>OX384545.1:10694006-15694006 GCA_947538895.1 Neoitamus cyanurus
GGTGGGCTGGATCTTGCTTGGCCCCCGATGACGGATTCAGGGCCTTACTTCAAGTGGCTCCAGCGTTGGAGTACTTCTTCCGGGGATCCGCCGAAGGATATAAATTCAAACATTGGAGAAGTACTATTTACATTTCTTTATAAAATCTTTTCCTTTTTAGGTGCGGGTTTCTAAACATGATTATAACCGTGGATAACTTGAACAAAATAGGCGCGTTCACCATATTGAGATCTTCGACAATATCTACATACATATGTATGTTATATGAAGGGTGAAAAGCCAGAAGTGACTAATCCATAAAATGAAAAAAAACTTATATTTGGCACGTATAGTAGGCTATGATGTCCATCATTCTATTACTTTTAATTTAAAAAAGTGGATTTCTAACAGTTCTTTTCTAAAAAAAACCTCCTCAAGGTTAGTCATGAATAACTAAAATTTTTATTAGTTGTTTACTAACCAAAACAATTAAACACTTCTCAAAAGCTACACATGGCCTTTTTTGAAACTATCTAAATATAGTCGAGAATTGATTTCATGCAATTTAAGGTGGATTGGGATATTATCGCTCAACGCGATCGATTATCGCTCCATCGCAGGCGTGGAGTTCTGTGCACCCGTTCGAGGTTCCTAAGGGTTGTTTATGAACCTACTCCACAACATGGTCAACATGTCAAGTGTCATGTCACGTCACGTGTCATATCACATTTCACATAACGTGTAACGTGATCATGTTGTGGACTATTCGCGATAATCATTTTCAGATTCTTATTTTAAAGACTGTATATTGTGGTTTCTTAAAGTAAAAATCAAGAAATAATATTTCCCATCTAAATTTTACAGGAAAAGGCATAACCGTTACGGTCCTTGCGTAATAAGAAATTTTGTTTCCTTAGAACTATCTAACTATCCGAATACTTCGTATATTCAACTATTTGAATATTTTTAGCTCTAGTTTATACTTTCCGAGTATGAAACAAAATAAAAAACAATTTTGGGCTCAATATTTTCAATTTTTGTTGAATAAAAACCCTAGGAAACGACGAGGACCACAATTGCGAAGGAAGTCTTTAATCCATGTACCATAATAAAATTTATTTGGTTTATGATGGGAGAAAATTAATGTTTATGAAAACTACAATAGGAACTCCCCTTAAGTATCTATAATACTATTTCAAGTTTTATTTTATAACCTAAAAAGAATAAATTGATTGATAATGGATAACCTATAAAATAAAAATCGAATAGTAACTCTTATTGTTGTCATGTATTATAAACGTTGGTTGAAACACTTACTTCACAACCAAAAACAAAAAACAGACTTGTGAAATAATGGTTAACCGATAACCAATTAAGGGAATTCAGAAAATAACCCTTATTGAATAGATCAGAATTAAAAAAGTTAATGATCACTATTATCCCATAACCAATAAAAAAAATTGTGATATAATGATTAAGTTATAGCCAATAAATTATCAGTCGGGAATCACCATTAATTTGAAATATTTGTAATAAAACTTAAAACAATTACAGTCCCTACAGAAAAGTATAGTACATTTAACATAGAAAAAGGTAGATACAGGCTAAAAATTGAAAAGCAGCTTGGCATTAGTGTTATAAAATGTTGTTGTGTGAAAGTTCCCCATCGATCCGGGTGTCGCGCGATTGACTACGTGGGGTGAAGTGTAGCGAAAAATGGTTTTTCACAAATATCTCGAGAACGGCGAACTTTTCGACAGACACATGTATTACCAAATTTTAGCTGCGACCAATAAAAACGGCTTACCAGGTTTCTTTCGTACGCCGAACCGTCACGAAATATAACGCTTCAAAGAATGACTGACAATGAAGCCTCTTAACGTATTAAGTTTTGTTTATTTTGTGTTGCACCAAAGGTGACTACAGAACTTCGTACTTATTTTTCTCTTCAAAGAACAGCTTTATTAAAAAGTTAATTATAAAATTATGATGAATGACACCATTCCTTAAAACCTTGTGTGTTGAAATGGTTCAATTCTACGGCACCATTTTTAAAACAAACTCTAACTTTAAAGCTTAGTTATAAAAAAAATGAATTCGGAAGGTTAGTCACCTCTGGCTCGTGACGCTTAATATATGGGCGATTCTCTGTAAGCTCGTAATCGGCTGTCCTCAACGATTTTTTCAAAAAGTAATTTAATTGTTTTTTAAAAAATCACTCCCAATGAAACTTTAACCCCGAACCTTTACGGGCCCATTGTTTCTAGAACCATAACTATTTTAAGTTTTTTTCTAGACGTGATAGAAGCTCTAAAAACACAGTCCCCTGGCTGTCGCCATCACTGTATTCCCACCTAGAAATGAGATTTACGAAGAAGTTATTGAAACTACATACATTTGGCAGTTAATATCATAAAGAAAGATAATTAACTTATACTATTTTCGTAAAACAAGGTCTCAATTCGTATTTTATTTATTTAGTAATGTCCTGTAAACTTTGTCCCCAGAATCTCCAAACAGTCCCCTGCCAAAAGCCATAATAAAAAAAAACTGTGATGTTTACAAACGTTTTTTTGAGTGGAACGATTTGTTGTAAAGTTGGCAATGCTGAATGCGGCGGCGAGACGCCACTTTTTTTAGTGTCAGAGCGTCATTAGTGAGGTGAACACGCGTTTGGACCGCTACCACGAACAGTCCCCTGGCAAGTAATAATATTTATGTTAATTACTTTAATTATCTCTATATATAATTTATTGCTTTATTATTTATGTCTAAATTGATTGGTAGGTTTTAAAAAAAACTATTTTACACCAGTTTTGTAAATATTGTGAAATTTACCCGAAATAAACAGTCCCCTGCCTGAAAATGCAGCAGGGGACTGTTCTACACAACAGGGGACTGCGTAATTTTGACAATTTATTTCGGAAGTATGGAAAAAGGGATAGGATTTTTTCCACAGGGTTTATTTAACAGTTATTGAAGTATGAAAAAAAATTGTTTGTTATAGTTTTAATACAAAATGGCGGCGGCAGACCCAATCTTTGAAATCGCCTCCTCCTACTCGGGAGGACGGATTTCTCGTGAAGTATAAGACGTGGAACGAAAAACAAAAATATTTTATAATCTATACACTATTGTAAAATGACTTTTTTCTAAGTACAACAGTCATCTGTCTCACTTAACAGCCCCCCTGCGACGTTCAAAACAGTCCCCTGATGCCTCAAACAGTCCCCTGTCATGATTTTTTGGAAAATCGCTAATAACTCGGAAAATACGTATAAATTCAGTGGGCCTCCTTATCTAACTAAAATAATAGTTAATTTTCTTCGAAATAGAACACGGTTTTTTGGCAAATGTTAAAAAAAATTGCCAGGACAGCATTTGTATGGGACCTGTACGAGCTTACAGAGAAATGCCCATATACAATATAAATTCAAGAAGCGGCAGCGTTTTAACATATATGATCCCATTTGCCTCAAAATCGATACCTGGCGGTTTTCGGGATCAACGATTATGATTATTTCGTCAAAGTTTAGAAATTAAAGGAACATATCATATTTAAAATCAGTAACTGCAACAACCTTGACGTGACAACTTTTATTAAAGTCTAAGCTTAGTACCTTAAGTCCGCTATATTAAAACGGCTAACGAATGTGTAAAATTGATACCATTCGATGACGTTTTATCTACATCTTGCCACTTAAAATGAAAAAAAACTCTTCATTGCTATTTCGGTTCGCTAAGTGGTGCAATTTTTAACTAATTTTTAAAAATACGTACCTACGACAACAAATTTGAGCATGCCAGCCAAGAAAAAGTTGCCAAAAGGCAGCCGCTTAAAAAGGGGGCATTTTGCTCGAATAACTCCTTAAATAAGTTTCAACGTGAATGCAATTGCGGTTAAAAAAATTTAGTGAAAAGAAATAACGATGACAAATCCTTGAAAAAGTACCCATTGTTTCACAAAACTGAAAACGCCATAAATCATAAAAGATTTCCTTATAAGAGGGTTGCCGTGCCAGTACGACGCGCCGCCCGCGCCATCAAAGGAAATTTCCTGTCTGCTGTGGCACAATTAAAAATTCAGCTCAGAAGTGCCCCTACATTTCTGCTGGACCAATATAAAGAAGTTATGAAAAGCATTAACGATACCGGCGGCGGCCACCCGCACAGAAGTCGAGTCCCACAATTTTTGCAGTGCCCATGCAATTTTTCCGCCCGCCCGTTGTGCAGCCTTGACAAGGAATTAATTGCGAGCACTTTCCCACTTTTCACTGTGGCTACTTTCTGACTTGCACTTCCCTGAAAGTTCATAATACAAATTGATGCCGCTTCGTTGGAAAGTCGACTACACAGGAAATTAAGGCATCCTCGTAATCCTTTTTAACCGAACCGTACTTACGCTAAATTGATGTGTTCTAAGCAAGAAAGCGTCACGACCACACCTACAGCAACTCTTGGAACGAAGTGAGAAGCCTGCAGTTTTTCCGTTCAATTTTTAGGCAGACTTTTACTGTGGGCTTGGTCTATATGGGCAGGAAAACGAAAAAGCTCTTTATATACATAAATCCATTTTGTAAATGCGAACTGACCTCTTTGTTTAATGGGAAAAAATGAAAGGGAACAGTGAATGGATGCAAAGAATTAAATGAAATGAAAGGGCCAAGTTGTTTTGCGGAAAACCTCAGGTTCAATTGAAGGGCCAATAATTTTTTGCAACCTCCCGGTTAGTTCGTAGTCACTAGTTTTGAATATATTAACGAAATATAGATAAAATATCCTTCAATGCAGGTCAAGTTTTCACAGCAAGAAATTTGTAGCCAATGTTAATATGACACAAGTACATTACAACAGTTAAAAAAAATTGTCAGGAGAGAAGTGCATTTTAAAGTGTAATACCATAGAGAAGTTATTTAACAATTAATCGCACAATTAACTGCTGTATGTAAAATTACGACTTATGAGAGAATTATTTAGTTATGGATACAAGAAATAATGAAAAAAATGTCCAATGGAAAGAATTTCTATGGAAAAAAGAATTGATGGAAAATATATACTAGTGGAAAATTTATAATAGAAAAAGTGACCCTCTACCGTTAGATAAGCATATATGAATGTATGTAAATATAACAAAATCAAGTAGAAAATAATTGTGTAGAATTAAATGATTTACAAAAAAGACTGCGGTATGGAATGAGGTACCTATTTTTAATAAGTTAAGAATATATTGTAAAAATGTTAGACCGATACACTACGTCATTTTAAAGCTACAGCATACAAGAGGGGAGAGCGTATCCTGCATCTGCGGCGCTCATATCTGCATATATGTTACGCTTGTATTTGAACGTGTTAACGTCTAGTGAAAATGGAGAAGAAAGGGACGAAAAGAGGTAGACGCCCAGGAGAAGAAGCTAAAAAATGAAGGTTTAGAGGAAATCAACATACCTACTGCTGAGGAAAATATTGATTTTGTTAGTACATCTGCTCAAAAATTGCAAGGTGAAGACGATTGTGAAGTAAAATTTTATCCGATTCATAGTTACAGTTTATTGAGTTTTTATTTATACACGTATAGGCGTGTGAAAGAAGCAAAAAAATTACTTAGTCAGTACGCAAAAGTTAAAAAACAACTAGAAACTGCAGGAAAAGAAAAGGCTGGAAAACAAGGTGCACCAAAAAGAATAAAGAAATAAAGCCAAAAACGATGCTGCAAACTAATAAAATTGTGCTGAAATTATCTACTTATTACGGCCTTGCAATTATGAGAAATACAAATTCTTTGGAAGAAATGAAAAAAGCTGTGTGGGCAACGTTTTATCACATAACGTCTACCAACGAGAATCCGCAGCATCATTATTGTCCAAAAGGTAAAACTTCCTGGTGTAAGTATATCAGCAACGTAAAGCTGACAATAAAGAGGATACATTTATACATCAACCGACTTTTGATGAAGAAGTTATTGAAGTTTTAAAGCCGATCTATGAAGACTTGTCGGACGACAGTATTTTAAAAAGATGTTTGGGTGGAAACACTCAAAATAATAATGAAAGCTTTAATAACTGTGTTTGGAATTTGGCTCCTAAACACATTTTTATAGGCAAAACAATTTTGGAAATTGCAACGCTCACAATGACCTTCAATGAAGGCCAAAAAAGTGTTTTGAAAATCATGGATGTAATGGGTGTGCGGGCAGGCGCAGAGGCCATGAATTTTGCACAAGGGCCGACGACACTCGCATACACAACGCAGAGAAGAGGGTGTCTAACGTCGCAAGAAGTGAAAGAATTGCACGTAGATCAGCGAGAGTTGCTGAAAATGATGCTTATGAAGAAACCGAAGGTATTCTGTACGAGCGAGGAATAGATGATTAATGTAATAGTCTAAGATCCCACTATATAACGACCTTCACCGAGCTGGTTAATGGATGAAAAGTATTTTATATTCAATTAAATATGTCAATAAATATATTGCAAATGGGTGGCCAAATAATTTCAGTCCAGAATATGATTAATTAACAATTAAAAAATTGTTTTTTTTAAACATTGCACTGGTTTGGTTAATAGACAAATTCCATACCAATCGAAAGTATGAAGCCCATAGAATATGCAAACGTTAGGTTGGCTACTCTTTTCCCGTCACAACTCTTGGGTTGGCAGGTATAAAGAGGTAAATCGATACTAGTAATTTGCACCGGTCTGGTTAATGAATTAAAGTTAAATTAAAATAAAGATTATTTCGTTACGAACACGGTGGTATAGGATTGGCTGCGAAAAATTTGTCCTGAATTCCGGTTGGCGAATTTTAAATAGTGAAATAATTGTTAGTAAAATTCACCTATGATTTTGTTAATTTTAGACACACATATACTTTTTTTAATTAACTTAAAAAATGGTTGTTTATAAAATAAACAAGTAAATGATCTGATTTCTGATTTTTTTTGTAACATAATTAAATGAGGATATTTTCATTCAACTATTCAAATCAAAAAGCTTATAAAATTTATATATCAAACATTTTTATTTAATCGCAAAAATCAGTTTTTTTAGGAGCATACCAATGCATCTACTACTGATGAAAACTCAAAACGGTTGAGTCCTAGTGTCGATTCCTGTACTACAGTTACTGAGGATGAAAAGAGTAATGTTGAAGACATTTGTCTCTTTTGTGACCATATCCAAAAAAGATGTGGGAAGAAGCTGGTTAATCTTATTTTCCCTCAGAGTGACAAAGTACCACTGCAGATAACAAAATATGGCCAAAAATTTTGGTGATTCGGTGATTCTCTCCAAACTTCAACATCAAACTGTTGCGTACCATCAGCCTTGTTACGCAGCGTATCAATCAAAAGAGAAGCGGTCCACCGAAGAATCTACCGATTCCACCTATAGTAAATATAGACAGTTACATCAGTTGGCCTTTGAATCAATATCGAATTTCATTGAAACAGATATAATAGAAAACAACAAGGTTATGTACTTTAATCAATTATTTTTAAGATACCAAGTTTTATTGTTAGAGTTCGGAAATTATGAAATTGATTTCGATGATATACAAGATTACCGAACTGAAACCTTGCAAAAAAAATTATTTAACAAATTTGGTGACCGTATTACGATTGAAGCGTCAACTGGAATACGTCACAAAAAAATTGTGTACAAAACAGACATCGAAATTTCTGTAATGGCAAACAATTTAAAATTTTTGGAGGCTTTGGTGCTGTTTCTGGCTGATTATTGGGAGAACAAACATTTGGTACCAATAATCCAAAACAAAAAATTTTTTTTAACCATCGACCATCAGTGCTACTCTTATCAAGTTCAGGAAAATTCCATAAAAAAAAACTGAAGAAATTAATTATGAATCTCATCACGAAGAGGCAGATACGAGGATTATTTTTCATGCTTATATAATAAAGCGGAACCAGGCTCAAGAATTTTAATTAAAGCCTCTGATACTGATGTTTTGATTATTTTGTTAGGAAATATGCACAAAATTTCTGAATCAGAAATTTGGCTTGCCAGTTCAGCAACAAAAAAAACTAATAACCAACCTGTTGATTGCATTAATTGCACCAATTTAGCGTTGAAGTTAGGATTCAAATTATGCCAAAGTCTTCCCGCCTTCAATGCGTTTACAGGTTGCGATTAAACGGCAGCATTTTACAATAAAGGAAAAGTAAAACCTTTTAAGCAATTTTCAAGAAATGAAAGACATCAAACAGTTTTTGCATCATTAACAGATGAAGCCGATATTTTCATTGAAGAAAAAATGAACACCGTTGAAGAACTTACTGCTAGTATGTATGGCATCAAGAACTGCACCAAAGTGAATGATGAAAGATATCGCATTTTTATAAAAAATTACTCTGCTAAAGAAGACAGCGAGCAGTTTTTAAAAAAAATAAAAGGTTTCGACTCCAACTCTATACCACCATGCTGGATATCATTGACTCAAAAAATTTTACGAACTATTTTCGTAAATTCCATGTGGCTTAATGCAACGGATCCGGTATGCGTGAAACTTCAGCCTGAGAACTGCGGTTGGTTCTTAGGTGAATATTTAAAACCAGTAGGGTTCATTGGGGATCATACACCTTTAAGGATAGAAGACATTGTCGAAACAACTGAAACAGAAAGCGATGACGAAGAATGTTCAGAAGTTGGAGATCACAATTATATGTCCGGTGACTCGGATCCTGAATAATTTGAAAAATTTAAAAATTTTTGTATTTATATTTTATTACAATAAAAAGAAGATTTTTTTTATTTTAGTTTTTAATTTATCTGCCAATAATAGAAATAATATTTGCAAGATTAGTATTATATATGTATACTCTTCTATCGCATGGGATGGTTCTCTGTCGCACGGATTCACTCGCAGCAATATTTCACTTTTTAAAATTCGCCAACCGGAATTCAGGACTGATTTTGCGCAGCCAACCCTATACCACCGTGTTCGTAACGAAATAATCTTTATTTTAATTTAACTTTAATTCATTAACCAGACCGATGCAAATTACTAGTATCGATTTACCTCTTTATACCTGCCAACCCAAGAGTTGTGACGGGAAAAGAATAGCCAATAGTTTGCATATTCTATGGGCTTCATACTTTCGATTGGTATGGAATTTGTCTATTAACCAAAACAGTGCAATGTTTAAATAAAACAATTTTTTAATTGTTAATTAATCATATTCTGGACTGAAATTGTTTAGCCAACCCATTTGCAATATACATATTTATTGACATATTTAATTGAATATAAAATACTTTTCATCCATTAACCAGCTCGGTGAAGGTCGTTATATAGTGGGATCTTATACTATAAGTATAAATTCTCAATGAAAATTTTCTTCTCTAAACTTTAAAAGCGTTTTTCTCGAAACTACTTTTTTTTCGTCGGCCCGAATGATTCAAAAAAAACTACAGACAGAGTCAAAGAGATAATATTTATTTAAAAACAAAAAAAAATTATTCTCTCAGAAACTTTAAATTGTAGGAAACACAAAATGCCATGCGGAAAGTTATAAAGGACGGAATGCGATGGGAACTCTTACAAAAAAACATATTTGAAATACAAGAGTTGAGAGCGCAGCAAGAGCTTCATTTCACTTTCGCGGTTTTTAATTTATACCAATCAGATTGATATTTTCCATGCTGTTGCTGTTATTTCCCATTCTGGTTGTTTTAAATAGCGTGCTAAGTATTTGGGGAGCACGTGGTTGCTTGCAATTATTCTCAGTTTGATTGAAGATATTAAGGTTGCCTAATGTTCACTTAAAATATGATATTGATCAATCATCATTCTTATCTGAGCGTTCATTGAGCAAGGAAGTTTCTTGTACACGTGTTGTGGAATATTGTAGTTCACTGAGGCCGGGGGTAAAAATGTTTAAATTTCTAAAGTTTGTCAATACTATGTACGAAAGCATTAACCATCCTAATATAAAAGTTTCTAAAACAAGAATATTTTTCCCTGGCAACCCTAATTTTTCTCTCAATTTGTGCAGAATTTTTTGTCTTTCTTACTCAACCAGAATTTTACTGATGTGTGGTTGGTATACCTTATACTTTTCTGATGCATGTGAAAAATGTAGAATGATTAACGAGGGCGATTTGATAAGTCAGCGAATTTATGAATTTCCCGCGCAAATACTTTAAATTCATCACTGCTGCCCTTAACTGCCATCTATTAATAGACTACTGTCAAATTTTGAGCAAGGTGAGTCATTGAGTTTATGCTTGCTTCATTATTTTTTGCGTAAAAAAACTATCACCGAAACCAAGGAAAGGCTTGATAAATACTATGGGGACACTGCACCATCAATTTCAATGGTTAAGAAGTGGTTTACTGAGTTCCGTTGTGGTCGTATCAGTACAAGTGACGCCGAACGTTCAGGTCGCCCAAAAGAGGTCGTTACACCAGAAATCGTCGATAAAATCCATGGAATGATATTGGATGACCGGAGAATGAAAGTGCGTGAGGAGGCTGAGGCGGTAGGCATCTCAACTGAGCGGGCACATCACTTTTTACATGAATATTTGGATATGAAAAAGCTGTCCGCGCATGGGTGCAACCGTGTGACCACTTCATAGGATTTAGCCACATGTGACTATTTCCTATTTCCAAAACTGAAGAAATGGCTGGGTGGTAAGAGGTTTGGGTCAAATGAAGAGGTCATCACAGAAACAAACGCCTATTTTGAGAGTCTTGAGAAAAGTTATTATTTGGAAGGAATAAAAAATTTGGAAAAACGCTGGACTAAGTGTATAGAGTTAAAAACAGATTATGTTGAGAAATAAAACGCTTTTTTGCCGAAAAAAAATTATCTAATTCAAAAAGTCACTGACTTATCGAACCGCCCTCGTACCAACAGTACAAATTATGTACTATGATTACAGTTATTAAATTTAGTTTTCTTCATTTTGCACCACCTCCTTATTGCACCCCTCTCCTATATCTCCCAGCGGGGTGGAGGTGGTCTCATATTTGGAAATTTGAAGAGCAGATTCGAAATCAGTGATCCTGAAAATTCCCTAGTGCGGATTTTCAGTGAAATCCCTTGAAGTTTAACTTTACCCGTCGCCATATTGGATCCGACATCTTGAATTCCAAAATTTTGAATGAAAGCTCGAGATCTGCGACCCAGAAAACCTCCAATTGCCTTTTTCATAAAGATTCCTTGAAGTTAGAAAATTCGCTTCCTATACAAATCGGAAATTTCGATTTTTTCCATTTTCCGGCTTTACCTTTGGGGTTTCCTGAAATTTCTTTTTTTAAACTTCCCCTGTATTATAGCAAACGAAAAAAAATAAATTATCGAAATCGGTCAAACCGTTTTTGAGTTTAAGCGAGACTAACGCACAGCAAATCATTTATATATATATATATATATATATAATATATGCATAATATATATAGATAGATATATAGTCACTTACCCCACAGATTTCCTTTTCACATATGGACTTTAAATTTTAACTGGACCTTTATTATTAAATTATCTACCGAAGTACACGCGATTATATTTTTAGAGTTTTTTTTTGCAAAATGGCATTTGTTTAAAGAAAAACCGTTTTTTTTCGACGAACTAAATGGCTTATAACTTTTGTCCCTTATATACAATCGCTATAATCGTGCGTACTTCGATAGATAATTTAATAATAAAGGTCCAGTTAAAATTTAAGGTCAATCAGATGAAATGTGTTCGAGTTCAACTGCCGGCCGATTTTTAAAAGTTTGAAAAAATTGAAAGAGTGGCTTCGGAAAAATTGGTTTAGAGACATCTTAACATTCAAATACATCTTTCTAAAAAGTTTGTTTTGATTCGAGGGATGTTTAGGCATTATTTAAGCCAATAGAAAAAAAAATTGAAAAGAAAAAATTAAGCAGGTAATAACCCCTTAAGGCAGGCCCCCATAGAATCCGGCAACGGCAAACGTCGCCTTCACCGTCACCGCAAAACTATTGAATACATGCATTCATATGGGAGCTAACCCATAGCCGACGCAACGATAGCGCGTTGCCGGAGAGAAATTTAGATGAACCTTCTACATATATTTCGTTGTGGGTCGAATTTCATATTTCAACTCTATACTGGCGCAATTCATCGCAAACAACTTGTTAAGACATGATGTCAGACAGTAGATATTGAGTTTTTTCCTTGGCCATCCCGAAGCTTCGACCTTAGCACCATTAAAAACTCTTGGGGAATATTAGAACGGCAGCCAATGATTAACAATCTTCAAACACCAATGAACTCAAAAATACCATCAACAAAGAAGCATGGTCTCAAGCCGAACTGGAGACATTACATAAACTAAAAGATTCAATGCAAAAAAGTATGATAGAATTGCTTATTATTGTTCTAAAAATGTTATTAAGCCTTCTGTTTAAAGGTACATGAAATATTAAGGATATGAAATATTAAAAAAAAATAGTGATAGCACAAGAGTACAACGCGTTACTAGTATTGGATGTAGGCATAATTTCATACAAACAAGCGGGCTTCTAAATTGTTACGAACACTACCAGTTATATTTATTTTGCTTACTTTGGAAGAATCGATCAGTTCCAGCAAGGCTCGGGGACGGGTTTGTTAGTTTGAAATAAGGTTTAAAGAAAGGTAATTTATTCTCCCTTGCGAAAAAAATCATCCAAAGTTGCTTTGAACGTCTGTTATATAGAAAAATAGATGTTAAGTTTTATATATAGGTCAACGGCCACTTATTTCACTCCATTCGTCACATGCATGCGAAATAAATTTCCATGTAAAATTTATTGCCCCCCCCTACCGCTTAAGGACATGTAAAAGCGTCTCGTTAGACTTAAAAATGAAAAGCTATTTACAAGGAATCCCAAAAATCTTTCAAAATTTATGAGACAAGATAAATAGACATCCTTGAAAAAAAAAATCCTTTTCGGGCACATGGGCTCGCCACCTGCACCGCAAGTAAAAATCTCTCAAGCATATTAATACATATTCAGGAAAAGGCAGAGGCAGAACACCCTTCCGTGTATTCTGAAGCACAAATTTCCGTCACCTTTTCATTTTACAACCCTTTTCGGGGTCCCTAGGTGAAATCTTTCAATATGTTCTGGGAGGCGCCCCGGTATGAATTTAATTTCGCTTGGAAAATTCAGCCGAACAACGCACACCCGACCACGTTTGTATCTAATATCAAAACTCTTCCAAACCCGTCTCTTCGTAAAAAAAAACCCGCACCCTAATGGAAAACCTGGCGAACCTTATAACGTTTTGCTTCCGGGTTTTTGTCGTGAACGAACCCTTTTATACGGCGACAAATTGGAAGCAGAAACTCTGCGGAGTTTTTCCTTCCTCCCTTTTGGGTGCGAATGTTAACTTTTATGCACAAGAGGCTCCTCTTTTGGGCCTTCCTGCCGGTTTTTGTTATTTTTTTTTATGAAGATAATTGAATACAACGCAGGGGAGAGGGAAGTGATTAAATTTCTGCATGCCCAGTCATGCGGAATGGAGCATTTTTTCACATTCTCCTGGGACCCGGTGAGATGAATTTTGAAATATGTGATGCGTATCGGCCCCTTAACAGCTAATTAGTGCGGCTTTCGTCCATATCACTCCAGACACCACCCGCAACCTAGGTCTGCCTTCTGTACCTGATTAAACATTTCGCCGAAAAGTACAACGTCATAAGTGGAAAAGTTATCCAATGAAGGATGAAAATGAACAAATCAAGCAGAAGCATTTATAGGGTTGGCGCCTAGCCATCGCAGCGCCGAACTTATACAGGGGGTAATATAGCCGCATATTACACGACTCGTTCCTTGGATGGCGAGCCAGAGACCGCAATGGAAAAGTTTCTCCGGACGAAATGCCATGTAATCTTGCAAATGCTGTGAAGACGATGGGGAAAAATTCGCAATAAAACGAAAGCAAAACAATGATACTGGCGAAACTTCTCTAATTTGTGGTAAATTAATTTCCGAAAAGCTGTCCAAATGTGTATGACCGTGTAAGTTGCTCATTAGGCTTCCTCTGGACAGCCTGATGAGCTCTCATATCCCATCCTGGCCATAGCGGTTCAGGTACGAAGGTTCACTGCGCTTGGTGCCTGCAAAATGTTAATTAACATCGTCGAGAACACTTTACATTCTCTCGACTAGAGGTAAGAGCTTGCGGTGAAAGTTGGGAATTTCATGTATTTATTTTCTTCTTATGGGCGAATGCTATGAAGGTAATTTCTGCAATTGATATGCTTATTTAACCCTACATCATAAACATTATTGATACAACGCTTTTTACTAACAATCGTCGATTCGGCTACGCTTAAGAGGAGGTAAGTTTCCAAATTTTTAAGGAAATCAAATGCGAACAGTTTGCATATAGGTACTATTTATTTCAGGAAGTTAATTATTCGTTTTAAGGAAAAAACTAGGGCTGGTGACTATTATGACTTAAAAAAAGTCACAAGTAAACGGTTATTATACGGATAAAAATTAAAATTCAATTTATAACCGTTTCGTTGTAACTTTTATAATAAAAGTAATTAATAACCAGTAACTTTTGACTTTTATTTTTCAGTCAAATAAAAAAGTCTGCAAATGACTTTTATTTCATCAATCTAATAATAAAAGTCATTTGTTAAAGAATTTTTCATTTTGGCATATTGGAAGCAGAGATACAGTAAAGTTAATCATAAAATTGTTTTTATTTTCGATTTTCAAAAATAAAAATTATATTTCGATTGAAATAAGTTTCGCTCTTCAAATAAAAATCAGAAAATTATTTTCGGCAATACTCCAAGCATAGTCTTAAAACCCCCGTAAGGGTCCACTGAAGTCTGGAAGCTCTGGACTTCCAATTAGAACGATACTGTTAATATATATATTTTTATTGAAAAATAATATACTTGTTAGAATTAAAAACAAAATTTCTGTATTTAACTAAAACTTTGTTCGTCTCCTTTTTTTAAGAGCAAAGTCTTTTATTCCACTATGAATGTCTATAGCATCACACACCTCTTGCTCAATAGACAAGATAGCCAGATATATTATATTTAATTATATTTAATATTTTCCAACTTAGCTCTTCTTTTATTACGGTAAAATGTCCCACATTCTTTTATTCTTTTCATTTTTGATGCTAATAACAAAAATTAAATTATTAACACTTATATATAATAAATATTAAAAGCACAAGTTGGAGTCGTAAACGAAACTATCGTAGAACATTTCAAAATAATTACTAATAAATTTAAAGAAAATATAACTTATCTTACTAAAATTTACCTGTTCTGATATTTTTTAATTTTCATAAATTAAAGCTTGAACAACATAGAAGATAGTCAAACATACAATTATACAAGTAAAAAACGTAAATAAAATATTTAATACTTCCACAGTTCAATGTATACGCACACGACCAATATAATTTTTCACGAAGTTCAATAATTTAACAATCACAACACGTACTTATGAGCACTAAAATCACAGTTTGGAAAGCGTACACATATAGGGTTACCCAATAAGAACGTCCGAATTTTAAATTTGAATAAAACACACAATTCCCGAGCAAAAATGGTTCTGATTGCTTTATTTGAAAGATAATTTTAAGCGATTTATGATTTAAATAAAATGTCGGCCAAATGGCCACCACGACTCCTCTTCCACACGTTCATCCGCTCACGCCAATTTTCGATGACTCTGTGAACATTTTGGCCGGCATCTCAGCTATGGCTGGACGAATATTGGCTTCCAATGCCTCAAGAGTTGTGGGATGGTTGCTGTAAACCTTCGACGACTTAATGTGGCACCAAAGGAAATAATCCAAGGGGGTTAGATCACACGATCAAGACGGCCAAGCGATGGGACCATTTCTGGAAATTAACGACTTAAGTTAAGTCCATGTTAAGACGGCAAGTGTGAGGCGGTGCATCGTCTTGTTGGAAATAAAGTTCGTCCGCATCAATTTCATCAAATTCCAGGGAAAAAAAATCGGTCAACATCGTGTTATAGCGGTTGCTATTAATGGAAACGGCATCTCCTGCCTCACTTCGAAAGAAATAAGGTCCGATGATCCAAACGGTCAATTTTTGTCGATGCAATGGTGATTCACGAACCACTCGTCGATTTGACTCACTACAATAGCAGCAATTTTGCTTGTTGACGAATCCATTGATCCAGAAATGAGCCTCATCTGAAAAGATGATTTTGCGATGAAAATCACCGTCGTCGCCAACATTTCTAGTGACCAATCAGCGAACTGATGACGAATATGATGATCGGTTGGCTTGAGTTCTTGTGCCAATACCATCTTAAATGGATGCAGACCCAAATCGAAACGCAAAATTCGCCAAGTTGTCATCCTGGAGAGACCCAATTCTTGAGAACGGCACGGAACAGACGCATTTGAGTTTTCACGAACACTAGCTGGAACGGCGGCGGTAATATTTTGTTCACTTCGGGCATTTCTTTATCTTACAGGCACCTTTGTATCGTGTAGATTGAATTCACTTTCAAACTTTGTTATTATGCGTCTTATAGCGCGCTCAGAAGGAGCATTATGACGACCGTTTTTTGCACGAAGCGCTCTTACAGTACCGACAAGAGAATCACAATTACATCAGAACATCAAGTAGTGCTAAACATTTGCCACTTGATTTCTATCAACTCATTCTCTGACACTAGAAGCCTTAGTTTTACCTAGCTTATCTCAAGTGCTACCCACTGAGCATATTTCACAGGTAAAACCGTGAATACACGAAAATATCAGTTTAGCAGGTCCCAGGACCTATTTATAAATAAATATGTATGTATATGTATCTGATACGATTAAGTTAATGTTAATTGGACAACTGACGATCCATCAATCAAACTTTTTTTTTGAATTGTCAAAGCATCACTCGCGGAATTCCCTGAAGGGACTTACCCGAACTGTAACCTAATTTGCAGGTGTTATTATACAATATTGAACACTATTCTTTATATGATAGAAGTAATTCTCATTGAATATTAGTCATACACAATTCAAGCATAAAATAAAATACGGGGAATCCCTGCAAGTGGTAAAAATATTTGAGTTAATTGTCGCATGTTTATAAATTTCACGATCTCTCAATAGAAACTAAAATGCAGTCTGTCACCTAGCATGGGGTAGTGTAGAGAATAGCATGCTACCCAAACTATGAAATGTATGTATGTACATTAGACTGATTCAAAAAAACCTTTTTTTCACTTTTTCTACGGGTCCCCCCCCCCAAAAAAGTTATCTTGTGTCATTTTAATGACGTATGAAAAATTTCAGCGAAAAAAATTAATATTTAGAGGTCGCTACCGTCGATTTTATATATTTTTCCATGTAATTATCGAAATATCGATGTTACAGATATGTCGCAGTAACTCGTTTGTTTTCCAACGAAACTTTGCAAAATTTTGCACATTATAAGCTACAATATAACCTAGTCGTTTCATGTTTAAACGGGTTTTAAATATGGCTTTGTTGTTGTTTTATTAATTTATTAATTAACAATTGTAAAATAGGGCACATTACACAGGGCCACCTAAATTTTCAGATTTTTTGCTTTGATCGAGTTATTTCATGATATTTTAAGTAAGTTAGGGTGTAAAAAGTATCCCGCAAATAAATTTTTCACTATTTAAAAAAAATTTTTATTTTTTTCTCAAAGTAAAAAATTCATTTTTCAACTTTAATTCAATATTTATTAATTTTCTCATTTATTTTCATGAAAAATCATTATATTATAATTCTTATAGATTTATAATGAACATTTCATTATATATATTATTTTTACTAGTGTTAGTATTTTACAAAAAAAAAAAAGATGATAATTTATCTGAAAAAATGTAATTTAATTTTATTTTGAATAAATACATATGTCTGGATGTAAACTTAGAACCTTTGTTTTATTTACTAATATCGTTTCGAACCGATATTGACCATAAAATAATTTTGGCCGCGTAGATCGTTCAAATACCCGTATGTGCGACGGTAGCGACCTCTAAATATTAATTTTTTTCGCTGCAATTTTTCATACGTCATTAAAATGACACAAGATAACTTTTTGGGGGTGGACCCGCTGAAAAAGTGAAAAAAAGGTTTTTTTGAATCAGTCTAATGTACATATATTAGCTATGTCTCATAAGCGTAATTGTAATTTCGCAAACAGGGCAAAAAGTAATTAATTGTTAATGTGTAGTTGATCAATAAGTCCGTTGCGCATGCAAACAGTAAATAAAAGCAGTCGCAAATGACTTCCCTGGGGCACTCCAGAGGTATTGCGTATATCTTAGGATAGAGATCCACAAAACGAACGAACCCAATCAATCATCGAAAATAATGGCCACGAAAATTTTAGCTATGAAGCGCAATTTAGCTACAGGTCTGTAATTGGCTATACCGTTCTTTATCTTTGTGAAAAGGGCCAACAACAAATGATATCCAAGAGTTGGGAAACACTCCAGAGTAAATAGACAAATTAAATAAATATGAAAAAAACAAAGGAGCCACAACAACTTTTCAGAAGTGTAATCGGAATGCCATCTGGGCCACATGAAAAACTATCAGTATTTTAAATTCTTTTATGTTTTAATTCCCTTTTCTTGCAACTTTCATTTTAACAGTTGTATAGTGTGGACGACATTGGTTGTATTGCTTTACTGCATATGAAGTAAAGTTAACGTTCTCTTCCATTTTCCGGTCAAATTATTGGAAACATTAAATGCTTCCCTATTTGCGCAGAATCTCCTAAAAGTCCCAGTCATCCAGCTCTCCTTGCTTGACGAATATTTGTTATTTTTCCGCCCCCCTAATTGCCCATCAGTATGTGGTCCAAAACAGGGCGCCATCTAATTACATCCTGTCCGCCGATCACAAAGCATTTCCCGAAAGTTAAATTAAATTTTATGTTGCCAATGTCGCCAATATTCCTGTCCGTTCTCCTCTCTTGCCTTGTTATCTTGACTTTAATTGATTTTCAAGTCGAAAGGTATTTTCACGGGAGAATTAAACGGCCATAAAAATGTTAAGCACAGGCAATTTAGGGCATCAAAAATCGAACCGTTCAAAGTTAGGGGAATTAAGGGAATTGGATTTGTTCCTAAAAACGTTAAGCTCTTGGTGGAAATATATTTAGCTCCCGTCAGGCCCTCGTACATTCAGCTTTTTGTAAAAAATTTTAAGAGCAACTTCGGCGATAAACATGCACACCATATTTTTCCCACTACCCCAAAGGGCTTCATATATCCCCCCGCAACACCGCACCCGTGTATGTTCTCACAAATGTTGACTTTGCAGATTACACATTTCTATTCAATTTGCATATGTCCGTCGGCAGATTTTATCGTGCCTGCTTGGTTAGGCGTTGACACAGTTAGTGGCAGGTGAGAGACAATATTTGCCCTCCACTTAATGAAGGAATATTACAGGGGCTAATTGGTGCTGCGAAATAGAATATATCCATGAATTTAGTAAACGGTTGCCACTCATATTTGAAAGAGCTCACGGATAAATCAAACCATCGTCGCCGGAGGAAATGGGTGGGCTCTGAGCCCTTATCCCCTCGGAATTTGCCGGAAAACGTTTTGTGCCCGACTAATACGACCCGACCAATAACTCCGGCGAAACAAGACTTCTTACTCAGGTCATAAACTTTATCGTTAAATGGAATTTACGGCTGAGGAGCACACAGATAAGGCATGTAGGGTATTTCGGCGTGGAATTACATTTTTTATTGGGACCCGGCTGTGGGAGGTTCGGTAAGTGGAGGAGGGGGCGGTCGTACAAACATAAAAGAGGATTAAATTTGAATTCGCTCCCGAAAGGACCTATGATGTAATTTCAGTCCAGTCTGGACTTTGACCAAACGATATACCGTGCATTCCAGCAACGGCAGATATGCACATAGTTTGCATCAGACCTCTATCAACCCGGACTACTAGCTCCACTTGTCTAACACGATGATGAATTGCCAAGACCTTTATGCGTCATCCCTGTTAATGTAGATAGGAGGCTTCCTCGGTTCGGGTCTAGACCGCCATTCCAGCGCCTCTTTTCTCGCATATTTGTGTATTTGCATAAAAGTTTCATTTTTCTAGTGGCCGACATAATTCCATCCTGAAATTATGTGCGTGCGTGTCTAGTGGAGTGAGTATAGGACGATGGAACCACACACCACATTGGGGGTACGCTTGTTGCTAGAAAGCCCTATTGCTGCTCACTTCGGGTTAAACTTCCATGAGGGAGTTTTAATGTGTTTTTGCGGTGCTTTTCATGGGTTAGTAGTTTGCCGAGAGTGGGGTTGTGTAGGGATTGCTTTATGTCTCTGCAGACGAGTGCTTTTTCTAAAAAGTTCTTGTAGTTTTGGTTTGCTTCATGTTAACTGTTTTTAGATAAACAAGCAAAGCATTTGCAGATTTTGCACTCGAGCAAACAACATTGTAGTAAAAGTTTTAAAAAGATGAAGTAATTAATACTAGGAGAGTTCGGATCGTTGGTTCCGTACGTATTCGCTTCTGGCAACATGCAGAGTCGGTACGATATGGTTTTGGCCCTATTGTCCAAGTTCAGAATGAATGATATTTTTTTGTAAAGAGCGTAAGGTAAGCAGTGTACGATGTATGATATAATGAAAAAACAAAAATAATGCCTTAACCCTAGTGAAAGGACTACATCCAGACGCGTATGCTGAAAATTCCATCTCCAACTATAGAGGAATCTCGATAATGGACTCCATTCCGAAACTACTTGAGTCACTAGCTTCGTCATTCATCTCATCTAAATTAATAAACATAATTGTAACTGAACAGCATGGTTTTCTTCCGGGAAGATCTACGACGTCAAATTTAGCTATATTTACTCATTTTTGTATTGATGCTTTGGAGAATGGAAATTGTGTAGATGTGATATACACAGATTTTTCAAAGGCTTTTGATAAAGTGACATTCCTACCTTAATATCGAAACTCAAGGCTTTTGGAATGGATGGTCCCCTTTTAAAATGTATAAATTCCTATTTATGTAGACGCACGCAGTTTGTTAAGATCGGAGATACACGTTCAAAAATAATTCATGCAACATCAGGCGTTCCCCAGGGCAGTCATCTTGGGCCGCTGCTCTTCTTACTATTTAACAATGACATTGTTCCAATTTTTTCTCATGCCAAATGCCTGGTTTACGCTGATGATCTCAAACTCTACACAAATATTCGCTCTGCGTCATGCTGTCAACTCTTACAAAGCGGCCTCGACAAATTGCATCAATGGTGTTTATCTAATAGGCTTTTATTAAATATATGTGGGTACATAATAAAATTTATGGGATTAGGAATCGCGAAATGGTTAATAATAAACAAAATGAGGCTTATTTTAATTCAGTCGCACTTTAATAATATCAATTCACTGTTCACGGTTCTTCACAGTTAATGTATTATATATATTATATAATTCGTAATTAGCGCACTACGTTAAAGTAAATAATCAAGTGTCTTAAGGTAAGTAAGTAAATGTCTTCACTTCTACAGGTATGTTAATTTATTCGCGGTTATCGACACCAAATTTTCTTTACAGGTAAAATCTTTGCAAATAAACTGTAAGAAATTACAGTAGAATACCGTTTCGCACTATTCAATTTATTTTAGGTTCTTCAACAGCTTCGCGACGATCAAATAGATCTGGGCCAGCTTCACGACCGACAGTCTCGGAGGAGCATCTAGGAGTGCATGGGATTGCTAACAATGAGCTAACGGCAAGGCGAAAAGAACTCATCTCGTCGTGACAACAGCAGCCTGGTCATCTCATCGGATTCGGTCGAAACAAGAGTTCATTTTTTTCAGAAATTATTGGTATTTTTATTTATGAATATTCCCTCTCCTACATATATGTAAATGCAAAGATATGACATTCTATAGGTGTAAAGAGCCAATAATATGGGACTATAAGATTCAGAATCTCTCCATATCAAGAGTGTCGGAATTTAGGGATCTAGGAGTTACAATTGACGAAAAACTTACTTTTACTAAGCATATTGATACGATAGTTTGTAAGGCGTTTAAAATGATGGGTTTTATAAAGCGAAATGCTACGGATTTTTGCAATCCGGCAGCGTTATCATTACTCTATACGTCTATGGTTAGATCGACATTGGAACACGCCTCAGCGATTTGGTCTCCATATTACCCCGTACATATCAATAGGATTGAATCTGTTCAAAGATATTTCACGAGATTTTTGTTCCGTAAATTTAGTTGCCTGCAGATTCTGAATGACATTCCATCATATGATACCAGATGTTTGTTGCTGGGTTTATGAAAATTAGATCAAAGGCGCATCTGTAGTCGTGTTCAATTTATCAGAGACATCTTAACGTCTCACATAAAGTGTCCTGAGCTCCTGGGTCTAATAGGGATTCATGTCTCCTTTTTAAATATGCGCAAAAGAATTTTACTGTATCGACCTTATGTAAGCATAATTATAGTAGCTTCAATATTATAAATCATTCTATTTACTTATTTAATAAACACTGTGATTTTTTTGAATTTGTCGTGTCGAAAAGTGAATTTAAGAACAATATGTTTGCGTTAGTAGCTAGATTATAAATAGTTTACTACATCTATATGCATATTTGTACATCCCCGTCGACTGAAATAAATAAATAAATAAATAAATAAAATTTCTTCGCGATTTGAATGAATGGGACCGAATGGAATATAATTAACACAACCTTTTATTCCACAAGTATTTATTACTTATCCTAAGCTTAGTCTGTGATTACAACTTGTACCTTCCTACTTGATGGCTGAACCACGAGTCCTCCTTCGTCTGTCATAGGCCTGCCATGATAAGCTTCTCAAGTATAAAGTTCTAAACCGTTTTCGATTTACAGGGTGATTCATAATATAAAATTAAAAAAAACGGGTTGTGCGATACTATTTTATTTTTATCTTTTGATGTGATCAACGCAGCGTCATCAACTACTATATTAACGTGCTTTCCAAAAATACCACCAATGTTGATCCATGTACCTTTACTACTGCAGGTACAGTCACTTGCGAAAGTAAATGAACGCTCTAAAATTTCCTCAATTACACGTTTCTCTATTTTTCTCCAAAATTCATGTAATTAATACCTCTATTTTTTATTTTTACTTGAATTACCTTATTATTGTCTTCCCAAAGAGGTGTAACACGTCTAGGTGGAGTAAGGATGTACAAATTGATACGTAGGAAAGCTTTTGATGAATTTAAAAAAAATCTGTATTCTACAAAACATTTAACTTAAATAAACTCCAAAATTCTTCCTTTCCCATTTAAAGCTTATTACAATTAATGGTAGTACGTTAGAAATGTTTAAATTGAATAAAAAATTAAAATTCAGATTCTTTAATGGATAACATAACAAAAATTCAGCCAATTTAATCGAAACCAAATTTTCATACATAATGTGCGGGGTCCTTTCACTTCAATCAATTGAAGTTTTTTCACATTGTTTACTATATGTGTGTGAAAAAACTAAAATTTTCGGAAAAATTCAAAACAAATCATAACTTCTAAACTATAGATTTTTGCTGAACTAAAGATTCTTTTAAACGATTAGTAACGATATTCTCTACAAAATTTACAAGCAGACCCGTCCCAGCTTTGCCCGGTTGTCTCATACTTGTACTGTTGCAGAACTAATGAAACTATTTCTTATAATCTGGTCTAAAATTTAACTGATAAAATACTCTACCTTCCAGTAAAAGCCCCAACAAAATCGATTCACCGTTTCCGAGATAAGCCCCGACAAATAGACAAAATATGTTAACATGAATATGTAAATTTTGGTATAACACAGTGTGAGTAAATTCTTAAGCTTAAAAAATGGAATTTATTTCGAAACCATAGACCCTAAGAATTTCATGAAAAATGATTTACGTTAAGAACTCATGGTTGTCATATTGACCTTCGAAATTTCGATAGCAGATTTTAAATCAGCGTCTTCCAAAACCCCAATTGAGCCGTCATATTGGATCTGGTATCTTGAGTTTCTAATTATCGCTGGTAAACTCAAGGTCAGCGACCCCAAAAACCCTTATATGCATATTCATTAACACAAAAATCCTTTCATTAGCCGCGTGTTCTTGTGTCACTTCGCTTCATATCACAAAGTCCAACTACTTCCGCGGGTATGGGTTAAGACACTCCCTTAAAACAATATCGGGGCCATTTCGCAAAGGTCTTAAGGTACATAACGGTATAAAGATACTGCACGCATCACTTATAGTTTGCCAAAAACAACCGATGATAGACAGCTAATTTTCTGAACAGGTAGGCCTGGGAGTGCGACGTTGTCGCGTAATTCCATGGGGGTTGAATTTTGAAAAATGCTGAAAAACGTGTCGCAATATTTAAGTTGTAGAGTAAAAATACAGCACAATTTCAAGGAAATCGCTGTATTTTTACTCTACTGTATTTTGCATTATTTTGAGAAATGCTGAAATAAGTGTCCATTATTTGTGTTGTAGTGTTCACACAAAGGTTTTTCCCACTTTTACTCTCTTTGGGGTGGAATTTTGTGAAATGCTGACGTACTTGTTCCCTTATTTATGTTGTAAAGTGTGTCAAGTAAATCAGACCAATAAATAATTTCCTTAATACAAATTCTTATACTCCCATTCACCCCCCTTAGTGGTTAATTTTCGTTGGGAATAGCCTTATATATTATTCCACGCCATAATCGACCTACGTACCAAGTTCCATTCGAATCCGTTCACCAGTTTTGGCGTGATTGAGTAACAAACGTCCAAATACACAAACTTTCGCATTTATAATATAATTATTTTTTGGACCACTACAAACGGGCCAACCTGATTAAAAGGTCTCAACAAGACTTTTACGTATTATATTTGTAAAAAATTCGAGATCAGCGACCCCGAAATCCTTATGATGTTGATTTTCAATGCAATACCTTGAACTTTAATTTCTTTAATTTTGAATTGCATCAGCATAAAAATGATGTACATATCGTTGCACACATCGTCTCTCATTTGTGAGTGTCGCACTGTCCCTGTTACAAAATCGCAATTTACTTCAGCCTCGGTATATGTGTAGACATCAACAATTTTCTATTTAAATATAAACACAATTTTATTCAGATTTTTTAAAAGCTGCAACAGTTTTTAGCCATTGGAATGGTTTTCTCCAGCAAATTACTTAAATTATTGAATTCGTGATATCTCAAACAATCGCTAAAAAAGCTGCCAAGAAATTGGGGATGATCCCTTTTGTAAGATTCTCCTCAACAGTCTTGTTGTTTTCTCAAAATTGAAAACGTCTTACCCGCCAAATAGCATTGTGAAGTATCGAAACTCTGCCACTCAGTCCTTTAATATCTTCCCATTATCTTGGGAAATCCAGCCCATCTCTCACTCGATCAGAATTTTGCAGGGAGAAATCACGACAGAAATGTTGGCTCATGTGGCTTTCCACTCAATTATAATCCGCAACAAAAGCCGCAATCGAATCTTGAGATCACATCACACGTCAGCAGTTGAGCCAGCTTTTACCCTTCTCAGAGTGCCATCGCTCGCCCATCCACCCATTCCTGGGCACGGGCCGCGGCCCACCCGGGATCCGTGCTAGGGATATTATGTGGCGCCAGAATGCTATCGCACATAACTTTGCTGGCGAAATTTCAATCCATTCGGATGGCTCCCGGGAGGGATTTGTTTTCGTTTGTTTCGTGCACCCGTGGAACAATCGCCGCGCCGGCAGGGAAATAAAATCATTGCCGCACGGGGTGGGGCTCCATATTAGGGCGCTACGAGAAGCAAGGGGTGGTTCACATGAGATTAATCTTATCTCGACGTCGAAGAAACCTCTTAATGGGATTGCTCCAATCGTGGGGTGCGGGAAGGCAGCTCGGTTCCCAGGAAATTAAGCGAAAATTTCCGAAAACTAATTAAAATGAACAAAGGCCGCGCGCAGTTACGCAGCAAAGCAATTAATCCACTTAAGATCGCTCAGTGCGACATCTTAAAGCGACTGACTCCGCAGGGGTTTACAAGTGAACCAGGGCGAAGATTCTACTGTTCGATGGCGGGCGATCCGAGGAATAGAGACTAAAAGTTTCCTGTTTAAGACGAGGTCGAACTCAATTCAGTGGCGGTAATAAAACTTTCAGGGTAGCTGGCATATCCCACACCATCTTCAGACGTTTCTATCATCTTACCCAGGCCACCAGCTCCTGCCCGCTGCCCCCTTGTAAAGTAGTTGTCAGGGCTTAAGCTCTGAACTTTGTCGGCAAGGCTATTGCCTTTAGCATGGTTAAGCAAATATACCCGGGCAAAGGGAAGTTCAGCAAAATGAAAGGGTTGTAGGAGGAGCAGAGTTCCTTCCTCATCAGATATTCCTAGCTCACATGGCCAAGCGACGAGCCGAACGGCACTCAAAGTCTGTTTGCACATAGTACGTCCGCCGCCGGAGCAGATAGAGTGATTAGGGCCAAATTGAGTTATTCTATGCAGGCGAGGCAAGGCAGCCATCCTGGAGTCGATTTGGGTGCTATTTTGTGAGGTTCGTACGATGCCTGAATTGGGGAGTTACAGCAAATACTATCTTAGAGGGATGGAGATATTGGTCCCAATAATGCCATGCCTTCCCTAAATAAATCTGATAGGCGATCCAATTCGCCGCCATCTCCTTAGCTGCAAGGCACTGCGTGAATTTGGTAATTAAAAATAAAATAGTTTTGGCTCTTAGGTAAGTGTTGCAGGGATTTACACACTCCCTCAATATTTACTATCAGGGGACTAACTGGCACCATTCGAATATTTGGTGGACCTTTGCATTGAAGTTGTTATTATTTTTATTGTTTTCGGCCATTCATTTTCCGAGTTCCATATGTAAAATATAGTACCTGGAAGACCGAGATTCTCTCCGTCAAGTAAATAGACAACCGCACAGCGTTTTGCGCTCGCTTTTATTATTTTAGTTCTTCCATATTGGATCGAACATCGTATGTAAAAACAGGAGACCTTAAATAAAACCTTTTCTGTGTAAAACGATTTTGATTTGACCATCGTTCGTTCCAGAGATGAAATCTAGCTAGATCGATTTCTCCCCTCTGAAAACCCCAAGTCAGTTCAACAAAATTATTGTAAACATTTCTCACTCATAACATCTAAGTCGGGAGCATCATCTAAACAGTCTTTCAATAAGGCCGCTGGACTTTTAAATGTAAATAAAACAAGTTGTGTATGTGTTATCTACTTCATTTTTTTTTATCCGAAAGAATATTTTATGGTCCGCCGCAATTTGCTTGGTGGCACGTATTCGGAAGTTGACCCATAATTTCGTCAAAAACGGCGAGCGCTACAGTTCGACAATAAGCAACTTTTTGTGGACTAAACAGGATGATATGGATACCGACGATATTTGGTTCCAACAGGACGGCGCTACGAACCACACAGCGCATGTCACGATAGACATTCGGAGTGAGCGATTTGAGAGCGACGTGAACTGGCCAGCGATGTTGTGCGATTCAAAATTGCAAAATTCAAATTCAGCCAGATTTATTCGACAAAGGCATCGAAAATTAGATCTCCTAAATATGTGCCACCAAACAAAACCGCGGGGGATGTTTGAACAACGTCGTATTCCATACTCAATGCCATAAAATATTTTTTCAAATAAAATAAAAATGGAGTGGATATCTCACACACAACTTGTTTTATTTACATTTAAAAGTCGAACATCCTTATTGAAAGACCCTGTATAACTGGAAAAAAAACTGTTAGTGTGAGCTGGCGGCAAGACAAGATTTCTTCGGCAGTTTTCACAGGACTTTTATTATTTATTTTCTTTCTTTATAAGAAGGGAGATCTAAAGGATCGTTCCATGGCAACTCGCGGAGCGCAAAGCGCATAAATCGTTTCTGAACAGCATCGATGCGATTTGCACACATTGCATAATGGGGCATCATAATTAATGATGCATATTCAAGTATTGGATGGCCAAAAGCTCAAAATAAAGTCTTTAGTAGGCAGAGATCAGAAAGATCCCAGAACCAGCGTATGTTGAAACCCATGGTCGAGTTCGCACGGCTAACTATTATACATATATTGTGGCAACAGTCGAATTTTGCGTCAATTGTCACATCAAGATCAAGAACAACTTGTTGGCGTGATAAAGGAATTAATCGTCACTTTATACCTATCAAGGGATTTAAAAAAAAAGTTATTCTGTCATATTGGGCGTTCGCCATACAGGGTTTAGAATGACGTAATGTAGCTTATGGTATTCTTCTCACCGCATCGTACCCTTCTATTTGATACCCATGTCAATAGGGATGTGAAAAAAACGGCAATCCGGTAACCTGGAGCGTCATTACATAGAAATTACAATGACGTCATATAGCTCATCGCATTTCATATATCAAACGTTTTCATTTGATATCCATGTCAACGGGGCTGTGAAAAAAAGGTGATTCGCCATCTTCGGCGTTCATTATATGTATTAGGTTCAGAATGGAGTCACATAGCTAATCGAATTCTACTCGTTGAACCTTTCATTTGATGCGCAAGTGGGTTGTTGGAATAGGTAATTCGGCACCTTGCGCGTCCGCCATATTGGGTTTAGAATGATGTAAAAGAGCTTATCATATTAAACTCGTCGGACCTCTTTATTTTACACCCGTGTTTAGAGGGTTGTAATGAAAGATGTAATGCTCATTGAGGGTAAATATAAAAAAATATAGTCAAAAATGCGGCCAATACTAATGTTAGTGATATCATTCTTTTAGCCACAAAACTAATAGTTTGACATATGAGGGCAATAATGTGTCAGGTGTTGTCCATCGACGAAATATTTTTTTTGTGGAGCGCGCCTGGAAGTTACAAAAGTACAAAACCAGCGATGCCATGTAACATTCCTTTTGGATGGTCGAAAAATGACTCAAATTTTAGCCTATTCGGTCAAACCTGGCAAGTTTGGCAGTAGTTCAAAAAATCAATTGTTGTCTATATTATCATAGCTCTATATCAAATGTGTTTACGCTAGAAGTACGTAAAAGCGAAAATCTGAAAAAGTTATAATGCTAATGTTAGGTTAATAATTTGATATGCAATGTGAGATATACCTGGTAACACACACAATTTCAAAGTAACCTTCATACAGCCAAACAATTATATTCAGCAGAATCGCGGAAAAAAGGTTTTTTTTTTATTTTATACATAATATGATTTTCCTACCATAGTAAGAATGCTTACCTAGCGACAATTAAATGAGTGATGAAAGAGGTCATGTAAAATGATCAAAAGTTAGAAATTCAGTCTATAGACGGTCTTCCTTAGAGAACTTACCTGAAAATAGAAAGAAAATTTTCTGATAAATTAAACCAAATAATTTTTAACATAAAGAAAATTGTAACAACGTCTTCGGTATTGTTAGTATATGAACTTAAGTAAAGAAGTGATTTTTATTTATATATTTGTAGCCTATTTGTTTGAAAGAAAAACGAGAATTCTCTGAGTGACTTAACTTCCTTCCTTTTTAAGTATGTTTTTGTTCATTTTTTGGAACGAAAACATAACTCACTTTCAATGAATATCCAAAAAAATGAAGAACGAGCGGTTTTCGAGGTCACTGATTTCGCACAACTCATTCCTGGGTGTGAACTTTTTGCTTACACAGAGAATTAGATAGATTCATTTTTAATTCAAATAGAAACACCTTATCACCAGCGCTGACTGCACCCTCTTCGATAGAACATTGTTTAATAGCTTAATAGGTGATGAAGAGAAGATCAAAGTGTGCTTAAGTTTAGAGAGAAGTTTGTTATGATTGACTGAGTCGAACGCTTTAATAAAATCAAGAAGCACCATAATTAATATGTAATCAATGTCACGAGTTTCATGGATATGTCCTCTGTACTCCACGAACGGTCGTGATACGAGTATGCAAGGTGATATGAGCTTAATAAACTTAGTAGGTAGATTGTCAGAGGACCTACGGCATCAGACTTTATTCAGTAGATGGTAGACAACATTTCCGAGCCGTCAATGCATCAGAAAGTAAAACCATCAAAGTGTTTATTTATTTATTTAGCACAGCTTCATCATGATTCTGATTACAATGTACAATATAATAAAACAGTATAATACAATAACAAGCCTGCTAAAGTCGACTTTTCAGCTGGCTTCTGGAAATGTTAAAGTCAATAACGGAGAAAGAAGCATTAAAAGAACGGGACATCGACGATATAGGCTCATTGAAGCCGTAGTTAGAGCGATTTTGTGGTAAGTAAAAGAAGTCATAGTTCCTCAAGGAGCGGGTCGGAACAGAAATTTTAAAAGCGGCAAGCAATTCCGGAGAGTTGATAACGCCTTGCAAACGCGTTTGGAAAAATGCTACATAAGCAGTTGTTCAGTTTTTTTTAATGTCCGTAACTTCTATCAGTATAATCTTTCAGTCCCAGCTTGTAGACTTCTTTGGTCATAACTTCGTCAGCGACAGCAAAAGATCTGTTTGGGCAACATGACTTCAGACTACCTCCCAGTTCCCAGCGGTGTGCCGCAGGGTTCTATTTCAGGTCCCCTTCTATTCGCCATTTTTATTAACGACCTTCCATCAGTAATTCGTGATTGTTCCTTTCACCTTTACGCCGATAATGTCCAGCTTTACTTATCTTCTCAAATTGGTTTAATCGAAGATGCTGCAGTACGTATTAATGAAGACCTGAAACGAATTTTCCAATGGGCCACAGATAACCTACTAGGTCTGAACGCAACGAAATCTAATGCAATTTATGTTTACAGAACCGAGCTTGATTCGTCTAGTCTTCCACCAATTTTCCTAAATAATGCCGTTATGCCCTATAGCACGTCTGTTAGAAACTTAGGCATTAATTTCAACTGCACAATCAGCTGGGGCAATCATATCAATAGTGGCATCGGTAGAGTCTATGGAACACTTCTTCTACTGCACGCCTCAGCTGCTTTTACCCCTCAGCATACCAAAATTATGCTTGCTAAATCGCTTATTATGCCGCTGGTGACATATGGATGCGAGGTTTTTTGTAAGCCTGTCTCAGCCTCTTTACACAGGCTTAAAGTTGCTGCCAACTCTGCTGCACGGTATGCTTTCAGCTTAAGACGTTTCAGCCATGTTTCTGCCTACGTTAAGTCTATCTTCGGGTGTAGGTTTGAAGCTTATATCAAGTTTCGGACGATTTTTTTTCTCCGATATCTTCTTTTATTTAAGCAACCCAACTATCTATATGACAAACTTAGTTTCTCTCGATCCAATCGAACACTTTCCCTGGGTATTCCCTTCTTCCGATATCGAACTACGGAAGGACAGTTCTTTGTACAATCCATCAGGCTTTGGAACAGCCTCCCAATCAACTTGAGAGCGAGCAGCAGTGACCGTGACTTCCCCTCAAAGCTTTTTGATTACATAAAGTCAAACTAATTTTATCCTATAAGTTTACACGTCTCCACATACTATATTATTATTTTCTCTATTTAGAATGGTTAATTAATTAAACTCTGTTATTGTTATATTGTACTAAATAATTTATAGTTGTTTACCTGCACAAATTCACAAGAATTGTACTTCTTAATTGTGTAGAGGTCTTTGATTTATTGAAATTAATAAATAAAGAACTCTTCGGTAACCCAAGGGCATCGATCATTTCGAGACCTATATGTCTTTAGAGGGATGTAACTTTGGAGAAGTTGAGATATTATTATGTAGTTGTGAGCGCATTAGACTTATCGTACAAAGTTGCTGCATTATAAACTGACTGAGTTTGGTTACATGCAGATATCAGCTCGCCCATATCAATACTATTATAATTACGATATATGAAACAAGGTGGTTTTGTTTTAGTTAAGCTCATGTTGTAGCTTACAAATAAAAAAATCGTTGTCAAATTTTGCATGGAGAACTGATTTGGTTCTGAAGCAGAATCTTGTCATATCTGTTAGTGAGAATAAATTCAACTTGTGAAGAGCTGGCTGCATTAAAGTCAGTAGGTAATTTATTAATAATTTTGAAGTCAAAGGTTTCAAGCAAGTATAAATCACCTTTCAAAGAAGTGTTTGATAGGACATTTACATTCATATCACCGCAGCCAATTACATTCTGGTAACTCAAGTTGCAGTGACTAATTGCATCAGTAAATTCGGTAGATGTTTCAATGCTACAGCAATTTGGTGGGCAATATGTACCAACAGCACGCAATTTGTTCTTGTCTTATAAAAATTAATAAATTCATGTTCGTAAAATTGCATTTCCTCTTTATAGTAATGTTGAACGCAAAGAGTAAAACTTTCAAGTTTTGAAGTTGTTAGTGATTTGAAAGGAAATGGTTAACATTTTCTTTAAAAGGCAGCAGCCCTTGATTCTTAAGTGTTGTCCATATTGATACTATAATGTAAATTATTTAATAAATTTAAACGAGCGTGTATTTTTTATTTTTGTCTTTCATTCTTTATGCATTGATGAATATAATTATATAGATTATTCCCGCAGAAACATATCGTCACTACATTTGCAGGACAGATAAAATAATTTTGAAATGGACCCTCCACGTCAGGGGCCTTACTCCTGAAAATGAAATGAAACGAAATAGCAAATCGGAACAGTATTAAATGGTCTACTCTTGGCAACGATTGTCAGATGGTTATAATATTGTCGTAAAGATTCATAATTAATAATGTAGGGTGGATTCAGCGCATAAATTTTAATCTGATTTAAATAACGCATCAGTATGCATATCAAATGCTCCTTGATATTTACCCTTAAAACCGTCACTCACAAACGTCTAAATGGAAGACGATCACCAAAGACCAATCGGCTCTGCAAACGTAAACAAGGCGATAACGTGTTGCAGAGTAACATTTGCATGGGGAGCTTACTGGCAAGTTCTATATGGAACATTAAAGGAACACGGGGATTGAAATTCAGGAACAGAGTACCTCGTACTAAGATAAAATATTGTGATAATTGAAATTTTTTTTAATATGGATCAATAGTTGGCAAGCAAGCGTGAAAAATTGGCAGTAAAAACTTTTGATTAGGTCAGACGAGACAAGAATTATAAAATTACGAACAACAATTTTTTACAGATAATTATGCGAAAAACTATCAAACCGATTTGGATGAAATTTGCTATGTTGCTATCATAGTAAGAGGTACTCTGTGCTGGATTTACAGATCATACGTACAATCTAAATGGTTGTAAGAAATTCATGAGAAAGATTTTTTTACCTTTCTTCGTTAATTAGTTCTATTTGGCAACAACAGTAATGCATATTGCAATTTCTGAGTTATCCTATCTTGCATGAAACTTCATTGTAAAACATTGTTCTTACTTAAACTTTTCTCTAGTATCAATAGTTCTTGAGTTTTCTTGAAGAGAAAGATGTTGTCACATATTGATTTTTCGTAATTTTTCCACAACTTATTCAATTGACGGTCATCACAATTATCATACCTTACGACATTCCTGAGGCGATAAGGGGTCATATTTACCTGCGAGATTTTGCTCCGGTCATACTTCCCCTCCTAATTTTCCCCGAGCCTTAGCTTTTTTTCCGAGGGGTTAAATTTGCCCAGGTCTTTTTTCCCCTGGATATTTTTCCCTTTCTAAGTTTCTGACTAACAGACTGAAATGTGCTTTTTACAAATTATTTTATACACTGTTCAAAATATCTTATAGACTGAGATGTGCCTTTTAAATAATATATTTATAGGCTGGGGGAAAAATGACCGAGGAAATTTTACTGTCCGGGAGGAAATTTAATAGCCGGGGAAAAATCGCAAGTGTGAACTCGACCCCCAAGAGGCTTTAAAAAAAATTATAGGACATACATATCCAATATATTCGATTTTTAACCAGCCTGGACTATTTAGGCATTGTTCTATTCAGCCTTATTTCCGAGTAATGCATTTTGATTTCTTTAATACATACATAATACAAAATAAGGCTCCGGTGCACTTCTTGAGGCAGAACGACTATTTCTACTTGAAACAATTAAGTTTACTCGAAAACGTTTGCGTAAAAATTGACATACTTTTTCAGTGTTATTTTGGTTCAACTTATTCATAAAATTTTTGTTAGGGGATAATCTGTATTCAGCACAAAGGCCATTGCTTTAAGGGTTAGAAGCAACGGAATTCGCATGTGAATCAAGGTGAAAGGTGGAATCAATATTACAATTTCTCAATGTTTAATGTTCGCTTCTTTTCCATCTTTTTAGAGCAGTGCATCGGAATTACTTGCCCCGTCGTCGGTAGGTTCCGTGTTTATGTTCAAAAAATGGAAATTATTTGGCTTTGAGTCACAAAATGTTATGTACATTGCCATCAAATTATTTCCTTTTTGTGTTTTTATGTAGAATTACCTTTTCTTCTGTATAGCCGCGGGTGGGCACACAGCCAATTCGCCTCACAAAGAACGAAGTTATGAGTCGTACGCCCAGGCCAAGGACCCAAAAAGAAATTTAAGCAAACATAAAGGGTTGAAACAAACTCCCAAAGTATTCTGCCATACTTCAGCAGACGATGAATAATTCCAAAATATTTCTGAGATCAAATGCCTTTGCGGAAGTTTCAGAGAATTACGCTAAAGGGTTTCTCTACATGGGTTTTTGGGACTCATGTTAATCATGTGAAACTTTGAGATTTATTTTTCGCCACGTTATTTTCTGACTTCATTTTAAAGGATTGGGGAGGGAAACACTGCGACCTGTGGCACCCATACAACACCCAAACTGTGAAGATCGATCGATCGATCGAATTGGCTCGAAAGATCCTTCGTACGGTATCTACGTGTACAGTGCCGCTAGTTTGCTTAGTTCTCGAAGGCCCATATGCTAGAGGGTGCAATATTGAAAGAGAAACGCAGGGAAGGGTATTCAAAAGGACATGAAGTGGAGTTACCATGCCCTCGAGAAACGGACTAGGTATAAATGTTCAGCTCTGTAAGCAGAAGAGCTTTCATCAATCTGACACGTGCTCTATCCATCTCCAGATATTTAATCCTTTTTGTAACCCTAAGAAGATTCTGGCCAGCAGTAGTTCTTCAACATACCTAGTGAAAGCTCAGCAAAGCCTAAGGGAAAGATCATTACAGTGGGTTAGGTGTCAGTCACCTATCATCATCATAAATAAACTAATTTCATATTCAGCTAATGACTAGGTTTTATTAAGTGGAAAAAACAATAAGCCCTAGCTCCGGTGATGGTCTTTTTTTTTAATTTTAAACCTATCCGGTAGACTTCCCTTGCATTTACTGTTCTTGTTTGCATAGTTTCCAAGGGCTTCCAACGACACTAATTTAAATGCAGAAGTTGGGTACTAGCACTCCTCAATGGCTAATAAAGTCGTGTTTGGCCTCATTTGATTTGCTTTGATGAGTCCTATTTATTACACACCCCCAAGTCAAGGTTGGTAACGCGCCAAGGGCTGGATGGTACTAGAATGGCTAAAAAATTTCAACATATCGTGAGACAACAATGGAAAGATAGAATTCGTCATCATCGGTGAAACCATGGATACATGGTATTAACTCTCATACCAGATGTTGAATATTGATTCAAGGCTTAGAAAGTTGAAGAATAAGGAGTTCTTTGGTGGTATAGTATGTAAGTATGCTCTTTTTCGGTGATTTAATGTAACTCCCGTCCATCATGACATCTGGAACGCCCGGACCAGTCTTAAAATCTTCAGCCAGCAACTCGCAACTCAATGAAAATTTTGCAATATTTAAGGGGATGCATTTCGAGTTGGAGAATTTATATATTAGTATTTCGCAAAATGTATGGCAAAGATGTTTTGGGTGAAGTTTTGGCTCCTTCATTTATCGGAAAATTAAAAAAAAAACAAAACAAAAATTCTGTTAATTATCTTTCTGTTTTTGACAAATTAGCGCGTTCTTGAAATTTGAATACCGAAAAAAAGATTATTTTTCATTAGATTTTTGACGTAAAAAATAAGTTGTTAAAATACAAATTTTTTGGTGGTCCCGGTCATAGCCACTGATTTGCTAAATAACATAACATAAAAATTTGATATGATTGGTATGAATAGTTTTTAGAACACCATAGCTGGACAAAAGTCAGAAACGAATTTTTAGAAAATTCTTCCTTAAATTGACAAAGAAGCCCCCCGGTATTATAATTCCAAGAATTGTTTCGCATGAGACTTATTATATCTAGTAGCGTCTGTTAGTCCAGAAATTGTGTCCCCCACTTGACCCCAGGCTAAAATTTAAATATGTAATAGCTAAGTTATTGTCGATAAAACACGATTTTTCGGATATCACCGAGGCATCATCAAGGGAAACTAGGAATGATATTTGCAGATTCTCGTCGAAATTGGCCGCAAAATGGATGGAATCTGGAAAGAACCGCGAACGCTTCTTAACTAAGAATTCCAAAAGGATAGCGGGAGATTTACACTTCCGTGTATTCCGTTATCATCCACAGCCATCCAAATCTGATGTACCTGTCACCTCTGGGCGGCCACTAATTATAGAATTTGAGGAACTCAGTAATAAAACCAAAAGGAGACGAGTGGAAGATCATCATCTGCTGCAGAAATATCAGCACGATCTTCTGGACACAGGAACTTAGCTGCTGTTATTAAGGAGGCTAGTATAAGTCCCAACTCATGTAAAAAGGTAAAAAAAGGCCGCGAAATCTAGTGATAGCATCACGCAAAGGTGTCTAACCAAAGAACAGGCTTTAGCGTATTATATGGACTCGAAATCGTCAAGCCACTCATACAAGCAGACTGGGAAGTGGAGCATGAAAGCGGGACATGAGGTTTTTTCTTCATTTCACAGTATAAGGAAAGCTAAGGCTGATTGATTTCCAACTGAGCAACAAATTGCTGTGAACGAGACACGTGCAGAAATTAAACTTCAAGCTGTTTTAGATAAAACTGTAGAACGTTTAGTTACTGTACAGAGGGAAGTTCTCAAGACTTTGTCTCTTGACTCATCATTCATCCTTATTGGTGCATGGGGCTGTGATGGAAGTTCCGGTCACAGCACATACAAACAAAAATTCACCAATAGTAATGATACTGATGAATTCTTGATGTGTTTTCATTTGTGCCACTTCAATTGTGTGATGAAAATGGTAACATTGCTTGGCAAAATTCTCGACCATCATCTACTATGTATTGTCTACAGATTAAGTTTATTTTTTCCAAAGAAACTACTGAATTTACTTTGGCTGAGACAAATGAAGTGTTGGAGGAAATAAACAAGTTATTGCCGACAATATGTGATATTGATGGTAGTGAGATATGTTAAAAAATGGCAACTACGCGATGCGACTGATAAAACTACTGTGAGGCAACGTTCAGCCAACATTCAAACTCGGTTCAAGATGGAAATTTTTTCAAAATCCCGAGCTGAGTGCAGATATTACAAGTTTAAATGACACCCTTATAAAAAAGTTTGGAACAATACTTAGAGTACTATCTTCTGGTTATGAAATTAATGTCGAAAAATTTCTAATTTTTGCACAGAATACAAGAAAGCTGTAATTAAGTCTCTATTCGTGGTATTACATACCTGCTACAATGCACAAAATTCTTGTTCACAGTACGGAAATTATAGAGTCAGCTCTTCTGCCAATTGCGCAGCTTTGTGAAGAAGCTCAAGAAGCCCGCAATAAAGATTACAGAAAATTTCGAAAGCATAATACTCGAAAATGGTCACGTATTGCCACGAATCAAGACTTATTAAATATGTTGTTAATAACATCGGATCCTCTAATCAACAGCCTACGAGAAGTTCCAAAAAAAAAGGCAGGTACTTTCCCTTCCGAAGTCTTAGATTTAATATTGCCACCATTAACTGTAAATGCTGATAGCTGCCCAGGTACTAGACTACGTGTGTGACGTGTTTAATTGCTCTCTGATCTTTTTGTTAAATTTTCCTGGTTTTCGGATCAATAATGGTTGGAAATTGTACAACTTGCGGCCTGCGACTTCTACGCGATAATTTTATTGAGTGTGATGGTTTCTGTGGCGCGAAATTTCACAAAAAGTGTGTTCAATTACGTGAAGAGTCGGCAAGGGCCTTGCTTAGTGATCGCAATTTGCGTTGGCGATGCAATAATTGCAGTTGTGTCCGTGGACCGCTTCTTTCGGTGATTATTCAATTACGCAGTGACGTTGCTGAACTTAAATCAAAGTTGATAAAAAGCTTGTCTCCAACAATACCCATACCTAATGAGCACATATCTCAAACCAAGATAGGTGATAATTCTAATCCTGCGAATAAAAATTTTAAAACTTTAAAAGCACGATCCAAATCGAACAGTGAAGTGATTGCAGGTGATCTCTTTTTGTCGCATGGGGATGATGCTGCTGCATGTTCTTCGTCCTCTCCGCAACAACGAGACAGGCGAGGTGATAAAAGTGTTAAGAGCTCTGAGCTCACTGGGGCACAGCCCGTTGTTCCCAATGAGTATGGGTGGACTACAGTATCGCGCAAGAAGAAAAATCAAATAGGTCGTCGCAACCCAAAACTTTTCGGTTCTGATTGTGCTGCAGAATTGACACTGCCGTCGCACAGTGGGGCAGAATCCCAAAAAGCTGGCCAAAAATCAAATTTTTGAGTTGTGTATATTCGTCTATATACCATCAGATCTTGTTTAGGGATAGTCCTAGAACATAATTCCAGACCGGGCAGGTAAATACCTGCTCTAGGTTCGCCTCGACATCAGTCGACATTCAGCCTCCGTTGAGTGCTCAAGAAACAAGTGTACGCGTGGAAAAATTCTTACCTGGTTGAAGTGCTGGGAAACTGAGGAAACTAGTTCAATTCGAATTCGGCAAAATGGATTCATTTTCTGGAGGTATGTAGAATTTATGCTTATGCACAATTATTGCTCATTTTATGTTTGTGATATTTAAATCTCGCGACAAGTACATAGTATATTTTTTTTTATATTTATATAAAATCGATTTTCTAATAGAGTTTTAAAAATGTCTTCGCGAGTCTCGATGTAGTTTCGACAAGGAACTGATAGTGTATAGTGTTAAATATAACATATTAAAAAACTGGCTGCTCTCGAGTGCGCGTTGAGTAGTGAGACTAATTTTTATGGAAAAACGCGTGGCGGGGGTATTCTCATGTGAACGCATAAATTTTACCTCTTTTTAGGGAATCGAAAAAACATCGAATGGAATATTGTTCAGTAGGTATGTCGCTATCGTCCCAACCAAAATTAATAAATTTCATTGAAAAAAGAAAAAATGGCGGACTGTAGAAAAAAAAGTTACGAAAATCTTGGTTTTTTTGATACAAATCGTTTAAAAAAAATAAGAAAATATTTTCGAAAATAAGCAATTTTGGTACGAACGATAACTATTAATAAGTAGAACACCATATATAAATTTCAAAGCAATCGGTTGAATAATTTTTTGTTTAGGCCCATGAGAGTTTTAGAAAATGATGTTTCGAGAAAAATGCGTTTAAAGTTTGAAGAGCAGAATTTTCGTGGAAAGTTCATATTTACACTAATCAATTTATCATATCAATTTTACAATACTTTTACGATGTTTTTACTCTAATTTAACTCCTGAATCGTAAGCAATAACCTCGAAAACCAAATTACATGATATTTCACTTCATATTTTCAACGTATGAAACATAGTCCGCCATATTGGATCCGCCATTTTGAGTTTTGAAAATCTGACCTCAGATTCGTAATCAGCGATCCCAAAAAACCCCCGAGTAACCAGTTTCAGTGAAATTAATAGAAATTCGAATTTTTTGTCCGCCATATTGGATCCGCCATTTTGAATTTTGAAAATCTGACTTCAGATTCGTAATCAGCGACCTCGAAAACCCCCATATAGGTAATTTGGGATTTTTGGCCATAAAAAGGGGATTCTGCCCCACTGTGCGTCGGTTCCAAGCCTTCGATTTTTGCATCTCTCGCGTTTGGACAAGAGTGTGAGTGAAGCCAATATTATTTCCTATGCAGCCGGTAAATTAAAGCTGCCTGAGACTTTGCTTCGGTGTATAAATTAATCAAAAAGGATGCTGACACCGATGGCCTCCGCTTTATTAATTTTAAATTGGGCATTCCAGCTCATGCTTTTGATAATGCCCTAAATTCATCTGGCCAGTCGGTGTTCAAATAAAAAAATTCAGGCACATTCCAAAAAACGAGAATCCTCCCACCGTGAAAAGTCTTACTTAAGGTCGGAAGCCTCTCAATTTCCGTCTACATCTTGCGAGCAACCTCTATCTCTGTTCTACTTAAACATCGGTGGGTTAAGAACAAAACTCACTGAAATGTTGCTCTTCTCATCATCGCAACAGTACGACATTATTGCTCTCACGGAAACATGGCTCACCGAGAATCATCACAATGGTGAAATTTTTGACAGTCAGCTGTTTAATGTTTTCCGCAAGGACCGTTGCCGTCTCACAACTGGACTGGAAAGAGGTGGTGGTGTGCTGATCAGTGTTCGCTCTACAATTGAAAATTGTACTGCCTTCCATATCGCAATCTTCTGAGTCTGCAGACTCAGCGGCTGATGTAGATCAGCTTATAATTTGCATAAGTATTTATAATACTCATGAGGTGTTTCTTATTTTGAGTTATATTCCACCTAATAGTTCTTTAGATTTATTAAAATTGCATGTTGAAAATTGTAGGTCAATTATTAGTAATTTAAAAGATAACCAGCATATAATTATAGCAGGTGATTTTAACTTGCCGCATGTTAACTCGAATTTTGATCCGGAGGAAGAATGCTTGATTGCTTTTAACGTAAACAGCGAGGGTGAGAGCTTGGTTGTTGATACTTTTGCTGAATTTGGTCTCAATCAGATAAATAATTTTCGAAACAATCTTGATCGCTTATTAGATCTAGTTTTTGTTGATAAAGAGGTCAATGTAGATATCGATAAGCATGGTCTTCCTCCTTTTCTTAATTCAAATCACCATCTCAAATGGTTGGAAAGAGTCGTTTATCTCCCCCATATTTAAATCTGGATCCAAGAATGAAGTCACAAATTATCGACCAATCTGTAAGATTTCAACTATACCTAAACTTTTTGAAAAGCTGGTGTACAGTAAGTTGGTTTTTATTTTGAAAGACGTAATCTCTCCGTTGCAGCACGGCTTTGTCCGTGGTAGATCTACTACCACTAATTTAGTGATTTTTTCTAATTACTTGTTAAATTCTAAAAAAAAAAGGATTTCAGTGTGATGTAATCTTCACAGATTTTGCCAAAGCATTTGATAGAGTTGATCATGCAATTTTAGTTTACAAGCTAGAGGTCTTAGGCTTTCACTCCAGTATGCTATTCTGGCTTAAATCATACCTCACTAATCGTACTCAATACGTCAGAATTGATAATGCCCTTTCGGACCCTATTAAGGTTACTTCCGGGGTTCCGCAAGGAAGCCACTTGGGACCGCTTCTATTTTTGTTATTTATAAATGACATTCTTTCTGTTCTGAATCATTTCCAATGTCAATGGCAGATGATCTAAAAATCTACTCGTGTATCAAATCTCCATTGGATTGTGATAATCTGCAGACGGACTTATGCAATTTGTCGGCCTGGTGTATTAAAAACAACTTACATCTTAATGTTGCCAAGTGCCAATGCCTATCTGTCCATCGTTTGGCCATGCCTTCTACATTTCGTTACGCTATAGGGACGGATTAGCTCGATAGAGTGACTACGAAGAAGGACCTTGGCGTCATTTTTGACTCAAAGGTTGATTTTTCTGCGCACATTGACTATATTGTCGCTAAGTCGTACTCTATGTTGGGATTTATAACCAGGAATGCAAAGGGGTTCTCTGATCCTTTTACCCTCAGAGCTCTGTATTTCTCTTTTGTAAGGTCAATCCTGGAGTATTGTTGCATTGTATGGGATCCATATTATATGACACAATTATCCAGAATAGAAAAGATTCAAAGGCGTTTCACTGAACATTGAAATGCCTACTTACATAACCAGATGCCTTGCTATTTGGGATTCATTCTTTAGAAGTTCGACGGAAATACTTTGCCATTATGTTTGTAAGGGATGTTATCAATTACCATATCGACTGTTCTTTTATACTTTCTCAAATGGGTCAATATGCTCCTTCTCGTGACCTTAGGTCTCGTGAGCTCTTTCATGTTCGGTATCACCACGTGAACTATGGTTTAAATGAACCGATCGCACGTTCTTTAAGGCAGGCTAACTCGGTTTGCCGACTTATAGTTTTAAATTTTTATTCTAGTAGGGATTCTTTCAAACGTAGTTTACTTTTTGAAGCTTTGATTGATAAGTTTGACTAGTGTTAGTATCTCTGTAGTTAAGTAGTCTGTAGAAGTTGTTGAACTTTGATTGATGAAATAAACTAAACTAAACTAAATGTATGTACAAATGTATTTACTTCAGCTGAACTTAGCTCACAAGGGTATACAATCGACGATTCTTCGGAAAATGAAATAAGCGATGATGACAAATAATTTAGCAATTGTCAATATATATTATTTTTTTATATTATATCAAGGTTATAATACTTAATGTAAGTTCATGGAATTATAATTGAATTAATCGTTATAAAAGCATTTTATTTTCTTAAATCTACTAATATCTGAAATCCTAATGCTAAGTGTGTAAGAAATATTCATAACAGTAGTTATGAAAAACATTACAAACAGAAAGGTGCCATAAATAATTTTGTCCAGCTACGATGTTCTAGGTGAAACACTGTGCGCCGTGCAGAAAAAGCAGTTTAAGTATGTATGGTACCTGTCCATTCATGAGGCGGATCAACCGTTCGCTACCTGCCAAAAAGGCTGTAGAAGCTAAAATACTGTCAATATCATTATATTAACAAAAATCGAGTTTTTGAAAATTCTAGACAACCGGGTCCCACCTTAAGTACATTTGTAAGTGAGTTTTAGGTTTTTTATCAGCATGTGTACTTAATTATTTTATTTCGTTCCAAACAGACGAATATCCATGTTCTTAAAAACGCTTTGCCAGTGCCTGTCGATCATAGTTTTAGAATGGAGCGAGATCTTAATATGGCGCCCTTATCCATATATGCATATATGTATGCATGTAACATACATAGTATGGAACCAAGCTGTACTCATACCTTATTTCTCGGTCCGCAAATTTGTTGACTCTGTCAAGCTGGTTTTACACAGTTAATTTACGAATTATCGAGATCGATAATTATTTTTCCTTTTTTTTTAATTTCACAAAATAGCTGTTTACAAAAAACGGTAGCTAAAAGGAATTAAGAATGAGTCATAAGCGCGGGCCTACCGAGCGCAAAATTTGTTTTGAGTTTTTGTTTCAATCATTATAGGTTTAACACAAAATTTCTAGAATTTGAAAAATTTTGAAGGAGGACGGGGGTCTACAGGCCTGAGATCTTGTGTGAAATTCCATCACAATATTTTTTTCACTCTTAAACTTTTCTCGAATATCAATAGTTCTTGATTTACCTGGAAGAGAAAGTACAAAAAATAAGTGTTTGTTTTTGGATTTTTTTACATTTTGGTTTTTCATACATTTTGCACAACTTTTACCAACTAGCGCATATCAAAATTTATTGTCATTCCTTATGACATTCCGCAGGCTTTACAAAAAGAATGATAGGCCCTATATGAAACATCCAACATAACCTTTTTCAAAACAGATAACGCCTAGACTACTGCTAATAAACAGATAAAAAGAACAATCGGATTGTGACCTATTTGATTTTGATCAATTTAATTTACTTTGATTGTGCAAAATTTAGCTAATGTGAATCTTAATTAATAATATATATTGAATTTGTTTCCACTTTTTTATACAATATCTATTGAAATGTACTTAAACAAAAATTCACTTGTGATTTAGTAGGCAGCATTGAATTATTTTCGCACGAATACTATGCAATTTTTGCAACAAAGCCTAATTGGAGTGTTTGTAGATATGGAAACGAAGACTAATTTTTCAGATCCATTAATTAAAATTAATTTTGATAAGTAAAATCACAATATAAAATTTTTTTCGCTGCGTGACAAAAATAGCTTATTTTGAAGAAGTAAAAACGTTTAAAGTCTGTGCTGATGGTCTTGCAAAAAAAATCTGCAAAAGGAAACATTGCTGCATTTACGAGCGCACTATGAATACTCTAAGTTTACGACTGTGGGTTTAAGGGGATAACGAAAGATTGTACAGCACCCAAACAGCTGAGTTTTCATATTTTTTAAAGAGCAATCACTCCCTCGCTTTATTGGCGCTAAAAACAACCACGTGGATGTTGGAGCAATTTCACTTTATACATTGAAACGTGTTACGGGGCTTTGTCTTAGCTACTTTGCATTTTCGGATGGAAACAAGTTAGAATATTGCGACTGTGAAATGCTAGCTTTTAGGGGCAGTTCACACTGTAAAACTTTTAAGGATTTGTTGCAAATGCTACGTAAATATTTGATACTCTGTCGCCTGTGTGGCTAAGTGCGGTTTTAAGGAACATTTTGCAGGTTTTTGCCACGACAAAATTATAGGACTTTGTGTTAAGTTGGGTCCCCCATTCCAGACATATCTCATTCGTCTGAATTTGCATAATCTAGCAATAATTCCGGAGCTTTTAAGCGCACTCCCTCATAGAGGATTCGCGTAAATTGCCACTGAAACTAACGAATCCCCGGGATTCTATAGCAGATTACGGAGCACTATCCGTGCGAGATTTTTATCCTTCTGAAAACAGAAATTTTCAGTAGTGCTCCCGAGGTGTTATCTATAGCCCATCGCTGTGATTTTTATTCAGTGTATTTTTAATTTTGACGCTGCCCTTGGCCCCTTCTTCAGCCAGCAACTGTGAACTGGATGCTCAACTGCCCGCCATTGTAAAAATGTTCAAAAATTGTTTTGCAGTTTTCCCTGTTCATATATGTACATATATTCCCTAGCCCACTTTTCACCAGAGAATGGCCAGAGCGATAAAGTTTTAGTAAATGGTTTTTCCCACTGAGGAGATTTCCATTTTTTTGTTTCTCCAATTTAATTCTGCAAATAAATTCTACCCGACTGTTTAGTTTTAATCGATAGAACAGGCCTGGCACAATTGGTTTTGGCCTCCCGCCTGTTTGCTTCTGGAAATTGAGATCAAAATGCAAATTCAATTTGAAACGATGCCAACGTGGCAATTTTGGCAGAGCCTGACATGGATGCATACGTCCCGGGTCATTTAATAGAAAGGCTTGCCTAAGGACTTCCGACTTTGGGCTGAATACCAAAGTTTTTGCTTTTTCAGAGAATTTCTTATCCGCTCTATGGCCGGTTTTATAACCAACTGTATGTAGCAATTGCCGAAGATGTACTTCTGCACGAAATTTTAAGTCATTTTTTGTTAGACAGTCTGACGCTGTCTGTCTGCTTATAGATTGCAAGAAACTTCTTGGATGTGAAATGAGACTCACTGGCTGGATTATACCGTTTAAGATTTATTTAATGGCTTTCGTTTGAATAAATTTACTACGGCTTGTTAGTTCGTTGATCGACGGGAGACATCTGCAACGAGTTGCTGCAAGTTACCAAAAGTACCTACACAGGCTAACAAAAATATGCGTTGCCACCGACTGCCAATTAGTAATACTTTGTCAGCTTATTACAAATATTGACCAGTTAGATACCTAAGCATGTACATCAGTACTTAACATATGTTGTTGTTACTTAGATACCTAGGTACATCAGTACTTATGCTAGCAATATCTATAATATAGTTTTAGGTGCATTCACTATCAGCATACAGCTGGAAGGACACAAGTACCATTTTAATAGTACTAATTTATTTATAGATTTATTTATGAATGTGTCTTGTTTACATCTTTTTAGTTCTTTTTTACAGTCAGTCGGGTTTTTTGACTTTTTAAATCAAATTTTTTATTTTTAGCTTTTTAGTTTGTGTATATTTTTGTAAGCCATTTAAAAAACCCGTTATATTGATAACCCACTCGATAGGTTTTGGGGGAAAAAAATTTGCAGACATAAAATATGGCGACAAAAATCACTTTCACAATTAAGACGAATCTAACGACACATCTCAAGGTAAAATTCATCAAGCCGTTTAGGCTACAGATCCTGCCAAAGAAATCTACATACATACAAACATACACACACTAGAAAACGCAACCCTCTTGCCGGTGCAGGCGGGTAAAAAACAACGCTTTTCATGAATGTTTTTCGATAATTTAGATTGAAATTCCGGCACTTATGATAAATAAAACAACATCCCAGTTGGTATAATACTTTTTGGTATAATAATTTGTTAATATTAGAGAAGGAGAACGACTTCTCCTTCGTTAACTGCAATCTGTGCACAGACGTCCATCTGAACAATATGTTTTAATTTTGGACTACATCACTTGTTTGGATTGTACAACTGACCAGTCTTTGTCTTGCAAAGGCAAAGCTGGCTTTAATATTTCTTAAGAGGTCTTTCTCTTCTTTTTCTTCAAAAAATCAATTTTGTTTCTTTTACATATCTTTGATGACATGGCTGTTAGGAATACGTGGTACTAATTTTAGATTAAAATTATAACAGAATCCGGAGTTATACGAATTTATGTTATAGGGTGTTTTTTTAAACATATTTTTGGTGGGGGAAAGTTTGTCTTTTTAAAATTATCTATTTTTATACTAAAAAACTGTCCTAGATGGTTAACAAAATTTTTGGAGCCGATTAGTGCTTGAACCCAACTTCTAAATATTTACTACTTTTTTTAATATTCGAAATATCTTCACTAATATGACCATTTAAGGAGTGCGCTTTTCATAAAATATTTTGTTGACTGAAATACTAAATAATTAATTGATTGAAGAAACTATTTTTTATGTCTCGAACACAGCTTGAGATTTTTTATTATTTTTGTAAAATATTAAATTTTATGTACCTAACATTCTTTCTGTATCCTTCATAAAGTTATCACTTCGCTCATATGTGCATATTCATTGTTTTAAATATAAATGGCGCGCATTCTGGATATATATACATAATCACACAGTTTTATTATTTAAGTATTAGGGTAGACTGGGTACGGTTGTAACAATTTTGCTTTTATCGATCTAAGAACTAAATACATCATTAAAAATTTAAGAATACTCTTTTGAGTTAACATTACACTTAAAATAAATATCATATATGCAGAATTTTTTTGTCAGCAAGGCATTATTCAGTTTGTGTGCCCCTGTTACAACCGTCCTCATGCCGTGGACGGTTGTAACAGTGATGGGGGACGGTTGTAACATACCCAAAATAAACAAAAACAAGTCAGCAAATTCAACAAAGTTATTATAATAATAAAATAAAAATAAAATAAATCTTCTCGCCGCGTCTCTTTTCCCTTATACTCCTCACTCTCCTGTAGATAGTTTAGGAAATATTCGAGCTGTTACAACCGTACCCAGTCTCCCCTACATGTAACATATCACAAGGTGACCCATATCGCCCAGTGACCGGTACATCTGTACTTGTAGTCCCTCCTTGTCGCCGGCCCTGATCGTCATGTAGAATAGTTATCTCACTTAATCATTTTTCATGTTGGTATTAAAATGCCAAATCCGATGATGTGAATACTATCCATTATAAAGTACGAGAAGGATACATGTAAAAAACGGGCACCGAACCGGAACATGTCTCTCAAAGTTCAATCATAATTTTGAAGACATAACTTCCCACTTGATGTAGTGCTGCGAATACTTTGAATATTCGATTAGAAAACTACTAAAACTATAACCCTTACGTATACCAACCGCCCCTAATCCACCCATACGTAGCGCAAAAAAAATTAAACAAATCATCATGAACGATTAGGCATGATCGAAAGCAAGACTCATGTTCCGGTTGACTTCAAAGACCTTTCCTGCAATCTCTTGCAGGACCAAGCTGACAAGGCAACGAGTGATGTCACCATCAAGTGTGGGGGCAAGTGGAGATGGGGCACCCCGTAGCAAAATGACTCAGCTGCTATGAGGCACGACCGGGTGAATCCACCTCACAACCGCACCTCCGCCCGGTATTTTAATACAACTCACGGCATACAATTGCTTTTATGGATTCACAACTCATGTGACATGTGATTAAATTTGCCTTCCACCTGCTTGAACGCCAAAGTTGACTCGCTTCGCTTTTTCAGAGTGTGTGGTGCCAGGTGAGACGGTGAGGTAAATAATGCGCCAGGCAGCTTACGAACTGCAGAGTGTGGGGATAAACATCATCATTTGGTTTGGTTTGGGATTATTTAGACTTTGATCGCTTCCCAGAAGGATAATTCTAGCTGCTTTAACGAGTAGATACTTAAAAATGATAATGTACTTTTCTCCTGATAAAAGGTAGATTACTATACACTGTTCCTAACTGAGATTATCACACACACAGTTTCGAATTTATGACTTTCAGCAATTTATTTCTTGGAAATCTCCTCAAGTTCAGCGTTAATTATGGTTTAGATAAAGCTTCAGGAAATATCAAAGAACCTTGGGGTTCTGGGAAACATTTTAGTTTGCCTAAAAAAAGAAAAATGTTAAAAGGAGTAGATATACTTTAATGTACAAACCAATTTATTGATCTGTTTTGTTTATTATTAGTATCACCAGGAACATGTCATCATTTGACGTCACATTTTATGTAGAAAGAAGATAACAAACATACAAGCAGATGAATTAAAAATAAAAGAAAAATGTTTAAAGACAAGTTCGAATCAAAAAAACCTGGAAAAGTAAAAAATAAATTTATATAAATTTATATTTTATAATATTTATTATATATTATTATTATAAATAATTTATTTAAAAAAAATCTTGATAACTTATCATCATAATATAGGCGTACGTAGATAGGTAAGTTCTAGGGACGTATATAAATATAGATATTCACAAAATATATATCTAATATATATGTATATAAATTTTAAAAGTTTGAGGCGCTATCCGTTATACAGGTTACTATACTTCAGTGCCTAGACATAGAATATACCTACTTACTATATATGTACTAAATATGACAAATGTCACTTTAATTTATTTTTTACGTTTTAGTTGTTTTTTTAATTAGAGCTTGTTTCTAAACATTTTTCTTTTACTTTTAATTTATTTTTTACTTTTTAGTCTTAAATTTGTGGAACTTAGGCTTTTTAAAATAGAAAATATTTTTTAATAGTTATTTTATTATTTGCTTTATAGTCTTTAGGAATTTTTTTTTTTGTAATTTAATTATAATTTTAATGACGTCATATAGCTAATTATATTCTACTGGTTGAAACCCTTCATTTGATACCCATGTTAAGAGGATTATGAAGAGTAAGGTATTCCGCCATCTTAGGGCATCCGCCATATTAGATTTGGAAAGATATTGGATATACTATATTGCATTATCACCGAACATCACGAAAAATGGCTTGCATTAGACTGATTCAAAAAAACCTTTTTTTCACTTTTTCAACGCCCCCCCCTCCCACCCACAAAGTTTTTTTTATGTCATTTTAAGGACGTATGAAAAATTTCAGCCGAAAAAATTAATATTTAGGGGTCGCTACCGTCGATTTTATGTATTTTTTCCATATACATATATGTAATTATGGAAATATCGATGTTGAAAACATGACTCAGTAACTCGCTTATTTTCCAACGAAACTTTGCAAAATTTTGCACAATATAAGCTACAATATAACCAAGTCGTTTCATATTTCAACCGGTTTTAAATATGGCTTTGTTGTTGTTATATTAATTTATTAATTAACAATTGTAAAATAGGGCACATTTCACAGGGCCACCTAAATGTTCAGATTTTTTGGCTTGGGCGAGATTTTTCATGATATTTTAAGTAAGTTAGTGTATAAAAAATATCCCGCAAATACAATTTTCACTATTTTAAAAAAAATTTATTTTTTTCTCTCAACGCAAAAATTTATTTTTTAACTTTAATTCAATATTTATTAATTTTTTCATTTATTTTCATGAAAAAACATTAGATTATAATGTTTATAGATTTATAATAAACATTTCATTATAAATATTATTTTACAGGCATATTTATGATTAAAATCCCCGCTAGGTTGCGTCGAGACTTAGCGCGCCATCTGTGTCTGGCAACAGTGGCTGGATATAGCAATCAGAATGCTTCAAAACATCCAGTTTTTACCATATCGTGTCGTTGGAGGAACGAATTGTTAACATAATAAAAAAGTGGCTCATTAATGAAAAAATTTTAAATATTCAAATTTTTATATTCAAATTTTCCATAAGTTAGAGAGAAATTCTTTTCATGTCAAATGAAAAGGAAAAACTAAAATGATTTAATCAGTTAATGTATTCCTTTATTCAAAGTTACTGTACTAACATTTGTTACAATTTTGAAAAATTATTGCAAAATTTTTAAATATTTCAAAAGTAATAAACGTAATTGAAAACATCATATTTCGTGGTATTTGAAAAATAAAAATTGTCAAGTTACATTGAATAAGAATTATTAAGAATATAATTTCTTTATTTTTGCAATAAACAATTAAGAAACGCACAAATAAAACACATTTTCTTTCTTTACTACTGGTAAAGATCTTTTAGTTTTATTTTCCTTTTTTTTTTTCTATTGTAAGTTAAATAAAAGCTTGTGATAAAAAACATATATTTATATTAATAATAAAAAAAATAATTTTTAAAGCTTTTTTATCAAGATGAAAGAAAATTGGTTGTTTATGTGTTTAATGTTTAGTCATGTCCGATATTGGCTCAATAGAGACATAATTACTTCTGTGGATTTAATATTTATCAGACCTAAAAGATTCGGAGAATCTATAGCGGTAGCAACGATATCGTAATTGAAAAAAACACCAACAAATTTCTATGCGCTTAGAAAGTGTGAAAAATAATACCACTGCAACACACTAATGTAAATATATTGAATTTACCGTAATAAAGGAACTAGAATAGTATGTTAGCTACCAACAAGAGTCAGTCGATTTTATACAGCCGAAGTGAGAACATTAAATAGCCGTTTAAATTATAAAACGTGGTTTGTTAACCGGTACCCTTTTCCCAGTTATTGAATTATTACTTTCGGCAGAAAGAGACGAAGTTCTAATAGTTTTACTTTATTAGTTCACGCGTGAAATACTCTACAATGTGGTGCAATAAAAAAAAATTGTGTGTGACGTTTCATGACACGTTTAACACAGGTGATGTAGCGTGACCATGATGATGGCTAGTGCTCTCTAAAGTTTTAGGAGCGGCAAGCCGCATTACGAGCCGCTCCAAGTGAGCAAATTCGCACCATGCTTTTAATTGTGTCGCAGCATAAAACAATGCTTCCAGTGCTTTCGATGGCACACTGTAGCAGTAGCGGGCAGCACGGCAGGCTTGCGGCAGCATTTCGTTTGGCAGCAATAAAGTTCAGCAGCGACGCACAGTGGGGCAGAATCCCAAAAAGCTGGCCAAAAATCAAATCTTTGAGTTGTGTATATTCGTCTATATACCATCAGATCTTGTGTGGGGATAGTCCTAGAACATAATTCCGGACCGGACAGGTAAATACCTGCTCTAGGGTCGCCTGGACATCATTTGGCATTCAGCCTCCGTTGAGTACGCACGAAAAAAGTGTGCGCGTGGAAAAATTCTTTCCTGTTTGAAGTGCTGCGAAACTGAGGAAACTAGTTCAATTCGCTTATTTTCCAACGAAACTTTGCAAAATTTTGCACAATATAAGCTACAATATAACCAAGTCGTTTCATATTTCAACCGGTTTTAAATATGGCTTTGTTGTTGTTATATTAATTTATTAATTAACAATTGTAAAATAGGGCACATTTCACAGGGCCACCTAAATGTTCAGATTTTTTGGCTTGGACGAGATTTTTCATGATATTTTAAGTAAGTTAGTGTATAAAAAATATCCCGCAAATACAATTTTCACTATTTTAAAAAAAATTTATTTTTTTCTCTCAACGCAAAAATTTATTTTTTAACTTTAATTCAATATTTATTAATTTTTTCATTTATTTTCATGAAAAAACATTAGATTATAATGTTTATAGATTTATAATAAACATTTCATTATAAATATTATTTTACAGGCATATTTATGATTAAAATCCCCGCTAGGTTGCGTCGAGACTTAGCGCGCCATCTGTGTCTGGCAACAGTGGCTGGATATAGCAATCAGAATGCTTCAAAACATCCAGTTTTTACCATATCGTGTCGTTGGAGGAACGAATTGTTAACATAATAAAAAAGTGGCTCATTAATGAAAAAATTTTAAATATTCAAATTTTTATATTCAAATTTTCCATAAGTTAGAGAGAAATTCTTTTCATGTCAAATGAAAAGGAAAAACTAAAATGATTTAATCAGTTAATGTATTCCTTTATTCAAAGTTACTGTACTAACATTTGTTACAATTTTGAAAAATTATTGCAAAATTTTTAAATATTTCAAAAGTAATAAACGTAATTGAAAACATCATATTTCGTGGTATTTGAAAAATAAAAATTGTCAAGTTACATTGAATAAGAATTATTAAGAATATAATTTCTTTATTTTTGCAATAAACAATTAAGAAACGCACAAATAAAACACATTTTCTTTCTTTACTACTGGTAAAGATCTTTTAGTTTTATTTTCCTTTTTTTTTTTCTATTGTAAGTTAAATAAAAGCTTGTGATAAAAAACATATATTTATATTAATAATAAAAAAAATAATTTTTAAAGCTTTTTTATCAAGATGAAAGAAAATTGGTTGTTTATGTGTTTAATGTTTAGTCATGTCCGATATTGGCTCAATAGAGACATAATTACTTCTGTGGATTTAATATTTATCAGACCTAAAAGATTCGGAGAATCTATAGCGGTAGCAACGATATCGTAATTGAAAAAAACACCAACAAATTTCTATGCGCTTAGAAAGTGTGAAAAATAATACCACTGCAACACACTAATGTAAATATATTGAATTTACCGTAATAAAGGAACTAGAATAGTATGTTAGCTACCAACAAGAGTCAGTCGATTTTATACAGCCGAAGTGAGAACATTAAATAGCCGTTTAAATTATAAAACGTGGTTTGTTAACCGGTACCCTTTTCCCAGTTATTGAATTATTACTTTCGGCAGAAAGAGACGAAGTTCTAATAGTTTTACTTTATTAGTTCACGCGTGAAATACTCTACAATGTGGTGCAATAAAAAAAAATTGTGTGTGACGTTTCATGACACGTTTAACACAGGTGATGTAGCGTGACCATGATGATGGCTAGTGCTCTCTAAAGTTTTAGGAGCGGCAAGCCGCATTACGAGCCGCTCCAAGTGAGCAAATTCGCACCATGCTTTTAATTGTGTCGCAGCATAAAACAATGCTTCCAGTGCTTTCGATGGCACACTGTAGCAGTAGCGGGCAGCACGGCAGGCTTGCGGCAGCATTTCGTTTGGCAGCAATAAAGTTCAGCAGCGACGCACAGTGGGGCAGAATCCCAAAAAGCTGGCCAAAAATCAAATCTTTGAGTTGTGTATATTCGTCTATATACCATCAGATCTTGTTTAGGGATAGTCCTAGAACATAATTCCGGACCGGACAGGTAAATACCTGCTCTAGGGTCGCCTGGACATCATTTGGCATTCAGCCTCCGTTGAGTACGCACGAAAAAAGTGTGCGCGTGGAAAAATTCTTTCCTGTTTGAAGTGCTGCGAAACTGAGGAAACTAGTTCAATTCGAATTCGGCAAAATGGATTCATTTTCTGGAGGTGTGTAGAATTTATGCTTATGAACAGTTATTGCTCATTTTATGTTTGTGATATTTAAATCTCGCGACAAGTATATAGTATTTTTTTTTTATATTTATATAAAATCGATTTTCTAATGGAGTTTTAAAAAAAGTCCTGCGAGGTCGTCCCGTCTTGTTTCGACAAGGAACTGATAGTGTACAGTGTTAAATATAACATATTAAAAGACTGGCTGCTCCGGACTGCTCCTTGAGTAGTGAGACTAATTTTTACGGAAAAACGCGTGGCGCGACATTAAGGGGGTATTCTCATGTGAACGCATAAATTTTACCTTTTTTTAGGGAATCGAAAAAAAAATCGAATGGAATATTGTTCAGTAGGTCTGTCGCTATCGTCCCTACGAGAATTGATCAATTTCATTGGAAAACAAAAATATGGCGGACTGTAGAAAAAAAAGTTTCGAAAATCTTGGTTTTTTTGGTACAAATCGTTTAAAAAAATAAGAAAATATTTTCGAAAATTAGCAATTCTGGTACGGACGATAATTATTAATAAGTAGAAGAACATATATAAATTTCAAAGCAATCGGTTGAATAGTTTTTTGTTTAGGCCCATGAGAGTTTTAGAAAATGATGTTTCGAGAAAAATGCGTTTAAAGTTTCAAGAGCAGAATTTTCGTGGAAAGTTTATATTTACACTAATGAATTTATCATATCAATTTTACAATACTTTTACGATGTTTTTGCTCTAATTTAACTCATGAATCGTAAGCAATAACCTCGAAAACCAAATTACATGAGATTTCACTTCATATTTTCAACGTATGAACTATAGTCCGCCATATTGGATCCGCCATATTGAATTTTGAAAATCTGACCTCAGATTCGTAATCAGCGATCCCAAAAATCCCCGAGTAACCAGTTTCAGTGAAATTAATAGAAATTCGAATTTTTTGTCCGCCATATTGGAGCCGCCATTTTGAATTTTGAAAATCTGACTTCAGATTCGTAATCAGCGACCTCGAAAACCCCCATATAGGTAATTTGGGATTTTTGGCCACAAAATCGGGATTCTGCCCCACTGTGCGACGGAGGGAACAGCGGGAACGTGTTGAACTTTTCAAAAAACACAGCAAGTACAGCACAATTTTTAAACCCTGCTTTCTACAACATAGCTACAACTACGAACTGCCGAACAATCCATTGCATTTAATGCATTTGACTAAGCCTTCCCAATAAAATGTTCAAACCTGTCTTTCGGAAAATATTGAAAATTGCCTGAATACTAGAGAGTTTGCCAACTGGACTATGACGCTAAACACACCTCTAAATTCCGCAGCCCTTTTGTGTATTAGAGCGAGGCCAAGTCCAGAACTCAATACAATTGAAAATCTATGGGCTTAGTTAAAATTACGTCTGGTTAACTGATATATGTGATATACATATGTAGTTCACCTCCCTCCATCATCAGTGAACATACATTTAGTCTAAGAGACTGGGCCCTTTTTCTTTTATGATAAGGCACAAGCGTAAAAAATTGGTGGGGCGCCCAGGTACAAATACGAGTAGTAATTTCCGATAAATAATAAAGGTGACATAGTGAAAAATTTAAAAATTATACTATTAGTGACAAAAAATGTTTGGAATTGAGCGAAAAAGTTGGAAAAAATCAATGAGCGGAGATACCTAAAAAAAGAGTTGAGAAATTTCTCTTTTTTCATTACTAAAAATTAGTTTGCAAGTCTTTTGGTATTTTCTCACGAAACTCTAACGCCCGGAATTTTAAAATGAGATTTCTACAAAGCATCGAAAGTCCCTTTCGTCATCAGTTTCCGTAATTTTTTTTATGTATGTAGGTATTTAAGTGTATTTTTAAAGATTAGAAGGGTAAGCTACTTTATCCGCTCGAATTTCCACATTACGTTGATAGAATAACTTTAAAGAAAACTTCATTAAGATACGAAAAAAGAATCACACATTTTTGGGTGTCCAATTCAAATCCAATGTCAGTGCAGTTATTTTGCAATAAACGGCATTTTCTCAAGTTGATGGGTGTAGATTTAGCTGGTTCATGTATTCCGAGAACGACTGAAATTGGATATTGCAGATGATGTACCCACCCGTCCAACGCATTCATACACGTGATGTAGGGAGCATCCTTTGAGGGCATATTTATCCTCTTCGCGCTTCAACAGCAAACATGTCCACAGGACATTATTGAATTTGGTCCTCGGGTCAGAGGAAGGAAGAGAAAATAGCCATGCACGAAGTCCTCTGGACAAGGATAAAGTAATTCCTAGTTTCAATCCGGGCAAAAGCACAGAAAAACTTAGTGGACATCCGCTTGGCGAGATACCAAAACGTAGTTGTGAATCCGGATAGCTCGGTGACACGTTACGGAGCCACAGCAAGAGACGAATGAATGAAATTCGATTTTGGTCCCAGCTCCCAGTTACCATCTTTATCTGGCCGCTCTCTATCGAAAAGAAGGATGTAATCCAAACCCCGTCAGACATTCCTACAAAGGAAATTCAGTTTGCCTGGCAAGAAGCATCTTCACAGCTCGTTGTGTGATACGCTATCCAGGGATGGATTCCCGGCTGTCCTGGGTTTGCCATTTCCATGAAAGCGAACTCATTTTCTATTCGGCTGCATTGAGCGGATACAAGTCTTTGAGATAAAAAAAAAAGTATTAAATGTCTAAGGGCCGACGGCGGGGACGATGTTATGTCTAGGGTGCTGGAGTCAGGAAATCAATTTCATTTAATTTGATTTCTCCGTGATTTCTAGGCAACGAATCACACAAGTGCTTTTATACAATAGAAGGTTTCGAGGCGTAAATTTATGAGTGGAAAGCATTCACTGCTCCTTCAGGATACGCCAAATGGGTACCAAAACGTTAATCAGTATACGGTAAAACCTGTTTTTGCGCGGTCTGCATGCATAGAAAATAAAAAATTTCAAGGTTAATTTGCCGTAAGATTGATCACCACCAATATATGTATGAAATTTTCATACCACCAATAGGTGAACTTTTCATTGCAAAATTTGACCCAAACTCACCAACAAGGCAATGTAAATAAGAGCTTGTAAATTAAGTAACAATAGAAACTTGTTGTTTAATAAGATTTAAAATTAAGATTTTTCTAAAATTCCGCCAAAGGACAATTGGCAAAACTGTGTGGGAACTGGACCTGGGACGACCATCAATGAAACTAATGTCATTCAATAAATATATTTGAGATGATTCACTCTTACTGTGGGCACTTAGCTGATATCTACAAACTAACGAAATTATTAAGGAAATAATGGTAGTTTTTCGCAAAACGGTACTCCTCCCGATTTCGATCTGATTAAAATATATATCTCATAAATGAGGGTATTCTGAGAAACTTTTGTTTTGGACATATGGTGGGGAAACTTCCAGGAAAAAAATACACGCAGTTTTGTATGGGTATGTAAGTCGCTGAAATCTACTGGAAGACAAAATATGGGAAAACATGAAATTATTTAGTTTATTCATACCAACAGATCACGCACATATACATATACAGACTTATAATATACATGCATACACTTATATACACACAAACCCCGCGCGCAGACCACCGTTTTCCGAATATTTACCGATGAAGGCGTCCAAATCGATGATAAAATTCGATCCGTGATAAAAAATTATCGTCAGCAAAAAAAGTTCAATTAATCATGTCGCGGAGTTTAGATACAATCATCGAAAAACGTTTCACAAAGATTTTAAGACGGGGTCTTGTAAGACACACTTTTGCTCAACCGTTTTTTTTTACAAGTTAAAAAATTCTTTAAAAATACTTAACATTCTTTTATTGATTCCGTTCAACAACCATTCGACGAGCTAAGCCCAGCTCCAACTTCTATACACTCAGTTTATATACTTTTTGTTAATAATACTAAATCTATTCAATTTTATCTACCTCTCCGAAACTGCATTTCACCCCATCTTTCCCAAAAATTGGATATATAAATTAATTACTACGATTATTCAAACATACACCTTTTTCACTCCAAAATCAATTCTCACACACATCCCTGCTTTTCATCGTCAACAGACTGCCAGATGCGGTGCTTCTTCTTCCTGCGTGCAGCCAAGCCAACCACAAGACATATTATACAAAACCTTACTTCCTCTTTTCCGATAAAAACACTTTCTTTTTCCAATATTTTGTTTCATATTTGCAATCTGTGACCATTTCCCAATCTTTCTATGCTAATCTAAACTAAGTCTGGTTAGTAATAGTAGATTTTTCACAAAATCCGAAACTACCACGTGTGCAGAGCTGAGTAAGGTCTTCAAAAATCGCATAAAAATCGCAGTCCATTTTCATAATATTCATATTTTTAATAATATTAATTTAAAAAAAAAAAGCTTTCTACGTCCCCTTCCTAAATTCTAAGATCATTTATACTCAAAAACCGTGAAGCCGGGCCTGTACCACTATTTTTCTCCTCTCCGCTCACCCAACATCCTACTCGAGCGATTATCAAAATCTCAAATGGCTCATGCGTGGAAATTCAGAAATATGAATGTTTCAAAATCACATATTTTCGCTCCAAATTCATTTATCCGCACCGCACCCGCATGCATTCCAAATACGGCAACCTGTGAGAAATCTTCCACTTTGCACATTGACTGAGCATCAGAGTTTTTACTTTTAAATAATTAAACTTCGACTTTTGTTTTAACAAGTATGGCTTTTGAAAATCTACAAATTTTAGGAGTTTTTTAAAATTCGATAAAAAAAACCAAGATTTTTTTTACTAGCCATTTTTTTACTAGATATTTATTAATATGTTAATAATACAAAAAAAATATTTAAAAATTTTTGAAATTGAAGAAATTACAGGGTCGTAAAGAGGTGGGGAAGGGGGGGGGGGAGACAAGGGTGCGTTCGTTGACATGATTCCAACCCTTCTGGTGATCTTAAAAAAAAAAAAAAATTATTAATCAGTAGGAATGTCGTTATCGTCTGAACAAGGGAAATGAAAAAAAAATTTGTTTTCACAAAATGGCGGCTGATTGAAAAAAATCGATTTTTGTTTTTTTTTTTAAAGTTTTGAATTTTTTAAAAATAGTAAAAAACAAAATTTTTACATAATTCTAGTTCAAACGATAGAAGGATATATAAAGAAGTTCCACGCCAAATTTCAAGTTAATCGGTTGATTAGAACTTGAGAAATCATGTCAGCCGTGTTGGAAAAAGTAGTTTTGAGATAAACGCGTTTAAAGATTTGAGCAATGTTGTAGGCAGTCTGTACTTACATTTCATTAATCGGCAATTCCTGCTCCATACATGGGTCCTCCACGCACTCTACGATAGCTCAGAGCAAAGTGACCTGCACTGCACACGTGTGTATAAAAGACTTTCTGTAGGATGATTCACGTCTACCGCCTATTGTTCGATTCACTGTGGCAGATTCCGTTTACGCGCTGTGTCACTAAAATAGCTATACCTCCGTAAATATTTGGAATTTTAAAAATTCCTTTGGGGGATATATTTTTAAAGATCAGATCTTTAAAAATAAGCAAAAAAAAATCGATTTGTTCAAAATTCTAGACTAGAATTCCCCTTAAACCGAGAGAAGTGATTTGTCAATACAACATTTGATATTGTTGCTTTTCAGCATTTAAGACTGTTATCTGCCCAGTTATAAGTGCGCTGGGCTATCGCCTCGGGGTCACCGGTTCGAATCTACGTATGTTGGGACCAAAATTGAGGTGTGCTGAAACTAAAACTTCAGATAACTTCAGATAACATTCGTTGGAGAAGATAAAAGATAAAAAGGTAAAAACTTAACCGAATAAATGGTAGTCCAAACTATTTTAACAATAAAGAAACAGTCTTTTCAACAGCTCCAACCCTCATTTGAACAAAATTACCATATTTCCGACAGTTTAATTTGTTAATTTAAAATTAACTGCACCCCGACTGTTAATATAACAGTTTTCACTGTTGTACTAAAACTGACAGTAAAATTTGCTAATTTAATAAAGGATTCTGTCGTTTTTACATTATTTTCCTTTGAGTGACGTAGCTGTGGCCATGAGATTTAAGCTAAAGTATAAATGTCCTCAATTCATTTATTTTAGTTTTACGTCCAAATCGATCATAAAAATTTCATGAAATATTGTCCTCTAAGAAAAGTTATACCTAAGTGAAAGAATTAAAAAAATTTACTATTTCACCTAGACTATAATTCCAAAAAGTGTGTTAGTAAAGTTGAAATAAACGACGAGTACGAAAGCCACTGAATAAAATAAAATCGGTCATATTTTGAAATTAATATATTCCATGGTCCTTTAAAATTATAAGTGGTCAAATGACCAAACATGATCAAGCTTGTCATTATGTTAAAAAAAAATTCAATGTCCCACTTAAGCCAAGGCCGTCGTCGGTAAAAAGTGTAAATTAATTTTACTCAGTCTCTACAGGTTGTGCCGTCCAAGATAAAAGGACTCTCAGTGCATTGCAGTGAAAGCGCACTTAAGCGGAGCCCTTGAGCGGCAGAACTCCCTTTCCCGCATTTCCGCCCCCACCAGCAGCAACAGGAGAAAGTAGAAGAAGGTGGGAGGGAACATCTCATTTTCAAAGCAATTGACGGCATTTTTCTCAAAGTGCAATTATGCATTATGCACACTTAAATTACCTGGAAACTGAGAGCGCTCTCTGCTTCACTTGCTATTATCTCGCGTTGTTGTCCTTGCCAACATCTGCACATTTTGTCATTTTCCACAATATTGTGGGTTCCTTTTTTTGGCTTGCTTTTGATCTCTTAGACTTTTAGAGCATTAGCAAAAAAGTTTAATGTCCTTGCTGCAGCATACGAGATGCATAATATTTAATGAGGATGAAAACTTTATCCACTCCTGCATATTTTAGTGCCTTTTGAAAACGAAAACAAGCATACAATTTTAAAATACGAAAAATCGCTACGAAAGCAAATATTCCTGACATAAATGTATGCTTACGTTAAGCTTACGGAGTAAAATATTCCATAAAATTATACATGCATCGTAGCTCAAAGATAATCATGTTGGAAAGTACATTTAATGACTCAATCCCTCTAATGCACAATTTTAATAGAATTTCTATATAAATACTCGTATATGCATGCAAATGCACTCAAATTGGTTCAACCAAAGGAAAAGCGTACACGCCCATAATAACATTTTTATGAAAAACTAATTTCATTTGTACAACAGAATAAATAAATAATAATTTCTAAATCAGCGATTTGCAGAAAACTAGTTTCCATATTGGTATCTGTTTGATAAGTTTGTGCAAACTAGAAAAATAATCTTAAAACTAAACTTTAAAACTTATTTTATATTTAGCTCGATATGCACTTAAAGTTCAAGGGCACACAACGACGCAGTAGCGGTGGCGCTGCTAGTTGCGGTCATTTGCAACACGTTGAAATAAATAGGCCCATATACACCAGGCGCGGTCAAATACAGATAAATACATGTACACAGCGGCTCACTTGAAATTTTCATGTAAGTCGTAATGCTGTGGAGCTATTTCTTAGAAACAAGTATCACAGCATTTACTACCTCTTGTTACATGCTACCAGATGACGGAAATAAGTAATTAAAAACAGGGGAGGTAAAAATTCCCATTTACAAATTTCGGGCCTATTTAAAAATGGACACTTGATTACCCTCATTTGCAAAAAATTGAATAAAACAAAGACCTGTAATTTGTTTAATAGTTTTATGACAATATTTTGCAGGTCTTCCGTTTTTACGTACAACTTCGAAGTTTATTTGGTAAAGAGTTATACAAACTTTTTAGATAATCCAAAGAGATGTCTTCGAAAGCTTCATTTATGGCTGCAATAAGACTTTCTCTGCTTTCAAATTGCTTTTCTTCTGCATACATTTTTCGTGAAAGCGATCCCTAAACAATCTCAATAATGTTAAGGTCGGAAGAAAGAGCTGGCCAATCCAGAATTTGTACATTTTGGTCTGCAAACCATTGTTTTACACTTCTTGCTGTATGGATGGGTGCGTTGTCTTGCTGGAAAATCCATCGTTGACCATTGAACATTTCATCAAAATTGATTTTTTGGATTTCTAAGAGTTCGATGTATTCTGTTGATGTCTGTCGACCTTCTAGAACAACTAAATCTATCGCGCCATGATACGAAATTGCAGCCCATACCATAACAGAACAAACAACGGTATGACGACGGGACAAAAAAAGCTCAGATTTCCTCAAATCATGGAAATAATGCTGAAAGCCATCAGACCCATCCAAATTAAATATTTTCTCATCAGAAAAAATCACTCGCTACCATTCCTCCTTCCAACTTAAGTGAGAGCGACAAAATCCTGATCTGCCAACTTTATGCCTCTGAAGTAAATGTGGTTTCTTTTGTAGTTTTTGCCGTCGGAGATGCGATTTTCCTTTATTTTGCGTACGGTTGCTGCAGAATTTGACGCTTCGCGTAAGATGGACCTACGCTCTCGTTCTGTTGTGGCTCTTGCAGTGCGGCCTTTTCGGTTTTTTTTTGTAATTTTCGGGATCTTTGATGAAGTTGTAGATTGTCTAAGTATCTCGTCTAATTTTTTTCGCAATTTCTCTCTTTGAAAAAATTTCCTGCTTTAATGCAAGAATTTTGCCCATTTCTTCTTTTGTCAGCGTTTCACCATCACGTTAGGTTTTTCACACAACCTCAAAAAACCCCAGCAAAAACGAGAGAAAAAATAAAAAATGTTCAATCTGGGGATCAGACCATGTCTTTTATATGTTTTCGGGGTTGCTGAAACCTGACGTGATGGGGTTAAATCGACATCGAATACTGTTTCAGCGACCCCGAAAACATATGAAACACATAGTCCAATCCCCGGGCCCGAAATTTTTTTTTTTGTGTGGCTGTGTAATCAATGTATGTATATTTTCATTAGTATTGAATTCTTCTAAGGTCAGTGCACTATTCAACAGATGCCAAAATAATGCATTCAGCTCATGACACATCGCATCAAATTTATCGGTAGAGAAATTCCGTTTTACAGTACAAGACAACTGGGCAGTGATCCTAAATGCAACTAACTGCTTTTTTAATGAAAAATAACCCGCCGTGGCTTAATAGTATATAACGATACAAGGGCGGTAAGTAGCCGATTGCCCACGATGGCGGTATTAGACGCACGAGCGAAGCGAGTGCGTTAATAGCCATTGTGGGCCATCGGCTACTTACCGCACCGTGGTTAATTGATGATTTACCGCATGGAAACCCGTGCGGTAAGGTACCACTTACCCCGCACGTGTGCTGAAAAGTTTATTTTTTACCCATTTTCAGGCTTTTTCACAACTTTGTTCACTCCATCTGGGTTTTTAAGAGGGGTTATCGAACATCTACAACATGGTGTAAAAAAATCATCGTGCACGGAAAAAAAATATGGCCAGTAAAACCTAAGTTTATATACGTATGTTGCTATAAATATAGGGGAAATCGTGATTGCAACTAATTATAGGATAAATAACTACAATTTATTGGAAATATTATTATTGTGACAAACTCCAAAATTATGGCTTCCTTTCCGATTTTTATAGCTTCTAAGACAAACCCATATGAATAGCAAATAGTGCAATATTTAAAAATATAGCACTTATTACAATATCTGATTAACGATTTGTCCCTCATTTTATAGCGATAAGTACTATATCAAATTGTATGTCATGCCATAAAATCAGGAATGAATGCTACGATCATAGTCATATGTCATATGTTTAATATGCACCGCAGCTATTTAAATAGTTATTGTTCATATTAGCTTAGTGTTGGTACCTCAGCAACTTTGCAAAATTTGCTATTTTCATATGAATTTAGCTGAAAAATATAGGAACCACCCATAAAATAATTGGAAATTCTCTTCCATTTTTTGTATATAGAGCTTTCATATATGGTCTTCTCCACTCAATTTTGTAGAATTCTTTCCAATTTTAAATAGCTGAAAAATCCTGGCCCTCGTTCTTCCGAAGAAGAAGAGAAATCGTTTTGGGTTGGCCTCTGCTAGCTGAATTGCATTGTAAAATTCTTGTTAGACTTATTACAGGAAATGCAGCTTTAAGAGACAAAACGCAACAATCCCTTCGCCTTCCGGAGCACGTGTACCGATGTATAGATGTGAGGTTTAAGATAAGAAATAATTAAAATACAAAAATGCTGGCTATAAATTTTATTTGTCTGTATAACATACTTAGAGTATAAACTGTATATAAAAAAAAAGGTGAACAAATGTTGGACATAAAGGACCCTGCATATTTTGTTTGAATCAAACGCGACTATTAATTCACTTCACCTTAAACACAACTTCAGCACCGCACAACTTCAGCACTGCTCTGTTCGAAATCGCATTAAACAATGACGAAATATAATACGAAGCGACGCGATGCCCGCTCAATACCACGGAACACAAGGAATAACATGCACTGTGCAGAGTCATTGCCGTTTTTTTTCTAGGCATAGAAAAAAATGAGAGGCGTCAATGGAAGTGCAGTGTGATGTGATCCGAGCGAACAGGTAGCTCTAGGAAGAGAAGCACACATTCGGGAAATACCTAGAAGTGTGTGTTTAAGAGCCGTTTAAAATATAGTACGCAGCGCTGTATGAAATGCGTATCGCGCAGTTTGCATTGCCTTCACGCCATATTATTACGGACAAATATGTGCACATTACGAGATTCGGATTTTCATAGGCAGGAGAAGACTTATTTTCTTTGTTGGTATTTGCGTGGAGATTGATATGCTACTAAAGTGCAGAATGTTTTGCCAAAATTCATATCCTTCTTTCATTAGTGTTACCTCAGATACGTAATTACAAATCATTTGAATAACTATATGATGGCTACTGTGCCAAAAAAAGGGGAACTTGGTCTAAAAATGTGGAAACGAGATCATTTTACGAAGCCTTTTTTTAAGCAACAATATTAATTTAACACAATGACAATTTCAGTCTTATGAGCTATAGTTGACCTATGCTTTTCCTATGTAAATAGGCATATACGCAATAAACATTGCAATTAAAATACGATGGTGTTTCGTGCAACACACATCGTTATTATCGCAATAATTGTAGCAAATACCACAAAACAGTTTGTTGACTAAGTTTTTGCCATATAAATAGTAATAACCACTATGTGCTTCTAGTTTTGACGCAATACTTTTAGAACTCTATCCAATATAGTACGGCTATTTCTCCTTTATTCTCAGTGCAACATTTATAGCATTCAGGGCACTAGAGATTTTTTTCCGTGTGCAGAGCTGGGAAATCTCCCAGTACCTGTACCTACGATTAGCAGGAAATATATATCTTAATATATATATATGTATTTGTACACATATGCACATAAAAAATCCAAAATTTACAGGTTTTTTTCGGCTACGAATCGACTATAAAAATATTTAACTTCGATTTCTACTACGATTTAACACATCTTATTAACATTTCGATCCAAGGATAAACTTTGAACTGGGTGAAACCATTTACATATAAGCTATAAATTTAAAGAATGCAAGGAGAAGTACTACAATCAAGTAGTACTAGAACGTACGATACGTTGGATGAAACCGAGTAACGTTATATTAAATACTAGATAGCATTATTGTTGTACTCTCTCTGTGCGATACTTTTTTTGAATTTGGTACCGAAACAGAAGAACCCGGTTCTCAACAAGAAGATAACTGGAAAGTGAATATTATGCTTATTTGGACAATAAGTGTAAACATTTTCACATTCTACATAACTTTCCACTTATTTTGAAACTTTTATTGAAATTCAATACCGGTTTGATGTCATCAGCAAATAAGGCTATATATAATTTTTGATTGAGAGCTCTAGAAAATATGGAAATATAAATATTATCTGCCGCGTCTTAAATTTAATTTTTCGCCCATTTCCAGGCTTTCTGTATCCCTCCAGTGCTCTCTGTACGCCGCCGCCGATGTTTTCAAGGGCGATAGGGGGAGAATTTCGATGCTCTACAACAATTGCAGTAACAAAATGTATGCCACGTGACACATCATACGTCACATCGATTATTATCGATTATTAAAATAAAATATAAAACCATTTTTTAATTGTTAAGGGCCATCCATAAATTACGTCACACGTTAATGGGGAGGGTGGGCATCGACGAAGTGTGACAAGGGGTGGGAGGGGTCCTAAATTTCGTGACGTCACGTTTCAAAATCTAATAAACATAAGGTTCAAATTTATTTGATGGCGTATTTTCTCTCGCTCTACTAGTGTCACGCGCCGACCGCCTAAAGAGCCCTTTGATAAATGCAGCCACACACACCGCGCCTTGCCATGATTTCATTGTTTCTATTTCATTTGACAATATGATTAATATAATTAATCGTTTTTTGTTTTGTTAATTTTTTGAAATGTTTGATTTGATGTTGATTTTATTAAAAAATAATTTGAATGGAAAAAAAACTAAGTTCGGAACTGCTGTTTTTATTTAATAATTTCTAGATGTAAAATTGCAAACTATGTGATGTGACACTAGGGAGGGGGGGAGTCTCACAAATGTGACCAGCTGTGACAAGGACGGCGGAGAGGTAAAAAAAATCATGAAATACGTGTGACGTAATTTATGGATGGCCCCTTACTTCTGATTTTAAAAATGAACATTGTGTTGTGATATTTATTTTTTATTTTTGTGTAAAAATCCATAAAGATTAGGTCATAAAACTCATAATCCCTAATTTCCGACAACTTTTCTCATATGATGTTTTAGGTTAAAGGAAGTTAAAATTATTGTTATTTTCGAACCTTGTTTGAACTACTACTACTTTGAAAATATCACACAAAAATATTAATATTTTCTTTTTGTTAAACTTATTAAAAATTAATGTTCCACTATCATTAAGTTTAATATTAAAACTCTTTTAATTTTTTTGTGAAAAATTCTTATGAAAAACCCAAATGACTAGAGGAACTTCGGGTGTTGTGGTATAGGCGGCTAATGTGGGACAGACAGTTTTTTCGAAGCGAGCAATGCATGTTATAACAGGATCAAACTCAGTCATGTTTTCGATCAGCAGCAGTCGAAATTTTTTGGCGATACGGTGGATGTGTTTGTTCGTGGCTGGAATTTAGTTGCGAATATTCGATTATGAAACAAAGACAAATAATAATTGATGTAAGTAATGCTCTAATTGTCTCTGAATTTTTTGTGAGCATACTTAAAGTGAAATACGCAAAATTGGTTAATGTGGTATAGTTGCCATCGGCTATTTTGGTATAGTATACCACATTACCCGCTATAAGTTTGTTTGGACTTGTCTTATCTTATAATTTTTTGTTCAGGTTATCTAAGTTTCAAACATGCCGAAAAAAGGGCAAATCAGAAAGTGGAACCCAGGGAACATGGAGAAGACTATTAGGGCTGTGCGAACTAATGCAATGGGGATTCTCCTGGCTTCTTAAACATTTGAAGTCCCACACACCACACTACAGCGCATGGCGAGAAGCGGAAAACCAGTGCAGGATCTTCTATCAACGAAATTAGGCAGCAAGCCGACTTTCAACCAAGAAATTGAAAGTGATCTGGTTAACTATATCGTGGAAATGGAGTCTAGATTTTGGAGCCTATCTGGGATGGACATTCGATCCTTGGCATATGAAATAGCTAAGAGAAGTAACATTCCGAACAAATATTCGGTTATGAATGATTGCGCCGGAAAGAAATGGCTCTATGGCTTCTGCAAGCGCCACAAAAATATATTGAGTATTCGTACACCGACCGGCACATCTTTCGACGGTGCCAGAGGTTTTAGCCGGGATAATGTCCAAACATTCTTCAACTTACTGGAACAAGAATATTGTAAACATAATTTTCCAGCAAATCGCATCTGCAATGTTGACGAAACTGGGCTTTCAGTGGTGCAACAAAAAGTGCTGGGCAAGAAGGGAAAAAAACTGATCGGAGCAATGACATCTGCAGAACGTGGATCGCTTATAACGGTGATTTCATGCATGAGCGCAAGCGGCGGTTTTGTTCCACCATATTTTGTTTTTCCACGGAAGAATCACAATCCTCTTTCAAGGGGGTATTGCGCTTTGAGCGTCATTTTTGGAGCAAGATTTTAAGATTTTTTTTCTCAGAAACCACAAAATATATTTTGATTTTTCGTTTTGTTACTTATTAATACAAGTCTCTGGTACCAAAATATATTTTTTGCGGTAACAATACAAAAAAATTCCGGCAGTCAAAGCTGGTCAAAGTAGAGATGTTTTTCGCGAAGGGTTTAACGGCTACCATGATTGCAGGCCTCAGAGACGTCTAAAACAAAAACTTCCAAATTGTTGTTAATTTGTATCTTATTGGTTATCGCATGAACTAGGGAAAAGTCAAAATATAGAAATTTGCAAAAGCTATGCCAAATTAAAAAAAAAGTTCGATTTTTGGTTTTTTTTTTCGAAGTAAATGTTGGATTAAAAAAAAACTATTTATCGTATAAACAAAATCGTAGTTCCGGCGATAGCGGCTAGTATAAGGATGATTCTGTCTAATTTTGAAGACAAGCGGTCAAGTAGAACTTGAGATATCGTGGTCGCCGTTTTGAAAAATGCTGTTTCGAGAAAAACGCGATTAAAGTTTTGGATTAAGATAACAACCTGAAAGTAGCCGAAAATACATGGGATTATGAAAAGACAATCGCCATATACAATAATGTCTGAGCTTCGGATTATAAGGGTCTCAAAGCAGCGCCCGCAGGGGTCCGCGCGCGCTCGCCGCTCCAATTTTGAGGCATCATAACTACGTCAATTTTATGAATTTTTGAAAAATTCGTTTTGGATTACAATCTTATATACATTAACAATAGAAATATTAAAAACAAAATTTCATTTTTTTCAACATTTCAAAGCGCAATACCCCCTTAATGAAAGAGTCACCACCAGGTTCAAAATCCTCATGCCATTTGTCTGGATGGGTCCAAATACCAATATTTACAAAATGGTTCAAACATTTTTTAAATTATACAAAACGATCAAAGGACCAACCAGTACTACTAATATTGGATGGGCATTATAGCCACACCCGCAATATAGAATTGTTGGATCTTGCTCGCGAAAACGGTGTGATTATAATTTCTCCAACAAACGAAAAATTGTGCCTGCAGCAAAACCGTCTAAACAACAAATTATAAAAAAGTCGAAAATAAATCCCGTTCCTAAAAGTGATGAAGCATCTAGTGGATCCGTGAAACGTTAAGTTCCAAGACTCGAATGACGAGGAAGAATTTCCGGATGTTCCTACATCCAAGGAAGCTGCCTGCAATTTTTGCAATAAATGTTGGAATGCGGACAGGATTGTAACAAAATGGATGCCTTGTTTAAAATGCGATATGGTTTGGGCTCATGATGTGTTCCAAAACGAAGCGCAATATTTTTTGCCAGTCATGTCAATCTCTTTAGTATCTAAGAAGCCAAAAACATACTTCTGTTTTTTTTATTATTAAAACAAAGAATTTATTTATTTTTTATGTCAGCTGAAAAGGCACTTATGTTTTGTTTATATCTAAATAAAATCACAAAAAAAATTATCAATTCATTTCACTTTTTATAGTTTACTCCAGCGGGTAAAGCAGTATAGTACACCACATTGAACTCCCAAGTATACCACATTACCTGCCATTTTTTTTAACATGCTATTTTTGGTTTATACCATATTTTCAATAAAATCTTTTTATAACTCTGTCAGACTTTTTTCAAACTTATTTTAAATGAAAGTTAACACTGTTGAGTCCAAGTTTGCACAATTGAGCTCCAATTGCACTTATGCTTTCGCTATAATTGCCCAAATAATAACATGTATACGACAATACCCGAAGTTCCTCTATAGCCGCCATATGGGCTTAGTTCTCGAGTGCGCTTGAGCGATGTAAAATAAATAAATATATAATTCGGCGGATTAACAGTTGTACTATATCTACATAATATCACATGGCTCAAAATATAGGTTTTCCCAAAAGGGTCGTTAGGGAAAACCCTCTTGATTAAAACTTAAATGATTTGGAATATTTCTACATATTTTCTTCACTTTAGCGTAAGTGGACGGTAACCAGAGGCGTAGCGTAGTTGGGGGCGGGGGGGGGGGGGGGGGGGGGGGTGGCACTTTAAGGGGCGGCAAAATTTCACAATAAATGATAATAATATCTTGTAAATATTTGAACCATCTCATATTTTTGTTTCAGACCGATCGAAATGAGCATTCATTACTTATACTGTGCCGAAATCGGGGAATCCCTTTCTTTAACCCCTTAAGGGCGGGGTAACGTATTAAAAATTTTTATTTTTAATTTTTTTTTTATTGTTTCATATGATTGTAAAACATCTTAAGATTGTTGTGTCAAAATTTCAAACAAATCGAAGTAAAACTAAGAAAGATACAGAACTTTGAGCGTTTGTTGCTCCGATACGGTTATGGCTGCCCAGCAAGTGCGTGGCGCGCTGACTTTGTGCTCCCGGGATCCCTAAATTTTTTTTATTGTTTTATATGATTGCACAACATCTTAAGATTGTTGTGTCAAAATTTTAAACAAATCGGAGTAAAACTAACTAAGATACAGAACTTTGAGCGTTTGTTGCTTTCATGTATACTACTCGATTTTCAGGCATGCAAAACTTTAAAGCGATTTTCTGACGCTTGTCATTGTGAAAACCGGTGAACAGTTTAGAGCAAAATCTACTCGACCGATTGTTTTGAAATTTTGTATACAGCTTCTTTACATAATTGACCAGGTAACGCTGGGAGCTTTTTTTTTTTTTTTTCATAATTATAGATTTTACAATAACAAATAGGTTCATTTTTTAGACGAAAATCGGTGTTTTCATTTCTAAGTGTCAGCAAAAATTGAAAAATCGAAAAAAAAAAATGTCCTCCCAGGAATACCTTTGGAAAGCGGTTATCTAATGACACATTTTTTTTTTTGTAATTCAGATGATCCACTCTTCAGTAATATTGTTCACCGACAGACAACTTTTTTTCGAGGCGCCTCCGAAGATTTGCTGCCGTCGGCTTAATTATTTATATTTTGTTTTAAAATATTAAGGAAAATAGGAAAATATTGTTCACAGGTTGTACTATAATGCTGCGATCGACTAATTAAATTTGTATTGCCTGTAGCGTCTGGAAAAATTCTTGAAAAAGGGCCTTTTTCACGCCGAATTAACGTTACCCCCCCCCCCCCCCCCCCCCCCCCCCCTTAAGGGGTTATTCTCATGTGAACGCATGAATTTTACCTCTTTTTTGGGATTTTTTTTTTATAAGACAATAACATTCAATCATTTTAATTTTTTTATATGTTTTTATTTGTATCTTAAACTATATAAATAAATTGTTATTTTTGCTAATTTTACATTGTTCATTTTTTTTTTTTTAATTAAACTAGACACCAAAAAAAAAAGCAGGTCACTGGCCATGGTAAAAGCGGCTGGTCATGTTATCTGAAATGAAAAAATCGAATGGATTATTGTTCAGTACATCTGTCGCTATCGCAGGTACCAGAATTAATCAATTTCATTGAAAAACAAAAAAATGGCGGACTGTAGAAAAGAAAGTTACGAAAATCTTGGTTTTTTTTGGTAAAAATCGTTTAAAAAAAGTAAGAACATATTTTCTAAAATAAACAATTCTGGTACCTGCGATAACCATTAATGGGTAGAAGAACATATATAAATTTCAAAGCAATCGGTCGATTAGTTTTTTTGTTAGGACCATGGCCGTTCTAGAAAATGACGTTTCGAGTAAAACGCGTTTAAAGTTTCAAGAGCAGAATTCTCGTGGAAAATTTATACTTACACAAATCTGCTATGCCTGGACCATACAATTTCACAATTCACGACAAAACTTTGTATACACTATTCCACATATACACAGGTAGGTAATATACTAAAGTTGACCGTTAGAAACTCCGTACGCAGGTAAAAAACACCGGTGAAAACAATAAAAATGTAGCAGCAGCAGACCTGGCGCGGCGACGATAATGAGTTGTAACTTATTTAATACTAGGAATTTCGGTCTGAATTTTTCACAGCATATTCCCAATAGGTTTTACTATCGAAATATGAAAAAAAAAAAATTGATTTTTCGAAGTGGTCACATGAGAATAACCCCTTAAGGTGACCTTCTCCTAACTGAATTAAAAAAAAAGCAAAAGTTTGGGATTTTTTCACAACAAAACAAAACAACATATGAGCTTGCATCTTTTTTTATTTGGAAGTCTTTAACAAAAACTAGAAATTGTTTTTTTTTTTATTTTTCGATCACCCGTCGCCGCCAGAAGGCGTCAAAAAAAAGGCCTTTTTCCGTAATTCCGTGATTGCGGCTCGCCAAATCATTTGAAAGAGAAAAATCAAAAAACCACTTAAATTAGACACAAAAATCTATAGATCTAACTAGGATCTAACCAATCGGTCGATTAGAAAAAAAATGGCAGCCATTTGAAATCAAAAATCGAGAATTGTTCAAAAAAATGTTTACATAAAGTGCTGTAAAAAAACAACTACTTGGTTTTTGTCTTATATCCTAGTTAGATTTGTGCGCAATTGAATTCCGAAAAAATTAACCAAGGTGTATGGAAATCGGTGGAGCGGTTCAAGATATCGTGGAATTACGATTGAAAAAATGAAGTCGAGAAAAATGCGTTTCATTTTAGATCGACTTCACGGGCTGAAAGTGCCGTGTGCCGGTTTCCACGGAATTTTCTTTTTGGAGTTTTTGATGTAAAATTATTTTGAGTTTTTGGCATTTTCTCGAAATTTCTAGAGAAAAACTATCGATACGTTCAAGCGGCCACGTAAAATATAACTGAATTGAATCTAAGTCTGACCTGTTGGTGTTTTAAATATTTTTAAGACATTTTTAAGGGTTTTCACAAAATTATTTATAGGACTAATGACAATACAAAAATGAGAAAAAAACTACAGAATTTGGCGGATAAGTTTGCTTATCCAACGCCGGCAATATTACTAAATTCGGACGACACAAATTGTAATCTAGACTACGCAACTGCCGAAATTGACGAGCAGGACTTCAAGCTGGAACGACTTCGACTGCGAACTTTCATTGCTGCCACAGGCAACGAAAATAAATTAATTAAAGCGGACTCACTTGAATTATTAAAATTTATTGTGAAATCTAAGCTGGAAGATACTCTGCCCAATATAATAATGCTCCGAATATTCTTCACAACTGCCATAAGCAATGCCGGCTGTGAGGGAAGTCTTTCAAAATTGCAACTGATCAAAAATTGCTTAAGATCAACCATGAGTACCTTATGGCTAACCAATCTGGCTATCTTGTATATTGAGGAAGAGGTGTGTGATGCTATAGACTTAAAAAAGTAGACCAATAAAGTTTTAGCTTAAGGCAGAAGTTTTGTTTCTAATTTTAACAAGTATATTAATTTTCAGTAAAACTATAAATATTAACAGTATTAACAAATATAAATATTAACAGTATAAACCCGTCGCCGCCAGAAGGCGCCAAAAAAAACGGCCTTTTTCCGTAATTCCGTGATTGCGGCTCGCCAAATCATTTGAAAGAGAAAAATCAAAAAACCACTTAAATTAGACACAAAAATCTATAGATCTAACTAGGATCTAACCAATCGGTCGATTAGAAAAAAAATGGCAGCCATTTGAAATCAAAAATCGAGAATTGTTCAAAAAAATGTTTACATAAAGTGCTGTAAAAAAACAACTACTTGGTTTTTGTCTTATATCCTAGTTAGATTTGTGCGCAATTGAATTCCGAAAAAATTAACCAAGGTGTATGGAAATCGGTGGAGCAGTTCAAGATATCGTGGAATTACGATTGAAAAAATGAAGTCGAGAAAAATGCGTTTCATTTTAGATCGACTTCACGGGCTGAAAGTGCCGTGTGGCGGTTTCCACGGAATTTTCTTTTTGGAGTTTTTGATGTAAACTTCTTTTGAGTTTTTGGCATTTTCTCGAAATTTCTAGAGAAAAACTATCGATACGTTCAAGCGGCCACGTAAAATATAACTGAATTGAATCTAAGTCTGACCTGTTGGTGTTTTAAATATTTTTAAGACATTTTTAAGGGTTTTCACAAAATTATTTATAGGACTAATGACAATACCAAAATGAGAAAAAAACTACAGAATTTGGCGGATAAGTTTGCTTATCTAACGCCGGCAATATTACTAAATTCGGACGACACAAATTGTAATCTAGACTACGCAACTGCCGAAATTGACGAGCAGGACTTCAAGCTGGAACGACTTCGACTGCGAACTTTCATTGCTGCCACAGGCAACGAAAATAAATTAATTAAAGCGGACTCACTTGAATTATTAAAATTTATTGTGAAATCTAAGCTGGAAGATACTCTGCCCAATATAATAATGCTCCGAATATTCTTCACAACTGCCATAAGCAATGCCGGCTGTGAGGGAAGTCTTTCAAAATTGCAACTGATCAAAAATTGCTTAAGATCAACCATGAGTACGTTATGGCTAACCAATCTGGCTATCTTGTCTATTGAGGAAGAGGTGTGTGATGCTATAGACTTAAAAAAGTAGACCAATAAAGTTTTAGCTTAAGGCAGAAGTTTTGTTTCTAATTTTAACAAGTATATTAATTTTCAGTAAAAATATAAATATTAACAGTATCGTCGTAGTTCTAATTGGAATTCGATTTGCGTGTTATATCTAATTCGCTAATAACTTAATCTTGATGATCGTCAAGGTATAATCATAAGTGTTCTATAATATAAAGTATATATGTATATATTATATAATATTAGGTCCGCAACTAAGTTCCCGCTGTTTTTCAATAGATGGCTCCAGTAGTAAGAGTTGGTCGATTATAGCATTACTAAAACGTCATGAACCAAGCTTAGACATATGGTAAGCAAGCCGCTTTGATACATTTGTGATTTTGTTTTTGGAACATATACTTTTGGTTGTGTGAAAATGTCTGATTATGTGCCAAATAATCGTCATTTGCGGGGAAGTGTTGCTTTTCGTTTTTCATTCGAAGAAAACGGCGGCTCAAGCGCATCGAGAACTCCAAAAAGTTTACGGAGATGCTGCTCTAAGTGAAACAACGTGCCGTGATTGGTTCCGTCGCTTCAAAGACGGTGATTTTGATGTTGACGACCGTTCGCGTGAAGGAAGGCCGAAAATCTTCGAAAACGCTGAAAAGACGTTGAAACCGAACGAAACGATCACTGGGGAACGGTATCGAACTCAATTGATGCGATTGAGCCGAGCACTGCGCGAAAAGCGGCCACAATACGATCAGGGCACGAAAAAGTGATTTTACAGCACGACAACGATCGGCCTCACGTTGCCAAACCCGTCAAAACCTACTTAGAAACACTCAAATGGGAAGTCCTACCCCACCCGCTATATTCCCCAGATATTGCGCCGTCCGATTATCACTTATTCCGTTCGATGGCACATGCTCTGACTAATCAGGAGTTCTGTTCATATGACGACATCGTAAATTGGCTTGATTCATGGATAACCTCAAAAGACGAACACTTCTACCGTGACGGTATTCGAGCTCTGCCAGAAAGATGGGAAAAGGTTGTCACTAGCGATGGGCAGTACTTTGAATAACTCATTTGTAACCATTTTTTCATAATAAAGTTTTATATTCATAAAAAAAAACAGCGAGAACTTAGTTGCGGACCTAATATATATATATATATATGACTTTTTTATTTGTAACCTGTACAATACACAATAATGATGCCTGTTCTTGCCGAAAAGTTTTTTAGAATTACTGTATATTAGAGTCTTTTAAATTGAAATACCTAAATAAGAGGGCGGCAAAATTTTCTTCCGCCCCGGGCGGCTGACACCCACGCTACGCCACTGGCGGTAACGTATTAAAATTTTTTGGTTTCCTTTTTTTATTCGATTTTCTGAATGAAGAACCTTTCAAAAATATTGTGTGAAAACTTGAGACGGATCGGAGCAAAACTAACGAAGATACAGCAGTTTAAGCAACCGTGCCTCAAACATGACTCAGCACACCAGAAATTACCTGCCCGGTCCGAGCGCGCTATTGTTACCTGGCAGGTGTTTCGCTCTCTATGTAACCCCTAACTTCCTTATTATGATGACATTATAGATGATAGCAACATCCTTTATGGACCTGGCATCGATGATTCCGTGTGAGGTGAACTTATAAAACTCGCTTATGAACTCTTTATTCTAAATTTTTTAGTGTTTAAAGCGTTAAAGCGTTTTTCCACACAACTCATGTTTTCAAAGTCGGTGCCCCTCATAAGTTCGAACCTACTGCACCGATTCTTTTGAAATTTTGAACACTATTTCTGTACATAATTTAGAAGGTAACACGAGGGAGGTTTTTTCAAATTTATCAATATTTCTTATTTTATAATAACAAATTATCCGATTTTTTTCTGCAAAAATCGCGTTTTTCACTTCAAAGTGTTCCCAAAAATTGAAAAATTGAAATTTCGAAAAACCCCGTCATCGGCGTTACCTGGGGAAAGCGATTATCTAATGACAAAAATTTCGTTTTTGATATCAGACGATCCAGCACAGAGTTATGAGGGGCACCGAAATTCTACTCTTTTCTAAGACGCTTCCAAATAATTGCTGCCATTGTCGTATTTTTCAATATTTTTACATGAAAATTTTACAAAATATTCTTCAAATGTTATACTTTGATGTATTATTGGTTTTAATAAATAGATTTTAACTGTGTTGTTGAAAAACATTCACAAAAATGTGCCTATTTTTGTACGAATTAACCTTACCCTCCCCTTAAAATACATCGAACACCTATTAAAACTATCAAGATGGTACAATTCATTCTTAAACCATCAAACGTCGCGATAAGAAGATAGCAGATGCTGCCTAACTGAAATAGAATATAAAGTCATACGTACGTTGCAAATTTATTCGACATGGTAACAAGGGGATGGTGATGTACAAAATAAATGGTGTACCTTAAAGAGATCCTCTATCATCAACCGCATCCCATCTGCACAGCGGCACTGATCGATCGCAGTAAATGAGCGGAATTTCTCGAGATAATCAGGACGCCCGCCTCAGACGAAATAGGGCGATAAATCAAGACCGGGTAGAGTTTGGTCATCAGGATCATTAATGAGTATCATTGTATAAGATTTGAGTATGAAATATGAAAACCTGCTGACGACACCACTCCGCACCGTGCCGCAGACGCCACTAGAGACTCTACATCACGAGACAGACACACGCAAAACTCCGCCCTTTTATCGCGGTTGCAAAATCTTCGTCTGATGACAGATATGACGGGCATGTTTTCTGGGCGAGAAAATCTTCCATTAGATGTAAGCGCCTTCCTCATTTCCCCGAAAGACTTCCCATTTGCCGTGGAACGATTTTCGGGATGAGATGGTCACAAGGGTGGCGGCGGAGACGGACGGGCAGACATGTCGGCGGTGGATAAGACACGACACCCCCACCTCTATCACTTAACTTTTCATGTTTAGTGCACAAGCCCTTGGCGTCTCGTGACGTAGAAGTGGAGTGGAGGACAGCATTCGCGACTTTGAATGATAATGCTCCTTTAAATGAGATGCACATTAGTGCGAAATTGGATAGTATTGCGTCCGAGAGAAGGTCGGGTCATCATATCATGCATGTCAAGTTCCGAAGACTACAAGTGCCTGTGATGGTTCCGGGACTTTTTACTGATAAGGCAGTTACAAAGCTTCCTAGTGCCCAGATCGCGTCGAATGATTATGGCCATGAACAATGGCCCAGTCATTTGTCCTCCCACGTCTGACGGTGATGGAGAAAATTTAATGCCAGAGTCCAGCAGCACTCCTGAAGTTAGAAAAAAAATGTGTTTGCTTTGGGGTGATTTCCCCTAATTGTTCCGGCTGTGCGTATACTGCCCAGGAAGAAGTAAAATTAAAATTTGAATATTAAAGGCGTGCGGGCGTGGGCAGTTGCAAGGTCTGCTCAAATAGCGGTGCCTTTCCAAAACTGGAGGACGCGGACGGGTTAAACAATTTATTTTCTCTTTTTCGGTTTTAAAATAAGAATAAAATGTATTTCTGGAAATGGAGGGGCACATTTTTTGTCACTTCCTAAAAAGGTCAATTAGAAAATGGAGAAGGAAAGGCGGAATGATATACGGAAGAATTACACGCCTAACGGGAGAGAAAAGTAATGTAATTAAATTTAGATTAGATTAGAATGACTTACATATTTTAATTTTTATTCTGAATAATTTGTTAGGAGTAAACACATTTTTATCAGACTACGCAAGTACCAGAGGGAGGTAAGTTCTTTTGTTTGTTCTCACGTAGCTCGTAGGCGTGTCGCTCATCCCAGACGCAATGCTAATGCACGTGCTTCGAGCATGCTCTATCTATGCACTCGCAAAAAAAAAGTTGCGATTTATTGCAATTGAAACAATAATCTTTCACTTCTAACATATACGAAATTCACAATATTCAAACTCAATGAAATATGCCTTAAGGGCATTCAAGCTAAATAACAATACCAATAACCCAGGATTAGGAGGACTGGGGATTTAAAAAAAAACGCATCTGGGCACTCAACCTCTAAGCCCAAAAGTGAGAGTACAGGTGAGACTGAATAGCGCAACACTCGCGATTCTTCAGAGCGCTTTATCTCACAATTGGTCTTGACCTTTTTTGTAGAGAATTAACTCAGCTTCAAATTATTAATTAGCCTTAATTGTCGAAAAGTTCACCGTTCTCGAGATATTTACGACAATCCGTATTTGGTAACCCGGCGTAATTCACCGCGCGGCACTCGGATCGAGTGGGATCTCTCACACAACATTTATAACACTTATACCAAGCTGCCTCTCAATTTTCAGCCTGTATCTAATTTTTTCCATGTTGAATGGCTAATTTCCCTGGACTAAAGCACAAGCCTATTGTTTTGCTATACGGCGCATAAGCCTTTCCATTTTCTCACTACAACTCAGAAGTGGGATAAAGAACCCGATACCGTTAATGAAAAGAGAGATTTAATACTTTCTGGGGGCGGCAAGTTATGAAAAATCAAAATGTGAATAAATACAAAAATAAATCGTTGTTTTACATTCCCTTCAAGAAAACTCGACAACTATTGATTTTGAAGAAAATCTGAACAGAGAAAAAAGCTTCGGAATTAAATTTCACACCAGAAAGGTTAACTCAGAAATACCAAAATGCACTATTATTTTTGCGAAATAGAAATGATTAACAAAAATAGGTATGAAAAAAAACGCTTTTTTTGTATTATTATTTTTTGTATTAAATCCTCTCGATAGACTCAAATTTTACGGTTAAAACGGAAAATCGACGAGTCAAACCTTTTTTTTGTCAAATTCTTTTTCAGCGGATAAAAATACATAAGTATTGTGGAGTATTCACCGGTTTCAGCGTATCAAAATACGTCCCTAATTGCATCAGGGGTGCACAACAACCTGCAGGTACACTTACTTGCGAAAGTAAAACAATTGTTATTAAATTTCATTAAATTCACTATTTTCCTACAATTACTCCGAAATTCATGTAAACACCCTTCTTATTTATTTTAATTAAATTGTTCATCTTATTATCTTTCCAAAAAAGTATAACATGTCAAGGTCAAGAACCCCAATTATTTTGACATGCGTTATAAATAACACTCTTTATACTGGGGGCGCCAATGACAGAGTAATGTTCGTATTCCTTGAATCTCCGAAAAAGATAATTTTGGTATTCGAATTTATGGACTGAATGCCCTTCTTTGCTATTGAGTAATCATAATAAATCACTTGGTAATTATCGATTAAAAATCGAAGCTTTGACAAGGGTTTTTAATAATGTTACCTGGTTAGGGTACCCAGTAACTAAGGCGTGTAACGATGCAACTTACGCTTTATGTCTTTTAGTGCGGTTTTACTATCTGATAATATAAAGATAATAAAAACTCTTATGGTTCTGTTTATATAGGTGTTGACGCATTCTAGTATGGCCAGTATTTCAGCTTAGCTTCAGTAGGGGTTTTACGTATTGCATTTGATACGGTACTTAGAGCGCCCTACACGCCGATCCCTGCCCGGGAGCAGATGCTCATTGCGCCTGTGATATCCAAACAAGCTAGTCTCTGTACTGTACTTTTTGTAGTTCGACCTCTCCCTTTTCCTGTTTGATGAAATGCATTTATTGTAATGCAAAATTAGCGAATTGAAGTTTGCTCCGAAAGATTAGTACAATTACCTCTCCTGTTAACCTCGCTTTTATAGTTTCTGAGTATTAGTGAAATAAAATGTTTCACTTTTCATGTCGTTCGGATTCCAGGATGCACCTCTACTGTTTTAAATATGTATTCACGTCTAAACCACAGTGCTGGAAACGCGATCACACCCCATAAAAGGTCGGCTGCGAAGACGAGGTTTAAAGCAATTGGAAGAAGCTATGAGGACCTAAAGTCTATTACAATAATATCAATTTAATATCTTGATTGGTACGGAATGAAGTGACTGACGACTGAACCCACACACGATCCAGCATGGCCTACCGGAAGGATGAACTTAGTTTTGATTTCTTTCCGGCTCATAGTGCACAGTGGGTCAGAATCCGCAAACTATGGACAAAAATCTGAAACTTCGGAAATATGACTGCACGAGGTAAGTAATCATTGGATAAATATTTAAAAAAATCAAATCTTTGGAGGGGGTGAGTTTCATATGTATTTTCATATGTATTCAATATAAAACTTCAGGTTTGTGTTCATATTGAGCAAGCATTTATTATTTATTATTATTGTTCTCGGATAAAAAACCATCACATCATATTTACAATTGTAATAACAATGGTCTTTCGGGTCGGGATTTGTTTACTTAACGTTCATGCACAACATAGTTAAATGCTAGAGTACACTTTTTGCTACTCCATTTGACGACCATTTTTCTAAGAGAATGCTCAGTCCCAACGACGTTATTTGGCTCCAACATGTATATTTTCCCACGTGCTTGTAACATTTATCTCACTAGCAGTACTGTGTGATGTAGTAGTAATGATTTGTTATTAGTAATTATGTGAGTGATCAATATTCTTAACAGATGGCGCCTCTTTTTCCATATAGTCGACTCTTTTTCTATATATCAAAAAAACGTTAAAAAAGAATTAAAATAAAATTTTTAAATAAATTCCCAATTAGTAATCATTTAAGTTTAATAATTAACTATGAATTCATGATGGACGATTTCGTAAACCACTGATTAACAAGTTTCGTAGAAATAAATTCAATTTTACATAAAATAGTTCACCATTTTAGACACGTCATTTTGTTTTTGGATAATTTGACTTCAGATTCGTAATCAGCGTCCTCGAAAACCCCTATATAAGATTTTAGCGGAAATCAAACTACGGCTTTAGGTTTTGGCCACGAAGTCGGGATTTCGAACCCCTGTGTGGTGGTCCGTTGCAACTGTCAGTCCAGCCCGGAGACACCAACGTACCGGCGGCCTAACATAAGACGAACTGTGCAGTCCGAACTGACAGACCAACCGGAACGTGTGTGGCCGACTTAAGGATTGAAATTTTAGCCAGATTTCGAATCGTAAACTCTGGCCAATTTGAATAGGTTTATTTCAGGATTTCTGAAGGTCTCCTCTTGTATTTGTCACCGGGATGAGCTTAGTTGTACTGCCAGCTATACAAAACAACAAAGAATGTAATTTTGAGATAGGGGATCCACCTTAACATCCGATAGGCTTATTTCCCTTATGACTATTTCTACTCTGGAGTATTATTTTCGTTGAAAAGGGTGCTTTACCTTTGTCACTGCAGAACGGTAATCAAAAGGAACCCCCACCTTCGAAGTTTCAGGAAATCCCACAAGGAGCCCTTTAACTCCTCTCCAGAGCTTCGTATTAGCAATCAGTCCCCAGGGCTTCCCCGGAAAGACATTAAAAACACAAAGCGAACTCGCTTTTATTACATTGCTCATCAATAAATCTCTGGGAGAGATGATGCCTCTCCGTTTAAGTCTCTTTTATCTGCGACTGCGAGTCGATTTTAATTTCTAGAAGTCTTTTATTATTGCTCTAGGTCCCCACCCGCCATCTGTGGGTGTGTTTCGAAAGTCTAATTTAAATTCCGTCGCTGTTTATGACTGCGTTTATACTGTGAATCTCGGAGGCCTTTGTCGGATGTAAATCACTGAGAAGCACCCCATTGTCCCGGCTGTGGGGTCCGGGAGGCACACACGCTTATAAATCTGACACTAACTAACCCCTGGGGGCATTGTTTGGCATGAGTGCTGATATCCATTGGCAACAAAATACCTGTAAATCTGGAAAATTTATTTTCAAATATCCTGAAATATCCCAGTGATCCCTCTATTGATTTTCCCCCTCCGAGGCATTATAAAACTTTTGTATAGGGTAATCGTCATGGAGAGGGCGAAGGATCCCATCCTGCCAGGTGGGGCACCGTCTCCGACCGCCGCGCCATTGCGAACTGGGAAATGAAACCTCTTCCCGGATTTGCTTAATAGTCTAACGATGAGCTACAGACGAACGTCAAGTGGTTGTTTAAACTTTAACTGGATTTGGATTGATTTTGTTTTTTGTTGGCAGCGATTGGGACCTGTTACCTTTTGTGATCACCTTGAATGGAAAATCCTCAGCGCTAGACTTAATGTCGTCTGGGTGCGGGTGCGGCTATTGTTGTGTGACCGACGGTGGTTGGAGAAAACAATCAACGGGTCCGGTGGCACCTTTAACTTGGGTCGGGTCACCAGGTGTAGGAATATATTTCTGAGTCTGCTTCTGGCAGAGAATATTTTTTTTCTTTTCCACAACTGTAGCCATGACATCGTTAGAGTAGGGGTGGAAAACAGCGGAGTTAAAAGGGTATTCCATACCGGAGACAGGTTGATGGGTTGTGGGATTTAATTGGTTTTGAGGGAAATGAAGGTCAGGAGGGCTATTCCTTTCTTTTTGCTAATTTTGAACCGGAAATAAATGATGGAACCGAGAGAAGATGAAGATTGGTCAGAAAGCAAACAATAAAGGAAAAAATGGGGGGATGTTTTGAAGTACTATTATTAGATGGAATCTTTTATTAATTCCACGCCGAGATTGTTTTGCACGAAGTAAGCATTTATTGATGTATAGATGCGTAGGGATGCGGAAGTAGGCGTAGGAGGCGCCAACTAGATGCTTATATCATGCAAATAAATATTCTTATTCCATGTGTCACAGATTGACATTCACACCGAAATTATAGCAAATGATGGCGTCTCTGATCAAATTGAAAGCAACTGGCGTTATATAAAAAAAGTTGTGTCTAATTAATTGGTGAGTACGTGTGATTTTTTTAGCGCCATAATTTCACAACCACCGAAGTTCTAGCGATATGAAGTATCCATCACAGGCTGAAAAAAATAAAATTTCTCTTTAGACCACGTTCGCTAAATTGCAAAACGCTTTGAAAATACGATAGATATAAAAAATCACCGAATAAGATTTCTAGGGCAAGAACTAACTGTAAACATTGCCGCCTGGTGAAAACTTTTATACTTTTTTTACCGGGTACTGTACTTAAAAAGGTGTCATCACAGACTGAAATTTGTGATTTTCATGGTAGAAACCGAATATATTTCCCTTTGTAAATTTTATAAAGGGTGTCATAACATTTGAGAAAACAATTTAAGTCCAAACAAAACTATACTCCGGTCAATTTATACAAAAAGCAAGAGTGAAGGTACATAAATTCCCAACAAGCTAAAAGTTAGTAAAATTGTTCAAAACATAATTATAAATAAAATTTTGAAATTCCCCATCATTCCGCATGGAAAAAATTTTACTTAAGGGTCAAAAAAATAAGTTTTTCGCGATTTTCAGCAAAACGGTAAGCTTTATCATAAAATCACCCCGAGAAAAATTGTACATCATAAAATTATCTATAAAATATGTATCAATACTTTTTTCCTAAGAGCCACTGTTTCTGAGATAAAACGATTCAAAAAGTTAAAAAAAACGCGCTAAGTACACTACCTCATAGGTGGCGTGGAAGTGTGCATATTATGACGATTACAACTATTACAACTTATTGAATCGTTATATCTCAAAAACGGTGGCTCTTAGGAAAAAAAGTGTTGATACATATTTTATAGATATTTTTATGGTCTACAATTTTTGTCTGGGGTAATTTTATGATAAACCTTACGGTTTTGCTGAAAAACGCGAAAAACTAATTTTTTTGGACCTTTGACCTTGAGTAAAATTTTTTCCATACACGGGGAATGATGGGGAATTTTAAAATTTTATTTATAATAATGTTTGGAACAATTTTACTAACTTTCAGCTTGTTGGGAATTTATGTATGTATCTTTGAATGTCTAGATTGACCGGACTACTATAACAATTTCATTTAGGTACTTCCTTTGCTTTCTTCTTCTTTCTTTTTTCTGTGCGCTACTGCAACTGACAACAACGTGACAGATGAAAAATATAAAATAAATTTGTTTTATGCGTATGTCTAATGCGCTTTACACTGCAGTATTTTACTTCATATTGTAACTCTTACACAATAACTTAAAATATAAATCCGAATACAAAATCTACCAACTTTGAAATCTTTGAAATCAAACGCGAATATATTTCATTTGAAAGTTAAATTTTTTATGTGACCTTTTTATATTTTACGCATATAAAAATATTTTTGCAACGTGCAATATTTGTAAACACATTAAAACGTTCTGAAAAAACTCGGATGAAAATGAATAAAAAGTGACTACATCAAAATAACACACATAAGTGAGTTGAAATAAACCACTTGGATTTGCATTTGTGTGTGTGTACACGAAGTAGACGTTAGTCCGTAGATATTTTTTAAAAGGCAAATATTCAGTCAGAAGGCGACGCATTCCGTGGATTTCGGTCGTACGGATACAAGCAGACATGGAAGCACTTCCATTAATTAAACAAGCCATGATTTTGGGCACCCGAAAATATTTGGTTCGTGGTTTGAGATTTAAAACAACTTTAAATAGGAGCATGAAATTTTACTGAAATGAAAGCCGAAATCCTCTACTTTCAGAAAGAAATAGATTAACTTTTACAACCCTCATCAGAGTGCCGGAAGTGAGGGTGGGGCGACGGATCAAAAAGGGGGCAGAATAATAAAATACTGTAATAAATTGAAATTCAAATACAAGGCCACAATAAATTTACAAAATACAAAGACAGTGAGATGGTTTCAACAGAGTGACAGGTTATTCAGTAGTATTTTTGTGTCCTACCAGATTGTTCTGTTGATTCCGCGACTTAATATTATAAAATCTTACTGGAAGTTGTTTAGGCCACGTTAAAAACCATAAGCATGATGACCAGAGGAAAGGAAGGCCGAGGAAGCTCACCATCTACAACATCTGAAATTGCTGGACTAGCCGCATTGGTTAAAAGGATAGAGGAATCGATACTGTCCGTTAGAAGTGAAATTCAATCTTTGTGCACGTCTTTTTCCGAGCAAATTAGAAGTGTTAAGGAGCTGCTATCTACAAAATATGATGGCCTAATTGCAGACCTATCGTTGGACATAAAAATGTCAAAGATGAGCTTGCTGTGCTTAGATCTAATAATCATTCCATGGAGTCCAAACTACGATCATGTGATATTGTCATAACCGCAGTCCCCTATGTACCAAAGAAAAACACCCGCCAAGATTTTACAAGATCTGTTCGACCATTGGGTATTCTCCTTCAATGGATGCTTTTCGGCCTCAAAATCATGTAAATCATGGAATAGTCCGCATGAAAAATCTTCACCGATTATCGCTAAGTTCTCATCGAAAGCTGAAAAAATTGATTTTCTACGGGCACTGAAAAATTGCAGTGAGGATGTTAAGCTATGTATCTAGCATCGGGTTCAATTCAAACAGTCGGGTGTACGTGAACGACACGCTGTGCACTTCACACAAGCGGATTTTTCTGCGTGCACGGCATTTGAAGAAGGACGGAAAGTTGTTCTCAGTGTTCATACGTAATGGCATGGTTCTGGTTAAACGAAACAGCAGTGACAGTGCCCTGCTGATGAAGAGTGTAGATCAGCTGGAGTCTCTGTTGTCGTCATCAGCAGAATAGTGAAGAGATCGCGGAACAGCTGAAATTGCAGTTGCCTAGAGGTGCTGTGCAACTGACTAGTTGTACATACATATGGACATATATTGATCCTATTTTATATTGGACATTTTCTTAGCTTTTTTGTTTTTGTTTTTTTCCCTCTGTTTTTACTATTAACTTCATTTAGTTTCCATTTCATTTTTCTTTTCTTTTGTCATGTATGATCTTATCTCACAAACGGGTCCTTCAAGGTAAAATTCTCTTCTTTTTTCTCCGAGACCGCCTCTGTCAGTTCTGGTGTGCTTCCGGGAAATCATCTTGGCCCTTTACTGTTTTCTTTATTTATAAATGACTTATTCTCTTTATTCCTTATGCGGACGTTCTAAAAAATTTGAAATCAGTTGAATCTAGTTTTGATGCTCAGTACTTACAGGACGATATTAACATGTTTTCTAACTGATGCTCAAAAAACCAAGTGATTCTGAATAGTGATAAGTGCAGCATAATCGCGTTCACAAGGAAGCTCTTCATTTTAGAGTTTTCATATACTATACTTGAAAGCCCATTATCACGCCTTTATAGGATTCTGGACTTAGGTTTAACCCTTGACGCAAAGCTTACTTTTGGAGCTCATATTGACAATATTATCAATCATGCAAACTCTACTCTTGGATTTATTAAACGTTGGTCCAAAAATCTCACTGACCCGTATCTTTTAAAAACCTTGTTTTGTGCATTTGTTCGTTCAATCCTGAGATATGCATCAATAGTATGGACACCTCATTATAAATTGCACATTCAACGTATTGAGAATGTTGAAAAGCAATTACTATGTTTTGGCTATCGTCAACTCCCATGGAATGATTCCCATAATCTCCCTCCTGATAGGTTGAAACTTTTAAATATGGTAACTATTTCCAAGCGCAAGGATGCTGCATGTGTAGTTTTCATGCATGATCTTATTACTGGCGAATTGAATTCTTCTTATCTTTTTAGCAGGGTCAACATTAATTTGTGCCTTCGCATGACTAGAGGACAAAACATTTTATATTCCGACCAACATAGAACCAACTATGGCCTGTTTGAACCCTAGTCAACCACAACTAGGAAGTACAAAACTTTCTGTCATTTAGTTGACCTTAATTTAAGTAGAGACACTTTGAAAAAATGTATTCTACATAACTAACTTATTTATTTCTTTTATACTTTCTACGTTTTAAACGTTTTATTGTTTACAAACTATGTGTTTTGTAATGTCAGATGGTTAATATTTATTGAAGAAGTAATAAATAAATAAATAATACGCAAAGTTGTAGTGCTCGAAGCTCCCCTTATGCTGGTACCTTCACTTTTGTCATAGCTTTAATAGAAGACGAGAAAATTTAGTTAAAAACAATTTGGTCATACCCGGTCTGGATCGGTGTGACGAGATGCACCCGTTATTATTTTTCCCTGCGATGTTTCCATATTCAGACCGGTTATGACCAAATCGTAGTACCAGCGTAGAGGACGCTTCGAGCGCTACAAGTTTGCTTATAATGATTTTGTCCTGACTGCAACGGTTGAACGCGGGAGCGTATGAGTGCATATTAGACTCTCTATCTCAGAAATGGTGATTCGAAGGGTTAAAATGTATATTGTTACAAAAATCGATTGTTGGTTCAAAACATTTGTGGGCTTAGCTATAAGCCAGTCCTCAACATCTGGACTAACCCCCCTGCATTTCCGAAAACGGCATCAGTTGATCTTCAGAGGAGAGCAATGGACCAGTCGTAATGAGTGTGTGCCGGCGATAACGTTGACGGTACGGCTAAGTTCTTTGGACTCGAGTTAGTATTCCGCCCGATTTATTTGGTTTGAATAAATTGAAATTACCCGAGCCAGTCTTGTTTTAATGTTTCCGGAACTACGGCCCTGTAGCAAGCTTTGCTCCCTCCTATCGAGCGCTTCTACAAAACTTTCGGTAGTTCAGCGGAAAACTCACGGACTTTCACACCGGAGTCTGCGGTTCGAGCCCGTCTTCAAATTTTTCGGAACTTTTTGTCCCCGAGATTTGTCAGCTAGCCGCTCGGCTGGAAAATTTCGTAACAATATGAACTATTTCTGTAGACGATTGCATGATCTACAACTTTTGTATGAACTATTTTCACGATAGCACTTACCTTTTAAGAGAAATATGCGAAAAATCGATATATGTGCCCTTTGACTTTCAATAAAATTTGCCATTTCATTTATAATGATGTATTGAAGTTCTGTACCAAATTTCAACTCTATGCGAATTATTGCAAACTTAAAAATTTATTTCAACTGGACTATTCCTGGGTTTTCCACTACCGCGGATAAAATGAATATTCGACCTATTTCTTGATCTTTACCCATTCTGAGTGAAACCGTAAATGACAGATTTTTAGTCACCAATGCATGTCCCTGGCTTTCCAGCATTGTGGGGCTCTATTGTATATGACTCTAGTTTCTAGTAAAGCTACAAAATCCCATTTACATTGTTAAGGTATTCGTATCAATTCCAATCTACGAGAATTGTTTTTCAATTACTAAGGAATTCAGTTTTGGAAGTAAGAAATTATACTTCGAGAAAATGAAAAATAACTTTTTTTTTCAATAAATAACATTTTGTTTAAATAATTAATTTCTCTTTTTCGTTTATTGACAATTCTTTTCATTATTTAATTTCGTTTATCGACTAATAACCGGCCAATTTCCGAAATTAATTTACAGCACACAATGGAAGAAAAACATAAAGCGAGCTGCGAGTTCGCTTATTATTTGGGATTCTAATTTTAGATATTAATAACACGAATTAATTACCGCATCATGATTGGTTCTCGCTCTAGCTTAGAAAAAATCCAAAATTCATAAAAAGCCCAATGCAAATTTGCATTTTACGATCCAAACAACAATACAAAACTCCCAACCCAGTCGATTGAATGTTTTGTCCGAGAACAAAGAGAGCCGTGATTTGTACCACCCGCCGCGGACCGTGCTGGAGCATCTGTTATTGAAGACGACATGGGGTGAAACTTTGGCAAAACAGTCGTTAATGGTCCGATTTACCCCATTCTGGCAGGATACCTGAGCCGGTTTTATTGTAATTGAAGTTATCTGCACATAATTCACGGGTGGCCGCGTTTCTAAAGTACCGGGGCGACTCAGACTCAGATTCGATTTAAAGCCATATACCCGGGGAGGATGGTTTCACGAGAGCTAATTTCAATTAGCACCCCATTTGTGGAAGGTGTTCGTATTTCAGTTCAAGGCGCTGTATTGGCAGGCGGGACCGAGGGAGAAGTCAATTAGTTGATCTACGTACCCGAAAATGTTATTAAAGCATTCCCCGGAGAGGGGTGGCTCAAAGAGGGTGTAAAGATGCCGGGGACTTGAATAATTTAAGAAATCTAATAACCACATACTCTGCAGGAGCCAAGAAAGAGTGGAGGTCTGGAGGTATCATTTTCGGGGAAATTCATTTCGTAAAAGCGAAAGGTTTCATTAAATTACCGAGGGAGGAGGTTTTGCTTTGCACGGGCAATCCTTCTCAAATGGGTTGACGGCAATATTATTTTCCATGAAAGGAAGCAGCAGCAATCAGAGTATTTTGTTTCAGCACAGGGATCGAGGTAAATGACGGAAAGCGCTTTCTTAAAAATTAGGAGTGATAAATTATTAAGCATTTGTTTTCGCGCGGTATTACGTAGTGCTCATGGGTGTTTATGTTTGCTAATAATAACCGAAACCATTTATTACGTTACGTATCATCTTCCATCGCAGCACGTTTTCCTAAAATAAATTTCACGTGTTCCGCCTATGCCGTGCGGCTACGGTCTTTTCACTTTTTATATTATATTATTCGAGCCTTAAGGTGTACCTAACGATAACCGGTTTTTGTTTGCTTGCATATTACTTAAGTATGTACCTTTGTAATCGCAGGGATTATCGTGAAGCGTAGCCATTTTTTTCTTATGGCGATTTTTCAGGCATAACAAATAAAATACAAACACTTAGGATCTGAACCGGAATTTCTTCCTAAAAATAACTACGCTTAGCGATAGCGACAAGTCTTTACTTTAAGAAATTAAATTATTTTTGCTATCAGATAAACCAGGCCTGAGATTTCGATTCGACTGTGGGAACTAGTTCTTTCAGGTCACCTCCATTTGGTTTATAACAACTCTTTTAATATCATTTTTAACTAAAGATTGAATGAAGACCATTTGAAAGAATGAATCATTATATGTAATGTCTAACCCATGATCCTATTCTACTTTATAAAGTTAGACTAAAAAAATTACTTAGAAAGACTTCACCCGTCAAAACGTGTACCCTTATCCGCTCATCGTCATCATTCGTCGTTAGGCCAATATCCGAGATATTTTTAAATTCTCGACTTTCTGTAAAGTATGTGACGCTACCATATTTGTCAGTAGCTGGAGCTGACACAGTCTCCTAATCGTTTTTATTTTCGAAATCACAGTGTGTACCTATGAACGTATCATTACATATTAAATTACATATACTATATAATAATAACCACAATTTAGGTTGCCGTTTAGGTTATAGATGCCGACGTTATTCAAAAATAAAACTCTAGCACCAAATTTATTTAATTAAACTTTATTTTTTTCTTTGAAAATTATCAAAGCTCTTTAGCGTAACATCGCAATCGTCGTTAGTACAAATAAATATATCAAAAATGTTCATTCCCTGAACAATTTACTGAGGCTCAGCAGAGATATCGTGAGGGGATTGGTTACCTCTCACTCAAACCCGATGTCTCCCAGGAAGAGTAAACGCGCGGCTCCAACCACACGCCCTCATCTGGCACGGTTTAACCAAGCTTTCAGCCAACTGTGAGGAGATTCATCAACATAACCTGTTGGAATTCACCCATGTTCACACAACAGAATGGGAACAAAATCAATTTACATGATTTCTCTTACACATAAATAATTGATTTCTTTGAAAATATTATAAGTTCAATATATGGGTCATCTTGATCCACCTCAGATACGGTACCTTTACGTAAAATGTTAAATCGTGTTCAATGAGAAAATCTTCAGTAAGTTAAATATTTTGGAGAAGCCAAATGTCAGTCTATATAATATTTCGTAAAAGGCAAATGATCAGTCAGTAGATATTTTGTAGAAGGGCAAACTTTAACTCACTCAGTTCATTGATTTACAAAGTACCAGCTTATAACGCTTTAGGATAGTTACCGTATCTGCATATAACGTTTTACGCGCAAATACCGTACCTGCATATAAGCACGTCCGAATAAAAATAAAACCTTAAATGGGTGGATCTGCGATATTATCTACTTTTGGCAATGGAGGAAAATTTCATTCTTTTTACGAATTAGTATGTAATACTTACATAAAGTTATAGTAATCAAAGTACGCTAGGCTATAAGATATGTATATGTATTTGCTAACTTTGTTAAATTCTTCTAAAAATCACGTCGAACGCTTTAAAAAATGGCTCGCCCCTGGGCTATCCCCAAACCATCGTTTTGCCAAGACATTAACATGGCATCCAAAATACTTAATAAAACACTCTAATCAATGGCTTGCATCCTAGCAAACCTAAACAATTAATTAATTTGCAAAACCACTTCATGATTTCATTGTCATTAAAAAATTTCACAGTAATCTTTGTCTCGCAGATTTCGTGTCTCCCCTTGGCTCACACTCGCAGAAATAAAAACCTGTTAAGGGACTCGAGTTAGAGTAAACGTCGTGCGACCCATTTGAGCGCGAGTTAGAAGGCTTGTTAGTAGAAGTAAAGCTTGATAATATAATACAATTTAATCTCATTAATATTAAAATTCTCATTTTTAATTTCAATTAGAAAAACTCTAATTCTCCTAAAATTCATCTTCACATAAGACGGAAGACGTGACCAGTTATCAAGTTGCATTTTGGCGTTCCCACAGAACGAAGCAACGGCGCGGCGCAACATCAGCAGAAATCCAACCTCTCCGGCTAAGTAAAGTTTTGGGTAAACGCACCGCAGTACGATTGAGTAAGAGAGATAAGTACTAAGAGCTTATTGTTAATTACAGTCACGGTAGTCTGTGGTGTACGGATGTGGGTACGGTAACCGCTGTCTCTACCCTGGCAGGTCATTATTTGTAATTATTTATCTAATCGCTGTGTTTTAACCCTGTACTTACTGTAATAAGTGCAAATTCGATGTTTTAATTTCTTGAAATCATACGAATGTTATTATTTTAGTCATCCCTAATTTTGTTAGAAAATTTTACTCCCCTGGCATATTTGCCTGTATCATAAAATGTGACCAAGGAAGACATATGTATATGTAATACATCACTGATTTCACCACTGAATTCGAAAACTTTATTAACTGAATATGGAACATCACTAATAAAACATTTCAAAAGGCAAAATGGCGGACCCAATATGGCGGCCGGAAAGGTCCAACTGCAAAGGGTTGCTATTATGATACAACTATGTTATACGATGTTTTCGGGGTCGCTGGTCTCGTATCTACTGCAGAAATTTGGAAATAAAATATGGCGGATGCAATATGGCACTGAACATTTCCAGCTTCCTGAACCAATATGGAGGATCAGCCCTGGTAGATTATTTTGCACGCACGGTGCCGGGAATAAGAGCTAGTATTTATGGTAGGGACAGTCAGCCACGATGGAACGGACAGTGGGCACTGCAGGACAGTGAAATTTTTTTATGATTTTGCAACCGCAATGATTAGATGCTCAATGTCAAGTCTGTGTGCTTACTTTTATTGATCATTGAATACTCAGATCGCGATGGTTATTTTCAATGGCGTCCAAAGTAATTTTTTGTTAAAGATCCGCACAAATTAATGGTGTTGTATTATGTGTTATGTTACATTATTATCCTTTATTGTTTTGTACAAATTGTCAATCAGATTGACAACTTTTTCATGTTCGCAAATTTACAATTTTTCACAAATTAAGTTACATTTTCACACAATTATTAAATGGAATTCAATAAAAATATTAGATAGACATTTAAATTCTGTTCTGCACTTAATTTTTCCATCTTTTCAGTGGATTTTAGGAAGTGTCCCACCGCACTAAACATGTTTTTTATGGGCTTGAAAAACGTTCTTCGGAAAATTGACGGTAAAATTTTGATTTGAGCATCCGCCATATTGGATTTAAAATTACGTCACATAGCTTATTGTACTTTACTCGTAAAACCTTTTTATTTGATACCCATGTCAAGGGAGTTTTGAAGGAAATCCCCCATATTCGATTTAAAACGGTATTGTGTATGCCATATTGTATTGTCACAAGACTTATACATGGTGTATCGCAAAGCACATGTCAAAATTATAGGAGTGATAGATCTCATTTAGCCAAATAAAAAATCGTATGACAGGGTGGAAGGATTTCAACCGTTTTTGAGTTACAGGGTGGTTCACATAATTTCGGGAGGCACACTATTCTTTTATTTTTATCTTTTGATCTAATTACTGTATCGACAGTAAACTCAAAGCAAACAACTACTATCTTAATGCGCTTTCCAAAAATGTCACCAATGTTGATCTACGCCTGCCACTACAGGTCCAGTCACTTTCGAAACTGAAAAAATGCTCCAAAATTTCTAAATTTCAGGTTTTCCAAATTTTTCTCCAATTCATTCACCTAAGAATGCATTAATTACATGCATTAGAAAGGATATACAAAATTGTACATAGAAAACCGCAATAGTAAAAAATCTGAATTTTAAGTTATTTTACAAACATTAACTGTATAAAGTTGTAAATTAATGAAAAAGCATTTTTTTTTAATTCTGCAAAAGTTTATATACATATAAATTTGCGAGTAACATATATTGAAAATCTGCATTGCATCGGATTGGTTGGTTATGTACTATATTTTCTCTCATTCTTTCTCCGTTTATTATTATATTTAACATTTATTGTTTTGCTTTTATTTATTCTTATTCCTTTTTTCGTTATCATTCTTAATATTTTATTAAAACTTTGATCCTCCGTAGGCCCATTATTAACTTTTTGTACCCAAAAGATCTTCAAATCTTATGTACAACTTTCTGAATAAATTGAAATTGACAGTAATTGAAATTGTGATTGCAAGATTTAACCTTAACATACTAACAGGGAAGTAGCATTTTTTCCTAACCTAAGAGTGCGTAACCTCTTATCGTAGAAATACCCATATACAGATATACATATGTATTGATATTCAGGACAAAATACCGTATACATATATTTACATATATCTAATGTTCAGGCATTTTTTTTATTTTATTAGACTAGTTTAAAAAGCCCCAGATACGAAAGATCCATGAGTAGGTAAAACATATATTAGACAGAAAACAAGAGTAGACACCGAGGGAAAAAAATTATAAAAAGGAATAATCTATATATGGGTGATTCTACAAAAGTTGGGTAACTTTTAGGGATATTTTGTTTACGATACTTTTTAAATAAAATTCCTACAAATTCGGGTTTATAAGATAGCTAGTCTAATAATAATATTGCCCGTGTTCGGGCCAGTCACTTTTTCAAGTAGATTCCGAGATATTTCGATTTTTCTGAATTTGACTGCCAGGGGGCTGACGTAGTACTGACAAAAAACACAATTTCATAAGATATATAAATGTAACTTATTAAGATTTAGAAGAAATCTCTTAGAACCTAATTATCGCACATATTTTGAGTCTTAATTCACTTAAGTAACTATTAAAAAACTATTAATATATAATACTGTAAGAAAAGACATCTCCACCTTTAAAACAGCTTTTAAGCATTTTTAATAACTTTATATTACTTAACTTACACTACTTTGAGGTAGTTTATCTTAATATTATACATTTTCTAAGTAATCAACAAACAATTCAAACAAAAATATGGGTCATTCAGCCGACTTACACAGAGGACTGACGCCAGCGGACTGACGAAAAAGACATGAATTTGAGGTTATCATTAGAACCAACGTTTGTTTTGATATTTTCGAAGATCAACAAGCTACATTTTAAATAATCAAAGCTAACTATGTATAAATTAAAATATAACACAGGTTTACAAGGAAATAATAACTCACCATAGGACTGACTTTTTGACTGGATCCGCACGTATTTACATGACAAACACAACGCTAGCACTGGCACACTAATGGCGGCCGTAAAATGGCACGGACTACAGCTAACTTTACTACCAACGGATAAATTTAACACCGATTTGAATTTGTGTCGACAATATTTAGCGGGAAATTCAAATTCGAACAACAGACAGCGGACTGATGAATAAAACTGAACACAAAGTTTCTTATTATTTTTACAACAACGGTGACAATATTATATTATAAAAGTTGTGATAAACATTGCTAACTACATCATAGATTGTACTGAAACAGTAAGTTTGCTTGAATTAAAAGTAATATTTAATACACAACCACTTTATTGCGTGGTTTTGGGATTGGGACATGCCAGAGTACTGACGTTTTGAGCATAAATTGTGGAAATTCACAAACTTGTCTTTAAAATGAATAGCTGAAATCGAGTGACCAAATAAAGGGAATTTAATTGCTTTAAAATAAAATTAAAAATATATACAAAATATGATAACACATCGTTCTTTTGTCTTGTCACAGTGAGTTACCCAACTTTTGTAGAATCACCCATATGTACAATAAGAAAATTAATTGCTTTGCGGCACGTCTCGCTAAAACTCAAAAACGGCTTGACCGATTTCGATAATGTTTTTGTTTTGTTCGCTGTAATACAGGGGAGGTTTAAAAAAAAGAAAATTCGGGAAACCCCAAAGGAAAAGCCGGTAAATCGAAAAAATCGAAATTTCCGTTTTGTATAGGAAGCGAATTTTCCAACTTCAAGGAATCTTTATGAAAAAGGCAATTGGAGGTTTTCGGGGTCGCAGATCTCGAGCTTGCCTTCAAAATTTTGGAATTCACGATGTCGGATCCAAAATGGCGACCGAAAAAGTTAAACTTCAAGGGATTTCACTGAAAACGCGAACTTTTGTTTTTGGTTTGGGTTTTTGGGGGTCGCCTATTTTGAATCTGCCATCAAAATTTTGGAAATCAAGATGGTGGATCAATATGGCGACCGAAAAGTTAAACTTCAAGGGATTTCCCTGAAAATCCGCACTATTGAATTTTCGGGATCACTGATTTTGAATCTGCTATTCAAATTTCCAAATATGAGACCACCCCACCCCGCTGGGAGATATAGGAGAGGGGGTGCAATAAGGAGGTTGTGTAAAATGAAGAAAACTAAATTTAGTAATACTGTTGGAAAATATCTAAAACATGTGAAAAACGCAAATAGGAAAACGCTGGGTCACATAGGAGAGGCGGTGGTGCAGTAGGAAGGCGTTGTAAAATTAAGGAATACAAATTTAATAGTATCCCGGGAAACGCCGGGTCCGGGCAAGCAATATTATCAAGCCGTCAAGACATACGAAGGGAAACTCTTCATTAAAATGTAAGTGGTTTTAGATTTCTTGGCAAAAATACGATTAGAAAGGTGCATTTTTAAACTGCCTACCCCCATCATCCTTTAAAAATCGACTGTCACAAAATTCCGCCACATCCCTTACTTATGGTAGACCCTAAAACGATCCAAAGTTACACATTTCTAGAGCTAGAGGGTTTGGGTGATATAAGTTGAGTGAGCGAGTTTTCTTTTACCTATATGTATATAAAATTCATGGGTAGATTCCTACATACCAAAGTCATTTATTGTTGACTTACATATAAGAAATTCTTATGTATTAAAAAAAAAAGAAAACTCTCTTAAATCGGATGCCTGAAGACACTTTTCCGTAAAATTAATATCACTTGACTGCCCCGGAGTATGTTGCTGATGAAAGCTCTTGCGGTGTGTACCCGCAAAGTCCTCTAGAATCTTCTTCAAGCAAGAGGTTCGTTTAAGTGGTCCAGGGAGTGTTTAGTATCGCAAGCAATTACTAAGTAACAAAACTTTTACCCAACTTTCTTCCCCATCAAGTTCTGGTTAATCAAAATTGTGAAGATTTCCAAGCCATGAAACTTTTTGCCCCAAAACTTCATCGCAAACAACTTCACAGCGGAAAGCAATTTCCATCGCGCGAGCGAACTGATGTCAACCGAAGGACATGGACGTGGAGTGGAGGCACAAAAATGGACCGTTTTTAACGACAAATCCCAGCGACGAGAATTTTCTAAGCGATGAGATATGACAGTGAAATGAATGGAGGGGACAGCCCTCGGTTTGGTTGATGGATGTGTCAGCGTATAGGCGATGGATGGCTACGGGAATTGCTTAAAACCAGACAGATTTTTCCGTTTCGAGGCGGTATGGTAGAGTAGAGGGTAATGGCAACGAGAATCCGATGAGAGACCCCAAAAAAAGCTCGGGGACCTAACAGCCCTTTTGTTGCTATGTAAATAATTCGTGAGGCGCATAGGGCTTTGTGGATAGTAATGAAATCACTCGTTCAGACAGCGACCCTTAAAAAGTTGGCGGAATTGTCGACAAGGGTTGGCATACAAACTCGTGCCTCTTTTGAAAAATATCCCCGGCAAAAAATCCGTTGTAACAGGCCCTACCCCGAATTTTTCCGGTGGGCGGAGACATAATAAGAAAATTTCTTTAAATTCACATATAAAGGAACGATATAAATATGCAAATGTCGCGGGTAGCACAGGCCAATACATTCGACCGTTGCTCCATTATACACTGCTTCCCCCGGGTTGAAGTGAATTCGTTCAGCTTTGGACTACAATTTATGGGAACGTTTTAATTGTCTTCCAGACGGAGGCAAATGTGAATGTTTTGTTCAGATGGTACAGGAAAAGCAGAATGGTTTTGACCAGCAAGACGGATTTGTACTTTTTGTCTTCTGGACTTGTTCACTTCACCATTGTGCCAGGCAGCTTGTCAGACGGTGCATACAACCCGGCAGTGAGGAGTGACAAATATGTTATGCTAAAATATAAAACGGAGGGAAATTCTAACAAATGGAAGAGCCTGAATTTCGTTCCTATTAATGAAAAGATGATTGTTGTTTTATGGGTTTTTTCTCAGCGTGGAATGGACAGCCATACTGCGGTTAAATGCACAGTTTTCATTTTCATATGATGGCACGTACTCCCTCCCACCAAAATAACTTGACTATGGAAAATTCCGGAAAAAACACTTTTCAGTCAAATGAATACTGGAAACATGAAAGAGCATACATAGGTCACATTGCGAAGCTCTGAGGTATATGGGGCAAACAAAGTCAATAGAATTGAGATATTCGAGGTACAGCTAAGCCACACAAAACTGAAAACCCTGAAATAATGCCTTTCAGCAAACGAAGACAATTATAATATGTACTATAGAATAATCAGGAAAAACTTTTTATTTATTTTATTAAATTACTCAGTAGATTTATACCACACATAATTGAGATTGTTTTGCTTCCCGAAGAGCCAGATTATAAGTGTAGGAGATATGTAGTGTGAGTGGAGTAATACGAGCGTTTCCACACTAAAATACAGGCGTCTCGAGTTGGAATCCCATCAGAAACTATACAAAATTCCGAGGCACGTTTCGACATTTCCCGTTGTCATTTTTATCACTTAATCTGACACATACATATACTACACAAGGTACAATGCACATAGTGCCAGCTGATACTATAAATTGAGAACGGTTTACCTTAAATCAGTAAATTTATTATTGCTTTGTTCGTCTGTCTTTTATCTAAGAACTACGTAATAAAAATTATGAAATGGGCGTCATGACGTATTCAATGAACGTTTAATTTTATAGCTGTTTTTCCTAACTTTCAGGACATTTTTTTTGTGTAAAATTAACAAATGCATCACTTTTTGCTTGATGTGATTTAAATGATTCCTGTGGTTCTACTCCTGATGGTGTGCCGTCGTGTTTTGTGAAGCGTTGTGGCGTTGTATGCCTCTATCTCCAGGTTTATGTTATTTATTATTTATTATCACATCTGTTCGTTCCGGCACTTTTCCTAAATCCTGGAAGATTTCGAATATTCTTCCTCTCCGTTAACTATAGGCACAGGATAATGACTAATCAGAAGTCCCATCTAGAACAAAAATTCAAATCAAAGCCCACTGCAACAGTGATGATCAACGCTATATATATATACCCATATATATATATGTATGTACATATATATGGGTTTTTGAATTCGGTGGATCAGCGTTTCACAAACCCGAGGACGGAGTTAGTTTTAGCTAATGTACTGTCCATGTGAGAGCGAAAGTTAAGCTCGCCATCTCAAATGACGCCGAGATCATGAAGAGAGACAACTATAGGGATGTGCTCAGCAGACAAAAGATAGACTCTAGGGTGGGAGGGAAGTAGGTGATAGATTGGCATTTAGAGACGTTTAATTCCAAAAAGTTTTTACTGCACCAAATTCACAAAGAATCTAGGTCTGCTTATAGAACGGGGGGTTCTAACGCGGAGAAAATTTTTTTGGAGATTTTCATATCATCGGCGTAAATTGAAAGGTCCGAGTGTTTGATGATGCATTCAACATCGTTTACGGGCAGAATGAAAATCAGAGGACCCAGATGGCTGCCTTGGGGACCCCTGACCGGGCTACAAAAAGGTTAGAGGTCACCGAGTCAAAAAAACACTGTATTGACGTAGGTTTACGTGGGACTCCATCCAAGAAAGGAAACATGGTTGGAAACCAAGAGAACGTAGCTTAAAAAGGATAATTTTGTGTGAGATTTTATCAAAGGCTTTGCTGAAATCAGTGGCAATAACATCGACTTCGTCACTATTTTCCAGTAAACATAATGTTCTGGAGATGAAGTCAGTGAGGTTAGTCGTAGTCGATCTGCCTTTAAGAAAGCCATGTTGGGACGGGGAGAAAATGGACTTGCAATGAAAGAACATAGAGTCGTAAACAATTTTTTCAAAGAGTTTAGGTATGCAAGATAATTTCGCTATGGGACGGTAGTTGCACACATCACTTTTGCAGCCCTTTTTGAGAATAGGTATAATAAATGAATCTTTCCACCGGGAAGGAAAAACGCCTTGAGAGATTGATAGTTGGAAAAGAATGGTTAGAGGTTAGGTTAAGTGTTGTGCGCATTTTTTTCGTACAATGGCTGGAAGTGACAGTTAATATCCAAATATGGATGTAAATAAAAACATTAATTTCAGGAAGTCATACAAATTTTAATTAAAGAAGTTATTATTCAGTAGTACTGATTGCCGGTGAAAATGAATAAAATATCAAGCTGACTGCCGCTTACTTAAACAGGGACATCATTTGGGAGAATTTTGATTCATCAGTATTGCAAAGGTTTGTTCTTTGAAATGAAAAACTTTCCGTTAGTTAATAAAGTTGAGAGTCCTTATTAAATAATACACACCATCCTCTCCAATACGTACTAAATTGTCATCAGTATCAATTTTGCCATTTGATATTTGGATTCCAACATTACAAATTCTAATTGTCATTATTTTGCCAGCAATAGCATTAAATTCGTGGATAGAGGGATCTATATTGTGTCCGCAAGTACTTCTCGCTTGGGAAAATACATTTTCAATGGGATCTTGGTTCAGTCTATTTGTTAGGATATGTAAGGTGTTTCGTGGAAAAATCCGAATTTTAATAACAATTTCATATTTTTTAATTCAATGAAAACTATTTTAGGGTTCATTTGAGTTAATTTAATTTTTTTTGGAAAGGTCATAAGATGGGCAAATTAATGAAAAAAAAGCAAAGCCTATATATAAGAAAATATTGGAAAAAGTGAATTTGAAGAAATTTCAGAACATTTTTGCACTTTCACAAGTGACTGCACCTGAAGGAGTAAAGGTATACAAACGTTGGAGGAAATTTTGAAAAGGACAGGAGTAGATCAAAAGACAAAACACGAAATAATAATATGAATCACCCTGTAACTCTAAGACGGTTGAGATTTACCACCACCTACTACACCATTTTGTTTTTGGCTGGATGAGATCTATCAACCTACCTATTTTTAGACCACATTATACGAAGTACCCTGTATTTCACATTTAAATATTCTTAAATATTTATTGGGCCAACAAGAGAATTGCACATATTATTTGAATAAATTATACCATCAATGTAATAGATTAGAACTTTAGTATTAACAGAATCAATATAATCCTTTATTTAAAAAAAAGATTATGAACCACAACATGAATTTTTTGCAGAGAGTGGTTCCTTTTGAAAATCTGAAAACCTTTCAGAAAATGATGAATTATCCTCAATCATTTTAGATAACAGGTTTTCGATTTCAGATGCGTCTGTGGCTTATTTCATTGGTTATATAGCAGCATGATTTAGATTCATAAGCATTTCATGAAATAATTTGAGATGACATTTATATGTATATCAAGTCCTTGTGCTGCTGTCTTCTATAGGATTTTTTTTCAAAAGAGCCATTCAGTCCGCGAAAATAAAGCAAATGAGAAATTTTTCATTACTGGTTTTGTGAAATGCATCCTTGCTACAAGCATAAATTTTCTGCTCTAGAAATGGTGGTTTCAATATTAATCCGAAAAAATCGCAAACGGAAATTTTCCGATCAAAAGCTGCTCCTCAACAGAGAAGGAATGCAAGTTTACAAAGCTTAAAAAGCTTGAAAATAACTATTTCTTAACTAACGAAAAGTTCGTCATTTCAACCAACAAGGCTGACAAATCAATAAAAGTCTTCCAATTATTATAGTCCCTGTTTAAATGGCGGCGGCGGCGGCCAGATTGACATTTTCTTCATTTTCACCGGCAATCAATATTACTAAAGCGAAAAATACTGGAAAATAACTTCTTTAATTAAAATTTGTATGACTTCCTGAAATTAAGGTTTTTATTCGATTGTTAACCGTGATACGGAATTCTCTAATACAATATGTTAAGCTCAATTTCAAATTATATGGTCATCAATATAATAACTCTAATTATATCTCTTAATTCAGCTATACACATATACTGTAATTCGAAATTGAGTTAACAATATTTTAATATAGAATACGGCTCAAGATAAAGTACCAACGAAATTTGTTTCTCGCAACTGGGCCCAAAGACACGGCTAAAAATATGAGGATAGATATTAATACCACTTTGGTATTAAGAGCATATGCAATACATGAAATATTAGATTTTAAGTATCATCATGTATTAAAAGTTGTTTTAAATATTCTTGTATTACTTTATAATATTCTTGGCATTAAATTAATTAAAAGTGATCCAAAATATTATAATCTAATACAGGCAGTATTAAACAAAAGGTTTAATTTAAGATTGATTACAAATTACTGCCGTGGTATTTGGATCTTACCGAAATACAACACAAGATCTATTACAAAGTAATCCAGGAGTACTGAAATGAAATTCGAATGTATTAAAGTCTAATACAGCAGTATTCAAATGCAATTTCGGGAAATATCTACAGAACAGACTGAAGTGGCAAATGCAAATGGAGAATGGTTTCTTCATAAAAGTGCGGTGTTTACCGGAAAATGTGACTAAATTTGTGAAATTAAAAAAGAAATGTGACGACGGAGTTATATTTTCCATATAAATCTGAACTGTTATTGGATAAATGGCAAGATTATTCCAGCATTGCTATTGACGTATTACAGGAAATGCTTGGAGATTATGAAGATTGTTTTCAAGGTAATACATCGTAGTTTTCTTTCTTAGATTAAATCTATAGGCTATTGTAATTTTTAGATTGGAATTCTGAGGTAAAACCATTTATCGCATGCCTTAAGCTTCTGCCCTCAACTGCACAAGGCCCAAGATCGAAAGTAAAATCCCGACCAAATTTCTCTACATTGCTTTCAAAATTCATAAAATTTGAAACGGTTAGTTTTGTAACTCAGTTGACAAGATATTTTAAAACTCTAACCAAGTTTTTACTTTTCAGTTAACAACACCGAAAGAAGAATATGGCTTCAGTGAAAAACAGCCACATATATAATAGTAGCAACAGGAGCCAACCGTCAAGCTATATCACAGTATTTTAACGTTATCGATAAAAAGTTAGTATGTACGCCATTCAATTCCTCATTTGTAAATGTTTTTGATATGCTCTTTAAATCATACTACATTTTTAACTTACAATTCGATCCCGGCCTTATAGATTTCTACAATTTCTTTGCCTCGTTTATATGTATATGAAATTGAAGAAAATACGAAATCTAATAGAGGACTAGAAATATTTTCTAAATTCGAATATAAACGTGTAGGGAACAACTTATCCTTATATATATTTTAATATAAATAGAAATATTTTCTAAATTCGAATATAAACGTGTAGGGAACAACTTATCCTTATATATATTTATATTGAAAACCCCTGAGAGTGTGTTAAGTTATATTTTGTTATGCAAATAAAAAAGTATTTAAAATAATTTCGTGTTTTATATTGGTAGTAAAACAATTCATTATGTTTTAATATTATAAATACATAATTGATTTAGAAACAGTGAAATGGGAAAATCTAAATTTTTCTAAATATGAATTACAATTTACTATTTTTAAATTAAATATTCTTTTTATTACATGACAGTAATACTTTTATAAATTATAAAATTCAATATAAATTAAATATTAAGGTATTATCCAACTAAGATTATTGTAATCCAAGATAAATCATAAATTTCAAAATGAAAAATTCACTGTGTAATTATTTGTCATACCCGCTCAAAGTAATCGTACATATTAGTTAAAATGACATTCGGAAATTTTTACAGAAAATTACACAATTAATGTTCAAATTATAAGTTATCCTGGATTAAAATAATTTTGGTTGGTGAAATCGGCGATAATATAAATTTATATTAAATTGAATAAATAATCAGTGGTATTGTAATTAAATACTGTCACGTATTCAAAAGTAATACTGTCATGTATTAAAAAATAATACTGCTATTTATTCGAAAAAAAATACGGCCATGTATTAAATAGTAATACTGTCTTGTATTAAAGAGTAACACTGTCATGTATTTAAAAGTGATACTATCAAGCATTTCTTTTTAATACGAAAGTTATTATAATCTAATATATCCGAAATATTAAAATTTAATATTTTCGTGGTGTTGCCCTATATGTAATACCAAATTTATTAAAATTTACTCCAAAATTTTTAACCGTGTAGGTACGCATATACATAAGTCATGCACGCAAGTTAATAGATCTCGCCGGACGCTCGCTGGTGCTGGGTAATGTATGTATGGTTCTGTTCATCAGCTCTGCTGCAGTGGGATTTGACTTATTGAAAATTTGTGGACTAAAGGAGGACTTCTGATTAGTCTTCATTCTGTGCTATTGAGGCTTTGATTTATGACACGTTGTGTTTTCTCTAAAAACTGTGTTCAAACTCTTTTCAGCGTGGCTTTATAAAGGGTATTAGCTACAACCAACCAATATTATAATAATTTCTAACCATTGCATTGCGGCCTTTGAGGCTGGTAAGCAGGTTGGTTTTGTCTTTACTGATATCAGCAAGGTCTTTGATAGAATCAACCATAATATTCTTCTTTACAAGCTCCCTCTTCTTGGTTTTTCTCCGATTTCCGTCAAGTGTTTCTATTTTTCCAGACATACACAAAGTCATCTTTGGATGGACAATTTCCCACGCTATACATAACTTTGGAATTCCACAAGGTAACCACCTTGGGCCTGTATTATTCTTCTTATACCTCAATGACGTAGTCTTAGTCCATTCCCATTCAATTATTCTATGCTATGGTGACGATACGAAGATTCTTCGCACTATTTCCAATAATCACAATTGCTCTCTCCTTCACTCTCATCTTGTTGCTTTTCATAGACGGATAAATATTGGTAAGTGTACGTCACACTCAGCAAGATTCCTCTTCATTATTATTACACTCTAGCTCTTGATAATTGTTCTTTATCTAAGGTTACTAAAACCAAGGACCTAGGGGTGTGGATTAACGATCATTTTACTTTTGATGATCATACCGATGCTATCGTTGCTATTGCCAACGCAACACAATTCTTTGGCTCATTTTCTGAAAACTGAGCAAAAGCTCCGTCTGAATTTTTACAAGGAAAAATCGGCTTTTCTATATAAAATCTGAGAGCGTTAGTCCAAAGAGTTTAGTGATCCATATATCACTAAAATTTTGTACTGCACGTTTGTCAGGGCAGTCTATTAAGTTTGCTTTACGTCCTTATACCGATAGATTAAAGTTTCTCTCTCGACGCGCTTGATAAACGACGCGATAATGCCAGAGCAGTTGTTGCTTTCGAAGGTTTATATGAATTTCGCGTCTTATTAAAGGGACCCGGTGGTCTAGTATTTTAAAAATCGAATTTTTGTTTTTTATTATTTCGAAAATATGGTCTTTCGGGAATATACTGGTAAGCTTTTGTAATGAAATTGACGGTATTTCAGATTCTACAGCCTTTTTAGCAGGTAGCGCACGGTTGCTCCACTTCATGAATGGATACATCATACTTAAAACTTTAAACTCATTTATCTCGAAACTACCTTTTCCTGCACGGCGGGAGGCCAAACAAAAAAACTGTTCATCCAGATCATCTCAAATTTTGTGCTTCAGTACACCAGTAGCTATGACCGGAACCACCAAAAATTTTTTATTTGAATAACTTCTTATTTTATACGTTTCGTTCCTCTGGTCAAGAAAAATGCCTTTTAAATAGTCCACCTTGGTATGATAAAGAATTAAGACTGCTGAGAAATCGTAGAAATAGTGCTTGGCGCCTATTTCGGAGTTCTCTTTCAGATGACGATTACCTGAGCTATTCTGAGTTGCGAAGACAACACCATAATTACTCTAAGTGTCTATATCGCCGGTATATGTGTCGCATAAAATCTAACATTAAAATTAACCCGAAAGAATTTTGGAATTTTGTAAATAATAATAAACGGAAGACTAACAACTATCCTGCCGTGTTAACTCTTGACAACGAAACAGGTCATGATTCAGCTACTATTTCTAACCTCTTTGCTAAACATTTTAGCAATGCCTATAGTGATAATACCTGTGATATAGATTTAGAATATTTTAACAACTTAACATTTCTTCCGATGCAATCTCCGAATATAGTCTTAAACGCTTGCACTGTCTTAGAATACATAAGGTAGATTTACGAAGACGTTTCGGATTCTCCTGATAATGTCCCTGGAGTTGTATTGCGTAAATGTGGTGTTCCAATCGTTGAGCCTATTACTTTTATGTTTAATTTATCTTTACGTTGTTGTGTATTTCCTGATATTTGGAATCTTTTTTATGGCATCCCTATATTTAAGAAAGGTAAAACGAATTTAATTGAGAATTATAGGCCAATTTCTAAACTTTCGCCTATTCCTAAGGTTTTTGAAGCTATTGTTAAGGACCACTTGTCATTTTACTGTAGTTATATTTTATCTACTAAACAGCATGGCTTTGTGAAAGCTAGATCGACGGTCACAAATCTGGTAGAATTCCCAAATTTCTGTGTAACCGAACTAGAAAAACATAAACAAGAAATTGTGTGTATACCGATTTTAGTAAGGCATTTGACAAGCTTACCCATAAAGTGCTAATTTTTAAATTGCTTCGACTGGGATTTTCAAATGATCTTGTTACTTGGATTAAGTCTTACTTAACGTGGCGTTCGTTCAAAGTTAAATTTTCCCATACTTTTTCTGATTCCGTTTCGGTCTTGTCTGGCATCCCGGAAGATAGTCATCTTACCTTTGCTGTTCACGCTATTTATCAATGACTTATTTCCTCTTATTCGGAATTCGCATGTATTAGCCTACGCCGATGATTTAAAAATCTTTAGATCAATCGAGACTCTACAACATGCACAATGGCTCCAAGATGATCTTGCCAGTTTTGAACTGTGGTGTTTAAAAAATCATATGCAGTTAAATGTCAGCAAATGTACCTTTATTTCTTTCAGTAGGAAATGCTCCCCTTTGGAGTACTATTATAAAATTCTCGGCAAGACTTTGTCTAGAGAAGATAGTGCTGTTGACCTTGGCTTAACCATCGATAATAAATTTAATTTTGGACGCCATATCAATAATATAATTAATCGGGCGAATTCAGCACTTGGTTTCGTAAAACGTTGGTCGAAGGAATTTGTCGACCCTTTTATCTTAAAAATTTTGTATTGTACTTTCGTCCGTCCCTTACTGGAATAAGCATCTATAGTGTGAATGCCACACTATGATGTGCATATCAATCGTGTTGAGGCAGTACAGAAAAGATTCCTACGCTACGCTCTTCGCCTCTTGCCATGGACGGACCCCTGCAATCTTCCTCCGTATGCAAGCAGATTGAAGTTATTATGTTTGACGTCACTTTCGAAGCGTAGAGAGGTTGCGGGTGTTTTATTTATGCATGATATTGTTACTGCCGCTATAGACTCTCCCACTCCCTTAAGTCTCGCGAATATTAATTCACGCCCCCGAGTGACTAGAGGAAGAGACTTTTTATATTCTTCCTACCACCGAACAAACTATGGCACTTTTGAACCGATGTCGTCCATGTCAAGGTCTTACAATAATTATTTTAGTTGCTTGGATTTTAATAATTCTAAACTCACACTAAAGGAAGCACTATTTAACTTTGTGGCAGTCTAATTTTATTTTTAATTATATTATATTGTTTACATGTTTCATACATACATAGTATTTTTAATTATTATTTTTTTAATGTATTTTATTTATTGCATGGATATTTAATGACCCATTTTTTTCTTATTGTCAGTGTCAGATGGACAACTAATTGTACCTATTGATGATGAATAAAGTAAACAAACCTAATGAAAAATAGTCAGTTTTCGGTATTAAAATTTCAAGAACGCGCTATTTTGTAAATAAAATTTTGTTTTCTTCTTTTCTAGTTCCGGCGATAGCTACACTCATATAGATTGATAATTATTTTGTTTTTTATTCTTCCGATAAGTGAAAGAGCCAAAATCTCATCCGTTGCCCAAGTCCCTGTTTTTGAGGAGTCATCTTCAGCGCCATTTTTCAAATAAGTGAAAATTTGTTTGGTTATTTGAAAAATGTTTTTGTATGGTTTTTAAGTATTATAATATACCTAGGAAGTTTAAATATCGTTGTACATTATTTTCACCTTAAATAAATCCTGAAAATACTTAAAATTCACTAGTGCTAGACCACCGGGTCTCCTTAATCGTAATTGTGACCGTTTTGACTTAAATATTTTTAAGAACTTTCTTAGACAATAGATAACATTTTTTAACGTTGCTAAATATTAAGAATGAATTGTTGCATTCCATTGATTTCGATGGAATAATTAAACAATAATATATTATATTATAATATTATAACTTCAGTTGCAGTTTTTATATATTTAATCATAATCTTACGCTTAGGTTAGCTCCTAACCGTTAGGGGAAGGCTAGATCTCCCTCAGTTTCATGGCAGGGCAGGCAGACGAACTATTGAGCAACTTTTATAAATTTTTGTGCTCTGCAACAGACGTAGAAGGTGGTCTGGATTGTTCGCCTGGCTGCTGTGTAACAAACGCAGAAGTCGCTCTTCTTGGGGAATGTAAGTCTCATGAAAAGTGACACCCCTTTACTTTTATATGCACTAACTTTACCTTGTATAGAATCAAAAACGTTATTCATAAAGGACATGCACTGAAGCCTCATCGCGAGTATAGCCCCGGGCCCCACGAACCTTTAATCCGGCCCTGCGTTTTATAGGGGGTATACTTTATGTTTAGGGGACTCTTACTTTCCGGGTCGGTTGCCCTAAATTTGAAAGCAGGCTTCGATGGACTTTATTATCCTAATCAACGTAAAATTATTAAACAAATTCCTACTCGTCCCTTCTTCGAGATATTTAATTAAATATTTCATACTTTTGCAGGATTAAAAATACGCACTGACTGATTATTTGCGTTTAACAAATTGTTTACTCGCTGAAATTATTCACCTATTACAAATTGATACCTACGGACTGATTATTTACTTTACAAACTTTACGAAGAGCGCTTTCCAAATTTATCAAATTTAGGGGCGAGTAGTAAGACCTCCACCTGCCGTCTACTCACCACCAGGTGCATACGGGACAAGAAATTTCCTATCAGTGGAAAGGGCGTCCGTATGAATATCTGCAAGACGGTACCCACCGTCTAATAAGAAGTGTATGATGCGGGAGCGGGAAAGACAAGTCCCTGTTGCAAGCACAGGGAGGTAAAAATAAAAACCTGAGTCGAAGTCGAGTTGTGTTGTGGCGGATGGCTGGTTAGAGGGGGATAGCTGGTGCTGTTTGTGGGAAGGACGGGAGACAATAACTGGTTTTGGAAAAGGACAAGTTGCTAGTATGGCTGTGGCTAGTGAGTGCAAGTAGGTGTGCAATACGAGTTTTCTTGATGGCAAGAACAAAAAGGCAGGAGGCCGAGGGGACAAAGTGATCGTGCCTGTGAAATGATCGGGCGAAAGAGCGGGTAAGTTGCTTTTGAGAAATAAAGCAAAGGTAAACAAAGTCGTGATGCTGTCACGTGCCGCGGTCGGGTAGAAAGTGAAAAAACGGCCTGAAAACAAAAAGGCAAAGAAAGAAAAAGTTGCTGGCGCAGAAAGAAAGATGATGAACGGCCGCAGTCAGTGAGCCTGATGCTGTGTATGCCGCAAATGTGAGTTAGGTAAAAGAATGAAAAAAAAATTTGGCTAGCAAGTTAGATAATTTCTAGCGTGAATGATATATGTGGATTGCAGGTGAATAAGAAATTGCGATGCTTGTTTGGATCTGCCAAGATCGCGTCTGATCGCCTGGTAATACATAAATGCAAGGCTGCTGGCTGAAGCAAGATGAACAAGTACCGATGGCCTGGCGCTTGTGCGTACGACGGCTGATAAAGAGCCGGGAAAAAGAAAGATGATGATCGGCCGCAGTCAATGAGCCTGATGCTGTGTATGCCGCAAATATGGGTGAAGGTTAGGTAAAAGAATGTGCAAAGAGAGCGGTCATCATCGTCAGCGGATATTATTATATCACGGAGATTCGCAAAAAGTCACTGCTAGATAATGTGGATGCGTCATGTTGAAAATCTGTATATATAATACACATATAATATAAATGTTCACGCACGGTTTCGCTTCATACCGTATTTCATCGTCAGGCTATAATATGGACAAATTTATCTTGGACATCCAGTTTGTATGCGGAAATAATGGCCAGTACTTTATTAAAGAACTTGCCAGCCTTGCTGTTCGAACGAACATCCCGGATGCTTATCATTTCATGCCTCCCTATCCATACCAGGAGTTGTCATCGAAGGCAAGACGACAGAACCAGTATGACGTGGAAAATATAAATGGTCTACATTGGAGTGGCGGGGACATCAGCTACAACAACATACCCGAAGTGTTTTCAAGATTTAAAAATACAACAGTGTATGTAAAAGGTGTAATCAAGGCTTCATTTGTCCGCAAATACTCGCCCACTTCAGAAATCATCGAGCTTGGAGAAATGCCTAGGCTAGGTGAACTTGCAAATTATCAGCTTCCTTGAAAAATCCACAATAATGTATCTTTTATCCGTTGTGCTCGACAAAACTGTGTAAATATGTACCTGTATATGTTAATCAATAAAATCATAAAATAAAATTAAAAAACACCTTTTTGCTTTTATTTAAAAATTTATTAAATGCTTATTACGTCGAACAGAATATTGGTACTACAGAACAAAGGTATCTCAAAGAAAAGTCTAGAATAATTTAGATGGACATAAGAAGTTCTAGACGGAATAAAAAAGTCTTCGCCTGACAGCAAAATTACATTTTTGTTTTTGCACTTCTCACAATATTGTTTATAGTACTCCTTCACACTTTCGGCGGCATTGTTATTGTGGAACATAACAATCTTGAAGAAATCCTGCATATCAGACAGTTTATAGAGCTCGTCAAGGGTCAGCTGAATAGTTCCTGTACCAACGGGGATTGTGTATATCGTCTGAAGCACTTCTTGGTTTGGCGGGAACATGTCTGGAATAACCTCGTCTTTTAGTTTGAATAGATGTTTGTAAACTTCCAGCCATCCAGAGTAAAATGTTGACACAGGAGCGAGACCATGGCGGTGGAAGACTATCTTTGCCTCAAACGAGGTCGTATCAAATCCGAGGACGACCTTCTGATTATGGTAATGATCCAGATGATATGTATAGTTTAGCAAAAGATTTTCGCCCGGAACCTCTGATCGTTTATTGCCTTTCTTTTGTATCGATCTAAGTTTTTGCTTTTTCGATTTTGTGTCCATAGCCTTAAACTTGTCTGCACTCAACTGTTTAGACTTGTTAACTCTAGGTGCTGGCGCCATCTTGAAACGACGACTTATACTTTAACATTAAGTGTGCATCACCATCGCTTCGTATTTATACGCTTATTTTCCGGTATACATAGCTGGTTATAGCTACCCCCACAAGATTTTAAATATTTTTTCAAGTATATTTTGCGATATAAATTCACAACTTTGTTGTCATTTAATCTAAAATCATTGAGGGAAAATTGTTTCAGAAAATGTTTTAAACTTTTTCCTTTACACCGAAAATACAGATACACACAGCAATAATGTCCACAGGTAGATGAAAGTGCCCCTTGCAGTCGTTTTTTACTGTTTACAAACACATCTGAATTTGTATGTAGGAAGTTGCGAAAAAATCTGTTACTGGGGGGGTTGCCATACGAATCAAAGTATTCTGCAGGACCTTTTTCTGGAATGTAAAATGCAACCCAGTGGGTGCCGCTCTTTCGTGCAGGGTCCGTATTAGCTATGACGCATGCAGGCTTTTTTATTTCTTTTGGTAGACGGTCACAGGCAAATACACCTCTAAAGAGCCTCTTTGTAGTAGGGTTGTTTGCTAGTGCCGTTGTGAGATCAATCGTGTTCATTCTTGTTCGGAAGCCAGGGTTGCTGTTCCTACGTCAATAACGCTGGTATAGGATGTAACATAGTTGTTTATAAATTCCTTAGTTGGCGCGTCGCAAACAAGTACTGTGGTAAATTTTGCTAATGTTTTTATTAGGTCTTCATCTAAACGTCTAAGTTCAATGTTCCCCAATTTGTTTGACTGGTCGATACACCCTGGAGCTGATGTGGGGTATTTAAAGACAATCTCCTTGGTAAATAATTTACTTTGTGCCGTGAATCCCGCAAAAGAAACCTTTTTCAAGAAGGTCAAGCAACCTCCAGAAAAGTATTCGACATTTATTAAGCAACTCATGATAGCAGGGTTCACTGTCGAGGCACTATGATTAATTTTAAATTGTAGCACCTTATATAGCCTTTTCAGAAGCTGGTATATACGTTTCTATCTTTGTCGATTTCCACACTTCCGTCATATTCAGCATACACGATGCAAGTTACTGTTGTCTTCAAAGCCTCCTTAAATCTTCCTTCAATTCTAACCGTACCTTGGTTTAGTAGATTTCCGCAGGTTGAATTATATGAACGGTCAGAAGTTAAATCAAAAGCGAGAAGAAAACAGCCGTTGTCAAAGAATTTCTTTGAAATCTGATGTCCTTTATCGAAATAATGTATTCCGGTGCCTTTGAACAAGGACATGTATCCCCTTGTACTAATTGGCTTTTCCTTTGAATAATCGAATTCTATAGGCTGGTTTGGAATCTGGACACCGTTTACTGATAAATTAAATCTTGTGATGTTATTATGTCTAAAATTATAGGCATTTTTTGTTCGATTTCCTGTATATGCGTCGTTATCAACCATACCAAACACTAGTAAGTTTGGTAATTGTCCTATGACAATATTGTCTAAGGATAATGTGTATGTGTTTGCAGGTATAGTATATGTTTTAACTTCGACACGTTTGTATGGGTATACAGCATTTGACCGTTGTAAAACAGTTTCATGAGCCAGCATGATGCTGGGGTTAACAGATACATGATTCATGTACATGGTAGCCTCTACAATCTTAACTCGTGGGGAGTTGTCATCATCTCTTGACAAGAGGTAAAATTCGGGTTTTTCAAGTGATAACACTACGCGCAGATCCACACCATTCATTAATAATTTATCTTGGTTAAACATATCGGCATGTATTTTCCCCATTAGCTCGACAACGTTGCTCTTATTAAAAAGTTTCTGTCTTGCTAAATAGCCTATATTTTCTTCGCGACTTTGAACAACCTCCATATTGTCTTCATCAATATACCAGCCGACAGATTCCAAATGTGTTGATGCCGCATCTTTTCCATAATTTAACAAATTTTCGATATATGCCCTATAATTGTAGTTATTGTCAGTTTGAACAACAGGTCTCCCATTCAGGTAAATAGTGCACTGGCGAAAGAGCGAGTGAAGCATGTTATTGACAACACCAGGGCCTTCATCAGGCGCAGTCTTCACGGAACCATCTGGGGTAGTTACGGTAATATCTTTTCCGGTATAAAGTACTTCTTTTCCATCTTTAAATTTAATTAGCTGCACTTTTAAACGTAGGTATATACTTGACAGGTCTCGATATGTATCTCCATGTCCCAGCGAAACAAATTCCAAAACTGATGAGTTATCCAATGAGGCTATAGGTTTGTAGGCTACCTCTTCGGTTTTTAAAATATTACTTTGAATAGCCGGTGTAGAGAAAAGGTCCAACTCAGATTTCATGCACTCATTATAAGTAGACATTTTGTTTATTTATCAAAAATATCCAATACGCGTTTACGAAAACCGCGTTCGTCTTTTATAGATTTTTTCTTCTTGCTTGCTGTTTTTTTCGTAGTCCGTTTTGTTTGCTTTGAACGTCTTTTTCGTTCTGGAGACTTCGTTAAGCGTAACGTCGTAAATGGATTAGCTCTTTTAATAATCGTGCAATTATTTATACCTGCACCGCCCATACTATCGAAGAGTTTATTTATACCCTTTTGCGCAAGGTCTTGTACTGCAACTTTTCCCTGTTCTTTTAAAACGTCCTTAACCGGCTTGCTGCCAATTTCTTGCAGTATTGTTTTTCCAGTTCTTAGGGCTTGCTGTTTTATAACTTTGGCCCCTGAAGCAACTAATGGCTGTAAATAGCGAAATAATCCGCTGAAGAAGCTGCCAATGCCCCTTCCTTGCTGGTAAGTAAGTGGCGTCCGGTACAATTCTCCTATGTCCGACAAGTTACCACCGCTCTGTAGTAAGTAGTATCGAGTATAATGTGCATTCATTTTTAATAAAGGCTAGAGTCAAACAAAGTGCCATCAAATTGAAAATTGGCTGGGGGGTGCACATATATTTATAGCTTATTGTTTTTTGAAATGAAGCATCACATAAGTTGGAATATAACTTGGTTTAAAATTTATCAATTCACCCTGGCTGTCAGTTATTTTTATAGAAATACCTTCTATAAATGTTTTTTCCAGAGGACAGTATTCTACATGCTCAAATCTTAGTACACCCTCGCATGACTGTGCCGGTATCACTCGTAAGTATCGAGCTAATTTATTACCAATAATTCTTGGTTTGATAATATCGGTGTAAATGAAAATTATGTTTTTATCATAGCATTCTTTTGATATCTCCATAGCTTCTCGGGGGAATCTTTGTATAAATTCATTGATTGTACTTTCCAGGCCATTAATTTTATTAATAATTGACATATGCTCTTGGCGTAGTCCAGCGGTGTTAAATGACTCTTTCATTTCCGAAAGTATTGCATCAGGTTTACGCTTTTCCTCAGGTGTCTGAAGAAATATATCCGTAAAGAAATCCGACAAATTTTCTATATTTGTGTCAATAGGCACCGGTGTTGTCAAGTATTCCCCCGAAGTCTGTTTTTCGTATGGCACATCCAAAACATTACTATCTTTAGCAATTTGTCGCTGATCAGGTGCCTTTGCAGTTAATGAATCTTTTTTTAGCCTGTTTAAAATACCGAAAATTGTATCTTTAATCTGAATAATCTTTTTTTGCTTTTCTTGCTCGCTAATTGATTGATCGTCAAAATGCACATTTGATATTAAGAGCGTGACAAGATCTTTAACATTAAGGTGTGATGGTAGTGGTTTTTTTATCTTTATTGTTACTTCCAGGTCTTCTAGCCGTAGCTCAAACATATCATGCACCTTTTTGGCGGTACCTTTTGTTGCTTTATCTCGGGCTCTTTTAATGCTAAGGGCAGGATGTGCGTAATTATCGATTGAATTCTGTATGACAGTTTGCTTTCTTTTTCTTCTAGGAATTTGTCCAATAATGTCATCAACAAATGCTTCAACTGTTTCATAGTCCTTATACTTTAAAACGACATTTTCTGAAGATTTTTTCCCTTGATAGATGTGTAATATAAACTCGCCCGGCTCTTGTGTGTAACTTATTTCAGGTATCACCTTGTCGTAAAAGTCAGCTTCCAGCCGATCACACATTGCTTTTTTAACGTCGTCCAAAAACATAGTATACCAGGAAGGACTGACTGCATTGTAAAATGTTAGCAGAAAGGCTGAAAAATTCACCTGTCCCACTCTATAGCTAGTTTGTTCAAGACTTTCTTTTGTCCACTCAAGTTTGACACTATCATTTATTTTCACTGTCAGTGATTTGAACTCTTCTTTTTGCTGCTCTCTTATTTCCTTTAACGGGTTATCAGGTGTTTCGCGCTTCACCCTTTTAACGCTACGCTCATCTACCACGTCAGCCACATCGCGCTTCACCCCCTTCTTTACATTTATGTCATAGTTCGGTAATGATATTTCAGTTAGCCCAACGCTCCAGCTATTAGAGAATTTACATGGACTGGCAAGTGCGTTTGTAAAAGCTGACAAAGTGTTTTCAGGATAAAATTGCATAGAATTGTTGCTAAAAACACATACGTAAAAGCCCTTATTCACTATGTCTACAGGCATTTTTTATTATATATTAAAACCTAACCCAAGCGACGTCTGGTACACTTGCACTTCGCTCTTTTTTACCTTTTAAACGTTCACTTTGTCGCAGCCCTTTTTTCGCTGGGAATGCAAGCTCGTATTGCCGTGGGTCTAGTTGTGAGGGCCTTAATATAGGCCTTCTAGCCGGAACCTTTTCTTTTGGATCATCTTGCTCTAACTCGTCTATAAGGCTAGCTGCTTCGTCAATACTCATATCCACAGGCACGGTATACTGGGTTATACCGTCAGCATCGGTGATTACTTTATAGTCTTTATTTTGCAATCTTGGTACTTTTGGGGTTTTAAGACTTTTTGCTATCCCACTAGCTGATAAACGTCGTTTTGCGGCTGGGGATAAAGATCGCCTTGGCGGTGTTGTTTCCTCAATCTCGAAAATCTCTTCGCCAAAATTGACGGGGGAGGTTTGGGTGGAAATCTCATCTTTAAATATCATTTTTGTCTGTGTTGCACTGTCTCTTAAGCTTTTATGCCTCACGTTTTCTTTTCGTGGTAAATACAAATTTGTGTCTCTTAAACTTTTATGCCTAAGTGGTGAATTTTCGAGTTCGATGGGAATTTTAGTTTTCTGTGTTTCGATAACTTGTGCCTTTTTACGTTTTACATTAAAAAACTTTATTAATTCATTCCTATAGTTATACCATTTTTCTTTGTCAGACAGATTTTTACTTTTTAATATCTTATTCATTGATTTATCAAATAATGACAAGTTTGCAGATTGCTCAATTTCACCCTTTAATATATTATATACTTCCGGTGAAAGAAGCAGCATTTTGTTAAGGCTATTGGCTTTATGCATATTTCTCAATTAGTGAGCCTATTACACCCGATAGCACACTTCCTAATAAAACTGGCAAAAATCCTCCTCGTTGTACTAGCAACTTACGTTGTCTTGCTACAGATCTTTTTGAGTCAGCTAATTTTCGCATGTCCTTTTTATACTTACACAGCGAATTATATATTTTACCATGAGGCATATGATTTCCTTTTAATGTGTTGTGTACGATTTCACAAAGAGTTTTTATAACCTCGGAATCGGCATTTTTAATGATAGCATTTCTTAAGTTTGATTTAGCATTTTTAAGTACATAAAGCATATGCTTGTTGTCCTTTAATCGTTTCACTCTTGACACCATTTTTACTATTCAAGGAACTTTGTGGACAAAAACAGGTTGCAAAGTCTTTGTTAAAAATATCCGTTCGGAATCTTAGTGTGTCGTTAATCTCCTGAGTAAGATCTATCAGCAAACAGCCGTAAGGTTCCTGAGTGGTCTCTTTATATATATTTAGAAGTTCTAAACAATCTTCCGGATAAATTTGCCTCGCTAAATGCACGAATTGACTTTTATCGCGGGGATTTTTAAAAACGACAAGGTACTTACAGTTCAGCGATATATCTCTGCAGAATTTTCCCTGATGAAATACGTTTTGTGTTACAAGAATTACTGAAAAATTACGATGATGTGATCCTTTAGTAAAAAGTTCACAGACCTGCTTACTAAAAGCATTTAACATCATGTCATCTATAACAATCAGCGTGGGTTCGTTTGTATAATTTATAAACTCATCGGGTACACTGTCTATATATTCTATGTTTGTGGACGCAATATCTACTGGCAAAGCTTCGCGTTCTGCATTACACCATATAATCCTCGTAATTTCCAGTTGTATTAGCGAAACATCGTTTAAAAGATTTTTAATAAACGTAGTCTTTCCACATCCGGAAGGCCCTGCCACGATCATTGTAAATGGATGTTTGAATGCGATCATTTCTGCCACAAAAACAAAAAACTCTTGACAACAAACCTTTTTGTATATAAGCCTCATATTTTTTGCAAATAAGTACTTATATACTCTTTCAAGAATGAGCAGAAGACAAATTATTAACGAACTTCATAGACCAGCCCGCAAAAACTTTAAGCGTCGTCATGTAACGATTAAAGGTAAAGATGACCTGTGGCAAGCCGACTTAGTTGATATGAGTTCATATGCAAAAGAAAATCAAAGCTTTCGTTTTTTGCTAACTATCATTGATACATTTTCTAAATATGCATGGGCTTTACCAATTAAAGACAAAAGTGGGATAGAAGTCACCAAAGCAATGCAGCTAATTTTCAATCAGGGACGTATTCCAAGAAACTTACAAACAGATGATGGAAAAGAGTTCTACAACAAACCATTCAAACGCTTGATGGAAAAATATGATGTTAATCATTACTCAACTTATAGTTCTTTGAAGGCGTCAATTGTAGAAAGATTTAATAGAACATTGAAAAGCATTATGTGGAAGGAATTTAGTATGAATGGTAATTATCATTGGCTGAGTATGCTGGACAAGTTAACAGATAAATATAACAGAACAAAGCATCGAACTATCAAGATGAGGCCTATAGACGTAGGCCCCGCTAATGAGATTCGTTTATTGCTAACTGTGTATAAAAAACCAAAATCAAAATCAAAACCAAAGTACAAAGTAGGAGACTTTGTTCGTATAAGTAGATATAAACATGTTTTTGAAAAAGGCTACACCCCAAACTGGTCCACTGAAATTTTCAAAATAAAAGATTTAAAAAACACCTATCCGGTAACTTACATTCTTGAAGACTATCAAGGAGATATAATACAAGGCGCTTTTTACCAGCTTGAACTAACCCCCGTCAGATATCCCGACGTTTACCTTGTAGAAAAAGTTTTAAAACGACGTGGAGGTAAAGTTTATGTTAAATGGCTTGGCTTTCCGCAAAAGCACAACACATGGATTAATATAAAAGATGTTATCTAAGCAGTTCTTATTGCAGTCACAATGCTGGTCTTAAAGCGTGAATCTGACCGACTAAAAACATTTAAGAATTTAACTTTGGACGATAGAAAATCTTACAAGCTAGCAAGGAGCGGATTCTTTTACACCAACCTAAAAGATATAGTAAAATGTTACTTTTGCTGTATGGAAATGACCGCCTTAAACACACCGGACGACGTTGAGGCAGACCATCTTTAACGTTCACCTAACTGCATCTATGCAAATGGCAAGGATGTATGTGGACCGTACAACAATCGATCTACACCATCAAAACACACGGGCCATGTCCTAAACACTTTTAAAGTTCTTGGAGCATTGCTCATTTTGTTTGGCATATGTTGCGAGATATATGTCTTTGTTGAACGATTTTACCTTCAATAAAAAACATTTTATCTCAGCGAATTTGTTTTTTTGTTCATTCTTTTACCTAACCTTCACCCATATTTGCGGCATACACAGCATCAGGCTCATTGACTGCGGCCGATCATCATCTTTCTTTTTCCCGGCTCTTTATCAGCCGTCGTACGCACAAGCGCCAGGCCATCGGTACTTGTTCATTTTGCTTCAGCTTGATCAGACGCGATCTTGGCAGATCCAAACAAGCACCGCAATTTCTTATTCACCTGCAATCCACATATATCATTCACGCTAGAAATTATCTAACTTGCTAGCCAAATTTTTTTTTTCATTCTTTTACCTAACTCACATTTGCTGCATACACAGCATCAGGCTCACTGACTGCGGCCGTTCATCATCTTTCTTTCTGCGCCAGCAACTTTTTCTTTCTTTGCCTTTTTGTTTTCAGGCCGTTTTTTCACTTTCTACCCGACCGCGGCACGTGACAGCATCACGACTTTGTTTACCTTTGCTTTATTTCTCAAAAGCAACTTACCCGCTCTTTCGCCCGATCATTTCACAGGCACGATCACTTTGTCCCCTCGGCCTCCTGCCTTTTTGTTCTTGCCATCAAGAAAACTCGTATTGCACACCTACTTGCACTCACTAGCCACAGCCATACTAGCAACTTGTCCTTTTCCAAAACCAGTTATTGTCTCCCGTCCTTCCCACAAACAGCACCAGCTATCCCCCTCTAACCAGCCATCCGCCACAACACAACTCGACTTCGACTCAGGTTTTTATTTTTACCTCCCTGTGCTTGCAACAGGGACTTGTCTTTCCCGCTCCCGCATCATACACTTCTTATTAGACGGTGGGTACCGTCTTGCAGATATTCATACGGACGGCCTTTCCACTGATAGGAAATTTCTTGTCCCGTATGCACCTGGTGGTGAGTAGACGGCAGGTGGAGGTCTTACTACACGACCTGTGGCAAGCCGACTTAGTTGATATGAGTTCATATGCAAAAGAAAATCAAAGCTTTCGTTTTTTGCTAACTGTCATTGATACATTTTCTAAATATGCATGGGCTTTACCAATTAAAGACAAAAGTGGGATAGAAGTCACCAAAGCAATGCAGCTAATTTTCAATCAGGGACGTATTCCGAGAAACTTACAAACAGATGATGGAAAAGAGTTCTACAACAAACCATTCAAACGCTTGATGGAAAAATATGATGTTAATCATTACTCAACTTATAGTTCTTTGAAGGCGTCAATTGTAGAAAGATTTAATAGAACATTGAAAAGTATTATGTGGAAGGAATTTAGTATGAATGGTAATTATCATTGGCTGAGTATGCTGGACAAGTTAACAGATAAATATAACAGAACAAAGCATCGAACTATCAAGATGAGACCTATAGACGTAGGCCCCGCTAATGAGATTCGTTTATTGCTAACTGTGTATAAAAAACCAAAATCAAAATCAAAACCAAAGTACAAAGTAGGAGACTTTGTTCGTATAAGTAGATATAAACATGTTTTTGAAAAAGGCTACACCCCAAACTGGTCCACTGAAATTTTCAAAATAAAAGAGGTAAAAAACAGCTATCCGGTAACTTACATTCTTGAAGACTATCAAGGAGATATAATACAAGGCGCTTTTTACCAGCTTGAACTAACCCCCGTCAGATATCCCGACGTTTACCTTGTAGAAAAAGTTTTAAAACGACGTGGAGGTAAAGTTTATGTTAAATGGCTTGGCTTTCCGCAAAAGCACAACACATGGATTAATATAAAAGATGTTATCTAAGCAGTTCTTATTGCAGTCACAATGCTGGTCTTAAAGCGTGAATCTGACCGACTAAAAACATTTAAGAATTTAACTTTGGACGATAGAAAATCTTACAAGCTAGCAAGGAGCGGATTCTTTTACACCAACCTAAAAGATATAGTAAAATGTTACTTTTGCTGTATGGAAATGACCGCCTTAAACACACCGGACGACGTTGAGGCAGAACATCTTCAACGTTCACCTAACTGCATTTATGCAAATGGCAAGGATGTATGTGGACCTTACAACAATCGATCTACACCATCAAAACACACGGGCCATGTCCTAAACACTTTTAAAGTTCTTGGAGCATTGCTCATTTTGTTTGGCATATGTTGCGAGATATACATATGTCTTTGTTGAACGATTTTACCTTCAATAAAAAACATTTTATCTCAGCGAATTTGTTTTTTTGTTCATTCTTTTACCTAACCTTCACCCATATTTGCGGCATACACAGCATCAGGCTCATTGACTGCGGCCGATCATCATCTTTCTTTTTCCCGGCTCTTTATCAGCCGTCGTACGCACAAGCGCCAGGCCATCGGTACTTGTTCATTTTGCTTCAGCTTGATCAGACGCGATCTTGGCAGATCCAAACAAGCACCGCAATTTCTTATTCACCTGCAATCCACATATATCATTCACGCTAGAAATTATCTAACTTGCTAGCCAAATTTTTTTTTTTTCATTCTTTTACCTAACTCACATTTGCGGCATACACAGCATCAGGCTCACTGACTGCGGCCGGTCATCATCTTTCTTTCTGCGCCAGCAACTTTTTCTTTCTTTGCCTTTTTGTTTTCAGGCCGTTTTTTCACTTTCTACCCGACCGCGGCACGTGACAGCATCACGACTTTGTTTACCTTTGCTTTATTTCTCAAAAGCAACTTACCCGCTCTTTCGCCCGATCATTTCACAGGCACGATCACTTTGTCCCCTCGGCCTCCTGCCTTTTTGTTCTTGCCATCAAGAAAACTCGTATTGCACACCTACTTGCACTCACTAGCCACAGCCATGCTAGCAACTTGTCCTTTTCCAAAACCAGTTATTGTCTCCCGTCCTTCCCACAAACAGCACCGGCTCTCCCCCTCTAACCAGCCATCCGCCACAACACAACTCGACTTCGACTCAGGTTTTTATTTTTACCTCCCTGTGCTTGCAACAGGGACTTGTCTTTCCCGCTCCCGCATCATACACTTCTTATTAGGCAGTGGGTACCGTCTTGCAGATATTCAAACGGACGGCCTTTCCACTGATAGGAAATTTCTTGTCCCGTATGCACCTGGTGGTGAGTATAAGGCAGGTGGAGGTCTTACTACTGGGGCGCCTGCAAAGGAAGTTTTGCCTTTTATTATAATAGGCTATCAAGTTTTATTCATCCTTTTCGTTACAGTGGGTTTAAAAAGCATTGTGGACCGTGACCCGCTTAGTAACTGAGGATGAGCATAACCCCCTGTAAAGTACTGCTCGGTCTGGTGCCTCAGGAATTTAATGCCGCTAAGCCCCTTTGAAAATTGGAATTGCAACGATTCTCCGATTTGCCCCAAAAATTGGTTTAAAGGTATGCGATGCGGATAAGAACATCCGCTGCTGCCATGTCATCAAAGGATCAGAAAAATCTGGTCAATTCACAGGCATGGGTCGAAAGACCACAATTTTCCGACCGCCCTAACCAAGGCCAATCCGCACGGCAATACGATTAACAAAAAAAAAGGGAAAAAAATTGAATAAATCGAACAAAGAGCGGCTTAGAATAGAATCAGCATTCGAACGATGCCCCACAGTTAAGTTACATAATAAGAACGGGGGCAGGCACAGGAGGCAAAGGAACCTCTGGCTCTGGGGAGAATTCTGAAAAAGCTGCTGCGACTAGGCTAGGCGGCGAGGGGGCAACCCAGTACAGAGCAGGCCGACCTGGGCTCGGGGCCCCTGTCGTGTGATGTTTACCCCAAAACAAGTCTCCTCATGGCTCCATTCATGCAGAAGGGGAACCCATAGAAACTAACAAGCGGGAAATCCATTTGAAATGCGAAAATCCGACGAGGGATGGTTGTTTTTTTGTGAATTCATTAATAGAATCCTTTTTCTTTTGGTAAAAAAAAATCTTGGGAAATACTACTCACTGGCACAAACGTCACAGTCGTCCGCCTGTAGAGGTTGCTCCGGTCCGCAAGTGTATCCGGCCGCGCAGCACACTACCGCCACTGCACAAAAACAAAACACACAAAAATAAAACTTTGTGGAAATTGCGGAAAATCGGGTCGAGAAGTCGTCGGAACGCCGAGCCGATATTTACAACTGTTGTCTATGCTTTCGCGCACTTTTCTCAGCACAAAATTTCTGCACTCGTTTTTTTCTTATTTATTATATTTTCGTTTTGTTCGCGCCACACCAAGGTAAGGTTAGAGACGGAGAGAGCAGAAGATCCGTCATCCGCTTGAAGAAATATATGCCTTTGGCCACTCACTGCGTGTATTCGGAGAGAGAGATTTGAAGGACTGTAAATTTCGGAGTCGTCGAAGTAACGGCGAAGGGGTGTGAAAAGCTCTCTTCCAAAGAAAAAGCACGCAGTCAAGACTGCTCGAATGTGTACATGACCTTATTACCGTTGCAGCGAATTACACACACGCCCAGTTTTCGATAGAATCAGTCTCGGAAAAACGGAAAAGTGCCCCTAATTGCCACCTAAAGATGCTCCAGGGGGCTCCAACGAAACACTCGAATCACAAGCCAGCCGCTTAGTCGCCAGTCCAGCGATTTATGCCTGGAGCTATGTTAGTAAACCTCACCGAACCACGACGGCCTTGACGGTCAAATCAGTAATCAACGAGGACAGACTTTGCAGGCGCTGTAACTCCTGCTGCAAGTCATTTTTTTTCCCTTTGAGTACCGTAATCACGCAATTTTCTAACGAATCGTTTCGGTTAACCGCACACTTATGGGCCACAGACACTACACAAAAAAAAAAAATTTACAATACGCGAGCCCTACTAAAACTACCGCACCCACGGGAAAATTAACTGCCTCAGGCTTTAGATCTCAAACACTGGGGGTAGTGCAGAGAAACAAAAATAAATATTTTTTGGAAGGATATCAATCGCTGAACGCTTTCGATTCATGGCGTCGGAAAACCTAGCGCACAACTAAAACGTTCGAATGGTCTGGAAGAGACTGACTGGGTCGCTCCAGGAACTCCGGCTGACATGTATGACCTACAGAGGCACGACAACTGCTCCCCGAAATGCGGGTGCTCCGTACAGAGCCGGAGTCGACTTCCAGCGCCCCGTTTCGTTCCACGAATTGACGCCCTTTTCCAGCGGCTGCACGAATAGATTCATGGGTGCCCGCAATTCCAGGCGCTTCCAGATGTCGTCTCCCGATTTTTTCTTGTGTAATTCGGGTGGGGCACCCGTCTTTTCGGCAGCCCGAGAAGGCAGTCTAGTGGCATTGGCGCAACTGTAGAATATTTGCATAGGGGGCACGAATTTATCTATTGTTTACTGTTGCTACTAAAATAGAACAGCTAGAGTCCTCAATCATCTACTGTGTGCTGTATTATCCAATGTTGAAACACGTTTCCCAAAAGAAGAAATTAGAAATAATATTACAAAAATTATAATTAGAAATAGTTTCGGGAGATGGTAGTACACCCCACGATTTTATTTTAGTCTAATCAGAGCCCCAGATTGGTGACCCATAATTATTTTCTAGCTTGTAGTGCATTATCAATTGTGCAATAAAACCGTTCAACTTATAAAATTTTTTTTACCTATTTTATTTTTCACTTTTTAGTGCGCTTTATTTGCTTACGCCAACTTTATTTAATTTATCCGATCCATTGGGAAGTGTGGAACTTCCGCTTCTTCATCTAGCTCAAAATTTTCTACTTTTTAAGCTATTACATGTGTTATTCAAATTCCTAATTTGATACCCAAGTCTAGGAGATTGATATGCGATTATTAAAATACATTGCTAACCATGTTCTGCTCATGAAACCCGTCAATTTGTCAACGGAGTTGTAATTATTGGTACAGGTTTGTTAAGCAGACAATTGAGTAAGTTTTCTTAATTCTTTTATTTCACTTTTGGATACACAGTACTTCACAAGATACGTATAAAACAGTAAAGAAGATTTGCCACCATACGGTACGACACGTTTTAAAATTCACTAATTTCTCTAATGCGATTAAATTTACAAGCAGGTAAAGCCTTTGTGAGAAAATCAATCCGGATTGACAGGAACTTTCTACTTATTGGATATTTACTATTTTTGCTTCAACTTTTTCTCTTGTAAAATTACGAGTATACTTGATATCTATATGTTTACGTAACTTTTGAAAGACTGGGTTGTGAATCATTTTAATTGCACTATGGTTATCTACACCCTTGGCCAAATGTATTAGGCACACCCTGAAAATTCTACTATACAGTTTATTTGCGTAAATTAGGGAGAAATAAAATTATAGTTAGGTTTAACTTATTGACCTTTATTCTTACTATTAATATTTTGTCGGTTCGCCCTTAGCTCTTATTACCGCAGCTATTCTCTTAGGAATTGTGCGTACAAGCTTTGGGCACTCTTCAGGAGAAATTTCGTACCACTCTTGCTGGATGACTTGTTTTAGTCCTGTTTTGGATGTGATGTTGTGTTCCCGTATCTTCCGCTTCAGTATGCACCAAAGATGCTCAATTGGATTGAGATCTGGCGACTGTGCAGGCCACTCAAAAAGGTCAATATGGTTTTGTTCCAAATATCGCCTACTGGTTACAGATGTGTGGCATGGCGCGTTGTATAGTTGGAATTTTATACTGTCCGCATTAGTATCACCGTAATTCTTCGTGATAGATGGGTGTAGAACCTCTTCCAATACGGCAATATATATTTCGCTACTCATGCGTCCTTCACAAATAAACATTTCACCCACTCCAAAGGACGCCATACAACCCCAAATCATCACGCTGTTCCCCTTTACATTATTATTAACATTATTTTCAATATTCATGAAATGTTTTCACAAACGGACTGATTACGATTCCACCATTTTAAATAATTGAAATTATACAAAATAAAGCTTACCTCAAAGTTTCATTCGTCGGACCATATCACCATAGACAAATAATAGATAGATATCCAATCTCATAGCAAAATTTGTTCCTATGAAAACAAATCTGAGCGGAAAGCTCATCTAGTTCAACTTCCTTTAAGTTTGTGTGCGTGAGATAAATATTTAGAATATTTCTCAATTCAGAACACTGCCTCTTTTTCAATTTTCATATTGAGCCCGCTCACCAGCCCAATTGAGAACTTTTGCAAAAAAAAAGATTGTTCTAGGAATTATTAGCCTGATAGAATAATACATTTCTCACGGGCCTCTTATTTTTTGGTCAAAAGGTCGGAAAGATGAAGTAGGAGGCATGAAATTCGTAGAAAAAATGTTGTTTTACTAGGAATCCATAACGGCTACGCGAAAGTGTGCAAATCGGCATGGTTTAGGACGACTCCAAACAGACGACCCAATATACTGTAAGCGAATTGCAGGGGCTAACGGACGGCTGAGACTCGAGAGAAGAGGAAGACATATGTCGCCGCCACGCCACCGCAGTATCCATGTTGCCCGCGTGCTGAGCTACAGAGCCGGGCCTGAATGAATTTCGGGTCGCTCCATTACCGCAATGAGGAGTGAGTAGAGTACATGTCCACCATCACTGATTCAGGACAGGACTATGCATTTCTCACTTGCACTTGCAGGAGGCAATGAGGAGATAAAGAATAGTATATTGTGCAACAAGTGCGGTAAGTAGCCGATTGCGCACGCTGGCAGCAATAAACGCACGAGCGAAGCGAAATAGCGAGAAATAATAATAATTTAAGAAATAATTACAACAAGACTATCGCTTGTAACGAGTTTTCCTTAGTGAAAATAAAGAAATATTGCAGCAAAGTAATGAGGAAGGTTCTGTGTGCATATTTCAAGAATGTTGCTGATTACCTGGAAATTGTTGAGGACAAAAATTTCAATCCTAAACACTTATAAAAAGGACCATTGGCAATAAAGATTTTGTCGTAACGAAACCTTTACGCTACTGCAAGTGCAAGCGAGAAATATTTCTGCATCTCCTCATTGCTCCTGCAAGTGCAAGTGAGAAATGCATACTCCTGACGTGAAAAATTACTTGTGCGGCACACAGGGATCTCCGTATCTCTTGGCTTGGGTACCGAGGTGCGTGTTTTATTTTCTGCAGCGTGTTTTTTTGACCGTCGAAAGCTAGCAGTGGGAAATAAGCAACTTACCGCACGCAAAGTCGTGCGTTTTAGTGGTACTTATCCCTCATGCGTGCGGAATAGTATATTACGATACAAGGGCTCGCTTCGCTCGTGCGTCAACACCGCCATCGTGGGCACTCGGCTACTTACCGCCCGAGTTACGTATGCTATTTTTCAGCACGAGTGCGGGGTAAGCAGTAGGTACGTTACCGCACATGTTTCCATTCGGTGACTCATAAATTAACCACGGTGCGCTAAGGAGCCGATTGCCCACGATGGCGGTGTTAGACGCACGAGCGAAGCGAGTTCGTTTATAGCCATCGTGGGCAATCGGCTACTTACCGCACCGTGGTTAATTGATGATTTACCGCATGGAAACCCGTGCGGTAAGGTACCACTTACCCCGCACGTGTGCTGAAAAATATTTTTCGCTTGCACTCGGAGCACTCGGGAGCCGATTTTGCCCGGACGTGAGCTAAACGAACAATTTTCTCTCTCTCCCGAAATGATATGTCGAGCCATGTAAGGGATGTGTTAGTAAGATCAGGCGACATCAGGCTACCAAATTGAAAGCTCAATGGATTGAGCTTTACGACCAGAATGGAAATCTATATGTTATTTGTCTATGATATCACGTTATCCCAATCGACCTCCGTCCAAGATTGATGTTTTAGGGCCCATTGAAGACGATCTTTTTATTTTTTGTTGAAAACAATGGCTTCTTCCTAGCCTTGCAACCTTTCAACCCTACCTCTACAAGTCTTCTTCTTGTGGTTGGAGCACTAATCGTTCTGCCAATCTGATCATATAGACCAGCAGCGAGTTCTGAAAACGTTTTTTTTCGATTTTTGAGGGTCTCTCGAATCAAATTTCGGTCATCACGTTCCGAACTGACTCTTTTTCTACCAGTTTTTTGTCTATTACTGTGTGATCCAGTGTCCCGAAAACGTTTAATAACACTTTGCACCGCACAACGAGAACATTTCAGAGTTTTTGCAATTTCAACTTGAGATTTGCCTTGTTCATAAAAAAACCGAATTTGCATCCGTTCTTGATCACTAAGTTCCCTTGTTTTTGGCATTTTCTCACTATTAGTAACCAAAACTTCAAACTCCGCTAATAAACCAATAATATTTTGACACTTGCTTGCACTACGAGCAGTAATTGCAAAATGAAATTCTTTTACAAAATCCACAAAATTATAGATTTTCCCAACCAGACATTTTATGGTCCTTCTATGAAAGGATTTATTACATTAATTACCATTTATGATTGTTGGGAACACATTGACAAATAAGATAAATCTTTCTAGGAATTATTTTGTACGATACCTGCAAGGCCAAGGCTGTATATTCAAAGTTACAAATTTTTGTGGGTCATATATGTCAAACAAAAATTGTCTCAACCTCAGTATCGCTTTGGCTGCATAACTAGCGGCCATATATGAGTATTCAGGCTCTGTCGTTTACAAAGCTACTGTATTTTGCTTTTTACTAGCCCAAGCAACAGGCCCACCGTTTATTAAAAATATATAACCAGTATTAGAACCTCTGGTGTCCAGGTCGCCTGCAGAGTCGGAGTCCGAATAGCCAGTTAGTTCAATATTGCTATCATACACCTTTGACATATCTTTTGCATTTGCTAAATAGCGTATAAGTCGATTTAGAGCATTAACGTTTGTAGTACCTGGACTATTTACATATCTACCTACAAGATTAAGTGCATAAGATACAGTGAGAGACAAAACTGTTCACATTACATTGATGTCGGTGAATATTATTTTCTAATTAATGCTGCGTAAAAGAAAATAAGGAGCGAGAAGATTAAGATTAAGAAACTTAGCGCGATGTGCATAAGGTGGAAGGGATGTGCGATCTTGCCATGGAAGTCTCCGCAACGCAAAACGCACAAATTTACGTTGAACACTTTCAATCCTGTTAGAATGAGTGTCATAAAAAGGGCACCAAACAGGAGCGGCGTATTCAAGTAGAGGTCTAACAAGTGAGACATACAGAGATTTGAGTACAAACGGACAGACAAATTCTCTGGCCCAACGACGTACAAAGCCCAAGACAGAATTAGCACGAACCAACATGCACTCAATGTGGCTACGAAAGTTGATCTCAGCGTCCAGAGTAACACCAAGGTCTTTAATCCTGTCAAGTTTTTGAAAATTATACCATTTAAATGGTAATCAAACGATACAGGAGATTTCTTTCTCGTGAAGCTAACAACCTTGCATTTGTCGATATTAAGATACAAGAGGTTACTTTCACACCAAGAAAGTAGGTTAGACAAGTCAGTAGGATCATTAATGTTTGAAAAAATCTTTACATCGTCAGCATAAATAAGAATATCACAGTGTTTTATAACTCGCGGTAAGTCATTAATATATGTATAAATTAAATAGAAGTGGTCCGAGATGGCTACCCTGAGGTACACCAGAGGAAGCCATAACGTCGTCAGATAGAGCCGATCTAAACAACACTTTTTGTTTACGGTTGGTTAGGTACGATTTAAGCCAATCCACGAGGCCCAAAGGAAAACCTAAACATAGAAGTTTATACAAGAGTTGATTATGCGGGATCCTATCGAAGGCCTTACTAAAGTCAGTAAAGACACAGTCGACCTATTCAGCGTTTTCCATGGCATCAAAACAAAAGGACACAAAACTGACTAGATTAGAGACAGTAGATCTTTTTCTTACAAAACCGTGTTGTTTGCAAGAAATCAAATTTTGGGTGTAAAAATATATTCTATCACAGAGAATTTTTTCAAACAGCTTAGGAATATCTGAGAGCTTGGCGATATTGCGATAGTTAGCTACATTGTCTCGACTGCCTTTTTTATGTATAGGAATGATATAGGACGTTTTCCAAAGCTCAGGGAAAATTCCTGAACTTAGAGACAAGTTGAAAATATGAGTGATGGGTTCACAAATATTGCTTCCACATTTATTGAGAACCGCTGCAGGAATTCCATCATGGCCCGGCTGATAGTTCAACTAAAGGTCAGTTAGGTATGATACTAAAGTATCGGGGTCAATAAACAAATCCCGCAGGTTAAGCAGTGTTTGCGCAGCATTATACTGCATCGAGTAAACAGGAGGGTTTGAAAAGGTATTAGAAGTGAACGAAGTCATAAAAAATTTAGCAAATAAGTTTGCTATCGTCAAAAGGTCAAGGCTAGTACAACCATCATAATTCAAAACTGTGGGATAACCATCAGATTTACGTCTCATATTAACATAGGACCAAAATTTCTTATGTTCAAGCTTGATCTCCTGTTGAATAGAGTCCAAATAATTAAAAAATGCAGTCTTAGAAGCTGCCATAAATCTCTACGAAGATCCGCAAACCTTGCGTAATCCCGCCCAGAGCGAGTACGATTGTAAGTTTTCCAAGCCTTGTTACGCAACTTTTTGATATTACGTAACTCATCATCCAACCACGGCACAACACGAGGATCGGTTCCTACTACGTGTATATGGCACCGAGAGAATAAAACCGTCGAAAAGTATCCGGTAAAATTCGAGTGTCGAGGCCTCAATATTGTTCCCATTAACCACAGAAGACCAATCAATTGTAGCTAGATAATTGTCAAGTACCGAAAAATTTTCTTTACGGAAGTTAAAACTATAGTCAGAAAAATAAACTAGTGAATTGTCAGGTTCAAGTTTAAAAATTGTCAATAAGGCTGGATGATGCGAATCTTCCGAGATGAGGGGATGATCAAAATGAGAGATGTCCGTATTGGAGGCATCCGAAGAGAAGACCAATTCCAGCATTTGAGGAGTTGACTATGGGATTGACCTGATGGAGACTCAAAGCGAATAAGGCATCAGTAACAGTACCCTCAAGAACAGACGAAGCTTTAGAAGGTGATAAATAGGAATCGTCTATATCCTGTAAAACCCATCGCAGGTGCGGAAGATTAAAATCCCCGAAGATTAGGAGTTCGTCGTTCGTCGTCATCAGGTCAGCAACATGTTCCAGAAGACTGATGTAATGGCAATACACCTCCATAGTGCTATGTGGAGGGATGTAAAAGTTTACCACATAAATCCTCCTGAGAATTAATTGACTTGTCTAACGCAGAAATAAAAAAAGATGCTATTTTGAATATTACTTCTAATGACCCTATCTTTACCCTTTTTATTTTCGCTTCATATTCTTTAGCTGATCTTTCGCGTTGTTTATTATTTAATAAAAATATGTTTTGTTCCACTTACCTTCTCTTTTATAAAAGCACAAAAACAATTTTTCACGACTGATTTTTTTATTAAAAAAACGCAAAAAAAAAAAAAAAATACAACGATAAACCAAAAACGCTCCTTACTGCACAAAAAGATCAAACAGGAATGAGCAAAATTTCGTTTTGTTTTCTTTTATGACTTAAAAACAAAGCGAGAAGGTTCGCTCCCAGCAAGATCAATTGGGTTGATGCATACCTGCTTTCCCTGGAGTCAACACTCATAAAATTTACTGATTCCAAATCCGCTTCCCTAGGAAGGCCTGACCAAATTTCCCGCTGGGAATTTCTATACAGAACACCTACATATTTACATGTAACAGGGTTTTTTTTTATAGCACTGTCAGTTATCATCCAAGTATTTTTGTCCTCATGGGATTAAAGTTCATCTGCAATGGCCTTTTTCCATTCACGACGATTTGTGCCGCTAGCTGCCTCTTCATAAATGTTTGGTTTTTCAAACTCAGTGAAATTCTCTTCCATATTTCTATTTCTCCGGGGACGTAATGCCCTTTTGTTGCAATCCTCCACATCCATAGTTACACATCGAGGAGGATAATCGCGAAGCTCCGCACTAGGTTTTATAGGCTCATATTGCCGGTCCTTTGACTCGCGCCCAAATAGGTGACAAAACAGGGAGCGGTGGGCATAACGAGGAGCATGACGTGCGGCATAACGAGTAATGTTGCCACACTACGTCTCTGCTACAGTGTGTGGCAGAGGCATTCGAGAAAATAATGCATGAGCAGATGATGGAGTATATTAAAAATATCAATTTACTGTCTGCTTAGCAATTTGGTTTCCGGCGTAATCGCAGCTGTGAAGCAGCTCTGCTAAAAGACGCCACAGATAAAAGTTGAAGTTTTTGAAAGGGACAAGTTGAATCGGTCGTGCTTGACTTTAAGAAGGCTTTCGACTCAGTGAATCACACAAAACTTCTCTCGAAGCTAGGAACCTCATTTTATTTTTCTTCAAAGGCACTTAAGTTTATCAGCAGCTTTCTCTCGCGATGCTCCCAATCAGTCAAAGTGATTTCACTGTGATATGATTTATACAGCTAAGGGAGTACCTTAAAGTTCAATACTGGAACCACTAGTCTTTTGCTTGTTTATTAACGACATTTCATCCATGTTGGCGAATAGTAAGGTGCATTTGCATGCAGATGACGTACAAATTTATTTTTCACCACACGTGCAGGGTAAGTGGTATTTTACCGCACGGGTTTCCATGCGGTAAATCATCAATTAACCACGGTGCGGTAAGTAGCCAATTGCCCACGATGGCGGTGTTAGACGCACGAGCGAAGAGAGTTATGCCCACTCTCCAATGGGTATGCCATTACCATTAACCAACCAGTCACCAGTTGGCGGAATGCCTGACAAAATGCGTTCGTACATAATTCTATCAATGTAGATGTGAACAGTCAGAAAGCTCTGTTTGTTGTGATCGGTGAAATGCAAAGAAACGAACTAAGTTTTATTTTATTTATTTTTAACAATTAGCTAATTTAGCAGAACTAGCTGCTTAATAAATTCCATTTCTTCGTTTCTACACACTTTTACACAATATTTACTTGAGCTTAAGCTCACTTTTGCTTGAACTTTGACAAATTTCGTGTACTAAATACGTATCTAGGGCCCGAACCACTGCTAAAAAGTGCTGAATTAAATGCGGCAACTCAAATGGTTTAACTAACACAAAGGAAAAGTTAGAGCATGTCGACCAAAACACGAGCGAGAAGGGACACGCATTTTATAATGAGAAGGAAAAGGCAGCAGCATGGTTCGTAGTTGGTTTGCCGTTGGCATGCCCATTGGAGAGCAGGCATTACCGAATGAAAACCTGTGCGGTAAAGTACCTACTACTTACCCCGCACTCGTGGTGAAAAGTAGCATACGTGACTCGGACGGTAAGTAGCCGAGGCCCCATGATGTCTCTTAACGCACTCGCTTCGCTCGTGCGTCATTATGATGACTGCTATGCTGAGTACACTCTAAGAAATTTTCACTAAACAGATATAGGAAACTGCGTTGCCTAAATAATTCTAGTAATTTTACATAACGTAATGCACTGTACTTATCTCGCTGTAAAATTAAATATCAGAGAGGATTCGAAATACTTCAACATATGTAATTTGTCCTTGTTAAAATTGAATTTGATTCCACTTTCATGTGTAATTTTACAAAAGAAGGGAATATCACACATATTTAAGTAGATTCATTGCTGTATATTATGTAAACTGAACTTATCTGTAAGTAATTCGTTGCTTTTAAATAAGCAATATTCTTGTTTTTTAATTGATAATTGCTTGTAAGGAAGTAGCAAAGTACTACTACTTTGGGGTTGTGAACTAAGCTTTATAGCTCCAAAGTAGTAATACTTCGATACTTGCTCAAATAATTGGATGTTTTTCTGGATTTTGTTGATTTTCGATTGTTTTAATACATAGCTGAAGATGAAATTTGAACGTTACTTTTAAAAACTTTTACAATCAGTAAATTAAAAAATTATAATATTTCGTTTTCAGATTATTAAAGAGTTAGCAGTTTTTAAATATCAATGCAATCCTTAAAATATTTTGTGTATCTATGTATATTATTATTTCAATTAGTTTCTATTACGTTTAGAAATCATTTTCAGACTAATACGACGTACCCGAAAATCAATAAAACTCATAAATAATTTATGCAATTATTTGAAGACTGACTGAACTAAGTTTTTTAGTTAATTATTAGGAAGTGAAGTGTACTTGCATACGCAGATATAAGGTCGAATATGGCCAGTCCTGAAAAATATGGTCAATCAGCAATATCAGGAAAAAAAATGAACTTAAGACACAAACACGTTCACACCCATTTTTTCATCGTTTAAGGTCCCATTATTGTTTGTAGTAAAACATAAGCAGTATTATGTAAGTACTAAGTAATACGGCCTGCTTTTGGTCATATTTTCCTACACTGTCTTAAGTGACCATATTAACTTTTTTATTTTAATTTAATAATTTTAAAACAAATTTGGAAGTACCTATAAACTTTTGGCTTTAAAAAGTATGTCAAAGAAACACACTTTATATTAAAATTTTACACTTAGAAGAGCAGAAAATTGGCATCGGAACCATAGGAACGATGTATAATTATAGGAAAAGATTGATCGAAATAAAAAAACCAAATTTGTGTATAACATAAAATATATTGTTTGAAAGACGTCTATAAAAATATACATTTTGCTTTAATATAAAAAAAAAAAATTTATTTATTTTCAAATATGAAAAAATGAAATGCATTGAAAAACATTCCTCGCCTTCTGAAAGAGTTCCTCAATCTCAGGATGCAAAAGAGACACCATGGGAGACCCAAAACAGGAAAAGCTGCACTAATCACCTTGTAGATGCACCTTCAAAAACAAGGAAAATGAACGCACGCACCTCCATACAACGCAACTGCCACAAGAGAAATGAAGTTCACTTAACGTCACCAGTGGTGACTCACCACTAAAGTACATTCCGAAAAGCAATTTTATATCGTTAAAGTACTTTTACTGTCAAAAATGTAATATTACACTGCTTTAACGTATTTTTCCTTTCTTTGTGACTGTTTCATTATTAATTTTACATACAATTTAGGAACATGATTATATTCGGCATAGTAAATTCACAGATCTTCAGGATTTTTTAATACTGCTTAGTAAATTTACATTCAAGTAAGGAAATGGGTGGAAAAATACATTTCTCTGTGCATTTTTAGTTTTCTAGAAGTACTTTTACATTATTGGAAGTATTTTTGCTTATATTTTCCATAAAATATCACGCAGCATAGCATAAGCCAAGGCTGAACTAAATTTTTATAGTAAAAAAGAAATATTACTTTAAAATATTGATTATCACTTTTAGACAATCATTTATGCAACAGAAATGTTGGAATTTTTATGTAAACTTTAAGTGATTTTCAATGCATTTTTTAGAGTGTAGTAGAGGTTTCCTTTTGTACTGGTGCTCTTCGTAATGATGCTCATGGCAGGGTATGAATGCCAGAGAGACTTTGATTTGGTGCGAGATCTGGGTGGAAATATTATCTGCGTGTTACGATTTCCATCGAGGTTTAACCTCTGAGATTATGGTCGCCGGCTTTCCTGTAAAATCCTGCTGTTTCCTCTTCAGACGAGGGGTGAAGTAACCTTTGCGAGTCTGGATGGAGCATATTTAATGGTGAGAAGTAATAATTATTTGGACTGATGGGTGTTCCTGCGTTTTGCTCAAATAACTCCGCAGCTCGTTAGGGTAGTTTTCCATTTTCTTAAAATCATTGAAAGCCAATCTTATCAATGTCTTGTCTAAGGGTCTGCAGCTATGTACAGTGCTGAGTTTGGAAAATATTTTCAATTATCGTGACGCCAGATTTTGTTGGTGCAGTGTCTAAGAATTTTGCGTTCAAATATTAACATTTTTGTCATTATAGTGGGCGATATATATGGCCAGCATGAAAAGGCGAAAGTAATAATTGGTCGTATCAGCTGTTTATAAATAAGTACTTTGGTCTTTTTGTTGAGCTCGGACTTAGGTCTGAGTAATAATGAAAGCATGTTTCGAATTTTGTGTGCTTTTTCTAACCGTTCTTTGGCGTGTTGGTTAAATTTCAGGCGATGGTCTAGTTATTTGATGGTGGTAGAAGGTCTAATGGCCGTGTTTAACAGGTTTAACTGTAGTTCTTTGCTTTCTTTCGCGACTTTAGGAGGGCCTTTGCCCGCGGCATTTCTAAAGCAGATCATTGTCGTTTTATTAGTGTTGATTTTCAGACCCCATTTGCTGTAATAGTTTTTGGTGATTTCGAGGAGTCTTCCAGCTGCTTTTAGGGCTACCGCCGGTATTTTGTTTGTAGCATATATTATTGTGTCATCTGCATACAAAATGGTTTTCGCGGTACCTTCTGTAGACGAATGCGCGTTTAACATTTCGGCCAGATAAATGCTATATAGTGTTGGTCCCAAGATTGAACCCTGAGGGATCCCTCTCTGAATGGGAATATGACAGGAGAGAGTATTCTCAATCTTAACTTGGGCAGTCCTGTTTTCCAAGAAAGAGGCAAGTATCGTAGTAATATTGTCAGGGAAATTAAAATTTACCATTTTATAAATCAGTCCATCGGTCCAGACTGAGTCAAAGGCCTTCTCTAGATCTAGTGAGATAGTGTGATGTTTGCGGAAGGGTATTGTAGAATTCTCTTTGGAATCGAGACCGACCGAACAGAAACAACCATAAAGAAGCCGTCGAGAAATATCGAAAGAGTTTTCTTTTCTGTTTTATAGTCGTACTACCATGGAAGTCTTTAGAAGAGAGATATGGTAGATGGACTAGAAGAGCATGGCATTTACTGCTGTGTCGATATTTTCTCCTCGGACCTTGAAAATTTATGGTAGGGTTACGCAAACTTCTTAACAGGCCGTACCGATATCCGCAGCTGGTCTCCAAGGTGAAGAGCCTCTAGTCGATAGAATAATGTAGGTAAGGGAAGTCGGCAAATTAGATCCGTAACTTCGGGATAAGGATTGACTCTGAAGATTGAGATAGTCGGGCTTGATTGGGAAACAATATTATGGTTTATGTGCTCATTCTGGGTAAATTAGGATTTATAAAATTTTTTTTTCTAAAGAATTATATTAATCTGTTCCCCGGATAGAAGTTAACGTAACCAATTGTGGAACTTTCTTGCTAAAAATTTAATAAGAACGATAATTGAAAGTATAAGCTCCGATTGTATATGTAGAGATAATATGTATATATTTTCTGAAATATATTTTAAGTTTATACATATATATGTTATCAATAACTTATTTTATTTATAACGGCTATCAATTAAAAATCAATTCAGAACTGGCACGGACTCGGGGAATCCGACTGTCTAATTAAAACAAAGCATTGTGATGGCCCTAGCGGGTGTTGACACAATGTGATTTCTGCCCAGTGCTCTGGATGTCAAAGTGAAGAAATTCAAGTAAGCGCGGGTAAACGGCGGGAGTAACTATGACTGGCGGGAGTAACTATGACTATCTTATTAACCCGAAAGATGAGTAATCAGCCATTGTTAGATCGAAAGGGGATGGATATAAACATCGCTTGGGTCAGTTTGACTGGTGGACTAAGATTGATAGATGGGTTCGTCGTAGTACGTAATATGGCGGGCAGTCTATTAGTCGAGGAAAGCCTGATTACCCCCAGGGCGGATGGTGATGACTGAACTGATTCCTAACAAATGGCTGCCCTTAGGTCGAAAGGTGCAGATTTTCCTAGATTTTCTGTGCCAATTCCTAAGGGCTAACACAGCCTTGGAATGGCACGTTGTTGCGTTGAAACAACTAGCCCTCCAAGGTTGTGATCGATAGTGGCTTTGCTACTCTAAAATACGGCCCAAGAGTGGGGGGGAGGATGGACTACCATATCCTAATCCTCCTCACAACGTTGTGGTGTGGTATGATTTCGATCTAACCAAATGAGTTCCAATATATAATATATATTTGAGACGATGAAGAAGGAGGTCTCTGGTTGAGTAGATGCGATGGCGTGTGTTCCATAGGATGTGTAGAGGTTGGTAAGAAGTCGTGGGTGCGCCGATCCTCTACCTCCTAGTGGTGCCCGCCGGTAACACCTATATTACGTATGCCAATATGACATGCAGGGTATAGGTGGCTAACAGAGGAAGGTTGATGGGTCCTAAGGGTTGCCAGCCCTTTCGACCGACTACTTGTTGGCACAACTAATAACAATGATAGCCTCGGATCACGAATAGGTACTAGGTCCACCGACCTAGTGCCCCAACAAACTACCAACGACGACCACAGCGAATTCATCTGTGAATTTTGCTCTCGCACGTTCGCAACAAAAACAGGAAGAGGAGTCCACATGAGGAGAGCCCACCCAGATGCCCTAGATGAGTTACAGCTCACAGAAAACACAAAAGCTAGATGGAAAGACGAAGAAATTGCGATGATGGCTAAGAAAGAGGCAGACCTAATGGCTGGTACGGCCCGCGTAAGATTTATGAACCAAGAATTGGTGAAATTTTTCACTGGGAGATCGCTGGAAGCCATAAAGAAAATGAGGCAGAAAACCACCTATAGGGAAATGGTCAGGACATACCACACGGAGAGAACACAAACAATCGTCACAAGTCGCCCTGCTCGGGACTCTCCGAATTCTACGCCAGAATCAACGCTACTACTCCATCTAAGGCAGCTTCCTCCCCCTCGAACGACGAACGAATCGTACAACCACTCACAGCTCCAAACAATAATTAATAGCGCAGAGGAACACAACAAAGGAACCACTCTTATAGATTTAGCAAATTATTTATTAACCATTTTTCCCCCCAAAGATAGCCGAACAGGAATTAAACCACCGACCATTGCGCCATTGACGAACAAGAAAAAGCAGAGAAGGAGAGATTACGCTCTCACACAGCGTAATTTCAATAAGCATCACGGGAGATGTATAAAGGCCATCTTAGATGGCCCTAATAAATCAGTGGAACCGAGCAAGGACATAATGCTGCCATTCTGGAAAAACATCTTCACCAGAGAGAACACTGCAGAACCTGCATACGTAGACCTACACCAGGAGCTATCCAGAATATGGGGCCCAGTATCGATTAAAGAAGTGGAAACCAACACCATCGATCTTTCATCCGCTCCAGGACCGGATGGAATCACCCCAAGGCAAATACGTGCAGTCCCATCGATAGTTACAACGAAGATTTTAAACCTTATATTATGGTGCGGAAAAGCGCCCGATCATTGCAACGAATCAAGAACACTATTTCTACCTAAAAAGGAGAATTCTACCGCACCCGGAGAATTTAGACCTATCACAATCCCTTCCGTATTAATTCGTCTCCTACACAGTATCCTCGCAAAGAGGATACAGAACCATATGGACTTTGACAAGAGACAAAGGGGTTTTCGCCCCACGGATGGTTGTGCAGATAACACGGTCTTGGTAGATATGGTAATAAGGAAGGCGAACTCGGTTCATACATCGTGTTACATCGCTTCGTTGGACGTAAGTAAGGCCTTTGACTCTGTGTCGCACAAGGCACTATTTCAGGTTTTAAAATGCTACGGTTTCCCGGACCAGTTCATACAATACATCAAGATGCTTTATGGAAAATCAACTACACGGCTAATAGGAAATGGATGGAGATCGGAACCCATTCACCCTTCGCAAGGAGTTAAACAAGGCGACCCATTATCACCAGTACTATTCAATATAGTAATAGACAAAGTGCTGAGGGACCTACCGAAGGAAATAGGACTAAGAATAGGTGGAGAAGTGGTAAATGCCGCTGCGTTCGCCGACGACATAATCCTAATGGCTTCAACACCCGGTGGCTTGCAAGATCTGATCAACACAATTGCATCTTCATTAAAAAGTTGTGGAATGGACCTCAACGCATCGAAATGCATAACGTTAAGCTTAAGAGGGCAACAGAAATCAAAAACCACAGTGGTGGAAAGGGTAATGTTCAAACTAGGAAGGAACGAATTACCAGCGCTGCGTAGAACAGAAACATGGAAATACTTATGTGCGAGCTATGCACGTAGAAAGATATATGCCGGTATAGTAAATAGATAGTTCAAAATCTTCTTTTTAGTTTTTATTTATATATAATTCAGTTTTATAATATATTGATTAGTTCATTAGTTTTCTTGAGATCCCTTATTCTGTTGGTCCCTTTATGTGGTAAGTTGAGTGATTGCTCCTCGTCTTTGGTTGCCTTCAGGTGTGGTGCTATCTGTGATGGATATCGATGGTTAAATCTATTACGAATTTATTAGTCTTATTTGTTGATAAGATTTAGAAATCTTATTAGATCACTAAATATGACGTCTTATAAGACAATCAACTTAGTTACGAGTGAATTGTGCCTCTGGTTTAGTAGGCAGATTCTATAGTGGTGCGTTGCAGATAAACACTCTGCTAGGTTGCAAATTAGCTCTTTGCTTAGTACAGATTAACACTCTGTGAGGGTGCAGATTAACACTCTGCTGGGTTGCAAATTAGCTCTTTGCTTGGTACAGATTAACTCTTTGCTGGGTTGCAATTTAACTCATTGCTGGTGAGACCATAGAAATGTTCTGAGTATTCCATGCATTTGCATGGTCTTATATACTATTTTTCTGGCAACTCCGCCTACTTGGATGATAGCTATGGTGAAATAGGTGAACTTTTCTACTCATGCTTTCAGTAGGCTTTGTCAAATTTCAAATTCTGACAGTGGGCCATGGTGGGTTTATTCATTTTTTAAAGTGAGAAGAATTCTTTAATTCAAAAAATGAACTCAGCTGTTCGTGGCTCGAACAACTTAGGTATAATGTTCAATGGGGACGGAACAACTAAAATAGATGCTCTGGAAGAACTGAAGGTGAAATTAAATAGACTGGAGAAAGCCCCATTGAAGCCGCAGCAAAGGATCTTTGCGCTAAGGGTGTACTTGTTGCCACAATTCTACCACAGATTAGTGTTGGGTCGGGTACTAATTGGAGCGCTTAACAACTTAGATAGACAGGTAAGGAAAAGTGTGAGGAAATGGATAAGATTACCAGCAGATGTACCTATCGCGTACTACCATGCGACCGTAAGAGATGGCGGATTGGGCTTACCATCCTTCAGATGGTTATGCCCACTTTTAAGATTAATAAGATTGAGAAGACTGGAGACAACGCAATTGAACGACGACAACTTTGAAGACCGGTTCATTAGCAAGGAGATTGCTACATGCAAGGATAGACTGACAGTGGATGGAGTACTTCTAGCCAAAAGGAAGGAAATAAACGACAGATGGGCAAGTAAATTACATCGGAGTATGGATGGCTATGGTCTGAGGGAAGCAGCGGACCATAAGCAGGCACATCGATGGATTCAGGAGCCCACGAAGTTACTGACGGGTAGGGACTATGTACAGTCGGTGAGACTGCGCATAAATGCCCTGCCTACTAGATCAAGGACCACTAGAGGGAGACCTGATATGGAGAGGACATGTAGAGCGGGATGTGGAGTGCCGGAAACATCCAACCACATCCTGCAGCAATGCTTTAGAACAAATAAAGCGAGGATTGATCGACATAACAACGTGTCAAAATACTTGGAGAGAAGCATGGAACAGAAAGGCTATGAAGTGTACAAGGAACCGATCCTAGAGACGCTAGAAGGAAGAAGGAAACCAGACGTTATTGCAGTAAAGGAAGGTGTCGCATTAGTTGTAGACACACAAATAGTAACGGACTCCAGGGGGCTTGAGGAAGCTCACAACAGGAAGAAAGCATACTACGATAAAGAAGACATCAGGGAAATAATTAAAAGGAAGTATAATGTAAGTAAGGTAAGGACAACATCAATGACGTTAAACTGGAGAGGCGTGTGGAGTGGTACATCGGTATGGGACCTGCTAGAGATGGGAGTATTGAAGAAAAAGGATACTGCGGTGGTAAGTGTAAGGACTATAACTGGAGGACACAAAGCGTTTGTGTTATTCAACACTTCGACATCTGTACAGTACGACAGGCGAGCGGTAGGAGTAACATAAATGGATGGATAAATTTTGGTAATTCCCAACCCCTTTTAAAAATAAATTAACTAAACCTTACAACCCCCCCCCCCCCCCCATTCTAAAAACCCCTATACCTTCCCCTCTAATCCCACAATAGTGCTGCCTGCTATTCAGGCATAAACCCGAGGAGGGGTTTTAGTGAGTATGCCCTGTAAGGGGAGAGCCTCACACTAGGGTGTCCATAAGGAGGATTTCCCCTCCTCAGCAAAAAAAAAAAAAAGGCGGGAGTAACTATGACTCTCTTACAAACCCGAAAGATGAGTAATCAGCCACTGTTAGGTCGAAAGGGGATGGATAAAGACATCGCCTGGGTTAGTTGGAAAGGTGGACTAAGATTGGTAGATGAGTTCGTCGTAGTACGTAATATGGCGGGCAGTCTATCGATCGAGGGAAGCTTGATGACCACAAGGGCGGATGGTGATGACTGAACTGATTCCTAACAAGTGGCTGCCCTTAGGTCGAAAGGTGCAGATTTTCCTAGATTTTCTGTGCCAATTCCTAAGGGCTAACACAGCCTTGGAATGGCACGTTGTTGCGTTGAAACAACTAGCCCTCCAAGGTTGTGATCGATGGCGGCTTTGCTGAACTTAAGTACGGCCCAACAGTGAGGGGGAGGATGGACTACCATATCCTAATCCTTCTCACAACGTTGTGGTGTGGCATGATTTCGATCTAACCAAATGAGTATCCAATATATGTATATATTTGAGACGATGAAGAAGGAGGTCTCTGGTTGAGTAGATGCGATGGCGTTTGTTCCACAGGATGTGTGAGGGTTGGTAAGAAGTCGTGGGTGTGCCGATCCTCTACCTCCTAGTGGTGCCCGCCGGTAACACTTATATCATGTATGGCCTAGGTCATGCATGATATGAGTGGCTAACAGAGGAAGGTTGATGGGTCTTGGGGGTTGCCAGCCCTTTCGATCGACTACTTGTTGGCACAAATAACAATAACGAAAGTCTCGGATCAGGAATAGGTACTAGGTCCACCGACCTAGTGCCCCAACAAATCACTAATGACGACCACAGCGAATTCATCTGTGAACATTGCTCTCGCTCGTTCGCAACCAAAACAGGAAGAGGAGTCCATATGAGGAATGCTCACCCAGATGCCTTAGATGAGCTACAGCTCACGGGAAACACCAGAGCCAGATGGAAGGATGAAGAAATTGCGATGATGGCAAAGAAAGAGGCGGACCTAATGGCTGGTGCGGCCCGGGTGAGGTTTATGAACCAGGAACTGGCGAAATTCTTCACATCGAGATCGCTTGAAGCCATAAAGAAGATGAGGCAGAAAACCACCTATAAGGAAATGGTCATGACATACCGTACGGAGAGAACACAAAGTCAAGAAATCATCACAAGTCCCCCTGCCCAGGGCACTCCGAATTCTACGCCAGAATCGACGTTGCTACCCCATCTACGGCAGCTTCCTCCCCCTCGAATGACATATACAACCACTCACAGCTCCAAATAATAATCAATAACGCAGAGGAACATAATAAAGAAACCACTTTTATAGAATTAGCGAATTATTTACTAACCATTTTTCCCCCCAAAAATAGCCGAATAGGAATTAAACCATCGACCGACAAACCACTGACAAACAAGAAAAAGCAGAGGAGAAGAGATTACGTTCTCACACAGCGCAATTTTAATAAACATCAAGGAAGATGTATAAAGGCCATCCTAGATGGCCCGAATAAATCGGTGAAACCAAGCAAAGATATAATGCTGCCATTCTGGAAGAACATCTTTACCAGGGAGAACACAGCAGAACCTGCATACATGGATCTACATCAAGAGTTATCTAGAATATGGGGCCCAATATCAATTAAAGAAGTGGAGACTAGCATCATTGATATCTCATCCGCCCCAGGACCGGATGGAATCACCCCGAGACAAATGCGTGCAGTCCCATCGATTGTTACAGCGAAAATATTAAACCTCATTTTATGGTGTGGAAAGGCGCCCGACATTAACGAAGCTAGAACACTATTTCTTCCTAAGAAAGAGAATTCCACCTCGCCGGGAGAATTTAGACCAATCACAATCCATTCCGTGTTAGTTCGTCTCCTCCACAGTATCCTCGCAAAAAGGATACAAAACCAAATGGATTTTGACAAGAGGCAAAGGGGTTTTCTCCCTACGGACGGATGTGCGGATAACAGTCTTGGTAGATATGATAATCAGGAAGGCAAATGCGGTCCACTCGTCGTGTTACATCGCTTCGTTGGATGTTGGTAAGGCTTTTGATTCTGTGTCCCACAGGGCACTATTTCAGGTTTTGAAATGCTACGGTTTTCCGGATCAATTTATAAAATACATCAAGACGCTATACGGAAGATCGACTACACGGCTGATAGGAGCGGGATGGAAATCGGAACCCATCCGCCCTTCGCAAGGAGTCAAACAAGGCGACCCGTTATCACCGGTACTATTCAATATAGTAATTGACAAAGTGTTGAGGGACCTAACTAGAGAGATAGGGCTTAGGATAGGTGGGGAAGTAGTAAATGCGGCTGCGTTCGCCGACGACATTATTTTAATGGCTTCAACACCCCAAATTAAATTAAAAAATTAAACACAACTGCATCATCATTAAAAAGCTGTGGAATGGACCTCAACGCATCTAAATGCATTACACTAAGCTTAAACGGTCAACAAAAATCGAAAACCACAGTAGTGGAAAGGGTAAAGTTCAAGTTAGGTAGGAACGAATTACCAGCGCTGCGTAGAACGGAAACATGGAGATACTTAGGAATAATGTTCAGTGGGGATGGAACAACAAAAATAGATGCTTTGGAAGAATTGAAGATTAAATTAAACAGACTGGAGAAAGCCCCATTGAAGCCGCAGCAGAGGATCCTTGCGCTGAGGGTGTACTTGTTGCCACAATTTTACCATAGGTTAGTATTAGGTCGGGTACGGAGGTGAGGAGTGAATAAATTGAATAGCACCAGGGGACATCATCATGAATCTGATTTCATGGTCCCAGGATCGTGGCAGTGATTATTATCACATCCTGCTCGAGGTACCTCTGCTAAAGCGAAAATCTCATCCTTCGGGATGAGATGGCCGCTGAACAAAACGTCACGGATCTAGAGGGGACATACTCGATAAAACCCGCAATCCTGGGTGTAACCTATCGTGCCCATAGGATGAATGGCACTGCGTTAGTGTGTCTTCGAACGATGGACTCTGAATACCTGGCGACCTTCAGTTTTAAATTAGCCTTCCTGTGACATGCGGGGCTCTGTTACAGGTGACCACCCTTTCCCTAGCTTCTCGTGGGAACAAAATTGAAGTTCTAAAAAACCATGAGGGAGGCGCACCTCAAAATGCTCCAAAAACCTTGCAAGGGGAAAATATCCCTGCATTAGGGAAAGCAGACGACTCTTCACAGGGTGGAGCTCAACCCGGTCTCAAAAGACCAAAGGCGGATAAGGAGAAAACCGAAAGGCATGTCTCCACGCGTGGCCCTCAACCTACGTTCAAGGAAGTTACCGAGAGCATTAGGTTGGGGATCATCCCCGCCAAATTTCCAGATGACAGTCTGACAACGGACCAAATAAGGAACGTTCAGACTGCCATCATCTTGAGGATCGCTGCCGAGAAACAGGGCTCTATAAAGGCGAAGTTTCTCGGCATCGCAGGTAGACCGGGCTGTATGGTTCTCACTTGCGCCAATCAGGCTACAGCAATGTGGCTGAGGGGGGCAATTGGGAGCTTAAAGCTGTGGGAAGGAGCCGATCTGAGGGTTGTAGAGGAAGACAAAATTCCTCGCCCTCAAATCATGGTCGGATACTTCCCGCAAAGCTCGGAGGACCCTGTCGATTTGATCCTCGATCTGATAGAAGGTCAGAATGAGGATCTGAATGTAACTGAATGGAAGATGCTACGCAAAGTGCAAAGGCCCTCATCAGTTGCTGAAGTGACTCTTTCGGTTGATCTTCAATCAGCCGAACAGCTGAAGAAGTCCGGACTTGTAATTAGTTACAAGTTCTGCAAAGTTCAGCTTAAACTGAAGGGGGGCAAGGACAGACGTCAGCCCGCCCAGCCGGACGGTGACACGACTGCCACCGAGCCCCCAAGCAGCAACCCCCAGAAACCACCAGTGGCCACTGGGCCGCCCGGGGTGGTATCTGAGAGGCAGGTCTCCCCGACTGCTAAAGCCTTGGCCAATACTGGCCAACAGCGGAAGGGGGGCCGCCGCCCTGCTGCGTCTACAAGGGACCCCCAACAGCCATCATCATCCACCAAGGTCCTTAGGCCCGGACCGAACATCCGGCCTTCCAAAGCGGCTGAGAAGAGGGCCTCTACCCTCCGCAAGGAAAATAGGCGAAAGCCTAAAGTCAGGCCTGGCCCTAAAGCCAAGGCAGGGGCACAGTCTGGCCCCACCCACAAAAAGGCCTAGGATGACCAGCGCCAGTCTAAGATGTGTCCAGGTGAACCTCCATCATGCAAAAGCGGCGTCTGACGTGCTTAGCAGGAGGTTCATCGTGGAGAACCTTAGCATGGCGCTTATTCAAGAGCCGTGGGCGCACCAAGGAAGGATCCGAGGACTGCCCACTAACTCGTGTAAGTTGATTTATGATACATTGCACGAGAGCCCAAGAGCAGCCTTGTTGCTCAAAGCTAATTTAAACTTCACTCCACTTTCAAGATTCATCACCAGGGACCTAGCTGCAGCGGCCGTAGAGATCCCCTTTGCAGGAGGCAGTGTAGAGGCTGTTATAGCCTCAGCCTACTTCCCAGGGGACTCCGATGAGATACCTCCAAGTGAGCTGCAACGCCTGGTAGATCATTGCAAAAGGAGGAACAAGCAACTGCTGGTGGGATGCAACGCAAATGCCCATCACTTAATATGGGGGAGCACCAACACCAACACAAGGGGTGAGTACCTTTTAGATTTCATAATACTTAACGAGTTAGAAATCAATAATAAAGGCGACAAACCAACCTTTATGAATGCGGCTAGGCAAGAGGTTTTAGACTTAACTCTCTCAAGCGCATTTATAAGCACAAAGATACAAAGATGGCATGTATCAAATGAGGTCTCCATGTCGGACCATATGCATATTAGATTCGACATCGAGTCTATCCTAGCTCAAAAAGAGGCTCACAGGGTTCCAAAGATGACTGACTGGGAGCTCTACCGAGAACTCCTAAAGGCACAGGACGTCAACCTCAGCAGTCATATCAGTACTGCAGAGGAACTGGACCTCGCCTCTGAGCAACTCCACACAGCTATCATGACAGCCTTCGAAACCAGCTGCCCTGTGAAACAAAAAATGGGCACACGAACTGTGCCCTGGTGGAACAGGGAGCTGGATAAGAAAAGAGCGGAAGCCAGAAAGCTGTTCAATAGAGCCAAACGCTCCGGAGAATGGGCTGAATATAAGCGGGCCCTCACAAATTACAACATTGAACTGAGAAAGTCCAAGAGGAAGACTTGGAGGACTTTTTGCGAGGGAATTGACCAGATTCCTGCGGCAACTAGGCTCAATAAGGTCTTATCTAGGGATCACTCAAATGGTATAGGCTCCCTTGAAAAACAAGACGGAACCTACACCGAGAGCGGAGAGGAGATAATTAAACTCCTCCTGGAAACTCACTTTCCAGGCTCTCGGATAATAAATCAAGGCAACGAAATTCCTACCGGGATCGACACACCTGATTACCGATCACAGAATAGGAATAAAAGCCTTGCAGGGAGGATCTTCACTCCCAATAAGGTCAGGTGGGCCATCAACACCTTCAAATCTTATAAATCTCCTGGGGGGGATGACATCTTCCCAGCCCTACTTCAGTACGGCATAGAAGAGCTACTCCCCTCCATACTCAAAGTATTTAGAGCTAGTTACTCTTTGGGATATATTCCAAGAAACTGGAGAGACGTTAGGGTAACTTTTATACCCAAGGCAGGAAAGAGACCTAGCACGCTTGCGAAGTCCTTTCGGCCCATAAGTCTCACGTCATTTATGCTTAAAACCATGGAGAAGATCTTACACCTACACCTTAATGAAGGTGTGCTGAAAAGATCACCTCTCCATGCAAAGCAATTTGCTTATCAAGCTGGCAAGTCTACGGAAACTGCCATTCACACACTGGTCAAGGACCTTGAGAAAACTTTTCAAGCCAAGGAAATTGCCCTTTGTGCGTTTGCCGACATAGAAGGAGCCTTTGACAATACCTCCTTCGAGGCAATCAAAGAAGCTGCTGTGGAAAGGGGTTTCGAACCTGCCACGGTAAAATGGATTGATTCCATGCTCAAGAGCAGAAGGATAACGGCGAACCTGGGAGAAAAATCGATAACGGTAATAGCCGCTACGGGCTGCCCGCAGGGAGGGGTGCTGTCACCACTACTGTGGTCGATTGTTGTCGACGATCTCCTAGTAGAGCTGACTCGCTCTGGCTTTAATGTTCAGGGCTATGCAGACGACATAGTTGTCACCGTCAGAGGCAAGTATGATCATACTGTCTCGACACTAATGCAAGAAGCCCTGTCCATGATTCGCAGTTGGTGCCTGAGACATCGTCTCAGCATCAATGCGAACAAAACTGCTCTGGTTCCGTTCACCAAGAGGAGGAAGCTAAACCTTACGGCTCCAACACTCGACGATACGGAACTCAGTTTTTCAAGTGAGGTTAAGTATCTAGGGGTAACCCTGGACAATAAACTCACTTGGAACCCACACCTGTCGAAGGTGACTAAAAGAGCGATTACCTCACTCTACATTTGCCGCAGTTTCGTGGGTAAAACTTGGGGTCTGAAGCCGAAGATGGTGTTTTGGCTTTACACAACAATAATTAGACCCATGGTCACTTATGCATCCCTTGTATGGTGGCCAAAAACAAAACAAAAAAAGGCGGAAGTCGAGCTACAAAAGGTGCAAAGACTAGCCTGTTTGGGGATCACAGGCGCAATGAGTACCTGCCCCACTGCAGCCATCCAATTCCTTCTTAATCTTACACCACTACATCTTCAGGTTAAGAAGGAGGCTCTCCTGGGAGCACTTAGGCTGCAAAGAACCATGGTCTTCAAACCAGGGGACCTGGTGGGACATCTCGCGATAATCGAAGAAATCCGATTAGAGGAGATGTCCAAAATATCCGACGTGTCCACAATCAGGCTGGACTTCACAAGGCCATTTAGCGTGGTAATCGATACCCGTCAACAATGGCAAGCCAGTGAGGCGTCCCCACCGAAGGGATCGATGGTGTGGTATACGGACGGATCAAAAACAGATAAAGGGGTGGGAATTGGCGTGTATGGCCCAAGGTGCCGCATCTCAAAGGCACTAGGTAAAACCCCTACCATATTTCAAGCTGAAATATTGGCCATACTAGAATGCGTCAATACCTGCATCAACAGAACCATCAACGGTTCTACTATCTTTATATTATCAGATAGTCAAGCTGCACTAAAAGCACTCAAGGCCTTCAGTGTAGACTCAAAGCTGGTTTTGGAATGCCTGAAATCCCTGAAGCTCTTAGCAACCAACAACAGGGTTACTCTCATGTGGGTCCCAGGCCATGAAGGCTATACAGGCAATGAAATAGCCGATGGTCTGGCAAAACAAGGGGCGGAATCTGCTCTTATTGGTCCGGAACCCTTCTGTGGCGTGTCTAAATGCCACCTAAAAGGGGCCATAGAAAACTGGGAGAAGAGGAGCCGACTCCGGTACTGGAATAATACCCCAGGATGCCGGCAATCGAAGACCTTCATGGGTGCACCGTATGAAAAGGTCGAGAAACTCCTCCACTTAAGCAAACAGGAGCTTAGAATAATTACTGGGCTCTTCACTGGACATTGTTCCTTAAGGTACCACCTTAAAAAGATCAGGAAAGCTGACTCTGACACCTGTCGCTACTGTGCAAAAGCCCCAGAGACAGCGGTGCACATCCTTTGTCACTGTAGAGCCCTAGCAAGGCTCCGACTAACACAATTAGAGGATGCCTTTCCAACACCTGAACAGGTTTGGTAAATGACTCCCAATAAAATTCTAGGCCTCTATAACAGGCTAAATTTGGGTTAAAATATTGACGGGGAATCACAATAGATCCTAGCGGTCGCGGTGAACGGAAGGCCTAACAAGCCTGAACGCCCCCCTTTCAAACTAACTAACTAACTAGGTCGGGTACTAATAGGAGCTCTAAACAACTTGGATAGACAGGTAAGAAGAAGTGTGAGGAAATGGCTAAGATTACCAGGAGATGTACCCATCGCATACTTCCATGCGACTGTGAGAGACGGCGGATTGGTCCTACCATCCTTCAGATGGTTATGCCCACTATTGAGATTAATAAGATTGAGAAGACTTGAGATTACGCCATTGGACAACGACGAATTTGAGGACCGGTTTATTAACAAGGAGATCGCAACATGCAAGGATCGATTGACGGTGGATGGAGTCTTGCTAGCTAAAAGAAAGGATATAAACGACAGATGGGCAAATAAATTACATCGAAGTATGGATGGTTTTGGTCTGAGGGAAGCGGCGGACCATAAGCAGGCACATCGATGGATACAGGAGCCAACGAAACTACTGACGGGTAAGGATTATGTACAGTCGGTGAGATTGCGCATAAATGCCTTGCCCACTAGATCAAGGACTACTAGAGGAAGACCCGATATAGAAAGGACCTGTAGAGCAGGGTGTGGAGTGCCGGAAACATCCAACCACATCCTGCAGCAATGCTTCAGAACTAACAAGGCGCGAATCGATCGACATGAGAACGTATCAAAATACTTGGAGAGGAGCATGCTGCAGAAAGGCTACGATGTTTACAAGGAACCGAGAAGAAGAAGAAACGTTAGAAGGAAGGAGGAAACCGGACGTGATTGCAGTCAAAGAGGATTTAGCTTTAGTAATAGACACACAAATAGTAACGGACTCCAGAGGGCTTGATGAAGCCCACAACAGAAAGAAGGCGTATTATGATAAAGAGGACATTAAGGAAATAATAAAAAGGAGATATAATGTCAGTAAGGTAAGAACGACGTCAATGACGTTGAACTGGAGAGGCGTATGGAGTGGTACATCGATTGGGGATCTGCTAGAGATGGGAGTACTGAGGAAGAAGGATACAGCGGTGGTAAGCATAAGGACGATAACTGGAGGAAACAAAGCGTTCGTACTATTCAATACTTCAACATCTACACAGTACGACCGGCGAGCGGTAGGAGTAACGTAAGTGGATGAATAATCTGGTAATTCCCAACCCCCTTTAAATTAACTAGTAAACCTCACAACCCCCCCCCCCCCCCCCTTCTAACAAGTCCCTATACCTTCCCCTCTAATCCCACAGTAAGTGCTGTCTGCTATTCAGGCATAAACCCGAGGAGGGGTTTTAGTGAGTATGCCCCGAAAGGGGAGAGCCTCACACTAGGGTGTCCATAAGGCAGATTTCCCCTCCTCTGCAAAAAAAAAAAAAAAAAAAATAGCCAAACGCCTCGTCATCTAATTAGTGACGCGCATGAATGGATTAACGAGATTCCTACTGTCCCTATCTACTATCTAGCGAAACCACAGCCAAGGGTACGGGCTTGGAATAATTAGCGGGGCAAGAAGACCCTGTTTGGCCGGACACTTTCCCCCAACTCATTCCTCTGGCCCAAGGGGAAAGTGCAGTGCCAAATGGCACTGCTTTGCCTTAGTTTAGTGGGTCATTTAGGTGTTCTCGATTGATTTATGGTCTTGCCCAACGCATTGCGCCACGCTGAGAGTTCTTATTGCCGGCGCCGGCTCATGTTGCAATCCGCGATCGTTTACCTTGAGGCGCGCACATATGGCTAAGAGCTGGCTTAGCCCGCGCCGTCTCACATTGCACTCAGCAATTGTTTACGTTGAGGCTCGCACATGTGGCTAGAGCTTGTTTGGCCTTGGGGCTGGTGCCGCTGGACGTACTTTAAGGTAGGTCTGGATCTTAATTGGCTCTAGTTGCATGTAAGCACTTTTGACTTTTGCACTCGGGCAATTGCAATGCGTTTATATCGAGTTATATCACAACCGTACATTGTTTGGTTTTAAGTCCGTTTAGTGTGTCATTGAGTAACTTATGTATAGCGTGTGATGTCGAATGACTGGCTCTGAACCCGAATTGGTAGTTTGGGATGATTTTCTTTACTTTGATGACGGCTTGAATTCTTGCTTCTAAGATTCTCTCGAAGGCCTTGCCTAAGTTGGGGAGTAGTATTATTGGTCTGAAGTTGGTAGCATCGTGGACTCTTGGCTTTTTCTGGATGGGTATGAGTAATCCTATTTTCCATACCATTGGGAAATAGAAGAGATTAAGACAATTATTTATATGATGGTTAAAAATTCCGCAATTGCTCCTGCTGATTTGTTTATGATGAAATTAGAAATACCGCCGAAACTGGATGATTTTTTTCCGTTTAGTCGTCTGAGTACCTCAAAAGTCTCCTCCACCGTGGCACTTTCTGGGAGATTGGGATTGTTAAGCTCGTTTTCTTGATTGTTAAATATAGTGATCGCATGGACGTTGTCTCTATCCTGGTTATTGCAGCTTGATTCACTGTTTCTGGCTAGTGACCTCCTAAGGATCCGTTTTGTGAAATTTGTTTGTGGTCTGGGTATTGCTAATTTGTAAAGACCTTTAAAGTAGACTGCTAAGACATTTGCTTTATCTTGTGAATTGGTATGATTGACTCTTTTGTAGTGAATTTTTGCTGGGAATGTGTTCTTGCTATTTACAAAACGCTTGACTTCTTTGAAGACCTCAGGTCCCGGTTTTATCTTACGAAGTGCAGCTTGTAGGGTGTCATTCCTGTGTTTGGCGAGTTTTTCGTTGATGATAATTGTTAGTAGCCGTATCTGGTTGTTTAAGTTTTGATATGTAGGATGTCGGCCATTAATATGTCTTTTATAAATTTTGTTGGGGGCACGAAGCATTTTGCGTCTTTCGAGGATGAGGGATGTTAAATCTTTTGGAAGTAGAAATGCTCTATCTTTAAAGTTTCTAATCTTCTTGACATGTTTGTTGACAGTGTTCCGGATTGTTGCTGTGAGGGTGTTAATGGCGTCATCAATTTCGGGGATTGATAAGTTCCTGTTAATGTCTGGCATTTTTTCTATTAGAATTCCAATAAGATCTTCTGTGTAGGTATCCCAGTTAAAGTCTTTAAAGGAAACTGTACTTGGTGATTGGAAACTACTGATATCCATTTGTGGCAGTTGAATATATGAAACAATGGCTAGATGGTCCGAGATTGTTGTGAGTGTGTCGCAAGTAGGCTGAGAAGATGGGAGGGCGAACAACCCTTCTGATAGGATAAAAAAGTCAATGATTGAGTTGCTGCGTGGAAATGTTGGTGTTTTAGGGCTAAGAATGGTGACACTATGATTTTCTCTTGGTACGTTGAACCAATCTCTGATTCGTTTGCCGTTATTGTTGGATCGGAGATCTTCCCATAAAGAATCTCTGGCATTGTAGTCTCCGGCAGTAATCAGAACGTCATATTTATTTGCGATGATATTCAGAAAGTCAAGAAGGTAGTTGATTTCATTTGGTGGTGAGTTAGGTGGTATGTATATTAAGATTAAGGCAATTTTAACTGTGTTTTCATTGGGTGTTGAGTAGTTTATTGTTGTCCCACAGACAGACAACGATGGGATTTTATTGTTATCCAGATGTGGAGTTAGACTCTGGTATATAAATCCCTCCTTTAGGAGTATAGCGGTTCCTTGATTCCTATCATTTCTGATCGTCTTGTATTTATTTATAAAGAATTTATCGTTGGCTCCCAGGTGGGTTTCATTTATTAGTGCGAATTGTGGATTGTTTTCGGTCATGAAAGGGAATCCTTACGGTGTTCGGATTTTATGCTATTGATATTGACTGACATTACCTTAATTGTTGATACCTGCATAAAGGTTAAATAAAAATTTTAGAAAAGCAGAGTCTTGCTGATTTAAGTTGATTGAACCGAGGCGCGAATATTGAGATTTTCTTTAAGAGTTTCAGCCTGCCGGAATCTGGTTTGTGAGTAGTTAAGAATGTCCATGACTGTGCTGCTGAGAATCACTGAGGGTTCGTCTATGTTATTCGGGGGCACAGTCTTTCCACCTGGGGCAGACGTTGTGACTGGGGCCCGCGAATTTGTCTGTTGGGAACGTGAGATATTTTCTGAGGGTTGCAGTTTCAGAACTGAGGGCTGATCGATTGTGGTTGGATGATCCAAGTGGTTGCGCGTGATTGGCAGGTTAAGATGAGGATGGAATTGTCTTGCGGTTTGATTTGGGGTTCTCCTGTTATTGTTGTATAATTTTTTCTGGGGGCAACCTCCGTAGCTGGCAGGATGTCCGTACTCTTTACAGTTGGCACAGTATGGTGGGTCTTTCGCATTCGGCTGACGCTTACAGTCTCCCGGTTCGTGAGTCGGTCACATTTTACACAGACATATTTGTAGTAGCAGTTTAGAGATATATGACTAAGTCTTTGGCAGTTGGTACATTGTGTGGGTCTCTTCTTTCGGAATTTGTCCCAGCGTATTTTCTGGCTTAGTAATTTATCTATCTGAAGTACTAATGGGATGATCACCTGGTTATAGAAACTAATTAGGAAGTTTCCACTTGGGTGATGTTCTCATGTTGATTGACGAGTCTTTAGTTTTTAAAGTCTGAAATCTGAGTCGGTTAGTAATTCGGTGTCAAGGAGGGCCTGAGCAGCTTCCTCTTCTGTGTAGGAGTGGTGTAATCCTTTGAGGATAAGTGCTGTGGGTCTTTCGTCAGACTTTGTGTAGGTATAACCCTCCAAATTGGCCTCTCTCATTAGTTTGAGGAAGTCGTCGTATGTTTTTGGATCGTCTATTACAATTTTGGTTTTGTTTTTAAGGTTCGTTGTGCTATATAGTGCGTCATTGTTGGAAAGTTGGTTCATTGCTTCTATTATGATTTTTGTATTGGTATAATTCACAAATATTGGGGGGCAAAGTTTTTGCACTGTTGATTGATGTCTAACTGAGGGTCTATATATTTTAGTGTTCTGTATATTTGGGGATGTGGGTCTCACAACGGATGACCATGCCTCTTTAGTTACTCCCGGGAAAGGGTTTCTGATGGCTCCCGAGAAGGGGTTGATATGTTTTTGTTTGTTCGAATTAAGATTCTCACTTTCAGGATGGTTCCTGGTTTTTTTTATTTTCAGTATTAGTACTGGTGTTGCTGATAGGAATGAAGTCCTCATTGACTGGAGATCTGAATCTCACTTGTTGTTTAGAAAAAGGCAATGGACAAGTTTTGGTATTCTTGGCGTTCACTCCAATTTTTGCTATTAAACTCGCGTGTTTAGTGTCTAGCGGACTTTTCTGAGAGATCGGGTATCGCTTCTTTTGTGTGGTTTCTAGGAGAGGGCTATCTTTACTTTTGAATATGGAGTGTCTTTGAATGGCCTCGTAGGGAGGACTAGCCACATCTCTTCCTGAGAGATTAATATTTCGCCAGGGACTGTTGGGATATCCAAACCAGGTATAATTTCGTTCAGAGAGGGTTCTGGCGGGTAATTTCATGTGAAGCTGTGGATATCCAGCTGATCAAACCTTATATCCGTAGTATTATGTGAGGAGGTAGATGATGCATATTCTGGTCTCTGTACTATTTTGCCTTTATCTCTGCCTTGGCGGGAAGAGACCGCTTCTGGGCCATATGTGCGCGCCTCAAGGTAAACGATCACGGATTGCAACATGAGGCGGCGCCGGTAATAAGAACTCTCAGCGTGGCGCAATGCGTTGGGCAAGACCATAAATCAATCGAGAACACCTAAATGACCCACTAAGGGAAAGCAGTGCCATTTGACACTGCACTTTCCCCTTGGGCCAGAGGAATGAGTTGGGGGAAAGTGTCCGGCCAATCAGAGCGTCAGCATTAGGGTAAGAATTTGTACATATAGAACACTTTGGAAATAAAGAATCAATTCTCAATTCTCACAAGAACTATGAGTTTGACTACACTGGTTGTTGCGCTAGCGAGCTACTGGTTAAAAAACTCAAGTCCATTCCCTGGGATTGTGCTCTAACGAGCCTCTGGGAACACTTAGCAGAATCGGTCTCGATTCCAAAGGGAATTCTACAATACCCTTCCGCAAACATCACACTATCTCACTAGATCTAGAGAAGGCCTTTGACTCAGTCTGGACCGATGGACTGATTTATAAAATGGTGAATTTTAATTTCCCTGACAATATTACTACGATACTTGCCTCTTTCTTGGAAAACAGGACTGCCCAAGTTAAGATTGAGAATACTCTCTCCTGTCATATTCCCATTCAGAGAGCGATCCCTCAGGGTTCAGTCTTGGGACCAACACTGTATAGCATTTATCTGGCCAAAATGTTAAACGCGCATTCCTCTACAGAAGGTACCGCGAAAACCATTTTGTATGCAGATGACACAATAATATATGCTACAAACAAAATACCGGCGGTAGCCCTAAAAGCAGCTGGAAGACTCCTCGAAATCACCAAAAACTATTACAGCAAATGGGGTCTGAAAATCAACACTAATAAAACGACAATGATCTGCTTTAGAAATGCCGCGGGCAAAGGCCCTCCTAAAGTCGCGAAAGAAAGCAAAGAACTACAGTTAAACCTGTTAAACACGGCCATTAGACCTTCTACCACCATCAAATACCTAGACCATCGCCTGAAATTTAACCAACACGCCAAAGAACGGTTAGAAAAAGCACACAAAATTCGAAACATGCTTTCATTATTACTCAGACCTAAGTCCGAGCTCAACAAAAAGACCAAAGTACTTATTTATAAACAGCTGATACGACCAATTATTACTTTCGCCTTTTCATGCTGGCCATATATATCGCCCACTATAATGACAAAAATGTTAATATTTGAACGCAAAATTCTTAGACACTGCACCAACAAAATCTGGCGTCACGATAATTGAAAATATTTTCCAAACTCAGCACTGTACATAGCTGCAGACCCTTAGACAAGACATTGATAAGATTGGCTTTCAATGATTTTAAGAAAATGGAAAACTACCCTAACGAGCTGCGGAGTTATTTGAGCAAGACGCAGGAACACCCATCAGTCCAAATAATTATTACTTCTCACCATTAAATATGCTCCATCCAGACTCGCAAAGGTTACTTCACCCCTCGTCTGAAGAGGAAACAGCAGGATTCTACAGGAAAGCCAGCGACCATAATCTCAGAGGTTAAACCTCGATGGAAATCGTAACACGCAGATTCACCCAGATCTCGCACCAAATTAAAGTCTCTCTGGCATTCATACCCTGCCATGAGCATCATTACGACCAAACCAGTGCACCAGTACAAAAGGAAACCTCTACTACTCAGCATAGCAGTCATCATAATGAATTGAACTATACAAGTCATGCAACGCTACCTTCATGAATACACACAGAGGACCTCATTATCTATACTCGTGAAAAGGCAAACACCATAACTTCAATCAACACTACAACCAGCATACCCAGCACTGCTTCCATTGAACAGATGCCATAGCTGGACAAGAAATCATATCTAAGGAGCGCCCCCACGGATAGAGCATCACACACTTCAACCCAACCCTATCTAGGAAACCCTGAGATACAGATGCCCAATAAAATCCTCCACATAAAGTGACTCCATCTTGTCACACCTCTGAATCCCATCACATACATATTTTCCTCACCTTACCTCTATAACAGAGTTAAATCTTCCCCCAGATCTCATACCAAATCAAAGTCTCTCTGGCATCCATACCATGCCATGAGCATCATTACGAAGAGCACCAGAACAAAATCTCCTCTAATCTGCATAGCAGTCATTATAATGAATTGAACCACCCAATTCATGCAACGCTATCTTCCTGAATGCACACAGAAGATCTCATCATGAAGACGCTGCTACCTGTTCGATAAACTTCAGTTTATTCGTTCAAATAGAAACCCCGGCCTCGTTCTTCCTGTGTTCACATATCGGTTCGGAGAGCGGTCTTAATTTGTTCAAGCTATCCGTAAATGAAATTGGCTTCCATATGATGTCCAGCGTGCGAGTTCCAACAGACTTTTTATTAGGTTACTTAATGAGTTGTGTGTTAAAGCAATATCTATCAAATTTGTTGCTAATTGTTCAGTAGTGTGTAGCAAATCACCATGGAAGATTTTACCGATGAAGGACATGTGCAAATCATCAAATTATATTATCAAAATTAGTGCTCCGTTCGAGAAACATTGTGCACATTACGTGATCCGTAGCGACGAATGCCATTTTTGTATTAATGGATATGTGAATAAGCAAAATTGTCGGATTTGGGGTGATACCAATCGATACGAGTTACACCAGCACCATATGCATCTCGAGAAAGTCACTGTTGGTGCGGATTTTGGTCTGGCGGAGTCATCGGTCCGTACTTCTTTCAAAACGAAACTGGCATCGCCATAACCGTCAACAACGGAGCGCCACAGATAATATGAAATAAGCTTCTTGTGGCCTAAACTTGCTTATATGGGCACCAACGACATATGGTTCCAACAGGACGGCGCTGCGTGCCATACAGCGCATGACACGATAGACATTCTGCACGAACTACGTGAGACCAGCCACCGATATCGTGCGATTTAACGCCTTTAGAGTTCTTCCTTTGGGGCAGATCTATACGAATAAAACGCAAACAATTGAGGCTCTCAAAGTTAACATAACGATCAAATACACAAATAAAATATAAATACAGCAAATTCAACCTGATTTATGCGATAAAGTCATCGAAAATTGCACCTCTCGAATACGTGCCAAAAAGCAAAGCCGCGGCGGATGAAATAAAAATGGATTGGATATGTCACATACAACTTGTTTTATTTACATTTAAAAGTCGAGCGTTATATTTAATTAAAAATGCGTTTCCTCAAGAATTGCTCCAATTACCTCTATGTACAATTATAAGAATTTTGTTCTGTGTACAAGGCTGAAATATATAATATTTATTATTATTGTTATCTCAATTTTAATTGTGTATCACTAATTTATTCGTGCCTTTCATATCATCCTGATTTTCCCAAACATTACTTTTCAAGTTTCTTCCCCTTCGCAACAACTACCATCCACCCATAAACAAACATTCAAACTATGAGTATGCGTGCTAAGCCTTAAGCTAATGCCTATAGAATTTTCCACACACAACAACTTAACAGCTTATTGTAAAATACCCATATCAGACCAATCGATTTGCGCCTCATTTATCAAAATCCGAATTTCCGTATTCATCTGATGCTCTGAGCAAGTTTTCCCTTAGCGTGACATACATATGTATGGTATATATGTGTTCAGCAGTTTGACAAAGTTTTTCTGTAGAATAGTCTGTGCATGCTTTTGTTGCCCACATTTTTCCTCATATATTTTTTATATTTTTCTTGTCACCAGCGCCTGCAATTCTCACAACGTTACGACAGACTTGGAATCCATGTGGTATTACGAATTCCATCAAAATCGATGTTTGTCGCTATTTGACGAGATTTGTCACTTCGTTCGTTAAACAGAATACCTGACTGATTTTCACTTTATTCGACAGGTGACACAAGAATTGGAATAAGGGCGTGCTTATAGTGCATGCGAGAGGCAACGATTCGCATAATAGTGACAACATTTCATTTTTGGGGGACAAATATGGATTTTCATTTGACGAGCAATCTTCCGGCTTAATAACTTTTATAAATATGAATGCAGTGTCTGGAAGTCACTCAGTGCACCCTAAAGGTGAATGAGGAATTTTATTACCTACACTCTGAATTGAGAAATCATCCACCTGAATTTCTTGATTATACCAAACATACGGAGATATGCCGCAGTGGGATAGTACCCCAAGTATCATAAGTAACATTTTCAAAAACAAATTTTATTTTGTTTGGTTGGTTGGTTGGTTTCCGAAACCGCGATACGGTGTAAAAAGTAAAATGTTGCTAAAACGTTAGGGGTGATTTCCAAACCGACATCGTTCTAAATTTGTTTTACCGTGCGCAGAAAAAAAAAGTTGACTTTTGTGTTCAAATCTCAGCCACCACTCACCAGCTGGTGACATTTCGCCAAAGCGACAGATCTCAAAGAAGGCCATATGAAAAATAATCAAATCTCTAATTAAATAGCTAACACATCTGGTGTACCTAAAGGTAACCATCTTGGTCCACTTATTATTTATATAATTTAATTTATATAAATGACTTGTCTGGGTGCCTAAGAGACTCCAACATTTTATGTTTTGTTGACGATGCAAATATTTTTCGTGTTGTATCTTCCATAAATTACTGCTTTCTTTTAAATTCTGACTTGGACACCTTCTCTAAGTGGTGCTCTGCAAACTGTCTCCCTCTCAATGTAAGTAAGTGTACGTTTATGACCTTTTCAAGGAAAAGAGTCTCGTTTGACTACGTTTACAGTATTAATAACTATAAGTTGTCATAACATGATAAGACCAAGGATCTGGGTGTGTGGTTTAGACGTCGTTTTACATTTGACGATCATATTAGCGTGATTACAAGCAGAGCTAACGCTACTTTGGGCTTCATCAAAAGATGACTGCCATCGGGGCAACATTGATTCCTCAGTCTTGTTGTCTTCCTTTAATATTTCGGTTCCTTTTCACTCTCTGAGACATAGGTTTCCTCCGCGTTCCCCAACTAATTACGGTTACAACGAACCTATCACATCGATGACCCGTTGCTTCAATGTTAGTTTTGCTTGTTTCGACTTTGACATTTCTTAAAAATGTATTAAGACAAGACTTGGTTGACTTCCACGTCACTTAACTTTACTTAATTTTTCTTTTGTAAGTAGGTCACTGTACCTATATGGTTCAACAATTTATACATATATGTATTTGTAAAGTTATAAACCTTTGATGAATTTCCAATAAATAAATAAGAGGCAAATGACTAGCTCATTATAAGTTCGCATACCACCCATTACATCAGTAATACTTCACATTTTCTAAAGAATTCACGAAATAAAATTGGTGATTACCCCTATGACATTTCCTATCAAAAAATGAGGTATCTCTTCGTAGTTCACCCTACACTGAAAAGTATTATAGTATAGGAGGTTTCTTCACAAATAGAAGCGATTCCAGGATAGGAACAATCTATAGGAAAAGTCGCCCATAAATTATTAGGCTTCTGCCTCTTTGCTAAAGCCGCTTATAACACATTTGTATTACGAAAGGTGATAACTCATGGCAGAATCTCCCACAAAACGAATACTGTTTTTTCAGTGTATATCAAAACTGATCAAGTACGTTCAATTATATATGCTGTAAAGGATATCGTTTGCACTAGGGAAATGTTGAACCCTTAAATTTCCCTTTGGAAGATTAATCTTAACTTTAAGGTTTTTCTAATTTACATCATTTTCATGCATGATAAAGAGAGAATGTGTTCAACAAATTCGTTTAATTGTCTAATATCTCCAGATACACAGCGGGACACTTGAGTACCCTGACTTGAAATTTTCATGTAAGTCGTAACGCTGTGGAACTACTTCTTGGAAACAATTATCACAGCATTTATTACCACTTTTTACACGCTACCTGATGACGGAAATAAGTAATTAAAAACAGGGGAGGTAAAAATTCCCATTCTCAAATTTCGGGCCGTTTAAAAAAGGACACTTGATTACCCTCATTTGCAAACAAATTGAATAAAATAAAGACCTGCAATTTTTTTAATAGTTTTATTTAATGTCAATATTTTGTGGGTCCTCCGTTTTTACGTTCAGCTTCGAACAGTTTATTTGGTGAAGAGTTATACAAACTTTTTAGATAATCCAAAAAGAGATTTCTTCAAAAGCTTCATTTATGGCTGCAATAAGACTTTCTCTGGTTTCAAATTGCTTTCCTTCTGCATAAATTTTTCGTGAAAACCATCCCCAAACATTCTCAATAATGTTAAGGTCGGGAGAAAGAGCTGGCCAATACAGAACTTGTACATTTTGGTCTGCAAACCATTGTTTTATACTTCTTACTGTATGGATGGGTGCGTTGTCTTGCTGGAAAATCCATCGTAGACCATTGAAAATTTCAACAAAATTGATTGTTTGGATTTCTCAGAGTTCGATGTAGTCTATTGACGTCTGTCGACCTTCTAGAACAACTAAATCTATAGCGCCTTGATACGAAATTGGAGACCATACCATAACAGAACCAACAGCTGTATGACGACGGGACAAAAACAGGTCAGATCTCCTCAAATCATGGAAATAATGCTAAAAGCCATCAGGCCCATCCAAATTGAATTTTTTCTCATCAGAAAAAAATACTCGCTGCCATTCATCCTTTCACCTTAAGTGAGAGCGACAAAAATCTAATCTGCCAACTTTATGCCTCTGAAGTCAATGTGGTTTCTTTTATATTTTTTGCCGTCGGAGATGCGATTTTCCATAATTTTGCGTACGGTTGCTGCAGAATATGACGCTTCGGTTGTGACTCTTGCAGTGCGGCCTTTTCGGTTTTTTCCGTAATTTTGGGGATCTTTGAGGAAGTTGTTGGTTGTCCAAGGATCTCGTCTAATGTTTTTCGTAATTTCTCAATTTGAAAAATTTGCTGCTTTAATGCAAGATTTTTGCCCAGTTCTTCTTTTGTCAGCGTTTTACCACGACCCATGTTTGCTACGATGCAATAAAAATTTAACCAACTCAGGCAAAAAGGCAGCTCTAGATAAATAAAATACACTTTTACTAATTTGGAGGCACCTTTACCCTTTGAATTTCTAAAACAGATTAGTGAGGGTAATCAATTTTCCTTTTTCACCTCCCTGTTTTTTAATTACTTATTTCCGTCATCCGGTAGCATGTAACAAGAGGTCATAAATGCTGTGATAATTGTTTGCAAGAAATAGTTCGACACCACTAGAACTTACGTGAAAATTTCAAGTGAGGGTAATCAAGTGTCCCGCAGTGTATGTATGTTGCCTTACTCGCAAAAAATAAATTTGGAAACATTTCGCTACTTTCCAGAATGAAATCATTTGGAGATTCAAGGTCACCACCTTTTCCTAGATTTTCAACTATCTGGCCATAATTTTATCCTGTAATTTTTTAGGGCAATCTAGTTTACAAGCTGGTAGTGGTAGCGGTAATTTGGGAAGGACGGGGCCACCCGGACCCCCATTTAGTTACGCCAATGGCAGCGGTAGCCCCACGTTGTCCACAGACATGTCTGGCCTAAAGCTTTCCCTGTCCGAAATATACGAGCTTTTCGCGCAAGATATTCCACAAGAGCGTGCCTTCCAACAGCATCCGAAGAGCGGGAAACAGCCGGCGGAGCTATGACGGTCGACAGAGACCTCTCCAGCATGCAGTTGTCAAAGCTCCATGTGTAAATATACGCCCAGTCATATGATCGCCCCATTACAATCTCCATCCGCAAGAGGATTTACGTAAAATTAAAGCATCGAAGTGTCGCTGACACAAACAAGTTTACGTATCCCAGCCAGCTTCCCGTGCAGCATCCTCTGAAGCCCTTTCGCCCGCACCGACCCTTTCCGATAAAGTAGAAGTCAAGGGTAGCGCAGAGATGAGCGAGAATGCCTGACAGGCCAGCGGGAGAGGCAGGGCCTCTGCAAAACAAACGCGTCGCGTAGCAGATTCCTCCAAAGTTAATTCCCTCGCGTTGTCATTAAATGTCATTTGTACCCTTCAGGAGGAAATATTCGAAGAATTGGGTCACTCGGCGGAGAGTGTGAGTTGTAAGCGCGCCAAATAGCTCCGTAAATGCCACGAAATTAATAAAGAAAGCGCAGCCCCGCTGCCACCCTACATATCGCCCTGTGAAGCAGGATTTTCTGGATTTCAATACATTTGCCATCCCCAAAGCGGCTGTAGGCGGGTCTCTTTTCCGGAGAGCGGGTGCGGTGCGCGGGGGGTTTTAAACGAGTTAAGTTACTCAAAAGAATTTAAAACTTTCCACTGCCATTCAATCTGAGTAAGAGATTGGTTCTTGTCGTGGGTATTTGTAGCCCCTACAAGTTTGTTGGAAAAGTCTGCAAAGTCTTCCACCTCAATAACAAGCCCCCCCGCCGGGCATGGTCTTTGTCCGTAACTCGATAAGGAGTCATTCTGAAGACATGGTTTGTTCTCAAGTTATTTCGGGTATAATTTTCAAATTATACGAAGGGCACATTCACAACTCCTGCTCACCTTAAGTGTCTTCCCGGAATTCAGACAACCCTCGGAGTTTTCTTCTGAGCTGAAAAGCCTACGCAGATCTGAAGAATTTTCCCGCTTTCGTTTGCAACTTGCAAGTCATGTAACTATCCATTTTGAATCAATTCCTGAGTCTGAAGGCCTGTTTGATTGTTCACTCTTTTTCCACCTGCTTGAACTAGACCCCGCAATTAACATGTAAGCTTTGTATCGGAAAGGACAAACTAGGAAATTTTCACAGAGTTTAATCCTATAAGAACGAATACGAAATGGTTAGAAATTTTCTTCCCAAAAAATACGCTATCGCTCTGCTCTGCACTTTTCCACTCAATCAAGGGATTTAAGGGATTTTTACTTCGCTCCTATAAAGGGTGTCTCAACAAGGACTTGGATTTTAAATTCAAAAAACTACACAGTACTTAAATAAAATTCGTCTTACTGATTTATAAAGTATGTATAGGGTTTCCCAATAAGAACGTCCGAACTTTAAATTTGAATAAAACATACAATTTTCTAGCAAAAATGGTTCTGATTGCCTTATTTGAACCATAATTTTATGCGATTTATGATTTAAATAAAATAAATATCGGCCAAATGGCAACCGCTGCTCCTCTAGCACACGTTCATCCGCTCACGCCAATTTTCGATGACTCTGTGCAACATTTCAGCCGGTATCTCAGCTATGGATTGACGAATATTGGCTTCCAATGCCTCAAAAGTTGTAGGATGGTTGCTGTAAACCTTCGACTTAATGTGGCCCCAAAGGAAATGATCCAAAGGCGTTAGCTCACACAATCTAGGCGGCCAAGCGATGGGACCATTTCCGGAAATTAAAGACTCACCGAACCTACCGCGCAACAAGTCCATGTGAAGTCGGGAAGTGTGAGGCGGTGCATCGTATTGTTGGAAATAAAGGTGGTCCGCATCAATTTCATCAAACTCAGGGAAAAAAATCGGTTAACATCGTGTCATAGCGGTTGCTATTAATGGTTACGACATATCCTGCCTCATTTCGAATGAAATAAAGTCCGATGACTACGCCATACCATAATCCATAAAACAACAAACGGTCAAGTTTTGTGGATGCAATGGTGATTGATGAACCACTCGTAGATTTGACTCACTCCAATAACGGCAATTTTGCTTGATGACGAATCCATTGAGCCAGAAATGAGCCTCATCTGAGAAGATGATTTTGCGATGAGAATCGCCGTCGGCTTCCAACATTACCAGTGACCAATCAGCGAACTGACGACGAATGGTCGGTTGGCTTGAGTTCTTGTGCCAATACCATCTTATAAGGATGCAGACCCCAATCCAATAGCAAAATTCCCCAGCTTGTCATTCTGTAGAGACCCAAACCTTGTGAACGGCGCGGAACAGACGCATTTCAGTTTTCACGAACACTGGCATGAACGGCGGCAATATTTGGTTCACTTCGGGCATTTCTTTGCCTTACAGGCACCTTTGTATGGTGAAGAGTGAATTCGTTTTCAAACTTTGTTATTATGCGTCTTATAGCGCGCTCAGAAGGAGCCCTTGCACGAAGCGCTCTTACAGTACCGACAAGAAGATGCGAATTTTCGTAATAATTTTGGACAATTTCCAAGCGTTGGACCAAACTGAAACGTGTAATGATGAAATCGCAAACCTTACTGAACATAACTACACAGACCTGTCAAAAAACAATAAACAAATATGACGGCCACGAGCTATCAAATCCAGGTCACCCCTATTAGGAAACCCTTTATGTATATGTTGGATTTACATTAGTTGCGGCCATCTCGGCTCCGTTAGCAAATATATATAATACTATTTTGACGAAATTTTTGAGGACGTTTAGAAATGAAGAAGGCTGGATTGACTAAATGTGACCCTCAATTTCTTCTTTGAGTTGTCCGGAGAAAAAATTATCGTCAGAGGTCAAGGTAACATACCCAAGCCTTTCATAGGGTGAGCCGGAAAAGTGCAAATTTTACAGTGTACACGGCGCCGGTTAATATAGCAGTTAAGTCGACTTGACTGCTGCAACCTCCCAATGGGAAATGGTAGCATCCAATAATGCATGCCGAAGCCTTCTCTGGAAGGCAAGAATGCCTGACCCGCCATATCCTCTCTTATATCTTTTTAATACAGGCATGTCCGCGGAATGAAGCAGAACACATGCCTTCCCACTAGATTATCCAGAATTCATTTAGGAAGCAAGGCAAGGAAGCTTTACGAAATCGTTTCCCTTGAACTCCTTTTTCAGTGATTCCGAATATAGGGCCTGGTTTCTGTTTGTCATTTCAGTTTCCGTCACATGTCAGCTTATAACTGAATTGCCTGTTTTATTTCTTATTTGAAAATTTATTTGTTATTCAGTCATAAGCTGTCACGGAGTGACGGAATCAGAGATGACGAACAGAATCCAGGCCCATAATATGTATATGAAATGGAAGAAAATAGGAAGATATAAAAAATAAAACGATCTTCTCAGTGATATTAGTTTTATTATTTGATATAAAGAAAAAATAAAAAAATTAAACAAAAATCCAAATCCAAGATGAAAAATAAATTCGTGAAATTAACAAAACAACATAATTCCAGTTTAAAAAATAAATAACTTCAAAACAAAACGTAATTATTTTCTTTCAACTAAACTCGCGCTAATTCTCACTAAGAATTCAAAACCAAACTCGCACTATACTGCATTCACAACTGGAATGAGAATTTTCGCGTCAGGGCCCTTTTCAGGACGCAGCTCGCAACATGCTAAAACAAAGGCATGGGGGAGATAAGAAAAACCGCTTTTAGGGGATAACGCATGAGTCATTTCTTCACAGAGTAAACGTCGTTCGCAAGTGTATTCCTTCCTCCTAGCTTCTTATTGAGTAATAAGGAGTGCATCGAATGTATATGTACCTTCAATATGTGATCTTAGGACATACTTCTGAATACCTTCGTTGAGAATCGCCGCCTCGATTTCTCATTCGCCTCTTCGTTACGTTTTTTGTGTGCGGCTACGCACATGCATGTATACAATGTTATTGCACGCACTGCTTTCTCCCGCCTGAAGTTGGTTGTGCTAATTGCAAAAAAACCTTAATAATTGATTCGTCCCATATGAGAGATGCGACTGTGCGGCGAATTAATTCGGTTGTGCCTTGTTCAGCGCCTTAACACATGTGTTCCCTTCTTCAATAAAATAATATAATATATAAATAATATTATTCGGTGTTCCATCGGAACACAGCATTAGTAATACAGAAGGGGAATGCGCTAGCCATAATTAAAATTGCTATTTACTCTCTCAGTAAAATCAAACGTCTTACAGCTGTGCATACGTCTCTCTCTCTCTCTTTCTTCCTTCTCTGCTCTAATCTGTGGCCATCTCAATTTCGGGCGCGATCAGGTAGCAGGTGGCACTTCCACATCAGTCAGTTCGGCTGTACATTTCTTGGCATTAGCTTCGTATATAGATAGCCCGGATGCGATCACCAGTTTTTTGCTTTTTATCGATCAATTTTTGAGGTCTAGTTTTGCAATTTCCGTGTTTGCTTTCTCGTGTGTTCGCGAACACGTGTGCGCTCTAGCATCTAGATTCTTTCTTCGTTTCTTCTCGCGGTCAAGCCCCAGCAGCCGCGAGTACAGTTTTTTCTCTTCTTCTGCTTCTTGTGTCACGTGTGCGCTCTAGCACCCTGATCTCTCTTTTTTCCTCAAATTGGCATCGGTAGAACGTCGCGCTCTAGCGACGGCGGTGTCGGCCCGCTTCGTTGGCCACTCTCTCATCACGTGTACGGGCTGCAGCCGTGAACGTAGACGTCAGAATCATCAGCATCCTGAGACGTCGTCGCCTTGTTATCCACACATACACACACACACACACTCGCATTCACACCGCTCAATAGCCCCGTTCCTCATTATCCTTCCTGTACTCTTGAGTAATTTATTATTTCGTTGTATTTATTATTTTCTTTAAGGGGGTTTTCCTGGTTTAGTCCTTGCTTAGTCAGGTTTCCTGCTGGGGCCAAATAAATTCTTAGCTTGGCCCCGATCTCAGTGTTTTATTTTTGCCTTAAATTTATCCTCATCCTAATATTACGCTAATTTTGTTTTTCGTTCAAACTACCTAATTTCTCCCACGTGGGGAGCAATCAGGACTGGTTGAAGCCCGACCGATTGTACATTCGGTGTGTTTGGAAAATTAGAATGAGTGCAATATAATAGTAGATATGTATACAGTCACGTGCACGTAATTAAGAACGATACAAACAGATTTCGGATTATGACAATACCATCATTTTACGTAAACAAATTAGTTCCCTTTGCGGTTCGATTCGACATTCAACGAGATCTGAGCCAAAATTTCTTCATGACTGATTTCAACAATTTCTAAAATACTTTAAAACAAATAATGTCCCCCGGAAGCGTAGAACCCTTATAGCAACTGAGAGGGAAGACAAGACGATCCCACGCGAACCAAAAAATATCCACACAAATCAGCTAGAGAAATTAAATCTTCGGTTTTTTTGGAAATGGTTCTGCACCATTGACACTATCAAACGACGTCTGCGAGAAGTTGGTTTATTTGGACGTATTTGCAGGAAGAAGCCGTTGTTGTCAAAACGAAATTGCTTGAAAAGGCTTGAATTTGCAATATCGTGAGTGGACTGTCCAGCAATGGAAAAAAGTTTTGTTTTCGGACGAAACAAAAATAAATAGAGTATGGTCAGATGGTAGAATATTTGTATGGCGACCTAAATGTCAGGAATTTAGTCCTAAGTACACTCGTCCCACAGTCAAATTTGGCGGCGGCTGTGTTATGATATGGGATGCTTTGTCATGGCGTGGGGTTGCTCCAATTAAAAAAATTGAGAGACGTATGGACAAGTTCCAATACACGGACATCTTGCAGAGCACCATGCTTCCCTATGCGGTCGATAATATGCCTGTGTGTTGGATCTTTCAGCAAGATAACGACCCCAAACACACAGCAGGTCATACAAAAAAAAAATGGTTTGTCGATAATATGGTCACACTATTTGACTAGCCTTCATGTAGCCCGGATCTCAATCCTATTGAGAATATGTGGGAAGTCATAAAAAGTGAAATCGGCCTATTGAAAAATTCAAATTTTGATGAACTTTATAAGGAAACTCAAACAGCGTGGGAAAGTATTCCAAAGAGCCTTTGCGAGAACTTAGTGGAGTCTATGCCCCGACGATGCCAAGCGGTCATTGATAACAAAGGCTATCATACTAAGTATTAATGTGTAAACACAAAATAATTTCAAAAATATAATATATTTCTAAACCGTTCGTTCTGTACTTAATTATATGCTTATTTAATTTAAGTCACGTAAAATTGTACTTCTAAAGGCTTTACAAGTTAAAAGCTCCTTATAAAAATTACATATCTGAACAGAAAGCAATACTACTTAAATGCGATAACTATTTATCTAAGATAACGACAAAAAATTTAAGTCGTTTCTAATTAGTTGGACGCAACTGTATATATTGTATATTCTAATTTCTGTATGGTTGATATTCTGCATCCGTGTTTTTTGTTAGATGTTTAAAAAAGTAAAATGAAATCAAGAGAAAATCAGGAGTTCGCTGAACTGTAAAAGGTTTTAACCAAGGAACAATCATTATAAAACAACACGGAGCAATTTGAGTTTTTCAAAATGTTTTCCTTATTCATTTTCAATTGTTTTACAAGATCATGCATTAAGACTTCCAAATCAATTAGCCGCAGGAATAGAATGCAAAGAATATTTGTCTAGGTACGTATTACATTTTTTTGAAACTTTTACACGACAGCATAGCCCACAGCTCCTATTCCGTCAAGAATGATGCCTTTAATTTAGATCAGTTAGCAGTTATGCTATACGTACATCTGAATTATGCCGAAGTTAATCGAGAGCCGCTTCAAAATTACTGGCGCTCCTTCAGATACGTGCTCAACCCATTTGGCCCTTCGTCGAGCTGCTTTCGGTGGCCATCGTCTATTTGCATAACTTAATTGATGACACCTTGTTCAGGTGCGCTGGGAGCCAGACAGAGCATCTTCTGTCCCGATGACTACTATACTATCTGCTCGCGCGCTGAGAGTCCTTAATTGAAATTGAAAATTTTGAGTGTGCATAATTGATGCCTTCGCCGCCGTGCCGAAGGTCGGCTGTTGAGACACGCAAACGTGCACGGACATCAAAATTCTGGTGGCCAGAAGCAGATGGGGGGTGAATGGTGGGTTTGCCGGGCGAACTGCCGAGGTGAGCCTGAAACGATTAGGCGCCATAAAAATTTAATTAAGGCAGAGTTGACTCTTCTGCTGGCAAGTAGCTTTGCAGCACCTAATTGAAACGATCAGACAAACATTCGCTACGACATGACAGTGGGACATCAGTGCGACCGGGAGCAGGTGCTTTTGGCTGTCTTGAAATTTTCACAAAGCCATTATTTGTTTATTAACCACAGGAAAGGGGGAGAATGGCCGATTTCGCTGTTTACAGGTGTCAATTTGTCCTATTGCGCTTGGTAAATTTTGATTGTGTACAAATTTTATGGCACTTCAGTATCTCTAGGGATTCCCGTCATCACCAAAGAGTTTGAAGAAGCAGTTGGTAAATTAAAGAAAAATATTATACATATATTAAGCGAAGAGCCCGAGGGTTCCATAATCGGGGGCTGCCGCAACCCCCCAATTTCCGTTGTTCTAAAAAGGGTGATAAAAGTCAACAAAAGTTTTAGTGACTCCCAAATAAATGGATTGTTTTTAGATTTAAAAAACCGCTTCCAATAGAAATATGAAATTGGTTTCAAATGACAGCTGAAAATCTCTACTTTAAGAAAAAAATAGGATGACTTTTACCACCCTTTTTCAGAACACCGAAAATGGAGGGAGTGAGACAACTTACTTTTTTTTAGAATTCTCCGAGCATAAGGAACCTTTCCTGAAAATTTCTTCTAGTCCGATTATAGGCTCCACTTTTTGCAGTGGGCTCTTAGAATGTATGTATAAGCTGCTTTTCAATAGTACAGCAAAAAGTATAAACTATCTCGCAAAGGGTCAAGGAAAGTTTTTGTATGATATAGTATAGCTGTTAAGTATGATGTATTCATTAATTTTCTCAGTATTCGACCATGAGGCGCACAAGAAGATAAGATGGAGGAATTTTTTTTGAATTTCTTTAAAATTTCCTATTTCCTACTATATAATAATATGTAGGTAACTACTAGTTGACCCATATCCGGCGTTGCTCATGCATCTTTCTATATCTATATCTTTCTTTAAAAGTAAACGATGACCCGCTGATAATATTGTCCACAATTTTTAAATAGACATTTTGAAAAGGAAATCAGTAGCGTAGGTATCTCTATATTTCATTATCAGAAAATAATACCCGCAATATTAAATCCGGAAAGGACCCCGCAGTTCATATGTTATTTGGATCATCTTGGTCAAAAGATTTTATGTTCCATAAATCGTCCGAGGGTGCGAATTAAAGCCTAAAGTCTATACATTCGATTGCCGTATGACGCCTTTTGGAACTCTCAATGACGGACCCAAAATGGCGGTTTACACTGAAAGTGTCGAGAAAATTATTTCATGGTGGTTTTAGCTCACCGAGTCACACTTAATCCATTATAATATTTGTTTACTAGGTCCCCCATTGTGTGGAAATTGTGTACCTAATTTTTATGGCCACGAACACCTTGACTGCATCTCGCCCAAGCGGCCCAACATTATAATCTTTCACAGTCCCTGCAGCGGAAACGAAATAATCCGCTTTCCTAATTTGCTCAGTGCCTAATTCATAAATGCCACCAAAAATACTCCACGCCTGAGTTAAACCTAACGGTATCCAAACATGCGAGTCGGTTGTGCGATATAATAAACCAATCACCGATCGCCCGCCACAAAGCCTTTGACGCGGCGGCGGCGGATATTTGGTGCAGTGGGCCAGTTGCTGAACAACTTTTGAGCGATCGGTCACGTTGAATATGATTCCGATACCGAGGAGAATCGGAAGAAAATTTGAAAAGGGCTGAACAATTGAAAAGTACGCCGGTTAACTGGAGAGAAAGTGCTTGTTGCAATTGTGACGCCGTTATCTGTGCCGAAAAAAAAATTAAAAAAATGAAAAAAAGTTGTCTTGCGCGAGAAAGTGCCCAGAAACGTATAACGCATACAGAACTTGACGGCAAGCATCTCGAGTCGTGTCCCTCGCGCCGCTGGTCGAACGATAGCTTTGCTTGATGAAAGTACGCGTGTTTGGTGGGATCGATCGTGGGCCTACAGGCCCTTCTGATAAGCTAGCCGCAGGATCGCAGTGAACTCCATTAAATAAATCAACAATTGCACGTAATAGTGCAGGACTATTCCGTGGGGGACCAGGCTCCCTTGTTTGACTGTGAATTTGTGTAGAAGCGAACTCAGTTATAGTGGTTGTTTGGGCTAAACAATTTCGACGACTCGTAAACAGTTACACGCGAATACAGTACTTCCCAATTTAAAAAAAAAAGATAAAGAAAAAAAAAGGTGTTCAAAGAGGGCTCGCAGGATGGGAGAAACGAGACCGGGCTGATAAAAATTTCGAATTCAGTGATTGTCAGATGCGGTGTGAGGGGCGCGCTGATTTGATAGCTATTTTTTCTTTCTGTAAAACATACCTGTTGATTAATTTTATTTATTTATTTATTCTTTTAAATTCTGACCTTGATGTTTTTCATAAATGATGTAGCCTCAACCGCTTGCCATTAAATATCGATAGGTGCACTTATGTATATGTGATTCCCACGTAAGAAAAGCATAATCACTTTTAATTACAAGATCGACGAATGCTCGCTGCTCAGACTTGACAAAACGAAAGATCTTGGAGTCTGGTTAAACGGCCGTTTTTCATTTGACGATCACATTGATGCCACTGTTCGCAAAGCGGGTGCTACTCTGGACTTTATCAAGCGGTGGTCTAAGGAGTTCAAAGATCCTTATATTACACGAACTCTTTTCTGCACATTTGTTCGACCAATACTTGAATATGCGAGTCTGGTTTGGTCTCCATCCCTTAAATCGCACATTAATCGTGTCGAGGCCGTCCAACGAAGATTTCTTAGGTTCGCTCTTCGAAACCTTCCCTGGTCTGACCCACTAATTCTGCCTCCGTACGTGGACCGACTCAAACTTATCTCTTGAGCAACGCCGCGACAACTTTAAGATATTGTTTGCTTTTGATTGTATGTCAGGTAACGTCAACTCCCCTGAACTTGTCGGTCTGTTTAACATCTGTGTTCCGGTTCGCCCGACCAGACACTATATTTCTTCCAAACGTCTCTTCATCATACAAACTATGGATCAAACGAACATATCACGTCAATGTCACGCACTTTCAATGCTAATTTTCATGTTTCAAGAAACACGATTAAAGGTCAGCTTCGTTAAAATTGCTTTTCGCTTTCCGTATGTTATGTAGTAATCAGTTCTTTGATGAAATCGAAATAACTAAGTGAAATAAACGAAACAAAATTTGCAAATGTGGGACAATTTAAAATTGGTACTGTAATCTAAACTGAAACCAAATAACACTATAAGGAAATTAACTAAGTGAAAAAAATAAATTACTTAGTGGACATAACACCAAACAAACGAAGCTGCTCGCTGAACCTTTAAAATAACAATACTGTGCTACAAACTAGTGTTAGTTCCGGACTTGTGAACAAATTAAAGTGCCTATCGGACGTTTCCACAAAAATTAAGTTAGGGTACTCTTCGAATAATTAAATGAGAACTGTCCAAAGCTTAAGCACAGATTTCTAATTCTTGAACCTATAAAAAAAAATCTTAACCCCCAAAAGGGTTATAAATTAAAAAGTCAATTAAAACAAAAGGTGTTTGACAAAGAAAGAAAAATTTATTTAATCAACCCTACACAAGAGGCAAGGAGCAGCAGCAAGAGGCGACACGCAGCAGTGGAATTCGTCAATCTTCAATCAACTATGGCGGCCGCCTCTTCAAGATTATTATGTAATCTTTAAATATCTTCCATATTATACAATTTTTTAGGACAGAGCAATTTTTGTTTCACCACGTTATCTTGTTTCTGTCGGTTACTATTATTTAAGATATAATAACAAAAACAAAACCTGGTTTAGTTTAGCAGGGAATAATTCTTCTCTACATTTAAAATCACTGATGTGAAATTGTTGTTACGTAAAGGGATGGAGACGAATGGAGGGTTTAATAATAGATTCGAATAATGAGATAATTTTTCAATTTTTTATTGCTCCCTAAGTTCCCCTCCTTTTTGTTAGCCTCCTCTTCGGATTTTTTTCGTTTAGGTATGTAAATTATTATAGGGACCTCCCGAAATATTTGGGCCAATAAGAGGTCATTGGGCGGTTGGGGATAGGCCATGGAGGATCCATTCCAACAGAATCCTCCCTTCGGAGAGTTAGTCACCAGCAGTTGCAGGGGTCCTATATTACCCTTCCCTATACCTTTTTTTCGTATTCCTGTCTGCGCGAGATATTCGTTGCGGGCATCTCGTCTTTGTGGCTCAATGCGGCTTTAAGGCAAACCCCCACATACTACCGTATGCTAGCCTATAAGTTCGCGCGGCCACACACCACGAAGGAGACAGCATAGCCGGTCTCAGAGCTCGCTCACACAGAAATTCTTTGATTTGTTTTAAATTTTTCAATTCCAATCTTAATCAATTTTGGTCAATTGATATGATTTATAATAAATATTGATTCCGAAATCCACCTTGAATCGACAATTTTCCTGACATCTTGACGCCATAATTGCGAATTCCAAGAAGAGGCAGACGGCAACCGAAAGTAGAGGCTGTAAGCTTTCATTTGCATCCCCGGACGATTTGTTTGGATTAAACTTATTTTGTGATATAAAAACTCATTTTTGCGTGCTTGATCGTCCATAACTTGAAAATTCCAGATTTTTGGACTTAAAATTATAAAGCTAATCACATTCTGCTTTTTTTATTTTTATTTTCTTTTATGACTTAAAAACAAAGCGAGAAGGTTCGTTCCCAGCAAGATCAATTGGGTTGATGCATACCTGGACAGCTCATACTAGTAATTTTACATTATATCACTAATGTAGTTGTGTAATATCCACGCTCAGAAATTGGCTTTGTTATCATAAGACAATGATGCTACATAGATTGTCGTATATAATCCGCCATCTTGAGGCGTCCACGTCATAAAGCTTGTCGTATTTTGCTTTTTATTTGATATCCATGTCAAGGAGTTGTGAAAAAAATTTAATCCGCCACATTGGGGTGTACCCCATAATGGATATAGACTGACGTAATATAGCTTGCCGTATTCTTCTCGTCAATTGGTTGTGAAGAAAAATATAATCCACCAGTTTGGTGTGTACACCCTATTCCCCCTTAAAGTCCCCTTTTTTGTCCCTGTTAGTTAATAAGTCCTACTTAAGTTCTAATCGTTAAGTTCTTATGTTTGTATTTATGTATGCATGCATGTTTGTATAGCTGGCATTAAGCTGAATTAAATAAATAAATATTTATTTAAGAATGACGCCACATATATTGTTGTATTCTGCTAGTCAATCCCTTTCATTTGATACCCATATCGAAGAAGTTTCGAAGTAAGGGGTAATCCGCCATCATGGGACATCCGCTATATTGGATTTAGAATGACATCACATAGTTTACTCATGCAACACATTTATTTGATACACAATGTCAGACATTATGACTTATTTGACGCCATTTTGCTTTTTTTTAACGCTCTATCGCCTATGACACCCGGAGGATCAATATGATTCTAACGACCACTCATCTGTCCAAATCGGTTAATCCAGTGGGGATTTAGGCCGTGACATCCAGGAAAACATACATACATACATAGACTGATAAACACATAACCCTTCCGTTGTCGGGTAAAAAAAACTTGTTAATTTAAACGGTTTTATGGCACAATTGATGATGTACAAAACGCTAGTAAATAATTATGGGTCACCAATCTGCAGCCAACTTCTGTAACTCTCACAGTGCCTAGTGAATCACGAAAACGTCACTGTGAGGAATTTCTCAAAATACACATTTCTGTAAATCAAGGAGGAAAATTCTGACGGCACATATTGGAAAGTGAGATAAAATTACGTTTCTGTAACGACTTTCGTGAGTAAAATAGTGACAGAAAAGTGAGATATAATTAACGCTGCTTAGAGGTGGTGAGTTGCAACTGAAGGGTTTACTGCAGCTCCATTTTTGGTATATTTTGAGCTCGAGCGTTTAAAACTTCGCCTTACAACCCATATTTCTGCACACCAATATAGTTTTTGTACTTATAATTTTACTCGTTTTGCCCATGGGCATAACATTTTAAGTTACCAGTCTTTCATATAAGGGCTTTGTACCGCAAGGTATTTGTTCCAGGAATATTAGGATCGTGTAGCTGAAATTTAAATAGAAAAAAATGTGTGCAGGCTTATAGTTACTTTTTACTGATTAAATTCAATTCGCAATAAGTTCACACTTTATCGTTTATACAATGTTTTGATTTTATAATTTTTTTAGTCTTTGTCTGAGGTTATTAACATATAATATCTTGGCTTCTGGCCAGAAATTTCTTCAGCAAATAATTCCAGCTCAGTTGACCCAAGATCATTCATATGTATTTAGAATTTATACAGTTGGCCTTTAAAGGTCCGTTCGATTGTCGGCTTAACAAATTATATTATAGTGTAACCACAAACACAAAGAAGGGACAAAATTTAATGTAAAATTATTCGCAAAATCATAATCGTAGTGATTGAAATGACGGCAGATATTTCCAGGTACGATTTCTACTATAAGCTGGCTTTCAGTGAACTAAACCCAATTATCATAACATTGCAAAATTCTGGCAGTGACACTGCCGGTTGGAGTAGAACTCTGGCTAAAGCTTGGCAGTATTACTGCCGGTTGGAGTGATAAGGGTTAAATAATACGTCTATAAAGAGTTAAAGGAAAGTAAAAAGAATATTATTAGCAAAATAGAAATAGAAAATAATATTTTACAATGACGAGAAGGCTGTGGAAATTGAAATTGATCATAGAGGTACTTTCGTGCGCGTGATTCAGTAAGCTTAAAAAAAGAAAAAAGATCAACGCGTGGCGGTTCAAAAAAGACCGCAAAGACCACCCAAGAATCAAGTTTCTTTAAGGCGATGTATGTATGGTCGATGGAGTCATTAAAAGCAGTATCCAAACTTTTAGTGCAGTTGTTATCTGCATCCTGTTATCAGGAAAAATTAGACTGCCATGTATAAAGAAAGGCATGAGTAGGCAGCCTCTTGACAATTTTGGAACGGGTAACGGTTGGCAATATGGACGCTGACAACCATGACTCGATTTCGATGGATTTAGCTTAATTCACAAATTGTGATGCTTTCATAACAAGGCAAACTTGAAATCCAAACAATCTAAACTAAGTGCAGAACATATTTGATGCAGTTGCGATGTAACCACAAAGCATCAATTTTGACAATTTTGCATATTATTTCAACTTTGCATAAACACTCTATAATACAAATGACGGGGAAAACTATAAGTGAGACTTGCAATCGTTATATTGTTATGTAGCTTAAGGCCTTAGTTAAATGACCCCAGTATTATTTACACGGAGTATCTTAAACCCCCCTGCCCGCGACAGGGGCAAGCTTAGTGCATGAGAAGTTACACAAGGAAGCACGGGTAATGAACGGGTTCCCGTGTTAATGAATACATATACATATGTACATATAGGGCTTCTCTGGGTCGTTGGGCTTGAATCGGCCATGGATAAATTGGAGCTTCAAGATGCTGGATCCTATGTGGCGGCTGAACATTTTCAACTTGAGCGGATTTCCGTGTAATTGAATGTATAGGAGTTTTTATAGACTGATTTAAAATCTGCTATAGACATTTTGAACTCCAACATGGCGGCCAAAAGTTATTAACCTAAATGAATTTCGTCAGTGTGGATTTCGGATATAAACTTTGTTCTGTTTGAAGCGGAGAAGGTTAAGTTGGTCTATTTCGTTATGACTTTTCAGATTTCGCCGAATAATATTAACGATCTCTCTCTTTTTTAATGGAATTTTTTTCAGACAAAAATTCAAAATCAATAGCTTTTGAAAACTCTTGTTTTAGATTTTTCAGTGTGAAAGAACACTTGTTAAATCCACCAAGGGCCAGTATGTAATTTGGTTTTCGATACGAGAAGCAAGCTCATCTCATCGGTATGGCGTTTGCTTCTCTGCCATAGACACTCACGGGGAGGGATCGAAACCCAGTCCTAGTTATTAACTTGGTTAAGATTTCAAGTATAAAGGATCGAAACACTCGTCACTTTTTTCAGCTCGTTCACTACTCCTAGTGATCGAGTTTGATCCGAAAAATTACATCTTGTCCCTTGTTGGATTTTGACATTGAAATTTTTTTTTCATGTAGGTTCCTAGGTATATATTTCCGGGAAAAAAGTTCATAAAAAAAATCAGAAAAGTCATTGTTTGAAGTCAAGCAAAGTTTATATCCGAAATCTGCATGGACGAAGTCGGGGGAGAAAGCTAGTTACCCATACATTGTTACACTCTATATTACGTAACACTTACTCTCAATAGCGAAACAATGCGTCATTATTTAAAAGGCATAAAACATTTATTATTGGTTTCAAAATGCTTTCTAAGTTGCCGAAATTGACAAGAACTGGAAATGGATTTGCAAACGAAGTAACAGACTATACGCAATAATGTTGTTATCTAATTTGTAAATCACACTTTTTTTGTGAAAATCAAAAAAAAACATCAACAACATCGTATACTTGTAAAATTATGTTAGTTTTTCTACTCTCCATTTAACGAAATCTCTCAATAATGCAATAAAATACTTAGTCCCTTAAGTTTCACTATATAGAGTTTACCCTGTATGAATGTACCTACAGAAAATCACAAGTCTAATCTAACTAAGCTGACTCTTTAACTGGTGCTTCGAATAGTTAAAATCGATATTAGTGTAATTCTGATTAAAGAGACGCGACATTCTGCTCGTTCATGTCATAGTTAGTGTTATGGTGGCAGACATGGAGAAAATTATATTAATGCTACCTTTTTTATTAATTAAATCATTAATGGAATTCCCTGCGAATATAATTAATTTCTATATCACTGAAAATTTGGAACAGACTTACAATTACTGGTGAATTTCAATCCAAGCATCTAAAGTTCTTTTGGAAACGAACACTCGAAGTCATAAAATGTCTGCAACAAACTCTGAAGATAATCTTTCAAAAGTTAACTTATTGGGTAAGTTGGAAATATTGGCATTTATTTGATAACATATTATCATGGTTCGATTTTTCGTGATCAATTTCAGTTTGTCTCATTAAAATCATTCTAGCCATTCAAGTCACATGATCAAGAACAATCAAACAGTGTTACTTCGATTACATGCAAGATTGAGTCTTCGATCTTCGTTTTTGAGTTCGTAAGATTGAAGGATCGAGTGGAAAGCAAATTGAAGGTGAACAGAAGTGATATACAAACAGAAAATTTAGTTTTTATGAGAAATATTTTATTTTATAATAATAATAACAATAACGACAATAATAATAATAATCACACTACGATAATTGAAAAAAAACCATTAGGGAAAAATGATACGCCCCACCACGATGTTCATACTTTGCTTAGCATATGCGAACAATATCTTAAACGTGGAATATAATTCGTATGCACCAAATTTATTTGTCGCTTGAAAATTTCTTATGTATGTATATACACTTTGAAATTACACTGGGTATACGTAAGAAAGGGAGCAACTGAAAATCGAGGGTTTATATGTACCCGGAAAACAGCTGATTGCTTTTCAGGTTCCACATGTAAAATTCTAATTACATTAAAAGTGTGCCTTGGATGATTATTTTTATGGGCCGGATACTTGGCGGAATGAATACGTAATTTAATTTCCTTTATCCGTATAATTACTGCACTACATAACATATTATATTAAATGTAGTTAATAGTATATTAAGCAACAAGGGCGGTAACTAGCCGATTGCCCACGGTGGTAGGGTTAAACGCACGAGCGTTATTGTATTGCTTTAGTTTAGCAGGGAATAATTCTTCTCTACATTTAAAATCACTGATGTGAAATTTTTGTTACGTAAAGGGATGGAGACGAATGGAGGAATTAATAATAGATTCGAATAATGAGATAATTTTTCAATTTTTTATTGCTCCCTAAGTTCCTCTCCTTGTTGTTAGCCTCCTCTTCGGTTTTTTTGCGCTGAGGTATGTAAATTATTATAGGGACCTCCCGAAATATTTGGGCTAATAAGAGGTCATTGGGTGGTTGGGGATAGGCCACGGAGGATCCATTCCAACAGGATCCTCCGTTCGGAGTCACCAGCAGTTGCAGGGGTTTTTCCTATATTACCCTTCCCTATACCTTTTTTTTGTATTCCTGTCTGCGCGAGATATTCGTTGCGGGCATCTCGTCTTTGTGGCTCAATGCGGCTTTAAGGCAAACCCCCACATACTACCGCATGCTAGCCTATAAGCTCGCGCGGCCGCACACCACGAAGGAGACAGCATAGCCGGTCTCAGAGCTCGCTCACACAGAAATTCTTTGATTTGTTTCCAATTCTTCAATTCCAATCTTAATCAATTTTGGTCAATTGATAAGATTTATAATAAATATTGATTCCTTAAAACTTTTATTTCATCTCACTTATTTTCTACCTAAGCGCTATGGGGAAGATCTCAATAATGTGAATAAAGGATTCTGAGTATTTAATACATACATTATTTTTACCTCACTTTAGTAGTTTATGCGAAATCCACCTTGTAACGACAATTTTCCTGACATCTTGACGCCATAATTGCGAATTCCAAGAAGAGCCATGCGGCAACCGAAAGTAGAGGCTGTGAGCTTTCATTTGCATCCCCGGACGATTTGTTTGGATCAAACTTATTTTGTGATATAAAATCTCATTTTTGCGTTCGAACATATCAATCTCGATCGTCCATAACTTGAAAATTCCAGATTTTTGGACTTAAAATTATATAGCTAATCATATTCTGCTGGTTGTAACCTTTCATTTGATACCCATATTAAGGGGGTTACCAAGAAAATGTAATCCGCCATGTTGCTATATTGGATTTTGAAGGATTTTGGATATACTAAATTGCATTGTCACCGGCCTCATACACGAGTGCAAAATATCAAAACTCTAGCTTTATTAGAACTAGTCGAAATTTTGATTGCAAGATTCCGTCAAAATCCACTAAATTCCAACAATTACACGTTTAATTCAGTCGATATCTGCGCATACGATCTCTTTCTGCCAGAACATCAATATTACATGGCTTCTTTCCAGTGATCTTTGTGTAGTCGAGTTCTTCAATGCGAAGTCGATCGAGGGTTCTTAAGGATCGTCTACACGTAATGTTTTATCGTCAGTCTTACACACAATTCCCATCAGTCTTTTGGGGGTTTGTCACACCTCATTTTGTTCATGGAAACCGTTAAACTTACCGTCTACACGAAATGTTTTGTTTGACAAACCTGGCATGCTCATGCAAGGCTAACGATAAAACATTATGTGTAGACCGACCTTTACTCTGCTAAGAGCGACACATGCTTGGCCTTGATCCCAAGTGTATGACGTGTGCTTCACAGAACCATCTTGCATCTTGTGCCCATGACTACTATTGGTAACATTCTCCGATCAACCGTGCCATGGCTAAACTTAATTTAGCTAATTTAGTTACTAATTATTTGTTGTTTGTTGCAATTTGAGTTGTGATTTTAATGATGCCATATAGTTAATTGTATACTACTCTTCGTAACCTTTCATTTTATATCTATATTAAGGGATTGTGGAGGAAAAGGCAATCCGTCATCTTGGGGTGTACGCCATATTGAGATTAGAATGACGTCACGTAGCTTATTGAGACGGCCGACTCGAAATTTCTTCCCTGATCAGGATGCAGCTGAGGTGGCAGTCCAAACCTGTTAAATACGTGCTGAATGAGTGCGTCGGCTACCCGTTCCGCCGTTTGGTCTTCCAGTGGTATAGCTTCTGGCCATTTGGTGAAATAATCCCCAACGACTAGCCCAACTCATTTCCCTTCGTCATCATCGGCAATGGTTCGAGGATGTCAATCGCGAACCCTTCAAATGGCGCTCTTACGTTACAAATTAAATAATTCGAACAGTTTTAATACTTGCAGATAGTCTATCGGTGTTACGAGGTTGGCCTTTGGCGCCGAAAGTGGAGAGGGACACTTCAATACTCAAGATTCAAGACATTTATTGAGACTTTACATTTGACAGACATTTACACGGTGGCGAACAAAGGCCACTTACTTAAGCATACTCGCCGGCTACAATAATGCCAAGGCTTAAGATAACAAATATACCAGCGAATGGCACAGTGTTAATTTTGTCCACATTACATATACAAGTTTTATAAAATCAGACGAGGGGACACGCTTGCTCCCGACGTGTACATACAGTCGCGAACAAAACATTTGCAACTCTTTAATGCATTACTATCTTTAAAAATAATAATACAAACATCTTGATTTTCATTCACTTTATTATAATACCTAAGGTGTTTTAGGAACAAAAGTAAAACAAAATTGAATTTCCTCAAATATAAAATAAAATTCCTCCATTCGTCTCCATCCCTTTACGTAACAAAAATTTCACATCAGTGATTTTAAATGTAGAGAAGAATTATTCCCTGCTAAACTAAAGCAATACAATAACGCTCGTGCGTTTAACCCTACCACCGTGGGCAATCGGCTAGTTACCGCCCTTGTTGCTTAATATACTATTAACTACATTTAATATAATATGTAGTGCAGTAATTATACGGATAAAGGAAATTAAATTACGTATTCATTCCGCCAATTATCCGGCCCATAAAAATAATCACCCAAGGCGCACTTTTAATGTAATTAGAATTTTACAGGTGGAACCTGAAAAGCAATCAGCTGTTTTCCGGGTACATATAAACCCTCGATTTTCAGTTGCTCCCTTTCTTACGTATACCCAGTGTAATTTCAAAGTGTATATACATACATAAGAAATTTTCAAGCGACAAATAAATTTGGTGCATACGAATTATATTCCACGTTTAAGATATTGTTCGCATATGCTAAGCAAAGTATGAACATCGTGGTGGGGCGTATCATTTTTCCCTAATGGTTTTTTTTCAATTATCGTAGTGTGATTATTATTATTATTGTCGTTATTGTTATTATTATTATAAAATAAAATATTTCTCATAAAAACTAAATTTTCTGTTTGTATATCACTTCTGTTCACCTTCAATTTGCTTTCCACTCGATCCTTCAATCTTACGAACTCAAAAACGAAGATCGAAGACTCAATCTTGCATGTAATCGAAGTAACACTGTTTGATTGTTCTTGATCATGTGACTTGAATGGCTAGAATGATTTTAATGAGACAAACTGAAATTGATCACGAAAAATCGAACCATGATAATATGTTATCAAATAAATGCCAATATTTCCAACTTACCCAATAAGTTAACTTTTGAAAGATTATCTTCAGAGTTTGTTGCAGACATTTTATGACTTCGAGTGTTCGTTTCCAAAAGAACTTTAGATGCTTGGATTGAAATTCACCAGTAATTGTAAGTCTGTTCCAAATTTTCAGTGATATAGAAATTAATTATATTCGCAGGGAATTCCATTAATGATTTAATTAATAAAAAAGGTAGCATTAATATAATTTTCTCCATGTCTGCCACCATAACACTAACTATGACATGAACGAGCAGAATGTCGCGTCTCTTTAATCAGAATTACACTAATATCGATTTTAACTATTCGAAGCACCAGTTAAAGAGTCAGCTTAGTTAGAGTTACTACTTGTGATTTTCTGTAGGTACATTCATACAGGGTAAACTCTATATAGTGAAACTTAAGGGACTAAGTATTTTATTGCATTATTAAGAGATTTCGTTAAATGGAGAGTAGAAAAACTAACATAATTTTACAAGTATACGATGTTGTTGATGTTTTTTTTTGATTTTCACAAAAAAAGTGTGATTTACAAATTAGATAACAATATTATTGCGTATAGTCTGTTACTTCGTTTGCAAATCCATTTCCAGTTCTTGTCAATTTCGGCAACTTAGAAAGCATTTTGAAACCAATAATAAATGTTTTTTGCCTTTTAAATAATGACGCATTGTTTCGCTATTGAGAGTAAGTGTTACGTAATATAGAGTGTAACAATGTATGGGTAACTAGCTTTCTCCCCCGACTTCGTCCATGCAGATTTCGGATATAAACTTTGCTTGACTTCAAACAATGACTTTTCTGATTTTTTTAATGAACTTTTTTCCCGGAAATATATACCTAGGTACCTACATGAAAAAAAAATTTCAATGTCAAAATCCAACAAGGGACAAGATGTAATTTTTCGGATCAAACTCGATCACTAGGAGTAGTGAACGAGCTGAAAAAAGTGACGAGTGTTTCGATCCTTTATACTTGAAATCTTGACCAAGTTAATAACTAGGACTGGGTTTCGATCCATCCCCGTGAGTGTCTATGGCAGAGAAGCAAACGCCATACCGATGAGATGAGCTTGCTTCTCGTATCGAAAACCAAATTACATACTGGCTCTTGGTGGATTTAACAAGTGTTCTTTCACACTGAAAAATCTAAAACAAGAGTTTTCAAAAGCTATTGATTTTGAATTTTTGTCTGAAAAAAATTCCATTAAAAAAGAGAGAGATCGTTAATATTATTCGGCGAAATCTGAAAAGTCATAACGAAATAGACCAACTTAACCTTCTCCGCTTCAAACAGAACAAAGTTTATATCCGAAATCCACACTGACGAAATTCATTTAGGTTAATAACTTTTGGCCGCCATGTTGGAGTTCAAAATGTCTATAGCAGATTTTAAATCAGTCTATAAAAACTCCTATACATTCAATTACACGGAAATCCGCTCAAGTTGAAAAAGTTCACCCGCCATATAGGATCCAGCATCTTGAAGTTCCAATTATCCATGGCCGACAAGCCCAACGACCCAGAGAAGCCCTATATGTACATATATGTATTCATTAACACGGAAACCCGTTCATTACCCGTGCTTCCTTGTGTAACTTCTCATGCACAAAGCTCGCCCCCTGTCGCGGGCAGGGGGTTTAAGATACTCCGTGTAAATAATACTGGGGTCATTTAACTAAGGCCTTAAGCTACATAACAATATAACGATTGCAAGTCTCACTTATAGTTTTCCCCGTCATTTTTATTATAGAGTGTTTATGCAAAATTGTCAAAATTGATGCTTTGGGGTTACATCGCAACTGCATCAAATATGTTCTGCACTTGAATTAGATTGTTTGGATTTCAAGTTTGCCTTGTTATGAAAGCATCACAATTTGTGAATTAAGCTAAATCCATCGAAATCGAGTCATGGTTGTCAGCGTCCATATTGCCAACTGTTACCCGTTTCAAACTTGTCAAGAGCCTAGTCATGCCTTTCTTTATACATGGCAGTCTAATTTTTCCGAGGGTAGCTAACAACTGCACCAAAAGTTTGGATACTGCTTTTAATTACTGCATCGACCATACATCGACTTAGAAACTTGATTCTTGGGTGGTCTTTGTGGTCTTTTTTGAACCGCCACGCGTTGATCTTTTTTTTTTTTAAGCTTACTGAATCACGCGCACCAAAGTACCTCTATGATCAATTCCAATTTCCACAGCCTTCTCGTCATCATAAAATATTAATACCGCTTCATGCTATCCACGTATACATAGTGTTTTTCATTACTTTTGTTTTCTGTCTTTCTTTTTACTTTCCTTTATCTCCTTATAGACATATTCTTTAACCCTTATCACTCCAACCGGCAGTAATACTGCCAAGCTTTAGCCAGAGTTCTACTCCAACCGGCAGTGTCACTGCCAGAATTTTGCAATGTCTGCCGTCATTTCAATCACCACGATTGTGATTTTGCGAATAATTTTACATTAAATTGTGTCCCTTCTTTGTGTTTGTGGGTACACTATAATATAATTTGTTAAGCCGACAATCGAACGGACCTTCAAGGGCCAACTGTATAAATTCTAAATACATATGAATGATCTTGGGTCAACTGAGCTGGAATTATTTGATGAAGAAATTTCTGGCCAGAAACCAAGATATAATATTATATGTTAATAACCTCAGACAAAGACTAAAAAAATTATAAAATCAAAACATTGTAGAAACGATAAATTATGTATTTATTGCGAATTGAATTCAATCAGTAAAAAGTAAATATAAGCCTGCACACATTTTGTTCTATTTAAATTTCAGCTACACGATCCTATTCCTGGAACAAATACCTTGCGGTACAAAGCCCATATATGAAAGACTGGTAACTTAATATGTTTTACCCAAGGGCAAAACGAGTAAAATTATAAGTACAAAAAACTATATTGGCGTGCAGAAATTTGGGTTGTAAGGCGAATTTTTGAACGCTCGAGCTCAAAATATACCAAAAATGGAGACCCTTCAGTTGCAACTCACCACCTCTAAGCAGCGTGCATTATATCTCACTTTTCTGTCACTATTTTACTCACGAAAGTCGTTACAGAAACGTAATTTTATCTCACTTTGCAATATGTGACGTCACAATTTTCCTCCTTGATTTACAGAAATGTGTATTTTGAGAAATTCCTCACAGTGACGTTTTCGTGATTCACTAGGCACTGTGAGAGGTACAGAAATTGGCTGCAGAATGTTGACCCATAATAAATTATTTTCTAACGTTTAGTACATCATCAATTGTGCCATAAAATCGTTTAAATTAAAAAGTTTTTTTTACCCGACAACGGAAGGGTTATGTGTTTGTCAGTCCATGTATGTATGTATGTTTTTCCGGATGTCACGGCCTAAATCCCCACTGGAATAACCGATTTGGATAGATGAGTGGTCGTTAGAATCATATTGATCCTCCGGGTGTCATAGGCTATAGAGCGTTAAAAAAAAGCAAAATGGCGTCAAATAAGTCATAATGTCTGACATTCTGTATCAAATAAAAGTGTTGGATGGGTAAACTATGTGATGTCATTCTAAATCCAATATGGCGGATGTCCCATGATGGCGGATTACCCCTTACTTCGAAACTTCTTCGATATGGTATCAAATGAAAGGGATTGACTAGCAGAATACAACAAGATATGTGGCGTCATTCTTAAATAAATATTTATTTATTTAATTCAGCTTAATGCCAGCTATGGCAGCTATATAAACATGCATGCATACATAAATACAAACATAAGAACTAAACGATTAGAACTAAAGTAGGACTTATTAACTAACAGAGACAAAAAAAGGGACTTTAAGGGGGAATATGGTGTACACACCAAACTGGTGGATTATATTTTTCTTCACAATCCATGACATGGGTATCAAATGAAAGGGTTTGACGAGAAGAATACGGCAAGCTATATTACGTCAGTCTAAATCCATTATGGGGTACACCCCAATGTGGCGGATTAAATTTTTTTCACAACTCCTTGACATGGATATCAAATTAAAAGCAAAATACGACAAGCTTTATGACGTGGACGCCTCAAGATGGCGGATTATATACGACAATCTATGTAGCATCATTGTCTTATGATAACAAAGCCAATTTCTGAGCGTGGATATTACACAACTACATTAGTGATATAATGTAAAATTACTAGTATGAGCTGTCCAGGTATGCATCAACCCAATTGATCTTGCTGGGAACGAACCTTCTCGCTTTGTGTTTAAGTCATAAAAGAAAACAAAACGAAATCTTGCACATTCCTGTTTGATCTTTTTGTGCAGTAATGAGCGTTTTTGGTTTATCGTTGTATTGAGTGTTTTTTTAATAATACAATCAATTGTGAAAAATTGTTTTTGTGCTTTTATAAAAGAGAAGGTAAGTTGAACAAAATATATTATTATTAAATAATAAACAACGCGAAAGATCAGCTAAAGAACATGCAGCGAAAATAAAAAGGGTAAAGATAGGGTCATTACAAGTAATATTCAAAATAGCATCTTTTTTTTATTTCTGCGTTAGACAAGTCAATTATTTTCCTCTGCAACTTTGCGAAATTTTCATTTTTCGAGTTTTCAATAGTTTAAATTGTACAAGTACTTAAATCATGAATTAAAGTAACGAACATTTTTAGCTGAATCAGGTTAAGGATGAGAAGACGCATAAGGGAAGTGGCTTCACAAATGAATAAGAATTTTCCCGAAAAAAGCCTTTTAGAAAGTGAAAATGCCGCAGAAAATGAAAGTATTTCAGAAAATGTAAATGTCATAGAAATAGAAAGAGTTGAACTATATGTAGAAGGATCTAGCCACAGCAGATATTAAATTCCTCAAGAAAAAAGGAAAGTCTTGCAGATAAAATAGCAGAATGGATGGTGAAATTTCAAATAAGACGAGAAGCAAGTGACGAACTGCTTAAAATTCTCAATGCCGCTAAATTAAAAATTTACCTCTTTGTACAAAAACTTTGTTAGATATAAAAAATCATGGTCTAGTTGAGCCACGCATTGTTCCACCAGGCATTTACTACCATTTTGGATTGGAAAAAAGCATTCAAGTGTTACAACTTAATTCATTTCAATTAACGGAAATAGAAATCGACATCGGCGTTGACGGTTTACCACTTTATAAGAGTTCTTGTGAGACCCTTTGGCCGATGCTAGGCTCAATCTCTTATAATATTGAAATAAAACCGTTCGTAATTGGTATATATAAGGGATCAAAGAAACCAGAGAATCCAAACGATTTTTTGCTAGATTTTGTCAACGAATATAAGAAATTAAAAACCGAAGGCATAGAATTGACTACCGGAATGCGTGCGCCTCTAAAAATAAGACTATTCATTTGTGATACTCCAGCTCGTGCTTTTCTAATCGGCACTGTTGGTCATACGTCTAGTAGAGGTTGCACGAAATACATACAAGAAGGCCATAATATCAATAAGTCTCTTACATACAGTAACACAATTGGTCCACTTAGGACAGATGCAGATTTCAAAAATCGCAAAAATTAATTTTTCCACATATTATCTTTTCAAAATAGAATGCATTGCTTAGAGGAAATCGGGGTGAATATGGTTAGCCAATTCCCCCTAGACCCAAAGCATTTGATAGATCTTGGGGTTGTTAAAAAAATATATTTGTGGAAAGACAAGCACACAATACCTGAACTAACTCGAAATGAAAAAGATTTAATCAACAATAAGCTGATTGCAATGAGAGCTAGAAAACCAAGAAGTTTAGACGAATTCTGTCGATGGAAGGCCATTGAATTCCGGCAATTAATCTTGTATACTGGTGTGGTCCTATTTAGGGGTATATTGCACATAGATTTATATTAGCATTTTCTTCTGCTTTTTGGTGCATATAGATTAATTTCATGTCCACGAAATTGCAAAAACAATTTAGAAACAGTGAAGCAAATGCCGCAAGATTTTGTAATTAATTTTAGCATTCTGTACGGCCCAGAAAAAATCAGCTATAATGTGCATAACCTATTGCACTTACCAGATTGTGTTGATATGTATGGAAAAGTAGACAGCTTTTCAGCATATAAATTCGAAAATTTTATGCAAACCTTAAAAAGAGACTATCGTCAGCCAGTAAACATATTACAACAAATTCATAAAAGAGTAACAGAAAGATTTAGATTTACAAAACATAAAGTTAAAAAAATTGGACCAAGAAATGTATCCAGATATAGCCAAAATTTCGCTTGTCCTCTATATACCAATTACAAATTTGACATTTTTTATTTAAGCAATAATGAACCAGATTGTTTTTGTTTTATAGAACCGCTAATACCCGTGAATTGTCTTAAATTCAATAATATTCAGAGCTATTTTGAAGAACCTTTTGATTCTATAAGAACATTGGGAATCTGTCGCACAGAGTGGACTTTTTGCGAAGAGGAAAAATTCCAAATCGAAAATTTAGCGTGTAGAGCGGTACAACTAAGCGTCGAAGATAGATATGTTTTCATCCCGATTTTGCACCCGTGCACTTTTTAACAACAAATGTCATTCCCAGAAAATGGAGCCATCAACTTCCAAAAAATATATGTAGGAGTAACGACGCTTATCCCCCCTTGGCCGTTTTTAGGTGCAATGCCACCTTGGGGAGAGAAGAAAAATCCGCGAATAAGGAAAATAAAAGTAAATATATTGTTACCAAAATGACCCCAAACATTTGTAGTGTTGGGCCAAGTTTTGATTCGCGTCTGGCACAACCAAAATGAGGAAAAAAGAAGGATCTGTCAGTCGTGGTGTGCGGATCGGTCGGCGGAGACACGTGCCGGGATTGTTAACTTTTTTTTTTGTAAAAGAAAATAAAGGCTAGTTACCCGAGTTAATTTCCGCTTGTTTTTTGGTCCCGAAATCCCTCGTGGGTGACAGCGCGTTAGAGAATCAGTTTTCTCCGTGGATGGTTTTTCCGCCAAACATTTTTCTTGCAAGATTTGTCGGCTAGCCGCTCGGCTGACAAATTTTGTAACAATATATTCAATCTTGTTTGCATAATTGTGAGTAACTTAAAAATTTCGAAAATAATTTTGCTAATTACAGAAATAACTGATGCGGAAACAAATCAACAATGTCCTGGATGTACAACACTAGGTAAACTAAAAGCAATTCAATATTTTAAATGCTATCAACTATAATATAAAAAATGTAGAAGCAGCTAACAAAATTATGGTTGAAAAACTCACGGAGGTAGAGAGAAGCTAGCCAGGCAAACCATATTTTTGGAAAAGATTCGGGAAAAAGTATGTCCGCCAACCACTGAACTTGATTTTTTCCCGTTATGGAGTTTGGATGAGCTGAAAGAAGTGGACAACAAAACGTCCAAAATTCCGACTGATCAAGCAGTAAGTTAAAAAATCTGTGTATGATAAATAACAAATAATAATTTATTATTGCTTTATATTTAGGTTTCAGCACTAAAGCAAATACTGGGGAAAACGCCGTTAAACAAACAATCGATTTGGTGCTTACCCCCCGAATTACTATTAAAAGTAAACTGGGATGCACGAAATAAAAAAGAGGAGTTGAAACCAATTAAAACCTTCAATTCGCTGCTTTATGGTAAATATTTTGATTACTTTAAAAATATGCTAAACGAAATGTGTTTTTGCTATTCGATATATGTAGATGCAGTTAAGACCGGCGACTTTGGATTCCGTCAATCCGAACAGGAATGCGGAAAGCCGTTACATTGGGGAAAAGTCGAATTTAAAAAAATACCTTTCGAAATAAATAGAATGATAAATAGTAGTTAAGTGTTGCATTCTTTTATTTTTTTTTCTTAATGAATAAGAATTTATTTAAAAAAAGCTGAACATATTTATAAGAAGAACTGACTTTTGTTACTCGTCTTTAGTCAAGCAATTAATTGTTATTTTGTTAATATGAATTACTTTTTATTTACAAACAGCTGAATTTTTGTTCGTCTTTTGACCTGTCCTTTACCTTGATCTTTGACTTAAAACTAAAATAATTCGGTGGAAGATTCCACATGCATAATGCTGGGAGCAATATGAACGAGATTCCATGTGCATTCCGGAGAAGGTAGGTGGAAGCAATAATTAATAAATGTGTAAATAGTAAAAAAGCTTTTTTGCTGCTTCCTCCTGCGGACATGCAATGTTAAAAAGAAATGGAGTGTCCAACGGAAGGGAATGCATCCATGGTTTCCCAGGAGTTGCTTCCGTTTGCATCTTGGACTGCTTCTTTTCCCGCTGGGAACCTTTTAATTTCAACCGAAAAAGTGTAATGGGGGAATTAGTGCTATGAGTCTAAGCTAATTAAGTCATGTTATGTGGAAACCGTGTTAATAAAATCTCATATTATAGGAGGGATGACGCAATTTTCGAACCGTACTATATTGAAAGTGTTCTTAGAGTACCGTGCTATAGAAGGATTGTGTGTATTCGCTATTACCTTGGTTAAACTTATTGGAGTTATTTCTAGAATGTATTATAATTTTTGTGAATCTAAGTAATGCTTTCATTTAGGGCAAAATATGTTAGGCACGCAAAAATTGTTTCTGCAATCACTTGCTTATTAAACATTTGGCGTCGCGACGTAGGGGTGTATGGGCGCCGCCGTTCAGTCGTCACAAGAAATCCATTTTGAAAGTTTCCTGGGCTGTCGGGTCAAAAACAATCTACAAATTTCTCCGAGAAACGTTTTCGAATATTCCTCGCAATTAAATCATGCACTGCGTACCTTGCCGTCTGTGCGAGCAGAATACCAAACGACTTCCTTCGCAGCGGGTGGCAGGGATTGGAGTGCTATAAGTGGCTGGCAGTGGGGAACAATTCAGGCATCGTTGGGAATGTGAGAATTTTTTGAGAAAACAATTTAATAAATAATTAGCAAGTTAGCAAGTGAAATCATCTTGGTTGCGGTAGGTACAACACGGTGCTATGTTCAAACTTTGAGCTGTTGTTCCCATTGTTGGCTCTGGAAAGTTTAGGGCGGTGGGGCAAGGACAAGGAGTTCAGATGGGGTCAAGGGAGAATACCAGAAGTTTATGCATTCGGGGAACTTTGCAATTGTTAGATCATTACAACATCTGAATTAGCAGACTCGACAGCCTGTGGTATTTCAGGGAAGAATGCTTGTTTTGTGAAGTGTTTCGAGCGATGGCACTGCTGTGCCACTTGGGACTTGGGCATGTTGAAATGATGGCGTAGTTTCGGATGATGAAAGGGTCGAGGCAGTCGTACTAAAGGAATTATCCCTCGATTTGCCTTAAATCCCCATCAGCCCAGTCTTTATCTCGTCTGAGGGTTTGCTCCGTGCATGCTGAGCATGCCCTCTAACTTGATTGCTTTATCAATTAAAGCGCCACTACCACAATCCAACTGACAAGACGTGACAGCTCCAATGAAGTAGATATGTTAAACGGCGCAGTGGGGGGGTGGCAAAATGGATAAATGAATGAGCGACATCAGGGCCTATCTGGGTGCCCTTCCAGTCAATTAAGTTATCCTTTCACCAGCCAACCGCCGCCGTCTTCGCCGACATCTATGGCCTTGATGAAGTGCCCCACGGACGACGGCATGGATGAGGTCGGGGGATTAATGCTTAAACTTTCCTTTTTCATTAGAGAATGACTTCAGTCGTTTTCTTTTCGCAGATCATTTGAGTAATTCCCACTTTGATCTGGGTGGAGAGCTCTTTGGAGATGGGCGCAATGGGCGGGCCAGGCTGGGCCGCTTTTGGAATCGCATGATTTTGTTTTAATTAACAATTTCCAGGGAAAAGGGGGCATCTATTACAGTTGAGCGTAAATTAATTCGGGAAGAATTTCGCGAGTTTTCTCGATCTTACTTTAATCGAAGGGTGGGGCTCAAAAGCTTGCCAGGGGATAGTAGGTACTTTTGTGCTCATCAATCGGTGCTCTATGTACAATTTATCAGAATGCTTCTCTGACACTGTCTTACTTCATTATTTCACCTAGGCCGCTCAAAGGAATTTGAGGAAACGTTTCAAGTAGTACCTACTTTTAAAGTAGGTACCATTTAGAAAAGGGACGGAAAAATAATGAGAGAAATAAGCTAAAAAGATTAAAATTTTCTATATACCATAAGTCTTACCACACAATGTTTATAATTTTACTCTTTACGGGAGTCCAAAAGAGAGTTTACCATAGAATTTTGTTATAAGCGGGAAGCGTAGCCTCTCTGGTGCCTCTCGAAAACACCTATAAGATCTATATTCCGCGACAACTGGATAGCACACCCCTGCAAAAACACGAATTTGACGTATTTTTCTACAGGAGGTACACACATTTTTGCAGTTAGAGATTCCCTCCAATGTCCAAAGACAATTCGAAAGCATTTTCAGCTCTTTCCCTCGCTAAAATTCAAGAATTTTCCTCTAACCTAGAATTAGAGTGCGACAAGTGAATAGCACAGGTTATAAAAAAACAAAGTTTTAAGTGATCGGACAGTCAAAAATTACATTTTGTATTGAAACAGTAAGTAAGGATATTAAAACACAAATTATCGAGCCAAAATTTCCGGAAATTTGACGCGCAAAATGCTTAAATGTAACGGAGATTCAGTGCATCGGGTGAATGCGCAGTGAGGGATGCTCCATAAATCAAATTCGGCTCGTTTTTATTACGGGTCAGTTAGAACTTCGAGCGGCGCTGTTTCACGATCGACTAGGAGAGAGAGCTATTTTTTCAGATGCGGTTTCTTATATGCCCGTAAAGGAAACCGTGTGTGGGCGGAGCGGTGATCAGGCGACTGAGTATGCGGATTCTCTATTATCAGGTAGGGTTCTTAGTTTTTATTTGTTATTGACAAATGAAATTTTATTTTTATGGATTAATCATTTTGTTTTATTTTTAGACGGAGCGGGTGATTTTCCAACAGTATTAAAAGGATCACGTACAAAGAGATTAAAAGACGAAAGAAACACGAAGAAACCCAGAACAAACACGGAAGAAGCACGAACAAAGACGGAAAAAACACGGAACAGACACGAACAAACACGAAAATACCGCGAACTAACACGGAACAAACACGGACGAACGCAACCAAACATGGAACAAATACGGACGAACAAACACGAACAAACAAAGTATATCTACATACCTATGTACTAAAAAGTATAAATATTTCGATTAAATGTATAAGAGTATGATAATAATAACAAGAATAATAAAAAATATTATTAAATGAAAATAATATGCAAAACATCAATTTGAAAATATTATTATTATATTAAAGTACCGACACCTACCGGGACCACACCGAACTATAACCCATTCTCGCAACCTAACTAACATATGTTGTGAATATGAAGTCAATCGGTCATGACATGAGGTTTGGTCAGCGCACGCCCATAAAAGACGCAAGCAGCTCGTCTTCTTCCGACTAGCTTTACAAATATTGATAATTCTAACTGAAAATATATATTTATCAAAATAAATATATTATTCAGGGCTAGAGTGGCTATTTAACAGTAAAATAATATTTAGTATCGGTTCAGTAGTTCCAGTGAATAACACGTGCAAAGCCACAAACAAAAAAACAAAGTTTGCCTCTTTATAACATTAGTAAAGTCTACGTCTTCTATCAGCTTCGTGGGGTTCCATTAAAATGTAAATCCTGAATTCAATTTATTTAAGTGCGCACATATTGCATTAAGGGGACCTATATGGCTTAAATGGGGTTTTGCGGAGTCAAAAGATTTTTTTTTTTCAAAAAAAAAAACCACATAAAATCTAGAAAATGAGGAAACTAGTTTATTACTGAATACTTTAAGATTGTTTATGGCCTATAAAAATCACAAAAATACCCATGGGCTCTTATGGGTTGAGCGTCTCTTGCAATGGTGGAATTTCACCGTTGCCGTAGCTTTTTTCCAGAACCCCTGATCTGAAACACATAAACAGGACACTTTCTGTTAGATAATACTTGACTGCACAGAATGAATTAATTAGTTTTGCTTTCCTGCAATTAGTTTTGATTTTTTGTAGTTTACAGTTCAATTTTTGAAATTTTTCATTACTTACTGAACTAATAAATATTTTAAAAAATAATTATAATCTAAATATTCAAATATTTTTTAATTCATTCCATGACCAGATGTATAAAAAACCAGCCCACCAAATTTTAAACAATTTGAGCAAACGGTTTTTGAAATTTTCTACGGCAACGGTCAAAACACAGAATTCCGAGCAAAATCGAATTAAAGTTTGACTTTACAGAAGAAACACAAAGTTTATCAACGAAAATGCTACTTAGAAACGCACTGCTTAAGGTTCGTTTACACAACAAACACAACAGAGAATCACAGGGAACGTAGTTACTCTGCTGTGAACCAAAAATAGCGCAGATTTAACGCGTCAATTAGGCTTCCGTTATTACAGAGTACTTGAAGTCCTTTTTTTAACGACTAAAGTCTAAAAGTAAAAAAAGGCATAACTTCGTTATTTTCTTACAGATTTGGGTTTAGTTTGCAGCGTTTTACTCGGAAATAGTTGAACAAAAAGAAAAGCCAATAAAAAAAAATCGAAAATTAAGCCATACAGGTCCCCTTAAGAAAAAATTCATCTTGGTCATCTTCAGTTTTTTTTTAATTAATCTTAAGCGACTTTGGTATGGAAGACGTTCAAGCCGGTTACTCCAAGGAAGGCAGCGCCGAGCAAAGGGCAAAAATTTATTTTGCACAGATTAAAGTCTGCTAATATGTATGTTCGTCGAACAGCGAAAATACTAAACAACACTTAAATTAAGGTACTTACCAAACCAAATTATGTTCCTGTGCGAAACTTCCCTTGGAAGAGTCAACTTAGGTACGGCCCTTTGTTCCTTTAAAACGTAAACAAACACTAGGGCTCGCTTAGAGCTCACCCGACAACACATAATAAGGGTGAAAACTCTGAAATAGATTAAGTTAGCAAAATATAATGAATAAATACGAATAAACTTATTTACTCACCTTTGCCACAACAAATTAAAACGAAAAACTCAATCGCGCACTACATCCGAACTGTCAAACCGGCGCAAGCAGAAAATAAATCATTAGTAAAATTGAAGGTGTGTAACGAAATCCATGAATAAAATCAATTTCTGCTCCACGATCATAACACTTGGCAGCGCCCTTGATGCCTGATACCCACACACCGAAATCCGTCAAGTCATTCTGGAGCATTCCACAAGCATTTAATTCATTTATCCGTTTAAAAATCTTAAGATCATAGCATAAATTTAGCTTATTATCGATAAGAATTCCCAAATACTAGAACTCTTTCAACGTCTCTATCGTTCCCCCTTTTATTAACAGCTCTAATTCCTCAACACTGTTCACGAACATCGATTTTGTTTTTTGAGTGTTAAGCTTCAATTTATTCGCTTTTAGCCAGGTGCTAAGGCTATCCAGATCTTCTTGTAGTTTAAGCCAGATTTCGTTTGTATCCCATCCTGCAATATAAATTAACGTGTCATCCGCAAAAAAGTGAAAGCTTGGAGTGTTTTATAGCTTTATCCATGTCATTAATATAAAGGACGAAAGTAAGAGCACCGAGAACTAATCCTTGTGGCACCCCTAAGTCAACAGATACAGGGTCTGACGTGGCTTGACCAACTCTCGTTCTTTGGCTTCTATTCTCCAGAAAGTACTCAAACCAGGCGAGTTCCTTTGACCTAACTCCGTAAATATCTAGCTTTTTCAGTAATTTCCTCCTGTCGATGTCGATGGTCTCGAACGACCTTCGGAAGTCTAAAAACACACGTGCTATTTTTTTCCCCGCGGCCACTTCTTCTTTCCAAGAGGCTAACACTATATTTATCGCTGTTTCACATGAGTGCTGACGCCTGTAGGCCGATTGGTTTGCGATAATGATGTCATTTTCTTCTATATGTCTAATGAACTGCTTGTATACAATCTTTTCCAGCAACTTCTCCATGGTAGGTAACGTGTTGACTGGCCTATAGTCTTCGCACCTTTCTGGATTCTTTATTTTCGCTATCGGTGTTATGACTGATTCTCTCCACCCCTTTAGGAAAACTCCTGTGTCGAGCGACTTATTAATGAGATGTAATAACACCTCACCCATTACGTTGAAAGCGTCTAAAAGCATGCTAGGGCTATTGAAATTATAATCCCTTTTATTTTTCATTTCTTTTAAAGTTTCTTTTATATCCAGTAGCGCTACTGCTTTCATGGTAAAAACGTTACCTGAATAACTAATATCATCATGACACTCTACATCCGGAATGGATCTATGAATTTCCCCAACGCTATCCGCAAAACACCGGTTGAATTGATTCGCCATTTCCTCCTCGGTTGTCACAACTACCCCATCGACAGTGATATGGTCAATAATGTTCCTCCTATTGTTTAAAACAAGCTCCTTAAAAGTGCCGACCCCGAAAATCCGCGTACACCGAATGTTATGGAAATCGGTAGATTTCAGTTTCGGTATGGTATTGATCAATCAATCTTCCCCTATGTATTATTCGTTGTAAGGTATACCCATACATACTTGATTAAGGGGGTATTCTCATGTGACCACTTCGAAAAATCGATTTTTTTTTCATATTTCGATAGTAAAACCTATCGAACATATGCTGTGAAAAATTCAGACCGAAATTCTTAGTATAAAATAAGTTACAACACATAGTCGCCGCCGCGCCAGGTCTGCAGCTGCTACATTTCTATTATTTTCACCGGTCTTTTATACCTGCGTACGGAGTTTCTGATGGTTAACTTTAGTATATTACCTACCTGTGTATATGTGGAATAGTGTATATAAATTTTTGTCGTGAATTGTGAAATTGTATGGCCCAGACATAGCAGATTAAATTTATATTATAAATATATTATAAAATACTTTATTCCTATCTAGAATTGTGAATATATCTGGCACATATGTAAAATTTCAAGAAAATAAATGCGTAGTCCGAATAAAAAAATCGTCAAGTCCGTTCAAGCAGGTCTTTATTAATTTTATTCGCTAGTGAACTTGGGTGGTCGTTTGTCAACAAAAGCAGTCATGCCCTCCAAACGATCTTTCTGTAAATCAAAGTAATGAAACAGAATTAGCGAGGTTCCTTCGAAAAAAATGCCATTAATCACTTACAGTAGAGAATGAGGCGTGGAAGTGCCTCCTTTCGAAGAGCAATCCTTGCGTCAGTGTCGTCTCGAATGCAACGTTAACAGCCTCTTTGCAGAGCTCCATCAATGGAGAGTGGCTAGCAATTTTCTCCCCAAGTTTAACAGCTTCAGCCACAAGCTTATCGGCAGGCACAACCTTGCTTACCAAACCCATTTTTTCGGCCTCCTCGGCAGAAATCATGTCTCCAGTTAAGCAGATCTCCATGGCCTTGGACTTGCCAACAGCGCGAGTAAGACGTTGAGTACCTCCAGCACCGGGAATCGTTCCTATGGCAATTTCAGGCTGTCCGAATTTAGCTTTGTCACCGGCATAGATAATATCGCACATCATAGCTAGTTCGCATCCTCCTCCGAGGGCGTACCCATTTACCGCAGCAATGATGGGCTTCTGACAGTCAGTCCTTGAGGAAAGTTCCAGTAACGTTTTTCGGGTAGGTGTTGTCTTGCATTTCTTTGATATCAGCACCAGCAGCGAAGGCTTTTTCACTTCCAGTGAGGACAATCACTGAGACTTTGTCGTCCTTCTCATACTCGTTCAGGACGTCCCTGAGTTCCATCATGAGCGCATTGCAAAGTGCATTTAACGGTTTTGGCCGGTTAAATGTGATTAGGCCTATATTCTTTTTCTCGCCAGTTAGTTCGGTCTTGATGTATTCTAGCGGTTTTCCTAAATAAAAAGGGATCGAATTTTAGCACTAAAGAAAAAACCATTAAAACTCTTGTCCAGCCATTTGTTTTCATAATTAACCCTTAGATCCTCGCTTTAATATGTAACTCCAATTTGTAATGCAAACATTATGTCAGAAACCAAAGATCGTAATGCTATTCTAAAGAATGGTTACCATTTTTAATGATCGAACATAATCGTATTTTAATCTGTTAAGCGCAATGAAACGATCTTAAACTAAAGAAGAAAGATCCGACAATAACAATGGTAACATCATATTTTCAGGAGTTATTTGAAAATTATTAATGTCATGTTATGTACCTATGTCTGATTTTTTTAGTTGGATTTCCAGAATTACGAGTTTACGGACGCTTTGTTTAAAAAAAATAAGTAAATATTTTCGAAAATAAGCAATTTTAGGATGGACGATAACTATTAATGAGTAGAAGAACATAATGTAAATTTCAAAGCAATCGGCTGATTAGTTTTTTTGTCAGGACCCTGACGGTTGTCGAAAATGATGTTTCGAGAAAAATGCGTTTAAAGTTTCAAGAGCAGAATTTTCGTGGAAAATTTATACTTACACTAATCTGCTATGTCTGGACCATACAATTTCACAATTCACGACAAAAATTTATATACACTATTCCACATATACACAGGCAGGTAATATACTAAAGTTAACCATCAGAAACTCCGTACGCAGGTATAAAAGTTACAACGAATAATACATAGGGGAAGATTGATTGATCAATACCATACCGAAACTGAAATCTGCCGATGTCCATAGCATTCGGTGTACGCGGATTTTCGGGGTCGGCACTTTTAAGGAGCTTGTTTTACACAATAGGAGGAACATTATTGACCATATCACTGTCGATGGGGTAGTTGTGACAACCGAGGAGGAAATGGCGAATCAATTCAACCGGTTTTTTGCGGATAGCGTTGGGGAAATACATAGAGCCATTCCGGATGTAGAGTATCATGATGATATTAGTTATTCAGGTAACGTTTTTACCATGAAAGCAGTAGCGCTACTGGATATAAAAGAAACTTTAAAAGAAATGAAAAATAAAAGGGATTATAATTTCAATAGCCCTAGCATGCTTTTAGACGCTTTCGACGTAATGGGCGAGGTGTTATTACATCTCATTAATAAGTCGCTCGACACAGATGTTTTCCCAATCGGGGTGGACAGAATCAGTCATAACACCGATAGCGAAAATAAAGAATCCAGAAAGGTGCGAAGACTATAGGCCAGTCAACACGTTACCTACCATGGAGAAGTTGCTGGAAAAGATTGTATACAAGCAGTTCATTAGACATATAGAAGAAAATGACATCATTATCGCAAGCCAATCGGCCTACAGGCGTCAGCACTCATGTGAAACAGCGATAAATATAGTGTTAGCCTCTTGGAAAGAAGAAGTGGCCGCGGGGAAAAAAATAGCACGTGTGTTTTTAGACTTCCGAAGGGCGTTCGAGACCATCGACAGGAGGAAATTACTGAAAAAGCTAGATATTTACGGAGTTAGGTCAAAGGAACTCGCCTGGTTTGAGGACTTTTTGGAGAATAGAAGCCAAAGGACGAGAGTTGGTCACGCCACGTCAGACCCTGTATCTGTTGACTTAGGGGTGCCACAAGGATCAGTTCTCGGTGCTCTTACTTTCGTCCTTTATATTAATGACATGGGTAAAGCTATAAAACACTTCAAGTTTTCACTTTTTGCGGATGACACGTTAATTTATATTGCGGGATTGGATACAAACGAAATCAGGCTAAAACTACAAGAGGATCTGGATAGCCTTAGCACCTGGCTAAAAGCGAATAAATTGAAGCTTAACACTCAAAAAACAAAATCGATGTTCGTGAACAGTGTTGAGGAATTACAACTGTCAGTAAACGGGGAAACGATAGAGACTTTGTATTCAAGTATTTGGGAATTCTAATCGATAATAAGCTAAAATTTAAGCCTCCTTCGAACGATCCTCCACCTTGCCGCGGTGAAGGAGCTTGCGCGCGTTCGATGATGGACTGGGCTACGTCGACGGTAATCAAGGTTGCTGGCAGGGTCACCCATGTCGAACAGGCCAGTCTTGAGGCGTCAGACTAAGAGGGGTGACCAGTCACACACAATGGAGGAGAAGCCTACGGAATTATAATCTGCACGAGGTAACCACCAAACTGGGAATCCTCCCGCTGACGAAGCGGCTGGGGCATGGAATGTGCAGGCCCCAACTCCATTGACTGCCGAGGTGATGGGACCAGGCCAAGAAGGAAATACTCTACTGGACCCCGATGATAGGATGTCTACAGACGAACTATCATGGATTGGCACATTGACAGGATCAATGGAGAGCCTACTTTTAAATCAGGAAAGGACCGGAAAGCAGTATTCCTCTGCGACTACGGTTAATCCTGTTTCGATGGACACTCCCACCTCTTTGCTTGAGGCTACAGTGGTAAGGGATCCTCCCTTGAACGTGGCGGACAGCAAGGGGATGTCCAAACGTCAGCTGCGACGGCTAAGGCAGAGAGCGAGGAGGGCCAAAGTTCCGGAGGCGAAAGACGGAGGACCTGATGGTCTTGCTCGCTCTGCGTCCACCCCGATAGCACCGGAGAACAAAAGAAATAGATCCGAGGCGGATTCGTCCAACCCGGGCTCTTCGACTGTCGCCGGAAGCTCTGGGGTGAGCAAACCCGAGCAGCTAGCGAAGAGAAAAAGGAGGAAAGTCGCCAAGACCGGGCTCCCGAGCTCTTCGTCTCCGAGCGAGGCAAAGGGGAAACCCGATCCTCGTATCGTAGCGCATAAGGAGATCAGCCAGAAAGACTTAGTCGAAGCTGGCCCTTCTAATGCGAAGTCGGGCTCAAGGACTGCGGATAGGGTGGCTGGAAAAAGCTTTGCCAAAGCTGCCTCCGAAGCCTTGGTCGTTGTGATTGAGGCCGACAGCCCACAAAACAGCATGACCCAGCATCATGCTACTTTTGTGGAAGGTCACATTTGGAAGCTTCTAGGTGCAACCAAGGAGTCACCAAAGTTTGAGGGAATGTTCGTCTGCGACGGGGCCATGAAGGTTCAGTGCGCGGACGAACATTCGCTCAAATGGCTGCTTGCAAATGTGGCAAATATACCAGCTTGTGAGGGCATAAAGTTTAAGGCTGCAAAACGAGTCCTGGAGTCTGTTTACGGACTCCGCCCGTACTTAGGGTTTGGCAGAGTGAAAGTTCACGTCTCCAAAAAATAAGTGCGGTCGACGAGTGAATAGGGGAGTAGTTGACTTATATGCCAGCGGACTTGAAGTTCACTCAGATTAACCTGCAGCACTGTAAATCGGCCACTGAATTACTAAGTGGAAGGTTGACCAAACTGCAGACATACCCCCAAATAACTCTCATACAAGAACCATGGGTGTGTAGAAAACGCATCTGTGGCCTTGGGATAATTACTTGGGGTAAACTCTTCTATCACGATAGAAGTGACAGACCGAGGGCTTGTATGATTGTCCCAAACGCAATCGAAGCCATGATGTTAAGGCAATACTGTAGCCAAGACGTCGTCGCGGTCAAAGTATCATACAAAAAATCGGGGGTCAGGTGCGAAACAATTATTGTTTCTGCTTATCTGCCCTATGATTCCATCGGCCCACCTCCTGCTTGGGAGTTACGGGAAATTGTACGATACGCTGAATCCAATAACTTGGGGGCTGATCATCGGCTGCGACGCCAATGCGCAGCACACCCTATGGGGAAGCAGCAAGTGCAACTCCCGTAGGGAGAAGCTATTGGATTTTATTCTGGCGCACGACCTCGTGATGAAAAACGTGGGCAAAGACCCAACTTTCATAACGAGGAGGCGGCAGGAAGTAATAGACTTGACACTGTCCAATAGGAAGGTGGAAGGTCTGATTACCAAGTGGCGCGTTCTAAGAGAGGAATCTCTTTCGGACCACAGATACCTAGAGTTCCAGCTAGCTGGTGAGTCAAATCTAATACCGGCGGGCCGGAATCCTAGGAAGACTGACTGGGATAAATACAAGCAGGCACTGGGGAATAAGCTAACCCCAGTGCCCAAACTGCACTCGAGGACGGAAATTGAGGATGAGACGAGGAAACTCAGTCGGACCTTGATTGAGTCCTTCGAGGCAGCCTGTCCAGTCAGGAAGAGCAGATGTGGCAAAAATGTTCCATGGTGGAACAATAAGCTACAAAGGCTCAGGAAAGAAACCAGGAAGCTTCTAAATAGAGCATTAAAAACTCAAAAAGAAGAGGACTGGCAAGCCTATCGCGCTTCGCAGCATGACTATAAGAAAGAGATTAGATCTTCTAAGCTCCAATCTTATAGGAAATACTGCGAGGAGCTAGAAGGGATGAAGGAGACATCACGGCTGCATAAAATATTCCAAAGGGATACCGCAGCCAAGCTGGACTCCATTCGAAAGTCTGACGGTAGCTACACGGACTCCAGACAGGAGGTATTCAAAATTTTATTTGGGACACATTTCCCTGGTAGCAGAAATACCCTATCAGACGTAGGCCCAGCTGATGATCACTCGTTGAACATTACTAGGCTGGACAGATATATAGAATCCAGGGTTGTCACGGAGGAGAGGATAGAGTTCGCTTTATCCTCCTTTGAAAATTACAAAGCTCCTGGCCCTGATGGTATATATCCTGCAATGCTGAAGGTCGGAGGTAGAGTCCTGGTGCAATCCCTGAAAGAAATATTTAGGGCCTGCATAACTTGGGGATACATACCGACCGCCTGGCGAAAGGTTAGAGTTGTCTTCATTCCCAAACCAGGGAAGGACGACTATACTCTAGCCAAAAGTTTGAGACCCATCAGTCTAACCTCCTTTCTTCTGAAATGTCTGGAACGCCTGGGTGAAAAGTACATTAGGGGAGGAGTGTTGAGAAGATGTCCGCTCAATGTTCGTCAGCACGCTTACCAGAGTGGCATATCCTGCGAATCAGCACTACACGATTTAGTTCGAAGAATCGAGGGTGCGATGGAGCAGGGTGCTTTTTCCCTGGGCTTGTTCGTCGATATTGAGGGGGCCTTTGACAATGCCACGTTCTCCTCCCTGTGTACCGCAGCCAAAGCGCATGGGGTGGACAACGTACTAGTACGTTGGATACAATCCATGCTGACACAGAGACTACTAATCGCGGACGGTGCGGACGATACCATGGCTGAGGTAGGCAGAGGATGCCCCCAGGGAGGCGTACTGTCGCCCCTGCTATGGTGCTTTCTAGTAGACTCGCTGTTGGATAAGTTACAGACTCACAACGTACACGCGCAGGCCTATGCCGATGACGTATGTGCACTGGTTTGTGGCTACTCACTAAAGATAATTTGCCATAAAGTGTCGAGGACTTTGGATAGTATCCAGAACTGGTGCGAGAAGCACGGGTTATCAGTGAACCCTAGTAAAACGACACTTATATTGTTTACTAGGAAAAGAAAACTGAGTAACCTTAAACTTCCAACAATAAAGGGTGTTACAATCCAACTCTCCACTGAGGTCAAGTATCTGGGAGTAATCCTAGACAGCAAGCTCACGTGGAGACCACATGTCGAACAAAAATCCGCCCGAGCCTTAAATGCCTTCTGGCAATGCAGGCGGGCCTTTGGGAAGACATGGGGTCTGAGACCAGCGGTGGTCTACTGGCTATATACATACCGCTGTTATTAGACCCATCATAACTTATGCGTCGGTGGTCTGGTGGATCAGAACAGGAAAAACATCTACCTTTACGATCCTCAACAGAGTACAACAACAGAGGTATGCATAGGGATCACTGGGGCCTTCAGCTCCACGCCTGGTGCAGCTCTCAACGCAATGCTCAACTTGCGACCACTGGACATCACAATCCAGGAAGAAGCAATGAATGCAGTCTGTCGTTTAAAGAGACAAGGACTCTGGCACGACAACCACAGAAACGGCCATGGTGATCTATCACGAAGGCTCCAGGAAAACTGTGACTCGTACAGTATGCCAACGGGTGACATGCCACCGGTAACACTGTTCGATAGGGGATATCACGTTGAAATCCCGAATAGAGAAAACCCACACCATCTACTGGAGAGTTTTTCCCATGTCTTCTATACAGACGGCTCGAAAACCTCTACCGGTACGGGCGCTGGATGGTGTTTGAGCAAAGAAATCAAACACTCATATCCTCTCGGAGATTTTGCGTCAGTTTTCCAAGCGGAAATCATCGCTATTCTGAGTGCGACAAACTGGATAATTGATCAGTGATGGCGTGAAAGGAAGATCGGTGTTTGCTGCGACAGCAAAGCTGCGCTCGCAGCACTACGTATTCCCATCACCCGCTCGAAAATTGTCCTGGAATGTAAGTCGGTAGCTCGCTACAATGAAGTGTCTCTTATATGGGTTCCTAGTCATCAAGGCATCGAGGGTAACGAAAACTCTGATAGCCTAGCAAAGGAAGGCGCGAAATGCAGCCCCTTTGGACCGGAACCGCAGATTGGCGTGAATTCTGCAATAGTAAAAGACTGGATAACTCGACACATGGAGAAAATCCATGCGCAGAGATGGTCCATGTTACAAACCTGCAGACACACCAAACTCTTTATAGGTCGTCCCGATAAGTGCACTGCAGAAACTCTCCTGAAACTAAACAGGAGAGAATGCAGGAATCTTGTAGGGATTGTAACAGGGCATAGTACATGTGGCAAACATCTACATACCCTGGGAATCGTCAGTGATCCTACATGCGCGTCGTGCGGGGAGGATGAGGACAGCGTAGAACACTTTCTCTGCGAGTGTCCCGCGTTCTCCCAAGTGCGGCGCGCTGTGTTCGGCGCTGACGTATTGAGGATGGAAGAGATCTGTCCTCGACCCCTAGCCGAGGTTCTTCGGTTCATCAGAGCAACGAAGAAGTTCGGTTAGGGTGGGGGCAGAGTACAATGGACTATTCGTCTGAGTGCTCGGGGCTTCGCTCCCCCCCTTTCTTACAATTACAATTGAGCCTCACGTAGATAACCTAACGACCAAAATAGCGAAGAAAGTTGACTTCTTTAGAAGGATTCGTGGTGATATATCGACAGGCATAGCGATTAAAATCCACAACACGATTGTTAAACCACATTTCGAGTACTGCAGCACAATACTGTTTAAGTGTAGCCAGCAGATGATAAGGAAACTGCAGCTTCTTCAAAACAAGTTTTAAAAATGCCACTGCACTGAACAGTTTGTTTGTTAGAGGGGTACAGAATTTTAATGAATTACCAATAGACATTAAGACAGAAACTTGTTTGAGGGTATTTAAAACAAAAATTGTTCAGTAGGTACGTGAGAGAAAATTTTGTATGATATTTGTATATTTGTAAAATGGCTCTGAATATGCCAATAAATTATTATTATTATTTTTAAATCCGGTATTCACTTTTACGAATCAAATATGGCGGACTCAAGAAACTATTTATGGATAAGTTCTCAAATTATGGTTAAATTTTGAACAAGTTCATAAAATTTTCTACCAGAAGCTTTCGCATACCCACTATTCCTACTAAGGGTTTGGAATAAATTGGGAGAGAATTGGCTCACTTCACGCTTCATCTTTCCAGGATATATGTATGTACGTACCTACAAGTAAAAATTCAGCAGTAAGAAATTGAAAACTGTCAAGCTGCTGGATGATTTGTCAATTTATAGTAAAACTAAATGATATAATGTAATGACCAGGATGAACTATCAACTATTATTGTTGAATATTCTCCGAGGATCAAAAGCCGTATACATACTAAGCAACTATTTTGCTATTTTTGAATTTGAAATTTTTACGCTTGGTGGATTCATATTAAAGTATTTTATTATTGTTACAATTGGATTGGATCTTTGTCTCATTTCACCCTAATTTTTTTCCTTTCCTTCATAATTGTCGATTCTGTACGTTTGTACCAGATTTTATAGAAAATCACTCCAACAAACCTACTAAATTGTATCTTATTTTTATAAGATTCGATGCAGAGATATTTTGGGGCTGTTAATTTCAATTCTCGTGTGTAGTGTATGCTATCAAAGTTACTGGGCCTGATTCTGGCTGTCACCACACTTTTCGTGAGGTGATAACTCAGAGCTGGATAACGAAGACATTTTCTTATGGGAACCACAACAGACAATTCAACCATTAGCTGTCACGTGACGGAAAGTGAGGTGACAACCATAATCAGGCCCACTATTTGTCGGCACACTCAGAGAAAGAAATGGGTCAAATTAAGAAACGTGCGGGTCAAATAAATCATATACATATATGTTATGTCGGATTTCGCGCCTACAATAAATACATTTGATTTGAAAATGCTGCAGTACTTGAATCAAATACGGTCGGATCGAATATGTGGAATGTAAAAAAAAAACAAAAATTCTCTCAAGTCTGCATTTTTGTCGCTCGACTAGCACCAACTATAACAGCTGATTCCGTAGCCAAATACATTGCCTCGAAATACAATATCCCGCTAAATAAGGGCTTTAACTGCGTGCACTTGAACTCGTCAGCTGATTATCGCTTTTCGTCGTCGGTCAAAGTGTTTGCTGAAAAAAAATTTGCTGAGTCACTGTCTAAGGCAGCTTTTTGGCCAGCTGGGCCATTGTTCATGAATTTGTGGCTCGAAAGAAACATTTTTTAGAAAGAAACTCACGTAATTCAAAGAGAAAAATCAATTATAAATGTATCCTTAAGATGCTAATGGCTTGAGATCGAAAATATCTAAAGTCTTCATAAACACGGTGATGTCTGACAATATAATAACCTTCACCGAAAATTAGCTTTATGGATCATTCTTTGACGCGGAATTGTTTCCCAATGTTATTTATGTTATATGTACTTCGTGACAGACATCAAGGCCAGCTTCGTAGCCGCGTTAGAGGTGGAATCTTGATTGCAGTACATAGGAGCCTACATGTGGAAATGGTTAATGTACATACAGTCTCGATCTTGTTTCGACAAGGAACTGATAGTGTACAATGTTAAATATAACTTATTAAAAAACTGGCAGCAGCTGACTGCACCTTGAGTAGTGAGACTAATTTTTATGGAAAACGCGTGGCGCGACATTAAGGGGGTATTCTCATGTGAACGCATAAATTTTACCTCTTTTTAGGGAATCGAAAAAACATCGAATGGAATATTGTTCAATAGGTCTGTCGCTATCGTCCCTGCCAAAATTAATCAATTTCATTGAAAAAACATAAAATGGCGGACTGTTGAAAATAAAGTTACGAAAATCTTGGTTTTTTTGGTACAAATCGTTTAAAAAAAATAAGTAAATATTTTCGAAAATAAGCAATTTTGGTACGGACGATAACTCTATCAATGAGTAGAAGAACATATATAAATTTCAAACCAATCGGTTGAATAGTTTTTTGTTTAGGCCCATGACAGTTTTAGAAAATGATGTTTCGAGAAAAATTCGTTTAAAGTTTCAAGAGCAGAATTTTCGTGGAAAGTTTATATTTTCACTAATCAATTTATCATATTAATTTTACAATACTTTTACGATGTTTTTGCTCTAATTTAACTCCTGAATCGTAAGCAATAACCTCGAAAACCAAATTACATGAGATTTCACTTCATATTTTCAACGTATGAACAGTTAAGTCCGCCATATTGGAGCCGCCATTTTGAATTTTGAAAATCTGACTTCAGATTCGTAATCAGCGATCCCAAAAACCCCAGAGTAACCAGTTTCAGTCAAATTAATAGACATTCGAATTTTTTGTCCGCCATATTGGAGCCGCTATTTTGAATTTTGAAAATCTGACTTCAGATTCGTAATCAGCGACCTCGAAAACCCTCATATAGGTAATTTGGGATTTTTGGCCACGAAATCGGGATTCTGCCCCACTGTGCGACGTTGTGCGAAAATCCTTATTATATGATGAAGCATCTTCTTTCCCATGAAAGTGTTTAACCGTTTATTTTATATAGGGCATACAAGTTTGCAACACAGTGATCAAATAAAATACAAATAAAAATTATGCACAGGCGACTTGCTTTTCGTGGAGTTCTAGTATTCTAAAATTTTTATTTGGTTTCATGCAGTCAGGTAAAACGATGCCTGCAGGGGTTTCATATAAATAGTGACAGCACTGTTGCTGGTGCGCCCTACTAAGATTAGGAATGTCCACCTAATGACCCAGTAATTGTCCAGAAAAGTCATTTCCTCAATATAATAAATCTCTTCCAGGAAAGTGAAATTCCTTTCATTTCGCAGCAGCTCTACGAGAATCTCGTAATCCCGGACTCCACCGGAAATATGAAAAATAAATCAATCAATTTTGCTTAAGCACAAAAGCATTTCCTCATCCCCCGAAATGTGGGAAATTTTCGCTGATTCATTATCCATTTGGCTCAAGCTCGAAATGAAATGAGGAGACGGTGTGGGAGGTGGTAAGGGGCGATGCGAATGATAAAAAGAAGAAAAAACCGGGCTTACAAATACCCATACATGAGGAATCTTTTGGGCAATTGCAATGAATTATTCCTGAAGGTCCTTCGAGAATCAAATCTTCTTTACGAGTGATGAAGTTCTCGACCTGCCGTCTCATACCGTTTTCGAGCGAACGTGCCTATTTTCTAGAGGAGCTTTATTGTGCGTACCTCTGAGGAGCCTCCTGGTGTCGAAGAGGTGGCGGCAGTACGTCCTTTATAACCGGGGAGCCGAGGAATTCTTAATCAAATCTTTTGTCTTTTGTGATTTATTGGCTCTGGGAAGAGAGGTGAAAAATTCAGAGATATGGGTGTTCCGCACTAAACCAGTCATTTTAGTGGGCGGGGTGCACCTTTTGTCTTTCTTCCATTGTATTCAAACCGACGCAGATGTGGCACATTTTTAAGAGCACACTTCCAACGGGCGACCTTCAAGGAACATGGTGACATGGCTCTTCCACATACGCCGAAGTCATCATCCCACTGCCAAATTATTCAGCCGGAACGCCGTTTATTAAGCAAATCGAAAGGAAAGATTATCCCTGATAAGGGGGTTGTGACAAATCTAAGTATGTAGGGGGCTTCTGGCTCATTGCACATCGCCACCGAGCCGAGATGTGTATTGGTACACCAATCCGATTTTCTCTTGATCAGTCCCGCTCGGCCGTAACGTAATAGTTCATTAAGTCCGGTGCTCTTATCGATTACCACAGCTCCATCCCGCTTCCGTAAAAATGTGGTTTATTTAGGCCCAATAAAAGCCCCATTTCGGGGAAAGGAGGCAAATTGTTCCCTAGTCCTGACAGTCACTGGTAATTACATGGACATACGAACGAACAATCTCATCGCTACGAATGGCTGGACGAAGCGACCACAACCGGTGAACGATAGCCGGAAAATCAACCTATTATTATGGTTTCGCAATATTGTGTAAGGTGAGTAAACGGATGTAAAGACAGTGACTGATGTAGGGTTGACGGACTGCTGTAATTATTCGTAAATAAACGTGGAAGACCGTTTATAGCGTGCAATAAGAAACAAATTGGTTTGATTGTTTTATCGCCTTACAATAACGTTGGTATTATTAACCCTTAACCACCTACCAGTGGTCACTATGACCGCAGCGACTTTTCCAATTCGAATTTCTCGACTTGTGTGCAACGTACATATGTATGTTCAGTGTGCCTTTTACCAGGTACCTTTTCTACATTCCATCCAATGACTCGCTTGTGCTTGGCGACTGTAGATATGCGCTCTTTTGGCTTTGGTAAGTAAACATTTTCCTTCAGCGGTCTATAGGACCGCACGTAGGTGGTTGCGTAATTTTTTTTGTGTTGCGTTGTTCTTATTGATTTAGTTAACAAATGAATAAAAACGAAAAACAAATTAGAAGGTGGCTGGAGGGAGAGTTGTCAGATGAAGAGGAGATGCCGAACGAGGATTGCAGCGATGTGGATATAGATGTTTCTGCTGATCATGTGCTCCAAGAGGACTGCGAATCTGATTCTGAAGTAGGTGACGGAAATGAATTATCCGCTGAAGAAGAAATTGATCGAATTCAGCTACAAAGTACGCATCCAGTGTCGCGTGAGCAATCATCCTCTGAAGATGATGTTCCACTTGCGCAGTTGCAGTCTAGTCAAAGGAGAGAAAATTATTTTGGAAAGAATCGTTTTCGTTGGTTATCTCAGCAGAACATCAGGCGTGGAAGAACACCGCGGCACAATATTGCGCAGGAAAGACCGGGAGTAAAACCTGCGTACCGTAATGTTCTCAACACTTCTACCACGCCATTGGATATATGGAGCCCTTTTTTACTGACGAGATGCTCCAAAAAATTGTAGTGCATACCAATGAAAAGATACAAAAGATAAGATCAAAATATATCTCATGGAGTTAAAAGCGTTTATAGGGCTTTTATTTCATACTTCCATATTCAAGGACAATTACGAACACTACACTTTGTGGTACAATACTGACGGCTCTGGAAGAGAAATATATCGTTGTATCATGAGTAAGAATAGATTTGAAGTCCTATTGAATACAATTCGGTTTAATGATGCAGAAACTCGAAATCAGCGGCGTGAGGTCGATAGATCTGCGCCTCTTTCCGAAGTCTTCGAATCCTTTAGACAACAATGACTACTTATTATACACGACATCCAAAGTCGCGACTTTGGCCTAGCGTAGCCCAAAGTCGCGATTATCTTTGCCGTGTATACGGGCAAGTCCCAAATCTGGCCTAGCCCCGATTGATTTGGGCCTAGGCCTAACATATCTGTATCTGTGTGCGTAACAAATTGTAGAAATGGCGCATCTCATTGGAAGAAAAGTTTGTTGGAGTGCTGAGGAAATTGAAAAAATGCTGCGAATTGTGCGTGACAGTAAGAAAATTAATTTATCGTAATTATTATGTTATGTAGTAATGTTGTATTGTAGAAGGTATATTAAAAATACTCGATGGTAAAAAGTATCGTGGCATCGAAGTGTTCAAAAGAGTAGCAGAGGAAATGGCTGAACAAAATTACTTTCCGACAGCGGAACAAATCAGGACAAAATTAAAGAATTTGCGAAAAGAATTTGTTGACACAAAGAAGCATAACGCTGTTTCGGGAGCTGACAAGAGGGAATGCGCGTTCTTTAACGTATTAAACGAAATATACGGTGAAAGGCCACTTGTTATAACACCGCAGCACGATGTTGAAAGTGGTCCTCCCCTACTGGAAGAAAGAAGTGTAGAGGAATTGAATAATAACTGTGGTAATTAATGTGTAAGGAAACATATTCAGCACAATTACAATTTATTTTGTTTTTTTAGAAAATGAGCCCAGGGTAGAAAACCCACCAAAGAGAGCGAAAAACTCCATAAAAAAATCCAAATCCTTGCCGCCGAGGAGGAAATTTAAAAAAAATATCAGGATTGGTGGGAAAAGGAGCTTAAAAAACAAAGGGAGTACGAGAGAACGATGTTTAAGGAGTTCCAAACCACCGTGAAGGAAACTGTGGAGAGTATCATGGGTAGTCGAAATATGACACGCACATCGTCGTCGCCATCCATAGAATCATCATCATCCTCGGAGCTCCAAAATTTCTTAAGTACATTATTGATCCCGAGCACGATTGCTAATTGCTCATCATTATTTTTAAGTATAAGAAAAGTACTTGTGACACTATGAAGGCTTTATATTTTTATATTAAGGAGACTGTTTATTTTTTGGCAAGAAGACTGTTTATTTTTTGTCAAGAAGGTTGTTAATTTTTGTATTTTCGTGATGTCAATTTTTAAAGTGAAATAATATAATTTATATTTTCAATTGGTATATTATATTTATTTCCCATTCTTACAGAAAATTCGCGCCACGCGTTTTTCCATAAAAGTCTCACTACTCAAGGTGCAGTCAGCTGCAGCCAGTTTTTTAATATGTTATATTTAACATTGTACACTATCAGTTCCTTGTCGAAACAAGATCGGGACTGGCGGGGACATGTTTAAAACTCCATTAGAAAATCTATTTTATATAAATAAAAAAAAAATATACTATTATATATACCTGTCGCGAGATTTAAATATCACAAACATAAAATGAGCAATAATTGTGCATAACCATATATTCTACATACCTCCAGAATCCATTTTGCCGAATTCGAATTGAACTAGTTTCCTCAGTTTCGCAGCACTTCAAACAGGTAAGAATTTTTCCACGCGTACACTTGTTTCGTGCGTACTCAACGGAGGCTGAATGTCGACTGATGTCGAGGCGACCCTAGAGCAGGTATTTACCTGCCCGGTCCGGAATTATGTTCTAGGACTATCCCTAAACCAGATCTGAACGTATATAGGCGAATATACACAACTCAAAAATTTGATTTTTGCCCAGCTTTTTGGGATTCTGCCCCACTGTGCGATGCTCTAATTCACATAGAAGGACAACACGAAATATGTCATATGGTTTCTTTTAGGATATACAGCCTTCAAATAAACCGATCTTCGCCTAACTTTATTTACTTTGAAACGTAACAAATGCACTAAAGGCTACAAAAGATAAAAAGCCACTGATACCCAAGATAGTCCGATGATGGCTACATCTCCAAGAATTCACGTTTGATATTAAATATAGGCCAGGCGATCGCATGAGGCATGTAGATGTAGATGCACTGAGTCGAAATCCACCAACTAATGAAATAATTATGAGTATCACTGAAGCGGATTGGGTTTTGGCAGGACAGCTAACGGATATGAAGATTTGTGAAAACCGGAAAATACTTATGGAACCCCCTAAAACGGAATATGAGAAAGGTATATATAAAAACTATGCACTGAGGGACGGACGTGTCTACCGAGTTACGGCTCGGGGCATACAATGGGTAGTACCTCGAGGAATGCGGCAGCATGTATTGAGGGCCGCTCACAACATTAGGACATTTTGCAGTATTAAAGACCTTGAATCGATTATGTGAACACTACTGGTTCCCACGAATGCGACAGTATGTGGAGAAGTATATTTCATGTTGTGTAAGATGTCTGTATAATAAGCGAACTGCAGGGAAGAAAGAAGGATATCTGCACCCCATCCCAAAGCAATCAGAACCTATAAGGGTGATACACGTAGATCATCTGGGACCTTTTCCGCGAAGCAAAAAGAAAAATTCTTATGTAATCGCTATTATTGACGCGTTTAAAAAGTTCGCGTTTTTACGGGCCATTAGGTCGACAAAGACAGAGTCTGTAGCTACTTCAATATTTTAAGGATCTGTTTGCAATTTTCGGTACTCCCAAGATAATTATTTCTGACCAGGGAAGTTCGTTCACTTCAGAAAAAAGTTTAAGGGTTTCTGTGAACAAAACCACATTAAACATGTCAAGAATGCAGTGGCTACACCTAGGGCCAACGGACAGGTTAAAAGGCTAAATAGATCAATTTTGAGTGCATTAATGACAACTACCCTGGAGGAGGAACGGTGGGACAAAAACATCAGGAAGGTTCAATTTGCCATAAAGAGCGTTGCTAATAACAGTACCGGTAAAACGCCGAGTCAACTATTGTATGGGTGTATACGCCAAGAGGAGGTAGTGACACTCTATTATGCGACGAAATAAGAAGCACATCTGGACTGATCAATGATTTACTGACGGAAAGAGAAAAAGCGGCGAATAAGATTAAGGAAGCTCAACAAATACAAAAAAGAATTATGACAAACGACGAAAGCGGCCACGTAAATACAAGGAAGGAGACATTGTCTTAATTGAAAAGGCTGAACCGGCATTTAACGTTAGTAGGTTGGTTCCTCCGTATAGCGGACCTATGGTCATTAATGCCCACTCTCCAATGGGTATGCCATTACCATTAACCAACGAGTGACCAGTTGACGGAATAGCTGAGAAAATGCGTTCGTACATAATTCTATCAATGTAGATGTGAACCGTCAGAAAGCTCTGTTTGTTGTGATCGGTGAAATGCAAAGAAACGAACTAAGTTTTATTTTATTTATTTTTAAGAATTAGCTAATTTAGCAGAACTAGCTGCTTAATAAATTTCATTTCTTCGTTTCTACACACTTTTACACAATATTTACTTGAGCTTAAGCTCACTTTTGCTTGAACTTTCACACATCTCATGTACTAAATACGTATCTAGGGCCCGAACCACTGCTAAAAAGTGCTGAATTAAATGTGGCAACTCAAATGGTTTAACTAACACAAAGGAAAAGTTAGAGCATGTCGACCAAAACACGAGTAAGATGGGAGACTCATTTTATAATGAGAAGGAAAAGGCTGCAGCATTTTGGTTGGATGGTTTGGTTTTGGCATGCCCATTGGAGAACGGACATAAAGGTGTGTTGCCCAACGACCATTTCGCGGTTCAAGATATGGAAGGTACCCATCGTACGTCAAGGAAAGGGACGTATGATCGTGTAATCGCGGTTGACCGTATCAAACCCTGGAGTATCCCTGGGGGATGTTCGGACGATACTGACAGCGAAAGTGGAGACGATGTCGTAGTACTTTCTGACCCCGACAAAACTTAATGTCTTCGAACTTAAAACTGCCATAACTCGAGGCGAGTTTTCGACAGGATGGCCGAATCTGTAAGGCAGAAAAAAACATGCAAATAGGAAGCAAAATAAATATTGAAACTCCTAGCACAGAACGTTTTCCGTAACTAGTTTTAGGCCCCGATGATTTCATCATTTCCCTGAAATCCTTTGTGTGCCTGGGTTTTGCCTTTGCCCGGCTCGCGACCACCGGTCTTATGAGGGGGTGCGCGCCTTTGCTACATTTGGTTTGGTGTTCTGAGCACACTGCGCTGGCAGGTAAAGCTAAAAATAGCACGGAACCCGAAATGCATTTGCGAACAAGTATTTAGCATGATGCGCCTCATGATGACATATTATTGAGGGGCTCTGCTTTGTTTACCTTTCTGTGCTCCTTTGCACGTGTACGTTTGTATTGTTCGCTGGGGGAGAAGCATTGGCCATAGTTTGCCCAAAGTATCTTTTCGAAGTGAAGGTTGTGTCCCCGAATATTTGGTGTTTGAAAATAAAGTAGAAATTGGGAATTTCAATTGCATGAGGTGAGTGTTCGTTCACTGAGTATTTTGACCTATTCCCCCGTACTCTTTCGGTTTCGTTTTTGGTATAAAAATTCCGCGCGAGCGTTTCCCGTTAGGGGTTGTGTGTCTTAGACACTTGATGCTCCCTTAATCGGGCCGGACATATTAAGTGTGCCCCTAAGGGTTGAAAGTCTTGGATTTGTTGCTCCCTTAGTCAGAGCGTCAAGAATGACGGCATGCCTGGCTAGGGGTTGAATGTCCCAGACTGGGTTGCTCCTTTAGTGGTGAAGGCACCTGTGTTCGGTAGGAGGATCGCTGGATTTGGTGTTTCTGCCAGCGATGCGCTCGGGACGCGGAGGCGCCTAATATTGTAATTTGCGAGTTTGCTAGTAGTTAAATTCAGAAGAATTTTGTATGCCGAAAAAGACACGGTTGAGTCGTCATTGTACTCATAGGTGGTGTTTTTTTTCTATTTACAGGAGAAAAGACCAGAGAGGAGGTTGGTGGTTGGCATCATACGCTCGGGATCCTGAGCGCTTGAATTTTAACAAATCAGTGTTATTTTATTTTATTTATTTATTTATTTTTTTATTCATGTATGGGTTTTTGTTTTTGTACCCTACAAATATTTTCCATTTCAGTCACTGCCAAGGAATCTTCGCACTCAACGCTTTAACCCCCCACCATATTGGGTTTAGAATATCATTACATACCTTCTCGCATTGTACTCGTCAAACCCTTTCATTTGATACCCATATTAAGGGCTTGTGAAAAAAAGTTATCCACCATCTCGGAGCGTTCACCATATTAGGCTCAAATTTAAAAATTCGGTCTTCGTCACGACCGCGACTCAAAGATTAGTTAGATCTATGTTCACTAATTCGTGCAAATCGGTCAAGACTCAATGCTCAATGCATCTCCGAGAAGAACGGAATGGAAGATTTTCCTATTGAGTCGCTGCCAAGGAAGTTTTGGTGGCTTCTCTCGTTCTGCTTCAACAAATACTTTTTTAAATCTTTTCTAGCAAACAGCTAAACCACTGGATAAGAATAACGCAAATGAAGTGCCCGTTTAGATTTACAATTCATTCTGATCTCGTTATCTACTCCGTCCTAAGTCTAATCAATTACTCTACCGCCACCATCCAGGTTCATTTGTTAAGTTGACCTCGCTCAACACCGCCACATTTGAGTTATTACATTGTCACAAATCTAGCAAGCATGGATGATTGATAGACGAACAGTGCATTACCCTGATATCATTGTCTTTGGCAGCAAGAGCATTTCTCACGCATTACCCCGTCCACGCGGGCTGAGATCCGTCCTGACATTGATAAACTTACAGCACTTTCGTCCTTTTCATCCCGGCGAGATGCTCGAATCCTTCTTCCTGATTTCAGTCAATACATAATTTCCCAACTCCTAAGCAAATGTACCGTTATACAAGGGCAGTTTATCTAAATCTCCGTGATGCCGACGCGCAGGAATGGGGGAATTCCTATAGCCGCCCCGTTCTGGCCCCTCAACTTATGTGGCCCTTGGTACACATGAGTGCCATTCAAGTGAATGCCCGCCCGGCACAGCTGCTTGTACAGCCGTTTCTGTGTGCCATCACGTGCCAGAGGTGCTTTTTTATTCCTGGCACGTAAACAGGACGAGAGAGCCGAAATGCTGTGGCATCCACCCACAAAAAGCCATAGCCCGAACAAAAGGCCAGCCGTCGAGTTTCTAATGAGAGCTGAAGACATTACTGCCACAAAGTTTCTGGCAGCGCTCTGCCGAATGCCGCAACATTGCCCATAACATCCGAAGTTACGAGCGAGCCGTAAAGGTCCACCTGAACGAGCTGAGCCAGTTGATCCCACTAGCGAATCTCGTTTCCGCTATTGGAGATCTCATCTCGAGGAGTTTACCAGATTTTTCTTCAATTAAGGAAGCTCCCTCCATGTTGCGCAACTTGAAAAAGGTTCCTCTTGCCGCATTGATCACAACCAAACATACCCTCCTACATCAGCTTCCTTAACACCACTCTCCCTCTTAGATGGACAAGAGACAGAGTAGTTGCCAGTATCTACCAGCAGCCGCAAGACGATGGACCACTCAGGTAGTCTGCAGATTATTACGGCGCTAGTACGCAGCCCTCTTGCGCCATAATGTTCACTTAGCGAACCTGACAAATATTGGAACTGAGGAGAAAACTTGCCGAAATAACTTTTCGTCAGCGCTAATTTGGTTTGTGGGGGCGCTATGAAAGAAACTTCAAATTCCATTAGAAGCTAGTTGCGCAAACATGATGAAGTTAGGGCACTTCGACGTCTTGGAAACATCTCCTCACCTCCCTACTACTGCAAGAACTACAGGGAATTTTTCTCCTTGGATGCCCCTCGTACCTGAAAATACATCGCTAGGGAATTCAACAAATTTGTAGAGTAATAAATGTAATTAGCAGAAACTTAAGGACTACGTCTCAGAGGAACCAAAACGGAAAGGATGTTGTGGTGTGAAAGATTTAAAATTTCTGTTTTTGAACTTGTTCTAAAATTCATTTACCTTATTTTTTAACCACAACAATTATAGTTGAGAGATGAGTGCAATAACACGTCAAAACTCACATTGACTTATGTTTTACTCCATAATTTCTTAAGAAAGAGCGAAACGTTTTACTCAAAATATTCACCTCAAGGTAGTTTTGATACTGAAATCAACGGAAACTGTACACCAGGATCATGGCGACGAGATCAAAGTGATAATAATTCATTTTTCCCACTTCAGAAAAAAACCTAGCAAACCTGATTTAAAAGCTAAACCCATACGGGAAGCATTTTCAGACTATTTTGTAACAACTGGGAAAGTACCATGGCAAAATTTATATTGTTACTACATTATTTCAAATAAAATATAAATGTTTACTGAATTACTTATATGTGTCTCATAAATACCCAGCAGGAAATTGGAGATTGCGTGAAATAGTGTATCGATGATTTCGTGCATGACTACGGTATGTATGCCAATTTTGAGGTCCTAGTCATGCTAACAGGAAGGCATGTGCTGAAGTTTTATTGCGGTTTTGTTTTTTATGCTTTTCAGTAATCCAAATCTCCTCATTTTATATTTTTGTGATGACAACATAAATTTTTAAGGAGAAGGTTTGTTTTATTAATGTAATTAACGAACGCGTAGATGAAAAAACGGGTCTGGCAACTTAAACTATTGGTGGGTCGTCCTGAGCAAAACAATTAAGTGTGCATAACTGCTTAGGATTCTGCGCAGGTCATTAAATCATATGCTTAGCTCAGGAGCGGAGGCTCCAGGATGGGGTTGTGAGTCTGCCTAACTGGCGACTGCATTGTTGAAATTGCCAAAGGTCCTCTAAAATTGAGTAAAAAGATTCTTTATGACGGTTATCGGTTAAAAAGAATTTTATGACGGTTTTTGTTTTACTTTGCTGGATGCAAAAGAGGGGAATGGGCAATTTTTCGTTAGATCACCGTGAAAAGATCTCATTTAGTGAAAATCAGGCAATTGGTGAATATCAGTCTGAGAAAGAATTTAGTGAAAGTTTGTTTCAAAAACATTATTAAAAAGTGAATCCTGAAGTAAATTTTCTGTTATTGTAAGTGATTAATACATGTTATTTTAGATTGAAAAGCGACGCGACGTGGGATCTTGAAAGTTCAGCAGGAATTTCGCATTGGATATTCGTGGTAAGTTTTGTTTTAAAAACCTTTTGATCTGAATTCAATTAATTGTTTCGTTCAAAATACTTAAAAAAATTCTATGGAAAAATCCAATTGAATTATTGTAAAGTTTTTTGTGAAAAAACTAAGTAAACGCAAAAGTAACTACAGTGAATTTGTTAACATTTTGGTAATTTTATTAAGGAATTTCAATTCAAAGGGAGCTTTATAAGTTCCTTTCGATTTCATTTCACTTGGAATGCAGAAGAACATGGGCGAATAATTGAAATTTTAAAATAAAACCGATAATATTAAAAGAAAACCAAGTGCTTACAAATAGACGAACCTTTTATATTCTTCACATAATATATGACAATAAACTGTGGATACTTAAAGGGTTAAAATGTAAACTTAAAAAATTATAATATTGAAAGAAGAGTTTAATATAACTTGAAAAATTATGACTAAAAGGCATTAAAAACGGCTTATAAATGAAGAGAGGAGACTGATTTTGGAACGTATTAACAATGAAAATAACGAGGATCGTATGAACATTGAAACTATTGAGGATGATATAAACGTTGAAATCAGTCAGGGTCGTATAGATTGTTATATTATCTTGAGATGTTTTTTCAGGTATCTATCAATTTATGGTCCCAGGAGGAATTAGGAAAAATTTTCACAAGTTTTTTGGGAAAAACATAATTATAAAATATGATTCTGATGGGGTGAAGGGAAAATTGCCTTTCAAGGAATTGAAATCCCTTAATCATGTAATTTTCGGTAAGTTCAACAAAAACAAATATACTTACCATAAAATAAAACTATTTTTTAATACAGAATGCTTCAAAACAGAGGGGTACACCAACAAGGATTACGAGGTGGATTTAAAGAAAACTATTAAATAGCTAAAAAATCTTCATTTCAAGAAACAATTCCGGCAACGCAAGCAGATGAATGAGAATTCAGAGAAACCTTTGGAGGAACAAGGTTCTTACTTATTATTTTAATTATATTTAGTTAATTTAATGAAATTAATTTTTCAGCATGAAAATACTCATTTGTAGTGGACTGGGTATAAAAGTTTAGTTTATGCAGATACAGGCTAATGTTGTATTATCAAATTTATAATGTTGAAGGTTTTTTTCCCCTCTTAAAAAAATGAAATATTTTACTTTAATTTATACGTTTAATAAATAATTAGCAAAAAAGGTCAATGTTGAGGTTTCTTTAAATACCCTTTATAAGCACCATTTGGGATCTAAATAAAATTAATTTAATTGGAAATTTTTTAAACTTTTTTCAACTTGGCAGCGCACAGTGGGGCCAAATCTCAAAAAGCTGGCCAAAACTAAAAAATTCAAGTTATCGATCTGAAATCTCTCACTCGGGGGTTTTTGGGGGCGCTGATTACGAATCTGATATCGGATTTGTAAAAATCAAAATGGCGGACCGGAAGTGACGTAATGTTTTACGAAAAAATTGAGCTAGCGCTCTGAAACTCAGTATAATATAGTTTTCTTGGGCGCTGATTACGAATCTGATATCAGATTTACAAAATTCAAAATGGCGGACCGGAAGTGACGTAATTTTTTACGAAAAACTAGAGTTAGCGCTTTGAAACTCGGTATTGTATGGTTTCCGGGGGCGCTGATTACGAATCTGATATCGGATTTATAAAATTAAAAATGGCAAAAATTTAAGTCACTTCCGGTTCGCCATTTTGAATTTTTATGTATCTCATATCAGATTCGTAATCAGCGATCCCACAAACAATATTAAACCGAGTTTCAGAGCGCTAACTCAATTTTTTCGTAAAATATTACGTCACTTCCGGTCCGCCATTTTGAATTTTGTAAATCCGATATCAGATTCGAAATCAGTGCCCCCGAGAACCATATAATACCGACTTTTGAAACGATTCATCACTTTTTCGATTTTTGTCCAGCGAAACAGGTTATGCTTACATTTTTCGAAAAAAAGGCGGTCGGTGATATGCGGCGCTGATTTTTCTTAATTTTATTTCTTATTTATCTAATTTATCACCTCCAATCGTTTCAGAGCGGAACAATGCGGAACATTTTATATATTTCCATTTTAACATGGCATCTTACATAGTTTTTGAGTATAAAATGTAAAAAAGTCTATCTCTCTCTAAAATTAGTGTTTAATAATACAGTAACTAAATTAATTTTATAATATTCTACTAATCTTTAACTGACGATTCCATTTTGTTTTATTAAAATCTGTCAAATTTTGAATATTTTGTGCCTTCTTGAAAACGAGAACTTTTTCTCTCTTCAAAACACACAATCACTGCTACCCTTGGATGCCACTTTCACGCTGGCATTCTACGGGTGAGCGTCCAGTTGGGGTCCTATTATCGCTTGATTCTATAGCACTGGGAAGTACTTTAGCCAATTTGAGATTAAAAAATCCCAATTTGAAAACTTTTTTTTTTAGGTTTTGGCCAGCTTTTTGAGATTTGGCCCCATAGTGCAGCGGCTCATCTTGCATAAATTAATTTTGTGCTTAGTAATATTAAAATTATCTGTGCAATGAGATATTTTAAAAATTATAAATGTTATTTGCGCTTCGTGAATATGATCCTAAACGGGGAACACAACTGTGACGCGTAAATGAAACACGAATTGTCGCGAACGTTTTGGACAGGTATTTAATTTAATGTTTACGGATCGAATAGAGGAATATTTAGAGTATGTATTCGACAATATGTCCACACAATTTTATTAATGAATAATAATCCGAGATAATGTGCATAACTTAATAAATTTCGTATATTTATAAATAAAAATGTGTGAACGTAAAGTCGAATATATTCCGCCATCCGATCCTTAAACATTAAATAAGACCTGTGTAAAAAAAAATTGGCTTTGTTTTGCCCGTCACAATTGTGTTCCCCCTTCATTGCATCAAATCATTGATTACATCACCACCATTGATTTCAGCGATGCTGTCGTGATGCATTCAATCCACCAATTCAGAGACTTCGAAGAAAGCATCAATAAAAAAACATTGATGAATTCTTGCTTTCCATAGTAATGCAAAAAATATAGCACCAGAAAATAAATTTGGAACCTTCCGCTAACTAGCTCGAGCGCCCACTGCATTCGGTTCCAGGCGAGCGATCACTCTACCCTTCTCGATCCACCCGAACTAGCTGCGCACCCTGAGGCTGCAGGGGTTAGTTGCATGCTAAGAGATTGCACTGGGCTTTCGTGCTCTCTTCATTCAGTCTCCACACCTACACTCTACGCGGATAGCAATAGCGGGTGTTATTATATTAGTTATATTTGGCATCTGTTATGCTACATTTTCTCACACTAATATACTGAACTACAAAAAGGATTAGCATAAATGACCCCTTAGATTCCGTGGTCATGTGGAAAGACATGCACGTCTTATCTATATCTTTATTGATGACTTCTTCGATGCCGTCATGAGTAAATTCAAAGATGTACTTGGCTTGGTAAGCAAACTAGTTCGGTTTGTAAACATCATCGGCGCCTGCTCCTGATTTAAAGCTCCCCTTCTCTTTAAGGCAAAGAGGACGGAAAATTGACATTAGAGAGTCTTTTTTTTTAAGTTCTCCTACTGTAACTTCTTTGCTAAAACTTAATGCAATTCTTCTCCATGCATCAGCCACGGAATTTCTATTCTTATGAAATGGATTTTTGGATCCCATATTGCAGGCTCAAGCTCATAGAGAGCAATAAACTCAAGGGTGAGTGTATTATACCATTCCATTTTAAATTGCTGAACGAAAACTCACTACCTTCTGTCCGCTAAGCCGAAGGTTTTTACAAGACTATTCGTCTGCTTCCCATTTTCGGTGGGAAGCGCGCACATAGCAAATATTTCCTGCGATTGTCTCCCACATACCTCGGCAAAAGAGAGACACAGCAAATATTTGGTGCAAGAACGCAGAGACAAATGACGACGAAATAAGACGCATTACAAGCTTTGGCTAAATAGTACGCATAACAATTATTACTCTTTCTAGCTCCCACATACCTCGTAAAATGAGACGCATTGCGAAATATTGAACAAATGCACGTATTGTCTGGGACCGGCTTAAATTCAATCGCCTACAGACGTCGTGTGTGATTAATGAAACTTCTGAGCCGGAGTCAATTAATGCTCGTAGGACTGCAGTCTGTCCATTATTAGATAATGCTACGAATTTCCATGGAAGGTTTATTAAAATATCTAATTTCACCTCATTCAAGAGTAGACTTGTTACACACAGAGGTCCTGGTGGAAATGTGGGGACTTACCTTCCAAACAATTAAGCATAATTTACCACGAACATCCCACCCGCTTCTGGTTGTGGCATTTTACAGCAATTAACCATCTCTACTGTGTGAAATGAAGCAAGGCAATTGGATACAAATTTACGATTGCTACGGGAGCGGGAGATTTCCTGAAAATGTTCAAATGGGAATTAATTAATTGGAAATAAGCGATAGCCGACAGATAATGCCAGAGCAATCCGACGAATAATTTGGCACAGGAGCGTTTTTATTTCCGCCCCTCTCCCGGGACCGCTCGGAACATTATTTTGAGAAATCCTTCCCGGGGGCTATCTATCGCTTGAGAATGGACTAGCATTCGGATTTCCCTCCAAGACTTCAAAGGCTCTGATGCAATAAATTCAACTTAGTGTAACGGTCATGAGATAGCTGAGGCGAATATCTTTCTTGTGACGTCAGACGAGCCCGGTCCTGTAAAATACTACCATGTCTCCGGGTGATGCGGTGCTTTAGGGCTTTATGGGCAATGGTGAATAGGAGTTCAGCCGCAGAAAACTACTTCGATTCCAGCCGAAAGATTTGTTCAGGGCATTAAGGCAGCCCCACGGCGGGGTGGAGCATTCAAATGGAGGCACATTCATGCAATCTAGTCTCTGCCCCCGGGCGGCTGTTTGTTTGAGTCGTGTTTCAACTGCTTCTTTATCGCAGTTAATTTTTTCCTGGCCCCATTTCCCTTCTGCAACTTATTGGTCTTTATGTTTACAGCAACTCGAAAAGGAAAATTCAAAGAAAATTGAAAAGCGTCGAACCAGCAGCCCTTCGGCATTTAAAGTTTTCTGGCAAATGTGAGCGACAATTTTAAAATGACAACGATTTAAAATGTTAACTATAGCTCTGAGCCGGAATGAAGCGACGGAAAATTGTGTAAGAAAGGGAGCGATCAACCAGGGCACCAGAGGTCCAACGAGGTACTTTGTTTGGTTTCACTCCAGTACCTAATTGTCGAAATAGCCGCAGAGGAAATGTTATTCGGATTGACTCAATACGAAGAGTTTTCTGAGATGCTCAGAAATATTACGACAGCTCGGTCATATAGCCAGGAAGTCTCTTAATTAATTTGCCGATTGGAAAAAGTTTGCAAGTTGCCCAAATCGTTCTGGAGCATACTTTTAGTTTCGAGTTGGCCTCGTATTCATATAGTTTTCCTTGAGAAAGTTAAAAAATGTGTCAGATTGGTTTTTTGTAGATGTAATTCCCGAGAATTATGTAGGCAGGCATTCTTCGATAGCTATTCATATGAATACGTACATCCAAAACGAACCCAACGGGAAATGGAAGCATCCAATTATGCATGCCGAAGCCTTCTCTGTTGGAAGGCAGTAATGCCTGACCCGCCATATCCTCTCTTATATCTTTTTAATACAGGCATGTCCGCGGAACAAAGCAGAACAAAAGCATTTTATATTCCTTCCCACTAGATTACCCAGAATTCATTTAGGAGGCAAGGCCAGGAAGCTCTTCGGAATCGTTTCCCTTGAACTGCTTTTTCATTGATTCAGAATATAGGGCTTGGATTCTGTTTGTCGTTTGAGTTTCTGTCACATGTCAGCTTATAACTGAATTGCCTGTTTTATATCTCATATGAAAATTTATTTGTTATTCAGTCATAAACTGTCACGGAGTAACGGAAACTGAGATGATATGTATATGAAATGGAAGAAAAGAGAAAGATATAAAAAATGAAACGATCTTTTCAGTAATATTAGTTTTATTATTTGATATAAAGAAAAAATAAAAAAATAAAGCAAAAATTCAAAATTCAACATGAAACATAAATTCGTCAAATTAACAAAACAACATAATTCCAGTTTAAAAAATAAATAACTTCATAACAAAACGTAATTATTTTCTTTCAACTAAACTCGCACTAATTGTCACTAAAAATTCAAAACTAAACTCGCACTATACTGCATTCACAACTGGAATGAGAATTTCCGCGTCAGGGCCCTTTTCAGGACGCAGGTCGCAACATGCTAAAACAAAGGCATGGGGGAGATAAGAAAAACCGGTTTTAGGGGAAAAAGCATGAGTCATTTCTTCACAGAGTCCACGTCGTTCGCGTCGCAAGTGTATTCCTTCCTCCTAGCTTCTTATTGAGTAATAAGTAATGACCTTCCACTTTTTTCATAACTATTTGACTGTCATCAACAACACAACAGTCTATTAGTTTATGCATATCTATATTATATCAACCAGAATAGTCAGACGTCGTTCACAGTCTGGGTACGGTTGTAACAATTTTGCTTTTATCGCTCATATCATTGCTATCACAGATCTAAGAAGTAAATACAACATTACAAATTGAAGAATACTCTTTTGAGTTAACATTACACTTAAAATAAATATCATATATGCAGTATTTTTTTGTCAGCAAGGCATTATTCAGTTTGTGTGCCACTATTACAATCGTTCTCATGCCGTGGACGGTTGTAACATACCCAAAATAAACAAAAACAAGTAATTTTTTAACAAAATTAATAATTTTTATTACAAAAAACAATCAAATTCAACAAAGTTATTATAATAAAAAATCAAGATCAATAAAAATCTATGAAACGTAATATGCATTATTAATAAGGATAATTTGAAAAGAGATCGACCAAAAATACTTACTTTTGATGCACAAAACACAATATAACCTCCTGCATGCGCATTAATCACGCGGTCGGCGCGGTGACACTGATAATCGTGTGTATACCTGCCCACCGCGTCCCTTTCCCCTCTCTACACTACACTCTTACATTTTCCTGTAGATAGTTTAGGAAATATTCGAGCTGTTACATCCGTACCCCGTTACAATCGTAACCAGTCTACCCTACGGTTTAGTACCGACGCCAAAAATAATTATTTTAAACTTTTTAAAACCTTAGTTTATGTTTTTGAAGTCGGTTTTTATTTTTATTAAATATTTTTTATTATGTTTTTTTTTATTTTAGTGGAGGCCATCATAATGTATTATTTTGATTGGAACAACACCTACATATGTATGTGCCAAGTTTTATTAAAATCAGTTAGTGGGAAGTGGGTGTACTATATAATAAACGGGATTCATCCTCTAATGTTCCACCCTTAGGGGTAGAATATATTCTTCAAATAAAAAAAAATCATTAAAATCGGTTCGCAATCGGCAGAGATATCAGGTAGCATTTCCCCCTTCCACTCCTCCCCCTTTGAGGGGAATATTTTCTTCAAATTTAGGATCAACCTCGAGTAATAGCCTATTCAATAAAAAAAGAGTCACCAAAATCTAAATAAATAAAAAATATTCGCGTCGGATTGAGAACCTCCTTTTTTTCGTCGGTTAAAAAATAAGAGTACCATATTAAAATTTAATATATAGACAAATAAATGGTTTAACACATATATTTTTAAAAATATCAATTAAAAACCTAAAATCAAAGTTCACAAGGTTCACTGCACCGTCCGACCGACGACACTGAATATGCTTACGCAATGAATTCGTTATACATAATTATCGCGTTTAGGGCAAAATTCGATCTTATCTGATTTACCAATTTGTATGGCCATTAGGCGTCTCGAAAATCGCTGGTTGTTCCACAATGCATACATCACTACCTTTCTTTTATCGGCCAGGACAGTACTTCTCAGCATTTTTGTTAATTTGCAGTAAAAAACACAAATCAATCAATATGTTGTTATGAAAGCCTCAAAGAATGTGTCTAAACAATGTGGCATCGCTTACCAAAATGAGTGCGGCTATAATAACGAAACACTCGTGTTCCTTACTTTTCCGATATTCTACCATTTTATTTGTTTTGCTGCATCCTTATAGAAATAATTTTTCTTTGATCAGAGATTGCTTCACTCAGCAATACGATATACAAACACCAGCAACTCTTTCGATTCAGGGTAACTGGTACCGCACTCTTGCCGGGTGCGGCGTGTGTATGACTTAGCGAAGCAGCTTGCGCGAATCGAACCCGGGCTAGGCCTGCTATTTGTCGTTAATTAGTTGCTAATTATTTGTGCAAAAATTTATTTTGTCGTCATTATCTTTAAAAAAAATTTGGGCTCCTTTTTTAACTTTATATGTAATTAACCTAGCAACCAAGAAATAAAAACCATATCAATGAAAAAACTAACTCAGAATTTGTCTAGTTTTGTGGCGATCAAACGGTATATTATAATGAAAATTGCAATGATCCTGGAATTTTTACTCAAAAAATTATTGTGTAAATATGAGTATAAAACATGTGAAAACTCGAAAAGAATTAACTTTACGAAAAAAGTTGATACATATAACTAAATTTGTAGAGAATTTCGAGATCTGAAAAAGTGTTTTTTTTTCTCTAGCATGGCCAAACGATTTTCCTACTATAATTTATATTGCGGCGAAAGCTCAAAATCTGTGAATACAAAAACTCGACGAAGAAACGCAGGCTTAGGCTTTGACTTTCCCATTCGAGACCGATTGCACACCGTGTGTGCAATTGATTTCCGAGGCTATAAGACGGCCTGCACACCATGTGTGCAATAACACAAATGTGCAATTATCGGTTATTCTGAGTAAACTAGTCGTCGAAATAAAATTTTTCTTGAAATAATGAAATCTGTAAAGTAGAGGAAAACAAAATTTGGCATTGGTTTTACTGTGCACCAAAAAATCTAAAAATGATCTGAAGCCTTTCTTACATGTAAAAAACTAATATAAGAATACGCATGCAGCGCAGACTTAAGATAATAAGTTTTTCTTTTGTTTGACCCATCTTTATCCGTAAATTAATAAAAAATTTGTTTCCACCACTCTATACTTTATTACCCGACATAAACCGACCAGCAACGACGACGCGTAATACTTCAGTCTTACAGACTCTTTCTCAAGCGATAGACAGTTTTTTACTTAGCCCTTAAAATGTCAGATGCTAAAGCAGGATCATCAGGAATGCCGGAAGCAACCAGTGATAATGAAAGTGATGACTTCATGTTTGCAGGAAATAGAAAGGAGAAGAGAAATTTTGTTATCATGGATTGTGATAGTGATTTAGAAAATGAGGAAAACATGGATGTGGATATTGAACTGATAGATGATACACAGGATGAGGTTTTTGAAGAAGAAAATGATTGGTACGATTGTACTGACATTGAAAGTGAAATTGAACAGCATCCATGTGATGCTTAGTGAAGATACAGAAACGTGGGAAGATGATGTTCTCTTGCAAAAATGTCTTTTGTGGGTAAACCAGGTCTCCAAAAGTTATCAAACGGAGGAACTTTTATTTGATAATAACTTTTACTCTTTGATTGTCAATGAAACAAACAAGTACGGCGAAAAGATATTAAAGGAAAAATGGAAGGACTTAACCATTTCTGAATTCAAGGTGTTTTTAAGTTTATTATTACATACACTGGCGTAGCTACTAAGGGGCTAGGCGGGGCAGTGCCCCGGGGCCCTCAAGCTCAGGGGGCCCTCGAATCCTTACCAGAAAATCTCGATCGAACTGAACTTTTGAAAACCTGTTCCATTTTCAAAATAAATATGACAGGTTGCAACCCGACTTTAATCATGGCAACTCAGTTGAGAGAAATTCGAAATTTATACCTAGGGAATTACCCTAAATTCTTTTTGTGGGTTGGCAGTGTTGTCAATTTGACGGATAGCGATATGTGCGTTTTATTATTCATCGATGTGCGTTTTATTGTGAATTTGAGTCAAGATTTTTTTTCGAGAACGGTTATTATCATTGCCGCCAGAAGCTGCCGCCAACCGCTTGTGGCCGGCAAAGCTTTGCCGTCGGCAAGCGGCATCGGTAGAGTCAGTGGCGGATTTACCGGGAAGAAAAGGAAGCAATTGCTTGGGGCCCCGCTTGGACAGGGGCCCCAAAAATTGAAAAATTTTGAAAACACATTTGGAAATTTGAAAACAAAAAAATAAAAAATGCGAAATGAAAAAATCCATGTAAACGACGGGCCTGCTGAAGATGCGCTTGAAAATTTGTCTCCGCGTGATAGTTTTCGGATAAAATCGTTTCTTCCGATGATCGATTCTTTGACAACCAACTTGCGACAACGTGCTAAGGCATACACTGATATCGCGGCTAAATTCTCATTTTTTGTCAATTTAAATGCGTCGAAGGAGGAAATCACAGAAAGTTTAGAAAGACTGATAAGAGACTATCCAAATGATGCATGAACATTGTGACTGAAATTCAAAATTTTCACATCTATGTGAAACAGGTATACGGAAAAGAGCCTCGTAAAACATTCGTTGAATTGTACCAAATAATTTTCAAGGATCAATTGTTGTCAGCGTTTCCAAATGTTGAATGCCTTATCAGGCTATTCCTTACACTACCGATAACTAATAGTACAGAGGAGAGATCGTTCAGCGCATTGAAACGCGTCAAAAATTACTTACGCTCATCAATGTGCCAAGAAAAAGTAAGTAATTTAGGCTTACTGTTTATCGAAAAAGACAAGCTTCAAAAACTTGACTTTGATGATATCATTCATTAATTTTCGACTGAGAAAAGTAGGAAAAAGTTGTAATTTAGTTAGTAAATTATAAGTAAACTAATATATTGACTTTGCAAAATTAACTGGTTAGTTATTATTTTAAAATATTGGGGAGGGGGAAGATTTAATTTTAGAATGAGGGACCCAACAACCTGAGGCTGTTTGGGGCCCCGTCGTAGGTAAATCTGGCACTGGGCAGAGTGGTCTCGGCAGTTTGCCGCGACTGTCGGCCGCATCTTGCCGACCCTGCCGCGACTCGCCGCCTTTGCCACTACTCGCCGACTCTGCCGCTACTCGCCGATTCTGCCGCGACCCGCCGCAAGTTGCCGAATTGCGTTGCATGTCACAGAGGCATGCAACGAAAAGTTGTGTTTCTGCGCTGTATTTGAATGACATCAATTATGCATCCAAAACTTTACAAAAATGCGATATCAATTTGGGCGAGGCAAGTAAAGCTTTAGCAGAGACCAAAGCAAAGTTGCAAATTTATAGAAATGATTTCGAATTATTCAAGTGCAAAGCCAGTGAAACTGCAAGAAAATATGGTATAGATACCCATTTTCAAGAAAAAAGGCCACGGAAAGTTAAAAAGCATTTTGATGAATTAGTTGCTGATCACCGATTTCCAAACAGAGAAGAAATATTTAAAATTGAGATTTTCAATAATGTACTAGACACATTAATAGCTCACTTAAATACACGATTTACTGGTATGAGTGCAGTCTGTCAAATATTCGATTTTCTAACACCAACATTTTTATTACATGTTGATGAAGCAACTTTATTAGAAAAGTGTGACGAATTCCAAAGAAAATATTCAGATATAATAGGCCCTAGCTTTTCACTTCAATTTATTAATATTTACCACCTAGTTTTACCTCAATTAACTCAACTGTTCACCAATTATGTAAGAAAATAATGAGCAAATATGGAGTGCTAGAATGCGACCTAACGGAAGTATTTACAGCAATGTTATTATTCTTTACAATTCCTGTCACTTCTGCAGCAGCTGAGAGGTCATTTAGCAAATTCAAAATAATAAAAAATTATTTAAGAAATAGTATGGGCCAAACTCGACTCCGACATTTATCGCTAATAGCAAATGAAAACAAAACCGCATCAAGCCTGGATTTAACCGAAGTCATTGATACTTTTGCGAAAACTAAAGCTAGGAAAAGACTGTAAATATAATTGTTAATTAGTCAGTTGGTAGGTCCGACCTTTATATAATAAACCCTTGAATCTTTTCTATTTCGTTTTATTGCCCAATACCTACACCAAGTATTAATTGTAATTTATGTTGTTACTGTTTAATATTTTTATTACCTTGCCTGCAGTGCACTAAAAATAGCTGATGATAAAGTAGCTTAGCATTTTTAAAGTATTTGTATATTTAATATTTTTACTTGATAAAACCTAACCAGTTTAGGTAGCAATGGGGCCCCATTTTTTGATTTGCCCCAGGGCCCTTGGGGACCTAGCTACGCCACTGATTACATATGGGAACTATCAAATGTCCAAGAATTGATAATTATTGGAATAAAGGCGAACAATTTGGTTTTCAGTGTTTTTCCCGACACATGACTAGACAAAGATTTCAAAATGTTTTACGATCGCTTCATTTCTCGTCTGACAATGAAAGTAATCATCGCCTACGGAAAATAATTCCAATTATATAGTTCTATAGTTCCAATGGAGAGGAAGGTTAATATTTAAACAATATATTGCCGGTAAAAAACACAAACATGTTGTAAAGTTATACGTTGTGTGCGAAAGTTCTGGTACAGCGTTACGAATAAAAGTACATACGGGAAGTGGCGACGAAATGATATGTCGATAAAGTTGTCTTTCATTTGATGAAAGATTTTCTAAATCAGGGACATTCTGTTTTCATGGACAATTATTACAGTTATTTTGGTTTATTTTCAAAATTGCTACAATACAAAAGTTACTGTATAGGAACATTGAGAAAGGCAAGGAAAGGAAACAACTTAGAAGTAATAAAAAAAATTGACGAAAAATGAATTTATTTCTCAGTTCAAAAACAATGTAATGATAGGTAAATTTAAAGACAAAAAAGAGACGTGTTATTTATATCAAGTGAATACAAAGCAACGTTAAACGAATATGAAAATAAATATAAACAAAATATTCTGCAACCAATTGCGTTGCATTACTACAACAACTATATGAACGGGATAGATCGCAAAGATTAGATGCTATCTACACTGAGAAAAATTTGCATGGATTTGCATGGTCCGCTGGGCAATAAAATAGTCTTGAAATCTATAATTTTTACAATATAGTACGAGAATCTATAGATATAGTTCTGGCATCAATAAGATAGGCGAGAGAACCTTGGGCGCAAACCAATCTCTAAAAAGTTGCTGCGGTGCGCGTACTAACTAAATATATTATTTCGTTAAACGCATGTGCATCTATATTTAGGAGTCCCCTGACTATAAAAAAAATTACGATTGACTATATATAAGGATCTCATGACCACACGGAACTAACGAAAGATATCGCAACTATAATATAGATTCGAACTGCTGAAAGCTTGCTAGAAAAATGGTTGTATGCGACTATATTATGGAATACACAACCTTTCCTGGTAAACTTCATGAACGCCAGAGATGAGACATTTCATTATAGGCTAGACGGCGAGGAGGTAAAAAGATTAAAAAGTGTATTATTCAGGCACAGGCGAGATTATTGTTGGAATCGCTTCGTTTTAGGGTGTAGTTCAACCCCCTAAGTTTGCTTACAAATTGTTGGTGTGCTTGATTTTATAATTAACTATTAGTGACAAAAATAGTGTTTTTTTCTCTATTTCCTTTAATATCTCCGTTCCTATTGACTTTTAGTATAGCATATGCATTGAGAAAGTTGTTCCTTATGAAACTTCCTAAAATATGAGCCCTGACAGAGGTCGCTAAGTGCAATTGTTAACTTGCAAATAGCCCCGAAAGTTAAAACAACACATTTTTTCACTATTTTTTTACTAAAAAATGACCGCACACAGATGGCTGAAAATTCTCAAAAATGATGTGTATATGGACCGAAACATCCATGAATAATTTTAGCGTCCTCGGTCAATTACTTCTCGAGTAATTAACGATCACTTTTTTTTTTTTTCCTTAATTGCAACTTGCGCCATTTTTTTCACAAACGGGTTTCGCTGGTCGGACCGAGCCAGAAAAATCACAAATCCATTCAACTTTAGTATCCCGTTGGAATTTTTGGTAAAAATTAATTCTAACCGATTTTTTTTTTTAAGGAAAGCTCGGAGCACTCCAAGTGCTCCCAAATACATTGCATGTATATCTATATATACAGAATCGGTATAAAATCGGTTAGAATTACTTTTTTCCAAAAATTCCAACGGGATACTAAAGTTGAATGGATTTGTGATTTTTCTGGTTTGGTCCGACCAGCGAAACCCGTTTGTGAAAAAAATGGCGCAAGTTGCAATTAAGGAAAAAAAAAAAAAGTGATCGTTAATTACTCGAGAAGTAATTGACCGAGGACGCTAAAATTATTCATGGATGTTTCGGTCCATATACACATCATTTTTGAGAATTTTCAGCCATCAGTGTGCGGTCATTTTTTAGTAAAAAAATAGTGAAAAAAATGTGTTGTTTTAACTTTCGGGGCTATTTGCAAGTTAACAATTGCACTTAGCGACATCTGTCAGGGCTCATATTTTAGGAAATTTCATAAGGAACAACTTTCTCAGTGCATATGCTATACTAAAAGTCAATAGGAACGGAGATATTAAAGGAAATAGAGAAAAAAACACTATTTTTGTCACTAATAGTTAATTATAAAATCAAGCACACCAACAATTTGTAAGCAAACTTAGGGGGTTGAACTACACCCTAAAACGAAGCGATTCCAATAATAATCTCGCCTGTGCCTGAAAAATACACCCAAAATTCCTCGCCGTCTAGCCTATTAGGTGATCTGTTAAAAGGCGGACGTGTTTTTCGGTGTCGGCCTTTTTTGATTAAAATTCTAGCCAAGTAAAGTGTTTAGAAGTTAGTTTGTGTGTAAAAAAGTGTTAAAGTGAATCGCAGAAGGGTCATATACAGGTAATTTTGTAGTTTCTAGTTAATTCAATTCATATACAAGCATTTTCTGGAACTTTTGTAGTTTAACTTGCCTAAAATGGACACAATTTATTTCTTACTAATGAAGTATAAGAACGTAAAGAAAAGAATAAAAATTGTGTCCACCAACCTAACTAATGAAGATTTAAACGAAGCAGCTTATAAAAATTTCAATATATCTACCCCACTGTTTTTTCATTGTGGAGTGGAAATAAACAAAGAAGATTTGGTAGATTTTGTTAAACAATTTTCAACATCGCCTGAGTTTACTTTGGATGTTCAAGGTATTTCTCCAACTTTGTATCTACATATGCACATTTATTAGTTGGATAAAACATTTACTGTAGCCACAATTGAAGACAGTGGGAATACTAATGAAGATTTCAATACAGAATTATCATTCTCATTGATACCTTTGAACGAATCAAATCAGTCAAATGTAATCCCTTTTGAAACCGCAAACGTGTCAACCGCATCTTAAACGAAGCAGCTTATAAAAATTTCAATATATCTACCCCACTGTTTTTTCATTGTGGAGTGGAAATAAACAAAGAAGATTTGGTAGATTTTGTTAAACAATTTTCAACATCGCCTGAGTTTACTTTGGATGTTCAAGGTATTTCTCCAACTTTGTATCTACATATGCACATTTATTAGTTGGATAAAACATTTACTGTAGCCACAATTGAAGACAGTGGGAATACTAATGAAGATTTCAATACAGAATTATCATTCTCATTGATACCTTTGAACGAATCAAATCAGTCAAATGTAATCCCTTTTGAAACCGCAAACGTGTCAACCGCATCTTGGGATCCAAGTACAATATTATTTGGATTATTTAACGAGTTGAAAACTAAAGTGGTACACTTCTTTACACAGTTTTTTTGTTTTTATATTTTTTTTCTTAAAACATTTAAGGATTTGGAAAAATTTTTGCAAATAAATTGTAAATTTGCATGGGACCATTACAACAAGCATAAAGTTTTAACAAATTCCTTTAGAGATAAAATCTCTAAAGTAATAATATCTCAAATACTGAGCGAAAATCCTTCTAGAAGGTAATAATTTTATACAATATACCAGAGGGTGAATTTTTGAGCTAAACGTATTCTTTAATGAGGGTTGTTTTCGTCATTAGGTCATATGAGAATAGAAATAAAACTTACATTTGTTATCCGTCACACTTCTATGTACAATACAATACCACTTCTATCACGTCATATCCCCTTAAAGTGGGAACGCCACTGGGGCATTTCACGTGAAGCGGACAGCGAAAAAAAAGTGACGTTCTGTAATTTGTTCATATTCGGCTTAATTGCACTTCTAGTAGGTATGAATGTGGACGCACAATATTTTTTTTGTATGACGTTTATTTGTCAAGTTATTGGCTTCTAAAGAATTGTCGTTATTGAAATTCGTATTTTTTGGAAATAGTTTTTCGAATTAAAAAAATTTTTTTTTAAATATTAAATATGGCGACATAAATAAAAAATGTACTGTTCTTTTTAAATACAAAATAAAACTGTTTTTTTTATTTTTTTTAATATACAAAACCGGAAATAAACTTTTCAAATCAGAATTTTAGTAACTTCGACCAATTTGTTTTTTTATTTTTTTATTTCAAAATATAGCCTAAAGTACATTTATAATACACCAGAAGTTTCAAAATGGGATCTGCAATAGTTTAGGAGATACATGAATTAAAGTACATACGTGTCGCACTGAGCGTCGTACTCTAGCTTCCTTAGGTCGACTGGTTTGCGCGGTATCACACTAAAACGCCGCAATGTTTATATTTACTATCCTATTTAAGCGTATTTAAAGCTCTAACAATGTTATGGGGTATTTAATATTCAAATTAAAATAGTACTTATTGAACAAAAGAAGCAGTGGGTAGTCTAAAACAAATTTTGTGATAAGTCATGAAAAGCGACTGCTGGCGCCACCTCTTAGATACGAGAAGTATTAAAATGACAAATAGAAGCTTTATGTTAGAAAGAGATAGAAGCATGCCACTAAGCCATTTCGTATTTTCCGTTATTTCTGTAGTTGTTGTTCTAACCTCTGAGCGACTTGTGCACATTTTAAGATAGTTATTGATAGTGTTTAAACTTATCTTCAGGAACGAACGGTTCATCTTGGGTGTTTTGCGAAGGTTCACTCGATGTTGACTGCACTGTACAAGATCTTCATTAATTAGTACTGGAGGTGTTTCATATAAGAGTCTTTTCCTACAAGAGGCACATACATAAACATCGAGTGAAAATCTCAACTTTTGAGCCAAATGTTCAGATATTTTTCTTCAATTTTTAAACTTTCGATGAAGTACCAAGCGAAATGGATTAAAACATCGATCACCGTACGGAGCCATTATAAATCAATAACTATCTTAAAATGTGCACAAATCGCTCAGAGGTTAGAACAACACCTACAGAAATAACGGAAAATACGAAATGGCTTAGTGTCATGCTTCTATTTCTTACCAACATAAAGCTTCTATTTGTCATTTTAATACTTCTCGTATCTAAGAGGTGGCGCCAGCAGTCGCTTTTTATGACTTATCACAAAATTTGTTTTAGACTACCCACTGCTTCTTTTGTTCAATAAGTACTATTTTAATTTGAATATTAAATACCCCATAACATTGTTAGAGCTTTAAATACGCTTAAATAGGATAGTAAATATAAACATTGCGGCGTTTTAGTGTGATACCGCGCAAACCAGTCGACCTAAGGAAGCTAGAGTACGACGCTCAGTGCGACACGTATGTACTTTAATTCATGTATCTCCTAAACTATTGCAGATCCCATTTTGAAACTTCTGGTGTATTATAAATGTACTTTAGGCTATATTTTGAAATAAAAAAATAAAAAAACAAATTGGTCGAAGTTACTAAAATTCTGATTTGAAAAGTTTATTTCCGGTTTTGTATATTAAAAAAAATAAAAAAAACAGTTTTATTTTGTATTTAAAAAGAACAGTACATTTTTTATTTATGTCGCCATATTTAATATTTAAAAAAAAATTTTTTTAATTCGAAAAACTATTTCCAAAAAATACGAATTTCAATAACGACAATTCTTTAGAAGCCAATAAATTGACAAATAAACGTCATACAAAAAAAATATTGTGCGTCCACATTCATACCTACTAGAAGTGCAATTAAGCCGAATATGAACAAATTACAGAACGTCACTTTTTTTTCGCTGTCCGCTTCACGTGAAATGCCCCCACTGTGATGGGCCAAAAATTATCAATATTTGCAAATTTCGTTTTTGATTATGAGACCTTTACCTTTTCGTAGTATTTGTAATTATAAAAATTTTAATAAGTAACTACGCACAATCATAGCCACTGCGATTATAGAAATTTAAAAGAAAAACATTATTAAATCTTATTGTCTTGGTCCACGCAGTACGAGTGGAGTGCTAGAGCGCTACCTAGTCCCACTATATTAACTCAGCTTAATATTTTGTTACATATTTTTGAATATATATATACTTATCAAAGAAAACTAATTACAGTTTTTTAACCGTCACAATGGCGTTCCCTTTAAAGAAAAGGAATACGTCAAGCTTAAAATTCAAAGCATTCTTTATAAAAATATGCCAAGTTTATTTTATTAAATTGCAGCATTTACCGTGAAGAATTTTTGGCAATAGCTAGAAATCTATCAGAAATTTTTTCATCAGAGATTGCAGATACTTATTACATTCCTTCAAAACAGGGGAAACTAGCACATGGAAAGCTCTATGCCCAGTATACAACTTTCAAAAAAGAAGCTGCTCAACGCGGAATAATAAAGCGTAGGTCTCGTTCTGTAACAAGTACAATAGAAAAAAGGGCGCGAAGTGAATCATCCACATCATCCATAGATACTTTATCGCAGTCAGATACATTTAGTTTAGGTTCATATTAAAAATCCGACTTTTTTATGAATACTCACAAGCATATATTCAATAATAGATGAAAATGAAGAGATCTCCGATTTTGACTTAGAAGCCACTGCTTATTTTCAAGATCTACAAATATTAGGTTCACCACCAAATTTGGCAGACAAATGGAAGGCAACGTTTAAATTAAGGCAGCAACTGCTAAGAACCAAAATTTCAACTGCAGAATATTTAGGAAAATTTCCGCCGTTGCGAGAAAAGGAAGGATACACATTGGTAAGGACTTGGTTTTTATAGAATCTCATCTCTTATCTCATTATTTTTTAAGTTGTATTCTGATGTGTTACGAGTGTATGGAAAAGTGCCATCTTTAAATATTGAAGACAATGTCTTCGGTAAGTTAATAAGAAGAGCTGAAGCCAGCAGAAATAAGAGAGTGGGAGAAATTTTATCGTTTATTCGGGGTGAAATTGAAGGCAAGTTATCATTTTAAAATATTTAATTAGCTATACTTGGCAAAGTCTAAATTGCTTTCAAATCATTTGAAAATGCAGAAGTGGTTGTGAAATGCCTTACAAAATTATTATGGGGTTACATGTGCTTTTCAGCTGCGCACTTTTTAACAAAATTAACATGAAAATTTCAGAGAATATTCTTGAAATGTGCTACTTTTAGGAAATATCATAATCAAAAACTTGTTCTTTCCAAATTTTTGACTACCTACACGTAACCCCTTAAGTCTATTGTGACTTTCTCATTTGCAATCGATTCGAAATTAAAATGAGTTCCGATAATTATATTTAAATTTAATAAAAGCTAAATTATATAGAACGCTTGCATTACATTTCCTTAATTTAAGAATTTATTTTCTAATTTAGAGGATAATAAAAAACCGGCAGTGCTTTTGTTGCTACCTTATCTTATAAGAAATATCAATCTGAAAGGAAGCAAAGGAGGGAAGGATCTTCGTAGAGCTACTAAAATAGAGACTCAAGAAACATTTATTCGTCATTACAAAGTGAGAATAAAGTTAGTCTGGCATTAAGCACATAATTATTACTTTCTTTTATACTTTCTTAGACTTTACAAGAAGCCGATAGCAGTGAGAGGAATTTTCTTACAAACTGCCAGAAAGAAAATAAATTAGTCCAACCCAAGATTGTTCTAATAGGATCGCCAGTAAATATTGCTTGGGTCATTGTTGCTGATTTAAAATACATCACAAACACAGTAAAGGAAGCCTTGGAGGCTTGTATGGCCATTTATTTAGGTCTCAACATTGAATATCCTATTGAAAGCAGAAGAGTGTGGTATTTCGTACAACAATACTTCTTTGACTTAAGAAGCACAACGGACGAAGCAGACAGTGAACTCTTAACCCTCGCAAATGACATATTCTCTACTTCTGATTAATTACTTAATTCTAACTTCTTAGGATACATTTTTACACATATATTTTAAAGTACATACATATATATATTATATATAATATTCGGAATTTGGAAATCTTTAAGTAAGTGTCTGTTACACCTTTCTCTATACTACGTAACATACATAATTCCCTTTTTGATTACATACACACTTTATTAGCTATGGAAAGATATCTATGTTTTGTATGTAACATTACTTTTACTTCAATTAATTGTTACTGTAATCACTTAAAAATATACCATGCGGCCTGCACCCGATTCTCTTGTAATATTTGTACCAGAGTTTTCGATAATATTTACTATTTTAAAAAGCACCTCAAAACACATGAGCATTTTGAAAATGATTTAAATTGTCCGGACATATTAAATGCAGAAGAAGTCACTGAGAGTATGAGAAATGTTTGTACTGAAAGGGTTTGCAAATCTCAAAATAAACCTTTTAATTTTCAAAAACATTTCATTAAGTTCTTAATTCCATTTTATGCAAAAAGTCATATACCACGTAAACATTGTATTGAAGCAATTACAAGATTTTCTAAATTCATTCAATTTACTTTAACTGAACAAATAGAGCACGAAGAACATATCGAAGGAAAATTGGCACTCAAAGGTCTTTTAAAAATATTTTTGGAATGTATGCTTTTATCGGAATATAAAATTTTTAAAGAACTAAAAAATATGAATTGTGCGTTTACATATACTTCGTCTATTATACATGAAACAAATGAAGAATATATTACCGTCGGAAATGAGGTATGCACAAAACGTATTATCCACGCTAGCAAAGTTATTCCACTCCTAACACTTTTTACTACGCTTTTTAATGAAACAAATTTTCTTCAAGATATCTTAAGATATTTAAATTCACTCCAATTTTGTGATCCAAACTATATTTTTGATTTTTCTCAATCAAATTTATTTTATCGAAAATTGGCAGAAGTTGAGAAAAACGAAAATACCTTATATTTTCCAATTTTTATTTACTTTGACGATTTCGAGGTAAATAATCCTTTAGGATCACATGCAAATATTCATAAAATTGGTGCTGTCTATTTGAAAATTCCGTGCCTTCCCAGAAGAATGCAATCACAATTATCTTCTATTTTCTTGGGTATGCTGTTTTTTTCAGAGGACAGGAAACAATTTGGTAATAGTAGAATTTTTCATAATTTTATTGATTCAGTTACCAAATTATATTCTATAGGAATTGATATCGCTTATGGAAAGTATAAAAAGGTAAAGCTAATACCATCGTTATTTCTCGGCGATAATTTGGGCATTAACTCGGCTCTTGGATTTGTGGAATCATTTAGCGCTAACTATTGCTGTCGATTCTGCACGGCTTCTAAAAGTGAGGTTAGAACTTCCACAATACTTTTATCAGAAAATATGAATAAACGGATTTATAATGATTATTGCAATACTAATTTTATAGACTGTAGTATAAAAGAAAATTCAATTTGGAATACATTGCCATTATTTCACGTTACTGAAAATTTTTCGGTAGACCCAATGCATGACTTGCTAGAAGGTGTTTGTCAGTATGATATGTTGTTTTTATTAAATTGTTTTATAAACAAATACCAATATTTCACTTTGAATGAATTGAACTTCAGAATTTTAACATTTAATTATGGTTTTAATAATCTAAATAAGCCTCCATTACTAAGTAACAATATTTTTAAGCAGAAAAAAATAAAGATGTCTGCGGCTGAAATGAACATTTTTGTACGAAACTTTGCATTATTGATAGGCGATAAAATCCCACAGATTTGTGTGGAATGGAAACTATACCTTCTTTTGCGCGAAATTCTTGATATTACTTTTAGTAATTCAATTCATAAAAACTGCTACATTACATTTGAATACCTTGTCATTGAACATAATGAATGCTATCTTCAATTTTCGCAATCTACACTTAAGCCAAAATTTCATTTTCTTCTCCATTATGCCCAAGTTATGAAAATGTGTGGGCCATTAAAACATCTCTCAAGTATGCGTTTTGAAAGCTTTCATCAAGAACAAAAAAGAACTGCATTTGCAACAAAATGTAAAATCAATATGTTAGAAACAATTACGAAAAAATATACAATAATGTTATCAAATTTTCTTTTAAATTACCAAGAAATTACAAATCCAATTGTAAGACACGGCACTATTAAGAAAACAAGATCTGATATTAAAAATCGATACAAATTTGTATGTAAAGAACAATTGCTATCTGTAAGCTATATTGTTTACGAAAACGTAAGATTAAAGCCAGGAATGGTAATTAAAGCAAAGAACGAATTCGCTGTTATAGATCTTATCTTGAAATATAGAAATAATTTTTATTTATGTCTCTCCGAGCTTCATACTATCTGTTTTAACTCGCACTTCTATGCATACGAAGTAGAAAAGGCTTACAAATATTTCGTTATGTCAATAAATAAAGTAGACTTAAATGTTAACACAACATATATAAATGTTATATCTGATGACAGGAAAATGATTAATTTTATCAGAAACTCTGCAGAATTTGAAATCTAAATATATACCTTACACAATTTAAAATATAATCGTATGTACAAGTAAAATAAATATATGTATCGACATTTTTAAAAAAACTTTTAATTTATTTAAATTTCAGGGAGCACCGCAGTGAAAATAAGCAAGCTTCAACATAATTTAGTTGGTGCAACCATAAAGTGGTCTCGGTATCCTTATAAATTTAGTCAAAGGGACTAAATGTTAAGGATAAAGAGTTCATAATTCTGGTCGGATCAACTATGTTGTGTAGTAACAGTAAGCATGATTATAGTTGCAAGGGTCTACATATAATGGTCTTAGCTTCTATTTATTTTAGTTGTATCGACTATGAAGTGAACATAAATGCTTAAAATTATAGTCAATGGGACTAAATTTTAAGGATATAGTGATCATAATTCTAGTCACAGCAACTTTATTTTTTAGCTGCAGTAAGCATAATATAGTTGCAATGGTATATATCTTATGGCCCAAACGTCTGTATAATTTATAAATTAGGCGAAGCTACTATATAGTAGTTAAAAACCTATATAAATGTAGTCAAAGCAACTAGAGTTTATAGTCCCAGTGACCATCATATGATCGCAGTAACATAGGTATTGAGGCACTGTGAGCATAATATGGTTGCGAGCGTCTAGAATTTACAGTCCGGGTAACTATGAAATAGACGCTTGCGTCCTTTTACTTGGTTATGGATTAAATATGTTCATCAATATAAATGGTCCAGAAAACCATTCTAATAAACACTTTTTCCATATTTAACGAAGCTTCGTCAAGTTTTGGTATATAGTCAATTGGACTATATGTATGGTTCTCCCAAAATATGGTCAAATATTTCTTTCAGTGTAGCTATTCTTGTTCAAGGAGAACATTTAAATGGTACATCAAATTATGGATTCATTTAGTTGAACCTTTGCTTTTGAATTCCTTCAATTTATACAAAACAAACTCACCAACAATAAAAAAATTGAGTTTTTACGACTATCGTCTAGATATTTAAAAAAAAATTAATTAGAAAACCCCGAGACAGAAATGTTACCAAAAAAATATAAATGGGAAAGTGAACAGAAAGGTTTGCCGACAGTGCTACAAAGAAAGGGAATATAAACGTAGTAATTACTCTTGTGCTGCTTGTGTCGGTAATCCTGGATTATGTTTGGGGGCCCATGCACGCTACCATCCATATCGCCAGGGTCCTTCTCAAGGGGATCACCAACTATGCGCTTCCTTTGTACGCCTCAACAACCCAGAATAACTTAAAAAATATTCAGACAGCAGCTAATAAGATCCTCAGGACAGCAATGGGAGCCCTAAGATCGACCCTCATTTGAGCCCTCTGGCTAGAGAGTGGCTGCCTCCCCATACAAGACAGGGCCGAGAAGGCCAGGGTCAAGCTCGTAGCCTGGAACTGGCTGGATCCAGATAGGATGCACCATCACACCCTCAGGAGACTGGACAACTCCATCACCACCCCCAGGAGAACCCCAGCACTGCTTATAGCTTTAGGTATAGCTAGGGCCTTAATTGTGAACTTACCGGATCCCAATTCCTTATCACCTCCACTCCCGGCTACGCCCCAGCGGGGCCCCTTTCGCCCCCTAGCACGGATAGGCAGCGCCAATAGAAGGAATACCACCATCCAAGAATTCCTGGTAACCCATGCGGCGGAAATTAACCACCCCCATCGGCTAAAAATATACACTGATGGATCAAAGGCGCAGGACCACGTGGCAGCGGCTTTCGTTGTAAACCCTCAAGGTGCTGGAAGCCTTTCACAACACCGACGCTTTAAGCTACCAACAGAAGCAACCAGCTATGAGGCCGAAATGCTGGCTATCTGGAAGGCCATCAATTTCGCTACTACCTGTGGCAGGTCAGTCGCTATCTATTCCGACTCCAAGGCCACACTGATGGCAATTAACAACCCAAGAACATCGGAACCACTAATCAAGGCCTGCCAGGCCCTACTACATAGAACCCCACAGCCCATTACCCTGGAGTGAATACCTGCCCACATCGGTATCATAGGAAATGAAGCGGCAGATAACCTGGCTAAAGAGACGTTCGATCAACAACAACCTATAGAACCTCTCCCAGCGGCCTCCCTTATATACCACAAGCTGCGAGACCGAGTCCAACAGGCCTGGTCGAATGATCATACCTTCCTGGCAACCCACTGGACTAAAGGCGAGTCGCCGCTCTACAGCAAAGAACTCACCAGAGTAGAAGGAATACAGCTTTTCCGCGCGAGAACCGGACACACCCTGCCCACTCATGGACACCACTTCGCCAGAGGACCCCGTAACGGATGCACCCACTGCCAGGTTCCACTCAGTATCAAGCATCTTCTGGAGGAATGCCCTAACACACTCTACCCTGCTCGACCCAACCAACCCAAATTTCCTTTCCATCCTGGAAAAAATCAATTTCCTCCACAAATTGTAACTAGCCAGGTTTACATAGAATAGTTAGATCAGAACTTACCTTATTCACACTGAATTACATTGACTTCACCCCGACCTACAGATTTATATAAAGGAAAGGTCTGTCATAATTTAACTTACGCATACTATCCCATTACCCTCACTTTAACTGAATTTCTCCTTAAAAAAAAAAAAAAGAATAAATTATAATAACTCACTCCTCCCTCCGTTTATTAACTTTATCTTATTGCAAATGGAATAGATTTACAAATACTGAATTAATCTAATGAATTTTCCAGTAACAGCCCAAATATAAGTACTTTCTTTGCCTTTTTTCACTCCTTAGAATATTAATAATAGGTAGTCGTAAGTTTAGCAGGTGCGCCATATGGGCTGCGTCCCCGAGAGCGCCAGTCATCAGCTCAGGCTTAGAATTAAGTTTTCTATGTCCTGAGAATATATATATAAATAAATAAATAAATGTTTGGGGGAATGTTTCAAGCGCTACGATCGACCAACTAATGGATAATGACTTTACGACAAGTGTACTGTTTCCTAAAAATGTATTTACAAATCATATTTTCTTTTTTATTACTGAGTTACATTACTTTATTATCTTTAGACATTTTTCTAAATATTTATTTCTCGTTTATGTTATTTCTTTTATTATTCAACTTATTTTTGAATTAAATGTTTATAAATATTTTAATGATGTATTTTCATTTTACCTTACATTGCATGGTGTTCAATCCGCTCCTCGCAATAAAAATTTTCCGAGGAGCCAGCTGCACACCTGGTGTGCAATGATCTTATTTATGTGAATTCGCTTACGAATTGGGTGATTTCCAAGAAAAAAAAATCGCTCCTGGGGATCGTGTTCGAAAAAATTCGTCGTCTCGAATGGGTAAGAAGTGTTCAACTTTTCACAAGTTTCCAGGATAGCACATTCGATTAACATCTTTTGTTAACACAATCGCCCCGCCCGATTAACTTAACGTCGACTGCAGACTGTTTTAATTTAAAGTCTCTCAGGCTCGCACAAATGGGCTAATTAAAACGTTTTTCACCTTAAACGTTCGGCTCTCGACACCACGGATGAAACATGACACCTTTGCTTGCTTCATGAGTGGGAGAGCAATGTTCGCCTATATAATCGAACGTTTGTGCGCCACGCCACGGCCGGCCGGTCAATTCAAAATGCAAATTTTTCCCACGTAACAAGCAATTAAAGCGGAAAAATTCTGAAACTTTCGGGGTGGCGGGCAGCTAGGAAGGGCGTTTGTCAAAGTGCAGGGTGTTGTAAGCGAATTGCTGCGGAAGCCCAGGAGAGTTACGCATGCAAATTGCTCGCAATTCTGGACAGTAGCTATGCAAATTTTGGGACGAGGGTCGTTGCCTTCCCAGCACCCCGCCACGCCGTCTCCAGTCGGAGTGTCAGGGACAGAATGGTATCAATTCATTATTTCCATACACGCACCCCACCCCCTGGGGAGTCCCATGGACGGCAGAGGAGCGATTAACGGTAATAGGCTGTCGTCTTAGTAATAATAGCAGAAAATTGAGTGTTAATGACACTGAAGGTGTGGGTGATACAGAAGTTTCGGGGATTAGGCAAAGAACATCCTCCAAGGAGTTGGGGTGTAATAAATCGAGCCGACAGGCGACACTCTTCCCACTTCGCACACAGGTGCTGTACGAAATGTTTTTTATTAATGACGCCTGATTTACGCATCTTCTTGTTCACAAATTGTTTTAATGTTCCCCCCTTCCCCCCAACCATCTTTTCCATCGAGTTTAAAACAGGGGTGGGAGCTTTTGGATTTTGTAAATCATCGGAAGCGACAGGCGTAATGAAATCCCACTATCCTGTACAGGTGCGCGTTCCCTTGTGCGTTCCCGTATTCTACCGTGTGTCAGTCGGGCGCGTTGAGCGTGAAATAACATGTTGCAATCGGATCAGACTGATATAAAGGATTTGCAGAATGCTTTGAGTATTACACATTTCATTCACGGCGTCATCTCCTCCACGGGGTTATTTTCACACTTTTCCTGGCAACGATAAATTTTTCCATTTTCACCTGCACACGGTTTCATTGCGCACGGCAGGTATGGACGGAAAAGTTGGTGGATTTTCCCTTGTTAGCGTGTAATCGATGCACATCAGCCATTGGATTTCTCTGTAAAGCCATCAATTCATTTTGTGGTGAAATGATTGACATCCGATTGGATTCCGCCTTCCAATTAGCACCTTTGAAGTATTGTTGTGTTCAATGCATGCGTGTGCTTTTCACTAAAATATTTCATATGCACTGCAATGCATTCATCTCTTCCAAGAATTGCAGTGTGTCCACTTAAATTACTTCTCCAAAGAATGTGAAGCCGTACCTCCGTATACTTACTAACTATAGTAAAGTGGGTATTTAAATACGCCTATATTGTCGCTTAGGATGCAGTCGTAACATAGTACAGCACAACTGTGCGTTTATTTTACAACTTTGGCACTGTTATGTCAATTTATGAACAGTTGTCACATCATTTTATTATGACAGTTTCTATTTGCACTCTGTGGCCGTGTAATGTCCGTGTACACTAGACTGATTCAAAAAAACCTTTTTTTCACTTTTTCAACGGGTCCCCCCCAAAAAGTTTTCTTGTGTCATTTTAATGACGTATGAAAAATTTCAGCCGAAAAAATTAATATTTAGGGGTCGCTACCGTCGATTTTATGTATTTTTCCATATAACATAATTATGGAAATATCGATGTTACAAACATGTCTCAGTAACTCGCTTATTTTCCAACGAAATTTTGCACAATATAAGTTACAATTTAACCAAGTCGTTTCATGTTTAAACGGGTTTTGAATATGGCTTTGTTGTTGTTATATTAATTTGTTATTATAATTAACGGGGCTATTCTAGGTAAAAGTTAACAGCTGCTAACCTGCTATCTACTCAGATAGCAGAAATAACTATTCTGCATATCAGAACTGACAGCTGCTAACTACAGCTGATCTGCTAACTTGCTTGGAGACTTAAATTAACAGATTTTCGTATTCTGGTTAAAAGGATAACAGACGGTTCTAACCTCAAATATCTATTAAGTTAACAGCTCCTCACAGAGGTGCTGTTAACCTGCTAATTGCTACTTGTCTTGTGTCAGCTGTAATACGGTACGGTCATATTGACATTTTAAATTCGTTTGAAGTCGCGGAATTTTTATGTAATGGATATCAATATTAATTTTATGTTAATAACAGTTTTAGAAAGAGCACGAAAGGCCGAAAAGTGATTTCTCGATGCATAAGGCACGTAGCCTTAAGCACCGAGCTTATTGTTGCCCATTTACATCATTAAGTTATGTTCCCACAAACCCTACATGATGTAAATGCCGCAAAAAGTGGGTTTCTGTCGGCTTTTCGGCTGGAGAACACTATTGGATGCATCGACTGCACGCACATAACTGTGGTAGCTCCTCCAGAAACAGACGAAGTGCATCATCCGCGCCACTATAGGCATCGCAAACGATTTTATAGTATTAATGTGGAGGCTGTGAGGATATGAATGGGCTGTAGGACGCTGCTAGTCGTAGTGGGTACTAATATATTTAGAAATGGTAATAGCAGAATGCTGCGTCATTTACTGTGTCAAAGAGAATAGGCAATGCAGGGCTTCGTGTCCTCTGTCTCTATTCCTCTATACACAACCCGAAGTCTTCTTCTATATACTACCCGAATAACGTTGTTCGTCTCCTTCCCTTCCACACGTCGATTTGCTATCCTTATTTCTCCCATACGCTAGCCGAATAAAACCACGTGACCGCGTATGCACCAATCAGGGTCTTAGCTGCTGATAAGACCTAGCACAAGCAGCTGATCGGTTTCTAACATGTATGAACACACTAACAATCATGTCTCGATCAAACATGAATCAATGTGATTGGTTGGCTAAAACAAAAATGCTAATATCTCGGAAACCGTTGCTTGTAGACGATTTTTGATGAAAATTTTATCCCCCACCGGTACTAGCACCCTAACCGGGGACAGCATATAGAATCCATTGGCATTTCAAAAAATGTAATATTACTAACTTTAATTGACAACACTCTCAACTACCTTTAGAGTTGCTGCTGTCACTTGAATTCGAATATTTGAATCTGACAAGTCTCCGCTTGCTAGATCTGCTATCCCAAACATTCTTCACAAATCTGCTATCCAGAATACCGATTCTGTTTGACATCTGCTATCTCTAAAATTAGCAGGTTAGCAGATCTGCTAAAAATCTTTTACGTAGAATAGGGGATTAACAATTGTAAAATAGGGCACATTTCACAGGGCCACCTCAATTTTCAGATTTTTTGCTTTGATCGAGTTTTTTCATGATATTTAAAGTAACTTAGGGTGTGAAAAGTGTCCCGCAAACACAATTTTCACTATTTGAAAAAAACATTGTTTTTTTTCTCAAAGTAAAAAAATCATTTTTTAACTTTAATTCAATATTTATTAATCTTTTGATTTATTTTCATGAAAAAACATTAGATTATAATGCTTTTAGATTTATAATCAACATTTCATTATAAATATTATTTTACAGTCATATTTATGATTTGAAATCCGCGCTAGGTTGCGTCACGACTGCGACTGTGCCATCTGTGCTAGCAAGAGTGGTTGAATATAGTAATCAGAATGCTTCAAAACATCCAGATTTTATCATATCGTGTCGTTAACTAACTATTAATAACAAAATGTGGCTTGTTGGGAGAACAATAAGCAAATTCCCAAACTCAACTACCTTCTAATGGCGATTGTTTGAGCATGTTTGGCTTTTACCGTTTTACCATAGCAGAGAGAAATGTTGCTTTGATTGGAAATTATAACTAAAATTAACAACTGACGTTAATCAGCAGCAAGGTCTTTTGTTAAGTGTAAGTCAAAGTAGAAAAAATATTTCCGATTTCATAAAGTCTACAATTTTTAAAGGATTAAATGTTTAGAGTAACTTCAATTTTATAAAATTTATACTTGTTTTATTTGTGAGTTTATTAATTGTTGATTGCAGCAATAAACTATTCATCAAATACAACAACAAATAAATAAATTATATTCTTAATAATAAATTCATTCAATGTAACTTGACAATTTTTATTTTTCAAATACCACGAAACATGATGTTTTTAATTACGTTTATTACTTTTAAAATGTTTTAAAATTTTGCAATAATTATTCAAAATTGTAACAAATGTTAGTACCTACAGCAACTTGGGGAAAAGAATACATTAACTGATTAAATCATTTTAGTTTTTCCTTTTCTTTTCATTTGACATGAAAAGCATTTTTTTAACTTATGGAAAATTTGAATATAAAAATTTGAATATTTAAAATTTTTTCCTTGACGAGCCACTTTTTTTATTATGTTAACAATTCGTTCCTCCAACGACACGATATGGTAAAAACTGGATGTTTTGAAGCATTCTAATTGCTATATTCAGCCACTCTTGCTAGACACAGATGGCACAGTCGTGACGAAACCTAGCGCGGATTTCAAATCATAAATATGCCTGTACAGTAATATTTATAATGAAATGTTGATTATAAATCTATAAACATTATAATCTAATGTTTTTTCATGAAAATAACTGAAAAATTTTTATAAAGTTAAAGTTAAAAAATTAATTTTTTACTTTGCGAAAAAAAAACAAATGATTTTTTTTAAATAGTGAAAATTGTATTTGCGGGATACTTCTTACACCCTAACTTACTTAAACTGTCATGAAAAAACTCGATCAAAAAAAAATCTGAAAATTTAGGTGGCTCTGTGTTATGTGCCCTAATTCACAATTTGTTAACAAATTAATATAACAACAACAAAGCCATATTTAAAACCCGTTTAAACATGAAACGACTTGGTTAAATTGTAACTTATATTGTGCAAAATTTCGCAAAGTTTCATTGGAAAATAAGCGAGGTACTGAGACATGTTTGTAACATCGATATTTCCATAATTATGTTATATGGAAAAATACATAAAATCGACGGTACCGACTCCTAAATATTAATTTTTTCGGCTGAAATTTTTCATACGTCATTAAAATGACACAAAAAAACTATTTGGGGGGGACCGTTAAAAAGTAAAAAAAGGTTTTTTTGAATCAGTCTAGTGTACACGGAAGTACACATGAATACATGGAATCAATTCCCGGTACAAACAGGCAAATTTCAGTCCATATATGTATATTTTGTAACAGAAAAATATTCAGGCAGTAGACATTTTGTAAAAGGCAAATTTTCCTTTTATGAATTGTTTTGTGCCGATGTGCGTTAATTTCCGTGTTACTCCGTTTACTCTGTGCACACAGTTATTACACGGACACGGAGAGTGAAAATATACACTTCCTTTTATTAAGGGGTTACATAGGTCTTGAAGGAAAAAAAACATCTTTTCAAAAAGTTTTACATTAAAAACTAAAACTCTGTTTTATTTGAAATTTACACATAAAAAAGTGTGCACAGTTTCTCTTTATAGTATTGTTTCGTGATTAACCGAAGGGATTTTCAATCGGTTGACTCGTTCTTGTTTTATACGAACAAAATATTTTAAAAACGATGAGAATCGGAAAAATTCTAAAAAATTTGAGACGAAAAACATTCAAACTTATTTCAAAACTTTAAATTTCATTCTTTTTCAATTCCTTCGGTCAATCACGAAACAATACTACATATAAAGAGAAACTGAGCAAAGTTTCAGCAAAATCGGTCAATTCGTTCTCTAGAAATCTTGCCTACCGCAAAAAAAAGGCTGGACGAGGAAAACTACAGAAAAATCGACAATTTTCAATACTTTTAGCTGAAATTTTTTTCACAACTTCTTGAAGTGCTAAACTTTTCTATGTCTAAATTACCAATAAAATAGAGTTTTGGTTTTGAAAATACAATTTTTTGAAAATATTGTTTTTTCTTTCCTTCAAGACCTATGTAACCCCTTGAACCGATGCGAAATTTGTGGATTGTAAATTATACTAAAGTATCGACAAGATGAGCTGCAATCAAAGTTATTTATGAACGTTTTATGAAATTAATTTTCAATTTTACGGGTTAGACTTCGCATTTTAATTAGGTTTCGATCATTCCATGTAACCATTGGGAAAACATTTGTTTACATTATGCCTTGATAACTTTATGTTTATTGGGAACAAGTCATGAGTTGCAAAATTGGCCCGATCTAGATTAAATTTTGTAGGTACCTTAGATTTACCCTAGAGAACGGAATGATCTTAAGGAATTTATTGGGGCTTTTATTCAATTTTAAATTATTGCAAATTGTCAAAATTGAAAGTTCTATATTTTCGCCGCAAAATTTCTTAATTCCTGCAAATTATCTCGAAATTGAGGCAAAATATTGTACACACTACACGTATACACACTATTTATATGTTGATATTGTTGTATTGTTTTCCATTCACAATATCTTAAAGTTTACGGATGTAGTCTGAAATCAGCCACCTGCAAAGAGCAATGAAAACTGAAAACCAAAACAAAGTGATGGGGGAATGTGAGTAGTTGTGGTTTCCTGTTAATAAAGCTTTTTTTCAAGAGAAGCCTTCAGAATTCGGGAAAATTTTGCAAATTATTTTGCTTCTTCAGAATAATAAAATAAATATTCTTACTTACCGTTCTCATTTAATTTCTCTCCTATTTCATCCCATATTTTGTCTTTCTTTCTAATGTTTTGATACTCACAATTTCCCAAGTCATGCCATATGGGATATACCTTCACACGTTCTATTAATTCTTCTGTTGAGGTTCCCATTTTCGCAGTCGAGCACAGCACATGCACACAAGAATTCTCACTCGCGGTACGCGGTAAAATGCAGGATGCAGCGTTGACAAAACTGAACGCGACAATGAATGCGTACCGCACTTTGTTACCGCGTCTAATTTATTAACATGAGCCGCAGTATACCGTTGCCGCTACGTATGACACTCATATTATAAAATAGCCAGCAAACGCGTCTCGCGAGCTTTTTAATATTTGTTAATTAAAACTGTTACAGAATGAATCAAAGATGGAATTATAGTTTCTTTAAAGTGGAAACGAATCAATAACACAACTAGCAATAGCAAATTCATCACTGATTTGACACAAAAAATCACAACAGGCCTACCATCTCTGACTTACGTAGAACGACTGAGCCTAATGGCTAACTCTCTATTTACATATTTGCTACACGCAAAATTGAGATGGTGCTTTTGCCAAGTTAAATTCAGATGTATTTTAACAAAACCGTTTCAATTTTATATTTGAATCTGTGCGCTGTAAAGTTGTTGCAGAATGCATGATTGTGTCATGTGCTGCTTGGAGTCGGTTCCTCATTTTCAAAGTAAGGTGGAGCGCCGTAAGGCGTACAAATTGTAAAATCTCGGAATCCAGGACCAGTCAATGAATCTTCATAAAAACTGCATTGTTAAAAGCTCAAATAAAAAAGTGTGCGATCTTGATTACAACAATTTATAACAACAATTTACTGAAAAATTAGAGGGACAAGGGAAAAAAAGAGCAAAGATTTCAATTTTATACCTAATAAATAATATTTGCATAGTAACTTTAATGTTAATTTATTAATATTTCACAAAAAATAACGATTTACAACAAAAAAATTATTACACACTATATACCTATACATTATACCAATATTGTTCATTACTGCCCAGCAGTAAATTTACTCATGACGGCGTCGAAGAAGTCATCAATAAAAAGGGCATATATACCCATTCCAACATACATACATAACATATATAGATGACATTTCTCACGGCGATGTCCACGGAATCTAAGGGGTCATGTATGCTAATAATTTTTTTGCATTACTATGGAATGCAAGAATTTATCAACGTTTTTTTATTGATGTTTTCTTCGAAGTCTCTGAATTGGTGGATTGAATGCATTACAACAGCATCGCTGAAATCATTGGTGGTGATGTAATCAATGATTTCGTGCAATGAAGGGGGAACACAATTGTGACGGGCAAAACAAAGGCAAGGCGTTTTTTTTTTTACACAGGTCTAATTTAATGTTTAAGGATCGGATAGCGGAATATATTCGGCTAGATGTTCACACATTTTTATTTATAAATATACAAAATTTATTAAGTTATGCACATTATCTCGGATTATTATTTATTAATAAAAATGTGTGGACATATTGTCGAATACATACTCTAAATATTCCTCTATTCGATCCCTAAACATTAAATTAAATACCTGTGCAAAAAGTTCGCGAAAATTCGTGTTTCTTTTACACGTCACAGTTGTGTTCCCCTTTGAGGATCATATTCACGAAGCGCAAATAACATTTATAATTTTTCACATATCTCATTTCACAGATAATTTTAATATTACTAAGCACAAAATTAATTTATGCAAGATGAGCCGCTGCTAATTTGATAATTAAACTATCTACACAATGATTTCATATATGTTTAAACAATTTTCAATTAAATTAAATTTATTTAGATAACAAATGGTGCTTATAAAGGGTATTTTTTATTAAAAGTAGAAATTAAAGTAAAATATTTCATTTTTTTAAGAGGAGAAAAAAACCTTAAATATTATAAATTTGATAACACAACATTAGCCTGTGTCTAACTACACAAACTAAAATTATAAATCAAGTCCACTACAAATGGGTATTTTCATGCTGGAAATTTAATTTCATTAAATTTACAAAATATAATTAAAATAATAAGTAAAAACCTTGTTCCTCCAAAGGTTTCTCTGAAGTGTTCTTCAACTGCTTGCGTTGCCGGAATTGTTTCTTGAAATGAAGATTGTTTAGCTACTATTTAAAAGTTTTCTTTAAATCCACCTCGTAATCCTCGTTGGTGTACCCCTCTGTTTTGAAGCATTCTGTACTAAAATATAGTTTTATTTTATGGAAGGATATTTGTTTTTGTTGAACTTACCGAAAATTACTTGATTAAGGGATTTCAATTCCTTGAAGTGCAATTTTCCCTTCACCCCATCAGAATCATATTTTATAATTATGTTTTTCCCAAAAAACTTGTGAAAATTTTTCATAATTCCTCCTGGGACCATAAATTGACAGATACCTGAAAAAACATCTCAAAATAATATAACAATCTATACGACCCTGACTGATTTCAACGTTTATATCATCCTCAATAGCTTCAATGTTCGTACGATTCTCGTTATTTTCATTGTCAATACGTTCCAAAATCACTCTCCTCTCTTCATTTATAAGCCGTTTTAAATGCCTTTTAGTCATAATTTTTCAAGTTATATTAAACTCTTCTTTCAATATTATAATTTTTTAAGTTTACATTTTAACCCTTAGTTATTTTTCATACATTGTGTGAAAAATATAAACGGTTGGTCTTGTTTGTAAGCACTTGGTTTTCTTTTAAAATTTCAATTATTCGTTCATGTTCTTCTGCATTCCAAGTGAAATGAATTCGAAAGGAACTTATAAAGCTCCTTTTGAATTGAAATTTCTTAATAAAATTACCAAAATGTTAACAAATTCACTGGAGTTACTTTTGCTTTTACTTAGTTTTTTCACAAAAAACTTTACAATAATTCAATTGGATTTTTCCATCGAATTTTTTTAAGTATTTTGAACGAAACAATTAATTGAATTCAGATCTAAAGGTTTTTAAAACAAAACTTACTGCGAATATCCAATGCGAAATTTCTGCTGAACTTTCAAGATCCCACGTCGCGTCGCTTTTCAATCTAAAATAAGATGTATTACTCACTTACAATAACACAACATTTACTTCAAGATTCACTTTTTAATAATGTTTTTAAAGCAAACTTTCACTAAATTCTTCCTCAGACTGATATTCACCGATTGCCTGATTTTCACTAAATGAGATCTTTTCACGGTGCCCATTCCCCTCTTTTGCATCCAGCATAGTAAAATAAAAACCGTCATAAAATTCTTTTTAACTGATAACCGTCACAAAGAATTTACTCAATTTTAGAGGACCTTTGGCAATTTTAACAATGCAGTCGCCAGTTAGGCGGACTCACAACCCCATCCTGGAGCCTCCGCTCCTGAGCTAAGCCAAAATGATTTAATGACCTGCGCCCAATCCTGAGCTGTTATGCACGCTTATGTGTTTTGCTCAGGGCGACCTACCAATAGTTTTACTTCCCAGACCCGTTTTTTCATCTGCGCGTTAATTACAAAGGGGTTACGCCACTGTAGAATTTTTAAAAATCGATTTTTTTTATTGGCTTAAAAAATACTTTAAGCCCTATAGAATAAGAAACAAAAGGTCCCGTAGCAGAAATCATTTTCCTTCCTTGGAAAATCCAGGCTGTCGCTTCGCGCGTCAAACCGGTTTCGAGGCGGCCACCTGCTGCGTTCTGTTTTAGGAAGAAGGGACGACACAATAGGCTTTTCTATCGATTCCAGATGTCTTCTCTGTGTGCCCCCGTGGTTTTCGTGCATTAAAAATGTAAAATTTAAAAAAAAATTTTAACCGCGATTTTTTCAGTTTTTCCCATTGCAAACTGTTACTGAAACTATAAACGCGTTTTTCTCAAAACCATGTTTTCCAAATGGCACGCAGCAGTGCTCGAACAATTTTCAATATTTTGGTTTCAAATTTTGACCAGATCTTAACATTAATATTATGCTGTGATTGTCGATCGGGATTTTTGATAACTTGAATTGTTTATTTTTAATTAACAAAAAACTTGCGTTGTTTTAGGTCGAAAAACAAATTTTTTTTTAAACTCGCGCCAAATTTCAAATCAATATTTTTGAAAATCCGATCGACAATCAGAGGATAATACCCTCTAGAATAACGCAAATTTTTTGTTTGGTTCTAGATATAAATTTGCACAAGGCGTGCTGCGTGCCCCAGACCCCTACAGGAAAAACACGTCGCGGGAGGATTGCCATGGAGCCGCCATTTTGTTTTATCTTTTAATAAAAAAATTACCTTGTAAAGTTCAATATATGACTCATAACACCCTTAATAAGTTTTTTCAAAAAACCATTCTGTTTGCGAGAAAAAAATCGCAAAATAACCGTTTTTTTCAGCGTCTACAGTGGCGTAACCCCTTAATAAAACAAACTTTCTCCTTAAAAATGTATGTTGTCATCACAAAAATATAAAATGAGAAGATTTGGATTACTGAAAAGCATAAAAAACAAAACCGCAATAAAACTTCAGCACATGCCTTCCTGTTAGCATGACTAGGACCTCAAAATTGGATCATCGATACACTATTTCACGCAATCTCCAATTTCCTGCTGGGTGCCTTTACAAAATATATTTTGTGAATTCATTCCCTAAATATTAACGCAAATAGTAGCATTTGAACTCTCAAATCCAGCGTTGTGTTGTTCGGAGCACCAAAAGGTATCATAGCTGATCAAGGCCGTTGCTTTACCAGCAACGATTTTTGGAGCTTCTGCAGCTCCAATAATATTGAAGTTCACCTCTTAACTACAGGGGGTAGTCGTACTAATGGACAGGTACCCTAAAGAGTATGTTGACGTCGGTTGAGTCTAGTGGGGAACGTTCCTGGTAGGGTGCTCTTGTCGATGTGCAGTTAGCAATGAACTCTAGAGTCAACCGTGCAACCAAGGCGAGTCCGTTAGAAATGATGATTAGGAAAATTCCGAGAATGTTATCCCTGATGACAATAGACGATGCCGTCACTGATGTTAATTTGGAAAAATTAAGGGAGTGCGCGGCAGGGAACATAGACAAGAGAAGGAAAGATTTGACAAGAATAGGGCTAAATTGTATAAATTTGCTATAGGTGATTATGTGTTAATTGAGAACGAGGAGAGGGATCAAACAAAATTGGATACCAAGTTCAAAGGTTCATTTAGGATAATTGATGTATTAGATGGTGACAAGTACCGATTAAAGTCATTAACTTCAAACCATACTTATAAGTATCCCCACGAACGCGTGCGTAAGGCACCAGTTCATCAGTTTCTGAGAGAGTTAGATGTCAATATTGATGTGCTTGAGACTGACAGATGTACGGAATAATGTTTTTTTTTTAGTGAATAATTGTAATGTGACCGAAAAACTGGCCACACATTTCTGAGGTGTCCAAAGGACCGGACTAGATGTTTTATGTATCCGAATCCCAAGGATCGGATTACTTGTGTTTCATCAGAGGATCGAGCAGCTGTATGGCATACAGAAGTGTGCTTAATTTAATTTGAAAATAATTGTTGTTGTTGTTTTGTTTTGTTCTTAGAAATCATATTTGATGGTTGTTGAAGATGTATAACTAAGTTGCTAAATATTGTCATCTGCCTACACATGGATAATGCAATGAGAAATTAATTAAGACGATCACGGATGTTAAGCATTTGATTAGTTTTTATTGTTGTGATTTGAGATGGGGGTGTGAATTGCGTATCACGGATGGCACACCCGAGGACGGGTGATTTGGCAGAAGTAGCCGTGTCGGAGATAGACCAGTTTCAGTAAAGAAAGAGCGACAAGTAGATACTATGCACCCGTTACAGCGCCACCAACTGAAGAAAAACGCATGTGCAAGTGGCTTCACTCATCACTGCGCTTGTACATGGCCGCCAGAAAGAAGGAGATTTTAGCGCAGTACGGACTTGTCTGCTTTTGTTTTAAAAAAAGGTTAGGTATTAGCGCAGTATGTCGGACGACGAAGGCCCACGGGCCACATTGAATCAAGATCCGTCATATTTATTTACACGGAAATCCGTTCAAGGTAAGAATTTTCGGTCTCAATATAACGCATTTCATATTTGTGACCCATCATAATATGTATAAATTATTTTAATTGATGATAATTGTAATCGCATGGAAAAAAAAACCGACCGACGCACAGTGGGCTAAAATGCCGCAAAGCTGGCCAAAACTCATTGATCGAAGATTTTTTTTCAACTATTCAACGATTCAAAACCTTGTAGTAGTAGGTATCCCTAGTATAAGAAACGACCGTCGGTAAGCGCCTGAGGGCGCAACCTGCGTGAGGAATTCATTTGCAATGTGAGTGTGCAGCACGCCGCGTCAAACAGCTCTTCTGTGAATAAAGTGAGCGTGCATAGTTTTTAACAGAGCTTCTTCACAGATTAATATTTTTCAATTCTGCAAAATGGAATGTGCTCTAGCAAGTAAGTAAAATGCAGAAATTTGAGTAACATAGTCATTTCTTAATATGCAGATTGACCCCGAGCCATAAAACATTGGAGATTTTTTTTTTCAGTAATAAAAATTATGCGTTTCAAAAGCAGTAAATTATTTCCCCCGCGTTCCTCCGCGCCAAACTCATCCAAAAGTTGTTTCTTGAACCCATTCTAGTAAACACAAAAATTTAGCTGTTACTTTTTGCTACCGTGGCGTTGATCATATAATATAGGCGCGAATGTAAGAATCTTAGTGAATAAATGCACCGTAAAATTTACGTATTTCCTTTTAAACATGAATTTCACTCAATGATAGAGTTTAATAACTTAAAAACAATGTTTTTTAATTAACCTAAACTCACTTTTTGCAATAAAAAAAATAAAAAAAAATAATGAAAATAATAAAAATTGTGGATTTTTGTTTTTTTAGAATTGCAAGGTCACTATTTAGTTTTTTCAAAAAATGTCGCCAGATTCATAATCAGCGATTGATGCTTTCATATTTTGGTGAGGTTTTCGGCGTTTTGTGCGGCGCGGCGCGCAATCTTAGCGTTAAAATCGTCATCGATTGACATGCGTTAAGACTAAGATCCAATACCAAACGTCGTCTGTCAGCAGGTGGAACCGCCATCCTCCGCTTGGTGGCGCCCCAAATTCGATACAAGTATCCATAGTCGTACTCTATGAAAGGCAGGACTGGTGAAGTTAGGGTAATACCTTCTGAGCTTATTTCTCAGTTGTTAGGTTAGGTAGGTACTTGTACGTATTCGCATGGTGGACAAACAGTAACGATAGCACATTAAATTGCAATTATTTTGTTAATATAGTTCTTCTGAGGTCCAAGACGACAACCAACACAATTTCAATATGAACACAATGATGAAGTTTTAGTAGACCCTAAAATCAAATATAGAGTAGAGTTTTATATTAGAATCCTAGATCAGACAATATCTTCTTAGGATAGATTCGAGGAGTTAAAAACATTTACCGACGTATTTGGCTTTTTTAGCGTTAATTTATTTAATTACTCCAATGATGAGTTAATGAAACATTGTAAAGATTTAAATCTGAAGCTTAAAGATGATTCAAGTAGTGAATCGGACATTGACGGTATTGATTTGTTTAATGAAATCATTGCATTTAAATTGAATTTTGCAGAAAACCAGTCTAATGATCCACAAACCCTATTACAATTTCTTTGTACCAATGACTTAATTTCAACATTTCCGAACACAGCAATAGTGCTAAGAATATTACTTACACTGCCGGTTTCAGTTACATATGATGAAAGATCCTTTTCAAAATTAAAAACTATCAATTATAATAATGCTCCAGCGAAGACTAAGTAATTTAGCTATAGTTTCAATTGAACATGCAATTTTAGACAGCTTGGATACAAGAAAGTTGATAGAAGATTTCGCAAATATAAAGGCAAGAAAAGTTAAATTTTTGTAGATAAATATTTAAGTATATGGGTTTACACTTCAGTAAACAAAATTAACTAAGTACCTAATCAAAACAAATGTTTTATTTTCGTTAAGATTTTTTTCCTTTTTTCCACCATAATGAAAAAAACATTAAATAGCTTTTTTTTAACAAAACTCAGCATATGTTGTCGTAGGGCGGCTTAACCGGTATTGCACGCGGGCGATCAAACAGCTAGCGGCGGGCCTGACTCGGCGATAAGTAGAGGTACACACCAATTTTGAAGTCAATCCGTTAAGATGATATTTCAAGAAAATGAAAATATATTTAAGAGCTCCCTTAGGACTCCAACGGAGCCATAAGAACAAACCACGACTGGATCTAAATTAACCACTTTTATGAAAAGGGTATTTGGGAATGTGTACGTGACAAGGATTAAGAAAAATTATGTTTTGCGCTGCACACTCAGAGCGTTTGTGGTGTAGATTTCACCTCAGTAGGATTATTCAACGAGAGCAAATCGTATACAAAGTGTCTTTCATTATTTATTCCTTTAAAAGTAATTAGTTGGCTCCTTCCAATTAAGATCACAAGCCGAATACAATTGAAGCCATCGTCGTGTTCCCAACGATTTAAATGGGGGTCAAGGGCTTTCAGCTAAACCAAGGACTGCAATTCACAGGAAATATAGTTGAGTACTACAGGAACTCTGGCATAATAACCATTTCAGTGGAGAACGAGCAGGTCTGTCTGAGATTTCCTCGCCTTGGCATTCGGTAAAAAGGGCGTGCGAATTAAGCGAAACGACTCAACAGGATTAGGGACTTTGCATATCCGAGCTGACGATTGTATGAAACTGAAATTATCCGCCCTGTTACAAGGGACGGCCGCAGTGGCACCAGGAATAATGGCCGATAGACTGGTGTTCTCGGCCAGCTCCGACGAGATTGGATGAAAATCCAAGTATTCCCCTGGCTGACCTAACCAAGGCATCTAAATTGGTCTACTTTATTTCCATCAGCCCGGCTGCGAAAGATGGCGCGGCGCGGAAAACGAGATTTTCACTCGCTTTAGCTTGGATGGTATCCATGTCCTCAGACCTGTGCGGAGCTGCACAATGTTTTCGGAAGGTTTTTGTTACCCCCAAGGGGGGAACAGCGTAATGCCCGCACAGCAATTTTCCTTTGTATATTTTCCAACTGCAATAAATCAGGAGATTTTTCGATATATTTCCCTGAATATCTCCACGGGGTGCCGGTTCTTTGGCTGTTTGCGCGACGTAAATGAATTTCACAGGACTTCGGGTGATCGGAACCGCCTTGCCTTGCATATGGAGTTTTTCTTTAGATTGATAAAGTTCTTCGTTTCCAGCTCTACACTGCCTTGTACTTCGGTATAGACACCCGTTGTCGCCGGATGGGGAGCAGGATAAACAGATGGGCATGGCTTTTCGAAAGTATTACGAGTTTTTAGATAAAATCACAGCCACCAGGACTTTTCGCTTCCTTCCTTTCTTCACCGGAATTTTTACGAGCAGCGATAACATGCTAAAATCGTTTGTCATTGGCAGTGCAAATGAGAGTCGGCTTAAAGTTTCCTTTCCCTAATTTTCAGGGCAGATAATCGAACGCGAAACTGTATTTTTCATAGGGTGACAAGCAATGCTTATCTATCTTTTTCCTGGGCAAGCCCAAAAGCTGTAATTGCAACAATGTCAACACATTTTGAAAGTCTTCTTAGGTTTTGTAACATCAGATGAAACTGAAACGGAATTTAACATATACACTGCGAAGCACTTGAATAGGTACACGGTCATTCATAAATGACAAATATGTGTACAGTCCCTGGCCATTGAATTAGGACCAGTAAGCTTTTATTAAAATTTTGCCTTTCTTTTCTCTATAACTTTTTACAGATGTGGAAAATACATAGAAGCAAAATACTTTTAGATTCGTTATTTGTTTATTACAGGGAAATGAATAACAATTATTTCTAAAGTGTCAGTATTTCGTTGGGCCACCCTTAGATTTAATAACTGCCTTTATTCTATCTGGCATGCTTTGATCGCATCGCTCTATCATTTCTTTTATTTCTGCATTATTTTCCCAAACATCTGTAATATTTTCTTTTAGGATGTTGAGAGTGGGATTAGGAGATGAGTGCACTATGGATTTTAGGAGGCTGCAGACATTCTCAATGGGGTTAAGTTCGGGAGAATTACCCGGCCAAGGAAGAATCTGGATTTCGCAGGTCGTCAAAATATTTCTTAGGGATGTGGGACGATGGCAGGGCGCACCATCCTGCATAAAGATGTCCGAATATCCACAACCCTTTAAGTAATTAAAATGCGGAATTAAAATGTTATCCAACACTTCACGGGTGCTGTCCATAGTTCCCTCGACGAAATACGTACACTGGTTCAGGTCCTTCGCTTGAAATACAAGACCATATCATTACGGCTGGAGGATGTTTGATGGTTCTAAGATAGCAATCTTCCTTATACCACTCTGCTGGCCTCCTTTGAACATATTGAAGGTTCTCCGTTACTGCTTCAAACCTGCACTCGTCGCTAAATACCTCCTAAACAAAACAGAAAAATAATGTTTTTGTTTTAAAAAATACTTCTGACCAAAAAATAAAGCCAAGATCAAGAAATAAAGGCAAAAATCCATGTAAATATTTATATTAAGTATGCTTTACCTTTTTCCAGTCTGCTGCTGTATAATTCCGATGAGTTTTTGCTTACTCTAACCTAGCTCGTCGCATTTTAGTTAGTTAGTTAGAACTGTCACCAAATTAACTGATGTATCTAATGCACCACTTTTTTATAAGGAGGTTTTCTTGAATGCAGATAGTTTTATTCCCTAGAATTCCCAGGTCATGGGAAAGTTGTCGTAATTAATGGTTTGTAAAATTCTATTACTGACAACATTATGTAAAAGGTTGGCCCATTTATAGTGGTCCGAAAACAGTTTTGGTTAGAGGTCATCATTACTAACCGTTTAAAGAAACCAGTAGTTTAGAAGTTATGACTTTTTTGTACTTTTCCGAAAAATTTCTATTGTTTCCATGTAAATCACCCTACCGCGAAAATTATTCATTGGAATGAAATTTGATATGGAAATACTGTAGTCATGTATCTACCATGCAATGTGCCACGAATTTTTTTTTTGCGATGGTTCGAATCCCACTTCTGACACCATGTGTGGGGAGAAGTAGTTCCTTTTGCTCGAAATAAGCTTTATAGAGTATAGAGTACGACTCGTTTGAGTTCTTCTTTCCGTTCTCTAATTCCTTACGAATGATAATACTACTTGTCTTGACTTTAGTTTAGTTTAGTTTGAAAAGGGGCGTTCAGGCTAATAAAGCCTTCCGTTCACCGCGACCGCTAGGATCTATTGTGAATCCTCATCAATATCTTATCCCAAATTTAGCCTCTTATAGAGGCCTAGAATTTTATTGGGAGTCGTTTTCCAAACCTGTTCAGGTGTTGGAAAGGCATCCTCTAATTGTGTTAGTCGGAGCCTTGCTAGGGCTGTACAGTGACAAAGGATGTGCACCGCTGTCTCTGGGGCTTCCGCACAGCAGCGACAGGTGTCAGAGTCAGCTTTCCTAATCTTTTTAAGGTGGTGCCTTAAGGAACAATGTCCAGTGAAGAGCCCAGTAATTATTCTGAGCTCCTGTTTGTTTAAGTGGAGGAGTTTCTCGACCTTTTCATACGGTGCACCCATGAAGGTCTTCGATTGCCGGCATTCTGGGGTATTATTCCAGTACCGGAGTCGGCTCCTCTTCTCCCAGCTTTCTATGGCCCCCTTTAGGTGGCATTTAGACACTCCACAGAAGGGTTCTGGACCAGTAAGAGCAGATTCCGCCCCCTTGTTTTGCCAAACCATCGGCTATTTCATTGCCTGTATAGCCTTTATGGCCTGGGACCCACATAAGAGTAACCCTGTTGTGGGTTGCTAAGAGCTTCAGGGATTCCAGGCACTCCCAAACCAGCTTTGAGTCTACACTGAAGGACTTGAGCGCTTTTAGTGCAGCTTGACTATCTGTTAATATAGAGATAGTAGAACCATTGATGGTTCTGTTGATGCTGGTATTGACGCATTCTAGTATGGCCAATATTTCAGCTTGAAATATGGTAGGGGCTTTACCTAGTGCCTTTGAAATGCGGCACCTTGGGCCATACACGCCAATTCCTACCCCTTTATCTGTTTTTGATCCGTCCGTATACCACACCATCGATCCCTTCGGTGGGAGCGCCTCACTGGCTTGCCATTGTTGACGGGTTTCGATTCCCGCGCTAAATGGCCTTGTGAAGTCCAGCTTGGTTGTGGTCACGTCAGATATTTTGGTCATCTCCTCTAATCGAATTTCTTCGATTATCGCGAGATGTCCCACCAGGTCCCCTGGTTTGAAGACCATGGTTCTTTGCAGCCTAAGTGCTCCCAGGAGACCCTCCTTCTTAACCTGAAGATGTAATGGTGTAAGATTAAGAAGGAATTGGATGGCTGCAGTAGGGCAGGTACTCATTGCGCCTGTGATTCCCAAACAGGCTAGTCTTTGCACCTTTTGTAGCTCGACTTCCGCCTTTTTTTGTTTTATTTTTGGCCACCATACAAGGGATGCATAAGTGACCATGGGTCTTATTATTGTTGTGTAAAGCCAAAACACCATCTTCGGCTTCAGACCCCAAGTTTTGCCCGCGAAACTGCGACAAATGTAGAGTGAGGTAATCGCTCTTTTAGTCACTTTCGTCAGGTGTGGTTTCCAAGTGAGTTTATTGTCCAGGGTTACCCCTAGATACTTAACCTCACTTGAAAAACTGAGTTCCGTATCGTCGAGTGTTGGAGCCGTAAGGTTTAGCTTCCTCCTCTTGGTGAACGGAACCAGAACAGTTTTGTTCGCATTGATGCTGAGACGATGTCTCAGGCACCAACCGCGAATCATGGACAGGGCTTCTTGCATTAGTGTCGAGACAGTATGATCATACTTGCCTCTGACGGTGACAACTATGTCGTCTGCATAGCCTTGAACATTAAAGCCAGAGCGAGTCAGCTCCACTATGAGATCGTCGACAACGATCGACCACAGTAGTGGTGACAGCACCCCTCCCTGCGGGCAACCCGTAGCGGCTATTATCGTTATCGATTTTTCCCCCAGGTTCGCCGTTATCCTCCTGCTCTTGAGCATGGAATCAATCCATTTTACCGTGGCAGGTTCGAAACCCCTTTCCACAGCAGCTTCTTTGATTGCCTCGAAGGAGGTATTGTCAAAGGCTCCTTCTATGTCGGCAAACGCACAGAGGGCAATTTCCTTGGCTTGAAAAGTTTTCTCAAGGTCCTTGACCAGTGTGTGAATGGCAGTTTCCGTAGACTTGCCAGCTTGATAAGCAAATTGCTTTGCATGGAGAGGTGATCTTTTCAGCACACCTTCATTAAGGTGTAGGTATGAGATCTTTTCCATGGTTTTAAGCATAAATGATGTGAGACTTATGGGCCGAAAGGACTTCGCAAGCGTACTAGGTCTCTTTCCTGCCTTGGGTATAAAAGTTACCCTAACGTCTCTCCAGTTTCTTGGAATATATCCCAAAGAGTAACTGGCTTTAAATATCTTGAGTATGGAGGGGAGTAGCTCTTCTATGCCGTACTGAAGTAGGGCTGGGAAGATGTCGTCCCCCCCAGGAGATTTATAAGGTTTGAAGGTGTTGATGGCCCACCTGACCTTATTGGGAGTGAAGATCCTCCCTGCAAGGCTTTTATTCCTATTCTGTGATTGGTAATCAGATGTGTCGATCACGGTAGGAATTTCGTTGCCTTGATTTATTATACGAGAGCCTGGAAAGTGAGTTTCCAGGAGGAGTTTAATTATCTCCTCTCCACTCTCGGTGTAGGTTCCGTCTTGTTTTTCAAGGGAGCCTATACCATTTGAGTGATCCCTAGGACCCTAGATAAGACCTTATGGAGCCTAGTTGCCGCAGGAATCTGGTCAATTCCCTCGCAAAAAGTCCTCCAAGTCTTCCTCTTGGACTTTCTCAATTCAATGTTGTAGCTTGTGAGGGCCTGCTTGTATTCAGCCCATTCTCCGGAGCGTTTGGCTCTATTGAACAGCTTTCTGGCTTCCGCTCTTTTCTTATCCAGCTCCCTGTTCCACCAGGGCACAGTTCGTGTGCTCATTTTTTGTTTTACAGGGCAGCTGGTTTCGAAGGCTGTCATGATAGCTGTGTGGAGTTGCTCAGAGGCGAGGTCGAATTCCTCAGCAGTACTGATATGACTGCTGAGGTTGACGTCCTGTGCCTTTAGGAGTTCTCGATAGGGCTCCCAGTCAGTCATCTTTGGAACCCTGTGAGCCTCTTTTTGAGCTAGGATAGACTCGATGTCGAATCTAATATGCATGTGGTCCGACATGGAGACCTCATTTGATACATGCCATCTTTGTATCTTTGTGCTTATAAATGCGCTTGAGAGAGTTAAGTCTAACACCTCTTGCCTAACCGCATTCATAAAGGTTGGTTTGTCGCCTTTATTATTGATTTCTAACTCGTTAAGTATGATGAAATCTAAAAGGTACTTACCCCTTGTGTTGGTGTTGGTGCTCCCCCATATCAAGTGATGGGCATTCGCGTCGCATCCCACCAGCAGTTGCTTATTCCTCCTCTTGCAGTGATCCACCAGGCGTTGCAACTCACTTGGAGGTATTTCATCGGAGTCCCCTGGGAAGTAGGCTGAGGCTATAACAGCCTCTACACTGCCTCCTGCGAAGGGGATCTCTACGGCCGCTGCAGCTAGGTCCCTGGTGATGAAATTTGGAAGTGGAGTGAAGTTTAAATTAGCTTTGAGCAATAAGGCTACTCTTGGGCTCTCGTGCAATGTATCATAAATCAACTTACACGAGTTAGTGGGCAGTCCTCGGATCCTTCCTTGGTGCGCCCACGGCTCTTGAATAAGCGCCATACTAAGATTCTCCACGATGAACCTCCTGCTAAGCACGTCAGACGCCGCTTTTGCATGATGGAGGTTCACCTGGACACATCTTAGATTGGCGCTGGTCATCCTAGGCCTTTTTATGGGTGGGGCCAGTCTGTGCCCCTGCCTTGGCTTTAGGGCCAGGCTTGCCTTTAGGCTTTCGCCTATTTTCCTTGCGGAGGGTAGAAGCCCTCTTCTCAGCCGCTTTGGAAGCAGCTTTTACAGGTCCCCCAATCTTGATGCTCGGTCCGGGCCCAAGGACCTTGGTGGACGTCGATGATTGGGGGTCCCTTGTAGACGCAGCAAGGAGGCGGCCCCCTTCCGTTGTTGGCCAGTATTGGCCCAGGCTTTAGCAGTCGGGGAGACCTGCCTCTCAGATACCACCTTGGGCGGCCCAGTGGCCACTGGTGGTTTCTGGGGGTTGCTGCTTGGGGGTTCGGTGGCAGTCTTGACACCGTCCGGCTGGGCGGGCTGACGTCCGTCCTTGCCCCCCTTCAGTCTAAGCTGAACTTTGCCGAACTTGTAACTGATTACAAGTCCAGACTTCTTCAGCTGTTCGGCTGATTGAAGATCAACCGAAAGAGTCACTTCAGCAACTGATGAGGGCCTTTGCACTTTGCGTAGCACCTTCCATTCAGCTACATTCAGATCCTCATTCTGACCCTCTATCAGATCGAGGATCAGATCGACAGGGTCCTCCCAGCTTTACCGGAAGTATCCGACCATAATTTGAGGGCGAGGAATTTTGTCTTCCTCTACAACCCTCAGATCGGCTCCCTCCCACAGCTTTAAGCTCCCAATTGCTCCCCTCAGCCACATTGCTGTAGCCTGATTGGCGCAAGTGAGAACCATCCAGCCCGGTCTACCCGCGATGCCGAGAAACTTTGGCTTTGTAGAGCCCTGTTTCTCGGCAGCGATCCTCAAAATGATGGCAGTCTGAACGTTCCTTATTTGGTCCGTTGTCAGACTGTCATCTGGAAATTTGGCGGGGATGATTCCCAACCTGACGCACTCGGTAACTTCCTTGAACGTAGGTTGAGGGCCACGCGTGGAGACATGCCTTTCGGTTTTCTCCTTATCCGCCTTTGGTCTTTCGAGGCCGGGTTGAGCTCCACCCGGTGAAGAGTCGTCGGAACGATTCCTTTTCAGGCCTCTTTCCGCCATCTTCTCCATCGGCTTACGAGCCAACTCCTTAGCCTCTTCCACTTTGTGGCCCTGCTGGAGGAGCCACTTGTACCGCTTTTTAGCTGCCTCTGATAGTCGGGGCATGCGGACAGTGGGAACGAGAGTCGCATCAGCTGATACGGTCTCGTTTGGTTCAGGCGATCTCAGGAGCTTCTCCTCTTCTTGTGAGGAGATCTCCATAGACTCGCCGGTACTTGCAGGGCTAAGGTCCACTGCTTTCCCTAATGCAGGGATATTTTCCCCTTGCAATGTTTTTGGAGCATTTAGAGGTGCGCCTCCCTCATGGTTCTTCATGGGAAAGGGTGGTCACCTGTAACAGAGCCCCGCATGTCACAGGAAGGCTAAGTTAAAACTGAAGGTCGCCAGGTATTCAGAGTCCATCGTTAAAAGACACACTAACGCAGTGCCATTTATCCTATGGGCACGATAGGTTACACCCAGGATTGCGGGTTTTATCGAGTGTGTCCCCTCTAGATCCGTGACGTTTTGTTCAGCGGCCATCTCATCCCGAAGGATGAGATTTTCACTTTAGCAGAGGTACCTCGAGCAGGATGTGATAATAATCGCTGCCACGATCTTGGGACCATGAAATCAGATTCGTGATGATGCCCCCTGGTGCTATTCAATATTCACTCCTCACCTCCTTGTCTTGACTTACCGAAATTTTTACTCAAAAAGCTTTCAAAATTTTCCCAGCTATGGACGTCGTTCGCGGACTCAACTGAGAGCCATGCCGCCCCATGCAGTAATCACCTCGCGTTTAATTATTTTGGATCTCTATTCCAACCGCAATGGTTGGGTTCTCAAAATTCTTAAATTCTGCAAAAAAATGTATCTGTTACGTCGCTAAAATGTTCTAGTGTATTCTCCACATCTCGAAATACATAGTTGTTGGGTAACATACCGCAGACTTGCTTCGTCTTTTGTCATCACCTCAGCATTACAATTATTCTTCATGCACTGCGAAGTCATATTTTGATTGGATTAGTTAAATCCAAAAAGTAAGAAACTTTGTCATTATTAGGATTTTCTTTTCTTTCACTACTTTTTACGATCGCGTCTATTTTTTCTTTCGAGAGATTTTCAAACACTTTTTTTTCTTTTTTTAACGTGGTAACTTGAAAGATGTTCGCGTTCAGTTAAAAATACATAAAATTCTTTCCTTCGGCATATTTATGATTTGATTTCCTTTTTCATTAACGGTTTATCTATCCAATCGTAAAGATGTGGGAGTCAAGATGTTACAATCATCATGGAAGCATTTTAGGAAATCTTCCCATGATTGTATTTATTTTTCAAAGTCTTCAGCCGTGGACTCGTGATTCATAAGCTCCTTGAATTTTTTTAAATAAAGTTTTAAAGATGCGACTTATGTTCCTTATAAATCCCGGTTACATTAACCCATTGAATTGAATTAACAATTTTCATCATTTTCAGCGAATGATGAATCTATCGTTGTGCAATAGGGCGCCCCACGATTTTATGCGAAAAAACTTTTTGACAATAGGCCGCCGGCTTTATGCTACAAGCAAGCGTACAAATATAAGATTGATCCTGTGTGGGCAACTTGGCGTACAATCATAAGATTGTCACTAAGCCGTCCCAAATATTGTCTTAGGCCGCCACACAAGGCGACGATTTTATGCGTGCTAACTTTTTGACAATCTTCGGACAATCAATGGTTTGTACGCCGAGTTTACCACACACGGTCAATCTTATGTTTGTATGCGTGCTTGTACTCATAAAATCGTCCCGTGTGTGAGGTCTGTGAAGTTGGCACTCAATTTTGCGAATTTTGCAATACTTGCATGTGCGATTGATTGTCCATCTATTGTCCACAATTGTCCGCCAGTTAGTTTCGATTGTCCACCCTTCGTTTCGCAATGGTAGCCCAAAAAAATGATTTGCCAATTTTTTCCACTGGCACCCACAAATTGCAAAAAAAATTTTTGAACCGCATAGGCCATTTGTCCTTCGTTTGCCCATATTTTTCCAGCAATTACGTTTGTTCGTCTCCCCAGTGGGAAATCATAATTAACTTTACAAAAGCAGTCCTGGAAAAACACGTTTCCCTTGGAGAAACATAACTTTGATATGGACAAACATAAAAGAGCTGGACAAACGAGATTTTGATCTTGACAAACGAAATAAGAGCTGGACAAACGAAATAGGTCCAGGACAAACGAGTTTTTGATCTGGACAAACTAAGTAAGAGCTGGAAACGAGTTTTTGAGCTGGACAAACGAAAAAAGAGCTGGACAAACGAAATAGGTCTTGGACAAACGTGGTTTTGGGGTAGACAAACAAAGAGCATCCTGGACAAACGAAAAAAGTCTCACACAACAATCAAGTTATCAAAATTTTTGCGGTATACAAATCGTATTTATATTCTACGTATATATATAACGTAAAATATACGTATGCATATGGCTTGCCAAAAACTGACGCATGTTTCTTGTGGAGCATTCACTTATTGACTCTTTTCTTGGAACGCTGACGCCAGGAATGTTTTGTTTTTACGGTTTCAAAAAAGGAGTGCCAAGTTCAGGTTTTTTGGAAATTTGAAAAATTAATTATAATCAACCAGTTGGTGGAAAAACGAAACTTATTGGTGGACAAACTTGGGCAAACAAAGGACAAACGACCTATGCGGTTCAAAAAATTTTTTTGCTTTTTGTGGGTGCCAGTGGAAAAAATTGAAAACAATTTTTTTTGAGCTGCCATTTCGAAACGAAGGGTGGACAATCGAAACTAACTGGCGAACAATTGTGGACAATAGATGGACAATGAATCGAACACGCAAGTATTGCAAAATTCGCAAAAGTGGGTGCCAACTCCACAAACCTCCGTGTGTCCTAATCGGCAATTTAATAATGTGAACGAGTTAAAAGTCGGCATTAAAAATGCAAAGTCGTTATTAATGTCTGAGGCATTGATGCCGTATAGTTAGAATGCATTCCAGGTAGGATTCTCGCAATTATAGAGACTAATAGTGGTCGAATAAATTATTAATTTCGCCGTTATATTCGTTGTTCCTATTCCTTTGTTGAAAAATAAATGTGCGGTTAGAACAATGAAAAGCAGTTTTGCTCACGTTTAGAATATTTTCAATTTTCACAATAAAAGTAGCGGTATCCAGGTAATAACTCTTTAGTATTTTTTGAGAGCAGTCAAGTGCGCAGTCATTACTACTAGTAATTTTTAGTGTTGCTTTCTCATTTTACACTGACTGACACTAACGAACTGAGCATGGGAATTTAGTATATGCGAGTATGCGCCTAATGAACTCAATTGATGGAAGCTTTTTTATATTTTAGAATTATTCTGTTTGCTTAAAACCACTATAAAGGCTGTCGCTTTGCGAAATGATTGATATTCTGAAAATTCTAAATATTTATCGATACACTCAAAAAATATGAAAATCTAATAAACATCCGGAATAAAATTGTGAACATATCACATCTGTCGCGGCGCACCCTGAGCAACCCTTATCACATCTGCTTATTCAGATTTGGGTCGCTTTAATGCGAAAAAAAATTCCCACGTCATATTATTCCGTAAGGTTGCCAGAAACTCTTTGCGACCATTTCAACTCCAGATCTGAGATAAATCCCCGGCAAGAAGCGCAGTATCCTTATCCAGTGTTTCCTGGAACAGTTCTTAGAAAGTAACAATTTTCCCGCTTTCACGTGTGCGCCCCAAGACAAAACAGGGGAGTTGGCTGGGCGTACCGATGATGACTAAAGGTGGTGATGATATGACGATGTCAAAAGTTTTTACCGTTGTACTTCTTAGAGCTGGATGATACTCTACACAACCGAACAAGATCCTGATGAATATTACATTAAATCCGCTGCAAAGCACAAATGGATACGAATGGGATAGGGCGGCGCTCGGTGGGCCACCGACTTCTTTTCGGTTGTCGTTACATTTTACAAATCACAACACCCCACAGTATCTCGTATAATAAGCGAACGTGACAGAAATAATATCATCAGGGGACCCAAGACGGATGACATCCTGCCCCATTTGGGGAATATTAACCGGGCGCTAATAACGAGTGCTGAGCAAGGGCGAGGTCGGGCAGTGGGATACAAGGCGCGGTCGTGTTCTGACCGTTGCCCACTTTCGGGTGCAAAACTTAAATTATCTTCCGGGCCTATGAGCACTTACAGCTGCACTAAAAACTACCTGTGGTTATTTTCAGAAAATCGATATCGCAAATGGGTTTTACAACTCAGCTATTCTAAATGTGCTCCCTGCCAGACCAGAACGAGCCGCAATTCTAGTTCGAATCCCGCAGTGTTTATCGATATCAGTACTCAGGAAGAGCCGGGCACGTTGTTGCTAACTCCGGTTGTCATCACCACTTTTATCACTCAGGCATGTCTAGAGTGCCTTTACTTGGAGTGGTTTGTTCGCTGTGCTTATGTCGGTGGTTCTTTGACTATATTGATTTGCCTAGTTCTCCACTTTTGGTACGCTCGTCCTCGTACATTGGGCATTGCAAATTCATAATCTATAGCCGCCTTGATTTCTGATTTCAAGCAGCCGCCTTTCCAACGAATAGAAATGTTAGAGGTTGTAAGTCGAAATAGCATCTTCTGCTATGTATGTAAAAATGTAATGTTCGTTTGTTCAAAATCGGTAATCTGCGAAAGTTCTTCACTGATTGCGATGAAACTTTGGTGAGCTATTATGCGACCGACCGGGAAGGTTTTAAACAAAACAAAATGTTTAAGATTGCGAATCCAATATGGCGGCGAATTTTCCAACTTCAAGGCATATTTATAAAAAACGACGCTCGGGGGTTTTCGGGGTCGCTGATTTCGAATATGCCATCAAAATTTTCAAATGGCGGATTCAATATGGCGACCAGAATAGTTAAACTTCAAGCGATTGCCCTGAAAATTCGTACTAAGAGGTTTTCGGGGACGCTGATTTCGAACATGCCATCAAAATCTCCAAATTCGAAATGAGGGATCCAGCATAGCTACTGCAAAAGTTAAACTTCAAAAGATTACCATGAAAATCCGCACTGATTTTGAATCTTCCATCATTATGTCCAAATATGAGACCATCCCCACCCCTCGGTGACATACGGGAGAGGGGTACAGAAAGAGGGTGTGTAAAATTAACGAATATACATAAATTTAATAATATCCCGGCTGCGTCGGGTCCGGGCAAACCAGTAATACATAATCAAGTTTATGGCACGCTCCTAAGCACAATTTGAAAACGCATACATGTATGTGGTCAATTTGACCAGAAGCAATTTTCCAGCTTAAATTGAAAGCCAATCACTTTTTGAGAAGAAGTGTTTATATATTAAGCGGGTTATACACGGTACAACGATTGGATCAACCGTTCGTTTGTCTGATTTGTGAGAGCATGCGATGATTATGCAATCGACAGTTAGGCCGACGATGCACTGTTGCGAGATTTCGTCCTAAAACTTGTACTTACATACATACTATGTAGTTGCATGTGAAAAACGAAAGACTCCATATTCTCGTTGAACGGAAATCGCTTGCAAATCGTTCACAGTGGCCCAAAACGCCGAAAACCTGGCCAAAATATGAAAGCATCAATCAATTTTCGCAACATATCGTATATAGGGGTTTTTTGGGTCGCATATTACGAATTTGGTAACATTTTTTAGAAAAAACCAAATGGTGACCTTGAAATTATCAAAAAACAACCAAAAATCGACAATTTTCAATGGATTTTCGCGAAATGGCGTAAATGCGGGTTTTTTGGGCCGCTGATTACGAATCTAGCGACATTTTTTGAAAAAACTAAATGGTTACCTTGAAATTCTAAAAAAACAGAAATCCACAATTTTTATTATTATTTTATTTTTTTTATTGCAAAAAGTGAGTTTAAGTTAATTAAAAAACATTGTTTTTAAGTTATCAAACTCTATCAATGAGTGAAAGTCATGTTTAAAAGGTAATACGTTAACTTTACGGTGCTTTTATTCACTAAGATTCTTACATTCGAGCCTATATTATACATACATATGATCAACGCCAAAGTAGAAAAAAGTAGCAGCTAAATTTTTGTGTGTTTACTAAAATGGGTTCAATAAACAACTGCTGGATGAATTTGGCGCGGAGGAACGCGAAGGAAGTAACTTACTGCTTTTGAAACGCATAATTTTTATTACTGAAAAACAAAAAATCTCTAATGTTTTATGGCTCGGGTTCAATCTGCATATTAAGAAATGACTATGTTACTCAAATTTCTTCATTTTATTTACTTGCTAGGGCACATTCCATTTTGCAGAATTGAAAAATATTAATCTGTGAAGGAGCTCTGTTACAAACGATGCGCGCTCACTTTATTCACAGCTGTTTGACGCTACGTGCTGCACACTCACACTACAAATGAATTCCTGAAGCAGGTAGCGCCCTCAGGCCCTTACCGGCGGTCGTTTCTTGTACTAGGGGTACTACTACAACGTTTTGAATCGTTGAAACGTTGAAAAAAAAACTTCGATTAATGAGTTTTGGCCAGCTTTTTTGCATTTTAGCCCACTGTGCGTTTGGATACTTTATTCAACCTTTGGATCGAGCGACGCACATTGGAGTATTTTCATTAGAACGGTGATCAAAATTATTTACAAGTATTTTTCATGTCGAGATATATAAATAAATAATTTTAGATAGTATTAGAATATATGTATATTTCAAGGAGAAATTAAACGAACCTTACATTTTCAGACCTCTACCTATGTACATATACTGCATCTTTTTCAGACCGATCTTTGAATAAGTTAGCACTGTTAGTTCTTCCTTTTATGAGTTCCATTAAATCTGTTTAACGTAGGTTTCTACGGTTTTCTCTTATTGTTAGAGGTGCTTCCTGCGAAAACAATTTTTCACTGCCATTCTCTAATAGGCTCAAACTTATTTCCCTTGAATCCTTTGAACACAGACTTAAATCGTCGCTTTCTCGGTCCTTTAATGCTTCTTTCCGCTTGACTTGATTTTCATATTCCTCGAAACCAGCTGAAAAGTCGGCTTTGTCAGTAGACATATTACACCCGTTATTCAGTTTTTGCATTGTAATCAGAATGTTGATGAAGCTTTGATAAATAATTTTTTTTTAAGTTAATCCTCAAAGTCAAATTAGGTGTTTTCTTCTTCCTTATCTTCGTTGATTCTCTCGTTTCGTACATGTTGTGTTTCAGGGAGCAGCACTATTTGTTGCCGAACAAAAATCTGAAAAGGAAACAGAAAGTATTCGCAATCCATAAAAATTACGAACAAAATTGCGTGAGTTACTCGCGCGTTCGAGGTGAACCTTCCTTAGTTCTAGAAACAGTTGATTTTATGCATTGTTCTCTTTGCATTTTTTGACGATTTCATTATTTCAGGATTAGGAAGTGGTTATGTGGAATTTAATTGAAGAAAATCTTTTTTTTTAATCATCAATATCCATAATTCATACTCCAAGAAAGAAATTATTTATTTTTGAATTTATAAATTTTGATGACAGATACGAAATCACCGATCCCGAAAACCCCCTAATGCGGACTTTTACAGCAACCTTTAGTGTTAGTGTTTAGTACTATTTCGGTCGCCGTATAGAATCCGCCATTTTGAATTAGAATATTTTAATGACAGATACGAAATCAGCGACGATCAGTAAACGGCCAACTACTAGGGCCCTACGAATGACTCGGATAATTGAGTATTCAAGTACTCGTAGTGGCTTGGACCGAGTTTGAGTAAAGGAGTTTTGAGTACTTGAGTAGGTACTCGAGTACTTGAGAACAAAAAGATCCGAGAACTCGAGTAAGGAAGTATTTGAGTACTCATTTAAGGAGTATTCGAGTATTAGAGTTTGGGACTATTCAAGTATTGAGAACAAAAAGATCCGAGAACTCGAGTAAGGAAGTATTTGAGTACTCATTTAAGGAGTATTCGAGTATTAGAGTTTGGGACTATTCAAGTACTTGAGTATTTAAGTCCTGTAGGTTTAATACATTAAGAAGTACGAAATACAAGTTAATATATTGTAGACTTTCTTATTCTTTATACCATAATTTACAGTTATTTACAGAAAACCAAATCTTTATTTTGGGAAAGAATACAAGTATATTAATATTATCGGGATTTAAGCTTACTATATTTCCTGCTGTAGAAAATACACGTTCAAATGTAGCACAGTTTGCTGGTATATTAGGGAATTTTCTTGTATTTTTTCCAAATTAAAGATTTGGTTTTCTGTAAATAACTGTAAATTTATAATGAATTATAAACTCTACAATTTATTAACTTGTATTTCTTACTTCTTAATGTATTAAACCTACAGGACTTAAATACTCAAGTACTTGAATAGTCCCAAACTCTAATACTCGAATACTCCTTAAATGAGTACTCAAATACTTCCTTAATCGAGTTCTCGGATCTTTTTGTTCTCAAGTACTCTAGTACTTAGGTACTCAAAACTCCTTTACTCAAACTCGGATCTTTGAATTCGAGTACTCAATTACTCAAGTAATTGAGTTCAGAAGTACTCGAGTAGTAACAGCCCTACCAATTGCGGATTTTCAGGAGAATCCCTTGAAACTAACCGGAGAAGGGTAAGCGTTTCGGTCTTTTTTCTGATCCAGCCCAATTTGCAGTGCCTAAAGAAGTTCCACTTAAAAAAATAATATTATTTAAAATATTTGGAAAATAAGATGGTGGGTGTAATTGGACGGTTTTCTTTTATCAACCTTGCTAAGAAATGATGAATTTTTTTAATGTGACCATCATAGCAGCAAAATACGGTGAAAATGTACAAAAACACTTTTGTTTAAAATTAATAACAATCACTTTTTTTATGATTAGGAAAAATAATATAAATAATGTACACCCATACCTAACTTTGCGTCGGGGTTACGTTCCAAAAAAACACGACGCAAATTGAAACGACGCAAAGTGAATTAAGATTTTCTATAGCAAACCATGTAAAGATCGAAGATAGGTTCCAGGGTAACGAAAATACTACTTTTTAAAAAGAAAATTGAACAAAGTAAACATTTAAAAAACAAAAATAATATAAAATTTTATTACATACATACAAAAAACAAAAAAAAAACCTATTCAATTAAAACAAAATAAACTATTCAATTAATTTATGAAATACAAAATTAAAATTAATCACTGCCTGATGAGTCCATATTGGCTGTTGTCGTAACATAAGTCGGCTTTCTTTCACTAAAAATTGGTCCAATGTTTGCTGAACAGCTTTTTTTTTAACGTTAAATAAATTTCCTTGTAGCAATTCATATTTGTAGCTACCGCCTGGGACACTTTAAAACTCCTTCCGCTGTCAGGATCGTTTTTTAATTTAAAACTCGAACCCAAAACAACGCAACATCGAAAATCTAACGACGCACAGTAAAAATTAGTACTAATTAAGCAGCGACGCAATTTCGAAAAAAACGCAAAGCGAAACGATGCAAAGCGAGGTATGGGTGTACATATATTTAAAAAGATAATTTAAATAAAAAATATTTAAGAATAAAGTACATACCTTCTTCTTCCTTCTCCATAATTATTATTTTTTAAATCCACTGAAAGGCAATTCAAAACAGTATCAAGATTTGTATTACAAATGAAATCGCCAAGAACAAAACAGTTCGACTGACTGAGTTCCGACTAAATCTCTGACACGACGAAAGGGAGGGAGCTGGGGAAAAGACCGCTTTGCGACATACTAGTTAGTAAGATGTTAGAATAGCGTTGATGTGAATTCTATTAAGCTTTATGTTTTCAACTTTTGTCCAAGTTTTTAATGAAAATACTCCACTATCGCGTCGCACTAAAAGAAGTTGCTGCAACCGTTGTATCGTATACATATATCGCGCTTGAATTATTAACATTTTATAATTTTTATTTCCTTTACGTTTTGAGCCACATGTGGTCCTTTATGAAGAGGCTGCTAAAAATGTTTTTCTTACAATTAAAAATATAAAGCAGGAAATTTATGTTGCGATGGTTGGCCCGATTTGTCTATGCATGCGACAGCTACGATTGTATCATGTATGTGCATGGAATTCTCGGTTGGACCGATATTTGCGCTCATTATGCGACGGGTAGTGAGTAAATTGTATGCTGTATTTTCAATCGTGCTACCATTGCATCGATTTCATTGTTTTGCAAAACCCGAAGTTCAGAACTGTGGAAAATATTTTATACGAAACAAAAAGAATTCTGGATGGAATTTATCGGTTCTGTTTATTGAATGTACATTCAAAAAAGAAATATGTACAGTAACAAAAGAAGCGGAAAGGAATAGACGAAAAAGCGATATGCAAACATAGATTTTATGCGGAAGCATACTAGGGGATTACATAAAAACAATCCAATCATGCAGTATTGCTAAAATGTGCCCACGCGAGGTCATCCCCCCCTTAAAGAAATCCTGGGTTCGTGTACATCCTAAATATACGGAACAAACAGGCAAATTTGGAGATGACAATCTCCACTTTTACTAATTTTGCAGATATCGATAAAAACGTTTATCTCTGAAAACAAACATATAATTGAGTATTTTGACATTTCAATAGATAAATATTAATACTAGCGTATACCTAGTTCGCCAAAATCGACTAGGTTTTGGAAATATCAAGCCATAAAATATTGTTGTGTTTATTGCAATGTAATGGAGATTACCGACGCACGGTGGAATTCTTAGTATCATTGGGATTCGCCCAAAGGAAAAAAATTTCGTGCAACGGTGCTTTCTAGGTCAAATACATAAATATTATAATATAATATAATATCATTCGTCATTAAAAAAAAAACTTGTGGTTCCACAGTGTGCATAGAATCTTGAGTGAAACTTATTAAAAAAAAATTGCGCAAAATGGTGGCCTCCAGAATTAATAAAAATTTGAGCCCTTTGTATGCCATTTTCCCTCACTTTTCTCAATATTTCCGCAGTTATGATCTCTATTTACAGTCAAATGTTATCTTTCAAGGCCCCAAAGAATACGCCAATACACGTTGGACACTACATGGCCTGTTTGCTAGAGAGGCACCCGACCGAGCCCAGTTGGTACTGAACGCCGGGAAAATCTGCGCCGAAATGTGCGTCGTCTTCAAAATACTTTCTTCCCTAAAAAGATTGACACAATTACTCTATGTTCTTATTTGATCTTATGTAGTTTGTGTCTGTTTACAGCATAATTATGAACTGCAATCTGCCAGGAAACTGTATTTGCAAAAATTACGCGATTTCGCATTACGGCACTGTTAAAAACTCTTAAATAGCATACTTTTCTAAATTGGGCACTTAATGTGATATTAGCGGCCCCAAAAGCTGCTACATGCCAATTGTTTTTGAATCCAGAGAAAGGACATTTTTCATCATCGTTCAACAAAAGACAGTAATTCTCTAGAATTTATTTTTCTTTATAATTTTTCTACAATTTGCCACTTTGCCTGTTATTGTAATTATAACTAAAATGTCATAAAATAGACTTTAACAGCAAAGTCCAATTTGCAGAAATTTCCAACTTTCACTTTATTTCCTCCCCGTGGCTGTCATTTTAGCCCCACAAATTTCCTTTCAGTATTTACCGAGATATTTCCGAAACAAGAATTTACTCTACTCAAAGTCATGAATAGCGAACCGGCTGAAAATATGCAAGCCATCCATGGCTTCAAGTGTAGTGAAAAATATGCGAGCAACCTTATTCCTTGCTGCATCAAAGGGGGCCGTGGTAATTTAAAAATTTCCATTTCATCAGAACGGGCAGACCGCACACTCGCATACAGCGAAATCCAAGGAAAATTATCCTTTGGCATACCTTTCCTAGAAATATGTATATGTACGTAAATTTCCTGTGCAATTTAATTCATCGTTAGAGCAAAACTTCCAAGATTACGGAGAATTATTTGTGAAAGTTTGATCAAAATCGGTTTAGTGGCTTTTGAGTTTTGCGACAACATACATATATGTATAATTAAACCAAGAAACTCTTTCTCTTTATAACATTAGTATAGAAACATGTAGAGGAGCATAAGACGATTATTATGCCAGAAAATCTTGAATAGCTATATGAGCTCATGTACAGGGCAGTCCAAATTATTTTCATAGATACATAGATCTGCATAACTTTTTAATATTTAGTGGTAGGGCATCTGCCATCTGATCGTCCCCAAATTTGTATTTGGAGGTCCAGTGAACAGCACGACCCTCAGTGCATCCAAACGACAACAAAAGAAAATCTGGCAATAATTGTGTGGGGATGTTTTTCGGTAGCAGGTGCTAGAAAACTTATAAAAATCAACCAAGGTGTAAAAATAAATGCGCATATTTACACAAATATCGTAGAAGAAGAAGTGATTCCCACTTAGAGGGATCTGGGGACTGATCAATACACCTTCCAACAAGATAATGTTCCATGCCATACCGCCAGAAAGACCCGGTTTCAAGGAGAATAGTTCTAGTTTTTCGCAAATATCTAATATGTCTGGTAAAGTTGCGTTCGTTCAGTCCAAAAAAAATACGCTTTTATTAGGAAAACAATCCTAACAGGCTGAATTTTTGTAGCGACCTTTACTTCGATTTCCTAAGCATATCCTAAAAAGTATGCTGAATTTGAGGGACAGTTTTTTTCTCCATTTGGAGGTTAAAGGGAACCTATTTTAGTTTTTTACAAATATCTCGGCAAATACAAATTTTCCGAAGAAACTAGTAATGGAATATTGTATCCTATGAAGTTCTGCACAAGAAAATTCCTCACCCTTTTCCCCGTAGAATCGATCGTTTTTGTGTAAAATGTGCGGTTTAAATAGATATGCGTTGTTTTTTTTTTCAAATACATACTCCTTTCCACATCACCTTGGGGTAGAATACTTATCCCGTTTTTTTTATGTGGTATCTCCACTAGGGTTAATCATGTATATCTAATGTTGATTTTTTGTCGTAAAGTCAATGGAATATTTTATCTACCTAAAAAAAGAAACAACTTTGAAAAACATTCTCATAAATAAAATTCAAGAATATTCAGCCAAAAAATCAAAGCAAACCCGCCTCTTCTATTTTAGAATGGTGTTTTTGACTTTGAGAGTCTGTGAGGGGGCATTTCTGTTTAAGTTTTTATCTATAATAAATAACCAAAGAGGGAATAAATAACACAAACCACATAAAATTCAATCTTATTCAACACAAAAAAAAATCAATTCAATTTCCTAATTTGGTTAAGAAAGGATCAACGAGGATATAATTTCTGGAGCAGAAAAAAATTTGTGGCTAGAATATTTTGGTCGATCAATTTACGTGGGATTTATAGTGCACTTTTCTATAGTATTCCTCATTTTTAAAAATTATGCTTGAATCCATTCGCGCTTAGTTACCATTATACCCTCTGCAATCTCTCCCTCCATAGCGAACATTTTCACAAAGGTTCATAAGCTTTTGAAATTCACTAAATGAATTTCCTAGCACGTACTCTAAATTCTCGACCACGTTCTGCATACTTTTCGCGAATATTCCTTTTACCGAATACTTTATCCGTGGAGTTCTGTGAAACGTCTTAGATACGAAATTTTTGTTAAACCTAGCAATCAGGTTCGCACTTCTACCCAATTTCTTGTAGTTGCCGTCCGCTACTCTGCAATCCTTGAACGTCTTCATGAAACGCTTCACTCCCCCAAAACTTGTGGTTGCATCAGCCCGGCGACGTGATATGATGATGAACTTTGATGTGGCTAAATAAAACTGGAAATAAACGTAAACAAAACTTCTGGGCTATGAAGTTTCCCACGGAGCGTGCTGTAGACTGCAAAAAATAAAAGTTTACAACAATATTTCAAAAGTGGGATGGGGGAAAGGAGTGGTGATGACCGCAATTCTCATAAATTTAAAAGCCAAGCAGAATTGGCTTTTTGTTGCTGCGAATAAAATTACTACGGTCATTGGTGATGCTGGCAAAAAGGCAATTAGTCCTATCGACTGCTGTGCGGTCATCATAGAAGCTTTGCTCGAAGAATCGAAATGTATCAGCAGAAATGGGGAGAGCCAATCAAGTAAACGCCCACTGATCTTGGCGTCGTCGTATCGAATGGCTATATGAAGATAAAATCTCCATAATGCCCCAATAATTTATTTTATCCCGCCCGCAAGCGTTTTATTGCAGCTATATACGCCCCCTGAGGAGATTGAGCTGAAAAGGCTCTTTACGGCATACCCGCAGAACCGGGATCCATATACATATGTATGTCCCATCGAATTTATATCCACTTCCTATTGATTTTTCACCTGGGCATACTTTCACACAAGGATCTCATCCCGGGTGTCCCGTCATTTTGCACCCGTAAGCTCATTTAAGTGATTTTATGTTGTGTGTCGGCGTCGCGTCATATGAAAAGCAAACATGCAACTGCCATTAATTCAACAAATTTCTCGACCCCCCATCATCGCATTATGTCAAAGGGAGCAATGATTGATGGCATCCTGAATCCTGACTCCAGCATAATTCAAATTCTTTCGCAAGATAATTCCTGGTGACCCAAAAGGTTCGAGGCCTTTAAGGCAGAAAAGGTCCTCAACGCTTTTGTGTAGGTACGTCACACAAACTTGATATGCCCTTCTTGCCGTCCTTACTCTGAGTAAGACAGTGGAAGAAGGAAATGCGTTTACCTAAATAACAAATTAAACGATTCCGCCCCATCCTCATATCATTATGCTTTCCTTACAAGATGCAGCAGACTCACCTTCACATGGGTTTGGTAAGTCCTCAATACATTTTCTCAAGTTAAGCTTGGTTGGGGTTTGACTGAAAAAAATGTGGAGGTTAGGCTAGGCTTTGTTAGGTTAAAGGGAAATTTTATCGAAATTGGAGCCATGGGAGTGCTTCTGCTGTTTGAAGCCTTTAAGCTGTCGTGTTTAAATTTATGGGAGGATTACAGATATTAGGTAAATGAAGATTGACAGTTTACCAAACCGCGCAATATTATATAGACTGTTTCTCACTACATTTGAGTGTGTTAGTACAAAAATCAATTTACAGTGGCTTTTGATTTCGTCACGAATTACACTGGTCAATATGTTCCATGCTTTTTTCTCACCACAAAAGAAATATAGATAATTTGCATAACATTTTGTTCAAAGGTCAGTTTGGTGTATCTCTCGCGGCGATTCACAGTGGGGCGAATGGCCTGTTTCGCTGGCCTAAAGTCGAAAATCGAAGGTTTCAATTTTCATTTTATTTCATCATAGTTTGATAGAGGAGACTTTGGTGCATATAAATCTGTAAGAGATGGATCGATGGGTTGTATACCTGACCCTCTGCGTCATTTCAAAGTTAGCGCTTGACCACGTGCACGTGTGACGCTCAGGCAACGTTTATATTACGTAAACTTTGAACGTTAATATATTGTTAACAAAGTGTCCGATTTGAGTGCTTGAAAATGGATATTGATCGCGAAGGTATGTGCAATAACAATATGTAATTGAATTTTCGTTACAACTTATATTTGTTTACTCCCATTTTTATTAAATATTACACTGCACTTCCCATAAATGCACTTTTTTTCTTAATTCAATTCTAGCTACCTTTTTTGCTAACCAAAGTTACGCTTTGATTCTTTGACGAGAACGTTCTATGAACGATGAAGTGTCTAGTTTTCGTATGCCAAGTAACTAGCTCACGTTTTTTTCACGAAAAAAAGTTACAGCTGTTAGAGTGACGCGCTGCATAATTTCACGTGCGCCGCAGCACAGTGCCTGTTTCGCTGGACAAAAATCGAAAAATTGAGTTAGTGCTCTGAAACTCTGTATTGTATGGTTTCCGGGGTCGTTGATTACGAATCTGATATAAGATACATAAAAATTCAAAATGGCGGACCGGAAGTGACTTAATTTTTCGCCATTTTGAATTTTATAAATCCGATATCAGATTCGTGATCAGTGCCACCGGAAACTATACAATACCGAGTTTCAAAGCGCTAACTCACTTTTTTCATAAAACATTACGTCACTTCCGGTCCGCCATTTTGAATTTTATAAATCCGATATCAGATTCGTAATCAGCGCCCCCGAAAACCTTATAATACCGAGTTTCAGAGCGGTAGCTCAATTTTTCGACTTTTGGCCAGCGAAACAGGCCATTCGCCGCACTGTGCGATCAGACGTTTATTCTAAGCGACCTAATGTTTTCTTCTTTATGGGAAATATGATTTTTGCATCATGGAGTGTTGTGTGGGACTCTCACTCACTGAAAAACCTCCTCCGTGTCAGATGTTTGTCCACCCCGAACCACTTTTCGTATAACTTCATGTGCAAGAAACCACTGAGAAATTTGGAGCCCACATAATCGGAACAGATGATATGGTCAAAAAAGATTGCATAATAGTTGGCCAATATACAAGACTAATTCATTTACTTCAAGTTAAAATATGGATCCATAATTGTGTTTATAATCATAAGGATATCCATCCCTGCAGCTAAATTGAACATTGGGGCATCTAGCCTAAGCCCTAGAGGTGTCACAACAACAAGCACCTGTGAGTTTCGAATTATTTTGTTCGAATTCGAGATGGCAACGTACCAGGCAAATATACTATAAAGAAATTATGCAATTTTGGATTAAAAATATCCAAACAGAAGTTGCAAAATTTCGAATGGAGGTGGAGTAAATTAATAATAGATTATTATTATCTGGATAAAGCATCTGGACCGTTCTGGAACGTAACTAAAATAATCAGAAAGAAACATAAAGTTCTACCGGCAATAAAACATAATAATACGAAATGCCTAACGGGAAAAGAAAAAGCCAAAGTATTCACTGAAGAATTTTCTGCAAATAATACCATATCTCTTAACCTTAGCGATCCAAGAACTATCACCGAAGTTAAACATGGCATTGAAAGATACTTCCAAAATCATATGTCTGTAAGTGGTAAACCCGTGAGACCAAGGGAAATTAAAACAATTATTAAAAACTTAAAGCATCGGAAAGCTCCTGGAATGAAACCGGCTATTGTGTACCTAACTTATATATTAAACTACTGTTTTAAACTAAATTATTTCCCGAATAACTGGAAAATCGCCATGACCATACCAATCCACAAGCCAAACAAACCAGCTGACCAAGCCTCTAGTTATAGGCCTCTTAGTTTATTAAGCTCTTTAGGTAAAATCTTGAAAAAAATCATAAAACATAGGCTTCTAGATTTTATAGAGGAAAATAGTATATTACCAGCTTCACAATTCGGATTTAGAAACGAGCATTCTACTGTGCATGCTGTTACGAGAATAACACAGCATATTAAAAATAAATTATCCTGTAAAGAATCGACTTCGCTTGTACTTTTAGACGTACAAGCTGCATTTGACACTGTTTGGCATGATGGAATAATTTATAAAATGATAAAATTTGAATTCCTCGTTATATCATAGCTATGGTCAAAAATTTCCTATAAAGTAGATATTTTAAAGTATATGTTGGACAGGATAGTGCTCACACTTATAAGATAGTGGCAGGAGTTCCTCAAGGATCTGTTCTTCGGCCTATACTTTATAGTATATTTACAGTTGATTTCCCTATCTTAGAAAATTGTCACGTGTCTATTTTCGCAGATGACACAGCAGTATACTCATCTGCAGCAAATAGTACTGAGATAATTGATAACATGCAGAACGGAGTCGATACGATTGCCAATTATTTCCATAAGTGGAAAATAAAAGTAAATTCCGAAAATTCAGAGGCTATGTTTTTCACTAGAAGAAGGAAACCGTGTTATTTACCTGCGAGTAAACTCAAGATCAATGCAGCTAAAATTGCGTGAAGTGAACAAGTAAAATATATGGGAATCACATTAGACAAGAAACTAACATTTAATACTAATGTCTCAAAAACCATTGACAAAATTAATACACTAGTTAGAATCTTGTACCCATTCATAAATAGAAAGTCAGCCCTAATTCTGGATAACAAGCTGTTGATATTAAAGGTAGTCTTCCAAGCTGTGCTTACATATGGAGAACCAGTATGGAACGGTTGCGCGATTACACACACAAAAAATTACAAGTGGCACAAAATAAACTTCTTAAAATGATTTTTAACCTTCCCTAACAAAAAGACTGCATCAAATGGCAGATATTGAGACCATTGAAGACAGGCTAACAAGGCTTACGAAAAATTTTTATGAAAAATGTGAGCATGCTCCCAACCCTTTGATTCGGCAACTTTGCCCAGTTTAGATAAGTAATTAGTTAGATTAGATAGATAATAATAAGATAGGGTAGTAAGTCATAAAATGCGTAATGAGGTTTTTTTTTTATGAAATTTTTCCTCGAAATGTGATATTTATAATAATTATAACCCCTTTTTTGGCCCACATATTTTTAATATGTAAAGAATTAGCTAAACGTTCTAAACACTTAATAACAAATTTGTAAATCTTATTGGAATATGTCAAGATAATGAAATAAATGATGATGATGATGATCGAACAAAACCCTTTATGTGCTTGGCAGCCAGTAGCCCTGACTATGATAGCCTTAAGGTTCTCTAAGATTTAAGATAAGATTGGTTAAGTTTCTGTCGAATCTTAACGAATCTTAAGCTCAACTACATACAATCGTCTTAATGTATTTTTGACACTTGCAAAAAGTGAGATCTCAGTGGTATAATAAAGCTAGTTGCGCACAATGTCCGCACATTTTAATGAAGAGCTTATAGAGCTAATAAAGAATTAGCCTTGCTTGTATGACAAGCAACACAAAAGGTATTTTGACATTAATTTAAAAACCAGTTGCTGACAAGAAATCGCCACAAAATTAAGTCGTACCCGTAAGTAGTTTGTAATTATAATATTATATTAATTTATAGCTTAGTAAATCAAGCTATTAATAGCTGAAGAATGCAAAACAAGGTGGAAGCATTTGCTGGAAACTTTTGCAAGAAAATACAAATCGACGTCAACGGGAAGTGGTGCTGAAGAAGACTCGTGGCCGTACTTTGAAAGTATGAGCTTCTTAAAAGCATTTATTAAGCCGAGAAAGTATGTGTAACCAAACCGTAGTAGGTTTACTGAAGGATATTCCTCCTGATAATAAGGAAAAAGTAAGAGCGGAATTATTTCAATTCGTCTTTGCCGTTAGAGAAATATATGTAAGCAATTATTATAATGTTCTCTATGTGAATTGTGCTACATTTGTGTTTTTGTTACAGGGTGCAAAGTAATTATAGAAAATGATAAGTGATAAGAAGAAAGGAAAGAGTGATATATTTTATATCTGTTATTTTGAAGTAGCTTTTTAGTTATTTAGTTCTTTAGGGTCCAGTGGACTCTTGTTCAATCTTTGAACGCGTGTGAAAAACACGGCGTGATTAAAAAAAGTGCCATTATAGATAACAACAAAAGTTTCTATTCTATTCTAATATTACTATTATATTCTATTTCAACAATAGAAACCTTTGTTGTTATCTATAATGGCACTTCTTTTAATCACGCCGCGTTTTTTTACACGGGTTCAAAGATTGAATATGAGTCCACTGGACCCACGACTACAGTGAAGAATTAATAAGACTGAATTTATTTTATGTAACTTTTGAATTTTTTAAGTTTGTTTTGAAATGTTTATATGTCATGTTATTGAATTGGAAGTTATTTATTTTTTATATAAAAACTACATTGGAAAACGTAGTGTTTTATTTATGAATTGAAATATTCGCACAATACATTTCTCATCTGTGTTGCTTCATTTCCATTATATCTATGTGCAGTCGCGGAAGTTGTATGGAGTCAGCTGGTGTGATTTCGGATCTCCACTCACCCGAATGTTCTGCACTATCAGAATCCACCCTGTCTGTAAACTGCGGTGGGCAGTAAACGTTTCTGCCTAACCTATCCAGCATAATGAAGGGCTACACATGCTAATACAATTTTTTCAGCATTTTCTAGCTCCATATCAGGATAAAATTCATCACTTAATTCCTAACCAGTTCGGTAAAATACTATCTAAATTAAAAATTGAGGCATCGCTCCTTAGTTTACCCTAAGTTTATTTACAGAAGTTTTGCCAGAAACTTCCATACAACTAAAGTTTGAATAAATATGGATTCTGGGGCAATGACAAAGTAGTGACAGATGCGGAACTTTCAAATGCCTCATTCAGTCTTGTTCTTAATATTTTCTGACATTGTCATTAAGCCGAATGAATTTATTACTTGACTTATTTTAAGCGGTTTTTCCGAAGCTGCCAAAGATGGCAAAGTATTATTTTCAATTTGTTCCTTTACTAATGATGATGATTTATAGAAGCAACCCGCTTTCATATGCTACAAGAGCTGTACCAATGCGGCCAACTACATGCCCAGCTACTCTTCATCGGTGAAATTTATCGAGACGAAACATACTGACGTCAAATATCGTTGATGCGGGAGCTAGAGCGGAGCGAAATCTCATAAATCTTCGGTAATCAGTTTTTACGAAAACCTTATGTAGCGTTGCTATGTTTTCATCGATTAGCCGCACACGTGTTATTCCGCCACGGTGGCCGTTTTCGATTTACGACAATATTAAACGAGATGAGCCCCATCCAATCACGAAATGTCGATGCTCCCCCAATATCGGGCCATGACTATAGATGGAGCAACTATTGCGGGCGGGGTATTGCGGTGAACTTCAGAAGCAATATGTAAGGGAGACAATTCAATTTTTTTCGTCGGCAATGAAATTTTGCCTTGAAGGGCTAAGGAAGGAGGATCGAGGCTTTTGGAGAAACGGCAATCCCGTACGCAACCTGTAAGACACAAGAACTAAATGGGGAATATTTTTCGAATTTCAGTTTGCCGGTTTCATCTTTCATCTCTTGAAATTGAAGACAAAATGCGCCCTCAGAAGGACTATGGCGAGTTCAATACGACGAAAATTACTTTCGATACTTCCAGAGCATGCAGAGAGAGAGCCTGAGGCTTTCGAGGTTATTCAACCGAAAATATATTACTGCACAGTTTCAATAACTAATGTGGTTTGGATGCTTTTTGATTTTCCAGTAATTTGGGTCTGTAAATAGAGTAAAGCAACTGGTGGAACTTAAAAGGCGGAATCTTTGAAACCTTAACCAATTTTCAACGCAAGTTCGAGATAATGCGAGATTGTAGGATAGGGATTCCTTTCCCCGATCCCGATATGAAAAAAAACGCCTGAGCTTTCTCACGCCAACATTGATACTATATTTTGTTCTCAGTTACATACATAATTACATATAAAAACAAAGCATAAAGATGTTCCATGCCGAACAAAACTTTTAAACGCTTTTCCCTATTAGCGATGCATCCACCAAGCTCACGAAACCGAAAGGGAAAACCCTGCCGTTCGTCGTCGTGTTTGAACTGCCTGCTCTTTTAATGAGAATTAGAATAAGGTGGATGCATCGCTAACAAGAAAAAGCGTTTCGGTATGGAACTTCTTTATGATTATTTTTTCTACGGTAATGATTAGAGATTGATGCTGATTACATTTCCTTTTTATTTTTAATGTGTAAGCTAAGATAGCTCTCGGTCTGGAAGCAGCCCACGTTAGGGGTTATTTCAGCCATCCAGCGTAACTTCGGTTTCTAGCGTCACACTTTCCTGTGTGTGTTTTCCTCCGTAATGTGTCTCAATCCAATCTATGTAATAAAGTGAGAGAGAGAGAGAGAAATGGAAGTTCAGCAATCAGCACACCGCCTACGAGGTGAGGTCCGAACCGTGGACAGCACAGCGGCGAGGCGAAGCAAACGCATGCATAGGCATTATAGTCCAGGGAAATAAGCAAACAAAATAGCAAGTTCGGGACACTGACTCATCCAGCAAACCAATACGTTTTTCGCGAAGTATTAACCTATAGAAATAATACCTATACTTTTTCCACTCCTGGTTAGCCGGCGTTTTCGAGTAATAAACAATTAAAAGTGAAAAAAGTGAAATTTTAACACATTTTAACTTACCAGATTTAAATAAATAGTTTTAACAGCAATTTAATGCAATCATCTTGTATTACACTATGCTCTTAGTATTTTTTTTCGATCTGCTCTTAGTCCGTCAACCCGTGGCCGTGCCCGAATAGCGAATGCCTGCATTGTGTTTCCCCAAAACTAGCTATTCTCATTTCCTTTGTTAATCTCTGGCGCATGACATCATCCTGTTCACGCGCTGGCTTGCATGCTGCCTTTTTCCTTTATCCTACCATGCGCCTATGACTCATCCCTATTTCCTTTTTGACTAGATTATTACGCCTACAACTACGCCTTGTATTCTACGATACTACACATCTACAAGCCATGCATTATTTGCCATTACCTTCTACCAATGCACCTTTAACCGCTCGCGGCCACGGGAAGACTCAAAGCCTTTTCTTATTGGAATCTCATTGAAATTAACAGACCGGGCTTTCGTCTGATTTAATTTCGATTCCACTAGCAACAGTTCGGCCAACCTGCCGTGTCACTGTCCTCAGTGACGAAGGTGAAAAATCAATGAATCTCACCCTGTTTCCTTCTTGCTGCTGCAACAGCCTTACAGAATCACTTACCAGGTCTTGCTGCACCCAGCCTTATATAACCTGCCACGTGGTCCATCTATCTCGCAAACCTTCCAGTTCCTGCTGCGCTTACAGCCTTATGGATCCTCTTTGCAGCTCTTGCTGCATCGACAGCCTTACAGAGTCTCCCACTTAACAACGGGTAACCAGCCGTCACAATAATCCTTGCCCTATCCCGAACACTCTGGATCCGCAACCTACTTCCAGTATAACCAACAAACTTCCTAGTGGTGGCATTTATCTTTTAAGCAGTCAATCAACCTCAACGCTGCCTACCTCGCTGTCATCACCTGGAATCATTCACTACCTTTTCCTCACCTACCTCCTCTTTATCTGTCTAAAAAAACAACTTCATTTAGGTGAAATTAAGGATTATAATTCATTTTCATATTTTTTTTTTTTGAACAAAGAGATTCGATGAATTTTCTCATTCCATCATGTCGACGTCTTCGTTTCCCAATTCATCTTCTGAGTTCACGCTCACATCCTCATCTAAGTCCATATCCTCTAGCCGGCACCATGGCTTTAGTCGTTCCGCGGAGTGGACTGATTTATAAGGTTTACGGGTGACCTGCATCTGTTCCGCGTCCTTAATGACGTATTGGTCATGACCTAGTACGGCCTCTATCGCATACGGTCCCCTGAACCGTGGTTGCAGTTTCCGTACTTGTCCTGTTGATGGCGGTTCTTGTTTTACCAGTACCAGTTCCCCAACTTGATACTTCCGTGGTTCCTCCTTCCCTTTATTGGCTCGCTCTGCTTGTTTTTCCTGTTTCTCCTTCGTGCGACGAATCACTTGTTCCTTTAATTCCTGGAGGGGCATGTTTTCCTCTTCTTCTTTGTCAATTAATTCATGCAGAGCCAGGGCTAACTTATTCTTCAAAATGTCTTTGGGTTCATACGTCATCACCAATTTGTAAGGTGTAACACCCGTGGTAGAGCTTTTAAAATTGTTTAATGCCCACTGGATTGTTTTTACTGTCCTGTCCCAGTCACGTCCATCGGCCTCTTGTGTCATTGTGGTTATTGCTGATTTTATTGTCCGGAAGTAGCGCTCAATTTGACCATTGGCCCGAGGAGTTTTCACTGCTGTTAATACATGTTGAATCATATTGTCGCAGCAATATTTTCTGAACTCTGCAGAAGTAAACGCAGTTCCCCGATCGCTTATAATTCGGGTAGGTATACCAAAATATTGGGTGACTTCTTCTAACATTTTTGTTACTCCTTTTGTTGTCGTAGTTCGGACGGGCTTCAGCAGGATATACTTACTAAATGCATCAACTATTCCTATTATATACAGGTTTCCTCCGCGGCTCTTTGGGAACGGCCCCAAGTGATCGATATGTACTGTATTGAATGGAATCGGCACCTTCTCAGGAGTATAAATTTTGAACCTGCTTTCGTCCGCCCCTCTCTTATTGTACAAACAGTCGATGCACGAATTGATGTATTTCTTCGTTACCAATTTCATACTGGGAAACCACACTTGCTTCCGCAACGTCTCCATTGTCCGCTCCAATCCTGGATGGCCTCGGTCGTCATGTGCAGATTTAATAATCCTCCAACGCACTCCTGTGGGAATAACAAATCGGAGTCCATTCGGGGTTTTCTTAAAGATTCTCCCTTGTTCAATTACATAGTTCCCCTTAATTCCGTGTTGATCAGGATGATTTTGAACATTCCCCGTCAAAACATTTTTGATTTCATTAATTCTAGGATCCTGGTGTTGCAACGTGGACAGCCAATCCTCTGTGGCTACCTCTATGATGAGCGTTTTACTGGATACATCTTCAATTCCTTTTCCTTGTTCTACCGGTGCTCGACTTAACGCATCGACGTGAGCTAATTTATGCGCCGGTCGGTATTCCAAATCAAAATCAAACTCCGAAATTCGGAGCCGCCATCGCGCAATTCGTGGGACAAGGTTTTTCTTCTCTTGCGTCATCCGTAAGGAATTACAATCAGTTACGATGGTGAACTTTTTATTCATTAAATAATGTTTGAACCTCTCCAGCGACTCTACAACAGCGAGGGCTTCAAGCTCGTAGCTATGATATCGGCTTTCTGCCTCTGTAGTAGCGCGGCTAAAGTACGATACGGGTCTAAATGTGCCATTCTGTTCTTGCATTAATATGCCGGCCACTCCAGATGAACTCGCGTCCGTATGTACCTCATGCTTAGCATTTGGATTATACAACACCAATATGGGCCGCTGACTCAACATATTCTTTAGTCTGTTAAAAGCTTCTTCTTCTTCTTCTCCCCATTTAAACTCGGTGTCCTTCTTGAGTAAACTGTTTAATGGTCGCGCAATGAAAGTGAATCCTTGTACAAACCGTCGGAAATATCCGGATAACCCCAAGAATTGCCTCACCTGTTTCACATTTTCAGGTCTTTTATATTCGCTTACTGCTTTTATCTTGTTAAACCCGGGCTCAATCCCTTCGCCGGAGACTTCATGTCCCAAGAAAGTTATTTGTGATTGGAGAAATGAGCACTTTTTGATGTTAATTGTCAATCCTGCTTTCCGAATTTCATTTAACAGTTCTCTCAATACGCCGAGGTTTTCCTTAACGGTTTTGGTGGGAATAAGTATATCATCCATATAGACAATGACCTTCCCTGGCTGTATCGGTTGGATTACTTTTGCCATGAGTTTCATAAAGACGGCGGGCGAGTTTGTTAACCCGAAAGGAACCCTCTTAAACTCATAGTGTCCTTCAGGGGTCACGAAAGCGGTATAATGTCGACTATCGGGATGTATAGGTACCTGATGATACCCGCTCATTAAATCTAAGGTAGTAAAAACTCGTTGATCTGCTAAAAGATTCAATGTCTCTTCTATATTTGGCATGGGGAAATTCTGTCTCTCTGTGATTGAGTTAAGCTTTCGATAATCGATGCACATGCGCCACTCGCCGCTCTTTTTTGGCACCAAAATAACGGGGCTTGCATATTCTGAATCCGAATATTGAATAATGTCTAGTTTTAGCAGACGATCTATCTGTTCTCGAAGCTGCGACTTGAGACCGTAAGGTACTTTATAAGGTTGGTAGCGAATAACCTTATCTTCTTTCATTCGAATGTGCATCTTGATCAAATCAGTTCTCCCAACTGCCTCCAATTCTTTTGCCACAGAGTCTCTGTACTCATTAACCAGCTCAACCAGTTGCCTCCTTGTTTCGTCATCTACACTTTCGCTTACTTCGATATCCTCTGCCAAAATTGGCGGAAGTTCTCGGACGTTTCTTTCACCTTTGCGAGAAATCTTCTTTAATTCAAATTCCCCTTTCCTCTTCAGAATTTCCACATCAGGCTGGTCAAGAAAATTCCTACCAATTATCATTTCAGCATTCTGAACGGCATCACTGACCACCATGATTTCAGTCAACCTCTCCAAATCAGCCACCGTCACTACTTTCATTATTTTCCCTAGTGTGAGGACTTCTGTTTTTCCAAAACCAAATAAGGAGACACTACATTCATCCAATTCCCAGTTATGTCTTATCGCTACGGAGTGCTTTAGAGTAGTGCATTCACTTCCCAGATCAAAGAACGCCAATATTCTAATGCCACTTATTTTCACCCATTTATGGTACTCATCAGGTGGGTCTAGATTCTCTTTCTCAATTCTATTTACATTTGCCCTGGATTTAGTTGGGCATTGACGAGCCCTGTGTCCCGTCTGATTACAAATGAAACATTTTTCGGCACCTTTCCCGCAGCTACGGGCATAATGTCCTATTTCGTTGCATTTGAAACATCGAATGGGCTTGCTAGTCTCACCCTCTTTTCTCACCTCTGTATAACTCACTCCAGCACGACCTCTGATTGCCTCACTCTCCCTATTACGACTATATGGCATGAACCGAGCCCTGAATTTATTTTTGGAAACATTGCTTCCCTGTGGCTCGCCCCTAATGTTGCGTCGTTTTTCTGTTTGGGTTTGGATCTCCTCAAAGCTCTTGATACAGAGTAACAACTCGGAAATTGTGCAACATTTCGAAGACATCAACACGTTCTTCATGTTTTGATCGTCAAGCCCCGATATGACATATCTAATAACTGATATTTCTGGCAATTCAATCTTGCTCCCCAAAGCAGCCACTTCATATACATAGTCCTCGATCGGTTCCCTAGGTTGCCTTTTCCTTTCCATTATCTCCATTAAAACTGAGCTCGCATCGCGGACACTAGGAAAACTTGCAATTAAACTGTTTTTAAAATCGGCGAAACTCTTTAATAGGTTTTTTTTGGATTGACACCAGAAGGTTGCTGCCCCTCCCAATAGCATGGTTGCATAAAAAAGTGTCAAGCGATCGTCCCATTCGTAAATATGCTGCAGCCCTTCAATTCCCTTAATCCATTTATCAGCGGAGATATTTGCCGAAGGATTGAATTCCTCGATTATTGTTTTTATCTCACTTAAACCTAAACGAAATTGCGTCGTATTCGGTAAGAAATGAGAGGGCGAATCGGATCTTAATGTGCTGGTATTAGTGGTAGTACTCTCTCTAGACCGTTTCTCCTCCAATGCGCTCCTCAGCCTCTCATTTTCTTTCCTTAGGTTTTCTAGCTCTACAAAAATGCCTTCATTACCTGTTTTTCGAGGTGTGCCTACCTCGCCCTCACAATGTCCTCCAGGCTGAGTCATCCTGTCCACACACACAACACACAATCTGCGCACGCACACCAATCACTTGCACTTCCTGTATCTTCTATACCCTCTAACTCCACTATATAATTGTATTTCAATCAATCAATATTCTATCTAAGTTCACACTGTTCTCAAATTATTAATGTTTTAAAATAAACTTTTTATTTCCTTAGGATTCAACCCCGCACCTGGATTTATTACACTATGCTCTTAGTATTTTTTTTCGATCTGCTCTTAGTCCGTCAACCCGTGGCCGTGCCCGAATAGCGAATGCCTGCATTGTGTACCCCCAAAACTAGCTATCCTCATTTCCTTTGTTAATCTCTGGCGCATGACATCATCCTGTTCACGCGCTGGCTTGCATGCTGCCTTTTTCCTTTATCCTACCATGCGCCTATGACTCATCCCTATTTCCTTTTTGACTAGATTATTACGCCTACAACTACGCCTTGTATTCTACGATACTACACATCTACAAGCCATGCATTATTTGCCATTACCTTCTACCAATGCACCTTTAACCGCTCGCGGCCACGGGAAGACTCAAAGCCTTTTCTTATTGGAATCTCATTGAAATTAACAGACCGGGCTTTCGTCTGATTTCGATTCCACTAGCAACACTTGTAAGTAATGCAAAAACCGCCAACTTGACCGAAATCAATTTTGAAAATGTCAATTTGTTGCTTAGACAATTGCTAATTAACAATTAAAATAGCTAAATATTCAATTAACAAGAACTATTGTAAAAATGTATTTGAAAACTTAAGTCCTCGCAAATAGGTAGCTCTTATGGTACCGAATAAGTGTTAAAAATTTGAAACCGATTCTTTTGATAGTTTTTGCAAAATAAAATTTGTTTATCCGGAAGACTGTTTTTTTGCAACAGCACTCTACGCACATTTCAAAAAAATTGTCGGTTCTGTTAGTGTGATATTAAAGGGAAAGAGTTATATTCTCAAAATATTTCATTAGATGTACAAAAAAATAATTTTTTATTGATTTTCCAAAAATGCAGTCAGTTTTACCATATAAACAAATGGAATAACTTTTTTCCTTGAACATTTTACAGAAAACCATTTTCTTACTCAAAAACTAGATAATTTTCTCTAAATTTTCAAAAAAAAAAGCAACCTCCTAGGTACCTTTGGAGCGAAGTTAGAATTTTTTTTTGAAAAATCACTGCTCATTTGTTTATAACAATTAAGAGATGAAACTGCACCATTACGAAGATGAACAGTTGTAAGTAGTAAGGATCCACTCCCCCATATAAAGTTGGCTAGGTGCGATAAGAAGAGGTTGCGTTGGGTTCCCACTCGGTGGTATGAGGGTGTTGGTGTGAAAGGGAAGGGTAGATTTTCTGTCGAGGTGTAGTTGTTGGTTTTGGTGGGGGTATGGTTAGAGGGGGTTGGAGAGACGTTAGGGTAACTTTTATACCCAAGGCAGGAAAGAGACCCAGCACGCTTGCGAAGTCCTTTCGGCCCATAAGTCTCACATCATTTATGCTTAAAACCATGGAGAAGATCTTACACCTACACCTTAATGAAGGTGCGCTGAAAAGATCACCTCTCCATGCAAAGCAATTTGCTTATCAAGCTGGCAAGTCTACGGAAACTGCCATTCACACACTGGTCAAGGACCTTGAGAAAACTCTTCAAGCCAAGGAAATTGCCCTTTGTGCGTTTGCCGACATAGAAGGAGCCTTCGACAACACCTCCTTCGAGGCAATCAAAGAAGCTGCCGTGGAAAGGGGTTTTGAACCTGCCACGGTAAAATGGATTGATTCCATGCTCAAGAGCAGGAGGATAACGGCGAACCTGGGGGAAAAATCGATAACGGTAATAGCCGCTACGGGCTGCCCGCAGGGAGGGGTGTTGTCACCACTACTGTGGTCGATCGTTGTCGACGATCTCCTAGTGGAGCTGACTCGCTCTGGCTTCAATGTTCAGGGTTATGCAGACGACATAGTTGTCACCGTTAGAGGCAAGTATGACCATACTGTCTCGACACTAATGCAAGAAGCCCTGTCCATGATTCGTGGTTGGTGCCTGAGACATCGTCTCAGCATCAATGCGAACAAAACTGTTCTGGTTCCGTTCACCAAGAGGAGGAAGCTAAACCTCACGGCTCCAACACTCGACGATACGGAACTCAGTTTTTCAAGTGAGGTTAAGTATCTAGGGGTAACCCTGGACAATAAACTCACTTGGAACCCACACCTGTCGAAAGTGACTAAAAGAGCGATTACCTCACTCTACATTTGTCGCAGTTTCGCAGATAAAACTTGGGGTCTGAAGCCGAAGATGGTGTTTTGGCTTTACACAACAATAATAAGACCCATGGTCACTTATGCATCCCTTGTATGGTGGCCAAAAATAAAACAAAAAAAGGCGGAAGTCGAGCTACGAAAGGTGCAAAGACTAGCCTGTTTGGGAATCACAGGCGCAATGAGCACCTGCCCAACTGCAGCCATCCAATTCCTTCTTAATCTTACACCATTACATCTTCAGGTTAAGAAGGAGGCTCTCCTGGGAGCACTTAGGCTGCAAAGAACCATGGTCTTCAAACCAGGAGACCTGGTGGGACATCTCGCGATAATCGAAGAAATTCGATTAGAGGAGATGACCAAAATATCTGACGTGACCACAACCAAGCTGGACTTCACAAGGCCATTTAGCGTGGTAATCGAAACCCGTCAACAATGGCAAGCCAGTGAGGTGTCCCCACCGAAGGGATCGATGGTGTGGTATACGGATGGATCAAAAACAGATAAAGGGGTAGGAATTGGGCGTGTATGGCCCAAGGTGCCGCATTTCAAAGGCACTAGGTAAAACCCCTACCATATTTCAAGCTGAAATATTGGCCATACTAGAATGCGTCAATACCTGCATCAACAGAACCATCAATGGTTCTACTATCTTTATATTAACAGATAGTCAAGCCGCACTAAAGGCGCTCAAGTCCTTCAGTGTAGACTCAAAGCTGGTTTAGGAATGCCTGGAATCCCTGAAGCTTTTAGCAACCCACAACAGGATTACTCTTATGTGGGTCCCAGGCCATGCAGGCTATACAGGGAATGAAATAGCCGATGGTTTGGCAAAACAAGGGGCGGAATCTGCCCTTACTGGTCCAGAACCTTTCTGTGGCGTGTCTAAATGCCACCTAAAGGGGGCCATAGAAAGTTGGGAGAAGAGGAGCCGACTCAGGTACTGGAATAACACCCCAGGATGCCGGCAATCAAAGACCTTCATGGGTGCACCGTATGAAAAGGTCGAGAAACTCCTCCACTTAAACAAACAGGAGCTCAGAACTATTACTGGGCTCTTCACTGGACATTGTTCCTTAAGGGGGAAGGCCACTGTGATGGGTAAAAAAAAAAAAAAATTTTTTTTCCATCTTAAATAAAAGCTTATATATTCGAAAATATGTGCACAAAATTTCAGGTCAAAATTTCAAAAATTGACAGAGTTACAGCCATTTTAGTATAGTAGTAGTAGTAGACCGACTGTTTACCGCTTGACGTCCCGATGAGAATGGCACGCCCCTAAGTCCCTTGTTCAAACGTATTTATCAATAGATGACTTATTGGGGTTCTTTTCTTCGAATTTCCTTTTTTATTGCTATATAAATATATTGTTCTATTGTTATATAAATGAGCGAGAAAAATGGACTAAAAACTTTAAACACGTTTTTCTCGAAAGGACTTTTTTCAAACTGGTCGCATCGATAACTCGATCCATTATTAACCGATTTTCAATTTTCTCTTTTTGTTTTGTTCGTATTTGCAGTGGCTATGGTAGAGCGTAGCCGATTTAAAAAATTTTAATTTTACTATTTTTTAGGCTGTTTTGAAACAAAAAAAAAGGTCGAAATGATGGAAAAAATGTTCAATTGGTCGCCATTTTGTGAAAAATCAAAATAACAAAAATCGGCTACGTACGACGAAAACTACATTCATATAGATTATAAAGAACTTTTATTTTGTTTTTTCTGATAACCGGTTCTTGAGTTATCGATGCGACCATGGAAGGGCAATTTTTTTTTGGTCTCTACGGCAACGCTCATAATTTTAAAACTATTTAATATTTTTTAATAAAAATTTATGCAAATATTGCAAATCAATGTACACTATATAAAGTAAATAAAAAAGAATCCTGATATTCCTTCATTTTCCCGGCCAAAAAAATTCTCGAAAATCACTCATTTTTTCGGCCGTCACAGTGGCCTTCCCCCTTAAGGTACCACCTTAAAAAGATTAGGAAAGCTGACTATGACACCTGTCGCTACTGTGCGGAAGCCCCAGAGACAGCGGTGCACATCCTATGTCACTGTACAGCCCTAGCTAGGCTCCGACTAACTCAATTAGAGGATGCCTTTCCAACACCTGAACAGGTTTGGAAAATGACTCCCAATAAAATCCTAGGCCTCTATAAGAGGCTAAATTTGGGATAAAATATTGATGGGGATTCACAATAGATCCTAGTGGTCGCGGTGAACGATAGGCTTTTACAAGCCTGAACGCCCCCTTTCAAACTAAACTAAACTAAGGGAATCACCTCCCGCAATGATCTTCAGCAGTTCAGATGCACTCTGAGAATGGCGAAAATTTATAACAAATATTTTAAATGTCTATGTACCTTTTGCTTTTCAAAACTTACCATTTTCCCTTCCATCGCTCTGTGATAGTTCTGGTTGCCTGTGAGACTGTTGTTTCTTAGAACAAAAGTTGTGTATTTATACACCCTAGTCGTGAAGTGTTTTTAGTTTTCTGTTTTCAATTAAAGTGTGAGGCTACTTCTCAACGGGTTAAAAACCTTAATCCGCTTGCTACGAAGCATTTGCTGGGATGAATAACCGTTGCACAGAATCAAGTCCTTTGTTTACTTTTCGATTTTCTATTTTTCAATTAAAAATCGTCGAGACGTTGAATAGCATCAATCGATATTATTAAGCACTATTGCGGGATGATTATTGTCTGCAATTGAATTCATCTAGATCTATTAAAATGATTTTGGATTGTAGCAAAGCATATTTTGTGAACGTGGCGTTGTATTCGAGCTGTTTGGAACGAGGTGTTATGATCGTGGTTGGTGATCGGAATCGGATAGCAAGCCAGAATCGGTTTCTAGTCAAACTGATGAAGCAGATATAGAGACTGTCGACTTTATAGTATATATAGTATATGGTAAAAATAAGAGACATTTCATTATTGTAATTTGGTATAAAAAAGGTAAATATAAGTGCCAGCCTGTATATAAATTATTTGAATAGTTCTCTATTATTAGGGAAAGATTTCTTTCTAACAACACCAAATACAGCTTTTAGTGAAGTTGTAAAACAAAAGGTGTCATTTTCTTTTTTCAAATGTAATAGCGCTCTTAGAGGCGATACGTGTTTTGCCAATCACCTTCTTAATAAAATTGAAGAGAAGTCGGTTAGCAACACATTTCAAATATGTAAAATCTGTAATAAATTCCTAAACTTTTCTAAACGAGGAAAAGAAGAACATACTTATAAATAAACTACTCTTAAATAAAAGCTTATATATTCGAAAATATGTGCACAAAATTTCAGGTCAAAATTTCAAAAATTGACAGAGTTACAGCCATTTTAGTATAGTAGTAGTAGTAGTAGACCGACTGTTTACCGCTTGACGTCCCGATGAGAATGGCACGCCCCTAAGTCCCTTGTTCAAACGTATTTATCAATAGATGACTTATTGGGGTTCTTTTCTTCGAATTTCCTTTTTTATTGCTATATAAATATATTGTTCTATTGTTATATAAATGAGCGAGAAAAATGGACTAAAAACTTTAAACACGTTTTTCTCGAAAGGACTTTTTTCAAACTGGTCGCATCGATAACTCGATCCATTATTAACCGATTTTCAATTTTCTCTTTTTGTTTTGTTCGTATTTGCAGTGGCTATGGTAGAGCGTAGCCGATTTAAAAAATTTTAATTTTACTATTTTTTAGGCTGTTTTGAAACAAAAAAAAAAGGTCGAAATGATGGAAAAAATGTTCAATTGGTCGCCATTTTGTGAAAAATCAAAATAACAAAAATCGGCTACGTACGACGAAAACTACATTCATATAGATTATAAAGAACTTTTATTTTGTTTTTTCTGATAACCGGTTCTTGAGTTATCGATGCGACCATGGAAGGGCAATTTTTTTTTGGTCTCTACGGCAACGCTCATAATTTTAAAACTATTTAATATTTTTTAATAAAAATTTATGCAAATATTGCAAATCAATGTACACTATATAAAGTAAATAAAAAAGAATCCTGATATTCCTTCATTTTCCCGGCCAAAAAAATTCTCGAAAATCACTCATTTTTTCGGCCGTCACAGTGGCCTTCCCCCTTAAGGTACCACCTTAAAAAGATTAGGAAAGCTGACTATGACACCTGTCGCTACTGTGCGGAAGCCCCAGAGACAGCGGTGCACATCCTATGTCACTGTACAGCCCTAGCTAGGCTCCGACTAACTCAATTAGAGGATGCCTTTTCAACACCTGAACAGGTTTGGAAAATGACTCCCAATAAAATCCTAGGCCTCTATAAGAGGCTAAATTTGGGATAAAATATTGATGGGGATTCACAATAGATCCTAGTGGTCGCGGTGAACGATAGGCTTTTACAAGCCTGAACGCCCCCTTTCAAACTAAACTAAACTAAGGGAATCACCTCCCGCAATGATCTTCAGCAGTTCAGATGCACTCTGAGAATGGCGAAAATTTATAACAAATATTTTAAATGTCTATGTACCTTTTGCTTTTCAAAACTTACCATTTTCCCTTCCATCGCTCTGTGATAGTTCTGGTTGCCTGTGAGACTGTTGTTTCTTAGAACAAAAGTTGTGTATTTATACACCCTAGTCGTGAAGTGTTTTTAGTTTTCTGTTTTCAATTAAAGTGTGAGGCTACTTCTCAACGGGTTAAAAACCTTAATCCGCTTGCTACGAAGCATTTGCTGGGATGAATAACCGTTGCACAGAATCAAGTCCTTTGTTTACTTTTCGATTTTCTATTTTTCAATTAAAAATCGTCGAGACGTTGAATAGCATCAATCGATATTATTAAGCACTATTGCGGGATGATTATTGTCTGCAATTGAATTCATCTAGATCTATTAAAATGATTTTGGATTGTAGCAAAGCATATTTTGTGAACGTGGCGTTGTATTCGAGCTGTTTGGAACGAGGTGTTATGATCGTGGTTGGTGATCGGAATCGGATAGCAAGCCAGAATCGGTTTCTAGTCAAACTGATGAAGCAGATATAGAGACTGTCGACTTTATAGTATATATAGTATATGGTAAAAATAAGAGACATTTCATTATTGTAATTTGGTATAAAAAAGGTAAATATAAGTGCCAGCCTGTATATAAATTATTTGAATAGTTCTCTATTATTAGGGAAAGATTTCTTTCTAACAACACCAAATACAGCTTTTAGTGAAGTTGTAAAACAAAAGGTGTCATTTTCTTTTTTCAAATGTAATAGCGCTTTTAGAGGCGATACGTGTTTTGCCAATCACCTTCTTAATAAAATTGAAGAGAAGTCGGTTTGCAACACATTTCAAATATGTAAAATCTGTAATAAATTCCTAAACTTTTCTAAACGAGGAAAAGAAGAACATACTTCTAATGAATATTTCTGCCAAGTATGTTTTAAAGTTGTTCCTCAGGAACACAGGTGTTATATTAAAAAATACAGAGGTAAAGTAATCAAAAATACTTAATTATATTTTTTGATTGTGAGACAACTCAAGACACTTTATATATAATAACACCAAGGCAACATCTTTCTTGCATGTTGTAAATTTAATTGTAGCACAACAGGCTTACTCCTCATGCCATAAAAATTTAAATATTGAACATAAATGTAATGTGTGTGGTGAACGACAACACATTTTTGAAAATAGTAATGAGAGTACTGCTGTGTAAAGCTTTATTGATTACTGTTTTACTCATCGTCCTTCTATGACAAAAGTGTATTGTATTGCACACAATTTGCAAGGATACGATGGGCATTTTCTGATTTCAGAACTTCTAAGCAGAAAACTGATTATAAATCCAATAATGAACGGGACAAAGATTATGAAAATGACTTGTGAAAATATCATTTTTATTGATTCTTTGAACTTTTTACCGTTTTCAATTGCAAAATTCCCTGAAGTTTTTGAACTTAAAGATTAAGTTAAGGGTTTTTACCCCTATTTTTTTAATACATCCGAAAATCTAAACTATGTTGGCCGATATCCTTCACCTGAAATGTACGGGTATAATTCTATGAAAGTAAAAGAAAGACAAGAGTTCCTTAAATGGTACGCGTCCAAATCTCAAGAAATATTTGACAATAAAAACGAAATGCTAAGGTATTGCGTTAATGATGCAAACATATTACGGTTAGGCGGTATTCGTTTTATGTGTGATTTTTTCAATATGACAGGTATAAACCCATTAACGGAATCGTTAACTATTGCGTCAGCATGCATGCTTACTTTTCGGAAAAACTTTTTGAAAGAAAATACTTTAGGGATAAAGCCAAAAAATTGTTATTTTGTTTCTCAGACATTTTCACTTAGCTCTTTAAAATGGCTGGGTTTTGAAAATTCGAAAGTTAACGGTGATATTCAATGTACAAATAATACAGGGGAAGCAAAGTTGGAAAAAGCGGTTTGAGAGTTGATAGTTTTAACCCTAAAACAAATACTGTTTATGAGTTTTTCGGGTGTTTTTACCATGGTTGTCGGGAATGTTTTAAAGTTCGATCAACCAGTGTCGTTGAAAGTAGGAAAACTGACACTTTAAAACAAAGGTATGAAACCACGATAAAGCGAATTGACACAATTAAAAACAACCGCTACGATTTAGTGTACATATGGGAATGCGAATTCAAGAAATTTTTAAAAGAAAATCCAGATATAGAAAAAAAGTTATGTGAAGAAGTTGCCCAAATTGTCTTGCCACTGAATCCACGTGATGCCATTTGTACAAAAAAACTGAAGATAGTGAAGTGATTAGATATCTTGATTTTACTAGCTTATACCCGTACATAAACTCGTATTCTCCGTATCCTATAGGGCATCCAACGATTTATAGAAATAATAATATACCTCTAGTAGAAAATGTGTTAAATATGCATGGTTTTATTTTGTGTTCGATTTTACCCCCTAGCGATTTATTTTTACCTGTATTACCTTATACATGTAATAAGAAGTTATATTTTAAGCTTTGCAGAAAATGTGCACAGTTGAAAAGGGTTTCCGGGTGCTTGCATACAGAAGAAGTAAACAAATTTTTGGAACTTGGGTTATACCTGAAGTAGGATTAGCTGTTAAGAAAGGGTACAGAATATTAAAAATTTTTGAAGTTTGGAAATACGACTATATAGTATATGACCCTGTTACAAAAACTGGCGGGCTATTTACTGAATACTTAAACACATTCTTTAAAATAAAAATCAAATATGAAAAAGCAAGTAAGATTCCCTACCTGAAGTCAAATATTTACATGCATTGCCTATCAAAATGCGCACAAGGGACCTTGGATAACATACGGATTGGATCGATGCAGATTTAAGGCGCGCATTATGCGCTGGAGTTTAATTTTAAGTTCTATTCTTCATTGCTCACACAGGCGCAAAATCTTAATCGAACGATTTAATCTGTAAAAACAACAATAAAAATATCTCGATCGAACTGGCCTCTTATTTCAATAAGCCATCGTTTCTCACAACCGCCTTGCCGAAAGGCACATTATCTGCCCGCACTTATCATTTCCAGCATGCTCCCCATGCACATGATGCAGTTCAAGTTTTGTCTTCTTAACTTCTTCTTCGCTTTCTTCCGATGTTTTCCCCAAGTCGACCAGCCCTTTGCTTTTTTTATATCGATCGATCGCGGCACGATCAGCTCGACAAAATACTGTTGTTCATACCGCCCGCCGCCGCTAGCACACCATCCGCTATCACTTCTCTGCAAAGTCACCCCTCTTCTACGTTATTTCTGCTCCTCTTATTCTTCTTCTTCGGCATGCCACACATTCAGCCTGTTTCCCCTACCAACAACTGAACAACAAACCAACTTGACCCCCGCAAATTCACCATCCCTCGCCCTTTTCACACCACCGCTGACAAGCTAACCGCTATCACATCACACTCTCTGCACAGTCACCCCTCTTTCGCGATACTTCCGCTCAATTCTTTTCACACCACCGCTGGCAAACTAGCCGACACCTTTAGTGTAGATAAGCTATGGGCGTCCGAGCGCACTTTCTCCCTTTAAAATACATGGGGCGAAATCTCGCATTTTTCCCCAACTCCCTCTAACCATACCCCCACCAAAACCAACAACTATACCTCGACAGAAAATCTACCCTTCCCTTTCACACCAACACCCTCATACCACCGAGTGGGAACCCAACGCAACCTCTTCTTATCGTACCTAGCCAGCTTTATATGGGGGAGTGGATCCTTACTACTGTTGTACTTTCAATTAAAAATTAGTTGAAACCAATTGCACTTCAACCGTGTCAATGGTGAAGCTTCAAATATGTAATTGTTATTTAGCCGGATCAGAGTCAGTGGAGGGGGAACTATAGAATCTCTCTTTTCAAAATTTGAGATTGTAGCTTCAAAGTGACTTAGCATTCAATATCTCTGGGATTTCTCAACGGATTTTGATGTTTCTTTTTTTTAATTTGAGGTAGCTTCTCGAACACATTACAAATATGCTATTTGTTTATGCATCTGGACATAAATAACCAACGTATTTTGTTTAAACAATTAACAAAAATTTTTGTTTTTACGAATCAATTTTTTTTGTTTTTTTGGTTGACAACCACATAATAACTATTTTCAACTTTTATTGATAATATTTTGTTGATAAAAATTATATATTTTTTAAATTATTCGTTAAATCATAATAAGCTATCTTTTATTACTAAGATAAAACGTCATTTATTAAAGTTACAATGTGGAAAATCGTATTATTAATTATATTAAGTATAACTTCTGTGACATTCATTTTGCTATATAAATATGTTCAAGGAAAAAAGTTATTCCATTTGTTTATATGGTAAAAATGACTGCATTTTTGTAAAATCAATTTGCAACAAAAAATATTATTGTTTTGTACATCTAATGAAATATTTTGACAATATAACTCTTTCCCTTTAATATCACACTAACAAAACCAAAATTTTTTTTTAAATGTGCGTAGAGTGCTGTTGCAAAAAAACAGTCTTCCGGAAAACAAATTTAATTTTGCAAAAACTATCAAAAGAATCGATTTTAAATTTTTAACACTTATTCGGTACCACAATAGCTACCTATTTACGAGGATTTAAGTTTTCGAATACATTTTTACAATAGTTCTTGTTAATTGAATATTTAGCTATTTTATTTGTTAATTAGCAATTATCTAAGCAACAAATTGTAATTTTCAAAATCGATTTCGGTCAAGTTGTCGGTTTTTGCATTACTTACAAGATGATTGCAATAAATTGCTATTAAAACTCTTTATTTAAATCTGGTAAAAATGTGTTAAAATTTCACTTTTTTCACTTTTAATTGTTTATTAATCGAAAACGCCGGCTAACCAGGAGTGGAAAATATATAGGTACTATTTCTATAGGTTAATACTTCGCGAAAATCGTATTGATTTGCTGGATGAGTCAGTGTCCCGAACAAATGCTTATTTCCCTGGACTATTAGGGAGAGCTAAACGGCTATCTAGAAAAGAAAGTGTGGTCCCTCTTATTTTCCCGATTTTCCAAACAAATTCTTCCAGTGAGCATACCTTGTAGGTATTCTCTGTAACATGGTATTCAGCAATTAGCTGGGTGTAGTTGTTGTTAATGACGTTTAAAATCGTCAAAACACAATAAGAAGTGATACCCTTATAATGCACCGTTTTAGAATTTACCGATACTTAAATTAGTGAAGCATTTCCATTTCAGGAAAAATCCAAACAAGTTTCTTCTGGAAGAGCATTTCTCCCTTCTGAAAGGCATTGACATTTTGTACAATCATTTATTAATATTTTATTGGTTACACAAGGGTTTACATGACCGTAAGAAAAAACTAATAATAAAGTAATTCTTATTGAACAATAAAATTTTATTCCTATACACATTTTATTGTAAAGCGAAATAATATAAATAGTAACACAATGTATTTTAATTAGCGAAAAAATACGAGTAATACATGCAACAAATACTTTACTCCGAAATGATATTATATAGACTACATTAATCGGCCGATACATCGAAGGAGGATTCTCGTGAACCCTATGAAGATACTAGAAAAGCTGTTTATTACGAAAAATGGCCGAAGGGCGACAAATTTTGATGTTTTTTACTTAATCAATCCTCCCTGGGTGTCCTTGTCAGGTTAGGTCTACTGGAGAAGAGAAGATTGCAGGGAAAATCTACATATTGAACCCGGCCTTGATGATTTATGCTGGATCCTTGCAAAGTCGTCTATTTAAAATTCAGCCCGAAAGGTCCGATTCCAGCCGTATGCTTTGGTTACTTCTAGGTAAACACCATTTTCTCAGACTTTTAGGTCACCCTGCCCTATTTTTGCCACATCCCGTTATAAGATACCCTTCGAGTTCATCTTCCGTCACCCCGACCAATTAATCACGTTGGGAAATTTTTCGACGTACACCGCCTGACTACGTAAGGTCTCCACTAAACTCGCAAGAAAAATGCTTTAAGACCCGATTATGTCGCTCGCCCTCATAATTACCGCCCGCGACCGCAGCCCGCATTATTAGGTCGAGCGGCTTTTCAGCAGTAATTTTTGTCGTCCTTCCGACAACCACCGGCTGTTTTCAAGGCTGAGTAATTTAAGCGCCCTCGGCATGGGTGTGGACCAGGTCACCGCAAATTTCCTGCTAATTAAAACCGTAGCAAGAAAAACACACCAGGGCCACCGGGCCCACCGCACATCACTCCTTATCTGCTTTATATCGGCGGCGCTCGTTTTTCTGAGGAAACCCATAATTATCCCCTAACCCCACAGGCCGCAAAAATCAGAACTTAACCAAAAATTACACGGCTCCCGGCAGGTGGCTGGGATCGACAGGAAGCTCTGCAGGACCGCGACTCAGCTGTATCGCTATACATATAGTATGTTATATGAACGTCGGTGGCGAGTCATCGACTTTTCTTTGGTCTTCTGGGCCAGTGGGTTTCTTGCGCGTCTCAGGGCCCCTCATAGCATCTTTGGTGAATGTTCCAGCGAAAATCACATAGCGGAGAGCGAGAACGGCTTTTCAGGAGCCATGATTATAAATCGAGGCAAATTATTTGTCGATAGGGGATATCTTGGGACTCCGTACAAACGGCACGGGCGGAACGGAATTTAAAAGGGAGGTGGGCACCCCCGAGCTTTGACAAACTAATTTTCCTCTTTCGGATGCCACTAAAAACGAGTTTATTATGGCGAAAATTCTAGAGCAATTTGGGTGGCACCATTTATGCTTTGGCGGAGAAAGCTGAAATATTAGGGAAAGATAACGCCCTTGCGGATAAGGTATGAAGGAGATATTCTTCGGATAATAAAAGGACTTCTCGATGAGGGAAGCAACTACTTTAGAAATTCAGTCGAGTTTAAATTTATGCACTTTCTTTTTATGTGTGTATTTCTTTCGTCTGTCATTTTGAGATAGCACGTGGCAAAATCTTTCGAAAGATGCATAATCATAACGTTTTTGTGTTTGCACTATGCAATATTCGCAGTTAAGTTAAATGTGGTTAAAGTTAAGTTTTTGTAATAACAAGACCGCTAAAATCACACAAGATCCTACAAAACAGCTATTGAATCCGGAAAGTAAGTTGATTGGATTCTCGCGCACTTAGCAAGGCGTTTGATAGGATTAATCGCAGAATCTATAAGCTGTCCACTCTTGGTATTGCTTCGTATTTTATGAACTGGATTTCGTCCTATTTGACTGGACGCACTCAACGTGTCCGTTTTCGTGGCCCTCTTTCTGACTGCAAAAATAGGTCGTGTGTACTACACGCAGTCTCCATTGTGCATGGAAATTGTTTCATGTAATCCCTATCTTTAAGAAGGGTAAAAAAACTTTAATTGAAAACCATAGGACTATTGCTAAGCTGTCACCCATTCCAAAACTTTTTGAAGCCATAGTGAAGGGCCATTAATTTTTTTATTGCAAATCGTTCTTAGCTGATACGGCTTTATAAAAAGTATTATAGATCGACTGTAACTATTCTTGTCAAAATTTGCAGTTTTTTTGAATAATAATCTCGAGAAGCTTAAGCAAGTAGACTGTGTGTATACCGATTTCAGGAAAGCATTTGACAAGCTTTCCCACCAAGTGCTAATTTTTAAATTGTTACGACTTGGCTTCCCTACTAATCTCGTAATATGGATTGAGTCTTATCTGCAAATCGTTTTTTTAAAGTCAAATTCGGGTCGCCTTTTTCCGAAGCAGTTTATGTTTTTCTGACGTCCCGCAGGGTAGCCACCTGGGACCGTTGCTATTCACACTTTTTATCAATGATTTGTTTCCCCTCTTCCAGAAAGCTCTGGCGTATGCTGACGATTTGAAGATTTTTATGTCGATTAAATCTGTACAAGATGCTCAAGACCTTCAGGACCAGGACGATCTTATTATTTTTTCTGGTGCTCTAGAAGCCATATGATCTTAAATATTGCTAAGTGTAGTCTAATTTCTTTTAATAGGAAATCTGCCCTCATAGAATTTTCTTACAAAATTAATGATAAATCTTTAATTTGTGTGGAAAAAGTTGCCGACCTTGGCTGCACTCTTAATGTCAAGTCATATTGACCAGATAATTAATCGTGCCAATTCCACTCTCAGCCCAAAGATCTGGCGGATCAGATTGTTTTAAACATTTTGTTTTGTGCATTTGCTCGTCCCATTCTGGAATATGCCTCGGTGGTATGGGTGCCTTATTATGATATTTACATCCAGCGGATAGAGTCTATACAGGAGCGTTTTCTCCATTTCACTCTCCGTCATCTGCCATGGTCAGATCCCCTGATTCTGCCTCCTTACGAAGAGAGATTAAAACTCTTAGATATGCGATCTCTTTCCAAACGCAGAGAAGTTGCGGGCGTTATTTTTATGCATGATCTTTTAACTGGCGATATAGACTCTCCCCCCCCTTCGCAAAATGATTAATATTAACGCGAGTCTTAGAATGGCCAGAGGACGAAGTTTCCTCTTATGCTGACGAGGCGAAAATTTTTCTCATAGTATCCTATGACTCTTACTGTCATGGTTTAAATACTGACTTGGATGCTTTCCAAAAATGGTGCTCCATCAACTACCTTCCACTAAATATGAATAAATTTACTTGCATGTCCTTTTCACGCAAAAAGATACCGGTGCACTTTAGGTACTCGATCAATGGCCATTGTTTTGCCAGACTTGACAAGGTGAGAGATTTGGGGATCATTCTTAATTCTCGTTTTTCCTTTGAAGATCACATTGATTCTATTGTTAGCAGAGCTAACGCGACCATGGGGTTCGTTAAACGATAGTGTAAGGAATTAATGATCCCTATATCTCTCGACTACTATATTGCGCCTATGTTAGACCCTGGTCTCTTATTCAAAATTGTCACATCAACCCTACTGAGGCTGTCCAGCAGGTTTTTACGGTATGCTCTTCATGGCCTTCCTTGGGAGATAACAAACTTCAACTTATTTCCTTCAAGGATTTAACGTTAGGTGTTTTAATATACAGTGAGCATCAAAAGTGAGTAAACACCAAAATTAGCAACACTTATTTGGGATTTAAATTCACTTATTTTTGGAAAATATTTGAAAATTTCATTCCACATTGTAATTCAGTCCATTTAGATTAAAATGTTAAAAAATATAATAAAAAAAAACATATTCCGTTATACAATAAATTTTCTTAAATGTGAAAAAGTTGTGAATATTACGCATCAAAGCAGTAATTTTTAGAGCTGTAAGTAAGATGAGTGTCCGAAGAACACAAACGGGGTTGGAAATGGGAAATTTAGTAGTACAGTTACATTCCGAGGGAAAATCTTTACGCGAAATAGCGAGGCTAGTTAAGCGCAATCACTGCACTGCACAGACGTCCAAAAAAATTAAAAGATAGGCACATAAATAAAATAGTTCAAGATGTAAAGAAGGATCCGCGTTCAAGTGCTGTTAGAATTGCCTAACAATTGGTAGAAGAAGCCGGAGAACAAATTAGTACCAGTACAGTACATAGAGCCCTTCACAAGAACGGCTTACATGGCCGAGTACCTCGAAAGAAGCCACTTATCAGCGCCACTAACAAACGGAAGCGGATTGAACTCGCGAAAATGCATCGAAACACCCCACTAGAATTTTAGAGGACCGTTATTTTTACTGATGAGAGCAAATTTGAAAAATTTGGGTCTCAAAGAAAGAACAAAATATGGCGGAGACGAAATACTGCATTGGAATTCCAAAATCTGGCACCTACTGTAGAGCATGAGGGTGGTTCAGTGATGGTGTGGGGGTGTATGGCTGGTGTTGGTGATCTCGTATTTATAGATTCAACAATGGATCGATATGGCTATTTAAATATTTTAAAGGATCACTTGCATTCCAGCGTCGAAAAATTGGGACTCCAACAGGCATGGACCTTCCAACATGATAATGATCCCAAGCACACGGCGCATATCGTGAGAGAATGGTTACTTTACCACACCCCAAAACAACTTCACTCGCCGCCCCAATCACCAGATATCAACCCAATCGAACATTTTTGGGAAGAGCTTGATAGAAGGATTCGTAAAAGAAATATTACGAATAGGGAGACCCTCAAAATAGCTTTATCCGAAGAGTGGAGCCTAATATCTGCAGCTACAACAAAAAAATTAGTGGACTCAATGCCTCGCCGATTAAAAGCTGTTATCACATCAAAAGGTGTCCCCACCAAGTATTAGAGTTAAAATACCTTAGATGTTTATTCACTTATGATGCGTAATTTTCAAGAGATTTTTTTAGTTTTAATTTAATTATTGTAAAATGAAATTTATTTTAATTTTAGTTTATTACCTCGTTACCTGTATGAACTGTCTTCCAATGTGCAATTATATTTTAAAAAATATTCCACTATTAAGGCATTTTTATTCAAAATAAATATAAGTGCTTTGTGTGTTTACTCACTTTAGACACTCACTGTATACATATAATAATATTTCAATACGTGCACGCTCTCTGAGGAATCATAATTTTTTCCAGCCAGCCTATCACCGTACTAATAATGGATTTAATGAGGCCATATCCTCCATGTTGCACTGTTTTAATTCGCGATACTCCACTCTCGGTTTTCATTTATCGCGAGCCCAAATAAAAAATCGGCTTCGTTAAGGTGGTTACTATAACTTCAAGTACCTAATCAGTGTTTTGATGAAACTGTAGACAGATAAAAAAAACAATACAATCTGGTCTGTAAAAATAAAGTTCCACTTTCATTCCATTTAATTAAAATTGTCACCAGTAGACTTCACAGATTGAAAATAAAAACACATTAAAGAAATCCGTTGTCACAATCTCTATTTGCCATGGCCATTACTTTTCGAAATAATTATAATTAGTTAGTAACATTGTGAGAGAAATGCGGCCATTTTTCAATATTTGCAAAAAATGCATCTCCGGGGCAGTCCGTAGCTCTCACTTGTCGGTGTCCATACAGTGTAAAATCCTCATGGATGTGTCCGGCAGATACCCCGTAATCAATCAACTCCCAACTCTTCTCCACCATAGTGCTTGGAGGAAGCGTATCTAAACAAGAACACAGACGGGAAAAAGGTTAATTTCAGTAATTACTCCTCCCAACGACCTCGCAGAAAGGGTACTCACAGTTCCAGTTGCCAATAAAGCAGATACCGATGCTCTTGTCATTGTACCGTGGGGCATGGGCGCCGACCACGTTGAACCCACGTCCCTCGTATATGTTACCGTCGCCGCCGATTGCGAAGCTATACCCGATATCATTCCATTTCCTAACTAGCTGATGATAATCTTGCATTGCTCTCATTTTCCTCTTGCAGTCCTCCATTGTATAGCAGGCTTCGGGAATTTCTGAATGATGAATGATCACGTACGGCAGCTTGTCCGGGATAACTACGCTGCCGGTCGGGGGACGGGCACCCCACTCCTCTCGGGAAATTATTTTAATACTCGACGTTGTGCACGTGCCTGAAATTTTGGGAGTTATCATAGTTAAAAATGCTATTGGCAAATTTTACGGCAAAATTATCCCTTACAGAGTAGGAGTACGGAGAGAAACGCCAAACCACCGGCTGCCGACATGTTTGGGCCTAGGGCTTACCACGTTGCGTTCGCGAATGCGGAAACAACAACTTGCCGCTGGCTCTTATATGAACATATTATCCAAATTTTGCTGATAACAAAAAAAAAATATGCTGCGGGATTTTATCTTATCTCAACTTGCACTCAAGGCGGGGAATTTGTTTATTTTTTTAGCATTGTTTTTTCTCCCTAATCTTTCTAGTCATTTGCAGATGATTTTGAGAGTAGATTTAACAGAAACAAGGGAAAAGTTCTTTCCACTCAAAGTTTTTCTGGAGGATACTTAACATGATAAATAGCTCATTACGTACCGCGGGTACAAAGAACTTTTTTGCTTTACTGCTGAGGGAAACACTGAAAATGTAATCTATAAAGGCAAAAGATAATTAGAGCTACACGGCCCGGCGGATCGATTGGGCTTGATAAATGGACAAACAGCAGAGGCTGGTCAGAGGCCGAGGATATATTTTATTAATCCATCTATTCCAATCGAATGCACCTAATGCCCTTATTTAGCAACGGGCCCTAACAGTGCTTTCAAATTTTTATCGCCGCTTTATCATTCACACATACATTTTAGTAGTGTGCCTAACGAAGTTAGCTATCCGGAGATTTGACACTTCAAAGTACACCGTCAAATTTTGTTTTTTAATTTAACCAAATTCGTTAATGAAAGGGTCTTTCAATACGGACGCTCGAAATTTTTTAGGTTATAAGCAGCCATGTTGTTAAAGCAACATCTGTCAAAGTTATTGTAAATTGTTTAGTAGCGCATGGCAAAGGTGAAGAAGAAGCAATAATAATAATAATAATATTTTATTGGCGAATACTGCACACAAGATTACAATCTTTTTAAGTACATAAGAATAAAAATATAGCGGCATCTAGAGCAAAATCTGCGGCAATTTCAGCTATGATAAAGTTGCTAAGTATTCTATACAAGACATAAAATTAATAATATAATAAACACCAAAAAGTAGATAAAGATTAGGTCATAGAAACGAGAAGAAACTAAGAAGAAAATCATGGTTCAACCCGCGAAACACAGATTGTCGAGTTTAATGAGAGTTTAAGTTACGTGAGTCTTAAGGAGTTTTCTGAATGCGTTCACAGTGCCCGCAGCCAGTACGACCGAGGGAAGACTATTCAATAAACGGGCAATCTGGACGAGGTAGGAACAAGGAATTATATTGCAATTCCGATGCGACGCGGAGAACTCAAATACACCCTCCACATAACTTGGTTGATGGGTTTTCAAGGCGTTAAAAAGAAATAAAAGTGCCCTCTGGTTAAAATAAGCTGTCAAGCTGCAGTCCAACAGTTACGAAAGGCTGAAACATGCTCAAATCTTCGTAACCCAAAAACAAAGCGCACGCAATCGTTGAAAGGAACCACAATCCTTCAAGCGCACGTGCTATCCAATTTAGGAAAGATTATATTCCCAAAGGTGAAAAAGGCATATGAACTGGTAGGATGTACAATCCCAAGGATAGTCATCCTTCCTAAAAAAGGCAAGACAAATCCATTTAGCTTCACTGGAGGGATATCATCCATATCAAGAATCCCACCATAGAATTTATTACACTGGGACTTGATTGGATTTAACAGTGGACCGTTATTTTCTGACCAGGTATGAATTTTGTCCAAGTCACCATTTATTCGGAATATACAGTCCTCGAGGAGCCCAATTGGTCTGCTTAGATATAATTGAACATCACCAGCATACAAGTGAATTTTCACATCACTTACGACGGACGGAAGGTCATTGATGAAGAGGCTGAACAGCAATGGGCCGATAATTGAGCCCTGGGACACTCCGCGGCTTAGGGGTAGAAGGTTAGATATCATATTCTTGATTTTAACCTGTTGGTATTGCTCGGTCAGAAAATTCCCGACCATATGAACCGCCGAACTGCTAAAATTGAAGAAGGTGGACAACTTCTTAAGCATTATGCCGTGATTCACACTATCAAAGGCTTTTGAGAAATCAAGCCAAACTAGTGCGGTGAAATAATTCAAATCCATGGCAGCTCTTACATCGGTAGAAACCTTTAAGATAGTTGATTCGCAGCTATGTGAACAACAGAATCCACACTGCCAGCTTGAAAGGAGGTTGCAATGTTTATTTATTTATTTATTTATTTAATTCAGATTAATACAAGCTATACATACATTTCGTATTACAAACAAACAAACAAACATACAAGCATAAGTGCTTAAAACTAGAACTTGTGAGATAGTAAGGGGAACTTATAACTGATAAAGGGTAAATTCTTGAAATATTTATTTAGTTCGCTTAGTGCAAGCTATAGACTACACTGAAATTTACGGTAAAGATAGAGCAATGGTAACTTAAACTAAAGAACAAGAACTGGGCACGGCAAGAAGAAACAATAACATAGAAATAGGCGAGGGTAATGACAGGCAGAAGAAGGGGACAATGTTACGTAAGCAAGGGAATCAGGAGGGCGGTGTAGGTCGCGTTTAAGGGCAGATTTACTTAGGTGGAAGTCGAAGGAAGGAAAAGAGTTGGCCTTCCGAAGCATACGGGTGAGGGGTTCAGAAAGGCCATAGTTAGTGCGGTGGTAATCAGGGCGGAAGAGAGGTGCCGATCTGAGGATACGGGGGTTGGTATAAAGAGAAACCCGCTGAAGCAGAGAGGGGCAGTCAATGTCACCAGAAAGCAGCTGATGGATGAAGGTAATATCAGCGATGTCACGTCGCTTCCACAAGGGCTGCACGTCGATCAACATCAAGCGATTCTCATAAGGGGGAAGATTAAGACGATCAGACCAGGGTAGCCCCCGTAAGGCAAAGCGGAGGAACCTACGCTGGACAGCTTCAATTCTATTTGTGTGGGTAGATTGAGAGGGAGACCAGACTTGACAAGCATACTCAAGGAGAGGCCGGACAAACGAGATGTATAAGGATTTAGTAACATAGGGGTTAAGGAACTCCTTGGACCAACGCTTGACAAAGCCAAGTGCGGAGTTAGCTCGAGCAACGACGCTATCAATGTGCTCCCGAAAATTTAGCTCACTTTCACAAATGACACCGAGATCACGAAGGGAGGAGACACTCGGGATGGGCTCATCAAGCAGCAGATACACTCTGAGGGAGGAAAGGGGACGTTTCCGGGAGTAGGTAATGGACTGGCATTTGGAGACATTAAGTTCGAGTGAATTTTTTTTGCACCAGATACAGAAATTGTCTAGATCGTCTTGAAGCAGTTGGGAGTCGGTGGTGGAGGAAATTAGTTTGGAGATTTTCATGTCATCCGCGTAGATGGAAATATCAGAGTGCTTAATGATATACTCAACATCATTGATGGCCAGAATGAAGAGCAACGGTCCTAAGTGGCTGCCCTGAGGAACTCCCGAGTTAGCCACGAACGAGTTGGAAGTTGCAGAGCAGAAGAGGACTTTATACTGGCGTTGATCTAGATAAGACTTTATCCAAGAAAGGAACAGCTGATTGAAGCCAAGGGAGCAGAGCTTGAAAAGAATTAGATTATGTGAAATCTTATCGAACGCCTTACTGAAGTCAGTAGCAATGACGTCAACATCGTTTCCGTTTTCCAGGGCACACAGCGTTCTCGAGACGAAATCGGTAAGATTTGTGGCAGTCGATCTACCCTTAAGGAAACCATGCTGGAAAGGGGAGAAGATGGATTTACAGTGGAAGAATATGCACTCGTAAACGATGCTTTCAAAGAGTTTGGGAATACAAGAGAGTTTTGCTATGGGACGGTAATTGGAAATATCACTCTTACAGCCCTTTTTGTGAATGGGGATGATGAAAGAGTCTTTCCAGCTTGCAGGGAAGATACCTTGGGTAATTGAAAGTTGAAAAATAGAGGTGAGGGGTCTGATCAGGTGTTGGGCGCATTTTTTCAGGACAATGGCCGGAATCCCATCTGGGCCTGGATTATAATCATCAGCAAGTGCCAAGATGGAGGAAGCAACCATTGCTGGGTCAATGTTGATGGAAGCAAGGGTTGTTTGAGGACAAGATCGCAAGAAATGAAAATAGCTTGCATCAGGCTCAGCAGAATGCTCACTGAAGGATTGACTGAAGTAGTGAGCGAAGAGATTAGAAATTACGCGTGGGTCCGAAGAAGAGGTGTCCACAAGATTGAGCGTTGAGGGGTAGCCACTGGATTTTCTTTTGATATTGATAAATTGGTAAAAGCGTTTAGGATCAGAGATAAGAGTGGATTGCATACGCTCAACATAATCGAGATAGGACGATTCACTCCGCTCAGAGAATAGAGAAGCTACTGAAAGGTAATTGGAGAGATCGGGGTCAGAGCGAGATAGGAGATAGGCCTGCCAGAGTTTGTTTCTCCTATTACGGAGGGACCGAAGTTCTTTATTATACCAAGGGGGAGGAGAGGCATAGTCTCTCCGAGGTTGATAGGGGATAGATTGGGTCAGGCAGACAAATATCTCGGAGTAGAAAACGTCAAGGGCATCCACAACAGATGGCTGTGAGCCGTTTGTGAAAGAGAGAAGGTGCGATTGTTCGAGTAGGTAGTTTAATTTGCAGAAGTCACCCTCACGGAAGTTGAAATAGTATAACGATTCAGAAATAGTATTGAGAAGGGGAGGTTCGAGCGAAAGAGTAAGGAAGAGAAGAGGGTGATACTGATCAAGAGTGGAAAGAAGATGGGTACTCGCAGTAACCACAGAGTTGACAGGGTCGGATGTAAAGATAAGATCAAGCTGTCTGCCGAGGTTGTTGGTTATACCACTGATTTGACAGAGTCCGGAGTCGGAGAGACGGTCAGTCAGTAAGGTTTCTTTGTCGGAGAGGGCATTAGAAGGGACATAGTGTAGCTCGTCATCAGACCGAAGCCACTGAAGACGTGGAAGATTGAAGTCGCCAAGCACGATGACTTCATCATTAGGACCAAGAATATTAAAGAGAGAATCGATCGCATCGGTGGCAAGCTTGTAAGCTTCAAGAGGTTGGGAGGGACGAATGTAAACGCAGAGTAAGTACAATAATTTGCCGGTTAGACTAATTTTGATACAGACGAAGTTGCAATTTGAGGAGTTCGAAGAAGAGAGGAGACTAGCACCAAAACAATTATGTACAGCGAGAAGGACGCCACGGCATGTAGGGGTGGTCTCGTTGTCGCAGGCATCAGCACGGAAAACAGAGAAGTCAGAGGAAAATAATTCACTACTGTTTACGCTGGAAACTAAGTTGGTTTCAGTAAGAGCGAAAATGTCGTATGGAAAAGCGAGGGAGTTCTGGAAAACGGAGCAGGTTTTGGTACGCAATCCTCTAACGTTTTGGTAATATAGGGAAAGGGAGCAGGGGGAAGGAGTGTGATTAGAGGAGGAACTGGGCAAGGGAGCGAAAGTCGGTGGGGACCTATCAAGGTTAGGAACTAGAATAAGTTTTACGATCGGAACAAGAATAGTTCCTACGATCGGGACTGAAATAGTTTCTATGATCGATGCGAGCTCTTTGAAGGTGGGAAATGCGACGGGCGCCAACGTAGGAAGCGAATGTAGACAGATCGGTAGATATCTTATCATGAGAAATGCCGAATTCGGCATGATATTTCAAGAAGAGCTCACGCAGAGTATCAAGGTCAGTGGGGAGGCCCTCCTGATGGATAGAAACCAGCAAATTAGTCTTGGTTTTACCATCGATACAGACAGAGTCTGGTTGATCGTGGAGGTAGGCAAGGAGGAGGCGGACATTGTCGTATATTCTATGGTCACGCAAACGGGACAGTAGATAACGACCTTCTGTAGATCCGGCAGATTTCATGGTTAGCTTAACAACAGGTGGAAGAAGGGGATCGATAAATGAGGGTGTCGGTGGGCACAAGTTAGAAGGCGGTTGGCCAGCGGAGGAAGAAGTAGAGCCAGCAGGTAGATCAGGGGTAGAGGGGGCGATGGGGTTTGAGGAAGGTTTAGAGCCAGCGGGTAGATTAGGGGTAGAGGGGCCGATGGGGTTTGGGGGGGCCGGTGGGCACAAGTTGGAGGGTGGCTGACACAGAGAGGAGGAAGAAGAGGGAAAGGGGACAGAGGAATGAGTTGAGCGTACAGAGTGATTAGGGTACAAAGTGTGAGATTTCACAAAGTTAGGGTATTTAATTGTAGTACAAAAATTAAAATTAGGGAATAAGCCTGCCTTAAACTGCCAATTGGAGTTGGAATTAGAAGCTGGAGCAACAGCGGGTTTAAGAGGATTTGAGGTAGTATTGGAAGAGGCAGATTTCAACTTCTTAGGAGGGGGGGGGGCCTACTGGTGTAGGCCTTAGTGGACTTACGGGAATTAGGAGCTTGGGAAGAAGCAGATTTCGATTCAGAGGAAGGGGGGCTAACAATTTGACTGAAACTGTTGGAGGGAGATTTCAATTTAGTCGCGAAAGAGTTCTTAGATAAGTTAGTATTGGAAATATTAAGAGGTTTAGTTGAAAATCTTACTGATTTGGAGACCCACTTCGATATCCTGATGTTTCCGTGGGGTGATGAGTAGCTGATGGGATGATGGAACAGCCATGAATATTTAAAGTCAATCGACACTTTGAAATTGGGCGGGCTGACTGGTCTGGGGGGTTGGAGCTTCACACAGTCGAGGGGTGTGATGGAGAAACGCTCAGAGAAAAACTCTCGAATCCAGAGAACACCAGCGTCACGAGGACCGCCCACAACGAGGAGCTCTGAAGATATTGCGGTGACGTCTACGTTGACTCGGTGCAGTTTCTCCAGTCGAAAATTCCATTCGTTTTCGGTCCAAAGAGTTCCGAATTTCCGGACGGGCTGGGCAAGATCCGGGTCAGAGGTCTGGACGGAGACGGATAAGGTAGGAGGTCGAGGGCGCAGCACTGGTGGAATAACATCAATGAAGGGAGCGCAGATGACTGGGGCAGCAGCAGCCAGAGGAGGTGCTGGTGGCGCTGGTTGGGTGAGGTCGATGATAGTTGGGCGAGTGACTGGGGCAGCAGCAGCCTTGGGAAGTGTTGGAGGCGCGGCAACGGGAGGCAGCGGAGATGGAGAGCAAGCTGGTGAACGTAATTCAGTCGAGATAGAGCCCAGAAGTGCTGCATTAGCAGTCACAGTCGCCGAGCAGCAGCTGAGGTCGCTTCTAATCTGTTTCAGGCATTGACGCACATCATCAACTACCGGCATTACGGGAAGATCAGCAGGGGAAAACGTTGAATACAAATCGTCCAGGGTGTGTGCCGCAGTTGATACAGTTGAATAAAGTAGATGAGATTTAGCAAGGAGGGCTTCGGTCTTGGACTCCGCGGCAGCTGCAGTGTTGAGAATTTTGTCGAGCTTGTTGTTTCATGCGGAGAGTTCCTCGGAGACGGATAGGAAGCAGGAGCAGTTGCTCATGAAAGATTGCACTTTAGCAGCCAGGAGAGACTGCTCGCTGACGATGGAGTCGGAAGCGGTAGCGAGGGCACGAAGAACATGACACGGCTTGACGTCAGAGCACTCATTGCCTGTGGAAAGGGGCGCAGAGGAGAGCGACCGGGCGCCACGCTTTAGGCAAACCATGTGGAACGCCTGACCGCAGATACCGTCGCACACGGTAAGATCGCCAGAGAGAGCACCGTTGCATACCTTGCAGGCGCTCATCGTTGGAACCGGACAGTAGTTGGCAGTCGACAGCAGATGACGTGAAAAAACAAGGTGAAGCACAGAAGGCGGCAGGTTGGGCGGCACTTGAACTGCAAACTTCGACGAGTTGGTAAGTAGGTGAAGCCCAATCAGCACAAATATCGCGAGCACAGCCGGCAGTTATAAGCACAACAGGTAATAGATGGTAAACAAACCGAGTTGCGCAATAATACTAGCACATCAAATGACGGGCACCAAGATAGGGGTTGAAACGGTAAGGGGTGGTAACGGCTCAGGTAGAGCCAGTAGCGAGGGCGACGAAGAAAGAATAAGAAAGCGGGAGGTTTAATAAAACACGACTGCACTGCACGACAGTTCGAACTGATGTTCAACATATTCACATATTTGCCTATACATTAATTTCGTCAATACATTAGATAGGTAGCATAACAGGCTGATTGAACGGAAATCAGATCGGCTTTCAGGGTGAGAGACGAAAAGCAAGACGACATTAGACAGGTGTTTACTACGTGTAGGAAATATTTCCAGATGTAAGGAAGCAAGATCTTGAAGAAACGATATGAGATGTTATCAGACCCCACAGCTCCAGACTTTATTCAGTATACGGCTTCGTGTAGTTCATCAAAGTTGACCCCCCCGAAAATAGAATGGATCGGCAGAATCATAGCCCACAATATTCAAAGCGTCATTAGAGACTTTACTCACCGGTGCGGAAAGTGCATAGCCGTTTGATGTAAAGAAATCCTAAAAACTCCTTAATAACTCTTGCCCACCTATGATGTTCTAGGTGAAACTCTATTCGTCTATTGCTTGAGCTTGAGAAGACTGTCAATTTATTGGGAGTGCCTACCTATATGCACCTCACGTGTACCCGTGTGCCGAATACCGCCAAATACATAACACATCGGCACAAAACAACACAAAAAGGCAAATTTCAGTTCGTAGATATTTTGTAAAAGGAAAATATTTGATCAGTAGAAATTTTTGTAAAGGCAAACTTTGCTTCTACGTATTGTTTTGTTTTGTGTCGATGGGCGATGTATTTTGCGGTATTGGGCACACGGGCGCACAAACACACGGACACACGTGAGGTGCAAATAGGCGCTACCCAATTTATTTCTTCGGATACTTAATCTTCCGCCCGGTGCGCTGACATCTAAGATCGGTGTATCTAACAGATACGTACGTATTGTTTGCAGTTACAAACCATGTTGTGTGCTTTCATATTGCATTATTTAATTCAAAAGTTTAACATTAAACTTATAATAATGAATAAATTATTATTACGTATATACATATGTTATGTGACACCTGTTCCACCGCGACCGACGACAAAATTTAAAATCCATACGACACTATTTTAATATTTATTGACGATGTGCAGCTCCCTGAAGGTCTACCTACATATGGTAGATGTAAAGTCTTATCTTCTCGACAAAATAATTTTTGAAATAAAAAAAACTAAGCTTCACAAAATCCGCTCGTCCAAAGTGAAAGACCGTTTTTACAACAAAAAGAAAAATAATGATTACGGCCATTAAATTTGTAAAATTTGGAGCATGTTTGGAGCAACTCCAAAAAACTGCTTGTAATAACTTCATGACAATCTTAGGAATTTAATTTGAGTTCGCCATATTGGACGCATATTTGCAATCAACGACTCCAGAAAACCCCTTATGTCACCTTTCATGAATATCTGAGTTAGTTTAGTGTTTTATGTAACGACATTTATAAGGCACTACAGATTTTGTGATGCTCTCAAGGTTTACTATACTTGGTACACAGGGCGTATCCGTTAACGCATGTCAAAATGTTAGAGGTGATAGATTTCACCTAGCCAAATAAAATATTGTATGGCAGGGGGGAGGGGGGAGACAGTCTCAACTGTTTTCGAGTTACAGGGTGATTCATGAATTAGGGATGCACATTACCATTATATTTTTATCTTTTGATATAATTAACGTAGCGACAACGAACTCACGCCAAACAACTAACTATCTTAATGTGATGTACTTCCATTAACTGTAATAAGTTTTAAGTTAAAGAGAAAGCATTTTGGAGTTCATTTACAGAATTTAAATTGCAGCCAAAATAATTGAAGATGAAAGCGAATGCTTCTTTACCAGAGAAGTTTAGTAAAAGATCTACTAGAAGGAGCTACCGGTTTTTGTTGATCATTCGTGAGTGGCATATTCAATGAAATTTACGTTTAAATAAATTCTAAACTAGAAGAGGTATAAACATCAAATTTGGAAGATTCTATAAGCTTGGTGACTTCATCGCATCCTGAAAATTTGAGATCCGGAGTAGCATACGGAATGAAGCTATGACGGGTCGAATCGGTCGGACTAAGACTAAGAATCATGATTTAGGGGTTCATCCTAGTTTAAAGGCCTGAAAATTAAGCTTTTTTGAGAATATTTTTTGCAGCCCCCAAATTATACAATCGTTTCAATTCTTCTTGGGCTAAATAATAATTATTATTAAATACATTCAAAATGGCGGAATTCGTGTAGGCATATCAAAAAAGCGATGTCAACGGTGTTGTTGATTTTTTAGTGAAGATTAGCCTAAAACACAAAAACCAGACAAATTTAGATTCAGTGTGGCAGTGGCTATCGTGTATATCAGAATTATTAATTTTTATGCAAAAATAACAAAATGGCGGCAACTTAAACAAAAACTTTCGAAAATCGTATTTTTTTTCATGATTTTTCGGTTAAAAAAAATTGAAAAAAATATAAATTTGACATAATTCTAGTATAAACGATACCCATACATGTCATAAATGTGTGGTAAAAATTTCAGAACGATCGGTCAAACCGTTTCGGAGAAAACTACAACACTGTATAAGAAAAAGTGATTTTAAAAAAAAAAATGTGTAAAGTTTTTTTGTTGAAATATCATGAAAAAATTATTCGTTCAAATAACATACATATATGATTTTTGGGTATTATAATAGACTAATATAACTTGTTTTCAAGTATAAATAGGCTGTTTGTATTTACAAAGCCGAGAGCACCGAAGAGGAGCGGAGCAAGCGCTTATATACTCAATAGCACGCCGCAGAGCGCGCTCGAATAAAATCGAAAGAAATATAGTTAGACTGCTCCTATCTTTATGAAATTTAAACATGATATTTCTGAAGTGATTTACTTTCGAAATTCATCATAAAAGAAAATATGTTTTTTGAAATTGGTAAACTAGGATGAACCCTTAATTGAGATAGAAATTAATCAATCAAAATGGAGTCGGTATGTAATTTTGTCACCCCATAAAACTATTACAATCTAAACTTTCAACTGTTTTATGATTTTTTTCAACCAATACTTGTAACTTATACTAAATAAATACATAGATACATGTACTGCGCCTTTAAATGCAAATAAATGTGCTATGCAGAAATGCGATTTTTTGCATTCATCCTTGCTACATATAAAATCAAAAACTGATAAATGCACTGTAGTTCCAGATTTAAGACTTTCATTGTTTTCTTCCTTAAAATGTATAATTAAATTCTATGAATGTTCTGCTCTTTAAATGAGCACTCAACCAAAAAAAGAGGCTAAAAACCAATTTGTGCTGCTTCCGTTTCAAATGAAATAAAATCGTGTAAACGTCCCATTTTCTGCACTTTATACTACGAAAGATAAATAAATACACTGCAGACATTTCGTCTCTGCCACAAATAATTATTCAGTTGTACATAAAAAGACATCCCCCATCCCACTATGAAGCGGCTCCTATACAAACAGTCCAAAAATGGAAACATTCATTACGTTCCCGATCCGACCCCAAAAAAATGAAATTTTGTCGCAATTATGACTTGAAGCCAAACAAAATTTGCACATCTTCAGGCGGACGAATACCCATCTGTTTCTGGGTGTAGTCACATAAAATTTTATTAAAATTTCATCCGAGTCGGGAAAAGATTGTTTAGGACTTTTAATCCAATTTGGAGGCTCACTGCGGAGGGAATCAATTAAGAAAATGAAAAACAACACGTAAAAAATACGAAGGAAATGGGGCTGGGACTGGGGGCGTGGGTGGCGAGCGGACAGTAAACTTGCTCCATCGCCAGCAGGACGAGACATCTGCAAATAGAAAATAAAAGACACAGTGCTCCTTAGCGCGTGAACATTTTCCAGGGAATAGTCACTGGTGGAGAAAAATTTGTCTGGAGGAAGTTGCTAGAATGATTTTTAATGGTTGACGCTTCTATAGCGGAAAGCCTTGACGAAAAGTGGAAATTCATTTGGTGCTTTGATCTTTCCAAAAAAAAAGAAAAAATAGCACTGCCGATTCCTTAAATACGTCGGCTCTTGGAAATTGCCCTTATCGATCGTATTGGTGCTGAGTAAAATAAGTAAAAGTAAAAGGGGGAAAGGGAAAAATTGCCCGGAGCACCCGAGAAGCCAAGAACAACTGACGACGATTCATGCAGCGTTCCTGCACTTATTCAATTTTTCTGCTCTAGTTCACTAAATGACTTTACTGTGATATATGACCGCCCGTAAAGGCTCGATCACGTCTTTTGCGGAGCTCAAATGCACCTCATTTCCCCGCATTGTGCTATTACCCACACCGGGCTCAATAATATGACTGGATGAAGCTGAACCTCATTTAGGGTCAACCTATTCTTCCCTTAGGTGGTATCTACGCTTCCGAGGGATAAATCCAGCCACCCAAGAAATATATTGCGACAAGTAACACCGCTTTGCTTTTTGCCCTTCTTGAAGGGAAGCACAGGATAAACTTTTTGCCAGTGCCGATGTTATGTAACGCCTTCGCCTTGCGGGGACGGAGCCTCGTGCCTAGGTGAAGGTGCTTGCTTGAAACGTTCTTTTTGTGAATATCTCAAACTAGGTATGCAGTGAGCGTTTCAGACTTGGTGACTTCTGCTTCTTTTGGATTGGAGTTAAGTCAGATAATTCCTACCAGGTGCACCTTGTGCAGTAGAAGCACAAGGACCATTGCAATCACCCCTTAGGCATCTTATCCAAGAGCGCGCAGGACCGTTGGAAGTCGTTTTAATTCTACTCTATTTCCCAAACTGGAACCGTGTTATTCTTAAGGCCAGCTTACAGCTTTCCTCATGAAATCATCCCATAGTAGTCCTTCCGCTCATGTCAAGGAAATTCAACATCGTGGAGGGAGAGCTGTTCAGCTGCTGGTGCTTCTGTTCCAATCAAAATTGAATTTCAGGGACTTTAACGAGATCATCAAATTTTGGTATGTGTGCGTCAAAATCCTTTCCAGCTGGGCTACAAGCAAATTTTGGAATTTATGGTACCATTGACATCCTAATGAGCCTATCCTGCGAAAAGTAATTCGATTTAAATGGCTTTATAGGCTGAAGCGGCTCAGGATGAGCAGAAGTCTTTAAATATGCAAAAGGCGTTCTTCTTTGAGGTAATTGCATGGGGCTGAAAGAAGCGGAAATTTATTACCCACGGAATATGAGTGCGATAACCTTCGCTTTTCCATTTTAAAGCACAAGTACTTAAGGTAACATATTTGGGAACTTCGATGTGTATCAGGAAACTCTTTACGCTACTAACATGATAATTCGGTTTCACATAGCGATAGTTGGGATTAAGTGTCCATCAGTTACATGCATCTACATATAACCACAGCTCGTTAAGGGCTTTACACAGAATAATTTATATTCCGTTATAATAATAGTTTCTTATATATATTCTTTAAGTTATATAAATATATCTTACATCTCTCCCGTTTGGGGGCATATAGTCTGGGAGGCGACTGCAAAAGAGGGAGCACATAAGCATACAGGCTGGATCATGTATGTCGCAAGCAAAACTTTAAGGAGAGCATATTAAAATGCGGAAAGGGTGCCTGGGCGCTGTTGCAGTAATTCAGCATAAACTGCCCATATTTCCGGTGCGTTTTAGAGGTGCAAAAGAGCCGATAAGCATACAGGCTGAATTTAGACTTATTCAATTAGTCTCAATGATACATTACAAAACACATGGGGTGCCTTGCCCGAGGATGGACCAAACCGCGGGTAGCCCGCGTTTTATGGGGCAACATTTCAGCTCAAGAGTAGGGCGGAGCGGGGTCTGTTGAGCCGCGGGGTCTAGTGCGCCACCTGTAGTATCACGTACACGGTGCATGATATCTACGAGTGGGTGGCATTAGACGAAGCGGGGGGATGAGAGACCCAAGCCATTGTTGCTTTAGTCGCCGGCCGGCGTTTGTTTTGCGTGTGAATGCGTAATGTTGCAAGTTTGGCACTAAAAGTAAAAATCATCGTTCCACTGAAGTTTGGTTTAAAAATTACAAATTTCATCATACGGCCATCAAGTAAGTGTATTTTGATTTCAATATGATTACTGTTAATGGCTTAAGCTTCAGAAATAAATTATTTTCAATTGATTTTTAGTTGTTTAACATATTAAATGTATTTCGGGGAAGGGGTCATTTGAGCCAAAACACTCGGTCGAATGAACCATGTTCAAGTGACCCCTAATATGTAGTCACGCTACGCTTGAATATTTCTACATTAATGTTCTTTGCATTTTTGAGACCATTACCGAAAGCAGGACCCAGAAAGCAACAAACACGAGGGAAAAAGCGTGCTGTTTTGACAGACACTCCCGAGAAAGATGGGCTTGCTTTAGAACTATGTAAAAGAAACACTAAAACTATCAAGAAGATAGAAAAGACCAAGAAAAAAGCAGTGAAAAAAGCAATTTTTGAAAGTTCCTCAGATTCTAATGAAGAGAATCACTCTGTTAAGAAAATTAATAAAAAGGTCAATAAGAAGAATAAGAAGAAAAATGTAAAGAAAACACACCTTCCGTCAGACACCGAAGAGGATGATTATTTTTGTCTAGTGTGCGCTGAGTCCTATTCAGACAGTAGAAGAGTGGGTACAGTGCACTAGTTGCCGGGATTGGGCTAACATTAAATGCACTTCTGCTGTCAGTGCAGTTTATGTTTGCATGAACTGTGACAGTAACTAAACTAATTATGTTGCTTTTTTTTTTAATTAGAAGTTTATTTAAGTTTGTTTTTGTTTCTATGAGGAATCTCAGAAATTTTATTATGGTTTTGTTCCTGTGTTTCATATGTTTTAATGTGCATAGGTTTCTAAAACCCATTGGCTCAAGTGACCACGTTGGGTGGTTCAATAGACCTCGTCTATGGGGTCTAATGAGCCATATGAATTTTTTCATTATAAGGTAAATTTAGTATAGTAAGCAACGGATTTTCGAAAGTTTTTTCATCTCAATATGCGGTCAAATAAATAAACGACTGATTTAAGAATAACTCTTTTCTTATTTCTTCTTTGAATAGACCTTACGCTGATTTGAACAAAATCCGGATCAAGTGACCCCGCGCTGCCCTACCCATAAGCATACAGGTTGAAAGTGGTACCAAATGAAAGCTTATTTATCCCTCTATCGAAATGACGACGAGTACCTGGTCGGGGCGGGACCAATTACGACGCAGACTCAATTTTATGATTTAACTGCCTCCGGCTGATTTTATATCTTTTAAGGAAACCTCCACACTATTAGAGCTATTACGTTCAAATTTTGCTTGTAGCCCCCTTTCCGTAATATTCAACAACTGTTAAAAGCATTCCCCCAATACATACCCTAAGGGGGTGAAATCACATTTTTTTGAATTTTAACGGTTTTTTTTACTTTTTTCACCCACCTTGTAGTCCAGACCTGGCTCCCAGCTATGAAATTTACCCGCGATGAAGAAGTTAAGGGCGCAATTTCGGTGTATTTTTCAGTCAAGGACAAACCATTTTCTTATGAAATTATACATAAGCTAAAAAAATGTATTCGTCTTTCAGGAGAATATGTTGAAAAGGAAAAATGATTTTGGTTTTTTATTTTCTCTCCTTGTCCATTATTCCGCCCCCTTATGTACTTTTTTCGGAGTGATAATAGAAGTTGAATCAAAAGTGTTCTCTGCACGCTACGTCCACTCCACTTTGAAATGTGAACTTAGGGTTAAATTTTCAATGTGCTCAATACTTTTGAAATTAAATATTCCAACTTAAAACAACGGCCCGATAAAGAAATATAGGAGAAACTCTCCAATGACTCCTTTTCAAAATAACTATTTAATGTGGACAATATACAGCCTTGGCAAAAAGTATTAAGCCACCCTAATTTATTCTCATTATGTGAAAACTAAGTACAAAAATACCTCTGTATCACTTTTATTGCCTCAGTCACAGGTAGAAAGTCATAATTAGGTATTTAATATTACTCAGAAAAGGATGAAGGACGGGTAATTAAGAATTTCTCCTTATCGACGGGTAATTAAGGATTTCTCAATAAATGCATCAGTTGCAGTTTGTAAGGCCTTAAATTCTGAGGTGAAGTTCAAAACGTGGTTAATTCTTAGTGAAGTGTTGAAGAGAGTAGTTGTTGAACCAAAATGCCGAAAACAAGTGAGTTGACATTGACTCAGAGGATCAGGATCCAATTTTTGCACGAGGGAGGTAAATCGCAGAGGGAGATTGCGAAAATCGTAAAGTGTTCTGCTAAAGTGTCGGAGGATACAGACTTTTGAATACTGGTCTAAGGGGGTGCAAAGCGAGGAAGAAGCCATGGCTCTCCAAAAATAACATATAAAAACGACAAGAATGGGCTCATCGTTATAAAGCCTTCACAGAAGAAGATTGGTCAAAGGTAGTCCGGTCTGATGAGTTCAATTTTCAAGTAATTTGTTGGTTAATACGATAAAAATCAATTTGACACATTTGAAATTTATTAGGCCTCATTATGGTATTTAATCCACAACCTAATTTTTTTTGATTTGGTAGATATTTGGAACTCCTGGTGCAACGTTTGTACGAAGACGGGTGGGCTAAGAACACAACCCAGAATGTATTGTACCTACTGTGCAACACGGAGGAGGCAGCATCATGGTCTGGGGCTGTATGGCGGCTAACAGCGTGGGAGAAATGTTCGTGTGTGAGGGTTGCATGAATAATCAACAGTATATAAATGTTCTAGAGTCTTGTCTTCAGCCGTCGTTTCGCACGATATTTGGAGAAGGGGATTACAACGAAGTGATATTTCAACAGGATAATGCTCACTGTCACACATCTCGGACAACAAGACAATGGATGGAGGAAAGTAACATTCGGCTTTTGGATTGGCCCGCCCGCAGTCACCGGATCTAAATGCGATTGAGCATTAGTGGTCTACTTTAAAGACAAGGATTAGGAGTCATCAAATAACAACAAAAGACAGTCTGAAGACCGCTCTACGTGAAGAATGGAACAAAAATTACCACAGAAGATTGTAGAAAATTAGTTTGTAGTTTACCAAATAGAATAGATGCTGTAATAAGGTCAAGGGGGGCTACTACTTTCGGCCAAGGCTGTATATTATAACGTGGTTTGAGTGGATCGTCGTTTACTTTTAAAGAATATAGTGAAAAATGGCAGATTAATGGTCAGCTAGTCTATATTGGTGTTTTATTTCCAGTGCTAAATTCTTAATTACTGGAAAAGAATGTAACGTTGATTTGGAGAGCGGTCATTTGGCCGTTTTCAGTAAAAGAGGTACATATGTATGCATGTATGTATACGCAAAATGTCGGTAGGTTTAGTATTAATTGGGAGATCACTTTCTCGCTTTCACGAATCATCATCCCTGAGGCAATTATTGATTACAGTCGACATGTCATTCACAGACAATACACAAAACCCACTTGAAGGCTTTTTGAAGAAGCAATTAAGGCAAGTAAAAATACACAAATTGCCAATCTCAAAGGGAAAATTCATATTCCCAAGGCGATCATCGTTTGGAATATATGTATGCTGATTCACAGAGAAGTTGCGGTAACAAATTTTGAATGTAAACAACCCTAATGGAGCAGCGCCTCCAAATCATTCTCTTTCTCCCCGAGAACTCTATTTTGTCTCCTAACTGAGTGGCTTCTGTCTAAATTTTTTCGAGTAAATAATGGACGTAAATATATTCGGAGACAGAAGAGAAAAAAATTGCCCCAGAAACGTTTACCTCGGCCGTCAGTGCAGAGGCCCCCTTGAGTACATTCGTATATATGTAGCTGGAGCACTTACGATAATCCCAAACGCAATTTTCCTCCCATCCATAAACAGGACTCAGCCCATCCCAAAAATTTCTAGGTTTCCTCTTTGAGCGGTGGAAATTGGGTGGTGCCGCAACCCACATTGAGTCGTCTTCCTCTGGGCTCTTCTCCTTGGCATCGAATTGTAAGGACAAGTTCAAAGAACCCATTTTTATAGTATGGGATTCTATCGACAGCTGTGGGCTTCACCCCCTGTTCCCGAAGGACAACTGAAAAATCTTCCATACGGAGAAAACGGCGGCTAAAAAAGAGTCATAAGAGAACACCCACCAAGTGGTGCCAAGAGGTGCTAGTGCGAACAGCAGAAAGGAGGCAATTTATGAAACATGCTGTCAGACGCTCCGCCTCGGAGTATAGTTAGATAATAGTGTTTAATAATGGCCCTCGTGGCATCAACGAGCCACCTGGGCAGAGGGTCGTCGGTTCGCCGTAAAGTACTTTGTTAGGCACAGCCGATACAGACACGAATCACACCAGTTGCAAGTGCCCTAATTTTACACGAAAATACCACTCGAGCTCCCTCAGATGCTCCTCTTGCTTAGAATAATGTTGGGGACCGGGAACATAAGATGAATTCTGTTGAACTGGTTGAGAGGGGGCTGGCGGAGTTAAAAGGATGGGCACCCTGAGTGGGATATAATTCATTGCGAGCTTCATAGGAGCTGTTTCTCTGTTATTAATGAAATGAAGAAGGTTTCTTTCGAGCTCTCGTGGAATAACAAGAGAGAGGAATTTTTCTAGTACCCACTTAACCCGCGGAACTGCGTTGGGTGAAATTTCCTCACAGCCCGGGGTTGGGTTAGCTTGAAGGACGAATCTATGGGAACCGCTGGGACTACGGGTTCAACTTCAGTCTGAGGGCCTTTACAATGCGCTTAATTAATTTTTCATTTACATTGAAGATTTTAAGGAATTTCGGAAGGTCTTTGGGGTCTTCTCCAAATTTTATCCCAGAGGCGGTATGCGTACTATTACTTAACAAGTCAACGCTGGATTGTTTCTGGGTTTTTTTTTCTGCCGCCTTGGATAAGGCGTACAGACAGGCATTTGTAATTTCGTAATGGAAAGGGTAAGTATGTAATCAGAAAAGTAATTTATGTAAGTTTAAGGAAGACGGGATTTCCTTAGCGGAAGAAAAAAATAAGTTTTAATCTTTTCTGAATTTTCGATATTTTGCCAGAATTTTCTTTAATTGTCTAATCATAATTAAGTATAATAATTCAAATAAATTAAAAAAGTTTTCAAGTGCGGGTGGAAGGGTATCATGCCAAAGGGCTCTCTACCTTACCTCCCGTTATGTTTTATTCTGTAGCTTTTAGGAAATAAATTTTGCTTCCTAATTTTAGGGTGTTTTTGGAATTTCAGAGTTTTTTTTTATTTGTTTCTTATTTTGAAAAGTATTATCCAATCGAAATTGGTAATTAAAATAGTAGTGGAGAGCGGGGTAATGGGAGCTTCTACAACATAAGTACCTACACAGCAACGTTCGAGCCGAATTAACCCAAAAAACTTCGGCAATCTTCGATTATGTCACGTGATTATTTTTAACCTTTCGGATAATGGGAGCCCCTTAGCCATCTGATGCCCTTACCTTGGTTTTTCGAATCCCAAATATATCTAATGCAATGCTGATGTACCATCTGATGGATTTACTAACTTACTCCACCCCATTTGTGAATTCGAATTATAGTTTAAAGGAGGAATGATTTTTTTGTATTCAACATGGCTCCCATTACACATATGGGAGTTTGTTGGGCTTCAGTGCCCGGCATGTGAGGCATTGGAATTATTTGCTGTACTGCGAAGAAATATATTTTACGTATTACAGCCCCTGTTTATCGAATTAGGAACACTGACACTTTTTCGTATTTTTTGGAAATATCTACTTGCAACACATTTAAATTGCGGGTTTTTTTCGAGGAGAGTCATTTTTTCTTGATCCCATAAATGTTTTAAACAGAACATAAAATAATTAGTACACACCATTGTCCCTTAATTGTTTTTAAGGCCGATTTTTCTACCTGACCATTTTTTTTATGGCTGTTTTCGAAAAGTTTGTGTCACTATAAAAACTAGCTGAAAAATACGAACTTCATCACTTTTTGAAAAGTGTTTGGCACGTGATTATCTGTGCGTTAAAAGGCGATTGTGCGTATCAGTTTAAGGAATCAGAGGAGGTGTATTTATCCAAACTTTTGTGGACATTTGCGAAGTTGTAATTTTTGCAAGGAATTCTGCTACATCTGAACGAGTGTTTTCTACAGCAGGAAATATAGTAAGCTCCAGCAGAAGTTGCTTAAATCCCGATAATGTTAACATTCTTGTATTTCTTTTCCAAAATAAACATTTAATTTAATGTAATTAACTGTAAATGATAATGAATTATAAAGTCTACAATTTATTAAGTTGTTTTTCTTACATCTTAATGTATTAAAACTACAGATCTCAAATACTTGAATACTCCCAAACTATAAAACTCGAATACTCCTGAAATGAGTACTCCAATACTTCCTCACTCGAGTTCTCGGATCTTTTTGCTCTCAAGTACTCGAGTACTCAAAACTCCTTTACTCAATCTCGGATCTTTGAGCTCGAGTACTCAAATACTCAAATAATTGAGTTCAAGAGTACTCGAGTAGTAACAGCCATGATTTGAACGACGTTATACTCCATACTTAATGCCATAAAATATTCTTTCAAATAAAATAAAAATATACACACAACTTCTTTTATTTATATTTAAAGTCGACCGTCTTTATTGAAAGACCCTGTACCTTAGTGATCGTAATGTAGCGTAGGTTGTGGGGCTTCGCAGTTTTCCATTCTTACGCAACTTGAACCTGCATTCGATACCTCTTTTAACGAATTTTAAGCTAAAGATGCAAAGGCAAGAACCCTCTAAGGCGAGTAGGATATAATAGAATAAAAAAATTTGACTGCGAGGCATGGTGCTTCCAATCATTATCTTCATTTATAAATATATCCTGCACTACTTGATACTTGGGTTTCGCTTTGGAAAGAACGCGAAGGCTGCCAAGCAAATGAGGAATTTTGTCCGAATTCGAACTAAAATCGAATTGAATCTACTTATGGCTCAAAATCACCAAGATGCAGAATTGGCTTTGCTAGCAATTTAATGTCTTATATCTTGACTTTATTGAGAAAAGAAAATTAATAAAATACTACAACTAACCTGTTTTGTGTGTACATCAAATAATACAATTTATTAAAGAAGTACATTTTAAATTAAATCAATATAAATGCAGAGAACGTCATCTCGGGAACGCGTCCTTATGCAGGATCTTCAACAACAAGTCCAAAATATTAATGAAAAATGTAAGGTATTTAACTTCTGTCATTACTTAATATACCGTATTTTTTATACGAAATCTAGTTTTGGAAAGGATACTAAAAGATTTTTTTTTTTTTTTATTAAAAACTGCACAAATAGTTTGTCCGATAGCGCATAAGTCATTTCAGTGAACGCATCGATATCCGAAGAAAAATAATTTTAAGTGAACGCAGCCATTCTGTGTCAAACGCTAGTAGAGGAAGCAAACAATGATAAAGTCGGCTGTCAGTATACTTATCGGCAAATCAATTAATATCTTAAGTCGTAAGTACCTTTCAATTCATTTTTCGTAGAGCGTACATCAATAGTCCGTCATTTCGGGAACGTGTTTTTTACATTTAATTATTCATGTGAATCTTTTTTACTACCCGAAATAACAAAGTAACTGCAAATATATTACTATTTACAAAATCAGGTCGCATTTAAGATGGCCGCTGAATAATCAAAGCGCGTGCTTATGTGAAATCGTCATTTCGGGAACGGTCATTTCGGGAACGTTCCTGGACATGATGGCACGTTCCCGAAATGACTGTTGCGTTCTCGTTTTTTGACGTATTTTGCTTGTAAAAGATTTTGTATTTATTGTTTTCAATATTGTTTATATATTATAGATACATAATATACCCACGTTATTAAACAATCCTTAAGTTATATGCTTTGTTTTGCTTTTGTACATTTTATCAAACTTAGAAAAACGTTCCCGAATTGATAGTTTTCTGTAAGATATTCAGTGCAAAAGAAATTTTTAATTCTGTGCGCTGCCCTGTCAAAGTTTATTTATATACAAATTTTGCAACAGTATATACCAAGAGTCATCACTATAGCTTGAAATTTTTTTTGGCATAAAACCAATCTTGAAATTCGCAACCTTGGTGATTTTGAGCCTTATACAAATACGCAGGAGTTCTTAGTTTAATTATTTTAAATTGAAATATCAGTGCTCTGTGGTATGTTCCAAATATATGATATTTCACTATAACTTTTTGGATCCCAGACCGACCCTGATGGTCACTCGCCGGAATATGCCCTTATGTCAAAATAAATTATTTAATGTGAGTGTGATTTTAGATTTCAGTCATATTGCATATTATAAATAGAAACTAAAAAGTTCCGAAACGCTAAACTAACTAAATCAGGGAAATTCATGAAAAACTTCTAGCAGTTATACTTGCACCCGAATCGCGAATCACGATTCGAATCACGAAGCTGCGAACTAAATTGAACGCTCTCGATGGGGAACTAAGACTGCAATGCAACAGCGCTTAGTCACAAGCAGTCAACAGAGTTAAAATAAAAGAAAGTGGTTATATGCAGTTACGGTACTGAAATTTTTCTTCTCCCAAACATTTAATTTACTGAAGATTTTAACATTACACAGTACCTGCATTTAACGATTTACGTTTTCCTATTCTCTGACCGATTTTTTTCCAAAATGTCAGCTGCGAAAATATCCAACGCTTTTTATAATAAACGATTAATCCCAAGTAAATTATAAATATAATAGAAAAATTTTATAGGCTCTCTCTGCAAAGCATCCATCACTACTGCAGCATCCAATTTACTCTCGATTTTATGAACCACATTTGGAACAATCAAATATTATGATAAAAAAATAGGAAAATAAAAAACAGCACCACTTCACTGGGTGCGACATCTCCGTTGCCTTGGTCGCACCCTAAAAAGGTTTGAGAGGTGCAGAGGTCCTACAATTCAACATGGGACTTCAATGCTTTCCCTTCACCTGAAGATGTTGCGCAAGTCATGCTCCTCTACCTGGACCACGACCTTAAAAGGGCACATTTTTGCTGATTGATTGAATCTAAATAACGGAGCAATTTGCCAGCTTCCTGGCGATATGATTTAATGGCCACAATTACGGGATCACTCCTTCTTTCGTTGTAATTAAATTTTGTAACGTGATTACAATAAAAAGTGATAGTCCATGAAAATCGATGCGGCCCAATTGGTTCCCATCAATTTCCCTTTCATTTCCGTCGCAACTCAGAGAAGAATCCCTTTCTCCACCTCCACTACTGGAGTACTGGCCCGAGTTAGTGGGTTCTGGTTTGATGGCTGGCGGAATGAATGGGTTGCCTAGCACTATTGGGCGGCAGCAAAAAAAGCAGCTCCTACGTGACAAACTAGGTGGCTAGGTGGTTAAGAGGCTGTTGCTACCTGTAGGGTCGGGCCATCATCGGTTCGTTCCAATGAATTCCGCCGACCGATGTATAAATAGATGGTCAGATCTATGAGAAGATATCAGTTTTTGCGAAACACCTTCAAGCGGTTCTTCTGTGAGATCTTGAGTGGCCAAGGATTATTTTCTATAACTAGAATGGCGGTGATTCATGTGAGTAATCTACTTGTGTTTTGCGTTGAAATACTTGCTCCTTAATTGCCTCCCCAAACTCCACTAAAACTGCTCCCAGTAAGTAACTGAAGGATTCCAAAGTCAACTTGCTAACTAACTCGAGGAAAACTTTTAACTTTCTGAAAATTTATCTACCCCCGTTTACCTCTTTTCTTCTTGCAACTTTTTCTCCCAAGGGCACCCTCTCAGCTTACGATTCGTACCCGAATCAGCTTAACTTAGCCATTCAAAATCGCTGGCTTTACCACCCCTGTGTGTACCCCAGCACAGATATTAATTTCCAGTGTAAAGCTCTCTAGCAAATCTACTTAGTGTCTTTGCACAAAAGAAGTAATTCTTATCGCGAGACAAAGGGACTCCTTTCTTGCGCAAATAAATCCTCCTCTTCGACTTTCTACTGGGTGCAGTGTAATCCCCCATACACTCGTCGCCGTTGCCTTTGTCACCGTCATCGCCTTAAAGCTTGTCCTGCTCGACTTTAATGAGATGAAAGAAAATGTTTGTTTCAGGCAATGGCAACTATACTCATCATGCTGGCTGGAGGTGCGCTTGCAGTCACCCCAAGGAGCCTAAAGACTGTCTCGAAACGTGAGATCCCCTTGTACGGCGATGTGTTCCCGTCTTTTGCAGCAGGTTTATCGCCCTGGGCGAAATACGCCTCTGCATACTCGTTAGGAGGCTGGGCCAGGTAAGGCGAACACTGCACTAAAACCAAAAGTGGAATAATTAATGGAAACTTTTCTGCACTCTTCGGCACAGCCCTGCAAAGTCCCTGTCGCCGACCCCATCCGAAGTTGCTCATGCGATAGCGGTGGCTAAGCAGGCTTCAGCAAATGTTGTCATCGCCCAGCAACAAGTCCAGGCAGCTAAGGAGAACGTCCTGAATCAGCAGAACACTGCAATGGATAAGGAGACCGCAGCCGCCCTTCTCACACAAAAGAGTGAGGCTGCGGCCGCCATACAGAGATCTGAAGCAGCCTCAGCTGCACAGGCTGTCGTCTTGGCTCAACAACGTCTCGCCGCAGCAAAGGCTTCCGTTGCCAAACAACAACAAATTGCTGCAGCCAAGGAGGCCGATGCCGCTGCAGCTCTACAACGTGCTGCACTTGCTGCTGCCGAAGAAATTAAAAGGACAGGTAACACTTAATTGCACCTCCGGCTACACATGTCTGCATTGTAAAGTCGCTCGCTAAAAATCGATTTCAATAAAGTTTGCTGTACTGGATGTGCCATTGTCTTGAACTTTAACTCCAGACAGCGAAAATTGCAAATGAAAGAAGAGGAATTTAAAACGATTTTTTTATTTTTATTTGCAGAGCACGAAGCATCTAAGTACGCCAACATCCACAGGACAGGTGCTGCAGCTGCTGCTCACCATCTTGCAGCCACAAAAGACGCAGCCTTGGCACCTTTAACCAGTGGAAACAATCACGTCCCAAATCTGGCCCTGTCTTGGCCACTGACCGCTCCAGCAGCAGGCCCATGGAGCCCAATCACCGCATTATTCACACCGCCAAAGGCCACACTCACAACAGCTCCTTTCTGGAAATAAGACTACTCTCCACCTCTATTAACTGTTTTTTTTATTAATCTCGTTTTTGTTATTAAATCCGCATATAAAAATCATCCAGTCTCTCAATGGAAAGCGATAAAACACTTATTCCCCCTTACTGGCTAATGCAAACCACACCACCGTCACTGTCACCCTGTGAAGGGACAGGTACGAGTGGACTGTGGCAAAAATGGATTTAAATTTTTTTTAGCCAGAACAATTTCTTCATTTTAGGTTTTTTTTTTGCTCTCTAGGAAATCACCTGGAATGGAAATCGGGAATTAGGTTCTCTCTATGATACCTTCCGGACCGTTAAGCACTGATTACCCTCCCAACCAATGAATAAATTTCCAACAGGGAAGAAGTCTGTAATAAAACGTTCGCTCCCACTTCTGAAAAGACAATCACATCCCACCAACCAACAGGTAAGATAGGTGCCAAATGGACGCGCGTATTCTTTTCGTGAAAATCTTTTTGCTGTTTTTTTTTACGTGTCTTTCTCTTTTATGCTTTTGCTGTTCTGAAGGAGGGTGAATAACTTAATTTCTGTCTTCGACTGATTGAATTTAGTACTTACAGTGTTTCACTTTTATCGGGCGCAAATCAATGGCTAGGGAGTTGAGTTGAAATAGAGATGAAAGTTGTTCTTTTCTTCTTGGTACGTCTTCAGAGCCTACTCTCTCCAGGGACTAACAGTCGAATACGTTAGGGTAGAGTTTTCAAGGTTTGTGGGGATTACAAATTACTTTAAAGAGCTTAAAATGTCCAGGTGGTCTCCCCTTACAGATATACACTAACGAAATCTGATGAGTGCTCATAAGTTTTTCAATAGTATCCATAAGTGATTTGATCAGTACTGGATACTAACGAGTGCATTGCCAGTGCTTCTCAGTATTGATTAGTGAATAGACCCGTTCCGACTTTGCCCGGGCATTTCTACATTTGTACATTTAAACTGTTGCAAAATGAATAAAATTGTTGATAGAAGCGCAGTCTAGAGACACACGTTTGAGACTGCCCTTCATTGGTCGATTTTTAAATGGAAAAAGGAGATTTATACTGGAATGTTGTTGTAACCTGTCTTCTTTAATTTTAAGCGCGTGATTGATCCTAATATAAATCCCGGAGTACTCCACCTCCATTTGATCTTATTTTTGCATTACCATATCTGCAGAAGAGAGACTACCATATAAGTTTCTCAGAGAGTATAAAAAAAGTGAGAGTTTTTAAGCTCATGAAAAGGTCCGCTTGACCTCTTCTGGAATATATTCAATCTAATGGAATTTTCTCTTTCCATGTAAAGTTGACGAATAATCTTTTTCATTCATCAATTCATTTATTTGCATCCTTTGGAAGATATTTAATTCTCGATGCACCAGTTCAATGAAATATTTTCATTCTGTTTGGTTTTCAATTTTATATTGTCGAAAAAAGCTTCTGCGCATCCGTTTGGCCTCATCTGGAATATATTCAATAGCAAACCCGTCCCTTGCCGGATCTTTCATATTTGTAAATTAAAACTGTTGTAGGCCTAATGAAACTATTACATGCGCGAAGACGGTTTTTCATTTTTCCCGCGGGAACCCAAAAAAATCTTGGGACAAAATGTAGCCTGCATCATGAACGATAAAATGCTGTACCTTCCAGTAAAGGCCTCATCGAAATCGGTTCAACCGTTCTGCAGTTATTTCAAAACCACAGACTCTAAGAACCACTATATTCAATTACACGGATTTCCGGCCCAGTTGGGTCCCCATATTTGATCCGCCATCTTGAATCACCAATTATCGATGGCAGAATTAAGATCAGCGACGCCAAAAACCTCGTATATGTATTCATTAAGACGGAAATCCTTTCATTAGCCGATTGTTCCAGGGTCACTTTATATGCAGAAAGCCCCCTACTCCCACCGGCAGGAGTTAAGACACTCCGTGAATATAATATCGGGGCCACTTCGCCAAGGTCTGAAGCTGTATAACGGTTTAAAGTTATTGCATGTATCACTTATAGTTTTCCAGAAAAACCGATGATAGACAGATAATTTTCGTTACGCAAACTTTCTGAACATATGTATGCCTGATGAGCGTACCGTCAAAAAATATTTTCCCATTCATATATTTATACCCTCTTTTACCTCCTTGGCGGTTGAAATTTGAGATATGCTGAAACATCTGATCCATTATTTGTGTTGCAGAGTGTTTTCGGGGTCGCTAATCTCGAACCTACTATCGAAATGTGGAAATTAAAAATCAGACCCTTTGCGTCTTGCTGGCATTGTTTACTGTACAAAGCACACAAATAGATCAAATTGAAGTACTTAATGGTAGAAAACAGTATACTGACAATGTATTTGTTCTTTTATTATGTTACCTACCTTTCACAATTATAAAATAGGTATATATTTCTCTTTTAGTTGAAAATGATTCCCAAAAATGTCGCTAGTAAGAACTAATAAATATGACAGTTGCACTGAGAAAGTAAAACGATAATTGACACCCGTAGACGCCTGGCGGAATCGAGTGGTAACTGATATGATGTTTGAAAATTATTAAAGTACTAATATCGCTATTAAAAATAGGGGTTGGTGGTAGAAGGGTGAAAATTTAGGGTTTTATGTATTTTTTAATGCCGAATCATAAAAAAATTAAAACAAAATATTTTGTCCTGAAAATAAAAACAAATGTTTTGGGGTGGGGTGGGGGGTAGAGATATATATTATATAAATATTTGTAATTATACATATAAGTTAGTATTCATAAGCATTAATAGAAATTGATTAGTTCTGATCAATAAATTATTGGAATGGGTAAATGTTCAGTCCGCAAGTGTACAAACTATGAGGGGCAAAAATTTATAATTAAAATAATCAAACTCCAAACGTTTCCGAAAATGCTAGCAAAATGCTTAACCTAATATTAATTCTTTTACGTTTTCATTGATTTTCATACTAACAATAAGTCGTAGCCAATGACGTGACTATACTTTCTGTTCTGTATACCGTGCCCCTGTGGTGTTGACAAATCAAGCATGTCAAGCAGTGGTGGCTCAATGGTAAGAATATGACACAATGAGATGGTACCAGGAATAATTTCTCATATTTAAGAAATAGCGCATTTTGGTCAGATTTTTAATTTCGCTAAAATAGCTTCTTTGCCATTTTAATAGCTATTAAATGTATCGAAGTTCCTAGACGAAGACAAAAGATTATTGTTGCGGCTGAGGAAATGAGGCGGAACCTGGGAACTTCTGTCGTTAAAAGTAATTTAAGAAAAAGAATGAGAATTTGTGTAAGCAATAGCGGCGGCCATGTCGAACATGAATTATAAAAATATTGCTCTATTTTCTTTTTGTTTTTTTTACGTATTATAGATACTTTTGCCTCAAACTAAAAATGTACCCTCTACTACCAACTGTTATTTGGTCAATGTTTTGCCTATTTAATAGCAAGTGTTAGACCTTTATGAATAGCTAAAGAGACGTAGAAGTTTTTAAAATCATTTGCAGAATAAGTTCCATAATTTTTTTTTTCAAAAAAAACCCTTCAATGTTAATAACACTAAGTGAAAATTCTTTGATTTTAACCGTTGTCTTTTTAAGCTGTTAGTAGTAGGTTCAGTTTTTGTTAATCATTTTTATTAATTGAAATGCCCTCTAACTAGATACATCAAAAAAACGGACCATTGAAGCTCTAATCCGACAAAATCGATAAAAAAGCCAAAAAATAAAGGATTTTTTAAAAAATCTTTATAATTCAATATCTTCATAACGGTTAAGTTACAGAATCAAATCCATCAGAAATGACCTGAATAATAACGTCCTTAAATATGCAGTACGGCTTTCCCTGTAACCCTGTATATCAAATATATAAGCACAGTCAAACACAGATTTATTTTTTTTCTATGCTTTTATATGGTATAACTATATACATATATGTATAGCATATATAACTAATATATAAAATTTCCGTGTCACGGTGTTTGTAACAAAACTCCTCCGAAGCGGCTTGACCGATTCTTATGAAATTTTGTGTATATTCAGTAGGTCTGAGAATAGTACGTAAACTTACATACCCCTAAGTGATCAGGGTGGTCCACCCCAAAACATTTGTTTTTATTTTCAGGACAAAATATTTTGTTTTAATTTTTTTATGATTCGGCATAAAAAAATACATAAAACCCTAAATTTTCACCCTTCTACCACCAACCCCTATTTTTAATAGCGATATTGGTACTTTAATAATTTTCAAACATCATATCAGTTACCACTCGATCCCGCCAGGCGTCTACGGGTGTCACTTATCGTTTTACTTTCTCAGTGCAACTGACATATTTATTAGTTCTTACTAGCACAATTTTTGGGAATCATTTTCAATTAAAAGAGAAATATATACGAATTTTATAATTGTGAAAGGTAGGTAACATAATAAAAGAACAAATACATTATCAGTATACTGTTTTCTACCATTAAGTACTTCAATTTGATCTATTTGTGTGCTTTGTACAGTAAACAATGCCAGCAAGACGCAAAGGGTCTGATTTTTAATTTCCACATTTCGATAGTAGGTTCGAGATTAGCGACCCCGAAAACACTGCAACACAAATAATGGATCAGATGTTTCAGCATATCTCAAATTTCAACCGCCAAGGAGGTAAAAGAGGGTATCAATATATGTATGGGAAAATATTTTTTGACGGTACACTCATCAGACATATGTTCAGAAAGTTTGCGTAACGAAAATTATCTGTCTATCGTCGGTTTTTCTGGAAAACTATGTTATACATGCAATATCTTTAAACCGTTATACAGCTTCAGACCTTGGCGAAATGGCCCCGATATTATATTCACGGAGTGTCTTAACTCCTGCCGGTGGGAGTAGGGGGCTTTCTGCATATAAAGTGACCCTGGAACAATCGGCTAATGAAAGGATTTCCGTCTTAATGAATACATATACGGGGTTTTTGGCGTCGCTGATCTTAATTCTGCCATCGATAATTGGTGATTCAAGATGGCGGATCAATTATGGGGACTCAACTGGAACGGAAATCCGTGTAATTGAATATAATAGTTCTTAGGGTCTGTGGTTTTGAAATAACTGCCTTTTTCGAAGCACATTTCTTTACTTACATTATACCAAAATCTACACAAACATGTCAACAAATTTTGTCTATGCGTCGGGGCTAATCTCGAGAACGGTTGAACCGATTTCGATGAGGCCTTTATTAGAAGGAACAGCATTTTATCGTTCATGATGCTAGATCCCACGATTGTTTTGGGTTCCCGCGGGAAAAATGAAAAACCGTCTTCGCGCATGTAATAGTTTCATTAGGTGTACAACAGTTTTAATTTACAAATATGGAAAATCCGGCAAGGGACGGGTTTGCTATTGAATATATTCCAGATGAGGCCAAACGGATGCGCAGAAGCTTTTTTCGACAATATATAATAAAATTGAAAAACAAAGGGAATGAAAATATTTCATTGAACTGGTGCATCGAGAATTAGATATCTTCCAAAGGATGCAAATAGATGAATTGAAGAATGAAAAGGATTATTCGTCAATTTTACATGGAAAGAGAAAAGTCCATTAAATTGAATATATTCCAGAAGAGGTCAAGCGGACCTTTTTATAAGCTTAAAAACTCTCACTTTTTTTATATTCTCCGAGAAACTTATATGGAAGAATGGAAGTCTCTCTTCTGCAGATATGGTAATGCAAAAATCAGATCAAATGGAGGTGGAGTACTCCGGGATTTATATTAGGATCAATCACGCGCTTAAAATTAAAGAAGACAGGTTACAACAACATTCCAGTATAAATCTCCTTTTTCCATTTAAAAATCGACCAATGAAGGGCGATCTCAAACGTTGTGTCTCTCTAAAACTAGACTGCTCTTCTATCAACAATTTTATTCATTTTGCAACAGTTTAAATTTACAAATGTAGAAATGCCCGGGCAAAGCCGTGACGGGTCTGCTAGTATATGATATAACTTTAAACTACATTTATAAATTTAAGATTTAGTTTTCGTGCAGACACTCTTTCACTAGTTGTTCTAATTCGGTATACTTAGACCTCATAACCGCAAGTACATCAAGTTTACACTGCACAGGTTTCGGAATAGGTGTAACATTCATATCAATAACAGCTAGAAATAGAGACATAAAAGTAGACAATGAGGCCATCTCTCCAGGGCAGTTTGAATTTGGCAAAGCTGAATCCCCACAGATTTTTATGTTCTTAGTCAATTCCGCAGCAGTGTCCGTGATGTTACCCATATACAATTCTGTACACGCCTCACTTATAACTCCAGGATGCGTGTTCAACTTTTCCACAAGTGAATTAAACTTTCTTTCGATTTCCTCCCCCACATCAAATAATTTATCACGAAAAGCTTGTGTGTATTTTGTTGTGGTGGACTTTAAGACACTTATCGCAGCCACTGCACTGTCAATGGTCTTTAAGGCCTCCTTGTAAGCCTCCGCCATTAGAGGATCGTCAAAGGTTTCGACAATCACGTGCCCGTCTAACGAATTAATTTCATATAAGTTGAACGATTCCGAAAAGTTCCTTACTGCTCCTATCCATGCTTGTGCTAATGTAGAAGCATCTTTTAAGAAATTGTATGTCCTTTGAGGATTGGCCAGTGTAGTGGGAGCTGCACAAAATAAATACAGAACTAGACCGATATTCACGCCTACCCTCATTTCGTTCGATCTTTTAAGACACTTCTTAAAGTTTGGTGCGCGAGCGTGTTTTATTCGAAAACAATTTGTTTGCACAAGTGTTAAGTTTGGTGACACACGCTATGAGATATGAGATAGCAATTATAATAGATGTGGTAATGTCTTGCAATTCAATTGTGTGGCTTTATACCATACATAGCTTGCTTGCGTAGCAACCAAGGCTTACATTATTCTCAGCCATTTATGTACACATCTGCAAGCTGTATTATTACTCATTCGCTTGACACAAGCTGCCTACAAAAGAGGATGGATTATAAGGAAAAGCGGGTTAAATCATTGGCGTGTGCCCCTATATTTATTTATCGGGAAATAAGACCAGCAATATTTTACTAAATTCGGAAATTTAACTTCAAAAGCATTGAGAAGATTAGTCACTCACAGCGGTGACAATAAACGTACAGCAAACAACTTAATTTCCTCTTCAAAATGCCATCAATGTTGATCTACCTCTACCGCAGCAGGTACAGTTACTTGCGAAAGTGAAAAAATGTTCACCTTAATCGTTTAAAAAACAGAAATATCGACTTTATCTTTTCCAAACCTAATTTAATAGATTTATCGACCAGTTTCCCGACAAACAATTTCCCCGACAGCACTTTTCCGACACTATTTTCCCTACAACCTTTTTTCCAACTCTTTTCCCGACAAACTGTTTTCCCTATAAGTATAATACTTTCCCAACAATCTTTACAGTCAGTAGACATTTTGTAAAAGGCAAATTTCAGTCAGGACATGTTGTAAAAGGGAAATTTCAGTCTATCGGAAAAAGTGTTGTCGAGAAAAGAATTGGCGGGAATATTATCTGTGGGGAAAACGACCGGGAAGATCTTCCGGGAAAAGTGTTGTTGTCGAGAAAGGTGTTGTTGAAAAATTGTTTGTCGAGAACTTGCAGTCGAGTAAGTGACCGGAAACCAACTTATTACATTCAGTTGCCGTTCGTAACTCCCAGCGTGCGAGACACCTTTGTTAATGTCTTTCGATACCTCTGGAGTAGACTTTGGATTCAGGACAATGTAAAAAAATCTTGTTATTGGGTGGATCTCAATCGTTTGGGAGTTACAGGCTGATTAATAACTTCGGGATGCACATTATAATTTTATTTTTATCTTTTGATTTCATTAACGCAGCGACACAAATTTCCTAACTTAATGTGATTTCAAAAACTCAACCAATGTTGATCTACCCACGTACAGTTACTTGCGAAAGCGAAAAAAAGTCAGGCAAGTGCGAGTCAGAATCGCGCATTAAGGGTTCCGAATATCTGCCGCAAATCAAGGCGCCCGGTCGGGCGCCGTGTTGATAGAAAAAAAAAAAAAAAAAAAAAAAATTTTTTTCGTGCGTCCGAACAAAGACTTATTACGCGAATGTGAGAGAAAATGTCGTTATTTTCGGTGTTTTAGTTCTCATTGATGATATCCAAGACATTTTGGAAAATGTCGAAACGTATTTCAAGGCGCCCGGTCGGGCGCCGTGTTGATAGAAAAAAAAAAAAAAAAAAAAAAAAAAAAATTTTCGTGCGTCCGAACAAAGACTTATTACGCGAATGTGAGAGAAAATGTCGTTATTTTCGGTGTTTTAGTTCTCATTGATGATATCCAAGACATTTTGGAAAATGTCGAAACGTATTCGACAGAAATCCAAAAGTTATCTTAGCAAAAAAAATTTCAATCAATTACGTCGCGGGGTTCAGAAATTATTCGTGTTTCTTTAAATAAAAAACTTTAAATAATTATTCAGACATCCGGTACTTCCGGTTGCGATGTATTGCGATGTCTGCACGAATTTACTCTATCGAATTCAGTGTGCGATATATTTTTCAGCCATCCGCTGCTTCCAGTTGCGATGCTGCACGCGACGGCGAAGTCATCACACCGAACTTTTGAATATTCATCATAAACAACCGTTAAAAACAAAAATGCTAATATCTCGGAAACCGTTGCTCGTAGACGATTTTTAATGAAAATTGTATCCCCCACCGGTACCATCACCTTAACCGGAGGAAGCATATAGAACCCATTGGCATTTCAAAAAATGTAATATTATTAACTTTAATTATTCAGGAACCGTTAAAAACAAAAATGCTAATATCTCGGAAACCGTTGCTCGTAGACGATTTTTAATGAAAATTTTATCCCCCACCGGTACCATCACTTTAACCGGAGGAAGCATATAGAACCCATTGGCATTTCAAAAAATGTAATATTATTAACTTTAATTATTCAGGAGCCGTTAAAAAACAAAAATGCTAATATCTCGGAAACCGTTGCTCGTAGACGATTTTTAATGAAAATTTTATCCCCCACCGGTACCATCATCTTAACCGGAGGAAGCATATAGAACCCATTGGCATTTCAAAAAATGTAATATTATTAACTTTAATTATTCAGGAACCGTTCAAAACAAAAATGCTAATATCTCGGAAACCGTTGCTCGTAGACGATTTTTAATGAAAATTTTATCCCCCACCGGTACCATCACCTTAACCGGAGGAAGCATATAGAACCCATTGGCATTTCAAAAAATGTAATATTATTAACTTTAATTATTCAGGAACCGTTAAAAACAAAAATGCTAATATCTCGGAAACCGTTGCTCGTAGACGATTTTTAATGAAAATTTTATCCCCCACCGGTACCATCACCTTAACCGGAGGAAGCATATAGAACCCATTGGCATTTCAAAAAATGTAATATTATTAACTTTAATTATTCAGGAACCGTTAAAAACAAAAATGCTAATATCTCGGAAACCGTTGCTCGTAGACGATTTTTAATGAAAATTTTATCCCCCACCGGTACCATCACCTTAACCGGAGGAAGCATATAGAACCCATTGGCATTTCAAAAAATGTAATATTATTAACTTTAATTATTCAGGAACCGTTCAAAACAAAAATGCTAATATCTCGGAAACCGTTGCTCGTAGACGATTTTTAATGAAAATTTTATCCCCCACCGGTACCATCACCTTAACCGGAGGAAGCATATAGAACCCATTGGCATTTCAAAAAATGTAATATTATTAACTTTAATTATTCAGGAACCGTTAAAAACAAAAATGCTAATATCTCGGAAACCGTTGCTCGTAGACGATTTTTAATGAAAATTTTATCCCCCACCGGTACCATCATCTTAACCGGAGGAAGCATATAGAACCCATTGGCATTTCAAAAAATGTAATATTATTAACTTTAATTATTCAGGAACCGTTCAAAACAAAAATGCTAATATCTCGGACACCGTTGCTCGTAGACGATTTTTAATGAAAATTTTATCCCCCACCGGTACCATCACCTTAACCGGAGGAAGCATATAGAACCCATTGGCATTTCAAAAAATGTAATATTATTAACTTTAATTATTCAGGAACCGTTAAAAACAAAAATGCTAATATCTCGGAAACCATTGCTCGTAGACGATTTTTAATGAAAATTTTATCCCCCACCGGTACCATCACCTTAACCGGAGGAAGCATATAGAACCCATTGGCATTTCAAAAAATGTAATATTATTAACTTTAATTATTCAGGAACCGTTAAAAACAAAAATGCTAATATCTCGGAAACCGTTGCTCGTAGACGATTTTTAATGAAAATTTTATCCCCCTTTCGGACACCCCCTATCCGGAGAGAGCATATAGAAACCGTTGCTCGTAGACGATTTTTAATACGCTTTTATTAGCTTCACTTGACCCACTTCCCGGTCTTCGATTAGGATGAAATTTTGCACACGCTCTGAGTTCTGATGACAATACATGACTAGATAAGAAACGTCATTACAAATCCAATATGGCGGCCTCCCCAAGATGGCGGACTGGCTGTTTGAAATCCACCCCCATGATATGGATATCAAATGAAAGGGTTTGCTGTCAGGAATACGAAAAAAATAGTCACGTGACTTAAATCCAACATGGCGGACAGCCAAGATGGCGGACAGGCTATTTGAAATGCACCCTCATGATATGGGTACCAAATGAAAGGGTTTGCTGTCAGGAATACGAAAAAAATAGTCACGTGACTTAAATCCAACATGGCGGACATCCAAGATGGCGGACAGGCTATTTGAAATGCACCCCCATGATATGGGTACCAAATGAAAGGGTTTGCTGTCAGGAATACGAAAAAAATAGTCACGTGACTTAAATCCAACATGACGGACATCCAAGATGGCGGACAGGCTATTTGAAATGCACCCCCATGATATGGGTATCACATGAAAGGGTTTGCTGTCAGGAATACGAAAAAAATAGTCACGTGACTTAAATCCAACATGGCGGACATCCAAGATGGCGGACAGGCTATTTGAAATGCACCCCCATGATATGGGTATCAAATGAAAGGGCTTGCTGTCAGGAATACGAAAAAAATAGTCACGTGACTTAAATCCAACATGGCGGACATCCAAGATGGCGGACAGGCTATTTGAAATGCACCCCCATGATATGGGTATCAAATGAAAGGGCTTGCTGTCAGGAATACGAAAAAAAAAGTCACGTGACTTAAATCCAACATGGCGGACAGGCTATTTGAAATGCACCCCCATGATATGGGTACCAAATGAAAGGGTTTGCTGTCAGGAATACGAAAAAAATAGTCACGTGACTTAAATCCAACATGGCGGACATCCAAGATGGCGGACAGGCTATTTGAAATGCACCCCCATGATATGGGTATCAAATGAAAGGGCTTGCTGTCAGGAATACGAAAAAAATAGTCACGTGACTTAAATCCAACATGGCGGACATCCAAGATGGCGGACAGGCTATTTGAAATGCACCCCCATGATATAGGTATCAAATGAAATGGTTTGCTGTCAGGAATGCGAAAAAAATAGTCACGTGACTTAAATCCAATATGGCGGACATCCAAGATGGCGGACAGGCTATTTAAAATGCACCCCCATGATATGGGTATCAAATGAAAGGGTTGGCTGTCAGGAATGCGGAAAAAATAGTCACGTGAATTAGATCCAATATGGCGGACGTCCAAGATGGCGGACTGGCTGTTTGAAATCCACCCCCATGATATGGATATCAAATGAAAGGGTTTGCTGTCAGGAATACGAAAAAAATAGTCACGTGACTTAAATCCAACATGGCGGACATCCAAGATGGCGGACAGGCTATTTGAAATGCACCCCCATGATATGGGTACCAAATGAAAGGGTTTGCTGTCAGGAATACGAAAAAAATAGTCACGTGACTTAAATCCAACATGGCGGACATCCAAGATGGCGGACAGGCTATTTGAAATGCACCCCCATGATATGGGTACCAAATGAAAGGGTTTGCTGTCAGGAATACGAAAAAAATAGTCACGTGACTTAAATCCAACATGACGGACATCCAAGATGGCGGACAGGCTATTTGAAATGCACCCCCATGATATGGGTATCACATGAAAGGGTTTGCTGTCAGGAATACGAAAAAAATAGTCACGTGACTTAAATCCAACATGGCGGACATCCAAGATGGCGGACAGGCTATTTGAAATGCACCCCCATGATATGGGTATCAAATGAAAGGGCTTGCTGTCAGGAATACGAAAAAAATAGTCACGTGACTTAAATCCAACATGGCGGACATCCAAGATGGCGGACAGGCTATTTGAAATGCACCCCCATGATATGGGTATCAAATGAAAGGGCTTGCTGTCAGGAATACAAAAAAAAAAGTCACGTGACTTAAATCCAACATGGCGGACATCCAAGATGGCGGACAGGCTATTTGAAATGCACCCCCATGATATGGGTACCAAATGAAAGGGTTTACTGTCAGGAATACGAAAAAAATAGTCACGTGACTTAAATCCAACATGGCGGACATCCAAGATGGCGGACAGGCTATTTAAAATGAACCCCCATGATATGGGTATCAAATGAAAGGGCTTGCTGTCAGGAATACGAAAAAAATAGTCACGTGACTTAAATCCAACATGGCGGACATCCAAGATGGCGGACAGGCTATTTGAAATGCACTCCCATGATATGGGTATCAAATGAAAGGGTTTGCTGTCAGGAATACGAAAAAAGTAGTCACGTGACTTAAATCCAACATGGCGGACATCCAAGATGGCGGACAGGCTATTTGAAATGCACCCCCATGATATAGGTATCAAATGAAAGGGTTTGCTGTCAGGAATGCGAAAAAAGTAGTCACGTGACTTAAATCCAATATGGCGGACGTCCAAGATGGCGGACAGGCTATTTGAAATGCATCACCATGATATGGGTATCAAATGAAAGGGCTAGCTGTCAGGAATACGAAAAAAATAGTCACGTGACTTAAATCCAACATGGCGGACATCCAAGATGGCGGACAGGCTATTTGAAATGCACTCCCATGATATGGGTATCAAATGAAAGGGTTTGCTATCAGGAATACGAAAAAAGTAGTCACGTGACTTAAATCCAACATGGCGGACATCCAAGATGGCGGACAGGCTATTTGAAATGCACCCCCATGATATAGGTATCAAATGAAAGGGTTTGCTGTCAGGAATGCGAAAAAAATAGTCACGTGACTTAAATCCAATATGGCGGACATCCAAGATGGCGGACAGGCTATTTAAAATGCACCCCCATGATATGGGTATCAAATGAAAGGGTTGGCTGTCAGGAATGCGGAAAAAATAGTCACGTGAATTAGATCCAATATGGCGGACGTCCAAGATGGCGGACAGCCTATTTGAAATGCATCCCCATGATATGGGTATTAAATGAAAGGGTTTGCTGTCAGGAATACGAAAAAAATAGTCACGTGACTTAAATCCAACATGGCGGACATCCAAGATGGCGGACAGGCTATTTGAAATGCACCCCCATGATATGGGTATCAAATGAAAGGTTTGCTGTCAGGAATACGAAAAAAATAGTCACGTGACTTAAATCCAATATGGCGGACATCCAAGATGGCGGACAGGCTATTTAAAATGCACGCCCATGATATAGGTATCAAATGAAAGGGTTTGCTGTCAGGAATGCGAAAAAAATAGTCACGTGACTTAAATCCAATATGGCGGACGTCCAAGATGGCGGACAGGCTATTTGAAATGCATCCCCATGATATGGGTATCAAATGAAAGGGTTTGCTGTCAGGAATACGAAAAAAATAGTCACGTGACTTAAATCCAACATGGCGGACATCCAAGATGGCGGACAGGCTATTTGAAATACACCCCCATGATATGGGTATCAAATGAAAGGGTTTGCTGTCAGGAATACGAAAAAATAGTTACGTGACTCAAATCCAACATGGCGGACGTCCAAGATGGCGGACAGGCTATTTGAAATGCACCCCCATGATATGGGTATCAAATGAAAGGGTTTGCTGTCAGGAATACGAAAAAAATCGTCACGTGACTTAAATCCAACATGGCGGACATCCAAGATGGCAAACAGGCTATTTGAAATGCACCCCCATGATTTGGGTATCAAATGAAAGGGTTTGCTGTCAGGAATACGAAAAAATAGTCACGTGACTTAAATCCAACATGGCGGACATCCAAGATGGCGGACAGGCTACTTGAAATGGACCCCCATGATATGGGTATAAAGTGACTTCTTGAGAGTGGGCACTATACAAGTATGCTGCGAGATAAAAATAACTGGGTCGAAATTGACGACTTACACGTTACGAGAAAATTCTGGCCTTACAAAGCTAAAGGGGTTTATATTCTGCTTCTTCAGCAACAGTGAGTCACTCTATAAAAAAATTAGTGGAAAAAAATGTTCGGGGGCGATTTACATAACAACAGACGAATATTCATATCCTTAAGCTGACCTTATCAGAGCCGGCTTGATTATAGACATTGCAGTATTATATGATGCAAAGGCGAGCGTAGCGAGCGTGATTTTTTTGGGTTTTTTCAAAAGACATGACCTTAATTAAAGGCAATTTTAAGACAATTTTAAGTTTTGTGTCTTTATATGTTATAGTCGCCATTTAAATCGCCGCAAATTGGCGCACAACAACTTTGCTGACATTTGGGAAGGAAGGGGGTAGGTGGAAGTTCAAACCTCAAAACCGCTCCTGTGTACGCGCCGCCATATACGTTAATAAGAAAAAAGTGACTCCTGCTAAAAACGTCACTAATTAATTATTAATTAAATAATATACTCTATAAATCGACAACAAAAAAAACTGATATCCCACAAAAAACAAAAATTGAAATTTTTCTAAGAAGAAGTGTTGATAGGAAAAAACGGCTCTGGCAAACATTTCTTGTACAAAAGACCTTAAATATAATATGAAGACCTTATAAATAATAAAAATCCTGCAACAAAAAGAACTGATATGTGCGAATATTACAAGAATATAAGATTTTCGCTGATAAGTGGGTTGGAGGAGGAGGATGCATTACACGTCAACACGAGAGAGACAGCAAAAGAAACCAACGATTCTCTTCAAGACTATCAACAGCCCGCTTTTAGCGAAACCTAAAAATTTAGATCGTACGTAGAATAAGTACGCTCAGGAAGGAGCCCACAAAGGTATAAAATGATACCGAGAGAGGCAAGCATATATTTTAAAGTATTTCAAGCGTGACCATTTAACAGATAAACTGCTACAGCACTGACAGTACTTCCAAAAAACTTTCAATTGACACAATAAAATAAAGAATTTTAATAAATTAATTGATTAAATAACAATAAAAGTTGAAAATAAGAGAACAACATTTTATTTGTCGTAGACTTTATATTTTGACGCGATAAAATGAAAGAAAGAATAATTGATAAAATAATAGCAATGAAAAAGGAAAATTAGATAAAAAAACATATAACTCCGTAGGTCTGCCAGTATCTACCGCCCGCCAGTAGGTAAGTAGGCAGGGCTTATATGATGTCAGAGTTCAAAGTGTTAGTTTTAAGGGATGTGACAAAAGTAATCAAATTAAACACTTTTAATTTCAGAATTTATTTTGTAACAAGTATGTATCTGTACGCAAAAGCGGGCTGTTGATAGTCTTGAAGAGAATCGTTGGTTTCTTTTGCTGTCTCTCTCGTGTTGACGTGTAATGCATCCTCCTCCTCCAACCCACTTATCAGCGAAAATCTTATATTCTTGTAATATTCGCACATATCAGTTCTTTTTGTTGCAGGATTTTTATTATTTATAAGGTCTTCATATTATATTTAAGGTCTTTTGTACAACAAATGTTTGCCAGAGCCGTTTTTTCCTATCAACACTTCTTCTTAGAAAAATTTCAATTTTTGTTTTTTGTGGGTTAATATGACTGTAATGTAAAAAATATTTTTCATGTGATATAACTTCAACTCACGATTTTCGGACTTTTTCCTTTACTTGTGCTGTGACACGTTGCTTTTTGCCAAATTTCATTCCAGGTTAACAGGAAGTAGGTAGGTAGGTAAGAGGGTTTTGATTTATTTGCGAGTGTCAAAATATGCGGCATAAATGGCAAGCTTGATTTGTTCACAGCTCCAAGAGATCCAGACCAATACAGTATTTGATATTAATTTCAACTTGATTCCTCTATGCGTTCCTCAAAAAAAAGTCTTACCAGACAGACAGACGGACAACGAAGTGATCCTATAAGGCCTCCTTCTTTCCTTTTGGGGGAGGAAACCATGATATAAAATTTCCTAAAATTCATATTTCTCCCAGTTTTTCTCCTAAATTATTGTAATTAATGCACCTCTGTTTATTTTTATCGAATTGCCGATCTTGTTGCCTCTCCAAAAACGCACATGTCCAGGTAAAGAGAGGATATCCCAATTTATACGTAGAAAACCTTTTGCGGAATTTGAATCCAAAAATTTGGATTTTACACCAAATTTAACATAAATGAACCCCCATGCTTTTTCTCAAATTAAAAACTTATTACAGTTAATGATAGTACGTTGTTTAATTTTAAAGTGTTCTTTTACAATTTAGACTTTTCACTATTTTGCAAAAGCTTTTCATACATAAATTAGTATATCCTCTCTCTACGTTGACGTGTGGTACATCTTTAGAGAGACAACGAGATGGGCAATTGTAAAAAAATAAAACAGAGGTGTATTGATGATGAATTTCGGAGAAAGATTGGGAGAAACGTGAATTTTAGGAATCTTTTGAGAATTTGTTTCACTTTTGCAGGAGACTGTACCCCAAGTGGTAGATCGTAGATCAACATTGGTCATATTTTTGGAAAGCACAATGAGATAGTAGTTGTTTGGCGTAAGCTAGATGTCGCTGCGTTGGGTAGATCAAAAGATAAAAATAATGGTTTTTGGACATTCGTTTTTGCTAAACTAACTAATGGCTTGCAGTGGCGGATTGAGACAATTCGCCGCCCTAGGCAAATGCAGAATTGCCGCCCTTTTTTTATCTTCTTTTACTCACCTTAAGTATAGTTCCATTAAGTGAGATGTGTATATTCCAGAATATAATAGATTTCAGGTTAGTTATGATAAATAAGTTCCGATTCATGAAGATTATTATTACTACTGTACGTAACATCATTTATTCATTTTGATTTTTTCCCATCGTTTTCACAATTGATACTGTAGTTACTCTTTATATCATTAACGTTTTATAAACAAGTCTGTGGGGTATAGTTACGAAGATTATTTTTACATGTATTTACGCCGGGCTTTTTGAAGTGCGAAATCATGAATGACCTGATTGCAATCGATTAAACGTAGAATTTCTGCCTCCATAGATAATAGAGCCAAAGAATTCAAGCGAGTTTGACACATGGATGACCTCAAATAATTTTTGATCCGCTTCAAACAAGAAAACGATCTTGCACCACTGCAATTCGTGACAGCCATGCAAAGAAACATCCTGTATTAAGATAATTTCTTTTGAAAAATTCAAAGGTTTCGATTGGGGTCAGCTGCTTAGAGTTTTTTTGATTGCAATTGAGATAGGCTTTGAAATGGATAAGTTCATCAACTATTGAAGTTTCTAAATCTTGACTAAATGCTTCTTGTAAGTTTTTTGCTTTTTCCCGTATATGAACATTATCCAAATTTTCCAAGTCAATGAGGACAGAAAATTTTTCGTTGATTTTCTCATATTTCAGGCATCTTTCCTGTAAATCCGACAACAAATTGTTACCTCTCCTGTTCTTGTTTCGTCATCATAGATTTTTCTACGTCTCACTCTGCTGACAAGTGTTTTGTACTCTTGGTTGATTGAAAATTCGAGTGCTTTTTTTCGAAATATTCAAAGTCTTCACGTGCATCACCTACAGTTTTGAGTAGACTATTATACAACTGAACTACTTCACTAAGGTGAATTTGAGTGGACTGCAATTTTTTGCTCACAGAATTGAATCACGGAAGTAAAAAACTCCACAAACATTGCATAAAAGCTGTCTCAAATGATTCCAAACGATCTCGGATCCCTTTGGCTTCACTCCGAGTTATAGCTTTTTGTGAAAGATCGTTTTCTTTGAGATACAAAGCCTGAAGTATTTCAGTGTGAAACTGATCAAGTGTACAAACGGCGTTATGATTCAGGCTCGTTACTTTTGCTCTCATATAAAAAGTTCTTTCTTCGACAACCCAAAAAGTAGCGTTATATCTAGTGTAAGCGATAAAAATTCGCCGCCCCTGAAATCTGCCGCCCTAGGCAGCTGCCTACCTTGCCTACCCGGTAAATCCGCCACTGGGCTTATGTATACTATATATGAGTAATAAACAGTTAATTATTGCTTAAGATACCTAGAAAAAGAAACTATAATAGCGTACCAGGCAAAAGCCCGTCCTGGTTACAATCCATATATTCTGGATAAGACTTGTTGTCTTCCCGTGGCCATGGGTGATCGAATTTGCAATGAAGAGTGATGCATAAAATAGAGAGTATGAGTCATCGTGAGTGAGTGAGGAATTTAGGGAAAGGTTTATTTGGCCGGCCGTTAGGAGCTAGCGGTATGAATGCGTTTTAGTATCCTTTGCCGTCATAAAATATCCCTCGAGCACACAGATGCTAATTACCCTTTGTCACTATCTAATTAAAAGTAATAATCGATCGGAATGAAAACACTACCCAAAATGCAACGCTACCTCCGGGAATAATAGACTAGCAAGATGGGCATAATTAGGGCTCCACTATCCAACCAGCATAATTAATTATAATTAAATATGTCACAACAACTATAAACTCCGTTATACCGCACCTGAACCACAAAGCTAATAGGATCAATTCTCCTAAATTTGGAATATGCGTTTTTGTGTTGGGACTTGGGAGACGGGAAATACTGCGGTTGAGCATAATCATATCGATATCGAGAAACGGAACCTCCTGGCTGTCGAGATGTTCATTGCGACCGGGGTAGATGTGGATAGGCAAACAAACAGCCTGTTGCCTTCCAAAATTTTGCTGACTGGACATTGAACCTGAAAGGAGGAGGGAGAGTAGTCGTCTCTATATGGAACATACAAGTAGTGAGAATGAAAAATTCAAAAATTACAAAATTTTCTTATAATTTTTCAATGTTTAGAAATGACTGTTTTAAATTGGATTCGTTGGCCTTACAAGGAGCTCGGGGTGATTTATTCCGTTTGCCTCTCTCACGATGGGCCATGTCGAAAATATAATAGTACCGAATACCACCACAATGGAGCTAAAAGACGTTTTCAGGGCTTTTATAATGCAGGCTATAGCATAAATGCCGTTTATATTTTAAAAGTCGACACCCTTCCTATTTCCTAATTTTGTTCTAGTCACAGATTTAATTTAAGTATGTACGAGTAGATTTTCTGTTGTCTTTCTGGTGAGGCTTCTTAAATTCTGCGACACTTCAAGCAGATACAAGTATCTATATTGGGAACTGAGACGCGTGCTGTTAATCTTTAGGCAGCATATACAAGAGTGCTCGGGATCAAAGTGTGCATAAGTACACTAACTACCGTCTTCCTTATAGCATGAGTTATGAGATATTAACCCCATGAAAACCCTGAGTTAGTGCAGATTGAATTTTTCGCTCCAAATAACAAACCCTATCTATACCGTGGGGAAATTCTCAATATTATATTTTTAGCAGGTTTCATCCCTGGGGCCTGAGGGCTGTACCGTGCCGCCCATATGAGCATCGGGCAGGGAACCGGAGCCAAAACAAAAGGTCACCAGTTTTTAAATTCAGCTGCTACCGCCTTGGCGCCCAACAATTATGAGGCCAACATGAATGCGCGCGAGTTGAGTACCCGCTTACATGCAATAGCAAGACTACAGGGCTCATGACCTTACTGACTTGCTGACACATCATTCATCGATTGCATTAGCATATTCTCGACAATTTCAAACGCGTTAAAACATCTTACTTATCATATTGCGAATTAACAAATTGTAACAGACAAAATTCCAAGAAACTGGACTGGACTGTTGTCATTTCGTTAGTTGCTGTCAATGTGGACGTATCAGTAATTTAGAAAATTTTATTTTATTTCAATGAAGACCCTCTTTTTTTGCTTAACATATAATTTTGCCCTTGGGCTTGGGGGCGACATTACAACGCTCTCTACACAGGGCGCCAAAACAGCTCAGCACGGCACTGCTAAAGGCAACACTTCCAAATGAAATATCTGTACCATGTTGACATCTAAAGTGCTCTACAGACTTTGTATAGATATATTTTTTATTAGGAGTTACCCAAAACGAGATAAATACGCAAAATCAATAGTAGTGCTAATTTGTTGACCTCTTTCGCGTTATAACTTAAAAAGTATTAACTTAAGTTGATATAAATAAATTTGTTGAGAATTTCGAAATCTGAAAAATTATTTTTAAATTTTTGATCTAGCGTATCTAGAAGCTGGGATATTTACGAAAAACAATTTTCTTACTATAATTAACATTAAGGCGAAAACTCAAGGTCTGTCAATACAAAAACTCGAACTCAACTCAGGTGTGGACGGTTTGCAGGCAGAAAATATAATATTGGCTGGACTATTTTGGGTTATTAGGTACTTTTATATATTACTAGCTTGCCCGGACCCGGCGTTTCCCGAGATACTATTAAATGTGTATTCCTTAATTTTACAACGCCTCCCTACTGCACCACCGCCTCTCCTATGTGACCCAGCGTTTTCCTATTTGCGTTGTTTTAGATATTTGCCAACAGTATTATTAAATTTAGTTTTCTTCATTTTACACCACCTCTTTATTGCACCCCCTCTCCTATATCTCCCAGCGGGGTGGGGGTGGTCTCATATTTGGAAAAGTTGAATAGCAGATTCGAAATCAGTGATCCCGAAAATTCCCTAGTGCGGATTTTCAGGGAAATGCCTTAAAGTTTAACTTTTCGGTTGTCATATTGATCCACCATCTTGATTTCCAAAATTTTGATGACAGATTCAAAATCAGTGCCCCAAAAACCCAAACCAAAAACAAAAGTTCGGATTTTCAGTAAAATCCCTTGAAGTTTAACTTTTTCGGTCGCCATATTGGATCCGACATCTTGAATTCCAAATTTTGAATGCAAGCTCAAGATCTGTGACCCCGAAAACCTCCAATTACCTTTTTCATAAAGATTCCTTGAAGTTGGAAAATTCGCTTCCTATACAAAACGGAAATTTCGATTTTTTCGATTTTCCGGCTTTTTCTTTGGGGTTTCCCGAATTTTCTTTTTTTTAAACCTCCCCTATATTATAGCGAACAAAACAAAAAAAATATCGAAATCGGTTAAGCCGTTTTTGAGTTTTAGCGAGACTAACGCACAGCAATTCATTTTTATATATATACATTTTTCATAGGTGAATTTCAATCTGTTATAAGCAACTGATTGTAAGTTCACCATCTTCGTTTTCCTCTCTATCAACAGATGTAGATTCATGCGATTTTTCTAATGGGGAGGAATTTTTCTTGAGCCATTTCTTTCACAAAGTTTTGTCCGAAACGTGGTTATGGCAGATATAAGGATTAAGGATAAGGCTTTAGTGGAATAGACAAGTTACAAGCCAGCATTCATTCATCGAATTTATTTGCACCCTTCTTGGGAAATATTAGCATTCTGGTCGTTTTTTTTTAAAACCCTACAATGAGGTATACAATGTACAACACACAATTCCCCACACCTTTTTACCCGAGGCTCTCTCAAAAGAGTGAAGCAAATTAAAAAAAAAATATAACAATTAAAAACCAAATATTCTAGTAGAAAATAAGTAAGAAAATTATATATTATTTTAAATTAAAAAAGGGCTTCAGAAATGACGATTTTTATTTCCGCCAGATGACAAGTGGACAAGGTATGAAAATTCAAAAAGTGAAAAATATCTAAACAAAATATCGTTTTTTTGTGTGCTTTCTTTTGTACTTCTCTTTACTAGAGTACTAATTTAGAGAAAAGTTAAAGATGGAATAAAAGTTTCAGAATAAAATTTCACAAAAAATAATAGATAACACATCCAATTAATCAATTTGAAAGAAATTGATAGGTTTCCGCTAATGTTTTTCCGGCCTTCGAAAATGGTAAATTTCATCGATGAAGTATACATATATAACGCTTATTACTGACGACACGAGGCAGATTGTTGTAGGTCGATCACCTAAAGCAACTTCTCAGAATAAAAAAAAATATATTGCGACAGACATACTTTGAGAACTTACTTGAGAACTTAAAATTGAAAAAAATTAGCTTCTGTACCTGCAGCTACTTCATTATGAAAAATAAGTATTACACGTGGCATTTAATTGCAGAGCCCAGGCCAGCACGAGCCCACTTCGAGGCCGTAGGGATGAAATTTGCTAAAAATGTTTCGAGTTTTCCATGGAGGGTTCGTTATTTGGAGCACAAATTCTCCAAAAACTTTAAAGGGGGTTAATTTGTCATAACTTTTTACAAGGAGTAAGTACGGTGGTGTACATAATTACTTAATATACACTTTGATGCGATTTTTTCGTTTGTTGAGTGTATCTCTGTTAGTGTTCGGGACAGCAGAGATTCCCTCAAAAATTTAAAAACAATTCGCGCGTGTTTTATTTATGTATTGCTTTACCTACCTTACCTTCTTGTGTTTTGAAAAGATGTGGATCAACTTTGGTTTCTGTTCTTCGTTATTTATTTAATTTATCCCTTTGTTCTAGTGTGTTCCTATTGTAATGGAAGCTTTCGGGAATTATTCCTTTGCATAAAAAGGGCAGCAAATCCGATATTTTCTACTATACACCTATTGCTAAATTGAGTTGTATTGCCAAGCTGTTTGAGGCTATTGTTTGTAAGGTTTTCCACTTTCACTGTAAACCCTTTTTATTACCCTTTCAACATGGGTTTATATAAGGAAAGTCGACTACAACGAATCTGTTTGAATTTACAAATGACTGTTTATCCGCTATTGAGTCCGGCAAACAGGTTGACTGCATTTTCACAGACTTCAGTAATGCTTTTGATTAATCACCGTATTCTTGTTAACAAGTTGACTAGGTTGGGATTCCCCGTTAGTGACTGGATTGCATCCTACTTGTCTGGTATGTGCATGTCTTTTTCCCGAAAGAGGAATACGCAGCTTTTCGAGTACTCAATAAATGGACATTTTCTTTATAGACTGTCTAAGATGATAGACTTGGGTGTTGTGCTCAACTCATCGTTTTATTTTGAGGATCATATTGCATCAATTGCTACTAAAGCTAATGCAACCTTAGGTGTCGTCAAGAGATGATCCTTACATCTCTCGTCTGTTGTATTGCACTTTCGTGAGACCCATTTTGGGATATGCCAGCCCGGTCTGGTGTCCATTTTATGAGTGCCATATAAACCGTTCAACTTAAATTACACTAATATTGACTTTCACTTATCGAAAAGCCACATTAAAGTTCGGCTTCGTTAATGATTAAACTAAGTAATCAGATTGTTGATGAAATTGTAAATAAATAAAACGTAATATTATTTAAAGCAAAATTATCTGTTTTTATTTATATCCTACACATCTCATTTACGTACCTTTAACTTGCCCCCGTGGCAACATTGAAAAATCAGCAAAATGAGACTAAGTACAAAAACCAAATATGTTTAATTGTTAATTAATTAGGAAATGCTAGGGAGATGGGGAAGCTATGCCGGTTCTGGCGCAAAGCTTCCTCTCATAGCTTTTTAAATATTCCACTTACGACAAATAGTTTCTCTAGTAAAGTTGTAGAGAAATCAATTCTAAAGTGTACTAAAAAAATTTTTTTTTCATTTATCCCATTGAGTGATTCCCCGCATATCCTTTTCTCGCTCGGTTATCTTCATCATCTTCTTGCGTCGACACTTCGCATTTCCGATTAGGTCCGCTTGTTTTGACCTGCGTTGCGTTACGCTGGATTTGCGTTAACTTTCTTCTCATATACTACGACATTTTCAACTTCAAGGCGTCATAGTTTTCCCAAATTTATTAATAAATATAATAGCTCCGAATAGCCACTCACCGTGCGCCGGAGGTACTTACTGAAAATTATCGAAGAGAGAAAACTAAAGTACTCTAATGAGGAACAATAAGTACAACCTAATCAAACTAGTCCTACAAGGAAAAATTACGGGAAGAAAAAGCAGAGGCAGGAAATATCTCGTGGTTGGACAACCTTACTGACTGGTTCCACTGTTCTTCGCTAACTCTGTTCAGAGCGGTGAAATCAAAAGACAATGTAAATACAATGGTAACCAATCTCCTGAGAAGAGAACCCTGAAGAAGAATATGACAGAAATCCGCTTTTGAAAAGGTTTTTGGTGAAGGTGTCGGCACCTGTAGAAAGGTTATTTTCATAGTCAGGCTTGGTGAACGCACCAAGAAGACTACGCTCTTTCAGACAATATTTTTAAAAAAAAAATCCTTCTGTTGAAAGCAAACGCCACTTGGGCCAGTTAAATTTGTTTAAAGATTTTATAATAAAATTCTGAATTAAGCCTTGAATTTATTCATCAATTTTTTCCTTCAGTAGCAAAATGCCTAGACATTAGACAAGATACATGCAATACAAGAAGTACTTATGGTGGAGTGGTTGGACAGCATTAATAGAGATTGTAACCGAAGGAAATTGACTAGTGGAAATAAAAATAAGTTACCCAAGAAAAAATAGTTTCCAACAAATTGTAGGCGTAGCGCGCTTAGAGTTTTCAGTGAAGATTTTGTTTTTCTCTCAAGGTCGACCACACATAAATTTATCCAAAAATTGATGAATCAATAAATTACATATAATTTATTGCTTATATTTATTACTACTCAAAGACCTTGTTCTTAAATACTATAATAATATGGTGTAAACCAAATTACTCCATAACACTCACTCGCTAGCTGCTATATACCAATTCTATTTTATTTTGCTTTCGATTTAATATAACTTTATCAATGCATAAATCGAGATCAAAGCCATTACAAAATATGTGTTAAGTTAAATAAATTGTTCACATTTTTATTTATTTATTTATTTATCATCATCAACAGGTACACAGGCCATCTGACATTTAAAACTATTATATAATAATGAATGGCAAATAAATCTTTGAAGAAAAGTTTAAACAAAAATTCTACCAATTTACAAATAATCTTTTTTTCAACGCTACTCGACTACAATTGAAGTCGATTCAAAAAAAGGAAGAATTATAATTTCTTCACATGGTTCATACCGGTTCAAAAGAGCCATAATTGGTCCTGTGATAATTAGAGTATAGAAAATGTTGTCCTCTAGTCAAGGGAGGACGCGAGTTTATATTAATAAGGTTCAAAAGATTAGGTGAATTTATAGCGCCAGTAACGATATCATGTATACATATAACACTTAATACCTCTCTGCATTTAGAGAGAGACGTCAAATCTAAGAGCTTTAATCTGTCCTTGTAAGGAGGAAGATTACAGGGATCATTCCAGGCTAGATCTCGCAGGGCACAGCGTAGGAACCGCTTTTGTACAGCCTCAATGCGGTCGATGTTGACTTGATAATGAGGCATCCACACTATTGACGCGTATTGCAATATAGGACGTACGAAAGCGCAGAACAAAATCTTGAGGAGATAAGGGTCAGCTAGATCCCTACACCAGCGCTTAATAAAACCAGTTGAATTAGCCCGATTTATAATGTTATTAATATGAACTCCAAAATTAAATTTTGTGTCAATAGTGACGCCAAGGTCAATAAAGCGTACTTGTAGAGACAAAGGAAGATCGTCAATCTTGTAGGGATGATCCAAAGGGGAACTCTTCCTACTAAACGAAATCAGATTGCATTTTCCAATGTTCAGCTTCATATGATTTTTGGAGCACCATTCAGAGAACTTAATAAGGTCCTCTGGCAAAAGGCATTTTGTAAGAATTCGATGGCTCTAAAAATCTTAGATATGTGCATTTTGAATTAGAGGGAACAAATCATTAATGAAGATTGTAAATAACAAGGGACCTAGATGACTGCCTTGTGGAACCCCAGACAATACGATAACACTGTCAGACAAGGTGGAAGAAAATTTAACCTTAAAATATCGATTTGTGAGATATGACTTAATCCATTGAACCATATCGATGGAAAAGCCAAGTCGCAGTAATTTAAAAATTAGCACTCTATGGGAGAGTTTGTCGAATGCCTTTATAAAATCAGTGTATATGCAATCAACTTGTTGTCCCTTTTCTAAATTCGTTATACAAAAATTAGAGAATTCTACTAAGTTAGTCACTGTTGACCTACCTTTAACAAAGCCATGCTGCTTCTCAGATAAAAAAGAAGTGCAATAGAAGGTCAGATACTCCGTTACGATAGACTCAAAAAGTTTTGGGATAGGGGACAGTTTAGCAATAGGCCTGTAATTTTCAAGAAAATTCTTTTTCCCTTTCTTAAAAATAGGAATAACGTAAAATAACTTCCAAATATCAGGGAAAGTACATGAACGCAAGGATAAATTAAACAAAAACGTGAGGGGCTCAACAAATGAGGCACCACATTTACGAAGGACAACACCAGGAACACTATCGGGAGAATCCGAGTAATCTTTGTAAATTTTATTTTAATAATTTAAAACAGCACAGACGTCTAGAACAATGTTAGTACATTGTATGGGAAGACAAGTCAAGTAGTTAAAATAGTCTAAGTCTATATCACGGATTTCATTACAGTAGGCATTGCTAAAGTGTTTAGCAAAAAGGTTAGAAATAGCAGAAGGTTCACAACCCGTTTCATTGTCAAGAGTTAAAACAGATGGGTAGTTATTAGTGTTAATAAAATTCCAAAACTGCTTAGGGTTAGATCTAATATTAGATTTCATGCGATCAGTATACTGGCGGTACAAATACTTGGAATAATTATTAAATTGCCTCCGCAAATCGCAATAGAGGAGGTAGTCATCGCTCGCATCAGATTTTTTGTATTTATGCCAAGCCTTGTTTCTTTGATTTCGCAATGACCTTAATTCTTTATTATACCACACAGGGTTATACAAAAAGTCCTTTTTTCTGACTAGAGGCACAAACCGAGCAATTCCATCTAAAATTAATTCATAAAATTTACGCACGGCTGCATCAACCTCAAGGCAATTCTAAATAATGGACCAGTCACAGATATTCAAAAAACAATTGAGCGCATTAAAGTTCGCTTTCCTAAAATCATATGAATAATCGAGAATGTTATTGTCAGATGTTAACTTAAAAAAAGAAAACAAAACAAGCATTACTGGATGGTCGGGAACCTCTTCGAAAATAGGATCGGCGCATGCATCACATAGGTGGACGAGGAGTCAGAAGCAAATACCAAGTCAAGCAGCCGCTGCCGAGAGTTGAGCACCCCACTGATTTGATGTAATCCTAGGTTGCACATATTGTCCACTAGCTCTATTTCAGTATGACGCGTAACACCAGTAGCTGACAAAAATGTAGCATCTTCAGAGTAATTCCAAATCAGGTGCGGCAGATTGAAATATCAGAGTACAATTACGTCGTTCTTATATGAACACAAGTCAGAAACGTCCTGAAGATTTCTCATTAGGGTCTGATAAGTGCATTTTTAATGATTAGGGTCATTAAGGAAAAGTAGACGCGTCGTTAACAATATTCGTAGGAGACTGACTTTTTATTCCTTGGCTTCCTGGTCACTTGATTCCAACTAGTTTTCTAAACTACCTAGTTACTTTAAATTTATTGGCAAATCCTGCCTCCTCCACATACTCATAATATTCGAGTATTCTAGTACTAAAGTAGGTACTACTGTTGTAAAAACATAAGGGAGCACTGGGATCCATAAGAAATAGCTAGTTGAAAAACAGAAACAGAATTTTATGCTGAATATATGTGTTGATTGTTTAAGTACAAGCCTTACTGCTTCAGCAGGTCTATAACAAATTTTACATACTAAAATCGCCAAAGCTAAGGCACAGTCTCCTGGTAGTCATATCCTTCATACAATCGGAATGAGCTCCTGGTCGAGTACGACCTCATACCTAAGCAGTTTCGCATACTTCAAAAGCAGTTCCCTCCAATAGCACTCGACATCCTTCATCCTCAGATGGTTCCTTATAAATTTGTATCCCTCCCCAGCAATCTCCTGAGCGACACTATCGTTCGCCTGCAAATACCTTATTAGGTGCTCCAGTTCTTCCTCGCTTGGATAGGACTTCAGGGGGACATAGTGCTGCCATTCTCCTAATTTTTCATAGAAGAACTCTTTCCACTCATTGCCTACGTGGATCACAAGTGATTTGCAAAGGAATAGATGCTTGAATCGGAAACTGGCAGCCACCCCTCTGAAGTTAAAGAGGAATTTGTACGGACAGTGCTCTTCTAAGGATATTTCCTCCGCGGGCTCGGCGTGGAGGGTGTCCTTTGGGGATTTCCATGCCTGATTTTTTGTGTATTGGGCGTCTACTAGTTCAGGATGCCTTCTAGAGAGTAAGACCAATGAGTCCCGTTCATCAGAAGTCCTCGAACCACGAAAAAACCCTCTGGATTCCTTCTTGTCCCACGGCCACTTTTTGGACGCTTCGGTGATTGAGATTCTGTGCTTATCCCAACGACCCAGGCCAACTGGATATAGAGAAATCGCTGGACCGCCTTCCCAGAAGGACCATGAAGGGTACATGATGTCCAGGTACTTGTCTGTCTTGCTAAAGGAGAACACAGGCCCCCTCTTCTCAAAGTGCTTGTGAATCTGAGGCCAGTCCCGGCAGTTTATAATTATCTCCATATTCGGCAGCTCTGGGAGCAGCTGCTTAATGAAGTGCTCGATGCCGGAGCAACGAGATGGAAACATGCAGTGTTTCTGCCGGTAGAGCTTGTGGGCGATTACTTGATATTTCGTGCCCCTTTCAGACACCTCAAGGATCTGAGCCTTTGTCACTCCCTCCTGATAGGGTTGTAAATCGCCATCTATCACGGATGAATAGAAACCACAGATGCCATTCGGGGCTGTTGGTTTGATTTTATTAATTTCTAGGGAATCGCCTATTTTTTAAGGTAAATGGGTGAGACACGTAATCTTAAATTCGCCTAGAACTCACTTAGTCTGCAGGTCTTCTCCTTAAAAAATATGTCACGAGGTGTGCAAACGTCTTCAAAAGTGTTGCAATATAAAATAAAGTTGGCTAACAGTAATAAAAGGCAAAAATTATCACAAAACATTTTAACCGGCAGAATAAAAACATCGTTGTCAACAAAAATATTTGGAATTCGTCCAAAATGCTTGGAAAGTACTTCCAGAATCTAATCGCATTCTTCCAATATAATAAGTTTCTGCGTGAAATTTCCTTCATGTTGACATTTCGAACTGTCAGTGTGGCGTTTCATATCTGACAAGTTTACGGAGAGCCACCGAGCACAGCTGGAGGAAATTTTTCAGTAAATTACGCGTTACAAAATGAAGAGGACATAATAGGACTATTCTAGAGGGACGATGCCATTTACGAAAAGGAAAATGAAGCAGTTCGGGATATGTGGCTTTATTCTTATCTTAGGTGAGTTCCAATCAAAATTGCCGCTCAAGGAGCTTCCGTCTTACACAGCCGCTTTCCGGCAGTTTTACTTTTATACAAATCCCTAGCAAGTCCTCACGAGAAACATATTGCCCAGATCGAGGATAAAGTTGACGTTATAAAGGAGAGGAACGTTGTGTACGAGAACGGAGACAGGGATTTTGTGATCCAGCAGCAGCTACTCGAGCTGGAGGAAACAAAGGCCAGGTTGAGGGACCTCGAGAAGAAAGTGAGGCAGCTCGAAACGAGAATACCAAGGAAGTATCCAGACGTAAGATTCCTGAACTACAAAAACCGGAAAAGGATTCTGGTGAGCGTGCTTTCCTTTTACGTAATCAAAGCCAAGTAGCTGGGCACTTATTTCGCTCCAATTTATTCGTAAAACAGGTAACCGGTGGGGCAGGTTTCGTCGGCTCCCACCTGGTGGACTACCTCATGATGAGAGGCCACGAAATCATTGTAGTCGACAACCTGTTTACAGGCCGTAAAAGGAACATCGAGCATTGGTTCGGGCACGAGAACTTCGAGCTTATCCACCACGATATTGTCAACCCGCTCTTTATAGAAGTGGACCAAATCTATCACTTAGCCAGCCCCGCTTCTCCACCTCACTACATGTACAATCCCGTTAAAACCATTAAGACAAACACTATGGGTGAGAATGCGTGGCAAAAGCTTAATGTGTCCTTTGTATTAAAGGCGCTCTCCTTTTAGGGACTATTAACGTTTTAGGGCTTGCGAAGCGTGTTGGTGCCAGGGTACTAATAGCCAGCACCTCCGAAGTTTATGGAGACCCAACCGTTCACCCGCAGCCGGAAACTTACTGGGGACATGTGAATCCAATTGGTAAGCTGCTTTAGTTCCTTTCAGAGGTGATATACACGTGGAAAGTGAAAATAGGGATGTGTGGAAACAAACAGCCGGCTGAAAAGTGTCTTCAGAGCTTTATGGGGAGCTGGGTTTGGCGCCTTCACTGCAAGAAAAGGAATTACAGCGTAAAACCGCGAAGGGGCGTTTGAGGCCAAAAGGAGCGTTTTACGTGACTTTGCACACATTGAATGTGCCTTTGAAAACAATTTCTTGGGTTCAACTAAGGCCGTGGATATACTCCTCGCGACAAGAACAGACCAGATATTGAGGAGAAATCAAAATGATTTAATCTCGTCTGATTAGAGCTCATTGAACAATGTAGGTGCTCCAAAATAATTACGGTTGGCTCTGATCCGGTTTGCTCTAGTCTAAAGCAGTCAAAACCATTCGCAATTTGTACTATTTTATGTTTATCATGTGCTGCAAAATTATCTTACAAGTTTCAAGAATATTTTTATTTCTTTGCTATGGGAAGAATATTTATATTATCTTTTAAATTTCAGACATAGTTTGTCCACTGACATTGAAAAATGGCTTTTTATTGCCAAGCAAATTAATTTTTACAAAGTTCTTCTTAAGTGCTCGTTGTATGTTCATAACGAGGTCTACCCATGCTTTTGACTACTCGTAGCTGTGTACTTAAACGTGATTAAGTAAAAATATTAAAAATAACATTCGAGTAAATTTCTTTTCTTTTGTTATAGAATGCCATAGTCAATTGGAAACTTTATAGTCTCATTCTGTCCGTCTGTTGTATATCACAGCCTTAGTACGTAAAACAGAAATAATGAGATTTTTGGAAAAAAAACATTTTTTTTTAACTCCCTCGCATTACAAGTTAACAGTGCACTCAAAAGTTTTGTTTTCACTTAACCCATGAACCATCTTGCCGAAATGGACGAACTGAAGACGTCGTTAAAAGTGTCGTTTTCTAAATGTCGTTCATTGACGCGTCGAGTGCCAGAATGCGCGAACTGCCCTCAGATCACGCATTTCGACACTCGACACGTCAGTAAACGCCACTTTTTACGACATGTCGTCTTCCTGGGTTGCAGCATTTCGACACGACGATTACCATATTCAGAAAACACCTCTGTACTTATCCACAAGTAAATAATTGTAAAAACCACTGTATATTGTTACTTAAACTTGAAAACAAATTTTTAACGTGAATTTGTGTAATAATTATAATTGAGTCACAGCCACTTTTCGTAGAGCTTCCGTTTTATTGTGTCTTCAACTCGACGCCAAAAGTGGCGCCGAATTGCGTGAACCAAAATCGACATTTTGTACATCGTTTTCATTAGTCGTCAAAATACGCGAACTGGCACCTATAATTCTGTACAGAACCTTATAGACTCAAAAAAGATAGTATTTTTAGAATTGTACATTTTGCTTAATAAAGTTAAAAATAGATGTAAATGATAAATTTATACAAGTTAGTCATACACAACATATCATATCAGTTGTGTTCTTCTCCGCTAGCTGGAGCAAAACAAAATTACTTGAAGAGAATTATCCCTGTGCTGAACCGTTTTATACAGAAATGAAAGAAGTCTGTGGTGAACAAGGTAATGCATATCTCAGTTTTCCACAGAGGAAATTAATTCAGGCTGAGTGATAAATTCCTACAATGCACAACACACACAATAGCAATTAAATTATTGACAATATTCTCTCCTAACCTATCTACGTTCAAGTACATAAAACCGTTAAGTGAATGCAACTTTTGAATAACAAGGACATTTTCATAAATTCAAACTTGCATTACATGCATGCATCCAAGTAAGTGCAAGTGTGCTTTAGACCACACGACTGAAGTAAAACTTCTTAATTTAGATCCATCTATATGTATGTATATATATATGCTTATATATGTATAATATATACATGTATATACATATATTAATTTTCTATAAATATCTCTCTCTTGCTCCTACAGTGTGATACAGACAATAGGCCTGCACTGTGTCTTTTCTCAACTTCCGTTCGCCTCGCCCGATCACACTTTTCGTAACGCCCTCGTCACGCATTCACCAGCTTACTCCCCAAGTCAAGCGTTCGCCTCGCCCGATCACACTTTTCGTAACGCTGTCGTCAATCATTCACCAGCTTACTCCCCAAGTCAAGCGTGCGTAAAGAAGTTTTACTTCAAAAACATGCGTATCAGCAAATTGTGATCAAGCTACTACATATTTACTTGCAAAATTCCAATCAATTTAAATAAAAATTTGCTATGATGAAAACTCTATAAAATCAAGTTTAAATGCATGAATACTCTCCAATTGACTTTTGCAACCAAGTTTGCATCATGGAAAAGTCCATATTTTCCACATTCATTTTAATAACTGCGGATAAGTGCATGCGCTAAAAAATGGTAGAAGTGTACCTACTTTTTACTTAAAAGGCGCCTACAGTTTGAGAAAAAGGACCCGACCTAAATATTTTAATTAACCCAATTCAAGAAAGGAGGTTCTCAATTGATCGATTTTTTTTTGTGTGTTGACTCATATTTCCGGTATTTCTAAACCAATTGACATTTTCTATTTAGAAATTAATACCTTCAGGGTAGTCCCATAAAAATTTGATCAATATCTGATGACGAACGGAAATTCTCAGCTTCAAAGGATTTCTATGGAAACGAGTCTTTTATTGTTTTTAGGGTCGCTGATCTGAAATCTACTATCGAAATATGGAAATTTAAAATGGGGAATCCAATATAGCGAGCGATAATTCTTAATATAAACAGACTTGCTTGTAAATGAAATTATAGGAGTTTTTGGTTTCGCTGAATTAAATTTTCTCAAGAAATTCAATCTCGAGAATATTTTGCGTTCCCGCGAGAAAAGTGAAAATCCTTCTCCATTCATGAAACAGTTTCATTCATTCTGTACCAGTTTTTATTTACAATTTGGAACAAATTTGTTCCTCACTTCATTTGGAAGGACGTTCCCAGTAAATTTCAATATGAAAAAGTTTTACTGTATAAATATATTAAATAAGCAAGTAATATATAGCTAAACGGGCAAAAGTGATGCAATGGCGTCGATTTAGAAAAAAAAGTTATTGCTTTTTTATGAGGGTAATTACTCGAATAACGGTGCTGTCAATCCAATTGCAATTAAATTTAAATATCTCATAAAGGACGTCATTCTAATAAGCTTTTGTTTTGGACATATGGTGTAGAATCCTACACGAAAAAAGATACAAGTAATTTTCTATGTGTAAATACCTCTTTCCTTCCCCACATTTTATCTTCGAGTAGGTTTCAGTGGCTTGTATGTATATAATATACACTACTATAATTATCCTAACGATTCATATTTTTGCATTGTTTTTGGATTTTGTATCGTTAAAAATAAAAGAAAACATTAATTACACACTATTAATTGATCCTTAAGCTAAAGCTGAGTATATTGAAGTTCTCTAAATTCCACCACACGGTTTTCATGAGTTCTTGTTGTTGCATTTAAAAAATGCAAAAAGATTATAGTAAAGTAATGGTACCGTTGTAGTCTCAGTCATGGCTCATAAAAAATGTGACAAATGAAATATCAAAAAAAAAAATGGCGCTGCGAAAGACTATGGAAAATGTATTTCCGATTCCATTTAAAACTTTTGAACACTCTTCGAGTTATTGTTATATGTTAAAAAAATAACTTCAATATACTTATATTGTTACAGGACACAAGGTTAATCCTGCTGATTGTGAGGATTCTTTATTTTATCACCAAAACGAAATCTTTAGCTTTTCAGTAGTTTTTATTTTAACTGTTCAATACTTTACAATTTAACTAAATTGCACACAACAATCTCGTACTTTACAATTTAATTAAGTTACACACAACAATATCGTACTTTACAATTTAATTAAGTTACACACAACAATCTTGTTTCGAAGCTCAGGCAGGACTGAATCTTACTTTTACTAATTACACAGGTAGCGAAGTCAACCAGCTGACACATCATTTTCGTCTTGCGACATAAAACGATCGCGAAATCACGCGTAAGTTGATAGCCGGACGCAGCAGTCAACTTGACTAAGCGGAATTTGGGAGTAAGCAAAATTTAATGCTGAAATTTAGGAAATTAGGTGATGAAATTGTGGGTAGCAACGTGAGGCATAGGCACGTGTAACGGGGTTGGAAAGAAGATATGAAGAATGATTAGGAGTAGGTCATGGGAACATAACACCTCCCCCCTTAAAAAAAATTGAGGTTATAGGGATAAGGTCAATTTGTTACGTTAAAATCCTTTTCAGCCAGATGTGGATGGATGATAGATGCACGAAGTTGTTGTCTACGATTTTCAGATTGACTATCAATTTCTTCACGGTCGGAAACTACCGATGACGAAGGATACCGGGTAACTGGTTGATTTACGTTACTTGTACGGGAGAAAAGTTTATTTTTTGATTTTATTACACAATTTTCATTCTTAGGACTATTTTTGGATCTTAAACATTGATACAATTTGTATAATATGAACATGATAGTTATCGAAGATAAAACATACAAAAGTAGTGAATACATGGATGGATATCTAATAAGTGTTGGATGCATTTCAGCTTCTGTTATCTTTTCGTTGATTTTATCTAAATCGTGCGACACAAGTTTAAGACTGTCTAAGTCAATATTGGTTAGGGACAAGGGAGTTAACTGGAGGTACTCATGGGAGAAATTTAATTTACTTTGTTTACAGCAATCATCATCGATTATATTGAGGGAAGGGATGACGGGTTGGAATTCAGTGGTCACGACGTAATTAGGTACTAATCGGTTCGAATTCATATACGCTTCGCAACTATTATTGAGTGTTAGGATATTTGTACCGACAACATTCAAATCTATTATTCCCTTGATGTGATCGCATAAAATTGTCAACGGTTTGCTCTGAGAACTTATTAGGATCCAGTTATTGAATTTTAGGGCATGTATTATTTCGAGATCTCCATACAACATCTTAGTGTTGCAATTTTTTGGGATTTTATTAGAAAATTTCATGAAAAGATTTATTTCGCAATTAGTATTTTGACTTGTAGAATAAATGATATTGTTTTCGCATAGGAAATGTTCATTAGTTAAGAGTTTACACACGTTTATATCGTGGATAATGGTATAACTCATGTGGTTGTTGGAGATTGCAAGGTAATTAGAAGTTGGCTGGATGTACGCGTAACTGATGTCACTGTCTTTATGCGGGACAGGTAATGGAATAAGTTTATATAATTTAAAATAGGTGTCTTCGCTTAATGGGAGGTTTAAAATGAAAATTAAATTTGAATTTTTGAAATATACTTGGAGGTCGATGATGCTAAATAGTGTGTGAGCATGCTCTAAGTCACACGGAACTGGAAAATTCAATCCCTTTGGTAAGAATTGCATGTTGCTATTTAACTCGGTCACTAGTTGGATAGGAGTGATGACTATTGGATGAAGGGTATTTTTCTTAGCGAAGAGTACGGCGTTGATCAAGTTATCTATTTGTTCGTTTAGTTCGTCCGACAGGTACGTGAGTAACCCGATGTGCTGCGTAATAACTTCCTGTATTTGTAAAGCTTTAATTGAATTTGAAATAGTTTCGCTAAACTTATTTATTTTATTAATATTTTCATTTAAGTAATTTTCATGAATTTTCAATTGACTAATAGTTTCATTAAAGTTGGCAATAGTACCCTTTATTACGTGCACTTGGTCTTTCATTAAGTTAAGACTCACGTGTTCATTGTCCGCAACTTGATTTATCGCGTTCTCGAAATATTCGGCATCGTTTGAATCAAGGGTGCCAAATATTGTTTTGAACATCGATCCTATACCGTTAAACCATCCACGTCTTTGTCGTGAGTGTCCGATTAGATTTTGAAGAGACTCCAACTTAGTTTGAAGTGAAGGGGTTTGGATAGAAATTAAGCTAAGGGATTGTTTACAATAGAATGATTCCGAAGTATCGTTCAGATTACTACACAAATCAAGTGATTTACGGTAAGTCCTTCTTACTAGATCTAACTTGCTATAATAAATAGACATATTTAGGTAAGTAACAACTTTCCACGTGGATGAGTGGAATTTAACATTACCCAGGTTCTCGAAGTAAATTCCACTGTTGTTTCCTAATTTTTCCAACTCGTAATCGATCGCGGTGATTTTTTTTAATCTGAAATAATTATACAGAGGGTTTAATTCGATTTTTATGGACTCTAGTTTCTTTGTTCTTAATCTTAATAGTGACGTTTTGATTATTATGAACCTTCAAAATTTCAAATGGACCCTTATAGTTAGGAGCAAGTTTGTGAGATTTATTATTCTGTAAATAAACCATGTCACCTACTTTGAAGCTAGGATTGTGAATTTTTTTATCGTATCTACTTTTGGAATTTTGTTTTGATTCAAGGATGTTTTCTCTAGCTATTGTATGTGAAGTGTATAATCTGTTTTTGAGTTGGTCGATGTAATTATCATAAGTGTATTTAAATTCTGGTTCTTTATTAAAGGAACTAGGGATTTTTGGTTTATTGCCAAATAATAGTTCGAAGGGAGAAAACTTGGTAGTGCTATGGACCGATGAATTGTACGAAAACATGGCGGTCGGTATCCAATCGTCCCAGTTATTTAGTGTAGGATTAAGGTAGTGTTTCAAGTAATCTTTTAAGGTAGAATGAGACCTTTCGAGAGCTCCGTTACTTTGGGGATGAAACGCGGTCGTATGTAATTGTTTAATGTTCAAAGCTTTCGAGAACTCCTTTAGCAAATTTGACATAAAGTCTGCTCCTTGATCCGATAGAATAGAGCTGGGAATACCAAAATGGCTAACGAAGTTTAGGAGCGTTTCGGCAATTGTAACTGCTTCGTGATTTGGGACAGGATATGCAACTGAATATTTAGTCAGATCATCTTGCATAGTGACAACGTATCTGTTACCTTTCTCTGTGATAGGAAGTGGTCCAACTACATCTAGACATAATTTTTCGAATGGGGTGTTCGCTGTGGAGGTGATCTCCATAGGAGCTTTGAATGTTTTCCTTACTGTCTTATTTCTTTGGCAAGATTCGCAAGATTTTACATAAGTTTTGATTTCTGATTTCATTTTGGGCCAATAGTACATGGACTTGATCCTATTGTATGTCCTATGAAATCCACCGTGACCAGAGAGAGGATCATCATGATTCTCTTTCAGGATCGCGGGAATGTCATTCTTTAGAGGGGTTACTATTTTACCTGAATAAATGATTATTTTGATTTTTGTGTCCCGGAATATGTACTGGATCATGCCCTTAAGTTTAGAGTACTTAAATTGGTTTATAGAATCCTCGAAATTCGGTAATGAGATGGATTCGATTTTGTCTTCGATTAGTCTAATTTTTAAGTTTTGAATAGAATAAAATAAGTCTTTATAGAGTGGTTTTTCCCAATGATTCTGTTTGATGAAGCAATGATAAATATTTTTCCCTGTTTTTACATTAATTGATTTAAAATTAGAATAAATTTCGTGGGACAAATTTTCTAGAATTTCCTTATTTTGAGATAAAGATTTGAGCTCAAGGGAAAACTTATTGGTTTCATCCAGATCAACACTTGTAATATAGGCAATATGATCTTTCGATTTGATTAAATGGGACTCACTTTCTTCGAAGCAGAATACCTTTGGGGTAAGAGAGTTATAAAAGAATTTTGTATAGTCTTCGAAGGAATCTCTATTTGATGATCTAGCGAGGTTTACATTTGCTGTCGATATTCTAGACAAACAGTCGGCGTTCGAATTTATTTTTCCTTGCTTATAGATGATTTCATAATCATACTCTTCTAAACGCAGCCTCCAACGGACTAATCTCGATCCGGGATCTTTACAATTGAAAAGCCAAATTAGTGGGCGATGATCGGTTATTAATTTAAAACGACGACCATATACATAGGGACGGAAGTGATTTACCGCCCAAACTATTGCCAATAATTCTCGCTCCGTTGTGCTGTAGTTGGATTCTGCTTTATTAAGAGTTCTAGAGGCAAAGGCAATAGGAAGATCTTTACCTATGGGACCTTGGGATAGGATTGCACCTATAGCGAAACCTGAAGCGTCAGTTGTTATGAGAAATTCTTGGGTGAAATCAGGATATATGAGAATGGGGTCCTGCAAAAGTTTGGTTCTAAGAAAATTAAAAGCTTCTTCTTGCTGAAAGGTCCATTCAAATCGCTGGCCCTTCTTTAAGAGAGAAGTCAACGGTTTGGATAATTTACTGAAGTCTTTAATAAATCTCCGATAATACCCTACGAGACCTAGGAATGATTTGATATCCTTGGGTGATGTTGGACGCGGAAATTCTTGAATTATTTTTGTTTTCTCCGGGTTCGGTTTTACACCTTCGCTAGAAATTATGTGTCCTAGATATGCGACTTCCTTACGAAGGAACTCGCACTTATCCGGCTGGAGTTTTAGGTTACTTGCCTCTAACCGCTCGAAGACCTTCGTGAGTTTTTCCTCGTGGTCCTTTAAAGACGAAGAGTATACAACGACATCATCGAGGTATACAAAGCAGTGAGTCGAGGTTAACCCGGACAAGATAGAATTCATTAACCGTTGAAATGTCGCTGGAGCATTTTTCAGCCCAAACGGCATACGGTTGAACTCATAATGTCCTGAGGGAACAGAAAAAGCTGTTTTGCTTTTGTCGACTTCGGAAACCTCGATCTGGTGGAATCCAGATGCGAGATCTAAGGTTGTGAAGTAGGTACTATGACCTAATTGATCTAATATCTCATTGATATTAGGGAGCGGGTAGGAATCTCCGATGGTGACGTTATTTAACTTACGATAGTCAATTACTATTCTCCACTTCTGTTTTCCTGAGGCGTCGACTTTCTTCGGTACGACCCAAAGTGGAGATGACCACGGCGATACAGAGGGTTTTATAATATTTTGATCCAACATTTGCTCAATCTGTTTGTGGACCTCTTCCTTGTGACACTCGGGATATCTATAGGTTTTACTAGCTATAGGAGGCGAATTACCTGTGTCGATGGAGTGCTTGATAGAGGAGGTAGACGTTAAAAAATCGCCTTCGAGGAAAAATACTTTATTAAATTTTGTACAAATGCGTTCTGTAAGTTCCCTTTCTTCAGAGTTCATATGATCCATTCGGACTATTGATTTAAGAGGTGTGTTTCGATCGAATGTGAAATCTGAGTTGGTTTCAAATCTATATATCTCCTTTGAAATGGGCAAAAGTTTCACCTTTGCATTAGTAAGTAAGACTTTATTTTCGAGAGTATTAATAACTGTAGCGTATGCTTTTTTATTGAGACGCACGGACGTGATGGCTCGACTAAGGTGGACGCCATCAAGGATTTTTACGTCAGGGATGATGCCCTCGTTGAGCTCTGGATTTAGAACCTCTATTTCGATTAAGGACTCTGATCGAGCTGGCAAAATTATTTCATCTGGGGCATTATCATTAAAGAAAAATGGTGTTTTGATGTGCTCTCCATTACTTACTTTGAGAATTAGGACATTCGATTCGTAATCTAATGTAGATTTATATTTTTCTAAAAAGTCGTTACCTAGGATACCGTCGTATGGTATATTTGATTCAGATGCAATGATATGGAACTTATGTTCGAATTCGGTGCCGTTTATTGACATGGACAGATTGGCATAACCAATTGTTTTGATAGGATTCTTGTTTTCATCGATTCCTCTTAAAGTAAGGATTTCATCGTCATAGTATATAGTTTTAGGATTCAAGGAGTTGAACTTAATAATTGAGACGTTGGCGCCACTATCAACTAGTAACTTGAAAAATTGAGAATTTGAATTGGGACAGGCGAATTTTATGTGAATTGTATTAGAATTTGTCAATATTAATTGAGATTCAATGCAGCGAAGTGATTTAGCTCTCGAGGGGTTGCTGCTGGTGCCTCGAGAGTTCTGATGTTTCCCTGTTTCTCCTCTAACCCGGGGTTTCTACTAGCTTCGGTAGGTTTTCCTTGATTTCCATTCCTTTCGTTTACTCTTTTCCTTTTCTCACACTCGAAGATGTTATGACCTTTCGCCTTGCAATATTTACATATCTTTTCCCCAGTAGAACTTAAGAGTAATTTGGAAGGGGCTTTGTTTTGCGCAGCACTGGGGGTGGATTTTTTATAACAGTTTAGATTAGTATGACCGGAACGTTTACAATTATTACAAAATTTAGTAGCCTTCTGTTGATTAAGCAGCAGGGCCACCTTTTCTTCTTCAATAGCAATATTGAATGCTTCGTTTAGACTGGAGATTTCCCTAGCTCGGAGCATTTGACTAATTTCGGGCCTTGTATTAAGGATGAAAGTGTGCAGGGCGAGGTCATTCATTGAGGCTATGCGACCTGGCAGTTCCTCTGTAGGGTGGTTTCCCTGTTGTATCGAGGTCAGCACTCGTTTAAGGGAAGTTTCGACCCGACACATATACTGCGAAACCGTTTCGTTCATCAACTGACGACAACTCAGCAGTTCCATCAGTAAATGCCCATGGGTTTTCTTGTCAGAGTACATACTTTTTAGGTACTCCTTTAGTGCGGACCAAGTACGGAAAACATGATTAGCGCAGGCGGATTCCGCTTTTCCAGTCAATTGCGCTTTTGCGTACGCTAATAAAATTGGTTGTTGCTCATCATTTGAAAGATTAAATGCAGAATCACAATTATTTAGAAAAGGAATTAATTTCTCCCGATCTCCATCGAAAGGCTTAATAAATTTGAATAATGTATTTATGTCGATTATATACGGCGTACGGCGGCGCTCCTCATTACGACGGGACGTGCTAGGGACTGGTTCGGATGGAGGTATAAAGGTAGGATCTAAAGGAGTTTCTTTCTCTTCGGTCGTGTCTTGTGTTTGTGATTGAGATTTTGTCGTAGGCATTTTACAATTCTACTACAATTTTACACTCGATTGGAAGAAAAATTTGTTGGTGTGATTTATGTAGTGTCAAAAATTTTTTGCTAGCACAATTTTGATGATCTCGTGTCTTAGATACTAAAACATTTGATATAATACTTATTATTATATTATATTATATTATTATATAGTGAATGATATTAATTTTGGACTGACTTACAATTTTAGCAGTAGTATGATGGCGATTAATTTCATGTTGATCAAAGGTTGATGCGCTGAGGTGGAAATCCGGAAGCTCTTGCTTGGGTTGAGGGTTCAGACGACGACGTTGATGTTAGTTGAGAGATGATTCCTCGTTGAGGTGGAAATCTGGAAGCTCTGGCTTGGGTTGAGGGTTGAGATGAACGACGTTGATGTTGATTAAGAGACGATTCCTCGTTGATTATACGGATGAAATATTCAGTTGATGGGTGGATTGAGTACACTGCACTGCGAGACTTCTCCTCTGATTTACAGTTGTGTAACTTATTGAAACGTCTGATTGCGATATTACTGATTTCCTTTCAACCGGAATTTATCGTTCTCAGTCTTACAAATTTACTTCTTAACTGGAACTTATTTTTCACGGTTTGTTAGGAACTTGATTTCTTGTTACTTTGGCGATCCCACTTCTGACACCAAAATTCTCCTGTTACAGGACACAAGGTTAATCCTGCTGATTGTGAGGATTCTTTATTTTATCACCAAAACGAAATTTTTAGCTTTTCAGTAGTTTTTATTTTAACTGTTCAATACTTTACAATTTAACTAAATTGCACACAACAATCTCGTACTTTACAATTTAATTAAGTTACACACAACAATATCGTACTTTACAATTTAATTAAGTTACACACAACAATCTTGTTTCGAAGCTCAGGCAGGACTGAATCTTACTTTTACTAATTACACAGGTAGCGAAGTCAACCAGCTGACACATCATTTTCGTCTTGCGACATAAAACGATCGCGAAATCACGCGTAAGTTGATAGCCGGACGCAGCAGTCAACTTGACTAAGCGGAATTTGGGAGTAAGCAAAATTTAATGCTGAAATTTAGGAAATTAGGTGATGAAATTGTGGGTAGCAACGTGAGGCATAGGCACGTGTAACGGGGTTGGAAAGAAGATATGAAGAATGATTAGGAGTAGGTCATGGGAACATAACAATATATTCTATTATAATATTTTTGTAATGTTTTCTTTTAGCTTAAGGATCAATAAATAACGCTTAATGGATATTTTGCTAATTTTTATCGATACAACCATACAAACACAACCCCTAAAACTATTAAACTGCGCTCCGGCTGGAGGTGTGTATCCCCTTTACCAATTAATAATGTTTGTTGATATCGTGGAAGGAATTACATATGGTTTTATAGCTTAGAGAGTGTCCACGTGGTCTCTCATCACGGCTCGGATGGCAGGTGTGCACCCTTCTGACGAAGTTTTAGAGTAAAGGCGGCTCGATTGCACGCATATGGCGTTCGATATCTTCCTTCAGTTGTTGAATCGTCTCAGGGTGATTCACACAGACCTTACTGTTGAAAAAACCCCAGAGGAAGAAACCCAACCAGGTTAAATCGCAACTTCTCGGCGGTCAGTTTGGTCTCCAAAATAAAATATGACACAAGCTGCGAACTTTGCATGCTGTGTGGCAAGTCGCGTCAACCTGTTTAAACCATATGGCGCTTTCGTAAACGTCTATGTTTTCATATGACAGCTACCAAATATGACTAAGCATTTGACATATGAAAATGGCGCGTGATTCAATTATATATATACTTGCGAGGAATTTGTTTAGGTCGGAACATTTCATTCCATCTTTCATGCCATAGTGAATTCTAAATTTGTATTGTGTTGTTTACGGAATTGGATAGCTGTAAAAAATTTTGATGATATTGCTCCAAGCATAAAAACATCAACAAACTGACTTTCCTATTATTTAGAGGTTTGCAATAAAAGTTCTTCATTTCTTTCCCAAGGACCCCGTGCTTGCTATGATGAAGGTAAACGTGTTTCCGAGACACTCAGTTATGCTTACGCGAAGCAGGAAAATGTTAACGTGCGAGTTGCCCGAATTTTTAACACATACGGTCCACGGATGCACATGAACGATGGACGTGTCGTATCCAATTTCATCCTACAAGCCCTGCAAAACGAATCGATTACAGTCTACGGCAATGGAAAGCAGACCAGGTCCTTCCAGTACATTTCGGACCTCATAGACGGCCTTGTCGCACTTATGGAATCGAACTACACACAACCCGTCAACATTGGCAATCCTGTCGAGCATACAATTGAAGGTTTGGAAAACAAACTCCTGTAGTATATTTGGGAGGGAATAATTATGTTGTGATCTTCGCAGAGTTCGCTATTATCATCAAAGATCTTGTTGGCGGGAAGAGCAAAATATCGCAATCTGCCGCTGTAGAAGACGACCCTCAACGGAGAAAGCCGGACATTGCTAGAGCTAAGAAGTACCTCAACTGGGAGCCACGGGTAATATCCGCCTTATATTTTTAAAGTTATTAAATAATAACAACTCGGAACACCGTAGGTTCCTTTGAAGATTGGTCTGGAGAAAACCATAGAGTACTTTCGCAAAGAACTCGAACGGTCGAATCATTCCCAACGAAACATTTTTGTACCAGATGATGAAGTCTTGCCCAAGTCATGAAGAATTCTAGTCAAATTTTTCCTAGCCTAAGTGTACGGTGCGAGTCTGAGAGAGAGAGAGAGAGCGAGCGAGCGCGAGATAACGGGAGAAAACAACTTTTTTATAACTGCGACGTACTAATGAGTCTTTTTGTACCTCTGTAGGGAATTTTTAAATTGTTTTTACGACCTTTAATTGAGAAGTTGATGTTTTTTTTGTGATTTTGTAAATATAATGGGGTAGATTTATTTCCTGAGGAAAATACATGTAAATAGATCATTTGTTTACAGATGCAACGCTTTTCACTTTCCTTCCTAGGTGTGGTGTTTGTTTTAGGAAATTGTCTGCGTTTTACCTGGAGAAGGGAAGCTGAAAGGAAGGCGAATTTTCATCGAAAGCTATCGGTTCTCTACTGCGATTCCACTGCATAAGCATAAACAAGATAAATTACGGCGATTTCTAGCACGTAGCTCGAGCCATCGCTTCTGGTTGGGGACGAACATCTCTGGGGGTAGCTTAGCCTTCTCATCACTATCCTCGTCTGTAAGTAAAAGATCAATGACATGTTTATTAATTAATTGCTTGAAGGTAGAAATACGTCCAAAGCAGATAACAACGATAGACGACAGAAGCAAAACAATAACAAGCCTAAAAGTGATTTTTGAAAGGTTCTGCTGCATTTTGTTCATGTGGTTCTGTATTTATTCTATTAGTTAATTCGATTTATTAGAGCTGAATTGTAAGCAAAATCCCTTAAAGAATTATAGGCACAATTTAATTCGGTGATATGAAAAGTGGTTCGGGTAGTGAAAAAAAAAATCTGTTCTAAAAAGGGATGGTGTTGATAAATTCATGAATAAGGGTACTTTTTGAGTGGTAATGTTCTGTTACAATAATTTGTCAAATTTAATATCACTTACAAATATTTTCAATTCAATTGTTTTTTTGTGAACTTCTACTTGGGGACTTGCAATTTCATATTTTCATTCGTTGCACTGATATCACTCACGAAAATTATTTTTATGAGGATGTGCTATATCAAAGGAAAGTTTTCAGGTTTTGTTAAAGTATGACATTAATAATCGCAACAAAATTCTAGGACCTTATTAACTGTTTTTTATAGTCAAACTCTTATTTCGTTGGACTAAAAATAACAACAGAGGGTGTAAATTTCACTAAATATGTATCTAGGCCCCGAACCACTATTGAAACCCGCTGAATTAAATGTGGTAACTCAAATGCTTTAACTAACACTTTAACTTTGACTAACACAAGAAGAGTTGGAGCGTCTCTACCAAAACACGAGCGGGAAGGGTGACGCATTTTACAATAAGAAGGAAAAGGCAGCAGCATTTTGGTTGATTGGTTTATGGTTGGTATGCTCATTGGAGAGTGGGCATAAGCTGCACCTCACGGAAAGATGTGAAAATCAGCAACAAGGAGGTGGTCCTGTAACTCGTATCGACCAAAATCAAAACGACTTAAAATAGCTGAATGTCGTGTATATGATTCCTATAGGATTTTTATATGCAATTCAGCTATTTAGGATCGTTTCGATTCAAGTCTAAACGAATTACATAACTTCCCCCAGGTCCCATACTTACCTATATATGCGCAAATTTATTCTTAAGGAATTATTTCATGATTATCCTGTTTTTGTAAAATATAAGAACTATCAAACGACGCTAAACCATTTCTTACCATCGGTTTTCTTTCTGTACTTTGGCGTGGAAGCAATTGAAACGACCTCCTCAGGTTTCCTCAGTAAAATTTTCCCGACCCCTTCACACATTCGAAGCACCTCATGTTTGCTCAATTTTTCAACATGTTCAGGAGGCACAACCTTACACTCCCTAATCCACTGAGCGACACCATCGAAATCCTTCAGAAGATTCAAAGCACCGCACCGACTGAACTTTACACGCTTTTGATAGATGTGATCAAGCCACGCCTCGCACATTATTTTCAAAGTTAGCCCCAAAATCTCAGCATCTTGGGTGGCTTTCAGAACAGGGAGGTAGATCTCATTCAGAAAATAGATGACGTATTCCCCTGGTGTACTCTGCAGCTCGTCGATTTGCCACTGCCTCGCTGGTGGCAAACAAAGGCTGAGGGTGGCTAGAGTGAATGTTCGGCAAGTGGTCGAGAGGATTTCTATGCATTCTACGTTGGTTCCCTGAAAAATTTTCTCCACTTTACATATTATAATTACCAGAATAACCGTCTTCTCACTTTCAGTTTTAATATATTATCCTTAATCTCGGAGATCAGTTTATACCGCAATGCTACGCAAACTTGAATGAGGACTTCCAAAGGATCAGCAGGCACTAGTTGAGGAACCCGTAGGTATTGCAGTTGTTCTAAGCAGTTTTTCACATCTCCATTGGCTATCCTAAAGAATGTCGTCATGTTCCAGTCCGAACACAATGACTTCGCTTTGGCTAGTGCCCAGAGGCGCATAGTGTGGATAGAATGGTCTATAAGAGTATTCAAGGCTAAGTGGTCTTTTAGTAGAAATCTATTGTACTCACCCATTCTGTGGAGGACGGGAATTTGTTCAACAATTGGAAGTTGATTCGGTATTGTCCCATTTTGGTCACAGCTGTTGCACAGGCTGACTAGCGTACTAAGGAGATCGCACCATAGCAGGCCGGTTGCAGTCCCTGGTATCTAAAGATGATATAAAAATTATTGTTTTAGGTGCCATATCGCCTCTAAGTAAACAACAACAAATTCTTGTTTCATCTTTTATAGTTGCGTTGCGTGTTATATTTATTATAAAATTCTCCTACTCGAAACGGTTTGTTTTTTATTTGAAAATCAAATCATATACTTCGCTTTGTTTTTAGTTTTAAAAAATTCGTTTCGAATAGAAGCTGAACTCCTCCTTATTCAGAAAAATATATGTATATTAAATTTTACAACACTCATCCGTGCGAAGTGGAGGAAGTTTCACGGTGGACGACGAATCAGGTAGAGGTAGGCAAATCATGCTATTTAGATTCGCCAGAGCATAATAAACTTTTCTTGAAAATATCGTCCACCAACTCGATACACTCCATTTTTTGTGGTGACTTGTCCACTTATATGGGCTTTGAGCATTAATGACCACTATTTGCGCCGATTTTGCAACTTTGCGGAGCTCTAGAGGCTTAACCTGTTGTCGCTGGGAAATTTTTATATGTGATAACTATGGAAAATTGTGTGCCCCTGCATGAGTAATGCACGGATACTTTATAATTAAAGTTGTGTGTGAGATATCAGATATCCAGTTCATTTTTATTTTATTTGAAAAAATATGGTATATAAATATCGTCCGCGACTTTGCTTTGTGGCACGTATTCGGAAGTTGTCACCTAGCCAAACAAATAATCGTATGGCGGGGACCAATTTCAACCGGAATTACAGGGTGATCAATAAATTCGGGATGCACATTATAATTATATTTTTATCTTTTGATCTAATTAGCGTACCGACACCAAACTCAGACCAAGCCACTATCATCTTAATGTGCTTTCCAAAAATTCCACCATTGTTGATCTCGCTCTACCACTGCAGGTACCTACAGTTATTTGCGAAAGTAAAAAAAAGCTCTAAAATTACCTACAATTCTCGTTTCTCCCAATTTTATTCTGAAATTATTGTAATTAATGTATGTACCTCTTTTTTTTATTGAATTTCCCATTTTGTTGCGTTTGTAAAGAGGTACAACACGCCCAGGTAGAGAGGATATACGTTGGATAGAATAAAATATAAAAATTACTATGGTAATGTACAACCCGAATTCATTAATCACCCTGTAACTTGCAAACGGTTGAAACTCCCTCGCTCCCTCCTCTAGCATACAATTTCTTGATTGTATAGGTGAGATCTATCACCCCATTTATTATTGTCCCACATAGATGTAACTGAAACACCATGCATTATGTATGTAGTACATCGATTTTGTAGCGAGACAGTTATGTGAATTTCAAATTTGAATTAATTCATTTCGAAGTATTATATTTTAAGCTTTTTGAGAAGAAATTACTGTTGAGTTTTATAAGATTTCAACTCTATTTCTGAAGAAGTATTATATTGCACAGCAAACAATTTCTGTGCGGCAGCAAGTTTAAGTACTTTAGGAATAGCTGTTATCCTAATACTACATTTAAAATTAATGCTTTCCATTATATGTTGGAATAGCTCCCGGGAAACTCTAAATTTGAAATGAAATATATACAGTTAAAAATATATTTATGTACTTCTAATAATAACTTTTTTTTTAGGTTGCAGTGATCCGCTTATCCCTTAATTGTTGGCTTTCTATGCGCAAATTATTTTCTTCATCACTGCTGTTATTCATAAATCACATTTTGTTATCACTTTTACTTGTTTTAATTTAAAAACATCCGTCGATTGGATTACAAGACACCAAAGGGATTTTGTTTCGAGGTAAACAATCGACCGAGTCTGGTCGTTTTAAAGTTACATTTTACTACCCGTCGCTCAGCATATATATACAGTAGCGGACAAAAATCTGGAAACTGCCATCAATATAATAATCTTAATGCTTATTCCGACTCCGACTTAATTAACGCTAGCCAATTGGAGAAAAACCTTGTATTCAATAGCGCAAGTGGTCTTTATTATAAACAAACAATGTGTGCATGGTTCACCTCATATTTTGTTGAATTCTGAAACAAATAAGGAAATTGAAGTACTTTGACAAGGGATTCTGGAAACTTATGTTCTTAAACTATTTCAACTTTAAGTAAACATTTTGATTAATACGAAAACTTATTAAATATAATACATTTATCTTACAATTATAGAATTAATACTTTGTTGCTGCACCTTTTGCTTTGATAACCGCTGCACATCTTCGAGGCATCGACTCAACTAATTTTTCCAATACTGAAATTGGTATACGACTCCATTTTTCGCTAACAGCGTTAAATAACTCATCGCCGTTTCGAAAGCGTTTTCCTTTTAAAGGTCTTTTAATTTCTTCCCATAGGTGCTCAATTGGGCTAAGGTCCGGGGATTGCGACGGCCACTCCATTACCCGGATATAATTTTCCGCGAACCAGCATTTAATAGATCTTGCTGTATGTTTTGGGTCGTTGTCTTGCTGTAGTATCCATGATTCTGGCATGTTTTCACTAGCAAACGGCAGCATTAGATCTTGCAGTATTGCTCTATACTTTATTTGATCCATTGTCCCAAGAATTCGATGCAGTGGACCAATATCTAAAATCTGGTGTTCACTGGTCGTCTCACACAACGGATACCGTCACTCTGCACCAAGTTAAACTTAGATTCATCCGTCCAGACTACCTTTTTCCAAACATCGAGCAACCAGTTTATATGCTCTTTAGCGAACATCAGACGTTTTTTAACGTTTGCTTTCGAAACATGGTTTTTTCGTAGCAACTCTCCCATGAAGTCCAGATTCCGCCAGACGACGCCGAATTGTTCGTACACTCACAATATTCACTCCACATGCAGCCATTACTTCAGGAGCAGTTAGCTTTGGGTCCTCTTTCGATGTAACAGAGATTCTGGTATTAGTTCTATGAGGATAAATTAATTGTTAATGTTATAAAAAAAGTAAAAAAATATTTTATTTACCTCTTATCAGTTTTCTCGGTCTTCCTCGCTGTTTAAGTACGCGCGGGGCAGATTCTTTGTTCGACGATAAACTTTCAATACTCCTCCTTTGCTCATATTAACTTTTTCGCCAATTTCTTTTAATGTAAGTTTATCCTGATCACGTAATCGAACAATTAATTCAGCAATTTCATTAGAAGTTCGCAATCTCGGCGCCATACTTTTTATTATAATACTTTTTTGCTTTTTCCGGATGATTTAACGTACTTCATATATGATTTCATACTGTACAGTTAAAAGTTTCCAGATTATTGTCCCTCACGCAAAGGGTAATATTTCAGTTTTTAACAGTTTTTTCTTATCTCTTTTCGATAACAATGAACAAGTGTTGCATACAAATAGGGTGGAGCTTAATCCCTAAATATCGGTTATTACCTGCTTTATTCTCAGGAAAAAACAAGAAATACGGTATTGCTAAATGTGCAGCAGAAGAAGTTTCTAGATTTTTTTCCGGTACAGTATATTGATACGCAACTTATAACTCCCATTGTTAATTATTTACTTAGGAGTATTTATTAGGTTGTTAAGTTTTTCACAAAAATTAATTCAGAAATACATAAAAACTGCCTAAATAAAAATAAATGAGTAATGGGCATAAAGGAAGGTTCATTTTAGCTACATATGTGTGGTCCAAATTGAATTCGAAAGTTTCAATTTTTATCTTCTTATCACTCTCTACGTACGCAACCGATAAGAAGATACTCAAATATAAATGAATCCAATGTCTGTTATGGCTAGTACCGCGACGTAAAATGTTGCATTTGTAATTCATTGATTTATACCATGACTTCATTTATCTGTGGTGATACCTACCATGTGGTAGTTAAAAATCATAAAAAGTCACTTGGCAGCGGTGGGATTCGAACCCACGCCTCCGAGGAGACTGGTGCCTTAAACCAGCGCCTTAGACCGCTCGGCCACGCTACCTTGTTGCTGTGAGGAACCAATTATTGTATTTGTTTAACCTAATTTTTATATTTGGTACAATAATAAAATGGTTGATGATAGATTTTACCAAGTGAATACAAAGTAAGCAAGTATGTACTGAAGGTAAATGATTTCAGTAAAAGCATTTGCTTAAGGTAAAGGCACTGTGTACTAGTAAATGCTAGAAATTATGTGAATAACCATTTACTTTTGCTTGTGAGTATTTCCTGGGAAAATAAGTGTTTATAGTATACTGGCCCCTGTCAAAAATTGATGAGGCATTTGAACCACCAGAAGACTTGTAAAGAATGATACAAGGGCATAAAATAATAAGATTCAGCACTATGCCGTCACTTTGTAAGCTGTCCAACTGAGTGCCGGTGAGAATTCAAAAGCACAAGTAGAGTGAGTACATTTTGGTCATGTATTTTTGGACGGCATTCTCACCATCAATAGATCCATGAAAAATAATGAGAAAACGCGCAGTGCCGTACAAAAGTAATGCGCCACAAAGTCGGAAAAGTACCTAAATTCTACATACTCGTATGTGCTATGCCAATCAATGTATGTAGGTCCATATAAAAGTGCCATACATATATATAAATATTATCCGAAGAAAGTAATTTGGTTTGTACCTACTTTGAGTTTGAAGTAAAAAATTCCGCGAACTACACTTTTCCGTTATTTTAGGAAACTTTCAATTATTTTTAGTTCTTATTAGTCTAGAAGAAAATGTTAACCTTATCATTTTCGAAAAAGCGCGTTGTGCGCCTTTTCTTTATTGATCAAAACCATTCCCTGATTCTTGATAGTAGAACCCAGATTTTATGTGTTTTGTAATTTTTAATAGTTGGTGAGTGGTAGTGTGTCTTCTAGATAGGTATACAATTGTTAGGTCTTCTTTAAACTTTTTTCTGAACTAAATATAGGTATTCATATTTAATGAAAACAATAAAAACAAGGGACATTTTCCAAGTCTGAGAGTATGAAACCCAAAGTGATTTCAGTTTGATGTCAGTTCTAAAGTGCTTTCAATTACTAGCTACTTACTTCAACTTTGAATGATGCATCGTTACTTAACGCGCTGTCAGCGCATAAAGCTGAAGATACTAGCGCAAGACGAAATTGTTGATCCCAGATCGTACTAGTGACATGAGTAGTAAGTGTTTCGCCTAAACCCTTTAAAGTAGATAAAATCGGTTCTGGTGCATCTGTAAAAAAAATCCAGAAATCGCATTTAGCAGAATGTAAAATGTTTTACCCAAACTAATAAATCATGTTCCTTATAAAATTTATACCGTAAATAAAGTTAGGATGTAAATGACGAATAAGGACAAGAAGGTACTAGTACTGAAGGCGTACTAGAAATATTATTTGATTATAAGGAAGTTGAGGGCATAGTGCATATCTATTAATTATTTTGGAAATGTGTGCTTTACACAAACTTGAACACCTTACACACACATACCATCAATATGAAGTGTAAGCAACCAATCACGTAGTTGTTTGGCACATAAAACAGGACGACAAGCTAGAGGCGCCTCGCTCCACCAGAGGACAATATGATCCAAAGTGCTTCCGATTTGGGTCCACAGGCTGCGAGTACCACGATTCACCCATTTTTGTATGTCTTGGGAATTAGATGGAGTAGAATCTAAAAAAAATTCTCTTAAACATTTTCTGTCAATTTCAATTTATATATTTTCACTTGGTTAAATTTAATACACTTAGTTCGGATTATAAATTTTACTCTCACATTTTCTTTAAGGATGCTTAATGTTTATTAGATTAGAGTTTTGATTACTTAGTGAAATTTTAGCATTCAGAAGACTTCATAAAATTAAATAAAAAGGTGTGAGTGGCGCCGTACTCATGATAATTGATGTGAAAACGTCTAAAACATCGATTCAATTCAGTTCTAAAAATATGTTACATCTCTAATCAGTGTCAGTTTTGAAATTGTTGTTGAAACGCTTCGATTCATATCCATTTGTATATTACGTTTGTCGTATAAATATGAAATAGGGTGTGCGGCCACATCTGAAGCGAAGTCGCCCCGTAGTATTATAATTATTGTGTCATATACTTTAACAAGCTCTTCAACTCCGACCGGAGTGTGTTGTAGAATAATGAAGAAAAATCCGAAAACATGAAAGGATCCAATTTCATATAAATCTTTCGAATTTGGAATTTTCCGGTCACCATAATGAACCTACCATCTTTAATTGCCACTGAGATCAGCGTCCCCGAATACATAGAGGGAACGAATTTTTTAACAATTCTTCGAAGCAGGGGATTTTCAGGCACCATATTGGATCCGCCAATTTTAATTTCCACTTCGATTCGAGTTGATTCGAGATCAGTGACCCCGAAAACATGAAAGGAACGAATTTTGGAGCAATCCTTCGATGTTAGGAATTTTCAAGCGCGATATTGGGCTCACCATCTTTAATTTCCATTTCGATAGTAGATTCGAAATAAGCGACCCTGGAAATTTAAAAGTGCTCTTTTTCATAGCAATCAGCATCATTAATTTTCAAATTTGCCCTACCGAAAGCTAAGATTACACATTCTTATATCTTTCTGATTAGCGACATCGCTTAAGTTTTTAGCATAAAGGCAGGCACACAGTTCCAGATTTTTCTGCCAACTTGTTGCTTTAATTGCTTTAAGCCGGCTCCTCACGTCCCAATTTTACTGGCAATCTGTAAGGCTGAAACACACGACTGTGCCAATCCTGTCGATTGGCCCAGTATATAACCAGTCAAACAGGGACGTGAGTAGCCGCCTTTATCGCTGGCGGAAGAATTCTGTAAAACATATTAGCAGCTTCTTCACTTAACCGCAACTTTCCAAGGGTGACAGATCAGCCGCAACATCAGCACAGAGAATATAAGGTATGCTCACTGGAATGATTTGTTTGGAAAATCGGGAAAATAAGAGAGAACACACTTTCTACCAAATACAGTGGACCCCCGGTAATCCGACAAACGTTTTGCAGGGCAGTGTCGAACTATCGAATTTGTCGGACTATAGAGTATTGCCTTAGACCCCCTATAGTCCGGAATTTTTTACAAAAGAGTTCCTTGTAATTCGACAAATTACAGATATCAATGTTAAGATTCTATATGTTATACTCTGAAGTACAAATCATACTTCATTATGTATGTCAAATTTAGTAAATTAAACAACACAATACGGAGCTTACGTTTTATTATAAAATTAACGTCATTAATGCTGCAGAACTTACAAAAAATAATAACTTTACATCAGGAAATAATTGTGAAAGCAATCAGAATCAAAACAACACCTACGCGTCGAGCACAATAGTGGTGGCACGTACAAGTTGTAACCTGTTCAATCATGCATTATCTACATTAGCGAAGATTGTCAAAAAAATATTTAATAATAATAGAAATGTCGGATTACAAGGGGTGCCGGATTAGACAGAGGCCGGATTACCGGGGGCCCACTGTAGTCGTTTAGCTCCCCCTTCCCTGGTGTCTATGCGTTCATCTCGCCACTGTTATGTCCTCGAATGGACCTAATAGTAGGTGAGCTGAATTTACAATTCTCTCTCTCACTGAATCACATAAATTGAGACACGTTGAGGGAGCAAGTTAGTTGTTAGTAAGATCTGAGACCTATTTTACGAAGCGACAAGTGTGACCAGTGACCATTAAAAGAGGAATAAAACCAACCGAGAGATTTGTCAATCTACGAGCATTTTTTCTGGTCAGACAAGAGTTGTCGGTTCGTAAAATAGGATCCAGGCGACATTAAGCAACCTAACTGAAAATTCCACGCTTTCTTAAGTCTGACGCTGCAAACCTTATGCTGGCCCCCTACCTAGTTCAAGACTGAAGGCAGGCCCCCATAGAATCCGGCAACGACAAACGAAGCGTCGCGAGCTTGAGAGTTGAAGCATTTTGAGTCCGGCTCTCTTTCGCACGCCGGATTGCCGCAACGAAATATAGAAGGTTCCTCTAAATTTTAGAGAGAGATTATTTCGCTGCCGAATTCTATGGGGGCCTGCCTTGAGAGCTAAGATGTGTAAACATCAAAAATAATTTCATTTCATTTTCAAGTACAGTCCACACTTACCGAAAGCACTGGAGCATAGTTTGAAGCACCTAGCTATAACATTTGTCACAAAATTTTCCTCGTCGATGATCAAATGCTCGAGCAATTCTTCTCTGATTGATATCCTATCGTCTAAAGTTCCATTTTTTCGCTTCTCCAGTAGCTCGGTGGCCATATTGTCGAAAAACCTAATCGCAGGATCCTTAAAAGTAAATCCAGTAAATATTTACAAAATCTGTTCGCCTTAAAGTATGTACATCCATATGTGAACTTTGAATATTTGTTCTAGGTCAAAGTACCAAGCATGCCAGCATTATGTATGTATGTATGCCGCGTGAGTCCTCTCACCGAACAAAAATTTGCCTTCTTCTTTTCACATCCAATCAATTCGTATCAGCTCAGCACAGCACATAGCACAGGTTGGGATTGGGATTGGGCAAAGTAAATTATCGAGAATCGTACGGCGAATTTCCTGGATATCAGAGGAATGGATTTTCCAAGTCCGCTGCGACGACTTAAGAATATTCAAAAGTGAAGTGAAATTATTTGACTTATTCGTGTAGGTATGGTACATAATTTTTAAGTACCGACATATTACATATCTGCTTTAATTGTAACGAATTTACTATATGTAATTCATATTTAAAGGGATGAATAAAGGGATCTACCCTCTTTATAATTTTCAAAAAATCGATTTTTTTATTGCATTTTCGTAAAGTATACATATATATACCGAAATATCATATAAAAATTTTATAAAGATCGAAGCAGAATTTTCGAAATTATGGGTGTCAAAATCGAACCGACCGCCTTACAGTTCGTTGTTGATCTTGATAGGGAGCGCATACGAGTTGCTAACCGACACAGCACTGATGCCTCCAAGGAAGCCAGAACATATCGCAGGAACGCTACTTTGGATGAAAATGTCAATTTTGAGGAAGAAGTAGGCATAATGTATGGTCCAGGCATCGCTGATTAGGCATAGGTGAGATTTTTTACGATTTTTCATTAACAAAACTATAATCGCGTTTTTCGCAAAATAACGTTTTTCGACACCGCGTTGATGAAATCTCAGAAACTACCGAACCGATTCTCACAAAACTTTTACCAAAAATTCTTTATGACCACAGCTATAGCGCATATAGAGGGTTTTTCAAAATTTTGATTTTAAAAATTGTTTTGGTCAAAAACGTTGAAAAAAAACATGTTTTTGCGTGATTTTTCAAAAAATGTCCGCCATTTTGTCAATTTTGCAAAAATCAAAAATCGTTCTACGTGCGCTATAGCTATTAATATACTGAACCTAAAACTCTTTGCTTTTTTTTCAGACCATGCATCTCGGAGAACAGCGCACACCCCTCTCATTTTTTGGATCATTTTTCGACCAGCAGTTCCATTCTTAAAAATTCACAAAAACGAATAAAAAAAATTTTTGATGTAGTTCGAGACTGTATTTATTGAGTGTAACACTTTCTCTATCAATTTTTATAATTTAAACCTATCGAAAAATTTATTGCAATTAACCCTTTTTTTCCCTCCGAAAAGAGGGCAGATCCCTAAAATCTTTCAATTGACACCAGTTGCGTCTTGCTTTACAACACGGCCGGATTATACTAAATTACTACCTAATTGGTTTTGGTTTTCGCGCGGAGGCAGGGCCGGCGCTAGGATTTTCGGGCCCCAGGAAAGGGTTCTCAGCCACCCCCTCATTTTGTACTCCAAAATTTGGTTTTTTGGGAAATAGTCAGAAAGTTTTAATCCAAAAAAGTCAAATAACGCCGTTTTTTTTTGGAACATTTTTGTAATAATCGCAGGTTTGAACGCAGTAGTCAAATACATAGGGGGAAATCGCTTTTTGGAATTTTTTTTGGTCTCGCATGAGTTAATAAACAAACTTATCTAAAAACAAGTTTCTGTTCCTGAAGAAAGGTCCACTGAGATCACAATGATAAATTAATTTATGACGAGAAATGTGGAATTATTTTATTTCGCTCCGAGCATGAAAGGGGTTTGCATAAAAGCATGAATATTCATGCTTTTCAACACTAGCCAAGCTACTCATAGCTGTTTTCTCGGGTCGTATAAACTTGTTGGCTGTATCATGCGGGCCACAACAATATTCTAGTTTTAGGTACTTATTTACGGCTAATTTGTTAACGATTTAGCGAGATAGATAATTGTTTTGCCTATTTTTGTTAATTTTATCGATTAGCTGCATGCGGTAACTGCAATCTAGTACTATGGAATATTAACGCGAGCGTAACGAACGCGAAATTTGTTGAATATGAGTTTCTTGTATGTTTATATAATTAATATAATAATATAATACACTTAAACAGCCTTATTTGGAGTGGGGGGGATTTCCCTAAGTCACCTTCCCCCCGTGGATCCGCCGCTGTATGTACCTCTGCAGTTTAAAACATATAAATTCGATACAAGATCGCCTTATACTATATACACTTTCTTCCAAGCGTTTTTAGATGCAAACTCTTTTATAATCCCGGTAGAATATAATGAGGAAGCTATCTCTGACTCTATTGCGATAATATAGCTAACCCGCAGGTTCAGTAAGAGCCTCCAGAACTCATTCCCTTTGTTCAAAATTATAAGTGCAGATTTTAAAACTTACGTTTGATTTATATTTAGTTTGGTGGGCCCTCTTTGTGGGTCTGGTCCGGGGTACTCATGGAAGTTTTAAGGAAGCAGTTGCAATCGTTAAAGTATAAAAGTACGCAATAGACAAATGAATAGGCATGAGTCTTCGTTCGCATGGAAGTGTTTCGGAAGCAGTATCTGTGCAGGCCACATTCTTTTATAATAATGCATTCTTCAATATAATGAAGGAATCACAAAGAGCAAAAAAATTATTGCTTAATCGAACTGCTTCCTCCTGAAGACATGCGAATGTAAAAACGATATTAAGTGGGATAGGAAGTGTTATACCTCCAAGAAGTTGTCAATCACGTATCCATTTCCCGCCATGCTATGACTCACATCACATTCACATAGCCATCATACATTCCTTTTTTATACGGCGCCATACACACTTTCGTATGGCATTTATAATTTCCTAGTTATTTAAGCTCTTAGAACCTTTATCCCCAGGAAATCGCATCTAAAGTGTGAAAAACTGCGCAAATTAGCTATTCGTTCACTTGAAAGACCACAACTCCCGAATTCGACCGACCTTGCCCCACTTTTGTCTCCTGAGCAACAGAACGTATGCTAGGGCTTCGGAGGACGGGATGAAAAAAGTTACGTAAGAGGGAAATTTCTGAGCTGCGCGGCCTCCATTTATAGGGTTCGTAACAAAATGGGCTTAAATTGCTGCTCCAATCAAGGTCTTATACCTCAAAATATCTGCTCTAGACCTACCTTGTGCACAATTTAAGCACACTCATGTTCTGTACGGCTGGGCCAATTTTCAGCAACCAGGGAGTGTTTTTGGATGCACAGTCGCATTTTGCAATTTTGCATTTTGTATGTTTCACTCATATTTCAAGCTCCTCAGTTTGTCACCTCTAAAACTGGCAGTGTTTTGTGCTAGTGGGGGCACTCCCTTTCGTTTGACACCAAAATCGTTGGAATCCGAGAAGAAAAATTTGTTTGCCCAAAAAAATGCAAAGGGTAGGTACCCCTTGGCATTTTTTTTGAAAAATCGACCAAATTTAACAAGCCGCTTTTTGGTGTCAAATGAAAGCTGACATCAAGGGCTTTTCGGGACGGTGGCCCTTTCTGCGCGGAAATACCTGTTATAGAATACAGTTCTCGCGTTCCATCACACTCCTTAATAGTGCCCCCACTCCAGACCATAGAGTAAGACGTTTCCGTCAAAATAACAAGAATAATCATCAAATTTTACAATAATCGATATTCGAACAGCGATTCCTGTGAATACCGTAAATATTTGAAACCATTTTCGAAAAAAAATTTTGGCGCGCCAGAATCGCATCTACTAATCCTACTGTGCTCCGGTACGTCATGTGCTGCGCAGAGTTGACCTGAGTTGATGCAAAAAGGCAGAGAAAAGCGAAATAGTCCACATTGCCCCTATGGAGCTAATGAATGTGAAAAGAAGAAGGCACTTTCCGTCGACCAATATTTGTTCAGCATGAATCCGCTATAAACCGTATGCTTGGTGGTTAACAATAATTTGATTAAACTTACATTTGAATCTAAGTCATTAAAAGAGCGTGAATCGTAATTCGCCGATGACTCATCACGTATTTGCTGCTGGTGTTGGCGTGACATAACGATATCCTTATCAGTTGGGGACATCAAATGTGATGTTAATGCGCGAAGGATTTCTATACTGGATGTATCTGAATCATTATCGTCACCACTAGGCGCTAGCTGTAGCTTGCATGTCGCTAATAGGCAAGATATCAATGATAAGCAGCATTGCTCGCATCGACTTTTACAGACAATCTGCATAATGTACAAGTTTAAATATTTTAAGAAATTTGAAGCTCTATTCTGGCAATTCTCAGTGGCCGGTCATAAGTCACAATCTAGTCACAAGAGTGCGATGAGTAATGATTAATGTTGTGACGCTCAGAATAGTGATGTTAATTAACATTTAAAGCAGACTATTGAGAAGACAGTTGATTATTATTATAACTGCAAAATTTCCAATTGGTTTGGGAAATTTCAATACTTCAAGTACTTCCAATTAGCCAAAAATACAATCCCATGAATTATTTTCTTTCTTGTAAAATGCTTTTTGAGTCATTCGATTATGTGGGAATGAAGGGTATGACAAATGAGCACAAAACTACATAGATTCTACACTTTAAAATTAATAAAGCTAACTGGAACTGGAATCTAATTTATTGCGAAAAGTAAAAGTAAAAGAAGTGTATATTCACACGGCGAGTGGACCAAAGTAGACGAGAGTGAGCGATAGATTGGGTGAGAATGGTCCAGAGTGGGCAAGAGTTGACCAGAGTGCATGAGAGTGGGCGGTAGAGTGGTTGAGAGTGGATCAGAGTGACATATTTATATTTAAAATATGCCATGCTAGCAATGTATTTAGCTTACCTACTACAATTACTTTTCTTACTGATAATTATCTTTTAGAAAATACCTACTGGCAGAAAATTTGCCTTTTACAAAATATTTATGCAGACTGTAATTTGACAGCACTCTCAACCATTGTGATTCACTCTCACCCACTCTCATGCACTCTGGTTCAGTCTCATCCACTCTGGGCCACTCTCATCCACTCTATCGCGCACTCTCGTCCACTCTGTTCCACTCGCCGTGTGAATAGACTCTTCCAAAAGTAAAACAACAATGTTGTCAATCAATCTTACCCCAAAAATAATCACCCTATTAGTGAATGCAATTTTTGATTTTGGGTAAAATCGATACGAATATCTTAAAAATTTCAATGGTGTTTTATAGTTACCAGGTTCGGACGGACAGGCATATTTTGGCAAAACTAATAAGGTTCAATTCGGACTCCGAACCTCAACAATTATTTCTAAATCAATATGTTATGGTACTCTCAGGATTCCAGTTTTTTTTTTGATTTTTATACTTTCTAACCAGTGGCGTATTTTAATATTTGGCTCCCTGGGCCTATAAGATTTACCGCCCCATAAATTAACGAAAAAAAAAGCAAAAACGATGAACAAAAGAGCATTACAGGGAATCATTCGCTGATTCCGGGAAAAACAAGAAAGATGGGAGGAATAACTCCGTTTTTTTTAAATTCTCATTCTTTTGTGATAGTTTGATTGTAAAATGGTAATTTTGCTAAATATTCTTGGCAGGCAGGAATTTTTTTTGATTCTGTCGGGCATCAGTGGTGTGTATTAAACTCAATTTCCGGAATTCCACCCCCGTTTGACCACCATCTTGAAAATAAGAGACCGAACGGTTTTACAGCGATATCCTTCTAGTTTAAGATGCGGCTGCAAGATTACAACGTTCATCTAGTTTTTAATCAAAATTTAATTTTTAAATATATTATATTTATGAATGGGGTAATATATTTTTGTCGGGGTGCCTTTCTAAATGTGGCCGCTAGTATCTTTAAATAAAATAATATTAATTGATTTTTCGGAAAAAATGTTGTTGAAAATTTGTTTTTTAAATCAAATATAATCCACTGCACAGCAATGTTTGTAAAGTACTTGAAAAGTTATGAGTAAACCAAGGAACCTCTTCGCAGCCAGGTGTAAACAGGTGTAATTTTGTTATGGTTATACTATACGTCCATAACCTATTTTTATAATTTATACATTAAATTAAAACTAATGTTTTTCTCTTTATTATGGAATACGGTTGCCTATGTAAAAGTGGCCGCAAATGGGGGTGCCAGCTGTTAAAGGTAGATTAGAGTGAAAGAGAGATCGCGCGCAACACCGCTCGTCAGACAAGGATGGCGAATGCCAACTGTATCAAAGTCATCCTTAACAAGTCAAGGGATAATATTTAATAAAAACAAAAAATCAAATTCTCTCAAAAACTTTAAATTGTAGGAAACAAAAGGTATGTCATAAAGGAGGTCATTCTGAAAAAATTTGCCTATGAACATATGTTGCGAAAACCTACATGAAAAATCTACACGCATACAGTTAAATTTCAGTCAGGGGAAATTTTTGCTTTGGAAAAAGTGTAACCACAGCCTGCCGCCCCCGGGCCATGCCTCCAATGGCCCTAGGGTAAATATGCCTCTGTTTTTATCTAATTTTTTTTTGTAATCTTAAGCACGGAGTGATGGCTTTACTTTATGATCATTTTTCAACCCCTTCATTTGTCCTTTTCAATCGAACGCCACTTCGGTTATAGTTTTCTATAAGAAAAAAAAAATTCAAAGTAATTGGTGGCTAGACTTCGTGCATGGTTATTTAAAGTTTTAAAAATATTTGTCCCATACCTAACAGTTGTCCAAATGTTAAGCAATTTTGTCAAATATTATGGATATGTACTACCAGCCAATACTGCATAATTATAATATGATATTCACTATTAGTATTCAGAATTTACTAACATATGTCACAAAATCAGTGGTCTTCCAAGTCCTTAATTTTTCGGAATCATATTTACCTGCAAAATAATCCCAATGTCTACTTTCTTTGGTAACAGCAGCAGTGTTGGGAATGTGTTGCTGCATATATTAGCACCGTATGATAGTTGTTCACTCTGCAAAGCAATCTCAACACATCCATTAAACAGATTGCACAAATGGAGGGCACAATTCATTACTACTTCAGATTGAGAGCTCATATCCAAAAGTGATTTAATCTGTGTTTAATATGATCTGGTTATGAATCCTACTTACGCAATTCAAACCTCAAAACGGGCCATATACTGAAATTCTTATATATTTATAGTTTGATAACATCTGCCTATAGTACCAGACGCACCAAACAATCACAAATGGGCAACATACGAGTAACATATTACATCGGACACAGTTTAGCTGTCCAGTAAAGATACAATTTTATAACACAGTCACGAAGCATTTAAATTAAGAGACATAATGAGAAAAAAAGACCAAGTTCGGTACAAAGGACAAATTGGTTTATCAGCTTCGCCGATAAAAGAATTGAGACCCAAGTGGATGCCAAGTTATATTACAGTTCCTTCAAACTCACCTTCAGAAATATATAACGTTATTTAAATTCTCTAGAAAGAAAAATTTCCAGCAAGAACATTGAAATTCATTACATTAAAAATCTATACAACTCTATAATTAATACAAAATGGAATTGATTGACTCCATTTCTAATTCCTCGGAATGCAGAGTCGAATCGCTTCTACTTCTAAATCCTCGGAATGTAGAGGAGGATCTCTTGGTCCGAAAAATCGTGCGTGGACTTTGGAGTGCTAAGGTACCGTTTGGTTGTGAAATGAAGTCATTCTGCTCGAATAAGTCTTCGAGTGCGGTAAATTTTTTAATAGTGCGTTGTAAGACAGGATTTGGAAATTTTTGTCGCTGAGTTATGTTTTTACTATTTTATTGCATCTTTTTAAATTAAGCAACATTTGATTCCGTTAGATAACTACTCAGAAGAAGTAATTCCATTATATTATGAGAAACTTTACCAAAAGAAAAGGGTTAAGCAAGCGTCAAATCGCACGTGCTATTAAAACAGAAAAAGAAAACTATTTAACACAATTTGCTATATAGTTTAAAAGAGCCAGCATTGCATTTGAATGACTCCTTATATACCAATAATAATAACTGGCTTTGAAGAAATATACTGCAATATATTTGTACTTGGAAGGCGATTGGTGAACTCAGACAATTTTTTCACAGAGCCAGTTCTACCTATGGATCTGGGTATATATACTGCCAATACTAAAACTGCAAATGAAGAAGAAATATATAACTTAAATGAAATAAGTTGTAAATTAATGCTTCTGCCATTTGGGAATCAAGTGTGGCTAATTCCAATCCTGTATAATTGCTGCTAAAACTCTTACAGTTACAAACCCTTTTGTTTTTTAAGGAGAATTTTTAATTTTCTACAATACCATATCACCTCACTTCAAAACTCCAACAATGAGTTACAAACGTGTCTTAAAAGAGGATGAAGAAAATATTGTTCCTGGACAACTGATGAGGTGTAACGAAAGAATAGGTCCTAGCATTTATTTGGCATCAAATAATGGTAGGGCCATTTGTTAAATTTGGAAATTTGGTTTAAAAAAATTGATTTTCAGATTCTATGACGTCCCAAACTGGTCAAAGTTCAGAAACAAAAAATAAATTGAAAATCTATATCGATGAAAAATTTAAAGAGTTGCAGGGTAAAATTTGCCTATATAATGTTTATTTAAGAATTCACTATTTTCTTTATAGATCAGATCGAAAATTCTAATAAAAAATTTTTTGAAGCCATTGCAGCAAACAGTGCATTAATTAAACGACTAATTCAGGACGACCATGAGCGGACTACTATACTTTCACAATTTCCGTTAAAGACAGAAGCGGAACTAACTGCCTTCGAAAATGAACTATCAGACAAGTATATCAATTCATATGTACGTATTTTGGGTAAAGGTGGAAATTAAGATATTTTTAACGAAATAAACTTTCAGGTTCCTATTGTAAAAGATCTCCTGAACCCAGGAGGAATCTGCAAAAATTTTGATAAATTTATTTCAAAAGACATAATAATGCAGTACAATTATGAAGTTAAGTTTTAAAAACTTTCAAAAGATAATGAATTATTGCAAAGTAAGTCCTTGTTACAAGTCACAAATAAAATTTAACAGACAACCTTTTTGAAATCGATATCCTCGACACTAATAATTTGTTTAAATATATTTATAATATATAGCCCTTTGTTATACTTCTTACTAGTAATAATTTTGTATATTTCAGAAACAATTTCAAGGTGTGACCTAATCGAGGGAGACTTTGTAAACACTATACGGAGGACTTTGAAAATAATTAAAGTCAGGCAGCACAAGAAGGCATTCTTGGAAAGGAAATATGTACGTTTGAGTTTTTTGTTTGTTTTTTTTTTAAAGAAAATGTTAGTTTTTTATTCAACGTGAATGTTTAATTTTTTGATAATTTATATATTAAATGAAATATATTTTTTTATACTCGTATATACATTTCACGGAATTAATTACTGAACTAATTCCCTGCCATGCAGAGGGTAAGCAATTCATTACCTCCTATGACATCCCCATGTTAAAGTAATGAATTCTTTGGCTTATCTAAATAATCTAAAGTGGAATGAATTGAAAATGATTTGAACGCATTCAGAATTCATTGAGAATGAATTCAATTTCATGCTGGGTGTGTTCGGGGCGTCGAAAAAGTAGCTAAAAATGGTTCGTGTAATATAACACATTCAGTGAGCTGCGTTTTGTTTTTCCAAACTAGGTTGACACACTGCCGTGTTTCTATATCACTGCTTAGTGTATATAATGTGTACAACCCATTTAATCTTCTCTTTGACTTGCTAGACGTAACTTAACTTAACGTTTTCACCCCGTTTGAATTTCCTTGTGCTTTTAAAAACCGTTGTGGTCACCTGGGGTCCAAAAGACCCCACGCCTTTTACGTCTGCATATCTCATAGCATAACACTCAAAATAAAATTTGTTGTGCTATCTGTATTTATACGAGAGTACTAGTATACATATCTCTCGGTTGCTGGGGTCTACATCTCTTCAGTCAGCCTGTAGCTATCAATTTGTAGACACCTGCTTAAAAAATGTTTTCTAAATAACATATTTTTTTTAAATTACTTTGAAATTAGTCAACTATTGATAATCAATTAATGGACACATTGGTGAAGCCTATTCTTTGAATTTGAAATTTTCTTATCTACTAAACGAGGATTGTCGGAAAAGTCACGACCCATTTTCGACTTATTGTTTTAAAGGTAATTAATTTATATAAAGAACAAACATCAATCAATGGTAGGTATATTGCACAGAAGGGCATGTCTTTTTTTAGTTCCCAAATAAGAGCCCCGATCGACGTTATAGATCAGCTGGGAAACGTTAGAAAGGTGCACTTAGGTCAGTCATCATCGATTTTGATACCAAGTGAAATGTCAGCAGGGTTTGTTGTTTGATTTGGTCTAGACTCGCTTAAGGCCAAACCATAATGTGCATATACCCTTCCATATGGAAGCCCATGCAAACTTGCGATTACACACAAAACTTATCTCTCAAACCATAATTGGAATAGTCGTTCGTTTCGTCAAGTTTTGGCAAGTCTGTTTTGCTATACAAGGTATGATCTGGAACGTACCTTGCATATGCAAATTGACAACAACTGCAAATGGGGTCAATGAGGATACACATTTTTTCGAAAGTTTGATTAATGTTGTGCACTCTAATAACGCACAAATCGCAGTGGTTTATCACGCTCGACAGTATGTCGAATATGCATAAGCTTCCATTCGTTCAATTTTGGCAGGTTTCCATACGGAACAGTGTGCATATTATGGTTTGGCCTTTAGTTAAGCAAAAACATATACCTATGCTACGTTTCAATATACAATGATACTACTACATAGTATGTACGAATTTTACAGTAACAATTTCATGTAATTTCAGCATGCGGCCCGCTTTGTGAACATCAATTCATTTTTCTTTTGCAAATATACATACGTACAGTCTTGTTAAGAACAAAAATAAGTTGATAATGCCTCCTCTGCAAATTTTCAGCCATCACAAGTGCCTTCCGTTGAACGAGAATCCTATAAGGACTTCTTTGTATCTTCTTGCTGACGGAAGCAGTAAGTTGCATCTTAAAATTAGTCTGTAGCTCATCACTAAGGGCGAAACATTTTCTACTCTCCTCAACAATTTGTTGAAATTCCTTTAAATAAAAATAAAAGATTTAATTAATTAAATTTTATTATAAAAATTTTGAATTGTCTGTCCAAATTAATTAAAAAAATACATATAATTGAAATGTTAACAAACTTTGATTACGGCGTCGAGGAACTGCGCACTTTACGTTCTTCATTCTAAATTTTGCACTAAACAATTTACGCAGAGGCTTGGCCAAGAAGATGGTGCAACTTTTTAGAGAAAATGCTATCTGGCACAGCAGCCTTTGTCACGTTCAGCCTCATGGGGCCTTTGAAAACCTCCCTGGTGTGAAAGTCCAGAGACCCTTGGTGGTAGTTCGAGATAGGATTAGAATTCGCATAATTTGGCTTTGGTTTGAATTGGGGTAGAGCTGGTGGAGTTGCTCTTAATGTTTCAACAAGTGAACCAAAATACCAAAAGTGCTTGCTATGGTTTAGAATACCGATCCGAAAGTTCCAGCTTCGAATCCCACTCGGACCCCACGCTTTCACTCCCAGAGTGCGATTTACCTAATAAGCGACAGATGGAAGCCCCATCAATTAGGATAGTCACTGCGGGCTAATCGTCCTAGCATAACGAACATAAACGATTAAAGAAACTGGAGTAAAGCCTCGGAATGGAAGCCCTGTGTTTCTAACTGGAGTGAAATTGGGAATATTATGAAAGTTATTATACAGCTTTTATAGTAGCGTCGTTTAGAAGGTATTAGGTAAAAAAGAAAATATATACAATTTTTGTTAGACAGCCGTTGAAATTAGTTAGGGCACTCACCCGCACAACATACTAAAAAATCGGCTTTACTCTATTCGGAAATTTTTCATTAACATTAACAATTGGATCATTTGCTATTTGATAGGTAAAGTATAAAAAACGGTCTGAAAACATAGGCCACTTCTCAAGAAGGTATAAACGAAAGTGGTACAAAATGATCTCCCTAAGGGAAAATGGACATAAAAGTGCATAGATATTATGTATTCTGTAATATTGGGAATTTTTCTGGTATGCTTAGTCTATCGCCCAAGAGTTTAGTTAGCATGAAATTTAAAAATACAGGGAAAGTCGTACTGAATATTTTAGGACGTTATTATTCAGATCATTTCTGATGGATTTGATTCTGTAACTTAACCGTTATGGAGATATTGAATTTTAAAGATTTTTTAAAAAATCCTTTATTTTTTGGCTTTTTTATCGATTTTTTTCGGATTAGAGCTCCTATGGTCCGTTCTTTTGATGTATCTAGTTGGAGAGCATGTCAAATAATAAAAATGATTAACAAAAACTGAACCTACTACTAACAGCTTAAAAAGACTGCTCGACACCGGTTAGAATTAAAGAATTTTCACTAAGTGTTTTTAACTTTGAAGCGAACTTTTGAAAAAAAATGTATGGAACTTATTCTGCAAATAATTTTAAAAACGTCTACGTCTCTTTAGCTATTCAAAAAGGTATAACACTTGCTATTAAATAGGCAATAATTCTTGTTCGACATGGCCGCCGCTATTTCTTACAAAAATTCTCATTTTTTTCTTAAATTACTTTTCACGACAGAAGTTCGCAGGTTCCGCCTCATTTCCTCAGCCGCATCAATGCGGCTCTAATCCGAACAAAATCGATACAAAAACCAAAAAATAAAGGATATTTAAAAAAAATTTTAAATTCAATATCTCCATAACGGACTTTCCCTGTAACCCTGTATAATAGGAGTATTTTTTCATTCACATTTTTTTAAAGATATTGTAACGGGAGGATCCCCGAGATCATTTTACCCTCTGTAATAATGTTTCTTTGAATTTTATAAAAAGTACATACTAGGCCATACAAACACAATAAATTTGTTACAAAGCTGAAGCAATCTTTCAAAGTGTCATAATCTATACAGATTTACATACCGTGTTGTGTAGTATGTACATACACATAGTTAGGACCACTTGAGTATTATGTTCGTGGGTGAACTTTAGCAGTCTATATCTGGCATGTATAAGTATAAAAGTGGATGGAACTAAAAAATCATATTTACATTTTAAACTTAAATATATATAATTTATATATCGGAAAAATTAAAAAATGCAATGTGGAAAATTAGAGGACCAATGATAATAGCACAATCAAAAATGAATTCCGTTGGCCTTAAAACATGTACTGATTTTTTTGGAAACCAAATGCTCAGTCATGACTTCTGTCATGGTTTTCCATTTTGAGGATACACATTTTTTCAATTCGGATATATTCCTTTCCGGAATATTTTGGTGCTCCAACCATGTTTGCGATGTGTAACGGGCTGTATGGCGTTTCACGTTTTCTTTTTGGAAGTTCGTTCCGCGAAGCAGCATTTCATCTTTAATAAGAAGAATAAGAAAGTTTTTTACGTATAGTACTACTACATAAGTATTTTTGTGCATCAATAGTGCTTTCAACAATGCACAGGTTCGAATAGCCATACCAGGATGCAACATACTTATTTCCTCATATAGTCATCTTTCCGCCCCTCCCAAGACCAGGCATTGGATACTATGCGGGTTATACTTTTCATCGCTTTTCATCTGCGCGGTGCAGACCCAATTCTTACTGTGCAATCATAGATTAATAGCTACCATATTTCAGTACATTATAATACAATACTTGTAATATCTCAATTACACAAACAAATTATTAAAATTACGCGTATTAAAATTATAGACGTGGAATGAACTGCATAGGACAAAATAAGTAAAATGATCAGTGATCGTTTTACACCAAATGCTCAACTGACGAATACCACTAAAACATAACTACGTGGTATGAACTACTTTATATTGGAATGTTGACTATATGTATTGTTGAATTGTATTGGAAACTAATACAAACACTCCTGTTAAATAAAATCTACTTGCACTAACGTTACACAATATCGAATCATTGTTTACCTTCCATCACATGCAATAATTTTTATTTCGTTTCTATAAAATTTCTCCCGCCGCGCCGCACAGTGGGCCAAAATGCCAAAAAGCTGGCCAAAACTCATTAATCGAAGATTTTTTTTTAACGTTTCAACGATTCAAAACGTACGAGATTTTTTGTATTTCAATAATAAAAACTATGCGTTTCAAAAGCAGTAAGTTACAACCTTCGCGTTCCTCCCCGCCAAACTGATCCAGAAGTTGTTTATTGAAGCCATTTTAGTAAACACAGAAAAATTTGGCTGCGACTTTTTGCAACTTTGGCGTTGATCATATAATATAGGCGCGAATGTAAAAATCTTAGTGAATAAATGCACTATAAAGTTAACGTATTTCCTTTTAAAAATGAATTTTACTCAATGATAGAGTTTGTTGATAACTTAAAAACAATGTTTTGTCATTAACCTAAACTCACTTCTTGCAATAAAAAAATAAATAAAAATTGTGGATTTTTGTTTTCTTTTAGAACTTCAAGGTCACCATTTTTTTCAAAAAACTTTGCTCAGATTCGTAATCAGCGACCCAAAAAACCCCCATATACGACATTTCGCGAAAATCCAATGAAAATTGTTGTTTTGGTTTTTTTTTTTGGAATTTCAAGGTAACCATTTAGATTTTTCGAAAAAATTTTGTCATATTCGTAATCAGCGACCCAGAAAATCGATATTTACGATATTTTGCGAAAATTGATTGATTCTTTCATATTTTGGCCAGGTTTTCGGCGTTTTGGCCCACTGTGCGGCGCTCACATCGCCATGACACCTTGACAGACTGCTAAACAGGATGCGAGGAGTATGATTTTTATGAATATTACTAAATGGCGTTGGTAAAACAAAAGGTGATCTTTGCATTAGATTCATAATTTATATATGGTTTTTGCTTGGCTGCTCAATTGAAACGTATCTTAAACGCAGGCTTATCTTCTTTTTCCAACTCGTAACTACCTCTCAGCCAGCGTATCTTAGAGAAATGTTTGAATCCTTGAACTCAGTGGGAGGACGGAAGTTTTGAATAACTAAATTTCGCACTATAGTTATGAGGGGTCTTATGCTGTCCAGTGTGTAAGTTTTTGGAATACTCTTCCTTTTGATGTTCAGGTGGTGGGCTCACTCGGCATTTTTCGGCGGCACCTTAACGATTTATTTTAAGTTTTTTTCCAAATTCGGCTTCTTTTCTTCGACTTTTTTCACCTTTGACTGACTGAATCTAATTTTCATATTTTATTATTATATTATTAATTTTTTTTCTTCACTTTTCATATAACATTTTAACATCTAAATGGCTTTTTATTAGGTGTAATTCGCTGCCACTTTTGCTAATTATAAAATTGTGATCTTCTGAATTTCTTCCAAATAAAATTATTATTATTATTATTATTACCCCCAGGGCTCGTTTTGTACCACTTCCGCTCTTCCCTTAACCTCTAATATTTTCACCTAAATTTTTTTTATTCATATCCAAGTACTTCAATTTATGAAAAAAGTCTGTGCGCTAATTAAAACAATATCGCATGTTAATCAGGAGTTAGTGAGCGGATACTAGTGTAGTTCGCGTGTCATCTCTACATTCAGTGTAGAAATGAAACGCGAAACATATGTCACTCAGATATTAATTTTAATTTGACTGCAATCTTATTGTAGGGGAGGGTATTTGATGCACCAAAAAACATAATTTCCGATTTTTACTTTTCACAGATTGATTTCTTATCTGCAGGTAACTAATTATACCTACAGTTCGAAATATGACGGATAATCTCCATCAATTTTATTTATTACTTTTTATACATACTGTCAACTGAGTAAATAAATATTTGGTGACTTTAACTGATGTCGAATATTGAAACTCACATCACAATATCACAATATTTCTTTATTTTTACTCTCGGGGACAAATTTCTCTTTACAATTGCCTGCTTGAATATGATGTTAATGTACGTCGGTAAATTCACTAAACAATTCTAAAAATCTCATACTTACATAACAATCCAATAAATTGAAATTAATATCAGTTGTAAACCTCCTCGCCAGCAACCTCAGCTGTGACTCCAATTCTCTGCTTTTCACAAACAATTTGCTAATATCACTGCTGTGTTTGGGGACCCACTTCGGAGTGCTCGGATTCATCTTACAAAGAACGTAACTGCGAGGATATCACGGACTATAGCATCATTTCAGCGAATTAAACCTTTTTTAATTAAAACCACTGGCGAGAGCCACTCTTCAATCGAACTACAACTTGCTAAACTACCCAATGAATCTCCTGCAAACTGCAGCGAAATAGTACGTTAACCTTGTTCCATTTGCCCGCCCCAGAGCTTTAACCCTGATTTGAATCGACACAGGATCCGAAATCAATTCGAATGAGTTGCAACCTTGTGTCTTCAATTTATGTGTATCGAACTTCAGACCCGGTGTTTCCTTGGGAACTATTAGCGCTGGTAGGTGTATAGCGATATTCTACGTGTGGCTTTTTTTGTTCTGCAGATAGCGATGAATTGCAGCACGCGAATTATTAAAATTCCACGTGAATAGTCCGTAGCAGTGAAGTGCTTGGTACATTCCGTTGATTTGGTTAAAGAAGTACAAGCGGTAGTAACCTGTGTAGTGAAGTGGGTTTGAGTGGGGTGACGGTGAGGTTTAAGTTGTGATCAAAACATTACGGTCTTCTGCAGTAGCATAACAAATTAGGTTTACGCGGATGTACCATATACACCGGGCGAAATTCGATTAGTTCCTCCCTTGTTTTTTGATAAATTTGTGTATACAGGGAAGTTGCATCAAAACTATATATTTCATTTATTTATATATGAAATTAGAATTTAGTGGTTGTAATACGGATTAAATAAAAGCAATAATTTAATAGCTACGCGAAAAATATTAAAACAAGGTGCGAAATTCGATTAGTTCTACTTTAAAATTAAAATAAGAAAGGAACACAATGGAAAATTTTTTTCAATAGTTTGTGTGTCCTCCTTGACATTTTATGACATCAAAGATACGGTCTTCAATGGAGTTAATTAACTTTCGCAGAGTAGAGAGGTCAATATCATCCCATGTAGTTTTGATAGCAGTCTTTAGGTCTGATACGCTTTTGTATTGAGTAGATGTAGATGTAGATTGTCATGAGGCGGGTAGATAAACCCTCCACTTGTATTGAGTACAATTGCCATAAACTTTATGAGCCAGAATTCCCCAGAGATTCTCAATTGGATTGAGATCTGGAGAACGCGCCGGCGAATTCAAAACATCATTGTTTTTGCTGATATACCAATCCGTTCGTTAGCCGGGAGCAGTAAATGGCTGCATTATCTTGTTGATATTTCTAATTTATGTCAGAAATTTCGTCAGCATACTCTAGTAGGACGTTTTCCAAAAGCTCTACGTATCTGATAGAATTCATTTTAGTGCTAATCCAACATATCGGCGTCTTCCCATTATAACTAAAAGCTGCCCAAGTCATAACAGTTCCACCTCCAAAATTGCGACTCATTAAGACCTCTCGCTTTTTTTGAAAATCATGCCAATAGTATTTTTCTCCAAATTAAATTTTTTCTCATCTGAAAAAATTATAGATTGCCACTCCTTTTTCCAATGCATATGGTTTCTTGCAAATGTTAGCCTCGTCTCCTTGTGCTGGATCGACAGTGCAGGTTTCTTCGCCATTTGCGGCCATTTAGACCTTCCAGACCTGGACAAAATTTGCTAAATATTTGCTGAATACACCATTTTGATACCGGGTGGTCATATTCTGCCTTTATTTCCCCCGCTGTCTTATTACTATTGGTGGCAGCTCGTAAAATTATGGACCGCTTTGTGTTTCCCTGGATGAAACGGTTTTTCCCGTAATTATCTCCTTGAGCCATGTAATTGTTAATTGAGTGAAGAGACCTATTGATATGCTTTGCAATAGCGCGATTCGACAAACCCATACTTTTGTATGCCTGAATTTTAGCAATTCCTGCCTCACTTAATGATGTGTCTTTTCCCATTTTCGCTCTTACTTTATAAAATTGAGTAATAATATAAAATTATTTTAACTGAGCTCAAAAATGCTTAAATAAATAAACAATTCAATTTAAGTCACTTGCGCACCAAAAAAACTGCAAAAGAACTGAGTGGAACTATTGGAATTTCGCACTAATATACTCTGAAATTTATATTTTCCTGGAATTTGATTACGTTACGTCACCCGCCAGGAGCAGTATTCTGAAATTTGGTTGATAACTTATCGATTAATTAATTAATATTGATTAAACTCAAAAAAACTAAATGTAACTAATCGAATTTGGCTGGCTGTATAACCTGTTTTTTTTTTCTATTTATAAAAATCTGTAGAATATGTACGATACAAGTGCAGGATCAGGTCCGATAAGTTACATATACAGGCAAAGGCTTGGCCAGGCATAAAGGCGCGTCTTAATGATGGTCTGGACCGCATTTATCAATGGTTCAGCCGTTCAGGTCAAATCAACTACGGGTGAACCCTGGGAAATCTCAGTATTTCGTTTTACTGCAAAAACTTGAAGCTCTTGATATCATGCCTATCTGCCTAAATGGACAATCGCTGCCTGGACTAATGAAAGTCACTAGCCTGGGAATTGTGTTGAGTTCCGACATGAAATGTTGTGAGAATGTTGCTATGATGCTCCAAAAGGTTTATACTGGGCTGCAGCCTGCGTAGGTTGCAAATGTCCGCGAGATTTTTGAGCAGTGATATTAGGATGAGGTGGATGAAGGCGTTAATTATACCGACTTGGACCTTTGGAAGCCATTATTTTCCTATGCTGGATTGCGAAGAAAGTTGAAGTGGCTTTCAATGATTGCATTCGCCTCATTTTTGGGCTGCGCAGATTTGACCGCACGTTTCGCTATTCAAAACAACCGTACTAGGGTGTAATCTTGCTTCTTTTTGGAAGCGTAGGCTACTCACCCAATATTTTAAAGAATAATCAGCTTGATTATCTCAGGGAGCTATTCGAGCTTTCCACTTCCAGGTGTACCTGTAAAATCATTATCCCTCATTATACGATGTCGATCATGGAGAGTTCTTTCTCGGTCCAGGCCGCCCGTCACTGGAATTCTCTTCCCCAGAGGTTTGTGCGGCTCATTCGATTCAGTATTATTATCGATCTTAAAATGGTACATATCACATAGTATTTTTTTTGCAAGCTTCTGCTTTTAATTTGGCTTTTATTTTTTTTACATTTATCCATTTTTGTAGTGCTTGATATTTTTCCAACTTCCAAACATATATTTTTTGGGTATTTTGACTAGTTACTCTAGAAGATTTTAATTCTTGTATAGTATAATATGTTCCAATAAATGAATTATTATTGTTACTATTACTATTATATAAAATTATAGTATTCCTACCGGGAAAGCCAGGCTGGAGGCGATTCTCTTCAAGCCTGCGGCGGCGGGGAGGACGTGCTTGGCACTGTCCCCAAAATTATCAACCCCGAAGGCTGCGGGGTGAGGATTCTGGCTGTCCGGCAGACCAGAACCGACAAAGTGCTGCTGGAGCCTAAAAAGTCGACCGCAGAGACCAGGGCAGTCTTCTCTGACGTCTTAAAGTGCGCCGTTGGGTCGACGAGCAGCAAGACCCTAAACGAAGTAATACGGTAATACAGTGGTGCTCCGCAGGCAAACATACATAGGAGCAGGACGGCCCACGACCTGCTGCTTCAGATTCGCTAATATTGTTCTTATCAGAGACCAGTAACAAGATAGGGCTGAGCCAGCATGGTATAGGGACGTCGTTGGCACGGCGGAAATCTGAGTTCCGGATATGCGGCTGTTTACTGCTGCGGACCATTGCGCAGGCTCCGGTGTCGTGTAGGTGAGGAGCGGCGACATTAAACGAGCCGATAGCCGACTTCCAGGCCAAACTAGATGGTCTGGAGCTGGTGGTGGCGGAAGATTTCAACGCGAAAGCCCTGGAGTCGGGGGAGTCCAGACCTGACTCCCGGGGAGGACGAGTCCTGGACTTTGTGTCCAGGGTCGGGCACCGGCTCGACGTCCTGGATACAGGGAGACGACCATCGGTGTCGACAGAAAGGCTGGCTGCACGAGTGCAAGACTGGCGAGTGATCGAGGACTACACAGCCAGCGATCACCAGTATATCACGTTTCGCGTGCGTGGTATAGTGCCAGAGCGGGCCCGCCGTGTGCAAGGCCTGTCCATATGGTATGTCGCCAGGATGGATACCGAACGGTTGTCTCTAGCCATCACACGCGGCTGGCGAACCATTGATGGAATCCCGAAGGAGTTGCCTTCTGTCGAGCGAGCTGACCGGGTGGTGGACTCGACTTTGAGTGCCGAGAAAGAAGGTGGGCAGAGGGGGCGACGTCCTGCTTATTGGTGGACGGATGAGATCGCGAGACTGAGGCGGAAGTGTCCCCGTCTCAGGCGGCTGGCGCAGAAAAGGACCTACGAAAGGCCATTAGAGCAAGTATGTAAGTGCCGATGCTGGAAGCGGCTGGTTGAGGACCTCAATGACGACCCCTGGGGGCTGCGGTATAGGATCGCCCTCGCAAACTGGGAGCGTTCTCTCCGAGTGGCCCCCATTACCCAGGTACCCAGGTTATTGAACAATGTTTAAAAGAAATAAGAAAAAAAAGCTTCACTACAGGTTGACTTTTGAATTTCGAAACGATTTCGGATAATTCGTACCACATCGAATTGTTCAATTAAGCAGATCTTCGATTCACGCACTATTCACACATACCTTGTGATTTCCTGTTATTACAAGAAATAAATGAAATAAAAATTGGAACAAATGAAAGACACTTGTAAGCGTCCGCATATTTTTATTGCTTAAGATTGTCCAGTCTGATAAATTTCCCAATAAGAAATTCACTATCTTGTATGAGGAGCTTTATCAGAATCGAGTCCCTACAATACATTTTTTGGGTTTTTATCATATAAAATACAGTTTAATACAAAAGTTCTACATTTTGGGCATTTACTTCTTCTATGACTAGTTCTAAAAATCAAATAACACTTTAGTTTTCCTCTTTTTTATCCACATTCATCTCAATCATCTATTTCGAGTTACACAATATATAATACATAATTCAATAATAATAATTCGTAATAGTCAATAAATTGTGAAAATTTCTAACTAATCCCCATTCGCAAATTACCTAAGTTTTTTAGTACAATTACACACATGTGTCGCACTTAGGTTGATTCTTGTCGGATTGATAAAAATGTTTAAAGAAATTTAATCGTGTTTGTCTAATTATTGTTTTTTTTTTTCATTTATTTTATAATTTATTTTTTCTCATAAAAAGCGCGATAAACGTAACAATGCACCTTAAGCAAAACGATTTTTTGAGTTTTTCCTTTCGTACCATTATAAGTAATTAGTTAAAAGGAGCTTCCAATGAACGTACTCTATCACATCAACTTGATGTGGATGTTGCATTTTATTTAAAAGTTCTTAATTTTAAAATTCGTTGAGATCTTTCCAAGCTGAAACGATCTGGTTTTAAGCTAGATTTATTGCGCTTAAGACTCTTAGACTATTCAGGTCTAAATATCTATCGATCGTATTCAGTTAAAGCCAACCCTAACAAAGCCAAATGATAAATAATATCAAACAGTTTATATATGCATATAAATTAGGAAATACAAAAGTATACAAAACGAAGATATGTAACTAGAAATAAAAGTAAAAAATAATAATTGTAACTTACCGTCTGGTTATTAGCACAATAGATCTTATAGGTCGCGTTGCTTTTGAAAGGCACCTGGGGTGCTTGGACGACCTGCTTAATTATAATAATACCTTCTTGTTGCACAAAGAATTTGGTCGTTGAAAAAGTAAATTATTCGTTAATTTAGTTTGAGTGCAATTGGATGATCTAAAAACACATTTGATGAGAAAATCAAGATATATAATACATATTTTTCTTTTCTTCTACGTAATTCTCTGAATCATTCATTCTTATATCTCGTGGCAAGGATTCCGACTACATGTGTGAATAAATTATAATACGATTCGTAACGTGATTAGCCCTAGTATTAGAAGATATAGAAAGAATACCTTCGGCAATAAAAGTTTTAACGAAATCGTCCGCTATATCGATTGAGGTGCCCTATTTTGAAAGACGAGGAAATCCCTTCATCCAGATCATGCTCTGGATCAACGCTTTAACATGAAGGACAACAACAACACGTTGATCCACATATCCATCCGGATCTGGACTGCATGAAAGATCCGAAAGAATGCTTTTTAGCATATTCTAACAGAGGTCACTCTTCTCATATTTCATTCCTTGCAGTTGGTAGCAATCACAGGACTGATGGTTACTGAGTGCTGTGAGATTTATATATGGCTCGAGTTACCCATCTCATTTCTCAAATCCATTTTCCAGCCGTTAATAAATAATACAATTTGATCATTTTTAATCAAATAACCAAATCGCGACAACACAAATTAACTTCAACTTTGTTTTGAAAAGTAGTATTGTTATGTTGAATTAATTGTTTTAGAAGCGTGAAAAGAAAAGAATAAATTACATACTTAGGTACTTACAATCTCTAGCAAACAAATTAATGCTTGTCTGAAATTCTCGCGAAAGTTTTTAAGACAATGCAACATAAGTCCTTGGTAGCAGCCAAATTTTTCGTTATTTGTATTTTAAATTTTAAGAGATCACTGTAGGGTAACATTCCCGCACTATTAAGAATATCATAAAAAGATTTGGGTATGTACTTTCGTTCCACCGTAGCCTTTGTTCATGTAGAAATACTGTGCTATATCTTTGCTTCGTGTATTTATCTGCAAAATGTATTACCATTTAATTTAATTTGAAGGACCCTAATATGAAAGAGGCAAGTCTTTAAAAATAGGTTTACACCCTTTACCCAATTCTGTTTCATTTCTTTTTCTCGACAAATTTCACTCTGCTTAAAAATACGTTTTTATTGCAAACTAGCTTGCCCGGACCCGGCGTTTCCCGGGATACTATTAAATTTGTATTCCTTAATTTTACAACGCCTCCCTACTGCACCACCGCCTCTCCTATGTGACCCAGCGTTTTCCTATTTGCGTTTTGCACATGTTTTAGATATTTTCCAACAGTATTACTAAATTTAGTTTTCTTCATTTTACACCACCTCCTTATTGCACCCCCTCTCCTATATCTCCCAACGGGGTGGGGGTGGTCTCATATTTGGAAATTTGAATAGCAGATTCGAAATCAGTGATCCCAAAAATTCCCTAGTGCGGATTTTCAATGAAATTCTTGAAGTTTAACTTTTTCGGTCGCCATATTTGATCGGACGTCTTGAAATCCCAAATTTTGAAAGCAAGCTCGAGATCTGCGACCCCGAAAACCTCCAATTGCATTTTTCATAAAGATTCCTTGAAGTTAGAAAATCTGCTTCCTATGCAAAACGGAAATTTCGATTTTTTCGATTTTCCGGCTTTTCCTTTGGGGTTTCCCGAATTTTCTTTTTATTTAAGCCTCCCCTGTATTATAGTGAATAAAACAAAAGAAAAATTATCGAAATCGGTGAAGCCGTTTTTGAGTTTTAGCGAGACTAACGCACAGCTATCCATTTTTATGGAAATTTCGATTTTTTCGATTTTCCGGCTTTTCCTTTGGGGTTTCCCGAATTTTTTTTATTTTTAAACCTCCCTTGTATTATAGCGAACAAAACAAAAAAAAATGTCGAAATCTGTCAAGCCGTTTTTGAGTTTTAGCGAGACTAACGCACAGCAATTCATTTTTATATATATTATAATATATATGTAGATGAGGAGTCCAAAAGCAAAACTTGTTCATTAAAATTTTGTTGATTTTGGGAAAAATTTTGGCTGGTTGCGGAACTAATGTTTGGTTTCACAGAATGTTATAGCAGCCTTGCAGGCCGAAAGGGCTAGACATGAATAAAAAATTACCGATCGCATCTTAAAATCCATTTTTACTCATTTCTAGGCCTTCCGGACACGGATTCGAACATGATCTAAAAAAATGGTACAATAAAAAAATGATGTCACGTGCCAAGTCACAAGTCATATCACTTGTTATAACAAAACCCATAACCGTAACGGCCCCTGGTTGATATGAATCAGCTGCCGTACTTCTAATTGGTGTACGCATTGAGCTATTATGAAAATCTTGCATTGAAAATTGTACCCGTTGTATCACCAAAATGATACAGTGCAAGAACATCATATTTTCAATCAATCGCGGCTCTTAGCAAACGATTGCAAGTAAATATGCTTCGTCGGTGCTGGACTTTATTCTACAAACCCACAAAATACGGGCGCCAACTGAACTTGAAACTTGAAATATTAAATTTCACATAATAATTGCGAAACGTCTATCTGTAGTGAGCGGGTATAATTTGTCACATTAATATTTTAACTTCAACGTAGATATATGTAAATTGTAAAGTCATGGAAATATGATGAACTTCCCTCACAGGTTAACTGTTAAGAGATTAATAGCTCCTCACTGAAGTCCTCTAAAATTAAGAGCTTTTCAAAGTTAGAATTCCCTCTAATGCTTATGAAATCCGGTCCCTTTCGTCACGGAAAACTCTAAAAGTTCAAAGGCTTTAATCTGGCATGCGATTACAAGTTGAACATATTTCAACTTTTACGGAGAACGGATCGAATTAGGGCAATCTTTTTGGTTCAAGCCTACAAAGTAGAAGTACAAAATCTGCAAAACTCATATCTCCCACGATGATATCAGCTATCAGCTAATTTCTTTTTATCAATTAACTTCTCAAGTAGAATGATAATACACCAGTATGCTACATCCTCTTCAAAGAGAGATAACAGGTTAATAGCTGCCATTCTCTAAAGTAGAAAAGGAGGTGTTTAGAATTTAAATTAATAAAATTGGTTGAATTTTCAAACGAACCAACAACCTAACGTGCAACCAGCAAATATGTAGTTCAAAAACGCAACGAAGTAAAAATAATTTGAAAACATGTGTGGAAGAGAAAAATAATATTAAAAGGAAGGTAAACAGTTTAAAATCCGTTTAGACATTCAAATGTACACTACACCAAATCTTCCTTAAGTCACTATCAAATTCCTAAGCTTACTAGAATTTACGCAAAAATTGCGAATTACTCAATTTATTCGCCATATGATAATCGCAAATCGCTACTCCATAGTAAAATATAGCTCTTCTGCATAAATTTGTTCACAATTGTTTATTACTCTTTATTATTAACTTTATGCATCATCACATTCGCAGCATATATCTATGTACATCAGTTTTACTTTCGCTTAAAATTGTAAAAACGCCTATGATTCCACTTACACAAATACGCTCAATAAATAATATTTAGTCGCCATTATAAAAATTGACTAATAAACACAAGTGGTCATACAATAAAATTTCAACCAATAAAAACAAGTAACAAAAACATCGATCGCGTAGCGCATATAATTTATAATAAAACATAATACAATTAAATATCTTAGGGAGGACGTGGTGAATATCAAAATGTTCCTTATTTTGGTTTACCCTATAAAATCAGTAATTTGTCAAGGTAACTTCGAATATAATATCTTTTCTTGTTTCATTAATGTAATTAATAAGTAATCGTAAATTAATTAGAGTTTGGTTCGTGCTCTGCGGAGTCGAGGGTACAACTCAATAAGAATTTCATTTTACCCAAAAACACATCCAAATACAAAATAAGGCAAATTTAATTTTGTTTACTATTTTTCATTTTTCTTCACCTCCTTCGTTCTCCTTGGCTTAAATGAACTTTTAGTCTTCTACATAACAACTACCGACATTAAACGGTCCTAGTAAAAATGAGCTGTTATTCCAGAACTACATTATTTCTCTCTCTTCCTCATCATCCTTTTTTTTTGATTTTTGTTTTGTTTTCAATAAAGTAAAAAAAATTACACTAATCGAGTAGCAAAAAGTCATGACTGGTTTTCAATCTTAATCCACTAGAAAACTAATTTTACAATAAAAACGATGTGTTTTCTTCTCCTCATTTTTCCCTGTTCCTTCTATTTTGTGACAAAACTTCTTCGAGTGAACTGTGAAAGTGCTGTGCCTCTACCACTCGTTTATCATGTTTGACATATCATCTAGCTGCGATTCAAGAATGTCGATATTGGACTCGTAATCGTCGTCCTCATCATACGACCTGCGCAAAGGAGAAATAATATAGTTTTTAAATGTTTCCCAAAAGCATTTCAATTCTTGTATGTAGTGATAAATAAAATAAATGAATAATGTATTATAAAATGGTTTGAGACAAATAATGTCTACTACGATGTAACAGCGACAAGGTGTTAATGGTGCTCATGTTGATAATGGCACCAACGTCTTTTTGGCTGTACCTAATTCCATGATTTAATGATCCAAAAAGCATACGTAGCTATGCTTGCAATGACTGTAGTGAATTAGCATTTAATTAGTTTCCAGTATTAATTGCGGATGTGAATTCTCTCACAGGGATATATGTACTTCAGTTAGTTGTTTAGTAGTCCTTGATGCAGGTATTATACTGTTCTACGTACAGAAGCTTAAATTTTTTAATACAGCGCATTCTACAGCATTTAAATGAGTATTTGTACGATGCATTTTTCTGCCCATTTTGTAGCCGTGCATTAATAGTAGATTGTGCATTGATTTGGAGACACGCGAGATTCCCAATGAGGAATCGCGCGGCAATCATGCGAGTTGGGAATCTTGGTCTCCCACGAAGCGCATAAATTATTTTTTTGGAATACCGCAGGCTGAAGAGCACTTTTTGGGGCATGTCGCGAGGGGTCGAAACCATCGATGCAACGATTCCCATGGGAGAGTGAATCGCACTAGTGCGGGAATAATATTCCCACACCGAATTCGTGATCCATCGTCGAATTGATGGTTTCGGACCTCTAGTGGCATGCCCCAAAGAGAGCGCTTTTTAGCGCGGGTATGCAATAAACAATCTTCCTCGCTTATATTATCAGATTAACATTTTCTTTACCCAAACTAGATCAACCCAGACTAGAGACAAATTACCTGGTTTACATGAGATAATTCAAATATCATAGAACGTACTTTTGTACAACGTTTACCCCTGAGAGATAATTTTATTGGTAATCACATTTTTAAAAAAAGTTGATTGAAAAAACCAAAAAACCCGACTGACTGTGTTAAGAGTTTTGGACGTGGATCGATATTGGGATTTATGAATGATTGAGTGAGTAATTGAGTGATCAAACTTCCTTGATTTATTATGATAACTTGCTGGTCTAGATAGAGTAGAATAACTCCTGATTGGTCCCAGCAAGCCAAGAGAATAACCTATGATTTAGGCCAGAATAAACACTTACTGTGTTTAGATGTGTACACTACTAGATTGACACCTAGTAATTAAAGCTGATAACTTGCTGGTCTAGCTAGACCATTTGTCTGTTTACTCTACTAGGTGTCGAAAAAGACTGACTGACAGGACTCTAGGATGATGGTTAAGAAAAAGTAGCTAGTTTCCAACAACCATTCCGACCTGTTGCCAGAATTGTGGTAGGGAACGAGACATATTAAAAGAGACGAGAAAAAAAAACGGTTCGGGAAAAACGCAGTGGTTGTCATGTGTGCGCATCATGTTCAACGGGTTTCAAACATTTGGCAGGGCGCCGTGAAATCGCTGGCAGCGCTAGGATTAAGAAGGATCTAAGCAATAAAATTTGAGAAGTTTGCTCAGGTAATCGGCGCCTCAACAAACTCCTGCCATTCGTGCGGACTCACTTTATCACCGGCTTGCCTACTTTATAAATAGAAACATTCTCGTGTTTGTATGCGGGTTTTATTTTAGGCTGTGCGCTCAATGCTCACGGTTTTCTTACATATGGTAGCATTTTAATCTTCAACAGACTATAAAAATGAACTAAAAATATGTAAACAAGACACGTTCATAATTAAACCAATAAATTAATCAGTACTATTAAAATTGATCTAACTGGTCAATATTTGTAATAAACTGACAAAGTATAACTAATTGGCAGTCGGAGACTTCCTACACAGACTAACAAATTATGCGTAGTCCCGACCGCCAATTAGGTATACTTTGTCAGTTTATTACAAACATAGCCCAGTTAGATCAATTTTAATAGTACTGAATTATTTATAGATTTAATTATGAATGTGTCTTGTTTACATCTTTTTAGTTCTTTTTTACAGTCAGTCGGATTTTTCAAATGAACTTTTTTATTTCCATCTTTTCAGTTAATTTATTAAGTAAGTTTGAAAATTTTAAGTTTACAATTTTTCACGCAGTCGAGTTTTTTGTTTTATTAAATATATTTTTTTTAGCATTTCTCATTAGAAATTACATTTAAACATATAATTTGTATATCTTTTTGTAAGCCATTTAAAAAACCCGTTATGTTGATAACCCACTCGATTGGTTTTGAGGGAAAACAAATTTTGGAAGACTAATATTATAATATGTCGCTTAGAATCGGGCATTTTAATTTTTATGTGGTGATATATCCAGTGTCACTCTCGCAATTAAGACGAATCTAACGACACCTCTCAACTTAACATCCATCAAGCCGTTTAAGCTACAGAGCGTGACAAAGAAATATACATACATACATATATAAATACATACATACATACACTCGAAAAACATAATCCTCCTTCTGGCGCAGCCGGGTAAAAACCAATTTTACTATTTACTAACTCATTATGGACACGACGATTCGTCGCCAATAAGCTTAAAAGCCTTCTGTTGAGCTTGGTCTAATGCGGACGTCTAATAAACGTCTAAGTTGTTTAAGAATTGGGAATGTTCGGCGGAGATCAGTGGGGAAGGGCATGAAGTGTGGCATAAGCCATGACAATATACATATGTACATCGACCTTAATTTCACAGCACCAAGTGTTACACAAATTGCACATTTGGTTATATAACTGCAAATCCATTTAAGGGAAATACTTTGAGTTTGGCTAGAAGAGCAGCATGCCAGACTCTGCTAAAGACTTTCAAAATATTCAGGGCATTGTTCCGTTTCCATTTTAAAGAGCTGATCCCGACCCAGAGGGATAAGATACAGAAAGATTAATACTCTAGGAGAAAGCTAAATTATGTTCCAATACATATGTATAATAAATACAAATTCACTATAGCTATTACAACAGACTACTTAATATTCAGACGGACCAAGTCGTACATTAGGTTGCGATGGTAAAAAATGTGTTACAAGTCGTAACCCTTCCGAGCTTTTAGTTTTCTCTTAGAGTGAAAATTCATTCGGATCTTTTTCAATGCACACAACACAAAGTAAACATGTTCGAGATTTGTACGGAGAGGCAGGTATCTGTATGTATATGCAAGTAAGTCCCTTTGCCCGACGACTGTTTGGCCTATCCCTATGAAGTCGGGAGATTGTGAACCTTTTTAATTTGTCAAGAGCTACGCTCTTCGAATATAATGTCGAGCCTCAGTAAAAGCTTTCATTGATAACACATTTTATTCGGGTTTGTTCCGTCTGTATATTCTGAGCTGTCTGTGCTTTTACTTATTTACCCTATCAAGGTAATCTTTGCTGAGCGCCTCTATATCCGCGTATAATATATCCGGGTCAAAATAGCGGCGACATAATAGCCGGGACCTTAGATACTAGAATAGAAATTATATTATATCAGTAGCCGATTTAGGTGACGCAAATTTCCTGATGTGTTAGTATGTTCACTTAAGTGAAATTGGAATTAAGTAATTGTGATTTCACTACAGGCCGAAATTATTATGTAGGGGAAAAAAGGGGCATATCATATAAAGGCGCGAAAAACATTTTTAAGACTGCACCACTGCTTTGAGCCCTATAACAGCTGAAAGCTGATGACGTAGTTAGCCAATCGGCTCCTATTTGCTTTCCCCATTGTAGTGCCGTTTCGCTCTCTCTAATTTAGCAAAAAAAATTCACTACGAATTCTCGGAAGGAGAATTCGGATCGCTCACGTACAGGGTTTTTATACGGTGTATCGTACTCGTATCTTCTCTACTCTTTTATCTAAGGCCGGAACTAATTTGGCCCAAAATGGCTACTGAAAAAGTTAAACTTCAAGGGATTCCCATAAAAGTCGGCGCCAGAGGATTTTCAGGGTCGCTGATTTCGATTCTGCTATCAAAATCACCAAATTAAAAATGGCGTATCTAATATGGCGACCGAAAGTCCTCAATTTGTAGAAATTTTAATGAAACTTAACATGAAGACGTCTTTGGGGTTATAGAATTCCAGTCTACCAAAATTCAAGATGGCGGACCCTTAATGGCTTCAGTTTTGCAAATTGCAGGGGTAGAGGTAGATCAATTGGTAACACTTTTGGAAACATCAAGATAATAGTTTGAACGTCGCAGCAGTTAATTTGATCAAAAGATAAAAATTAAATTATAATGTGCATGCCGAATTTATTAATCATCCTGTAACTCGAAAAAGGTTGAGATGAGCCCCCCCCACACACACACACACCACACCATTCAATATTTTGTTTGGGTAGATGAGATCTATCACCCCTCCCATTTCGACATGCGTTATACCAAAGAACATATAACCATAAAGAAGTTGCATGAGATTAATTTGCCACCCAAAAACGTTTTCTCATCGCTAGAAGAGAAGGAAGGGTGACAGGGCGGGGAAGTAATTCTAATACCTAATCTCCAATAAGAAACCTCACAACAACCAAACCACGATCGAACCAGAAAACCGTTAGGCTGAATTTGTTAACAAATTACGTCTGTACACATTATTAGCAATGTGTTGTGGAATATCAGTCAGTCTGAAACCTGAATTGCATGTGGCAACACAAAATGGTTATTCTCACACAGAGGAAAAAGCTACCGCATGTTGACCAAAATGTGCGAGATAGGTGACAAAACATTCCATGCTGCATATATGTTGATTAGTTCGGTTATGGTTTGGATGGGGTTTGGTTTCTTATGAAGATTAGGCGTTAGAAACCGCGGTTGTGGGTGAACCAAGCCTGCGTTGTCGCCTTTGGGCTGAAGACAAACCGAATTCTATGAATGAACGGATAAAAGTAGGAGAATCCAAAAGAATTTAAAGTGCACCTCTTCATTATGATAGCCAAACATAAGTAATTTGCTTGCAGCAGTAAAAGTGCAAAATGAGCGCCCCTATCGTCATCAACAATAATCCCTACGTTGCTAAATCTTTATACGTCTCGTTCGTCAGGCCTCTCCTTGAACACGCTTCCCAAGTCTGGTCACCCTCTCAATCTACCAACTTCAACAGAATTGAAGCAGTCCAGCGAAAGTTCCTTCGATTTGCTTTACGCGAGCTTCCCTGGTCTGATCGTCTCATTCTTCCCCCCTATGAAAATCGTCTAATGCTAATCGACTTGGAGCCCTTATGGAAGCGACGCGACTCTGCAGACATTACCTTCATCCACCAGCTACTTCCAACTTTCACCTGAGCAAATCTTCTCTTAGGAGTTTCCTGCGCCGCACCTCTTAATTTTCCCCTCCTATCTGCTCCCCATTGACCCCATCTTTGTTTTATCTGCCCCTTGCCTTAGTTCTAGTCATAGTTTAAGTTGATTTTGTTTAAATTTAAGCTAAATACTTTTTTATTTTCTTTGTAGCTTGTATTAAGCGAAATAAAATAAATAAATAAACAAAACAGGCATGAATCCATGAATTAAAATTCTTCGGATTTCCGTGTTCAGTTCAGAGTTCTCGTAATTTTCATCGCAAAAGTGCGTAAGAATAACGTTGCACGCCTGAAATTCTGTACGTTTTCTGGTTGGTACCGCAAGATGAAGGCATCAAATTTGTGGTCACACTTCCGACATAAGAAGCGTCTGAATATGAACGTCTACAGCTATAGGGTCCGCACGGAACAACCCTGGAGCGAATTTTTCGGTTCAAATTATTTGTTCCGACTGCGAGTTCTCTATAGCTTTATATTCTTTAGTTATACGAAACATCCTGTAGAAGTATTTTGCAACATTAAAAATAGACAACTCTAAACAATTTATTATTACTGCCCTTTTCTACTACTTTATCCTCATATAATATTTTTGCAGATCATATCGTGTGTCATTGATTTTATAGAGTATTTGCAAAGAATAGATAGAAAATAGCGTCAGAATAACAGTATTAGTTCAAGTGGTTTTTATATTTTTATTTACTGCTTTTATTTTAATATTGTATATTAAACCGCTTATAGATAATATCCAAGATTTGTTCAAGTCTAAAAGCATCCCAAAATTAATTGCTGGACCATTTTAAGTTTTCTATAGTTTATATCCCCATTTAACAGAATGCAAGAGTCTGTGGGCCCTATATAGTTTCGGTAAAACTCTTTACTTCATAGCCAATATAATTGCCATATGATTTCCCAAAATAGCCCCAATAAAAAAATTCCCACCTATTTAAAACTATCTGTAATTCTAATATCTCATCAAGTTTCTGGGCCGTCTCGCCACAATCGTCGCGATAAAACTCTACCTTCACATATTACATAAAACCTCGGAAACTTGCTGTCAATATGTAACCGTCTTATAATCGCATACTTCCTCCAATTAACAAGTTGTTTTAATTGCTTGATTAAATTACACGACTGCTTAGCTTACTTTTAGCATTCTAGCGACATTACATAACATTAAATAAAAACGAACAACAGAAACAAAACAAGCAATGAGAGAGCGGTTAGTAAAGTTCTTGATGCATTCCGATTAACGCTTACCCATTAGCGAGATTTTGGTATTTATATTTTTGTTTCTATCCTTCTTACAAAAATCCATCACCGTAAGTATAAAAAATTTTTGTGAAAAACAGAGGGGGGTTAAAATTAACTAAAAATATAAGAAAAATAAACGCAGGGTGAATATTGGGGAGTTTAAAAATAAGTAAAAGAAGTTTGTGAGATCATTAGGTTGTCTGTCTCCATTGAAGGAAGATAATATTTTTTTTACATTTGGTGCATTATTTATAGTATTAATGAAAGAGGATATCTGATTTTTTGCGGAATAAATTAACAATTTAAAACAAAATATTAAAAAACTAAGTACTAAAGTTTGAAAAAAAGATGTAATTGGTATATTTGAAACAACGTAACGTAACGTAACATTTGAATTAGGAAACTTTAGAAAATTATGACTACTACTAATATTAATACTAAAACTATTTCTCAATGGAAAATAACGCAAAAAATCAGATGTCTCATCGATATGGTCATACTGAAGGTATTCATAAATTCAGCACATTCTAAAATATTCACCATATTTTTTAAGTTATATAAAACTATTTAAAAGGTTCAAACATTTACCCCTGTGTATCACCGCCCTCCTCTGCAACTAACAGCTCATATTCTTGGGCTGCATATCTGTCCCAATCAGTCAGTCCCTGTAAAATGTAATAAACAAAATCGTCACTTGAACTCAACACTAAGCAAACAAATGTAATCGATTTTACGTACATCATCACTATCACGCTGTGTAGCAAATGGATCCCTCTGCTCATGCTCCAAATATTTCTCCAAATTGAAGAATGTATCGAAGAATATCGGTGTCATTCTACATCGTTTGAGATCGCCCAATGAGATACATCCTGGTTGTACAGGTTTCACCATATCAAGCATCTATTACGCCCAAAAAAATTAACAATCAGCTGCCTCAAAACAAGAATTGCATAGCTAAACACTCACTTGGCAAAGGCAGTCTTCAAAGGGCAGGGTTTCAATTCCAATAGCTTCCATACGTTGCTGTTGTTCCTCATAGAAATATTCCAGCTCGTACATAGATAAAATGCCGTCACCATCTAGATCCATACAACGGAACCAGTATTCAATTGCAGTCGGATTTGTTTTGTCTTCTTCAGACAAAAGGAACCATACAAAATCTGTATATGACATTTTGGGGCCATTTGGTCCGGAGGTACGCGTTCTACAACCTCTCGTCACACATCCCGAAAATATCCTCTCAATAATACGCGTCGAGAGGGCGTGATCGTTATGTCTGGCAAGATCGTTTTGATCAATAAACAGATCATGATCCCTGTCCAGTTCCCAAAATTTGCAGTATATTACGTAGAAGTGTTCATAGCTAAAGAAGGCCATAATTTGATTGATGTCCTCCTCCTCTTCGAGAAGTTGGATAACCTTAAAAGTGATAATCGTGTATGAAATATTGGTAAGAGCTATAAACTATAATTAAGTCACGTCTGCAATTTTTAGTGCAAGAAGAGGTTTCTTTGGATGAAGGAATAAATAAAATATAATGAAATTCGAATTTGCAGGTTGAAACAAATGGAAACCTCAAGAATTGAAATTAAGACAGCCGTTTAAACACTGACTTATGAGTAGGTAATATGTCGTCTACTCATTTTTCATTCAAAACCTTAGTTTCTAACGTAAGGTAGAAGATAGAAGATTCGTTTTTCTGTCTTTGCTCATTTTCATTTGATATATCAAAATTTATAGGAACCCTATATTCCCCAATTTCTATTTCCCTAACTCCTAAAGTGGTTTGAAATAGCGTAAAATGTGGTTTAGCGTGAGTGCGAATATTGGACCCGTGCACTAAAGATTCCATATATATAGTCAAAATAAAACACAAACATATGTAGCTTTTTCGTGTAACATATAACGTAAAATTTTATTCGTCTGGAGGCTTCAGCATAAAAAAATGTAATGAACAAAATTTTGAAAAAAAAATATTTTTTTTTCACCAAACAAACTTCTAAACCTGTTTTTATGTCCTACACCGACACCCTAAGGAGTAGAAGACGTAGTTTATGATTCAAAACATTCTATTTGCTATCGAACATCGACGTTCATATCAATATAATCGTCCAAACTAAGTGGGTTCTTGCACCAAATACCCAAGTAAAATTTGAAACATCAGTGGTCCAAGATGACTTTTTTGACGCACACCAAAAAAGAGTTATACACATCCCATTGTTTGAGATAAATCGCCGAATCAAAATTTGCTGAGTACATTTCATTCCTCTCTTTTTATTATTACCGTAGAATTTCATATTTATATTTTTATATCCGAATCCTTTAAATGAGGGTGTTGGCATAGAGGAATTACGCCGGACCGGGTCATCTAGAATTCAGGCGGTACGCTACCATACAACAACATTTTATGATACCTACATAGATCGCTGCTGTTTATTAATGTGTAAACTAATCCATTATTATAATACCCGAATCATTTCTTCATAGAAGAATCCTGTGTGCTATTTGGAAAAAAAAACTATAAAATTGCAGGCGTGGTCTTAACTTATGTAACTATTATAAAGTCTTACTTGCAGTAAATTTGACCTCCGCAATTCAGGTACTGAGATTTTTCCGGACCAACTTCGGTTGACTGCGTAGAATATTCGTGCTATAACCGTATGGACATATCTCGAATGGAACTCTGTGGCTTCTTTTAAGAATGCCAATCCTGGATGTGTGTCGACTACATCTTGAACTAGAGGTGCTAAGTCTTCGTGAATGATGTGTGGGCGTGATCGCTGCCCTCGTGAAAGTATATATACGAAACGGGATGCTGTATCGTGGCAATATACTGACATTCTGAAAAAAAAGAACAATGCTGAAAAAATGTATTGCAGATGTCTAAACAATTTCTATTTAACCCTCCGCTCCAACTGCGGGCTACATGGAATTCGCATTCCAAATATTTTTCTAAAATATAAAATCTTCATGTAAATGTAAGACGATATCTATAAAAAGTTGTATTGTTTTTATTACACGTTACATTTCAGAATATTCTGGCAACTTTATTTATTAATTTACAATAGCTTGTATTAAGCTGAAATAATAAACTCTGTGGGAAGTACCGTCTCAAAATGGTTTCTTCAAACGAATAAACATTTCGTATGCATTGCTCAGATGATACTAGGCCTATTAATTTTGCCTTATATTGATTTTATTTTCATTGCTATAATGCCATAAATTTGTCTTTATCTGGTATATTTTTATTTTTTATCAATGATATCAATTTTGTTTATATTTTCCAAAAAAATCAAATTTGAATAAAACGCACGTTGAATTTGTGTAAATAGTGTTCGATAAATATTACAGTTGCTGTAAACAGACGACGAAAAATGCACGAGCTTAAACAATGGACATACTCCTTAGGAAAATAGAATAATTGCGTCAATCCTTCCTATATCATTTCCAAGGTTCCAGTTTATAAGGGTCCAGATCGGCCTGGTACAAAAAATAAGGACACGTTACACAGAAACACCATACATGGCACAGTTTTGGAATCCTCATATCACCGTTCTTCACCGAAACGTAAAAAACTCACATTACCATATATTGCTCCATAGTTAAACAAAACCGAGTTAAAAATTTAATTTGGTACGCGCAACGCTTGTACATTGTAATTAAGTACTTAAATCATGAATCAAAGTAGCGAACATTTTTAGCTGAATCAGGTTAAAGAGCAGCAAAAAAGTTGCAGGCTATAGTAAAAGATACATAAAGCGTTTGGTGCCTTCACATATGAATAAGAATTTTCCCGAAAAAAGCCTTTTAGAAAGTGAAAATGCCGCAGAAAATGAAAGTATTCAGAAAATGTAAATGTCATAGAAATAGAAAGAGATCAACTATGTGAAGAAGAATCTAGCCACAGCCGATATAAAATTCCTCAAGAAAATAAGGAAAGTCTAGCAGTTAAAATAGCAGAATGGGTTGTAAAATTACAAATAAGACGAGAAGCAAGTGACGAACTCCTTAAAATTCTCAATGCTGCTAACTTAAATTTGCCTCTTTGTACAAAAACTTTACTAGAGATAAAAAATCATGGTCTAGTTGAGCCACGCATTTTTCCACCAGGCATTTACTACCATTTTGGATTGGAAAAAAGGATTCAAATGTTACAACTTGATTCATACTGGTGAAAACGCCGTTAAACAAATGCATCGATTTGTTGCTTACCCCCGAATTACTATTAAAAGTAAACTGGAATAGACGAAATGAAAGAGAGACGTTGAAACCAGTAAAAACCTTCAAATCGCTGCTTTATGGTAAATATTTTGTTTACTTTAAAAATATGCTAAACAAAATGTGTTTCCTATTCGATATATGTATGTAGATGCAGTTAAGACCGGCGACTTTGGATTCCGTCAATTGGGAATAGGGTAGATTGGGGAAAAGTCGAATTTATAAAAATTCCTTTCGAAATAAATAGAATGATAAATAGTAGTTAAGTATTGCATTCTTTTATTTTATTTTTCTTAATGAATTAGAATTCATTTCAAAAAATCTGAACATTTCTTCACTCTGCATTTCGCAGGTGATAGTTAAATACTGTGTGCAGTGGCGCTCGTTCGGCGTAAAGGGTGGTTCTGATTTATTAGGAAATCATGACTTGAATATTTCGAAAATGTTTAATTGTTCCTTTGATTTCGATCAGGTATATCTTATTAGCTCACAACCGGCTGCCGTACCTCCAACATCTTTAGTTGCTGCGAAATTTCGCACGGGCCAACTAGCGCTAATTCGTCAGTAAGTATAGCGCAGATTTGCCGCAGTCAAAAATGGAACAAATTGGAATTCGAGCTGCGGTTCAATTGTTCTTTTATTTTTAAGCAAAACCAGCTGCTTGTATGCAATTATATCTTTCGCCCACATTGGGTGACTCATGTCTGTGGACCTTATGGCTCGTTCGGACTAATCTATTCTTGATACTGAAAACTTTCCTGCCTGATTAGTGATAATAAATGTAAGGAGCCTCGAAACAATTGATTTCGGCTGAAGAAAGGTGCATTGAAGTTCGGAGGGATCACATTGAAAAAAAAAATAAGTAAAAAACAATTTTTAAGTTAAACGGTTTTTTTGAAAATAAAGATAATAATGATGTAGATAGTGTACTAAAAACTAAAAAATAATTCAGTAGGTCCTAGGTACCAGTCATCACACCACTCCCCTCATCAATCTACGGCATTAATCAGACAAAAAAATAAAATCGTGGGGCGCGTGAAATTTCTATCATTACTTCCCAGTCAACCGCTCATATCATTATAAATGCTATTGACATATTTACTCAAATTACGCCACGCCCAACTCCAAGTGAGTTGATAATTTTATCAAAACGCAAAAAGTTTTTGCAAATTAAACATAGTGCCACCTAGGTTCCATTAGAATAACTAGATGGATGACTTACTCCGTACAATCTGCAGAACAAATTTGTTCTGCATATGTATTGTTGTTCCAGAACAAGGTGCATAAAAGAACGCAACTTTTAAGTAAGTGAAGTTATTTATAAGAACATATTTAGAACATTTAAAAAACGTAAGAGTTTTAAAAACAACCCTATTGGAACCGTCCGGAAATTGATGTAAAAGTTTCTAGGTACCTATTAGGAAAACTTGTCCGGTAATTAAAAAAATCAGTGCACATCTACATTACTGCATGCCTAGGTATATGTTACATATGTATGTACATGCACATTTGTTTCTTTTCTATCTAATTTAACTACACAATGCATGAAAATCTTTCCTTCCTCCGTATAATGAATTTGCTTTTGAAGGCAGAGAAAATGTTAAGTGTACGGTAATTGCTGGTTTTATCAATTTTTACATTTAATTCGTCCTAATAATGATCCCCCGTACAATGTAAATCACTCTACAAAGTGATCAAGTATGTATATATGCACCATATAAATTAGTGACGACCACTGAACATAACCTAAAGTAACCTAAGTAGCACTAATAAAGATCTCATGCACGATCAATGACCTTACACTCTCGCCTAGGGATTAAATGGGTGGTACTTATTGAGCTATAAAAAGCGCATTAAATCTTTAGTGACCGTCAAACCTAACTTTTACGACTTTTTTTTTCCTTAAAATCAAAAAATCCCCAATCACACACGCAAAGATAATTAAAAGTTTTCGATGGGATTTGCAAACGGGCAAATATTGATTCTCGCCGTAATTTTAAAATCGACGAATCACCACCTAACGAGGCAATAAATTTCCACACTAATGAAATCCAGCAAAAAACAAACTTCATTAAATCACGGAAAACTTTCGCTTTGTACTTACTGCTTCCAGAATTCGGTGAACCTATAGCCGTCCACAAGTCCAGATGCTGTATGTTGCGTGCAGGCGATAATAGGCATGCGCCAATAAAATGGAAGCCCACAAATTTTAAGGATATCAGGTAAATCTTCCTTTGTAGCACGATTGTCTGGAAGTGAATCAAATGCGGATTTAAGTCGTTGCAGCGTTGTCTCCATCGCAATTGTAGGTAAAGGTTTGCCATGTGGAAAGTGAAACCTGAAGAAAAATGAGAAAGATTCATACAAGGACGTCAAATTCAATTAAATATAATTTCCCTAGAGTTTTATCGAATTTTGGATCAATTCGACTATTTGCTCTAGAGATCTTAAAAAGTTTGGTTAAAGAGGCAGGCAAGGCCTTCGCCTTGTGAAATCAAGTGAACCACTCAATCAAGCCCGAGACACAGTGGATGTTCTTATGCAAATTGCGCCCAGGTTCGGTAATTGCCGTGTAACACGATTTCTTATCGTAAAACGTACTCAAACGAGGCATCTGAGCACGTGAAGACGAGCCCAAATGCCAAGGTCACATTTTGTATGTGTAACTTCATTCTAAAGCGACATCCTCTACCTAACGTCCCGGATAGGCTTGGCTTGCCCTGGTTTACCCACAAGCACTTAACCGCTTTACAAAATTAAACCCAAGACTTCTACGGCATTTATTTAATCAGGTAGCGGAAAATTTGCGTGTATATTTAACCTTTCCTCGACTGCGCTGTCAGGTGTTAAAACTGCCGGTGTTCTGCATTAAAAAAGAGTAACTAGGCATGCAAGCTATTTCCCTTTGATAAATGCTTCTGCAGAAGCACCACCAAGTCTGTCTGGAATTTTTCTTCTCAGTCGCCTTACAAACGAGAGCAGAGGAAAAACTTCAGAAAAATCGATGCACTTCTGCCAACAATTGATGCACTTTTCCCACTTTTTTCTTATTCGTTTTATTTTACTTTTTTTTCTTCCGTCTTTCTTCACTTTTATTGAGGAACTGACACCCCGCGATAAGACGAGCATTGTTGCAGCGATGAAAGATTCCTCTATCTCTCGTTCAATCGGAACATTCACGAGAGCGTCTGCTTCATTTGTCACTGAGCGTGAAATTTTTTTGTAATAAAAAGCACTGCCCTACTGTATAATCTTTTGATTTCGAAACGATTCCAGAGAAATTATTGTTAGCTGTAAGCGGCGTGCACTGGTGCATCGTCGGGGCAAGAAAAACTCACTCCACTTATCAGTAAATTCTGACATTTTTGGGCTAATTTGATTAGATGTGCTTCGATTAATTGCTACCCGCAGCATTTTTGTTATCACGCCAGCATATAGTCAAAGTTTGAGCACTTCGATTTGCTAACAAGGTATCTGGTCATTCCTTCTAGGAAATTACAAGAAGCTAAACTGTGAGCTATAATTAAAATTAAAAGGAATTAATTATTCTGTGTAACTTATCGTCTTTCAGCAGATGGCATTAATTAAATGTAAAAGCAGTAAAGTTTTTTTCACAGCCGTTGAATAGACAACACAATCACCTTGAACCTGAGTACTTGCAGAATACTGAAGATCTTGCATGAAATTCGATAGTCCCCAGTACCCGTCATTATGATTTGATGACTAACATTTTCTTCCATTAAACGCCTCCAGTGAACCGAGATTCTTGAAAATCATACACACACCTATCCTAAAAAAACCGAAGTATAAGGATTTAGTAATTGGAAGAATATCAAATCACAAGATCCCGCCCTTGATTGATTGAACGAAATCAATCAACCCCGTGGAAAAATGTCCAATTTAGAGCCTATTTCAGATGAGGGCATTCAAATCGTTTACACAATGAATAGAATGCTTGTCAGAATCTTACACATAATGCAGTTGCATAGATAAAAGGGTCGAGAGGGCTAAAATACAATAGGGATAGGTATTTACGCTTTGCTGCATTTGAAATTGTATCGTTGCAAAAGGAATAAAACAATGGGTTTCCATGGAAACAACTATGAAAATACATATGGAATTTTGCACTAGATCCAACGCAACGGAGCAATAGAGATATGGGTCATTCTTTTACAAATCGCACAAATTTCATGGAAACAAAATTGACATTTTAGAATCGTCTGAAAGCTTTTTACAACTTCCTAACATAAAATTAATCGACCCGTATTTTAGGATTTTGCTCAAAAAAATTTTGTTTCGAAAATATCCACATGTGAATTTTTCACAATGTGCTAGATTTTCTCCAATCATCTCATATTCGAAATTCATTATCTCGTAATGATCGGATTGACCTACTTTTATTTTTTTTATTTTACGTGTTTCTACGTCAGCTTTGCAATGGTTTTTGAAAATATTATTTTATTGTTGACATAAAAAAGTTTATAGCAATTTAATTGTTTAAACAGTTTTTTTTATGCTGTTGCCCCAGGTTTAGTTAATTTAAAAAATATGTTTTTGTTCCTTATTGTTTTACTTAAAAAAAAAAGGAGTTATCTCTATTAGCTCCAAAGTTATTAATTATTTTCGAGCGCTTGTCAGGCAGCCCGCGCGGAGCCGCCTTGCCGGGCGTAACGTGCGACAAGTTGAAGTGTACCTGACTGAACGTGCAATCAAGCCCGCTTCAGTGTTAAACATAAATGTTTACTTTTAATTGTTCGACAGTGACAATTAAACAATTAATATACAGACATCAAAAAATGCTAAGCAACACGGGGTTGTTTCGTTGCCATTTCCAGGAACAATTACCGATCATTTTCATTTTTCAACTGCAGGTAGGCAAAAGGTATACGCATCGCATGGTCACCCTGTTTCAGGTAGATTTGCAAAAGTAGGGAGGGTTAGTAAGGCAAAACAAGATTTTTCCTTTTGTGACAAAATTTAAATTTCGTTTATTTGTAAAATTTCTAGGAAAGTGTACTTCTATGCCAATATTCGTCCTTAGTCTAATAAGAGGTGTTGCCTCCCCTTGCGGATAAAATAGCACGACCTCTTCTCGGCATTGAAAGAATTAAATTATCGAGGAAATCGTGTTGTATGTTGCTCCAATGCTCTTGAAGCAGATCACATAGCTCGCTTCTGGACGAAACTAATGACAAATCATTTAAAATGCTTCTTTGAAGTCTATCCCTTGCATGTTCGATTGGATTTAAATCTGGAGATTGCGCAGGCCATGGTAAAACGTTGATTTCATTTGAACTCAACCATTCTCTAACGCTCCTTGCAGTGTGTATTCTCGCATTATCTTGCATCAAGATGAATTGGGGTACTTCACTAACATAACCTGAAGCATTTAGATTGCCTTGTGGGAAAACGAGAGATGTTCGACCGCCAGTCGTTATCCTGGCCCATACCATAACGGTGCCTCCTTGGTAGCTGGTGACTTCCTGAACACCTCTGAGCCTTTCTGAATTTCCAGATCGCCTCCAAACTCGCATACGTCTTGAATCTGGGTGTAATCCAAATCGAGATTCCTCAGTGAACAGTACATTGGACCATTGTTCTGTATCCCAATTTTGATGTTGCTCACACCACTGAATCCGCCTGGCTCGATTCCCACGTCAAAGTGCATCTTCAGGCACGACTAGAGTGAAGGCCAGACTCATGTAGTTTATTCCTAATTGTTTGGTCACAAACCGTGACGTTGTATGTTGCAGAGAGGCTTGCAACCAATTAACGAGCCGTCAATTTCGGACCCCGTTGAGCTTGAAGGACGATGTACCGATCTTGTGCCGAAGTTGTTGACCTCGACCGATGAGTATGTTTTTCGCGTGGACTCCCTGAAGCATATTGTCGCTGCCACAATCGGCAAATTACACTTCTATCGACGTTAAAGCTTCTTGCTACATCAGCTTGTGTTCTACCACTGTGAAGCATTCCTACGGCTAAATGCATTTCGCTAGAGGTGAGACTACTTTTGCTTACCTGCAGTTGAAAAATGAATATGATCGGTAATTGTTCCTGGAAATGGCAACGAAAAAACCCCGTGTTGCTTAGCATTTTTTGATGTGTGTACATAGTTAAAAGAAGATGAAAAGTTACTTTTCGTTTTTTAAATAAATATTGAATATCAGAATGTAAGATGTTTCATTTGAACACTTTGATTTATTAGCTTCTGAGTACTAGACAAGATGATTTTGCACATAGTATACATTTTATTTTATAATTTCAACTTCAATTGCAACATGTTGTCATGCAATGAAAAGTTCTTGGCTTGGACTTTATTTTTTGACGTAGGTATAATGCAATGAAATTTCAATGTACCTGTTACGGTTCTCGCTTTTTTTAATCTCTCCTCTAATTGTCGTTCTTCTTCATCATATTCTTTATTAGTTACATATTTCGTTGAAATATTAGGGAGAGACACAGAAGCCCATTCAAACAATTCTTTTGGCGTTTGAATTGGATTGGATGTTTTTTTAAGGCTAGCTCTGGCAGCTAATCTTTTTAAAGTCCCACCCAATCCATCGCACGCAGCCTTGCCATGAGACGTAGGGAAAAAGTGCTACTCTGTAGCTAGACCGAAATCTTTCTCATGGAACGCAAGGTTTACAAAATTTTTCTTATTCTTATACTGTGCACCTGACCCATCAGAAAAATATGCGATTTTTGGTACTTTATTCAATTCCTTTTTAACGAAATTTACCAAACATTTTTGAAACACCTGAACAGCTACAGGTAACATCATTACACTCCAACACGTCAAACTGCCGAAGATACGGTTTTTGAAAAATATAAATAGAACATGAATTTTAGTAGACAAAATGCTTCAAAAATATTACATACAGTTGATTCCAACTTCTTTTCGCTATCTTTGCGTAATTTGCGCGCGGGCCGCCTGACAAGCGCTCGAAAATAATTAATAACTTTGGACCTAATAGAGATAACTCCGTTGTTTTTTTTTATTTTTTAAGTAAGACAATAAGAAACAAAAGCATATTTTTTTAAATTAACTAAACCTGGGGCAGCAGCATAAAAAAACTGTTTAAAAAATTAAATTGTTATTATATAAACTTTTTTATGTCAACAATAAAATAATTTTTTCAAAAACCATTGTAAAGCTGACGTAGAAACACGTAAAAAAAACAAGGTAGATAAATCCGATCACTACCACGGGAGATAATGAATTTCGAATATGAGATGATTGGATAAAATCTAGCAAATCATGAAAAATTCACATGTTCACAATCATTCACAAGCTGGGCCGATTTTTTTGCTCCTGGCATTGTTTGTACATCCAGCTGGTTTTCTATTTCACTATAATCTTCAAATAGTTATAGAGTTCCATTCCTTCATCAGATTTCCCAAAGTGGCTTTCATGAAAACTTTAGTCTATTAGTTGTCTCGTAAAATATGTATATTCGTTATTTTACATTTTATGGGGCAGTTGCCCCGAAATACTTTTATTATGTCTGCTGTGTTTTTTTTTTTTTAATTTAAAGTACTATAGGGCTAAAAAAACACGCTTTATCATCACGTGGACTAACTAAATAACATTACGTTTTTAAAACACTTTCCAGTTCTGTTGATGTTCTATGGAATTATTCTACTGACAAGTAATCATAGAGCAATGCCCCCGAAAAGTGAAATAGGCGTAAAACCTTGTATACGATACAAACTAATTTTATATCGCCATAGAAAGTTATAAAAATCCTTTAAGGACTGTGCCTCCTTGGTCTAAAAAAAGGCACCCTCCACAGCTCCTTTGTTATTTATTTATTGTCTGTAAAGGCACTGTGTCACGGGAACCTACCTATAAAATAGGCAGAGCGACATTCTGCAAAACGTGAAATAGGCCACACACCGAAAGAAAAATGTCAGGTTCAAACCAGAACAAGTCTATTTACTTTTTCTGGAGCCCCTGCCCCACCTGGACTGCATCATTTAAACAGCCTATGGAGTTGAGGCAAGTAATATTCACCGTAATACCCCTAAAGGCTTTCGTTTATTTTTTTGTATGTTTTTCCCTTTTCTGCAACTTTCATCTAGCAAATTGCTCCACTCCTTTCTTAGTCTCCATGCAATCCATTATCCCACAATAGAATGGGTTTTCGCTTTCACTGCAGCGACAGTGGAGATGGAGATTCTAAGCCCAAATGGACGGTCTGAATGCAAAATTGAATTAGGTCAGAAAAAAAATTGGGTCGACTTGAGTTCATCGCTAAGACCTTGCCGCCGCCTCATTGGGGGTGTCGCACAAATACAAGAGTTGGATAATTGGTGGCTTGCATGCAGCCCAGCCAAGATTTATGGCTGGTACCAATTAAATATTAAAGGACTCTCGTTCGTTCGTCCTATTCGCTTCTCAATTATAACAAATGTTACCTTGGAATATAAACATTTTTGGATGAGCTCCTCAGGTGCCTCTGAAGCGTCGTGTGGGTCTGCTGCTCTGGCTTTACAAGTGGCTTTGTCTGCAACGAGAATAGAAAGAAAAATTAGCGAAAACCGAAAATGAATAGCTGTCGGGTAATGTGTATGAATAATTATGTTTCTCTACTTATTCTGTTAAGTCGAACTTGGCTCATTGTCAGTCCCAGAGGATCGCTGGGGCTAAGCCATGCATACTTCATTCAACTTGCAGGCCACCGCAGCGCATCCACTTATAACTATTTCGTCCTTGGTACGCCCCAACGTCTCCAATAATCGAACAAATATTTTTTCGAGACCCTCAAGGTCGATGGGCGAATGAAATTTGCTTAATGGAAATTTCTGCCTCGACGAGATTGCAATTTCCTGATTTTGCTGGAATCATGTCGTCGTACATACTTGGTACTGGGGGTGATTTTAGAAAATAATTTCACCCGGCAAACGTTCGTTCCGGCTGAGGGGTTCGGGGAGCGCCAGTAAGATGGATTTTAATGACACAATTTCTGCTCAGATGGTTACTGAGGCTCCGCTGGGGTAAATGTGCCGGGCGGTGACACAAATACCAGAGACAAACGATCTTGGGACAAATTACACAATGCAGCTGGCACTAATTGTCAAATTATTAATTTCGGTAGTACAGACGCCTGACATGTGTTCATTACACGCGTGGATACCGCAAAACGGGCACATATAGGAGGCACGTGAGAGATATTAAAACACTGAAAATGCGGTGAGCGCTCTATACCCCGACCGGACCGGATGGATGGCAATTCGAGAGATCCGCCAGAATAAACACTGCTGGCACTGATTCAAATGAAGCAACGGCCTTCTATGCTGTTCTATGGATCTTTTTCTCGTTTTTTTTTCAAATAAATTTTTTTTTAATTTGTCAAGAGATAAATGATTCGGATATGGCGCGATATGAACGCGGATTTATTTATTTGAAGCGATTCCATTGTGCTGAATTTTTTCCCGCATCTTTTTTTTTTTTTGATAAAACCGCGCCATTCAGAGAATTAATCAACTCAATTGCTGGCATAAAGGAGTCTCGAGGATGTAGAGTAGAGTGACTTGTCGAGGTTCCACAACCAGAATGGGGTTGTTCATCTTGATATGTTGCTAGGGAGGTAAATATCGAGGCCGTTCAGAGTTTTCCTCCTTTTTTCAAATTTAAACAGGTCACGAGGAGGTACTGACTATAAGAGGAAATTTTCATTTTCAGTTTTCATTGTTTTAATGTAAGTATTACCGAAAGCGAATAGACTTCCACTCTTAAAAATCACAATGGTAAAAGTGGAGCGATGGCATGTACATATTTCCTAATTACATGGAATTTATGAATACCAGTCGCTCTGGAGAGATGGAATGTTTTACCTACAATATCAGTCAGTCAAGCGAAAATCTTTTTATACTGCCAACTTTTCCTCTACAAAAAAATTTGAAGTCATGTAGCACATAAAACGCGCTCGGTGAATATTATTTAAATTTTTATAACTTGAAACTGTCTGCTTTTGAAACAAAGAATACTCTGAAAAAGGCTTATATTCATAAAGGTAGAACCTTGGATGGAAAAATGAATGCAAAGTTTGTCCAATGAAAAGTTACCTAAAATGCAATAAATCAAAGTTAAACTTATGCAAGTTTGATGCCTCTTAGAAGCCCTAAGATGCATTCATGGTTACGAATAAAATAACAGAGAAATACATTTCTGATAACAATTGCTACATATACCCAAAACATCTTCTCATTTTCGACCAATTTAACACATACCAGTCCCGCTTTTCCGGTTTTAGAGGTATACACATGTCTATGAAGGCAAAAAAGAGGGTACCTACATGCTTTAAATTTGGTTCCAACGTAAAAGTAAACAATTTAAAAACAAACTATTAAGAAGGCTTGGAATACACACAATACTATGATATTTTAAATAAAAATGCATAACTTTTATAAGACAACCAAAATCCGCACGAAACTAATATAGAAACAAATAAATATAACATAACACGGTATAATAGATTTTCTTCCCTAAAAATTATTATTCAAATATCATTTGAACATTATTATTCAATGGCACTCTAAATGTCTATTGGACATCATGCGTAGTCTTTCTAGGCTTTCTATCTTTCTGAATTTTTCCCAGGTTCTTTAAACTTAACTTAATAATTTATATATGGACTTAAACTGTCTGCCATTGGTGTGGAAGCATCGTGCCATTATTCTCCATAAATTTTTGACTGTGTTAAAGTCAGGACTTGTCGATACCCACTACAAAACATGTATCTACATATATGTACACAGCCTTGAACGAAATGTTAAGAAATTTTGCTGTGATAACAGCGTTGTCCTGTTGAAAAATAAAAGTTATCGCCTCCAACATCTTCTGCAAGTTCATTCAAGATTAGTTATGGGAGGTCTTTGTATTTTATCGCGTTCATTTTTGAAAGAACTTACACTGAGAGAAATTTCGCAATTTGAAACTAAATGCGAACATATTTAATTTGAAAGTTGAAATTTTTTATGTGACCACTTTTAATTTAGACACGAAATACCTTGATTTTAAAGTGTCGGTTTTGAAATTGACAAGATTAAAGTGTTAATTATAGGTTTAAAAGTGTCATTTTTGATTTAAGGCAATCTGTAGATCAATGGCTAGAGCGATGGGCTTATGTTCCAAAGGTCGCGGGTTCGAATCCCACAGATTATTTATAACAGTAGCAGTTATGAAACGTCTAATAATGGAGTAACGCGAAGGTGTCCGGGCGTCCCGAGTTCGAATCTCATCGGAAACCACGCAACGACTTTACATAAGAAGGCAATTTTCGTTCGTGTATTCACTATGGAATCAAATATGTATGACTTATGAATCAACAATTTTTCACTTACATAAAAAATTTAAAAAAAACTATTTTTGAATTCAATATTTTCAATGTTTACCTCTCTTTTATATTTGAAAAAATGTTATCACTTGAGTTCAATATGTTTTTCTTTCAGTGTAGTTAACCTGTAGTCCAGTCGAATTAGCATTTAAAAAAAAAATTCAAGATATAAGAAGAATACTGTTTGTTCAGAATTATGGTAGGAATGTAGGGTTTCCTAGGCTTCAATTTTTTTTTGCCTGGCAAATTGATTGTGAAAAAACTTAAAAAAAAATTGATTTAAAAAATCAAAAAACCCGACTGACTGTAAACAAGAACTAAAAGATCTAAACAAGACACATTCATAATTAAATCTGTAAATAAATCAGTACTAATAAACTTGATCTAACTGGTCAATATCTGTAATAAACTGACAAAGTATAACAAATTGGCAGTCGGAGGCTACGCATATTTTGCTACTTCATTTTCACTAATAATAAATTTTTTCACTATTTCGAAATGTTTTTCTATTTTCGTTTTTCACATAAGTTTAGATGTTTTTCAACAGATTAGTAATTTTATATTTCCTCATTTTACACCCCTGCCTATTTCACCGCTACTATATGACCCAACAGGGTGGGAGTGGTCTCAAATTTGGAAACTATTATCGCATATTCGAATTCAGCGACCCCGGAAACCCCCTAGTGTGAACTTTCAAGGAAATCCCTCGAAGTTCAACTTTTTAATCGCCAAATTGGATCCGCCTTCTTGAATTTGTAAATTTTGCTGGCAGATTAGAAATCAGCGACCGAGTTCCCCTTTTCATAAAGATTCCTTGAAGTTGGAAAATTCGCCGCCATATTGGATCCGCCATATTGGATCCGCCATCTTGAATACCAGAAATTTTTAAAAAAATTACTGACACATAATTGTTTTAATAGAAGTGAAATTATTTGAGCAAGACCAATAATGTTTTTAAAACTTTATTAAAGTGAAAATTGATTTCCTAATTTTCGGACGCTCCAGAGCATTGGTAACTTTTAACTCGCAATCAATCAACCCTACAAATTTCTGCACATTGAATAAGTTGTGCAACGTAAGAAAAGCATGATATCCCCTTTTTAGTTTAAATCTAAAACATTATTATCTCAAAGTTGAGATAAGTGGGCACCATTAGCACTCACAGTGCACACAGTAAGATCAATTGAAAAGAGACAAAGAGATGTTAGTTCCTCTTTACTTGTGTTACAGCCGCGTAGTTCCTACATTTTACAGCCGTTCATATAGAAACTAAAAGAAAATTATTTGTCCTTCCTCCCCATACATATGGGAAGTGGGAAAGTAAAGTTTTTTTTTTCGCGTACCTCGAGTGGGATGTCATGGGAAAGGTCATGTGCAATAAAGCATGGCACATGACATTTTTTATTTAGATGCTTCAATCACCAATTATGAATCTCCAAAGTGCTTTGTCATGTGTACTGCAGCTCTAACTTTTCAACTAATGGACATAAAAATTTTAAAATGTGTCTGACATGCACTTAACCAGGTTTTTTATATCCTTAACTTAAGGCATGGAATCCAGTAGAACTGCTGGAATAAAATCAACAAAATCAAATGCTTGAAATGACGGCAATGCATAGATGGAATATGCTTAACAAATGTCTCTGTAATTTTTGGAATACCTTCCTATTCCTCGAACTTTTTCATTTGCTTCGTCCACCTTTCTTTGTAATTGTTGCAAAGAAGAATATTATTTGCAGTATACGTATGCCAATTCTTTAGAGTGACTTAAAATAAATAGTCAGTCATATTTAAGCTGGATTTGAAGGCCGTTAACAGTTTTAAGCGCCTCTAAGTAGATGATTTCTAATACTATAGACACAGATAGCTTGGTTAATCAACTATTCCAGTTAACCAACATCTAAACGAAAAATAGTGACACACATTAGCGAGGTGGTTAACTTTGACATATGTCAATATGAATTGAAGCCACAGAAGAAGTGTGCAAAAAATTTAGTCTGTTTTGAAATCAAAGTACAAGATAAAATTCTTCCAATCGTCATTCTTAAAAGAAGAATTAATAATATCATTTTTAATCAAAATCTAATGATGGAAAGCACTATTAGCGTCGGAACGAAGCAAATTTGTCTCAGTTCCTAACCATTTCACATATACGTGGGCGGTTTGATAAGTCAGTGACTTTTTGAATAAAATATATATTTTTCAGTAAAAAAGCGTTTTAATTCTCAACCTAATCTCCTTTTAACTCTATACACTTAGCCCAGCGTTTTTCCGTTTTTGTTATTCCTTCCAAATAATAGCTTTTCTTAAGACTCTCAAAATAGGCGTTTGTTTCTGTGATGACTTCTTCATGTGACCCAAACCTGTTACCACCCAGCCATTTCTTCAGGTTTGGAAATAAGAAATAGTGACATGGGGCTAAATCTGGAAAATATGCTCGATGGGGTAGCAGTTCGTAACCCAATTCATGGATTTTTGCCATGGTGACAACACACGTGTGCACCCGTGCATTGTCTTGATAGAACAACACTTTTCTCTTCGCCAAATGCGGTCGTTTTTGCTTCAAATCAATATCAAATCTGCCCAAAAGCTCTGCATAATATACACCGGTGATCGTTTTGCCCTTTTCGAGATAATCGATATGAATGATACCGCGTGCATCCCAAAAAACTGTAGCTATGACTTTGTTGGCTGACAAACACAATTTCGCCTTCTTTGATTCTTCACGTTCACTTCGAGAAACCCACTGTTTTGATTGTTCCTTGGTCTCTGGTGTATTGTGATGTATCCATGTTTCGTCAACGGTTATGAAACGGCGCAAAAACTCGTTCGGATTGCGGCTGAACATCGCCAAATCATCCTTTGAAGTGGTCACACGGTTGCGCTTATGGTCGAGTGTGAGCAATCGCGGCACCCATCGCGCGGGTAGCTTTTTCATATCCAAATATTCATGTAAAATGTGATGTACCCGCTCAGTTGAGATACCTACCGCCTCAGCCACCTCACGCACTTTCATTCTCCGGTCATCCAATATCATTCTATGGATTATATCGACGATTTTTGGTGTAACGACCTCTTTTGGGCGACCTGAACGTTCAGCACCACTTGTGCTGATACGACCACAACGGAACTCTGTAAACCACTTCTTAACCATTGAAATTGATGGTGCAGTGTTCCCATAGTATTTTCGGTGATGTTTTTTTTTACGCAAAAAATAATGCTTAATCAGCACACGAAATTGGCTGTCAAGCATAAACTAAATGACTCAGCTTGCTTAAAATTTGACAGTAGTCTATTAATAGATGGCAGTTAAGGGCAGCAGTGATGAATTTAAAGTATTTCCGCAGGAAATTCAAAAAGTCACTGACTAACCGCCCTCGTATATGGGGAGCCAAGTCGAAACCACCTGATTTGAGCTAGTTTCGCACTAAACCAAGAAAGTGCTTGATTAACCACACAGTGTGCCTATGCCCTATACTCGTATGTTAGTATAAAACCTCGGAGCCCCATGTAACCAGGCTCCGTAATTTTGGGAAAAGGTACCAATCCCAATTCATAAAAAAGGTTTAATTTTGAAAAAATCCTCCATCATTAAAATCAGCTTAAAGTCAGCGATCTCAAACATCCCCCTGGTAAAACATTCCAAAAAAAATTTCTTTAATTTAAGCATTATACTGTTTTACGGGTGCCATATTGGACAAATGTTTTAACCACATGGCTATTGACCCTCGTGGAAAGACTGAAAAATTTATGGTACCTCGTTTTTAAAATCTATCTCATCTAATATGCAAAGAATCAGACATACATATATATACATATATATATATGTATGTCTGCATACACACACCCTAAAAAAAACTTCGCTTCTTTGCGTGCGTAGTCGGGTAAACTGACAAGACAGAAATGTTTAAATTATGAGAGAAAAAATAGAAAGATTTTAAAAGCGGATCAAAATGACGTATTCCCTTGACTAAATTTTTAAGAAGTCGACTGGTTACAAGTTGAGTTCGCGAACTCGTAATTCAGCTATAAAAGTTGAGTAAAGTTATTCGACTTCAATAATAATTTGCAATATGAATATTTTACGATAAAAAGTAATCGAAAACTCAATAGTTTCAACGGGATAGTTCAACATCCCACATTTTTGGATCACAGCCCACATATCACTAAAGTTTCAAAATGTGCTCTCAATAGCCTCCCAGAACTCGTCTTTTCCCGAGATCCTAAAAATAATTAATTGCTTAAAAGAGCAAAAAGTTCAAAGCCATAATTTACTTATTTGCAGCATCATGGACTCGTTGCACATTCGGATATCTATATTTCACTCTAAGCATTTGCAGTGCACTTTTTCAATGTTCTTCACAAAAGCGCGTGCTCCCTAATGGCCTTCTTCAAGTCATTCCTTTAGCAACACGCAAACTCACCCCAAAAACGTTAACACAACACAACACCACCTCCCGCCAACACGGTCAACGATTTTCATCTCCAGAATCCAAGCAGACATTGCGAAAATCCCCTAGGCAGCGGGTGCCAATTTCAAAATTTTTTGGATCATTTCCAAGTCAAAAATTTTCTCAGAAGACCGCAGACGAAGTCAATAAACTGATGTAAGAAGCTCTGACCAGCCTATACCAACAAGGGGCAGAAAATGTGAAAATCTCTAAGAGCATCAGCGACCATTCACTCAACGTTTGAGTCTCTTTTTCTCTATCTCACTCAAAGGAAAAACCAAAAACTGAGTAGAAGAGGAAGAACAAAGCAAAATGAAGCACTTGAAGAAATTATCCGCGCCTGGTGGACGTCGCTTACCCCACGTCGTTTGTTTATCGTTTATCACGCGTAATTTACTCGACGGCAAGAAAAACTCGTTTTCTCAATTTTGCCCATTTGAGTGACGTTACCAGGAGAAATTCCTCCTGATACAATTTCTTCAGATCAAAGATAAATGGGACGAACCAAGGCAGTGGGTAAAAGCTTTGTGATTTAATTAAGTTCCTGTGGAGAACCTTCAGCATAAGTAACCGGCAAGTTGTCACTCTTTCAAGCAGATTACGTTACAAATGGTTGGGAAGTTTTAATAAATTGCGCGGCTTTATAGTTTCCAAAATTTCCCGCAATTGGTCATAAGCTGATTGTGGGTCACGCGAACATTTTCCCTCGCTGCTGATGCACTATACCCGAGGTGATGCGGAAAACTTTTATTTTGGCTCCTCTGGCTTTTCCTACAAAGCCAGATTATCCTCATTGAAGAAGTTTGTTTTCTCACCGAGACAGGCCTTGTCCTCGATGAGGATGAAAGCTTTGAAAATAATCTAGCTTTAAGCAGTTCACTGCATAATGGGGACATGACAGGATATTAAGCGGCTGGATGGGCTCCCATAAATGTTAAATAAAAATAAATCTGAGCGCTGTGTACAGAGCAAAGGAATTACGCGTTTTATGAGGCTACATTAAAGATAATTCCAAAGAAAAATTCCATTACAGCCAGGAAGCCATTCGGCTGCAGAAATAAGAAATATCAAGCCAGAAAAGGAATGCATTCGTTTGACAGGAGAATGAAAGGTTCAACTTCAAACCCTTAACGAACATTTATCATTCATAATTTCGCCTTATCGCAAAGTTGCTTAGTACCAAGTACCTGTATAAAATCCTCACTATGGCTTTGCGATTCGTTTTTCACATTTTTTATCTCTTTTGAATGGAGAACCGCAGAGTACTCTACTAGCATAGATATCAATATTAACGGCGATTCTAAAAATGTGTAGAATTTTATTTACTTTTTCTGTGTGACGAATAGAGCACGAGATAAAACGATTCAAAAAAATTTCTAAATGGCTAAAGCGAAAGGGACAGTGGTCATCTTTTGATTTTTAGACCTTCAGAATTGTTCGATAACATTGAGCAAATGAAATTCTAGTGAGAAATTTTTTCCAGGGCATGGGAATTTTGGAACATTTTTCCTGTAATTAAGATACTTCTAGCAGACCTACAAACTTGAATTTGATATTCAGTTAGTCCTTACGCTCAGAAAAATCTGCCGTGCTAACCAATTGAGTTTCCGAGCGTTGCGGCAAGCACGACCAGGTTTTCTTAAATCAAGCCTAAAAATGCTTTAATCAAATGCCTTCTATGCTTACAACAAGCAAAATGCTCTTCAATTTAAGAACTCCATTCTAATTTTCAGTATTTTGACACAATTTCAAAATGTAACGGCAAATTTAAAGCATTCTCAATTTTACTCGTCTGGAAATGTTAAAATTAAAATGAGTAATGCTTAAAATAAGCTCGACTTCTTCATTCCTATTTGAAAAGTACATAATTACATAATGTAAACTAGGCCCGTCAGAATGTTTTTTAAGATCGTGTGCTTGCATCAAGTCTTAAAGACTTACTTTACTTATATGTACATACAATGTATAATAGATTGGAGTAACACTTTCAATGTTAATGTAAGCATATCATAATGAAGTAAAATTTGTCTATATGGAAAATTAGCGCGCTAGTTCCGTTCCACTCGCCGGAATTACTGAACTATTATTTTTAGGAGAAAATGATGGTCTAATAATTATAATTGTAACTAGGGAGAAATAACAAAATCATAATAGCGACCGGAGGAAAATATGTATGTGGCTTTGCGAAATTTGGTATTGAAATGCAATATTGAATTACGTGTTGCTATGAAAAATAAAATGAAAATAAAGATTTAAAAAAAAATTCTTTGTTTTTTAATTTGAAATGTTTTGGAAGCTTCTGCATTCATTACAGGAAATTCAGATGATATACTTTGAAGGTTATGATTTCTTTGGAGTGAAATTGCTAATTTCTAAAAAACTTAGGGTGATGATAAAATTGAGATAATCTTATAATAATTAGGTAGGTACCTAGAACTTTTCTGTTTCATCATGGATGCATATATATTCTCGTATAATTACTTTTGAACTTTATAAAAGTTTTGGAGTTTTCGTATTTTTATTAAATTGCTTTGAGACTCAAACTTACAAATTAATCAAATATCACTTTTTTTCTAAAAAATTTTCACAAATTATCAAAATACAAAGGACTTTAGTCTTTAAGTCCTCTCTTCTTGACAACAAAGGTATACTAATTGAGAATTTTCGTTTTCGAATTCACTTGCACGAATACGAAAAAAAAACATTTAAAATATGGCTAGTGCTATTACTGTTTTGATTTTTTTAGTACAATAAATATATGGTTTAGTAATTCCAACATCATCATAAGCAGGCTTAAATTGAGCAAATTATAGGAAGATATAAACTTCTCTTTGTGGAATTTATGTATAATGTAGCAGTGGATGTTTTAAGCTTAGCCACTACTGTATTCTACCTAAATTCTATAAAAGAGAGGTTTTAATCTACCTAATTTGCTTAATACAAGCCTTGTGAAGATGACGTTGTAATTATTAATTTAATCATTCATTGTGCTAAAAAAAATTAAATCAAAATGCTTGCTATACGCTTTTCATGATTTATTTTGATGCATATCCATGCTACATTCTACCGTATATTCTGAGGGAGGTTTAAATCTCTTCACAAAATGTCTTAGTTTAAGCACTTTAACTGCTTGAAATGACTTTGGCATTATTAATACTAGTTTTAATGTTTAAGCACGGCGATCTTAAATTACGAAAGCAGGGGCTCATTTTGAGTAATCAAATGCTAAATAAAAGATTTTTTTCATTCTTAATTTAATACCAGAAGAACCCAAGTTCTCATTTATTCCGCGATTATATACTTAGTATGTGAAGGAAGCATGGGGAAATCTTGTTTTAAGACCGTAGTTTAAATTTTGGGCCAGCGCAGCGTGCTAAAAAAATACACAGCAAAAATTCTTAGCTGAAAATCATGTTTATCGTGCTTGGCGTATGCCCCATTTCTGCTTAAAGCAAGCATTTATTTTTTTGAGTGTAGTTTCTAGAAAATGATAAATTTGAAAATGGTGATATATTCATTCCACTGCTTAATTATTACAAGAAAATTTATTTGTAGGTGGTAAAGTAACTTTTCCTTATTACTAACTATACAAATAAATTGTCTTCTACTTAATAATAATCAGACAGTGGAGAGAATATTTCACGATTATGTATCACTTTGAAGTTGCCTCAAAAAATCACAAATGCGATTGATTGAGTGATGATGCGAACAGCGAAATGTATGGTTGTTCCAGAACGCGGCTATTGATAAATTGATACATCACACTTGCTTTCTTTGTTTAACTTATCTTTCCCTGCTTTCTCTTTAAGCAATGGGGCTTTCTTAATTGTTCTTCAACATAGTACCTACCAATTATGGTTACAATTTACAGTGAACCAATTACATCTGCATGCATATGTCGTGCGTTGTTTTGTCTAAAAAATCGATTACAGCCAATATTGTGTAATTTACAATTTTATGTCCTTATTTACTATTTTTTGTTATGATTTTGTAATGTGAAGTAATCAGTCATTTGATGAACCTTGAATAAATAAATAAGAATGGCTAAGCCCGAGTAAGACGGATACGGGTCAGCTAGTTAGAGAATAATTATTTGAAAAAAAGTGCAAGCCTATCCGCATATTTTATTTTTTATATTAAAAAATCATAAAACAAGAAAAAGTGTTGTTAATCTCATTTTACAAGAAAAACAAAGACAATTTCAACTAGGTATATAAAAATGGCCAAATGTATATTTTCACTGTGGTAAGCTTCATGGCCATGGTCGAGAGTGCTCAAACTTTGCCACCCAATTGCGTGCATTCAGTAAATACAATACTTGGTATTTTGTTTATAGAATTTTTTGTGCGTGTTGTTATTAACAATGGAGACATGTAAAAGCGCGTCATGAAATAATCCCTAAGACTAATTATCTTCTTGTGTATGTCCCTAGGGTCAGGCACTTGGTAATTAATTTATTAATAGCGTGTTCTTTCTCATTTTGAAATGGTTAAATATTCTCACCTACCCAGATCAGAGAAAATTTTGTATATAATAACAGTGGTTTAGTGAATGAGAACTTAAATGTAGTCGTATGTATCTCTTGAATTCAGATTATGATTGTAAAAGATAGTGCACGCACAGCACCTATGGGGTTAATTATAACATGTCCAATCAATTCCCAAACGAATTTACCCGCAGGTATTGTTATATCTCGGAGCAAAACAAAAATTATGTGGGATAGAGCAGAGAGACGTTTTTTAAGATAACAATAATTGGCATCTAAATGACTGTATATATTTCCTTTACTTAAATGCGATTCAAATCACAAAACTTTAGATGTTAGTTTCTCTATTCATAGTTTCTCAAAATTAGCGCATAGAATTGTAAGAGAGGAGGTTTATAATTTTAAAATGGCAAATAATAGTAGCTTTAAATAGTTACTTTGCTAGTGTTGAATGGAATGAACTATTGAATAATTGTTCCCTGGAAGTAGCGTATAGAAATTCTGTTGACAATTAGAATTCTGGTATCAAGCTACATGTTCTGTTGAAAAATGTAACTCACAATAGCTCTTACCCTAAATTATGGTATAATAAATCATTACTAAGCCTATAAAACGCAAAATGCAGGGCCCATAAAGCTTAGAAATTATACAGATATTGCAATGATTTTACGAATTTTAAAAGATTAAGAAAGGAGTATGAATTCTTGCACCTTTTCTTATATAAACATTATATTTGCTCGGTTGAGCATAATATTAAAAATAATAGTAGTTCATTCTGGAGTTATGTTAATGATAAATGTATCTCTTCAAATCTTCCAAATGTTATGGAAAATGATAATGAAAGATCATTCAGTGTGAAAGAATCTTGTGAGCTTTTCGCTGATTTTTTTGAATCAGTTCATGTTCATAATGTAAACGGTGCTCACAATGTCTTCAATGAAACGGCTTCTCATGAATTGCTTACTATTGGTTCAATAGTGTTGTTGGCAGAAGATATAAAAGACGATTTTATTCATCTTGGTATGAGTTGTTTGGTAGATTCAAATTGTATCTCTACGGCTTTGATTCTTCCCTTGTTTTACCCTTTTTCTTATTGTTTACCACTGCTTGCATATCTACGATGGAAAACCGATATCAATTGGATGCTATTTATACGGATTTTTCTAAGGCCTTTGACAAGGTTAATATTTCCGTTCTAATTAGTAGACTACAGAGAAATGGTATTCATTCATCTTTTTGAATGTGGATCAAGTCCTATTTGTTAAATAGAAGACAGTATGTGTCAATTGATAATGCCATCTCCAGATATTTTGTTGTCAAATCGGGCGTACCCCAAGATATTATTACTTCTTTTTATCAATGATATTCTTGAAACTCTTTCTGCAAGTCAGTACTTTATATTCCTGCACTCGCCTACAACACGATCTAGATAAGTCGGCCGAATGGTGTTCTTTAAGGGGGTATTATAGTCTAGAATTTTGAACAAATCGATTTTTTTTCATATTTTTAAAGATCAGACCTTAAAAAATATATCCTCCAAAGGAATTTTTAAAATTCCAAAAAATTACAGTTATAGCTATTTTAGTGACACAGCGAGTAAACGGGACCTGCCACAGTGAATCGAACAATAGGCGGTAGACGTTCCCTGACTACCTGAGGATGAATCATCCTACAGAAAGTCTTTTATACACACGTGTGCAGTGCAGCTCAGTTTGCTCTGAGCTATTGTAGAGCACGTGTAGGCCCGATGTATGGAGCGCGAATTAATGAAATGTAAGTACAGACTGCCTAAAACTTTGCTCAAATCTTTAAACGCGTTTTTCTCAAAACTACTTTTTCCAACACGGCTGACATGATTTCGGCGTGGAACTTTTTTATATATCCCTCTATCGTTGCTAACCAGAATTATGTTAAAATTTTATTTTTTACTATTTGTAAAAAATTCAAAACTTTGAAAAAAGGACAAAATATCAATTTTTTTTTCAAACAGCCGCCATTTTGTGAAAAATTTTTTTTTTTCATTTCCCTAGTTCAAACGATAACGACATTCTTACTGATTAAGAATCGTTTTTTCTTTTTCTTTAAGATCACCAGAAGGGTTGGAATCATGTCAACAAAGACGCAACCTTATTTTTCACCCCCCCTCATAATTTACCGGCCTGTAATTTTTTCAATTTTCAAAATTGGTTTTTTCAAATTTTTTTTTGTATTGTTAACATATTAATAAATATCTAGTAAAAAAATGGCTACTAAAATTTGTACTCCTAGACTAGAACAACCCCTTAAATGATCTACATTTAAATATTTCAAAATGCCGAATCATTATATATCTCACTCCTTAAAACAAATAGAGTATTATTACAGTGTCAAAGATCCTCTATTAGTTGGAGTTTAGGAAATCACTGATCTTGGAGTAATTCTTGACAAGGAGCTGTCGTATGCAAAGCATATTGAATATATTTATTTTAAAGCCTTTAAGACTCTAGTAGATATTTATAAAAAGGAATTCCTAAGAATTTTTCCTATATTTTCGCTACAAAAACTTTGTATGTCTCTTTAGTAAGACCAGTTCTTGAATACGCTGCTGGCATTTGGTCTCCAATATACGTTACTCACTCGAACAAGATTGAATCAGTGCAAAAATCATTTACCCATTTCTTGCGTTATAGGTCAACATTTTTTAAAGATACATAATATTCCTTCTTATGCATCCAGACGTTTACTAGATGGATTCTCTAAACTTAGTTTTCGGTAGGATGTAAGCTGCGCTTTACATATTAAAGTTATACTATGTGATGCTATTGTGTGTTCTGAATTATTAAGACTAATTAATATATACGCTACTGAAAGACCTCTCGGATCGAATTTTTAATGATTATGTCGACTTTACAATAGATAGGACACATTTTCAAAACTAATATGTTTCTTCTGGAAAGGTCAAATGAATTTCAGGTTTTGTACTTAATTATTGTTTATAATGTTCGGTAATATTTAATATTTTGTAGTCTGTAAGATTTTAATGAAATCAGTAGACTGAATAAATAAATAACATAAATAACAACTCTTCTGAACCACAATTCACGATCTCTCATTTTCGTTGGAAAATTTAATCAATGTGAACTGAAACTAAATACATATGACGTTTTCTGAGTTTGATAACGGTAAACCGAAAATTAGATAATATGAAGCAAATTAAAATCCTTCCGATCCTATGCATGGAAAACGTATTTTGTCACTATTCATGTGAAAATCAAAAAAGGGTCAATACCCAACACTCAGAATTAAATAGAACGGACAGACAAACAAGTCAAAAAGGCGATTGAACCCCAGAAAAAGATTTTTTTGAAACGCCTTGACCTGTTATATAATTGGATTATAACCTTGTCCTTGATGTTGAAGCCAAAACAAAAGATATTATAAAAAAAGAAAATCACAAGACCAAGACGCAATCGTCACAGCTAAAAATTACAATCGCCGCGAGACATTACAAGACGATCAGTCACTCGGTTGCGCATGTAAGCGTCCCTGGTCACATGGCATTTCGAATCAAACGTGATTGATCACCGAATGCGATCGAAATAATCTAACGAAAATAAAAATCGCATTTTTTAAATAAAAAAAAGGGCAATTGCATCCGAAATAAATTTGGACGTGGCCCAATCGCGGTGCCTTGGTCGAACCCAAAAAGAGCACACCGAGCTCTACTCTACTCTACTCTGTTAAGTGCTGTTCAAGGCGAACATTTTTTTCGTGCACCCGATTCAACCTCGCCAAAACGAACGCAGTATCTCTCAAGTGTTGCACTTCGACATTGAGATAAATGCAAGCTAAGAAAAAATAGTTCTAGAACACTAAAGTGGTTTTAACCTTTGCAGCCCCCGCAAAGCACACCTTGAGTTACGCAAGGATTGTTTGAGGAATTATTTTTTGGGGTTTTAGGAAGAATTGTCAAAGTTTGTATGACTTACCAGTACTTTGGAAGGTTCCCGGTTGATGTTCCTCAGGGGGGCCTTGACGTCCGGACATTTCTCGAACATGAGAACGCGTTCGGCAACAGAGCCTCGCGTCAAGAATGGCCTAACTGGATTGATAGCGTTATTCCGAGTATTCACATGATTACTATGATTATTACTATTTTTGGTTTCGGGGTGGGGCACGGCAGCGTCGCTCTTCGGCCGCAGTCGTATTTGCTTTGGTGCTGGAGCCGGCGACATGATCTCTGTGCTCTTCTGGAGGCTTGGATTTATTACAGATGTCGTCACTATACTCGCTGGTAAACTACTTGAATTCGTACTCATTACAGATGATGTTGAAATTATTGATGCTTTCACTGGATGATCATCGCTCCATATCCGTGTAACACTTCCTCCGGCAGGACTCGATGATGCGTTTGTTGAAGTCTTTCTGACTACTGGCGATACTGCTGTTGATGCAGCACTCTTGGCAGCCGCCGTTGAAGACGATGTCAGTGTGGAAGACGTTGTAGAAACGTCGGGTTTTGTCCAACTATTGGCACGATCTCTTTTGTCGCTACTTAGTGTTGATATTATCACTTCCGGAAGTTTGTCATTGTTCAGCACAACCCCCGTCTTTAATGCATTGATCAGCCTCTCCTCTTCCCGCGATACCTCGTCCAAGAGGTCAGCGGATTTTTTACCCGATTGAATTCTCTTGGCCGTAACGGAATCACGGTCCTTAAGATCATTTTTAATCGCACCACCACCAAGGTTCAGTTGGTTTCCAACACCGCCAAGACCTAGGCGATTCTTCAACGGCCACGATGGTGTGTGATTAAGTAAATTGGCAGGTTTTGCAGGAGTCTGGGGCTTCTTGAGATTCGTTGATACCGAGCTACCACTAGTGCTACTACTAATACTATTGCTAGGGGAACTACTATTGCTAGATACAGACGATAGATTTGTGGTTATCGGCGGCGACGATACAGCCGCCGAGGAAGGCATAGCACTCCTGGCAGCACTCGAGTTTTTTGGCATCGATTTCGACTGATTGATTGTGTCGATCAAAACATCGGGAACACTCTTACTCAATTGTGTACTGCTTGGCGACAAAGGTGATGCTGACGTCGTTGTGGTCACTGCGGTGATCGAAGATTGAGGGCTCGACACCTGAATGCTGCCACAATTATTGCTGCTATTCAGTGTTGATGTGGCGCTCTTCGGGTATGTCGATTTTGACGTAGTAGCATTTTTAATCAAATAGTTTGGCTTTACATATCCCGAGGGTGTACTATTACTTTCGAATTTCCTGAGGGCATCTTTGATCGTACCAGACGTCAGTATCCCGCCAGATTGTTTCCTAGCAGCCTGCTGCCGGGCTTTGTCCTCGTTCACAAACGAACTAACCAACTTTTCTAGATTATTATTCGACATATCTGGAGCTTGTGCTAAAATTTCAGCAACTGGAGACTCCAAACTATTCCGATTTGGCGGGGTCAGTGCCTTACCGAAAGCATCACTAGGTCCGGTGTGGCAATTTAAAATTTCCGTTGGCGCTAGACCACGCGCCTTCCACGTTTGGTATATGGCTTCGGCATGGTCAGATATCTGCTTCGCTATACTCGCAATATCTTCTTCAGTCTCGATAAACGACTGTTTCTGTTTCGACGGTGATAGAGACCTGCCAGATATAACCGATGATGAATTCGATATTGTTTTCGTTGATGCACTAATTTTTGTTGACGATGATGCTACTGTCGAACCGCGTACTCCTGTTGATTGCTGTTTGGCAGCCGTTGCCATGACGATCTCAGACACACAATCCGATAAATTAATTCTTTATATTTACAAAATTCTTAATAGTTTTTGAGAAATCTCACGAATCCCTTTATTATGCATGTGTGATGCTTCCTACGACAATTCCCTCCTCGTTATCAATGGCACTTTTGTTTAGTTTCACTACGGTTTTTTTTGGTTTCCTATGGTCTGCAGAATAGAAAATACTCGTATATAAAAGTCCTCTGTGTCTTTCTGTTAACCAAATGTGCGTGTTTTATTATTTTGTTATATGGCTATAGACCTGAAGGTGATTTTTATTCAGTTACAAGACGTTCTTAGCAGTATGGGGATATGTATTACAGTTAAATTACGATTTGGTTAGTTCCACAATTAATTCAGGTTAAATACTAATCAACAACGAAATAAACCGGCCGTATATATGAAGCACAAAATCAACAAACCAACGATACGAAAACTAACTCTTTACTTAAAATGAACGGTTAAGGTGAGTATCCTTTTAATTATTTTAATAATAAGCTCGAATGCATTACAGATGGCTAGAAATGAGATTCTTCTTTGGTTATTCCTGTTTTAGCTTCTGCTAAATGTCTAGAACGTGTGTGAGCTGCATATGTTTTACTTTTTACTCTATTTACTATTTCTTACAATTTTCAAACTACTTTAGGTGAAAATTTGTACTACAAGGATTCGAGTTAGTTCAGCCCATATACGTGTGTGGTTCAATACTCTAGTTGCACACTTGGATCTCCTCCACAACTCACTTTACATTTAATATCACTTTATTCACTACTTTTATTCCTTTCTACACTTTCTTGTTACGAAGCACTTTCTTTGTTTGAAATCATCCATTTATTTCTTTCTTTTATAAATCTTAACAATTTTGCTTTATTCCCCGGCACATTTTCACCACACTTTCCACTTCCTCGACTCCCCCTTACGATTTTATTATTTCTTCTATAAAATTCCCTTTAAGCAATTCCCGGAAGCTGTTGCCAGCAACCATATATCGGTTCAGATTTCTTATGATTGCAATTATTGAAACAGAAAGTCCACTTCCTCTTTAACGCGCGTAGAATACTTTAAAAGAAAATGATTTTTTACTTTCTTGGAACTGAAATTTTCAAAATGGACGCAAATGGACGTTGTCTCTGCGTTCCAACCGATGCTGGCTGTTGACGTCGTCCGTTCTCTCTTTAGATCGCGTTTTTGCGCCGACGTCGCCGTTCTTTTCGTGGTAGTATTTGGCGTCGACGTCGTCGTCGTCCTCTACGTTTTGTCCACGTCTTGTGTTGGATCTTTTCAGCACGATACAAATCGCCCTTATTGTACAGCCACCATCACCACCACCACTCGCAACCAATGGGAATACATGAAAATTTTCGCGCGCCTGCCGAACCAATTTTTGTATTTTTTCTGTTTTGCTTGAAAATTTTATTTTTAGATGCGCGATCCGAATCCCGATGAGGTTTTCATCTGCAATGAAAAGAAACACGAGGGAAAGCGGTTAGTGTTAAATTTAGACATCTTTCTGTGTTGGTAGACGAAATTGAATTAGTTTTTCTTTTTTCATTTACATTTCGTTAGTCGTTTTTTTATGTATTCATTGACTTTTTGAGACATAAATTTCAGTGGGTATGTTCACGTATGTAAAACAGGCATTTTCGTGCATGTGCCACGAGGAGCAGCGTAATGTGCCTCTGACTGTATAACAGCAGCAGGTGGACTATTATTAGTCTGTGGCTCAAAAGATAGTGAGATTCGATCGTTATGATTTAGTAGACAGGTGTTATGCTATGCTGTGCTATTTTTGTGCGTTCAAATAAACTTCTTCATTCAAAATTGGATCAAATTCTCAAGCAAAATCGATGGATCTTGCAAAATGGGGCTTGATTTCTTTTACCAAAATTAAGGTTAAAAACGTTCATTGGTTTTCATACAAGAGAGGTATTTTTAAAAATTCACATTCTATTTCTATTTCTAAATCTGCAAGGCAAGAATTTCGTTACTTCTCAACAAGCTTTCCTCTTATGGAAAAATTGTACATAACCTACTTCATATTGGATAAAGTCACAGCACTCACTTCTGGGCATTCCTAACGATTAAAATTCAAATACAAAATATGCAAAAAATATTTGATGAATTAAAATTATGGGTATGACTGGTTTGAAAAAACACGTCCGCAATATCTAATCTTTTATTTTCCCTTACACTTTTTAACGTCTTTTCCCGAATCTACTTCCCTTATAAAAACAGAATTAGATGTATTTGGCTGTTTATGTTTTGTAATATGTTCACTCTTTTAATTTTAGGTTTGCGTGCTTGTAGCCCTTCTATATATACTTGCACCTACATAATGAACAGCTGAAATAATTGTGATGAATGTGGTGTATAAGAGATGACTTCCAAGCATGTGCACCCTTAAGGCTGATGCCAGAGTAACTATAGGCTTCCGTCCCGATTACGGTTTTAAGAATTAAAATACATTCTTGGTTTGGATACATATATAAATATAATGTTCATTTAATAGTTCTAGTCGAATTTTATTTCCTTAGTAAATTTGTTCTGCTTCATTTGCATTAATGAATGAATTGAAGTCCATTTGAATGAACTTTCCTAGGGGCTCGGAGCCCTGGCTGGTATCAGCCATCAGAACTAATATCTATATTATTATATAAAACTATAGTATACTATAAATATGAAAGTGTTTTTGGGTGACTGTGTATTTGTCACCTCTTTGGCTTAGCCAGTTAACTGATTTGGACAAAACTTTGCAAAGTTTGTAGGGTACAACGTGTATTATAGCCAAAATTTATTAAATGTTTATTGTTTTATACTTTATTTATGGATGATTTTTTTGTTTGAAAGTTCAATGTGCACTAATTGAATTTTTATGAATTTTCCATTTTTCTATTTTGCTCCCTACTCAATTAAAAATTTAAAACATTCACCTACTAGCTCACTCTCAAAGTTTAGCAATACACAGTGAATCCAATGTGGCAGTACTTTGCATACAGAAAGTTACCCCAGAAACGAGAGTACGCTACTTCCACACATACGATTATTACTGGGAGTTAATATATGTACCCAATTAGAATTTAAACATGATTGACCATGACCCACAATATCGAAGACAGGATTTTATAAAATTTAGATGCAGAGAATTTTGATAATTTTTAATTCGTCCGTTTGACATGCAAAATGAACTTCGACGATTCCGAATTCAATTTTTGGTACGTTGCGTCTTCATTGCACCATTTCAGATGATACATACATATGTACCTATGTATAATCTATGACAGTCAGATGGACAGAAAAAGAATCGATTTCATAGCTCTTCCGTTTTTCAAATGAGTAGATAATTAATATTACGTAGATAATATAGGTAACATATACCAGTCGACGCCAAAAATTGTGATAAGTTGACGAATTCGGGAACGTAATTTTTTTGTCGTATTCTTTTTATTTGATACTCATATCAAGGGGGCTGTGAAGAAAATTGTAATCCGCCATTTTGGGGCGTCCATCATATTGGACTAATAATTACATCATATGTATAAATTGTCGTATTCTGCTCATCAAACCCTTTCATTTGATATCCATAACGAGGAAGCATTTCTTCTGAATTGTCTGAAACGCTTGATTAAAATGTACATTAGGGGAGGGGTGCTGAGAAGGTGTCCGCTCGATGTTCATACAGAAGTCCTTCGGTGCGTTCGTAGTACTCGTTTTTCTTCTGAAGTTCTTTTTGACATGCTTGACGAGCTTTTTTGGTCGTCAAAGAGATGCGGCGATTTTCTCGACTCACCCTTTGGTCATCGACTTTGTCTTTATGGGACATGCATTGGTGGCCAATAACTATCTGTAATAAGTTCATAACTCGTAAGATATATGTGTATCCATCATTGAATAGTCCAGCGGATATGAACGCACTAATTTCTATGATTTTCAGTCCAGAATTCAGATGTTTTGGACAGAGTCGCCAGATAGTAGAGTAGAACTCTCATTTTCATTCTGCATGTGACCACCCAAACATCTTTCGAGCAAGTCATCCCGGGATAAATCTTCAAGAATCGGCTTGACATGGGTTTGAACATCAGGATGTAATGGAGCAGGATGTTTAATCTCTTTAGGATTTTCTCCTAAAGCTTCACCTTTGCGTCACTTGCATCAGCTATCGGAACCAGACGGACAGTACTCGTGTCTTGGTTCGTCATCTGTGGAGCACATATGTATGATAGTATGTAGCCATAATCGCATCTTTCATGTCTTTCACGCTGTTCACGTTTCTCCGAATAGCTAATCCGAAATATAAATACAATTTTTTAATTAAAGTTTCCGTGAGTTTACCTCTTCCTCCCAGGTGATTGTCTGTTTTATTTTTTCGGAGTCGAGTACCCATTCTCTTCTGAACGTGGCCGATGCATTGGCTTTTCACAACTTGAAAATCGTCACCATACGGATTCAAATCAAGAATTCCTTTGAAGGTTTTTGAATCCCCATCCCCTATGTAGTTTCCGTATTTGACGCCAAATAATTCTTCAGATCGTGGAAACATTTACTTTACAGCTTCGATTTCCATAGAGCCAGACGAGCCTTTATGGTTTTCTTGGCAGTTTGGTTCATGTTCTTCAAACCATTCACGGTATTCGTCAGTATCAGTTTTATTTTTCCAACGAGCACTAGCTGCACAGTAACTACTTTTAACGACTAAATCAATAACTTTACCACAGTAATATCCAATGAGGGTTGTGACCCCATACAACGACTTGTAACCCCGCTTCTTCCATGTACCGTACCCAGAAACTTTCAAATTTAAGATTGGCCGCTCATGCTTTTCGTTTTCAGCTTTTTCTTCACTGACAGTGTCCGTGTTTATAATCTTAAGAAGAAATTAGGACGATATTCCTTATTTAACTGATTCTACTATGCAGACACGAAAATCATTTGGACCGAATGACACAGCCTACTGGGGTAAATCTGAAGCATACGGTTGTAATAAAACATTGGAAAAATGTTATGGTCCTCAGAGAGATAAGAACAAAATCTAAAATATGTAGAACAAAATAATGTCTATATAATTTATCCGACAAATTGCAAGATCTATTAGCTGTAAGAAAGACCGCAGTGACCTGATAAGCCAATCCCATTAATTTACCGCCACAAACAGTGGCACACCCACAATCCCAAAGCAATATCGCTTTTACCTTGAATCATTCCATAGTTGAGATATGAATCCCGCAAAAAAACCGCCGCCCAGCAACTTCGTATGGAAATCACGTAATTCCAATAAATGAAATATTTTCTTATGCGAACTTTTATGGAAGTCACATAAACATAAAGCTCGCCCCGATTAAGCCATTAAAAAGAAGGACCTATATCTACACGACAAATCTTAACCCGCAATATTTTCCCTTCCCGCGGTGAATAACCTCAAGCTGCACTTGTAAACAAGAGTTCGTGCAACTTTGCCACGTCCCAGCTTTATTTTGTTTTTTTAAGAGTTTTTTTCTCACCCCGCATCGTTGTTGTACGAAATGGAACAAAAGTGGAGGAACTCCACGGGTTAGAATTCAATGAAGGTGTTTGAATTGGTGGTAGGCTCATAATAATTATCCAACGAGAAGGACTCTCCTCGTTATATGTTCACATGCAAAATGTGATATGATCAAAACTGGCGTACTTTTGAGATTTTAAATGTGCGCTTTTCCGTGAAATGCAAATAACCGGCTCAAAAGCACTGTGGGCAGTGGACATGATGGGAGATTTGTAATTTACAGGTGCCTGCAGGTAATTTTGTTGCTTCTTTTTTAAATTTATTCATTCAAAAAGCGAACTCACCACAGCCTCAGCTAGTGGATTTGACCTTAGCCCACACACAAGCCACCTGGAGATTATGTAAATATTTGGCTTAAGTGAACTTGAACATATCTCTGCTGTACTTGGCACTGATTTAGCATCGTACATTCTTAAATGACAGGCAGGGAACAGACAAATTTTTGCATTTTATGTGATTTTCAGAGAAAGTTTACTTGAAAATTCTTCCTGTCAGAGAAGATTTGCAAACGGTGTTTTCAGTGAAACGAAAATCTCTTCAAGCTTGAGAAATATCCCCGACGTCCGTCTTTCGCTGATAATTGAAATTTTCATATTATTCATATTATTCCCACCGGTACATTATTTGTTTTTCCTTTATCTTGTTACAAGTCTCAGCTAATCCATTTAACAAAATGGGTCCTTGAATTACCTCTTGAGGTATTTCATTTCTCCCTGCTTAACTGACGTATTTACAAATGTTTATTAAGGTAATTCTCTAAAGCGTCCTTCCGTAAATTACGAGACACTTTTCAAATAAACCTCAAGAGTTTTTACGGATGTATTTGGATTCGTTTGTTTCAAATCTTGCAATTGATTTTTTACCAACTTCTACACAACCGATTCCGACATAGATATCAAATGAAAGGGTATGACGAGTAGTATACAATAAGATGTATGCCGCCATTTTAAGTCCAATTACCTATTTCTTTACTACTCGATCGATATGAGTATCCAATGAAAGGGTATAAAAAGTAAAATTCAATAAGCTGTGTGACGTCATTTTAAATCCAATATGGCCGGCAGCACAAGATAACGAATTAACATTACCTTTACATCCCCCTTGATGTGGGTAATTAAAGATTTTGATGAGTATAATTGTATCCTACTCTTCAATCCTGATGCCCAAATCAAATATTAGATTGCTTTGAATTCACCCAAGTTAAGGTTTCTGCATCTCGTCGAGAACTTAAAAATTTTTTTAAGATAAACGGTTTTATTGCACAATTGATGATGTACTAATAGCTAGAAAATAATTATGGGTCACCAATCTGGGGATTTGATCAGGCTAAAAAAATCGTGGGGCGCGTTTAGTAGAGGTAGAAGTAGAGAAAGGATACACATAGTTAAACGCAGCAAACCTTTTGCGGAATTTTAAAAAATCGGAATTTTTAAATTAAATAAAATTTAACAATTAGACAATATTACTATTAGAGGAAAAGAATTTTGGGATTCATTTAAAGTTAAATTTTATGTTAAATGTTATGGCATTACCAGTGGCGAAACCACAGGGGGAAACTGAGGGAACGCCCCCCCTTCTCAGCTCGAGGATAATTTTTTTTAAACTTCACGCTGAAAGAAAGGGGTTCAACATTTTAAATATTAACTTGAGCAATCACGTTACCCAGTAGATGATACAATTTTTATTTGCTTTGAGGAGATCTACATGCGTCTCTCGTCTAGTATAACATATACATATGTATATGGGTCATTCTTTTACAAACCGCACACCATTTTAATATCGACATTTTAGAATCGTTTGACAATTTTTTTACAGCTTCTTAACATAAAACTAATCGACACATATTTCAGGATTTTGCTCCAAAAAAATTTGTTTCGAAATATCCACAAGTGAATTTTTCATAATTTGCTAGATTTTCTCCAATCATCTCATATTCGAAATTCATTATCTCCCGTTGTAATGATCGGATTGACCTACTTTTTTTTATTTTACGTGTTTTTACGTCATACGTCGAATATGAGATGATTGGAGAAAATCTATAATAGCAAATTATGAAAAATTCACATGTGGATATTTTCGAAACAAATTTTTTTGAGCAAAATCCTGAAATATTTGTCGATTAATTTTATGTTAAGAAGCTGTAAAAAAAAATTCAGACGATTCTAAAATGTCAATTTTTTTTTTCCATGAAATTCGTGCGATTTGTAAAAGAATGACCCATATAATATTTTTGTGAGACCCGTTTTGAAATATAACAGTCCGGTCTGGTGTCCATTCTATGAGTGCGGTTTGCTGTTCGAGATCTTCCCTGGGAGAATATTCTTGTCTTGCCTCCCTTTCTGGATATAGACTTAAGCATATTTCACTAGACTCGTTAAAGAATAAGCGAAATATCTCCAAAACTGTCTTGGCAGGGTGCTATTATTTTTTCTGAGTTGCTGGCTCTTTTTAATATTTCAGTGTCAACACGCACCTTGACTTCCTTCACCTTTCTTTCCATGCTACTAATTATGATTTTAATGAGCCTGTGACCTTTATATGACGCTCATTCAAATTACCCGGACATTAATTTCCAGTTATCTAAGAGTCAAATTAAAAGTCGGCTTCGTTAATGGCTCATCTATCGCATGCATTATACAAATAATCAGATTTCTGATGAAACTGCTGCTGAAATAAAGAAATGTTTGAATCAATTGGAAGCCAATCCAATATAATTCCAGTTGTTTGCTTTGAAAATAACATGAGTACCGTCTCTTTGGACACCCGCATAATATGGATAGGTAACATTTTATTCATAATAGTACATACTTTATTCTCATTTATAATATTTTCGTAAAGGCGAATGCACACTTCGTCAAAAATATAATAGTTTTCTGTTTTAGTAGTCCAAACTGGTTGCATACAGCATACGTATTTACCAACCAGCAACGTGGTGCCGTTTGATGTGTATGTGATTTATTATTATAGGAAGTAATTATATAAGAATTTAATTTAAAAACTTCGATCGAAATCGGTCAATTGAAACGTGAAATTCACACCACATAAAGGAGGATGATCGAATTTCCACAGTTCTAATTTTGTGGGAAGGTGAGCTTGGCATAATTTCGATCAGGCAGGAAACGAACCGAATAATCCATCTAGATCGCACAGATATCTATGAATAGAACAGTAATATCCATGAAGCACCGCGCTTGTTCTCATAATAAATCAAAAAATCCACGACTACCTTAGCGAGTTATTGAACCATAAGCTCCAGTCCGACTGACTGTGTAGTTTGCTATCTGGGTTAAGTTCGAGCAAGACTGCAGGCAAAAAGGCAAAACAAAACGAGAGGAGCAAAAGATAAAAAAAAAGGAACAATAAAGCACAAATCATGCAACATTTAAAAGCATTTACAGTTAAGCACTTAAGTAATATTATATAACTGCAGACAGCTTTGTTACAAGACCATTTCTTCAAGTGTCGATAATACTTGAACTTAAAAGAAACGCGCCGGAAGCCTTACAGCGACGCAATTCTAACAATTCCCCGAGAAAAAAACTTTCCATTTCCATATTCAGTGAAAGCGAATAGAGTCAAAGTTTGTCCTGAATTCCCTCGGGTTCTCGCTTTCTGCTGCTTTTCTTAATATTTACAATTATTTCGCTTTTTTTTGTGCGCCCTAACAACGGCGTAAAAACAAGAAATCCTCAACCGACGAAATCGGCACAAATTAACCGAAGAATGTATTACGAGGCTGTCGAGGGAGAAAATCATTGTCGTTCATGAAAAAGAATGGCCAATTAATTGCGCAAGGAAGCAAAATACGATATAAAAGAAAAAAAAAGTGTTTACAGCGAAAATTTGTTAAAAATCGATCAACCAGAAATTACCATCGCGCGCGTCTTAGGCCCTTTTTTGGCTGATTTCTTGCAGTGCTGCCTGTATCTTCGAGGGACACCCAACTGTCCGCCGTTCTTTGTTCGGGCACCCCAAAGCGCATTCGTGCATTAAACTTTTCCTTTTTAATGTCTCGCGTTGCAAGGAATAATTAAATTACACAAAATTTACCAAATACAGATGCCCCCCATCGGTCAAGATGAAAGTGGCCATTCCTTCCAGTGCTTACCAGCCAAAGAGCCAGCCATTCATCCAGACCAACAGTAGTAGTAGTCAAAGTCAGCAAAATCAGCAACAGCAACAACATTTTGTAATTCTCTTCACGCCATCGCCCTACTAGGGAGCACGGCTGGAGGGGGAGGAAATTGAAGAAATTGAAGAAATTCGATAGAGGCGATCGTGGGCCCAATTTAGAAAACAAACGCTGTCGGAAGTCGCTTTTCTATTTTCATGTCACTGAGCAGCCCTCTGGCTGTGGCAGAAAAACGAAGCTAAAATAAGACAGTCGGTCGACCCGCTACCGGTAAGGAACGAATTGAGAATTTCTTTGGATACACGACGGGTATCTTTTGGACAGTCGACAAGTAGTGTGTCGATAAAATTAGATGCTTTTCGGGATTTTCTTTAATACTTTTAAGGCGGCTCACACCGTGAGGTATCTCGGGCCGTAAATTGTTCTTGAGTTCAGTTTTCACCCAAATTTTCAGCAAGTAACTCAAAGGGCCTGTAATTATAAAACCAATATCTCTTTGTGAATTTAGTAGTCTGCAAAAATTTATAGTATTATTAATAACAATCATTTTGACATATAAATTCCTTGGGATTTCTACTATACATAGATACTCTTAAGACACCTTTTTCGCGAGTTGCCAAGTTTGGCTTTCTCATAAAATAGATTCATATTATTGATATTTAACCCCATGTGCAGCTAATGAGTTTAGTAAATACTTCATATCCATTGAGGAAGAAATAAGCGATTTAACTGATAGTAGTCCAGTATCTGAAATTAAGCTAAATACACATATTTTAATACTTAAATCAGGCAAGGCAAGGACCCGATAATTTATCTGCCAAAATGCTAAAAAGCATTTCATCCTTTATATTAGCTCCGCCATGCTAAATTTTTAACTTAGCACTAAAAAGTGGAATTTTTCCGGAAATTCTAAAAGGAGACGAGGCGATTAATGATCATGGTTGACCGGACCCAGGTTTTCACCCATTTGATATACTGAAAGATCTCTCAATCGTATATGTAAAGGTTGTCTCAAAACCGGGAAGAATTTGGAATCAAATTCGTTGCGGCAAACACTAAACTCTGAGATTTTATAGTTATCATCAACAAGTTTTGAGGTTAAATCATGGAGCATTTCACAATCGAGCAACAAATAGAAATTGTGAAATTTCACTACGGAAATTCCGCACATTATTATCTCGGGCCGTTGCTGGGTGAATAAAATTTGAGGCTTGTGGTTGAATGTTAAAAGATATAGCCGTCCTCGTACGAACGCTCCATCATTCATCCACCTCCATTCCTCATAGTTCTTAACAATGTTAACCAACTTTTTATGACCAGAATAGGACGAAATGGACGTGGATAACATATTCTTCCAACAAGACGGTGAAACATGTCACACTGCGGTTATGTATTGTATACGAAGTTTCCTAGCCGTCTTATCTCGTACCGGAGAGAAGTGAATTGACAATCAAGATCGTGAAATTTAAAAACCTTAGACTCTTTTCTATAGGTATTTGTGAAAGAGAAAGTGTACGCAATAATCTAAAAAAACTTTACCGAGTTAAAGACGAAAATTCGACGTGTTACTGACCATTATGTTGAATTATGATCGAAAATTGTTTCAAAAGAGTGAACGTTTGCTAACAAAGGTGTATTTGTTGAATATTGTGTTCTACACGTAACCTCCATATCCTCATTCTATGTTTGAATAAAAACATTTTCACAGTTGAAATGAAATATGTATGCGTTTTATTAAAAAAAAATGACAACGGGTTTTGAGACCCTCTAAATGGTTTAGCAAGTGAAGTTGTGCCGCTGGTAAAATATTTTAAATTCTTTCATCAATTTCCGTTTCTTTGGAATGCTTTTACTTGTCCATAAGTTATATCATAATTCGAAAAAAAACTGAACGAAAAAGCCATTCCATCTGCTTTAAATCTCAGATTCAGATATCATCCGTGACGAAAGCAATTAATTAGAGCATATTTCCCAAGTTCACAAAGTCATAGAGATTGCTACAAGGAAATCGCTGCCTTTATATACAAAATATTTTCATTAATTACTCGACTTGGTCCCAGACTGACAACACCATCCCCTGTCAATGCCTTGGGGAAAATTGAGCCCATGAAGGCTGTAATTATCACTTAATTTATGGCATCATTAAAATCACCTATTCAATAGCAGTGCTGCCTAGGTCGTGTCATAAATTGGACATATTGATCCGACCCGCACGAGTCTCATCACATCAGACGTCCCAGAGGTGGTGTGATGCCACAATCGTTATAATCTTGCCAATTTAGTCAAAATGAAGTAATCTCGTTTGTCTCGAAAAAAAAGCTTGCCAATGAGGGGTTAAGAAGTCGAAAATTTTATTTATCTCTATTCTGTCCCCACCCACGGCTATTTCGGTGTCCAAGAGTGCGTCAGTTTTTTCTGGGGGCATTGTGTAGCCGATGATCTAATTTCGATGTGCAGACAAGAAATTTCGACACTTTGCCCAATGCGATCAATGTCGATCCGAAGATCGGACGATCCCCGTCTTCAGTATAGACGTGACCTTATTTTGCAAAACACTGTCTGCGCGCCCGTCTCTGGTGATCCCATTGTGATGCTTGTAAGCACATCTTCAGGTCCCACTTAAGCCCGTGCAGTGGCGAATTGGTTTTAGGACTGAGAAAATTGAAAGTCGCATCAAGATGCGAGGGAGAGCAAATCAAATCGCACTTCACCACTGTGGAAGTTTGGCACAGGGCCCTTCCACTGCACTTACTCTTCCTGGTAATTTTTGTTATGGGCAATTATCATTCCCGTCATGAAACATTCTGAGTATTTTCTGAAGCTTCAAAATGTTTAGGACGTGTTTAGTGCTGTGATGCTAAATTTAAACACTCCACGAGCACCGCCACGCGTCCATTTTACAGGCCGCGCTCATTCGTTAGGGCAGGCACTCTTGTAAGCGTTTTACGAGAAAATTTCACTCGTCGGCAAAAATGGGTTCGGTATATAATGTTTTGTATATTCAGGGTGCCCACCGCACAATGCGGCTCTGGATGGAATTTTGGATGTTTCGGAGAGCAAGAGTACCTACCTACACCGCAACAGTTGGCCAGTCTTTATTCATTCAACGATGATTACTATGCGCAAAAGGTTGCAGCACTCAGGTGAATTTTAATAAAGTTACACGTAACTTTCGGGTCCCCCAACCCATTTAGGTTGCTCGCAAAGTGATAATGAAATTAAGAAATTTTTTAGCGTATCGTCACGTTGCGAGGCACCGTGACACACCACCTGGCCGCGATGCGATGAATCACTTTGATAACTAGGATACCTGGCTTTGCAGCTTTGCAGCTTTACCACCTCGCCTTAGCGATGAACTCGAGCTGCCTGCTTTCGAATTGAATTAGAAAATTTAAATTTCAAATTTGGCGCTCTGATTTAGATGGCGGGGAATTTAATTAAGGTGCCCCGTGCTTTTAACCTTAACCCTGAAGTTTTCAACTTTGTGTGGCATACTATTTAGAAAATCTTTATTTGTTGTGTCGCCAGACAATTTTTTTAATTATTCAAAATAATTGGATGGAAGGCAGACAAAACGTTCATTTCGGTCCCAATTAGATTACACCAAAAGGAATTTACATATAATTTATAAAGTTTAATAGAAAAAACCAGTTATAGTCGCGATCGCGGTGGGACATCTCTCCACTTCGAGATATTAATTGTGGCTACCTACACAATGGATCCAAAGTTATCTTTACATTTAGATGCAAATATGGGGATGTTTATAAAGTACAAGATAAATAGTCAAACCGCGTCACTTAACCTCATTAAAATGCTCATACATTGTGTGCACCTCATATATTTTATGCATAGGTATTAGGTGTACACATTGAAACTCGCCGTTTTTTCCGAAATTTTAAACCTTTATTACACAAAAACTATTACATATTTATTCGGGAAATACTGTCCATCACTAGTCACAACCTTGGCCCATCTTTCAACATGCGGATTCCGCGTCTATAAAATTCTTCTTCTTTGGTGGCAATCCATGAGTCGAGCCAATTTTTGATATCTTCAAAAGAACGAAACTGCTGTTCGGTCAGACCGTGCGCCATTGGCCGGTGGTAATAAGGAGCAATATCTGGAGAATACGGCGGGTGGGATAGGATGTCTCATTTTAGCGTTTCAAGATAATTTTTAACCTCTTGAACCACATGCGGTCGGGCATTGTCATGTAGCAAGATTACTTTGTCATGTCTTTCTTGAAAAAGCGGCCGTTTTTCTTTTAATGCACGGCTCAAACACATATGTTGACTTCGATAACGTGCTCCTGTAATCGTTTCGCCCGATTTTAGCAACTCGCAGTACACCAAGCCGAGCTGGTCCCACCATATACACAACAAGATCTTCGCGCCATGAATATTTGGTTTGGCCGTGGATGTGGAAGCGTGGCCGGGGTATCCCCACGATTTTTTCCGCTTGGAATTGTCATAGTGAATCCACTTTTCATCCCCAGTAACTATACGATGCAAAAAACCCTTTCTTTTCTGCCGTTGCAGTAGTTGCTGACATGTGTAAAAACGCCGTTCAACGTCTCTAGGCTTTAATTCATACGGTAGCCAATGTCCTTCTTTTTGAACCATTCTCAAGGATTTTAATCGATGGGAAATGGCTTGTTGAGTAATCTCTAATGACTGAGCAAGTTCTTGCTGAGTTTGGCAAGAATCTTCGTCCAACAGCTCCTCCAATTCTGTGTCTTCAAATATCTTTACTGCTCCAGGACGCTGTTTGTCTTCAACGCAGAAATCACCTGATTTGAACTTCTGAAACCATTCCCGAGACATTCTTTCACTTAAAAACTCGCCAAAAAGTTTCATTCAAGTTTTTCATAGTTTTTATTCAACTTTTTTCAAAATCCTTACGTGATAGATCATTTTCAGTTTCGAAGACATATTCCAACTTTGTGCACAGAAGCACATCAGGCAAATGCGAAATGGAGAAGGCGAACCAACTGCTTTGTATAGATGATTTCATATAAAAGTAGCTGGTTTTCTAACTATTTCATAGTTAAACCACCAAATTTAATTTTAATTAGCTAGCTGAAAATCACCGAAAATATTAAGTGATATTTTTAATCTTTCATGTAAATAGCTCCGTACTACAGCCCCAAATGTTTTCGAATTTGTATCGTTATAGACCAATCATTTTAAGTGTAATCTATGAATAAATAAGAGTGAATATTTTTATTCCATAAACAGCTTCGTTTCGTCGTTTCAAATAACGTGTGAAAGCTATCGATTGAGATTATTATAAAAATCGTAAACCTTTCTAAATTCTCTACAGAGAACGGTTATATGTACATATGCACACATTTTTCACGGGCAACCAACAGTTTTCATGCATCCCATTCAAAAAAAATTTCGGAGTGAAAGATTAATAGCGTCATATGACATTTAGAACATGAACGCCCCAAGCTTTTACTTATACTCGCATATAGGTGGCTCAGAGGAAACATTTATTTTCTACATTTTAGATCATCTGATAATGAAATGAGATGTCATTTAATAAAGATTGTTTTTCAAAAATACAATTTATTTATTAAATTTTCTTAAAGTGGCGGAATTCAGATTGTATCAAAGTAATCATTCAATCCCTCACAAATAAAATTCGTCATTATCTAGAAATCGAGAAATCGAAATCTCCGACACACTTCTACGAAATAAATAAAAGCACAATTTTTTGAATACTTTCATAATTTCATTTTTAATTTTTTTAATTTAATAGGTAACTAATAACACAGGCCTGCAAATAATGAGGTCATGTAAGTTGTTGGTAAGCTGAAGATCTTTTCCGAAGTAAATTTTTGCGTAGAATCCGAATCCGGTGTCAGAATTGTCCCATCACGCCAGGATTTTGAGATATTTGAGGTTATGTACCCAAAAAAAGACATTTTTGACTAACATTGAGGTTATGTACAGGGTGCGCAAATTTTTCTGGTGTCTTTCTTCAGTTACATCATTACTTTTATTTATTTAATTCAGCTTAATGCAAGCTATACAAACATACATGCATACATAAATACAAACATTAGAACTAAACTAGGACTTATTACCTAACAGGTAAACAAAAAAAGGGACTTTAAGAGGGACCATTAAGTACTTTCTTAAGGGAGGGCTTAGTTAAGTGAAAGTCGAACGAAGGTGTGGAGTTGGCTTTACGGATCATCCTTGAAATTAGTTCGGAAAAGCCATAATTGGTGCGGTGAGAGAAAGGGCGGAAGAGAGATACTGATCTCAGGCGACGGGGATTGGTGTGGAGGGATATCAGTTGCAACAAAGACGGGCAGTCAATGACACCGGTGAGGAGCTGGTGAATAAAGGTAATGTCGGCAGATTCACGCCGCTTACTTAGCGGTTCTAAGTCGATCTTCATAAGGAGGCAAGTTTTGGTGGTCGGACCAAGGTAAATCACGTAGAGCAAAACGGAGGAACCTGCGCTGGACAGATTTCAATTGATGTACGTTGTCTGCGGAGACCATACCTGACTGGCATATTCAAGGATGGGTCGGACAAAAGAGACATAAAGAGATTTGGCAACGTATGGGTTTTTGAATTCGGTGGACCAGCGGTTCACTAACCCGAGGGCGGAGTTAGCTTTAGCTAATGTACTGTCGATGTGAGAGCGAAAGTTAAACTCGTCATCACAAATGACGCCGAGATCACGAAGACAGACAACTGTAGGGACCAGACAAAAGGGTGGGAGGGAAGGCGTGTGCGGGAGTAGGTGATAGATTGGCATTTAGAGACGTTTAATTCCAAAAAGTTTTTACTGCACCAAATGCAAAAAGAATCTAGATCTTGACCTGAGATTGTCATCAAGAAGAGACCTGCAAGGAGTCGATATTAATCGAAGCCAAAGATGTCTGAGGTCGGGATTGCAAAAAGTGGAAGTTACATTACATTTAGTACTACTGTTACTCTTCAATTTAAGAGTTTGAGAGATCGATTTCCATTTCTTTTCTAAAAGGTAAGGCTATTTAAAATTACAAAGTATATCCCTTTAACGTGATGAGTATTTCAATTCACAGAACTTTTTTACTAGTTTATTTTTCTTGAAAATTTTGTTCGTGGGTTTTGAGGACACTGGGTACAAAAATTATGTAGGAAAAATAAAATTCCCATTCCCAATATGGCAAATATGGCAGTTTTTTTACAAATTTTGATCTGCCATTTTGAATCCGCCATATTGGGAATGGGACATATTATTATTATTACCAACATTTCGCTAATAGCAGTATCTGGCTGAAAGCTTGGATTATATACTTAGGAATGTGATTGAATAGAGTGAGGATGAGAGTGAAGGAGAGGAAGGAAAAAATAAAATAAAAATAAAACAGAAAGAATAATAACCCAAGACAGGCAGTGTTTCTGAGTAGTTACTTTGCTCCAATGCTGCAATTAAAACACACAAAAATAATCATAGAAGCATGTTGGGCTTTCACACTCATATCTGAAGCTACTTCATCAACTAAGCAAAAGGGAATATACATATGTAAACCAGTGGCCCGAGTCAAGTTTCTCGAAGCACTCCAAGAAAATGTAACACTAAATATCAAAACATGTGTACGAGTATATGTAAAGAAGTAATACTTAGGCGTGATTAAATTGACAAATTCAAAAAACATTTAAACACGTCTTATGAGGTTTATGTTCATACATAGGTATAGTAATTGCTTCCCTTAATTTCACTTACGTTTTATCACGCTTATCACAAAATAATTATCAAAATTCAATCTAATTTCCCAGAGAAATGGAGCTAATTCAATTCCCGCTGTATGTACCTTAAAATGATATATGCCCTCTTTCCCCCCATTTAGGTATGTTCAATCTACCGACGGCGACGCGACGTGCAATTTAGCAGAAGTATTTTCCTTCTCCCGTTCAGAAGGAAGGTTTCATCGAGGTGTGTTTCGAAAATTGCCACGTACCACTCGGAGGAACACATTTTCAGATAAATAGGAGAAGATGTAATGTAATGGCTGTTCCGTGTCTATTAATAAAATTTTGTCAGAAATAGTTCATTTGGGCTCTGCTGCCTGTTACTCTGTTGCAAGATGCAGGAGCATGCAAGAGTAAACAACATTTTCCACTATGCACAAAAATATCATCAAGCCGAGGAGGTTGTGAGGTACAATGCATAAACTATGAAAATAAAAATAATATATTTTCGGAATGGAGGAGGGGGCCTTCAGAGATGACGTTTTAATTTTTGTTTGGTATGGAGAAAATTAGTTTTCTTTGGCAGAAAATTCTGAGAAATTTCCGGGAATTTGATAATTTTATGATCCAATAGGATCAAAGATAAATTAGGGCAGAAAATTGGGTTGATGTTGGTATGTGTGGATTTCAGGTGTTTTATTTACATCTGAGGTAGTAGATTAAATGAATTTGCATACATAACACCTTATCAGACATGTGTCAACATTTTACTTGGTGCTGGTTGATCTATGTGAAGATAATACGAGGATTATAAAATAGTGATTTCCTTAGTCCTATCGGTGCCTATAAATCAGAGCTTTAAATTTGTTTACCCCTTTCTAGTTCCAATTCCTTTCTTTGAAATTGAAATATTCAAATTCTATTACTTTATATTATACTAAGAATGGGTTTAGAAAAGAAAAGATAATTAATATACTAAGGGATGATGTATAGAATGCAATTCCTCATATACATATTCTGCCAGGGATGGTAATTAGTTAGAGGAATTAAGAAGGAATTGAAAAGGAATTACATATGTATACACCAATTAAAAACCGATTTTAATTCCTTAATTCATTTTCTATAGAGTTATAACTATTTTTAGAGTATGGAAATATACCATAAAGTTACATGGAATACCCTACACATTTTAGAATTTAAGGCAAAAAGTTTGCAAAAAGGTGTGAACAATTCGGCCAATTTCTCTGCTGCCTATAATTGCCAATTGTTTAAAAAATGTATAAAGAGCAAACATGGTTTTCGAAATAATAACAATACTGCACTCAGCACTGACCAAGCACCATATAGTTATTTCGATTTATTTTTATTTCAAAAAAGCTTTCTTCTCATGACATTTGCTCAAAAAGTGTAAAGCTAAAATTAGTATTACTGGTAAAAAACTATCAGTATTTCATTCGTATTTATATGATAGGAGATAGTTAGTTGGGTTAGGTGACCGATGACACTGTCCAATTGTTTCAAATCTCTAAGTGGAATGCAACCTGTTCAATTGTGAATGAAGGCATAGGGATGGTTATGTGTAAATCGTTCAGCCCTTAATTTAAGCAAAACGAACTACATGTTATTTGGATCGCTACGCGGATCATCTGAGATAACCATAGAAATAAGCATGGGAAACTAATCGCATAATAACAGTTATGTCCTACACTGCGCCTCAGAAACAATATCTTGGAATTATTATTTATGACAATCTGAGTGCGCTAAGGGGACTTTACCATTTTTTAGTTGAGTAAAATTATAGTTAAAAATAAAAATAAAACGTTCTTTTTAAGTACTGCACTAAAAAGCAAAAATTAATTAACCACTCTGTTCTCGCTGTTTATTCCGTAAGGGTCTAAGTGGGGGGAGGGGGGTGCTTTTTCTTCAAATCAAAGTGCTTCTGATTGAAATGTTTCCAAAAAGCATTTGTTTAGGTAACTACATAATATTTTTTAATGGTTTACATTTAAAACCGTATACTACTCGTCGAAAGCTTTCATTTGAATACCCATATCAAGGGGGTTGTCAAGAAAAAGATAATCCGCCATCTTGCGGCGTCCGCCATGTTAGATTTAGAATGATATTAGATATACTATATTGCATACTCACCGGACTTATACACGTGTGCAAAATTTCAAAGCTTTAGCTTAATAAAAACTAGTAGAAATTTCGATTGGCCTAATAAAAGCGTGTTATAAAAATAGCGGTTTTTTTATATCATATAAAGGAAAAACATTTTTCATTTTTCACAAAAAAAAAACAATACCTATAGCAGCCGTTTATTGGCCCCTTTCAAGCATGTGATCGTAGACTAAGTGCAGGTTTGCTGCTACATGGATTGTAGTTTTTACGGGATTTAGCGCAACTTTGAAAAAAAAGTACGATTTTTGCCCCCTTGTGCCAGCTGAAATTGTTATTCAATATGAAATTTTTGCAATATCAAAACAATCCTATGATGCGCGATAACGAATATGATTGTGACCATTTAAAAAAAATAATTAAAGTCGATCAAGTGTCCCGACAAACCTGCACTTAGTTTGCAAAAACATAGTTTTGAGAAAAACACGTTTAAATTTGCCCTTTTCAGGCCGTCATTAATTCGGCTGTAACATGAAAACTATTGCGTTTTTCAGCACAAAATTATGGGACAATAATTCTGAGACTTCTATGAATCGATTTTTTTAAACTGAAAAATGGTAAAACGGTTGTAAGTATTTACTTTGGTGTAAAAAATTAAGAAATTCCATTTAACAGAAGTGCCTTGGCATTAAACTATTAATGGCCAAGCCTATGCCCGCGAGCAAAAGAGCTTTTAAGCTTTCATATTTGTATATATTCACCCGCTCTAGAAAATCGACACAATACCCTATGTTAAGAGTTTATCGCAGCAGGTTTGTGTTTGTACTCAAAAGCGCTCTCTGACAGGTACACTGAAAATTGTGTTGACGATATTTACTTCCAATAACAGCAAATAAACACGAGCTCATTTTCTTTACTTGAAAAAAGAATTGATTTGATCAAGCATAAAATTAAATTATTTAATTAGTCATCTTCCATTTCTGATATAGACATAACGTTTTTAACATCTAACTACATCACAACTACAATACAAAGTCCGCGGAGGGCAAAACATACAAACCAACGTTGAACGAATTCAAAGACACTGATGTGGAGAGAGAAATAAGGAGATCATACATAAGAGGTAACTGCATTCAAAGGTGAAATATAGGTTCCAGCTTATGTAGGAATCCTGAAATTTCTTAGCCCTTTATTAAGGACAACGTTAGCTTAGTTGGCAATAGAATCAATGTGAACAACGAAGCACATTTGATTATCGTAAGACACCCAAACTTTTGATTCTATTTGCTAAAGTTAAAGCACGATTATAAATAGAATAATTAAAAAATGTAGAAGTTGTTCTACGGCATAGAGACATCTTAGTGTACTGATTTATGTTAAGTGGAAGACCACTTGGAAAAGGTGTCTAATTCAGTATTCAATAACAATTGTGAATTATTACTGGAAGAAACAACGCGAAAAATCTTAACGCCTTCAACATAATATAAAATATTAAAATTAGGTAGAAATGTATGTAGGTTATTAATATCAATTTTAAAAATGAGCGGACCTAAATAACTTCCTTGAGGTACTCCAAAAAACTTAGAAAAATCTTTAGAAAGCTAGGCGCTAAATAGGACACGTTGAGTGCGGCAGGATAAGTATGACCGAATCCAATTCACACAATGAATGGGAAATGTTTAGACAATCAAATGAATCAGTATCGTATGACTAATCCTATTGAAATCCTACTGAATCTGTAAAGATACAGTCAACTTGAGTACTGGCTTCTATTGCAGTTAGCCCAAATTGTGAAAACATTAATAGATTCGTAGTAAAAGCAGATCTACACTTTAATGAAGCCATGTTGAAAAGAGCTGAGAAGTGGCTTGTAATGAAAGTACATGCTTCAAACATTTTAGCAATACCTAGATGATAAATTAGCGATCGGTATGTAGTTAGAAATATCACACTTATAAGGCACAGGGAAGAAATAAATTACATAAATAACATGAAACAGACACAATCGACTCATAAAATTTTCTCAGAAGTGACACAGGAATACCATCAAGACTGCATGAACACCTATCAATTATGGTAAGCTATAAATATGTGTCGTGATTTTTTCGTAAACAAATAAAATATCTTTCATTTCTAACGAGATCGAAAGAAATGACGTCAAGTAGGTGAAATCCTTAGAGCTAATATCAAAGTTTTGATCAAACATCCGTAGCAAAGAAGTCGGTTGAATAGGCTCATATTGCCGGTCCTTTGACTCGCGCCCAAAAAGCTGACAAAACAGGGAGCAGTGGGCATAACGAGGAGCATGACGTGCGGCATGACGAATAATGTTGCCACACTACGTCTCTGCCTCCTTTCCACGCTACTTTTCATGCCACTCGCCGAGTGTGTGTCAGAGCCATTATATATACTAGAGCTATTGATTTTCGAAGCTTCGAAGATTTCGCAATCGAAGCCGCTTCGCAGAAATATTCGAAGCTTCGAATAATACGAAGCTTTGAATTATTCTGGGTTCAAAAATCTTTGATAGTTCTACGGCGCTAAAATCATGGAAGTTGTGCTCTTTGGGGTGTGTAAGGCAAATACATCATAATCAATTCATAATTTTGTATATTAGTCAGAGCATGCAGGGATAATACAGGATATTTTCGCAAGCACTTTTCATGAGGATACGTTCACTCACGACCGTGGGAAGACACCAAACCTTATTCAAATAATATTTCCAGCACAGGACGGGATTTTGCCTCATATTGCTCATAATACTAGTTCCACCCCACATACATATTTCCTGCTCGTGCTTACTTGGATTTGTGTTTACGTTTACTCTCTCATCTCACCTTATGTTTATTTTATCTCATATTGTTCGCGGTGCACGAATTTTAAAACACAAGGGTGCGGTTCTCTGTGTATGAGACGCCGTATGACTGTGTAAGATACTTCGGCTATACAGAAATTTAAAAACCTTTGCGGCATTTTAATATTCGCTAATTTTAAGGCTTCATATTACTTGCAGTTTCGAAGTTCTAAATATTCAAAGCTTCGGATTGGCGAAGCTTCGAATGTCAAATGAATAGAAGCTTTGAATATCGAATTATTCGAAGCTTAAAATAATTCGAATTTTTTGGCTGCTTCGAAGTGTTCGTATTCGAAGTTTCGAATCTTTTCATCAGCCCTATTTTATAACCCGTAGAATTTGGTTATGGTTACCCACCTACCTTATGTAGGTATCAATATACAGGGTTACAGGGAAAGTCGTACTGAATATTAAAGGACGTTATTATTCAGGTCATTTCTGATGGATTTGATTCTCTAATATGGTGTCCGAAACTTAACCGTTATGGAGATATTGAATTCTAAAGATTTTTTATGCTAAAAATGTACCCTCTACTAGCTTAACTATTAGTTGGTCAATGTTTTGCCTATTTAATAGCAAGTGTTATACCTTTTCGAATAGCTAAAAAGACGTAGAAGTTTTTAAAATTATTTGCAGAATAAGTTCCATAAATTTTTTTTCAAAAAAAGCGCTTCAAAGTTAAAAACACTTAATGAAAATTCTTTAATTCTAATCGTTGTCGAGCAGTCTTTTTAAGCTGTTAGTAGTAGGTTCAGTTTTGGTAATCATTTTTATGATTGACATGCCCTCTAACTAGATACATAAAAAAACGGACCCTAGGAGCTCTAATCTGAAAAAATCGATAAAAAAGCCAAAAAATAAAGGATTTTAAAAAAATCTTTAAAATTCAATATTTCCATAACGGTTAAGTTTCGGGCACCATATTACAGAATCAAATCCCTCAGAAATGACCTGAATAATAACGTTCTTTAATATTCAGTACGACTTTCCCTGTAACCCTGTATGTACATATGTTGCATTTCAATGATGATGAAATTTATTTGAAAAATTTCATCGCGTTTAGCCGAAATATTTAAAAAATGGAAATTTTTGAAATAAAGCACAAATATCCTTAAGGGAATAAACCAGCCTATTTTGACCGGAAACCAACAATGGATGGAAAACCAGCACATTTGCTGATAAATCAGTGGTGGGATCCGGGTTGCGGTCCAAGATGCCGAATGGCACGAGATGCACGTACCATATTGCCAATGTTGGTTGGTAATTAGATCGGCCCATCACTATGAAGTCCGAGTTGCGGCCGCGCCTCGGGTAGAATTCTAGCCCAATTGCTACTGACAGACTTAGTATTTGTCTTTTACAAAATGTAAATGTAATGTAATGACTGAATGTATTCTTTTCACAAAATATCTTAACACTCGGTGCCGCAGCTCGGATAATAGTTGTGCGTGCCGATAACGACTTGACCGCAACTCGGATATTTCCATGTACATATGTGTCCCTTTTCCCCACCGCCACTTGATATCAACCAAATCAGCACGTCTGGTAGCCGTATCTAGGAGAGACACATTTTAGGGGCTAATTTGCGATATATTATATATATATTATAATATAAAATATCTAAAATTCTAGAAAGGATATCTTTAATTTTATTTTAAAAGACCTAGTCATCGATATTTTTCGATAGGATACGGGACGTTTTTTATAAATTCTTTTAACTGCTCACGGACAGACGTACAGTCATGGCAACACTGTAAGGCTTCCTATGGAAATACGGTACTCTAAAATAGAATTAATATTTCAATTAACGTAAAACGATTTAAAAACAAAAGAAGAAGACATCAACACAACATGGCATTTAAGACGAGAATAAGAATAATCTTTTGGCTTTTCCCTTTGTAGTAAAAAGGAAACAGGAATTCAAAAAGTAAAAAAATATTCAACCACTCAAGGAGGCATATGTACACAAAAAAGGAAAAAATTTATTCGGTGTACTCCTAAAATTTTCCTTTCACAAGTTCTTTATACAGTCGGATAACTTTACTTTCGCCCAATTATATGTACCTATATTTTCAAAGAGCAACTTTTCATTCCCCTTTGAATCAAAGCTAAACAAACTTTTCAATATTCTGCTGAAAGCTCTCATTTTACTCATTTAATAAATATAATGTAATTTCTTTAGTTAGTTTCCTGCCCGTTTCGCAGACCGACTCTCTTAATCGAAAATTTAAAATTGCAAAACTTTTCCAATTCCATCAACACTATGCGGTAGTAGAATACTTGAAGGAGCCATCACCGACTGTTTATGTAATATAAAACAAAGTTAAAGTAATTTAAAGTTTGATTCATACAAGTGCGTTTCGCTATTCGTGTTTTCATTCAAATTATTATCTGACTGAGTTTTTGCTTTTACGTAGAAATCATTCGAGTAAGATGAAGCTCGAAAGGGATGCGCCGTCCTTTGGGTTTATAAATATTCCAACAGCCTTTGACTTGTTGGCATTAATTCAGAGTCATATATCTACATACGTTATCTCGGCTTCTCGTACAAATTGCACATTTCCTCTTGATATACTCGTAAAAGAGGTGCAGCTCTTAGTTATCGCTTTCAAGGGCCACGGCGCTTTAAATTAAGACACCACAAAAAAGCTTGGATGGAACTTGGGACCTCGACGACCGCTCATTATTGAGTGGAAAGTGAAAAAAGTATCTAGAAACAAATTATAAGGTTGAAACCACATAGAAGACCATATCAGTCATCATCTCTCAAGAGATGAACTCAGGCGCGAATGTCGCGGATATTTCAATCGAAATTTTTCGCCATTATATTTGTATACAGTGTTGACCTCCGAATTTAATTAGGAAAAAAAGAACGAATTAGACAGCCATTATGTAAACAATATCTTGATCCGACTCATCATTATCAGACATCAGCGCATCAAGCCAACTTGCAATTTTGCACCATGACAGCATCAATTGTGCTACAGCCAAAAGCTCTTTACAAATAATTTGTGCTTAAGACGACCCGCAAAAATAACCCTCCCACAAAATGATCTCATACGCAGACCGGGGCATTAATAAATCCAGAAATTAGTTTCACTTGTATTACGGGTGTAATAAGACGCAGCATGAATTGTTCGGGTCGTCCTCTTGAGTCTGGAGGTATTGGGTTCTGCCGAAAAGGTTAAATAAGACAAGAAAACCTGCAACATTAAAACACAACGCGGTCTAGTATAATGGGACCATTCCTATTTTTTTACAACTTCCGGGCACTTAAAAAGTAATTAAACAAATACAGGCTGTGTGTCCAGTATCTGCAAGGTAATTAGCCGGGCGAGCTAATTCGGTATCGTGCCAGGCCTCTCTCTCTTGCGGGCCCCTTGCGTCCCGAAGAGACAAAAGGCGTAACGCGAAGTTCAACTTTATATTGAATTCATAAGCTATACGTATTAGCCTTAAGCAATTTCCTAACCGCTCCCACATCGTGGAGACGAAAACGAGCATTCAAGAACCTTAAGGAGTTTGTGGGTGTATTTCTGCGATCGACAGTCGACAGAATGTTTTTCTTGAGCCAGGCTCTTCCCCGCAAACTTGCGGATTATTTACCATTACAGGCCCCTCTGAAGTATTCCAAATACCCACACGCAGCTCGAATCAAGGACATTACGCTAATTGCGTTATTTCTCCAACTTAGCACACGAAAGCTACCACAAGTCCAGCACCGCACCGCGGCTATACCACGGAGCTCAATTAGACGCACATTAATGTTTTAAGCATGTAAAGCTTTTTTTTTTGTTCAAGAACGTAAAATGTTAGGAAAGTAGCAAAACACACGCGGCGCCGCACGTATACACGACGCACAACGGCCGAAACGTTTCAGGTGAAAATGAGTGAAAAATGGACAAAACGACTCACCGTTCGAGTGCTATGAAAACAAATAGTTTCGGGCGATGCCTGCCAAAGACGTATGCTACTGGAGGCGCACGTGAATGGGCTGGTGTGTTGGCGATGATGGAATCGGAACTCCTACATTAAATCCAGAGAAGCACCTAACTGTGGAGAATTGGACGTGTTTGATGACCCGCACCAGGTATACACGCGAACAAATTCAAATCACACAAATTGAGCGATTTTTATTAATTTCATATCGCATTCACGAGCACTGAACCACACAGCCGATTTGGTTGACAGAATGGACATATGAACAACCACACATCACTTGCTTAGATTTAGACTAGCCGAGTAAGTAGTGACCTCATTACTTATGCCATAGCTTTTAACGCTAGTCTGGGGCTCTGTAGTAGACGACAGCAGGCAACCAATATGGGGTTAATCGAGTGTTAATTTCCAACCCCTGAGAGACCTTGCAGCATGATGCACACTTACTATATCGGTGCCCGGGTAACTTAGCTAGCTAGACACACAGTAGGTACTTCACAGCAGATTATTCCACACTACAGCCACTGCCGGAGGCAAGATGCAAAATGATGAATTCCCGGGCGCACCGAGTGCAACGCAGAGTGGTAAGTAAGGCACACGCCTCGGACAAGACAATGACAACAATAAACAAAAGGTACAAAAAACCATAAAACAAAAATAAAGAACGCAAAATTAATCGGATAATTATCGGGGCACAATAGCGCACAATTGAGGCGATCACAAGTGGAAATGGTAGTCACAGTCCTCGTACGTAGTCGTCTTAGTCGCTGTCTTGAAACATTTCGTGCGCTCAGAGAACTGGCAATGTTTGGCCTGCAAAAGGCATGCTAAAAATCGCAAAACTTGCTCCACACCTCGAGTATGCTCCACACTCCATAGGAGAAGTGGAGGTTAGCAAGCCAAGCCAGAGCCACTAAGCAAACCAGGCAAGCAGAAAAAAACACGGTGTCGTTCTCGGCTGTTGTAGCGGCGGCAACTACGACGACAAAAACGACGAAATCTCAACATTCATCGGGGGCCCCACAGCGCACATGACCATTCACGGAAAGAGAAACCTCGACCACATCCACAACTACAGCAGAGCCGGGAGCCCCAACAGAGCACCACTAAACCTCTATACCCAACCCACTTCTAGTAGAGAAGTCTGAAAATTCCCAGCAGATTGCCGGGCAAGATACTAGTTCTGCTGCTACCACTATGGACGATAGACAGGCTCAAAGCTCGAATGGCAATCGAAACCTATTGCTTTGCTAGTCTGGCCTAGTCTGTCCCCGAGCCCGGACCCCGGACTTCTGCAGCCGCAATAATCTGCAAAACATTTTGCAGCGCCCGCGGGGACTGTAGTGGAAACACCATGGTGTCATCGTGTGCTGCTACATGAGATTTGGCACGGGCCCATATTATTCGAGGAGCTTTTCGAGCGGCATCAGATTTTGATGCTGAAGCTCCCCATGGATCCCCTATTGCCGGCTACTTTAGAACCTACTTAGCCACATACATAGATAGGCGACCACCCCAATCAATCGCAAATGCAAACAGTAGGTGCCAAAATCTTCCTTCCGGTGATTTGTCCAACTATCTGGACAGTTTCCTCCATTTACAGGTGTGGAGGACGGGGAGCAGGTATCGCGTTTCACTCACGCGCACTGTTTACATTATTTGAATCCAAGTAAAGTCAACGAAGTAAACTTGACGGTGAAAACCACTTCACCGCTGTTATGCAGCCCCGAAACCTTCGGGGCAGAAGAAAATAAGAAATGTGCTAATGAATTCGCTTCTTTGTTTTCTCCTGTTCATCTTGTCTTTTTTCTTATGATGTAACGAGGGCCTGTAGGAGATGTCTCTGGCTCTTTAGTGCCTTTGTTACTCGAACGTCTTGCTGAGTAAATAAGGAGTAATATGGGCCCATACTCCGCTATACGGTAAATACATATTATGTGGTCTGCAGAATTTTATTGCCTCTTCGCATTTGAGAAAAATGTTTATGTTTTTGGCAGTAATCAATTCGAATTGTGTGTGCAAAATGCTTTGTCCGGTTGTTTCATATATGATTCAATACACAATGGGAGGCTAATTTATGAAGAACCGTACTTAAAACTGGCCCTCGCCATGGGTAACAGCCCTATAAGTAAGGCTTCAGCTTTAGACATTGCATCATCAAAATTTCACAGAACCAATTGAGCAAACAGCAACTATTCAGATACATGATGAATAAAAAAAAATCCATAAATGGCAATAGTAACAAATACGATCACATCTTCTATCGCCATTTTTCTTTTATACAGATATTATTATTGGGATACTTTGTGCGTTACGTGTGTATAGTTCGATAATATTGACCTCAGTGTAGCAGTACGCATTTGACGTTTTCTATTATCCAAAAATTGCTACATACAAAATTATAGTCGATTTAGACAACTGTGGCAATGAAAAAACAGAGTTTAAAATATTAAAGTTTGAAAGTTTGATTACTTACTTAAATACTTTATTTTTCTAGGTGTAACTAAATACATATTTCTAAAATGCCCACACTTATATTACTCTACAGTATATTTGGAATCGTCTCGTTTTTTCCTTTTCAACCATACCCCAAGCAAGTAGTTTGTACAAAATCATTAGGTGGTATTCTATCGGTTTCGTAGGGGGATTACGTAGGACACTAAACTCGAAAAATGGAACTCTTTCGTTTTATTCTACATTTACCCCCACTCCTTTCTATAGGTCAAAAATAAATAAATTTCTAATGTACTCTATATGAAGGTAATTTAAATCTACACAAAATCTATACTGTGGAGTTTTATGGTACAATCAAGTGTTACCTAGTTATTACTATACAATGTCAAAAAAACTGAGCATTTTGCAAAGTACGCGATTTTAGCCATTTTTAGTCGTGCAATAGCTCCGTTTCTATTGATCAACAAAATAAAAACAAATATATGAACTTAAATTTGTACAAAATTTTGTCTTATACAAATTTTCATAAAAACTGTTTTACGCTCAAATGCACTAGAACGGAGTTATAGGCGAAAATCTGAGTGCTAATTTTCGCCGGTTTTGACAACATGTGATGACGGAGGATTTTTCACTACCCTACACCGACCTATACAACACATCAAAAATCCAGAACTACCAGACTTTTCGTAGGGTACAACCTCTCTCAGTGGACTACAAACATTCGTAAAAATTAAAAAAAAAAAAAGTGGGTACTGGTGGTCAACAGGCAATGGCAAGCACATTCATAACATACTTTAAAAACATCAATAATACTCCCGATTCCTCTCCACAGTTCTCGTTGCGCGTTTGAGACAGACCGAGTGTGCTTTGTTTTCTAACGTTGCGTCGCTGATGTTATTTCACGAGTGACGAAATTAAGAATATACTAAATTCGACAGTTCTCAATAGCTAAACTATTTTCAAAATCCAGGTTGGCTATGAATAAGAAGGGTTTTAAGCATTTATTGTCCATTACCAACATAGTGTAGTGACCACCTTTGCCTACAATGATGATCAAAAACAAATATCCTAAAAATTTCATTAAAACTTAAATAATTAAATTTGTTTTAAATCAAAAATTTGTTAGTCGCAGTAACTAAAAAATGTTGTGTCATAAAATTTACGATTGTAGGACGTTTTTCCATTCTGAAATTTCCATTCCAATTTTTCCGTGGTAATTTTTTCCATGGTAATTTTCTCCATTTATTCATTATTCCATTTTTCCTTTTAATTAATTAATTAATTTTTTTAGACATTTTGTAAAAGGCAAATATTCAGTCAGCAGACATTTTTTACGTCAGTGCCCGTTTTGCCTGGAAAAAACGTTCGATGGAAAAAAATATCCACTGTAAAAATTGAATGGAGAAAACGTCCCATGTAAAAATCGTCCAATGGAAAAAATGATCATGGATGAATTGATGGAAAAAATTTACTAGTGCTGATTTAGAATGGTAAAAAAGTGACCCCCTGCCAAAATTCACACTTCAAACTCAAATTTTATTATTTTTATTATATTTCTCGATTTTACAGCCGCCACTTTAAATGTGAAATTCAAATTAATTGCTCCAAAAATCCCTATTCGTCTACTTTCATGAAAATTTAATGAAATTTAGAATTTTCAGTTTGCCATATTAGAACCATGATCTTGAATTTGTGAAATTGGGCAATTTATCTTAAAATATCGACCCTAAAAACTCCTATGTACTAAATGTTACTTTAGGTCTACTATCGCCACATCGTTCGTAAATCAGTTGGTTTGCTAAAAAGTATGAACACGAGCACAGGAAAATTGAATTGGTTTTTACGTCAGTGCCCGTTTTACAGGGAAATGTGAGTTTGGTTTTTGGGAAGGTACATTGGAATAATTACTGGAAATCTTATTCTTAAGCGGATCTGAGTGATAAAAATTTAAACCAATTGCATCTAGCGATAAATCAGAAGGTTTACTGAATCATAAAGAAAATGCATGCGTCGCAGTATTTTTCCGATTTCATCAGAAGAGGTAAACAGCGTATACGAGTAAGCAATTATAACTACTCATAGTTTTACACGGAATGTACATAGGTTCAGGGTGCGATATAATTTACCACTAAAATTTACTCTGAAATTACGAACAAATAATTGTGAAAATCTCATCAAAATCGGTTCAGTGGTTTTAGAGTTCTGCGATAACAAACATTAAATCGTGCAAAGGCTATATCTCTCTTTCTCTTTTTAATATTAGTATAGGCGTATAGATTACAACGCCATATTCAAAATCAAAGACAAAATACTCTCATATGCGAACCATTTAAAATAATTAAAGAAATTTAGTATTCAGAATCAGATATACATCTGCATCCTTGTTGTGTATGGAAAATTAAGCACCACGTTTGAAATCAGCGACACAAAAAATCCCCAGTTTTGGAGACTTAAAAACATTTAGAATTTTGAGTCCGCCATATTGGAACGCTATCTTGAATTCGTAAAATTTGGCACGACATTTGAAATCAGTAATCGCAGAAACTCCCGTGTACCAAAGTTTATAAAAATTCAAAAAAATTATTTATATCCACACATTTAGCAATTTCTCTAAAGATGAAACATAACTAGAGAGATTTCTCAAAAACCACTACAATTTAAATTTTTATAAAATCAAAATGCAATGTACAGCCATTTTTGCTGATTTATAATATTAGATGTGAAGTACTTATACGCTATCACATCTGAAAAGAAATATGAATTTTCTTTAATCTTACGCAGTGCTTATTTACCATCTCCCTAAGTCCGTACAAACGGAAATGCGGATGTCGATATGTAAAGGAAAATATTCAGTCATTAGACATTTTGTAAAAGGCACAAAACAATACGTAAAAGGAAAATTTATCGTTCATAAAATGTCTACTGACTGATTGTTTTCCTTTTACAAAATATCTACTTTTGTATTTCCGTTTATACCGGACTTACGGAGGTGGCAAATAAGCACCGAGTTAATTTAACGCCTAGTATTTTCGAATCTAAGGTCATACACTTTTATTTAAAGAATTTTATAAATAAAATTAATGGAAAGAAAACAAAACTGAGAGTCATACAACAACAATACCATTAATGATATTTATTATTCTTACATTTTATTATGATAAACAATACAAACCACCAAATCCCAACCCTTTCGTTTCTATCGTTTTACAATCAAACCTTAAAAGGTTCAACAGATTCAAATGATTTTTTATCACAAACACAAATGGGATAGCCATTACGACCAGTGAGCTTAAAGAATCAATAGGAGCTAAATGCAGCCAAACACGAATAAAAACTGGCAACATATTTTCCTAATAATTCATAACATAAAAATGGCCCAAAATTACAATTTTACGCTATACTCGTATTTTACGATATAGCCCACCCGATGTATAAGCCCTACATCTCGTAAGTCTGAGCGCCTAAAAATGTTATTTTTTGTCGAACTTCATATCGTATGTTTGAGTAACATGGCCAATAAATCATGTCCAAATAAAAAAACAGACATTTGGTGCAATCACCCAAAAATGCATGAGTCACCTACATATGTATGCATATACGTGCATGTAGTAAATGCACATAACTGCAGAATCATTTAGTCAATATCTGAACGGGGCTAGCGTATGTAGGTAGCCAGTCAGTCAATCGAAGTCAGTCAAACAAGATATGCCCCGAATGGATTATTAACGACCTTCCACTGTGCAGAATGTTCGGATAAATTCAGTAGTCACACGTTGGGAGTGGTAAAAATAAACAGATTGCAGGTAGTGCTCCACCCACTGGACAGGGAAATGACTTTAGCCTTGCTAGCTATGTATGTACATGGCGAGTATTTTAATGCCATCAATTTTAATTTGATTAATTGATGGATTGCAGGCTTGAAATTAGGTTTCCCCGGAATATTAAATTCCACTGCCATGGACATGTGTAGGGGTGGGCAATCAAAAATTGATTTTTGTTTTAAGTCCTCGGGCCTATCATCACAGTGCGGCTTATTAAGGGCTTAAAAGCGCGGGGGGCCTGTCTGTATAGGTTGTAAATTTTTTTGTATAACCTAAAAGGGTGTGAGTGTTAATCATATAATCGATTTTATTACAAATCTCGTAAGTTAAGTCTAACAAATTGATGGGCAGTACTTTCATGTTGTATTAATAACTAGTTTAATTACTAGGGCAAGGCTTGAATGCACTTCACTCCTTTTAGGATTAATTTTCAAAGAAACCTCTGACCACCCGAAAGCCATCAATAATACAACTCCCTTTAGGTTACGTGGTAGTAGTTGCAAAATCATTTGCATGCGAACTGTAAAGCATTAACTTTCCAAACTCATACATACAGTGAGGGACAAAACTGTTCACATTACATTGATATCGGTGAATATTATTCTCTAACAGCTGCGTAACAGAAAATAAAGACCAAGTTTTATATTAAATATATTACGGGATAATATTACATTTTTCACAGTAAAAGAAAAAAACAGGTTGATAGAAAAAGTAAAATTAAACATTTTCCATTAAATGCTCAATGAACACTTTTGTCGTAGGTGAACATTTATTAAAAGTGAAGTCAATTTTTTATTCATTTATTTATTTCAATTAATTTGTTTAAATTAATTAATATTTTGTATGACCTCCTTTTGCTTTTAGCACCGCAGCTATACGTTTGGGCATACTCTCCACTAATTTTAGTAAACAGTTGTCGTCCACTTCGTCCCGTATTTTCTGGATAGCTTACAAGAGGTCTTCGTTATTCGCTGGAGTAGGCTTAAGGACGATTAACTTCCTTTTTATGTAGCCCCATAGGTGCTCTATGGGGTTAAGGTCTGGAGAATTCGGAGGCCGTTTGAGAAGAGAAATATTATTGTCGGAGAGCCATTTTTGCGTGATTTTTGGTGTATGTTTGGGATCATTATCCTGCATAAATGTTAAGTCCGTTGGTTCACAACCAAATTGTTCAATGCTTTGCAAGAGGCTATCTTCTAATATGGATATCTAATCTGTGGCTCGCATTATGCCGTCTATTTTCGACATTTTCCCAATTTTCCTCCACAGAAATATCCCCATATCATGACCGAACCTCCACCGAATTTCAGTGTTTGCTGAATATTTCGATCTTGTAAGCCTTGTTTTTGATCAACCCATGTCCAAATGCGACCATCTGATCCCAACCGATTAATTTTTGTTTCCATAGCTCAACCGTATGATTTTCATGCAAGCGAGCAAATTCCAGAAGCTACTTTCGATGGCGGTCAGTCAGCAGTGGTTTTTTAGCCTTCGCTCTAGCTTTAAGACCACATTTTCTAAGAGTTCTGCAGATAGTTTTGTTGGACACGTTTATGTTTAATGTAGATCTAACGATTTTATTAACATCCGATGCATTGTCTACTGCACCGGTAATAATCAATCGCTTAGCAACCATTCTTGTTTCCGGCGACAGTTTTTGTGGTCCTCCCACAACGTTCTTGTGAAGGTCAATTGCAAATTTATTTTTAGTTTTGGCCACTACTTCAATGAAAGCACGAAATTTTGCCGCAATTGTCCTGTATGGCACGCCATTTGCAATTCCTTTTGCAATTTCGGCCGTAATAGACGACATTAGCTTCTTTGCCATTTTAGTGATTTAATTGCACCCAAAAGAACACTAAAACCTTTAGAATTTATTACGCATATTAATAAATAATTAATACTATCTACCGATTTACTGTGTTTTAATACAGAGTCAAAACTGTTCACAGCACCTCTTTCGATAAATATCTTCAAAACTTTTTAATGTAATGCAAATGTGAAAAAATAACCTAGCGAGCTGTTTGTGCTACTAATGAGAGACATTTCCTACCGTAAAAAAATTTTGTGCATTACCGATCGAAAGTTACGACTTACAGAATACTATATTCATTTTCAATACAACTGTGTAAACAGTTTTGTCCTTCACTGTATGTATGTATCTTTTGATTGCAGACACCGATTGATAAAAAGGGTTCACCATTGAATAGAGAACAATTTTTTCATTCCTTTTTTGAAAGATAATGTTGAAATTTGTTTATTTGGGGTAAAGACAAACATAACCTACAAAAATGTCAAAATTTGCACTAATGCAGAGCGGGTCACATATCCTAAAAAGTATTTTTGGGACAATTTTGGAATTTTTCATGCTTACATACTATATGGTTGGATCATGAAAAATATGAACCAGAATAATTTTTGAATGAACAAGAATAAAGATACAAAATATTCAAATTTACAAATTTGTCTTTTTGCTAAAAGAATTGAATACAATGTTAATTTAACACAGAATTGATACAAACACACAAAAACCCATTCATATTATTAAAGACGAGTGTGATGGTTTGGGTCTTGGAACATTTCATCATAAATGCCAGGCAACAGTTTTTCTCTCGATGAGATCAAATGGTCCTGAATTACCGCTATGACACTACTACTCTGAGTAAAACGCAGCCATCTCGAAAGATCATCAACTTCTCGGCGACAAACATACCGCAGCCCACCAGATTGGTTGATATTGATCTTTGACTCCTCAGTGAAGATGTGTCTTCCAGTGTCATTTTGAGTCCATGATCTATGCGCTAAGGCAAAATCCTCATTGGCGCGCCATCAGAACCTCTTTCGGGGCCTTGGTGCAAATAGTCGACAGGATTGCAACTTTCGTCACACAGTTATCGTACTCAAACTTATGATTGAATTTTCCTGGAACTCTATAGCCAATTTCCTAGTCATTTTTTCCGCTCCCAAAGACTTAAATTTTTTAGTAGGTACCTACACGATTCTCCGTTGGGCTCGTTTTCGGTTCTGCAGTTCTGTCCTTTTCTTGTTCTCAGTGAAGCCAGTTTCACACAACGGCCTTAACACTTTGACAGAGATGACACTCTTTTGTTCACTTGTAAAATTTCACAAAATTACCATTAGCAGACTTCCTGAACAAAAACGCGTGTTTGCAAATAAATAACTAGTAAATAAACTCAGCCTAAGTTATAATACATGTTAATAAGTAAATTATACTGCTATCTAAAAAGAATAAAGAAAAGTTTAAACATTTATCGACACACTCTTAGCTTTACGCAACAAATCTTAAAAGGTCTAAGCTCAAACATTATAAGCAATTTCTAATGCTTTAATATGCAGTATACCATAGAGCAAGACATTTTTTGTAAGTAAGTATAGTTTATAAAATGTAAAAATCATCAATCATAGCAATACTTAAAAACTTAAGATTAGGCATTTGGAAAGAACGTCTTCGTGTGTGACAGGTTTAACATAGACTTTCGGAAAGCAGGTTTAAGGATACCTGGCAATTAAGTAATTCTTATTAATTAAATATTAAATTATTTATTATATTAAAGCAATAAAACCTAACCTTTATTATTAATGCTTGTCTCAAGTTACGGTATTTCCCTAATGCATGGACAATTTCAAAAGTCATGCCTATACAAAAGCATGGCAAACCTCCCGATGATCCGTCCAACTATCGCCCTATTAGTCTGCTAAATAATCTAGCAAAAGTATTGGAAAAAGTAATTAAAACGACAATCCTAAACTTCATGTATACAAACAATATACTCCCTAGTCATTAGTTTGGGTTCAGATCGGGACATAACACTTCTCAACCAATTTTAAGGATATCACAGCATGTGAAAACAAATCTCACTACAAAAAAATCGACAGGACTTGTCCTCCTAGATGTACAAGCGGCTTTTGACTCTGCCTGCACAATGCCCTTGTTTATAAAATGAACACCTTTGGATTGCCTGCGATACTAACGGCTATGATCCGCAGTTTCCTTCCAAATCGATCCTTTAAGGTATATCTCGGTTCTGCTTTTTCCTCAGAAAATACTGTTGTGGCTGGAGTTCCCCAAGGCTCTGTTCTTGGGCCTATTCTCTATAATATATATACAGCAGACTTCCCGTGTATACCCAATTGTCTTTCGTCGATATTCGCTGATGACACAGCAATTTTTAGTTCCCATGAGAATCCTTCATCCATCTGTGAAAATCTCCAAAGCGGAAAATAAAAATAAACCCCAACAAATCTCAAGCCATGTTCTTCATGCGTAGGCGGAATGCACGTTTTTGGCCCACCAATAATCTTAAACTTAACGGCTGCGACATCCCGTGGACCGATAAAGTAAAATATCTCGGGATAACCCTAAATAAAACCCTCACCTTTACGAAACACATTAACTCAGTCCTTAACAAAATAAGCCTCTTAATTAAAATTTTGTACCCATTTATAAACAGAAAATCGACACTAAGTATGGATAATAAACTCATTATATACAAAGTAGTTTTTCGAGCTCTCATGCTCTATGGAGGTCCCATTTGGTTTAAATGTGCGCGCATGCATATAAATAAGGTACTAATCTGCCAAAATAAAATCCTCAAAATGATCATGAACCTTCCATGGCACTTCTCCACTTCTGAGCTGCACAAAAAGGCAAATATGGAACTCATAAGCGAGAAACTAAATACCTTAGCAGGCAATTTCTTTGAAAAATGCTCGTATTCCGAAAATTTCCTCATCAGGCAACTAAATTGCCAGTAAGCGTAGGCTTGTTTAGTTATAGTAATTAATAGCTTTAAATTAGATTGATAGGTTGATTGTAAGTTTTAATTTTACACAAAACAGTCTTGGGTTTTTGTCAGAAAAAATTTTTTTTTATTCAAGATGTGTGAATTTCTATTTCGAGCACATAAAATAGCAGTCCTACTATGTATACACAATATTGTAAATCGTGAATTTTAAATAAAAATTGAATTGAATTGAAAATTGAATTAAAGCAATTTACAGCCAAAATTGAACCTTTGAGGTTTATAAAAAGTTTGTGAAATGGAACTATAGCGGAAAACAAAATATCTGAAAGAGTCAGATGTAGATCGACCGATCATTTGTGATATTTCACCGCCTAGGAAAAAATATCTATGTATATTGGTGATAATTTCGATTCTTTGTAGAAAATGAAGGGGAAAGTTCCACATGTCCGGTATTAAAAAAAAAAATTTCAAAATTTCACTGTACAACCAATTTTTCCCCCTTAGCGTATTGGTGTTTGCACAATTTAATGCACATGAATTGTAGGTAGTTATAGAAGATTTTACAAGTGATCAGGCTAGAGATGTCCTTAGAACAATTTTTAGAAAAATTAGTAGCGATAGAAAATAGAGAGACATCCAATGGTGCTCGAACAAAAAACTACCCAAAAGAAAATTGTGTCAGAAAATGCCCGCCATAATTTGGTTCCTGGGGGCGAATTTCCAAAGTTAATATTTTTCGAGAAAACTAACCTCAAAATTTTGACAAGCAGTTTTTTTGGAATAACTTTTTTGTGGTGGTTGCATAAATTTCGAGTAAATGAGAAAGATGTAGAGCGCAAAATTTTCTATACATAGATATCATGTGCTTCATCCCTTAACTTACAAAAACCCGAATCTCGCGAATTCTCTTTTGAATAACGGCGAAGGGTAAAACGATATCCAGTTTTCGGGAAAACAACCTTAAAAAGCAACGAAAATATTATCTTATTCAATTTCTTTCTGAGCATAAATAACTAAGTCTGCTAAGGGATTTCGTCACATCGACGCTTTATTCAGAATTACAGTATTATACTCAAGAGCTTGCAAAATTTATGCGGCAATTACTCACGTAGACATTGACTGTTCCTCGACGCAGGAGGATTAAGCATCTCATACACGATAATTCCTATCCCAGAATGGACAGCAACATACGTCGTGTTATGCCATGCAAGGTGATTACCACCGAGACGCCACAAGTCCTATCTCTCAACAACTAGATTAATCCCTCAGATTTGTAATTTAAACTATAATCAGGATAACTTTAACTTTATAGCAAATTGCTAGTTCTCCTGAATCTCTCAGGTCTCAAGTCGTACGAAGAATTATAAAGATGTTTGCTTTAAAGTTATGAAGTTTGTCCCTTTTAAGACTTTATCCGATTTAACGTTCAAAAAGTTTTCCAGGATCTCCTGCCGTTTCTCATTATTGAAATAAGCACAACCCTCTCGAGGATAGTCGTTTCACAGAGTAAAGTACGCGAACCCAGTTTTTATATTAAATTTCCCAAAGCAATTCAATTTCCTCCTGCCTTTCTGCCTCGCTGCCCACACCATGGCCGGGGGTTCAACCAGTCTAAGTGCAGCGATAGAACATCAATTTAAAATACTTTTAGCGCGATTCCTAGGTTTGGTCTAACCTTATCGTGACTTTGAGTACTTTCCCCCTTAATTAAAGCTGCATCGCACTATCGTTAATTGGTACCTCACCTTTAAAGCGACCTCGTTTTAATCTCAGTTCGATTGTCACCGAGGAAAATTGAATTTTCACTAACACTCGAGAAAAGCAAAAAGGGGGTAGAGCTGGAGACTTCCATGTGAAGAGTTCTTGTGTAATCGGATGGCACCGGTGTATGGAGGTATGTGAGCACACACTAGTTCCTGCCCCCCAGCAACAGGATTTATTCCTTCGCCTTGCTCAGAGGAAAATTGTCGTTGCTCTCTTGCACTTAGGAGTTATTCAGTTTCTTGACGATTAATACTCCTAGATAGAGTTTTGCACGATTGATATCCTTACACCGCCGAAGGTGCCATTTGAATTCCTTAAGCACACGGTTTGGGTTAACTACATACTATACAACTGGCTGCAGAGGCATGCATATGCGTGAATCGTTCCGGATTTTAGGGCATGCATGCATAGCTTACGCAAAAGTGTCACCTAACAAGGGCTATTGAGACGCTCCAGCATTGAGTGGGCTTGTGCTCGAGATTTCATGCATGGATCGATGTCAAAGGAGGGATTTGCTTTCTTACATTTTTATGCAAATTTCGAACTCGTTCATTTCGCTGAAGTAAGGATGATTGAGATATTGCAGGCGAAAGCACACGTTTTACCGGGTGAGTAGGTTTGGACGGAAAATTACAAGTGGTCCCAGAGTGGAGCCCTCGTTAACTTCACTCCATTTACATTCCGAGCGGCAAGGTCTCTTCATAACATTTTATAACCCACTGTAACCCTCAACAATAAATAATCTCCAGCTAGCTGTTCCACAGTGCAATATACTGAAGCTGTTCGCGACGAACCTCAGACTAGATATTAGCATGCAGCTAGCGCGCACGTATGGATTTCCTCGTATGTTCAAGCGTATAAAGACCGCCACCGCAAATTTCTATACGTGTCACCCGGCATATATGCTGGGCGTCCTATTTGCCAACGATATAAATTTTGCCACACATCTGAAGAATCTATTGAATTTCAAAGTTTTATTAAGTAACTTTCGCCCATGTTCGGGTTCGCCCGTTTTAGTCTCCGGCTCATTACCATTCCAACCGGTTCTTGCTCGACGAACAAATTCTTAAGTCTTTCTTGTGCTGGGTGCCCCAATACGTCTTAAGACGATCTGGCGGCAGGGACGGCAGCGGCGTCTATAAAATTCCTAAAGATCTTTTGGGATGAAGCTTTTATCGTGTCATCGGTAATACCTTGATTTGGTAAACATAACCCACCCACGCGTGATCTTCTGCACACAGGGAACCGTATCAACTTTCGTTTGTTTTGCTTGCTAGCCGGCCGGGAGCTGTACTCAGTACAGTGGTGAGGTAAATATATTTATCGCTTTTACTTTTTTTCCATTGATGCAGTGGGATGTGGGTTGTCGGCACGGCGTGTTTTGAAGGTGTTCTTGATGATTAAAACAACTGGAAGTGGTGAAATAGAAGTCCAAGAATGGATCCGTTGTTCGAAAGAAGTTCAGATTATTTAAGCGGAACATCTGCAGATATCCAAATTCTTTTATGGGAATTTGGGTGCAGCTTTTGGTTATCAGAGTTGCTTCGATGAGCAAATATTCACTTAGGTGGTTGCTAAAAATATATTTTTTTTTTACAAGTTCTAATGTGTCCAGACAAGTGCCGCCTTTGTATGCATGGGCCTCGTGGGTAGGGCTGAAGGTCTGCTATTCTTCAAGAGAAACCCTTGTCTTTGAAATCCGAACTCGTAGTCAGAATAAACAAGAAATTCTGCGTGGGGTCTTTGAAGCCGCAAACTTTTTGTGAATGTGTCGGCCAGTAGTCGAGTGAAATAAATGAGGCTGTTAACGTTTAAATTAGTTAGGTTATACATTTTCGTTTGTTCAACTTAAGAACATGTTTATAATGGGGTTTTTGACTTGATTTTCGTAACAGTTTTCGTAGAAACGCTGCCAGCTTCCCACGTCTAAAAACTCTGACGAAAATCTTAGCGTATCCTGGCAAATCTGAATTTAATTTTCACTGCCGAAACACAAAAGTGAAAATGTGTTTTTAATAAATTGTTTACTGACATTTAGAGTTGGTAAGATATAATATAAGTTGGCATGGTAAGATAAGAATGACAGACGCTAGCGACATGTTTTCCAAACTTTATTTTAAAATTTATTTTTACCCAATCTTTACCCACCTTTTTAGCGCTATAACTCTAAAAGTATGAACTTTAAGAAAAAAAGTTGATATAACTAAAGTGGTAGAGAATTTCGAAATCTAACAAAATGTGTTTACATTTTTTATCTAGGATGACTAGAAGATGAGATATTTACGAAAAACGATTTCACCCTTAAATCCAAGATGGCGGAAAAGCTTGCCAATGGAAAGTGATACACACAGTTCAACTATGGCTAGAAAATATTTAGCGCTATTACGAAAATTCGGTTTCTGTAATTCTTTCGATTTATAAATTACGTGAAAGTTTTGGCTGTCCAAATGAACGTTATATTCACCGCCTCGTTCCAAAGTTCGATCAATCAAGGTATATAAATTGTTGTGGCGCCTGGTTAAACAAAAAGATTGCCGGCGTCGGCAATAGTGCGTGAAATAGTTTAAACCTCTCGATTCCTCGTCGTACACAAGAATTTGAGATTTTACAGACCTCGGCTTGGACAATTGGGCTTTAAGACATCTCCAATTTACCCTCGACGCGAACCACGAACCCCAAAAACCCTAGCACAAAAGATCTGTATAAGTGTTTATCTGTTGCAAACAACACCTGGTTTCCATTAAGCGTAGCTGGGCGTAGGATACAACTGCTCCGGCGTACTCTATATGATCCAATGGAACACAGCTATTGTAGAAACTCTACCACCAATCCGTTTGTTTTTTATTCAGTTTTAAAATCCAGAGAGTAATAATGGAAAACCCTATGCCTGTGGTTGACCAAAAGCCGTTGGCCTTTTTCGAGTTTCGTCCGGTTCCGAGAAACCGAAATGTATTTCAAATTTTATATTATTTTACTGTATGCCTGTGCACTATACCATACCGTACCAAGTGCGCTTGAACAATTTTTCGAGTTTCAAAAAACTATTTTATGGTACCATTTAGCATTCAAGACATGCAAAAAAATTTTTTTAAGGACAAATGTAAGTCGTAAATAATTCAAAAGAAGAATTATGACTAATAACGTAAATATTTTACAAAATGGATATAGAAAAAGACGGGAAAAATTGACGAACTCCATACACATACTTTTTACAAGTTTTTACAAGTTATTAATTGAACTTGCTTTGTTATTTATCTTTCTGCTACAAATCTTGCAAGTCAATTTGGAACCAGTTCCCGTTATTTGAATAGGTTGAAACTTTGTGGTATAAAAAATCAACATACACACACACTACATCGTAACAAGCTTTTACATCACGTAATCGCAATTGATGCAAAAATTTAATTTAGTAAAATGGGTATAGTTTTGTGCACATTGAAAATTTTCTAAAAATGCAATAGGTAGGTAGGTAATTGAATAGGTAATTATTATTTTACTAGCTTGCCCGGACCCGGCGTTTTCCGGGATACTATTAAATTTGTATTCCTTAATTTTACAACGCCTCCCTACTGCACCACCGCCTCTCCTATGTGACCCAGCGTTTTCCTATTTGCGTTTTGCACATGTTTAAGATATTTTCCAACAGTATTATTAAATTTAGTTTTCTTCATTTTACACCACCTCCTTATTACACCCCCTCTCCTATATTTCCCAGCGGGGTGGAGGTGGTCTCATATTTGGAAATTTGAATAGCAGATTCGAAATCAGTGATCCCGAAAATTCCCTAGTGCGGATTTTCAGGGAAATCCCTTGAAGTTTAACTTTTCGGTAGACATATTGATCCACCATCTTTATTTCCAAAATTTTGACGGCAGATTCAAAATCAGCGACCCCAAAAACCCAAACCAAAAACAAAAGTTCGGATTTTCAGTGAAATCCCTTGAAGTTTAACTTTTTCGGTAGCCATATTGGATCCGACATCTTGAATTCCAAAATTTTGAATGCAAGCTCGAGATCTGCGACCCCGAAAACCTCCAATTGCCTTTTTCATAAAGATTCCTTGAAGTTGGAAAATTCGCTTCATATACAAAACGGAAATTTTGTTTTTGTCGATTTTCCGGCTTTTTCTTTGGGGTTTCCCAAATTTTCTTGTTTTTTAAACCTCCCCTGTATTATAGCGAACAAAAAAGCCAAGCCGTTTTTGAATTTTAGCGAGACTAACACACAGCAATTCATTTATATATACATATATATAGATTTTTTACTTTTTAGTACACTTGACTATAAAAGCTTGTTTTTAAAATAGCATTTTTTACAGTTATTTTATTTATTTTTATTTTCACTTTTAAATTCATATTTCTTTTCTGGTAAAAAAAAAACATTTCCAACAACATTAACATATTTTTCTGCAATAATGGCTTCTAAAAACTTCTATCATAATTTAAAGATAAAAAAAGAGGTGCTACATAAAAAAATTCATTTCGAACCGGCCCTTTCAAACAACCAATATAAAAAACTCCATTCAAAAATATTTTTAGATTTGCAGATATATTTTTGCGATATTCGTGGGAAAAGCAAAAAACAAAATTCAAGCATCAATCTATCTAAACTCAATGTAATTCCACACGGAATCGTGTTTTATCCAACTGTATGCTCCGGAAAGAGGAATGTTAAATGTATGATTTGCAAATCACTCAAAAATATATCATTCCATATTCAGCAAATCCCTGCACTCTGCGACAAGGCAAGGCGTAATCATCCCCATGAAAAACGGATATTAAAAATACAAACACATTCCGTATACCCCCTTTTTGCTCCCTTCCAGCATTTCAACCCCTATCCACATATCATCAAGAGCATTTGTGGCTCAAACCTAAATCCATTCAAAACGCCATCAAAGTGAAGGGAAAACAGACTGGAGAAAGGGAAACTACGTGAAAAGTTTCCAGAAAATTGAAAAATAGAATTTTTTTTACTCTCTTTTCCCCTCACACTCACATCTGTAAAAAAAGGGAGTAAAAAGCCAGTTTACATCTCGAAATGCCCACAATCTGCAAGGGTAGAAAAAGTTCATGGTCTCTGGGCTTGTCCTTCGCTGACGGCAACAATGCCAGGCATTCAGTAACTCGATGTTACACACTAAGGAGGGGGGTGTGCTGCTATTTAACTAGATTTTATGAAGATGTTGGCCAGAATTATGCAAATTGTTGTGAGATTTAAAATGTTTTTCATAAAGTGGCTCGGAGGCTAGCGCCGATGGGAGGAAGTACATGCTGTGCAGGAAGGGTTTTAATTAGTAAATTTTTCTTTACTTTTTTGAATGTTAGGCAACTGCAGAGGGAACTTTTGTGTTAGTTTATATTTACGGGATAACGTAGAGCTGGTGAAGTATCATGTTGGTATACAATTTTCATTTTGGGTGTAAGTAGAATTTAATGAGAGAATTCTAAAAAATACTACGCAATTACATATTGCTAGAAATTATATCAGTTTACATTAAAATTTAAAATATATTTACAGTTCATATGTACATATATACTACATGAACAAAGACTATTAAGGAGATAATCGTTAGAACGAATAGGGAAAAATTGGAAGGCTTAATGAGATTCACATTGTATGGCCTCATAAGCTAGAAACCGTTTATGCCCGAACCCGGCGTTTCCCGAGATACTATTAAATTTGTATTCCTTAATTTTACAACACCTCCCTACTGCACCACCGCCTCTCCTATGTGACCCAGCGTTTTCCTATTTGCGTTTTGCACATGTTTTAGATATTTCCCAACAGTATTATGAAATTTAGTTTTCTTCATTTTACACCATCTCCTTACTGCACTCCCTCTCCTATATTTCCCAGCGGGGTGGGGGTGGTCTCATATTTGGTAATTTGTATAGCAGATTCGAAATCGGTAATCCCGAAAATTCCCGGATTTTCAGGGAAATCCCTTGAAGTTCAACTTTTCGGTCGCCATATTGGATCCGACGTCTGGATTTCCAAAATTTTGATGGCAGATTCAAAATCAGTGACCCCAAAAACTCCAAACCAAAAACAAAAGTTCGGGTTTTCAGTGAAATCCCTTGAAGTTGAACTTATCGGTCGCCATATTGGTTCCGACATCATGAATTCCAAAATTTTGAATGCAAGCTCGAGATTTGCGACCCCGAAAACATCCAATTGCCTTTTTCATAAAGATTCCTTGAAGTTGGAAAATTCGCTTCCTATACAAAACGGGTATTCCGATATCGTCGATTTTCCAGCTTTTCCTTTGAGGATTCCCGAATTTTCTTTTTTTTAAACCTCCCCTATATTATAGCGAACAAAACAAAAAAAAATTATCGAAATCGGTCAAGCCGTTGTTGAGTTTTAGCGATACTGACGCACAGCAATTCATTTTTATATATATAGACTAGCAAATTCTTAACTCGATCCAGATTTGCTGTAATGAAATCGTTAATTACCTAACTACTTCTCATCTTTTAGCTCAACATATCTGTTTTCGTTTGAGGGTTAACGAATAGAAAGAAGTACCTTAAGCATAATTTGACGACACCTGCACACCCCTCTTGAGATATTACCACATTTTTTGAAGGTCAAAACTTCTCTATATTATAAATGCCACCTATCTACGCTGTAGAGGATGTTGCAAAAAATACATATGTTAAAATACATTCCCAGAACGTTCAGATAGTAAACAGCCGCTGGAATTGAATACAACAACGTTTTTTTTTAAACAGACGTGCATAAGATAATTTTATACTTATTATTCATTTATAGAACACTGTACTGTACATAACAATTATCTCTTTAAAATTGTAGGCATACCTTTTAATGCATTTATCAGGGAAAGGCTTATCTTATAGCCGAAAATCGTTTATTTATCTCATTAAACATAAATAAAAGAATTCGTTTTATTTGTCTCGCATAGGTACATAGGTTAACAACTGAACCTATTTAATATAAAACTCAAAACGACAAATCTAAATATTTCGTCTTCTGTTGTCCTAATTGGAGTAATCGTGTCTCGTTACGTTTTATTTTATGAAATATCGATCTGTGGTATTACTTTGTTTTTTTAGTTATTCAAATCAAAATAAAGTGAGACAACAAATAAATACTAATATTCGTATACTATACGTTTGTAGGAACATCAAAACAACAAAATCTGCATTTTATTTTAATTTACATAGATTATTAAAACTAAAAGCGTTTAGCGCGAAAATACGCTGTAGAAGTTGTTTTGATAGTTCATGGGTAATATGAACATTGTTATTATAATTATGTTCCATTACATAGGGTTTTTCAATAAGGACGCTCAACTTTTAAACGTAAATAAAACAAGTTTTGTGTGAGATTCCTTTCCCACTTTTTATTTTATTTGAAAAAATATTTTATAGCATTAACTATGGAATATAATGTCGTTCAAATGTCCGCCGCGGCTTTGCTTGGTGGTGTATTCGGAAGATGACCCAAATTTCGCCAAAACAAATTCATCTTTAACGACGTCAACGGCGAGCTCTACAGATCGATGGTAAGCAACTTCTTGTGGCCTAAACTGGATGATATTGATCCCGACGACATGTGGTTCCAACAGGACGGCTTTACGTGCCACACAGCGCATGCTACGATGGACATTCTACAGGAGCGATTTGAGACTGGCCACCGAGATCGTGCAATTTAACGCCTTTAGACTTCTTCGACGAAACAGTAAAAGTAGGGGAACCCAAAAGAATTTAATGTGCACCTTTTAACGCTGAAAGCCAACCACAAGTTACTGCTTTCAGCAGTAAAAGAGCAAAGAGCGTGTCTTGCTAACCGTCACTCCTACAAAAATTCTCAACAGAGATTTTTTACAGAGAATCAAATTTTCTACAATTCTTATTAAATAACTTTTTCACGTAAAATTAATAATAAACAAGTTAGAAGCCCGAACAAGCGAAAATATTTGAAGACTTTTTCATTTCAATTTTTACAAACAAATGCATTAGGGCTTTTTCCTAGAGCATCTTCTTATTATTCATTTACTTGGTTTTTTTTTCAAGTATCATTATTTGTAAGGTTTTACAGCATCACAAAAGGAGGGGCACTCAAGAGTAAGTCATGTTTATACATGTGACAGTCATGTCAGTATTCTATACGTATTATAGGAATTGGTGAATTTTTACAAATACCTGCTTCATTTTATGTATTCTAGATTATTTATGCAAAGTTTCACGTAAATCCGTAAAAAAAAATTTGTTTTTCCTTACAAAATTTGCAAACCGCGTTTTACTCCTTAGGGTTCGTATTTTGAGAATTACTGAAACACGTGTTCCATTATTCATTTTGTAGTGCAGTGTTTCAAAAATTATAGAAGGGGTACACAGATGTCGAAAATTTGGGAAACACTATTGTAGAGTATTTAAACTTTCAAGAAAATCCGATCAAAAATTATTTTCCCCCAAAATCAAACTTTTTATACCCCATTTCACCCATTAGGGGTTGAAGTTTGAGAAATGCTGAAACACGTGTTGTGAATTTAAATTTCAAGAAAACCCGACACAAAAATATTTTTTCTATGGCACTGGCATGATTGTCACATGTATGCATAAACATTACCGCACTTCCATTGTGATCCTGTAAAACCCTTAAAAGTTATAATAATTGAAAATAATAAACAGTAAAAATTAATTGCAAGAAGATGCTCTGCAAAAAGCTATGCATTTTTTTTTATAAAATTGAAAATACAAAAGTTATAGTGTCTCAAAAGAATTTTTTTTTCAAATATTTTCCGGCTTCTAAATTGTTTATTAGTAATTTTACGTGGAAAGGTTATTTCATAAGAATTGCAGAGAATTTGATTCTTTGTAAAAAAAAAATATCCGTTGAGCATTTTCGTACGAGCGACGGTTAGCGAGATATAGCTGAAAAACCGCTCGAATCATTTTTTTCAAAATGGCGGACAAATGGAAGAGGGTAGAAGCTCGAAAACTCTGTTTTGTACCCACCACTGACTCCCCAAAATATTTTTAAAAAAATCACCAACATTTTCAGCAAAATTTCAAATGGTAATGGACTATATTGTCATCAACAAAACAGGCATGAATATATGAATTAAAATTCTCCGGACTTCCGAGTTCAGTTCAGAGTTCTCGTAATTTTTCCGCACTTCCTAGAATTGCGATCCGCGCGGCGAGCGCTCATGCGAATCACCAAAGGAATATACATATATGTATGTATGTATATATATCAACTCATGCTCGGCACACCCCATCAAAGTCAATTAGAATAACATTGCGCGCCTAACGAAAGAATCAGAACATTTTGATCACACTTCCGATGTAAGAAGCGTCTGAATATGAACGTCTGCTTGTACTACTACAACTATAGGGTCCGCACGGAAGAACCCTAGAACAAATTTTTGGTTCAAGTTATTTGTTCCGACTGTTCGTGATAAATTTATATTCTTTGGTCCTATTGAAATTATTTATTTTTATTTATTTATTTGTTCCCAGGTACAAAGAAAAGTAAAATTCTAGCCCTGAGCTAAGGAATTTTCTCTTTTTGGCAAGTAAAACGAGGAAGTAATAAAAACAATTGAAATTGTTTCGTGGCCACAGAATTTGTTCGGCGTATGCTGACTGGTGTTTTTTCTTTGTTGATTTCAGAACGCTACGATGCTCGTAATTTTAAGGCCTGCTAACGACTATTATGAAAAATGTTTTACGAAAATGAAAAAATATTTTTTGCTAAATATTAAATAAATTTTTCTGTTTCTATCCCTGTATTTTATTATATCAAACAGGAAAAAACTCCCAAATAAAATATTAAACACGATAACGAGACAACCAAATTTGGTTTTCCTGTTAGACTTATAGCATTGATCCGGGATTTCCTTAGCACGCGATCCTTCAGAGTGAATCTAGGCAAAATATACTCAAACCCTAGACAGATCACTGCAGGAGTACCACAAGGTTCTGTATTAGGCCCAATCCTCTACAACATCTATACATCTGATTTTCCGATCGTGCCAAATTGCTCATAATCCATATTTGCTGACGACACTGCCATATTCTGCTCCCACAAAGACGTCGCAAACATTCAAGCAAACCTTCAAAATGGTCTTGACACTCTATCGGAATATTTTCATAAATGGAAAATTAATATAAATCCTAATAAGGCTCAGGCTATTATTTTCACCAGACGGAAAAAATCTCATTTTCTACCAAATGCCAACTTGAAGCTAAGCAGCCGCGAAATTCCTTGGTCTGATCAAGCAAAATACCTAAGAATTAATCTGCACATAACATTGACCTTTTCTATACATATAACTGCAACCTTAGACAAAATAAGTTTGCTGATAAAAATCATGTATAAACAGAAGGTCGACTTTTAGTACGGATAATAAACTCCTTATTTAGAAAATCATATTTCAAACAGTCATGCTCTATGGAGCTCCCCTCTGGTTTCAATGTGCACGTAGTCATATTAAGAAATTACAAATATTCCAAAATAAAATTCTTAAAATGATTTTTAATTTGCCTTGGCACTTTTCTACCTCAGAGCCACACTCTTCCGTTAACGTTGAGTTAATAGCTCCAAAGTTGAAAACGCAACCCAAATATTTTTTGATAAATGTAAAACAGCGGAAAATCCGCTGATCCGACAGTTAGTTGATAGTTAGTTAATAAGGTTAGGCTAAGTATAGATAGGTTAGGATATATAATTTCACTGGGTTTAAATTAAAATAAAGTACTTTTCCCAATATCGTAGATCTCTTTAAAATCGTACCTTTGCTAGTCAATTACAAAATATCACAGATGAATGAAGAATGTACTTCCAGCACTTAATTAAGTAATTCCTATTGTTTATACGAATGAATTCAAACTTAAATAAATGAAATGAAATGAAATGTTTTACAATTCAGAAGTGGGATCAACATTAAAGTGGTTTTATATTCCTAGAATTAAAAAGCCCCTCAAAGGCCCGTAACGGGTCAACTATGTACTAAGTAACATGATTCGTTTACAAGTGAAATTGCTAGAAGTGAATTGATAACAAACATTACTATCTCCTAAAGATGATAGTTTGGGACCTTTAACTGATATTACTACGTATTTGCAACATGGAGAGATTATTATAATGCTTAGAAAAAGATTAGCTCAAAAGGGTACAAACTTTAACAGAGGCGTGCCTACAGACAGATATGCAAAATGGTTAGCGAACAAAAATAATTAAAACATAAAATATATGTAGAAGGCAGCCCCCGACATTTGGGTACTGTAATAAAAGCAATCCCTTTGAAGCAACTAAAACACGTCCACTCTTCCCCGTCCGCCATTAGTCTTGATGTTGGCATGAAGCATATCCCGCACAAGTTCGGCCCAATTTATTCCCAGGGCAAAAAAGAGCTGCTTTTTGCAATTACAGTAATTTTTATGATAAATTTGGGGCTCACGCCGATTACATTATGCTCGAAACGAGAAAATTTTTGTATTTTGTAGAGCCACCCACTCGGCAACGCCACGGCACGGTATGCAGTGCAGATTGCTGGATAGCTGCTGGTGGGTTATTGGCACAATAACAGGGGCAACGAATGAAAGTCTTTCTTTTGTCCGACTCGCACATATTCATTTTTGTACTTGAACCATAGAGAAACACTAATGAAACAACAGCAGACTTCCTGGGGGCAATAATGTGCTCCGCCGAGATCAAAGGGCTGGAGCCGTGAGGCAAGCCCACAGAGGTCTGCGCCAATTAAACATACTGAGTGCAACTCATTAAATGCCTTCGAACACGGGCCTCCGCCTTGGGCGGGTGGTTGCTCTCCTTTTCCAAAAATATAATAAAAATCATTAGAATTTTACCCATAATGGCGCGGTGCTAGGCGGCGCACCGTTTCGCTTATTTATAGTGCTGTGCTGACAGCATGAATTACTCTCGAGTCGGGGACGTGCTGAAAACGAAGTCCATCGCGCCTTTAGTTGTACGGCACAGGCACAGCATCTGGCTGATGACTGGAGCACTGCCTAAAAAAAAAAGTGCTCTTTTGTGCCTCAGAGGCGCATAAATTGGGTTAAATGAATTATGGGCAAGTTGATTAACCACTTAACAGCAAGGAGCCGGCCCCAAGAAATGAATAACCAGCAGCAGCGCCGGCAGTAGCATACCGTGCCCAGTGTTTAATCACTTAATAATCTTCTCTGTATGTGGAGCCGAATATTTCAGGTCGAGGAGTGGCACTATCAAATTTGGTCTTGGGCCAAAAAATATTTCTAACGTCTAATGAGGACCAACAGTAAATCACAGTGGTCCGCCTCCACCCACAGGCGGCGAACTTTGATTCACGACTCTATTTACGTACTATAAATCGCCGGATGGTGTCTAGAACAAGAGAGTTCTGGCGTTCATACTAAGTTCAGACAAAGTTCGACCTAAGAACCTTATCCAACCCACATTGTGCCTATTACAGCAAAAATTCGCAAGTGAAGCCAATCTCTAGTAGCTTTCCCAAGTAATTTGCATACCCTCATCAGAAAAGTCTGTGCACTTTACCTTCATGTTGCAAAAAAAAACAAATTTCTACCGCCGCCGGAGAAAACCCTCTTAACAAAGCACGAACTACCTAGACTGCATACTGGCATTGCTCTTTACCAACCTGTAATCCTCGGAACGGGCACACATTATCCAAAAAGCGGCCAAAATAACTATGCAGCTATTTACTGCACCTATGGTGAGGCCGACTCCCAGCAGCCTCTGGGAATTTTGCATCGATTCGGGGCAGACATAGGAACTTTTCAACTTTCCACCATTCCGCACGATGAAAATAGTACACAAAAACAGTTTTCACGAAAATCGATCACTTTCATTGTGACGTCGCTGCAACATTACATTACATTGATATTTTTCGCTTATTTAAAACTTGTAACTTAAATTCACACTGGCGGCGGCGGCACACTATCCCATAGAGCAGCGCACCGGAGATTTTCACAATTTTTACTATTTGTGACGGCCAGAAAACCAAAGAAGAACTAATCGAAATCGAAGCAAGGAAAAACTAAACAAGAAAAGCCATTTCTCTCCGCGCACATACGCTTCTAACGCCGTCTCGTCTCTTGTCTATTTGGTGTGTTCTGTTGGTGCCGTTCTGTATTCTGTTTATTGGCTTTTCCTGGCTCTTCGGGCTCTTCTGGCCGCGCTTCTGTATCCCAGCTCCCAACTCCCAATCACATCCAGCCAGCCACAGTGGAGAAGCACTGTAGGCTCTATGTGTGGAAATATGTATGGCCATTATCATCACACTCCGGAGCCCCAGCACCAGAGCAACATAAATTCCCATGTTACACCGCGGAAGCTCCGCTCTGTGTAGGTGGACGCGCTTTATTATGCTGGCAGCACCGCCATTCTGGCGTTCAGTAACAAATCTATGCTGTGCGGTTTTTCCCCCATTCTCCATGGCGGCGCCTGGCCTGGCTTGTACTATGTAGTTGGGAGAGCTACGCAACGCACCAATAGATGTTACACCTATTTCTCACCTTTTGTGTAAAAGCTTTTCTTGAATGCTCTCTTGGCTACTACAGTGGAGTGCAGTGGAGCTCTTCCGATTCATGGGAGGTTCTCTTTAACGTAAAGCTTCCTCCAGAACCCAAATCCAGCTGGAGCTGAAACCGTTCTCAAGAAATTCGAATCTATACCTGTCGAAAGTCTTTTTGTGAATTTACCTTGTCCAGTAGTATAGTACCGTAGCGCTATAAACATAAGCCAGCCCCAACGTTCATGACATAAGACCTTAAACACAAAATTTAACCGCCCTCAAAAATAAAAAATCAATGTAATATTCTTAGTAGATGTTTGAATCCGACGTGAAATTCAACCTGATTGTCGGTAATTCTTAAATTTGTGTTTCTTTCCTGTGCCTGTGTGCCTGATTGACATCAGCCAAGTTTTCAAACATGTTAGGATAGCATAATGAGTAAAAAAAACGTTCATGAACAATTTTTTGTGCAGTTTTGCATTTTATAGTCAGCCAATTAAATTCACCATTTTGAATTTTCAAAACTGAGCACTTGCTCAAAATATACTTATTTATTTATTTTTTAAGTATTGATTTACAGCTTCATCAAAAATACTGATTACTAGTCATATTTAAAACGTAAAAAAAATTTTAAATATACATATAATGAATTCATTATTTCTACATTTTCACAATTTAAAATATCACATAATACGTTATTTACATTTACATTTATATCAACATCTGCGATTTCATGAGCACTCAACAGAGGCTTCACAAAGTGAGTTCGGAAAGGCGCATATTGAGGACAATTCAGTATGATATGTTCTAGAGTTTCCATTTCATTTAAATTACAAATTGTGCATTTTCCTTTAGGATTGATTATAAAAGTGTGAGTTGAAAAAGTTATTTTACAAATGTATTTTGAAGACATTCTCAATTGTGCCAAAAGCTTACAAAAGTTAGGAGGACAGCGAAAATTTGATAAAGGTGTCGTATGTAAATAATCGAAACGCAATTGCAAGGCATTACAATTTATTGCCTCCTCATAATCCAGAGCTCGTAGATGGTTAGCATACAAATTTAAAGCTTTAGTTTCATTTGAAATCCATACCTTTGGGTCTGTCTCTTTCACAATCCAGGAATAATCAATCATGCATAACATATTTTTCAATTGACCGACCCAATTGTATTTTGGATTTAAAGTTGAAAGATACGAGCTCTGCATTTTGGTCAGGCAAATTTTTGGAAATCGGCTATCCTCCATTCCAAGCACTCATATGATCCATTTCCATGTCAAAGATAACAGTTTCAGGGCAATACGCGTATCCACGTAACGTAAGCCCCATACTGGAGCTCCGTATATGTAGAAGAATTGAAAGTACAGTAGTGTCGAACAGTTTGACTCTGGTTTCCCAGGAGTCAATTTTCGCTCTATTTAAAGTAGACAAAAGTGCACCGAGGGCTTTTCTGGTATTTGATATAGCCATATTTGTTGCATTTAACCCTAAAGTTGACCTGGATATAGTTATGCCTAAATATTCAAATGTGTTTACAATTTCTAGAGGTTTATCCCGATATGCAAAGTTTCGTTCCGATTCTCTCAGTCTACCACCACCTTTTCTGAAAATCATCACTTTTGTTTTTCCAACATTTACAGACAATCCTTTCTATTGTGAATATTCATTTAAAGCTGGCAATTTACTTTTTAAATCTCTCGGTGGTGCGCAAACAAAATCAAATCTTCAGCATATAAAAGTACAACCACATCATTTTGATCATCTATTCATACGCCATCGAAGCCCTTTGATCTAAAAAATTGATCAATATCAGAAATATATAATATAACTAGCAAAGGACTTAAAATTTCTCCTTGCAAAACTCCTGCTGTTATATCAGCTGAGTTTGATAAAGCACTTTTAACATGTATTTTCAGTTTGGCGTTCTGATAAAAATAACTCACTATTCTTATTATTTTTGCGCTGGCTCCAATTTTATATAAATGAGCCCAAAGAAGGTTATGAGGAATCGAATCAAAAGCTCGTTTGAAGTCGATCATTACACTGTACAATTTTCCGTTTACTTGATTTAATTTTTTCTGTGATAAAAACTCGTTAATCACACCATCTGTGATCTGCCATATTGAATTTTCTAATTTAAGTGCCTCTTTTAATCAGTGACCTTTAAAACTCCTGTGCGATAATATTTAGAAAGGAATTTAGTATTTGTTATTTGGGTATAATCGATAATCTATTTTTTTTAAATCGGTTAAAAATAACAAGGTCTCTTCCCGATGGCACAAAAGTTATTTCCGTTACCTGTCAAAGTCTCTTCATAGCAAGGTTAATTTGTTAAGCTACTACAGGTGCAGGTTTTATTTACGATATTGGCCGTACCACGAACATTGACAGTGTGTATGACAACCCGGTTGGAGAAAAACCTCTTCACGTACGGCTGCTTAAATTTTAAATATTCATCTTGAGCAACGTCCCACATATAGTCCGTCTGTAGGCAGTTTTACTCTATCAGATATAAATGTAATTTACCATACATAATTCATACAAATTAATTGTATTATGTCAATTCTTGCCTCGGTACTTTAAAAGTTCTGTTGTTATCTAATCTAAGTGTTTTATATATACATTTGGGTTGGAAATGTTTGGCTTATTTAGACCAACGGTGGTTATTCAATATTTCTTCGCAGTCGTCACCGAATTTAACATTATTTTCCCCACTGTGATTAAAGCCACCAAATTGACGATTTCTCGTATATGTATTATATAATATATTATTATATAATACTTTTTTATTACAAGCTTTTATTTAACTTAACCTGAAACTATCAATCAATGTACGGAAATCTTACAACTTTCTTTTCAAACACGCATTGTGATGAAATTTGGTACACGTAAGGGCTCTAAGAATCACTCGGATAATTGAGTATTTGAGTACATACTCGAGTTCAAAGATCCGAGTTTGAGTAAAGGAGTTTTGAGTACTCGAGTACTTGAGAGCAAAAAGATCCAAGAACTCGAGTGAGGATGTATTTGAGAACTCATTTCAGGAGTATTCGAGTATGTAATAGAGTTGGAAGTATTCAAGTACTTGAGTATTTGAGTCCTGTAGGTTTAATACATTAAGAAGTAAGAAATACAAGTTAATAAATTGTAGACTTTATAATTCATTATATGTATTAGGTCCGCAACTAAGTTCTCGCTGTTTTTTTTTTATGAATATAAAACTTTATTATGAAAAAATGGTTACAAATGAGTTATTCAAAGTACTGCCCATCGCTAGCGACAACCTTTTCCCATATTTCTGGCAGAGCTCGAATACCGTCACGGTAGAAGTGTTCGTCTTTTGAGGTTATCCATGAATCAAGCCAATTTACGATGTCGTCATATGAACGGAACTCCTGATTAGTCAGAGCATGTGCCATCGAACGGAATAAGTGATAATCGGACGGCGCAATATCTGGGGAATATAGCGGGTGGGGTAGGACTTCCCATTTGAGTGTTTCTAAGTAGGTTTTGATGGGTTTGGCAACGTGAGGCCGATCGTTGTCGTGCTGTAAAATCACTTTTTCGTGCCCTGATCGTATTGTGGCCGCTTTTCGCGCAGTGCTCGGCTCAATCGCATCAATTGAGTTCGATACCGTTCCCCAGTGATCGTTTCGTTCGGTTTCAACGTCTTTCCAGCGTTTTCGAAGATTTTCGGCCTTCCTTCACGCGAACGGTCGTCAACATCAAAATCACCGTCTTTGAAGCGACGGAACCAATCACGGCACGTTGTTTCACTTAGAGCAGCATCTCCGTAAACTTTTTGGAGTTCTCGATGCGCTTGAGCCGCCGTTTTCTTCGAATGAAAAACGAAAAGCAACACTTCCCCGCAAATGACGATTATTTGGCACATAATCAGACATTTTCACACAACCAAAAGTATATGTTCCAAAAACAAAATCACAAATGTATCAAAGCGGCTTGCTTACCATATGTCTAAGCTTGGTTCATGACGTTTTAGTAATGCTATAATCGACCAACTCTTACTACTGGAGCCATCTATTGAAAAACAGCGGGAACTTAGTTGCGGACCTAATAATTTACAGTTAATTACAGAAAACGAAATCTTTATTTTGGAAAAGAAATACAAGAATGTTAACATTATCGGGATTTAAGCAACTTCTGCTGCAGCTTACTATATTTCCTGCTGTAGAAAACACTCGTTCAGATGTCGCAGAGGTTGCTGGTAACATATATTAAGGAATTTTCTTGACTTTCTTTACGCCGACGTTCTGTCGCCTTGGCTAGTTCCACTGCGACGCACGCTCACTTCTGCGTCACAAGGAGAGAGAAAGTTCCGCAGGGCGGCGACAGCTCGGCGACAAAACTGTGAGCTTATATCGAAGGGAGCTCACTGGAGATTTTGTCGCCGGCAACTTAAACCAAGCCAATAGAAAACTTAGGAAACAATTCGAGTTACTAATGGAAGACGATGTCAACAATGAAATATAATTTATGAAGTGGAAGTGGCGCAGGTTTTACTTGATAAATGGAAATGATAAATAGGCTCGGTAAATTTTTATACAAGAGATAATAGAAAAAACGTCGGTTTGTTATTTTCTTTTAATTTTTTTTACGTGATCTATTAGGAAATGAGCGGCGACACATGTTGCCGGTGTGCCTAAAGCCTTAAAATCCCCCTATGATTATGTCTTCATATTTACTCGACGAGCTACGCTGCTTTGGCGGGGATTCATAAAGTCAACCGTTGTACGAGATTTAAAGAATAGGTTTGATATGGAGTGGACTGAAGAAGTAAGCAATGTGGAAGTGTCACAGACTGCATCCTTTTTTGATCCGCGATAAAAGACTTGCTGGCTGAACCAGAACAGGCTAGAGCACACATCCAATCTGCAGCCAAACAGCTTTTGCCTAGACTTGAAAATAAGCGAGACGGAGATTCCAGCCAAGAGGAACAACGAAAAAGTGCACTAGAGTTTTTTTTTATTATAAATGAAAGTGGATTAACAAAGGATGTATTATCTCAATTTAATTCCTATTTAGCTCTTCCACAAATTCCATTAACGCAAAACCCATTATCATGGTGGGAATGCCAAGAAACTGCACTACCCAATGTTGATTGTCTTGCAAAAGACCTTAATTAATATATATATATATTATACCTTAATATACCAGCAACCTCTGCTACATCTGAACGAGTGTTTTCTACAGCAGGAAATATAGTAACCTCCAGCAGAAGTTGCTTAAATCCCGACAATGTTAACATTCTTGTATTTCTTTCCCAAAACAAAGATTTAGTTTTCTGTAATTAACTGTAAATTATAATGAATTATAAAGTCTACAATTTATTAACTCGTATTTCTTACTTCTTAATGTATTAAACCTACAGGACTCAAATACTCAAGTACTTGAATGCTCCCAAACTCTAATACTTGAATACTCCTGAAATGAGTACTCAAATACTTCCTCATTCGAGTTCTCGGATCTTTTTGCTCTCAAGTACTCGAGTACTCAAAACTCCTTTACTCAAACTCGGTTTTTTGAACTCTAGTACTCAAATACTCGAGTAATTGAGTTCAGAAGTACTCGAGTAGTAACAGCCCTGGTACTGATTCCGATCAGTTTTTTTAAAGATTCAAAAGTGATGAAATAATGATTCCAACAAAACTGATTCCAAATTCTATCACGAAAACATCACTGTAGTAATTTCTCACAATTCACATTTTTGTAAACCAGTGAGAAAAATTGTGATGATATTGGAAAATGAGATAAAATTACGTTTATGTAACGACTTTCGTGAGGGGTAGTCAGAAAAGTGATATATAATTCACATTGCAATCAGGTGGAGTTGCAACTGAAAGGTGTGATGTAAAAAAAGGAGGCGGCTCGCTTTTGGGTGTATTTTCAGCTCCAGAATTCAAAACTTCACCACACTTCCAAAAAAATATTATATATTTTTGCATACCATAACGTAGTTAAATAATTTCGTAATCCATGGACAATAAAGAAGAAAGTGTTTTCCTCAACTTAAACATTAATTTTTAAAAATTTACCAAAACGTGTTTTTTTTGTGGTTATTTAAATTAATTAAAATAGAGCCACATTCATTAGGTGGAAAGAATTTGTTCCAATAATAGTGCCTCTGTAGTGTAGTACACTTGCGATATTTTTAACCGAACGGCATATGCTCGTTCTGCTTAAGACACCTATTTAATTGTGGGGCCTCATTATAACATTTGAAGCTGTGACAAGTTTCTAGCTGGACAAGATAAAAGTGTAACTCGGCTGGAGAAACGTTTCATTTTCGAGATAAATGGTAGCCCCTGGCCAATGTCGTTTGGACGGAGAATTGCAGTGCAAATTGTTTCTAACCTTTAATTCTTATATCGGCATGCAGCGAACGAAAAGTATTAAAACTTTGAGATTATTTGTTTTCAGTAAACTGATTTCGCAGCACTACACGCATTTCCGTCTTATTCAAATCCTTGGAGCAAAGATACTTTCTCCAGAAGATGGTGCTGAAACACCAAGAAAACTGCAATAAAACGGTAAAAGTCTTAATAAACTTGAAGATGTGTCTCCGCTAAAATCCGAATGACACGAAAATGTCAAAAGCCCGTCAGCCATATTGCGGATCGGTAGTTTTCACAGCAAGCCACACCAAAGGGGAAAATAATATGGCAATCTTGTAATTACCTCAAGAATTGAATACCAGTAGCAACACTGCTTGGACGTCGGGGGACTGAAATTTTGAAAATAGCGCCGAAAATCGTTTTTCGGTCATCGCTAGCAGAGTACCAAGCAAACAATTTCATTGTGTAACCAATTTTCCTGGTTTTATGAAGTGATAAGGAGAGCAAAATGGAGTTTAGCATGGAGTGGAATGTTATTTGTCGAGTCTGTCTGCAGGAGGGCGAAATGCGGTCTCTTTACGAGAAAGACGAGAAGGACGTTACGATTTGCGACAAAATAATAAAATGCTCCAATATAACGGTAAGTGGATAGCTCTTCCTTGTCTTAAGGATTTTGGACTTCACTAGGAAAGTGGCTACTTTACTTTGGGTTAATTGGGAAATGGACACACTACTAGATGAGTATGACAACTGTCAAATCGTGTTTATGAACACCTGGGTTGGCTGTTGGTTTTGATCCAATTTTATCTAGGGATAAAGAACATGTCATACGCTGTGATGAAAAGATTTAGAAAAAGTTGATTTTGTATTTCCATAAAACCTAAAGATTCTACCCTTCCTAAAGCGTGCATTAGCGTAAACAGCCTTCATGTTGAACTCTAGATCTGCTTCAAATTGAGTACGCCCACAAAGCATCTTGAAGCAAACCATAGATGTAGCCTGCCACTTTTGAAAAATTGTGAATACATAACCGAAAATCCAAGCCACCTCACAAGGCTTGTTTATCAGGCTCCGCAGATAGGCCATTTACGTTATAGGGCGTATATTGTAATTTGAATATTCCGAATTTTACAGCGTATATTCGTAAATTGAAAAGATATTCTATGGTAGCTCAAAAGCCTAGTTGTTGTACACAGGCGAAATTAGCCATATTTGGTAATAACACGTAGATATATGAAAAACCAGGGAGTCCAATGTTACCTGGCAGCATATTTTAAGTGGTTAGTTTTCCAGAAATGATGTGCAAGGTGTGTTGGAGCATTCCGCCCTGTTGTCGCACATGCTCTTGAGATCTTCATAAGGAAAAAGTTATATCCCACTTAATGGCAAGCAACTTATTCACATTATCATAGATTGAAACCCTAAGGTCAACGGTTTTGCTCAGAGGGTACAAATAAATAATAATAAATAAAATAAAATTTAAAAAGCTTTTATTAAATTAAATGATGAATTAATTTGTCAGATGTATTAAAAAGTTGAAAATAGTTTTTCCCCTTTAAGCCACCTGTATGTGACTATAAATAGAAGCTTGGGGCACTCAGGTTTCACTCGTTTTTAAACTGGAAGAATTGATTTCACTCGTTCATATACGTATGTAACTGGAAAACCTTAGCATGGAGCGCTTATAATGATATACAGGTAGCTTAGAGAAAAAATTTATTTTCTACTTTTTAGTTCATCTCCTAACTTGATACCCAAGTCTAGAAGATTGATATGCGATCTATGTAAAATACATAGCTAATCATGTGCTGATCATGAAGCCCGTCAATTTGATACCAATGTCAAGGGAGTTGTAATCATTATCCGCTATCTTGGCGCATCCGAACTATTTCACATAGAATGACGACAGGTAGCTCGTTGTATTATACTTATCGAACCCTGTCATTTACTCATACTCATAATAAGGGGGATGTAAAGATAATGTTAATCTGCCATATTGGATTTAAAATGACGTCACACAGCTTATAGTATTCTAATCGTCATACCCTTTCATTTGATATCCATTCGGGAGGGTTGTAAAGGAAAAGGTGATCCGCCATTTTGTGGCGTCTACCATATTGGATTTACAATGACCTCACACAGCTTATTGTATTCTACATGTTATATCCTTTCATTTGATACCCATGTCGGGGGGTTCTAAGGTAATCCGCCATTTTGGATGTACCATAAGATTGAATATGCTATATCGTATTGTCTTCAGAACCAAACGTGTGTAACAATTTTCAGCATTATCGGATATCAGGAAGTGGTCGAAAATACGATCGCCAGATTTGTCCCCCACAGGAAAGCAAGTTAAATAACAGCTTGCTCCAAGTGAGTTTTTCTCATCGGGATATCTTCATTTAGGCCTAAGAAATAACGTGTGAAAAATTCATTGCGAAATAATGTTAGCAAAACAACTTTATTCAAGGTCAGAGGTCGCGAGAATCGGTTTTTTTAAATATCTTGTAAACTATTGGTTTTATGGCAATTTTAGCTATAATGAAATAAACCACAAACAATTGACGCCCTCAAAGTCAACATAACGAACGGCATCCAGCAAATTCAGCCAGATTTATGCGACAGTCACTGAAAATTGGACCTCCCGCATACGAGCCACCAATAAAAGCCGCGGCTGACATTTGAGCGACATTATATTCCATTCTTAATGCCATTAAATATTCTATCAAATAAAATAAAAATGGAGTGGATATCTCATACACAACTTGTTTTATTTACATTTTAAAGTCGAGCGTCCTTATTGAAAGACCCTGTATAATTATAATGTAATTATGCACTGACGCTTATTTGTCTGAATTTTATTTGTGCCTCTTCACACTTGCAGATCAAGCGCGGTATGAACCTTCCAGAGCAAATCTGCGGCAAATGTCTGGAAGATTTAAACATCGCGTACAAATTCCGCACAAATTGTGAGAGCTCTGACGCAATACTGCAATCTCTGATAGACGGTAATGTTATAACTGATTTAATAATGTCGTCGGAAACCGGCGAAGTTTACAAATACAAACCACCTCTGGGACTTAACGTGAAGCGAATCAGACCAATGAAAATCAAATATGAAACGCCTGAAGAGGGCGAGCCAAGCAGGGAGCTGCCGATGGAGGGATGTCAGAGTACACTTGCCATCGAGGAAGACACTTTATCTTCCATTCCGGATGATTTTCCTCAGGAGGACGACGTTGAAGATGTCAAAGATGAAGCCGAAATTGAGGTGAGTAGTTTGAGTTTTATCGCAGGGAATTCTTGGGCAATTCAAATCTTTTTAACAACAGGCTGAAAAAATATCACCAGAGCAGGAGGAAAATAATGATCCCTTCGCAAAGGACGACAATGAGGTAGTTGTGCAGTTCATTTGAAGCGGAGAAAAAATTCAGTTATCTTTTATTTTAGCAACAAATGGTCAATGAATTTGAAATCTCCGAAGAAGGCAAAGTCTGCACAATAAAACCGGTGAAGACGAATAAGGCGCGATCCAAAAATGCTCCACCAAAGGAGAAGCTCAGGTATGCGGAACCAACAGAGATTAGTACAAAACCGGACGGAACAACAGTGATTAGGGTGAGAAGGAAGTTCGAAGAGCCGAAACCACTTAAAATTTGTGAAATATGCGGTAACACTTACAAATATAAACACGCTCTAGAAAGCCACATGCGTCGGCACAGAAACGAGAAACCATTCTCATGCGAGTAAGTCTCTTGTGTTGCATAGGATTACAGGTTCAAATTTTCAAAAAATAAAATTAAAGGATTTGTGGCCGATCGTTTGTAATCAACTTTGAGTTACGGCGCCACATGAGAACACACACCGGCCAGAAGCCGTACGCCTGCCGATTTTGTGGCAGACGATTCTCAGATTTTGGTAGTCGAATTAAGCATGAAAGGTAATTCGATTTTGTGATTGTCAAGCGTTTTATACATTAACTGCATTCTATGAACAGAACCCATACGGGAGAGCGACCATACACTTGCGAGACTTGTGGAAAGTCTTTCGCCTACTCTCATGTCCTATCCAGTCACATATTGACGCACACTGGAGAAAAGCGATTTGGGTAAGGAACTTATCAATAAAAAAAAAAGATGAATATTATATATTGTGTCGCCCTCACTCAGGTGCACCGAGTGTGGTAAACGTTTTGCCAAATCGCATCATCTTAAGGCTCACATGAACACGCACATGAAGAACCAAAACAAGTCGGTTCTGGTCAAGTCCAGCCAAGCATCTACCGCCTCCGAAGATCCCTCAGCAAATTCTATAGTGTATCAATCAGATGAAAGGGTCTACCAGGAGGTAATGAATGTGCTCACCGCGCAACCGAAGATAGAAAATTTTGTCGACGAGGAGGATATCAAGGTGATGTACACCACAGGGGAGACACAACATGCGATTAACAATATTAACATGAATACGTAATGGCCCATTATAGAGGGGACCAGGTTATCTAAAATTCCGTTTCGCTTAATTTTCAGCTCAAGAATGGATAAATTTGTACGAGAAGAATAAATGCATTTGTGTTAAGGAATGTGGTCTCGCTTACATTCAAAATACTAACGCTTCTTTGAATAAAAATACTTTATTTCTTACACTCACTTATCCTCCTGCATTTCCTTCTGGAACTTTTCTGTCAGCTTGTCCCCCTCATATGCCACAAATGGGAGGATAGCTCTTCCATAGTAATCCGCAGCCACTTCAAGGTTGTTAATCACAGTATCGAGCAAGTGGCTCTTTTCGCAATAAATTCCTGGTGCCTCAGTTTTACATGGATTAAAATGGACGTGCAGGTGATAAAATGATGGCTGATAGTGGAAATATATCCGCAACTGAGAGCGGGACAGCCCATAAGTACGTTTTATAGCATCACAGCCTGCGTCGCGAATGTTTTTGAGAAGTGGAAGGTGGGAGCCGTCAAGGTCCCGGATGGATTTTATATCCCTTTTATGTGGAAGGGCCAGCACGTACATAGTTTCCAATGTGCGGCCATCCCATTTGAGATCGGGAAGGAGAATAAAACCCTTTTCGGGGTCACTGTCCTCGAATATAATCCTATCCTGCTCCGATTTGTGCTCGAGAATGTTGTATACCCACTAGAAGGAAATCGATAGTGATTTGAACATTTTTCTAAGACAAAGGGACTCACCCCCAAACTGAATTGATTTCCCTCGATGTATCGCCTGGTTACGTTCTCATACAAGTCTGGTGTCTCCAAGAAGATATACTTCTCATGGGTTGAGTATTTCTCTATGTGCTTATCAGTCGCCGGGTAGATAACAGTGGTTTTTACGCCTAAAAGATAATATTAGGAAGACCTGCTCAAAACGATTTCAAAAAGTATAATAAATGTAATAAAATATTTGTAAGTTTATATAATAATACCAGGTTTCCGTTCTAGGTGGAACAAACAATACGTATATTGTATTTTTAATCAATATTCGAATTCTTTAGATATTGGAAAAATCTACGAGAGAGGAATCGCATTTTGGAAAATAAGACTGCAAACCGTCTTTTTGTCTTTTATGCGTTCATTTTACAACTTTAGTTTTGTTTCAACTCAACTCAAAATAGAATCAACTTCTAAAATTTCTAAGCTCTAAAAAGTGGGCGATACAGTTGACGCGATTATATTAACACCGCATTATAAAGGGAACTTGGGAAAATTTAGATATACGGGCGGAGCTTTCATGTGCTTTACAAGTTGGCAATGATTGATAAATTTAGGAGACAGAGTCTTGCAAATCTGCAAATATTCAGTCAGTAGATATTTTACAAAAGGTAAATTATACAGTTGCTAGCTTTTTGAATCTTTGACAAGGAATCATTGCCAACTTCAATAAAGCACAGATGAAAACTCTGCCCGTATAATGGATTATACCCGGGAACTTTTTTAAGAACAGAACCTTAAATCAAAAAAAAAAAAGTGGTTGGCCGTATGCCACGAACAATGTTGGCCCAAGCTGCCAATTGTTGCTGGTATATCGGCATAAGCCACTGCCTTATGCATCCCCATAGGAAATAGTCGAAGGGCCTCCGTACACAGTGCTTTTCTTAGAGGTATTACGACAGCTCGCATCTCTTAGCTGGGGAAAGGAAAGAAATTTCGAACAAAAATGTGTGTAACTTAACAAACTCGAGCTCCATGCTGCTCGAAACATGACACCAAGTCATAACAAACATCTCAACCTTCCCAAATGTGAGCGTCTCGTGGGACTTGCAGCGATGCACCGTCGTACCGTGGGATCTGCAAACACTGCAGTTTCGGCAGTTCCAGTCTTCAAGCAAATTAGTCTTAAGAAAATTGTCAGTAGTTAGTTGCTGTAGATTCACTCAAGAATTAAGTTCTCTTCAAGAACAATAAAATAATAAATTTTATTTTTTTTATTAAAAAGTGATGTAAAATTTATTAACTGGCGCCCGAGCAGGGACCGGTGTTGTGAAAAGTGAGTCATATTCCCTTGTGAAGGATAACCACGCTTGAGCAAGGAGATAGGAGAAACCCAGGACAACCAAGCCTGAGATAGGAGAAACCCAGGACAACCAAGCCTGAGATAGGAGAAACCCAGGACAACCAAGCCTGAGATAGGAGAAACCCAGGACAACCAAGCCTGAGACAGGAGAAACCCAGGACAACCACGCCTGAGATAAAAGGAAGCCAGGACAACCACGCCTGAGGAGAAATCAACGCGGGACAACCACGCCCGGAAAGAATCCCAACAAGGACCCACAACGCAGCACCGGTTCCACCAAAAGAAGAATGCGAACCCCGCATCTAGTTATCCTAATGTAAGTCTAAGTCAATTTTTTGAAAAAATTTTTTAAGTGATTATAGAAGTGTATTGAATTTACAAAATCGAGTGAATTATATTAATATTTGAGAAGAAATTTTGAAATAAGTCGCAAAAGAAGGGAGCGAATTTAAATTTTTTTTTTATATAAAAAGTTAAGTGAAATCAAACGTGAATAACGGGTAAAATATTTTAAGTGCAACTCTGAAGAAAATAGAATTTAAAGATAAAAAGAGAGAAGAAAAAGTTAATAATAATATTTCAAGTTTAACCTACCGAACCAATTTTGAGGAAGGGTGAATAGGAATTAGTGTTATAAGAAATTGTTAATCAACTCGCATAACAAAGTCATAAATATTGAAAAATGCCCGATAATAATATATTGAAACCGGCCACATTAAACGCGGTCCCCGGCATACCGAGTGCAAGTTCCAATCAATTTCCAAACCCAACTGCGCAGGGTATAACGAATGAAGCACAGTTAACCGCCATGATAAATAGGTTGGTAATAAATGCTCTCCAGCGGGAGGGTAGAACCATCCTACAATCAATCCTTAATCCTGGGGTCGATATTCACAACGATGTGGATCAGCAAATTGACGCCGGAAACGAGGGTAACTTATCCGAAATGGATAGAATCCCTGACGTGGTAAAAAGCCTTCGCGATTTCTCTGGGCAACCTGGAGAATTTTCCTCGTGGAAGAAGAGCGTAGACAGGATCTTATCAATTTATGAACATTTAAAAGGAACCCCAAAATATTACGGGATCCTAAATGTTATTCGAAACAAAATTACGGGTCAAGCAGACATTGCTTTAGAGTCGTACAATACTCCCCTAAATTGGGAAAAAATTTCGAGATGCCTTACCCTACATTACGAGGATAGACGGGATCTAGGGACATTAGAATATCAAATGACCACCCTAGTGCAAGGCAATCAAACAATTTCCGAATTCTACCAAACCGTTTACCATCACTTATCATTAATACTTAACAAATTAAGCTGTATGGAAATGGGTCACGAATCGTTAAGAAACATGACCCAAGCCTTCCGCGACAAAGCCCTAGACACCTTCGTTAGGGGACTTAAAGGCGACTTACCAAGACTTTTGAGTATGAAGGAACCTGTAGACCTGCCTCAGGCACTACATTTGTGCCTCAAACTCGAAAATGTCAATTTTCGTGTCCAACACGCCCACCATACTATAAATAAATTTCAAAACAGATCTGCACCTCCTTACGGACCACAAAATTATTCGCAATTTTACCCTGAACTAGTTCAAGATCCCAGAAAGATACAGAAGCCTAATTTTTGGCAACGACAGCCACAACACTACTCTCGACAAACACCATTACCTCCCAAGCCTCTACCAAGGCCAGAGCCAATGGATGTAGATCGATCAATGCGCTCTCGTGCCGCAAATTACCAAAACTATCCTAGCAAGAATCGCCAATTTATTAACAAAAGACCACCACCCCAGCAGGTTCATTCAGCAAATAAATACCAACGAATCAACCACGTAGGGCAGGAAAAATATGGCGATCTCCCTAAGGTTGAACAAGAACCGCACACCCTTGAACAAAACAAATACGAAGAAGATGTTAGAACTGAAGATCTAAGTTACGATCAGAGTCTGAGTGATTACATTAACTCTAATAATAACGATACCTTTGATCCGCCAGAAAGACTAGACGACATTTATTTTTTAGATTAAAACGCTCTTCGTTACCTTATTTTGATTACACGGCGAAGAGCGGACAGGTTCTAAAATTCCTGATAGATACAGGATCAAACAAAAATTACATTCAATCCCGATATATTCGAAACCCAATACCAAACAATAAAAGATTTTTTGCTACCTCAATTGGAGGTAACGTCGAAATTACACATCATGCGGTATTAAATTTATTTGGACCAGAAACAGAAGATCTGAAATTTTTTATTCTACCCAGTCTCAGTTCGTTCGATGGGATAGTCGGTAACGACAGTCTGAAGGACCTCAAAGCTGTCATTCACACAAATGAAGATTTTATGACTATCAAACCAAACATCCAGATAGACCTCAAACAACACACATCTGACTACATTAACTCCATAGTAATTCGAAATTCCCACATGAACCAAGAACAAACAGCTAAGCTCAATAGCATAATTAAACAATGCCCTAGCCTTTTCTCGGAACCTAATGAAAAATTAACTTACACTACAAACGTCAAAGGTGAGATTCGAACAACCACAGATGACCCCGTCTACTCTAAATCATATCCTTACCCTATGTCTTTGAAGGACGAGGTAGAAAAACAAGTAGGAAAGCTCCTCGAAGACGGTATCATACGGCCATCAAGATCGCCATATAACTCTCCAGTTTGGGTGGTTCCCAAGAAATTGGATGCGTCTGGAGAAAAGAAATATAGAATGGTCATTGATTATAGGAAGTTGAACACCGTAACAATAGCCAATAAATACCCCATTCCGGTAATCAATGAAGTGTTAGCAAACCTCGGGAAGAATGAATTCTTCACAATAACAGATTTGAAAAGCGGTTTTCACCAGATCCCCCTTAGAGAATCCGACATCGAGAAAACGGCCTTTTCTATAAATAACGGCAAATATGAGTTCACTCGTTTGCCCTTCGGGCTGAAAAATGCTCCCGCTATTTTTCAAAGAGCCCTAGACGATATTTTACGAAATCATATTGGGAAAAGATGCTATGTTTATATCGATGATATAATCATATTCAGAAAAAACGAGACAGAACATTTCAAAAACCTGAAAGAAGTTTTTAAAACTCTTGAGGACGCTAATATCAAAATTCAACTGGACAAGTGTGAATTCCTAAAGAAGGAAGTTGAATTTCTTGGATTCATAGTGTCAAGGGAGGGCATCAAAACCAACCCCCAGAAAGTGCAAGCAATCATTAGCTTCCCACCACCTAAGACACTCAAGGACTTACGATCATTCCTTGGAATGTCAGGCTACTATCGCCGTTTTATTAAAGATTACGCGAAACTTGCGAAGCCCCTGACATCTCTCTTAAGAGGGGAAGATGGACACGTGTCCAAAAACCTCTCTAAGAACAAACTGATTCATCTTGATGAAGAAGCAATGGAAGCATTGGACAAAATTAAATCGACACTAATATCAGACGAAGTTATTCTTCTTCACCCAGATTTCGAAAAAGAATTTCAATTGACGACTGACGCATCGGACTACGCGATAGGTGCAGTCCTGTCTCAAAACAATAGGCCGATAACATTTTTATCAAGAACATTAAACAGAACCGAAGAGAACTACGCCACCAATGAAAAAGAAATGTTGGCGATTATTTGGGCCCTCAATTCTCTAAGAAATTATCTCTATGGGGCCAGAAAAATAAAAATTCACACAGACCATCAACCCTTAACATATGCCTTGAGTAACAAAAACACTAATTGTAAAATGAAGAGGTGGAAAGCCATGCTAGAAGAATATAACTACGAACTGGAGCATAAACCCGGCAAAACAAACATAGTAGCCGATGCATTAGACCCCCTATAGATACACATGCTAACTCGTTGACTACTACACAGCACAGTGATGAAAGCTCATCACACAATCTCATTCAAACTGTGCAATGTCCTGTAAATGTCTTCCGCAATCAATTAATTTTTCAAATAGGTGAAGAAACAAGCTATCAACTTAAATCCCCATTCCAAAATTATCTACGCCACATTATCATCCAGCCACAATTCACTAATACAGACATCATCAATTTTTTTAAACGATATCTTAACCCACGTACAATAAATGGACTAAAAGCAGACGAAACTATAATGGGTCAAATTCAGGAACTGTATCCAATTCATTTCCGAGATTATAAAATAAGATTTACCCAAACTATCGTACAGGATTTAGCCGACGAGACGGAACAAGAAGAAGCAATCTTAAATACCCATCGAAGAGCCCATCGAAATGCCGAAGAAAACAGGATACAATTATTAGAAAAATATTACTTCCCGCGTATGAGTTCCAAAATAAGAGACCTTGTGAAACGATGCAATACGTGCAAGGAAAACAAATATGATAGACATCCGAATAACCAGTATATAAATCCTACACCCATTCCACTCTATCCCGGCCATACAGTTCATATTGACATTTATTCTACCCAAAAACACCTTGTTCTTACTGCTCTTGATAAATTTACAAAGTTCGCGCGAACAAGAATAATAAAATCCCGTTCGACAGAAGACATAAAACGTCCCCTCAGAGATGTCCTATTCTTCTTCTGTGTCCCTGAAAATGTCATAATCGATAATGAAAAAGCACTGAACTCGGTGTCAATAACTTCCATGATGGAGGACGGATTAAACATAAAAATTCACAGAACACCATCCTACAAAAGCGAAGTGAACGGACAGGTCGAACGCTTCCACTCCACGCTATCCGAAATAATGCGTTGCCTTAGAAGCGATGGCGTTGAACGCTCATTCGAAGCACTGCTAGAGCGAGCAGTCAACGAATATAATTTTACCGTTCACTCGACAACCGGGAAGAAACCTGTCGAACTTTTCTATGGACGAGATCCAAGAATTAATCCGGAAACGTTCGAACAAACTCGGTTGAATAATATTGACAAACTTAAGCAAAAACAAGAAAAGGACATTCAGTATCATAACAAAAAGAAAAAGCCGATAAAAAACTACGAAGTAGGGGAAACAATTTTTGTAAAACACAATAAACGAATAGGATCTAAACTAACTTACAGATATGTTAAGGAAATTGTTAGGGAAAATAGAAATACAAGTGTTCTTACGGAATCAGGCAGAGTTATTCATAAAACACACATTAGAAACTGAATCTTTTTCATTTCAGACAAATCCTCTGGGCAATTAGAGGGGAGGTACAAATCCTCGATTATTCAAACTCGCAAATAATAGCCCTACACATAGGAACCGCAAGAATCCAAGAAGGTTATTACAAAATTATACACGTCATTGAACTAAGTTACTATGAAACATTTTTATCCGATATGTCCTCACTCCTCGAAAACCAAGTTCCTAAGAACTATACTCTTTTCCCATACCTCTCGCATGAAGTAACTCAGATTCAAAATTTATTTAATAATCTAAAACCACATAAAGCAAAAAGATCATTGAATTTTATTGGATCCGCATGGAAGTGGATTGCGGGCAATCCTGATCACGAAGACCTTGTTATGCTAGAGGATAAAATAAATAATGTATTAACAAATAACAATAAACAGGTTGTAATCAATGAACTCTACAATGAAAAGATAAATAATATTACTAATGTAACCAACCAAATTATAAAGCTAATAAAAGATGACCACCAGATAAATGATCATTTAGTACTAAGTATTCAATATAAGCTGAAATTAGTAAAAGAAGAACTAACAAATATCATTTATGCTATTCACTGGGCCAAGAAAGGTATCATTAACTCAATGACACTATCTAAGAAAGAGATACATATGGCTACAAATATTTTAGACAAAGGAAATTTACCTTATTCGACTCCAGAAGAAGCACTCGATTTTGCTAATGTAAAAATAATCACAAACTCCATGTCATTATTATACGTAATAAACATTCCAATTACAAACAATGTAACCTTTGAAGAACTATTGATCAAACTAGTTAAGAGAAACAATGCTGTCAACGATATAACTTATAAAAAAATCCTGAAAAATAAACATAAAGTTCTCGCCATAATTAATAGTTGTAAAAGATTAAGATACTTATCAATTTGTGAACAAAACAATGTTATAGATGTAAGTAATACAACATGCATCCCACGCCTCTTATCGAGTAAGAACGCTACCTGCAATATCATCAACAGTCAACACATCCCATCAGTAGACGAAATTTCCGAAGGTGTCCTGCTCCTCAACCAGTTTAGTGGAATCATAAAAATCGAAGGTGTTCTACATAGCTTGAATGGAACTTTCCTTATAAAATTCCACAATGCAACAATCACCATCAACGAGAAAACTTTTATCTCCAAAGAAGAATCAACGTTCCACGCATTACCTGCCATTCTACAGATTACGCCAAAGGAAAAACAATATCGTGAATTACTTTCCCTACAGATGATGAAAGACCTCCATATAAACAATACCAATAAATTAGAACTTCTGGAAACCGAAAATGATTTTCTTCAATGGACCAGTTATGGGTCACTTACCACAACAGTCGTCATATTAGCAATTTTGATTATATGCGTTATAAGGAACAAAAGGGGAACAAAAATAAACATCAATACAAAACAGGCAGAGAGTACCCAAAAATCCAGTGACCTAGAATTGAGAGGAGAAAGCCATCCGGCCTTGACGACATCAGCAATTTTCGACCTTACCCAACATTATTCAGCAAACAGGCCAAAGTTCTTTGAAATATAACGAATGCGGACATTCGCACCTAAGAGGGGAAGACTTAACAAACTCGAGCTCCATGCTGCTCGAAACATGACACCAAGTCATAACAAACATCTCAACCTTCCCAAATGTGAGCGTCTCGTGGGACTTGCAGCGATGCACCGTCGTACCGTGGGATCTGCAAACACTGCAGTTTCGGCAGTTCCAGTCTTCAAGCAAATTAGTCTTAAGAAAATTGTCAGTAGTTAGTTGCTGTAGATTCACTCAAGAATTAAGTTCTCTTCAAGAACAATAAAATAATAAATTTTATTTTTTTTATTAAAAAGTGATGTAAAATTTATTAACTTGTACAAACACAAATTCTGGCATTTTATTTCCTGAAATTTTGTGTATCGTCCGAAAATCACAAAAGTACCTTCTCCAGCCAAAAGGAAACAAAACAATCATAATTTTGGGAAGAAGAACGACCGCTTCTCGTCACACCGATCCAGAACCGGGTATGACCAAATCACGACGGTGTGACCAACTGCATGCACGCGTCATTCATTTCTTATGAGGCGAACCCACTAACACTCCTACCTTAGCGATCGTCAGGTAGCGTAAACATTTTTCATTGCCAGGCAAAGCTATGCTAAAAAGGGAAGCAGCACGAGGGTTGTGGGGCTTCGCATCTTTCCTTTACCTCGTTTAAGGAATTTTAAACTAAAGATGCAAAAACAAGAGCCCTCCAGTGTAAGTAGGATAGGACAAATTTTCTTGCGAGGCAGGGTCCTTTCATTTATGAACTTCATTCATAAATATATCCTGCGCTACCTACTTGGGTTTCGCTTTGGCAAGAACGCGGAAGAAGATACATTCAGCTAGTAAAACAGTTAGACTGCGTTTTAACGGTGAGGTTTGTTCTTGTCTGGAACTGAAGAACTAAGATGGAGGTGAGAGATAGAGAGGAACCTCACCTCCCTTATCCTAGTTCTCTTGTTCCCACCGAGAAAAATCCTCTCCGTGAAACGCGGTCTAAGGGCTGTAGGGCTCATAAAAAAGGGGAAAAATTCAAAATCTTCAAATTCAAACTGCTCTCTTCACGTGGAGTGACTCAACTATACAAGGTGTGCAATGTGTAATGCTCATATCACTAATCAACTCAGAGAAAAGGTAGGTAGGAAAATGAGGCACCTGTACTCGTGCAATACACATCCATTAATTACCTAGCGATGAGGTAATAAAATTGATCATTGATTTGAGTTGAACAATCATGTTGTCAAGAGATAAGAGATGCAATGTGTGACCTTTGGGTTTTTAGCTGTGGCATATGGTTAGAGCAGTATTTACACTTATTTGCTATTATTATTATTATTACGCCCAAGCAATAAGCCTAGCCCACCATTTTTTATTGCTTTTGAAAAAGTCTGCGAAGTTCAACGTCGAATTAGATATTATCCTCAATGCTCAATCAATTTTTCCTGAGCTCTGATCTGTCTGAGCTAAAACAGAAACAGCAGCTCTTTTTATTATTACTCACGCTTTGCTCATGCTATTAGCGATACCAAGAATCTCCGAAGGTGCCGAAGAAAGGTGTAAATTGCCAAATTGCATTTTGTTAACACAAACACTTTTTCAAAGGACACTGACCAACATTTAATTTTTGGGAAGCGGAGTTAAAATGCGACAATTTTACTACAATTGCAGATGTCGTAAGTAAAACCAATAACTCAGATGAAGGGTTAATAGTTTGGACTAATTTCAAGATTTATCAAATCTGTGCGCAACACCACATTTGGAAGTCTTATTAATTTTATTATTTTGAGTCCACCATATTGGAGAATTTGGGAGTAGTTAAACCATTCACAATTCCCTTAAGCATAATATAACAATCTGTAGACCGAAGTTGACGACCATATTTCCAATTGGCTTAATATTTACCTATTAGCGCAAACCAATCACATCTCTAAATGACGATGTTTAAGCGTCACACTTTCGTAACGACGTCGTACTTTCTTCAACACAGGTGTTGTATATTTGTACAAAAACAGAATGTAGCGTCATATATGGGTCATTCTTTTAAAAATCGCACAAATTTCATGGGAAAAAAAATTGACCTTTTAGAATTGTCTGAAAATTTCTTTACAGCTTCTTAACATAAAATTAATCGACACGTATTTCAGGATTTTGCTCAAAAAAATTTTGTTTCGAAAATATCCACATGAGAATTTTTCACAATTTGCTAGATTTTCTCCAATCATCTCATATTCGGAATTCATTATCTCCCGATCTAATAATCGGATTGACCTACTTTTCTTTTTATTTCATGTGTTTCTACGTAAGCTTTGCAATGGTTTTTGAAAAAAATTATTTTATTGTTGACATAAAAAAGTTTATAACAATTTAATTGTTTAAACAGTTTTTTATGCTTTTTCCCCAGGTTTAGTTAATTTAAAAAAATATATTTTTGTTCCTTATTGTTTTACTTAAAAAATAAAAAAATAAAACCCAGTTATCTCTATTAGGTCCAAAGCTATTAATTATTTTCGAGCGCTTGTCAGGCAGCCCGCGCGGAGCCGCCTTGCCGGGCGTAACGTGCGACAAGTCGAAGTGTACCTGAACGTGCAATCAAGCCCGCTTCAGTGTCACTTGACGACATTTAAGCCGCACATCCTCGAAATACCGTCACGCTTTTATTAAAACACATGTATTTTGTTTGATCAAGGAAAAAACATATGGTATCCGTTAAAATATATAAACGCGAAATTCAAGATCATTTGACCATTTCACGATCGGTGTTGTTGAAATGGGGCCTATTATTCTTGTGACTTTGTTCTTCAGTATACAGTGCATAGATCGTAAGTTCACTGTCATCAAGTTGTAAAAAGAAAACATCTAATAAAAATTAACCGTGCTTTTGTAGAAATTGAAGGTGGACTATCTGAACATCACCCTCCCGCTGGTAAGTACAACTTTGCTTTATCTAATTCAAGTCCGTAGGTTAGACGGTTGTACCTTTTGTTATTCAATGTATTGTATTGTTTGAGAAAAACCAACCATAGAGAGATAAATTACGATGAGAGAGAAATGGCTGTTTTTTTCGAATTGAACTTTCCATTGTATAGTTGTGAAATTAAAACCAAATTATCTTGGCTTACTATCCAAACTTTTTGAATCTTAACTTTTTCTATAGGAACTAATATTCCGAGATCTTGTACGGGATGTATGCATGTGTGATATTTATATAGCAGTGCTTATTTGCCACCTCCGTAAGTTCGTATTAACCTCCGTACGGAGGTTTATACGGACATGAGGAACTCGGCCAAATGTTCGGTTCGGTTCGTATACAGCGTGATCCGTATATACGGATGCTCGTATAAACAGAATCCGTTCTAAGATTAATACGAACTTATGGAGATAGCATGTTTGTGCTACAACTGCAGTAGCTTGCGGTGATATTATTATTATAACCGTGGTTTAATACCTAGTAGATTTTCTTTATTCTTATTTTTTATTAGTATTGAGCATTCAGTTGAATTGTAATTACAATTATAGGGTTTTACTTTCGTAATTGAAAACTAATTCATAATTGGGGGTCAAGTTTAGCCTGGCGATTTTCCCGTGGTCACTTTTCCTCGGCTATTAAATTTGCCCCGGACATTTAAAAAGGGGAAAATGACCGGGGCAAATATAACACCTGGAAAAAAAAGGCTGCAGAGAAATTGGGGCTCGGGGAAAAATGATCTCCAAATTTAACCCCGTACGCTAATTCATATATGTTAACACATTTTTTCTAGTGCACGCAATTGCAAAATGTTTTGTAGTAATCTAATGAAAACTATGGTCCATATTTGAGTCGGTCCACATAAGTCCATTTTTTTTCAAACATACATATTGCTGTTGCAAACGCTTCCTTAAAGATAGACCCATAAACTGGATACAAACATGCAAGTCAGTACATTCACTACATTCAGCCCAACACTATATTTTAACCCAAAAAAGTTTTTAAAAATTCGTTTACTTGTGAATAACGCAGTTTTTATTAATTCATAATAAATACTGATTGTGTTACTTATGTGGTTTTTGAAATGCCCGATTCATTTCTAAAAAGGAGGATTACCTTTTGCTAGCAACAAATAAAGCAATTGCTTCAAGTTAAATGCATAAAAAAAAATTAAGGAAAAGATTTTGCTTCGTTCGTGTTCATGGAAAGGAGCATTTGCTTCAAAAAAAAGTGTATCTAGTTCACAGCAACTTTTTTTGTGAGAATCTCACTTTTTCACTAATTAGCCAGCCAGCATACAGCGTGTATTGTGAAGTTGGTGTATTTTTAGGCGAACTGTATTTTGATGTGTTAGTCTGGAAGTATTTGAACAAAGTTGTCATAAGAACTAGATATCGCAAGGCATACAAAAACAGAGTATAGATTTGTTTAAATGTTTCAGAGTACGCTGCAACAAATGTTGCTTTAACGGCAGTTTTGTATACATTTGGTCGACGACATCAACAAGGCATTTGCGGTGAAATATGTTCGCTGCTCTCTTCATGCGTCTATCATCATTTATCTTTTCATATTCCTGTTGCAGAGAGCATCGAATATGTCGACTGGACCGATACACATTTGCCCGCATATGCCATGTTGAGGGCATCGACCAAATGTATACAAAACTGCCGTCAATGCAACATTTGTTCGCAGCGTACTCTGAAACATTTAAAAAACTGTATATTTGGCTCTGTATGCCGTGCGATATCTAGTTCTTATGGCATCTATAGTTTGAATCAGTTGAACTTTCAATTTGGGTTTGTGTCTGCCATGGCTGTTGTGGTGCATTTACGTGCAAGAAAATATTATAGACCACGGTATACGGCTCGTGAGTCAGATTTCAAAACATCGGTTAGATTTGAAGAGGTTCATTTGGTGTGGTTGAAGGATCACATTCCGGATGAGCATCCAGAAACTCATGAAGCAGCCCTGTCACCTGTGCTCAAAATGAAAATATTTATGCGTTATTGTGCGGACCCTTTTGGAATGTATGGTACGTAGCTCGCAGTGTCCAGAATATTTCATGAAGTGCGTGTTGTAGAAAAGGCCGGCGAATGGATTCGATGTCCAACAACAGAACATAAATCATGCAGGCCAAAGTAAGATGGTTATACCCAAGTTGCATCTCCCAACAGCTATTGGTGGCTATATATTCGTTTTGAACAGCCACCCCAATGTGGAGACGAGTATGCAAATTGAAAGGGTAGCAATGTGTACGACATATGCGATCAGGAAAAATCAGCAGTATGTATGTGATGACATGAAGAGGACAACAGGCACTTGTCTGCTAAGGGACCGTGGACATGGTATAATATCATGTCTCATGTCTCCCTATTCCAACCCGCATGAGGAATATCAGAAAGCCTTCAATAAGCTTTTTACATCAAAGCAAGTTGGCAATTTTCTGTACCTTTTACTTCATTTACATAGATGAAGTATTTCCTTGCAAGGAAAAGGTAAAGATTATGAACACGAATTGAAGCAAAACCTTTTACTTCTACCTTTTACTTCAAAGTAAATGCTTCATTTTAATAAATACTACCTATTTATATATTAAAAAATCGATTAATAATATCACAGAAAAATAGGGCTGCTTAAAACTAAAAAGCACGAATTAGATTGAAAACTGATTTCTGAATTACGCGTGATCAAATATTGAGACACCAAAAAAAAGGAATGATTATATGAAGAGCTGTTTTTTAACTATGTAGTAGTTATATTAGTACCCAGCAGGAAAAAGGAGATTTCGTGTATGTATGTATTTTGAGGTCCTAGTAATGGAAAGGCATAGGAGTTTGTTTTTTTCAAGTGAGCTGAAGTTTTATTGCGGTTTAGTTTTTTCATGCTTCTCAGTAATCCAAATCTTCTCATTTTATATTTTTGTGATGACAACATAAATTTTTAAGGAGAAGGTTTGTTTTGTTAATGTAATTAAGCAACGCGCAGTTGAAAAAACGGATCTGGCAAGTAAAACTATTGGTGGGTCGTCCTGAGCAAAAAAATTAAGTGTGCACTGCTAAGGATTGTGCACAGGTCATTAAATCATATGACTTAGCTCAGGAGCGGAGGCTCCAGGATGGGGTTGTGAGTCCGCCTAACTGGCGACTGCTTTGTTAAAATTGCCAAAGGTCCAAATTTATAAACTTATACGAAATCATTGTGTAGATATTTTAATTATCAACTTAGCAGCGGCTCATCTTGCATAAATTAATTTTGTGCTTAGTAATATTAAAATTATCTGTGCAATGAAATATTTAAAAAATTATAAATGTTATTTACGCTTCGTGAACATGATCCTAAAGGGGGAACATAACTGTGACGGGTAAAAGAGACGAATTTTAGCGAATTTTTTGCACAGGTATTTAATTTAATGTTTAGGGATCGAATAGAGGAATTTTTAGAGTATATATTCGACAATATGTCCACACATTGTTATTAATAAATAATAATCCGAGATAATGTGCATAACTCAATAAATTTTGTATATTTATAAATAAAAATGTGTGAAATATGGTCGAATATATTCTGCTATCCGATCCTTAAACATTAAATTAAACCTGTGTAAAAAAAATTCGCCTTTGTTTTGCCCGTCACAATTGTGTTCCCCCTTCATTGCACGAAATCATTGATTACATCACCACCAATGATTTCAGCGATGCTGTCGTGATGCATTCAATCCACCAATTCAGAAACTTCGAAGAAAGCATCAATAAATAAACATTGATGAATTCTTGCATTCCATAATAATGCAAAAAAGGATTAGCATACATGACCCCTTAGATTCCGTGGTCGTGAGGAAAGACATGCACATCTTTCCAATGACATCGCCATAAGAAATTTCATCTATGTTGGAATGGGTATACATGCCCTTTTATTGATGAGTTCTTCGATGCCGTCATGAGTAAATTTCCTGCTGGGTAATTCATTTCCTCTTCGATGTATGTATACTTATGTTCAAAAAAGTGTTCGTAAATTACATGTCCTCCTTCTCTAACCACGCAAACTAATTGATTGAAGAATAATCTGGAAAAATTCCAGAGGACAAAAAATAGGTTTTTTTTTGTATGAATTTTTGCTAAGATTCCGTACGCCTTAGCATACCGCCCACTTCACTGTTGCTTTTAAGATATGATATATATATATATATATGTATATATATATATATGTATATATATATATATATATATATATATATATATATATATATATGTATATATATATATATATCATATCTTAAAAGCAACAGTGAAGTGGGCGGTATGCTATATATATATATATAAATCAACAATCTATACAAATTTTAATATTTAATTTTACACCTTCCCGGTAGCAATAAATAACACAAACACAACTCAAGAAATACACCGCACGTATGAGAAGCAAGATACAGATGAATCAAAGAGGAACCGAGGAACAGAGGAAAACCCCGATAACGAAAATACGGAAACGAAAACTGTGACCGAGGAGTCGACCACTCCAAAGACAACTGAAGGAGGAATTTGTACTGAAGGAAAACAAGAAGACGATAGGGAGCAAGAATCTTCCATTAAGTCCCCCAAACAAGGTGTAGCAATAGGTGGTACCGGAGTAATTCTTGATGGTGCAGCTCTTGGAGGCAGTGCAAAAATCGCTTCGGTAGGAGCCGGTAGTGGTGGAGGTACTATATTGGCAAATGGCATTTCAGGAGGCCCACCGAGCAGTGTTGAAAGTCCTACCAATGCTAACAGCAATGGCAAAACCTCATCCAGTAACGGTAGAGGGAAAAAGCCAAGCGAAGAGAAACATAATAATGATAAAAGCGAAAAGAATCGAAAAGAAAAAAAGGAAGACAAGGACAAAAAACGAAAAGATGATGATGATGATGATGACCTAGATGATGACCTGGATGAGGACATGTTTTCAGATGACGACAAATATTCTGTTGAGCAGCACACGCAAAATGACATGTCAGCAAAATTTGTTTCAAAAATGAAAAGAATTGATAATACTTGCGACTGGTTCGTAACAAATTACACAAACGAAATCGGCAAACTTACCATCTTCCGAACTAAGTATGATACAATGGTAGTTGACGTAGGTCGTCTACCAAGGCAATTGGGTGAAAAACTTATTACAGAAAGTGACGACGACGTGTATGATCGAAAGATAAAGGCTTTCAATGTTGTGCTTACACTCGAAAATTACTTTTCATCCTTAAGCAACGACATCGAATTAGCGAGCAACGCTTTAACTGATTTCCTATATTATACAAACAAACTATGGGATGAATCATATAGCATCCAAACTAACATCGTCAAGGAAATTTTGAGTGCAAGAAGCTTCACTCATCACTTATACAGAGATGTTGGAAAGGTTCGGCTTGTTGCGCGGTCTGCAAAACATAGGCTTGTGGATTGCTTCAGTGAATCTCGTGGAGCGTTTCAAAATTGGCGCTTATTTGTGAAAGAAATTTACTTGAAAGGAATAAATCTGGAACGGAACACTTATCAATTACTAATCGGAAAATACTACAACGATCTAGAGAAATGGGATGAGGCAAGTAATAACATTTCCACATTTGTAGAAGACGCCACAAATCGTACGAACGAAATGATTAATAAGTTTATTAACCTGAGCAATACCACCGGGGTATGCATTCACGATGTTAGCGTATACCTAAATAAAAATCTAGATGAACTTTTGAATCAGATCAAAGAGCACCTGTTATACTAAGAGGTTCTTCAGCTAAACGGTTTATGTTAAGCGTCAACTGTAAGAAACTTCGTCTCGCCTTTTGAGGTTTATAGAAATATAAAAATAAAAACAAATAATGTTGAATTAAGAAAGATTGTGCGTAAATAAAAATTATTTCATCATCTCCGTTGGTCGAATATTAAAACTATTGCCTGTCATAACTGAATGTTCTTATTATAATGAAAATTGAAGAAACGAACTTCTAATTGGAGCAAGTACAACTTGTGGGGATTCTCTTGCCGAAGGACGAAGGTAGAGGATTTGTACTTGTTTTTTCTGAACTATATACCTATAGAAAATTGCTTCACCTATTGTCTTGCAATGAGTGTCTTAGGAAAGTATGAACAAAAATTTAAAATTAATATATCCCAATAGCGATGACCTGGTTTTGATAGCTCGTGGCGGCAATATTTGTTTAAGGTTTTTTGTCAGGTCTGTGCAGTTATGTTCAGTAAGGTTTGCGATTTTATCATGACACGTTTCACTTTGATCCAACGCTTGGAAATTGTCCAAAATTATTACGCAAATTCGCATTCTCTTGTCGGTACTGTTAGAGCGCTTCGTGAAAAAAAAACGGTCGTCATAATGCTCCTTCTGAGCGCGCTATAAGACGCATAATAACAAAGTTTGAAAATGAATTCACTCTTCACGATACAAAGGAAATATAAAGAAATGCCCGAAGTGAACAAAATGCCACCGTTCAAGCCAGTGTTCGTGAAAACTCAAATGCGTCTGTTCCGCGCCTGTTTTCAAGAGTTGGGGCTCTCCAGGATGACAACCTGGCGAATTTTGCGATTGGATTTGGGTCTGCATCCTTATAAGATGGTATTGGCACAAGAACTCAAGCCAACTGACCATCCCATTCGTCGTCAGTTCGCTGATTGGTCACTGGAAATGTTGGAAGCCGACGGCGATTTTCATCGCAAAATCATCTTCTGGAGTGAGTCAAATCCATAAGTGGTTCATGAATCACCATTGCATTCACAAAAATTGACTGTTTGGTGTGGATTATGGTATGGCGGAATCATCGGACCTTATTTCTTTTGAAATGAAGCAGGAGATGCCGTTACCATTAATAACAACCGCTATAATGATGTTGATGTTGACCGATTTTTTTTTCCATGCGGACGACCTTTATTTCCAACTGCCCGCTGGCAGTCAACACCCAAGAATGCATCGAGAGAATTTCCTTTCTATTGCTGAGGATCTCGCTAGCAACTAACAACAGCGCCAGTGAGGTGGCGGCATTATCTGAAGAGCTGTCGTGGTCATTTGGCAACCTGGCCAGAACTAATTAAGTCACAACTGTGACGCCTACAGTATAAGGCCAACTTAACAACAAACAAACAAACTAAATTTTTTCTAATTTTTTTTTTATTTTTTTTCAATTCTACGATATCCATCTAATCTCTGGTAAGATTATAAATTTAGTTTTCGAGGTGTTAGCAATGAATTCGGCCTAAAGGTGAATTCACTGCTAACTCTGCTTAGTCTACTCATCATATAATCCAGCTCAGCTAAACCTCTTACAATAATAACTGCATCGTCAACATACCTTAAGTTGTTGATCTTGACCCCATTAATCGTTATTCCACCATCTTTGTTTTCTAGAGTCTCTTAAAAAATGTCTTCTGAATACATGTTGAAAAGCATTGGTGACAATCGCCATGTCTTCCGACTCCTCACCATCAACGCTTGCTTGTTACCCTTTGGTTCCAATACAGATATTTAATGATTCTACACTCGCTGAAATCAAAATTCTTTCTTCTGATGATCTCTCTCATATTGTTGTGTCTCACACTGGCCCGTATGAATAAAAACATGAGTACCTACTAGCACGTACTAATGTTCAAATATTCTCTAGTACTTATTAAACAATACTTGAGCATGCTCAAGCATTTGCTAGTATCTGAGCATCCTCTAAGTTTCCGCAATATTTTAAGCATTTATTCAACAATTCTAGCAACATTTTGGCGATCCTTGAGTATCCTCTATTCTGAATATAAGGAGCGCATGCTTGACAATGCTCAAGCATTTTCAAGTTGGTCGGTGCGGTGCGTAGCTTACAAGTGCTCAAGCATACACGAGTAATATATTAAAGATAGTGAAATTCCATACGGACCATGGAACAAAAGCGTTCCCGGAAAAATTATGTTGATAGAATGATTGTCCTGTAAATTTATACAAAAAATATACAGGTGCCTACTTACATACATATATATTTCTAAATAAGTTCAACGCCCAGATTTAATAATGAAAGTGTGGTGTGAATGGCAACTCGTTTTCTTGGGAACTACACTGAGACCCGAAAAAGTAGTAGTGCTTGCTTAAGATGCAGCCAATCAACAAATTGTGAGCAGTGTAACAAGTATTATCATAACAAAAAAAATCTTTAATTAAGCCAATTTAAAATAATTTTCTTCTCGAGACTTTTATTTTAGGACTTGATAAATAAAAGTCTCAGTGTAAGTTTTATAAAATGATATATAAAATAAAATTGGATTCAAACCTTTACAATATGATTTTAATAAACCAGGTCAAATATAAGCGTAGATTTTTGACTTAAAAGGAAAAACTCTTTTGTTGCAAAACTACAATATATCAGTGGATATGCTATTATATTTATTCCTACACACATAACTTTCAAGGACGTCAGGAAAAGACTTTTTAAAAAAAAATCCAGGGATTACAGTTATTTTCGATCCGTAGGTATAAGTTCAGCGTGTATGCCTGAAATTAGGATACCATTAGCGTTTTCAAGACATTTTCATTTCTATTCGATTTTATACTAGACGGTACTCAATAATACTCGACCATACTTGACTGTTCTTATGAATGCTTAATCATGCTAAAGAATACTCAAATGTCTCCGTAATGAAGGTAGTAGACACTAGAGAATACTTGAGCATTAGCATGTGCTAGTACATAATTTCTATTCATACGAACCAATATCCTTCCTATATTAGTTCGCCAAGGGTCCAGATCGGTGTGGTACAAAAAGTAAGGACACATTACCCAGAAACACCATATATAGCACAGTTTTGGAATCCTCAGTCATCGAAACGTATAATATATTATATCGATCCACAAATAAATAAAACCGAGTTAAAAATTAAATTCGTGCGCGCTACGCCTGCAAAATTGTGTCGACGAGATTATGAATATCTAAATTGCGCCATGACACCAATTCGCATGAACGACCCAATATCGACATGGTCGGCATAACTGTTTACACTAAATAATGAAGCCTATTGTAGAATCCGTCGGCGGGAATGCCATTGCGGATTTCACATGTTCTCAATTTCCGAATGTGTGAAATACGCATTTACATTCCCGCCGACGGATTCCACAATAGGCCTTAATATGTATCTAACAAGAAGGGGCACTCGCCTGCAAATACGTAACTTGTATGCAATGTGTAAAACTACATCCAGAAAAATTTCCAATTAGTTAAAACAGAAACGAACTAGTACCATTGTGTTCCTGTAAGATTTTAAGAGAGAGACCCATAGTCTCAAAATTTCTCATGTACAACATGTACAGAGTGAGATACTTATAATAGCAACATTTTTTCACTCTCCATTTCGCAGGCGATAAATAAAGACTGTGTGCGGCCTCTCTACTACCATGAAATCTCAATTCTACCTCCCTTGGCAATTATACGTTATATACGAATGGAAGGGGGAACGCAGATAGTGCATAGATAATTTATAAATACGCTCATGGTTGTTAACATTTTTTCACTCTGCATTGCAGAGGCGATAATTAAAAACAGTGTGCGGCGTTCGCTCGCCTCACAGTGTGGTTCTGTTTTATTGAGAAATTTTGAAGACTGAAAGTTCTTGAATATTTTAAAATTTCTTAACTGTTCCTTCCATTTAATTTTCAACTATATCATATTCGCCCACAATACCTCCGACCTCTTTAGAGTAACTGCGAAATTTCGCCCGGACCAACTAGTTCATGTTATATTCATCTATGAGCTTGAGTTCATTCGGATTGCCACCTGGGTTCGTTATTTTCCTGTTTTCAGCACCTTTGATCGCTTTTCTTAATTCTTCTTTCATAATATCACGACGTGGAGCTCCAAACTGTAATTTTATCTCAAATCTCTCATCATGGAAGATCTTTTCGACGTATCATCTCATCAGTTGTTCTACCGTACTCATTCATACTCTCTCCGAATTATATGATATATGAATATTTTACATTAACTTTACAACAATCCCCTCTGAATATATTCGTTCATATGAACAATAAAATATTTACCTTTTGCTGTTGTGGTCTTCATTTAATTTCCATTTATGAAGTCCATTTAATAATATATACATTGAATAGTCTAGTTCAGTTTCTCATAGTGTTGAAGAGTAGTGAAAATGAAACCAATGCAATCGAACTCTTCCAAAACACCAGTAAACTAAATAAAAATCTTTTAAAATAAAATGGAACCGTCTTACATTTTCTAAGCCCTAAAAAATGTATGAAATGATTTTTATTAAGATTTCCCCGTTTCTACTTGCGATAACATATCCCAGGATTCTTAGTGGTGGTTTGCAGTCGGCGCCGCGGCTGATTACCATAAACTGATTATCGGTAACTCTTTAGTTTGTGTTTGTTGCGGTTGTAAATTCACGATTGATATCAGTCAGTTTGACCGCCACTAAGAAGATATGTTATTGTAAGTAGAAACGGAGGAATCTAATTTAAAATTATTTCACACATTTTAGGGCTGGAAACATTTTGAATGTTCATTTTTGTTAAGTGTCATATGAATATTTATTATATCTCATACAGGTCTGGTGGCTCCAAGAAGATTTACTTCTCATGGACGTGGGTTGAGTATTTCTCTATGTGCTTATCTGTGGCCGGGTAGATAATAGTGGTTTTTACGCCTAAAAGATAATATCGGGAAGAAATGCTTAAAATGATATCAAAAAATAAATGTAATGTAAAAAACGATAAAAATAAAATAGTAATGAAATATAATAATGTTTGGTTCATGTGTAGGTGGATTAAACAAAAATAACTAGTATTTTCCACATCGAATTTTCACAGGGTTTATTCTCTCTAATATATAAAATTCTCGTGTCACAGTGTTTGTAACAAAACTCCTCCGAAACGGCTTGACCGATTCTTATGAAATTTTGTGTGTATATTCAGTAGGTCTGAGAATAGGATGTAAACTATTTTTCATACCCCTAAGTGATAAGGGTGGTCCACCGGAAATTTTTTTTTTTTATTTTTTGGACAAAATTTTTGTTTTAATCTTTTTATGATTCGGTATTAAAAAACACCCAAAATTTTGACCCTTCTACCACTAACCCCTATTTTTTAATAGCGATATTAGTACTTTAATAATTTTCAAACATGATATCAGTTACCACTCGATCAGTTATTCCCGCCAGGCGTCTACGGGTGTCACTTATCGTTTTACTTTCTCAGTGAAACTGTCATATTTATTAGTTCTTACTAGCACAATTTTTGGGAATCATTTTCAATTAAAAGAGAAATATATACGAATTTTATAATTGTGAAAGGTAGGTAAAATAATAAAAGAACAAATACATTATCAGTATACTGTTTTCTACCACTAAGTACTTCAATTTGATATATTTGTGTGTTTTGTACAGTGAACAATGCGAGCAAGACGCAAAGGGTCTGATTTTTAATTTCCACATTTCGATAGTAGGTTCGAGATTAGCGACCCCGAAAACACTCTGCAACACAAATAATTTCCTATGCTTTATGATGACGAGGAGAGGTAGCACTCAGATGGCATGGTAATAGAGAGAATTAGAAATCGCCCGAAAACTCCATAGTAAAAAAATGCTGCTTTTTGTATCTGACACTGTACATGCTTTACATGAGAAATTTTTGCCGGCTATGGTTCTCTCTCTTAATTGCTTACGGGAATAGGATCGTACTCGTTCGTTTCTGTTTCAGCTAATGGGAAGGTTTTCTGGATGTGTTTATCAGACACTGCATACTAGTTAGGGATTTTCAGGCGTATTAGTGTCCCTTCTTGTTGATATATATTCTTTGATTAAATGTTACGATCTTTCTCCAAAGCGACGAGAACTGAGGAAATTATCATATTCCTCCTTTAAACTGGCATTATACCAAGGCAAAGGAAGGAAATTCAAACAAGTGCAGTGCAATTGAGCGGAGTGGCTGTACGCAAACTGTTTTTAATAACTTGATTCCACCGATTGGTATAGGGCAGCAGAAATTTACAATGTACTCGGGCTGCTACGTCGTAAACTTGGGAGTAGAAAGAGCATCTAAAAATAGAAATATCTAAACGGAACGACTGTAAGCTAGATTTAGCTTACCTCATTTCCTGATGTGTTAGGATTAGCTGTGTTTGCATTAGCCGTTCAGTGCAGGCGTAAATATGAAGACATAAATCAGAGGGGAGGTTTGAAAACCAAATTTCTCGAAGCTCCTGCCATAATTCCTATGCCCCCTTACATTCAATTTACAAATTGTCATTCTCTCGACAAGCTCTGCTGCGTTGGTGGAAGATTCAGCGTCTTTTTTACACGCTGTTATGCTGTACTCCTTTACTAAGCTAATTTTAGGTGGTCGCTCATGTACAGGGTTTGTTTATGATAAAGTCGTGCCGTATTAGCTTGTATGTATATCTACGGCAGCTCCCTTGCAAAGCCAAATTTAGACCTGAACAACTGCTCTCTGTGAGAGTTGCTCTTTCTTGTCAGAGTTGAACACGAAATCTGAATACCAGTCGATCCGGAACAACTCCTTCGGCAGAGTTGAAAACTATATAAGCGACCTTGGATTGCTGCAATTATGTGGCATATTTAACTTCAGACATTGGTTGCTTGCCTTGATTTTCTTGATTGATGCAATCAATGCCTTTTGTGATGCATCCTCTGATTCCATCTTCAACGAGGTTCCAGATCATTCTGTAGTACTTATAACTATGACATTACATTGTGTACCATCTTACACTAATTTAGTTAATTATTCTTATAACTTTAGGTTTTGTAAGTACGACCTTAAATAGCTTATAAAATTCCTATAGGAATCATATACATGACATTCACAGGGTGTCTACAGAAAAGAGCAAATATCGTTCAAGGATAATTCAAGGATTTCCAGGACATATTTCACTGAAATACCAGGACATATTTTGACACTCCAAACCGCAACATTGTATCTAATCTCTTTTAGTTCGCCCGCAATAAATAATTGAACATAGCGCTCGAACCAGTACGAGTATTTTATTGCTCTTTCAAACAGGACATATATAGAATCTTAATATATATATTAATATAACTTATTATATATAATAACAGAGAATTTCACAATACAAACAGTCTCATACTTCAATTATTATTTAGTCATCCCTTTTCTTCTTCTAATTTCTGCAGCTCTTTCTCATAGCCATGCAGTTCATGACGGGTTAAATCCAGAACTTCTAATGCTTGTTTCTTTTTCAATTTAATCTCACTGATCCCATCACTAAGTTCTCTTCTTCGTTTTTTCTCTTCGTCTTCATTTTTTTCTTTTTTTTTCAATGCTTCAACTCGGTTTGAAGAGGCATTTTTAAAGGCTGAGATCATGTCTCTGGTGATATCAATATCTTTAATATTATTAAAAGATTTAAGATAGTCATGGACGCATCTTTGAGATACAAGACTTTGTTCTTGCAGATTTTCTACGAGAAATTCCTTATTTACAGAAAAACTCCGTTCTACGTTCTCCAGTTCAGAAAAGCACCTCAAAGATGCCTGTTTTTTAACCATACTCATACATAAACAATAATATATTTCAGCTTTCGTGACATCGGCTTGTGTCACATACTTATCTAAGCTAAAACTATGTATAATCTCTTGTTGCTTTTGCATATCTCTCTGCTGTTCCTTTGGCTTTTTCAACGCTTTTTCCATCCTTTTTTGACTTTCACGAGCCAAATTTACACTTTGAATTATTCACTTGATTTTTCAACGAGCCTGCATTATTTGAACATTTATCTTTGCAAAAATAAGAATCCTCAGCATATGAATGGTGTGCCATCCGTTACGTACTCTCAAGGCTAGTTTTCGTAACCGTCGAATGACAGTTTGGCCAGCTTGAGTGTTGCCTGTTGTTTCCTTTATTTGCCGCTTGGCGTACCTTATTGTGAACGGAGTTGCCACAAAAGTACAATAATTTCGAATTTATATATTTCAAAATATAAAAAATTTCAAGGGTTCGCGATAATATTCCAGGACAATTCCAGTATTTCCAGGGTGAATTTGAGATTCAAGGATAATTACAGGATGTCAAGGATTTCAAGGATCTGTAGACACCCTGCATTCAGCCACCCCCTGATTTTGGGCACTCGTTTCACACTTACATAAATAATATTCATTACATTAACATTTAAAACGATCGAAGGATATTTAAAATTTGCAGTCTGACACCATGTGCGAATAAAGTGGCATCGGAGGAACCCAAATTCGAAAGATGGCGAACCGCGAATACTAAATCTTATTTGATTTTAATGAAAATGCGCACGTAGGGGTTTTTGGTTATACTGACTTATGACTGAAATATGGCACCGTTTTTAGAATTAGATAATTTTACTATTTGAAATCTCAACGCACCTAAAACTGCTAATATTAAGGAAAATGCAACGAAATTGAGTATTCATAGGCTGCTATATTGTTCACTTCCACTAACCCTTGAGATAAGCTCAATAAAATCGTATAGCAACAAAAAGTCCCCAATGTGCTTATCCAAGGAGACAAAACGTCGGCAAACAGAAAGTCGACGGTGTGCTTAAGGCCGTATTCTTATTTAAATTGTTTTCTTTGCCAAAAGTTTTCGTTATATACCATCAAAGTCTGGCTAATCTGGCTAATGCAAGGGAATTTGAGCTGGGAACGTCCAGCATTAAAACAAATATAAACAAGCGCAACCTTCAGCTGTATTTAAGTAACTGCGGTTCATGCTCATATAGTGGCCCTGTCTGGACCAAGTAAGGCACTGATATGACACCTTCCAAGAAAGACAAACTAAAAAAACACAACAACAACTTGAATTTATATATTAATGTTTTGTTTAATAAAATATTAGAAGCTGACCACTCCGGAACACTTCAAAATTTATCAAAATGCTTTATAAGAATAGGCGATAAAGCTCGTCTTTCAAATTATCGATCGATAGCATGGGTAGCCTGTTTAGTTAAACTGCTGATATCAACAAATGGTGTCAACAAAATTCTGCACGAATTGCAAACTGGATTTCGTGAAAACCGTGGGTGCATTGTAACTTGATTTCTTTGCTGGATACATACAGCAGTCGTAAATTTAAAATAAAATTAAAGTAGGTTCATATCAAAAAGCTTTCCCAAAAGTCAAAGAATGGCTTGTTTGACTATTACAGGAGCTATGAGACCAACCATTTTTGTAGGAAAAGAAGCGATCTCAGGCAGGTAACCAATGACCCAATTGATCCCAGATTTCTGATGATCTCGGACAATCGTTCCCAGAAATCTGTCGAATTGGACATTTTACGGTAATCTATTCCAAGAGAGAAATATACGACAGCACATTTTTTTCGGATAGTCACACTGATCTTCTTTAGCTTTAGGTGCAGATGTTCGAAGTTGTATCTACAGTAAGTGTAATAAAAGCTCGGGTGTAGTATTTAAAGGGTTAAACAAGTCAATCCGAATATAAGCGGATGAATGAGATCAATTGGACACCCATTATCCTTACAAGTATTTCTATGTACAGTTAAATCTATAAATAAATTCAAAATGAATTTACTTTATTATCATGTTCCCCAAATGGTTTTGTGTAGGTGTATCAGAAAAATATCGATTTTTGAATACATTCTAGCCCAGAGGGTACCCTTAATAAGAAAAAATCGTAGTCGGGTATATCGTATTTCATATTATCTTTATAGCTTTCACCATTTAGAGTTAGTTAAAAGTATCGGAGAATAGCGGATTAGCTATGGTGTCCAGTGACTACGCCCTTGTATAAGCTAGCCCCAGTTTTGAGCCTACACTTTGGTTTACTTACATCTATTTTGAAAGTGCATATTGTGAGTTTGTATGGTTTCACCCAGTCACCACTTACGAGTATTCTTTCCAGGCTGGAGTCTACTTTGATTAACCAAATTAGGCCATATACCTACTACGGTCATTGCCACGGCAGTTATAGAATATCAGTAGCTAAACCCTAATTCCTGCTGACTGACTATAAACCTTATGGTAGTTAATGTAATACATCAAAAGAGGAAGCTTACCATTAATATCAGATTGTGGAAAGCACTCAAAACTCCCATAGATGTTGTTAATGAACTCGGTCCTGAGTAAGGTCTTCTTGGAGAAGTAACTTCTCGCCTCGTCGTTGTCTGATACATCGGTTTCCCTGAAGGCGGTCTTCTCGAGCAAGACAATGGCCCGATCTGTTTCGGAGATGTCTGGGAAAGTGCCCAAGACGTATATGGCCTTTCGAGTTGTGTTGTTACTCAGGATTTTCTCGAGTTTAAATTTTGAAAAATCGTACTGCGGTGCTCCCGCGTTTTCCACCTCATCTCCAGTTGTTTTGCCCCAGAGATTTCCCATAATGCTGTGCAAGACAAGAAGCTACTTTAGTGCGCGCCTACTTCGGACCAAAACAGTTATGACAATTTCCCGGCTTTTTGTTGACATGCGGCTGCTTATTCTCGCACTTCTAGCAGCTTACAGCGGGAGAACTCATAACTGTCAACGAGGGGAGAATTGTATTTTTAAAATCACTTGAACTTGAAAAATGTATTCCTTTACGAAGTGGCTCTGTTTCTGTTATCTCTCCCAGCTGATTGAACTCATATTCCGCATTCCACTCTGCGTCAAAAAGAAAAACACCCTACAAGCCTAGACTAGAACTAATTGGCAAGGCAAGTGTCAGCAGAATGCTGTGCGTCCAGAAAGTGACTTGCAACTGGAAACAAGTTGTTCGTCCAGCGGGTTCTTACCTAACACAGCAAAAAATCGCGATGTTCACGCAAGGGACCCGGCCTCAGGTGTACATTACACGCCCTGATGTAGACACGATAGGAATAAACATGCTAAAGGCTGAGTAAGTGTTGAAAAATCGCGAAAACAACTCCCACGTTTATGGACATTTTAACGAGTACTTTCCCGTAGGTGTGATGTCACAACTTGGACAGAACCGTTCCCCATGCCTAGGGATGAACTCCTAAAAAATGTTCCCGGGAAGGACGCTCTTTTCTGTAGTCTCACTGATAAAATAGACAGCGAGCTCCTGGACCTGGCTGGACCACAACTAAAGGTCGTTTCCACGATCTCTGTAGGATTTGACCACATCGACATCGGTGAATGTAAAAAAAGAGGCATCCGCATCGGAAATACCCCTGATGTCCTAACTGATGCGACAGCGGAGCTTACGATGGCTCTTCTACTCGCAACGAACAGGTAACTACACTTGACTACCCTGAACTACTTAAACTCATTTTTACTGTATTTAGACGACTGTTTGAGGCCAACAAAGAGGTGTTCAACGGCGGTTGGAGGAACTGGTCCCCCGGTTCGAGTTGGCTTTGTGGATACGGCCTTAAAGGTTCAACTGTAGGTATCTACGGCTTTGGAAGAATCGGTCAGGAAGTGGGTAAACGTATAATTCCATTCAAACCAGCGGCTATTTTGTACAATAGCAGAACCGAGAAAAAAGAGGCTGCCGAAATAGGCGCCAAGTACGTGGCCTTCGACGATCTAGTGGTGGAGTCTGACATGGTAATCGTGTGTACGGCGTTAACCAAAGACACTGAGCTCAAATTCAACAGAGAGGTGTTCGGAAAGATGAAGAAAAATGCAATTTTCATTAACACTGCTAGAGGGGGGATTGTGGACCAAAACGCTTTGTACGAGGCATTGGAAAATAAAACAATTTACGCGGCGGGATTGGACGTTGCAACGCCGGAACCTATGGCGCTGGATGATCCGCTTCTGGCGCTACAAAATTGTGTGATCCTTCCTCACATCGGGAGTGCTGAAAAAAACACAAGAATCGAGATGTCCCGAATCACAGCTTGCAACATTTTAAAGGGACTCAAAGGGGAGGATATGGTCGCTGAAGTAAAATAAATCAGTTGTGCTTTAGTACTCCCAAGTTATTAAAGTTTACACAGCTCTTATTCATTATTTTTTTCATTTTGGGCACCCTCTATGGTGTTAGTTCCCTTTACAAAAACTTGTATGGGCCTTCGGAAGCCTTCAGCGCAGTGCCTAGGCACTTCCAAGTTGTAAATCTCACTAAACCCAACTTCTGGTCCAAGGAGGTAGCTTGTGAAGTCTGAAGGAAGGAATTTTATTGACTTGTAGTTCTCCAGGATTTCAGGCTGTGGAGAAAAATCGTCACATTCATTTTCAGTCTGTTTAAACCAGCTTACCGTCAACTTCTTTCGCCTTTTATAGTTTAGCCAAGGCTGCGCCTCGAGGACAAGCCTCCCACCAGGTCTCAACTGCAAAAACATCCGCCTGAAAGCCTGTTTCAATCCATTATCACCAAAGTTGAGCTGGATCCACTTGGTTACCGACAAGCACAGTATAAGATCAAACTGCGCCCTTTCAATCTCAAGCAGAACATCATCAATCAGCACATAATTTCCATGCACAAAGTTAATGTTAAAAGGAAATCCTGTCTTGCTGTCTCCTTTGAAACCCTTCCGTGTCCTCTGCACGAATTTTGTTGCCCTGTGCACTAAGTTTTTATCGATGTCGATCCCCGTAATGTGCCTAATCTTAAACTTTTTCGCAATTTCCATCGTAATCAGCCCACTGTTGCAGCCTACGTCCAGAACCTCCTTGCCATCGAACAAATCCGGCTGCTGCTCAAAACCAGTGAGTCGAACGTCCTGAAAGTCCTTCAGGTTGCGATATCCATAGTACCTACTATAGTTTCCGTATATGAACTGTGTGCTGCTTTTATTTGGGGAGAGTTCCAAACGCTTCTTAGGCGATTTGTGTACTTTACTGGACAATTTCTGTCTTTTAGAAGGCGGGACATCATCTTGAGCGGATTCGTCATCCAAATCTGAACAGTATTCATATTTTTTACATGTTTTGTTTTGTTCTACATCTGTTTCAACTCCTGAAACCGATAATTCTGCCCTGGAGTTCTTTTTATCAGTAGTTTTCACTGCATATTCGTTTTTATTTACATCACAGGTGCCTTGAATTTCACCTGAGTCCGCCTTTTTGGGTGATTTTTCAGAATGAGCAGTGATATTACCGATTAATGGTAAAGTGCTCTTAAGAGTCTCTTCCATTGTAATATTTATATGATGAAATTTAACTTACTTATTAGGAAAAATGTGGGTAAAGTCCAGTTAAATTGTAAAACGCACCACACCGCACATTTGAAACGTTGCGTGACAGTTCTCGTTAGGCATGGGCGATATTGTATCGAAAGGCTTTCTCAAATATATCCAAGTATATGCTGTTTTGTATCGATTCTAAAACTTACGATATTTGTACATATCGATATTTTTTATTCGATATTACCCGATATCGAAAGATTTTTATATTCTTTGTTGTCCCTTTTCACAATTTCAACGAAGTAATTTGCTTGGAGCAGTAAAAGAACAAAATATCACCCCTCTTGTGAAACAAATAAAACAGGCAGGCATGAATGGTGAAATAAAATCCTCCGGACTTCAGAGTTCAGTTCAGAGGTTTCGTAATTTTTTCGCCTCCTCACATTGTACCCGACGAGCGCTCATGCGGGTAATCAGAGGTCCACACAAATAACATTGCGCGCCTGAATTCCTCTAATCTCCACGCTTGACGTTTGCTGACGACTGGTACTGCAAAAAATAACGTATACGTATTTATCGATTCTTAGTATACCACGATTTCCTTTCCATTCCCATCCCTAGTTCTCAGCTCGCCTTGGTGTTTGCGTCAAATTTATTGCAGAGGACTCTGATGGCGGCTTGAAGTAAGCTACATTCTTCTTGGTAGGGGTCGCTACTCGCTGGTTTAAAACTAAGGAGTTTGGTCTCCGGACTTCTTCTTGTAACGTGCTAGTAAAGTTCTGGCCGTCCTGGGCGATCAATTAGTTTTTCATCAGTCTATTCAGCAATTTATGTAAATTTACTATTTAGTGGTGCTTATGTCGGTCTCCTGTTGTTTTCTCCATTGAATATTTATATATCTTCGTTGAAATATTAGCCACGTTCGACTCAGCAATCGGCCCTCGCCACTGCCTCAGTGAGGCGTGAGGCATTACCTATCAGCCAATGCAGATCATAGAAATATAAACTAAGCACGGAACGACTGTATCGTGCATATGTAAACCCTGTACATGAGCGACCACCTAAAGATAGCTACGCAGAGGAGTACAGCAACAGCGTGTATTGGGGATGCACAAAAGCATTATAGCAAGAGCCTGTATTTATAATAATAGGTTTCAAGCTGAACAACTGGCAATTTTTCCATCCAACATCACTTAAAGATTGGCTGACGATAACTCTGCTTTGAGGGGAAGGAGATGCACACAGCCATGCCAGCAACGGAATTGAATTGTTCAATCCGTGGTAAAATAGATTTTTCATTCTACGAATTGTACAGATTTTTTAAAATTTTGAATCACAGAACAAAGGTGTTTGTTGTCAGCCACAAACAAAAAATTCTTAATTCGATAATCCCCATAAGATATTTCTCTGTAGACATTATCGGATTATCTATTTATATAAAAATGAATGTTTATCTGTATGTCTCGCTAAAACTCAAAAACGGCTTGACCGATTTCGATAATTTTTTGTTTGTGTTGTTCGCTATAATACAGGGGAGGTTTAAAAAACAGAAAATTCGAGAAACCCCAAAGGAAAAGCCGGGAAATCGAAAAAATCTAAATTTCCGTTTTGTATAGGAAGCGAATTTTCCAACTTCAAGGAATCTTTATGAAAAAGGCAATTGGAGGTTTTCGGGGTCGCAGATCTCGAGCTTGCATTCAAAATTTTGGAATTCAAGACGTCGGATCCAATATGGCGACCGGAAAAGTTAAACTTCAAGCGATTTCACTGAAAATCCGAACTTTTGTTTTTGGTTTGAGTTTTTGGGGTCACTGATTTTGAATCTGCTATTCAAATTTCCAAATATGAGACCACCCCACCCCGCTGGGAGATATAGGAGAGGGGGTGCAATAAGGAGGTGGTGTAAAATGAAGAAAACTACATTTAATAATACTGTTGGAAAATAACTAAAACATGTGCAAAACGCAAATAGGAAAACGCCGGGTCACTTAGGAGAGGCGGTGGTGCGGTAGGGAGGCGTTGTAAAATTAAGGAATACAAATTTAATAGCATCCCGGGAAACGCCGGGTCCGGGGAAGCTAGTGCATTTATAAAAATTGTGTGGGATGAATTTATGTAATGTCTATCTTTTCAAATAGAAAAAAAACAAAATTCTTTGTATGCATGGTCGCGTATATCCATGAGTAAATTTTACCCAAATTTTATTTTACTAAATATAAAATATTTATAAGCTTAGAAATAATTTGCCAGGAGATAGTTAAAAATAATACCATAATTCTTTGGCTATTACATTTTTTTCTAAAATATTTATCGATGATACCTATTTGGTATATAAAGTGGAATTGCACTTATCATTGTAAAAGATCTTTTAGTCGACTATTTGATGCCAGTACACTTTTCTCAAATTTTGTTTTCCAAAAGCAGTTTTTTTTTCAGGAGATCTTGAATCATAAAATTAGAATTGTAAAGAAGAATAAAATAAGAATTGTAAAATTCTGCTATTCCTCTCGACTGATCAACCATTCTCCATGCCCGATTGCAATCTAGGCTTTTTAACTAATTACGCCTAAAGGCTGGTCCCCATAGAATCCTTCGCCGTCAAACGTCGCCTTCGCCGCCGCTGCACAACTATTGAATACATGCATTCTAATGGGAGCTAACCCATAGCCGATGCAAGTTCAGCGCGTTGCGAGAGAGAAATTTAGAGGAACCTTGAATAATTTCGTCGTGGCAGTCCGTCGTGCGAAAGCTTTGCTGAGAGAGCTTTAACAAGTTGGGATTGGCCAGTTGGGATTCGTTGAATCAGCTGTTTATTTGACAAGTAAAGTTTTGAATTTGATATCTGTGAATTGTTTTGGTGATTTTGTAATTATTCGGTTTCCTGTTTCTTCGTTTGGATTTCCTGGAGGGTGCCGAGTTTTTCCCGAATTCATTAGTCTAGTTTTTTGACGAATTGGTACTAGATTTATCTTGTTAATTCACCTTCGGAGCATACTGCGCCAGTTGACGGTTGGTGTGGAATTGTCATAAACAGCTGAGCGGTGGCGGATGCGTCGAAGGATTCTATGGGTTCGGGTCGCTCTTGACGGGCTAAGAAAGCATTAAGCTCTCAAAGCTCTGCGTCAAAGACGAAGGGCAACGGATTCTATGGGGGCCTGCCTTAACTCATCAGCTCGGTCCAGTCACTGCCGGCTTCACATGCGCACACACATTCACCCTCATGCACCCTTACTGGCCCTGGCTTTTATTGCTCATAGAAAGGGGAAGATCATCTTTCGCAACCACGTACCTGCATGACTCAGTGAAGGATTTTACCTGATTTCTGTCTTGGGGTGATCGGTTTATTTTCTCTTCTTACAGAATAGTGAATAGTTTTTCTATGGTCATAGCATGTACTTAAATTTGAAAACCAGTTGGGAAATTTATTATTTGTTCCAGAAATGAGTTTTTCGATGATTATTTCCTTAATGTTTTGAATTTGTAAAAAGTTATTGAAAAAGTATTCATAAATATTAAAATGAAGTTCACATACATATATTGAAAAACTTATCCGTAGGTAATTGAAGATATAGGGCGTCTGTTTTAAAATAATCTTTGTTAATTATAAAAGTCTCTGATATCGAGGGAGTGGAATCAATTAACTTAAGCATGTCTATTTTGCAGCTTTCGCACTTTATTTTATTAAGAATAATTTTAAAAATTGCGTAGCCAATAAAATATCTCCGAGAATTCGAACTTATTTCAAAGTGTTCCGACATGCCTTCATTTAGCACAGTGTCTTCTATTTCAATTTCAGTCAAATCGGCTTCAACAGACAGACTATTTTCTGATTCTGATAGAGATTTACTATAATTATTTAATTCAGAAATTATTGCATTTATGCTACTCTCATTCCATTCTAATAAATTATCTGTCATCTTCGCAATTTTTCAAACGTGATGCTGCGTTAATTTTCAATGAGGTAATTCTTGCAATTAAATAATTAAATTCATATACCGATGGGTTTCGATCACAGTAGAATTCGCATATAACGACCTTCTAGGGACGGGCGATACTATGTCGTACTAACCGGATGACGTACAAAACGGCAGGATTATTTCTTAAGTACATATGTATGTACTTAACTTAAACTTACGAATACATATGTATAATAAATATGAAAGTTTGATTTCCCTATTAAGGTAAATAAAACATTTATAAAGACTCGCCAGCAATCTTACCACAGACGATGTTGTGTCTTACTTTAAAACGGTTTATCCAACTCATGGAACATGTGAAATTTTGCATGTCTAACTGTCTAGCAAAAAAGTTTGCTTTCTCTTGTAGCAGAGATCCATTAATGGGTGTTCCCCGGCCGCGCTGAAGCTTGAACCATTGTAACAATGCCTTATCCACCTGCTCATGAGTAGAAGTCCTTACACGTTTGCATTTCAAAACATTGGCATTAAACAGCGGCTCGAACTTATTTTTATTCTTCTTTATTGTGGATATTGTAGAATGAGATACGCCAAACTCCTTTGCGAGGGTTACATTTGATTTACCGGCTTCTAATCGGTGTAATATTGCACTTATTTCTTCAATTTTAAAACATTTTCGCTTCACAGAACCCATTTGTCGAGCTTTAAGAACTTGTCACAACAAGTGACAAACACTAACTGTGATTTACGCGCGCCAATAAGGAGAGGTGAAGCGCGGGGGCTGCGTAGGCTGTGGAAACAAACCATTGCGCGTCGTTTTAATGGCAGCTCATTAATAAAGATTGAAAACAGCAGAGGTCCCAAAATAGAGCCTTGGGGTACGCCACTGGGGACCGAGAGAAAGTGGGAGGATTTTACGTTTAGGGAGACTTTCTGCTGTCGCTGGGAGAGATATGACCAAAGAAGTTTGCAGGCAGGGACAGACATATTAAACTGTGTGTATAGTTTATTTAGAAGAGCTGTATGACAAACTTTATCGAAGGCCTTGGAGAAGTCAAGTAAAACGAGTGTGGTGGGATTCTCGTTATCTAGGGCATACCAGATGTCATCAGAAATTTTGAGTAATGTAGTAGTGCAGCTATGCTTTGGACGGAAGCCCGATTGAGATGAAGATAAAATGTTTTCATTGTTAAGGAAAGTAAATAGCTGCTTATGAAGTAATTTCTCAAAGGACTTTGAGAGGAAAGGAAGGATAGATATAGGGCGGAACTCAGGGGGATATAACAGAATTCATCAGCTGATTACTGTGTGTGTGCTCTCACGACTCAAAGCACTTTTCGTACGCTCTTTCCTTAACTTGGTGCTTTCGTGAGCGCGAAAGATGTCAGCCAATCTTTCCACGATGCTTGGTTGAAAAATTGCCAGTTGTTCAGGTTGAGACTTCTTATTGTATTCTAAATTCTTTGATTATAGCTTGTCAGTGAATGGCAGCGTGTAAATAGATTATAAGGACGGCATAGACATTACGGCAGGATTTTCGGAAAATTTTGAATTGTAAGCCCCCTTCTGATTATGGCTTTAAATTTACGCCTGCACTGAGCGACCAATACGAACACAGCATATTCTAACACATCAGGGAATGTGTTTAGTTTATATTTCCATGATGCAGATACTCTTAGGGGCACATTTTGGTGTATAATGCACACTGGTTTAAGACTATATTAACTCCGCCATATTGGAGTCATCAGCACCGCCTTAAATTTTAGCCGTTCAAAACACCAAAGCGTAAGCTCTTCTTTTGTTTCCATCACACCCGATTTGCTATAATCCCCCCGCCATGGCTTGAAGAATATTGTTATGATCCTCTTTATTGGGCGACCATTGTTCGAAGTATTTGGAAACAATTCATCTGACGGGCAAAGAACCATAGCTTTGATATCTCCTGAAATCCTCTTCACTTTAAAATGTAATTGCACGTGTCCTTCAGAATTAGCACATCTTCCAATAAAGTTGTCATAGGAGATATTATTTTTAATGAAATGATACAGTAACATTTGTATTACCTCGAATGCCGCTTTTATATCTAATTGAACATCTAAAAAAAAATTAAATATGTATTAATCGCATTCGTACGAAATGCATTTTCACAAGAAAATAGTTTGAACGATTATAACTTTCTTTAGTCAGCTCTACAGTTGCAAATATTTGATTTAAGGCGGTATTGCCATAGAGAGCACCAATTTTGAAGGGTTTGCATTTATTTTTTTTATGGGAAAACGAATAAAGATAGACACTTGCAGTTTTTTGGAGGTTCAAAAGCATTTAAAAAAAATTTTGAATTACATAAAAATATCCAAAAATTGGTCTAAAAATTTGCAAATACAAACGGTTTGCAGGTTTCTGCCTCCCTGGGTGGTCTGAAACAGAAATGACCGAAATGTTATCAATCAGTATCCTCTCGATTAGGTACCCACGTACGATTTTTTCGATATCTTCAACATTGACAAAATGGCGCCAAATTTAAAAAAAAATTAATTTTTCGCGTTTTTTTTCGAATAAAAACGTGGATTAAAAATCGAATTTTTAAGATTACCTGCAAAATGTATTTCGAAACATTCTGTGGAAATTTCAAGTCGATCGGTCAATTACAGTCGTCAGAAGTTTGTGAACCATTTTGAAAAACGTGTTTTCGAAAAAAACGCGTTTAAAATTTTGCAATGTCGGCATTTCGGTTCGCGCGCGCTTTACATGTCGACTTCAAAGGTCGTTTAAGCAATGTTAGAGATCGAATTCCGAAAAATCCTTTCACAGGGTAAATTATACTTTATATATACATAGATATAAAAAATGCAAAAAAAAAATCGATTTTTTGAAATTGCTCCATGGGAATACCCCCTTAATATGAGGGTCAGAATGCGTCATGTTAAATTTTACACCAAATCAGTTAACTTTTAAATGGAATTTGCAACTTGTACTGAGTTCACAATTCTTCGTAGCATTCAGAGTTCTCTTTGTTCTCATCTCAGTCTGGGGAAAACTGAGCAACCCCCGAACTGTCCGCCGCCAATATCGATGAAACTTAAATATGTGAAACTACAGATGTGGTCAAAAAATTACGATCACTTAAGAAAAATCGAATTTTCGTTATAAAATCGTTTATTGCTTAATTTATGTATTTATTTATTTATTCGCTTAATACAACCTACAGATTTACATTAAACTATAAATTAAACTAAGAACTAAAACAAATGACCAGAATGAAAGCAATTATAATTAGAAGGCTTATTATAGGGGTGAGTTTGTAGAGTAAAGGGAATGCCTAAGGGAGGCTTTGTCAACATGGAAGTCGAAGGCTGCTGTGTAGTTGACTTTCCGTAGCATTCTGGTGAAGGGCTCGAAGTGGCCGTAATTAGTGCGATGACTATCGAGGCGAAAGATGGGAAATGATCTAACGTTTCGGGGGTTAGTGTTAAGGGAGATACTGTGTAGGAAGTCGGGACAGTCAATGGAGCCGGTTAGGGCTTGGTGGATAAAGGTAACATTAGCGACATCACGACGCAAGGCAAGCGGCTGGAGGTTAATCAGTTTTAGCTGGCTTTTATACAGAGGATGGTTGAAGTTATCAGTCCAAGGAAAGTCACGCAGCGCAAAGCGGAGAAATCTACGCTGAACTGCTTCGATCCTGTTAATGAAGCTGGATTGGGGGGGCACCAGACCTGGCAGGCATACTCTAGGAGTGGCCTAACGAAGAAGATGTAGAGTGATTTGGTGACATAAGGTTCAAAGAATTCCTTAGACCTACGTTTCACAAAGCCAAGGGTTTAATTGGCTTTATTTACGATGTGATCAATATGGGAACTAAAGTTGAGCTCACTATCGCAGATAACACCCACACTGAAAGAAATATTTGACCATATTTTGGGAGAACCATACATATAGTCCAATTGACTATATACCAAAACTTGACGAAGCTTCGTTAAATATGGAAAAAGTGTTTATTAGAATGGTTTTCTGGACCATCTATATTGATGAACATATTTAATCCATGACCAAGTAAAAGGACGCAAGCGTCTATTTCATAGTTACCCGGACTGTAAATTCTAGACGCTCGCAACCATATTATGCTCACAGTGACTCAATACCTATGTTACTGCGATCATATGATGGTCACTGGGACTATAAACTCTAGTTGCTTTGACTACATTTATATAGGTTTTTAACTACTATATAGTAGCTTCGACTAAATTATACAGACGTTTGGGCCATAAGATATATACCATTGCAACTATATTATGCTTACTGCAGCTAAAAAATAAAGTTGCTGTGGCTAGAATTATGATCACTATATCCTTAAAATTTAGTCCCATTGACTATAATTTTAAGCATTTATGTTCACTTCATAGTCGATACAACTAAAATAAATAGAATCTCAGACCATAATATGTAGACCCTTGCAACTATAATCATGCTTACTGTTACTACACAACATAGTTGATCCGACCAGAATTATGAACTCTTTATCCTTAAAATTTAGTCCCTTTGACTAAATTTATAAGGATACCGAGACCACTTTATAGTTGCACCAACTAAATTATGTTGAAGCTTGCTTATTTTCACTGCGGTGCTCCCTGAAATTTAAATAAATAAATTTTTTTTAAAAATGTCGATACATATATTTATTTTACTTATACATACAAACTGACTTCTAAACACTTTACTTGGCTGGAATAAATATTTTAATCGAAAAAGGCCGACACCGAAAAACACGTCCGCCTTTTAACAGATCACCTAATGAAAAGACTCATCTCTGGCGTTCATGCAGTTTACCAATTTACAACCATTTTTCTAGCAAGCTTTCAGCAGTTAAAATCTATATTATAGTTGCGATATCTTTCGTTAGTTCCGTGTGGTCATGAGATCCTTATATATAGTCCATCGTAATTTTTTTTATAGTCAGGGGATTCCTAAATATAGATGCACATGCGTTTAACGAAATAATATATTTAGTTAGTACGCGCACCGCAGCAACTTTTTAGAGATTGGTTTGCGCCCAAGGTTCTCTCGCCTATCATATGGATGCCAGAACTATATCTATAGATTCTCGTACTATATTGTAAAAATTATAGATTTCAAGACTATTTTATTGCCCAGTGGACCATGCAAATCCATGAAAATTTTTCTCAGTGCAGGTCGCGAAGGGAATTAACAGATGGAATTGGTTCGCCTGAGAGAACGTAGGATCTAGGAGAAGTTGAGGAGCGTTTACGGGAGAAAGTGATCGATTGGCATTTGGATACATTGAGATCGAGGAAGTTTTTCAAGCACCAAGTGGAGAAACTGTTCAGGTCGTTTTGAAGTAGGGTAGATTCAGATGTGTTGGTGAGTTGTTTGAAGCTTTTCATGTCATCAGCATAAATCAAAATTTCGGAATGATTGATAACCTTTTCAACATCATTTAGGGTTAGTATAAAATTAGAGGACCAAGGTGATTGCCCTGCGGGACACCGGAATGGGATATGAATGGGTTTGAAATCGTGCAATCGAAACGAACCCTGTAACGGCGGTAACTAAGATAAGATTTAATCCACGAGATGAGACGGGGTGGGAAGCCAAGATAATTTAATTTGAGGACAATGATTTGGTGGGAGATTTTGTCGAAAGCTTTGCTAAAATCGGTGGCAACGACATCAACTTCTACACCGTTTTCCATTGCTTGTAAGGTGCGAGACACAAAGCTCGTTAAGTTGGTAGTTGTGGACCTACCTTTGAGGAATCCATGTTGAGATGAAGACAAAATGGACTTACAGTGGAAGGACATGGAGCCATAGATAAGGCTTTCGAAGAGTTTAGGGATGCAGGATAGTTTAGCTATTGGACGATAGTTTGATATGTCGCCCTTGCAGCCTTTTTTGTGGATTGAGGTGATATAGGAATCTTTCCAAAAGTTGGGAAATGTGCCCTTGGATAGGGAAAGTAAGAAAAGATTGGTTAGAGGATTAATGAAATGGGTAGCACATTCCTTTAAAATAATGGTGGGAATCCCATCAGGGCCGGGATCAAAGTCATCGGCAAGAGAATGGATTTTATTGGCAAGAAGAGACGGATCAATTGGAACAAGGGAGCTTTGTGGGCAGTTTCTCAAAAAGTAAGGATGTTATTATAAATTTTTAATTATTATTTAGTACATCTTCCTTTGACTTGTATTAAATTATTTATTGCATTAGGCATACCTCTTATTAGCGAAGGACGCATATTTTTTATTTCGGAGTTTTCACTCCATATATTAATAATATTTTCTATCAATTGGTTCTTTGTCGTTATTTTCCTTTTTAATATGTAATTTGTTTTTCACAATGCGTCATAAATTTTCAATTGGATTCACATCGGGACTATTACTAGGCCATGGGAGAGCGTTTACTTCCCTCTCCTGTAGAAAATCCATGACTGTTTTCGCTTTATGGCACGGGGCTCCATCATGCATAAATGTTCCAGCACCTTCAGGAAACCACTCGTTAAACCGAGGAAGCATTTGTGTTTCCAATACTCTTAAATATTGCTGATGTCGCATAGTTCCTTCCACGATGTAAATCGCTCCTGGACACTGATGAGATGATGCTACAGACCATTACTTTTTACGGTTTCCCTATAGTTTGCAGGACGCATTCTTGATTTAAAGCTTCACCGGTGCGCCGTCTTACATATTGACTGCTTTTTTCATTAACTTAGAATATTAATTCATCACTGAAGCATACCTGCAGCAAAAATACATAATTTCAGCAACTCATAATTGCTCAAAATTAAAACTACAGAAAGAAATATTCGATCTAAAAATGTTGATGCGTTGTGCTAAATTGAAAAAAGTCTTATGTCACGAAAATTTTAATATTGGTGGTACATGCATTTCCCCAATCTTCAGCAGACCAATGTCCCAGTTGTTTTGCCCAAAATATGCGTTTTGCGACCATCCTAGGGGTTAATATCGGTTTTTTTTTGTCGAGGGCGACGGGCATACAGTCCTCCCTCCCTACAGGCGCTGTTTTTAGATGCGGTACTTACGATTTGTGCGGCCTCTGCTACCATGGCATCTCAATCCAACCTCCTCTGTCCAATGATAAGGTATAGGAACAATGCGAATGCAACGTGCGCGGTTGCTTACATTTTTTCACTCTGCATTTTACATGCACCACTTATAGATTGTGTGCTACGCTGGCTCGGCTAGAGAGCCTGCGCAGAATGGTGTTATTTTGTTGAGAGATTTCAAAGACTTTCTTGAACATTTTAAATTGCAATTAAGTAAATAGCTGTGATTTCGTGTTACAAAAGATGGGTAAACATAATATAAGGTGTTCGGTGTGTGCCTTTGCGAGGGACAATTATCAGGAATTAAGTTTTGTACTTTGCGTGGAAAATACACAATTATTCAAAATAAAATCATGAACCCTGTAAAAGCGTTTGAATATTAATAGCATCTCCCCCAAAATTTTTGTTTTGCTCTCCCAAATTACTTCTTTATAACTCTCTATTTCTAACAAAATGAAATGTCTGGTCCGGTTAACGGTACCAACGTCGTTGAAAGATAAGGTAAAACGTCACTAGTGTTCCTTCTTGTTGGATAGATATTTGGGCCTTTTGGCAAGCACGTTCTCAGTGAGACAACTGAGATATTCTCAGTTGGCTCACTGAGACGACGTGGTCTCGCACATCGTCTCACTTTCACATTGAGCAACAAAAATGAAAGCAGCCTTTGAGCAACTGAGCCATCTGAGATGGATTATCTGTGTCTCATTTGTCTCAGTTATATGTTGTGTGTTGCGACAGCTCTTGAGTAGCCCTCAGAATAATCTTTAATTTTATTTTATTTATTTTTCAAGCGTCCCACTTAAAATCGGCATAATCATATATAATGGGTCTTATTCTGGTAAACACGACACGACTAGCCAAGACACTTTCTAAACCTAGGCTTTTAGCATTGAAAGTGTGCCTTGGCTAGTCGTGCCGTGTGGAAACGATCACCAGAAAAATTCGATGCCAAAATCAGCTGATTAATCCAATTATCCTACCCAACTGAGATGGTTGCTCAAAATGTTGTCTCAGTTGTCTCACTGAAAACGTGCTTGCCGAAAGGCCCTATTATTTGGTATAACTATAATTGACTAAGCCTTTCATCGGCTTCGCACACCATCAACCAGTCTTCGTAGTGGAACCGTATAGAACGAGCTGAGTTTAATGGTCATGTGGTACCTGGACTCGACCATTGACTACGCATACACGACAGTCCCAAATCAGGACTAGAAACCGGTTGTAGGCCAAAATCACGGCTGCTCGAGTAAACGACACAAAGTGGACTAGGAATTTGTCCCTTGTGTACTATCTGTGAGCGAGTAAAATTTGTGACATTTGAGGGATCGAGCACACACATACAGATATATCAGGCCTAGGCCCAATTCAATCGGGGCTAGGCCAAAGTCGCGACTTTGGATATCGTGTATACGTAGTCATTAAGTCAGAACACAAATGTGACGCCCCTAGCTGGAGGGAGAATTTTAAAGCAACAACAACAACAACTATATTGTGGTAAAAGTCTGCGAATTGCGGACTATCGTACGCATTGTTCATAATAATTGCAGTTAAGGGGTATTGCGCTTTGAAATTTTGAAAAAATCGAAATTTTTTTCTTAATATTTCTATTGTTAATGTATTTAAATTTAATTTATCCAAAACGAATTTTTCAAAAATTCATAAAATTGACGTAGTTATGATGCCTCAAAGTTGGAGCGGCGAACTCATTCATTCACGTTTTTATCTTAATCCAAAACTTTAATCGCGTTTTTCTCGAAACGACATTTTTCAAAACGGCCACCACGATATCTCAAGTTCTACTTGACCGCCGCTATCGCCGGAACCATGATTTTGTTTATGCGATAAATAGTTTTTTTTAAGGGGAGGGTAAGGTTAATTCGTACAAAAAAAGGCACATTTTTGTGAATTTTTTTCGACAACTCAGTTAAAATCTATTCATTAAAGCTAATGGTGCATCAAAGTAGAACATTTGAAGAATATTTTGTAAAATTTTCATGTAGAAATATTGAAAAATAAGGTAATGGCAGCCATTATTTGGAAGCGTCTCAGAAAAAAATAGAATTGCGGTGCCCCTCATAACTCGGTGCTGGATCATCTCAAATCAAAAAGGAAATTTTTTGGCGTTAGATAATCGCTTTCCCCAGGTAACGCGGGAGGGGTTTTTCGAAATTTAAATTTTTAAATTTTTGGGAACACTTTGAAGTGAAAAACGCGATTTTTGCAAAGAAAATCGGATAATTTGTTATTATAAAATAAAAAATATTAACAAATTTGAAAAAAACTCTCCCGTGTTACCTCGTAAATTATGTACCACAATAGTGTTCAAAATTTCAAAAGAATCGGTGTAGTAGTTTTGAACTTATGAGGGGCACCGACTTTGAAAACATGAGTTGTGGGAAAAACGCCTTAAAGTTTTAAACACTAAAAAATTTAGAGTAAAACGTTCATAAGCGAGTTGCTTAAACTGCTGTATCTTCGTTAGTTTTGCTACGATGCGTCTCAAATTTTCACACAATATTTTTGAAAGGTTCTTCATTTAGAAAATCGAATAAAAAAAAAATTGAAAAAAAAAATTTTAATACCTTACCCTCCCCTTAATCCAACAATTACTTCGAAAAAAAACCCAAAAAATCGAACTTTTTTTTTTAAATTTGTATGACTTTTGCAAATTTCTATATTTTTAACTTTTTCCTAGTTCAGGCGATAACCAATAGGATACAAATTGACAACAATTTGGAATTTTTTGTTTCAGACGTCTCTGAGGGCTGCAATCATGGTGGCCGTTAACCCCTTCGCGAAAAACATCTCTACTTTGACCAGCTCTGACAGCTGGAATTTTTTTGTATTGTCAACGAAAAAAATATATTTTGGTACCAGAGACTTGTATTAATAAATAACAAAAACAAAAATCAAAATATCTTTTGTAGTTTCTGAAAAAAAAATCTTAAAATCTTACTCCAAAAATGACGTTCAAAGCGCAATACCCCCTTAACAGCGTGAAAAAAACTAAACTTTACGTGAATTTACGAAATGAAGTGTTTCGTGGTGGTTTGTCGCAACAACACGCAATTTCCGCGTGGGACTTCGTTTTTCAGGTAAATGGTTTGAAATTGAAATGCAAGATAAATGTTCCATTTCATAAAACTGCATTAAAAGGTGTTATATTAACTTTAGCAAATTAAGAATATCGGCTTATTTTCCATTTAGGTACATTTCAAAAAAGCATCGTAACCTGTCAGTGAAGGGCAGCGTGTAAAAATAAATTATAAGGGGCCATAGACATTATGGCAGGAACTTCGGAAAATTTTGAATTCTAAGTCCCCTTCTGATTATGGCTTTAAATTTACGCCAGCACTGCGCGACCAATCTGAACACAGTCAATTCTAACACATCCTTGTGGGACATACGTTTTTGCGAGTGAACATGGATGTTGAAACAAGAGTACTCTGCACGCTATGTCCACTCTACGTCGAATTGTGAACTTAACAGTAAAATTTCACTTTCGTACGAAAATCAGAACAGGGTCTTTACTAATCTTTACCATTTGGTAGCTTCTTCAGGGCATTTCGTAGATCCTCCCGCGCTTTCCGAGATTTTTCCTTCGCTTCTCGGGCGGTAGTCGCGGTCACAGAACCAAGACGCTTAAGTTCGTTCAAAATTGGAGCGAGACGGTTCATTAACGCTGGATCAAATGAAATGATTTCCTCCCATTCGTTCATATGACGAATGAAACTGTGGTGCAAGCCCTGAGTGTCGCTGCCTAATGATATTACTGCCTAAATGAAAAAATCACAATTCGAAAAAAGTTTATTTTTATAATTTTTGTACCGTATATGAAAATTGTTCTGGCAGATCCAGAGGTAATGTACGTGGTGCACTCTCTGACATACTAACTAGAGTCAAAAAAAATTTGGGATTACACTTTTATTTCTCTGCGTCTAAACAATTTGTCACTGAACTTCACAAATTTGAGTGATTAATTTCCACTTTTGACTAACAGATATGTACGTACAGCCAACTAAATATTATGAAAACTGGAAACATTTTGGTAAATTCGGATTTGTTCACAAAATTAGCATTAATATTTAATATTTCCCCTTCCGAAATATTACTTCTTTGCATCGGTGCGACATCGAGTCAATAAAGCGTATACACCTTTCAATTATCGAAATACAGTTCCAAGATTCTTTAACTGCAGACCACAATTCGTGATATTCTTCGGTTTTTCTTAATGTGCCTGTCGATATCGATGCACAGTATCCCAATAGGTTTGAGATCGGGTGGCTGTGCTGGCCACTTTTAGGTTTGGTATACATATTTGGTGCTCAATTCCTCATTTCTTCTGTGTCTTATGTAGCTTCTTTCATCTGAGCCAATGGTGTTGAATATTGATTCCCCTGTAAATATGACTCTAACTAGACCATTCTTCACGAGTGCAATGTAGTCTTTGATAACAGGTAATTGAATTCGACGAATTTTTGCAGATAGGAATGGTTTCTTTGTCGCCATGCGTCCGAACAAACTTATTTCCTGGTCAGTATGGGAGGAGATTTCAGCGTGGATTTGCAGGGCGGTCTTGACAATCGGCTTCTGATATAATAATACAATAATGCGGTTTGTATCCGCGTCGGTTTTCCGTGGCCTCTTCTTACGACTGATGTGCCATAACGTTCAATATATTTAATAGCTTGTTGACAAGTCATAACTGACAACCCAAGCTGCCGAGCTATTGCACATAATAGTCCAATGACTATGTCGAAATTCCCTATACATATTACCAATGCAAATGCTACGACGTCGGGGATATTTAGTTGGGTGGTTATTGGGACGTACAATGCCGAGTTGCCGGGAATGCCGATTGGACACATCAGTCGCCATATTGAAAAATGTGTCGGCGCCGGTTTTATTCAAATAACTCGGCATCTCGTTTGAGCCACAACAAAATTTAAAAAAAAAACCTTTTAAAGGCTTTTAAAAGTACTATAACTTGTTTAGAGCACTTTTATCATACGATGGATAGTTTTTGAGTTATTTCACGTCAAATACTTTTTTTTCTGCTGCGTAACTGCTTTTTTTGTGTTTTTCTCGTAAACGGCCACTTTTACGAAAAAAGCAAGACATCAAAACATCTTGAAAAAACCTACAGAGTGGTTATGTTATGTTCATTTCACGATAATGCTGCAGTCTACGTGCCCAGAATAGTCAGATTTCGGTGCGCACACAGCCAGCAAAGCACATTTCTACCTTAGCTGGACCAAATATGAAGTTGAGTTGAGTACAGTATATTTATTTTCCTTGGAAACAGGTTTGGCCATTTTCCCACTAGGGTTTTTTGGTGAGTAAGTAGCTTCTGTATCTACTTATGGTATTTTTAGAATGAGTGCAAATTGTAACCAGTTATGCTCTATATCCTGTATGGGTCAAAGTTAGTAATTGAGATATGACCCACTTATCGTTATCCAATTGAGATGATATTATGCATACTGCTTGAATTTGCATGCCAGATATTGTACTTTGAAATTAGCTGGACAAGTGGTGCCCAGGAAAAGTTTCTGAGTTATCTATCCTACATTCAGTTAGTGAACGTGAAAGAGTAAAGTAGTTTATATGAATGTACGATTGCAATTCGGAGAGCAACTTATATTTTGGAGGATTTAAGGTGGGTGCTACGGATTTATAAATTATAGTAGGTGCTTCATATAACATACAATACATAGTTGTGGGTGCTTATTAGTATTATTATTTAGTAGTGGCTGTTTCTAGTGCTTGGGTATGATCGATAGTTTGTGCATTAGTATGTTAATTTTATGGTAGTGATAAATGTGTGTTCTGCTTGGCTTATTGTAGAGATATATGGTTAGGTGAACATTATTAACCATCCCATGTTCATATCACTGAATGTGAGTTGCGGCTTGACCCTGTTGTGTCCACGTTCGACTTATGACTGAAATATGGCACCGTTTTTGGAATTAGATAATTTTACTATTTGAAATCTCAACGGACCTAAAAACTGCTAATATTAAGGAAAATGCAACGAAATTGAGTATTCATAGGCTGCTATATTGTTCACTTCCACTAACCCTTGAGATAAGCTCAATAAAATCGTATAGCAACAAAACGTCCCCAATGTGCTTATCCAAGGAGACAAATCGTCGGCAAACAGAAACTCGACGGTGTGCTTAAGGTCGTATTCTTATTTGAATTGTTTTCTTTGCCAAAATGTTTCGTTATATACCATCAAAGTCTGGCTCTAATGCTAGGGAATTTGAGCTGGGAACGTCCAGCATTAAAACAAATATAAATAAGCGCAACCTTCAGCTGTATTAAAGTAACTGCGGTTCATGGTCATATAGCGCCCCTGTCTGGACCAAGTAAGGCACTGATGTGACGCCTTCCAAGAAAGACAAACTAAAAAAACACAACAACAACTTTATATACAAATTTATATATTAATGTTTTGTTTAATAAAATATTAGAAACTGAACACTCCGGAACACTTCAAAATTTATCAAAATGTTTTATAAGAATAAAGGCGATAAAGCTCGTCTTTCAAATTATCGATCGATAGCATGGGTAACCTGTTTAGTTAAACTGCTGATATCAACAAATGGTGTCAACAAAATTCAGCACGAATTGCAAACTGGGTGGAAAACCGTGGGTGCATTGTAACTTGATTTCTTTGCTGGCTACATACAACGGTCGTAAATGGCTTGTTTGACTATTACAGGAGCTATGAGACCAACCATTTTTGTAGGAAAATAAGCGATCTCAGGCAGGTAACCAATGACCCAATTGATCCCAGATTTCTGATGATCTCCGACAATCGTTCCCAGAAATCTGTCGAATTGGACATTTTACGGTAATCTATTCCAAGAGAGAAATATATGACAGCACATTTTTTTCGGATAGTCACACTGATCTTCTTTAGCTTTAGATGCAGATGTTCGAAGTTGTATCTACAGTAAGTGTAATAAAAGCTTGGGTGTAGTATTTAAAGGGTTAAACAAGTCAATCCGATTATAAGCGGATGAATGAGATCAATTGGACACCCATTATCCTTACAAAGTATTTCTATGTACAGTTAAATCTATAAATAAATTCAAAATGAATTTACTTTATTGTCATGTTCCCCAAATGGTTTTGTGTAGGTGTATGAGAAAAAAATAGATTTTTGTTTACATTCTAGCCCAGAGGTAAGGGTACCCTCTCGAAAAATCGAAGTCGGGTATATCGTATTTCATATTATCTTTATAGCTTTCACCATTTAGAGTTAGTCAAAAGTATCATAGAATAGCGGAATATTAGCTATGGTGTCCAGTGACTACGCCCTTGTATAAGCTAGCCCCAGTTTTGAGCCTACACTTTGGTTTACTTACATCTATTTAGAAAGTGCATATTGTGAGTTTGTATGGTTTCACCCAGTCACCACTTACGAGTATTCTTTCCAGGCTAGAGTCTACTTTGATTAACCAAATTAGGCCATATACCTACTACGGTCATTGCCACGGCAGTTATAGAATATCAGTAGCTAAACCCTAATTCCTGCTGACTGACTATAAACCTTATGGTAGTTAATGTAATACATCAAAAGAAGAAGCTTACCATTAATATCAGATTGTGGAAAGCACTCAAAACTCCCATAGATGTTGTTAATGAACTCGGTCCCTAGAAGCATAGACTAGAACTAATTAGTAAGGCAAGTGTCAGCGGAATGTTTTGCGTCCAGAGAGTGGCTTGCCGCTGGAAACAAGTTGTTCGTCCAGCGGGTTCTTACCTAACACAGCAAAAAATCGCGATGTTCACGCAAGGGAACTGGCCTCAGGTGTACATTACACGCCCTGATGTAGATACGATAGGAATAAACATGCTAAAGGCTGAGTAAGTGTTGAGAAATCACGAAAACAACTCCCACGTTTGTGGACATTTTAACGAGTACTTTCCCGTAGGTGTGATGTCACAACTTGGACAGAACCGTTCCCCATGCCTAGGAATGAACTCCTAAAAAATGTTCCCGGGAAGGACGCGCTTTTCTGTAGTTTCCCTGATAAAATAGACAGCGAGCTCCTGGACCTGGCTGGACCACAACTAAAGGTCGTTTCCACGATCTCTGTAGGATTTGACCACATCGACATCGGTGAATGTAAAAAAAGAGGCATCCGCATCGGAAATACCCCTGATGTCCTAACTGATGCGACAGCGGAGCTTACGATGGCTCTTCTACTCGCAACGAACAGGTAACTACACTTGACTACCCTGAACTACTTAAACGCATTTTTACTGTATTTAGACGACTGTTTGAGGCCAACAAAGAGGTGTTCAACGGCGGTTGGAGGAACTGGTCCCCCGGTTCGAGTTGGCTTTGTGGATACGGACTTAAAGGTTCAACTGTAGGTATATACGGCTTTGGAAGAATCGGTCAGGAAGTGGGTAAACGTATAATTCCATTCAAACCAGCGGCTATTCTATACAATAGCAGAACCGAGAAAAAAGAGGCTGCCGAAATAGGAGCCAAGTACGTGGCCTTCGACGATCTAGTGGTGGAGTCTGACATGGTAATCGTGTGTACGGCGTTAACCAAAGACACTGAGCTCAAATTCAACAGAGAGGTGTTCGGAAAGATGAAGAAAAATGCAATTTTCATTAACACTGCTAGAGGGGGGATTGTGGATCAAAACGCTTTGTACGAGGCATTAGAAAATAAAACAATTTACGCGGCGGGATTGGACGTTGCTACGCCAGAACCTATGGCGCTGGATGATCCGCTTCTGGCGCTACAAAATTGTGTGATCCTTCCTCACATCGGGAGCGCTGAAAAAAACACGAGAATTGAGATGTCACGAATCACAGCTTGCAACATTATAAAGGGTCTCAAAGGGGAGGATATGGTCGCTGAAGTAAAATAAATCAGTTGTGCTTTAGTACTCTAAGTTATTAAAGTTTACACAGCTCTTATTCATTATTTTTTTTAATTTTGGGCACCCTCTACGGTGGTAGTTCCCTTTACAAAAACTTGTATGGGCCTTCGGAAGCCTTCAGCGCAGTGCCTAGGCACTTCCAAGTTGTAAATCTCACTAAACCCAACTTCTGGTCCAAGGAGGTAGCTTGTGAAGTCTAAAGGAAGGAATTTTATTGACTTGTAGTTCTCCAGGATTTCAGGCTGTGGGGAAAAATCAGCAACTTCAGTTTCAGTCTGTTTAAACCAGCTTACCGTCAACTTCTTTCGCCGTTTCGATTATTCTGAAATTTTCTTGGAAAGTTATTTTGATGGTAATTTTGAAAATTATTTTGATCATGCCATGGTCGAGGAGGGTAGTTGTTGGAGTTATTAGGGTTATTTTGTGTGTGGTAATTTAGTGAATTTTCTATTACTATACTCCAAATAATTTCCTTCTGTTAAAATTTGGAGTGTTTCTTCAAGTGACTGAGGGTTTCTACTAAATATGTAGTACACTCCTTACAGGTTCGATCATTTTATGCTTAAGAATATCTAATGCTATACTTTTGGTTGATTCTAGATCTATGTCCATTTGCTCTAATTTACATTTTGTATTTAATTTTTGTAATTTTTATTGAATTTCGTTATAAAATTCTAATACTGTGTTACGAAAACTTACACTTTTTAATTCATCTAATAATAATTGATACGAACTTTTCTTATCACTAAAATTAGATACCAAGACTTCTCTTATGTCACTCCATACATAAACGTTACTATTAATGTTAAGTATTATTTGGGTCTTGCCGATAATTTTTGTTTTAAAGATGTTGGCGATTAGTTGTTGGGTCCACTGCATCTATGAAGGAGTTTAAACTTTTGGATGATCCTTCGAAGGTTGGGAGTTTGTGGACGTATTTGATCGGGTCTATTATGATGGTCTTGAAGTTCTCCTTGAGTTGCGGTTTTTGTTGTTCTTGCTCATCCTGTGCGTTTCCAAGCATAGGAGGTCTCAGAATACTGCTTGATAGAGCCATTTTCTTAAGCGTGATTCACTTCCTTTTTGTGGATCTGGGAGCTTTCACTAGCGTTCTTTGTGTGACGTTTTCACAACGCTTTGGAAAGGGATCGCGTTATTTTTTTCGAAACTTGAAGCACTTTTATTGCACTTCAGTCACTATAAATTTTGTCACACGTAATAAGCGAACTCGCGGTGCTACGCAGATCCTACCGACTGCGCCAATTACAATTTTACAATAAAAACGACCTCTTTTGGTATACAAAAGTCAGATTTTATTTTATTATTTGTTCTTACAAGAACATGAACAACTCCACGAACTTTAACTTACTTAACGGAGAACCGAGAACTAGAACTGGAACTTCTGAACTGAGACTTAGACTGAGACTGAGACACTCTTCATCTGATCCTGGCTCCTTTTATACTGCTTTTTCGTAAAGCGTGATCAAGCAAGACGCGCAGGTGTTGATTTATTACGGTATCCTTAAGTGGATGGATACATTTAGATAAAGTTTTATTGTTTTTAAGAAATGTTCGAGAAAGGACATTTGGTTTTAATAGGAGTGCTTGATTATTTTATGTACGGAATGTTCTGGGAAGAACATTTGGTTTTAAAACGTTTTACATAAGTGTTTGAGTTCTTAGAAAAGAGGTCTGTTATAAGTCCTTTCCTGTTCATCTCTGATGTAACAACGTCCACTCTACGTCGAATTGTGAACTTAACAATAAAATTCTAAAATAAAACTTTCGCACGAAAATCAGAACAGCTCCTTTACTAATCTTTACCATTTGGTGAGTTGCATTTAATAGCTTGTTGACAAGTCATAACTGGCAACCCAATATGCCGAGCTATTGCACATAATAGTCCAATGACTCTGTCGAAATTCCCTACATTACCAATGCAAATGCTATGACGTCGGGGATATTTAGTTGGGTATTTTGTTGGGACATACAATGCCGAGTTGCTCGGCATCTCGTTTGAGCTACAACAAAATTTAAAAAAAAAACGTTTCAAAGGCTTTTAAAAGTACTTTGTTCAGAGCACTTTTATCATACGATGGATGGTTTTTGAGTTATTTCACGTCAAATATTTTTTTCTGCTCCGTAACTGCTTTTTGTGTGTTTTTGTCGTAAACGGCCACTTTTACGAAAAAAGCAAGATATCAAAACATCTTGAAAAAACCTACAGAGTGGTTATTTTATGTTCATTTCACGGTAATGCTGCAGTCTACGTGCCCAGAATAGTCAGATTTCGGGGCGCACACAGCAAGGCACATTTCTACCTTAGCTGGACCAAATATGAAGATGATTACAGTATATTTATTTTTCCTTGGAAATAGGTTTCGCCATTTCCCCACTAGGGTTTTTTGGTGAGTAAGTAGCCTCTGTATCTACTTATGGTATTTTTAGAATGAGTGCAAACTGTAACCAGTTATGTTCGATATCCTGTATGGGTCAAAGTTAGTAATTGAGGTTTGACCCCCTTATCGTTATCCAATTGAGCTGAGAGTATGCATACTGCATGAAAACAATACAATATTTTAAAAGAAAAACATTGTTTCTTCAATGGTGTTCTTATGTAGGGTTGTTTGTATGGTTCAAATTTAGTGAATGAATTTCACCCACTTCCCATTATCAAATTGAGTTCAAATTTTGCGCACTACTTTGGTTCTGATGACAATACAATATTTTAAAAGAATCAGCAGTAATTAATTAACTAATTGGCTGTAATTAATTAATTGGTATTTTATAGAATTTGAAATGCTCAATTTTAAATATTTTTGTTAAGTGAAAAAATAATGTATTTTTTTCCTATTGTAAGAAACTAGAATAATTAATAATTAAGACTAAGAAGTAAAAAAATTAATAATTTAAAAAAACTAGATGTGTGTTATTAAGTGGAAATTATTACAATAAATATCTAGAATCTGAAGGCTCATACAGCCTTGGCCAAAAGTATTAGGCATCCTAGTTTTTTGCAGGTATCGTACAAAATAATTCCTAGAAAGATTTATATTGTTTGTCAATATGTTCCCACCAATCATAAATGGTAATTCATGTAATAAACCCTTTCCTAGAAGGACCATAAACGTCTGGTTGGGAAAATCTCCGTCGGTTTTTGTATGAACAAGGCAAATCTCAAGTTGAAATTGCAAAAACTGTGAAATGTTCTAGTTGTGCGGTGCAAAGTGCTATTAAACGTTTTCTGGACACTGGATCACACAGTAATAGACAAAAAACAGGTAGAAAAAGAGTCAGTTCGAAACGTGATGACCGAAATTTGATTCGAGATTCCCTCAAAAATCGAAAAAATCGTCTTCTGAGTTCGCTGCTGGTCTATCTGATCTGATTGGCAGAACGATTAGTGCTCGAACCACAAGAAAAAGACTTGTAGAGGCAGGGCTGAAAGGTTGCAAGGCTAGGAAGAAGCCATTGCTCTCAGCAGAAAATAAAAAAGATCGCCTTGAATGAGCCTTAAAACATCAATCTTGGACGGAGGCCGATTGGGATAACGTGATATGGTCCGACGAATCAAAATTTGAGGTATAATTATTATTATTATTATTATATAACATTTTGTATAATTTCAATTATTTATAATGGTGGAATCGCAATCAGTCCGTTTGTGAAAACATTTCATGAATATTGAAAATAATGTTAATTTTTTTTAATTTTTCAAGTTTTCGGCACTCCTGGTTCGACGTTTGTGAGGAGGAAGGTAGGTGAAGCTTACCTCCCCGAATGCGTCGTGTCCACGGTTAAACACGGAGAGGGCAGCGTGATGATTTGGGTTGTATGGCGCCCTTTGGAGTGGGTGAAATGTTTATTTGTGAAGGACGCATGAATAGCGAAAAATATATTGCCGTGTTGGATGGAAGAGGTTCTACACCCATCTATTACGAAGATTTACGGTGACACTAATGCGGATAATATAAAATTCCGACTAGACAATGCGCCATGCCACACATCTGTAACCAGTAGGCGATATTTGAAACAAAACAATATTGACCTTTTACAGTGACTTGCCAGATCTCAATCCAATTGAGCATCTTTGGTGCATACTGAAGCGGAAGATACAGGAGCACAACATCACATCCAAAACAGGACTAAAACAAGTCATCCAACAAGAGTGGAACGAAATTTCTCCTGAAGAGTGCCTAAAGCTTGTACGCACATTGCATTGCCAAAAGAATAGCTACGGTAATAAGAGCTAAGGACGGACCGACAAAATATTAATAGTAAGAATAAAGGTTAATAAGTTAAACCTAACTATAGTTTTATTTCCCCCTAATTTACGCAAATAAACTGTATAGTACGATTTTCAGGGGGTGCCTAATACATTTGGCCAAGGGTGTATATTAACACATGTAATTCCAAGGATACCGAGCTATTTAAAGGTTGTTTTACAAATGGCCATACTGTGTATGTCGGGTGTTGTTATTTCCAATTGTCCGAATTACGTATTTTCATGCGACCTCGACTTGTATGATTTGACCTCAAATGCTAGAACTTCGCCAAAATATCCCAAATAACACAACGACAGCGTTTCAATGAAATAACTTTATTGCTTTTAAATTGTATAATTAACACTAGCATGTTTGCTTCTCTGCAATATCGCAGTTACCTCTTACAATATATAACAGCAGCGGTAGAGCTTATAAAAAAAGATTTGTCAGTTAGCCTACGCTGAATCCTCCACATAAATACTGTTCGTATAGCTGCACACATACTGCACAAAATATTAAGTAACAGCACCCGTCTGAACAATTCGAGAAAGAAATTTACAAATGAGTAAAATTAGCAATAAATTAAACGCCGAGTTAGACACGCAGTGAGAAAAACACCTGAAACCTGCGTAAAGGTTCCTATACTTTTTTGGTAGACTGTTTCAACTTAAGCCCTACATAACTCTAAACTTCGCTAGAAGTTAAACAATTGATGCTTAGATGCACTGTACACAAAAGTACTTCATATTAGCGGTAATATTCCTTAAAAGTGAGAGAGAGAGAAAGTAGATAAAAGTAATCGTAAGGTAAGAACTGTCGTCACTATCAGTAGCACTAGCAAAATATCCGCGTGATCTATCTACGTACGGTGACTGATGCACTAATGGAAGGAAAGTGTTTGTGAATATATATACTCAGAAAACTCCTTCTATGAATTTTGTGAAGAATCAGAAACGTTAACTTCGACTTGCTTTCCCCTGGGAATCACTTTCTGTGCTTGGGGTACGCGTTAGAGTGGTGTGGACTGGCCGTGGATGGACTGGTCGGATGGACTTTAGCTGAGTGGTTCCATTAAACCTGAAATTCACGTCCCCGCACATGCTTAGTGGATGCATCTCCTCAGCTTTAGGGGTGACTTCCACCTGCTGAGGCTGGTGTGCAACTTCGGAAGATGTTTTGCTACCCGATGAGCTCTCAAGAGGACTTAAGGGTGTACCTAACCCACTATCAGACTCAACCGGAGTTTTCACAGTGTGAGCAGGCAGGTTTTCCAAATGTTTTCCATCAGCTAACTTCGCCGCTGTTTGATCGGTTAAATTATCCAAAAGCCGACTCGGACGTTGATTGTTAGCTCGCTGCTGTCGCAATTGCTCGTACGTGTGCTCAAAGAATGGAGTCTTCTTTTTAAGTGGTGAACCTTCTGATTCCCGCTCGTTAAGCTCCTCAAGCACTTTGAGAGGAAATCCAAGCTGACTGCTTGCCGAAAGCGATTTACCAATCTTTCTTTCAACGAAGATCGGCTTCTTGCGCTGCTTTTCAATATCATCCAGCTGCTGAATTATCCGCCTAATGTCACTGGGCAAATCGATGTCTTGGTGTCGCTCTATGACTTGGGCAACGTAGCATCCAAGAGTTTGAATTGTCAGCTCCAGGGTCTGGACTTGTGACTGTAACGATGTTATTTGTGACTGCTGGACAGCTCGTGTCTTCTCAAGCTGGGCAATACTCGATTGCGCAAACTGTGAAATAAATCAAAATCGCTTTTAAATTTTTTTCTGAATATCGAAAATGTACAATGTCACCGACTAATTTTAAAAACCGCATTCAAATGTTGTGAATGATAACCTCGTTATGTTCCTGCTAAGTTCAATTTAGCTTTTTTAAAAAACAGGTATGGTTAACGTGTTATTTCCAGCCGATTATAATTTCTAAAAAAAAAAACTTCTTGTCGTATGGTCGTATTTTTAGGGTTTATATCGGGAACACCTTCTCCACTGAACATCCCATTACCGCAGGATTTCCCCAAGGCTCGGTATTGGGACCAATTCTATATAACCTCTTTACTGCTGACTTTCCTGAAATTTCAAACTGTTCATCCTCAATATTTGCAGACGATACAGCAATAGTCCCTCAACTTGGTTTAATAAAACTCTAAGAATATTTTCATAAATGGAACATTAAGCTAAACCCGAGTAAAACACAATGTATGTTGTAACAGCAACCTGAGTTTAAACGGTTCTCCCATTGCATGGTCCGACCACATTAAATATTTAGGCATTACTCTTGATAAAACATTAACGTACAAGAAACACATAACAGTTATCAATAAATTTACTGATAAAAACTTTGTACCCCTTCATAAATAGGAAATCCACTCTGAAGCTGGAAAACAAGCTAATAATTCATAAAGTGATATTTCAAGCCCTTATGCTCTATGGAGCGCCGGTATGGTTCAAATGTGTCAAAACGCACATTAATATAATTCATGTTGCTCAAAATAAGATTTTAAAAATGATACTATATCTACCTTGGCACTTCTCAAGCACTGATTTATACAAAAGGGCGGAATTAGAGCTTATAAATGTAAAACTAAAACGTATCACTGAAAAACTTTTCCTAACATGCTCATGGTCCAAAAATAAACTAATTAAGGAATTATGTAGCTCATAATAAAACTAGCACTGACACAGGATGCACTTAAATGTCCGAAGCCAAAGTAGTATGTAAGAATAGTCGTCATTCTTATCATTGGTAATTCGAAAGCGAGCTAATTTGTTTGTAAAGATCTCTTGCCGCAGAGGCTTTCTAAATTTAGTATCTAAAAAAGTAACGTTGGTCTTAACAATAATATTTAACATTTAACTCCCCTTTCCTGTCAATATTCTTCATTTAAATTTTGCCATTCCTTTGATTTTAAACTTACCTGCAGTTGAGTTTCCAGGTGATGATTTTGTTGCTTTTCCCTATTCAACTGCTCCAAGTGATGATTAGCTGTGGTGATCTCCTCCTGTAGCACGTTATACTCAACTTGGTATTCGATTAGCTGTTTAGATATATCCATTGTAAACACCTGGAAATGACAAAGAAATCACTTAATAAAATAAATTCAAAACCCCCCAAAGCGGAGAATGCTACCTGCTTCATAATTTTCTCCATATTTGCGACATCGATCTTCGGTACCACAGTCTTCAGGTAATCCATGATTTCTTCAAAGTTATCCCTAGTCAGCAGTTCATCCTTGTGAACGGTCAGCAAAGCTATTGCTGCCTTGAAAATCACTTCGGACGACTCCAAAAAGAGGAGGTCAAAAACTCGTGCCACAAATCCAAGGGGAAACTGTGAGCTAAACACTGTAAGTATCCATGGTGCTGCGTATAACGTTGGGGACACGTCGTTCCTATCCAACCACTCATATAAATCAGGCATATGATCTTTGACCAGGCGAGAGAGTTGATAGAGCTGAAGCTGGAACTTCTTCATGTCGGGAAGATATTTGGTGCGCATTTGTCTTCGGAACATGAGATGCTTTAGTAGCTGGAAGGCTTCTTCTTCCTCGCACTAAAATGTATATGGAAGTTGTAAAAGAAATCTGAGACATTATACAACTACCCTTACATGCAATAGGAGAATTCCACAAATGAATCCCAGTCCTTGGCAATATCCCAGCTCGGGATCCAGAATAGAATACGCCTTAAGCAAATTAAACAGGGACAGTTGTCCCACACCCAGAGGGGCTTTATAGTACTTATGGTTGGGAAAAGTTCTTCCTAAGTCAATAAAAATGGCATGTTGGTGTTCAGTAAGATTCTTAAGAAGTACATGGTATGGAGTATTGAAATTTGGAAATTTCTTAGTGTCCACAGGAGCTGTGTTCATCGAGTGCTGCTCAGCAAGAAAACTCCATACATCTCCGCGCTTTGATCGCGGAACTCCATTTTTAATGGCTTGCAAGAGTACTTTGGGATCCTTCTTATTTTCGATCTTCACAGAGTTTTTCTCTATGATCATTTCCCATCGCTCCACTGCCTGTTTGTCACACTGCATTATATCGTCGTAGTCCAGCTTTATTTTCTTAATTTCATTTTCACTCTGACGAGCCTGTAAGCGGGCGTTCTCCTTCTCCATACGATTGAGGAGGATTGTTTGGCGGATAGCCGTTTTCCATAGTTCCCGAAGCTCATCTTTTGTTCTCTTGCCTCGTTTGGGCTCTGCAAATCGAGTCAATGAGTTAAAATATCAAAAAAATAAATTTGTATAAAACTTACGAGTTATGCGCATTGGCGACATAAATTCAGCCTGGGGAGCGTTTCCCATATTTTTATTTGGAGTGACGACACTATTTAGAATAGCTTGTCGCCACGACCCGTGCCGAGTTGTGTTGTCCTTAGGGCTGTTGCCGACTTTTATAAATCTATACAAACGCAAAAATTAATACATACTAAAAGGCTTGACAGCCTTTACTCACATATCCATCATTGGTGATTTCAATTGCTCAGCAGTTGGTTTATTGACCGGACTAGACCCGATTGTGTTAGACCTGGGTCTTCCATTATCTAGCCCACCTTCTCCACCACTATTACTGCTCTCCGAAACTAAGTCCTTATTCGGTAAATCGCGCGGTATAGTGTGCCCAAAATCATCCTTACTACCCTTCCGCTTCAAAAGGTGATCAAATGAACTCGTCAAGGACCTCTTCGCTTTCATAAAAATTGTACTTCCACCCAGGTACTGATTTAAAAATTCTGATCGGTTTTCAGCCGTATCATGGACATGTCTTTGCTGTCGGGATTCGCAATGTGCCCGCAAGAGCATCATAAGGAACTGATTCTGCTCCCCCAAATTGTGGCTGTTCATCTTCTCAGCTCCGTAGTATTTAGCCAAAATCGTATCCTGCTCCTCGTCAGTTAACGACTCAATACGCCGAAAGATCATTGCTTGCGTCTTTTTATCACTCAACCCCTCAACGTCAGAACAAAGTTTGTGATACCATAGCATCGGGCAGTGCTCACAGGAGAATATTTGACTCTTCTCCTTGTTTTTCTGTTCCGAGCAAGTGATGAAGGCCTGCGATATTGCAGCAACGATATCATCAGCGACATGGTCTGATTGGCACTTAAAGACGTAACCAATGTACCCTTCGGTGTTGCCTTCCCGGCAGATGATGCCGAAGTGATCAGCATTCTTATGCCCTTGCGCACAACTCGCTACATCCTTGAAGTCCTTGTACAGGAGGATCTGTTTGCGATCGGGCGATATTAAGCGGAGATCTGCTCGGCCAACGAGGAAGACCATGGTGCGATTTTGATCGTACAGTGGGATACATCCGTATGAGGCTGATCGGTCCCTCTGACGTGGCACGCTAAAAATTGTAATGGTTGTTGTAGTGTAAATTAGTTTGCACTTAAACAGAGTAAGTATGAAAAAAGAATGATTAACGTGCTGTTGGTGTTTAAATAGCTTTAACACTTTCGCTACTGCATTGCATATATGAGCCATAACATTTTTTACACATACATTGTTTATCGTAAGCGTCATCAAAGAAGTTTGGTAGCGAATGTGTTACAGGGTTATTGCTGTGGTTGATTATGTCGATTATGTTTATGTAGATAGAAGGTATGCAATTCATTGTATGTTCTTACAGCTAAGACTTGATTTCTCAGTAAATAGCTAGTGGTCTTCGCTACAGTAAACAATAACACTGTTCAACAAGCGGTGAAATTAAGTTCTTTAATGTCGCTCAACACAGAGGTGATTTAAAATTTCCTGTATTTTTGATATTTTTAATTTTCTAAATCCCATGATGAGCCGAACTCCTACGATTAGAGCTACATTGTAATTAATGCACATGATAGGGATGGATATGGAAGCTTTGTCAGGTGGGCAAGATGTCTAAAACTAATATCACAGTCAAATCACAATATGCAGTTCTAAAATAGCTGGCAAATAAATTTGCAATTTAAGTGGGGGGTACCCGTCCAACTTACGCTTTGAACAAATAAATCGCCAACATTTTTTAAAACTTTCTAAAGTATGAGCAAGAAAATTTTTGACTCTTTATTTATTATATCAAACAAAATTGATATGACGAAGAAGAACGTGTTCAGTACAAAGTTATTGGAAATAATTCTCAGGGAGGAAGGAAATCTTTTCGATCTATAACACTAACAAACTTTCTACTGAAAACGCTCGAGAAAATAGTGGGCGACTTCATCAAAATGCATGCGCATCAAATCCACTGAATCAGCTTTGCATCACACGATCTCTTACTGTCTGATAAAGATTTCGTACTGGGTATCTTTATAGATAGTACAAAAAAAGATAGAGAAAAAAAGGAATCCGTAATCGGAAGTGACGAAATTTTTACTAAACGATTCTAAGATTCTTATGCTCGCAGAAACCTAACTAGGATGGGTTGCCTCACGTCCCTTTTCAGTCCCCCTCCCCAATTTGCAATCCATTTCTGCCGTTCTGTTGAGGGTGGTGAAAGGCAACCTATTTTTTTTTAAAGTAGAAGATTTCAGCATTCATTTGAAGCAGTGTGATGCTTCTATTCGTAGCGGTTTTTTAAAAATTTAAAAAACAATATCGCCAAAATCTGCGCGGGGGGGATTCAGGGGCGTTATGAGGGAAGGGGGTATCAGGGGGGGGGGGGGGGTTATCAGGACATGGTGAGGGAAATGGGAGGGGGTAGGCAAGGCAACCCATATTAGTCAGGTTTCTCCGAGCATAAATAACCTTTCTTCAAAATTTCGTCACTTCCGATTATGGGCTCCACTGCTGTTATATTGCAATACTGACCAGAGGAACTGTGAACTCCAACAAGCCGAGAGGTGGTGTAGGGGGAAGGTACGAATTTGCCCGTCAGTTTAGACAAAACCTCAAAACCTCTCCTATATTATTTACCACCAAAAGAAAGCTTGATGGGCTAAAAAGTCTGCATGTTTTTGGAAAAGAGATTAACTATACAAACAGCGTGAAATACCTATGTGTAACCGTTGAACCCAAACTGAACTGGAAACTTCACATTTACAATAAGGCACCTTTTGGTCTGACTTCGGGGCTAAGTCCAAGGATGGTACACTGGATCTACACCGTTCTCATAAGACGCAATCTATATTATAGAGCTGTCACCTGGTGGCATAAAGCGGAGCTAGGCACCTTCCAAAAAACACTTCCAAACAGAGGCTGGCCTGATTGGCTATAACGGGTGCCATGAAAACCACACCAACAGCGGCAATGGAAATAGCTCTAGCTATTTCATGCTAGCAATGCAAGCAGCCTTCCGGTTGCATGCAAACGAACAGTGGAATAGAATTACGGATGTAGATCGACGAATTCTGATGATTTCAGATAGCTTATCTCCATAGGTTCAAATTATACAAAATATTTTTCCCAACAAGAGATGATGGGTGTCTTCCCACCTATCAAACAAGTATCATAGCACGGAACAAGTACATATAGTACAAGGCCGGTTTTGCAATGAATGGGATTTTGTGCAACTGTCTTCGTTTTATAATCGCGGGAACCCAATTCTTTGGCGAATATATTATAACTGCAGCTAATGAACCGCAAAGATTTACGCTACCGAAATTAAAGTTTTGTCAGAAGAACCAAACGTCTGAAGACTTTTTAAGTTTAACGAGATTAACCCCGGATGACGTACTTTCTTTTTCTTTGAGGTATTATACAATGAAGGCGTGAAGGAGCAAAATTTAAATCAACATATGTAGTATATAGTAATAGATTATCTAAGAATTTTTTAAATTCAGTATTGTCAAACATTTGAAAGTTTGTTGGACAATATTATTAAATTTAATTTAGCAAAGAACATACATATACAGTAGCACCTTATACATGTACAGGTTGCTTATCAGCTGAGTATACAAATGTAGAAAAAAGATAGTTCTTTAAGGTGTGTGAAAATAAAACAAGGTATTTATTGCAGACTAAAAATAGAAAAGATGACGAAAAAACGTTTAGGACGTGCAAAAACAGAATTTCTATCTCGGAAAACTACTTCACACCACACTATACTTTTTACTCTTCGAAATCGTACTCACATCTCAACTATTTTCGACGGAGTTGTCGAAGGAGGTAGTTGTACAGTACGACTAGATTAGAATTACAAAATTATTAAAAAACTTCACCACCAAAAGCTATTCGTAAGCAAGTATACTTACTCCTTTTTAACCGGCAACGTCATCTGGCTGAGACCTCGCACCAGCCGCTTTGGTGACTTCGGTTTTGTTTGGTCATCCACAACTTCAATTGGTTTTTGGAGTTCTGGACCATCATCGCTTTGCGATTCACTATCGTTTTCCTCAACGATTTTCAACTCGTGAGTTTCACTCTTTATGCTCTCATCGGATGTGTCGTTATCCTGATCATCCTTAGAAATGGTGGACACATTCTCACTAGACCCATTGTCGCTCAGTGAACATTTTCGCATCGCATCCAGTTGAAATAACCTTGCCCGCTGTGAGTCGTAAGCTTTAAATTTGGGCAGAGCATCATCGATGAAAGTGTATGGCACTCGTTTGTGGGACACACGAATTTTTCCCACGTACATGACTTCAAAGAAATGTGTGTGATTTGGAGATATATCTCCAGCCAGAGATAGATTGGAAGTTGCTGAATTGCTTGAAGGAATGTGAACCTGAAGGAATTGTAGGATTAAAAATCATCCAAAAAGTTCCTGTTGTTATAAAGTACCGTTCCAGCTGAGTTGCTCAAGCCGTGAGTGTAACTTTTTGATGCGGACATTTTTGATGATACCAAATTTGGACTTGGATCCGGCTGGGCATTCCTCACAGCTTCTGCTAACTTCAAATTTGAAGCGGGCGTTGAGTGTACTCCATTTCCTCGAAAATTTTTCTGTATTGTTAGATCATTTCCTGAATTTGATGAAGCCACTAAGGTTTGTGGTATACTACCAACGGATCCGCCTAAGCTGTGGACAGGATCCCGAATTTGTTGCATCAATTCTGTCATCTGAAATGAATTCAATAAAATTGTTATTAAAAAATCTGGGCGGCTCTCTTTAAATATTAATTTGATTTCAATTAAAGCATTAAAACGGGGAGGGTGAAATTCCATCTATATATATAAAAATGAATTGCTATGCGTTAGTCTCGCTAAAACTCAGAAACGGCTTGACCGATTTCGATAATTTTTTTTGGTTTTGTGCGCTATAATACAGGGTAAGTTTAAAAAAAAAAATTCGGGAAACCTCAACGGAAAAGCCGGAAAATCGAAATTTCCGTTTTGTATAGGAAGCGAATTTTAAAACTTCAAGGAATCTTTATGAAAAAGGCAATTGGAGGTTTTCAGGGTCGCAGATCTCGAGCTTGCATTCAAAATTTTGGAATTCAAGATGTCGGATCCAATATGGGGACCGAAAAAGTTAAACTTCAAGGGATTTCACTGAAAATCTGAACTTTTATTTTTGGTTTGGGTTTTTGGGGTCACTGATTTTGAATCTGCCATCAACATTTTGGAAATCAAGATGGTGGATCAATATGGCGACCGAAAAGTTAAACTTTAAGGGATTTCCCTCAAAATCCGCACTAGGGAATTTTCCGGATCACTGATTCCGAATCTGCTATTCAAATTTCCAAATATCAGACCACCCCCACCCCGCTGGCAGATATAGGAGAGGGGGTGCAATAAGGAGGTGGTGTAAAATGAAGAAAACTAAATTTAATAATACTGTTGGAAAATATCTAAAACATGTGCAAAACGCAAATAGGAATACGCTGGGCCACATAGGAGAGCCGGTGGTGCAGTAGGGAGGCGTTGTAAAATTAAGGAATACAAATTTAATAGTATCCCGGGAAACGCCGGTTCCGCGCAAGCTAGTCATTAATAATAATTAATCAAACCTGAAGAGAAAGAATCGTGGATTTCAACGCTTGGCTAAGATCTTTGAAATGATATTAAAATTATCCACTTTAGAGAAAATAAACAACACGTGACATAATCTATTCTCACCGAATTTTCATTATTCTTTTTATTATAAATATCATACCTCAGAATGCCCGGAGATATCAAGTGCACACCATAAAGCATTGAATTCAAGTTCAAGTTCAAGTGCCCTTGAAAATGTCCTCATTTAAATACATGAAGATGCTATAAAATAATTCACAAAAAACTGGTACAATCAATCTTACTACGTCAAAAGAAGCTAAGACATCATACACTTTTGACCCCAAGCATCATAAAGAATAAAAAGTAATTGATAATTAAAATACCCGTGGACCGGGACCCGAGCTACGTTTTGTTAGACCGAATGATTACCACACCTACACTGACTTTACCTAAACATGCTTACATGACCTTGAAAAGGGGTCGGGCACACGTACCCTAAGCCAGTTTAAAGGTAAACAATCTCAGTATGAAACAAGTTTTGAAATGAAGGTCAAGACACGTTTGAAAAAGTTGATTTGTTGATGTCAGAAATAATGAAGTAACTCAACTTGTCCGGCAGGTATTGTTTTTCATTATGTATGCAAAAAGGTCGACCCAAACCATTTACTCCTGTTACCACTTATGTCACTCGAAAGAGGTATGATTACCTTAGTACTTGAGTACCTGTTATTCTATGAATTGTTAAAATTCATATCACGTCTCGGCAAGAAGGCATCTGTTTACATAATTGATTGCAAGATCCAAGATTAAAGTCGGATGGGGCAATAGTTGTGATTATTTTCATTAGTAGATTTGTGAGACGGATATAAATGTGGGTTATGAGAATTTTTGGGGAAGTTTTAGAGGCTCTTTACAATTCATGCAAATTAGGAGTGAAGTAGTATAAACAATTTTCTCAGTGGGCCTTATTCTTGACTCCGATGGAATTCAATTCCGTTCGAAACGTAGGAAATTTCAAAGCAGGGTTGCGGAACACTCGAAACGTTCCAGCATAGTTTTAAATTTCCTACATTTCGAACGGAATGGAATTCTACGAAACTTTAACTAACATGCAGGTGGAATTTTTTAAGTAGTCCTCTTGTCTGAGGGGTAAAGAATATATATATTGCTAAATTTTATAATAATATTTGCGCTCGAAGCGTTTGTATGGTTTTCATAAAATTACAGAAGTCACTGCAATATGAAGACATTTTTCATCGGGGTCACACAGATTACAAAACTTCCAAGAATTTTTTTAATTTTTACATTTACAAACTTTGTCTCATGCTCCCGTGCAATTATGTTGTCTGCAATGTAATTACTTGCCAAAGGAAACTTTGTTCTTTTGAGACCTCCAAATATTTTTTTAACCGTTTTAATGCCATGGGATTTTAAATTATTTTTTCTTTTGCTGCAATGTTCATAAAAAAACTGATTACTATAAAGCAGTACAATATTTACCTATAGTAACTACAAACTTATTCACCTATCCTTCATAGAGAGAAGAAACTCCTAGGCGCTAACCAAGTCGAGACTAAAGATCATGACTGATTTATACACGCGACTGTCCCCTAAGGTACCATCTAAATATGTAGATATAGAACGGGCGGCCGGTGGGCTGCAAAAGTCGTGTACCCATCGAATTAAAGTAAATTCAGTTTTTTAGTAAAAATTTGCGTACCAATAGATACGAAAAAGCTTGGTCGGCCTCAGGCTTAAAAATTGGTCGACTGCGTGATATCTTGGGTGAATGCGCGGCCCAACCAAATCAGATGGTACTTTTTTAGTGATTCTTTTTACCCATCGAGTTAAGAATATAATTGACACTAAGTTAAAGGTAAAATGTTCTCCTTTTTAGTTTTCCTGGTCTTGCAGGTCACAGTCTGGCAGGTTTTTCAGACCAACCAAATTTATCTGCAATAATATATCGAGCGTTACACAATTTTACATGGTTTTAATAGAGACACTGAATTCAACAACTCCGGAGAATTCTTAGATCCGCATGTTGCGTCTCTTAACAGGCGAGTCGAGGGATTTCAATTTAACCCTGTTCAGATAAGGTAGCAGACACAGGTGGTCAACCCAAGGTAGTCCACGAAGAGCAAACCTCAGAAACCTTAACTGAACCACAGAATAATACAATTCAAGACGAAATTTTTTTCTAGAGAAAGGCATGATGGTACATATGTATGTATGTCTAAGTTCAACGGAAGGCGGTTATTGGAATACTACTCATAAAATGTTCGAAAGACGAGAATTAGTCTCATTCGAAATGACACGAAATATTTTCGCATTGACAGCATAGCAGAATTTTCGGGTATATCTCATAGTCCGGGCGGAAGCTTTAATGAAGTTTGCAATTATTGCTGCCAAAAATATTCAAAGAGATGAATTAGAAAGGCCCTTAAAATTTAAAGTAATGCTTCTTCCAAAAGTAATGCAAAATATTTCGTAGAAATTTACCTGAAAGCGTGTTAAAGTATGTAATTTAACATAATATAATGAAAAACCTTGTTTGGCGCTGCCATGTGGCAGTTTAAAGAATGTAATTGATAATTATATCCCAACCGATCACATAGTAATACATACACAGCTAGAATATGCTACACACATCCATACACAGCTACTCACATAATCAAACACGTGCGCGTCCGATATGGTGGCCGAAGATTCTCAACTTAGGGGTTTTTCAGTCGCTGATTTTAAATCTGCTATCTGAATTAGATCCCGAGAATATTTTGGGCTTCTGCGGAAAATGAAGAGTGTGTTTCACTACACGGACTTTTCAAATTTCAGTCTGCATAAATTTTTCCGAAAGCTGGTTAATGTATTATATGTATTAATTAGCTTACTATAATTGCTTTTATTGCTGATATTCACCTTTACAATTCTACTGGCTCTACATTTGTCTTTTACAAAATATTTATGCAGACTGAAAATTGACAGGTCATTTTGGTAAGATTTAAATATATGTCTAACCAAAATTAATTTCGTTTCCGTGCATGAAACAGTTCCATTCATTCTGTAACAGTTTTAAGTAAAGTATAAAAAAGCCAGGGTTTGCCCCGTCTAACGTCCATTAAGGGGTCTTCCGAGTAAATCACTTATAAAAACGATATTTTTATTTTCATTTTGTTTTTTTGAGAATCCTTTCATTGATCATAAAAAAATATTGCAATAGAAAGCACAGATCTTCGATTATCACTCGGAATTCTCTTTTGTAATGATATGCGTGCTTCAAAAAGGTGCCAAGTCGAATCCTCATTTCGAAAACGCAAATTTGCTGCCTGGTAGCTCTTCTCCTGTTGAAGATATCGACAAGAAACAAAATTCAGATTAAAGTAGACACTTGAACTTAGGGAGTGAGCCACTGGTTTTTAAATAAAATTGAAAAAAGGGCCTTTTTCGATTTCGATTTTCGAAGTCAATTTTTGCAATCTAAGGTCAAATTGTAGTTCAGTCCATGGGGAACTTAGTTAGGAACAAAATACCGAAAGATTTAGACCGATAGACGAATATATTTTTGTAAGCGATGGCAGCAAATTTTGAAAATACCGTTTTGAGAAAAACGCCTGTAAAGTTCAAGCGGATCAATTTTGTCGCTGCTTCGTATCTTCTCCTTTGGAAAGCACTTACAATTTTTCCTACTGGGTTATTTCAGAAGAGTCTATGAAAGTATAGTAAACTAAAAGAATACATATGAACACCTGGTTAAAAAAAAAACTGTTTTTATTGTATAGTACGTATAATTGAGCGCGCAGACGAGCTACTTTATAATATCTTATTACAAAAGTACCTATACAAAATGCTCTATATCTCGAGTTCTATCATAGACATCGTTCTAAAAGTTGAACTACACATTCTTGAGACTATCATGAATATACATATTTATAAAATTAATTAATCAAATACTTAGTAATGAAGACATTCAGTTTGTCTGGATTATTCAGTATTGGATTAAAATCAGTCAGGTTTTCGCACCGAATTCAAAAATCGAGTAAAATCTTAGGATTCAAGGGTCAAAGTAAAAGCAGAGGATTTTTAAGTAAAATTATTTAAAACTTTTTAGGGCTTGAGATTTTTTGGAATCGGTTCTATTTTTTTTATTTCAGTCTTTTTTAGTACCAGTTCTCTAATTTTTAATGATGTTTTTTAATTCGGTTAAGAACCTTCCTTTTAAGCAGTTGGATCGATTGGATCCGAGTTTGATAGCAGATTCGAAATCAGCGATTCCCACAGCTCCCCACTATTCGATATTATTGCAACCACTTGACATTTGAAAGTTTTGGTCGCCATATTGGAGCCGCCATTTTGAATTTCCAAATTTTTCTATAGTAAATTCAAAATCAGCGAATTCAAGCCATTTTGAATATATAAGTTAATTTTATTTGGAGGTAAACTTTGAAAAAAAATAAAATTTATATTTCAAAAATATTTATTTCTCCGAACGATGTTTCTGCACTGAGAATTACTTAAAGACTAATTATTCTAAAGTTCTTAAAATCTACCTGTGCTACCTGATCTGTTTTTGCACCCAGGTCGTAGACGCTGACACTGCATTCACGTTGCACCGGCGGTTGGGGTGACTATCCTAACTTATGCGTGGGAAAGCTTTATTTCTCACGGCACGTGCTGACTCAGGTGTTAACTTATACACACTGTTATATACTAAAACCTCTCTAAGATTATATCAATTTTGAAAAAATCGCGTACAAACAAACAAACATACAAACACAGAACCTCCTTTTTTTTAAGTAGGTTAAAAATCAAGCGTAAACCTTAGACTGGGGGCTAAATTCCCCTCACGCTAACTTTACTTTCACTGTTCTCAAAAATACGAGGTAACTAACGTAACTTTTATTTTCTCCCACCTTTAAAACGTTCCCCAGTGATTTGTTTGCTTTTCCAAATCTGAAATATTTTGTATTGTTCAACAAATAATTTTTTTGAATGGTGCGAAAAAACAAATGGAAACTCGGTGGACTAAGCTCATAGAGTTGGCTAAAGATTCTGTGCAAAGATCAAAACAGTAAAAAGCTTTATTTTCCCTAAAATGGGTACTTGTCACACAACCCTCGTATGTTTGAGTGGGATAGTGAATTTAGTAACAGTTCTATCGAACTATTTATATATAGATAAAATTTATGTAAGGTCATCGGCTTGTTTATTTTGAATTTGTTAATTGAAAATAAATACCAAAGTGCGCCCTCCGCAATCTATGAAACAAACAAATATTTACCAACAAAAAATTCTCTACACCTCACTATGTATATATATTTCATTAAAGAGCTTCCCCGCTGCGCGGACAGAAAGTTTCAACCTGAACTTTGTACATTAGCGCTTAAAAATCAAAACGGCAAAAACAAATAGCGCATCTGAATTCGCGATTTCTCTATCAACTTGGTTGTCCCTGTCAACAGAATTAGCTGGCACCTTGCCTACGGCCACACATTGAAAAAATTACGCTACACATCGTCTCCATGAGCGCACACCGCGCAAATGAGGGAAGTTTATCTCTCATTTTCTGCAACTGAACAACTCGAAATTGTTCGAAGGCATTCTACTTCACCACTAGAAATCAATTTACCTTTAAGTGAGCTACTTGTGCCAACAATTTCAATATGGCCTCGGTCTCAGTAGTTAACCCACTGAGGCAAACATTGCGATAATTACTTCCTTTGCGATAGCCACTAATTTGGATAATAATGAACTCAACGCTATCAATGGTGGTCATTATATACAATTATCGGGCGAAAAAATGAAAGGCTTTCACTTTCCGGTACTGGGAAGTAGACGTACTCCGATTTACTTTGTTAGCCGGAAGAAAATTATTCTAGGTAATTGAGTCCAATGCAATTTGCAAAGATCTTTCACAGTCTTGTCAATAACGACAGGGAGCCCGGTTTAGTATTTTTAAATTGAAATGTTTATCATTCCTATTGAGTTTGCTGAATGTTTGCGTCAAAACACTTTAATTTGATTGATTAAATTGTCTGCTTGCGCTCTATAATAAAAATGATTATTTGTTGACGATGTCTGGTTCTTTTGGAGCTATTTTAATTCCAATTCTCTTAACTTGTATAATACTGATATTTTATACATTATTACTCAAAATATTAATTTGTTTGCTATTAATATCGAACCAGAGAATAAATAAATTAAACCAAAACCTGATCCTTGCGGAACCTCAGCTTACCTTAGACCAGGTTCTGATCTAAATAGCTATGATTTTTGTGGTTTAAGGCCTCACAAAAACGGAATGTGAACTTTTTTTTTTAATAAACTGTAGAATGGTCACCAGTTTGAAAAAAGTGATTTACTGGTCACTATTCAAGTTCATACAGTAGTAGTGCTGCCATTTACTATTAGAAAAGTATATTTTAATTTAACGTCGGCTATGGTAGATGTAGATTGTAGCGAGGTGGGTACCCGGCACCTAGGCTTACGGTCGTACATGCCTCGAGAGGAGAATCTGGCATCCGAGTTAATCTCGATGGCCCATGTAAGCCGTTAAACGTCCAGTCCGTCTAACAAAGCTCATGATAGTGGGCATCGTGAACTTATGCAGATCATTAGGGTTTACATAATAATCACCGAGTAAAGGTGCGTAATACTCTCATTCTCCAACTCACATCTGCATAGCGGTGAATCAGCTATGCGTATAGTATGTAGATGCTTATTCAGTCTGCAGTAACCAGTGATGATACTCACCGCGGGACTGATCTGGCTCCTTTTAAGGTTGAGTAGACGTCTTGACAGTTTCAACTGTCTACAGTCCTGTCTTGCGGTCCACCTCACGATATGCTCTCTCCGAGCCCACTCTTCCAGAGAACGAGTGATGAGAGATGGTGCTACAACTATGTAAGGCTCTGGGCCTATAAATGGTAAGCAGGCCCCTTCTTTTGCAAGCCTATCAGCAGTCTCATTGCCTGTAATGTTGCAGTGTCCTGGGACCCAGATAATTGAGACCTTATTAGAAGTCGCAATGAGGTCAAACGAGTTACGGCACTCGCTGATAATTTTGGACGAGACTACATTCGAGTCAAGTGCTTTGAGGGCAGCTTGGCTGTCTGAGAAAATTGTGAGGTTTTTCTCCCGAATGTTGCTCTTCTGAATCTCGTAGGAGTCGTAGGCACAGATCAGGATGCCGAGAATTTCTGCCTGGAAAACAGAGGCAAAGAAAGATAGGGATGTGCAGATCTTCAGTGAGACCGTACACTCCTACTCTGACTAAACCGCCAGCAAGAGATCCATCCGTAAACCACACAGAGCCGTCGTCCGATTCGGCTATGGTAGAAATCAATAGAAAATATTTTTGAAAAGATTACAATATAAAAGTCGTATACGTTGAACCTCTCCAGTGACGGCGCACAGTGGGCCAAAACGAATTTTAGGTGACCAAAAATCGATTTTCGTCATGTCATAGATTTTAAAAATTTTAATGCCATTCGATAGCAAACTAAATGTATCACCTTATGGCAAAAGTTTTTTTCAATATTCACCCCCCTCTATGTGTTTGGAATGGCTAAAGTCAGAGAAAAATCTGAACAGCTCATTTTCCTTACAAAATGTTCGAGTTTTCTTTGATTTCAAAGTTATATTGTGAAAATGTTTGTATGGGGAGGTTGAATTGTTGTTAATGAAATCACTTACTACATAGGAGGAGGTGTTATTAGGCCAATAACTTATGATAAAAGTCAAACAGTTTTTTAATAATAGCATTTTAGTTGAAAAGGGCGATTTTTCGTTCAAATTTTTATTTCTTTTTGACTTTAAAAAAAATGGCCACAGATGGCCACGCTCTCCTTAATACCAATGAAAGTATAAACCCTCCTTTATCATTTAAAACAAAAATTGGCTGCGGCCACCTGCGGCCTTGGGAGAAAATTGCATTTGAAGTAAAGTCTACCTTGCTTTCACGTGCATATTTCCACACAATGTTCCCATTTATGCAGGCATTTTATGACTTTTAAGGCTGCATAATGTTTGTTTGGGAAATAAATTACAGTTTTCCTAATGATCGTTCAGGATTAACGACATCATTTGTATTTAAAGAAGTTATATTATTACGTTTTATGACATTTTTAACTGACTTTGACTTACTCTGCATATGCGCCCTATTCAGTATGTGCTTAGTTCTTTATAACATCCAGGTAAATACGTACGATGATTATTGACTTTGATTGTTATAACACCTAATTTGTTTTATTATAATTGCCTGACATAAGGGAGAATTGTAATTGTGTGTGTGTTTAAAAACATCAGTTGCAGGTAGGTGAAAGTAACGGAAATCTTAGCTACTTAAGAGGTTATTACCAGCTTAATTTTGGGTTTTCAATTTTTTTTTCTATTGGCTTAAATAATGCCTAAACATCCCTCGAATCAAAAGAAACTTTGTAGAAAGGTGTACCTAAATGTTGTAATGTCTCTAAACCAATTTGTCCGAAGCTACTCTTTCAATATTTTTTTTAACGCGTTTTTCTCGGAACCACTTTTAAAAATCTGCCAGCAGTAGAACTCGAACAGTTTTCATCCGATTGACTTCAAATTTTAACTGGACCTTTATTATTAAATTATCTATAGAAGTACACACGATTGTATATCAGGAAAAAAAGTTATAAGCCATTATAAAAAAGGATATTAGGAATAAATGAAAGAATGATGTATTAGAAAGTTGTGAGACTATTCGAATTTTTGTAAGATATACATATGTATGGTGCAGTGGGGAGAGGTTATAAAATGATACGTACAATAGCATAAACAAAAAGCCATTGAAATTAGAAAAACGAATGTGGGAAAAGAAATTCGAAGAAAAGAGTGAATAAAGGTGACATGTTGCTCCATGACACGGAAAATGAAGAAATAATTTATTTATTGTGGGAAAAGTGTTAGGAATTGGTGAAAGTTATTTTGGGGTTGAGTTTATAAATGGATGCCTGATTATATGAGACTACCCGCACCCCGGTGGGGAATATGGGGGAGGGGATTTATAGGAGAGGGGGTGTGAAATAATTTTTTTTTTTTTTTTCAAATACACAGAAAAATATTGTTAAAAATAATGAAAACGAAAATGGGAAAAGATTTGCGAAAATTGAAAAAAAAATTTTTCGTCGAAAATACCAATATAAAATTTTTATTGTTTTGCATAAATTTGTAATTTCTTTTTTTATTTATTAAATATTGATCATGCAGATGACAAAATAATTAAAGAATAAATTAAAAATGTTGTGAAAACTTTTTAAATAACATTAATAATTCATTTATGGAGTACTTCAAATTTCTTTGATTTAGTTAGCGGCACCCTGTAAACCAATTAAATATTTTTTGTTGGCAGTTAAGGGGTAATAATGTCAAAATTAATTAGCCTAAATTTCATTATGATATCTTTAACACAACAAAAGTTACAGATTTTTGATAGCGACCAAGTCGTTTTGGCCCACTATGCGGCGGTGCCTAGATTGTCAGCCGGTGCAGCGTTGCATTAAATGGGAAAATAATCAACTTTCAACTTAGAATATCGAAAAACCGCTTTAAGAATAAATCCTACACTCTACAGCGATACAAAAAATGATAAAATAAATTTCAACGATAACTAGCAGTTCTCAACGTATGCTTTTTCATCTTTTATGCAATGTTTTAAGGTGCTTAATGGACTGCATTTACCGACTGCATTATTTACGATCCACTAATTGGTTGACGATAGACTAAATGTGGAAATAAATAGCAAGAAGTGAACGGCTCTTAGAAGAGCTTCAATTAACTGAATCAATAAGCAGCAGCAATTAATTTCTCATAAATCTGGAAAGTAATTTGCTTTAAGAATGTTGAATAACTACAGTTAATAGTGATTATTACTATCATTAGGTTGTTTTACTTTGTTACATTTATATTGACCGTGGCTACGATAAGTTTGGCTAAAAATAGAAGGCATTAATTTGGCGAATCGATTCGGTTGAATAAATTTGGGAATTTAATTTACACTTTTGTTTTTTATTTTTGTGATTACAAATCTATTAAAAGTACAAGTTTGTGCTTTTAATCGTTTTAATTTATATTTTCGTGCAGCTCTTGATAAGAAAAGAATAAACAAATGCATCAGTGTGACCGCTCTAAACTTCTATTCACAAGCTTAATTGTTCGAATAAAAAGTTGCAATTTGCGAAGGAAACCAAAGGACTACAAATTTCACATGTGAATTAAATTTTTTCGGCGTAAATAAAAGCGACAAGTGCTGATTTTGTTTAGGTTAATAAAAGTTGGGTTTTCTCTTTGAATAAATCACACATGGTGATGCGTACGGTGCAGGGTCAAATGTGGCGTAGGTTTATTGATTTATAATGAACATTTTAGAAGAGTTAAATCTGTCAATCAGACTAGAAGTTTTTAGGGTTCCGTAACCACTAGAAACCCTAATAATTTTTCATATATGTAAATATGTATGCCTATTCTGTGTCATAACCTCGTGATTCATATTTTATCACCTATTATAATGAAATTTCACGAGATAATGATTTTAATTTTTGCAAGGACAGGTGTACGGATGACTTATAAAAAAATAGTTTTGAGAGTTTGTTATTTGTTGTGTTTTGAAAGTGAGTAAACAATTTTCTTCGCACACCTCCTTATCGAGTGAGGCATGGTTCAGTAGGTTTCCTAAAATGCATTCAAATTGCCTACGTATAAATTTGTATATCCTTTCTCTACCTGAACCACAAAAAAAAAACAGTCACATTTTTTTTCACTTGTGACTGTACCTGAAGTGGTATAGGTAGATCAACACTTGAGAATTTTGGAAAGGACATTAAGATAGTATGGTTTTGGTTTTTTTTTTTTTTTTGCTGGGTTGAGTAGATCAAAAATAAAGTAATGGTGTGTCTACCATTAATCACCTTGTAATCGAAATCGGTTGGGGTTTACGTCCCCCAGCTATTGTGCTATTTTGTTTATCTAGGTGAGATCTATCCCCACTCATTTCTGCATGCTTTATAAGATTTTTTTTATAAATCATCTACCGAAATTTCTTGTCTTTTTCAGGGTTCCCCAGCCAAATGGCAAAAGCGGAACCCTTATAATTTCGTGATGTCCGTCCGTCTGTCCATATGTCACAGCTCTACAACTCTGCCATCTTTCCATCGATTTTGATAATTTGATTACATACAACTGTCTTGGGTGATCCCTCCACTTAGTTAAGTAATTAAAATACAAAAAAAATATAGGGGCAGTGTTCCGTCCATAGAACTGAGGGTGAAATATTTATTTTCAACACCACATTGTGTGGAGTAACGTTGGACAGGTCTCTAAAAATGAAATAAAGTTTCTTAAAAGACTTTTTCCGTTAGGGAATACGAGGGCGATTTGAAAAGTTCTCGCCCTAACCTAGATTTGAGGGTAGTATGTAAATAAATTTATACTCATTCGATAGCTTGATTCTTTATTTAGTCGTATGTCAAGTGTGATTGTGATAGGTTGCGTAATTATTTTTTTAGGACAATCCATAGTAAAAATGTGGGCAACTTTATTCGAACAAGACAGATAGAGCGTCGAAGATGGCTCCAGGAGCGCAAGGCCATCGACGTCCAAGACACCAGAAATTATCGATAAAATCCACAAAATGGTTTTAGAAGTACAGTGAAATAAGTGACACTACAGGGATCTCAACTCAGCGGGTGTTTCATTTTTTAACCAACGAACTAGGAATGGAAAAGATGTCAGCAAGATGGGTGCCGCGTTTGTTGACCGCCGAACCAAAACTCAACCGGGTTCAAGAGAGAATTTGACGTGATTTCGAGCAAATACCAGCGACTTCTTAAGAAGATTTATAACCACTTGGATTCACCACTATATTAATAAGACAAAAGAACAGTTGAAACAGTGGAAACGCGCAAGGCGCAAAAGTCGGCAGGAAATGGCATCAGTTTTTTGGGATTACAAGGGAATTATTTTTATTGATTACCTTCCCAAAGGACAAATTGTAAAAGGCCCATACTACGCTAACTTGTTAGATAAATAAGCTGAAAAAATTCGCGAAAAACGGCCGGGATTAGCTAAAAAGAAGATCCTTTTCCATCAAGATAATGCACCGGTGCACAAGTCAGTTGTTGCAATGGCTAAACTCCATGAACTCCAATTCGAAGTATTGAACCATCCCCCATATTCGCCTGATTTAGCACCATTGGGTTATTACCTGTTCCCTAAATTAATTGATTGAATAAGTGTATTGAAATAAGGGGAGAATATGTAGGAAAAAAATTTTCTTTTCTTTTCTTTATTTTCTTTGTCGGGCCGAGAACTTTTCAAACCACCCTCGTAAAGTCGGTACCTTTCTAACTTTTTAACCATGTGATTAAAATATCCGAAGAAATTGAGATAGTACCATTTTATAAATTCTTTACCTCAGAAGTATTTTGAACAAGATACGTTAAAAAATATTTACGATATCCACAATTATCAGTTTTACTAACAAGGGCGAATTCCCAAACCTAAATGTCCGAATTCGATAAAACTTGAGAGGAATACTACCCTTGACATTTAAAAAAAAAACTTTTTCAACCGGCCTAATAATAGGTTCTTGGATGGAAAAACCCCTTTTAAAGATCACAAATGGCCATTTCCGGGTACTTTATTTTAATTATTTCCGCAGTTTCTTAAGCAAAGTTCAAGTTTTCAAAGAAACTATCAATCCTTCCTGCTTCCTTCAGAGCATATCACTATAAATCACAAGCAAAAATGCTGAATTTCTAGAAAAACCTCATTCATTACATATTTTGTATTCACAATATATATATAAATAAACAAATAATAATATATAATAAGTATGTACTTAAAATTGTTGGTAAACGTACATAATAACCTACTCGCGCACCCCATTGTGCGGGGTATCGTTGGACAGGTCTCTAAAAATTAAATAAATGTTCTTAAGAAACTTTTTGCCTTAGGTGAATAATTTGGGTGATATTGGCTCCTAAAGTCGTTAATAATGTATCCCCCCTGCCATCTAACTTTCAAACCACGTGATGAAAAAATTAAGAAAGTAGCACTTTATAAATATTTTAAACGAAAAGTATTTTGAACAAGACACGTTAACAAGTTTTTTAGATATTCACAATTTTCCGATTTCAATAGCAGCAATCTATTTGCATTGCATTATTTAGACTTTAAATTGGCTTGATTGCGTAGCGTGTAGCAAAATGCTCACTCGCCCACTCTGTGCAGTGCATGGCCATGGTCTAAAACTAACTTATTAATTATTGTATAGTTTCAACAAAAAAAATTCAATTTCAATGAGGGTAAATATTTTCATTTCTACAATCCTTAGCACATTCTATGGAACCCTAAGTTGATGCGTGTACAACACGCACTTGTCCGGTGATTTTAATTAACTTTCTGATGTCGCGGAAGAAGGATTGCTGGAGTAAATAAAGTCATTTCCACCATAAGTGGAGTTGAACAGAATAAAATAGGGTTCATAATCGAGAATGCAGTTCGGTCAGTTTTCTGAGAACTTGTTCCTTCCTTCTTCTTGTAGAAAAGAAATGTATTTCGGATGGTGGTTTTTATAGTCAGTCCGAGTTGGCGGTCGGTTTGTGCGACACTGTCGAGTCTTGTTGGTATGTCCAAGGTGTGCACACAAAATGTTTGGTTGCCCAGGCTTCCACATCAGCCTTCAAGACCATTTCGCGGTGTAGTAGGTTCATCTTAACGACATAGTCCGAACTCACGAACGGCGACGGCTATCGTCCGTCATTACATGAGCAGATCAATGACATCTGGTAGCGAAACGATTATAGAAATTGTCGTATGATCTCTCACGAAGCCACGATCGTTTTGTTTGGCCTATGGTGAAAATTTTCGCATCGGAAAAGGTGATGTTCCAAATTTTGCCATTCGCAGTGGTCTCCTCCTTTGGTCAATCCATAGCCAACAAAAATTGCTAACATTTGAAAGGACTTTCTAAAAGGTAAGATTATACATGTAGGAACCGAATCGACAATGACTAATCCTCATCATCAGCAGCATTACAGTCATTTTATTAAAAACTAGTCACAGCCCTAGTTGCTTTGTTGTAGCGCCCGTAGTATCACAGTTACTTATCACAGTTGCTTATCACAGCTACTACAGTAGTTACCAAGTCAGTCAGTTGTTTTCAGTAGCCTCTTGTGTTGCAGTAGTCAGTCAGTATAAGTAGGAGTCAGTTGTTCTAGCAGTAGTTGCAGTATAGTTAACTTATTCGCAAACTCAGTTATTTTAATTTAATGAACTTACAAACTAAAAATAACTAAATCATAATACTCGTATTTTTATCCTACATTTGGGGGCTCAACCGGGATTTGAACCCGGTCTTTTTTTTTGCTTAAATGATTTTCTTACACAAAGTCGATTTATGAGTTGATTTGTACATTCTAAATACAATTAAATTAAACTAAATTTATATACGTATGCTGTATATAATACGTTTAAAAAAAGAGGACTCCTGCCTCCTTTTCTTTTAAAAGACACAAAAGAAAGTTATAATGTCTTTTCGTTTATGGGAATCACAATTAAAGGTAAACGTAGCGAGGCATGTGGGTTTTAATGAGGATAAACAAGACAATAATAGTATAACTTTGAACTTGAGATAAGTTTTTAAGGTGCGAAGAAGACCAGAACAGATTAATATGATTAGCTCCAACTATATATTTAACTAAAAGCTTATAGCGCTAGTTTTCTATCCCAAAGGGATTCAAAATTTGAATATATGAGACTGCCATGTACGTTGTGGTAGCAGACGTGCTCTCACAAGCTGCCACCGAGTAGCATCCTCAGATCGCCACAAATTTTCCTTCAGAGCTTACATGGTCGAGGGGTACATTTAAGTAAATATAGGCGCAAGCTGCGAAGTATTAAATTCCGGATTATGAAATATGTGAAGTTTCTATTCCTTCGCCCTACGACGATAGAGAAATTAGGATTTGCATTTAGCATCCTGTTTTACATCATTATTTTTATTCAAGTGTTTATATTTGATTTTCTGTAACATATATGGCGTCCAACTATTTTAACGTGAGACCACAGACCGCCACTTTCACTTGTGATTTTACGCTACTTGAATTTAAAGTTAATTCGTTGTTTAAAGACCTTTCGTAAAGAGTGCTCAAATGAATTATTGTGTTCCTTTAACTATGTATGTAAGCCGTCGTGAAGTTCAAACCATCTGCGTTTAATGAGTTTCCGAATATTCAATAATTGAAACCAGTTCGTTAATATACAAGGAGATAAGTCATGGCCCAAAGACTGATTCTTAAGGAACTCTCTTGTCAATAAGCGTCACTCTAGTGAACAGATTGTTGACCTTAATCCATCAAAACAAATCAATTCACCGTCACAATTTTTTTTACTTTGTATTTATGAGATTTATATATTCTGCAGATAAAATTTTTATTAATTTATACCCAATGGCTGTGCGAGTACCGTGCATACTTTCATCACATTTTCGTTCTGTCGATGGATGAACATCGGATCTATGTAGGTTGGCATTCGTTCGGCATTATTTATTCACCTCCATATTCGTAAGTTGCATTCTATTATTCTCAATTGTAGAAATTTTACTGTAAGCGCAGGTTAATCGTTGTTTGCAGTTTTTCAGGACATGTTTTTATTTTATTCACCTACTGTCTGACTTGTTGACATCTGTTTCTTGAATATAGTTAAATTATCTACAGTAGTCATCAAATAAAAGTTAACACCTTGAGTGTTTTGGAAAATACACGGTCACAGTCATAAATCCGCAATAGCGTACCGACTATTAAGGGATTCACCACCTTGACGCTCGGAAAAATTAGTATAAAAAATAACTCTGACGCAGCTCTTTAATATTAAAAATTATTTTTATTTTCCATAAGTAAAAAAAAACAATAAAAACAAAATTACATTTAAAAGTGGCGGATATATGAGTCGTCAAGTAGGACTCCTTTGAAACTGGTGTAAAAGATATCTGGAGATCTTTTTAACCAATGTTGATGAAATTTAAACCACATATTCTCTATAAAATTATTTAAAATGTAGCATAGGAAAAATTAATAAAAAATGAAGCCGCAGCCAATTAAAAAATCCTATGCTAAATCCTAGATTGCGTTTTTCCAACACGAAATGTACCTCTCTTTCAAGAGCACCAAGCTCTTTCATTTCTGGCCAGACGTGGCTACAGTCCCAAACGCAAAGAAATGGTAGAATAGATCGAATAGAATGGTAGAATAGATTAGATAGTTATTTTTTCGCTATTATGATTGTAAGGAAGATACCATATAGTTCTTCACTGCGTAGGCGAAATTGTTTACACAAGTGTTTATAAATACATTATGTACATATGTATGTGGGGCATTCCATACGAAATCGGCCACTTTCTTTGATCCACCCCTTTTTTTCAAAATGTTATAATATGTTTTGAGACTAATAGGAAACGCATTCATGAATTTTTTCAAATTTTTTTGACCATCCATTTTTGAGATATGAATTTTTTTCAAAATTCGGGTTTTTTTTTCAAAAGCTCATAACTTTGCGAAAAATGCACCAATCGGGTCGTTTGTTTTAATTCATGTTTTTAAATGCCCTTTAAGGAAAAAAAATACGACTTTATTAAAAAAATTTAGCTTTCATCGGGGGTGACCGAATAAAGTGGCTGATTTGGTATGGAATGACCCATGTATACTATTTTCGCCAACAAAAAAGTTTGAAAAGATGGTGCCGAGAAAATACCTTTGTCAAATAGTTAGGAAACAGACTTTGAAATTTGCATTAAGTTTTTTGCAAAAAATTTCAAGCAAATTCGAAAAACTATTTAAAAATAAACCAAAATTGACACTCAAAATACTAGCACTATAAGATTAACGCAATATGGCGGGTATTTGGAAATTGTTCGGCCTAACACAAAGTATCAAACTGCCGAAATGTTTGATAACTTTAATCTTGCAAAAATGGCCACCAGGTGCGTTCGTTCCGTTTTTTGCTTCATGTTCGACAACTTATAGGATTTTATAATGCAGTGATAAATACTGTGGAATGGAATACGGTAAAATTCATAACTGCAACATTTTCCTGCAATTGCAGTACCTATTCAGCTATTTACAACATGAAGTTGAATACTGTAACTTTATTGCACTTTGTATTTATGAACTTGCCTATTTTTATTTAAAATTCTAGCTGGATTCAACCTTGAGAGAGTGTTAACAGTCGTTTTCACTTGTTAACAACACACACACACACACAGTCACACACGCCGCAAAACATGTGGGATCGTTGATTTTAACTGAATACAAATATTGCTATTATATATTATAGTGGATAAAATAAAGTAAGGTGCCTCGAGACAGCATTTTCGACTCTTCGGTGTGTTTCGATCTTATTCCATGGCTCACGGTCCTTGTACACCGATTGCCACTAACACAAACATGCGCAGGTCAATGGTACGCTTGCAGCGCCACGAAGTGTCACCGATATTTGGTTATATTTGAACACGCGAATTCGAATTTGAAAATTTTTCATTCTCAAGGTAGAAAGACCCCTTAACCCGAGAATCTTCTTTTCTTATCACAGATGTGTTGAGATTGAATGATCGATTGGTGAATGTGAATAACATAGCTTGATAATACTGTGAAAGGGACTAATAATAACGTTAATAATATCTTACAGCAGCATTAGCACATGAAAAGGTGTTCACTATAATGGGTACCGCGTTTGCTAACTGTCTTCATAAAAAATATTCGAACTAACGTTTATAAAAATGTGTTCGGGCATGTTCAAACTCAATACAACCGAATTATCGCGGGCACTATTGATGAATTGATACAATAATATTTTAAGGGTCAGTTTTATACGACGTGACTAACCAAAACGCTATTGTGTCGTCTATTCCCTATTCGTGCCTTGATGTGTCGTCTATTCCCGTCGTATAAAAACGACTTTCATAATAAGGCCCATAAATTCGCCATCACAGAAAACAGTCGAAACAATGGCTAGAAGTATAAATTCTCCTGAAAAATGTTTTTTGGTATCACCTGTTGTGTGTTTAGGTGCAAAAGTGCATTGTATTCTATTAGGCGATGCTATCAGTGTAAATGCTAATACTTAGTAAAGAAAAAGTGCAGTTGAAAATGTAAATGAATCACTCCACAAATTGGTTCCGCTCAAAATCAAGTCTTTCCTTTTTCTGACCGAGAAACTGATTAAATCCCATGTATGTGCCATAGTTTTTACATAATCATAAAAATATTACGAAAGACAAACAATTCTCACTTTTTGTATCTGAAATTCAGAAGCCTAAATATATTTCCCAGAGGTTGTGAAACAAAAATTTTATAATGCATCAACTGATGATGATTGAATCGATACTTTTTACGTAAAACTTGATACCAATTTCCAGTGCACAGTACACGTTACATAGTGCTCACAAACAATGTTATTGTTGTCTGCTGATAACAATGCTCGTAGCAACGCTTTCTCTACGCATTGTTTTGAGAGAGAAGTTTGAATTTTTTCACAAATGGAAATAAAACACAAGGCAAGAAATTCCTCACGTAACTTATTGTAGCAACTTTTCTGCAAAATTTCACATTCGTCCGAATAAACTGGAATGTATCCTTCAAGCTAAGTCGACATGTGTTTTTTAATCATCAACACGAATTCCCCTGAGGGTGGTTTAAAAAGATATGTAAATGTAACATGACCCCCACATGGACGACGACGACGGAAATAGGTCTGTTTTTGAGTAAATCGCAATCAATTCTGATATCGTCTAATTTCCGATAAACCCTCTATTTAATGCCCTCTTAATCACATTTGTGTTTACCTCGCAACAAAAGCAACTGAGAAAAAAGCAGCAGACACAGTCTGTGTGATTCTCAATTTCTTGATTTATCGGAACCGAGTGATAAATTGGCTTGGGGAATTGCTGACTGTTTTGTGGCGGTTACCTAACACTTTTTATGACCTTTCAGTTGTTTTTAAATTGACTAAAATTGTCTGTAATTGCTGCCGCAGACGCATGCCTTTTTTTTATAATCGTTTCCATTTAGGGAAACAAAGGTGTGGATTTCTACTAAGTATTTTAATAGATGATAAATAGTTCTTAAGCAATAAAACAATCAAAGAACACAAAATTTGCATTTCCAATTGAGGAAATTACTTGTGGAAAGTTTTTTTTGTCATTTTTAACCCACGAACTCAAAATAAAGACTGCGAGAATCAGAAATAAACTGCGAAGTATAAAGATAGCACAATCACTCATTCGCCGAGTGTACTATACCATAAAGTTCATCTCGATAAATTTCGAACACGGTCGTGACCGTGCCTAGCAATTTCAGAATTCTTCTAAGAAATATTCTTAATGTTTCTCTCAGACAAGTTAGCGTCGCCATAGTTGTGGTACATTGGCAGTCTTTTAATGGGATTACATCAACAACATCTTGTGTGTTTTTATAGAGGAAGGAAAATTCACTTTCGTCCGAGAGCTTTGCAGATTTGTAAGAACAAATTTAGAAATTTCGCTGCGAGATAATTTATAATTTTAACTGAACAGTTTCAGAGTGATGAATGAGGACAGAAAAAATATTTATAGACATCTTTGCATGATTATTCATTTTAAGTTACCAAAATGCACAAAAACGTTTAAGGGGTTTGGTTTTATATAATTAACTTACGAAACGACAAGAGGAGAAAAACAAGGCTCGTGTCCATATACTTCCCGTCATCGTCATTAGGAACACGAAATATCTATGTGAAAACTTACTTTCCTGTGTTTTTTCCGTTTGCCATCATTATTGCTGGGAGATTTCATTTATACATGACCTTGTAATGCAGACTACAATGTGCAAGCTTATTTGCAGTAATTTAGCAGCTAGTAAACAGTTATTACTATACTTACACAATTTTACATGAAGTGTCCTTTTAACAGGAATTATATTTCAAGTCATAAATAATCACAGAATATTACATTCCACAAATTACTTAATATAACATTCTTTTGAAAAATACTGTAATTCAAATATATCAAGGCAGACTTATTAACATTATGGCAGGATAACTTGTTTATGTATAATACATTCCAATCCCACTTCTGGAACCGATTGTAGATATACAGCCTTGGCCAAAAGTATTACGCACCCTAGTTTTTTGCAGGTATCGTTCAAAATAATTCCTAGAAAGATTTTTCTTGTTTGTCAATATGTTCCCAACAATCATAAATGGTAATTAATGTAATAAACCCTTTCCTAGAAGGACCATAAAACGTCTGGTTAAGAAAATCTATAATTTTGTAGAGTTTGTAAAAAAATTTCATTTTGCAATTACTGCTCGTAGTGCAAGCAAGTGCCTAAATATTGTTGGTTTTTTAACGGAGTTTGAAGTGTTGGTTACTAATAGTGAGAAAATGCCCAAAACAAGGGAACTTAGTGATGAAGAACGGATGCGAATTCGGTTTTTGTATGAACAAGACAAATCTCAAGTTGAAATTGCAAAAACTGTGAAATGTTCTCGTTGTGCGGTGCAAAGTGCTATTAAACGTTTTCTGGACACTGGATCACACAGTAATAGACAAAAACTGGTAGAAAAAGAGTCAGTTCGGAACGTGATGACCGAAATTTGTCCCTCAAAAATCGAAAAAAAACGTTTTCTGAACTCGCTGCTGGTCTATATGATCAGATTGGCAGAACGATTAGTGCTCGAACCACAAGAAGAAGACTTGTAGAGGCAGGGCTGAAAGGTTGCAAGGCTAGGAAGAAGCCATTGCTCTCAGCAGAAAATAAAAAAGATCGCCTTGAATGAGCCTTAAAACATCAATCTTGGAGGAGGCCGATTGGGATAACGTGATATGGTCCGACGAATCAAAATTTGAGGTAGAGCTTTATTTTGTATAATTTCAATTATTTATAATGGTGGAATCGCAATCAGTCCGTTTGTGAAAACATTTCATGAATATTGAAAATAATGTTAATTTTTTTTTTAATTTTTCAAGTTTTCGGCACCTCTAGTTCCACGTTTGTGAGGAGGAGGGTAGGTGAAGGTAACCTTCCCGAATGCGTCGTGTCCACGGTTAAACACGGAGGGGGCAGCGTGATGATTTGGGTTGTATGGCGTCCTTTGCAGTGGGTGAAATATTTATTTGTGAAGGACGCATGAATAGCGAAAAATATATTGCCGTGTTGGATGGAAGAGGTTCTACACCCATCTATTACGAAGATTTACGGTGATACTAATGCGGACAATATAAAAATCCAACTAGACAACGCTCCATGCCACACATCTATAACCAGTAGGCGATATTTGGAACAAAACAATATTGACCTTTTAGAGTGGCCTGCACAGTCGCCAGATCTCAATCCAATTGAGCATCTTTGGTGCATGCTGAAGCGGAAGATACGGGAGCACAAGATCACATCCAAAACAGGACTTAAACAAGTCATCCAGCAAGAGTGGAACGAAATTTCTCCTGAAGAGTGCCTAAAGCTTGTACGCACAATTCCTAAAAGAATAGCTGCGGTAATAAGAGCTAAGGGCGGACCGACAAAATATTAATAATAAGAATAAAGGTAAATAAGTTAAACCTAAAGATAGTTTTATTTCCCCCTAATTTACGCAAACAAACTGTATAGTACGATTTTCAGGGGGTGCCTAATATATTTGGCCAAGGCTATATGTATTATCAGGGGGTTTGAAAATTACTTCCTTACTTATATTTGAAAAATAATAAAATTCAGTCCCTCTGGAAACAATAGTACTTACTATACATAATTCTGCACTTTTTCTATTTGTTGTTTTTTATGTGCATCGATAATGATCCTTAGGAAGATTTTCATTACGTATTCCTGACTTTGAAAACTATTTTGTAATATTGATGATATCGTGATGTGATAGAATTTTAAATCGGTCCTTTACGGAATGAGAATATTTGACATAAGCTTCCTAAGTTTTGGGTTATGATGTGTATAATAGTACACATAGACACATCTCGTCGTATAGTTGTTCTAGAACAAGGTGCACAAAAGAGCGCACCTAATGTCACCCCTGAAAATACTTCCTGTGAAATTTAAGCACACCATCTTAAAAACTGGTCGCGAGTAATTTAGTGATAAGCGTGTTAGACTGCTAATAAGCGACGGATGGAAGCCTCATCAATTAGGATAGCTATTGCTAGCTAATCACATAACGAACATAAGAAATATAATCTTAAAAACTGTGGAAAGATATCAACTTTTTCAGTAGGGTAGATTTTTCATTGTTAATTTTGGAAGAAAAAATAAAGTGCTTTGCGTGTCCTCTAAATGTTAACGGATCAGGCTGGCGGCACGACGTTGAGAGAGCAGTAATTTTTTGTTTGAAAGAAAAATTCAAGGTTTTTTCCATCAATCTACCAGTCAGGGTAGATTAAGATACATATCTGTTAACTTCAAAAAAATAAAAATACTCGGAGTTTATACTTTCTTCCCTTACTGTACCTTGTTTTCCCTCTTGAACATTTCATCGATCGCCACGTGAAGTTCTATATTTATGTTCACAAACCCAACTAATGATGCAACGATTCCCATCCGTACCATACCAGTTTCGAACTCACGTCCAACGAATCTGGTTTGCTTCGATGAAGTCGTTAATCAATTAAAGGAGAATTTACAAAAATAACAAACATGTCTTGTTTTTGCAGAAAATATAGCTTTTATATTAAAAACTTAAGTCATTTTAACCAGTTATTATTTCGTCATACAATATTCATACCCAACAAAATTATATTGACAACATTATGGTCCAATTTTTAGTAATTCACACCAAAGTCACCTCTAAAGGGGGGTAAACCAGTATAAAAGTGTCAAAAGTCGAATTTTTTTCTTAGGTGTTTTGGGTGGAATCATTTTAAGCGCTTATCTCAATCCAAATACCATCACTTCTAGGAAAAATCTGGGCAGCACCGAAATGGCAGCAATAGATTCAGATTAATCAATAGATCAGCAATAGAAATTTAAATTTTATTACCGCTATTAATAATTAGCTATATGTACCATCATTAGCTGGAGCAAATAACTGCGATGGTTCTTAATATAAACGCATAATAGATCTTTTCATAGTATGTATAGCAAGAATAATGGACTACTACCTCATAAAAGGTTTCTGAGCCCTTACGCTGACTAAGCCCTTCCAGAACTGCTGAGATAAAGGGGAATGTGATATGAAACTTGAAGCGTCTCCGCAGGTAAGATGATGCATGCCGCAGCTGTAAAGTTAAATATTTACATGCCTTGAAATTCGTCAATCATAGCGGGTGAGTCATTAAAAAAAATGCCATGAGTTATTCTCTGCAGCAATTTGAGATAGGAAAAAATTACTCATTATTAAAATCGTAGAGGGCAGAGAGAAGTCTGTTGATGACGAAGGTTACAGATTCAAGTACATATAAATGAAAGGGGCATTTTTGTGATTAAATAAAAAATTCAATTTATTCATAGTAAGTGCATAAAAGATCAATAATCTTATGTAGTACAGGATAAATACGGTGTATGGTGTAAGGGAACCAAGGGGGACTAAACAAATGAGATAATTACACCAATAAAAATGCCGCAAATTTAAAAAATGCCAAGAATTCTTCTGAAGCACCCAGACCCCCAGCACTCTATAACACAAGGTAGCAGACTATTCCAAACATGAGGAAAACGAGAAAATAACAAATTCAGAAATCGTCAGAAATGTTGAAAAAAAAATCATAGAAAATGCGACAAATTGCGCAAAAACTTGAATGGCAGGTTGCTGCACATATTTAGCAGATACACTTTTTAAAAACAAATTATTCAATAGAGTACGCAAAGACACATACACGAAACGATTCATGGTTCACTTCTGATCCCCGACACTCCTGTATATGCGTGCGGTTTTCAACTTGTGTACGTCAGACGTTTATATGATTGTAATACCGTGCGCACGCAATGAGTCATATTGTTGTGCTTCTTGTTCTCTTAAGGAATTACATAAGTTTGGACTCGTGAAAATGTTTGACTTTTCAAGATTTTATAACTTGAAATAGAAATTAAAAGGTCTTTCAATAAGGACGCTCGAGTTTAAATGTATGTTAAATAAAACAAGTTGTGTGTAAGATATCCACTCCATTTTTATTTTTTCTGAAAGAATATATGTATTATGGCTTTAAGTATGGAATATAACGTCGTTCAAATGTCCGCCGTGACTTTGCTTAGTGGCACGTATTCAGCAGGTTCAAATTTCGATAATTTTGTCGCATAAATCTGGCTGAATTTGCCGATTTTCGAATTCTGATTTTGATTGTGCGGCGCGAACACACACTAAAAAATATTTGTTGAAAATTACTATTATACAATAATTGTAGGCAACATAATCACATACGAGGCTCTGCTTCAGTTCAAAAGTGCAAAGGCTTTGTGGAAGGCCTATGCTTCTAACTGGAGTGAAATATGAAATATATAATCGTCTACAATAATAGCGGCGATTTTCAACAAATACGCACCCAAAATTTTGTGCGTAAAAACACACAGTTTGCGCAATAAATGAAGCATTCTGTGTGTAATGAAATACATACTGTGTGTAATGCAATACATATTGCGTGCAAAAAAGATACGCACACAATTATTTGTATAAGCGTGGTATATGCATTCTGACTTCCTTTATAATAAGAGAGCTCTACTGCATTAATTTCTAAAGCACCACACTAAAATCTACATATTTTCTCAAAGTTTTTCGAAATGTATTTATGTTACTTGGATTCACAACCATTCATATGCCAAAGAAATACGAGGAACTCTAATTATCTAAGTAACGGAAATACATATAAGTAAAAAAAAAAGTCAGGCAAGTGCGAGCCGGACTCGCGCATTAAGGGGTTCCGAATATTTGCGCAAATTAAATGACTGTTATTTAAAAAAATTATTTTCATGTGATAAAACTACAAATTAACGATTTTCGGACTCTTACCTTTACTTGGGCTGTGAGACCTCGTTTCTTGCCAAATTTCATGATTCTAGGTCAACGGGAAGTACCTTATAATTTTATATTTATTCGCGAGTGACAAAATAAAGTTGACTTAGAAGCTTGATTTTGATACAGCTCCAAGGGACCGTAGACTTAAGTATTTGACATTAATTTCAAGTTCATACCTCCACGCGTTCCTGAGAAAAAGGGTCTTGACGGACAACGAAGTGATCCTAAGCGGTTTTTTTTACCCGAGAATGAAAGGGTTGTGTGTTTATCAGCCTATGTATGTATGTTTGTCTGGATGTTATAGCCTAGAGCCCCACTGGATTAACCGATTTGGATAAATGAGGGGTCGTTTGAATCGTACTAAACCTCCGGGTATAATAGGCTCAAAATGTCTGACAATAAAAAACAAATTTTACCGGATATTATTAATATGGGCATCAAATGAAAGCGTTGGACGAGCACAATACGGTAAATCACATAGTCATTCAAAATACAATATGACGGATTATTCTTTCTTCACAACTTCCTCGATATGGGTATCAAATGAAAGGGTTTGACGAGCAGTATACAACAAGATATGTAACGTCATTCTAAACCCACAATGTCGTACACAATGGCCAATTACATTTTTCTTCACCACACCTTGACATTGGTATCAAATGAAAGGTTTGGACGAGCAAAATACATAGCTTAATGTGACGTCATTGTCATAGGATAACAAAGAGAATTTCTGAACGTAGATATTATACTATCATCGTGATAAAATGTAAAATTACAAGTATGAGCTGTCTGCTTGATCATGTCATGACATTACTTACCTTCTATATTTTCATACTTTTCGTTCCTTCTATTGTCGGGTTTTTGTTTTTTAATACAATTTTTCTTTTTGAGGTACGGACCCCTAATTAAGAACGTAAAATAAAACCGAAGTATAGGTTATTCACAAAAAATGGAAAATATAAAATGGCGAACAACAACCCAGAAAATAAAATCAGCAATAGTTAATTAACAATAGAGAGAGAGACAAAAGCTCTAAACTCTTTTTCGCGTCGAGGGATTCAAAAATATACTTCTTTGAAAAATAATTAACACGTTTTATTTTAATTTTAATTGTTATTGTATGGAAAACACAATAATTACAATTTTACATAATCCACTATAATAATTTATAAAGAGGGTAGGTACACAGCACGTCCTCTTTCTTCAGCGCGCCGCAAAGCAATCAACGTTTTGATCCTCGAGATACTACACAAAGAAATACAACGTATTAAACAAGCTATGTAATAATACACAGTTTTGCACAAAATATAGCTGCAATATTACACAGGTTGTGCAAACGTACACAGTTTTTCATAATGTCTTGATTATACGTGCATAATTACACATTTTTCGGATTTTTACCCGTTTAACAGAGTTATTAAGAATATAAGAATGCACATATTCAGTAAAATTCAGCAAAGAATTATTCAATGTAGTTACGAGTATAACTAACACTGTGGTGATATTGAACCCGAAATTGTAACAAAATCACCCCAAATCCTTATATTACCAGTTTTTATGGTGCAAGATTGCTTTAAGCTAATTATTTTAATTGTTTATATCGTTTGAACAATTCTGTTTTCACTTTCAAATCGCCATTGTTATTGTGCATTTGCATACATGTGCATGAACGATAAAAACCGTGCATCGTTCAGTTCAGATTTAGAGTATGGTAATTGGGGAATCGTTTTACGACTTGATGGTGTGCGTGAGAGCGTGGTGGCTTCACATTTCGTACCTCGTCTCCCTTTGTTTCTTTAACTTATCGTTCACCATAGAAATTGTGGAGCTTGGTAGATTGCAGTGTTGATCTAGTCTAGAAAGTGGAATAGTTCCTATATTGGAAAGATTTAGAGGCCGGGTTCCTGTATATGAACTGGATAGTTTTTGCAGGTATACAGGTGAAAATATCTTCTAAAGCGATGAACGTGTTAACTCGTGTTCCTGGGATTAAGGATTGACTACAGTTTTTATCGAAATTGTAGCGACTTGATCTTTCGCTTTTACATTTACAATAATTTTCTTTTTGAGCTCTATTTCAAAAAATTAGAGTTCCCTACCGATGTACATTTTCGGCCAGTTTTTTGGTTACAGGATAACACCTGACGAAAATTGTTTGTTTGCCGTTTTATGTCACCAGAATCATCTTGTTGGCTCATCGTTAGAGAATTTGCAATTGAGGCGGTTTCGTTAGCTTCGATTTCTGGGTATGACTAGATTTCTTGGAATTGTCTTCGCATGAAAGGTGAGTTATAAAGCAATTTAATCATCGGCTGATTTTAAGAGAGCAGCAAAAGCGGAAGTCTTCTATCAACACACTGTAAATTATATACAATTATAAGTGTATAATTGAAATTCGTTGCCCCCATTTTTACGCGATAGCCTCCGGAGCTTTCTAAATTTTCTTACTTCTTCTGTTCGCTTTACACATAACATTATCAAGGTCTAGTAAAGTCATGCCACACCATATTTTGTACTAAGTAATAAATTTTAAGCAAATAAGCAAATACGTACTCAGGTAATAAACATAGGAAACCGTGCATCAGGTTAAACCAACAATTTTCAAATACACTTATCTTATAACGAATATTGTCAATGGCAAGATCAAGATACAATAGAAGTCATTCAAGTGGATAGATATTATTCACAAAGTGCCAGGTGCTAATTAGCATTGATTCTAAGCCGACACAACAAAAAAAAGCATTTTCCGTGCTTTAGGTCCACATACTAAAACTTGCCAGTAAATTCCGATAATTGCCATCATAATACCAGTTTTGTTTGCGTTTAAACTTTAAAAATATGCCAATCGTGAAGGCAGAGTAGCATCAATAATTCTGGGTATATGGTGAGGATCTAAGCTTTTAGAGGAAAGGAGCGCACCATTAAAAATTTACGACTTAATATCTTTACTTCATTCAAAATATAACGAAATTGAGACAGCTAGGGTATTGCCTATATTCACTCAATTAATTTAATTGATCACAACAAAATGCAAATTTATTTGTCAGAACTCCAAGGCGACATTGAGCGTATCTAAAGTGAAATTCGACTTCATTACCGTGACACTTTAAATAAACGCTCACGTTAAGTAAACGTTCCGAAGTTTGCAATTATTTCCACAAAATTATTGAAATCGTTTGAAATTTCACGAAGTAACAGCAACAGAAAATGCAAATAATTATTATCGCTAGCAGACAGCCGCTCCCGTCCAGGTAGGGAAAATAATACCACACCACCGCAATGAATTGTGCGGTGAAGCATTTCGAACTTTGAAATTGCTTTAATTTTTCTGAGGCAGGAAAACTGTGGGATTTTACAAGATCAACGTAACGTTTACTATTGCTCGTCAGTCATTGACATTATTACTAAAATAAGCGCTATGACTGAAGGCAGCGAAAGAATTGCTTGTTTTGGGGAATGCATTTATGGAAACGGCATTAGAGCGTTGCGTTTTATGGGGATTCGCCGGGTGCTTCGAAGGCGTTATCTTTTTAGTGAAGTCATTAGGAAGGTAAAGTAGAAAGTGAATAAATAAAATATGTGTGCATATATTTTGAGAAAACCTTGAAATAAAAGTTGGCCTTAAAATGTTGAGAAATTCATTTATTATCTTGTAGTTGGAATGCCGTGTGCCTTTCATGGTAGCCCTAAGCCCGATGCAAATGCATTCGCATGTAAACAATTATTCACTTTGAAATAAAAATATCTGGATGGACGTAACAACGGATCGACACTTAACTAAAAACCGACTTCAAAAATATAAACTAAAGCAACAAAACGTTCAAAATAATTATTTTTGGAGTCGGTGTAAAACCGTATGATACGCGTTTGCGCAATGCTGTGTCGAGTACTTACGCGACGCAAGGAAGAACGTGGTGTAGTGAGCAAACCGAACGGGCGGGCGTCGTTCAGCATTTTTCCACCACAGAACAAACACGTATCTACGATTTGGCACCGACTACAAAATTAATTATTTTAAACTTTTTAGTGCTTTAGTTTATATTATTGAAGTCGGTTTTTTTAAGTCTTTATTTTTAATTTTTTACAGAGCATTTTGATGTATCGGAGGGTGTATTGCAGGGCGAGATTTTGAATCACCTTTTGTTCATTTTATACTTAATTGATTTTGATGATTTTTTAAAGAAAGAAGGATTTGAGGGGAAAAAACTTGATGATTTTATTGAGATTACACACCTGACGATTTAATTTTATTCGCAAGCTAATGTATAGATGCTAGAGAAAAATTGCAGGCACTTTATGAATATTGTGAAATGAAAAAAACTGACTGTAAATATTTTAAAAACTACGATAATACCGTTTAAGAAAAAAGGAATTCATTTGAAAAAACTTGAAACTTGTGCAGTGTATAATAATGAAAAAATTGAAATTGTCAATAGTGTCGTATGTTTAGGTGTAACTATCTCATCTTCCTCGTGTGGACTAATGGCAACAAAAGAGGCAATCAGAAAAGCTAAATGTGCAATCGGTGCGACTCTTTCCACACTGTCTAAAGCGGGAACTGTCAAAAAAAAATTCGATTCATGTATTATACCAGTCTTATTATACGCTGCCCCCATCTGGGGTCTTCGATATTCTGACTTGTTGGAAACAGTTCAACTTGACTTCTACAAGAGGCTGCTCCTCCTTCCAAAAAACACCCCAAGCTGTGCTATCAGGTTGGAGGTGGGTGCCGTTAAAATTGAATAAACATATACTGTTTTGTTCTACATAGAATTGGTTCATCAGACTGCTTAAAATGGATGACTCGAGACTTCCAATAATTTACCTTCTTAAATTACTGAAAACAATTAACATAACGGATAATAAATATAACTGGTGCTCACAATTCAAAAAGTTATTAAATAATATAAATGCTGGCTATTTACTAGAAAATATAAATTTAAAATTTTGGCAAAAAAAGCAGGAAGAAATTCAACAACAATATTATAATTATCTTAAACTTTCTGATATTCAATCGTACACTGAATTAAAAGCACTGCAACTTAAATCTTTACCTGCTATAGATTATGAACGTGCACCCTATTTTAACCTGAGACTACCCTGTACGTTTACTAGAATTATAGCTCAAGCTAAATAGCAACACTGCACCCTTTCAAGATCTCTTATAAAGGAGCGTTTATCATTTATACCCAGTTGAAATATGCTCAATATGCAATATGAAGAAGATGAGACCTTGGAACATTTTATGCTATATTATATTGCCCGCAATACACCCCTTTGAGAAAATACTATCTCGAGAAATTTACCAGTGTACATACTATAAAAGAAAATATTTTATCTGATCTCTTTGAGATAACTACGATCGACAAAGCGACAGCTACTGCTTTATATACATATGTATAATTAATGCTTCTAAATTAAGACGCTTTTTGAGAAATGAGTGATTGTGATGAAATGTATGTGCGCAAATTATATTCTTACACTCTTTGCTACAGGAGATCCGTTGTATCTTTTATAAGCAATTAATAAACTATCTATCTATCTATCTATTTTTAACATTTTAGTGCAGGTCACCATATTTTATTTTCATTGAAACTAAATACACCTATGTACATATGTGCCAAGTTTTATTAAAATCGGTTAACGGGAAGTGGGTGTTTTAAAAAAAGGTGTTAGGTGAGGTTTTCATTTGACGTCACAAAACGCACTCAACTTTTTGAATTTGTAAATAATTTGTAGCGCAGGGCCCACATTCATCGCTCATAAAAGGCTAGATGTACACATACACCAAACCAATTTCAAAAATTATACGATCTGATTTTATTTATAATTTTTTGGTTTCTTTTACACTTTTACTTTTATTTTGAATCTATTAAACGCCTAGTTAGACAAACCATTATTAGGCGAACAAAGATTCCAAAAAGAAATAACGCTTTAAACTCTTGAAAAATACTCTTACAGCGCAAAATAATAGACTTTTAATAAAGTTCAGAAATAAAAATTTGTCTTCAGTATAATTCGTAGATGAAATATAAACCAAGTCAGTTAGAGCCACTGTATTTCGATCCCTCCTAGTGAGTGGTCATGGCAGAGGAGCTAAGCGCCATGCTCATGAGATCAGCTTAGCTTCTTCGGATCGAAAAACTCATTCATTTTTAAACCTCATTTACATCTAGTGTACTTGTTCACTATATTTAAAAATATTTCTCTTCCCCATGCATTTTCCATTGCGTTCGAACGTAGTGGATGGGCTGGACATTCCAGCAACTCTACATAGTGGCATGCAAACGCAAATATTTTCTTGTCGATGCACTTACATGTAGCTGGGCATTATCCTGTTGAAAATTTAAAAATTTTTTAAGAAAATTACCCAGGTACGGTAGGAGATGGCTTGCAAGACAATTTTGACAATCTGTACTCTTCATTCGGGGCGATAAAGAAGCCAAGGAAAGAGTACCATCTCTGCTGAATCCGTCCCACAACATAAGTGTACCGCCAAGAAAATCATCTTTGAGAAATAGCGACTATTCCGAGCAATCGCATCAATAACAATTCAGATTTTTTTTCCGATGAAAAAAAAGTTGTATCTAAATGAGCGTGGCGGTCTACACGGTTATTCGCATGATCTCAGGACAAGTAACCGATTCCTCCGATTCCTTCATTCAGACTTGGCTTGATCCCACAATATGGTTTTTGCTTGTTGGATCCTTCGTTTGTCCAATTTGCTACTAATGACCGTTTCCTAAAAAATTTTTAGTTGAACCTCATTTCAAATGCCTAGACGCTCTCCGTCTAATAAGAAATACAACTGGATCTTATCGAGCTCAGAAATCTTTTAAATAGCCAATAAAAAGAAAGTCTTTGTGCGTTGACTCGGTTGGGATGTGGAACTGAGAACAAACAGAAATATTATTTGTCACAAAAACATACTGCCAAATTCGGATGTGCAAGCCTCATGTTATTTCATGGCATGAGCTGCTTGACGGCTGTTTTGAGTTTTATCAATGAATGTTCGCAAATTAATTTCAGGTACAAGCCTGAATGGAAAATGGACATTCAAACTTCTGAAGGTCTTCAATTCTTTTTGCAAATAATACAGAAATATCATTTCCGAAAGTTTCAGTCTTTACAAAATACCCAAGAAATACTAAATTTTTTCTGGAAAAAAACACAATAATTTTACATTTAAATATGTTTTAAGTGCAGGACAAACGACAATATCTATATACTGTGATATATGATGACCACTTCGCAGACCGTACACTAATGTGGCATAATCGTTAAAAGCAACAATTATTTTTTGATTGACAAATTTAGAGTCAAGCCAAGGAAGCACCGAATGCTATACACAAAAAATGAAAAGACTCTTCTTTAATTAGCCCACCACGAGTTGCTTTCTGAAGAAACGATGCAGTTGTCCACAGCCTTCTGAGGAATGTCAGGGTCCCATTAATATTATAGAGAGATGAATTAAAATGATCAAAGCAAGCCTGAATTATTGAAAGAACATCAACATTTCTGACTTCGTCCAACACTATTATCGTCAGACTCAGTACGTGAAAAAAACATATTATAGACTTTGATGGATTAAATAAAAGCGTTATCAATTGACCATTCAGAGATTTCACTTAAGTTTTTGTCCAGCTTTGCAACAGCTAAACTGTGTGAACATCTTATATTATTTTATAACTAGCAATCGTCAGTATTAAGACACTGTTACACAATTGAGGGAGAGTCATTTACTATATACATACATATATATGAAGCTCTAAAAAGAGCGGCCCAAAAACCGTGTCCTGAGGCACACCACACAGTCAGTAGATGACAATTTTCCGTCAGTTTGAAATTGTTGCATTCTATCGAAGAGAAAGCTACATATCTGCTCGTATATGTATGTGCTTAACGGCTATGTATGAGCTTAACACCAGACGATGACAAGTGAAATTTTTCTTTCAATTTAAAAGCCATCTCTTTTCTGACCAAAGCAAATCTAAGTTCTACGCAAACTTTCAGAAAGGCATGATTACAACGGAAGCTTGATTTCCATTTTATTAAATAAGTACATGTCACGATTCAGTTATTTAATAAGCTGGTTGTTTACGTTGTTGCTTGTTTAAGATTTTGGATTTGCAGAGGAGGCATAAAATGCTGATATGGGTTCTCCCCAATAAGATGGAGGGAGTGAGTGATAGGACAGGACTGTTTGGCAACAAACAACAATAATAGATTACAGTAATAATTGAGAACCTAAATTAAAAAAGTTTTAATAAATATTCAAGAGATTTTCTATTTTAGTATACCCATCCATCTATACTTCATGCAGCATACTGAAGAATAATAGGCTGCATTTAAATTGTACAGTATATCACTAATTACCTCACCATTTTACCACAGTTTACTCTGTAATTTTATCGCAAGTTACAAGTAATATCTCCCATCGCCACCAGTTTTCCCGGTTGTTTATTTGCTAAAATAAGATAATAGACAATTCACAAGCCAATGATTAGGCTCTCGTCCAACATATTTGCCAACAAATCTCAGATGCCCAATTACTTCCGACGGACCATTCAACAGAACAATAACTGCATGGAAAAAATATGAATTTTCTTTGTACATAAAACAACCTAGGCCCGAATTGATGGGAATTTCTCCCAGGAAAATTAAAATAATCAATTGAAAGATAATTTACCAAATGGCCGTTCGACTGTATGAAAGGAAACGTCCAAAATGTTTGTTTGCAAAAATTAATAAATGCGCTTCAGTACGTACAGTTCGTTTTCTACTCAACGTCGATGCGTCACTGACGGATTGGACCAGTATGTTGTCTCTGTGGAACGGTACAGTAAACATTTCTTGTGCGCTTTAATCCCGCAAGAACACTCACTCCTTCGACACACGTATTATTCTTTCTCAATTTTGTACCAAATGGACTTTGTTCTTATATCGAACTCATATCACTTTTAAATAACTCACAAGAAATCACTTAATTTTATTTTAGTCAATTCCTTTTTACCCCGTTTCAAAATTGCCTGTATCTGCGTAATGATAGGCATATGAACATAAAATACCAACCAACCCAACTTCACTTGCACTAATTATTACGAGAAATTCAATATCCACACGATCAAGAAAGTGAATACCTTCTGGTGTGGAACACTCAAGTCACATTCAGCACACTCAAGACAAATAGAACGAATAAGTTGAGGCGAGCCGATTTGGATCAGCAGGCGCATATTATTCGACTTCGGTGGCGGCACGAGATGATCACAAGGACAACATCACCGTCGCGGAGCATGAGAACACTTTCTACCACTCGAGGCACCGATCAGTTTCAATTAATTTCTTCCAATTTCAAAAGATCCGACACTTGCACGTATCGATGTTCTTGCACTGAACGCTGAGAGCGATCTGCGAAATGATCGTGATCGTCAAACTCACATGCGGCGGCGCTTGCCACTTCCTTCCTCAAGAAAATCTCCGAATTGACTGACTTCAGATCGACGTAAATGAAAAACTTTTCTTTCAAAGAAAAAACGAAGACAGGGTCCCCCGCAATCCGTGATCGTGTCACATTTAATTGGTTTTGCATTTTTCTTGAAGTGCTCTGAAGGGGAAAACGAGATTTGCTCATGTGCCGCAGAAGTATGGGGTTGCCACTTCTTTAAAGACGTGCCGTGTATTTTGAGCAATATAAAACAGGTTTCGAGAAATTGTCAGAATTTTAAATTTTTCTCAAGGAAAATATATGTATAAACAAAAAGTGGGTTTGTCTGACGAAGGTCACGTGTGCTTGATTTAAAGTGGCCAAATTAACATCATTATCTTTATCGTTTTATTTTAATTCCAGCTTTACCAGTTTTTTGGAAATACGCAACCTCATCGATATTATTATTATATCGACCTAGCATAAAAACCTGGCAGCCTGGAGATGTTAGCCGCATCAGTTAGGGTTTTAATTACTTTAACATTCGTAACCTTAAAAATTGGACCGAAAAATATTTTAATATTCGCTATTATCTCTTATTTTTTATACTTATAATTAAAGTACACAACCTATTTAAGACTACTTTTTGAATATGGAAATACTGACAGTGAATTGTTATTGCTGTAAATAATTGTGACAATAATTATCTTGATCATGAGACATGTTGGAAATTCATATAAATTGTTTCGTTTCAAGGGAAGAAATTGAAATTTTTTGGAAAAAACAATAATTAACAGAATTAGCTCGGGTTATAACCATTTTAACCTGAATAATAAAAATGTTATTTTTATCTAAAATATCAAATCTCAGTTAACTAGTGAAGAATATTTCTGCAGACTTTCAAATAAAAATTCTCAAAAACACAGAAGTTATAGAGCTTTACGCAGGCAAACGCTTGTCCTTTAACTTTAAGTGCGATTTTCTCAAAATATAATTTTCAAGCTGGTTAACAAAATTAGAAAGACTCCTCTTGCATACTGATTTAACATTTCTACATCATATCATATAACGAAAAAGATATGATGATTTTTTATTGTGAAAAATTCCGTCATTTCTTTGAACGAAACCTTTGACTTTGATCCGTTCTCATTTCTAATTCTTTTGTTTTTTTTTTTCAGTTCGCTAGATACTTAATGTTTGTATACAAAATAATATGCCGTTTGAAAGTTTTGATTTCATGGAAATGTATTACATATAATCTGTACGCATTTGCGTATATTTTTAAGAAAATCGTTTTCTACAAATTTTTGAAAATAGTAGGTATACCAGGTGTACAAAAAACATAACAATTATAAATTAATAGCTTAAATAGTTTCATTAAAAAAGTTCCACAAATATTACATTTTTTTATGAAAAGAAATGTATGAATATTTATCGAGTCAAAAACATAACTAAGTTTTGATTTTTTTTCTTTGCGGTCAATTTGAATGTTTTTAAAACCTTGAAAAAATTAAATTTTATTTTATAAAAATTGCTATTATAATATAATACAAAACACAGAACATAAGAATGATCGACCATCACGTTACGCAACGGACGTCAGCAGATAATCTGAAGCATAATAAGAAGCAAATCGGTTTTTTATAATACTTTATACACACATATTTAGTGTCCGTTTGATGCATCACACAAAAAAAAACAAACATACTGTTTTTGTAGAGATTTTTGTGCATTTTCAAGTCGTAACTCTATTTTTTCTATATTATGGTACATCAAATGATGAATATTTATCAAACCTGCACGCCAAATTTCAATATACATACATATGCCAATAAATAAGTAGAGAAAAATCATGTAGTGTACAAACTTACTGTTTCGAGAAAATAGCGTTTTAAGGTTCACTTTTATTAGAGTATTATTCATACAATTTTTTGGAAATAATTATACGATTTATAATCATTTTTCATTCTTTTTCATATTCTTTTTCAAAGGGTTTTAACCATTATGTGACACACCGCCGCGGAGTAACGTACTTTACACAATGGAGTGGATTGCAGCCCAACTTTTTATAACTAACTTTTTAAGGGGTTATTCTCATGTGACCACTTCGAAAAATCGATAGTAAAACCTATTGCAAATATGCTGTAAAAAATTCAGACCGAAATTCCTAGTATTAAATAAGTTACAACTATGCAGCTGCTACATTTCTATTATTTTCACCGGTCTTTTTACCTGCGTACGGAGTTTCTAACGGTCAAGTTTAGTATATTACCTACCTGTGTTTATGTGGAATAGCGTATATAAAGTTTTGTCGTGAATTGTGAAATTGTATGGTCCAGGCATAGCAGATTAGTGTAAGTATAAATTTCCCACGAAAATTCTGCTCTTGAAACTTTAAACGCATTTTACTCGAAACATCGATTTTCTAGAACGGTGCAGGTCCTAACAAAAAAACTAATCAACCGATTGCTTTGAAATTTATATATGTTCTTCTACCCTTTAATAGTTATGCTCCGTACTAGAATTGTTTATTTTCGAAAATATGTTGTTATTTTTTTAAAACGATTTTTACCAAAAACAACCAATATGTTCGTAATTTTTTTTTCAAGAGTCCGCCATTTTTTTATTTTTCAATGAAATTGATTAATTCTAGTAGGAACCATAGCGACAGACCTATTGAACAATAATCAATTCGATTTTTTCATTTCAGATAACATGAACAGCCGCTATGACTTGCACCAGTGACCTGCTTTTTTTTTTGGTGTCAACTTTAATTAAAAAAAAAAATATATAAACAATGTAATATAAGCAAAAAAAAAACAATTTCTGTATACAGTTTAAGTTACAAATAAGAACATATAAAAAATTTAAAATGATTGAATGTTATTGTCTTATAAAACAAAATTCCCAAAAAAGAGGTAAAATTTATGCGTTCACATGAGAATAACCCCTTAAGAGCTTACATTTTAAAGTTATGTAGATTATATAGCAGAAATTTAAAATTAAGTATTATAAAAAATTTAAATATCTAAACAAATTGGAAAAATGACAACTTTTTTATTTTTTTCATATAAATGGTTAAAGCCGAGTTTGCTTGAGATGTTGGACTACAAGAAAATAATTATCGGAGGGTTAATAGCCTTTTCAAAAAATGGCATGATTTTGAAAAATGTAGGGAGGAATTTTGTGAAAAAATCAGCATTATATTGTCATGAAAATAAACAGTAATATTTATTGTTGAGACCTAATCAATATTCATTAATTAAGGAAAAATGGGCCAGGGGTGATTTACACCCTGCTGTGTTAAGTAAGAGCTAAACACGTTAGAAAGTATTTTTAAATATCATCATCATTAAAAATATTTTTGCGTGCTTGACCTTAGATCATTAGAATGAGTGTTATTTATTTATTTAAACATTTCTTGCTATACAGATTTTAAGATGCCACAGCTGTTTTTTTAATTATTTTGGGGATAATATTCACTCCTAAAATTCAAAATGGGGGCCACACCTTGCGGAATCTGTGGAGGTAACTTATGTGGAGTGTTCCGGTGGCACTTTCTGTCAATTTTTCTGCACTACCATTTAACGAAAACCCCGATGTACTACTACATAACTGGTTTAAGCGGCGGTGGTAGTCTACTTCTGGCGCTCTCTGTTGACTTACCATAAATGCTACGAAAATGATAAAAATATGAGAATTTTAGATAACTTCACGGGCTACAACTTTTGTTATAGCTATTTTTCGCCTCTGATTTATGGTTTTATCGTAAAATCGAAAAAAACTGTTTCCCACCCCCTAAACTGTCATGTTTGAAAATGTAGAACTGAAGATATTTATGAGGAGATTTTCTCAATTCCCTGGCGAATATTTTGATTTAAGTAAAATTTTTATCGGCTTATTATCGTTAACAACACACCCTGAGGTAACTAAAATACAAAACTTGATGCGCTCTAATCGGTTAAACGCACTGAATGATAAAAAATTATACGAAACAAAAAGATTCATTCTTCGACTATTCACCATTGCCGCTGTTCACACTGGGGTTTTCACGATGATTTTCGGATGTGGGAAGTATGGGACACTGTTCGAATCCGAAAATCGGGGTGGAAACCCTGTCGAAACAGAATGTTTATTCCCCCATCCTATTGGACACAATGCACATTTACATCAAAATTGAAAAATACAATGCATTACTTTTGTTGGTTTCGACTATACTTTTTATCTCTTTTTTTTACATTTGCCACGATGAATTTTAAAATCCTAATATGACCCTATTTAAAAATAATTTACATAATCTTATTAATTCAGAAGGCATCACACTACTTTTAAGGCTTAAATTTACTTTTTGCTTTACTTATATTGGATTTGCACACAAATGCTAATTAATGTAATGAGAATAGCGCGACTATAGCCAAAAGTTGAGAACACATAAAAAAGAAATAATTTTCACAGATATTTATTACATGTAGGTCACATTATGAAACAATTAACAAAATAGATGAAAAATTTTCTATTTAATAAATCTTCAAAAAAAACCAAATGATGCGAGGAGCGTGCTACTTATTCAAAATCCAAGCAACTAATATAGCCGCACACGCAAAACATTCTATTCCAGACACCGCGCACAGGATGTGGCATCATTTTCGACATTTAGAAGTTCACGTAGTCTTTGACCGACACCATATGACAACACAAAAAGTATTCTGCGAATTACGCGTGCGTGCTCTCAAAAAATATTGGACGCATGCCAAATTCGTTGGTACAATGAAATCTCGTGTTGGAACGTTTTGATTATTTCTGGATATCATTTCCTATTTGTATTCCTCCTAAACTAAAATGCTTGCCAGAATGCCAGATACCCTCTCTAGACTTCGCAATGCGTATGCGGGCGCAGCACATGTTTGTTTTTTGTTTTAGATTTAGGTAAAAGGAAATAAATTCAGAGTCGAGTTCACTGAATTCTGAACTGCCTAAAATATCATAATTTTGCGTTTTTTTTTGGATTCATATGAAATTGAGGTAACAGCTAAATACATGCAATGTTTTGATGATGTTTTTTTTCGATTATTTTAGCTATATATAATTTAATGTATAAAGATATCTAGAAAAAATCTGCTTTCCAATTTTATGTTCGAATCTTAATTTTGTTAGACAATGTCTCTTACCTATTTCACTTTTTTTGGTACTTGGTTATTTAACCTTTTGGTTGAACTCGGTTTCATTGCTTTATCGGGTGACCATGACATTCATAACTGAACTATAGTAAAACAAGGCAAATAGTTTTTATTAACATAGTTGAAGCAACAGCAACGCACCGGCAGCAATCGATTATCTGCACCGGCTCTAAGAGGTATAGAGGAAGCTTTTTCTCTACCTAATAAGATATGGAACACAAACCCCAAAAAGCACTCTAAACCTGGGACAGATATAATTGCAGTTTAGATCAATTTTTTTATCTATTTTGAAACACATTACATTATGGAATAAATTCTGCTTAATGCTTCATATCCTTTAGTTAAAGGACAAGAACAATTTTGGATATTTATTAAGACCTAGCTTGCCCGGGCCCGGCGTTTCCCGGGATACTATTAAATTTGTATTCCTTAATTTTACAACGCCTCCCTACTGGACCACCGCCTCTCCTATGTGACCCAGCGTTTTCCTATTTGCGTTTTGCACATGTTTTAGATATTTTCCAACAGCATTATTAAATTTAGTTTTCTTCATTTTACACCACCTCCTTATTGCATCCGCTCTCCTATATCTGCAGCGGGGTGGGGTGGTCTCATATTTGGAAATTGGAATAGCAGATTCGAAATCAGTGATCCCGAAAATTCCCTAGTGCGGATTTTCAGGGAAGTCTTGAAGTTTAACTTTTCGGTCGCTATATTGATCCACCATCTTGATTTCCAAAATTTTGATGGCAGATTCAAAATCAGTGACCACAAAAACCCAAACCAAAAACAAAAGTTCGGATTTTCAGTGAAATCCCTTGAAGTTTAACTTTTTCGGTCGCCATATTGGATCCGACATCTTGAATACCAAAATTTTGAATGCAAGCTCGAGATCTGCGACCCCGAAAACCTCTAATTGCCTTCTTCATAAAGATTCCTTGAAGTTGGAAAAATCGTTTCCTACACAAAAAGGAAATTTCGATTTTTTCGATATTCGGGGTTTCCCGAATTTTCTTTTTTTTTAAACCTCCCCTGTATTATAGCGAACAAAACAAAAACAAATTATCGAAATCGGTCAAGCCGTTTTTGAGTTTTAGCGAGACTAACGCACAGCAATTCATTTTTATATATACATATAGATAGAAGATAAGGGCCTCCCCTGCTCGGATATATAATATGTAGTTTCAAAGATAAATAATTAAATAATATAAATAAATGTGCAAATAAAAAATTCACATGTGAAATCGTAAATATAACAGTATGGCGTCAATTGTTAGGTACATAGGGAGACATGGGCAATCACATCCAAAATTCAGAATTCTGAAGATAGAGTTTTCATGCGTAAAATTCTAATTTCTTTTTTTTTTCTTTTAAATAGTACATATAGCGGACTAATCAAAGCAAGCAGCAAAAGGACAAATATTTCCTCCGAAACTACTCTATTGTTTTAGTGGAAAAGGAAAAGAAAATCTTCACTATTGCTTTTCGACGTAAGCATAAAAATCTGGCAATAGTCTTCCTTAAAAGGACATGGACAAAACGATCTATATCTGCATCCTCCTTGCATCTTCCAAAGTCGCAAGCAGGAAGAAAACAGAAAAATCCACCAGTAATCTTCCAAAGAAACTAACGGTAAGAAAAAAAAACAATCTGCCAATCATATTCCAAAGAAACACACGGGAAGAACATATAAATAAGCTTCCTCCCTCCCAATGACACGTACTGGTTAAAAAGATACGGATGGCAAGCATTTTCAAGTTTCTAAAAATTGTTTTTTCACGCCTTCTTGTATGCTTTAATTTCCTGCAGTAAGTGTAGTAAGACGCAATGTCGTTTGTGTCTAGCACATGAAGACACTACACACAAGTCTTACGTTGATGTTCTGCTCTGGCGTGACCTAGAAGTGGGATCTTCTGCTAAGAATTTTTGAGCATGGTTTTTTGATGAATGGGGAAACAATTACTTAAGAACTGTTTCTTCAGTGACTAATGAATGTATGTTATACAGACGGCTCGCTAAGAAATGGCCTTGCTGTGATTGGAGCGTATGAAGAAACGATAAAGCTACACATCTCTAGGCGCATTTACCTCGATATTTCAAGTAGAGATTTTGGATATCATACTAAGTGTCAATGCAATTGATTAAAGGGGTATCAAAATGAAACATGTCAACACTTTCTCTGACAGGCAACCTGCGTTGTGAGCTTTTAATTCGATGCTGTCAACGAATGTATAAGTTCGCTACAACACATTGGATCGATTAACAATGTAACGATCGTTTGGGTCCCAGGCTGCAGAAATATTGAGGGCAATAAATTTGCAGACAAGTTAGCTAAAGAGGAATCAAACTTACCTGGTAACCATGCGTGGGAATAGCGCTATCTCTTATATCCCAGATTTAAGAAACTGAAATACGAGAGCACAAGAAAAGATGGGACACAAGGAAAAACTGCAGACACTCCAAAATCTTCAACCAAATCAACCACAATCTGTTGATGTAGTGCAATACAAGAAATAAATATTTATTAATTAATTAATTTACTTGTTTCATTTAGCTGCAAGCCCTTACGTTGCCCAAAATAATGAGCTTTGTTAGACGAAATAAAAGACTAGCGGTTCATGACGGACCTCGAAATTAAAATTTATGGTAGATCGTCTTTCGAGGTATGAATGTACAACAAACCCATATGGTCTAAGTAGGAAGCTGTCATGCTAGCCTTTTTTAGTTTACTCTAAATCGATCTTCTTCTGTGAAGGCCTTTTGACATTCCTCAGGGTGGCAGAACGTCTTTTGCATTTACGGGACAAACTTCAGGCGCACCATATATGTAAGTCACCTCAATCCTTATAAAAAAATTAGCATTATTCGTAAAAAAAAGTTAAATTTTTAACTATAGAAAGATAATCGTCCTTTCGCAAATTTTTAGTAATGGCTAAGATTTTGACACGGAGCTGTATTGATGGACGCCCTGTTTTTCTTTACACATTTCATAGTATCAACAATTAGATAGTTTTTATACAGACTTTAAAATTTTGAAATGTTTATGTTGATGTTATTCAATCTATCAATTAAAGCGGCATATTATCTGTAGTCTCTTGTGCCGTATTGTATTGTATTGACGCTTTTCCTCACTATGTACCGAGTATTACATTGAACATACACCAATACAATATTTATGGGAATTAAAATAACACTGCAAATACAGAAACATGTAAACTATCGCGATTCTTCCCTTACTGCAGCAAATTCACACACGTTAGCCTGTGCAAAAATGTATTTATTTATGGTACCTACTTAAACTGTAAACTGGAGGGTAATTAATCAAGGTAATATTCGTAGCCCCTGGAGTATAATTTAGTATACCTCTTTCTCCATACTATAACATGGAAACATGCTTAAGGACTTACTTTTCAAGAGTTCCAAAAGGTTCCACTTTAGGGCTAATGTTATTTATTACGTTTTTACACTTTGCCTTTCGCAATTTTTTTAATTCCAATTGCAATTTACCACACGTTTCAACTGGTTCACAAAAACAACTCTAATGGAAAACAATGCTTTCCTTTATACAGTCCTGTCTCAATATTGGCGCATATGTATAAGACCGGCGTTATGTTTCAACTACTCGTCAACAAATTACATGAGGCACATTTAGCCGGTCTGTCGGCCATTCAATAAATCCTCCTTCATGTCGACGAATTTCATTTAATCTGGGTCAGCAAAAATGTCTAAATTGAAACCGAAGAAAAAACAAGGCCAGAAATCGATCGGAGCCGCACGTGACTGCAGATTAAACATTTCCAAGGGAATTGGACTAGGCGCGTGACGTCATAATCACACAAGAACTGTAAACGCTATCGCCTTTGGACGATTTGAGCATAAGAAAAACGCCCCCGCGTTAAGCCTTGGTACGTAAATGTACACATGAACGCGCTCCCTGTCCTAAGGGAATTACTTATTTATCGGCGGCAAATAAAACTTAATTACAGTAATTCACTGCTACTCAGCGCTGCTTTGGAGTTTGGAAGTTTAAGAGTGTGCGCCCGGGTGCCCCAACCCAGAACAAATTTAAGGAGCATACTTTCTACACACTCAGATACACCGCACGGCTCATTACAATATTCCTCCTTCAATCCAGCCATGCCGCCACCTAATCCAGTTCGTAAGCTTTAGCAATTTGCCATTCATTTAATGAATTTTTTATTGTCTTCCTAGGCCGGTGCTCGCAGGGGTTGCTCGATGTTATCGGCCGACGTGGAACGAAATATAAATAGAACCATCCACCAACCATCCCGCCTTTTCTCCGAATGTGCGGAAAATAAAGAGGAAAATCTGCGAATGAGCACTTACCTCCTCCACCGAATCACACTCGTAGAGATAGATGTGCAGCAAGGGATCTCTAGGGTCCTTCAGGAGGTACACCATTCCTGTTATGGGGCCATTGAATTCCATAAAGTTGCCATCCGTTTTCATGCCATTGTTGGTTTTCACTTGAACATATCCGCTCCGGTTGTTCCTCTGAACGATTCGGCACATGCCAACAACATGCTTGAGGTGATGAAAGAACTGCAGCTCAAAGTCTGCATTATATGCCTCCAGAAGACCGTTCTCAATGCCAACAGACAGCTAAAGGGGGCAAGAGAAACATACATGAATATAACTTATTATGGAAAGAGGCGAAAACGAATAATACAGAAATGCATTACACCACAGCTTAGCAGTGTTTCTGGATTTAATAAATCAGCAACAAAAAACTCTGCCAAAGCTGGCACATGATAGCTATGTAGGTAAGTCGACGGCAGCTTTAATGCTCCAATAGCATGCAAGGAATCATGACTGTCCGGCAATGAAGGGAATATCTGTGGGGAGGTAAAGTAGTTCATTTCTAACAAAGAAAAAAAAAGTGGACAAGAGCGGGAATGAAGACTTTTGGTGATAACTTCAGAACTTCGCGTTTTGTGGTCAGCCACCCCTGTCGTACGAAAGTCATTAGTCAGGAGGGCTAGGATTGATAAATTGAGAAAAAATTATATGTAGGTAGGTGAGATTGTATTGTTAGCTGTAAGGGCCTACAGTTGAATGACTTAGCGTTACTTAACATGCAGTAAAGTCTACGTATTTCGAATAGTAGTCAAGCCACATGCCGGCGAATATGCATAATACTGTACTCTGGTGGTTTTTTATTAGAGAAGTATTGCCAAACCAAAGCTTTTCTTTAAAGAAAATGTGATGTTGCCATTACTTGCAGGATCTTTTAAGGGGGGACATCACAGTAGCACACAAAAAAATAGGCATATTTTCGGGAATTAATTTTGGCTGAATAAAAGTATCAATCGAAAATCTGTAAAGTAGGTTTTATAGCAATACTAAAAAAGTACAAAATGTAATTTTTTCAATAAAAAATGGCGGCTGCGCAGCATATGCCCCAAGGCGCCTATTTTTGAAACCGTGTCGATGGCCGAAGACGTAGACTCCTTAATTTTTGACCTAGAAGAAAAAACTAAAATTTTTTAGTTTTCACATAACAACAGCTAGCGAGCTACGTAGGATTTTTTCGATATATTGATTTTTCACAAAATGGTGCATGTTTGAAAAAAAAATTTAATTTTTAATAAAAAAAACGCCATAAAATCGTCGATAAAAAGAAAACTAAGCCATATAAAATAAAAATCCTACGTAGCTCCGTGGAGACAGATATGTCGAAGCTAATGTCAACATTTCAAGTCTATCGGTAAAGATTTGCTCGAGTTATGTCTTCGGCGAGCTAAAAAAAAGTGGTTTCGAGAAAAACGCGTTTAAAGTTTTAAGTACTGAGAAACCATATGAAAATTTCATATACCTCTAACCGCAGAATGAAAAATTTGGGCACTCGGACACTTTTGCCGTATTCCATCATTTGGTATATTATTATTAAGACCCTAAAGCACCTTTTAAGCGAACAAAATTTTTTTCGAAATATTGAAAATTTTACTGTGATGTCCCCCCTTAAGCCGACTTCAAAAAGGGAAGGTTATATATATTCGAACCGCCTTTTTTTATGTACGTATGTTCCCGCATAACTACGTAACGCGTGAACCAATTTTTCTTTTCTAGATATACCTATAGAGTAGGGTTCTCGTTGGGAAGTATAATATATAAAAAATCCTGCAGGAGAAGGAGGTACCATAGTAGAAGGCATACCGAGAGTTTTGGGTACGCTGACTAAAAACTTTGGATATTCAATATGGCAAACTCGAAAGGACCCACCCTGCACAGATTGTTCAAGAAGTGGCCCTCTGTTAAATCTACTGAAATTTACATATGTTGTAGCACATATCACCGATCAAAAGCCTCTATGGGTCAAAGAAAAAAAACTCTTAACTCTATGTTGTAATGTTCTGATGATCTCAGATTACGTAACCCGCCTCATTAGTCTAGGTAGGGCAGAACTATCGTTATCATCCCCTCCAGAATAGATTGGGTTGACGATTATCTTAGGAATATAGAGCCAGCTTTGTGTGGTTTACAACAGATGACATGTACGGCCTCAGTGAGGAACAGCATATCTCAATCTTCCTACCTCTACATATGTATCTTTCAATTTCAGACAGAAATTTTCGGATAGCCAAGCTGCACTTAAGGCACTTGACATGCAGTCTTTTCAAAAATTGTCTAAAACATCCGCTATGTCGTAACTGGCTTAACCTTATTGTGGCTTTTAACAAAGTCTCGATCATCTGCGTCCCTGGCCACAGCAACATCGCAGACAGCGAGATTGCTTATAGGCTGACAAAGGAAGGGGCCGACACACCATTTATACATAGGCCCTGAACCCTATATGGGTGTGGCGCCATCTCTGCACAGCGTCATGAGCTTTGTTAGACTAACTGGTTGTTTAACGGTTTATTCACAGCAACGATATTAATTCAGATGCCTGATCTTCTTCTGCGGCATGTACAATGGATCTTTGGCCTAAGTGCAGAGTACTTCTTCAGACCTAGTGAAATCAACATCTACATCTACAAGCGTATGCTCATTACACGTGAGGAAAACAACCCTTTTTTGAGGCGATGATAAATTGATGATGAGGAGTGAATTATTTAAAACAATGTGGTGTAACACAGACAGTGTTTGTCCAGACAACGTGATGTTTTTCGAGGTGTCGTGTTTTTCGAGTTTCTCACCAATGAACCAAACAATAAATTCGAATGTGAACTGTCGATAATTAATTGAACAGTTTGAAAGAATCCATCATCGACAAACGTCCAGAGCTCGTTAATCGTAAAGGAATTGTGCTCCATCACGATAACGCGAGACGACACAAGTTTGAATACCCACCATACTTGCTTGATCTTGCACCAACAGACTTCTACTTGTTTCGATCCCTTCAAAACTCCTTGCGCGTATAACCTTTAATTCGAAGGAGGCTGTAAATCTGCTCTTGCTTAATTGTTCATCGATAAAGACAGGTTCTTCTATGAACAAGGAATTCTGAAGCGCACATATATATATGTTATGTAGTAGTCATGGCTCTGCATAACAATTATAATTAGGAGAACACCCGTCCAAATGTGTACACTTACATATTTTTAGCATCCTTTCTAGGAAAACCTTTCCCAAAGGAAACTAATCATTATAATAATAACAACAGAGTAGACAGTGTTATATGATTCACTTCGTTTGATTATCATTACTTCGGTATAACGAGCCCAATTTGCTACCCCATGAGTCTTCAATCTTCTTGTTTGAAGGTCGGATACTCAATTTTATCCTCCTATAATTTCATATCTCAGAAAAGCACGAAATACATAAATCAGATGTCTGCCAAAAGTGCTAAATTTATTCCCATAAATCATCCAAAATTATATTTTATGATGCTTATTAGGCCCTGCTCGTTACATATCGGTGCGACGAATTTAAGGTAAGGAGATCAACTTGAAGGTAATAAATGGATTTGAAATTTCTTGGCAACTGTTTCTTTTAAAGATTTAACTATAAAATCTTAAAACGGATTAAAAAATGTGAATTATGTAAATAATATTTAGGGAAACAAATTTCGAACCTTTAAGTTCAATTATTGTTCATTAATTTTCCACCATTATGTGCCAAATTTTACATGGTTTGTTTTTATTACTTTTCGATATATTAAGTCTTAAAAGTTTTTTTTATTATATTTGCACCCTATTTTGGCTGAAGCATTATTTAATAGGCTTAACAAATCCGAATCTATTACATAATTTAAGGTGCACTCTAATTTATGCCTGGGGTGGAATTGTTGAAATAACTAAATTTCGTATATACACTGCGGGACACTTGATTACCCTCACTTGAAATGTTCACGCAAGTCCTAAAGGTGTGGAACTATTTCTTGGAAACATTATCACAGCATTTATTACCTCTTGTTACATGCTACCTGATGACGGAAATAAGTAATTAAAAAACAGGGGAGGTAAAAATTCCCGTTTTCAAATTTCGGGCGATTTAAAAAGTGACACCTGATTACCCTCACTACTCTGTTTTAGAAATTCAAAGGGTGAAGGTGCCTCCAAATTAGTAATAGTGTATTTTAGTTATCTAGTGCTGCTTATTTGCCTGAGTTGCTTAAATTTTTATTGCATCGTAGCGAACTGCAATTTCGCGAAAAAAAATTGTTTCATTATCTACATGATTTTTGCTACCGAAGTACACATGATTATATTTTCAGAATTTTTTTTTCGCGTTGTTTGAAAAAAAATCGTTTTTTTCGACGAAAAAACTCGAACTAAATGGCTTATAACTTTTTTTCCTGATATACAATCGCTATAATCGTGTTTACTTCGATAGATAATTTAATAAAAAAGGTCCAGTTAAAATTTGAAGTCAATCGGATGAAAACTGTTCGAGTTAAATTAAGCTTAATAAACTTTAGTTTGATTTTTCTCTTCCATTTGTCCGGTGACATGTATTTTTTTTTTTGCAAATGATTTATATGATGCTAAACTATCATCTAGCGAAACTTGAAGTAATTCTCCCGCTTTTTTAGTTTTCGATCCAGCCTCCTTAAGTTAGAAGCTGTTTTTGTCCCGTCGTCATACCGCTGTTGGTTCTGTTATGGTATGGGCTGCAATTTCGTATCATGGCGCGATAGATTTAGTTGTTCTAGAAGGTCGACAGACGTTAACAGACTACATCGAACTCTTAGAAATCCAAAAAATCAATTTTGATGAAATGTTCAATGGTCAACGATGGATTTTCCAGCAAGACAACGCACCCATCCATACAGCAAGAAGTGTTAAACAATGGTTTGCAGACCAAAATGTACAATTTCTGGATTGGCCAGCTCTTTCTCCCGACCTTAACATTATTGAGAATGTTTGGGGATGGCTTTCACGAAAAATTTATGCAGAAGGAAAGCAATTTGAAAGCAGAGAAAGTCTTATTGCAGCCAAAAATGAAGCTTTCGAAGATTACTTATTTCCGTTATCAAGTAATAACAAGAGGTAATAAATGCTGTGATAGTTTCCAAGAAATAGTTCCACACCATTAGGACTTGCGTGAACATTTCAAGTGAGGGTAATCAAGTGTCCCGCTGTGTGTATAGATATATACACTTAGGAAAGTAAGCCTTGTAAATGTTACAATTTGCTCATTACTGTCCCAGTAGGACGGAAAATTACACGATTCAGTAAAAAGCTCAGTAGGATTTTCCTATTAATGCACTTAGAATGCACAATTAAATTGCAATAGGAAATATTTTGAATTTAAAAGGATGTCTCATTAACGTTTATCCAATTTTTCTGATTATAGCGTAATAAAATTAAACTTTGACTACGAAAAGCTTTTTTTTGACGTTAAGCATATCCTGAAAAGTACGCTTAATTTGAGCCGTGAATTTTTTTTCTAATAGACCTGATGGAGTCATTTTGACTCCTCGAGCACATTTAATAATAACTTTTGTCGTAATTTGACTTATGTTTGTGACTTAAAAGAATGATATTACTAACATTAGCATTTGCTCACTTCCACAATGACTAGAGAAGTTTATTTTCTGAATTTTGTTGGCTTACTGAAGTAAACCGAGAAAAATGCGGGTGTTTCGATCGATTTACCGAGCCGAGTCAGTACGACTAAGCTCAGCAACTCCCCACAGATACTCGGATGGACAGAGAAAGGAGTTCTCTAATCATTTAGACTTCTCTAACAGCAAGTACGAGCTATATCAAAGGGAAATTTTCACGTTACGCTTCGATAAAGGCCGATCATACTTAGTCAAAATTCAAAATTGTTATTAAACTCTTGCAAGCGTTTTATAAAAATTTTATATTTTTTCATTTTTACCCAAGTCCGCAATGGAGTCATATTGACTTCATATTGATCTTCTTCAGTACTACATAACAGCCAATTCCATATGTATGCCGATGATATTCAGCTTTACATATCTAGGCCGTTGGGACTTATTGAAGATGCTATACTTCGCATGAACAAGGATCTTAATTTTGTTGGTAAATGTGCTGAAGATAACGTCTTGCTCCTTAATGCTGCTAAATCCAATGCAATAATCATCTATAAAAAAAAATATTAGACACTTCCTCCTTCCCAAATGTCATGCTGAATGGAATTTCAATTCCGTACAGCAACTCCGTGAAGAATCTTGGAATTGTATTCAACAGGGTTTTGAGTTGGAGCAACCATGTTGATAGTGTTGTCGGAAAAGTGTATGGAGTGCTACGTAAGCTCTCGGTCTCTGCTTCCTTCACAAGTATTAAAACGCGTACTATGTTGGTGAAATCCCTAATTCTACCCATAATATGTTATGGATGTGAGGTTTGCTGCAAGCTGGATACGTCTTGCGCCCGTAAACTAATTGTAGCTTTTACGTCCGCCGTCCGTTACATTTTCGGCTTAAAACGATTCTGTGATATCTCCAGCTACGTTAAGTCAGTACTTGGTTGTTCTTTAGAAGAATATCTTAACTACTGAAGAATCTTATTCCTCCGGAACCTAATTTTGACAAAACAACCTAGTTACCTTTATGATAAGTTGGAGTTTGTTACATCCGGCAGAACTTTTCCCTGACCCTACCACGCTTTACATCCAGATGTAGTGAGCGACATTTCTTTGTCCAGGCTATCAGACTTTGGAATAATCTCCCTCTTGATCTAAGAAGGATTCTGGCGATCGAAATTTCTCTAGATATTTATCTGAGCACACAAAATCATCTTGAAATTGTTTTTTATGGGAGTTTTGTATTCTGTTTCTTTTCTTCTTCTTTCTCATATTTTATCTATACTTTTTTCACACCTAAATTATGAATTAATTTTATGTAATCTTAGGCTGCACTCTATAGAAGAATGTATCTTACCAGTGTAGTATTTGCGCAAATAAATTGAAATTGAATTGACTCCTTGTAGTGCCGTTCTACTTATAACAACCATCGAGAAAATGTAACGTAGAGTTTTTCTGCACCGGCTGGCGGAAAAACTTGCAGAGAAAAATATAAAGTATATATGTTGAGCTATTATTTCACAATGCCCATATAAAAAATTATTATTGAATTGAATTGCTTTATTTGGATTGTTATAAGTTTTTATTTATAATATGTTTTTTTACAGAGTTTTTGAAGTAGTTATAACTTAATCGTTACAACTGTGATATCTTATTTCGTGCAGAATGGAGAATTTATTAAATATTTGATGTGTTGTTAAAAGAAAAATGGCAATTAAAAGTCTTCTCTAAACCTGACCTATCCTAACTTATTCTAAAATTCATAAACTTATTGTGGGATTCATCGTAATTGTCCTTAATTTAGTTTTAATTATATACTGATTGAATTTTTAGATTTCTTACATTCATCAAAGAATTTATTTGCTAGTTTCAGTGCCCTAGACGTGATTAGCTCAATGTTGGCTCTCTGGTGGAGTCTATACGTATTATAGTGCCACGGCAAATTGAAGATTAATTTTAAAACTTTATTTTTATTTACTTTAATTCTCCACTTATGATAATATTGTTTTACGACATCCAAAGCTTTTGGAAGGTTGCTTTGAATGTTAAAGCTGTAAGTGTGTTGACTGTATATTACAGTATCGTCAGCAAACATTACAAATTTGCAGGGTGGGATCTTTATTTATTTATTTATTTATTTTTCATCAACAGGTTGATTACACCATCTGATCTTAACCTAAACAAACAATGATTTAAATTAATTCCTAATGATTGAGTAACGGTTTTTTGATTAAATCTTTGCTACAATGAAAGTCTACTGAGGAAAATCTAGTATTGTAAATTTTGGACATGGCCGATACCTACCGGTTCAAAAGTGCCATAATTAGTTCTGTGGTACATGGAGTATAGAAAGTCCTGTCCTCTAGTAGATCGAGGGCGTAAGTTAAAATTAACAAGATTTAAAAGCTTTGGAGAGTCTATAACGCCAGTAATGATATCGTGCATGAACGTAACACTTGAGATTTCTCTACGGTTGGATAGAGTCGTTAAACCTAAAAGTTTAAGTCTGTCTTCATAACGAGGAAGATTATGGGGGTCACGCAAGGGTAGGTGACCAAGACTGAACCGGAGAAAACGCTTTTGGACTGCTTCGATACGGTCTAACATATATACACAGAATAATGAGACCAAACAACAGAAACATATTCCAAGATAGGTCGGACAAACGCACAAAACAATGTTTTTAAGAGATAAGGATCATTAAAATCTTTAGTTTTAGACCAGCGTTTAACAAAACCAAGGATAGAATTTGCACGATTGATTATTTTATCAACATGTCGTCCAAAATCGAATTTAGAATCAATAGTCAGTCCAAAGTCGACAACATTTTTGCCGAGATAAAAGTGTGTCAAGGATTTTGTATGAGTACTCCAAAATAGAAGACTTCTAGTAAATGAAATAAAGTTGCATTTACTAATATTTAGTTTCATGTGATTCTTTGAACACCACTCAGTAAAAATGTCAAGATCGCGTTAGAGGCTAAACGGTGCAGTGACTCGGTCACTCGGAAAATCTTTAAATCATCAGCGTGAGCCAAAGCATGCGAGTTCTCGAATAGAGGAAACACGTCGTTAAGGAAAAGAGTAAACAGCAAAGGTCCCAGGTGGCTGCCCTGTGGCACTCCCGACCGAACGGAAACAGGGTCCGAAAAGCAAAGAGAAAACTTAACTCTAAAGGAACGATTGGTAAGTTATGACTTAATCCAATGAAGAAGGTCATTGGGCAAGCCAAGTCGTCCAATTCCCTTTTTGAATTTTCCAAGTCGTCAAAGTTTAAAAATCAGCACTCTATGCGAAAGCTTGTCAAATGCTTTACTGAAATCAGTGTAAACACAATCGATTTGTTTACGCCTCTCCAAGTTTGTTAAACAGAAATTCGAAAACTCCACAAGATTAGTTGATGTCGATCTGCCGCTCATACATCCATGTTGATTACTTGATATCATCGAGCTACAGTAGAAGGCTAAATAGTCTCTCAAAATTGCCTCAAAAAATTTAGGTATAGATGATAGTTTAGCAATAGGTCTATAGTTTTCCACTGAGTTCGTTTTTCCCTTTTTGAAAATGGGGATCACATAAAATAATTTCCAGATATCCAGAAAAACAGCGGTACGAAGAGATAAATTAAACAGGAAGGTAAGAGGCTCCACAAGTGAACCACTACATCTACGGATGACAACAATAGGGATATGGTCAGGCGGTTCTGAGAAGTCTTCGTCAATTTTGGTTAAAAACTCAAGAACAGTACACTCGTCTAAAAGAATATTTGAACATTGAGCCGGAAAACAAGTCAAGTTATTAAATTAATCTAAATCTATATCACAGACTTCATCACAGTATGAATTGTTAAAATGCTTAGCAAACAAGGGATCTTGGGGAAATCACATGTAAATATTGTATACAAGACTTAACACGGAACCATGAGGATATCCCGCGGGAATTGAATATAAAGTTGAGGCTTCAGAACCTACATGGACTATATATTTCCGATTTTGTAAAAAGGTTTCAATTATTCTTATTAAACTAGGAGGTAACTGCAATTTAATCATTTTAGCAAGTAGTGCATTGTACCACACATTATCAAATGCCTTTTCTATATCAAGCAATAACATTCCCGTTGATTTTTAGCGAAAGAATCCAGATTTAATGTCATTTGCGAGCTTTAGTATCTGGTAAGTTGTGGTATGCCTTTTCCTAAAACAAAATTGTTCACAAGGTAAAATATTGTTATCATTTAGATGAGCACATAATTGATCTTTTATGACTTTTCCCAAGATCTTTCCTGATCTACAAAGTAAATTTATGTGTGTAATTTTTTGGATTGTCAGTGGTTTACCTGGTTTGGTATAGGCACAACTTTTGCTTTCTTCCAAGAAGTTGGGAAATATTATAGTTTTAAACAAGAATTGATTATAAATGTCAGGAAGCCAATTTTTTTTCAAAAAGTGCTTGATATAAACATTGAAGGAGGTGAATTATAGTTTTTGCAAATATCTCGAAAACATCAATTTTTTGAGGAAAATAGTTATATAAAAAGTAAATTGCTAACTTTAAATCAATATTGTGAATTGAAAGGATTGACTATAAATGTTGAAAAAACAAGTGATGATTTTCAAAAAAGGTGGTGGTAGACTGAGAGAATCGGAACGAAACTTTGTATATCGGAATAAACCTCTAGAAATTGTAAACGCATTTGAATATTTAGGTATAACTATATCCAGGTCAACTTTAGGGTTAAATGCGACGAATATGGCTATATCAAAAAAACAAAAAAGCCCCCGGTGCACTTTTGTCTACTTCAAATAGAGCAAAAATTGACTCCTGGGAAACCAGAGTCAAACTGTTCGACACTACTGTACTTTCAATTCTTCTATACGGAGCTCCAGTATGGGGCTTACGTTATGTGGAAGAACAAGAAGTTATCCAAACAGAATTTTTCAAGAGACTTTTATTGCTTCCGAGAAATACTCCTCATTGTATTATTAGATTAGAATGTGGCGCTACGCGTATTGCCCTGAAACTGTTATCTTTGACATCGACTTCCAAAAATTTGCCTAACCAAGATGCAGAGCTCGTATCTTTCAACTTTAAATCCAAAATACAATTGGGTCGGTCAATTGAAAAATATGTAATGCATGATTGATTATTCTTGGATTGTAAAAGAAACAGACCCAAAGGTATGGATTTCAAATGAAACTAAAGCTTTAAGTTTGTATGCTAACCATCTACGAGCTCTGGATTATGAGGAGGCAATAAATTGTAATGCGTTTCGATTATTTATATACGACACCTTTTTCAAATTTTCGCTGTCCTCCTAACTTTTGTTAGCTTTTGGCACAATTGAGAATGTCTTCAAAATACATTTGTAAAATAACTTTTTCAACTCACACTTTTATAATCAATCCTAAAGAAAAATGCACAATTTGTAATTTAAATGATATGGAAACTCTAGAACATATCATACTGAATTGTCCTCAATATGCGCCTTTCCGAACTCACTTTGAGAAGCCTCTGTTGAGTGCTCATGAAATCGCAGATGTTGATATTAAAGTAAATAACGTATTATGTGATATTTTAAATTGTGAAATTGTAGTTAAGATGAAAAAAGTTTACTTTTGTATTGTCAATTGTATGCGCCTTAGAGCTTTTTTGCGAAACGAATAATTTTACATGTATTTTTATTGTTTATTTATTCTATTTTGAGAGACACTGTACAAATTTATAAGCATTTATATGTAAAGACCACTATGTGGGAACCTTGCTATGAGGACATATTGTAACCCCCGATTATTTTAGCATTAAACGAACTGAACTGAACTGAAAATAGTTATATGAAAAAATGTAGCTTACAATATGAAGCACAAAAAAGATCCTTAGACTTTTTTTCAGTAGAATCAATCGTTTCAAAGATATAAATATACTCAAGTAATAGTATGCATGAACAGAAGTTGCGAAATTCGATCGATCATAACCGTCTTTGAGAAGTTCTCATACGAATCGCATCGAACGCAACTTACTTTTACTCAAAAACGATTCGTGCATAAATTTTCATTGGCATATTTTATCATGGTTCCGGTGATCAGTCAATATGTGTTTAAATTATTGATACATTAAACCCTCAAATTTTACCAAAGAAACAACACCTTGTCCATAAATTACGGCAGAGAACATACTCGTAACACTGCCACCACCGTGCTTCCCGCTTTTGTGGTATATCCTGGGTCACGGACGCGAATAAAAGGTCTCTTAAGTACCGTTTTCCATCAGAGCTGAATAGGTTTTTCTTCATCTCATCCGTCCAAAAAATATTTCTCCAGAATTGAAGAGAATGTTTTCTCGCGAACTTAAGCTTTTATTTCCTTTTTCCTGGATGAGATTAATGGAACTTTCCTGGGAACACAGCCACGTAATCTAAACTCATTAAGACGTGCTCTCTCAGTTCTTTCGGATATTACTGTGCTGTGACTTTCTTTAAGGATATTTTTTATTTGTTTATCATTAAGAACAGGTCAAAGACGCTACTTTTGTAGAAAATTTAATTTTGAGCTGGCGTTATTTTTCGAGGTCGAAGTTTTCTTTTCACTTTCTCCATTGTTGAAAACATTTCACAATGCTTTAATGCATTGTATGTATACAAAACAACGGGATCGTTTCATTTCAAAAATCGTTTTCTTTTGTTCGAATAGCCTCCTTTCACCGTACCTATACATAATGCAGTGAAATTTCTAAAATCAAATGTTAGTTGTAACATATATGGATTTTAACGTGATACTTGGTAAAATGTTGTAATCGAAGCAGAATTACTTAAAACTGTATGAAATTTCGATGTGTCCTAATTAGCTGGCCGCAAGTGTATATATTTATTATAATTATTATAATCTCTATCTGCTACTGCTAGAATTTATAACGATAATTCTGAGGTAATTTATTTCAACTTATGTAAGTAGATGTGTTATTAAAAATCCCTGTTGAATAATTAATTAATGATATATTTGCTTTTAATAATTTTGAATATATAAAAAAAATTTGGTTTCTTCTTCTTTTCTGGTTGATGGTTAACTACCTGTTGATATTAAATAAATAAACAAATAAATAAGTCATCACACCCCTATATTACCATACAATCGGTACTAAATGTCGCACACTCTCAAAAATATATTCCATATTACTATCTTGAAAAAGATAAGATAAAATAACTTGCGGTAAAAATGGAAAAATACTTTGTATATTTCAAATGATAACGGTATTGTTGTTGATTTTCTACTTGTTAAAAATTGTTATTTCGGATAAAATTGGAAAGGATCCGACATATTGCATTTAGAATGACGTCACATAGTTTACCGTATTATGCTCCTTCAACGCTTTTATTTGATACCCATATAAATAATATATGGTGAAATTTGTTTTTTATTGCCAGGCATTTTGACTTATGGTGGCCACCATTTTATTTCTTCTGTAAAGTTATATAGTCTATGACACTCAGAGGATTAATACGATTCTAAAGACCCATCATTTATCCAAATCGGTTAATCCAGTGGGACTCTAGACCGTAACATCCGGACAAACATACAAACATATCTGTGATATACACAGAACCCTTTCGTTGTCGGGTAAAAATATAATAAAACACGCAGTCCAATAAGAAATGAAAGTTGAAAGTATACAAGTTCTTAATTTCAGAGAGATTAACAAATGCGAAAGACCTAATTGTTAAAAAAAACTATGTGTAATTCTCAGAACAAAACTTAAGAAAATTGGGAACTATAATGTTACATTGAATTAAATACATTCAAGGATCTGAATGTGTTATATGGAAAAAAAAAATTTTATTTTTTACTGTTTATTAATAATTCTTAACTAAAACAAAACTATAACAAATTCATATTCTTGCAAATAATTAATATATTTAAAGGCGGTCAATAGAATAAGTGTAATTTATGTAAATGTATCTAAGCTCATTTAAAATTAAAATTAAAGTAGTAGTAAAATTCAGTAGTAGTCTAACAGATTACATTTTTTTTGATGGTTTCAAAGTCTATAACGGACATAGATAGAAACAATTTTTGTTTTTTATATATAGAGCATAGATCCATGATTCGTCGCCTGTCACGATCTTATAGACGTCTTTTGAGGCTCCGCGATTGAATTTTTTTAACATTTGTTTGCATCAATCGACACGAGCCTTTTTTTTGAGCTATTGTCAAATTATGCGGTATCCAACACGAACAAATCTTTTTGACGTCCAAATGTTCATGCAATATTGAATGTATGAGAGTGGAACTAATGCCCAATCATGCCTCAATCTCACGGTATGTCACATGACGATCTAGCAATATCAGTTCACGCAAAGCCTCGATTTTTTCTGGCACAGCCGATTTTGAACGACCTTCACGAAATTCGTCCTGTAACGAAGTGTGATCACAATTGAATTCAGCGAAACACGGTAGCTCGAGATGATGCTTCATCACCAAAAGTCGCAGCAAGTTGATCGGCACACTGTCGTTGGTTTAATCCACGTCGAAAGTCATAGAAAATCAACGCACGAAAATGTTCATGATTTAGTTCCATTTTTTAACAAAAGTAATTTTTCAAGTATCTGTAAACAACACAAATACCACCCGTATGACAAAACGTTCCGAGTACGTTTACCATTAAAAATGGCAAACTTTACGATGACAATGTCAGATTTGACATATTCACACTGGTGTTGCCATATTTCAAGACCTAAGTAGCAACCTACGTATAACCCTGTTTTTTAAAACAGTAGAGAAATGTTTGGGCATTGAGTCGACTAACACATTTCCACAGAGATACTTTTCCATTTTTTATTGCATTGCCTCACACAATTCTCTTTTCTGCTTTATGGCAGTGGCTATTCGCATCGTCCGTGTCCCTGTAAAACTTGACGTAAACGGAATCCGGATTTAGGTACATACTAAATACACGAAACAAACAAGCAAATTTCAGCCCATATATATTTTGTAAAAGGAAAATATTCAGTCAGCAGACATTTTGAAAGGCAAATTTTCCTTTGACGGTTCGTGTACATGCTAAATACACGGACACGGACGATGCGAATAGCCACTGCCATGTTTTAGTGTCGCCTATACTATATTTTAAATATTTCCAGATGTTAGCGATAGGATTAAGAGCGGGCGGTAAAATTTCAAAATCCGGGCATATGCCCCAGTGAAGTTGAAAACGATTAATAAATTTAGGAATTAAGAAGCCATTATCTTGCAATTCTTTGCGAAAGAAAAATATTCAATCAGTAGACATTTTGTAAAATGTATTATAAAATATTAGCTCTTTGAATATCTTTGACAGCAATCATTACCAACTCCATTAAAGCTCCGCTCGCTCCATGCAATAATGTAGATACCCGGCCGGGCGATTGAACTGACCAATCTAGGACCCTTACCCTCACGATACTCCTATCGAAACATTGCTTTGCATGATTGGAAGTACGTTTTGGGTCGTTATCTTATTGATATAACCATACAAGTGGAACATTTTTCTGAGAATCACATATTCCAGGATCTCGACTGAATACTGGATCATCGTATTCTTCACCCAAAATATAGAGCCTACCTTGCACCATGAAAAACATGCCCACACCATTACACCACCGCTATGTTTTATGGATTTCTTGTGTAACTCGAGGTAAATTTTTGATTCTGCTGGTCGACTTACTCGCCTCTGACTAAAGCCACCACTTGTTTTGCAATGTTCGAAAACGACATTTTGTTATTTGCTGCAAACATTCGCAAAATATTTTTGGGCACTTTTATTCTCTGATCGAACTTATGGTGAAGACAAGGCAGGCGAACCTCATAAAAGCAGTATGAACTAAACAGTTCAAAGATTAAATTTTTTAACAACTTCCGTACTTATTACAAATTATTTGCATATTTTTTGCAAACGAAATACATATGTGCATAACTTTTGTGCAGTGCTTAATTTAGTTTATCTGCAATAAACCCATATTACCTTTTAAGATAGCTGTTGAAAGTAGTCATTGATATTTGTTAAGTTATGTAGAAAATAGTCCTTGGACGTAAAGAGACAGAAATTCAATAAACATCCAATTCTTTCGTATCTATCCGAATCCGAGTGTCATGAGCAGTCTATATTAATAGTATGTCTGTCATAAACACCCTGCACCCTGCGTTGGACTGAAAGTTTTATAAGGACATGCATAAAGCTTGTTCCATTGATTCCAATCAGAATAATTTAAATTTATAACTTACGTCTGCAAATTGCAATTAATACCAATTGTGTTGTAAATACTTGCACGACGAGGTGTACGGACCTTGAGCTACTTGTTTGGAAATACCTACATCACCTGCATCCAGTCTGGACTGGAAAGCCTTATAAGCAAAATTTGCAAATAAAAGACAGAGATTACTAAGAAGTATAGCATCTTTATTAAAAAGGCGTTTTTCTTTTAATTACACACAAAATACAACATTTAGTATACAGTCACGTCTAACAAAATCTGTGGTATCGCACAAAACTTGTGCTTTATTACAAAAGTACTCTACCTCTTTCTTACATTGAAAACTGGTGGCAATGTACTTATGCAAGCGCTTGTAGTTCTCTGGGAACTATTTATGATAGTTGCAAATATCTATACCTTAATAAGAGTGGCTATCGTCTTACATAAGCGGACTCCTACATTGGAACTGGAACTACATCATGCAGGTGAGGCATACTTGCTAAAAAACTATTTGGCAAGCAAGAGGTGACTAAAGGAAATCTACAGAATTTAAACCGCCGAGACTGTACCTTACTATACGTCTCCATCGAACGAATGTCGTTGATAGTCCACGGGAGCATAGCGGCCGAAAAGCGAGGATCCACAGAGGCGGACCCCCTGTAAGTTAACGCGATTAACTTTGTCTTCATGGTGCTGCAAGCAAATGACAAAACCACACGAATTTCGGCAGCAATCAAAGCCAATTACGCTGGCCTCGAATCGATCGAACTTAAGCCACCATCACTATTCCCATGGTGAAATGTATTTCCCTTTTCTCTTCGCAAATTAAAAATTCAAAACACGAAAAAAACTGCCGAAAGTGACAGTTACAATGACAGATGACGACTATGCAGAGCTTTGTATTAATCGAATCAACCACCACCACTACTGCACATCGCACTCTCCCGGGATAAGGGTGCGAAACGATGAGAACCCTTCAACCCTTCTTCCCATGGACAACACACCTCTGGGCTAAGAATGTTTGCATTAATTTCTCGCAATCGATAGATTTTCTATAGAAACACGTTTACAAAACTATCGCCTGGCGAAAACTGGCCAGCGAGCACTTTACATAGCCAAACACAAGAAAAAAAATCGATTGAAGGCCGACACCTCTGGAGCAGGAATTATGAATGATTGACCCGAATATATAGCCACGGACCCGCTAGAATGCAACCCGACTACAATTCTACAGATGCTCTGATGCACTCGAGTCGTTTTCGCTGGAAAATCTTTAAGTTTTTTATTGTTCCCACGGCGAAAACACTGAAGCGAATAGAATACAATTGCGCTGCCGAGGCGAATGAAACAACTCCCGGACCCGATGCTGCTGTTCTGTCTAGTCTCTGGTTCCTGCCGTTCGACTTTTGCAGGTTTTGCTGCACAGTAGAACACAACTACAAGAAATTAACGCACAGAAGTTAGATTATGAGAATTTGCTTAGGGTGAAGAGAAAAGAGAGCATTCGTCAGGGGTTTCGTTGGAGAAAGAGAACTGGCAAATTGGATTTCCAAAGCATTTTGTGTGACATGGTAACTCTCAACCAAAGGTGGAGTTGAGTTGCTTTCAAATTCAAATTTAGAGCAGACATTTTCAGCGTTTTCTTAGAGCAAAAAGTGATCTATAGCAGGGCACCTATCCACATTATTTGATATAAGAATAAAGTCAACATTTAAGAGGTCTCAAAGATCTCAATTTTAATTATTCGATAAAATCATGGTAAACAGTGAATTATTGCATATTTTTCGGAACTTAATTAATGCTCTACAATTGGTTGAAAACCTAGATACAAATTATACTACCGATTGTTTCTTCTATTACCCGATTGTGAACGTTAGCAAGTTCAAGTATGGCAGTGGCTATTCGCACCCGATTTTCCCGTGTAAATAAACGGGCACAATGGCAGTGAGAAAACATTTCAGTGCGTAGATATTTTGAAAAAGGCAAATATTCACTCAGTAGGCTTTGCATTTCGCGGTTTTCGGTCGTACGGATACACCCACACATAGATATAGTTGGGTGCAAATAGACACTTCCTTCAAATATTTCGAAACTTGTTGTATTTTAAGAAAAATGGAACGCTAATTATTTTTGGAATATCCACTTCCAATTCCTTTAAAACTTTTTGATGTAGGAAAACAAATGGAGTTTAACTGCCACATATAAAATGTGGTTCATCGTGCGGTTTAGGAAAATATTTTGAAATAATTCAGAAGAAATTGATTTTGTTGGTGAAAACTTATTTGAAGATTGCTTCATTCAATTTTTTATTTATTTATTTATTTATTTATTTATTTATCATGCAAGCCGATATAAAAATGTGTATACAAATATGAATGGATGATTGTTTAGTGCTACAATTATAAATTTATTCATCTATGATCTTATTAGGTAGGCATAACCGAAGGGAATATTTGTGAGGTGATATATCTTATTTGTGGGGAAAACACTTTTGTTGATGAAACCCACAAGACTAGAATTAAAGTTACTATTACTATTACATACTACGTTAATCTAAGGGTTATAAAATAAATTTACAGCTAAATGTCTATGTGCCTATATAGATCCTTGATTAATAAGAGGTTACGCCATTGTAGAATTTTTTAAAAATCGTTTTTTTTTATTGGCTTAAAAAATACTTTAAGCCCTATAGAATAAAAACAAAAGATCCCGTAGCTAAAAGCATTTTCCTTCCTTGGAAAATCCAGGCTGTCGCTTCGCGCGTCAAACCGGTTTCGAGGCGGCCAACTGTTGCGTTCTGTTTTAGGAAGAAGGGACGACATAATAGGCTTTTCAATCGATTCCAGATGTCTTTTCGCTGTGCCCCCGTGGTTTTCGTGCATTCCGAGGAGATATTTCGTTAGTCTATCGACTTTAACTTAACCGCGATTTTTTCAGTTTTTCCCATTTCAAAATGGCACGCAGCAGTGCTCGAACAATTGTCAATATTTTGGTTTCAAATTTTGACCAGATCTTAGCATTAATATTATGCTGTGATTGTCGATCGGGATTTTGATAACTTGATTTGTTTATTTTTAATTAACAAAAAACATGCGTTGTTTTAGGTCGAAAAAAATTTTTTTTTTAACTCGCGCCAAATTTTTGAAAATCCGATCGACAATCAGAGGACAATACCCTCTAGAATAACGCAAATTTTTTGTTTGGTTCTAGATTTAAATTTCCACAAGGCGTGCTGCGTGCCCCAGACCCCTACAGGAAAAACACGTCGCGGGAGGATTGCCATGGAGCCGCCATTTTGTTTTATTTTTTAATAAAAAAATTACTTTGTAAAGTTCAATATATGTCTCACAACACCCTTAATAAGTTTTTTCAAGAAACCATTCCGTTTGCGAGAAAAAAAATCGCAAAAAAACGTTTTTTTTTTCAGCGTCTACAGTGGCGTGGGACCATTAGCACCGTTCGTAAAATTTATCCGCCATGCGTTTTGATTTTTCTATGATTAGTTCTAGGTTAGCCCTATCGTGTAATTCTAGACTGGAAAAATACCATGGCAAATTCAATATCATTTTAAGGACTTTGTTTTGTGCAACTTGAAATTTATTTATATGAGTCCGTGCACATTGAAACCATATAGGAGCTCCATAAAGATGGGTTTTATTAAAAGTCCAGTCTTATGTGTAACTAAAGATATGTGCTTGTTAAAAGTGAGCGTTTTATCAAAAGAGATGCCGAGATATTTATCGTGATCTAACCTAGTAATTTCGGTACCATTCAAGATTAGATTCCTATTTGGTAGATATCGTTCATGTCGCCTGCGTGTGAATAACATGGTTTGAGTTTTGTTCGAATTGAGCTTAATTTTCCATTTATGAAAGTAATCATACAGTTTATTGAGTCCGAGCTGTAGGTTTAAACAGATATATGAGGCCATCTCATGTGAACATAAACAAGCCGTATCGTCTGCGAAAATGGAAGAGAGACAGTTTGTTGTTTCAGGAAAATAGGCTGTATATATGTTGTAGAGTATGGGTCCAAGAACCGAACCTTGGGGAACTCCTGCAGTAATGGAGAGTTCATTGGAAGAGACATATCCAAGGTGTACCCTAAATGAGCGTTCAGTTAAAAATTGTTTAACTATCATAGTTACCGCCAAAGGAAAGTTAAAGCTCTTAATCTTGTGTATTAAAGCGTCATGCCAAACAGAGTCGAAGGCAGATTGCACATCAAGGAGGACCAACCCTGATGTCTTTTTGTTGAGTTGATTTTTGATATGCTGGGTCAACCTTAGAAGGGGATGGTATGTATTATGCCCATGCCTAAATCCAAACTGTTCGTTGGGGAATATATTGTGGTCGTCTACAAAATCCAGGTTTTAAATTTTATCACCTTTTCCAATATTTTTGCAATGTTACTTAATAAACTAATAGGTCGATAACTTGACGGGTCTTCAGGAGGCTTGCCAGGTTTTAATACCGGGATAACCTTTGCGACCTTCCATATCCGTGGAAAATATTGCAATTTTAGACCTGAGTTTATAATAAAGCAGAGGTAAACAAGCCCCGCTTTAGGAAGTAATTGTAGACAAATGTTAGGGATGCCGTCAATGCCCGGTGCTTTATTAGTCCGGGAACGTTTTATAATATTTTTAATTTCCTTAGGACGAACATACCATGGCTCTTCAATATGGGGGCAGGATAAGTCTAGTTGCAATAGTGAAGCTGCAACTATACCTTCTGTCGCAGTACTGCAGAAACAGTATGATTTAAAGCAAACTTTTGAGACAGTAACTCCGCTTTTTCTATGCTTGTGATATATTGTTTATCCTGTTGCTTTAATATAGGGATTTGTCGCTGCATCTTCCTTATAATTTTGGTCACCCTCCAGAAGGGTTTAAGAAGGGCACTTTACCAATCCCACCACTTTCCTACTTCACTCTAGTTAGGAGCATAGGGCTTTCAGAAAGCCTTTCCGCTTCAAGGCTCTGTTTTCGTTTCTTGAATCGTTTATGCTCGCTATGTGTTTAGCCCGCAGTACCTATCCTAATTGATGCCTCCATCTGTCGCGATCCAGATTTCAAGATATATAGAAATCCCGCAATACACTATGGCTACACGTTCAATAAATATCACGATACTCCACAGATCACGATAAATATTGAGTGTGTAGCCTCAGGAAAAGCGCACTTTGGGCACTCGAGCCTGTCTAGCACGCTTGTAGTATATTATGTATATGTATAAAAGGGATGATGTTCAGGGGAGGGCAAGAATTAATACACAGAGTCTGATTAACTAAGATCTATTGTTTAATTCGGTCACAATTCCTTAGCGTGTTCGGCTTTATCGCGTCCAGCTCGTGACAACGTGATGAGTAATTTGTCAGCATTTCGGGATGTCCGTCGTTTATGACGATTGACGATCGTGTAGGAGCCGAGGCTTTCACCAGAAAACCCTCTATTACCAGGCTCCTGTTCCGTTGGCTTTTCGTCACTGCTCATAATTAATCCAGTTAATTCGAGTAGATCCCACTATTGAGTGTAAATGGGATGATATCCAGGGAATGGCGAGGGTAAGAATTAATATACGGAGTCGTTGGACTAAATAAGATTTATTGTTATTTTGGTCACAATTCCTGAGCGTGTACAATGTTCATCTGGTTAAAGGACAAGTAGTAGATGTAGGGTTAATGAATGTGTTACCATAATAACCCAGCAGGATATTGGAGATTGCGTGAAATAGTGTATCGATGATTTCGTGCATGACTAAGGTATCTAAGTCAGTTTTGAGGTCCTAGTCATGCTAACAGGAAGGCATAGGAGTTTGTTTGTTTCAAGTGAGCGAAGTTTGTTTTTTCATGCTTTTCAGTAATCCAAATCTTCTCATTTTATATGTGATGACAACATAAATTTTTAAGGAGAAGGTATGTTTTATTAATGTAATTAAGCAACGCGCAGATGAAAAAACGGGTCTGGCAACTAAAACTATTGGTGGGTGGTCCTGAGTTTCAGTTCAGTTTAAAATTGTGTTTTATTGGGCTTATATGTTTGTACATTTTCTCCTTAAACCTAAAATACATAAAAGGCTGACTATTATTATGTTTGCGACCCATATGGCCCTGCGCTAGCACGCAAGGGTAATCTGTTTTGAATTTTATTTGCGTGTCCGCATATATCTATAGTTATTATTTACACTACTGTTGGTTATTTTCTAAGAAATTGAATTGCCCTGAACGAAAATTCGTATTTTCTCCCTTAAATTGGTTTGTAGGTCTTAATTTCAGCAATTAGTGAGTTAACCGAGTAAATGATACCTCAAACTAAAGAGCGATAAGTAAGCATGTTTTTAAAAAGGTTTGAACGAAGTTACCTACACCCGTTTTTTTTAAATGAGGTCAGAAAACGGTGTTCTTGATTTTTTAAATTTTTTTCATAAACTTCAAAAGTTTGTAAAAAAAAACCTCATAACACAGACGCTTCGATCATGTTGTGCTGGATGGCTCACACATTACTTTAATTAAATAAAATGAATAACAATTTAATTGTCATTTAATTTGGCTGTAATTAGCCGAAAACTGTAAAATAATGGCATTTTTTGTAAAAACAACATAAATATTAGAAAAAAAAATAGTCTGACTTCGTGTAAGACAACCATGGCTTAAATGGTTCTAAATTGTCTCTACTAGCTGCGCCTTAAAGCTTTGCACCCATCTCCCAATCACCCTGTATAATAATATTTTTTTTTTTGTAAGTTTAGTTTTGGTATTAAAATTGCCTAATTCTACCCACTAACCTATAGTCGTAATCCTATCCCCTAGCCTAGTCCTACCTAGTAGTTTAGTCCTGCCCTATTCCTAGTAGCGTATTTTTACTCCTGCCTATCCTAATATCACATTTCATAGGAATGGCAAGAATGCCCCCTTGTTATTTCAGTAGCATATATAACATATATACATTTCCCTTTCCCTTTTCTGATCAATTTTTAATTTTTTAGCCACCAAAAAGTGGAGGGGTGCCAATATCATCTTCTCTGTCCTTTTTGGGTACGGCTGTGCTGAACCCATGGAAATATGAACTAAGCACGGAACGGCTGTAAGCCAGATATAGCGTACCACATTCCCTGATGTGTTAGAATTGGCTGTGTTCGTATGGTCGCTCAGTGCAGGCGTAAATATGTAGACATAATCAGAAGGGGGCTTACAATTCAAAATTTTCTGAAGTTCTTTCCATAATGTCTATGCCCCCTTTAACATCTATTTACACGCTGCCATTCACCACTTGTGCCGATTCTTATTTAGCTCTCCCTCATAAACGCTGTTGCTGTTCTCCTCTAGGAAGCATCCCTTAGGTGGTCGCTCACGTATAGGGTTCATACACGATACAGCCGTTCCGTGCTTAGTTAGTATTTCTATGGCTGAACCGTAACATCTCCTGACAGAATCGGTCTTCATCCATGTTTTTTAGGGATTTATTTCTCGCATTCCTAAACACGTGGTTTAGCAGAAGAACCCCGTCTGACTTTTGTATCATTCCCTTTTTATCCAGAAACAAGAATGCTTCTGGGGGGATGAAGCCATTTAGTCTAGTCCTTTCATGGTACAACTCATTTGGGTAATAAGCTCCCGAGATGAGATTGTTTTCATTATCCATATCTCGTAATATCCGCCTTCGAATCAACTTTATGATAAAGTTGTCTATTCTATGTATTGCCCGCCTCCTCATAGAGAACCTCATTGGCGTAGTACTCCACAAACTCTGAATCCGGCGTGCGATATTTTGAGGTGCATGCACGTATGCAATGTCTCTCGAATTTTCGGATTCGCTCCATATAAGATGGTGCAATATTGAACCACACCGGGCATCCGTGTGTAAGTAGCTGCCTGACCAGGGTTTGGTAGCATATCACTTTGACTCGCGCTTCGAGGTGTTTGCTCTGAAATAGCCGTTTTGTGATGTGGTGGGCCGCTAGTAGTAAGCTGTCGACCTGTGTATAAAAGATTAGGCATTAGTCCAGCCATATCCCGAGGTACTTCACTTCGGCCTTTTGCTGTATTGGCTGTCCGGTATAGCTCAGTATCTGGAGGTTTCTCCAATTCTTTCTAACATCCCTTGAGGCTCTCCTAAGAGGGGTTCTAAACAGGGTGACTTCACATTTATCATAGTTAATTTCCAGCTTCCAACTGTCACAGTACTTATTGTTCAATTGATTTGAGGTCTTGTTGTAACGATTGTTGAATAATGCTTACCTTCGGGTAGTCATGAGCAAAACAATTAAGTGTGCATAACTGCTAAGGATTGTGCGTAGGTCATTAAATCATATGGCTTAGCTCAGAAGCGGAGGCTCCAGGATGGGGTTGTGAGTCCGCCTAATTGGCGACTGCATTGTTAAAATTGCCAAAGGTCCAAATTTTTAAACTTATATGAAATGATTGTGTAGATATTTTAATTATCAATTTAGCACCAGCTCATCTTGCATAAATTAATTGTGTGCTTAGTAATATTGAAATTATCTGTGCGATGAAATATATAAAAAATTATAAATGCTATTTGCGCTTCGTGAATATGATCCTAAAGGGGGAACACAACTGTGACGGGTAAAAGAAACACGAATTTTCGCGAACTTTTTGCACAGGTATTTAATTTAATGTTTAGGGATCGAATAGATGAATATTTAGAGTATATATTCCACAATATGTCCACACATTTTTATTAATAAATAATAATCCGAGATAATGTGCATAACTGAATAAATTTTGTATATTTATAAATAAAAATGTGTGAACATATAGTCGAATATATTCCGCTATGCGATCCTTAAACATTAAGGGGGTAGTCTCATGTTCGATCTTCAAAAAATCTTTTTTTTTTTTTTTGCATTTTCTCAAAGTTAAATAAGTTGAGAATATACTGTAAAAATTTTAGACCGATACACTTCGTCATTTTAAAGTTACAACATATAATATGGGAGAGCGCACCCTGCATCTGCATATATAAAAATTTTTTCTCTAAACTTTAAACGCGTTTTTCTCGAAACTACTTTTTTTTCGACGGCACGGATGATTAAAGAAAAACTATTGGACCGATTGGGCTGAAATTTTCACATATTATTATAAACATGAATGGTTCTGGCGGGTAGCAGAATTAGATGTTTTTATCGATTGCTTTCTGTTTTATATCGATTTTAAACCGAAAAAAACTGTCGATTTTGTAAATTTTTTTTTACAAGGCCGCCATTTTGCTATTTTTCACTCAAATCTTTTAAATCTGCTACGGGCCAGAATGACAACCCTACTGAATAATAATCTTTTTGGAATTTTGATTTCAGATGATTGGGAAAGGAGCAATCAGGGGGGCGAGCTACCTACTTTTTTTTGAAGAGACCTACTTCGCCTCACCAAAATGACCTTAAAAAATTTATTTTTTTATTTAAAAGAAATGTTTTTGTATTGTTCAATAGTTTAATAATAACATATAATTATCACAAGAAGATTGCATTTCATTTTCCACACAAAAAAAAATCTTAAAAAACCTTCAAAATTTAAGCTCGGACATGAGACTACCCCCTTAAATTAGAACTGTATAACAAAATCGCCTTTGTTTTGCCCGTCACAATTGTGTTCCCCCTTCATTGCACGAAATCATTGCTTACACCACCATCAATGATTTCAGCGATGCTGTCGTAATGCATTCAATCCACCAATTCAGAGACTTCGAAGAAAGCATCAATAAAAAAACATTGTTGAATTCTTGCATTCCATAGTAATGCAAAAAGGAATTAGCATACATGACCCCATAGATTCCGTGGTCATGTGGAAAGACATGCGCGTCTTCCAATGACATCGCCATGAGAAATTTCATCTACATATGTTGGAATGGGTATACATGCCCTTTTCATTGATGACTTCTTCGATGCCGTCTTGAGTAAATTTCCTGCTGGGAAGTTTCGCTTCTGGAGTGAGCCCAATGCAGAAGAGATCCCATTACATACATACATGCGGTTTAAACCGGGTACACATTTGAGGTGAACCAAGCCGAGCACGACAGAGCATTCATGTGTACGTCTGAGATAAGGAAAATAGCCTCGGCGAAAAGGGAGAGATGTGTGGACCCGTTCTACACGGAGTTGGTACCATGGAAATATAAACTAAGCACAGAACGGCTGTAAGCCAGATTTAGCGCACCACATTCCCTGATGTGTTAGAATATGCTGTGTTCGTATTGCTCGCTCAGCGCAGGCGTAAATATGAAGCCATAATGAGAAGAGGGCTTACAACTAAACATTTTCCATAATGTCTATGCCCCCCTCAACATCTATTTACACGCTGCCATTCACTGATAGCTATAATGCTTATTTAGCTTCCTTCATACACGCTGTTGCTGTACTCCTCTGCGTAGCTATATCTTTAGGTGGTCGCTCATGCACAGGGTTTATGCACCATACATACAGCCGTTCCGTGCTTACTTTATATTTCTATGGTTGGTAACCCGCCTGGTGCGTTGCTTCGGTCAACACAACACTAGGCAAGTACTTACCCAGTAGGACCAGCATTGATTACGGAATAGAAGTCGTAATCGCTTACTGTAGCTCCCACAGCTTCTTTTTTGCGTGAAAACACTGATTACTTTTACACAGCGTTGTCATAGGCAAGAACTGGTGCGATTGTACATTACCCGCGCATGCATTTGTGCACTAATGAATTTTACAGTGTTGGGATCGATCCCAAGCACATGCGTTCCTTCACTGATGAATGGGAATGTAAATTCATGCAGAAAAGAAGTTATAAATTACATCCGTTTCGCCGCCTGAAAATTTGAAACTGCCTTTCAGAAAGGGAACGGAGGCAGTAATAAATATAAATGAACATTAGGTTGTTAATAATTTTATAATTGTAGCAGATTTTCAGGATATAATATACATAAAAACCACAAGAACAAAACAACAAAAACAACAAACAAAAAAAGACCTCTTTTTCATCCGTTCCTTTTTGAAAAAGCAATTTTAGTCTTCATATAGGGAATATTGGGTTCCAATAAAATACAAATTTAAATCATTATAAATATATTATACTCTTTAAAAATAAAAAAAAAATTGCACATTTCATTTCAATATTGCGCATTTAATTTTCACAACTTGCACTACACTTGATTGCCTGCCAACTGCTTCCGTTGCTCACGAGCGACTAACTGAACGGAAAAACGAAAACAAAAAGGAGATTCGAAAACTCACGAAGTGCACGCAGTTAGCTAGAAGCAAGTTCTGTTGGTTCTTTTATCAATTACCCTTTGCATTACCATAGAACGCATTCTCATTTCCGATAAAGACACAGTTGAAATCATTGATTCTTAATTCACTGGTTGTTAAAAGTCCTACTGGGTAACTTCGTTTCGGCCTTACATTGCCACACATCCGATGTGTGCCTGGCTCTACACGGTAACATCATCGGTCCCTATTTCTTTCAAAATGAGGCAAGTACTCAAATAATGGTTAATGAAGTGGAAGCTGTTATCGGACCATGATCAATGAATATTGTTTTCAAAATATGGATGCAATTGATCCTCGCGAGATGTGGTTTCAATAGGATAGTGCAACGTGTCACACAGTGACTCACTGACGATAAGTTTTCTTTTTAATTTTCAAGAGCTATCAGACAAGACCGAGAGACAAGTCTGCTGGTAATCAATAAAATTAAAATAAATAAATTTTATTACAATATCACAATTCATTTATTCCCTGCGTCTAAAACTGAAAAAAACAAAAGATTCCTTTTAAATTGTTGACATAGTCTCATTTCGCTTTTGAGGGCATTCAATTATTTCAATTTTCAGAAAATATAAAGCAAAACTGGATTTTATAAAAGTGTTACACCCAGCGACAGCGAACTCCCAGACCACATATATGTGGAAAAGGTAACCGGTCACTGCTAACTAGTAAGTACAAAAGCTACTACTCAGTCCCAACTCCAAAATCTACACTCCACAAGTGCACATTGGCTTTTCATTTTTCCGCTACACTTTAAAAGTGATTTCATGAATTGATATGGCAGGTCACTCCTAATATACATATAATATGTATATTATAGCAACTGAAACGCTGGGGGAAATAAGAATGTTATGTGAAAAATCATATTATGAGATATTTAAAAATTTAATCTTCACATTCCCAAATTCAACTTGTAACGTGCCTCTGTCGTTTAAGTTAAATAATTAAAATAGTTTCAAAGTCGTCAACCCACTGAAAATTATCTGTTGTTTCCGCCTTATAAGCGCTTCAACGGACTACGACTGACTGACTCACTAGCATACTTTGTTCTAGAATTTATATTCAAACTTTACGTGACCAGCAGTGCAGCTGTGCAAATATGCACATCCTCAATGGCACCATAAGCCACTAGCCTGGAAAAACTGTAAGAGTAAAGAATAAAGAATGCGACAATAGTTCGTTAATAAAACATAACTTTATTAATGACTAGTTACAAATTAATTTGCGTTTTCCTCCCCAAAGAACAGAAGCAGTCCCTTGATCTCAGCTCATAAAATAAATTACTTTTGGACATTTAAAAATAACTCCGCTTAAATACAAAGGAAATACTTATTGACTGTTCGTATGGCAGCTTCATTTTTATACTGATGTAAATGCCCTGATTTGCTCCTGGAGCGTCCACCTACAGAATACGACATACGCGGGGCTTGTGTGTTTTATTGGTCACAGCTCGTACTGCCTCCTCGAAGACCGTGTCGAGGTTTGTCTTCTTTTTCGCCGAACACTCGACTAGGGTATGGGCGCGAATCTCCTTCTTCAACTTTCGTCCTTCAGCCGTTGTTACGAACTTTTCCGAATTGGGCACCCTTAGGTCGCCCTTAGTACCAACTAAAATCACTGGAACGTTGTACGAGAAATGACGGATTTCTGGTGACCACTTGCTCTTCACGTTCTCGAAAGATGTTCGACTGCTTATTGAGTAGCACAGGAGAAAGCAATCAGTCTGAAATAATAAAAATAGTGAATATCAGTAAAAAAACATAACACGGGTCAACAAGCTTTTGTTGACAAACATGTAATAGATTTATTCTACGGGATATGTTCCTCACATGACGAATTTGATGGCGAGAATGCTCAATTGGCAACTATTTTTTATGAAAAGAATATTTAAAAGTAATACAATAACAATAAGTATTTTAGTTACTTTTTAAAATTAGTAAAAATATTACGAAACATTAAACGACAGCTTGATCCATAAGAAGTAATCATAAAATACAGGGTATTTCAATAAGGATGCCCGACTTTTAAATGTAAATAAAATAAGTTGTGTGTGAGATATCCACTCCATTTTTATATTATTCATAACGTGTGAAAAAAGCATGCTTTAGGCCGAAGGATTTTGTTCCGGCACATGCTCAATATTTAATATACATATAATATTTCAATCATTAATTAATGTTCTGCGGTTGCTAAAGTAAAGGCTGTAACAGATACCGCCGCACAGTGGTCCCAAACGTCTAAAACCTGGCCAAAATTCCAAAATTGAATATGTTTTTTGGGGACTTTTAACAGATAAAATAGATGTAGTGGTACCTCTAGCATTGGGAACGACGGTTAGAAAGAGTACGAGATTTTTTCCTGGGATAGGAAAACGTTGCTTTTGAGAACATGTCTTGCGTCAGCTTATACAACACACTTATACAAATGTGGTGTTTTTATTCACGCTTAGAAATTCAATGAACAAAGTTATTCCACTTCTGCAAAATGGAATCATCTCAAGACAGTAAGTATAACATATGAATGTAATTTGAATTTGATTTAAATAATAAATAAAATTGTTTAACAAAGTTGAAAAAGTAGTAATTTTGAGAATTGTGGTTATAAATAATAAAATAACAAATTCGATTAGAAAAAAGTGCTACAGAGTGCTGTGCTGTTATATTTTTTTTCTTGTTTTTGTATGCTTTTTAACAACTTATATGAAAATTGACTGCAGGTTCTTGCAGGTTAAGCTTCTAGGTATTATTTTGTGTACTAAATTAGGAAAAAATCGATTTATTTGTTGACAATGACTTCTATTATTTATAGTGAATGCATTTTTTTCAAATCCCCTTATTATTTTCGCTTCTTCTGACGTCATCGCCCTTCCAACTTCCTTCTCAAAGTAAAAAAAATACGAGTGTGCTTTAGACCACACGACTGAAGTAAAACTTCATCTATATGTATGTATACATATATGTTTATATGTGCATATATGTATAATATATGCATGTATATACATATACATATATTAATTTTCTACAAATATCTCTCTCTTGATCCTACAGTGTGATACAGACAATAGGCCTGTACTGTGTCTTCTCTCAACTTCCGTTCGCCTCTCCCGATCACACTTTTCGTAACGCTCTCGTCACGCATTCACCAGCTTACTCCCGAAGTCAAGCGTGCGTAAAGAAGTTTTACTTCAAAAGAATGTTGCAAACTGCACGTTTTACACAAAAGCGATGAAAAAGTGTGAGGACCTTTTTTGTGCAGAACTGCATAGGCCAAAATTTTCTCATAACTAGTTTCCTCGACAAATTTATATTTTACGAGATATTTACCAAAAAAAAAAAAAATTAAGTCCCTTTCACCCCAAAAGAAAAGAAGAACCCCTCGCAATTTAGGCAACTTTTCAGGGTATGCTTAAGCCATCGAAGTAAAGGGACTCCACAAAAATCCAGCTTGTTCAGGCTTCAAACTCTAATTTTACTGGGCTATTCCTCACTCGATAAAATATGATTCTCGAATTGCCAAATAATAGCTGTGCGGCAACGGATAACGCCCACGGATTCTATGGGTTCGCCTATCTCCGTACGTGTGCTAAAAACTTGAAGCTTTAAGTCCACGTGTCCACGTCCACGTGCAAGCGGGCGCTGTTCTTTATCGCTGTTGCCACACTCAAAAAGCTTTAAGCTTTAAGCTCTTAAGCTCTGCCTCGCCCGAAGACACTTTTCGTAACGCATTCACCAGCTTACTCCCCAAGTCAAGCGTGCGTAAAGAAGTTTTACTTCAAAATGTGGAAAATTATAAAAAATATCCAAAAATAGATAATAAATTCAATTCTTCAAATTTGGCCATTTTGGATCCGCCATTTTGTTTTTTTTTTAAATTTTAATTTCATATTCGTGATCTGCGACCTCAAAAACCCCTATAAACTGAGTTTCGAAAAAAAAGAATTGAGTTTTTGGAAAAAATTCGGCCATTTTGGATCCGTTAATTTTTTTTGCAATTTTAACTTCAGAGTCGTGATCAGCGACCTGAAAAACCCTTATATACAATGTTTCGTAGAAATCTAATAATGTTTTCATATTTTTGGGCCACAAAGTCGCCACTGTGCGCCGAGGTAAAAAAAATAATTACATTGTCGTTCTACCTCAAGTAAATTTGTGCACGGCGCTTTATGATTTAACATGTAAAAAATGTATATGTATGTACAACATTATTTGTAAAACTAACATGTATTATTCAATTTAACATTGCGTAATGTTAATTCCACATGCGCTAATTAACGTTGTGTACTGTAAAATATCTAATGTTTGAATTTACATTGATTTGGTATGATTTTACATTGCCGTTTTCTCTGTGTTTAAATCAGCGAACCCGAAAACATCAATGTATCGAATTTTGTGGGAATCACATGAACGTTAGTAGATTCGTTCGAATAGTTTTCTGTAAAATCCGGCAAAACCATCTTAAATTGACATACGTAATGACGTAAAAGTTGTTCATTTTTTACAATATCGAAATAGTTGCTCAGTTGGTGTACGGTTTCCTTGGAAAGTACTCAACAGTAATAGTTGGTGGTGCATCCTGCTCATTACACATTTTAAACTGAATCACTTTTAAAACAAATTCCGTTTTACTATAAATTGACAAATGAAATAGCAGTTTGGCAGTTTTCAATTTCTTACCGCTGGATAATCAAATTAATAATCTTCCAACTACTAATAATTCAAATTAGTAAAAGGTATTAGTATTACATTAACATATCAAGTCAGCAAAATTTAATGTTTTTGTACATTTGAAGGTTGTTTTTTAACTAATAAATTATATCTTATCTAACTTATAATTGTAATGTAATTTTATTTTATTTTATTTAAATTTAAAAGAACATTTAAAAGAGTACTTACATTTGGGTAGCTGAGAGGCCTAAGTCTTTCATAATCTTCCTGTCCAGCGGTATCCCATAGCGTTAAATTATATTCCTTAGCATCTACGAAAATATTGCATGCGTGATTATCGAATACTGTGGGAACGTATTCAAGTGGAAATTCGTTTTGTGTGTATGTAATTAGTAGACAGGTTTTGCCGACCATCCCATCGCCTACGATTGTTATTTTCAACGGCCGAATACTCGATGCCATCTTTGGTGCTTCTGAAAATGTGAAAAACATTCGTTTCATTATGTAATCTCTTTCTGGTTCGAAAATATTTTAAAATTAAATCGATGACAGTGGTTATGTGTGAAGCAGTGAAGAGAAAGCTTATATGGAAATTGGACTTGTTTTTTCGTTTGACCGAATATTTATTTAGAGCATTAGTGACATTCCAAAATTCACTTTGGGACTAAAATGCTTTTAGGAAGCATAAAACATTGGGAAGCGAATGTTTTATTGATTGTTTGATATCGGTTCAAAACGATAAATTAATAGTATCCCAGTAAAATTTGTCAAAACAAAGTACTAGTTTATCTTCTTTTTATCTTAACCCGCACATATTTTTTTTATGTTTTATTCTTCGATTTTCCTGTTTTATTACGTATAATAGACTCTTGGACTTTTTCAAATCATTTGATAGTGTTTACCATTCAAGACTTCGGTTCGGTTGGGTCCTTAGGTTCAGAACCCTAAAAATATCACCTAAAGTCTACAATAAATAATACTTAAATTTTAAATTTAATAATTCAGAAGTTTATCAATCCGTAAAAGGTGACATTTCATTATTAACGCAAACTTCGATGTTTTGTAGAACAATAAAACACAACTTATATAACCGCTCGTGGGTTAAAAATATTTCACTTTATCAAATGTTATTTTGTTTATGTACCCTCGTCCCCCACGATTTTCATTATAGATTTCGATCAAGTCTGCAATTTTTATCGATGAAATTATTTTTCATATGAAACTTTAACCATTTAGTCACAGCGGATGTTTAGAAAGTCTGATAAAGTTATACGGCAAGATCACGGCAGGCAGCTCCTGTTTGTTGTCGTTTGGTGTTATTTGTAAACAAAGAATCCAACGAAGTGCGGGTGAAAATGCATAGTGATTGGGCCGGGTCCATCAATCAAGGAAGTCGGTGTAAATTTCATTGGTCTCTTGATGGACAAGCGGTTTTTGTTCTACTCAAAACGTTTATTATTATAGCAAATTGAAAATCAAATAAGATAAGTGGACGGTAGATATAGCAATCATATTTATTCAGTAAAAATAGATTTGTATTACTCTAATGTTATATGTACTTTATTAAGGGGTTACCTACCCTACTGTGATGGGCGTTGCAGCAATTAATTTCAAGAATCCAGTTCGACCCGTCCATAAGTATGGTCCGGTCAACCCGGAAGAAGTGAAGGCCAAACAAGCAAAAATTAAGTGTGATGGGAGGGGGGGCTCTTCACAAGCTCTTCCAGCTAGAAGGATGATTAAGAGACTGATAGATATGGGGTACTTATGTGGTCCTAGCTTCTAAGCTATTCCATTACACCCACGATAAGCAACTAACATATATGTTAACTTATAATATTACATATTTTTGATAAAATCTAAAAATCACACTTCAAGGAGTCATTCTGGTATATGAATTGGCAAAAATGTCGATTTTTTGGGAATTTATTTTTTTATGAAGGAAACAAAAACAATAATAATAATTTTTCTATCCATTGAATATCTTACATTTTAGAATTTGTTTCCAATAAATAACCTGTATTTAAGAATCAGTTCCCGTTATCGGAATAGATTGAAACTTTGCACACTCTTAAAGGTCTGGTGACAATGCAATACCGTTTTAAATCCAATATGGCGGACGCCACAAGATAGCGGACTACCCTTTCCTTCACAGCACCCTTGACGTGGGTATCAAATGAACAGATTCATCGAGTATAATGCGGTAAGCTATTATATATACATATATAAGTCAATTTTGAACCAGTACGCGTTATCAGAATAAGCTAAAACTTGGAACATATATATGTATGAACGCTATGACAATGCAATAATATGGTAACCTTGAGGCAGAGCAGCATGCACACTACCAAACTTCTCAGTAGCTCACAGCTAAAAGCTTTTATTTAAGTCAAATGTAATAAAAAGTAAAAATAAAATAAGTATTACCTATACTACTACCTTCCTACTTATGGCATTTTTAGAAATTTTTAAATTTGCACAAAACTATAACTAATTTTACTAAATTAAAATTTCGTATCAATTGCGATTACTTTATATAAAAGCTTGTTTGCGATGTGCGATGAAAACTCAACATACACACATGCCACAATGTTGCCCTTACTTTTTGGCAATCGTTATTCGCCAATTTCGTGCGTACAGGCAATGGCCTGTATGGATGTGTTTCATCGGCACTAAATGGCAAATTTCAGTCCGTAGATATTTAGTAAAAGGTAATATTCAGTCATTAGGAAAATTAAATTAAAAGGAAAATTTTCCTTTTACGAATTGTTTAATGTGCGATGCATTTCGCGCCATTCGATACACACACACGGATGTGGCACGGGCGCTGCAGGAATCGACACGAGAAAGCGGACCTGGCGAAAAGGCACTTCCCTTTTTTTTGTTATGCACTGCTTGCTAAATTTTATGTTTGAGATGTTTAAGAATAAATGGAATGAAACAACGTTCTCCTCACTTATTAATTTTTAATTTAATTTAATAAGATTAACCAAATATTTCAAAAAACCATTATTTTCTATGGCTCACAAGCTTTCATTAAACACCCCACTCGATAGGGTTGTATTTTTTTCAAATTTTTTATAACTTGGGGGTCAATTACTATTCATAATTATCAGAATTATTTATCCATATCTAAACTATAGCATTGGGGAATGACAATCTTTAACTTGATTTTCAAGTTTCTAGCTTATGACAGACATACGGGCGGGCAGATACCAGATTGAGGCAATAGTGTTCCGTTTTCCAATTTTGGTACGGAAAACTAAAAATACAAGCGCAAATTATATGTTACCGTCTAGCTCAAACCACTGATAACAATTTGAACATCAATATGTACACGAGAAACCCAACACAAAGAATGTCGAGACTGACTTGACAACTCACCATTGGCAGATGTATGTAAGAGAACTAGAATTTTGCGTCTGCAGATAGAACTTTGTCATTTCATATTGAAAATCGACCCAAAAGATCGCAGTGAGATCTCACATAGGGCCGGGTTGGCTTGGTATGGTATAAGCCTAGTGATGTCATAATCACAAAGATCACATTTTTACGGCGATGTTATTATTCTTTGCGGGAACGGGAGAACGAGGAAGAGCGAGGTGAGAGACAGAGCTAGTTCTCCCGTTCCCACCGAGAAAAACACCGTGAAAGCACAATCAAAACAGAAGAATTGTCAGTTATACTTGTGACACACATGGGGTATCTATACCTGAATATCCATATCTGGATATCACGAATAATCAGATGTCTGAATACTCCTGACACACATAAACTCGCGCTGTTAAAGTTGTGCAATTCAAAACAAAATCAGAAAATCGTTAAATTCTAAAAAATGGAAGAATTAGTACTTCAGGTAAAGCGAGAGCTAATATTTGCTAACCTTCTGCAAGTAAATTAGGTCGTTTACTCAGAACTTTTAATGGGTATCGACCATGGAAATATAAACTAAGCACCCCAATGGGAAATGGAAGCATCCAATTATGCATGCCGAAGCCTTCTCTGGTAGGCAGGAATGCCTGACCCGCCATATCCTTTATTATATCTTTTTAATACAGGCATGTCCGCGGAACGCGGCAGAAAAAACGCTTTTTATATTCCTTCCCACTAGATTACCCAAAACTCATTTAGGAGGCAAGGCAAGGAAGCTCTTCGGAATCGTTTACGTTTCAGTGATTCAGAATATAGAGCCTGGATTCTGTTTTTCATTTCAGTTTCCGTCACATGTCAGCTTATAACTGAATTACCTGCTTTATTTCTTATATGAAAATTTATTTCTTATTCAGTCATAAGCTGTCACGGAGTGACGGAAACTGAGATGACAAACAGAATCCAGGCCCATAATATATACATATATGAAATGGAAGAAAATAGGAAGACATAAAAAATAAAAAGATCTTCTCAGTAATATTATTGTTATTAATTGATATAAAAAAAAATAAACAAAAATTCAAAATTCAACATGAAACATTAATTCGTAAAATTAACAAAACAACATAATTCCAGTTTAAAAAATAAATAACCTCATAACAAAACGTAATTATTTTCTTTCAACTTAACTCGAACTAATTGTCACTAAAAATTCAAAACTAAACTCGCACTATACTGCATTCACAACTCGAATGCGAATTTCCACGTCAGGGCCCTTTTCAGGACGCAGGTCGCAACATGCTAAAACAATGGCATGGGGGAGATAAGAAAAACCGGTTTTAGGGGAAATAGCATGAGTCATTTCTTCACAGAGTCCATGTCGTTCGCAAGGGTATTCCTTCCTCCAAGCTTCTTATTGAGTAATAAGGAATGCATCGAATGTATACCTTCAATAAGTGATCTTAGGATATACTTCTGAATACCTTCGTTGAGAATCGCTGCCTCGATTTCCCATTGGGTTCTTGTTGATAGATATTCACTGGTTTATACAAACATAGTATGTTGTAATTTGTGATATACGATAAAAGGAATGAACCATCCCAATGGGAAATCGAGGCAGCGATTCTCAACGGGTATGCGAGTGCGGGTATGTGGATCTAGGAAAAAACCATATTGCATTCATTTTTAAATCAGACACGGTTTTAGTAATACCAAATGTTTTATGCGAAACTCTACTGAAAAGACGCAGTCGAGATTTAGTCAAATAATGCATTTCTCACGAAATTAAAAATTACAAAAAACGACAATCAATTGTTTTTTTTGGAAATCAAGGGTGTAGAATTCTCAAGAAGATTTGAACTTGAAAACAACGTATTATCATACCCGATGACAGAATCCGACCCTACACTTGGCCCATCCATAAATTCCATAAACTTCTAAGCTGGACCCTTTATTCTCAAATTAATTAAGTCACGCTCTTGTAATCTATGAACTGCTTTCTAAAAAGAAACGTCTCTTAATTCATTCACATAGCACACTGGCTGAGGGTGGTGCTGCCGCCAGAGTAATAATTTACGCTTGCGGCCAAGCACGAAAGTCGTCCGCTATTGTGCTCTTTGCCCCAAAGATTAATCCAATGGAGCAGCACCGCATCAATTGCAGATGGGGCGAGCAAAAATTAAGTATAACAAGAAGGCCCGTGCAGGCCCCTTATTCAGTGGCAATTAAGGCAAGTTATGATCTCATGCATACCGTTCCATTAATTACATGAACTGCTACAGACTAAAAGGACTAGTTCTAGGGGCTCAGGGGCTGTCGAAAAGGCCACTTTAACAGTCGATAAGACGGGGATAAAAAGCGTTGCCGCCGCTGAACGCTTTTGTAAATATAGAGCCTACTAAGTCCCTGATAACCATCTGGATACATCTCTGGGATTAGGGCGAAAACACAAATAAATATATTTCTGTGGGGCCATGCGAAAAGTCCGGGCGTTTATCGTGTGAAAGCGATGTAGAAAAGTGCCAAACATAAAAGGCCAATAAAAAAATGTTGAAGAGGAACGAGATAGTGTTTTTTATCGGGACATCGGTAGGAGGATGTCTTCATTTTTTTTTTTTTAATCTGACGAAGAAAATGGCCAGGAAGAGCAGCACCAGCAGATAAAACGAATAATTCTTGGCGTAATGTGTGCTCGACTTATCTTGGGATAAATTTTGTGAGATATCTGATATCTTGCGCGAAAGGAAGTGGAACATATGCGTGACCGTTAGCACGCGGATTAATAGAAAATTGCAGTTCTAATCCAATAGCTTGTGATTGCGTGCACAATCTGTGCAATCAATCTGGTAACGTGGTCCCATGCAGCTGCTTAGTTCAATAGTGACTAATTCATGACTGAGAATAAATTCTAGGAAAAAACCCAATTCACCACAAGTATTAAATGGCTCAGTCTCAGTCCGCTGATGACTTCATTTTTTATGTTTAATTTGAAAATCCTCTGCAAATGTACAAAAAATGCACATTTCTGCATATGTAGTTGCCAAGTCAAAATTCCCTAGCTTATCCGCTATCAGTCGTTATCAAAATAAGCAACAACCTCAGAATGTACTCTCGCATCACCTCGGCTAGGTATGTTAATAATCGGGAGCAGGTAAGCCCCGCAAGTTTTCACGACTTGATAATCACTTGCCGCTACACTGAGGCTAATTTAGCACTTGGGTGATAGTGGTGATATGGCTGTAAGCTCGCGTATCGCCCCGATAGCACCCAGTACATCTTGTCCCACACCACTGCTCTCCTAGTCTGCACAATTCACAATGTAATCGTTTGATTGCGTAACATCAAAAACATTTTACTTTTAGTGCTGACACCACAATTTGCACAATTGAAGGAAGGCACTCTAGGTCTCGAGTGGGAATCCGCCGAAATTGTTGGGCTGGCTCACTTTGGGGAACTGCTGAGTGCTGACACTTATTTGGGGCAATTCAAGGAATGTTGCTGGTAATGTGAGAATTATTGACAAAATCGAGTGGGATTTTCGCCGCATTTTGTGCGAGCTTGTGTTACAACCGCTGGGAATGGTTTTCATGAGACGGTATCTACAAACATTTGTTTGTAATTAGATCGAGGCGGAAAGGAAGGCCGATGCCCCAGTTATCTTATGTAAACAGAAGCTTCACCAGAATGGGTGGGCAATTTCTTTTAAAATTTATTACCAAATTGACCAAGAGAGGTTTCAAGTTGTCATTATTTATCAGTAAGCTGTTTAAGGGGGGCGATACAGATAAAAAAAAAAAAAATCGAATTTTTTTTGCATAAATAGTTATAATAACATCTCAACAATATGGCTGTTAGTTTTTAGAATGAAATTCGCATTATTTATCGATTAAAACCTCATTTAAGTGCTCCGCTACAACTCGGCGCTCGAGCGCTATTGCCTGAACCGGAGCGTTCGACTCTTGCTACCTGCTTTTCAAATTTCTGACCTTGGGGTCTTTTGTATTGACGACCCGGGTAAGCAGATGTTCGTCAAGCATGTCAAGAAGAACTTCAAAAGAAAAACGATTACTTCGAACACATCGAAGGACTTCTATATGGCCCTAGAATCGCTGACTAGTTGGTAAGTCGCTGTAATCACGGAGTCTCTGTGTGTCAAAACTTTACACGCGTTTCTCTCGAAACTACTTTGTTTTAAATTGGCGGGCAAAATAACTCAAAAAGTTCTCAACCGATTCTTATGAAATTTGCATACGTCTTCTCTATAGTATTAGCTTCTAGTTGAACCTCAAAAGGGCCAAAAAAAAGTTCTAAAATTACCATTTTTGACCCAAAAACCATTGAAAAAAAGGGTGAAAAATCGGCCTTTTTTTCTGAGGCGTGCCCCAATTTACGATTTTTTGATTTTTTGTTTTTTTATTGGTTTCACTAAAAGATACATGTTTTATGAACATGCTCAAACCAAAATATTTGATTTCCAATCGCTGTAACAGAAGCTAAAAATCCCGCCGATTGATGCCTTTCACCGCGAGGGTCTCAGGAGATTATTTACTATGGTGGCCATTTTGAAAAAAAATCTGTTTCTTGTATTTTAATATATAATGAATAAACATACTGAATTTAAAAATAATTCTTTTATTCCTTCCCTTTTAAATAAGCCTCTGAAAAACGGTCATAATTCAGGCGGTTACATGTATCGCCCCCATTAAGAGGGCTTCCCCAGGTGATGGATTTTGAAAATTTATATATTTTACATTAACTACTTGTAGACCAGTCAAGTTAACAAAACAAATTCAAGTATATGTCCCGTAGAACAAAAAACTATGGATATGTACATCATTTAAAACAGGGGCCTCCCCCCAGAATTTCAATAATTTAAAAATATATTGTCAAGGTCATCGTTTCGAATAATAATATACATTTGTTACATGTTGCCTCCACTCGGCTAAAGTATCGGAAAAACGGACATAAATATGTGCAAAATAAATCAAAATTAAAATAAGTACGTGTCATTCTAATTAAGAGATAAACTTTAACTAATCGTGGGGAGTTTTCAAATAATTGTTGCAGCACCTCCCTTATAAAGAGACAAAAAACACGTAAAATGAGGTCATATTTTCACAATAAATCCAAAACATTGCAATGTTCCAAATAATAAATTGCAGTTAGAGTATTCTATAAGCAGCCTATTCTGTAAAATTAACCCAAATATAGAGAAAATAGTTATCTGTCTTGCTAATTCATAAATTAACTGCTTAAAACTTGAATATTGTTTACGTTGGTAATTTTTCGGCGCCATCTTGAAATTAGAAGTTTATAGCATAGGAATACAAAACAAAAGGTTCCATAGTCGAGGAATGAGATAGTGTGCGAAACAAACAGAATTAGAATTTATGTGAATAAGCAATTGATTATACTTCTGAAGAACGCGGAATAATCGTCACGATGCATTTGATGAACAATTCGTTAATGATTTTGGCGCATCGTGCATTTCCCGTTTTCCGCGCCACCCGGTTCCTACTGGTCGTTCAATGCGGCGTTTAGCCGCACGACTCCTTGATAGTGGAATAACACGGGACGGAGCAAGATTTGGAAGACCCTGTACCTCGTTCGGCCGAGAAAATCGCCACCGTGACTGAAGATATTGTGGAGACACCGTCGGCATCATCCAGACGACGTGGCACGCAATTGGTCATTTAACGCACGTCTCTACGGCGCATTTTGGTGAAAGATTTGAGGAAGAACTATCCTGACAGTGCTGACAGTCCATCAACTGTTGGATGTTGACCGTGAATCGCGTCTGTGGATGGTGAGTGCTACAGAGCCATGATCAATGAATTTTTCATTCCTAAATTGGTCGATTTGTGAGTGGAGGACATATGGTTCCATCAGGACGGAGCAACGGCGCATACTGCACGAGCCAAACCGACATTCTGAAGTAGACGTTTCCCGGTCGTCTGATATCGGGTTTTGGCGATTTGCAGTAGCACGTAAGATAAGACCACCTAATTTGACCGCGCTAGACTGGTTTCTATGGGTTTATTTAAAACCACGGGTTTATGTGAGTAAGCCACAGGGTCTTGCAGGCCTCCGTCAAGAAGTGAAGATCCTATTGCCCGAAGTTCTGGTTAAATATATTGAAAGAAGCCATAAATGCCAAATGATTATCAACAATGGCGGTAGCCACTTAATAGATATAATTTTCTAAACATGATGGAAAAACAACTTGAATGTCCACATACACATTAAAAAAATTGACTCGATCAGCGCAGCACCATTTGCGGGCACGGCAACGTGCAATACGAAACCCTTCGAGTCCATCGCACTGGGTAAAGCAAAGCACCTAAGTGCAGCGCCATGCACTTATGAAGTGTGCCAGCGCATCATGTGACCAATAAATTAGAATTGGGTCAATTCAATGCGATTGGTAATTTTGACTATGGGTAATGTTAAGGTTAGGCTATGCAAGTAGATATACATGTATTATGAATATATAAAACTAAGATTTCGTATTTAAGCCCTCGTAAATTTTAAGAATACAGACAGTCATTGAACGAAACTAAACGCTGCCATACGGCGTATTCTTTTACTTGACTGTCCCGTCCAACATAGAACGACACACCTCTGGTATGACGCCATTATACAGTGCGTATCCACTTTTGTGTGACGCGCTACACTAGGTTTCCCAAGGTCCCTTTCGGCATCCAGCATATATTACACACTAGCTCAGACGGGGATGGGTTGACGTTGATCCAGTCCAAACCTGAAAACTAAAAGAAATTCTCCAAACGACAGGAAAAAAAATTAATCTGGGTGCCATGTGGTTGTTCTACGTTCGGTTCAAACCGCGAAATCGAAACAGTCTACAAAGAACGACGACGGCACCCCATTGAATTCGAAGAGGGTGTCGACGGGGGATGATAAAAAGAAATATCCAAAGAATTGTGATCTCCTGGTATTATCAATTTATTCTTGGCATATTACAGATCAGTGTTACTTCACTTTTCACTCATCATGGAGTCGATTTACCCGGCATAATCCGTGCTCAGCGAGCACAATGCTGGGTTCAGTGGAGCAACGCTTTCTGCACGCGAAGTCGAACTCATCGAGGACGAATTATGTCATGTAAATCGGCTCATGCAATAATTACCAGTTTGATTTTATTGATCAGATCAGTTTGTTCGTGTGCCTCGCCGCGCGTTCTCTTGCCACTAATCTAAGTTCCATACGACAAGGTACAACAAATCACTTGTATGTTTTGCTTTTAATTTTTATCGATTGACCGATACTGTAGCTAGTTTGACTCAGGTCATTTGAGTCACCATACTGGGCCAGTTATATGTATAATAACAATACTCGGGGTTCAAGGTAATCCCAACATCACAATACTAATAAAAAAATGATTTTATTCTTTAGAAACCAGCTTATCGATAACTACAGAGCTCTTGAATAATTTCATAAAACGTCCATAGTTCTTGGATCGGTTTAATTCGACTACGGAAATGCTACCGCCTCCGAAAAAGTCACTTCAGAGAAAACGCGATTATTGTTTCACTACATACATACATATTTATATGTCTGAGCTATGGGGTTTTCCATAGTTTTTATTTAGGGTTTTTAATATGAATGGACAGCAGCTGGACGTGCTTTATCTTTAGGGTATGATGGCCTATTTGTTTACAAAGTGCTGCCGGTTTAGTGCTCCGTATTTTGCTGAACGGATTTTAGAGTTTCTTCTTAGTGGAATAAATTTTTAATGTTAAATATTTTTTAACGAAAACACATTATATAACGTTTTTATATTCCACAATTAAACTTTATTTGGCCGTTAAGCCAACACATTTCGCGTCTTGCTAACGAAACGAAACGACCGATTAAAGTTTAATTGTGGTCTTGAAAAATGTCTAAGGTTATGTAAAAGGATATTTATTCTCTATATGTTCTGAGGTTGGCATTAGAGAACGGAACTTCAGTTCAGCCGGAAAGTACACACCTATCAAATTCAATTTTTTTTAACAAAAATAATAATTTATTCTGTATAAAAATCACGAAAAAAAATTTGTCAATTTGTTTGTTGTCACACTGTTAAGGGGGTATTGTATTGTAGTCTAGAATTTTGAAAAAATCGATTTTTTTCTTCATATTTTTAAAGATCAGACCTTCAAAAATATATCCTCCAAAGGAATTTTTAAAATTTCAAATATTTACAGAGTTTTAGGTATTTTAGTGACATAGCGAGTAAACCGGACCTGCCACAGTGAATCGAACAATAGGCGGTAGACGTTCCCTGACTACCTGAGGGTGAATTATCCTACAGAAAGTCTTTTATACACCGTGTGCAGTGCAGCTCAGTTTGCTCTGAGCTATCGTAGAGTACGTACTCTGTATCTGTGCAGTGTTGTGAGTGGTAATGTAAGTAAGTACAGACTGCCTAAAACTTTGCTCAAATCTTTAAACGCGTTTTTCTCAAAACTATGTACTTTTTCCAACACGGTTGACATGATTTCTCAAGTTCTAATGAACCGATTAACTTGAAATTTGGCGAGGAACTTCTTTATATATTTATATGCCTCTATCGTTGGAACTAGAATTATGTAAAAATTTTGTTTTTTACTATTTTAAAAAAATTCAAAACTTTAGTCAAAAAATCATTTTTTTTTCAAGCAGACGCCACTTTGTGAAACACATTTTTTTTTCATTTCCGTAGTTCAGACGATAGCGAAATTCTTACTGATTAAGAATCTTTTTTTTTCTTTTTTAAGGGGTTAAGCTTAATTTTTTTTCCCATTTTTTTAAATTGGCTTAAATAATGCCAAAACATCCCTAGAATCAAAACACACTACATACATGAAGGTGTATTTAAATGTTAAAATGTCTTTGAACCAATTTTTCCGGAGCCACTTTTTCAATTTTTTTTTTAAACGCGTTTTTCTCTGAACCACGTTTTCAAAATCGGTCGGCAGTAGAACTCGAACAGTTTTCATCCGATTGACTTCAAATTTTAAATAAACCTTTATTATTAATTTCTCTAACGAAGTACACACGATTATAGCGATTGTATATCAGAAGAAAAAGTTATAAGCCATTTAGTTCGAGTTTTTTCGTCGAAAAAAAACGGTTTTTTCTTCAATCAACTGCCATTTCGCGAAAAAAAATTCTAAAAATATAATCATGTGTACTTCGGTAGCAAAAATCATGTAGGTAATGAAACAATTTTTGGTTTTTTTAAGTTACTTTGGACGAGACTTCTACTGCCGACCATGAAAGGACCTTTTTTAAATGGTAGTTTACGCGACCTACTGTATAGCCGCCATTTTGGAATATTTTTCAATGAACAATTTTTTTTTTTAGTTGAAGGAGTACTTAATCAAATGTAATATCATACTCGTAAAATTTATTTTAAATGTATTTATGAAAAATCATTAAAAACAACCCTTATTTTTGGGCAATAAGCTGGTAGTATCCCCTTAAGATCACGAAAAAGGTTGGAATCATGTCAAGAAAGATGCACCCTAATTTTCACCCCCCCCCCCCCCCCCCCACACTTTACTAGCCTGTAATTTATTAAATTTTCAAATTTTTATTTTATGAATTTTTTTTGTATTGTTCAAATATTAATAAATATCTAATAAAAAAATGGCTACTAAAAATGTTCTTAGTTTTTCTTATCAAATTTTAATAAACACCTAAAATTTGTACTCCTAGACTCCTTAATAATATTTTGAACAGAATTCAAATTAATAGCGTTCCAATCTTCCACTATTTCCCTTTTTTAAGTTCTCAGCAGAGTCTTGTAGCCTTGTAGCTGAACCAAGTAAGCTCACGAAGGGGGCGCCTTTCAGAAAAAGGCTAAATTAAATAGAAGAAGAAGCATTATTGAACTTCGCGTATTTTTAGGTGATCACATAAAGTTCCAAGATTTATTTTAGCCATATTTTGAATTTAGGTTCCACTTTGTAATTTTAAAGAACAGAAATTGAGAAAATATTGTTTTTTAGTGCTTGCGCCTATTTTCCTTGAAAAATGTTGCCCTGTGATATTTTTGTAAAACAAGCAAGTGGCGCTATAATTATGAAACAGTTGAAACTGTGCTTTTCCCCACAATGGATTTATAGTTGTAAAGTTTTTTAAGTGATTACTCATCACTCTTATAATTTTTTCAAACATTATGCTCTTCTATAAAGCCAACAGTTTTTCAGTTATGAACAATTTATGGGTGGCCTTATAAATATAAAAAACGCCTTATATTGTTGACCGATGTACCTTCTCCTCAAAATTGAATAAAAAGCTTTTCAACAAAATTCATAACACAAAATTTACATACTTATGTAACTCGTGGGAAATTTCATGTTTTTTTATTAAACAGTCCAGATCTGAGAAAGCTGTGACCTTGCAGGAACAGACTAATAATGGAGAGACTTATGCGTGTAAGGCATAGGGTAATTCGTCCGTGATGATGATCGTATGTGGGCAATTATTCCGATATCTCAATTTTTACAGAATTGTTTTAAATATTTTAAGAATCGTAAATGCAACTTATCCTTATGACTTTTAATTTGGGTGCGCTAATTGTAATTATTTTTAAATGGCAAACAAATATTTCAATTATCTAAAAGTAATGAGATGCGAAATAACGCATTGTATATTTTCGTCTCAAAATAGACTAACTAAGTGATTCCGAAGCTTGTGAGAGCTTTTACAAGAGTCATGAATGGTAAAATTATTTCCACGATGTTAGCCATTTCGGTAATATTTGTAATTCATAATTTGTGTACACGTAAATTTTCATCCACCTTCAGGTATACCTGAATGTCACCCAGGAGCTGAGGTATGATATTCGACATTATATAGTCATGCACATAAATTAACTGCATAGAAATTGCTAAAATATTGTGCGCTCTCTTTGTTTGATTTACTTGTAAACAGGAACGATATATGTAGGCAAGCAGAATTTATTGGGCTTTTAACAATTTACGATTTTTCCTTGTGACCCTCTGGAATGCGTGAAGAATTCTGCCTGTGCAGAGCGATTGTCTATATATTGTTGTTGTTGATAATCTTTTTGAAGATTGGCTTCACTCTACAGGTACTGCTTTAGTTCCTGTTCCGTAGTCCATAGTTCTTTCAAAGCGACGCAAACATATCTTACTCTTACTTATATTCTAAATGTGAAAGTTTGTGTGCTTGGATGTTTGTTACTCAATCATGCCTAAACGGTGGCTTTGATTGACTGTATTTGTTTACGCACAAGGTAGTTCATATTCCAACCTAACATATAGTAGACTAATTGTTACCTGGATAAAGTGCAAAGTTTCAATATGGTGGTTCCAAGATGGCTACCAAAAAAATGAAACTTAAAGAGATTACCATGAAAATCAGCACTAGGAGGTTTTCGGCTCCGCGCATGAAACAGCTTTATGCAACAGTATGGAAAAACCCGCGGAAAGCTTGCAATATTTATGTTGACTTTTTAAGAGTGTTGACAAATATAGTGTAAGCAATTATTTAGTATTCTGTTTGGTTCCTGTGAAGCTGAAAGTTGAGCAGCCTTGCCGATGCTCTCCGCTACGATTTGCTTATTGGTTTGGGTTTGGGACCTTCGTTTTGCCACAAACACTGTACAAGTTTTTTTCTTTCTTTTCTTGTTTAAGTTCCAACCAATCGGGTTCGCAGATTTCGAATCTGCAACCAAATCGCGGATCCAATATGGCGACCGAAAAAATTAAATTTCAAGGGATTGCACTAAAGGATCTTCGCGGTCGCTGATTTAGATTCAGCCATCAAAATTTCCAAATTCAAAAGGCGGATCCAATATAGCGAAAATTTTAAACATCAAAGGAATACCACAAAAAATAATGCTTGTGATTTATTAGGGTGCAGATCTTGAATTTGTCCAGCAGAAATAGCTAATTTAAAATGGCTGATCCAATATGGCATTGGAGCTTTTTAAATTTCAAGAGTTATCCGTTTTCGCACCTGCTATTTATTATTTAATAGATTACCGTTAAATAAAAGAAATGGGGCTTATCACAATTTCTGAATATGCTATTAAAGACCTAGAAGAACGAGCGAAACTCTTCGATTTCAGTGAAAAGTAACATACATAAGTCTTTCTTTGATAAGAATAAAATAATATTTTCTTGTGAATACGTAAGTAATGTACACAGATCACAAAACTTCTGTACTAATAATGGATTAGAAGAAATTAAATGTGTAAAAAGAATCATTGTAATGTGAAACTCAGTAACATACAATCACGTGCCACCGAGCCAAGCCGGGTAACCGCTAGTTTTGTAATAACTTCAGAAAATAGAAAATATGCGAAGCAATACGTGTGCCAAATTTGGGATGAAAATATTATATTAATAAATGTAGAAACTGTGGGTGTTGAAAGTGGACACTTTTTGAGAGCAGCAAAAATTTTACCCCTGCCCATTGGAAATAAATGAAAAAAAACGACTTATCTAATATATAAAATTCTCGTGTCACAGTGTCTGTAACAAAGCTCCTCCGAAACAGCTTGACCGATTCTTATGAAATTTTGTGTGTATATTCAGTAGGTCTAAGAATAGGACGTAAACTATTTTTCATAGTAATAAGAGTGGTCCACCCTAAAACATTTTTTTTTTTTGGACACAATTGTTTGTTTTAATTTTTTTATGATTCAGCATTAAAAAATACATTCAACCCTTTTCAACAAATTTTCACCCTTTTACCACCAACCGCTATTTTTTAATTAAATGAGAAATATATACGTATTTTAGGTAGGTGAAATAATAAAAGAACAAATACATTATCAGTATACTGTTTTCTACCATTAAGTACTTCAATTTGATCTATTTGTGTGTTTTGTACAGTGAACAATGCCAGCAAGACGCAAGGGGTCAGATTTTTAATTTCCACATTTCGATTATTCGAGATTAGCGACCCCGAAAACACTCTGCAACACAAATAATGGAACAGATGTTTCAGCATATCTCAAATTTCAACCGCCAAGGAGGTAATAGAGGGTATAAGTATATGTATGGGAAAATATTTTTTGACGGTACACTCATCAGGCATATGTTCAGAAAGTTTGCGTAACGAAAATTATCTGTCTATCATCGGTTTTTCTGGAAAACTATAAGTGATACATGCAATATCTTTAAACCGTTATACAGCTTCAGACCTTGGCGAAATGGCCCCGATATTATATTCACGGAGTGTCTTAACTCCTGCCCGTGGGAGTAGGGGGGCTTTCTGCATATAAAGTGACCCTCGTACAATCGGCTAATGAAAGGATGTCCGTCTTAATGAATACATATACGGGGTTTTTAGCGTCGCTGATCTAAATTCTGCCATCGATAATTGGTAATTCAAGATGGCGGATCAAATATGGGGACTCAACTGGAACGGAAATCCGTGTAATTGAATATAATGGTTCTTAGGGTCTGTGGTTTTGAAATAACTCCCTTTTTAGAAGCTCATATTTTTACTTACACTATACCAAAATCTACACAAACATGTCAACAAATTTTGTCTATGTGTCGGGGATAATGTAGAAAATGGTTGAACCGATTTTATCGTTCATTATGCAGGCTACATTTTATCCCAAGATTGTTTTGGGTTCCCGCGGGAAAAATGAAAAACCGTCTTCGCGCATGTAATAGTTTCATTAGGTCTACAACAGTTTTAATGTACAAATATGAAAAATCCGGCAAGGGACGGGTTTGCTTGCTATTGAATATATTCCAAAGGAGGCCAAACGGATGCGCAGTAGCTTCTTTCGACGACATTGAACTGGTGCATCGAGAATTAAATAACTTCAAAGGATGCAAATAGAATTGATGAATGAAAAGGATTATTCGTCAATTTTACATGGAAAGAGAAAATTCCATTAGATTGAAAATATTCCAGAAGAGGTCAAGCGGACCTTTTTCACTTTTTTTACTCTCTGAGAAACTTATATGGAAGTCTCTCTTCTGCAGATATGGTAATGCAAAATCAGATCAGGAGGTGGAGTACTCCGGGATTTATATTGGGATCAATCGCGCGCTTAAAATTAAAGAAGACAGGTTACAACAACATTCCAGTATCAATCTCCTTTGTCCTTTTAAAAATGGACCAATGAAGGGCAGTCTCAAACGTGTGTCTCTCTCTAATACTTGACCGCGCTTCTATCAACAATTTCATTCATTTTGCAACAGTTTAAATTCACAAATGTAGAAATGCCCGGGCAAAGCCGGGACGGGTCTGCTAGTATACAGTAAAAAAAGTACTATGAATAGAGGTATTGTGTATGAATTTATGCTTGATTTAATGAGACTACCCCTTCTTCGCTGGGATATACAGAAGAAGTGGTGCAGAAGGGAAGGTGTGTCAAATTAAGGAATAAAAATTTAATAATATCCCGGGTAACGCCGGGTCCGGGCAATATCAAAGTTTTCAATAATTTTAAGAAGTATTGCATCAAACCGATATTTAAAGTTTATGTGCGTTCAACTGCCTCCTGAACATAGTCAGCTACAGGTTTTAAGAAGTATCGAACTGATATTATGCAACTGGACTGTGGACTGAATCTAAGTCAGAAGAGAAATTGAAAAGTTAATGATTGCAAACACCTTGACCATAGGAAAATGTTTTACGCGTACAAGTGGACCGATTTTTCCGGTTTTCCGTGGAGGTTAATTCTAGGTCCCCTCTTGTTCAAAGTACATATAAATAACTTGAGAGCAGCTTCCCCTCCCGGACTAATGACGGTATTCAGCAAACGTGTGAATCACTTTAAAAATTCACTGCAATTATTTAGCAGAACAGAAACTGTTACAAGAGGTTTTTATCTAAAAATAAATTTGCTATTAAATCATTGTTCATTGGAGGAATTCATTCAAGCGTATTTCCCAAATTTGCCATTATGTTGCCTTCCACAATACAGAAACAGGGGCTTGATTTGTCCTCAACCTAGCAGTAAGTATATTTATGTAGATTTCGCTCGCAGTGTGCTATCTTATCTAATCAGAAGGTGGTTGGCTGGCACGATTTGCTGAAAAATTGTGCCTTATCGCAGATTACTAATTTCTTCCACAACACGGAGCCCAAAATAAAAACTCCAGAACTTAATCGAAAGTCATGTCATGGACAGCAGCCGGGCACAAGTAAACAACGGAATTGAATAGCGCTCTGATGTCGTCATCAAACCAAGTTGGTTACACGACACCAATCACAGCCTACCGAGCTGAGTATGAGACTTTCTACGCGCTGCCTCTGAATCATCCGGATTTAGTCACCTGTGTGGAAGAAGAACTCGCCTCGTCCAACCTGACACGAAAAACTTGTATTTGAATTGAGACATGTGACGACGGTAGTGGGTTTTCTTATTTAAATAAAAGTCGGCGACAATCACACCTTGCGTCGCGAACGTGCCACATAAGTGCAATGCGGTGCAACAGTTGGGTTACTTATCAAAGCCATTGTCCCACTGCTCAACAAACATAAAGAAACTTACGTCTAGTCACTTCCGAACAGCCTCCAGTTTACACAAGTGCAGTAGTCCTGCTGCGGGTCCCTTTCCCGCGCTGCAATATACGAGTATCACACCCGCCCGACTGCCTTACAGTCCTATCTGCTGGTTTTTGTTGCGAGTTTAGAATTAAACGGACGGCTACACGATTTATCTAATTTTTCACCACTCCCTCGGATTGTACAATTCTTGTATCTGACGGTGCCTGCTGCCTTTTATCTTGCCCTCTGTCGTCCTTATGTACTCAACGAGACAAGCTATCATCGCATGAATACAAAAGAGATAAAACACTTCCTCCTTCGCGGACGTCTTGTCGTATGCGACATTCGGGGCTTAAGCTCATGCACTTGAGACGATACAGCGTTTTTAGCACTTGCACAACATGTTTAGCACCAAAATCAAAAAATCAACCTTTGCCAGATCGGTGGCAAAACACGAGCAAAACAAAAACGCAAACACCTGAAAAACTCAATCGACTTTAACCAGTATGCGCATGCGTAACCCGTTTAATCTTAGAAATCTTAGAAACATCCGGTTTCTTCCCAACTAATCCACAATACGTACAAAAATTCATTAATTGACCATTTATGATTTATTCCCGATATCCTTGTACCAACGCGCACTTATGTCGACGCTATTGAAATTCAGGAATGCGACCAAGATCAACCACCACTTGGATCGACGAAAAGATACTTTTAGCGTTGACCAAGTCCCGACAAATTTTAACGACCGATCGTTATGAGGTGCTTTACTCAACTAGTTCTCTTGAAGAGTTGCGAGCCGCGGTTAGACTGTCGAGTGTCGAGTCGACTGTTGCGGTTTTTGTTTCCAGAAGAGGGATATAGCGACGCAAGCCGGGCAGACTCACTTTGTCTTGCTGTTAAGATAAACCGCGACGTCGGGGGAAACACTTTATCATTTTATCATAGCGTCACGAAAATTCACTTTTAAGTTTTAAGTCGACGAACTGCCTTTAAGAATTAAAGAAGAAAGAGGAACACTGTTTTGAGCAGTTATGTTCCAGTGGGTGAAATATTTTCCCATTTTATTTGATAACTCAGTAATTTTGTTTGAATGTATCGCATAATAATGGGAACATGCACTTAGGCAAGCAAACCACCCGGAAAATGCGGTAGAATGGCTGGCTTCAGTTTATGATTTATTCGGTAAGGATACTACCGCACTAATTTTTTATACTTTAGTTTTTCTTTTTAAGGGGGCAGATACCTTTAGAATTTTCAGAAAATCGAATTTTTTGTTTTACATAATTCGAATATAAAATATGTTAGCAATATACTGTCAAACGGACAAATCGAAATATTGAATATTAATGGAGTTATTGGGAAAAATGTCAGAGCCCGCATACCGTCATTAACCAGGTAGTCGGAGAGCTTGGGTCGGAGCAATGCCTTTTCACAGTACGTTTGTGTATTCTTTTGTCTCATAATTTACTCTCTTACTTGGCGACGATATAAAGCAACATCTTCTACCAATTTACGAAGATTTGTCCAGAAAATATTTACTGGAAAGATGCTTGGGTGGCCATGCCTAGAATGCCAACGAAAGATTCAATGCAAAGTTTGAACGCGAATATCTCGAAACTGCTAGCTCTGTTACTCAAAAATTTATTGACCGATTAGGCTGAAATATTCAAGGGTTTCTCTTTATAGTGCTATCGGAAGGATGTACCTAAAAGTTTAAAGATATCGGGTTAATAAATAATTATTTTTGGTCAAAACTCTTAAAAAATATTTAAAAATCCGGACTTTTGATTAAACAGCCGATATAACTTTTAATTTTTAACTTTTTTATTTTTTATAGGTTAATATAATACTTCCCGTTAATATGTTAGTAATCGACAAAAAAAAACTTTTTTATTTCCGATAAATTGAAACATTTTGACAGCATGAGCAATTTTCGATGACCCGCGGGTTACGCTTGAGGAAATATTCTGCAGAGCCGCCATTTTGTAAAAAAAAAAGAAATCTCATGTTTTTGTACACTTTAGTTATGTATTAACAATATATCAAAAGTAAGAAATGATCCAATTATTGTATCACCTTGAAAAAAATTCATTAAAATTGACTGATTTCACCCGTTCTAAAGGTATCTGCCCCCTTAACGCTTTTCTTCGATTAGTCCCATAGATAACTGCATGGTGTTGCTTAATTACTGACCCATATATGTTATGTCGTATAACTCTTCGGCAGGTATATGTATGTATTAAGGGCATCTTCAGGAATTGGACTACCATGTAAAGATTTTATTATTATTACTAGCTTGCCCGGACCCGGCGTTTCCCGGGATACTATTAAATTTGTATTCCTTAATTTTACAACGCCTCCCTACTGCACCACCGCCTCTCCTATGTGACCAAGCGTTTTCCTATTTGCGTTTTGCACATGTTTTAGATATTTTCCAAAAGTATTATTAAATTTAGTTTTCTTCATTTTACACCACCTCCTTATTGCACCCGCTCTCCTATATCTCCCAGCGAGGTGGGGGTGGTCTCATATTTGGAAATTTGTTTAGCAGATTCGAAATCAGTGATCCCGAAAATTCCCTAGTGCGGATTTTCAGGGAAATCCCTTGAAGTTTAACCTTTCGGTCGCCATATTGGATCCGAAATCTTGAATTCCAAAATTTTGAATGCAAGCTCGAGATCTGCGATCCCGAAAACCTCAAATTGCCTTTTTTTTATAAAGATTCCTTGAAGTTGGAAAATTCGCTTCCTATACAAAACGGAAATTTCGATTTTTTCGATTTTCCGGCTTTTCCTTCGGGGTTTCCCGAATTTTCTTTTTTTTAAACCTCCCCTGTATTATAGCGAATAAAACAAAACAAAATTGTCGAAATCGGTCAAGCCGTTTTTGAGATTTAGCGAGACTAACGCACAGCAATTCGTTTTTATGTATGTACATATATAGATTTACCATTTCGATATCAGCTATTTCGTATAGCCTAGAGGTGGAAAAGTGCTATGTGAAGTTAAAAATCATTTTCAGCACTTTATTTTGGGCAGTCTGTAGTTTTTCAATATGCGTTGCCGCACACTGCGACCATATAGGAGCGCCGCGCCGTAGAACATTGCGGCTTTCGAGGCTTAGTGTAGACCTTCTATTTATGAAAGGACACATGATTTTAATTAGTATAATAATGTTGTTTAGAACCGACGATATATGCTTAGGATAGGTAAGTTTTTTTTTATCAAGAGTTATTCCAAGATATTTGACGTGGTCTTCCCATGGGATAACATCACCGTTTAGGGAAAGGTTAGAGTTTGGTAGGTAAGACGGTTTCCTCCTACGAGTAAATATAATGTATTATCTAATAAATAATACAAATTATTTATTGTTAATGATATTTCAATGATTTAATAACTTTATACAAGGTATTATTCACTGAGATTCACGGTTGACCTTGCATGACAGTGAGTATGGCTGAGCGCTGCGGGCTCTCTGCTCTCTATCTAAAAAACGGTTGGGCGTATGAAACATTTTTTTAAATGAAATTTGTCGCAAATTTTATGCTCGACACTTTTTATAATAAATGTTAACATCATTGGAGCTATAAAAACCGAGATAATCGCGAAAAACTGACTTCCACCTGACAATGCAAACAAAAATTAATGCGAAAGCAATAGTACATTAAAACAAGAAGCTATTAATGATTAAAAAGCAGAACGTTTTGCTGAATCACCAGAAAAACTTATGTATATTCTGGTAGGTCATTGACAACCCCCGACATCGAAGACAGTGGGCTGTTTAGACCGTACCTGGCTCGATGATGAGTCAATACTATGAAAGTTTAACTTCTAACTCTCAGCGAATGGGTTTGGATGTTAAAGCTAACTCGACCCAAAATCTCGGGTGCGACAATTAATTAATTTAAACAGAAATGTAACTTTCGCCACCACCAAACGTCTGACGTGTTTCAAGCGTGGGTAGATTAGCATAATGTGATCATACCAACGCCAACTTACGCTGGAGAAACTCAATTCTGTTCGAGTGGGTGCCATAAAAAGGAGACCATACCTGAGTAGCACATTCCCGTAAGGGACAAGGTGGTGCAGTCAGTAGGTTTGTTTAATAGTATTGCAATGTTGTTCCTTCCGAAAAGGAAAGATCCGCGAGCTAAGTCATTTGCTAAATTATTCGGGCTTAAACTACCAAAGTAGTTGTACGATCTTTACATCGCATCGTCAGCATAAATAAGAATATCACAGTTATTCAGATTTTTTAGAAGGTACCTAATAGCTAAGGGGAGCGATACATGTAAAAAAAAAATAACATCAAATTTTTTTTTTTGCATAAATAGTTAAAATAACATCTCAAAATATGACTGTAAATTTTTAGAATGAAATTCGCATTATTTATCGATTAAAAACTCATTTAAGTGCTCCGCCTCAACTCTTATAGAGTGTCTCTATGTCAAAACTTTACACGCGTTTCTCTCGAACGGCGGGCAAGATAACTCAAAAAATTCTCAACCGTTTCTCTTTGCACACGTCTTCTCTATAGTATTAGCTTCTAGTTGAACTTCAAAAAAGTCAACAAAAAATTCAAAACTTACCATTTTTGGCCCAAAAACCATCTAAAAAAAGGTTGAAAAATCGGACTTTTTTTTCTGAGGCGTGCCAATTTACGATTTTTTGACTTTTTTGTTTTTTTATTGGTTCAACTAGAAGATACATGTTTTATGAACACGCTCAAACCAAAATTTTTGATTTCCGATCGCTGTAACAGAAGCTAAAAATCCCGCCGATTGATGCCTTTCGCCGCGAGGGTCTCAGGAGATTAGTTACTACGGCGGCCATTTTGAAAAAAAAATCTTTTTTTTGTATTTTAATATATTATGAATAAACATACTGAATTTAAAAACGATTCATTTATTCCTTCCCTTTTAACTAAGCCTCTGAAAAACGGTCAAAATTCAGGCGGTTACATGTATCGCTCCCCTTAATAAAGTTTCCAATTACATTTTTTACTGCTTTCATTGTACTCAAAAAAAAATAAAAAATATTTAAAAATCAGGTTTTTTTTTTTAAAAACTTTAGTGGCTTTATCTGTTATAGCCGTCAACAAATCGAGGTTTCTTGTACCGGAAATCAATAAATTATAGAGTGAATATCCTTGCAACTTCATCATAAAACTTGCAGTCAGTTTTAAGTTACAGCAGAATTTGTGAGGCGATGTTCGGCACTCCAACTTTCTAACAATGCATGGCGTAAATTCCGTAGGACGAATTTAAGGGGTAATTATCATTTTTATGCGGACTTACGTAAACAATTTATTAATTATTCAATAACGTTATATCGCCAGTACACGATTCGCACAGAACATAACATTAAATCTAATCCTAAGCAATTTTTTGACTTTGTTAATAGCAAACGGAAGACTAATAACTTTCCTTCTATTCTAATTCTAGACAAAGAAATTGCTAGTGCACCTTCTGCTATTTCTGACCTTTTTGCGAAGCATTTCAATAATGCTTATTGTGATGACATCTGTGATATAGTCTTAGAATATTTTAATCATATGACGTGTCTTCCTTCATTTACAAATAACTTTGTTTGTGATAATTGTACTGTTTTAGATTACCTAAATAAAATTGACGAAGACTACTCGGATTCACCCGATTAGATTCCTGGTGTTGTTCTGCGTAAGTGTGGTACTGCACTGGCCCCCTTACTTTTTTGTTTAATTTGTCTTTGCGTTCTAGTGTTTTTTCTCGCCAATGGAAATTATTTTACGTGATACCCATTTTTAAAAAGGGAAAAAAGACCCAAATCGAAAATTACAGACCTATTGCTAAACTGTCACCGATTCCAAAACTGTTTGAGGCTATTGTGAAAGATTATCTGACGTTTTACTGCAGTTCTCTTTTGTCGGTGCACCAACATGGCTTTGTGAAATATAAGTCAACTGTGACTAACCTTGTTTAATTTTCGAATTTCTGTCTAATAAATATTGGAAAGCTTAAACAGGTCGACTGTGTTTACACTGATTTTAGTAAAGCATTTGACAAACTTTCCCATAATGTGCTTATATTTAAACTGCTTCGACTTGGCTTTCCCAAAGATATTGTTCTTTGGATTCAATCGTATCTTAATAACCGATCCTTCAAGGTTAAATTTTCGGCTGCCTATTCTGCCCCTATTTCTGTTTTGTTCGGAGTTCCACAGGGTAGTCACCTTGGGCCATTACTATTTGTCATTTTTATTAATGATTTGTTTCCCTTACTTCGTAATACTCACGTTTTGGCATATGCAGATGATTTGAAGATCTTTAAAACTATTGAATCTCTTCATGATGTTCAATACCTACAGGACGATCTTCTAATATTCGCGAAGTGGTGCTCCAAGAATCATTTGTAACTAAATATTAGTAAATGTAATTTCATTTCTTTTTGCAGAAAATCCTCCATTGTGGAGTTCTCCTACAAAATGTTTGACAGGCTCTTGTCTCGAATTGAAAGTGTTGTTGATCTTGGACTGTTGATCGATTATAATTTTGGCTTTGGCCGCCATATTGATAGTATAATTAATCGAGCCAACTCAACGTTGGGGTTCGTTAAACGTTGGTCTGTTGACTTCACTGACCCCACAGTTTTATTTTGTGCTTTTGTTCGCCCAATTTTGGAATATGCTTCCATAGTGTGGAGGCCTCATTATAATACGAACATTAATCGAATCGAGGCGGTGCAAAAACGTTTATTACCGTGGAATGACCCCTCAAATCTTCCTCCATATGAGGACAGATTAAAACTGCTGGGTTTGTCGTCTCTTTTTAAACGTAGAGATGTTGCTGGTGCCATGTTCATGCAAGATATCGTAACTGGCGCCGTAGACTGTCCTAATCTTTTAAAACTTTTAAATATTAATTCACGCCCCCGAGTGACTGGAGGACAAAATTTTCTTTATGCAGATAATCACAGAACCAATTAGGGTTATTTTGAGCCTTTGTCGGCTATGTCTAGAGATTAAAATACCTGTTTCTCAATTATCGATTTTCATTGTGATAAAATTGAACTGAAAAAACGAATAAACAGCTTTTCCTAATATTATAATTCTTTTTATACTGCTTACCATAATTTATACCTATGTAATCTATGTATCTATCTTTGCAACGTCAGATGGTTTGCACCTGTTGATGAGTAAATAAATAAACTTTTAAAAGCGTTTTTCTCGAAACCATATTTTTAGGACTGTTAGGATTATTGAGAGAAATCTAACCGACGGATTTGCTTCTTTTTTAAATTACTTAATTAATTATCGATGTTATTCTTGTAGTAACTACAGAAAATGGCGTATTGTAAATTTTTTTTTATAACTATCCATGTTTAGATAAATGCAATTCGATTCGTAAAATTTGAAGTTGCACCGGATCCTCAAATATGTAATAAGTTCTAATTTTTTCAATTTTCATTTTTCAGTTCATGCGATAATGGCAAGTCTACAGTTTAAGAAAAACGTTAAAATCGAACCGTTTCACTGTGCAGAGTTACTGGAATAAAGAGCTACCAGGAAGCCATATTTGTTTGACAAAATATTCCAACAATTTCGATGGCCTTAATTGAGTACATAATATATCTTGCCCCAATGGGTTAGAATTTACTAAATGGCCGATCATGTATGAGTCGCTAAAGTCTTGACAAGAGGCGGTCGAGTGAACAAGTTGCTGTTTTGTTTTACAGAACTTTTCCGCTAGCGATAAAAGCGGCTACTCGCGTCCTGATTTTATTGGCAATATGCAAAGCCAATCGACACGATTGGCACATGAATAGGAAAGTTGAAAGAGCACAGCGGCGTGTTTCTGCAGAAACCCTGCCTTTCAGTCCTGCAGACTGCCAGTAAAATTGGGACGTGAGTAGCCGGCATAAAGCTACAAGTTGGCTTAAACGATCTACCCTCTTTATCATTTTAAAAAAATCGATTTTTTTTATTGCATTTTCGTGAAGTATTTAGGCAGTATATAAGAAGAAGAAGCTATAATATATGGTCCAGGCATCGCTGATTAGGCATAGGTAAGATTTTTTACGATTTCTCGTTAACAAAACTATAATAGCGTTTTTCGCAAAATAACGTTTTTCGACACCGCGTTGATGAAATCTCGGAAACTACCGTACCGATTCTCACCAAATTTTTACCAAACATTCTTTATGACTACAGCTACAGCGCATATAGAGGGTTTTTCAAAATTTTGATTTTAAAAAATTTTTTGGCCAAAAACGTTGAAAAAAATATTGTTTTTCATGATTTTTCAAAAAATGGCAGCCATTTTGTCAATTTTGCAAAAATCAAAAATCGTTCTAGATGCGCTATAGCTATTAATATACTGAACCTAAAATTCTTTGCTTTTTTTCAGACCATGCATCTCGGAGATTTCATCAACGGCGCACACCCCTCTCGTTTTTTGGATCATTTTTCGACCAGCAGTTCCATTCTTAAAAATTCACAAAAATGAATACAAAAAAATTTTTTGATGTAGCTCGAGACTGTATTTATTGATCCTATCGAAAAATTTATTGCATTTATTTTTTCCCTCCGGAAAGAGGGTAGATCCCTTAAAAATCTGGAACTGTGTTCCTGCCTTTATGCTAAGAATTTGGTCTAAAGTGATGTCGCTAATCAGAATTTGATAATGATATACATAACATATATGGAATGTAAATATCTTTGCTTTCAATATGGGAGGACTCAGTAGGAAATTCGAAAATTAAAGATGTCAGATTGCTATGAAAACGGGTCATTTCAGGTTTTCGGATCGTTGATTTCGAATCTAATATCCAAATGGAAATTAAAGATGGCGAATCCAATATGGCGCCTGAAAATTCTTAACTTCGTTTATATTATATTATATATAATATTATATTGTTATATTTTCGGGGTCGCTGATCTCGAATCTTGTATCGAAATGGAAAGTAAAGATGGCGGATCCAACATAGTGCCTGAAAATTTCGAGGGATTTCTATTAAATTTCGAGGTCGCTTCAGATGCGGCCGCACAGCTTACGTCATATTAATACAACAAACGTAATCTACCAATGGATTTAATACCTCTTCAATGGTAAGAGATCACTCGCCCTACTGGTTCCCGGGATTTTACTTTTATCCATAGTAAACCAATTACGGTTTTTACGAACCTCTCAGCTGCAATATGTGCAGGCATTATAACAAATATTGTCGCATGATTGATTTTCGTATGAGCAAGAAATGTATGAAGAGGCTATTTCAAAATATCAATTAAAAAGTTTATTACTACCTGATGATATTGTATATCTGTTGGCCAAGAAATAAAAAAAGAGTAAAAGAATGAAACTTCCCTCCCAGTGCCGTGCAGAGGACTAGAGGTTAAAACTACATCAATGCCCTACTCAGCATACAAGTAGTATCTACAATCTTTCCACTTTCTTAAAGTGAATTAAACTGAAAGTTATCATTAGGTGTGAGTCACGCTGTACATGCCCACCTTATTGACCATTCAGGCTTGACCCAACAAACTGAGCGGTCGTGGGTCTTGCTTGTTTCAAAAAGTGCAATTAGTCAATTAACACCAGCTCCACCGAAAAAGAAATGAGACGAGGCCAGGTCATGCCCCCAGATGAAATGGGTGGAATTTATGTTTGGCCGGATACTGGCCACAACGATTCATGTCGGCAAAATTATGTGTACCGGCCGACAAGTGGCTGTTTCTGCGGTTGGCTCTTCTTGCCTTCTGCCTTAATTACAATTACACTCGATTTAAATTTACTGGCAGTAGTGGTGGCATATTATATTAATTGTCGGCTGCAATTGTAACGCAACTTTCCACCGCTTAATGGCAGTTTAATGAAAATTTCCCTCAGTCATTTGAATACCAGTTGGTAATGGTGTAAAATGCGAAAAACAAGTACGCGAAGTGCCGTTTCCTCAGCGGATGCACAAGGCCCGGCTATGGAACGCCCTAAAGAGTGCTCAAAAGTGCTTGGCTCAAAAATAGGCTGGCTTAAGACGAGTCAAGTGCATGCACCAGGAGAATGAACACCACTTCTAGTCACGGAGATTGATCGCTTAAGAGGAAGTTATTGATGCACTTCGGATGGTTCGATATTAGCCCACTACACCACCTTTCAGCTGCGAGTGGGTTTGCTATTTATAATCGCAACACCCGGCAGCCGGTGAGTCTCTTCCCTGGTTCGAGCCGTAACCAAGTCGATCGAATAAGGTAGAAATACAATTAACTGAAAACACAATGGACGCGTGAAAAGGCGCTTTATATGGACCAGAAATATGCAGCCGTGTCTGCAAATGTATGGCGTAGTAATTATAAATTCCACCTGGAATGCTCAACTCCAGTCTATGTGTCCATTTTTAGAAGTTCTATTTGTTTTTGGTGTTGTGATTTGCTTCTTATTAAAAGGTTAGGAGTAATGGAGGAATTATGGTAAATGATAGATTTGATTTGTAACTGTTCTTTTCAGCGATTTTGCAAATTCCATATATTTAAAAACTCGGCAGTTTAATTAATTAGAGGATTAGCATTTTGGACACTCTAATGCAGCAATTTCCTGACATTTTATTAGTTAGTGAAGCAAAATGATCGGGTCTTTAAATTTTATTTGATCCTAGTTGAGACACCCGTCTTTGCACTGTAGACAGATTGAATAAATTCACCGAAATACATTTTTAAAAAGAAAAAATAATTTTTGAATACAACCACTGCGCATGCGTCCATAGGACTCCGTACCAAAGCACCAGCGCAGAATTATTTTGTAATTCTACATATTACTATTTCCCATCATGGGTTTTGACCAATTTTTGTTGTACCAATAGTCAATAGCCCAGTCATTTTAGGTTTTATCTGCGGAAAAATTCCAAGTGAGCTGAATTTTTGTATACTCCTTTATTACGGCGGGCGTTGTAATGAAGATGTGAAAAATCGACATTGATATCGTGCCGGCTAAAAAAATTATGTAGGTCAAAAGGTCACGATAATCAGTTTTTCGCAAATATCTCGCGACCTATTGCTCGGAGGTCAATAGAGGTCATTATAAATAATAAGCTGCTGAAGAAAAATATTCTGTTTCTACATGCCATGACCGGATGTGACACAACTTTAGCACTTTTTGGGAAAGGAAACATGAAAGCCATGAAGATGTTTGAAAAAAGACCCGGTTTAAATAATTCTGCAGAAATATTCCAACAAGAAAATTGCTCTCGAGATGTCATTGTCAATGCTGGAATACATTTTCTACTAGCAATGTACGGTGCTCCAAAATCAGAACATTCGATAGATAATTACAGATACTGTAGCTTTGCTAAACTAACAAGACAAAGCACAGCTGTGAAATTTCCATTATTACCACCTACTTCTTCAGCAGCTTAACAACATATTTTTCGAGTGTATTATCAAATACAAACCTGGCTAGGAAGAGAAATTTATCCAGAACAGTGGGGTTGGGAGTTAAAAAATAATATACTGCCAATAACAACTTTATTACCACCAGCACCCGATGATCTACTCAACACAATCTTTTGTAATTGTGCAAAAGGTTGTGGTGGCAAATGTGGATGCAAAAAAATTGGATAAAGATGTTCAAAAGTTTGTGGACATTGCCGTGGCCAGTCATGCTTAAACGCAGAGTCAACCAATGATGAAAATGATGAAGATGTCGATTTAAATATAGGAATAAGTCCACTCGACGATTTGTCAGCAATTGTTAATGATATAGAAACTGAAGATATCGACAATGAATGACAAAAAAAAATTATATACTAAAGTTTATTTTTTCTATATTTTTCAGTATTCAAATAAAAAATTATTCACTCTTAAATAAAAAAAACCTCTTACTACATATCATGGATTATGCCTATGGGGAAAACCACGTAAACAAAATGCGCCTTGCATTCTACCTCGAAGGTGGTGAGGAAACGAGTGCATCGTCATAATATAGTCGCATTCTCAGCGCTCTACACCGAAAACGGTTAATTTTACAGAGAAATGCGAGAGGCATTTTATGTAGATAATTTCACGACAAACAATTTTTATAATAACCTCTATTGACCTGCGAGCAATAAGTCGCAAGATATTTGCGAAAAACTGATTTTCGTGACCTTTTGACCTTCATAACTTTTTTAGCCGGCACGATATCAATGTCGATTTTTCACATCTTCATTACAACGCCGTAATAAAGGAGTATACAAAAATTCAGCTCACTTGGAATTTTTCCGCAGATTGGGGTTTAAAATGCCTAAAATGACGGCTACAACTGATATAAGAATTTTGCCGTTTTGTTTTTAGAAAGGCGTACAATATGGATATAGGTATAAACGGATTTGTTTGTAAAGTCTTGTGCATAAATTTAAATCCACCTTGGTTTTTTCATTATCAGTTGAGTTGAATGGTTGTATCTGGAAAACTCAAGAATTCGAGAATGATGGTGGGAGGTTATAATGATTATACATAAGGTTATATTTAATTATGAAAAGAATATACATCAGTTTATCAAAAAATTAAACAGTTTAGTAATATTATGTAACAAAAAACGTGTGCATAAGTTTAAAGCCTTTAAAATTCATGTCAAGGAATCCATGGTTTATTTGTCTCTTGTTTTGTTTTTATGCTTTAAAATACAATCCTTTTGCATTCATGCAAGCATGGAGCCTTTTTGGTAGCGAATTAATTAAGTTTTCGGCCATAATTTTTGTCATTTCTTTCCACTCCTCCTGGAAATGTTGCCAGGGTTACGGCTGCTTATCCTATCTCCTAGAACTTTCCAGCAGTTTTCTATAATATTAAGGTCCGGGCTTGATGGTGGCCAAGGAAGAACAGTAATATGGTTTTCTTCCAACCACCTTTGTGTATACTGGGCTGTATGCGGCCCGGCATTATCTTGTTTGAAAAAAAAACTGGTCCACGTAGAGGCATACCTTCTCCAATGTAAGGTAGCTAGAATTTACGCAGAATTTCCACATATTTCTTGACCATTCCTTCAATAATACACAAATCAAAAAAACCATACCACGACATTGCACCCCATACACTGACATTCACACCTCCTCCTTGAGCTTGTTGGTGGACGCATTCAGGTAAGTAATTTTCTTTAGGCAATCTACGAACACACTTTCGGCTATTTGGAATGAGTTGAAATGTGCTTTCGTCCGACCAAATAACTCGTTTCCAGTCATTCATTACTGTCCATTTCTGATGTGATCGACACAATTTCTTGCGAATTTTTACATTTCTTGGAGTTATTAAAGGCTTCTTTATCGCTGGTCGGCTTTTCAAATTTTCTCCACAGAGGAGTTTTCGAATATACGGCGTAGATACATCCTTTGCAGTAGCAAGTTGGAACTGCATTATGATATCTCTACTTGAGAGGAAGCGATTTTTGTTGACTATTTTAATTAGAGCCCTTTTAGAGCGCTCGTCTTCAATACGGGGGTGTCCTGAACGAATCTTTTGGTCAATGGTTCCGGTGTTTTCATATCTTCTGATGGTATTTTGGACGCATGCTCTGCTAATACCAAGCTTCTCAGCAATACGTCGTTGGCTGTTGTTTTCTTTGTGCAAAGCCACCACCTATTCAAGAGCAACTTCATAAATTTCAGCCAGTACTTAAAAGATGTGAATACTCACTTGCCACGGAATGCTATTTTCAACTTTTCTTTTACCCATTCTTTTAAAAACTGCAACAAAATTTGCGTGGACTAAATCTAAATTACACGAGAATTACTCAAAAGACATGATCAGACGTCACACTGAATTAAATAACAGGTAAATTAATCGTTAGTGCGTTTGACATTGATTTTCTTCTCAACATGTATTCCAGTGGCCTTAAACTTTTGCACATCTCCTTGTTGAGTAATTTTAGCTTTCTTTAATTTCTTAACTAATTGAACTAGGTTTTCTTACAATTAAATTTAACCCTGTGTATGATTATGTGACCCCCTAATCCTAATCATCGTATTTGAATACCTGGAATTTTCAACATTCAAGATTAAATTTAACGTATGTTGCAAAAACCAAGGTGGATTTAAACTTACGCATAAGACTGTATATAGGTATCCATAACTTTTCATTCTAAATTAATCGTGTTAATTTTCATTCAAAGTACTTCCTACTTTTACCGTTTACGTCTCTTTTTCAAATTTTTAGCGCAATCAATTGAAAACCTAGAGCGGTTGCACATACTAAAAACCACATTGTTGGCCCATATATCACGACTGAAAATGCAAATAAAAAAATTGTGAACATATTTACCTATTTATCTCAATTTAAAATATCTATAAAACGACACCAGCAATTTAGTTCAAGATGACGAGTTAAAAATACTAAACTTCTACATATTTTCATTGAAGTTAACATATGGGGTTACTTGTGGTTGCTGATTATCATTGTATTTTCGTTTTATTTTTATGATTATTGCTCGAACTTTAGAGAGCACCTTTTAATGCTATCAAGCATAGCAGAGAGAAAGCTAGTAGGGTAGGTGGGAGAAAGTTTTTTCTTTATGTATTGATTCATGAATTCAGAAGTATTATGCCTGTCGTGCTTATCAACGTCTCACACTGAACGTGAGAAAGGCACAGGAGGAGGGGAAAGATGGGATTTGAACCCACTGGCTCACAAATAGTATGTGTCCGAGCACAGGCGCGCTAACGACTGGACTACCGATTAACCGAGGCCCCCAACGTGAAAAAGACCGACAAAATGCGTGTCGAACAGTACATGTATCAACTTAGGGTTCTGTAGCATATACATATCTATACCTAAAAAGGTGTTCCGTGGCTGATTGATAGACAACACACAGACCAATCCCAAAACCACAGAAGATAAAAACATGAATTTTGTAAGATGATTACGACCTTTACTTCTGATGTCTGTACACTGACTGACTCATTCAGAGAGAGGCACTCCTGCCACTATATAGCATTACACATGCATGACCATATATAGCATTTACACTTCAAAAGTAACCAAATCAACTAATTTAATTTCAAGTGTAACTAATTCAAAACCATCTATTAACCAAATCAAAGCCAACCGCAACTTTTCAACTTTTTCTATTTCAATAGCAACCATTCCAATATTAAAAGCAACTTCCTCAATATAGCCCAGTAAAATTAGATTTTAACTACTAGTCCAGACAAATTAACATTTCAGTTCCCAATAATTAGAAACAGCAATTTTGTTGTTGATTCCGGGGTTTATGGGGTCGGTAGTCACGAATTTCGCACAATCAAAAAAATCGTAAATGGCCTTGGGGATCATTTTCAAGGTCAATGGTCAAACTTTCATAATTGAAAAAACAAGCCAAATGATAGTGATTAAATGACTTTGGGCGGAGATCACGAATTTCGGAAAATCGGCAAAATCGGAAGTGGCCTTGAGCTGGCTTTTTTGAGGACACCTTAATTTCGATGTCCTAAGCATATTTTGAAACCCGAAACTGATGATGTACAATTGTATTATACATGCAACGGCCGATTGGAGGATAGTATAGCCAGAGCAGTGTCTTCAATTCCTATAAAACTCACACAATACTCACTTGGCTGGGATTAAACGATATTCACCTAATGTCTGGTAGTCCAATTTACTCGCTAATAATTTTTAATTTTCCCCGAGTCCCTGTTTCCCCTTGGCCTTTTTTCCCAGGGGTCAAATTTGCCCCGGTTATTTTTCCTTTTCTAAGTTTCTGACTAATAGACTGAAATGCGCCTTTTACAAAATATTTTATAGACTGAAATTCTGAAATAAAACAGTGGTAAATGACCAATGAATTTTTGTTGGGCGAACCATATTTGGTTTAAAGAGTATTCTTTAGCAAAATGGTTGAGCAGGAGAAAACCCAAAACAGAATTTCAAATGGGATAAAAGGATCTCGTGATTCACAGATTCGAAATCCTTAGAAAAATCAAAAAAAAAAATTGTGAAAATTCCAAATAATATTTTACCAAAGTTAACAAGATCTTTTAAATTTGTTTTACTTGCTTGAGATAAATAATGCAAAACAACCAAAAGCATTTCTTCGCGGAAGATTCTTATTTGTGATTAATGGGTATAATTGAAAAATTTTAAAGAAACTCGTTATAAGTTCAGAATTCGCGCCATAAAAACAACTGATCATTTAAATTACAACTAACGCACATCTAGTCCAATATTCTCTCGCAATCTTTTACAAAATCAGCTAACTCACTTGTCCAAACGTCAAATTGACAACAGAAACACTTTCGTCAGCAGTCGTACAGGATGGCGTCGGCAGAGAGAGAAAAATCGGAAAAATCCAAAGTAAACAATCAGATAAAGCATGTCCCTAAGGATGCCCAGGTTATAATGTCAATTCTAAAGGAGCTCGGGGTGCAGGACTATGAGCCGAGGGTGATAAATCAGCTTCTCGAGTTCACCTACAGTAAGCTCAATTTCCCTCCACAAAATTTAAACACAAAATAAATTGAAAAATTCCCCTTCAGGGTACGTTACTTGCATTCTGGATGATGCCAAGGTATTCGCAAACCACGCAAAAAAGAGAACCATCGACCTAGAGGATGTTAAACTTGCTTCTGAGATGGTGCTGGATAAGGCATTCACAAGTCCACCTCCAAGACACGTAATTTAGTAGAATGCATTTTTGGCTTAACTCCCTAATGTAGGATTTATATATCAGGTTCTTGCGAAACTCGCTGAGGTTCGAAATTCTATGCCGCTGCCCGTAATAAAGCCTCATTGCGGTCTACGTCTGCCGCCGGACCGTTACTGCCTCTCTGCCTGCAATTACAAATTGCGCGCAGCCTCGCAGCCGAAAAAGATGAACAAGTCGGCGATCGAGTCACGATCAAGCATCAAAACACAAATCAAATCCCAAACAAATCCAATTGTGAAGAGGCAGCAAATCTCCACGGCCAAGTCGCAGATGGTAACGATACCCAAACCCGTATTCAAGTTCACCAGTAGCAAGCAGGTGGATATGAAGATCAAGGACGAGAAAATGGAGATCGACGACGAGGGCAATACGTCCACCGGGGGGATTAAACGGGAGCGGGAGGATGATGAATTTGAAATAGTCTCGTAATGATTTATTTTTTTGTACAATTTTTATTAAGAAAGTTTATGTTAAGGATTTTAACAAAATGCGTTTGTATTCATTTCCCTTGGAGTGCCATTATGATAACGCAGCCCAGGTCCATTATTTGCAGGTACTCAGATCCTCCTTCGGTTAGTCTGAATGAGCACTCCTGGAAAAAGGAAAGATATGTAGAGAAATTTTGAACATTTGGTCTACGACCTTTGTGCATTGCAATTTTACCCTGAAGCAAAAATAAAGTTCAGTTGAGAGCGGCAACTATAATACTTGCAACAAAGTTATAACCGCACCACTCACTTGTTCAGAGAAATTAAGAAAGCAATACCAACAAGTACTGGGACCGTTGCAACGTACATATATGAATTTATTAATGTAAAACGCTGCTTTAGATACCAAGGATTTAACCATAAAGCGGAAGTGCCAAACAAAATTGTCCTGCATGTGCGGGAGGTCATGAAACAAGAATATGCAAGATGGCGGTAGAGAAGAAATGTGTGAATTGCATGAAAAGTAATTATGATCTTAAATTTCATCTGGATTAGAGATTGCCCGATTTTTAAAACGAAGCTTAAAGTAGAGAGAAGTCGAGTAGCCTACTAGCAATTAAAGGAATTAGAGCAACGTACATATTTAAATATTCAGGAATAGGCAAACAACTTTGAAGAACTTGAAATGATTATAGACGGAGAGAATTTTGACTTTATTGCGCTAGTAGAAACGCATCTAACTGACAATATTGAAAGTATCACCAAACCAAAACTGGGCGCTGTATATTTTAAGCTTCTTCAACAAAATTTTAGAGGAAAAAAATGTTCCACCCGCCTGGGCTTCTGTAATACTTAAGATGTTGCATAAAAAAGGAATTTTAACCGACCCCAGCAACTACAGACCTATAGCACTAATGAATACTATAACGAAATTGTTCACTTTAACAATTTTTCAAAGGCTTTATAAGTGGGCAGAAAACAAAAAATTGCTACCAGAATCTCAGGCCGGATTCCGTAAAGGGAGATCAACTCTCGACAATTTATTTATCCTTATGGTGCTCGTCCAAAATCGCTTAAAAACAAATGGAGGAAAGCTCTTTGCGCTCTTTGTTGATCTCAAGAAGGCTTTCGACTCTGTTCCTCATCACCTGCTGTGGAATAAACTGCACAAACCTGGAATAAGCTCAAAGATCACAAACGTATTAGCAAATTTGTACAGCAAGGCAACACTGCAAGTAAAGACATCGGAAGGTATGTCTAATACCTGCCCATTTCGGAAGGAGTACTACAGGGTGATACTTTCGCCGCTATTGTTTGCTCTTTACATAAGCGACATAGAAAATTTTCTCATAGTAGAAAATATTAGAGGAGTCTCACTTAATCATTGCACGGACATAGTCATGCTAGCTTTTGCTGACGATATGGTTTTTGTGTTAGAATCTCAAATCCAGATGAAAAAAACACTAAATCTCTTACATAAATACTTTGAAATCAATGGTATGTGCGTAATCACATATAAGACCAACATCGTCGTTTTTAAAAAAACTCGAACCTTTCATGTACAATGGACAGAAAATTGAATTGACAAAAAAATACACTTATTTGGGTATTACTTTCTCCCAAAGTGGAACATTCAAAGCTGCATCAAAACGATAGCAATAATCAATAAAATCAAGCTCTTTATGCAGCGCCAGTGTGGAGCATTCAGTATATGGACCAGCTTGAGAAAATCCAGAACAAATTTATTTGCAATCTGTTGCACTTGTCCTTCAATACTCCAAGTTATGCCCTACGACTCGAGACAGGTATGCCAAGTATACGTTACAACGTTTTCAAATCAATATTAGGCTTTATTGAAAGAGCTCTTAAGTCACCAAGTGAAAGATATGTTAAATGCAGCCTTAACAGAATTCTTCAACTAGCCAGCAACCAAAGGAACCACTCTTGCTATGCAAGTTAGATCAAACTTCTTCGAAAAAATTAACGCAACAGAAATATGGGATGGACTGACAATAGAGGTCCTTTTGCGAGAAAAAAACAATCTCTTAGAGAAATATCGGCAGTACTTGGTCAACAGCGATGAAATTAAAAGAAAAAACTCGACCTCTTTAGTGAAATTTCCCTCCCTGGTCCCGAGAAATATGGATAACCAATATTTACAACTTAATCTCAACTTATCAAAAAAGAAATTAATTGCTCAGTTACGGCTGATGAATACATACAATAATAGAATAATTTTGAAAGGAATTAGATTTACACAACCTCAAGAGAAATACTGACACTATTGCTCAAAAAGTAACTCACTGATACATATAATTAGTGAATGTTGTATATATGAAAACAAAAGAAGAAGTATCGTTCCCGAGCTCGTAGACTTAGAGCAGTTTCTCAACATGATTGCAGCACCAGGCTGCTATGAAGTAAATAAAATAGATAAACTGCTAGAAAGCATACTATTCAGCATTAAGGAAGAATAAAAGAGATCTAAAGTGTACGTGTAAAAGTGAAACGAATGAATTAAAAGTGAAAAGTTAACTTAAATAAAAACAATAACAAAAAAAAGTGATCTTTTATATATACAAACTTTACTAAAAAGAAATGAAGAAAGGAACTATATATGTAATTTAAAAAGAAAACATACTATTTATTAATTTTGTATTATTTATATTATATAATGAAATAGCAACTATGATGACACACTCATTTGTATCATTCTTTGAATTGAACAAATAAATATACTACTACTAATACTATTGAAAGTATTGAAGTAAAGATAGAAGATTTTCGAATGATTAGATAGCTCAGAATCTGATAGAACTGGAGGTATTGTTGTGAAAAATGAGTGGAAGTATGGAGATTCGGCTCTTTTTGCTTAAATAAAAGTAGTCGGAAACGCGCAACTCTGTGGTTTTCATTGTTTGCTCGGCTGGCGAAATTTGTAACAGTACATAAGTACTCACTTTAAATTTGCTCCTAGTCATCCGGATACTTAGCTATTTAGATAATATAATTTTGATATTTCGGTATTTTTCTTCGGCATTTAAATGGTTGGATTTTGATTGCATTCCTGAGGCAGTACTTCTCAAAAGGCTATTGATTTTCAAATACCGAATTAAATTAAATAATAAAGGCCAGTTTTTCCATTACAAATCCGGATGAAGTGAAGCAGTAACACATCAAACGGGTCAGCGAACAGCTGGATGTAGTTGTTGTTAATGACGTTCTAAATCATCAAAACAAGGCATCAGCATCGGCTGTGATGCGATCATGATAAGCAGTGATGCCCTTATGATGCAAGAAAATTAGAGGTGTTCCCCAAACTACATTAAAAGCAAAATAATAAACATTTCGCACAAAGGATTTTCAGTGCCCACCATTATGGGTCACCTCAATCCTTACATAATAACATTAAAATGCAGGTTTCTAAAATGCATGTTATTTTAGCAGTTTCGTTTGTTTGTTTCTTAATGGAATTTAGTTTGCAGGAGTCTATTTAACTGTAAGCAACAGGAAATTTGCCTAGAAATCTCTTCCTAAATTCAGTTGGGTTGTGACTGACATGTGCCTTATCCCGGTGCCGCAAGGTCATTGTGACCCAGCTCAATTTAAAACATCGAAACTTCACTAAATTCTTTGAAGTTTAGGTTCAATTTATCAATAGGTTGAAGTTATATGGATGTTTTCTTTATTCCTTTCGCTAAATGCCACCGTAAGAGTAAGTGTTCTTTTCCCCATTCCCAGGATATCAAGCACCACCATCACTTTTCCGAGATTATTAATTAAAGAGCTTTTCCCCGTTCGTCGAAAATTCTCGTAAGCCCCCTACAGATGCACGAGTAACTCAGGCGAGCAATATTGAGGATCGGCTCGTACAAAATCAAATTGATTCTGATATTCAAATGGCTCGCAGCATTAGCGAACCCATTGCACGCCCATAGACGGGGAAAAGAAATTGGGACCGGACGTGTCTCAGTGCTTGCGTTTATGACGCGCCTGCATCTCAATTTAAGGAACTTAGAAGCATCATGCATCATCACATTTGCCTGAAGTAAATATTTTCAGTATGAGCGAAGTGAAAGTTACACGCAAATTCTTTTCACGTGAATCGGATCTCAGAATAGACCCCTGGTAATTTATTCGAAATCGGATTTTTCAGGAATTGTAAACAAACGGCAATGAGCTAATCCCAAAATCGCCTTGGATAGAATTGCAAACTTACCCCTAATTTATCGCAAATAATGCTCTTCTGTTTGTTGCTCAGGTCGCTCCTCTTAAGGATGAAATCATTAAACTGTTCCAACATTTGTCCAATGCTGTATGCCTCAAAACTCATTTCCTGAACGAAATGTTCGAGTTTTGAGTAGTTTCCTGACCTGCACACCTCCAAGTAGGTTTCTAAATATTTTTGTGGAATGATTCCTGATATTTCTAGAAGATCTGCCTCTGTGATTCTTTGCCCCGCCTTTAAACGATAGCAAGATTGCAACATGGTTATTGCACGCCGCATATCGCCACCAGAGATTTCTACGATTGTCTTGAATGCGGTTTCCTCCGTGCGAACACTCTCCTCAGTGCAGATATGCTTTAAACGTTCTACAATCTGAAAAAAAGAAGGAAGTGACTTAAGTGGCTTTATCTAGTTGGATGCAAACCTTTTCTTCCCCGAGGGGCTTGAACCGGAACTTTGTGCATCGAGATGTTATTGGCTCAATGATCCTCGAGACATAGTTGCACACCAAGCAGAATCTCGTGCTGCGACTTTGCTTTTCCATTGTGCGCCTTAGGGCAGCCTGGGCTGCGTGTGTCATCGAATCGGCTTCATCCAGAATGATGATTTTGAACGGTGGGCACGGCTTGCCATCGGGTTTCACAGCACTAGCTGTCAACTGGGCAAAATTCTTAATTTTGCTCCGAACCACATTGATACCCCTCTCATCTGACGCATTCAGCTCAAGGATCCTTTCTTTGTATATGTTCCCGAAGAGCTGCCGGGCAGCGGCCAGAATTGTGCTAGTCTTTCCCGTTCCCGGCGGGCCATACAACAGCATGTTTGGTAAATCGGCCCCATCGAGGCACTTTCGAAGAACAGCAACTACCTCAGCCTGCTCAACAACATCGTCTACACTTCTAGGTCGGCTGGAATATTGAACATTTTGCTCTATCGTTACTCATTATTAATAAACACAAAATTACTATTTTTCCACCCATGGTGCAGGCGGCTTTCGCTTTTCGTGATGCGTGGCACCGTCTGATGTGCTTGGAGTTGCTTTGTCGAAACCTGTTGTTCTGCCTGTTTGCAGAAAGGCCTTCATTTTTATTTGGTTTGGTTTCAGTGTTATATTCGATTTTGCAAAGAAATATCAAAAAGCGATTCACTTCGCGCCATTTAACTTATGACAGTTCCCTATTTTATTTTGCATCCAGATGTTGCCAAACTGTTATGAAAAATTATAGCTCGGCTATGCTATTATCCCATACAGCAACGAACTAATGCCGGCGGCGGGCACCATGGAAATATAAACTAAGCACGGAACGACTGTAAGCCAGATTAGGCTTAAGTTTACAATGCCGGTTTTTTTGGAATTGCCCTAAATCCTTATGGAAATGTGCCATTTATGGTCGGAACGAGTGAATTAGGAAAGTATAAGTTCCCGCAAACAATACTTTCCCAAAAATTAGCTTGTTTTAACACCAAAAATTGAAAAAATCAAAGTCAATCTCGTCTCGTTTTCGAGATATAAAATAATTCAGAGTGGCTATTCGCATCGTCCTTGCTGTGTACAATCGAAATTTGCGTTCATGTACATGGTAAATAATTTTTAAAACATCAGCACAAAATAATTCGTAAGAAAAATTTGCCTTTCTTAAAAAATATCTTATGACAGAATATTTTCCTTTTACAAAATTTTCAATTTTTGGTGTTAAAACAAGCGAAAACAAGCTAATTTTTGGGAAATTATTGTTTGCGGGAATTTATACTTTCCTAATTCACTCGTTCCGAACATAAATGGAACATTTCCATAAGGTTTTAGGGCAATTCCAAAAAAAACAGCATTGTAAACTTGTTCCCCAGATTTAGCGTACCACATTCCCTGATGCGTTAGAATTGGCTGTGTTCGTATTGGTCGCTCAGTGCAGCCGTAAATATGAAGACATAACCAGAAGAGGGCTTACAATTCAAAATTTTCCGAAGTTCCTTCTATAATGTCTATGCCCCCCTTAACATCTATTCACACGCTGCCATTCACTGATAGCTATAATGCTTTATACATATAATGCTGTACTCCTCTGCCTAGCTACCTTTAGGTGGTCGCTCATGTACAGGGTTTAATATACGATACGATCGATCGAAGGTTAAGCCTAACAAGAGTTCGATAGTGTAAATGGGGATTTCTTGCAAAGTAAAGCAATATTTTTATTGATCTTGAAAATTTTGGTTGCCTACAAAATTAGCATATCGGGCAAGTTTTCATATTTTTACCTTAACAGCTCATGTTAAAGAAATTGTAGTGTAGTATGCCTCCCGCATAAGGGAAAATATGTAAAAACCGCTGTAGCTTGAGAGTAACAACTCTCATAATATAAGTTACCCACTCTAACCCCGCATATACCTGCATAATATGATTTAAAAACAACAAAACAATAGCTTACTTAGTTAATTAACAAAAAACTATTGAGTAGGCCTCTATTCTACTTACAAAAGTTACATCACAAATTATTTGAAACAGAGATGATTGCTTTACATAATATAATTAAGCAAATTTTTAATATTTAGTTGGATCCCCATTTGGTTATGTGACTTTTAGTAGATTAGGAATAGACTACCAATTTTTAGGATTTTACTTTTCACATTACAATTTCTTCAATTTTTCGTTGGCTTTTAAATACTACTATCAATACCGATATTTCTTCCTTTATGGTCAAGAATATTAAGTTTAGCTTTTTATTTTATTTTACGAGCGTTAAGGGGTTTAGTTTTTAGTTTGTAAGAAATGGGGGGAGCGAAGCCCCTTACACTCAGACGAATAGTCCATTGTACTCTGCCCCCACCCTAGCCGAACTTCTTCGTTGTTCTGATGAACTGAAGAACCTCGAATAGGGGTCGAGGACAGATCTCTTCCATCCTCAATACGTCAGCACCTTATACGGTGCGCCGCGCTTGGGAGAACGCGGGACACTCGCAGAGAAAGTGTTCTACGCTGTCCTCATCCTCCCCGCATGGCGCCCATGTAGGGTCAGTGACGGTTCCCAGGATTTACCACATGTACTATGCCCTGTTGCAATCCCTACAAGATTCCTGATTTCTTTCATGCTTAATTTCAGGAGAGTTTCTGCAGTGCACTTATCGGGACGACGTATAAAGAGTTTGGTGTGTCTGCAAGTTTGTAACACGGACCATCTCTGCGCATGGAATTTCTCCATGTGTCGAGTTATCCAGTTTTTCACTACTCCAGAATTCACGCCAATCTTTGGTTCCGGTCCAAAGGGGCTGCATTTCGCCTGCCTTGATGACTAGGAACCCATATAAGAGAGACTTCATTGTAGCGAGCTACCGACTGCAGTCGTTTCTTACATTCCAGGACAATTTTCGAGCGAGTAATGGGATTTCGTAGTGCTGCGAGCGCAGCTTTGCTGTCGCAGCAGATACCAATCTTCCTTTCATGCCATCTCTGATCAATTACCCAGTTTGTCGCACTCAGAATGAGGATATGAGTGTTTGATTTCGTTGCTCAAACACCATCCAGCGCCCGTGCCGGTAGAGGTTTTCGAACCGTCTGTATAGAATTCCAGTATTCTCCAGTAGGTGGTGTGGGTTTTCCCAGTCCTCTCTATTCGGGATCTTAACGTGACAGTGTTACCGGTGGCATATCATCCATTGGCATACTGTACGAGTCACAGTTTTCCTGGAGCCTTCGTGATAGATCACCATGGCCGTTTCTGCGGTTGTCGTGCGAGAGTCCTTGTCTATTTAAACTACGGACTGCCTTCATTGCTTCTTCCTGGATAGTGACGTCCAGTGGTCACTAGTGGAGCATTGCGTTGAGAGCTGCAGCAGGCGTTGATCTGACGGCCCCAGTGATCGCTATGTATACCTCTCTCTGTACTCTGTTTAGGATCGTACAGGTAGATGTTTTCCCTGCTCTGATCCACCAGGCCACAGACGCATAAGTTATGATGGGTCTAATAATAGCGGTATATAGCCAGTAGGCCACCGCTGGTCTCAGACCCCATGTCTTCCCAAAGGCCCGCCAGCATTGCCAGAAGCACCAGAGCAGGGGCGACAGTACGCCTACTTGGGGCATCCTCTGCCTACCTCAGCCCTGGTATCGTCCGCACCGTCCGCGATTAGTAGTCTCTGTGCCAGCATGGATTGTATCCAACATACTAGTACGTTGTCCACCCCATGCGGTTTGGCTGCGTTACACAGGGAGGAGAAAGTGGCACTGTCAAAGGCCCCCTCGATACCGACGAACACGCCCAGAGCAAAAGCACCCTGCTCCATCGCACCCTTGATTTTTCGAACTAAATCGTGTAGTGTTGATTCGCAGGATTTGCCACTCTGGTAAGCGTGCTGACGAACATTGAGCGGACACCTTCTCAACACCCCTCCCCTAATGTACTTTTCAACCAGGCGTTCCAGACATTTCAGAAGAAAAGAGGTTAGACTGATGGTTCTGAAACTTTTGGCTAGAGTATAGTCGTCCTTCCCTGGTTTGGAGCTTAGAAGACCTAATTTCTTTCTTATAGTTTTGCTGCGAAGTGCAATAGGCTTGCCACTCCTCTTCTTTTTGAGTTGCTCTATTTAGAAGCTTCCTGGTTTCTTTTCTGAGCCTTTGTAGGTTATTGTTCCACCACGGAATATTTTTGCCACATCTACTCTTCCTGACTGGACAAGCTGCCTCGAAGGACTCAATCAAGGTCCGACAGAGTTTCCTCGCATCCTCAATTTCCGTCCTCGAGTGCAGTTTAGGCACTGGGGTTAGCTTATTCCCCAGTACCTGCTTGTATTTATCCCAGTCAATCATCCTAGGATTCCGGCCCGCCGGTGTCGAGTTTGACTCACCAGCTAGCTGGAACTCTAGGTATCTGTGGTCCGAAAGAGATTCCTCTCTAAGAACGCGCCACTTGGTAATCAGACCTACCACTTTCCTATTGGACAGTGTCAAGCCTATTACTTCCGTTCGCCTCCTCATGATGAAAGTTGGGTCTTTGCCCACGTTTTTCACCACGAGGTCGTACGCCAGAGTAAAATCCAATAGCTTCTCCCCAAGGGAGTTGCACTTGCTGCGCATTGGCGTCGCAGCCGATGATCAGCCCTAAGTTATTGGATTCAGCGTATCGTACAATTTTCCATAACTCCCAAGCGGGAGGTGGGCCGATTGAATCATAGGGCAGATAAGCAGGAACAATAATTGTTTCGCTTCAACAATTCGCACAACAAAAACTGGAGAAAGGACTTCGTAACTAAGACGGGACTGGGATTGTACGTAGGGCGGGCTATCCACTAAGATGAAACGATCTAGAAGAGATCCAGTTGTAATAAGTCATGAAGCATGGCCGTGTTGTCAATGCTACATGTCTGTCTGTCTTGGAAACTTGAAATCAAAACTACACGACCCGTTGCAGCGAAAACGAAAGCGATTTCCTGGGGCTACAGATGTTTCCGCGCAGAAAGGGCTACCTTCCCGAAGAGCCCTTGATACCAGCTTTTATTTGACACCAAAAAATCGGAATGTTAAATTTGGTCGATTTTTCGAAAAAATGCCAAGGGTCCGAAAATTGTTCCAGCAGTGTGTGACAACTTTTTCACTAAAACATTTAGATAGGAAATTAAGGGGAGGTTCTATTGTTCTCCGATGCGTCTAAAACTATGATCTGTAGCAATGATGGAAGGAGGAAAACCTATCAACAGTCTTTCAGTTACCATGTACTTTTTTTTAATATGAACTCTTAGATTATTTAAATAAGCAACATTAAAACTGAAAACAAACAAACTGAAAACTACGACATCGAACCATTTCTTCACAAAAGAAGTGATCCAACAAAAAACGAAAAATAACACCATTTAATTAAAAAAAAGCATTATTCATCTGCTGTATACACCTCGATCGTATGTAAAATCTCTTCGTCCGTATTTGCTGATGTCGATTCGGGAGTTGCTCGTTCTTCGGGAGTTGTAGCTTGTGCAGGTGTGGTTTCTTCGTGTTGGATCTCCATTGTTATCCTACTAACTTCCATACGGAATTTTAATTTACTTTTCTCAGACATTGCTTTCACATGAGGAAGGAAACTAACCAAAAAATTGTAATCGGAATCATTCATCAATTCATGGTTATCCTTAACGATCTTGAGTTTTTCTCGCTCTAATTCTAAAAATTCGCTTTTTTCCGCATCGTATTTTCTCTTTTTTGCTGCTTTTTTCAAATGTATTCTTCTATCTGTTGTAGTGTTGGTTTCATGAGGAATATTTTCTTCTATGTTTGTTTGCACGTCTAACAAGGCATTATCATTGTTTAAATACATATAGTGAGGGGTAAACGTAGAATTTTCATCCATCCGAATTTCTGGGTGTATATGGACAGAAGGGTTGTCGTCATATAATCCTGTCAATTTGTCTCTGAGGAAGTCCATGCTTTCGAACAACGCCCACTTGCTATGCCGTACCGCAGGTGAAAATCCTGATTTTAGGGCTTTTTTTAATTGTGATCTATAATTATCCCTTAGAGATTTCCAGCGCTTTTTAACTGTGTCCCCTAGAATAAAACGATAACAAATTTTTATTTAGTTATTTTTAAGTTTTACTTTTAAGCTACAGTAGCATTGAAATTGTGTCTAAAGCTGTGTCTCATTAGACCGACAGTTTTACGGCAATTTGACTGGGAGCCTCTAAACTTTAAGCAAAAATAAACGGATCCACCGAGCACGTACATATGGTACATACATACACTTGCGGTCATAGAAACCGCACCACTTGAAATTCACATGATAAAATTGAATAAAAGGGTATGTACTTTTCCGAATGAAATGATTCTTTGCCACAATATTCAACAGAAACTCATTAAGAGTTGGGCAGGATTTCACCTTCCTTCTCCTTTTTTTTGGGAAGAAATGAAGAAAAAAATTAAATTATCGAATTTTCATACTTTGCTACCATTTACTTATTAATTACATTTACTAGGAACTTTACATATCATTTGGTATATTTTTATTAAAACATAACTTAAACATAATTTACATTGTATGCACAGTCTTCAGTACCGCGTTCCTCCCCCTTTGGCTTCGATAATCGCTTTTATCCTAAAAGGCATTGAATCCACCAATACTTCAATGATGTCATCCGTTATTTCATTGTTCCACACAAGATCCAACACTTGAATCAGCTTTCTTTTGCTCTCTGGTTTATGCTCTGCTACTTTCCGTTTCATCACATGCCATATATGCTTAATTGGATTCAAATCGGGCGAATTCGCTGGCCAGTCTAGTGTCTGAATTCCGAGATCAGAAAATGTTTTCTGGAGCTGGAAAAAATTAATGAGGATTAATTCGTGTTTTATTTATTGCTTATGAAATAGACATTTGGCACTTCATATGCAATACTGTACTTACCGATTTGGCACCATGACCGTGCCGAATCATCTTGAAAAATTAATTCATAAGTGAACGAAAGGTGCTCCTCAATGGCTGGTATTAAAAATTCCTTTATGAATTGCCCATACTTTTGGGCATTCATTGTTCCATCAACAAAGTGCAAAGGACCTAGGGTGTAAAAAGAGAAACATTCCCAGACCATTTGGCTTTGAGGAAACTTCACTGTCTTGATCGTGCACTCTTCCTTAAATCGTTCTCCTGCTGAACGTCGCACGTACGGCCTGTTGTCTGCACACAACAAGTTGAATTTGCTTTCGTCAGACCAAATTACACGTCGCCAGTCTTCCTTCGTCCAATTTTCATACTTCTTCGCCCATGCTAAGCGAGTCGCCTTCATTTTCTTTGTTGACATGGGCTTTTTCGCTGGTCTTCTTCCAAATAGTCCTACTTCTCGTAACCTCCTACGGATTGTTTCGGCGCTAAGGTCGACTTGATGATAATCCCTCAACTCTGTTCTTAAACGGACAGCGTTTTTAAAGCGATCTTTCAAGCGCATCCGTCGTAATGCTGTGTCCGTCCGTGAATTTGTCTTCCGTTTCCTTCCAGATCCTTTTGTCCTCTCCAGTGGGTCCAAATTCTCCTTTTTCTTGATCAAACGAACGATGGTTGAATGGCTGCACCCTATTTGAGTCGCTATCTGACGACACGACAGACCTTGATCTGCCAAAGTCAAAATTTCGACTTTTTCGTCCCTGGTCAATTACTTACATTTTCCGGCCATTTCACTTTTTTGACTTTATCTTCATCACCACTTAACTTCAACTGAATATTTTTTCACCAAAAGGGTTGCTTTTATACCCCAACAAAGCAGGTCAAATTATTTCATCCCTCCCCCTAATCTACCTGCTTCAATTATGCGCATTCTCGGAACTAACTGAGTGGTGCGGTTTTTATGACCGCAAGTGTATGTGTCACCGACACACAATAGCCTTGTGCCACAAACATTTACAATTAAAAAAGTGTTAGTTGTCCTATTTCGTCCAAGTATCTTTGCACAGGTTATTATCGAATGCAAATGCGAGTTTCCACTATACAGTCTAACTTATGTCTTGCGACTCAATGCTACGACTAAATAAAAGGAGATGTTTAGAATTTTGTGTTGCCGTCCATACTGATGGTCCTTTTTTCCAAGATGCTTTGCGGGGACCCCTGTAGTTCGGAACTGGCTTATTTGAAATCGAAAAAAAGCAAAACAGAACAAAATGTTGAAAATTGATACACGAGAATACAGATTAACAATAAATAATATATTGTATGAATAAAATTTTGCCCGATAGCTCAGACGGTAGAGCGCTGTATTAACAATCCACGGGCCGTGGGTTCGATTCCCACCCAAGTCACCTCCAACTACGTAAAAAGCTGTGGGAGGCGCTGTTCCCAGCAAGCGATAGATGGCAGTCCCATCAGCTGGAATAGCTACTGCGAACTAATCACTCGGCCACAGTGTTTCTTTTTCCCGATTTTGTGGCCAAAAATGCCAAAATCGAAGGTTCTCAAATCGAATTTTTTTTTTTGGGTTTTGTAGAGAAAGGTTCGATACATTAAAATCCCGAATATTAGGACCCCAAACCGATTCCCTGAGGCACAGGGGCACTGTGAAGTGTACGTTAAAACAGCTGCACGTTTCGCGCACTTGCCGCTCTGCTGACAATGCGATCTTTAACCTAGTATATTTCCAAACTAAGTGCCTCTATATCAACAATTCCTTTTGGATTTTGTTTATTGGTGTAAGTATATTAAATACTGACGCTTGAATCATGGAAATATATGATTTTTCACTATTATATGTGTATTAGTATATAGTCCTGTAAAATCGGTGTTTTTTTCCAATAACTGATTTTCAAGTAGAGTTATGGTTACATGAACCGCCGTGTTCAGGATTGACACCATATAGAAAGTTTAAAGGGAAGTCTATACTTGCGATTTGTGCAATTTCCAGCTGCTCTTAGGTGCTCTAGCGCTGTAGGGCGCCATTAGAGCTAGCTCGCGCGGACATAGGAATTTCGGCGCTCAAGGCCGTTGACAATTTATTTATCCGATTTATGAGTTTTTGGTCTCATTTGAAAGGTGGTGCGGAGGACTATCAAAAAAGTCACACCATTTAGCTCTTCTTCTTCTTCTTTTTTTTTTATCGATTTTTGAACATTTTCAACCACCCCAAATTTTCTCATCTTTTTCGAGTATTGTTAGCACTTTGCGACTATTTTTCTTAGATGCACACTTATGTTCTTTAAATATTTCGACTTTACATTTTTCTTACTTTTTCATACAAATAAATTTTTTTTTTCACATTTTCTCGGAGCAGTTTTCTCAACCTCCAACCTTAGTTGTGGCAATATGGCAACACAACTTTCATTCATATCTCAAACAATAGCTATTCACTCCCCCTATTACAGAACACTATAGAGACTTTCACATTTCTTTTACTTTCCCCCCAAAAAATCGCACAATTTTCACACTAAATTTCCCCATCACCCCATTTTCATATTATACACTTCTTATGTACATAGTTTTTGCAATGTTTCTTCTACCGTTAACTACTCTGCTTCCCTAGCTATCGATTGGTGAAAAAATCATTCCAATTCATGCATACACTTTTCTTCCACAGCCGTTTAATTTTGTCGGTGCCGACCGAAAAAGCTACGTTTTGACGATATTCAATGATTTTCACCAACTTTCACCAACACGGACCATTTTACCATAGTGATTCTTCTTCCTACCCCTGACATACACCTCTGAGGGTTATCACCCCCTCCCCTCCCCCACAACAAAAACACGTTTTCACCAATAATTCCCTCATTTCACACTTTTAACCAACCATTCTTTCACCAACGCATTCTACACTCCCTCCCCTTTCCAACGATACCTATAACATGGTACCTGCGACCTAAAAAACCATAAAAAGTATTTTTGGCCACAAAATCGGGAAAAAGAAACACTGTGCGGCATGGCGAATAAGAAACGATTTAGAGTTACTGAAGCAAAGCCTCGGCTTTGTGGAAGCCCTATGCTCCCAAAGGGAGTAGTAAGGAAAAAAATGAATAAAATTATAAACTGTTTATATAATGCCATTATGGTCTGCCATCTTGGATCCGCCATTTTGTTTTTAGAATTTGTAACTTCAAACCACGTTTTCATATTTTGGCCAGGTTTTCAAACTGTGCGCCGCCTTTAATTTTCATATATTAAATCATTAACCCTAAAAGTCCTCATGTGCGCACTTTTATAAACATATAGGGAAGTTTATCATTTTGGGTTCGTTATGTTTCCGCCGTCATCCATCTTGAATAAAACTGTAAACACGCGTTGATTTTTTTATTTGCTTTTATTTATTTACAAATTCATTAATGCTCTCTGATTATTTAATATAAAAGTATATCAAAAAATTATAAATCAGGTATAAACCAATTATGTTAAGAGAGCCGACTTCTCAACTGACTTTTCATAAGGTTAAAAATCCGCGCAATCCTTACAGTGACTGTTAAATAAGCGCGACCGAAATAGAATAAATGGGCATATTCTTGCCGTAATTCGTCCGATGAAAAGGTATATGTTGAAAGTCACGAACTTGCAAGGTACGGAAGGGCCGCGATCTTGATGGTGGAAACTAGTTCAAGTTAATAAGTGGCTCCCTGAAGTAAATAAAAAATAAAGAGGGTTTTAATAACCTCGCGATGCTTTTCAACACTAGCCAGGACGAAAAAACGTAATCTCTCCACGGCAAGCCTATAAGAACGAATCAAAGGAATCTGTGATTCCACCTACTTAATATTAGTGAAATGAAACGGAGACCAGACTGGGTATGCATATTCCAGAATAGGTCTCATCAGAGTGAGGAATAATGGCTTGACAGTATATGGGTCATCAAATTCGCGTGATCATCTACCAATAAAACCGAGAGTTGTGTTGGCGTTCAAAACTATAGATCAATGTGATACGCGAAAGTGTGAGTTATAAACCCCAGCCAGGTTTGTGCACTTGTCAAGCCTTATCAAAAGGTCGCTTCCTACCTCGTACAAGAAAACATGAGGAGTTTTACTTCGGGAGAAGAACATAACAGAACGTTTTGATACTTTAATGTGCAAATCATTTTTAAAGCACTATTAATAAAGATGTGATGATTAAGTCAAACCCAGTCGGATGGATCATTAATCCCGCGGAAAATGTTAGCATTATCAGCGTAGCACAGAATTTTGGAATTAACCAAAGCAGAACAGATGTAGTTAACATAAATTACAAAGGACAAGGGGCCCAGATGGGCTCTCTGTGGGACACCCGACTCTATCTTGACTTTCCTTGATAGAGAGAAACGAAAATTGAACACGGTAACATAAATAGGAGAACAACCATTCAATAAAAGGATGAGGGAAACCAAGAAGTTTTGGTGCCACTAGAGAAATTCTCAAACAGATGACCAATCCCAGTTGGGGATTCATCTAATACAAGGTACTTCATTTGAGTTGAGGTAGGAGAAAGACCAGTCAGTACCTGAAGCTTTGGGAGTCAGCTACCAGGCGGGACCACAGGTGCTGAATAGTGGAACGCCTTGGAGGTTAAGAGGCTGCGGAACGGAAACCTCGGGAACCTCGGTCTTACAGGGTCTCCGAATACTAAATAAGGAGTTCTGAACAGGACGCCCTGGGGGACTAAGGAGGAACTTAGTAGGCAGTATGAGAACTCCGGATACTTGTGACCTTCGGTTTAAATGCACCCTTCCCGGAGGCACAACGAGATCACTCCTCGGGTGATATTCACTCCCGTACTTGTGGGTTTCTTATTGATAAAAGCACGAGTTTACACAAGCTGGGTACTACCTCTGAAATACCGAAATTTGTGGCAAATGTGCCCCTCAAGGGTACCTCGACGGTCACATTTGGACGCATTAGTTGGTCCTGATGAAATGGGGGTTGATGTCCCAGACGTCACCTTCATTCCCGAAGAGCTGGTTGACCTCGCCTCTGATACAGGCGCTCGACGTCCCTGCAAGTCAGCCCAGACAGAGCAGCGTGCCCCCGTCAGTGCAGGCCAATTAAAGGCCATGCAAGAGGCAATCTTGCAGCCTTAGGTTGCCAAAAGCTAACACACTTCGGAGCACCAATCATGGCTCCAATTTGTGAATCAAATGCGGACCTCAGAACACTGAACCCTACTACAAGGGTCTTGATGTGGCAGGGTTTTTTTTCAAAAGGAAGAGAGTAGCACAATAGATCTATATAGGTTGCGTTGCTTTCGTTGCTAACAAAAAAAACCATATCTTCCTGGTCGTCCCTTAAGGGTACCGTCACATCGCCACAGTTACTCCCCCACCAGTGACTGACCAGTCATGAAATCATTCTGGCTTGTAGGGGTGTACTATGGCGGTTGGTTAGCTAGCTTGTTGCGTAATTTTTTGGTAGAAATGATGAGCCCGTCTCCGTCGCCCCTCCTGTAGTCGAGCGTTGTTGAGCTGCTGTGACCTCTCTTGTTGGTGGCTTGAGGTCTGGCTTGAATCCGTGGAAATAGAAATTTAGGTGGGCCCTTGCCTGAGTTGCAAGCAAGTGAGCATAGTGGTGTTGAGCCCTTGTCTGATTTGCAAGCTAGTGGACGTAATGGTGTTGGACCTTTGCCTGATTTGCAAGCGCGTGGGCGAAGTAGTGTTGGACCCTTGCCTGATATGCAAGCAAGCAGAATAATTGATGTGCAGACTACTTAGTGTTGTTTGGTCGCTCGGTAGGGCCAAGAATTATCCTAATTGACGTCCCACCGAGCTAATTGAATTTGAAAATTAGTTCTTGTGTGGAGTTCTGGTTTCCGGACCTACCAGATTTACATCTATGAACAGTTCCACCAGGAGATTTATTTAGCGGATGCCGCTGGTCAAACCTAAAATGAACTCATGAGCTAACTCATTACCCATTTGTCACATGTTGCCACCGATAACGAAAAGTCCGAACTGGTCAAACAAAAACTTTCTCGCCAGCTTTTTGCCATGGTCGTTGTTAAAAGCCGATTTGATTTCCAAAAGTTCGCTTTTCGTAATGGGAAAGTACGAATAGCTTTCTGGTCGTCTCTTAGGGGTACCGTCACACCGCCACAAGTTCCAAATATCTGCTGACGCTATTCGGAACACTAGACCTCAGATAACCCACAAGAGAAGATGTTTTCAAGGACGAGTTCCGCGGTGCCGTACTCTAGTTTTATTCAGAGGTTTATACCTAATCTCCATAGAAAACCAAACCACGACTAAACCAAAAGAAATAACCATTTGGTTGAATTTTGCTGAGAAATATTATAAGCAATGTAGTTGTGAAATGGTTTGTGTGATAGTAGCTGAAATACGGTTTAACAACAGCCACATCTAGGTTGTCAAGTTGGCAAACAACATTTTCAGGAAATGTTCTTTATTCTCGGAGAAACTTAACTAGCGCGGACTGCCTCCTCTCTCCCTAAACCCCAATAAACACCCCCCACCATGCGAAATACAGGGCCGAGGAAATTTCGTCTGATTTCTTTTTATCTTTCAATCTTCCCCTGTCGAACGCTAGCCTCCCCGTTGTTCTATGTCCAGACTACTAGTCGCTTAAAACTAGACACTTTAATATCAGTGATTAGGCAGGACAGAACATTTCCAAATATTTGAGCCAGAAAAATCCAGGAACATATACATACATACCTAATTTTGGTAAGACCTGTCAAATTGAAGTCTGCATAAATATTTTGTAAAGGAAAATGTTCCGCCAGTAGATATTTTGTAAAAGGTATATTTCAGTAAAGAAAACTAATTATAATAAGTTAACTACGTACATTAACCAGCTTTTAGGAAAATGTATGCAGACTGAAATTTAGCAGGTCCGTGTGGTAAAAGGCACCCCTAAAATGTTCCCAACTTTTCCCCGTATCTCAATGCACGGTAACGACAGGACAACAACGGCAAAGTCCTGTTTGGTGTTATCGGTAATATATGCCTGATCTCCATAAGAAACTAAACCCCTCCCGAACAAACACGCCTGTACACATTATCAGCAATGTAGTTGTGAAATGTCAGTCAGTCAGAAACCTATACCTGGACGTTATTTTGCTAAGCGACAAGTGCGGCCAGTGACCAGTAAAAGAGGAATAAAAGGGGCCAAGGCTATAGTCAATCTGCGAGTATTTTTATTGGTTGGACAAGACATGTCGCTTCGTAATAAATTGGGCCCAGCCGCGCTGAATTGCGTTTTACAACACAAAATGGTTATTTTCACACAGAGGAAAAACCTACAGCATGTGGAGTTAGGTGACAAAAATCTCAACACAAATGAAAGAGCTGCAGCTGTGTTGGTTGGTTCGGTTGTGGTTTAGTTTCTTATGGAGATTAGGAAATAATGGTCGACAGTGACAACACTAATGTATATCGAGAAGCAAGAAGATATAGAATATAAGGAGACTGAACTGCGTTCCCTAGGCGAGATACAAAGGGACCGATGGGGCGAAATATGGGGGCCACTTTGTGGGCTAAGAGCGCATTAATACCCCGCAGGTGATTTTTGTGAGAATCTATGTAAGTCGTACTCGTAGTGTTCTTGGTATAAAGAAACAATACGCGTCACGGTGCTTGTACACAGATTCTCACTAACACAAACATCACCTTCGCAGTGGTGCATTGCGCAGATTAATGGCGCGCCCGATGCGGCGCCCATATTTGATCCCACTCGCGGCACGCGAGCTTGGTTTCCTTAGCTGCGGTCGATTGGGTCATGCAGAGTACGCCGGAGTAGTTGTACCATCTGCGCTCAACTACACTTGATGGCAAGCAGGAGTACTTACGCAGATTTTTTGCGGTAGGGTTTTTGTGGTTCACTATTTCTCAATAGGTTGTTTTAGGATATAAATAAATAAAAAGGTGTGAGTCACTCACGAGAATTGATGTGCAAACATCTGAGCTCATTTCAATTCAGTTTCAAAAATAATGTTGCATGGTTTTGATTAAAGTTTGTTTTATAATGTTACTATAAGAAGTATGAGGTATCAAACTTCCAAACTTATTGTTTTTAAATTTCTTTTACACATGGAATTATAGGCTTGTGATAATAGGATGTATACAGCTGTGATTATAGTGTCTCTAAATATAGCGAGAATACAGCGTCGATGGTAGTTTTGAATTTATTGTTGAAATGCTTCGATTCGTATCCATTCGTTTGTAGTATAAGTTGTGCGACCGCATCTAAGCGAAGTTGATATTGATATAGTCGCCCCCTACTATCATGGGTATTGTGCCGTATACTTAAACAAGCTATTAAGCGCCGACCGAGTGTATGGTAGAATAATGAAAAAAAAATAAGAAATCAGCGACTCCAAAAATGTGAAAGGACCCAATTTCATAACAATCCTTCGAATTTTGGAGATTTCGGTAGCCATATTGTATCAGCCATCTTTAATTTCTATTTCGATAGTAGATTCGAGTTAAGCGACCTCGAGAATAAAGCAATTCGCCATCTTTAATTTTCAAATTTTCAACTGAGCCCTCCTCTACCGAAATCTAAGATGTTTACATTAAATATCATTTTTGACTAAGTATACACGATATTCAAAGTCGCGACTTTGGCCTAGCGTAGCCTAAAGTCGCGATTATCTTTGTCGTGTAAACGGGCAAGTCCCAAATCTGGCCTAGCCCCGATTGATTTGGGCCTTGGCCTGATATATGTGGGTGTGCTCGATCCCTCAAACCTCACAAATCTTACTCGAACACAGATAGCACACAATGGCAAATTTCCTAGTCCACTTTTGTGTCGTTTACACGAGCAGCCGTGATTTTGTCCTACAACCGGTTTCTAGGCCTGATTTGGGACTGTCGTGTATACGTACTCATTGTCATTCTGATTAGCGACATCACTTAAGACAAATTTCTTAGCATAAAGGCAGGAACACAGGTCCTGGACGCTGGAAACCGGGGCTATTCCAATACCGAGAGCTAAGATGTTTACACATCAATAACAGCTGTGAATTCATAACATGTACGAAAATATGGATAAACGATTTCTAGGTGTGAGGGGCATACCTCATGATCCGTATCCAGCTTTTATGAAGTTGGCAATGATTGCTGTCAAAGATATTCAAAGAGCTAAAAACTGTATAATTTACCATTTACAAAATATCTACAGACTGAACATTTGCCTTTTACAAAATGTCTACAGACTGAATATTTTCCTTTCACCAAGAATTGCAAGATTCTGGCTTCTAAACTTATTAATTATACTTATTAAACTAAATTCATCAATCGTTGTCAACTTCACTGGTTACACTGGTCCACTCCACACGCCCGGACAATGAAGTTTTACCAGTGTTAAAATTAACTTAATTCATAATTTTAGACACATGCTCACACACCCCAGAGCTCTTAAAAATACCACCCAAATGATTTGTCTGAGCTGACAGCGTCGTGAAGTACACGGGTAGAAAAAGAGCGAAAAATCAAAGCGAAATCGAAGACTAAGCCGAACAAGAGTCAGTTCTTATATTCTATATCTTCTTGGCGAGAAGTATCAGTAGTTTGACACTTGTCAAGTACAAACCAGCGCCGACAGAAACAGCAAGAATAGCGGCAGAGATCGTGCTGCACCGTTAAACTGCTCACGATTTAACTCAGTGCGAATGAGCTGAGCGGATGCTAATGAAACGTCACGTCACAACAAAGCAGTAAGCCAAGGAGGCAGTTCTGCTCGCTTTGAACAATGTTGAAAATTTTCTGCTTACTGCTTATTTGTTTTAGGCCTGAATTGAATTACGGGCATTACATGCATTTCGCGTCGAGACTCACTTTGCGAGATTTCCATATAATTTGCTTTTTCTCGACATTGAAGTTCGGTACTCACGGCACTGTCGCATTATGTTTTAGAGGTAGGTTGAACTGACTGGCGGCGCCGGCGTATACTCGCGGCCTAGCGAGGCGCTAATGTTACTTCAAAAAAATGTTTAATCACGCGGAGATAAGCATATCCATTATGGCCGCACCATTTAAGTAATTTGTTTTCAGAAAAGTTCAACTACAGAATCGTCACCCTAATGAAATTATATTCTTACGATTTGTTCCGAATATTTCCGCTATTTCATTCCATAAAATGTTGACAATTTCTCGCTTGCTGTAGTCCTCGTTTTGAGTATCCCATAAAGCCTTTCTTTTGAACACTTCTTGGATTAACATTTCATTATCCATGTTGCTGTCAGTCACACGCGAAAGCTTTACAGCGATACGATCTCCACAAACCTCATGCGGCTAACGCGCGAGTAAAACTGAATCTTGCCTTGTCCGCCTTCACTCGCTACGCCACAAGCCTGCAAGTTTGAACCAGGGGCGCGCTTGTGCGCTTATGTTTTCAAGCACACATCCCAAATCACAAGCAATAAGCATACTCGCCACGTCTGCAACAGCATCCGCACGTCGCCGCCGTCGTAATATTTTCCCTGGCATTATTTAGGCATTTATCGCCTGCATTGCTGCGTTGCCGTTGGCTTTGTTTTTTCGCACTCAGCATTTCTTTATCTGAGAACAACACGAATAGGAACTAATTGATTCATATCATATTGGTTGCAAACAAAGCCTGTAAAATGTTAAATTACTAATAATTCATTTTACAGGAAAGGTATAGCATGTTAGCAGAGGTAGAAGGTGCGTGAAAAGCCAGGTGCACACGAAACGAGAGACAATTGACGCTGGGCTTGCTGCCGAATGTCGAACGGTTGAGCAGTAATTTGTCGGTTGAGTGAGAAGCAAAGTACACCGCCGAAATCAAATCGACCGTCTACGGCTCTGCGCTGCGAAAAATAAGAGAACGCGTACTGTTTAACCGCAGCGGCCAACAGTGCCGCAGTTCTTTTGCGATCAACTAGACTAGACCACTAGCAGCCCGTTAGCATGGCTTTTCTCCGCTCATCTATATACATATATAAAAATGAATTGCTGTGCAGTACGTCTCGCTAAGGCTCAAAAACGGCTTGACAGATTTCGATATTCTTTTTTTGATTTATTCGCTATAATACAGGGGAGGTTAAAAAAAAAGAAAATTCGGGAAACCCCAAAGGCAAACCCGGAAAATCGAAAAAATCGAAATTTCCGTTTTGTATTGGAAGCGAATTTTCCAACTTCAAGGAATCTTTATGAAAAAGGCAATTGGAGGTTTTCGGGGTCGCAGATCTCGAGCTTGCAATTTTGGATTTCTAGATGTCGGATCCAATATCGCGACCGAAAAAGTTAAACTTCAAGGGATTGCACTGAAAATCCGAACTTTTGTTTTTGGTTTGGGTTTTTGGGGACACTGATTTTGAATATGCCATCAAAATTTTAGAAATCAAGATGGTGGCTCAATATGGCGACCGAAAAGTTAAACTTCAAGGGATATCCCTGAAAATCCGCACTAGGGAATTTTCGGGATCGCTGATTTCGAATCTGCTATTCAAATTTCCAAATATTAGACCAGCCCCACCCCGCTGGGAGATATAAGAGAAGGGGTGCAATAAGGAGGTGGTGTAAAATGAAGACAACTAAATTTAATAATACTGTTGGAAAATATGTTAAACATGTGCAAAACGCAAATAGGAAAATTTTACGAACTATTTACATAAATTCCATGTGGCTTAATGCAACGGATTCGGTATGCGTGAAACTTCGGCCTCAGAACTGCGGTTGGTTCTTAGATGAATATTTAAAACCAGTAGGGTTCATTGGGGATCATACACCTTTAAGGATAGAAGACAGTGTCGAAACAACTGAAACAGAAAGCGATGACGAAGAATGTTCAGAAGTTGGAGATCACAATTATATGTCCGGTGACTCGGATCCTGAATAATTTGAAAAATTTAGAAACTTTTGTATTTATATTTTATTACAATAAAAAGAAGATTTTTTGTTTTTGTTTTTATTTTGTCTGTTAATATTAGAAATAAAATTTGCAAGATTAGTATTATATGTATATGTATACATCTATCGCATGGGATGGTTTGCTGGGACCTCTCTGTCGCACCGCATGTATTCACTCGCTGCAATATTTCACTTTTTAAAATTTAACAACCGGAATTCAGGACTGATTTTTCGCAGACAACCCTATACCACCGTGTTCGTAATGAAATAATCTTTATTTTAATTTTACTTTAATTCATTAACCAGACCGGAGCAACTTACTAGTATCGATTTACCTGTATATACCTGCCCAACCCAACAGTTGTGACGTGAAAAAAATAGCCAACCTAACATTTGCATATTCTATGGGATTCATACTTTCGATTGGTATGGAATTTGTCTACTAACCAAACCAGTGAAATGTTTAAAAAAAACAATTTTTAAATTGTTAATTAATCGTATTCTGGACTGAAATGTTTTAGACAACCCATTTGCAATATATTTATTGACATATTTAATTGAATATAAAATACTTTTCATCCATTAACCAGCTCGGTGAAGGTCGTTAGATGGTGGCATCTTATACTATATAATAAAATCTCTAAATATAAGCCAGCAGAGGAGGGTTTTTTGCGTCTGTGCACCTAGTGGGCCCACTAAGGGGCGATATCCGTGAAAATATTCGCGAAGGAGTCCTTCAGTGAGAAAATAATTTTCCAATTTCTTCTGGGGCAGCTCGGTACTGGAGGAGGCCTATAACAAAGTCTCTAAATATAAGTCAGCAGAGGCGCGTTTTTTGCGCTGCGCACCTAGTGGGCCTACTAAGAGCCGATATACGTGAACATACTCGCGGAGGAGCCCTTAATTGAGAAGATAATTTTTTAAATATTTATTTGGGCAGCTCGGTACTGGAGTGGTACTGGAGTGAGCCCTATAGCAAAATCTCGAAATATAAGCCAGCAGGGGCGGGTTTTTTGCGTCTGCGCACCTAGTGGGCCTACTAAGATCCGATATACGTGAACATACTCGCGGAGGAGCCCTTAATTGAGAAGATAATTTTTTAAATATTTATTTGGGCAGCTTGGTACTGGAGTGGTACTGGAGTGAGCCCTATAGCAAAATCTCGAAATATAAGCCAGCAGGGGCGGGTTTTTTGCGTCTGCGCACCTAGTGGGCCTACTAAGAGCCAATATACGTGAACATACTCGCGGAGGAGCCCTTAATTGAGAAGATAATGTTTTAAATATTTATTTGGGCAGCTTGGTACTGGAGTGGTACTGGAGTGAGCCCTATAGCAAAATCTCGAAATATAAGCCAGCAGGGGCGGGTTTTTTGCGTCTGCGCACCTAGTGGGCCTACTAAGAGCCGATATACGTGAACATACTCGCGGAGGAGCCCTTAAGGGGTTATTCTCATGTGACCACTTCGAGAAATCGATTTTTTTTAATTTCATATTTCGATAGTAAAACCTATTGAATATATAGTGTGAAAAATTCAGACCGAAATTCCTAGTATTAAATAAGTTACAACTCATTATCGCCGCCGCGCCAGGTCTGCAGTTGCTACATTTCTGTTGTTTTCACCGGTCTTTTTTATACCTGCGTACGGAGTTTCTAACAGTCAACTTTAGTATATTACCTACCTGTGTATATGTGGAATAGTGTGTATAAAGTTATGTCGTGAATTGTGAAATTGTATGGTCCAGGCATAGCAGATTAGTGTAAGTATAAATTTTCCACAAAAATTCTGCTCTTGAAACTTTAAACGCGTTTTACTCGAAACGTCATTTTCTAGAACGGCCATGGTCCTAACAAAAAAACTAATCGACCGATTGCTTTGAAATTTATATATGTTCTTCTACCCATTAATGGTTATCGTAGGTACCAGAATTGTTTATTTTCGAAAATATGTTCTTACTTTTTTTAAACGATTTTTACCAAAAAAAACTAAGATTTTCGTAACTTTCTATTCTACAGTCCGCCATTTTCTTGTTTTTCAATGAAATTGATTAATTCTGGTACCTACGATAGCGACAGGTGTACTGAACAATAATCCATTCGATTTTTTCATTTCAGATAACATGACCAGCCGCTTTTACCATGGCCAGTGACCTGTTTTTTTTTGGTGTCTAGTTTAATTAAAAAAAAAATATGAACAATGTAAAATTAGCAAAAATAACAATTTATTTATATATAATAGTTTAAGATACAAATAAAAACATATAAAAAAATTTAAATGATTGAATGTTATTGTCTTATAAAAAAAAATTCCCAAAAAAGAGGTAAAATTCATGCGTTCACATGAGAATAACCCCTTAATTGAGAAGATAATTTTTAAAATATTTATTTGGGCAGCTCGGTACTGGAGTGGTACTGGAGTGAGCCCTATAACAAAATCTCGAAATATAAGCCAGCAGGGGCGCGTTTTTTGCGTCTGCGCACCTAGTGGGCCTACTAAGAGCCGATATACGTGAACGTACTCGCGGAGGAGCCCTTAATTGAGAAGATAATTTTTTAAATATTTATTTGGGCAGCTTGGTACTGGAGTGGTACTGGAGTGAGCCCTATAACAAAATCTCGAAATATAAGCCAGCAGGGGCGGGTTTTATGCGTCTGCGCACCTAGTGGGCCTACTAAGAGCCGATAAACGTGAACATACTCGCGGAGGAGCCCTTAATTGAGAAGATAATTTTTTAAATATTTATTTGGGCAGCTCGGTACTGGAGTGGTACTGGAGTGAGCCCTATAGCAAAATCTCGAAATATAAGCCAGCAGGGGCGGGTTTTTTGCGTCTGCGCGCCTAGTGGGCCTACTAAGAGCCGATATACGTGAACATACTCGCGGAGGAGCCCTTAATTGAGAAGATAATTTTTTAAATATTTATTTGGGCAGCTCGGTACTGGAGTGGTACTGGAGGGAGCGAGCCCTATAGCAAAATCTCGAAATATAAGCCAGCAGGGGCGGGTTTTTTGCGTCTGCGCACCTAGTGGGCCTACTAAGAGCCGATATACGTGAACATACTCGCGGAGGAGCCCTTAATTGAGAAGATAATTTTTTAAATATTTATTTGGGCAGCTTGGTACTGGAGTGGTACTGGAGTGAGCCCTATAGCAAAATCTCGAAATATAAGCCAGCAGGGGCGGGTTTTTTGCATCTGCGCACCTAGTGGGCCTACTAAGAGCCGATATACGTGAACATACTCGCGGAGGAGCCCTTAATTGAGAAGATAATTTTTTAAATATTTATTTGGGCAGCTTGGTACTGGAGTGGTACTGGAGTGAGCCCTATAGCCAAATCCCGAAATATAAGCCAGCAGGGGCGGGTTTTTTGCGTCTCCGCACCTAGTGGGCCTACTAAGAGCCGATATACGTGAACATACTCGCGGAGGAGCCCTTAATTGAGAAGATAATTTTTTAAATATTTATTTGGGCAGCTTGGTACTGGAGTGGTACTGGAGTGAGCCCTATAGCCAAATCCCGAAATATAAGCCAGCAGGGGCGGGTTTTTTGCGTCTCCGCACCTAGTGGGCCTACTAAGAGCCGATATACGTGAACATACTCGCAGAGGAGCCCTTAATTGAGAAGATAATTTTTAAAATATTTATTTGGACAGCTCGGTACTGGAGTGGTACTGGAGTGAGCCCTATAGCAAAATCTCGAAATATAAGCCAGCAGGGGCAGGGTTTTTGCGTCTGCGCACTTAGTGGGCCTACTAAGTGCCGATATACGTGAACATACTTGCGGAGGAGCCCTTAATTGAGAAGATAATTTTTTTAATATTTATTTGGGCAGCTCGGTACTGGAGTGGTACTGGAGTGAGCCCTATAGCCAAATCCCGAAATATAAGCCAGCAGGGGCGGGTTTTTTGTGTCTCCGCACCTAGTGGGCCTACTAAGAGCCGATATACGTGAACATACTCGCAGAGGAGCCCTTAATTGAGAAGATAATTGTTTAAATATTTATTTGGGCAGCTTGGTACTGGAGTGGTACTGGAGTGAGCCCTATAGCAAAATCTCGAAATATAAGCCAGCAGGGGCGGGGTTTTTGCGTCTGCGCACTTAGTGGGCCTACTAAGAGCCGATATACGTGAACATACTTGCGGAGGAGCCCTTAATTGAGAAGATAATTTTTTAAATATTTATTTGGGCAGCTCGGTACTGGAGTGGTACTGGAGCGAGCCCTATAGCAAAATCTCGAAATATAAGCCAGCAGGGGCGGGGTTTTTGCGTCTGCGCACTTAGTGGGCCTACTAAGTGCCGATATACGTAAACATACTTGCGGAGGAGCCCTTAATTGAGAAGATAATTTTTTAAATATTTATTTGGGCAGCTCGGTACTGGAGTGGTACTGGAGCGAGCCCTATAGCAAAATCTCGAAATATAAGCCAGCAGGGGCGGGGTTTTTGCGTCTGCGCACTTAGTGGGCCTACTAAGTGCCGATATACGTGAACATACTTGCGGAGGAGCCCTTAATTGAGAAGATAATTTTTTAAATATTTATTTGGGCAGCTCGGTACTGGAGTGGTACTGGAGTGAGCCCTATAGCAAAATCTCGAAATATAAGCCAACAGGGGCGGGTTTTTTGCGTCTCCGCACCTAGTGGGCCTACTTAGAGCCGATATACGTGAACATGCTCGCGGAGGAGCCCTTAATTGAGAAGATAATTTTTTAAATATTTATTTGGGCAGCTCGGTACTGGAGTGGTACTGGAGGGAGCGAGCCCTATAGCAAAATCTCGAAATATAAGCCAGCAGGGCGGGGTTTTTGCGTCTGCGCACTTAGTGGGCCTACTAAGTGCCGATATACGTGAACATACTTGCGGAGGAGCCCTTAATTGAGAAGATAATTTTTTAAATATTTATTTGGGCAGCTCGGTACTGGAGTGGTACTGGAGTGAGCCCTATAGCCAAATCTCGAAATATAAGCCAGCAGGGGCGGGTTTTTTGCGTCTGCGCACCTAATGGGCCTACTAAGAGCCGATATACGTGAACATACTCGCGGAGGAGCCCTTAATTGAGAAGATAATTTTTTAAATATTTATTTGGGCAGCTTGGTACTGGAGTGGTACTGGAGTGAGCCCTATAGCAAAATCTCGAAATATAAGCCAGCAGGGGCGGGTTTTTTTGCGTCTGCGCACCTAGTGGGCCTACTAAGAGCCGATATACGTGAACATACTCGCGGAGGAGCCCTTAATTGAGAAGATAATTTTTAAAATATTTATTTGGACAGCTCGGTACTGGAGTGGTACTGGAGTGAGCCCTATAGCAAAATCTCGAAATATAAGCCAGCAGGGGCGGGGTTTTTGCGTCTGCGCACCTAGTGGGCCTACTGAGAGCCGATATACGTGAACATACTTCCGGAGGAGCTCTTAATTGAGAAGATAATTTTTTAAATATTTATTTGGGCAGCTCGGTACTGGAGTGGTACTGGAGTGAGCCCTGTTGCAAAATCTTGAAATATAAGCCAGCAGGGGCGGTTTTTTGCGTCTGCGCACCTAGTGGGCTTACTAAGATCCGATATACGTGAACATACTCGCGGAGGAGCCCTTCATTGAGAAGATAATTTTTAAAATATTTATTTGGGCAGCTCGGTACTGGAGTGGTACTGGAGTGAGCCCTATAGCAAAATCTCGAAATATAAGCCAGCAGGGGCGGGGTTTTTGCGTCTGCGCACCTAGTGGGCCTACTAAGAGCCGATATACGTGAACATACTCGCGGAGGAGCCCTTAATTGAGAGATAATTTTTAAAATATTTATTTGGGCAGCTCGGTACTGGAGTGGTACTGGAGTGAGCCCTATAGCAAAATCTCGAAATATAAGCCAGCAGGGGCGCGTTTTTTGCGTCTGCGCACCTAGTGGGCCTACTAAGAGCCGATATACGTGAACATACTCGCGGAGGAGCCCTTAATTGAGAAGATAATGTTTTAAATATTTATTTGGGCAGCTCGGTACTGGCGTGGTACTGCAGTGAGCCCTATGGCAAAATCTCGAAATATAAGCCAGCAGGGGCGGGTTTTTTGCGTCTGCGCACCTAGTGGGCCTACTAAGAGCCGATATACGTGAACATACTCGCGGAGGAGCCCTTAATTGAGAAGATAATGTTTTAAATATTTATTTGGGCAGCTCGGTACTGGCGTGGTACTGCAGTGAGCCCTATAGCAAAATCTCGAAATATAAGCCAGCAGGGGCTGGGTTTTTGCGTCTGCGCACCTAGTGGGCCTACTAAGAGCCGATATACGGTACTGGAGTGGTACTGGAGTGATCCCTATAGCAAAATCCCGAAATATAAGCCAGCAGGGGCGGGGTTTTTGCGTCTGCGCACTTAGTGGGCCTACTAAGAGCCGATATACGTGAACATACTTGCGGAGGAGCCCTTAATTGAGAAGACAATTTTTTAAATATTTATTTGGGCAGCTCGGTACTGGAGTGAGCCCTATAGCAAAATCCCGAAATATAAGCCAGCAGGGGCGGGTTTTTTGCGTCTGCGCACCTAGTGGGCCTACTAAGAGCCGATATACGTGAACATACTCGCGGAGGAGCCCTTAATTGAGAAGATAATTTTTTAAATATTTATTTGGGCAGCTTGGTACTGGAGTGGTACTGGAGTGAGCCCTATAGCAAAATCTCGAAATATAAGCCATCAGGGGCGGGGTTTTTGCGTCTGCGCACCTAGTAGGCCTACTAAGAGCCGATATACGTGAACATACTTGCGGAGGAGCCCTTAATTGAGAAGATAATTTTTTAAATATTTATTTGGGCAGCTCGGTACTGGCGTGGTACTGGAGTGAGCCCTATAGCAAAATCTCGAAATATAAGCCAGCAGGGGCGGGGTTTTTGCGTCTGCGCACCTAGTGGGCCTACTAAGAGCCGAGACACGTGAACATACTCGCGGAGGAGCCCTTAATTGAGATGATAATTTTTGAAGTGAAAACTTCTTTAGCGGGGCTTTGCACTTTTTTGGGATGGGTACAAAATGTTAAACTCGCGCAGGTGTCACGTGTCCTGATCGAAAATTCGTAAGACAGAGGAAGAGTGTGAAGGCCAGCGCGGCGTAGGAGAGGAAGTAATATCCCCCTCGTTTAAGCGGTGCAGGGCGCTTGCGCGAGTGTGCGTGTGTGTTTGTACTACAGCCTGCTACGCGATCCACGGATGGTGTCTGCTGATGGCTCGACCGTCTGTATACTGTTTGGTATCGTATTTTTGATGATTTTAAATGGAATACACGTTTTTACACTCGATTAGCAAAGCAATGAATAAGCCAATGTGGTCAGTATCACAATTGATACTCCAAATATAAAGAACCAATGAGTCACGCGCGCATTGCTTTAATGTTTAATTAAAACAGAAACGATTTCCCTCAAATATGTCGCTAATATCCAAGTTTTCACTTCTGCCGGCACTCCCAGAGTGCACCCGTTGTTTTTTAAATATTTATTTGGGCAGCTCGGTACTGGCGTGGTACTGGAGTGAGCCCTATAGCAAAATCTCGAAATATAAGCCAGCAGGGGCGAGTTTTTGCGTCTGCGCACCTAGTGGGCCTACTAAGAGCCGATATACGTGAACATACTCGCGGAGGAGCCCTTAATTGAGAAGATAATTTTTTGAATATTTATTTGGGCAGCTCGGTACTGGAGTGGTACTGGAGTGAGCCCTATAGCAAAATCTCGAAATATAAGCCAGCAGGGGCGGGTTTTTTGGATCTGCGCACCTAGTGGGCCTACTAAGAGCTGATATACGTGAGCATACTCGCGGAGGAGCCCTTAATTGAGAAGATAATTTTTTAAATATTTATTTGGGCAGCTCGGTACTGGCGTGGTACTGTAGTGAGCCCTATAGCAAAATCTCGAAATATAAGCCAGCAGGGTGGGTTTTTTGTGTCTGCGCAACCTAGTGGGCCTACTAAGAGCCGATATACGTGAACATACTCGCTGAGGAGCCCTTGATGTAGATGTAGATTATCATGAGGCGGGTAAATATATACCCTGCACTTAGACTAAAGGTCCATTGTACAAACCTCGAGAAGAGAGACTGACATCTGAGTTAATCTCGGTGCCCTGATTGAGCCGTTAGACGACCAGTTCTTCTAACAAAGCTCAAGATGGTGGGCAGCGTGAGTTTATGTAGATCGTTTGGATCTACATGGTAGTTCCCGAATAGAGCGGTTCTGGCACTGTTGTAGAACGGACATGCACACAAAAAGTGAGCAATAGTCTCGTCCTCCAACTCGCATCCGCAAAGCGGCGAATCCGCTATTCGTAAAGTATGAAGATGCTTGTTCAGCCTGCAATGGCCAGTAATGATGGCCATTGCTAGGCTCAGCTGGCATCTACTAAGGTTGATTAGACGTCTGCCGAGGCCAAGGTCGACCCGATGCAAGAACATCTTAGACTGTCTACAATCCGATCTCGCGGCCCACCTCTCATTGTGCTCAGAGAGGACCCAATCCTCCATCGAGCGACTGATGATAGATGGTGCAACACCCACATAGGGTTCTGGTCCTATAAAGGAAGAGCGGGCCCCTTTTTTCGCCAACCTGTCCGCAGTCTCATTGCCTGCTATATTACAGTGTCCAGGGACCCAGATTATTGAGACTTGATTAGAGGTCGCAATATGATCAAGCGAGTGACGACACTCACTGAGAAGTTTAGACGAAACTAAATACGAGTCAAGTGCTTTAAGAGCAGCTTGACTGTCGGAGAAAATAAAAATGTTTTTCCCGCTCAGTTTCCTCTTCAAAATCTCTTGTGCACAGATCAGGATGCCAAGAACTTCCGCCTGGAAAACGGAGACGAATCTGCCTAGCGAGCGGGAGATGCACGCGTCTTCACTCAGACCGTACACTCCGACTCCAGTCAGACCCTCTGCGAGGGATCCGTCCGTGAACCACACAGAGCTGGCGTCCGGCACCGTGTTGCCGAGATAGTCCTCATCGCACTCCATTCTGGAGGGAATGGACACAACATACCTTTTACGTAGGCTGAGACGGGGCGTTACATAATCCGAGATCATTTGGACGCAACTGTTGGTATGTAACAATCTGTCCCAGATCTTAGAGTGCCCTATCAGCCGATGATTGGGTCGCCAGAGATTATTTTGAACAAGGCGCAGGGCCGAATTCATCGCTTCTTTGTGCACGATGATATCGAGCGGAGCCAGGGAGAGAGCCAACTCAATAGCTGCATTTGGAGAAGATCTCATTGCCCCTGTGATGGTTAAGCAGGCCAATCTTTGTACCTTAGATAATGTACCTTTGATGGTGCTTAGATTTGTCTTTTCCCACCAGACCAACGCCCCGTAACAGAGACTCGGTCTGATGACTGCAATATACATCCAGTGGATAATTTTTGGACTAATGCCCCAAGTACGGCCGAACGCTCTTCTGCACTGCCAAAAGGTCGAGATAGCCTTTTGTGTTTTGCAGCCCAGATGTAGCTTCCAGTCCAGCTTGATGTCCAGGATCACTCCTAGGTATTTTACGCTTTTTGCGTAGGTGATCTCTCTGTCAAATATTCTCATTTGTCTGAGACCCTCCAGCTTCCTTCTGTTAGAGAAGAGTAGAGCAGAGGTCTTGTCAGCGTTAACTGACAAGTTCCTGTCCCTGCACCACCTCTCCACCATTCGCAAGGCCTGCTGCTGGAGATCGCAGAGAGTACTGAGGAATTTGCCTCTGCACAGTATCACTATGTCATCCGCATAGGCTACTGTGAAGTGGCCCCTCCAGTCCAGTAACCTGATGAGGGCATCAACCACCATGCACCACAGGAGAGGAGACAGAATACCACCTTGCGGACAGCCCCTACCTACTCTCCTGACCGCTGTGTGGGAACCTACCTCAGTGGATACAATACGGCTTTGCAGCATGTTGATAATCCACCTGGTTACGGTTTGGTTTACACCATGCTCCTGCAAGGCACAGGCCATTGCAGAGAAGCTGGTGTTGTCGAACGCTCCCTCGATGTCCAAAAAGACAACAAGGGCCGCTTCTTTATCTTGAAAAACCCTTTCAATGTAGGAGATAGTATGATGGAGGGCCGAATCGGTAGATTTCCCTCTCTGATAGGCGTGCTGCGCTACGTGCAGCGGGATTTTCTTCAGATTGTTCGATCTAATGAAAGAGTCCAGCATCTTCTCCAGCGATTTCAACAGAAAGCTCGTGAGTGAAATCGGCCGGAAGGATTTGGCAGCCTTGTACTTACACCTCCCTGGTTTTAGTATGAATATTACCCTGGAAAGGCGCCAGCTACAAGGAATATACCCGAAAGCCAGGACCGCTCTGAAGATTGTGGTCAGATGATCCTGAATCAAGGAGAATGCCTCTTGCAGCATCGGGGAGATGCCATCTCTACCCGGGCTCTTAAAAGGTGAGAAAGAAAAGACCGCCCATTTAAGAAGATCCCTGTCTATAACAGACCTGGCGACAGCCCAGTCCGAATCATCCGGATTGTGCTGTTCAGCCGCTATGTGATCTTCTATTTACTTTATTTATTTATTTGTCACAACTTCATCAAATTACTGATTACTATAACAAAGTTTCAAGTCAGTACAGTCAAATTAAATAAAAAGAATTAACAAAGACGACCTTTCAACTGGCTACGATTAATATGAAAATCTATAATATTATAGCGGGAATTGAAGGAACGTGACATTGATGAAATAGGCTCATGTAGGCCATAATTAGTGCGGAGATGATTAACATGAAGGAGGTCGTGATGCCTCAAAGAGCGAGCCGGAGCAGAGATATTAAAAAGGGCAAGCAATTCAGGAGAGTTAACCGTGCCAGGCAGTCAAATGTCAAAACGGTTCTGGAGTTGTTCCGCCGTTGTTCCAATGATTCAAGGGAGATGAGTGCAAGCCTATCAACATATGGTGGCAAATGAAGGTTATCCTCCCAGGGTAGTCCACGAAGAGCGAACCTTAAGAACCTGCGTTGAACAGCTTCAATCCTGTTAATGTTGCAGACCAAACAGGCCAACAGGGCCACCATATTCGAGAATTGGTCTAACAAATGTACAGTACAGGAGTCGAGAAATGTAAGAATCATCAAACTCCTTAGACCATCTTTTGATAAAACCCAAAGTGGCGTTGGCTCGATTCACAACGGTATCGATGTGATCCTCAAAGGAGAAACGAGAGTTGAGCACAACACCAAGATCCTTCACTTTGACAACTCGAGTGAGAGAACGTCCATTAATAGTGAAGTTATAAAGCAGTGGACACTTCCTATGTGAGAAAGTCATACAGGTGCATTTTGAAATATTCAATGGCAGGCGATTGACTAAGCACCACGACTGAAAAGCCTGTAAGTCAGAATTCAGCAATTGACAGTCGCGATCATCAGAGATTGTACAAAATAGCTTTGCATCGTCAGCATAGCAAAGAATCTTTGAGTAAGTAGGTATGAGGGAGACTCGTGGATGTAGATGGTAAATAAAAGAGGACCAAGATGGCTGCCCTGCGGAACACCAGATGTGTTCCTCAATATTTCAGAAAGAACGCCGCGGAAGCAGACCCGTTGGGTACGCTCAACCAAATATGACGAAGTCCAACCAACAAACCAAGGGAAACCCAAAGAAGTCAATTTATATATAAGTATCCGGTGATCAATATTATCAAAAGCCTTACTAAAATCGGTAAAAATACAATCGACTTGTTTACCAGATTCAATAGCTGAAATACAGTGACTAGAAAATTCTAACAGATTGGTAATAGTCGATTTACCTTTAATAAAGCCATGTTGAAATGACATCAGAAAAGGTTTGCAATGAAAATACAAAACTTCGCAGACCAAGGCTTCAAAGAGTTTTGCCATAGAAGATAAATTGGCAATAGGTCTATAATTGGAGATGACATTTTTGTTGCCCCTCTTGTGCAGGGGGAAAATCACAGAGATCTTCCAAGGCTTGGGAAAGACACCAGTACAAAGAGATAGATTAAATAAATAACAGAGAACAGAGGACAAAACAGAGTCACACCTAAGCAAGAAACAAGACGGAACGCCATCAGGGCCAATTGAGTAATTGTCATCTAAATTAGCAATGTGCTTTAGAACAATATTGTCATTAAAAACGAGGTCGTCAGGTTGAATGAAAGTCTGCGGAAGCTTCGTCAAGTGGGTAAAATCATTAGGATTAATATCACAGGTTGTATCACAGAAGGCAGTTTTAAAAAAATCTGCAAAAAGATTGGAAATTACTCGAGGATCACTGCTACTCGTAGGGCTATAGAAAGTGAAGATGGGAAACCGTCAGAACCACGTTTGGTATTAACAAATCTCCAGAACCGCTTCGGATCATCACGAAGAAAGCTTTTCACATTACTAATGTAGGAAAAATAGGAATCTTTAACAGCAGCGACAAATTTATTGCGGATGTCGGAGTATGCGTGAAAATCCGGAACACTCCGAGAGGAACAGAACGTCTTCCAAGCCTTACTCTTTATATTCTTTAAATGTTTGACCTCGGAATTGATCCAAGGTTGCCAGTCCGAATTATTATTAGTCCTCTTAACAGGGTCAAGAGACGCAAAACAGAGAGAAATAATATCGTAGAAAGACTTAACAGCTTTTTTAATGTCACATTCATTCAAGACGCTACTCCACTCACAATTTGAGAGCCAGAGACTCATTTTAGAAAAGTCGGCTTTTTTAAAGTTGTAACAGAGATTCATGGTAAAGATGACGCAACAAATGTGGGATCGAATAAAATTACCGCATGGAAACCCGTCGTGAACTAACCACGGGGCGATAAGTAGCCGATTGCCCACGATAGCTATTAACGTACTCGCTTCGCTCGTGTGTCTAACACCGCCATCGTGGGCAATCGGTATATACACGAATTTTACAAGTATACAGACGGTCGAGCCATCAGCAGACACCATCCGTGGATCGCGTAGCAGGCTGTAGTACAAACACACACGCACACTCGCGCAAGCGCCCTGCACCGCTTAAACGAGGGAGATATTACTTCCTCTCCTACGCCGCGCTGGCCTTCACACTCTTCCTCTGTCTTACGAATTTTCGATCAGGACACGTGACACCTGCGCGAGTTTGTACCCATCCCAAAAAAGTGCAAGGCCCCGCTAAAGAAGTTTTCACTTCAAAAAGTAGACATAAAGCAGGATGATGTGCGCTTTCCGGAAGCAACGGTGCAGGACAGTGTCTAACTGATGTGCAAGATGGATCCGTAGAAAAAACCAGATCAAGAAATCTGTTATGTTCATTGGTCACGGTATTGCATTGCGATAGTCCAAGGGAGGCAATGTTGTCAAGAAAAGATGGAATAAAATGCGGACCGCCATTCACTGAAGGAAGCCCAATATCGTCACCAGGGCAACTCCATTCCACGTACGGCAAGTTGAAATCGCCAACCAAAATGAGCTCGTCAGAGGCTAAGATGTCATCAGAAAGGCCATCCAGAAAGGCAGCAAGAAGCTCGTAGACACCGGATGCAGCGTTTGGAGGAATGTATGCAGTGACAATATAAATATTCTTGTGTGGAAGATGTAAAGCTATACATATCATTTCCAAGCCGGCGAGGTGGGACGTATCGATCTGTTCAGACGACACCTCGCGCCGCACAGCACATAAGACTCCACCGCCAACAGGAGCATTCAAATTAGCATGTCGGTCACGTCGGAAAACGATGTAGTCAGAAGCAAAAAGCTCAGCATCCTCAATCCCTCCACACAGCCAGGTCTCAGTCAAACAAACCACGTCAAAGCAGGATTTCGTCGAACCAATAAAAAGGCGAGTTGTCTTGGAGCGAAGTCCGGTTATGTTAGCGTAGTAGAGGGAGATTTCACTGATGAGTTTTTTGCATTAGGGTCAGAAGTAGATACCTCCCTGGGAATGAACTCCCGGACGATGCAACCAGCAGGCCAGATGTCGGAAGAAACGATGGCATCAAATAAGGTCTCAGGGGCAGAAATCCTAAAAGACGCCGTAAGAGACCGAGACCTGTTTCCGCGAAGCGAGTTGAGTCTTCTGCACGAGATTAATTCCCGTTCAACTCCCAAGCGTGAAGATAACAACCGAACAATCTCTGCATCAGAAGTGTCCGGGTGGATCCTGGGCACAAAAATTGACCGCGGATATATAGCGGGCCTCAGAGTGATGAGCTCATCCCCCGCAGACAACCTAGCGTCACGAGGAGACCTAGCAGCAAGAGAATGATGCTGTCGATGATTTCGCTTACGTCGATGCTGAACAGTCCGAGAAGCTGTAGGTTCGGATTGCAATTCAGCAGGCAGGCAGGCCGCAGGCCGCTGCACCACATCAGAGACCTCAGCAGGGATAGTCGTCGATCCAGGCATTGTCCAGGCAGGTCGAGAGACAAGGTGGACAGGAGGAAGCTGGGGACCCTCTGGTGTTGAATTTTGCTCCGCAGTAGAATTCTGACAAGTGTCCATCGGGACCACAGGGGGCAGAGGGTCTCCATTACGGGTCAAGAGGCTCTTCAGATCAGAGGCGATAGTGCGCGTCAAAGTCAGCGCGAAGTCAGCGAAGCCATGCCGCTACAGGAACCCACATACACCCTGAGCTGCATGAGGCCCCGCTGCAAGTCGTCAAGAACCGGCATCACAGCAGACGAACCCGAAGGCGCAGACCGAGTGTTCTCGGCAAGATGCTCCTGTAGATCATCGATTGAAGCGGAGGCAGAAGAAATGATGCTGGAAGCGGTGTGCAGTTTGGCAAGTATTTCAGATGAGTTTGCGTTAAGTAGAGCCGTCGAATCTAAGATTTTGTCCAGTTTTTGATGAAGTTGCAATACATCATCCGAAAGCATCTGAAGACCTCCAATATTAGCTGAGATGGTGTTTACTTTGGTGGCAATAATGGATTGCTCACTATACATTTTATCCGCGAAAGAGCTTATAAACCGCAAGACATGGCAAGACTTGATGTTCGAGCACTCGTCACAGGTGATCAAGCGTCAGGACCGATCTTCGTTCCGCATTTAAGGCAAGAGGCATGAAAAGCATGTTGACAAATGCCTGTGCATTCAATCCTACATCCAACGATAGGTTCCGAACAGTTGTGGCAGGTAGCCATAGTCAACAAAGAAGACACAGAAGAAAGAGACAAACCAGATAAATAAAAAATGTGGAAGACCTCTGGTCAGCGCCTGGTTGTTGCATATGATACGTTTTATAAAAGGTTATAACAGGTTGGAGCCCAGGGCGTCGTAGGGATCGTGTCACCGCTTGAATATCCAGGATAAAAGAGTACCGGTTCACAACCAGGAAAGTGGGTTTCCAACAGATGAGACGCAACAGAGAGGTCATCATCGATGAAATCCCCACAGGGTAGTTGGAGTGAACCCAGCTGGACGGCCTTGTCTTTTTTGAGAATCTTGTGGATTCTCGTGGTGTCTCTCATCCCTTCAAGGTCTGAGCAGAATTTTTTCCAAGAAAGTAGCTTGGCAGATTTCACCTCTTTCTTGTAGGCCCTCTGTTTCTCTCGAAAGAGTTCCCATTCGGGTACAGAGTTGAGGTTTTTTGCTCGGTTATGTTGCTTTCTCACTCCTTTTCTAAGCAACATAAGCCTGCGGTTCCACCAGGGGTATTTGCCCTTGGAACTGGGAGTGGTAAGTGGGCATGCCTCTTCGAAACTAGAGATAATAGCCCTCTCTATTACCTTAATCGACAGATCCAGGTCACTGACGTTATCGATCAATGGCAGCCATCCCTCCAGTCTCAGACCCAGAGCGGATCTGTAAAGGTCCCAGTTAGTTTTCCTGGGGTTCCTGAAACTGGGAGGAGCTGGACAGTCCGCCGAGATCTTCAGCGCGATTGCTCTGTGATCGGATGTAAGAATGTCATCCGTTACTCTCCAGTCAGATATGAAGTCGACGAGACTGATCGAGCACAACGTGATGTCAATCGTCTCGCGCCTGATGGAGTTAACGAACGTTGGTCCGGTGCCGTTGTTGAGGACAGTCAGCTCTGTGGAAATAATGTATTCTAGGAGCGACTGACCTCTACTATTAACGTCGGAGCTTCCCCAGCAGGTATGATGCGAGTTAGCGTCGCAGCCGATTACCATAGGGATGTTTTTCCTGCGGCAGAAGTCCACGACCTCTACGAGTTCAGAACTCGGCGGAGGTTTGGCAGAATCATACGGCAGGTATGAGGAAACAACAATTACATCCTGAGCGCCATCTGCCGGGTTCAGAGTTACTCGAATAGTAACCTGATCTCTGGAGCTGTGCTCATGAATTAGCGCCGCCTTTAAACCGTTCGCGATCCAGATACATGCCCTAGGTTTAGAGGCGGCATCTGCCGTAAACACACGGCCATTGCCTAGACCCAGTCCACGAACCTGATTTTGGTACAACCAGGGTTCCTGAACTAGGGCTAGTTTTGTGTGCCCCATAGCCAGAACTCTGCATAGTTCTGCAGAGGCCGATTTGCCATGTTGCAAGTTAATCTGTAAGATATTAAAAGAGTCGTCACCCATTTTAAAGTGCGCTCATTTCAACATTTTTGACAGGGGGGTAGCCCCGCGGAGATCTCTGTAGAGCCGGCGCACTCCACGGCCGCCTCAGACCCGGAGGCGGCGACGTCGACATTGGTCGCCGTCACCTCCCCCGACTCCGAGTCCGCCGAGTCGTCACCATTCTCTCCAGAGCCTGCATCTGATTTTCCCCTGATGCGCGCCTTGAGCTCTAGGAACCCGTAGTATACTTTTCCTCCACGCGCCATCAGTGTTTCGAGGGACAAATGGTGGAGTCCCAACAGCAGAAGGGTTCCCTTTGGGGGCTCATCCTTCATGTGGAACAATCGCCATCTGTCAACCCCTAGCGCTTTGTTTTGCTTCTGCAGCCTAGCATGAAGCTGTTCTGCAGAAACATTGCAGCACTCCGGGATCCAGAGCGTAACTTTGGTGTGCCTGGGAATTCTGGAGAACTCGCAGGCAACCATCTCGGCTCCGTTCCACGACGCTTTCATGCTTTTAGCAAATTCTATGAGCCATCGCCTGGTTTCCGCGTCCAAGCAAACTATCGCCAGGTAGCCACGGTTGTCACAGCCCCTACCGACGAAGTTTGCACCACGGAAAGCAAGCGAAGGCTCATCGCCCACCACGTTAAAAATCTCTTCCGAGATTAAATCCTTAAGCGAAGCAGCCTGTTCGCTGGTTAGGAGAAGGTCTTCCGTTTTGGGACCAAAAGCCATACGAATGCTTTGGTCGCTAGCGACCTCGGCAAAAGTCTGCCTTGGTGCACCAGAACCGCCTTCTCCAACCTTAGCTACAGCCTTGCAGCGCTTGATCTCCCGCTTCGCCTCAGGTGGAGTTTTATCCGGCGAAAGTGGGCGTTTGGGAGTGCCGGAACAACCCTTGACAACTTTGTCCAGGGGTTCTACAGCATTCCCCACCACCCCTTTCTGCTCTTCGAGCGAAAGCCGGTGTTTTCGCATTGCCGCATTTCTACGGCGACGCGCATTTTTGCTTGGCACAGGGAGTTCACTACTTGCCCGGCCTGTACCAAGAGCTTTGCCGGCGAAAGCTTGCGACATCAAAGGCGCGCACCTTCGCTCGCGCAAAATACTGGGCCCTGCCGCTCCCGATTAGTTGGTGCCTTTGTTGACGGGCTAGACTGCTTTGACAGCCACTTTGACAATCGGGAGCGGAGCACCTCCAGACCCACGTACCTGCAACCTGCCAGGTACGTCGGCAGGTGTTGTTCCGGGCTTGTTGTTGCCGCCCTTGCGTCTTCTCCCACGCGCCGTCTTCCACAGCCCTTAATTGAGAAGATAATTTTTTAAATATTTATTTGGGCAGCTCGGTACTGGAGTGGTACTGCAGTGAGCCCTATAGCAAAATCTCGAAATATAAGCCAGCAGGGGCGGGTTTTTTGCGTCTGCGCACCTAGTGGGCCTACTAAGAGCCGACATACGTGAACATACTCGCGGAGGAGCCCTTAGTTGAGAAGATAATTTTTTAAATATTTATTTGGGCAGCTCGGTACTGAAGTGGTACTGGAGTGAGCCCTATAGCAAAATCTCGAAATATAAGCCAGCAGGGGCGGGTTTTTTGCGTCTGCGCACCTAGTGGGCCTACTAAGAGCCGATATACGTGAACATACTCGCGGAGGAGCCCTCAATTGAGAAGATAATTTTTAAAATATTTATTTGGGCAGCTCGGTACTGGAGTGGTACTGGAGTGAGCCCTATAGCAAAATCTCGAAATATAAGCCAGCAGGGGCGAGTTTTTGCGTCTGCGCACCTAGTGGGCCTACTAAGAGCCGATATACGTGAACATACTTGCGGAGGAGCCCTTAGTTGAGAAGATAATTTTTTGAATATTTATTTGGGCAGCTCGGTACTGGAGTGGTACTGGAGTGAGCCCTATAGCAAAATCTCGAAATATAAGCCAGCAGGGGCGGGATTTTTGCGTCTGCGCACCTAGTGGGCTACTAAGAGCCGATATACGTGAACATACTCGCGGAGGAGCCCTTAATTGAGAAGATAATTTTTTAAATATTTATTTGGGGAGCTCGGTACTGGAGTGGTACTGGAGTGAGCCCTATAGCAAAATCTCGAAATATAAGCCAGCAGGGGCGCGTTTTTTGCGTCTGCGCACCTAGTGGGCCTACTAAGAGCCGATATACGTGAACATACTCGCGGAGGAGCCCTTAATTGAGAAGATAATTTTTTAAATATTTATTTGGGCAGCTCGGTACTGGAGTGGTACTCGAGTGAGCCCTATAGCAAAATCTCGAAATATAAGCCAGCAGGGGCGCGTTTTTTGCGTCTGCGCACCTAGTGGGCCTACTAAGAGCCGATATATGTGAACATACTCGCGGAGGAGCCCTTAGTTGAGAAGATAATTTTTAAAATATTTATTTGGGCAGCTCGGTACTGGAGTGGTACTGGAGTGAGCCCTATAGCAAAATCTCGAAATATAAGCCTGCAGGGGCGGGTTTTTTGCGTCTGCGCACCTACTGGGCCTACTAAGAGCCGATATACGTGAACATACTCGCGGAGGAGCCCTTAATTGAGAAGATAATATTTTAAATATTTATTTGGGCAGCTCGGTACTGGAGTGGTACTGGAGTGAGTCCTATAGCAAAATCTCGAAATATAAGCTAGCAGAGGCGGGTTTTTTGCATCTGCGCACCTAGTGGGCCTACTAAGAGCCGATATACGTGAACATACTCACGGAGGAGCCCTTAATTGAGAAGATAATTTTTTAAATATTTATTTGGGCAGCTCGGTACTGGAGTGGTACTGGAGTGAGCCCTATAGCAAAATCTCGAAATATAAGCCTGCAGGGGCGCGTTTTTTGCGTCTGCGCACCTAGTGGGCCTCCTAAGAGCCGATATACGTGAACATACTCGCGGAGGAGCCCTTAATTGAGAAGATAATTTTTTAAATATTTATTTGGGCAGCTCGGTACTGGAGTGGTACTGGAGTGAGCCCTATAGCAAAATCTCGAAATATAAGCCTGCAGGGGCGAGTTTTTTGCATCTGCGCACCTAGTGGGCCTACTAAGAGCCGATATACGTGAACAATACTCGCGGAGGAGCCCTTAAGTGAGAAGATAATTTTTTAAATATTTATTTGGGCAGCTCGGTACTGGAGTGGTACTGGAGTGAGCCCTATAGCAAAATCTCGAAATATAAGCCAGCAGGGGCGCGTTTTTTGCGTCTGCGCACCTAGTGGGCCTACTAAGAGCCGATATACGTGAACATACTCGCGGAGTAGCCCTTAATTGAGAAGATAATTTTTTAAATATTTATTTGGGCAGCTCGGTACTGGAGTGGTACTGGAGTGAGCCCTATAGCAAAATCTCGAAATATAAGCCAGCAGGGGCGCGTTTTTTGCGTTTGCGCACCTAGTGGGCCTACTAAGAGCCGATATACGTGAACATACTCGCGGAGGAGCCCTTAATTGAGAAGATAATTTTTTAAATATTTATATGGGCAGCTCGGTACTGGAGTGGTACTGGAGTGAGCCCTATAGCAAAATCTCGAAATATAAGCCAGCAGGGGCGCGTTTTTTGCATCTGCGCACCTAGTGGGCCTACTAAGAGCCGATATACGTGAACATCCTCGCGGAGGAGCCCTTAGTTGAGAAGATAATTTTTAAAATATTTATTTGGGCAGCTCGGTACTGGAGTGGTACTGGAGTGAGCCCTATAGCAAAATCTCGAAATATAAGCCGGCAGGGGCGGGGTTTTTGCATCTGCGCACCTAGTGGGCCTACTAAGAGCCGATATACGTGAACATAATCGCGGAGGAGCCCTTAATTGAGAAGATAATTTTTTAAATATTTATTTGGGCAGCTCGGTACTGGAGTGGTACTGGAGTGAGCCCTATAGCAAAATCTCGAAATATGAGACAACAGGGGCGGGTTTTTTGCGTCTGCGCACCTAGTGGGCCTACTAAGAGCCGATATACGTGAACATACTCGCGAAAGAGCCCTTAGTTGAGAAGATAATTTTTAAAATATTTATTTGGGCAGCTCGGTACTGGAGTGGTACTGGAGTGAGCCCTATAGCAAAATCTCGAAATATAAGCCAGCAGGGGCGGGTTTTTTGCGTCTGCGCACCTAGTGGGCCTACTAAGAGCCGATATACGTGAACATACTCGCGGAGTAGCCCTTAATTGAGAAGATAATTTTTAAAATATTTATTTGGGCAGCTCGGTACTGGAGTGGTACTGGAGTGAGCCCTATAGCAAAATCTCGAAATATAAGCCAGCAGGGGCGCGTTTTTTGCGTTTGCGCACCTAGTGGGCCTACTAAGAGCCGATATACGTGAACATACTCGCGGAGGAGCCCTTAATTGAGAAGATAATTTTTTAAATATTTATTTGGGCAGCTCGGTACTGGAGTGGTACTGGAGTGAGCCATATAGTAAAATCTCGAAATATAAGCCAGCAGGGGCGGGTTTGTTGCGTCTGCGGACTTAGTGGGCCTACTAAGAGCCGATATACGTGAACATACTCGCGGAGGAGCCCTTAGTTGAGAAGATAATTTTTAAAATATTTATTTGGGCAGCTCGGTACTGGAGTGGAACTGGAGTGAGCCCTATAGCAATATCTCGAAATATAAGCCAGCAGGGGCGGGTTTTTTACATCTGCGCACCTAGTGGGCCTACTAAGAGCCGATATACATGAACATACTCACGGAGGAGCCCTTAATTGAGAAGATAATTTTTTAAATATTTATTTGGGGAGCTCGGTACTGGAGTGGTACTGGAGTGAGCCCTATAGCAAAATCTCGAAATATAAGCCAGCAGGGGCGAGTTTTTTGCGTCTGCACACCTAGTGGGCCTACTAAGAACCGATATACGTGAACATACTCGGGGAGGAGCGCTTAATTGAGAAGATAATTTTTTAAATATTTATTTGGGCAGCTCGGTACTGGAGTGGTACTGGAGTGAGCCCTATAGCAAAATCTCGAAATATAAGTCAGCAGGGGCTTGTTTTTTGAATCTGAGCACCTAGTGGGCCTACTCAGAGCCGATATACGTGAACATACTCGCGGAGGAGCCCTTAATTGAGAAGATAATTTTTTAAATATTTATTTGGGCAGCTCGGTACTGGAGTGGTACTGGAGTGAGCCTGTTACGGCCTCTTATAGCCGTAGCAGTAAAAGCAAGAAATTCACTAAACTATTAGCCTCTTATAGCTTTATAGCCTAGTGAATTTGTATTAAATTGAAAGTGGGTGGATATATCAGGACTCTGGGTCAGGATCGATAATTTGAAACACTCTGAATAATTTTATGTTTTAAATAAAGTATTTTATTATAAAATAAATATCTTTCGTGATTTACAAAAATAATAATAATTCAAATAATAATTCAAATGATAATTTCAGCAAACAAAAATGAACATGAAATAAGCAAACAAAATGAAAATGAAAATTAAGCAAAAAAAATTAAAATGTTTGTAAAAACTACTTAATCTAATTTCTGAAACGAAATGAAAAAAAATGCAGAATTAGTTTTCGGAAAATACACGAATTTAATGAGAAAAAATAAGTATGCGAAAGTCGAAGTTTAATATGTTCTTAGAAGTTTTTTCAAGCACAAATTCCCCGGCGGATATCCTACAGAATTTGTACCTTCAATACTTCTAAGTTACAATTCCTTGTATTTGACTAGTATAAAACCTTATTCAAAATACAAGAAATAGTAGCCCTTAAATTTGAATAATATGTTCAAAGTAAAACGGGTGAAAATACCTAATTTCCCTTTGAACAATTATTCCGTCGTTGAACCTGATGCATGTAAATTCAGTCGCACCGGACTTGAATTTTTTTCGCTTTCCTAACTCAGTCGGACTAGACTTGAGTTGTAGTCGATTCAGTTTATCAAACTTGAATCTGTTCGACTCAGTTGTAAAAACGTGAGTGATTAGTTGTGTTCGGGGAGCTCCTTATATAGCCCCAGTTTACATGGAGCTATATGGAGCTTCCCCTTCCATCATATGTTCCACCACAAATTTCCCTTTGGGAAATTAAGCTTACTGCTTGAAATCCCAGATGGCGTTAGCTGGAATCTCTGACAGATTGGCTGACAAAACAACGTTAGTGTCATCACGAAGTGTCCCTTCATAATTAGTTTGTAATTATTGCCTGTTGTGAACTGGCTGGGATTTTTTTTCGTTGCCACCGTAAGTGTTGTCGGAAGTCCCGACATTCTCCCGCCCCATTATGTATCATAATAACATACATACCTTTGCAGGTTATTACCATACAAACTTGGTTCCAACAAGCCTTAGTCGGACACGACCTCCTTCCCGTAGAAAAACGGTGTAACGCCTCCGTTTTGACTGCCGGATCTGCTCGAACGGGATCTCCTGCAGCTCCTCGAACGTCATGAAGAAGGCGTCCCCTTGTACTGTGGTGAAGCTGTATGTTTTCTCCGTCAGCCGTGTTGGTGGGAGTTCTGAAGTTGTTAGGGGGCCGTAATACCCTTTTTTATTCCTAACATTTTTAAATCTCAGGCAGTATGCACTGATTCGTATTAATTTTTCAAATGATGAATACCTTGTTAAAAGGTCGTTTTCTGAATTGACCACTAGAGCGGTGTTTGTAACGGCTCGTTTTTCCAATGTGGTCGCTATATCTGTGATTGTTTGGTGGCGCCAGACTTCTTCTTTGTTTTGAAGCCAGTTTGGGCCGTTCCACCAGAGGTCACAGTGTATTAAGTCCCTAGGGAATATACCTCGAGTTGATATTAGGTCCGCAACTAAGTTCTCGCTGTTTTTTTTTATGAATATAAAACTTTATTATGAAAAAATGGTTACAAATGAGTTATTCAAAGTACTGCCCATCGCTAGCGACAACCTTTTCCCATCTTTCTGGCAGAGCTCGAATACCGTCACGGTAGAAGTGTTCGTCTTTTGAGGTTATCCATGAATCAAGCCAATTTACGATGTCGTCATATGAACGGAACTCCTGATTAGTCAGAGCATGTGCCATCGAACGGAATAAGTGATAATCGGACGGCGCAATATCTGGGGAATATAGCGGGTGGGGTAGGACTTCCCATTTGAGTGTTTCTAAGTAGGTTTTGACGGGTTTGGCAACGTGAGGCCGATCGTTGTCGTGCTGTAAAATCACTTTTTCGTGCCCTGATCGTATCGTGGCCGCTTTTCGCGCAGTGCTCGGCTCAATCGCATCAATTGAGTTCGATACCGTTCCCCAGTGATCGTTTCGTTCGGTTTCAACGTCTTTTCAGCGTTTTCGAAGATTTTCGGCCTTCCTTCACGCGAACGGTCGTCAACATCAAAATCACCGTCTTTGAAGCGACGGAACCAATCACGGCACGTTGTTTCACTTAGAGCAGCATCTCCGTAAACTTTTTGGAGTTCTCGATGCGCTTGAGCCGCCGTTTTCTTCGAATGAAAAACGAAAAGCAACACTTTCCCGCAAATGACGATTATTTGGCACATAATCAGACATTTTCACACAACCAAAAGTATATGTTCCAAAAACAAAATCACAAATGTATCAAAGCGGCTTGCTTACCATATGTCTAAGCTTGGTTCATGACGTTTTAGTAATGCTATAATCGACCAACTCTTACTACTGGAGCCATCTATTGAAAAACAGCGGGAACTTAGTTGCGGACCTAATATATCCGCAGGGTTGTCCTTGGATTGGACGTATTTCCAAGAACAGTTGTCGTTGTTGTCTTGAATTTCGCCGACGCGATTGGCTACGAATGTTTGCCAGTTATTGGCTTGTTTGTTTAGCCAAGACAATACGATTTTTGAATCACACCAGCAGTAACTCGGTGTATCTTGTAAATCCATATCGGTTTTAACTTGGTTTAATAACCGATTCAGCAATAATGCGCCGCATAGCTCTAAACGGGGTAACGAAACCGGTTTAATTGGAGCTGTTTTAGTCTTTGCGGCTACCAGCTTGGTTTGAATAACTCCATCTTGGTTGACTACCCTGCTGTATACTACAGCAGCAAATGCCTTTGTGGACGCATCACAGAATGCGTGCAATTGAATGTTTTGTATGGAATGATGCCAATGGATCCAACGTGGTACCTTAATGAAGGTGAGATGTATCAATTCCTCTTTAAACCTTTTCCATTCGTCTCCAAGCTCCGCTGGGATAGGGTCATCCCATGAACAACTGCATAGCCATAGCTTTTGCATTAGAATTTTTGCTAGTATGACCGCTGGTGCTATCCACCCAAACGGATCATATAATTTAGCTATTTCTGACAGTATGTTTCGTTTAGAGATCGGTGGCTTGTTAAATTGATTCGGGTCTATTGCCAAAGAAAAATAATCCGCTGTTGGGAACCAGTTAATACCCAATGCCTTTATTTGATTATCTTCAAAAAACTTCAAAGGTAACTGGACTTCGCGATCCTTTTCGTCGATTTGGTGTAATAATTGATCATTATTTGCTGCCCATTTTCGCCAATTGAAGCCTCCGGTCTTCAGCAGTCCAAGAAGTTCTTCTTGTAGATCGAGAGCTTGTTCGATGGTATCTGCTCCTGTTAGGACGTCATCGACGTAAAACTCATTGCCAATTGCCTTTGCTGCTTCCGGATAACCTTTACCTTCGTCGCTTGCTAATTGTTGAAGCGTCCTTATAGCAAGATATGGAGCAGCTGTTGTACCAAACGTGACTGTCGTTAATTGGTATTCCTGTATTAACTTTGTCTCAGGATCTCTCCACAAAATGAGTTGATACCTTTGATCGTCTGGATGCATTTTTATCATCCGATACATTTTTTGAATGGCTGCGGTCATTGCGTATTTGTGTTTTCTCCATCTGAGCAATGTCGCGAATAGCTTTGGTTGAATGGTTGGACCATTTAACATTTGTTCATTCAAGCTTAAACCGTTGCTGGTTTTAGCTGACGCATCAAACACAACTCTTAATTTAGTTGTTGTGCTTTCCTTAATGACCGCGTGATGTGGCATAAAATATTTGTGTTGCGGAGCAATGTCCTGCGTTGTCGTTGGTATCATGTGTCCTCGTTGTATGTAATCGTTGATACATTCTATGTACTCGTTGCGACGCTCTGGATGTTGGTTGAGTTTCCTCTCCAACTGTAGGTATCGAGACATGGGTTGTCTTTTTGATTCACCTAACATTGGAGGTGTATTGCCTTTGAAGGGAATTCGCACTTGATATTCCCCTGTTGGTAAACGTGTGACTGTCTCTGTGTAAAATTTATCACAATCCCTGTCTTCTCTAGACAGCCGTTTCCCAGGAATCTCCTCGCTGGTCCAGAACTGCTTTAGTTGTGAGCTGAGCGTTTCTAACGTTGGCGTTTGTTCAACTAAAGCTGAGAAGCTGGTATGTCCATTTGAGTCTGCGATTGGTATTTCGCCGAACAATATCCAACCCAATTTTGTGTTTTGGGCTGTAATTGGCTTGTCTTCATCATTTATGACACCGTTTATAATAATTTTGGCGTATGTATTTACACCCAGCAGTAAGTCAATATCCCCTGGTTTCATGTATTCAGGGTCCGCTAACTGCAAATTACTAATGTGCCCTATACTGTCTGTTGGTATAGTTTTTGGCGGAGTTACATTAGTAATTTTCCTTACTACGTATGCCTTCATTGGCAGTTCGAAATTCGTAGTATTGGATTGTAGGACAAAGGACGCCTCGTTTTTGGACGTTGTTAACTTTGTCGATCCTAGCCCACAGATTTGTAGGTATGTGGGGTCTCCTTTGATTCGGAGTGTTTGTAATGCTGCTTCTGATATGAAGGAACTTTGAGAACCCAAATCTATCAGTGCGCGAAGAGATGCGCATACTCCTTTGTAACCTTTCACCTTAACAATTGCCGTTGCTAAGAGTGACTGTGCGTGCATGTTGTTGTAGTGACATTCTATTGTCTGTTCTACTTTTGGTTGGGTAGTTTCACCCTGTGCAGCCTCTTGATTGCTGTTCCTTTTGTCTTCGTGTAGGGAGGTGTGGTGTCTTTGTCCACATTTGAAACATCCTCGGTAACTAGGACAAGCTATGTGTGTATGTTTTACTAGACAGTTGAAACACAATCCATGTTTTGAAATGAGTTTCCGTTTGTCTTTCAGTGGTAGTTGTAGGTATCTACTACATTTTGTCAACAAATGTGTTCCCTTGCATGAAGGGCACTTTTTATTTTGTTGACACGTTCCAATCTGATGCTTTTCCAAGCAATTGAAACAGATTCTGTTTGATCGCAATATGTCTCGTTTGGCATTTGGATCAAATCCGTTGAATTTTTTGCAATGTTTAATTGCGTGATCACCCTTACATACACCACAGGTTAGCTTTTGTTGTAAATATATGGTAGGTTTTTGGCTTTAGCGGTGTGCTCGTTGTGTGTTGAGCGCTTGTATCCGCTAAGGCTTCTAGTGTTCGAAACCTTGACTCTAGAAAGCCGTATAACACGTCTACTTTGGGTGGATCTCGTTTTTTAGATATCTCCTGTTCCCAAAGCTTGTGTGTTTCGTTGGGTAGTCTCTGTACCACTATGTATGTAATTATTGGATCCCAGTCTCGTGTTGACACATCCAATGCATTTAGCTCGTAAATGCATTCCTTGGTGTGATCCAATAATTCCTTAATAGCCTTCCTGGATTCATGCTTGATGAATGGTTGGCTAAACAGTTGTTTTAACTGTGTTGTGATGAGTGTACGTTTATTGTCGTACCTATCGATTAATGTTTGCCATGCAGTCTTGTAGTTAGACTCTGTCATGTCAAACTGTTTGATTAGTCTATCAGGTTCGCCGTGTAAGCATGATTTTAGATAATGTAGTTTTTGTACGTCGGGAATTCGTGAGTCTTTGTGAATGAGTGACGAGAACATGTCATGAAATGCTCTCCACGATTTGTAGTCCCCATTGAATGTTGGTAACTCAATGCGGGGAAGCTTCACATCAACTCTCCCTTGTGGTTGTGCGCTTTGACTTTCACTGGAGCTTTCTGCAGCTTGTTTTATCGCTAACAACTCCTTTAACTCACTATGAAATTCGAAATATGTTGCTTCGAATGTTTCATAGGTTAATTCGCTATCGTATTTTTCCATAAGCTCTTTATGAGCTGCAATTTTCTCATCCTCTGCTATACTGATAGCCAGATGATTCTCTTTGAATTCTTTCCAAAGAGTGGAAATTTGGTTTATCCTATCGGATAAATACGTGGGTTTTCTTCTTGCATCTCCTGTCTTTTTGAAATTTGACAGGGCTTGATCAAGCGATGTTTTCAAGAAGAATTGCGTTTTGAATAACCCCTTCATCGTTTCAGAAATTGTTATGTTTGATGTAAAAAATTGAAAAATTAAATTTTATTTGGATTATTATTTTACGAGTTTGTCTACGTTAATGTTTATTATTCAGTGTGTTTGATTATAGATATATCCGGCTCGAAGGACCAAATGTTACGGCCTCTTATAGCCGTAGGAGTAAAAGCAAGAAATTCACTAAACTATTAGCCTCTTATAGCTTTATAGCCTAGTGAATTTGTATTAAATTGAAAGTGGGTGGATATATCAGGACTCTGGGTCAGGATCGATAATTTGAAACACTCTGAATAATTTTATGTTTTAAATAAAGTATTTTATTATAAAATAAATATCTTTCGTGATTTACAAAAATAATAATAATTCAAATAATAATTCAAATGATAATTTCAGCAAACAAAAATGAACATGAAATAAGCAAACAAAATGAAAATGAAAATTAAGCAAAAAAAATGAAAATGTTTGTAAAAACTACTTAATCTAATTTCTGAAACGAAATGAAAAAAAATGCAGAATTAGTTTTCGGAAAATACACGAATTTAATGAGAAAAAATAAGTATGCGAAAGTCGAAGTTTAATATGTTCTTAGAAGTTTTTTCAAGCACAAATTCCCCGGCGGATATCCTACAGAATTTGTACCTTCAATACTTCTAAGTTACAATTCCTTGTATTTGACTAGTATAAAACCTTATTCAAAATACAAGAAATAGTAGCCCTTAAATTTGAATATTATGTTCAAAGTAAAACGGGTGAAAATACCTAATTTCCCTTTGAACAATTATTCCGTCGTTGAACCTGATGTATGTAAATTCAGTCGCACCGGACTTGAATTTTTTTCGCTTTCCTAACTCAGTCGGACTAGACTTGAGTTGTAGTCGATTCAGTTTATCAAACTTGAATCTGTTCGACTCAGTTGTAAAAACCTGAGTGATTAGTTGTGTTCGGGGAGCTCCTTATATAGCCCCAGTTTACATGGAGCTTCCCCTTCCATCATATGTTCCACCACAAATTTCCCTTTGGTAAATTAAGCTTACTGCTTGAAATCCCAGATGGCGTTAGCTGGAATCTCTGACAGATTGGCTGACAAAACAACGTTAGTGTCATCACGAAGTGTCCCTTCATAATTAGTTTGTAATTATTGCCTGTTGTGAACTGGCTGGGATTTTTTTTCGTTGCCACCGTAAGTGTTGTCGGAAGTCCCGACAGAGCCCTATAGCAAAATCTCGAAATATAAGCCAGCAGGGGCGAGTTTTTGCGTCTGCGCACCTAGTGGGCCTACTAAGAGCCGATATACGTGAACATACTCGCGGAGGAGCCCTTAGTTGAGAAGATAATTTTTTGAATATTTATTTGGGCAGCTCGGTACTGGAGTGGTACTGGAGTGAGCCCTATAGCAAAATCTCGAAATATAAGCCAGCAGGGGCGGGTTTTTTGCGTCTGCGCACCTAGTGGGCCTACTAAGAGCCGATATACGTGAACGTACTCGCGGAGGAGCCCTTAATTGAGAAGATAATTTTTTAAATATTTATTTGGGCAGCTCGGTACTGGAGTGGTACTGGAGTGAGCCCTATTGCAAAATCTCGAAATATAAGCCAGCAGGGGCGCGTTTTTTGCGTCTGCGCACCTAGTGGGCCTACTAAGAGCCGATATACGTGAACATACTCGCGGAGGAGCCCTTAATTGAGAAGATAATTTTTTAAATATTTATTTGGGCAGCTCGGTACTGGAGTGGTACTCGAGTGAGCCCTATAGCAAAATCTCGAAATATAAGCCTGCAGGGGCGCGTTTTTTGCGTCTGCGCACCTAGTGGGCCTACTAAGAGCCGATATATGTGAACATACTCGCGGGGGAGCCCTTAGTTGAGAAGATAATTTTTAAAATATTTATTTGGGCAGCTCGGTACTGGAGTGGTACTGGAGTGAGCCCTATAGCAAAATCTCGAAATATAAGCCAGCAGGGGCGGGTTGTTTGCGTCTGCGCACCTACTGGGCCTACTAAGAGCCGATATACGTGAACATACTCGCGGAGGAGCCCTTAATTGAGAAGATAATTTTTTAAATATTTATTTGGGCAGCTCGGTACTGGAGTGGCACTGGAGTGAGCCCTATAGCAAAATCTCGAAATATGAGCCAACAGGGGCGGGTTTTTTTGCGTCTGCGCACCTAGTGGGCCTACTAAGAGCCGATATACGTGAACATACTCGCGAAAGAACCCTTAGTTGAGAAGATAATTTTTAAAATATTTGTTTGGGCAGCTCGGTACTGGAGTGGTACTGGAGTGAGCCCTATAGCAAAATCTCGAAATATAAGCCAGCAGGGGCGAGTTTTTTGTGTCTGCGCACCTAGTGGGCCTACTAAGAACCGATATACGTGGACATACTCGCGGAGGAGCCCTTAATTGAGAAGATAATTTTTTAAATATTTATTTGGGCAGCTCGGTACTGGAGTGGTACTGGAGTGAGCCATATAGTAAAATCTCGAAATATAAGCCAGCAGGGGCGGGTTTGTTGCGTCTGCGCACCTAGTGGGCCTACTAAGAGCCGATATACGTGAACATACTCGCGGAGGAGCCCTTAGTTGAGAAGATAATTTTTAAAATATTTATTTGGGCAGCTCGGTACTGGAGTGGTACTGGAGTGAGCCCTATAGCAATATCTCGAAATATAAGCCAGCAGGGGCGGGTTTTTTACATCTGCGCACCTAGTGGGCCTACTAAGAGCCGATATACGTGAACATACTCAGGGAGGAGCCCTTAATTGTGAAGATAATTTTTTAAATATTTATTTGGACAGCTCGGTACTGGAGTGGTACTGGAGTGAGCCCTATAGCAAAATCTCGAAATATAAGCCAGCAGGGGCGAGTTTTTTGTGTCTGCGCACCTAGTGGGCCTACTAAGAACCGATATACGTGGACATACTCGCGGAGGAGCCCTTAATTGAGAAGATAATTTTTTAAATATTTATTTGGGCAGCTTGGTACTGGAGTGGTACTGGAGTGAGCCCTATAGCAAAATCTCGAAATATAAGCCAGCAGGGGCGAGTTTTTTGCGTCTGCGCACCTAGTGGGCCTACTAAGAGCCGATATACGTGAACATACTCGCGGAGGAGCCCTTAATTGAGAAGATAATTTTTTAAATATTTATTTGGGCAGCTCGGTACTGGAGTGGTACTGGAGTGAGCCCTATAGCAAAATCTCGAAATATAAGCCAGCAGGGGCGGGTTTTTTGCGTCTGCACACCTAGTGGGCCTACTAAGAACCGATATACGTGAACATACTCGGGGAGGAGCCCTTAATTGAGAAGATAATTTTTTAAATATTTATTTGGGCAGCTCGGTACTGGAGTGGTACTGGAGTGAGCCCTATAGCAAAATCTCGAAATATAAGCCAGCAGGGGCTTGTTCTTTGAATCTGAGCACCTAGTGGGCCTACTCAGAGCCGATATACGTGAACATACTCGCGGAGGAGCCCTTAATTGAGAAGATAATTTTTTAAATATTTATTTGGGCAGCTCGGTACTGGAGTGGTACCGGAGTGAGCCCTATAGCAAAATCTCGAAATATAAGCCAGCAGGGGCGGGTTTTTTGCGTCTGCGCACCTAGTGGGCCTACTAAGAGCCGATATACGTGAACATACTCGCGGAGGAGCCCTTAATTGAGAAGATAATTTTTTAAATATTTATTTGGGCAGCTCGATACTGGAGTGAGCCCTATAGCAAAATCTCGAAATATAAGCCAGCAGTAGCGGGTTTTTTGCGTCTGCGCACCTACCTTAAAAAAACACCTCCAAATTTCCACTTTTTGTAAAATTCACCACTCTATTTTAAAAACCACCTTCTCGAACGAAAACTCAACTATGAATGCCCCAAAAGGACATTGCAATGCATCCCCATCCAGGGAACTTGTTATAAACTTGCCTTGGCACGTTTATGTTAAAACAAAGGCGGTGACTCATTTTCACATCAGCCCCTGCGCAAAATGCTGGGGATAGCTGTGGGCGCCTTAGGTACAGACGCGATGCGTGCAGCACTTGAAATTATCTACCCTGCTTCGTTCAGGTAGCAAAAAAAAAACCCAAAACTATTTGTGGGCCTGGGAGCCAATAAATACTTACTTTAACCAGTCTCCTGCGGTAAAACCTTTTCCTTCGTATCGTTCTACCTAGGAGTTCTGTTCTTTCGAATTGCAACCCTTTTTAATGAGCTGAGCAAACTCATATGTATGCACTGCCGTTGGCATTGATTTTACAAGGCAGATCCAATATCTATAATTTAATCCTTCACGCATCTCATGTTCACACAACATAATGAGAACAAAACAAACTTACTTGACCTCTCTTACATTCGTGCTCTACGTTTGTTTGAGCGTTAATACAAAATATTTGCAGTTGCACCTTAAAGAGCTACTAGTGCTAGCGACAAAAATGTTGACGAGTCGTCGGGTTGGATTGCAATCAAAGATAATAAATTGGAAATATTTATTAGGGTCCACTTCGCACAGACCAAAACTAATAAAATAGGAGACATGAACGTTCTTGTTTTTGAGAGCAATTAGAACCGGCGGCGGCGGCGCACAGTGGGCCAAAACGAATTTTAGGTGACCAAAAATCGATTTTCGTCATGTCATAGATTTTAAAAATTTTAATGCCATTCGATAGCAAACTAAATGTATCACCTTATGGCAAAATTTTTTTTTAATATTCACCCCCCCTCTATGTGTTTGGAATGGCTAAAGTCAGAGAAAAATCTGAACAGCTCATTTTCCTTATAAAATGTTCGAGTTTTCTATGATTTCAAAGTTATATTGTGAAAATGTTTGTATGGGGAGGTTGAATTGTTGTTAATGAAATCATTTACCACATAGGAGGAGGTCTTATTAGGCCAATAACTTATGATAAAAGTCAAACAGTTTTTTTAACAATAGCTTTTTAGTTGAAAAGGGCGATTTTTCGTTGAAATTTTTATTTCTTTTTGACTTTAAAAAAAATGGCCACAGATGGCCACGCTCTCCTTAATACCGACGAAACTATAAACCCTCCTTTATCATTTAAAACAAAAATTGGCTGCGGCCACCTGCGGCCTTGGGAGAAAATTGCATTTGAAGTAAAGTCTACCTTGCTTTCACGTGCATATTTCCACACAATGTTCCCATTTATGCAGGCATTTTGTGACTTTTAAGGCTGCATAATGTTTGTTTGGGAAATAAATTACAGTTTTCCTAATGCACGTTTAGGATTAACGACATCATTTGTATTTAAAGAAGTTATATTATTACGTTTTATGACATTTTTAACTGACTTTGACTTACTCTGCATATGCGCCCTATTCAGTATGTGCTTAGTTCTTTATAAAATCCAGGTAAATACGTACGATGATTATTGACTTTGATTTTTATGACACCTAATTTGTTTTATTATAATTGCCTGACATAAGGGAGAACTGTAATTGTGTGTGTGTTTAAAAACATCAGTTGCAGGTAGGTGAAAGTAACGGAAATCTTAGCTACTTAAGAAGTTATTACCAGCTTAATTTTGGGTTTTCAATTTTTTTTTCTATTGGCTTAAATAATGGCTAAACATCTCTCGAATCAAAAGAAACTTTGTAGAAAGGTGTACTTAAATGTTGTAATGTCTCTAAACCAATTTGTCCGAAGCTACTCTTTCAATATTTTTTTTTAACGCGTTTTTCTCGGAACCACTTTTAAAAATCTGCCAGCAGTAGAACTCGAACAGTTTTCATCCGATTGACTTCAAATTTTAACTGGACCTTTATTATTAAATTATCTATAGAAGTACACACGATTGTATATCATGAAACAAGTTATAAGCCATTATAAAAAAGGATTTTAGGAATAAATGAAAGAATGATGCATTAGAAAGTTGTGTGAGACTATTCGAATTTTTGTAAGATATACATATGTATGGTGCAGTGGGGAGAGGTTATAAAATGATACGTACAATAGCATAAACAAAAAGCCATTGAAATTAGAAAAACGAATGTGGGAAAAGAAATTCGAAGAAAAGAGTGAATAAAGGTGACATGTTGCTCCATGACACGGAAAATGAAGAAATAATTTATTTATTGTGGGAAAAGTGTTAGGAATTGGTGAAAGATATTTTGGGGTTGGGTTTATAAATGGATGCCTGATTATATGAGACTACCCGCACCCCGGTGGGGAATATGGGGGAGGAGATTTATAGGAGAGGGGGTGTGAAATAATTTTTTTTTTTTTTCAAATACACAGAAAAATATTGTTAAAAATAATGAAAACGAAAATGGGAAAAGATTTGCGATAATTGAAAAAAAAATTTTTCGTCGAAAATACCAATATAAAATTTTTATTGTTTTGCATAAATTTGTAATTTCTTTTTTTTTTATTAAATATTGATCATGCAGATGACAAAATAATTAAAGAATAAATTAAAAATGTTGTGAAAACTTTTTAAATAACATTAATAATTCATTTATGGAGTACTTCAAATTTCTTTGATTTAGTTAGCGGCACCCTGTAAACCAATTAAATATTTTTTGTTGGCAGTTAAGGGGTAATAATGTCAAAATTAATTAGCCTAAATTTCATTATGATATCTTTAACACAACAAAAGTTACAGATTTTTGATAGCGACCAAGTCGTTTTGGCCCACTGTGCGGCGCCAAGAAGGTAGTTGGCGCCGCACAGTGGGGCGAATGGCCTGTTTCGCTGGCCAAAAGTCGAAAAATTGAGTTAGCGCTCTGAAACTCGGTATTATATGGTTTTCGGGAGCGCTGATTACGAATCTGATATCGGATTTATAAAATTCAAAATGGCGGACCGGAAGTGACGTAATGTTTTACGAAAAAATTGAGTTGACGCTCTGAAACTCGGTATAATATAGTTTCCGGGGGCGCTCATTACGAATCTGATATCGGATTTATAAAATTCAAAATGGCGGACCGGAAGTGACATAGTTATTTGTATTTGTTATACGATTTTCTCATGGGATGATTACTAATAATCACAGTAAAATAATACGACGAAAATACAGTTTTTTTAGTTTATTATTATATATTCGCATATAAAAATAGTACAGAAATATAGAAAGTATACAGTATAGAAAGTTTCACATATTCAAACGCCGAAATCATAATCGTCAGCTTCTGTCCCACCAAACTCATTGTTATCTATATGTAAATAAGCTACCGGAAGTAACAGATTAACAACATCAGCAGGCAAAGGTTTGCTACCAGTCACCTTTAGTTTTTCAAGGCTCGTAATTAGTGGATCCCAAGAAGCAAGAAGACGATGGAACATATCTGACATTGTTTTGTCACGTGAACATTTTCTTGAAAAATTTTCTCGATAGCGTCGAATGTCCTTATTTCTTGCTTCTTGCGCATCCTCAGATAATTGGCCAATGCCAATTGCTACGAGCCCGAAAATCCTGCTGAACATGCATATGCACAGATTGTACTTCTGCACAATTTCTTTTCCATATTGCACAGATGTGACTCACTCAACTTATTTCTACCTAAACGCATTTTCAGCCGGTTTTTCCCTCAAATAAAACGTAATGGGTATTCTATCGTAAAACCTAAATGTTTCATTAAAAAAGTATATATATATATCGATATATAAAAATATTCTCAAACAGCTGTAAGGGTTTATTCAGGTAAGCGGTCCCTGTGCGACCGCTAGGCTGTGCCACCACCTACGGCGCACGTGAAATTATGCAGCGCGTCACTCTAACAGCTGTAACTTTTTTTCGGGAGAAACCATATGAAACCGAGTTTCAAAGCGCTAACTCAATTTTTTCGTAAAACATTACGTCACTTGTAGTCTGCCATTTTGAATTTTATAAATACGATATCAGATTCGAAATCAGCGCCCCCGAAAACCATATAAAACCTAGTTTCAGAGCGCTAACTCAATTTTTCGACTTTTGTCCAGCGAAACAGCATCATGCAGCGCGTCACTCTAACAGCTATAACTTTTTTTCGTGGAAAAACGTGGAGCTAGTTACTTGGCATACAAAAACTAGACACTTCATCGAACGTTCTCGTGAAAGAATCAGAGCGCAACCTCGTGAAACAAAAAACGTAGCTCCAATTGAATTAAGAAAAAAAGTTCATTTAAGGGAAGTGCAGTGTCATACTTAATAATAATGGGAGTAAACAAATATAAGTTATAGCGAAAATTCAATTACATATTATTATTGTACATACCTTCGCGATCAATATCCATTTTCAAGCACTCAAATCGGACACTTAGTCACCAAAATATTAACATTCAAAATTTACGTATTATAAACGTTGCCTGAGCGTCACACCTGCACGTGGTCGAGGGCTAACTTTGAAATGACGCAGAGGGTCAGGTATTCAACCCCTTGACCCATCTCTTACAGATTTATATGCCCCAGAGTCCCCTCTATCAAACTATGATGAAATCAAATGAAAATTGAAACCTTCGATTTTCGACTTTTGGCCAGCGAAACAGGCTATTCGCCCCACTGTACGCCGGGGCATTGTGCAAAGGATATTTAAGAGAAACGCCGGGAAAACCCTCTTGGTGCCTACGTCGTAAATGTTAGAATGATAATGATGCATTTTAATTACTAACCCTACAGCTGCGGACTGTAGGTATGCGGGCATTGTCAAAAGATGCAAACTCAAATAAAGGTGCCTGAATGTGGATGGTCATTCGGTCGGCAGGGCAATATGCCTGCTCTCCAATGGGCATGCCAACCACTAACCAACCAACAAAAATGCTGCTGCCTTTTCCTTCTCATTATAAAATGAGTCTCCCATCTTACTCGTGTTTTGGTCGACATGCTCTAACTTTTTCTTTGTGTTAGTTAAACCATTTGAGTTGCCGCATTTAATTCAGCACTTTTTAGCAGTGGTTCGGGCCCTAGATACGTATTTAGTACATGAAATTTGTCAAAGTTCAAGCAAAAGTGAGCTTAAGGTGACCTTCTCCTAACTGGGGTACAAAAAAATCGATTTTTTTTTTTCACGGAAAAACATACCTTAATATGTCTATAATCATGTCCCAAAATTGCACGGAAAAAAAAAATATGGTTTTCGAGTTATAGTGCTATATATTTGGTGACCTCCTAACTGTGGCAAAAAAAAAAACGATTTTTTTTTTACGGAAAAATATACCTTAATATGTCTAGAATCATGTCCCAAAATTTCACGAAAAAAAAATATATGGTTTTCGAGTTATAGTGATATATATTTGATTACTTGCTCCTAACTGGGGTCAAAAAGAATCGATTTTTTTTTTATTTTTTTTTACGGAAAAATGTTCCTTAATATGACTAGAATCATGTCCTAAAATTTCACGAAAAAAAAAAATATGGTTTTCGAGTTAAAGTGCTATTAATTAATACTGTAAGTCTGCTCATTTCCTCGGTATTGTGCGAAATATTCCACTCAAAAACTCTTTTTTTCTTTAAACGCATTTGTCTCGACTTCATTTTGTCAATCGTAGTTCCACGATATCTCTTGAACCGCTCAACCGATTTCCATAAACCTGGGTTCAATTTGTTCTGAATTCAATTGTTCACAAATCTAACTAGGATATAAGACAAAACCCAAGTAGTATTTTTTTTACAGCACTTTTTGTAAAAAATTTGTCGAAAAATTCTCGATTTTTGACTTCAAAAGGCTGCAATTTTTTTTTTAGTCGAGCGATTCCTTAGATCCTAGTTAGATTTATACATTCTAATGTCTAATTTAAGTGGTTTATTGATTTTTCTGTGTCAGATGATTTGGCGAGCCGCAATCACGGAATTACGGAAAAAGGCCGATTTTTTTTGGCGCCCTCTGGCGGCGACGGGTGAGCGAGAAATGAAAAAATAAAAAAACAATTTCTAGTTTTTGTTAAAGACTTCCAAATAGAAAAAGATTCAAGGTCATATGTTGTTTGGTTTTCTTGTAAAAAAATCCCAAACTTTTGCTTTTTTTTTAATTCAGTTAGGAGAAGGTCACCTTAAGCTCAAGTAAATATTGTGTAAAAGTGTGTAGAAACGAAGAAATGAAATTTATTAAGCAGCTAGTTCTGCTAAATTAGCTAATTGTTAAAAATAAATAAAATAACTCTTAGTTCGTTTCTTTGCATTTCACCGATCACAACAAACAGAGCTTTCTGACTGTTCACATCTACATTGATAGAATTATGTACGAACGCATTTTGTCAGCCAACTGGTCAGTGGTCGGTTAGTGGTAGGCATGCCCATTGGAGAGCGGGCAATACAGTATGGTGCCACACCATTAACTGATTATCACATATTTTACAAATTTTAACCCGGCGAGCATAACCCAGCGGGAAATTTAGTCAGGCATTCCTAGGGAAGCAGGTTTGGAATCAGCAAATTTTATGAGAGAAAAATATGTTGCTTCCCTGTTGATTCCGGGGAATGCAGGCAGGCATCACCTAACTGAGCTTTTTGCGAGCGAAAAATATGTTGCTTCCCTGTTGATTCCGGGGAATGCAGGTAGGCATCAACCCAATTGATCGCTGGGACCGAACCTTCTCCCTTTGTTTTCAAGTCATGACTCATAAGGAAAACAAAGCGACATCTTGCTCATTCCTGTTTTATCTTTTGTGCAGTAAGGTGCGTTTCTTTGTGTTCTATTGTGTTTTTGTGGCGTGTTTACGTGTTTTTTATAATAAAATCAGTTTTGTGTTCATCAAAGAGAAGGTAACTTGAACAAAATGTTCAGTAAGCTGAACAAGCTGGGAGCAGGTATGAACCTGATTCCACTTGCATTCCAAAGCAGCAAGCTGGGAGCAGGTATGAACCTGATTCCACTTGCATTCCAAAGCAGCAAGCTGGGAGCAGTAAAAAAAGCTTTTTACTGCTTCCTCCTGCGGACATGCAATGTTAAAAAGACATGGAGTGTCCAACGGAAAGGGAATCACTACATGCTTCCCAGGAGTTGCTTCAGTTTGCATCTTTGAGCGCTTCTTTTCCCGCTGGGAAGCTTGGGTGTAATACACCCACTCCACACTCTAATAAATTCGCTCGATATTTTGAACTTAAAAAGTCCAAGTGAGCTGTGGTCCGAGTAGCTGCGCGGGGGGAGGTAGGTAAGCGTTGAATGTCACGTCAAACTATTAAATAATAACAACAGTGAAAATATTGAATAATTATAATTAAGATTAACCTGTTAAAAAGGGCTGGTGTCATATGGGTTCGTCACACCCACCTTATGCTCCGTGTTACAAATTTTAACCTAACGCTCGCCGGGTTAAAAGATGTTTTTAGCCCACAAATATTTTTCAAAAACTTTAAAAGAAAATATTAACTCTTCCCGGCCTTTCCATCCCTTTACTGCTAGAATGGCTATGTATTACTTGGAAGCGGCAAATATTCCTGTTGTTCCCTGGCCGGGAAATTCGGCAAATTTATATCCGATAGTTTATTACAATTAAGGGAAATGAAATTGAAGAATGTAAAAAACTATGCTTCGAGACATATCCGAGGTAACCAAATTTACGGGCAGAGTAACAAAATATTAGAAAATATTATAATTAAAGAACCACCCACTGCTATTTAGGAAGATATTATGACCACGAATAATATTTACTTATACATTTTTCTAATTATATTTGCGTTTCTTTATGTTATTGTTTGAAGTGGTGAAAACGCAAAATAAGTGGTGTTGCTGTGTAGGGTAGACTGGGTACGGTTGTGCCAGGGTACGGTTGTGCCTGTCGTCATATTAGCGAAACTTCAAGGAATATCGGGGAGGGTGCAAGGGGAGATAGGAGCGACGTACTCGTCTGCACATGTTTCACAGTATTGCGTCAGCCCTCGCGAGACATTAACGCTAGCAGAGGCCTACATTACTTTTTAACTGTTAAATGAAAATATTTTTATTTAATTTCTTTTAATAATTGTTGTTATATTTGTACAGATAGAGTAAAGTGTGTTTTTTCTCGTTATAAGTTAAACACTAGTAGTTAAATAGCAGTGATTACTTTTTACGTAGATTATTTTGTAGTGTCATGGCGATTGGTTTTTTGTGAAGGAGTGTGTTGGGTACGGTTGTAACATGTCTTCTGGGTACGGTTGTTTTACTGATTTTGATATAACATTTATTAATATTTGTTTTTGTTTTGATACAGTTACCGTAATGTATAATTAGAAATGTTTAGTTAAATTTTTTGACTGATTTTAATATGGAGACTGTTATAATATGAAGATGCTACAGTGCCTTATTAGTTACAAGCTATTGAAGTGTTCCCAGATTTTATTTCTTTTGTTACGTAAATGTTTAATTTTTCCAGAAGACGATTATATTATTATGTTAGATATTATTAACAAAAAATTGTGATTTTAGACCATTTTGGTGTATTTTTGAACCTTGTCACTACCGACCCCAAGCACTGTCACAAACGCCTCCAGGGTGTGGTCGGTTGTGACATTTTTTTCTTTTTTTTTAATTTTCACCTATGAGTTAATCCATTGTGCTTAGGGACACATTTTAGTATTTATAAGTAGACAAATGTACATTTTACTATAAAAAACACCTTTCTGCCAATTCACTGGCATACTAACAAAATTATGGGCGATCAAATGAAAATTCTCACAACCGTACCCAGTCTACCCTACTGCATGTAAAATAAGCAGCAGCAAAAAGCTGTCAACGACACGCGGTATTCCCAGGCGGTCCCCCATCCAAGTACTATCCGCGCCCAATGCTGCTTAACTTCGGTGATCGGACGAGAACCGGTGTATCAGCATGGTATGGCCGTTGTCGAAGAACTGTGATTTCAAAAGCTACTTAAAGATCTAATGACAATCAAAACATAACAGAATATTTGCGCGAAACTGAAGCCACACAAACCAAAGGCACCAGGAACATCGACATCCAGTTTTCTGTTCTCGGTGGTAATAAATACAATAAAAGGACGCAGTAGCAACAACGCTGCGAATTAAAACCGAACGGCTTCAGGGACTTGACTTTCGTCGACTGTACGGCTGCAGCAAAAGTAGAATTAGAGATGCGAGCGTGCTGCCGCACTAGTCACGTCGCCATATCCAGCCAACTATGGGTGCTGTTGCTGTCGCCTGCTGTGTTTTGAGTTACAGGCTTTCTTACACCTTTTGTTTTGTGAATAATTTATTTCACAATCTAAGACTTCGTATTGGAGCAAGTTAATATTTCAATTAATTTATTTATATTTGGTGCTTCTTAGATATTACTAGATGTTGAACTAACTTTCCAAAACACTTTCCGTCGACAACGGCCATACCATGCTGATACACCGGTTCTCGTCGTTGCAACAGGGCGCGGTATTGTCTCCTTTGCTATTTAATATCTACACGAGTGACCCTGTAAGCTCTCTCCGCCACGTTATAGCGTACGCAGATGATTTAGTAGCGTACAGGTCCAAAGGTGGAAGTTATTCAACGGCTCTTACAGCGTGACTTCGAGAATATTGAAAATTATTCCAACAAATGGAAAATGAAGATTAACTTCAGTAAATGTGAGGTTATCCTGTTCAGGGTGCCGACTCATAAAGCCAATCGGGACACCAAAGATAATTGGAAAAAGCTCCACCTAAAAAGTCAGACCGGACAAACATTACAGCAAAAGACTGTGGTGAGGTATCTAGGGATTTGGCTAGACAACTGCCTTGTCTTTAATCACCAGGTCGACAAATTATTAGAAAAAGCAAATAATGCCTTTCAAATGACCAGGCGACTATTTTACAGCAAGCATCTCGACCCCAGGGTAAAGATAATTTGCTACCAGTCTCTGGTCAGGCCTATTCTAACATATGGATGTCCGGTTTGGTTTAACATAGGTCCACTTTACATGGAACGGATTAGGTTGTTTGAAAGACAATGTATTCGAGCATGTCTATCGAAATACAGAACCCCACAGTCCGAATATCAACGCTATTACTCGAATAAGGTGATTTATGAGTTAGCAGGTCTGAACAGGATAGATAACTTCATCATAAAGTTGATCCGCGGTCACGTTTTGAGAGACTTGGATAACGAAAACAATTTGATTTCAGGAGCTTATTACCCAAATCAGTTGTACCACGAGCGATCTAAAGCAAACGGATTCATCCCTCCAGAGGCTTTTATGTACCTGGATAGCGAGGGCATGATACAAAATACGGTAGGAGTTCCAATTCTCTACCACATCCACAGAGGCACGAGAAAGAAGGCGATTACGCACTCGGCAGATACTTACTCTACTGAAATGATCCGCTTCAGTACCCGGGTCCCTCAGAGGGATAAGGAGGAAGCCCTTAAGGCTCCCTCCTATTTTGGTGGCTGAAGCAAAACTGAGTTTTCGTTTTCGAAAAAAAAGCTAACATCATAGAGAACGATTGAGAGAAAAAACGCACTCCATGGCTTGTTCGTGCAAAAGCACAATGTTAGGCTAGGTATTAGGTAGGGTTTAGCGATAGGTAGGTTAGGTAAGGGCTGGTGGGGAGCGGTGGAGGCGGATTGACGATCACGACGTTCACCCCAGCCGAGCGTTGGCTGACCAGCTTGAGAAGAGCGCTGCTCCGTCGAGGCTCGGCTGGTCTGGCGAAGGGACTTCGGGCATCTTCCTCCGAATCATGTCAGCACGATCCAGAGGACGACCACTTGGAGAAGGTACCCCATTAAGGGTCCAAGTGCTCTTTCTCTGGATCATCGTTATGTTAGGGTTAGAGTAGGTAGGATTAAGTTTTACAAAATATGTTAATGTATTCAAGTTTTTGAACAATTTTTCTTGGAAATTGAGTATGGTTAACTCAATTAAGTGAGGATTTAAATGCTAATAGAGAGACGTTGAAAAACAAAATGAAATGTACCTACATACATATGTTATTGTTTAGTCTTGAATATCTGTTTAGGATTTATAGACTAGGTTAAGATTAGGTAGATAGAATTAATGCATTTTATCTGTTTTGAAGTATTATGTACAGGATCAATAAATGCTTTTAACAAAAAAAAAAAAAAACACCGGTTCTCGTCCGATCACCGAAGTTAAGCAGCATTGGGCGCGGATAGTACTTGGATGGGGGACCGCCTGGGAACACCGCGTGTCGTTGACAGCTTTTTACTGCTGCTTATTTTGCTTTAATATTAATTATTTGGTGTTGTGCTAATGATGCACCGCCAAACATTTTGCGACATTTGCAGCACTTCAAAAAACATGATAATGCCAGTCAAATATATTTAGACAAGTGTATAATCTTTATTAAAGTCTCAACTGGGTATTTCATCAATTACAATTTTTGCTAATATTTTGTCATTCTGCTCCTAGATTTCATTACTTCTGATTGCGTCGAAGCATAGACTCAATGCATTTGAATGTGCATTTCCCATTTAGGTGTACGATTGCACGTTTTTGTGCTCTACGTTTGTTTGAGAGTTAATACAAAATGTTTGCAGTTGCACTTTAAAGAGCTACTAGTAACAGCGCCAAAATGTTGGCTAGTCAACACGTGTCAATACGTGGTGCTGTATACTGCATGTAAAATTAGCAGCAGCAAAAAGCTGTCAAAGACACGCGGTATTATGCCTTAACTCCCCTTAATATAAAGTATAATGCACCACTTCAAAAAATAGCGCATAGAAAAAGCAAACATATTTAGAAAAATCTTTACCTTGTATTAACTTGTCATATTATTTTACTAATAACAGTACAACTGGGTATTTCATTGATTATAATTGCTTATAATTACTCCGCCCATAGATTTCGTTACTTCTGATTGGTGTAGAGTCATAGACTCAAGGGCAGCTTTATACATTTGTAAAATCACGTTGTGGATTTTACTAAAGATTTTTCGAAAAAAATAAATAAAAGTTCTAAACCACCATTAAAATTCTTTTATTTACTGGCTTCCTTAGACAAGACACTATAGTTTTTCATGAAGGCCTATTCCGGTTGCTGCTGATTTTGCCGCCCCTGAAACAATAGAAAGACTTTTGAGTACTTAACTCAGTGAGCTCAGTCGCGCACAAACCCACAAACAAACTGGGAGAGTCCTGCTCCCCCTTTCAGGCAATAGGACGACCACACGTCCCTTGTTCCAGTTGACCTGCGCCACACGTCAAGTCAAGTCAAGTTCCTTTATTCGACATCAGTTACATTGAATACTTATACAAGACTAAATTAAACATTCTCTCTTATAGAAGTGATGAGCTGACACGTTTTGCTCAAAGCTATTATACATTTGTAATACATACATTTTCATACATACGAGACAATGATATTATTGAATATAAACCTTATCTTTCATATATGCACACACTTGCGACCGGTGTGTTTTGCTCTTGATACTTTGACTGAATTATCTGTGTTACGAGTAAACCTACCTACTTAACCTAAAGGAGAACATATTACATAGGCCAGCTCCTACATTACATCGAACATGTATTTGCTGTATATGCTCTCTATCACAAAAAGTATAGTTCCTGAGCGGAGTCTATTGTACATTCCCGTATGGATTTTATTCTTTTATCAGACCAGGACAGTTCCTACAGAAAATAGAGTTCCCGAGTGGGGCTCTAATGCTTTATCGTAAAAGATATTTACATTTTGTTATTACTTATTTCTTTTTGTGATATTACATTTTAATTCGATGACAGTAAACTGTTAGATGGAAAACCCAAGCACTTAATTTTATATGAATGAGATCTTTTCTCTGTGCTAAATTTAACCGTACTCGTATAATTAGTATTATCTTCTATTCTGAGAAGGTACAAATGTGGCTTTATAGTATCTTGGTATTTTCATTAACATGATTTAGAAGGTCGTTATCTGAGTCGTTTATGAGCGCAAACGGTGAGGGGTAATAGTCATTTAGTCTAGCACTTACGCTGTCAGTAAAGCATTTTTTAATGATGTTGTTATCAATATCCGCAGAGTTATTAAGGAATTTGATACTGAGACCCAACATGTACCTGATAATCGGCACGATCGCGGTATGTTCATATATATAATTATTTGAATATTTTTTGATTCGAGTTCGAAAGTGCTTTCCAATACACAACCTAAGAATTTTTCTCTCGAAAACCTCGAACCTAAGGGCCTGCGTCGGAGAAATAGAGAACCAATTAACAAAATCATACGTTAATATGGGTCTAATCAGCTGTTTATATATAAGGAGTTTGGTTCCAGCATTTAAATTGGTGTTTCTTAGTAGAGGGGAAAGGATTCCATATGCCTTCCTGGCCCTGTCTAGAGCGTACCCACCTTGGTCATTAGGCTTAAAAAGATTGTTGAATTTGATACCGAGGTATTTGATTTTAGTCTTCATGTTGACCATCGTGTCATCCAACCTAACCTGTAAATTCCTGCAGCTACTCGCTATCCCAGTCCTACCACGTCCAGAAGAATTTCTAAAGCAGATTACTTCGGTTTTGTTTTTATTTATTTTGATTCCCCATGTATTATAGAATTCCTCTACCTCTTTAAAATGTAATTGGACTCTGTTACTAGCAATGATGGGGTCACTATGCTGGGAATAGATAAGGGTATCATCTGCGTACAGCACTGCCTCAGACAGTGTTTCACCATTTTCATCATTCAAGACATAAGGGAAGTCAATCAAGAAGAAACTATATAGTTTAGGACCAGTTATTGATCCTTGGGGGACCCCTGACTTTACCGGGACCACTCTCGACAGTTCACCTTCCAGACACACCACCAAACTCCTATCAGACAGGAAGCTTTGCAACATTCTAATTAATGCAGAGGGGACCGAGTAAGCGAGCATTTTATAAACAAGTCCATTGGACCAGACACTATCAAACGCCTTTTCTACATCGAGGGAGCACGCCAGAGTCACTTAAGCAGCGCATGGTTGGTAGAGTGTCTCTCTCTAAAGCCAAACTGGTAGTCAGGAATTATTCTGCCCGACTCTGTGTATGAATCAAATTAGTCTGCGATCACTCTCTCCAAAAGTTTACCAATATTGGATAGCATTTGAATTGGTTTAAAGTTGCCTATGTCGTTAGATTTACCATTTTTTTGTATCGGAATGAGCTTGGCCTTCTTCCACTCATTGGGAAAGTATCCATTATTAATACAATGGTTGAACAAGACCACTAAGTATTTAATGGTACTTTTAGAAAATTTTCTAATAAGATAGTTAGAAATACCATCGGTACCACTAGACTTCTTTCGGTTCAACCTGTACCTAATCATATTATTAAGAATCCTGAAATTAGTAAAACCGTCTCCATCCGGATTGAGCGCGCTATTGGTCTGGGAAAACATTGTTATAGGGTTATAAACTCCTTCGAGATCAGATTCCTGCCCTCTAAAGTATCTAAGACTGTTATTTACCTCTTCTAAGAGTTCAGGCACATGGAGAGGATATTTCTCCTTATATAAATTTCTATAGTATTCTTCAAATGCAATAAGCATACCCTCCTTGCTACTAATCTCCAACCCACCCACCTTAATTGTTTTGGGTGTGGTGGTCCTTTTTTTCCCCGTGATCCGAAATATTTCCTTAAAGGCCTGAGGTCCTGGTTTAATTGCCCTAAGCCTGTCCTGGAACTTAGTGTTCATGTGTATAGATATTCTGTCTTTAATTATTTTTTTAAGGCAATTTATTCTTGAAGACAAAGACTTATATTCACTACTATTTCTGTTTAGAGTTCTGTGGTATATTTTTTTAAGTTCTTTACTCATTGAGCTTTTGACTTTTATGAGGTTCCTAATTATGTCTGGAATATCATCATATTTGTTGTTAGTGATTTTTTTTTTAAGATAACCAATTCTTTTACGCAGTCCAATACCCTAATAAATGTTAATATAAAGTCATCAATTTCTCTATTCGATATATTATGGTCATTTGGGGGATGAACCGTGAGCATCTCATCAATTTTGCCTCTAAATAAGTTCCAATCCACCGCACTATAATCAGTCCAACTGGGAGGCGAATGTAAGGGCACCTCCAGATCCTCAATACTCAATATAAGTACCACTGCATAATGGTCAGAAAAAGACTCCAGGGTGTGGCAGTCGAAACAGTCGAATAGTCTATTAGACCGGGGCTCCGTAGTCAAAAAGAAGTCCAGGGTCGAGGCTCCCTGGGGAAAGGTAGGGGTGCCGGGTGAGATTATTTCCAGATTTATACCGTTCTGATTATTCTGTAGCCATGAATTCAGTCCTCTTCCATTACCATTGGTAGCGGAATCCCCCCAGTCCGGGTGTCTAGAGTTCCAATCCCCGCCGATAATCACCGAATCATATCCACCCAGTAACCCGCTGATCATGTCCAGGAAACGACTATATTCACCTTCCCTAATGTTAGACGGAATGTATATGCTACCAACTAGGAATTTCTTAGTGATCCCTCTGACCCTAAGGTTTACATTAATCAGGACGCACGGGACAGCCGAGCTGGGGACCTGAACCCTAGAAAACTCAATATTATTTTTAACTAATAGACCCACTCCTTGCCCACTATCATCTCTTAACATATTGTATTTAGGGAATTCAACTCTATGCTTAATATTAAGCCTCGTCTCCGAGATCATTGCGAAATCCGGCTTATGTTTCTTGATAAATTGACACAATTCAACCCTTCTTGCACTACCAACAATTGACTGCACGTTCAGCTCAATAAAAGAGACCGTCTTACTTGTCATCGCTCATTTCAACCAAAAACTGTATATAGGCTTGTTTTCTTTCTCTTAACCCTTTAATTTTCTCGAAATGCGAAAGAAATGAATTTATTTTACTAAAGATTTTCTCCATTGACACACCAAAAAGTTCCCAAGACAACCTCCCCAGGGTTCCCTCAATTCCCCTTCCCATTGGAGCCATCCTCTCCTCCACTCGGCCCTCACTCAAATCTCTGCGCTCCCTTTGTCCTTTTAGCACCGGCCACTCCTCAGGGCCAGCCACTACATTTATATATGAAACATTTGGTTTTCTCATCAGATAACCATCGCGCTCTTGTTTAGATCGTTTAACATTCCTAACCATACCCTTTCTCTCCATGTACCTTTGATAATTAGGGCACCCCCTATAATTCGCCGGGTGTTCTTGTTTACAGTTAGCATATTTTCTAGGTGCTTCAAAATTATTTTTTAACGGGCATTTTCTACTCAAGTGTCTATCTGCGCATCTCCTGCACACGGCCGCCCTACCACAATTTACAGCCATATGTCCGTACATTTGACATTTATAGCACTGCATACCTCCTCTTGGTTTCACCTTTTCCCAGGACACTCTCTGGCTCAAGAATATCGAGGTCCCGACTACCTCATCCAAACACACACCCGGCCCTAGTTGTATCAGGAATATACTGAGAGAGTAACCTTCCCTTCTCGATTTACCTGTCTCGAATCGTTTAATTTTCAAAGGTCTTATATTCGGGAATCTGATCCCAAACTCCTCCACCACGTCCGCCTCATCAAAAGAATGGTTTAAACCCTTGAGTAATAGACTCATAGGTTTTTCTTCCGCAGCAGTGTATGTAAAACAATAAATATTAACGTCAGAAAGAACTTTCATGAGGTTCCTTCGGACCTCGAGAGAACTCAGATAAATTTTACTGATGTTAGGCCTCAGGTTCACGATCCTGGCCTCCACTCCGATATCAGATAAATGCTTACATAAAATTTTAATATAGCAACACTCAGTTATAATAGGTGGCACTCTAATTCTCTTTTTCCTCGGACCATCCTGATCCTCACCACTTGCGCCCACACTACTCATTCCCCTAACTCTGTCATCGTTCAATGTATTTGTCTCTGAATTTTTTAATTTTCCGTTCACTGGTAAATGCGTCCCTACCTCGTCAATAATTTCGCCACAATTCTCATTCCTACTCTTAATCATACAATCTTCCAATATTCTAAATCTATTACCTTTTAAGCCTTCATTACTGCAGTCAGCATTCTTGTCCACTTTGTCTAATTTAGAAATAAATCTGGCCCCTCCAGGCCTGCCGTCAGTTATCTTCTTGTTTGTCACCAATCTCCAAGGACTGCCTGCCTTCCCGTCAGCGCTCGCCTCCTGGGTGAACATCCCTTCCTCGCCCGAGTGGTCCTCTTCCATCCCCTGATTCTGCACCTGTTCTTCCTGCTCCGGTACATTCATGCAGCACACACGTGTTGCAGCCATCCATGCGTCATCAGGCCTAGCGGTACTTGGGCTTTTACCGCTACTTGTTGCTCTAGTCCCCTTCATGTTTTCCAGCAAGAAAACCACATTTTTCTCCATAACCTCCAAGCAGTCATCCTGTCTATTTGCACCATGAGGTTCCTTGGCTTCCCGGTATTCCGGCATCTTCAGCAATTTAGTTGGCCTCTTATAGGGCTCCATAAGCTCCTTTGCTATAGTTTATTTGCGACTAATTGTCGCGGGGAGGGGTGAAGCTAGTCGCCCACCCTTCTCCCCATTCAGCTTGGCCCGTATTGTTAAATACAATCTCCAATCAGCCCTTTCACCACAATTAACAGCCAGCAGCCCTCGTCAAACGCAGCACCGCAAGCAAGTTCCAATTTGCACAGAATTATAATCTCTCCAATACTCAATTACTCAAATTACACTTTCAGGTGCGCAGATAATACGTCCTCACCATTCGGCTGCCACCAAGCAAGTCGCGCCACACGTCTGGCTCAACTGGTGGGCGATCACACGCCCAGATTCACACCAGGGGACATATTTCAACGTCGGGCGCCACACGCCCTTCACTGGTATCCAGCGGCACACGCCGGTTACCAGTGAACCACATTTATTCGCGACCGCACAATCACAAACACTTAACGCCTGTCCTTAAAACTACCTAAATGCATATTTTCTATACTCGCGAATCTAAACTGCTGTCATGCATTCGTTTGCACAAAACGTCACTCAGCTATTGCTCAACCTATCACTTTGCACCTTCACCAATGAATAACCGCAGCAGTTGGCAGAAAGATCTTAGCTAAAATACTACCCGCGTACGTCTTTTTTAACCCCTGCATATTCTGCCATCGACCTAAACAAACATTTCTATCTCGCTAGGTCCTTCCTTTGTTGACGCACATGTTAAACCATGACTCATTTTGATTACCTCATCAGCAGCTTGGGACGGTAAATATTCCTTAAAAAGAATATTGAGACTTTTTCCCAATGCTTACCTTCGTCGTGTAACACATTTCTTAATCGAATAGAGAGATTTCCCATAGTAATATTCTTTTTCAATTACACATAAGAGTTGTCCTTGGATTAAAGCCCCTCACAGACACACGAGTCACTCAGGCGAGCAATACTGTGGGACTCGGCTCGTACAAAATCAAGTTGATTCTGATTTTCAAATCGCTCGCAAGTCGCAGGGTTGGCGAGTCCACAGAGGGGGAAAAATTGATACGAGTAAAACCGAACTTAATAAATAGCCTGAGTAACTCAGTGTGTCTGAATACACAATATTTACTAATATAAAACAAATAAAAACGCTTAACACTCTACTAATGCACTCAGCACATAAAGCAAGTTTTATATTTTATCTCAATATCCTTGTTTTCCTTTTTAGGGTCTCGCTGCCAAATGGAAAAAACGGAACCTTTACAATTTCGTCATGTCCGTCGTCTGTTCGCATGTCACAGCCTTTTAACTCCGCCAGCTTTCCATCGATTCTGGTGAAATTTTACATGCAAGAGTCTTGTTCGAACCTACACTTAGTTATATACCTACACTAGCGGACCCGACAGACGTTGTCCTGCACCCCCTCCACTATATCTCCCAAAAACCGAAACCAAAAACATAATTTTGTAATTTTCCGCGCAATATTCTTAATTTTTTCTTCCATTAGAACCTTCTCCTGACAATAACAAACACAACAAAAAAAGAATTAGCGAAATCGGTCCAGCCGTTCACGCGTGATGGCGTGACCAAGGGAAATAGGGATTCATCTTTATATATATAAAAGATTACTCTGCTTCCTTAGCTATCGATTGGTGAAAAAATTATTCCAATTCATGCACACACTTTTCTTCAACAGCCGTTTCAATTTTGTCGGCACCCACCGAAAAAACCAAGTTTTCACTATTTTCACAAACTTTCACCAACCCGGCCCAATTTCCTATAGTGCCTCTTCTTCCTACCCCTGAGATACACTTCTGCGGGGTATCACCCCCCACCCCGCCCCCACAACAAAAACACGTTTTCATCAATAATTCCCACATTTCACACTTTTAACCAACCTCTCTTTCACCATCACATTCTACACTACCTCCCCTTTCCAACGATACCCATAACATAGCACACGCCACGGCAATATATGAAAATCATTACATTCATACCGACTGCAGCGCCATCTGCCGGGCTGATTTGTGAATCTAAACCATCCGGGGCGTCACCCAAACGCATACAAAAAAATTCATTCAAATCGGTCCAGCCGTTTAGGAGGAGTTCAGTGACAACACACGTACAGTAGAATTATATATATAAAGATAATGAAATCACAAAAAAAAATTAATTAGGGGTAGCGTTCCATACACAGAACTGAGAAATGAAAACTTATTTTTGCGCACATCATTGTGTGAGGTATTGTTTCAGTGAGTCGACGTTTTGTAAAAGGAATATTTCAATCTGTCGGGAAAAGAGTTATCGGGAAAATTGTTTGTCGGGAAAGCGACCGGGAACCTCCGATGTTGGGAAAATTGTTTCTCGGGAAATTACAGTCGGGAAAGTGACTGAGAACTACTCTGAAAATCACACTGGCTATGTGCCGTATTGAATGAAGTAAAGAAAAAACGAATATTTTCTTGTTATTGCTCCCGAACAAGCACACAAGGAGGTAATCCAATGCACCTAGCATTAGAAGTATTTTTGATTACCCCCAAAAGAGCTGATGCGAAGAAAAGTTAGCTTTACTGCTCGTATCTTCTAGCATGCTTATGTTAAAATCTGTAAAGAATAGATAGAAAGTTACATTCACGAAGAGGCCTCCAGGAGCCTTGTCTTTTTAAAAGCTTTTATTTAACTTGCAATGTATGTATCTATGTTTGTTCGGGTGGAATCTTGCTACTCAATTTTGAAGCAGATATCTTCAACCGATTGAGCTGAAATTTTGTATACACGTTTAGTTTGGATGACAAAACACGATAAGCTGTGTGATGTCATTCTAAATCCAATATGGCGGACCATCCAAGATGGCGGAATAGTTATTTTTTATGCACTTCTGCAATATGGTTATCAAATGGGTATGACACTGATATACCATCCGTCAGTATAGACTTCGGTAAAGACGGTGTTCACCTCATTCAGCCCAAGTCTGTGCAATTTCCAGCAAAATATAGTCACGGAACCGCAGAACGAAAAATGCTGCCAATTGTATTATGCTGGGCTTGCACAGTACACAAAATGCAGAGTAGTACTGTCGACCACGCCGTTGTTTACTTAGGCTCAAAGCTCTTTGCTGCTGGTCAAACATACGTGGCCTTAAGTAGGGTAAAATCATTAGAAGGTCTCCTTATTGAAGAGCTAGACTGTTCGAAATTAACCGGCAAACGACCTTGCAACAATGATGCGTTGAATGAGATGAACAGACTCAGAAACCTAGCCAGCGATAACTAAAAAGTAAAAAATTAATTAAAAGCAAAAAAACCTTTATTAAAAAAAGCTTTTATTTAAATGCCATAAAAAGAAGAAAATAAAATTTTCCTTTAAAATTTTAACTATCAACTTATAACCTCATTATACACAATTTATATGATCATAAAAGCTTGTCGCGAGGTTTGCGTAAGTACCTATAAGTATTTAATTAAACTGAAATTTAAAAAAATTAAACTTAGCAGATTAAGTTACTCAATTAAATAGGTACTAGTTTATTTACACAAGTAAATCGCGCGACAAGTTTTTATGATCATATAAATTGTGTATAATGAGGTTATAAGTTCATAGTTAAAATCTTAAAGGAAAATTTAATTTTCTTCTTTTTAGAGCATTTAAATAAAAGCTTTTTTTTAAAAAGGTTTTCTTGCTTTTAATTTATTACTCCTTTTCCCACTAAATTGTTTCAGTGAGTTTTATATTATATCTAAAGCAAAATAAACATTAGGTTGAAGAAGTTTGTGTAGAATAGCGGCAGCAAAAACCTGTCAACGATGTCGACGGAAAGTGTTTTGGAAAGTTAGTTCAACATCTAGTAATATTTAAGAAGCACCAAATATAAATAAAATAATTAAAATGATAACTTCCGTAGCCTTAGATTGTGAAATAAATTATTATACAAAACAAAAGGTTTAAGAAAGCCTGTCACTCAAAGCACAGTAGGCGACAGTAACAGCACCCCTAGTTGGCTGGATATGACGACGTGACTAGTACGTCAGCACGCTCGCATCTCTAATTCTACTTTTGCTGCAGCCGTATAGTCGACGAAAGTCAAGTCAGTGAAGCCGTTCGGTTTTAATTCGCAGCGTTGTTGCTACTGCGTCCTTTTATTGTATTTATTACCACCGAGAACAGAAAACAGGATGTCGATGTTCCTGGTGCCTTTGGTTTGTGTGGCTTCAGTTTCGCGCAAATATTCTGTTATGTTTTGATTGTCATTAGATCTTTAAGTAGCTTTTGAAATCACATTTCTTCGACAACGGCCATACCATGCTGATACACCGGTTCTCGTCCGATCACCGAAGTTAAGCAGCATTGGGCGCGGATAGTACTTGGATGGGGGACCGCCTGGGAACACCGCGTGTCGTTGACAGCTTTTTACTGCTGCTTATTTTGCTTTAATATTAATTATTTGGTGTCGTGCACCATCATTAGCACCGCCAAACATTTTGCGACATTTACAGCACTTCAAAAAACATCATAATGCCAGTCAAATATATTTAGACAAGTGTATAATCTTTATTAAAGTCTCAACTGGGTATTTCATCAATTACAATATTTGCTAATATTTTGTCACTCTGCTCCTAGATTTCATTACTTCTGATTGCGCCGAAGCATAGACTTAATGCATTTGATTGTGCATTTCCCATTTAGGTGTACGATTGCACGTTTTTGTGCTCTACGTTTGTTTGAGAGTTAATACAAAATGTTTGCAGTTGCACCTTAAAGAGCTACTAGTGGCAGCGCCAAAATGTTGGCTAGTCAACACGTGTCAATACGTGGTGCTGTATACTGCATGTAAAATTAGCAGCAGCAAAAAGCTGTCAAAGACACGCGGTGTTATGCCTTAACTCCCCTTAATATACAGTATAATGCACCACTTCAAAAAATAGCGCATAGAAAAAGCAAACATATTTAGAAAAATCTTTACCTTGTATTAACTTGTCATATTATTTTACTAATAACAGTACAACTGGGTATTTCATTGATTATAATTGCTTATAATTACTCGGCCCATAGATTTCGTTACTTCTGATTGGTGTAGAGTCATAGACCCAAGCACGGCTTTATACATTTGTAAAATCACGTTGTGGATTTTACTGAAGGTTTTTCGAAAAAAATAAATAAAAGTTCTAAACCACCATTAAAATTCTTTTACTTACTGGCTTCCTTAGACAAGACACTATAGTTTTTCATGAAGGCCTATTCCGGTTGCTGCTGATTTTGCCGCCCCTGAAACAATAGAAAGACTTTTGAGTACTTAACTCAGTGAGCTCAGTCGCGCACAAGCCCACAAACAAACTGGGAGAGTCCTGCTCCCCCTTTCAGGCAATAGGACGACCACACGTCCCTTGTTCCAGTTGACCTGCGCGACACGTCTGGCTCAACTAGTGGGCGATCACTGGTGGGCAAGGTACAGAATTTTTTCACTCGCGAACGAAACATATTTAGCTCGCTCAAATTTTTCGGTTCCCGAGTGAACAAAATCACCTTCAACTTCAGAGCCAAAAATTCAGTTCCGAGTTTTCAACTGTTTGATTCAGTTCAGAGCGAGAGCTAAATTCTCCTTTTCAATTTAAATCACTCGGGAGCGAGCGGAATTTATGACTCTCTCTAGTTACGACTCTCAGAGTGAATAAGAGCCGAAAAGAATCATTCGTTTTCGGCTCTTTGTGCTGTACGGGTAAAATATCTGTTCTTAATTGTTTCTTGTGTGTTGCGTTCAGCGTTTGTGAAGTGAACCGGTTTTTTTAATTTACTAAACACAAATGCTGTAATAAAGAGATTAACCGGAACACTGCTTGAGGAGAATTTGAGTGGCCAAGAGTCCACTAATTCCACTTCGGTCACCACATTAGACGGTCCATTTTTCAGACTAGAAGACAAATTTCATACATTATTGGGAGCTAATTGTTCAACGGCCAATATTTCCACAGAGAGGAGCTTAAAACAAAAACTGGAAAATTTATGCTATAACTAGCATGCCCGGACCCGGCGTTTCCCGGGATACTATTAAATTTGTATTCATAATCAAGATCAATCATCAATCAAATTCAAAATCAGTGACCCCAAAAACCCAAACCAAAAACATAATTTTCTAATTTTCCGCGCAATATTCTTAATTTTTTCTGTCACGAATTAGCGAAATCGGTCCAGCCGTTCGCGCGTGATGGCGTGACCAAGGGAAGTAGAGATTCATTTCTATATATAGAGATTACTCTGCTTCCTTAGCTATCGATTGGTGAAAAAATTATTCCAATTCATGCATACACTTTTCTTCCACAGCCGTTTCAATTTTGTCGGCACCCACCGAAAAAACCAATTTTTCACTATTTCCACCAACTTTCACCAACCCGGCCCAATTTCCTATAGTGCCTCTTCTTCCTACCCCTGAAATACACTTCTGAGGGGTCTCACCCCCCACCCCTCACCCACAACAAAAACACGTTTTCACCAATAATTCCCACATTTCACATTTTCGCCAACCTTTCTTCCACCAACACATTCCACACTACCTCCCCTTTCCAACGATATCCATAACATGGCACACGCATCACAACAAATTTCCTCTTCTTCTTCCTAACAGTGGAGCCATCTGTCGAAAATTGGTCGTACCACCTCAGAAACCTTCGTGGGCTCATGTACAACAACTTTGCTAAAGATCATCATATGATCAAATGCATAGTTTACGATTCTATAAACGACATACAGACAAACATTCATTTTTATATATATAGAAGATAGAAGAAGAAGATAGAAGATAGATAGAAGATGAAAGGGTTTCTTTTGATACAAATATACAAGAATTTTGGAGGAATTTTCATCACAAAAATCAAGAAGTTGGGAAATTGGTTCAAACTGCATTAGCAGTACCCTCTACTCAAGTGTCGGTTGAGCGTGCATTCAGTGCGTTATCAACTATAATCACCAAACAAAGAACAAAGTTATCAAAAGAAACTATAAATAATATTTGGTTAGTTAAGTTAAATTCAAATTTATTAAACCAAATATGTTTAGAATAAGCTAAGAACAAGAACGTTATACTGGTATTAGATTTAGATGCTAAAAATAAATTACTTCAATTTAAATTTTTCTACCATCCAAATCTCGTTTTATTTTTTATTTGCTTCACGAACTGTTCTTTTCGACTCGGCTCGCGAGTGAATTAAATTTTCCACTCTCGAATTTTTTGAATCGCTTCTGAGTTCAACTTGATAAGTTCATGAACTGAAAAATAAAGTTCATGAGTGATTTGAAAATTCAATTCACACGAATTTGGTTCACTCGTGAACGAGCGGAAATTTTTTCACTCTCCGTACCCTGCTGGTGGGTCACAAGATCTTAGCTAAAATACTACCCGCGTACGCCTTTTTTAACCCCTGCCTATTCTGCCATCGACCTAAACATTTCTACCTCGCTACATTTGAATAGTATACCTCCTTCGCTAGCGCAGATGCTGGCGAATGAGTCAGGTCCTTTCTTTGTTGGCGCACATGTTAAGCCATGACTCATTTTAATTACCTCAGCAGCAGCTTGGGACGGTAAATGTTCCTTTAAAAGAATATTGAGACTTTTTCCCAATGCTTACCTTCGTCGTGTAACACATTTCTTAATCGAATAGAGAGATTTCCCATAGTAATATTCTTTTTCAATTACACATAAGAGTTGTCCTTGGATTAAAGCCCCTCACAGACACACGAGTCACTCAGGTGAGCAATACTGTGGGACTCGGCTCGTACAAAATCAAGTTGATTCTGATTTTCAAATCGCTCGCAAGTCGCAGGGTTGGCGAGTCCACAGAGGGGGAAAAATTGATACGAGTAAAACCGAACTTAATAAATAGCCTGAGTAACTCAGTGTGTCTGAATACACAATATTTACTAATATAAAACAAATAAAAACGCTTAACACTCTACTAATGCACTCAGCACATAAAGCGAGTTTTATATTTTATCTCAATATCCTTGTTTTCCTTTTTAGGGTCTCGCAGCCAAATGGCAAAAACGGAACCTTTACAATTTCGTCATGTCCGTCGTCTGTTCGCATGTCACAGCCTTTTAACTCCGCCAGCTTTCCATCGATTCTGGTGAAATTTTACATGCAAGTGTCTTGTACGAACCTCCACTTAGTTGTGTACCTACATAATGAAATCACAAAACAAAAATTAATTAGGGGTAGCGTTCCATACATATGTTAGAACTGAGAAATGAAAATTTGTTTGTTGTGAGGTATTTTTGAATAGGCCCCTAAAAATGCAAGAAAAGTTCTTAAGAGATATTTTTCCTTAGCTGAGTAGTTCGCGACATATGGGCTTCTAAAGTCGTTAATAATGTGTGTCCCCTCTGACGTTGACAATGTTATTAATAAGTCTGAAAAAAAATTAAGGTAGTAGCAATTTATAAATATCTTTGACGGAATTTTGAACAAGATACGTTGACAAGTTTTTTAGATATCCACAATCATCAGTTTTCACTAGCAGTAATCTACTTGCATTGCATTATTCACACTTCAAATTGGCTTGATTTCGTAGCGTGTAGCAAAACGCTCGTACACCCACTATGTGCAGTGCATGGTCCTAGCACTTACTTATAAATTATTGTATGGTTTCTGCAAAATTATTTAATTTCAATGAGGGTCAATTGTTAGGAAATACTTGTGGGCAAAATGTATTTGTATATTTTCAAAATATGAGACAATCGCTAAATGGTGTGGCACCATGCACATTAATAAGGCAAGTAAGCAATCTAAAATGCAATCATAAAGGCATACTGTAAGAACAACTTTAACTTATAATATTTTCAGCTGATATTTTGTATGCTAGTCTACCGACCCGCCCTACCTGTTTGCTTCGTCTCTTTAAAAATTGACCGGTAGTACCTATGTAGCACATTTTACACTTTTCTTTATCCTTACCAGCAGCAATTTTGTATTCCATGTCAGACGTTTTGTCTTTATCAATTTTATTGTTTAATTTACAAAAATTATTACCAACGTTCTTACTGTTTTCAAACGCTAGATTGTTGTTTTTTGTTGAAACTGTTCGATTCAAGTATCTATAGTCATGATTATTCTGCTATTTTTGGGTGGTATTTTGAGCTGCTCAAGTCTAAGACTGAGCTAATGAAATTGTTAGATACTTCATTTATCAATGATATAACCAATTTGGATACATTTTTACTTTTACAAGCACGAGTACAACAGCTAAAGCCAAACTAGACCGTATTTTGAAAGACGTGTAACGAACCGGCTCTCTTGGTTTCATATAGCTGAATTGCATGCAAATGGAGTAAGCAAAATCACATGTAATTAAGCTATAACAAACGAATCTGACTCATTCAGCTAAAATTTCAAAAAAATTATTGTTATCGTGCACGTTTCAAATTATAGTAATTAGTCCGGGAGCCGGCAATCCTGAAAAACCCGTGATCGCGATTGAAAATGTTTAATGAAGAATAATAGTTCACACTTAGCCGAATAAGATAAGCTTGGTCAGCGTAGATTTAATTGGCCGAAAATATGTTTAAATAAATTATGTATTATTAAATGGCCATAATTGTTGTGACGTCGATGACCTGCATTAAGTAGAATTGATTAGGTACGAGAAATGAAGTAGCCGACACACGAAGCTGTACTTTCTACTACTCATATATTGTGCAACTCACATATACATTCATACATAACATGGATACTATATTCTCCCACACTATTTGAGAAATAACAATTTGGTTTTAATGTTTTGTTACTACTTTTTAACAAAGTCGTTAAGATGTTGTGGGGCCTGACGATTCCTGCTCGACCTTCGCAACGGTTGTTGCTGTACTCGGTTCTGGACTCGGCTTCGCTGCTCTCGTTCCAGCTCATCCTCCCGTTCTGGCTGCTCATCAGGTGCATGTACCATTGCACTTGGCACTTCCATCATGTGACTTTGATTTTCAGCAGTGTCACGCTGCTCAACTGGTACCTCCGAGTTGACAGGAATGAATGCCAAGTCTGGCACTACTGGCTGCTGTCTCCTTGACTGCTTTGGCTCTGCTGTATCCTCTGGGGCGAACGTGACTGTCTTCTTTGGTTGAATCTCAGTCTTAACCAGCTGATCAATGTGTCTCTTTAGCTCGTAGCTGTTGTCCAGCCTGACTTGGTAATGAAGCTGTCCAAACTTCCTTATGATTGTCCCAAGTTTCCAACTTGGCTTGTTACCGCTATACCAACGTGCTTGTACTCTCTCTCCCACACTTAATTGTCGTGCTGGTTGCTCTGGAACAACTGTTTCTTTGAATTGCGTTGGCTTCAGTGCGTCCAACTGGATCCTCAGCTGACGTTTCAAGTACATTTCCGCTGGTGTCTTGCCGTTAATCAGGGGTGTTGCTCGGTATCTGAAGAGGATTTCTCTGACTTTTTGTTTCATCGGTGCTTGATCATTCTCCATTGCAGCTAATCGTTTCTTGAGGGTTTGCACGTTTCGTTCTGCTAACCCATTTGTTGCTGGGTGACCTGGTGCGATGAACTTTTGACAAATACCAGCTGCTCTACAAAACTGACGAAACTCCTCACTCGTGAAGATAGCTGCATTGTCTTGAACCATGACATCTGGAAAACCGTGGCGTGAAAAGATGTCCCGAAGTGAGTCAATCGTTGAGCCTGCTGTTGGTGCTGACGTGCTTGCTACCACCTCGGCCCACTGGGATTTTGCATCCATGACGATCAGAAAATGGTGTCCTTGGTAGAGTCCTGCGTAGTCAATGTGTATTCGCTGCCAATTCCCTTCCGGTTCCTCCCACGGATGCAAAGGCGCTTTGACTGGGCTGTGTCGTGTTTCGAGACAAGCGTCGCACTCCCGAACCATTCTCTCGATGTCCCTGTCACTGTTCCTCCAATAGACGTATCGACGAGCAAGCTGCTTCATTTTGGTGATGCCAATGTGTGTACGATGTAACTCCTGAAGGATTGCCTCTTGTAGTGTGTTAGGAATGACAACCCGTTGTCCTCGGTAGAGTACGTTGTTGTCGAATAAAAACTCGCTCTCGAAGCTGCTGTCGCTCATCAACTTGCTCATGATGTTGGACAGGTACGAGTCCTTTGCTGTTTCTTCTTGAAGATGCTGAAACGTGAGTTGTTGGCTGGAAATTCTGCAAATTGTTTCAGCAAAAATTTTGTGCACTTCCTCATTGATAACCGTGTCACTGTAAGGCCCTGCGTTTGCGTTGTCTTTTCCCTTCTTGAACTCAACTTGGTAATTGAATCCAGACAAAAATGCTGCGTATCTTTGAAGTCGTGCTGCTGTCATTGGTGGAATCTTCGCGTTCTGATGAAAAATCCGTGTCAAGGGACTGTTGTCACATAGCAGTTTGAATGGGCGACCAAAAACGAACTGAAAAAAGTAGTCAACCCCGAAGACGATTGCAAGTGCTTCTCGGTCCAGCTGTGAGTAGTTCATCTCTGATGGAGTCAATGACCTTGAAGCGAATGCAACGGGGCGTTCCTCCTCACCCACTCTATGTGAAAGCACCGCTGCTATCCCTGTTGGGCTCGCGTCCGTGGCCAGTTCTACTGGCAATTCCGGGTTGAACGGCATCAGCACCCTGTCGCTGACGATCTCGTCCTTAAGCTCCTTGAAGGCTGCCTCGCACTGTCTCGTCCACCTGAAAACAGCGTTCTTACGTAGTAACTGGCTTAGTGGGGCCATTATTGTTGATGCTCTTGGAATGAACCTGCTGTAGTAAGTTACCATACCTAAAAATCTTCGCCCTTCCTCGTTTGTTCTTGGCGTTGGCATGTCAACTATTGCCGCTATTTTCTCAGGTGACTTCGATATCTTGTTTTGCTCGACGACGTGACCCAGGAACTCAATCTTCTCCTTGAAAAACTCGCACTTGTGACGGCAAACGTGTAAGTCGTATTGCTTCATGCGTTCAAGACAGGCGTGGAGGTTCTTTTTGCACTCTTCTATCGTTCTGCCGTGAACTATGGTGTCGTCAAAATAAGACTCAGTCTTGTCACATCCCTGGAATATCTGGTTGATGATAGAGTTGAAATCTGAAGGCGCCGTCTTGATTCCAAACGAAAGTCTGTTCATGCGGTAGGTTCCTTTATGTGGGACGTTCTTTTACAAATCGTACAGATTTTGACAAAAATTGACCAACACATTTTTGATTTAGCTGAAACTTTTTTTACGGGTTCTATATTGAAAAAAAAGAGACACGTATTTTTTATTTTTTTTTTGTCACAATATTTTGGACGCTAAAAAGTATTGAAATGCCGCGATTTCGGTGATTTTGTGCTTAAAGAGGAATTTTCAAAAATTCATAACTCCGGTTCTATTTAAGCTACAGACTGTATTTTTTTGCATTTTGAAGGTAAAAGAACAAGCTTTAAGAAGCAAATACCCTTGAGAAAAATTATTAACAATTTAAGATTGTTATTAACAATTTAAATGTTTAAATTGATTTTTAACAATTGCCCCCCCCTCGTAACGAGTTATTAGTATTACCATCGTATTCTACGTCAAATTTTCTATTAGAACCCACGTTTTTTTTCCTGGGGTATTAATTATTACTATTGGAAATAAATTAATTTATGTAGTGCTGCACGTCTTATCGGTGCGCGGATTCTATCGCCTGTAATATTTTCTTGCATAATTTCGTTTTTCTCTATAATACATATAGTTTTTTATTTTAATCAGTTCAAAATAGATGTTACTGACTGAGACAATCTTATTAAAAATTATTACTAGACATTTTGTATTACTTGAGTACTTTGTTGTTATTAATAGATGAAGCTTAACTACTTCCTTCCGTAGTCGTACCGAACTTTCACGTATGTTACCTATTTAAATACAATTATTGACAATGACACATACCTTTCCAGTGCAATTATAGTCACGTATAACTAAACAGTTAGCCGAATACAGCCTAGTATCTGGCTAAGCATTCTTTACCGCGACCGCGAGTGTTCATATCAAATTTATCCGCTCGTAAGTTTGGCCCTGTGTGTCTAAGCTAGTGAGCCTATTGGTAAAGTGCTGACAAAAATCATAATGATGAATTACAATGCACAAACATTGGTACTGACTCGTGTTTTAATCCCTTTAAGTTAGTTAGTCATTCGAGAAGAAGAAAAGTAACATTGAGAAAAGTGAATGAAAATTTTCTGCGCGCATTAAATATGTATGTCCATTTCTGAATGTTTACGTCACGATACTATCTATTGCTGTTCATCTCTTTCAGAGACAACTCGTAGAATTTATCAAAACGAATTTGAAAGACATAGATAAGATAATATACATATTTTTCGGATGATGCAAGCGGACAATATAAAAACAAAAAAAATTTTATAAATCTTACTCATCATATAAATGATTTTAAAATAGCAGCTGAGTGGCACTTTTTTCCAACCTCACATGGTAAAGGACCATGTGACGGAATAGGTGGAACATTAAAACGACTTGCTGCTAGAGCTATTCTTCAAAGGGTAAATAAACCGATCCGCACTCCGGAAGAGTTGTTCAATTGGGCGTCTAAAGCTCTACCAAATATAACGTGTCGCTATTTAACTAATAATGATTATGAAGAGGAAGAAAAAAGATTATTAACGCGTTTCCAAAAAGCTACAACGATAAAAGGCACGTTAAAGTATCATTGTATAGTTCCAAACTCCCTTCAAGAATTGGAAGCAAAGCAATTCTCATTGTATGGAAAGAAAACTATTGTGAAAATTTTTTAATAAAATAATACTATACACGTATAGTATAAGAGTAAATGTAAATATTGTACAATGTCACTTAGAACGAGGTACTTAGTCACTAATAATGATGTATTGAAATCTTAATAAATAACAGTATTCATTTGCTACAATAATGTTTTGTATTCACTACTTTTTTTTATTTAATTATGCATGATGTTAATTGTGCTTACAAATACTGTTTAACTGAAGATGTCAAATAATTATTTATATAACGGAAAGAGAAGATGTGGAGAAGAAAATAAGCCGTGCGGTAGAATCCGTGCGCCGATAAGACGTGCCGCACTACATAAATTAATTTATTTCCAATAGTAATAATTAATACCCCAGAAAAAAAAAAGTGGTTTCTAATAGAAAATTTGATGCAGAATACGATGGTAATACTAATAACTCGCTACGAGGGGGGGGCAATTGTTAAAAATCAAATTAAACATTTAAATTGTTAATAACAATCTTAAATTGTTAATAATTTTTCTCAAAGGTATTTTTTTCTTAAAGCTTGTCCTTTTACCTTCGAAATGCAAAAAAAGCACAGTCTGTAGCTTAAATAGAACCGGAGTTATGAATTTTTGAAAATTCCTCTTTAAGCACAAAATCACCGAAATCGCGGAATTTCAATACTTTTTAGCGTCCAAAATATTGTGAAAAAAAATAAATAAAAAAATACGGGTCTCTTTTTTTTCAATATAGAACCCGTAAAAAAAGTTTCAGCTAAATCAAAAATGTATCGGTCAGAAAGGTGTTCGGTTTGTAAAAGAACGTCCCATGTGTGGATATTGTTTGTATCTCACTTGACTTCTCATCAACTTGAATGTGTAAGTATGCCTTGAACAAATCCAGACGACAAAAATATCTGGAGTCTCTCAGGCTGTTAAGAACGTCGTCAATCTTCCTGATAGGGTAGTGTGCACCTACTAGCCTCTCGTTCACGCCGATTTTGTAGTCGACGCAGAGACGTACGTTGTTATCAGGCTTGGGTATCACTACCAACGGTGACCCCCAGTCGCTCGTTTCGACTTTTGTGATGATTCCAGCTGCTTCCAGTGCGTCCAGTTCCTTGTCGACCTTGTCAATGAGTGCGTAGGGCAACTCACGTTCTCGATGGAAAATCGGTGTCGCGTTCTGACGTAACTTGAGGCTCACTTTGACATTAGGCACACATCCGATCTTCTCTTCAAAAACTCCTGGAAAAAGAGTCAACAGCTCCTGCACTTCGCTGTCATCGTCGTTGATCTTGCTGATTGCACTTGCGTCGATGTTGTGGCTGTCAATCTCCTGTAAGTTGATGCCCAATCTTCGTATCCATACTCGACCCAGCAAAGCGTCGTTCTCTTCGGGAACAACGTATAACTCCTCGGTGCTCTTCCTTCCACGATGCTCTACTTCAACGACAATCTTACCATCCGGAGCAAACACATGTCCAGTGTACGATCGGAAGACAATTGGAACCGGTTGTAGCGGAACGTTGATGCTCAGAGTTGCAAACTTGTTACGTGGTAAGAAAGTGTAACCTGAACCTGAATCAACTTCGAATGTCATAGGCTTACCTCCGATGCTCACCTGTGTGTAAAATCGCTCCGCTTCTCTGCTCAAACTGCTGCTCCGATAGACGTCGACAACTTGAAAGATCCTTGAAATGCACTTCCTGTTGTTTTATTTGTTTAGTGGCACCGCTGTTTTGCTTCTTCTCGGTCAGGGTCTTGATACACACCTTTGACACGTGTCCAGTACTGCTGCATGCTGAACACCTAAGGTTGTTTCTGTCACTGTGACAATCTTTTGCAAAGTGATTGTTACGTCCACACCTCAAACAGAGACCATCAATGCCCAGATCCTTGTAGTTTACTCTTGACTTGGACTTGCCTCTTGCTCGACTCCTGCCTCGTTGCGGTCTGCTCGATCGACTGTACTGCGATGATCCCACTTTGTTAATGTCGCTCGTTGCTGACAAGGCTGTTGCACTAGCCGCTGCACTGACTTGTTTCTGTGAAAGCTCCTTGGAATCCAGTTTCGACGTTTCAAGGGCGATCGCTACTTCCTCAATCTCCGAAAATGCCTTCTTGTCGGACTGTAGCAATTTCTCACGAATGCTGTTGTCTCTGATCCCTCGAATAAGCTGTGCTCTCAGAAACGTATCGGCTATGGACTTTTTACATTCGCACATGAAGTCACAATCACCTATATCTGTACGTAGGGCTGCCGTGTACTCGGCGACCGACTGCTGCTCACTTTGGTACTTGCTCAGGAACTGGTGTTGCGCAACGAGTACATTCTTCTTCGGTGCCAAGTGCTTTTCCAATGTTGAAACCAGCTCATCGTAAGACAAGTCGCTCGGTGTTTTGGGTGATGCCAGGGCTGTCACTGTGTTGAAATGTTTTGCTCCGATAGAATTCAACAACAACTGAGCACAATACTCCTTATTCTCGAACAACCCTTTCATCTTCAAGTAGTTTTCAAAACGTTGCCTGTAATTTCTAAACGTTTCTTTCTTGGAATCAAAAACCTCAAAGTTGACAAAAGCGGCGTTGAGCAAATTGGCTTGTGCACTTGCCACTTCTTGTGGATCCTGCTGTTTTGAGTTCCCACCTGTGCTTGCTTTTGCTGTTACTTGGGCGATTTGCTCCATCATCGCCTTTTGAAGCTCCATGAACTGCTTGAACTGATTTGCATCCATTTTTCTCTTGAATGCTCTCTCCGTTTGTTTTTTTTAATTTTAGGTTACAATGTGTTATGAGATATTTGGAGGTTAGTTTTCCACACGTTTCTACTGCTTTGATACTATAATAATGTTTTACCGTCATCGCGGATTGTGATCAATCATATATCATTTGATGCGAAATTTCATAAATATTAAGAAAACATCCGGCCGACCAATGTTTTTTTAGCCGGAAAGGTCTGGCATACCTATTTGAAGGGTGTGATAGGAAGTACAATTTCTCTGTTATACGGAAACCTTTTTTTTTTTGGTATGCGGGCTTAGAAATTGCCAGAAGTATCGCGCATACCAGTTTTTATTGCATGCTCTCGATTTTTACCATCACACATTTCACATTGTTAAAGACATTTATTTCGGAGTAAATATATTTTGACAAACTACTCTGGTTTCTTCCTTACATTTTAAGTTGTATATAGATGAGTATGGAAAAGTAATTAAGGGAAAATTTAATTTTAATCAATCAAACAATTAATTAAAGTTCATACAGAAGTTAATGTTCAACTCAAGTTTATTTATTAATAATCATCCAAATCATTCTCATCAAAATTATAATTTCTTTCCTCCTCTGATTCTTCGCTTTCTAACGGTTTCTAGGTTCCTTTAAAAAGTACATAAGTGGGAGAGATTTCTGGTCCACGTTGAAACAGTGCTTGAGTTCTTCTTTCTTTATTTTCTATGTATTTGAAATTTACCTGCCCCAACAGTTTGACGTACACAATACCTTAGGGTGAGGTTGTCCTACTCTCTTAATTCCGATTTCTTTTCAGGAAAAGAGAGCATATCAAATTTTCGTACGTCTTTTTGTCTTATTCCAAAACTGTCAGAGCTTGCCTAGCCTTGTCCTACAGCATTTAGGAAGTTCAGATCACTTCGACATTACAGTCTGCTGTTTCCATAGCTGTCGAAATGTCGTTATTCTATGTATATAGTTTTCTACGCATCAGCATTATACAGATATATATTGATTAAACAAAACTGGCCATTTAATAATTGAAAAACATTTCTTTCTCAATTATAAAACCGTGTGATATTTTTACATTTTGTGATATCATAAACCAATGTGTTTTGTTTTTTTAGGGCTGTTACTACTCGAGTAGGGTAGACTGGGAACGGTTGTAACAATTTTGCTTTTATGGTTCATATCATTGCTATCGCAGATCTAAGAACTAAATACAACATTGCAAATTGAAGAATACTCTTTTGAGTTAACCTTACACTTAAACTAAATATCATATATGCAGTATTTTTTTGTCAGCAAGGCATTATTCAGTTTGTGTGCCACTGTTACAACCGTCCTCATGCCGTCAACGGTTGTAACAGTGATGGGGGACGGTTGTAACATACCCAAAATAAACAAAAACAAGTAATTTCAATGAGTTCAATCCCGGAAATTCAACAAAGTTATTATAATAATAAAATCAAGATCAAGAAAAATCTATGAAACGTAATATGCATTATTAATGAAGATAATTTGAAAAGGAATCGACCACAAATACTTACTTTTGATGCTCAAAATAATATATAACCTGCACGCGCATTAACCGCGCGGAAGGCGCGGTGACACTGGTAATCGTGTGTATACCTGCCCGCCGCGTCTCTTTCCCCTTATACTCTTCACTCTCCTGTAGATAGTTTAGGAAATATTCGAGCTGTTACAACCGTACCCCGTTACAATCGTATCCAGTCTCCCCTACTTTTGAATTCAATTACTTGAGTATTTGAGTACTCGAGTACAAAGATCCGAGTTTGAGTGAAGGAGTTTTGAGTACCTGAGTACTCGAGTACTTGAGAGCAAAAAGATCCGAGAACTCGAGTGAGGAATTATTTGAGTATTAGAGTTTGGTAGTATTCAAGTACTTGAGTATTTTTTTATTATGTATTAAAACGCGTAACTTAAAAAAAAAGGTTTCCGTGATACAGAGAAATTGTACCTCCTATCGCACCCTTCAAATAGGTATGCCAGACCTTTCCGGCTAAAAAACATTGGTCGGCCGGATGTTTTCTTAATATTTATGAAATTTCGCATCAAATGATAATATGATTGATCACAATCCGCGATGACGGTAAAACATTATGGCCATTTAATAATACATAATTTATTTAAACATATTTTCGGCCAATTAAATCTACACCGACCAAGCTTACCTACCTTATTCGGCTAAGTGCGAACTATTATTCTTCATTAAACATTTTCAAATCTGCGATCACGGGGCTTTCAGGATTGCCGGCTCCTCGCCTAACTGGACTGCAAACTTAGTATTCTTATCATGATGAATTTCTGTTGCGTCGATGCGTGTTGAGTGGAATTGGAAACATTTAATTGAAGCTAATTTGTGGCAGGTTCAGCATATTCTCATTCAGCTGTTAGAGCGCCTGGCACGACATAAACATGGGAAATTTATTGTTACTTGAACTAAACTAAGCCATATGACCGTACGGTAAAATTATGTCTGTGGAGTGTGGAGTGCGCAGCGGCGAGAAAATTGTATTGCTCTCAAAAGAGAATGAAACTTGTGCCTGTGCTGTGGGACGTGGATGATGACTGATGGGTCAACAAGTCAGCACTCAGCAGAGCCCGGTTATCTCCTCCTTGAGTTGGGGTAGGAATATCGGATATCTTAGAGTGTTGCGTCGTTTGCGATATGTCAATCAGCTGTTTGCTTTCACTCCTGACGTATTTGGCTCTCCAATGAAAGAAGACATCTAGATTCTAATCGTGGGCGCTTTCTGCAAATCTGTAGAGATAAGAAGTTTTATTCAAGAATTCAAGTGAAGTGGTAATATTATCGACAAGGTGAGCCAATATTTACATTAGTGGCTACGGCGTGTGGCGATATTGGCGCGTTCTGCAAAATCTGTTTACTTTGCACCTTTGCAGTATTACCGGTATCTTCATTGTTCTTTATTTTCCCATATGTGCATGAATTCAGCTGAATACGTGGACAGACTGCTTTAGATCCCATCCATGCAAATCACAGGTAACCAACCGACCGTGAGCGCAATGCCTTTCAATTGTGCTTCGCTTTAAAAATACTCAAATGATGTAATCCTCTCAGAATCTCCGCTCCGGAGTGTGAATCTGTGCATTCAATAGCTTCGAAAGAACCCAACGAAATCAAAGCATTTAGCTAACTTAAGATACTTAATCGAAATAGGCTGTCGTCATCACGGCGGGATCTGCTTGGCGCTATTACGACTTGTGATTGTATTATACTTAAACTTAACCCAACGCACGGCTGGCTATTTCCTCCTTTAGCTGCCTCTGAGATTTGCCCATGTAGATTTCGCGGTAACGAAGACGACGTCGCGCCGCAACCACGAAAACAGACTTGATTGGAAGAAGGGGGAGTAGAATTATTATGTGCTTACAGAGCTTCCGACTCGAAAAGCTATTCTAGACTAGGTGGCCGCATCAGTTCAGTCATTAGTCAATCGGGGAACAAGGTAAAGATTGTATCGTTGCACCAAACTTACCTGATAACGACGTGATTTAGTGGCATTCGTTGCCGGGAGTTGAATGCAATAGTGAAATGTGAAGAGCCCCAATAAAGTGAACTCTGTACAAGGTGAATCGATTGGGTGGTTGTATCTAGGTCACAGACCTGCCTATGCACGAAAATACACAAGAGTGTATTAAACATTTTAAATATCTCATCGGTTTTTGGATAGCGGCTTATTACGCCCCTGCAATCTGAGAAAGGTCTACTCAAGGAGACTGCCAGTATGAGGTAAGATAGAAAAGAAAGTCTGTGTTCTTGGAACTGGGGCATCCTAATTAGACTAAACATCCTTCGTAGTTATGCGACTACAAATATTTTGTTTGAGGTGATATCATCTGATTGAACGTAACAGACGCAATTTCGTTGCTAATTTGCCAACAGAGGAGAGCTAAACAGCTTGTGTTAATCATTTACTACGCTGTTCAGGCTAATTCAATTCTGGAGATGTCTTTGGCATTCTTTCGGGTGATAAAGATCAACACGGTTGTTTGACCAGAACTAGCCTTGAACCAGAGCTGTATATCGCGGTTGTGGTAATACTTTACGGCAGTCAATTTATTGACTTTTATTTAATCCAAACTTACTCAACGATTAGCTTGGTCTGTTCTACACACCGAATTTGTGTTGCAATTAATCTTTTAACATAAAGGCTGTTAAGCACAAGGTGTATACCTACAAATAATTGAGTGAAAAAAATCTCGCCTAGAAATAAAAACAAACACTACAGGGTGTTTCATCTACGTGGGAATGAATGAATGGTAGATCTCACCTAGGCAAACAAAACAAAAAAAATCACATTGGCCCCGGGGGTGTCAGCCTCAACTGTTTGGGAGCTACAGGGTGATTAATAAATACGAGATGCACATTATCATTTTCTTTTTAACTTCTGATCTACTCAACGCAGCGGCATCAAACTCACGTCAAGCAACTACATAATATCTCAATGTGCTTTCCAAAAAATGCCAACAATGTTGATCTACCTCTACCACTGCATTCAAGGCTGGCCCCCATAGAATCCGGCAACGGCAAATCAACCGTCGCCTTTGCCGCAGAGCTTGAGAGCTTGAAGCATTTTGAGTCCGGCAAGAGCGATCCAAACCCATAGAATCCGTCGACGCATCCGCTCCCGCTCAGCTGTTTATGACAATTCGAGACCAACCGTCAACTGGCGCAGTATACTCCGCATATGAATTAACCAGGTAAATCTAGTACCAATTCGTCAAGCAACTAGACAGATGAATTCGGGAAAAACTCGGAACCCGCCAGGTAATCCAAACGAAGAAACAGCAAACCGAATAATTACAAAATATCCAAAACAATTCACAGATATCAAATTCTAACCTTTACTTGTCAAATAAACAGCTGATTCAACGAATCCCAACTGTCAGTTGTCAAAGGTCTCTCAGAAAAAGCTTTCCCACGCCGGATTGCTGCAACGAAATATAGAAGGTTACTCTAAATTTCTCTCCGGCTATAGGTTAGCTTCCATATGAATGTATGTATTCAATAGTTGTGCGGCGACGGTGAAGGCGCCGACGTTTGCCGTTGCCGGATTCTATGGTGGCCTGCCTTTACAGTTCCTTGCGAAAATGAAATATGCTTTAAAATTTCGTAAAACTCACGTTTCTCTCTCCAAATTTCATGCAATTAATACACCTATTTTCTATACTTATTAAATTGTCCATCTTGTAACTGTCGGTTGACGGCGGCCATTATTATTTTTCTCAAACATACATACAACGTATAGCACTCCCACAAACAAATCTAACGACACTTTAAGTATGAAAATTCATCAAGTCATTTGCGCTACAGAATGCGCCAAATAAATGGACATCATACATACATATATGTGTGTACATACATAACATACATTCATGCATCCGAAAAACATTATAATCCTGGGACAGTCGGGAAAAAAGTTAATTAATTCTGCAATGACGAATATACAGGGTGTATTGCATAACGCATGCAGAAATGATATAAGGGGTGATAGATCTCAACTAGGCATCTCAACCGTTTTCGAATTACAGGGTGAAAAATGAATTCGGGATGTACATTATTATTTTACTTTTATCTTTTGATCAACTCAACGCAGCGACATCATTTTTGATTTTCCGCAAACGGTTTTCTACGTATAAATGTGTATATCCTTTCTCTAGCTGGATGTGTTATACCTCCTAGAAAGGCAACAAGATAGTCAATTCAGGAAAATGAATGAATTTCTGAGACAAATTGGGAGAAACGTGAGCTTTAGAAAGTTTTAGAGCCTTTCTTAATTTTCGCAAGTGACTGTACATGCAGTAATAGAGGTAGAAGTAAGTAGTTGTTTGGCGTGAGTTTGATACCGCTGCGTTTATTAGATCGAAAGATAATCAAATAATATTGTGCATCCCGAATTTATTAATCACCCTGTAACTCGAAAACGGTTGAGATGTCCATACAATTTGTTGTTTTCCTAGGTGGTCCCTATCATTTCTGCATGCGTTATACGATACACTTCATACACTCTGTATGTACATACAGTCGAGTTGAAATTAAAGGGTCTACAAGTTTATCATAATATAATAGAACAATCCTTTTTTTACCCGTAGATAAGAATAAACACTCTACAAATACTGGTTATCTGTTCTGTACTTGTCTGTTGTTTATTCATCTCGAATTGGAAAAAAACCAGATTATGTGAATAATTACGCTGACTATATTATACGCCATTTGTTTTATTTTTAGGCAGATAAAACACATCAGTGTGTATACATTTTCTGCTACTTGAGATTTTCTACCAGATGTACCAAACAATTATTAATGGGTTTATTGTCTTCTATCACTCGAGAATTACTCCCCCCCCCCCCCCGTCTAGAAATAGAATCGCTTCATCTTAGATAGGCCGCTACCGGCTGGAATTTCACAAAAACCACAAAATCTCATCGCGCTATCAGTTTATGTATTATGACTCAAGGAAGGAAAATAGCAGCGTGTTTCAGCTTGTTAGCCGTAGCTCAGAAGCTGTACGTGAGTCATATCAAGGCCATGTGGTAGAGAACACTCCACGAAAAAGCTTCTGCAATCATGTGAACATAGAGACTAATTTTAATTCCTCCCCGAAAGTCGTATTCACGAAATTCAAGCTTATCTCACTTCTCCCTCGTTGTTTATTCCAGTGGTGCGGAAGATATACGGCAGAACCCGGAAGAGGGCGACCTTCTTGTGGATGAAACTAGTTCTCCCCCTGCAGCAGTAGGTGACGAAATGGCAGCAGCTAGTAAGGAGGTGAACCCTGAGGCTGAAGAGGCCACAAAAACAATATCTACAGATGATGATGGCATTTTTTCTCTAATGTATACCGTTGCAAAAAAAGTTGCAGTCGCCGGCACAATATATTTCATCGGGTACATGGGCTGGTCGGTGGCATGGTTGATTGCACCTGTTATTTTTGCCGTCGCCAGAGATCAATGGAGGAAGACGACAGACCAAAAGAGAAACATTGCAAAAGCTTCTGCTATGGCATGTGAGAAGGATGTGATCCTTGCGAGAATCGACGAACTTCCTGCATGGGTAAGTAAATTCCTTTAAAAGAATGAAAGTCCACCTTACAAGCTTGCTATACCAAGTCGGAAAATGATTTAATAGTTGAATTAGCTTTAAAGCTTCCTTTAATGATTTTGCATGTAAAGCTATAGAAATTGTATGGAATTGTATTTTTTTAATAAGTATTCGTAACATCCTAGTACAAGAAACAAAATTCGCTTAAGTAATAGTTGTAAATCTATTCTACCTACCGTGTCTAATTTTCCTTTCAATTTTATGATTATGAAACGGACTGCAAGTCATCTCATTTGGTATAGCTGAATAGCATATTATATTTGTAAAAAAAGTAACGTTTAATGGTATGTACAGTCCATATCGAAATGCCGAAATGCGTTGACCGACGTCGTGTGGATGCACAGGCATATTCTGCGGTTTCCCGCATAAAAAATTATTAAATTATTAATCCGTTTGATTAAAACCTGATATTTAAATAGATCCTGCTTTTTACAATTATTATTATATTTTTAGGTGTACTTCCCTGACGTTGAGCGTTGTGAATGGGTGAACAGGGTAATATTGGAATTTGCTTTTGCTCAGTCGTTAAATTTTAAATAGATATCTTTCCTTTGAACAGATCCTTCATCAAGTTTGGCCTAATGCAAATCATTTCGCCCACGATCTTGTTAAGAACACAATCGAGCCAAGTGTCGCTAAAGCTCTGACAAAGTATAAACTCTCTGGATTCAAATTCGATCGAATCATCCTAGGAACGATTCCACCCAGAATTGGAGGTGTAAAGGTTTACGACAAAAACGTATCTAGAAACGAGATCATCATGGATCTGGACCTGTTCTATGCCAGTGATTGCGACATAAATTTCACGGTGAGCGGAATGAGGGGAGGCTTAAAAGATTTCCAAATCCACGGAATGATAAGAGTGATCATGAAACCATTGATTCGTTCGATGCCACTTGTTGGAGGTCTTCAGATTTTCTTCCTGAACAACCCCAATGTCGACTTCAACCTAGTTGGGATCATTGATCTCCTCGACATGCCTGGACTGAGTGATATCTTCAGACGGGTCATTGTGGAGCAGATAGCAGCCATTATGGTATTACCACACAAACTGCCGATCATCTTGAGCAAAGAAGTTCCTCCCATTGACCTTACAATGCCTGAACCAGAGGTAACGATGATTTTTTCATTTGTTTACTCATTTTAAAATGTTCCCTTCAAATTTAGGGAGTACTAAGAATCCACGTTATTGAAGCCAAAGATCTCATGAAAAAAGACGTATCAATGCTCGGCAAAGGGAAATCCGATCCGTATGCGGTAATTAACGTTGGTGCCCAAGAGTTCAAGACTAAAGTGATTGATAATAATGTGAATCCCAAGTGGGACTACTGGTGTGAGGTAAGACTTATCGTGGAGACGTTTTATCCACTTGTTTTAGGCATTAACGTTTATAGAAAAAAGCTTAAATAATAAGTTGAAAGGCGTTTTTTTTCATATTAACACTCTTTTGTGTGTTGTGACTCTTCGGAGGCGATTGACACTTTTCTTAGAAGTTCTGTTAGTTTCATTTTTATACCAACAATGTTTCTAGCAAGGTAGAGAGCTAGCTTACAGGAATTGCTGATTTATTTGTTCGGTTGCAAAACATTTAACATGTTGCTGATATGATGGCCATTGAGTACACGGATGATGCATGCATTCGATAGAATTAGAACTAGAAACGATAGGTAATGGGAACAATTTTATAATCAGACATTCGCAAAATTAGGGTAAACATTTTCCTGGCAATTTGATAGTTTTTGTATAGCGATTGTTGGAAAGATGTGTTTTAATTCATACTACTCGACTCTACACAGTGTTATTACTACCTCTAAAAAATTACTCCTTCACTCTTTTTTTTTCATGTAAATGAATCGCCCCCTACAGTCATTATAATTCTGTCAAGGTCATGTATGGTTGGTATGCAAATGCAAAGAAAACATACACCATGGACATTTCAACAGAACCCTCTGTTAAGTAAGATAACAATTTCGGATTATTTCAAACATAAAAAAAGTATTATTAGATGATCAAGAATAGTTCCGAAGAAATGAACGAGTGTTATGCCTCTATACATGCTCTTATTCAATATTTAAATTTATAAGCGGAACACCTGCACTATACCCAATTTGAAGGTCTTTTGTATTTGGGGTATTTTATTCCACTTGATGGGAATGTTTGATTTAGATTAAGTTTCGTCCATATTTACTTGTCCAATGAACAGTATTTGAAGCTTTTTATGCTGAATATTTCTTTGTGCTGCCACTCACTAAGCACGAGTAATGGTCGTCCCGACATCTAAATGAGAGAACTAAGAATATTTTATGTGGCATAAAACGCACTTTCAATTAGCTGAGTTCTCTTCTTTCGTACGCAAAGTTATCTTTCGTGCTGCTTCGTCTGGCTTGATATGCAAGTAATCTGGTGTTCCGCAGGGTACTCACCTTACACCACTTTTTTTTTTGTTATCTCACTCGAAAGGCGAAGTCGTCAGTGTTACTTGATCATGCCAGATTTGCCAAGCAAAACATTACGTATGGTCAGAAAGTTTGTATTTTTACATAAACTGAATGAAATATATGAGAAACTCGCAAAATACTGATGGGCTTAATCTGATAATAATAATAATACCGATACTGTGTGTACAAGCAAAGCGGTCAACAAGCCATTGCGTGTAGACACGTCGTCAGTCTAATGGGTCAAATTTAGCTCAGAAATTTTATACAAGTGGTGCTTTATGCGCACAGGCGGGTCAGTAAATTAAATGATTTCATCTTGAGAGGTGAGCGATGGACCAGTCGTGCCGAGTGTGTGTGGGCGATAACGTTGACAGTACGGCTGTTTTTTTTGACTCGATTTTGGATTCCCAACCGAGTCCACGGTTCGAGCCTGCTTCAATTCGTTTTTTGAACTTTTTCGTTCCTGAAATTTGTCAGCTTGCTGCTCGACTGCAAATTCCGTAACAATATTGTGTAAAAGGTAAACAATATTGTTTTTTTTCACTTGCCCCTTCATTTAATAATTCAATACAATTATTAGCGAGGTTTTGTAGTTCGCAAAAATCACGACTGTACAAGCGAGTCAAGCCAAAAACCCCACTTGTAAAGAATTATCCTTCGCTCCGCTGCCAGCCTGCTCTCTGCGACGCAACTGGTATTTTTAGTGCGTATAGTTTTGAAAGCAAATGGCGTCAGACTTACGAGACACTGGTATAATGAGTTTTTCTTCAGTAATGAAGACAAAAACCACTCCCGGGACCACCGTGAACGACGTGCAGACTTTATTTTCTTCTTTAATTTTTGTGCACATGGTGCAATTATCGTCATTAACAGTTTTTCCATTATGGCAATTTCGGTACGACTGAGCAAACTTTTGCTGAACGAGTGTAGCCGCACGATTTGCTTCAGTCTTTTTAGTCAGCCTTTCCAGATCATACAAGACTGACCATAAAATTACTACGATTACGAATATTATATAAGACCAGCCTTAAGACTCTGTTATGCTGACGATGCGAAAATTTTTCGTACTATTTCGTTTCAGGATTGCTATACAGGAAATCAGGTAAACACATCGTACATTTTACTGACTGAATATTTTCCTTTTATAGAATGTCTATTGAGTCAAAATGCCCAAGTGGGTTTTCTCGTTAAAAAGCTAATATGATTTTTTGCCACATAGAGTTGCATTGCTCGTGTGCATAAACGTAATTTGAGATAGTGAGCTTCCTCTCACTCAGGCTGTTAGGTCACATAAATCCGAAGTTATTTCTTCCTAGTTCAACAGTGCATTTTCAAGCCCAATGTAGGGACACCGAATTCGGTGAGCTTTGTGTGCTCTGAAGCGCAATGATGCTTCTTATCATATTGCTTGTGTTTTTTTATTCGGCTGACACTCTTGATCAACGCTCTAACATGAAAGTATTATTACGTACATTCCTCGCAGTTGGTAACAATAACAGAATTCTGATTATTTGTAGCTGTAAAATTCGTTCGTACTTATAAAAGAAATCTAACAGTAACGGAATGTAGCAAAATATCTTGAGGTGATTTCTAAGAATGCGTTTGTGCAAACTCACACTGAAACAAAAGACCATGGCAGTAGTAAAAAAATAGTTCTTTTCAATGATGCAGTCGACTGCCGACGATTTCCGACAGCTTGTAGTCGTTTAATGAGCTGCTGAAATAGACTGTGTTTGGTGTTGAATTTTGGTGTTGGTAACTGGCTTCGGTCTTCCACGGCCTAAGTTACTAAACAGACTTAATGTTCGCTAGGGACAGTTTGGCGCGTATTTTCAATATATATACAATATAATCGCGTTTAGTTTTAGTTGTACAAAGCAGAAGTTTTGCTTTAATTAGAATGTGTTTCTAACACCTCTTAGAACTGTCTGGCCCAGGACTAAAACTTTACTACTTTGTGCATTATGAGAAAATACGTCCTAATTTCAACGACATTGATTGCAAATTAAAAAAAGGCACTTGCAGAGCAGCAGTCGCTCTATTAGGCGTTAGCTTCTTTATAGATTCAATAAGGCAAATATATAAGACACATTTCTTAGGAATACACACGACATAGCTCGTGTAAGCTACATAGCACAACAATACTAGGTGAAGGTGACGTATATTAATACAAGAAAGCTCAAGTACATACATCAGAAAATTGGGAGCATGTACTAGAAAAGGAATAACAGGGAGGATCAAAACAGAGCTGAAAAATAAAATCGACTTTATACTAGGTTTCTAAGAACTGTATATATGTACATATATATATATACATATATATATAAAGGCGATCAAGCTATACCGTGCAATATGTTCATAACAATACGATACTTTGAAAAGATACATCGGTTCATTTAAAATTCTGTTTTGCTAGCACTTTCTATTCCTAGAAACAGACTGTATGGCAGCCAAGAAAATTTAAACGGTGCAATAAATTGGAACAATAGTCAAAGTTTATGAACTTAATTACTGTGCGCATTTAGTAGAACTAACTACCATAGCAATAGTAACTTTAAAATTACGTGTGAAATGATACGCCATATGAACGAGAATGCATCTATTTCGGCAACTAGTGTTTAGCGTGCTTAATCTCGACATTTTTGCTTTCTTTCACTGATTTTCTGAAGAAAAATGTTCACTATGTTATCTTTATAGTTAGTTATATTACAGTTAGTTTGCACTTCGCCTATTAGAAACACTCTTTGATTTGAATATCGCACTTGTTTGTACCTCAATTAACCTGGCAATCCACAAACCCTACAAATAACCTGTAGATTTCTACCACACGATCGTTCAATTTAGGTAAGTCAGTAAGCCTGACATTGATTCCCATTTATCTTAATAGATGATAGTATTAAAAGTCGACTTCGTTAATGGTTCATCTATCACATGTAAGTAATCAAATTGTTGATGAAGCTGTTGTTAAATAAAAAACACGTCCATAAGATACAATGTTTGCCTCATTCACATATACGACACGTATACACTATATATAATTCCGTTCCTGTTAGATCTTTCTTTAAAAGGTTCGGATTAAGTTGAAAGTGAAGTGAAAATTGAGTAATTTCTTGTTTCCAGTAGTTAGTAATTAATATAATTTGATAATTTTTAATAAAATAATTAAATCGTGCCAAAAGCAGAACAAATTTCAACTTTATATTTTTACCGCCAAATTTATTTTTAAAGGTTCAAATAGGAATCCATGCCAACTGCTCACACCCGAAATCGCTAATACGGTATTTAATCACGGAGTTAACCGTGTGAAAAACGTATTTTTCCCATTTACCCCATTGATGGCAGTATCTTTAGATAGGTATCCTAAAATGAAACAAAAACTATTGTAGGATCTTGAAGGGAAATCTTGAAGCTTAACTTAAATTCCAAAATTTAGAATGCAAATTCAAGATCAACGACTCGGAAAACCCCCGAGTGTTGTTTTTCACATTTGCCATCTTGAATTTTTTTGTTAGAAACCCTCGCGGGCAAGCGCAAAACAGCTCATCAAAGTTTCATCGCAATCGGCTGACACAAACAGCCAAACAAATATTCATTTGTATATATTATATAAAATAGGATAAAAAGAGTAATTTGTTAGAGGGGATTATAACACTCTGTAGAATCGCTGGTTTACCATGGAACACATTTATTCTTAGGTCCTTAAATGTATGTATATATGGGCAAGTGGTGCAATTCGGCTTTTATAGACATTTTTTTTTAATTTTGAGGCAAAGGAGCAATACTAAAATCTCGATTAGAATTTTGAGTTAAATTTCATGTAGTGTGTCATCATTTATTTCAGCCTTTATTCTACAAATTATACAGTAGCTTTAAATATTTGAAGGTGTAAAATTAATTAAAGCAAAGTAGATATTGAATAATGTCTGAATTACACATATTTAGTAAACAACTAAATCCGACAACTTGCTACGATAAGCCATATCAAGTTCTTTAGAATTTCAGCTTGATTCAAAAATTTGAATAACAATCTGAAAGATTGGTAGCGTTTCATTTAATCCAATATACATATAGGGTCCTATTCTGAGAGTCGTTTTTATACAAAGTGACTAGACACATTTCTAAGGCTATTATGCTGGGCACAATAGTATACAAAAGGTTCTTAGAATAGGTCCCATTATTAACAATCCTTGAGTTATCATTTAGAAACATGTTATCTTTATGGTATCATAGACATTTTTCAGATTTATTCAACTTGCCCATATGAGTCCAAATTTAAGCATATACAGTGGAAATGCCAAAGCTAAAGGGAATTCGCCGCACAACATGTAATTTAACTCGATTTGAGTCAAACAACAACTAATGGACCAATTGGCAAATGAATGAGATCTATAAATTGTTTTCAACTCGGACAGATTTAAATGATATGGTGAAGCCATGAACTTATTCGATTTCAAACCAATTCCTGTTCTAATTTTCAAATAATTTTTTCTCTGATCTCTCTCTCTTCCGAATGACGTAGTGCTTATAAATGATTCTAGAATGTCGAAGGCTCTACTTCAAAACTTTCATCCGTTCGTAACGTGCTATATTTAAAACTTGTCATCAACTTCAGTTTGTTTTCTTTTCGCTCTTGTGTTCTGTTTTCATTTTTTTTCTTGCTAATTAGGCTGTAATCTTTACCGAAAGTGGACAATATCTCGAATTGATGCTCTTTGACCGGGACGATACTAGCAACGATGAGAATCTTGGAAGGTAAGGACATGAAACATTCGCAAAATTTTAAAATTTTAATTTTTGAATTTATCTATTCTTTCTGTGTATTTAATTATTTTCGAATACTCAAGTCATTCATGCATATTTGAAAGAGCTTAAACATACTTTATGCGTGCGCTTAAATCGGTGGTAGTTTGGTGTCTAAAGGTAGGAATTGCATTTTATAGGTCTAAATGATTTTCTAACATTTTTGCTAAACATTTGTCATGCTTATGCACCTAGTTGTTTCAAAAAACACTCACATACACATTCGCATTGATTTTTAAACATTGAAGATTTTTATCAATAAACATTTAAAATCTGTCCAAAATTAGGCTATTGTTGATGCAACATTAGGTCAAGAAATTTTCTTCAATTTGTGGGACTACGATGCGGCTATTTCACGTGTTGTCGATCCCAGCGACGATTTTCTCGGAAGGTGGTCTATTTATCGTAAATTTTGTTTTTTTGATTGTTTTAACTTTGAAATTTTGTATTTTAATATGTGTACGATTTTAAACATTTTCCGAAACTCTACAAATAAGTCGCTCTGCTAATTTTTGTAGTGTACATATGTATTTATCTGTGCATAATCGCTAGAAGTTTGTAAATTCTTGTAAATATTGTGTACATTTTAATATGTTTTGCTTGAGTGGTCACATTTGAAAAAAAGTTGTTGTATGTAAGAGTTTTGTAAAGGTTTGGTTTTCGGTATATAACAGCAAATTAATTCTTCCTTCTAGGTCTCTTTCTTTCATTTGTAAAGTGAGTAAAAGTAGTAAAAGATTTATATTTTTATCTTCTACTCAATGCACATCATAAAATTTAGGGGTGTTTTCAATATGCATCATATATAGAGAGTGGAAGGCTTTGGTTTCCTATTTTATGATAAAACCGGATTTTTATAATACAACGCTATCAAGCATAACTCGGTCGAAACAACGACATCGAATATAGCAAAATCGTTATAGTATGTTCTCAGATTTTCTTTAGCTGCACAAGATTTTCTATCAACTTGATATTTGGCACAGTTTCAGAAGTCATTATCCCTCGTCTATACCCGGCGAAAAATTTTCAGAAGTATTTTTATTTAAATTAAATAGAAGGCAAATTCAGAACTCCAAAAAATTACTTGACGGATTCCAAAAATATTTAATTTTAAACCGCATTAGTTTTTAACTTTGACGATTAAAATCAAATTCTTATTTTTGCCGAAGAGTGTTCTTTGCCGGAGTTGTCAGCAAGAATATAAGCAAAAATTTGGATTACTTTTTCTCCGCACTCTCAGATAATATATAACTAAATTTTTACTTGAGACTATGTACTCACAACAATTTTTAACCGAAAGGTTACTTATTCGAAGCGTAAAATAATATTTCCCTTCGATATAATTCTTACTTAGTCTTCAGACAGGTATATCCAGTCAGGAATTGGTTAACGATTTTTACTTGAATTTTATCATACAAATCTATTATGTCCAATGCCAATAAAATATTTTGTCCAAAATGCAGCTCTCCTTTCTCTCGATGTATCGAACGAAACTAGTTGAAGGCGGTGGTGGTGGTGTCTACAATAATTTTCTAGTTTAATAGTAAATTTTATCTACTAGCTAGAGAGCTTATGTCAGTGGCTTTTCAATGATTTCTTAGTACGCCAGAAGTTGAGAATAGTGAAGATCTAACAATAAAAACACCACAGACCACATGCTATACATATTATCGTGTCGTTGCGTTGTCAACAAATATTTCATAAAAAATGTTATACAAAGGGTCCACAAAGCAATTTTTCGCATCTACCTTATTTTAACATTCAATTGCCAGACGTGTGTGCGGCTGTGTTAATGATGAAGTAATTGTTTGATACATACAAGCACCCCGTACGGTCTGTATGAAATTGTGGGCTCGGTCAAATTGACTGAAATTGTGGTAAGTCGTTGGTTTTGTGTTACTGAGAAAAATCTCTACAGCACTTCCGATAATCAATTCCTTCCTACTTATAGCGGTCTGAGTCAGTTCTGCTGTTAATAGCTGCAAAGTAGTATGGTTAGACTATTCCACAGAAACTTTTGTGAAATATTTATAGAAAACATTAATCGGATGGCTTCGAAAAATTGCAAATTAACATTTGTGACATGTGCCAAATACCAAACTGATCGCATTGGCTGTTGGCAACAGTAGTTTGTAGACTGCACTCATGAGAGCTGACTGCAAAAAAGCTAAGCTGGCCTATTGGATTAACAGGATTAAATGTATTTGAGATCTTAGTAGTCACAGCGACATTAAAGGAGGGGTATGGGTTTCAGCGTTAAAAAAAACACTTTTTTTAGGAATTTTTTTTGAAGGAACGGACGGAGCAAATTTATTGAAACCTTTTGTACATTATTAAGCATACCTTTAACAATACTCTGTAATTTTTTCATGCAGAAATATTGCAAAACAAGCCGGTGATAGAGCTTGCCCCAGAACGTCTTTGAAAAAATACAATTTGCGGTGTTCACTGTATCTCGGTCGGAAATTATCTCAAATCAAAAACCATTAAAATTTAGTCAAAGTATTATCAAATCCTCCCCCCCTCGAGCTCCGATTTTTTTTTTTCATTTAAAAATTTTTGGTGGCCATCTAAAGTGTAAACTGCTATTTTCCACGAAAAATTCCGCCATTTTGTGGGTGGGAAACCCCCTTAATGTAAAAAAAAAAAATTTAACGAAACGAGGGGGGGAGGTATTTTATATGTAGAAAATGTGTACCAAGTTTCAAATGAATCGGTCTAGTAGTTTTTAAATGGCAGTGAACACGGACTTTGAAAAAGTAGTTTTGAGAAAAACGCGTTTAAAGTTTTTTTACACAGCATATAAGCATAGCAGACAGCATGAGAAGCGGTCACTTGAAACGCTGTATCTTCGTAAATCGACGTTCGATTTACTTGAAATTTTGACACGATACTTTCGAGATGTTGTACATTCAGGAAAAAAATTAAATAGAAAATGCTAAAAAAAAAATTACAAAACCCTACCCCGCCCTTAAGAAAAGTCCTAGTGTGCCTGGGGAGATCGATGGTCGAAGCCTGGTATATTAATAATAGTAAGAAAATTGGTCTTCGTAAATATCTCATCAGACATGCGGGTTCGGATGACAGAGTGAAAAGAAGCAGTACAAATTAGTTCGGTCCGGTTTTATTTTGTTTGTTGAAAAATGTGTTCTTTCATAATTCTTTCAGAACAAAATATTGAACAGATTAATTAAAGTATTGTTTATCCCTGGCTACTACTGCTTCGCATCTCTTAGGCAATTTTCAACTTCTATTTCGAAAAAATCACTCGTATTTTGAGGCTATCCAAGTTTGTAGCCAATTTTCAATTTCTACGAAAGAAGTGAATCGGTGACCTACCAAATCGCGCTGCATCCTTCGGAACAGCCAGTAATCAGAAGGAACAATGTCCAAAGTGGTTGCATTAAAACTTCCCATTTGAGTGGGTGCATTAAAACTTCCCATTTGAGCGGAGCCGAAGCCATCTGTTGAAAGCGGACCGAACTAATTTGTACTCCCAATAAATAACTGGACATAATTTTAATAATATAACATGTTTATTTACAATATACAGATTACTAAAACAAAACAAAATATTTTGTACAAACCTATTGAAACCATTACGTATCATTTGTCATTCAGCAATGACTAGGCTTAGATTTAGTGCTGTCACAAACAATAACTGACTTCCTATTATTACCATATATTCCCTTGGCTATAGATAGAGTAGATAGATAGTATAGATAGGATAGAGTTGAGAGAATATCATTTTGCCCATCATCCTTTAGTTAAATCGACTTTTTTCGTAAAGTTACTACTTTTTAGGTTGTAGCACGAAAAAGGTGAAAAAAATTGGACCACAATTGGTTTTTCCCATTTATCGCGTTTGAGGTAATTCGCAATAAAAAAATACCATAGATGCAGAGCACCAAATTTTCGATTGCTTTCATACATAACATTTTAACAAAATGTTAAGCCTGTACGAGAGGTGCAAATTTGTGAAATCGGCGCAAGAAGTGGTCATAAATGCTTCCGATTTCAGCCCATTTAGGCGGAGCTCAAACAAAATGTGTTATCAATGAGGCGCGACATCTCATTCGAAGAGCGAAGCTCTTGCGAATTTAAAAAGCTCATCTCTCTCGTGACTTCGTAGGGATAGGCCAAACAGGCATCGGGCAAAGGGTCTTAGCTTACATTCATATACATATAGCTGCCTGCCTTTCCATTCAACTCACGAGCATGAATTTTCGCTCTGAGAGAAAACAAAAACCTCGGTTGGGTTGCGACTTGTAATCCATTTTTGCATTTGCAATGCAGTGTACGACTTGTTCCGTCTGTATATTAGGTAATCTGTGCTATTATGTCTTCTATTTCATATGGAACATTAAAAGAACACGAGGGGAATTCAAATTCGCTCGACTCGACTAGCAAAGGCACATTTTTAAAGCTGAGATAGATACTGAGCTTTTGCTCTACTCCGGACTGGAGACCCACAAGAACATAGCTAAAGTTGTGTTGTTGATAATTTATGATACCTACGTCCAGGGGCCATCAAAGTGTGGTATGGAACAATTTACCGCTATATCCATTCAAATATACTTTCACAATTTGCATTTATACCTTGCAACCACCTCTTAAGACAAGTAATTAAAATTAATTGCATTAATAATAGTAATGTAACCACAAAAGTAAAAACAAAACAGAAATAGAAACGAGAAGAAAGCCATAATAACAACTAAGTAGCAATATTCGTTTCTAACTAATGCTTTCAGGCTTATATAGAAGTTTCACATCTAACTGTCGTTGGTTTCAAGCTATATGATTGGGATCGTACTGGTGATCATGATCCACTTGGCAGGTTGGCTTTACTTTTTAACCACTCTTTTGTATTTTATCTTTTACTAGCTGCACATAATTGTTTCCGCACAAAAACTCTTAGTGCTACTACCAATAACACAATAAACACAGCAGACAGAAATAGAAATAACAGAAAATGCAACAGTTTTTGGGCTACTTATTATTTTCCAGTTTTCCATGAGACTTGGTTTCATATGTTTTAATACCCTTTACTCACTGTCGTTGTGGCGAATACATTCCTTAATGTGTTATTGTGTATATAAACAATCCCTTCCAGCTCTCCTTGTTTTATTCTTTTTTTCCTATTTCTAAAAGGTGTCTGACAGCGAATTAATTATTTCATATTTTCTTTATAACAACAGAGCAACCGTGGAAATCAGCAACGTTGTTAAAAAGGGTCTTATTGATACGGTGAGTTGCAAATAGTTTCTTTTATTTTGGCCAATATTTAATTGTGTATTTTTTTATACAGTGGCTAATTCTTGAGGAAGCCAAGCACGGTATGCTTCATGTTCGACTATCTTGGTACAAGCTGTCGACAGATACAAGCGATCTTAAGGCAGCTCTTGAAGAAACACAGTTGTTGCGTGTATCCTCAATGAGTTCTGCACTTCTGTCAGTGTTCATCGATTCTGCGAGAAATTTACCTGTGAGTATCACTTGTTTTTAGATATAAAGAAATTTTGTACCATTAAATTAAGTGCAGTAAGTTGCAGATCTGTAAACAAATATGGTAAATAATTTAACTTTAAAGAATGAAAACACATTGGATGAAGCAACTCAATAACTCAACGGGGTTTTATGAAATTAATTTTCTAGACCCTACTGATGTTATTTGTGGTTTATATTAAAAAAAAACTACGTTTGATACATCGTATATGCCAAGGTATACAAGGTGTTTCATCTATGAGAACAAAAATGTATGGGGTGATAGATCTCACCTAGATAAACAAAAAATCGTATGGCCGGGGGCGATTTCAATCGTTTAGGAGTTACAGGGTGGTTGATAAATTCGGAATGAACATTATTATTTTATTTTTATCTTTTGATGTACCCAATGCAGCAACATCAAACTCAGGCCAAACCACTACTCTCTTAATGTGCTTTCCACAAATTTCACCAATGTTGATCTACCTCTACCACTGCAGTTACAGTTACTTGTGAAAGTGAAAAAATATTCTAAAATTTCCTAAATATTTCTTCCAATTTTTCTCGGTGAATTTTTGGAAATTTTAGAGCATTTATTCATTTTCTCAAGTGACTGTATCTGCAGTGGTCAGGGTAGATAGGCATTGGTGACATTTTTGGAACGCACACTGAGATAGCAGTTCTTTGGCGTGAGTTTGATTTCGCTGTGTGGGGTAGATCAAAAGATCAAAATTAAGATTTAATGTGCATTGCGAATTTATTAATTACCTTGTAACTCACAAACGGTTGAGATTGCCTCCCGTCTTTGGCATATGATTTTTCCTTTGTATAGAAAAGGCCACTCCATTCGTTTTTATTCTCTGAAACAACCTATATAAGAAAAATTGGTCCTTATTCTTATTGTCGCGTCACTTTAATTGATAGTTGATTTATTGTTTTATTATACGTTGTTATAAGCTACTAAAATTAAACCATTTTACTTCCAGCAAGCCCGTGTACAATCAAAACCAGATCCCTACCTAGTTCTTAGCGTTGGAAAACAAGTGGAACAAACCCCCGTCAAAATGAGGACCGATTCGCCTGTTTGGGAGCAAGGATTCTCATTCCTAGTATCCAATCCCGACAACGACACACTCCAAATGAAGATTCTCGATCAGAAAACGGGGAATGAAATCGGGCGGTACATCTACATCCTCAGTGCTCTACTGGCCAAAAAGAACTTGGAAATTGTATCACAGCCCTTCCAGTTGCAAAAATCTGGACCAGAATCGAAAATCACAATGTCTCTATCATTGAGGATTTTGAAACGTGGAGAAGTTGTTGAGGATGATGTTTCCATAGATGGGTCTGAGCTTAGTTCGTTGTCACGCACCAGCTCAATAAAAACTACTGGAATATCTGACGCTCAAGTCAGCCCGGCGAGAAGTAAGGTAAATTGAATTCAATTTTGTCGATATTCAAACACCACGGAAGATTTTTTTAGACGAAAACGTCATTGTAAAACATTTATTAATATTAATTCACAACTTATTAGTATTGCACAAATCTTCACGAGCGTTATTACGTGTTGTAGAATATCAAAATCATTATTCAAGTAATTAGACGGAATATTTTGAAGTTGTCAACATATAAAAGACAATTAGAGCTAACACTTGCAGTGAAGCCATTAATAAATAACAAAAAGAATAACGGACTAAGAATTCAATTCAAAAGACGTACAACCGGAAAACACAACATGCAATGTATGGATATATAAATAAGACAAGAGTCAAGATAAAATGAACATCTGGAACTCGTATCCTTCCCGTTTGTTCAAGATCAAAAGCAACGAAATGATGAAATTAAAGAAGGTTGTTCATTGTGTACCTACCTTTATCCATGCTGGTTATCCGACAATATAGGACGGAGAAAAATGGACAGATTGTAATGTACCAATCTTCCAAACAGCTGGCTAAAATACCACAGCATACATATTGGGCGATAATTCGCTACGGTACTTTCGTCATTCTTGTTAAATATATTTGCATATTGTGTGATCACCGCAAGTCGCCTATGTTCGGCTCGAGTTGCCGTCGGATAATGGAATTGTTTTACACGTTAACTCCGGGTGGATGTCAGAGTTGCTTTACGTATTAACTCCGGAAGTAGCTCAAAAGCGTGGAACTTCAAGTGATCAGAGGAAAATTGCCGGAATATCTTTAACAGCGCATAGCTCCGTAGTGAAAGTCTCTCTTCGTAGTAATGATCACTTTATTAATATTTCCCTGGGCTTACATATATATACTACAATTATGCTTACGTTCAGTTCTTAGTCTATCAACCCAAATTAATTATATTGGGGCACCGCCGAAGCACTGGGCGACCATTAATTCGGTCGGTCAAGCTGCGCAAAATGCCATGTTTGCTGGCCTTTTGTGGTGGGGTTTTGTGACTCAACTTGAGCTACAGTGGAAGCGTGCCACTTTTTGGGCCTTTCCACACGTCATTGATTGATGCACATCGCTGTACTCATAAGGGCTAACAATGTGTGCGTGCTCAAAAATGCTCGAGCCATAGACAACTTGCTGACGTTGTGTGTTCATGACAAAAGGATCGGTTTGTGCTGTAAATTTGCTCTCCAACTTGCAGCACTTTTGTAGAGATTTCCCCTTGCATGTTTACGTCTAACCTGTAAAACCGGTCTGCATACTGCATACACGTGTGGAAAGGCCCATTATGTTGTGATATTGGATTCTACTCGATGCGAAATTATTGCCTACTCTCCAATGTGCAAACCAACCACAAACCAACTAACCAAAATGCTGCTGCCTTTTCCTTCTCATTGTAAAATGAGTCTCCCTCCTCGCTCGTGTTTTGGTAGACATGCTCTAACTTTTCGTTTGGGTTAGTTAAACCATTTGAGTTGCCACATTTAATTCAGGAGGTTTTAATAGTGGTTCGGGGCCTAGATACATATTTGTACAGGAAAATTGTGAAATTTACGCCCTTTAGGCCTGACTATAATAGCCTTAAGACTCTATGATTTGCTGTCAAATTTCCTTATGATTGGTTATGATTCGGCCGAATCATAACGAATCTTAAGCTCAACTACAATCGTCATAATGAATTATTTGACATTTGCAACAAGTGACATCTCAGTGAGTGATAATAATAAAAGCTAGTTGTGGACAATTCATTCTTCATTCTTAAGAATGTCCTATTGAAAAACCCATTCACTTCGCGGTCTCTATTAATCCTACGGACACTGCAAGATCTTCTTTTTCTTTGCAAGCGTTGAACTTCTCCCACTAATTCAACCAACATAGTTAAATCACTTAATGTTACCATTTCATTCACCATTATTTTAAATTTCCCTCCAATTATCAACCAATTTTTTCACAAACGTCACTTTTGTCAAGATTCCTTATGATTTGTTCGCTCCGGACCGTACCTTTATGATTTGCCGAAAGATTTCGAAAAGATTTCGAAAGTTCACGAATGATTCGATAAGACTATTATAGTTGTCAGTGTGGCAATTCATATGATGGTACAAAATCATAAGCAGTCTTATGATCTCATAAGACTATTATAGTCAGGCCTTTTGTTGTTATTTTTAGTCCAATGAAATAAAATTTTGTCTATATAAAACAGTTGTTAAGGAGCTAGAATTTTTTTGCGACCATGTTTTAACAAAATCTGAAAACTTTCCTTTGATATAGCACTTCCTCAACAAAATAATGTAAGTTGTGTGCATCGTGCGTATACTGCAGACACAGAAAATACAGATGTCCAATGCTTACGAGCCAACGTGATGTATGAAATGAAATCCAACTGCAGAAGAGCTTTTTGAACTTTGCCAGCAGCGATGCACAGTAACGCAACTTTCAGCTGTCATGCGGCATACAGCTCAAGTTCTCGCCGCGCTCTCAACGTTATCAACGTACGCACGACTGCTTGCTATGTTGTGTGGTGGGAGAGAAAGAATTCATATTATTCTTTCGTATCTGTCGGCTTGGTTGGGCTTGCCGCATTGTCGTTCTGATGTGAAATTTGCTCGAAAGAATATTTCTACGTTTTTCTGAATACATGCGTTTTTCTGATCCACTGATTTTTTGGACTTTATATTAAAATTGAATAGACTTGTTAATTTTTTATTTTGATTTTTGTTACTTGTTTTTTGTTTTATTGCCATTGAAAGGCTTGATTTTCGTTTATTTAATAACAAAGAAAATGCCGTGGAAAAAAGCCAATTGTGCAATTCCTTGCTGTCAAGCAAGGGTTACTGATTTGGTTCCGGAAAGACGATTCTTCCGTTTTCCGAAGCAAGGAACGGAGAAATATGATGATTGGATGAAAGCTTTAGGGAATGAATTGAATTGTGAGGAATCGTTTCTGTTTTTAAGGCACCTTTAATTTGCAGTATTCATTTTAATAGTAGTTTTATTGGCAAAAAATGCCAAATAACGAGGTCAATCAAAAGATCGCATAAAGTGCTACTGAATTTGTTGAATCTGAAAGATTATTTAGGTACCCCCGATGGAATTGTTAGCTAGGAAATTGTTGTTTTTCTTTTTAATTTTGAGAAAAACAAAACCGTTAAATTGTGCCCTAAACTATCTGCTGCGCACATTTTTCCTACGAATTTTCAAAAAAATGAATGTTCGTCTGGCGGTGCAAATATTTAGTCATAGTGTTGCTTCCGGAATAAAAGCTTTAATAGCATTTGATAAATATCCTGAAGGTCTTAGGGGTGTTGCATTTTCAACTGTAATATTTATAGAAAAATTTAATAAGCTTTTGATTTGTTAAACGGAAAGCCACCTATAACCAGAAACTCTAAAGAACTGATATTTTTAGAAAATATGAAAACATGTGTACTAAATATTAAATCCGCTACTCATGGGAAAGACCATACATTTTGTTGCAAGGGACTTGTTTTATCTATAACTTCGTTTTTGAAAATTTCGGAATTGTTTAATGCTCATGATAATATTAACAAAATATATGCGCAAAAATTTAACCAAAATCCTCTGGAAAATTTTTTTTCTATTGCTCGATCTCGGAATTGTAATAAGAGCAATCCAAATCTATTTAAATTTTCACAATTATTTGCAAAAATATTTTCGATTAGGCTGCTATTCTCATCAAGATCCTCCAATTGTGAAGACGATAAAGAAAAAAATCTTCAAATTGATTGAGATGCAGTTTTTAATTCAAATTCAAAGTATATGTCTATGGAAGAGGAAGGAGAACTTCCTTCGCTTACTATTGTAGAAGAAATTAATGTCAGTGCAACGGATGTCGCAACTGCCTATTTTGCAGGTTATTGTATCTTAAAAACTATTCGTTGCCATGATGGTCCATGCGAAAATTGTGCTGTTAATATGATACAAACAGAGTCTGACACATTGAGTTTAGAAACTATATTGATTAAATTGAAACAATTTTAAAATAATTCAGATGAACAAAAACTAAATAACGATTTTACAATTTATTCAAACATCAAATAAATGTCTTCTCTCAAGTTTTTAAAGCAAAATCGCACTTAAAAGACATTAGGAAGCTTATTAGTAAAAAGTGTATTGATTATACACACTCATTTGATTCTACGTGGTTTAATAAAAAAGACCTTTGCTATAATCACCGAATTAATTTACTTAATTTTATGATGACTCTTCTTCGAAAAAATTGTAAATGGGAAAAAACTCCAACAGTTAATACGCGTAGAAAATTAAAAACAGTTACGAATAAATAATTTTTGTTGTACATAAACTAAAGTTGCTTCACTCGACTTTATAATATAACGACGATAATTGTCGAGTTAAGGGATTGGAGGAGTATTGACAATTTTTAAAGAAATTAAAAGCAACCATGTTTGCAGAAATAAGAATTTTGTCTAAGATTGTCAATTTGTGCAATTCTTTGGTGGAGACTGGTGGATTGACTAATTGAAATTCATTTAGGGGATAATGTCCTGCATTACTTGCATTTTAATATGTGATAGAGCGCAATCAAACCAAAATGGGGCACTGTACAGTATAATGGCCTGAAATACTATTTTGTATAGTATAAGTTTTTTTTCTATGCTTAGGGGTGACTTTATATTTATTAGGTTATGTATTATTGCAGCGTAAACGGTTTTTAATGCTCTGAACATATTCCAAAAAGGCAGATTTCATAAGGCGTTCCACATGGGAACGACTATTGGAAAAAAGCATCCTTCTCAAGACTGCGATTGAAATCAGGATCATTTCGGAAGAGTAAAGCTTCTCATTGGCTAAAGAGAATTGAGCCATGCTTTGACTGCATACGTCGTTAAATTGTTCCTATAATAGGGGCATTACTAAACACCTGATGATAACGAAATCGCGGAATGTATTTTCGTGTTTTAGTTCAAAATTTATAGTTTGTCTCGGGAATCAAATTATACAACAATATAGAAGCACTGAAAGTATTGTGACATCATAAATTTGCCTTTCCGAACTTGACCATATTTACCTGAAGTGTTCGAAACGAGTGCATTATTGGGTTGTCCGAAAAGTTATGAGCGTTTTTTTTTCTCTAAAAAAATAAAACAATTATTATAAGATTGTTAATATTTCTTTATTCATCAAAGTATGGTGTACTTTATTCGATGACCCTGGCACATCTTCCTGGCAGCATAAAATCTCGTCCGCGTAGAATTTGGCTGCCTTGGAGGCAAAAAATCATCCAGGGGTTGTTTGACACTGTTGAGGTTTTGAAACGATTTCCTATTCGAAGAGTTATAGAGAAACCGGAACAAGTGGAAGTCGGATGGTGCAATTCCCGTGAACAGACTGGTTGAAGTAAGACATCCCTGCCTAACTCGTGTAGCTTTGCACGGGTGAGCAAAGCTTGACATTTTTTGAATGAATATTTGGTTTCGGTGCTTCGGCCTTACCCCACGATCCTTTTCGCATATCATTGCCGCAATGGATTCACTTCTCATCTCTAGTAACCATTCGTTTAAAAAGGTTCACATTTTCGGTCCATTTTAAAAGCATATCACAGATGGAACTACGATCCAAGCAATTTTTTGCGACAGCTAGTGAGGGAGCCAATATGGCCCTGAGAAGTGTGTCCCAGCTACACCAAATGATCATTAACGGTACTTTTGGGAATATTAAGAGCCTTTGCTATTACCCTGGCCGTAGATTCTGGGTTCGACTCAACCTTGATAGGTTGTCGTATACTGTGAATGGTCTCCCAGTACGATCGTCGTCTTCAATGTTGAAAGTCTCACCTTTGAATTTGGCAAACCATCTTCGGACCATTGATACACCAACGGTGTCGTCTCCATGAACTTCCCTAGTATGCTTGCAAGTCTATGCAGCGTTTCCCTTTTTGTAGAGATAAAGCGACATATTACCACTAATTTTTATCGCAAAATAAAAACCACAGATTCAACGGCGATTGAGCTTTACTCACCACAGTCGCAATGTCCTATTTACAACGGTTCCAAATATAATATGTTTTCGAACCGTACGGTTACATACGCGCCACTCCAACATACCCGTGTCGAAAACGCTCATAACTTAGTGGGCCACCCAATAGTTTCGCCATTAAATACTATGTCCCCTCTTCTAGATTAGTTGTGGCTAAATAAAATTATGGTGTCTCTATTCTCGTCTTAATCGTCTCTTTTCTATAGCTGAATATGCTATTCGAAGGCCTTAAGAAAATTGTTCATGTAATTCAGCTATGGTGCCTAATCGCACACTTTACAACAGACTGATTGTGATCTCCACGCATATAAAGAATTTTCTTCTTTCCAAATTTGATTGATTATTTTTCCTTCCACACCAAAATAGGACTACCAGCAACCAATCCTGTTAGACGGAATTAGCAATGAGGGAGAAATCATAAGGACAATATCCGAAAATTTGTCAGCAACTCCACCGGTTAGTCCAGCCCTCAAGCGAAACTCTGACGGAAGCCTCTACCATAGAACTCCTGATGTAACTACCTCCGCTGGGGTATATAATTTAGGCCGCTTGCATCTTACGCTCCGCTACACCGTCCAAAGACAGAAATTAACAGTGACTGTCCACAAAATTATGAATATCCCACTGAATGACCCCGCCCACATCCCGGATCCTTATGTCAAGTTGTACTTACTCCCAGGACGATCAAAGGAATCAAAGAGGAAAACACACGTGATTAAGGATAATTGCAATCCAGTGTACGAGTCTACTTTCGAGTATGTTATTTCTCTTGCTGACATGCAGACGTCTGAGCTAGAGGTAACTGTTTGTTCGCAAAAAGGTTTCTTGTATGGAGGGAGCCCGCTCATTGGAATGGTAAATTTTTTTTGAGTAGTTTTTTTCGTTATTAACCATTTTTTTCACAGCTTAAAATTCCCCTCTCCAACTCGGAAATCTCAGCATCTGGGTTTACTTCATGGTACGACTTGGAGCCTGAATTGAAACACGACTAAATTTTAGAGTCTACTGCTGAATTTACCAGGCCTCAAGTGCTCCTTCACTTTCTGGAATTTTTACTGTACTACCCCAACTATGGTAAAGCAACATTTTTTTACACGGGTTGTCCCCTAACTAAATGCACTGGAACAATTTTGAATCTCTTAAACTTATCTCGAAGATATGCCAGTATTTTGTATTTTAAGGATGAAACCGAACAATTAAAAGCAAAGTATGCATTTTCTGTTGTTAACACTTTTCAGCTTTCTAAACGTCGTAATGTCCTTGAGGGACTTTTTTCAAACATTTATTTTTTATTTATATTTAAGATCTAATCTATTTTTTATAAATGCGCGCTTACAAAGTGATTCAGCTTTATTGTTTCCATTTGTTATATAGTATATGAAAATAAAGATATTAAATAACATTTGTTTTGTTGAGCATCCCTGTTTTAAATTGGTGGAGTGCGAGGAGTCTACTGTACTATTCACCTAGTGCTTAACATGCTGATTTACCTACTAATACAACATTATACATACTATATAAGCTTTTTCGCCTCTGAATATTGAGGCCAAAACCATAATGTGCATACCATTCCGTATAGAAACCTACCAAAACTGGACGAACGGAAGCTTATGCATATTCGACAGGATGTCAGAGTGTGATAAATCACTGCGATTATTAAAGTGCACAAACTTTCGAAAAATTGTATAAATACAGATTCAGATTCAATTTATTGTGGCTTAAAAATGAATCACAAAAGTTTACAATGGCGATTATGGGGTTGGCGAGTAACTTATAACCCAGTGTCTTCAGGCGACCTGACCGTATACTGTAAAACCGAAGATGAATATGATAGTGCTTGCATCCGGCACATGTGTTTCTATGACTGTATCTATGTACAATATTTACAATCTAACTAAAAGCTACAGCTAATACTACTACTTAATTACTAAGTATATTCAAGAATATATTATCCTGTCAAGAGGTAGTAACAAGTAAATAGATTTATATAATGTGACTCTTAACTAAGTGTGCATGTTGCTGGTCTGCTAATTCACACCTGGGCCAGCTTAGTCATCTGTCCAAGGTGGATATTGTACTGTGTACGCTGGATAATAGGTTGTTTAAGTTGGTGTTGTGCCTCTTGCTGAGGATGTAAATTTGTAGTCCTCTGTGTGAGTTCATGACGTGTTCTCTGTGTGTTTTAATGTGGTTGACAGTACCGTGAGTACTCGTTGTTCCTGCCCAGCGGGGAAAGAAGCAGTCCAAGATGCAAATGGAGCAACTCCTTGGAAGCCATGGATGCATTCCCTTTCGTTGGACATTCCATTTCTTTTTAACATTGCATGTCCGCAGGAGGATGGTTCATACTGCTCCCAGCTTGCTTCTATGGAATGCAAGTGGAATCTTTTGAAATACTTTCATATTGCTCCCAGCTTGCATCTCTGGAAGTATAATCTCTAATGCATGACATGTTTTTCGTTTTAAGTCAAAGATCAAGGACAGGTAAAAAGACGAAAAAAAATTCAGCTGTTTTTAAATAAAAAAGTTAATAATGAATTAATAAAATGTTAATATGAATTAACAAAATAACAATTAATTCCTTTAGTAAAAACGAGTAAAAAAATCAGTTCTTATAAATTATAAATAAATAGTTCAAGTTTTTTTAAAATAAATTCTAAATCATTAAGAAAAAAAAAATAAAAGACATAACTACTATTTATCATTTTACTTATTTCGAAACGTGTTTTTATATATCCGACTTTTCCCTAATCTAACGGCTTTCTGCATTTCCTGCTCGAATTGACGGAATCCAAAGTCGTTGGACTTATCTGCATCTATATCGAATAGGAAACACATTTAGTTCAACATATTTTTAAAGTAATCAAAATATTTACCATAAAGCAGCGAATTGAAAGTTTTTATGGATCTCAGCGCCTCTGTTTCAATTCGTCCATCCCAGTTTATTTTAATAATAATCCGGGGGTCATCAACAAATCGATGCATTTGCTTAACGGCGTTTTCCCCAGTATTTGCTTTAGTGCTGAAACCTAAATATAAAGCAATAACAAATTATTATTTGTTATTTATTATACACAGATTTTTTAACTTACTGCTTGATCAGTGGGAATTTTGGACATTTTGTTGTCCACCTCTTTCAGCTCATCCAAACTCCTTAACGGGAAAAAATCAAGTTCAGTGGTTGGCGGACATACTTTTTCCAGTATCTTTTCCAAAAATATGGTTTGCCTGGCTAGTTTTCTCTCTATGTCGGTAAGTTTTTCAACCATAATTTTGTTAGCTGCTTCTAAATTTTTAAAATATTGAATTGCTTTTAGTTTACCTAGTTTTGTACATCCAGGACATTGTTGATTTGTTTCCGCATCAGTTCTTTCTGTAATTAGTAAAATTATTTTCGAAATTTTTAAGTTACTCACAATTATGCAAACAAGAATGAATATATATTAACCTTTATTTTCTTTATTCGCGGATTTGTCTTCTCTCCCCAAGGTGGCATTGCACCTAAAAACGTCAAAGGGGGAATAAGCGACGTTACTCCTATATTTTTTGGAAGTTGATGGCTTCATTTTCACGATCCATTCTGCTATTTTATCTGCAAGACTTTCTTTTTTTTCTTGAGTATCTACTGTGGCTAGATCCTTCTCCACATAGTTGATCTCTTTCTATTTCTATGGCATTTACATTTTCTGAAATATTTCCTTTTCTGCGGCATTTTCAGTTTCTATTCTATTCATTTGTGAAGCCACCAAACGCCTTATATGTCTTTTGCTATAGCCTGCAACTTTTTTGCTCATCTTTAACCTGATTTATAATCTGAAAATGTTCGCTACTTTAATTCATGATTTAAGTACTTGTAAAATTTAAACTATTGAAAACTCGAAAAAATGAAAATTTCGCAAAGTTGCAGAGGAAAATAATGGACTTGTCTAACGCAGAAATAAAAAAAGATATGTACTATTTTTAATATTACTTCTAATGACCCTATCATCACCCTTTTTATTTTCGCTGCATATTCTTTAGCTGATCTTTCGCGTTGTTTATTATTTAATAAAAACATATTTTGTTCAACTTACCTTCTCTTTTATGAAAGCACAAAACTGATTTTATTATTAAAAGCACGCAAAAAAACACTCAATAGAACGCAAAACCAAAAACGCACCTTACTGCACAGAAGATAAAACAGGAATGAGCAAGATTTCGTTTCGTTTTCTTTATGACTTGAAAACAAAGTGAGAAGGTTCGCTCCCAGCGATCAATTGGGTTGATGCATACCTGCCTTTCCCGAATCACAGGGAAGCAACATATTTTTCTCTCATAAAATTTACTGATTCCAAACCCGCTTCCCTAGGAAGGCCTGACCAAATTTCCCGCTGGGTCGGTTTATTGTAGATGTGTATGAGTTCTCATTCGTGTTTATACATATAGTTTATAGTTTCCTCAACTTCCATTTCTACCTCTTCTTCATTTCTGCCGCCAGAAATATGTTGCTCTTCAAAAACACCAGTTTTAATATTTGTGTCTATTGTTATTCCCGATTCTGTAATAAAAAATATTTCAATGGATGATCGAAATTATCGATTATTTGTAAGGGAAGTGGTTTAAAGAAGACAAATTTATGTAATATAATATAATTAATATATGTATTTTGCAAATATTTAACAATAATAATGAAATATTTGAATAAAAATGTTTCTTAAAAAAACTAAAAGCTTTGTGAGGGATTAGCGAAAATTCCAGAGGAAGCCATCTGCAAATTGCAGAGGAGCCACCTGCAAGAAAAAAAAATTGAAGACAAATCAAAACAATGGACACTTGACTTGACAGGTAAGAGTTTTTGGATTTAATAATGAATAATATTAATTTGTTCAGGCTGTACAGTACAGTGAAGTGGGAAAAAGAGAAGAATAGGGACTGCAAGTGCAGGTGGGTACCTGAAATTCTGATGAAAGTGCAAGGTTTGTGAAAAATATTCAACTTTTAATTTTGACGTTTCGTCAAAATTAAAAGTTGAATATTTCGAAAACTAGGGCCGGGCCGCCCAAAATACATTCCTTCGTTTTAGGCCTAAAGGAAGCCACCTGCAAGATTTTATTGCAGTAAGACGGAGGACCAACACAGCTATTCGTGACATGTTCCGAATTAGAAAAAACAAAAGACCACACCTTCAAAAGGGCATAGACGGGCGTCCGTCATTGACAACTCCACAAACTTCAAGGCAAATTGCACGAATAGTGCAATCTGGTCAAGCCGATAAGGCAGTACAAGCTCACAGACTTATAAATTTTGAGGGAAGTGTAGAAACAGTTCGTAAATGCTTAAAGTCGCAAGGATTGCAGGGAAGAGCCAAGGTAAAGAAACCCCTACTTACAACACGCCATAAGAGTTTTCGTCTTAAATATGCCAAGTCGGTCTCGAATTGGACTATGGATGACTGGTGGAAAGTTGTTTTCAGTGACGAATTTAAAATTAACCGATTCGGGTCTGATGGACGATTGTGGGTGTGGAGAAAGACTTCCCAGCACTTGGATCCACGATGCGTCGAAGGAACTATTGGTTGGTGGCAATATAATGGTATGGGGTTGTATGCTGGGTACCAAATTGGGTACACTCCATCGAATACATAATCGCATGACCGTTAATGGCTATATTGAGATTTTAAACACGTCATTTATGGAAAGTTTGGCTAAGTTTGGGGTTACAAAAGAAAATGTAATCATGCAGCAGGGCAGAGACCCAAAACACACTGCGAAGATTACCATGAAATGGTTTCAGGAAAATAATATTGACGTTGTAGACTGGCCACCACAATCGCCGGATATGAATATTATTGAGCACGTGTGGTCATTAGCAAAACGCAAGCTCACTCAATATGCAACAGATCCGAAATCTCTGGACGAGCTCTGGCATCGAACAAAAGACATCTCGGACAGTATAACGGATACTGAACTACAAAGCATCTTCGAAAGTTTACCACGACGAATTAAAAACTGTATTTCCGCCAAAGGAGGAGTCACAAAATACTGAAAGAATGTAAAATGAAGTCACACATAAAACTGTTGCAATGTTTTAGTTTTGAAAAAGTGTTTGTTGTGTTAACAATTTAACCAAAAATTATTTTTATTCGTAGTTTGAAAAACTTAATAAAGCTATTACATATTCCAATTACCATTGTATAAATGTATTTCTTACTTTTGGTTCTGAGGCTTTGAAGGTGGAAAGAATTTTGTAATATTATTGCAACACTTTCTGAGTGCTGATGCTTCCATTTGATAATAGCGCTTGATGGCCATTCGTTGTTGTTTATGTATTTGGTTCCAGACCATGGACTGTTACTGTTATGGTTCTTTCAGGTCTTAAGTCCGCCCTTGATGTCATCCTCGGTTCTTCCGATCCTGTCCTGGGGGTACTTACGGTCCTGTGTGGGCACCCATGTTGTGAGATTTGATTCGGGGCTATAACTGGAGGTTATCTGGGGAATTCCTTGTGGTTGCTGCGTTGGCCATGGTCTAGCTAGGACGTTAGATGAATCGTCAGGATGATAACAACCTCCAGAAGTGACCTTCCTCGATATATCGTGGAGCTGGGTCTTCTATTGTGATATTGGTAACATTTTAGAGGGATTGTTGTCTAAGTGGCTCTGCGCTACAAAGCATCATATGATGTGTGGTCGCAACCGCCACAGAAAGACCCGTGTGGAGGCGGCAGACGGCCTGTGAGTTGTCATTCTGGGTAACAATTGATATTGTTTTGAGGTTACTACGGCGGGCTAACCAGTCGAGGAGAGGACTGATTGTGATGATTGAAGTGATCCATCCGGGAGGGCAGAGCATCTAAGCATCAGCTGCTACTGTGGGAGAGGATCACTTTGGCTTTGGAGCCGCTGAAAACTGGTGAAAACTGAGAGCACGAGCTGGTAACTATCAAGTTTAAACTTTGGGGGTAATTGCTGATAGCTTTTGAGACCCTTGGCTGACTAGTAGAAGGGTGGCAAACTGTGGTGACTGTGCATTTACCGCTCAGAGGAATTTTGATTGCGGCTGCTCTTTACACTTGTTAAGTCCTGACTGGTTAATGCAGTGCACTTTGCACTAGTCTGAAAGGGAAATTTACCAATGTTGGTGAGATCTCCAGCGGCGAATTGCGAGGAGAACGCTGGGGCCCTGGGGCCGTAGAATCCTTAGGCTGTTTTCCGGTTTGGGTTACTTCAACTAAGGGCCTCGCACTGTGTAAGATGAACCGAGGCATGGGGTTGTCCGAAGGGCTGAGCATCGGCTGCTTCTGTGGGGGAGAATGTATAACTTTTCTTAAGGTGTCATAATATCTTACTAAATAACAATACAACTGGTTATTTCATTAATTTTTTTTTTTTTTAAAGTTTGACACTGCCCCTAGATTTTGTTACTTCCTCGAAGTCAAAGCACAGGCTCAATGCATTTCCCATATAATGTTTTTATTTTGAATTAGTGCTGATATTATCTTAATAATCTATCGGATTTTTATCTGACTGTACGGCAAGTCTTTCCTTTTGCATGAACAAGAAAGGTAGGTACATTAGGAGTGTTCCGGAAAATCAAATTAGATTTAACCAAAAGTGATACTTACCAAAATTATAATTGTCTACAAAGCGCACAACATTTAGTAATATAAAATAAATATTCACAACACAAAATCTTTAGCCGCGCTTATCACTGACTCAGCACACAAAGCGAATTTGAGAATATGTTACATTAATCTCCTTATCAGGTAACAAAAAGGATCGTTTTTTAGGATGGGGTTGGGAATAACTGGGGTTGGGAAATATTTTGTTTGAAAATTATTAAAAAAGATTGGAGGACAAAAGTTCCTTGCATATTTGTAAAATATCAACTCAACACAATAAAACAAGCGAATACACAAAAATTCAAGCCACAGAGGCATACTGTAAGAACGATTTGACTTTGTAATATTCAGCTGATATTTTGTTCTATGCTTGAGCCCTATCGATCACCGAAAGACATCAACATCAAGTTTGCTTTTTCTTAACAATGCTTGTCGCCGGTTCTGTTTGCGCCTTAAAACGAAAGAACGTTCATGTCACCTTTTTTATTAGTTTTGGTCAGTGCGAAGCGAACTCTAATAAATATTTCCAATTTATTATCTTTGTTTGCTATCCAACCCGACGTTTCGTCAACATTTTTGTCGCTACCACTAGTAGCTCTTTAAGGTGCAACTGCAAACATTTTGTATTAACGCTCAAACAAACGTAGAGCACAAAAACGTGCAATCGTACTCCTAAATGGGAAATGCACAATCAAATGCATTGAGTCTATGCTTCGACGCATATCAGAAGTAATGAAATCTACGAGCAGAGTGGCAAAATATTAGCAAAAATTATAATTAATGAAATACTCAGTTGAGACTTTAGTAAAGATTATTCATTTGTCTAAATGTATTTTACTTAGCATTATAACAAGATAAATAAATGAAATGCTTATAATTCTTATATTGTTGTGGCGCACCATTCGAAAAGAAAAAAATTTTGTGAACTTCAGATGACAGAGATTTAATAAAATTGATAATAACCCCACAGTAAAGATGTACAGCAATAGCATCATGATTTAAGCAATAAGAAATAATAACCATAGCTTGATAGCAAGTTCATTATGTGTCTGATAATAAATAACTACAATGCGACGGTATGCTTGCTCGTTATTCCAGTGGAATCCCGGTGAAACATTCTGGAACAACGAACGGATAATTTTCAGCGAAATCAACAATTACTATGAATTCATGCTCTTTCAAAGATTCTTTAAGCACTCTCAAATTGCCGCACGTGCTAGTTTGCAGTTTTCACGTCATCTAGAAATATTAACACCCAAATATAAATATCTGGTTCACAAAAATTGAAGAATATAGTGCAATGAAAGAAACATTGGCATATCGCTTCAGGCATGCAAAACCGATACCAGCGACACAGAGGCCCTTATTCTGGTTCTCACGTCACATGCCATGTGAGGTGAGTCTACAGATTCGGTATTCTCGTTGTCACTTTGAGTGACTTCTTTCGGTCACCTACAATTTGATAGCGACTAAAATCGTCACTTGGATCGGCTTCAAGTGACAACGAGAATACCGTGACTCTCGATATTTTTCATTCCGAGACACTAACAAAACTTTTCAATATTATTTGGCGATTCCTTTCCTGTTCGTCTTCATCATCAGTATCGCTGAACCACAGTTCATTTGAACTCATCTTTCAGTTCAATTTTGCAAATATTAACTTGTTTTGCCTCAAACAACTAAACTTTAAATGTCAAAACAATCGATACTCGAATTGCTCTCACGGCATAAATTCTCACGTCACGCGACAATGGGAATACCACATGTGACGTGAGGTGACACGACAGTGAGGTTTGTCACGGGCGTGAGGTGAGAACCGGAATAAGGCCCAGAAAAGCGGTAAAATTACGCCTTTATTAAATTCGATTGTGGTACACATCACAGTACAATTAAAAAATCTAAAAAGCAATCGTTAAGTGAAAAAAATCATAATAATAAGATTATATGAAATGGGAAGTATTATGATTAAAATTATTAAATCCCTTATAATAAAATTATTTTCAATTTTTTTTGGACGATATTTAGTCAAGAAAGTGGAATTATACATAGATAATACAATCATAAAACAAAATGGAAAAAATTACGATCACATCTCGAACTGCGGCTTAAAAGTTGCTTCATATAGAGTAGAATTTTGGAAATTTTGAAAAAAAAATTCGAAGGGGTCGGACTTTTTGAAAATGTCGATTTTAATATTTAAACGTTAATAACTAAGTGATAATTACTTCGAATAATTTTCTATTATTTTTTTCTTTCTACATTCAAAGACGAAAAAAATGTTACCCTACTTTTTACTGATATCGATATTTATTACTAGTCTATCATTAATTGAATATTTTTTGCATGCAAATTTAAAAAATCTATTACTCAATAACGGTGTGGAATAAAAGGCTGAAAATTGGTATGCAGGTTGCTTTTAATACGAACTAAAACATATCATAAAATGAGCGAATTCGAAGAGGGTCGGGTCAAAAAATCGGTGATTTGGCATGGAATGCCCCATATATTTTTATGAAAGCAAAATACACAGCAGTAAAAAGCTGTCAACGACACGCGGTGTTCCCAGGCGGTCCCCCATCCAAGTACTATCAGTAAGGTGACCACCTCCCAACAGAATTTAAAAGCCAAGTACTATCCGCGCCCAATGCTGCTTAACTTCGGTGATCGGACGAGAACCGGTGTATCAGCATGGTATGGCTCTGCTCCTAGATTTCATTACTTCTGATTTGATTGTGCATTTCCCATTTAGGTGTACGATTGCACGTTTTTGTATAATAAAAACAAAAATTTAGGTTTAGGGGTAAGAAAAATATGTTAGATGCCGACGTCATTCAAAAATAAAAATCCAGCACCTAATTTATTTAATTTAACTTTATTTTTTTTCTTCATTTTATTTCGGTCATTTTGTGTTGGGCCTGTAATTAAAGAAAAAAACAACAATGAGCACTCTGCCATGTGCAAACGAATATAGCCATACACACAAACTCATACATCCGTAACGTCGCAATCGTCGTTGGCACAAATAAATATATCAAAAATGTTTATTCTCTGAACAATTTATTGAGGCTCAGCAAGGATATCGTGAGGGGATTGGTTATCTCTCTCAATCAAACCCGATGTCTCCCAGGAAGAGTAAACACGCGGCTCCAACCACACGCCCTAATCTGGCACGGTTTAAGGGGATGGTAACGTATTAGAATTTTTTGTGTTTTCATTTTTTTTTATTGTTTCATATGATTGTACAACAATCAAACAAATCGGAGTAAAACTAACTAAGATATAGAACTTTGAGCGTTTGTTGCTTTCATGTGTAATACTCGATTTTCAGGTATACAAATTTTTAAAGCGATTTTCTGACACTTGTCATTTTTGAAACCGGTGAACAGTTTAAATCAAAATCTACTCGACCGATTGTTTTGAAATTTTGTATACCTACAGCTTTTTTACATAAATGACCAGGTAACGTTGGGAGCTTTTTGTTTTTTTTTCATAATTATAGATTTAACAATAACAAATAGGTTCATTTTTTAGACGAAAATCGGTGTTTTCACTTCTAAGTGTCAGCAAAAATTGAAAAATCGAAAAAAAAAAAATTCCTCCCAGGAATACCTTTGGGAAGCGGTTATCTAATGACACAATTTTTTTTTTTAATTCAGATGATCCACTCTTGAGTAATATTGTTCACCGACAGACAACATTTTTTCGAGGCGCCTCCGAATATTTGCTGCCGTCGGCTTAATTATTTATATTTTGTTTTAGAAAATTAAGGAAATATTGTTCACAGTTTGTACTATAATGCTGCGATCGACTAATTAAATTTGTGTTGCCTGTAGCGTCTGGAAAAATTCTTGAAAATGGGCCTTTTTTACGCCGAATTAACGTTACCATCCCCTTAACCAACCTTTCAGACAACTCTGAGGAGATTCATCAAAATAACCTGTTGGCCTTTATCCTCAACCAAGGCTTCTAACACTGAGTTCCTCACGGACCCGCTCACTTCCACAGGATCAAAAACAAATTTATCAACGATTGCGGCGCGATACTGAAACCATATATATATTTATGCAAGTGCACTCATCAGAGTTCACGCAACCAGAAACGCTCAGTGATTACTCACATACATTACCCTATCCAAAGAACACACGATTTACGCAGCATTAAAATAATTTCTCACATAAAAGAGAAGCTCAGTGATTACTCACCAGACAATCCAATGCAGTCTCCCAAATCTTTGATTTATCTTTAGTCCTTAAAAAAAACCTCAAAATATCCACATTTTGTAAAATTCACCACTCTATTTTAAAAACCACCTTCTCGAACGAAAACTCAACTATGAATGCCCCAAAAGGACATTACAATGGATCCCCATCCAAGGAACTTGTCATAAACTTGCCTGGGCACGTTTATATTAAAACAAAGGCGGCGACTCATTTCACATCAGCCCCTGTGCAAAATGCTGGGGATAGCTGTTGGCGCCTTAAGGGGTGTCACCAAGAAGATTTGACTGAAATCTCACTAAAATTCGAACTTCAATATTGAAGCGAAATGTAAAGATAGAGAGAGACTTGAAATTTCGCACACATATGAAGAAAAAACTCACAAATATGGCAGTTGTTTTATATTTCGAAAATATCAACAATTGATTGATTTATGTAAAAAAAAATCGAACGACGCGAAAATCTCCGGACCAAACGGTGTCGACGAATTTTTAAGTTCCGCCAATCTGAAACAATAAACTCCGAATTATTTATTTTGGGAATTATGTTTTTCACGGCTAAATACCAATTTTGCTCCAAAAAATTATATATAATTTTCCAATAAAAACTGATATCGAAAATCTATCCGGTTAAGCCGTAGAGAACATTAATATCAATGTGTGTTTCAAAAATGAAGTCAATGGGTCAATTTTTGCTCGAGTTATCACCGACACCAGTTTAAAAATCGTGTTTCGAGAAAAACGCGTTTGAAAGTTTCGTTATGTATTATGTGAACTTTCCATCTTTGCGGCGCTGATTGATTTTTACGTTTCTTGGTGCATGATGAGCGCCCTAACGTTTCCCGAGAACCTTTACGGTGTTTCATTTTTACTGTGAACTCGTCGAATGCTACTTTGAAAATGAAGAAACCTGCAGTGAGCCGACTTACGGAACGATACAGCGCTCGTACGTCGCTCAATGAAAATAGCTGTATCTCCGGAAATAATGAAGGTATCTAAAAAATGTTTCGAAGGACTTAATCTAGACCCTTTTGGCTACTATAATAAGAAAAAAAAAAATCGATTCTCTGAAAATTCTTTCTTGATGACACCCCTTAAGTACAGACTCGATGCGTGCAGCACTTGAAATTATCTACCCTGCTTCGTTCAGGTAGCGAAATGAAAACCCAAAACTATTCATGGGCCTGGGAGCCAATAAATACATATTTTAACCAGTCTCCTGCGGTAAATCCTATTCTTTCATATCGTTTTACCTAGGAGTTCTGTTCTTTCGAATTGCAACCCTTTTTAATGAGCTGAGCAAACTCATATGTGTGCACTGCCGTTGGCTTTGATTTTACAAGGCAGATCCAATATTTATAATTTAATCCTTCACTCATCTAATGTTCACACAACATAATGAGAACAAATTCAACTTACTTGATTTCTCTTACAGAGAACAGAAAACAGGATGGCGATGTTCCTGGTGCCTTTGGTTTGTGTGGCGTCAGTTTCGCGCAATTATTCTGTTATGTTTTGATTGTCATTAGATCTCTAAGTAGCTTTTGAAATCATATTTCTTCGACAACGGCCATACCATGCTGATACACCGGTTCTCGTCCGATCACCGAAGTTAAGCAGCATTGGGCGCGGATAGTACTTGGATGGCGGACCGCCTGGGAACACCGCGTGTCGTTGACAGCTTTTTGCTGCTGCTTATTTTACATGTTATATACAGCACCACCACAAATTTTGCGTTTCCACCCCTTCCAACAATCACATAAAGAAACGCAAATATAATTAGAAAAATGTATAAGAATTATTCGTGGTCATAATATCTTCCCAAATAGCAGTACAACTGGGTGTTTGTTTAATCATAATATTTTCTAATATTTTGTTACTCTGCCCGTAAATTTGGTTATCTCGGATATGCGGCGAAGCATAGTTTTTTACATTTTTCAATTTCATTTCCCTTACTTGTAATAAACTATCTATTAAATAACTATTTTTGCCGCTTCCAAGTAATTCATAGCCATTCTGACAATAAAGGGATGGAAAGGCCGGGAAGAATTCAAATTTCCTTTTAATGTTTCTGTAAAATATTTGTGGGCAAAAAACGTCTTTCAAAATTTGTAAAATTTGTGATAATCAGTTAATGGTGTGGCACCATACTGTATTGCCCTGCAGACCGAATGACCATCCACATTCAGGCACCTTTATTCAAGTTTGCATCTTTTTGACAATGCCTGCATACATACTTACAGTCCGCAGCTGTAGGGTTAGTATTTAAAATGCATCATTATCATTCAGACATTTACGACGTAAATATCTTTTGCTTTGCACAATGCCCCGGCGCAACTACCTTCTTGTCTCCAGTGCTAATTGCGCTTAAAACACAAGAACGTTCATGTCTCCTATTTTATTAGTTTTGGTCAGTGCGAAGTGAGCGCTAATAAATATTTCCAATTTATTATCTTTGTTTGCAATCCAACCCGACAACTCCTCAACATTTTTGTCGCTAACACTAGTAGCTCTTTAAGGTGCAACTGCAAACATTTTGTATTAGCGCTCAAACAAACTTGGAGCACAAAAACGTGCAATCGTACACCTAAATGGGAAATGCATTGAGTCTATGCTTCGACGCATATCAGAAGTAATGAAATCTACGAGAAGAGTGACAAAATATCACCAAAAATTATAAGTGATGAAATACCCAGTTGAGACTTTATTAAAGATTATACATAATAATCGAGAGAGTAATTTTTCTAAGGCATTTGTCTCAAATGAATTTAAACAACCATAGCACCGAGAGCTATATGGGAAAATAAAACACCCACATGCACAACTACTTAATTTCTTTCCTTTTTTATTAAGAAACTAGCTTGCCCGGACCTGGCGTTTCCCGGGAATCTATTAAATTTGTATTTTTTAATTTTACAACGCATCCCTACTGCACCACCGCCTCTCCTATGTGACCCAGCGTTTTCCTACTTGCGTTTTGCACATGTTTTAGATATTTTCCAAGTATTATTAAATTTACTTTTCTTCATTTTACACCACCTCCTTATTGCACCCCTTCTCCTATATCTCCCAGCGGGGTGGGGGTGGTTTCATATTTGGAAAATTGAATAGCAGATTCGAAATCAGTGATCCCGAAAATTCCCTAGTACGGATTTTCAGGGAAATCCCTTGAAGTTTAACTTTTCGGTCGCCATATTGGATCCGACATCTTGAAATCCAAAATTTTGAATGCAAGCTCGAGATCTGCGACCCTGAAAACCGCCAATTGCCTTTTTCATAAAGATTCCTTGAAGTTGGAAAATTCGCTTCATATACAAAACGGAAATTTCGATTTGTTCGATTTTCCGGCTTTTCCTTTGGGGTGTCCCGAATTATCTTTCTTTTAAACCTCCCCTGTATTATAGCGAACAAAACAAAAAAAATCAATTGTGTGTGCTTAAGACCACACGACAGAAGTGAAAACTTCAAAAGGTGAAATTAATAATACCAAATACAATTTTTTACGCTTTTGCCGCTTTGACATCTCACTTTTCGGTTTATATTGAAATTAATAGAAGAGGTGCAAAAATATAGTTGCATATATAACAAAAAGTCGATTTTATACCGAAATCGCATTACAAAAAGCAGAAGCGTGGGAGCAAATCTCAAATTTCACGGGACAATCAGAAAGCAAGCATAGCTTACACTGGGTCTTGCCGCAGATAAAGCGTTCAATATGACATAAAGCGACAAAAGCCGACAAAGCGCCGAAAGCGTACATTGGGTTTCTACCTTTAGTCGACTCGAGCCGACTTCACCCGAATGAGCGTTAAATAATCAGCCGAGCGTGACGGCTCAGTTTAATTCAGTGCCCACAAAAAGTGCTAAACGCGCCCTAAAGAAGTTTTCACTTCACAAAAAATTATCGAAATCGGTCAAGCTGTTTTTGAGTTTTAGCAAGACTAACGCACAGCAATTCATTTTTATATATATAGATTAACAGAGGATTGTAATAAATAATTCTTCCCCTAATTGGGCCAAACCGAGTCTTTTAGTTCTCTTTTACTTCCGCTCGTGCTGTAATAATAATAAAACACGGTATGAGCCTTTCGGTTGAAACGTCCAGTGGGTGAGTGACACTCATTGGTTCAAATATGCACACCGCACGCGAAAACTCGATTCCGTACGTGTTGAGAGTATTCCCCAGAATTCCAACGATCACGGCGCTACCGCTCACGCTCATTCCCGTAGGAGCCGCTCCCCTATCACGCAATGGGTACCTATCTCTGATTTATTCTAGCGGGAACATATCCCTAAACACGCACGCTTGCAGCCTACCGTCTAGCGCTGGGTGAACGCACCCATTCCGTCCACACGGAGCGGAACCCCGTTTCTTCACTCATTCATAGCACACCACACAAAACGTTGGCCTAACTTCCTAAATCTTATAAATCCTACCCCATTTCGCTCTAAACGTTCCTCACAACAATTCCACTCACTACTCAATCCTTCACTCCTCACTTACTACTCACTCACTACTCACTCACCTTGCTTGTGCACGATTTATTTCCCATATTGCGCAGATGTGGCTTACTCAACTTATTCCTACCTAAACGTATTTTCAGCCGGGTTATCCCTCAAACGAAACTTAATAGGAATTCTATCGTAACATACATTTGTCTAAATATATTTTGCTGGCATTATGATGTTTTTTGGAGTGCTGCAAATGTCGCAAAATGTTTGGCGGTGCTAATGATGGTGCACGACACCAAATAATTAATATTAAAGCAAAATAAGCAGCAGCAAAAAGCTGTCAACGACACGCGGTGTTCCCAGGCGGTCCCCCATCCAAGTACTATCCGCGCCCAATGCTGCTTAACTTCGGTGATCGGGCGAGAACCGGTGTATCAGCATGGTATGGCCGTTGTCGACGGAAAGTGTTCTGGAAAGTTAGTTCAACATCTATGTAGTAATATCTAAGAAGCACCAAATATAAATAAATTAATTGAAATATTAACTTCCTCCGATACGAAGTCTTAGATTGTGAAATAAATTATTCACAAAACAAATGGTGTAAGAAAGCCTGTAACTCAAAACACAGCAGGCGACAGCAACAGCACCCATAGCTGGCTGGATATGGCGACGTGACTAGTACGTCAGCACACTCGCATCTCTAATTCTACTTTTGCTGCAGCCGTACAGTCGACGAAAGTCAAGTCAGTGAAGCCGTTCGGTTTTAGTTCGCTGCGTTGTTGCTACTGCGTCCTTTTATTGTATTTATTACCACCGAGAACAGAAAACAGGATGGCGATGTTCCTGGTGCCTTTGGTTTGTGTAGCTTCAGTTTCGCGCAAATATTCTGTTATGTTTTGATTGTCATTAGATCTTTAAGTAGCTTTTGAAATCACATTTCTTCGACAACGGCCATACCATGCTGATACACCGGTTCTCGTCCGATCACCGAAGTTAAGCAGCATTGGGCGCGGATAGTACTTGGATGGAGGACCGCCTGGGAACACCGTGTGTCCTTGACAGCCTTTTGCTGCTGCTTATTTTACATGCAGTATACAGCACCACCACAAATTTTGCGTTTCCCCCCCTTCCAACAATCACATAAAGAAACGCAAATATAATTATTTAATTAATTAATTAACGGGGATGCTCCCTTGTTTACATTATTGAATATAATATATATAACATTGAACAATTGTTTTATCTCAGTATAATCGTGATTTTCAAAGCTAAGAGGTGTTTTGTTTAAATATGCTAAATTACGCAGAAACTTAGATTGAACTGACTCCAATAATTGAGCATCAAATCCGGCATACGGAGACCACACTGGTGACGCATACGCCAGAACAGGTCTGACTAGTGTAGTGAATTGAACAGGGTTATATATGTCGATGGCAGTTTAAAAACATTGAAATTTCTGTTAAGAAAACCAAGAATACGCAGTGCTTTGTTCGCCGTTTTGTACACATGTTCGTGGAAACCACCGTCCGCGGAAAAAGTGACACCCAAGTCAGAAATGTCACCCACCGTGAAGAACCGGTGTTTTTTTTGTTTTTTGTTGTTAAAAGCATTTATTGATTCTATACATAATACTACAAAATAGATCAAATGCATTAATTCTTTCTACCTAGTCGTAACCTAGTCTATAAATCCTAAACAGATATCCAAAAATAAACAATAACATATGTATGTAGGTACATTTAATTTTGTTTTTCAACTTCTCTCTATTAATTTTTGGATCCTAGCCCTACTAAATTTCCAAGAAAAATTGTTCAAAAACTTGAATACATTAACATATTTGACGAGAACTGGCATGGTATGGCCGTTGTCGACGGAAAGTGTTTTGGAAAGTTAGTTCAACATCTAGTAATATATAAGAAGCACCAAATATAAAATGTAAAGTACGTCGGTGCATTATTATACTTATGAAAAATCACGTTTTATCATATATGACGGATCAGGAAATCCTGTGGCCCGTGGGCCTTAGTCGTCCGACATAACTGCGCCAAATCCTTTGCCCTTTTTAAACAACAAAAAAACAGACAAGTCCGTGCTCTGCTACAGTCTCCTTTTTTCTACCGGCCATGTCCAAGCGCAGTGGTGAGTGAAGTCACTTGCACTTGCGTTTTTCTTCAGTTGTTGGCGCTGTAATTGGGCGTATTGTAGCTACTTGCCACTACTAACGCCATCTTTCTGTACTGAAAGTGGTCTATCTCCGACACGGCTATTCCTGACAAGTCACCCATCCTCGGGTGTGCCATCCGCGATACACAAAACACCCCCCATCTTTAATCACAACAATACATAGTAATAAAATGCTTAACATCCATGACAGTCTTTATTCACTTCTCATTTCATTATCCATGCCTAAGCTAACGACAACAGTTAGTAGTACATATTCAAATTACTGATCATCAGGTTCACTAATATTTGTTCTACGAACAAAACAAAAAAAATTACAAAAGTAATTTTCTAATTCAATTAATCACACTTCTGTGTGTCATACAACTGATCGATCCTTTAGATCAAACACAAGTAGCACGGTCCTTCCGTTACATAAAACAGGTAATTCGGTCCTTCGGATACATAAAACAGGTAATCCGGTCCTTTGGATACCTCACCATCGTGTGACCAGTCCTTCGGTCACATTACAATTGTTTACTACAAAAAAAAGAAACATTATTCCGTACATCTGTCAGTCTCAGGCACATCGATATTGACATCTAACTCTCGCAGAACCTGATGATCTGGTGCCTTACGCACTCGTTCGTGAGGATACTTGTAAGTACGGTTTGAAGTTAATGACTTTAATCGGTACCTATCACCATCTAAAACATCAATTATCTTAAATGGACCCTTGAACTTACTATCCAATTTTGTTTGATTTCTCTCCTCGTTCTCTATTAACACATAATCACCTACAGCAAATTTAGACAATCTAGCCCTATTCTTGTCAAACCTTTCCTTATTATAACTAGCGTCTTTGTCCATGTTCCGCGCCACGCACTCCCTTATTTTTTCCAAATTAACATAAGTGTCGGCATCATCTATTGTCATCAGTGATAATGGTCTCCCAATTTTTCCGATCATCATTTCTAACGAACTTGCTTTGGTTACACGGTTGACAGTGCAGTTCATTGCCAACTGCACTTCGCCAAGAGCATCCTGCCAGGAACGTTCCGCACTAGATTCAACCGAGGTCAACATGCTTTTTAAGGTACTTATCACCCGTTCTACCTGTCCATTAGCACGACTACCTCCTGTAGCTATGAGGTGAAGTTCAATATTATTAGAATTGCAAAAGCTCAAGAAATCTTTGCTGGTAAAACAAAGACCTTGATCAGCTATGTTACGTTTTGGTGCTCCAAACAACGCAATGCCAGATTTAAGAGCTCGAATACTACTATTTGTGTCAATATTTAATGAATGAATTAACAAAACATATTTTGTGAAGGCATCAATGAGTACAAACACATATACCTTGATATATCATTTTTGCCACTTAGTCTGTCAGACGCATCAATGTGAATAGTATGTAGTATCAATGTGAATAGTATAGTGAATCTTCCGATGAAGAATATTTGATCGCAGCTCATATGTACTCCTAACATCCTCGGATAACACTTCGTTTTTTAAATCTGACATGAACTTACAAATTTCATCATCTCTTTCCTGATCAACTTGCAGCCAGTTGCTGGAAAGTTCAGCCAGTGCTATGCTTTTTTGTTCAACGCGAATCTTGTTGCTTTTTGATGTCGAGGGAAGAGCATTCCTAGATAAAAAATCAACGTGCGACATTCTGCTTCCCTCCCGATAGACAATTTCGATATTAAACGACTGTAAATAAGCCCACCAACGATAAACTCTGGGCGACAAGTCTGTTTTCTTTTTAGAGGCCTTGACCGAATTGCAGTCTGTCACAACTGTAAATTTATGATCTTGCAAGTAATGACGAAAATATTTCACCACATTAACAACTGCCAATGTCTCCAATTCGTAAGAATGGTATCTTGATTCCGCTGGGGAGGTACGTCGATTGCAATTGCGTGCTGCTTGCCATCAACATAGTTCCATACCCTTCCGAACTCGCATCGGTGTGTAACTCAATAGGATATCTAGGGTCAAATATCATCAATACAGACCCACTGGTAAGTCTCGCAATTATTTTTTGACGTATCTCCTCATGCGATGACTGCCATTCAATGATCCTACCCCTACCACTAGTGAGTATGAACAAGGGTGACATGACTTTGGAGAAATTAGGCACGAATTGCCTAAAAAATGATGCTAATCCAATAAACTGTCTCAGCTGTGTCACAGTTTGCGGAGGGGGCAATTTAGTCAAAGCTTCGATTTTGCGAGGGTTTGGTCTCACTTCACCGTTGTGAACCAGGAAGCCTAAGTACTCCACGCGATTTTTAAGAAATGAACGCTTGCCCATATTCAACGTGAAACCAGCTTTGGTCAACACATCAAGAACTTGACGCAGACGCTTTAATCCCTGCTCGATATCAGTGGCCAGGACCAGAATGTCATCGACATACGCGACCACGTATTCGTGGGCGAGATCACCCAATGCATTCATCACCGCGCGCTGATATACCGAACTTGCTTTCCTCAAACCAAACGGCATGGTCAAATATTCCCACTGCCCATCCGATGTGACAAACGCAGTCTTCTCTATTGAATCCGGATGAATCGGGATCTAGTGGTAGCCACTTAGCATATCCACGAAAGTAAACCTCCTAGCACCACCCAATCTTGCCACCTGATCAGCGATTACGGGAAGAGGGTACCTACCTGGAACAGTGTTGTCGTTAAGTTCCCTAAAGTCAATGCACATGCGATCAGACCCATCTTTCTTTTTAACTAATAGTGCAGGACTCGCAAATGGTGAACAACTAGGCCTGATCACACCTGCCTTTAATAACTCGTCAACCTTGTTCTTAATTATCTTCCTTTCCTCTATAGTAAGCCGATAGGGGCGACGCTGGACAGTCTTATTGGGATTTATGAGACGAATTTCTAATTTGCCTGTGTTGACACGAGACGAGGACACACCTCGAGAAAACGACGATGAATATTTCCCGAGTATGGCCAACAGTTCTGGTTTATGCTCGGAAGGAATGTCCGTATTGATGTTTTCGAAATCGATTTCACTGTTGGAAATATCTGTACTACCTACATTACATGAATTAATCTCACTGTTCATGGACAGGATGAGGCAATTTGATGTCATTTTTACGCTAAATCCCTGTTCTAGAATCTCTCGACCAACCATTATATCACTCTTCAGACAATAGTCAGGCACCTCATGAAATAAAATCTCTAACCAATATTCCCCAATCAAAACTTTAGATAAAATGTGTACATTGCTACTGACGCTTGACTGACCGATGCCAGTTAAAGTGACCATGTTACACACGCGTTTTCCAGCAAATTTAAGGGAAGTACTTTCTTTTATAAGGGAGCACTCAGCACCAGAATCATAGTGCAAAGGATATGTCTTACCATTATTTTTTAACTGTCCCTGGAGATTACTCACGGAACAGGCGTCGACCCGCCGCTCGTTTGTGCTACTGTTCACAACAGTAGGTCCACTCTCGTGTCCTCGGTTGCATCTGGATGCGAAGTGGCCAGCTGTACTGCATTTGAAATAGATCACGTCTGCTCGGGGTCGCTGTCCACTTGACGTTCTAGTTGGTGTAACATTAGTGGGGGGGATATTTTAGCTTTTCCCTCCTTGCGCGACACTCACTCGCATTATGTCCAGCATTTCCACAATAAAAACACTTCATATGTTGGGAAATTGATGACTTCAATCGTTTCCGCTGCACTAGTCCTTCGATAGATGCTGGATTAGAATTGAGGGATAACTTTCGCTTCAGAAACGAAAAGGCTTGAAGTTCACGTTGCAGCTTCTCGCGCGTCGCTATCTCTGTAGTGAATGCTACTCGTTGTATTCGATCATCCAATTGGGTTAGGTGTGCCAGTACAGCTGATACAGCTATCTGCTCCGTGCTCACATTTTTCCAGCAAGATGTGAGGGTAGTCAAAATGCGCGCTGCGTATGCGGATAGTGACTCACCAACCTTTGGACGTTTTTCGAGCCAGACATAAGTCAACGGTTGTATACCAAGCACGTGCATCCGAATCTGGACTGTCTGAACCAAATTCCGGTAGCGATAGATAATAGCTCGAGGTCACTGGTGATTTCATGGCTTCGATGAGACACATCATATTTTTGTTCTGCGACTCTAACAGAGTACGCAAAAGACTCTCATCTACCCTCGACGTCTCCGCATGAACGTGTTCATGATGGTATCCCACTTCTGATGACGGATCAGGAAATCCTGTGGCCCGTGGGCCTTCGTCGTCCGACATAACTGCGCCAAATACTTTACCCTTTTTAAACAAAACAAAAAAACAGACAAGTCCGTGCTGCTACAGTCTCCTTTTTTCTACCGGCCATGTCCAAGCGCAGTGATGAGTGCAGTCACTTGCACTTGCGTTTTTCTTCAGTTGGTGGCGCTGTGATTGGGCGTATTGTAGCTACTTGCCACTACTAATTCCACTTTCAGTAGGTCTATCTCCGACATATATATATATATATGTATATAAAATATATATATATATTTTACAAAATTATTTCCCAAAGAAGTAATCACAACGTCAGAGTTCAAATGAATTCAAAAAATTGCCCCACCAAAAATAAGCGAAAATGTATTTTCACAGGAAATTCATTTCTAATAAACACAAACAATTGAGTCAAGCAATCATGCAAGTTATCGCTATAGCAGCGGATAATTATTTCCACGTATTCTTCTTTATCAATAAGTAACATGATGAAATTGATTCTAAGTGTTGCAATTGCTATTCATTTCTTTGCTTTGGTAGGATGTTATCTGTTAGGCAGTGAGCGCTTCTTGGAAATATCACATCGATGTTATGACTCACTGACTGATGCCTTTATTCTCAGGCGTATTGACTTATAAACTGTAATTTGCGAGATATTAAATGTTGAATAAAACCGAAATGACGGATGAATATTTTTAGGTGTAGAGGTGAAGGGAACACGTTTTTAATGGTTTTATTATGTTCGATATCCTGTATAGTACTTAGGTGAAAATTTGTGATTGAAATTTCACCTACTTCGCGTTATCCAATTGAGTTGAAATTTTGCATACTGATTTGGTTCTGCAAAGGCAACTGAGTTGGCAGGCAATTCATCAAGAAGAAGAAGCTGTATTATCAGCTGTCGAACAAAATGACATATCTAACTGTACATAGATGAAAGAAGATAAAAAAGAATACTATACACTTAAAGCAATTATTTTCAGCCATCTATAAATGATTATGAATTTGATCTCGCTAAATAGTTAGACTTGTTTATAAAGTGTCAAACCAACATTCGTTTGGATTTCAATAAACAAATACATAAATATTTAATTTATATTTGTTAACATAGCCCAAACTGAATTAAATAAATAATATCAAAAAATCTGCCCTAATTTTTTCTTCTTTTATTTGAATTGAAAACACGCATAGTAAAAATTAATGTATTTAACTCATTTACATAGATATTATTGAGCGGTACTAATAACAAACGTGGCTGCCGCAGGTCCAAAACTGCCCATTCTTATTTTTCTAAATTATCAGAAGCATTTTGTTTATGCAGTTCATTCCAGTTTCTGCAGCCTGCGTCCATCGAAATGCTACTAGGTGCCGAGATTTATGCCGAAATACTATATTAAAGCATTATAAAAGGCCCGCATGGACAACCGGTGGCACAGCAGACCATATTGGGCTGGACAGTGACTGGAAGAGTCCAGGAGAATTGCAGCGTGCATCCAATGATCACATTACATATTAATTTAGATATGGATTTAGAAAGAACGCTGAAGCAATTTTGGGAGATCGAAAATCTAGTAGTGGAACAGAGGATGAAACCAGAAGATGAACACTGTGAACGGTTATTCCAGAAAGGCGTATATAGGCTATCTGATGGTCGATATGTGGTACCTCTGATATTTCGGGGATTAACAAACACACCACAACTCGGATAATCAAGAACTTGCGCCCTGCGGAGATTTCTATTTTTTTTTTTCAGTGATTAAACAATCCATCCATCAACAATCCAGGCGGATTTCATTTGAGAAAATGGGCATCTAATTCCGAAAAATTATTGAATCAAATATCCCCCGATGACCGTGAAGTAAGCACGCCCTTTCCCATTGAACTTACCGAGACAGTTGAAACATTACGAATTCGTTGGAATCCTGCAACAGATAATTTTGAATTTAAGGTATATCTAATCGATAGCACGGTACCCATCACCAAGAGAGGCCTACTATCTGAAGCATCTCGGCTGTTTGATCCTCTTGGTTGGTCAGCCCCCATAATCATCATAGTTAAGATATTATTTCAGAAGCTTTGGCTAGTGAGAATCAACTGGGATGATTTCTTTAGAGAAAACTTACCAAAAATTAAGAATATTTAAATCCCCAGGTGCATAAGATACGATGAAACCACCAAGCATACAGTATATAGAGCACTAACTCATCTCTAACAAAAATTTGTCCGCTGTGCTTATGAACATTTTGTCTTCGATTGACTCCCACCATGTTCATTTCACCAGAAATGAATCCAAGAAATCACACGACTACGCTGGTTCGCGATCTGCGGACTGGGCGCTGTTGTGACTCATCTGTATGCGTTGGAATATTTACATCTGAGCAAGCAAGTGTTTGTGCCCATTGCGCTCGTTCTTAATTGATTAATGAATTTCGGGTGTGCGGGGCATAAAGGGCAACAGAGAGATGGGTTGGATTGGTTTTTCACCCGACTTCAGAGCTCGGCACCGTGCCTACGCTGGCCCGTGATCTGCGGCCTGGCTGCTGTTGTGACTTATCTGTATGCTTTGGAATATTTACATCTGAGCAAGCAGGTGTTTGTGCCCATTGCGCTCGTTCTTAATTGATGAATGCAATTTCGGGTGTGCGGGCCATAAATGGCAACAGAGAACGACGACGTACTGATCGACCGATGTAATTGTTTTTAACCGACTTCCGAAATATTTTCTTCAAATTTGAATGGGACTACCTCAGGACTATACCCTTTAAAAAAAATAAATATTTTTTTAAATTGGTCCACAGTTGACGAAAATATCGGTGAAGATATAAAAAAAAATATATAGACTTCTTTTTTGGAAGTCGGTTAAAAACAATTTTAAATTATATGTAAGTCCACCTGCTCTAAACTACTTTTCTTTTCAATTGAAATCTATGACTTTATTATTTTCAATTTTAGTATTGAAGAAGATTTACCTCTTGCACAGCTTTCAATTAATTTTTCTGCTAACAATTTGCTATAATATTTTTTCTTATTAAAATTAGAAGCAAGAAACGTAAAATGTATTTTCTATGTTCAAAGCAGGTATTGAAGTCGTCAAACCAAGTTTCGAAATTCTTATTTTTCTTAGTTTCACAAATACATAAGTCGAACAATTTCTCTTTAATATTCTGCAAGGTACAAAATTGTTTGAAGTTTTCACTAAAAATTTTAGTGTGAAAAGAAATAACCGAAAAAAATTCATCAGTTGGTGCTTTTAGCTGTAGTGTCTGACAGGAATAGTTTTTATTTATTAAAAATTTTTCGCTTCTGTTAACAGTCAAAATGTTCTCTTTATTTAGCCTTTTACAATTTTCGCAATTATTTTTTTGTAATATTTTGAATATTATATATCCAGCAAAGTATCTGAGAGAATTGTGGTTCAGCTCATCTTCAACATCATTTGAAAACGGTACTGATTCTTCAAAAATAGATGCATCATTTAGAATTGAAACATTTGGTGAATCCGAAAATTGTGAATTATTTTCGGCATTCATTGCCATATTATTAATTTCTTCCTGACATTCATTTAAAGGAGGTAATATAAAATTATCTTCATCAGGCTCGCAATTCGAAGAATTTGTTTGTGCTCAGATGTACATAAATATTCCAAAGCATACAGATAAGTCACAACAGCAGCCAGGCCGCAGATCACGGGCTAGCGTAGGCACGGTGCCGGGTTCTGAAGTCGGGTGAAAAACCAATCCAACCCGTCTCTCTGTTGCCCTTTATGCCCCGCACACCCGAAATTGCATTCATCAATTAAGAACGAGCGCAATGGGCACAAACACCTGCTTGCACAGGTGTAAATATTCCAACGCATACAGATGAGTCACAACAGCGCCCAGGCCGCAGATCGCGGACCAGCGTAGTCGGGTGAATTCTTGGATTCATTTCTGGTGAAATGAACATGGTGGGAGCCAATCGAAGACAAAATGTTCATAAGCACAGCGGACAAATTTTTGTTAGAGATGAGTTCTCTATATACTGTATGCTTGGTGATGAAACCCAAACTCGCATGGAACTTCATGCCTTCATGCATCGCAAAGCATCAACCTCTGCCTGTGCTGCGGTTGTGTATGCTCGTTGCACACACCGAAATTGAGCCATTACTGTCACCTTATTGACATCACGGTTAACTACGGTTTTAACGCAAATTGAAGCAGCCTTAAATTCTCACACGCTATGTGGCATGTTTAGCCATTTATCTATTGTGCCCGGGGAATAATTAGTTTTTATTGGACATTAGTAGAGGGAGCTGTAAACCCAGCGAGTCGTTGCAAGACTTGCACCATCAAATTAGATATCCCTCTGAGCGACTAGCCGTTTCATACATCATTATTCAACGGGTCCTTGGACATAATGTCAACCATCAGCAAATTAACACCCTCCATCTCCTATCATCAACGGCGATGGCTAAACTAGCCGAAGGTTTAAGGTCAAAGGTTTGGGGAATTTTCAATGTTTTTGGTAACCTGCTGCTTAGTGATGATAGGTATCTTCATATGTTCCAAAATATTAAAATCAATTTTTGACGTAGCCATCAACGCAAGCGCTCTTAAGGCCATATATGGATGGAGTTGGGAACTGTCAGCTGCTTTGTGGAACACCATGACCAATCACAGTGTCAGTCGACATCATCAGCAGGAGACAACAATCCTTAATTCAGTGGTCCCACTCAATCCTGACGAATGCATCAGCAACACCCCGGCAATTCAAGCAAAAACACACTCCGACCAGGAGACCCAACCAACATCGGAACAGAACGAGCTTGCGCGACTTAAACAGAAGGTATCCGTCCTTTGTCCCAACTTAAATTAAGACTCCTTCATTTCTCTCAGTCCCATCACACTCTTTGCCCATCGTTTCTTTACTGTCCTTTCCGTCATCAGCCATTTCCAACACAGGGACCCTACAGAATGCGCTGGTAAGACCCCAACCCAGATTTCTGGCAGTTGGCATATTCCAGAATGGTCTCCAAAAATGGTAATTCAATATCGGTTACTTCCAAGTTAATTTAAAAATGCATGGATGGCGCTACTAGCGTTTTTATTTCAACACTACATATTGGACATTCTTTTTGTTTACCGTCAGTTTGAATCAAATTTGTCTTAATTTGGAAAAAATATTTACTTCTACTTTCACAATTATTTTAGTTTTAAATGATTGTATGATGATCATAGATTCCAGGAAAGGAGTCCGCACGATGTTTCACTTAATCTGTTGTGGCGGTCGTGAAGTTCTTTTCTTCTTGGATTAGCTTGAGAAGCTTTGAGAGTCTGGGTGGATGGTTTCCCCGGCTTGGGGAGAAGTAACCACAGTGTTTGGTAAAATCGCGGTTGTCCTTTCGATTCCGAGTGCGTAGGAAGAGTTTAAAAAAATTAGCAGTAGCTTTAGAAAAAACCGATTTTGGCACTTTGTAAGTTTCACACTTTGAAACCGGTGCAGGGGTGCAGGGAAATCAAGTAGCATCAGAGGGAGAAATTAATTGTTTGAGAGAAATAAAAGTCAGTGTACATGGAAGTTTTGAGCGTGTAAGGCGAATATATGCCCTAAAGAATTAAATAAAATATTATTTTCAAGTGCGAACTCAGAGTTTTCCTCGCGGCAGCAAATATCAAGAGCCCCGTTCAGAGGCGCACCCGCGCATCTTTCTATTTAAGTTCAGCTCTACCAATAAACGCGAATCCAACGGATTCGCTGCCTACCATCAGCTAATTTCCTGCTGCAACACATCAGCTCCATCCAACGCAGTCAACCTTGGGCTGAAGGGCATACATACGGATACTGGCGTATCCCGACTTCCCTTATACAATTCCACCGACTGCACGTTAGCGACGGGGATTGCGTGGGCCCCAATCCGGCCACATCAGGACTTCAAACAGACGTCCGACCCCCGCTACATTGGTGACCCCGACAAGAAAAAAGAAAAAAAAAAAAAGAAGATCGAAAAAAGAAAAAAGAAAAAAAAAAAAGAAGATCAAAAAAAAAGAAAAAAGAAAAAAGAAAAAAAAAGAAGATCGAAAAAAGAAAAAGAAGATCGGAAAAAAAAGAAAAAAGAAGGAGGATCAAGAAAAGAAAATTTTAAATAGAAAGAAGTTGATGCAAACAAAGGAAGAATCCTTTAAGGGAGTACCTTTTATTTTAAATTTAGGCACACATTCTAGCACAAACAGAGTTTATTGTTGAAATATATTTAAAGTGTAAATTTTCCTCCGCACTCCGCGTTCTCTCTCGTGTGTAAAAGAAATTTTTAACAAATTATGAATAACGCAAGTGGTGACTTCTCGCGAGTCTCCGTGATTCCCGGGAATCCATCCGGCCTTTCAGAGTCTCAAAGTTTTGAGGAAGGTGTCTTAAGATTAAGTCCGCTTCCAACACCACGTAATTTTGCGGCCTCCACACCTTCTGTTCCAGCGATTTCCGCGTTTTCGGTAGTGGTTCCACCTTTTTGGAGAAATGCTCCAAAATTTTGGTTCAAGAAAATTGAAGGGCAGTTTGAGCTGGCCCGTATAACGAGTGAATCCTCGAAATACAACCATGTGCTTTCTGCTTTGGATGAAGGATTAGTTTTTATATTAAGTGATATCCTTGATAATCCAAATTCTCAGCGCCCATTTACGGAACTTAAAGAGGCGTTGATATCTCGCCTTTCAGACAGCGAGACTTCGAGATTAAACAAGTTACTCGGTGACTTAGTTTTGGGTGACAGATCCCCATCCCAATTCCTGCGGGAGATGAGGAATCTGTCGAACGGAAATTTAAGTGACGACATTTTAAAGACCCTTTGGTTGCAAAGGCTTCCCGAACACATGAGGGCGATTTTATCGTGTAATTCCGGACCACTTTCAGAACTTGCGAATTGTGCGGACAAAATTTTTGAAGTAAATTCTAAACCATCAATTTTCGCTCTGTCCTCGCCAAGACAAGAGAGTAACTCTTGGAACAGCTTGACAGCGGAAATTATTAAGTTAAATAAAAGGATGGATGAGCTATTGCTGGAAGTACAGGCAATGAAACGGCAACCTAGAACAGCTAGCTATTGTTCCCATAACGGCACAAGATTTTCAGCGAGTCGTTCGCCATCGCAGCCTGGATCTGATTTTGGTAAAAATATGTCAAAATCTCGTGATCGTTCAGGATTGTGCTGGTACCATTCCAAATTCCACAATCATGCAAGTAAATGTATCCCACCTTGCTCATTTTCATCTTCAGAGCTTTCAAAAAATTAAAAAGCATATCATCAGCAACGGCGGGTGATAAAAGCATTTACAACAGCCGTTTGCACGTTTGGGACAATTCAACTCGGCAATATTACCTAATAGACACAGGTGCGGATATTTCCGTTATCCCTGCACCTTATATAAACAAGTTACTACCATCTGAAATAAAATTATCGGCAGCAAATTCTTCAATTATAAACACCTATGGTACCAAAATTCTAAATTTAGATCTTGGTTTACGTAGAAATTTTCAATGGCACTTCTTAATAGCAGATGTTGAGAAGCCAATTTTAGGAGCAGACTTCCTGTTCCATTTCAGATTGTTAGTTGATTTATCAAAAAGGATTTTAATTGATCCGTTAACCAATCTAACTTCGAAAGGTAAGTTACTTAACGGTTCATCTTCAAATTTATCACTTTTAATCAGATCTTCAATTGATTTGGATGTTCAAAGATTGCTTCGCGAGTTTAGAAGTATAACCATCGATACTGGTTTTTCCAAACCGGTCAAACACCAGATTACACATCAAATTAAAACGTCGGGTCAGCCGATTTTCTCGAAAGTACGTCGATTATCACCAGAAAAGCTCCTGATTGCAAAGAAAGAATTCGAGTTCTTGCTTAATCAGGGCATCTGCAGGCCGTCCAGTAGCTGTTGGTCTTCCCCTTTGCATATGGTCCCGAAAGCCAATGGGGAATGGAGACCTTGCGGGGATTACAGAAGATTAAACGCGGTAACAGTGCCAGACCGTTACCCGATTCCCCTCATTCATGATTTCGCGTCCAATCTGCAGGATTGTGAAATATTTTCCACTTTAGATCTAGCTAAAGCGTATCACCAAATTCCGGTAGAACCTGAGGACATCCCAAAAACAGCCATCTGTACACCTTTTGGCTTATTTGAGTTTACAAGAATGACTTTTGGACTGTGCAATGCTGCTCAGACCTTCCAAAGATTTATTCATTCGATATTAAAAGATTTCCAATTTTGTTTCGTGTATCTAGACGATATTTTGGTAGCCTCAAAATCTAGACAACAGCATTTAGAACATTTAAAACAAATTTTTAAAAAATTTCAGGAACAAGGGTTGATTATAAACGTCGAGAAATGTAATTTCATGCAACAAGAAGTGAAGTTTCTCGGCCACTACATAAACTCAAAAGGTATCAAGCCTTCACCTGAAAAAATTAAAGCAATTATTGAATTTAAACAGCCAATCACAGTTAAAGAACTTAGACGTTTCTTAGGGATGATGAATTTCTATCGTCGCTTCTTACCACATGCAGCTGAATATCAGCTGTTACTTAACCAATATTTAACAGGAAGTAAAAAAGACGGCAATAAACCTGTCAATTGGACATCCGAGGCACTTAAGGCTTTTGAAATTGCTAAAGCTCAACTTTCAAAAATCACCCTTTTAGCCTTTCCAAATTCCAATTCGCATCTAGGATTATTCGTGGATGCTTCTAATGTCGCAATCGGTGCTGCTTTAAACCAAAAAGTAAACGATGAGTGGCAACCTCTAGGATTTTTCTCTACTAAACTTTCTTCGGCTCAAATTAAATACAGTGCTTACGACCGCGAATTGCTAGCCGCATATAAAGCCATTAAATATTTTCGATTCCATCTCGAAGGTCGAACGTTTACACTTTTTACAGACCACAAGCCGTTAATTTTCGCCTTCAGGCAAAACCCAGACAAAGCCTCCCCCAGACAAGCGAGACATTTAGACTATATCGGGCAATTTACCACAGACATTCGCCACATAGCTGGAAGGGACAACGTGGTAGCAGATGCACTTTCGCGAATTGAAGAACTTCAATTGCCAGCCGCGGTAGATTTTGAAGCTATAGCTCTCGCGCAAGAGAACGATAGCCAGCTTCAAAGTTATCTGGAAAATCCTAATTTCAAATTTTCCAAATTACCAGTCATTGGCTCAGATAAACAAATCTTTTGTGAAGATTCTAAATCTCTTAAGAGACCTTTCATTCCCGAATCATTTCGATTACAAATCTTCAATGCAGTGCACAATTTGTCTCATCCAAGTATCCGGGCTACTAACAAAATGGTAACAGCCAAATACTTTTGGCCATCTATGAATAAAGACATCAACAATTGGAGTCGAAGCTGTCTAGCTTGTCAAAAGAGCAAAATTTCGCGTCACATTAAACACCCTTTTGGTTCTTTTCCAGTTTCTTCTTCTCGTTTTGAGATTATTCACATGGATATTATTGGTCCACTTCCACCTTCGCAAAATTTCAGGTATTGTCTCACTATCATAGACAGATACTCTCGGTGGCCAGAGGCAATTCCTTTAGAAAATATTTCAGCTGAATCTTGCGCGCGAGCCCTTTATCACGGATGGATTTCTCGTTTCGGTGTTCCTAAAACTATTGTCACAGACCAGGGTAGACAGTTCGAATCAAATCTCTTCAGAGAGCTAGCAAAATTCCTAGGTTTTCGACACAATAGGACTACCGCATATCATCCACAGTCAAACGGTTTCCTCGAGCGATGGCATAGAACCCTCAAAGCGACCATTAGAACATATGAATCAAATTCTTGGTCTGAAGTACTTCCGGTTATTTTACTTGGTTTGCGAACTTCCTTCAGGGAAGAGTTTACAGCAACGCCCGCCGAGCTCTTGTATGGCCAGTCCTTAAGACTCCCCGCAGATTTTATAGAGCAGAAATCGGCAAGTTGCCCGCAAAGTACATTCGTGATGCAATTGCGTAATTTTTTCGACCACGTCCGTCCTGCCTCGGCCTCAAATCATTCCAAGCCTAAATTTTTCAAATATAAAAATTTAGACTCTTGCTCTCATGTATTCATTCGGAATGATGCAGCTAGGGGGACTTTCCAGAATGTATACGATGGACCATTCCCGGTTGTGACTAGACATCGAGATTTCTATACAGTCAGCGTTAGAGGGAAAGATATCAACGTCTCTTTGGACCGGTTAAAGCCATCTTTTGTTCCCGAAATTCTAGAAGTAAATCAAAAAAATTTTGCAGATTCAACCAAAATTATTCAAGCTAGCTCAACACACAAAGAGGGACAGCCAGAGTCTGTCCAAACAGGACAATTCCTACAGCATAGACCAGTGTCTGTGAGAGGATTTCCACAAGAAAATTCACTTTCCACTTCAGACATACACAAGATCAAAATTCCTACCGCACATTACAAAAAAGTTACCTTCGGCCAGGTCAAAATTGTTGTAAGATAAACTTTCGCTTGCCTTATGCCGTCGCTGGAAGGGGGGTGATGTGGCGGTCGTGAAGTTCTTTTCTTCTTGGATTAGCTTGAGAAGCTTTGAGAGTCTGGGTGGATGGTTTCCCCGGCTTGGGGAGAAGTAACCACAGTGTTTGGTAAAATCGCGGTTGTCCTTTCGATTCCGAGTGCGTAGGAAGAGTTTAAAAAAATTAGCAGTAGCTTTAGAAAAAACCGATTTTGGCACTTTGTAAGTTTCACACTTTGAAACCGGTGCAGGGGTGCAGGGAAATCAAGTAGCATCAGAGGGAGAAATTAATTGTTTGAGAGAAATAAAAGTCAGTGTACATGGAAGTTTTGAGCGTGTAAGGCGAATATATGCCCTAAAGAATTAAATAAAATATTATTTTCAAGTGCGAACTCAGAGTTTTCCTCGCGGCAGCAAATATCAAGAGCCCCGTTCAGAGGCGCACCCGGGCATCTTTCTATTTAAGTTCAGCTCTACCAATAAACGCGAATCCAACGGATTCGCTGCCTACCATCAGCTAATTTCCTGCTGCAACACATCAGCTCCATCCAACGCAGTCAACCTTGGGCTGAAGGGCATACATACGGATACTGGCGTATCCCGACTTCCCTTATACAATTCCACCGACTGCACGTTAGCGACGGGGATTGCGTGGGCCCCAATCCGGCCACATCAGGACTTCAAACAGACGTCCGACCCCCGCTACACTGTTATTGAATTGTCAAGTTTGTGGTAGTTTCAAGTTTGTAATGTTGTTGAGCTGAATTTAAATATAGATAAACATTTTCAACATTAGTAATAGTAATTACGTAATACTTTGGAAACATCTTTTTTTTTTAATTCCAAATAAATAGAGCATTCGACTTTTTTGACTCTTATTTATAATCCAAAAGAATGTCACATTGGAAATATTTGATACGGCATTGACATTACTGCACGTACGCTTTTTCCTCCAGCATAACCGTTTAAGGCGTCCTCAATTGGAATAAAGGCTGCATCTAAAATTGTCTCGGCTGAAGGGTCGTCTACCGCTCTATTCACATTTTTAACAAATCCTTGAGGTTTACCTGAAAATTCGGTGTCTGCAACATCGTGACACACACCCATTAAAACTCCTGCTACTGGAGCGGCAGCCAATCCTAAAATTTTAAAACAGCTTTAATTATGTAAGGCTATAAAATTTGTTTTGAGAATATGAATATGAGGGACGGATTTTGTCAACGGATATGAGTTGTAGGTCCTATGCCATAAATTTTTGGATGTTACCAAGCATTTTAATAGTCCAATAATTATTTACAATTAGTTATTTGGAAAGCGGTCCTCCCATTCAATTCGTTCTGTGTTTCGGAAAAGTAAATAATATAAAAGTTGTGTTTTGACCACCGGAATTAAGAAGATATTTGACGTTAGGTATATAAAAATAATAAATAAAATTTCTTAATTTTAAACAAGCTTCTATTGAATGAAATGAAATGCTCAATAACGTAAATCATCAAATTTCATTATGTAAATCAGTGCTTTGTTCGAGAAACATTTCGCCAAAAAAAAAAATGAATTTGAGCGACGAACGAGACCCATTTGTATCCGACAACGGAAGAGTTATGGATTTATCAGACCCGTGTGAAGTTAGCACCTCTTTTGTAGAAACTTGAAATTTATGTTGGGAGTTCCCGGTAGCCTTCACATAGTTCCGGGGTTCTAGATGGAAATTTAGAAGAATTCTGGTGAATTAAGCTTAAAAATCGCAAAAACACTTGGGGGGTGCTTAACTTCACGCAGAGCCACTTTCTTAGAAAAAATAGTTTTGGCCGCATAAATCCATAGTAAATGAAGATTTCTAGAGTTTCTGATAAGTTTTAGCAATACTTCCGGCGATTTCGCGTAAAACAACATTATTTTTAAATTGTGATCAAAGTTCTGCGGAGCCTTATGAGAGTTCCGAGAGGTTCTGCATGCATAAATCCGTTAAAAAAATAATTACATAAGTTATTAACAATTAAATAAGTTTACGAAGGGCCGCTGAGTTTCCAATTTTGTTACAAATTAAAAATAATCTAATGGAGTTCTCGGTAACTTAATTCATCGGAACTCTTCTATGTTTGCATCTAGAACTCCGGAACTATGTGAAGGCCGGGATGACGCATGCTTCTTTGCTCTGAATACATAAATACGCTATTATTTCGGCATGCGACCCCGGCTACACTCTGAACATCACCATACCTATGTATGTGCCGATTAGAAATAAAGAAAGAAAGCATGAATATTTTCTTGTTTCATACTTTTCGTTTCTTCCATTGTCGGGTTTTTGTTTTTATAATAATATAATATTTTTTATTGGTTATGTGAAGAAGCAAACTTGACGATATACACCAGCATCAAATGAATCCCGAGAAAGTCACTATTTGGTGCGGATTTTGGTCCGGTCTGTACTTCTTTCAAAACGAAACTGGCATTGCCATAACAGTCAACGGCTAACGCTACACATCGATGATAGCCAACTGCTTGTGGCATAAGCTGGATGATATGGATACCGTCGGCTTGTGATTCCAACAGGATGGTGCTACGAGCCACACAGTGCATCCCACGATGAACATACTGCACGAGCGATTTAAGGGCATGGTAAAAATGATCTACTATCTATATCAAAATCTGTTTGTACAACTTGTGTTACTAACTTTAGCCTTTTACTCCCTATACCTATTGTGTATATTTTACGCTATCATCTAATAATAATAACCTTAATAACCTTTAGAAGCTTGCAAAGTTTCAACCTATTGCGATAACAGGAACTGGTTCAAAATTTGTAGCAGGTAGATAAATAAGAATGCTAGTTCAATAAAAACTTGTAAAAAGAAATTAATATGTTCATGCCATTTTTCAAAAAAGAAACAAATTAAATTCTTCTTGATCATCCGCGAAAACTAAATCTAATGTGTAAGCAATTCATTTAACATTTAGTTCTCGCGAGTGGAAAAGAAGAATTGCATTCGTTTTGCCCGAGAGTTGATTTAAAAAATTGTTTGAAATGATTCGCACACGAAAGTCCAAATAGTCCTACAACTGATTCTTGTTTGATATTGTTAACGAACTGCTGCACGTTCACATAAAATAAATATTTTCCGATTCATTTACGAACCGTTTCACTGGGATGTGCCTGCTATTCGCGCTTATGTCAAGGCTGATTGACTGTAATTATCTGAATAAATCGCCACTAACAGCAATTCATATGTATTCCGAAACATAGCCGTGTGTATATTTGTACCCAGGACGATGACCATTAAAATATTGAAGATAGTAGTTCCATAAACTATAAAATTTTAGTAAATTCATGTTAAGTACCTCCCGTTGCCGCGACGGCAAGAGCTCCACTTCCGTAAACAAGAGTCGATCGATTTGCTGCTTTCATTATTTCAATTCCACGCTCTTCTTCCCCACACACAAGATACGTAGCAGCTAGAATAAAAAACATACTACTGAAATATTTATCGAAAGAATACAGGGGTAACGGTCCATACAAATTTAACCACGGCAGGCGCAAACGAAAAGTATCTCAGATTGTCGATGCTAATGAGTATTGAAATTCTAAATAGCTTGTGTATTTGATATGAATGGCCAACGTGTTAAAATTAGTAAATTACTAAGTGTTTTTGTTCGGCGAAATAATTTTTATTAATTTTTATATAATAATAAAAAAGCTGATTTTTTATGCAAAAATGAGAAGACTGTGAAGTAAAAGTGTAGAAATAAAAATATAAAAATAGCAAAAAATAGAAAAACTAAAAAAATGTTTTGAAATTCTTTTTATTTGTATTTATTTCATTATTAGGCACTTATATACTCGTAATCAATCATTTGAATTTTAAAACTGCGTACTTTAATCTCCTATTATTTTAGAGTATAGAAATCAAGTTTTTTGCGCCTTTTTAACGTTTATTTTACTTTAAAATTTAAACAAATAGTGCGTTGCCAATCCTATGCAGTTTGTGACGTTCGCCATGAAGTTAGTTACTTTACGCGTAAACGAGTGCGAACGAAACGGCTTTGTGGATTCCACGCCTCACAAGCCGCAACAAATATGTATGTCTTAAAAAGTGTTTTAAATTTTCGCTATATAGCCATCACAGTTGTGGCCTTCCTAACTCATTTCAAGGTCCGACCCGGAATACTCTTCATACCTCGCGAATGGCTCTACAATGACTACCTCATCTTCATGTAGTCTAAACTAATCTCGGAGCTCAAACGATTCTACGATTCATTAATTATAAAAAGAAAATCGAATGGTTACCCCTCAGTCCTTGAATTCGAAGACTCAGACTCTTCTTACCCTACAGTCATCGCTTTGACATATAAACTTCTCTCGTCGTCAATAAAATCAGTACTCTCTCCGATGACTTTGATCCCGGGATAGGATACTTGTGATATTCTTAAAGGAAAATGTTACCGATTTAATTAATCTTTCTGTTTCCGAGGGCACTTAGAAAGTTTCCTAAATCACCCCAATTCACAAAAAAGTTTGCAAGGGCGATGTATCAAATTATCGTCCTATAGCCAAACCATCCTGCATCTTAAACTCTTCGAAAGCCTTATCTATGACCCCATGTCTTTCCACTGTAAGTCCATTTTATCTTCATCTCAACATGGAATCCTCAACAACAAAATTGCTAACGGTACAGAAGTTGACGTTATTGCCACCGATTTTAACGAAACTTTCGACAAAATCTCCTATCAAATTATCACTCTCAAACTAAATTATTTTGGCTTTCCACCCCGCCTCATCTCGTGGTTTAAATAATAAGCTAGTAGCCGGTATTGCAGGGTCCATTTTTGTGTTTATCATAACAATGCATTAACTTTAGTAGGCGATTTTCGGTGTTATTATTATACCCAATAGAGGTCTAGCTACATGTTCTTTACAACTTTTCAAAGAGCAGTTAAAGACGTAATGGGGTTTTAGTTTTATACTTTATTTTATTTTAAACATTTTGCGGTTTTCTCAATTAAGATAAATTTGGTTTAGAATAACGTCACACATTTTGTTGTATTCTGCTCGTCAAACCCTTTAATTTGATACCCATATCGAGGAAGTTGTGAAGAAAGAAGTAATCCGCCATCTTGGGGCATCCGCCATATTAGATTTAGACTTTAACTTTCGGAATCTTTCGGTAAGTCTTAAGGGTACGATCCGAAATCTTAAGGAAACTTAACAAAAAATAGGTTTCTGTAAACTATGGGTGCTATGAAGGCGTTGACGTATAAATATAAGTTAGTGGTGGTAGCCTTATTTGATTAGTTGAGGAAGCCGGATCTATTAAATTACTAAATTTTGCAACTTGTCAAAAATGCATTAAGGCGATTGTAGTTGAGCTTAAGGTTCGTAACGATTTGACTTATAGTTAAGGCTATAGTTTGCGGTATTGCGCTCGTCCAACGCTTTCATTTCATACCCATATTAATAATATTTGGTGAAATTTGTTTTTTACTTGTAAGACATTTTGACTTATGGTGACATCCTTTTTATGTAACGTAGTATAGCATATGCCACCCGGAGAATTGAGGCGATATTAACGACACCTCATTTGTTTAAATCTGATGAGTAGTTTAGGAACTACGAAGGAACAGATGAACATCCATATAGCCAAACTCATAATCTTCCTTTTTTTGTGCCAGAGTCGGGTAAAAAAATGGGCTTGCACCACTTTCATAATAAACGGTCCTCTTGGGAGTTCCAGAATTTCTAAATTGACCTGGCCTTCTTATAACCTTGGAAGAACGCAACAGTATAGGCGGACCCGTGTAGACCTTAGCAGGATAGTGGCGGTGCAAACATACGTATTTCATACGTAAATAGGGCAGCCTGAACAATGAAGAGCTCAATGGCTCCCGAGATGTTTAAGTACGAATACCTACAACTATAATACTTTTAACACTGACTCACTGACTGCCTCACTCATGAAAACCTAGTTGGCTACGACCTTGCAACTTTACATGAAGTTATGAAATTGAGCATATAAAGGAAACAGGCCATGTTGTGTATGATAACGGTAAGAAGAGCGGTAGTATCTATAGCAAAGAGTTTAGAATTTCAGAAAGTGCATCAAATTGCCATGAATTTTACACTTTAAATCTATCTATCTAACAATGTAGATCCGAAAAAACTTTTAATTAAGGAAGTGTCTATTTTCACCCAACTATGTCCATGTGTGGGTGTATTCGTACGACCGAAATCCGCGAAATACATGGCCTACCGAGTGAATATTTGCCTTTTTCAAAATATCTTCGCACTGAAATGTTTTCGCATTGCCATTGTACCCATGTATTTACACGGGAAAATCGGGTGCGAATAGACACTGCCTAAATTGTTTGCCGCAAAGTGTCAAGGCAATACGATATTCTCTTCGCAAAATATAGCAATAGAAAATATTCAGAATAATAATACTCATTATCGCCGATAATCTGAGATAGTTCTTTTTTGCGGCGGGCCTGGGCACATTTTACCCGTCTTCTATTGTTTTATTAAATTTCAATATTACGCACCTTTTACATGGCCTATAACTGGAACAGCACTGAAAAAGTCACCCAAACCCATATTTCAGAGAGTAACTGTTATTTTTGCAATCACTTTAAAACACAAATAATACTTTGTTGGTAACTTTTATAATGGTTGCAATAACTTTTTCCAGAAACGATTTCGCACAGTTCCAGAATATGACTGGCCCCACCGCCGTGCTCGATTGTACTTCAACTAAACGCTATTACAGATGGAGTACTCGCCAACTTAGTTGATAATTTTGCGCGTGTGGGAATTTATTAGTATAGATGAGAATATATATGAGCTATATTTCATTTTTATCAATACACAAGATATCTTTGCTTGTATTCACTGATATTCTTTCGAATTGTGCAGAATTCCCCTTTTAAAAATAAGCTGAGTGGTCATGTGCCTGGGCCAGCGCACACGGCGACTTTCGTTGAGTTGTGTCATCACGATTTAACCCCCGATTTAGTTGGGGAAAGGAATCTCGAACAAAATTGTGTATACAAATACAAATTCTGACATGGTGTTTTTTGAATTTTTGCAAACGTGTGGCATTCGCAAATCTTAGGAGTATATGTACCTTCTCCAGCCAAAAGCAAACAACAAAATCAGATTTTAGGGTGAGAGATCGCAGGGAAGAAAGAAAAAGGGTGTAGCAAAATGAGTAAATGGATACTATATACTCACCCAACACGAGTAAAAACCATAGAAATATAAACTAGGCACGGAACGGCTGGATCGTGTATAAACCCTGTACATGAGCGACCACCTAAAGATAGCTGCGCAGAGGAGTACAGCAACAGCGTGTATAAGGGAAGCACAAAAGCATTATAGCTATCAGTGAATGGCAGCGTGTAAATAGATGTTAAGGGGGGCATAGACATTATGGCAGGAACTTCGGAAAATTTTGAATTGTAAGCCCCCTTCTGATCATGTCTTCATATTTACGCCTGCACTGAGCGACCATACGAACACAGCCAGTTCTAACACATCAGGGAATGTGGTACGCTAAATCTGGCTTACAGCCGTTCCGCGCTTAGTTCATATTTCCATGGTAAAAACTCATTCTTTTCTGAGTAAAGGGCATGTTTCAATTATTAGAGTTTATTAAGATTCATTTCAGGGTGTCCAATACCAATTTAACAGAAAATGTTCGATAAAGCGGAATCATGCGAATCTATACAATAATGTAGTATTGTGCTTACAATTTGCATTTGAAATTTACGCTTATATATATTTACAATCGTATCAACCAACTAACTCGCTCACGCCCAGCTGTCCTTCGCAACAGATCAATCTCGATCGTGCTTTGTAGTGCGGTTATATTAAATTTTTGCTTCAGAAAGTTGGGAGATGGCGGTAACGTTTTACTGTACATTAGTGATGATGGATGAACAACATATTAAAAAGTTTTAAATTTACTTTGTTTATTGAATATCTCTAAATTTATTATTTAAAAAAAAATAATAGTGCCATTCAAAAGAAAAGCATTCCAAAGATTTTCTTTAAATTAAAAACTGTCAGCTATAAAATCAATTAAACATATGCCATTTTTTTTAATTTTTAAGATAATCATTTGAAATTGTCACAGTACCTACACTCTTGACACTAAAATTTTTTTTCGGAAAACAGAATTCTAAATATTGAATAATTACAAAAAATATCAAATTTGAATTTTTATACCAAGAACCCTAGTTTAAAATGTGATAATTGCCCAAGTTTGAAACCTGTGCTTTAAGTTGGTCTAAATGGGTTTAGTTAAAAAATTGAATTTATATTAAAATTTTACCGAAAATCAAAAAGAAAACAAATTTTTCTCCAAAATCCGTGAAATGTGTTCTTAAATAAACTTTTATAATTTTAATGAACACGCAAAGGTTCTAATATCAACTACTCTTTTAAATGATTCGCCAAAACAATACTTAAGTCGCGGTGAATAATTAGCGAGCGTACACTCCGGTTGCTGCATTCTAACCGGATTCTAGAGAGTGTCCCCATCCAAGTCCCGCAACGGCATAAGGTTGAGTCGTCACTAGCGGAAACTATTAAGGCAATAAATAATAATATTAACAATAATATTCATAAAAAAAATATTTAAGCTTACTTACGAATTATATGCAGCGTAAAATAAAATCTCTTCTTTGTATAAGTGTAAATTGTATCAAATAAGAAAAAAGTTCGTTTTTCCATATCCATACGTGTATCCAATATGCATTTTTATAAATGAGCTCCTACTTAAAATTCTTGTTTAAAATAGAAATATGAGTTTACCTGTTGGTGTAGGTATTGTATGTTGGATCGAAGATATCATATTTGAGTGTTAAAGAGAGACAGAACACGAGAGAACAGCTGCTAGGTAAGTTTAGACAAAGTTAACCTAATGTAAAGTTAGGAAGCAGAAGGGATTTCCGATTGTTTTCCAAAGCACTAAAAGAAATAAAGGTAGAGATAATATTCAATAAAAAACCAAACACTAAAATAATATCAAAAAGTTGAAATTGTAAGAAAAAAATGCCTCGTAAAAAATTGCATAGGATGGAATGCGGGGGGGACCACTTACAAATATGCAAAATACTTACAAGACCTCTGGACTCCAAGATAAGTGACAGCAAGAAGTGGTTGTAAAACAGGCTGCAATAATTAGTGTGGTTGCAGGAAAGCTGGTTAATTTTGTACCATAGCATGCTTCAGTTGTTCCCGAACTGATTACCTTAACAACCAAGTATTTTTTTTGAAGAGGAACAAAACACCGACAAGCTGTTAGAATCAAGTTAGAGTTTGTCTAAAATGTATTTTTCGATTTTAAAGTTTAATTTTTTAATGCAAAGAACTACGGCATAAATCTGTTTTACGAACATGCGGCACATTTATTCCCAGACACCTTTGAATACCCTTTATGTATCAATACACATTGTATTTTTTTTAGTTTTCACAGTTGCTTTTTACAACAAGACGCCCATGTCATTTGAATTTCTTTTTTTTTATTCATATTTTCATTCAGTGATCACTATAGTACCAATTTGAGTAAAATTTATTTATTTATTTTATTTACTTATTGGAATACTATAATAGCTAAGTTATCCAATTCCGCATAGCGGTGCGTGATTGTACTGAGTTTGACATAACAATGATCCTATTTGCACATTTAATTTCTTGTAATGCATTATTTGTACAGAAGGTTTGTGAGCTCTGTATATTACTTATTCATCGGAATATATCGTTTTATTCTGGTTAAAGAAATTTATATACATACTTATGTATGTTATTTATAATCTTTCACTGAAATCGAATAGTTTCGCTCGGTCTTCTAGGTCTTTCATACCATGTTCAGAAATTGCGATAAGCCCCCATTTCTTATAATGTGAATCTATTGATTTACAAATAGCAGGTGCGAAACCGGAGAGCTCTTGAAATTTAAAACGCTCTATTGCCATATTGGACTCGCCATTTTAAGTTAGCTATTTCTGCTATAAAATTTCAAGATCAGTACCCTAAGAAACCATAAGTATTATTTTTCGTGGTATTCCTTTGAAGTTTAAAGTTTTGGGTTACCAGATATGAGATCAGTGGCCTTAAAGTTTTGTTTGTATTCATTTTCATTCAGATTCCACGAAGTAGAACTACCCAAACTCCCTAGCTTTGAATTTCATGGCATTCCGTTTAAGTTTAAGTATTTTGGCAGACATTATGGGTCCGCTATCTTAAAGTTTAGTACCTAAGTTTCCTTTTCATAAACATTGCTTAAAGTGGAGAATTTTCGGTAGCCATATTGGATTCGTCATTCTGATTATGGAAATTTTGAAGGCAGAATGGATATCAGCGACCCCGAAAGCCTCTTAGTGCGGATTTTCAGGGTCATTTCTTGAAGTTTGAGGAAGTTCGGTTGCCAAATTAGATCCGCCATTAGAAGTGGAAATTTTGATCCCGTCCCAGAAACCCTCTGGTGTGGATTTTCAGACCAATCCTTTGAAGTTTAATTAATTTAATAACCTAACTAACCGGTAGCCATCTTAGAGCCGCCATTTTGAAACCATGCAATTTATCAAAATAACAAATAAGCTATATGTTCAGCTGGACTATGTTATACCTTGTGTCAAAAAATAAAATTTATCGAAGCAACTGTTTAGGCGTGATTGACTAACAAACAAACAATCACACAAACACATTTTCATTTTTATATATATCATAGATGAACTCTACACTTTCAAGTGTTTGGAGAGCTTTTCAGGAAAATCAGAGCAATGGCTACGTTCCTGAGTCGGATGGACTGTATGAAAAAGTGTCTTTCCGTAGTTAAGAGTGCAATTGAATATGATACCTAAGTTTCTAACTGACCTACAATATAGTATGACGATCTTGTTGAGAAGAATGGGTGGAACAATGGACGAATCAAGCTGCCTGCGATGAATACATATAGCATTAGATTTTGATGCATTTAGGGATAGGTTCTGTTCTATGGCCAAACAAAAATTGTTTTTCATTGTTTAAACAACAAACAATCAGCGCACAAATATAAGTTCACAACTTTTTTCTGTGAGTCATTCCTAAGCAATATCGAAAGGTTTTTGGGAAAATCCATTCCATTCCCAGGATCCCGAAATAAAAGGGCCTTTCGGCAAGCACGTTCTCAGTGAGACAACTCAGTTGGCTCACTGAGACGGCGTATTCTCGCACATCGTCTCACTTTCACATTGAGCAACAAAACTGAACGCAGGCTTTGAGCAACTGAGCCATCTGAGATGGATTTTCTGTGTCTCATTTGTCTCAGTTATATGTTGTGTGTTGCGACAGCTCTTGAGCAGCCCTCAGAATAATCTTTAATTTTATTTTATTTATTTTCCAAGCGAAAGTCCCTCTTAAAATCGGCATAATCATATATGTATAATGGGTCTTATTCTGATAAACACGATACGACTAGCCAAGGCACTTTCTCAACCTAGGATTTTAGCATTGAAAGTGTGCCTTGGCTAGTCGTGCCGTGCGGAAGCGACCACCAGAAAAATTCGATGCCAAAATCAGCTGATTAATCCAATTATCCTACCCAACTGAGACAACTGAGATGGTTGCTCAATATGTTGTCTCAGTTGTCTCACTGAGAACGTGCTTGCCGAAAGGCCCTAAAGCATAATTTTGGCTCTACATTTAAATTTTCCTAGGTGCCCAGCATGGATTGTCTCCAGCATTTCTGCCCGATTCGCGAGAATGAAGATAAGCACCTGACGCGGCTCCAGCTCTAGTCCTCTAGCATAGCCTTTCCCAACCTTTTTTAACAGCTGACCTTTAAGAGATCAATAAAGATTGTCACGGACCCCTTGAAAAAAAAGTGGTGATAATATATAAATATTATATTTAATATAGATAATATTGTAAGGCGAAATTTTTTAGACTTTTGTTGCGATCTTATCGACCTAATGTTTAAGGGGTCTACCCTCTTTTTTACTCGATTTTTTTTTATTGCATTTTCGTAAAGTATATATGTATATATAGAAATATCATATTAAAATTTTATAAAGAACGGAGCAGTGTAACTGTATTTTTGTCTCAAAATTAGTCGAGTTTAAAATTTTGATATAACAACATCTTTGCGCGTTTGTTTATAATCGAGAAGTGCGGCGTGCGGCAACGCAGCACTGATGCCTCCAAGGAAGCCAGAACATATCGCAGGAACGCTACTTTGGATGAAAATGTGCATTTTGAGGCAGAAGAAGGCACAGTGTATGGTCCAGGCATCACTGATTAGGCTTAGGTGACATTTTTTACGATGTCATTTATTGCAATCAACCTTTTTTTTCCTCCGAAAAGAGGGTAGATCCCTTAAGAAAGTTTTTGTCATTTCATATAATCACCATTTAACCCGCCTGGGGACTGTGCGGTGAGCTATCTCTTTACAAAAAAAAGTTGCATTTTAATTTAAAAAAAGCAATTTACGGGCACCAGATTCCTTCTTCTTTTTCCACGCATTTTAAAAATCGGGATCAACTTTTAGTTTGGCGCCGTCTCGTGGTTTTTGTAAATGAATTTTGAGAATGCACAAGCAATACCTCAAAAGATAGAACAACAAGCAGACATGCTTTTAAAAAGGTTTAAACATTTAAGACGATTTCACTTTTCTTTCAGTTGACAAATTGTCGAAAAGTTATTTTGTGTTTTGTATTTTTTCCTGTTTACACAGATGCTTATATTTGTTTTTATTAGATTGAATACACATCAGAAAAACATAATAAAAATTACTAACATATTACTTTTAACTTGGGCTGTTTTGGTAATTAACTGTGCGATTTTTTTTTCTTCAAAAGTCCTGAAAAATGTAAATAAAAAAATTATACACCCTAGAACCCCACCTCTCCCTTCTATACGAGGCTATGCCTTTTCCACGTTTAACTCATTTTATAGGCTTAAGTTCAATGTGCAGTAGGTATAGGAACGGTTAATAGTATTTTGCTAATTTCCCATACTTTATTACAGTTACTACGCAAAGTAATCGATATGAGCAAATGTCGTCGATACCCTTTGATCGACTCCGCAGGTATGGATAATTTCTTTCGATACGAGTACCGAGTAAAGCACACGACACCACTTATTTAATTTTTATATATATTTTAACTTTGTGATGTTGTGGGGGTCGCGACCCCGAACCCCCCTGGAGCCGCCAATGATAAGAACACCGTGCATCAGGAGTCCATTATTGACGGTTAAGCTAACTCGGTCGTTGTAGAATTGACGAAATTCTCGATTGTATTAATCTGGCCATCTGTTTAAACAGTATTTAATCACAGACAGGTTCCATTGTTTTTTGCGCAGTGGCAATAGCTCTGGTTTTTCCCTTTGAAGCTGGTAAACTCAGTGGCGGATTCACTTAAGAAACCGGTCGTGGCATGATGGGGATCACAGCCCCAGAGTCAATATTGATATTATACTCACCTTAGGATCAGGTTATGACAGCTATGGGACACCTAGTGAAACTTAATATTTTATATTTATTCAAGTTTACAATAAATTCTTAAACTCTTTTGAAATAGTTGTGATCTTAATCACCCATTTAAATAACTTTTAATACCGGGAGCCATATTGCATATTTCCATTACAATGTCTTGCAATGTCGCTTTAGCCAGAATCTCCTTTTCAACATTCATCAATATTAATGGCTCCAGATTGTCTTGTTTTATGGTACTCCTTCGTCTAGTCTTTACGATTTTTAATTTGGAAAATGTTCTTTTGCATTGAACTTGCGTTGTAACAATATATGTATATGTATTACTAAAAACAATATTTTACTTATGTAGATATATATACAAAATACGCAGTTTTTGCAGGAATCACATTTTGCTTTAGATTTCTTTTCATTATTTTCCAGATGACTTTCCCCTTCTGAATCGGAATCCGAATTAGTGAGCTACTCCGTTCTTAAGAGTAAAAATTTTTTAAGTAAACATTAGACAACCCTAATATCTTCAATCAAACTGAGAATAATTGCAAACAACCACTTGCTGCACAAAAAGCATGCTATTTACAACAACAACAATGGGAAATATCTATTGAAATGAGCGCGAAAGTGAAATGAGCATTAGAGCTCTTACTTCGCTCTCATCTCTCAAATATTTGTAAGTGTTTCCATCGCATTCCGTGCTTTATAACTTTCCGCAAGGCATTGTTTCTTGCTTACAATTTAAAGTTTCTGAGAGAATTTTGTTTTTTGTTTTTTATTAAGTATTATCCCATTCTTTTTCTCCCTTTAAGTGCTTAATGGAAAACAATCGGAAATCTCCTCTGCTTCATAACTTGATTGCTCGACTGCTCTGCAACTTCGCGAGGCTGCACGGCGCACACGAAGCGTGCACGGTGCTTACCTCAAACGCGGCATATAGGCATAGGAACTCGGTATTGAGAACGAAGCGGCCGAGAAGCTTGCATATTGGCCAAATTTCTGTGTGCAACTGTTAATCAAACACCTATCGGCCCTATCGCATATTTACTGATTATTAAAGTCCATAGATCGAAAATGGTGATTGGCCCATTCGGACCGAAACGTAACCGGCTCACCAGGCAAATGCCCGGTTGCCCGGTGGCGCTATCCGCCACTGCCCCGCTGTCAAGGTTGCATTATCCAAAAGTGAAATCCACTAGTGGCACATATGTATGTAATGTAATCCTAGATGCAATACCCGTATGTGCTGAATTCCTTTACCTTACCTTACTTGACAAAAGTGACGTTTGTGTAAAAATTGGAATGTCGAGAAAAATTCGTTTCTAGCGCCATAAGCTATCATTAAAATGAGACCAACTTGTTTTAGATTCGTTATGATTTGACAGAAACTTAACCAATCTTAGGCAAATTTGACGGAAAATCTTAGGGAGCCTTAAGGCCATTATAGATAGGCCTACTGAGTCACTAAATTCATCATCAACCTTGCACCGCCAAACCCTAAATAGAAAGCGATTTTTAAAAATAGAACTCAAAGTTCTCTGAAATGGTGAAGGCTCGGTGGTAAACTCTTATTTTAGGATAGCAAAACTACTATAAACTCCGTTGAGCTGGCCTCTATGCGATCGGCGAAAGCGTGCATTCCGTGTAGACGTACCATACTTCTTTCTGGCTGCACGTGCCCACAGAAGTGACTTCTCGTAATAGTCTTACAATTCCAGTACGGGAGCACCAAATAAAAAATAATGTGTGATCCGACAGCTAAGTCATCTCGAAACAGCTTGGCGTATTTGTAAGTTGTAATAGAGCTTTCCTTGCGTTCCTTAATAATTCTAGCTCTCTTGCGTTACTACAAGGTGGGCCAAAAGAAGTCATCCGATGTTATTTGGCTCTAATTTTTTTTCTAAACGAAAAACTTCGATTCTGTTTGTTGATTATGTTTGTTTGAACCTTTAGAATTTTATTGGTCAAGTCGAAAAGATGATATCCGCCAAATGGGCGCCGTCACAGTTGATTGCCATACGGGCTCGTTTTATAGCATTTTTCATCACTTCTTCGGCGAGAACTTCGGGCAACAGATTCTCGCACTCGTGTCGAATGTTGTCCTGGAGGGCTTCCAGGGTCTCGGGCTTGTTCACGTAAACACGGGACTTCAAATAACCCCACAAAAAGTGCCCCAGAAGCGATAGTTTTGCTTGTTCACGTACCCGCTGAGGTGGAAATGAGCCTCATTGCTCATTATGATTTTGGTCATAGACACGATTATTCCGCGTTCTTGGGGAGTGTACCACTCCATGGCTTGTTCACTTGTATTCTACACCTGTCTAGTCCACAAATGTCAAAACAGATTTGACATTGGCGGCCAGTTGCAAAAATAAGAGCATCTTCCAATAAGGTGATCTCTTTTGGCCCACCTGTTACATAGTTTTGGGCTTCACGTCGCGACAAGAATTTTTTAGATTCCCACCATCACGGCGCGTCGAGAAAAGAGATTTATAACATTTGGCACACATTTGAAATCGTATGTTTGATATCAAGGACAAATCGCGAAAAATTTTTAAAAAGAAGAGGCGCGCTTAATTTCCGCGTCCAGGTCAATTCTTTGTCTCTATGGTGTTTGTGGACGATTTTAGCAGTAGCCATTGTTCGGCTTCTAAATAAAAAAAAAAAGAAATTTAAAAATGGTTCTACCTTTGCCGTACTAAATCGAGCAAATCTATTATCAGGGTAGATACCAGATAGGTACCGGTGATAATTGTGGAATTGGAACTTGCGTTCGTTCTAATTACCACTCAATATAAAGTATGTATCTAATATGTAGGAGTAAGGAAGCAAAAATGCGTATTGCGCCACTTGTTTAGTGCAATTGAATGACAGCGCCACTGTTATGACATAAAACTATCACAATCTAGTGATAAACTCTATAAATGTTAACGTAGCCGTTTTATTGCAACTTACGTGTCAGGTTGTGACACAATGTATTCCTTTCGTCTTTTAAGTGTTTTTAAAATTTGTGAAGTCAAAAATACATTTAATAAAGGTATTTGCCATTTTGATAACCTTTATTCTGTTAGTTGTGATCTTGTGTCTTTTATAAAAAAAAAACGAAAAAACTGATCCAAGTGATTTTGACAGGAATTCAAATTTAGTAAATGTACATCATTAAAAGAGTTCTGCAAAACACTAAACAGATGATAGTCTCTCAAACGAGATCCGGACTGTAAATCTCCATAGAAACGTGTGGTCTGGCATTGTCATTTCTAGTAATTTTCTTTTCTATACACTTGCCACAACACAGAGTCGTTGAATCTTACAGCCAACATATTATGAAAGCTATTAGGAAGACACTAAGTATACATATTAAAGCAAATATGTTCAATTTTATCACCTAATATATTTTATTTATTTATTTATACTTCAGTCTACAAATACAAATGATCTTACACTGCAATTAATAATAAATCTAATCCTACTCCTAATGAATGCAACAACAATATTCCGGGCACAAGAGCCCACACCAGACGCTTGTGAGTCCCTCAAAAGCAATAGCAATGAAACTCCTCCGTCGAAAAAAACTTCTCGAGCGCGCAAAAGTAGAGGCAATGACGTAGACAACACGGCAACCCTACTACATCTCCGAACTCTATTTTCGGATCAAACTCATAATAATCCCTACACTAATAATCCTCGTCTGGCCAGGTTAGACGAAGAGCTCAACCTGAGCCCCAATTTAAATTCCCACGAAAAGGCCTCCATATCAGAACTCTGCTACGAGTATCACGATATATTCCACTTACAAGGAGATAAACATTCCTTCACCCAGGCCATCAAACATAAAATTCCGCTGGTGCAGGACCAAGCACCCATAAATCAAAAGATGTTGACCGGTTACCAGAGGTACAACGACAGGTGATTAATGAGCAGCTGAAGGAAATGATGGACAACGACATTGTCCACCCCAGTAAGAGTCCCTGGAACTCACCCCTCTTAGTAGTCCCCAAAAAGGCGGGACCCACTGCACTGGTGAGAAAAGGTGGCGAGTGGTCGTCGATATTCGCAAACTCAACGACAAAACGATCGGCGATGCATTCCCACTGCCCCGAATCGAGGACATATTAGACCAACTAGGTCACTGCCGGTATTTTACTACCCTCGATCTCGCCAGCGGATATCACCAAGTTTTGGTCGATCCCAAAGATCGATCCAAAACCGCCTTCAGCACGAATTACGGCCATTACGAGTTCAAACGAATGCCATTCGGGCTCCAAGGAGCCCCCGCCACGTTCCAACGCCTAATGAACTACGTTCTAACAGGGCTACAAGGCCTAGAATGTTTTGTATATTTAGATGACATTGTCATCTACGGCAAAAATCTAGAAGACCACAGTTCCAAACTACAAAAGGTCTTCGATCGACTCAGAGAAAATAATCTCAAACTGCAACCAGAAAAGTGTCAGTTTTTACGAAAGGAAGTCGTATATCTGGGACATAAATGCTCAAGTGAAGGAGCACTCCCGGATCCAAGCAAGACGGCCTGCGTCCAACATATTCCCCCTCCCCGAACTATAAGGCAAGTTCAGTCATTTTTAGGACTTGCCAATTACTATCGTAAATTCATTCCCCAATTTTCAAAAATAGTTCGGCCACTTACAAACTTGCTTCGCAAGAATGTAAATTTTACGTGGACGGAGAAATGCCAAGAGGCGTTTCAAACTATAAAAAATTCATTAATTTCACCCCCACTTCTTATTTATCCTGATTTTAATAAACCCTTCAATCTTACAACGGACGCTAGCAATGAGGCTATTGGAGCCGTACTCTCTCAAGGAGAGGTCGGTAACGATCAGCCCATTGCTTACGCTAGCCGCACTCTTAACAAGGCCGAGAAAAATTACTCCACCATCGAAAAGGAGTTATTGGCCATAGTGTGGGCTACACGTAACTTCAGATGTTACTTACAAGGCCGCAAATTCAAAGTATATACGGACCACAAGCCTTTAAAAGGCGTTTTCAATGTGAAAGATCCGACTTCCCGACTAGTAAGATTCCATTATAAATTGTCGGAATTCGACTATACTATCGAGTACAAATCCGAAAAGTATAACACAAACGCTGACGCTCTGAGTCGAATACCCCCAGTAGAAAATGGAGAGGGTCAATGCCACACCTTAACGGTAAAAGCGGTTGTCCATCACCGAATGGACTTGGACCTCGAGGATATTTCCCCCACTAGTGACAACAACCGCAACAAAGTTTTTAAGTGTCACGCTGTGACACGGGCACAGAAACGAAAAGCCCAGGAGACACCTCCCTCCGAAAAAGGCGAGCCCAAACTCGTAAAAGAACAGGCCCTAAATAAATCAACGGTCACCCCGCAATGCAATATTGAAGTTCCAACTTCATCAGTTGTCAAGGCTATAAAAACCCCTGAGGTAATTACCGACCCCAACGAAATCAAAATAATCTTACGAGATTATCACGATTCGCTCTTCGGCGGTCATCAAGGTGTTATCAAAACCTACAAAAGGATTAGGCGAAAGTACTGGTGGAGACGAATGCATAAGGACATCAAAGCTTACATTAAAAAATGTCCCAAGTGTCAGAAGATGAAAGCTTCTCCCCAGTTTCGCATGCCAATGGTCTTGACAGATATAGCCCAGCAACCTTTCGACACACTGAGAAAAATTTGCATGGATTTGCATGGTCCGCTGGGCAATAAAATAGTCTTGAAATCTATAATTTTTGCAATATAGTACGAGAATCTATAGATATAGTTCTGGCATCCATAAGATAGGCGAGAGAACCTTGGGCGCAAACCAATCTCTAAAAAGTTGCTGCGGTGCGCGTACTAACTAAATATATTATTTCGTTAAACGCATGTGCATCTATATTTAGGAATCCCCTGACTATAAAAAAAATTACGATGGACTATATATAAGGATCTCATGACCACACGGAACTAACGAAAGATATCGCAACTATAATATAGATTTGAACTGCTGAAAGCTTGCTAGAAAAATGGTTGTAAATTGGTAAACTGCATTAACGCCAGAGATTAGTCATTTCATTAGGTGATCTGTTAAAAGGCGGACGTGTTTTTCGGTGTCGGCCTTTTTCGATTATAATATTTAATTTAGTTGGTGCAACTATAAAGTGGTCTCGGTATCCTTATAAATTTAGTCAAAGGGACTAAATTTTAAGGATAAAGAGTTCATAATTCTGGTCGGATCAACTATGTTGTGTAGTAACAGTAAGCATGATTATAGTTGCAAGGGTCTACATATTATGGTCTTAGCTTCTATTTATTTTAGTTGTATCGACTATGAAGTGAACATAAATGCTTAAAATTATAGTCAATGGGACTAAATTTTAAGGATATAGTGATCATAATTCTAGCCACAGCAACTTTATTTTTTAGCTGCAGTAAGCATAATATAGTTGCAATGGTATATATCTTATGACCCAAACGTCTGTATATTTTAGTCGAAGCTACTATATAGTAGTTAAAAACCTATATAAATGTAGTCAAAGCAACTAGAGTTTATAGTCCCAGTGACCATCATATGATCGCAGTAACATAGGTATTGAGTCATTGTGAGCATAATATGATTGCGAGCGTCTAGAATTTACAGTCCGGGTAACTATGAAATAGACGCTTGCGTCCTTTTACTTGGTCATGGATTAAATATGTTCATCAATATAAATGGTCCAGAAAACCATTCTAATAAACACTTTTTCCATATTTAACGAAGCTTCGTCAAGTTTTGGTATATAGTCAATTGGACTATATGTATGGTTCTCCCAAAATATGGTCAAATATTTCTTTCAGTGTACTCAATCAGGGGTATACGCTGGAATAAATATTTTAATCGAAAAAGGCCGACACCGAAAAACACGTCCGCCTTTTAACAGATCACCTAATGAAATGACTCATCTCTGGCGTTCATGCAGTTTACCAATTTACAACCATTTTTCTAGCAAGCTTTCAGCAGTTCAAATCTATATTATAGTTGCGATATCTTTCGGGGATTCCTAAATTTAGATGCACATGCGTTTAACGAAATAATATATTTAGTTAGTACGCGCACCGCAGCAACTTTTTAGAGATTGGTTTGCGCCCAAGGTTCTCTCGCCTATCTTATGGATGCCAGAACTATATCTATAGATTCTCGTAATATATTGTAAAAATTATAGATTTCAAGACTATTTTATTGCCCAGCGGACCATGCAAATCCATGCAAATTTTTCTCAGTGTACTTACGTACCACTATTGATGAAAATCCCCAAACATGGGATCAATATTTACGCACAGCTGTATTCGTGTATAACAACAGTGTACACGAGGGTACAAAACTTACCCCTATGGACTGTCTATACGGTTTCACAGCTGATGTGCCATCCAATCTCAAACGCGAACGTGACCCCATATACAATCAGGATAGCTACTACCACCTTCTACGGTACAAGCTACAAAAATCTTACGCCACTGCGCGAAAAAATTTGCTCATTAATAAGAAGAAATCAAAGGCTCATTACGATCAAGGTGTCCGCCCCATCTCTTTTCACATAGGAGACAAGGTCTTACTTAAGAGCGAAGCGCAAAAAAACATAAGCTTGCTCAAATTTGGATAGGACCGTACCAGGTAACCGGCATCGTCAGCCCCACGAATACAGCAATCAGAATAGGAAAACGTACGGCTACGGTCCACAATAATCGCCTAAAGCCATACTTCGAGTAGCGCCCATTAATTTATTCAATAACAATTTGGCGCAACTAATTTTCTTTCTTAACAATTTGGCGGAACTAACTTTCTTTTTGAACAATTTGGCGCAACTAACTTTCTTTTAGAAATTTGGCGCAGCATCCAACACAACATAATAATACACACCCTTTAATACCCGGGGTGTATATAACAATCTCGACAACTGGGCGTATTTATATTGGTTACAATATAGGAATTCTGAAGAGATAATAAACCGTGCATTTTAAAAGACACTTCTTCTAATAATTCGACAGGAGCTATTCACAGCCACAAAAAAAAAAAGTGGGGATTACTTTTGATGCCATACATCATATCCGTAGTATTTTGGCCTGCTGAGCACGAATCTGCGACCAGAATTGAGCCGTGACGTCCAGATTTTTTTCTAACCTCCAAAAATGGGTTAAAAACAGAGAAAATCGTGGAAAATACACTCGTAAAATTCGGAATAAATTTATTTTTAACATTTAAACCTATATTCATATGAATTGAGACCTGCTGAGCACGAATCCGTCACCAGAATTGAGCCATCACGTTATGATTTTTGTCTTAAATTTTTCTTTATTAATTTTTAGAAAAAAATCAGAACGTGATGGCTCAATTCTGGTGACGGATTCGTGCTCAGCAGGTCTCAATTCATATGAATATAGGTTTAAATGTTAAAAATAAATTTTTTCCGAATTTTACTCCACGATTTTCTCTGTTTTTAACCCACTTTTTGGAGGTTAGAAAAAAATCTGGATACTACGGATATGACATATGGCATCAAAAGTAATCCCCACTTTTTTTATTTTGTGTGGCTGTGTTATCTAAAAACAGACGCTCTCGGACTACCATGTCCGGAACTCTCCTCAACGAACCATGTCACCCCGTGACAATTTGGTGCAGCATACAATAAGTGGTTATTACTACCTTTGGTTTTCTTTCTCTCGCTCGGCCTATTTTACACCTTTATTGGTAATTTAAAAAAAAAAAAACTACAAAAAGGACCAACCTCCCTAAGGAATTAACCAACGCCCCAGGCTGATGGCTATCGTCCAAATGGAATTTAAATAAATATGTATAACAATTTGGCGCACTCGGGGCTTATTGTTATTGTTGTTATACGGGAAATTACTTAAATTATAATAATAATAATAACTTTGCCAATAAAAGGCAAAGGTCTAACTAACCAACAAAGCCACCTTCGAAGCATAGTGTCGCTGAAATAAAAATATATCACCAAAAGGTGAATAAAAACATTGTAAACTTTATATTGTATGTATAATAAATTTATTAAGATATTAAAAGTATATGTGTAATACACCAAAATTGAACACGAGCATGGTGACTGTAAAAAACAACGGAAGAGAATTATTCTTTCCAAGTCAGGGTTGAGGCGTTGGGCACAATCATGTTCAATCACATCCGATTCTAAAAAAAGGAAAAAAAAACCACTGTGAGTTCTGGGCAGAAGGGAAAAAATGTACTTTAAAATAAACACAATAAAACACATAGAATTAATGAACCGGATTTTTAAAATACTTTAACATTACAGTACAACAAGCTCTCATAAATTCGGGAGTAAAACAGATACGGGTGGTACGCGGAGGCAGACACGTCACACGTACCGATTCACCAAAACGGGGTGTAAGGGCTCACTCACGAACACCCCTAGAAAATTAGGTGCTGGGCACCTTAAAAACCTAAGTGCAAGGGCTAACTCACGAGCACTTAGAATTCACCATTACTGGGGCAAGCAACGGCACAGTACAAGGGCGAACTCACGAGTACCGGCCTAGGCGCAAGGGCTAACTCACGAGCACCTATAATCCACAAACAGCAAAGCTCAGCCTTCAGTATGAGTCAAGGCCATCGTTTGACCTAACTCCGGCGAAAAGGTTCCCGATTTATGATATTCACTCAAATTATTAGTTAATTAATTCAATTCTATATTTCTCAGTTCATTAATTCCGACCATTCAAAATATTCCGAGTGCACACGCAATAAATGAAATAAATTTAAAAATATACAAAGACGAAATAATAATAATAAGAGACAAGTTGACTAAAATAGCCATAAACTCAGTAAGTGAAATACACTCACCCAATATAATTAACACCAGCTCAAACTATTAAATATTCAAAACTCCTTCGCACAACTTTTATTTTTTTCTTCCTTTTTCAAACTATAACTCAGTATTCACTTCTTGAAATCTATCACCAGACTGAGGAACAATTCCTTGCGCAGCCAGGTTTTCGGTTAAAACTTGTTACGTATTCTTTTTAAAAGAAATGACTCAAAAATACAAATTTGAAGGAAAGACAACCAATAACCTGACCCTCATAAAAATCTCCAGATTCTTGCTACCTCAAGTGTATGGATATCATGCGTAATTCCCAGCGCATCTGGGTAAAATTGTTCCCGATATGCATAGCCCGCAATGCGTTTCCTTAGAAATCGTACCTTCGCTGCGCAACACATAAGAGAAAAAGGTCGAGGTGTGAATGCGCACCCTCATTAAGAACAGCGACCATAGCAAAATTAAAACAAAGAAACTTGTACGCATATAGGAAAATAAGGTAACGAGTTTTGGGGAAGGATTTCTGACGAAAACAAAGACTTGGTTTCTTTTTCATGTTTTGATACGAGGATTTTATTTAAAAAATTTTCCACCCTTACATATGAGTGTAAAGTACACATATACAAGTGTATGGATTAAATTAAGTAAAGATGTTAATGCTACATTCACTCGATCTCTACAGTGATGTTCCACACAGTGGCCACCGAGTCTGAGTTCAATTCTTCCTTGGAGCCACACTACGTGCATTCTACGTAGGACGCCGGAACCGGCACACCAAACTTTTCCCCCCAACTCCTTTATTACCTAACCCTTCCGCCCTGTGGCCCAGGGTACTTTAAGTTAAAACTCCAATCTTTTATTTAACCCAGTCCTCCTCCCGAGTATCCCTCCAATTAATTGTAGTATACGCCCTTAAATACCCGGGTGTATATAACATACCAACTATGAATTTAATTTGAACTTCAATATTACAGGTACCTAAAGCAGACGGGACCCATTTGACATCCCAGTTGAAATAGTGAATACAATATTTCGAAATTATAAGCAAAGTGATGACTTTCGATCTCTGTACGCCCTCTGAAGAACTCTTTGAAATTTGCAAGAAATATGTTGAAGTATTTGAAGAGTAAGAATAGCTTTAAAGAAAAGATTTGAAATATATGGTAGCTGTGTAAAGAAAACAAGTGTGAGATGTGAACGATTACGATCAATGTGGCTCTAAACAGATTTATGAAGCTAAACGCAAACCGTGTCTCAGCGCTTCTGGCAATGTTCCTGACAAAGAGTTTTCTATCGGGCCAACAGCTCGTTATTAAAAAAACTTTCGTTCGCGCTATTTTACATTGATTTCACATCTACTTGATAGTTATATCTGATACTACCAAGAAACCAACAGATATAATTAACAGCTGGTTTCCTCTGAAATGGAATATTAAAATAAATATATTTATGAATGGGCAGTAAAGTGACTTTTACTACACAACGTTGGATTCATTTACAAAGTAACACAGTCTTAATTTGATCGGATCGATTTAAATAATGTGAAGTTAAAATCTTGAAAAAGACTAAATGACTATACGTACCTTGAGAAACACGAGGGTGGATGGTCTTGAGACGATCGGGAAAGTGACGGACATAGTTCAGCATAAAAGAACATTCGTTTAGGTTAGATTCAATTCACGGAAAAATGGAATCGTAAAAGCAACACCTTATGTGAGAGCTTGCCAAATGTTTTATCAGTACGAATGCAATCGACTTGTTTGCTAGTGCAGTAAAAATAGACCTGTTTCGCAGAAATAAGTGATTGCAATGGAAAGATTACTTCACACTTTCAAGCAATCTCGAAACGGGAGATGATTTCACGACAGGCTCTAAACCGTTAAATTAATTTTTTTTCCTTTATAGTTTATGGAATTGTTATTTTGTCAATTTTGTGGGTTATCACTGGCTCTAAGATATGACTCGGATAATTGAGTATTCAAGATAAAGTATTCAAGTACTCGTATTGGCTTGGACCGAGTTTGAGTAAAGGAGTATCGAGTACCTGAGTACTCGAGTAGGTACTCGAGACCAAAAATTTTCGAGAACTCGAGTGAGGGAGTATTTGAGTACCTGAGTACTCGAGTACTTGAGACCAAAAAGATCCGAGAACTCGAGTTTGGGAGTATTCAAGTACTTGAGTATTTGAGTCCTCTACATTAAGAAATAGGAAATACAAGTTAGGAAATTTTAGACTTTGTAATTCATTATAATTTACTGTTAGTTAAAGAAAACCAAATCTTTATTTTGGAAAAGAAATACAAGTACCTATATTAATATTATCGGGATAGCAACTTCTGCTGGAGCTTACTATATTTCCTGCTGTAGAAAACACTCGTTCAGATGAAGCAGAGGTTGCTGATATATTAAGGAATTTTCTTGTATGTATTTCTTTTCCAAAATAACGATTTAGTTTTCTGTAACTAACAGTAAATTGTAATGAATTATAAAGTCTACAATTTATTAACTTGTATTTCTTACTTTTTAATGTATTAAACTTACAGGACTCAAATACTCAAGTACATGAATACTCCCAAACTATAATACTCAAATACTCCCTCACTCGAGTTCACCGACTCTCTCAATGCATTTTAAGATCGGTGCGGAATCCGGCCCCTGGTGAGATTGTGTGCGTCGCTCGCTCAGTACAGGGTGGTGTTATTTTATTGAGGTATTGTGCTTGACTTGGAAAGTTTTTCAATATTTTAAAATGCCATTAAGGTAATTACTGTTCTTTCGTTTTAAAAATGATAGGTAAACATTATATAAGGCGTTAGGAGTGAGGCTTTGCAAGGGACAATTATAAGGAGTTAAGTTTTGTGCCTTACTGAAAAATAGAGAATGTTCAAAATAAAAAACCTGTAGAAAGAAGCGTTTCAATTTTCATAGCATCTCCCCTAAATTTTTTGTTTTACTTTCACAAATTATTTATTTGTAACTATCTATTTCTAACAAAATTAGACGTGTGGTCCGGTACGATACCAAGGTCGTTGAGAGATCCCTTCTTGATGGATAGATATTTTTTGTAATCGGCCAGAACACTAACATGTGCACTTGATACCCTTTTGGCTGTAGTTTTGGAGAAACGGGCATAATTGTATTGGTGTTAGTGATTTAATCAGATTTCAGGAATTCTTCGAACGCCATCTACGCAAGTAATTTTAAACTTGAGGTATACTAACCTTGACATCGTTGCGAACAACATATCATATCATTGCGTCATACCTTAGAAATCGTTCCTTCAAAGTCAAATTTGCTTCGTCATTTTCTGATTCTGTACATGTTTTTTCTGGTGTCCCACAAGGAAGCCATCTTGGGCCGTTGTTGTTCACTCTATGTTTGAATGATTTGTTTCCCCTACTCCAAAAGGCACACGTTTTGGTTTATGCTGATGAACTAAAGATTTTCATGGCCGTTGAATCTGTAAACGACGTTCAAGATCTCCAAGACGATCTCACTATTTTACAAATGTTGCAAAATGTAGCCTAATTTCTTTTAATAGGAAATGTTCCCTCCTAAACTTTTCATATAAAATCAATAATAGTGCTTAGGCTCATCAAGAAAGTGTCGTTGATCTTAGTGTTACTCTTGATGTCAAGTTCACTTTTGGCCTTCATATTGACCAAATTATTAACCGTGCTAATTCCTCCCTCGGTTTTATTAAACGATGGTACAAAGATCTTGGTGATCCATTTGTTTTGAAGGTTTTGTTTTGTTCATTTGTTCGTCCCATTTTGGAATATGCCTCTGTGGTGTGGATACCCTTCTACGAAGTTCACAAACAGCGAATTGAGTCTGTCCAGAAACGCTTTCTCCGTTTCGCTCTTCGTCATCTACCATGGACGGATCCCGTTAACCCTCCACCTTGCGAATAGAGATTAAAACTCTTGGATATGCAGTCCCTTTCCAAACGCAGAAAAGTTGCGAGTGTGTTTTTCATGCATGATCTTTTAACTGGTGTTATAGACTCTCCCAGCCTTCTTAAATTAATTAATATTAATTCATGTCCGCGAATGACCAGAGGACGAAGTTTTCTTTATTCTAGTTGTCATAGAACGAATCACGGCTCTTTTGAATCATTGTCGGCTATGTCTAAATATTATAACGCTGTTTTTTGCCTCATTGATATCCATATTAATAGAGCAACTTTAAAAAAGTTATTATTGTTTAATTAATTTATTGTTGTATCGTATCTTAATGTTATTGTTAACTATGTTAAATTTCTTTTTGTTATATATTTTTATACTATTTTTCCCAATAGATTTTTGTTTATATTTTTCTATTTAGTGTCAGATGGTCAATTGTACCTGTTGATGATGATAAATAAATAGCTTCAACAACCTCGCATCGCGTTGCCCAGGTCTTTGTGATGGTAGCTTTTCCCGTTCCTTTTGTAGTTCAGCTTGCCTGTCGTCTTCACTCATTTTAGCGCGCTTTGCTCTATAATTTTTCCTCGCTTTTTCTAGTCTCCTTTTTCGCTGTGTTTAAGTTTAAATTTTTTTACTAATTTTTCCTTCCATACTGTTCTCACGAGTATTGGACAAATAAACAGTCGACCCCCCAGAGGTCCATGTAGAGTGGCAAGTCTCTTATACAACAAGGTGTGCCCAGCTAACAGCTTTGAGGGTGAAATGCTGAAGACATATCATTTTTAACCACCCTAACGCCACACAGTTCGCGGCACAATACAGAAACCTTAACTTGGGTGGAGTCAAACAATCATTTATTATTACAATGAAATAAACTGATCATTACTTTTTATTTAAGTTCCACTGTTCATCTCCTGTCTCCATCATCAAACCCTCGTCACCAAGCATACTTTATAGAACTCGTCAAAACCAACCAACTAAATGAATCCAAACTCGACGGGGTTACTAGTAACGGTTGAAGAGTTTCACTGTCTATAGTCATAATATAATGTTGTCACGGGAATTCTATATGTGTGCAAAGTTTCGTAAGAATCGGTTTAGTAGAAATAGTTGAAAAAGGTGTCGGAAGATTTGAAGCATGTGTATATAGGTGGTCAAGCTAAATAAAACCGTTTAAAACATATTATATAAAATCCATAATAGCATAAGACTTTCAAATATAAATTATTGTGCACGCTGATACGTATGCTCTCCTAGTAATAAAATTTATTACACGCTCTTGTATGAGACTAGCTCTCTCTATTCTATAATTTCTACTTTTTTTCGAAGATTTTGATCAATCTGAAGAGACTGCATTTTTGTCATGATTTATGTTTTAAATCTTCAACCATATATGACTCTATTAAAACATGCGTTATATGTACTGCGTTCTCTAGGGATCTGCGCTAAACAAAGTTGGCCCGAAAGGATTGAAAAGATGATAACTATTGCCAAAGGAATCTACATCAATTGAAAGGAATTGCAGGAATGCTTGTAATGTATTCATACATAACGTTTTTCTTCAAAGTGTGATTTGACACCAAAAATGGAACAGATTCCCGTACAGAATATGGAATTCTTGCATTTTGCTGTTTAAGCTTTCAGTTCAAGGACTGTGACGGGTATAAGGACAATGATAAAGTTAGGTCTATTCAATGATGAACTGAAACACGTTGCATCCAATACCGCATATAATTATTTGAGCGGTGCAAAGAATCATATTGAAGATTTGAAACATAACTACTTAAAAAAAACTAAGATCAATTGCTTAAATGGTTTGTCACAAAGCATTAATGGTATACTATTACTTTCAGAAAATTTGTTTGAAGTTCATAAAGATTGCCGCTATGTATTTATGTACAAATAAATTAAACCAGGACTGTTTGACTGTTTAGAGAACCTATTTAGCCGTATTTGGTATAAGAACGAAATCCTACAGTTTTTTAATGTTCGCAAATAATTGATAGAATAATGAGCGTAAATTTAATGTATAGATTCAAATTCGCTAATTGCGGAGAAGGCAGTGATGAGATGCTGAATGTTCTCTGGAACGTAATAACAAAATACGACTACAGTACTCATGAAACACCTGATGAAAAAGTTCCTATTACAAATTCTTCATCAGAAACCGAAATTGCTATTGAAAAGGAGCAAGATGATGATATATGTATTTAAAACAATACAATTTTGTGGGTTGAAAACTTTCGCAGAATTATCTGATAATAATGCACTCAGTATTCTACGCGCTATATCATAGTTTGCTGAAGGCATTTAGAAGGAAAATATTAAATAATTATATTTATTGCAAACAAGCATACATAAATTCTAATAGTGTTATCAATGCTTCCAGTGAATGGCTTATTACCCGACTGCCCAAATGGAGGGTTATGTTTTTCGGGTGTATTGTATGTGTGTATGTATGTAAGTATGTCCATTTCTTTGTCACGTCCTGTAGTCTAAACGGCTTGGTGGATTTTCATAAATGAGGTTTCGTATAATTTTTGAAGAAAAAAAGTATGGCCGCTGTCAGAAGACATTTTATTTTTTTGTGTCTTCATTACTCCCATTAATATGGGTATCAAATGAAAGGGTTTGACAAGCAGAATGCGATAAGGTATGTGACGTCACTATCATAATATAACAAAAAACAATTTCTGGAATTATGTGTACGAGCTTCCTGTTTGATTGATGTCGTGATATTATATTTACCTTCTCCACTAACTAACTAAGAATTGTATATAAAAAAAAATAAATAATATTATTAAAAATAAACAAAAAACCCGGCTACAAAAAACGAGGTCATTTTAATTCAATTTTAAGCAGGTAGGTACCAACTATGAATTTAATTTGAACTTCAATATTACAGGTACCTAAAGCAGACGGGACCCATTTGTTATCCCAGTTGAAATAGTGAATACAATATTTCGAAATTATAAGCAAAGTGATGACTTTCGATCTCTGTACGCCCTCTGAAGAATTCTTTGAAATTTGCAAGAAGTATGTTGAAGTATTTGAAGAGTAAGAATAGCTTTAAAGAAAAGATTTGAAATATATGGTAGCTGTGTAAAGAAAACAAGTGTGAGATGTGAACGATTACGATCAATGTGGCTCTAAACAGATTTATGAAGCTAAACGCAAACCGTGTCTCAGCGCTTCTGGCAATGTTCCTGACAAAGAGTTTTCTATCGGGCCAACAGCTCGTTATTAAAAAAACTTTCGTTCGCGCTATTTTACATTGATTTCACATCTACTTGATAGTTATCTATATATATATATCCAACAGATATAATTAACAGCTGGTTTCCTCTGAAATGGAATATTAAAATAAATATATTTATGAATGGGCAGTAAAGTGACTTTTACTACACAACGTTGGATTCATTTACAAAGTAACACAGTCTTAATTTGATCGGATCGATCTAAATAATGTGAAGTTAAAATCTTGAAAAAGACTAAATGACTATACGTACCTTGAGAAACACGAGGGTGGATGGTCTTGAGACGATCGGGAAAGTGACGGACATAGTTCAGCATAAAAGAACATTCGTTTAGATTAGATTCAATTCACGGAAAAATGGAATCGTAAAAGCAACACCTTATGTGAGAGCTTGCCAAATGTTTTATCAGTACGAATGCAATCGACTTGTTTGCTAGTGCAGTAAAAATAGACCTGTTTCGCAGAAATAAGTGATTGCAATGGAAAGATTACTTCACACTTTCAAGCAATCTCGAAACGGGAGATGATTTCACGACAGGCTCTAAACCGTTAAATTAATTTTTTTTCCTTTATAGTTTATGGAATTGTTATTTTGTCAATTTTGTGGGTTATCACTGGCTCTAAGATATGACTCGGATAATTGAGTATTTAAATACTTCAAGATAGAGTATTCAAGTACTCGTATTGGCTTGGACCGAGTTTGAGTAAAGGAGTTTCGAGTACCTGAGTACTCGAGTAGGTACTCGAGACCAAAAAAATTCGAGAACTCGAGTGAGGGAGTAATTGAGTACCTGAGTAATTGTAATTGTAAGAAAGGGGGGGGAGTGAAGCCCCGAGCACTCAGACAAATAGTCCATTGTACTCTGCCCCCACCCTAACCGAACTTCTTTGTTGCTCTGATGAACCGAAGAACCTCGGCTAGGGGTCGAGGACAGATCTCTTCCATCCTCAATACGTCAGCGCCGAATACAGCGCACCGCGCTTGGGAGAACGCGGGACACTAGCAGAGAAAGTGTTTTACGCTATCCTCATCCTCCCCGCACGACGCGCATGTAGGATCACTGACGATTCCCAGGGTATGTAGATGTTTGCCACATGTACTATGCCCTGTTACAATCCCTACAACATTCCTGCATTCTCTCCTGTTTAGTTTCAGGAGAGTTTCTGCAGTGCATTTATCGGGACGACCTATAAAGAGTTTGGTGTGTCTGCAGGTTTGTAACATGGACCATCTCTGCGCATGGATTTTCTCCGTGTGTCGAGTTATCCAGTCTTTCACTATTGCAGAATTCACGCCAATCTGTGGTTCCGGTCCAAAGGGGCTGCTTTTCACGCCTTCCTTTGCTAGGCTATCAGAGTTTTCGTTACCCTCGATGCCTTGATGACTAGGAACCCATATAAGAGAGACTTCATTGTAGCGAGCTACCGACTGCAGTCGTCTCTTACATTCCAGGACAATTTTCGAGCGGGTGATTGGATTTCGTAGTGCTGCGAGCGCAGCTTTGCTGTCGCAGCAAACACCGATCTTCCTTTCACGCCATCTCTGATCAATTATCCAGTTTGTCGCACTCTGAATAGCGATGATTTCCGCTTGGAAAACTGACGCAAAATCTCCGAGAGGATATGAGTGTTTGATTTCTTTGCTAAAACACCATCCAGCGCCCGTACCGGTAGAGGTTTTTGAGCCGTCTGTGTAGAAGACATGGGAAAAACTCTCCAGTAGATGGTGTGGGTTTTTCCAGTCCTCTCTATTCGGGATTTCAACGTGATATCCCCTATCGAACAGTTACCTGTGGCATGTCATCCGTTGGCATACTGTACGAGTCACAGTTTTCCTGAATGTAAGTAGTACGTCTTGTGATGTGATCATTGGTGTGGTATTGTATAATATGTGATGTTCGGAGAAGACTGGGACCAAGTAAGTATTTACCAACCAAAATTTAGAACGCGTCAAGCTAAATACCCTCTCTATATAAATTTTTTTTTCCATCGGCAGGTACTCCTAAAAACGAATTCGACCGAGACTCGAGCTTCCTCCTGACCGGTGTACATGAATCCAATTGTGTACTTATATCCTACGATTATTCTCTAACTTCCCTATTATCTACTCCTATGTACAGTATTTTTTTTTTCGACCTACTGTTTAATTTCTTGTATAACAATTCCATATTTTATTATTTCATCTTTGTTGCGAATTACACCTACCTAGTGTACTTATTCCCTTTTTTTTTTGTAATTAAAATTAAATATCGATTAATCAAAATTTGTTCCTCTTCAATCAACTATTTAGTCCAATTATTCTTATTTTCTTATTAGTACAATTATTCAATTATTCTTCTCGTCTATTTGTTATGTTAGAGTTATTTTTGTAGCTCTCGTTTTCTTCTTCTTCTCTGGTCGCATTGATTTTCAAAGTAAGTTTTAATATCCCAGGCGTAGATAGTGGATATGACGATTGGAATTTCCGCAATTCATCGAAGAGTTGGATAACATCCTTTGAGTTAATTTGGGCAGCGCCAGCCCTCAACCTGCCCATCACAGGTTCACCCCCTCTCTTCACTCTTACGGCCCAGGACAACTCGCAAGCACGGATCCCAGCGGTAAGTGCCCTCCTTTCACCAGGTTCTGTAATGAGTATAATTTCTTGCAGAGTCGACGTTCAGATTCACAGAAAGGGACAACACAATGTAAGTATTAATTCGAATAATTGATGAGAGTCCCATTAATATATTATTTTATTATTTCCAGTACGATCGGTTCCTCTTTGTTCAATTTAATTTTTAAATTGTAACACGCCTCCCCTTCCTCCTGGAGATTTCCGTGAAATCTCATGCGTATACATATATTCAGTAATGAATTTATCTTTCCTTATGCAGGATAACCACACTCCGTCTAGTGCTCGAAGGAAATTGTAGGAACTTGGGCCTTATTATCTAAAGTCTAGAGCTTGAGCTACATTAGTCCACTAATCCGCTCTAAGCGCGCTCATGGCTTCAGAATACGGGACTATAATTTAACTGCTTTTAATAAAAAAAACAAAAAAGGAAAAAACAAAAAATAATAGAATAAAATGAACCCCCGCTATACAAATCCATGTAGGAGTGAAATGCCCAGGGGAATAAATTGCAAAAAAAAAAAAAAATGGACACAAGAGGTCTGTCGGCCGCATACCACTGTCCTAGGCGGTTTCCGCGACAACCTACAGCTACCCGGTTGAGCTGGTTGGATGCCTTCTTAGGGCCACTACAAAAAAAATTTAGTCAATGTCTGAAGGATAAGCCTTGAGATCCTTTGCGTGCCACGTCCCAGCCTGTTTTCCAAATGTATCCACCAGCTCATAGGTCCACGGTGATACTTTTCTCGTTATTTTAAATGGGCCAATATACTTCGGAGATAGTTTAGCATTAAAGTATTTCGACGCATCCGACAAAACGAAATTTCTCCTCCAAACCATATCATTTCTTAAAAACCCTTCGTTCCTTCGTCGGAGGTTATATGGATGTTTTGATCTTTCGGCAGCTTTCGAGAGGCGCTTTCTCACATCACTTATAACCTTTTCGAGTGTTGCGGATCTCGCTTCTGGGTCATCTACGTCCCTGCCATTACCGTCTCTGTGAAGCTTTCCGTTTAATATCATTTCCCGACCAAAGTTAATGAAATAAGGGGTTAATTTAGTTGCTTCATGGGTAGAGGTCCGAATTGCACATGCGACTTGCGCAAGCTGCTTTTCCCAGATTCGCTGGTTATCGGCCACATAGGCACGAAGCATTGCTTTCACCACCTGATTCACCCTCTCCGCAGGGTTAGCTTGGGGATGGTAAAAAGCTGTATATTTTATTTCCGTCCCATAATCTCCACAAAACTTCTGGAATTCTTTTCTCCTAAATTGAGCACCATTGTTACAAATAATTACTCGAGGAACCCCGAAAACCAGGAAAACATTTTCCTCTAAGGCTCGTATGGTGACGTTAGCTGTGGCTGAACGCAGTGGGAAAAGCAATGAAAACTTGCTCAATTGGTCTACCACAGTCAGAATATATACAAATCCGCGGTTTGATCTAGGCAGTGGCCCAATGAAATCTATAGCTAAACCTTCCCACGGCTTATTAGGTATTGCGTTTGGCACTAAGTGGCCCATGGCTTTCTTTCTCTCTGGCTTGGTGCTTTGACATACTTTACAGCGCTTTACATATGAGACGACGTCGGGTCTCATTTTCGGCCAATAGAATTGCTGCGCGAGACGATCAAAAGTCTTTTGGACGCCGCAATGACCAGAAGTTGGAATGTCATGAGCGTTATAAAGCAATTTAGCCCGCATGTCCTTTGGTGCAACCTCCCTCCAGAAATCGCTCTCGGATGCCAATGAAGGTCTGCAATGGCGCCATAATTTCCCATCCTCCAATTTCCAATCGGGAAAGTTATCTGCGGATTTTTTTACGTTAGCCACCTTCTTCTCATACCAATTATCCTCGGATCTACTCCGAGCTTGTTGAACGCAATCGAGCGCCGGCACAGAACGAGACAACAAATCCGGCAGCAAATGTTCCTTGCCCTTCCTGTGGAGGACAACAAAGTCGTACTGCTGTAACCTCAGCGCCCATCTGGCCAACCTACCCTGCGGGTCCCGCAAATTATGTAACCAGACCAGAGAAGCGTGGTCTGTCACAACAGTAAACGGTGTACCTTCGATATAGGGTCTAAGTTTTTCGATAGCCCACAGTACGGCCAAACATTCTCTCTCAGTGGTCGAATAGTTTCTCTCACACCGATTAAGCGAGCGACTCAGATACGCAATCACGGACTGCTCCCCTTCGATCTCTTGCGTGAGGACAGCCCCCAGTCCATAACCAGATGCATCAGTATGAATGAAGAAAGGATATGAAAAATTGGGGCAACTCAAAATAGGTGCTGTTACTAAGCATTCCTTAACTTTCCTGAAGGCTTCGTCACAAACCGAGCTCCATTCAAATTTTCTCTTTTTCTTAAGGAGATCGCTGATAGGGGCTATTAGAGTTGAAAAATTTGCGATAAACCGGCGGTACCATGCGACCGTGCCAATGAAACGCCGTACCTCGGAAACTGTATTTGGCTTCGGAATATCCAGGATGGCCTTGACCTTATCCGGATCCACCTTGAGGCCCTGTTCGCCAACGACGTACCCAAGATATTTTAATTCACTTCGGCAAAACTCACACTTGCCGAAGTTTATTACGAGGCCGGCTTCATGAATTTTTGTTAAGACTTCCTTCAGAATTCTGATGTGTTCACCGAAGGTTTGAGTGACAATAATTATATCATCTAGATATACAAATACATGAGATTCCAGGACCCCGGAAAGCACTCTATCAATCAATCTTTGCCACGTAGCCGGGGAATTACTTAGGCCGAATGGCATCCTCTTGAACTGGAAGAGACCGCGGCCAGGGACTGTAAAAGCGGTATAGGGTTTCGAGTCTTCTGCTAAAGGAACCTGCCAGAATGCAGATTTTATGTCTAATGACGACATATAGGTTGCATCTCGCAGTTTATCTAATGTCGCGGTAACGAAGGGCAGAGGGTAGGCGTCCTTTTTCGAGACCTTGTTTAACTTCCAATAGTCCACGCAAAATCTGTAGGAGCCATCCTTCTTCTTCGCTAAAACTACGGGGGATGCCCAATCGCTTCTCGAAGGCTCAACTACTCCAGATTCCAGCATCTTATTAAGCTCGAAATTCATAACCTTTTGGATTGCCGGCGACACGGGATAATATCGCTGTTTGATTGGTGAGGAATCAGTCTCAATCACGTGTTCAACAACGTTAGTACAACCCAACTCGGGTCCCATCATTTCCTTCGATTCCATGATGACGGAGTTAAGCTCTCTCAACTGTGCAGGAGTTATAGTAGAGTGGCTCTGGAGCGCCCCCACGCAATTATTTTGACCTCGCTCTTCGAATTGCCAAACATTTTTAGTCAGGTTCGCGGAAATGTAACACAGTCTTAATTTGATCGGATCGATCTAAATAATGTGAAGTTAAAATCTTGAAAAAGACTAAATGACTATATGTACCTTGAGAAACACGAGGGTGGATGGTCTTGAGACGATCGGGAAAGTGACGGACATAGTTCAGCATAAAAGAACATTCGTTTAGGTTAGATTCAATTCACGGAAAAATGGAATCGTAAAAGCAACACCTTATGTGAGAGCTTGCCAAATGTTTTATCAGTACGAATGCAATCGACTTGTTTGCTAGTGCAGTAAAAATAGACCTGTTTCGCAGAAATAAGTGATTGCAATGGAAAGATTACTTCACACTTTCAAGCAATCTCGAAACGGGAGATGATTTCACGACAGGCTCTAAACCGTTAAATTAATTTTTTTTCCTTTATAGTTTATGGAATTGTTATTTTGTCAATTTTGTGGGTTATCACTGGCTCTAAGATATGACTCGGATAATTGAGTATTTAAATACTTCAAGATAGAGTATTCAAGTACTCGTATTGGCTTGGACCGAGTTTGAGTAAAGGAGTTTCGAGTACCTGAGTACTCGAGTAGGTACTCGAGACCAAAAAAATTCGAGAACTCGAGTGAGGGAGTAATTGAGTACCTGAGTAATTGTAATTGTAAGAAAGGGGGGGGAGTGAAGCCCCGAGCACTCAGACAAATAGTCCATTGTACTCTGCCCCCACCCTAACCGAACTTCTTTGTTGCTCTGATGAACCGAAGAACCTCGGCTAGGGGTCGAGGACAGATCTCTTCCATCCTCAATACGTCAGCGCCGAATACAGCGCACCGCGCTTGGGAGAACGCGGGACACTAGCAGAGAAAGTGTTTTACGCTATCCTCATCCTCCCCGCACGACGCGCATGTAGGATCACTGACGATTCCCAGGGTATGTAGATGTTTGCCACATGTACTATGCCCTGTTACAATCCCTACAACATTCCTGCATTCTCTCCTGTTTAGTTTCAGGAGAGTTTCTGCAGTGCATTTATCGGGACGACCTATAAAGAGTTTGGTGTGTCTGCAGGTTTGTAACATGGACCATCTCTGCGCATGGATTTTCTCCATGTGTCGAGTTATCCAGTCTTTCACTATTGCAGAATTCACGCCAATCTGTGGTTCCGGTCCAAAGGGGCTGCTTTTCACGCCTTCCTTTGCTAGGCTATCAGAGTTTTCGTTACCCTCGATGCCTTGATGACTAGGAACCCATATAAGAGAGACTTCATTGTAGCGAGCTACCGACTGCAGTCGTCTCTTACATTCCAGGACAATTTTCGAGCGGGTGATTGGATTTCGTAGTGCTGCGAGCGCAGCTTTGCTGTCGCAGCAAACACCGATCTTCCTTTCACGCCATCTCTGATCAATTATCCAGTTTGTCGCACTCTGAATAGCGATGATTTCCGCTTGGAAAACTGACGCAAAATCTCCGAGAGGATATGAGTGTTTGATTTCTTTGCTAAAACACCATCCAGCGCCCGTACCGGTAGAGGTTTTTGAGCCGTCTGTGTAGAAGACATGGGAAAAACTCTCCAGTAGATGGTGTGGGTTTTTCCAGTCCTCTCTATTCGGGATTTCAACGTGATATCCCCTATCGAACAGTTACCTGTGGCATGTCATCCGTTGGCATACTGTACGAGTCACAGTTTTCCTGAATGTAAGTAGTACGTCTTGTGATGTGATCATTGGTGTGGTATTGTATAATATGTGATGTTCGGAGAAGACTGGGACCAAGTAAGTATTTACCAACCAAAATTTAGAACGCGTCAAGCTAAATACCCTCTCTATATAAATTTTTTTTTCCATCGGCAGGTACTCCTAAAAACGAATTCGACCGAGACTCGAGCTTCCTCCTGACCGGTGTACATGAATCCAATTGTGTACTTATATCCTACGATTATTCTCTAACTTCCCTATTATCTACTCCTATGTACAGTATTTTTTTTTTCGACCTACTGTTTAATTTCTTGTATAACAATTCCATATTTTATTATTTCATCTTTGTTGCGAATTACACCTACCTAGTGTACTTATTCCCTTTTTTTTTTGTAATTAAAATTAAATATCGATTAATCAAAATTTGTTCCTCTTCAATCAACTATTTAGTCCAATTATTCTTATTTTCTTATTAGTACAATTATTCAATTATTCTTCTCGTCTATTTGTTATGTTAGAGTTATTTTTGTAGCTCTCGTTTTCTTCTTCTTCTCTGGTCGCATTGATTTTCAAAGTAAGTTTTAATATCCCAGGCGTAGATAGTGGATATGACGATTGGAATTTCCGCAATTCATCGAAGAGTTGGATAACATCCTTTGAGTTAATTTGGGCAGCGCCAGCCCTCAACCTGCCCATCACAGGTTCACCCCCTCTCTTCACTCTTACGGCCCAGGACAACTCGCAAGCACGGATCCCAGCGGTAAGTGCCCTCCTTTCACCAGGTTCTGTAATGAGTATAATTTCTTGCAGAGTCGACGTTCAGATTCACAGAAAGGGACAACACAATGTAAGTATTAATTCGAATAATTGATGAGAGTCCCATTAATATATTATTTTATTATTTCCAGTACGATCGGTTCCTCTTTGTTCAATTTAATTTTTAAATTGTAACACGCCTCCCCTTCCTCCTGGAGATTTCCGTGAAATCTCATGCGTATACATATATTCAGTAATGAATTTATCTTTCCTTATGCAGGATAACCCCACTCCGTCTAGTGCTCGAAGGAAATTGTAGGAACTTGGGCCTTATTATCTAAAGTCTAGAGCTTGAGCTACATTAGTCCACTAATCCGCTCTAAGCGCGCTCATGGCTTCAGAATACGGGACTATAATTTAACTGCTTTTAATAAAAAAAACAAAAAAGGAAAAAACAAAAAATAATAGAATAAAATGAACCCCCGCTATACAAATCCATGTAGGAGTGAAATGCCCAGGGGAATAAATTGCAAAAAAAAAAAAATGGACACAAGAGGTCTGTCGGCCGCATACCACTGTCCTAGGCGGTTTCCGCGACAACCTACAGCTACCCGGTTGAGCTTCTTAGGGCCACTACAAAAAAAATTTAGTCAATGTCTGAAGGATAAGCCTTGAGATCCTTTGCGTGCCACGTCCCAGCCTGTTTTCCAAATGTATCCACCAGCTCATAGGTCCACGGTGATACTTTTCTCGTTATTTTAAATGGGCCAATATACTTCGGAGCTAGTTTAGCATTAAAGTATTTCGACGCATCCGACAAAACGAAATTTCTCCTCCAAACCATATCATTTCTTAAAAACCCTTCGTTCCTTTCCACGTCGGAGGTTATATGGATGTTTTGATCTTTCGGCAGCTTTCGAGAGGCGCTTTCTCACATCACTTATAACCTTTTCGAGTGTTGCGGATCTCGCTTCTGGGTCATCTACGTCCCTGCCATTACCGTCTCTGTGAAGCTTTCCGTTTAATATCATTTCCCGACCAAAGTTAATGAAATAAGGGGTTAATTTAGTTGCTTCATGGGTAGAGGTCCGAATTGCACATGCGACTTGCGCAAGCTGCTTTTCCCAGATTCGCTGGTTATCGGCCACATAGGCACGAAGCATTGCTTTCACCACCTGATTCACCCTCTCCGCAGGGTTAGCTTGGGGATGGTAAAAAGCTGTATATTTTATTTCCGTCCCATAATCTCCACAAAACTTCTGGAATTCTTTTCTCCTAAATTGAGCACCATTGTTACAAATAATTACTCGAGGAACCCCGAAAACCAGGAAAACATTTTCCTCTAAGGCTCGTATGGTGACGTTAGCTGTGGCTGAACGCAGTGGGAAAAGCAATGAAAACTTGCTCAATTGGTCTACCACAGTCAGAATATATACAAATCCGCGGTTTGATCTAGGCAGTGGCCCAATGAAATCTATAGCTAAACCTTCCCACGGCTTATTAGGTATTGCGTTTGGCACTAAGTGGCCCATGGCTTTCTTTCTCTCTGGCTTGGTGCTTTGACATACTTTACAGCGCTTTACATATGAGACGACGTCGGGTCTCATTTTCAGCCAATAGAATTGCTGCGCGAGACGATCAAAAGTCTTTTGGACGCCGCAATGACCAGAAGTTGGAATGTCATGAGCGTTATAAAGCAATTTAGCCCGCATGTCCTTTGGTGCAACCTCCCTCCAGAAATCGCTCTCGGATGCCAATGAAGGTCTGCAATGGCGCCATAATTTCCCATCCTCCAATTTCCAATCGGGAAAGTTATCTGCGGATTTTTTTACGTTAGCCACCTTCTTCTCATACCAATTATCCTCGGATCTACTCCGAGCTTGTTGAACGCAATCGAGCGCCGGCACAGAACGAGACAACAAATCCGGCAGCAAATGTTCCTTGCCCTTCCTGTGGAGGACAACAAAGTCGTACTGCTGTAACCTCAGCGCCCATCTGGCCAACCTACCCTGCGGGTCCCGCAAATTATGTAACCAGACCAGAGAAGCGTGGTCTGTCACAACAGTAAACGGTGTACCTTCGATATAGGGTCTAAGTTTTTCGATAGCCCACAGTACGGCCAAACATTCTCTCTCAGTGGTCGAATAGTTTCTCTCACACCGATTAAGCGAGCGACTCAGATACGCAATCACGGACTGCTCCCCTTCGATCTCTTGCGTGAGGACAGCCCCCAGTCCATAACCAGATGCATCAGTATGAATGAAGAAAGGATATGAAAAATTGGGGCAACTCAAAATAGGTGCTGTTACTAAGCATTCCTTAACTTTCCTGAAGGCTTCGTCACAAACCGAGCTCCATTCAAATTTTCTCTTTTTCTTAAGGAGATCGCTGATAGGGGCTATTAGAGTTGAAAAATTTGCGATAAACCGGCGGTACCATGCGACCGTGCCAATGAAACGCCGTACCTCGGAAACTGTATTTGGCTTCGGAATATCCAGGATGGCCTTGACCTTATCCGGATCCACCTTGAGGCCCTGTTCGCCAACGACGTACCCAAGATATTTTAATTCACTTCGGCAAAACTCACACTTGCCGAAGTTTATTACGAGGCCGGCTTCATGAATTTTTGTTAAGACTTCCTTCAGAATTCTGATGTGTTCACCGAAGGTTTGAGTGACAATAATTATATCATCTAGATATACAAATACATGAGATTCCAGGACCCCGGAAAGCACTCTATCAATCAATCTTTGCCACGTAGCCGGGGAATTACTTAGGCCGAATGGCATCCTCTTGAACTGGAAGAGACCGCGGCCAGGGACTGTAAAAGCGGTATAGGGTTTCGAGTCTTCTGCTAAAGGAACCTGCCAGAATGCAGATTTTATGTCTAATGACGACATATAGGTTGCATCTCGCAGTTTATCTAATGTCGCGGTAACGAAGGGCAGAGGGTAGGCGTCCTTTTTCGAGACCTTGTTTAACTTCCAATAGTCCACGCAAAATCTGTAGGAGCCATCCTTCTTCTTCGCTAAAACTACGGGGGATGCCCAATCGCTTCTCGAAGGCTCAACTACTCCAGATTCCAGCATCTTATTAAGCTCGAAATTCATAACCTTTTGGATTGCCGGCGACACGGGATAATATCGCTGTTTGATTGGTGAGGAATCAGTCTCAATCACGTGTTCAACAACGTTAGTACAACCCAACTCGGGTCCCATCATTTCCTTCGATTCCATGATGACGGAGTTAAGCTCTCTCAACTGTGCAGGAGTTATAGTAGAGTGGCTCTGGAGCGCCCCCACGCAATTATTTTGACCTCGCTCTTCGAATTGCCAAACATTTTTAGTCAGGTTCGCGGAAATGTTTGCTACTTGCCAAAAATCGATCACTAAAATGGCTAACTGCGGGAGCTGGGGTATAATTAATACGTCCAAAACTACGACACGTCCTTCCAGCTCCACTGGCAGACTAATCTCACCCAAGACTTCAATTTTGTTACCATCTGCAAGGCTCACCGAATTGGCACTTGCTCCCCTAACCCTTAATTGAAAGCCTTTTATTAATTCCCAACCAGGACCACCAAAGATAGTCCTGCTAGCGCCGGAATCCAACAATCCGCGCAATTCGATGCCAAAAATCTTAACTATCAAGTGTGGCCGCTTATCATCGCCCGGGTTGACGAAAACATAATCCACTATTGTGTGCAAAGCTTAGTCACACTCGAAAGCTTTAGAAAATTTTCTCTGGGCGTTGGGGAGATTTTTCGAGCTCGATATGCCCCGCTTTATCGAGCCCCACTTTCGTTTCCCGGATGGCTGTCACGTCGAGCACTATCGGGGGTACGATTTGAGGGTCTCCGAGTATTGGATTCCGCATTCCCAGAACGCTCATTTTGACACCTCTCACAATTAGGACGAATGACTCCGACCTTACCGCAACCAAAACAAGTGAGGGGTCTATTGCAACTTCGACTTAGGTGTCCGCGCTGACCGCACCGGAAACACCTCAACTTTGAAACATCGGGTCTGCGTGTAGGCTCACTACCTACTGTGGAAATTAATGGGTCATTGGAAGCTACATAAGCTAAATCCGGCTCTAGTAATTGATTCCCTCTTCTTGTCGGCGGAGGCGCAAACGATTCCACGGAACTACGCACCGTTTCCAGTTTTTTTCCGAACTCAATAAGCTGTTCTATTGACTCAACTTGGAGCAAAGCAAGCTGTGTCTGGTAAAAGGGGTTCATATTCCTTTTAATGATCCTAAGTTTCATAGCCTCAGGCAAGGGGTCATTCATTCTAGAGAACATTGTAGCCATAATCGCGGTATATACGCCTATCGTCTCATCTTTTCCTTGCGTGCGTTTCTTGATCTTCTCAAGGAGCCTGTCATCGTAGTCCCTTGGGAGGAATTCCTTCTTCAACTCCCTCACCAGATCTGTCCACGAGTTGAAGTTACGTTTATTTGCTCTGTACCATAAAAGAGCTCGACCAGAGAACAGGTCCAAAGCTGAACGGAAAAGTTGGGGCTTTGTCAACCCTCTCGCCTCAGATAGCTCGATAACCCTCTCTAAGAAGGAATTAATCGACTGACCCACTTCCCCGGAGAAATTTAAATTCCATTTATGGGGCAACTCTTTACTAATGGGCACCGTATCTACTGCGGCGGTTTGCGAAAAACTCGAATACTCCTCTTCGTCCTCTGGGATACCCGCAGTACCATCTGCTTTTAACTTTAATGACCCTAGGGCCGAGTATAGTGACGCGCGCAACTGACTTTGACTAGACTTTTGTTCCTCCCCTTCGGCAACAGTCCTCGCGAGCCTCCTTAGGCCCCAATCTATTTTTCCACTAATTTTCTTAAACTTGGAACTCGTTGAGTCCCTCTCAAAAACTTTTAAAAGTTCCCGTATTTCGTTTATCTTTGCCGTTAACGCCTTCTCGTCTTCCAAAAACACAAAAGGGTATGGACGCACACCTAGGGACGGTCCATCTCTTTCTACTCTTAACGCTTCTCGTAAAGTAACCCTCATGTCATCAACCCTCCCGGTAGGTAACCCCCTAACACTAAGCTCGTACGCCAACTCCTCTTGATTTAGCCGGTTTACCTCCATTGTAAAAGAAAATTACTACGTTGGGGGAGAACTCTTATTAGAAATTGGGCTACACTCCTTAGCGACAACCGAAAGGAAAAAAAAAAATCTGGCTTTAATGCGTCCCCTACACGACTAGCTGCGACTGTTTCACTAAAGCAGCCTCAACTTGTTGATCGTCAAAGGGGTTGATTAATCACTAAGACGGAGTAAGGATATAGCTTCAAATCACGTTGACGTGCCCACCCGGGGAACTATTCCCAAAATTCACCGCAGTAAACTCCGGTAACAATTGTCAATTAACAGGCACGGCTATTTAACAGCCGAAGAAAATTCATAAATCGCCCGTGTAACTTAACCCCGATGACTTCACGAGGCAGCTAACTAAACTTAACACTATAAATACAATATAATCAATGAATAATCAATATTTACCATATAACACCGCAATAATATAATTAGAAACCATTAAGCAGGAAGCGAGTTGCTAAATAAGGCACTCAAGCTTTATTCGTAATAAATATATTCATTAAATAGGTCCGAGCTTACCGACAGAGCTACTTCCAGGGCGCTCAAGAAGCTTATATCAAACCACTTGGTACACTAGCGCACTTATCGCTCGAAACGCATCAAATTTTAAATTCCAGGCAGAGGAAGCGTGTTCGGATGCCGAAAACCATTATCACAAAATTATGGTATACACCGAAAATATGACATTGTAACCCAATAAAAAAAATTCGAATGATGAAAGAAAAAATCAATAACTTTATTTTATAACTTGTTACATGTAAATATTCTATAATCTCGCTCGGTCAACTATCCGATAAAATGTTAGGGGCACAATAACCACACTTCAAGAGCAATGACACAGACTGCTCTAACTACGATCGCTCCATATGTGCTCGCTCCTACCAAAACAAAATAACACGGGGCCTTACGCCACAGCTCCGTATAGCGAGTTAGGAATTCTATTACTCCGATAAATCCGATAAATCACAGGTATAACACGAGGGCGACAACAAATTTTTCGAACGCGCGAAAATTAAACTCATATGGAACGATCGCACTGCACATTACACGAATGCTTCCCTTTGACAACTTTTCGCAGCTCGGTACCTTGCTCAGCATTACACAGAATATACGTATGATGTTAATCCTCATCAGCTTTTCAAAAAAAAATATTGACAATTATATTATAATATATAAATATTAAAATTCCCAGCCGAAATGTCACTACACGGTGGACTACCAAGTACTGGGTAATTCTCGAGCTGATATCGAACCGGGGTACATTAAGGGTCTTATGCGAAGACTTAAAGATTTGCAAGTGCAACCCATGCGCTGGTATAGGCAGGAATCAATCGCTGGGCGCCACTCAGTTTAAGGAGAACTGAGAACCGTCTTGAGCAAAAGGGGAAACAGGAAGAACGCAAAATTTATGATATGATTTATGTAATTTAAATCGAATTTAATTTAAACTTAATCGATACAAAAGCCCCGTCTTTGGAGCACCGTTATGCCGGCAAGGCACCTCGAGCCGCGTTGTCGCAGTGACTCCAATATTTTATGTTACACATATGTATATATATTAAATGCCGAAAATTCGGTGAAAATAATGGAAAATGGGTACTTAACTTTTATTTTCCCTGATGTACCGAGGACTCGAGATTAAAGCTTGGCCCAGTCACCTCCGCGAAACTTGCTGCCACCCTCCGGTCGGGATTTAATCCAAAGTCTTCCCGCCAATCCTCCTTCTTCTTTCCGAGATCTTCCCTCGTGGACTTTTTTTCTCGTATCCTTTCTTTCCTTCCTGCTATTTTCTTCGCCTCAATTCCACTATCCTCCACGTTTTCGTTATCCCCTTTGACTTGTCTCTACTTTTTCCACTTCCTTCTGATGCTTCCTCCTTGCTCGCTACCAACCAACTGAGGTAGAGCCACCCGCTTCGCCTACCGGAGTTACCGACATCGGTCGCCAGTTTTCAACTTCCGCGGAGATGTTCCGAAAATCGGTTATTGGAGTAAATGGTAGATTAAGGATGCTTTCCATTTCGGAAATGTTATATATTTTTGGTGAAGTTGTCGATCGCAATTTAATTTAACTTGTTGCGGCTTTCATAACGTCGGACAGAGATCCCACTTATCGCATTACGATGTTACACATCTCATTTCTTAATGGCCCTATGTCACTCTCCGGGTTACGGGCTGCTCTATTTGGTGTTATTTGTTTAAGTAAGTGTAGTGTATGAATGTTGTGTGAAGTGATGTATTATGTGGTGCAATGTAAGTAGTACGTCTTGTGATGTGATCATTGGTGTGGTATTGTATAATATGTGATGTTCGGAGAAGACTGGGACCAAGTAAGTATTTACCAACCAAAATTTAGAACGCGTCAAGCTAAATACCCTCTCTATATAAATTTTTTTTTCCATCGGCAGGTACTTCTAAAAACGAATTCGACCGAGACTCGAGCTTCCTCCTGACCGGTGTACATGAATCCAATTGTGTACTTATATCCTACAATTATTCTCTAACTTCCCTATTACCTACTCCTATGGACAGTATTTTTTTTTCAACCTACTGTTTAATTTCTTGTATAACAATTCCATATTTTATTATTTCATCTTTGTTGCGAATTACACCTACCTAGTGTACTTATTCCCTTTTTTTTTGTAATTAAAATTAAATATCGATTAATCAAAATTTGTTCCTCTTCAATCAACTATTTAGTCCAATTATTCTTATTTTCTTATTAGTACAATTACTCAGTTATTCTTCTCGTCTATTTGTTATGTTAGAGTTATATTTGTAGCTCTCGTTTTCTTCTTCTTCTCTGGTCGCATTGATTTTCAAAGTAAGTTTTAATATCCCAGGCGTAGATAGTGGATATGACGATTGGAATTTACGCAATTCATCGAAGAGTTGGATAACATTCTTTGAGTTAATTTGGGCAGCGCCAGCCCTCAACCTGCCCATCACAGGTTCACCCCCTCTCTTCACTCTTACGGCCCAGGACAACTCGCAAGCACGGATCCCAGCGGTAAGTGCCCTCCTTTTACCAGGTTCTGTAATGAGTATAATTTCTTGCAGAGTCGACGTTCAGATTCACAGAAAGGGACAACACAATGTAAGTATTAATTCGAATAATTGATGAGAGTCCCATTAATATATTATTTTATTATTTCCAGTACGATCGGTTCCTCTTTGTTCAATTTAATTTTTAAATTGTAACATTCTTCGAACTAAATCGTGTAGTGCTGATTCGCAGGATTTGCCACTCTGGAAAGCGTGCTGACGAACATTGAGCGGACATCTTCTCAACACTCCTCCTCTAATGTTCTTTTCAACCAGGCGTTCCAGACATTTCAAAAGAAAAGAGGTTAGACTGATGGGTCTGAAACTTTTGGCTAGAGTATAGTCGTCCTACCCTGGTTTGGGAATGAAGACAACTCTAACCTTTCGCCAGGCGGTCGGTATGTATCCCCAAGTTATGCAGGCCCTAAATATTTCTTTCAGGGAGTGCACCAGGACTTTACCTCCGACCTTCAGCATTCCAGGATATATACCATCAAGGCCGGGAACTTTGTAAATTTCAAAGGAGGATAAAGCGAACTCTATCCTCTCCTCCGTGACAACCCTGGATGCTATATATCTGTCCAGCCTAGTAATATTCAACGAGTGATCATCAGCTGGGCCTACGTCTGATAGGGTATTTCTGCTACCAGGGAAATGTGTCTCAAATAAAATTTTGAACACCTCCTGTCTGGAGTCCGTGTAGCTACCGTCAGACTTTCGAATGGAGTCCAGCTTGGCTGCGGTATCCCTTTGGAATATTTTATGCAGCCGTGATGTCTCCTTCATCCCTTCTAGCTCCTCGCAGTATTTCCTATAAGATTGGAGCTTAGAAGATCTAATCTCTTTCTTATAGTTATGCTGCGAAGCGCGATAGGCTTGCCAGTCCTCTTCTTTTTGAGTTTTTAATGCTCTATTTAGAAGCTTCCTGGTTTCTTTCCTGAGCCTTTGTAGCTTATTGTTCCACCACGGAACATTTTTGCCACATCTGCTCTTCCTGACTGGACAGGCTGCCTCGAAGGACTCAATCAAGGTGCGACTGAGTTTCCTCGTCTCATCCTCAATTTCCGTCCTCGAGTGCAGTTTGGGCACTGGGGTTAGCTTATTCCCCAGTGCCTGCTTGTATTTATCCCAGTCAGTCTTCCTAGGATTCCGGCCCGCCGGTATTAGATTTGACTCACCAGCTAGCTGGAACTCTAGGTATCTGTGGTCCGAAAGAGATTCCTCTCTTAGAACGCGCCACTTGGTAATCAGACCTTCCACCTTCCTATTGGACAGTGTTAAATCTATTACTTCCTGCCGCCTCCTCGTTATGAAAGTTGGGTCTTTGCCCACGTTTTTCACCACGAGGTCGTGCGCCAGAATAAAATCCAATAGCTTCTCCCCACGGGAGTTGCACTTGCTGCTTCCCCATAGGGTGTGCTGCGCATTGCCGTCGCATCCGATGATCAGCCCCAAGTTATTGGATTCAGCGTATCGTACGATTTCCCGTAACTCCCAAGCGGGAGGTGGGCCGATTGAATCATAGGGCAGATAAGCAGAAACAATAATTGTTTCGCACCTGACCCCCGATTTTTTGTATGATATTTTGACCGCGACGACGTCTTGGCTACAGTATTGCCTTAACATCATGGCTTCGATTGCGTTTGGGACAATCATACAAGCCCTCGGTCTGTCACTTCTATCGTGATAGAAGAGTTTACCCCAAGTAACCATCAGAAGGCCACAGATGCGTTTTTTGCACACCCATGGTTCTTGTATGAGAGTTATTTGGGGGTATGTCCGCAGTTTGGTCAACCTTCCACTTAGTAATGCAGTGGCTGATTTACTGTGCTGCAGATTAATCTGAGTGAACTTAAAGTCCACTGGCATATAAGTCAACTACTCCCTTTGCCTTTTGCAGCCTTAAATTTTATGCTCTCACAAGCTGGTATATTTGCCACATTTGCAAGCAGCCATTTGAGCGAATGTTCGTCCGCGCACTGAACCTTCATGGCCCCGTCGCAGACGACCATTCCCTCAAACTTTGGTGACTCCTTGGTTGCACCTAGAAGCTTCCAAATATGACCTTCCACAAAAGTAGCATGATGCTGGGTCATGCTTTTTTGTGGGCTGTCGGCCTCAATCACAACGACCAAGGCTTCGGAGGCAGCTTTGGCAAAGCTTTTTCCAGCCACCCTGTCCGCAGTCCTTGAGCCCGACTTCGCATTAGAAGGGCCAGCTTCGACTAAGTCTCTCTGGCTGATCTCCTTATGCGCTACGATACGAGGATCGGGTTTCCCCTTTGCCTCGCTTGGTGACGAAGAGCTCGGGAGCCCGGTCTTGGCGACTTTCCTCCTTTTGCTCTTCGCTAGCTGCTCGGGTTTGCTCACCCCAGAGCTTCCGGCGTCAGTCGAAGAGCCCGGGTTGGACGAATCCGCCTCGGATCTACTTCTTTTGTTCGCCGGTGCTATCAGGGTGGACGCAGAGCGAGCAAGACCATCAGATCCTCTGGCTTTCCCCTCCAGCCGTCGCAGCTGACGTTTGGACATCCCCTTGCTGTCCGCCACGTTCAAGGGAGGATCCCTTACCACTGTAGCCTCAAGCAAGGGGGTGGGAGTGTCCATCGAAACAGGATTAACCGTAGTCGCAGAGGAATACTGCTTTCCGGTCCTTTCCTGATTTAAAAGTAGGCTCTCCATTGACCCTGTCAATTTGCCAATCGATGATAGTTCGTCTGTAGACATCCTATCATCGGGGTCCAGTAGAGTACTTCCTCCTTGGCCTGGTCCCTTCACCTCGGCAGTCAATGGAGTTGGGGCCTGCACATTCCATGCCCCAGCCGCTTCTTCAGCGGGAGGATTCCCAGTTTCCTGGTTACCTCGTGCAGATAATAACTCCGTAGGCTTGACCTCCATTGTGTGTGAATGGTCACCCCTCTTAGTCTGACGCCTCAAGACTGGCCTGTTCGACATGGGTGACCCTGCCGGCAACCTTGGTTACCGTCGACGTAGCCCAGTCCATCATCGGACGCGCGCAAGCTCCTTCACCGCGGCAAGGTAGGGGATCGGTCGAAGGAGTACCTGAGTACTCGAGTACTTGAGACCAAAAAGATCCGAGAACTCGAGTTTGGGAGTATTCAAGTACTTGAGTATTTGAGTCCTCTACATTAAGAAATAGGAAATACAAGACAGGAAATTTTAGACTTTGTAATTCATTATAATTTACTGTTAGTTAAAGAAAACCAAATCTTTATTTTGGAAAAGAAATACAAGTATATTAATATTATCGGGATAGCAACTTCTGCTGGAGCTTACTATATTTCCTGCTGTAGAAAACACTCGTTCAGATGAAGCAGAGGTTGCTGATATATTAAGGAATTTTCTTGTATGTATTTCTTTTCCAAAATAACGATTTAGTTTTCTGTAACTAACTGTAAATTGTAATGAATTATAAAGTCTACAATTTATTAACTTGTATTTCTTACTTTTTAATGTATTAAACTTACAGGACTCAAATACTCAAGTACATGAATACTCCCAAACTATAATACTCAAATACTCCCTCACTCGAGTTCACCGACTCTCTCAATGCATTTTAAGATCGGTGCGGAATCCGGCCCCTGGTGAGATTGTGTGCGTCGCTCGCTCAGTACAGGGTGGTGTTATTTTATTGAGGTATTGTGCTTGACTTGGAAAGTTTTTCAATATTTTAAAATGCCATTAAGGAAATTACTGTTCTTTCGTTTTAAAAATGATAGGTAAACATTATATAAGGCGTTAGGAGTGAGGCTTTGCAAGGGACAATTATAAGGAGTTAAGTTTTGTGCCTTACTGAAAAATAGAGAATGTTCAAAATAAAAACGTGTAGAAAGAAGCGTTTCAATTTTCATAGCATCTCCCCTAAATTTTTTGTTTTACTTTCACAAATTATTTATTTGTAACTATCTATTTCTAACAAAATTAGACGTGTGGTCCGGTTAACGATACCAAGGTCGTTGAGAGATCCCTTCTTGTTGGATAGATATTTTTTGTAATCGGCCAGAACACTAACATGTGCACTTGTTACCCTCTTGGCTGTAGTTTTGGAGAAACGGGCATAATTGTATTGGTGTTAGTGATTTAATCAGATTTCAGGAATTCTTCGAGCGCCATCTACGCAACTAATTTGAAACTTGAGGTATACTAACCTTGACATCGTTGCGAACAACATATCTTTCAAGTGTTTAACGATTTTGACAAAACGAAAGACCAGATAGTCCGACAAATAATTCTTTTTTGATATTGACAATCAGCTATACGTTCACATAAAATAATGCTTTCCCGATTCATTTATGAATCGTTTGATTCGCTGGGATGGACCTGCTATTCGCGGTGATGTCAAGGCACCTAAAGTGTAAGTTTATGTATGTCAATGATTCCCGATAATTGACTGGAATTACCTATCGCCATTAACATCAACGCATACACATATATGCCTTTCCGCATTTTTAAAACTACCCAGCGGGAAGTGGAAGCGCTTTTAATAGGCTTCTAGAGCGCATCATCGGAAGCACAGAGCGCTTCTTACGTGTATCCTCATTCATTTCCTTTTTATACAGACATGTCATTGGAAAGAAGCGCTTCAACTCTGTTATGTTGGAAGCGCTTCAGCTGTGCTATTTTAGGTGCACTTCACCTCTGCCATTTCAGAAGCGCAATTAATGCCACTTAAATGTGTGCATCGATGAGCGCTTCATACTTCTATCCCACGCAATTAGCACATTACCCTGCTTAAATACCCTGGATAAATAAAATATAACAAATTGCTCTAAGCACCGCACGTTTCAAACGCAAGCAAAAGACTATCCAGAAAATGCAAGAAACGCTCTGTGTCCCCAACATCTGAGTCATCAGACAGCCCCTTTTGCGCGATTCAAACTACACAACATACGAGAGTACGAATGTGCTTCCAACAGCTATGAGTTGGAAGCGCATTTTCTCAGCTTCTTTTGGAAGCGCTTGACTTATTTCCCGCTGGGTATAGACGAGTGGCGGCAATATGCGTATTGGTACTCGCGTGATTTCCACTTATAAATTCACGTGATTCCGGAAGGAGCGATTAGTTTTCAGGTACTGTATGTGCGCTTAATTTAATTTCAAAGATCTTTTGATTGTAAATTTGTGCTGATAGTGAATTTTTCATAGTGCAGCCGATACAGGCGGATTACGGATTAAATGAGTTTTCTAATATCGACAAATTCTACGAAAGCGAGCTAGTGGTAGTAATAAATGATTTCAGAAGAGCGTTAGAAATTTTTTAAAGGCAGCTAAGGGATTACGAAAATCCTTTTGAAATAGCCACTGAGCAACATTTCATAGAAGTGAATCTTGAATTCAATATCAACTCGATATGTAGGTACTGTATTCATATATTTCCCAGATGCAGGGAAATAGAGTACGATCAAACAAACGTTTTATGACATTGCTTCCTTCCCAGGAATAGTATAAGAATAAGCGATGGGGAGTCATATAAAAATAATAGTCTTAAAAAGTGTAGATGAACGTCCGTATCTATTATTGTTGGATAGGCGGCTACCAATTGCGCTCCCTCTGCGACTTGCGAGAGTGTCTGCGTATGGAAGAAGAAAACCTCGACATTTAGCGAGGCTACAGCGAAGAAGATCAGATGTTTCCTTTCTGCTATGCGTAGGAAAGTAGGAAATTTGTCTTATGTATTCTTTAAATCAAGGCGCCCTGTCGGGCGGCGGTGTTGAAAAAAACTCGGCGCAGACAAAGCCTTAATTACCGGAAGATGAAAGAATATTTTTAAGTAATTGCGTTTATATGCGACGCATATCGCATGTAAACGAATTAATAGGCCACGCCTACTCTCTCATTTGCAAAAGTCTCATCTCAATTTCTGTTCTGAGCTATCTGAGCTAGGGTTGCCAGTGCCACAGTCTCCGAGTATGTATAGAATCCATTGGCATTACAAAAAATGTAATCAAGACTTTTTTGTAAGCTAATTATTGAATGAAGATTCTTTGTACGACGAAATTCAAATAGTCCGAAAAATTGCTCCCAAAGTTGTGTTCCTCTAGATATAAAGTGGATCAAAATATTTGCAGCGTCCGAAGCATTACAATTATCAATTCCTATAAGTAATGCCTATGTAGACAAGATTTGGGGAATGTATGAACAGATGTTCGTGATCGAATGAAAGTAGAGCTTGTTAAAGCTGAACTTGTAAACAAACTCAATTCTGATATGAGCTGTGAAGAATTTGAAAAATTTATTCGGCAACCAGAGCAAGTTCCATTTATATAAACTGCATTATCAAATGAAAAATATTCGTGTAAATGGCCGCTTCTGAGAATTTTCGATGTTGGGTTCAATTGCGTACGGTCTAGCCGCACCTCACCAATTCCGCCACGGCAATTCGCTCACCGTATATTGGATCGTCTGTTTGGAGTCGTCCCAAACCATCCCGATTTGTACACTTTCCCGTAGCCGTTATAGATTCCTAGTAAAACAACATTTTTTCTACGAATTTCGTGCCTCCTCCTTCATCTTTCAGATCACTTAACCAAAAAGTTAGTGGTCAATTCACGCGTGTGTCAGTGACGTCATTATTTTCATACAAAACGAAGCTAATTCCGCGTATACTTGCTTTACACGTTGTCCGGCAGGGGAAGGTGAGAAGGGTTTTGGCTAAGCATACATTTAAGGAGAAAAGAAAGAAACGTCTTATGGGAGGGTTAGGTGAGCCGAAGACGTTGTGATAGTTTGGTGTCGTCATTATGTTCTATTCTAATTCAGTGTGCGATAATTATTCAGCCTTTCGATCCTTCTGGTTGCGATGCTGCACGCATTTACTCTGTCGCATCTAATAGGCCACGCCTACTCTCTCATTTGCTGAAGTCATCGCACCGAAGTTGAGAAGCGGATCTTCTGTATAATATGAGCTAGGGTTACCATACCATACCATACAGGGTTTGATACCTATTGATGGCAAAAGGGATTTTTAAATTAGGTTAAGGTTCAGACGACGTTAGAAAACAAAAATGCTAATATCTCGGAAACCGTTGCTCGTAGACGATTTCCGATGAAAATTTTATCCTCCACAGGTACCATTATCCTAACCGGGGAGAGCATATAGAATTCATCGGCATTTCAAAAAATGTAATATTACTAACTTTAATTATTGGCAACACTCGCAACTAGGTCTTTTTATGTCCATCGTGCCTCGTTCGTGGTATTGGCGATATTGCTTTAATAAATTTTTATTCAGTGTGCGATAATTTTACAGCCACCGCTGCTTCCGCTTGCGATGACTGCACGCATTTACTCTATCGCATGTAGTAGGCCACGCCTCCTCTCTCATTTGCTGAAGTCATCGCACCGAAATTGAGAAGCGGATCTTCTGTATAATATGAGCTAGGGTCACCACCAGGGTTGATTGATATTTTCTCCGGGTTTGATACCTATTGATAGCATTGATGGCAAAACAAGATTTTCAAATTAGGTTTAGGTTCATTCAGACGACGTTTGTGTTATATCGAATTTGAACCAATCACGAAGTGAGCAATCGGACATTTTATGGGTGAGTACTCGAATAAACCTGCATTCAGAGATAAGTAAAATTTGGGATTTAATTAGCCAATTAGCCAAGTTTAATGTCATAAGTAGCTTCGATTATTTGCTCGTAGCATTGAAGTATTATATGATGCAAAGGCGAGCGTAGCGACCGCGATTTTTTTGGGTTTTTTCAAAAGACATGACCTTAATTAAAGGCAATTTTAAGACAGTTTTAAGTTTTGTTTCTTTATATGGTATAATCGCCATTTAAACCGCCGCAAATTGGCGCACAACAACTTTGCTGACATTTGGGAAGGAAGGGGGTAGGGGAAGTTCAAACCTCAAAACTACTCCTGTATACGCGCCCGCCATATACGTTTATAAGAAAAAAATGACTCCTGCTAAAAAACGTCCTGAACTAATTAATTCAAGGTATACTCTATAAATCCACAACAAAAAAAACTGATATCCCACAAAAAAAAAAATTGAAATTTTTCTAAGAAGAAGTGTTGAAAGGAAAAAAAGGCTTTGGCAAACATTTCTTGTACAAAAGACCTTAAATATAATCTTGAAACCCAGCAACAAAAAGAACTGATATGTGCGAATATTACAAGAATATAAGATTTTCTCTGATAAGTGGGTTGGAGGAGGAGGATGCATTACACGTCAACACGAGAGAGACAGCAAAGGAAACCAACGATTCTCTTCAAGCCTATCAACAGTCCGCTTTTAGCGAAACCTAAAAATTTAGATCGTACGTAGAATAAGTTCGCTCAGGAAGGAGCCCACAAAGATATAGATAGATACCGAGAGAGGTAAGCATATATTTTAAAGTATTTCAAGCGTGACCATTTAACAGATAAACTGCAACAGCACTGGCAGTACTTCCAAAAAACTTTTAATTGACACAATAAAATAAAGAATTTTATTAAATTAATTGATTAAATAACAATAAAAGTTGCAAATAAGAGAACAACATTTTATTTGTCGTAGAGGAATGTGACAAAAGTAATCAAATTAAACACTTTTAATTTCAGAATTTATTTTGTAACAAGTATGTATCTGTACGCACAATTATCAGCGAAAATCTTATATTCTTGTAATATTCGCACATATCAGTTCTTTTTGTTGCTGGGTTTCAAGATTATATTTAAGGTCTTTTGTACAAGAAATGTTTGCCAAAGCCTTTTTTTCCTTTCAACACTTCTTCTTAGAAAAATTTCAATTTTTTTTTTGTGTGGGTTGAATACACATCAGAGAAACAAAATAAAAATTACTAACATATTACTTTTAATTTGGGCAGTTTTGATAATTAACTGTGGGATTTTTTTTCTTCAAAAGTCCTCAAAAATGTAGATAAAAAAATTATACACCCTAGAACCCCTCCTCTCCCTTCTATACGAGGCTATGCCTTTTCCACGTTTAACTCATTTTATAGGCTTAAATTCAATATGCACTAAGTATAGGAACGGTTAATAGTATTTTGCTAATTTCCCGTACTTTATTACTGTTACTACGCAAAGTAATCGATACGAGCAAATGCCGACACCCTTTAATCGGCAGGTATGGATAATTTTTTTCGATACGAATATCGAGTAAAGTACACGACACCACTTATTTAATTTTTATTTATATTTTAACTTTGTGATGTTCGGCGACCCCCGAAACCCCCCTGGAGCCGCCAATGATAAGAACGCCGTGCATCAGGAGTCCATTATTGACGGTTAAGCTAACTCGGTCGTTGTAGAATTGACGAAATTCTCCATTAATGTTGTATTTATTTGGCCATCTGTTTAAACAGTATTTAATCACAGACAGGCTCCATTGTTTTTTGCGCAGTGGCAATAGCTCTGGTTTTTCTCTTTGAAGCTGGTAAACTCAGTGGCGGATTCACTTAAGAAACCAGTCGTGGCATGATGGGGATCACAGCCCCAGAGTCAATATTGATATTATACTCATCTTAGGATCAGGTAATGACAGCTATGGGACACCTAGTGAAACTTAATATTTTATATTTATTCAAGTTTACAATAAATTCTTAAACTCTTTTGAAATAGTTGTGATCTTAATCACCCATTTAAATAACTTTTAATACCGGGAGCCATACTATTGCATATTTCTATTATAATGTCTTGCAATGTCGCTTTAGCTAGAATACTCCTTAGTCTAGTCTTTACGATTTTTAACTTGAGACAAAGAGAGTACTAATTTATAGGCCATAAAAACATTTATATATGTATTACTAAATATAATATTTTAACAGTAACTTATGTATATATACAAACTACGCAGTTTTTGCATGAATCACATTTTGCTTTAGATTTCGATTCATTATTTTCCAGATGACTTTCCCCTTCTGAATCGGAATCCGAATTAGTGAGCTACTCCGTTCGTAAGAGTAAAGAAATTTTAAGTAAACATTAGGTAACCCTAATATCTTCAATCAAACTGAGAATAATTGCAAACAACCACGTGCTGCTCAAATAGCATGCTATTTACAACAACAACAATGGGAACTATCTATCTGATTGGTTGAAATGAGCGCGAAAGTGAAATGAGCATTAGAGCTCTTACTTCGCTCTCATCTCTCAAATATTTGTGTTTCCATCGTATTCCGTCCTTTATAACTTTCCGCAAGGCATTGTTTGTTGCTTACAATTTAAAGTTTCTGAGAGAATTTTGTTTTTTTGTTTTTTATTAAGTATTATCCCATTCTTTTTCTCCCTTTAAGTGCTTAATGGAAGGCAATCGGAAATCTCCTCTGCTTCGTAACTTGATTGATCGACTGATCTGCAATTCCGCAAGCCTGCGAGCTGTTAGAAGTTAAATCCTTTACGTTTGGCCATTTACATCCGTAACGCTTACGCAGTGACTTACGTGACTGCGAGAACGTATTCGTGCACGTTCATGGCCCTGTGCAGAGGATGGAGACGAGCACGGCCCACACGAAGTATGCACGATGCATACCTCAAACGCCGCATATAGGCTAATGCATAGCAAGGTACAGAATTTTTTCACTCGCGAACGAAAAATATTTAGCTCGCTCACATTTTTCGGTTCCCGAGTGAATAAAATCACCTTCAACTTCAGAGCCAAAAATTCAGTTCCGAGTTTTCAACTGTTTGATTCAGTTCAGAGCGAGAGCTAAATTCTCCTTTTCAATTTAAATCACTCGGGAGCGAGCGGAATTTATGACTCTCTCTAGTTACGACTCTCAGAGTGAATAAGAGCCGAAAAGAATCATTCGTTTTCGGCTCTTTGTGCTGTACGGGTAAAATATCTGTTCTTAATTGTTTCTTGTGTGTTGCGTTCAGCGTTTGTGAAGTGAACCGGTTTTTTTAATTTACTAAACACAAATGCTGTAATAAAGAGATTAACCGGAACACTGCTTGAGGAGAATTTGAGTGGCCAAGAGTCCACTAATTCCACTTCGGTCACCACATTAGACGGTCCATTTTTCAGACTAGAAGACAAATTCCATACATTATTGGGAGCTAATTGTTCAACGGCCAATATTTCCACAGAGAGGAGCTTAAAACAAAAACTGGAAAATTTATGCTATAATGAAAGGGTTTCTTTTGATACAAATATACAAGAATTTTGGAGAAATTTTCATCACAAAAATCAAGAAGTTGGGAAATTGGTTCAAACTGCATTAGCAGTACCCTCTACTCAAGTGTCGGTTGAGCGTGCATTTAGTGCGTTATCAACTATAATCACCAAACAAAGAACAAAATTATCAAAAGAAACTATAAATAATATTTTGTTAGTTAAGTTAAATTCAAATTTATTAAACCAAATATGTTTAGAATAAGCTAAGAACAAGAACGTTATACTCGTATTAGATTTAGATGCTAAAAATAAATTAATTCAATTTAAATTTTTCTACCATCCATATCTCGTTTTATTTTTTATTTGCTTCACGAACTGTTCTTTTCGACTCGGCTCGCGAGTGAATTAAATTTTCCACTCTCGAATTTTTTGAATCGCTTCTGAGTTCAACTTGATAAGTTCATGAACTGAAAAATAAAGTTCATGAGTGATTTGTAAATTCAATTCACACGAATTTGATTCACTCGTGAACGAGCGGAAATTTTTTCACTCTCCGTACCCTGATGCATAGGAACTCGGTATTGAAAACGAGGCGGCCGAGAAGCTTGCATATTGGCCAAATTTCTGTGTGCAACCGTTAATCAAACACCTATCGGCCCTATCGCACATTTATTGATTATAGTCTATAGACCGAAAATGTTGATTGGCCCACTCGGACCGGCCCACCAGTCAAATGCCGGTTTCCCGGTGGCGCTATCCGCCACTGCACCGCTGTCAAGGTTGCATTATCCAAAAGTGAAATACACTAGTGGCACATACATATGTAATGTAATCCTAGATGCAATGCCCGTATTTCACCACATTCTCGTTAGCCTTTACTATAAGAGCCTTAAGGAACCTTAAGGTAGCTTAAGAATTTGTACGAATCTATGCAATGCCAAACTGACAACCATAATAGTCTTATCCAATCTTTCGATAACTTGGCATGGTACGGTCCGGAGCGTACAAATCTTAAGGGAACTTGACAAAAGTGACGTTTGTGTAAAAATTGGAATATAGAGAAAAATTCTTTACTAGCTCCATAAGCTCATCATTAAAATGTGAGGACATTGAACCCAACTTGTTTTGGATTCATTATGATTTGACAGAAACTTAACCAATCTTAGGGAAATTTAACGGAAAATCTTAGGGAGCCTTAAGGCCCATATAGATTGGCCTACTGAGTCACTAAATTCAATGTGAACATTCCATCATCAACCTTGCGCCGCCAAACGCTAAATAGACAGCGATTTTTAAAAATAGAACTCAAAGTTCTCTGAAATGGTGAAGGCTCGGTGGTAAACTCTTATTTTAGGATAGCAAAACTACTATAAGCTCCGTTGAGCTGGCATTCGCCCCTCTATGCGATCGGCGAAAGCGTGCATTCCGTGTAGACGTACTTCTTTCTGGCTGCACGTGCCCACAGAAGTGACTTCTGGTAATAGTCTTACAATCCCAGTACGGGAGCACCAAATAAAAAATAATGTGTGATCCGACAGCTAAGTCATCTCGAAGCGGCTTGGCGTATTTGTAAGTTGTAATAGAGCTTTTCGTGCGTTCCTTAATAATTCTAGCTCTCTTGCGTTACTACATAGTTTTGGGGTTCAAATCGCGACAAGAATTTTTGAGATTCCCACCTGCGGACGATATTTATGTCGTACTAATGGCATCACGGCGCGTCGAGAAAAGAGATTTATAACATTTGGCACACATTTGAAATCGTATGTTTGATATCAAGGACAAATCGCGAAAAATTTTTAAAAAGAAGAGGCGCGCTTAATTTCCGCGTCCAGGTCAACTCTTTGTCTCTATGGTGTTTGTGGACGATTTTAGCAGTAACCATTGTTCGGCTTCTAAATAAAAAAAAAAAGAAATTTAAAAATGGTTTTACCTTTGCCGTACTAAATCGAGCAAGTCTATTATCAGGGTAGATACTAGTGATAATTGTGGAATTGGATTTTGCGTTCGTTCTAATTACCACTCAATATAAAGTAGGCATCTAATATGTAGGAGTAAGGAAGCAAAACTGCATATTGCGCCACTTGTTTAGTGCAATTGAATGACAGCGCCACTGTTATGACATAAAACTATCACAATCTAGTGATAAACTCTATAAATGTTTACGTAGCCGTTTTATTGAAACTTACGTGTCAGGTTGTGACACAATGTATTCCTTTCGTCTTTTGAGTGTTTTTAAAATTTGTAAAGCCAAAAATACATTTAATAAAGGTATTTGCCATTTTGATAACCTTTTTTCTGTTAGTTGTGATCTTGTGTCTTTTATAGAATTCCGGAGACTTGCTAGCGAAAAACTGATCCAAGTGATTTTGACAGGTATTCAAATTTAGTAAATGTACACCATTAAAAGAGTTCTGCAAAACACTAAACAGATGATAGTCTCTCAAACGAGATCCGGACTGTAAATCTCCATAGAAACGTGGTCTGGCATTGTCATTTCAAGTCATTTTCTTTTCTATACACTTGCCACAACACAGAGTCGTTGAATCTTACAGCCAACATATTATGAAAGCTATTAGGAAGACACTAAGTATACATATTAAAGCAAATATGTTCAATTTTATCACCTAATATATTTTATTTATTTATTCAGTCTACAAATACAAATGATCTTACAGACTAGAATATAATCTAAGAATTCCTAAAATAGAGCATACAATTCAATTGGTAAACTACGACGGAGAGAATACCACCTATATGTATTAGAAAATGAACAATTCAACATTACAGTAATTATATCCAACCTAATCAGCTAAATGTAACATTCTCCAGGTATATGATTTTAGATTTGAAATCTGACCTAGATAAAGTGAAATCAACAACATCATTGAAGTAGTTAAATTTAATTGTGAAATTAGTAATAACTTCTTGAGATCCATATTTGGTTCTGTGTGTAGGAGCAAGCAGCAGCCCTCTGGAACGAAGGTGTCTTTCTGGAGCATAAATCATGATTAAGGAAAGCAACTCAGGGCATTTAATATAATTGCACAATATATCCTTGATAAATATACCACAACTACAATTGCGTCTAAATTCAAGTGTTGATAGACCAAATAACAGACGCCGTGATTTATATGATGGTGAAAAGTTCTTAAAGATATTACATTTAAAACGCAAGAATCTAGTAAAATTCTTCTGCACTGCCTCAATTCTATTAATATTTGTACTGTAAATGGCGCACCAGATAACAGAAGCATATTCGAGCAAGGATCTTACAAGAGACACATATAAAGTCTTGATGGCAACAGGATCAGTGAACTCTTTAGTATTCCTTTTGATGAAGCCCAGCATTCTGTAAGCCTTAGAAATAACCTGATTGAGATGGAGCGAAAAAGAAAGTTTTCTATCTAAAATAACACGTAAATCGGTGATATATTCAACACGAACTGTCTTCAGCATTCAAAACATAATTGTCATAACAAATTACGGTTCTAAAAAAAGATAAAACTCTACATTTAGATATATTAAGGAAGAGGTAATTAGTAGAACACCAACTTGAAAGTCTATTCAAATCTTGCTGTAGCTTAAAACAGCTATTAGAGTCAATAATTTTAATATAAATTTTCAAATCATCCGCATATATCAAACATCGGGAATGTAAAAAACAATTAAAAACATCATTTATAAATAGAATAAATAAAATTGGGCCACAGTGACTACCCTGTGGAACACCAGAGTTAGCAGCAAAAACATTAGAACGATGTCCATTAATAGAGACAATCTGTTTTCTATTAGACAGCTAAGAAGTGATCCATTGTAAAAAGGTAGAATGAAATCCAAGTTGAGAAAGCTTATTAATAAGAACGTATATATTAACATTGTCAAATGCTTTAGAGAAATCAGTATAAAGTGTATCGACTTGATAGCCGTCTTCCAATGCATTTAAACAGAAATTAGTAAATAAAGCAAGGTGAGTGACTTGATGGATTTTCCTTTTAAAAAGCCATGTTGCTGTGAACAAATAATATCTTTACATAAAAAGGATAACTTGTTAGCCACAATACAGTCGAGTAACTTAGGAATCGTATTCATCAAGGAAACCGCTCTATAATTTTTTATTAAATGCTTAGCACCACTCTTAAAAACTGGTTTAATTGTGAATATTTTCCATATATCAATAAATTTACCTGAACTAAGCGAGAGGTTAAAAATTATGGTTAAAAGTAGAACCAATGAGTCTTCGCATGACTTGAGCAAGCCCGGAGACATATTATCAGAGTCAGACTATTTATTGCATCCCTAATATCGAGCTCAGTTAAGGATAACATGCCAAAATTTAATGGACTGTCATGATTAGAAGGCAAGGAAACATTGGTAGGTGGAATACTATCACTATAGACGGATTGAAAAAATCTTGCAAAAAGTTCGCAAGACTCCTCAAGACTATTTGATTTCAAATGCTCATATTCCATATTTTTAGGACGATCAGAGGATCTATACGTTTATGATTAATGTAGCTCCAGAATGCACGGCTGTTATGTTTAATACTAGATTCTGTAGATACAATAAATTGCTTATAAAGAAAGCTATGCAAGATCTTAAATTCATTCCATAGTCTTACAAAATTAGCAACGGCGGTTTCGTTTATCTGGCCATCATTATCACGCAATGCTTTGTGCGCTTTATTTTTTGCATTTTTTACACGAAGCAAGGATTTGTTAAACCATTTTGGATGATTGTTGTGTAATAGTATAATGTGCAACAAGGGCGGTAAGTAGCGCCCGAGTTGCACATTCTATTTTTCCGCACTAGTGAGGCATGCGATCGTCGGAAGAGGGTGGTTGAGGAAGGGGACAGAACAGAAAAAATTATTATTTAAGCAATAATTACAACTATTTTTACATTTAAAAAAAATTGAAAATTAATTAATTTTTTTCGTATTCAAATATATAGAAAAATTAGAACAATTCTGTCATAGAACGTGGTTAATTATGTTTTAAAGGAACATATAAATCAAGACCACTCTTTATCACTTCAAGAAAATTACCATATGCATCTTCTAATGAATAATTCGCTAAGAGGTAACACCAATCAACATTGTCAAAAAAATTGTTTAAATGAATAAAATTAGCTTTTCTAAAATCATATACCTGGATGGAAGGTAAGCATTCCAATTTAGCAAAACAGTAAAATGATAAATGAAATTCTAATGGTTTATGGTGCAAATCACATTTGATTAAAGGAGACAAAGATTCGATAACTATATAAATATTATATATAACATATGCATTCACATATAGCAACCTTAGACCTTAAAAAAAGGCAGTTAATTCGAAATCCCAGACAAATACTTCGATTTTATTTAAATGTTTGAATTAAAGAGTATTACGACTTTTTCATGAGAAGAATGACAATATTCATTTCATATGCTTTAGTTGCTAAATTTGTATTAATTACTTGTTACTCTTCCACATGAATGGAGTTTTCAACTCTACCTACAGAGGTCTACTCCTTAAGCAGGCAAATCTCTGAAAGAGCTGATCTGGATCCCTGTCAGAGTCACTCTCTGAAAAATTGAACAAAGCAACTAGATTTCTTCTAGTAGTATGTAACATAACATATATGTCAAAACGAACGAATGCAATTCCAAATAGTGCAATACAATTGAGCGGAGTGGCTGTACATGTAGGTCATTTGTCCATATAGCAAATTGTTTTTAATAACTCTATACCATTGATTGGTAGCCGACAACAGAAATTTACAGTGACCTGCTCCGCCGAAATCTAAGGAGCACAAATTATCCACATGTCGGCGTCGCGTCGTTCGTTCAGTCAATGCATTTATTACGCATCAAACTTGCCAGAAATTAACACGGCGGCGTTACACATATCAATATTCTTCATGCTTGCTTTGGTTCATGCTATATAATTCTTGGAGTATTGCACCATTTCTCTGAAATGTTTATCGAAACCATGAGACGGAATTAAGCAAAACTCACTTTGCTTACTTGCGAGATGCCGGGCTTTTGCACACGTCTTATCACAAGTCAATGAACACGGCGAACTCTACGCTGATGAGGTCACTTCGATTATAAATAGCGGAACAAGTGGGACGGGGGTATCAAATTCTTGTTGGTTTGGCGTTTTCTAGGAATCTGTCGAATAACTCGTGGAGATTTAAATTCCTTTCTTCCAATGAAGCGAATGTTAGCGAAAATGCCCAATTAATATCAATGAACGTATTATTAAAGCGTATTGTAAACAGCGAAAACATATTTTGAAGTAAGGCATTGATAGTTGGAGCTGCCTTTAAGGGTCCCATACACCGGCGAACAATTTGCACAACGCAGGCCATTGCGCAAACATATTTTGCGTGTATGGTGCAGTTTGGTGCGTTGGGCATCTGGCTGATGAAATTCAAACGCGTTTGAGAACTTTTGTGCAACGGGTGGCGTTGCGCAAATTATTTGGTCGTGGATGGCGATGTTGGAATAGAAACATCAATTGCAAGTTAAAGACTTTGGAGCAATGTACACAATGTAAACAGATTAGAAATAATTTAGAGAGTAAATGCTTATTGCTTGAAACCTTAGTGATCCTGAAATTATCGGAATACCTGAAATTTACGTTGAAAATGGCAATATCGTAGGTGATAGTAATATCATTGATAAATTCTCTTTTTTTTTAAAAAAAGGGGGAAAGCCCTTTGCGGCCAAAAGGCCGGACTCCCACCCAAAATAAATTGGATGGACTACCCTCTAAATCCCCTCCTTCGAGCGCCAAGGACACAGGTCCGAAACCGTTTTCCGCATTATTTCGGGTTGGGCCTTTTTTTTTGTTTAGCCCATAGGGCTCTCTTCCATGGGGACCGAGGCCGGAAGTGAGAGCTGCAGCGTGGCCTCGCAGTTCTTGGTGCGTAGTGTTTTCAACAAACTCTGCAACTAAGCGCTACTGGTCTTCATTCTCCAGAATGAGCCCGATCACATTCTCTGGCGACAGCTGCCCAGTTTTTTCTTTGACAGCGGCTCTCCCACCCGCAATGGAAGAGCACGTGCTCGACCTACCTTCCGGAGGTAGGTCTGAACACACGTGTCCGCTCAAAAACTGTGCGTGAAAACACGTGAGGTGATAGTTGAATTCTCCGTGCTTATGACTGACCCACGGCTCTATACTAGGCAGCAGCTTCGCAGTCCATCGTCCTTTGGACTCGTTGTCACAGGACTTCTACCATCTGTCCAAAGTGCGGGCTCTTTCCTCTTTAGCAGCCCGTGCTCGCCCGATATCCGTTTTCCGCTTATAGACGGCAACCCTCTCCATCGTTAGTAAGCCTGGAGATGGGGATCACTCCAGCGATAACGAGGACCGCCGCCTCCGAGACCATTCGGTAAGCGCAGGCTATTCTCAGAGCGCACAGTGCGGCCGAAACCGCATTTTGCGGCCATAATTCGAAAACTGAATGGATCGACCTGAAACCTCGTACTCGGGGGTTTTTGGGGTCGCTGATCACGAATCCGGCGTCAGAATCACGAAATTCAAAATGGCGGATCCAACATGGCGTCGTTTTTGTGTCCATAATTCAAAAACGTGATGGATCAATCTGAAACCATGTAGTTCGGGGTTTTCGGGGTCGCTGATCACGAATCCGTTATCAAAATTACGAAATTCAAAATGGCGGATGCAATATGGCGTCGTTTTTGAGACCATAATTCGAAAACTTGATGGATCGATTTGAAACCTTGTACTCGGGGGTTTTCGGGGTCGCTGATCACGAATCCGTCATCAGAATTACGGAATTCAAAAGGGCGGATCGAATATGGTGTCAAACAAAAATTTTTCAAATTTTCACAAAAATTTATATTATTATAGCTTGTACAAGTATTTGAAAAACGTATACTATAATATCACAAAATATAAATAAAAATAAAATACGTTGATAAATTAAACAAAAATTTATATCTGGAATAAATTCAAAAAAATTAATCGTTATATCTGCGTCATCGAATACTAAATTTCTTTTATACAAAAAGTTGCATAAAAACTAAAGTGGCAGAAGGTGGCAGCTAAATCTGGTTTTATTCGGTAACTAATACTTTTCTGAGTAATCTTTAATAGGGTTAAAGGCAGCATACGATGGCGTTTTATTACTATATGGTTTGAAACTCAAATTTTATATAAAAAATACGAAAAATGTATCCTCATATTTCCACTGCTTAAAATTTTTTGTTAAGGTATTGTTATTTACTAAAGTTTTCACGTAATTTACTAACCTTTAGACGTAGATTCCATTTGGTTTTGTTAGATTTCCTTTACTCCAAGAACTTTCGCACGTGTATAACTTTCCCTGTGCATTTACAATAATAGGTTGTATGGGCGAAGGCCACGTTACGACTGATAGAAAAGAGGAGACTTAGGGTATAGGAAGTTACTATGAACGGTTTTCACTTCTTAGAATATTACTTCAGGCAACTCATCGATGAAAAACTCTATCTAGAAACTTTTTTTTTTCGAATTTTGGCCGCAAAATGCGGTTTCGGCCGCACTGTGGAGCGGCCCGACGTTGTGCAGGAACTATACGCTTTTTTGCCTGCCGCATCCCATCGCCCCCGATCCATAGAGCAGGACCGAGTGAACCGTCAACAGGAGGAAAAACTTGAAATTTTGGAATTTTTAGAGCGTGTTTTGACTTTCGCAAGTGACTGTACCTAAAGTCGTAGAGATAGATTAACATTGGTGTCATTTTTGGAAATAACATTAAGACAGTAGTTTTTTCGCGTGAGCTTAATGTCGCTTACACACCTTTATGCTGCCAAGAAAACGTTGTAGACTTAGGACTGACTAATGGCACTCAATTCGATTTTTGACGCCATTGACACTTCATATAGTCAATCGTGCAAATTCAACCCTTGGCATTGTAAAGCGCTGGTCTAATGATTTTAACGATCCCTACCTCTTAAAAACGTTGTGCCTTTTACCCAACCTATCTTAGAATATGTTTCAGTGGCTTGTTCCTTTCATTACGCAGTGCATGTACATACATATGTATGAATCTAAATCGTATCGGGGCCATACAAATACGTTTTCGCCGTTTCAGTCTTCACCTGCCCTGGGGTGATCCGCGTAGTTTTCCTCCTTATGAAGACAGATTGAAATTATTGTTGGCTTGACCACTCTACTCAACCGTGGAGAAATTGCAAGTGTTATTTTCGATATATATTCGCGATATTGTTACTGGCGCTATGGTCTCCGCTAAGATTTTAAACCTTGTTAATCAAGGCGCCCGGTCGGGCGCCGTGTTGATAGAAAAAAAAAATAAAAAAAAAATTTTTTTCGTGCGCCCGAACAAAGACTTATTACGCGAATGTGAGAGAAAATGTCGTTATTTTCGGTGTTTTAGTTCTCATTGATGATATCCAAGACATTTTGGAAAATGTCGATAACGTATTCGACAGAAATCCAAAAGTTATCTTAGCAAATAAAATTTCAATCAATTACGTCGCGGGGTTCAGAAGTTATTCGTGTTTCTTTAAATAAAAAACTTTAAATAATTATTCAGTGTGCGACGATTTTTCAGACTTCCGGTACTTCCGGTTGCGATGTCTTGCGATGTCTGCACGCATTTACTCTATCGAATTCAGTGTGCGATATATTTTTCAGCCATCCGCTGCTTCCAGTTGCGATGCTGCACGCCTTTACTCTATCGCATATAATAGGCGAAGTCATCACACCGAACTTTTGAATATTCATCATAAACAACCGTTAAAAACAAAAATGCTAATATCTTGGAAACCGTTGCTCGTAGACGATTTTTAATGAAAATTTTATCCCCCACCTAACCGGAGGAAATATATAGAACCCATTGGCATTTCAAAAAATGTAATATTACTAACTTTAATTATTCAAGAACCGTTAAAAAAAAATGCTAATATCTCGGAAACCGTTGCTCGTAGACGATTTTTAATACGCTCTTATTAGCTTCACTTGACCCACTTCCCGGTCTTCGATTAGGATGAAATTATGCACACGCTCTGAGTTCTGATGACAATACATGACTAGCTAAGAAACGTCATTACAAATCCAATATGGCGGCCTCCCTAAGATGGCGTACTGGCTGTTTGAAATCCACCCCCATGATATGGGTATCAAATGAAAGGGTTTGCTTTCAGGAATACGAAAAAAATAGTCACGTGACTTAAATCCAACATGGCGGACAGGCTATTTGAAATGCACCCCCATGATATGGGTATCAAATGAAAGGGCTTGCTGTCAGGAATACGAAAAAAATAGTCACGTGACTTAAATCCAACATGGCGGACATCCAAGATGGCGGACAGGCTATTTGAAATGCACCCCCATGATATGGGTACCAAATGAAAGGGTTTGCTGTCAGGAATACGATAAAAATAGTCACGTGACTTAAATCCAACATGGCGGACATCCAAGATGGCGGACAGGCTATTTGAAATGCACCCTTATGATATGGGTATCAAATGAAAGGGTTTGCTGTCAGGAATACGAAAAAATAGTCACGTGACTCAAATCCAATATGGCGGACAGGCTATTTAAAATGCACCCCCATGATATGGGTATCAAATGAAATGGTTTGCTGTCAGGAATACGAAAAAAATAGTCACGTGACTTAAATCCAACATGGCGGACATCCAAGATGGCGGACAGGCTATTTGAAATGCACCCCCATGATATGGGTATCAAATGACTTCTTGAGAGTGGGCACTATACAAGTATGCTGCGAGATAAAAATAACTGGGTCGAAATTGACGACTTACACGTTACGAGAAAATTCTGGCCTTACAAAGCTGAAGGGGTTTATATTCTGCTTCTTCAGCAACAGTGAGTCACTCTATAAAAAAATTAGTGGAAAAAAATGTTCGGGGGCGATTTACATAACAACAGACGAATATTCATATCCTTAAGCTGACCTTATCAGAGCCGGCTTGATTATAGACATTGCAGTATTATATGATATGATGCAAAGGCGAGCGTAGCGAGCGCGATTTTCTTGGGTTTTTTCAAAAGACATGACCTTAATTAAAGGCAATTTTAAGACAATTTTAAGTTTTGTTTCTTTATATGTTATAGTCGCCATTTAAATCGCCGCAAATTGGCGCACAACAACTTTGCTGACATTTGGGAAGGAAGGGGGTAGGTGGAAGTTCAAACCTCAAAACCGCTCCTGTGTACGCGCCCGCCATATACGTTAATAAGAAAAAAGTGACTCCTGCTAAAAACGTCACTAATTAATTATTAATTAATTAATATACTCTATAAATCGACAACAAAAAAAACTGATATCCCACAAAAAAAAAATTGAAATTTTTCTAAGAAGAAGTGTTGATAGGAAAAAAAGGCTCTGGCAAATATTTCTTGTACGAAAGACCTTAAATATAATATGAAGACCTTATAAATAATAAAAATCCAGCAACAAAAAGAACTGATATGTGCGAATATTACAAGAATATAAGATTTTCGCTGATAAGTGGGTTGGAGGAGGAGGATGCATTACACGTCAACACGAGAGAGACAGCAAAAGAAACCAACGATTCTCTTCAAGACTATCAACAGCCCGCTTTTAGCGAAACCTAAAAATTTATATCGTACGTAGAATAAGTACGCTCAGGAAGGAGCCCACAAAGGTATAAAATGATACCGAGAGAGGCAAGCATATATTTTAAAGTATTTCAAGCGTGACCATTTAACTGATAAACTGCAACAGCACTGACAGTACTTCCAAAAAACTTTCAATTGACACAATAAAATAAAGAATTTTATTAAATTAATTGATTAAATAACAATAAAAGTTGAAAATAAGAGAACAACATTTTATTTGTCGTAGACTTTATATTTTGACGCGATAAAATGAAAGAAAGAATAATTGATAAAATAATAGCAATGAAAAAGGAAAATTAGATAAAAAAACATATAACTCCGTAGGTCTGCCAGTACCTACCGCCCGCCTGTACGTAAGTAGGCAGGGCTTATATGATGTCAGAGTTCAAAGTGTTAGTTTTAAGGGATGTGACAAAAGTAATCAAATTAAACACTTTTAATTTCAGAATTTATTTTGTAACAAGTATGTATCTGTACGCAAAAGCGGGCTGTTGATAGTCTTGAAGAGAATCGTTGGTTTCTTTTGCTGTCTCTCTCGTGTTGATGTGTAATGCATCCTCCTCCTCCAACACACTTATCAGCGAAAATCTTATATTCTTGTAATATTCGCACATATCAGTTCTTTTTGTTTCTGGATTTTTATTATTTATAAGGTCTTCATATTATATTTAAGGTCTTTCGTACAAGAAATATTTGCCAGAGCCTTTTTTTCCTATCAACACTTCTTCTTAGAAAAATTTCAATTTTTTTTTGTGGGATTTTAGCTTACGCCGGCGAGCTACTAGAAGACTAGACTTTCTGTATTCTATGCAACACAGAACTAATTATGACCCTCTAGCTAGAACCAGTTTCGGCCACGTCCAAAATATATTGCACAATTCTAGACTAGCAAGGAAGTAATAAAAAAATCGTTATTCAATTACTAAGATTCTTTTAAATAATTGCTTTTTATGTTAAGGTCAGATGGTGTATATGTACTTGTTGATGATAAATAAATAAACAAAATGTACTAAGGGGCTTTCGTATACTGGTCGACGTGGGTTAAATGTCCTATAAATTGCATTTAAGAATTGCAAAATTCTTTTAGAAAATTTGAAAACAGTAAAATTATTTCTTTTGTATTAACATTTATTTATAGAAACAATGCCACAGTGGTTATAATAAACAAAGTAAGAAAATGTTGAAATGTGATGCGGCTACAATAATTGATCAACATATGTATGTATATGTAAATATAAAATTTCATTTCTTTTCGTTGTTTTGCTTTCCTTATTTTTTTCATTCAGGGTATTCCAGTAACTCGCCATTATTTAAAGAACACTGTTATAAGCGCTCTTATTGGGCGCTTATCATTGTGCAAAGGAGGGTTGAACCATGGGTAATACAATTCATTTGAAAGGCAAACGACCATAGTTCTGGTTGCTCCTGTTAACGTCTGCACCTTGAACTGCAATCGCACTTGACCCGCATCATTAACAGTTCTTCCAATAAAATTGGCATCGGTGAGGTTTTGTTGAATAAAACGATGGATCAACATTTGAATTTCAACAAAAGCCGTTCTGACGTCGAAATAAACATCTAAAAAAATTTGAATTTATTACGTATTTTACAAAAGAACTTAACAAGGTAAGCTTACCGTCCGGTAGTTGCCTGAGAGCATTTTGTAAAGCATTTCGAGCTATTGCAGATTGCTGTCGTGCAGCCTGCGAGGTATTCGCGGTTACAGATTCAAGAGCACGTATTTCGTTCATAACTGGGGAGAGACGATTTATCAACGCTGGATCAAAAGAAATGACGTTCTCCCATTCAGTCATATGGCGAATGAAACTGTGATGTAAGCCCTGAACTTCGCTGTTTAATTGAGTTGCGGCCTTGAGAAAATCATTAAATTTCGAATAAAGTTTAACTTTAATAAATCTTTACCGTGTATGAAAATTGTTGTGGCATGTCCAAAGGTAACCAAGACGGCTTGATTAGCTCGGTTAACATTCTCTCCAAAGTACCTGTCGGGTCATTATTTGGATCACGATTTGGATCTTCGTTAATACGACGTAGCAATTCAGATAATAATGTCAGCGTAGTAAATTGCACTTTAGTTTTAGAAATATCCCTGTCCGGTTTTTGTTGGTCATATTTTTTTAAAATGCTCTGCTTTTGCTGATTGGTTAGTTTAGTTTCAGTTATGTATGAATCATAGTCCAAAGCATCCTCGAACCTAAGAAAATGATTATGAAGATTTTATGCCTTAGAGAAATCATTTCAAAGGAAAAGTTCTGTAATACTAGTAAATTTTACAAGATCGTACAAAATGCACTTTTCCTTTGCTCTAATTATTTTAATTCTAATCGATCGATATGAGTGTTTAGATATACCAGGTTTCCCAAAGTTAGTTTATAGTCTGATTATTTGAGCTCTCCGTGAATTTTTAACTGAGTTTCGCCGCTGTTTCTCTCAGGAAGGTCTTACTTCGTGCCAAAAATCGTTTCTGTAGGACCCTTAGCGCGGGCGGAAATATTCGGAAGACAGAACTTCAAACTATCACTCCCATAATCGTTTAGGGGGTCGGAAATTAACTTCTTTTGCGAAAATGTTTGTATTGAAAAGGTCTTTCCAACCATGTATCGTTTGCCCCTCCTTGTCATTAGAACTAATTCCGTTAACCCCTTCCCACAGGGGTGTTTGATATATTGAGCGTTTCAAAAATCACCTGCTTGTTATTGAACTAACTTTTGGGACACCCGGTATGTACTACCAAAAATTTGTACATACCCTGCGGACATTTCTTCTATAAGATCTTCTTGTCGTTTTGCGTTATTTCGTTTAAAAAGATGAGGAAAACATACAGGAACTTGAACCTTTGGTTCCTTTTCGTTATTTTCATCAACATATCCAGGAACTGCAACAGGAGGATTTGAAGTTGGTGGAGCAGAAACAACTTGTCCTGTTTTTGGATCAACCCAAATTGTTGGTGTTCCATGCTGAATTGTATTGATTTCCGAAGTTAAAGCATTTATTTCTTTTCCTATTGTGATCGCTTGACCTGAAGTCATTCCTCCTCCACCACCTGTTGCACTTGGGTCTAGTGCAGCATTCAGTTGATCTGCTTTAGCTGCTCTAGCTGCTTCTAAAGAACTCAATTGTACTTGAGTTGAAATTTTACTTGCAATTTGTCCTCCAGAATATCCAGCTAAGCCGTCGCCAACTGGCATAACGGCAGCATCAAAAATAGCACCCGCTGAAGGATTATCAACTGCATTCCTTATCGCTGCGACATATCCTTGATCTTTGCCAGTTATTTCAGTTGCTACAACATCATAACTAGCACCAGCTGCTATTCCTGCAGGAATAGCACCAAGTCCTAAAATTGTATAAACACTTTAATAATATAAAAATTTAAAATTACTCCTAATTATTTAGAATAGGGGCCTCCCCACCAATTTTGAATATTTTTTCATAAATATCGATACCCCGAAGCAATAATATGCGCAGATATTGCCCCTTTGGCTATAGATTCGAAAATAAAGGCATTACTGAATTGTTGTTAATGATGATAAGATGGCGACCAACAATTTATAAATTCAAGGGATTGATATCACAACGGATCGATATTGTGATTTAGGGCGCTGATCTCGAATCTACTGTCGGAATTTCAAAACTAAAGATGACAGACCCAAAATGGGTACCGAAAATTCTCAACTTGAACTGATGTGAATATACCAATAGAGTATTTTAAATGTGCTATCGAAATTTAAATAAACAACCGTCTCCGCCTAAAACACTTTTATTTATCGTACAACAATTTCACCGCGAATGATAATTTAATTATAACAGGGATAAGAAAATGGGAAACCACTGAACGGATTTGGATGCGATTTTTATGCTTTGCATTTCTCAAAGAAGGTATATTTATTTTAAAAATTGCCATATCGTCGGCTTAGAATGTCACAGTGGGCCGAGGAGAGGGGCAATATATATAGACCACCACGCCTCGACACAATTAATACGCACCGAATGAAGTGGGGCACAAACAGGGCTGGCATATTCAAAAATGGGCCCAATAAAGGTACAATGCAAAAGCTTGGTAATGTAGGGATAGTCAAACTCCTTGGACTATCTTTTTATAAAGCCTAAGGTATAAGTGGCTTTACTTATTTATGAGTGCATTAATATAGTCCTCAAAAGAAAGTACACAATCCAGGATAACGCCTAGGTGCTTGGCCTTGTCTACTTTGGTTAATGAGCTTCCATCTACACACAGCTGAATTTAAGGAGCGACTGTAAAATTATCCACATTCAGTGGAAGACAATTATAGGCGCACCACTTATAAAAGATGGTTAAGTCCGAAAGTCGTTGATGAGCATGATGAATAGGAATGGACTGAGAATACTACCCTGAGGCACCCCAGAAGAGTTTATTATTTCCGTGAGCGAGTTCAGCGGAACAAAACCCGTTGCTTACGACCAGATAAATAAGACATAGTCAATCAAAAAAAAAAAAAACAGTGGTGAAAACCCAAGTACAGAAAATGTATAAAGCAGAAGCCGAAAACCGGTTGAAAACCTTACTGAAATTTGTTAGGATACAGTCAACTTGATGCCCCGATTCAATTTCAGGAAGGCAGTAGTGTACGAATTCCAGCAAGTTAGTTGTAGTCGACTAACCTTTGGTAAATCCGTGCTGGAATGACCTTAATATTGAACTGCAAAGAAAACGTAATACATTGTTAACCAAGTTTTAGAGAATTTTTCCGAGGTGGCATAAATTGGTAACAGGTTGGTATCGGATTTGTTGCTCTATTTATGAAGAGGAGAAATTAAAAAATATGTCGATATCTTTGGGAAACCACCACTGGACAAAGACAAATTGAATAAATAACAAAGGACGAATACTATGCGGGAGCTGAATTTCTTCAGGAGATAGCGCGGAATAGGTACCATAATAACCGCTGGAGAAGCTGCTAGTAGCTCGGCCAACACGAGGTCCTTAGTTTCTAAAGAATTAGAAGAAAGCTTTGAGAAATTTGTAAAACTCTTAAAACTAATATCACAGTCCGAATCGCAGAAAGTAGCACCAAAGAATACCGCGAATAGGTTGGCAATGATAGAAAGATCACTACTGGTGATATTACCAAGCATCAAAGACGCAGGGTACTCGTCGAATTTCACAGTCGAATTTAATTAGTATAACTTCTTTTCTTCATTTACATTAAATATTTTAATAGAAAACGAATCAACACGAAAAACGAAAATAGCAAGTTCATATCGTTAAACAATCGTAAAACTTTCGAGCAAAACGAATAAAGCTCTTTTTTTTATTATTAGTTTTCGCGAGTGGGTCAGAAAAACTTCATTCGTTTTACCTGAGAGTTTCATGAAAAGAATCGTTTTCACTAAAGATATCCCAAAATAGTTGGACAGATGATTCCTTTCTGATATCTTTAACGCACTATACTTTCGCAAAAAAGTTCGCTGGGGCGACTATCAAAATTGCCACAAGTAGTCTCACAAAATATATAGTTTTAGTAAAATCAGTTAATAACCTCCCGTTGCTAAGCCGGCAGCAGCTCCACTTGCGATGACAACTGTTGATCGACTTGCTGCATTTAGTGCCTTATTTCCACCTTCATGATCTCCAACAGCATGATGGACAACGCCTAGAATTCAAATCGTAGCGTTTCAATGTTTATCTATTTCTATTTATATCACATTCCAGTACGACGCACCTTTTATGTGACCAACACCAGGAATACCATTTGCTACATTGTTAACAGTTCCTAAGCAACGTTTTTGGGTCTCAATCGCACCTTCCGTATCTCCTGTAACGAGCTGTACCACAGAAGTTATTTGTGAAACTACCGGGCATTCCCTATGAAAATTCTCCATTGTTCTTCCTGCACCCTCCGTGTCACCGGTAATCGCTTGAACAGCTGCTTTTAAGTGGGACACGCCCGGTATCCAATCTACGCCCGGCATTTTTGCAACTACTCTTTAAGCTCGTTAAAGAAAATTGTTACTTTATTTATTGGTTACTTTTTTAATGGATTTCAAGAACCAGCACAGAAATTATTGAACAAAGCAGTTCAGCGGAGTAAAAGTCTAGAAATTATGAGCTGCCTATGCGATCAGTTAAAGCCAAAACACAATTCACGTTGATTAGCCTGCGCAAATTCTTTTGAACCGATTTCGTCCAGATTCCGACTGCGACTGTTCTGTTGTGCTCGGCTAAAATTCGACTTAGCACATATCTCAAAGTTTCAGTCAAGGCCGCGACTGAAAAGAGCTTCGGTTTGTGTACATTGGCAAATCTGTTTACTTAAATTAAAATTGATATCTAACAGTTCCCTCGTTGATAAATAAATACCACACACAATAACAGAAAGTTTTCTTTCACTCATTCTTTCCGATCTTGTTGCCACCCAAACGTGAATGATTATTCGCACTGAAAGTTCTCGAGTTATCAGTGGGAATTAATTAATTGATACATAAGAGACGAAGAACAGGAGGACTGTAATCATACAATCACTTGTACAACCAGTGTATATACGTATTTTGTTATAATGTTATCAGAGCCGTAGTATTCTTGGAAGAACTTAATCATAAAACACCGGTAATCATAAAGAGCTTAACACTGATCAGCAGGCTGGCTGATGAATAGTCCCATTCACAAGACCACAAGATCGATCTTTATTGAATTTATTTGGGAATTCTCTTTATAGGTTCTAATTTTGACTTCAGAATTTATCCTTATGACCATAAATGACAATAGTATCGGTTTTCCATTACTCAGTACTCAGTACTTAGTACTCCGCCTGTGTTCCTTAACGACTCAGGTTTGGATCGCATGGACAAGGTTCGTAATTTGGGCATTTTTCTTAATAGAAGGATGACCTGTTGCGATCAAGTCAATGCATCCCTGTCTAAAATTTATGGCACTCTGAGAAGGCTGTGGACTACGGCATCACTGCTCCCGAGGGCTACGCGTCTAGGGCTAATTAAAGCCCTAATCCTTCCGTTTTTTGTGTACGGTTTTGTGGTGTTTCCTTGCCTTGACTCTAAATGTGCCAACAAAATAAATGTTGCCTTCAATGATTGTGTCCGATTCGTGTATGGCTTGCGACGTGGTGATCATATTTCGCCGTATTTATCCTCTGTTCTTGGTTGTTCGCTTCAAACTTATTTAAATGTCAAACTGTTGTGCTTTCTCCACAAACTTATTTATTCTAACAACCCCGAGTACTTGTCTTCTACCTTTGTTTTCCTTCGCTCCCAACGGGGGAATATGATCCTTTCGCCCAGTTTTAATACCTTGGTGGGCGAGCGTGCCTTTTCTGTCCAGGTTGCTCGATTGTGGAATTCACTTCCGCATGATATACAGCGACTGGCGGGTCATGGTGCGTTCAGGAGGCGTGTATTGGAGTATATATTCGAGCGGGTTGATTATTGTATTTTTTACGGGTGGTGCGTGTCTGCTAGAGATTATCTGTAGCTTTTGTGTTGCTTTTATTTTGTAATGCTACTTAATTTTTTTTCTATGTCTTTTTTTATTTTTTCTCTATCATCATATATTTAGTTTTGGTTTTGCTTTTAGTTTTCTACTTTATTTCTAATTTCTATTTATTTCTATAGCTAGCTATTTTTAATTTTGTAGTTCTAATTTTTCCCCCAATTATTTGTTTCCACTGCTTTAGGTACAGTTCAAAAGATGTTCTTTCTTGTTGTACCATTTTTCAATAAAAAATATCTATCTATCTATCTAAAAATAGTGCCTGAGCAGATCGATGCCCGAAGCTTATATATGTTAAAAGCAGTACGAAATTAGTTTTTTGTAAATATCTCGTCTTTTAGACATGCTCGAGGAAAAGTTCAAAAAGATTTTGGTAGACCTCTACAAATTTAGTTATGTCAACTTTCTTCGTAAAGTTAATACCTTTCAAGTTACAACGCGAAAAAGGTTAAAAAAATAAGGACCACAATACGTTTTTCGCATTTATCTTGTTTTAGGTAACTCGTAATAAAATATATATCTGTACAAAAGCTATAGACAACAAAATTTTGTATTGCTTTTAAACATACATAACATTTATCTATGCGGCGAAATGTTAAGCCTGTAGAGAGGCAATTTTCCGTGATTTTGCAGGACTCATTGGATCTTTGATTTTAGTTTGCCCTGCCGTTCGCTACGGTTTTCTTCACACTAAGAAATTTGAAAGAGAAAAATTTCTGGCTCTTGTCGTTTCTAATTGAAACTTCTATGAGAATCTCGCCGGACCTGAAAGAAGACTTCTAGTGGTGGCTCAGAATCCTTGCAGATCCAAACCAGGGAAATGCCATTTGCACGGGTGCGAAATTTTCTCGGATGCCTCTTTTCGGGGCTGGGAAGCTTCCTAGGGTTCTAAACGTGCGCACGGATGGTGGTCTAGGGAGAAATCTTCTCGCCATATCAACTTTTTAGAATTAAAATTTCTTTTCAACGCCCTAAAATGTTTCGTTCACTCATTTAGGGACTGTGAAACTCTTCTCAGAATTGACAATACTACGGTCCTCGCTTATATCAATCGCTGCGGCTCGGTACAGCATCCACATATTTATCCTCTCTTGCTAGAGATGCTCGCAATGGTGCGAGATAAGAAGACTTTTTCTTGTTGCCTCTTACATATGTTAGGTTCGGTTGAAGACATTACCGCCGGCAGCAAGTATAGGAAAACACCAACGTATGCGGAGTGGTCATTAACAGAAGATACTTTTAATTCTTATCTCAAAAGTTTTGTCCTTTCGATGGGGTGCCTAACAGGTGCAAAAATTGTTTTTCACTTTTCTTGTCTTCTACTAAAGCTACAACAAACGTAATGATACCAGCGTAGAGGGTGCTTCGAGCACTACCAGTTTGCTTATCATGACTTTTGCCGTAACTTTTTTTAGTGGGCTCTTGAACTAAGGAACGTCTAGATTGTAGTTTATCCGGACGAGACCAAGGACATAATTAAGATTGAAATTCACTAGGTAAGTTCGTTTAATCTTTCAATTATATATTGATCAAATACTTTATGTTTTACTGCTAGGCAAAAATGTGCAAATATATACATTTTTTGTCCTTTAATTGTTAATAAAAAAAACCCCACACCTAATCCTTTGAAAACAAAGCATAGATTTTATTCCTATAGGCCCTTGTTCCCAGAAAAAATTATCAGACACCTGAATTATTCACAGTCCCGACAAAAGTCTTAATTCCCTGGACTACTAGTATATGCTATGTCTCATGTTGTTTTAAATTGTTATCACTACAGCTCTTTATTTTTTCACTTGATTGTGTATATTTAGAGCGGACATCTAAGCATACTCTTGCAAGTTTGAATCACAAATTCAATGTACCTACTGTCGAACATCATACGGAAATAACATTGTTTGACTTGAGTGACTATTTTTATTCATCTTAAACAATTTATTTCTGTTTAATTCGTGTGGTAAATAATTTTATTCGTCTTTCCTTGACAATAATGTGATTCAACCCATTTAAATGCAGAAAAAAGTTTATTAAAAATAATTTTTTTTTTCGAGTCTCTGTCTATCATCGATAGCAACCAGACCTGCACAAGTGCTTATACGAGTATTCAATCCGGTATCGTTCTTTCTCTGAACTCTAAAATAACAAACAAACGGACACTATCAAATTCCTCCGAAAGCGGAGATGATTCGCTTAATCAAATAAGGACTAAAATTAAAAAAGGAGCTGTGGAATATAATAAAATAAGTGCAATGCATAGCAGTCGTGCAAACCGTTTTGCCATTCTCCAGAATGCGGTGGAAAAAGACTCTGCGACTGGCTCAGGAGAACCAGCAACAAACTCTGTGCAAAATGTGCAAGAAGTGAACAAAATCAAAATCCCGCCTGTGGTACTGTTGAACAAATCAGCTGAAGCTGCCCGTGCACTAATCAAGCAATTAAATAGCAAGTTCGTGTTCACGATTAAGTCAACCTCAATCGGTGTTAAAATTATTGCCTCCTCCGAAGAAGAAGCGCAATCCATTAGAGAGCTTCTAATAAAAAACAACTGCGAATTCTTCACGTGCCAAAGCAGACAAACTCGCCCGTTAAAAATTGTTCTTTCCGGACTACATCAAATGCCATCCATCGAGCTGTACGAGGAGCTTAGAAATCTAGGCATTCAATGCGAAGATGTAAAGCCTATGAGGCTAAAATTTAAAAGGTATGAAGAACAGTCCAACTACTACTTTCGCTCCGAGAGAATTTAAAACTAAAGAGCAATAACGGTCCTAGAACTCGACTCACAACTAAGCATTACGAACCAACAGCTTCAGCTAAATACGCCAGAAACTTTCCGCCACTGGTCACTATGAAGCACGCAGCAGCATCTAGTAATAACCAAACACAGATGGCTAGCTCTACCAACGCTTGGTCCTCACTGGCAGTAAAGCAACAGACATCTACCAACAATAAATTATTCACACCGGATGAGCTAATAAACATTACGATTACGGCTGAACTTATATCTAAACTTAGACTCTGTAAGACAAAAGAAGACCAACTCCAGGTAGTTACTACATACTTTAGCCATCAAATACATATGTGTACAAATAATACCAAAAATTACCTTAATTTAGTACTTTGGAACGCACAAAGCATAAAAAATAAACTAACTGAATTTATTGAGTACCTAGATAGTAACCAAATAGACATTGCCTTAGTTACGGAAACTTGGTTAAAACCTAACATTTCGCTAGCAGTCCCTAATTATAAAATAGTTAGATTAGACCGAACAGAAGCCAGGGGAGGGGGTGTCGCAATTATTATAAAGCAAAATATAGAATATACCGAAGTAGTGGAAAAAAACGTCAAGGAAATTGAATGTGTAGGCGTAAATATCTGCTCGGAAAGTGACGCTTTAACCTGTTTTGTATGCTATTTTCCTGGAGGGAGGTGTAGCGGCAACAAAAACAAATCGTTTGCTAATGATTTAAAGATCCTGACCCATAATTATAAAAATTGCATTTTAGGAGGAGATTTTAACGCTCGACATTGCAGCTCGCATGTACTCGTTCGAATCTCTGGGGAAAATCTCTGCATACCCTCTCTTTAACGCACCCCATATCAATCTTATATCCTTCTGAACATACTTATCAACCATCTAACAACTTACTGACGCCATCTGTATTGGATCTTTTCTTAACAAATAGCCAAATAAACCTTTCTACGATCACCTGCCTGTCCGAATAACCTTATATGATAAATCAGTAAATACAATAACCAGACAAACATTAAACACAAAAAAAACCAACTGGAACATCTTGAAACGCTTTATAACCAGTAAATTAAAGCTTACAAGCCTTTCTCTGGCCTCCATTTGTATTGAACACGACATTGACAATGCCGTGGATATATTCTACAATTCTATTAATGAAGCGCTAAAAAACTCAACACCAAAAATAAACATTACTAAATTCCGAAATATGAAAATTCCTGGCGATGTCCTTGAGCTAATCAAAGTTAAAAACAAAACACGGAAGCAATGGCACACATTTAGGACAGTCGCTCTCAAACGCGAACTTAATAAGCTAAACCGCAGAGTTAGGCAACAAATATATGTACATGTTTCGTAATATTTCATGGTCCAATAGGCTTTCTTCTCTCCAGAAAGGATGCAAAACGATGTAGAACCTTACAAAAATTATGAAAAGTAAATCATACCATTTACCTCCACTATTCCACAATACTACAAAATTTCTCACTACACAGGAAAAGACAAATGCACTAGCTAAAAATTTTAGTAATTCTCATGCAGCTACTATAAATTTTAGTGATCAGAATACTATAAATGAAGTTAACAATGCAATTAGAGACCTACACCAGACCGCCTTACCAACACCAAATAAACTATACTTCACCCCGAAACAAGTATTCTCAGTTTAAAAACCCTGAAAAACAGGAAGGCTGCCGGAGAAGACAATCTCAAGGCAGAGGTGTTTAAACAACTACCTAAACAGGGCATTATTTTCCTTACGTTCATTTTTAACGCATGCGTAAAAATCGCATATTTTCCGAACAAGTGGAAAACTGCCAAAATCATTCCCATCCTCAAACCCGGAAAGGAACCTAAAGATGTTAGTAGCTATAGGCCTATAAGCCTGCTAAACACAGTCTGTAAGTTATTTGAAAAGTTAATCCAAGAAATGATAAACTCCCATCTTGAAAGCAATCCTATTCTCCCCCACAACAATTAGCCTTCAGGCCAAAATATACTACTTCGCACCAGCTTAGTAGAAGAATGACTCACCACATTAAAGATAAAATGGAGTCAGGATTGTCTACAGGAGTGGTACTCTTGGATATTGAAAAGGCGTTCGACTCGGTTTGGCACGAGGGTTTAATATACAAAATGATCAAGTCGAACTTCCCTGTCCATATAGTGAAAATAATTAATAACTTTCTCACAAATCGACATTTCTATGTTTCGATTAACGACACCTTCTCCGATACAATGAGAATTACTGCAGGAGTTCCCCAAGGATCCTGCCTCAGCCCTGTACTATATAATATATACACCTCCGATATAACCGAAAATATTGATTGTAACATCAGCTTATTCGCGGACGACACGGCCCTATACCACTCTGATATAGATCCTACTAAAAGAATTGATAAGTTGGAAAAAAATTTAGTCTCCCTGCAAGCTTACTTCCATAAGTGGAAGATAAAAACGAACGCATCCAAAACATTCTGCGCATATTTTAGTACGAAAAGAAGCCAGAAACTACTACCTGATAGGCCCCTAAAACTCAATACCAAAGACATACCCTGGTCTAATAACATAAAATACCTCGGTGTCCATTTAGACAAAACGCTAACCTACGCCCTGCATATCAATAAAACCATAGAGAAAACAAATAAATTAATAAAAACATATACCCTCTTATAAAGCGTCACTCTCCCCTAGATATAAGCAATAAACTTTTAATATGTATATAAAATGGTTTTCACCACACGTGCAGGGTAAGTGGTACTTTACCGCACGGGTTTCCATGCGGTAAATCATCAATTAACCACGGTGCGGTAAGTAGCCGATTGCCCACGATGGCTATTAACGCACTCGCTTCGCTCGTGCGTCTAACACCGCCATCGTGGGCAATCGGCTACTTAGCGCCCCGTGGTTAATTTATGAGTTACCGAATGGAAACATGTGCGGTAAGGTACCTACTACTTACCCCGCACTGGTGGTGAAAAGTAGCATACGTAACTCGGACGGTAAGTAGCCGAGTGCCCATGATGGCTCTTAACGCACTCGCTTCGCTCGTGCGTCTAACACCGCCATCGTGGGCAATCGGCTACTTACCGCCCTTGTATCGTAATATACTATTTCCAACCTATTTTAACTTATGCATCTCCCGTATGTGGAAACGGTGCTAAATCACATGGAAAGAAATTACAAACATAACAAAACAAAATCTTGAAAATGATTATGGCGCTCCCTTGGTACTGTTCTACAAAATTATTGCACGACTTTACTAGCACAAAATTAATATTTAGAAGCTATCTGCTCCAAAAGTAGAAACAGATACAATAATAGCGAAATATGTATATTGACAGCAGGAGTCTTTAAATAAATTTAATATTAACCTTGATAGTGAGGTATATTAGGTAAGTTTTAACTCTTCACACTTGTTATGAGGTTTTGCGTTTTTCCTCAAATGTACCTTCCTATTATACAAACATCGAATGTATTTTCTTATAGTTTCTATAATTTAAGACTAAAGTGGTAAGAAATTTTCTCATATTTCGTTTCCCTTAATGTACGAAACTAGTGTTAGCGACATCTGAAATTTTGTTATCCATGCTAAATAAATGAATTGAATTGAAATAATTTTTTTTTCTGATATGTATTTAGAACTGCGATGAACTGCGCCACGCCTTTCCACTGGAGGTTTGTCAGTTTCGTAAAAGAATTTCGTCACCAAGTTTACTCTAGCCTTTGTGATGCACAGGTTTGAAAAGAAATATTTTTGGAGTTCAGAAAAAGTTTCAAATTTTGCAAATATTCGGGAGTGAGCGGAATTGCAAAATTATTGTGCAAAAACGAAAAGAGATATCGAAATGATATTTTTTTAACTTTTTTTTCGCGAATTTTCACTTGTGTGCTACGGAAAATTTATGTTATGTTTATGTTGTTTTACAAACTGTAAATACATATTCCGACTTACTGATATATTTGGGATAAAAGGTCAAAAAGATGACCTAAGATTTTTCCCGAGTTTAGCAACTAGCGCGTATCAAAATTTTTATTCATTCAACAACCTTCCGCAGGCATTCCAATAAAATTTTCCGCTCCAGCTCGAAAAAGCCAACCTAAGCCCATTTCGAACAAATCCCGACTGGACTATTATCATCTGTTAAGATTAAAGAATCATCACGTACCGCAGTTTTAAAAATAGAAATTAAGATGCTCTTTACGAAGAATGCTTCAATAAATTGATTTTTACTATTGGAAGTGGAACCAGACCTCACGTCCTCTATATCTCTTCTAGACACACGAGTGGAAATATTCAAAGCACAAATTTATTACTTGCTGGAAATCGTGACAAGTAAGATACGAGAGGAGAAGTACACAATGTATACTTCTAAACTTGTTGGTTGTGTCTCACCTAAGAATTTCTCGAATAATCTGAGGAGCCTAGGTGTTACTGAAAAAGACGAAAAAGTACGTGAGTTGAATGTCGATCATCATAATAATTATTTTGATTTTAAAAACAGAAGTACTGCCTACGTGCGGGTCACATTAACTATCTCGTCGTTCCAACTTTGTACAACATCTTCTTCATCCAAACGATGAATTTACTTTTCGTTGTGTCAGTAAGCTCAAGGTCCAGAGTGGAATCATAAAGTCAATACGGTCTGGTGCTTTGGTAGCGACAAGCCACGCACTGCAACTGTGAAAACTTTCTGACAATCTTAGGTCATTCTTGTTTGTACGCCATGCTACCGGCACATGGGATTGATTTTGATTTCTGAATGAAATTTTCATATGAGCGGACTGGAACAAAGAAATTTATTACCACTTACAACAGCACTTTCGTTGGGATACTAATGAATATTTTCGAAACACCACGAATTGTAGCAGCGCTTAAGTTGTCAAATATTCTTTGCGCTGAGTTTTTCATATATGGTATAGAAATAGATACATACATCGCAAGGACAAATCGTGTCTTGTTACATACTATATCCAACCAATTTATTTTCACGCAAAACCAGAAATTGATGAATTTAAATATTTCGACTGGTTTTCTAGCAATCATATGTATTTTAAGTTTAAAAGTGTGCTTTTGTAATAATAATAATAGTCCAGTCAAATTGTCGGAAAAAGGCCCTCTGCCTGCAAACCTTCCGCAAATCATGGAGGATTGTGGGAGGGTATTAGAAAAGGTTAAGTTTCTCTATATCCCAGACCTTGAGCTTTCTCCCCTATATTAATAATAGTAGCTAAATCATTTTGGTAAATATCTCATCCTCTAGACATGCTAGACGGAAAATTAAAAACAGTGTTTTAGTTATAAAAATTTAGTTATACAAATTGTTTACGTGAAGTTAATACTTTTAAAGTTATAGCGCGGAAAAGGTTTAAAAATTAGAACAGCAATTGGTTGGATATAACCATTAATATGTAATAACAATTACGGTCCCTAAAAAAATTATAATTCCTATTTTAAGGAGCATAAGGCTTCCAGAAAGTGTCTGCCCTTCGAGACTCTGCTTTAGTTTCTGTAATCGTTTTATGTTCGCTATGCTTGGTGATTATCTCGCAGTAACTATTCTAATTGATGATCTGTCGATGATTAGTAAAAGCGCACTCTAGGACTGGAAGCGTGGGGTCCGAGTGGGATTCGAACCTGGAACTTTCAAATCTTCATTCTAGTACGCTTACCACTACACTACATGTATCCCTATGTAATTAATACATATACCTATCTTCTTTATATAATATTTTTATTAAATTGCCCAAATTCTTACCTTTTTAAAAAGACAACATGTCCAGGTAGAGAAAAGATAAACAAACCTTTTGCGGAATTTGTTACAATTTAAAAATTAATTTGAGCAAAGAGGAACCGATCGTTCTGGAAATAAAATGATATATTAATGGGACTCTGAGCAATTATTCGAATTAATATTTACATTGTGTTGTCCCTTTCTGTGAATCTGAACGTCGATTCTGCAAGAAATTATACTCAATTACAGAACCTGGTAAAAGGAGGGCACTTACCGCTCGTGCTTGCGAGTTGTCCTGGGCCTTAGGAGAGAAGAGAGGGGTTAAGATGTAATGGGCAGGTTGAAGGCTGGCGCTGCCCAATTTAACTCAAATGTGGGGCACTCTAACATCCAATCAAGAAACCTATCTTGGGTCGAGCCAACTTAGTACATTCTTGGCGAACTTATGATATTATCCAACTCTTCGATGAACTGCGTAAATTCGAATCGTCATATCCACTATCTACGCCTGGGATATTAAAACTTACTTCGAAAATCAATGCGACCAGAGAAGAAGAAGAAATCGAGAGCTACAAAAATAACACTAACATAACAACTAGACTATAAGAATAATTGTATTAATAAGAAAATAAGAATAAATGTACTAAAGAGTTGATTGAGGGAGAACAAATCTTGATTAATTGATACTTAATTTTAATTACAAAAAAAAAGGGGGAATAAGTACACTAGGTAGGTGTAATTCACAACAAAAGATGAAATAATAAAACATGGAATTGTAGTACAAGAAATTAAACAGTAGGTGAGAAAGAATACTGTACATAGGAGTAGATGATAGGGAAATTAGAGAAAATCGTAGGATATAAGTACATAATTGGATTCATGTACACCGGTCACGAGGAAGCTCGAGTCTCGGTCCAATTCGTTCTTAGAGGTACCTGCCGATGAGAGAAAAAATAATAATATAGAGAGGGTATTTAGCTTGACGCGTTCTAAATTTTGGTTGGAAAATACTTACTTGGTCCCAGTCTTCTCCGAACATCACATATTACACAATACCACACCAATGATCACATCACAAGACGTACTACTTACATTGCACCACATAATACATCACTTCACACAACATTCATACTCTACACTTACTTAAGCAAATAACACCAAATAGAACAGCCCGTAACCCGGAGTGTGACATAGGTCCATTAAGAAATGAGATGTGTAACATCGTAATGCGATAAGTGGGATCTCTGTCCGACGTTATGAAAGCCGCAACAAGTTAAATTAAATTGCGATCGACAACTTCACCAAAAATATATAACATTTCCGAAATGGAAAGCATCCTTAATCTACCATTTACTCCAATAACCGATTTTCGGAACATCTCCGCGGAAGTTGAAAACTGGCGACCGATGTCGGTAACTCCGGTAGGCGAAGCGGATGGCTCTCTCTCAGTTGGTTGGTAGCGAGCAACGAGGAAGCAGCAGAAGGAAGTGGAAAAGTGGAAATAAGTAAAAGGTGGTAAAGAAAACGTGGAGAGGATAGTGGAGCTGAAGCAAAGAAGATGGCCAGGAAAAAAAAAGAAAGGATACGAGAAGGAAGTCCGCGAGGGAAGATCTCGAAAAGAAGAAGGAGGATTGGCGGGAAGACTCTGGATTAGATTCCGACCGGAGAGTGGCAGCAAGTTTCGTGGAGATGACTGGGCCAAGTCTTAATCTCGAGTCCCGGTACATCACGGAAAATAAAAGCTAAGTACCCATTTTCTATTCCTTTCTAACAAATTTTCGGCATTCAATATATATGTTACATACATATATGTAATATAAAATTTTGGTGTTACTGCGACAACGCGGCTCGAGGTGCCTTGCCGGCATGCGGTGCTCCAAGGACGGGGCTTTTGTTACGATTACGTTACCATTCGATTTAATATGCAGGATATTATTATAAATTTTTCGTTCTTTCCTATTTCCCCCTTTTGCTCAAGACGGTTCTCAGTTCTCCTTAAACTGAGTGGCACTCGGCGATTTATTCTTGCCTATAACAGCGCATGGGTCGCACTTGCAAACCTTTAAGTCTTCGCATAAAACCTTTAGTGTACCCCGTCCCTTCTCCAAATTTGCGCGTAACAATTTTAAAAGAATCTGCATTTTACAAAAAATTCAACTCAAATTAATGGGTGACATTTTTGTGATCGTATGTTAGTTGTTAGACGTGAATTTGATGTCGTTGCGTTGGATAGAACAAAAGATAAAAATAATATAATAATGTGTGTTCTGAATTTATTAATCACCCTGTACCTCGAAAACGGTTTAGATGGCCCTCTTTCTGCTGCTTTCAATTTTGTTTGCCAAGTTGAGATCTATCAGCCCTCTCCTTTTTGCATGTGTTATATGAAACACCCTGCACATGTATAATATGTAGTATTACCCCGTTTCATAAAATTACTTCTACTACTCTTTAATGGCAAGGCTTTTAATTGCTACGTGCGCTTCAGTACAGCCAACATAGCCATATGTAAATATTATTGAGCACCCTTACAAATTTCATGGTAAGCATACATATATGTATGTATCTCGTCTAAAATGCGTTACCGACCTTGGCGTTATTATTGATTATAAATTTAATTTTATGAACATATTGACAGAATTACTAGTCGTGCCAACTCTACCCTCGGCTTTATAAAGTTCTGGTCTAAGGATCTCTCTGATCCTTATATGTATACTTAAAATTTTGTTCTGCGCGTTTGTTCGTCCTATATTAGAGTACGCAGTGGTAGTTTGGATGCCGCATTATGATGTACACATAAGCCGTATTGAGTCAGTATACAAACGTTTTCCGCGTTTTTCCCTAGAGAAGTGACTAGTGTTATATTTTTGCATGAAATCATTACTTGCGATATGGACTCTTCTACTCTTTTGGCCCTCATTAATTTTAATTCCCGATCTCGTGTGACAAGAGGGCAAACATTTCTTTATCCTTTCGGTCATAAAACAAATTATGATTCTTTCGAACCAGCCTCACCCATGAGTTAGTATTATAATGACTACTTTAATGTACTCGATTTCAAATATGGTAGAATTTCTTTGAAAAAAAGTCTTCTTGAGTGATAATTTATATTTCTATATTATATTAGTTTTATTGCTTTTTAGCTATATGTGATTATTTTCTTATTTATGTAAACTATTTCTATTTCCTTATTTTTGTGATGTCAGATGGTACAATGTATTACTTGTTGATAATAATAAATAAAACAATTTTAAAATAACACATGAAGTTACCACAGTTTTGCAGACATGCCCAAATAACATGTGAATTAATCATAATTAAGTTCTTCCAAGAATACTAACAAAAGTACTGATAACATTGTAATAAAATATATAGCAGCAGTAGATGCCTCAATTTCGAAGCTAGACTCTTCGCATCCTATTTTTGAGACGGACTGGTACGTTCAGCCCAAGGAGGTTAAAAACATAATATGGCACACTCGTTCTAATAAAGCACCAGGACTGGACGGAATAATGAACATCTGTCTAAAGGCTCTGCCTCGCCAAGGTCTCGTATACCTAACTTTTATTATTGTGTCGAGTTACGGTATTTCCCTAATGCATGGGAAATTGCAAAAGTCATACCTATACAAAAGCATGGCAAACCTCCCGATGATCCGTCCAACTATCGCCCTATTAGTCTACCAAATAATCTAGCAAAAGTATTGGAAAAAGTAATTGAAACGAAAATCCTAAACTTCATGTATACAAACAACATATTCCCTAATCATCAGTTTGGGTTCAGATCGGGACATAACACTCCTCAAGCAATTTTAAAGATATCACAGCATGTGAAATCAAATCTCTCTACAAAGAAATCGACAGGACTTGTCCTCCTAGATGTACAAGGGGCTTTTGACTCTGTCTGGCACAATGCCCTTGTTTATAAAATAAACACCTTTGGATTTCCTACGGTACTAACGGCTATGATCCGTAGTTTCCTGCAAAATCGTTCCTTTAAGTTATATCTCGGTTATGCTTATCCCTCAGAAAAAACTATTGTGGCTGGAGTTCCCCAAAGCTCTGTTCTTGGGCCTATTCTCTATAATATATATACAGCAGACTTCCCGTGTATACCCAATTGTCTTTCGTCGATATTCGCTGATGACACAGCAATTTTTAGTTCCCATGAGAATCCTTCATACATCTGTGAAGATCTCCAAAGCGGACTAGATATCATTCAGGATTATTCCAATAAATGGAAAATAAAAATAAACCCCAACAAATCTCAAGCCATGTTCTTCACGCGTAGGCGGAATGCACGTTTTTGGCCTACCAATAATCTTAAACTTAACGGCTGCGACATCCCGTGGACCACAGAATTGAAATATCTCGGGATAACCCTAGATAAAACCCTCACATTTTCGAAACACATTAATTCAGTCCATAACAAAACAAGCCTCTTAATTAAAATTTTGTACCCGTTTATAAACAGAAAATCGACACTAAGGATGGATAATAAACTCATTATATACAAAGTAGTTTTTCGAGCTCTCATGCTCTATGGAGGTCCCATTTGGTTTAAATGTGCGCGAGTTAACTTATTACATACGATTTAAATTAAAAAAAACAATTTTTAAGATTTAACGAACATTACTTTTATTGAATTAAACTTTTAACAAAACTAAATTTGGACATCTAAACGCGACAAGTTGTTGAAGACGACTGTGTGGATTAAAAGTTCTCTAAGATTCTTGTTGCCTCGATGAACTCGATATGAACTCGATATAATGCTTAGGTAGCGTCTAGATAAATTTCAGGCGAACGACATACGATGTGCAATTGCACCGATAAAACTGATGATTAAGCTTTGTGCAATTGCACTGATAAAATTGTTGATTACATATTTTAGACTTACAATTTGGAAGAGATATTTATGGGAATGAATTAATTAATATATATGAATTAAATAATATTATTAGGTGTAGCTGATGTAACTCCTCCCCCCTTAGAGTTGAGTGACGGCCATATGAAGATCCTTGGAGTTTCGGTGGCAGGAACGTTGGTAGGTATGGATGGTGTAAAGATGCCGTAGAATCTCTTTTTCAGTATGATGTAAGCGATAGCAATGATGATGATGATGCTGAGCACTCCGGTTGATTTGTAGAGATCGTGCTGATGAACGTAAGGTTTCAGGAAGTCGATGAATTCCTTTTCGGCAAATTGGTACTGTTCTAATTGTTTTAGGTGAAGTTTGTTGGTACTTGTTACGTTGATGTCGGCAAATGTCATCGGGGAGATGTGGATTTCATCCCAGTATGTATAGGGTGAAGAGCTGTAGGTAATGTCGTTGATTTTGATTTCGCATAGTTTGAAATAGATGAGAGCTGATCCTTTAATTTTTTGTTTATCTGGTCCACAGGTGGTTATGATTTTAGTTTCAGGAGCGTTAATCAGAATGATGTAGTTGGGTTCAGGTTGAAAAATTTCGACGACGGTTTCCTTATCATATAGTTCACAGTATGCTGGTTTGTTGTTCAACAGGTTTCCGATGCATTGGGAGTTGTTGATGGCTTCCAAAGGAGTGGTTATGTGGCAGTAGTACGTTCCTTCTATGAATGGGCATTTTTCCTCTCGCGTTTGAATATTATGGGGGTTCATAAGGAGGTAAGGTTTGGTGGATATTATTTTGTTATCCTTATTAGGAAGGGGTATAATGTGGAACAGGTTAAATGTTTCATTAGGTATGATGGGAATTTGGATATTAAAAATTATATTTGTATCGTTATAATAGGCCTGAAGTTCTAAAAGTTCATAAATATGTTCATCGGATTTTATGGTTACATTTTGTTTTTGGAAAATTAGGTATATTTCTGAAATTTCGTCTTGACTCAATATTTGTTTGGGTATAATATTTAATTTTGCAAATACGACTGATTCTGCTATACTGCTTAAGTGATTATTAAGTAAATCTATATTGAAGTTGATCTGGTTCATAAATTGTATGTATCTTAAAGTTGACTCTTCGGAAATGATTCTATTTCTTAATTGGCTTTGGGTGTGATTCAAATAATTCATTATGACCTTTTGTTGATAGTTAATGTGTGTAGTTATATTTTCAAATCGTTCTATCATTTGTCTATTAATTTTTGTTTGTTGATTAATTTCCCGTGTTATTGAGTCTTCGTTATTTAAAATTTTATTAATTTGTTCGTTTAACTCGATCGCGTCGTTATTATCCAAATTTCCGGTGATACTTTTGATTACAGTTCCTAATCCATTAATAAGTCCTCTTTTGGATCTAAATTTCGGTAGTAATGTTTGCAGTTTATTGTTCGTTTCCCTTAGTTTTAATTTAATGATATTTAAAGAGTCGTTGAATGAGTGGTCTAAGTTGTCAAATTGTTTAATAGAGTCCGTAATTTTGTCTATCGTTTTAACGTAGTTGTCAAGTCGGATAATGTGGAGTAAATTGTTGTGTCCTTGTATAGTCTTGGCTGTACCTATTCTCATTGGGAGAATTCCTTTATGAATGTTCAAGTCTTGAATCTCTATTACTTGTCCTATCGTCAGTGGTATTAACCTGAAATTTGCGTTTTTTCTTGATTTTAGATTTATGTAATTTTTTATTATTAGTTGTAATTACGGTAATACGTCTATTTTTCTTAACTTTGTGTTTCGAAAATCTTGGTGTTAGCTTGTTTCGTCTATTTTCTTTAAAATATATTTGTGTACCTTCTTTAATTTGTGCGGGCTCATCTCTATTTTTATTTGATTTTTCTATGTTTTTACTTGCCTTAAGTTCCAATTGAGACTTTATTATTGGGAAGATTTCATCTTGAAATTTGTTTAATTTTGTTAGGTATTCGTGAATATTTTCATGTTTTTGTTTATCAAATTTATATGTCCTACCATAGAATATTTCATAGGGTGTGAATTTAGTAGAACTGTGAATTGCGTTATTGTAAGTTATTAAAGTTTCGTCTAAAATTTCTTCGTGATCTCTTTCTTTAAGTCTATTATAAATTATCCTATAAATTTCTGTAAGTGTTGAGTGGAGTCGTTCAACAGGCGAATTGCTACTGCTTTGGTGAATCGACGTAACATGAAGATTAATTCCGAATTGTTTGCAAAAATCGTTAAATACAGTGGAGGTGAATTCACTGCCGGAATCTACGACAAGTTTCTTTGGGATTCCATGTAGACTTATGTAATGTTTTATTGCTTTGATTATAGATAGGCTATTTCGTGCATTGAGTGGGTATGCAGCGGCGAACTTAGAGAATTTATCTATGATAGTAAGGATTTGCTTCGAATTTATTGAATATATATCTATATGAAGAATTTCCAATGGTTTATTTGGTATCTCTGGAGTAAGGAATTTAACTTTAGGAGGGTCTCTATCGTATTTGAGTGTTTGGCACACACTGCAGTTATTTATAATTTTGTTTATCTTATTTTTCATGTAAGGGAAAAAATATTCTCTTTTTAAATGTCGATAGGTCTCGTCAATTCCTCTGTGGTTCGTGTTGTTATGGTAGTCTTGGATGATCTGATCTTGTTTATCGGTATCTATAATGTCTTCAAGTATTTCTGTACATCTGACTAGTTTAAATAATTTTGATTGTGAGAAAAATTTAGAAGAAGTATTTTGTAGACTTTTAAATATTTCGTCGCTGGTATATATTGCTGTTAATTTGTTTGGGGCTAAATATCTTTTGAGTATGCCTGTTATTGTCGGTTCTAAATGGTTTGGTATTCTTATTATTTTTCTTTGTTTGTTTTTAAAAGGGGTTCGTAGTTGAAACTCGGGTTTTTTATCAGATTCTTCCAAAATGAGTTGCAAGGAAAATTCATTTAATGGTCTTTCGGAGATTGGGATTCCATCATCCATGTTTTCTAGACCGGAATGGATGGAATGAATAGTGGAACCGTTGACGCTTTGACATGAAGTGTTATTTTCAGCGGCGATGTCATGTTCGGTAAGGTGAAATTCAATTTTGTTGGAAATTTCTGGTTTTTCAGATTTGTTTAATTTTATTCTACTCAGGGCATCTGCGTTAGAGTTCTGGGTTCCCTTTTTATATACGATGTCGTATTCGAATTCTTCCAGCTTGAGCCTCCAGCGGACTAATCTGGAATTGGGATCCTTTAAACTCATGATCCACGTAAGGGGTTTATGGTCCGTTACTATTTGGAATTTCCTTCCAAAGAGGTACGGCCGAAAATATTTGACTGACCACACGATCGCTAGGAGCTCTTTTTCGATCGTTGAATAGTTGATCTCTGAATCAGTTAGAGTACGGCTTGCAAAGCAGATGGGCTTGTCGTTTCCTATGGGTCCTTGTGACAGCACTGCGCCAATAGCGTAGTTGCTAGCATCTGTCGTTAAGACGAAAGGCTTGGAAAAATCAGGAAACTGGAGGATTGGGTCATTCATAAGAAGGTCTTTGCAATTTTGGAAGGCTTTGATGTACTCGTCAGTCAGTATTACCGATTTGCCTTTCTTTAAGCATTGGGTGAGTGGCTTCGTTAGTTTAGCGAAGTCTCGAATAAATTTCCGGTAATAACCTAGAAGACCTAAAAAGGATTTGATTTCCTTTTGTGATTTAGGTATTGGGTATTCTTTAATAGCATGGATCTTAGCAGGGTTGGGTTTTATACCTTCTGGGGTTATCACGTGCCCAAGGAAGTCTACTTCCTTATGTAAGAATTCTGATTTATCCAGTTGGACTTTTAAATTGGCATCCCTTAGTTTTTGAAACACCTTTTTCAAGTTCTCTATATGTTCTTGCAGAGAGGTGGAATAGACAATTATGTCATCGAGGTATACGAGACATACAGTGCCTTGAAGTTCTTTTAACACGTTGTCCATTACTCTTTGGAAAGTACTGGGGGCATTTTTCAGCCCAAATGGCATTCTGATGTATTCAAAATGTCCTCCCTCTACAGTAAAGGCTGTTTTTTCTACATCATGGGGATCCATTTCCAATTGGTGAAAACCGCTGGCTAAATCCAGGGTCGAAAAATAGTTGCATTTACCGAGTTTGTCTAAAATTTCTGTTATATTTGGTATAGGGTATCGGTCACTTATCGTTTTATCGTTAAGCTTCCGATAGTCTATAACGAGTCTCCATTTTTGTTTCCCAGAAGCATCTCTTTTCTTTGGAACGATCCATACGGGAGAGCTCCATGGAGAGAAACTCGGGCGAATTATGCCTTGATCGAGCATATCAGAAATTTGACGGCGTACCTCTTCCTTATGGACAAAAGGATAACGGTACGATTTCGTATATATGGGAATTTCATCACTGGTCCGAATTTTATGTTTGATTTTATTGGTGAAACTTAATTTTTGATTTTCGCGGAAAAAGATATCTTCGTATTCACGGCAAAGTTTGGCTAATACCTTACATTCTTCAGAATTGAGATGATTGGTTCTAAGAATTCTTGTTATGTCAATAAGTGGTTCTGTGTTATAATTATAGTGAATATTATAATTGTTTATTTCCACAAAATTATCTTGGACGAATCTTTCTACTTTTATAGGCTGTTCAACGAAAAGATATTGTTCGTTATTGGATGAATTTGTGACCTCTAATTGGCAATACCAATCCTTAGCGTTATATAGTCCTTCAGAGATGTTTAATTGCGGTTTTATTTCCGTTCTGTTTACATAGATATCACCATGTTGAACGTCTACGGGAAGGGTTACTATAGTTTTGGAATGAGCAGGGATTTTATATTTTTTTGACATGAAATTAGGCTTGAATTGGAGTGGGATTTTAGCATATTTTGTGGTTAGATTACCGTTGGCTAAATCAACATTGGCTCCTAATTGTGTTAACGCATCAAGACCTAATAAGCCATCAAAATATCCATGGAAACGAAAAATGAGGAATCGAATATGTCCGGGTTGATTGAATTCTTCAAAATTTGGGAGAATTACTGTTTTGTCAAGGGTGTGTGTATTTAATACAGTGGATATTGTTGTGGGTTTGGTTTTTGTGATATCATCTGGATGGACGTATTCTGGGTTTATGAAAGAGGAGGAAGCTCCAGTGTCAATGAGGAATTTAAGGGGGCGACCAAAAGGTGAAGAGATATTAATGTACGGGAGAATAAACCCATGTTTATTAACATCTAGGTACCCGAATGAGTTGTCGAGGCGGTTAATTGAAAAACCGTATCGTCAAGTTCGGCTTGATATTCTGTGCTAGTACAATGAGTATCATTTTTATTAAGGTAATTTGAATTTTCAGGAGGATAAGGGTGATAGGTCTCATTATCTACGTTTTCGTAGCTCACGGGTTGTTCTGTGGGATAGTAATTTTGGTAATTTTGTGTTTGGTATTCCTCTTCCGAAACATTGTGAAGAGCATTATATCCAAGGTTTGGTTGTCTAAATTTGTTGTTTGATTGTTGTGTATACTGTGGTTGAGGACGGTTGATTTTTACATTATTTGATGATATCTCCATCGGTTCGGGTTTGGGTAAAGGTGGTGTAGGTCTATTAAATCCAACATTCTGTTGTCTTTGTGGGACTACATTATTGGTATAGGGAAATGCGAAGTTTGATTGTCTTTGGGGATTTGGATTATTAAAGTAAGGTACTTTTGGTTGAGGAAAGGGATTATTATTGTACTGTGGGGACCTTTGTTGTGGAGGGTTGAAACTTGCTTGATATGGCATTTGTGTTTGATATTGAGGTTTAAACTGGGGTTTATTAATTACTTGTGGAAAATTTTGAAATGTATTATTTGGAGGTTTTTGTTTCTGCATATATTTATTGGGTTCAAATTTGACATAATGCATATTTTGTTCTTTTACGCAATATGAAAAAACTTCAGCCAGAGTTACAGGTTTCATTGATCTGATTGTGGAACCCAAAGGTTCTCTTAAACCAGACAAGAATAAATTTAAGCACATTTCAGAATAAAGGGTTTTCTTGGCATTAGTTACGCTTAAATCTTTTTCATGTATATTTACGTGATTAATTATGCTCGAGTATAATTCGATTATTTCGCTGTAAAATTTTTCAACCGAATCGTTATTCTGTTTTACTTTATGTAGATCTCGAATTAGCGAAGTTTCATTTCTTTTATCACTGTAGTGTAAAATAAGGTTTTCTTTAATCTTATCCCATTCTAATGGGGTTCCGTATAAATTTAGTATTTCATTTGCAGGTCCGACAATTTTATTGCGAATTGCACGTAATAATAATAATTCGTAAGGTGTGTCTTTAGCTACGGACGTAAGTGCTAGGACTTCGTCTACATTGTCAAGGAAATTGAACAATAAGCGTGGATTACCATCAAATTTTGGTAGATCCTTAAATGCGTCGGGAACTCGTAATGAGTTAAAAATATCAACGGGTGTAATTGTTTGATTATTTGTAGCCATTTCTGTGGTATTTAATGAATTATTTGTCACACTTTCACGTAAAATGCTTGAATCTCTTATTTCTATTAAATTGTTACTAGAACTAAAAAGAACTTTGCACGGTTCACTTGTAATATTTTCACTGGATCTAACTTTAAATAAACTTAAACTATTCCTAAATAATTTTGACGTTGGATAGGGATTTGAAGATTGACTTCTCTTTTTGTTAAAGGGCATGGGATGTTTTAAGGATAATATTCGAAACTCGACTTACAGTACTAATAATTGCCACATTGTTCCTCGATGTTCCCTCGTTGAACGGTGGTAATGTTGCGGTCTTCTGCTTTGGCGATATTCCCTCGTTGAGCAGTAACCAGGTTGCTGTCTGCTTTTCGACGATTTTCCCTCGTTGAGTAGTAAACAGTTGACGGGTTGATTTCTGATGATCTTCCCTCGTTGAGCAGTAATTGGGATGCGGTTTGCTTCTTGCGATATTCCCTCGTTGAGCAGTGGTTTCTTCTGTATGGTTTTCACTCACTCGATTTTATTGCCGATGTACTCTCGACGATTCGAGTATTGAATTAGTAATTTATCGATAAACCTTCGATTATAATTCATCAAAATAAAACCGATACAAGAAAAAAATCCGCACGACTGCGCCAGTTAACTTATTACATACGGTTTAAATTAAAAAAAAACAATTTTTAAGATTTAACGAACATTACTTTTATTGAATTAAACTTTTAACAAAACTAAATTTGGACATCTAAACGCGACAAGTTGTTGAAGACGACTGTGTGGATTAAAAGTTCTCTAAGATTCTTGTTGCCTCGATGAACTCGATATGAACTCGATATAATGCTTAGGTAGCGTCTAGACAAATTTCAGGCGAACGACATACGATGTGCAATTGCACCGATAAAACTGATGATTAAGCTTTGTGCAATTGCACTGATAAAATTGTTGATTACATATTTTAGACTTACAATTTGGAAGAGATATTTATGGGAATGAATTAATTAATATATATGAATTAAATAATATTATTAGGTGTAGCTGATGTAACTCGCGCATGCATGTAAATAAGCTACAAATCTGCCAGAATAAAATCTTCAAAATGATCATGAATCTTCCATGGCACTTCTCCACCTCTGAGCTGCACAAAAAGGCAAATATGGCACTTATAAGCGAGGAACTAAATACCTTAGCAACCAATTTCTTTGAAAAATGCTCGTATTTCGAAAATCCCCTCATCAGGCAACTCAATTGCCAGTAAGCGTAGGCTAGTTTAGTTATAGTAATTAATAGCTTTAAATTAGATTGATAGGCAGATTGTAAGTTTTAATTTTACACAAAACAGTCTTGGGTTTTTGTCAGAAAATATTTTTTACCCAACTTAAATATTACTAATGAATACAGTTTCGGCTATGTCTACTTACTAATATTCAAGATGTATGAATTTCTAATTCGAGCACTTAAAATAGCAGTCCTACTAAGTATACACAATTGTAAATCGTGAATTTTAAATAAAGATTGAAATTGAAATTGAATTCCAAGAATACTAAGAAAAGTAGGTACTGATAAGATTTGTAATAAAAAATGTGGACTGAGTTTACAACTCCATTGCAGCAATTAACCCGACAGAGACAATAGTCCCTTCAAAAACGCAATTGCTGTTTTCACTGCGACTAATCTCAAGAAGCAAGAAGCTCGGGAAAAATAAACAGAAAACTTTCTCTCCTTGTGTGTGGTGTTTTATTTACAAATGAGGGAGTTGTTAGATAACAATTTGAATTTGAGTAAACAGATTTGCGAATGTATGTATGTACACAGCTGATTTCGGGCGAGTCGCTAGCTTTCCACTAAAGCTTTGAGCTTAGTTTAAGTACAGTCTGCACAACTGAACAGTCGCAGTCGAAATCAACATATATGAACTCGGTTTCAATAAAGTTGCAGTCTACTCGGTTTGAATTGCGTTTCGGCTTCAACTGATCGCAGAGATAGCTTTAAGCTCATAATTTCCAGACTTTCGATCCGCTAAACCAAATTGTTTAGTTTCTGTGGTATAGTTTTTGAAAGCCGTTAAAACAGTGACTAATAAATAAACTAAAATTGTTTAAAGAGTGTTGTTGCAAAAATAGTTAGCATGTCTCTGCAAGTAGCTGCCTTGGAAAATGCTGTTCAAAGTCCTACCGATGACATTAATTGCGAGGATGCCCTCGAAACAACGAAAGAAACAGAAATCGTACATGGATCTTCCATACCTTTTTTGAGCAGTATGATTGATGTTATTCCTGCTGTTGGCCACGCAACAAGTGTGTGATTTTGGAATTGGCTAAAAATAAACTGCGATAAACATTGACGTGGAATGTTTCTGATTCTAGGTTTTCTCCGACATCTTGGTGGGGATCATGAAAGTGGAAATAATTCACTCATTACTGAAACTCGAACTATAGTCGATGTTGGAAGTGGAGTTGTTGCCGGTTTAGCAACGAGAGGTTCTGAAAATAAATTTACTAAAATCATATAAGCATAAGGTCATCGCCCCGAGTACTAATTATACACATCAGATAATACACAAGTATGATGCGGACATATGTATATCTGTTTCTGTTAGCCAAGGTTTATTAAGGTAACTAGCTGAGTTACCTGGCCTTACCCGTGGTTTCCCGTACTTGTAAATTAAAACTGTTGTACTATGAATGAATCTGTTTAATACGCGGAGCGGGTTTTTCATTTCTCTCGCGAGAGCCGAAAACATTGTCGGGGTAAAAAGTGGACTAAAACGTGCACCTTCCAGTGAGAGTTCCATGGCCATTGGTTTAACCGTTCCCAAGATTAGTCCACACAAATAGACAGACAAAAATTTGAAAAACCTTTGTTTGGTTCCGAGAATCGTGTAAAAAAACATAAGAATTTATAAAATGGAAGCTATTTAGCTATTTAAAAACCATAGAGCTTATCAAAACAATTTCATGAAAATTCGTTTAAGGGGTTATACGCAGTTTGTTAGTATAGTTAAACTATATTCTCTGAAAATTGGAAGACAATCCGATAAATATTTACGGAGATATACCTGAATTTGTAAGGCCACAATGTCTAATTTTAACTATGTGTAAACTACTTCTGAAACTTTAAACTCGTTTTTCTCAAATCGGTACTTTCAAAGTCGGTGATCTCGATTTCTCAGAAATGGCTTAAAAGTAGGCTCTATTTGAATTACCACCACTTGTAATTGATAAATAAAAACTGTTTCTATAAAAAATTCATAAAAGTACGTCTTTTTTGAGCCTCGCAACTACGTATAACCCCTTAAGTTAGTAACTTTTGGCCGCGAGCCCAAAACCCTCTATAAATTTAATTACACGTAAATCCGCAAGTTGGGAATTCTCGGTTACCATATTGGATTAGACATCTTAAATTTCTAAATTTCAATAGAAGTTTCGAAATGAACGACGCCAACAATGTAAATGGATCCGTTTACATACCATTCCTTTTAAATTGAGAGTTTTTAGATGTCCTATTGAATCCGCCATTCTTCCGAACACTGTTACTTTTCATGGAAATCCTTTGAAGTTTGAATTTTTTGGTAACCATTTTGAGTCCGCCATCTTGAATTTTGGTAGATTTGAATTCTGTATCCTCCAAGACTTCTCAATATCTAATTTCATTAAAATTGCTTAAAATTGAGAAATGTCGGCCGTCCTATTGGATCCGCTATTTCATAACTTTCTTATGCTTTATCAAAATAACAAATAGGCTGTATGGTAAAGGTGGAATATTGACTGATTAACATTGCAAACAATTGCATTGTACATTTCAGTTTTTCTAGATAAGCATAAGGAAGTTGCGGTCAATTTTAAAGGTGAATATACGGAAAACCACGGTTAAGGCCTGGTAACTTAGCTAGTGTTATAATAAAAATAAAAAGCCAAAATCACTCTTCATTGAGGATATTCGTGGCTTCCCAAAAAATGACTCAGTATCTTACTACATATTTGACAACAAATTCAAAACCTTCCTCCAAAGAACTGTAAATGTTGCGGAGTTTCCTGTATTGCTTAGGCTCCAGATAGTAAAGCGTGATGATATGTAAATGTAGCCTAAAATCTTCCTCGAAAAAACTCTAACTGCAGGTAAAAGCCGCTTCGAAATCTGTTTACGGGTTCCCAACTTTATCGGACTTACACAAATACAGTCAGTTTGCCACAGAAATCGTATTTTTAGAAGTATAATGGCCTTGCCCGTGGTTTTTCACACTTGTAAATTGTTGCACAATGAGTGAATCTGTTTAATTCTCGGAGGCGGGAATCCAAAATATTGGAGGGGTAAAAAGTTGGCTAAATCGTGGTAGACAAAATACACTTGGTGAAAGGCCCATCTCATTCGGTTCAGCCGTTCTTAAGATTAGCCCGGACAAATATGAATCTAAAAATTTTAGAAACCTTTATTTGGGTATCGTGTAATCGTGTAAATAAACATAATGGTAGTTATTTCGAAACCACAGACCTTAAGAACCTAATTCATGAAAATTCACATCGTTGGTAAGTTTTGTCCGTTATCTTGAAGTTCAAAATTTCGATAGCAAATTCAAAATCAGCGTCCAAAAACTCCAAATTTTATTAATATTGCTTAAAATCGAGGAATTTCCGTCGCCATATTAGGAAGAAGCTTTCAGGAAATCGAATGGAGGTGAGTTCGAACTGGTCCGCATACTAAAGTGTACCTACTCATAGGGCCTCCGTACACGGCGCTTTTATAGAGGTATGACGACGCACCTGTTAGTTTCGAATTATTTTGTTCGAATTTCGGCGTATGAAAGAGATACATATCTTCATATTCCCTTACAGTTTTTACAGCTGAATGTGTCTTCTATCGCGTTCTTGCCAAAGCGAAACCCAAGCGCAGGATATATTTCCGGAAGAAGCTTATGAACGAAAGGAGCCTGCCTCGCAGGAAAAGTTGGTTATCCTATCCTTCTTGCACTGGAGGGTTCTTGCCTTTGCGTCTTTAGCTTAAAATTCGTTAAACAAGGTAAAGGAAAGATGCAAAGCCTTTTCAGCATAGCCTTGCCTGGCAGTGCAATTAACGATGCACTCATGTAGTGGGTCACACCGGTGGTGGTGTGACTTGGTCATACCCAGTCTGGATCGGTGTGACCAAAAGCGGTCGTTCTTCTTCTTCCTTACGCTCTTCTTCCCAAAATTGTTTAGGCTGAGGAAGGTACTTTTGTGATTTTCGAATGCAACACATTCACAAAAATTCAAGAAATGCAATGCCAGAATTTGTGTTTGTACACACATTTCTGTTCCAAATTCCTTTCCCCAGGTAACAGGTGTAAGGTGTCGTGATACCTCGGAGAAAAGCGTCGTGTACGGAGGCCCATATCTCGCATCGGGTTGGTTATTCGAGGTAGGTTGTTTAGACCTATTTTGTAGAGAATATAGTTTTGCACAACTTTCCATTAATATGTATAATCTTTTTCAGTGTGGGAAGTATGCTTGATGCACACGCGCGCATTTGTGTGTGCACGTGTCATTGGGTTCAAATGAAAGCCGAAATGCTTGACTTTCAGAAAAAAATCATGGCTAACGGCCACCATTCGGTTTTTCAAAGGGGTTTCAATCGAATAGGAATTCCAAATGGCCTCAGATCAGCGCCTTCTCTGAAACTCCGAGCCAAGCGGGCGTAACAATGTCATCATATTATTGCTCGGGCCAATGACCTTGACATCATATTTAAAAATTCAAAATTTCAGCATCGGAAAAGCAACCTTTTCTAAATACTTTCGACGAAATTTTATAGTTGTACATCCAAGTTTTTGTAAAATTTAGGAATTGTTGCTATTACTGCAGAAGTAGATGCTGGTGATACTTACCGTCTTACAGCAACTGAAATAACTCATAAGCTTGAAGGAAGTATCGTAGAGGTTAAGGAAGCGGTTGACAATCCGTCAGCGGGTGATACAATTGAGACAATCGCTTCTCCAGTTTGCGACGACATAAATGAAAGGTAAACATTTTTTTACATAATTTCGATAGGCAATAACTGGCCACTACAAATGTCGTAAGTTTACATGGTTTCATAAAAGACAATAGCATTATGCACATTTGTGATGTATTGCTAAATTACATAATAATAAAAATTAAATTATATTGATGCTTATAGACCGAGCGGTGAAAGGAAGTGAGTATGCCAAAAATGAGGGACGGATTTTGCTACCGGATATTAGTTTAGTAGGCCCTACACTATAAAAATTTACATGTTGCCAGCAAAATTAATGGTCCAATAATTATTTAGAGGCTGGTTCTTCGGAAAACGGTCCTCTTGCCCCGATTTCGATGAAATTGAAATATGCCATAAAAAGGACATTATGAGAAGCTTTGCCTTTGGACACATGTCCCGCAGAATTTAGAAAAAAAAGATAAAAGAAATATGTTTCATATCTAATTGTAAGTAATATAAGTCTCCCAGTATAAGTTTCAATGGCTTACATAATAAACAAAATTCCTTATATCTTTTTTGCTGTAGCTTTCCACATCGTACGTCCAAAGGTAAAGTGTCTCAGAATGACTTTGGTTATGCCATGTTTCAATTTTATCACAATCGGGCGGGTGAGAGGTCCCTCATCCGAATTAAATTAGCCCCCGGTTTGCATACATATATATTGTATTTCAATTTCATCGTATTCGGGCAGGGGTAGCTCAGAGGCTTACATACTTGCTTGTATCATTTTTCCGGTAAGTCTCCGCAAAATGTGTCCAAAACAAAAGTTTCTCAGAATGACTTTCTTTATAATATATGTATTTATATTTCATTTAAATCGGGCGAGAGGACCGTTCTCTGAATAACTACCCTGTAAGTAAATTTTGGACTGTTAAAGTGCTTGGCAACATCCAAAAATTTACAGTATACTATACAAAATGTATACAATCTATTCAAGGCGAATTTTCAAACCAACAAATTCCAAAAAAAATTTTGTACCGTGGACGACTCCTAATTTTTACAGAAAACGATTAGAGTAACTATGTTACATAGTTGAAGTTCCAAGTGTGAAGTATATTGAAAGAAAATTATTAACTGACTGCTCAACTGAGCATGTTTAATGCAAACCACTTTGTTCTATTATATTATTTTATAATATATTAAATTTTTGTAACTTTCATATCAACAATGCATATCGTTGGTTTTTAAAATGCATTTTTCTCTCAGTGCACCAACGAAATTGGATTTGACGGATGTCTTCACCTGGTTCAAAGGCAATCAATCTGCCTTTGATTCGAGCTCGAGCGAAGGTATTTCATACTTTTCAGTACTTTCTGAGATTGAAAATTATGACTACATAAAAAAATTAATATTATTTTTTTACAGATGGCGTTGAAGATTCCGACGCTTTGATCAGCTCCTCTTCATCCTCAAAAGATGATGACAGTTCTTCTGAATCTTCTTCTGATTCTAGCGACTTGAAAAATGTATAAAATTATAAACAACTTAAAATTAATTTTTTTATAAATGATACAACATTCTACATTACACTGATTTTCGCAGAGAGAAACCATTATTATTATTTCAGGAAAAATCTTGTTAGGCGGGCGATTATTAGATATGTATATATATCTGAAAATTAATCCTATGATATACAGGGTGATTGGGAGATGGGTGCAAAGCTTTAAGGCGCAGCTAGTAGAGACAATTTAGAACCACTTAAGCCATGGTTGTCTTAGACGAAGTCTGACTTTTTTTTTAAAATGAGGTCAGAAAACGGTATTCTTGATTTTTTTAAATGTTTTCCATAAACTTCAAAAGTTTGTAAAAAAAAACCTCATGCCACAGACGCTTCGATCATATTTTGCTGGATGGCTCACACATTACTTTAATTATTATAAATAAAATGAATAACAATTTATTTGTCATTTAATTTGGCTGTAATTAGCCGAAAACTGTAAAATATGGCTATTTTTTGTAAAAATAACATAAATATTAGTAAAAAAAAAATAGTCAGACTTCGTCTAAGACAACCATGACTTAAATGGTTCTAAATTGTCTCTACTAGCTGCGCCTTAAAGCTTTGCACCCATCTCCCAATCACGCTGTATATTTAAAGTACGGATATGCAATTTCTTATTAGCTATGTCTCTCTTTGTTGGTGCCACCTTAATCTTCACTACGCCTGAAAAGAAAGTTATGAGTAAAGAGAACTAAATTACTCACGCGACTTAACATTCATACCAGGTAAATAACTAGGCGTTTAATGATGCCTTCTTCGACGACACTGTGCTTCCTTCCCCCGGCCCCGGCGGCGATGCATACCACGATGACGGCGATATTTCCCTCAACAACCTTTCCTTCGATGATGGTGATTCCTCCCTCGGCGAAGTTGATCATTTCCTCGATGATTCTTACCACGACGAAATTTCCTCGATGAAGGCGATACCTAGAACGAGATTAAGAACTGGTCAAAAAAAGTTTTGTGAATTGAAAATATATATTTCCCATAATATCCAACAAAATTAAAAACTTGTTTCTAGTAACTAATACAACATAAATATCCTTTATTCGAAAAGCTAAAACAAATGCTTAGAGCTGTCCACGACTAAACGCTCGCGTATTCCTTTCGACCCCATTCATAATAGAGCTGTTGATTTTCGATGCTTCGAATATCGAAGTTTCGAATAACGAAAGCTTCAAAAATCTTTGATTGTTCTACGGCGGCGCTAAAATTATGGAAGTTGTGTTCTTAGTGGTGTGTAGGGCAAAAAACTCGTCAAATCATAAATTTGTATATTAGTCAGAGCATGCAAGGATAAAACGGGATGTTTTCGCAAGCACTTTTCATGAGGATTCGTTCACTCACGACCGTGGGAAGACACCAAGCCTTATTCAAATATTATTTCGGATTTTGCCTGATATTGTTCATAATACTAGTTCCGTCCCACATATTTTCTGCTCGTGCTTTCGTTTAATCCCTCATCTCACCTTATGTTTATTGTATCTAATATTGTTCGCGGTGCACGAACTCTAGAACACATGGGTGCGCTTCTTTGTGCATGAGAACAGCGGCATAGCTACCTAGGGGCTAGGCGGGGCAGTGCCCCGGGGCCCTCAAACTCAGGGGGCCCTCGAATCCTTACCAGAAAATCTCGATCACACTGAACTTTTGAAAATTTCTCACATTTTCAAAATAAATATGACAGGTTGCAATCCGACTTTAATCATGGCAACTCAGTTGAGAGAAATTCGAAAGTTGTACCTAGGGAATTCCCCTGAATTCTTTCTGTGGGTTGGCAGTGTTGTCAATTTGACGAATTGCCTGCGTTTTATTATTCATCGATGTGCGTTTTATTGTGAATTCGAGTCAAGGAATTCCCTAACGACGTCTTGTAACGTATCATTACGTTTCTCCTTCCTTTTACTTTTAACGTCGTCAGTGAACAGTGAGTACCTACTAGAGCACAACCTAATATAAATATTGCATAAATAAATTAGAAAACTAAAATTATGGACAAAAAGAAGAAACCCAGTGGTGCATTTAAACGCAAACAACGCCGAGAAAGAGAAGATAGTAAACAAAAATTGCCCAAAATTGACAAGTTTTTTAGTCAGCCTTCTGCAAGTACTTCTGGACAAAATATTTCTATTGATAGTGACTCAAATAATGTGGTAACTGCACTGCAGTGTTGGTTGAGAAGCCTACTGAAGAAGATTCGACAATTATTGCAGTTGGAGATACCTCCGCCGCCGATAATGATGATGATAAAGTAGCTTAGCATTTTTAAAGGATTTGTATATTTAATATTTTTACTTAATAAAACCTAACTATGTAGTTTAGATAGCAGTGGGGCCCCATTTTTTGATTTGCCCCAGGGCCCTTGGTTACCTAGCTACGCCACTGCATGAGACGCCCGTATGACTGTGAGTACAGTGTAAGATACTTTGGCTATACAGAAAAATGAAAATCTTTGCGGCATTTTAATATTCGCTAATTTTAAGGATTCATATTATTTGAAGTTTCAAAGTTCTAAATATTCGAAACTTCGAATTTTTTCAATAGCCCTAATTCATAATAAGGTTTCTTCTGTCACTTTTTTGGTCGAACAAAATTTTCATTTCTGTGATTGTTTTAGCTGTCTTGGCGCTTTTCTTCAAGTGCTCTAATAACGTTCTATTGGACGAAATTCTGGTACATTAGGCGATTTAAGGTTTTTGTTTACAAAATACCACTTCATACTACTTCAAAGTCGTTTTTGAATAGTGGGCCGGTGCTAAATTTGGCCAAAAGAGTAGATCAATCAAGTTTTCTAATAAATTTTAACAAACGCTTTTGTAAACACTCTTCGATATAAATATCAGCAATAATAGTTTTTTCAGTTTCACTTTCCTCCCGCATTAACAAATGGCCAAGTTAGTAGTTTTTTAATAAATTTCTCAACAGAAATGGTTTTGTTTTGTCAAAAAAAGCTTCCCCCAGGCACAACAGTATAATACTGGCGATCCGCTAATGCGTAAAAACCATTTTCACATATAGTAAGTTTCATCGCCCATCAGAATGCAGAACTTCTTGTTACGAAATTTTTCACGGTAAGGCTTTCCGGATACTTTTGTGCTTTTTACGTTTTATTTCTCAGTCCTTTTCGCCACTTTTCCTTTTTGTACGTCTTAATATTGGCACGTTTTTTAATATTTATCACTTGTTGGTGACTCGTTTCTGCTTTTTTTCCAATCCTTCACTGTCTCCACCTCCTTGAATCTTAATATTGCACGCCCAACGCAAAAAGTAGCAGCAGTTTTAGCAAGCTTTTTGTAAGATATATTGGAATTCTCACGAAAAATGGCAAATATTGCCTCGTGGACTACTTTGTTTATTTTGATCTTGATACGCATCAAGAACGAACATTAAAAAAAACCACGTGAAAAGGGACATTTAACATTTTTTAATATAACTGAATATGTTCGGTCAGTTCTGCGTTGTAGGGGAACGGAAAAAAATTTACGGAACTTTTTTGACCAGTTCTTGGATGGATCAATTAACTTTAGTTAAAATGAGTTTACCGCACTTAACTTATTATATGTATTGTTTACTATACATACGGTTTCGGAAGCAAAAATCAGCTGACTGAAATTTCCCTGTATGCGTGTATTTTTTTCCTGTAGGTTTCCATGGCATATTTCCAAAGTCAAAGCTTCCAAGAATGACCTCATTTATGACATAATTCAATTTCATCGAAATCGGAAGTAATGCAGTTAATCGTAACAACTAGCCATCGTTACTCTGAATTCACTGTACTTTGAAAGCGACTGTACAAAAAGCCAAAGCAGCCGTTCTGCGTCGATTCCAATCTTCGGATTTTGGCAAAGAAGACCTTACAGCCATCAGCTCATTTGCAGCAGCAATAGCCCACTCATCAACCAGCCCACTTGCATATTAGCAAGGGCCCAATCTTCAACCAGCCCAGCACACTTGCAGCAAATAGCGCTCAATCTTCAACCAGATCACTTGCAACAGCAAGGGCTCAATATTCAACTAGCCCATTAGTAGCACCAAGGGCTCAATTAAATCAATTTTACCTGTTATGCAATACACACATGTCACCGCAAGATTTGTCACCAGGTACGACCGGATTCCAATTCCCGGAACCAGGCAGACGAACCACAGCGGGAATCGTACCCGAATATCAGAGCGGTTTTTGCAGCTTCATATGGTTTTGATACATACCGAGTGATTTTTTTAATCTGAATCTTTCATAATAAAAATTTAATCATTCCGCGAGGGAATTACATTAATGCTAAAATTAGTTCCACTTCCCCTCCTTTAGGTGGGGCAAACCATAAAAACCTGCGGTGGACAGCCTTGATATGTGGCAAATTTGACTTGGAGATCCGACGAGGCAAGCGCAATATACCAGTCGGGATATATAGGGGTAATTAAAGTCCTTATACCATAGTATCCATATACTATTGGATACTATAAAAAATAATTTTTACATAAGAAGGAAGCAATGATACATCATTGATGTAAATAATGAACAGTGATGGTCCAAGTTGACTGCCCTATGGTACACCCGACGTATTTTTGATAGCGTCAGAAAGGACTCGACGAAAACGGACATGTTGGGTGCGTCCAGTCAAATAGGACGAAACCCAATCGACAAAATAGGAAGGAAAACCAAGAATGGGCAACATCTAGATAAGGATTCCGTCATCAAACCTATCAAACGCGTTTGCTCAAGTTTTTAAAAATACAATCAACTTGCTTGCCAGATTCAATAGCTTGAATGCAAAAATTGGATATTTCTAAAAGGTTAGCTGTGGTTGATTTACCTTTCATAAACCCATGCTGAAAGGGCATAAGAAAAGATCTACACTGAAAGTAATGTGTATCACAGATAAGCGCCTCGAAGAGTTTAGCAATGTAGCTTAAATTGGTAACGGGTCTGTAGTTAAAAATATCGTACTTATTGCCCTTTTTATGCAAGGGAACAATCACAGAAAGCTTCCATGGACTGTACTCATTGAGACTAACTGAACGAGCCAATAACCGATACCCTATAGGCTATACCTAGGACGGTTGTACACAACTGTGTCATCTGTACTCGAATGAAACCGAAATTCCTGACACAAGTTATGGGAAATTTACCCAGGAATCGAGTACAACCTGCAAGACCCTTTATCAATGCAGGAGTAGATTTTTGTTGACCGTTCTGGACACATTTTAAAATTAGAGGCATAAGACCGCTCAAGTCATATGTAGCAATATTCTGCTGCTTCAGTACCAAGGCGGTACACATAGAAGTAGTGAGTGACCTCACAACGAAAGCATTCGTAGCAGCACTGAAGAGATTCATCAGAAGAAGAGGACATTGTCGCAATCTCTACTGCGACAATGCGACAAACTTCACAGGAGCTAGAAACCAGTTACAAGAGCTTCAAAACACAATATATTCAAAGGAAGCTGATGAAGCCATTAAAAAATTCTGCACATCAAAGAGCATCGATTTTCACTTCATTCCACCTAGAGCACCACACTTTGGTGTACTTTGGGAAGCTGCAGTCAAGTCTGCCAAACATTTATTCCACCGGAGCGTCGCTGCTGCTTCACTCACATACGAAAAACTGGCAACAGTAATAGTAGAGATCGAGGCTATACTGAATTCACGACCAATCACACCCATGTATATCGGACCCTATCGACTTAACAGCCTTGACACCTGGACACTATCTAATTGGTGAGCCAATGACCTCCATAGTAGATCCGCACGCCTCCGAGGCAAGACTAACACCGCATCAAAGATGGGAAATTGTGTCCCGATTGAAGACACAATTTTGGCATCGGTGGAGAACGGAATACTTGACCGAATTCCAACAACGCCACAAATGGTTCAAAACCTGCGAGAACATTAAACCTGGAACAATGGTAATTATTATGGGAATGACTAATTTAATTGCAAACGAATGGAATCTTTTAGTCTTCTTTGTTACAACCACCTTGAGCTAGATCTCATACACTTTGGCATACACAGATTAACACAAACCTGTCAATCCATATCCACAACCAACTCTGCAGTGAGAATGTCGTCCAGTTCGAAAAAACATTACAAGAAATTATGAATGCTAATGGCTTACTTACATCATATCAACAAAATAGATACAAAAGGGCTCCATTGAATTTTATCGGAAATATCGCCAGTTCTTTGTTTGGGGTCTTGGATGAAGAATATGCCAAAGAGATGTCTGACACAATTCAAAATTTAGAGGACAACCAACAACACATACTGAATTTGATTAAAAATCAAACCTCTGTTATTGATTCGACTGCAAATTTTATAGGCAAATCACAGGAAGCAGCCCAAAAACGGTTAGATGAAGTTATAAGGTATATCAACTCCACGGCACATATTATTAATCAAATGGAGCACGAAATAAACGAACAGCGACTATTACAAATCTTCAACGAATTATCAATGCGAGTGATTCTCGAAACTACTGCATATCAACGAGTACAAGCTGCCATAATAGATGTACTCATCCATGCCCACCATGGGAAGGTGAATCCAATCCTTTTAACACCAGCACAACTTCAATCGCAGCTGACATTAATAAAAGAGCATCTGCCATCAACTCTTCAACTACCCACACCCAACAATCATCTAATAGAATTATATAATCTAATGTCAATTGAAAACCGAGTCACCCAAACAGAAATTATATTTCGAATACGGCTGCCATTAGCAACGCATGAAAATTTTGAATTGTTACATATCGTACCAGTACCAGCACTAGTTAATAGCACCTATGTGACAATCGAGTCATATTCACCATTCATGATGATCAATATGAATCGGAATGCATACTATCCACTATCTGAGAGAGAATTCGCTCAGTGCATGCTAATTGGGCAAACCACTCATCTCTGCAAACAACTTCACCCAATTTACAAGCGAGGTGCGCAAGAAGGGTCCTGTGAACTCAGCATATTGACTCAAGATGAAAAACCATCCACATGTAGAATTACAACCTCAGACAAGCCACGCCGATGGACACAACTATTGGAAGTCAACCACTGGATTTATGTAACCAAAGAAGAGCTCTCCGTTAATATTGTGTGCAACAACAACATCATCAGGAGGAGTATAATAGGATCTGGTGTACTGAACATGTCATCAAATTGCAGGATTTCCATTTCGAGACTCAGGAACTAGCTTGAATCATCAATTCAACGGTGGGGAGAATGTTCAAGTTCACAACATATTTATGTTTACGTTTTTCTGCCTACAAGTAATGCACCGAAAGAAATTCCCTTATTCTGCACTTTAAGCAATTTTTAATGAGTAGGTCAATAAGCAAGCCATTGGTCGCACGACTGATTCACCTTTCGACGTGCATTACTTGCAGACAACAGCAATTTCTACTTAGCTGTAAGATTTGTAAATACTTAATTAGGTTAAATATTTATTATAAATGGATTGATTCGTTATAATAAAGAGAGTCTTTTGTTAGCAGTACGACAGTGCGTTTTATCAATTGACTTACCCCGCTTAGTGCACAAGTGTTTCGCTTGGGTGCTAATTGCAATTATCTCGGTGCATAGGTACTTCGCCCGCGCTCGACCGATTTCCGTTTTCCTCTTATAGGAACGGCAGCCCTCTCCATCGCTAGTAAGCCTGGTGATGGGGATCACTCCAGCGATAACGAGGACCGCCGCCTCTGAGACCATTTGGTAAGAGCAGGCAATTCTCAGAGCGGCCCGACGACGCACAGTGGGGCAGAATCCCGATTTTGTGGCCAAAAATCCCAAATTACCTATATGGGGGTTTTCGAGGTAGCTGATTACGAATCTGAAGTCAGATTTTCAAAATTCAAAATGGCGGCTCCAATATGGCGGATAAAAAATTCGAACTTCTATTAATTTGACTGAAACTGGTTACTCGGGGGTTTTCGAGGTCGCTGATTACGAATCTGGAGTCAGATTTTCAAAATTCAAAATTACGGCGCCAATATGGCGGACAAAAAACTCGAATTTCTATTAATTTGACTGAAACTGGTTACTCGGGGGGTTTTCGGGATCGCTGATTACGAATCTGAGGTCATATTTTCAAAATTCAAAATGGCGGATCCAATATGGCGGACTATGGTTCATACGTTGAAATATGAAGTGAAATCTCATGTAATTTGGTTTTCGAGGTTATTGCTTACGATTCAGGAGTTAAATTAGAGCAAAAACATCGTAAAAGTATTGTAAAATTGATATGATAAATTCATTAGTGTAAATATAAACTTTCCACGAAAATTCTGCTCTTGAAACTTTAAACGCATTTTTCTCGAAACATCATTTTCTAAAACTCTCATGGGCCTAAACAAAAAACTATTCAACCGATTGCTTTGAAATTTATATATCTTCTTCTACTTATTAATAGTTATCGTCCGTACCAGAATTGCTTATTTTCGAAAATATTTTCTTATTTTTTTTAAACGATTTGTACCAAAAAAACCAAGATTTTCGTAACTTTTTTTTTCTACAGTCCGCCATTTTTTTGTTTTCCAATGAAATTGATTAATCCTCGTAGAGACGATAGCGACAGACCTACTGAACAATATTCCATTCGATTTTTTTTTCGATTGCCTAAAAAGAGGTAAAATTTATGCGTTCAAATGAGAATACTCCCTTAATGTCGCGCCACGCGTTTTTCCGTAAAAATTAGTCTCACTACTCAAGGAGCAGTCCGGAGCAGCCAGTTTTTTAATATGTTATATTTAACACTGTACACTATCAGTTTCTTGTCGAAACAAGACGGGACCTCGCAGGACTTTTTTTAAAACTCCATTAGAAAATCGATTTTATATAAATATAAAAAAAAATATACTACATACTTGTCGCGAGATTTAAATATCACAAACATAAAATGAGCAATAATTGTTCATAAGCATAAATTCTACATACCTCCAGAAAATGAATCCATTTTGCCGAATTCGAATTGAACTAGTTTCCTCAGTTTCGCAGCACTTCAAACAGGAAAGAATTTTTCCACGCGCACACTTTTTTCGTGCGTAATCAACGGAGGCTGAATGTCAAATGATGTCCAGGCGACCCTAGAGCAGGTATTTACCTGCCCGGTCCGGAATTATGTTCTAGGACTATCCCTAAACAAGATCTGATGGTATATAGACGAATATACACAACTCAAAAATTTGATTTTTGGCCAGCTTTTTGGGATTCTGCCCCACTGTGCGACGTTGTGTAGAAGCTATACGCTTTCTGTAGAAGTCGTCCCGCAGCCGATCCCCCCAGATCCATAGACCAGGACCGAGTGAACCGTCAACAGGAGCTAGCGCTTGCCCGAACAGGGTCCATGGCAATTAGCCATGATCCTGCTCAAGTTCGCAACCGTAGCTGCTGCCCTGTCAGCCGCCCGACGTACATAGCTGTTCCCCGGAGGTAAGTTTCGTATCGATCATCAACCCCAGTTACTTAACAGCAGGTTTCGTCTGCACGCGCTCCTCCCCAACCATCAGTGGCACGATGGGATCGAATTTCCTCTTCGTGAGGGGTGACTATCTCAGCCTTGGCAAAAGCCAAGGTCAGGTCATGTGTAGCCATCAACGTGTTCACCCTCCGCATGACGATATTAGGCGTGCGTCGGTGCGAGCAGATATAAGAGCCGCGACGTCAGCCGCGTAAGGCACGTCTCCTCCGGTATGTCCAGGCGGTTTGATATGAATTAGGTATCTAAGAGACAGGGAAAAAGAGGTAGTATTTAGCAATAAATTAATATTTGGTTAAAAGCGAATAGTGAATGGGAAGAGAGCGTAAAAAGGACACTTTTATTTTTTTTAAATAAAGGTATAGGTAAAGGTAAGAGGTAATATATTACTTACAATACATATTGTTACGAAATTTACCGGCAGAGCGTCTAGCTCACAAATCTCGGGGACAAAAAAGTTCTAAAAATTCCAAGCGGACTCGAACAGCGGATCAGACGTGGAAGTCCGTGTGTTTCTCGATACGCTACCGAAAGCTTCTTGCAAAAGCTCGAAGGGAAGGAGCAAAACTCGCTGCGGGGCTGTAGTCCAGTCACAATAAAACAGACTGGCTCGGGCAATTTCAATTTATTTTTGTAAAAAGATATTGCAATAAATCGGTCGGGAATCCAAAATCGAGTCAATAGAACTTAGCCGTACTGTCAACGTTATCGACCACACGCACTCGGTACGACTGGTCCATCGCTCTCCTCTGAAGATCCAATCTCATGCCATTTTCGTAAATGCAGGGGGGGTTGGTCCAGATGTTTAGGACTGGCTTATAGCTAAGCCCAAAAATGTTTTGAACGAAGAAGCGATTTTTGTAATAATAGTGTTCAATAATTTCTCCAGCCGACCGGATAGCTCGTGAATTTCGCATATAAGATCGGAAACATCTTTTTATTACCGGGTTCGAACTCGCGTCTCTTCACGCCAGAGACAAGCGCCTTTCTCACTAGGCTATGCGATAACTTGGCAATCGGCAATAATTTAGTGCTACAGGGCATAGGAAAAGATTCCTTTAAAAAATTGACCGAAGAATTATGACTGAAGAATATTATGAATTTAATGAAGTGGAGAAGCATTATTTATGTCTAAACCCCGTTGCGTAATTGATTGAATTATGGAAAAATGTGTGCATCATCGGAGAATCGAAACCTGTCATTGAATCGTTGGAACAAGTATTTGTTTATTTACGAAAAATAAAAATGCGTGAAATAACGGACTCTAGTAAGTATGCACTCTGTACTTTTTTTCCTATCAACACATCGCCCGAGCAGGCGCCTTGATGTGAGTTTTTTCGTAAAGTGGTCCTTTTTGTGACTGATTTCACTGGGCTATATTTACTAAATGTCTTCTTTTATGTCTTTTGTTTATATCGTTTGATGAAAATTTTCCATCAGCTTACGTATACATTAATAATAATGCAGTAGTTATACTGTTTCAAAAAGGAGATATGTCAGTTCCGTTAAATATAACAAACCTCATAAAACATAGATATAAGTACCGTATAATTGTTGACGGATATCCAAATCTGTAAATTTTGTCAAATACATATTCAAGTGTACATATTTATTAAGGCGATTGCGCGTGAAAGTACTTTTATTCTGTTTGTGGAATATTTCATAATTTCTCTCGTATGCATTAGTACCAAATTGCTAAAACATACTCGGACAGCAAATTGTACTGCGAACAAATTCACTTATACTCATCTTAAACTTAGATACGATACTTACTGAGATATTCGGAGTAAAAGTACAAAAAGAGGGCCTAAAATTTTGCATAGAGTCTAGCATAGGTTTTTCAACTAGCGTATATCGAAATTCTCATTCCAAACAACCTTCCGATGACATTCAAATAAAAGTTTCCACTCCATCTCGAATAAGCCCCTACTGGACAATTAGATTCAGGGATCATCACGTATCGCTGTTTTAAAAATAGAAATTCAGATGCTCTTTGCGACCTCGCGTGCTCTGTTTCTCTCTTCTCAATAAACAAATTAATTACTTGCTGGAAATCGTGGCAAGTAAGATACGAGAGGAGAAGTGCACAATGTATGCTTCTGGAATAATCTGAGGAGCCTAGAAGCACTGTCTACGTGCGGGTCACTTTAACCAACCCAGCGGGAAAAGAAGCGCTCAAAGATGCAAACTGAAGCAACTCCTGGGAAGCATGTAGTGATTCCCTTTCCGTTGGACACTCCATGTCTTTTTAACATTACATGTCCGCAGGAGGAAGCAGTAAAAAAGCTTTTTTTACTGCTCCCAGCTTGCTGCTTTGGAATGCAAGTGGAATCAGGTTCATACCTGCTCCCAGCTTGTTCAACTTACTGAACATTTTGTTCAAGTTACCTTCTCTTTGATGAACACTAAACTGATTTTATTATAAAAAACACGCAAAAACGCCACAAAAACACAATAGAACACAAAGAAACGCACCTTACTGCACAAAAGATAAAACAGGAATGAGCAAGATTTCGCTTTGTTTTCCTTATAAGTCATGACTTGAAAACAAAGGGAGAAGGTTCGGTCCCAGCGATCAATTGGGTTGATGCCTACCTGCATTCCCCGGAATCAACAGGGAAGCAACATATTTTTCGCTCGCAAAAAGCTCAGTTAGGTGATGCCTACCTGCATTCCCCGGAATCAACAGGGAAGCAACATATTTTTCGGTCGCAGGCAAGCTCAGTTAGGTGATGCCTGCCTGCATTCCCCGGAATCAACAGGGAAGCAACATATTTTTCTCTCATAAAATTTGCTGATTCCAAACCTGCTTCCCTAGGAATGCCTGACTAAATTTCCCGCTGGGAATCTTCTCATTCCAACTTTGTACAACCTCTTCATCCTAACGATGGATTTAGTTTTCGTTGTGTCAGTAAGCTCCAGGTTCAAAGTGGAATAATAAATTCAATACGGTCTGGTGCTTTTGGAAGCGATAAGCTACGCATTGCGACTGTGAAAACTTTCTGGCAATCTTAGGGCATTCTTGTTTGTACGCCACGCTACCGGCACATGGGATTGATTTTGATTTCTGAATGAAATCTTCATATGAGCGGACAAAGAGGAGATGTATTACCACTTACGAATTGTAGCAGCGCTTAACCCAGCGGGAAATTTAGTCGGGCATCCCTAGGGAAGCAGGTTTGGAATCAGCAAATTTTATGAGAGAAAAATATGTTGCTTCCCTGTTGATTCCGGGGAATGCAGGCAGGCATCACCTAACTGAGCTTGCCTGCGACCGAAAAATATGTTGCTTCCCTGTTGATTCCGGGGAATGCAGGCAGACATCACCTAACTGAGCTTTTTGCGAGCGAAAAATATGTTGCTTCCCTGTTGATTCCGGGGAATGCAGGCAGGCATCAACCCAATTGATCGCTGGGACCGAACCTTCTCCCTTTGTTTTCAAGTCATGACTCATAAGGAAAACAAAGCGAAATCTTGCTCATTCCTGTTTTATCTTTTGTGCAGTAAGGTGCGTTTCTTTGTGTTCTATTGTGTTTTTGTGGCGTTTTTGCGTGTTTTTTATAATAAAATCAGTTTTGTGTTCATCAAAGAGAAGGTAACTTGAGCAAAATGTTCAGTAAGTTGAACAAGCTGGGAGCAGGTATGAACCTGATTCCACTTGCATTCCAAAGCAGCAAGCTGGGAGCAGTAAAAAAAGCTTTTTACTGCTTCCTCCTGCGGACATGTAATGTTAAAAAGACATGGAGTGTCCAACGGAAAGGGAATCACTACATGCTTCCCAGGAGTTGCTTCAGTTTGCATCTTTGAGCGCTTCTTTTCCCGCTGGGAAGTTGTCATATGTTCTTTGCGTTGAGTTTTCCAAGAATATTAGTAACAGTAACACATTTTTCCTAAATAGAAATACATATTTTGCAAGTAAAGTTCGCCATCTCAACCGTTTTCGAGTTACAGGGTGATTAATAAATTTGGGATGCACATTATCATTTTATTTTTATACTTTGATTACCTAACGTTGCGACAAAAAAATTCACGCCAAACAACCACCATCTCAATGTTCTTTGCAAAAATGCCACCATGGTTGATCTACATCTACCACTGCAGGAGCAGTCACTTACGAAAGTGGGAATTTGTTCTAAAATTTCTTAAAATTCACGTTTCTGCCACATTTTGCGAAGAGATATAACGGAATATGATTTGGGAAACAGTCCGGAGGAAATAGATAAACTAAATAAATATGACAGAACATCAATAAGAGATCCACAGCAATTTCTTAGAAGTAACACTGTAGCACTCAAATCGTCTCATGTTTCATCCTGTTGTCTATAATCTAAGAATAGAAGCTTTGACGTTTGCGTAGCCAAGAAGATCGAGCAGAATCAGTAAACAACTTTCTGCTGTTTATTAACGAGGAGAGAGAATCATTAGATATCAATTTGAATTCGCGCTAACGGATTTACAAATGTATACAAACCGAAGTTCCAGTCGAATCGGTGGCTAGCTATATAAATGGAAGTGCTGTTGAGCTCAACTGAACAGTTGCAGTTTGAATCTGTGCGAAGTCGGTTTAAATCAAGTTCCAGTTTGAATTGTTTTATTCGCCTTCAACTGATTGTAGAGATAGCTTTTCCAGACTTTCGCTTCGCTAAAATACTTTGGTCAATAATTTCTGGGTTAGTTTCTAAAAGCCGTTGAAAAACTCACCAATAAATAATTTAATAATTTTCTTAAGAGTGAAGTTACAAAACTACAGGGTATGGATTGGATACCGGGTGTGTCTCATTTGAAAGCTGCTGTTCAAGTGATTAGCGGTGACACTCAGGGTGCCGGAAGAACAATGGAGAATTTTCATAAGGAATGCCCGGGAGTTTCACAAGTAACTTCTTTAGTACAGCTCGCTACAGGAGATGCGGAAGGTGCATTAGAAACCCAGAAACGTTTTTTCGGAATTCCTGGTCAAGGCATTGGTGATATTGCTAAAGGTATTGCCCAAGGTGCGTAATATTGCTGCCGAGGTAAGATGGTAATAACACCACATGTATTGAATATTCTCTCTTTTAAAGGTAAGGGCGAGTAACGACGGTGCTGTGGGTATGTTCTTAGGTGTCGAGCAGGCTACTGGTCAACTGGTCATCGGTTTACTCATCAGATTATAAAGTTAACGAACCTAAAAAAAATGCCACATCACTCCCCCTGTGTGAAAATGTGCTCTACATATTTACATGCATTACTTAATTGGAAATAGTTAAATAAAGGCAATTCAAATAATAAAATATTCTCTTCGTTTTATAGTTTAAACATTCTTTAGGTTCACAATTTGATCTGAAACCTCTATCTGAAATGTTGTACTGGAAACTTGAAACATTTTCTTTTTTGGATGAAACTTCATGTGGAGTGGTACAGTGGCGGAAATTCTAATATAGCCTCACCCATTTTTTTTTTGGAATAATAGTTTTCAGTTAATTAAGCATCTTTTCAGATGAAAGTGTAACTTCGGTGTGGAAAAAAAGTATGATTTGGACGGACCAGACGATTGACAACGTTACTGGCGTGATCTCAGGACAGAATCAGAAATATTTACCAAGCGTTACTTCGGTGGTGGAACTTTAATGTTTTGGGGCGTTTTCCTAATGCGGAGAAGTGCCGTTTGTCCCAAAAATGTCACCAAAAGACTAAATACAGATGTTGGAGATTAGTTTAATTGATCATAGATAGACTTTGATGATAGAACATATCTTGCCAAAGGACAACAAATCAACACATTGTGCCAAAGTGACAAAACAGTGGTTGGGAGAGAGAAATGTTGAGATATTGGATTGGTAAATCTCTGGGGATTCACTTTTAATTTTGTTTGCGATATTGATGTTAACAAAGTAAAATTAGCTCAAAATCAATTCTTTAACTTTGCCAGAGCTGATTACTTTAGCATGCAAAATCTATTAGCCACTTCAGATTCGTCTACTGTTTTAAATTGTTAGGATTTGATTAGTGCTGTGAAATATTTTTATTGTATTCCTTTTGGTTGTGTTTTCTGTACAATTTACAGCTAAAAATCAGGCATCAAAACCACCACCCTGGTTCGATAAGAGGTTAAAACATCATAAAAATAAAAATAACAAAGCTTGGAAAAGATATATTCGCAATGGCTTTAGCTACGATTATAACAGTTTTACAATCTTACGACGACTCAACTGTTATTCGCTGATTGCCATCGCAAGTAAGTTGATTCAATAAAACTCAAGCTACGTAAATGTCCACATGAATTTGAGAAATATGTCAACTCAAAACGGAGAACTCATAATGTACCTGATGGCTGATGGTTCGGTTTCATCTGATAATCATCTAGATCTAGAGCATAGCATAGATCATTCATTCTTGTCGTAATTTAGTTGATCCAGTTATTGATTTTAATATGACCGAAATGGACCAATTCACTATGGAGACTGAAGTTGGCTGGCTTTGAAGAGAATATATCAGTTGGACCTGATGGAGTTCCAGCTTCCGTCATGAAAAAATGGCCTCATTCTCTTACACCTCCTTAATCTCATCTATTTAGTCTCTCACCTAAATCTTCTTTTTTCCCCGATATTTGGAAGTTGTCATACATAACACCTCTGCACAAGAAAGGTAAGCATGATACTGTGTCTAACTATAGACCAGTTGTAAAATTGTCTGCCATACCCAAATCTTCCAAAACTATCATATCCGATCTCTATTACAATTGCAGGTCTTTAATGTGAAATAAATAACATGATTTCGTTAAAGGTCTACAACGACTAATTTGGTATCCTTGCTTTCATATGACTTGAAATGTATGGAAAGAGGAAATATGGTTTATTGTGTGTACACCGATTTCAGTAAAGCTATCGACAGAAATTCTCATGCGGTCTTCTTGTAAAAGCTTTTTTCTTTAGGGACTCCTTCTGGGTTTTCAAAGTGGATAGAATCAGACCTGACTGATCGGAGCAGATAATTTTTAACTCGACTATATCAAAAGCTAACTCGGTAAATTCTGGAGCTCCTCAGGGAAGTCATCTGGGGCCATTGTAATTTATCTTATTTGTTAATGGTGTTCAGCATGTCATAATTAACTCCGAGCTTCTTATTTATGTGGACGACATAAAAATATTTATGGAAATTTCATGTCTAAACGATTGGCTTTTAATGCCGGATGATTTTAATCGATTTGTGGATTGGTGTAACAGTAAATGTCTCCTCTTGAATTTAGACAAATATTTTATGATGTCTTTTTTCAAGAAGATTCAAGTATAGATCATATTACGGATTTGCGTACTTGGCTGAAAACTAGATTTTAGACAACATATTGACCACATTGTTAAAAAAAGGATTCCATACTATTAAAGGTTTCATCAGACGATGGTTGAGGGAAATAAGGGATCCTTATATTGTAAAAGCTTTAGTTGAAGGACTCTTTAGACCCATCCTTGAATACGGAAGTATTGTGTGGTCTCCATCTTGTTCTGCACATAAAGTAGGGATTCAGTGAGTCCAGAAAATATTTCTCCGTTTCGCATTGAATGATTTGCCGTGGCATCTCGAATTGCCACGTTATCAGAGTTAACTTGCATTAATTGATTTGCAGTCACAAAAATATCGTCATGAAATATCTAAGGTTGTTTTGATTCACTCTTTATTGACCGGGGAGATTAACTGTCCCGAGCTTTTATCAATGTTACATACAATGTAACGTACCAATAAGGAATCTCAGACAATTTGGATTACTTGACAGAGACTTATCGAACCTGGTATGTGATGATTGGCCCGATAGAATCTCGATAGGCCTCCTATAATAAATACTTCGACAGAATAGATTTTAGTTTAAGTAAGAATCACCTAATAAATAGGGTTAGTAACATCAAACCCTAGAATTATTTATATTTTTGCTTTGCACAGTCAGGGCAGGTATGTATGTAGGATGATCTCTAAAGTCCATCAACGATCAGCGAGCTGAAACTAAAGTACTCGGTGCAGTTATACCAAAAATCACCGATGTCCTCTGAGATTTGCTCCGCTTGGCTGATCGTATGAACTTAGTCTTTGACCTACCGTGGAAGTGGATAGCCCATATAAAATTGAAGTGGAAAGTAGTAGTGCACTTGTGGACTCAATAGTGACTAATAATAATTGATTGATTAATACTCATACTCTTGTTAACTATCAAACTATTTAATACTTTACTTGATGATTGAACCCTTATATTGAATTATAAATAAAGTGAATTTTACTTTAGTTGTGTTGAAAATAATAGCTTGGAATACTACATGTATGTATATCTATAAATTAATCCTATGATATATATTTAAAGTACGGATATGCAATTTCTTATTAGCTATATCTCCCTTTGTTGTTGCCTAATAGTAATAGTAACTAATACAACATAAATATCCTTTACTCGGAAAGCTGAAATAAATGCTTAGAGCTGCCCACAACTAAACGCTCGCGTTTTCCTTACGATCCTATTCATAATAAGGTTTTGCACATTTTCTTGTGTCACTTTTATGGTCTAACAAAATTTTCATTTTTGCGATTGTTGTAGCTGTCTTGGCGCTTTTCTTCAACTGCTCTTAAGCCTTGCCCAATAACGTTCTATTGGACGAAATTCTGGTACATTAGGCGGATTAAGGTCTTTGGTTACAAAATACCACTTCATACCACTCAAAAAGTTTAGCAGTGTAGCTTAAATTGGTAACGGGTCTGTAGAAATGTCGCACTTATTGCCCTTTTTATGCAAGGGAACAATCACAGAAACCTTCCATGGACTGTACTCATAGACACTAATCGAATGAGCCAATAATTTTAGCCTGTATGCTCATCGGCTCTTTGCAGCTCTAAAATGCAGCGGAAATGGGCAGTTTTCGCGGAATTAGTCTAACAACGTCCAGGCACCCCTGCGGCATTTTAATATGATCATCTTAAAGCTTTGTTTGCGACATGTTACAGCCTGTATGTTTATGGGCTCCCTTTTTTGCAGTCGCCTCCCCAACTAGTGGCCCTATTGGGAATTTGCAAATAAACTCAATAATCAGTGATTTTATTATAATTAAGCTCTTCTAAGAATACTACAGTACTCTGATAATGTTGTAATAAAATATCTACACTGGTTTTGCAAGCAGTATGAATACAAATCTTTTAATTTTACTTTTCAATTAAATAATTGCCACTGATAACCCGACAGCAATAAAAGTTCACTGAAAAATTCAATTACAACTTTCACTGCGACTAATCTTTGCCGTTTGAATGACAACAAGATCACGATGAGTCTACAAACAGAAAGAAACAGAAAGCTCTCTGTTATTGTGTGCGGTGGCGTTTACTTATCAACGAGGGAACTGCTTGATATCAATTTGAATTTGAGTAAACAGATTTGCGAATGGACACAAACCGAAGTTGATTTCAGTCGGGTCAGTAGCTTTCGGCTCAAATTTTAAGATTGCGCCAAGTCAAAATACAGTCGAGCACAAGTCAACAGTTGCAGTCGAAAGCTGTTCGAAATCGGTTCAAATAAAGTTCCGAAGATTAATCAGTCCAAATTGTGTTTCGGCTTTACCTGATCGCATAGACCAGTTTATATATTTCCAGAGAGACTCCGCTAAACTACTCTGTTCAATAATTACTGTGTTAGTTTTTGAAAGTCGTTAAAACAGTTACCAATAAATAAAGTAAACATATGTTTTTGGTTTAAAGAGAAGTCCAATAATACCGGTCATGGATTTTGTTTTGTTTCCCACCATGAAAGCTGCTGTCCAAATGATAGCCCGTGACTCTGACGGTGCGACTGAAACAATGGACAATTTTTGCAAAGACTACGGACTAGGAGGGATAAGAGGAGAAAATGAGGAAGAAAAAAAAGAAAGCGTGAAACGTATCCTAAATACTTTTGGCAATAAGTTAAATATTATTCCTGGTGTTGGCCACGCAAAAGGTTGGAATTGGGTAAAAATAAATTGATGAACAACTGAAGTGGAAAGCTTCTGATTCTAGGCGCTATTCATCATGCTTTTGGGGATCATGAAGGTGGAAATAAAGCACTCAATTCAGCAACTCGATCTGCTGTGATTGTTGGAAGTGCTGCTGCTGCCGGCTTAGCAACGGGAGGTTCTTAACATGAATTTACTAAAATAATATAGTTTATGAAATTGCTATGTTGACAATTTTGAAGGTCATCGCTCTGAATACCAATGTTCCCATACGTATACATACTACGCCACTCGGCTATACCCAGCAGGAAATTTACACATGACGGCATCGAGGAAGTCATCAATAAAAGGGCATGTATACTCATTCCAACATCGATGACATTTCTCACGGCGATGTCATTGGAAAGTCATGCATGCCTTTCTGCATGACCACGGAATGTATGGGGTCATCACAAAAATACAAAAAGAAGAAGATTTGGATTACTGAGAAGCGCATGAAACAACAAAACCGCAATAAAACTTCAGCTCACTTGAGACAAACAAACTCCTATGCCTTCCTGTTAGCATGGCCATGTCCTCAGAATTGGCATACATACCTTAGTCATGCATGAAATCATCGATGTACAATTTCACGCAATCTCCAATTTCCTGCTGGGTAGTTTTGAACATGCGGAGACATGCATACATGTACGTGTTGCTGTTAGTGACGGTTTATTCATGTAATATTAATCAATTATCGAGTGTCATTGACACACTGTTGAACTTAAGATCGTCGAAACTAATAACAGTTACAACCGAACGACTAGTAACGAATCAAGAAGGAATTACGAAATTGTGCAAGTTTAATAGATTCTAAGTAAAGCCGGATTTTTTTGTGGCAATGTTAATATTTTTAGCTTTCACACTACTTTCGCACACAAATAAAAAGCAATTTCGTAACTTGTGATTGCACTCTTTAACCAAGCAGTGTAACATGTACGTACATACATTATCTACATTCATATATTCGTGTTATGCCTCGGGCCGATGATCTTCACAACATATTTCAAAATTCTCAAAATCAGAGGCGAGGCCTTTATTCTAAATGATTCCCACAAAATATTACAATTGTACATCATTAAAGCTATTGTAAAATTTTAGGAATTGCTGCAATCCCTGCAGGAGTATCAGCTGGAGCTTATTACGATATGGCAGCAACCAAAATTACTGGTCAAGAACAAGGATTTGTTGCAGCGATGAATAATGCGTATGAAGATCCATCCGCGGGTAAAATTTTTGATGTAGTCACCAGTGTAGTTCGGGACGCAAAAAAATGTTGAATAAATCTCGTTACCTTATCGCGGCCTTCATAGTGAACGGAAATTTTTTGTCCCTGCTGCTAAACTGTGGAATGCATTGCCGGATAAGTTGAGGAGAATAAGTAGCTAGCGCATCTTCGGAGATCAACTATCGGAATACCTTAAATATCTTGAGTAAGGACTTACTACGTATCGCGTCAGCGCTATCTTTTATCTCTCACTGTTTTATTAATTGAATTCGTTTATTTTATTAATTGTATTCATTTTTCAATATCGTATTAATTGTATACTTTTCAATAATTGTATTATTCTAACTGATTTATTATGTACTTTTTTTATATTTATTGTACTTTTTTTCTTATGTACACCGATGTTTTAATAAATAAGAATAATAACCTTTTGACCAATGCTGCCGTCAGCGGTTTCGAGAAAGAAGCCCAAGTCGCTCTACCAATCTGCAACCACTATAACAACGTCAAATGTGCAAATTATGAAAAAAATTTTTTTTCTACGTATTCTTCTGATATTTTTCTTAAAGAAAAAGGAATAAACACAAAAATGGTTGTTTGAAAATTTCACCCTGGTAAATGAATTTTCATTTTCACAAAATTGGGTTTTCAGGGTATGTGGTTTTGAAATTACTTTCTTTTTCTAAGCCCATATGTTTATTTACACTATACCAAAATCTACACAAACGTGTCAACAATTCTTGTGTTTGTAGGGAACCGCTGAACCAATGTCAATGGAAGTTTCACTGTAAGCTTGATTATTTTATCGTTCATGATTTCGCTACTATTAATCTCCGGATTATGTTGAGTACTCACGGGAAAAATTAAACCCCGTCTTCGCGCATGAAACAGTTTCATTCGTTATACAACAGTTTAAATTTACAACCTGAGCAAGATCTAGATCCACGCGAACGAAGTCGCGAGAATCACGAGCAGAAAGCTAGTTTTGATTATATGTACCTAAATACATCTGAAGCATAAATTTGGCATTGTATGCAGTAGGGCAGAGCGGGGTCACTTGGTCCGGATTTTGTTCAAATCAGCGTAAGGTCTATTCAAAGAAGAAACAAGAAAAGAGTTATTCTTAAATCAGTCCTTTATTTCTTTGACCGCATATTGAGATCAAAAAACTTTGGAAAATCCGTTGTTTACTATACTAAATTTAACTTATAATGAAAAAAGTCATATGGCTCATTAGACCCCACAGACGGGGTCTATTGAAGCACCCAACGGGGTCACTTGAGCCAATGGGTTTTACAAACCTTTGCACATTAAAACATATGAAACATACATAGGAACAAGAACATAATAAAATTTCTGAGATTCCTCATAGAAACAAAAGCAAAATTAAATAACCTTCTAATTAAAAAAAGTAACTTAATTAGTTTAGTTACTGTCACAGTTCATGCAAACATAAACTGCACTGATACCAGAAGTGCATTGAATGTGAGCCCAATCTCGGCAACTAGTGCACTGTACCCATTCTTCTCCTGGGAGACTGTCTGAATAGGACTCAGCGCACTTGAACATGGCTCATTCGACCCCGAGTGTTTTTATAAATAATTTCTTTTTGAAACTTAAGCCATTAACAGTAATCATATTGAAATCAAAATACAGTTACTTGATGTCTGTATTCTGAAATTTGTAATTTTTAAACCAAAATTCAGTGGAACGATGTTTTTTACTGCCAAACTTGCAACATTACGCATTCACACCCAAAACAAACGCCGGCCGGCGACTAAAGCAACAGGGGCTTGACTCCCTCACCCCCCGCTTCGTCTAATGCCACCCACTCGTAGATATCATGCACCGTGTACGTGATACTACAGGTGGCGCACTAGACCCCGCGGCTCAACAGACCCCGCTCTGCCTTACACTTGTTGGGAATTGAATTTGCCAAAAAACTCCATAAATAGAATAGCTCCAGAGAGAAGTGAAACATATGTATGTATAGAGGGCCAATGCCATATAGCCATACGAACGGATCTTAAGGCTTCATACATTTGATTTCAAGCGGGCGGTCTTTTCAAAGCTTGGAGGTCTGATGAAAGCTGCGAGAGAAAGTTCTGTAAAGAGCCGTGCGCTCTTCAAGTTCTTTGAGCAAAGTTGCTTAGACAGGAGACATGATGATCACACTGTAATATTATTTACATTTTTTTCTGACTGCCTCGCTCTTATGCCATTTTTCAGAAGGAAATAGGTGGAGCCTTATCAATAATTTTACAGTGTGCTCCTATCCTATCGTGCCTTTGTAAAATGAGAATCCGTTTGTAATAATTACGAATGAATATTTGCCGCTCCTGGGGTTACCAATGAATTTACAATATCACTACATAGAGTGGCGCCAAATGAGAAAAGAGTGGTGCCGCATTAAATTATGCAATGTAAAATTCTGATTTGAGCAAGCGCAAAATGCTTAATTATAGGAAATGGCAATATTGTTTACTCAAATGATTGCGAGTTAAGCGTAGATATAAATTAAATAAGCGATTGTTGTAAAAAGTTATGTCTTGCGTGAAAAAATTGTTTAGTTAGTCATTTTGCTTGACTTCTTGCATGTCTATTTGGCTGCATATTGAAGTAAAACTTCTTTACGCATGCTTGACTTGGGGAGTAAGCTGGCGAGAGCGTTACGAAAAGTGTGATCGGGCGAGGCAGAGCTTAAAAGCTTAAAGCTTTTTGAGTGTAGCAACAGCGATAAAGAACCGCGCCCGGGTGCACGTAGATTTAAAGCTTCAAGTTTTTAGCACGCGTACGGAGATAGGCGAACCCATAGAATCCGTGGGCGTTATCCGTTGTGGCACAGCTATTATTTGGCAATTCGAGAATCATATTTTATCGAGTGAGGAATAGCCCAGTAAAATTAGAGTTTGAAGCCTGAACAAGCTGGATTTTTGTGGAGTCCCTTTACTTCGATGGCTTAAGCATATCCTGAAAAGTTGCCTAAATTTGAGCCAGGGGTTCTTCTTTTCTTTTGGGGTAAAAGGGGCTTAATTTTATTTTTGAAGTAAAACTTCTTCACGCACGCTTGATTTGGGGAGTAAGCTGGTGAATGCGTGACGAGAGCGTGATCGGGCGAGGCGATCGGAAGTTGAGAGAAGACACAGTGCAGGCCTATTGTCTGTATCACACTGTAGGAGCAAGAGAGAGATATTTGTACAAAATTAATATATGTATATACATACATGTATATATTATACATATATAAAAATATTTATATACATACATATAGATGGAGCTAAAGAAGTTTTACTTCAGTCGTGTGGTCTAAAGCACACTCGTATTTTTTTTACAATATGTATTAATTTCCAAAAGTTTTTTATAGTTGATGATCTAGTAACTTAAATGACCGTTGTTCTTATCTGAACCTGCCAGTTCGATTATTTGTTTGCTTGCCCGTTTGCCTATTTAATTGCTTATATGCTTTGAATGCTATTTGTTATGTATGGGGACTAGGGCTTCTGGCGATGCCCCTAAACAAAAAAACCAGTGGTCTGATATGGTCCATGGTCACTGGGAAATATCAAAACGTATTGTTGTTAATTTAGCGTAAAGGTATCCATTTCGCTTTATGCTAAAATTTAGTGACATATACATACCAACACAGTATTTAAAAATTGAGAAAGTAAGTTTATTAGTAGGTCGGTAAAAAAAATTAATTTAACCGTTTGTAACGCACTATCAATAACTACAATATAATTGAGAAAAAGTATTTTGGGGTTCATTTCAATTAATTTCATTGTACAATGCAGATTTTTTTCAAATTCCGCGAAAGGTTTTCTACCTATAAATTTGTACACCCTCGCTTTAGATGAACATGTTGTATTGTAGAAGTAGATCAACGTTGGGGGCAATTATGGAAAGAACATTACAATAGTAGTTCTTTTGCGTAAGTTTGGTGTCGCTACGTTACACAGATCAAAATATAAAAATAAAATAATAATGTGCATCCCAAGTTTATGAATTAATCAGTAACCCGAAAACGATTGAGACTTCCCCCCTTTCATTCGATTTTTTATTCGGATAGGTGACATCTACCACCCCTATCATTTCTGTATACGCTATACAATCTCTGCATCAATAAATTGTATTAAAATAAAATGTGTTTGCATATAATTTAAAATGGGTACGGCTTACTAGGATTGAAAAGATAGTTGATAAATCAAGAATTATTCTTGCTTTATTATTATTAAGAAGTATGACATTTTTTACCTGTCGACCACTCGACTCTTACCATTTATATAATTTAGCCAGCTACCCGACGTCGCATATGTACATACAGCAGTTTATATGCATCTCCCCATATCCCTGGTAGCGAACGTGTTGAAATACTTGGAAATTTGAAGAAAATTTGTACTAAAATTTCTTAAATGTACAAAGTTTTAAGAAAAAGAGATACTTTGTCTTTATTAACAATTGCACCGTGGAATACCCATTCATTTAAATTGTGTGAAAAATATCCAAACAAGTCAATTTAACAAAATTTTAGATATGCACAATAAATATGAAAATATTAACATACAGTGAGTGTAAAAAGTCTGCGTACGAATATACATATGTAAGTTTTCAATGGAAAAACAATATTTCACCAACACGTTATAATAACTTGATTATTTCTTCACACCATATAATTATTTTAAACCTATGAAATAATATTGTATTCAAAAACAATAAATTATTAGGTCCGCAACTAAGTTCTCGCTGTTTTTTTTTATGAATATAAAACTTTATTATGAAAAAATGGTTACAAATGAGTTATTCAAAGTACTGCCCATCGCTAGCGACAACCTTTTCCCATCTTTCTGGCAGAGCTCGAATACCGTCACGGTAGAAGTGTTCGTCTTTTGAGGTTATCCATGAATAAAGCCAATTTACGATGTCGTCATATGAACGGAACTCCTGATTAGTCAGAGCATGTGCCATCGAACGGAATAAGTGATAATCGGACGGCGCAATATCTGGGGAATATAGCGGGTGGGGTAGGACTTCCCATTTGAGTGTTTCTAAGTATGTTTTGACGGGTCTGGCAACATGAGGCCGAGCGTTGTCGTGCTGTAAAATCACTTTTTCGTGCCCTGATCGTATTGTGGCCGCTTTTCGCGCAGTGCTCGGCTCAATCGCATCAATTGAGTTCGATACCGTTCCCCAGTGATCGTTTCGTTCGGTTTCAACGTCTTTTCAGCGTTTTCGAAGATTTTCGGCCTTCCTTCACGCGAACGGTCGTCAACATCAAAATCACCGTCTTTGAAGCGACGGAACCAATCACGGCACGTTGTTTCACTTAGAGCAGCATCTCCGTAAACTTTTTGGAGTTCTCGATGCGCTTGAGCCGCCGTTTTCTTCGAATGAAAAACGAAAAGCAACACTTCCCCGCAAATGACGATTATTTGGCACATAATCAGACATTTTCACACAACCAAAAGTATATGTTCCAAAAACAAAATCACAAATGTATCAAAGCGGCTTGCTTACCACATGTCTAAGCTTGGTTCATGACGTTTTAGTAATGCTATAATCGACCAACTCTTACTACTGGAGCCATCTATTGAAAAACAGCGGGAGCTTAGTTGCGGACCTAATAAAAAAAACAGTAGTAGAGAAAAGTTCCACGAAACATAAATACTCCCTGTAAGCCGCGAAAAAGTCTTCGTACGGTTGCACTTTCCTAGAAGTGCGTGAAGGAAGTCCCGTTATATTTTCAACATTTGTCGGAGAAATAAACAACGAGTCACTCAACAGGAAGTTTCGACCTGATTTTGTTCTTTTGCGTGCTAGTGTTGCGTCACTAAAGTGAATAATTAGCCAAAATGAGCCCAAAACGGAAGGAAGCTGGCGAAGAAAAGAAAAAAATCATCATTCGACTGCATAACCAGTGCAAATCATTAGGACAAATTACTAGTATCACTGAAAGGCCCAAATCAACAGTACAAGGCATTGTGGATAGGTTTTCAGAAAGAAGAACAATTGAAAACAAGCATCGATGTGGCCGGACCCGGGTTCTAAATGATCAGAGTCGGAGTATAATTCTGCGAACAATTAGGGATAATCCCAAAATAAGTGCCCAAAAATTTCTTCACAGCTCTCAGAATATGCAGGCATTGATGTATCGACAAGTACTGTAAGGAATGTCTTGCGATCGGATGGATATCACGGTCGAACAGCTAGGCGAAAATATTTTATTAATGACATCAACTGAAAAAAGCGTGTAGAATTTGCGAAAAGGTACGAAAACGAGCCTCTAGAATTTTGGCAACGCGTAATATTCACAGATGAGAGTAAATAGTATTTTTCCTCACAAGTGCGGCGGTGGTTTCGATAAGGAGGTCGAAGAAGGAGGAGTCCGTGGGAGCGGAACGGGGGGTGCGGGGGGCGGAGCCCCCTGCAAATAAAAAAAACAATTTTTGCTGTAATTATCTCTCAAAAAGATATGCGAAAGGTTTTTATGATATCTAAGGTACAGATGTACAAAGCAATATACTATTACCCGGCTTAAATAATTTATTTAGGTACCTGAAAAGCATTAAAAGGATGTTTAACACGTGCGAGTATATAAAAAAAAAGGGATTTCTTGAAGATATATTCTGAGTGCACGAGTCTTAACGTCAACCGTCGAGTCGAGTGCTCCTCAGGTAGATTTCTAGAGCTCATCATTGCTATTGCAAGTGCAAGCGAGAAATGCATACTCCTGTCCAGTGATCAGTGTGGGACATGTACTCACTCCTTCTCATTGCGTTAATCGAGCGACACAAATGCACTCAGGTATACGGCTCCCGCTGAAGGCTGAAGGATTTCTTGAAGAATTGAATTGAAGAAGAAAGAAAATATTCTGAGTGCATTTCCATTTCAGGTACCCGTGCGTTATTCGAAGTCTCCCTTGCGTTCTTTAAAATTACCAATGGGTTATTCCCAACAGGTTTTACAGTGGGCAATCGGCGTGTTTCCAAACGCAAACCCGTGCGGAATAGTAGTGGTTTCCGCGCACGTGTGAGGAAATATAATATTTTTAACTCGGACGGAAAATGTACGGTATGGAGAGAAGCGAACACAGAGCTGGAAAAGAAGAATTTATGCCCGACGGTGAAACATGGAGGAAGCTCTGTTCTAGTCTGGGGGTGTATGAGCGCTTCCGGTGTAGGGAATTTGCTGTTTATAGAGCGTATAATGGACCACAAACATTACATTAATATCCTCAAGGATAATTTAGTTCCGAGTGCAGAGAAAATGGGGATACCGATTATGTCTTCATGCACGATAACGACCCAAAGCATACTGCAGCGAATACTAGACTTTGGCTCCTGTATAATACACCCCGTGTACTGCATACCCCTCCATAATCCCCGGATATTAATCCTATAGAGCATCTTTGGGATGTTCTAGACAAGCGGGCTCGAAAGCGGAATATTACAAGTAAGCCAGCTCTGAAATCAGCACTACAGGAAGAATGGAACTTGATATCAGCTGATGTGACCAGTAACGTTGTCAAATCAATGTCGAGAAGATTAAAGGCTATAATTAAAGCGAAAGGGTATCCTACTAAATATAAAGTGTAAGTAAAAAAACTTTATTCCGTGTATTTTAATATAATTTGGTTATTTTTACTATTCCAAAGGCCCGACCGTACGAAGACTTTTTGCGCCGATAATAAGGAGGTTTTTTGTTTGGTAAAGCTTTTTTCCAGTACTGAATTTTTTTTACTGTTGTTTTTTAATAAAATGTTATTTCCTAGTTTTAAAATAATTATATGGTATGTGATGTATAATGAAATAATTAAAACGTAGACTTTTTCCACTCACTGTATATGCTCCTCACCTACACCTAAAAATATTTATCCGCCATTCCGCATTTATTCAACATTTAATTCCTCGCAGTGGCAGAATTAATCGCACAAATCAATTCTGGCACGGATTTTGATCGAGGTTTGTACCTCTCTGTGTTCCTCTGCTCTCTGAATAGCTCCAGATTTCTTGGCCATGGGGGCAGATGTTGATCAACATCCAGTTGTTTATGAGCACCTACCGGTGTTTTTAGGATTAAGTTCTTCCAAGAATACTAAATTACTGATAATATTATAACAAAATATCTGCACTGCTCTTACAAACACCATGCATGAATACAATTCTTCTAGCTCCACTGGTAAAATCAATTATATAATTCCCATTTATAACCTGACAACGATAAAAGTTCATTGAAAAATTCAATTGCAATTTTCACTGAGACTAACACTTTGAAGTTTGATTAGCAAGAAGTGGCGAAGAATGTAAACCGAAAGCTTTCGGTTACTGTGTGTAGTGTTTATTTATCAACGAGGAAGCTGTTTCATATCAATTGGAATTTGAGAACACAGATTTGCTAATGTACACAAACCGACGTTGATTCCAGTCGAGTCGGCGGCTTTCGTCTGAAATTTTGAGATATGCGCTGAGTCGAAGTTTAGCCGAGCATAACTGAACAGTCGCAGTCGGAATCTGTGAGAACTCGGTTCAAATAAAATTGTGCATGAATTGTGTTTCCCTTATAACTGATCGCATAAAGAACTTATAACTAGACTTTTGCTCCGCTGAACTCCGCTGTTCAACAATTTTTGTGCTAGTGCTTGAATTCGGTTAAAAATTAACCAATAAATAAAGTAATAATTTTCCTTAAACAGTTCAAAGAGTAGGTGCAAAAATGCCGGGCATAGATTGGATACCGGGTGTGTCTCATTTGAAAGCTGCTGTTCAAGTGATCAGCGGTGACACTCAGGGTGCCGGAAGAACAATGGAGAATTTTCATAGGGAATGCCCAGGAGTTTCACAAATAACTTCTATAGTACAGCTCGCTAGAGGAGATGAGGATGGTGCAATAGAGACCCAGAAACGTTGCTGGGGAACCATTAACAATGTGGCAAATGGTATTCCTGTGGTTGGCCATGTAAAAGGTGCGTGATATTGGAATTGGCTAAAAATAAATTTCGATAAGCATTGAAGTGAAATGATTTTGTTTCTAGGCGTTGTCCATCATGCTGTTGGAGATCATGAAGGTGGAAACAACGCACTAAATGCAGCAACTCGATCTACAGTCGTTATTGCAAGTGGAGCTGCAGCCGGATTAGCAACGGGAGGTTCTTAACATGAATTTAATAAATTATACAACTAATAGAATCGCTATTTCGGCAATGCTGAAGATTATCGCCCGGGTACTAGCATATAAGTATTTACACATGTCGGCTACAGTTTCAGAGATGCGGATGTTTACATGTTTTGCGGTTAGTGATCGATTCAGGTAAACCATAGAAATTCATTAATGATATTAGAAAAGGTTCAGATCTCAGACTACTAGGATACTTTATTAAATCCTGAAACTCCAGAAACTAAATCGTTAATGAATTATTCACATTTAAGATTTAGTTTTCAAGGGGAAATAAAGCACTTGATTACCCTTACTTAGAATTTTCCGTTACCTGGGCTTGGGATGGGACGTACAGAAGTGAATTACCTTTTTGATTATAATAGCGGCAATAGGAATACACACTCTGTGAAAATTACCTATTACGGTTCATGAGATGCAGCCTGGTAATAGACAGACTGACAGCGGAGGCTTAGTAATAAAGTCCCGTAGGCCTTCGGGTACGGAACCCTAAAAACTGCCATGACCTTTCAATGTCAATCGCCAATACGCGTACTATGGATGCAATATTTTTTCGTGTGATCCAGAGTATTGGGGAATTTACCTCTTTGATGCATTTGTGTGTATTTATTCGTTTTATTTTATTTTCTTCCAGGTTTACGAAAAATAGTAGAAATGATTTTTTAGTTACACACTCATTAATGTTGGCGACGCACAACTTCTTGCCCAGATTTTTAATGTTGAGGTAAGCTCTCTTGTCCATTTTGCGAAATCGCAATATATCGATAGGGTATGCTTTTTTATATGTATATCCCTATTTGAAATCGCATCCAATTTTCAAACAAGTCACAATGACTTAAAGTATAATAGTTATTTTAAGTCAGTAACACCAACATACATAGTTATGCTTGTATCTCCGAAACTACAGCCAACGGGCGTCAAATCTGCGTATATTATTCCTCGGGCCGATGACCTTCATATACAATTAAAAATACTCAAAATTGGAGGAAAAGCCACTAATCGAAAAAATTACCACAAATTTTAATAGGTGCACATCATCAAAGCTTGTTCTGAATTTTAGGAATAGCTGCTATTCCTGCAGGAATAGCAGCTGGGGCTAGTTACGATATTGCAGCAACTGAAATAACTGGTAAAGATCAAGGATATGTCGCAGCGATTAAGAATGTGGTTGATAATCCTTCAGCGGGTGCTATTTTTGATGCAGCGGCTATTCCTGTTGGTGATGGCTTAGCTGGCTATTCTGGAGGACAAGTTGCAAGTAAAATTTCAACTCAAGTAAAATTGAATTCTTTAGAAGCTGCTAGAGCAGCTAAAGCGGATCAATTGAATGTGGCGCTTGACCAGGGCGCAGCAGGTGGAGGAGGAGGAGGAGGAGGAATGACTTCAGGTCAAGCGATCACAATAGGAAAAGAAATAAATGCTATTACTTCCGAAATAAATGTAATTAAACAAGGAACTCCAAAATATTGGGTTGATGCAAAATCTGGAGAAGTTGTTTCTGCTCCACCGCCTTCAAGTGTCACAGTTCCGGTTTCTGGATATGTTGACGAAAATAGCGAAGTGGAAAAAGAAAAAAGTTCAACAGCTCCGACTCGTGTACATGTTCCTGAATATGTTACCGAAAATAACAAAAAAGAGTCAGAACCCCTCTTAGAAGTTTCCATGCCTAAATATGTTGACCGAAACAACGAAAAACGACAGGAAGATCTTTTAAATGAAATTTCCGCAGAGTATGTATACAATTTTGATAGTCTACCGTTATTTTTAAATGCTTAGACTAGTTGCGATCGATTTGAATTTATAGCATAGCAATAGTGTGTTTTTACCATTTGGTGAATTTTATAAATTTTAACGAATATTTTTTTCGAAATAAGTCTCCTCGAGACTATGGCATCAAATTCACAGAGGGTCTGGCTGGAGTCGGAATGTGCGGTCTGAGTGAAGATGTGTGCATCTCCCGCTCGCTAGGCAGATTCGTCTCCGTTTTCCAGGCGGAAGTTCTTGGCATCCTGATCTGTGCACAAGAGATTTTGAAGAGGAAACTGAACGGGAAAAACATTTTTATTTTCTCCGACAGTCAAGCTGCTCTTAAAGCACTTGACTCGTATATAGTTTCGTCTAAACTTCTCAGTGAGTGTCGTCACTCGCTTGATCTTATTGCGACCTCTAATCAAGTCTCAATAATCTGGGTCCCTGGCCACTGTAACATAGCAGGCAATGAGACTGCGGACAGGTTGGCGAAAGAAGGGGCCTGCTCTTCCTTTATAGGACCAGAACCCTACGTGGGTGTTGCACCATCTCTCATCAGTCGCTCGATGGAGGATTGGGTCCGCTCTGACAGTCTAAGATGTTCTTGCATCGAGTCGACCTAGGCCTCGGCAGACGTCTACTCAACCTCAGTAGATGCCAGTTGAGCCAAGCAATGGCCCTTATTACTGGCCAGTGCAGGCTGAACACGCATCTTCATACTCTACGAATAGCGGATTCGCCGCTTTGCGGATGCGAGTTGGAGGACGAGACTATTGCTCACTTTTTGTGTGCATGTCCGTTCTACAACAGTGCCAGAACCGCTTTTTCCGGAAACTACCATGTAGATCCCAATGATCTACATAAACTCACGCTGCCCACCATCTTGAGCTTTGTTAGAAGAACTGGTTGTCTAACGGCTCAATCTGGGCACCGAGATTAACTCAGATGTCGGTCTCTCTTCTCGAGGTTTGTACAATGGACCTTTAGTCTAAGTGCAGGGTTTAGATACCCGCCTCATGATAATCTACATCTACATTTATATGGCATCAAATGGTATAAGGATTATTAACCCAATCTGTTCTTTAGGCTCGAAGATGCACTAGACTATGATTCATACGTGGACGCTACTGTGACTAAAGACAACAAGAAGGAAAAGCTGAGCAAGTTGAAAAAACATGACGAACAAAAGCCTGACAGACATATTCCTCAATCTAACGCGCAATTTACTACGTTGTCGGAATTATCTGAATTGCTACATCGTATTAACGAAGATCCAAATCGTGATCCAAATAATGACCCAACACGTACTTTGGAGAAAAGGTTAAGCCAGTTAATGAGATGGTCATGGATACCTTTGGATATGCCAGAACAATTTTCGTACACGGTAAAGATTTATTCAAATTAAGCCTTATTCGAATGTTAATCCTTTCCTCTAGGCCGCAGTTCAATTAAACAGCGATGTTCAGGGATTACATCACAGTTTCATTCGTCATATGACTGAATGGGAGGACGTTATTTCATTTGATTCAGCGTTAATGAATCGTCTCTCTCCAATTATGAACGAAATTAGACGTCTTCTGTCTGTGACTGCGAATACAGCGCAAGAAGCACGAGAGAAATCCCAAAAAGCTCGAGAAGATTTACGAAATGCTCTCAGGAAACTAGCGAACGGTAAGCTTAATACGTTGAGATTTTTGTATATTACTCGTAGATAATAAATATCAAATTTTTTAGATGTTTATTTGGATGTCAAAAAGGCTTTAGTTGAAATCCAAATGTTATTGTACCGCTTTATGCAAGAAAACCTCACTTTTGACAAATATATTGGAAGAACTGTTAATGCAGAAGGTCACATCCAATTACATTTCAAAGTGAAGACAATAACAGGAAAAACCAAGGTTATGGTCGTTTGCGTTTCAGACACGTTGTATCACCCATGGTTCAACCCTCCTCTGTACAATGATAAGCGCCCAACAAGAACGGTCGTAACAGTGTTCTTTAAACCATGGTGGGAGGGTTACAGCAAAACCCTGCTTGAAACAAAAGAAGAAATGGAAAATAAAAAAAGAATATGATACATCTTCATAAATTGATTTTTATAGCCGAATACCAAGGCTGATATTTTTTTAATTTGTTTATTGTAATCACTGTGGCATTATCTCTATAAATAAATGTTATCATAAAAGCAATAATTGTTTTGTGGGTGTATAGGAGACCGATGGTCAATTTTAAATTCCAATCACTTTTACTCATTGAGATCACAGCATCATCCTGAGATCTCGATGTGTAACTATAAACCGGCTGAACGGAAGCATGAGAAATATTTCGCTACAAATACAATTGAAATTCCCGAAAAGAAGTGCGCGTAAGTACATATGTACACTTCCTAAAGGCTCACCTTTTCTAGCCATTTCCGTTGTCTCATAAAATAATTCCCGAACATGCTAAGACATGTTTGAGAATTGTTTTTCATGCTTAGCACTTTTAAGTCAAGGTCAGATGTGCGCAGCCGGTCACGTTGCAGTCGGGGCACGAGACACCAATAGTGTTTATTTTTTTTATTACTTACAATATTTATTTATTTATTGACACGTGTTTTGATTACATCATACACGGGGTTCCAACACAAAAAGTAATTACAATAGTATAAAATAGTGTTAAGTTCCGTAGCAATGCACCTCCGTAAGCAATTTTTTCATGTCGCGCCGATGAAATAGTTTTTTGCGCTTATCATCATGTAACATGAAGCTCTTGTTTGTTGCAGCGACCGAAAACGCTTCCGTGGGAGCGCATCGCTGTAGCCTTGCACCATGCCTGCGATCACTGCACGGGCAATGTCGCGACGCAAGCTCAGCAAATATGCAATGCTGGAACTGTACGCTCCCACGGGAACGTCTGCTTTTGATCTAGTCGTAAGTGTTAGTAGTTTAATAGTCTATTTAAGGTGCTTTTGTTTGTTAATAAATGTCATTCAGTTTACAGCAGTCCAACAGTTTGGTCTTTTTGATCCACCGCTCGTTTAACTTCCAATTTATTACAGCTTACAGATATTCAGTGAAACACTGAATACCTGCCTTCGAAGGAGAATATTCTGTGGGCATAAGGTGTAACACCCTATAGCTCCAAGGAAGAGCAAAATAGCTCTTGCCTCAAACATTGGTGACCCCGACGTGATTCTGGTGAAACACTTGAATCACTACAACCTCATTATCATCGTATCTTCCTCTGCTTTGCCCTATAGTCATGGGTTTGGACGAACTAGGTTCTCGGCAGCAAGAGACCGGAGAAGCCATACGCACGCTATGGGTAAATTACAATAAAGATTCAAATAGCAGGAAAACAGCTGAAAGGCTTCAAAGGAAGCTTATAACACTGGATGATCTTTGGACGGAGTTTGAAGCTACTGACAATGACATTCGAGAAAACTTTGGTGATCGAGTCGATCACTCATATTTTGCAAAGGATTATTACAACAGCATTCAAGCTGGCTATAGGCGAATGAGAGCAGGCATTGTGTCTCGATTGCAGAAACTCATAATATCCCCAGATGGAAATGCGTCAAATCCCCAAGAATCAGAGGACGAAGGAGGCGTATACCATGCAACTGCAGGCCAAGAGCACGTTGAGCCACACATGGCCGATCAGCAACCTGGCCCTGCCGCATCACGCCCAGCGACGCATGAAAACCAATCCGATTACTCAGAAGGCGCAACAGCGGCTTTCTCCGAAGCATCTCGATCAACTGGGGCCATTCCCAAAATGAAAAAAACGATAAGGTCAATATCGAATCAAACCCCACGAAATGAAAGCGGAATCATTCGCAAACATAAGGCACTCATACAAGGCTTCCAACGGCTGCTATCAGGCTTGCGAGCCGGACATTCAGTAGATCAAACCATTCACTACTACAAAATAACCATAAAGACGATTGAAGAACATTGGAGCGAAATTCGAGCGCTTCATCGTGAAATTTGGGAGCAAGTCCATGATCCAGTCGGGCTTGGTTATGAGCAAGAACTTTATTTTAATTTGGAAGAGCAGACTCAAGCCCAGATCATTCAACTACATACATGAAAGGATGAGCCTAATTGGCTGCAATCAGCCACAGAGTACCCCACCATTCACAGGTGTGAACAATAATACTAATAATATGGTAAAGCTCCCCAAAATTGTATTGCCAAAATTTGACGGGGATTACCTAAAATGGAGACAATTTTGCGATCTCTTTATAGAACTGGTCCACAACCAACCCATCGCTGAATGCCAAAGGCTATGGTACCTCAAAACAAGCCTTTCCGGTGAGGCTGAGAGGCTTATTCGTCACTTCACTACTTCTGAAGGAAGTTACGCATCGGCATGGAAAATAATCAACGATCGGTACGAAAATGCAAGACTCCTTGTTGGAGCGCTTCTCCACAAGCTTCTTTCACAATCAGCTGCAGCAAATGAAAGCTCTGCAGCACTGAAGGCCTTGCATGACACAACACAGGAATGCTTGCTAGCATTGGAAAATCTGGGAGTGCCCACAAATCAATGGGATCCTCTCCTAATTCATATCCTAATTAAGAAGTTGGACAAAACCACTCACACTCTGTGGGAGCAATCTCTCACACACCCAAGGAATCTGCCACCATTGAAAGGGTTCCTGGAGTTCTTAGAGACCCGTTTCCAGTCTCTTGAGGCCCTTGGCACCAAAGGAAAAGCAGGTAGTGACAATAGACCGCACTCGCTGAAGTCACTGGCCTTCACAGTTAATACAGGAGCGAATTGTCCATCATGCAACGGAAACCACAAATTATTCAGTTGTCCAGGATTCCTGCAGCTATCACCATCCGAAAGATCGGATGTAGTAAGGAAGGCCAATATTTGCTTTAACTGCTTAAGCTCTGGGCACCACTCAGCTTCCTGTTCTGCAGGTAATTGCACCAAATGCTCTCGCAAGCATAATACTCTACTTCATCTCGAAAAGGATTCTCGGATGCCAACAAAACATAATACAAAGTCTAAAGAAAGGACGTCTGGCGATAAGCCCTCTTCCTCAAGTGCAAGGGATAAGAAGGATGCCTCTTCGAGTTCAACAGACTCATCAACAGCTCTGACGGCCAAGGCCATCCCAGCACCAAGAGACTATGTGCTGCTTAGTACAGTCCTAGTCAACCTTGTAAATGATGATGGACACAGCATGCAATGCCGGGCAATTCTTGATTCCGGCTCTCAAATAAACTTAATCACAGAAAGGATGGTCAAACAGTTGGGACTAAGGCAAGCCCGCCAGCTAATGTCAATAGAAGGAATTGGTCGGCACAAACAACAAGCCTAACGCAGGGTCAATGTGAAGGTTCAATCCATGAACAACAATTACAATGTTCGGTTAGAAGCACATGTTCTACCGCGCATAATTTCCCCACAGCCTACCCAGGCTATAGACATCTCTAACTGGTGTATTCCCAACAACCTGAAATTGGCTGACCCGCAATTCAATCAGCCGGATTCAATAGATCTTCTGATTGGTGCAGAGCTCTATCACTCGGTCCTTTCCATAGGACAAATAAAATTGGGAAATTCCTTGCCAGTCATGCAGAATACAGTTTTTGGTTGGTCTATAGCGGGCAAGATCTGCAGCATGCCCCAATCTCACGCCGCATGTGGTGTATGCACCGAGGACAAGCTTGATCAACAACTAGAAAGGTTCTGGAAATTGGAAGATACAACACCCCCCAACAGTAGCCTCACATTGGCAGAAAGGCATTGTGAAAATTATTACAATCAAACAACTATGCGAGACAATCATGGACGCTTCATAGTAAGATTACCTTTCAAGGATGACCCAACAAAATTGGGACAGTCCCATGACATTGCACTGCAAAGATTTCACTCTTTGGAAAAAAGGCTTGGTTGACAACCAGAGCTACAGGCACAATACATACAATTCATGGAAGAGTACATAAATTTAGGGCATATGAAGAAGGTCGACCTCAAGGACATTGTACAGCCATATTACTTTTTACCACATCATTGCGTTGTCAAGCCAGATAGTAGCACAACCAAGGTCCGAGTGGTATTCGATGGCTCGGCCAAAACTTCATCTAACGTCTCTTTGAACGACATACTAGCAGCAGGCCCAACCACTCACGACGATGTATTCTCCATCCTATTGCGTTTTCGACTGCCCAGATTCGTTTTCACAGCTGATATAGCCAAAATGTATCGGCAGGTAAGGCTGCATCAAGATGATCAAAAATATCAGCTAATATGGTGGAGAAGTGAACCAAGCCAAAAGATTAATTGTTATCAGTTACAAACAGTGACATATGGCACCACCAGCGCTTCATACCTGGCCACAAAGTGTCTTCAAGTCCTGGCGGAAAAGGAAGCCACGAATCGCCCTCTTGGAGCTGAAGTATTGGCGCGCGACTTTTACGTCGATGACGTCCTCACTGGCTTAAATAGTCTGGCGATAGCAATGTTAATACAATCTCAATTACAACAAATTTTGGAGTCAGCCGGCTTTCAGTTAAGAAAATGGTGTGCTAATCACCCTCGATTGCTACAAGGCATTCAGCCGCAGGACCAGGAATTACAATTAGACTTCACTGATAAGGCTGAAGACAACATTAAGACAAAAATCGCTCCAGTAACCGTGGTCGCCAAGATATTTCTGCAGAAATTGTGGGAGCTAAAAATAGATTGGGATGCGGCTCTACCTCAAGAACTACATACGTCCTGGATTCAATATCGGGAAGGATTAAAATCATTAAGTAAAATCGGAATTCCCAGACACGTTTTCTCCCACCAGATCCCAAAGACCACACAGTATCATATCTTTGCAGACGCTTCAGAAAGGGCATATGGAGCTGCTGCATATGTACGGTCTGTACAAGATAGTGGGACCATAGTAGCACGGCTATTATGCGCTAAGTCCAGGGTAGCGCCGAGGAAAACAATTTCCTTACCCAGGCTTGAATTGTGCGCAGCCAAAATGGCAGCAGATCTGGCAACAAGAATCAAAAAGGACCTCAGGCTCACGGCCGAACCAATTTATCTATGGAGTGATTCTGAAATCGTACTATCCTGGATCAACTCGCCTTCATCCTCTTATCAAACATTTGTGGCAAATCGGGTATCGGCTATACAAGAGCATACCACGCCCGTGCAATGGCGTCACGTCCCTTCAAAGGACAATCCCGCTGATGTCCTGTCTAGGGGATTACCCCCAGAAAAACGGCACAACGCAACATTATGGTTCTATGGACCGCTGTTTCTTCATGGAGGAGAAGATTTATGGCCTGAACCGTTCAAGCAACCTAAAACAGAAAATGATTCGGAACGTAAGAAACGGGCAACCACAGCAATCGCTCTCACAGCAGGCCCTCCATCCGGGCTGATTAATGATATGGACCAGAAATATCCTTTCCAAAGGTTACAACGAACCATGGGCTATGTCTTGCGATTCATAAATCATTCCAGAGACTCGGAATCAAGGAAACAAACGAAGACCCTGTCATTGACGTCAAAGGAACTTGATGACGCAGAGGTGCTGATCCTTCGGGTCATGCAAGAACGAGAGTTCAAACAAGAACTTAGTGAATTGAGACGGGAAGGAAGGGTAGCAAAGGCCAGCCCTATCAGTAGCCTCACGCCATTCTTAGACAAGACAGGTTTGATACGGGTAGGAGGGCGCTTGGAGGCATCCAACTTATCATACAACGCCAAGCATCCCGTGCTACTCCCACACTCACACCCCTTAACCAAGGATCTCATGAATAACACTCATAAGAAGAATCGGCATGTGGCACCACAGGCCTTACTGGCCATCACCAGACAGAAATTTTGGCCATTGAAAGCAAAAATCATCGCCCGATCAGTGGTGCACCACTGTGTACCATGCTTCAAGGCTAAGCCTAAATTTTTGGCCCAACTGATGGGTAACCTACCTTCAGACAGAGTGCAATCAGCCCGGCCTTTCGTAAATGTCGGCATAGACTTCTGTGGACCATGCTACATCCATTTTAAAATAAGAGGAAAAAGGCCCAGAAGTCGTACATTGCAGTATTCGTTTGCTTTGCTACTAAGGCGGTTCATCTGGAATTAGTCACAGACTTGACAACACAAGGTTTTCTAGGTGCCCTCAAAAGATTCATGGGAAGACGAGGCCACTGTAAAAACATATATTGTGACAACGCCACTAATTTTGTAGGCGCCAAGAACTGTCTGGAAGAGCTAAAAAATATAATTGCATCCGAAGAGTCAATGAAGAAAATAGCTTCCTCATGCACCACGAGGGGAATTGACTTTCATTTCATTCCCCTAAGAACACCATATTTTGGCGGCCTCTGGGAAGCTGCGGTGAAATCTGCTAAGAATCTCCTTTATAAAACATTATCAAACTTTTCCCTAACATACGAAGAGTTGGAGACTTCTGTCGTTGAGATTGAGGCCATACTAAATTCAAGGCCGATAACCCCACTATCAACGGACCCCAACGATCTCACGGCTCTAACCCCAGGGCATTTCCTAATTGGCGAACCGTTAACAAGTCCGATAGACTCAAGAGCAGAAGCTCAGCGAATGAGTATAGCAGAGCGCTGGAAAAGCGTATCCGATATCAAAACCGAATTTTGGCGCAGGTGGTCAAACGAGTACCTAAGCCAATTGCAGAGCAGACACAAATGGAAGGAACAGTGCCACAACCTCAGCCCAGGAAACATGGTCATCATTAAAGACGATAATACTACCGCTCTCAATTGGGCTCTTGGGCGGGTAGTCAATGTCATCACAGGGCCTGATGGCTTAGTGCGGGTAGTAGATGTTCGAACTCCGACCAATACAAAGAGGGTAGCAATACACAATCTGGCACCACTGCCCATTGATGATGAGATAGCGCACCCTGCCGATCTCATGGATAAAACTAATGCAACCACCCATTCTGAGCCCGAAGGAAGACCGGATAGCCAGGAGGTCGATTCAAAGAAGAAGAACGAAGGTAGCAGCGGTAAGGATTCACATCCTTCACATCAAAAGGCAGCGGCTGTCTCTTGGGTCCGTAATAGTTGCCGCACTGGCATGCATGATTCTACCACAATCCAGTGCCCTGCCAGTCTCAATCAGCCCATTCCAGTCCCAGCCAGGCATCTACTTCGAAAACCTGGGATCAGCAAACATCATAACAAGCGAATGGCATATTATCGCTTTCTATGATATGATGCCATACTGGAAGGAATTCTCCTCTCTTGCTAATTGCACCTCCCAGTTGGAAAAACTCTGTGCCCTATTGACCGATAAGAAATCTTGCTCCCAAATCATACATCTCATTGAAGAAATATCTCAAAACAATGAGATACTAGTACCACATACGGATACAGTAAGAAGCAAACGGGGAGCCATAAACATAATAGGCAATATAGCCAACTGTCTGTTTGGCGTATTGGATTCCAATTACGCTGAGGAAATGTCGAAAACCATTGACGATATCAATCAAAATGAAGACTTCCTCATGAAGCTTATCAAGAATCAAACCACCGTGATAGAATCAACAACAAACATTATCACCAAGGAAGTCGCGGCCATATCAAATCACTTCCATGAGCTTGAGGCCTTTTTTAATGAGCGGATTCATCGCATCAGCGAAGAATTATTCGAGGAAAATTTAGCCCAACAGTTCATCTCACTAGGACTACAAGCTATGCTGATAGCTTCCAACTTCAGAAGAGCGCAAGATGCCATAATAGATGTGGTCGTCGATACACATCATGGGAGGGTCAATCCAAATCTTCTATCACCGTCTCAATTAAAGGCGGAATTGACAAAGATAAAGAATAACCTGCCATCTACATTGCGACTTCCAGCTATGCAAGATGGCATTCTGATGTACTACAGCATCATGTCCATTGAAGGACGTTCAGTCGGAAAGCGCATAATCTTCAGAATCAAGATGCCATTAATAACACTTGAGAACTTTGAACTATATAAGATAACGCCGGTTCCTGTGCCAGTTAACGACACTTGGATAAGTATAAAACCATCAACTCCCTATCTCATTATCAGCCTGCATCGGGATATGTATTATCCTATCACAGAGCAGGACTTGCGTGCATGCATTACCATCGAAACAGAGAAGCATCTGTGTCGGCAAACGCATCCCATTTACCACAAGGGTTCGAGCATCAGCGCATGTGAGGTTGAGTTCATTAATCACCAGCAACAGTCAGACTCTTGCCAAATTATGACAACAAATGAAGGTCCCCACTGGATCCAGCTGTACTATCCTAACCAATGAATCTATGTATTAAACCACAGGACAGTAATCAACGCTGTCTGTGGCAATAATGTGACTGAAGCACACCTCCAAGGAGCCGGAATAATCACCATCAAAGAAGACTGTGTCATCAGGCAGCCCCTAATCACAATAAGAGGACACAGCATTTTTCCATCGATCTCCAAGATGTCATACATACCATCGACAAATCTAATAGACTCAGTAAAACCAGGGAAATTGACTGCGGTTCTGTACCGCCCTCCTCATTATCAGTCGCATCTAGAAGAGCTAGAAGCCATCAAAACCCAGCTGTCCCAGTTTCCCGAGGATCTTCCAACCAAAATCCATGGGCATAATGTCCATCAGCTTTCAATTGGATACAGCGCCACCCTGCTCACGCTGGCCGTCATTGGGTACCTCATCGCACGAAGACTTCAAATTTGCGACCGTCCCAAGGTCGTCAAGGAAGAAAGCACGACGTCTAAATTACCCTCACTCAGTCAAGGGGATGCAGCAGATGCCGACAGCTATAGTGTAGATTTTAACTTGTCTTTAACATAGATAATCTTATTGTTAGTATTCATTGTCTGTATTGCTAATTTAGTGCTTTTAGTTTTTCATATCATGTTTACCATAAACAAAATTTCATTTTTGCAATAGGTCACTTGTTGAATCATTATTCAACGGGGGGAGAATGTTAAGTTCCATAGCAATGCACCTCCGTAAGCAACTTTTTCATGTCGCGCCGATGAAATAGTTTTGCGCTTATCATCATGTAACATGAAGCTCTTGTTTGTTGCAGCGACCGAAAACGCTTCCGTGGGAGCGCATCGCTGTAGCCTTGCACCATGCCTGCGATCACTGCACGGGCAATGTCGCGACGCAAGCTCAGCAAATATGCAATGCTGGAACTGTACGCTCCCACGGGAACGTCTGCTTTTGATCTAGTCGTAAGTGTTAGTAGTTTAATAGTCTATTTAAGGTGCTTTTGTTTGTTAATAAATGTCATTCAGTTTACAGCAGTCCAACAGTTTGGTCTTTTTGATCCACCGCTCGTTTAACTTCCAATTTATTACAGCTTACAGATATTCAGTGAAACACTGAATACCTGCCTTCGAAGGAGAATATTCTGTGGGCATAAGGTGTAACACCCTATAGCTCCAAGGAAGAGCAAAATAGCTCTTGCCTCAAACAGTGGCTTTTCGGGTAGACCTCAAGGAATTGTTAAAAATCTGAATAGAGCGATAGACAAACCTTCAGCCAGGAGAATTTTGGATACAGCCTTTATTCCAATTGATGACGCCTGCGTCGGCCATGCTGGAGGAAAATCCGCACGTGCAGTAATGTCAATGCCGTATCGAATATTTCCAATGTGACATTCTTTTGGATTATAAATAAGAGTAAAAAAAGTCGAATGCTCTATTTATTTGGGATTTTAAAAAAATGGTGTTTCCAAAGTATTACGTAATTATTATGTGTTGAAAATGTTTATTTATATTTTAATTCAGCTCAACAATATTACATACTTGAAATTACAATAAACTTGACAATTCAATATAAACAGATTGAGTAAAACATCGATGCTGACTCCTTTGCTGGAATCTATGATCATTATACAATCATTTAAACTCATGTAAAATAATTGTGAAAGTAGAAGTAAATATCTTTTCGAAATTAAGACAAATGTGACTCAACCTGTCGGTAAACAATAAGAATGTCCAATATGTAGTGCTGAAATAAAAACGCTAGTAGTGCCATCCATGAAATTTTAAATCAACTTGGAAGTAACCGATATTGAATCACCATTTTTGGATACCCGTCCAAATAAATTATGCCAACTATACCAGATATCTCATGAATGTTTCATCCTCGGGAGGAAAAGATAGTGGGGGGTCTTACGATTCTGTAGGATCTGTGTGCTGGAAATGGCTGAGGTCTTTCCTGGATCCTCAGGAGCTGGCTTTGAGCCAGGGGGTGACATCAGTTATTTTCTGGGCAGGGTCATTCCCTCAAAAAGTCCTTTCGTAAAGGAGGAATGCTCCGTGTCTAGCCATTGGCTCTTCTATTTGTCCGAATTTTTTTCGAAACCTTTTCATAAAAAATCGTTCGTATAGCTGAAAAATAGAGGGGGACGGCGGGAACATTGTTATTAATTAATCCAACTTCACATTTAACGCGCAAGCAAAAAATTGTTTCACCTTTTTTGGTCAATGTGCTTCCTTTTGTTTTGCCAAGAGCTAGGCATCGAAGCATTGCTATTTATCCGTAAAAAAAAATTCATAACTTGATAACGTCGCTTATCACAGATCACAGATTTTTGTTTGCTTCAAATTGAAACTTTGTCTACAAATTACATGAGGAATATACGGTAGTTGTTTGCAAACCTTTTTTTATTTCATGCTGATTAATAAATAATAAAATAAAAATTAAGAGTTTGCCTTTTTGCAGATTTACATTTTTATCGCCACAAGGTGTGTTACACCTGCGTTTTTACTCTTTTTCACATCTCCGAGTTTTTCGTACAACATATTCTTTTCCTGTCGGCCCACTGTCTCCAATTTTAGTATTCTTCACTACTACAAATCTCGTACGTAAGGTTTTTCTCTGCATCACAAAATTTTATTTCTCGGTCCAATCTTACACCTAATTCGAATTTTGTGAATTGAGCTTTATAGTAATCGGTCTGCTTACAATTTTCTTTCAATCTTCCTCTATTTTCGAAAAAGTAAAAAAAACAATTTGTGGCAGCCAATATATGATACGCTGAAGATCGGATTTATATTTATAGCCGCAATTTATTTTTCCTCACACTACTATTCCGCACGGGTTTGCGTGTGGAAACACGCCGATTGCCCACTGTAAAGCCTGTTGGGAATAACCCACTGGTAATTTTAAAGAACACAAGGGAGACTTCGAATAACACATGGGTGCCTGAAATGGAAATGCACTGAGAATATTTTCTTTCTTCTTCAATTCAATTCTTCAAGAAATCCTTCATGGGAGCCGTGCATTTGGGTCGCTCGATCAACGCAATGAGAAGGAGTGAGTACATGTCCCATCACTGATCACTGGACTGGACAGGGTATGCATTTCTCGCTTGCACTTGCAATAGCAATGACGAGCGCTAGAAATCTACTTGAGGAGCACTCGATCAATCAATCGTGCACTCAGAATATTTCTTGAAAGAAATCCCTTTTTTTTATATACTCGGACGTGTTAAACATCCTTTTAATGCTTTTCAGGTACCTAAATAAATTATTTAAGCCGGGCATGAGTGTAATTGTAATAGTATATTGCTTTGAACATCTGTACCTTAGATATCATAAAAACCTTTCGTATATCTTTTTGATTTTTGAGAGATAATTACAGCAAAAATTATTTTTTTTTTATTTGCCGCACCCCCCGTTCCGCTCCTACGGACTCCTCCTTCCCCAACCTCCTTATCGAACCCACCGCCGCACTTGTGAGAAAATATACTATTTCAGCACACGTGCGGGGTAAGTGGTACCTTACCGCACGGGTTTCCATGCGGTAAGTCATCAATTAACCACGGTGCGCTAAGGAGCCGATTGCCCACGATGGCTATAAACGAACTCGCTTCGCTCGTGCGTCAACACCGCCATCGTGGGCAATCGGCTACTTACCGCCCTTGTATCGTAATATACTATTTCCGCACGCATGAGGGATAAGTACCACTAAAACGCACGCCTTTGCGTGCGGTAAGTTGCTTATTTCCCACTGCTTGCTTTCGACGATCAAAAAAACACGCTGCAGAAAATAAAACACGCACCTCGGTATCCAAGACAAGAGATACGGAGATCCCTGCGTGCCGCACAAGTAATTTTTCACGTCAGGAGTATGCATTTCTCACTTGCACTTGCAGGAGCAATGAGGAGATGCAGAAATATTTCTCGCTTGCTCGTTACGACAAAATCTTTATTGCCAATGGTCCTTTTTATAAGTGTTTAGGATTGAAATTTTTGTCCTCAACAATTTCCAGGTAATCAGCAACATTCCTGTAATATGCACGCAGAACCTTCCTCATTACTTTGCTGCAACATTTCTTTATTTTCACTAAGCAAAACTCGTTACAAGCGATAGTCTTGTTGTAATTATTTCTTAAACTATTATTATTTCTGTTGTGGGGGGCTCTCCCCACACCCCCCTTTCCCTTTTCGCGCCCTTTCCTCGATCCCCCTCTTCCGACGGTCGCATGCCTCACTAGTGCGGAAAAATAGAATGTGCATCTCGCTTTGCTCGTGCGTTTATTGCTGCCAGCGTGCGCAATCGGCTACTTACCGCACTTGTTGCACAATATACTAGTTGTTGTTGCTTTTTAATTGCTGATTCGAAATCAGTGATCCCGAAAATTTCTTAGTACGGATTTGCAGGCCAATCCCTTGAAGTTTAATTGATTTAATAACATAAATTGACGATAGCCATCTTGGACCGCCATTTTAGAACCTTGCACTTTTTAAAATAACATACATATATCCTGTATATTAAGTTTGACTATGGGCTACATGGGCGCATTTAGGAGTGATTGAGTAACAAACAAACACACTTTCATTTTTATATATACCAAAGTTTATGAATTCATGATGTATACTTGTTGGATACTTTCCATTTTATCTTGATTTTTTTAAATCAAGTCCCCAATACCTTTTATTCCTATCTCTCCCCTGCCCTTGGAAACTTAGGCTCAGTTTCAGCACCGCTGCGCTAGTGACTTTGGTGGTGGGATGGGCCCGAGATCTTTGTGAAATGCGAGAAGTTGGCAGTGCCAGTTATAGCAACAATTCCTAAAATTTTACAACTATAAAATTTCGTCGTAAGCATTTAGGAAAGGTTCCTTCTCCGATGTTAAAATTTCTAATTTTTAAATATGCTGTCAAGGTCATTGGCCCGAGCAATAATATGTTGACATTGTGACGCCCGCTTGGCTCAGAGTTTCAGAGAAAAAAAGGCGCTGATCTGAGACCATTTGGAATTCCTATTCGATTGAAACGCGTTTGAAAAACCGAACCGTCGGCGTTAGCCATGATTTTTTTCTGAAAGTCAAGCATTTCGGCTTTCATTTGAACCCAATTTCACGCGTCTACTACTCGAAATGGTTTTTTTAAAGCTAAAAAACAAACCATGATTTTGAGAACCCCCAATTTCTTGGTTTCGATTTAAACAAAAACACTGAGCAGAAGCATGAAATTAAGTTCAAATGAAAGCCGAAATGCTCCACTTTCAGAAAAAAATAGGTTTAATCTTACAACCCTCATCAGAACGCCGGAAGTGGAGTGGAAGGGGGGGAGTTTGTAAGGGGAGACAAGCTATTTAAGTTTGTGAGAGCATAGTGAACATTTCCTGCAAATATTGTCCATCAACTTGTTATGGTCCACCCAAATTCTGTCATGTCGCTGATATCAGCCAGGATAAGATTTAATTAATACAAAAACCCATTGATACCACCAGCATGGGCCATTCCATAAAGCATTCTAATTTTGCTTTGTCCCGTTTGCCCTTTTCCCATGCAAATAGCATTCCTGCGTGGGCCAAATAATTACACCTCAAAGGCCAACCCACCGACAAAAAGAGGCAAGCATAAATGCATTTCACACAGCACTTCCTGAAAAGTATAAAGATTACTCCGGCATAATCTGGGCAAAAGGATTATCACCCATCAGACATTCAATCCTTTAGGCTGGCTAACAACTTCCCCAAACATCTCTCCAACAAACTGTCATCTGATAAGCTCTTATAAATCGGCAGTAAATGTTTTTGAACCTCAGGATGCAGTGGAGGGGGGTCTTTGAAACTTTTCTTCGTCCCGTTCGCTTCGGCCACGCGCCATTTGCACCAGCTATCGAGCTCCGGAGGACAGTATTGATGCTGAGCGTACCATGAACGGGCGATACTCCATCGCTTAAAAAAATACCTAATTCGCAGAATTTCGGCCTGAAATTTCGTGGTTACATTTTCGAATAGTTATAGAATACATTTCCGTAAAAAAAAAATTGATTTTTTGAACCGGTCAATTGGTATTCCCCCCTTTATGAAATTGTTGGGTGTCATATTTTGTAAAACAAATACGCGTGGTACCGCATTTAATCGAAAAGAATTACGAGAATATCAGCCCCCATTATTGAAAATAGCAGTATGATTCAAATTATACAATAAATAAGGAATGGAAGAATAGGTTTATAGCCCAGTAAAATTAGTTACCAAAAAGGTCAAAATGGTGGTCCAACAAAATATTAAAAATTTGTTTAATTATATTGTATTACAGCTCTTCAACCCTGCATCAAATAAGCTGTGATGCCACCTTTGTTAGTAGAAGTCTTCTTAATTTTTTTTTGTTAATGAACTAAATTATTGTTATGTTTTGTTTTTAAATCATAATATACTGACTGAAGTTTAATATGCTTGTTTTATTTCTATTCCACTTTGCTTTAAACCGATTAGTTTCACAATGACAAATTAATTAATAGGTTGCATCATTTAACCCATGTGTTAATACCCGACCTTACCGACGCTGTTTAGCAGACGGGATACCCGGGTACCCACGTATTGTAATATGCAAATTTTTAATATTTAAGAGAAACAAATTATGATTAAAACTATTTTCATTTAACTGTACACTACTATTGAGTATTCAAACGAGTTTAAGAAGGAACATTTTTGTAGAAAGGTTAATAATTTCGCTTAGGGACCACCTGCTGTGCTCACTGTGAAAGGCTTACTTGAAAGCAATGTTCGACAATGGAGATGATTCTGATTCGAATGGACTATCTGATAGTGAGGACGAAGATTGGCTCCCGCAGTGTACTACTAATCTTCCAGCTTCGGATAATGATGAAGAAGAAGTTCTTGAAAATACTGGAGAATGAATGAATGAATTACTAAACACAACTGTAAACTTATCCAGTACAAATAATGTTGTGGGTACCCGGGTACCCTTCTAACAAAAATTTGGATGACCTTACTCCTCGCTTACAGAGTTTCAATTATGAAGGTGAAGAAGTACGCCATCTATTACACCGCAGGCAAGTTCTTAGTCGCAGCAGATGCGTTGTCACGACATCCGATGCAAAGTAATTATAATTTAGAAAAAAATGAACTGGAAGAGGAAGTCTGAATATTTGTCAACAATGTAGTAGTTTACTCAGTGGCAGATAGCGCCACCAGGCAACTGGGCATTTCCTCGGTGGGCCGGTTACGTTTCGGTCCGAGTGGGCCAATCAACATTTTCGGTCTATAGACTATAATCAATAAATATGCAGACAAAAATTTGGCCAATATGCAAGTTTCTCGGCCGCCTCGTTCTCAATACCGGGTTCCTATGCGTCGGGCTATATGCCGCGTTTGAGGTATGCACCGTGCACGCTTTGTGTGCGCCGCCGTGCAGCCTCGTCTCCATCCTCTGCACAGGGCCACGGACGCGCACGAATACGTTCTCGCAGTCACTTCAGTCACTGCTGTAAGTCAGGATGTAAATGGGCAAACGTAAAGGATTTTTTGTCACACGTGCGCCGAAAGTGCCACTTTCGGTACCTCTTTTCGGGGCCGAAAGTAGCCCTTTTCTGACCTCTGCGAGAGCGGGCTGTAAAGTAACTCGAGCGGGCAGTAAAGTTCTTTACAGCCCGCTCGAAACAAAGAAATGCGCAAACTGTGTGCATGACAGAGCTGGGCAAACTCGGCGCACTCGTGACAAAAAGTACGGTACGTTCCTCGGGCAGAGGCAGTGATGTTAAATCGTGGGAAATTTCCCATTTCGTGGGAATTTTTACATCTAAAAAGTCGAATATGGGAAAAAGGGAATAATTTCGTGCTGTAGAACAACTCGTGGGAAAAAATCTATAGAAAAATTTATCTAGTTTGAAGTGAAAATAAGTTAAATTCATTTCAACTTTTACTTACAGAGTGCATTGGAACAGAAATGATCGGAAACATTCTGTTTCGGCCTTAAAGTATGCATATGCACGAGTTCTTGAAATCAAATACTGCCACTGAATTAAACTTGTTGATGCTTTCTCACATAAGAAGTTCCGAATAATGTTCTAGGGCTATGTTATTAAGGGGGAACATCACTGTGGCGGGTCAAAAAATTGTCGATGTTTGGTAATTTTTGTTGCTGCTATAACTAAATATTTAAATATCTCATAAAGAATATTTTATTAAGTATATATTTAACTTGTTCAATACCAATTTTGATTGAAAAATGTTTAAAATGTACAATGTTATGGGCCTTAGTTACCGGTAAAAAGAATACCTCTATTCATTGAGTCATCAATATAAAAGAAAATTTATTTATTAATATGAATGTAGCTATCGTTGTACGAAGCCGTCTTTTTCTTACAAAAAGGCGACGGTTTAAAATTATCGGTTTTTCAGACCTTATCAACATTGTAAAAATCGGCTACGCACAACGATAGCCACCGATTACCGAAATTTCAAGAAAAAAAAATTTTCACTGGGACAAGGTCGAAAAAAGTCGTTCCAAGATTTTCTTTTTTTGCATTTAAAACACACCGTTTAGACCGAAACTATATGTGTGTGAAAGGGCTTAACTCACGAACCTTGTCATCATGTTTTTTAAATATTTATGAATATGTATAGATACTACCAAAAAATACAAACAAAAAACAAATTTTTTGAACCGTTACAGTGGCGTTCCCCCGAAGCGTAGCACCAGAGACAACCTGGGTATCTTATAACCCTGTTATTTTAATATTATGAAGAATTCCTTATTTAGTAGTTTATTACAATTGTATGAGATTTGTTGAACTAAACTACATATTATAACAAAGTAAAATGAAGACTATAATTCAATTTAACTGATGGGAAAAATTGTGGGAAATTTAGACCACCAAATAGGAAAAAAAGGGAAAATCTACCATCTGTGATGGGAAAAAGCTCCAAATGGACTTAACAACACTGGGCAGAGGAGGCTTTTACCGGACTCGAGCGGTGACCTCACTCGCCTTCGGCTCGTTCGGCCATCTCCGCTCTCGTCCGGTAAAAGCCTCCTTTCTGCCCTTGGTACGTAATGTACTATAACCTCTAACAGCTCGCAGCCTCGCGGAGTTGCAGAGCAGTCGAGTCGAGCAATCAAGTTATGAAGCAGAGGAAATTTCCGATTGTCTTCCATTAAGCACTTAAAGGGAGAAAAAGAAAGGGATAATACTTAATAACAAACAAAAAACCAAATTCTCTCAGAAACTTAAAATTGTAAGCAACAAAAAATGCCCTGCGGAAAGTTATTAAGGACGGAATGCGATGGAAACACTTACAAATATTTGAGAGATGAGAGCGAAGTAAGAGGTCTAATTCTCATTTCACTTCCGCGCTCATTTCAACCAATCAGATAGATTTCCCATTGTTGTTGTTGTAAATAGCATGCTTTTTGAGCAGTACGTGGTTGTTTGCAATTATTCTCAGTTTGATTGAAGATATTAGGGTTGCCTAATGTTTACTTAAAATTTCTTTACTCTTAAGAACGGAGTAGCTCACACTAATCCAGATTCCGATTCAGAACGGGGCAGTCATCTGGAAAACAATGAATCGAAATCTAAAGCAAAATGTGATTCCTTCAAAAACTTCGTATTTTCTGTATATATTATAAGTTACTGTTAAAATATAGTTTTTTTAGTAATACATATAGTAATGTTTTTATGGCTTATAAATTAGTACTCACTTTGTCTACAACGCAAGTTCAATGCGAAAGAACCTTTTCAAATTAAAAATCGTAAAGACTAGACGAAGGAGTACCATAAAACAAGACAGTCTGGAGCCATTAATATTGATGAATGTTGAAAAGGAGATTCTGGCTAAAGCGACATTGCAAGACATTGTAAATGGAAATATGCAATATGGCTCCCGGTATTAAAATTTATTTAAATGGGTGATTACGATCACAACTATTGCAAAACCGTTTGAGAATTTATTGTAAACTTGAATAAATATAAAATATTAAGTTTCACTAGGTGTCTAATAGCTGTCATAACCTGATCCTAAGGTGAGTATAATATCAATATTGACTTTGGGGCCGTAATCCCCATCATGCCAGGGCCGGTCTCTTAGGTGAATCCGCCACTGAGTTTTATTTCTCAAAGGAAAAATCAGAGCTATGCCACTACACTACGCGAAAAACAATGGAACCTGTCTGTGATTAAATACTGTTTAAACAGATGGCCAGGTTAATTAATACAACATTAATCGAGAATTTCGTCAATTCTACAACGACCGAGTTAGCTCTACCGTCAATAATGGACTCCTGATGCACGGCGTTCTTATCCTGGTTGGCTCCAGGGGGGTTGGGGGGGGTCGTGACCCTCACAACATCACAAAGTTAAAATATAAATAAATATTGAAAAGCTAATTAAAATAAATGAGCTGTACGTTTTGAAAGTGGTCTCGTGTACTTTACTCGGTACTCGTATCGAAAAAAAGTATACATACCTTCGGAGTCGATTAAAGGGTATCGACATTTGCTCGTATCGATTACTTTGCGTAGTAACAGTAATAAAACACGGGAAATTAGCAAAATACTATTAAGCGTTCCTATACCTACTGCACATTGAATGTAAGCCTATAAAATGAGTTAAACGTGGAAAAGGCATAGCCTCGTATAGAAGGGAGACGTGGGGTTCTAGGGTGTATATTTTTTTATTAACATTTTTGAGGACTTTTGAAGAAAAAAAAATCCCACAGTTAATTATCAAAACTGCCCAAGTTAAAAGTAATACGTTAGTAATTTTTATTTTGTTTTTCTGATGTGTTTTCAATCTAATAAAAACAAATATAAGCATCTGTGTAAAGAGGAAAAAATACAAGACACAAAATAACTTTTCGACAATTTGTCAACTGAAAGAAAACTGAAATCGTCTTAAATGTTTAAACCTTTTTAAAAACATGCCTGCTTGCTGTTCTTTCTTTTATTATATTGCTGATGCATTCTCAAAATTCGGGTAAAAACCACAGGTCCGCGCCAAACTAAAAGTTGATCCCGATTTCTAAAATGCGTGGAAAAGGGAGAAAAAATCTGGTGCCCGTAAATTGTTTTTTTGAAATTAAAATGCAACCCTTTTTGTAAAGAGATATCTCACCGCATAGTCCCCAGGCGGGTTAAATAGTGATTATATGAAATGACAAGAACTTCCTCAAAAATCATGTCGAAAACGAAAAAAATCTCAAAAATGTCGCGCTCGCTACGCTAGCCTCATAATATTATCTATATTAAATATAATATTTATATGTATATTATCACCACTTTTTTTTCAAGGGGTTCGTGAAAATCATTATTGATCTCTTAAAGGTCAGGTGTTAAAAAAGGTTGGGAAAGGCTGTGCTAGAGCATTCGAGCTGGAGCCGCGCCAGGTGCTTAACTTCATTCCCGCGAATCGGGCAGAAATGCTAGAGAATATGCACGCTGGGCACTTGGGAATATTTAAATGTAGAGCCAAAATTATGCTTTATTTCGGGATCCTGGAGAATCGCATGGATTTTCCCAAAAACCTTTCGATATTGCTTAGGAATGACTTACAGAAAAAAGTTGTAAACTTATATTTGTGCGCTGATTGTTTGTTAATTGTTTAAACAATGAAAAACAATTTTTGTATGGCCATAGAATAGAACCTATCCCTAAAAGCATCAAAATCTAATGCTATATGTATTCATCGTAGGCAGCTTGATTCGTCCATTGTTCCACCCATTCTTCTCAACAAGATCGTCATACTATATTGTAGGTCAGTTAGAAATTTAGGTATCATATTCAATTGCACTCTTAACTGGACTGGTCACATTAACAGCGTTATTGATAAAGTTTAAGGGACCCTTCACCTGTTATATGTTTCCGCAGGTTTTACTCAAAACGCTTTGACCACATTTCTGCCCATGTCAAAACAATTTTGGAATGTGGCTTGTCCTCATACCTTAACTTCCGGACTACCCATTTTCTAAAAACTCTTTTAGTCTCCAAACCAGCTAAGTTATGTCTTTGTAGAACTAAGCTCATCTCGATCGTCTCGGATTTTTTCGTTAGTCGTTCCTATCTTTCGTTACCGTTCATACAGTCCATCAGACTGTGGAATCACGTAGCCATTGCTCTGATTTTCCTGAAAAGCTCTGCAAATACTTGAAAGTGCAGAGGTCATCTATGATATACATATATAAAAATGAAAATGTGTTTGTGTGGTTGTTGGTTTGTTACTCAATAACGCCTAAACAGTTGCTTCGATAGATTTTATTATTTGACACAAGGTATAACATAGTCCAATTTAACATATAGGCTCCTTGATATATATATGTGCAAGGTTTCAAAATGGCGGCTCCAAGATGGCTACCGGTTAGTTAGGTTATAAAATTAGTTAAACTTCACACCAGAGGGTTTTCGGGGACGGGATCAAAATTTCCAAATTTAAAACGTTGGATCTAATATGGTGACCGAAATTCCTCAAACTTCAAGAAATGACCCTGAAAATCCTCACTAAGGGGTTTTCGGGGTTGCTGATTTCGAATCCACCATCACAATTTAAAATTGGCGGATCCAATATGGCAATTCGAACATCCGCACTAAGAGGTTTTCGGGTCGCTGATTTCAATTTTGCCATCAAAGTTTCTATATTCAAAATGGCGAATCCAATATGGCTACCGAAACTCCTCCACTTTAAGCAATGCTAATGAAAATGAAACTTAGGTACTAAATTTTAAGATAGCGGATCCATAATGTCTACCAAAGTACTTAAAATTCAACGGATTTACATGAAATTCAAAGCTAGGGAGTCTGGGTAGTTTTACTTCGTGGAATCTGAATGAATATTTTATAGCAGATATAACTAATTTAGAATGGCGGATCCAAAATGGCTATAGAGCTTTTTTAATTTCAAGCGTTCACCGTTTTAGCACCCGCTATTTGTAATTTTATAGATTTGCATTAAATAAAAGAAATACTTACATATATACTTACACAATTTATGAATATGGTATCAAAGACCTAGAGAGCCAACACATAACACACATAAGTATATATATAATTTTCTCTAATCAGAATAAAACAATATTTTCCGATGAATAAGTAATTTACAGAGATCACAAAACTTCTGTACAAATAATGCCTTACAAGAAATTAATTGTGTAAGTAGGATCATTGTTATGTCAAACTCAGTACAATCACGCACCGCCATGCGGAAACGGATAACTTAGCTATTACAGTATTCAAATAAGTAAATAAAATAAATAAATAAATTTTACTCAAATTGGTACTATAGTGATCACTGAATGAAAATATGAATAAAATAAAAGAAATTCAAATGACATGGGCGGCTTGTTGTAAAAAGCTACTGTCAAAACTAAAATCCACTCGATGAATTTAAAAGAAATATGTTTTGTATTGATACATAAAGGGTATGGAAATGAATGTACTGCATGTGCATAAAACTGATTTACTCCGTAGTTCTTTGCATTAGAAAATTAAAGTTTAAAATCGAAAAATACAATTTTAGACAAACTTTAACTTGACTCTAACAGTTGGCCGGTCTTTTGTTCCTCTTCCAAAAAAATACTGGGTTGTTAAGGTAATCAGTTCCACAACAACTGAAGCATGCTATGGTACAAAATAAACCAGCTTTCCTGCAACCACACTTATTATTGCAGCCTGTTTTGCAACCACTTCTTGCTCTCACTTCGCTCGGAGTCCAGAGATTTTATACTTTGCATATTTGTAAGTGGTTCCCCCCGCATTCCATCCTATGCAATTTTTTACGGGGCATTTTTTCTTACAATTTGAATTTTTGAGAGAATTAAGTGTTTGTTTTTTTATTGAACATTAATTCTACCTGTTCTTTCTTTTAGTGCTTAATGGAAAACAATCGGAAATGTCTTCTGCTTCCTAACTTTTGCTTAGTGTTAGACCGAGCAGCTGTTCTCTGGTGTTCGATCTCGCTCAAACATTAAAATATGATATTTTCGATCCAACACAAAGTACCTACACCAACAGGTAAACTCATATTTCTAATTTAAGCAAGTATTTTAATTAGTATTTTTTTCGTATTTGATACAATTTACAGTTATGGGTCATTCTTTTACAAATCGCACGAATTTCATGGAAAAAAATGGCCTTTTTAGAATCGTCTGATAATTTTTACAGCTTCTTAACATAAAATCAATCGACACGTATTTAAGGAATTTGCTCAAAAAAAATTTGTTTCGAAAATATCCACATGTGAATTTTTCATAATTTGCTAGATTTTCTCCAATCATCTCATATTCGAAATTCATTATCTCCCGTTGTAATGATCGGATTGACCTACTTTTTTTTTATTTTACGTGTTTCTACGTCACATTTACAATGGTTTTTAAAAATAGTATATTACGATACAAGGGCGGTAAGTAGCCGATTGCCCACGATGGCGGTGTTAGACGCACGAGCGAAGCGAGTGCGTTAATAGCCATCGTGGGCAATCGGCTACTTACTGCACCGTGGTTAATTGATGATTTACCGCATGAAAACCCGTGCGGTAAAGTACCACTTACCCCGCATGTGTGATGAAAAATTATTTTATTGTTGACATAAAAAAGTTTATGCCAATTTAATTTTGTAAACAGTTTTTTTATGCTGTTTCCCCAGGTTTAGTTAATTTAAAAAATATGTGTTTTTTTTCCTTATTGTTTTACTTAAAATATAAAAAAATATAAACTTAGTTATCTTTATTAGGTCAAAAGTTATTAATTATTTTCGAGCGCTTGTCAGGCGGGCACGGAGAAACTTGCCTGAACGTGCAAGCAAGTTTGCTTCAGTGTTAAACATACATATATGTTTGTATTCTGTTTATCGACAGCGTCGTATACGCATGCTATATTGTTACTATAATATTTTAATCTAAAAAATTGGAGACAATCGTAAAGTGGCGGCACAATGCCAAAAGCTACAAAATCGTTGACTGCTTTGAAAATCAAAGTAGATCACTGCTTCAATCCCTTCGATCTGTCTTCACATCACAAAATAGAAAATCTAAGACCAGTTTCGAAGCAACATTTTCAGACTCTTAACGTACCGGTAAGATATGAGTTCCTTCAGTGAAAAATCTGCAGTACTTGCTATGAAAAATTGTTCAAATTACGCAAAGATAGCGAAAAGAAGTTGGAATCAACTGTAAGAAATATTTTTGAAGCATTTTTTTCACTAAAATTCATGTTCTATTTATTTTTTTAATAACCGTATCTTCGGCAGTTTGACGTGTTGGAAAGTGATGATGTTACCTGTAGCTGTCCATGTGATAAAAAATATTTGGTAAATTTCTTTAAAAAGGAATTGAATAAAGTATCAAAAATCACATATTTTTCTGATGGGTCAGGTGCACAGTATAAGAATAAGAAGAATTTTGTAAATCTTGCGTTCCATGAGAAATATTTCGGTTTAGCTGCAGAGTGGCACTTTTTCCCTACGTCTCATGGCAAGGCTGCGTGCGATGTATTGGGTGTGACTTTAAAAAGATTTGCTGCCACAGCTAGCCCTCAAAGAACATCCAATCCAATTTAAACGCCAAAAGGATTGTTTGAATGGGCCTCTGAGTCTCTCCCTAATATTTCAACTAAATACGTAACTAATAAAGAATATGATGAAGAAGAACAAAAATTAGAGGAGAGATTAAAAAAAGCGAGAACAGTAAAAGGTACATTGAAATTTCATTGCATTATACCTACGTAAAAAATAGAGTCCAAGCCAAGCACTTTTCATTGCAAGAACAACATGATGCAATTGAAGTTGAAATTATAAAATAAAATGTATACTATGTGCAAAAAACATCTCGTCTAGTACTCAGAACCTAATAAATCAAAGAGTTCATGTTTCAACTTGTCGCACGTTACGTTCACGGCAAGGCGGCTTCGCGCGGGCCGCCTGACAAGCGCTCGAAAATAATTAATAACTTTTGACCTAATAGAGATAACTCCGTTTTTATTTTTTTATATTTTAAGTAAAACAATAAGGAAAAAAACACAGATTTTTTTAAATTAACTAAACCTGGGGCAACAGCATAAAAAAACTTTTTAAAAATTAAATTGTTATAAGCTTTTTTATCTCAACAATAAAATAATTTTTTCAAAAACCATTGTAAAGCTGACGTAGAAACACGTAAAATAAAAAAAAAGTAGGTCAATCCGATCATACAACGGGAGATAATGAATTTCGAATATGAGATGATTGGAGAAAATCTAGCAAATTATGAAAAATTCACATGTGGATATTTTCGATACAAAAATTTTTTTTGAGCGAATTCCTGAAATACGTGTCGATTGATTTTATGTTAAGAAGTTGTAAAAAATTGTTCAGACGATCCTGAAATGTCGATATTAAAATGGTGTACGGTTTGTAAAAGAATGACCCATATGCTTGAGCATGATAGGAGAAATAGCATGGGAGGCGGTGAAGAAACAGCGAGACACCTATCCAAATATGTTGCAGAATATAATAAATTTACCATAACGTAAATTTATGTTACCGCTCGTGCTAGGTATTTTAGTGCTTCATTTCTTCTTTCACAATTGGATGTTGCATCCAATTGCTAAACAATTAAAATATCCAAAATATTTTTATAATGTCATTCCTCTGGAGAAATTTCTAGTAAATAACTCTCCCGCACTCAAGACAATCGTCGGATGTTAGAGTTCAATTTATTTTTAGAAAATTTACATCAACTATCTCCATGAATGCGAGATAAACAAAAAGATCAAACATACATTTGAGAATCATTTTCATTCACACTTAGATCTCACCTCTAGAACGTGAATAAAAATATGCGCTGCTTTCGGTATTCGGGGTAGTCGTAAAGCGTGATTCTGCCGAAGCAGTTTGGTGTCTAGTTGAAGAATCGGTGCTGTGCTAACTGGTGCTATTAACTGATTGGTCCAACGGACGTTGAATTAAAATAGTTCTACTACGAATTTAACTGACTGGTTTTAAAACTAAATCAAGTGAAGATGGGAAAAATGCCAGCCATTGGTATTGATCTCGGCACAACATACTCCTGTGTCGGCGTCTGGCAGCATGGAAAGGTGGAAATCATAGCTAACGGCCAAGGAAATCGCACTACTCCTAGTTATGTTGCATTCACGGACACTGAACGTCTCATCGGTGATGCTGCTAAAAGCCAGGTGAAGTCAGATATTAAGTTATCCCTATGACCTAGTTAAGAAAGGATTTTTAGAAACTGAAATTGATTAGGTTATATTAAGATTGAGACAAAATTTCAATATCGCACCTAGAAAAATATATAAAACTCGTAACTCGCATGATTACGCCAAGAGTATTATGGCACTTGCGATAGGCGAGAAAACCTGAATTCTGAATAGTCTGTATTTCCACTGCGCCATACAACGCCTCTAATTGAAAAACATATTTTCTTACAGGTGGCAAGGAATGCCAGAAACACTGTCTACGACGCCAAGCGCTTGATCGGCCGAAAATTCGATGATCCGAAAATACAAGACGACATGAAGCATTGGCCTTTCAAGGTCGTTAGTGATGGCGGCAAGCCTAAGATTGAGATTGAATTTAAAGGAGAAGTTAAGAAGTTTGCTCCCGAAGAAGTCAGCTCCATGGTGCTCACAAAGATGAAGGAAATAGCTGAAGTTTATTTGGGTGGAAACGTAGTAGATGCTGTAATTACAGTTCCAGCTTACTTCAATGATTCCCAGCGTCAAGCCACTAAAGATGCCGGGGCGATTGCTGGTCTCAACGTGCTGACTATCATAAATGAGCCCTCAGCTGCTGCCTTAGCATATGGAATGGATAAAAACTCGAAAGGAGAAAAGAATGTGTTGATTTTCGATTTGGGCGGTGGCACATTCGATGTATCGATTTTAGCTATCGACGAGGGTTCACTTTTCGAAGTAACATCTACAGCCGGAGATACGCATTTAGGAGGAGAGGACTTTGACAATCGTTTAGTCAATTATTTCACCGAAGAGTTCAAGCGAAAGTACAAAAAAGACTTGAAAGGAAACGTTCGAGCTCTTCGTCGACTACGTACAGCTTGTGAACGTGCAAAGCGAACCCTATCTTCAAGCACAGAGGCTTCTTTAGAAATTGATGCCTTGCACGAAGGCGTCGATTTCTACGCAAAAATTACAAGAGCCCGTTTTGAAGAGCTCAACATGGATCTGTTTAGGTCTACCCTTCAACCAGTTGAAACAGCTCTTCGGGATGCCAAGCTAGACAAGGAGCATATACATGATATTGTCCTTGTTGGAGGATCAACACGTATTCCAAAAATTCAAAAAATTCTGCAGGACTTCTTCTGTGGCAAACAGTTGAATTTATCCATAAACCCCGACGAGGCTGTCGCTTATGGAGCGGCTGTTAGAGCAGCAATTTCAAGTGGAGATGGTAGTTCTCAATTACAATATGTGCTTCTTTTGGACGTGATTCCACGTTCATTGGGAATTGAAACTCCTGGAGGTGCAATGACAAAACTTATTAAGAAAAACTCCACGATTCCCACAATATTTACTACGGACATTGACAATCAGAATGCTGTAACTATCCAAGTGTTTGAGGGAGAACGTGCAATGACAAAAGACAACAATCTTTTGGGTACCTTCAACTTCACTGGCATTCAAAAATGGCCAAAAATTGAAGTCACCTTTGATATGAATTCGGATGGTATTTTGCATGTATCTGCAAAGGATAGCAGCACTGGCCGTTCAGAGAAGATTACAATTACAAACGACAAATGTCGCCTATCTAAAGCAGAAATTGACCGTATGTTATCTGATGCCGAAAAGTATAGCGAGGAAGACGAACGTCAACGGCAAAAGATCACAGCAAGGAATGATTTGGAAAGTTATATTTTTAGCTGCAAACAGGTATGTATTTTTTGTTGCAAAGATAACTTTTGTCTAACCCAATGTCCAACCATCCGCAGGCCGTTGAAGTCGTTTCTGAAGGAAAACTATCGGATTGTGATAAATCGACTGTTCGCGACAAATGTGCCACTGAGATCTCATGGTTAGATTCAAATACCTTGGCCGAGAAAGAAGAATATGAAGATCATTTGAAGGATTGTCAAAAAGTTTATGGACCAATAATGGCTAAAATGCATGAAGTTGACTAATTGTGTTCGTTGTTAAGTTAATGTATTTAATAAATGCTGCCGTGCTTGCCTCTCAAGGCTTTTCGTTTTCCCCATTACCCTTTTCTCCAAAAGCCTTGCATTTTCTTTCAGACTGTGTTCTGTTGCGCTTCGGCCAAGTTCAATTCCATCTATTGAGCTGTGACTGGTGTTTATAATAATTGAAATGAGTGCAATGAACAAAATTATTTGTACACACTTAAAAAGGACTCCTTGTGCCGATATATTCAAATGGGTCACAATCTAATACACGACATTCCAAACAGTATGCGGTTTTCTGCGCCGGCGGTAGCATTGGTGACGAAGGTGCAAGTGCTCCGTAGGCCTTTAATAACTCCTCTCGTTTCCTAGGTACCTTTCTTAATGAAATTAAAACATTATAATAAAGCACTGATTAAGGAGACCTTCAGTTCTTTCATGGAATTTTCGTTCCTTTTGTGGGAAATACTATGACTTCGACAATGTGCCTTTTAAGGTGAGCTTTTTAATGAAATCATACTTTCTACAGTGGCTACTAAAACACGTTATTAATACATTATACAGAACTCGTTTAACAAAAATGCTTTACCGGATTTCTAAATTAATTATAATTTATATTCAGGGCAAGATTTCGGGTCTATGAAAAAGAAATTTACAATTCTAATAAGTTCTAATTGATGCGCTGCAATCGAATGACATTATTCGGTAAATGCAAGCTTCGAAGCTTTTAATTGAGTGCAAAGTAAAATGCACTATTGTGCAGTTGTTTATACCAAGAACATTAGAAATACGACCTACACAGGTTCTCATATTCGTAGGTCAATGGTGGTCGCTTGTGGTGCCCATATTTCTTCCCATCGCTCCCTTCATAAGTTAGCGTGTAGTAGTCCGTGGCTTTACATGTTTTGTAAGACTACAGTTAGCTGTAAGAGTGCGATCCTAAATTGCCAGATTCAACATAAGCAAACGCAAAATGTTATGACTTTCAATAATTCCAAATTTGTGATTATGAATAGTTTGTGAGAAATTTAGGGTTGAATTAAATTCTTATTTTTTCCTTTAGATAAAAAAAACTTGAAACTATGTAAATGTCCACTTACAATCCAAAAGCTATTTAATCCTTCAATAATGCAATTCAGAATTTTCTGGTACCAAAGTGGGAGCGCGAATTTCGTCGAACATTGTTTCAAATTCTTGTGATCTTAAAATGGCCACAAGTTTGCGAAGAGAAATTGTAGATGACCATTCAAAAATTTATTTTAAAGAAAAAGGATGGTACTAAATGATGTACTTATTAAAAATAAGCTGGACAATTTTTTGAGTCTTACACATAACCTCAAAATTCGCCAAAAAATTTGTTTAAGTACTTAACCTCAAATATTTAAAAAATATTGACATTATGGGCCAATTCTAAGGCCAGATTCGGCATGAAAAATTTTTTCGGAAATGATCCAAACTTGCCCAACAACATTCATGCCACCTTTATTCGCAGACCTGTGTTATATTTCGCAAGAGAAAACCGTCTTTGCTTTCTACAATGATCTAATGTCAAATTAGCCGATGGCGATTGACCATCTAGAAGTGACAAAAATTTTATTGTATTATTAAAATTTGGTTTTCATCATACTTACGTTATTTATTTGATTAAAAACCCATATTTCTTCCCAAAATTTTTGTTTGTTTGAATAATCACAGAAGTCCATATATTCTGAAAATGGCTCAAACAAAATTATTTGCCAACTGAGTTTATTCCAGCGCGTTAGAGGCAGAAGTAAAAAAATAATAAGTATTTGAAGCACAGTCTTATTTCTAAGGTTAAAGTGTACCTATAGATCTTTTGTGAAGTAATTTTAATATGCGAAGAAATATTGTTATGTTAGAATCTGGGCAGGAAAAACTGGGCAGGGTCATTCCCTCAAAAAGTCCTTTCCTAAAGGAGGAATGCTCCGTGTCTAGCCATTGGCTCTTCTATTTGTCCGAATTTTTTTCGAAACCTTTTTATAAAAAATCGTTCGTATAGCTGAAAAATAGAGGGGGTCGGCGGGAACATTGTTATTAATTAATCCAACTTCACATTTAACGCGCAAGCAAAAAATTGTTTTACCTTTTTTGGTCAATGTGCTTTCTTTTGTATTGTCAAAAGTTAAGCATCGAAGCATTGCTATTTATACGTAAAAAATTAAATTCATAACTTGATAACGTCGCTTATCACAGATCACAGATTTTTGTTTGCTTCAAATTTACACTTTGTCCACAACTTACATGAGGAATATACGGTAGTTGTTAGCACACCTTTTTTTATTTCATAATCTATATATCTATATATATTATTATCTATATATATAAAAATGAATGTCTGTCTGTATGTCGTTTATAGAATCGTAAACTATGCATTTGATCATATGATGATCTGTAGCAAAGTTGTTGTACATGAGCCCACGAAGGTTTCTGAGGTGGTACGACCAATTTTCGACAGATGGCTCCACTGTTAGGAAGAAGAAGAGGAAATTTGTTATAATGCGTGTGCCATGTTATGGGTATCGTTGGAAAGGGGAGTTAGTGTGGAATGTGATGGTGGAAGAAAGGTTGGTGAAAAGTGTGAAATGTGGGAATTATTGGTGAAAACGTGTTTTTGTTGTGGGTGAGGGGTGGGGGGTGACACCCCTCAGAAGTGTATCTCAGGGGTAGGAAGAAGAGGCACTATAGGAAATTGGGCCGGGTTGGTGAAAGTTGGTGGAAATAGTGAACAATTGGTTTTTTCGGTGGGTGCCGACAAAATTGAAACGGCTGTGGAAGAAAAGTGTATGCATGAATTGGAATAATTTTTTCACCAATCGATAGCTAAGGAAGCAGAGTAATCTCTATGTATAGAAATGAATCTCTACTTCCCTTGGTCACACCATCCCGCGCGAACGGCTGGACCGATTTCGCTAATTCGTGACAGAAAAAATTAAGAATATTGCGCGGAAAATTAGAAAATTATGTTTTTTGTTTGGGTTTTTGGGGTCACTGATTTTGAATCTGCCATCAAAATTTTGGAAATCAAGATGCTGGATCAATATGGCGACCCAAAAGTTAAACTTCGAGGCATTTCCCTGAAAGTCCGCGTCTGGGGATTTTCGGGATCACTCATTTCGAATCTGCTATTCGAATTTCCAAATATGAGACCACCCCCCACCCTGCTGGGAGATATAGGAGAGGGGGTGCAATAAGGAGGTGTTGTAAAATGAGGAAAACTAAATTTAATAATACTTTACCGTTTACAGTTAAAAAAGTATTAGGAATAGGTGAAAGTGATGTATGGGGTGTATTGTGTACGAATTTATGGTTGATTTAATGAGACCACCCCTACCCCGCTGGGTCACATAGGAGAGGGGGTTGTGCGGTAAGGCGTTGTAAAATTAAGGAATACAAATTTAATAGTATCCCGGGAAACGCCGGGTCCGGGCATGCTAGTGTTATATAAAAATGAATGTTTGTCTGTATGTCGTTTATAGAATCCTAAACTATGCATTTGATCATGTGATGATCTTTAGCAAAGTTGTTTTGCATGAGCCGACGAAGGTTTCTGAGGTGGTACGACCAATTTTTGACAGATGGTTCCACTGTCAGGAAGAAGAAGAGGAAATTTGTTGTAATGCGTGTGCTATGTTATGGGTATCGTTGGAAAGGGGAGGTAGTGTAGAATGTGTTGGTGAAAGAAAGGTTGGTTAAAAGTGTGAAATGTGGGAATTATTGCTGAAAACGTGTTTTTGTTGTGGGGGAGAGGGGTGGGGGGGGGGTGATACCCCCAGAAGTGTATCTCAGGGGTAGGAAGAAGAGGCACTATAGGAAATTGGGCTGGGTTGGTGAAAGTTGGTGAAAATAGTGAAAAATTGGTTTTTTCGGTGGGTGCCGACAAAATTGAAACGGCTGTGGAAGAAAAGTGTATGCATGAATTGGAATAATTTTTTCACCAATGCATGAGCCCACGAAGGTTTCTGAGTTGGTACGACCAATTTTCGACAGATGGCTCCACTGTCAGGAAGAAGAAGAGGCAATTTGTTGTAATGCGTGTGCCATGTTATGGATATCGTTGGAAAGGGGAGGTAGTTTAGAATGATTTGGTGGAAGAAAGGTAATGTGAATCCAAAAGAATTGGGAAGAATAGTCATATTACCGTCTACATTCACGGGGAGTCCACGGCACATGCATGAATACGCACAAGATGCGATGACATACGTTCTCGCATATGGTCGTCCAGATTTATTTATCACATTTACATGCAATCCAACATGGAATGAAGGTGTCCATTGTGGTTACCGATTCATCTTTCGATCGAAAAGCGAAGCGTGCTTCGATTGAATATATTTTTGATATTGCGTAACACAATCGAAAGCACACAAAAGCATTGCCACAGTTTATTTAAACGAATTGTCATATCTGTGATCTATTGTGAATATTTTGCTTTTGACTGTGTCAAGTGAAAGTGAAATTCTCCCTTTTTAGCTTTAAAATTTCACGCTGTTGGTCTTTTTTTAAATAATATGACTTTTTCTTAAATTCGCAAAGTTCTTTTACATACATATTTGTCTTTTTTAGCTCACTTGTCAACTCCTTATAAAACTCTTGTTGACATTTTGTATGCTGCTGCATTAGAGCCATTCGTTCGCAACTGAAGTTATTTTTTAAAACTTCTTTTTGAGCTTTATTTGATCTTATCCTTACTCTGTTCCTTGTAGCACTCAGTAGATTGCAGTTATTGCAATCAAAATTCTCGTCCGTAAAATTGAAAATTGTTGGCTTCACGCGTTGGCAAAGAGAATCTGTTTTCAAAATTTCTTTTTGGCCCTCATTTGATAGCCGTAAATTTTGGGCACTGGACGTAGTGGCAACAGCAATACTACTAGCAGAATAATTTCAGGAAACAGCTTTGGAATTAGTCGTGTTATTAAAAAGCAAATCATCCTCAGTTATATTAAAAGTTATTGGCGATTTCGGAGAAGTTGGAGAAGCACAATAATTGTTATTGACTTATGCCTTTTGCAATTTCTGGATTTTTCTTCATAATCTGCACCAATTTTTCCAATTGCTTTTTATTGCTCATCTTCCTCTTAAAAGTGATTTTTTTCACTCTCTCTGGTTTATTTACTTTCTCCCTAAAGGAATACATCTTTTTGTCATATTCTCATTCAATTTTAGCTTTTCACTACTTACATTATCCTTAAATACGTAAATTTCTGTTAAATATGGCTGCAACGTTTTCCTTTCGAGCACAAATAAACGATCGAAAAGGATATTCGATCACAATCGAGATTTTTCGATTGCAATCGTTATTCACAATACCAAAATTTCGATTTGACATACGTTCGACCATTTGACGATAATCACAATGGACACCGAAATTAAAGAACTTCTGTTTGCTGGACAATTATCTTCGGACCGCCATGACATTACCGCACGCGTATTTAAACAAAAATTGAAATCTTTGATAGATTTTATTATCAAGCATCACGTTTTTGGAGAGACACGCTGCTGGATGTATTCCATTGAATGGCAGAAAAGAGGATTGCCACATGCACATATTTTGGTTTGGTTAATCAACAAAATTACGCCAGATCAAATTGACCAAATCATCTCAGCAGAAATACCAGATAAGGACATTGATCCAGACTTATTCGACTTCGTTACCAAAAATATGATTCATGGTCCATGTGGCGCATTCAACAACAATTCACCATGCATGTCTGATGGGAAATGCACGAAACGATACCCAAGAAACTTGGTTTCTGATACCATCACTGGCAATGACGGATACCCACTCTATCGTCGACGATCAGTTAAGGATGGCGGCAAATCCATCGTTCTGAAAGTACGAAACGTTGATGTCGAAGTCGATAATCGTTGGGTTGTGCCATATTCACCGTTGCTCTCAAAGACCTTCAAAGCACACATTAATGTTGAGTATTGCAATTCAGTCAAGTCGATCAAATACATTTGCAAATATGTCAACAAAGGAAGCGACATGGCAGTCTTCGGAGTAGGGAAGCACTGCTCGATGAAATCAACCAATACCAACTTGGACGCTACATAAGCAGCAATGAAGCAGTATGGCGCATCTTATCATTTCCAATCCATGAACGACATCCAACAGTAGTACACTTGGCGGTGCATCTCGAGAATGGACAGCGCGTGTACTTTGCAGCAGATAATGTACGTGCAAGAGCATTGGTTCCACCGGCAACAACTTTAACTGCATTTTACTCATTGTGCCAAGATGATATTTTTGCACAGACTCTACTTTATTCTGAGGTACCGAAATTCTACACATGGAATGCATCGGCTAAAAAGTTTCAACGTCGCAAACAAGGTAAAGCAGTTGAAAGACATCCCAATTTGTATTCCAGTGACGCATTGGGTCGTCTGTACACTGTTCACCCGAACAATACAGAATGCTTCTATCTGCGATTGCTGTTAATCAATGTACGTGGACCGACATCTTTCCAAGATTTAAGAACAGTGAACGGTCAGCTGTGCGCCACTTATCGCCAAGCTTGCCAGGAACTAAATCTTCTTGAGAATGATGGACATTGGGACACTGCACTCGCTGATGCATCGAATACTGCTCGACCACAGCAAATACGCACGTTATTTGCCATAATATTGACAACTTGCTTCCCATCTAATCCAAAAGATCTTTGGGAAAAAGACAAGGACTACATGAGTGAAGATATTCTACATCGTTTGCGCGCTGCGAATCAAAATCTGGACATTCAATTCACGCCAAACGTGTATAATGAGGCATTGATTTTGATTGAAGACATATGTTTTACAATCGCTAACAAGGCACTGGTGCAACTGGGAATGCCTGCTCCGAACCGACCAAGGAACGACCTTTTCGATCGTGATTTGCAACGAGAAACACACTTTGATTCTGACGAACTGGGGACATTTGTTCAGACAAATCTTCCGCAGTTGGTTCCAGAACAACGCATTGCGTATGACAGAATTATGCGTGCAATCACAGAACAAAGCGGTGGACTGTTTTTCATTGATGCACCCGGTGGTACAGGCAAGACTTTTCTTCTTTCACTCATTTTGGCAACCATACGATCACAAAATAATATTGCACTGGCCATTGCATCATCTGGAATTGCGGCAACTCTTTTGGATGGTGGCCGAACAGCGCATTCAGCATTGAAACTGCCCTTGAATTTACAAAACACTGAGGCACCAACATGCAACATCAGCAAAAACTCTGGAATGGGCAAAGTACTCCAAACGTGTCAAATTATCATATGGGATGAATGTACAATGTCTCATAAGAAAGCATTGGAAGCGCTTGATCGTACACTGCGAGATTTGAGAGGAAGCGCACGGATCTTCGGTGGCGCTCTCATTTTATTGTCTGGTGATTTTCGACAAATACTGCCGGTTATACCACGTGCAACACCCGCTGATGAACTTAATGCATGTCTGAAATCATCAGTTTTATGGCGTCATTTACAGAAATTGACTTTGAAAACCAACATGCGTGTACAACTACAACGGGATGCGTCGGCTGGAAATTTTACAAAACAATTAATGGATATTGGAAATGGGCGAATGCAAATTGATGAATCTACGCAATGTATCACCTTGCCAGCAAACTTCTGTAACATCACAGAAAGCATAGACGACTTGGTACAAAAAGTTTTCCCAAACATTGCACAGAACTACAAAAATCATCAGTGGCTCAGTACGCGTGCTATATTAGCGGCCAAAAACATCGATGTCAATACCATCAACTTCACTATTCAGAATGGAATACCCGGCGAAACGACAACATATAAGTCCATCGATACTGTGGTGAATCAAGACGAAGTTATCACTTATCCAACTGAATTCTTGAATTCGCTTGATTTGCCAGGCATGCCACCGCACGTTCTTACATTGAAAATTGGCGTACCCATCATTCTTCTTCGAAACATAAATCCACCACGACTTTGCAACGGAACCAGACTCTCAGTCAAGAAAATGATGAACAATGTTATCGAGGCAACAATTTTGACTGGAAAATTCAAAGGTGAAGACGTACTGTTGCCACGTATCCCAATGATCCCGACAGATATGCCATTCGAATTCAAACGTTTGCAGTTCCCGGTGCGACTTGCTTTCGCAATAACTATCAACAAAGCACAAGGACAATCGTTGCAAGTGTGAGGATTAAATTTGGAGAATCCATGCTTCCTTCTCACATGGGCAGCTCTATGTGGCCTGCTCACGCGTCGGAAAACCATCTGATTTATTCGTTTACGCGCTAGATGGAAAAACAAGAAATATTGTGTACCCCACTTCAATAAATATCGACTTGAAACGAAACGCTGCAATGTCACAATTTTTTCGGGGTGCAATAAGGAGGTGGTGTAAAATGAAGAAAACTAAATTTAATAATACTTTTGGAAAATATCTAAAACATGTGCAAAACGCAAATAGGAAAACGCTGGGTCACATAGGAGAGGCGGTGGTGGAATACAAATTTAATAGTATCCCGGGAAACGCCGGGTGCGGGCAAGATAGTAATGAAATAAAAATTGAGGGTTTGCCTTTTTGCAGATTTACATTTTTATCGCCACAAGGTGTGTTACAAGGGTGTTCATGCGTTTTTACTCTTTTTCACATCTCCCAGTTTTTCGTACAACATATTCTTTTCCTGTCGGCCCACTGTCTCCAATTTTGGTATTCTTCACTACTACAAATCTCGTACGTAAGGTTTTTCTCTGCATCACAAAATTTTATTTCTCGGTCCAATCTTACACCTAATTCGAATTTTGTGAATTGAGCTTTATAGTAATCGCTCTGCTTACAATTTTCTTTCAATCTTCCTCCATTTTCGAAAAAGTAAAAAAAACAATTTGTGGCAGCCAATATATGTTATCTATGATACGCTGAAGATCGGATAGTGAAGCCGCAATTTATTGTTGTTGTTGTTTTTTAATTGCTGATTCGAAATCAGTGATCCCGAAAATTTCTTAGTACGGATTTGCAGGCCAATCCCTTGATGCTTAACTGATTTAATAACATAACTAGACGATAGCCATCTTGGACCGCCATTTTAGAACCTTGCACTTTATAAAAATAAGATATAGCCTGTATATTAAGTTCGACCATGAGCTACCTTGCGTCAAAAAATGAAGTCTTTCGAAGCAACCGTTTAGGAGTGATTGAGTAACAAGCAAACGCACTTTCATTTTTATATAACATATACCAAAGATTATGAATTCATGATGTATACTTGTTGGATACTTTCCACTTTATCTTGATTTGTTTAAATCAAGTCCCCAATACCTTTTATTCCTATCTCTCCCCTGCGCTTGGAAACTTGGGCTCAGTTTCAGCACCGCTGCGCTGGTGACTTTGTTGGTGGGATAGGCCCGAGATCTTTGTGAAATGCGAGAAGTTGGCAGTGGGGCCGGTTACCCAGTAATAGCAACAATTCCTAAAATGTTACAACTATAAAATTTCGTCGTAAGTATTTAGAAAAGGCTCCTTCTCCGATGTAGAAATTTCTAATTTTTAAATATGCTGTCAAGGTCATTGGCCCGAGCAATAATATGTTGACATTGTGACGCCCGCTTGGCTCAGAGTTTCAGAGAAAAAAAGGCGCTGATCTGAGACCATTTGGAATTCCTATTCGATTGAAACGCGTTTGAAAAACCGAACCGTCGGCGTTAGCCATGATTTTTTTCTGAAAGTCAAGCATTTCGGCTTTCATTTGAACCCAATTTCACGCGTCTACTACTCGAAATGGTTTTTTTAAAGCTAAAAAACAAACCATGATTTTGAGAACCCCCAAATTCTTGGTTTCGATTTAAACAAAAACACTGAGCAGAAGCATGAAATTAAGTTCAAATGAAAGCCGAAATGCTCCACTTTCAGAAAAAAATAGGTTTAATCTTACAACCCTCATCAGAACGCCGGAAGTGGAGTGGAAGGGGGGGAGTTTGTAAGGGGAGACAAGCTCTTTAAGTTTGTGAGAGCATAGTGAACATTTCCTGCAAATATTGTCCATCAACTTGTTATGGTCCACCCAAATTCTGTCATGTCGCTGATATCAGCCAGGATAAGATTTAATTAATACAAAAACCCATTGATACCACCAGCATGGGCCATTCCATAAAGCATTCTAATTTTGCTTTGTCCCGTTTGTCCTTTTCCCATGCAAATAGCATTCCTGCGTGGGCCAAATAATTACACCTCAAAGGCCAACCCACCGATAAGAAGAGGCAAGCATAAATGCATTTCACACAGCACTTCCTGAAAAGCATAAAGATTACTCCGGCATAATCTGGGCAAAAGGATTATCACCCATCAGACATTCAATTCTTTAGGTTGGCTAAAGCAGCCAAATTATTGTTCACCAATGCAACCCAGAACGCCTCTAATTGCCCCGGGCTCGGCCAGAGCAAGAAAAGCGTTGCCTGCCCAAAATCGCTGTGGAAAGAAAAATTAGTCCAAAAACGTATTCTCTGCCTACCCAAATCATCAGACTCAAGATTTTCTTAACGGCTGAACAAGCAACAACGGGAAAAAAAGTCGTCGTATGACTCCTCACAACCAATCAGCGGCCGATCGACCGATGCCTGAGCGGTGAGATCAGCGGCTGGGTGATGGGACTGTTTGTTGAACGGCAACCAACGCGATTAATTAAAGAGATCGAAGTTGCGAACAATCAATCAATTAATTAGAATTGGAAGCGGATAGAGTGGTGGCATTAATCAGACAAAAAAATAAAATCGTGGGGCGCGTGTAGTTTATGTCAAAAGTCAACCGCTCATATCGTTATAAATGCTATTCACATATTTTCTCAAATTACGCTACGCCCCACGATTTTATTTTTTTGTCTGATTAATGCCCTAGATTGATGAGGGGAGAGGTGTGATGACTGGTACCTAGGACCTACGGAATTATTTTTTAGTTTTTAGTACATTATCTACATCATTAATATCTTTATTTTCAATAAAACCGTTTAACTTAAAACTTTTTTTTTACTTCTTTTTTACTAATAAAAATTCAATAAAATATTTGCGTTGAACGCAAAGTCTTCAGTAAATTTGTCGTAAGATCAATGGCTTCGAGGATGATCGCAAAAACTGTTCCAGTATGGTGGCTAACGATGGCGCCCTGCAAGGTCAAATTTATGGTTTCACACTCAGAAAACACCTCCCTACTAATCCCACATGCGAAACCCGATGCTAGGTTTTATATTTATTTCATTGGACTAATTCCTTACTTGTCTTTTCGTGTCAAGTTTGATTTTCGGTGTTTGCTGTATTCTTTTGATTTCTCTGACGACGACCCTGCAGCGATATCACGGATTTTTATTTCCTGGTGATTTGGCTGGAAATAACAAAAAAATACAACTCCCCAAAAGAACTACTCTTTTAGTGTCAACCCGTACCCGTTGAAAGTTGATTCACTCTTACTATGGGCACTTAGCTTATATCTAAAAAATAACAAAGTTATTAAAGACAGAATAATCTGAAAATATGTTATTCTAAAGTGAAAGAAATATAAAAAGTTTTTATTTTTAAAAGTGAGGTACATACTAAAAGTATTGGTATAATAGCGATTTTCGGCGTGAAACTATTTCTGTAGTTGTCTCAAAGCATATAGTGGACGAATTCTATCAATCAGAGATAACTACATTTTGCACAATAAAGAAGCAATCTTTCGATGGAACTTTTATTGTATTCAACCCAAGAACTATGATGAGGGAGATAGGGGCTAGACAGGACAATCTGATTTCAATGAAAAAGCTCTTCGCTTCTGTCTTTTCACGCGCTACCTGCTCCTTGTTTTGTGGAGGAAAAATCTAGTTTAGCGGCTTAGTTCGATCCTTTGAAGAAAGATCTAACCTGAACGGTACGCAGCAAAATTTCTTCTGACAACTTTTAAGAATGTGTATGTCCAAACACACACTGAAACAAAAGACCATGGCAGTAGTCCAACAAATTTTCCGGTAGGGCTAGTTTGGCGCGCATTTTCAAACTGATGGTGGAACGGCAACAATAATAATCAAGTTGATGTCATCATATGTATTCACCACTCTGTCAACTCTATGCATATAAAAACATGCGCCCTAATTGCAACGTTATTGTATTGTGAGTAATAATGACGGCGGTATAGTAAATTGTAATAACGGTTTATAGAGTTTTATTTACCCTACATGTGTTATTTGGTGTTATAGCTTCTTCAATAAGGCTAAAACGTAAAGCACATTCCTTAGGGATTCACACGGCTTAGATCATGCAAAGCTAACACGCAAATACTGGGAAAAGTTGTTAGGGTCCACCCAAAATCTGTCATGCCGCTGATATATGGCATGATAAGATCAATAAAAAGAGGCACGCATAATTGCATTCATACAGGTGTACCTGAAAAAAAAACATAAAGAATGCATTACCCCGGCAAAATCTGGGCAAACAGATTATCACCCGTCCTACATTCAATTCTTTAGCTAGCTAGATAAAGCAGCCAAAATATTGTCCACCAATGCAACCCATAACGGGGCTGCATTCTAAAATTTGATTAGTGACTCGCCTCTAATTGCCCCTTTGAATGCACCCGGGCTCAAATTCGGCCAGAGCAAGAAAAGCTTTGCCTGCTTAAATCGCTGTGTGAAGAAAAATGTGTCCAAGTATCAATGCCTTACTTCACAATATGATTTCGCTGTTTGCATTACGCTTTAATAATACGTTCAATGATATTAAAGGGGCATTTTCTCTAACATTCGCTTCATTGGAAGAAAGGAATTTAAATGTCCACGAGTTATGCGACAGATTCCTAGAAAACGCCAAACCAACAAGAATTTGACACCCCCGTCCTCTTGTTCCGCTATTTATAAACGAAGTGACCTCATCAGCGTAGAGTTCGCCGTGTTCATTGACTTGTGATAAGACGTGTGCAAAAGCCCGGCATCTCGCACGTAAACGCAGTGAGTTTTGCGTAATTCCGTCTAATGGTTTCGATAAACATTTCAGATAAATGATGCAATACTCCACGAATGATAAAGCATGAAAAATATTTCCATGACGCCGCACTGTTCATTTTCGCGCAGTTTGATGCGGAATAAGGGTATTGGGATTGAAAGACGCGACGTCGACATGTGGATACTTTGTACGAGTATGCAGGTGTACCGTCTCGTATTCTTACATCCAGAGGATAATATAACCACCTGTATTTAGAATATTCTTTGGTACAAAAATTATTTTGGACAGATGGAGCATTTGGATTGTGACTTCAACATGGTCCATGAATCACATAGCTAACGTATTTCAAAACAACATAAAGGCACGGATAAGTAATACAGATGCCCACTGCCCAGTCGAATAGGCAAGAAAAATGCAAAGTTGCCGAATTGCCTCTTACTTAGGCACATGGGTATAGGTACGATTTGGCCGAAACCAGCCGCTGAAAATGTTTAAACAATATAAATCTTAACTGGGGCCTCCGCACTTAGTCACTTTGTCGAGGGTCAGGCCACGAGATCAGCGAAGAGTTTGTAGGCACTGACCTAAACGAAGGTGAGGCGTGAGGGAATTTCAATGTTGCAATCGGCATCATCCATTGTGGAGTAGGGTTCCAAGGTGTCGAGAGACTCTAGGCATGAGGGCGGGAAAAAATACGAAAACTCCAAGGCAAATACTTAGAATTTTAGTTGATGACGACGGCGGGTGGATTTTGAAAGCAATATTTAAGAATTTTGGATGCTGATATAATTAATTGATTTATCCAGACAGATTTTTCAATTTTGTATTTTGTTGTTCAGCTTCTCTTTTAGGTGATTGGCGTACACATATCTGAATTGAATTTTATTGGGGTACGTATCTTAATGAAATTGTTGGGTTTCATATTTTGTAAAGCAAATACGCGTGGTACCGCATTTAATCGAAAAGAATTAGGAGAATATTAGCCCACATTATTGCAAATAGCAGTATGATTCAAATTATACAATAAATATGAATGGAAGAATAGGTTTATAGCCCAGTAAAATTAGTTACCAAAAAGGTCAAAATTACGAAAAAAGTCCGACCAAGCTGAATTTATGTGGATACCTTTATTTGAATGTCCGTTTAGCAATCGTGTAAAGTCCGCTTAATTTGAGCATGGAATTAGGTGTGAATTCTAGTTTTTTGGAATAGTTGTTTATCCAGAGAAGCAACCGAAATTGAAAACATCTCTTCTTCACGCGAAATTGAATAGTAGAGGGGTTAGAAAATCTCGAAGCCGGCGAAAAAAATCGAAGAAAATTAAAAATCTGAATATATATAATATATAAGTCAACACCGCAAATATAGCAACATCAAATTTACAGAAATTTCCCAACACGTTCCCTGGCCTATGGGAGTCCTCCTTTGCTTTTCAGGCACCTTGAAGGCCCGCGCCCATAGAATCCGTTCCGACCGTAGAATTCACCCATAGCCGACGCACATCAGGTTACCGACGCACAGTGGGACAGAATCCCGATTTCGTGGCCAAAAATCCCAAATTACCTATATGGGGGTTTTCGAGGTCGCTGATTACGAATCTGAAGTCAGATTTTCAAAATTCAAAATGGCGGCTCCAATATGGCGGACAAAAATTTCGATTTTCTATTAATTTGACTGAAACTGGTACTCGGGGGGTTTTTGGGATCGCTGATTACGAATCTGAAGTCAGATTTTCAAAATTCAAAATGGCGGCTCCAATATGGCGGACAAAAAATTAGAATTTCTATTAATTTCACTGAAACTGGTTACTGGTTACGAATCTGAGGTCAGATTTTCAAAATTCAAAATGGCGGATCCATTATGGGGGACTATGGTTCATACGTTGAAAATATGAAGTGAAATCTCAAGTAATTTGGTTTTCGCGGTTATTGCTTACGATTCAGGAGTTAAATTAGAGCAAAAACATCGTAAAGGTATTGTAAAATTGATATGATAAATTTATTAGTATAAATTTTCCACGAAAATTCTGCTCTTGAAACTTTAAACGCATTTTTCTCGAAACATCATTTTCTAAAACTCTAATGGGCCTAAACAAGAAACTATTCAACCGATTGCTTTGAAATTTATATATGTTCTTCTACTTATTAATAGTTATCGTCCGTACCAAAATTGCTTACTTTCGAAAATATTTTCTTATTTTTTTTGAACGATTTGTACCAAAAAAAACCAAGATTTTCGTAACTTTTTTTTCTACAGTCCGCCATTTTTTCGTTTTCCAATGAAATTGATTAATTTTGGTAGGGACGATAGCGATAGACCTACTGAACAATATTCCATTCGATGTTTTTTCGATTCCCTAAAAAAAGGTAAAATTTATGCGTTCACATGAGAATACCCCCTTAATGTCGCGCCACGCGTTTTTCCATAAAAATTAGTCTCACTACTCAGGCTGCAGTCGACTGCAGCCAGTTTTTTAATATGTTATATTTAACACTGTACACTATCAGCTCCTTGTCGAAACTAGATCGAGACTCACAGAGACATTTTTAAAACTCTATTAGAAAATCGATTTTATATAAATATAAAAAAAAATATTCTATATACTTGTCGCGAGATTTACATATCACAAACATAAAATGAGCAATAATTGTGCATAAGCATAAATTCTACATACCTCCAGAAAATGAATCCATTTTGCCGAATTCGATTTGAACGATTTTCCTCAGTTTCGCAGCACTTCAAACAGGTAAGAATTTTTCCACGCGTACACTTGTTTCTTGAGCACTCAACGGAGGCTGAATGTCGAATGATGTCGAGGCGAACCTAGAGCAGGTATTTAACTGCCCGGTCCGCAATTATGTTCTAGGACTATCCCTAAACACGATCTGATGGTATATAGACGAATATACACAACTCAAAAATTTGATTTTTGGCCAGCTTTTTGGGATTCTGTCCCACTGTGCGACGCTATGAAAAGTTTAAAAATGTGGCGAAGGAACGTGTTTAGCTTCCTCTCCTGTGAATTGTTTTGGTTTTTAGTTTGCTGATTTGGAGATATTGTGATTTGCTGTTTCGTCCTTTGGATTTCCTGGAGGGTCGCGAAGGTACTTGATTTACCTGCCTGATGTACCTTTGTAGTCTACTACAATACGAGTGTTTGAGGAAAGATGTTTTGTTAAAATCCCCATGACTTTGAAAATAGTTCTTAAGAATCCCACTCTCATTGTTCTGCACTTGATAGTTACACTTAGCAACACCGACAACTTCATGTGCTCGGGTAGGTACGGCGCTTCAAGCTCAAGATCAAATTCAAATGCATCTTGTTTCGCATATTTAATTTGCAAGAAACGTGTGTTAATTAATAGTGAAAGGAAGTGAAGAATAAAACGAATGTAAAGAAAAGGTTTATCAATTAAAGACTAGGAAAACAAAAATGAATAATAGGAAGTCATACAAAAGCTAATGGGAAATGTTATGGAAGTCATTTAATTTTGATAGCGTTCCATCAATAAAAAAAACAGTTTTGGTCATTTTTACTTAAAAAAGATTATTATTCTTATTTATTAAAACATCGCTCTACATAAGAAAAAGGAGTTTTTGTAAGTAAATAACAAATCGGTTAGAATAATACAATTATTGAAAAGTATACAATTAATACGATATTGAAAACAGTTAATAAAATAAATGAATTGAATTAATAAAACAGTGAGATGAAAGATAGCGCTAACGCGATACGTAGTAAGTCCTTACTCAAGAGATTTAAGGTATTCCGATAGTTGATCCCCGAAGATGCGCGAGCTACGTATTCTCCTCAACTTATCCGGCAATGCATTCCACAGTTTAGCAGCAGGGACAAAAAATGTCCGTTCACTATGAAGGCCGCGATAAGTTGACCAGATTTATTCAACATTTTTGTGCGTCTACATCATAGAATCTATTAAAATTGCACAATTTCGTAATTCTTTCTTGATTCGTTACTAATAGTTCGGTTGTAATTGTAATTAGTCACGACGACTTAAGTTCAATAGTCACTCGATGATTGATTAATATTACATGAATAAACCATCACTGCAACACGTACACGCATGTTCAAAACTATAGCCGAGTGGCGTAGTATGTATACGTATGGGAATATTAGTATTCAGAGCGAAAAATTGTCAACATAGCAATTTCATAAACTATATAATTTTAGTAAATTTATGTTACGAACCTCAAGTTGCTACGCCGGCAACAGCAGCACTTCCAAAAATCACTGTAGATCGATTTGCTGAATTGAGTGCCTTATTTCCACCTTCATGATCCCCACAAGCATGATGAATAACGCCTAGAATAAGAAGCTTTCCACTTCAATTGTTCATCAATTTATTTTTACCCAATTCCATCCTTTTACGTGGCCAACACCAGGAATAGCATTGAACTTATTGCTAAAAGTATTTAGAACACGTTTCACGCTTTCTTCTCTTTCTTCCTGATTAGTGAAGGTATCTAGTAGTCCGTAGTCTTTGAAATAATTTTCCATTGTTTCATAAGCACCCTCAGTGTCACAGGCTATCAATTGGACACCAGCTTTCAGGGCGGGAACATAACCCCAATCCATGGCCGGTATTATTGGACTTCTCTTTAAACGAAAAACATATGATTACTTTATTTATTGTGACTTTCTTAACGACTTTCAAAAACTAACACAGAAATTATTGAACAGAGTAGATTAGCGGAGTCTCTCTGGAAATATTTAAACTGGTCTATGCGATCAGGTAAAGCCGAAACTCAATTTAGACTGATTAATCTTCGGAACTTTATTTGAACCGATTTCGAACAGCTTTCGACTGCAACTGTTGACTTGAGCTCGACTGTATTTTGTCTTGGCACAATCTTAAAGTTTGAGCCGAAAGCTACCAACTCGACTGAAAATCAATGCCGCACACAATAACAGAAAGCTTTCTGTTTGTATACTCATTCTTCGTGATTTTCTTGCCATTCAAACATCAATGATAAGTCGTAGTGAAAGTTGTAATTGAATTTGTCAATGAACTTTTATTGCTGTCAGGTTATCAGTGGCAATTATTTAATTGAAAAGTAAAGCTAGAAGAATTGTATTCATACTGCTTGCAAAACCAGTGTAGATATTTTATTACAACATTATCAGAGTACTGTAGTATTCTTAGAAGAACTTAATTGTAATAAAAACACCGGTACTCACAAATAGCTTGATGTTAATCAATATACTGCACCCAAAACCTCAACCCTCGATCTGATTATTGAGTTTATTTGCAAATTCCTAATAGGGCTACTAGTCCGGGGGGCGACTGATAAAAAGAGAGCCCATAAGCATACAGGCTGGAACATGTCGCAAACAAAAGATGAGCTTATTAAAATGCCGCAGGGGTGCCTGCCCATTTCCGCTGTATTTTAGAGGTGCAAAAGCCGATGACCATACAGGCTAAATTTATTGGCTCATTGGATTAGTCTCAATGAGAACAGTCCATGGAAGCTTTCTGTGATTGTTCCCTCTCATAAAAAGCGCAATAAGTGCGACATTTCTGACTACAGACCCGTTACCAATTTAAGCTACATTGCTAAACTCTTTGAGGCGCTTATCTGTGATACACTTTACTTTCAGTGTAGACCTTTTCTTATGCCCTTTCAGCATTGGGTTTATAAAAGGTAAATCAACCAGATCTAACCTTTTAGAATTATCCAATTTTTGCAGTCAAGCCATTGAATCTGGCAAACAAATTGATTGAATTTTCATGAACATGAGCAAAGGCGTCCAGTCTTGGTTTTCCTTCATGTTTTGTCGATTGGGTTTTGTCCTATTTGACTGGACGCACCCAATATGTCCGTTTTCGTGGCGTCCTTTCTGACGTTATCAAAAATACGTCGGTTGTACCACAGGGCAGTCATCTTGGACCATCACTGTTCATTATTTACATCAATGATGTATCATTCCTTCCTTCTCATGTAAAAATTATTTTTTATAGTATCCAATGACTCCGACTGTGATGGTTTAATTACTGGCTTGGATTCCTTCCAAAAATGGTGCTCCATCAACTGCCTTTCACTAAATGTAGTGTACCCGCATGTCTTTTTCACGCAAAAACAACCCAGTGCCATTCTCTTGCCAGACTTGACAAGGTGAGAGTTTTGGGGACATTCTTAATTCGCGTTTTTCTTTTGAAGATCACATCGAATTTATTGTTAACAAAGCTAACGCGGCTCTGGAGTTCGTTAAGAGATGGTGTAAGGAATTTAATGTCCCCTATATCTCTCGACTGGTATATTGCGCTTTTGTTAGACCCACACTTGAATACGCCAGCCCCGTCGGATCTCCAAGTCAAATTTGCAACATATCAAGGGAGGGGAAGGGGGACTAATTTTAGCATTAATATATTTCCCTCCAGGAATGATTAAATTTTTATTATGGGCATTTTTTTCGTAGAGTGCCTGAAAGTTTCAGATTAAAAATATTACTCGGTATTGTATCAAGACCATATGAAGCTGCAAAAACCGCTCTGATATTCGGGTACGATTCCCGCTGTGGTTCGTCTGCCTGGTTCCGGGAATTGGAATCCGGTCGTACCTGGTGACAAATCTTGCTGTGACATGTGAGTATTGCATAACAGGTAATATTGATTTATTATAATTGAGCCCTTGGTGCTACTAATGGGCTAGTTGATGATTGAGCACTTGCTGCTGCTGGTGAGCTGGTTGAGGGTTGAGCTCTTGTTGCTGCCTGTGGGCTGATTGAAGCTTGCCTAGTTGTGGATTGGGCGCTAGCTGCTGCAAGTGGGCTGGGCTGGTTGACGATTGGGCCCTTGCTAATGCAAGTGGGCTGGTTGATGAGTGGGCTATTGCTGCTGCAAATGAGCTGATGGCTGTAAGGCCTTTTCTGGAAGAAGTCGCTGTTGATATCGGAATCGACGCAGAATGGCACCCTTTAAGACATAGCCAAGTACCCCCGAAAACCCCGCATTGGCTTTTTGTACAGCCGCTTTTAAAGTATAGTGAATTCATTCACGATGGGTAATTGTTTAGATTAACCACGTCACATCCGATTTCGATGAAATTTAAATATGTCATAAAGAACGTATTTTTTTCAAATAAAATAAAAATGGAGTGAATATCTCACACACAACTTATTTTATTTACATTTAAAAGTTCACTGTCCTTTTTGAAAGATCTCATCAATATTAGCTGCTTATCTACAATAAACCAACCTTATCTATAAAGTTAGCTGTTACAGCATAGTCACTTAAATTAGGTATGATCAGCGTCAGTATATAAATAATGCTTAATTGAAAAGATAAAGATATAACAAGGTGCCACTTACATATTAGCAACTTGGCTGTCTTATGAGCAGTCTACAGTACGTATTGGTATGTCAGTGCATTAACCTGTATAACTGATGCTCATGTCAACCCGACACATCCATATGCTATCGCTGTTTAATCGACTTCACGTAACTTTGCAACATCATTGAAAGTGATAATAAATGCTAACCTAGTTCTATCAACATCAGGACCTTATTTCATAAAACTGTTTGTCTAATAATTATTAGTGATATCACTATTAACTTGCCAATTTCAAATTGTATTCCATAAATCTTAGAAGCAGAATAATTATTTAATGGGACTAATATATATTTGTGAAATTGTATTAGTGTGGTGTTTTACTGTTTCATAAAATTGTTCAAATTAATAACACAGCCCCACAACAAATAAAGTGAATTGAAATGAGATTATCATTTCCAGATAATATGGTGGCACCTAAAACCGAAATTCATAGTGTCGATGCCAGATTTCGCTCCAATTTTTCGGAAATCACTATGTAAACTTTACATGAATTCATTTAATGTGAGCTTCCATGTAAAAGTTCACAATGCCCCCCTCCCCCCTTCCCACGGGTGGCGGGTTGCACTAATGTGCACACATTTGTAAAGAGCTTGAAAAATTATTGGACACGTATTTCTTCGTTTCTTGATCTGACTGCAATTTCTCCGATTGCCTCTCCCACTAACCGGCTCTTTCACGCCCAACTTTCAATTCGTGTGTGCGCATGTATGTAATGGGGACACGCGCTACAGGTCGCAATTCTTGACCGATTTTGATATTTCTTGTTTTTGTCGATTCGCTATCTCTTATCCTCTTAATGTTTATAAAAACCAACAGAAACTCGTTTTTCGTGTTCAGCGACTGCTATCGGCTTCAGTAAAATGCGGATTTTCTGACTTCTCATGGGCGGGGTTTCTATAGATACGAACATAAATCCCTACTATTCCTATTACTTTCAATAACCTGAGGCCCATCTACACACGTAAAATGATAGCGACCTTGGTGTTTTTCCAAAGTTACGACAAAAATACATACATATATGTACTTATATATTGTATTGCATATGGGCGGTGATCACCTCGATAAAATGAACTAAAATGTGGCTAAGTTTGCAAGTCATCAAACGTGAGAAATATAATCTAAAACGCCGTCTTTCTGAAGGTTTCTTTTGAGTGAGATCGAAGTAATCTTTGTATCGGTGGGGATTCCGATAATAAAAATAATTTCCAAAAGAAAAAGGTACGCTATAAGTTAATTCTTTTGAAATTATCAAATAATGCGTAGGAAGTTTAGTTATTTATACATCATATGACATGAGCTGCTCTTTTAAAAATTATATGGAATAATTTTTTTAGAAAAACGTCACGTTTTCTTGCAGCAACCACTCACTGAAACGTAAGGTCACAGCAAAATGACTGTCACCAATTATTAGTGACTTTTGCAGCTGACAGTCACCTTACATATATCCTTTTCTTTAAAAGTGCTGGGTGACAATCACTTTCCACCTTACATAAATAACCTCCTGGTTCGAAATCTGGTTAGGTTTCATTTTAAATCTCTTGCGCTTTTACAACAAATTGTAAATAAATAAACTTTGCTCGTTGTATGCATAATAGTGCAGGCACTGAAGGTATTCGTGGATGCATAAATGAAGGACGGATAAATTTTTAGATGTTGCCAAGCACGTAATGGTCCAAAATTTACTTACAGGGTAGTTATTCAGAGAACGGTCCTCCCGCCCGATTTAAATGAAATTTAAATACATACATATATTATAAAGGAAGTCATTCCGAGGAACTTTCGTTTTGGACATATTTTGTTGAGGTCTAGAGGAAAAAAGATAGAACCAATTTTGTATATGTATGCAAGCCGGGGCTAAGTTAATTCGGATAAGGGACCTCTCACCCGCCCGATTGTGATAAAATTAAAACATGGCATAACTAAAGTCATTCTGAGAAACTTTACCTTTGGACGTACAACGTGGAAAGCCACAGTAAAAAAGGTATAAGGAATTTTGTGTATTATGTAAGCACTTGAAACTTATGCTGGAAGACTTGCATTACTTACAATTAGATATAAAATACATTTCTTTTATCTTTTTTCTCTATAGTCTGCGGAACATGCGTTCAAAGGCAAAGTTTCTCATAATGTCCATTTTTATGACATATTTCAATTTCATCGAAATCGGGGCAAAAGGTCCGTTTCCCGAAGAACCACCCTCTAAATAATTATAGGACTATTAAATTTCCTGGCAACAGGTACATATTAACAGTGTAGGGCCTATTAAACTAATATCCGGTAGCAAAATCCGTCCCTCATATTTTGCATACTCACTTCATTTCAGCGCTCGGTCTATAAGCATCAATATATTTTAATTTCACTTATTATGTAATTTAGCAATACATGTGCATCCATGTAAACTTACGACATTTGTAGTGGCCCGTTATTGCCTATCGAAATTATGTAAAAATGTGTTAACCTTTCATTTATGTCGTCGCAAACTGGAGAAGCGATTGTCTCAATTGTGTCACTCGCTGACGGATTGTCAACCGCTTCCTTAATCTCTACAATACTTCCTTCAAGCTTATCAGTTATTCCAGTTGCTGTAAGACGGTAAGTATCACCAGCATCTACTTCTGCAGTAATAGCAATAATTCCTAAAATTTTACAAAACCTAGGATGTACAACTATAAAATTTCGTCGAAAGTATTTAGAAAAGGTTCCTTCTCCGATTTTGAAATTTTGAATTTTTAAATATGTTGTCAAGGTCATTGGCCCGAGCAATAATATGTTGACATTGTTACGCCCGCTTGGCTCAGAGTTTCAGAGAAGGCGCTCATCTGAGGCCATTTGGAATTTATATTCGATTGAAACCCTTTGAAAAACCGAACCGTGGCCGTTAGCCATGAATTTTTTTGAAAGTCGAGCATTTCGGTTAGGTAAGAGGAGACAAGCTATTTAAGTTTGTGAGAGCATAGTGAACATTTCCTGCCAATATTGTCCATCACCTTGTTATGGTCCACCCAAAATCTGTCATGCCGCTGATATCAGCCATGATAAGATATAATTAAAACAAAAACCCACTGACTCCACCAGCATGGGCCATTCCATAAAGCATTCTAATTTTGCTTTATCCCTTTTGCCCTTTTCCTATGCAGATAGCATTCCTGCGTGGACCAAATAATTACACCTCAAAGGCCAAGCCACCGATAAGAAGAGGCAAGCATAAATGCATTTCACACAGCACTTCCTGAAAAGCATGAAGATTACTCCGGCATAATCTGGGCAAAAGGATTATCACCCATCAGACATTCAATTCTTTAGGTTGGCTAAAGCAGCCAAATTATTGTCCACCAATGCAACCCAGAACGCCTCTAATTGCCCCGGGCTCGGCCAAGAAAAGCGTTGCTTGCCCAAAATTGCTGTGGAAAGAAAAATTAGTCCAAAAACGTATTCTCTGCCTACCCAAATCATCAGAGTCATGCTAAAGATAGATTTGGTTAACGGCTGAACAAGAAACAACGGGGAAAAAAAGTCGTCGTATGACTCCTCACAACAAACCAGCGGCCGATCGACCGATGCATCGCTAAGGGTAGATCGACTGCCACAAATCTTATCGATTTCGTCTCGAGAACGCTGTGTGCCCTGGAAAACGGAAACGATGTTGACGTCATTGCTACTGACTTCAGTAAGGCGTTCGATAAGATATCACATAATCTAATTCTATTCAAGCTCTCCTCCCTTGGCTTCAATCAGCTGTTCCTTTCTTGGATAAAGTCTTATCTAGATCAACGCCAGTATAAAGTCCTCTTCTGCTCTGCAACTTCCAACTCGTTCGTGGCTAACTCGGGAGTTCCTCAGGGTAGCCACTTAGGACCGTTGCTCTTCATTCTGGCCATCAATGATGTTGAGTATATCATTAAGCACTCTGATATTTCCATCTACGCGGATGATATGAAAATCTCCAAACTAATTTCCTCCACCACCGACTCCCAACTGCTTCAAGACGATCTAGACAATTTCTGTATCTGGTGCAAAAAAAATTCACTCGAACTTAATATCTCCAAATGCCAGTCCATTACCTACTCCCGGAAACGTCCCCTTTCCTCCCTCAGAGTGTATCTGCTGCTTGATGAGCCCATCCCGAGTGTCTCCTCCCTTCGTGATCTCGGTGTCATTTGTGACAGTGAGCTAAATTTTCGGGAGCACATTGATAGCGTCGTTGCTCGAGCTAACTCCGCACTTGGCTTTGTCAAGCGTTGGTCCAAGGAGTTCCTTAACCCGTATGTTACTAAATTCTTATACATCTCGTTTGTCCGGCCTCTCCTTGAGTATGCTTGTCAAGTCTGGTCTCCCTCTCAATCTACCCACACAAATAGAATTGAAGCTGCCAGCGTAGGTTCCTCCGCTTTGCCTTACGGGGGCTCCCCTGGTCTGATCGTCTTAATCTTCCCCCTTATGAGAATCGCTTGATGTTGATCGACTTGCAGCCCTTGTGGAAGCGACGTGACATCGCTGATATTACCTTCATCCATCAGCTGCTTTCTGGTGACATTGACTGCCCCTCTCTGCTTCAGCGGGTTTCTTTTTATACCAACCCCCGTATCCTCAGATCGGCACCTCTCTTCCGCCCTGATTACCACCGCACTAACTATGGCCTTTCTGAACCCCTCACCCGTATGCTTCGGAAGGCCAACTCTTTTCCTTCCTTCGACTTCCACCTAAGTAAATCTGCCCTTAAACGCGACCTACACCGCCCCTCCTGATTCCCTTGCTTACGTAACATTGTCCCCTTCTTCTGCCTGTCATTACCCTCGCCTATTTCTATGTTATTGTTTCTTCTTGCCGTGCCCAGTTCTTGCTCTTTAGTTTAAGTTATCATTGCTCTGTCTTTACCGTAAATTTCAGTGTAGTCTATAGCTTGCACTAAGCGACCTAATAAATAAATTAAGAATTTACCCTTTATCAGTTATAAGTTCCCCTTACCATCTCACAAGTTCTAGTTTTAAGCACTTATGCTTGTATGTTTGTTTGTTTGTTTGTAATACGAAATGTATGTATAGCTTGTATTAAGCTGAATTAAATAAATAAAACCGGTACCGGAACTACCGCCGCCGTCGCGTCGTGTGAACTGAGCGGTGAGATCAGCGGCTGGGTGATTGGACTGTTTGTTGAACGGCACACAACGCGATTAATTATAGCAATCGAAGTTGCGAACAATAAATCAGTAAATTAGAATTTGAAGCGGATAGTGTGGTGGCATTAATCAGACAACAAAATAAAATCGTGGAGCGCGTGAAACTTATATCAACAGTCACCCGCTCATATCGTTACAAATGCTATTGACATATTTCCTCAAATTACGCTACGCCCCACGATTTTATTTTTTTGTCTGATTAATGCCCTAGATTGAAGAGGGGAGAGGTGTGATGACTGGTACCTAGGACCTACGGAATTATTTTTTAGTTTTTAGTACATTATCTACATCATTTATATCTTTATTTTCAATAAAACCGTTTAACTTAAAACTTTTTTTTTACTTCTTTTTTACTAATAAAAATTCAATAAAATATGGGACATTTTGCGTCTTCAGTAACTTCGTCGTAAGATCAACGGCTTCGAGGACTATCGCAAAAACTATTCCAGTATGGTGGCTAACGATGGCGCCCTGCAAGGTCAAATTTATGGTTTCACACTCAGAAAACACCTCCCTACTAATCCCACATGCGAAACCCGATGCTAGGTCTTTTTATTTATTTCATTGGACTAATTCGTTGCTTGTCTTTTCGTGTCATGTTTGATATTCTGTGTTTGTTGTATTCTTTGATTTCTCTGACGACAACCTGCAGCGATAACACAGATTTTTATTTCCTGATGATTTGGCTGGAAATGACAAAAAAATACAACTCGCTTTTACCCGTTGAAAGTTGATTCACTGTTACTAGGGGCACTTAGCTTATATCTAAAAAATAACAAAGTTATTAAAGATAGAATAATCTGAAAATATGTTTTCTAAAATGAAAGAAATATAATAAGTTTTTATATTTAAAAGTGAGGTAACATACATACTAAAAGTATTTGTATAATAGCGATTTCTAACTATTTCTGTAGTTGTCTCAAAGCATATAGTGGACGAATTCTATCAATCTCAGATAACTACATTTTGCACAATAGAGAAGCAATCTTTCGATGGAAATTTTTTTGTATTCGACCCAAGAACCATGTAGAAGGAGATGGGAGCTAGGCTGTGTCCAATGAAGAAGCTCTTCACTTCTGTTTGTTCACGCGTTACCTGCCCCTTGTTTCGCGGAGGAAAAATCTGGTAGAGGAAAAATCTGGTGGAGGTAAAATCTGATTCTGACTTAGTTCGATCCTTTGAAGAAAGATCTAACAGAAACGGAACGCAGCAAAGTTTCTTCAGGCAACTGTTAAGAATGAGTGTGTGCAAACGCACACTGAAACGAAAGACCATAAGTAGTTTTTTATTGAACATTAGTAGAGAGTTCTGTAAACCCAGCTCATCATAGCCCCTCAGCATCCGGCTGAATTTGCGGGTATGAGATGAGAAGGAGCAGGGTTTCACAGCCGTGCATCGAGGTGAAGTTCTGGTTTTGATTAACTATCAACTGGTTGAAGTTACAATTCGCAAGGTCAATCGCTGTTACGTGGAACTTCCCGTACCGTACAATCAAAAGGAATATTTCCTATCGTCAATGAAACACTACTACAATAGTGTGGAATCAAATTATATGTTCGGAACTTTTCACACCTGGATATTTCATTCAAGGTCAGTGGTATGAGTTTAATTCCACAATTCATCAAATAAAAAAACCCAACACGCTTGAGCCATCCAACGCTATGGACTGTTCATACGAAGATCCAGGTGACCTTATCAGAGCAGGAATTTATTCAAGCGAGTCGCTGCAAGACTTGCACCATCAAATTATGTATCCCTCTGAGCGACTAGCCGTTTCTAACATCATTACTCAACGGGTCCTTGGACATAATGTCAACCATCAGGAAATTAACACCCTCCATCTCCTATCATCAACGGTGATGGCTAAACTAGCCGAAGGTTTAACGTCAAAGGTTTGGGGAATTTTCAATGTTTTTGGAAACCTGCTGCTTAGTGATGATGGGTATCTTCAAATGATTCAAAATATTAAAATCAATTTTTCACGTGGCCATGAACGCAAGCGCTCTTAAGGCCATATATGGATGGAGATGGGAACTGTCAGCTGCTTTGTGGAACACCATGACCAATCACAGTATCCGTCGACATCATCAGCAGGAGACAACATTCCTTAATTCAGTGGTCCCACTCAATCCTGACGAATGCATTTCAATTCAAGCAGAAACACACTCGCACCAGGAAACCCAAGCAACATCGGAACAGAACGAGCTTGCGCGATTTAAACAGAAGGTATCTGTCCTTTATCCCAACTAAAATTAAGACCCCTTCATTTCCCTCAGTCGCTTCACCACAAGCACTCTTTCGCCCTTCGTTTCTTTTCTGTCCTTCGCGTTATCAGCCATTTCCAACACAGGGACCCTACGGAATGCGCTGGTATGACCCCCACAATCTGTTCCTCCCGAGGATGAAGCAAGATTCCCAAGATTTCTGGACGGGCAGTTGACACATTCTAGACTGGTCTCCAAAAATGTTACTTCCAAGTTAATTTAAAATTTCATGGATGGTGCTACTAGCGTTTTTATTTCAACACCACATATTGGACATTCTTTTTGTTTACCGACAGTTCGAGTCAAATTTGTCTCAATTTCGAAAAAATATTTAGGTACTTCTACTTTCACAATTATTTTACATGAGTTTTAAATGATTGTATGATCATAGATTCCAGCAAAGGAGTCAGCATCGATGTTTTACTCAATCTGTTATTGAATTTTCAAGTTTATTGTAGTTTCAAATTTGTAATATTGTTGAGCTGAATTGAAATATAGATAAACATTTTTAACACATAATAATTACGTAATGATTTGGAAACACCATTTTTTTATAATAAAATCCCAAATACATAGAGCATTCGACGTTTTTGACTCTTATGTATGATCCGAAAGAATGTCAAGTTTGATATCCTCCAGCATAGCCGGTGCAGGCTTCCTTAATTGGAATAACGGCTACACCCAAAATTGTCTCGGCTGAAGGGTCGTCTATCGTCGGGGTTCACCCGAAAATCCAGTGTCTGCAACATTGCACCACATACCCACTAAACCTCCTACTGGAACGGCAGCCAATCCTAAAATTTTAAAACAGTATTAATTATGTAAGGCTATAAAGTTTGTTTTGAGAATATGAATATGAGGGGCGGCTTTTGCCAACGGATATGAGTTGTAGGTCCTATGCCATACATTTTTGGATGTTACCAAGCATTGTAATGGTCCAATATTTATTTACAGAGTAGTTATTCGGAAAACCGTGCTCCCATTCAATTCGTTCTGTGTTTCGGAAAAGTAGTTAATGTGAAAGTTGTGTTTTAACCGCCGGAATTAAGAAGAAAAAAAATTATTTTAACGTAATTTTTTTTATTTAACAAAAATTTTTTTGTATTATTCAATAGCTTAATAATATCATATATCATATCATTACAAGATTCTATTTTATTATCCGCAACAAAAAAATCTTTGAAAACCTTCAAAAGATAACCTCGGACATGAGACTTAATAAATTTTAGTTTGATTTTTCTCTTCTATTTGGCCGGAGACATGCATTTTTTCTTTGTAGTTGATTTATATGATGCTAAACTATTTAAATTATTATACTTATATAGGTATACTAAATTTGAATTAATTCTACCCTTTTTTTTGTTTTCAATCCAGCCTCCTTAATTCACCGGAACTCTTCTATGTTTCCATCTAGAGATCCGGAACTATGTGATGGCCGGGATGACGCATGCTTCTTTGCCCTGAATACATAAATACGCTATTATTTCGGCACGCGATCACGGCTATACTCTGAACGTCACCATGCCTATGTGTCGATTTTAAATAAGCAAAGAAAGCATTAATATTTTCTTGTTTCATACTATTCGTTTCTTCCATTGTCGGGGTTTTTGTTTTTATTATAATATTTTTTATTGGTTATGTGAAGAAGCAAAATTGACGATATACACCAGTATCAAATGAATCCCAAGAAAGTCACTATTTGGTGCGAATTTTGGTCTGGCAAATCACCGGTCCGTATTTCTTTCAAAACGAAACTGGAATTGCCATTACCGACAACGGCGAACGCTACACATCGATGATAACCAGCTTCTTGTTAAGATGAATGATATGGATACCGACGGCTTGTGGTTCCTACAAGATGGTGCTACGAGCCACACAGTGCATCCTACGATGGACACACTGCACGAGCGATTTAAGGGCATGTAAAATGTAGGAGTGAAATTTGTTATTATTTTTATTATTGAAAAATCGCTATCAAAATCTGTTTGTACAACTTGTGTTTCTAACTTTACTCTTTTGCTCCCTATACCTACTGCGTACATTTTACGCCATCATCTAATAATAAAAACCCTTAGCCGTGTGCAAAGTTTCAACCCATTCCGATAACAGGAATTGGTTCAAAATTGACTTGCAACATTTGTTGCAGATAGAGAAACAACAAAGCAAGTTCAATAAAAACTTGTGAAAAGAAATTAATATGTTCATACCATTAAAAATTTTTTAAAAAAGAAGCAAATGAAAAAGTTCTCGATCATCCGCGAAAACTAAATCTTATGTGTAAGCAATTCATATAACATGTAGTTCTCGCGATTGAAAAAGAAGGATTTCATTCGTTTTGCCCGAGAGTTGATTTAAACATTATTTTGAAATGATTGCCACACGAAAGTCCAAATAGTCCTACAACTGATTCTTGTAAGATATTGTTAACAAACTGCTGCACGTTCGCATAAAATAATTATTTTCCGATTCAGTTTCACTGGGATGTGCCTGCAGTGCGCGAGTATGACTGTAATTGTCTGAATAAATCGCCACTAACAGCAATTCATACGTATTAATATAGTATAGCAGCATATCCGAAACATGGCCGTGTGTATATTAGTATCCAGTGCGATAACCATTAAAATATTGAAAATAGAAATTCCATAAACTAAAAAGTTTTAGTGAATTCATGTGAAGTACCTCCCGTTGCCGCGCCGGCAAGAGCTGCACCACCGCAAACAAGAGTCGATCGATTTGCTGCTTTCAATATTTCAAGTCCACGCTTTTCCTCGCCACACATAAGGTACGCAGCACCTAGAATAAAAAACATACCACTTAAATGTTTATCGAAAGAATACGGGGGTCACGGTCCATAAAAGTGTAAACAGGGCCGGCACAAACGAAACGTATCTCAGATTGTCGGTGATAATGAGTAATGAAATTCTAAATAGCGTGTGTATTTGATATGAATGGCTAACGTGTTAAAATTGGTAAATTACTAAGTGTTTTTGTTCGGCGAAATAATTTTTATTAATTTTTATATAATAATATATAATCTCAGTTTTCGGTTTTTTTAATCCAAAAACCAAAGTAAAGAGTCCTCATTATCGAAATGAACCGAGCAGTGTAGAAATAAACAGTAAAAAATAGTATAGAGCATAGAAATCAATTTTTGATGCTCATTTTACGGGGCACGGGCATTTTCGCACCTAGTTCCTCAATCGCATAGGGAAAATACCGAGCCCGTGCCGCGTATACTGCGACTCTCCATCGGACTACGCTCTCCACACATTATTCGAATGTGAAAGATGGTTGACGGACAGAGAGGAGACGGAGGAGGTGGTCGGCAGCATAACTCCGGAGAGCATAATCAGGGTTATACTGCAGCCAGAGAAGGTGAAGATAATAGCGCGAGAGAGATGACGGCGTAGCCGTGTGAGGGAGTCCCCCAGTGGAGCAGATATATAGGACTCCACCCTGAAGTAATGCCTTTATAGGCGGTTCCAGGGTGGAGTTCCTGGTGACAGGGAGTATGGTTTTAGCCGGTAGGCCCGGAAGACGGGAGAGCGCGGCACACGGGTTGCATCGGCCACTTATGATAGTTTTGAGCCTGTTGCACCCATGTCTAAAAACTACAATAAATGTTTTAATTGCTTGGATTTTAATCTTCCCAAATTAATGCTTAAGAAGATTTTATTTGATTTTTTGAATTAGCGTGACTCAGCCAAACAAGGCCTCCTTCGTGGAGTTAAGCAGGCTTTAACGAAACTCAACTCAACTCTAGTTTCCATGGACTCTAACTCGAGTTAAGCCTGAGTTAATTCAGCATATAAACACAGTAACAGCCATAAGTAAGGGTCGCACGAAACAGACAGAATCTATTGTCCATTGACAGGACATTTTGCTTTTTAAATTAAATTGAAAGAGTGCACTAGCTGACTGCAATGTTTCATTCGCGTCTTAAGAGGTGATTTTTGGTAAAAATTTACAACGGATAAGGTTCATGGCATTTCCATCTATTTGAGTGCTTCTTAGGTTATGTCAGTTCACGTTGCTATTTCGGGCAATATGTCAGTTTTGTTGTAATGAGTTCCGTTTCGTTAAATGTGTACATTACATTATGATGCTTTACGTATCTATTCTGATCCAGGCTTCTCTCTCACTTTCTGTGGAAAGGCCCTAGTGCCTGCTAGGTAAAGGGCACTGAGCATGCGCTTTTTAAATGACCTTAAGGAGATTTCCAAAGCAAGAATTTGAATTCTCTTCCTGAACTCCACCAGGTCATACTTGTTGTGTCAAAGGGTCGCGCCTATTTAGGCGCTAATTGTACTCTGACCAGTATCGACGAGTCGCCACTTAAACCAACCAACCAACCAACACCGTAACAGATCCTTCTATTCTATCATCATCTATCCAGCCCCTGTTCTAACGTAGAGTCCCAAACTCAAAGTACCTAAACAAAATTACTTTCTTTGGACAATATTTATGTGGCACTTTTATTTTATTTCTATAATCGAAATGGTTAATTGAAGCATTATAAGTTGGCCACATACAATCAAATAACAAACAAGACATTAATTTAACACAAGCAGCGAAAACGTTTCCTACATACTCCGGGTGTGCCGCAGTCAGCTAGAAAAGGAAACTCTACAAAACTGGCGAGGCAATATCACCTTCCTGGCCTCCACTAGACGACACTCGAGTGACCGAAATACGACCCAGACTTGACTCCAGGACCAGAACTGTAAACGCTTTGGATCCCAGGGATTTAGGCAAAAGGAACACGATACTAGTTGAAATTGAATAATAATAAAATTAATAGTTCTTCACTTATACCAACAAAATTTATGGTTCTCATGGAAAGTGTTAAACAATTTACACTATACTACACCAAGACCAAAAATTTATTACCGTGTGTGATGTCTATAAATAACGAACAAATAAAAAAAAACTTCACCAAATTATTTTGTGAATAAAAGTTAATGGAGGCTAAAGGCTTTTCACATTTAAGTGTAAAAAATCGAAAAATTAGTGTTCTTAAACTATTTTTCTCAATATCATTGTTTTCCGGACGGATGGATGGATGAATGAATGATTCGTGAATGATAATTTAAATAATACTGTTACATGATAACTCACTATTTTCAATATAAGTATAATTCAAAGAATTCAATAAACAAAATGTTGATTGCTCTTAAATATTTTTTTCATTAATACGCCGAGGAGTAGAACAATTTAGAAAATATTGACGAAAATCCAAATCTATGTGGAGCCATACTTATGCATAAACTGTTAAAAATATTAAATTCTCAAGTGAAGAATGTCTGAAAATTAAAGCAGAAAGTTGCTGAATAATAATTCAACTGCAAAAGCAACTGAAAGCTAAAAAAATCCCACAAATCGTTTGAAATTTCATATGAAAATCGCCTTTGCCCTTTCCAACCAAAAAATCCAATAAGTTTAAGATACATGATGATATGAATGTAAATAGTTTTAGGAAAAAACTCAAATTCTATCGTCATTTGTCGTTCTTAAAAATTCATCTGGATTTGAATTTGAAAGATTGTTTTTTAACACTGTAATTATTATGAAAATATTTGATATACCGCCTCGCTTTCAGAAATGTCAGAAATAAATTATTATTTTTCCATGAACAAATTAATTAATTCGTCTAAAAATCATGAACAAATTACAATATTGTTCTCTCCGCGAAGGCGCACGTCTTTCAACCAGGCTTGGCCTGACCGAACGACAACCAACCAAAGACCCCGTGGGGCCCCCTAGTACTGGGCCATTGTTCACTGCACCACCTTGCACCTTAGTAATTACGCCACTGAATGCAGGAAAAGTCTTTTCCACTGACACAAAACGATTATTGATGTTAAGCCTCCGCTGACGGTGGACCATCCTTGGGGGACTCGCTGCTGTGTTCGTGATAACTTATAAGTTCACTTATTTTATGGTAAATCAACTAGTTCGAATGTTCCACACAATTGGTTATTTAGTCTGAACCACGTTAAACAAATTAAAGCAACAAATTTAGGTGGAAATCGCGCAGCGTCAAATTTTGTACAAGACATACTCCAATTATTAATTATTCCAGGAAAGGAAAAGATGTGCAGATACACGGCAGTATTTCAACCCAATTTATGAACAAATTAACAGTAAAAAAACTTTTTTGATAAAAAAAAAAAACAATTACGTCGGTCGATCGGTACGTCATCGTTCTGTGTTGCCCTTCATGCCCCGCACACCCGCAATTGCATTCATCAATTATGATGGAGCACAATGGGCACAAGCACCTGCTTGCTCAGATCTAAATATTCCAACGCATACAGATGAGTCACAACAGCTCCCAAACCGCAGACAACGGGCCGGCGTAATCTCGGCGCCGAGCTCTGAAGTCGGATGATTTCTTGGATTCATTTCTGGTAAAATGACGCAATGGGAGCCAATCAAAGACAAAAAGTTCAAAAGCGCGGCGAACAAACCTTTGTTAGAGATGAGGGTGCTTGGTGATCTCTTCCATTTGGCTTACGACCTTGCAACTTTACATGAAGTTATGAAATTGAGCATATAAAGGAAACAGGCTATGTTGTGTATGATAACGGTAAGAAGAGAGTATTATACTAAATGCGATTTTGAAAAGTTCTGTGTTTTTCTACAATTTGTGTGAAACATCACTTGTAAATCACAATTTGTAAGGTTGTGAAATAGGCCACAGAAGGCATGAAACTTAAAACAGCTGTGTTCTGTTCACATCCTGATACGGCCCAGGTTTGGTAGTAAGTTTTGTAATGAATTTATAATTAAACCGATAGTATCTATAGCAAAGATTTTAGAATTTCAGAAAGTGCATCAATTTGCCTTGAATTTTACACGTTCAAACACAAATCTTGATCTGAAAAACTTTTGGTTATATGTTTTACCGCAAAGTGGATATAAGTCAAGGCAATACGATGTTCTCTTCGTAAAATACAATAATAGAAAATATTTAGAATTTCAACACTTATTATCGTCGATAATCTGGGATAGGTTTTCTTTGCGGCGGGCCTGGGCACATCTTACCCGTCTTCTTTTGTTTTAGTAAATTTCACTATTACGCACCTTTTACATGGCCCAAAACCGGAACACAATCGATAACGTCACGAACATCCATATTACAGAGTAACCGTTATTTTTGCAATCACTTTAAAACACTAACTAACTTATTAACTTTTATAATGGTTTCAATAACTTTTTCCAGAAACGATTTCGCACAGCTCCAGAGTATGACTGCAGTCGTGCTCGATGTACTTCAACTTAAAAGCTAATACAGATAGAGTATTCGCCAACTGAGTTGATATTTTGCGCGTATGGGAATTTATTAGTATTGAAGCTATAATATATAGGAGCTCTATTTCATTCGTATCAACACACAAGACATCTTTGCTTGTATTCACTGATCTTCTTTCGAATTGTGCAGAATTCCCCTTTTAAAAATAAGTTGAGTGGGCATGTGCATGGGCGAGACAACACGCATGTAAATATGAACTAAGCACGGAACGGCTGTAAGCCAAATTTAGCGTACCACATTCCCTGATGTGTTAGAATTGACTGTGTTCGTTTGGTCGCTCAGTGCAGTCGTAAATATGAAGACATAATCAGAAAGGGGCTTATAATTCAAAAAAATTTTCCGAAGTTCCTTCTATAATGTCTATGCCCCCGTTAACATCTATTTACACGCTGCCATTCAGTAAAGTCGCACACGGCGACTTCCGTTGAGGCGTGTCATCACGACTTAACCCACGAGTCTCGAACAAAAATGTGTGTACATATACAAATTCTGACATGGTGTTTTCTGAATTTTTGTGATGTGCGGCATTCGCAAATCTTAAAAGTATATGTACCTTCTCCAACCAAAAATAAAGAATATCTATCAACAAGAAGGGATACTCTAATACGCCTGAAAATGCCTAACTACAAAAAATACATCCAGAAAAATTTCCCATTTCATAAACCAGAAACGCACGAGTACCATCCTATTCCCGTAAGCAGTTAAGAGAGGGAACCATAGACGGCAAAAATTTTTCTCGTACAGCATGTATAGTGTGAGATACAAAAAGCAGCGTTTTTTTACAATGGAGTTTTCAGGCGATTTAAGGAGCCTGATTCGCAAACTAAAAAAAACGGGAGAATTAATTTAAATTTCGCTAGATGATATTTTAGTATCATATAAATCAATTACAAAAAAAAATGCATGTCACCGGCAAAATAGAAGAGAAAAATCAAACTAAAGTTTATTAAGGGGATATTACCAGCTTAATTCAACATAACAATAATTAACAGTTTTCATCCGATTGACTTCAAATTTTAACTGGACCTTTATTATTAAATTATCTAACGAAGCTCGCACGATTATAGCGATTGTATATCAGGGAAAAAAGTTATAAGCCATTTAGTTCGAGTTTTTTCGTCGAAAAAAGCGGTTTTGTTTCAAACAACTACTATTTCGCGAAAAAAATTGTTTCATTATCTACATTATTTTGGCTACCGAAGTAGGTACGCATGATTATATTTTTAGAATTTTTTTCGCGAAATAGCAGTTGTTTGACAAAAAACCGTTTTTTTCGATGAAAAAACTCGAACTAAATGGCTTATAACTTTTTTTCCTGATATATGGTACAATCGCTATAATCGTATGTACTTCGTTAGATAATTATAATTTAGGTCCAGTTAATTTAATAAAGGTCCAGTTAAAATTTGAAGTCAATCGGATGAAAACTGTTCGAGTTGAATTAAGCTGGTAATAACCCCTTAATAAACTTTAGTTTGATTTTTCTCTTCTATTTTGCCGGTGACACGCATTTTTTTTTTGTAATTGATTGATATGATGCTAAACTATCATTTAGCGAAATTTAAATTAATTCTCCCGTTTTTTTAGTTTGCGATCCATCCTCCTTAAAGAGTGTGTATAAAATCAAATAAACATCTGCCATTTTTTTTATAATAATTTTTAAGATAATCATTTGAAATTGTCAGAGTATAGGTACTCTTGAAATGACACCAAAATTTTTTTTCGAAAAATACAGAACTCTGAATATTGTACTGTATTGTATTTGTATTGTATTACAAAAAATATCAAATTAGAATTTTTAGACCAAGAACTCTAGTTTAAAATGTGACAATTGCCCAAGTTTGAAACCTGTGCTTTAAGTTGGTCTAAATACGCGATTTTTATGCTGATGATTTGATGACGGGAACTAATACCGAAGAAGAAGCAATAGTACTTCAAGAAGACCTCCAGAAGGCTTCTAATCCCAAAAATTAGTGAATCAAATATCCCCCGCTGACCGTGAAGTAAGCACGCCCTTTGCCATTTAACTTACCAAGATAGATATAGTTAAGATATTTTTTCAGAAGCTCTGGCTAGTGGGAATCAACTGGAATGATTTCTTTAGAGAAGAGTTACCAAAAATTAAGAACATTCAAATTCCCAGGTGGATAAGATACGATGAAACCCAAACTCGCATGGAACTTCATACCCTTTGCGATGCATCAACCTCTTCCTATGCTGCGGTTGTGTATGCTCGTTGCATACACCGAAACGGAGCCATTACTGTCACCTTATTGACATAAATACTAAAGTTGCTGTTACATATAACCGTGCCCATTTCTATATGGCACTACATCTTTATAAAGTCGCCCACATGGCGAATACCTTTTTCTATTACTTCCTGTCTGAGAGTTCGCCCGCTATCGTCAACTTGTATAAGTTATCTCTGTAATATATTATCTTTATTATTCATAATATATATTGTTTAACTTCGGAGTGCCTTTATTTTCACATCCGCATTTGTTCCTAATAACAATGGTTATGGGCCCAGGAACGCAATAAATAAATGCGGAATAATCCTATGGTACTTAAGTGTTACTTTCGACTTGGTGTAAAAGGTACACGAGCGGCACAATCATGGCAGACAACAAATTTGTGATCGAGAAGCTAAATGGGACAAATTACGCATCATGGTCATATCAAATGAAGATGATTCTCATGGAGGCAGATCTATGGACGGTAATTGAGCCTGGTGAGGACGAGCCAGACCGGAGCGCCGAAGCGGAAGTAAAACGGAAATTTATCTCTCGTCAAGGTAAGACTCATGCTAAGATCGCCCTCGCGATGTGTGATGAGCAGCAAATGCACATCCGAAACCTCGCAAGTCCTAAAGGAGTGTGGGAAGAACTTCAGAAGCTATATGCGCCCAAAGATAGCAAGTTCCGCAAAGTTCAACTCAGGCGACAACTCTTTTCGCATAAAATAAGCAGTTGTGGAACGATGGAGAATTATCTCGGGCAGATTAACAAAACCATAACGGAGTTGTCTAACGTGGGTGACACTGTGGAGGATGGCGACTTGGCTATGACAATTCTATGTGGCTTATCGGAGGACTGGGACAACGTGGTGTCAGCTCTGTGCAACCTCCCAGAATCGGAATTCACATGTGCTACTGTAAAGAGACGCCTACTTGCTGAAGACGCTAGACGTCGAGACTGTGAGGGTAGCATGCAATCTTTATTGCTCACCAGAACTCCACAGCAAATGTGCGCAAAGGATTCCAGGCACAAAAAGCCAACAGATGGCGCGCAAGTCGAAAAGAAGTACAGTCAGAGGAAACCAAAAGGCGCAGCGAAACAGGATGTCATTTGTTATAGGTGTCAAAAGCCAGGTCACATGTCAAGAAATTGTCCTGACAGGAAAGCAAGTGAAAAGAAATTCTACGCTGTAAATATGACAGCCTTATGCGGCACTACTATGGCGGACAGCGATCAGTGGATCATCGACTCTGGTGCAACACATCATATGTCCCCGAAGAAAAGCTACTTCGTGACGATTGACGAGAGCTGTCAGGCCGGCCATATCACTCTAGCAGATGGCAGCAGAGCGTCAACATCTGGGACAGGAACGACGAACATAATGGTTACGAACAACGCTGGAATGGCTCAAAACATTGAGACGAAAAATACGTTGCTTGTGCCTCAACTCAGCTACGGTATCCTCTCTGTGCGGCAAATAGTCGAATGCGGCAGGAAGGTGACATTCGACAAGAACGGCTGCTATATTTATGATGAAGAGGGACGCTTGCTAGTGAAGGCGGTGCAAAAAGATCGTTTGTACACGCTGAGTGCAGTGCCAGGCAAGGAAAGCCACAATAAAGAAGGCGGCTTAAACCTATTGAAGAGATGGCCCAGGAAGGACTCACTCGACCTTTGGCATCGACGTATGATGCATGTTAGCAAAAACAAAATCGTCGAGATGGTGAACTCTGACTCAGTGTTAGGTTTAAATTGCGAAAAAGGCCCTGTCACACCATGTGATCATTGTTTAGCCGGAAAATCTACCCGCGAGCCATTTCTGAACTTCCGAGATGATACGAGAAGGCGGACGGCAGTGCTGGACATCGTACACTCTGATCTCATGGGTCCAGTTAATATTCCAAGTTGGGGAGGAAAACGCTATATTCTCAGCATCATCGACGACTCGAGCAGGTATGCTGCTGTGAGATTCCTAAAAGAAAAGGGATCAGCGTTGGGTGAATTCAAGAAGTGGCTAACTGAGGCCGAGAGGCAAACCGGTAAACGTTTGAAAAGAATTAGAACCGATAACGGCCTTGAGTTTTGTTCTAGGAATTGGGATATCTTCTGCGAGTCGAAAGGAATTCGCCATGAGAAGACCATGACGTACACGCCGGAGCAGAACGGTATAGCAGAGCGATTCAACAGAACACTGTTCGATTTGGTAAGGTCGCAAATGTACGAAAGTAAGCTGCCAAAAGAATCTTGGGCTGAACTCACTTACACTGCTGCGTACATCCGAAATCGTGTAACAAATAGTCATGACAGAAGGAAAACCCCCTACGAGCTGTGGACTGGAAGAAAGCCTAGTGTGAGACACCTCAGGACCATTGGGTGTGACGTTTTCGTTCATGTGCCAAAACAAAAGCGACACTCGAAGTTGGCGGCAAGAGCCGAAAAGGGAATACTTCTCGGGTACGCATTAAATAGCCGCGGCTACCGAATCTGGATGCCCGAAACGCGGCAAGTACAGGAGTCGCGCAACTGCAAGTTCATAGAAACCCCAATCGGAACGCAGCCAGGCGAGAACAAGCCGAGTAACGACGTCATCCGACTTTTGCCACATGAAGATCTAGAGTCCACGAGAAGCTCAGAGCAACCCCACCAGAACACCAGCAAGCATAATGATATCACGGAAGACAACTACTATGATGTCGCGAGTATCGACGAAGACGAAACAGTCTGGAGAAAAGAAATTGAGAAGGATCAAGAAACCGAGCAGGAAAAAGGGACGAAACGGAAGATGGAGCAACCGCGGCGGCATGAAATGAGACTTCGATCTGCAACGAAGAAGACAAGTGACGAAACGGAGCCGCATCTCGCTCACTTCACCTGCGATACCGACCCTTCATCATATCGTGAAGCTATCGAGTCCGAAGAAGCAGCGCAATGGATAGAAGCGATGACTGAGGAAATTAACTCTCTTATTCGGCACGACTCGTGGGAATTGGTTGAACCACCGCCTAATGCAACGTTAGTAAAGTGCAGATGGGTGTACAAGAAGAAGAAAGTTGGCGATGTACAACGCTTCAAGGCGCGGCTTGTAGCAAAAGGCTACAGCCAGCGACATGGTTTGGACTTTGATCAGGTATATGCTCCAGTTTCCAGTTTTGAAACAGCAAGGCTGTTGATAGCAGCAAGCGTAGGAAGAGGCTGGATTATCGATCAATACGACGTCAAAAGTGCATACCTACATAGCACTTTAAAGGAAACCATTTACATGGAGCAGCCAGAAGGTTTCGAGCAACGTCAGGAAAGGAAACTTGCTTGCAAGTTGAACAAATCCATATATGGATTACGTCAGAGCGGAAGATGTTGGAATGACTTTTTCAACACATCGCTCACTGGATTGGGTTTTGCACGGAACCAAACAGACCCGTGTGTTTACGACACCTCTACGAAGTTTGGCAGAGCAATAGTGATAGTCTACGTAGACGATATGATCGTAATCGTTGAAAACGAGGATACAAGGCTACATGTTAAAACATTACTTAAAAAATGTTTTGAGGTAAAGTACATGGGTGCACTATCCTACATGCTAGGCGTGAAATTTGAAAGAGAACAGGACGGAAGTTTATCCCTTTCTCAGGTAGAGTACATCGACAAGCTGCTGCATCGATTTGGTCTTCAAGATGCAAGAGGTGCAAGTACTCCTATGGAAGCAAGACCAGACCTGCTAAACGACGGTGATGATGACGACACAACCCTGCCCTATCGTGAACTTATTGGAGGGCTACTATATTTATCACAAAGGACACGTCCGGACATCGCATTTGCGGTCGGAAAATTGGCGCAATTCTGTTCTAGATATAACAGGAGACATTGGAATGCTGCGAAGAGAGTGCTGCGCTACATAAAAGAGACTAAAAGGTATAAAATCACATACCGGGCTACAGGGCAGACACTTTCAGCATACACGGATGCGGATTGGGCCACATGTACCGAAAGTCGTAAGAGCACTAGTGGATATGCTATTTTCTTGGCAGGTGCCCCAGTTCTTTGGAAGAGTACAAAGCAGACTGTTGTCGCACTCAGTACGATGGAAGCCGAATATATCTCACTCGCCGCTTGTTCGCGAGAGGTTGTCTGGATGACACAGCTACTTCATTCCCTCAATTTCGAGAATATCGTCAAAGGAGCAACCGTGATTTGGTGCGACAGCCAGGCGGCAATCGCTCACGCTGAAAATCACATTGACAACTCTAAGACCAAGCACATTGCGATAAAGCATCATTACGTACGAGAGAAAGTGATGAATGATATTATCCAACTACAATACGTGACTACAGATCGCAACCCTGCTGATCTATTAACGAAACCATTGCATCGAACTCTTCATGAAATCCATCGAGCTCGGATGTTAGTCTCCAAGTAAAGGAAGATTCGGCGCAATAATCATTAACATGATTCTTCCGAGGGGGAGAATGTTACATATAACCGTGCCCATTTCTATATGGCACTACATCTTTATAAAGTCGCCCACATGGCGAATACCTTTTTCTATTACTTCCTGTCTGAGAGTTCGCCCGCTATCGTCAACTTGTATAAGTTATCTCTGTAATATATTATCTTTATTATTCATAATATATATTGTTTAACTTCGGAGTGCCTTTATTTTCACATCCGCATTTGTTCCTAATAACAGTTGCTCCACTTCGTCAAATTAGTCCCGCGTTTAGAGCTCTGCGGTGGTGCATTGCTCACAAAGGTGATTAAGCAAGTACAGGCAGCAATGAATAGGGATGAGATGCCTATTTATGCTTGGAGCGATTCGTTAAATGTACTAGCATGGATACGAGGCCACTCTCGCCAATGGCAAACCTTTGTCGCCAACAGAGTTAGTCTTATTCAAGACCAACTAGATAGCCGCCATTGGCGGTATGTGCACTCAGCCGATAATCCTGCAGATTGTGCGTCTCGATGTGTAAACCCAGGTGAATTGGGAGCTCATTCATTGTGGTAGACAGGTCCATCTTGGTTAGTAGAACCCCAGGATAAATGACCTCCACAGCCTCCACTACCATGACTCAATATATGCTAAGAAGATCGTACTCAACATATCGTTGAACGATCCCATTCCGTCACTATTCGCACGAATTTCACAGTTCCAGCGACTATTACGATTGACTGCGTACTGCAAAAGATCCATCGCCAATCTGCCAATCCAAGGTGTGCAATAAAATCGATAGAACCATCACCAAATTGTCCGTTACTGAATTACATGATGCTACATTATGTTTACAAAAAATGGCTCAATCAACATGTCTCAAAGAAGAGCCGTATCAGAAACTTAAACCCCTTTGTTGATCACGCTGGTGATTAAGAGTCGGTGGAAGGCTACGTAACGCTAATTTGCCTTATAATCTAAGATGTCCTATTTTGTTACCAGAAAAGTGCACATTCCAAAATGATCATAGAGGAGAATCACTGAATAACTCTTCACTGAGCACACAACTTACCTTAAACTTAAAACGAAAACGATACTGGATAGTAAATGCTCGTTATACAGTGCGTTACCACATCCACAAATGTGTTAAGTGTTTTCGATATAATGAGGAAGCACAACACCAACTGATGGGGAACCTTCCATGTGCCCGAGTTGAGCAAAGTCGTTCATTTTTACATACTGGTGTCGACTTTACCGGACATATTACCATAAGAGAGTCTAAATGCCGAGGGCGAATAAGAACAGCCAAAGGGCATCTCGAAGCAGTCACTGAAATAGCCACCAATGTGTTTCTGGCAGCCTTCCGCCGATTCACAGGCCGGAGAGGTCTCCGGAGTGATTTGTACATCGACTGTGGGACACATTTCGTAGGCGCTAACACGCAATTAAAACAAAATCTAGAACATGAAGATGATATCAGCGCAGTATTGGCAATCAAATGAATTCTAGAGCATTTCATACCTCCCGGATCACCGCACTTTGGAGGGTTATGGGAGGCCGGCGTGAACTCCACGAAGTATTATCTGAAAATAATTTTGCGCAACTCCTTACTGACCTTTGAAGAATTGGCTACGGTTTTAACGCAAATTGAAGCAACCTTAAAGCCCGCTATGCCCGCTGACGAACGATCCGAACGACTGCTCAGCTCTCACTCCCGGTCATTTTTTAATCGGCGATGCATTGCTCATGCCTCCCGAAGCAAACGTATTGCATATGAAACTGAGTTCATTACGTGGAAGGCAATTACTTCAACGAATATATCAGGACTTTTGACGCTGATGGTTGTCCGAATATCTGCCAAGATTGCAGAATACCTAGATCAAAGTGGAGTGATGTTCAGCCTAACGTTAAGGTAGGTCGTAGGAGAGTTGATACTTATAAATGGTGAAAGATTACCGCCTTGCAAATGCCTTTTAGGATGAACTATGGAGTTACACCCAGGTAAACACGGCTTAGTTAGAGTGGTTACCGTCAAATGTAAAGATTCGAAATTTCAGCGCCCAATCACAAAGATATGTGTTCTACCCATATACGAGGAGCAAGAAAATATTCAACAATAATTAGAATACATAAAACCAGATTAAGCCTCAGACAAACAATTAGTGTACATAAAGAATCATCGTAAGCCAAGTCTCCTGTCCCTACACCCTCCCAGTTCTCTGACTTGTCATCAGTAGTGTAGAGCATCGATGTCTAAGAAAATATTAAATTTTTATTCATATATAATTATTACAACTGAGTGAGACGGCATCGTTGCATATTCTCCAATGCAAAATAAATGTTGTAAAAACCGTATACCATTGCGGCATGTTTAGCCATTTATCTATTTTGCCCGGGGGAATAAGTAGTTTATTATTGGATATTAGTAGAGAGAGTTGTAAACCCAGCTCATCATAGCCCCTCAGCATCCGGCTGAATTTGCGGGTATGAGATGAGAAGGAGCAGGGTTTCACAGCCGTGCATCGAAGTGAAGTTCTGGTTTTGATTAACTATCAACTGGTTGAAGTTACAATTCGCAAGGTCAATCGCTGTTACGTGGAACTTCCCGCACTGTACAATCAAAAGGAATATTTCTTGTCGCCAATGACACACATACTACAATAGTGTGGAATCAAATTATATGTTCGGAACTTTTCACACCTGGATATTTCATTCAAGGTCAGTTGTATGAGTTTAATTCCACAATTCATCAAATAAAAAACCCCAACACGCTTGAGCCCTCCAACGCTATGGACTGTTCATACGAAGATCCAGGTGACCTTATCAGAGCAGGAATTTATTCAAGCGAGTCGCTGCAAGACTTGCACCATCAAATTATGTATCCCTCTGAGCGACTAGCCGTTTCTAACATCATTACTCAACGGGTCGTTGGACATAATGTCAACGTCAACCATCAGGAAATTAACACCCTCCATCTCCTATCATCAACGGCGATGGCTAAACTAGCTGAAGGTTTAATTAAAATTGCAGTTAATTAAAATTTCATGGATGGCGCTACTAGCGCTTTTATTTCAACACTACACTACATATTGGACATTGTTTTTGTTTACCGACACTTTGAGTCAAATTTGTCTTAATTTCGAAAAAATATTTACTTCTACTTTCACAATTATTTCACATAAGTTTTAAATGATTGTATGATGATCATAGATTCCAGCAAAGGAGTCAGCATCGATGTTTTACTCAATCTGTTTATATTGAATTTTCAAGTTTATTGTATGTAGTTTCAAATTTGTAATATTGTTGAGCTGAATTTAAATATAGATAAACATTTTTAACACATAATAATTACGTAATGATTTGGAAACACCATTTTTTTTAAATCCCAAATAAATAGCATTCGACTTTTTTGACTCTTATTTAATATATAATCCAATAGAACGTCAAATTGAAAATGTTCGAAGCTGCCTTGACATTGCTGCACGTGCGGATTTTCCTCCAGTATAGCCGCCGATGGCGTCCTCAATTGGAATAAAGGCTGTATCCAAAATTCTTCTCGCTGAAGGTTTGTCTATCGCTCTATTCAGATTTCTAACAATTCCTTGAGGTCTACCCGAAAATCCAGTGTCTGCAACATCGTAACATATACCCATTAAAACTCCTGCTGCTGGAGCGGCCAATCCTAAAATTTTACAAAAGTTTTAATTATGTAAAGCTATAAAATTTGTTTTGAGAATATGAATATGAGGGTCGGATTTTGCCAACGGATATGAGTTGTAGGTCCTATGACATACATTTTTGGATGTTACCAAGCATTTTAATAGTCCAATATTTATTTACAGGGTATTTATTTGGAAAACGGTCTTCCCATTCCATTCGTTCTGTGTTTCGGAAAAGTAAATAATATAAAAGTTGTGTTTTAACCGCCGAAATTAAGAAGATTTTTGACGTTAGGTATATAAAAATAATAAATAAAATTTCTTTTTAAAACAAGCTTCTGCTGAATGAAATGAAATGCTAGTCAATAATGAAAATCATCAAATTTCATTTTGAAAATCAGTGCTCCGTTCGAGAAAAGTTTCGCCAAAAAAATTAACTTTAGCGACCAAACCCAATTGTGTCCGACGACGGAAGAGTTATGGATTTATCAGACCCGTGTGAAGTTAGCACCTCTTTTTTAGAAACTTGAAATTATTGTTGGGAGTTCCCGGCAGCCTTCACATAGTTCCCGGGTTCTAGATGAAAATTTAGAAGAATTTTGGTGAATTAAGCTTAAAAATCGCAAAAACACTTGGGGGGTGCTAACTTAACTTCATGTAGAGCCGCTTTCTAGGAAAGAGTTCTGGCTGCAAATGAAGATTTCTAGAGTTTCTGATAAGTTTTAGTAATATGTAGTTCCAGCGATTTCGCAAAGTTATGCGTGGAACAAAATTATTTCTAAATTTTGATCAAAGTTCTGCGGAGCCTTATGAGAGTTGCGAGAGGCTCTCCATGCAGAACTCCGTTCAAAAAATAATTACATTAGTTATTAATAATTTAATAAATTCACAAAGGGCCGCTGAGTTTCCAATTTTGTTGCAAATCAAAAATAATCTAATGGAGTTCTCGGTAGCTTAATTCACCGGAACTCTTCTATGTTTCCATCTAGAACTCCGGAACTATGTGAAGGCCGGGATGACACATGCTTCTTTGCTCTGAATACATAAATACGCTATTATTTCTTATTTATCTATTATTTTTTATTAGTTATGTGTACAAGCAAAATTGACGATATACACCAGCATCAAGTGAATCCCGAGAAAGTCACTTTGGTGCGGATTTTGGTCTGGCGGAATCACCGGTCCGTACTTCTTTCAAAACGAAACTGGCATTGATATAACCTTCCACGGCGAACGCTACAAATCTTTGATAGCCAACCTCTTGTGTCCTAAGCTGGATGATATGAATACCGACGGCATGTGGTTCCAACAAGATGGTGCTACGAGCCACACAGTGCATCCCACGATGAACATACTGTACGAGCGATTTAAGGGCATGGTAACTATGATTTTATAAGTAACATTTATTATTATTATTAAAAAATCACTATAAAAATCTGTTTGTCAACTTGTGTGATACTAACTTTAGTCTTTTAATCCCTATACCTACTGCGTACATCTAACGCCATCATCTAATAATATTAACCTTTAGCCGTGTGCAAAGTTTCAACCTATTCCGATAAGAGGAACTGGTTCAAAATTGACTTGCAAGATTTATTGCAGACACAACAAAGCAAGTGCAATAAAAACTTGCAAGAGAAATTTATATGTTCATAACATTAAAATATAGTGAAGTTTTTTAAAAAAGAAGCAAATGAAATTCTTCTCGATCATCCGCGAAGACTAAATCTTATGTATAACCAATTCATATAAGAAGAATCTCATTCGTTTTGCCCGAGAGTTGATTTGAAAAAATTCTTTGAAATGATTCACACACGAAAGTCCAAACAGTCCGACAACTGATTCTTGTTTGATATTGTTAACGAACTGCTGCACGTTCGCATAAAATAATTATTTTCTGATTCATTTACGAACCGTTTCAGTGGGACGTGCCTGCAATTCGCGATTATGACTGTAATTATCTGAATAAATGGCCACTAACAGCAATTCATACGTATTAATATAGTATAACAGCATATCCGAAACATAGCCGTGTGTATATTTGTACCCAGGGCGATAACCATTAAAATATTGAAATTAGTAATTCCTTAAACTAAAAATTTTTAGTGAATTCATGTGAAGTACCTCCCGTTGCCGCGCCGGCAAGAGCTCCACCTCCGTAAACAAGAGTCGATCGATTTGCTGCTTTCAATATTTCAAGTCCACGCTTTTCTTCGCCACAAATAAGGTACGTAGCACCTAGAATAAAAAACATACCACTTAAACATTTATCGAAAGAAGACGGTTGTCACGGTCCATAAAAATTTAACCAGGCCCGGCGAAAACGAAAAGTCAGATTGTCGATGGTAATGAGTATTGAAATTCTAAATAGCTTGTGAATTTGATATGAATGGCTAACGTGTTACAATTGGTGAATTACTAAGTGTTTTTGTTCGGCGAAATAATTTTTATTAATTTTTATATAATAATAGAAAAGCCATCTACCTACAGTTTTCTGTTTTTTTTATCCAGAGTTAAGAGACTGCGAAATAAAAGTGTAGAAATAAAAATAAAAAAAATAGCAAAAAATAGAAAAACAACTTAAAAATGTTTTGAAATTCTTCATATTTGTATTTATTTTATTATTAGGCATTTATATACTCGTATATCAATCATTTGAATTTTAAAATTGCGTGATTTAATCTTCTCTTATTCTAGAGTTTAGAAATCAATTTTTTGGCTCCTTTTTAACGTTTATTTTATATTAAAATTTAAACAAATAACACGCTATCAATCCTATTCAGTCTATGACGTTCGACATCAAGTTAGTTACTTTGTGCGTAAAGGAGTAAACGGATTAACGGGAACTCCTGAAATCGTAAACATAGAAGGCATCGGCTCTGGCAAACAAAAGACTCAGAGCGAGTAAGCATTCTGCTAGAGTCCCGAATCAATGGATTCAGCACTAGACTGGAGGCTCATGTGCTGCCCCGCATCAGTTGACCCTAGCCTTCACCCGCAAAAGACATTATACAACATGGGAAATAGCGGCTAATATAAAACTACCAGATCCGAGGTTCAATCAGCCAGACAACATTGATTTGTTGATTGGAGGAGACTTACATATGTTACTCAACTCTGTCTGTAGGCCAAATCAATTTGGGAGATTCATCACCAGTTTTACAAAATACTGCCTTTGGGTGGACAGCAGCAACAACATTGGACCATGAACAAGAATCACAAGCAAGTTGTGGAATAGGCTCTGAAGACGAAGATTTCAAGCTACAAATTGAAAAATTTTGGGCATTAAACGACGCAGAAACAGCATCAACAGCATCAGCTGCTGAGAGATGATGTGAAGCGCACTTTGTGCAGACCACACGAAGAACAGGTATTGGACGTTTTGTAGTAAGACTCCCATTCAAGGATCACCCTAACAAATTAGGAAATGCAAAGAACATCGCATATCATCGATTATTGGCTGTCGAAAGGAAACTCACCATACGAGAACATCTAAGAAATCGATATATCAACTTCATGGAAGATTATAAAATTGGGACACATGTGAGAAAACAATTATAATAAAGTCCAGGCACCCTATAGCTTCCCACCACATCATTGCGTCATTAGCCTGAAAGTACAACTACAAAATTACGCGTAGTCCTTGGTTCGTCAGCCAAAACTTCCAGCATTACATCCCTAAATGGCTTACTGTATACTGGACCTACTACACAGGATGACGTGTTTGCAATTCTATTACGTTTCCGCATGCCCAGATTCGTCTTTACTGCGGACATTGTAAAGATGTACCGGCAGATAGAAGTGTATCCGGACGACAGAAAATATCAACTTATCTGGTGGCGAAACAATCCTAGCGATCGAATAAGTTGCTATGAGCTTTGCACGGTAACGTATGGAACTACAAGTGCTCCATATCTAGCAGTTAGTTGTCTGAAAATGCTAGCCAAACAGCAGGCTGATCAATACCCTCTGGGGACAGGAGTATTTAAACAAGACTTTTATGTAGACGACGTCCTCCTGTGGCGGACAAGCTGATTGTAGCAATTGAAAAACAAGCTCAGCTGCAATCTCTGATACAGGCGGCCAGATTTAAGCGAAGAAAGTGGTGCGCTGACCACCCCAGCTTGTTGAAAAACATTCCAATGGAGGACCAAGAGCTACAAGTAGACTTCGGTAGCAAATCAGACAAGCACATTAAAACAATGGAATTAATATGGCAGCCTAAAGATGACGACCTATGCATAAAAGCAGCAGGAAGTTTGAATCATCGAGTCACAGACCGCACACTCGGAAATAGCGCACCTCTTTGATCCGCTTGGTATCATAGGACCAGTTGTGGTTACAGCGAAAATCTTCCTACATAAATTGTGGCTGTTAAAATGTGACTGGGATGCTGCTCTGCCTCAGGAATTGCAGTCCTTCTGGTTGAATTTCCGTGAAGGACTAAAGGAACTAAATATCGTAAAAACACCAAGGCATGTGTTAGCTCACAAGATCCCGAAGCCAACTCAAATCCATATATTCGCAGATGCCTCAGAGAAGGCATATGGAACCGCAGCTTATGTAAGATCAATCGACAATGATGATATTGTAGCAGTACGCCTACTCTGTGCGAAATCCAGAGTAGCACCTATTAAGGGGGGAAAAGGGTCGGGAAATCAACTTTTTTTAAATTTGTTTTCTGATACTACAACTTGTAAGGAATATTGTCAGAAAATTTGAAGTCATTAGGAGCAAAACTTTTCGAGTTACAGACAATAGAGTCCGAGCGCTCGCTCCTCCTAGAACGTCATAACGCTCGGCGTGGCAACATCAATTGCGTTTTTCTCACAACTTTTTTTTTAAGTCGGTAGACAAAATTTCATTAAATAATGTATAATAATAATATTATTAGTTATCCTGCCTACCGCATGTCGACTTTTTTTGAGGTTACTTGGTTCTCCCCACTACCACTGGCTTATTTTTTAATATTATTTATTGAAAATTTAGCAGAATATTCTTGGAATGATGCTTAATAATGTTACAAATTTTAAGAATTTTAGCAAAGAAGGTACTGTGAAAAAAAATCACTAAAATACGCTCTTTTTTTGTGCCTGAGATCCTTTTCCCCCCTTAAGCAAACCACTCTGCCTCGATTAGAATGATGCGCAGCGAAACTAGCAGCAGAGCTTGCACATCACTTCAAGAAAGATCTTAACATCAAGAATTCTCCAATGTATCTGTGGACAGATTCTGAAATAGTTCTGTCATGGATAAATGCATCATCGTCGTCATATCAAACGTTCGTGGCAAATCGTATTTCTTCAATTCAACAACTGTCTATCCCTGAACAATGGAGACATGTGCGACCCAAAGAGAATCCAGCAGACGTATTTTCAAGAGTATTAAGGGATCATCTCAGTGTGAAATTTTCGAAAAATCGATTTTGCATGTTGCATTATCGGATAGTATACACTGTAGTAAACATTCTCTCAAATTTTCAAATCGAAAGTCAAATTATTACGGTCGCTACAGCGTTTCTTGTAGAAAGGCAACGGAGAAAACTGATGAGAATCCCCAGCATCAGTATTGTCCTTCGGGAGGAGATTCGTGGTGCGAATGGCGCAAAGCTGAGGCCAATGGATTTCAGGAAAAATATTCTCATCCACCAGCGCTCGATGACGATGTCCAAGAGGTTTTGAAGCCAATCTACGAAGATTTGACCACCGACGATTTGTTAGAGAGATGTACGGGCGCTTCAATCTTTAAACGCGTTTTCTCAGAATGGTGTTTTTCAAAACGGTTTCTACTCTCAAAGGAACAGTTTTGAAGATATCTAGTTCCAATTTGGAGAGAACATTTTTAACGTCATTCTTTATCGCGCTATGGAAGCTTTTTTTTTTTTGAAATCTTCCTATTTTTTTTACGAAAAACTGTCGAAAAAAAGGGCCAAATTCGATACTTTTTGTTCAAACCGCCGCCATTTTGTCAAATTTAAAAACCCTCCATAGCGCGATAGCGACTTCCCTACAGATTAATAATCTTTTTAAAATTTTTGTTTCGGATCAAAATTGCGGCCGCAATCGTGGACATCGTACAGGACCTTTTTTTTTACGTGTAATTTCAACAATTTATTCAACTATTATACACCCAATAAATAAACATAAAAAAAATCATTTTGTATTCGTCATGAATGTATAATATTTATTTATAAAAAAAACCGGACCGATTAGTTTATTTCAACATTATTAAAAAAATAGCGAAAATCAGTGATTTTTCGGAGGGTCACACTGAGACGATCCCTTAATGCCCGAAAAGCTGAGCAAATGAAATATGTGGCTTTATGGACCCACATTTTTGGATAGTTCAGAAGATTTATCGCCACCAGCATATGTAAAGAAGAGCATTGAGAATGATACAGAAAGAAGGCGAAAGCCGTAGCCGGAGCTTCAGTCAATGCAGAAGCAAAAACGTTTTTGGAATGCATAGATCATAAAAACTCATCCCGCAAGGTGCAGCGCATCATAGCCTATGCACTACGATTTATTAAAGGGTCCAGGAAAAAGAGCTCACGCATTCCAGACACTCTCGTTGTAATTACACACGAACTAAAGGAGCCTCAAGTAGTCATCGTCAGGCTGATGCAACAAGAAGGCTTCAAGGACGACTTAGCATACTTGGAACGAAATGGAGAAGTGTCCAAGGACAGCAGCCTCAGGTAGCACCATTCATCGACAGCGATAAGGTGATTAGAGTTGGCGGCCGACTTGAAGCAGCTTATTTATCACATGAAGCTAAACACCCGACACTCCTGCCATACTCGCATCCTTTAACTAAATGCTTGTTAAGTGACCTTCATAAGGAAAATAAGCATGTTGGCCCACAAACTCTATTAGCAATAGCACGCCAGACAATATGCCAGTGTAAAAGGAAAAACGTTAGCTCGATCGGTACTGCAGCATTGCGTTCAATGTAGAAGAGCACGGCCAAGACTGCTGACACAGATGATGGGTAATTTACCAACCGATAGAGTTCAGCCCGCAAGGCCATTTGTAAATACTGGACTTGATTTCTGTGGGCCTATCTCGACCCATTTCAAGATCCGCGGGAAGAAGCCCCAGAAATCATATATTGCGGTATTCTCTTGTTTTCCAATAAAGGCCACGCATTTGGAAATGGTGAGCGATTTGTCTACTCATGGATTTCTCGGAGCTCTAAGACGTTTCACAGCGCGGCGTGGACATTGTAAGACGATTTATTTTGATAATGCAACAAACTTCGTTGGCGCGAAAAATATGTTCAATGAGGTAAAGGAGATCATCATCAGAAGAAGCCCAAAAACAAAATCAAAGAAACATGCAGCTCAAGGGCATTGATTTTCGTTTCATACCGCCACGAGCCCGCAAGAGGCAGTTTCATCACTCGCTGGAGATTCGTCTCGCATGTTCAAAATGAGTTCTGGAAACGTTGGAGTACAGACTACCTAAATCAGTTACGACATCGGTGCAAGTAGAAGCAGCGACAGGAAAATGTTATGCCAGGCACTATGGTATTAATAAAGGATGACAATGTACCACCAATGAAATGGTGCTTGGAATAATCAACGTCATTAAAGGAGAAGACGGTTTGGTCCATGTGGTTGACGTAAGAACAGCAAATGGAATTAGTCGTTGACCAATTCATAAGCTAGCACCACTTCCAGTGAATCCGGAACGTTCAGACTATGAATGTAAGCGTCAACTCGATAACTACTGACAGAAATGCCACAGAAAGCATTGAAGCCAACAGCCGTGAGCACAGCCCTAGAAGAGTACAACGAATCAAAGGCCGCAGAAATAGAAATAACACCATTCAGTCATCAACCAGGAATCTACTTTGAAAATCTAGGAGCAGCCAACATCATTTCAAACGAACGGGACTTAGTAGTTTATTATGATTTGGCACCTTATTGGAAAGAGTACGAATTTCTACAAAATTATACTATGTCTCTCAAAATTTTGTGTAGAAAAATCGAAGATAATCAGGCCTGCAGAGGCATTGTCAGCCATTTAGCACAACTACTATCTGAATTAACCACGAACGACTTAACTGTCATCAAGTAATATTAAAGGGCGGAGGAAGAGAGTAGCCTTAAACTTCAACAAAATGTTGCGAACGCATTGTTCGGGGTTCTAGATTCAGAATATGCCGAAAAAATGACCCCAAACAATAGCCGAGATCAAGAGAAATGAGAATCACGCACTAGAGCTGATGAAAAACCAAACATCTGTTTTAGACGCCACCTTAAACATCATGCAGAAGAGAGAAGAAGAGGCAATAAGTCACCATTTCCATTAGCTACAGGCCAACATTGACCAAGTAACCAGACAAATAAATGGCATAACGGCAGAACTCTAACAAGAAAGACTAGCACAAACATTTATCACGGCTACTCTATCAGTAATTCTCAGAGCGACCAAGTTTCTTCGAATTCAAACTTTAATTTAAGACGTGATTGGTGACATTCATCACGGAAGAATTAGCCCACTACATGGGCATACATGAATCATTCACCTCCCCCATCCATTTGCCAGATTATCAGAGTTGAAGATGGACCTCATTGGATTCAACTATATACTTGAAATGAGTGGATATACATACTAAGCAATGAGACGACTATAAATGTAGTATGCGGTGACAAGATTACTCAGCAGGTAATACAGGGAACAGGAATCCTAAGTATTCGAGATCGTTGCATAATTCGACAACCCTTGGTAACCGTACAAGGACACAATATCTATCCATCTATTATGAGAGCGTCTTACATCCCACTCAGCAATCTCACATCGCAAATAGGTCGGATTTTACCCTTAATCATACCGCTGAATACCAGTCATATGTAGCGGAAATAGACACTTTAAAACAGGAGGTCCAACAGCTACGGATGCACACGAGTACGTCAGTGAAGTTACCTGCACACAAGAGATACACCAATTTTCAATAGGATACGTAAGCCTCTTACTAATAGTTGTAATAGGAGCCACCCTACTATGGAAACATCAAATCAAGATTTGCCCAGTACAAAGGGTATGGAAACCAGCCCCAGCACACAGTGGGGCCAAATCTCAAAAAGCTGGCCAAAACCTAAAAAAAAAAGTTTTCAAGTTGGGATTTTTCTATCTCAAATTGGCTAAAGTACTTCCTAGTGCTATAGAATCAAGCGATAATAGGACCCCAACTTGACGCTCATCCGTAGAATACCAACGTGAAAGTGGCATCCAAGGGAAGCAGTGATTGTGTTTTTTGAAGAGAGAAAAAGTTCTCGTTTTCAAGAAGGCACAAAATATTTAAAATTTGACCGATTTTAATAAAACCAAATGGAATCGTCAGTTAAAGATTAGTAGAATATTATAAAATTAATTTAGTTACTGTATTATTAAACAGTAATTCTAGAGAGAGATAGAGTTTTTTACATTTTACAACTCAAAAACTATGTAAGATGCCATGTTACAATGGAAATATATAAAAAGTTCCGCAAGGTACCGCTCTGAAACAATTGGAGGTGATAAATTAGATAAATAAGAAATAAAATTAAGAAAAAAAAGCGCGGCATATCACTGCCTTTCGATTTAATCGATTTTTTTCGAAACAAATGTATGCATAACCTGTTTCGCTGGACAAAAATCGAAAAAGTGATAAATCGTTTCAAAAGTCGGTATTATATGGTTCTCGGGGGCACTGATTTCGAATCTGATATCGGATTTACAAAATTCAAAATGGCGGACCGGAAGTAACGTAATATTTTACGAAAAAATTGAGTTAGCGCTCTGAAACTCGGTTTAATATTGTTTGCGGGGTCGCTGATTACGAATCTGATATGAGATACATAAAAATTCAAAATGGCGAACCGGAAGTGACTTAAATTTTTGCAATTTTTAATTTTATAAATCCGATATCAGATTCGTAATCAGCGCCCCCGGAAACCATACAATACCGAGTTTCAAAGCGCTAACTCAATTATTTCGTAAAACATTACTTCACTTCCGGTCCGCCATTTTGAATTTCATAAATCTCATTTCAGATTCGTAATCAGCGACCCCGCAAACCATATAAAACCGAGTTTCAGAGGGCTAACTCAAGTTTTTCGTAAAACATTACGTCACTTCCGGTCCGCCATTTTGAATTTTGTGAATCTGATATCATATTCGTAATCAGCGCCCCCGAAAACTATATTATACCGAGTTTCAGAGCGCTAACTCAAGTTTTTCGTAAAACATTACGTCACTTCCGGTCCGCCATTTTGATTTTTACAAATCCGATATCAGATTCGTAATCAGCGCCCCCAAAAACCCCCAAGTGAGAGATTTCAGATCGATAACTTGAATTCTTTAGTTTTGGCCAGCTTTTTGAGATTTGGCCCCACTGTGCAGCACCATGGCAACAGAACAATCCAGCACGCAATGCAGAACCAGCCCTCAACATCCGAATCGACGTCTAGGATTTGTTGAATCGCCATTCAACGCGGGGGAAAATGTTTAATCTAAAATAATTTAAGCTTAAAAGTTAAGATTCATACGCAAAAAGTTCTGGAACTCGTAATATGATATTAGTCGCATGAGCCAAACGCTCACCCAGTTGCAGGTCAATGGCTCATGCAATTTCAGCATAGCTAGCACTTCCCGCCGTTGCGCATGAATGCAATCAATTAATAAGCAATAATTTAACTAAGTCATCATTGTGATGTATATTTTAAAAGCCGCTTGGAAATTAAAGAGTCAGTCTTTAGTATTATGCCCGTGAGTTTCAAGTCATTAATCACCTTTCAGATTCGTAGCTCAGTGAATAGCTAAACTTTCGGCCAGTAGCTTCTTCGTTACATCTCAACTTCATCTCCTTTTGAATTGTTGTGAAGTGGTACATTGCACCACGATCACGCTATTAGAATAAAGGTACGAAGCACCTTAACTCAAACCAAAATAAAAGCATTTTGGAAACAAACCTGGACGCTCTCCATCAGTTACTTTTAATCATTTATGTTCGCTATACTCATTGCTTGATCCCCAGTAACTATCCTAACCTGGGACTTTCGGATCGGAAGTCTAACAATGTTTCCACTACACTACTTGCGTCCCTGTTTGTGTGTCTACATATTAATGCACCATCAATTACCCAGAATTCCAAATTTTATAATAATGCTCACATAGCTCCCGAGATATTGACGCACGAATACCTACAATTATTTTTAACACTGACTCACTGACTGACTCACTCTTGAAAACCTAGATCTCTTCACCAAGCACACAGCAAAGGGTATAGTCCTGAGGTGGTCCCATACAAATTTGAAGAAAATATTTTGGAGGTCGGCTAAAAACAATTACGTCGGTCGATCGGTACGTCATCGTTCTCTGTTGCCCTTCATGCCCCGCACACCGGAATTGCATTCATCAATTAACAACGAGCGCAATGGGCACAATCACCTGCTTGCTCAGATGTAAATATTCCAACGCATACAGATGAGTCACAACAGCTCCCAAACCGCAGATCACGGACCGGCGTAATCTCGGCGCCGAGCTCTGAAGTCGGATGATTTCTTGGATTCATTTCTCGTAAAATGACGCGATGGTAGCCAATCAAAGACATAAAGTTTAAAAGCACGGCGAACAAATTTTTGTTAGAGATGAGTTCTCTACATACTGTGTGCTTGGTGATCTCTTCCAGTTGGCTTACGACCTTGCAACTTTACATGAAGTTATGAAATTGAGCATATAAAGGAAACAGGCCATGTTGTGTATGATAACGGTAAGAAGAGAGTATTATAGTAATATTATATTAATTTTGTGTGAAAAATCACTTGTAAATCACAATTTGTAAGGTTGTGAAATAGGCCACAGAAGGCATGAAACTTAAAACAGCTGTGTTCTGTTCACATCCTGATACGTCCCAGGTTTGGCAGTAAGTTTTGTAATGAATTGATAATTAAACCGATAGTATCTATAGCAAAGATTTTAGAATTTCAGAAAGTGCACCAAACTGCCATGAATTTTACACATTAAATCAAATCTTGATCCGAAAAAATTTTTTGCCGCAAAGTGTCAAGGCATTACGATGTCCTCTTCGCAAAATACAATAATAGTAAATATTTAGAATTTCAACACTTATTATCGCCGATAATCTGGGATAGGTTTTCTTTGCGGCGGCGGGCCTGGGCTCATTTTACCCGTTTTCTTTTGTTTGAGTAAATTTCACTATTACGCACCTTTAAAATGGCCAAAAACCGGAACATGATTGACAACTTCCCAATAACTCATATTTCAAAGAGTAACCGTTATTTTTGCAATCACTTTAAAACACTAACTAACTTATTAACTTTTATAATGGTTTCAATAACTTTGTTCAGAAACGATTTAGCACAGCTCCAGAGTATGACTGCAGTCGTGCTCGATGTACTTCAACTTAAAAGTTAATCCAGATAGAGTACTCGCCAACTGAGTTAATAATTTTGCGCGTATGGGAATTTATTAGTATAGAAGAGATAATATATAGGACACACAAGCCATCTTTGCTTGTATTCACTGATCTTCTTTCGAATTGTGCAGAATTCCCCTTTTAAAATAAGTTGAGTGGTCATGCACATCGGCCAGCGCACACGCATGGAAATATGAACTGAGCACGGAACGGCTGCAACCCAGATTTAGCGCACCACATTCCCTGATGTGTTAGAATTGACTGTGTTCGTATGGTCGCTCAGTGCAGGCGTGAATATGAAGACATAATCAGAAGGGGGCTTACAATTCAAAATTTTCCGAAGTTCCTTCCATAATGTCTCTGCCCTCCTTATAATGTATTTACACGCTGCCATTCACTAATACCTATAATTCTTATTTAGCTCTACCTCATAAACGCTGTTGCTGTACTCCTCTGGGCAGATATCTTTAGGTGGTCACTCATGTACAGGGTTTATACACGATCCATGCTTAGTTTATATTTCTATGCGCACACGGCGACTTCCGTTGAGGCGTGTCATCACGACTTAACCCACGATTTAGTTGGGGAAAGGAAACTCGAACAAAATTGTGTGTAGAAATACAAATTCTAACATGGCGTTTTCTGAATTTTTGTGAATGTGTGGCATTCGCAAATCTTAAAAGTATATGTACCTTCTCCAGCCAAAAGCAAACAAAAAAATCAGATTTTATGGTGAGAGATCGCAGGGAAGAAAGAAAAAGTGTGGAGCAAAATGAGTAAATGGATACTACATTCTTTCCCAGCACGAGTTAAAACAGAGTGGGGTAATATCAGGTTTTTGCTTCAGAAAGTTGAGGATGACGGTAACTTTTTACTGTATATTAGTTATTAAACTAGTTATTCGTATTAGTTACGAACAACATATAAAAAGTTACCAACCGTAAAGAGTGTGCGCAATTAATTATTTAACAAATAAGTTTCAAATTTACTTTGTTTATTGAATATCTCCAAAATTATTATTTAAAAAAAAAACTAATAGTGCCATTCAAAAGAAAATTATTCCAAAGATTTTGTTTAAAATAAAAACAGTAAGCTATAAAATCAATTAAGCACACGCCATTTTTTTAATTGTTGAGATAATCATTTGGAATTGTCACAGTAGGTATAATCTTGAAATGACACTAAACATTTTATTTTAAAAACAGATGATGAATTATTACAAAAAATATCAAATTTGAATTTTTATACAAAGAACTCTACTTTAAAATGTGATAATTGCCCAAGTTTGAAACCTGTGCTTTAAATTGGAGTAAATGGGTTTAGTTAAAAAATTGAATTAATATTAAAATTTTACCAAAACCAAAAACAATACAAATTTTTCTCCAGAATCCGTGAAATGTGTTGTTAAATAAACTTTTATAATTTTAATGAATACGCAAAGGTTCTAATAACTACTTTATTAAATAATTCGCCAAAACAATACTTAAGTCGCGGTGAATAATTAGTGAGCGTACACTCCGGTTGCTGCAGTCTAACCGGATTCTTGAGAGTGTCCCCAGCCAAGTTCCGCATACATAACAATAATATTCACAAAAAATGTTTAAGCTTACCTAACCACCATATGTTTAAGTTACGACCTAACACAAAGTATATGCAGCTTAAAATAAATTTTCTTTTTTGCATAAGTGTAAATTGTATCAAATAAGAAAAAAGTTCGGTTTTCCATATCCATATGTACGTGTATCCAATATGCATTATACTAAATGAGCTCCTACTTAAAATTCTTGCTTAAAAACAAATATAAGTTTACGTGTTGGTGTAGGTATTGTATGTTGGATCGAAGATATATTTGAATGTTAGAGAGAGATAGAACACGAGAGAACAGCTGCTCGGTAACTTCAGACAAAGTTAACCTAACGTAAAGTTAGGAAGCAGAAGGAATTTCCGATTGTTTACCATTAAGTACTAAAGGAAAGAAATGGTAGAGATAACATACAATAAAAAACGAAACACTAAATTCTATCAAAAACTCCAAAGATTTAAAGACAGGACTCCGAGGCTGCAATAATGTGTGGTTGCAGGAAAGCTGGCGTATTTTGTACCATAGCATGTTTCAGTTGTTCCGGAACTGATTACTTTAACAACCAAGTATTATTTTTGAAGAGGAACAAAACACCGACTAGCTGTTAGAGTCAAGTTAGAGTTTGTCTAAAATTATATTTTTCGATTTTAAAGTTTAATTTGTTAATGCAAAGAACTACGGTGTAAATCAGTTTTATGTACATGCAGTACATTCATTTCCAGACACCTTCGAATACCCTATGTGTTTCAATACAAAACATATTTCTTTTAAATTCATCGAGTGGATTTTAGTTATGACAGTAGCTTTTTACAACAAGACGCCCATGTCATTTAAATTTCTTTTTTTTTCATATTTTCATTCAGTGACCTCACAAATCACTATAGTACCAATTGGAGTAAAATTTATTTATTTATTTAATTTACTTATATGAATACTATAATTGCTAAGTTATCCAATTCCGCATGGCGGTGCGTGATTGTACTGAGTTTGACATGAGAATGATCCTACTTACACATTTAATTTCTTGTAAGGCATTATTTGTACAGAAGGTTTGTGAGCTCTGTACATTACTTATTCATCGGAATATATTGTTTTATTCTGATCAAAGAAATTGATTTTTTACTGAAATCGAATAGTTTCGCTCGGTCTTCTAGGTCTTTCATACCATACCTTGAAATTGTGATAAGCCCCCATTTCTTTTATTTAATAGGAATATATTGAATTACAAATAGCAGGTGCGAAAACGGAGAGCTCTTGAAATTAGAAAAGCTCTATTGCATATATATTGAAATTTAAAATTTTGGATCACCATTATGGGTATCTTGAGTTTTGTGGTTTTGACCGATATGGCCTTAAAGTTTTGTTTGTATTCATTTTCATTCAGATTCCACGAAGTAAAACTACCCAGACTCCCTAGCTTTAAATTTTATGGAATTCCGTTTAAGTTTATGTACTTTGGTAGACATTATTATATGAAGTCTTAAGTGGCGTCACATAAAGTGCATACGGGCAGTAAATTGTCCAGCAGAGGATTATTGGTTTTGTACATTTTGCACCAAATAAAAGGATACTTAATTGTACACCCCTCAAAACAATAAAGACACATGCACTTATATTGGGCCGTATTCTAGGTTCCAACGGAGTTGAATTCCGTCGAAATCAAGATTAATGAATGCCTTTTCATGTGTTCAATCTTTTTTTCTTGCTGTCTGAAAAACATAAATGTTTGTCATCCTGTCTGTATGATGAGTCTTGGACTAGTCGCCATCGTTGTTGCATTCAATTGCTCCTTAATCTTGCACCAAATAAAAATACTTTTCCTTTTAGTTAAATACAGTTGCTCCTTGTAAACATAATATTTGTAGGTACTTATACATTAAGTTTATGCATTAGTTAAACATTGTATCCTATAACTGTCAGAAAACCGAATAATGTATAATAGTATATGTGTTTATGTATAGCCGTAGAATAAGAATATGTGTACGACGTACTGTAAATGATAATGGAGCCCAAGTTTTAAAAAGAAAGTGCTTGTATGCTGGTATGGTACCTACGCGTAACATGTTAAATGCAGATGTGATTAATCAATGAAATGCACGTGGGTAAACTTGCGTTTTTCGAAATATCTACTGCTTTTTACCAAATGTTCTAGAGATTGAAATTTGTCTCAGAAATATTTAATTCACTGAAGGACTGAAGATTTCCGGCGCACGGTTTATTATTTAAGCAGGCTGCTTTCTAATACGCAGTGATACCTCAGTACTGCACAATTCAGCTTCAGAGACTACTACGCCGAATCGTGCAGTACTGCTGGATCAGTACGTCTTGGAAATCAGTCTCAGTTCCTGGGGCACCAAGGTACCTGCGCCAAGGGAGCCAAATATTGCAAACTCTACGCCAAAAAGCAGCGCAGCAACAATCCGCCAAGGCAATAGCGGCAACACCGCCACTAAGGGTCGCAGCCACCAACCAACCGCGCTTGCGCCACCCGGAACAACGTCCACACCAGCAACAGCGCCCGCACCACCAGCACACCGAAGTAGCCGGCTGCATCATGCGGCAGCGCCCGCGCCCATACCATCAGCACATACACCCCCTCAGAAAAGAGCAGCAAAGGAATAAAAAATAAGAAAAATAAATTTTAATTTAAATGGATTTATTGAAAATAAAGATAATAATGATGTATTGTTGATAATGTACTAAAACCTAAAAAATAATTCAGTAGGTCCTAGGTACCAGTCATCACACCACCCCACTTATTAATCTAGTGCAATAATCAGACAAAAAAATAAAATCGTGGGGCCTAGCGTAATTTGATAACGATATGAGCGGTTGACCGTTGATGTAAATTTCACGCGCCCCACGATTTTATTTTTTTGTCTGATTAATGCCACCACACTATCCCCTTCCAATTCTAATTTACTGATTGATTGTTCGCAACTTCGATCGCTTTAATTAATCGCGTTGTGTGCCGTTCAACAAACAGTCCCATCACCCAGCCGCTGATCTCACCGCTCAGTCCACACGACGCGACGTCGGCAGTTCAAGGGTATCGTTGCGGTTTTAGTGCATCGGTCGATCGGCCGCTGATTGGTTGTGAGGAGTCATACGATGACTTCTTTTCCCGTTGTTGTTTTAGCGATGCATCGGTCGATCGGCCGCTGGTTGGTTGTGAGGAGTCATACGACGACTTTTTTCCGTTGTTGCTTGTTCAGCAAGAAGAGGAAAATCTATTTTTAGCTTGACTCTGATGATTTGGGCAGGCAGAGAATACGTTTGTGGACTAATTTTTCTTTCCACAGCGATTTAGGGCAGGCAAAGCATTTCTTGCTCTGGCCGAATTTGAGCCCGGGTACATTTTTAAAGGGGCAAATATAGAGGCGAGCCACGAGGAAGGAGTACATATGTTATGTCATTGTAGTAGTGGAATGTCCATGGTGAATTCTCGGCAGTATCAAGACTGATTCTGCTAAATGTTTGTTTCCCTAGTAGCTCGTTAGAGCAATAACCCGGGGAAGGACTCTTGGACGGTCAGTATCTCTTATCGATCAGTACCAGCAAGGCAATACGCAAAAGTCTAGTGAATAGAGAATTGATTTATTTATTCAAAAGTTATCCTATCTGTACAAAATCTTGCCCTATGGTAAAGGTTCTGATTGGCCGGACACTTTCCTCTAGTTCATGCCTCTGACCCAATCAGAAAGCGCAGTGTCAAGTGGCACTGATTTCCCTTAGTGGGTCACTTGGGTGTTCTAAGTTACTCAACTTTCTTACCTAACGCATTGCGCCACACAGAGAGTTCGCGCCGGGCGGCGGCGGCGGCGCGGCGTCGCGTCATATTGAAATCAGCAATTGTTTACATTGAGGCGCGCACATTTGGCTTAGAGCTCGCTTGACCTTGTGGCTGGTTCCCATGCGTCTAGGGTAGGTCGGGATCTCAAGTGGCTCAAGTTTTACGTGAGCACTTTTGTCTCTTGCATTCGGGCAATGCAATGTGTTAAGTTATATCGTTATATCACATATAATAGATCTGACCTAACCCAGCGGGAAATTTAGTCAGGCATTCCTAGGGAAGCAGGTTTGGAATCAGCAAATTTTATGAGAGAAAAATATGTTGCTTCCCTGTTGATTCCGGGGAATGCAGGCAGGCATCACCTAACTCAGACCTGGGCAAACCCGGCTCTTTTGACTACCAAGTGCTCCTCAGGTAGGATCTTTTGACTCCCGGTGCCCACCTCAATGAAATATTTTTTTGGTGCCTCCTGCAAGTGCAAGCGAGAAATGCATACTCCTGTCCTGAATCAGTGATGGTGGACATGTACTCACTCCTCATTGCGTTAATGGGGCGAGCCGAAATGACCCGAAATGCACTCAGGTTTATGGAGGTGTTTATGGAGGTATACTGCTCCCATGAAGTCAAACTTTGCCCGGGTCTGACCTAACTGAGCTTTTTGCGAGCGAAAAATATGTTGCTTCCCTGTTGATTCCGGGGAATGCAGGTAGGCATCAACCCAATTGATCGCTGGGACCGAACCTTCTCCCTTTGTTTTCAAGTCATGACTCATAAGGAAAACAAAGCGAAATCTTGCTCATTCCTGTTTTATCTTTTGTGCAGTAAGGTGCGTTTCTTTGTGTTCTATTGTGTTTTTGTGGCGTTTTTGCGTGTTTTTTATAATAAAATCAGTTTTGTGTTCATCAAAGAGAAGGTAACTTGAACAAAATGTTCAGTAAGTTGAACAAGCTGTGAGCAGGTATGAACCTGATTCCACTTGCATTCCAAAGCAGCAAGCTGGGAGCAGGTATGAACCTGATTCCACTTGCATTCCAAAGCAGCAAGCTGGGCAAGCTTTTTTACTGCTTCCTCCTGCGGACATGTAATGTTAAAAAGACATGGAGTGTCCAACGGAAAGGGAATCACTACATGCTTCCCAGGAGTTGCTTCAGTTTGCATCTTTGAGCGCTTCTTTTCCCGCTGGGAACCGAACAGAATACCATATGGGGGAAGCCCAACCGTTTCAGGGCGACTCATAAATTCGGAATGCACACTATTAGTTTGCTTTATCTTTGATCTAATTAGCGCAGCGACTGAACAAATCAAACAACTACTATCTTAATGTACTTTCCAAAAATGCCACCAATGCTGATTTACCGCAGTTATTTGAGAAAGTGAAAAAATGCTCTGAAATTTCCTGAATTTCAGGTTTTTCTCAATTTTTCTCGGAAATTCATGTAATTAATGCACCTATTTTTTATTTGTATTGAATTGCCCATCTTCTTGCCTTTCCACGGAGGTACAACACATCTAGGTAGAGAAAGGTTGTGGAAATTTATACGTAGAAAAGCTTTTGGGGAATTTTAAAAATATTTGCATATTACAAAAAATGCTCTCTCTCAAATATTCTCAAAAAACATGTTACAGTTAAAATTAGTACGTTAGAAATGTTTAATTTGAAAAAAAATGTTAAAATTCAGATTATTTAATATTACATTTATTACATACAGTTAAATGGTCGACGCCTTAGAAAGGATAAGGATATATGGATGAATACTGTAGTATAAATTAGTAATAAGTACATTGATGATCTTTCGGCCTTGTGGGCAGTCCCAGTCAGTCTGCTGATCAACATCATCTGTTTATGCGTATCGGTGTTTACTGATAACATTAGTTCAAAATATCTACACTGGTTTTACAAGAACATCGCTGATTACAACCTTCGTTGCTCTGCTGATAGCATATCCGACAGTGATAAAAGTTCCTTTAAAAATTAAATTGCAGCTTTCACTGCGATATCATTGATATTTGGGTATCAAAAAGATCGGAAAGAATTAGTAAATGAAAGCTTTCTGTTATTGTGTCTAGTGTTTATATGAATATGCACGAAGGAGCTGTCATGAACCATTTGAATTAGAACAAGCAGATTTGCGAATGTATACAAACCGAAGTTGTTTTCAGTCGAATCGCTATAGCTTTCGACTGAAACTTTGAGATATGAGCTACGTACATACATATAAGTGAAAGTCCAAGCAAACACAACTGAGCAGTCTCAGTCGGAATCTTTGCGAAATTGCTTCAAATAAAGTTGCGTAGAGTAGACTAATCAGTGTAAGTAGTGTTTCGGCTTTAACTGATCGCTTAAACAACTTATAAATTCTAGACTTTTAATCCGCTGAACTCCTTTGTCCAATAATTTCTGTGCTGGTTTTTGAAGTCCCTTAAAGAAGTTACCAATAAATAAAGTAATAAATTTCTTTAACGAGCTTAAAGAGAAGTTGCAAAAATGCCGGGCGTAGATTGGATACCGGCCGTGTCTCACTTGAAAGCTGGTGTTCAAGCGATTACCGGTGACACTGAAGGTGCCGGAAAAACAATGGAAAATTTCCATAGGGAATGCCCGGTAGTTTCACAAATATTTTCTGTAGTACAGCTCGTTACAGGAGATCAGAAAGGTGCTTTAGAAACCCAGAAACGTTGCTGGGGAACTGTTCAAAATGTGATAAATGGTATTCCTGTTGTTGGCCATGCAAAAGGTGTGTCCCATTGGAATAGGTAGAAATAAATTTCGATAATCATTGCAATGGTATAATTCTAATTTGTCCATCATATTGTTGGGGATCATGAAGGTGGAAATAAGGCACTAAATGCAGCAAGTCTACAGTTGTCATCGCAAGTGGAGCTGCTGCCGGATTAGCAACGGGAGGTTAACATGAATTTACTAAAATTATATATTTTAGGGAATTGCTATTTTGGCTCTTGCACATATCATGCCTACTCGGCTATAGCTTCGGAGATGCGAACGAATACATATGTATGTTATATATGTCGCAATTTGTTCAGTTAATTTCAGTCCATCATCGAGTGTTATTGACGCTACCTTAAGGAGTAGATATGTGCCTAGACATAGTCGCGAATAGTGAATCCAGCGAACCAACTTATTTGTAAATGAGTCGATTAAAAATTAATTTTTACTTTTAAGCCATTTTTAATGGATTGCGTAATCTTATAAGCGCGGGGGGGGGGGGGGGATTCTTGTATCTTTGGCCCCAATTTTAGGAAACGGGGTGCGAAACATTTTGCTGTGGTAATTAATGGAAAAATAATGAAAAAATTTTATCTCGACCCGTTTTCGAGACATAGGGCATTTCGCGAGCCAACTAACGTTCGTAACGTTTAGGAAAATTATATTATTATATATTATTATTACTTCCCTTTTACAAACTGCTGGAGGAGTTAATTTTCCTTTTACAAACTACCGGTGGAGTTAATTGGCACAGCAAAATGTTTCGAATCCCGTTCCCAAAAATTGGGGTCAAGGATATAAGAATTGTGCCACTGCGTGCAAAGTATTGTGTTTATCTCTAAAGCCAAATTGTTCATTCGGAAGCAAGTTGTTACTATTTATAAATATTACTATTTTGATTTTTAAATTTTTTTTTTGGATCTAAGAAATCTGATAGGTCGGTAACTAGAAGGATCGTCTCGGGGCCTGTTAGGTTTTAGATTTGCCATTAATTTAGCCGTTTTCCAACTACCCGGAAAGTATGAAAGTTTTATACAAGAGTTGATAATATGAGTAAGATATTATACAAGGCCTCATCAATTTGCTCCATGCACTCGATTTTATTTAATGAGAAACATTTAAAACTTAATTGCAACCTGTACTGAATGAAACTAGGAAAATGTGTCCAGTCAGTTCTGTTGAAGTCATAAATTTTTGGATTAAAGATAACAGGGTAGTAGTTCGCTCGTAGGCAGCCCCATAGTTGATGCCGACAATTTAAATCCCCACCAATTATTTAAGGGCCTGTAATTCTTGACAGGAGTTGTGCTTTAGAATGTCCAAGTTACTTATAGCCGGTGAATTTATCTCGATGGTTTTATTTATTTCTGGAGCCTAAAAATCTAGTTTAGAACCCAGTACTTTTTTGAAGGTGTCCTAACATATTTTCCTTGGGTTTCTAAAACTGGTTTGTGGGATATTCCCAGTATTTAGCGTCAGTGACATGCTTCTAATATCAAAAGTTAAGATATGGTCTGTGACTTTCCAATTGTCAGCTAAGCTGAATGATTAATCCGTCAAGTAGTTTGGTCGCAACGCGGCTGCGAACAGATGCACCAAGGATTTTATATACAGGGTTACAGAGAAAGTCGTACTGAATATTAAAGGACGTTATTATTCAGGTCATGTCTGATGGATTTGATTCTGTAATATGGTGTCCAAAACTTAACCGTTATGGAGATATTGAATTTTATAGATTTTTTTGGCTTTTTTATTGATTTTTTTCGGATTAGAGCTCCTAGGGTCCGTTTTTTGTATGTATCTAGTTAGAGGGCATGTCAATTAATAAAAATTATCAACAAAAACTGAACCTACTACTAACAGCTTAAAAAGACTGCTCGACAACGGTTAGAATTAAAGAATTTTCACTAAGTGTTTTTAAATTGGAAGCGCTTTTTTTTTGAAAATAATTTATGGAACTTATTTTGCAAATAATTTTAAAAACTTCTACGTCTCTTTAGCTATTCAAAGAGGTATAACACTTGCTATTAAATAGGCAAAACATTGACCAAATAACAGTTAAGATAGTAAAGGGTACATTTTTAGTTTAAGGTAAAAGTTGCTAATGTCACCAAAAATACTGTTTAAAAATCTAAAAATGTTTGAAATTATATATGTGCGGCTAAATGAATATCTTCTACTGTATATAGATATATCGTCTGTGGAATTCATTCCCTATAACCGTCAGAAGGCTTTCGACGACGTCTGAGTTTAAAAAACACTGAACAACGTTAAAATTTGAATGCTGCGGACTTTTTTCCAATTTATTCACACTAATCATATACTTTTGTTGTTACTAATAGTATGATTTTGAAACTTTTACTGTATCTCCCTTATTATTTGTCTGATTGGGGTGGGAGCTATGACAATAAATCAGGAAAAAATAATGTAATCTTTATATATCACTTTAACGAAATACATATTAGTACATTTCCTTTAATCGCTACTTCGATCACTTTCACCAACTTTAGAGCTGTCTCATTCGTATTTTGCAACAACCTATCTGTCCGGCTTTTGGTAAGGTAATAAGTACGATTATGTCAAATTTCCTGCCTATCATAAAATTATACCTGGAAGTTATCGTTTTCACCTGTGGGCTTAATATTTATTCATACCACCAACTAGAGAAGAGACTCTTTGTACAAATTTTTACGCGTGTGCTTAATCATAAAATCAAAAGGGCCCTGTATCTTAGACTAAACAGTTTTTGGTACAAAGGAAGGCCTTTCTGATGAGAGAATAATTTTGAATCAAATTCGAAAGCGCTGCGACGTTAAAAATTCATGAAGAACTCATATAACCAGGGTATGAAATTCATTTTGGGAAACCCGGTATATCGTTATTTTTAAATACTTTAGACTCATTCCGATCGACTTGAATTAAGAGCAAGGAAAAGTGCATTTTTGACGATCTTGAAAAATTCACTAGTAACAAAGTATTTTTTCCTTCGATGTGATTTCTGTCGGAACTACGGCCTAAAATTGTATAAGGATTACTAAGGCAATCATTTCCTTAGGTTCGAGGATGCTTTGTACTATGATTCATACATAACTGAAACTAAACTAACCAATCAGCAAAAGCAGAGTATTTTAAAAAAATATGACCAACAAAACCCGGACAGGGATATTTCTAAAACCAAATTGCAATTTACTACAGTGACAGCATTATCTGAATTGCAAAGTCGTATCAACGAAAATTTAAATCGTGATCCAAACAATGACCCGACAGGTACTTTGGAAAGAATGTTAACCGAGCTAATAAGGCCGTCCTGGTTACCTTTGGATATGCCAGAACAATTTTCATACACGGTAAAGACTTATTAAAGTTAAACTTTATTCGAAATTTAATTAATTTCTCTAGGCCGCAGTTCAATTAAATAACGATGCTCAGGGTTTATATCACAGTTTCATTCGTCATATGAGTGAATGGGAGGACGTCATTTCAATTGATCCAGCGTTGATGAATCGTCTCTCTCCAATTATGAGCGAAATTAGACGTCTTCTGTCTGTGACTGCGAATACAGCGCAAGAAGCACGAGAGAAATCTCAAGATGCTCGAGAAGATTTACAATATGCTCTCAGGAGACTAGCGAACGGTAAGCCTACTAAGTTACGATTTTGGTGTAGTACAGAATAAACTCAAATTTTTTCAGATGTTTATTTAGATGTCAAAAAGGCTTTCGTTGAAATTCAAATGTTGATGCATCGTTTCATTCAACAAAACCTGACCAATGCCAATTATATGGGAAGAACTGTTAATGATGCAGGTCAAGTGCGATTACATTTAGGAGTGAAGACTATAAGAGGAAGACCAAGAGTGATGGTCGTTTGCCTTTCAGATACGTTGTATTTCCCATTGCACAATCATAAGCGCCCAATAAGATCGGTTATAACAGTGTTCTTTAAATAATGGTGGCGGATTACTGCAACTTCCGGACTGAACAAATAAGGGATGCCAGTCAGCAAAAAGAAATGAAATTTTATATTTATGTTACATATACATACATACATTGATTAATTATTGTAGCCAGATTCAAAGGCAAATTACTTTGTTTATTATAGGCAGGGCCTATTTGCACCTCACGTGTGCCGAATACCGCGAAATACATCGTCCGTACTTTATGAAAGGCAAATATTCACTCAGCAGCTATTTTATAAAAGGCAAAATGTCTCTTTACGTGGTGTTTTGTAGTATAATATTGAAGAAATTTGTGACTTGCATCCTGTTCATACAAAGAATGGAATATTTCAATCTCTGGAAATAGTCACCCATTTCGGTAAGGTGTTGCACAATACATATGTATGATTACCCTTGCACAATGGCAAAAGCCGAACCGAATCCGTGAGCGTGTGGACGCAGCTTTGAAGATTTCACTAAATGAGGGAATCGGACAACAATGTTTGTCCCATTTCTATGGAAAACATCTTAGCCGAGCTATCACAGGCCACAAGGATAGCCAGTGAGATTTTCTAATAATTTTTAATTGCTCTCCATAGTATAGTGTTTGCTCGCTTCCCCTCATCTGTTAGTTTTCGAAGTGGGGCGGCATTTTGTATTGCGAACAAAAATTATTCAAACCGTGTTTCACAGTGTTTTAGTTTTTAAACAGAGAAGACATATTTTTTCAATTGTTTGTGTTTGTGAACTGCTTCAAAAGAAAAAAAGAACAAAACGAAACGTGGACGCCCAGTTGCGACTGTTCCAACGGGTTGGGATTCCATATTATTAAAATATGAAGAATAAATTTATGATCAAAAAAGCAACAAAATTATTTCAAGCGCCCTTTACCGCGCGAACTACAAATAAATCCACCACTTCGGAAAGCGGGGATATTTTTAAAATTCATTTAAGTAAACAAGAATTCGACAATCTGATTGTAGAAGTAAAACGTAGAAATTTTGGAAAAAAGGAGCTGACTAAGTCACGTAATTATAAAATCTTAAACCAAGAACGTTGCAAATCGCCATAACTAAAAAGTTATGGGACGAGCATAGAATATCATGTGGATTTTTGTATAGTCGTGGCAGAATTTATGCCGACGCACTTTCTATAAAAGGTAAAGATGAATTTAGCGACTATAATTTTCGTATGATACTGCCTTAATCTTCCCTAAAAATTGCAAAATTGATGAAATTATCGAAGTTATAGTAATTTAAAACCCAGGTAGTCGCACGCGTTACATAGTTTTATAACCCCCTAATGCCCTAATCATTTAGACGAGTTTTACAAACCGGTAACCACAATATCTCGAGAACAAATGGACCGATTCTGTTCAAATTTTAAACAGAGCTTCTTTATACGATTACCTAGTCGATTATATAGTCGTCGTTTAAACTTTGTAGTTTTTTTAAGGGAATTGTAACCGTTTTGTAGTACCTAGCCGTCTTTTGGAACACATACCTCAAAATTTGTTTGACCAATGTTTTTTTCAAATTTGTTGAGCATGTCTATAAATGTAGCTAGGGATTTAAAAATAATTGAAATTTTTCGAAACGAAATTAATTTTTTTTATATTTGTTTATTATATATTTTTTCACCCCCCCGAGAATGCCCTCCAGATTATATAAATATATATATTTTTCAATAATCTTTTAACAAATTGTTACATAACGACTTATACTTGAGGATGGAGGTATTTATTGGATTTTGTATAAACAATTTGTAAACTTTGCCTGATTTTTTCTACCTCAAGAATAAAAGAATAGTTCAGTTCGTGGTCTTTTTTATTATGCCCAATTAAAAAAACAACACAAAGTTACTTCATTTTCCAAAAGAAAATCAAATTCCTTTTGAGCTCACAAAATCACCTCACAGCTTAAATGATGCGCCACTGCAAGAGCATAAGAATAAAGGGATGTGTGACGCAATTTCTGCACTTTTGGTTGCTTTTATGTTAGGTTTGTAGCATGTTGATAAGCATTGCTAGTGAATGTTTGGTTGTCATTTGAGTTCAATAAAACAAAAAAATTGAGTTTAAGGGAACAATGGGCGAACTACAATTGAAGAGCGGGAATTAATTATTAATTATTATTAGAAACGGAAAATCGCAAAAGCAAATAACGGAAATAATGTTCAAACCACCCTCTAGTGTTCAGCATATAATTGAAAGATTTGTGCGTGAAATTCGTGTTGAAAATAAGGGTAGAATAGCGCCCAATAAAATATTTTCCTCTTCCGATTGTCGCTGGATTGTAGGACATGTAAAGAAAAACTCGAAACTCAGTGCACCTAAACTAGCGCAGGAAGCCGAAAAGTACCTGAATAAGAAGTGCAATCCCGAAACTATAAGGAGAGTTTTAAGAGATGCAAATTACAACGTGAGGGTAGCCAAAAAAAAAAGCCGTATATTAGTGCTAAAAATAAAGCAGCCAGACTCAAATTTGCCCAAGAACATTTGTCGAAGGATTCAACGTTCTGGAGTACAGTTATTTTCGCGAACGAAAGTAAATTTAACCTTTTCGGATGCGATGGAAGGAGTTATGTGTGGAGGAAACCAAACACCGAACTTCTACCACAAAATTTAAGCAGTACTGTAAAACACGGTGGCGACCATGTGATGGTGTAGGGATGCATGTCGTCTTCTGGAGTAGGAAACCTGGTGTTTGTCGAGGGCAACATGGACAAATTTCAGTATTTAAACATCTTGAAGGCTAATTTACTGCAGAATGCAGAAAAATTAAATCTAAAGGACAATTTCCGGTTTTACGAGGACAACGATCCCACGCAAACCTCTGAATTAGTGCGAACGTGGTTGATTTGGAATTGCCCGCATCAAATTAAATCGCCTGCTCAGTCACCCGATTTCAATGTCACAGAATATTTATGGTCCAAACTGGAGGAGGACCTTAAAAGGGCACTAAAACAGGAATGGGATGCCATTTCCCCCGAGTACACCAAAAAGTTGGTGAATTCAATGCCAGCTCGTCTCAATGCGGTTTTAAAACAATTAGGCTATCCCACCAAATACTAATTGTTATGATTGTTAAGTTTTGTAACAATCAAAATTTATTATTATAAGAATTAAGGACTTTCGTAAAGGAACATTATTTAAGCTGTGAGGTGATTTTGAGAGTTTGAAATGAATTTAATTTTTTTTTTGGTAAATGGAGTAAATTAGTGTTGTTTTTTTTTTGGACATAATAAAAAAGACCACGAACTGAACTATTCTTTTATTTTTATAAACGGACTCTTCATATTTTGGGTGTTTCTGAGGATTTTCTTCGTATTAAGTAGTCGCATCATTTAAGCTGTGAGTGACTGTATGCAGATGTGTAGCCCCTTAACAGGCTAATTCAAGTTCTCAACACAGCATCGATACAATTCTTCTGAACAAGTTTTATTAAAAAAAATCTGAAAAAATAGAAAGCCATATCGGAGCTTTCTTTACTCATAGCCATTGTTCAGACACCGAAATTCCATAGTTCTTTGAGAACTTAAGTATTAAACTTGAATGCAATGCAAAGAAAACTTTTTCTTAGTCCGCTGAAATTGCAGTCAGGGCCGGCCCTACCATATGGCGAACGGAGCGACCGCTCCAGGCGCCAAATCACGGGGGGCGCCTCAAAGCTGACGAAAAAAATATTTTTCCGATTTGGCTAGTATGAGAATGACTTTATTAGCTAAGATATTCGCGCAATTGATGCATAAATGCTTGTAATTTTTAAAAGAATATAGAGATGAAGGATTAACAAAGGCTCTTATTGCTGCTAAGGATATAGCTGAAAAAATCGGAATAAACCCAGAGTTCGAAAAAATCCGCAAACGAAAAAAGAAAAGGATGTTTTTATACGAAAGTTAAGATAATGCACCAACGGATCCGGAAATATTATTCAGAACCAATGTGTTTTATCCCATGTTAGACACCGCCATAAATTCAATAGAGACACGCTTCCATCAACTTTCTACAATGAATGACACATGGCTTTTCCTGTATGATTTAAATAAGGCAGACACGTTCCCCAATATTTGGACAGCTCTTCGGATTTTTGTAACCATCCCGGTTACTGTGCCTTCGGGTGAACGGAGTTTTAGCAAGCTTAAGTTAATTAAAACGTATTTCAGTTCGACTCTTGCACAAGAGAAGCTTTCTGATCTAGCTATACTGTCAATAGAAAATGACATAGCTCAAACATTGTCGTATGAAGAGATCATAAAACAATTTGCAAATGCAGAAGTGCGTATAGCAGAAATTCAATTAAAATATGTCCTCTGGATTATTTAGCAAGTTTTGATCTTGTTATATTTCAAAGCAAGTGGTTTGATAATTTAAATTGTTCTTAAGCATTTTTATATTAATTAGTAGATATAATCGAAATTGTATTATACCAAAGTACAAACAATGCCAAAATTGATTATTCGTATTAATGTCATATTATTGAATGTTGTTTGTTTTAAAAGAGTTAATAAAAGAATATTTATAAATAATCTTTGTGCAACAGAATTTTTGTGATAAATAAATGTATATTACTTCATACTTATTTCATTTGCAATTCTAGACCAATTATTTTTATCAGTATTATGTAAGGCGTGGTGCTTCCAATACTAGTACGACACTACTAACCCTTACTTGCCACGAGTACCTATAATAGCGACAAAAAGGGGGCGCCATAGCTGGATCTCGCTTCATCCCAAATCTTGCCTCGGGCCGGTACTGATTGCAGTTTGCTAATTTCAGCTTCATATATGTAAAAGGTGATTGTTTACAGGCGCATGCAAGTGTGGTTCAACAGTCGACATGGTTAGCACCGATTTAGAGAGAGACGCTATTGTTGTTACTGCCACAATACAAAATGACCCCACAGAAAAACCCTGTAGCAAATGACGTCTCCAAAATCCAGAACGAAAAAAAATCGAAAAAGAAATGTCTAAAACTGGAAAACTTACTTCAATTCTCCAGAAAAACTTGGCAAATAAGTTAAGGGGGCCGATACATGTAAAAGCAAAAAAAATTTTTTTTTTTTTTTTCGTCGGGAATATATTCTATAAGGTGTTGAGAACGTGTGTCTAAAGAGCGTTTCCCGATATCTCAATCCAGTCTCATGGAATCTCACATAGAAGCGGCGATGTCAAGTAGCGCGGGTGAGAAGCTGTCCATCGCCCCGGCTCCAGACCGCCCCGCTCTTAGCTTTTCGTCTATTATTCCCAAATTCCTCAGCTATTGTTCTAATCGAAGACAAATATTTCGAATTATTCTCGAGTAACGAGCGCATACCGGCACACATTTCTCGATTCAAAAGAAGCAAGAACGGCTCGGAAAGAAAAAACTTTTGCCGTAAATCAGCTGCGTGCACAAGAGGAAGAACAACTCTACGGTGCAGGAATAGCCGACTAAAATGTAAGTAGAGAATTCGTCTTTTCACTTCCCCAAACTTTGAACTCAAATTCCTCGAAACGACATTTTCGACTACTCGCTGCACGATAACTTTATTAAGAAAGGTTCAATTACGCTGAAAATTTTACCGTAGCTTCAAAAGACCCTTGTCTACTGGATGAACCTAAATTTATAGCCGATTTCGCGAATCCCCGACCGTAGAGGTTGCGAATTCAGCCAAAAAAACAAGCAAAATTTTCATTCAAGTCGCATTTGGGGAAAAAAAATTTTTTTGTCTCAAAGTTAGGTTCACATTGAAGCCACAACTGTTTTTTAACAATTTCTTCTTCCTCCTTTGTTTCAGACCAATATTACCGCCGCGAGAACGCAGCGACTGAAATATGAGGGGGCTGTTGCGTCACGGGCTTCGCCGCCATTTTGAAACGCCGGCACTCGAAAAAAAATGTTTTATAATGTACAAGCTCTTGTGGTAAACTAATAAAAAAATTAACTCGATCCGCTTATTCCTTCCCTATCAAAAAAATTCTTTAAAAAAACTCACTTTCAATGTATCGGCCCCCTTAATGCTTCTCGTAGACGATATGCCACCTCATTTGTATAGCCAGCAAGCGCTAAGAGATGCCAAATCCGAGTATGTTCTCGGAACACGATTGCACCCAAATCCGGTGACAGCGCTGCAAATGCTACAAGGGAATGCATTAAAGCACTCAATTCATGCAATCGGTCAGGACCCATTTTTTGTGTGGTATTCATCGGTGCAACAATTGCACGCACATCTCGAGTATTTTCGAGTCAATTAGACTAATGCGAAAATTTTGATTGACGGTACTGGAAAACTCGTTGCCAAAATCATGCGACGTGATGGCAGTATGTCAGGTCACATTTTTTTATATGACTTAATAATCAATTGGGAAAATGAGACAATTATCAGTGTGTGCAGTGCTTTCTGAGAAGCACGATGCGATGCTCATTGCTAACTGGCTTCGCAACTGGAAGAATTGTCTCGGTGCAAGTTCAACAAGAGAAGTCATGTCTGACGATGGAAAATGGAAAGGCTTTGCCGATTACAATTATTAATGCGTTTACTATAGGCATCAAACGATAACGGAATACGTCAATGCATCCTGAAAAAAAATATTCCAACATACATCAGTCAATTCTGATTTTATGCATAATTATGCGATCCTGTTGAAATCTGTGCAGCGTTTGGTGAAGAAATTCTTCATGGCCGTTATTGGACAACTGATAATAAGTCGATCTGATGAAGAAGCTGGCCGAATCGTACGAGATGTTCTCGTAGTTTGTCAGTCTGATTCAAGTGGACTTACAATTGATCAACAATTGACGCACTGTTCAAAGAGCATTGATAGTTTAAAAAATCGCTTTATTTATAATCGCCTCAAGAAATTGGACACAGACCTTGACAAACTTTTAGAAGGAGATTTCAGGAAATCATAATTTTCAACGGGAAATGCGTCTAGGGTAGGTCGGGATCTCAAGTGGCTCAAGTTTTACGTGAGCACTTTTGTCTCTTGCATTCGGGCAATGCAATGTGTTAAGTTATATCGTTATATCACATATAATAGATCTGACCTAACCCAGCGGGAAATTTAGTCAGGCATTCCTAGGGAAGCAGGTTTGGAATCAGCAAATTTTATGAGAGAAAAATATGTTGCTTCCCTGTTGATTCCGGGGAATGCAGGCAGGCATCACCTAACTCAGACCTGGGCAAACCCGGCTCTTTTGACTACCAAGTGCTCCTCAGGTAGGATCTTTTGACTCCCGGTGCCCACCTCAATGAAATATTTTTTTGGTGCCTCCTGCAAGTGCAAGCGAGAAATGCATACTCCTGTCCTGAATCAGTGATGGTGGACATGTACTCACTCCTCATTGCGTTAATGGGGCGAGCCGAAATGACCCGAAATGCACTCAGGTTTATGGAGGTGTTTATGGAGGTATACTGCTCCCATGAAGTCAAACTTTGCCCGGGTCTGACCTAACTGAGCTTTTTGCGAGCGAAAAATATGTTGCTTCCCTGTTGATTCCGGGGAATGCAGGTAGGCATCAACCCAATTGATCGCTGGGACCGAACCTTCTCCCTTTGTTTTCAAGTCATGACTCATAAGGAAAACAAAGCGAAATCTTGCTCATTCCTGTTTTATCTTTTGTGCAGTAAGGTGCGTTTCTTTGTGTTCTATTGTGTTTTTGTGGCGTTTTTGCGTGTTTTTTATAATAAAATCAGTTTTGTGTTCATCAAAGAGAAGGTAACTTGAACAAAATGTTCAGTAAGTTGAACAAGCTGGGAGCAGGTATGAACCTGATTCCACTTGCATTCCAAAGCAGCAAGCTGGGCAAGCTTTTTTACTGCTTCCTCCTGCGGACATGTAATGTTAAAAAGACATGGAGTGTCCAACGGAAAGGGAATCACTACATGCTTCCCAGGAGTTGCTTCAGTTTGCATCTTTGAGCGCTTCTTTTCCCGCTGGGAACCGAACAGAATACCATATGGGGGAAGCCCAACCGTTTCAGGGCGACTCATAAATTCGGAATGCACACTATTAGTTTGCTTTATCTTTGATCTAATTAGCGCAGCGACTGAACAAATCAAACAACTACTATCTTAATGTACTTTCCAAAAATGCCACCAATGCTGATTTACCGCAGTTATTTGAGAAAGTGAAAAAATGCTCTGAAATTTCCTGAATTTCAGGTTTTTCTCAATTTTTCTCGGAAATTCATGTAATTAATGCACCTATTTTTTATTTGTATTGAATTGCCCATCTTCTTGCCTTTCCACGGAGGTACAACACATCTAGGTAGAGAAAGGTTGTGGAAATTTATACGTAGAAAAGCTTTTGGGGAATTTTAAAAATATTTGCATATTACAAAAAATGCTCTCTCTCAAATATTCTCAAAAAACATGTTACAGTTAAAATTAGTACGTTAGAAATGTTTAATTTGAAAAAAAATGTTAAAATTCAGATTATTTAATACCCACAAAAAAAAAAATTTAAATTTTTCTAAGAAGAAGTGTTGATAGGAAAAAACCGCTCTGACAAACATTTCTTGTACAAAAGACCTTAGATATAATATGAAGACCTTATAAATAATAAAAATCCAGCAACAAAAAGAACTTTATTTATAATTTAATTTATTTTGCGCGGTCTTATTTATTGCGGAATTTATTTTGTAACAAGTATGTATCTGTATGCAAAAGCGGGCTGTTGATAGTCTTGAAGAGAATCGTTGGTTTCTTTTGCTGTCTCTCTCGTGTTGACGTGTAATGCATCCTCCTCCTCCAACCCACTTATCAGCGAAAATCTTATATTCTTGTAATATTCGCACATATCAGTTCTTTTTGTTGCTGGATTTTTATTATTTATAAGGTCTTCATTTTATATCTAAGGTCTTTTGTACAAGAAATGTTTGTCAGAGCGGTTTTTTCCTATCAACACTTCTTCTTAGAAAAATTTAAATTTTTTTTTTTGTGGGATATCAGTTTTTTTTGTTGTCGATTTATAGAGTATACCTTGAATTAATTAGTAACGTTTTTTAGCAGGAGTCACTTTTTTTTATTAACGTATATGGCGGGCGCGTACACAGGAGCGGTTTTGAGGTTTGAACTTCCCCCTACCCCCTTCCTTCCCAAATGTCAGCAAAGTTGTTGTGCTCCAATTTGCCGCGATTTAAATGGCGACTATACCATATAAAGAAACACAACTTAAAATTGTCTTAAAATTGCCTTTAATTAAGGTCATGTCTTTTGAAAAAACCCAAAAAAATCCCGCTCATAATGGATTTAAGTCACGTGACTATTTTTTTCGCATTCCTGACAGCAAACCCTTTCATTTGATACCAATATCATGGGGGTGCATTTCAAATAGCTTGTCCGCCATATTGGATTTAAGTCACGTGACTATTTTTTCCGTATTCCTGACAGCAAACCCTTCAATTGATACCCATATCATGGGGGTGCATTTCAAACAGCAAGTCCGCCATCTTGGACTTCCGCCATATTGGATTTAAGTTACGTGACTATTTTTTGCGTATTCCTGACAGCAAACCCTTTCATTTGATACCCATATCATGGGGGTGCATTTCAAATAGCTGTCCGCCATCTTGGACGTCCGCCATATTGGATTTAAGTCACGTGACTATTTTTTTCGTTTTCCTGACAGCAAACCCCTTCATTTGATACCCATATCATGGGGGTGCATTTCAAACAGCCAGTCCGCCATCTTGGATGTCCGCCATATTGAATTTAAGTCACGTTACTATTTTTTTCGTATTCCTGACAGCAAACCCTTTCATTTGATACCCATATCATGGGGATGCATTTCAAATAGCCTGTCCGCCATCTTGGACTTCCGCCATATTGGATTTAAGTTACGTGACTATTTTTTGCGTATTCCTGACAGCAAACCCTTTCATTTGATACCCATATCATGGGGATGCATTTCAAATGGCCTGTCCGCCATCTTGGACGTCCGCCATATTGGATTTAAGTCACGTGACTATTTTTTTCGTATTCCTGACAGCAAACCCTTTCATTTGATACCCATATCATGGGGATGCATTTCAAATAGCCTGTCCGCCATCTTGGACGTCCGCCATATTGGATTTAAGTCACGTGACTATTTTTTTCGTATTCCTGACAGCAAACCCTTTTATTTGATACCCATATCATGGGGGTGCATTTTAAATAGCCTGTCCGCCATCTTGGATGTCCGCCATATTTGATTTAAGTCACGCGACTATTTTTTTCGTATTCCTGACAGCAAACCCTTTCATTTGGTACCCATATCATGCGGGTGCATTTCAAATAGCCTGTCCGCCATCTTGGACGTCCGCCATATTGGATTTAAGTCACGTGACTATTTTTTTCGTATTCCTGACAGCAAACCCTTTCATTTGATACCCATATCATGGGGGTGGATTTCAAATAGCCTGTCCGCCATCTTGGATGTCCGCCATGTTGGATTTAAGTCACGTGACTATTTTTTTCGTATTCCTGACAGTAAACCCTTTCATTTGATACCCATATCATGGGGGTGCATTTCAAATATCCTGTCCGCCATCTTGGACGTCCGCCATATTGGATTTAAGTCACGTGACTATTTTTTTCGTATTCCTGACAGCAAACCCTTTCATTTGATACCCATATCATGGGGGTGCATTTTAAATAGCCTGTCCGCCATCTTGGATGTCCGCCATATTGGATTTAAGTCACGCGACTATTTTTTTCGTATTCCTGACAGCAAACCTTTTCATTTGGTACCCATATCATGCGGGTGCATTTCAAATAGCCTGTCCGCCATCTTGGATGTCCGCCATATTGGATTTAAGTCACGCGACTATTTTTTTCGTATTCCTGACTGCAAACCCTTTCATTTGGTACCCATATCATGCGGGTGCATTTCAAATAGCCTGTCCGCCATCTTGGACGTCCGCCATATTGGATTTAAGTCACGTGACTATTTTTTTCGTATTCCTGACAGCAAACCCTTTCATTTGGTACCCATATCATGCGGGTGCATTTCAAATAGCCTGTCCGCCATCTTGGACGTCCGCCATATTGGATTTAAGTCACGTGACTATTTTTTTCGTATTCCTGACAGCAAACCCTTTCATTTGATACCCATATCATGGGGGTGGATTTCAAATAGCCTGTCCGCCATCTTGGATGTCCGCCATGTTGGATTTAAGTCACGTGACTATTTTTTTCGTATTCCTGACAGCAAACCCTTTCATTTGATACCCATATCATGGGGGTGCATTTCAAATATCCTGTCCGCCATCTTGGACGTCCGCCATATTGGATTTAAGTCACGTGACTATTTTTTTCGTATTCCTGACAGCAAACCCTTTCATTTGGTACCCATATCATGCGGGTGCATTTCAAATAGCCTGTCCGCCATCTTGGATGTCCGCCATATTGGATTTAAGTCACGTGACTATTTTTTTCGTATTCCTGACAGCAAACCCTTTCATTTGGTACCCATATCATGCGGGTGCATTTCAAATAGCCTGTCCGCCATCTTGGATGTCCGCCATGTTGGATTTAAGTCACGTGACTATTTTTTGCGTATTCCTGACAGCAAGCCCTTTCATTTGGTACCCATATCATGGGGGTGCATTTCAAATAGCCTGTCCGCCATTTTGGATGTCCGCCATGTTGGATTTAAGTCACGTGACTATTTTTTTCGTATTCTTGACAGCAAGCCCTTTCATTTGATACCCATATCATGGGGGTGCATTTTAAATAGCCTGTTCGCCATCTTGGATGTCCGCCATATTGGATTTAAGTCACGCGACTATTTTTTTCGTATTCCTGACAGCAAACCCTTTCATTTGGTACCCATATCATGCGGGTGCATTTCAAATAGCCTGTCCGCCATCTTGGACGTCCGCCATATTGGATTTAAGTCACGTGACTATTTTTTTCGTATTCCTGACAGCAAACCCTTTCATTTGATACCCATATCATGGGGGTGGATTTCAAATAGCCTGTCCGCCATCTTGGATGTCCGCCATGTTGGATTTAAGTCACGTGACTATTTTTTGCGTATTCCTGACAGCAAGCCCTTTCATTTGGTACCCATATCATGGGGGTGCATTTCAAATAGCCTGTCCGCCATTTTGGATGTCCGCCATGTTGGATTTAAGTCACGTGACTATTTTTTTCGTATTCTTGACAGCAAGCCCTTTCATTTGATACCCATATCATGGGGGTGCATTTCAAATAGCCTGTCCGCCATCTTGGATGTCCGCCATGTTGGATTTAAGTCACGTGACTATTTTTTGCGTATTCCTGACAGCAAGCCCTTTCATTTGGTACCCATATCATGGGGGTGCATTTCAAATAGCCTGTCCGCCATTTTGGATGTCCGCCATGTTGGATTTAAGTCACGTGACTATTTTTTTCGTATTCTTGACAGCAAGCCCTTTCATTTGATACCCATATCATGGGGGTGCATTTCAAATAGCCTGTCCGCCATGTTGGATTTAAGTCACGTGACTATTTTTTTCGAATAACGGCTCCTGAATAATTAAAGTTAGTAATATTACATTTTTTGAAATGCTAATGGATTCTATATGCTTCCTCAGGTTAGGGTGATGGTACCGGTGGGGGATAAAATTTTCATTAAAAATCGTCTACGAGCAACGGTTTCCGAGATATTAGCATTTTTGTTTTTAACGGTTCCTGAATAATAACTTCGGTTAGGGGGTATCCGAAAGGGGGATAAAATTTTCATTAAAAATCGTCTACGAGCAACGGCCTATTATATGCGATAGAGTAAAGGCGTGTAGCATCGCAACTGAAAGCAGCGGATGGCTGAAAAATATATCGCAGCAGCGGATGGCTGAAAAATATATTATCGCACACTGAATTCGTAGAGTAAATACGTGCAGACATCGCGAGACATCGCAACCGGAAGTACCGGATGTCTGAACAATCGTCGCATAAAAATTCAAATTTTTTTTTTGTGGAAACACGAATAACTTCTGAACCCCGCGACGTAATTGATTGAAATTTTTTTTGCTAAGATAACTTTTGGATTTCTGTCGAATACGTTATCGACATTTTCCAAAATGTCTTGGATATCATCAATGAGAACTAAAACACCGAAAATAACGACATTTTCTCTCACATTCGCGTAATAAGTCTTTGTTCGGGCGCACGAAAAAAATTTTTTTTTTTTTTTTTTTTTTTTTTTTCTATCAACACGGCGCCCGACCGGGCGCCTTGATTACATTTATTACATACAGTTAAATGGTCGACGCCTTAGAAAGGATAAGGATATATGGATGAATACTGTAGTATAAATTAGTAATAAGTACATTGATGATCTTTCGGCCTTGTGGGCAGTCCCAGTCAGTCTGCTGATCAACATCATCTGTTTATGCGTATCGGTGTTTACTGATAACATTAGTTCAAAATATCTACACTGGTTTTACAAGAACATCGCTGATTACAACCTTCGTTGCTCTGCTGATAGCATATCCGACAGTGATAAAAGTTCCTTTAAAAATTAAATTGCAGCTTTCACTGCGATATCATTGATATTTGGGTATCAAAAAGATCGGAAAGAATTAGTAAATGAAAGCTTTCTGTTATTGTGTCTAGTGTTTATATGAATATGCACGAAGGAGCTGTCATGAACCATTTGAATTAGAACAAGCAGATTTGCGAATGTATACAAACCGAAGTTGTTTTCAGTCGAATCGCTATAGCTTTCGACTGAAACTTTGAGATATGAGCTACGTACATACATATAAGTGAAAGTCCAAGCAAACACAACTGAGCAGTCTCAGTCGGAATCTTTGCGAAATTGCTTCAAATAAAGTTGCGTAGAGTAGACTAATCAGTGTAAGTAGTGTTTCGGCTTTAACTGATCGCTTAAACAACTTATAAATTCTAGACTTTTAATCCGCTGAACTCCTTTGTCCAATAATTTCTGTGCTGGTTTTTGAAGTCCCTTAAAGAAGTTACCAATAAATAAAGTAATAAATTTCTTTAACGAGCTTAAAGAGAAGTTGCAAAAATGCCGGGCGTAGATTGGATACCGGCCGTGTCTCACTTGAAAGCTGGTGTTCAAGCGATTACCGGTGACACTGAAGGTGCCGGAAAAACAATGGAAAATTTCCATAGGGAATGCCCGGTAGTTTCACAAATATTTTCTGTAGTACAGCTCGTTACAGGAGATCAGAAAGGTGCTTTAGAAACCCAGAAACGTTGCTGGGGAACTGTTGAAAATGTGATAAATGGTATTCCTGTTGTTGGCCATGCAAAAGGTGTGTCCCATTGGAATAGGTAGAAATAAATTTCGATAATCATTGCAATGGTATAATTCTAATTTGTCCATCATATTGTTGGGGATCATGAAGGTGGAAATAAGGCACTAAATGCAGCAAGTCTACAGTTGTCATCGCAAGTGGAGCTGCTGCCGGATTAGCAACGGGAGGTTAACATGAATTTACTAAAATTATATATTTTAGGGAATTGCTATTTTGGCTCTTGCACATATCATGCCTACTCGGCTATAGCTTCGGAGATGCGAACGAATACATATGTATGTTATATATGTCGCAATTTGTTCAGTTAATTTCAGTCCATCATCGAGTGTTATTGACGCTACCTTAAGGAGTAGATATGTGCCTAGACATAGTCGCGAATAGTGAATCCAGCGAACCAACTTATTTGTAAATGAGTCGATTAAAAATTAATTTTTCTTTTAAGCCATTTTTAATGGATTGCGTAATCTTATAAGCGCGGGGGGGGGGGGGATTCTTGTATCTTTGGCCCCAATTTTAGGAAACGGGGTGCGAAACATTTTGCTGTGGTAATTAATGGAACAATAATGAAAAAATTTTATCTCGACCCGTTTTCGAGACATAGGGCATTTCGCGAGCCAACTAACGTTCGTAACGTTTAGGAAAATTATATTATTATATATTATTATTACTTCCCTTTTACAAACTGCTGGAGGAGTTAATTTTCCTTTTACAAACTACCGGTGGAGTTAATTGGCACAGCAAAATGTTTCGAATCCCGTTCCCAAAAATTGGGGTCAAGGATATAAGAATTGTGCCACTGCGTGCAAAGTATTGTGTTTATCTCTAAAGCCAAATTGTTCATTCGGAAGCAAGTTGTTACTATTTATAAATATTACTATTTTGATTTTTAAATTTTTTTTTTGGATCTAAGATATCTGATAGGTCGGTAACTAGAAGGATCGTCTCGGGGCCTGTTAGGTTTTAGATTTGCCATTAATTTAGCCGTTTTCCAACTACCCGGAAAGTATGAAAGTTTTATACAAGAGTTGATAATATGAGTAAGATATTATACAAGGCCTCATCAATTTGCTCCATGCACTCGATTTTATTTAATGAGAAACATTTAAAACTTAATTGCAACCTGTACTGAATGAAACTAGGAAAATGTGTCCAGTCAGTTCTGTTGAAGTCATAAATTTTTGGATTAAAGATAACAGGGTAGCAGTTCGCTCGTAGGCAGCCCCATAGTTGATGCCGACAATTTAAATCCCCACCAATTATTTAAGGGCCTGTAATTCTTGACAGGAGTTGTGCTTTAGAATGTCCAAGTTACTTATAGCCGGTGAATTTATCTCGATGGTTTTATTTATTTCTGGAGCCTAAAAATCTAGTTTAGAACCCAGTACTTTTTTGAAGGTGTCCTAACATATTTTCCTTGGGTTTCTAAAACTGGTTTGTGGGATATTCCCAGTATTTAGCGTCAGTGACATGCTTCTAATATCAAAAGTTAAGATATGGTCTGTGACTTTCCAATTGTCAGCTAAGCTGAATGATTAATCCGTCAAGTAGTTTGGTCGCAACGCGGCTCCGAACAGATGCACCAAGGATTTTATATACAGGGTTACAGAGAAAGTCGTACTGAATATTAAAGGACGTTATTATTCAGGTCATGTCTGATGGATTTGATTCTGTAATATGGTGTCCAAAACTTAACCGTTATGGAGATATTGAATTTTATAGATTTTTTTGGCTTTTTTATTGATTTTTTTCGGATTAGAGCTCCTAGGGTCCGTTTTTTGTAAGTATCTAGTTAGAGGGCATGTCAATTAATAAAAATTATCAACAAAAACTGAACCTACTACTAACAGCTTAAAAAGACTGCTCGACAACGGTTAGAATTAAAGAATTTTCACTAAGTGTTTTTAAATTGGAAGCGCTTTTTTTTTGAAAATAATTTATGGAACTTATTTTGCAAATAATTTTAAAAACTTCTACGTCTCTTTAGCTATTCAAAGAGGTATAACACTTGCTATTAAATAGGCAAAACATTGACCAAATAACAGTTAAGATAGTAAAGGGTACATTTTTAGTTTAAGGTAAAAGTTGCTAATGTCACCAAAAATACTGTTTAAAAATCTAAAAATGTTTGAAATTATATATGTGCGGCTAAATGAATATCTTCTACTGTATATAGATATATCGTCTGTGGAATTCATTCCCTATAACCGTCAGAAGGCTTTCGACGACGTCTGAGTTTAAAAAACACTGAACAACGTTAAAATTTGAATGCTGCGGACTTTTTTCCAATTTATTCACACTAATCATATACTTTTGTTGTTACTAATAGTATGATTTTGAAACTTTTACTGTATCTCCCTTATTATTTGTCTGATTGGGGTGGGAGCTATGACAATAAATCAGGAAAAAATAATGTAATCTTTATATATCACTTTAACGAAATACATATTAGTACATTTCCTTTAATCGCTACTTCGATCACTTTCACCAACTTTAGAGCTGTCTCATTCGTATTTTGCAACAACCTATCTGTCCGGCTTTTGGTAAGGTAATAAGTACGATTATGTCAAATTTCCTGCCTATCATAAAATTATACCTGGAAGTTATCGTTTTCACCTGTGGGCTTAATATTTATTCATACCACCAACTAGAGAAGAGACTCTTTGTACAAATTTTTACGCGTGTGCTTAATCATAAAATCAAAAGGGCCCTGTATCTTAGACTAAACAGTTTTTGGTACAAAGGAAGGCCTTTCTGATGAGAGAATAATTTTGAATCAAATTCGAAAGCGCTGCGACGTTAAAAATTCATGAAGAACTCATATAACCAGGGTATGAAATTCATTTTGGGAAACCCGGTATATCGTTATTTTTAAATACTGTAGCCACGTTGCGATCGATTTGAATTAGCAGCAAGGAAAAGTGCATTTTTGACGATCTTGAAAAATTCACTAGTAACAAAGTATTTTTTCCTTCGATGTGATTTCTGTCGGAACTACGGCCTAAAATTGTATAAGGATTACTAAGGCAATCATTTCCTTAGGTTCGAGGATGCTTTGTACTATGATTCATACATAACTGAAACTAAACTAACCAATCAGCAAAAGCAGAGTATTTTAAAAAAATATGACCAACAAAACCCGGACAGGGATATTTCTAAAACCAAATTGCAATTTACTACAGTGACAGCATTATCTGAATTGCAAAGTCGTATCAACGAAAATTTAAATCGTGATCCAAACAATGACCCGACAGGTACTTTGGAGAGAATGTTAACCGAGCTAATAAGGCCGTCCTGGTTACCTTTGGATATGCCAGAACAATTTTCATACACGGTAAAGACTTATTAAAGTTAAACTTTATTCGAAATTTAATTAATTTCTCTAGGCCGCAGTTCAATTAAATAACGATGCTCAGGGTTTATATCACAGTTTCATTCGTCATATGAGTGAATGGGAGGACGTCATTTCAATTGATCCAGCGTTGATGAATCGTCTCTCTCCAATTATGAGCGAAATTAGACGTCTTCTGTCTGTGACTGCGAATACAGCGCAAGAAGCACGAGAGAAATCTCAAGATGCTCGAGAAGATTTACAATATGCTCTCAGGAGACTAGCGAACGGTAAGCCTACTAAGTTACGATTTTGGTGTAGTACAGAATAAACTCAAATTTTTTCAGATGTTTATTTAGATGTCAAAAAGGCTTTCGTTGAAATTCAAATGTTGATGCATCGTTTCATTCAACAAAACCTGACCAATGCCAATTATATGGGAAGAACTGTTAATGATGCAGGTCAAGTGCGATTACATTTAGGAGTGAAGACTATAAGAGGAAGACCAAGAGTGATGGTCGTTTGCCTTTCAGATACGTTGTATTTCCCATTGCACAATCATAAGCGCCCAATAAGATCGGTTATAACAGTGTTCTTTAAATAATGGTGGCGGATTACTGCAACTTCCGGACTGAACAAATAAGGGATGCCAGTCAGCAAAAAGAAATGAAATTTTATATTTATGTTACATATACATACATACATTGATTAATTATTGTAGCCAGATTCAAAGGCAAATTACTTTGTTTATTATAGGCAGGGCCTATTTGCACCTCACGTGTGCCGAATACCGCGAAATACATCGTCCGTACTTTATGAAAGGCAAATATTCACTCAGCAGCTATTTTATAAAAGGCAAAATGTCTCTTTACGTGGTGTTTTGTAGTATAATATTGAAGAAATTTGTGACTTGCATCCTGTTCATACAAAGAATGGAATATTTCAATCTCTGGAAATAGTCACCCATTTCGGTAAGGTGTTGCACAATACATATGTATGATTACCCTTGCACAATGGCAAAAGCCGAACCGAATCCGTGAGCGTGTGGACGCAGCTTTGAAGATTTCACTAAATGAGGGAATCGGACAACAATGTTTGTCCCATTTCTATGGAAAACATCTTAGCCGAGCTATCACAGGCCACAAGGATAGCCAGTGAGATTTTCTAATAATTTTTAATTGCTCTCCATAGTATAGTGTTTGCTCGCTTCCCCTCATCTGTTAGTTTTCGAAGTGGGGCGGCATTTTGTATTGCGAACAAAAATTATTCAAACCGTGTTTCACAGTGTTTTAGTTTTTAAACAGAGAAGACATATTTTTTCAATTGTTTGTGTTTGTGAACTGCTTCAAAAGAAAAAAAGAACAAAACGAAACGTGGACGCCCAGTTGCGACTGTTCCAACGGGTTGTAATGGTAATATTCCATATTATTAAAATATGAAGAATAAATTTATGATCAAAAAAGCAACAAAATTATTTCAAGCGCCCTTTACCGCGCGAACTACAAATAAATCCACCACTTCGGAAAGCGGGGATATTTTTAAAATTCATTTAAGTAAACAAGAATTCGACAATCTGATTGTAGAAGTAAAACGTAGAAATTTTGGAAAAAAGGAGCTGACTAAGTCACGTAATTATAAAATCTTAAACCAAGAACGTTGCAAATCGCCATAACTAAAAAGTTATGGGACGAGCATAGAATATCATGTGGATTTTTGTATAGTCGTGGCAGAATTTATGCCGACGCACTTTCTATAAAAGGTAAAGATGAATTTAGCGACTATAATTTTCGTATGATACTGCCTTAATCTTCCCTAAAAATTGCAAAATTGATGAAATTATCGAAGTTATAGTAATTTAAAACCCAGGTAGTCGCACGCGTTACATAGTTTTATAACCCCCTAATGCCCTAATCATTTAGACGAGTTTTACAAACCGGTAACCACAATATCTCGAGAACAAATGGACCGATTCTGTTCAAATTTTAAACAGAGCTTCTTTATACGATTACCTAGTCGATTATATAGTCGTCGTTTAAACTTTGTAGTTTTTTTAAGGGAATTGTAACCGTTTTGTAGTACCTAGCCGTCTTTTGGAACACATACCTCAAAATTTGTTTGACCAATGTTTTTTTCAAATTTGTTGAGCATGTCTATAAATGTAGCTAGGGATTTAAAAATAATTGAAATTTTTCGAAACGAAATTAATTTTTTTTATATTTGTTTATTATATATTTTTTCACCCCCCCGAGAATGCCCTCCAGATTATATAAATATATATATTTTTCAATAATCTTTTAACAAATTGTTACATAACGACTTATACTTGAGGATGGAGGTATTTATTGGATTTTGTATAAACAATTTGTAAACTTTGCCTGATTTTTTCTACCTCAAGAATAAAAGAATAGTTCAGTTCGTGGTCTTTTTTATTATGCCCAATTAAAAAAACAACACAAAGTTACTTCATTTTCCAAAAGAAAATCAAATTCCTTTTGAGCTCACAAAATCACCTCACAGCTTAAATGATGCGCCACTGCAAGAGCATAAGAATAAAGGGATGTGTGACGCAATTTCTGCACTTTTGGTTGCTTTTATGTTAGGTTTGTAGCATGTTGATAAGCATTGCTAGTGAATGTTTGGTTGTCATTTGAGTTCAATAAAACAAAAAAATTGAGTTTAAGGGAACAATGGGCGAACTACAATTGAAGAGCGGGAATTAATTATTAATTATTATTAGAAACGGAAAATCGCAAAAGCAAATAACGGAAATAATGTTCAAACCACCCTCTAGTGTTCAGCATATAATTGAAAGATTTGTGCGTGAAATTCGTGTTGAAAATAAGGGTAGAATAGCGCCCAATAAAATATTTTCCTCTTCCGATTGTCCCACCAAATACTAATTGTTATGATTGTTAAGTTTTGTAACAATCAAAATTTATTATTATAAGAATTAAGGACTTTCCTAAAGGAACATTATTTAAGCTGTGAGGTGATTTTGAGAGTTTGAAATGAATTTAATTTTTTTTTTGGTAAATGGAGTAAATTAGTGTTGTTTTTTTTTTTGGACATAATAAAAAAGACCACGAACTGAACTATTCTTTTATTTTTATAAACGGACTCTTCATATTTTGGGTGTTTCTGAGGATTTTCTTCGTATTAAGTAGTCGCATCATTTAAGCTGTGAGTGACTGTATGCAGATGTGTAGCCCCTTAACAGGCTAATTCAAGTTCTCAACACAGCATCGATACAATTCTTCTGAACAAGTTTTATTAAAAAAAATCTGAAAAAATAGAAAGCCATATCGGAGCTTTCTTTACTCATAGCCATTGTTCAGACACCGAAATTCCATAGTTCTTTGAGAACTTAAGTATTAAACTTGAATGCAATGCAAAGAAAACTTTTTCTTAGTCCGCTGAAATTGCAGTCAGGGCCGGCCCTACCATATGGCGAACGGAGCGACCGCTCCAGGCGCCAAATCACGGGGGGCGCCTCAAAGCTGACGAAAAAAATATTTTTCCGATTTGGCTAGTATGAGAATGACTTTATTAGCTAAGATATTCGCGCAATTGATGCATAAATGCTTGTAATTTTTAAAAGAATATAGAGATGAAGGATTAACAAAGGCTCTTATTGCTGCTAAGGATATAGCTGAAAAAATCGGAATAAACCCAGAGTTCGAAAAAATCCGCAAACGAAAAAAGAAAAGGATGTTTTTATACGAAAGTTAAGATAATGCACCAACGGATCCGGAAATATTATTCAGAACCAATGTGTTTTATCCCATGTTAGACACCGCCATAAATTCAATAGAGACACGCTTCCATCAACTTTCTACAATGAATGACACATGGCTTTTCCTGTATGATTTAAATAAGGCAGACACGTTCCCCAATATTTGGACAGCTCTTCGGATTTTTGTAACCATCCCGGTTACTGTGCCTTCGGGTGAACGGAGTTTTAGCAAGCTTAAGTTAATTAAAACGTATTTCAGTTCGACTCTTGCACAAGAGAAGCTTTCTGATCTAGCTATACTGTCAATAGAAAATGACATAGCTCAAACATTGTCGTATGAAGAGATCATAAAACAATTTGCAAATGCAGAAGTGCGTATAGCAGAAATTCAATTAAAATATGTCCTCTGGATTATTTAGCAAGTTTTGATCTTGTTATATTTCAAAGCAAGTGGTTTGATAATTTAAATTGTTCTTAAGCATTTTTATATTAATTAGTAGATATAATCGAAATTGTATTATACCAAAGTACAAACAATGCCAAAATTGATTATTCGTATTAATGTCATATTATTGAATGTTGTTTGTTTTAAAAGAGTTAATAAAAGAATATTTATAAATAATCTTTGTGCAACAGAATTTTTGTGATAAATAAATGTATATTACTTCATACTTATTTCATTTGCAATTCTAGACCAATTATTTTTATCAGTATTATGTAAAGCGTGGTGCTTCCAATACTAGTACGACACTACTAACCCTTACTTGCCACGAGTACCTATAATAGCGACAAAAAGGGGGCGCCATAGCTGGATCTCGCTTCATCCCAAATCTTGCCTCGGGCCGGTACTGATTGCAGTTTGCTAATTTCAGCTTCATATATGTAAAAGGTGATTGTTTACAGGCGCATGCAAGTGTGGTTCAACAGTCGACATGGTTAGCACCGATTTAGAGAGAGACGCTATTGTTGTTACTGCCACAATACAAAATGACCCCACAGAAAAACCCTGTAGCAAATGACGTCTCCAAAATCCAGAACGAAAAAAAATCGAAAAAGAAATGTCTAAAACTGGAAAACTTACTTCAATTCTCCAGAAAAACTTAGCAAATAAGTTAATGCTTCTCGTAGACGATATGCCACCTCATTTGTATAGCCAGCAAGCGCTAAGAGATGCCAAATCCGAGTATGTTCTCGGAACACGATTGCACCCAAATCCGGTGACAGCGCTGCAAATGCTACAAGGGAATGCATTAAAGCACTCAATTCATGCAATCGGTCAGGACCCATTTTTTGTGTGGTATTCATCGGTGCAACAATTGCACGCACATCTCGAGTATTTTCGAGTCAATTAGACTAATGCGAAAATTTTGATTGACGGTACTGGAAAACTCGTTGCCAAAATCATGCGACGTGATGGCAGTATGTCAGGTCACATTTTTTTATATGACTTAATAATCAATTGGGAAAATGAGACAATTATCAGTGTGTGCAGTGCTTTCTGAGAAGCACGATGCGATGCTCATTGCTAACTGGCTTCGCAACTGGAAGAATTGTCTCGGTGCAAGTTCAACAAGAGAAGTCATGTCTGACGATGGAAAATGGAAAGGCTTTGCCGATTACAATTATTAATGCGTTTACTATAGGCATCAAACGATAACGGAATACGTCAATGCATCCTGAAAAAAAATATTCCAACATACATCAGTCAATTCTGATTTTATGCATAATTATGCGATCCTGTTGAAATCTGTGCAGCGTTTGGTGAAGAAATTCTTCATGGCCGTTATTGGACAACTGATAATAAGTCGATCTGATGAAGAAGCTGGCCGAATCGTACGAGATGTTCTCGTAGTTTGTCAGTCTGATTCAAGTGGACTTACAATTGATCAACAATTGACGCACTGTTCAAAGAGCATTGATAGTTTAAAAAATCGCTTTATTTATAATCGCCTCAAGAAATTGGACACAGACCTTGACAAACTTTTAGAAGGAGATTTCAGGAAATCATAATTTTCAACGGGAGATGTCAAGAGTTACCTCATGAAGCCTTGTGGAACTACTAATAGTTCAACAATTACAAAATGAGAGAATAAAAATATTTATAAGTCTTTCCAAGTGGATCTCGAAGGAAGCTTGGTGCAAGGCCTGCATTGTGCTTTTAACTGCAGCTTATTCGTAAGAATTCGGGATTTTTCTTTTCGAGTTCATCCACGTTTTGTTGCAGAAAGACACTGGTCGTGTTTTAAAAAGCACAAATTTTCAGTTTTTTCTTAAGCGTAAATGTGCCGACTTATTTTTCAACCATTTATTTAAACTGCTATTTAACTTATAATATATGGGGTTACAGGTAAAGTCGCTCTGAATATAAAACGACATTATTATTTAGGTCATTTCTGATGGATTTGATCCTGTAATATGGTATCCGAAACTTAATCGTTATGGAGATATTGAATTTCAAAGATTTTGAAAAATCCTTTATTTTTTGGCTTTTTATCGATTTTTTTCGGATTAGAGCTCCTAGGGTCCGTTTTTCTATGTATCTAGTTAGAGGGCATGTCAATTAATAAAATCTATGTATCTAGTTAGAGGGCATGTCAATTAATAAAAATGATTAACTAAAACTGAACCTAGGTACTACTAACAGCCTAAAAAGACTGCTCGACAACGGTTAGAATTAAAGAATTTCCACTAAGTGTTTTTAACTTTGAAGCGCTTTTTTTGAACAACAATTTATGGAACTTATTCTGCAAGTAATTTTAAAAACTTCTACGTCTCTTTAGCTATTCCAAAAGGTATAGCACTAGCTATTAAATAGGCTAAACATTAATCAAATAACAGTTAAGGAAGTAGAGGGCACATTTTTAATTTGAGGTAAAAGTAGCTAAAATACGTAAAAAAAACAAAACAAAAAAAAAACAGAGCCATGTTTTTATAATTCATGTTCGACATGGCCGCCGCTATTTCTTACACAAATTCTCATTATTTCCCCCTCGCCAGCCATGCTATGGGTCCGCCTCTTCCAATCCATTGACTTGGGTATTTCTCGTCCAACCATGCTCGAACACTTCTTCTGTAGTGCGCTGGGCAGCCATCGACGAAGCAAATGAAATACGATGTCTCTTTGAAGCCGACCCAACCACGTCAACAAATGTTATCGCTAGACGGCTTCTGCAGATTTATGCTCAATACCGATAATGAAGATCCGTTTTTTTTAAGAAAATCATGTGGTCACATGAGTCGATGATAAAGTCGTCATCACAAATCATCATAACGCCCATTATTGGGCTCCCAAAGCGCAAGATAACCAAAAAAAAAAAAAGAATAAAAGGGTCACAAAGGAGATTCAGTCTAAATGTGTGGATGGGCATAATATCAAATAACTTGATAGAGCCATACTTCCTGGCCAATAATTTGAATGGCGAGACATATGAAAACTTTTTGAGGGAGGAGTTACCCTCTTTGATGGAATACTTGCCTATTGCATTGAGACGCGACAAGTTCTTTCAACATGATGGCTGCCCAGCGCACTACAGAAGAAGTGTTCGAGCATGGTTGGACGAGAAATACCCAAATCGATGGATTGGAAGAGGCGGATCCATGGCATGGCAGGCGAGGAGGAAATAATGAGAATTTGTATAAGAAATAGCGGCGGCCATGTCGAACATGAATTATAAAAACATTGCTCTGTTTTTGTTTGTTTTTTACGTATTTTAGCTACTTTTACCTCAAACTAAAAAATGTGCCCTCTACTATTTTAACTGTTATTTGGTCAATATTTTGCCTATTTAATAGCAAGAGTTATACCTTTTTGAATAGCTAAAGAGACGTAGAAGAAAATTACTTGCAGTACAAATTCCATAAATTTTTGTTCAAAAAAAGCGTTTCAAAGTTAAAAACACTTAGTGAAAATTCTTTAATTCTAACCGTTGTCGAGCAGTCTTTTTAGGCTGTTAGTAGTACCTAGGTTCAGTTTTTGTTCATCATTTTTATTAATTGACATACGCTCTAACTAGATACATACAAAAACGGACCCTAGGAGCTCTAATCCGAAAAAAATCGATAAAAAAGCCAAAAAATAAAGGATTTTTCAAAATCTTTGAAATTCAATATCTCCATAACGATTAAGTTTCGGATACCATGTTACAGGATCAAACCATCAGAAATGACCTGAATAATAAAGTCCTTTAATATTTAGTTCGACTATAGATACCTGTAACTCTGTATACATATTTCTATACTAGCAGGCCCGCCCTATATTTCCCCGCGTTATTCCATAATTGTTAATTAAAACTGTATAATATTATAATCTAGAAGCAATACACAATGAAAAGCTTAAAATGCTTCCTTTGTTTGAAAAGTCCTATGAAATGTTCAATGAGAAGGCATGCGTACCTCATTCCTTCCATCGAAGCTAGGAGTAAGCACACCAAAAAGTTTCAACTGTTCTTGCATGCTTATACAAATGTCCTACAAGATGTGCAATAAAGAGTCGTGCTTCGCACCTTCCACGACAGGCGTCAAGTTTGCATGTGCCATTTCCCGCTGGATTGTTTCTATTCTATGTATTTGTTTTTCTCATATTTTACTAGCATCTCAACAATCAACCATACCACCATTCATTAAGACATCTAGGGCATCAAAAACTCTGATAGCCTAGCAAAGGAAGGCGCGAAACGCAGCCCCTTTTGACCGGCACCACAGATTGGCGCGAATTCTGCAATAATTAAAAACTGGATAACTCGGCACATGGAGAAAATCCATTCCATGCACAGAGATGATCCGTGTTACAAACTTGGAGACACACCAAACTTTTTATAGTGCACTGCATACACTTACATGTGGAAAACATCTACATGCCCTGGGAATCGTCAGTGACTCTACATGCGCGTCGTTCGGGGAGGATGAGGACGGCGCAGAACACTGGTTCAATGTTTCCTGAGTGATCGATGTCTTTCTGAACCTTTTTTCTAATATAAGTTAACACCTGCTAAGTAAAAACACCTGCTAAGCAAATCTATGGGAAATTGCGAAATTACCAACGCGGTCCCACGCGCCGCCGCCAAAAGCGCTGACACCATGTCTACCGAGTCAATGTGAGTAGCTCAGGTGAACTTAGGTCAACGTGACTAGCATAGGTAACAATTAAGGCAATCGTGTAAAGTAGCTTAAGTCTGTTCTCAGCGTTGAATAAAGAGACATCAGTCACTCTGACTGTTGGAAGAAATTGTGTTTTTTTTATTAAACAAAATCTTAATAAATTTAACTGGCGCCCGAGCAGGGACCGGGTACAGTTTCGGTTTGATTAAGTCGGTTGATTTTTAAATCGGTTTTTCGCTATTAGCTAGTACGCGCTAGGAATCTAAGTTATCCTAGACTCGCATAAGGTCCTTAAGCAGCACCGCGATTGTGCGACGAGTGATATAAGCGATTCGAAAAAGTGCAAGGTCCTCAAGAAGTACAGCACTGCCGATTAGGTTCTCAAGAAGCACCGCATAACCACCGACTAGGTCCTCAAGAAGCACCACCTCAGCTGAAACACACAGGAGCTAGCAGCCCACAGTACCTGCGTCCAGGATCAACAACCCCGTAGAGGAAATAAGGCCCCTAAGTAGCCGTCAGTAAACGGAGGAAAAGGAGCTAGGAGTCCTAGCAGCCACTCAACGGGGGAATGCTGAACAGACTTCATTTAGTTCTGTAAGTCCTAAAATTTAGTTAGCATATAAGAAGTGAACTGTGCAAATTAATAATTGATTTCCTCTCAAATACGAGAATAATTTTAAGATAATTGTGAAAATATTGAAACGTGTGAAAGTTGATCAATCGATCGTCGCGTGCTAAGAAATCAGATAATAATTTATAAATTTTGATAGTATAAAGTAAATCGATAAATAAAATTAATCAATAAACGCCGATAGTATAAAGTACCGAAGAAAAAAATAAATCGCGAATATTAACAAAATAAAGAAAAAGCCGTGAAATTTAAAAGCAGTGAATATAAACAACGATTAAATTTACTAAATTTTGAGTGTTAAGTTAAGAAAAATGACTACCCCAAATAATTTAATTAGACCCGCGACCCTCAATGTCGAGCCAAATCCTACATTGCCGCCGGTCTCAAGTCAAGGCCCGTCGCATCAACTCCCATCGGGAAATAATGACCGGGGTCGCAATCCTGAAATCCTAGAAAGAACTATTGCGGGTATAGTTAATCGAATCCTCCAGAGTGAGTGTAGGAACATAGTTCAAAATATAATCAACCCTAATGCTGACCAGTTTAGTGGAGTTGATCAACATATCGATCCTCGCTATGAAAATAACTTGAGTGAACTGGACAAAATCCCAGACGTGGTCAGATGTCTAAAGGACTTTTCTGGGATTCCCGGTGAGTTTAACTCATGGAAGAAAAGTGTCGATAGGATACTAAAACTATATGAAAATTCCAAGGGAACGCCTAAGTATTTTGGCATTCTGAGCGTTGTGAGAAACAAGATTGTAGGTCAAGCAGATGTGGTATTGGAATCATACAATACCCCCTTGGACTGGAAGTGCATAGCTCGCTGTCTCACTATGCACTATGCCGATAAGCGTGATCTATCCACGCTGGAATACCAAATGACCTCACTAGTTCAAGGTCATCAGACGATCCAAGAATTTTATCATTCGGTCTATTCGCATCTTTCACTCATTCTCAATAAGATTGGTTGCATGGACGTCACAAACGAGTCCATAACCTTGTTAGCTCAGACATATCGAGACAAAGCCCTAGACACCTTTGTAAGAGGGCTCAAAGGAGATTTGCCGAGACTTTTGGGCATTCGCGAGCCTTCCGACTTACCGCAAGCTCTGCACCTATGTCTCAAACTCGAGAATCAGAGCTATAGGACGCAATATGCGAATTCTCATCAAGGACCATCTCGCGCAGTCCATAATCAAGTCATACCCCCACTTCTTTCTCGCAGACCCGTAGCAAATCAGAACAAGGTAAATTTCAACCGAGGAAACCAACCTTTCTATCCGCAGCTAGCATACTCGCCTCAGCCGCAGGCAAACTTCAATCCATATAGACCTCAAAATTCTTACAGGCCACCACCGTTTAATCAGGGTAACGTTCGTAATCAAGGCCCACACCAAGCCGGTCCAAGTCGACCCCTCGCGCCGAAGCCACTGCCGCGACCTGAACCGATGGACGTCGATCAGTCCATCCAGACAAAAAATGTGAATTATATGAATCGACCCACGCAAGGGCAATTTTACGGGAAAAGACCACCATCAAGTGCTCAGGTCCCGAATCTTGCCAATAAATATCAGAGGAGTTATCATATAGAGCCTCAAGAGACGACCATCAACAATTACGAGCAAACCCAAGGTTTAGGTTCAGCCGCTAGCTTTGAACAACCCTTCGCGGATCAAACGCAATACGTAGAGTACAATCAGGGAAATGAGCCTGACGAGCAGGATTATACAGATATCTCAGGTTCAGGCCCTAGCTCTGAACAACCCTTCGCGGATCAAGTGCAATACGCAGAGTATAATCAGGGATACGAGCCTGACGAGCAGGATCACACAGTTATCCATTTTTTAGATTAAATTGCTCTTCGTTGCCTTACTTCGAGTGCAAAACGAAGAGCGGCCAAATTCTTAAAATTTTGATAGACACCGGTTCTAATAAAAATTATATGCAGTCCAGTCTTGTGCCTAATCCTAAACCTAATGAATCAATCTTTTACGCGAACTCCATAGGCGGAAATATAAAAATCAGCCATCATACTACAGTAAATTTATTCGGAATTCAAGAAACAAATATAAAATTCTTTTTACTACCTACCCTTAAGTCGTTTCACGGTATCTTGGGAAATGACAGTTTAAAAGAGCTCTCTGCCGTCATCTACACAAAAGAAAGTTACATGATGATCAGAAATAAAATCCGAATACCAATAAAACAGCAAGCTTACTCGGCTGTTAATAAGATCGATATTAGGACAGATCATATGAGTGTAGAACAGAGAAATAAAACTAATGCTCTCGCTCGACAATTCCCCAGTCTCTTCACTGAACCCGACGAAAAATTAACGTTTACTACCGTAGTCAAAGGAGAAATCCGGACGACCTCAGACTCCCCCGTATTTTCGAAATTTTATCCCTATCCCATGTCTTTAAAAGACGAGGTTGAGAAACAGGTGAAACAGCTTCTGAACGATGGAATTATACGACCTTCACGGTCTCCTTACAACTCCCCGGTATGGATCGTGCCGAAAAAAGCCGATGCATCTGGCGAAAGAAAATACAGAATGGTAGTGGACTATCGTAAACTGAATACCATCACCATTCCGGATAAATATCCAATCCCAGAAATCAATGATGTTCTAGCACAGTTAGGGAAAAACAAATGGTTTTCTGTCATAGACCTGAAGAGTGGTTTCCATCAGATTCCATTAAAAGAATCTGACATTGAAAAAACAGCATTTTCAGTGAACAACGGAAAGTATGAGTTCACGAGGTTGCCATTTGGTTTGAAGAATGCGCCCGCGATATTCCAAAGAGCTCTCGACGATATCCTGAGAGACTATATCGGTAAAATATGCTACGTCTATATAGATGACATTGTAATATTCAGCAAAGACGAGCAGACGCATTTCGAAAACATAAGGACAATTTTCCTAACCCTACAAAACGCTAACATGAAGGTCCAATTGGACAAGTGCGAATTCTTTCGCAAACAGGTTGAATTCTTGGGATTCGTAATATCAGCCGAGGGCATAAGAACAAACCCGGCAAAGGTCAAAGCTATCGTAAATTTCCCACCTCCTAGAACATTGAAGGACCTCCGTTCCTTCCTTGGTCTATCAGGATATTATCGCCGATTTATTAAAGGTTATGCAAATCTGGCGAAACCCCTGACAGCCCTTTTAAGGGGTGAGGGAGGCAGAGTCTCAAAAAACGCATCTAGTAAAAGACTCATCCACCTCAACGACGAAGCCACCGAGGCCCTCAATAAGATTAAAAATTCTCTCACATCTGACGATCTGTTACTTGCTTACCCAGACTTCAAGAAGAAATTTCAATTGACCACCGATGCTTCGGACTATGCGATCGGAGCGGTCTTATCACAGGAAGAAAGACCCATAATATTTATCTCAAGGACTCTCACCAAGACCGAAGAGCACTATGCCGCCAACGAAAAGGAGATGCTGGCAATTATATGGGCGTTAACTTCATTGAGAAATTACCTATACGGCTCACCTCAGGTACAAATTTTCACAGATCACCAGCCGCTTACTTACGCCTTAAGCAGTAAGAATAATAACAATAAAATGAAACGGTGGAAAGCCATACTCGAAGAGTACAACTACGAGTTGAAATACACTCCAGGTAAAACCAATGTAGTTGCAGACGCTTTGTCTAGGCCTCCAAAAGATCCTCCAATAAACTCCTTGACAGTGACCCAGCATAGTAGCGAAAGCTCTGCTCATGATTTAATACCGGCCACGGTAGCACCTATAAATGCGTTCAAAAACCAAATTATCCTAAAAACAGGCATAGAGAAGAGTTACAGATTCGAAATCCCCTTTCCTACCTATCATAGGCATACTATAGTTCAACCCAACTACTCCGAAAACGAAATTATATCAATATTCAAAAGATATCTAAACCCAAGTGTTATAAACGGTCTGTTCACATCCGAAACATTAATGGGTAAAATTCAAGAAGTATACCCCGCACACTTCAGAAACTTTAAAACCCGTTTCACACAAACCCAAGTAGAAGATCTTCAAAATGTCGAGCGACAGAATGAAGAGATAATAAAGACCCATAGAAGAGCACACCGCAATGCTCGCGAAAATAAACTACAACTAATAGAAAAATTTTACTTTCCCAGAATGAAGTTTAAAGTCAATGAAATAGTTAAGCAATGCGTAGTCTGCAAGGAACAAAAGTATGATAGGCATCCCAATAAACCCGAACTAAAAAAGCAACCCATAAAGAACCACACCCCCGGCGAAATCATTTATGTCAAGCTGAACAAAAGAATAGGATCCAAATTATCCCCCAGATACAAAAAGGAAACGGTAAAAGAAAACCACTCGAAGACCATACTAACAGAATCAGGCAGAGTAATACACAAGAGCAATATTAAAAGTTAACATCATTTTCCCCTTACAGATTTTCTATAGCCTACTGCTTCGCAGAGGTTCAGATTTTAGACTATTCAAATTCTAAAGCCATAACGATAAATACTGGAATAGCAAAAATACAGACGGGAGCACTCAAGCTAATCCATGTAATCGACCTGGAATCCTATGAAAAGACACTCGAAGAGCTGGAAAAAAGAGTTGCAAACAACGTCGACAAGGGTCATCCTATGTATCCGTTCCTTACCCATGAAACCGCGCAGATCATATCCTTACTAAACAGATTAAAACCCAAAACGAGGTCGAAAAGATCACTAAATTTTCTCGGAACCGCGTGGAAATGGCTGGCCGGAAGCCCAGACCACGAAGATTTTCTAATTTTAAAAGCCAAAATTAATAACGTACTAGAAAATAATAATAAACAGATAATAATTAATAAATCGATGATCGATCGGATCAACGAAATTACCAATGTAACAAATAATATCATAAGGATGGCTAAAGCGAACGAAGGTCTTAAAAACGAAATTGTCATAAATATTAAAAACAAATTGGACTTAATAAAAGAAGAAATAGTTAATGTAGATTACGCCTTACATTGGGCTAAAGCTGGAATTGTAAATTCATTCATTTTGTCAAATAGTGAGCTTAATATTGTGAAAGAACTTTTCGAAAAAAACAATGTACCCTACTTAAATCTTGAAGAAGCTATCGATTTTGCAGAAATAAAAATTGCCTCTAGTAATTCCACTTTATTGTATATTGTTAGCATACCAAATACCGAAATAAAAAATTGTAAAACCTTGTTAATAAAACCTGTAAAAAGAGGAAATCTCATTACTAAAATAACTCACGAAAACCTATTACAATGTGAAAATAAACTATACGCGATTAAAGAAAAATGTGTAACTAGTAATAAATTAACAATTTGTAAAAATAGACAGATTATAGATTTAGGCCAGTCTAGTTGCATCGCAGACTTGCTCACGAGTAGACCCCCGAACTGCACCGAAATTGATGGTAGTCACATCCCAGCTACAGAGGAGATCTTTCCCGGAACACTTTTGCTAAACCAATTTAGCGGAACGATCCACATCGATGGCGAAGCCTTGAATCTGACGGGTACTTTTATAATCCAGCATCATAACGCTACACTTACCGTGAACAAACAGCTGTACCTATCTAAAGAAATTTCCAGTACGAAACCGCTCCCTCCAATTATGCAACCTGACCCAAGCTTCAGGACATTCGAAGAAACCTTGACTCTCCACAGCATGAAGGAACTACACCTAAATAATACAGGAAGAATAGAGCTAATAGAAGAAGAAAGCAGGATAGGCTACTCCACCAGCCTTGGATTAACTTCAATAATCATCATCCTCCTGATAACAACAACCATCTTAAACCTAATCAAGCGGTACAGGGCCAAAGCATCCAGTACAGCATCCGCAGTCGAGTCCATCATCATAGCTCCTACGATAAGTCCTGCAACGGAGAACCAGGGGTCAACTTCGACCCTAGCAGAAACACCTAGGATAAGCCAAATTCCCTATTTCTGAGAATGGGGACATCCTCATTTAAGGCGGGAGGAGATAACACCTGCTAAGTAAAAACACCTGCTAAGCAAATCTATGGGAAATTGCGAAATTACCAACGCGGTCCCACGCGCCGCCGCCAAAAGCGCTGACACCATGTCTACCGAGTCAACGTGAGTAGCTCAGGTGAACTTAGGTCAACGTGACTAGCATAGGTAACAATTAAGGCAATCGTGTAAAGTAGCTTAAGTCTGTTCTCAGCGTTGAATAAAGAGACATCAGTCACTCTGACTGTTGGAAGAAATTGTGTTTTTTTTATTAAACAAAATCTTAATAAATTTAACTTATATCACCGATTGCCTTTTCCTATGTTTGCGCTCTGGGTTATTTGGTCTTTTCTCGATCACTTGATTTCTCAAACTCTATTCGAACGGGAATACTCTTGATATCGCTTCATTTCGGCAACACGTTCTTTTTTAACGACTCGTTGTGAATTTAAACTTTGCAATTCAATCAACGACTCCTCTCGTCCTTCCTCTGCATTTGCACCTTGCTATGAGCTGAACTTAATTAATAAATATTGTAATTATGTCTGAGGGCCCGTGGGGAGAGGCAACAACGGTAGCAACTGCAAGCTCCTTGTTTGAGATAAACGGTTAGCTTCGTATAATCTTAGTCTGGTTCGGTCTAATATGTCATTTGAATTGGACGCTAAGTAATCTAGTGTGAGGAGGCTCGGGTCCTCGTCAACCAGGCAGAGATTTCTGATTTGCAATAGCCAGTTGTACCTCTCACTCACGGAGTCCCCATTCGCTAGGCTTTCCAGGCGTTTGGCGCAGATCTTTGGAAGGCGGTAATCGGGCATGTTTATAATTTTTGTATGTATATCTAATTCTCCCGACACGATCTATCATACTTTCTTTGAATGTGAGGCAACACGAAACATCCGTTTAACTTATTTGGGCAATCCACATCCTTCACAAGATCTTGTCGTGAAAATATTGTCCCCCTTAACGCTTTCCGAACAAGCAAAAACAACAAAATTTATACAAGCTTTATTCTGAATTATTAATGTCGTCAAAACGTAAACTGATATTTGAAAGACGGTTTCGACAATTATACTTATTATATTTACTGCTCTTGTATTTATTTAACTTTTAAGTCAATTATCTTTATATATTTTTATATTCTATTCTATACTATTGTAATTACTTTTTGTGTTGGAACCCCGTGTATGATGTAATCGAAGCACGTGTCAATAAATAAATAAATATTGTAAGTAATAAAAAAAATAAACACTATTGGTGTCTCGTGCCCCGACTGCAACGTGACCGGCTGCACACATCTGACCTTGACGTGAAAGTGCTAAGCATGAAAAACAATTCTCAAACATGTCTTAGCATGTTCGGGAATTATTTTATGAGACAACGGAAATGGGTAGAAAAGGTGAGCCTTTAGGTAGTGTACATATGTACTTTCGCGCACTTCTTTTCGGGAATTTCAATTGTATTTGTAGCGAAATATTTCTCATGCTTCCGTTCAGCCGGTTTATAGTTACACATCGAGATCTCAGGATGATGCTGTGATCTCGATGAGTAAAAGTGATTGGAATTTCAAAATTGACCATAGGGCTCCTATACACCCACAAAACAATTATTGCTTTTATGATAACATTTATTTATAGAGATAATGCCACAGTGATTACAATAAAAAAATTAAAAAAATATCAGCCTTGGTATTCGGCTATAAAAATCAATAAATGAAGATGTATCATATTGTTTTTTTATTTTCCATTTCTTCTTTTGTTTCAAGCAGGGTTTTGCTGTAACCCTCCCACCATGGTTCAAAGAACACTGTTACGACCGTTCTTGTTGGGCGCTTATCATTGTACAGAGGAGGGTTGAACCATGGGTGATGCAACGTGTCTGAAACGCAAACGACCATAACCTTGGTTTTTCCTGTTATTGTCTTCACTTTGAAATGTAATTGGATGTGACCTTCTGCATTAACAGTTCTTCCAATATATTTGTCAAAAGTGAGGTTTTCTTGCATAAAGCTGCTTGTTGTCTTTAGTCACAGTAGCGTCCACGTATGAAGCATAGTCTAGCGCATCTTCGAGCCTAAGGAACAGATTGGCTTAATAATCCTTATACCATTTGATGCCATAGTCTCGAGGAGACTTATTTCGAAAAAATATATTCGTTAAGTTTGTGAAATTCACCAAATGGTAAAATCACACTGTTGCTATGCTATAAATTCAAATCGGTCGCAACTAGTCTAACCATTTAAGATTAACGGTAGACTATCAAAATTGTATACATACTCTGCGGAAATTTCATTTAAAAGATCTTCCTGTCGTTTTTTGTTGTTTCGGTCAACACATTTAGGCATGGAAACTTCTAAGAGGGGTTCTGACTCTTTTTTGTTATTTTCGGTAACATATTCAGGAACATGTACACGAGTCGGAGTTGTTGAACTTTTTTCTTTTTCCACTTCGCTATTTTCGTCAACATATCCAGAAACCGGAACTGTGACACTTGAAGGCGGTGGAGCAGAAACAACTTCTCCAGATTTTGCATCAACCCAATATTTTGGAGTTCCTTGTTTAATTACATTTATTTCGGAAGTAATATCATTTATTTCTTTTCCTATTTTGATCGCTTGACCTGAAGTCATTCTTCCTCGTCCTCCTCCTCCACCACCTGCTGCGCCCTGGTCAAGCGCGACATTTAATTGATCCGCTTTAGCTGCTCTAGCAGCTTCTAAAGAATTCAATTTTACTTGGGTTGAAATTTTACTTGCAACTTGTCCTCCAGAATAGCCAGCTAAGCCATCACCAACGGGAATAGCTGCTGCATCAAAAATAGCACCCGCTGAAGGATTATCAACCGCATTCTTAATCGCTGCAACATATCCTTGATCTTTGCCAGTTATTTCAGTTGCTGCAATATCGTAACTAGCCCCAGCTGCTATTCCTGCAGGAATAGCAGCAATTCCTAAAATTCAGAACAAGCTTTAATGATGTGCACCTATTAAAATTTGTGGTAATTTTTTCGATTAGTGGCTTTTCCTCCAATTTTGAGTATTTTTAATTGTATATGAAGGTCATCGGTCCGAGGAATAATATACGCAGATTTAACGCCCGTTGGCTGTAGTTTCGGAGATACAAGCATAACTATGTTGGTGTTACTGACTTAAAATAACTATTATACTTTAAGTCATTGTGACTTGTTTGAAAATTGGATGCGATTTCAAATAGGGATATACATATAAAAAAGCATACCCTATCGATATATGTATTGCGATTTCGCAAAATGGACAAGAGAGCTTACCTCAACATTAAAAATCTGGACAAGAAGTTGTGCGTCGCCAACATTAATGAGTGTGTAACTAAAAAATCATTTCTACTATTTTTCGTAAACTGGAAGAAAATAAAATAAAAAGAATAAAGACACATTCAAATGCATCAAAAAGGTAAATTCCCCAATACTCTGGATCACACGAAAAAATATTGCAACCATAGTACGCGTATTGGCGACATTGAAAGGTCATGGCAGTTCTTAGGGTTCCGTACCCGAAGGCCTACGGGACTTTATTACTAAGCCTCCGCTGTCAGTCTGTCTGTTACCAGGCTGCATCTCATAAACCGTAATAGGTAATTTTCACAGAGTGTGTATTCCTATTGCCGCTATAATAATGAAAAAGGTGATTCACTTCGGTACTTCCCATCCCAAGCCCAGGTAACGGAAAATTCTAAGTGAGGGTAATTAAGTGCTTTATTTCCCCTTGAAAACTAAATCTTAAATGTGAATAATTCATTAACGGTTTAGTTTCTGGAGTTTCAGGATTTAATAAAGTATCCTAGTAGTCTGACATCTGAACTTTTTCTAATATCATTAATGAATTTCTATGGTTTACCTGAATCGATCACTAACCGCAAAACATGTAAACATCCGCATATCTGAAACTGTGGCCGACATGTGTAAATACTTATATGCTAGTACTCGGGCGATAATCTTCAGCATTGCCGAAATAGCGATTCTATTAGTTGTATAATTTATTAAATTCATGTTAAGAACCTCCCGTTGCTAATCCGGCTGCAGCTCCACTTGCAATAACGACTGTAGATCGAGTTGCTGCATTTAGTGCGTTGTTTCCACCTTCATGATCTCCAACAGCATGATGGACAACGCCTAGAAACAAAATCATTTCACTTCAATGCTTATCGAAATTTATTTTTAGCCAATTCCAATATCACGCACCTTTTACATGGCCAACCACAGGAATACCATTTGCCACATTGTTAATGGTTCCCCAGCAACGGTTCTGGGTCTCTATCGCACTATCCTCATCTCCTCTAGCGAGCTGTACTATAGAAGTGAAACTCCTGGGCATTCCCTATGAAAATTCTCCATTGTTCTTCCTGCACCCTCAGTGTCACCGGAAATCACTTGAGCAGCAGCTTTCAAATGAGACACACCCGGTATCCAATCTATGCCCGGCATTTTTGCAACTAGTCTTTGAACTGTTTAAGGAAAATTATTATTTATTGGTTAATTTTTAACCGAATTCAAGCACTTGCACAACAATTATTGAACAGCGGAGTTCGGCGGAGCAAAAGTCTAGTTACAAGTTCTTTATGCGATCAGTTATAAGTGAAACACAATTCAGGCACAAATTTATTTGAACCGAGTTCTCGCAGATTCCGACTGCGACTGTTCAGTAATCAGTTATGCTCGGCTAAACTTGGACTCAGCGCATGTTTCAAAGTTTCAGACGAAAGCCGCCAACCCAACTCGACTGGAGTCAACATCGGTTTGTGTACATTAGGAAATCTATGTTCTCTAATTCCAATTGATATGAAACAGCTTCCTCGTTGATGCTCGTAAATAATACACTACACACAGTAACCGAAAGCTTTCGGCTAATCAAACTACAAAGTATTGGGCGCAGTGAAAGTTGCAATGAATTTTTCAATGAACTTTTATAGTTGTCAGGTTATAAATGGGAATTAAATAATTGACTTTACCAGCGGAGCTGGAAGAATTGTATTCATATTCATGATCGTGTTTGTAAGAGCAGTGCAGATATTTTGTTATGATGTTATCAGTAACTTAATCCTAAAAACATCGGTAGGTGCTCATAAACAACGCGTGATGCTGATCAACATCTGCCCCCGCCAAGAACCTCGAGCTATTCAGAGAGCAGAGGAACACATAGAGGTGCAAACCTCGATCAAAATCCATGCCAGAGTTTGTGGAGCGCGCTTATGCATAGGGGAAAGTGTAAGACGCAAGTAACGTGCAGGGAAGCTGTGCACGGTATGCTCACGAGCGCTATCTCTCTCATCTCAGCGGCCGTAGATCGGTGCCAAACTCGAGCAAGTCAGCTTCTTGGAATGACACACCACACACCGATGTGATTACTCACTGACTGATGACTTTATACTCAGGCGTATTGACTTATAAACTGTACTTTGCGAGATATTATATGGTGAATTAAACTGAAATGGCGGATAAATATTTTTAGGTGTAGGGCAGGAACAATTTTTAGTATACACCAATACCTCACTTTGAGTCGGGGTTACGTTCCAAAAAAACACGACGCAAATTGAAACGACGTAAAGTGAATTAAGATTTTCTAAAGCAAACCATGTAAAGATCGAAGATAGGTTCCAGGGTTACGAAAATACTACTTTTTAACAAGAAAATTGAATAAAGTAAACATTTTAAAAACAAAAGTAATATAAAATTTTATTACATACGTACAAAAAACAAAAAAAACGTATTCAATTAAAACAAAATAAATTATTAAATTAATTTATGAAAAACAAAATAAAAATTAATCACTGTCTGATGAGTCCATAGTGGCTGTTGTCGTAAGTCGGCTTTCTTTCACAAAAAATTGGTCCAATGTTTGCTAAACAGTTTTTTTTTCAACGTAAAATAAATTTCCTTGTAGCAATTGATATTCGTAGCTGCCGCCTGGGACACTTTAAAACTCCTTCCGCTGTCAGGATCGTTTTTAAAAAAAATCTCCATAGCTTCGTCAATCAAACACATCGCTTTGGAAATTTTTTTGGAGGTTAAATTTCGTTCTTCGGAGATTTCTATTGAACGGTCAATGTCATCTTCTTCATTAGCAAATTGCAATTCCAGAACCCAAAACAACGCAACCTCGAAAATCTAACGACGCACAGTGAAAATTAGTACTAATTAGGCAGCGACGCAACTTCGAAAAAATGCAAAGCGAAACGACGCAAAGCAAGGTATTGGTGTATTATAATATTTTCATATTTATTGTACATATCTACAATTTTGTTAAATTGACTTGTTTGGATATTTTTTAGACAATTAATGGGTATTCCACGGTGCAATTTTTAATAAAGACAATACATCTCTTTTTCTTAAAAGTTTGTACCTTTAAGAATTTTTAGTACAAATTTTCTTCAAATTTCCCAATATTTTAACACGGTCGCTACCAGATATATAGGGAAATGCATATAGACTGCTGTTAGTACATATGCGACGTCGGGTAGCTGGGTAATTTCTATAAATGGTAAGAGTCTAGTGGTCGACAGGTAAAAAATGTCATACTCCTTAATAATAATAAAGCAAGAAATATTCTTGATTATTCAACTATCTTTGAATCCTAGTAAACCATTCCCATTTTAAATTATATGAATATGTAAACACATTTTATTTTAGTACATTTTATTTATGCAGGGTGTATCGTATAGCTCATGCAGAAATGATAGGGGTGGTAGATGTCACTTAGCCGAATAAAAAATGGAATGAAAGTCTCAATCGTTTTCGGGTTACTGGTTGATTCATAAACTCGGGATGCACATTTTTATTTTATTTTTAAAAATTGCAAATGCTTTTTCTCAATTATATTGCGTTACAAACGTTTAAATTAATTTTTTTCACGCAAGACAACTTTTTACAACAATCGCTTATTTAATTTATATCCACGCTTAACTTGCAATCGCCAGCATTAGTTCATGCAAATAGACATTTGAATAAACAATATTGCCATATCCTATAATTAAGCATTTTGCGCTTACTCAAATCCGAATTTTACATTGCATAGTTTAATGCGGCACCACTCTTTTCTCATTTGGCGCCACTCTATGCAGTGCTAGTATAAATTCATTGCTAACCCCAGGAGCGGCAAATATTCATTCATAATTATTACAAACGGACTCCCATTTTACAAAGGCACGATAGGATAGGAGCACACTGTAAAATTATTGATAATATGGCTCCACCTATCTCCTTCTGAAAAATGGCACCAGAGCGAGGCCGTCAGAAAAAATTAAGCAATTTTACCGTGTCCTCATCCTGTCTCCTGTCTAAGCAACTTTGCTCAAAGAACTTGAAAAGCGCACGGCGCTGCATACAGAACTTTCTCTCGCAGCTTTCATCAGACCGCCAAGCTTTGAAAAGACCGCCGCACAGTGGGGCGAATGGCCTGTTTCGCTGGCCAAAAGTCGAAAATCGAAGGTTTCAATTTTCATTTTATTTCATCATAGTTTGATAGGGGGGACTTTGGGGCATATAAATCTGTAAGAGATGGGTCGATGGGTTGTATACCTGACCCTCTGCGTCATTTCAAAGTTAGCCATCGACCACGTGCAGATGTGACGCTCAGGCAACGTTTATAATACGTAAACTTTGAACGTTAATATTTTGGTAACTAAGTGTCCGATTTGAGTGCTTGGAAATGGATATTGATCGCGAAGGTGTGTACAATAATAATATGTGATTGAATTTTCGCTACAACTTATATTTGTTTACTCCCATTATTATTAAGTATGACACTGCACTTCACTTAAATGAACTTTTTTTCTTAATTCAATTGGAGCTACGTTTTTTGTTTCACGAGGTCGCGCTCTGATTCTTTCACGAAAACGTTCGATGAAGAGTCTAGTTTTTGTGTGCCAAGTAACTTTTCCACGTTTTTCTACGAAAAAAAGTTACAGCTGTTAGAGTGACGCGCTGCATGATTTAACGCGCGCCGCAGCATAGTGGGATGAAAATCGAAAAATTGATGAATCGTTTTGAAAGTCGGAATTATATGGTTTTCGAGGGCGCTGATTGCGAATCTGATATCGGATTTATGAAATTCAAAATGGCGGACCGGAAGTGAAATAAAATTCCGCCATTTTGAATTTTCTAAATCTGATTTCAGATTCGTAATCAGCGCCCCCGGAAACCATACAATACCAAGTTTCAAAGCTCTAACTCAATTTTTTCGTAAAACATTACGTCACTTCCGGTCCGCCATTTTGAATTTGATAAATCCGATACCAGATTCATAATCAGCGCCCTCGAAAACCATACAATACCGAGTTTCAGAGCGCTAACTCAATTTTTCGACTTTTGGCCAGCGAAACAGGCCATTTGCCCCACTGTGCGCCGCTTGAAATAAAATGTGTGAAGCCTGAGCTCCGCTCGTGGCTATATGGCATTGGCCCCCTATATGTTTCACTTCTCTCTGGAGCTATTTATGGAGTTTTTTGGCAAATTCAGGTCCCAATAGGTGTAAGGTAGAGCGGGGTCTGTTGAGCCGCGGGGTCTAGTGCGCCACCTATGGTATGATATCTACGAGTGGGAGGCATTCGACGAAGCGGAGGGTGAGGGACTCAAGCCCCTGTTGCTTTAGTCGCCGGCCTGCGTTTCTTTTGGGTGTGAATGCGTAATGTTGCAAGTTTGGCACTAAAAGTTAAAAAAAATCGTTTCACTGAATTTTGGTTTAAAAATTACAAATTTTATAATACGGCCATCAAGTAGCTGTATTTTGATTTCAATATGTCTACTGTTATTGGCTTAAGTTTCAGAAATAAATTATTTTCAATTGATTTTTAGTTATTTAACATATTAAATGTAATTCGGGGAAGGGGTCATTTGAGCCATGCTCAAGTGCGCTGACTCCTATTCAGACAGTCTTCCAGGAGAAGAGTGGGTACAGTGCACTAGTTGCCGAGATTGGGTTCACATTCAATGCACTTCTGGTGTCTTTATGTTTGCATGAACTGTGACAGTAACTAAACTAATTAAGTTACTTCTTTTAATTACAAGTTTATTTAAAATTGTTTTTGTTTCTGTGTGGAATCTCAGAAATTTTATTATTATATGTTCTTGTTCTTATGTATGTTTCATATGTTTTAATGAGCAAAGGTTTGTAAAACCCATTGGCTCAAGTGACACCGTTGGGTGGTTCTATAGACCCCGCCTGTGGGGTCTAATGAGCCATATGACTTTTTTCAATATAAGGTAAATTAAGTACAGTAAACAACGGATTTTCCAAATTTTGCATCTCAATATGTGGTCAAATAAATAAACGACTGATTTAAGAATAACTCTTTTCTTATTTCTTCTTTGAATAGACGTTACGCTGAATTGAACAAAATCCGGATCAAGTGCCCGCTCTGCCCTACTGCATACAATGCCAAATTTATGCTTCAGATATATTTATATTCAATACCAGCTTTCTGTTCGCGATTCTCGCGACTTCGTTCGCGTGGATCTAGATCTTGCTCAGGTTGTAAATTTAAAATGTTGTAGAACGAATGAAACCGTTTCATGCCCGAAGACGGTTTTTAATTTTCCCCGTGGGTTACCTACGTACTCAACATAATCCGGAGATTAAAAGTAGCGAAATCATGAACGATAAAATAATCTACCTTACAGTGAAAATTCCATCGACATCGGTTCAGCGGTTTCCTACAAACACAAGAATTGTTGACACGTTTGTGTAGATTTTGGTATAGTGTAAATAAACATATGTAGAGCGATTGGGGCTTCTTTCTCGGAACCGCGGACGGCAGCGTGCCTTTGTTTCTGCAATATCAATAAAAATTCATCTTTCCCTAGTTCTTGTATGTTTACCGAACATTTCATAAACAAATGGACCCGAAATAGATACAGTTTGGTCGTTTTTAATATTTCTATTCGTGATGAAAAATATCGAACTAAAACTTCAATCGCGTTTTTCTCGGAGCTACTTTTTTTGAAATAGCGAACGCTCTACGGCAAAAACGGATTATGGTATTAAAATTAGCTTGGTTCCAAAATCTTCGTTTTTGGCATAGCTAAGGTGTCACGTAACTGTTTTTCGAAATTGCATAAATTAATATTGTTTGTACGACCTTACAGCTAGAAAACTTGACGAAATCGCACTTAATCTTGAAAAACGCGTTATTTTGCAAAAAAAAAAAACCGCTCGACTGTATTTTGACTTGGCACAATCTTAAAGTTTGAGCCGTAAGCTACCGACTCGACTGTAATCAACGCCGCACACAATAACAGAAAGCTTTCTGTTTGCATACTCATTCTTCGTGATCTTCTTGCCATTCAAACGTCAATGATAAGTCACAGTGAAAGTTGTAATTGAATTTGTCAATGAACTTTTGTCGCTGTCGGGTTATCAGTGGCAATTATTTAATTGAAAAGTAAGTGCTGCTTGCAAAGCCAGTGTAGATATTTTAATACAATATTATCAATACTGTAGTATTCTTAATAGTATATTACGATACAAGGGCGGTAAGTAGCCGATTGCCCACGATGGCGGTGTTGACGCACGAGCGAAGCGAGTGCGTTAACAGCCATCATGGGCACTCGGCTACTTACCGCCCGAGTTACGTAAAAACTCCAGTAGGTACTCACAAATAGCTTGATGTTGATCAACATACTGCACCCAAAACCTGAACCCTCGATCTGATTATTGAGTGGCTACGGCAAGTGAAGAGAGGAGCCTGCATCAAAGCAGTACTCCTGAAGGTGCCAGCTACTAAAAGCAAAACACCTAAGGAAGAGTTAAGTTAGTGCCCCAGCGAATGTAGACACTAGGAAGGTTCAGGGGTGTCGCAGAGTATGCAGACACCAAGTGAATCAGACGTAGTTCTGGTTAACAATCTTAATTAACAATTATCTTTGTTTAGCAGGGCCAAACACTTAATGACGGCCACATTCATAGCATTCAGCACTCTTAACTCTTACTTTCCGTAAGCGATTACCCGAAAGCAGAGAGGCAGACACAATTGCCTGGCGCAGTCCGAACTCACGTAGCGCTTTATGTATGTATGGCGCTTGTGCCACAGTTGCTGCTCGTGCCGTTTGTTTAGTTAGCACTTGTGCGGGCAGAGTAAATGAGTTACTCAATTAGCCCGTGGCGTGGGTACATTGTACCCTTGTCAAACACATATATGTATGCTTCGCATTAACGAATTGAGTAATCACTGGCCGTACGTACATAGGCCGTAGGGTAGGTCGTGGTGATAAACATTTCACTCCGTGTGCAGCCGATGCACTTTCGGTGGAGTCAAGTTCATGTTGGGTGCGCAAGGTTTACAGTACATGGTTACTACAGTTTGTTTATCACTTTTTTTCAATATCAGCCGCTTTTTATTTTTGTTGTATGTGGGATCAAGGGTTAAGTGAGAAATCGATGGTTCAAAATTAACAAAATTCAAGTTTTATTGATGTGAAATTCTTCACAGGTAAGTAGCACTTAATTACTATGTTTAAACTAATTTCAATTCACTCCTAGTCTAAGTAAGAAGGTAAGTTTGATTCGCGGAATTCACGAATCACTACTCTATTATAATCTTTTAATCCCCAAATTATCGGCGGAGGTAAGTAAATCAGCAGTTCCCGGCACAAAATAACTAGCTGCAGGGATTCAGCAGAAGAGAAGGAAAACGTCTAACCAGCCGCATAAGGACAACAGCAATGCGTTTGGTACTCATGAGATGCAATGATCTGGCCCAGCTGGGATTTCGGCTTAGCGGTAAGTAAAGTGAGAAACAATACACTAGCGAGCAAAAGTATCGAATCACTTTGCATTTTTTCAAGTGCACCCAATATCTTTGTAAATCGGTTTATTTTTTTAAATTACTTAAATGTAATTATGTTCCTTAAAATATTAGCTTTATATAAAGCTACGAAACATGAAAATTGGCCCAGGATTTTTCAGATTATGGGAAATTTCCCGGTTTGTGAGCCTTAAGACGTCCACGAGTTGGACTACCTTTGACCCATATATAACGGGGGTAAAGGGGGGGTTTCTTATTAGTCTTTTATCAGAAGTCAAACGGTACACATCTCCGCATATTATCCTGTGAAGAACACTTGGAAAAAATGGAAGCCACTGAAGTTCAAGTTGCTGTAGTCGTCCAGCTCCTGCAAGAAGGGCGTAGTGAACGTTCAGTACCAGCCGAGGTGAATCTGAGCCAATCTACAGTTTGTAAACTTTACCAGAGGTTCCAGCAAACTGGAGCCTTTACTTCAAGACCAAGAAGTGGCCGCAGAAGGTGTACATCAGAGAGGGACGACCGCTTCATTGTCTCAAGATCTCTTCGAGATCGTCACCATACAGGAGTTACCATCCAGCAGCGCCTGCGTGAGGTGCGAGGAGTGGCTGCCAGCGAGTGGACAGTGAGAAGAAGACTCAAGGCAGCGAATTTGACACCCAGGACGCCTACGACGGGGCCCAGGTTGCTGGGGCGGCCCCGTAAATTCCGAAAAGCATTTGCAGAAATTCATAAGAATTGGACCCTTGAGCAATGGACCACAATTCTCTTCTCGGACTAGTGCAGAATGTGTCTGAATGGCTGCGACCGAAGGGGAAGTGTCTACAGGAGACCAGAAGAACAATATGTTCAGTGCTGCTTCTCCGAAAGAGTCTCCTACGGAGGTGGGAAATTGCAACGATATTGAATGCACATGAAATTATGCAAAGTGATCCGATACTTTTGCTGGCGAGTGTAGAACACAATTGATGATCTCTGCTTTTCTGCTTTTCTAGATTAAGCGAGGCCCGGCACAGCTACTCAGAGTCCAGCTCCCATATTTATTTAGTTACAGTTCCGCGTTCACGTATGAATCACAGTCTAATGCATCTTCGAGACTAAGGAAATAATTGGCTATAATTTCATTAAAATTGGTGAATTTCACAAAATGGGAAAATACTCTTCCAATGCTGCAAATTCAAATCGATCGAAATGAGTCTGAAAACTTAAAAATAACGATTGTTCTTCTCTATCTACATATATTGTTTCTGTCAAGACATCCAGGGATCGGAGCTTTTAAAAAGGGTTGTAGCTCTTTTTTCTTTTCTTTCCAAATCCAGAAATCGGTATTTTGTTCACGCAATGTTTTGGAGTTATTCTCGTCGTCCTCTCCCAACGCGCTGAATTTTATTTGAGTTGGCATTTTACTTGCAACTTGTACTCCAGAATAACCAGCTAAAGCATCACCAACTGGAATAGCAGCTGCATCAACAATTGCACCTGCTGAAGGATTGTAAATCACATTCTGAATCGCTGCAACATATCCTTGATCTTCGCCAGTCATTACAGTTGACGTTGCATCGTATGTAACACCAGCCGCTATTCCTTCGGGAATAGCACCCATTCCTAAAATTTTACGAAAACTTTAATGATAGAGAACAATAAAATTTCATGGTAGTTATTTTGAATGTGATTTCCACTTCCAAATTTTGAGAATGTGGAAATATGTTGTCAAAGCTTTCGGCAAAGAATATCTAATAGCTAAAAGGACACTCTCTATACGCTTGCAAATTCATAAACCATATGCAATGTCTGGAGCTTCAAACAGAAGAATTTTCCATTAGCTATTGAAAAGTAAAAAAATTTTTGTTGAATAAAAAAAAAATAACGTTAAAATAATTTTATTTTATTTAACATTTTTATTTTATAAACAAAATCGTTTTGTATGAAAATAAGGACGTCACTGACACACGTTTCATATCGTCGGGCGCGTGAATTGGGCTCTTATTTTTTGGTTAAGTGGTCTGAAAGAAGAATTCCTTCGTAGCAAAAATGTTGTTTTACTAGGAATCTATAACGGCTACGGGAAAATGTGGAAATCGTGATGGTTTAGGACGACTCCAAAGAGACGACCCAATATACGGTGAGCGAATTGCAGGGGCGGAATTTGTGAGGTGCGGCTAGAGGCTAGAAGTAAAAATGTCTGAGTCTCCAGAACACAAAAAAAAACACAGTTTGGTTTTAGGATTCACTTCACTTTATTTAACTTGTATTTAAACCTTGCAATATTAACTTGTACTTAAACTTTGCAATATTAACTTGTATTTAAACCTTGCAATACCTCAACTTGCAATTTGGAGCGCGATCTCGTTCTTCTCGTCAAGAATCGGAAATTGGAACTGGCAAATAGGTGATTATGAGTTAAGAGGTCAACTCGGCTAACAAAGGGGAAGGTGAGAAAATTAAGCGGTGTGAACCGCTGATGAAAATTATGAGGAAATTTGGATCAGGTGCAGTCATGAAAGATTGGGGTTCTAGGAATTGCATTAAGATGCATGGGAAGTCACCTGTGTTACCTGAGAGTCAACGTGACTTATGATCTGTGCTGTGGGGTACATGGGATTTCTATATGATGTTAGGGGATACATGGGATTTCTATATGATGTTAGGGGGTGCTGGTTTCGTAACAGCTAGACCGTACGCAATTGAACCCAACATCGAAAATTCTCAGAAGCGGCCAAAAATTCTGCTGCAGCGATCCATCAAAAATTCTTAGAAAATCGCACCATAACTGCCTGTATTCCGTGCCGTTGTGCAAGGGTAATGATGTTGCGCAACACTTTATCGAAATGGGTGACTTTTTCCAGAGATTGCAATATCCCAAAGAGATTCTTTGTATTAAGGGGATTCAAATCACAAAAACCTCAATATTATCCTTAGCGCAAGGAATTTAAGGAAAACAGTCAAGCAAATAATCGAAGCGACTTATGACATTAAACTTGGCTTTGCGATTCTTTTACTTAACTCTGTATGCAGGCTTGGGTACTCACCCATAAGCGGCGCGGCGCCTCTTAATTGGATAGCGCATCGACGGAAAATTACTGAAAAAATTCGCACTCGTCCCATTTGCGAGATATTTCTTAAAGTATTTAGTACTTTTGCAGCACAACATCGATGTTTAAAGTACGATGATAATCGGACATCGATACTTAGCTACAGATGTTAACATTATGCTGACATTTCTTAACATCGATCATTCCTAATTTCAGCGAAAATTTAAGCAATTTCATTGCGCCAAGACGGAACACAATTTCTTCATTTATTCGAGAAACTCGGACATGGACAGGCGATTCCGAAGTTTTCCGAGAAACCCGTGTACCCGTGTAAGCAAAAGTTCACATAAATTGCAAACAATCCCGAAGTTTGCCGAGCAACCCGTGTACCCGTGTATTTACACGGGAAAATCGGGTGCGAATAGACACTGCCTAATATTAATATACTTGTATTTCTTTTCCAAAAAAAGATTTGGTTTTCTTTAAGTAACTGCAAATTGTAATGAGTTACAAAGTCTACAATTTATTAAGTTGTATTTCTTACTTCTTAATGTACTAAACCTACAGGACTCAAATACTCAAGTACTTGAATACTCCCTCACTCGAGTTCTCGGAGTTTTTGGTCTCAAGTACCTCTTCGAGTAGGTACTCAGGTACTCGAAACTCCTATACTCAAACTCGGTCCAAGCCAATACGAGTATGTATTTGAATACTCCAACTTGAAGTATTCAAATACTCAATTATCCCAATCATATCTTAGAGCCCAAGTGATAACTCACAAAATTGGGGAAATAACAATTCCATAAACTATAAGGGAAAAAAATTTAATTTAACAGTTTAGAGCCTATCGTGAAATCATCTCCCGTTTCGAGATTGCTTGAAAGTGTGATTATTTATCTTTCCATTGAAATCACTTAATTTCTGAGAAACAGGTCTATTTTTACTGAACTAGCAAACAAGTCGATTGCATTCGTACTGATAAAATATTTGGCAAGCTCTCACCGAAAATGTTGCTTTTGCGATTCCATTTTTCCGTGAATTGAATCTAATCTAAGCGAATGTTCTTTTATGCTGAACTATGTCTGTCACTTTCCCGATCCTCTCAAGACCACCCACCCTCGTGTTTCTCAAGGTAACACATGTACGTATAGTCATTTAGTCATTTTCAAGATTTTAAATTCACTTCGATCCGATCAAATTAAGACTGTGTTACTTTGTAGATGAATCCAACGTTGTGTAGTAAAAGTCACTTTACTGCCCATTCATAAATATATTTATTTTAATATTCCATTTCAGAGGAAACCAGCTGTTAATTATATCTGTTGGTTTCTTGGTAGTGTCAGAGATAACTATCAAGTAGATGTGAACTCGCAATGTAAAATATGTAGTTCGAACGATATTTTTTTTTAATAACGAGCTGTTGGCCCGATAGAAAGCCAGAAGCCAGCAACATTGCCAGAAGCGCTGAGACACATTCGGTTAGCGTTTAGCTTCATAAATCTGTTTTGAGCCACATTGATCGTCATCGTTGTCTCACACTTGTTTTCTCTATTCAGGAATGTTTAACTTATTTCGTCTCATAATACAAGATATGATAAAGTTATCTTTGAAAATATTCATTTCATTTCAAATGTTTCTATCCTGAAAATACCAGAGAAGGAATTTAAATGAAACCTAAAAAAATTGCTGACTTTTTAGAAAATGCTTCGAAAGTTGATCAAATGTGTACATACAATCAACGATTTACTATTTAAAAACTATTAGATGTTTTCACCTTTTCTCAACATTCCACTAGCATATTTTCTGCGCCTCCCCAAGCACAATGCTTTCTTAATAAAACAAGTAGCAAAAATCGAGCCATTATATGTTACATCTGTGCTCGTAACATCGACTTGATTTGCCACGCCAAAGTGGAGTTCGAATTTCCAGTAGCTACCATATATTTTTTAAATGTTTTCTTTAAAGCTATTCTTAAAGAAATACTCTTCAACTACTTCAACATACTTCTTGAACATTTCAAAGAATTCTTCAGAGGGCGTACAGGGATCGAAAGTCATCACTTTGCTTATAAGTTCGAAATATTGTATTCACAATTATGTGTGTTTGATAAGGGTACAATGTACCCACGCCACGGGCTAATTGAGTAACTCATTTGCTCTGCCCGCACAAGTGCTAACTAAACAAATGGCACGAGCAGCAACTGTGGCACAAGCGCCATACATACATAAAGCGCTACGTGAGTTCGGACTGCGCCAGGCAATTGTGTCTGCCTCTCTGCTTTCGGGTAATCGCTTACGGAAAGTAAGAGTTAAGAGTGCTGAATGCTATGAATGTGGCCGTCATTAAGTGTTTGGCCCTGCTAAACAAAGATAATTGTTAAGTAAGATTGTTAACCAGAGCTTCGTCTGATTCACTTGGTGTCTGCATACTCTGCGACACCCCTGAACCTTCCTAGTGTCTACATTCGCTGGGGCACTAACTTAACTCTTCCTTAGGTGTTTTGCTTTTAGTAGCTGGCACCTAGAGGAGTGCTGCTTTGATGCAGGCTCCTCTCTTCACTTGCCGTAGCCGCGAGCTACTTTATCAACTCAATAATCAGATCGAGGGTTCAGGTTTTGGGTGCAGTAACATATATTGATCAACATCAAGCTATTTGTGAGTACCGTTGTTTTTATTATAATTAAGTTATTTTAAGAATACTACAGTACTGATAATATTGTATTAAAATATCTACACTGGTTTTGCAAGCAGTATGAATACAATTCTTCTATCTTTACTTTTCAATTAAATAATTGCCACTGATAACCCAACAGCGACAAAAGTTCATTGAAAAATTCAGTTACAATTTTCACTGCGACTTATCATTGACGTTTGAATGGCAAGAAGATCACGAAGAATGAGTATGCAAACAGAAAGCTTTCTGTTATTGTGTGCGGCGTTGATTACAGTCGAGTCGGTAGCTTACGGCTCAAACTTTAAGATTGTGCCAAGTCAAAATACAGTCGAGCGGTTTTTTTTTTTTGCAAAATAACGCGTTTTTCAAGATTAAGTGCGATTTCGTCAAGTTTTCTAGCTGTAAGGTCGTACAAACAATATTAATTTATGCAATTTCGAAAAACAGTTACGTGACACCTTAGCTATGCCAAAAACGAAGATTTTGGAACCAAGCTAATTTTAATACCATAATCCGTTTTTGCCGTAGAGCGTTCGCTATTTCAAAAAAAGTAGCTCCGAGAAAAACGCGATTGAAGTTTTAGTTCGATATTTTTCATCACGAATAGAAATATTAAAAATGATCAAACTGTATCTATTTCGTGTCCATTTGTTTATGAAATGTTCGGTAAACATACAAGAACTAGGGAAAGATGAATTTTTATTGATATTGCAGAAACAAAGACACGCTGCCGTCCGCGGTTCCGAGAAAGAAGCCCAAATCGCTCTACATATGTTTATTTACACTATACCAAAATCTACACAAACGTGTCAACAATTCTTGTGTTTGTAGGAAACCGCTGAACCGATGTCGATGGAATTTTCACTGTAAGGTAGATTATTTTATCGTTCATGATTTCGCTACTTTTAATCTCCGGATTATGTTGAGTACGTAGGTAACCCACGGGGAAAATTAAAAACCGTCTTCGGGCATGAAACGGTTTCATTCGTTCTACAACAGTTTAAATTTACAACCTGAGCAAGATCTAGATCCACGCGAACGAAGTCGCGAGAATCGCGAACAGAAAGCTGGTATTGAATATAAATATATCTGAAGCATAAATTTGGCATTGTATGCAGTAGGGCAGAGCGGGCACTTGATCCGGATTTTGTTCAATTCAGCGTAACGTCTATTCAAAGAAGAAATAAGAAAAGAGTTATTCTTAAATCAGTCGTTTATTTATTTGACCACATATTGAGATGCAAAATTTGGAAAATCCGTTGTTTACTGTACTTAATTTACCTTATATTGAAAAAAGTCATATGGCTCATTAGACCCCACAGGCGGGGTCTATAGAACCACCCAACGGTGTCACTTGAGCCAATGGGTTTTACAAACCTTTGCTCATTAAAACATATGAAACATACATAAGAACAAGAACATATAATAATAAAATTTCTGAGATTCCACACAGAAACAAAAACAATTTTAAATAAACTTGTAATTAAAAGAAGTAACTTAATTAGTTTAGTTACTGTCACAGTTCATGCAAACATAAAGACACCAGAAGTGCATTGAATGTGAACTCAATCTCGGCAACTAGTGCACTGTACCCACTCTTCTCCTGGAAGACTGTCTGAATAGGAGTCAGCGCACTTGAGCATGGCTCAAATGACCCCTTCCCCGAATTACATTTAATATGTTAAATAACTAAAAATCAATTGAAAATAATTTATTTCTGAAACTTAAGCCAATAACAGTAGACATATTGAAATCAAAATACAGCTACTTGATGGCCGTATTATGAAATTTGTAATTTTTAAACCAAAATTCAGTGGAACGATGTTTTTTTACTTTTAGTGCCAAACTTGCAACATTACGCATTCACACCCAAAAGAAACGACGGCCGGCGACTAAAGCAACAATGGCTTGAGTCCCTCACCCCCCGCTTCGTCTAATGCCTCCCACTCGTAGATATCATGCACCGTGTACGTGATACCACAGGTGGCGCACTAGACCCCGCTCTACCTTACACCTATTGGGAATTGAATTTGCCAAAAAACTCCATAAATAGCTCCAGAGAGAAGTGAAACATATAGGGGGCCAATGCCATATAGCCACGAACGGAGCTCAGACTTCATACATTTGATTTCAAGCGGCGGTCTTTTCAAAGCTTGGCGGTCTGATGAAAGCTGCGAGAGAAAGTTCTGTGTGCAGCGCCGTGCGCTCTTCAAGTTCTTCGAGCAAAGTTGATTAGACAGGAGACAGGATGAAGGCAGGCCCCGATAGAGTCCGTCGGCATCAAGTCGCGCGTCGCTTTTGCCGCGGAGCTTTCACTTTTTAGCGCGGCAAGAGAGACCTGAACCCATAAAATCCGTCGGCATCAGGCGTCGCTTTCGCTGTCGCTCAGCTGTTTATGACAATTCGAGACCAACCGTCAACTGGCGCAGTAGCTCCAAAATTGAATTAACAAGGTAAATCTAGTACCAATTCGTCAAGAAACTAGACTAATGAATTCGGGAAAAACTCGGCACCCTCCAGGAAATCCAAACGAAGAAACAGCAAACCGAATAATTGCAAAATCACCAAAACAATTCAAAGATATCAAATTCAAACCTTTGCTTGTCAAATAAACAGCTGATTCAACGAATCCCAACTGGCAGCTGTCAGAGCTCTCTCAGCAAATCTCTATCACGACGCGCTGCCGAGCGAAATTATTGAAGGTTCCTCAAAAATTCTCTCTCGCGACGCGCTGCCGCCGCGCCGGCTATGGGTTAGCTCCCATATGAATGCATGTATTCAATAGTTGTGCGTCGACGCCTGAAGCGACGCCTGATGCCGACGGACTCTATGGGGGCCAGCCTGAGGACACGGTAAAATTACTTAATTTTTTTCTGACTGCCTCGCTCTGATGCCATTTTTCAGAAGGGGATGGGTGGAGCAATATTGTCAATAATTTTACAGTGTGCTCCTATCCTATCGTGCCTTTGTAATATAGGAGTCCGTTTGTAATAATTATGAATGAATATTTGCCGCTCCTGGGGTTAGCAATGAATTTACACTAGCACTGCATAGAGTGGCGCCAAATGAGAAAAGAGTGGTGCCGCATTAAACTATGCAATGTAAAATTCGGATTTGAGCAAGCGCAAAATGCTTAATTATAGGATATGGCAATATTGTTTATTCAAATGTCTATTTGCATGAACTAATGCTGCCGATTGCGAGTTAAGCGTGGATATAAATGAAATAAGCGATTGTTGTAAAAAGTTGTCTTGCGTGAAAAAAATTAATTTAAACGTTTGTAACGCAATATAATTGAGAAAAAGCATTTGCAATTTTTAAAAATAAAATAAAAATGTGCATCCCGAGTTTATGAATCAACCAGTAACCCGAAAACGATTGAGACTTTCATTCGATTTTTTATTCGGCTAAGTGACATCTACCACCCCTATCATTTCTGCATGAGCTATACGATACACCCTGCATAAATAAAATGTACTAAAATAAAATGTGTTTACATATTCATATAATTTAAAATGGGAATGGTTTACTAGGATTCAAAGATAGTTGAATAATCAAGAATTTTTCTTGCTTTATTATTATTAAGGAGTATGACATTTTTTACCTGTCGACCACTAGACTCTTACCATTTATAGAAGTTACCCAGCTACCCGACGTCGCATATGTACTAACAGCAGTCTATATGCATTTCCCTATATATCTGGTAGCGACCGTGTTAAAATATTGGGAAATTTGAAGAAAATTTGTACTGAAAATTCTTAAAGGTACAAACTTTTAAGAAAAAGAGATATATTGTCTTTATTAAAAATTGCACCGTGGAATACCCATTAATTGTCTAAAAAATATCCAAACAAGTCAATTTAACAAAATTGTAGATATGTACAATAAATATGAAAATATTATAATATACTAAAAGTTGTTCCTCCCCTACACCTAAAAATATTTATCCGCCATTTCGGTTTAATTCACCATATAATATCTCGCAAAGTACAGTTTATAAGTCAATATGCCTGAGTATAGTCATCAGTCAGTGAGTAATCACATCGGTGTGTGGTGTGTCATTCCAAGAAGCAGACTTGCTCGAGTTTGGCACCGATCTACGGCCGCTGAGATGAGAGAGATAGCGCTCGTGAGCATACCGTGCACAGCTTCCCTGCACGTTACTTGCGTCTTACACTTTCCCCTATGCATAAGCGCGCTCCACAAACTCTGGCATGGATTTTGATCGAGGTTTGCACCTCTATGTGTTCCTCTGCTCTCTGAATAGCTCGAGGTTCTTGGCGGGGGCAGATGTTGATCAGCATCACGCGTTGTTTATGAGCACCTACCGATGTTTTTAGGATTAAGTTACTGATAACATCATAACAAAATATCTGCACTGCTCTTACAAACACCATCATGAATATGAATACAATTCTTCCAGCTCCGCTGGTAAAGTGAATTATTTAATTCCCATTTATAACCTGACAACTATAAAGGTTCATTGAAAAATTCATTGCAACTTTCACTGCGCCCAATACTTTGTAGTTTGATTAGCCGAAAGCTTTCGGTTACTGTGTGTAGTGTATTATTTACGAGCATCAACGAGGAAGCTGTTTTATATCAATTGGAATTAGAGAACATAGATTTCCTAATGTACACAAACCGATGTTGACTCCAGTCGAGTTGGCTTGGCGGCTTTCGTCTGAAACTTTGAAACATGCGCTGAGTCCAAGTTTAGCCGAGCATAACTGATTACTGAACAGTCGCAGTCGGAATCTGCGAGAACTCGGTTCAAATAAATTTGTGCCTGAATTGTGTTTCACTTATAACTGATCGCATAAAGAACTTATAACTAGACTTTTGCTCCGCCGAACTCCGCTGTTCAGTAATTTTTGTGCAAGTGCTTGAATTCGGTTAAAAATTAACCAATAAATAATAATTTTCCTTAAACAGTTCAAAGACTAGTTGCAAAAATGCCGGGCATAGATTGGATACCGGGTGTGTCTCATTTGAAAGCTGCTGCTCAAGTGATTTCCGGTGACACTGAGGGTGCCGGAAGAACAATGGAGAATTTTCATAGGGAATGCCCAGGAGTTTCACTTCTATAGTACAGCTCGCTAGAGGAGATGAGGATAGTGCGATAGAGACCCAGAACCGTTGCTGGGGAACCATTAACAATGTGGCAAATGGTATTCCTGTGGTTGGACGTTGGATGTCAGACTACTAGGACACTTTATTAAATCCTAAAACTCCCGAAACTAAATCGTTAATGAATTATTCACATTTAAGATTTAGTTTTCAAGGGGAAATAAAGCACTTGTTTACCGTCACTTAGAATTTTCCGTTACCTGGGCTTGGGATGGGACGTACAGAAGTGAATCACCTTTTTCATTATTATAGCGGCAATAGAAATACACACTCTGTCAAATTACCTATTACGGTTCATGAGATGCAGCCTGGTAACAGACAGACTGACAGCGGAGGCTAAGTAATAAAGTCCCGTAGGCCTTCGGGTACGGAACCCTAAAAACTGCCATGACCTTTCAATGTCAATCGCCAATACGCGTACTATGGTTGCAATATTTTTTCGTGTGATCCAGAGTATTGGGGAATTTACCTTTTTGATGCATTTGAATGTGTCTTTATTCTTTTTATTTTATTTTCTTCCAGTTTACGAAAAATAGTAGAAATGATTTTTTAGTTACACACTCATTAATGTTGGCGACGCACAACTTCTTGTCCAGATTTTTAATGTTGAGGTAAGCTCTCTTGTCCATTTTGCGAAATCGCAATACATATATCGATAGGGTATGCTTTTTTATATGTATATCCCTATTTGAAATCGCATCCAATTTTCAAACAAGTCACAATGACTTAAAGTATTATATAATAGTTATTTTAAGTCAGTAACACCAACATACATAGTTATGCTTGTATCTCCGAAACTACAGCCAACGGGTGTCAAATCTGCATATTTTATTCCTCGGGCCGATGACCTTGATATACAATTAAAAATACTCAAAATTGGAGGAAAAGCCACTAATCGAAAAAATTACCACAAATTTTAATAGGTGCACATCATTAAAGCTTGTTCTGAATTTTAGGAATTGCTGCTATTCCTGCAGGAATAGCAGCTGGGGCTAGTTACGATATTGCAGCAACTGAAATAACTGGTAAAGATCAAGGATATGTCGCAGCGATTAAGAATGTGGTTGATAATCCTTCAGCGGGTGCTATTTTTGATGCAGCGGCTATTCCTGTTGGTGATGGCTTAGCTGGCTATTCTGGAGGACAAGATGCAAGTAAAATTTCAACTCAAGTAAAATTGAATTCTTTAGAAGCTGCTAGAGCAGCTAAAGCGGATCAATTGAATGTCGCGCTTGACCAGGGCGCAGCAGGTGGAGGAGGAGGAGGAGGAATGCCTTCAGGTCAAGCGATCACAATAGGAAAAGAAATAAATGCTATTACTTCCGAAATAAATGTAATTAAACAAGGCACTCCAAAATATTGGGTTGATGCAAAATCTGGAGAAGCTGTTTCTGCTCCACCGCCTTCAAGTGTCACAGTTCCGGTTTCTGGATATGTTGACGAAAATAGCGAAGTGGAAAAAGAAAAAAGTTCAACAGCTCCGACTCGTGTACATGTTCCTGAATATGTTACCGAAAATAACAAAAAAGAGTCAGAACCCCTCTTAGAAGTTTCCATGCCTAAATGTGTTGACCGAAACAACGAAAAACGACAGGAAGATCTTTTAAATGAAATTTCCGCAGAGTATGTATACAATTTTGATAGTCTACCGTTATTTTTAAATGCTTAGACTAGTTGCGATCGATTTCAATTTATAGCATAGCAATAGTGTGTTTTTACCATTTGGTGAATTTCATAAATTTTAACGAAGATTTTTTACGAAATAAGTCTCCTCGAGAATATGGCATCAAATGGTATAAGGATTATTAAGCCAATCTGTTCCTTAGGCTCGAAGATGCACTAGACTATGATTCATACGTGGACGCTACTGTAACTAAAGACAACATGCAGGAAAAGCTGAGCAAGTTGAAAAAACATGACGAACAAAAGGCTGACAGACATATTCCTCAATCTAACGCGCAATTTACTACGTTGTCGGAATTATCTGAATTGCTACATCGTATTAACGAAGATCTAAATCGTGATCCAAATAATGACCCCACACGTACTTTGGAGAAAAGGTTAAGCCAGTTAATGAGGTGGTCATGGATACCTTTGGATATGCCACAACAATTTGCGTACACGGTAAAGATTTATTCAAATTAAGCCTTATTCGAATGTTAATCCTTTTCTCTAGGCCGCAGTTCAATTAAACAGCGATGTTCAGGGATTACATCACAGTTTCATTCGTCATATGACTGAATGGGAGGACGTTATTTCATTTGATTCAGCGTTGATGAATCGTCTCTCTCCAATTATGAGCGAAATTAGACGTCTTCTGTCTGTGACTGCGAATACAGCGCAAGAAGCACGAGAGAAATCCCAAAAAGCTCGAGAAGATTTACGAAATGCTCTCAGAAAACTAGCGAACGGTAAGCTTAATACGTTGAGAGTTTTGTATATTACTCGTAGATAATAAATATCAAATTTTTTAGATGTTTATTTGGATGTCAAAAGGGCTTTCGTTGAAATTCAAATGTTATTGTACCGCTTTATGCAAGAAAACCTCACTTTTGACAAATATATTGGAAGAACTGTTAATGCAGAAGGTCACATCCAATTACATTTCAAAGTGAAGACAATAACAGGAAAAACCAAGGTTATGGTCGTTTGCGTTTCAGACACGTTGTATCACCCATGGTTCAACCCTCCTCTGTACAATGATAAGCGCCCAACAAGAACGGTCGTAACAGTGTTCTTTAAACCATGGTGGGAGGGTTACAGCAAAACACTGATTGAAACAAAAGAAGAAATGGAAAATAAAAAAACAATATGATACATCTTCATTTATTGATTTTTATAGCCGAATACCAAGGCTGATATTTTTTTAATTTTTTTATTGTAATCACTGTGGCATTATCTCTATAAATAAATGTTATCATAAAAGCAATAATTGTTTTGTGGGTGTATAGGAGCCCTATGGTCAATTTTGAAATTCCAATCACTTTTACTCATCGAGATCACAGCATCATCCTGAGATCTCGATGTGTAACTATAAACCGGCTGAACGGAAGCATGAGAAATATTTCGCTACAAATACAATTGAAATTCCCGAAAAGAAGTGCGCGTAAGTACATATGTACACTTCCTAAAGGCTCACCTTTTCTACCCATTTCCGTTGTCTCATAAAATAATTCCCGAACATGCTAAGACATTTTTCATGCTTAGCACTTTTAAGTTAAGGTCAGATGTGCGCAGCCGGTCACGTTGCAGTCGTGGCACGAGGCACCAATAGTGTTTATTTTTTTTATTACTTACAATATTTATTAATTAAGTTCAGCTCATGCCAACGTGCAGAGGAAGGACGAGAGGAGTCGTTGATTGAATTGCAAAGTTTTAGTTCACAACGAGTCGTTAAGAAAAGAACGTGTTGCCGAAATGAAGCGATATCAAGAGTATTCCCGTTCGAATAGAGTTTGAGAAATCAAGTGATCGAGAAAAGACCAAATAACCCAGAGCGCAAACATAGGAAAAGGCAGTCTGTGACATATTAGAGAAAAGGTTCAAAAAGACATCGATCACTCAGGAAACATTGAACCAGTGTTCTGCGCCGTCCTCATCCTCCCCGCACGACGCGCATGTAGAGTCACTGACGATTCCCAGGGTATGTAGATGTTTTCCTCATGTATATTTCAGGAAAGTGTCTGCAGTGCACTTATCGGGACGTCTTAATAAGAGTTTGGTGTGTCTCCAAGTTTGTAACACGGATCATCTCTGTGCATGGAATGGATTTTCTCCATGTGCCGAGTTATCCAGTTTTTCACTATTGCAGAATTCGCGCAAATCTGTGGTGCCGGTCAAAAGGGCCTGCATTTCGCGCCTTCCTTTGCTAGGCTATCAGAGTTTTTGATGCCCTAGATGTCTTAATGAATGGTGGTATGGTTGATTGTTGAGATGCTAGTAAAATATGAGAAAAACAAATACATAACAAAAATAGAAACAACCCAGCGGGAAATGGAACCATTCTATCATGCAAACTTGACGCCTGCCGTGGAAGGTGCGAAGCACGACTCTTTATTGCACATCTTGTAGGACATTTGTATAAGCATGCAAGAACAGTTGAAACTTTTTGGTGTGCTTACTGCTATTGTCTGTGCTCCTAGCTTCGATGGAAGGAATGAGGTACGCATGCCTTCTCATTGAACATATATATAAGCTTTTCATTGTGTATTGCCTCTAGATTATAATATTATACAGTTTTAATTTACAATTATGGAAAAGCGCGGGCCTGCTAGTATAGAAATATGTATACAGAGTTACAGATATAGTCGTACTGAATATCAAAGGACTTTATTATTCAGGTCATTTATGATGGATTTGATCCTGTAACATGGTATCCGAAACTTAACCGTTATGGAGATATTGAATTTTAAAGATGTAGAAAAATCTTTATTTTTTGGCTTTTTGGCTTTTTTTCGATTTTTTTCGGATTAGAGCTCCTAGGGTCCGTTTTTCTATGTATCTAGTTAGAGGGCATGTCAATTAATAAAATCTATGTATCTAGTTAGAGGGCATGTCAATTAATAAAAATGATTAACAAAAACTGAACCTACTACTAACAGCCCAAAAAGACTGCTCGACAACGGTTAGAATTAAAGAATTTCCACTAAGTGTTTTTAACTTTGAAGCGCTTTATTTGGAACAAAAATTTATGGAACTTATTCTGCAAGTAATTTTAAAAATTTCTACGTCTCTTTAGCTATTCCAAAAGGTATAGCACTAGCTATTAAATAGGCTAAACATTAATCAAATAACAGTTAAGGAAGTAGAGTGCACATTTTAAATTTGAGGTAAAGGTAGCTAAAATACGTAAAAAAAACAAAACAAAAAAAAAACAGAGCCATGTTTTTATAATTCATGTTCGACATGGCCGCCGCTATTTCTTACACAAATTCTCATTATTTCCTCCTCGCCGGCAATGCTATGGGTCCGCCTCTTCCAATCCATTGACTTGGGTATTTCTCGTCCAACCATGCTCGAACACTTCTTCTGTAGTGCGCTGGGCAGTCATCGACGAAGCAAATGAAATACGATGTCTCTTTGAAGCCGACCCAACCACGTCAACAAATGTTATCGCTCGACGGCTTGGTATTTCCCAGTGGAAAGTCTGGTTCGTAATGCACACTTCTGGGCAATACCCTCACCATTACACGCCAGTGCAGTAATTGAAGAAGGGGATCCATTGAGGCGACTAGACTTCTGCAGATTTATGCTCAATGCCGATATTGAAGATCCAGATTTTTTAAGAAAATCATGTGGACAGATGAGTCGATGATAAAGTCGGCATCACAAATTATCATAACGCCCATTATTGGGCTCCCAAAGCGCAAGGTGACCCAAAAAAAAAAGAACAAAAGGGTCACAAAGGATTTTCAATCTAAATGTGTGGATAGGCATAATATCAAATAACTTAATAGGGCATTACTTCCTGCCAATAATTTGAATGGCGAGACATATGAAAACTTTTTGAGGGAGGATTTATCTTCTTTGATGGAAGACTTGCCCATTGCATTGAGACGAGACATGTTCTTTTAACATGATGGCTGCCCAGCGCACCACAGAAGAAGTGTTCGAGCATGGTTGGACGAGAAATACCCAAATCATTGGATTGGAAGAGGCGGACCCATAGCATTGCCGGCGAGGAGGAAAGAATGAGAATTTGTGTAAGAAATAGCGGCGGCCATGTTGAACATGAATTATAAAAATATTGCTCTGTTTTTTTTTGTTTTATTTACGTGTTTTAGCTACTTTTACCTCAAACTACAAATGTACCCTCTACTACCTTAACTGTTATTTGGTCAATGTTTTGTCTATTTAATAGCAAGTGCTATACCTTTTTGAATAGCTAAAGAGACGTAGAAGTTTTTAAAATTACTTGCAGAATAAGTTCCATAAATTTTTGTTCCAAATAAAGCGCTTCAAAGTTAAAAACACTTAGTGGAAATTCTTTAATTCTAACCGTTGTCGAGCAGTCTTTTTGGGCTGTTAGTAGTAGGTTCAGTTTTTGTTAATCATTTTTATTAATTGACATGCCCTCTAACTAGATACATAGATTTTATTAATTGACATGCCCTCTAACTAGATACATAGAAAACGGACCCTAGGAGCTCTAATCCGAAAAAAATCGAAAAAAAGCCAAAAAGCCAAAAAATAAAGATTTTTCTACATCTTTAAAATTCAATATCTCCATAACGGTTAAGTTTCGGATACCATGTTACAGGATCAAATCCATCATAAATGACCTGAATAATAAAGTCCTTTGATATTCAGTACGACTATATCTGTAACTCTGTATACATATTTCTATACTAGCAGGCCCGCGCTTTTCCATAATTGTAAATTAAAACTGTATAATATTATAATCTAGAGGCAATACACAATGAAAAGCTTATATATATGTTCAATGAGAAGGCATGCGTACCTCATTCCTTCCATCGAAGCTAGGAGCACAGACAATAGCAGTAAGCACACCAAAAAGTTTCAACTGTTCTTGCATGCTTATACAAATGTCCTACAAGATGTGCAATAAAGAGTCGTGCTTCGCACCTTCCACGGCAGGCGTCAAGTTTGCATGATAGTATGGTTCCATTTCCCGCTGGGTTGTTTCTATTTTTGTTATGTATTTGTTTTTCTCATATTTTACTAGCATCTCAACAATCAACCATACCACCATTCATTAAGACATCTAGGGCATCAAAAACTCTGATAGCTAGCAAAGGAAGGCGCGAAATGCAGCCCCTTTTGACCGGCACCACAGATTGGCGCGAATTCTGCAATAGTGAAAAACTGGATAACTCGGCACATGGAGAAAATCCATTCCATGCACAGAGATGATCCGTGTTACAAACTTGGAGACACACCAAACTCTTTATAAGACGTCCCGATAAGTGCACTGCAGACACTTTCCTGAAATATACATGAGGAAAACATCTACATACCCTGGGAATCGTCAGTGACTCTACATGCGCGTCGTGCGGGGAGGATGAGGACGGCGCAGAACACTGGTTCAATGTTTCCTGAGTGATCGATGTCTTTTTGAACCTTTTTTCTAATATGTCACCGACTGCCTTTTCCTATGTTTGCGCTCTGGGTTATTTGGTCTTTTCTCGATCACTTGATTTCTCAAACTCTATTCGAACGGGAATACTCTTGATATCGCTTCATTTCGGCAACACGTTCTTTTCTTAACGACTCGTTGTGAACTAAAACTTTGCAATTCAATCAACGACTCCTCTCGTCCTTCCTCTGCACGTTGGCATGAGCTGAACTTAATTAATAAATATTGTAAGTAATAAAAAAAATAAACACTATTGGTGCCTCGTGCCACGACTGCAACGTGACCGGCTGCACACATCTGACCTTAACTTAAAAGTGCTAAGCATGAAAAATGTCTTAGCATGTTCGGGAATTATTTTATGAGACAACGGAAATGGGTAGAAAAGGTGAGCCTTTAGGAAGTGTACATATGTACTTACGCGCACTTCTTTTCGGGAATTTCAATTGTATTTGTAGCGAAATATTTCTCATGCTTCCGTTCAGCCGGTTTATAGTTACACATCGAGATCTCAGGATGATGCTGTGATCTCGATGAGTAAAAGTGATTGGAATTTCAAAATTGACCATAGGGCTCCTATACACCCACAAAACAATTATTGCTTTTATGATAACATTTATTTATAGAGATAATGCCACAGTGATTACAATAAAAAAATTAAAAAAATATCAGCCTTGGTATTCGGCTATAAAAATCAATAAATGAAGATGTATCATATTGTTTTTTTATTTTCCATTTCTTCTTTTGTTTCAATCAGTGTTTTGCTGTAACCCTCCCACCATGGTTTAAAGAACACTGTTACGACCGTTCTTGTTGGGCGCTTATCATTGTACAGAGGAGGGTTGAACCATGGGTGATACAACGTGTCTGAAACGCAAACGACCATAACCTTGGTTTTTCCTGTTATTGTCTTCACTTTGAAATGTAATTGGATGTGACCTTCTGCATTAACAGTTCTTCCAATATATTTGTCAAAAGTGAGGTTTTCTTGCATAAAGCGGTACAATAACATTTGAATTTCAACGAAAGCCCTTTTGACATCCAAATAAACATCTAAAAAATTTGATATTTATTATCTACGAGTAATATACAAAATTCTCAACGTATTAAGCTTACCGTTCGCTAGTTTTCTGAGAGCATTTCGTAAATCTTCTCGAGCTATTTGGGATTTCTCTCGTGCTTCTTGCGCTGTATTCTCAGTCACAGACAGAAGACGTCTAATTTCGCTCATAATTGGAGAGAGACGATTCATTAACGCTGAATCAAATGAAATAACGTCCTCCCATTGAGTCATATGACGAATGAAACTGTGATGTAATCCCTGAACATCGCTGTTAATTGAACTGCGGCCTAGAGAAAAGGATTAACATTCGAATAAGGCTTAATTTGAATAAATCTTTACCGTGTACGCAAATTGTTGTGGCATATCCAAAGGTATCCATGACCACCTCATTAACTGGCTTAACCTTTTCTCCAAAGTACGTGTGGGGTCATTATTTGGATCACGATTTAGATCTTCGTTAATACGATGTAGCAATTCAGATAATTCCGACAACGTAGTAAATTGCGCGTTAGATTGAGGAATATGTCTGTCAGCCTTTTGTTCGTCATGTTTTTTCAACTTGCTCAGCTTTTCCTGCATGTTGTCTTTAGTTACAGTAGCGTCCACGTATGAATCATAGTCTAGTGCATCTTCGAGCCTAAGGAACAGATTGGCTTAATAATCCTTATACCATTTGATGCCATATTCTCGAGGAGACTTATTTCGTAAAAAATCTTCGTTAAAATTTATGAAATTCACCAAATGGTAAAAACACACTATTGCTATGCTATAAATTGAAATCGATCGCAACTAGTCTAAGCATTTAAAAATAACGGTAGACTATCAAAATTGTATACATACTCTGCGGAAATTTCATTTAAAAGATCTTCCTGTCGTTTTTCGTTGTTTCGGTCAACACATTTAGGCATGGAAACTTCTAAGAGGGGTTCTGACTTTTTTTTGTTATTTTCGGTAACATATTCAGGAACATGTACACGAGTCGGAGCTGTTGAACTTTTTTCTTTTTCCACTTCGCTATTTTCGTCAACATATCCAGAAACCGGAACTGTGACACTTGAAGGCGGTGGAGCAGAAACAGCTTCTCCAGATTTTGCATCAACCCAATATTTTGGAGTGCCTTGTTTAATTACATTTATTTCGGAAGTAATAGCATTTATTTCTTTTCCTATTGTGATCGCTTGACCTGAAGTCATTCCTCCTCCTCCTCCTCCTCCACCACCTGCTGCGCCCTGGTCAAGCGCCACATTCAATTGATCCGCTTTAGCTGCTCTAGCAGCTTCTAAAGAATTCAATATTACTTGAGTTGAAATTTTACTTGCAACTTGTCCTCCAGAATAGCCAGCTAAGCCATCACCAACAGGAATAGCCGCTGCATCAAAAATAGCACCCGCTGAAGGATTATCAACCACATTCTTAATCGCTGCGACATATCCTTGATCTTTACCAGTTATTTCAGTTGCTGCAATATCGTAACTAGCCCCAGCTGCTATTCCTGCAGGAATAGCAGCAATTCCTAAAATTCAGAACAAGCTTTAATGATGTGCACCTATTAAAATTTGTGGTAATTTTTTCGATTAGTGGCTTTTCCTCCAATTTTGAGTATTTTTAATTGTATATCAAGGTCATCGGTCCGAGGAATAAAATATGCAGATTTGACGCCCGTTGGCTGTAGTTTCGGAGATACAAGCAAAACTATGTTGGTGTTACTGACTTAAAATAACTATTATACTTTAAGTCATTGTGACTTGTTTGAAAATTGGATGCGATTTCAAATAGGGATATACATATAAAAAAGCATACCCTATCGATATATTGCGATTTCGCAAAATGGACAAGAGAGCTTACCTCAACATTAAAAATCTGGACAAGAAGTTGTGCGTCGCCAACTTTAATGAGTGTGTAACTAAAAAATCATTTCTACTCTTTTTCGTAAACTGGAAGAAAATAAAATAAAAAGAATAAGGATCATTCAAATGCATCAAAAAGGTAAATTCCCCAATACTCTGGACCACACGAAAACATATTGCAACCATAGTACGCGTATTGGCGATTGACATTGAAAGGTCATGGCAGTTTTTAGGGTTCCGTACCCGAAGGCCTACGGGACTTTATTACTTAGCCTCCGCTGTCAGTCTGTCTGTTACCAGGCTGCATCTCATGAACCGTAATAGGTAATTTGACAGAGTGTGTATTTCTATTGCCGCTATAATAATGAAAAAGGTGATTCACTTCTGTACGTCCCATACCAAGCCCAGGTAACGGAAAATTCTAAGTGACGGTAAACAAGTGCTTTATTTCCCCTTGAAAACTAAATCTTAAATGTGAATAATTCATTAACGATTTAGTTTCGGGAGTTTTAGGATTTAATAAAGTATCCTAGTAGTCTGACATCTGGGCCTTTTTTGATATCATTAATGAATTTTTATGAATTACCTGAATCGATCACTAACAGCAAAACATGTAAACGTCCGCATCTCTGAAACTATAGCCGACATGTGTAAATACTTATATGCTAGTACTCGGGCGATAATCTTCAGCATTGCCGAAATAGCTATTCTATTAGTTGTATAATTTATTAAATTCATGTTAAGAACCTCCCGTTGCTAATCCGGCTGCAGCTCCACTTGCAATAACGACTGTAGATCGAGTTGCTGCATTTAGTGCGTTGTTTCCACCTTCATGATCTCCAACAGCATGATGGACAACGCCTAGAAACAAAATAATTTCACTTCAATACTTATCGAAATTTATTTTTAGCCAATTCCAATATCACGCACCTTTTACATGGCCAACCACAGGAATACCATTTGCCACATTGTTAATGGTTCCCCAGCAACGTTTCTGGGTCTCTATCGCACCATCCTCATCTCCTCTAGCGAGCTGTACTATAGAAGTTATTTGTGAAACTCCTGGGCATTCCCTATGAAAATTCTCCATTGTTCTTCCGGCACCCTGAGTGTCACCGCTGATCACTTGAACAGCAGCTTTCAAATGAGACACACCCGGTATCCAATCTATGCCCGGCATTTTTGCAACTACTCTTTGAACTGTATAAGGAAAATTATTATTTATTGGTTAATTTTTAACCGAATTCAAGCACTAGCACAAAAATTGTTGAACAGCGGAGTTCAGCGGAGCAAAAGTCTAGTTATAAGTTCTTTATGCGATCAGTTATGTATAACCGAAACACAATTCAGGCGCGAATTTATTTGAACCGAGTTCTCACAGATTCAGACTGCGACTGTTCAGTTATGCTCGGCTAAACTTGGACTTAGCGCATGTCACAAAGCTTCAGACGAAAGCCGCCGACTCGACTGGAATCAACTTCGGTTTGTGTACATTAGGAAATCTGTGTTCTCAAATTCCAATTGATATGAAACAGCTTCCTCGTTGATACTCGTAAATAAACACTACACACAGTAACCGAAAGCTTTCGGTTTACATTCTTCGCGACCTTCTTGCTAATCAAACTTCAAAGTATTAGTCGCAGTGAAAGTTGCAATTGAGTTTTACAATGAACTTTTATCGTTGTCAGGTTATAAATGGGAATTAAATAATTGATTTTACCAGTGGAGCTGGAAGAATTGTATTCATGCACGGTGTTTGTAAAAGCAGTGCAGATATTTTGTTATAATATTATCAGTAATTTAGTATTCTTGGAAGAACTTAATCCTAAAAACACACACAAAATCCGTGCCAGAGTTTATGGAGCGCGCGTAAGCATAGGGGAAAGTGTAAGACACAAGTAACGTGCAAGGAAGCTTTGCACGGTCTGCTCACGAGCGCTAGCTCTCTCAGCTCAGTGGCCGTAAATCGGTGCCAAACTCGAGCAATACGTAAACAGCGATATTCTGCTTCTTGGAATGGATACACTGATGTGATGACAGGGGGTTGTTCTCAGGTGAATTGATTTGTGCGATTAATTCTGCCACTGCAAGGAATTAAATGTTGAATAAATGCGGAATGGCGGATAAATATTTTTAGGTGTAGGGGAGGAACACTTTTTAGTATATTATAATATTTTCATATTTATTGTACATATCTACAATTTTGTTAAATTGTTTTGTTTGGATATTTTTCACACCATTCAAATGAATTGGTATTCCACGGTGCAATTGTTAATAAAGACAATGTATCTCTTTTCTTACAACTTTGTACCTATAAGGGGGTATTCTCATGTGAACGCATAAATTTTACCTCTTTTTAGGGAATTTTTTTTTATAAGACAATAAAATCCAATCATTTTAATTTTTTTATATGATTTTATTTGTATCTTGAGCTGTATAAAGAAATTGTTTTTTTTTTGCTTATTTTACATTGTTTATATTTTTTTTAAATTAAAGTAGACACCAAAAAAAAAAGCAGGTCATTGGTCATGGTAATAGCGGCTGTTCATGTTATCGTTAATCGTTTAAAAAAAATAAGAAAATATTTTCGACAATAAGCAATTTTGGTACGGACGATAACTATTAATGAGTAGAAGAACATATATAAATTTCAAAGCAATCGGTTGATTAGTTTTTTTGTTAGAACCCTGACCGCTTTAGAAAATGATGTTTCGAGAAAAATGCGTTTAAAGTTTCAAGCGCAGAATTTTCGTGGAAAATTTATACTTACACTAATCTGCTATGCCTGGACCACAATTCACGACAAAAATTTATATACACTATTCTACATATACAAAGGTAGGTAATATACTAAAGTTGACAGTTAGAAACTCCGTACGCAGGTATAAAATACCGGTGAAAACAATAGATATGTAGCAGCTGCAGACCTGGCGCGGGGGCGACTATGAGTTGTAACTTATTTAATACTAGGAATTTCGGTCTGAATTTTTCACAGCATATTTTCAATAGGTTTTACTATCGAAATATGATTTTTCGAAGTGGTCACATGAGAATACTCCCTTAGGAATTTTTAGTACAAATTTTCTTCAAATTTCCAAGTCTTTTAACACGTTCGCTACCAGAGATATGGGGAAATACATATAAACTGCTGTAAGTACATATGCGACGTCGGGTAGCTGGGTGAATTCTATAAATGGTAAGAGTCGAGTGGTCGACAGGTAAAAACTGTCATACTTCTTAATAATAATAACGCAGGAATAATTCTTGATTTATCAACTATATTTGCAATCCTAGTAAACCGTACCCATTTTAAATTATATGTATGTATATATAAACACATTTTATTTTAAAACAATTTATTTATGCAGGGTGTATCGTATAGTGCATGCAGAAAAGATATGGTTGGAGATGTCACCTAGCCGAATAAGAAATCGAATGAAAGGGGGGGGGAAGTCTCAATCGTTTTCGGGTTACTGGTTGATTCATAAACTCGGGATGCACATTATTATTTTATTTTTATATTTTGATCTGTGTAACGTGGCGACATCAAACTTACGCCAAAGAAATCTTCTGCCCCCGTCTCCTTGTGTCGCTGAAGCGAGCGTGCGTCGCAGTGGAATTTGCCAAGGCGACAGAACGTCGGCGTACAGAAAGTCAAGAAAATTCCTCAATATACCAGCAACCTCTGCTACATCTGAACGAGTGTTAACATTCTTGCATTTCTTTTCCAAAATAAAGATTTAGTTTTCTGTGATTAGCACTGGCGACTACATCAAAAAATTTTCCCGCGGAAAGATCTTTACACGCATCATTCATCGCTGCAATAAATCCTTATTCTTGACCAGTAATTGTGGTTGCTGCCATATCGTAATAAGCTCCAGCTGTTACTCCTGCAGGGACTGCATCAATTCCTAAAATTCACAATAGCTTTAATGATGTACAATTGTAATATTTTGTGGGAATCATTTAACACGAATATTTGAATGTACATAATGTACATATGTACGTACATGTTACGCTGCTTGGCTACAGAGTGCAATCACTAATTGCGAAATAGCTTTTTATTTGTGTGCGAAAGTAGTGTGAAAGCTAAAAATATTAACATTGCCGCAAAAAAATCCGGCTTTACTTAGAATCTATCAAGGCGACCGACAGGGCGTCGGTGTTGAAAAAACTCGCAGCCTGAGAAAGCCTTTATTACCGGAAGATGAAAGAATATTTTTAAGTAATTGCGTTTATATGCGACGCATATCGCATGTAAACGCATTAATAGGCCACGCCTACTCTCTCATTTGCAAAAGTCTCATCTCAATTTCTGTTCTGAGCTATCTGAGCTAGGGTTGCCAGTGCCACAGTCTCCGAGTATGTATAGAATCCATTGGCATTTCAAAAAATGTAATCAAGACTTTTTTGTAAGCTAATTATTGAATGACGAAATTCAAATAGTCCGAAAAATTGCTCCCAAAGTCGTGTTCCTCTAGATATAAAGTGGACCAAAATATTTGCAGCGTCCGAAGCATTACAATTATCAATTCCTATAAGTAATGCCTATGTAGACAAGATTTGGGGAATGTATGAACAGATGTTCGTGATGAATGAATGAAAGTAGAGCTTGTTAAAGCTGAACTTGTAAACAAACTCAATTCTGATATGAGCTGTGAAGAATTTGAAAAATTTATTCGGCAACCAGAGCAAGTTCCATTTATATAAACTGCATTATCAAATGGAAAATATTCGTGGAAATTGCCGCTTCTGAGAATTTTCGTTGTTGGGTTCAATTGCGTACGGTCTAGCCGCACCTCACCAATTCCGCCACGGCAATTCGCTCACCGTATATTGGATCGTCTGTTTGGAGTCGTCCCAAACCATCCCGATTTGTACACTTTCCCGTAGCCGTTATAGATTCCTAGTAAAACAACATTTTTTCTACGAATTTCGTGCCTCCTCCTTCATCTTTCAGATCACTTAACCAAAAAGTTAGTGGTCAATTCATGCGTGTGTCAGTGACGTCATTATTTTCATACAAAACGAAGCTAATTCCGCGTATACTTGCTTTACTCGTTGTCTGGCAGGGGAAGGTGAGAAGGATTTTGGCTAAGCATACATTTAAGGAGAAAAGAAAGAAACGTCTTATGGGAAGGTTAGGTGAGCCGAAGACGTTGCGATAGTTTGGTGTCGTCATTATGTCATTATGTTCTATTCTAATTCAGTGTGCGATAATTATTCAGCTGCACGCATTTACTCTATCGCATGTAATAGGCCACGCCTACTCTCTCATTTGCTGAAGTCATCGCATCGAAGTTGAGAAGCGGATCTTCTGTATAATATGAGCTAGGGTTACCACCAGGGTTATGATTGATATTTTCTCCGGGTTTGATACCTATTGATAGCATTGATGGCAAAACAAGATTTTCAAATTAGGTTTAGGTTCATTCAGACGACGTTTGTGTTATATCGAATTTGAACCAATCACGAAGTGAGCAATCGGACATTTTATGGGTGAGTACCCGAATAAACCTGCATTCAGAGATAAGTAAAATTTGGGATTTAATTAGCCAATTAGCCAAGTTTAATGTCATAAGTAGCTTCGATTATTTGCTCGTAGCATTGAAGTATTATATGATGCAAAGACGAGCGTAGCGAGCGGGATTCTTTTGTGTTTATTCAAAAGACATGACCTTAATTAAAGGAAATTTTAAGACAGTTTTAAGTTTTGTTTCTTTATATGGTATAATCGCGATATAAACCGCCGCAAATTGGCGCACAACAACTTTGCTGACATTTGGTAAGGAAGGGGGTAGTGGGAAGTTCAAACCTCAAAACCGCTCCTGTGTACGCGCCCGCCATATACGTTAATAAGAAAAAAGTGACTCCTGCTAAAAAACGTCACTAATTAATTCAAGGTATACTCTATAAATCGACAACAAAAAAAACTGATATCCCACAAAAAAAAAATTGAAATTTTTCTAAGAAGAAGTGTTGAAAGGAAAAAACGGCTCTGGCAAACATTTCTTGTACAAAAGACCTTAAATATAATATGAAGACCTTATAAATAATAAAAATCCAGCAACGAAAAGAACTGATATGTGCGAATATTACAAGAATATAAGATTTTCGCTGATAAGTGGGTTGGAGGAGGAGGATGCATTACACGTCAACACGAGAGAGACAGCAAAAGAAACCAACGATTCTCTTCAAGACTATCAACAGCCCGCTTTTAGCGAAACCTAAAAATTTAGGTCGTACGTAGAATAAGTTCGCTCAGGAAGGAGCCCACAAAGATATAGATAGATACCGAGAGAGGCAAGCATATATTTTAAAGTATTTCAAGCGTGACCATTTAACAGATAAACTGCAACAGCACTGGCAGTACTTCCAAAAAACTTTTAATTGACACAATAAAATAAAGAATTTTATTAAATTAATTGATTAAATAACAATAAAAGTTGAAACTAAGAGAACAACATTTTATTTTCGGAGAGGAATGTGACAAAAGTAATCAAATTCAACACTTTTAATTTCAGAATTTATTTTGTAACAAGTATGTATCTGTACGCCAAAGGGGGATGTTGAGTGAGTCCATGGAAGGTTTCTGTGATTGTTCCCTTGCATAAAAAGGGCAAAAAGTGCGACATTTCTAACCAATTTAAGCTACATTGCTAAACTCTTTGAGGCGCTTATCGGTGATACACGCGAGTGAGGGACGGATTTTGCTACCGGATATTAGTTTAATAGGCCCTACACTGTAAATATTTACATGTTGCCAGGAAACTTAATAGTCCTATAATTATTTAGAGGGTGGTTCTTGGGGAAACGGACCTTTTGCCCCGATTTCGATGAAATTGAAATATGTCATAAAAATGGACATTATGAGAAACTTTGCCTTTGGACACATGTCCCGCAGACTTTAGAGAAAAAAGATAAAAGAAATGTATTTTATATCTAAATGTTCGAGCCAACGAACAGCTGAGTTCATTTTTAAAGTCAAGAATCCTGATCTTCAAAAAGTAAACAAACCCACCACGGCCCACTGTCATAATTTGAAATTTGACATGGCCTACTGACAAGCATGAGCAAAATAGTTCACCTATTCACCATAGCTGACATCCAAGTAGGCGGAATTGCCAGAAAAAGAGTATATAAGACCATGCAAATGCATGGAATATTCAGAACATTTCTATAGTCTCACCAGCAAAGAGTTAATCTGTACCAAGCAATGAGTTAAATTGCACCCCAACAGAGTGTTAATCTGTACGCACCACTATAGAATCTGCCTACTAGAATCTGTGCATAGCTCGCACACTAATTGTAAGTAATGCAGGTCTTCCAGCATAAGTTTCAATGGCTTACATAATACACAAAATTCCTTATACCTTTTTTACTGTGGCTTTCCACGTCGTACGTCCAAAGGTAAAGTTTCTCAGAATGACTTTAGTTATGCCATGTTTCAATTTTATAACAATCGGGCGGGTGAGAGATCCCTTATCCGAATTAAATTAGCCCCGGCTTGCATACATATACAAAATTGGTTGTATCTTTTTTTCCTCTAGACCTCAACAAAGTATGTCCAAAACGAAAGAATGACTTCCTTTATAATATATGTATTTAAATTTCATTTAAATCGGGCGGGAGGACCGTTCTCTGAATAACTACACTGTAAGTAAATTTTGGACCATTGTGCTTGGCAACATCTAAAAATTAACTGTTAACATATATAACCTTCAGAACTCATATCCGTTGACAGAATCCGTCCCTTATTTATGCATCCACGAATACCTTCAGTGCCTGCACTATTATGCATACAACGAGCAAATTTTATTTATTTACAATTTGTTGTAAAAGCGCAAGAGATTTAAAATGAAACGCAACCAGATTATCATTTCGAACCAGGAGGCTATTTATGTAAGGTGATAAGTGATTGTCACCCAGCACTTTTAAAGATGAGGATATATGTATGTAAGGTGGCTGGCAGCTGAAAAAGTCACTAATAATTGGCGACAGTCATTTTGGTGTGACTTTACGTTTCAGTGAGTGGTTGCTGAAAGAAAACGTGCCGTTTTTCCAAAAAAATTATTCCATATAAATTTTAAAACAGCAGCTCATGTCATATGACGCATATATAACAAAACTTCCTACGCATTATTTGATAACTTCAAAAGATTTGACTTATCGCGTACCTTTTTCTTTTGGAAATTATTTTTATTATCGGAGTCCCCACCGATACAAACATTACTTCGATCTCACTCAAAAGCAACCTTTACAAAGACGGCGTTTTAGATTATATTCCTCATGTATTTTGGTCATCACCAAGGAAAATCACCAAGGTGCGAAGTCACTATCATTTTACATGTGGAAATGGGCCTCAGGTTTATTGAAAGTAATAGGAATAGTAGGCATATATGTAAATATCTATATGTAAATTCTATAGAAACCCCGCCTATGGGAAGTCGGAAAATCCGCATTTAACGGAAGCCGATAACAGTCGCTGAACACGAAAAACGAGTTTCTGTTGGTTTTTATGCCCATTAAGAGAATAAGAGATAACGAATCGACAAGAACAAGAATTATCAAAATCAAGCAAGAATTGCGACCTGTAGCGTGTCCCCATACATACGCACAAACGAATTGAAGGTTGGCGTGAAAGAGCCGGTTAGTGGGAGAGGCAATCGGAGAAATTGCAGTCCGATCAAGAAACGAAGAAATGCGTGTCCAATAATTTTTCAAGCTCTTTACAAATGTCTGCACATTAGCGCAACCCATCACCCGGTGGGGAGGGGGCATTATGAACTTATACATGGATGCTCACATTAAATGAATTCATATAAAGTTTACACAGTGATTTCCGAAAAATTGGAGCGAAATCTGGCATCGACACTCTGAATTTCGGTTTTAGGTGCCACCATATTATCTGGAAATGATAATCACATTTCAATTCAATTTTTTTTTTTGTGGGGCTGTGTTATTAGTGTGAACAATTTTATGAAACAGTAAAACGCCACACTAATACAATTTCACAAATAATTATTAGTCCCATTAAATTATTATTCTGCTTCTAATATTTATGAAATACAATTTGAAATTGGCAAGTTAATAGTGATATCACTAATAATTATATTAGACAAACAGTTTTATGAAATAAGGTCCTGATGTTGATAGAACTAGGTTATCATTTATTATCACTTTCAATAATGTTGCAAAGTTACGTGAAGTCGATTAAACAGCGATAGCATATGGATGTGTCGGGTTGACATGAGCATCAATTATACAGGTTAATGCACTGACATACCAATAAGTACTGCAGACTGCTCATAAGACAGCCAAGTTGCTAATATGTAAGTGGGACCACCTTCTTTCTCTTTTCAATGAAGCATTATTTTCCACTGATCATAATTATGTGACTATTTTGTAACAGCTAACTTTGTAGGTAAGGTTGGTTTATTGTAGATAAGCAACTTATTTTGAGCGGATCTTTCAAAAAGGACAGTGAACTTTTAAATGTAAATAAAATAAGTTGTGTGTGAGATATTCACTCCATTTTTATTTTATTTGAAAAAAATACGTTCTTTATGACATATTTAAATTTCATCGAAATCGGATGTGACGTAGTTAATCTAAACAATTACCCATCGTTACTGAGAATGCACTGTACTTTGGAAGCGGCTGTACAAAAAGCTAATGCGGGGTTTTCGGGGGTACTTCGCTATGTCTTAAAGGGTGCCATTCTGCGTCGATTTCAGCTTTCAGATTTTGGGAACTAAGTTCTTTAAGTTTTAGACAATATTTTTGCTATCTTCCTTGGACTCTCCTTTTGCAACCTGTGTGTGTGTATGCAGATGGATGAAGCACAAGGAAAATTTTACTGAGGACGAACAAGGTAATATCGCTTCTTTTAAATTGATTGCTCCTGAAAGATGTTTTTCTATGTAGATAAACGAGAATTTTTGGTTCCCAATATGAAAAGGTTTTACTTTATTAATAAAGCCAGTATTGAAGTCATAACCTGTGAATGCATGGAAGGCTAACAAGCTGCGCAAATCTGCGCCTAAGGCAGAATACAATGTATGTATTTGTGTTAAACACTTAGTCTGAAAAATGCAGATGAATTTATACACACTTTTAAAAGTCTGCAAGAGTTGACTGATGAAAGTATCGACGAAAGTATTTCTTTACTGGAAGAATTTGTCTGCAAAGTGTATGGTTTCAAAAGTATAACCAACGTCAACGATGCTAGAATTGCAAAGGTTATGAAATTTTATAAACGAAATGACAATGATACAGTTTTCAAATTGCGGAAAAAGAATGTTGGTGGCTCACAAATGCAACCATCCTCGAAAGAACTGCGTCGAGGACAGCAGCGTTCTTTTTTGCGTCTATAATAATAAATGGGCCCTATTACGGAAGTCGAATTTAGTTGACTCCACTAGCGAAACACTAATTTGCTAGTATCTCAGCTTTGAAAATGTGTCTTTACTTGTCGAGTCAACCAAATTCGGCTTTCAAAATAGGACCCATTATATTTGATTTCAAAATGCTGAAGTATTTGAATCAAATACGATCAGATCGAATATGTAAAATGTAAAATGAAACACAAATCCTGTCAAGCCAATAAATTTGCTTGATTTTACAACTGGGTTTAAAGCCGCGATCGGCACCTTCTATATAATCTCAAAATACTTAAGTTCTCGCAATGCTTCCATTATGATATGGAAATTACATTTATTGAAAGACAAATAAATCAATTTACATATGCATTCAAAATAATATCTAAAATTTTAATGGCTACCTGGTTGTTTGATACTTTTGAAGCGAGGATCCTTTTTGATCATCACTTACATTTAAATTTCTGGCTTTTGTATTCATGTGCAAGAGTGATGGAAATCCCACTTTTCACAGGTACATGGGCGGATCCAGGGGGGGGTTTAGGGGGTTCAAACCCCCCCGAAACTTTTGATATTGTACATCCGACATATTCGCAATGTCCATTTATATGCAATTCTAAAAATTAATTGAAGCTATTTCTGTTAAAAATCCGCAAAGAATTTAGATTTCAATCTGTTCTTGAAAATCGGTGACTCCGAATTGCTGGCGGGCGTTTCTTGGTGATCGAAGTGTCATCTGCCAGCGAGTCACGCAGTCATTCACGTTAAGAAACTGTCATTGTTGCGTCGTCACTGGACCTAAAAGAAATCACAAAGAACCAATACTCATTATTTATAAAAACAATATATGTACTTATCTGATGCCAAAGACGATGTCCTGCTGTATAGTCTATTGCATTGTAAACCTAAATAGAAAATTATTGTATTAATCAATAACAATTGCACATGTTATGATAAACTTTCCATAAAACCCTAACGACAAATAAAACAATTTAATTAATTTGTTAAATGAATTAATACTTACCGAGACAGAAATCTCTTTGCACTTATTTACACATAAATTTCACTTTCAAAACAACTCTTGAATTAAATCTAGTAGACCTAAATGTATTTTAGGAATCGTAGGAGTCTGTCTCAAATACTCACTCGCTGGTAGAACTCGAATAGACTACATAAGTTGAAATCGCTATTCGTCAATGGAAAGTTTCTTTAACGTTGAATTCTTTTTAAATCGTTTGTCAGTTTATCATAATTGAAATCAAATTGTGTCAGTTTTAATTATAAATAAACTTAAAATCTGTGGTTGAGGGACAAATTGTGTTTTCAATTGAACTCCGTAAGAATACCTTGGTGGACAGTTTGGTAGAGCGTTGGACTTTTTTTTTGTTATTGACTGTGGAGAGCGTACAATTTACTTTAGAGCAATCTGCGTATTAAGCAGTGGTCCTTCGGCAAACAGTCATAACAAGTCGAAGACTGAGTTTATCCTTCCCTATATTAATAAAAATTAAAGCATGAATTCCAAAAAGATTTTGGATTTTTTCAAACCGACGAGGACCAATATGATCGATAGAGGGACTGTCGATTTATCTGCGGAAAGTCCACCAGAGAAAAAACTAAAACACGAAGCTTCAAAATCAGAAGCAGCTTCAATAAATCATGTAAGAATCACCTTAAAATAACCTAAAACATAAAATCAAGTGAAATCCCATTTTATGAGTGTCATATTGGGATTTCGATTTTTGAAACGATGTCCAATTCCGTAGTTTTTCAAATATTATTATATAAAAATAGTTTAAAAAAATGGTGAAAATTTTTTTCAACAAATCTATCAGAATGGAAAATTATTGAAAAACATTTTTGTAAAGTCCCAAATCTGGCCTAGCCCCGATTGATTTGGGCCTAGGCCTGATATATCTGTATGTGTATGCTCGATCCCTCAAATGTCACAAACCTTACTTGCACACAGATAGCACACAATGGCAAATTTCCTAGTCCACTTTTGTGTCGTTTACACGAGTAGCCGTGATTTTGGCCTACAACCTGTTTCTAGACCTGATTTGGGACTGTCGTGTATACGTAATCAATGTGTTTGTCGTTAATACATATTAACAACTCAACTATATAACGAGGCGTCTTTCAGACATTGTTCGAAGATGTCGAAAGAAGAACGGCCGAAAACATTCACTGATGCTGTCAACAACTGCAACAAGGAGTTTTACCCTTCAGTACATCGGTATCTAAAAATAAGTGCCACGCTCCCCGTTTCGGTAGCTTCTAGCGAACGCTCTTTTTCATCTTTGCGCAGATTAAAAACGTATCTGCGAAACAAAACCGGTGAAGAGAGATTGAACGGGTTGGCGTTGTTGAACGTGCATCGAGATATAGAAGTTACATGCGAAGAAGTGATCGACATTATGTCGAAGGCGCCGAGAAGAATGGATATATTGTTATAAGTCTTAACACTGTTAATTTAATCGAAATATGACATTACATTCAGCTGAGAGATGCTAATCACTCAGCATAATAAACATACACAAAGTCGATATAATATTGTCCGTGAATATTTTGAAACCCCCCCCGAAATATTTTTCTGGATCCGCCCCTGCACAGGTAGGTGATGGCAAATTGTAAAAGTGTCTGCACTGATGGTCTCACCAGCGGTAGATAAGGTTCTAACTATATGTACACTGGAATTGTTCTAAGCCCAGTTTGAATAAGTGTATTGCCTCCCACTACAATAAGATCGTCTTTATTAAATCGCTGCCATCCATCGAATTTGGAAATTTTGTTATTTTTCCCGTGGTATAGTGTCCACGAAAAGATTTACTCAATTGATGAAGGTGTATTGCAATTTCAGGTATAATCATTCTATTTTATATCTCATTCTCCAAACGATTGAATCAATCAATGGGAAGTTTAAAAAATTCCCATTTTCAGCTCCACGTCTCAAAACTGTTATGTATAGCTTTTCAGTTAATGATGAAACTTTTTCACCAGCTGTTATTATGTTCTTAACAAATTCTTGCATAGATGTGTTTAGTTCATTCAGACGGTTAAATATAACTGCTAAGTAACCTAGTCAAAAAGTGGCAACACTTTGTTTAAAAGCTTTTGAACAATAACAAAAAGGACGTAGAAAATAAGTTCAAAATTGTGCTTCGTGGGACAAGTAATGGAAAGGTGAAATTAGTAATTCATTTACATTAATGTTTTTTTATTGTTTTAATACCCATACGTAGACAACAAATGTTTGATTTAGATTAATAAAATATAGACGTTTTGCTATAGGTTGACGTTGTTCTTAAATTAGAGATAATAGATGGAAATTCTAAATAAATGTAATTTTCCCCATTTGCATAGAATGCCCCAAAAGTAGATCCATAATCAACATTATCGTGTTTCCATTGGCGTTTAACGAAAGAATGTCCATCTGTTAAAGTTAATATAATAGTTCTTAAAAATCAAATTTACAATGGATACTATGGATTCACCTGCTAAAATTCAAATTAATGGAGATGCCACATACTTTGCTCAAATATGTATAACAAATGGTTCGTTTTGCATATACAAGGTGTATCGTATAATGCATGCCAGAATGATATGATGTGATAGATCTTACCTAACTGAACAAAAAATCGTATGGCAGGGGAGGAGGGAGAGGGGGGTGAATCCCAACCGTCTTTGAGTTACAGGTTGAATCATAAATTCGGGATGCACATAATTATTTAACTTTTATCTTTTGACCTAATTAACGCTGCGCCATCAACCTCACGCCAAAAAATTGAGAATATCTCTACCACTGCAGGTACAATCACTTGCGGAATTGAAAAAACGCTGCAAAAATTTTACGTTTTTCCCAATTTTTCTGCGAAATTCATGTTATTTATGCAACTCGTTTTTATTTTTATTGAATTACTCATCTGCCAGCCAAATGTCAAAAATGTTCTTTACTATACCTTCTGTTCTGTATATCGTAGTTAAAAGGTACCATATTTAATTCAAACACACCCAACTATTATAGAATATATCACGAAAAATGTCTGAGTCTCAGATATTCTGAGTGCTCAGACACATGATCTTCTTTCTCGGAGTCTTCACCTCTGACAACAATCTGCTCCTCCATTTCCGCGAGTACTGCTTTTGGATAGTGCGACCGTGTAAATTACACGCCATCTAACACAATTGATAAAATAGCGATATACTTCTTAAAAATTCTAAACTTTACAAATCACAATAATTTTTTTTCTTTTTAATGTTGCGCCAATAACAAGTGAACAAAAATTTTTCCGAATACACAAATTTTTCGAATGCTCCACTTCATAGTTCAAACGGCTGTCAAAAGAGTTTTAGACGGTCAAGGCCAATTCAAATAATGTCTACCTGAGTCTATTATTAAGGGTTCAATCTACTTGTAGATGGCGGTATAATTCCTCTTTTATATAAGTTAATGGATCGTATTCCAGGTAACAAAAGCTGGTGCGGATTTTACCCAATGTGACTGAATTGGTGTAATAGTTAATATAAAAACTCTTGGCCACTTAAAAATATGTACCTGTGTAGGTATATATGTACATATGTATGTAAAAACTGTGTACAATCTTTTTAAGGTGAAATTTCAAACCTACAAATTCCAAAAAAAATTCGTAAGGTGGACGACTCCTCATTTTCACTAAAAAAGATATTTGAGTAATTATTTTACACAGTTGAAGTTCCAAGTGTGAAGTATATTGAAAGAAAATTATTAACTGTAGTTAATTCTATGATGACTGGATTATGGATTTAGGGTTTCAAGGAAATTTCTCTACAATGCTCACATTTACGTAACCAGAAAACATGTTTAATGCAAACAATTTTGTTCTATTATTTTATATTAAACTTTCGTAAATTTCATATCAACAATGCATATCGTTGGATTTTACAATGCATTTTTCTCTCAGTGCACCAACGAAATTGGATTTGACGGATGTCTTCACCTGGTTCAAAGGCAATCAATCTGCCTTTGATTCGAGCTCGAGCGAAGGTATTACATACTTTTCAGTACTTTCTGGGATTGAAAATTATGACTACATAAAAAAATTAATATTAAAATTTTACAGATGGCGTTGAAGATTCCGACGCTTGATCAGCTCCTCTTTATCCTCAAAAGTTGATGACAGCTTTTCTTAATCTTCTTCTGATTCTAGTGACTTAAAAAATGTATAAAATTATAAACAACTTCAAATTCATTTCTTTATAAATGATACAATATTCTAAATTAGACTGATTTTCGCAGAGAGACACCATTATTATTATTTCGACAAAAATATTGGTGGGCGGGCGATTATTAGATATGTATGTGTATCTAAAAATTAATCTTATGATATATATTTAAAGTACGGATATGCAATTTCTTATTTGCTATATCTCTCTTTGTTGGTGCCTAATAGTAATAGTAACTAATACAACATAAATATCCTTTACTCGGAAAGCTAAAATAAATGCTTAGAGCTGCCCACAACTAAACGCTCGCGTTTTTCATTCGATCCTATTCATAATAAGGTTTTGCACATTTTCTTGTGTCACTTTTATGGTCGAACAAAATTTTCATTTCTGCGATTGATATAGCTGTCTTGGCGCTTTTCTTCAGCTGCTCTTAAGCCTTTGCCCAATAACGTTCTATTGGACGAAATTCTGCCAAGGGTGGACAACATCTAGATAAGGATTCTGTCATTAATCCTGTCAAACGCCTTTGCTCAAGTTCATGAAAATACAATCAACTTGCTTGCCAGATTCAACAGCTTGGATGCAAAAATTGGATAATTCTAAAAGGTTAGATGTAGTTGATTTACCATTCATAAACCCATGCTGAAAGGGCATAAATAAAGGTCTATACTGAAAGTAAAGTGTATCACAGATAAGCGCCTCAAAGAGTTTAGCAATGTAGCTTAAATTGGTAACGGGTCTGTACTTAAAAATGTCGCACTTATTGCCCTATTTATGCAAGGAAACAATCACAAAAACCTTTTATGGACTGTATTCATTGAGACTGATCGAATGAGTCAATAAGTTTAGCCTGTATGGTCATCGGCTCTTTGCACCTCTAAAATACAGCGGAAATGGGTAGTTTTCGCGGGATTGGACAAACAGTGCCCAGGCACCCCTGCGGCATTTTAATATGCTCATCTTAAGGGGACCTGTATGGCTTAAGGGGGTGTTCTCATGGGGCAATTTCAAAAAATCGATTTTTTTTTTTGCATTTTTTTAATCTATATATAAGTACAATTTACCCTGTGAAAGGATTTTTCGGAATTCGATCTCTAACATTGCTTAAATGACCTTTGAAGTCGACATCTAAAGCGCGAACCGGAACGAAATGCCGACATTGCAAAACTTTAAACGCGTTTTTCTCGAGAACATGTTTTACAAAACGGTTAGCAAAATTCTGACGACTGTAATTGACCGATCGACTTGAAATTTTCACAGAACGTTCGAAATACATTTTCGCAGGTACCCACGTACGGATTTTGCGAAATCTTAAAAATTCGATTTTTAATCCACGTTTTTATTCGAAAGTAAACGCGAAAAATGAATTTTTTTCAAAAATTTGGCGCCATTTTGTCAATTTTGAAGATATCGACAAAATCGTACGTGGGTATCTAATCGAGAGGATACTGAATGATAACATTTCGGTCATTTCTGTTTCAGACCACCCACGGAGGCAGAATCCTGCAAACACTTTGCCTCTGCAAATTTTTAGACCACTTTTTGGACTACAGCCAAAGACGCCATTTTGAATTTTTATGTAATTCAATAATTTTCTTAAATGTATTAAATGGTCCTTTTGAACCTCCAAAAAACTGCAAGTGTTTATCTTTATTCGTTTTCCCATACAAAAAATAAATGTAAACCCTTCAAAAATGGTGCTTTCCATGAGAACACCCCCTTAAATGGGGTTTTGCGGAGTCAAAAGATTTTTTTTTTTTGAAGAAAAAAACCACATAAAATCTAGAAAATGAGGAAACCAGTTTATTACTGAATACTTTAAGATTGTTTATGGCCTATAAAAATCACAAAAATAACCATGGGCTCTTATGGGTTGAGCGTCTCTTGCAATGGTGGAATTTCACCGTTGCCGTAGCTTCTTTCCAGAACCCCTGATCTGAAACACATAAACAGGACATTTTCTGTTAGATAATACTTGACTGCACAGAATGAATTAATTAGTTTTGCTTTCCTGCAATTAGTTTTGATTTTGTGTAGTTTAGAGTTCAATTTTTGAAATTTTTCATTACTTACTGAACTAATAAATATTTTAAAAAATAATTATAATCTAAATATTCAAATATTTTTTAATTCATTCCATGACCAGATGTATAATAAACCAGCCCACCAAATTTCAAACAATTTAAGAAAACGGTTTTTGAAATTTTCTACGGCAACGGTCAAAAAACAGAATTCCGAGCAAAATCGAATTAAAGTTTGACTTTACAGAAGAAACACAAAGTTTATCAACGAAAATGCTACTTAGAAACGCACTAATTAAAGTTTGTTTACAAAACAAACACAACAGAGAATCACAGGGAAGGTAGTTGCTCTGCTGTGAACCAAAAATAGTGCGGAATTAGCGCGTCAATTAGGCTTCCGTTATTACAGAGTATTTGAAGTACTTTTTTTAACGACGACGAAAAGTAAAAAAAGGCATAACTTCGTTATTTTCTTACAGATTTGGCTTTAGCTTGCAGCGTTTTACTCGGAAATAGTTGAACAAAAAGAAAAGCCAATAAAAAAAAACCGAAAATTAAGCCATATAGGTCCCCTTAAAGCTTTGTTTGCGACATGTTCCAGCCTGTATGCTTATGGGCTCTCTTTTTATCAGTCGCCCCCCGGACTAGTAGCCCTATTAGGAATTTGCAAATAAACTCAATAATCAGATCGAGGGTTGAGGTTTTGGGTGCAGTATGTTGATCAACATCAAGCTATTTGTGAGTACCGGTGTTTTTATTATAATTAAGTTCTTCTAAGAATACTACAGTACTCTGATAATATTGTATTATAATAAAATATCTACACTGGTTTTGCAAGCAGTATGAATACAATTCTTCTAGCTTCACTTTTCAATTAAATAATTGCCACTGATAACCCGACAGCGATAAAAGTTCATTGAAAAATTCAATTACAACTTTCACTGCGACTTATCATTGACGTTTGAATGGCAAGAAGATCACGAAGAATGAGTATACAAAGAGAAAGCTTTCTGTTATTGTGTGCGGCGTTGATTTCAGTCGAGTTGGTAGCTTTCGACTCAAACTTTAAGATTTCGCCATGTCAAATTACAGTCGAGCTGTCGAGCACAAGTCAACAGTTGCAGTCGGAAGCTGTTCGAAATCGGTTCAAATAAAGCTCCGAAGATTAATCAGTCTAAATTTTGTTTCGACTTTACCAGTTATATATTTCCAGAGAGACTCCGCTAAACAACTCTATTCAATAATTTCTGGGTTAGTTTTTGAAAGTCGTTAAAAGAGTTACCAATAAATAATTTAATAATTTTCTTAAGAGTAAAGTTACAAAAATACAGGGTATGAATTCGACACCGGGTGTAGCTAAGGCTGCTGTTCATGTGATTAGCGGTGACACTCAGGCTGAAGTTGAGAAATTTTACAAGCAATGCCCGAAAGTTTCACACGTAAAATGTGTGTGTCTGCACGCTACTACAGGAGATGCGGAAGGTGCATTAGAAACCCAGAAACGTTTTTTCGGAATTGGTGATATTGCTAAAGGTATTGCCCAAGGTGCGTAATATTGCTGCCGAGGTAAGATGGTAATAACACCACATGTATTGAATATTGTCTCTTTTAAAGGTAAGGGCGAGTAACGACGGTGCTGTGGGTATGTTCTTAAGTGTCGAGCAGCTACTGGTCAACTGGTCATCGGTTTACTCATCAGATTAGAAAGGTAACGAACCTAAAAAAATGCCACATCACTCCCCCTGTGTGAAAATGTGCTCTACATATTTACATGCATTACTTAATTGGAAATAGTTAAATAAAGGCAATTCAAATAATAAAATATTCTCTTCGTTTTATAGTTTAAACATTCTTTAGGTTCACAATTTGATCTGAAACCTCTATCTGAAATGTTATACTGGAAATATGAAACATTTTCTTTTTTGGATGAAACTTCGTGTGGAGTGTACAGTGGCGGAAATTCTAATATAGCCTCACCCATTTTTTTTTTTGGAATAATAATTTTAAGTTAATTAAGCATCTTCTCAGATAAAAGTGTAACTTCGGTGCGGAAAAAAAGTATGATTTGGACGGACCACACGATTGACAACGTTACTGGCGTGATCTCAGATCAGAATTAGAAATATTTTCCAAGCGTTACTTCGGTGGCGGAACTTTAATGTTTTGGGGCGTTTTTCTAATGCGGAGAAGTGCCGTTTGTCCCAAAAATGTCACCAAACTAAATACAGATGTTGGAGATTAGTTTAATTGATCATAGATAGACTTTGATGATAGAACATATCTTGCAAAAGAACAACAAATCAACACATTGTGCCAAAGTGACAAAACAGTGGTTGGGAGAGAGAAATGTTGAGATATTAGATTGGTAAATCTCTGGGGATTCACTTTTAATTTTGTTTGCGATATTGATGTTAACATAGTAAAATTAGCTCAAAATCAATACTTTAACTTTGCGAGAGTTGATTACTTTAGCATGCAAAATCTGTTAGCCACTTCAGATTCGTCTACTGTTTTAAATTGTGAGGAATTGATTAGTGCTGTGATATATTTTTATTGTATTCCCTTTGGTTGTGTTTTCTGCACCATTTGCTAAAACGCGGGTATCCAAACCACCACCCTGGTTCGATTAGAGGTTAAAACATCATAAAAATAAAAATAACAACGCTTGGAAAAGATATATTCGCAATGGCTTTAGCTACGATTACAACAGTTTTACAATCTTACGACGACAGCTCAATTGTTATTCGCTGATTGCCATCGCAAGTAAGTTGATTCAATAAAACTCAAGCTACGTAAATGTTCACATGAATTTGAGATATATGTCAACTCAAAACGGAGAACTCATAATGTACCTGATGGCTGATGGTTCGGTTTCATCTGATAATCATCTAGATCTAGAGCATAGCATAGATCATTCATTCTTGTCGTAATTTAGTTGATCCAGTTATTGATTTTAATATGACCGAAATGGACCAATTCACTATGGATACTGGAGTTGGCTGGCTTGGAAGAGAATATATCTATCAGTTGGACCTGATGGAGTTCCGGCTTGCGTCATGAAAAAATGTCCTCATTCTCTTACACCTCCTTAATCTCATCTATTTAGTCTCTCACCTAAATCTTCTTTTTTTCCCGATATTTGGAAGTTGTCATACATAACACCTCTGCACAAGAAAGGTAAGCATGATACTGTATCTAACTATATACCAGTTGCAAAATTGACTGCCATACCCAGATCTTCCAAAACTATCATATCCGATCTCTATTACAATTGCAGGTCTTTAATTTGAAATAAATAACATGATTTCGTTAAAGGTCTACAACGACTAATTTGGTATCCTTGCTTTCATATGCCTTGAAATGTATGGAAAGAGGAAATATGGTTTATTGTGTGTACACCGATTTCAGTAAAGCTTTCGACAGAAATTCTCATGCGGTTCTCTGGTAAAAGCTTTTTTCTTTAGGGACTCCTTCGGGGTTTTCAAAGTGGATAGAGTCAGACCTGACTGATCGGAGCAGATAATTTTTAACTCGACTATATCAAAAGCTAACTCGGTAAATTCTGGAGCTCCTCAGGGAAGTCATCTGGGGCCATTGTAATTTATCTTATTTGTTAATGGTGTTCAGCATGTCATAATTAACTCCGAGCTTCTTATTTATGTGGACGACATAAAAATATTTACGGAAATTTCATGTCTGAACGATTGGCTTTTAATGCCGGATGATTTTAATCGATTTGTGGATTGGTGTAACAGTAAATGTCTCCTCTAGAATTTAGACAAATATTTTATGATGTCTTTTTTCAAGAAGATTCAAGTATAGATCATATTACGGATTTGCGTACTTGGCCGAAAACTAGATTTTAGACAACATATTGACCACATTGTTAAAAAAAGTAATTCCATACTATTAAAGGTTTCATCAGATGATGGTTGAGGGAAATAAGGGATCCTGATATTATAAAAGCTTTAGTTGAAGGACTCTTTAGACCCATCCTTGAATACGGAAGTATTGTGTGGTCTCCATCTTGTTCTGCATATAAAGCAGGGATTGAGTGAGTCCAGAAAATATTTCTCCGTTTCGCATTGAATGATTTGCCGTGGCATCTCGAATTGCCACGTTATTAGAGTAAACTTGCATTTTGGTTTGCAGTCACAAAAATATCATCATGAAATATCTAAGGTTGTTTTGATTCACTCTTTATTGACCGGGGAGATTAACTGTCCCGAGCTTTTATCAATGCTACATGTTAACGTACTAAGATGGAATCTCAGACAATTTGGCTTCCTTCACAGAGACTTATCGAACCTCGTATGCGTGCAGATACATACTTGTTACAAAATAAATTCTGAAATTAAAAGTGTTTAATTTGATTACTTTTGTCACATTCCTCTACGAAAATAAAATGTTGTTCTCTTAGTTTCAACTTTTATTGTTATTTAATCAATTAATTTAATAAAATTCTTTATTTTATTGTGTCAATTAAAAGTTTTTTGGAAGTACTGCCAGTGCTGTTGCAGTTTATCTGTTAAATGGTCACGCTTGAAATACTTTAAAATATATGCTTGCCTCTCTCGGTATCTATCTATATCTTTGTGGGCTCCTTCCTGAGCGAACTTATTCTACGTACGACCTAAATTTTTAGGTTTCGCTAAAAGCGGGCTGTTGATAGTCTTGAAGAGAATCGTTGGTTTCTTTTGCTGTCTCTCTCGTGTTGACGTGTAATGCATCCTCCTCCTCCAACCCACTTATCAGCGAAAATCTTATATTCTTGTAATATTCGCACATATCAGTTCTTTTCGTTGCTGGATTTTTATTATTTATAAGGTCTTCATATTATATTTAAGGTCTTTTGTACAAGAAATGTTTGCCAGAGCCGTTTTTTCCTTTCAACACTTCTTCTTAGAAAAATTTCAATTTTTTTTTTTTTGTGGGATATCAGGTTTTTTTGTTGTCGATTTATAGAGTATACCTTGAATTAATTAGTGACGTTTTTTAGCAGGAGTCACTTTTTTCTTATTAACGTATATGGCGGGCGCGTACACAGGAGCGGTTTTGAGGTTTTTACTTCCCACTACCCCCTTCCTTCCCAAATGTCTGCAAAGTTGTTGTGCGCCAATTTGCGGCGGTTTATATCGCGATTATACCATATAAAGAAACAAAACTTAAAACTGTCTTAAAATTTCCTTTAATTAAGGTCATGTCTTTTGAATAAACCCAAAAAAATCCCGCTCGCTACGCTCGCCTTTGCATCATATAATACTTCAATGCTACAAGCAAATAATCGAAACTACTTATGACATTAAACTTGGCTAATTGGCTAATTAAATCCCAAATTTTACTTATCTCTGAATGCAGGTTTATTCGGGTACTCACCCATAAAATGTCCGATTGCTCACTTCGTGATTGGTTCAAATTCGATATAACACAAACGTCGTCTGAATGAACCTAAACCTAATTTGAAAATCTTGTTTTGCCATCAATGCTATCAATAGGTATCAAACCCGGAGAAAATATCAATCATAACCCTGGTGGTAACCCTAGCTCATATTATACAGAAGATCCGCTTCTCAACTTCGGTGCGATGACTTGAGCAAATGAGAGAGTAGGCGTGGCCTATTACATGCGATAGAGTAAATGCGTGCAGCTGAATAATTATCGCACACTGAATTAGAATAGAACATAATGACATAATGACGACACCAAACTATCGCAACGTCTTCGGCTCACCTAACCTTCCCATAAGACGTTTCTTTCTTTTCTCCTTAAATGTATGCTTAGCCAAAACCCTTCTCACCTTCCCCTGCCAGACAACGTGTAAAGCAAGTATACGCGGAATTAGCTTCGTTTTGTATGAAAATAATGACGTCACTGACACACGCATGAATTAACCACTAACTTTTTGGTTAAGTGATCTGAAAGATGAAGGAGGAGGCACGAAATTCGTAGAAAAAATGTTGTTTTACTAGGAATCTATAACGGCTACGGGAAAGTGTACAAATCGGGATGGTTTGGGACGACTCCAAACAGACGATCCAATATACGGTGAGCGAATTGCCGTGGCGGAATTGGTGAGGTGCGGCTAGACCGTACGCAATTGAACCCAACAACGAAAATTCTCAGAAGCGGCCATTTCCACGAATATTTTTCATTTGATAATGCAGTTTATATAAGTGGAACTTGCTCTAGTTGCCGAATAAATTTTTCAAATTCTTCACAGCTCATATCAGAATTGAGTTTGTTTACAAGTTCAGCTTTAACAAGCTCTACTTTCATTCATTCATCACGAACATCTGTTCATACATTCCCCAAATCTTGTCTACATAGGCATTACTTATAGGAATTGATAATTGTAATGCTTCGGACGCTGCAAATATTTTGGTCCACTTTATATCTAGAGGAACACGACTTTGGGAGCAATTTTTCGGACTATTTGAATTTCGTCATTCAATAATTAGCTTACAAAAAAGTCTTGATTACATTTTTTGAAATGCCAATGGATTCTATACATACTCGGAGACTGTGGCACTGGCAACCCTAGCTCAGATAGCTCAGAACAGAAATTGAGATGAGACTTTTGCAAATGAGAGAGTAGGCGTGGCCTATTAATGCGTTTACATGCGATATGCGTCGCATATAAACGCAATTACTTAAAAATATTCTTTCATGTTCCGGTAATAAAGGCTTCCTCAGGCTGCGAGTTTTTTCAACACCGACGCCCTATCGGTCGCCTTGATAGATTCTCAGTAAAGCCGGATTTTTTTGCGGCAATGTTAATATTTTTAACTTTCACACTACTTTCGCACACAAATAAAAAGCTATTTCGCAACTAGTGATTGCACTCTGTAGCCCAAGCAGCGTAACATGTACATACATATGTACATTATGTACATTCACATATTCGTGTTATCCCTCGGGCCGATGATCTTCAGAATATATCTCAAAATTCTCAAAATCAGAGGCGAGGCCTTTATTCTAAATGATTCCCACAAAATATTACAATTGTACATCTTTAAAGCTATTGTGAAATTTTAGGAATTGCTGCAATCCCTGCAGGAATAGCAGCTGGAGCTTATTACGATATGGCAGCAACCACAATTACTGGTCAAGAACAAGGATTTGTTGCAGCGATTAATGATGCGTGTAAAGATCCTTCCGCGGGAAAATTTTTTGATGTAGTCGCCAGTGCTAATCACAGAAAACTAAATCTTTATTTTGGAAAAGAAATGTAAGAATGTTAACACTCGTTCAGATGTAGCAGAGGTTGCTGGTATATTGAGGAATTTTCTTGACTTTCTGTACGCCGACGTTCTGTCGCCTTGGCAAATTCCACTGCGACGCACGCTCGCTTCGACGACACAAGGAGACGGGGCAGAAGATTTCTTTGGCGTAAGTTTGATGTCGCTACGTTACACAGATCAAAATATAAAAATAAAATAATAATGTGCATCCCGAGTTTATGAATCAACCAGTAACCCGAAAACGATTGAGACTTCCCCCCCTTTCATTCGATTTCTTATTCGGCTAGGTGACATCTCCAACCCTATCTTTTCTGCATGCACTATACGATACACCCTGCATAAATAAATTGTTTTAAAATAAAATATGTTTACATATAATTTAAAATGGGTACGGTTTATTAGGATTGCAAAGATAGTTGATAAATCAAGAATTATTCTTGCTTTATTATTATTAAGAAGTATGACATTTTTTTAAAATTCTAGAGGGGGTATTCTCATGTGACCACTTCGAAAAATCATATTTCGATAGTAAAACCTATTGAAAATATGCTGTGAAAAATTCAGACCGAAATTCCTAGTATTAAATAAGTTACAACTCATAGTCGCCCCCGCGCCAGGTCTGCAGCTGCTACATATCTATTGTTTTCACCGGTATTTTATACCTGCGTACGGAGTTTCTAACTGTCAACTTTAGTATATTGCCTACCTTTGTATATGTAGAATAGTGTATATAAATTTTTGTCGTGAATTGTGAAACTGTATGGTCCAGGCATAGCAGATTAGTGTAAGTATACATTTTCCACGAAATTTCTGCACTTGAAACTTTAAACGCATTTTTCTCGAAACATCATTTTCTAAAGCGGTCAGGGTCCTAACAAAAAAACTAATCAACCGATTGCTTTGAAATTTATATATAACATATGTTCTTCTACTCATTAATAGTTATCGTCCGTACCAAAATTGCTTATTTTCGAAAATATTTTCTTATTTTTTTTAAACGATTTTTAACAAAAAAAAACCAAGATTTTCGTAACTTTTTTTTTTACAGTCCGCCATTTTTTTTTCAATGAAATTGATTAATTCTAGTACGGACGATAGCGACAGACGTACTGAACAATAATCCATTCGATTTTTTCATTTCAGATAACATGACCAGCCGCTATTACCATGGCCAGGGACCTGCTTTTTTTTTGGTGTCTACTTTAATTTTAAAAAAAATATAAACAATGTAAAATAAGCAAAAAAAAAACAATTTCTTTATACAGCTTAAGATACAAATAAAAACATATAAAAAAATTAAAATGATTGGATTTTATTGTCTTATAAAAAAAAATTCCCTAAAAAGAGGCATAAATGTTCACATGAGAATACCCCCTTAAAGGTACAAAGTTGTAAGAAAAGAGATACATCTAGATAGATCTTTATTAACAATTGCACCGTGGAATACCAATTCATTTGAATTGTGTGAAAAATATCCAAACAAAACAATTTAACAAAATTTTAGATATGTACAATAAATATAAAAATATTATAATATACTAAAAAGTGTTCCTTCCCTACACCTAAAAATATTTATCCGCCATTCCGCATTTATTCAACATTTAATTCCTCGCAGTGGCAGAATTAATCGCACAAATCAATTAACCTGAGAACAACCCCCTGTCATCACATCAGTGTATCATTCCAAGAAGCAGAAAGAAGCAGAATATCGCTGTTTACGTATTGCTCGAGTTTGGCACCGATTTACGGCCGCTGAGCTGAGAGAGCTAGCGCTCGTGAGCATACCGTGCAAAGCTTCCTTGCACGTCTGACAATGATAAAAGTTCATTGTAAAATTCAATTGCAACTTTCACTGCGACTAATACTTTGAAGTTTGATTAGCAAGAAGGTCGCGAAGAATGTAAACCGAAAGCTTTCGGTTACTGTGTGTAGTGTTTATTTACGAGTATCAACGAGGAAGCTGTTTCATATTGTTACGCTAGTCGATTTTTGTATCGCTACAATTCCAGCGAACTCTCAGTTAATTCAGCGGTTGGCTCCACGAATTATTTAATTTGGTTCCGAACCCTCTTCTGCTGCTAAGCAGCAACCGAATTGTCGGCAGAAGTTTGCTCTGGCAAGGCTTTGGCTTGCTGCAAGAGCTTTTCCCCTCCGTATCACCTCGAATTCAATGACCGCCGTGAAACACACACAGCGCGCGGTCTACACACTACACAGGGCGTAAGCTCACCACGTCTGCGCTCAGTGAGATATAAGTGTGGGATAGTGGAGTGGTGAGTACTACACTTCTCCACTGTTTACGTTCGCCGGTAGTTCTAGTAATTGAATGAACGACTGGCTGCTCGGGCGATGGCAGTCGGTTATTTTAATGAAAGCGGTGTGTTCCCGAATGTGAATCGCGAGTGAATCGAGTGGACGGTAAAGGCGGTATCGTTCCGCCACAAGTGAAGTTTAGGAAAAGTGCAGTGATTAATTCGTTTTGTTTTGTAGGAGACGGCAGCGGATGGCGACGTGGGAATCTGGACGGCAGACGGCGAGGAACTCAGTCCTGGGGGTATCCACAGGTAAGCGAATTTTGTTTTATTTGCGCAGTTAGGGGATCGCGGCAAGTCGTGTCCCAGTGTAATCGCGTGGTTTTCTTTTGGGGCTTCGCTGGCACAGGCTTTCCTTGGCCGGTCTCGGTGTGTGTGTGTGCCAGCCGGCGAAACCGAAAAGTTGCTGTCGGCCGCGAAAAGTTGCGGCAACAAGTCGCTCGCAATGTTATTGCGTTTCTGTTCACTAATTTTCACAAATTCTGCACCCGTCACAACTAAAAACAAGGTTCGCTATTACGAGTATTGGTTAACCAAAAAAAACAATCGATTACTTGATTACTAAATTTTACTTTAACGTTTTAGCACGCGGTACGGAAGACACTTCTTTTCTCGGGGAACACTTGGTCAAGAAGGAAGACCTAATGGCGGTCAGCTGTCCTTCCGGCCTTGACCTCGCTTGGCCTTGATCGCTGCTGTCTTCCGCGTCGCTTCAGTCGCCAGGTGAGTACTAAACTCAGTGCGTTCGAAGCATTACCAAAAACAAATAATTAATTTGTTCTTTTTCTAGGGCCCGTAACACTACCCCCCCGTTTAGAAGAAGAGCTGTCCTCAGCTCTTGGAGGTAGAAAAAGGACTTCGCGGGAAACGACTACTAGACCGTCGCTGAGTTTTCGCCGCTTCGTGGGAGTCTTCTCCCTTCCTCATCGGGTACAGGGTAGGTCCTATTGAGGGCCTCGGCAGGTGCGTTTTTGTTGGTTTTTTTTTGTCTTTTTTTTTTTATTTTATTTTTTTGTTTTGTTTTTTTTCGTGTGACCAGCTTGAGCCGTTGGCATTTCCGCCCGCGCGCGGTATTTCAATGTAGGGTAGAGGTCGACCGGCCAAGCTGCGGAGCAAGCAACGGCGGAGGTTTGAGCGAGCGCCTCCGACTCGTTCGACAGGAAAAAAAAAAAAAAATCCGGATCCCAGCAAAATTTTTTTATTTTATTTTATAATTCATTTGTCCGTTATTTTATTTATTTTGCGGAGCAAGCAACGGCGGAGGTTTGAGCGAGCGCCTCCGACTCGTTCGACAGGAAAAAAAAAAAAAAATCCGGATCCCAGCAAAATTTTTTTATTTTATTTTATAATTCATTTGTCCGTTATTTTATTTATTTTGCGTACGATAAAAAAAATTCATGTTGTAAATTTCGCCCTTAGTCCATTTTCGCGTTTTCGATTTCGCCCATTTCGTTGACACTGCGGATTCTATCCGTTATCGTACGCGCTTCTTATTTTATTAGCCTAAGTTTCTAGTCTAATTTTCTAATTTTAAGGTTCTAGTCTAAGTTTTGTAGCCTAAGTCCTAGTTTAAGTTTTTTTTTCTTTCAGGGTTTTACTTTAAATTCATCTCCCACATTTTTTGTTTAACCCACTTAATCCATTTTATTTCGCTTTTATTTTATTTTCGGCTCCTTCAATGCAACTCCTATGCATTCGCGCCGTGATGTTCGCCTGCCGTCGTTTTCGTTTTCTGCTGTACCTTTAGTCTGTTATTTCGCGCTTTCTTTTTTTTTTTCTCTGTTGTCGGGTTCCACCGGACTTTGCGCTCAAAGCACAATCCCAGCACCGTGGAACCGTTCCTTCTCCTGGCTCCGGACTCATGTCGTCTTGTAAGGGGCTAGCCTATCGCGGTGTACCACAAAGCGTTTGTTAGTGGTCTTGTCCTTGATCCTGTAGACCACCTCCGTTATGGCCTCCTCGATTTCGTAGGGGCCGACCCAGTCGAGCTGCAACTTCGGGCAGCGGCCTTTCCTCCGTTTCGGGTGGTACAGCATCACCGTGTCTCCGCTCCTAAACGGTGTTCCTCGCGTCGCAAGATCATAACGATCTTTCATTTGACGGTTTTTATCCCCTATCCTCTGCCTAGCGTACTCGTACACTTCCTTTAGCCGCGTGGTCAGCCTCTCCTCATACTCTGAGGGTTCCGTGTGGTCCGCCGGAGGTTCTCCCGTGTAGAGCTGTACGGGCAGACGCAGCTCTCTCCCTAGAGTCAATGCGGCGGGTGTCAGACCGGTGGTGTCGTGTACTGCGGACCTATACGCTAGGAGGAGAAAGGGTAGATGCTCATCCCAGTCCCGTTGGTGTTCCGCCACGTATTTCGCGAGGAAATCCAACAGTGTTCGGTTGAACCGTTCCACCATTCCGTCCGACTGGGGGTGCAGGGCTGTGGTCCTCGTCTTGTCGATGCGGAATTTCCGCATCACAGCCTGGAAGACGGCGGACTTGAAGTTTCTTCCCTGGTCGGAATGGAGTTGTTTGGGTAATCCGAACCTGCTGAAGACGTGGTGGATAAGGGCATCGGCTACTCGTTCCGCTGTTTGGTCCTCCAGCGGTATGGCTTCCAGCCATTTGGTGAAGTAATCACCAACGACTAGCACGTATTTGTTGCCCTTAGTTGTCACCGGCAAGGGTCCAAGGATGTCGATTGCAATTCGTTCGAACGGCACTCCCACGTTGTAAATTTGCAACCGTGCTCGAGTCCTTGGAATCGGTCCCTTCCGTCGCTGGCAGATCGCGCATCGCAACACATAGCTTTCGACATCTTTCGTGCATCCGACCCAGTAGTACCTGGACTTTATTTTTCGGAGCGTTTTCTCCACACCGAGATGTCCACCGGCGGGTCCGTCGTGTAGCTGCTCCAGGATTTCTTGCCGCATATTACCGGGTACCAGGATTTGGCGGTAGTCTCCCTTCCCGTCGGTAAATTTCCGGAGCACGATGTCGTTTTCCAGCTCCAGCGTGGAAAACATAGCCCAGTATGCTTTTAGGAGGGGGTCGGCGCTGGTGATTTCCTCCTTCTCCGGTCGGTTCCCAGTCCTAAGCCATTCTCGGAGGACTGGGTCCTTTGCCTGCTCGGTAGCCATTTGTCCTTGGACAGTTATTGAGCACGCTTTTAGTTGCTGTCGCTCCTCCGCTCTTTCGCAGTGCCTACAACCACTTTCTTCACAGGGGCGTCGGGATAAAGCGTCCGCGTTCGCATGTCGAGTGCCCGCTCTGTGCTCGACCGTAAAGTTGTACTCTTGTAGGCGCTCAATCCAGCGCGCGATTTGGCCCTCTGGCTGCTTGAAATTCATCAGCCAACGGAGCGAAGCGTGGTCTGTCCGCAGTGTGAAGTGCCTACCGAGCAGATATGGGCTGAAATGGCTTATTCCTTTTACAGGCAGGCAAGCAATTCCTTTTTCGTCGCGCAGTAGTTCTCCTCGGCACGGCTCAAGGTTTTGCTGTAATACTCCAGCAGCCTTTCTTGTCCGTTCTGGACTTGGGACAGGACAGCGCCCCATGCAGCATCGCTGGCGTCCGTGTCCACGATGAAATCTCCGGTTGGCAGGGGCTGGCTGAGTATTGGAGCGGTTGTGAGCATTTCCTTGAGTGGAGAGAAGGCTTGTCCGCATTCAGGAGTCCAGTCGTACTTCACGTGCTTCCCTGTGAGAGCCGTGAGGGGTTTCGCAATGGCCGAAAAATTGAGAATAAATCGGCGATAGTACGCGCACAGGCCTAAGAACGACTGGACCTCCTTCTTGCACCTTGGCACTGGCCAGTCCCGTACGGCAGCTATCTTCTCGGGGTCTACTAAAATTCCGTCTTCGGACACAACGTGCCCTAGGAAATTCACCCTACGCTTACAGAGCTGGCATTTGTTTGGCGCAAGTTTTAGTCCCGCAGCTTTCAGGCGAGTTAGAACGAGGTCCAGGTGTTCCATGAGCTCTTTGAAGGTCTCTCCATGGACGATAATGTCGTCCAGGTACACTAAGCAGGTAGTGTAGGGGAGCCCTTCCAGGAGCAATTCCATCAGCCGCTGGAATGTCGCCGGTGCGTTCGTTAATCCGAAAGGCATCACGGTGAATTCCCACAGCCCATTGCCCATGGTGAAGGCTGTTTTTTCGCGATCGGCTGGGTTGAGCTCTACCTGCCAGTATCCTGACTGCAAGTCCAGGGTCGCAAACCAGGAGGACCTGCCCAAAGCGTCCAGAGTCAGGTCGATTCGTGGCAACGGATACGAATCTTTCTTCGTCACTGCGTTGAGCCTTCTGTAGTCTATACAGAATCTGAGACTCCCATCTTTCTTCTTCACCAACACCACTGGTGAACTCCAAGGGCTAGTGGAGGGTTTAACTACCCCTAGCGTCTCCATCTCACGCAATATTTCGCCCGCCTCGCTACGCCGCGCGAAAGGAATCCTGCGAGGGGGTTGTTTGATGGGGTCGGCGTCTTGGGTCTTAATTTGGTGTTTTAGGACACCCGTCCGTTCCAGATCCTGTTTGCCCTGGGAAAACGCTGAGGCATGTTTGCGCAGCAGTGACGACAGCTTCGCACTCTGTTCGTGGTCCAGGTCCTGGTTGGACGCAACGAATAGTTGCTCAAGCTCCACGCTATGTCCTGACTCTTTCGTTGCTGCTTCCGTTTTTGTTTCCTCGACCAACATTACCTCTTCCCCTCGGGCCAGAATAGTGTTGAGGGGAATTTTCGCCGGTTTGCTCGAAATGTTGCTGACTCTCGCCCAGACGACTCCAGATGAGCATTCTGTCAGCGTAGGGGCCACGACTAATTCGTTCCTGTTCTCCGTGCTGGTCAGGAGCATTGTGGTTCGCGGTAGTGCGGAGACGTTAAGGCGAATCAGAGCGTCAGTGTCCGGGGGAATAATCACCTCTCTACATGTCGTCGCATAATTTTCCGCCGCCGATGCGTCATGTAGACGTATTTGATGCTCTCCGACATGTAGAGAGCCGTTGCCGAAATCGAGCCTACATTTGTACCTCAGGAAGAAGTCCATTCCTAGGATACACTCATCCTCTATCGCCGCAATATTGAAAGGATGGCGCGCCGCAAAGGTCTCGATTCGTATAGGTATTTCCGCCGTCCCCATTATCTCTGATTCCTCACCGGTAACGCTTTTGATTACCGCCTTTGTTCGCCGCATACGCAAATTTTTTGCGCTAGCCCTAATTATGTCCGGGTGAACGATTGACTGGCTAGCTCCGGTATCAAGTAAAATGTTGCAGGGGACCCCGATTACTTCGCCCTCTATTTGGAGGTTCCCCTGATATTTAGCCGAACTGACACGGATTACGGGGCGCTCGGTGTCCGCTAACTCTAGCCCCTGTAGGTTAGCCCCGATCCATTTAAATCGGCCGTGTCAGCCGGTGTTAGGGGTGTGGCGTTATAATCCCTGCTAGTTGATGGTATCGCCGCGAACGAATTCCGCGCGGGCGGGTTGTTGGACGCCACTGTAGCCGCATACGTGTTCGTCGTTGTCCTCGTCTGGGGTCGTAGCAGCAGCGAGACGTTTTTGGCTGCTGGAGTCCTGTTCGTCCACAGAACGTCGAACACAACCTCGTCTCCTTCTCTCAGGACCCCGGAAGCGTTTGCCGGTACATTCGCAATTTCGTTCCGGTGGAGCAACACATTCTCTCCATTATCATTCCGCGTGATGAAGCCGAAATTGCGCCCTTCCAGGAAAACCCTAATTTTTCCGCTCACCGATTTTTCGGTGATTTCTTGGGCGGGTCGATTTTCCTTTCTGGGTCGGGGTCGCGGTGATCTTGGTGGTGATCCTGGCGCTGGAACCGTTGGAGCGCTTCTGGGCGGGTTAGACCTCGACGTCGCCTTACTTTTTCTAGAGGTCTGCGGTTCCACCTCGGCAACAGCTGTTCGGACCTGTCTTCGGCAGATTCTAGTGGCCTCCCTGCTCGCCTCGATCCGCTCTTCTAGCGCCAGAGCGTCGTCGACGGTTGAGGGCAGGGTGTCGCGTACGCGCTGCTGGATCTCCATATCCGCAATTCCGTCAATAAATTGCGCCAAGGCCACTGCTTCACGGGTCGAGATTGGAGCATCTTCGAAAGCCAGCGAAGCGTGCTCCTGTACTCTGGTGGCGAAATCCTTCAGGGCTTCCCTTGTCGCTTGTACGCACCCTCTCAGCTTGATGTGAGCTACCGTTTTCTCCATCCGGTTGCTGAACCTGGTGTCGAACGCCGCATCCAGTCTCGCATAGTCCGTCCGAGTGTTGTCATTGAGGGTGTCGTAAAACGTCAGCGCCGTTCCCCTAAGAAAAGGTACGAGATAGAGCGCCTTCATCTCTTCCGACCATCCACTAATCCTCGCCACTGCCTCGTAATGCCGTCGATAAATCCGCCACGGCTGTCTACCGTTGTACTCTTATTGCGACCTCTAATCAAGTCTCAATAATCTGGGTGCCTGGCCACTGTAACATAGCAGGCAATGAGACTGCGGACAGGTTGGCGAAAGAAGGGGCCTGCTCTTCCTTTATAGGACCAGAACCCTACGTGGGTGTTGCACCATCTCTCATCAGTCGCTCGATGGAGGATTGGGTCCGCTCTGAGCACAATGAGAGGTGGGCCGCGAGATTGGATTGTAGACAGTCTAAGATGTTCTTGCATCGAGTCGACCTAGGCCTCGGCAGACGTCTACTCAACCTCAGTAGATGCCACTTGAGCCAAGCAATGGCCATTATTACTGGCCATTGCTGGCTGAATAAGCATCTTCATACTTTACGAATAGCGGATTCGCCGCTTTGCGGATGCGAGTTGGAGGACGAGACTATTGCCCACTTTTTGTGTGCATGTCCGTTCTACAACAGTGCCAGAACCGCTTTTTTCGGGAACTACCATGTAGATCCGAATGATCTACATAAACTCACGCTGCCCACCATCTTGAGCTTTGTTAGAAGAACTGGTCGTCTAACGGCTCAATCTGGGCACCGAGATTAACTCAGATGTCGGTCTCTCTTCTCGAGGTTTGTACAATGGACCTTTAGTCTAAGTGCAGGGTTTAGATACCCGCCTCATGATAATCTACATCTACATCTATATGGCATCAAATGGTATAAGGATTATTAATCCAATCTGTTCTTTAGGCTCGAAGATGCACTAGACTATGATTCATACGTGGACGCTACTGTGACTAAAGACAACAAGCAGGAAAAGCTGAGCAAGTTGAAAAAACATGACGAACAAAAGCCTGACAGACATATTCCTCAATCTAACGCGCAATTTACTACGTTGTCGGAATTATCTGAATTGCTACATCGTGTTAACGAAGATCCAAATCGTGATCCAAATAATGACCCAACACGTACTTTGGAGAAAAGGTTAAGCCAGTTAATGAGATGGTCATGGATACCTTTGGATATTCCAGAACAATTTGCGTACACGGTAAAGATTTATTCAAATTAAGCCTTATTCGAATGTTAATCCTTTTCTCTAGGCCGCAGTTCAATTAAACAGCGATGTTCAGGGATTACATCACAGTTTCATTCGTCATATGACTGAATGGGAGGACGTTATTTCATTTGATTCAGCGTTAATGAATCGTCTCTCTCCAATTATGAGCGAAATTAGACGTTTTCTGTCTGTGACTGCGAATACAGCGCAAGGAGCACGAGAGAAATCTCAAAGAGCTCGAGAAGATTTACGAAATGCTCTCAGGAAACCAGCGAACGGTAAGCTTAATACGTTGAGATTTTTGTATATTACTCGTAGATAATAAATATCATATTTTTTAGATGTTTATTTGGATGTCAAAAAGGCTTTCGTTGAAATTCAAATGTTATTGTACCGCTTTATGCAAGAAAACTTCACTTTTGACAAATATATTGGAAGAACTGTGAATGCAGAAGGTCACATCCAATTACATTTCAAAGTGAAGACAATAACAGGAAAAACCAAGGTTATGGTCATTTGCGTTTCAGACACGTTGTATCACCCATGCTTCAACCCTCCTCTGTACAATGATAAGCGCCCAACAAGAACGGTCGTAACAGTGTTCTTTAAACCATGGTGGGAGGGTTACAGCAAAACCCTGATTGAAACAAAAGAAGAAATGGAAAATAAAAAAACAATACGATAAATCTTCATAAATTGATTTTTATAGCCGAATACCAAGGCTGATATTTTTTTAATTTGTTTATTGTAATCACTGTGGCATTATCTCTATAAATAAATGTTATCATAAAAGCAATAATTGTTTTGTGGGTGTATAGGAGACCTATGGTCAATTTTGAAATTCCAATCACTTTTACTCATTGAGATCACAGCATCATCCTGAGATCTCGATGTGTAACCATAAACCGGCTGAACGGAAGCATGAGAAATATTTCGCTACAAATACAATTGAAATTCCCGAAAAGAAGTGCGCGTAAGTATGTATGTACACTTCCTAATGGCTCACCTTTTCTACCCATTTCCGTATAAATAAATAATTCCCGAACATGCTAAGACATGTTTGAGAATTGTTTTTCATGCTTAGCACTTTCACGTCAAGGTCAGATGTGTGCAGCCGGTCACGTTGCAGTCGGGGCACGAGACACATAGTGTTTATTTTTTTTATTACTTACAATATTTATTTATTTATTGACACGTGCTTTGCTTACATCATACACGGGGTTCCAACACAAAAAGTAATTACAATAGTATAGAATAGAATATAAAAATATATAAAGATAATTGACTTAAAAGTTAAATAAATACAAGAGCAGTAAATATAATAAGTATAATTGTCGAAACCGTCTTTCAAATATCAGTTTACGTTTTGACGACATTAATAATTCAGAATAAAGTCAAACAAAGCTTGTATAAATTTTGTTGTTTTTGCTTGTTCGGAAAGCGTTAAGGGGGACAATATTTTCACGACAAGATCTTGTGAAGGATGTGGATTGCCCAAATACGTTAAACGGATGTTTCGTGTTGCCTCACATTCAAAGAAAGTATGATAGATCGTGTCGGGAGAATTAGATATACATACAAAAATTATAAACATGCCCGATTACCGCCTTCCAAAGATCTGCGCCAAACGCCTGGAAAGCCTGGCGAATGGGGACTCCGTGAGTGAGAGGTACAACTGGCTATTGCAAATCAGAAATCTCTGCCTGGTTGACGAGGACCCGAGCCTCCTCACACTAGATTACTTAGCGTCCAATTCAAATGACATATTAGACCGAACCAGACTAAGATTAAGAAGCTGATTTTAACCGTTTATCTCAAACAAGGAGCTTGCAGTTGCTACCGTTGTTGCCTCTCGCCACGGGCCCTCAGACATACTTACAATATTTATTAATTAAGTTCAGCTCATGCCAAAGTGCAGAGGAAGGACGAGAGGCGTCGTTGATTGTATTGCAAAGTTTAAATTCACAACGAGTCGTTAAGAAAAGAACGTGTTGCCGAAATGAAGCAATATCAAGAGTATCCCCGTTCGAATAGAGTTTGAGAAATCAAGTGATCGAGAAAAGACCAAATAACCCTGAGCGCAAACATAGGAAACGGCAATCGGTGACATATTAGAAAAAAGGTTCAAAAAGACATCGATCACTCAGAAAACATTGAACCAGTGTTCTGCGCCGTCCTCATCCTCCCCGCACGACGCGCATGTAGAGTCACTGACGATTCCCAGGGCATGTAGATGTTTTCCACATGTATTTCAGGAAAGTGTCTGCAGTGCACTTATCGGGACGTTCTATAAAGAGTTTGGTGTGTCTCCAAGTTTGTAATACGGATCATCTCTGTGCATGGAATGGATTTTCTCCATGTGCCGAGTTATCCAGTTTTTCACTATTGTAGAATTCGCGCCAATCTGTGGTGCCGGTCAAAAGGGGATGCATTTCGCGCCTTCCTTTGCTAGGCTATCAGAGTTTTTGATGCCCTAGATGTCTTAATGAATGGTGGTATGATTGATTGTTGAGATGCTAGTAAAATATGAGAAAAACAAATACATAACAAAAATAGAAACAACCCAGCGGGAAATGGAACCATTCTATCATGCAAACTTGACGCCTGCCGTGGAAGGTGCGAAGCACGACTCTTTATTGCACACCTTGTAGGACATTTGTATAAGCATGGAAGAACAGTTGAAACTTTTTGGTGTGCTTACTCCTAGCTTCGATGGAAGGAATGAGGTACGCATGCCTTCTCATTGAACATTTCATAGGACTTTTCAAACAAAGGAAGAGCATTTTAAGCTTTTCATTGTGTTTTGCCTCTTGATTATAATATTATACAGTTTTAATTTACAATTATGGAATAACGCGGGAAAATATAGGGCGGGCCTGCTAGTATAGAAATATGTATACAGAGTTACAGGTATCTATAGTCGTACTGAATACTGAAGGACGTTATTATTCAGGTCATTTCTGATGGATTTGATCCTGTAACATGGTATCCGAAACTTAACCGTTATGGAGATATTGAATTTTAAAGATGTAGAAAAATCTTTATTTTTTGGCTTTTTGGCTTTTTTTTCGATTTTTTTCGGATTAGAGCTCCTAGGGTCCGTTTTTCTATGTATCTAGTTAGAGGGCATGTCAATTAATAAAAATGATTAACAAAAACTGAACCTACTACTAACAGCCTAAAAAGACTGCTCGACAACGGTTAGAAGTAAAGAATTTTCAATAAGTGTTTTTAACTTTGAAGCGCTTTTTTTGAACAAAAATTTATGGAACTTATTCTGCAAATAATTTTAATAACTTCTACGTCTCTTTAGCTATTCAAAAAGATATAACACTTGCTATTAAATAGGCTTAACATTGACCAAATAACAGTTAAGGTAGTAGAGGGTACATGTATTAGTTTGAGGTAAAAGTAGCTAGAATACGTAAAAAAACAAAAACAAAAAACAGAGCAATGTTTTTATAATTCCTGTTCGACATGGCCGCCGCTATTTCTTACACAAATTCTCATTATTTCCTCCTCGCCGACCATGCCATGGATCCGCCTCTTCCAATCCATTGATTTGGGTATTTCTAGTCCAACCATGCTCGAACACTTCTTCTGTAGTGCGCAGGGCAGCCATCATGTTGAAAGAACTTGTCTCGTCTCAATGAAATAGGCAAGTCTTCCATCAAGGAGGGTAACTCCTCCCTCAAAAAGTTTTCATATGTCTCGCCATTCAAATTATTGGCAGGAAGTAATGCCCTATCAAGTTATTTGATATTATGCCCATCCACACATTTAGACTGAATCTCCTTTGTGACCCTTTTATTCTTTTTTTTTTTTTGGTTTTCTTGCGCTTTGGGAGCCCAATAATGGGCGTTATGATAATTTGTGATGCCGACTTTATCATCGACTCATCTGTCCACATGATTTTCTTAAAAAATCTGGATCTTCAATATCGGCATTGAGCATAAATCTGCAGAAGTCTAGTCGCCTCAATGGATCCCCTTCTTCAATTACTTGCACTGGCGTGTAATGGTGAGGGTATTGCCCAGAAATGTGCATTACGAACCAGACTTTCCACTCAGAAATACCAAGCCGTTGAGCGATAACATTTGTTGACGTGGTTGGGTCGGCTTCAAAGAGACATCGTATTTCAGTTGCTTCGTCGATGACTGCCCAGCGCACTACAGAAGAAGTGTTCGAGCATGGTTGGACGAGAAATACCCAAGTCAATGGATTGGAAGAGGCGGACCCATAGCATGGCCGGCGAGAAAGAAATAATGAGAATTTGTGTAAGAAATAGCGGCGGCCATGTCGAACATGAATTATAAAAACATGGCTCTGTTTTTTTGTTTTGTTTTTTTTACGTATTTTAGCTACTTTTACCTCAAATTAAAAATTTGCCCTCTACTTCCTTAACTGTTATTTGATTAATGTTTAGCCTATTTAATAGCTAGTGCTATACCTTTTGGAATAGCTAAAGAGACGTAGAAGTTTTTAAAATTACTTGCAGAATAAGTTCCATAAATTTTTGTTCCAAAAAAGCGCTTCAAAGTTAAAAACACTCGTTGAAAATTCTTTAATTCTTACCGTTGTCCAGCAGTCTTTTGAGGCTGTTAGTAGTAGGTTCAGTTTTTGTTAATCATTTTTATTAGTTGACATGCCCTCTAACTAGACACATAGAAAAACGGACCCTAGGAGCTCTAATCCGAAAAAAATCGTTAAAAAAGCCAAAAAATAAAGGATTTTTCAAAATCTATAAAATTCAATATCTCCGTAACGGTTAACTTTCGGATACCATATTACAGGATCAAATCCATCAGAAATGACCTGAATAATAACGTCGTTTTATATTCAGCGCGAATTTCCCTGTAACCCCATATATTATAAGTTAAATAACAGTTTAAATAAATGGTTGAAAAATAAGTCGGCACATTTACGCTTAAGAAAAAACTGAAAATTTGTGCTTTTTAAAACACGACCAGTGTCTTTCTGCAACAAAACGTGGATGAACTCGAAAAGAAAAATCCCGAATTCTTACGAATAAGCTGCAGTTAAAAGCACAATGCAGGCCTTGCACCAAGCTTCCTTCGAGATCCACTTGGAAAGACTTATAAATATTTTTATTCTCTCATTTTGTAATTGTTGAACTATTAGTAGTTCCACAAGGCTTCATGAGGTAACTCTTGACATCTCCCGTTGAAAATTATGATTTCCTGAAATCTCCTTCTAAAAGTTTGTCAAGGTCTGTGTCCAATTTCTTGAGGCGATTATAAATAAAGCGATTTTTTAAACTATCAATGCTCTTTGAACAGTGCGTCAATTGTTGATCAATTGTAAGTCCACTTGAATCAGACTGACAAACTACGAGAACATCTCGTACGATTCGGCCAGCTTCTTCATCAGATCGACTTATTATCAGTTGTCCAATAACGACCATGAAGAATTTCTTCACCAAACGCTGCACAGATTACAACAGGATCGCATAATTATGCATAAAATCAGAATTGACTGATGTATGTTGGAATATTTTTTTTCAGGATGCATTGACGTATTCCGTTATCGTTTGATGCCTAGTAAACGCATTAATGTTTGTAATCGGCAAAGCCTTTCCATTTTCCATCGTCAGACACGACTTCTCTTGTTGAACTTGCACCGAGACAATTCTTCCAGTTCCGAAGCCAGTTAGCAATGAGCATCGCATCGTGCTTCTCAGAAAGCACTGCACACACTGATAATTGTCTCATTTTCCCAATTGATTATTAAGTCATATAAAAAAATGTGACCTGACATACTGCCATCACGTCGCATGATTTTGGCAACGAGTTTTCCAGTACCGTCAATCAAAATTTTCGCATTAGTCTAATTGACTCGAAAATACTCGAGATGTGCGTGCAATTGTTGCACCGATGAATACCACACACAAAATGGGTCCTGACCGATTGCATGAATTGAGTGCTTTAATGCATTCCCTTGTAGCATTTGCAGCGCTGTCACCGGATTTGGGTGCAATCGTGTTCCGAGAACATACTCGGATTTGGCATCTCTTAGCGCTTGCTGGCTATACAAATGAGGTGGCATATCGTCTCCGAGAAGCATTAACTTATTTCCTAAGTTTTTCTGGAGAATTGAAGTAAGTTTTCCAGTTTCAGACATTTCTTTTTCGATTTTTTTTCGTTCTGGATTTCGGAGACGCCATTTGCTACAGGGTTTTTCTGTGGGGTCATTTTGTATTGTGGCAGTAACAACAATAACGTCTCTCTCTAAATCGGTGCTAACCATGTCGACTGTTGAACCACACTTGCATGCGCCAGTAAACAATCACCTTTTACATATATGAAGCTGAAATTAGCAGACTGCAATCAGTACCGGCCCGAGGCAAGATTTGGGATGAAGCGAGATCCAGCTATGGCGCCCCCTTCTTGTCGCTATTATAGGTACTCGTGGCAAAAAAGGGTTAGTAGTGTCGTACTAGTATTGGAAGCACCACGCTTTACATAATACTGATAAAAATAATTGGTGTAGAATAGCAAATGAAATAAGTATGAAAGTAGTAAGGTGACCACCCCACGTCTACTTACCACCAGGTGCATAAGTGACAAGTTACCTGAAGATCGGTTGGCATGCCACCGGTTGAGTTTTTTGCAAGACGGTACCCACCGCCTGATAAGAAGAGCTTGAGGCGGGAGCGGGAAAGACAAGTCCCTGTTCCGTGCACCGGGGGGTAAAAATAAAAAGCTGCGTCGAGGTCGAGTTGTGTTGTTGCAGATGGCTGGTTGAAGGGGGAGAGTTGGTGCTGTTTGTGGGAAGGACGGGAGACAATAACCGGTTTTTGGAGCGTTCGTTTCCCTCTCTTCAAGTTCACCGGCACAGTCTTCTTCATTTTCAAGATCATCTCTTATGCAACTAAATAAGTAGATGTCGCACGTGCTCTCCAAAAAGCACATGCCTGCCAGAACAGCAGGCAAAGCAAAAAGCGATTCTTTATTTTACCTGGTTTTTGTCCCCCGTCTCTTCTGAACACCCCGGGCTGCAGGTTTTCTCTTCTTTGGTGCTGCACTTCAATTGAGGTGAATAAAGTTGTTGTTATCAACAGATCATTAAAACGGGCACAATATCTGCATCGTGGTACACGCTCGCGTCACTAACAAGACCAGGTTCACTGACTGCGATCGGTCGTTTTGCTTTAATCTTTTTTCAGCTCTTTATCACCCGCTGCACGCCAAGAGCCAAGACCAGGTGCATAGCAAACGGCATAACTTGTTTTTCGTTCACAAACTGCTACTCCGGCCAGCAACTTTTTCTTTGTTTTGATTTCAGCCGACTTTTCACCTTCTGTTCGCAGCAGCATCACGACTTTTGTTTTTATCTCTCAAAAGCGCTACTTATTCGTAGTAGTAAGGTGACCACCCCACGTCTACTTACCACCAGGTGCATAAGTGACAAGTTACCTGAAGATCGGTTGGCATTCCACCGGTTGGGTTTTCTGCAAGACGGTACCCACCGCCTGATAAGAAGAGCTTGAGGCGGGAGCGGGAAAGACAAGTCCCTGTTCCGTGCACCGGGGGGTAAAAATAAAAAGCTGCGTCGAGGTCGAGTTGTGTTGTTGCAGATGGCTGGTTGAAGGGGGAGAGTTGGTGCTGTTTGTGGGAAGGACGGGGGACAATAACCGGTTTTTGGAGCGGGCCAGCTGATAGGATTGCTGTGGCTGGCGGGTGCAAGTAGGTGCGCTATACCAGTTTTTTCGATGACAAGAACAAAAAGGTAGGAGGCCGAGCGGCAAAGAGATCGTGCCTGTGAACTGATCGGGCGAAAGAGTGAATAAGTAGCGCTTTTGAGAGATAAAAACAAAAGTCGTGATGCTGCTGCGAACAGAAGGTGAAAAGCCTCATGAAATCAAAACAAAGAAAAAGTTGCTGGCCGGAGTTGCAGTTTGTGAACGAAAAACAAGTTATGCCGTTTGCTATGCACCTGGTCTTGGCTCTTGGCGTGCAGCGGGTGATAAAGAGCTGAAAAAAGAGTAAAGCAAAACGACCGATCGCAGTCAGTGAACCTGGTCTTGTTAGTGACGCGAGCGTGTACCACGATGCAGATATTGTGCCCGTTTTAATGATCTGTTGATAACAACAACTTTATTCACCTCAATTGAAGTGCAGCACCAAAGAAGAGAAAACTTGCAGCCCGGGGTGTTCAGAAGAGACGGGGGACAAAAACCAGGTAAAATAAAGAATCGCTTTTTGCTTTGCCTGCTGTTCTGGCAGGCATGTGCTTTTTGGAGAGCACGTGCGACATCTACTTATTTAGTTGCATAAGAGATGATCTTGAAAATGAAGAAGACTGTGCCGGTGAACTTGAAGACAGGGAAACGAACGCTCCAAAAACCGGTTATTGTCTCCCGTCCTTCCCACAAACAGCACCAACTCTCCCCCTTCAACCAGCCATCTGCAACAACACAACTCGACCTAGACGCAGCTTTTTATTTTTACCCCCCGGTGCACGGAACAGGGACTTGTCTTTCCCGCTCCCGCCTCAAGCTCTTCTTATCAGGCGGTGGGTACCGTCTTGCAGAAAACCCAACCGGTGGCATGCCAACCGATCTTCAGGTAACTTGTCACTTATGCACCTGGTGGTAAGTAGACGTGGGGTGGTCACCTTACTACTTATGAAGTAATATACATTTATTTATCACAAAAATTCTGTTGCACAAAGATTATTTATAAATTCTTCTTTTATTAACTCTTTTAAAACAAACAACATTCAATAATATGACATTAATACGAATAATCAATGTTGGCATTGTTTGTACTTTGGTGTAATACAATTTCGATTATATCTACTAATTAATATAAAAATGCTTAAGAACAATTTAAATTATCAAACCACTTGCTTTGAAATATAATAAGATCAAAATTTGCTAAAAAATCCAGAGGACATATTTTAATTGAATTTCTGCTTACGCACTTCTGCATTTGCAAATTGTTTTATGATCTCTTCATACGACAATGTTTGAGCTATGTCATTTTCTATTGACAGTATAGCTAGATCAGAAAGCTTCTCTTGTGCAAGAGTCGATCTGAGATACGTTTTAATTAACTTAAGCTTGCTAAAACTCCGTTCACCCGAAGCCACGGTAACCGGGATGGTTACAAAAACCCGAAGAGCTGTCCAAATATTGGGGAACGTGTCTTTATTTATTTATTTATTTATTTAGTCTACAGAGTACACTCCAACAGTGACATTACAACTGATATTTCAAGCAATCCAACGATTTCCAAGCCAATCGTCGATAGTACTTTTGATGTTCCAAAGTCAACATTTATTATTGATCGTAAATTATCTGAGGGAGGCGAAAGTAATGAAAATATTGCACCGGCAGGATCCGGGGCAACATCTTTCGGATCAGCAACTGAAACTCAGAAAAATGAAATTTTAAATCCAAACTTACACACAGATTTTAAGAAAGGAAAAGAATCTAATCAGCAGAAAGGCGTGCCTTTTATGGACTCCAAAATTTTAAAACAAAATATGACTGCAGCACTAAGAACTAAAAACACAGGTGCAATTCCTAAACTGTCTTCTAAACAAATCAAAGATGCCGGGATAAATCGGAAAACGTCATCGTATTATGTGGTGCTGAATAAGCAATGCTCAACCAGTAAATTACAATGCAAAAAAACAGCAGTTCCAAGTAAATACGGAAGTAAGAAAACGCCGCACTCAGCTATAAGCGCAAAAGAAAAACAGCGCGAAGAAAATATCGTAAAAAAACAGCCCAAAGTCGATGTCGCAGCACAGCAAGAAAACGATTTCCTTCATCGTCTAGAGGCAAAGCGTCGCGAAATTGAAATGAAGGAGAAGCAAAGAAAAGAGAAGATTTCCCTGCAGGAGAAATATCTTAAAACGGTAATGCAACAAATCCAGGAACGCAAACTACAAACTATTCACCAAAAGCAAAGTGAGGAAAAGAAAGCAGAATACGACTTCAGTCTGTTGAATAGTAGCGACTCCACAGATGAAGAAGATCGACCTTCAAAGAAAAGACCTATACCGCCCTTGTGGAGTACGCGTAAAGAAAGAAGAGCGCACATTGAATCTCAAACCTCTATGCCAGATAGAGCAATTGATACCTTCTTCTCTACAGCACCCTTGAATCCCAATATACAGGAAATTTTTCCATTATCACTTAATCTAGATCTATTAAAGCGTAACTCAAGTATTTTCTGGAAAACTCCCCCCAGGTATTCGCAACTTCCTAAATATTAGAGAAATGGTACTTTTAATCTTTGTTCCAACAGACAATTCAGTATAATTATCTATACATAATAATGCTAGATATAACAATTCAGACATATTCCTAACTGATAAACTAGTACTGATTTAAAAGCAGCTCTGTCCATCGACAAATCAACATGCTTACATATGTCATTAAACTTATTTGAGTAAAATGTAACCGGCTCATGTGCTCCATAGTTTGTTCTATGTGTGTTAATAAAAAGCAATGGCCTAGACCTTAAGGATAAGGAGGAAATGTAAATGTTAATCAAGTTAACTAAAGCAGTGGATTTAATTCTAAAACAGAGAATATCACGGATAAACATAATACCAATAATGGTGCGTCGCGTCTCTAATTTCTGCAGGCCAAGAAGCAAACATCTCGATTCATATGACGGGATTCCATTTTGCCACTGAAACTTACGAACCGCGAAACGTGTAAAAGCCTTCTGTACCGACTCAATACGTGCTGCTTGATGTACAGCATATGGATTCCAAACGATTGACGCATATTCTAATTGAGAACGAACTAAAGAAACATAGAGTGTTTTAAGAGTAATAGGATCACGAAAATCAATTGAATTCCTCTTAATAAATCCCAACATCCTAAATGCTTTTGAACACACATTGTCAATATGGGAATGGGGATTAAACCTACAATCAAAGGTCACACCAAGATCACATATAACATTGGGAGCGTCAATAGATATATTAATGTTATATGAATATAACAGGGGTTCACGAAGACGGTAAAAAGAAAACTGTTTACATTAAAAGCATTAAGCTCAAGACAATTTTTCTGGCACCAATCAACTAGCACATTAAGTTCACGCTGAAGCATAATACAATCAGATAAGGATGATATAGATGCAAATAATTTCAAATCATCGTCGAATAATAAAAAAGATGCGGAAGAAAAAACTTTGCTCACGTCATTTATAAAAATTATGAATAAAAGAGGACCAAGATGACTTCCTTGGGGAACGCCTGACTACACTGCAATTGTCCTTGACAGTGATGAATCCATTTTAACGCATTGTTTACGACCACATAAATACGAAGCAAACCATTTCAGTAGAGCAGAATGAAACCCAAAAATGCGCAGCTTTTGAATCAATAACTGAATTATTATTCTATCGAACGCCTTAACAAAATCCGTATATATTACATCAATTTGTATTAAGGATGGTAGACGGGAACATATATTTTAGAAAGAAAACACGTCTCAAAACAAAATTCATTTATAATAAAACTAAAAGGAACATTCAAGTCCAGTAATAAGGAAACAAAAACAAACAAGTTCCAGCCGTCCAGGAGCAACTGTCGAGTCCCGATTCATATCTGAAACAAAACAAACAGGGCGTGAATATTTCCTTAGAAATACCCAGTGGATAGCACTCTCACATACAACATATACATACACATGGGGAACCGATCCCACACACTCATTATGGGAACCTATCCCTTACCTTGGGAACCTATCCCTTGGCTTGGGAACCTATCCCTTGTCTTGGGAACCTATCCCTTGCCTTGGGAACGTATCCCTTGCCTTGGGAACCTATCCCATTTTGCACTCACCACATCATCTGCAGATACCCCTACTAAATTATTACACTAAGCTAAACTAAACTAAACTCTGCCCTACTACGACACCACACCACCCACTCAAACGTGTCACCCACCTGGTTAAAGCCAGTGCACCACAATAATATTGTATACTAATATTACGTCCACTCTTAATTCTTTCCGAACTGCACTTGTTGAATTGTACTCACAGAATGAAGTCTTTTCCCCCATCATGTTACATCCTCAGGAGCTCATCCCCTGTTTTGTTTTTATGATTCTTCCTACCTCAGTTCAGACGATCACGCATGTAGCAGCTGATCCCTGCCTAACACTGGGATAGCTCCTCGTCTTCAGTGAGTCATTCCTATTCCCCTTTTCTAACTTCCCTATTCATATTCCCTTGTTTTCCTTAAACCAATTAACACACACACTCATCGCTCGTTACCCGGGACTGGTTAGGATGCTTGTCCGATCCTGCAACTCTCTGCCGATTACGTAATCTTTAACTGCGCGTTTTCTTTTATTGCAGCGAAACAAAAATACGAATTGTCGAGGGATGAATGTGCGTTAATTTTTGGTAACAACTTCGGCCATCCTACCTGTTGAGTGTCCTCACTCAGCACTAATTCCTCCTGTTCTTCATCTGAATCAGTTCGTCTACCTTGCCATTTCTTCAATTGTTCCACCGATTCCACATTTTCATAGGGTGCTCCCCTCGACCGGTATGATCCTCGTAACTCCGTTACCACGTAACGATCATTCGGTAACGCCTTCTTGATTATGAATGGCCCTTTATACTTCGGTAAAAGTTTCCTAGTTTGCCCTTCACCCGCTGTCGGTTTTCGTACCATTACCACGTCTCCTGCCTTATATTCCTCTGGAATCTTTCTCTTCCGATCGAACCTTTCCTTTTGTTGTTCCTGACTGATTTGTATACATTCGTGTGCCTTTGATCTCTGCTCCATAATATCTTCTCTGACTTGTTCAATCCCTACTAAAGCAGTAAGCTGACTGCCTCCGGCAGCCCTCGGACGATAACCTAATAGTAGTTCGCTTGGCGTTTTCCTCGTAACACTATGGATGGTATTATTGATGGCGAATTGAACTTTGGGAAGATCTCGATCCCATTTATTATCTTCCTTCATAGTAGTAGACAATGCACTCATTACAGTTGCATTCGCTCTTTCAACCTGCCCATTTGCCCTGGGAGTAGCGACCGCCGTTTGCACGTGTTTAATACCTTTTTGCTCACAATACTGCTTGAAAGCCTTCGATGTGTAGCAAGACCCTTTATCTGTAATTATTCTGCTTGGCACTCCGAAATATATGATGATTTTATCCAAAAGCTTTAATACCGGTTGAACTTTTGTATCTTTTACAGCTTCTAATATTGTATACTTTGTAAATGCCTCGACACAAACGATAATATATTTTTTCCCCAACGTACTTTTTACAAATGGACCCAGGTGATCAAGATGCATGGTGTGAAAGGGTACCATACTTTTCCCAATGGGATTTAGAAACCCTGGCTGCTTTCCCTTGGACTGCTTATGATACAGGCAAGGTACGCAACTTTTAGTATGGTTCTCTACGTAGCTCCTCATATTCGGGAACCAGTAATCCTCCGTAAGTTTCTTTAGGGTCTTCTCTATGCCAAAATGACCAAACTCATCGTGAGCCGTTCTCACGACTTCTGTTCTCATATTTTTGGGGACCAGCCATTTCAAACCTTGATCAGTTATCCTGTAAATCCTGCCGTCATGAATTTTATACTGTTCGTGTACCTGCTTTTCATAGTTTGTCTCTGGTCGTTTTCCAAGTATTTCATAGAAACTTTTAATTTTCTCATCGCACAATTGATTCGCTAGTACCCAATCAGCGACTTCCACCCTGAATACTTCCACTTCTTTGCCCTTTATATCTGCCGGTGGATTGCGGCTTAACGCATCCACATGAGACATTTTGGTTCCCGCTCGATATTCTACCTTAAAAGTGAACTCTTGAAGAGCCAGCCACCACCTGGCTATGCGCGGAATTAAATCGCGTTTAGTCGCCGCCGCTTTGACTGCAGAACAATCAGTCACTACAGTGAATTTAATATCCAGTAAGTAAATTCTGAACTTCTTCAGCGTCTCAACTAGCGCTAACGTCTCCAGCTCGTACGAGTGATAGTTCTCTTCATGGCCGTTAGTTTGTCGACTATAATACGCTACAGGGTGCCATTTACCGTCGCTATGCTTCTGCATAAGGATCCCACCAATTCCATGTTTCGACGCATCCGTATGCACCTCTGTCTCCAACTCTGGATCATACACAGCCAAAACTGGTCGCTGAATCAACTTATCCCTGAGTTTATCAAAAGCCTCTTGTTGTTGCTGATCCCAAGTCCATTTCTCATCCTTTTTCAACAGCAACGTGAGGGGTTTAGCAATTTGGGCGTAATCTCGCACGAATTGACGGAAGAATCCCGTTAGTCCTAGAAATTGCCGTACCTGATGGACACTTTTCGGAGTTGGATATTCTATTAAGCTATTAATCTTTCGGGTCCCTGGCCTTATTCCGTCTTTGTCCACTTCAAACCCGAGATAGACAATTTTCTCCTTGAAAAATTCACATTTGCTGGGGTTCAGTGTTAAGTTAAACTCTCTGAATTTCTTGAGTACCTCCTCCAAGTATTTTAATCCGGAGTTAAAATCCTTACCTAAAACCAGGATGTCATCCAGGAGAGCCACCGCTACGGTACCAAGGAGAGGCTTTAGAACCTTGTTTACCATCCTCTGAAACACGCTGGGTGCAGTGCAGATTCCGAACGGCATTCTGTTGAACTCGTATTGACCATCCGGTGTTATGAATGCAGTGATATGTTTAGAAGTCTCCTCGACGGGGATCTGGTAGTACCCTGACGTCATATCTAGGGTAGTGAAATACTTGTACCCTCTCAGATAATCCAATTGGTCGTCTATACGTGGAAGAGGAAATCTGTCCTGCCTAATCTTTTGGTTCAATTTTCGGTAATCAATGCACAGCCTTTGGTCTCCGTTTTTCTTTTTGACGAGTAGAATGGGCGAAGCATACGGAGAAATTGATTCTTGTATTATTCCCGTCTCCAAAAGTTCTGCAACGATTTCTTTTACCTTGTCCCTACCAGCTGGGTTCATTCTATATGGCCTATACGAAATTGGGCTATCATCTGTTAAGTCAATTTTAAGTTGGGCAGCGGTTGTACACCCCAATGTTCTCAAATCTGAGGAGAAACAATCCTTATACATCTGCAGGATATCTATCAATAGTTGCCGTTCCTCAATAGTCAGTGTTTCCCCTATCTTTAAATCTCCAAGATCAAAATGGCCCTTTAGGCTTCCCTTGTTGTCAATACCAAGTTCTTTTTCTGGTATACACCGGAAACCTCGTGCAAGCACCTTGTTAGGCTTCACAACTATTGCTTTATCCGTAGGATTTATTACCGGCACGATACATTCACCGTCATCGCCTATTCTAACTATGCATCGCAGTACACAATGCTCATTATTCTCCTTCATCCTCAAACTTGAATCGATATAAAATTCGCCTTTATCACATGTTTTACATAAAATGTGAGTCACATGCTTAGGTGGCAGTACTGTAATATTCTTCGGATGAAATCGAGCTTTAGGATCGACTGTTATGTCCAGGTCCGGTAATTGTTTGAAGACATTTTCATGTATATGGAGATTATTTCCCACTTTAAGAATGACTATATGTGCCTGTTCCGTGAATGGTTGACCTATAAGTACTGGGATCTCTTGACTATCATTGGGCACGATCATGAAGTCTGTAATTGCTGTGGCTTGATCAATTTCTACCAATATATTTTCCGCGACCCCCAGAGTCTTAACTGTACCACCGCCATACCCTTTTAATGTGCAAACGCTTCTGTTATAGCTTACGGGTATCGCTTCCGCTACATCCACTCTAATTGCATTACAGCCTGATCCTAAATCTATAAATGCCCTGAATTTAACCCCCTTAATCTTGCAATCGACGAAGTACTTTTTACTGCTAATGTGTTCGTTTTCAATTCGCATTACCTGGTAAGTCAGTGGTTTCCCCGCTTGATTTCTACATGACCCCGGATGATAACTCCCACAATTGACGCAGCGCTTGAGCCCCTTTGGACATCGTGAAATCAGATGCCCTCGAGATCCACATGCGTAACATCTTCTTTTGTCTGACTCACGATTCGTTGCTTGCATGGGTGAACGATATAAAGTCGTCGGGAATCTTCGTACGGACCCGGCGCCGTCTTCCTCCACTCGTTTAAGGTAGCTGAGCAAATCATTGGGTTGCTCATAATTGCCCGCCTTAGCGGCCGCCTGTAAACCGGAGTCGGTTAATCCAGCCACTATGCAGGACACTGCTTTGGAACCACGAATCTCACACAGATTGAGCAATGCGAGTTTTTCATAGAAATATTTCACCATAGTTTCTTCCTTTTTCTTAACTCTTCTTAACATCGCGTCGAGTTGGTGAGCGTAGTCATATTGACTGGGAAAAGCGTGTAGCAACTCCGCTTTCCATTCCGTCCAACTATGGTTTAGTGTCGGTAAACTCTGATACCACTTCAACGCCAACCCGCCAAGACGGGAGGTAGCATTATGGATAGTGCTTCGTTCACTCCAGTTGTAGATGCCCCTCAATTCTTCTATTTTGCTCAACCATTTTCCTATATCCTGGTCTTTCTCCTCGGGATCAAAAATGGGCACGACCTTTTCCGACATTTTTATTTCGGGAGCATGTGTATTCATCTGGTTGACCGTCTCAGCCAATTTTAGCATCAAGTGCGCTAACTCACTGGATTTCTCACTACTGCTGCTCGCGCTAGACTCCTCGGAGGTGACAGAGTCCGGAACCTTCCGTTTTTTACCAGCTCCAACATAAGGCTGCACTTCCCACCCTTTAGACATTTTCAATCAGTTTTTTTTCTTCTCTTCTTCTCTTCTTTTTTTTTTCTATACGCACGATTTGGAAAAAGAGAACAAGAAATATTCCTAAATATTGTACCTCACCATACACATATATATTTTTAAAAAAATGAAATAAAGTTTAATTGATCCACTAAGAATTCCCCAGGAAATTTATTTAAATTATTAATTCAGTTAAATCTATTTATTAAATATTTATTGCAATGCACACTTATGCTCGGACTCGGATTCTTGCTCCTCGATTTGGGTAATCCCACTTCTGAAGTTATTAACGATGGTAGACGGGGACATATATTTTAGAAAGAAAACACGTCTCAAAACAAAATTCATTTATAATAAAACTAAAAGGAACATTCAAGTCCAGTAATAAGAAAACAAAAACAAACAAGTTCCAGCCGTCCAGGAGCAACTGTCGAGTCCCGATTCATATCTGAAACAAAACAAACAGGGCGTGAATATTTCCTTAGAAATACCCAGTGGATAGCACTCTCACATACAACATATACATACACATGGGGAACCGATCCCACACACTCATTATGGGAACCTATCCCTTACCTTGGGAACCTATCCCTTGCCTTGGGAACCTATCCCTTGCCTTGGGAACCTATCCCTTGCCTTGGGAACCTATCCCATTTTGCACTCACCACATCATCTGCAGATACCCCTACTAAATTATTACACTAAGCTAAACTAAACTAAACTCTGCCCTACTACGACACCACACCACCCACTCAAACGTGTCACCCACCTGGTTAAAGCCAGTGCACCACAATAATATTGTATACTAATATTGCGTCCACTCTTAATTCTTTCCGAACTGCACTTGTTGAATTGTACTCACAGAATGAAGTCTTTTCCCCCATCATGTTACATCCTCAGGAGCTCATCCCCTGTTTTGTTTTTATGATTCTTCCTACCTCAGTTCAGACGATCACGCATGTAGCAGCTGATCCCTGCCTAACACTGGGATAGCTCCTCGTCTTCAGTGAGTCATTCCTATTCCCCTTTTCTAACTTCCCTATTCATATTCCCTTGTTTTCCTTAAACCAATTAACACACACACTCATCGCTCGTTACCCGGGACTGGTTAGGATGCTTTTCCGATCCTGCAACTCTCTGCCGATTACGTAATCTTTAACTGCGCGTTTTCTTTTATTGCAGCGAAACAAAAATACGAATTGTCGAGGGATGAATGTGCGAATTTTTGGTAACATTTGCTCTCCACGTTCAATGTAATTCAAAGTAAAATTTTTAAAAATAGTGAGGTTAGTGACCGTTGATTTGCCACTGGTGAATCCATCCTGCTCCTCACAAATGGCACCTATAACATCAAAGTAAATTTGATCCTTTACTAAACTTTCAAAGCACTTGGGTATGGGCAGCAATTTAGCAATACCCCTATAATTAACAACATGATCACGCCGCCCCGATTTATAAAGTGGCTTAATATAAGAGAACTTCCAATTGTCTAGAAATACACCTGATTTGAGTGAAAGATTAAAAATGAAAGAAAGAGGACGAGATAACTCAAGTCTACAAGCTTTTAGCAACAAGTTACTTATTAGGTCAGGTCCATGGAAAGTACTATTATCAAGCTTACCAAGGCTCATTTCAATATCACAACAATCCAGTTGAATTAATCCCAAATTGACAGAAGAAGAAGCGCCCCCACAATAAGATTAATCACCCGAACCACCTCATTAGTATACACGGACTCAAAATGCTTAGCAAACAGTTCACAACTTTCTAGTATATTATTAGATACAACACCATTAAACTCCATATTCACAGATATAGACGAACAACACCTTTTAGTATTAATAAAAGTAAAGAAGGCTTTACTATCGTTTTTAATATTAACCTCAACTGAGTGGATATATTGTTTTAATAGAAATTCATGGAGGAAGTGATAATCTTTAAGAAGCCCTTTAAATGTAATGAAGTTTGAATCAATAAGATTTAACATGTATATTTTATGGGCCTTTCTTTTCGCATTCTTTAGTCTTATCAAGCCTTTGTTAAACCACGGAGGATGGCTTGCCGAAGATGGAATCGTAATTGGTATATGCCGTTTAATACCACAGTGGACTAATTCGATAAATTTTGCATTAGTCTGATGCAAATTATCAGAGCAACTTTCAAATTCAGTATTCCAATTAATAGAATTAAAACAGTTATTCAGGCCAACATAATCGCCTTTCAAACAGTTATACTTCAATATTTTTAGCCCAGAAACCTTAGCAATATTATAAGCAATAATGTTAAAAACAATCAGCTTATGATACAAATCAACTTTACCTAGAGGTAACAACGCCTCTATAACATTAAATATCAATTCAGAACTTAAAAATACTAAATCCAAGTACCTACCATGACAATTACCAAAATCATTTACTTGAACCAGATTAAAGCTAAAAGCTGTGTCAATAATAAGACTTTCAATTCGTGATGAAAAATTTGTGGGAATAAGATAATCCTTGTCCGTGGAGGGCACCCAATCCACATCCGGTAGGTTGAAATCACCCAAAACGCAAATGAAACGTGTTCAGGAACGTCAGTAAGCAAAGCGTTTATGTTGCGCGCGTGCATTTCATAGACAGCAACAGAACTTGCAGGTGGAATGTAGCTTAGGTAAATAAGTAACTCACCAAGGCCTGGCAGGTATACTTGCACGGCAATTTGTTCTCATTGAGAGATCGAGACATCAAGTACCAGTATTTTCGCAGTATATTTAGCTTTAATTGCAATTAATAAACCACCTCCCCGGCTTCGGCCAGTAGCAAGTGGGCAACGGTCTTTTCTGAAGATGAGGTAATTATTGTCATTAAAAAGTTCAGAGGAGAAATGATTAGGCGTTAGCCATGTTTCAGTCAAGGCAATAATATCAAAGTCATTAATGAATGCATTAGATGAAATCATACTCGATTTAGTACACATTCCTCTAATATTCTGGTAATATAAAGGGAAAGTTTTGTTATGAACATGCGGGAGAACCACTAAGTCATTATTTTGTCCGCAATTATTTGATTCTCGTTTTTTGGAGAATTAACAAATTCGCGAACAATAACACCAATCGGCCAAAGATCCGAATCAAGCAGTTTTTTTAGAAATTTGTCTGGTACACCTAGCTTGAATGTTGTGTATTTAAGCAGGGACAATCAACTCCGGCTTTAGTTAACCGTTTGTATTTTATATGCGATGTTTCAATCCCTAGGCAGCCAGCAATGTAATTGGCAATGCTAACTTCAGAAGTTGTTGAATTAAGCCGGGATAAATGAAGCCATTTATAAGTTATGACACCCAGAACATCTCCCCTATTAACTCCAGATCCAACGATTCTCAAGCGTTTTTGCTTCGTATGACGCACCGTAGCCCAGTCAGAAACTTGATCGTTTTGTGCAGAAATACTGTTGAACCCTGCGCTCGCAACTGATTCACCAAGGGGCCCAACCTCAATACAATCCGAGGAATTATAATTCGTAGCACCCATATCAGTCACAATAACATCAACACCATCCAAGGCATTAGGCCGAACGCCTGCACTTTGTACAGCGACGTCATTAGCCTTAACTGCGGAACCAACTGATCCGCTAGCGACTGCTGTGAGTCCAACAGCAGCGACAGTTTTATGTAGCAGAGGAAGAATCACTAGCCGATACATTGAAGTTTTTAGCAGCAACCTTCTTCGACGATGATGACTCATTGCCTCGTTTCGTCACTGGGAGATTTCCCATCGATGCAGCCTTTTTGTTTATCTGTAAAGGCATTGAGGAAAACTTAGTAATTCCAGAATAAGAAGCTTTAGATGAGGTAGCACTTGATAGTAAACCCACTTTCGAATTAGGAAGTGCTCTAGCCGATGACGTAGAGAGTGAGCGCCGCTTACTTGAATTCAAGGAAGCATCAAATGATGACTTATGCTCAATCGAAAATTTACTAAATTCACTCCTAAGCCAAGCAACCTCCGAACATAATTTGTTTAACAAAACACTTAAATTCTTTAGGGAAGTTCCATTACACTTTCCACATTCCCAAAGAACACAACTATTAGTCTCAATCACTTTCATAGCATCATCGTCAAGTCTCGAGCAACGTTTATGAAATGAATTCTCGCATATAAAGCAAATAATGTTTTTCTTGTCAGAAAGTTCTTCACCACATTTACCACAATTCCTATGATCCTTCACACCGGCCATAGCTATAATAAGCAAAATATAACAATGTGATAAAAACCGCAATTATAGATCTAAAGAATTAGCAAACACGTCTGCACTCTTTGACAGCCGCTCAAGCAATGAGTGTCTTGACAACCATTTGTAGCCAGTGACTGAAGAATTGCTTTCGGGTCACCTTTATCGATATCCAAAAACTTCTTCAAGGACGAGATTTTTCTTGAAAGCTCCAATCCAGAAATATCGCAGTTAGAATCATGCGTCAGTTGTTTCTCCAAATTTAGGCACGCTTTTACCAAATTTTCTGAATTTTCATCGGCCTTATTTAAATCATACAGGAAAAGCCATGTGTCATTAATTGTAGAAAGTTGATGGAAGCGTGTCTCGATTGAATTTATGGCGGTGTCTAACATGGGATAAAAAACATTGGTTCTGAATAATATTTCCGGATCCGTTGGTGCATTATCTTAACTTTCGTATAAAAACATCCTTTTATATTTACGTTTGCGGATTTTTTCGAACTCTGGGCTTATTCCGATTTCTTCAGCTATATCCTTAGCAGCAATAAGAGCCTTTGTAAATCCTTCATCTCTATATTCTTTTAAAAATTACAAGCATTTATGCATCAATTGCGCGAATATCTTAGCTAATAAAGTCATTCTCATACTAGCCAAATCCGAAAAATATTTTTTTCGTCAGTTTTGAGTCGCCCCCCGTGATTTGGCGCCTGGAGCGGTCGCTCCGTTCGCCATAGGGTAGGGCCGGCCCTGACTGCAATTTCAGCGGACTAACAAAAAGTTTTCTTTGCATTGTATTCAAGTTCAATACTCAAGTTCTAAAAGAGCATCGATACAAGGAAAACTATGGAATTTAGATGTCTGAACAATGCGTATGAGTAAAGAAAGCTCCGATATGGCTTCCTATTTATTTATAACAATATTTTCATCACGTTAACCAACTTGCAGAATTTTTTTTATAAAACTTGTTCAGAAGAATTGTATCGATGCTGTGTTGAGAACTTGAATTAGCCTGTTAAGGGGCTACACACCTGCATACAGTCACTCACAGCTTAAATGATGCGACTACTTAATACGAAGAAAATCCTGAGAAACACCCAAAATATGAAGAGTCCATTTATCAAAATAAAAGAATAGTTCAGTTCGTGGTCTTTTTTATTATTTCCAATGAAAAAAACAACACTAATTTACTCCATTTACCAAAAAAAATAAAAAATCATTTCAAACTCTCAAAATCACCTCACAGCTTAAATAATGTTCCTTTACGAAAGTCCTTAATTCTTATAATAATAAATTTTGATTGTTGCAAAACTTAACAATAATAACAATTAGTGTTTTGTTGGATAGCTTAATTGTTTTAAAACCGCAATGAGACGAGCTGGCATTGAATTCACCAACTTTTTGGTGTACTCGGGGGAAATGGCATCCCATTCCTATTTTAGTGCCCTTTTAAGGTCGTCCTTGTAGCTGATCTTATGTTTTCTGATTCCCTCCTCCAGTTTGGACCATAAATATTCTATGACATTGAAATCGGGTGACTGCGCATTCGTTTTAATGCGTTTGATGCGGGAAATTCCAAATCAACCACGTTCGCACTAATTCAGAGGTGTGCTTGGGATCGTTGTTTTCGTAAAACTGGAAATTGTCCTTTAGATTTAATTTTTCTGCATTCTGCACTTCTGCAGTAAATTAGCCTTCAAGATGTTTAAATACTGAAATTTGTCCATGTTGTCCCCGATAAACACCAGGTTTCCTACTCCAGAAGACGACATGCATCGCTACATCATCACATGGTCGCCACCGTGTTTTACAGTACTGCTTAAATTTTGTGGTAAAAGTTCGGTGTTTGGTTTCCTCCACACGTAACTCCTTCCATCGCATCCAAAAAGGTTAAATTTACTTTCGTTCGCGAAAATGACTGTACTCCAGAACGTTGAATCCTTCGACAAATGTTCTTGGGCAAATTTGAGTTTGGCTGCTTTATTTTTAGCACTAATATGTGGCTTTTTTTTGGCTACCCTCACGTTGTAATTTGCATCTCTTAAAACTCTCCTTACAGTTTCAGGATTGCACTTCTTATTCAGGTACTTTTCGGCTTCCTGCGCTAGTTTAGGTGCACTGAGTTTCGGGTTTTTCTTTACATGTGTTATGGTCAATTTAAGCGGACCATCTCGCTAAAAAAATTAAAGAATTCCTGGCCCTTTTTAAAACCCCTCGGCTGTAATAGCCCCGGTATAAGCTGGAAAAAAATAAAAAGATAATAAACAAAAATTTCCATGCCATCCTCGTAGGCAACAAAATTCAATCGTATGATTGCTAAATGCAGCCCATAACGGCCCCCCGTCTAAAAATAGCAATTCGTTTTACGCTGGCTCAGGGCTCCTCTAGCTAATCGCCTCTAAAACAGCTATGACTGGAGAGAAATTCTCAACAAATTCCGCTAAGTACAGCCGAAACAAAATTTAAAATATATGCAATGCATATATGGCAGACGGAAAAATTCGTCACCAAGAGCCCTTTTACGGCAGCGGTGACTGTAAAGTTTCTCTAGGTCCTACTTCCCAATAGCGCACTAATTTGGGGGAAATTCTAAACGGCCGAGGAGACCAAACGAATGAAGAGCGCAACAGCTATGGAGATCGAAGCAACTGACTCATAATCTTAGCGTCTGGCGCCAAAATGAAGCGGAGGGATCTCCCTTCACGTACACGAGAGCTTCTCATTAGGTCAGTTGGGAACTTATCTTCACCGCGGTCGGACACGCGAATTGGAGTAGTCGAGAGACGGAGTAGGAAAGAACCGGTGGCGGGCAAAAAAAAAAAAAAGAAAATCTGAAAACGTGTCGCGCCCTGAGATGTGCACAATAAACCGCCGATTTTTTTTTGTTAAAAGTTTCCCGATTGAACAGTATTTAATTGAACTCACAAAAGGAGTTTTGTGCTGCAGGAAGTTATCGCGGAACCGCGAGTAGAAAGGAAAGTGGGACGTGTAAAGTGCATAGATCGGAGCGTGGGGGAATATCTAATTAAAAAGGTGTTACAGTCAATTCTGATCCTGAGTGGATCGCCGTAAATCCGTTGGCTGCGGTTTCATTTGGTTGTCGCCGTTATTTCATTGGAATAGAGTGGCATTGAGACTGCCCACCAGAATTGGGAGAAGGCGACTCCCACCCACACCCCCCCCGAGACAGACAGCCTGTGATTTTTTTTGTTCTTTGCGGACCGACCAAGCTGCGTCGACATAGATTTGTGTTGTTTCCTGCGCACTCATTGTTGAGTTTTGTTGAGTGTTAATCCAGAGCGTTATCACCACGGCTGATGAATTCCAATTTCTGGAGTAATTTAATGATTCTTTTTTTGTTGGGAGCTTGAAAGAAACTTACCGAACGGATTGTAAAACAATCATAAGCGAACCCCTTGTCTTTCTGCATCATTCGGTGTAATTCGGATAGCAACAATAGCATCAGCACAAGGTCTTGACGATTTGTGGTTTTTTTTTTGTTTACTTTGTGACTGTAAACCTTGAAATAATGACATACCTATAATAAGTGTGCTTAAATAAACCGAAACCATATCAAGTGGAACGCAAACGCAACAAGCCGACAAACAGAAACGAGTAGTGAGGCTAAATTATTTTTTTTTTTCTGACCGATAAAATGCAAGAATGGATTGCGCTACAGAAGTGAAGTTATGTTTTCCGTCTCGTAAGTTTGGTGGTCTAGTCAGGGAAGAACCCAAAAACAAAAATATAAACTAAAAGCTCTTTTGTTAAATAAATAAAAACAACTAAGTTAAAGAGGTGAAAATTAGAATAAAGATAAAAAAAAAAAAAAAGTAAATAGACAACTTAAAACTGAAATAAAAATAAGAAAATTAAATAAGTAAAAATGTGAATGGAAGCAAAAATCATAAATAAATAAAATAAAATATAATTAAACAAAATTAATAAAATGATAACTGAAAGAAAGGAATAAATTAAGAACAAAGAAAATAAAATAAAATACCTAACAAAAAAAAAAAAAAAAGAAAAACTAAATACCTAAATAAATAAATAGAATATATAAAATAGAAATAAAATATAACTAAATAATAACCAAAAAGAAAAAGAAAAAAAAAAAGAATAATAAGAAAACCAAAAAAGTAAACAACATAAAAGGGGGAACCGAGGAGGGATATAAAAACGTAGGGACCTCCCAAATATTTTGGGCCAATGGGAGGTCATTGGGCGGTTGGGGCTAGGCCAGGGGGATCCATTCCAGCGGGATCCCCCTTTCGGAGAGTCAACTTCACGAGCAGGAACAGGGGTTCCTCCTGCGGGGGTCCTTCTTTTCCCCCCTTTGACTTTTATTAGTCAATCCTGTCTGCGCGAGATTTTTCATGTTGCGGGCAGCTCGTCTCTGCGGCAAAATGCGGCTTCGGCAACCCCCCCACACTACCGCTATGCTAGCCTGCCAGCTCGCGCTGCCGCCAAACCGCAGTGCAGACATTTTAGCCGGGTGTCTGAGAGCTCGCTCCCACAACACATGTCCTACAATCCAGCGACAATCGGAAGTGGAAAATATTTTATTGGGCGCTATTCTACCCTTATTTTCAACACGAATTTCACGCACAAATCGTTCAATTTCAAATTTTTTTCAAATTTGCTTTTGCGGTTTTCCGTTTCTATAATAATTAATAATTAATTCCCGCTCTTCAATTGTAGTTCGCCCATTGTACCTTAAACTTAATTTTTTTGTTTTATTGAACTCAAATGACAACCAAACATTCACTAGCAATGCTTATCAACATGCTACAAACCTAACATAAAAGCAACCAAAAGTGCAGAAATTGCGTCACACATCCCTTTATTCTTATGCTCTTGCAGTGGCGCATCATTTAAGCTGTGAGGTGATTTTGTGAGCTCAAAAGGAATTTGATTTTTTTCTTGGAAAATGAAGTAACTTTGTTGTTGGGGGGTAAAAATATAAAATAAATAAAATATATAAATATAAAAAAATTAATTTCGTTTCGAAAAATTTCAATTTTTTTAAATCCCTAGCTGCATTTATAGACATGCTCAACAAATTTGAAAATACATTGGACAAACAAATATGGTATCGTTCCGAAAGACGGCTACTAAAAAACGGTTACAATTCCCTTAAAAAAACTACAAAGTTTAAACGACGACTATATAATCGACTAGGTAATCGTATAAAGAAGCTCTGTTTAAAATTTGAACAGAATCGGTCCATGTCCAAACTATGTAACGCGTGCGACTACCTGGGTTTTAAATTTCTATAACTTCATTAATTTCATCAATTTAGCAATTTTTAGGGAAGTTTAAGGCAGTATAATACGAAAACTATAGTCGCTAAATTCATCTTTACCTTTTATAGAAAGTGCGTCGGCATAAATTCTGCCACGCTTATACAAAAATCCACATGATATTCTATGCTCGTCCCACAACTTTTTAGTTATGGCGATTTGCCACTTTCCTGGTTTTAAGATTTTATAATTACGTGACTTAGTCAGCTCCTTTTTCCCAAAATTTCTATGTGTTACTTCTGCAATCAGATTGTCGAATTCTTGTTTACTTATATGAATTTTAAAAATAACCCCGCTTTCCGAAGTGATAGATTTATTTGTTGTGGTATTGTGAAGGGCGCTCACATCATTTTCCTAGAAACGACGGATACAAAATTCGTAAGGTCATGTTTATTATCTTCCCGAACAGACACACCCATACCCGCACCATAAATAGTTTTCAATGTTTTACATACTTACTTACAGTGTCAAAATTTTCATTAAAATCACTTGAAAATGGTTTTCTCCACACTACATAGGCAATAGCCGATCTTTTCACATTCAAGTTTTTGAAAACTTCCTCGGATATTTGAGCTCAGACTTCCTTATATTTTGAAATAATTTTGTTGCTTTGTGGATCATAAATTTATTCTTTATATTTTAATAATATGGAATCCCAACCCTTTGGAACAGTCGCAACTGGGCGTCCACGTTTCGTTTTGTTCTTTTTTTCTTTTGAAGCAGTTCACAAACACAAACAATTGAAAAAATATGTCTTCTCTGTTTAAAAACTAAAAAACTATGAAACACGGTTTGAATAATTTTTGTTCGCAATACAAAATGCCGCCCCACTTCGAAAACTAACAGATGAGGGGAAGCGAGCAAACACTATATTATGGAGAGCAATAAAAAATTATTAGAAAATCTCACTGGCTATCCTTGTGCCCTGTGATAGCTCGGCTAAGAAGTTTTCCATGGAAATGGGACAAAACATTGTTGTCCGATGTCTCTCATTTAGTAAAATCTTCAAAGCTGCGTCCACACGCTCACGGATTCGGTTCGGCTTTTGCCATTGTGCAAGGGTAATCATACATATGTATTGTGCAACACCTTACCGAAATGGGTGACTATTTCCAGAGATTGAAATATTCCATTCTTTGTATGAAGAGGATGCAAGTCACAAATTTTTTCAATATTATACTACAAAACACCACGTAAAGAGACATTTTGCCTTTTATAAAATAGCTGCTAAGTGAATATTTTCCTTTCATAAAGTACGGACGATGTATTTCGCGGTATTCGGCACACGGTCACACGTAAGGTGCAAATAGGCCCTGCCTATAATAAACAAAGTAATTTGCCTTTGAATCTGGCTACAATATAATTAATCAATGTATGTATGTAAATATAAAATTTCATTTCTTTTTACTAATTCCCTTATTTTTTCAGTCCGGAAGTTGCAGTAATCCGCCACCATTATTTAAAGAACACTGTTATAACCGATCTTATTGGGCGCTTATGATTGTGCAATGGGTAATACAACGTATCTGAAAGGCAAACGACCATCACTCTTGGTCTTCCTCCTATCGTCTTCACTCCGAAATGTAATCGCACTTGACCTGCATCATTAACAGTTCTTCCCATATAATTGGCATTGGTCAGGTTTTGTTGAATGAAACGATGCATCAACATTTGAATTTCAACGAAAGCCTTTTTGACATCTAAATAAACATCTAAAAAAATTTGAATTTATTCTGTACTACACCAAAATCGTAACTTAGTAGGCTTACCGTTCGCTAGTCTCCTGAGAGCATATTGTAAATCTTCTCGAGCATCTTGAGATTTCTCTCTTGCTTCTTGCGCTGTATTCGCAGTCACAGACAGAAGACGTCTAATTTCGCTCATAATTGGAGAGAGACGATTCATCAACGCTGGATCAAAAGAAATGACGTTCTCCCATTCAGTCATATGACGAATGAAACTGTGATATAAACCCTGACCGTCGTTATTTAATTGAACTGCGGCCTTGAGAAAATAATTAAATTTCGAATAAAGTTTAACTTTAATAAATCTTTACCGTGTATGAAAATTGTTGTGGCATATCCAAAGGTAACCAAGACGGCTTGATTAGCTCGGTTAACATTCTCTCCAAAGTACCTGTCGGGTCATTGTTTGGATCCCGATTTGAATTTTTGTTAATACGACTTTGCAATTCAGATAATGCTGTCACTGTAGTAAATTGCAATTTGGTTTTGAAAATATCCCTGTCCGGCTTTTGTTGTTCATATTTTTTCAAAATGTTCTGCTTTTGCTGATTGGTTAGTTTAGTTTCAGTTATGTATGAATCATAGTACAAAGCATCCTCGAACCTAAGGAAATGATTGCCTTAGTAATCCTTATACAATTTAAGGCCGTAGTTCCGACAGAAATCATGGCGTAGGAAAACTACTTTGTTACTAGTGAATTTTACAAGATCGTCAAAAATGCACTTTTCCTTGCTCTTAATTCAAGTCGATCGGAATGAGTCTAAAGTATTTAAAAATAACGATATACCGGGTTGCCCAAAAGTAATTTCATACCCTGGTTATATGAGTTCTTCATGAATTTTTAACGTCGCAGCGCTTTCGAATTTGATTCAAAATTATTCTCTCATCAGAAAGGCCTTACTTTGTACCAAAAACTGTTTAGTCTAAGAGACAGGGCCCTATTTATTTTATGATTAAGGACACGCGTAAAAAATTTTACTAAGAGGCTCTTCTCTAGTTGGAGATATGAATGAATATTAAGACCACGGACAGATACCTGGTTGCAGATGGTGGGGGGCGGGCAGGTGAAAACAATATTTCTAGGTATAGTTTTATGATAGGCAGGAAATTTGACATAGTCGCACTTATTGCCTTACCAAAAGCCGGACAGATAGGTGGTTACAAAATACCAATGGGACAGCTCTAAAGTTGGTGAAAGTGATCGAAGTAGCGATTGAAGGAACTGTACTAATAGATATGTATTTCGTTAAAGTGATATATAAAGATTACATTATTTTTTCCTGATTTATTGTCATAGCTCCCACCCCAATCAGACAAATAATAAGGGAGATACAGTAAAAGTTTCAAAATCATACTATTAGTAACAACAAAAGTATATGATTAATGTGAATAAATTGGAAAAAAAGTCCGCAGCATTCAAATATTAACGTTGTTCAGTGTTTTTTAAACTCAGACGTCCTCGAAAGCCTTCTGACGGTTATAGGGAATGAGTTCCACAGACGATATATCTATATACAGTAGAAGAAATTCATTTAGCCGCACATATAAAATTTAAAACATTTTTAGATTTTTAAACCGTAAATTTGGTGACACTTTAACTTAATTGTTGAATGTCTTAAAATTACTTCTTGTTTATTCTGACGGAGAAGTTTTGTTACTGTTTATTACCTACCAGGCAGAAAAGCACAAGTTTTGCTAGTGTTAATTTTTTCCTAGGATATTCATTTAACTGCAGCTATATATACAGGGTTACAGGGAAAGTTGTACTGAATATCAAGGACGTTATTATTTAGGTCATTTCTGATGGATTTGATTTGGTAATATGGTGTCCGAAACTTAACCGTTATGGAGATATTGAATTTTAAAGATTTTTTAAAAAATCATTTATTTTTCGGCATTTTCATCAATTTTTTTCGGATTAGAGCTCCTAGGGTCCGCTTTTTTTATGTATCTTGTTAGGGGGTATGTCAATTAATAAAAATGATTAACAAAAACTGAACCTACTACTAACAGCTTAAAAAGACTGCTCGACAACGGTTAGAATTAAAGAAATTCTACTGTGTTTTTAATTTTGAAGCGCTTCTTTTGAAAAAAAATTTATGGAACTTATTCTGTAAATAATTTTTAAAACTTCTACGTCTCTTTAGCTATTCAGAAAGGTATTACTTACTTGCTATTAAATATGAAAAACTTTGACCAAATAACAGTTAAGGTAGTAGAGGGTACATTTATAGTTTGAGGTAAAAGTAGCTAAAACACGTAAATAAAACAAAAAAAAAACAGAGCAATATTTTTATAATTCATATTCTACATGGCCGCCGCTATTTCTTACGCAAATTCTCATTATTTCCTCCTCGCCGGCCATGCAATGGATCCGCCTCTTCCAATCCATCGATTTGGGTATTTCTCGTCCAACCATGCTCGAACACTTCTTCTGTAGTGCGCAGGGCAGCCATCATGTTGAAAGAACTTGTCTCGTCTCAATGCAATAGGCATGTCTTCCATCAAAGAGGGTAACTCCTCCTTCAGAAAGTTGTCATATGTCTCGCCATTCAAATTATTGGGCAGGAAGTATGGCCCTATCATGTTATTTGATATTATGCCCATCCACACATTTAGACGGAATCTCCTTTTGTTCTTTTTTTTGGGTTACCTTGCGCTTTGGGAGCCCAATAATGGGCGTTATAATAATTTGTGATGCCGTCTTTATCAAATTTCGACTCATCTGTCCACATGATTTTCTTTAAAAAACCGGATCTTCATTATCAGCATTGAGCATAAATCTGCAGAAGTTTAGTCGCCTCAATGGATCCCCTTCTTCAATTATTTGCACAAAACAAGAACAGAACCAGTTTCTCGTAGTCTTCGATAAACTCTGTCAAATACGCCAATATCGGGTACTCGACGAGTAGGATACCGTAGCATGTATTCATTGCGTGCACGCAACGACACTCCTTCGTTTTATTTACGTTTTTTAGCTACTTTTATCTCAAACTAAAAATGTACCCTTTACTACCTTAACTGTTATTTGGTCAATGTTTGGCCTATTTAATAGCAAGTAAGTAATACCTTTCTGAATAGCTAAAGAGACGTAGAAGTATTTAAAATTATTTACAGAATAATCGTTGTCGAGCAGTCTTTTTAAGCTGTTAGTAGTAGGTTCAGTTTTGGTTAATCATTATTATTAATTGACATGCCATGCCCTCTAACTAGATACATCAAAAAAGCGGACCCTAGGAGCTCTAATCCGAAATGAATCGATGAAAATGCCAAAATACATATAATGGACTTTTTAAAAAATATTTGAAATTCAGTATCTCCTCAACGGTTAAGTTTCGGACACCATATTATAAAAAACAAATTCATCAGAAATGACCTGAATAATAACGTCCTTTAATATTCAGTACGAATTTCCCTGTAACCCTGTATATATAAAATTTTTATAATTTCGCTCCAAGCAGGTACGTACACAGCCAAGATATACGGGAAGGCTTTGTATATAAAAACAGACGAATATCCAAAGCGTGTACCTTATCTTAAAATCATACCTGGAAATTACCGACCTGCCCGCCCTATCTCCTTGAAACAGGTGTCTATCCATAGTCTTCATATTCATTTATATAACCAACTAGAGACTCTTAGTTCAAATTTTTACGCGTGTACTTTCTCTAGGAAATTTGGAGCGGTCGAAAGTATCTGGAGATAGAGCTCTTCTTAAAAGTTTGATTTTGGGGATTACTTTTTAAGGAGGTAGGAGAAAAACAGTTCTTTTTAACAAAATGCTTCTAACGAAAAGACCTTTCCAACGATGTATTGTTTGCTCCTCCATTCTATTAGAAAAAAATTCAGTTACCCCCTTTCCTCTTTATAGGGATGTGGTCCAAATGTTAGGACCTCTATAAAGGTGAGCGACAAAAAAATTATTATTAGTATTATTAACATAACATAACATAACAAAAAAATGCAACCATTTTCGACAGGTTGTGTTTTTTTCTATTATGTTACATTTGTGGTGTAGAGAAATAGCCTGCCGTCAGTCTGCCAGTTTCGTTGGCGTTTGCGCTGGCGGCTTTAACTTTATAAAAGAACTATATACGTCGCAACTACTTTCTAAAATCTGAAAATTGATTTGCCAGCAGTATACTAATTAAAAAACTGTTTTACCATCGTCAATCTTAAAAATCTTGCAACCGGGCCCGTCAGGAGGGCGTTTAACTCGTCAAAAATCTGTGCATCGTGAAAATACTTTCTAAAATCAGAAATTCGGTATACAAGTGGGGAATATTATTATTATTCAGAAAAACTACACAACAGACCCAGGCAACGTGACAAACGCGACGTTACCTGATGTGCCCAACTCAGTTAACAATACGCAAAATCTTCTAAATTAAAGCTTCTCACGGTTATGTGGGAAAGTGCTGACAACATGTCTAGGCATAATCTAACCAGCTATTTGAGAAGATTACCGGTGGCAGTTGAGTTCCAGCCTTTGAACTATACAAAGCCGTAAATAAAGGTTTTGTTTCCGAAATTCTTTTGGTCTTATTAAAAAACTCTAGATTCGTCGGATTTTGTATTTGAAAAACAACAGAATCGTCGGTTTCAGTATTTCGCGCCTCTTTTATACGGCGTGCAAGGTTACCGTCCAATTTCCCGAATGCAATTTTCCGACAGACCGTTTTCCCGACAGACATTTTCCCGACAAGCACTTTTCCCGACATTTTGTAAAAGGCAAATTTCAGTCTATTCGGGAAAAAGGCTTTCGGGATTAACATATTGCTTGTCGGGAAAGTGACCGGGAACCGGCGCGCACAGATCACAGTGGGGTGCATGATGTCACTTTGCAATAGGGGTGTTTTCAGAAAAGGTAGTTTTCTAAGCTATGATTCAAACTTAGAATTCTGGTACGAGGTATAGTAACAACCTTACTGATTATTTTTTTTTATTTTAGCCGAACAAGGGTAGTCATGGTCACTCTCTCCACCAAACTGTTTCAATCTAAAAATATGTGATTTGGAATTTTGTACTTTTTCAAGTCAAAATGAATTGCTTCGTTGCACATTTACTCTTTCATTAAAAAAAGAAAACAAAATATTAAATTTACTATTTTTACTAAATTTACAATCAAATTTTAAGTTATTAAGTAAAATGTGTACAAAGGAAAAAATTGTAAATTAAAAATAATGATGAATAAGAGCTTAATTGGAAAGAAACAAGTCCTTTGATGCGTATTTATATCGAATAAGCATAATCTATTGAGCGCGCCGTATAAAAGAGGCAAGGCGGCGGCGCGCTGTTCTATCTGCCGCTGATGGCATTTTTTGCGGTAAAATTAGGACTGATTATGTTTTTCTGAATAATAATAATACTCCCCACTTGTATACCGACGCATAGATTTTTTTCGAGTTAAACGCCGCGCCGATTGCAAGATTTTTAAGACTGACCATGGCAAAACAATTTTTACCCGACTGCGCCAGAAGGAAGTTTATGTTTTTCGAGTGTACATATGTATGCATGTATCTATGTATGAATGAATGTATATTTCTTTGGCACGGCTTGATGCATTTTAACTTGAGAGGTGTCGTTAGATTCATCTCAATTGAGAGAGTGACACTGGATATAACAAAATTGTAAAAATTAAAAAGGCCGATATTTGGCGCCATATTATAAAGTATTTCCCAGTAGGGATGACCTGCTTTTGATAGCTCGTGGCGGCCATATTTGATTATGGTTTTTTTAAAGGTCTGTGCAGTTTTGTTCAGTAAGGTTTGCGATTCTATCATGACATATTTCACTTTGATACAGCGCTTGAAAATTGTCCAAAATTATTACGGAAAAAACGGTCGTCATAATACTCCTACTGAGCGCGCTATAAGACGCATAATAACAAAGTTTGAAAGTGAATTCAATCTTCACGACACAAAAGTGCCTGTAAGACAAAGAAATGCCCGAAGTGAACAAAATATTTTGTGCCGTTCAAGGTAGTGTTTCTGAAAACTCAAATGCGTCTGTTCCACGCCGTTCTCAAGAGTTGGGGCTCTCCAAGATGACAATCTGGCGAATTTTGCGATTGGATTTGGGTCTGCATCCTTATAATATGGTATTGGCACAAGAAATCAATCCAACCGACCATCACATTCGTCGTCAGTTCGCTGATTGGTCACTAGAAATGTTGGAAGCCGACGGCGATTTTCATCGCAAAATCATCTTCTCAAATGAGGCTTGTTTCTGGCCCAATGGATTCGTCAACAAGCAAAATTGCCGCTATTGGAGTGAGTCAAACCCACGAGTGTGTTATGAATCACCATTGCATCCACAAAAATTGACCTTTTGGTGTGGATTATGGTATAGCGGAATTATGGGATCTTATTTCTTTCGAAATTAGGCAGGAGATGCCGTTACCATTAATAGCAACCGCTATAACACGATGTTGACCGATATTTTTTCCCGGAATTTGATGAACTTGATGCGGGCGACCTTCATTTCCAACAAAATGGTGCACCGCCTCATATTTCCCGACTTAACATGGACTGATTGCTTTCGGTGAGTCGTTAATTTCCAGAAATGGTCCCATCGCTTGGCCGCCTAGATCGTGTGATCTAACGCCTTTGGATTATTTCCTTTGGGGCCACATTAAGTCGTCGAAGGTTTACAGCAACCATCCTACAACTCTTGAGGCTTTGGAAGCCAATAGCCTTCAAGCCATTGCTGAGATACCGGCCGAAATGTTGCACAGAGTTATCGAAAATTGGCGTGAGTGGATGAACGTGTGCAAGAAGAGCCGCGGTGGCCATTTGACTGATATTTTTTTCAAATCATAAATGGCATAAAATTATCTTTCAAATAAAGCAATCAGAACCATTTTTGCTCGACAATTGTGAGTTTTATTCAAATTTAAAGTTCAGACGTTCTTATTGGGAAACCCTATATGTCCTCAAAAATTGTTTTTCCTCAAAACCTACCGAGTGGGTTATAACATAAAAATACTGAAAAAAATTGATAACATAAGTACTGATGTGCCTTGGTATCTAACTGGTCAATATTTGTAATAGACTGACAATGCATAACTAATTGGCAGTCGGAGGCTATCTACACAGATTAACAAAAATATGCGTAGCTTCCGACTGCCAATTAGTTATACTTCATCAGTTATTTAAAAAAGTGTCGACCAGTTAGACACCTAGGTAGGTACATATATCAGTACTAATGTTAGCAATATTATATACCTTTTGGTGCACTCACTATCAGCATACAACTAGAACGACGCAAATACAATTTTAATAGTACTGTTTTATTTATAGATTTAATTATGAATGTACTTTGTTTACATCTTTTTAGTTCTTTTTACAGTCAGTCGGGTTTTTTGGTTTTTTAAATTAACTTTTTCAATTAGTATACTGGTCGCAAATCAATGCGCAGATTTTAGAAAGTAATTGCGACGTAGGTATATAATTTTTTTTTACAAAGTTAAAGCCGGCCCCGCGCAACCTAACGAAACTAGCAAACTGACGGCTCTCGAACTACAAATGTTAACTCCTCGCAATAATTGAACACGTTTCTGAGAAATTTTTTGATTTTTTTTACCGTTTTATAAATAACCAGTGTATGAACTAACTTTTGGAACACACGATATGTAATCTCAAGAAAATATGCATACCCTGCGGAAATTTCTTGTATAAGATCTTCTTGTCGGTTTGCGATGTTTCGATGTTTACGTACAGGAATCGGAACCTTTTTATTAATAATGTGTTTATATTTGATTTTCTTTTGTTCCCTTTCGTTATTTTCATCAACATATCCAGGAACCGCAACAGCAACATTTGAAGGTGGTGGATCAGTGCCAATTTCTCCAGTTTTTTCATCAATCCAATATGTTGGTGTTCCGTGCTCAATTGTATCTATTTCCGCAGCTAAAGCTTTCATTTCTTCTCCTATTGCGAACGCTTGCCCTGAATCCTTCGCGACATTCAACTGTTCAAATTTAGCTGCTGCTTTAGCTTTTAAAGAACTCAACTTTACTTGAGTTGCAATTTTATTTGCAATTTGTAATCCAGAATAGCCAGCTAAGCCGTCACCAACTGGCATAACGGCGGCATCAAAAATCGCACCCGCTGAAGGATTATTAATCGCATTCTTAATCGCTGCAACATATCCTTGATCTTTACCAGTTATTTCAGTTGCTACAACATCGTAACCAGCCCCAGCTGCTATTCCTGCAGGAATAGCACCAAGTCCTAAAATTTTTATAACAGCATTAATGAAGCTAAACTACAATATAAAATCCCACCCCATCCGAACACTAATATGTCCCTTGCCCCCTTTACTATAGTTTCGGAGATGCAGGCGTAACCGTGTTGGTGTTAATGATAAGAAGGCGGATCCAATTTAGTGACACAAAATTTCAACTAGATCGGATTTCCTCGTAAGTGAGAACATACCGAGTTTTGAGTCCAATGATTTTGAATTTGCTATTGAAAGTTGAATATAAAACCATCTTCGTACATAAAACTGTTTAAATAATTTAGAGTATCACACTGAGAAAAATATTATTATATTATTATAATTTTTCTTCAAATAAAAACACATATGATTTAGCACCAAAATGATTTCAATTCGTTTTAAACGGGGTCATTAGACCCTTCATATCTGCTTCACCGACAGTCTGACTCTTTTTAAAGGAAAACAATCTGAATATTGTGAGACTCGAAATCGGGTCCTCTGGAACATAAGGCCACCGCTCTAGCCATTGATCTGCAGATTAGTCCAGGGAAATAAGCATTTGTTCGGGACACTGAATCATCCAGCAAACCAATACGATTTTCGCGAAGTACTAACCTATAGCAATAATACCTATACTTTTGCCACTCCTGGTTAGCCGGCGTTTTCGAGTAATAAACAATTAAAAGTGAAAAAAGTGAAATTTTAGCACATTTTTACTTACCAGATTTAAATAAATAGTTTTAACAGCAATTTATTGCAATCATCTTGTAGGTAGTGCAAAAACCGACAACTTGGCCGAAATCGATTTTGAAAATGTCAATTTGTTGCTTAGATAATTGCTAATTTACAATGAAAATAGCTAAATATTTAATTAACAATAACTATTGTAAAAATGAATTTGAAAACTTAATTCCTCGTAAATAGGTAATTCTTATCCGGAAGACTGTTTTTTTGCAACACCACTCTACGCACATTTCAAAAAAATTTTCGGTTTTGTCAGTGTGATATTAAAGGGAAAGACTTATGTTTTCAAAATATTTCACTAGATGTGCAAAAAAATAATTTTTTTTGTTGCAAACTGATTTTACAAAAATGCAGTCATTTGTACCATATAAACAAATGGAATAGCTTTTTTCCTTGAACATATATAATATATATTTTTGATGTTTTTTTGATTTGAGGTAGCTTCTCGAACACATTACAAATATGCTATTTTCCACATTGTAACTTTAATAAATGACGTTTTATCTTAGTAATAAAAGATTTATATGATTTAATTTGTGATTTAACGAACAATTTTAAAAAATATGATTTTTATCAACAAAATATTATCAATAAAAGTTGAAAATAGTTATTATGTGGTTGTTAACTAAAAAAACAAAAAAAATTGATTCGTCAAAAAAAAAAAATTGTGTTAATTGTTTAAACAAAATACGTTGTTTATTTATGTCTAGATTCATAAAAAAAAGCATATTTGTAATGTGTTCGAGAAGCTACCTCAAATTAAAACAAAAACATCAAAAATATATATATGTTCAAGGAAAGAAGCTATTCCATTTGTTTATATGGTAAAAATGACTGCATTTTTGTAAAATCAATTTGCAACAAAAAAAATTATTTTTTTGTACATCTAATGAAATATTTTGAAAACATAAGTCTTTCCCTTTAATATCACACTGACAAAACCGAAATTTTTTTTGAAATGTGCGTAGAGTGGTGTTACAAAAAAACAGTCTTCCGGATAAACAAATTGAATTTTGCAAAAACTATCCAAAGAATCGGTTTCAAATTTTTAAAACTTATTCGGTACCACAAGAGCTACCTATTTACGAGGAATTAAGTTTTCAAATACATTTTTACAATAGTTATTGTTAATTGAATATTTATCTATTTTCATTGTAAATTAGAAATTTATCTAAGCAACAAATTGACATTTTCAAAATCGATTTCGGCCAAGTTGTCGGTTTTTGCACTACCTACAAGATGATTGCAATAAATTGCTGTTAAAACTATTAATTTAAATCTGGTAAGTAAAAATGTGCTAAAATTTCACTTTTTTCACTTTTAATTGTTTATTACTCGAAAACGCCGACTAACCAGGAGTGGCAAAAGTATAGGTATTATTGCTATAGGTTAGTACTTCGCGAAAATCGTATTGGTTTGCTGGATGAGTCAGTGTCCCGAACTTGCTATTTTTTTTGCTTATTTCCCTGGACTAGATAGCCGAGTTTGATTTCAAAGAGAGAAGAAGATTTGTGAAGACCTTTACATAATGGTGTTTGATGCGAACTTATTCATGTTTTTGAAGAATTTTTTAATAATTTTAATATGGTATTCAGGAAATTTCATTAGCGTCATTTTATACAGAAGATCATCATGCAAAACAGAGTCACAAGTAACTTGGACATCTAAAGCACAACTCCTGTCAGGAATTACATGCCCCTTAATAATTTGTGGGGATCTAAATTGTCGGCATCTACTATGGGGCTGCCTATGAGCGAACTGTTACCCTGTAATCTCTAATCCAAAAATGTATGACTTCAACAGAACTGACTGGACACATTTTCCTAGTTTCATTCACTACAGGTTGCAATTAAATTTAACATGTTCCTCATTAAATAAAATCGAGTGCATGGAGCAAATTGATGATATGATAGAACACTTTACCGATCTTCTCATTGATGGAGTTAATCTTGCCGTTCCGAATATAAGTGTTAATACGAAAAACACCTGCTAACTTCATATGTGTATTCAGCAATTTATTCTACAACAGAACAATGCTCGTCGATTGTGGCAACGTTATCGTTTACCTAACTATAATAAATAATTGTCTCGTCTAAATAAAGAAATAAGACATCAAATATCGAAACACAGGAACAAGAAGTGGAACAAACTCATTTCTGGACTAGAAAAAGCTTCCAAGCCGTTTTGGAAAATTTCTAAACCATTACGTAATAAGAATTGAACCATTCCAACGCCCAAAGTCCAAAATACTAAAAATATTACAATCCAGGAAAAATCTAAACAATATGCAATACAATTTGTTGCCAATAACACAACATCTACTAACCTTAGTGATTCATTCATTTCTAGTGTTTCCCAGTTTTTTAATAATTTAAATTCGGATACGACAACGTTAGACAAGGAAACTTATATTCGGCCAGGAGATATCATAAATATTATTAGGCGCCTACAACCTAGAAAATGTCCGGGACTAGATGGAATTTGTAATTCCTACATAAAAGATCTTCCGCGAATAGGGCTTGTAAAGGGTGGCCCATTTAAAAATTGAAATTTCTTTTTGTTATAAAAAAAAGGCAGTGTCTATTTGCACACCATTTTCCCGTGTAAGTACATGGGTACACGGGTACACGGGTACACGGGTACACGGGTTGCTCGGCAAACTTCGGGATTGTTTGAAATTTTTGCTTACACGGGTACGCGGGTACACGGGTACACGGGTTTCCCGGCAAACTTCGGAATCGCCTGTCCATGTCCGAGTTTCTCGAATAAATAAAGAAATTGTGGTCCGTTTTGGCGCAATGAAATTGCTTAAATTTTCGCTGAAATTAGGAATGATCGATGTTAAGAAATGTCAGCATAATGTTAACATCTGTAGCTAAGTATCGATGTCCGATTATCATCGTACTTTTAGCATCGATGTTGTACTGCAAAAGTACTAAATACTTTAAGAAATATCTCGCAAATGGAACAAGCACGAATTTTTTCAATAATTTTCCGTCGATGCGCTATCCAATTAAGGGGCACCGCTTATGGGTGAGCACCCGAATAAACCTGCATACAGAGGTAAGTAAAAGAATTGCAAAGGCAAGTTAAATGTCATAAGTCGCTTCGATTATTTGCTCGTAGCATCGAAGTCACGATGTGTGATATCGCCATCGCTCAACATTGATGTTTCGTGTCGCAACGGACTGGCGGCTTAATTACCAATATAAGATTGTTTTCCTTAGATTCCTTGCGCTAAGGATAATATTGAGGTTTTTTTATTTGAATCCGCTTAGTACAAAGAATCTCTTTGGGATATTGCAATGTCTCGAAAAAGTCACCCATTTCGGTGAGGTGTTGCGCAATATGATTACCGTTGCGCAACGGCACGGAATACAGGCAGATATGATGCGATTTTCTCAGAATTTTTGATGGATCGGTGCAGCAGAATTTTTGGCCCGCTTCTGAGAATTTTCGATGCTGGGTTCAATTGTGTACGGTCTAGCCGCACCTCACAAATTCCGCCTGTGCAATTCGCTCCCGTATATTGGATCGTCTGTTTGGAGTCGTCCTAAACCATCCCGATTTGCACACTTTCCCGTAGCCGTTATTGATTCCTAGTAAAACAAAATTTTTTCTACGAATTTCGTGCCTCCTCCATCATCTTTCAGACCTCTTAACCCAAAAATACGAGGCCAGTTCATGCGCCCGACGTTATGAAACGTGGTCAGTGACGTCATTATTTTCATACAAAACGAAGCTAATTCCGCGTACTTGCTACACACGTGGACTGGCGTGGGAGGGTGAGAAGGTTATGGCTAAGCATGCATTGAAGGAGGCTGGATCGAAAACTAAAAAAACGGTAGAATTAATTCAAATTTCGTTAGATGATACCTTAGCAACATATAAATCAATTACAAAAAAAATGCATGTCACCGGCCAAATAGAAGAGAAAAATCAAACGAAAGTTTATTAAGGGGTTATTACCAGCTTAACTTAACTCGAACAGTTTTCATCCGATTGACTTTTAACGGTAACTGGACATTTATTAATAAATTATCTAACATACGATTATAGCGATTGTATATCAGGAATAAAGTTATTTAGTTCGATTTTTGTCGTCGATAAAAACGGTTTTTTTCAAACAATTGCCATTTCGCGAAAACAAATTCTAAAAATATGATCATGTGTAATTCGGTAGCAAAAATATTTTTAGAATTTTTTAGTTTTCCATCCAGCCTCCTTAAATGCATGCTTAGCCAAAACCTTCTCACCCTCCCACGCCAGTCTACGTGTGTAGCAAGTACGCGGAATTAGCTTCGTTTTGTATGAAAATAATGACGTCACTGACCACGTTTCATAACGTCGGGCGCATGAACTGGCCTCGTATTTTTTGGTTAAGAGGTCTGAAAGATGATGGAGGAGGCACGAAATTCGTAGAAAAAATGTTGTTTTACTAGGAATCAATAACGGCTACGGGAAAGTGTGCAAATCGGGATGGTTTAGGACGACTCCAAACAGACGCTCCAATCTACGGGAGCGAATTGCACAGGCGGAATTTGTGAGGTGCGGCTAGACCGTACACAATTGAACCCAGCATCGAAAATTCTCAGAAGCGGGCCAAAAATTCTGCTGCAGCGATCCATCAAAAATTCTGAGAAAATCGCATCATATCTGCCTGTATTCCGTGCCGTTGCGCAACGGTAATCATATTGCGCAACACCTCACCGAAATGGGTGACTTTTTCGAGACATTGCAATATCCCAAAGAGATTCTTTGTACTAAGCGGATTCAAATAAAAAAACCTCAATATTATCCTTAGCGCAAGGAATCTAAGAAAAACAATCTTATATTGGTAATTAAGCCGCCAGTCCGTTGCGACACGAAACATCAATGTTGAGCGATGGCGATATCACACATCGTGACTTCGATGCTACGAGCAAATAATCGAAGCGACTTATGACATTTAACTTGCCTTTGCAATTCTTTTACTTACCTCTGTATGCAGGTTTATTCGGGTGCTCACCCATAAGCGGTGCCCCTTAATTGGATAGCGCATCGACGGAAAATTATTGAAAAAATTCGTGCTTGTTCCATTTGCGAGATATTTCTTAAAGTATTTAGTACTTTTGCAGTACAACATCGATGCTAAAAGTACGATGATAATCGGACATCGATACTTAGCTACAGATGTTAACATTATGCTGACATTTCTTAACATCGATCATTCCTAATTTCAGCGAAAATTTAAGCAATTTCATTGCGCCAAAACGGACCACAATTTCTTTATTTATTCGAGAAACTCGGACATGGACAGGCGATTCCGAAGTTTGCCGGGAAACCCGTGTACCCGTGTACCCGCGTACCCGTGTAAGCAAAAATTTCAAACAATCCCGAAGTTTGCCGAGCAACCCGTGTACCCGTGTACCCGTGTACCCGTGTACCCGTGTACTTACACGGGAAAATGGTGTGCAAATAGACACTGCCTAAAAAAAACGGCTCAATATTTTTCAATGGTTGAACATTTATTTGAAAGGTTGTTCTATGTCATTTATTTATGAAAAACAATTTCGAGTCAAGAGACCACCACGGCTGACTTGGCGGTAGCCCATTCGGTCCACCCAATTTTTGAGCACATTTTCGACTGTTTCGGGCCTTATGTCAGCAATAGCAGCTGGAATCTCGTACTTGAGGTCTTGTATTGTTTCTGGTTTGTTGGCGTAACATTCATCTTTCACCGCTCCCCAAAGATAATAGTCCAACAGCGTCAAATCGCAGCTTCTTGCCCGCCAAATCACATCACCATTTTTTGCTGATTGTGCGATTTCCGAAGATAGGGCGCAAAAGATCGATTGTGGCGTTCGCTGTATGGTTCGGATGGTCAACCGGATTTAGCTGCTCTACCAATTGAACTTTATATGGCTTCACGGCAAGGTCTTCAAGTGCGTGCAATGCCCAATTGTTGAGAACGATAACGAGTTGATGTTGATGGTTGCTCACGCACACTTTGAGCAACAGCAGCAATGTTTTCGATTGAGCGCACCGGACGAGTACGTACACGGGTTGGCTTAACCACTAACATTTCAGTTTCACGAGATCGCTTCACGAATTGATCCACAAATTGGGTTTTTGGAAGTTTTTTTTTCGTCAAAGTTTTTTTTTTTAATTTCTCACAGTTTGAGTGGAAGGCTCACCATTTTGGAAATAAGATTTTAATATTTCCAAACTTTCTTCAAGCGAATTTCGCCCAATTTCGTAAATGTCAAACCTTAAACTAAATTTCTGTCAAGTCGAGAATGAAGTATAATCAAATACACTTCAAATTACCGGTAGTTCAAATTCCAAACACTAAATGGACCACCCTTTATATCTTAGTCATATTATCAACTCTTGTAGAAAATTTTAATACTTTCCGGATAGATGGAAAACAGCTAAAGTAATGCCAAATCTAAAACCTAACAGGCCTCGACCTATCAGACTTCTTAGCTCTAGAAAAAAATTTAAAAATCAAAATAGTAATATTTATAAATAATATAATAACAATCTGCTTCCGAATGAACAATTTGGCTTTAGAGATAAGCACAATACTTTGCAGGATTATCAGAATAACGCAATCCATTAAAAATGGCTTAAATGAAATTATTATTTTTAATTGACTCATTTACGAATGGGTTGGTTCGCTGGAAACTGAATAAAATGTAAGCGTATATACTTTGGAAGACGCTTTATAAGGAACTTTTTATGCATTTAATTTACACATATTTTATTTATTTATAATTTATATAACAGTATTTCAGTATGCCACGTGGAAAATCACTGAGTGATGAAGAAATTTGTGGAATTAAGGCATACAAAGAGGAAGGCTTATCCAACCTTCAAATTGGTAGACGGTTAGGAAGATCGAGTACTGTCATCAATAATTTTATTAAAGTTGGCAATAACTATGGAACCGAAACCGAACAGGAAGGCCACCAACTGTCCACGAAAGAGAGAAAAGGGAGATAAAACGACTTGTGAAGCGAGGAAATCTCAGCGTAAATGAAATTCGGGAAGAATTGAATTTAGGAATAGGTGTACGTAAAGTACAACAAATAATGAAGGTCAATTAAGGTCTGTTATATGGTACAAAATATGGGAAACCTTCACTTCAGCCAAGGCATAAAAGGGCTAGACTTCAGTTCGCCGAAAAATATCGGTTTTGGAGTGAAGAGGGGAAAGCCGTTATATTTAGTGATGAGAAAAAATTTAATTTTGATGGCACTGAAGGTGCCCAAAAATATTGGCAAGATAAGGCTTCCAAAACGGAAACTCGAAAATGTGGGAATTTTGGAAGAGGATCCGAAAATGGTTTGGGGAGGAATGGCATATAATGGAACCACGCCCACCTGCTTCGTCTCGACTCGAATGGACTCTGAATATTACATCCGTTTAATAGACGATTTATTGACCATATATGGGGACAGGATTGCTGGCCCAGAGTTTATTTTTCAGCAAGATAATGGCGATTTATTCCTCGAAGAAAACAAAAGACTTTTTAAGATCCGAAAATATCCCGATTCTCGATTGGCCTGCAGTTAGCCCAGATCTGAATCCAATCGAAAATCTGTGGTCTATATTATCACAAAAAGTTTTTCATCATGGTCACCAATATTCCAATGCAAAAGAACTTAGAGACAGAATCAAAGAGGAATGGGCTAAAATTGATCTTGAAATTATTTGCAAATTGGAATCAATTCCATGCCAAGACGCTTAGAAGAGATCCTTAATAATAACGGTGGCCATACATCTTACTAAATACCCATTTAAGTTGGCAGAATATAAAATTAACGTATGTGCCTTTATAATTATTTCGGTAGGTGTACATACATATGTATTCATTCGCATCTCCGAAGCTATAGCCGCGTAGGGATAAAATGTGCAAGAGTCAAAATAGCAATTCCCTAAAGTATATAATTTTAGTAAATTCATGTTAACCTCCCGTTGCTAATCCGGCAGCAGCTCCACTTGCGAATACAACTGTAGATCGACTTGCTGCATTTAGTGCCTTATTGCCACCTTCATGATCCCCAACAAAATGATGGACAACGCCTTAAATTAGAATTATACCATTGCAATGATTATCGAAATTTATTTCTACCTATTCCAATGGGACACACCTTTTGCATGGCCCACAACAGGAATACCATTTATCACATTTTCAACAGTTCCCCAGCAACGTTTCTGGGTTTCTAAAGCACCTTTCTGATCTCCTGTAACGAGCTGTACTACAGAAAATATTTGTGAAACTACCGGGCATTCCCTATGAAAATTTTCCATTGTTTTTCCGGCACCCTCAGTGTCACCAGTAATCGCTTGAACACCAGCTTTCAAGTGAGACACGCCCGGTATCCAATCTACGCCCGGCATTTTTGCAACTTCTCTTTAAGCTCGTTAAAGAAAATTATTACTTTATTTATTGGTAACTTCTTTAAGGGACTTCAAAAACTAGCACAGAAATTATTGGACAAAAAAGTTCAGCGGAGTAAAAGTCTAGAAACTATGAGCTGCCTATGCGATCAGTTAAAGCCGAAACACTATTTACACTGATTAGTCTACTCTACGCAACTTTATTTGAAGCAATTTCGCAAAGATTCCGACTGAGACTGCTCAGTTGTGCTTGCTTGGACTTTCACTTATATGTATGTATGTACGTAGCTCATATCTCAAAGTTTCAGTCGAAAGCTATAGCGATTCGACTAAAACAACTTCGGTTTGTATACATTCGCAAATCTGCTTGTTCTAATTCAAATTGTTCATGACAGCTCCTTCGTGCATATTCATATAAACACTACACACAATAATAGAAAGCTTTCATTTACTAATTCTTTCCGATCTTGTTGATACCCAAATATCAATGATATCGCAGTGAAAGCTGCAATTTCATTTTTAAAGGAACTTTTATCACTGTCATGCTATCAGCAGAGCAACGAAGGTTGTAATCAGCGATGTTCTCGTAAAACCAGTGTAGATATTTTGTACTATTGTTATCAGTAATTTACTGAAGTATTCTTAGAACAATTTAATCACAAAAACACCGATACTCGTAAATAGCATGATGTTGATCAACAGACTGATTGGGACTGCCCACAAGGCCACAAGATCAATCAATTTACTTATTACTAATTTATACTACAGTATTCATCCATATATCCTTACCCTTTCTAAGGCGTCGACCATTTAACACGTTATGCTATTTTCGCCCATTTATAATCCATAATATATTATATTACAAAATCGGAATTTTAACATTTTTTTTCAAATTAAACATTTGTAACGTACTAATATTAACTGCAATATGTTTTTAATTTGAGTAAGAGCATTTTTTGTAAAATGCAAATATTTTTAAAATTCCGCAAAAGCTTTTCTACGTATAAATTTGTACAACCATTCTCTACCTAGATGTGTTGTAACTCTGTGGAAAGGCAAGAAGATGGGCAATTCAATACAAATAAAAAATAGGTGCATTCATTACATGAATTTCGGAGAAAAATGGAGAAAAACCTGAAATTTAGGAAAGTTCAGAGCCTTTTTTCACTTTCTCAAATAACTGCAGTGGTATAGAGGTAAATCAGCATTGGTGGCATTTTTGGTCAGCACATTAAGACAGTAGTTGTTTGTTTTGTTCAGTCACTGCGCTAATTAGATCAAAGATAAAAGTAAAATAATAATGTGCATTCCGAAATTATGAGTCACTCTGAAACGGTTGGGTTTCTCCCCATACGATATTTTGTTCGCTTAGGTCAGATCTATCATCCCCATATATACTATATATAGAGATACTCTTTCACAACAGCCTCAAACAGTTTTGGAATCGGTAAGAGTTTAGCTCTAGCTAAAAGCGAGCTCCCTAAGCCAAGTAAAAATGCGCGTCGCCGCAGAAATGCAGCGTTGCGAAAACACAGGCTTTCGCTCGATGAGCAGAAAGGGGTGGTGGGGAGGGCTGTAGAACCCCTGAACAAAGTTGTCAAGGGCTGTTCTGGCACTCCTAAACGCCCACTTTCGCCGGAAAAAACTCCTCCTTAGGCGAAGCGGGCTGTCAAGCGCTGCAAGGCCACAGCCAAGGATGGAGAAGGCGGTTCTGGTGAACCAAGGCCGACTTTTGCCGAGGTCGCTAGCGACCAAAGCATTCGTATGGCTTTTGGTCCCAAAACGGTAGACCAGCGAACAGGCTGCTTCGCTTAAGAATTTAATCTCGGAAGAGATATTTAACGTGGCGGGCGATGGGCCCTCGCTTGCTTTCCGCGGTGCAAACTTCGTCGGTAGGGGTTGCGACTACCGTGGCTACCTGGCGATCGTTTGCTTGGACGCAGATGCCAAGCGATGGCTCATCGAATTCGCCAAAAGCATGAAAGCGCCCTGGAACGGAGCCGAGATGGTTGCCTGTGAGTTCTCCAGAATTCCCAAGCATACCAAGGTTACGCTCTGGATCCCGGAGTGCTGCAACGTTTCTGCAGAACAGCATCATGCAAGGCTGCAGACACAGAACAAAGCGCTCGGGGTTGACAGATGGCGATTGTTCCACATGAAGGATGAGCCCCCTAAGGGAACCCTTCTGTTGTTGGGACTCGACCAGTCGTCCCTCGAAACTCTGATGGCGCGCGGTGGTAAAGTATACTACGGGTTCTTAGAGCTCAACGCGCGCATCAGGAGCAAAGCTGATATAGGCTCTGAAGAGAATGGTGACAACTCGGCGGACTCGGAGTCGGGGGAGGTGACGGCGACCAATGTCGACGTCGCCGCCTCCGAGTCTGAAGCGGCCGTGGAGTGCGCTCTCTCTACAGAGATCTCCGCGGGGTTACCCCCTGTCAAAGATGTTGAAATGAGCACACTTTAAAATGGGTACTGACTCTTTCAATATCCAGATTAATTTGCAACATGGCAAGTCGGCCTCTGCAGAGCTAAGCAGAGTCCTTGCGATGGGGCACACAAAATTAGCCCTAGTTCAGGAACCCTGGTTGCACAAAAATCAGGTTCGTGGACTGGGTCTAGGCAATGGTCGTGTATTTACAGCAGACGCCGACTCTAAACCTAGGGTATGCATCTGGATCGCGAACGGTTTAAAGGCGACGCTAATTCATGAGCACAGCTCCAGAGATCAGGCTACTATTCGTGTAACTCTAAACCTGGCAGATGGCGCTCTGGATGTAATTGTTGTTTCCTCATACCTGCCGTATGATTCTGCTGAACCTCCGCCGAGTTCTGAACTCGTAGAGGTCGTGGATTTCTGTCGCAGGAAAAACCTCCCGATGGTAATCGGTTGCGACGCTAACTCGCACCATACCTGCTGGGGAGCTCCGATGTAAATATTAGAGGACAGGCGCTCCTCGAATACATAATTTCCACGGAGCTGGCTGTCCTCAACAACGGCACCGGACCTACTTTCGTAAACTCCATCAGGTGCGATACGATTGACATCACTTTGTGCTCGATCAGTCTCGTCGACTTCACATCTGGCTGGAGAGTAACGGATGACATTCTAACCTCCGATCACAGAGCCATCTCGCTGAAGATCTCGGCGGACTGTCCAGCTGCTCCCAGTTTCAGGAACCCCAGAAAACCAACTGGGACCTTTACAGATCCGCTCTGGGCCTGAGACTGGAGGTATGGCTGCCACTGATCAATAACGTCAGTGACCTGGACCTATCGATTAGGGTAATAGAAAGGGCCATTACCTCTAGCTACGAAGAGGCATGCCCCCTTACCACCACCAGTTCTAAGTTCAAATGCCCCTGGTGGAACCGCAGGCTTATGTTGTTTAGAAAAGGAGTAAGAAAGCAACATAATCGTGCAATAAACCTCAACTCTGTACCCGAATGGGAACTCTTTCGAGAGAAACAGAGGGCCTACAACAAAGAGGTGAAATCTGCCAAGCTACTTTCTTGGTAAAAAATTCTGCTCAGACCTTGAAGGGATGAGAGACTCCACACGATTCTCAAAAAAGACAAGGCAATCCAGCTGGGTTCACTCCAACTACCCTGTGGTGATTTAAGGGTTCATCCTAGTTTAAAGGCCTGAAAATTTAGCTTTTTTGGAGAATTTCTTTCACAGCCCCTAAATTATATATCGTTTTAATTCTTTTTGGGCTAAATAAACACACTCTTACAAAATACGAAACAACATGTTTTTTTTATTTTTCATAACAAATACATTCAAAATGGCGGAATTCGTGTAGGCATATAAAAAAAAGCTATGTCAACGGTGTTGTTGATTTTTTAGTGAAGATTAGCCTGAAACACAAAAACCAGCAATATTTAGATTCAGTGTGCCAGTGGCTATCGTGTATACTAGAATTATTAATTTTTATGCAAAAATAACGAAATGGCGGCAACTTATACAAAAATTTTCGAAAAACGTATTTTTTTTCATGATTTTTCGGTTAAAAAAAATTGAACAAATGAAAATTTTGACATAATTCTAGTATACACGATACCCATACATGTCACAAATGTGTGGTAAAAATTTCAGAACGATCGGTCTAACCGTTCCGGAGAAAACTACAACACCGTATAAGAAAAAGTGATTTTGAGAAAAACGCGTGTAAAGTTTTTTTGTTGAAATATCATGAAAAAATTGTACTTACGCAAAACGAGACTAACGTTCAAATAACATACATATAAGATTTTTGGGTATTAGAATAGACTAATATAACTTGTTTTCAAGTATAAATAAGACAATTGTTTGCATTTACAAAGCCGAGAGCACCGAAGAGACACGAAACAAGCGCTCATATACTCAATAGCATGCCGGAGAGCGCGCTCGAATAAAATCGAAAAAATATAGTTAGACTGCTCCTCTCTTTATGAAATTTTAACATGATATTTCTGAAGTGACTTACTTTCGAAATTCATCATAAAAAAAAAAAAAAATTTTTTAAGTTGGTAAACTAGGATGAACCCTTAATCGATGATGACCCCTCTGTCGCGTCTCATCTGTTGGAAGCCCACTTTCCTGGTTGTGAACCGGTACAAGGGGATCACTTAGCGGCTGAACAGCACAACCCGGATGATTCGGACTGGGCTGTCGCCAGGTCTGTTATAGACAGGGATCTTCTTAAATGGGCGGTCTTTTCTTTCTCACCTTTTAAGAGCCCGGATAGAGATGGTATCTCCCCGGTCATGCTGCAAGAGGCATTCTCCGTGATTCAGGAACATCTGACCACAATTTTCAGAGCGGTCCTGGCTTACGGGTATATACCTTGTAGTTGGCGCCTTTCCAGGGTAATATTCATACCAAAACCAGGGAAGTGTAACTACAAGGCAGCTAAATCTTTCCGGCCGAATTTACTCACGTGCTTTCTGTTGAAATCGCTGGAGAAGATGTTGGACACTTTCATTAGATCGAACAATCTGAAGACTTTCCCGCTGCATGTAGCGCAGCACGCTTATCAGAGTGGGAAATCTACTGAATCGGCCCTCCATCATGCTATCTCTTTCATTGAAAGGGCTTTTCATGATAAAGAAGCGGCCCTTGGTGTCTTTTTGGACATCGAGGGAGCGTTTGATAACACCAGCTTCTCTGCAGTGGCCTGCGCCTTGCAGGAGCATGGTGTAAACCAAACCGTAACCAGGTAGATTATTAACATGCTGCAGAGCCGAATTGTATCCACTGAGGTAGGTTCCCACACAGCGGTCAGGTGGGTAGGTAAGGGCTGTCCGCAAGGTGGAAATTTGTCTCCTCTCCTGTGGTGCATGGTGGTTGATGGCCTCATCAGGTTACTGGATAGTAAGGGCCACTTCACAGTAGCCTATGCGGATGACATAGTGATATTGTGCAGAGGCAAATTCCTCAGTACTCTCTGCGATCTCCAGCAGCCGGCTTTGCGGTGGTGGTTGGTGGTGGAGAGGTGGTGCAGGGACAAGAACTTGTCAGTTAACGCTGACAAGACCTCTGCTCTACTCTTCTCTAACAGAAAGAAGCTGGAGGGTCTCAGGCAATTGAGTATATTCGACAGAGAGATTACCTACGCAAAAAGCGTAAAATACCTAGGAGTGATCCTGGACATCAAGCTGGACTGGAAGCTACATCTGGGCTGCAAAACACAAAGGGCTATCTCGACCTTTTGGCAGTGCAGAAGAGCGTTCGGCCGTACTTGGGGCATTAGTCCAAAAATCATCCACTGGATGTATACTGCAGTCATCAGACCGAGTCTCTGTTACGGGGCGTTGGTCTGATGGGAAAAGACAAATCTAAGCACCATCAAAGGTACATTATCTAAGTTACAAAGATTGGCCTGCTTAGCCATCACAGGGGCAATGAGATCTTCTCCAACTGCAGCGATTGAGTTGGCTCTCTCCCTGGCTCCGCTCGATATCATTGTGCATAAAGAAGCGATGAAATCGGCCCTGCGCCTTGTTCAAAACAATCTTTGGCGACCCAATCATCGGCTGATAGGGCACTCCAAGATCTGGGACAGATTGTTACATACCAACAGTTGCGTCCAAATGATCTCGGATTATGTAACGCCCCGTCACAGCCTATGTAAAAGGTATGTTGTGTCTATTCCCTCCAGAACGGAGTGGGATGAGGACTATCTCGGAAACACAGTGTCGGAAGCCAGCTCTGCGTGGTTCACGGACGGATCCCTCGCTGAGGGTCTGGCTGGATTCGGAGTGTACGGTCTGAGTGAAGATATGTGCATCTCACACTCGCTAGGCAGATTTGTCTCCGTTTTCCAGGCGGAAGTTCTTGGCATCTTGATCTGTGCACAAGAGATTCTGGAGAGGAAACTGAGTGGGAAAAACATTCTTATTTTCTCTGACAGCCAAGCTGCTCTTAAAGCACTTGACTCATACATCGTCTAAGCTTCTCAGTGAGTGTCGTGACTCCCTTGATCTCATTGCGACTTCTAATCAAGTCTCAATAATCTGGGTCCCTGGCCACTGCAACATAGCAGGCAATGAGACTGCGGACAGGTTGGCGAAAGAAGGGGCCTGCTCTTCCTTTATAGGACTAGAACCGTACGTGGGTGTTGCACCATCTCTCATCAGTCGCTCTTAGCACAATGAGAGCTGGGCCGCAAGAATGGATTGTAGACAGTCTAAGATGTTTTTACATAGGGTCGATCCAGGCCTCGGCAGACGTCTACTCAACCTCAGTAGATGCCAGTTGAGCCAAGCATTGGCCATTATTACGGGCATATACATACTAAACGAATAGCGAATTCGCCGCTTTGCGGATGCGAGTTGGAGGACGAGAATATTGCTCACCTTTTGTGTGCATGTCCGTTCTACAACAGTGCCAGAACCGCTTTATTCGGGAACTATCATGTAGATCCCAATGATCTACATAAACTCACGCTGCCCACCATCCTGAGCTTTGTTAGAAAAACTGGTCGTCTAACGGCACCGAGATTAACTCAGACGTCAGTCTCTCTTCTCGAGGTTTGTACAATGGACCTTTAGTCTAAGTGCAGGGTTTAGGTAAAAGCTGTCCCAAAGGGCTACTGGTGGTTCTGACGGATCTTGGGAAGAGTATTTCTCAGGTTGCTATTTTGCAGAACATCATTTCTCGATGCAAGGTATAGTTTGGAACTATAGCCGATTGTTTCCTATAGTTGTGTGCATCTGACAGACTTATTCTTCATGGTTTGCAATGGTACGATGCACAGATTACCAGTCTAGAAGAAGAAAATCGGTAATGGAGCTCTTCATGTGTGTCCTCTGATTGCACGTACAAATAAGCAGTTCCTGTTATTCATGCAACATCACAATATAACCAGAGATTTCAAAACTGCTTGTATGTATGTGCGATTAGAGGCCAATGATGTAAGGCTCCATGACCGGTTTTGTTCTTCTGGATGTGGCAGGGTCTAAGTGCTGGGTATGCCTACTCACTTCGATATAATCTACATGTACATATGGCTATGTTGGCTGTACTGAAGCCCACGCAGCAATTAAAAGCCTTGCCATTAAAGACTAGTAGAAGTAGTTTAATGAAACGAGGGAATACAACATATTATAAATACATGTGCAGGATGTTTCGTATAACACATGCAAAAAGGAGAGGGCTGATAGATCTCACCTAGGCAAACAAAATTGAATGCAGCAGAAGGGGGGCCTAAATCGTTTTCGAGTTAGAGGATGGTTAATAAATTGAGGATACACATTATTACATTATATTTTTCTTTTGATCTATCCAACGCAACGACATCAAACTCACGTCTAGCAACTAATATACTACTCGTATCACAAAAATGTCACCCATTAAGAAAACGCATTTGGGGGTTAATTTGAGTTGAATTTTTTGTAAAATGCAGATTTTTTTAAAATTCCGCAAAAGATGTGTTTATCTTTTCTACTTGGACATATTGTCTTTTTGAAAAGGTTAGAAGTTGGGCAATGTAACAAAAACATAACGTCGATATATGAATATAGAATGAAAATTCGAAAGGTCCAGGTTCGAATCCCACTCGGACCCCACGCTTCCAGTCCTAGAGTGCGCTTTTACTAATAAGCGACGGATGGAACCCCTATCAATTAGAACACAAAACGATTATAGAAACTAAAGCAGAGTCTCGAAGACCAGACACTTTGTGGAAGCCTTATGCTCCTAACTGGAGTGAAATAGGAAGCATAATTTTTTTAGGGACCGTAATTATTATTACATGTTAATGGTTATTTCCAACCAATTGTTGTTCTAAATTTTGAAACTTTTTCGCGCTATAACTTTGAAAGTATTACCTTCGCGTAAAAAATTTGTATAACTAAATTTTTAGAGGTCTAAAACAGTTTTCTAATTTTTCGTCCAGCATGTCTAGAGGATGAGATATTTACGAAAATAATTTTGCTACTATAATTAATATAGCGGAGAAAGCTCAAGGTCTGTGATATAGAGAAACTCAAACTAAAGCTTTTCTAATACCCTCCCACAATCCTCCATCGTCAGCTCTATTGCGGAAGGTTTGCAGGCAGAAGGCCGTTTTCCGACAATTTGACTGGACTATTATTATTATTACAAAAGCACACGTTTAAACTTAAAATGAAACATATCGTTGCGAAGTTGCTGAAAATAAAATAGAAAAAATTATTAATTAGCTTATAATTTATTAAAATTTATCTACTCATAGAATTTAATAAAGAAGAATTTCGGGTGCACACTCAGGCAAGGGATTATTGACGAACGGATCGAAGGAAGCTGGCCGATCCGAGTAGGCGACTGCTTTTCCGTTTTTGTTTTGGCTGCTTCCTGAGGAGAGTTGAAAATTAACTTTTGGTGTGAAAACTGGTGTGTTAGTCGCTTCAGCCGGAAAGAATAAAGAATTGTTTAAAATCGTTCGCTTTGATTTTTGCTTGGTTATTACCGCGAGAACTTGGGTGAATTGTTCGGGTAGTGTTTCCATTTTTCAGAAAATTGTGGAGTACCTCTTTGCAGCATATTGGACGGGGACTCGGAATCAAGTTCACCACGAATCACCACAGGCCTGCGCAGCCCCATCTTAACATCCGCTCGCAGTACCGAGGGAACTCCGGTGAGTCCGTGCCCAGGCGCCCGTAGCGTTTCGTACTCCAAGTAAGTACCCCTTGATAATTCCATCGGAGGCACTAACATAGACAGCCAAAAAATTGCCCTACACTGAGGCGAAAGCGCAGTGCCTGCCACCAAAATTGCTGTTCTCAGTGTAGAAAGGGCGCCTAAATTAAAAGTCGCCTTAACTAAGCGTCCAGCCAACATAGAAGCACAGTCCGGGGGTCCAACAAGTGGACAAGTAGTATCTGATTTATTTCGAAGTAGCGCCCCACCAACTAACACCACCCACCGTATTCGCCGAGCTAGGAATACGTGGTGCTGGACTACTTACTGGCATTTATTTACATGCCTAGGAGCTACTAAGCTAAATTTACCCTGCGTTTACTAACTAAATAAATAAAGCGAAGCTACTTGCCTGAGATTGTTTAAATTCCGCAACTCCCAGGTTCAGACCATTCTGCAACATCCAGAGTTTCAGCTGCGTCCTGCTGTCCGGATCCGCTAATACAGTGTGTACTGCGCTACAAAAGAAACCAAAATTAGTGCACGTACTGTTTGTGTATACAAGAAAAGAAACTGGGTCACCAGCTGACAGCGAGCAAAATAGTTGAGCAACTTCTCTCTTCCGGCTGCACGCACACACACTAGGTCAGCCTGAAGAGACTGCGTTGCGGTAACGAAATTCGCCACGTAATCCATCGTTGTTCAAGTTGTTTATCTTTGAAATTCCACCCGCGTTGTTGCCTCTGCCCTGCTGTCGACGCTGCCCTGCTGTCGCCACTGCCTCGCTGCTGTCGCCGTGTTCCTGGAATACCCGAAATTTAATTCGCACAGAATTCCTCGAATTAAGAGGAAAAACACTGCACATTTCACCTTTTGCACTCACTCCCAGCACGTGAAACGTGGAAAATCCGTTGATTTTCCAGACAAGCCGAATTTTCCGATCGGCAAGAACCGTAACCGTCACAAGGCGACTCCGAAACAATAACAAGACGCGGCTTGTCTTGTAGTCTCTCCCCTCACTCAGACACATCGAGCAGCTCACGCAGCCGTACCCAGCGGGAAAAAGGAGTATGACATGATGCATACAAGAGGCCTCCTAAGGGAGGTAGGGAGTGCTCCATTTATGCTCTACCTTTATTGTAATTTTAACCCAGCATGTCATTAGCAGGGAGCACTGGAGCGGTAGATTCGGTGAGAGAGCTCCTCGTATGCTCTCTTGAGAGCACTTTTGAATGCACCTCTAGCCGGAAATAAGAGCACACCAACATGCATCCAAGAGGCAAAGTGTGCTCCGTTTAAGCTCTCCCTTCATTGTAATTTTAACACAGCATATCATTAGAAGGGAGCTGTAGATTCCGTGCGAGAGCTCTCCCTATGCTCTCTTGAGAGCACTTTGCATGCATCCCTAGTCGGAAAATTGGAGCACTTTTTAGAGTCGGTGAGCGCCTTAAAAAGGCAAGGGACTTTACGTACGTCGCAGGCGAATTGTCTAAATCGGAAATAATATTAATCCTAGCAAACACACAGATATGTAAAAGGAAAATCTTCAGTCAATATTTACATTTCATATTATTCAGATATATGTATATAGTAGCGATATAAAATACATTTAAATAACGAAAACATAATGTAAGTTCAGTTAAAAAACATATCAAACATAACAGGGCATATAAAATTCATTTAAATAACAAAAACAAAATATAAATTCAGTTTAAAAATATAAAAAAGTTAGTTCTTAAACTTAAACTTTTAATTTATAGGTTTTTCTGTAAACTTTGTTTTTGGCTCTTCTTATTCCGTCCTTAATGCCATTTTCATACTGGGCAAAGCCGTAAGTCTCACTCTTAACGGCTCCTGAAAGTATGAAATTTTGAAAAATTAAATCAATGGAATTTAAATTTGCAATTATATTCTTACCAAAAATATATTTGTGTTAAAATTTTTATAGTTTTTATTGGTTTTTTATTTTTCATTCCTTCCCAGTTTATTTTTAAAATTACATCCTCGGTAAAAAACGATTCAAAACAATTCGCAATAGTTGTGCGTCCGATGAATTGCTTAAGATACACAATCTGTAATTTGATCTACATGAAAGAAAAATATGAATGAAAGAAACCTGGAGAAAAACTTACCAGCTGTTCCTCGGGAATATTTTTAAGTCGGTCGTCGATATTTTCCAAATCCTCTATGGATGCAATTGGGAAAATATCGATTTTTGATATCGGCGGATACATTTTGTTCAGTAATTGGTTTAAAATAATAGAGTGTTCGGCTAACATGCGTTACTTACGTGACAATCCAAATATTCAGGCACACAAAATTTCACTTTTAACTTAAACGTGGTTGCTAGTGGGAGCTCTGAAAACGAAGTGAAGCCGAAAACATTCTCCAGAACGAATTTCACAATTTAACGCGAAAATTCTCACGTAAACGAGAGGAGGATGACTCACCCTCTCAATAATCTATGAACGCAGTAGAAAACATACAAGGGATCGTTAGAGCAGTAATAAGGGAGTTTAAAACAGTTTGAGAGGAGATTCTCAGTTCAAAAAGAGCATTGTACTTTACTGCTCCCTTATGCCTTTGAAAAAGAGCACTCCCAGCATTTCCCGCTGGGTAAGGCAGTGTTGTTAAGTCCATTTGGAGCTTTTTCCCATCACAGATGGTAGATTTTCCCTTTTTTCCCTATTTTGTGGTTAAAATTTCCCACGATTTTTCCCATCAGTTAAATTGAATTATAGTCTTCATTTTACTCTGTTATAATATGTAGTTTAGTTCAACAAATCTCATACAATGTAATAAACTATAATATAATACTAAATAAGGAACTCTTCATAATATTAAAATAACAGGGTTATAGACGACCCAGATTGTCTCTGGTGCTACGCTTCGGGGGAACGCCACTGTAAAAATTTGTTTTTTGTTTGCATTTTTTGATAGTATACATATTCATATTATAAATATTTAAAAAACATGACGACAAGGTTCGTGAGTTAAGCCCTTTCACACACATATGGTTTCGGTCTAAACGGTGTGTTTTAAATACAAAAAAAAAATCTTGGAACGACTTTTATCGACCTTGTCCCAGTGAAAAAATTGTTTTCTTGAAATTTCGGTAATCGGTGGCTATCGTTGTGCGTAGCCGATTTTTACAATGTTGATAAGGTCCGAAAAACGGATAAATTTTAAACCGCCGCCTTTTTGTGAGAAAAAGACGGCTTCGTACAACGATTGCTACATTCATATTAATAAATAAATTTTCTTTTATATTGATGATTCAATGAATAGAGGTATTTTTTTTACCGTTTAATCCAGGCCCATAACTTTGTACATTTTAAACATTTTTCAATCAAAATTGCTATTGAACAAGTTGAATATATACTTAATAAAATATTCTTTATCAGATATTTAAATATTTAGTTATAGCTGTAACAAAAATTACGAAACATTGACAATTTTTTGACCCGTCACAGTGGTGTTCCCCCTTAATAACGTAGCCCTAGAACATTATTCAGAACTTCTTATGTGAGGAAGCATCAAAAAGTTTAATTCAGTGGCAGTATTTGATTTCAAGAGCTCGTGCATATGCATACTTTAAGGCCGAAACAGAATGTTTCCGATCATTTCTGTTCCAATGCACACTGTAAGTAAAAGTTGAAATGAATTTAACTTGTTATTTTCAATCCGATTCGTTGCGTACATTCTGAGAAATTATGTATTATATATGGCTACCAGATAAGCTAAATTGTCAGTCTTCGAGGACTCTTTATGACGGAACGAATCGACAGCATGCTGTCCCTGACTTTAAAACCAGATAAATTTTTCTATAGATTTTTTCCCACGAGTTCTTCTACAGCACGAAATTATTCCCTTTTTCCCATATTCGACTTTTTAGATGTAAAAATTCCCACGAAATGGGAAATTTCCCACGATTTAACATCACTGGGGTAAGGACTGAGCTGCTGCGTGTGTATGCAGTACGGTGACTTTTGCGAGTTCACCTCACACAGACGGAATAAGGAGTTTCCGGTGGTCCTGTTGAAAAAAAGTTGCCAGCTGCGAATTGTTTCGAGAAAACTGATTCGATTTTTCTCCGGGGTTATTTAGAATCGTTAAATAAAAAAAAAAAACTCCCTCTCGCTTATTATCTAACTCGGCCGGTAGTTACGAGCCTGACCCAAGGCAAATAATTCCAAAAAATCCAAACTAATCAAACTGCTAGAAAACCAGTCGAAATATTTAAATTCATCAATTTGTGGTTTTGCGTAAAAATAAATTGGTTGGATATAAGAACACACGATTTTTACTTGTAATGCATGTATGTATTTCTATATATGAAAAACTAAGCGCAAAGAATATTTGACAACTTAAGCGCTGCTACAATTCGTGGTGTTTCGAAAATATTCATTAGAATCCCAACGAAAGTGCTGTTGTAAGCGGTAATAAATTTCTTTGTTCCAGTCCGCTCATATGAAAATTTCATTCAGAAATCAAAATCAATCCCATGTGCCGGTAGCGTGGCGTACAAACAAGAATGACCTAAGATTGTCAGAAAGTTTTCACAGTTGCAGTGCGTGGCTTGTCGCTTCCAAAGCACCAGACCGTATTGACTTTATTATTCCACTCTGAACCTTGAGCTTACTGACACAACGAAAACTAAATTCATCGTTTGGATGAAGAAGATGTTGTACAAAGTTGGAATAAGAAGATAGTTAATGTGACCCGCACGTAGGCAGTGACTGTTTTGAAACTCAAAGTAATTATTATCCCACAAAAAAAAAAATTGAAATTTTTCTAAAAAGAAGTGTTGATAGGAAAAAACGACTCTGGCAAACATTTCTTGTACAAAAGACCTTAAATATAATATGAAGACCTTATAAATAATAAAAATCCAGCAACAAAAAGAACTGATATGTGCGAATATTACAAGTATATAAGATTTTTGCTGATAAGTGGGTTGGAGGAGGAGGATGCATTACACGTCAACACGAGAGAGACAGCAAAAGAAACCAACGATTCTCTTCAAGACTATCAACAGCCCGCTTTTGCGTACAGATACATACTTGTTACAAAATAAATTCTGAAATTAAAAGTGTTTAATTTGATTACTTTTGTCACATCCCTTAAAACTAACACTTTGAACTCTGACATCATATAAGCCCTGCCTACTTACCTACAGGCGGGCGGTAGGTACTGGCAGACCTACGGAGTTATATGATTTTTTATCTAATTTTCCTTTTTCATTGCTATTATTTTATCAATTATTCTTTCTTTTATTTTATCGCGTCAAAATATAAAGTCTACGACAAATAAAATGTTGTTCTCGTATTTTCAACTTTTATTGTTATTTAATCAATTAATTTAATAAAATTCTTTATTTTATTGTGTCAATTGAAAGTTTTTTGGAAGTACTGTCAGTGCTGTTGCAGTTTATCTGTTAAATGGTCACGCTTGAAATACTTTAAAATATATGCTTGCCTCTCTCGGTATCATTTTATACCTTTGTGGGCTCCTTCCTGAGCGTACTTATTCTACGTACGATCTAAATTTTTAGGTTTCGCTAAAAGCGGGCTGTTGATAGTCTTGAAGAGAATCGTTGGTTTCTTTTGCTGTCTCTCTCGTGTTGACGTGTAATGCATCCTCCTCCTCCAACCCACTTATCAGCGAAAATCTTATATACTTGTAATATTCGCACATATCAGTTTTTTTGTTGCTGGATTTTTATTATTTATAAGGTCTTCATATTATATTTAAGGTCTTTTGTACAAGAAATGTTTGCCAGAGTCGTTTTTTCCTATCAACACTTCTTTTTAGAAAAATTTCAATTTTTTTTTTTGTGGGATATCAGTTTTTTTTGTTGTCGATTTATAGAGTATACTACTTAATTAATAATTAATTAGTGACGTTTTTAGCAGGAGTCACTTTTTTCTTATTAACGTATATGGCGGGCGCGTACACAGGAGCGGTTTTGAGGTTTGAACTTCCACCTACCCCCTTCCTTCCCAAATGTCAGCAAAGTTGTTGTGCGCCAATTTGCGGCGATTTAAATGGCGACTATAACATAAAGAAACAAAACTTAAAATTGTCTTAAAATTGCCTTTAATTAAGGTCATGTCTTTTGAAAAAACCCCAAAAAATCCCGCTCGCTACGCTCGCCTTTACATCATATAATACTTCAATGTCTATAATCAAGCCGGCTCTGATAAGGTCAGCTTAAGGATATGAATATTCGTCTGTTGTTATGTAAATAGCCCCCGAACATTTTTTTCTACTAATTTTTTTATTGAGTGACTCACTGTTGCTGAAGAAGCAGAATATAAACCCCTTTAGCTTTGTAAGGCCAGAATTTTCTCGTAACGTGTAAGTCGTCAATTTCGACCCAGTTATTTTTATCTCGCAGCATACTTGTATAGTGGCCACTCTCAAGAAGTCATTTGATACCCACTTCATGGGGGTGCATTTCAAATAGCCTGTCCGCCATCTTGGATGTCCGCCATGTTGGATTTAAGTCACGTGACTATTTTTTTCGTATTCCTGACAGCAAACCCTTTCATTTGATACCCATATCATGGGGGTGCATTTCAAATAGCCTGTCCGCCATCTTGGACGTCCGCCATATTGGATTTGAGTCACGTGACTATTTTTTCGTATTCCTGACAGCAAACCCTTTCATTTGATACGCATATCATGGGGGTGCATTTCAAATAGCCTGTCCGCCATGTTGGATTTAAGTCACGTGACTATTTTTTTCGTATTCCTGACAGCAAACCCTTTCATTTGATACCCATATCATGGGGATGCATTTCAAATAGCCTGTCCGCCATCTTGGACGTCCGCCATATTGGATTTAAGTCACGTGACTATTTATTTTTTTCGCATTCCTGACAACAAACCCTTTCATTTGATACCTATATCATGGGGGTGCATTTTAAATAGTCTGTCCGCCATCTTGGATGTCCGCCATATTGGATTTAAGTCACGTGACAATTTTTTGCACATTCATCTCGCAGCATACTTGTATAGTGGCCACTCTCAAGAAGTCATTTGATACCCATTTCATGGGGGTGCATTTCAAATAGCCTGTCCGCCATCTTGGATGTCCGCCATGTTGGATTTAAGTCACGTGACTATTTTTTTCGTATTCCTGACAGCAAACCCTTTCATTTGATACCCATATCATGGGGGTGCATTTCAAATAGCCTGTCCGCCATCTTGGACGTCCGCCATTTTGGATTTGAGTCACGTGACTATTTTTTCGTATTTCTGACAGCAAACCCTTTCATTTGATACCCATATCATAAGGGTGCGTTTCAAATAGCCTGTCCGCCATCTTGGATGTCCGCCATGTTGGATTGAAGTCACGTGACTATTTTTTTCGTATTCCTGACAGCAAACCCTTTCATTTGATACCCATATCATGGGGATGCATTTCAAATAGCCTGTCCGCCATCTTGGACGTCCTCCATATTGGATTTAAGTCACGTGACTATTTTTTTCGCATTCCTGACAGCAAACCCTTTCATTTGATACCTATATCATGGGGGTGCATTTTAAATAGCCTGTCCGCCATCTTGGATGTCCGCCATATTGGATTTAAGTCACGTGACTATTTTTTTCGTATTCCTGACAGCAAACCCTTTCATTTGATACCCATATCATGGGGGTGCATTTCAAATAGCCTGTCCGCCATCTTGGATGTCCGCCATGTTGGATTTAAGTCACGTGACTATTTTTTCCGTATTCCTGACAGCAATCCCTTTCATTTGATACCCATATCATGGGGATGCATTTTAAATAGCCTGTCCGCCATCTTGGACGTCTGCCATATTGGATTTAAGTCACGTGACTAGTTTTTTCGTATTCCTGACAGCAAACCCTTTCATTTGGTACCCATATCATGAGGGTGCATTTCAAATAGCCTGTCCGCCATCTTGGATGTCCGCCATGTTGGATTTAAGTCACGTGACTATTTTTTTCGTATTCCTGACAGCAAGCCCTTTCATTTGGTACCCATATCATGGGGGTGCATTTTAAATAGCCTGTCCGCCATCTTGGATGTCCGCCATATTGGTTTTAAGTCACGTGACTATTTTTTTCGTATTCCTGACAGCAAACCCTTTCATTTGATACCCATATCATGGGGGTGCATTTCAAATAGCCTGTCCGCCATCTTGGATGTCCGCCATGTTGGATTTAAGTCACGTGACTATTTTTTTCGTGTTCCTGACAGCAAACCCTTTCATTTGGTACCCATATCATGGGGGTGCATTTCAAATAGCCTGTCCGCCATCTTGGATGTCCGCCATGTTGGATTTAAGTCACGTGACTATTTTTTTCGTATTCCTAACAGCAATCCCTTTCATTTGATACCCATTTCATGGGGGTGCATTTCAAATAGCCTGTCCGCCATCTTGGATGTCCGCCATGTTGGATTTAAGTCACGTGACTATTTTTTTCGTATTCCTGACAGCAAGCCCTTTCATTTGATACCCATATCATGGGGATGCATTTCAAATAGCCTGTCCGCCATCTTGGACGTCCGCCATATTGGATTTAAGTCACGTGACTATTTTTTTCGCATTCCTGACAGCAAACCCTTTCATTTGGTACCCATATCATGGGGGTGCATTTTAAATAGCCTGTCCGCCATCTTGGATGTCCGCCATATTGGATTTAAGTCACGTGACTATTTTTTTCGTATTCCTGACAGCAAACCCTTTCATTTGATACCCATATCATGGGGGTGGATTTCAAACAGGCAGTCCGCCATCTTGGGAAGGCCGCCATATTGGATTTGTAACGACGTTTCTTATCTAGTCATGTATTGTCATCAGAACTCAGAGCGTGTGCAAAATTTCATCCTAATCGAAGACCGGGAAGTGGGTCAAGTGAAGCTAATAAAAGCGTATTAAAAATCGTCTACGAGCAACGGTTTCCGAGATATTAGCATTTTTGTTTTTAACGGCTCCTGAATAATTAAAGTTAGTAATATTACATTTTTTGAAATGCCAATGGGTCCTATATGCTTCCTCCGGTTAAGGTGATGGTACCGGTGGGGGATAAAATTTTCATTAAAAATCGTCTACGAGCAACGGTTTCCGAGATATTAGCATTTTTGTTTTTAACGGTTGTTTATGATGAATATTCAAAAGTTCGGTGTGATGACTTCGCCTATTATATGCGATAGAGTAAAGGCGTGCAGCATCGCAACTGGAAGCAGCGGATGGCTGAAGAATCGTCGCACACTGAATAATTATTTAAAGTGTTTTATTTAAAGAAACACGAATAACTTCTGAACCCCGCGACGTAATTGATTGAAATTTTTTTTGCTAAGATAACTTTTGGATTTCTGTCGAATACGTAATCGATATTTTCCAAAATGTCTTGGATATCATCAATGAGAACTAAAACACCGAAAATAACGACATTTTCTCTCACATTCGCGTAATAAGTCTTTGTTCGGGCGCACGAAAAAAAATTTTTTTTTTTTTTTTTTTTTTCTATCAACACGGCGGCGCCCGACCGGGCGCCTTGATGATGATCGACATTCAACTCACGTACTTTTTCGTCTTTTTCAGTAACACCTAGGCTCCTCAGATTATTCGAGAAATTCTTAGATGAGTCACAACCAACAAGTTTAGAAGTATACATTCTGCACTTCTCCTCTCGTATCTATCTTACTTGTCACGATTTCCAGCAAGTAATTCATTTGTGCATTAATTATTTCCACTTGTGTGTCTAGAAGAGATATAGAGGACGCGAGGTCTGGTTCCACTTCCAATTGTAAAGATCAATTTATTGAAGCATTCTTCGTAATAGTCCGGGAGCCAGAAATCCTAAAAAACCCGTGATCACGGCTTTGAAAATTTTTATTGGAAAATAATAGTTCACACTTAGCCGAATAAGAAAGGCTTGGTCGGAGTGGATTTAATTGGCCACAAATATGTTTAAATAAATTATGTAATACTAAATGGCCATAATGTTTTCCCGTTATCGCGGATTTTGATCAATCATATTATCATTTGATGCGAAATTTCATAAATATTAACAAAACATCCGGCCGACCAAAGTTTTTTAGCCAGAAAGGTCCCGCAAACCTATTTAAATGATGTGATAGGGGGTTAAATTTCACCGTTATCACAGAATTCCTTTTTTAAAAGCTTTTATTTAAGTTGCAATGTATGTATGTATGTTTTTTCGGGTGGAATCTTGCTACTCAATTTTGAAGCAGATATCTTCAACCGATTGAGCTGAAATTTTGTAAACACGTTTATTTTGGATGACAATACACGATAAGCTGTGTGACGTCATTCTAAATCCAACATGGCGGGCCATCCAAGATGGCGGAATAGTTATTTTTAATGCATTTCTACAATATGGGTATCAAATGAAAGGGATTATTGAGAGTAACTCGAAAAATTAAAAGCCAAAAAACCTTTTTTAAAAAAAGCTTTTATTTAAATGCTCTAAAAAGAAGAAAATAAAATTCTCCTTTAAAAATTTAACTATCAACTTATAACCTCATTATACACAATTTATATGATCATAAAAGCTTGTCGCGCAATTTACTTGTGTAAATAAACCAGTACCTATTTAATTGAGTAACTTAATCTGCTAAGTTTAATTTTTTTTAAATTTCAGTTTAATTAAATACTTATAGGTACTTACGCAAACCTCGCGTGTATGAGGGAAGCTGAATAAAACACCTGATTGAAGTGCCAAATTTAATCTAAGCTACTTCGAAGTTTGAGTTGATTAAACCGGAAAAGTGCAAGTTTTCGAGTATATATTTATAATTGTGAAACAAAAGTTTCTATTGTTGAAATAGAATATAATAGAAACTTGTGTTCTTATCTATAATGGCACTCTTTTTAATCACGTCGTGTTTTTCACACGCGTTTAAAGATTGAACATGAGTCCACTGGACCCTGAAGAACTGAATAACTAAAAAGCTACTTCAAAATAATAAATATAAAATACATCTTCTTATATAATACTCTTTCCTTTCTTCTTATCACATCCTTTTCTGTAATTACTTTGCACCCTGTAACAAAAACACAAATTTAGTAAAATTCACAGAGAGAACATTATAATAATTGCTTACATATTTCTCTGTAACGGCAAAGACGAATTGAAATAATTCCGCTCTTACTTCTTCTTTATTATGAGGAGGAATATTCTTTAATAATCGTACTACGGTTCTGGTTATTAGGTCGTCCGTGTCGTTGGTTACCTGTGAACTTTTTCCCACTTTTTTCTTGACTTAGGGCTTAAGCGGACTGTTCAATCACCTCTAGAGTCGATTGAATAGTCCGCTTTCTTTTTGGCGCTGGTGGTCCCAATATAGGCTCCTCACTCTCCGAGCTACAGTTGAATGCGCTTTCTTCACTTAGTGAAATAATATCATCAGCAGAATAGCTGCTCCTATTCGCGTTTCATTGCTTTTAGTGCTGGAAGAGATATGGAAATAATTAAAGTTTAATTGTTTATAATGACACGTACTTTCTTGGCTTAATAAATGCTTTTAAGAAGCTCATTACTTTCAAAGTACGGCCACGAGTCTTCTTCAGCACCACTTCCCGTTGACTTTGGTTTGAATTTCCTTGGAAAAGTTTCCCGCAAATGCTTCCACCTTGTTTTGCATTCTTCAGCTATTAATAGTTTGATTTAGTAAGCTTTAAATTAATATAATTACAAACTACTTACGGGCATGACTTAATTTTGTGGCGATTTCTTGCCAGCAACTGGTTTTTATATTAATATGAAAATACCTTATGTGTTGCTTGTGATACAAGCAAGGCGAATTCTTTATTAGCTCTATAAGCTCTTCATTAAAATAAGCGGACATTGTGCACAACTAGCTTTATTATATCACTGAGATGTCACTTTTTGCAAGTGTCAAAAATACATTAAGACGATTGTAGTCGAGCTTAAGATTCGTTAAGATTCGGCCGAAACTTAACCAATCTTAAGGAAATTTGACAGCAAATCTTAGAGAGTCTTAAGGCTATTATAGTCAGGCCTTATCACATCATTTAAATAGGTTTGCGGGACCTTTCTGGCTAAAAAACTTTGGTCGGCCGGATGTTTTCTTAATGTTTATGAAATTTCGCATCTAATGATAATATGATTGATCAAAATCCGCGATAACGGGAAAACGTTATGGCCATTTAGTATTACATAATTTATTTAAACATATTTTCGGCCAACTACATCCACGCCGACCAAGTTTTTCTTATTCGGCTGAGTGTGAACTATTATTTTCCAATAAAAATTTTCAAAGCCACGATCATGGGAATTGTAGGATTGCTGGCTTCCCGCCTACACCTAAAGAGCATCTGAATTTATATTTTTAAAACCGCGGTACGTGATGATTCTTTAATGTTAACAGGTAATAGTCCAGTCGGGATTTATTCGAAATGGGCTTAGGTTGGCTTTTTCGAGCTGGAGCGGAAAATTTTATTGGAATGCCTGCGGAAGGTTGTTGAATAAATGAAAATTTCGATATGTGCTAGTTCGAAAACCTGTGGTAAACTCGGGAAAAATCTTAGGTTGTCTTTTTTGACCTTTTAGCCCAAATATATCAGTAAGTATCGCAATGAAATTTGCTGTCGGAATATGTATTTACAGTTTGGTAAAACATTAACATAAATTTTCCGCGGCACACGATTGAAAATTCGCGAATAAAAACTTAAAAGTATCATTTGGAAAATTGCTTAACGAAAACCGAAGAAAACGTTTTATGCATCTGGAAATATAGCTCGAGAAATTTAAAGTTATTAAAAAAACAATGGCGTAAAGCAGAACACGATATCTCTTTTCGTTTTTGCACTGAATATTTGCAAATTTTGAAACTTTTTCTGAACGCCAAAAATATTTCTTTTCAAACCTGTGCATCACAAAGGCTAGAGTAAACTTAGTAACGAAATTCTTTTTCGAAACTGACAAACCTCCTGTGAAAAGACGTGGCGCAGATCATCGCAGTTCAGAAAAAAATTATTTGTAAAAAACTTTTTTTCTACATTCAAATGGGTTGAATCACATTATTGTCAAAGAAAGACGAATAAAATTATTCACCACGCGAATTAAACAGAAATAAATTGTTTAAGGTGAATAAAAATTGTCACTCAAGTCCAACAACGCTATTTTCGAATGTTGTTCAACAGTAGGTACATTGAATTTGGGATTCAAACTTCCAAGAGTATACTTAGATGTGCGTTCTATTTACAATTAAGTGACAAAATAAAGAGCTGTAGTGATAACAATTTAAAATAACATGAGACATGGCATATACTAATAGTCCAGGGAAATAAGACTTTTGTCGGGACTGTGAATAATTCAGATATCTGATAATTTTTTCTGGGAACATGAGCCTCTAGGAGCAAAACCTATGCTTTGTATTCAAAGGATTTGGTGTGGTCTTTTTTAGTAACAATTAAAGGACAAAGAAAGTGTATTTTTGCACTATTTTACCTACCAGTAAAAAATAAAGTATTTGATCAATAATTGAAATATTAAACGAACTTACCTAGTGAAGTTCAATCTTAATTATGACCTTGGTCTCGACCGAATAAATTACATTCTAGACGTTTAGATAGCGAGCTGCTCGTCTGATTTGCATTTGCCTGGTTTGAATCTGTAAGGATTCTGAGCCACCACTAGAAGTCTTCTTTCAGGTCCGGCGAGATTCTCATAGAAGTGCTATAAGAATTAGAAACGATAAGAGCCAGAAATTTATCTCTTTCGAATTTCTTAGTGTGAAGAAAACCGTAGCGAACGGCAGGGCAAAATAAAATCAAAGTTGCAAAGAGTCCTGCAAATTCACGGAAAATTGCCTCTCTACAGGCTTAACCTTTTGCCGCACAGATAAATGTTATGTATGTATAAAAGCAATATAAAATGTTGTTGTCTATAGCTTTTGTATAGATATATATTATATTTTATTACGAGTTACCTAAAACAAGATAAATGCAAAAAACGTATTGTGGTCCTTATTTTTTAACCTTTTTCGCGTTGTAACTTGAAAGGTATTAACTTTACGAAGAAAGTTGACATAACTAAATTTGTAGAGGTCTAACAAAATGTTTTTAAATTTTTCCTCGAGCATGTCTAAAAGAAGAGATATTTACAAAAAACTAATTTCGTACTACTTTTAACATATAAGCTTGGGGCATCGATCTGCCCAGGCACTATTGAGTACTGGAAAACCGATACTATTGTCGTTTATGGTCATAAGGATAAATTCTGAAGTCAAAATTAGAACCTATAAAGAGAATTCCCAAATAAATTCAATAAAGATCGATCTTGTGGTCTTGTGAATAGTCCCATCCCAGTGTTAAGCTGTTTATGACTCCCGGTGTTTTATGATTAACTTCTTCCAAGAATACTACGGCTCTGATAACATTATAACAAAATGCATATATACACTGGTTGCACAAGCAATTGCATGATTACAGTCCTTCTCTTCTTCGTCTCTTATGTATTAATTCCCACTGATGGCTCGAGAACTTTCAGTGCGAATAATCATTCACGTTTGGGTGGCAACAAGATCGGAAAGAATGAGTGAAAGAAAACTTTCTGTTATTGTGTGTGGTATTTATTTATCAACGAGGGAACTGTTAGATATCAACTTTAATTTAAGGGGGTCTACTAGTGTGACCGCCTCAAAAAAGGTGATATTTGGGAATTTTTTTAAAAGAAAACTACTGCATGGAATGTTTTAATGTTTTAAGGATAGTTTTGTGGATATATAGTAAATCCATTATAAAATTTTCGGACCAAAATATCGAAAATTTAGCAAGTTATTTGCAATCTCCCAAGGCTCCAAAAAAAAAAGTCACTAAACGGCTGCAGTGATAGCGACCTTCACAGTGCCTGAAATCAAAAAAACAAAAGAGTTTATTAAACTTAAAGGTTTTTCCCGTACCATGACCCTCGGGCTAAAAAAAAAATTTAAATTTAACAAAATGGCGGATTTTTTAAAAAAAATTGCAAATTTCGCGCGAAAATTTAATGATTTTTGGCCTGTCAAAATTACATTTTTGATTTGATCAAAAAACTGGAGGTTCATGGTACGTAGAAACATCTTTGAAAGAAGCTGCAATAAAAATCATATCGATCGGATGATTTGTCTTCGAGTTATAACTGCAGCCAATTTGACAAATGTGGTTTCGAGAAAAACGCGTCTATAGTTTAAGGGGCCTATATGGAAAATTTTCGATTTTTTTTTTATTTTGGTTTTTCTTTTTGTTCAACTATTTCCGAGTAAAACGCTGCAAACTAAACTCAAATCCGTAAGAAAATAACGAAGTTATGCGTTTTTTTAACTTTTAGACTTTAGTCGTTAAAAAAAGTACTTCAAGTACTCTGTAATAACGGAAGCCTAATCGACGCGCTAAATCCGCGCTATTTTTGGTTCACAGCAGAGCAACTACGTTCCCTGTGATTCTCTGTTGTGTTTGTTGTGTAAACAAACCTTAATCAGTGCGTTTCTAAGTAGCTTTTTCGTTGATAAACTTTATGTTTCTTCTGTAAAGTCAAACTTTAATTCGATTTTGCTCAGAATTCTGTTTTTTGACCGCAACTTTCGAACCGATAAACGGCTGCTCTTAATATGGCTGTAACTCAAAAACTATTTGAGATATGCACTTGAAATTTTAGTATGTTATTTTTAAAGGTATAGACTATCGAAATATGCAAAAAAAGAAAAATCGATTTTTGAAAAATGTCACACTAGTAGACCCCCTTAAGTAAACAGATTTGCCAATGTACACAAACCGAAGGTCTTTTCAGTCGCGGCCTTGGCTGAAACTTTGAGATATGCGCTAAGTCGAATTTTAGCCGAGCACAACAGAACAGTCGCATTCGGAATCTGGACGAAATCGGTTCAAAAGAATTTGCCCAGGCTAATCAACGTCAATTGTGTTTTGGCTTTAACTGATCGCATAGGCAGCTCATAGTTTCTAGACTTTTACTCCGTTGAACTCCTTTGTTCAATAATTTCTGTGCTGGTTCTTGAAATCCGTTAAAGAAGTAACAAATAAACACTGTTATAATTTTCTGTAACGAGGTTAAAGAGTAGTTGCAAAAATGCCGGGCGTAGATTGGATACCGGGCGTGTCTCACTTAAAAGCAGCTGTTCAAGCGATTACCGGTGACACGGAGGGTTAAAGAAGAACAATGGAGAATTTTCATAGGGAATGTCCAGGAGTTTCACAAATAACTTCTGTGGTACAGCTCGTTACAGGAGATAGGGAAGGTGCATTAGAAACTCAGAAACGTTGCTTAGGAACTGTTAACAATGTACCAAATGGTATTCCTGTTGTTGGTCATTTTAAAGGTGCGTCGTACTGGAATGTGATATAAATAGAAATATATAAACATTGAAACGCTACGATTTGGATTCTAGGCCTTGTCCATTATGCTGTTGGAGATCATGAAGGTGGAAATAACGCACTAAATGCAGCAAGTCGATCTACAGTTGTCATCGCAAGTGGAATTATTGCCGGCCCAGCAACGGGAGGTTATTAAATGATTTTACTAAAACTATTATATATATTTTGTGAGACTACTTGTAGCAATTTTGAAGGTCATCGTCTCGAGTACTAATTTATACATATGTTGCCCCCACTCCGATCTAGTTACGGAGATGCGGACATATAGTACGTGTGTTGCTGTAAGTGGTTCTTGATTCAGGTAGTTTCAGTCAATTGTCAGTCACTGACACAACCTTGAGCTCAGGGCGTATAGGCCTTGACATTGTCGCGAATGGCAAGTATACCCCAGCGAACCGACGCATTCGTAAATAAATCGATAAAGAATCATTTTATGCGAACGTAACGTGCGTTAAAGATATCATCTATCTTTAGTGAAAACGATTATTTTCATGAAACTCTCAGAAAAAACGAATGAAGTTTTTCTGACCCACTCGCGTATACTAATAATAAAAAAAAGAGCTTTATTCGTTTTGCTCGAAAGTTTTACGATTGTTTAACGAGATGAACTTGCTATTTTCGTTTTTCGTGTTGATTCGTTTTCTATTAAAATATGTAATGTAAATGAAGAAAATAAGTTATACTAATTAAATTCGACTGTGAAATTCGACGAGTACCCTGCGTCTTTGATGCTTGGTAATATTAGTAACAGTAGTGATCTTTCTATCATTGCCAATCTATTCGCCGTATTCTTTGGTGCTACTTTCTGCGATTCGGACTGTGATATTAGTTTTAAGAGTTTTACAAATTTGTCAAAGCTTTCTTCTAATCCTTTTGAAACTCGCCGAGCTACTAGCAGCTTCTCCAGCGGTCAGATCATTATGGTATTCCGCGCTATTTCCTGAAGAAATTCAGCTCCCGCATGGTATTCGTCCTTTGTTATTTATTCAATTTGTCTTTGTCCAGTGGTGGTTTCCCAAAGATATGGAAATATTTTTTAATTTCTCCTCTTCATAAATAGAGCAACAAATCTGATATTTCAAACTACCAACCTGTTACCAATTTATGCCACTTCGGCAAAATTCTCTAAAACTCGATTTACAATGTATTACGTTTTCATTGCAGTTCAATACTAAGGGCATTCCAGCACGGATTTACCAAAGGTAAGTCGACTACAACTAACTTGCTGGAATTCGAAACTACTGCCTTCCTGAAATTGAAACGGGGCATCAAGTTGCCTGTATCCTTACAAATTTCAGTAAGGTTTTCGACCGAAGTGAAAATGGGCTTCTGCTCTATACATTTTCTGTACTTGGGTTTCCACCTCTGTTTTTTTTGATTGGCTATGTCTTATTATCTGGTAGTAAGCAACGGGTTTTGTTCCGCGGAACTCGCTCACGGAAATAATAAACTCTTCTGGGGTGCCTCAGGGTAGTATTCTCAGTCCATTCCTATTCATCATGCTCATCAACGACTTTCGGACTTAACCATCTTTTATAAGTGGTGCACCTATAATCGTCTTCCACTGAATGTGGATAATTGTACAGATTGTTCCTTAATTTCACCTGTGTGTAGATGGAAGCTCATTAACCAGAATAGACAAGGCCAAGCTCCTAGGCGTTATCCTGGATTGTGAACTTTCTTTTGAGGACTATATTAATGCACTCATAAATAAGTGAATCCAATTATACCTTAGGCTTTATAAAAAGATAGTCCAAGGAGTTTGACTATCCCTACATTACCAAGCTGTTGCATTGTACCTTTATTGGGCCCATTTTTGAATATGCCAGCCCTGTTTGTGCCCCCCTTCATTCGGTGCGTATTGATTGTGTCGAGGCGTGGTGGTCTATATATGTTTCCTCTCTCCTCGATCCCCTGTGACACACTAAGCCGACGATATGGCAATTCTTAAAATAAATATACCTTCTTTGAGATATGCAAAGCATAACAATCGCATCCAAATCCGTTCAGTGGTTTCCCATTTTCTAATCCCTGTTAGAATTAAATTATCACTCGCGGCGAAATTGTTGTACGATAAATAAAAGTGTTTTAGGCGGAGACGGTAGTTTATTTAAATTTCGATAGCACATTTAAAATCCTCTATTGGTATATTCACATCAGTTCAAGTTGAGAATTTTCCATACTTATTTTGGGTCTGTCATCTTTAGTTTTGAAAATCCGACAGTATATTCGAGATCAGCGCCCTAAATCGTAATATCGATCCGCTGTCATAGCAATCCCTTGAATTTAAGAATTGTCGGTCGCCATCTTATCATCATTAACAACAATACAGTTACGCCTTTATTTTTGAATTTATAGCCAAAGGGGCAATATGTGCGCATATTATTGCGCATTATTATTGGTATCGATATTTATGAAAAAATATTCAAAATTGGTGGGGAGGACCCTATTCTAAATATTTAGGACGTGATTTTTAATTTTTATATTATTATAGTTTTTATAAAATTTTAGGAATTGGTGCTATTCCTGCAGGAATAGCAGCTGGGGCTGGTTACGATGTTGTGACAACTGAAATAACTGGCAAAGATCAAGGATATATCGAAGCGATAAGGAATGTGGTTGATAATCCTTCAGCGGGTGCTATTTTTGATGCTGCCGTTATGACAGTTGGCGACGGCTTAGCTGGCTATTCTGGAGGACAAGTTGCAAATAAAATTGTAACAAAATTTGGTGCTTTCGATATTGATAGAGTAGCTAAAGCAGATCAACTGAAAGCTGGACTTCAAACAAGTTGAACAAGAGGAGGAATGACTTCAGGTCAAGCGACGCAACGACTAGAAGATCTTCTAGCCAGACCGGTTGTCCTAAGAGCTAGTTTAATAACAAGCAGGTAATTTTTGAAACGGCCAAAATATCAAATATCGCTCAGAAACGTGTTGGATTATTTTGAAAGGGAAACATTTATAAGGAGGTCGTACTATTGTGAGCACACCTCTGTGGGGAGGGGTTAACGGAATTTGTTCTAATGGCAACAAGGAGGAGAAAACGATGGAAAGACCTTTTCAATACAATCATTTTCGCAAAAGAAGTAAATTTTCGACTCCCTTTAAACTATTATGTAGTAGATAGTTTGAAGTTCTGTCTTCCGAATATTTCCGCCCGCGGTAAGGGTCCTACAGAAACGATTTTTGGCACGAAGTAAGACCTTCCTGAGAGAAACAGCGGCGAAACTCAGTAAAAAATTCACGTGGAGCTCAAATAATCTATGAACTCACTTTGGGAAACCTGGTATATCTAGACATTCGTATCGACCGATTAGAATCATTTTGTACGATCTTGTGAAATGCACTAGTATTAAAGAACTTTTCCTTTGAAATGATTTCCCTTGGAACTAAGGCATAAAATCTTCATAATCATTTCCTTAGATTCGAGGATGCTTTGGACTATGATTCATACATAACTGAAACTAAACTAACCAATCAGCAAAAACAGGACATTTTAAAAAAATATGACCAACAAAAACCGGACGGGGATATTTCTCAAACTAACGTGCCATTTACTACAGTGACAGCATTATCTGAATTGCTACGTGCGTCGTATTAACGAAGATCCAAATCGTGATCCAAATAATGACCCGACAGGTACTTTGGAGAGAATGTTAACCGAGCTAATAAGGCCGTCTTGGTAACCTTTGGATATGCCGCAACAATTTTCATACACGGTAAAGATTTATTAAAGTTAAACTTTATTCGAAATTTAATTATTTTCTCAAGGCCGCAACTCAATTAAATAACGATGGTCAGGGTTTACATCACAGTTTCATTCGTCATATGAATGAATGGGAGGACGTCATTTCTTTTGATCCAGCGTTAATTAATCGTCTCTCTCCAGTTATGAACGAAATAATTACTCTTGAATCTGTAAGCGCGAATACCTCGCAGGCTGCACGAGAGCAATCTGCAATAGCTCGAGAAGATTTACGAAAAGCTCTCAGGGAACTACCGGACGGTAAGCTTACCATGTTAAGTTCTTTTGTATAATAAATAATAAATTCAAATTTTTTTAGATGTTCGTTTGGACGTCAGATCGGCTTTTGTTGAAATTCGAATGTTGATGCATCGTTTTATTCAACAAAACCTCACCGATGCCAATTTTATTGGAAGAACTGTTAATGATGCGGGTCACATGCGGTTGCAGTTCAAGGTGCAGACGTTAACAGGAGCAACCAGAATTATGGTCGTTTGCGTTTCAAAGCAGTTGTATTACCCATTGGACAATCATAAGCGCCCAATAAGATCGGTTATAACAGTGTTCTTTAAATAATGGCAAGTTAATGGAACACCCTGAACGCAAAATATAAAGGAAGCAAAACAACAAAAAGAAATGAAATTTTTTATTTACATATACGTATGTATGTTCATTGATCAATTATTGTTGCCGGAGCCAAAGGCAAACATTTTCTTGCTATTATAATCACTGTGGCATTGTTTCTATCAATACTAATACAAAAGCAATAATTTTACTGTTTTCAAATTTCCTGAAAGAATTTATAGGACATTTAACCCTCGTCGACCAGTATACGAAAGCCCTGTAGTACATTTTGTTTATTTATTTATCATCAACAAGTACATATACACCATCTGACCTTAACATAAAAAGCAATTATTTAAAAGAATCTTAGTAATTGAATAACGATTTTTTTAATCACTTCTTTGCTAGTCTATTGTACAATATATTTTGGACGTGGCCGAAACTGGTTCTAAAGTGTCATAATTAGTTCTGTGGTGCATAGAATACAGAAAGTCTAGTCCTTTAGAAGCGCGCTGACGTGAGTTAAAATTAATAAGGTTTAAAAGCTTAGGGCAGTCAAAAGCGCCAGTAACAATATCGTGAATATATATCGAAAAAAACACTTGTAATTTCTCAACGGCTGCATAGAGCCGTCAAACCAACAACAATTTTAATCTGTCTTCATAAGGAGGAAGACTACGCGGATCACCCCAGAAATGGTGAAGACTGAAACGGCGAAAACGTATTTGTACGGCCCCGATACGATCTACATTCATACATACATGCACTGCGCAATGAAGGGACCACACAACTGAAACAAATTCTAAGATAGATCGGCAAAAGGCACAACGTTTTTAAGAGGTAGGGATCGTTAAAATCTTTAGACCAGCGATTTACAAAGCCAAAGAGTTGAATTTGCACGATTGTCTATAGTGTCAATGGCGTCCAAAATAAAATTTAGTGTCATTAGTCAGTGCTAAGTCAACAACGTTTTCTTGACAACATAAATGTGTCTAAACTATTTTATAGGAGTACTCCAAAATTGAAGAACTAAAAAATAAAATTGCATTTATTAATTTCTTCGAACAGCCTCAGTAAAGATGTTAAGATGGCGTAGGCGGCGAACACTATTTTGAAGTGACTCGGTCACTCGGAAAATGTTGAAGCCATCAGTGTAATCTAAAACATGCGAGTTCTCAATTAGAAGACACGTCTTTAACAAAGAGAGTAAACACCAAAGGTCCGAGGTGGCTGCCATGTGGAAAGCCAGACAGAACCGAAAGAGGGTCAAAAAAACAAATAGCAAACTTTACTCTAAAGGAACTATTAGTAAGATATAGACTTAATCCAACGTAGAAGCTCATCGAGAAACCCAAATTATTGAAGTTTAAAAATCAGCGCTTTAGGAAAAAGCTTTGAAATGCTTTACGCAAATCAGTGTAAACACAATCGATTTGCTTTCGCTTTTCTAAGCTTGTTAAACATAAATTTGAAAACTCCACAAGATTAGTTGATGTTGATCTGCCCTTCATAAAGCCATGTTGATTTCTTGATATTATCGAGCTGCAGAAGAAGACTAAAGCTGAGAGGTTCCGTTAGTGAACCACTATATCTATGGAGGACTTAATTAGTGTAGTTGAAGCAACGTAGTTGGTTGTTGGATTACAAACAAGGCGTCAGGCTCTGCCGACGCCAATATATTCTCGATGCTGGACCCTTTCTCCGTACTGGACGCAAAGAGGGCGAAGCAGGCAGTAAAGAAAGGGAAAAACGGAGTAAAAATTGTTAACGACAAAACGCAAGAGCCGAAAAGAGGGAGGACATGGGTGCCTTTTGAGACATTCCCGGCCCTTCCAACTACGACGACCAAATTAATACCCGGCTCTGACCAACCTAAATTCATAGTAATTCAGTCCTCCGACAAGCCCCTACGAAACCATTATCATTTCTTGGTTAGGAAAGGGGTAGACGCCATTTCGACCAAATTTACCGATGCGAGATATGAGAGGGACGGCTCGCTGCTCCTACTTTTTGATAATCAAAAAATCGCTGACATTTTCTTAAAAACATCAACAATTGCAGGTATTCCAGTGTCGATCCATCTTCACCAGACGATGAACTCTGTAAAAGGACTAGTTTTTTCCTACGATTCAAAATACATGAATCAAGATGAAATACTAGAAGGACTCAAGGACCAAGGAATTACAGAAGTAGTTCAGTTGACGACAGTTATTGATGACAAGGGGAACAGGGCTCCTTTTGGCCTGTTACTCCTCACCTTTAACGCTTATAAAATGCCGGCCCACATCCAAGGGCCATGGGCTAAGCTGGCAGTTAGGGAGTTTTATCCCAACCCTATGAGGTGCAGGAATTGCCAGGAGTTAGGGCACACCCAGAAGTGGTGTAAAAAAACAACTTCGATCTGCGGGACCTGTGGAGACCCAACTCCCCACTCTCCACCTAAGTTCGTGAAAATTTTCTGTGTGAATTGCAAATCTGGCTCTCACTCAACCACAGACAAAGATTGCCCGCAATTTATTAAAGCAAGAGAGATTGTCAAAATAAAAACTATTCGGAAATGCACAATGCCTGAGGCGAGGACGGAATACGAAGAGTTGTACAAGTCCAAACCTGGCCCGACTTACGCGGAAGCTGCCGCTAACGTCACCACTACCAAACGAGGACCCATCATGAAGCCCAGGAACTTCACCAACTCAACCACTTTCACCAAAGTTGATGCTTCTATCAACAAGGAGGCTACAATTAGGAATACCAAGAAGGATCAGCAACCAGCTGGCCTTCCAACCCCTAGTCATAGGCCCACCAGCCCGACCAGCCCAAATAGTAAAAAAGTAAGTACCCCCGCCCACATGACCACGACACAACCACAAAACACAAAAGACAATGACATAGACATGTTAAATACTGACGTCACTATTACGGATCCGATTAGATCGGATCAACACCCATACTCCACTATACCAAACAACTCACATAATACAACAACATTCACTCCAAACACCAAAAAAACCCTGGATTCTATAATCCAGGAATCACTACAACTTACAATCGACAACCCACAAATATTGGCCGTTTCAGGCCCTGCACTAACACTAAAAAACATAATCAGACACAACCAAAAGGAGGCCGATTCCGCTTCTCCCGTTTCGGTGTCTACCTTCAGTAGCGATGGGGAAGACCCCCATACAGAATAAATTAGTTTATTGATGAACAATGACGGTATACCTACCTCTCGCTCCCCATTTCGAGATTTAACAATCCTGCAATGGAACATCAGAGGTTTGTATCATAACCGTCCCAGTCTTGAAACCCTCACTTCCCAATACAAACCTCTCATAATTCTTCTTCAGGAGACCAATATCCTGAGGGAACATGAGCCTGAACGGCTCGGAACCTATTCCTATTATGGTTACAACTCCGTCAGAGAGCACAGGCATGGTGGGGTGGCCATTTTGTTCCACAACTCCCTCCCTGCAGCGGAAATATCCATAAACAGCAATCTGATGGCTTGTGCTGTTGCTGTTAATGGACCCCAACCGATATCAATAGCATGTTTGTACTTGGAAAACGATGCAGAGGTGTCGACTCAAGATCTTGAGGCCCTGGCTAGCCAGTTGCCGGAAAACACCATTTATGGTGGGGACTTTAACGCCCACAGTCCCTTATGGGGTTCTGGACGTTGGAGCCCTAGAGGGCGGCAAGTTGCCGGCTGGATCGAGAGCCGTGGCCTTTGTATTTTGAATACAGGCGCTCCCACCTTTTTAGCGCATACTGGTTCGCAGTCTGCTATTGATGTCACTGTGGCTCCACCCTGGATGGCCTCACGTCTCAGCTGGTTCGTACATAACAATCCAGAGGGTAGTGATCACTACCCCATCTTCATAAACACTGGTCTCCGAACGGCTGACTCCAAGCTAGTGCCCAGATTTGCTGAGCACAAGGCCGACTGGAGGTTGTTTGAAGAACTAGTTGAGACTGAGGCGTTTCGACGGCCACCGTCCACCAATATTAACAAAGAGGCAGCTGAGGTTACTAATATAATCAGAGCAGCAGCAGCGGGCAGCATGCCTGTCTCTATACCAAAACCCAAGTCACAACCAGTCTGGATGAACGCTAGCATCCTCTCCACTATCAGGGAAACGAACAGGGCCTGGAAAAGATTCCAGAGGCATCCTATTGATGACAACCTGTACGATTATCGTAGGAAACCGGCTCAACCTAAAAAATTGACTAAGGAAGCTAGAAAGCAATCGTGGGTTACATTTGCCAGCTCTATTGATCCTAGCCTTAATCTTGCCGATGCATGGAGTCGAGTCAAATCCATCTCCGGCAATAGGGCTCCCAGCCTTATTGCTAATTTGACGGTTGACGACAGGGTCCTTTCGGACTCCATGAGCATTGCCCAGCAACTGGCCCACTCGTGGGTCAGTTACTCTGACGACAGTACTTTTAGCCCAGAACAAATTCGGGCAAAGTCCACATGGTCCTTCACGGACAGGCCTTTTTCCCTTGATCCCGATAGAAATCTGTCGTTCCCGATATCCCTTCGCGAACTAAGTGTTACGCTTGGTAAGTGCAAGGGATCGGCTCCTGGACATGACAAAATTTCTTACCGGATGATAAAAGAAACCCCTGACAACTTCAAAGTGAGACTTGTCGCTCTTTATAATCTTATGCTGAGGAACAGTACCTTTCCGCATGTTTGGAAAAGTGCTGTCCTCATCCCCATCCGTAAGAAGAAAGTCTCTGCCAATGGCTCTTTAACTCCCAAGAATCTCCGTCCAATCTCACTCTTGCCTTGTCTATCGCGACTATTTGAGAAGATTCTCGGCCGCAGACTCTCTTGTCTCCTGGAGGGCATCCTTCCGGGTGGGGTTCACGGGTTCAGGAGGTATCGAGGTACCACCTCGCTGCTTCTTGAGCTTGAGAATTCCATCAGGGCTGCTTTTGAAAAGGGGAGAGAGCTTTGCTTACTATCTGCCGATATAGAAAAGGCATATGACAGGGTAAGATGGAATATAATAGCCGCCCAGCTCCAGCTATGGTGCGTTGATGCTACGTTCATACACCTGGTTAAAAATTTCCTTTCCTCCCGATCACTTCAGGTACGAGTAAACGGATATTGCTCATCAATTAAATCTCTACAAAACGCCCTTCCCCAAGGGTCACCTTTTTCCACTTCTCTTTTCAACACCTACATTGCATCCATTATACCTAGACTACAAGACATCAACGGTCTAGAACTGTACATATACGCTGACAACTTACTATTAACAACTACGAGTACTGAACCGGCGGAGGTGCTTCGTAGAGCCCAACTAGAGTTGGAAGTATGGACTCTCCACACAGGAGCTATAATTCCTGCTGAAAAACACGAGCTGATAGTATTTTCCCGGAAGAGACGACCACCCATGCGTGTCCTTGAAATAGGGGACCAGGAATACGGGACAGTCAACTCTTTAAAAATTCTCGGGCTGGATTTCACAGCAAAACTGAACTGGACGATGTATACCAAAAAGGTCACAGCGAAAGTGGGCAAAATCAATAACTTGATCAGAGCCATATCTGCTCGAGGTAAGGGGGCTCCACTCCATTCTTCGCTCCATATTGCGAATACGCTGATTCGAGGCTGTAGAAATTACGCCCTTCCAGTTTTTGCGAACACCACAGCGAGCAATCTAAAGAAGATTCAGACAGCCATCAACAAATCCCTACCAGTGGTCTTTGGTGCCCTGCCTTCTACCCCGAATCAAGCCCTCTGGATAGAATCGGGCCTACCGGACTTAACAACGAGGGCCGAAATGGCAATTGCAAAATTAGTTGCCAGGAATTGGGTCGACTGGAGGAGACCACATCACGCCACCCTCAAGGAACTCAGGTCCGTACTCCCCAAGCCAGGAAAAAGTTCTGCATTAACTGAGGGCATACAGATGATTGCCCGATTGGGCTTTCAGCTCCCAACCCCAGTGTCTTCGCCTGAACTTCTTTTGTCCATCAGAGACCAAACGACATGGCGTACAACCCCAATGACTGGATGTACTAAGAAGAGATCGGCTGGAGCAAAATTTATACTGATGGCTCTAAGGCTAGTAGCAGAGTGGCAGCAGCCTTTGTGACTTTCTCACCGGACGCAACAGCTCCCTCCAGACATAGCTTCAGACTGGCTGACCAAAGCTCCAGCTTCGAAGCGGAGGTCGTCGCAATTTGGAAGGCCATCGATGATGCCCAGGCATCGGGATCTAAAACCATTATTTTTTCAGATTGTCTATCGGCAATTCAGGCAACTGATAACTTCGCCCCGATCGAACCCATCATACTGCACATTAGAGCTTCAATCATCGCGGCCAAGGGAAGGTTACTATTGGAATGGGTTCCCAGTCATGTTGGGATCAGAGGGAATGAGATGGCAGATGCTGCAGCCAAAGATGCGCTGCTTCTGGATGTTCCTCATACTCCACCCCCTTTAGTAGGATTTATCTCAAGAAACAGCATTGAAGTCATCCGTGATGTGTATAATGAGCAATGGCAGGCTAGCTCGTGCTTTCTCAAGGAGCACTGGCAGACGACCATCCCACCCAGCTACAGCAAGGACTTATACAGGAAGGACGGTACAAGAGTTTTCCGTGTCCGGACGGGACACACGCTCTTGACAAAAGGGCATATTTTCAGGCGCCACCCCCAAAGAGGATGCATCACGTGTCAGCGGCCGCTGACAATGAAGCACATTCTCGAGTCCCCGGAGACGATGACTGCGGTTGGAGGGGAACTCCCGGCCCTGTCCGCTCTCCTTAACCCGAACGAGCCATCACAGTTGCTGAATGTGCTGTCAACCCTCAATTTCACGTCCCTAATATATATTATTAGATATTGCCAGAACGTCATGTTCAGTGCGTGAGCGTAGTATTTGGCGCTGCATAATTTTCGTCGGTTTTCCGTGGTATTACCTAAAGTAGTGAGCCAAATTTATCCGCAACCGAAAGTCTAACGTGCCTACCACCTCAAAGAGTAATCACTGTGTACGCTAATTAAGGTGCGCTGTGTAAATTTAGAATTTTCCGAGCAATCAAATAGTCACTGTGCCATGAAGAAAATGGAAACCCGCTCACAAGCCACCTCGAACAGTTCCCCAGCGGGTAGGAGTTCCAAAGACAATATCACGGCCGATAACATAAACAAACTTTTTAAAAACTTTGAAAGTGGAATGAGCGAAAAGTTAAAATCGGTAGAAGCCACCCTAACCAAGTTATCAGAGGATATCACTGATCAGCTGAAGGAATTTCGGAGCCAATTGACAGCCATTGAAGCGAAGCTGCATTCTAAGGTCAATGAACTCCAGCAAAAATTTGATGCAAGAATCACTTCACTTGAGGAAAGGATAGAGGTCATTGAACGCCGAGCTATAGCTTCCGACATCGTCATCACCGGAGTGCCTGCACACAGAGGCGAAAATGTCACCGAAATATTTGGTCAGATCAGTAAATGCCTTGGCATTTCAACTGCAGAGCAAGCTAGTGTTTTCCGTGCTCCAACAAAGCGTAAGTCTAGCAGCCTGCTGATAGTCAAACTACCAAGCGCCGCAATAAAGAAGGCCCTGCTACGTAAATATTACAGTCGCTTGAGATCTCATGATCCGCTTACGCTGAGGGACATCGGTATAGGCTGTGATGCAAAAATCTACATAAATGAGAGCCTCACTAGCTCCATGTATAAGGTTAGAAGGTTTGCGGAGCGATTAAAGCGCAACGGGGAAATAGCTTCAGTATTCACACTCAACGGCCGTGTATATATCAGAGCATCAGCAGACGATGAAGCAGTTTTGGCAACTTCTATCGAATTTCTTGAGACGAAGTTGCAGCGTCGTCGAAGTATGTAAAAGCCTGGTCCTACATTATTAAGTAATCACTTGCATTATAGTTTTAGTTTAGATTAGTGCAGTTTAGATAGCATTTTATTAAATTTTTGCTTTGTCTTTCTTATTGTTGCTATTTATTCCGTTTGTTCATCGGAGTTGTTCTTTTTGCATTCTTATAATATTTCACTGACCTACTGGCTCTTGAAGTTGGCTTTGTATTGGCTTTGGCGGATTTTACATTTCGAGCTTCTTTTATTTTTATTGCTTATTTATTCTTCTTCCATTTGGTCCATTCTAGTTTGTCTCGTCCCTTTGCTGGCTGTAGTATTCGTGTCATTCAATTACTTTCTTTTTACTTACGTTTTCTTTTTACCTGCATGACCACTTATTGACTTTTTCGTACTCGTGCTATTTATTTTCCATTTTTATTAGTCATTTTATCTCCCAGTATCATTTATCTTAATCCTTATTATACATTGATAATTAATTTACTTTTGAATTTTATTGTGCGCTTATAACACTATGACTACAAAAATCTTGCTCAAAACTTTTTGCAAGCAGCAACCTGGGCTCAACATTTGTCATATAAACGCTCGTAGTTTGGTGTCATGTCTTGATGAATTCAAGTTCATTTTGAGCGATTCTTCTGTTGATTTCTGTTTGGTTAGTGAGACATGGTTGGGCGAACATACTCATGACGATTTGATTAGCGTAGATGGATACAATTTATGCCGCAATGATAGGCTTTCACGTCGTGGTGGTGGAGTGGCAGTTTTCGCGCGCAGTATCTACCCAATACTAAGAATCTTCAGATCGGGCGAGCAGGGTGTTGAATTTTTATTCGTTGAAGTGTGCCTGAATAGCTCCCTCACTCTGGTGGGAGTAGCGTACAATCCGCCGAGGACTTATCCCACCGAGCTTCTGGATTTTCTCAGCGAAGCATCCTATAAATATGATAACATTGTCGTGGGCGGCGATTACAACTTGAACCTCCTTGCTAATCACTGCGCAGCTCATCGATTTAAAGGAGAACTTCGTGGACTTGGCCTTGCCATTGTTTCAAATGATATTCCCACGCATTATTGCAATACCACATCAGCTCTTCTTGACTTTTTCATTGTTGATTCTCATTCTAAAACGCAGTTTTGCAACCAATGCTCTTTCTCTAATTCCGACCACGATCTTATTTCGTATCCTATCAATGTCCACAAATACACAATCCTGAGCAATCCACCCAATTCAGAGATTTTAACTCTGTTGATTATGACGCGCTAGTTGCTGACCTACTGAACCTCCCGTGGCACGATATTTTCAGCACCCTCGATATCAATCTTAAAGTTGGAATCTTCAACAACTTACTTAATTCCCTCTTTAATAAATATGTCCCTCTAAAAACCAAATCTAAATGTCCAAAAAACCCTCCTTGGTTCTCAACTGACCTGTTTAACCTCATATGCACACGGGATATGTTGTCTGATCGCTGGAAGCGGTCGCGGACTCCTGAAGACCGCTACTCATTCGTCAGTTACCGCAGATTGGTCAACAAAGCTGTGGCAGACGCCAAGAAAGCATATTTTGATAAGCTACTAGGTACTACTAGCTCCAAAAAATTATGGGCTCAATTGCGTTCTAATGGTATAGTAGCGGATAAACGCAGAGGTGCCTCAACCTTCACCCCAAATGATCTAAACAGTTTTTTCACCAGCACTGACTCCGATAATACTGAGTCGTGTTACGCCAGTTGGAACGCGGATAGTAGAACGAGACTCCCTTCATTTAATTTTCGAGGTGTGAGCTATGATGAAGTTCTGTTAGCGGTTGCATCTATTAAGTCAACTGCTACTGGACTTGATCTGATGGACGCGAAATTCCTCAAAATTCTTCTGCCTCTCCTAATGCCTTATATTCTCGACATCTTTAACAAAATTTTAACGTCCTCCGAATACCCGAATATTTGGAAATTGTCCAAAATAATTCCTGTGCCTAAGAAATCAGCGGCATCACAGTTGACTGATTACAGGCCCATTAGCATTTTGCCGTACCTCTCCAAAGTATTTGAGAGATTGCTCCATCAACAGATAACTGAACATATCTCAGAGCATAACTTACTCTCCTGGGATCAGTCGGGTTTCCGGAAGAAACATAGCACCCTCTCAGCTTTGCTGAAGGTATCTGACGACATTAGATGCAACATGGACAACGACGAGGTGACCGTTCTCGTACTACTTGACTTTTCAAAAGCATTTGATAGTGTTAACCATGACATCCTACTGGCTAAACTCAAAACCCAATACGGGTTCACTGATTTGTCTTTAAGACTCGTCAGAAACTATATCACTAACCGGTCTCAGCGGGTGTCTGTCAGTGATGTTCTTTCGGACGTAGCAGGTTTGACATGTGGTGTACCTCAGGGATCTATCTTAGGTCCTTTATTATTCTCGCTTTATATTGATGAACTTAGTTTCATTGGAGTCAACTGTGACATTATGAAATATGCTGACGATGTGCAATTATATAAGTCTGTCCCACGTGATAACTTAAATAACTTAATCTGTGATATCAACTGTGATCTGGAGCTAATATCTCAATGGGCTAGGCGCAATAATCTTACACTTAATGCCAAAAAAACCCAGGCAATCGTCATTTTTAAAAAAAGTGTTGATACTGCTGCTCTTCCGTCCATTATCCTTAATGATACAAGAGTGCCTTTCTCACGAAAAGTCAAGAATCTGGGTGTGATTTTCAACGACACATTGACATGGCTCGATCATGTAAACGAATTAACGTCTAGAATTTATATGATCCTGAGACAGTGGTGGACTTCCTGTAGGGGGCTTTCCGCTAGAGTGAGGAGACACTTGGTGATCACAACCATTGTACCTCTCATTAATTACTGCGACTGCTTGTACAGCGCAATGAACTCTGACCACTTCACTAAATTGCAACGAGCTTTCAATGCCTGTGTACGGTTTGTTTTCCATCTGCGCCGTTTTGATCATGTCTCCCCCTACAGTGGTCGGTTACTTGGTATGAGGCTTAGTGACCACTTTAAACTCAGAAAGTGTGTGTATATGTTTAAAATCATTAAGCAGATGACGCCGAACTACTTGCGTGAGAGGGTAGTACCATTGAACTCACGACGTAGTTGGAATGTCCTTATTCCTAGATTTAAATACTTACAGTCCAGAAATTCGTTTTTTGTACAGGGATGCAGATTGTGGAATGGGCTTGATGTTAGCTGTAAAAGCGCTGCAACTGTTGGTCAATTTGCCGAAGCCATTAGAAGGTCAATTTGTGCCTGAATTCCTTAATTCTCTAAGTCTATCGTTTTCAAATTTATGTAATTTATGTATTTTTTTTATTTTTTCTCTCTTTTTTCAATAATCAGATTTTTATATTTCCTTGTTAATTTTAGTTTTTCTTTCTTCTTTTTTTTGATGATTTTTTCTGTATTTTTTCTGTTTTTTTTTTTTTTCTTCTCTCCATTAGGTTAGTTCTAGATTAGTTTAGTTTAGTCCTCTTTCATCTTTATCTGTAATTCACTAAACCTGTGCTAATGTACAATATAAGGCTAATGCCTTTGTACTTTGTTAAATAAATTATTATTATTATTATTATTATTATTATTAATATGAAGGAAGTACAGGAAGAGTTTAGCAGGAAGCTGGACCTGATCTGAGAAGAACTGAATATACTAGGTTATCAAATTCTTTTATTTAACTCACTGTTAGTCTTTAAATTTTACAATTAACCTTAAATTGCTAGTTCTTGGAATTTTCCAATTTTACAATTTACCTTAGACCTTGCTATTAGAATGAAATTTACAATTTTACAATTTTACATTTTACCTTTAATTTTGCTATTGCTTTCAATGTCAAAATTTACCCTGAATTTGTCTACCTTCTTTGTTTTTGAATTGTGTATCCTTTTGTTCTTTGCTAGTAGATATAAGAAAATTTGTAAAAATGTGTAACTGACGTGCCATATGGGCCTGGTTCCCGAGTGCACAGGTGATGTATTGCACGGTGGATTTATCCTACCTGCAAATAAATAAATAAATCATATTTCTATTTTAAGCAAGAATTTTAAGTAGGAGCTCATTTATAAAAATGCATATTGGATACACGTATGGATATGAAAAAACTAACTCTTTTCTTATTTGATACAATTTACACTTATACAAAGAAGAGAATTTATTTTACGCTGCATATACTTTGTGTAAGGTCGTAATATAAAGATATGGTGGTTAGGCAAGCTTAATAATTTTTTTATGAATATTATTGTTATGTACGCCTAAAGAGTGACGACTCACCCTTATGTCGTTGCGGAACTTGGCTGGGGACACTCTAGAATCCGGTTAGACTGCAGCCGGAGTGTACGCTCGCTAATTATTCACCGCGACTTAAGTATTGTTTTGGCGAATTATTTAAAAGAGTAGTTGATACTAGAACCTTTGCGTATTCATTAAAATTATAAAAGTTTATTTAACAACAAATTTCACGGTTCTGGAGAAAAATTTTTATTGTTTTTAGTTTTGGTAAAATTTTAATATTAATTCAATTTTTTAACTAAACCCACTTAGACCAACTTAAAGCGCAGGTTTCAAACTTGGGCAATTATCACATTTGAAACTAGAGTTCTTGGTATAAAAATTCAAATTTGATATTTTTTGTAATTATTCAATATTTAGAGTTCTGTTTTTCAAAAAACAATTGTTGTGTCATTTCAAGAGTGTACTGTGACAATTTCAAATGATTATCTTAAAAATTAAAAAAATTACAGATGTTTAATTGATTTTATAGCTTGCAGTTTTTATTTTAAATAAAATCTTTGGAATACTTTTCTTTTAATGGCACTATTAGTTTGTTTTTAATAATAATTTTAGAGATATTCAATAAACGAAGTAAATTTGAAACTTATTTGTTAAGTAATTAATTACGCACGCTCTTTACGGTTGGTAGCTTTTTATATGTTGTTCGTACCATCATAACTAATGTACACTAAAAATGTATCGCCATCCCCAACGTTCTGAAGCAAAAACCTGATATTACGCCACTCAGTTTTGACTCGTGTTGGGTAAGTATATAGTATCCATTTACTCATTTTGCTCCACCCTTTTTCCTTCTACCCTGCGATCACTTTCCAAAAATCTGATTTTGTTGTTTGCTTTTGGCTGGAGAAGGTACATATACTTTTATAGTTTTCGAATGCCACACATTCACAAAAATTCAGAAAACACAATGTCAGAATTTGTATTTGCATACACATTTTTGTTCGAGATTGCTTTCCCCAACTAAATAATGGGTTAAATCGTGATGACACGCCTCAACGGAAGTCGCCGTGTGCGCATAGAAATATAAACTAAGCACGGAACTGCTGTATCGTGTATAAACCCTGTAAATGAGCGACCACCTAAAGATAGCTGCCCAGAGGAGTCGAGCAACAGCATTTATGAGGGAGAGCTAAGTAAGAATTATAGGTATAGGTGAATGGCAGCGTGTAAATAGATGTTAAGGGGGCCATAGACATTATGTAAGGAACCTCGGAAAATTTTGAATTGTGTGCCCCCTTCTGATCGTGTCTTCATATTCACGCCTGCACTGAGCGACCATACGAACACAGCCAATTCTAACGCATCAGGGAATGTGGTACACTATATATCTGGCATATAGCAGCCGTTCCGTGCTTAATTCTTATTATTTTTAAAAGGCGAATTCTGCTCAATTCGAAAGAATATCAGTGAATACAAGCAAAGATGTCTTGTGTATTGGTACGAATGAAACAGAGCGCCTATTATCTCTTCTATACTAATAAATTCCCAAACGCGCAAAATTATCAACTCAGTTGGCGAGTACTCTATCTGTAAAAGCTTCTTAGTTGAAGAACAATCGAGCACGACTGTAGTCAATTTCTGGAGCTGTGCGAAATCGTTTCTGAAAAAAGTTATTGAAACCATCATAAAAGTTAACAAGAAAGTACTATTTGTTTTTTAAAGTGATTGCAACATGATTAGTAATATTATCGATCATGTTCCGATTTTAGGCCATATGAAAGGTGCGTAATATTGAAATTTACTAAAACAAAAGAAGACGGGTAAAATGTGCCCAGGCCCACCGAAAAAAAAGCTCAAATTATCGGCCATAATGAGTATTAAAGTTCTAAATATCTTCTATTATTGTATTTTGCGAAGAGAACATCGTATTGCTTTGACCTTGAGATCCACTTTGCGGCAAAATATTTAACCAATAGTTTTTTCGGATCAATATTTGAAGTTTTGATGTGAAATTTAATGTAATGGCAATTTGATGCACTTTCTGAAATTCTAAATTCTTTATTATAGATACTATCGGTTTAAAACTTCAATTCATCACAAAACTTACTGCCCAATGGGCCGTATCAGGATGTGACCAGAACACAGCTGTTTTAAGTTTCATGCCTTCTGTGGCCTATTTCACAACCTTACAAATTGTGATTTACAAGCGATTTTTCACACAAATTGTAGAAAAACGCAGGACTTTTTAAAATTACATTTAATATAATACTCTCTTCTCACCGTTATCATACACAATGTGGCCTGTTTCCCTTCATAACTTCATGTAAAGTTTCAAGGTCGTAAGCCAACTGGAAGAGATCTAGGTTTTCATGAGTGAGTCAGTCAGTGATTCAGTGTTAAAAGTAGTTGTAGGTATTCGTACGTCAATATCTCGGGAGCTATTGAGCTCTTCATTGTTCAGGCTTCCCTATCTACGTATGAAATACTACATATATCTACGCCTGTTTGCACCACCACTATCCTGCTAATGTGTACACGGATCCGCCTATACTGTTGCGTTCTTCCAAGGTTATAAGAAGACCAGGTCAATTTAGAAATTCTGCAACTCCCAAGAGAATCGTTTGTTATGAAAGTGGTGCAAGCCCATTTTTTTACCCGACTATGGCACAAAATAAGGAGGTGTTATGAGTTTGGCTATGTATGTGTGTATGGATGTTCATCTGTCCTTTGTAGCTCCTAAACTACTCATCAGATTTGGCCAAGTGAGGTGTCGTTAAAATCGTCTCAATCCGGATGACATAGGCTATACTAGGTTACAAAAACAGGATGTCACCATAAGTCAAAATGTATTACAATAAAAAAGAAATTTCACCAAATATTATTACTATACTATTACTATACTCTAGTCTTAACTATAAGTCAAATCGTTACGAACCTTAAGCTCAACTATAATCGCTGTAATGCATTTTTGACAAGTTGCGAAATTTAATAATTTAATAGATCCGTTTTCCTCAACTAATCAAATAAAGCTACCACCACTAATTTATATTTATACGTCAACGCCTTAATAGCACCCATTGATTACAGCAACCTGTTTTTTGTTAAGTTTTATTAAGATTTGTACGCTTCGGATCGTACCCATAAGACTTACCGAAAGATTCCGAAAGTTAAAGTCTAAATCTAATATGGCGGATGCCCCAAGATGGCGGATTACCTGTTTCTTCACAACTTCCTCGATATTAAATGAAAGGGTTTCACGAACAGAATACAACAAAATGTGTGACGTTATTCTAAACCAAATTTATCTCAATAGAGTTATGCTATAATAAGTAACTATTTGATCCACGAGATGAGGCGGTGTGGAAAGCCAAGATAATTTAGTTTGTGAGCGATAATTTGATAGGAGATTTTGTCGAGAGTTTTGTTAAAATCGGTGGCAATAACGTCGACTTCTGTACCGTTAGCAAGTTTGTTGTTGAGGAATCCACGTTGAGATGAAGATAAGATGGACTTACAGTGGAAAGACATGGGGTCATAGATAAAGCTTTCGAAGAGTTTAAGATGCAGGATAGTTTGGCTATAGGATGATAATTTGATACATCGCCCTTGCAAACTTTGTGATTTAGGAAACTTTCCAAATGTTTCGAAAAGTGCCCTCGGAAAGAGAAAGTAGGAAAAGATTGGTAAATGGATTAATTAAATCGGTAGTGTGGCGGACTAGCTAAATTACTCTAAAAACCGGGCAGAGATAAGATGTATATCGCAAAATTATAATTGTGAATTTTATGAAAGAACGGATATGCGCAAAAGTAACGTGAGACACCTCGGCCACACACTAATAGTAAATTCAAATAAAGTTTAATTATGTGAACATGTTTGCTTTAGGATTCATAGAAGGTCGCTATGACTACTGTAAATTATACTCGAAATTCACTGTACACTAACGAGAGAGAGAAGTAGGATTTTGATTGTAAATTTTGATACGAGTAGGTTTGAGGAGAGGAAATAAAATTTAAATAGAAAATATGTAAGTTCACAATAAGGAGTTATATAGGCAAGGTCGTGTAATAAAGTTTAAAAGTAAAAACGAAAAGTAGTGAGTTTCATTTTTGTATGAAAGGAGCCAAAAAGTTTCCAGGTGCAAGAAATATCCTGCTGCTTCATTCAAGAATTGTGGGGATATCAAGAAGAGCTAAACGCACCAACCTCATCATCAAAGCATCCTCTTCACAACGCCCCCACAAACTGGTGACCCCGACAAGGAACAGCAAATTTACCCCGACAAGGAACAGCAAATTTACCCCGACAAGGAACAGCAAATTTACCCCGACAGAGGAACAGCAAATTCACCACTACAAGTCAACCAATCAACAGCTCCGACAATCAACAGCCTACAAGTCAACCAATCAACACGACCTGAAATTTTCAAGAGCGAAAAACCGCAGATTTTCAAGAAAGAAAAAAGTGTACACTTACACTTACATTAACACTAAATAAACGATACCCCCCCCAGCGGTAAGGGTCGTTTTAAAAAACAGAAAAACATTATTAAAGTCACCCCCCACCAGCGGTAAGGGACTTTAATACAAACAAAATTCGAACCCAGAAGAAAGAAATAAAAGAAGAAAGAAAAAAGAAAAAAGAATAAAAAAGTTAAAAGATAAGTAGACAAAATTTAGCTAGTTTTTACAAAATATTTTTTTTGAATATAAAAAAAACAAATTGTCCTAAAAAAAAAAAAATTTTCACACCTATTTACATCCTCTCTCGTTTCATGCGTTACTTTTGCGTTACTCTAAAAGTTAACTCGCGTTCTCTTTCGAAAAGTTGTTCGGATTTGAAAAAGAAATTTTTTTTAATAAAAGTGTAGTCATGCAACAATGTGGTGATTCAATCCACAACCCGTTGACGCAAGCGGGTAACGTTGGTAATGAAGAAGGTCCAGTCTCAGTTGCTGCATATACAGTGACAACACCTTCTTTCTGGCGAACTGCGCCGAACTTCTGGTTTCAGCGTTTAGAAGCCCAGTTCGAACTCTCTCGAATTACTCTGGAAGTCACTAAATTCAATCATGTTCTCTCCGCGTTCGATGAGGATCTGATTCGAATCGTGAGTGATATTATACAAAATCCAGATACGCGAAACCCATATACGCAAATTAAAGAAGCGTTGATAACACGTCTTACAGCTAGTGAAACAGCTAAGTTAAATCAACTTCTGGGAGACATTGTGATAGGTGACCGGTCACCCTCACAATTTCTTCGAGAAATGCGGAACCTATCAAACGGGACTTTGAGTGACGACGTTCTGAAGACTCTCTGGATGCAGAGACTGCCTGACAATATGAGGGTAATATTGTCGTGCAGCTCAGACACATTAGCCGATTTGGCAAAATGTGCTGACAAAATTTTTGAAGTAAATAATAAACCCTCAGTCTTCGCCTGTTCTACCCAACGAGTAGACGAGGGCATTTTAACAAATCTTACAGTTCAGGTTCAGCAGTTGGCTAACCAAGTGAGAGAAATGTCTTTGGAAATCCGAAATTTAAAATCCAGGCCATCACGAAATTATTCTCCTCATTACCGTTCTCGACATTCTTCTGCGCATTCAGAAAATAATTCAATGACAAAATTCAAACGGGATAATTCTAAAGCAAGGGAACACCCTAATTGGTGTTCGTACCACGCTAACTTCTCAGAAAAAGCAACAAAATGTGTTTCACCATGCACGTTCAAAATTCTGGAACAGTCAAAAAAAGAGAATATTTATCATTAATGGCGACGAATGATAAGAACACCTACACCAGTCGCCTGCACATTTATGATAGAACATCTAAATTAAATTATTTAATCGATACTGGAGCGGACATTTCGGTCATACCAGCTCCGCTAGACAATAAATTACCACCGTCTAGTTTACGACTTTCGGCAGCAAACTCTTCGTCCATCAACACTTACGGAAAAAAAATTCTTTCATTGGACTTGGGTTTGAGACGAAATTTTCAATGGCAATTTTTCATCGCCGACGTTATTAAACCTATATTAGGAGCAGACTTTCTATTCCACTATGGTTTAATAGTCGATTTAGCCAACAGAAAATTAATCGATCCTCTAACAAATCTCAAGTCAAATGGAAAAATAATTAAAGGTCCATTCAATACGCTTTCGGTTCTCATAGAACCAACTATTAACAAACAAATTCAAAATTTACTCAAACAATTCCCTAGCATTACAAGGGACACTGGTTTTACCAAGCCAGTTAAACATATGGTGACACACCAAATTAAAACGAATGGGCCGCCAATATTTTCAAAAGTTCGAAGACTTTCCCCCGAAAAACTCTTAGTTGCAAAGAAGGAATTTGAATTTCTCTTAAATCAAGGTATCTGCAGACCTTCAAACAGCTGTTGGTCCTCACCATTACACATGGTACCCAAGAAAAATGGTGAATGGAGACCTTGCGGTGATTACCGACGTCTAAATTCTATTACAGTTCCTGACCGTTATCCGATACCACTGATTCACGATTTCACTTTCCATCTTCAAAATTGCAATATATTTTCAACTTTGGACTTAACCAAAGCATATCATCAAATCCCGGTCGAACCGGAAGATATACCCAAAACTGCAATTTGCACTCCTTTCGGTTTATTCGAATTTACTAGAATGACGTTTGGTCTATGCAATGCAGCACAAACTTGTCAGAGATTTATACACTCTGTTCTTCAAAAATTACCGTTCTGCTTTACATATTTGGATGACGTATTAGTTGCATCAAATTCAGAACAGGAACACATCAACCATTTAAAAGAAATTTTTCAACTTTTCCAAGACCACGGGTTAATAATAAACACTGAGAAGTGTAACTTCATGAAATCGGAAGTGAAATTTCTCGGGCACCTTATTAATTCCAAAGGAATTACACCAACTCCAGAGAAAGTGGAGATCATTAAAAATTTTAGTCAACCTTCCAACGTCAAGGAATTAAGACGTTTTCTTGGCATGATAAATTTCTATCGACGTTTTCTACCACACGCAGCACAGAATCAGCTGCTACTAAATAAATACCTCACCGGAAGCAAAAAAGATGGGACCAAGAAAATTGACTGGACGCCGGAAGCAATTAAGGCTTTCGAAAATGTCAAATTACAGTTATCCCAAATTACTCTTTTAACGTTTCCCAACAATAATGCTCAATTAGCATTATTTGTAGACGCCTCTGATACAGCTTTAGGCGCCGCTCTAAATCAGTTAGTCGAAAACTCTTGGCAACCTCTCGGTTTCTTTTCGACGAAATTATCCACCACCCAACAAAAATACAGCGCTTATGACCGAGAGCTATTAGCAGCATACGCTGGAATTAAGTATTTTCGTTACCATTTGGAAGGTAGAAATTTCACACTATACACAGACCATAAGCCACTAACTTTTGCATTCAGACAAAATCCAGAAAAAGCTACACCACGACAATTCAGACACTTAGATTTCATCGGTCAATTCACTACAGACATAAGACACATTTCTGGTGAACACAATATAGTAGCAGACACCTTATCAAGAGTTGAAGAACTACACATTCCACCTTCAATAGATTTTGAAGCAATAGCAGATGCACAACAAACAGACACTCAACTCAGCACACTGCTTAAAGACTCATCTTATAAGATTTCTAAATTTCCAGTTTTGGGAACCGACAAGCAAATTTTTTGCGAACATACAAAAGACAACATCAGACCTTATATCCCAAACACATTCAGGACAACTATCTTCAACTCTGTCCATAATCTCACACACCCCAGTATTAGGTCAACAAACAAAACAATAACAAAGAAATACTTTTGGCCATCAATTAACAAGGATACAAAGGGCTGGAGTACAGCTTGTTTGGCATGTCAGAAAAACAAAATTTCTAGTCATGTTAAAATTCCATTTACTTCTTTCCCCACAACAACAAATCGTTTCGAAACCATTCATTTAGATATTATAGGTCCACTTCCACATTCACAAGGATTCAGGTTTTGCCTCACAGTCATCGACCGTTTTACCCGATGGCCTGAAGCAATACCACTAGCAAATATAACAGCAGAAACATGTGCAGCCGCGCTCTATCGCGAATGGATTACCCGTTATGGAGTACCCAAAAGTATTGTGACAGATCAAGGCAGACAATTCGAGTCGAACCTTTTCAAAGAACTATCAAAATTCTTAGGTTTCAAACACAATCGGACAACTCCGTATCATCCCCAATCAAACGGTTTCGTGGAACGTTGGCATCGGACATTAAAAACAGCATTAAAAATGCATCAAAATACTTCATGGTCCGACATGTTACCATCAGTTTTGTTAGGTCTACGAACTGCATTCAGAGAGGAATTTTCAGCAACACCGGCCGAGCTACTTTACGGTCAATCTATACGACTCCCTGGAGATTTCCTACAGCAAAATTCGCAGTACATTCCACAAAGTTCATTCATCAATAATTTAAGAAATTCATTCACCAATATAAAACCCACTTCGGCAACAAACCACAACAAACCTAAATTTTTCAAGTTTAAGGAATTGGAAACCTGCTCTCATGTCTTCATCCGAAACGATGCTTCTAAACACACTTTTCAAAATTGTTACGAAGGACCGTTTCTGATCGTCAGTAGACAACCAAGTTTCTACACTATTCAAATTAAAAACAGGATAGTTAACATATCAATAAACCGTTTAAAGCCATATTTTACAGCAATAACCAGCGAAGATCCAAATCCAACGATGGAGAGAACAAACACACAAATTAACACATGTACATTAGGAGAACAGCCAGCGCCTGTCTCGTCATCAAATTCAAGGAATTGCCCAGTGGCAAACGAAATTCATACAGTTCCAGACACAATATTTACGGATACATTTACACCCCACACAATTTCCACCAAACAGAGTTTCAAGAGAGTTAAATTCAAAGAACTTCCAGAAACCACCCAAAATTATTTTCGCTCTTCGGGCAAATCGCTGGAAGGGGGGTGTTTTGGCGGACTAGCTAAATTACTCTAAAAACCGGGCAGAGATAAGATGTATATCGCAAAATTATAATTGTGAATTTTATGAAAGAACGGATATGCGCAAAAGTAACGTGAGACACCTCGGCCACACACTAATAGTAAATTCAAATAAAGTTTAATTATGTGAACATGTTTGCTTTAGGATTCATAGAAGGTCGCTATGACTACTGTAAATTATACTCGAAATTCACTGTACACTAACGAGAGAGAGAAGTAGGATTTTGATTGTAAATTTTGATACGAGTAGGTTTGAGGAGAGGAAATAAAATTTAAATAGAAAATATGTAAGTTCACAATAAGGAGTTATATAGGCAAGGTCGTGTAATAAAGTTTAAAAGTAAAAACGAAAAGTAGTGAGTTTCATTTTTGTATGAAAGGAGCCAAAAAGTTTCCAGGTGCAAGAAATATCCTGCTGCTTCATTCAAGAATTGTGGGGATATCAAGAAGAGCTAAACGCACCAACCTCATCATCAAAGCATCCTCTTCACAACGCCCCCACAGTAGCATATTCCTTTCAAACAATGACGAGTATCCCATCCCGGAATCAAAGTCATCGGCGAGAGTACTGATTTTATTGGCAACAAGAGAAGGTTATATGTATGTCAAAGCGATGACTGCAGGGTTAGAAGAGTATGAGTCTCCGAATTCGAGGACCGAGGGGTGACCATTCTATTTTCTTTTTATAATTAATGAATCGTAGAATTGTTTGAGCTCCGAAATTAGTTTAGACTACATGAAGATGACGTAGTCATTGTAGAGGCATTCGCGAGGTATGAAGAGTATTCCGGGTCGGACCTTGAAATGAGTTAGGAATGCCACAACTGTGATGGCTATATAGCGAAAATTTAAAACAATTTTTAAGACATACATATTTGTTGCGGCTTGTGAGGCGTGGAATCCACAAAGCCGTTTCGTACGCACTCGTTTACGCGTAAAGTAACTAACTTCATTTCGAACGTCACAGACTGCACAGGATTGGTAACGCACTATTTGTTTAAATTTTAAAGTAAAATAAACGATAAAAAGGAGCAAAAAAAATTGGTTTCTATACTCCAGAATACTAGGAGATTAAAGCACGCAGTTCTAAAATTCAAATGATTGATATATGAGTATGTAGATTCCTAATAATGAAATAAATACAAATATAAAGAATTTCGAAACATTTTTTATTTGATTTTCTATGTTTTGCTATTTTTTTATTTTCATTTCTACACTTTTATTTCACAGTCTCTTAACTCAAGACAGAAAACTGTAGATGGCTTTTCTATTATTATATAAAAATTAATAAAAATTATTTCGCCGAACAGAAACACTTAGAAATATACTAATTTTAACACGTAAGCCAATTATATCAAATACACAAGCTATTTAGAATTTCAATACTCATTAGCATCGACAATCTGAGATACTTTGGACCGTGACCCCCGTCTTCTTTCGATAAACATTTAAGTGTTATGTTTTTGATTCTAGGTTTTACGTATCTTATTTGTGGCGAAGAAGACCGTGCACGTGACATATTGAAAACAGCAAATCGATCGACTATTGTTTACGGAGGTGGAGCTCTTGCCGCCATGGCAACGGGAGGTACTACAAATGAATTCACTAAAATTTTATAGTTTATGGAATTTATATTTTCAATATTTTAATGGTTATTGCCCTGGGTACTAATATACACACGGCTATGTGTCGGATATGTTGCTATACTATATTAATACATATGTATTGCTGTTAGTGGCGTTAGTGGTTAGTTTTCGCGGATGACCAAGAAGAATTTGATTTTTCCTTTTTCAAAAATTTCACGATGTTTTAATGGAATGAACAAATTAAATTCTTTTTACGAGTTTTTATTGAACTTGCTTTTTTATTTCTCTATCTGCTACAAATCTTGCAAGTCAATTTGTAAGTTGTACAAACAGATTTTGATAGAGATTTTTTAATAATAATAACAAATTTTACTTATAAGATCATTGTTAACATGCCCTTAAATCGCTCGTGCAGTATGTCCATCGTGGGATTCACTGTGTGGATCGTAGCGCCATCCTGTTGGAACCAGATACCGTCGGTATCCATATCATCCATAGCGTATTTATGTTATTAGGCCAAAGAAGCATGCGTCATTCCCGCCTTCACATAGTTCCAGAGTTCTAGATGGAAATATAGAAGAGTTCTGGTGAATTAAGCTGCCCAGAACTCCATTAGATTATTTTTAGTTTGTAACCAAATTGGAAACTCAGCGGCCCTTCGTAAATTTTTTAAATTGTTAATAACTCATGTAATTATTTTTTAACGGAGTTCTGCATGAAGGACCTCTCGGAACTCTCATAAGCCTCCGCAGAACTTTGATCAGCATTTAGAAATAATTTTGTTTTGCGCATAACTTTGCGCAATCGCTGGCACTATTGATAAAACTCTAGAAATCTTCATTTACTATAGATTTATGCGGCCAGAACTCAGCACCCCCAAGTGTTTTTGCGAATTTTTAGCTTAATTAACCAGAATTCTTCTAAATTTCCATCTAGAACTCCGGAACTATGTGAAAGCTACCGGGAACTTTCAAATTTTTAAAAAAGAGGTGCTTACTTCACACGGTTCTGATAAACACATACTAACTCTTCCGTTCTCGCATGCAAATAGGTTTCGTTGCTAAAGTTCATTTTTTTTGGCGAAACGTTTCTCAAACGGAGTACTGATTTTCATAATGAAATTTGATGATTTTCATTAATGACTAACATTTTATTATTTTTATATACCCAACGTCAAAAATCTTCTTAATTCCGGCGGTTAAAACACAACTTTCACATTATTTAGTTTTCCGAAACACAGAACGAATTGAATGGGAGGACCGTTTTCCGAATAACTATTCTGTAAATAATTATTGGACCATTAAAATGCTTGGTAACATCCAAAAATGTATGGCGTAGAACCTACAAATCCGTCCCTCATATTCATATTCTCAACACAAATTTTATAGCCTTACATTGTTAAAACTGTTTTAAAATTTTAGGATTGGCTGCCGCTCCAGTAGCAGGAGTTTTAAGTGGTATATGTCACGATGTTGCAGTCACTGGATTTTCGGGTAAACCTCAAGGATATGTTAAAAATGTGCATAGAGCGATAGACGACCCTTCAGCCGAGACAATTTTGGATGCAGCCCTTATTTCAATTGAAGATGCCTGCACCGGCTATGCTGGAGGACATTAAATTTGACATTCTTTTGGATTACAAATAAGAGTTAAAAAAGTCGATTGCTCTATTTATTTGGTATTTAAAAAAAAATTGTGTTTCGAAAGTATTACGTAATTATTATGAGTTAAAAATGTTTATGAATATTCAGTTCAACAACATTACAAACTTGAAACTACAACAAACTTGACAATTTTATAACAAATTGAGTAAAACATCGATGCTGAATCCTTTGCTGGAATCGATGATCATCATACAATCATTTAAAACTTACGTAAAATAATTGTGAAAGTAGAAGTAAATATTTGTTCGAAATTAAGACAAATTTGACTCAAACTGTCAGTAAACAAAAATAATGTCCAATAATGTAGCGTTGTAGGAATCCGTTGCGTTGCCAAATGAGTGCCAGAGAGTAGAAGCAAAGACCTTTAATGTATAAAGACTTTTCACAAGCGAAAGCTCGGCCCAAATCCCGAATATTTGGGTCGATCGACATTGGAAGCTTTTTGACAAGCACTCTGCTCGTTGAGCCAGTCATACGAAGATGTGGGAAAGGAAGCGACGCGTCGCCTTTTTAGTTGAATAACATGGGACGATTGAGTCATGATGCCTCTAAGAAAAGCGCCGTATACGGTGGCCTCAAGCCAAGGACATGTTGAAGCAGTGGTCGCCGTACGTTTTTTTTGGCGTTCATTCTTCGCGGGCATGTGCATTGTGTGGCTAGCTCGGAGTGAAATTGAAATAAACGTTACTTTTTGTTGAAACGCTACTAGTGTTATAGCATGTGTTTTGTGAGTATACTGAATGATGTTAGCCACGTCGAACAATTATCTTTAACATTGCGTTTTGTCGACACTAATGAAAATGAGGTCCAAGTTCGTGAGTGTGTCGTTGCTTGCAAGCCGGTAACAGACTCTCCGGGAGCTGGACTCACTGGCCTCTTTCTTGATAATACTGTACAAGAGATCGATTTGGATATGAACGATTGTTGAAGCCAAGGATATGTTAATGGGTAGGTCTTTTACCCAAAGCTCGATACGATTGGGAATGCATTGGTCACTCGATTTACACAACTATGCAACATTACAATTTTTGTACAACAGCGAAACACCTCCTAAAATGTCCAAATTGGAAAAAGCCTTTGCAGATTTAGAAACAAATTTGAACCGATGGGGAAAAATGTGACACATCTGGTTGTAAATTAGTTGAGGAACTTTTAAGCCTGAATCCATTGTTAAAAAAGCTTGAATCAGCAGAACCAATAAAAGATCTTCAACTTATTAAACAAAATGGTTGGCAGGATATATTCCGAATGTGTGGAGAGCACTTCGAATTTTGCTAACAATTCCTGTAACTGTCGCTAAAGGAGCACGATGTTTCAGTAAATTAAAACTTATTAAAACTTAATTACGTTCAACCCTGTCTCAGGACAGACTGTCCTATCTTGTAATTTTCTCCATAAAAAATGCTGAAACCAAAACTTGAATTTTTCTCACTTAATATAAAAAGTTCGCAAGCGCAAAAGCGGAGAAGGTGGCAACTCTAGGCTCTTTAGTAATTTTTTGTTTCTTCATTTGTTTCAGTTTTAAATTAATTTGCGATGTGAATTTAAGGTATGCGTGATGTGAGCGTTTCCTGAGCCATAGCAGTTTAAATAAACCTTTTCAAAAACATGTTGTTCCATTTTACTAATACTGTTTCTTATCCATAATACTATTATACTATACTAAACTTTCGGAGGCCTGAGTTATTAATATATGTATGAAGATATATAAGACATGTACATACTATGTTTTCTTCAGTCTCTATGTACAGCTGTTAATCACGAATAAGCGATTGCACGTTGAGGGGGCACAATGAGATCTCGCACCACCTGAAAAATCTTTTAGAAACTCACGTTGAAGTGGTTGCGGTTACCTTCGATGGGGCGGCAGTAAATTTAACAACAGTGAAACTGTTATCCGATGTTAGAGACATTAACTCACAACAAATTCCGTAGAGCAGACATCTACTTTCAGAGATGAAAGTCACGCTTGCTGTACAAACTTTCAGCAAGTCAGTAGGCGACGCTTTAGACTTTTGCAGGAAAACTCTCAAATTAAGAAAATTTGCTGGAAGCGGAGCCAATTGCCAATTTTATTCGAATGACATTTTTGATATTTTGAACAGCCGTAAGATTTCGGAATTTGATTATAAAAAACGAGCCCTGTGCGTAAATAGCATTTCGATCTTAACGGAATTTTTCGCAATCTCTGTTAAATACTTATGAGAACTTAAGACTACTTTCAAGACAATAAATAATAAAATTTTCCAAAAATGTTGGATTCGTTTATGTTGGGTTTACGATATGCCAACAATCCAACGGTAAAATAGTTCACAGCAACAAAAAACACTTATTTAGATGCCCACTTACAGATGCTAGAATAGGAAATCACCTTCCTTTAGAACATATAGATAACGGTGCTCAACACCAATGTGTTATTTTTAATCAAAACGACTCGTGTTAGCTTAACTTACCTTTATTCGGTAGCGGTTAATCACAGACTGCCAATAATACCAAAGAGTTAGGTCGTCTACAATTTGTTGTATTCTGCTGTGATATTTTGGAACATTATTATTTCAGGCCACCTCCTAATTATTCAATTTATATACAAGTTCAGTAATATATACTAGAGGCAGTACTTCAATCCCCTTGCAGGAAATTAATATCAGCACAGCAGGACCTTGTATGCACATGCTTCAGGCAATCTAGCACGGGTTAGCAGTGAACCCTAGTAAAACGACACTTATATTGTTTACTAGGAAAAGAAAACTGAATAACCTTACACTTCCAACATTAAAGGGTGTTACAATCCAACTCTCCACTGAGGTTAAGTATCTGGGAGTAATCCTAGACAGCAAGCTCACGTGGAGACCACATGTCGAACAAAAATCCGCCCGAGCATTAAATGCCTTCTAGCAATGCAGGCGGGCCTTTGGGATGACATGGGGTCTGAGACCAGCGGTGGTCTACTGGCTATATACCGCTGTTATTAGACCCATCATAACTTATGCGTCTTTGGTCTGGTGGATCAGAACAGGAAAAACATCTACCTGTACGATCCCAAACAGAGTACAGAGAGAGGTATGCATAGGGATCACTGGGGCCATCAGCTCCACGCCTGGTGCAGCTCTCAACGCAATGCTCAACTTGCGATCACTGGGCATCACAATCCAGGAAGAAGCAATGAACGCAGTCTGTCGTTTAAAGAGACAAGGACTCTGGCACGACAATCACAGAAACGGCCATGGTGATCTATCACGAAGACTGCAAGAAAACTGTGACTCGAACAGTATGCCAACGGATGACATGCCACCGGTAACACTGTTCGATAGGGGATATCACGTTGAAATCCCGAATATAGAGGACTAGGAATACCCACACCATCTGTTGATGAGTTTTTCCAATGTCGTATATACAGACGGCTCGAAATCCTCTACCGGTACGGACGCTGGATGGTATTTGAGCAACGAAATCAAATACTCATATGCTCATATCCTCTCGGAGATTTTGCGTCAGCTTTCCAAGCGGAAATCATCGCTATTCTGAGTGCGACAAACTGGATAATTGATCAGAGATGGCGTGAAAGGAAGATTGGAATTTGCTGCGGTAGCAAATCTGCGCTCGTAGCACTACGAAATCCTATCACCCACTCGTAAATTGTCCTGGAATGTAAGAAGCGACTGCAGACGGTAGCTCGCTACAACGCAGTCTCTTTTATATGGGTTCCTAGTTATCAAGACATCTAGGGCAACAAAAACTCTGATAGCCTAGCAAAGGAAGGCGCGAAATGCAGCCCTTTTGGACCGGAACCACAGATTGGCGTGAATTCTGCAATAGTGAAAGATTGGATAACTCGACACATGGAGAAAATCCATGCGCAGAGATGGTCCATGTTACAAACTTGCAGACACACCAAACTCTTTATAGGTCATCCCGATAAGAAGAAACTCTCTGCAGAAACTCTCCTGAAATTAAACAGGAAAGAATGCATGCACATGTGGCAAACATCTACAATACCCTGGGAATCGTCAGTGACCTTACATGCGCGTCGAGCGGGGAGGATGAGGACAGCGTAGAACACTTTCTCTGCGAGTGTCCCGCGTTCTCCCAAGCGCGGCGCGCTGTATTCGGTGCTGTCGTATTGAGGATGGAAGAGATCTGTCCTCGACCCCTATCCAAGGTTCTTCGGTTCATCAGAGCAACGAAGAAGTTCGGTTAGGGTGGGGGCAGAGTACAATTGACTATTCGTCTGAGTGCTCGGGGATTCCTTCCCCCCCTTTCTTACAAACTATAACTACAAAGTTTATTTTTTCTGTATTTTTCAGTATTCAAATAAAAAATTATTCACTCTTAAATAAAAAAAACCTCTTATTACATATAATGGATTATGCCTACGGGGAAACCATGTAAAAAAAAACGCGCCTTGCATTCTACGTCGAAGGTGGTGAGGAAACGAGTGCATCGTCATAATATAGTCGCTTTCTCAGCGCTCTACTTCGAAAACGGTTAATTTACAATTCATGGTATTTCGCACGGCGTGACGTAACACTTTCTGATTGGTGTTAGCTGTCACGTGAATGAATGCCTAATTTTGCTGAATTTATTTTCGGAAAATAAGAATAACCTTTATTTTTTATAATAACTAATTTTGTGTGTTGTTATCTACATATCATGATTAATCATTAGAAGCTCTTATCCATCCGATTTATTCTTAGTGGACAAAAACCTATTCTTATTCTTATTTTACTTAATGTGCGTCTCCTTCACCCAGTATTTGTTTGCTAGCTTTCATGTAAGCCGTATGAATCCCTAATGAATGTTCTTTATGTTTTAGCCTTATTGAAGCTATAATTCCTAATAACACATGTAGGGTAAATAAAACTCTTTGAACCGTTCTTAAAATTTACTACAAAGCCGTTATTATTATTTATAATACAATAATGGTGAAATTAAGGGGCATTTTTTATATGCACAGAGTTGACAGAATGGTGAATACATATTATGATATCAACTTATTATTATTATTATTTATGTTGCCGTTCCACCATCAGTTTGAAAATGCGCACCAAACTACCCCTACCGGAAAATTTGTTGGTCTACTGCCATGGTCTTTTGTTTCAGTATGCGTTTTCATACACACATTCTTAAAAGTTGCCTGAAGAAATTTTACCACGTTCCGTTCCTGTTAGATCTTTCTTCAAAGGATCGAACTAAGCCGCTAAACCATAAAATTTAACCTTGCAGGGCGCCAGCGTTAGCCACCATACTGGAACAGTTTTTGCGATTATCTTCGAAGGCGTTGGTCTTACGACAAAACTACTGAAGACATTTTGGCGTTCAGCGCAAAATGTCCTATATTTTATTGAATTTTTGTTAGTAAAAATAATTTGCATTTTACAGGGCCACAATATAATAAACTGATTTTCATAAAAGTCCATGAAATATTACTGCTGCTGTTATGTTCCTACAATACTCTATTAATTTGATTTATTGCAATGGTGAGCGCCCAATGGTTTTCTTTTTACCAATGTTGAAAATCTTTTTTTTTAAATTTATTTATTTCTTACCGTTTCGTCTATTAATTACTTTAATGTCACACCTTTGGAAATGGTATGGTAATGGACGATACTTTTTATCGTGCGATCCGAGAGCACTGTTCTAATGCATTGCAAGCTACTGATCAGCCAATGTATGTATATATAGGTGTTGATAGAGTGTCGACCTTTGAACCCACCCTCCCGTCTATCGTGAACCCTATCTAAGGGCCATTATTTCATTTAGTCTGGTTGATAATTTCTCATTCTGTCTAACTCCGATAACGCTTCGTTATTGCACGGTTTCTTGTCAGTGAAATACAAATTAATTAACTACAGCTAAAATTTTAATAATCGATGCTGATTTTTTTTATGAATTATTGAATTGTCATCAGAATTAAATCAGTATGCAAAATTTCAACTCAATTGGATGACGCGAAGTGGGTGAAATTTCAATAACTAAATTGGAACCATAAAAACAACCCTAACACAATAGTAACATAATACAAAACACCATACAAAAAACAATGTTCTTCTTTTAAAACGTTATTTTGTCTTCACACCCCAAGCAGTATGCATTTTCAGCTCAATTAGATAGCAAAAAGTGGGTCAAATTTCAATCACAAATTTTCACCTACTGCACAGGATATCGAACATAATAAAACCATTGAAAAGCGCTCACTGCCTAACAGATAACACCCTAGCAAAACAAATAAATGCATAGCAAGTGCAACACTTAGAATCAATTTCACCATATTACTTACTGATAAAGAAGAATACGCGGAATTGATTGTCCGCTGCTAAAGCGATAACTAGCATGATTGCTTGACTTGCTGATTGTTTGAGTTTATTGGAAATGCATTTTCGGTGAAATTGCATTTCCGCTAATTGTTGGTGGGGCAATTTTTTCAACTCATTTGAACTCTGACGTTGTAATTTCTGCTTTGGGGAATAATTTTGGATAATTGTTGAGTTTATATATCTATATCTATGTATATCTATATACATATATAAAAGAAAGTCGTGTTAGTTACACTATTTATAACTCAAGAACGGCTGAACCGATTTGGCTAAAAATTGGTGGGGAGGTAGCTTAGAACCAGGAGACGGACATAGGACTTTTTATTCCATTCGACCGCGTTCCCGTCGCGTCCAGGAAGAAGAAGAGGAAATTTGTTGTAAAAATTCATAATTATGCCATGTTATAGGTATCGTTGGAAAGGGGAGGTAGTGTAGAATGTGTTGGTGAAAGAAAGGTTGGTGAAAAGTGTGAAATGTGGGAATTATTGCTGAAAACGTGTTTTTTGTTAGGGAGGGGTAGGGAGTGAAACCCCCAGAAGTGTATCTCAAGGGTAGGAAGAAGAGTCACTATAGGTAATAGGGCCGGGTTGGTTAAAGTTGGTGAAAATAGTGAGAACTTGGTTGGAAGAAATGTGTATCCATGAATTGGAATAATTTTTTCACCAATCGATAGCTAAGGAAGCAGAGTAATCTATATATATAAAAATGAATCCCTAATTCCCATGGTCACGCCACCACGCGTGAATGGCTGGACCGATTTCGCTAATTCAAGGGATTTCCCTGAAAATCCGCACTAGGGAATTTCCGGGATCATTGATTCTGAATCTGTTATTCAAATTTCCAAATATGAGACCACCCCCCACCCCGCTGGGAGATATAGGAGAGGGGGTGCAATAAGGAGGTGGTGTAAAACGAGGAAAACTAAATTTAATAATACTTTACAGTTTACAGTTAAAAAAGTATTAGGAATAGGTGAAAGTGATGTATAGGGTGTATTGTGTACGAATTTATGGTTGATTTAATGAGACCACCCCCACCCCGCTGGGTCACATTGGAGAGGCGGTTGTGCAGTAGGGAGGTGTTGTAAAATTAAGGAATACAAATTTAATAGTATCCCGGAAAACGCCGGATCCGGGCAAGCTACTGTATATGATAAAATGTGAATTTTCATAAATATAATAATGCACCGACTAATATGATATCTATGCCTAAAGAGGGTAGCGTATTTTTGTTTGCAGCCGATAAACGCAAAAAGTATACTGGGCCGGTATCGATTATTTGCCCACATATGTTTTGTATAGGATCCATCGAGTGTCATAGGCTGTCATTTTATTACTTTACTACCAGAGGTCGAGACCCATCCCCGGCCTTGCACGGACATTTACATTCTTTGAAACTGAACAAGCCCACCTCAAAAGATGAATTAAGCCAGATTTAGAATGCAGCGTCGGGTCCGGTGTCTCAGCGTTCAGCACGATTGTGTGTTGCATGTACACACGCACACACTGCTAAGACGGCGTTGACGACATAATAGGAACTGTTCTAATTTGGAATTTTGAGCATAAAATTTTGTAAAAAACAAATTCAGGAGAAAGCACCATATGCATATAAATATTATAAACTGCGCATCTCATAACCTAAACTTAGTTTTAAGGGACACTGTAGTACCAACAGTGGCGTAGCGTAGTAGGGGCGGGGGGGTGCGGCCCGCCCCGGGCGGCACTTTAGGGGGCGGCAAAATTTCACAATAAATAATAATAATATCTCGTAAATATTTGAACCATCTAAGATAAGATAAGATAAGATATTTATTTATTAGCATAATCTAAAATGAGTAACGAGAATTCATATGACTTTACAGTGATTAGAATCTTTGTTCTTTACAATCTGAGATCTAATGACATGACTAATAAAGAGTTAATTTATAGAATATTATAATAATAAGTGAAGGGAAAATTTAATGATTGCAAAAACCCTTACCAAGTCTTATACCTATTTTAACTAAACCTAATTATTGCACTAAATTAACGCTATGTACTGTTTTATGAAAACAATTTTGAGATGTATTGATTTTTATGATACATAGTGCTTCGTACAAACTGTTTTAGCAAGTTAGAAACTTCATTTGAAACAAGATCGATGTTAGCTTTATCATGTAACTTACGTGTAGAGAAAAACCATGGCAGATTAAATATCATCTTTAATATTTTATTTTGCATCCTTTGAAGCTTATTAGTATGGGTTTTAGCGCAATCAGCCCAAACAGGGGCGCCATAAAGTAAAACGGCTCTAAAAATAACTTTATATATAATTAACTTATTTTCCACACTTAGGTCCGAATTCCGATTAATAAAAGGATACAAGGATTTAATCAAATTTGCAACTTTGTGAAGTGTAACTTGAATATGCTTATCGAATAATAGTTTTTTATCGAAAGTAATTCCGAGGTATTTTATTTCATTGCACCATTCAATGCGCGACGAGTTAATTATAAGGCTTTGCTGAGGTAAAAATATCTGTTTTCTTCTGCGGGTAAAGAAAATGGCTTGTGTTTTACTGGAATTTATTTTTATTTTCCACCTCTCAAAGTATTTAGACGCTATATTAGATGCATTTTGGAGATCGGTAACAATTTTTGATGCACATTGGTCAGAGGAGAAAATTCCTGTGTCGTCCGCATACATAGAAAAGTGGCAATTTGGGAGATGTGGAAAATCCGATGTGTAAATATTATAAAGTAGAGGACCCAAAACAGATCCTTGCGGAACTCCAGCCGGAATGTTACGGAGGGAAGACATTTCACTACCCACGGATACTCTAAAACATCTGCCGGTTAAAAAACTTTTCACAATTTTAGTGAGGTAAATTGGGAAATTGAATTTACGCAGTTTATAAATTAACCCATTATGCCACACTGTATCGAACGCCTTTTCTATGTCTAGAGTAAAGAAGCCGATAGAATTTTTGCTTTGCATACTGTCCTTGACAAATTTTTTGATTCTATAGGCCTGATGAATAGTCGAATGGCCTGGGCGGAAACCGAATTGCTCATTAGGAAAAATATTATAATATTTTCATCAATATGCTTCATAAGCCGGTGTTTTATGATTTTCTCATAAATTTTGCTAATTGAGTTAAACAGACTTATGGGCCTATAGCTCGTCGGACAGTCGGCTGGTTTACCATATTTGTGGATAGGAACAATTTTTGCAGTTTTCCAGGCGTCGGGGAAAACGTGTAATCTTAAACATGAATTAATTATAAATGTCAGGAACACTATACTTTTCCTCCATCTCATATTTTTGTTTCGGACCGATCGAAATGAGCATTCTTTACTTATACTGTGCCGAAATCGGAGAATCCATTTCTTTTACCCCTTAAGGTGACCTTCTCCTAACTGAATTAAATAAAAAGCAAAAGTTTGGGATTTTTTTACAAGAAAACAAAACAACATATGACCTTGCATCTTTTTTTATTTAAAATTCTTTAACAAAACCTAGAAATGGTTTTTTTTATTTTTTCATTTTTCGATCACCCGTCGCCGCCAGAGGGCGCCAAAAAAAATCGGTCTTTTTCCGTAATTCCGTGATTGCGGCTCGCCAAATCATTTGAAACAGAAAAATCAAAAAACAACTTAAATTAGACATAAAAATCTATAGATCTAAATAGGATCTAACCAATCGGTCGATTAGAAACAAAATGGCAGCCATTTGAAGTCAAAAATCGAGAATTTATCGAAATTTTTTTTACAAAAAGTGCTGTAAAAAAACTACTTGGTGTTTGCCTTTCATCCTAGTTTGCACCTTGATTTGTGCACAATTGAATTTTGAACAAAATGAACCAAGGTTTATGGAAATCGGTGGAGCGGTTCAAGAGATATCGTGGAATTACGATTGAAAAAATGAAGTCGAGAAAAATGCGTTTGATTTTAGATTGACTTCACCGGCTGAAAGTGCCGTGTGCCGGTTTCCAAGGAATTTTCTTTTTGTAGTTTTTGATGTAAAATTCTTTTGAGTTTTTGGGATTTTCTCGAAATTTCTAGAGAAAAACTATCGGTACGTTCAAGTGGCCACGTAAAATATAACTGAATTGAATTATCTTCGGCGGGCGGCGGCGGCGGCGTCCCAAACAGCGTGCTCGGGCGTCAGCTGCGCCACCGTTTTTTCTCTAAAAATATAGAGCACTATAACTCGAAAACCATATTTTCTTTTTTCTTAAAATTTTATTACATGATTCTATTCATATTTTTCCGTAAAAAAAATCGATTCAACCATGCAGTAGACAACAAAGCGGACCCAACTTGGGCGCCCTATGATATGCAAAGACATGCGTAACAAACAAATAGTTTAAAAGTAGACACAGGATTATATGCAAATGAATATTCTGCATTTACCTTTGGGGTCGAATCCGAATCTAAGTCTGACCTGTTGGTATTTTAAATATTTTTAAGACATTTTTAAGGGTTTTCACAAAATTATTTATTGGACTAATGACAATACATAAATGAGATAAAAACTACAGAATTTGGCGGATAAGTTGGCTTATCTAACGCCGACTATATTACTAAATTCGGACGACACAAATTGTAATCTAGACTACGCATCTGCCAAAATTGACGAACAGGACTTAAAGCTGGAACGACTTCGGCTGCGAACTTTCATTGCTGCCACAAGCAACGAAAATAAATTAATTAAAGCGGACTCACTTGAATTATTAAAATTTATTGTGAATGCTCCGAATATTCTTCACAACTGCCATAAGCAATGCCAGCTGTGAGAGAAGTTTTTCAAAATTGCAACTGATCAAAAATTATTTAAGATCAACAATGAGTAAGTTATGGCTAACCAATCTGGCTATCTTGTCTATTGAGCAAGAGGTGTGTGATACTATAGACTTATAAAAAGTAGACGAATCAAGTGTTAGCTTAAGACAGAAGTTTTGTTTTTAATTCTAACAATTATATTAATTTTCAGTAAAAATATAAATATTAACAGTATCGTCGTAGTTCTAATTGGAAGATTTGCGTTTTATATCTAATTCGCTAATAACTTAATCTTGATGATCGTCAAGGTATAATCATAAGTTTTCTATAATATACAATATATATATATATATATATATATATATATACATATATGACCTTTTTATTTGTGACCTGTACAATACACAATAATGATGCCTGTTCTTGCCGAAAAGTTCTTTAGAATTACTGTATATATGTCATTTAAATTGAAATACCTAAATAAGAGGGCGGCAATAGTATTTTGTGCAACTAGGGCGGAAACTAGCCGATTGCCCACGATGGCAGGGTTAGACGCACGAGCGAAGCGTATTGTGTATTTTCCTCACAAGTGCGGCGGTGGTTTCGATAAGGAGGTCGAAGAAGGAGGAGTCCGTGGGAGCGGAACGGGGGGTGCGGGGGGCGGAGCCCCCTGCAAATAAAAAAAAACAATTTTTGCTGTAATTATCTCTCAAAAAGATATACGAAAGGTTTTAATGATATCTAAGGTACAGATGTACAAAGCAATATACTATTACCCGGCTTAAATAATTTATTTAGGTACCTGAAAAGCATTAAAAGGATGTTTAACACGTGCGAGTATATAAAAAAAAAGGGATTTCTTGAAGAAATATTCTGAGTGCACGAGTCTTAACCGTCGAGTCGAGTTCTCCTCAGGTAGATTTCTAGAGCTCATCATTGCTATCGCAAGTGCAAGCGAGAAATGCATACTCCTGTCCAGTGATCAGTGATGGACATGTACTCACTCCTTCTCATTGCGTTAATCGAGCGACACAAATGCACTCAGGTATACGGCTCCCATGAAGGATTTCTTGAAGAATTGAATTGAAGAAGAAAGAAAATTTTCTGAGTGCATTTCCATTTCAGGTACAGGCGTTAGTCGAAGTCTCCCTTGCGTTCTTTAAAATTACCAATGGGTTATTCCCAACAGGTTTTACAGTGGGCAATCGGCGTGTTTCCACACGCAAACCCGTGCGGAATAGTAGTGGTTTCCGCGCACGTGTGAGGAAAAATTTTCTTCCGCCCCGGGCGGCTGACACCCACGCTACGCCACTGAGTACCAAACACATAAATGGATGGGATGGTGAAACCGACATGAAATTAATGGAGCAGAATGTGCGCACCATTGAAATGGACGGTCTTCTGTGGGCTGCTTCCAAGCTCGTCCCAGTTGGGTACGGTATTAACAAGCTGCAGATCATGTGTATCATCGAAGATGAGAAGGTCTCCATCGATTTGTTGACTGAAAAAATGCAAGAATTTGAGGACTACGTCCAATCCGTTGACATTGCTGCCTTCAACAAAATCTAAAACAATGCCAGGTCCTACTGTTTTCTATTATGTAAGTTAACATTTTGCCGCAATGAAAAATGTTATGTATAAAAACAACAGAAAATTTTGTTGTCTATAGCTTTTGTATAGATATATATTTTATTACGAGTTACCTAAAATGACAGATAAATGCGAAAAACGTATTGTGGTCCTAATTTTTTAACTTTTTCGCGATGTAAATAACTTGAAAAGTATGAACTTTACGAAGAAAGTTGACATAACTAAATTTGTAGAGATCTAACAAAATGTTTTTAAATTTTCCCTCGAGGATGTCAAAAAGAAGAGATATTTACAAAAAACTATTTTTAACATATAAGCTTGGGGCATCGATCTGCCCAGGCACTATTTAGTACTGGAAAACCGATACTATTGCCGTTTATGGCCATAAGGATAAATTCTGTAGTCAAAATTAGAACCTCATCTGTCATATCTGTCATCTGTCTGGATGGACGTGTCTAAGTTTGTCTCGTGCATCTCTTTGTATTTTTCGCTGTTCTCATCTGTTGTGGTCATCATCTGCACTGCTCAAAGTGATCGGCTGATCGGCTAGTCTGTGTGCCATTGGAGTTGCTCATCAGGTGCGTTTCTTTTCATCACACCAGCTGTTTTTTGTCTTCGGCCTTGACCTAAGCCCAGCTGATTTTTTGCCGCCAAATTTCTGTGGCATACATAGCGCACCCAGCGACACCTAGATTGCAGTAGCGCCCACTAAGCACCACAGATCTGTCACTTGGCGATTGGTACTTCCCAAGACGAAAGCTACATCACAATGTCATCATACAGCGTCTGTCCGTCATGCAACACCGCCGTAATTAACGATGGAATAGATTGCGATGGTGTCTGCCTAAGCCGCTATCACTTATCCTGTGTGAAGCGAAGCTCACGCAACTCCGGCAAAGACGCTCGCATCTTTACCTGCTTGGAGTGTGGCGATATGAAGGTCGTTCACGTCCTGAAAGCCATTCAAGTCATGGCCGGCCGGCTTGAGGAACTGTCCTTCGGCGTGTCTTCTGTCCAGGACAAGGTGGAGGAGTTATCTGATAGATGGAATGTTCTGCCGGAGATTTCCGAGGAGCTCGTAGCTCTGAATGGAAGGGTTGACAGGCTGACCACCACCTTGAATGAGGTTTGCTGCTAATCCAAAGATGCCGCTCAACACTCCTTCAGGGCCATTCAAAAAATCGACAGCATAATGGAAACATTACCGGACGTCGTGAATCTGGATGCCGGCCCTTCTAGGCAATCACCGGGTATCTCTTCAGATCTTTCGGAGGTCAAACGCTTGATTTCTGAGTGCTCGATAGCACTCACTTCTAACACTTCGAAAATATTAAAGGCCTTACCACCTAAAACGGATCCTTTATCTTACGCCGCCAATAAGGTCCCTACCGAGTTCATTGACCTGGTGAAACCCTCGGGGCCTGGTCCTGCAATGCAGTCGAGTGCGCGCTCGTCTCCGAGGCTATTGTCTGCGACATCGAAGGGCACAGCATCAACATCTAAGGCTTCCCCGTCCGCCGGGACTATTGCAGCGGAGAATAATTTGATACCACCTCGTCTTCCTGGCAAGCCCCAATCTTTGCCAGTGCCTGCTAAAGCACCACCATCTGCTGGCAAATCTACATCTGGAAGCGCGTTAGGTTCCTCTCCTCATACAACTAATAGGAGGAACCTAAAAGGGACAAAACCTTCACCATCTGGTGGTCTACAACCACCATTGGATCCTCAGTGTTCCGGGCCCCTCATGTTGTTAAACTGGAGGTTGTGAAGCCGCCCCCTTCTATATTCATCTCTCGCCTAAGCTACTCTACCACAAGCGAATATATCCTGAGCTACATTTATGCTAAACTGGGTCATTCCACATCGGCTATAACGTGTGCCAAACTGACCAAATCGAACCTGCAAAATCGTCGTACGGCTTCCTTCCGGATCTTCATTCCTGATGAACTATTCCCGGTGATAAACTCGAGGGATTTCTGGCCAGAGGGTATACTTTTCCACCCATTCACATCTCGCCCACAGCACCGAACGAGTGAGAATTTTCCATCGGGGGGGGAACGGTCGGAAGGCGACTTAGTCAGTAATGTACACCACCCCTCTAAATCAGGTCCGGAACTTAACATAATATATCAAAATGTACGTGGTTTGAGGACTAAATTGATAGATTTCACGACATCAATTCTTACTGACAAACCAGACATATTTTGCCTTTCTGAGACTTGGCTCAATGGTTCTATTATAACTGCTGAACTCCGCCTTCCTTCTTATGATATTTTTCGTAGCGACCGTGATTTCTCCCGGAGCGCTAAGAAGGATGGTGGAGGAGTTCTCATTGGGGTAAGGTCTTCTCTCACTGCCTCCTCCTTTGTTCTCCCGACTGATAATTTTCCGGTGGAATGCGTTTCTGTAAAACTTAAAGTGCGCAGTCATGTATGTCTCTACATTTGCTGTGTATATGTTCCATGTTCTATTTGTTCTAGTGTCTTGGAGGGTTTGTTTGATGATCTTGCAAGTGTCCTTAATGTGACTGATCCTAACTGTTATTTATTGGTCTGTGGCGACTTCAATCTTCCAATCCTAAGTTGGGCATTTACACAATCGTCTACCCTTGTCTCTAATTGCAGTATAAGTACCTTGGTTCATAATTTTATGGAGTTCACCGCTACCTATCACTGTAATAGCATCCACAATCATAGCAATACCATTCTAGATCTTATATTTACTAATCTTCCTTCTTATCTTCTTACGATTGTGAGTTACGCAGGACTTGTAAAACCAGATCTGCATCATCCTCCCTTAAAACTTAGTCTTAATATGCATTTTACCGCAGGACGGTCTGGATCACGGCTTTGCCGTACCAGGAATTTTTATAAATGTGACTTCGATTCTATAAAGAATGATTTGACGCTTATTGACTGGGACTCTAGATTATGTGGATTTTCGTGTGACGTAGCTGTTTCTAAGTTCTATGAGGTACTCAATGAACTAATAGAAAAGCATGTTCCATTATACAAACGCTCGGTGAGAAAACATCCTGTCTGGTTTACGGCCCAGATCCTGAAGGCACTTGAAGAAAAAGAGCGGCTCCGAAGACTGCATAGGAGAAGCGGGACACCTGAAAGTTATAGAAACTTCTCCATCAGTCGTTCGGGTGTTAAGCAGCTCATGAAGTCAGCTTTCAAAAGTTATGTGAGCAGTATTGAAACCAGCTTGCGGGGTAATAACACAAAACCTTTCTGGAGTTACATTAAAAACTCAAGATTTCTAGAAAATCCGCCCTCAGAACTTAGATACGACAACGAGTCAGTGTCCGACCCGCAATCCATGTGTGACATGTTTGCAAGGTTTTTTAAGGATACGTTCATCGAGCATAACGCTCAATTGAATGATAGCTTTATGTCTCCATGTGCAATATCTGTGGCTTGTTTGTCCTTTGATATGGTGGATGTGCTTGACTGTATACTCGGCCTGGATTCTAAAACCTCGGCTGGACCCGATGGTATGCCTAATCACTTTGTTAAAGAGATAGCCCATGCCATCTGTTATCCCCTGACTGTGATATTTAACTCTTCACTCAATGAAGGAACCTTCCCTGAAGCTTGGAAGCACTCTAAAGTGGTTCCAATATTCAAGAAGGGCGACAAATGCGAGGTGAAGAACTACCGCCCTATTTGTATATTAAACTGCTTCAGCAAACTATTCGAAAAACTGGTACATAACCAACTATCAAGAGTTCTTCGACCTATAATCTCCGATGAACAGCATGGCTTCGTTAAAGGAAGGTCTACTGTGAGCAATCTCCTTGAGTTCCACAATTTCGTTGCTAATGCTCTTGAGCAACACAGTCAGGTGGACACTATTTACACCGATTTTTCCAAAGCATTTGATCATGTCAGTCATCCGATCCTCTTAGACAAAATGAGAGGGTACGGTGTGCATGGTCCCCTTTTTACATGGATCTCATCCTACCTATCACACCGTAAAATGCACGTTGTGTTCTCAGGCTGTGCTTCCGTTGAATTTGTCCCCATCTCCGGTGTTCCTCAGGGGTCTATTCTCGGGCCGCTCTTTTTTCTGTTATTTATTAACCACTTGACCACTAAAATTTGTTCCAATTGTCTTTTATATGCTGACGACCTTAAAATCTTTCGAGTGATTAATTCTAATGAAGACTGTGATATTCTTCAGAGCGATTTGATCGCTCTGGAGGACTGGTGTATTGTTAACAGATTGTCCATAAATGTAAATAAATGTTTTAAAATGACCTATACCTTTAAAAAACATCCTGAATTTGTCCGGTATCATATTAACTCGGTGACCTTGTCGGAGGTTGCCCAGTTTAAAGACCTGGGCGTAATTTTTGACAATAAATTGAGCTTCGATGCTCACATTGATGACATCTCCAGAAGGTCCTATAGACTGGCTGGGTTTATTTTACGTACTTCTAATTATTTTAGTAACTTATCAACATCTAGGCTACTATTTCTGACGCTTGCTCGAAGTGTCCTTGAATATTGTTCGCCTGTTTGGTCACCGTACCACCAAAATAAAATTGACCGTATTGAAAGTGTCCAAAGGAAATTTACCCGCAGTCTATTTAAAAAATTTAACAAACCATGTCTTCCTTATCCAGACAGACTGTCCTTCCTCAAATTGCCCCCGCTTGTTGACAGAAGACTCTACCTTGATGAATGCATTCTTTATCGTATTCATAACGGAATTTTGCATTCCTGTCTGACGGATGACTTAAATATGCGTGAACCTGCATTCTGCAGTAGAAGCAATGATATATTTAAACCACCTAGAGCCTTGCTATCAGTATATTATAATTCCCCGATGGTAAGACTTCAAAGAAACCATGATAGGCTTCAAATTGGTCCTCTGAACTGCACGTTTAGCAGATTCAAACATGCTGTCCTAGAGAAAATCAATTTAAACTTGTAATATACATATATTGTTAATATTGTTGATTCTTAGATGACTGAACTTGTATTTGTATGTTTGCTTTTCTTCTTAAAACTGGACAGCTTACGTGTAATAGGAAATTTTTTATTTCTGTACGAAGCTATCATTGTAAATAAATAAATAAATAAATAAACCTATAAACAGAATTCCCAAATAAATTCAATAAGTAGATCGATCTTTCGACCTTGTGGGTAGTCGCATCAATCAGCCTGTTGATCAGTATTAAGCTTTTTATGAGTACCGGTGTTTTTATGATTAAGTTCTTCCTTTAACATTATAACAAAATACACAAAATACGTATAACTGGTTGCACAAGTAATTGCATGATTATTAAACAGATTTGCGAATGTACACAAACCGAAGCTCTTTTCAGTCGAGGCGTTGGTTGACTGAAACTTTGAAATATGCTTTAAGTCGAATTTTAGCCGAGCACAACAGAACAGTCGCAGTCGGAATCTGGACGAAATCGGTTCAAAAGAATTTGCGCAGACTAATCAACGTCAATTGTGTTTTGGCTTTAACTGATCGCATAGGCAGCTCATAATTTCTAGACTTTTACTCCGCTGAACTCCTTTGTTCAATCATTTCTGTGCTGGTTCTTGAAATCCGTTAAAAAAGTAACCAATAAACACTGTTATAATTTTCTGTAACGAGCTTAAAGAATAGATGCAAAAATGCCGGGCGTAGATTGGATACCGGGCGTGGCTCAATTGAAAATTGCTACTCAACTGTTGTGTCGTGACTTTGAGGGGGCTAAAAAAACGAACGAGAATTTTTGCCGAGAATGTCCGGGAGTTTCACAAATGACTTCTGTAGTACAGCTCGTTACAGGAGATAAGGAAGGTGCATTAGAAACTCAGAAACGTTGCTTAGGAACTGTTAACAATGTAGCAAATGGTATTCCTGTTGTTGGTCACATAAAAGGTGCGTCATACTGGAATGTGATAATAATAAAAATAGATAATCATTGAAACGGTACGATTTGGATTCTAGGCGTTGTCCATCATGCTGTTGGAGATCATGAAGGTGGAAATAAGGCACTAAATGCAGCAAGTCGATCTACAGTTGTTATCGCAAGTGGAGCTGCTGCCGGCTTAGCAACGCACAGTGGGGCCAAATCCCAAAAAGCTGGCCAAAACCTAAAAAAAAAAGTTTTCAAATTGGGATTTTTTAATCTCAAATTGGCTAAAGTACTTCCCAGTGCTATAGAATCAAGCGATAATAGGACCCCAACTGGACGCTCACCCGTAGAATGCCAGCGTGAAAGTGGCATCCAAGGGTAGCAGTGATTGTGTGTTTTGAAGAGAGAAAAAGTTCTCGTTTTCAAGAAGGCACAAAATATTCAAAATTTGACAGATTTTAATAAAACAAAATGGAATCGTCAGTTAAAGATTAGTAGAATATTATAAAATTAATTTAGTTACTGTATTATTAAACACTAATTTTAGAGAGAGATAGACTTTTTTACATTTTATACTCAAAAACTATGTAAGATGCCATGTTAAAATGGAAATATAAAAAAAGTTCCACCGAGTACCGCTCTGAAACGATTGGAGGTGATAAATTAGATAAATAAGAAATAAAATTAAGAAAAATCAGCGCCGCATATCACCGACCGCGTTTTTAATCGATTTTTTTCGAAAAATGTAAGCATAACCTGTTTCGCTGGACAAAAATCGAAAAAGTGATAAATCGTTTCAAAAGTCGGTATTATATGGTTCTCGGGGGCACTGATTTCGAATCTGATATCGGATTTACAAAATTCAAAATGGCGGACCGGAAGTGACGTAATATTTTACGAAAAAATTGAGTTAGCGCTCTGAAACTCGGTTTAATATTGTTTGCGGGGTCGCTGATTACGAATCTGATATGAGATACATAAAAATTCAAAATGGCGAACCGGAAGTGACTTAAATTTTTGCAATTTTTAATTTTATAAATCCGATATCAGATTCGTAATCAGCGCCCCCGGAAACCATACAATACCGAGTTTCAAAGCGCTAACTCAATTATTTCGTAAAACATTACTTCACTTCCGGTCCGCCATTTTGAATTTCATAAATTTCATTTCAGATTCGTAATCAGCGACCCCGCAAACCATATAAAACCGAGTTTCAGAGCGCTAACTCAATTTTTTCGTAAAACATTACGTCACTTCCGGTCCGCCATTTTGATTTTTCTAAATCCGATATCAGATTCGTAATCAGCGCCCCTGAAAACTATATTATACCGAGTTTCAAAGCGCTAACTCAATTATTTCGTAAAACATTACGTCACTTCCGGTCCGCCATTTTGAATTTTATAAATCTGATATCAGATTCGTAATCAGCGCCCCTGAAAACTATATTATACCGAGTTTCAGAGCGCTAACTCAATTTTTTCGTAAAACATTACGTCACTTCCGGTCCGCCATTTTGATTTTTCTAAATCCGATATCAGATTCGTAATCAGCGCCCCCAAAAACCCCCGAGTGAGAGATTTCAGATCGATAACTTGAATTTTTTAGTTTTGGCCAGCTTTTTGGGATTTGGCCCCACTGTGCAACGGGAGGTTTGTGGCAATTTTCACTGTCATCGTCTCGAGTACTAATATATACATATGTTGCTCCCACTCCGATGTAGTTACGGAGATGCGGACATATAGTACGTGTGTTGCTGTAAGTGGTTCTTGATTCAGGTAGTTTCAGTCAATTGTCAGTCATTGAAACAAACTTGAACTCAAGGCGTATAGGCCTTGACATAGTTGCGAATGGCAAGTACACCCCAGCGAGCCAACCCATTCGTAAATAAATCGATAAAAAATCATTTTATGCGAACGTAAAGTGCGTTAAAGATATCATCTATCTTTAGTGAAAACGATTCTTTTCATGAAACTCTCAGGAAAAACGAATGAAGTTTTTCTGACCCACTCGCGAAAACCAATAATAAAAAAAAGCTTTATTCGTTTTGCTCGAAAGTTTTACGATTATGAACTTGCTATTTTCGCTTTTCCTGTTGGTTTGTTTTGTGTTGAAATGAAGAAAAGAAGTTATACTAATTAATCATCTTATTTATTTTATACTAGCTGTGAAATTCGACGGGTACCCAGCATCTTTGATGCTTGGTAATGTTAACAGTAGTGATCTTTCTATCATTGCCAATCTATTCGCCGTATCTTTGGTGCTACTCTCTGCGATTCGGATTGTGATATTAGTTTTAAGGGTTTTATTCATTAATCGAAGCTTTCTTCTACTTCTTTAGAAACTAAGAACCTCGTGTTGGCCGAACTAAAAGCAGCTTCTCCAGCGGTCAGGTCATTATGGTATTCCTCGCTATTTCCTGAAGAAATTCAAATACTATGCGGAATATTTGTCCTTTGTTGTCAAACTACCAACCTGTTACCAATTGCTGGAATTCGTACACTACTGCCTTCCTGAAATTGAATCGGGGCATCAAGTTGACTGTATCCTTACAAATTTCAGTAAGGTTTTCGACCAAAATGTGAAAATGGGCTTCTGCTCTATACATTTCATGTACTTGGATTTCCACCTCTGGTTTTTTGGCTATGCCTTATTTATCTGGTCGTAAGCAACCGGTTTTGTTCCGCGGAACTCGCTCACGGAAATAATAAACTCTTCTGGGATGCCTCAGGGTAGTATTCTCAGTCCATTCCTATTAATCATGCTCATCAATGACTTTCGGACTAAACCATCTTTTATAAGTGGTGCATCTCTAATCGTCTTCCACTGAATGTGGATAATTGTATAGTCGTTCCTTAATTTCAGCTGTGTGTAGATGGAAGCTCATTAACCAGAATAGAAAAGGCCAAGCACCTAGGCGTTATCCTGGATTGTGTACTTTCTTTTGAGGCTATATTAATGCACTCATAAATAAGTAAAGCCAATTCTACCTCAGGCTTTATAAAAAGATAGTCCAAGGAGTTTGACTATTCCTACATTACCAAGCTTTTGCATTGTACCTTTGTTAGGCTCATTTTTGAATATGCCAACCCTGTTTGTGCGCCATTTCATTCGGTGCGTATTAATTGTGCCGAGGCGTCGTGGTTTACATATGTTGCCCCTCTCCTCGGCCCCCTGTGACAGTTACGACAAAAGTCATAATGAGCAAAATTGTAGTGCTCTAAGCCCTCTCTACGCTAGTATCATTAGAAGCACTCTACCGCCAAGGGGTGTAGAAAAGAGTACATAATAGTGAGATCTGGAGCGTATCTTGCATATGCAAAATGAAAACAGCTGAAAATGGGGACAATGAATGAGGATATACATTTTTTCGATAATTTCATTAGTGTTGTGCATTCTAATAATACACACATCGCAGTGATTTATCACACTCTGATAGCCTGTCGAATATGCATAAGCTTCCGTTCGTCCAGTTTTGGCAGGTTTCCTTACGGAACGGTGTGCACATTATGCTTTGGCCTTTACACTCTAAGCCGACGATATGGCAATTTTTAAAATAAATAAACCTTCTTTGAGCAATGCAAAGCATGACAATCGCATCCAAATCCATTCTGTGGTTTCCCATTTTCTTATCCCTGTTAGAATTAAATAATCATTCGCGGTGAAATTGTTGTACAATAAATAGAAGTGTTTTCGGCGGAGAAGGTTGTTTATTTAAATTTCGATAGCACATTTAAAATCCTCTATTGTATAACTTAACAGCCAGAAGTTCCACACACGCTGTAACACGATGCGTGTCACGTTGCCGCACCACATCTGGAATGCAGCGAAGTCGTGGGAATGCAAGTTCATCAGTTTTAGGTAGCATTAAGGGAATTTAGTTTTAGTCAGTCTAATTTTTAACTCCGAGTTGTGAGCACCATCCAAATAAAGATTTAGAATTTAATTCGTTTTTTTTATAAGTTCCAAGTAGATGGAACATTAACTGGCGCCCGAGCAGGGACCTGTGTGAGAAGTGAAAAGTGTTAAAGTATCCCGTCAGGACAACCAAGCCTGAAGCAGAGGATAAACTCAGGACAACCAAGCCTGAAATAGACGTCAAGATACAGGACAACCACGCCTGGAGGAATTAGGACAACCACGCCTAAAACAGGACAACCACGCCTGGAGGAATTAGGACAACCACGCCTAACAGCAGGACAACTACGCCTGGAAGACGTCCAACACTAACTTCGACACTGGTCCCACTTAAGGATCTCACTAAGGATCACCCAGAAGAATGCGAACCTCGCTTCTACATTTGTTAATGCTAATGTGAGTTAAATTTTTAAGTTTTAAAGAAAGTTGCTTCACAACGATTTAGATATTTATAAAATAAGATTAAAACTAATAAAAGAATTTTGTTATCTGAAATTGTGAAAAAAAAAGGTAAACCAAAATCGCGTAACTAACTAATATGTGCAAATTGTATAACAAATAAGTATAATGTGCAAAATGTGCAATAATTACTATTAAAACTAACCCAGAATCGAGTCGGGGGATATTATTTTAACTCGACGTTATAAAAGTCATACGCGAAAGAATATTATAAAAGTGAAAATAATATCAAAATCAAGAAAAGCATACTTAATTATTGAATTATTGCAGTAAAAAACGCGACGTTATAAAAGTCATATGCGACAGAATATTACAAAGGTGAAAGTAACCATCCCGAGAAAGCAATCTTATAATTAGTGAATAATTGCTATAAAATTGAAATAAAGAAAATAAAATCAAATTCGGGAAAGAAAACAATACTAAACCAATAAAAAATCTCGAATCATTGCTCTAAGGTTGAAATCCCAAAAGAAAACGAAAGTGAACCGAAAGTTGTTAATTAATGTTATAAAGATCGAAGTCTTAACAGAGAACCATTGGAGTTAGAGATTATTTCTCCTTTCTAAAGATTATTGAACTTTAATGTTTTTTAAGTGATCGTGTTCGTATTACCAAAGGCGAGTGTGTCGAAAACCAATCATTTATTTAAAACGACAAAAGCCTTAAAGTTCAGCGAAACTCCATTTCATCATATAAAAAAATGCCAGACCACAACCTTTTGAGGCCATCCGCGCTAAGCGGCGTAGGCGCTGCAGCCCCTCGTTCCGAAACTCCCAATAGCGGACCCTCTGCCCCCTCTACAAGTAATTCCAACCAAATCAACGAAGCACAATTGGCCGAAACAATAAATAGGCTTGTAATAAGTGCTTTACGAAGGGAGGGTAAGACTATCCTCGAATCCCTTTTAAACCCCGGGGCAGACATTAACAACGATGTAGATCAGCGCATTGATGTAGAACATGAGGCAAATTTATCGGAAATGGATGAAATCCCCGATGTCGTCAAAAGCCTTAGAGAATTTTCGAGACAAGCTGGAGAATTTTCCTCATGGAGAAAAAGCGTAGATAGAATCTTAAGAATCTACGAACACCTAAAGGGAACGCCTAAATATTACGGAATTCTCAATGTAATTAGAAATAAAATTACAGGACATGCCGATATTGCATTGGAGTCCTACAACACTCCCCTAAACTGGGAAAAAATTTCGAAATGTTTGACCTTACATTATTCCGACAAAAGAGATTTGGGAACCTTGGAATATCAAATGACAACTTTGATACAAGGCCACCACACAGTCTCCGAATTCTATCAAAGGGTGTATCACCATTTATCTCTGATTCTTAACAAGCTCGGAAGCATGGAAATGGGGTCCGAGTCATTAACTATTATAATATGACACAAGCGTTTAGGGACACGGCTTTAGATACCTTTGTTAGAGGTCTAAGGGGAGATTTACCGAGACTCCTTAGCATGAGGGAACCGGTCGATTTACCCCAGGCATTACATCTATGCCTTAAGCTAGAAAACGTTGGCTATATGGTTCACCATGCCCATTACACGAATCAAAAACAACAGTACCAACCTATGGCACCTGTCCCATTCAAAAGAAACACTGTACCCCGTCAACAAAATCAATATCACCAAACGCAATTCTATCCAGAGTTGGTTTACAACCCTCAAGCCAAAGCCTCAGCCCATGGATATAGACCATTCAATGCGCTCTCGCGAAGCAAATTATCAAAATTGCCATAATAAAAAGCACTTCCGCCAATTCGTAAATAAACGCCCTATATCGCAACAAATACATCAACCGAATAAACAGCAAAGATTTCATCACATCGAGCAACAATCGGAAGAAAATGAGTGTTTAGGAAATGAAGATCAGCTGGAACTACAATACTCAGGGAATGAATACGAACAGGATATTAAAACAGAAGACCTGAATCCCGACCAAGACCTCGCTGATTACATAGAATCAAACGAAAATTGCATCCTAGATCCACCGGAAAGATTAGACGATATCCATTTTTTAGATTAAAACGCTCTTCGCTTCCTTACGTCGAATACGAGCTGAAGAGCGGTAAAATATTAAAATTTCTTGTAGACACTGGTTCAAACAAAAATTACATACAACCAAGATACGTTCAAAATCCTATACCGAACAAAAATAAATTTTTTGCCACTTCCGTCGGAGGTACCGTAGAAATAAGCCATCATACGCATATAAGTCCCTTTGGCACAAATACAAAACCATTAAAATTTTTCATACTACTGTGGCGGCCGTGGAGTTCTTTGCGTCTGGATTGGTTCGGAAACTCTGAGAGTCCAGGTGAATGATTTTCCCGACGTAGGGGGAAGTCACCACAAGTTTGAGTTAAGTTGCGGTCGTCCTACCTGGAACCTAATTGTTCTGAGTGCGGAGGAAAAGGTTAAAAAATTAGCCGTAGTATTAGGAACCAGATTTGGCACCTTGAAAATTTTGCACTTGAAAATCGGTGCAGTGGTGCGGGAAAATCGAGTAGGCTTGAATTGTGAGAAGTAAAAATTGTTTTTCTAATAAAAGGAGTCGAGTTCAATTGTGCATTGTGAGAAAATCTCTGGGCAAATAAATTAATGTTTTTTCCCAATTTTAATTCGAAGTTTTTTATTTAATCGGAATAAAGTGGCCCAATCCAGAGTCTAATTAAAGACTACGGCGAAACGAAGACGTATCTCCATCTCCTATTCCAGATAAGTTTCCACCAGGAGCCGCCGTGTTTCCCGACCGACTGCGGATTTTAGTCAACTTCCTCACAACTCCGTTTAAGCGGAGATACAACATAGAGCCGGCCTCCACTCTTCAGTGGTACCCCTCCACCGGGTACACATTAGCTGCGTGGTTTGATAGGCCACAACTAAGACGCTCCACATTATTAGCTGCGTGCTTTACTAGGTCTCATCTAGGACCACCACACTACCAAGCCTTATATCATTTGATGGAATAGTTGGTAACGATAGTCTCAAGGAATTGAAGGCCATCATCCACGCCGGAAACAATTATATGATTCTAAATTCACATGCCAAGATACCATTAAAGCAACACGTATCCGATTCCGTTATAACTCTATCAATATAAGAAATGCACACATGTCGAAAGAACAAATTCGCAAACTAAATAGCATTATAACACAAAGTCCCAACCTCTTCTCTGAGCCAGATGAGAAGCTCACGTACAGAAGAGAAATTCGTACCACTACAGATGATCCAGTGTATTCCAAATCCTATCCATATCCAATGTCACTAAAGGACGAGGTAGAGAACCAAATTAGAAAGCTACTCGACGACGGCATTATTAGACCATCCCGATCACCATACAATGCCCCGGTTTGGATCGTCCCTAAAAAGATGGACGCATCGGGTGAAAAGAAATACAGGATGGTCATCGATTACTGTAACTTGAATAAAGTAACGATACCAGACAAGTACCCAATTCCGGAGATGAACGAAGTATTGGCAAATCTTGGGAAAAATAATTTGTTCACCATCTTAAATCTAAAGAGTGGTTTCCATCAGATACCGTTAAAGGAATCTGACATAGAAAAAACAGCGTTTTCCATCAATAACGGGAAATACGAATTTAACCGTTTACCCTTCGGCTATAAAAATTCCCCAGCCATTTTCCAGAGAGCCTTAGATGACGTCCTACGGGAACACATAGGAAAAAGATGTCACGTCTACATAGACGACATCATAATTTTTGGAAAAAACGAAACGGAACACTTCGAAAACATCAGAGAAGTGTTCAAAGCTCTAGAATCAGCCAACTTTAAAATTCAGTTGGATAAGTGCGAATTCCTGCAGAAACAAGTGGAATTCTTTGGGTTCGTGGTATCGGTAAATGTAATTAAGACCAACCCCAAGAAGGTAGAGGCAATTGTCAATCTACCCCCACCTAGGACGCTTAAGGACCTCAGATCTTTCCTCGGAATGTCAGGTTACTATCGCCGCTTCGTAAGAGATTACGCGAAACTAGCGAAACCCCTGACATCCCTCTTGAGAGGGGAAGATGGACGACTGTCCAAAAACCTCTCAAAAAACAAGCTCATCCATTTGGATAAGGAAGCCATGGAAGCATTTCAGAACATAAAGAGCTCATTAATATCAAAGGAGGTAGTTATTAGTCATCCAGATTTTGAGAAAGATTTCGAACTTACTACTGATGCATCAGACTACGCTCTCGGAGCCATTTTGTCACAAGCTAATCGACCAACAGCGTTCTAGTCAAGAACACTAACAAAAACGGAAGAAAACTACGCGACAAACGAAAAAGAGATGCTTGACATAATTTGGTCCTTGAACTCTCTAACAAATTATCTATATGGAGCCAGAAAGGTGAAGATCTACACTGATCATCAGCCTCTCACGTACGCGCTTAGCAATAAGAACACCAATTGCAAAATGAAGCGATGGAAGGCCATCTTAGAGGAGTATAACTACCAGCTAGAACACAAACCTGGGAAAACGAATCTAGTAGCAGATGCCTTGTCAAGACCACCTATGGCTACACAGGCCAACCCATTAACCATGACACAACACAGCGATGAAAGCTCACCCCAGAACCTGATCCCAACAGTAACCTGTCCCGTCAATGTATTCCGAAACCAAATTATTTTACAAATTGGAGAAGAAACTAGTTATCAATTAAAAATACCTTTCCCGAAGTATCTCCGTCATATTATCATCCAACCTGTATTTTCGGAAGCAGACATCATAATTCTCTTCAAAAGATATCTTAACCCGCACACAATAAACGGCTTAAAAACTAACGAGGAAACAATGGGCAAAATTCAGGAGATCTACCCAGCGCACTTCAGAGACTAATAAATCAGATTCACGCAGAAGATGGTTCAGACCTCACCACCGAAACTGAACAAGAGGAAGCGATATTGAACACCCAAAGGAGAGCACACCGCAACGCCCAGGAGAATAGGCACCAACTCTTAGAAAAATCCTATTTCCCTAGGATGAGTTCGAAAATAAAGACATTATTGAAGAATTGTAGGACATGTAAGGAAAGCAAATATGATAGGCATCCGAATAACCACCGAATAACCAGTACATTAACCCAACACCTATTCCCAATTATCCCGGCCACACGCTTCATGTAGATATTTACTCAACGGAAAAATACCTGGTCCTCACGGCCTTAGATAAATTTACTAAATTTGCGCAAGCCAAAATTATTAAATCAAGATCAATAGAGGACATAAGACGACCTCTACGAGACCTATTATTTTATTTTTGTATTCCCGAAAATGTCGAAATTGATAATGAGAAAGCTCTCAATTCGGCTACAATCACGTCCATGATGGAGGACGAATTAAGTATAAATATTTTCAGGACGCCGTCCTACAAGAGTGAAGTCAACGGGCAAGTTGAGCGCTTTCACTCCACGCTTTCAGAAATAATGCGTTGTCTGAAAAGAGATGGTCATGAACGGTCCTTCGAGGAACTTTTGGATGCTCAGAAATGAGTATAATTTCACTGTCCATTCTACAACTGGGAAGAAACCAGTCACACTATTTTACGGTCGAGAGTCTGGAATTGACCCGGAACAGTTCGAACAAACACGTTCTAATAACATAGAAAAAATAAAGAAAAAGCAACAAAAAGACATAGAGTACCACTGTACAGCCAGTACAATTAAGATTCACCCCTTTCTGCGGGTAGATGGTTTTGGCGATGCAGAATTCACACCTTCACCAAAGGAACGCAACAAACAGACACACAAACTAGATTTGGACAATTGATTATTATTTAAGTTAAATACTACACAGCTTGTAAGAACACACGAACACGAACTTAATTAGAATTGGCTTTAGAAAATTACACAATCAAATGAAAAATTACACAACTTGTTAGAACACACGAAAACGAACTTAATTAGAATTGGCTTTAGATTTTTGAATGATAAGTGACTCCGATGATCAACCTGTCCAGACTCGACGTGCTTCCTGTCCTCGATTTCCATCCAGTCCCCGGTGTCGCTGGAAAGTTGCTGACCAGGAAGTTTGGTCACGTTGAATCGTGGTGCGTTGCTGAGTCCACGTGCGGTCGAAGGGCAAGCCAGCGTGAGACCTGGAAATGCGGGGTCGTATTTTGACGGTAATATAAGGTTACTGTCTAGACAGCAACAAGCAAGCCTGGCAACAGCTATTACCGTTGAGACTGCAACATCCCGGGCGGCCTTTAAATCCCTAGATTTAAAATAAAAACATTAGTGTGGAGCAGGCTCGGTACAGTGGCATTTCCTCCGATCTGTAGGAGCTGATGCTGTTGCTTCTAGGAGTTACTTAAAGGGCGCTCCGACTCGCCCTGTCGAGGAAGAACCAAATTGGCAATGGATAAAACTGGAGAAGGAGAAATTGGGTGCTGGGAACAAGGTTATTGAAAACTTGGAGGAGAAGTGGGCCTTTGAAAATTGAAGTGTTGTCTAGTTAGACTCGTAACGAGGGGTACAACTTAGTTTGGCGCTGAAGGCTTTCCAGCGTGATCGGATTGACACGGGATGACGTGACCTCTTCTAGATCGCCCACTTGCGTTGGATTATTGGCAGCTTCGATGTCTGCTGATGAGTCTGCGTTTATAACGTATATTGCTTCCTCGCGTCTTCTTTTACCCTTGTGCAGTACGTACGTCGTACAAGTTGTACATAAAGCTGCTAACAGCCACCAACTCCTTCCGTATGCTCCTCTGATCATTATGAAATTTAGAATGAGTCCAAAGAGATATTTGATGATCCGGATGAGAATCCAAAGACACATACCAATTGAATACAATACTCCAAAATCCTTCAAAAGCCACCATGTACCCTGGAGAAAACCTTTCATTTGATCAAAATGATCCTGGGAAAAAAGATGAAGGACGTTAATACGTTGTTGATCTGTATCGTGCCCGGTAAGCGCTCGGGTGATAACATTCTCGATCGCTTTCCTCTCTGTTGGATACATGATTTGCTTCCGCAAAGCTTCGGAAGTTTCTGCCGAGTAGACGCCTGCCTTAATCAAATTCTCTGACTCTTCGTAGATCCAAGGAATATCTTCGGATGGTTTTAAACTGCCTGGGGAATCCAGTCGATGGCTCTGTGGGTTAAATCCGAACCAAGCACCGTGGAGTAAGTATGCTGGCATTAGCGTAGACGAACATGGAATCTCTGTTCCATATTCTTGTAAAAGATGTGTAGTTGGAGCCAAAAAGAAACTGTTGTTATTATAGTTGACTGGAAGCTCGTTGAAACATCTTGGCGTCTCCCTGATGGTTACCTCTACAGCTTGGCATTTTATTATATATATCACTTCACCTCTGGGTATGGCGGTATAACCGTGTTCCTTCATTCGCATCATTACACACTCGGATGGGTGATGATGCGCCACCGCCAATTGCATTTGTATTACGTCTCGTTCTAATTCGCATTTTTTGTGCACAAGGTTGAGATATAGGGTTTGAATTTGTGATTTTATATGTCTTTCGACGTATACAAATTTAGCGTTCACGTAGGTGAGTAAATCCAGATTTTTTGAATTATATGCTTTCTTAGTAAACCAATAACCGTAGGTGGATTTTCGTACAATGACTAGCCGAGGATGTTCGGTCTGAAAACCGTTATATCTGCACACTGCTATGGATTTTACGACCTCTAACGCAAAAACGACGTCCCCAGCACTGACGGTATATATTGTGCGTAGACGGTCATTGTTTACATTTTTATTTTGAGCTCTTGTTGCGTTGCCTTGGTATAGTACATGGTAGTTGAGTGTTTCACAACTTGCATCTGGAATTAGGTTCCAGAAGCTCATTCCCAGTTCAAGATCAGTAGTAAGACCTCCACCTGCCGTATACTCACCACCAGGTGCATACGGGACAAGAAATTTCCTATCAGTGGAAAGGCCGTCCGTTTGAATATCTGCAAGACGGTACCCACTGCCTAATAAGAAGTGTATGATGCGGGAGCGGGAAAGACAAGTCCCTGTTGCAAGCACAGGGAGGTAAAAATAAAAACCTGAGTCGAAGTCGAGTTATGTTGTGGCGGATGGCTGGTTAGAGGGGGATAGCTGGTGCTGTTTGTGGGAAGGACGGGAGACAATAACTGGTTTTGGAAAAGGACAAGTTGCTAGCATGGCTGTGGCTAGTGAGTGCAAGTAGGTGTGCAATACGAGTTTTCTTGATGGCAAGAACAAAAAGGCAGGAGGCCGAGGGGACAAAGTGATCGTGCCTGTGAAATGATCGGGCGAAAGAGCGGGTAAGTTGCTTTTGAGAAATAAAGCAAAGGTAAACAAAGTCGTGATGCTGTCACGTGCCTCGGTCGGGTAGAAAGTGAAAAAACGGCCTGAAAACAAAAAGGCAAAGAAAGAAAAAGTTGCTGGCGCAGAAAGAAAGATGATGACCGGCCGCAGTCAGTGAGCCTGATGCTGTGTATGCCGCAAATGTGAGTTAGGTAAAAGAATGAAAAAAAAAATTTGGCTAGCAAGTTAGATAATTTCTAGCGTGAATGATATATGTGGATTGCAGGTGAATAAGAAATTGCGGTGCTTGTTTGGATCTGCCAAGATCGCGTCTGATCGCCTGGTAATACATAAATGCAAAGCTGCTGGCTGAAGCAAAATGAACAAGTACCGATGGCCTGACGCTTGTGCGTACGACGGCTGATAAAGAGCCGGGAAAAAGAAAGATGATGATCGGCCGCAGTCAATGAGCCTGATGCTGTGGGGGCCCGGCTCTTGTACGTACGATAAAGAGCTGGAGCAAAAACAAAAAGGTGAAGGCAAGATGAAGATCGGCCGCAGTCAATGAACCTGATGCTGTGATCGACACGAATGTAGGTGAAGGTTAGGTAAAAGAATGAATAAAAACGCTGAGATAAAATGTTTTTTATTGAAGGTAAAGTCGTTCAACAAAGACAGTATGCCTGTGGGTCGCTATAAAATTGTATAAAAGACTACAGTTAAATTGTGCGGAAACGGTCTTCGGTAGATCTTTAAAGGTGATCTTGCTCTTGTTTGTTTGGAAATAAGGTGCTGTGAATAAAACTTAATTATAAAATGACTTCTGAAGAAATTTTTATGCATTTAAAGTGTGCGGCAAACTTAAATTCAGATATATTTTTGTCTGCGTTAAATGCATGTATAGACACAGTGAAGAAAAATAACGTTGAATTTTCGGATCGCGAAAAGTTTTCCTTGTTGTCATTGATAACAAAACACCCAATTTTGCGTAATGTGCCTCTAGGTGATAGTGTGCTTAAAAAAGCCATTAACTTTCTGAATTCTGGGGGGGAGGTCACTGAACAGAACGCTATTGCTTGCGAAAATATACCTTTACAGGAAAAACGTGACACAGTGCAAATTATTCAGGGTGGTATTGACGTAAACGAAGGCTTCAAATTGCTATCGAAGAAGACGTTGTTTTACAAGAGGTTTAATACGGTGGGTGTTAAGCTTGCCTTTCAGTTACAAGATTTTGGTAACACCAGTCAAAACCCTCTCGAGACATTAAAACTTGCGTTTGATAATATGCTTAAAGAGCTGCTGTCAGATCCTGTGGAAGGTAGCCAAATTGGTTTTTCGATTGCGCTTCCTAATTCGTCGCACATAAAACCCATATGGTCTAGCTTTAGGCCTATTGCGGATGTATCCGGGGAATATATTATTGGATTAATTTCCAATGTGATCCAGTCCAGCACAATTTTTCTCTCTGACGAGGCCATGCAATTAAATGCATACATAACCAAATTCCCTTTCGCGGGGGAAGCATGTATTTTAAAGGGGGAAGGTGCGCCAGAACACCCATAGCTTATCTTCAACTGTGTGCAAAGAGAGCGGTCATCATCGTCAGCGGATATTATTATATCACGGAGATTTGCAAAAAGTCACAGCTAGATAATGTGGATGCGTCATGTTGAAAATCTGTATATATAATACACATATAATATAAATGTTCACGCACGGCTTCGCTTCATACCGTATTTCATCGTCAGGCTATAATATGGACAAATTTATCTTGGACATCCAGTTTGTATGCGGAAATAATGGCCAGTACTTTATTAAAGAACTTGCCATCCTTGCTGTTGGAACGATCATCCCGGATGCTTATCATTTCATGCCTCCCTATCCATACCAGGAGTTGTCATCGAAGGCAAGACGACAGAACCAGTATGACGTGGAAAATATAAATGGTCTACATTGGGGTGGTGGGGACATCAGCTACAACAACATACCCGAAGTGTTTTCAAGATTTAAAAATACAACAGTGTATGTAAAAGGTGTAATCAAGGCTTCATTTGTCCGCAAATACTCGCCCACTTCAGAAATCATCGAGCTTGGAGAAATGCCTAGGCTAGGTGAACTTGCAAATTATCAGCTTCCTTGCAAAATCCACAATAATGTATCTTTTATCCGTTGTGCTCGACAAAACTGTGTAAATATGTACCTGTATATGTTAATCAATAAAATCATAAAATAAAATTAAAAAACACCTTTTTGTTTCTATTTAAAAATTTATTAAATGCTTATTACGTCGTAGCTTTATTGCATTAAAGTGTAAATGATTATCAGTTTGTTTGCTTTATAAAAATGTAATGCTGATAACAAAGCTTATTCATTTAAATTGCTGATATCCGGTTATAGGTCAATAAAGCGTATGTAATATTTGCAGCCAAGGAAAACTTTTGACCATGAAATTTATAACACGTTTTTTAATTTTATTTTATGTATTTATTGATTAACATAGGTATACAGGTGTATATTTACACAGTTTTTGTCGTGCATAACGGATAAAAGCTATATTATTGTGGATTCTGCAACGAGGTAGGTTGATGATTTGTAAGCTCGCCTAGCCTAGGCATTTCCATAAAAAGTTTTTAATAATCTTTTTTGATTGCGAAAGTACTCAGAATACCTTATGTGAAAATAGCACCGCATCTTATTTGCATATTGTGAATTTAATTGTTGCACAGCAAATATGCCATAACTGCTACAGAAACCCCGACATTAAGGAAAAATGTGAGGTTTGCGGCGATAGGCAACATGTCTTTAAATACAGTAATGGGTCAAACGTTGTAAAAAATTTTCTAGATTACTGTCTGACCCCCCGGCCTTTTGTGTCTAATGTGTACTGCATTGCACATAACCTGCAGGGATATGATGGACACTTTGTTATTTCTGAGCTGCTAGATAGAAATTTAAAAATAGAGCCTATAATGAACGGTTCTAAAATAATGAAAATGGCATGCGAGAACTTAATATTTATCGACTCTTTAAATTTTCTGGCATTTCCCCTTTCTAGCTTTCCCAACGTTTTTGATATTGAAGATCACGACAAGGGTTATTATCCTTATCACTTTAACATCGTTGAAAATATTGACTACATTGGTAGCTACCCTCCCCCCGAGCTATATGGATGCTCGGCCATGAAGATAAAGGAAAGAGAAAGGTTTTTAGAATGGTATAGTACCGTGTCTAGGGGAACCTTTAACAACCGAGAAGAACTGTTAAAATATTGTGTGAACGATGTTAGCATTTTACGTTTGGGGTGCACCCGATTTATGCAAGAGTTTCTTGATATAACGCAAGTCAATCCTTTTACAGAAGCTTTGACTATTGCGTCAACCTGCATGCTTGTTTTCCGGAAAAACTACCTTAAAAATAATACTTTGGGTATAATGCCTAAGAATGGTTATTATAAATCTCAAAATCATTCGCTTATTGCCACAAAATGGCTTATTTGGGAGAGTCTAAAAACTAATCAAGAGATTTTGTCGGCACATAATAAAGGGGAGGTGAAGTTAGAAAAAGGCGGATTACAAGTAGATGGGTTTAATTCAAAAACAAATACTGTTTATGAATTTTTTGGTTGCTTCTATCATGGATGTATAAACTGCTTTAAAATTCAAGAGATAACTAATAGTGCCGCCCAAAAGATCGAGACTATGAGTCAAAGATTTGAGAGCACTCTTAAAAGAATTGACACAATTAAGCGATTGGGTTACAATCTAGTATACATGTGGGAATGTGAATTCAGACAATTTTTAAAAACGAATCCAGATGTAGACGAAAAATTAAATGATCGTGTTGCAAATATCCCTCTACCGCTTAATCCACGCAGCGCTGTTTTTGGTGGACGCACAGAAGTTTTTAAGCTGTACCACAAGGTAAAAGAGGATGAGGTAATACGGTATTTAGATTTCACAAGCTTGTATCCATATATTAATAAATATTCGCCCTACCCTATCGGTCACCCCACAATATTTCGAAACTGTGATATGCCTGCAGTATCAGAAATACTGTTAATGCATGGCTTTATTATGTGCTCTGTTATTCCGCCCTCTAATTTATTTTTACCAGTACTACCTTTTAAAACTAATAAAAAATTGTATTTTGCCCTCTGCAAAAAATGTGCAGATGAAAACAAAATTTCTGTTTGCTGTCACGATGAAAAAGAAAGAGAAATTATCGGTGTGTGGGTTATACCTGAAGTAGCCTTAGCTGTGAAAAAAGGGTATCAAATAAAAAGAATTTTTGAGGTCTGGAAATATGACTACACTATGTATGACCCGGTTACAAAGACAGGTGGTCTGTTTACAGATTATGTCAACACCTTTTTGAAAATTAAACAAGAGGCAAGTGGATGGGGAAGTAAATGTACAAGCGAAAATGAGAAAGATAATTTTGTTAAAGCATATGAGATAAGAGAAAACATTGTTTTAGACAAAGACCATATCCGTAAAAATTCTGGTCGGCGTAACACAGCAAAAATTTGTTTAAATTCTTTTTGGGGCAAGTTTGCGCAAAGAGAAGACAGAAACTATGTTAAAGTGTTCAATAACTTTAAAGAATTTTGTGATTTTATACAATCTCCAGGAATTGAAATTTGCTCCTTACAGCCAATTAATAAAAACACCATGTGGGTAACGTGGAGATATATTCAAGAAAACCTTAATACACTTCCCCACGTAAATATCCCTATTGCTGCCTACACAACGGCATTTGCTAGACTGAAACTTTACGAAGTGTTAGAAAAAGTAGGGGGAAATATTTTATATTGCGACACCGATAGTTTGATATTTGTGGATAATAAAGAAAAGCCTTTTTCATTTACCATTTCCAGCTTTCTGGGCGACCTTACGGACGAAATTGAATGTTTCGGGGCTAATGCATTTATTTCAGAATTTGTGAGTACCGGGCCAAAAACTTATGGCCTTAAAATTGAGACTGAAAAAGATCCTGAGTACATTATCAAATGCAAGGGCATTACGATTAATTTCGAAACTTCTAAAATTGTCAATTTTGAAAGCTTAAAATCACTGGTTACTGGGGAGGGTTTTCAAGACAGAGTATGCGTAGCAAATAATAAAAAAATTAAAAGAAAACGACCGGGAGTTATTATATCTTCACCGGAAACAAAACATTTGTCATTCACCTTTGATAAACGAGTTGTTACTGAAAATTACTTTTCTTACCCATACGGTTTCAAAAAGCGCAAATTAAACAATTAAGTAGCTTTACAATGTGTAAAAATTTATTTCAAACTTGTTGTTACTTTAACTAAATAGTGTAATATTAGGATATATTAAAGAGATAGGCTACTATAAACTAGTAAAATATGTTGTTATAAGGATTATTGTAACTACTTTAGACAGGTGTAAAGATAAGGTTTCAACTGTGTGCAAAGAGCGCGATCAGCATCGTCAGCAGGCTATATTCTATCACGGAGAGTCGTAAAAGGGCGTAGCTAGATAATGTGGCTGCGTCATGCTGAAAATCTGTCTGAGGTGTATCCTGATCTAAGAAAAATGATCTGGGCAAATGTATAAGTAATCTTGCAAACGACGTCGGCTGAAGATCTTTGATTAAAGAGGAAAAGGTGAAATCTCGCCGTGGATTAATATCGTATATCTTAATGATAAAATCGATTTCTTTCATTTGTCGGCAATTACTCGCCCCCTTCAGAAATCGTCAATCTTAGAGAAATGCCTAGGCTAGGCGAGCTTACAAATCATCAACCTACCTCGTTGCAGAATCCACAATAATATAGCTTTTATCCGTTATGCACGACAAAAACTGTGTAAATATACACCTGTATACCTATGTTAATCAATAAATACATAAAATAAAATTAAAAAACGTGTTATAAATTTCATGGTCAAAAGTTTTCCTTGGCTGCAAATATTACATACGCTTTATTGACCTTGCTAACTGTCATTGATACATTTTCTAAATATGCATGGGCTTTACCAATTAAAGACAAAAGTGGGATAGAAGTCACCAAAGCAATGCAGCTAATTTTCAATCAGGGGCGTATTCCAAGAAACTTACAAACAGATGATGGAAAAGAGTTCTACAACAAACCATTCAAACGCTTGATGGAAAAATATGATGTTAATCATTACTCAACTTATAGTTCTTTGAAGGCGTCAATTGTAGAAAGATTTAATAGAACATTGAAAAGTATTATGTGGAAGGAATTTAGTATGAATGGTAATTATCATTGGCTGAGTATGCTGGACAAGTTAACAGATAAATATAACAGAACAAAGCATCGAACTATCAAGATGAGACCTATAGACGTAGGCCCCGCTAATGAGATTCGTTTATTGCTAACTGTGTATAAAAAACCAAAATCAAAATCAAAACCAAAGTACAAAGTAGGAGACTTTGTTCGTATAAGTAGATATAAACATGTTTTTGAAAAAGGCTACACCCCAAACTGGTCCACTGAAATTTTCAAAATAAAAGACGTAAAAAACACCTATCCGGTAACTTACATTCTTGAAGACTATCAAGGAGATATAATACAAGGCGCTTTTTACCAGCTTGAACTAACCCCCGTCAGATATCCCGACGTTTACCTTGTAGAAAAAGTTTTAAAACGACATGGAGGTAAAGTTTATGTTAAATGGCTTGGCTTTCCGCAAAAGCACAACACATGGATTAATATAAAAGATGTTATCTAAGCAGTTCTTATTGCAGTCACAATGCTGGTCTTAAAGCGTGAATCTGACCGACTAAAAACATTTAAGAATTTAACTTTGGACGATAGAAAATCTTACAAGCTAGCAAGGAGCGGATTCTTTTACACCAACCTAAAAGATATAGTAAAATGTTACTTTTGCTGTATGGAAATGACCGCCTTAAACACACCGGACGACGTTGAGGCAGAACATCTTCAACGTTCACCTAACTGCATCTATGCAAATGGCAAGGATGTATGTGGACCGTACAACAATCGATCTACACCATCAAAACACACGGGCCATGTCCTAAACACTTTTAAAGTTCTTGGAGCATTGCTCATTTTGTTTGGCATATGTTGCGAGATATATGTCTTTGTTGAACGATTTTACCTTCAATAAAAAACATTTTATCTCAGCGAATTTGTTTTCTTGTTCATTCTTTTACCTAACCTTCACCCATATTTGCGGCATACACAGCATCAGGCTCATTGACTGCGGCCGATCATCATCTTTCTTTTTCCCGGCTCTTTATCAGCCGTCGTACGCACAAGCGCCAGGCCATCAGACGCGATCTTGGCAGATCCAAACAAGCACCGCAATTTCTTATTCACCTGCAATCCACATATATCATTCACGCTAGAAATTATCTAACTTGCTAGCCAACTTTTTTTTCATTCTTTTACCTAACTCACATTTGCGGCATACACAGCATCAGGCTCACTGACTGCGGCCGGTCATCATCTTTCTTTCTGCGCCAGCAACTTTTTCTTTCTTTGCCTTTTTTGTTTTCAGGCCGTTTTTTCACTTTCTACCCGACCGCGGCACGTGACAGCATCACGACTTTGTTTACCTTTGCTTTATTTCTCAAAAGCAACTTACCCGCTCTTTCGCCCGATCATTTCACAGGCACGATCACTTTGTCCCCTCGGCCTCCTGCCTTTTTGTTCTTGCCATCAAGAAAACTCGTATTGCACACCTACTTGCACTCACTAGCCACAGCCATGCTAGCAACTTGTCCTTTTCCAAAACCAGTTATTGTCTCCCGTCCTTCCCACAAACAGCACCAGCTATCCCCCTCTAACCAGCCATCCGCCACAACATAACTCGACTTCGACTCAGGTTTTTATTTTTACCTCCCTGTGCTTGCAACAGGGACTTGTCTTTCCCGCTCCCGCATCATACACTTCTTATTAGGCAGTGGGTACCGTCTTGCAGATATTCAAACGGACGGCCTTTCCACTGATAGGAAATTTCTTGTCCCGTATGCACCTGGTGGTGAGTAGACGGCAGGTGGAGGTCTTACTACTAAGATCCATGCATTGCTGATGCAGATATGGGCATAGTAGATTGTTACGAAGGATAACTTGGTTGTCTTCTAATCGTACAACGGCATAATAATCGGTTATGGTGATTTCGAATGTCTGTACTACAATAACCCCATCCCAAGTCCTTGCTCCGTACGAAAAAGAGGTTCCTTTGCAAGCTCCGTTAGATTCAATAACACCCGCAATTGTTTCCGTGTGGTGTGTGGAAGCATTGGTATGGATATCCGTAATCATTTTATTATTTTGCAGCTGCAGGGTACCATTATGGTGGATTTTAATGCATTCATCCTTAGAGATGTCCGCAATAAAACTGCTTAATCCTCCGGGAACTACTGAGAGGTGACTGAACATGCCGCAGTAGTAGACGGATTGTAAGATATTTATTTTACATTGATATATATGAATGCTCGCCACCTCATTCAGTTCGAGCAATTGGATGTCTTCGATCTCGTGCGTAATATTAGGTACTTTGATGTCACAATCTCCAGTACCTAGTAGGGAGATACGTGTCTTGTTCATCTTTTCATGTCCACAGTCGTACGCGATGAGAGCCCAGGTGATTTGAAGAAACAGGCTGAGATTAAGGATGGTAGAGCCGACTCGCGGGGAAGTCACCATGGTTGAAATTCGCTGTGCGAGAATGAATACTTAAATACTATATCTTAATATGGATATGTTAGTATCATATGTTAGAATTAAATAGCCTTGTTATAACCGAACAACGCTCAAAGAGTTGAAAAGGCGTTGCGCCGTTCGATTCATTTCACTAGAAGTGAGGCTTTGCGTTAATTTTGAAATGGTAGTGGGCAAAGCTGAGATATTGGCCGTTTTAATGTTGTGCTTGACGTTTTGACAACGACCACTCGCACTTGTTTGTCGGTCCCTGGATGGACCTCAATGATGCGTGCTAATTTCCAACACGACGGAGATACATTTCCTTCTTTTAGAAGGACGAGATCGCCAATGTTGAGTGATTTTTCTTCGGATTTCCACTTTGACCGTTGTTGAAGTCGTGATAGATACTCAGATAACCATCGTTTCCAAAAGTGTTGCTTTAGTTGCTGAAGAAATTTCCAGCGTGTTAAGCGGCCAGGATTATAGTTGGTAAGATCAGTTTCGGGCAGTGATAACAGTGAGTCTCCGATCAAAAAATGTCCTGGTGTGATAGGGTTTAAATCATCTATGTTGGTTGTTGCTGGACAGAGAGGGCGCGAATTGAGTACTGCTTCAATCTGAGTAAGTACTGTCGTGAGCTCCTCATACGTGAGGATGGCTTGTCCGAGAGTTCTACGAAGATGAAATTTTATTGATTTCACCCCGGCTTCCCATAACCCACCAAAATGGGGGGCATTTGGAGGATTGAAGTGCCATTTAATATTCTCGCATGCATAGTATTCAGCGGCATCCTTTTGATTGGAGATAATGGCCTCTTGAAATTCCTTTTCAAGAATTCTTGAAGCTCCAACAAAGTTTGTTCCATTGTCTGAATAGATATTTTTGCTCAGGCCTCGTCGAGCAAAGAATCTTCTGAGTGCGGCTATGAAAGCTTCCGCGGTTAAGTCACTTACCAACTCAATGTGTATTGCTTTAATGGCGAAACAAACGAAAATAGCGATATAAGCTTTGCATGTTTTTGCTGTTCTAGTTTTGTTAAGTTTGATATGGAGTGGGCCGGCGAAGTCCATGCCGACATTTGCAAATGGTCTATCAGGAATTATCCGGGTACTAGGAAGGTTGCCCATAATTTGAGTGGGCGTTTGCGCTTTCCACCTCGTACAGGTTACGCAGTGGTGGATTATTTTTCTTATGAGTGCTTTAATCGCGGGAATCCAATAGGTTTTTCTCAAGGTGTAAAGCATTAGGTTCATGCGACCATGGAGAGTGATTCGATGAATATGGTTTAAAATTAGCGTGGTTAGATGCGAGCTCCGAGCTAAAATTATCGGATGCTTTTCATCGAACGATAAATTAGAGTGTTCTAACCGTCCTCCCACCCTGAGAATTTTCTGCTCATCTAGGAAAGGATTAAGCGACGATAATGGACTAGTATTATCGATTTTCCCCGTACGAGATAACGCTTCTATCTCCCGTGAATAGAAAGTTCTTTGACTTTCTTTTATTAAAATGTGTTTCGCATTTTCAATCTCCTCTGGTGCTAAAGTCTTTCCTTTGGAGCTGTCCTTCTTCCTAAGGATCAAACGATCCTTCTACTAACGTCTCGTGAATAACTTCCGCAGCGTAAACTTTGGTGTGTCTTAGCTCTTCTTCAGAGTCATCGGATATGTTTGGCATAGTTGGCCACATGCTTTTATCTTCTCTTAGCCATCGTGGGCCGTTCCACCATAAATCGTTTTGTATTAGTTCTGATGGCGAGATTCCTCGTGACGCTAAGTCCGCGGGATTATACCGAGAGGGTACGTGTCTCCAAGCACAACTTTCGGTCAGAAGTTGAATGTCAGAGACACGATTCGCGACAAATGTCTTCCACTTACTCGGCTGATTACGCAGCCAGGTCAAAACTATTGTTGAATCGGTCCACAAAACAGTTTTGGAGTTCTGAAACTGTGATTGCTTTACACTATGAATCAACTTTGATAAAAGATGAGCTCCACACAGTTCTAGTTGAGGCAATGATCTACTTTTGAGGGGCGCAACCTTTGTTTTAGATATAACAAGCTGTGTGACTGCCCTTCCGTCCTCGGTTTGACCCTTTATATAAATGGCTGCAGCGTAGGCTCTTTCGGAGCTATCACAAAATCCGTGAACTTCAAATAACTCCGTTGATAATGCTGGTATCCATCGAGGGATTCTGATTTCTTCAATTCTCTTGAGAGCTGTAATATAAGCCTCCCATTCATCATTGTGTCCTTTAGGTAAGCTTTCATCCCAATCCAGTCCACTTAGCCAAAGCTTCTGCATGAATATCTTCGCTGAAATAACGATGGGACTGATCGAGCCAAGAGGATCATATAACTTAGCGATTTGTGATAATGCCGAGCGTTTGGTATTGCAGCTAACTAAATCCAGATTTAATTTATATTGAAATGTGTCGGTGGACGGGTCCCAGAATATACCCAGCGTTTTTATTACCATATTGGTCGGAAAGGACAATAAAATTTCGTCAGATATATCGGCCCTTGGCAATGATTTCAGGATGTCAGGATGATTTGCTGAGAATTTACGAAGATGAAAATTTCCCTTCTGAAGTAGATTTATTAATTCTTCTTTTAAGTTGTTAACCTCATCTAGGGTGTTAGCCCCAGTCAGGACGTCGTCCACGTAGAAATCGTTTTCTAAACATTTAGCAGCACTAGGGAAATTCGACCTTTCATCTTCGGCTAGCTGGTGTAACGTTCTAATAGCTAGATATGGTGCGCTTGAGACACCGAACGTTACAGTTAATAAGCGATAGTCTCTTATTTGACCTTCGCTTTCTGGTCGCCACAATATTCTTTGGAAGTCAGCATCATCTGGGTGTACCCAGATTTGCCGATACATTTTCTCAATGTCGGCGCTAAAAACATACTTCTGACAACGCCACTTCATTATGATTGACGTGATGTCTCGTTGAAGGGTTGGTCCCGTAAGCAAGATATCGTTTAAAGATTTTTCAGAAGTAGTCTTGCATGAAGCGTCAAATACTACGCGCAATTTCGTGGTGGTGCTTGAAGCCTTTAAAACTGCGTGATGGGGAAGATAGTTTACGCCCTTAATTCCATTGAGCGGGTTGCTCAGATGCTTCACAGGCTCCATATGACCAGATATGAGATATTCTTTAATGACTTGATTATATTCGTCCAGAATTCCTCGACGTTCTGCTGACCTTTCCATAGAAAAGTATCGTTTGAGAGCGATATTCCGTGAGGAACCTAGTACGATGCCTGATGCGTTATTAGATTTTAATGGAAGGCGAACTACATAGGATCCATTAGATTTTCGGCTGTGCGTCTCTTTATATAAAGTTTCACATAAAGTATCTTCAGCCGATTCAGTTTTGCGCTCGGGTATCTCTTCTATTTCCCAAAACGCCTTTAGAGTAGAGTTTAACTCGGTTGTAGTTGTTAATGATATTATTTCAGGTAGACGCGTTAGCGGCTCATGAAATATTTGGCCTGACAGTATCCACCCAAAAATAGTATTTTGGGCTAGGACAGACCCATTATTGATCCGTTTTACACCATTGAGTACAATACGAGGATAAATATCGGCTCCTATGAGGACATCGATTTGGTTTGGTTTAAAGAACGCGGGGTCAGCTAATTTTAATCCCTGCAGATTTTTCCATTCAGTTAATGATATAGGATTGGGTGGCAGCGTCGCGGTTAGAGTGTCAAGCACAATTGCATCAACTTCAATATCGGTTTTACCATCCATTGTCGTAATGAACAAATGCGCGATTTTATGAGCGTTTATCATTTCCTTATTGCCAATCTCAGTTACCTTGACCGAAATATTTTTGTTTGGATTTAAATTCATACTACGTAAAGCTGACGTAGTGATAAAGGTGGCCTGGGAGCCTGGATCAACCATGGCACGGGCCACTTGCAGCCCCGCAGCAGTTTTTATATATATTACTGCAGTAGCTAACAAGATGTTCCGCTTTTCTGAAGTAAAATGAGTCAATATATTTGATGTGGACGCTTGAGCTGAGTTATGCTTATCACTATTCTTGTATTCATTTGCTGTAGGTTATACACCCACGCAATGCTCGGTTGCTGCTGTTTTAGCGAGATTAACAGGTGAAGAAGTTTTATGCAGCAGACTATGATGTTTTGCTCCACATTTGGAACAACGTGTTTTACTTAAACATTTATTATTTGAGTGATATCGTCCCAAACAATTAGTACACCAGCCTTTCGATTTTGCCAACTGCCATCGGTTCGCTGTGTCCAATTTTAGGAAGTTAGGGCAGGAAAGAAGTGAATGATTTTTGTTGCATAAATGACACATTATCTTGGCAGTGTGAAAGGCATGAATATTTGTCTTTGATACAGGTGGCTCCGATTTTTTGTCGTGAGGGGCCGGCTTTATTCCAGATATGGCTTCTAAAGTGCGGAAGCGTAACTCTAGGAATTTTTTCAGATCTTGCCACGAAGGGAGCGCAGATGAATCTCCTATTGATTCTTCCCAATCCTTGCGAGTTTCTATGGGAAGCTTATGTGTTATTATTTGTATGAGTAATGGATCCCAATGTAAAGTGTTAATATCCAGATTCGATAGGGATGCTAAACAGTCAGTTGTGACATCAAGAAGTTTTTTGATGCCACCAGCTGTTTCTGAGTGAATCTTGGGATGAAATACAAACGCTTTAAGAAGCGTCGACACGATAACGCGCTTGTTCTCATATCGTTGTTTGAGAGTAGCCCATGCGGAATTGTAATTAGCGCTGGGAAGTGTACATTGATTAATCACTTGGGCAGCTTCATCCTTGACAGTGCTTTTAAGGTAATGTAGCCTTTGCACATCGTCGAGAGAGGAGTTCTGGTGGATGACTGATGTGAAGAGATCTCGAAAACTGGTCCACTCACTATAATTACCCGAAAACTGAGGTAAAGTGATCTTCGGTAAGTTTATGCGGGCGGACTGTTGAGTGTCTCTGATGAGAGAGATATTACCGGGATTGTCACTGGAAGTATGAGCGCCTTCAGCGGAAGACCTCGCGAGTTTCTCGACTTGGTCAACTAATTCGCCCTTCGTTTCGTAATAAAATTGTTCTAGCTCAGAGAAAATATCATCCTTAAAATATGACAATTCAAGATCTTTTATCTTCTTGAGCTGTGTAATTTTCTCTTCGTTGGCTGTGAACTGTGTCCACAAATCGTGCCAACCGTTTAAGCGGCCTACATAGAAACCGTGTGTGCGTTTACTAGAGTTTGTCTTTTTTGTATTACTGACAAACTTTTGCATTTGATCGCGTAGCGACATTTGCGATTTAATCAATGTCTCTATGTCAGACATGCTATTGAATGTTTCGTTTACCCACTTCACTAAGGAAAAAAAGGAAAGGAAAATGAACTTACTGAGATTGCTGCTGAGTGAGGATGCTGGATGATTCAAACAGGATCCGGCTCGAAGGACCAAATGTACAGCCAGTACAATTAAGATTCACCCCTTTCTGCGGGTAGATGGTTTTGGCGATGCAGAATTCACACCTTCACCAAAGGAACGCAACAAACAAACACACAAACTAGATTTGGACAATTGATTATTATTTAAGTTAAATACTACACAGCTTGTAAGAACACACGAACACGAACTTAATTAGAATTGGCTTTAGAAAATTACACAATAAAATGAAAAATTACACAACTTGTTAGAACACACGAAAACGAACTTAATTAGAATTTAGAAAATTACACAATCAAATGAAAAATTACACAACTTGTTAGAACACACGAAAACGAACTTAATTAGAATTGGCTTTAGATTTTTGAATGATAAGTGACTCCGATGATCAACCTGTCCAGACTCGACGTGCTTCCTGTCCTCGATTTCCATCCAGTCCCCGGTGTCGCTGGAAAGTTGCTGACCAGGAAGTTTGGTCACGTTGAATCGTGGTGCGTTGCTGAGTCCACGTGCGGTCGAAGGGCAAGCCAGCGTGAGACCTGGAAATGCGGGGTCGTATTTTGACGGTAATATAAGGTTACTGTCTAGACAGCAACAAGCAAGCCTGGCAACAGCTATTACCGTTGAGACTGCAACAACCACAATAAAAAGAGGAAACCCATAAAGAATTATGAGATAGGAGAAACGGTATTTGTCAAACATAATAAACGTATAGGATCGAAGCTAAGGGTTAGATATAAAAAGGAAATAGTAAAGGAAAACCGTCATTCAACCATTATTACGGAATCAGGCAAAACAATACATAAAAGCCATATTAGAAATTGAAAATCTTTCTTTTCAGATGGGTCCATTCGAGTAGTGGTGAAGTCCGAATTTTGGACTATTCAAATTCATAACTGACAACCGTGAACACAGGTACCGCAAGAATTCAAGACGGCTGCTTCAAAATAATCCATGTGATTAACCTCAAACAATATGAATCAACCTTATCTGACATGGTCTCTATTATACAAAACCAGATCCCTACAAACCACTCCTTATTCCCCTACCTCCATCACGAAGCAATGCAAACCCAAAATTTATTCTATAACCTTAAACCCCACAAAGTCAGGAGATCGCTGAATTTTATTGGTACCGCCTGGAAATGGCTTGCAGGCAATCCCGATCACGGCGACTATGAAATGATAAAGGATCAAATGAACAATGTCTTGAGAAACAACAATAAACAAGTTGTTATAAACGAACTTTACAACAAAAGAATTAATAATATCACTAACGTTACCAATGAAATTTTAAAATTATTAAAGCAAGAAAATAAATTTATTAATGATCACATTGTTCTAACATAAGTCTCCAATACAGATTGAAATTGATAAAAGAAGAATTGACAAATATTGGGTACGCAATTCATTGGGCAAAGGCAGGGTTTGTAAATTCACTTATGTTATCCAAAAAAGAGATTATATTAGCTACCGATATGTCAGACAAAGAAAACCTGCCCTATTCCACGCCCGAGGAGGCGCTTGATTTTTCTGACGTTAAAGTAATTACAGACTCGATATCCCTATTTTATGTGATCAATATTCCTTTAACATTGAATGCAAGTTTTGACAAATTGTTAATCAAACCTGTGAAAAGAAATAGATTAATAAATGAAATATTTTATAACAACATTTTGAAAAATGGTAACATGATATTTGGTATAATTAATGATTGTAGAAAGTTAGGCTATCTCTCAATATGTAAGCAGGAAAATATTAGGGACATAAGCAATACAACATGTATCCCACATCTTCTGAAGAGCCTCAAGGCAACGTGCAACAAAGTGAACAACCAGCATATCCCCGTAATAGACGAAATCTCCGAAGGAGTTCTAATACTGAACCAGTTCAACGGCCTTATAAAAACCGAAGGAATCCTGCATGACCTTAATGGAACTTTTCTGATCACGTTTCACAACTCAACAATCAGCTTCAATGGGAGAACATTCATCTCAAAAGAAGAATCCACCTACCACGCTTTACCCGCTATTCTGCAGTCAAACCCAGAAGAAGATCATTACACAGAACTTCTATCATTGGAAATGATGAGGGAATTGCACATCAATAACACCGACAAGATAGAAAGTCTACAAACCCAAAAAGCCTTTCATCAGTAAACCAGCTATGGATCGTTTATCTCAACATCCCTAATCATTGTGTTGTTGGCGATATGCTTCGCAAGAAACCGAAGACAGACGCAAATTAACATCCATCAAAAGAAGGAAGACATCTCCCAAGAGTCTACGGATCTGGAAAGTAAAAAAGAGGACAGGGTCCATCCATCTGCAGCAGCATCGGAACCGGCAATTTTTGACCTATCTCAACATCATGCAATAAGCCGGCAGAAATTCTTCGAAATTTAACGAATGGGGACATTCGGTTCTAAAGGGGGAAGACTTAACAGCCAGAAGTTCCACACGCGCTGTAACACGATGCGTGTCACGTTGCCGCACCACATCTGGAATGCAGCGAAGTCGTGGGAATGCAAGTTCATCAGTTTTAGGTAGCATTAAGGGAATTTAGTTTTAGTCAGTCTAATTTTTAACTCCGAGTTGTGAGCACCTTCCAAATAAAGGTTTAGAATTTAATTGGTTTTTTTTATAAGTTCCAAGTAGATGGAACATTAACTTATATTCACATCAGTTCAAGTTGAGAATTGTCGGCACCCATTTTGGGTCTGCCATCTTTAGTTTCGAAATTTCGACGGTAGATTCGAGATCAGCGCCCTAAATCATAATATCGATCCGTTGTCATAGCAATCCCTTGAATTTAAGAATTGTCAGTCGCCACCTTATCATCATTAACAACAATACAGTTACGCCTGTATTTTCGAATCTATAGCCAAAGGGGCAATATCTGCGCATAATATTGCTTGGGGGTATCGATATTTATGAAAAAATATTCAAAGTTGGTGGGGAGGCCCCTATTCTAAATAATTAGGACGTGATTTGAAATTTTTATATAATATTATTACAATTTTTATGAAATTTTAGGACTTGGTGCTATTCCTGCAGGAATAGCAGCTGGGGCTAGTTACGATGTTGTAGCAACTGAAATAACTGGTAAAGATCAAGGATATGTCGCAGCGATAAGGAATGTGGCTGATAATCCTTCAGCGGGTGCTATTTTTGATGCTGCCGTTATGCCAGTTGGCGACGGCTTAGCTGGATATTCTGGAGGACAAATTGCAAGTAAAATTACAACTCAAGTAAAATTGAGTTCTTTAGAAGCTGCTAGAGCAGCTAAAGCAGATCAACTGAATGCTGCACTTGACCCAACTGCAACAGGTGGTGGAGGAGGAATGACTTCAGGTCAAGCGATCACAATAGGAAAAGAAATAAATGCTTTAACATCGGAAATAAATACAATTCAGCATGGAACACCAACATTTTGGGTTGATCCAAAAACAGGACAAGTTGTTTCTACTCCACCACCTTCAAATCCTCCTGTTGCAGTTCCTGGATATGTTGACGAAAATAACGAAAAGGAACAAATGGATCCAGTTCCTGTATGTTTTCCTCATCTTGTTGAACGAAATAACGCAAAACGACAAGAAGATTTTATAGAAGAAATGTCCACAGGGTATGTACAAATTCTTTATAGTATATACCGGGTGTCCTAAAAGTTAGTTTAATAACAAGCATGTAAGTTTTGAAACGGCCAAAATATCAAATATCGCTCAGAAGCGTGTTGGATCATTTTGAAAGGGAAACATTTATAATTTACAAACATTTTCACAAAAGAAGTTAATTTCCGACCCCCTTTAAGGGGGTCGTCTACCCAATAGGTCGCGTTTCGAGCGCTATATTCTACAGTTCGTTGTGTGGAAAGAAAGCGAGATAGAGAGTTGCCGGGTTTTTTGCTTGTAAAAAAAACTTTTTTTTCCATTACCGCCATTGAGGTACCGGCCATAGCGGCACATGCACTAAAGGTCTGTGCCAAATTTGAACAGAATCGGTTGGGAACTTTCCTAGATATCACCGGAGTTTCCCGGAAAAACATTGTTTCGAGAAAAACGAGATTGAAAATCAAAGGACCGAAAATCGAGAACTTATTGATATTTACCTTCAGTCTGCGATGCCTGGGCCGTACAATGGCCCTTCTTCTTCCTCTTGAAGACCTTGCAGAATGGATCAGGTATTAGTAAGAACAAGGAAGAAGAGTAGAAAGGACAATAGAAGTGGGCGGAGAACTAGTGCAGTTGCCGGCGCGCATAGCTGGCTGAGAGCGCTCGCTCGAGACCACGGCAGCGCTTGCCTTTTCATCTGTATCTCTGTTAATAATGGAAGAAAAAAAAAATCCTCCGGCACATATGTTCTTGAAACCCTGAAGATCAAATTTATGTAAAAAAAAAAATCGAAATTTTCAAATTGTCTAGGTAGACGACCCCCTTAAACGATTATGGGAGTGATAGTTTGAAGCTCTGTCTTCCGAATATTTCCACCCGCGCAAGGGTCCTACAGAAACGATTTTGGGCACGAAGTAAGACCTTCCTGAGAGAATCAGCGGCGAATCTTAGTAAAAAATTCACGGGGAGCTCAAATAGTCAGGCTATTAACTAACTTTGGGAAACCTGGTATATCTGGACACTCATATCGACCGATTAGAATTGGAAAAATTAGAGCAAAGGAAAAGTGCATTTTGTACGATCGTGTGAAATTCACTAGTATTAAAGAACTTTTCTTTTGCAATGATTTCCCTTGAAACTAAGGCATAAAGTTTTCATAATCATTTTCTTAGCTTCGAGGATGCTTTGGACTATGATTCATACATAACTGAAACTAGACTAACCGATCAGCAAAAGCAGGACATTTTAAAAAAATTTGACGAACAAAAACCGAACAGGGATATTTCTAAAACTAAAGTGCTATTTACTACGTTGTCGGAATTGCTACGTCGTCTTAACGAAGATCCAAATCGTGATCCAAATAATGACCCAACAGGTACTTTGGAGAAAAGGTTAATCGAGGTAATAAGCCCGTCTTGGTTACCTATGTATTTGCCACAGCAATTTTCATACACGGTAAAGATTTATTAAAGTTAAACTTTATTCGAAATTTAATTATTTTCTCAAGGCCGCAACTCAATTAAACAGCGACGTTCAGGATTTACATCACAGTTTCATTCGTCATATGACTGAATGGCAAGACGTCATTTCTTTTGATCCAGCGTTGATAAATCGTCTCTCTCCAGTTATGAACGAAATACGTGCTCTTGAATCTGTAACCGCGAATACCTCGCAGGCTGCACGAGAGCAATCTGAAATAGCTCGAGAAGATTTACGAAATGCTCTCAGGCAACTACCGGACCGTAAGCTTGTTAAGTTCTTTTGTATAATACATAATAAATTTAAATTTTTTTAGATGTTTATTTTGACGTCAAAACGGCTTTTGTTGAAATTCAAATGTTGACGCATCGTTTTATGCAAGAAAACCTCACCGATGCCAATTATACTGGAAGAACTGTTAATAATAATGAACAAGTGCGATTGGAGTTCAATGTGCAGACGTTAACAGGAGCAACCAGAACTATGGTCGTTTGCGTTTCAAAGGAGTTGTATTACCCATGGGTCAACTCTCCCTTCCACATTGATACGCGCCCAATAAGAGCGCTTATAACAGTGTTCTTTAAATAATGGAACACCCTGAATAAAAAAAATAAAGGAAGCAAAACAACAAAGAGAATTGAAATTTTTTATTTACATATACTTTTGTTTACATACAATTGATCAATTATTGTAGCCGGAGCCAAAGGCAACAATTTTCTTACTATGTTTATTGTAACCACTGTGGCATTGTTTCTATAAATAAATCTTAATACAAAAGCAGTAATTTTACTGTTTTCTAATTTCGTAAAAGAATTTTTCATTACACGTGCGGTGTATGTGGTATTTTAACGCACGGGTTTCCATGCGGTAACTCCTCAATCTCACAAAAAAAAAAATTGAATTTTTTCTAAGAAGAAGTGTTGATAGGCTAAAACGGCTCTGGCAAACATTTCTTGTACAAAAGACCTCAAATGTAATCTTGAAACCCAGCAACAAAAAGAACTGATATGTGCGAATATTGCAAGAATATAAGATTTTCTCTGATAAGTGGGTTGGAGGAGGAGGATGCAATACACGTCAACACGAGAGAGACAGCAAAAGAAACCAACTAGTCTCTTCAAGACTGTCAACAGCCCGCTTTTGCGTACACATACATACTTGTTACAAAATAAATTCTGAAATTAAAAGTGTTTAATTTGATTGCTTTTGTCACATCCCTTAAAACTAACACTTTGAACTCTGACATATAAGCCCTGCCTACTTACCTACTGGCGGTAGGTACTGGCATAACTACGGAGTTATATGTTATTTTATCTAATTTTCCTTTTTCATTGCTATTATTTTACCAATTATCCATTCTTTCATTTTATCGCGTCAAAATATAAAGTCTACGACAAGTAAAATGTTGTTCTCTTATTTTCAACTTTTATTGTTATTTATATTATTATAGGTTTCGCTAAAAGCGGGCTGTTGATAGTCTTGAAGAGAATAGTTGGTTTCTTTTGCTGTCTCTCTCGTGTTGACGTGTAATGCATCCTCCTCCTCCAACCCACTTATCAGAGAAAATCTTATATTCTTGCAATATTCGCACATATCAGTTCTTTTTGTTACTGGGTTTCAAGATTACATTTGAGGTCTTTTGTACAAGAAATGTTTGCCAGAGCCGTTTTAGCCTATCAACACTTCTTCTTAGAAAAAATTCAATTTTTTTTTTGTGGGATATCAGTTTTTTTTGTTGTCGATTTATAGAGTATACCTTGAATTAATTAGTTCAGAACGTTTTTTAGCAGGAGTCACTTTTTTCTTATTAACGTATATGGCGGGCGCGTACACAAGTTTGAACTTCCCCCTACCTCCCTCCTTCCCAAATGTCTATAAAGTTGTTGTGCGCCAATTTGCGGCGATTTAAATGGCGACTATACCAAATAAAGAAACAAAACTTAAAATTGTCTTAAAATTGCATTTAATTAAGGTCATGTCTATTGAAAGAACCAAAAAAAACGAGCTCGCTACGCTCGCCTTAGCATCATATAATAATGCTATGTCTAGAATCAAGCCGGCCCTGATAAAGTCAGCTTGAGGACATGAATATTCGTCTGTTGTTATGCAAATCGCCCCCAAACATTTTTTTCCACTCATTTTTTATTGAGTGACTCACTGTTGCTGAAGAAGCTAAATATAAACCCCTTTAGCTTTGTAATTTGTAAGGCCAGGATTTTCTCGTAACGTGTACGTCGTCAATTTCGACCCAGTTATTTTTATCTCGCAGCATACTTGTATAGTGCCCACTCTCAAGAAGTCCGTGATGAAATATTGCACTCACGACTTTGTAATAATGACCTGCAATCTCACAAAAAAGTCAGCAGTCGTACTATTTCGTTCAATATTATTTTAATTATCTTGTCTTTTCGTCACATTATTCCAGAAATAAGAGGTGGTTTCAAGCATTCAAATACTAGTTTAGTCTTGTTAAAACGTGTTCGTAAACGATTCCGCGTGAGATATTCTACTAACGTTTCCTATTCTTAACCAATCGAAGAAAAGAATGAGAGAATACTATAAAGAAGAGTTTACATGAGAGTTGCCAGAAATTGTCCGACTGCTCACTTCGTGATTGGTCCAAATACTACTACAAATGTCACTAACATCGTGTGAACCTAAACCTAATTTGAAAATCCTTTTTGCCATCAATAGGTATCAAACCCGGAGAAAATCTATCATAACCTTGAGCCCGGAGATCTTGATACAAACCCGGAGACGAAATTTCATTCGATAATGCAGTTTATATAAGTGGAACTTGCTCTGGTTGCCGAATAAATTTTTCAAATTCTTCACAGCTCATATCAGAATTGAGTTTGCTTACAAGTTCAGCTTTAACAAGCTCTACTTTCATTCGATCACGAACATCTGTTCATACATTCCCCAAATCTTGTCTACATGGGCATTACTTATAGGAATTGATAATATTTTTCCTACTAATTTTGAAAGTTCTTGTAATGCTTCAGACGCTGCAAATATTTTGGTCCACTTTATATCTAGAGGAACACCGAGATCTTTGACTTTGGGAGCAATTTTCCGGACTATTTGAATTTCGTCGTACAAAGAATCTTCATTCAATAATTAGCTTACAAAAGAGTCAACACTCGTACTATTTGCTTCAATATTATCTTACTTATCTTGTCTTTTAATCAAGTTATTCCAAAAATAAAAGGTGGTAGGAATCGGATAGAGGAACATTAAATCGTGCAAAAGCGTGACGTTACTTTTACCGATTGTCGTGACATAATGACGACACCAAAGTATCGCAACGTCGGCTCACCTAACCCTCCCATAAAGGTCGCTGCACACTTACCGGCACGGTATGGACCGGCACCGACCGGCAACGGCAGGCACCAGCAAATTTCATGCACACTAGAACGGCACATGTTTAGCGCCGCGCGAGCCGATGGAACCTCAGTTAAGTCGGAAATTAGGAACATTATGAAAAATATGGCAAAATTTAATAACAAACAATTAATTTTAATTGCAATTCTGTTAGACGAGGAAGACAAGAATCGAGAGCGAGAATACTGGGTTCACCCTTTCTTCTTGGCGAAGGGACATAAGGAGAGTTCGCGACTCTTTATAAGCAACTTACGCACAACAAGTCAAAGTTTTATATGTACTTTCGCATGAGTATCTCGCAGTTTAATTGGTTGCATGAAAAAATTATATTTAAAATAGAAAAGAAAAACACCAGATTGAGACCAGCTATTTCATCCAAAGAAAAACTTGCGGTTGTTTGTTGTTGATCCCCAATAACAATCCATATTCTCTCCTTGTAATTGTGGTCACTATATTTGTTATGTGCCATATTATATAGCACCACATTCTCTCTAACAAGTTCAAGTAATTTTTCTTGCATCATTTTCGATACCTTCAGCTTCCACCGGCAAACTGCAAATGCCGGTCAGTATTCTCCTCGATAATATCCACCGGCAAACGCCGGTGCCGGTTCGTGTAGTTGCCTGCCGGTGCCGGTGCATGTGAATGAACACATTTGTTTTCAGGGTAGAATATTTTGCCGTGTCGTGTCGTTCCGTTCCGTGCCGGTAAGTGTGCAGCGACCTTAAGACGTTTCTTTCTTTTCTCCTTAAATGTATGCTTAGCCAAAACCCTTCTCACCCTTCCCTGCCAGACCACGTGTAAAGCAAGTATACGCGGAATTAGCTTCGTTTTGTATGAAAATAATGACGTCACTGACACACGCGTGAATTGACCTCTTACTTTTTGGTTAAGTGGTCTGAAAGGTGAAGGAGGAGGCACGAAATTCGTAGAAAAATGTTGTTTTATTAGGAATCTATAACGGCTACGGGAAAGTGTGCAAATCGGGTGGTTTAGGACGACTCCAACCAAACAGAGGACCCAATATACTGGGAGCGAATTGCAGCTAGACCGTACGCAATTGAACCTAACATCGAAAATTCTCAGAAGCGGCCAAAAATTCTGCTGCCACGATAAAAATTCTTAGAAAATCGCACTATATCTGCCTAAAGGTGACTTTTTCCAGAGATTGCAATATCCCAAAGGGATTCTTTGTATTAAGGGGTTAAGGGGACTCGAATCACAAAAACCTCAATATTATCCTTAGTGCAAGGAATTTAAGGAATACAATCTTATATTGGTAATTAAACCGCCGGACACGGAACACCAATGTTGAGCGACTTCAATGCTACGAGCAAATAATCGAAGCGACTTATGACATTAAACTTGGCTAATTGGCTATTGGCTAATTAAATCGCAAATTTTAATTATCTCTGAATGGAGGTTTATTCGGGTACTCACCCATAAAATGTCCGATTGCTCACTTCGTGATTGGTTCAAATGCGATATTTAACACAAACGTCGTCTGAATGAACCTAAACTTAATTTGAAAATCTTGTTTTGCCATCAATGCTATCAATAGGTATCAAACCCGGAGAAAATCAATCATAACCCTGAGCCCAGATCCAAACGGTGATAACCCTAGCTCATATTATACAGAAGATCTGCTTCTCAACTTCGGTGTGATGACTTCAGCAAATGAGAGAGTAGGCGTGGCCTATTACATGCGATTAAATGCGATAGCGTCGTATAAAATAGCTTGCCTGAATAATTTTTCATACTCGACGTCGGGTAATAAGGCTTTGCTCGGCGCGAGAAAAATTTCTTTTTTTTTTTCTATCAACACGGCGGCGCACAGTGGGGCGAATGGCCTGTTTCGCTGGCCAAAAGTCGAAAATCGAAGGTTTCAATTTTCATTTTAATTCATCATAGTTTGATAGAGGGGATTTTGGGGCATATAAATCTGTAAGAGATGGGTCGATGGGTTGTATACCTGACTCTCTGCGTCATTTCAAAGTTAGCCCTCGACCACGTGCAGGTGTGAGGCTTAAGCAACGTTTATAATACGTAAATTTTGAACGTTGATATTTTGGTAACTAAGTATCCGATTTGAGTGCTTCAAAATGGATATTGATCGCGAAGGTATGTACAATAACAATATGTGATTGAATTTTCGCTACAACTTATATTTGTTTACTCCCATTATTATTAAGTATTACCAAAGAATATATAACATAAAGAAGTTGCAGTCGGAACAAATAACTTGAACTGAAAAATTTGCTCTAGGGTTCTTCCGTGCGAACCCTATATCTGTAGTAGTACAATAAATACAAGCGGCCATTCATATTCAGACACTTCTTACATCGGAAGTGTGACCAAAAATTTCTGATGCGACGCGGGACCAGGCAGCAAACGTACAGAAATTCCGGCGCGCAATGTTATTCTTATGGACTTTTGCGATGAGGTGTTCCAAGCACGCGTTGAGGGCTGTATGAGCGCTCGCCGGTTCCAATTCTAGGAAGTGTGGGAAAATTACGAGAACTCTGAACTGAGCTCAGAATATTTTGGGTTCCTACGGGAAAAATGCAATAAATTAACCGCGCATGAATTCCTATGAAAATTAAAAGTTTTTATTTACAAGTATGGAAAAGCACGAGCAAGGACCGGACGGATCTGCTATTTTAAAATAAGAAAACCTTGTACAATACTTTTCACTTCTAACGTTAGTGTCACATTTAAATTTTGGAAGCACAGATATTTATTAATTAATTATTTAAAATAAAAACAATTTGCTGTTTCAAATAATTGCTTATCGATCTTATAAATTTAACATTATTATAATTCACAAGAAATATGTGTGTATATGCAATTAATTAATTAATCAATTAATGATAGTTACCATCTTCTTAAGAGTGAATGAATAAATAATAATGTATTCGCTTCCCCTAATATAATCTTAACAACAATCAAGAAATAGGAAAGTTGAGAATTACAAGCGCAGACGAAATTCTTTTGGGTTCTCGCCTTTTTACTCATATCATTCATTCATAGAATTCGGTCTGCCTTCAGCTAGAAGGCACATCGTCCGACAACGCAAGCGTGGTTCACCCCAACGCATGAACCCATATGAATAACCTGCGCCCGAACTTCTGTGCGTTGCTGGCTGGTACACATTTGTGTTCACAGCCGCGGTTTCTAGGAATCACTTCCCTGCCCTGACACCGTTCCTTCTCTTCCATCGATCGGAAAATATTTTTGAGTGGCAAATTAGGCTCGTGCAACTTCTTTATGTTATATATTCTTTGGTATTACACTGCACTTCCCATAAATGCACTTTTTTTCTTAATTCAATTGGAGCTACCTTTTTTGCTAATCAAAGTTACGCTCTGATTCTTTCACGAGAACGTTCGATGAAGCGTCTAGTTTTCGTAAGTAACTAGAGCCCGTTTTTTCCAGAAAAAAAGTTACAGCTGTTAGAGTGACGCGCTGTATAATTTCACGCGCCCGCAGCACAGTGGGATGAAAATCGAAAAATTGATGAATCGTTTTGAAAGTCGGTTTTATATGGTTTTCGAGGCCAATGATTACGAATCTGATATCGGATTTGTAAAATTCAAGAATACAAAATAAAGAAACAATTTCCAGTTGTGGTAGTGATTGTGGTAGGACCGAGATAAGGAGTAAAAACATAGCCTTACCGAAGAAGTTCACCATTACCCTACATGCCCAAGGAAGGAAGGAAGGAAGGAATTGAAGGCAAGAAGTTCAAGACCTTATCTGATCCCAGCAGCAACAGCAGAAATGGCTACCAACCCGATTCCACCAACCGAACCAACAGAACAAACAACGATCCCGGTGACTGAGCTGATGAAGGAAGCCTCCAGGATTAGGGAGTATACTGGCAGCGACAACTACGACCTGTCATCATTCATCAGAGAAGTGGAGATATTTCTTCCACTCTTCAACGAGAGCCCACAGTTAAAGGCTTACATTTTCCAAAGGAATGTTTTAAACAAAATCCAAGGACCAGCACTTCAAGTAATCCGGACGATAGGACCCAACCCAACTTGGGAACAAGTTAAAGCGGAACTCATCAGGAACTTCGGAGTACGAGAGACATATCATCAACTGTGTCAACAAGCAGCTACGCTGAGGAATCGCTTCAATGTGAGTGAATATTTTAATAATCTTAAGAATATCTTAGACAAACTCAATGCTAAGTATGAATTTGACCCGGTTAAACCCACCGAGTTTTCCCCAAAGGCGAACGAATCCATAATTTTAAGAACATTCACTGATGGTATTGATCCACACTGTGCTAGTGTTATTGTAAGTAGGAATATTAATAACTTAAGGGAAGCCTATTATACGCTAGAAGAATCCGGTCTTATACGACAAAATAGGGAAAGAAATTTTAGAAATGACAAGACAACCCCGAATAGGCAAAATTGTTATTCACCAAGAGATAATCAAAACGTTTATAGAAATGGCAGATTAGGTAGACCCGATTTTTACCAAAGTTATAACCGACAACCGCAATATAATCAAAATTTTAATAGGCCATTTCAGCAAAACAGAAATTTGAACGGACAGCCCCAATCAAACAGATATTTTAATAGACAATCGCAACAAAATCTGAATGTTACTCGAAACTCGGGACAATTCAGAAATAATTACCAAAATTTAAGACAATCTTCACCTCAAAACCAACTAGAACCAATGGATGTATACCATTTACAAATAAATAACACCCAAGATCAAGATGAAGAACAAGTAAATTTTCAATATCCCCCGTCCGATCAGATTTACCTGTAGTAGAACTAACAATAGGTAAAGATAAATTAAAATGTTTAATAGATACAGGCTCAACGACGACGCTACTAGACGAAACAAAACTGAGACAATACAAAAGAATACCATTGAAAACAGAATTACAATTTAAAACACTGAACGGTTACACGACAATAAAGAACGAAATTATTACGGAATTACCCAAAGAATTTAATGAGCAAAAATGGATGAGTTGGAAACTCACCACATTTAAAGATAAACAATTCGACGGACTAATTGGCCAAAACCTGCTGAAACCTTTGCAGGCAATCGTTAATTTAGGGGAAGAGTATATAGAAATTCACGGAATAAGAACAAGGTTTCTTAATTCCTGCCCTTATAAATATCATGAAGTGCATTCTCTTGAATCAAATTCTGTAGATCAAGGTGTCTTAGATAAGGTTCAACGTGAAGACATGAATCGAGAGGAAATAGAAAAACTTAAATTCTTAATAAAAAAAAATGAAGACCTCTTTTATCAAGAAGGCCAGCAACTCACTCATACCCACGAAATCCAACACGAGATTATCACCACAATTAGTTCTCCCATATATTCAAAAATATACAGATATCCGCAAATACATGAAGCGGAAATCAATAACCAAATGAGGGATATGCTTAAGCAAGGAATTATTAAAGAGAGCAACTCTCCTTACAATTCCCCGTTGTGGATTGTCCCCAAAAAAATGGACAACTCCGGCATAAAGAAATGGAGAATTGTCATCGATTATAGGAAACTCAACGAAGTGACAATCGATGACAAGTTTCCAATTCCAAATATCGATAGTATTGTTACACTGGTACACCCTTGATCCGGTAATCCCCTGATTCGGCCGTTATAGTCGAAATCTACCGGTAACCCCTGCCTACCCCTGCCTTAGTCTGCTACTTGAAAGGGGAACAAGTTGTTCCGGGGAGTAGGCAGGACACCGGGTAAAAATGAAAAACTAGGATCAGAGGAGTTCGGGGGCAGTGAAAAAATAAATGCGAGACGGGGCGGTCGGGAAAAAGAAGAAAAGTTTTTTGTGCGCAACCGGGAACATAGTTGTAGGAAATATACAGAATTTTGCGGGGTATACCGGTGAAGTGTAGTGTGTGCGGCCCGGAATTAGTGTGTGCGGCCCGGAATTAGTGTGTGCGGCCCGGATTTAGCGTGTGCGGCTCGGAGTTAGTGTGGTGTGTGCAGTGGCCTGCGTACGGTGTCCTGTGCCGAAGAGAGAAGAAGGAAGCAGAGCAAGAGAGAAGAAGGAAGCAGAGCAAGAGAGAAGAAGGAAGCAAAATGCCAACACACTGGATGAGCCAGTTCCACCTATGGTAGCGCATGTGCCCATATTAACACCGGTTAAGGTGAAAGTCTCGCCCCAAGAGTACAATGGGAAACAACCGTGGCGTCTCTACTGTCGGCATTATGAGGCCGTAGCGAAAATAAGTGGCTGGTCTGATCAGATGAAGGCTCTATATCTCATACCTTTTCTCCGGGGAACTGCGTTAGCCTTTTATGATACGCTCGGTGAAGACGTGCGAGTAGATTACGCGAGACTGAGCGCTGCATTCGATGGCCGATTTAGTAATCGGATGGAGAAAACGGTGGCACACATTAAACTTCGTGGTTGTGTGCAGGCACCACGAGAAGCCTTGCAGGAGTTTGTCACTCGGGTGCAAGAACTGGCGGCTTTAGCTTTTGAAAACGACCCTGCGTCTACACGAGAGGCCGTAGCCTTAGCCCAAATAATTGACGGTATCGCTGATGTGGAAACGCAACAGCGGGTTCGAGATGCTCTTCCCGAAAAAATCGAAGATGCTTTAGCTCTGGCCGAACGTATCGAAGCTAGTAGGGAAGCGACGCGGATTTGCAGGAGGCAAATACGGGCCACGGTCGCAGATTTACAACCGGCTCCAGCTGCGATTAAAACGGTTGCTCCAAGGTCGCCACAAATGAAGCCCAGGCCACGATATAATTTCCCCGGACCTTCCCAAATAACCCAGCGTTCCACCGAGAAAGGTGTTAGGAGAAAGGTAAGGACTTTTCTCGAAGGCCGGAATTTTGGGTTTATAACCCGAGATGACGATGGGGAGAGTGTATTTATGCACCGCAACGAGATTGTGAATATACCAAGGGGCTCTCCAGTAAGGCTGAAAGAAGGAGATGAAGTACGATTCGATGTTCTGTGGACAAATAGAACGCCAGCCGCACAAAACGTGCATTTATTAGTCCACAGACCACAGACACCCACTTATGCGACAAACACGGCAACACGAAACCACCAATCGATTCATGGATATACTGAAACGTCCTCTAAAAGTAGGGAGAACGAGGATTCACCACGAAATCCGGCGGACATGGAAGATTTAAACATGGCTTCGCTAACCTACCGGGGCTAGGTTTAGCGAAGACTGAACGCCCCATCATCCATGTCAACTCGGCGAAGTACAACGGCAATCTGCAAATAGAAGGTGACGTAATTGGGAATAGGTGCAAAATTATATTAGATACAGGGGCCAGTCAATCGATATTGCACCCTCGACTGTTAGGGATCAACGGAGAAAAAATAAAAATGCGGCGGACTAATGCGGTAATTAAGAGCGTAACAGGGGAAGAGACGGAGGTATTGGGAATCGCGGAAATTCCATTAAAAATCGAACACTTTGCGGCGCAACACTCGTTTCATATAGCGGCGATTCATGATGAGTGTATTTTGGGAATGGATTTCTTCTTAAAATTTCAGTGTAAATTCGATTTTTGCGACGGTTTCTTGTGGATTGGCAATTCCCAGATACAACTTCAGGGAACAGCGGCGGCGGATAAGTTCGCGAGAACTTGTGCTGAAGTTTTGATACCCCCTAAAACAGATATGCTGATTCGCTTAGATTGCTCAATATTACCGCGCACCCCAATTTTTCTCTCGAATACCGAGGTGGACAACAACGAGGTAATCTTGACTCCTACCTTGACGGAAAGCTCGGCTGGAACTGTTTGGGCGAGAGTAACGAACATCACGACAAAGGAGACGAAAATACCCCCCGGTACCATGATTACGCGAGCAGAAGAGGTAACCAGTGTGCTGGAGAACCGAACAGAATGCGAACAATCAAGTCAGCAACGGGACAACAAATTAGAGGAATTGTTCATCGCCTCTAATGCGGATCTGAACGAGAGGCAGAGGGCTGCACTCTCGCGATTGTTAGAAAAGCACTCATCAGCCTTCTCCAAATCAAAGCAGGATCTGGGAAGAACCAGCATTTTGAAGCACCGCATCAATATCCAAGGAGCCGATCCCATCAAGCAGGCACCCCGCAGAATACCGTTTGCACGGCGTGGCGAGGCTGAACAAATTTTGCGGGATATGGAGGGACTAGGAGTCGTAACTCCCTCCAAAAGTCCATGGAGCTCACCAGTGGTGCTGGTAAAAAAGAAGGATGGGTCTCTCAGGTTTTGTATTGATTACCGGAGGTTGAATGCGGCAACGAAGAAGGATTCTTATCCTCTACCACGGATCGACTTGACCCTCGATGCTTTGGGCAGATCTTCCTGGTTCGCGACACTGGACCTCCAGTCAGGATACTGGCAGGTCGAAATGGACCCTTCTGATCGGGAGAAAACCGCGTTTACTATGGGAAACGGGCTGTGGGAATTCGCAGTGATGCCCTTCGGACTAACTAACGCACCGGCCACATTCCAGAGACCAATGGAGTTAGTTTTAGAAGGCCTGCCGTACACCACCTGCTTGGTTTACATTGATGACATTATTGTCCATGCGGAAACTTTTGGAGAGCTGGTGGAAAAATTAGATGTGGTGTTGAGTCGCCTGAAATCCGCGGGCCTCAAGCTTTCTCCAAGCAAATGCCACCTATGTCAACGGAAGGTGAAATTCCTGGGGCATATAGTGTCCGAGAATGGAATTGCGGTAGATCCGGAAAAAATAACGGCAGTGCAGACCTGGCCCGTCCCGAAAAGCAAAAAAGAGGTGCAATCCTTTTTGGGACTGTGTGCATATTATAGACGGTTTATTTTCAATTTCTCGGATATTGCGAAACCGCTAACTACCTTGACAGGAAAAAATGTAAGATATGACTGGACTCAGGATTGTGATAAATCTTTCTCTAGGCTCAAAGAGATGTTAACGACGGTCCCAATTTTGAGTCAGCCCCTCCAAAGTGGCGACTTTGTGGTAGACACAGATGCGAGTGAGTGTGCATGGGGAGCTGTGTTGTCCCAAGTACAGGAAGGACAGGAGCGGGTCCTGGAGTACTACAGTAAGACCCTCAGCCGCGCCGAAAGGAATTATTGTGCCACAAAGAGAGAACTTCTGGCAGCTGTGAAGGGAATCGGACATTTTAGCCCCTATCTGCTCGGCAGACATTTCACTTTACGGACAGACCACGCGTCACTTCGCTGGTTGATGAACTTTAAACAACCGGAGGGTCAAATTGCTCGGTGGATAGAGCGCCTGCAGGAATTTGACTTCACCATTCAACATCGGGCCGGCCAGCGTCATGGGAACGCGGATGCTTTGTCCCGACGTCCGTGCGAAGGCAGTGGTTGCAAACATTGCGAGCGAGTGGAGGAGCGGTATCGCATTCCGGCCTGCGCAACCACGGTCCAAGGAGATATGGCGGAATTACAGAAGAAAGATCCGATATTACGTGAAGTCCGAACCTGGGTAGAACAGCAGAACAGACCCGAGAAGGAGCAGATTAGCGATTCCCATACCGATTTGAAGGCATATTGGGCAATGTTTTCAAATCTGAGCCTAGAAAATGATCTCGTTTGCCGAAAATACTGCGATGGCAGGGGAGACCATTGGCAGATATTAATACCGGATGGAAGTAAACGAATTATCTTAGAATTGTCACACGATGGAACATCCGGTGGACATTTCGGAGTAGAAAAGACGCTGCAGAATATCAAGGACGATACTATTGGATCGGCTGCACTCGGGATGTGGAAAGGTATGTGCTGAGATGTGCAATCTGTCAGCGGCGAAAGGGTCCAATTCCAAAAACCCGGGCGCGGTTACAAATTTATAACGTAGGATCACCATTCGAAAGGATTGCAGTCGACATTCTAGGACCACTTCCGATGACTACAAAAGGGAATAAGTTTGTGTTAGTCGTGGGAGATTATTTCACCATATGGCCAGAGGCTATACCCTTAAAAAAACAAATGGCAGAGCGAGTGGCGGATGCTCTGGTCTATCACGTCTTCAGCAGGTTCGGCTTACCACGACAGCTCCATTCCGACCAGGGGAGGAATTTTGAGTCCGCCATCTTCCAAGCGGTGATGCGGAAATTCCACATAGAAAAGACAAGGACCACTGCATTACACCCACAGTCAGACGGAATGGTAGAAAGATTTAATCGGACACTGTTGGACTTCCTCGCTAAATATGTAGCAGAACATCAACGAGGATGATGCCACCGGCTTAACTCCCGCTTCGTTGACCCTAGGGCGAGAGCTGAGAGTGCCTATACAGCTCTATACAGGAGAGCCACCAGCTATGAATGAGGAGACATTAAAATACGAGGAGAAGTTGTCCGAGCGGCTAAAGAACGTGTACGAGTTCACCAGGAAGAGATTGGCCGAAAAGAGTCGGAAGATGAAGGACCGTTATGACCTCACCGAGCGAGGGGCACCCTTTAAGAATGGGGATATAGTAATGCTGTACCACCCACAGAGGAGAAAAGGTCGTTGTCCGAAACTGCAGTGGGATTGGGCCGGCCCATATGAAATCGAAGAGGTGCTGACAGAAGTGCTTTATAAGATAAAGGATAAAGCCCGTCGCAAAGATCTGGTGGTACACCGGGACCGTCTAGCTCCCTATAAAATGTGACGACAACAGCAATAAATGAAGAAAGAGAGATAGGCAAAGTGGTTGAGAGCCTAAAAAAAAAAAGAGTGGAAATCGGGGTAAATTAGAAAAAGAGCGGATTCTGAAGGTAATTTAGAGGGGATAAAATGTAGCAATGGTATGGGCACGGTACTTCGTAAACACCTCACGATCGCCTAGGCTAAATTAGCGGTGGTATATCCTCCTATGGTTTACAGAGCTGGGGACAGCTCTTTCCGTAGAAGGGGGGTAGTGTTACACTGGTACACCCTTGATCCGGTAATCCCCTGATTCGGCCGTTATAGTCGAAATCTACCGGTAACCCCTGCCTACCCCTGCCTTAGTCTGCTACTTGAAAGGGGAACAAGTTGTTCCGGGGAGTAGGCAGGACACCGGGTAAAAATGAAAAACTAGGATCAGAGGAGTTCGGGGGCAGTGAAAAAATAAATGCGAGACGGGGCGGTCGGCAAAAAGAAGAAAAAAGAAGAAAAGTTTTTTGTGCGCAACCGGGAACATAGTTGTAGGAAATATACAGAATTTTGCGGGGTATACCGGTGAAGTGTAGTGTGTGCGGCCCGGAATTAGTGTGTGCGGCCCGGAATTAGTGTGTGCGGCCCGGAATTAGTGTGTGCGGCCCGGAGTTAGTGTGGTGTGTGCAGTGGCCTGCGTACGGTGTCCTGTGCCGAAGAGAGAAGAAGGAAGCAGAGGCCCTCCTGAGAAGGAAGCGAGAAACGTAGCAGGCAAGAGAGAAGAAGGAAGCAGAGGCCCCCCCCCCCCCCCTCCCCGAGAAGGAAGTAAGAAGCGCAGGAGGAGAAGAGAGAAGAGAGAAGCGGCGCCACCCACTCTTCAAGAACGGAAAGCCCCGGAAGAGGCTCAGCACGGAAAAGTGCGAATAAAGCAGGTGAGTACCGTGCCTGTTTCCTCAAACCTTTTTGCTAGCCTTTCCCCTCCCCTTTGAAAGTCGGAATCCGCTCTAAGGTATTCCAGTCTTCAGTTAAGCGCCCCATAGGAAGTGTCCCTCTCCACTTCCCGCAGCCGCGTAGGCCAACCCGGCGTAACAGTATACTAGAAAAACTCGGAAGGGCACAATATTTTACCATCATGGACCTGGCAAAGGGTTTTCACCAGGTAATTATCAGGGAAGATGACAGGAAGAAAACGGCGTTTTCTACACCACTAGGACATTACGAATTCGTTAGAATGCCTTTTGGTCTAAAGAATGCTCCTGCCACCTTCCAACGTTTAATAAATTCCGTCCTCCGAGATGATATACTCATCTTTAGTACAACGATTGAAGAACATTCAGAAAACATCCAAAAGATATTGTCGTAATCATACACTGCAAGCCATGCGTCTGCACTTGAACTTGACGCCAACAATTCACCGGCTGCACGGAGTGATTTGCTTATCACCATGACCTGCCCTAAGCATGGTCGGTGATTACTCACTCCGTTTAATGCGAAGCACATGCGGACTTCATTGGGTTCTATGCATCCACGGGCCGGTTGAGTAATCGTACTCATTTGCTCGGCCCAAATGCTATGTAAACATAAAACACATGAAGAAACCGAAACGCAGGCGCCAGTGAAATGCATTGGGCGAGCTCAGGTTGCGTAAGACCAATGGGTCAAGCAATCAGTGCAATGCGTGTAATACGACACCCCTTTTGCATTCGGGTGAATACGTACGCCAAGAGAAAGAAAGAAGTATCGAAGAAAGTGCTAAAGTGCTAGGAGTGTGGCCATCGTTCAGTGTTTAGCACAGCTGAACAGTTTGTATAAATAGGGTAAGCAAATATGAATAAACAGGGATTTCTGACTTTACTTTCGGTGGTTTCACTTGGAGCGTGCTCTCGAGCTTGCTACAAATGTTAAACTTCTAGTAGTGCCTTGCAATATTGCGGCAATACCCCGAAGCATCCCCGAGGAGATAGTCTCCTCTACCTTTCCTGCTTTTTCAACCGGAGAAGAACATCACCACAATATTCAATAAACTAAGAGAGCACAACCTCAAAATTCAAATTGATAAATGTAAATTCTTCTCAAAGGAAACTGAATATTTGGGGCATATTCTTACCACAGATGGAATAAAACCAAACAATATTAACGTTGAAAACATTCAAAAGATTGAAATTACCACAGTCGACTAAACAAATTAAATCATTTTTAGGAATTACGGGCTACTACCGTAAATTTAGAAAAGATTATGCGAAAATTGCTCACGGTATGACTAAATATTTAAAGAAAAACACCAAAATTAACGTAAATGACACAAGTTATATAGACGCTTTTGAAAAATTAAAAAAGATACTAACTAATCCGCCTGTTTTGAAGTATCCAAATTTTGAAAAACGATTTAAACTTACCACAGACGCAAGTGATTATGCTCTAGGAGCAGTCCTAACTCAAGAAGGGCACCCAATTTGTTATGCAAGTAGGACCCGAAACGACCACGAAAAGAATTACTCAACAACGGAAAAAGAATTGCTTGGAATCGTATGGGCAGTGAATTATTTCCGACCTTACATCTATGGCAGGCAATTCGACCTAATGACAGACCACCAACCCTTGAAGTGGCTCCAAGCTAAACATAAAGGGAAAGATATAAACCCAAGACTCCAACGTTGGTTGCTAAAGCTTGCAGAATATTAGAAAACACAGTAATAAATAGGTTCCATACTCAAATAATTTTAACAAACAATAAAACTCAAGATAGTGAAAGAATCAATAGTAAAACAAAAATTTTCATCTGCTCACAAGATATTAAAAGTAACTATATGACAGATCTGTTTCGGCGATTTCTAGGAAAAGGCAAGATAGGAATTTTTTCGGAATTAAGCGAACATGAATATAACCTAGTCCAATTAAAACTGATAGAACTATTTGATAACACACTAAAATTTTAGAAATGCCAATACAACGCTAAAGACATAAGAAGCGAAGAGGAAGCTTACAAATATATAGGTAAATATCACAAAAAAGAAACCGGCCATGCTGGAATAAATGAAAATTACGAAGGTCTCAAACGTATAATTTACTTCAAAAATTTAAAAGAAATAATCCAAAAATACAGAAACAATTGTGACATCTGTAATAGAGCGAAATATGACCGTAAGCCAATCAAACCCAAATTCCATATAACTATAACCCCTTCAGACGTTAATCAAAGAATCCACATAGATACATACACAAACAAAAAGCATAATTTCATTACCTTCATTGATAAATTTTCTAAACATGCCATAGTATTTCACTTAGAGAACAAAAATAGTCTTACGTTAGTCGAAAAGATTAGATTATATCTATCAATAAAAGGAAAGCCCAGACACATAACAATGGACAATGAATTCAATTGCACGAACGTTAAAGATTTTCTAAATACAGAAAATATAGAAATGCATTTCACAAAACCAAATAGCCATACAGGCAACGCCGATATTGAGAGGTTTCACAACACTATTAGTGAAAAACTAAGAACTTTGGAAGCCGAAAGAAATGACCTATCAATACAGGAAAGAATGTTCAAATGCATCGAATGGTACAATAAATCCATCCACTCCGTAACTAAAGCAAGACCAATTGATATCTTGGAAGGCAAAGTTGACAAAACAAAGATCGGAGGATTAATAAAAGAATCTAAATTAAGTAAAATAATCAAAGCAAATAAAAATAGGGAAGATTTTACACCAATTGGAAATGAGGGTTACGTAAAAAACTATAAAATGAGACACAAACACGAACCTAGGTACCGAAAACTCCAACTTGATAACGTCTATCCAATTAATATTAAAAGACCAAATAAATTTTCAGGCCAACTTAATATTGACAGTTTTGATACTAATACTGACGACGATGACAAGGACGACCCGGGCAACATTGATGATTGAGAAAATCGAAACCAACAGCGGTTTTACCGAGATTAATTTAGGAGAAGTTCAGTTTATTCGAAATTACGACATTGTTTTACATATAATAGATACCGAAGAAATCAGTAATATTATTTTAGCTTTAGAATCCAACTTGGCAAATCTTGCTTTGGAAGATGAAAAAGGAATTTTAGCTTCAGAACTAGAATCGCTCAAACACACTATGTATACCCTAATTCCACATAAACACAAAAGAGGACTCCTTAATATAGTTGGTAAAGGTTTCAAATGGTTATACGGCACAATGGACAACGATGACCGTCAGAACATTGAGGAACATATGAAGACTATAGACATTAACAGTCCTAACGTTATTGACCAAAGTAACAGAGAAGTACATATTAACCATCACTTTAACAAGACATTTGTAACTCTAAAAGAAGCAATAGTGGACGATAGGAAGAAAATAACAGAACAACTGAATAATCTAAATCAGGGAAATAGGCAAATACTCTCAAGAATAATCCATTTGGAATCAGTTTTAAAAATAAAAATTATTAAAGACTCCTTAAAACACATTCAAAATAATATAGCTTCGAGTAGATTAGGAATAATGGGAAATATAATAATATACTCACAACTGAAGAAATAGACAAATATGAAATCGATTTAGAGAAATTGCAAAACATCAAACCTGGAACATTTAAATATGAGAAAAATAAAATTATCTTTGCTCTCAAAATACCTAAAGAAATGTTAAAAACCAAATTATACCTGATTACACCTATGCCTAGCAAAAATTTAGAAGAACTACTAATAGAAGAACAACAAATTGTAAAACTTAACAATACTGTATACAAATATGTCAATGATCCAGATTATAAGAATTTAAAAGAACTAAATTTATATATTTATTCCAACCAACCAACTGGATTTTGTACGAGCCCAGCCGCAAGGTATTCCTCATATTATTACTTATTTCAGATATCGCCCTCCTTATATCAGAACAGTGAATGTAAAAATTTGCCAGATTCATGAATGTACCACATTCGGTTTCTGGCCCTCCTAATTGAGAATAAATTCTGCATTCCCTCTATTCACGTAGTTTAAAAATTCTGTTTTCACAAAAACTTTGCATTCAGAAAGATTTATCACACTAACTAATAAACCCAGAAACAGAAAATTATCACTTTCATCTTTCTAGCATTAGGCGCACGATATTTCATGAGCACAATCGGGTTGAAATTTATGTTATGTACCTTTTTTTGAGTTTACTCGAAATGAGTTTAATAGCTGAATTATATATAAAAGTCTAATAGGAAGCCTATACATGAAATTCAGACATTTCAAGTCATTTCGACTACAGTGCATTTTTTTCATGAAAATCTATTCTTCAGATGCCTGATTCCATTGAGTCATCGAGCTCAGAATGCGATTTTAAAGTTGGTTCGCTATTCTAAACGTTTACCGAATTACGTGAGAATGCACGCAAATGGGCACGAATGAATGGTGAAGACATAAAAATAAAATTCAGTCACAAGATCGACGAATCTACAATCAACGAAGAGGAGAAAAAATCCAAAGATTTAGCCGAAAAACTAAAAGCTTTGAGAAGTAGGGAAGTGGTGTTTTGTTGCACGAAATTCGATCTGAATTTATCAACAAAACAACATTGTCTTTATGGGTGAGCAAACATTTAACCTCTTACATTATTGTCATTTATAGTTTATGAAATTTATGTCTGCAATAATGAGCACCATTAACTGAATAATATTGTGATTATTATATTATTTAAGAATACAAGTAAAGCAATGCCCTGCAGAAATTCGAGCTAAGTTGGTCAAACTGGACAGAAGAGATCTAAGCTACGTAGAAGGAAAATGTGAAAAAGCATTAAGAGTAGAACGCATCAACGAGGAACATGATCATGAGTTTTATAAAAAAGTAGGGAAGAGTCTATCTGTCTATAAATTTTGATACACTTGTTATTTTTTAATATTTTATCCAAAAAAATGTATTCTGTTTCACAGTTGGAAACAAAAATGGCAAATGGGAAACCAAAAAGAAGTCAAAAGCACAAAATCAGATAACTAAAGAAAAGATTATTGATCCTACAGTAACTTTGGGCGACTCAACCGAGGCACAGAATCTCCAAAAAAAGTAAGATTTTACAGTAAAACACGGATATAACACATTTATTTTGCTATAACAATTTGTGCAATTAAACGGGCTCTGAAATCCGTTTGTGCATTTTTTTGTATTGTTAACTATCTGTGTACTTAAACGGGAAATAAGGCAGAAAGAGATATCAAATTGGAAAGATTTTTAACTCTTGCTTTAATAAATGGAGTGAAAAGGAAACTTTTTTCATAACTCCACAAGTAGGGGAGAAAATATTTTTAAAGATGATATTCGTTCACCAAAATAGAGATTTAAAACTGGATGAATGTTTATATCTGTTGATGCTAACTATCAGTATGGCGCTTAGCTTCTCTGACTATGACACTTACGAGGAGGAATCGAAACCAAATGTCTCTAACTAACTTGGTTAAAATCCAAGTACCAAAACCGTCCAATTTAAAATTAAGGGTATTTTGGTCAAGAATGCTGAAAATTGAGGTCCATCATATCCATAGGTCATATTTCACTCCAGTTAAGAGCATTCGGCTTCTACAAAGCCTTCTTCACTTCGAGGCTCTGCTTCAGTTTGTTTAATCCTTCATGTTCGCTATGCTGGGTGATGGGTCCCATCTAACGCTATTAGGACAACCGCACCTCAATTATGGTTCGAGCCAGGCTCGAAACCTGGGGACATCGAGGTGATAGCCCAGCATACTTACCACCGAGCTATTAGGTGTTATAATTAAACGGAAACATATTAAGGGTTTCAATTTTCACTTTTTAACACTACAGAGTCTACAAGCAAGTTTTTTCTTCTTTTTTTGGCGCACCTTTACATATATAATCATTTATCATTTAAAAATAAGCGTGTAGCAACAAGGCGTGCATAGAATCTGGAGTACAGCTTATCTGAACAATATAAAAAAAATGTTTTTAACATTCTTCTTACATAAGCATAGAATAAACTAGGATAAAGACATAAAATGAAAATGGAAAATATGTTGTTCAAATAATTCATTCACCTGACCATTTTATTTTCTTAAGCGTTTTGCACTTAAATTATTTCCTCACATGGAAAATAGGTTTTGTGTGAATAATATTATTGGTATTAAGAGTGTTGTGCATTTAGACGTTATGTACTTTATCCGTGTTTTACTGTATCAGAAAAAAAATCATTTACTTTATCAACTATTATTATTATTTTACAGAAGCACAAAGTGTTCTGAAAAAGCTGAAATAATTGTTAAATTTGATAATATTTTAACCGAATTAAGATCTATCGTTATAAATTCAGCCCCTCATGAGCTCGAGGCCAATTATAACAAACTAAAAAAATTACACGAAGAGTTTCGTGAAGGTGCAACAAAGTCGCTGCCTGTGGATGGAGACTATTATACCACACATGAGGAAAGGGAAAATGATTCCCCAACTCTAGTCAAGTTTTCTTTGGGAGAGCAAAAAGGATTGCCAACTCAATAGGCTATTTGACTGGTTTCTGGAAACCATTTTAGAATATTAAATGGTGTTTACTAAGCATATAAAAAGTGTTTTCTTTGAATTTTTTTACATATTTATTCAGAAAATATCAATTAAAATTGCACTGTTCAAATATCCCACCAAAACGCTACCTTGAGCAATATGGCGTCGCACTGGATTATGTGACGTCACAGGTTAGTAAAGAAAACGTCAAGTCTCAAGTTCATTAGCATTCTGTTGTGTGTGTCAATTTTGACAATGATTTAAGCAAGAAAATGGGTTACAAATGGTGTGTAGTGCCAGCGTGTACAAAGACTTCAATAAAAACTCCAGAAAAACTATTTGTATGTGTTCTTTGTGTTCGGGACAGATCTTGCATTTGACAGTACAGAAACCAAATTCACGTCGCAGTTGCACATAACCGATGGCATCATAATAAATCACTTTTTCAGCACACGTGCGCGGTAAGTGGTACCTTACCGCACGGGTTTCCATGCGGTAAATCATCAATTAACCACGGTGCGGTAAGTAGCCGATTGCCCACGATGGCTATAAACGAACTCGCTTCGCTCGTGCGTCTAACACCGCCATCGTGGGCAATCGGCTCCTTAGCGCACCGTGGTTAATTTATGAGTCACCGAATGGAAACATGTGCGGTAACGTACCTACTGCTTACCCCGCACTCGTGCTGAAAAATAGCATACGTAACTCGGACTTGTATCGTAATATACTATTTCAGCACACGTGCGGGGTAAGTGGTACCTTACCGCACGGGTTTCCATGCGGTAAGTCATCAATTAACCACGGTGCGCTAAGGAGCCGATTGCCCACGATGGCTATAAACGAACTCGCTTCGCTCGTGCGTCTAACACCGCCATCGTGGGCAATCGGCTACTTACCGCCCTTGTATCGTAATATACTATAACAGTTTAACGGTAGATCACTAAGTGAGTTAATAAAGTACTTACATTGCTGTTTCCACATTTTTAAGTTCAGCAGCATAAAAATTAGGGTTTTTTGGCAGATTTCCGCTATCTGCTTTCACAAAATTGCTATCCATATTCGAATGAAATACATAAATGCAATAAGAGAATCGTAAAATACAACAATATCACTTGATAATTTATAAAATAAAGTTTTAAAATCACAAGATTCGCAAGACACCGAGAAGCGGTAACATAATGACATACATATATTATTTACTAAGCTGTGACGTCAGCGTAGATTCAACCAATCCAGACCGTTTTCGATCACATGGCGCCTGTTTGAATAAAACGAAGTTTTTTCACGGTTTTTTAAATAAATAATCCATTATTTTTTATTCAGATTAATCCAAATTGCTTTCAAAACCAATAATCTATGCGAATATCAATAATTATGTAATTATTTTCAAATAGCCTATTGAAAGAGGGTGTTCACTTGCTCAATATGTCAATACCGAAATCTGTTGACAATTTTCAGATCTTAGCGCAATCTGCTTTCAAATTTGTAGAGATCTACGGCGGCCACGACAGCAATAATGCTAAAAATATTTCTACCACCGAACCCACCAACATTGACAAGGCCGAATACATCATCATAGACTATGAAAAAGACAAGGCCGATTACGACAACGATGAGGCTTACAACATTGCCGTCGATTGCGGCAAAGAAGAGGCCAATAATATAGTTGACGATTGCGACACCAATGAGGCTGTCGATTACGATATTGAACAAGCCGATGATATCCTCAACGATTGTGACATATCGGTGAGGCCGATATCGTCTCCGCTAGCCATATCGATAAGGCCGAACACATCGCCGATGGCAGCGACATTGTCGAGACTGGTATTAGGGGCAATATAATTAACGCTAACGGCAATAATACCGGCCTGGCGAATATTTAAATGCCTGCAAAATTCCGGACTAGAGGCAGACCAAAAAACTCAAAGAGCAAGACTGTTATTGGGCTCAATCGCAAAAAGCAGTCAAAAACACCTTTAAGAAATTTGCGGGATAATATAGAAAATGAACCAAATAAAAAGACCGTCCATTTTCTGAAGAAACAGCCCATAGAACAGCTAAAAGAATTGATCGACTTCATTTTATCGCCAGAGCATCTTCAAGAAGCTCTACAAAAAACGCCAAAAATCAAAACAAGATCTGGATGGTATGAACACTAAAGAAATGAGCGATGCTCTTGGAAGCAATGAAATCCCTCTCAGCAGGGATTCAACACTTTCTTGAACTTGCAGCTATAAAAGCAGCTGAAGATCCTTGGACATGTGGCACATGCAAAAAAAAAGTGGGTCCCAACTCCATCAGGTGTGACTCGTGTCTTAAGTGGCATCACATAAAGTGCACAGGGGCAGTAAATTGTCCAGCGGAGGATTATTGGTTTTGCACATCTTGCGCCAAAAAAGATAATTAATTGTACACCCGTTATATATACATACATGTACTTATATTGGGCCGTATTCTAGGTTCCGATGGAATTCAATTCCATTCGAAACGTAGCACGTTGGAACGTTTGGAGTGTTCAGTTAGCGGCTGCTTTGAAATTTCCTACATTTTGAACGGAATTGAGTTCCGTCGAATGAATGCCTTTTTGTGTGTCCAATCTTTTTCCCATGCTGTCTTAAAAACATACATTTGCCATCCAGTTTGTAGGATCCAGTCGTGGACTAATCGCCATCGTTGTTAATCGACTGCAAATAAAAATGTTGTATTATTATGCTTAATGTGAACCTTGCACGAAAGAAAAATATTTTTCCTTTGAATTAAATATAGTTGTTCTGCGTAGGTACTTGTCCATTACGTTTATGCATTAGTTAAAAATTGTATCCTATAACTATCAGAAAAACGAATGATTTATAATATAATAGTATATGAGTTTATGTATAGTCGTAGAATAAGAAAATGTGTACGATGAACTGTAAACGTTAATGGAGCCTAAGTTTTAAAAAGAAAGTGCTTGTATGCAGGTATGGTACCTACGCGTAACATGTTAAATGCAGATATGATTAATCAATGAAATGCGCGTGGGTAAACTTGCCGTTTTTCGACATATCTACTGCCTTTTACCAAATGTTCTAGAAATTCGAATTTGTCTCAGAAATATTCAAATGACTGAAGGACTGAAAATTTCCGGCGCATGGTTCATTATTTATGCAGGCTGCTTTCTAATACGCAGTGATAGCGCAGTACACAACAATTCAGCTTCAGAGACTGAATTGTGCAGTACTGCTATATCAAAACGTCTTGGAAAAAAGTCTCAGTACCTGGGGTGGAATAATTTATCTTGTTTGGAGTCTGGTCAAAACGACTTAAAATGACTGTATTTCTATAGGAATTTTGCATAAAATTCAGATATTTAATTTGTTTCGACTAAACTCGAAACAAGATACATAATTCCACTCCTGCAGTTAACGTTTTACGCGCATGTATCGCACCTGCGTATAAGCCCATTCTTTATAAATAAAATATTCGTGCAAGTTTTTGAAAAGAGTCTATGTGCACTAATAAAGGAGAAAGTATCTTTATTGTTGAACAAAATTCTCGGGGAGTTAGGGCTATAGGCGAAACCCCGTTAACAAAAACGAGTGATCTGGTTACCTCTTGGTCACTTGGAAACACCAGAAAATTATACATGTAAAGAAAATACAGTTCTTTATTTGAATGACCGCGCGGCACTAACATACTGCAGCGCACTCCTGAGCATCAGAAAATATCACAACTACCTTACACGATAAGAACTGAGTATCTCGAACGTGGCTCAACAAGGGAGGCGTGTCACGTTTTCATAAATTCTAAAAGTTGTTAAAGAGAATTGACAGCTAAAGAATAAACTTTAAATGTCGTTTCTCTAATTTCAAGTGAGAACCACATTTGTAAAATAATGTTATATTAGTTATGTAATTGGTGAATAAATCTCTAATTTCAGAGCAACACAATACTGTATTATTTAAAAGCTGCCTAAATATTAAACAGACTTATATACATTTATATGTTTTCATTAATTAATCAAATAAATTCCATCTGGCGTTGCCTCAAAGAGCTGTTTGCAATCTTTATTTATATTTCCCCTTAATCCCCATTGGAAGTCATCTCTGCGATTTATCAAAGCGGAACACAAAATATATCTTGCGCTTGGCTACAGAACGTATAAAGTGTCCGGTGCCCACTTTGGCGCATGGGCTGTCATTGAAGCCAAGTTCAATTCCGAGTAGGGAATACCGGACGGAGAGTAAGGGCCGATTTCACCAAACTATTTCTAATCGGTCATTACCAAATCGCCTGTTAAAATTAACATAGATGTTAAAGTGTTTTATGTTTCACCATGCAAAATTAACAACTGGTTAGTAAATCAAGCGTTAAGTGAATTCCTCTCAATATTCTCAAATAATTCATTCCTCGTTCATTTCAAAAATTAAGATTAAACGTCACTAATGGTATTCACATGCGCAATGCAATCACAGGGCTGCAGTGACGTTTTCAAACACCAAACAGGTGTTCTGTGAATTTGTGCGTTGTGAGACTTCTTGTAAAGGACTTCTTCCGGTTCTTTATGTTTTAGGACTTTGTATTATATCATATGAATAAATTATCTAACGTTCCCAAACCATCTTAATTTTCGAAAAGACAGTGATATGCAGCTTCCATTTTGACTATAACAGGCCGTTAAGAGGTTACCGACTGTTCTGAGCGGCAAATAAATGTAACTCCTGATTAACGCACTTAAACGCCCCTTGGCACGTCGTGAAACACTCGCTAGCCTAAACTTTATGTCTCTAGTAACTTCAGGATTTCTTTCATTTCTTTGTTCCCTTATGTGGCCTTGACGGAACAGTTCTTCCCATGGTACAGTGAGCTGAAGTTCAGGGTCATCTGGTGGTAATTCTTCTTTTGCCTTTACTGCAATGTTGTGTAGTACTCCAGTGGCCACAATAACAGGAAGACATTTGTGTAATTGGATCTGCATTCCCAAAGCAAGTACAGGGAATCTTCGTTTCCACACCCCAAACAAGCGTTCAATAGGATTCCTGCTCCTTATTTGAGACTCATTGTAGAGTTTCTCCTCTGGTGTTTGTGGATTATCTAGTGGCATCATGATATATGGCCGATTACTGTATCCACTATCAGCCAATAGTACAGCATCACCATACCTGCCACTTTCAAACAAAGCATTTCTGTATGAAGCGTTCCAAATAGTCTGGCCTTGACTGCTGCCGGGCCATCTTGCCATCAAATCTAAAATTTCTAGGTCTGCACTACCGATTGCTTCTACATTTATGGACATGTAACCTTTTCGATTTCTAAAATATTCTGCAGGTGAACGAATACGTACATGTGTGCAGTCTAAAGCACCCAAAGCCTTTGGAAATCTTCCAATAATATAAAAATTTGTGCAAGATTGCACATAAAAAGTATGTCATAAGTGCCGCCTGTTTACCAGCAAGTGCGATCACCCCAAATATTTCAGCACAAAGTTTTCCACGCGTAACCTGCGCTACATCAGCATAAAATCACCCGCAAGCACCTAGCGCTGCATCAGGTTAAATTCACCTGCAGTACATTGAACTTATATTGATCATTATTGATTAATTAGCAAATTGATTGTATAAAAGAGAGTAGATTTTAAGTGTTAAGTTGAATTGTAATAAAGTCGTTTTAAAGGTAACAACTTTTGTTTAATCTCTAAGCCCCCACCAGCGGTAAGCTAGAGAAGATATAATTCCAATATCCAACTTGTGCCCCCACCAGTGGTAAGCACAAGAAGTCAATAGTCCCTTGGCATCTAGCTACTAAGGGGGATTGAACAAATTGTTTTATTTCTGAAACAAAATCAAGATTAGGTTAGGTTGGTTTCATAGATAGGTACCTGCTTAGACAAATGAGTAGGACAAAAACAATTCCCAGAAACAATTTTGAGGAATCTATAAGTACTATCTATTACATGACTTACCGATGTGATGGGTATTCCAGTTTATCTTCAATCAAGTTCAAAATATCCAAGACTGATTCTTTTGATAAACGAAATCTCGTGCAAAAATCAACATCGTCGTACTCCTCGAAATTTTCTAAAATATCATTTTCGAAAATAAAATTGTATGCAGTGCGTCCATCTTGATTTTGATCGTCTGTTAGTTGTCTAACGGACCTCTAAAGCAGTAATTAGATTTAATGCCTTGTTAAGAGAATTTAACATCCGTTAACCCATGGTGGGACACTCGATAACTTTAACAGCTCGTTAAGTGACTTAACAGTGCGTTAAATATTTAACAGAGTATGGTGAAATTGGCTCTTAAGGGGGCCGATACATGTAAAAGCAAAAAAATTTTTTTTTTTTTTTTCGTCGGGAATATATTCTATAAGGTGTTGAGAACGTGTGTCTAAGAGCGTTTCCCGATATCTCAATCCGGTCTCATGGAATCTCACATAGAAGCGGCGATGTCAAGTAGCGCGGGTGAGAAGCTGTCCATCGCCCCGGCTCCAGACCGCCCCGCTCTTAGCTTTTCGTCTATTATTCCCAAATTCCTCAGCTATTGTTCTAATCGAAGACAAATATTTCGAATTATTCTCGAGTAACGACCGCAGACCGGCACACATTTCTCGATTCAAAAGAAGCAAGAACGGCTCGGAAAGAAAAAACTTTTGCCGTTAATCAGCTGCGTGCACAAGAGGAAGAACAACTCTACGGTGCAGGAATAGCCGACTAAAATATAAGTAGAGAATTCGTCTTTTCACTTCCCCAAACTTTGAACTCAAATTCCTCGAAACGACATTTTCGACTACTCGCTGCACGATAACTTTATTAAGAAAGGTTAAATTACGCTGAAAATTTTACCGTAGCTTCAAAAGACCCTTGTCTACTGGATGAACCTAAATTTATAGCCGATTTCGCGAATCCCCGACCGTAGAGGTTGCGAATTCAGCCAAAAAAACAAGCAAAATTTTCATTCAAGTCGCATTTGGGGAAGAAAAATTGTTTTGTCTTAAAGTTAGGTTCACATTGAAGCCACAACTGTTTTTTAACAATTTCTTCTTCCTCCTTTGTTTCAGACCAATATTACCGCCGCGAGAACGCAGCGACTGAAATATGAGGGGGCTGTTGCGTCACGGGCTTCGCCGCCATTTTGAAACGCCGGCACTCGAAAAAAAATGTTTTATAATGTACAAGCTCTTGTGGTAAACTAATAAAAAAATTAACTCGATCCGCTTATTCCTTCCCTATCAAAAAAATTCTTTAAAAAAACTCTCTTTCAATGTATCGGCCCCCTTAAAGCAAGCAGTAATCGATTAACTAAATCAATAGATTTTTTTAAAAACATTTTATCGGCGCTTAAATGATATGTATGATACGAAGTCACAATTCGAGTACTTGGAGGCCTCAGCAAGTAATCGAATTGTGATTTCGAATAAGTTCACCTCGCGATTATAGTCCGGTCAAAATAGACGAAAAAATAGAGGTACGTTTGCAATAATTCGCATAGAGCTGAAAACTGGTACATACCTTGGGGACATTATTACAAATAAAATACTAAAAGTCCCCATCGATCCGACATCTGCAAAAAAATTTATTCAAGGTCAAAAGTCACCAAAATGTTTTTTTTTTTTCAATTTTTCTGCTTAACGGTAAGTTTTATCATAAAAAAAGATCAGACAAAAGTTGTAGATCATGAAATTATCTATAAAAATTGTCCTTATAGTTTTTTTTCTAAAAATCACCGTTCCTGAGATATTGCGATTCTAAATCACCGAAAACAATAATATGTACGCTGAACCGCCTATGCACACCATCGGATGTCTAATATGAGTAAAAATACTGAAAAATTCTTTGAATATGAATTAGCCCCCTATCCATTATCACTCTTCGATGAAACTGGAATATGTAAAACACAAAAATCAGCTATTTACGTTTGTTTTGAATTAGTGAACATTGAAATAGACAACACAAATGCTTAGCTACAGATGTTAACATTATGCTGACATTTCTTAATATCGATCATTCCTAATTTCAGCGAAAATTTAAGCAATTTCATTGCGCCAAAACGGAACACAATTTCTTTATTTATTCGAGAAACTCGGACATGGACAGGCGATTCCGAAGTTTACCGGGAAAGCCGTGTACCTACCCGTGTAAGCAAAAGTTCACATAAATTGCAAACAATCCCGAAGTTTGCCGAGCAACCCGTGTACCCGTGTATTTACACGGGAAAATCGGGTGCGAATAGACACTGCCTGAATTTTTACTATGCGTGTTTTCAAATCAAATCAAAGAAGAACAAAGTTATGGCAGATTTTGTGATATTATTTATTTAATTCAGCTTAGGATATGTAAATAAATATAAATTAATATTCATGTATTTGTTTATTGAAATCCAAGCAAATGTTGGTTTGACACTTTATAAACAAGTCTAAATATTTAGCGATATCAAATTCATAATCATCTATAGATGGCTGAAAATAATTGCTTTAAGTGTATAGTATTTTTTTTATCTTCTTTCATCTATGTACACTTACAGTGACTCCAAAAAGTATTCGCTCACCACACTATCCAGGCAACTTTTATTAATAACTTTTAAGGCTCGGATGATAACACAACCAAATGTTAAGTAGATTTGTTTATACATATGTTAACTTCAAAAGTAAAAAGTTTCAAGTTCATCGATTTCGAATTACGCTTTGTATTAATGGAAATGCCGGCAGGCTCCTCAATTCAACGCACAAAAAGTATTCGCTCACTTCCAATATATAAAAAAAAACGCCATTTTTTGGCACTTTCGTTACCAATACTAATAATAAGTGTCTTACTTAATATTTGGTAGGTCCTCCTTTCTGCTTAATTACGCTTTCCAATCTATGTGACATGAATTTTATCAGATTTTCCGTTATTTGTGCAGATATAGTATTCGATTCTTTTAAAAGAGCAGTTTTCAACTGTATTTTATTAGAAATGTGACAAGTTTTTACTTTTTCTCCTGGAACATCCGATCGATGTTCTATGGGAGTTTTATCTTGCGATTTTGGAGCAGTTTGAAGGTATTGTGGAACATTATAGAGCAACTAGAGCTTGGTATTCACAGCTGTGTGCTAGGGATCATTATCTTGGGTGAATATAAAGTTATCTTTTATACTCATTTTTTCGGCACTTTTGTGTAAATGATCCTTTAAAATGTTTACATACATTTTGTGGTCCATAATAACATTAATTATATCCAGGTCATCCACCCCACTTGTACTCATACAACCCCATACACAAATAGAACCTCAACCATGCTTTACCGATGGAACTAAATTTTCATTATCCAGCTCTGTATTGACCTTTCTCCATATGTTGCATTTACCATCTAAACAGAAAATATTGAATTTACTTTCGTCGGTAAATATGACTCTTCCCCAGAACTTCTCATCTTTATTTCTGTGCTCTTTTGCAAAGCGTAACCCTTTTTTACGGTTTATTTCGGTCATGAAAAATTTTCTACGTGCTGTTCGCCATTGTATCCTGCTCGGTAAAGCACATTCCGAACAATCCCAGGTGAAACGGACTTTTCAATTTCAACGAGAACTTAACCTGCTATTTTTGGCGTACTCAATTTCGGATTTTGTGCAATTTTTCTAACTGTTACGCGTTCTTCAGCTTCATTCAAAATTTTCGGGCGACCATTTCTAATGCTATTATTTACAGTATTACGATTTGAAAAGCTATTAACTATTCCATTAACAGTAGAATATGGTCTGTTGATGTTTTTAGAAATTTCCCTCAATGATTGTCCTTGATTTCCTGAGTTTATCATAATTTTTCTTTCTTCCTCAGTTGTTTCTTTTTGCTTTCTACCCATTTTATAAAAAACATTAAAAAATTTTCGAAATACACTATGAATCATCGTGATATACGTTCAGAACAGCATTGCTTAGCTGCAGACTACGTCTGGATATTAGTTTGTGAAATTAGCGGTACTTTTAATCCGGGAGTGTGTGAGTGTGAAAGTGGTGAGCGAATACTTTTTGTGCGTTGAATTTTTTTTTATTAAAAAAAGTTGCCTGGATAGTGTGGTGAGCGAATACTTTTTGGAGTCACTTATGTCATTTTGTTCGACAGCGGATAATACAGCTTCTTCTTCTTGATGCCTTGCCTGCCAACTCAGTTGCCTTTGCAGAACCAAATCAGTATGTAAAATTTCAACTCAACTGGATAACGCGAAGTGGGTGAAATTTCAATCACAAATTTTCACCTACTACACAGGATATCGAACATAATAAAACCATCAAAAAAGTGTTCTCCTCTCCCCTACATCGGTGTTTTATTCCAAGAAGCGCTCACAGCCTAACAGATAACACCTTAGCAAAGCAAACAAATGCATAGTAAGTGCACCACTTAGAATCAATTTGACGATAATACTTACGATAAAGAGTAATACGTGGAATTGATTGTCCGCTGCTAAAGCGATAACTTGCATGATTGCTTGACTGAATTGTTTGTGTTTCTTGGAAATGCAGTTTCGGTGAAATTGCATTTCCGCTTATTGTTAGTGGGGCAATTTTTTAGATTCATTTGAACTCTGACTTTGTAATTACTTCTTTGGGAAATAATGTTGGAAAATTGTTTAGTTCATATATATGATAAAATGTGAATTTTCATAAATGTAATAATGCACCGACTTATATGGTATCTATGCCTAATGAGGGTAGCGTATTTTTGTTTGCAGCCGATAAACGCAAAATCAAAAAGTATACCGGGCCGGTTTCGATTAATCGGCCGCATATGTTTTGTGTAGGATCCATCGAGTGTCATAGGCTGTCATTTTATTACTTTACTACCAGACTCATCCCCGGCCTTGCACGCATATTTACATTCTTTGAAACTGAAATAGCCCACCTCAAAAGTTCAGTTAACCCAGAATCAGAATGCAGCGTCGAGTCCGGCGTCTCAGCGCTCAGCAGGATTGTGTGTTGCATGTACACACGCACACACTGCCAAGACGGCGTTGACGACATAATAGGAATTGTTCTAATTTGGAATTTTGAGCATAAAATTTTGTAAAAAAAAATTCAGGAAGAAGCACCACATGCATATATTATGCAATGCACAGCTCATAACCAAACGTAGGGGACACTGTAGTAGCAAAAGACAGAGTATTGTTACGGGGGCCGCCTAAAAGAGAAGAAATTAAATTAATGGAAATGTTATTTTAATGTAATAAATTACCTGCTCGTAGGAACTCACTTAGCTAAAGCGACGTTTCGCCAAAAGGGACCGGTCAAGGCCAGGTAGGCGGTGAAGGCCGGAAGCCGAGCTGGCCGGGATCTCGTTTTTGTTTTTGTAGAGTCTGGTGTGCTTTGAATAAGGAAAGACGTGCGAATAAGTTGAGAGTAAAAAATAGCGAATTTTGTATTCTGCACCGCGAATTTGATCTAAAGTTGAAGGGAAAAACTTATTACTGGCGCTTAGCTTATTCGGGAAGTGTAGTGAGGCGAAGGATTGACCAGAAAAACTACGGAAAAGCCGAGCATCGCGGGAGGAACGGGAACAGCCGAGCATCGTGGGAGAGACTACAGCGTGTCAGAACCCAGTGAGCATCCAGGACAACCGGGGACCACCTTCCAGGACCAAAGGAAAAAAGAACTGCGGTAGCCTTCTTTGAAGACGTCGGTGTTAAGACCCTATAGCGCAGTTGCCTGGCGGTGAGCTGTCAAAAAATTATTATTGAATGGTGTCGTCGGACGGTTTTATCTTATTTTTACCCAGTATTTTAATTAGTAACGCAAGTCCTTGAAGGTTCCCATTAAATCGGAAAATTTACAACATGCGGATCAAGCTCGATTTTTCGGAAATTTTTACTGACAAGAGAAAATATGGTTGTATTCGCATTCAGCAAGACTGGGCACATGTCAGCAGTCTGCTGAAATGTATCGAGGAATTTTACGAAATAACAAATACGGAGCTATACACAAAGGACGGGTGCTATTTACTACCTAACCAACAGATTTCTGTAATCAACGCACGGGAATTTTTAAGAGTAAAAGGACAACCCCTAATTGCTAAGAAGAAGAAGAATAAGGACGGGTCTCTCCGGTTCTGCATAGACTACCGGAGGCTTAACGAGGTCACGAAAAAGGATTCGTACCCCTTACCGCGCATAGACTTGACCTTGGATGCTCTGGGAAGATCTACCTGGTTCACTACGCTAGATCTTCAATCAGGGTATTGGCAGGTGGAAATGGACCCAGCCGACCGCGAGAAGACGGCGTTTACCATGGGCAACGGACTCTGGGAGTTCACGGTTATGCCCTTCGGACTCACGAATGCGCCGGCGTCATTCCAACGCCTCATGGAACTCGTCCTGGAAGGTCTACCATACACCACCTGCCTCGTATACCTTGACGACATAATCGTGCACGGAGAGTCCTTCGAAGCGCTTATCGGACATCTCGACGCAGTCCTTAGTCGCCTGAGATTGGCAGGGCTGAAGCTGTCGCCGAAGAAGTGCCAACTTTGCCAGAGGAGGGTCAAGTTTCTGGGCCATATAGTTTCGGAAAAAGGGCTCTCCGTCGACGCAGAAAAAGTGTCCGCTGTGCGGGAATGGCCGCAGCCGAAGAATAAAAAAGAAGTTCAGTCGTTCCTGGGCCTGTGCGCATACTATCGGCGCTTTATTCTGAACTTCTCGGCCATCGCCAAACCTCTCACCGCCCTGACGGGGAAGAACGTAAAGTTCGAATGGTCCTAGCAGTGCGAAGAAGCGTTCACCAGGCTCAAGGAGCTCCTGATATCCGCCCCAATCCTGAGCCAGCCCTTACAGACGGGGGAGTTCATAGTGGACACGGACGCTAGCGATTTTGCCTGGGGTGCTGTACTCTCCCAAGTCCAGGATGGACAGGAACGCGTGCTGGAATATTACAGCAAAACCCTCAGCCGTCCAGAGAGGAATTATTGCGTAACCCGGAGAGAGCTACTCGCTGCGGTGAAAGGAATAGCTCACTTCAGCCCCTATCTCCTCGGCAGACGTTTCCTCCTGCGTACCGACCACGCTTCGCTACGGTGGTTGATGAGCTTCAAGCAACCAGAGGGCCAAATTGCTCGGTGGATAGAACGTCTACAGGAATACGACTTCGCGATCCAACACCGCGCCGGCGTGAAACAGGCGAATGCAGACGCTCTATCTCGATGCCCTTGCGAGGAAACTAGCTGCAAGAATTGCCTATGAGCGGAGGAGCGGCAGGCAATCGAGGTACGTGCGACAACAGTCATAGGAGATATGGCTGAAGGGCAGAGGCAGGATGTCGTCCTGGCGGAAGTTCGGCGTTGGCTTGAGGAAGGCCGACCGGAGAGAGAAGAAATAAGCGCCGCGGATCCCTCTCTCAAAGCTTACTGGACGATGTTCTCCACCTTGAGCCTGGAGAGCGACCTAGTATGTCGAAAGTATCAGAACGGAACGGGGGATCACCTACAAATTCTGGTTCCTGACGAGCAAAAGAAGCGCGTATTAGAGTTGGCACACGACGGGCCAGCCGGCGGACATTTCGGAATGGAGAAAACGCTGCAGAAAATCCGAAAAGACTACTACTGGGTTGGCTGCACTCAGGAGGTAGGGGATTATATTCGGAAATGTTCGCTCTGCCAGCGGCGAAAGGGTCCGATACCGCGAACCCGTGCTCGTCTCCAGATCTACAATGTAGGTGCCCCCCTTCGAAAGGATCGCCATCGACATGTTAGGTCCCTTGCCCGTTACAACTAAAGGGAACAAATACGTACTGGTAGTCGGCGACTATTTTACAAAGTGGCCAGAAGCGATTCCCTTGCCAGACCAAACCGCGGAACGAGTAGCCGATGCTCTGATAGACCACGTTTTCAGTAGGTTCGGACTTCCCCTACAGCTGCACTCCGACCAGTGACGGAATTTCGAGTCGGCCGTGTTCCAGGCGGTCATGAAAAAATTCCGCATCGATAAGACCCGAACCACGGCGCTACATCCCCATTCTGATGGAATGGTCGAGAGATTCAACCGAACGCTGCTGGATTACTTGTCCAAATACGTGGCGGAGCATCAGAGAGACTGGGACGAGCATCTCCCCTTCTTGCTCCTTGCATGGTCCGCGGTCCACGACACGACTGGCATATCAACAGCCAAACTCACGTTCGGGCGTGAACTGAGGCTGCCGGTCCAGTTGTACACGGGAGAACCACCGCCCAACCAACTGGAAGCGTCCGAATACGAGGAGCAACTGGCGACGCGATTACGAGAAGTCCATAAATTCGCGAGGGAAAGGACGATGCGGAAGAGCCATAACACGAAGGACCGATATGACCTCTCCGCACGCGGGTCCCCCTTCAAAATCGGCGACGTGGTTATGCTTTACCACCCGAAACGACGGAAAGGCCGCTGCCAAAAATTACAGTTGGACTGGGTTGGACCCTACCAAATAGAGGAGGCGCTATCGGAGGTGATTTACCGCATAAAAGACAGGAACAAGCGGATGGTGGTACACCGTGATCGTCTGGACCCATACAGAACATGAAGCGGCAAGGGGAAAGAGGAAGGCCTTCAAGACCTCCGGCATTCTACGGTGCTGGTATCGCATTGCGAAGTCCGGTAGAACCCGGAAGGTCCAGGACATCAGCGGCGAAACAAGGCGACGAAACAAGGCGACGAAAAAAAGACGACTGCGAAAACAAGGAAGAAGAGGACCTACATAACCTCCGGTATTCTACGGTGCTGGGATCGCATTGCGAAGTCCGGTAGAAACCAGAAAGGTCAAGGAAACGGGGAAAGGGAACGAGACAGAAAACGCAAGAGAAGACGGAACGACGAAAAGAATTGTGAAAAAGACGGAATGACGAAAGGCAGTGCGAACAGGAGACGGAAAAAAAAGCGGAAAAGCAGCACGAGAATAAAAGGACGAAGAAAAAACGAAAAGAAGGAATGCACGGAGAGAACTGCTAAAAAAAACTGAGGACACGCGGAAAAGGGTAGTGGTGAAAAAAAAACGGAAAGAGGCGAGGCGGGACAAAAAACCCGCGAAATAAAAATAAAAAAATACTTGGGCTAAGCGGAAGAAAAAAACGTGGGCGGAAAAAAAAACCCTAAAAAAAAAATTTTTAAACTAACGAGGAAATACCGATTAAAAAAAAATGTACCTGAAAAAGCTGGGATAACAGACTGAACTGATTTAGGCTAAGATGAATAAAAAGAGGCACTCAAGACTGGGAATAAGGAATGAATTTTAAAAAATATCTGAAGGGAAAATCAAATCTGAGAACGAATAAAAAGAAAAAACCTAAACTTAAAGGGCAAAGGCAGGCTAGCAATTGCGAATTCGAAAGTAGGAAGTAATAAAACGCACGAGATTAAGAAAAAATAGCGAAATCAAATTTTTTTTGTCTTTCTTCCGTACGCGTAAAAAACGAGCGAATTTTTGAAATTAAAAAAATGCTGGGCATGGCACGCTCGACTCGATCCGAGCCGGAATTTTTTTTCCTAACCGAGCGAGTCGGAGGCGCTCGCTCAAACCTCCGCCGTTACAGGACCAGCTTGAGCCGGCCGACCTATAATATATTACGACATAAAATATCGCGCGCGGGCGGAAATGCCAACGGCTCAAGCTGGTCATAAAAAATAACACCACAGGCCACGTACCTGCAGAGGTCCAAACGAGCACCTACCTCCTACAGAGATCCCTCGGAGTCCCACGATGAGGGACGACTTCAGGAGGCGGATCCTACGATGAGAGGCAGCGAAGCATCCAAAACCCCGAGATCCCCACGGCCCCACTTTCCGGAGCTGAGGACAGCTCTTCCTGTTGACGGGGGGGGTAGTGTTACGGGGGCCGCCTAAAAGGGAAGAAATTAAATTAATGGAAATGTTATTTAAGTGTAATAAATTACCTGCTCGTAGGAACTCACTTAGCTAAAGCGACGTTTCGCCAAAAGGGACCGGTCAAGAACAGGTAGGCGGTGAAGGCCGGAAGCCGAGCTGGCCGGGATCTCGTTTTTGTTTTTGTAGAGTCTGGTGTGCTTTGAATAAGGAAAGACGTGCGAATAAGTTGAGAGTAAAAAATAGCGAATTTTGTATTCTGCACCGCGAATTTGATCTAAAGTTGAAGGGAAAAAATTATTACTGGCGCTTAGCTTATTCGGGAAGTGTAGTGAGGCGAAGGATTGACCAGAAAAACTACGGAAAAGCCGAGCATCGCGGGAGGAACGGGAACAGCCGAGCATCGTGGGAGAGACTACAGCGTGCCAGAACCCAGCGAGCATCCAGGACAACCGGGGACCACCTTCCAGGACCAAAGGAAAAAAGAACTGCGGTAAGTCCGTGCCCTCTTATTTTTTGCGTGTTTGTTGTACTCAGTGGTCGATTAAGCCGGCGGAATTAATCTCAAAGCGCGACCTCCCCCGGGGAGTTAATCCGAATTAATCTGACTTTGCAAGGGGAACGAGTCGCCTTAGTTGCGCATAGCTGCAATTTCGCTAACAGCCTTAAGCCTCCTATCAGCGACAGAAATAAAGAAGAAATTACTCACCTGTGGATTATTGCCGCCCGGGTTGAAATTCCTGGCAGTCTCTGGGGCTAGTGTTGTCTGTGCCTGCCCCTCGCCTCCTTCGCCGACCCGTGTTTCGGTGCGCTAGAAAGGAATAAAAACAAGTTAGCCCGGTGAAGTTTTTTGAGTGTTTAAGGTGGAAACCCAATGCACGCTTGCGGCGCTTTGACAGCGCCAGCCGCTTTGTCGGCTTTTGACAGCTGAAGTTGAATGCACGGTTTGTAAGGCAGCAAAACCCAGTGACAACGCGCCTGACGCGCCTGAAGCGGAAAGTCGGCCAACTTTCAACTTTTTAGACGCTTTTGCCGCTTTGACAGCTCACTTTTCGGTTTGAATTGAATTGTTGAGGTTGTGAAAATGAGTTTCGAGGAAAAACTAATAGAAGAGGTGAAAAAATATGATTGCATATTTAATAAAAAGTCAATTTCATACCGAAATCGAATTAAAAAAGCAAAATCGTGGGAGCAAATCGCAAATTTCACGGGACAATCAGGTAATGGAATTTTTATTTACTGAAATTATTTTAGCTGTGGTTTTTCTGTATTGAAATCCTAATAGGAATTGAGTTTAATAGAAAATATGTAATATTTTAGTGGACGCTTGTACTAAGAGGTGGAAAAGTCTCAGGGACCGCTTTGTAAAGGAGTATACGGGCGAGAAACAACATGCTACCTCCGGAAGTCAAGCGGCTGATAATTATAGGGAGTGGAGCTACTACAACCAAATGATGTTCCTGAAGGATCACGTTACGCCCAGAATATAATTGTGACATTTTATTTATTGGCATAAATCGATAGAAACAATGTTGCAATTATTTTGCAGAACTGAAACGAACTTCCGGGCTTCTGGTGACGAGCAACCTGGTTCAACTCCTCAAGTTGAGGAAACTTCGGCAACATTCATGTCGCCGATTGCAGATCTGAACATGTACAACAGCGAAGGGAGCACCGATTGTTTTATATCTTTTATAGTTTGTGCAGATTTATCGCTAAGCTCCAGTGTCTGCCGCAGTATTCTCCAACGAGCCGTTAGTATCCCGAAAGTGTTTTCGATAGTTCTTCGTGCTCTGGACAACCTCTTATTAAAATTTTGTTTTTTCTCATCCAAAAGAAGACCTGGATATGGTCTCATTATATTCCTCTTCAAAGGGAAAGCAGCATCTCCCACGAAGTAGTGTGGAAACGGTTCCATGTTTTCCTCTAGTGGCCGTGGATCAGGCAAATCAAGTGTTCCAGCTAGTAAACACTTGCCAAATTTTGATGCCTGCAGGATACCTCCATCACTTTGGGAGCCGTATGCGCCAATATCCACAAGTGTGAACGTATAATTGGCATCACAAACAGCTAGGAGCACTATACTGAAAGTGCCTTTATAATTGTAATATGTAGATCCTGAATTTGGCGGACATCTGAAAATAGAGGTAGATGATATATTCGAAACTATACGTAATTCTAACTAATTTACCTTAAGTTTACGTGCTTCCCATCTATGGCACCAACGCAGTTCGGGAAATTCCATATATTTTTGAAATCGGCTGCTATCCTCTCCCATTCGTGCTTATTGGGTGGTGATAAATATATTTGGTTTAAGGTATCCCAAATAAATTGGCATGTTTCCAAAGTTATGCGCCTAACCGTTGTAATGCCAATTTTAAAAGTTGCGGACAGATACTGCTTGCTCTCCCCATGAGCTAGGTATCTGAGAAATGTTTTAAATATTTATAATATCATTATATTATGACACTTAATACTTACATTAGAGTTAAAAATAACCGACATTCTGGTGATATTGGCGTCCGGATAGAATTTTTCTATAGTCCTTCCTTCAGCAAATTTAGAAGCACATCAAAATTTGTAGGTTGCATCCGTGTTAGTTTTCTGAACATTTCGGAATTTTTAATTCTCAACCGCATAAAATTTTTCTCGAAAAAGCCTTCCGTTTTACGATCTAAAAACAACTCCTGCACCCAGCACTTCCTCGTATGCAGTTTGTGTAGCTCTTCAAACATTTCAAACATTATTGTTAATAAAAGCACTATGTCCATTAATTCTATAATTTCCATGCCACTATCCACATCCATTTTCACTTTAATAACTTTATATATAATATTATTTTCCTCTTAAAGAAACCACGTTCGTTGTTTTCAATTACTTCAAAAAGCAAGCAAAGCGTACACTGGGTCTTGCCGCACATAAAGCGTTCAATATGACATAAAGCGACAAAAGTCGACAAAGCGGCTGGCGCTGTCAAAGCGCCGCAAGCGTGCATTGGGTTTCCTCCTTAATGTTTCCCTTTTCAGGTACTCATTGTCGTGGGGCAAGGCGGGTATTTAGAAATTTATTTTTTTGCGAGCATTATGCTAAAGGATTTAATGCCGTATGTGATATATATTGCCTGTACAATTTTAGAGCGGGTACGGCAGGTAATAAAAAAAATTGATTATTGGCAAGCTCCATGTTGGTGGCATCAATTACTTTGGTTGTATTACCGAAGCAATTGATACCAGCAGCATGGGCTGCTTATGCTGACCATAACAAAGTTTATTACGAAGTTGTTGTAAAATATGTGTAGGTTTTTTAATTAGCTTTTTTAGGATTTGTAATTGATTTTGAAATTGATATGCACTAAAATTAGATACTACTCCATGTTGTGCAACACACTCTGTAATATGTAGGAGATGATGGATGTTATAAGTAATTCTGTTTTGTCCAAATATAACTGCAAAGTTTTGAACAAATGTTTCAAATAAACTTTGTGCAGCTGTTAAATTTTGTAAACAATTTCTGGGGCATGACAGCATCCTGTAAGCCACATGCAATAAAAGGAAAATATAATACACATCTTCGCGTACTTTTTGCCTCAAAACTAAAATTCCGGTGTACAAAATAAATTGTCAGAATTCTGTTGCTTTCCAATTACGTATTTCCTGCATACTTCGTGGCATTCTGAAAAATTCTTTTGGTATAAATTTATAAAGAGATTGCAGATGGAAAGAAATACAGACTTTGTTTTCCTGTTTACTTTATGTAGAATTTTATTTTTCATAGTCTTATCAAATATTTTTTTGTTACTCTGAGATCAATTAAATGCATCGGATCAATTGGAAATTGTGACACCTTTTTTATACCTATTTCTTCTAGTGGAGTTTGTTTATTTTTGAAATAGTTGCGGTGAAACTCTACGTATTTTCTTTCCTCAAAATCTTTATCAGATATAGCAATGTGACAATTCCGTCGATTTTTTGTCCTTTCCGACAATATTTCGTGCACCCTTTAAATGAAGTGTGTCCCACTGTACCACACAAAAAAGATTTTGGAGGTGTATCGATAATAAATGCTCTAATACGGAAAAATATTCTCTTATCTTTTATTCATACATATTCCATTTTCAAACAAATCTTTAATCTCGTATATGAAATCGTGCAAATAATTTTCGATGCTAAGGGGTTTACTATTTCCAACATAAGCGCCAATCAAAACTATATTTATATTGGGAATATTTATAATTTTTGCTTAAATTGGCCACAAATTCATATTTGAACTCTTATAGAGCAGCAGACCATCTATACTTATATTAATTACAACTGAACTGCTTCATAATTAAAAATAATTTCTGTCACTTTCTGCAATTGGCTTTTTATCCCGTTGTGCCAATAATGACCTGGTGGAACAGTTCTTGTGATGGGTTTTTCGGAATCTCTTAACAATATTTTTGAACTGGTCGGAACATCTAAATTTTCTCTCTTTAAAATTTGTAATAATTGATGCATTATTACAAATTTTAAAGAGAGAAAATTTAGATGGGTGATATTCTAAACTCCATTTTTTTAATTTTTCTTTAACGCCAATTTATTCCCTTTTATCGCTACAGCTTGCTAATGTACAGTCAAAATCAATGCTTATGTTTCTCCTTGTTCGTAGGTCTCATCCTTCCGGCCGATTTCACTCACTAGTTTTCTGTTGAAATCGCTGGAGAAGATGGTAGACACTTTCATTAGATCGAACAATCTGAAGGCATTCCCGCTGCACGTTTGCACGTTGCGCAGCACGCCTATCAGAGAGGGAAATCCACTGACTCGGCCCTCCATCATGCTATCTCTTACATCGAAAGGGCTTTTCAAGATAAAGAAGCGGCCTTTGGTGTCTTTTTGGACATCGAGGGAGCGTTTGACAACACCAGCTTCTCTGCAATGGCCTGCGCCTTGCAGGAGCATGGTGTAAACCAAACCGTAACCAGGTGGATTATTAACATGCTGCAAAGCCGTATTGTATCCACTGAGGTAGGTTCCCACACAGCGGTGAGGAGGGCAGGTAGGGGTTGTCCGCAAGGTGGCATTCTGTCTCCTCTCCTGTGGTGCATGGTGGTTGATGGCCTCATCAGGTTACTGGACCGGAGGGGCCACTTCACAGTTGCCTATGCGGATGACATAGTGATACTGTGCAGAGGCAAATTCCTCAGTACTCTCTGCGATCTCCAGCAGCAGGCCTTGCGAGTGGTGGAAAGGTGGTGCAGGGACAGGAACTTGTCAGTTAACGCTGACAAGACCTCTGCTCTACTCTTCTCTAACAGAAGGAAGCTGGAGGGTCTCAGACAATTGAGAATATTCGATAGAGAGATTATTTACGCAAAAAGCGTGAAATACCTAGGAGTGATCCTGGACATCAAGCTGGACTGGAAGCTACATCTGGACTGCAAAACACAAAGGGCTATCTCGACCTTTTGGCAGTGCAGAAGAGCTTTCGGCCGTACTTGGGGCATTAGTCCAAAAATCATCCACTGGATGTACACTGCAGTCATCAGACCGAGTCTCTGTTACGGGGCGTTGGTCTGGTGGGAAAAAACAAACCTAAGCACCATCAAAGGTACATTATCTAAGGTACAAAGATTGGCCTGCTTAGCCATCACAGGGGCAATGAGATCTTCTCCAACTTCAGCGATTGAGTTGGCTCTCTCCCTGGCTCCGCTCGATATCATCGTGCAAAAAGAAGCGATGTATTCGGCCCTGCGCCTTGTTCAAAACAATCTATGGCGACCAAATCATCTGCTGATAGGGCATTCCAAGATCTGGGACAGATTGTTACATACCAACAGTTGCGTCCAAATGATCTCGGATTATGTGACGCCCCGTCTCAGCCTATGTAAAAGGTATGTTGTGTCCATTCCCTCCAGAATGGAGTGGGATGAGGACTATCTCGGTAACACAGTGTCGGATGCAAGCTCAGCGTGGTTCACGGACGGATCCCTTGCAGAGGGTCTGGCTGGAGTCGGAGTGTACGGTCTGAATGAAGATGTGTGCATCTCCCGCTCGCTAGGCAGATTCGTCTCCGTTTTCCAGGCGGAAGTTCTTGGCATCCTGATCTGTGCACAAGAGATTCTGAAGAGGAAACTGAGTGGGAAAGACATTTTTATTTTCTCCGACAGTCAAGCTGCTCTTAAAGCACTTGACTCGTATATGGTTTCGTCTAAACTCCTAAGTGAGTGTCGTCACTCGCTTGATCTTATTGCGACCTCTAACCAAGTCTCAATAATCTGGGTCCCTGGCCACTGTAACATAGCAGGCAATGAGACTGCGGACAGGTTGGCGAAAGAAGGGGCCTGCTCTTCCTTTATAGGACCAGAACCCTACGTGGGTGTTGCACCATCTCTCATCAGCCGCTCGATGGAAGATTGGGTCCGCTCCGAGCACGGTGAGAGGTGGGCCGCGAGAGTGGATTGTAGACAGTCTAAGATGTTCTTGCACCGGGTCGACCTAGGCCTCGGCAGACGTCTACTCAACCTCAGTAGATGCCAGTTGAGCCTAGCAATGGCCATTATTACTGGCCATTGCAGGCTGAACAAGCATCTTCATACTTTACGTATAGCGGATTCGCCGCTTTGCGGGTGCGAGTTGGAGGACGAGACTATTGCTCACTTTTTGTGTGCATGTCCGCTCTACAACAGCGCCAGAACCGCTATATTCGGGAACCACTATGTAGATCCCAGTGATCTACATAAACTCACGCTGCCCACCATCTTGAGCTTTGTTAGAAGAACTGGTCGTCTAACGGCTCAATCTGGGCACCGAGATTAACTCAGATGTCAGTCTATCTTCTCGAGGTTTGTACAATGGGCCTTTAGTCTAAGTGCAGGGTTTTTATACCCGCCTCATGATAATCTACATCTACATCTACAAGTCTCATTACTTATGGCAAATTGTTTTAAATAGTTTTCTTTTCCTGTTTTAATAGCACGTGCGATTTGACGCTTGCTTAATCCTTTTCTTTTGGTAAAACTTCTCATAATATAGTGGAATCAATTCATCTGAGTAGTTGTCTAACGGAACCAAATATTGCTTATTTTAAAAACATGCAATAAAATAGTAAAAACATAACTCACCGACGAAAATTTCCAATTCCTGTTTCACAACGCACTATTAAAAAATGTACCACACAATTCACAACAAAACGGTACCACAGTCCAAAGTCCACGCACGATTTTTCGGACCAAGAGATCATCCTCTGCATTCCGAGTAATTAGAAATGGAGTCAATCAATTCCATTTTCTATTAATTATTGAATTGATTTTTAATGTAATGAATTTCAATGTTCCTGCTGCGCTATTTCCCTTTCGGTTGCGTATGCGCACAGTCAGTTTTCATTATTTTCTGCGGCTCACCTGCCTGAACGATGCGCTCTTTGAACTTTCATGAAATAGCTTTCTGTAAGCTGGTGAATGCATCGCTCGCAGCGAAAAGGCTTTCAAATTTTTGTTCAACATGAGACTCCTTTATGCTTAGTTATTCTATGCTTATACCTACCTTGTAATCTTTGTATCAAAACATTAATCCAATAATTCACTCAGTTCAATTTTTGAAGTCAAGATGGGTAATAATCATGGTAATTTGATATCTTTTTTGCAAATTATAAAATGTTTGCAATAGGCAGCAGTTTAAAAAATTCAATTTAATGCAAGATTCCTGTTCCAGAGCAGGATATCAAAAAAACGCAGCTAATGTTTCTTTTCTTCAAATACTGGTAGCGCCCCATAAAAACAAATTTAAAAATAGGAGATTAATAATTTCATGATTTTTCAGACATTAGAACCGAATGAAAGGTAACGCGTAAAATTATCAAAAGAAAAATTTTTTACGCCGAATATATTTAATATGTAGGTACGTAGGCCAATCTTCTTTGTTAACTTCACTACTGGTCCAAATGGTTTTTTTTTTATTCATTCATCGCCTACAGGTAATTTTCTCGACACATTACATGCTGGGAAATAAGAAAATTTCAAAAATAAACACATTATTTGAAATGTCTGCCATAAACATTCTTCTCTTCAAAAGTTTCTCTATTAAATTGAGATATAATGGTTATTATAACCGAAATAAGTATAACCATAGGTATCACCCAGTTGAACAATAACAATTAAAGGGCAAAACCTTGGGGAAGTACACAGGTACCTACTGCGTACATGTCTTTATAAATTGTCAATTATTGCGCCTAATTGGAAACATTCTGGAAATGTCTAAAAACGGGGAGAACATAAAAGGAACGTATATTTCGTTTATACATATTATTCTTCAGGGCATGAATGATCTACCTACCGGAATTACCCTTTCAAAAACAATTTAAAGCTTGATTTATGTATTTGCAAAACAAATTAATTCCTCCGAAATCCGGAATGGAAAATTCGTGTTTCTGCTGAGCAAGAGATAGTCAATAAAATTGTCAGATGTATGGGGAAAAATTGAAATTAAACCAATTTATTACATATATGAAAGTATGTTAAGTATGCCTTAAGTGAAGAGAATTTTTATACTGAATTCTCGTTAACTGATGTCAATCAAGAATGAACGACCATGGTAACTACAAAAACTTTCTGAATGGAGATTGTTTCTTTGAAAACTTCATGGCATTTGTTAACATTATTCATACATAGTGCTCTTTGATTTGGCTCCGATTATTGAAACTGCTACTGCCGTGCACAGTGTTTCACCTAGAACATCGTAGCTGGACAAAATTATTTATGGAGGTTTTCGGTTTGTAATGTTTTTCTTAAATACTGTTATGAATATTTCTTACACAGTGTTGGGATTTCAGATATTAGTAGATTTGAGGAAATAAAATGCGTTTATAACGATTAACTCAATTATAATTCCATGAACTTACATGAAGTATTTTAAAACTATCAACCTTAATAAGATATAAACAAATTTACAATTTCTATTCCAATTCCTTCGATTGTATAATCTTGTGAGCTAAGGTTCAGCTGTAATAATAATAGTATTTTTCATCACAAGTTCGGCGGTGGGTTCGATAAGGTGGTGGGGGAAAGAGGAGTACGTGGGGGCGGAACGGAAGCGGGAGCGGAGCCCCCTGCAAAAAAAAAAAACAAATTTTGCTGTAATCAAGGCGCCCGGTCGGGCGCCGTGTCGATAGAAAAAAAAAAAAATTTTTTTTTCGTGCGCCCGAACAAAGACTTATTACGCGAAAGTGAGAGAAAATATCGTTATTTTCGGTGTTTTAGTTCTCATTGATGATATCAAAGACATGTTGAAACATGTCGATAACGTATTCGACAGAAATCCAAAAGTTATCTTAGCAAACAAAATTTCAATCAATTACGTCGCGGGATTCAGAAGTTATTCGTGTTTCTTTAAATAAAAAACTTTAAATAATTATTCAGTGTGCGACGATTCTTCAGACATCCGCTACTTCCGGTTGCGATGTCTTGCGATGTCTGCACGCATTTACTCTATCGAATTCAGTGTGCGATATATTTTTCAGCCATCCGCTGCTTCCAGTTGCGATGCTGCACGCCTTTACTCTATCGCATATAATAGGCGAAGTCACCACACCGAATTTTTGAATATTCAGGAACCGTTAAAAACAAAAATGCTAATATCTCGGAAACCGTTGCTCGTAGACGATTTTTAATGAAAATTGTATCCCCCTATCGGAAACACCCTAACCGGGGAGAGCATATAGAATTCATTGGCATTTCAAAAAATGTAATATTACTAACTTTAATAATAAATAATGATTGTATGCTAATATCTCGGAAACCGTTGCTCGTATTCAGTTGCCCTTCTGTGAGATCGAATATGGAAAGTTTGCCATCTGATCATATTTTACGGCAATGCCTGCTGAGGTACATGACATCAGACAATAATGTTGACACAATTGAACTTCGCCAGTATGTTGTAGCTACTGTGTATGGAACAAATGAACAACAAGACGCTGCATTATTTCTAACCGATCTCTTGAACCGTGAATATATCCTTAGAAATATTGTTGAATGCAAAGTACGTTATACTACGACATGTTTGAATGTCGCGTGTTCATACACGAGCACAACGATAGAACTAAGGACTGTCCTTGCAATATCAGTTGCTGGTGCAGAGAAAAACACAGTAACACTTCAGAAACTTCTTGACGGGGAGTTTGGGAAACGAGAAAAAGTCGATGCTATCTGTGAGCACTGTAATCATATTCAGAAAACTCGAAAAGCCGAAGTAGTATCTATTCCATCAATTTGTGCGATACAGCTTAAACTGTTTAAAATTCAGGATGGTGTCATATCAAAAATTGCAAAATATTCCATTAAAAGTATCCCCACTTCTAAACTTAAGATTGCAGGTCATTATTACAAAGTCGTGAGTGCAATATTTCATCACGGACTTCTTGAGAGTGGGCACTATATATGTAAGTTTGCTGCGAGATAAAAATAACTGGGTCGAAATTGACGTAGTACACATTACGAGAAAATCCTGGCCTTACAAAGGGGTTTATATTCTGCTTCTTCAGCAACAGTGAGTCACTCAATAAAAAAATGAGTGTAAAAAAATGTTCGGGGGCGATTTACATAACAACAGACGAATATTCATGTCCTTAAGCTGACCTTATCAGAGCCGGCTCGATTATAGACATTGCAGTATTATATGATGCAAAGGCGAGCGTAGCGAGCGCGATTTTTTTGGGTTTTTTCAAAAGACATGACCTTAATTAAAGGCAATTTTAAGACAATTTTAAGTTTTGTTTCTTTATATGTTATAGTCGCCATTTAAATCGCCGCGATTGCTCCCACGATTTTGCTTTTTTAATTCGATTTCGGTATGAAATTGACTTTTTATTAAATATGCAATCATATTTTTTCACCTCTTCTATTAGTTTTTCCTCGAAACTCATTTTCACAACCTCAACAATTCAATTCAAACCGAAAAGTGAGCTGTCAAAGCGGCAAAAGCGTCTAAAAAGTTGAAAGTTGGCCGACTTTCCGCTTCAGGCGCGTCAGGCGCGTTGTCACTGGGTTTTGCTGCCTTACAAACCGTGCATTCAACTTCAGCTGTCAAAAGCCGACAAAGCGGCTGGCGCTGTCAAAGCGCCGCAAGCGTGCATTGGGTTTCCACCTTAAACACTCAAAAAACTTCACCGGGCTAACTTGTTTTTATTCCTTTCTAGCGCACCGAAACACGGGTCGGCGAAGGAGGCGAGGGGCAGGCACAGACAACACTAGCCCCAGAGACTGCCAGGAATTTCAACCCGGGCGGCAATAATCCACAGGTGAGTAATTTCTTCTTTATTTCTGTCGCTGATAGGAGGCTTAAGGCTGTTAGCGAAATTGCAGCTATGCGCAACTAAGGCGACTCGTTCCCCTTGCAAAGTCAGATTAATTCGGATTAACTCCCCGGGGGAGGTCGCGCTTTGAGATTAATTCCGCCGGCTTAATCGACCACTGAGTACAACAAACACGCAAAAAATAAGAGGGCACGGACTTACCGCAGTTCTTTTTTCCTTTGGTCCTGGAAGGTGGTCCCCGGTTGTCCTGGATGCTCGCTGGGTTCTGGCACGCTGTAGTCTCTCCCACGATGCTCGGCTGTTCCCGTTCCTCCCGCGATGCTCGGCTTTTCCGTAGTTTTTCTGGTCAATCCTTCGCCTCACTACACTTCCCGAATAAGCTAAGCGCCAGTAATAATTTTTTCCCTTCAACTTTAGATCAAATTCGCGGTGCAGAATACAAAATTCGCTATTTTTTACTCTCAACTTATTCGCACGTCTTTCCTTATTCAAAGCACACCAGACTCTACAAAAACAAAAACGAGATCCCGGCCAGCTCGGCTTCCGGCCTTCACCGCCTACCTGTTCTTGACCGGTCCCTTTTGGCGAAACGTCGCTTTAGCTAAGTGAGTTCCTACGAGCAGGTAATTTATTACACTTAAATAACATTTCCATTAATTTAATTTCTTCCCTTTTAGGCGGCCCCCGTAACACTACCCCCCCCGTCAACAGGAAGAGCTGTCCTCAGCTCCGGAAAGTGGGGCCGTGGGGATCTCGGGGTTTTGGATGCTTCGCTGCCTCTCATCGTAGGATCCGCCTCCTGAAGTCGTCCCTCATCGTGGGACTCCGAGGGATCTCTGTAGGAGGTAGGTGCTCGTTTGGACCTCTGCAGGTACGTGGCCTGTGGTGTTATTTTTTATGACCAGCTTGAGCCGTTGGCATTTCCGCCCGCGCGCGATATTTTATGTCGTAATATATTATAGGTCGGCCGGCTCAAGCTGGTCCTGTAACGGCGGAGGTTTGAGCGAGCGCCTCCGACTCGCTCGGTTAGGAAAAAAAATTCCGGCTCGGATCGAGTCGAGCGTGCCGTGCCCAGCATTTTTTTAATTTCAAAAATTCGCTCGTTTTTTACGCGTACGGAAGAAAGACAAAAAAAATTTGATTTCGCTATTTTTTCTTAATCTCGTGCGTTTTATTACTTCCTACTTTCGATTTCGCAATTGCTAGCCTGCCTTTGCCCTTTAAGTTTAGGTTTTTTCTTTTTATTCGTTCTCAGATTTGATTTTCCCTTCAGATATTTTTTAAAATTCATTCCTTATTCCCAGTCTTGAGTGCCTCTTTTTATTCATCTTAGCCTAAATCAGTTCAGTCTGTTATCCCAGCTTTTTCAGGTACATTTTTTTTTAATCGGTATTTCCTCGTTAGTTTAAAAATTTTTTTTTTAGGGTTTTTTTTCCGCCCACGTTTTTTTCTTCCGCTTAGCCCAAGTATTTTTTTATTTTTATTTCGCGGGTTTTTTGTCCCGCCTCGCCTCTTTCCGTTTTTTTTTCACCACTACCCTTTTCCGCGTGTCCTCAGTTTTTTTTAGCAGTTCTCTCCGTGCATTCCTTCTTTTCGTTTTTTCTTCGTCCTTTTATTCTCGTGCTGCTTTTCCGCTTTTTTTTCCGTCTCCTGTTCGCACTGCCTTTCGTCATTCCGTCTTTTTCACAATTCTTTTCGTCGTTCCGTCTTCTCTTGCGTTTTCTGTCTCGTTCCCTTTCCCCGTTTCCTTGACCTTTCTGGTTTCTACCGGACTTCGCAATGCGATCCCAGCACCGTAGAATACCGGAGGTTATGTAGGTCCTCTTCTTCCTTGTTTTCGCAGTCGTCTTTTTTTCGTCGCCTTGTTTCGTCGCCTTGTTTCGCCGCTGATGTCCTGGACCTTCCGGGTTCTACCGGACTTCGCAATGCGATCCCAGCACCGTAGAATGCCGGAGGTCTTGAAGGCCTTCTTCTTTCCCCTTGCCGCTTCATGTTCTGTATGGGTCCAGACGATCACGGTGTACCACCATCCGCTTGTTCCTGTCTTTTATGCGGTAAATCACCTCCGATAGCGCCTCCTCTATTTGGTAGGGTCCAACCCAGTCCAACTGTAATTTTGGGCTGCGGCCTTTCCGTCGTTTCGGGTGGTAAAGCATAACCACGTCGCCGATTTTGAAGGGGGACCCGCGTGCGGAGAGGTCATATCGGTCCTTCGTGTTATGGCTCTTCCGCATCGTCCTTTCCCTCGCGAATTTATGGACTTCTCGTAATCGCGTCGCCAGTTGCTCCTCGTATTCGGACGCTTCCAGTTGGTTGGGCGGTGGTTCTCCCGTGTACAACTGGACCGGCAGCCTCAGTTCACGCCCGAACGTGAGTTTGGCTGTTGATATGCCAGTCGTGTCGTGGACCGCGGACCATGCAAGGAGCAAGAAGGGGAGATGCTCGTCCCAGTCTCTCTGATGCTCCGCCACGTATTTGGACAAGTAATCCAGCAGCGTTCGGTTGAATCTCTCGACCATTCCATCAGAATGGGGATGTAGCGCCGTGGTTCGGGTCTTATCGATGCGGAATTTTTTCATGACCGCCTGGAACACGGCCGACTCGAAATTCCGTCACTGGTCGGAGTGCAGCTGTAGGGGAAGTCCGAACCTACTGAAAACGTGGTCTATCAGAGCATCGGCTACTCGTTCCGCGGTTTGGTCTGGCAAGGGAATCGCTTCTGGCCACTTTGTAAAATAGTCGCCGACTACCAGTACGTATTTGTTCCCTTTAGTGGTAACGGGCAAGGGACCTAACATGTCGATGGCGATCCTTTCGAAGGGGGGCACCTGCATTGTAGATCTGGAGACGAGCACGGGTTCGCGGTATCGGACCCTTTCGCCGCTGGCAGAGCGAACATTTCCGAATATAATCCCCTACCTCCTGAGTGCAGCCAACCCAGTAGTAGTCTTTTCGGATTTTCTGCAGCGTTTTCTCCATTCCGAAATGTCCGCCGGCTGGCCCGTCGTGTGCCAACTCTAATACGCGCTTCTTTTGCTCGTCAGGAACCAGAATTTGTAGGTGATCCCCCGTTCCGTTCTGATACTTACGACATACTAGGTCGCTCTCCAGGCTCAAGGTGGAGAACATCGTCCAGTAAGCTTTGAGAGAGGGATCCGCGGCGCTTATTTCTTCTCTCTCCGGTCGGCCTTCCTCAAGCCAACGCCGAACTTCCGCCAGGACGACATCCTGCCTCTGCCCTTCAGCCATATCTCCTATGACTGTTGTCGCACGTACCTCGATTGCCTGCCGCTCCTCCGCTCATAGGCAATTCTTGCAGCTAGTTTCCTCGCAAGGGCATCGAGATAGAGCGTCTGCATTCGCCTGTTTCACGCCGGCGCGGTGTTGGATCGCGAAGTCGTATTCCTGTAGACGTTCTATCCACCGAGCAATGTGGCCCTCTGGTTGCTTGAAGCTCATCAACCACCGTAGCGAAGCGTGGTCGGTACGCAGGAGGAAACGTCTGCCGAGGAGATAGGGGCTGAAGTGAGCTATTCCTTTCACCGCAGCGAGTAGCTCTCTCCGGGTTACGCAATAATTCCTCTCTGGACGGCTGAGGGTTTTGCTGTAATATTCCAGCACGCGTTCCTGTCCATCCTGGACTTGGGAGAGTACAGCACCCCAGGCAAAATCGCTAGCGTCCGTGTCCACTATGAACTCCCCCGTCTGTAAGGGCTGGCTCAGGATTGGGGCGGATGTCAGGAGCTCCTTGAGCCTGGTGAACGCTTCTTCGCACTGCTAGGACCATTCGAACTTTACGTTCTTCCCCGTCAGGGCGGTGAGAGGTTTGGCGATGGCCGAGAAGTTCAGAATAAAGCGCCGATAGTATGCGCACAGGCCCAGGAACGACTGAACTTCTTTTTTATTCTTCGGCTGCGGCCATTCCCGCACAGCGGACACTTTTTCTGCGTCGACGGAGAGCCCTTTTTCCGAAACTATATATATGTGTTGATCACAGTAAGTTGGGATGAAATCTTCTAGGTTGAACACGGCAAAACTTGATGTTAACTCGTTGTTCACAGTAAATTGGGATGAAAACTCTCTGTTGTACACGGTAAAACTTGATGTTGACTCGTTGATCACAGTAAATTGGGATGAAAACTCGCTGTTGTACACAGTAAAACTTGATGGAAACTGGGTTAGGAATGCTTAAGTGTGGGATTAACTAAGGTTTAAAATTGGAAGGTAACAAAGGTTTTATTCTGTAAGACAAAGGTTTACTTTTGAGGAAGGAACGGTTAGTGGGAACAACCGTGTCGGTTGCGGATCTCGGTGCAACTCTACTGGTCGCTGGTCTTAATGCAACTGCCAATTTGCTTCGTGCCAAATTGGCTTGCACTCAGAATGCACTTCTGCATTGCATTCCTCTTGGTGCATTTTTCCCATGGATCAAGTTGCTACTTTGTAGCAGCTTTGCCTTGCGCTCGGCTTATCGCCGGCGGAACCGCTGACGTAGCGTCTGGGTCGCTGCATATCGGTGGTGTATGATGTCCGGCTGCCGTGGGTGCAAAATGCTGACGTGCATTTTGTTCTCTCCCGGTCCGTTGCTGTCGGATGGTATGCGGGAGGTTGTATATCGCTGATTTAGCGATATTGTTACAATTGAATTGAATTGTAACAATTTAATATTGTTACAATTTGAATTGTAACAATTCCTCGCCCGCAAAGAAATGGTGTTATTTTTCCGTGGAGCAATAACGCCTGTATTAAGTAGTGATGGTCGTCCCAGGATCAGGAAGGATTCCTTTGGATTGGTCCTGCCTAATGGCGGTGTTCTTCTTGCGGAGTCCAGGTCGCGGATAGTGGATAGTCGAAAGTGGATCGTGGGACGTGGAACGTGGCCCAGGTTAAGGTTTTATTGTAATATGGTGCTTTTTTTTTTGTTGTGTTACATAGCTTAGTCTAAATATAAACGTGTATAATTATTAATGTTTGTTGGAGTTTTTTTTTTGTTTGTGCCCTAACTCTTACAATGAATTATGGTATAGTTGGTTATTATTATTATTTTTTTTTTGTGTTAAAAACAAATTTCAAAGTTAAATATAGTTGGTTATTGTAATTTTTTTTTTTTTTTAACTTTGATTTGATTTAACTTATATTACTTAGCTTTTGAATTTGAATTAGAGTTTTCTTAATTTTATCCTCACCCTTTTATATATGTAATTCGCTTATTTACTTAAATAAATTTTATAAACTTACAAATGTTTTGTATTTTGTGTTTTGGTTTTTGGTGATACTGTGCTTGGGAGGTGGATTTTGTTTTTCAGGTTTTTTTTTTTTGTTATTGTTCTCCGTCTATACCAGCTGTAGAGTTCTGGTGCGGGGCAAGGTGCGTGTGTAAATTATGTGTGTAGGACCCTATAGTCGGTATAAATAAATATACTTAATTAATAAAAATGGGATACCACGTCCGAATTATTACGGAGTGATACTGGGGGGTTTATATGTAAATGTACTATCTGCAATGCCGGGACGCGAAACGTAGTGCATTGAACCGAATGGAGCGATATCTAGCAGAAGCAAGTATCGTTTCGGATAGTAGAAGTTCTTCTGTGGCCAGTAATGTTTTTGGATTAAAGGTTCTTAAAAATGATAAATAATTTCTCAAATAACTACTATAAATAACAATAAGCCTTGAGTGCGCCAAATTGTTATGTACACCCCGGGTATTTGAGGGTGTGTGTTATTATGAGTAGAGGTGGGCCGTGGTAGTCCTTTTGGACGGTGGCCATCGGCCTGGGGCGTTGGCTAGTTCATTAGGGAGGTTGGTCCTTTCTAGACAGTACAAGAGAAAGGAAACCAGAGGTAGTAATAACCATTTGTTGAAGGCTGCACCAAATTGTCACGGGGTGTCATGGTTCGTTGAGGAGAGTGCCGGACATGGTAATCCGAGAGCGTCTGTTTTTAGATAATAGCTCCCGTCGAATTATTAGAAGTGTCTTTTAAAATGCACGGTTAATTCCTATATTGTAACCAATATAGGTACGCCCAGTTGTCGAGATTGTTATATACACTCCGGGTATTAGGGGGTGTATTTTGTGTTGTGTTGGATGCTGCGCCAAATTTCTAAAAGAAAGTTAGTTGCGCCAAATTGTTATGATGCTGCGCCAAATTGTCATTGGGGGTTATTCGAAGTACGGCTTTAGGCGATTATTGTGGACCGTAACCGTACGTTGTCCTATCCTTATTGCTGTATTTGTTGGGCTGACGATGCTGGTTACCTGATACGGTCCTACCCAAATTTGAGCAAGCTTATGTTTACGTGCTTCGCTCTTAAGTAAGACCTTGTCCCCTATGTGAAAAGAGATGGGGCGGACACCTTGATCGTAATGAGCCTTCGATTTGTGTTTGCTGGTCAGCAAATTTTTTCGCGCAGTGGCGTAAGATTTTTGTAATTTGTACCGTAGAAGATGGTAGTAACTATCCTGATTGTATACGGGGTCAGGTTCTCGTTTGAGATTAGATGGCACATCAGCTTTGAAACCGTATAAACAGTCCATAGGGGTAAGTTTTGTACCCTCGTGTACACTGTTGTTATACACGAATGCAGCTGTGCGTAAATATTGATCCCATGTTTGGGGATTTTCATCAATAGTGGTACGTAAATACTCAATCAGGGGACGATGGGCTCGTTCTAGAGCGCCATTGGATTGAGGGTGGTATGCCGAAGTTTGTAATTTTTTGACTCGTAATAATTTGCATACTTGTTTGAATAGGTCACTCAGGAAGTTAGTTCCTTGATCTGTGACTACTCGTTTTGGAATTCGGTAGCGTGTAACGATTTCGTTAAAGAATATGTCTGCTACCGTGACGGCTTCCGCGTTGGGGATGGCATACCAGTCGACAAACTTAGTGAGGTTATCCTGGAACGTGAGGATATATTTGTTTCCATGTTTGTTTCCTCTAGAGGGCCTACAATATCTCGGTAGACCTTGTCGAAGGGTTGCTGGGCTATATCAGTCAAGACCATTGGCATGCGAAACTGGGGAGAAGCTTTCATCTTCTGACACTTGGGACATTTTTTAATGTAAGCTTTGATGTCCTTGAGCATTCGTCTCCACCAGTACTTTCGCCTAATCCTTTTGTAGGTTTTGATGACACCTTGATGACCGCCGAAGAGCGAATCGTGATAATCTCGTAAGATTATTTTGATTTCCTCGGGGTCCGTTATCACCTCAGGGGTCTTTGTGGTCTTGACCTCCGGTGAAGTAGGGACTTCAATAATGCCTTGCGGAGTAACCGTAGATTTATTTTGGGCCTGTTCTTTTACGAGTTCGTGATCAGCCTCGTCGGAGGGGGGTGTCTCCTGGGCTTTCCGTTTCTGCGCCCGTGTCACGGCGTGACACTTAAAAACTTTGTGACGGTTGGTGTCAATAGTGGAGGGAATATCCTCGGGGTCCGAGTCCATTCGGTGATGGGCGACCGCTTTTACCGTTAAGGTTTGGCATTGATCCTTTCCATTTTCTACTGGGGGTATTCGACTCAGAGCGTCAGCATTTGTGTTATACTTACCGGGTTTGTACTCGATAGTATAGTCGAATTCCGACAATTTGTGATGGAATCTTACTAGCCGGGAAGTCGGATCTTTTACATTGAAAACGCCTTTCAAAGGCTTGTGATCTGTATATACTGTAAATTTGCGGCCTTGTAAGTAACATCTGAAGTTACGTGTGGCCCACACTATGGCCAATAACTCCTTTTCGGTGGTGGAGTAATTTTTCTCGGCCTTGTTAAGAGTGCGGCTAGCGTAAGCAATGGGCTGATCGTTACCGACTTCTCCTTGAGAGAGTACGGCCCCAATAGCCTCATTGCTAGCGTCCGTTGTAAGATTGAAGGGTTTAGCAAAGTCAGGATAAATTAGGAGTGGAGGTGAAATTAATGAATTTTTTATAGTTTGAAACGCCTCTTGGCATTTCTCCGTCCACGTAAAATTTACATTCTTGCGAAGCAAGTTTGTAAGTGGGCGAACTATTTTTGAAAATTGGGGTATAAATTTACGATAGTAATTGGCAAGTCCTAAAAATGACTGAACTTGCCTTATAGTTCGGGGAGGGGGAAAGTTTTGGACGCAGGCCGTCTTACTTGGATCTGGGAGTGCTACTTCACTTGAGCATTTATGTCCCAGATATACGACTTCCTTTTGTAAAAATTGACATTTTTCTGGCTGTAATTTAAGATTATTTTCTCTGAGTCGATCGAAGACCTTTCGTAGTTTGGAATTGTGGTCTTCTAGACTTTTGCCATAGATGACAATGTCATCTAAATATACAAAGCATTCTAAGCCTTGTAGCCCTGTTAGAACGTAGTTCATTAGGCGCTGGAACGTAGCGGGGGCTCCTTTGAGCCCGAATGGCATTCGTTTGAACTCGTAATGGCCGTAATTCGTGCTGAAGGCGGTTTTGGATCGATCTTTGGGATCGACTAAAACTTGATGATATCCGCTGGCCAGATCGAGGGTGGTAAAATATCGGCAGTGACCTAGTTGGTCCAATATGTCCTCTATTCGGGGCAGTGGGAATGCATCGCCGATTGTTTTGTCGTTGAGTTTGCGAAAATCGGCGACCACTCGCCACCTTTTCTCACCTGTGGGTCCCGCTTTTTTGGGGACTACTAAGAGGGGTGAGTTCCAGGGACTCTTACTGGGCTGGACAATATCATTGTCCATCATTTCCTTCAGCTGCTCATTGATCACGTGTCGTTGTACCTCTGGTAACCGGTACATCTTTTGATTTATGGGTGCTTGGTCCTGCACCAGCGGAATTTTATGTTTGATGGCCTGGGCGAAGGAGAGTTTATCTCCTTGTAAGTGGAAGATATCGTGATACTCGTAGCAGAGTTCAGATATGGAGGCCTTTTCATTTGAATTTAAATTAGGGCTCAGGTTGAGCTCTGCGTCTAACCTGGCCAGACGAAGATTATTAGTGTGGGAATCATTATCCGTTTGATCCGAAAATAGAGTTCGGAGATGTGTGTCATTACCTCTACTTTTGCGCGCTCGAGAAGTTTTTTTCGACGGAGGAGTTTCATTGCTATTGCTTTTGAGGGACTCACAAGCGTCTGGAGTGGGGTCTTGTGCCCGGAATATTGTTGTTGCATTCATTAGGAGTAGGATTAGATTTATTATTAATTGCAGTATTTTATTCTGCGTTTGTGATGTGGGAGTTTTCTTGGCCGTTCTTGGATCATTGAGGGACTCGCCAGCATCTGGAGTGGGGTCTTGTGCCCGTGTATTATTCTTACAACTAATATTTAAGACGGACGATGGAGTTTTCTTGGCTGTTTCCAGCTCTTGTAGGGACTCGCAAGCGTCGCTAAGTGGGGTCTTTGCCCGTGTATTATTCTTTCAACTAATATTTAAGAGGGACGATGGAGTTTTCTTGGCTGTTTCCAGCTCTTGTAGGGACTCGCAAGCGCCGCTAAGTGGGGTCTTTGCCCGTTTATTATTCTTATAACTATTACTCCTATTTTGGGCGGATGTACTATCATCGCTTAGTACCCTTTCTCGAGGCGAGTTTGTATGAGATGTTTTCCTTCGGAACAGACGGGTTATTGAGTAGTCTTTCGCTGGAGCCAATTGTAAATTTAAATTGGTCAGAACTACTGGGTTATTGCTTGCATTGAGAATTCCAATTGGGACCTCCTTATCCTCTGGGGGTAATAAACTGGTCGCCAGGAAGACTCCATCGCTTATTTGTTGAGATAAGCAGAGCGTTTCCTCCTGCAATCTCATCGGGACTTTGACCACTTTCCTAACACGAGGAGGTATATGCACGGGATCTTTTAGAGTGATCCTATGTATCCTGTATTCCCCGGCTGGGTGTATTTCTACTGGGTCTTTACTTTCCCTGGATTCCGAAGAAGTCCCACAGCCCAAATTCTTACGAGCACTACAGGCTAACAGTTGTACCTTTTCGGATTCTGTCCTGTGTTCTAGTGTCGTCTCCTTGGTTGTGTTTTGGAATTGCATGCGTTCTGCTGAGAGAGTTAATGGAACAGAAAATTCCTCCTGATTGTTTTCCGTGCGAGGAAAACAGAGTTTACCATTTGGACCCTCAATATTGCAATTTTTTGACAGGAAATCGTTTCCTATGAGCCCGTCATTGGAAAGTCCGGGCAGGTTTTTTGTGACCTGGAATTTGCAAGGAATCTTGTTGTTGTTTAATAAAAAATTTCCTTTGCAAGTCCCTAGAGTCTTTCCGGTTCCGAAGGGTGTCTGGAGGGTCACTTTTTCCCTTGAATTTATGGATTTCTTTGGATCAAGTGCCTTGTTTTTTATTAAGCTAACCTCAGCGCCTGTGTCCACTATCAGTTCTGCTTGGCCGTTTAGGCCTATATCTAAAGGAAGTTTTACTGTAGGGACACTGGGTTCGGGCGACTGAGGGCACCCTTTGTTTGATGTGTTTGGTTTTAAAGTCGGGCCGGGGAATTCTGGGCCGACTTGCCGCAGTTTCCCTGGTCCCGAGTTTCCCATTTACGTTTCTGGTGGCACGATCGTAAATCGTGGCCACGCCTGCCGCAGAATTCGCATTTCAAATGCATATTGAAAACTCTGGGCTTCTTATCACTATTATCATTGTGGGAATTGTTCGGATTATTACCGGGGAATCTATTGAACTGGCCCGGTTTGGTCTCGGTTGATTTAAAATTTGTCGTTGTTAATTGCCGTCGGCAATTTCGCGCTTCGTGCCCGTGTAATTTGCAGTTCTCACAGACGGGCGTGTTTTTCCTTTTAATGCAATCCGAGTAAGTATGTCCTCGTTTATTGCAAAAGCTACAGACTGTGGTAGCTGTAAGGTCCTTGGCTCGGTCCAGAGGTTGTACCCAAGGTCCTGTTTTAGTAACCTTTTGAGAGGAGTTTATCGGTGAGAACTGTGAATTATTGTTGTTCGCTGAATATATTGGGGCTCCTTGAGTCGGAGCTGTATTTACAGGGAAGGCATTATGTTCCCTTGGAAATGAGTGTGCTGAGGCGCCTATCGTGGAGCTCAGCTGGGGTTGTGTCCCCATGTGTTGATTGTAAGGAATTTGAGTTTGGGGTGAAAATGTGTAGGAATTGGATTGGCTAGGCATTGTATACGAGGATACTTGCGGCTGAATCTGAAAAGCGATCTGTTGGAGCCTTTCCATGTCGAGTGCCTGTTTGATCAGGGAGTCGAGTGTTCCTTCCTTTTGTGTAAGGAGGAACTGGCACAAATGGGGGTTATTTACCCCACTTTGTAGTGCACCCCTTGCGAAACGGTCCAATTGAACCTTCAAGGAACTTAGTTCGTTTGTAACGTTTCACCGGGAAATTGTCGGGTATTAAGGAGCCGGTTCGTCAGGTCCTTGTAGGTTTCCCTGGGTAGATATGCCCGGTTTAAGCATTCCTCCAACGCACTTAAGGTGGCTGGAGTATCGGAAGAAAAAAGTTGATAAGCGTTTCCTCGCAAACGCGTCAATAGGATAGGGATAAATACTGCTTTATCTTCCTCTGTCGTAAAACAGGATTGGGCTTGCCTACTGCAGCCAATGAAACTTTGGAGATCCTGGCCCAGATGTGGGCTGAATTCTCCCGAAAAAATGGGGACGATTTGGGACACGAGTTTCACTACATGTGCGTAATTAGCCTTGTTTATTTGGGGATTCAAGATTTTAGATTTGGACAACCGCGGCGAATCAAAAGATTCGTGTAACCCGGAAGATTCGATTAAAGACTCTCCTAACCAATTTAGGATCACCTCCGAAGCACTAGGTTCACTTTCACAATTTTCACTTATATTATTTACAAAATTAGAATTTTGAAGAGAGCGCGAGTATCCTTCAAAGTTCAGGAGTTCGTTTCTAAATTTCTCCGTCTCTTCCTTCAATCTTTCAATGCGAGCCTGTCTTTCGGCTCGTAACAGATCTAATCTGTTATCGAGATCGTCGCATTGAAGGATGGAGATTTCTCCGGATACTTGCGCGTTCTTTAATAAATTATTTAAGTGAGTGTCTAGACTTACATTAGTTTGCTGTCGATGGATGATGGTCCCGCTGCGGAGGCGAAGTCCTTCGGGGGAAGTGGTAGGTGGTGTTGAAGCTGCTGCAGGATGCTCGACGAGTTGCTCCCGCGATGTGCTTTGCTGATCCGCCTGTGGAATTGTAGGCGGTTGGAGAGAGGATGATGGGGTTAAAGTTGATACGTCCCTCGATGAAAATTGTTGATCCGCCTGTGGAACTGTAGGCGACTGATGAGGTAAAGTTGAAGTTGAATCCGTAGGTAAAGCTGCGGGTGTTGTAGGGGTATCCCTCGCAGAGAGTTGGGGCTTCCTGGTTGTCCTTTGCCGGTCCGGCATTCAATCAAGGGCGGAAGTTGAGCCCAAATTCCAACGATGGTGCACTCTAGCACTAAAAAATGTTTGGGGGAACGCTTGCTCGCCTGGAGCAGCGGCGCCTATAGTTGTACTCCCCGAGGCCGGATATTTAATACCCGAGAGCTGGTTCTTGTAGGATCAGGGCTCGTTTAAAGCTTTTGATGAGGATCAGGCTACCCTGATCCTACCGGCTGCGCCAAATTGTTATATACACCCCGGGTATGTAGGGTGTATTCAACAATTAATTTAGAGGGATACTCGGGAGAAAGGTCTGGGTTGAATGAAAGTCGGAAAGTTTAGACTTAAGATTATACCCTGGGCCACAGGGCGGAAGGATTGGGTGATGAAGGAGCTGGGAAAAATTGGGGATACTTATTCCGGCGTCCTTCGTAGATAGTACTTAGGATGGCTCCAAGGAAGAATTGACGTCGATCGCGAGGAAACTTGGAGGAGACTGCTGTGTTATTCTCGACGAAACTTGATGTTAACCTCTATGTTGGTCACCGTAAAACTCAGATGTTAACTTCTGTGTTGATCACAGTAAGTTGGGATGAAATGTTCTAGGTTGAACACGGCAAAACTTGATGTTAACTCGTTGTTCACAGTAAATTGGGATGAAAACTCTCTGTTGTACACGGTAAAACTTGATGTTGACTCGTTGATCACAGTAAATTGGGATGAAAACTCTCTGTTGTACACGGTAAAACTTGATGTTGACTCGTTGATCACAGTAAATTGGGATGAAAACTCGCTGTTGTACACAGTAAAACTTGATGGAAACTGGGTTAGGAATGCTTAAGTTTGGGATTAACTAAGGTTTAAAATTGGAAGGTAACAAAGGTTTTATTCTGTAAGACAAAGGTTTACTTTTGAGGAAGGAACGGTTAGTGGGAACAACCGTGTCGGTTGCGGATCTCGGTGCAACTCTACTGGTCGCTGGTCTTAATGCAACTGCCAATTTGCTTCGTGCCAAATTGGCTTGCACTCAGAATGCACTTCTGCATTGTATTCCTCTTGGTGCATTTTTCCCATGGATCAAGTTGCTACTTTGTAGCAGCTTTGCCTTGCGCTCGGCTTATCGCCGGCGGAACCGCTGACGTAGCGTCTGGGTCGCTGCATACCGGTGGTGTATGATGTCCGGCTGCCGTGGGTGCAAAATGCTGACGTGCATTTTGTTCTCTCCCGGTCCGTTGCTGTCGGATGGTATGCGGGAGGTTGTATATCGCTGATTTAGCTATATTGTTACAATTGAATTGAATTGTAACAATTTAATATTGTTACAATTTGAATTGTAACAGGGCCAACCTTCGTGAACTCCGTCAGGCGTGAGACGATTGACATAACGATGTGTTCGATTAGTCTAGTCGACTTCGTATCTGACTGGAGAGTCACGGACGACATATTAACCTCCGATCACAGAGCCATCTCGCTGTCGATCTCGGCGGACTGTCCGGCTCCTCCCAGTTTTAGGAACCCCAGAAAAACAAACTGGGGCCTCTTCAGATCCGCTCTGGGTTTGCCTGAGATCAATAACGTCAGCAATCTGGACCTGTCGATCGGGGTCATAGAGAGGGCAATAACCTCTAGCTTCGAAGAGGCATGCCCCATCTCCACCCCCATTCCTAAGGGCAAATGCCCCTGGTGGAACCATAGGTTAATGTTGCTCCGAAAAGGAGTAAGAAAGCAACATAATCGAGCAAAAAACCTCAACTCTGTACCCGAATGGGAACTCTTTCGCGAGAAACAGAGGGTCTACAAGAATGAGGTTAAATCGGCCAAGGCACTCTCTTGGCAAAAATTTTGCTCAGACCTTGAAGGGATGAGAGACACCACGAGAATCCACAAGATTCTCAAAAAGGATAAGACCATTCAGCTGGGTTCAATACAGCTACCCAGTGGTGATTTCATCGATGATGACCCTTCGGTCGCATCTCATCTGTTGGAGACTCACTTTCCTAGCTGTGTTCCAGTACAGGAAGATCACATAACGGCTGATCAGCACAATCCAGACGACTCGGATTGGTCTGTCGCCAGGTCTATTATAGACAGGGATCTTCTTAATTGGGCGGTCTTCTCTTTCGCACCTTTTAAGAGCCCGGGTAGAGATGGAATCTCCCCGGCCATGCTCCAAGAGGCATTCTCCTTGATTCAGGATCATCTGATTATAATTCTCAGAGCGGTCCTGGCTTTCGGGTACATTCCATGTAGTTGGCGCCTTTCCAGGGTTATTTTCATACCAAAACCAGGCAAGTGCAACTATAAGGCAGCTAAATCATTCCGACCGATTTCACTAACTAGTTTTCTGTTGAAATCGTTATAGAAGATGCTAGACGTATTCATTAGATCAAACAATCTGAAGGAATTTCCGCTGCATCCAGCGTAGCACGCCTATCAGAGAGGGAAATCTACTGAATCGGCCCTCCATCATTCAATCTCTTTCATTGAAAGAGCTTTTTATGATAAAGAAGCGGCCCTTGGTGTCTTTTTGGACATCGAAGGAGCTTTTGACAACACCAGTTTTTCTGCTATGGCTGGCGCCTTGCAGGAGCATGGGGTTAACCAAACTGTAACCAGGTGGATAATTAATATGCTGCAAAGCAGAATTGTCTCCACTGAGGTAGGTTCCCACACAGCGGTCAGGAGGGTGCGTAGGGGCTGCCCGCAAGGTGGTATTCTGTCCCCCCTCCTGTGGTGCTTGGTGGTTGATGGCCTCATCAGGTTACTGGACAGTAAGGGCCACTTCACAGTAGCTTATGCGGATGACATAGTGATATTGTGTAGAGGCAAGTTTCTCAGCACTCTCTGCGATCTCCAGCAGCAAGCCTTGCTGGCGGTTGAAGGGTGGTGCAGGGACAGGAACTTGTCAGTTAACGCTGACAAGACCTCTGCTCTGCTCTTCACTAACAGAAGGAGGTTGGAGGGTCTCAGGTAACTGTGCATATTCGACAGAGAGATAACCTACGCAAAAAGCGTAAAATACCTAGGAGTGATCCTGGACATCAAGCTAGACTGGAAGCTACATCTGGACTGCAAAATACAAAGGGCCATCTCGACCTTTTGGCAGTGCAGAAGGGCGTTCGGTCGAACCTGGGGCATTAGTCCTAAAATCATTCACTGGATGTATACTGCCGTCATCAGACCGAGTCTCTGTTACGGGGCGCTGGTCTGGTGGGCAAGGACAAATCTAAGCACCGTCAAAAGTACACTCTCTACGGTACAAAGACGGGCCTGCTTAGCCATCACAGGGGCAATGAGATCTTCACCAACTGCAGCGATGGAGTTGGCTCTCTCCCTGGCTCCGCTCGATATCATCGTGCATAAAGTAGCGATGAAATCGGCCCAGCGCCTTGTTCAAAACAATCTCTGGCGACCCAAACATCAGCTGGTAGGGCACTCCATGATCTGGGACAAACTGCTTCATACTAACAGGTGCGTCCAAATGACCTCGGATTATGTAACGCCCCGTCTCAACCTACGTAAAAAGTATGTTGTATCTATTCCCTCCAGAGAGGAGTGGGATGAGGACTATCTCGGAAACACAGTGTCGGACGCCGGCTCTGCGTGGTTCACGGACGGATCCCTCGCTGAGGGCCTGGCTGGAGTCGGAGTGTACGGCCTCAGTGAAGATTTGTGCATCTCACGCTCGCTAGGCAGATTCGTCTCCGTTTTCCAGGCGGAAGTACTCGGCATCTTGATCTGTGCACAAGAGATCCTGGAGAGGAAACTGAGTGGGAGAAATATTTCTATTTTCTCTGACAGCCAAGCTACTCTTAAAGCACTTGACTCGTACACAGTTTCGTCCAAGCTTCTCAGTGAGTGTCGTCACTCGCTTGATCTCATTGCGACTTCCAATAAAGTCTCAATAATCTGGGTCCCTGGCCACTGTAACATTGCAGGCAATGAGACTGCTGACAGGCTGGCGAAAGAAGGGGCCTGCTCTTCCTTTATACGACCAGAATCCTACGTGGGCGTTGCACCATCTCTCATCAGTCGCTCAATGGAGGATTGGATCCGCTCTGAGCACAATGAGAGGTGGTCCGCAAGTATGGATTGTAGACAGTCAAAGATGTTCTTACATCGGGGCGACCCTGGCCTCAGCAGACGTCTACTCACCCTTAGTAGATGCCAGTTGAGCCTAGCAATGGCTATTTTTACTGGCCATTGCAGGCTGAACAGGCATCTTCATACAATGCGAATAGCGGACTCGCCGCTTTGCGGTTGCGAGTTGGAGGACGAGACTATCGCTCACCTTCTGTGCGTGTGTCCGTTCTACAATAGCGCCAAAGCCGCTTTATTCGGATACAACAATGTAGATCCTAGCGAACTGCATAAACTCACGCTGCCCGCCATCTTGAGCTTTGTTAGAAGAACAGGTCGTCTAACGGCTCAACAAGGGCACCGAGATTAACTCAGATGACAGTCTCTCTTCTCGCGGTTTGTACAATGGACCTTTGGTCTAAGTGCAGGGTGAATCTACTCGCCTCATGACAATCTACATCTACATCTAGTAACACATTTAGGGTAAAAAAAACTCTATGAACCGTTATTAAAATTTACTATACCGCCGTTATTATTACTTACAATACAATAACGCTGAAATTAAAGCACATTCTTTTTATATGCACAGAGTTGACAGAGTGGTGAATACATATGATGATATCAACTTGATAATTATTGTTGCCGTTCCACCATCAGTTTGAAAATGCGCCCCACACTTCCTCTACCGGAAAATTCGTTGGACTACTGCCATGGTATTTTGTGTCAGTGTGCGTTTGCACATCCACATTCTTAAAAGTTGCCTGAATAAATTTTGCTGCGTTCCGTTCCTGTTTGATCTTTCTTCAAAGGATCGAACTAAGCCGCTAAACCTGATTTTTCCTCCACCAGATTTTTCCTCCACGAAACAAGCAGCAGGTAGCGCGTGGAAAAACAGAAGTGAAGAGCTTTTTCATTGAACACAGATTGTCCTGTCTAGCCCCAATCTCCCTCATCATAGTTCTTGAGTCGAATACAATAAAAGTTCCATCGAAAGATTGCTTCTTTATTGTGCAAAATGTAGTTATCTGTGATTGATAAAAATCGTCCACTATCTGCTTTGAGACAACTACAGAAAAAGTTTTACGCCAAAAATCACTATTATACCAATACTTTTAGTATGTACTTCACTTTTAAAAATATAATAAAAACTTATTATATTTCTTTCATTTTAAAATAACATATTTCAGATTATTCTGTCTTTAATAACTTCGTTATTTTTTAGATATAAGCTAAGTGCCCTTAGTAAAAGTGAATCAACTCTCAACGGGTACGGGTTGACACTAAAAAACTAGTTCTTTTGGGGAGTTGTATTTTTTTGTCATTTCCAGCCAAAGGAAAAAAAAATCCGTAATATCGCTGCAGGGTTGTCGTCAGAGAAATCAAAAGAATACAATAAACACAGAAAATAAACCTGACACGAAAAGACAAGCAACGAATTAGTCCAATGAAATAAATAAAAGAATCTAGCATCGGGTTTCGCATGTGGGATTTGTAGGGAGGCGTTTTCTGAGCGTGAAACTAAAAATTTGACCTTGCAGGCCGCCAGCGTTAGCCACCATACGGGAACAGTTTTTGCGATTATCTTCGAAGCCATTGATCTTACGACAAAACTACTGAAGACATTTTGACGTTCAACGCAAAATGCCCCATAAATTATTGAATTTTTGTCAGTAAAAATAATTTGCAGTTTACAGGGTCACAATATAATAACTTGTTTTTCATAAAAGCCCATGAAATATTACTGCTACTGTTTTGTTCCAAAAATACTCTATTAATTTGTTTTATTACAATGCTGAGCGCCCAATGGTTTTGTTTTAGCAAATGCTGAAAGTTATTTTTTTTTTCTAAATTATTGCATTGTCATCAGAACCAAATCAGTATGCAAAATTTTAACTCAATTGGATAACGCGAAGTGGGTGAAATTTCAATCATAAATTTTCACCTATTATACAGGATATCGAACATAATAAAACCATTGGAAAAGTGTTGCCCTCTCCGCTACACCTAAAAATATTTGTCCTTCATTTGGGTTTTTTTACTCGCAAAGTACAGTTTTTAAATCAATACGCCTGAGAATACAGTCATCAGTTAGTGAGATCACATCGGTGTTTTATTCCAAGAAGCGCTCACTGCCTCCTAACAGATAACACCTTACCAAAGCAAACAAATGCATAGGAAGTGCAACACTTAGAATCAATTTGACCATATTACTTACTGATAAAGAAGAATACGTGGAATTGATTGTCCGCTGCTAAGGCGATAACTTGCGTGATTGCATGACTCAATTGTTTGTGTTTACGTATATTGGAAATGCATTTCCTGTGAAATTGCATTTCCGCTTATTGTTGGTGGGGCAATTTATTTAAAATCCAAAGTCGAATCCAAACGGGGCATTTCACGTGAAGCGGACAACCAAACAAAGTTCAAGTACCCGATTTTTCTTATCTTTAAGTATGTTTAAGCTGTGAATGTCCCTGATACAGACACAAAATATTTTTATTGTGAAAATCCTGGTTACTGCGTTACAGATCACTGAAAATTTTATGAACTTTTTGGTATGCCCTGTTTCTATCGACATTATTGTTGCAGCCTCTTATAGCTGAAGCAACAAAATAATTAAACTCTGAAAGAAAAGGGTTGGATCACAATCTACAGCTTGAAACACACTTATTTTCCAAATGTTTATTCACGGTATGTGCAGAGCTCAATAATCAACAATAATTCAATTTAACAAGAACTAACCTCAATAAGAACAAATTAAGTTCGAGAAAACAAACAATACATCAACTACTTAAATTTCAATCTTCTTTTGATCTGCAATGAAAGATTAAAGATGAGATAACTATGGTACCTCAGAAATAGTTGTAGGACGATATGTCAGCAAGCCCTATTGCTATTGTTCAATGTTTTGAATCTAAGTTATGTTAGTATTGCGATATGTAACAAGCAATACTGTTGTATGATGAGATTGTATGTTGAGCTACGACAATATTACGGTATGCGACCAAGCAATATTGTTATATGAAGAAATTCTATATTTTTGTGGTATTGAGCATCATGAGATGATTCAGCAGTTTTAAAGATCTTCAAATCATCAACATATGCTAGCTCAGCTCTCAGGAGCTAAAGTCTTTTCCAAGTTGGATACTAACCCAGGTTGCTGGCAGGTGAAATCAGCAGAAAATTTACAATTGGTAACTACATTCTTAACTCCTTTCGAGAGATATTCCTTTTTAAGATTACGTTTTTGCATTTCTGCAGCTTCTGAAATTTACCAAAAACAGATGAATTACATTTTACGAGACATCCCGAAAGTCGTGTGTCAGAGGGACGATATTCTAATTTTTGGGACAACCACGGAAGACACGACCGTACCTTGCGACATGTACTGCGCAGACTACGTGAACATGGCGTGACACTGAACAAAACCAAACACGAAATCGGAATCTCAGCAGTGAAGCTCCTGGGCCATCGCATCGATCGAAACTGGATTCATCCGTGTGACTAAAGCCTTCGAGGACTATCCTATACCGACAAACATCGCCGATCTAAAACGGTTCCTCGGAGTGGTAAATCTTTTGGACAAATATATTCCATTTATTTCAAATCGATGTCAATCGCTAAGCAAGCTGTTACGTAATAACGTAGAATTTCGCTGGGAATTTCGCGTTATCGGACCTGAAGAAAATATCAACCACTGGTACCGTACTGAAAAGCTGTGAAGTGTATAACCCACATCATAAGATTCGTCGGATGCGACATCTTATGGCGAACGCTACACGCCCAATATTTATCGGATTAGAGGATTTCTATATCACGGCATATATTGAACGTGTAGTGTCCGCCTTTGGGTAGGGTCGGTTTTACTGCAAATCAACGACAACAGAGATGCTCGTCCAGTGGCGAATGCTTCACGAACACTGTCAGAATCTGAGAGGGCGTACGCCCAGATTGAAAAAGAAGCATTAGCACTTACATGGGCGGCTTGTGAAAAGTTCCCAGAATTTCTCACCGGTATCAGATTCAGCGTTGAAACCGAACACACACCGTTGTTAGCAATTTTTTCTTACAAAAATGTGGATGCCGTTACTCTTCGCTTACAGAGGTTCAAAATGAAGATGATGTAGTATGCATACGACATCTACTACACAGCAGGCAAGTTCTTTGTTGCAGTAGATGCGTTGTCACGACATCCGATGCAAAGTAATGAAAATTCAGATAAAAATGAACTGGAAGAGGAACTTCGAATTTATGTCAACAACGTAGTAGTTTACAAGCTTCAAAGGGAGAAATCAGAGCTATTGCCACACCGCGAAAGAACAATGGAACCTGTCTGTGATTAAATACTGTTTAAACAGATGGCTAGATAAACACAACATTAATCGAGAATTTCGTCAATTCTACAACGACCGAGTTAGCTCTACCGTCAATAATGGACTCCTGATGCACGGTGTTCTTATCATTGGCGGCTCAAGGGCGGTTCCGGGGGTCGCGACCCCCACAACATCACAAAGTTATAATATTGTGGGGGTGTCATGGCATGCATGCATGGGTTTCTAATTACCCTTCTTCTGCTTGCGGCTCATCTAAGCTTAGGCCCACGAATATAAATGTCGTATGCGAGAAGAAATTATATCGCACGAAGTCACAACAAAACAACACTTTAAATGGTTCTATATTTTATAATATTTTATTTAAAACTCTACCGATTTCATCAATACACTCCTAAGGTTCTCACAATTATTGACCGACTCACTTTTTCATCAAAAACAATCACTACTTCCTATTTCAAAACTATTTAATTTTCCCCGTACATATCTACACCGATTTCAAGTTGCGAAAACGACAAAGTGCAAAATCTGGTTTTATCTAACCCTACTGATAATTTTTTACCCTCTTCCTTCACACTCGGAATTATTAGAAGGTACAAAATAGGACAACCGCGATTTAAATAAAATTGTGGTGACTACCACCACAACCGGGAAAACCACCTACCAGGACTTTCAAAGTTCCCAATCCAACCAAGGTGAAATGAACCGCAACGACCGCCACAATATAAATAAAAATTAAAAAGCTAATTAAAATAAATGAACTGTAGTTTTTGAAAGTTGTGTCGTGTAGGTAGGGATGAATATGTAAGTATCGATACTTTTACTCGGTACTCGTATCGAAAGAAAGCATCCGTAGCTTCGGAGGCGATTAAAAGGTATCGACATTTGGTCGTATCGATTACTTTTGCGTAGGAGAAATCGGAATAAAAACAGTAATAAAACATTGGAAATTAGCGAAATGCTATTAACCGTTCCTATACCTACTGCACATTGAATTTACGCCCATAAAACGTGGTTAAACGTGGAAAAGGCATAGGCTCGAATAGAAGGGAGGGGTGGGGTTCTAGGGTTTATATTTTTTTTGCATTTTCAAGGACTTTTCAAGAAAAAAAATCTCACAGGTAATTACCAAAACTGCCCAAGTTGAAAGTAATATGTTAGAAATTTTTGTTTTGTTTTTCTGATGTGTATTCAATCTAATAAAAACAAATATAAGCATCTGTGTAACCAAGAAAAAATACAAGACACAAAATAACTTTTCGACAATGTGTCAACTGAAGGAAAACTAAAATCGTCTTAAATGTTTAAACATTTTTAAAAACATGCCTGCTTGTTGTTCTTTCTTTTGAGGTATTGCTGATGCATTCTCAAAATTCGGGTACAAAAACTACGGGACCGCGCCAAACTAAAAGTTGATCCCGATTTCAAAAATGCGTGGAAAAAGAAGAAACAATCTGGTACCCGTAAGTTGATTTTTTTAAATTAAAATGCAACTCTTTTTGAAAAGAGATATCTCACCGCACAGTCCCCAGGCGGGTTAAATGGTGAAATGACAAAAACTTCCTTAAAAATTAGGTTGAAAACATCGCAAAAAAATCTAAAAAATGTCGCGCTCGCTACGCGGGCCTTACAATATTATCTATATTAAATATAATATTTATATGTATATTATCACCACTTTTTTTTCAAGGTGTTTCGAAAATAATTTCATGGAAATTAAGTACTTACAGCCTGTTCTGCATCAGGACAATTGTAGACTACGAACCAATTACTGTTTAACAAAACTGAATTAAGGGAAACAAAGTCAGTCTTCCTAAAATTAATAAAAAAATCAAATATAATTTTATCGTCAGATGGCGGTTTAGAAAAAGTCACTGAATTTAGCAGCGCAGGATGATCGGCAACTTCGTTAAAAATAATGTCACGGCAAGCATCCACGTGTGTAGTGTGATGCATGGGATGAAAATACTAAGTACAGAATGCGAAGTCGTGAACCGCACCGCTGAGCTGGTGCAAACCCAAATGACACATGTTATCCACAAATTCTTGCTCAACAGCACTTCGAGCATTAGTAGCCATAAAAAAGGTGGAATCAGGCGAGTACCTAGTTCCAGACAAGATGCGGCAGATTAAAATCGCCAAGAACAATTAAGTCGTCTTTATAAGAACACATATCGGACACATGTTGAAGGTTCCTTAACAAGATCTGATAGCACATCAATGGGCTATTTGGAGGTATATAGGCAGCGAAAATAAAAATACACTTGCTGGGCAGTTTAATCCGTACGCAAATTAACTCAGCCCTAACGTCCGTCGAGTTACATAACATATATGTAGGTAATTCCACCAGAAGTGATGGGAAGCTTGAATGAACTGCGATCAAAACACCACCTCCAACCGGTGCGTTTAGCATATCGAGGTGACGGTCACGACGATAAATATCGTAGGTATTATTGCAAACGTCAGCATCTAGTATACCGCAGTGCAACCAAGTTTCAGTTAAGCAGATGATATCAAAGGCCTCTTCACAAGAGGCCCGAAATAATGCGCCAGCCTTAGTCCGTAATCCATTGACGTTCTGGTAATAAATTAACAATTCGTTTTGGATTTGGCAGACTGTCGATGGCCTTTCCGAAACCCCCATCGGGGAACAAAATCCTTTACCAAGGTACCAGGGGGCCAGAAATTTGCTTCGCCCAATAGTCCAACCACATCTTCAGGCACGATTAGCCGAAAAAAGCGAATGTCAGGTTCCCGGCCTGTCTGCGCTTCGTGGATAGATCCAAACATTTTATATGAGCGGCATAGGTGATCTCGGAAAGGATTGATGTTTTTAAATCCATGATCCTGGAAAGCAAGGTCATCCGCGAAGGCGGATTGTTTTGTGCTTTCGAATTATTTCTAGTGGTACGATTTGCCATAGCGGGCACAAATTTAATAGCTATTAATAAATAAAACAGGGCCGACCACGAAACAAACCCGATTTATCAAATAACATGCAGAGTAAAAATATCACAGTACATATACTATATATAACAAGTAATACAAGTCACAGTCTATGGTAGGTATCATGTAAAATCACAGATCAGGTATGCAGTGCACTATTGTTGCTTGAAGTAATAACTAAAATCACATATTATATGAGGTGTAACTATACACAAAAATTAATTGCTTATCTTGCCGGCAACAAAATTAAATGACCAGAACAGATCAGAGCACGTCCGCACGCAACGACAATCACTGACACTGACATTTAACTACACATGTCACGGATTTTGGAGAACACTTTGTTTTATTTTTGGATAAGAACTCTAGTTTAAATTGTGATGATTGCCCAAGTTTGAAACCTGTGCTTTAAGTTGGTCTAAATGGGTTTAGTCAAAAAATTGAACAAGAGTACACTGTGACAATTTCAAACGATTATCTTAAAAATAAAAAAACGACACATAGTCCAGTGATTTAAGCTTTTATCTGCGGAAAAATTCCTAGTGAGCTGAATTTTTGTATACACCTTTATTACGGCGTTGATACCGAGCCGGCTAAAAAAGTTATAAAGGTCAAAAGGTCACAAAAATAAGTTTTTCGCAAATATCTCGCAACCTATTGCTCGGAGGTCAATAGAGGTCATTATTAACATTGTTTGTCGTGAAATTATCTACAAAAAATGCGTTTGCATTTTTCTGTAAAATTAACCGTTTTCGGAGTAGAGCGCTGAGAAAGCGACTATATTATGACGATGCACTCGTTTCCTCACCACCTTCGAGGTAGAATGTAAAGCGCGTTTTTTTTACATGGTTTCCCCCGTAGGCATAATCCATGATATGTAATAAGAGGTTTTTTTTTATTTAAGAGTGAATAATTTTTATTTGTATACTGCAAAATACAGCAAAAATAAACTTTAGTATATAATTTTTTTTTGTCATTCATTGTCGATATCTTCAGTTTCTATATCATTAAAATCAGGCTGTGACAGAATACGAGGTTGAGGATGATGAATAGTTGACACTTCATACGTCACAATATCGCTATATATGGAGCACAAAATCCAAAACTTGACAAAACATCTAGTAATCTTTTTGGGGCATATCTTCTATGAAGGAATACACAAAGGCTAAGTAGCAGCTGTAGTATGGCTGTAGATTTTGCTACAGTTTTGTTTATTTGGCCTTTTTTATTCTTCACAATTAATTCATGCAAAAAATGTGTTAAAGTTTTAGGAATTTCGTCGTTAATATTATCTAACATTCGACTTGATGGTGGATAAAAGTCGTGAATAATTGTAATGGAACGAATATCTTCTTTAATTTTTGATGCAGCAGCTTCTACAATTCAAAGACGTTCACCACAATGATTTTGTTTTTATTCTTCGTACCACGATTTAGTCAAAATATTAGTTGCAGTATCTCGAAAGCAAATTATTGTTAAAGATTTACTTTTCGTGGTAATTACAATATTACTCCCATATCGAGCAATCAATTTTTTTATTATAGTTTTGTCGTCTGGAACGAGATCTTTCATCACATCTTTTAACTCCCATATCGAGCAATCAATTTTTTTATTATTGTTTTATCGTCTGGAACGTAATCTTTCATCACATCTTTTAACTCACCCAATGTTAATTGAGAATTGTCATTATTTTCTACGTAATGATAAACATTCTCAATGGCAATTCTAATATTTTCAATTACTTCCCTCGCTTCTTCTCCACAAAACAAACATAATTTTTTTAAATCAAAAGAACTGATTCTTTTCTTACGCGGAGATATTGATGTACTCGGTTCTTCTTGGCGTCGCGTTGTTTAAAAGCCGCAATACTCAAATTGTTCGTATAATTTTTACGACAATTACCTACTATGAACATTCACAAAAATCACAGTATTTAAATATGCAATATTACCATCACCTCTAGCGATACTAGCATTTTTTAATGTTTGTAGACCACGCCTAACTTCTACTATATCACAATCCGATAACAATTCATTGTATATAAAACATGTATCACTCATTATGAAAACTGTTCAAGCGCATGAAACTACTAAAATAACGTCTTTAACACTCAAGAAATAACTTTCAACTGAGCTAAACACAGTCCGACAGGCAGTAGCAGGTATAAAGGGACGGGTCTCGGAACAATCAAATACAGAACATCTGCCAGCAATGCATAGCAATAGAGTCTACGCCTTGGTGTACGGTATACAATACCGTATGTGAGTGCATTATACTCGCTTTCTCAGCGCTCTACTCCGACAACGGTTAATTTTACAGAAAAATGCAACAGGCATTTTTTGTAGATAATTTCACGGCAAACAATTTTTATAATGACCTCTATTGACCTCCGAGAAATAGGTCGCGAGATATTTGCGAAAAACTGACCCACAAAAAAAAATTAAAAGTTGTCTAAAAAGTGTTGATAGGCTAAAACGGCTCTGGCAAACATTTCTTGTACAAAAGACCTTAAATATAATATAATCTTGAAAGCCAGCAACAAAAAGAACTGATATATGCGAATATTACAAGAAAATAAGATTTTCTCTTATAAGTGGGTTGAAGGAGGAGGATGCATTACAAGTCAACACGAGAGAGACAGCAAAAGAAACCAACGATTCTCTTCAAGACTATCAACAGCCCGCTTTTGCGTACACATACATACTTGTTACAAAATAAATTCTGAAATTAAAAGTGTTTAATTTGATTACTTTTGTCACATCCCTTAAAACTAACACTTTGAACTCTGACATCATATAAGCCCTGCCTACTTACCTACTGGCGGTACGTACTGGCAGACCTACGGAGTTATATGTTTTTTTATCTAATTTTCCTTTTTCATTGCTATTATTTTATCAATTACTAGCTTGCCCGGACCCGGCGTTTCCCGGGATACTATTAAATTTGTATTCCTTAATTTTACAACGCCTCCCTACTGCACAACCGGCCTCCTATGTGACCCAGCGGGGTGGGGGTGGTCTCATTAAATCAACCATAAATTCGTACATCACTTTCACCTATTCCTAATATTTTTTTAACTGTAAACTGTAAAGTATTATTAAATTTAGTTTTCTGCATTTTACACCACCTCCTTATTGCACTCCTCTCCAAAATCTCCCAGCGGGGTGGGGGTGGTCTCATATTTGGAAATTTGAATAACAGATTCGAAATCAGTGATCCCGAAAATTCCCTAGTGCGGATTTTTAGGGAAATCCCTTGAATTAGCGAAATCGGTACAGCCGTTCACGCGTAATGGCGTGACCAAGGGAAATAGGGATTCATTTTGGGTTATGTAGGGAATAGCTGTGTTCGTTCGTTCGCTTTGAAAAACTGGCAAGGTGTCACCCCCACCCCTCCCCGACAACAAAAACACGTTTTCACCAATAATTCCCACATTTCACACTTTTCACCAACCTTTATTTCACCAACACATTCTACACTACATCCCCTTTCCAACGATACCCATAACATGGCATAATTATGAATTTTTACAACAAATTTCCTCTTCTTCTTCCTCGACGCGACGGGAACGCGGTCGAACGGAGTAAAAAGTTCTATGTCCGTCTCCTGGTTCTAAGCTACCTCCCAACCAATTTTCAGCTAAATCGGTTCAGCCGTTCTTGAGTTATAAATAGTGTAACTGACACGACTTTCTTTTATATGTAACATATAGATTCATTCTTTCTTTTTATCGCGTCAAAATATAAAGCCTACGACAAATAAAATGTTGTTCTCTTATTTTCAACTTTTATTGTTATTTAATCAATTAATTTAATAAAATTCTTTATTTTATTGTGTCAATTAAAAGTTTTTTGGAAGTACTGCCAGTGCTGTTGCAGTTTATCTGTTAAATGATCGTCTTGAAATACTTTAAAATATATGCTTGCCTCTCTCGGTATCATTCTATATCTTTGTGGGCTCCTTCCTTAGCGAACTTATTCTACGTACGATCTAAATTTTTAGGTTTCAAATGCAAATTTTATGCATTATTCAGATATAGAGAGCACAATAATATAGCATAATTGTACCGATTAGCATGATGCCGCTTTATCGAAAACTTTCTGTTGCATCGGTATTGGACAGCCTGTAATGAATCATAATAAACTCACAAAATTGAAAAATGATCTTTACTCAAAAATGAATCAGTTTTTACTCGTGTTGGGTAAGTATATAGTATCATTTTACTCATTTTGCTCCACCCTTTTTCTTTCTTCCCTAAAATCTGATTTTTTTGTTTGCTTTTGGCTGGAGAAGGTACATATACTTTTAAGGATTGCGAATGCCACACATTCACAAAAATTTAGAAAACGCCATGTTAGAATTTGTATTTGTATATACAATTTTGTGCGAGATTCCTTTCCCCAACTAAATCGTGGGTTAAATCGTGATGACACGCCTTAACGGAAGACGTTGTGTGCGCTGGCTCATGCGCATGACCACTCAGCTTATTATTGGTCACATTTTTTTAAAAGGGGAATTCTGCACAATTCGAAAGAATATCAGTGAATACAAGCAAAGATGTCTTGTGTATTGATTCGAATGAAATAGAGCGCCTATTATCTCTTCTATACTAATAAACTCTTCCACGCGCAAAATTATCAACTCAGTTGGCTAATACTCTATCTCGAATAGCTATTTAATTGAAATACAATCGAGCACGACTGCATTCATATTCTGGAGCTGTGCGAAATCGTTTCAGAAAAAAGTTAACAACAAAGTATTATTTGTGTTTTAAAGTGATTGCAAAAATAACAATTACTCCCTGAAATATGAGTTTGGGTGACTTTTTCAGTAGTGTTCCGATTTTAGGCCATGTGAGAGGTGCGTAATATTGAAATTTACTAAATCAAAAGAAGACGGGTAAAATTTGCCCAGGCCGCAGCACAAAAACCTATCTCAGATTATCGACGATAATGAGTATTAAAGTTCTAAATATTTTCTATATTTGTATTTTGCGAAGGGATCATCGTATTGCCTTGACTTATATCCACTTTGCGGCAAAATATTTAACCAATAGTTTTTTCGGATCAATATTTGAAGTTTTCATGTGTAAAATTCATGGCAATTTCATCCACTTTCTGAAATTCTAAATTCTTTGCTATAGATACTATCGGTCTTCTTACCGTTATCATACACAACATGGCCTGTTTCAATTATATGCTCAATTACATAACTTCTTGTAAAGTTGCAAGGTTGTAAACCAACTGGAAGAGATCTAGGTTTTCATGAGTGAGTCAGTGTTAAAAGTAGTTGTAGGTATTCGTACGTCAATATCTCGGGAGCTATTGAGCTCTTCATTGTTCAGGCTGCCCTATCTACGTACGAAATACTTCATTTATCTACGCCTGTTTGCACCGCCACTATCCTGCTAATGTCTACAAGGGTCCGCCTAAACTCTTGCCTTCTTCCAAGGTTATAAGAAGGCCAGGTCAATTCAGAAATTCTGCAACTCCCAAGAGGTCCGTTTATTATGAAAGTGCTGCAGGCCCAATTTTTTACCCGACTATGGCCCAAAATAAGGAGGGTTATGAGTTTGGCTATATGTGTGTATGGATGTTCATCTGTCCTTTGTAGATCCTAAACTACTCATCAGATTTGGACAAATGAGGTGTCGTTAAAATCGGCCCAATCCTCCGGGTGACATGGGATATACTACGTTACAAAAAAAGTAAAATGGCGGCCACCATAAGTCAAAATGTATAATATTACAATAAAAAGAAATTTCACCAAATATAATTAATATGGGTATGAAATGAAAGCGTTGGACGAGCGCAATACGGCAAACTATAGCCTTTACTATAAGTCAAATCGTTACGAACCTAAAGCCTTAATGCATTTTTGACAAGTTGCAAAATTTAATAATTTAATAGATCCGTTTTCCTCAACTGATCAAATAAAGCTACCACCACTAACTTATATTTATACGTCAATGCCTTAATAGCACCCATTGTTTACACAATCCTCTTTTTTGCTGTTTCCTTAAGATTTGTAGGCTCCGAATCGTACCCTTAAGACATATCGAAAGGTTCCGAAAGTTAAAGTCTAAATCTAATATGGCGGATGCCCCAAGATGGCGGATCACCTCTTTCTTCGCAACTTCCTCGATATGGGTATCAAATGAAAGGGTTTGACGAGCAGAATACAACAAAATGCGTGACGTTATTCTAAACCAAATTTATCTTAATTGAGAAAACCGCAAAATGTTTTAAATAAAATAAAGTATAAAACTAAAACCGCCCTGCTCTTTCAAAAGTTGTAAAGAAGACGTATCTAGACCACTATTTTGTATAATAATAACACAGAAAATCGTATTCTAAAGTTAATGAATTGTTATGATAAATACAAAAACGAGCCCTATAATACCGGTTACTGAGTTATTATTTAATCTACGAGATGAGGCGAGGTGGAAAGCCAAGATAATTTAGTTAGAGAGCGATAATTTGATACATCGCCTTTGTAAACTTTGTGATTTAGGAATCTTTCCAAATGTTTGGAAAAGTGCCCTCGGAAAGAGAAAGTAGGAAAAATTGGCAAATGGATTAACTAAATGGGTAGCATATTCCTTTCAAACTATGACGAGTATCCCATCCCAGGATCAAAGTCATCCGCGAGAGTACTGATTTTATTGGCAACGAGAGAAGGTCATATGTCAAAGTGATGACTGTAGGGTTAGAAGAGTATGAGTCTCCGAATTCGAGGACTGAGGGGTAACCATTAGATTTTCTTTTTATAATTAATGAATCGTAGAATGGTTTGAGCTCCGAGATTAGTTTAGACTACATGATGATGAGGTAGTCATTGTAGAGGTATTCGCGAGGTATGAAGAGTAGTCCGGGTCGTACCTTGAAATGGGTTAGGTATGCCACAACTGTGATGGCTATATAGCCAAAACTTAAAAAACTTTCTAAGACATATTTTCTTGCGGCTTGTGAGGCGTGGAATCCACAAAGCCGTTTCGGTCGCACTCGTTTACGCGTAGAGTAACTAATTTCATGTCGAACGTCATAGACTGCATAGGATTGATAACGCACTATTTGTTTAGATTTTAAAGTAAAATAAACGTTAAAAAGGAGCAAAAAAATTGGTTTCTATACTCCGGAATACTAGGAGATTAAAGCACGCAGTTTTAAAATTCAAATGATTGATATATGAGTATGTAGATTGCTAATAATGAAATAAATACAAATATAAAGAATTTCAAAACATTTTTTATTTGTTTTCATATTTTTCGCTATTTTTTTATTTTCATTTCTACACTTTTATTTCACAGTCCCTTAACTAAAAACAGAAAACTGTAGATGGCTTTTCTATTATTATAGAAAAATTAACAACAAATATTTCGCCGAACAAAAACACTTAGTAATTTACTAATTTTAACACGTTGGCCAATCATATCAAATACACAAGCTATTTAGAATTTCAATACTCATTATCGCCGACAATCTGAGATACTTTTCGTTTGCGCCGGCCCTGGTGAAATCTTTATGGACCGTGACTCCTGTCTTCTTTCGATAAACATTTAAGTGGTATGTTTTTGATTCTAGCTGCTACGTATCTTATATGTGGGGAAGAAGAGCGTGGACTTGAAATAATGAAAGCAGCAAATCGATCGACACTTGTTTACGGAAGTGGAGCTCTTGCCGTCGTGGCAACGGGAGGTACTTATCATGAATTTACTAAAATTTTATAGTTTATGGAACTACTATCTTCAATATTTTAATGGTCATCGCCCTGGGTACTAATATACACACGGCCATGTTTCGGATATGCTGCTATACTATAGTACATATGTGTCGCTGTTAAGCCGGTCCCAGACAATGTGTGCAATTGTACAAATATCTGCGTCTCCCAATTTGTCAAATATTTCCTCGCCTTGATTTTGCTCCCACACTTCGATCTATTTGAAGAATGCATGTGCCAAATATTTTCTGCGTTAAATATTTGTTCCCACACCATTCGTTTATTCGTGAAACTTATGCACGCAGTTCTGCGCGGTATGCTTTGCACAGTTCCATATGGCGTCAGTTCCCGATTGCACAATGGAGAGTAAAAATCAAGTAATAGCTAGTGCTGCTGCTCTTATTATGATGTGTGGGTTTTTACAATTAAAAAAACTAAAAAGACGAAAGCGAAGATGACGGATGCTATCTTTGAATAAAAGCCGGAACGAAAACATCAGTCATGGAATTTATATTTTTGTGTAATGGATTTTTTGGATCCCATATTACAGGCTCAAGTTCATAGAGATCTATAAACTCAAGGGTGAATGCATTACACCATTCCATTTTCAATTTCTTCAACTAAAAGTTCTTTTACACTTGCTTCTGGCCGCTAAACAGGAAGTTATTACACGAATAATCGTCTGCTTCCCATTTTTTAGTGGGAAGCGCACGCATAACAAATATTTCCTGCGTTTGTCTCCCACATACCTCGCCAAAAGAGAGACACAGCAAATATTTGGTGCAAGAACGCACAAATGACGATTAAAAAGGACACATGACAAGCTTTGGCTAAAGAGTACGCACAACAATTATGACTCTTTGTAGCTCCCACATACCTCGTAAAAGGAGACGCATTGCCAAATTTTGGACAAATGCACGCATTTTCTGGGACCGGCTTTAGTGGCGATTTAGTCAGATAATTACTACAATTTATGTAGTGTCACTGACACAACCTTAAACTTAAAGAGCATGAGCCTTGACATAATCGCGAATTGCAGGCACATCCCAGTGAAACGGTTCGTTAATGAATAGGAAAATAATTAATTTATACGAACGTGCAGCAGTTCGTAAACAATATCAAACAATAATCAGTTGTACGACTATTTGGACTTTCGTGTGTGAATCATTTCAAACAATTTTTTAAATCAACTCTCGGGCAAAACGAATGAAATTCTTCTTTTTCACTCGCGAGAACTAAATCTTAAATGAATTGCTTACACATTAGGTTTAGTTTTCCCGGATGATCAAGAAGAATTTCACTTGTTTCTTTTTTGAAAATGGTATGAACATATTAATTTCTTTTTACGAGTTTTTATTGAACTTGCTTTGTTGTTTCTCTACCTGCTACAAATTTTGCAAGTCAATTTTGAACCAGTTGCCGTTATCGGAAAAGGTTGAAACTTTGCACACGTCTTAAGGTCCTGTAACGATGCAATATCGTATATTCAATATCATTTTAAATCTTGAGACAAAACTAGCCGACTTGCGGCGATAACTTCTGCTCACAAATGAAGTTGTCACACTATTATTAGATGATGGCGTGAAATGTACGCAGTAGGTATAAGGAGTAAAAGACTAACATACAAGTTGTACAAACAGATTTTGATAGCGATTTTTTAATAATAATAACAAATTTTACTTATAATCATTATTACCATGCCCTTAAATCGCTCGTGCAGTATGTCCACCGTGGGATTCACTGTGTGGCTCGTAGCGCCATCCTGTTGGAACCACATGCCGTCGGTATCCATATCACCCAGCTTAGACCACAAGAGGCTGGCTATCATCGATCTGTAGCGCTCGCCGTTGACGGTTATGGCAATGCTAGTTTCGTTTTGAAAGAAGTACGGACCGGTGATTCTGCCAGACCAAAATCCGCACCAAATAGTGACTTTCTCGGGATTCATTTCATGCTGGTTTATATCGTCAATTTTGCTTGTTCACATATCCATTCATCCAATAAAAAATATTATTATAATATAAAAAACAAAAAACCCGACAATGGAAGAAACGAAAAGTATGAAACAAGAAAATAATCATGCTTTCTTTCCTTATTTCTAATCGGCACATAAGTATGGTGATGTTCAGAGTATAGCCGTGGTCGCATGCCGAAATAATTGTGTACATATTTATTTCTAGTTCTAGATGGAAACATAGAAGAGTTCCGGTGAATTAAGCTGCCCAGAACTCCATTAGATTATTTTTAGTTTGTAACAAAAGTGCTCAAAACTCAGCGGCCCTTCGTAAATTCACTAAATTGTTAATAACTAATGTAATTATTTTTTTAACGGAGTTCTGCATGCAGAACCTCTCAGAACTCTCATAAAGCTCCGCAGAACTTGGATCAAAATTTAGAAATAATTTTGTTTTACGCATAACTTTGCGAAATCGCAGGAACTATTGCTAAAACTTATCAGAAACTCTAGAAATTTTCATTTACTATGGATTTATGCGGCCACAACTCTTTTTGCTTAGAAAGCGGCTCTACGTAAAGTTAGCACCCCCAAGTGTTTTTGCGATTTTTAAGCTTAATTCACCAAAATTCTTCTAAATTTCCATCTAGAACCCCGGAACTATGTGAAGGCTACCGGGAACACCTAACAAAAATTCCAAGTTTCTAACAAAGAGGTGCTAACTTCACGCGGGTCTGATAAACGAATAACTCTTCCATTGTCGGATAAAAATGGGTTTCGTCGCTAAAGTTCATTTTTTTTTTTTGGTGAAACGTTTCTCGAACGGAGCACTGATTTTCATTATTGACTAGCATTTCATTTCATTCAATAGAAGCTTGTTTTAAAAAGAAATTGTATTTATTATTTTTATATACCTAACGACAAAAATCTTCATAATTCTGGCGGTCAAAACACAACTTTTACATTATGTACTTTTCCGAAACACAGAACGAATTGAATGGGAGGACCGTTTTCCGAATAACTACCCTGTAAATAATCATTGGACCATTACAATGCTTGGTAACATCCAAAAATGTATGGCATAGGACCAACAACTCATATCCGTTGACAAAATCCGTCCCTCATACTCATATTCTCAAAACAAATTTTATAGCCTTACATAATTAAAACTGTTTTAAAATTTTAGGATTGGCTGCCGCTCCAGTAGCAGGAGTTTTAATGGGTATAAGTCATGATACTGCAGACACTGCATTTTCGGGTAAACCTCAAGGATTTATTAAAAATGTGGATAGAGCGATAGACGACCCTTCATCCGAGACAATTTTGGATGCAGCCTTTATTCCAATTGACGACGCCCTCACCGGCTTAGCTGGAGGAAAAGGCGCACTTACAACAAGGGCAATGCAGCGTTGAGAATATTAAATTTGACATTCTTTTGGATTATAAATAAGAGTCAAAAAAGTCGAATGCTCTATTTATTTGGGACTAAAAAAAATGCTGTTTCCAAAGTATTACGTAATTATTATGTGTTGAAAATGTTAATCTATATTTCAATTCAGTTCAGTTGCAAACTTGACAATTCAATAACAAATTGAGTAAATACATCGATGCTGACTCCTTTGCTGGAATCTATGATCATCATATAATCATTTAAAATTCATGTAAAATAATTGTGAAAGTAGAAGTAAATATTTTTTCGAAATTAAGACAAATTTGACTCAAACTGTCGGTAAACAATAAGAATGTCCAATATGTAGTGCTGAAATAAAAACGCTAGTAGTGCCATCCATGAAATTTTAAATCAACTTGGAAGTAACCGATATTGAATCACCATTTTTGGAGACCAGTCTGGAGTATGCCAACTGCCCGTCCAGAAATCTCGGGAATGCTTCATCCTCGGGAAGAACAGATAGTGGGGGTCTTACCAGCGCATTCTGTAGGGGCCCTATGTTGGAAATGGGTGATGACGGAACGGACAGAAAAGGATCAAATGGCGAAGAGTGGTTGCGGTGATGGGACTGTGGGAAATGAAGGGGTATTAATTTATGTTGGGATAAAGGACAGATACCTTCTGTTTAAGTCGCGCAAGCTCGCTCTGTTCCGTAGTTCCCAATTCCATCCATGCGCTTGTGTTGATGGCTACGTCAAAAATTGATTTTAATATTTTGAAACATATGAAGATCCATACCACAGACCATCATCACTAAGCGATTGACCTTGCGAATTGTAACTTCAACCGGTTGATATTTAATCAAAACCAGAACTTCACCTCGATGCACGGCTGTGAAGCCCTGCTCCTTCATTCTCATAAGCGCAAATCAGCCGGATGTTGAGGGGCCATGATGAGCTGGGTTTACATAATAAATAAATAAACTACTTATTCCCCCGGGCACAATAGATAAATGGCTAAACATGCCGCAATGGTATACGATTTGTACAACATTTATTATGCATTGGAGAATATGCAACGATGCCGTCTCACTCACTTGTAATAATTGTATATCTTCAGTTTCATTTAATACACGGTTAGCGTCAATAGTACACGGGCCAAATGATATCATCTAGATGGCGCACAGTGGGGCGAATGGCCTGTTTCGCTGGCCAAACGTCGAAAGTCGAAGGTTTCAATTTTCATTTTATTTCTTCATAGTTTGATAGAGGGGACTCTGGGGCATATACATCTGTAAGAGATGGGTCAAGGGGTTGAATACCTGACCCTCTGCGTCATTTCAAAGTTAGCCCTCGACCACGTGCAGGTGTGACGCTCAGGCAACGTTTATAATACGTAAACTTTGAACGTTAATATTTTGGTAACTATGTTAAGTGTCCGATTTGAGTGCTTGAAAATGGATATTGATCGCGAAGGTATGTACAATAATAATATGTGATTGAATTTTCGCTACAACTTATATTTGTTTACTCCCATTATTATTATGTATGACACTGCACTTCCCTTAAATGAACTTTTTTTCTTAATTCAATTGGAGCTACGTTTTTTGTTTCACGAGGTTGCGCTCTGATTCTTTCACGAAAACGTTCGATGTTTTTTTTTAGTTTTTGTATGCCAAGTAACTTTTCCACGTTTTTCCACGAAAAAAAGTTACAGCTGTTAGAGTGACGCTCTGCATAATTTCACGCGCGCCGCAGCACAGTGGGATGAAAATCGAAAATTTTGATGAATCGTTTTGAAAGTCGGAATTATATGGTTTTCGAGGGCGCTGATTACGAATCTGATATCGGATTTATAAAATTCAAAATGGCGGGCCGGAAGTGACTTAAATTATCCGCGATTTTGAATTTTCTAAATCCGATTTCAGATTCGTAATCAGCGCCCCCAAAAACCATACAATACCAAGCTTCAGAGCGCTAGCTCAATTTTTTCGTGAAACATTACGTCACTTCCGGTCCGCCATTTTGAATTTTACAAATCCGATATCAGATTCGTAATCAGCGCCCCCGAAAACCATGTAATACCGAGTTTCAGAGTGCTAACTCAATTTGTCGACTTTTGGCCAGCGAAACAGGCCATTCGCCCCACTGTGCGGCGGTCAGATCCACTCGTTCATGTCCACAATCATACGCGACGACTTCGAATATTATCGGAACTAATATAAGTTAAATTGTAAGCATGTAAGTAGATGTGGTAGCTGATGTGCTCGAAAAACTGACATCTTGCTGTTGGTGAAGAATATTATTTTGAGTGTAAGAATTCAATATTTTCTTAGGCACCGATCCTCTACACTACTGATGACAAGTAGAAAACTGGGAGGGTCTAGGCACGGGAGATTTAGCTTACGATGAGTTTTTATGTATACTAATTGTCTGTCTAAGGCTTAATGTGGTTTTATGTATTCTAATTATTATTGAATTCTTGCTCCTCGTATATGGGTAGAACACATATCTTTGTGATTGGGCGCTGAAATTTCGAATCTCTACATTTGACGCTAACCACTCTAACTAAACCGTCTTTACCTGGGTGTAACTCCATAATTCGTCCTAAAAGGTGATAATCTTTCATCCTTTATAAGTATCAAATCTCCTACCTTAACGTTAGGCTGAACGTCACTCCACTTTGATCTATTCTGCAATCTTGGCAGGTATTCGGACAACCATCAGCGTCAAAAGTCCTGATATATTCGTTGAAGTAATTGCCTTCTACGTAATGAACTCAGTTTCATATCCAATACGTTTGTTTCGGGAGGCATGAGCTATGCATCGCCGATTAAAAAATGACCGCGAGTGGGAGCTGAGCAGTTGTTCGGATCGTTCGTCAGCGGGCATGGCGTGCGAGAATTTCAGGCTGCTTCAATTTGCGTTAAAACCGTAGCCAATTCTTCAAAGGTCAGTAATGAGTTGCCAAAAATTCTTTTCAGATGATACTTCGTGGAATTCACGCCGGCCTTCCATAACCCTCCAAAGTGCGGTGATCCGGGAGGTATGAAATGCCATTGAATTCATTTGATTGCAAATACTGTTTTAATTGCGTGTTAGCGCCTACGAAATTTGTCCCACAGTCGATGTACAAATCACTCCGGAGACATCTCCGGCCTGTGAATCGGCGGAAGGCTGCCAGAAACACATTGGTGGTTAGTTCACTGACTGCTTCGAGATGCACTTCCTTGTGGCTAAGCATACGAAGACTGCAATGTACCCTTTGGCTGTTTTTCTTCGCCTTCGGCATTTAGACTCTCTTATGGTAATATGTCCGGTAAAATCGACACCAGTATGTAAAAATGAACGACTTTGCTCAACTCGGGCACATGGAAGGTTCCCCATCAGTTGGTGTTGTGCTTCCGCGTTATATCGAAAACACTTAACACATTTGTGGATGTGATAACGCACTGCGTTACAAGCATTTACTCTCCAGTATCGTTTTCGTATTAAGTTTAAGGTAAGTTGTGTGCTCCGTGAAGAGTTATTCAGTGATTCTCCTCTATGATCATTTTGGTTAATGTGCACTTTTCTGGTAACAAAATGGGACCCCTTTAATTATAAGGCAAATTAGCATTACGTAGCCTTCCACCGACTCTTAATACGCCAGCGTGATCAACAAAGGGGTTTAAGTTTTTGTTACGGCTCTTATTTGACACATGTTGATTAAACCATTTTTATTAAACGTAATGTAGCATCATGTAATTCAGCACCGGACAATTTGGTGATGAATCTATTGATTTTATTGCACACTTTAAGATTGGCGATGGATCTTTTGCAGTACGCAGTCATTCGTAATAGCCGCTGGAACTGTGAAATTCGTGCGAATAGTGACGGAATGGGATCGTTGAACGATACGTTGAGTACGATCTTCTTGGCATCTATTGCTTCATGGTAATGGAGGCTGTGGAGGTAATTTATCCTCGGGTTCCACTAACCAAGATGGACCTGCCCACCACACCGAATGAGCTCTCAATTCACCTGGGTTTACACCTCGAGACGCACAATCTGCAGGATATGCATATACCGCCAATGGCGACTATCTACATAATTGCTCTTGAATAAGACTAACTCTGTTGGCGACAAAGGTTTGCCATTGGCGAGAGTGGCCTCGTATCCATGCTAGTACATTTAACGAATCGCTCCAAGCCGAGCATAAATAGGCATCTCATCCCTATTCATTGCTGCCTGTACTTGCTTAATAACCTTTGTGAGCAATGCAGCACCGCAGAGCTATTTTTCTTTAGTTTTTGATGTCAATAAGGTGACTATTGTTGTATGCAACTAGCATAGGCAGAGGTTGTTGCTTTGCGATGCATGAAGGCATGAAGTTCCATGCGAGATTGGGTTTCATTGTATCTTATCCACCTGTCTCAATAAGTTCAATGGGAAAGGGCGTGCTTACTTCACGGTCATCGTGGGATATTTGATTCAATAATTTTTCGGAATTAGAAGCCCATTTTCTCAAATGAAATCCGCCTGGATTGTTGATGGATGGATTGTTTAATCACTGCTTGATGTGGCAAATAATAGGCAGATTCGTTTTCGCGAAGTATTTTAGTAAGATCTAACTGTTCCATATGACCCAATGCAAGGTATTCGCTCATGAATTTGTTATATTCGTATTGCAACGTCGAGTCTCAGCGGAACTTATGTTCGAACTGTAGAAATCTCCGCAGGGCGCAAGTTCTTGATTCTCCGAGTTGTGGTGTGTTTGTTAATCCCCGAAACATTAGAGGTACCACATATCGACCATCAAGTAGCCTATCCTGGAATAACCGTTCACAGTGTTCATCTTCTGGTTTCATCCTCTGTTCCACTACTAGATTTTCGATCTCCCAAAATTGTTTCAGCGTTCTTTCTAAATCCATATCTAAATTAATATGTAATGTGATCATTGGATGCTCGCTGGAATTCTCCTGGACTCGTTCAGTCACTGTCCAACTCAATGTGATCTGCTGTGCTACTGGTTGTCCATGCGGGCCTTTTTAATGCTTTAATATAGTATTTCGGCATAAAACTCGGCACCTAATAGCATATTGATGGACCCAGGCTGGAATGAACTGCATAAACAAAATGCTTTTGATAATTTAAGAAAACAAGAATGGGCCGTTTTGGACATGCGGCAGCCCCGTTTGTTATTAGTGTCGCTGAATAGACATAGTAAATGAGTTATGTACATTAATTTTTACTATGCGTGTTTTCAAATCAAATCAAAGAAGAAAAAAGTTATGACAGATTTTTTGATATTATTTATTTAATTCAGCTTAGGATATGTTAATAAATATAAATTAAATATTTATGTATTTGTTTATTGAAATCCATGTTGTGTGTGTGTTGTGTGAAATGTTGGTTTGACACTTTATAAACAAGTCTAAATATTTAGCGAGATCAAATTCGTAATCATTTATAGATGGCTGAAAATAATTGCTTTAAGTGTATAGTATTCTTTTTTATCTTCTTTCATCCATGCACACTTATGTCATTTTGTTCGACAGCGGATAATATAGCTTATTCTTCTTGATGCCTTGCCTGCCAACTCAGTTGCCTCTGCAGAACCAAATCAGTATGCAAAATTTCAACTCAATTGGATAACGCGAAGTGGGTGAAATTTCAATCACAAATTTTCACCTACTATAGGTACAGGATATCGAACATAATAAAACAATTGAAAAAGTGTTCCTCTCTCCCCTACACCTAAAAATATTCATCCGTCATTTCGGTTTTATTCAACATTTAATTTTTCGCTGAGTAGGGGAAGGGGGTGTAAGACGGGGTAGCGGGCAAGACGGGGCAGAGGGTCTCACGTGTCGTTGAACGTCCAATCACAGCTGCTCTGGCTCGTAATGACGCGACGTTGTATTGTTTCTCAGTCAGCACTGTCACCGGTTTGTGAGTTTACGCGTTTTAACCTAGCGCCAAAAACTCTGTTTTTGTCAAATTGCTTGTTATTTTCTCGTTGTGCATGGCATGTGTTTTTCACCTCAATATAAACTATCAAGAACTCACTGAAAGTTATTTTTGTTTATCAATAATTATACTAGCAGGTAAGAATAGGTTTATTTCAATATTTTGATTTGTTTCTTTTATGGTATAATACGTTATTTTATTCAAAATAGCATGAAAGGGCAAGATGGGGTAAGGTACCCCATCTTGCCCTTCGAAAATAAAATATGCCTTTATAATGACATAGGTATATTTTTGATTAACTGTTAATAACTTATTTGATTTTTATCTTTTTTAGGATCGTGAAGAATTATAAAAGAAAGACGGAGAGAGGGAGTTGGAATGAAGAAAGTATGAAAAATGCCATACCCCATCTTGCCCTATAGGGTACCCCGTCTTACCCTACCTTATGTCAAAATCGGGTGTTGGATGTCTTTGACAAAATTATTTTGTTTTCTTTTTCTGGCATAAGTAAAGTGCCTAATTCCCAAAGATTAATAATGTAAAAGGTATTCTAAATAAATAATCATTCAAAATAATTTAAATTGAGCGTTTTAATGCCCTTCAAACGTTAAGGGCCCCGTTCAATTGTTTGTGCTTACGTAATGCATTTCCTGTGAAATTGCATTTCCGCTTATCGTTGGTGGGGCGATTTTTTAAATATCCAAAATCCAAGTTTCCGATTTTGCTTATCTTTAAGTATGTTATAGCTGTACATGTCCCTGATACAGCCACAAAATATTTTTACTGTGAAAAGCCTGGTTACTGCGTTATAGGTCACTGAAAATTTTATGAACTCTTTGGTATGCCCTGTTTCGATCGACATTATTGTTGCAGCCTCTTATAGCTGAAGCAACAAATTTATTATATATTGGATTGGACTACGTCCTACAGCTTGAAACACACTTATTTTCCAAATTTTTATTCACGGTATGTGCAGAACTCAATAATCAACAATAATTCGATTTAACAAGAACTAACCTTAACAAGAAAAAATCGGAAAATAATTATTTAATGCGAACGTGCAGCAGTTCGTTAAAAATATCAAACAAGAAACAGTTGTAGGACTATTTGGACTTTCGTGTGTGAATCACTTGAAACAATTTTTTTAAATCAACTCTCGGGTAAAACGAATGAAATTCTTCTTTTTCACTCGCGAGAACTAAATCTTAAATGAATTGCTTACACATTAGGTTTAGTTTTCCCGGATGATCAAGAAGAATTTCACTTGTTTCTTTTTTGAAAATGGTATGAACATATTAATTTCTTTTTACGAGTTTTTATTGAACTTGCTTTGTTGTTTCTCTTCCTGCTACAAATTTTGCAAGTCAATTTTGAACCAGTTCCCGTTATCGGAAAAGGTTGAACCTTTGCACACGTCTTAAGGTCCGGTAACAATGCAATATCGTATATTCAACACCATTTTAAATCTTGAGACACAAATAGCCGACTTGCGGTGATAACTTCAACTCACAAATAAAGTTGTCACACTATTGTTAGATATTGGCGTAAAATGTACGCAGTAGGTATAAGGAGTAAAAGACTAACATACAAGTTGTACAAACAGATTTTGATAGCGATTTTTTAATAATAATAATAATAATAATAAATTTTACTTATAATCATTGTTACCATGCCCTTAAATCGCTCGTGCAGTATGTCCATCGTGGGATGCACTGTGTGGCTCGTAGCACCATCCTGTTGGAAACACATGCCGTCGATATCAATATGATCCAGCTTAGGCCACAAGAAGTTGGCTATCATCGATGTGTAGCGCTCGACTTTGACGGTTATGGCAATGCCAGTTTCGTTTTGAAAGAAGTACGGACCAGTGATTCTGCCAGACCAAAGTCCGCACCAAATAGTGACTTTCTCGGGATTCATTTGATGCTAGTGTATATCGTCAATTTTGCTTCTTGACATAACCAATAAGAAATATTATAATAAAAAACCAAAAACCCGACAATGGAAGAAACGAAAAGTATGAAACAAGAAAATATTCATGCTTTCTTTCCTTATTTAAAATCGGCACATAGGTATGGTGATGTTGAGAGTATAGCCGTGGTCGCATGCCGAAATAATAGCGTATTTATGTATTCAGGGCTCTTCAGGCGCCGCTGAACTTAAATATAACGATTAACCCGCAAAGGAAGATTAACCTGAATTCACAATCACCAAATGATCCACCCAATTTTTATTCAATAAATTGTTTAAAAAATTAATATAATTCAAATCAAATCAAACTATAAAATAAATCAAATAAAATAAAAACAATCAAGGCAAATAATAAAATGAATTATAAAATCAAAAAAAGAGTCAAGCACATAATATATAATAGCAAAATCAAGTACGTTAATAACTCAAATCGAAATTATTCAATAAATCTAAACTCAAGCAAAGAAACTACTATTTTTATCTATAAATTATATTTTTGCAATTAATCTAATATTTTTATATTTTTAGGTTACTTTACTCGAATCAAATTAAATAAAACTCACTCAATTCACATTCAGTCGAAAAAACCAAAAACTGAAACTTTAACTCCTTTAAAATTCTCTCTGATCGCTCAACACTTCGCACTTCATCAACTTTCCAATTGCCGCCAAACTCCTTTGTTCCGTGGGCAGCAACCTACATTTCGATCAGGAAAAAACGGTAGCGAAAGGGTACCGTGATTAAATCCCTGGTATGTATGTGTGTGTAAGGGGAAATGCAATCACTAGTTCCCTTACCATCTCCATAGATAATCGGCGGCCTTTCTCCTCTTTTCATTGGAAGATTCAAATCTTCGCGCCATCCCCATAGATTGCACTTTAGTGATCTTATTCCGCCAGTCCAATTCCCTCGGTTCCTGAGCGAACCGATTAGAACTGGCCGGCTTCATTGAAGTGTCAAGTGTGCAGTGATAGTTGCTGGATGGATGAATCTGAGGTAAGTTTTTTCTGAATTTAATTAATTATTCGAATTGTAGTCGCTGAAGAGTTGTTTGTTCGTGCATTTAATGTTTCGCTAGTGGTTCAGTGTTAAGTGTTGTATGTCTTAAGTGCAGTTTCTACGTATATTGTCGCGTTTCAGTGTTTGTTTACATTTTGTGTTCGTTAATTTTTACCTATTCGTGTTGTTGCATGCAATTAAACTATTTCTATCTGAGATGTACTAAATATATATATATGTATTCCCGTTCTAGATTTCCTTGAGTAGCGCTCGCCTTTGGTTTTCGTCGCGGGAGGAATTCGCCTTTGCGTTTTCCTAATACATTTCCTTTCAGGTGCAGGCACTCAGACAAATAGTCCATTGTACTCTGCCCCCACCCTAACCGAACTTCTTCGTTGCTCTGATGAACCGTAGAACCTCGGCTAGGGGTCGAGGACAGATCTCTTCCATCCTCAATACGTCAGCGCCGAATACAGCGCACCGCGCTTGGGAGAACGCGGGACACTCGCAGAGAAAGTGTTCTACGCTGTCCTCATCCTCCCCGCTCGACGCGCATATAGGGTCACTGACGATTCCCAGGGTATTGTAGATGTTTGCCACATGTGCATGCATTCTTTCCTGTTTAGTTTCAGGAGAGTTTCTGCAGTGCACTTATCGGGACGACCTATAAAGATTTTGGTGTGTCTGCAGGTTTGTAACATGGACCATCTCTGCGCATGGATTTTCTCCATGTGTCGAGTTATCCAGTCTTTCACTATTGCAGAATTCACGCCAATCTGTGGTTCCGGTCCAAAGGGGCGAACTAAATCGTGTAGTGCTGATTCGCAGGATTTGCCACTCTGGTAAGCGTGCTGACGAACATTGAGCGGACATCTTCTCAACACTCCTCCTCTAATGTACTTTTCAACCAGGCGTACCAGACATTTCAAAAGAAAAGAGGTTAGACTGATGGGTCTGAAACTTTTGGCTAGAGTATAGTCGTCCTTCCCTGGTTTGGGAATGAAGACAACTCTAACCTTTCGCTAGGCGGTCGGTATGTATCCCTTACAGCGGCCCTTAGTAAATTTATTAAATTGTTTATAACTAATATAATTATTTTTTAACGGAGTTCTGCATGCAGTTCCTCTTGGTACTCTCATAAGGCTCCGCAGAACATTGATCAGAAGTTAAAAATAATATTGTTTTACGCATTGCTTTGCGAAATCACTGGAAGTATTGCTAAAACTTATCAGAAACTCTAGAACTTTTCATTTACTATGGATTTATGCAGACAAAACTCATATCCCGTGGCACAATCCGTCCCTCATACTTATATTATCTAAACAAATTTTATAGCCTTACATAATTAAAACTGTTTTAAAATTTTAGGATTGGCTACCGCTCCAGTAGCAGGAGTTTTAAGTGGTATATGTCACGATGTTGCAGACACTGGACTTTCGGGTAAACCTCAAGGATTTGTTAAAAATCTGGATAGAGCGGTAGACAACCCTTCACCCGAGACAATTTTAGATGCATCCCTTATTCCAATTGAGGGCGTCTGCACCGGCTATGCTGGAGGACAAAACGCACTTGCAATACTGCCGCGCTGAGGATATTAAATTTGACATTCTTTTGGATTATAAATAACAGTCAAAAAAGTCGAATGCTTTATTTATTTATTTTAATAGCTATTTCTAGATGATTATCAGATGAAATCGAACCATCAGCCATCAGGTACAGTATGAGTTCTCCGTTTTGAGATGATTTCAATTTCTCACATTCATGTGGACATTTACGTAGTTTGAGTTTTATTGAATCAACTTACTTGCGATGGCAATCAGCGAATAACAATTGAGCTGTCATAATAAGATTGTAAAACAGTTATAATCGTAGATAAAGCCATTGCGAATATATCATTTCCAAGCTTTGTTATTTTTATTTTTATGATGTTTTAACCTCTTATCGAACCAGGGAGGTGGTTTGGATGCCTGCTTTTTAGCTGTAAATGGTACAGAAAACAGAAACAAAGGGAATACAGTAAAAATACATCACAGCACTAATCAAGTCCTCACATTTTAAAACAGTAGACCAATCTGAAGTGGTTAATAGATTTTGCATGCTGAAGTAATCAGCTCTCGCAAAGTTAAAGAATTGATTTTGAGCTAGTTTTACTATGTTAACATCAATATCGCAAACAAAATTAAAAATCAGGGCAGGGTCATGACAATCTTCAGGTACAAACAACTGATCGTAACGATGCAAATGAATTTTATCCTGAAGCCCATCTAATATTAGGGAGGTTAAAATCTCCAAGCACCAAAATCTCGTCATCGTCACATGCAAGGTCCAACACATAAAATCAATTGCACACGTGTGTACCTGACCCTCCAGGGGGAATCCGGAGCCGCGACCACCAAACCCCCGGGCCGAACTTAGGTATGACGTCAATAGTACCTAGATTTGAAACTTATTAAATAAACCCTTCGTTCGAAAGAAAACGTAAAATCGGAAAGTCTGTATTGGTAATGGGAGCGGGAAACTAGGGAATTCAAATATTTTCAGCCTAGACTACCATAATGGTATCACCTACAATAGTTGGTTATATGGCCCAGAGATAAGCTTTTGATAAATTGCAATTTATGGATACTGACAACTGTTTTTGTATACATAGTGGGACCATTTTTCTCTGAAAACCAAATAACTGGACAATAAGTTTTAACAAAAGTATGTTGGGTTTAGGGACTACACTACCCTCACGCACCTTACATTTTTTAAAGTAATATTTGATACTTCCATCTTTGTTTCTCATGACCTCAAATAACCCATCAGGTCAACCAACATTTTTAAGATTTCTGGTGCTAATTCTACCGAGATTTCTCAAATTATAGTTTTTAATTCAATAATCCAAATTGCTTCCCATTTTCATTCACTTTGCGAGAGATGATTCCCCAGAGATTTACCAATCCAATATCTGAACATTTCTCTCTCTCAACCACTGTTTTGGCGCTTCGGCACAATGTGTTGGTTTGTTGTTCTTTTGAAAGATATGTTCTATCATCAAAGTCTGTCTATAATCAATTAAACTAATCTCCAACATCTGTATGTAGTCTTTTGATGCCATTTTTGGGACAAACAGCACTTCTCCGCATTAGGAAAAAGCCCTACTACATAAAAATTCCGCCACCGAAGTGACACTTGGAACATATTTCTGATTCTGTCCTTAGATCACGCCAGTAACGTTGTCTATCGTCTGGCCCGTCCAAATCATACTTTTTTTCCGCTCCGAAGTTACACTTTCATCTGAAAAGAAGTTTAATTAACTGAAATCTATTATTCCAAAAAAAACAAAAATGGGTGAGGCTATATTAGAATTCCCGCCACTGCACAGTGGGGCCAAATCCCAAAAAGCTGGCCAAAACTAAAAAATTCAAGTTATCGATCTGAAATCTCTCACTCGGGGGTTTTTGGGGGCGCTGATTACGAATCTGATATCGGATTTAGAAAAATCAAAATGGCGGACCGGAAGTGACGTAATGTTTTACGAAAAAATTGAGTTAGCGCTCTGAAACTCGGTATAATATAGTTTTCAGGGGCGCTGATTACGAATCTGATATCAGATTTATAAAATTCAAAATGGCGGACCGGAAGTGACGTAATGTTTTACGAAATAATTGAGTTAGCGCTTTGAAACTCGGTATAATATAGTTTTCAGGGGCGCTGATTACGAATCTGATATCGGATTTAGAAAAATCAAAATGGCGGACCGGAAGTGACGTAATGTTTTACGAAAAAATTGAGTTAGCGCTCTGAAACTCGGTTTTATATGGTTTGCGGGGTCGCTGATTACGAATCTGAAATGAAATTTATGAAATTCAAAATGGCGGACCGGAAGTGAAGTAATGTTTTACGAAATAATTGAGTTAGCGCTTTGAAACTCGGTATTGTATGGTTTCCGGGGGCGCTGATTACGAATCTGATATCGGATTTATAAAATTAAAAATTGCAAAAATTTAAGTCACTTCCGGTTCGCCATTTTGAATTTTTATGTATCTCATATCAGATTCGTAATCAGCGACCCCGCAAACAATATTAAACCGAGTTTCAGAGCGCTAACTCAATTTTTTCGTAAAATATTACGTCACTTCCGGTCCGCCATTTTGAATTTTGTAAATCCGATATCAGATTCGAAATCAGTGCCCCCGAGAACCATATAATACCGACTTTTGAAACGATTTATCACTTTTTCGATTTTTGTCCAGCGAAACAGGTTATGCTTACATTTTTCGAAAAAAATCGATTAAAAACGCGGTCGGTGATATGCGGCGCTGATTTTTCTTAATTTTATTTCTTATTTATCTAATTTATCACCTCCAATCGTTTCAGAGCGGTACTCGGTGGAACTTTTTTTATATTTCCATTTTAACATGGCATCTTACATAGTTTTTGAGTATAAAATGTAAAAAAGTCTATCTCTCTCTAAAATTAGTGTTTAATAATACAGTAACTAAATTAATTTTATAATATTCTACTAATCTTTAACTGACGATTCCATTTTGTTTTATTAAAATCTGTCAAATTTTGAATATTTTGTGCCTTCTTGAAAACGAGAACTTTTTCTCTCTTCAAAACACACAATCACTGCTACCCTTGGATGCCACTTTCACGCTGGCATTCTACGGGTGAGCGTCCAGTTGGGGTCCTATTATCGCTTGATTCTATAGCACTGGGAAGTACTTTAGCCAATTTGAGATTAAAAAATCCCAATTTGAAAACTTTTTTTTTTAGGTTTTGGCCAGCTTTTTGGGATTTGGCCCCACTGTGCACTGTACTGTAAATTTCATCCAAAAAAGAAAATATGTATTTTAAGTTTCCAGTATAACATTTCAGATAGAGGTTTCAGATCAAATTGTGAACCGAAAGAATGTTGAAACTATAAAACGAAGAGAATATTTTATTATTTGAATTGCCTTTTATTTAACTATTTCCAATTAAGTAATGCATGTTAATATGTAGAGCACATTTTCACACAGGGAAAGTGATGTGGCATTTTTTTAGGTTCGTTAACTTAACGATCTGATGAGTAAGCCAATGACGAGTTGACCAGTAGCCTGCTCGACACTTAAGAACATACCCACAGTACCGTCGTTACTCTCCCTTACCTTTAAAAGAGACAATATTCAATACATGTGGTGTTATTACCATCTTACCTCGGCAGCAATATTACACACCTTGGGCAATACCTTTAGCAATATCACCAGGACCAGGAATTCCGAAAAAACGTTTCTGTGTTTCTAATGCACCTTCCGCATCTCCTGTAGCGAGCTGTACTAAAGAAGTTACTTGTGAAACTCCCGGGCATTGCTTATGAAATTGCTCAATTGTTTTTCCGGCACCCTGAGTGTCACCGCTAATCACTTGAACAGCAGCCTTAGCTACACCCGGTATCCAATCCATACCCTATATTTTTGTAACTTCACTCTTAAGAAAATTATTAAATTATTTATTGGTGAGTTTTTCAACGGCTTTTAGAAACTAACCCAGAAATTAGTGACCAAAGTATTTCAGCGAAGAATTCAAACTGCAACTTGATTAAAACCGACTTCGCACAGATTCAGACTGCGACTGTTCAGTTGTGCTCAACAGCACTTCCATTTATATAGCTAGCCACCGATTTGATTGGAATCAAGTTCGGTTTGTATACATTTGTAAATCCGTTAGCGCGAATTCAAATTTATTTCTAATGGTTCTCTCTCCTCGTTAATAAACAGCAGAAAGTTGTTTACTGATTCTGCTCGATCTTCTTGGAAACGCAAACATCAAAGATTCTATTCTTAGATTATAGACAACTGGATGGAACATAAGGCGATTTGAGTGATACAGTGTTACTTCTAAGAAGTTGCTGTGTATCTGTTATTGATGTTCTGTCATATTTATTTATCTTGTATCTCTTCGCAACATTTGTAGGTACAGCCAACCCTTTCATCCTTTCCTACAATACGATTTCGGTGTTATACGATAAGAAAATTGCGAAAACCCTCTCCCTACAACGAAGTTTTGCTGGAACACGATAGAATGACAGGATTTTGCTTTGCAGAGACCCAAATAATAACATGGCTCTTTATTGCCTGCCCCACTCTAACGCGATTGGAAAAAAACATATTTTGAGTGGAATTGTAATTTCACACTAAGAAAATACTAGCTTAGCTAGAAACATTTGCCGACCCTTCCGCTGTAAGAAGCCGAAAATTTAAAAGGGTGCTGCAAAACTGCCTACCATGAAGTCCATAGTAACTACCCAGGGCCGTCGCAGGGCGGAAAGACCGGCACGCTGTGCGCAAACACACTCGCTCAGACGTCCCCCCACCACGCGCGCAAACATCCCTTCCCATACTACGTCTACTCTGAGTGACACACACACACTGACTTCCCTTCCACACCCAGCGGGAATTTGGTCAGGCATTCAGCAGTAAAATAAACACAAATAGACGTTCATATTCAGACACTTCTTACATCGGGAATTAACAAAAATTTAATGCTTTCAGCTTGCGATGCGGTAACCGCCAACTAACGAACACAAATTTAGGCGCGCTGTTTCAGTTCATAAATGCATGCCTGTTTTATTGATGACGAGAGGACGATGAGAATTAATTCATAACGGCTTAAAAGAAAGGATTGAGCTGAGTACACATCTGAGGCGAGGCCGAGGCAAACGAGCGCACGAGGCAGGGTTCCGACTTGGGCAGCATGCCTCGGATGCACGTCTCGAACCCACGTACACCTCTGAATGCTTGGCCTCTCGTTCTTTTACTCGTTCATTCATAGAATTCGGTCTGCCGGCACATTTCTGCACATAAGCAAGCAGCCGCGGTTTTTCCGCTTCAGATGTGTACACGGCTTAAGAATCTCTTCCCTGCCCTGACGCTCTTCCTCCTGTTTTATCAATTAGAAAACGGTTTTGGATAGTAAATTATGCTCGTGCAAGTTCTTTATGGTTATATGCACCATATGTATGTATGTTCTTTGTTTACACCCAACTAAATTTCCTTAATGAAATCAAAGGTCTATGGGTATAGTTTTTCACATTAAGTTCGTTAAGCGCCCTTTTTCTAAACATTTTAATTACGTAATTAGCAAAGCGATTACAATCCTTGGTTTTGTTGGATGCTGGACAAAGAAATTTCGCAAAGACTAAGTTTTTTTGAACCAATATCTGACATGTGCATATGAGAGTGTGAACTTGCAACGCAGCGCTGCGCGTGTGGAAAATGAGCGTTGCAATCAGCCAGAACCTAATGAACCAAAGGAATTATATGCCACATGTTACTTGTAAAAACTGAACCTTGAAGTTAATATACATTAACAATCAAGTAAATGTTCTCATTCCGAGAGAACAGCAATGCTTCCAAAAGCGCCTCATGCATAGCAGCTGACCCAATGGAGCAGCAGCAAAGCACCAGCGCAATGCCTATACCAATGGCTCCAAACACAGGAAATTTCAAACCAACAAGAGATCCCCGGAAGCTGTTCATCCAAACAGGGATGGAACGTTACATTACCATAACTGAAAAAAGGAAACGTAGCCCACAAGTACACTAATGAATGAGCTGCAAAGATTGAAGAAAATATCGGCCCAATGGCTACCGTGACTCCTCTTGCACACGTTCATCCGCTCACGCCAATTTTCGATAACTCTGTGCAACATTTCTGCCGGTATCTCAGCTAAGGCTTGACGAATATTGGCTTCCAAAGCCTCAAGAGTTGTAGGATGCTTGCTATAAACCTTCGACTTAATGTGGCCCCAAAGGAAATAATCCAAAGGCGTTAAATCACACGATCTGGCTGCCAAGCGATGGGACCATTTCTGGAAATTAATGACTCACCGAACTTGCCGCGCAATAAGTCCATGATAAGTCGGGAAGTGTGAGGCGGTGCACCGTCTTGTTGGAAATAAAGGTCGTCCGCATCAATTCAATCAATTCGAAAGGAATAAGTTCCGATGATTCCGCCATACCATAATCCACACCAAACGGTCAATTTTTGTGGATGCAATGGTGATTCATGAACCACTCGTGGATTTGACTCACTCCAATAGCGGTGATTTTGCTTGTTGACGAATCCATCGAGCCAGAAATGAGCCTCATCTGAGAAGATGATTTTGCGATGAAAATCGCCATCGGCTTCCAACATTTCCAGTGACCAATCAGCGATCTGATGACAAATGTGATGATCGGTTGGCTTGAGTTCTTGTGCCAATGCACAATGACTTATAAGGATGCAGACCCAAATGCAATCGCAAAATTCGCCAGATTGTCATCCTGGAGAGCCCCAACTCTTGAGAACGGCGCGGAACAGACGCATTTGAATTTTCACGAACAATGGCTTGGACGGCGGCAATATTTTGTTCACTACGGGCATTTCTTTGTCTTACAGGCACCTTTGTGTTGTGAATAGTGAATTCACTTTCAAACTTTGTTATTATGCGTCTTATAGCGCGCATTATGACGACCGTTTTTCGCACGAAGCGCTCTTACAGTACCGACAAGAGAATGCGAATTTGCGTAATAATTTTGGACAATTTCCGAGCGTTGGATCAAAGTGAAACGTTCACATTTAAATCGCCTAAACTAATGAAGAGACATTTTCCACATACTGTGTCCACTTGTACTTTAAAATATTCCAGTTTTTACCTAGGCAAGATGCACAGACAATTTTTACCTATATTGAGCTTCGAATGTGAATCGCTAATCATGCGCCGCTGTGCCCAAATTGATAATTTCTATGAATAACATATTCAGATAGCGATATAACAGCATTAAAATAACACGCATTAAATCAAGCTTTAGCACGAAATCTCCAATATGGCGACCGAAAATTCGGAACTTAAAAGGATTGCTATGAAAACGGGTCCTTCTATGTTTTTGGGGTCGTTGATCTCGAATCTACTATCGATATTTGAAAAATTAAACATGGCGACCGAAAATACTCAACCTGAATGGATTGTGTATAGGTTATATTGGGGCTTTTGGGGTTGCTTAGTTTTAAATCTGCTATTGAAATTTGGAACTTCAAGGTGGTAGCCAAAAGTTACCAACGTAAATGAATTTTCATGAAATTATGTTCATGGAGTCTGTAATTTCAAAGTAACTGCCTTTTTCCAAACTCATATATTTGTTTGCACGATATTAAAACCCCAACTGGGATGGGACTTTAGGATGGGATGGGAAGTAGAGTATTTTCTTGAACATGATTTTTCTCGGGTTTATTTTGAGTTCCCGCAGGAAATATGAAAAATTGCCTCCATTTAATATTCATAATTCAGATAAAATTTGAAACAGTTAAATTCAGTCTGGTAAATTTTAATTTACAAGTATCGAAAAGCGCGGGAAAGCTGGAACGTCCCTGCTATGTATTATAATAAAAAAAATTATTATTTGAATCATGTTCCTACTCTTAAAACCCGCTAATTCGGCAACGTTTGCCTAGTTAGCTTTACATTTGTTAGGATAGCTTTGTAGAATAAGATGTAGATGTTTTCTAAAATTACTTTTTTTTTATTTTCCATGCTTTCTTTTGTTTCACTCAGCGTTTTACTGTAATTCACAAACCATGGTTTAAAGAACACTGTGATAACATTTCTAATTGGGCGCCCACAATTGTACACACTAGGGTTTGAGTTATATAGTTGATCTGAAACGCAAACGACCATAACCCTGGTTTCTCCTGTTCTCGTCTTCACTTTGAAATGTAATTGGACGTGATCTCTTTCATTAACAGTTCTCCCAATAAATTGTTTATAGGTGAGATTTTTTTGAATATACTCGGTCAACTTCAATTGAATTTCAGCCAAAGCCTGTCTGACATCCCACTTAACACCTAAAAAAATTAAAATGGCTTTATGTATTATACAAAAAACTTAACTTAGTAAACGTACCTGGAGGTAAGTGCATGAGAGCTGTTCGTAATTCTTGTAGAGCTGCTGTTGTTAACTCGTTTGCAATGTCATAGTCATCAGCATCCTCGGTCGCCTCTGTAAGAGCATCAATTTCGGTCCTAACCGGAGAGATACGTTCAATTAATGCTTCATCAAAAGAAATGACTTCTTCCCATTCATTTATATGACGAAGGAAACTATGATGGGAACCCCAAATAAAGCTGTTTCATTGAATCATTCCCTACAGAAAAGAATTCAATTTCGAATAAAGCTTAGTTTTAATAAATGTTTACCGTGCAGTTAAGTTCTGCTGGAAAAATCAAAGGTAACCAGTACCATTTTAGGAGATCGAGTATTTTTTGGCGCAAAATGGGTTCATTTGTAGATCACGATTGGGATCCTTTTGAATACGGGCTAACAAATCAAGCAATTGCGACAACGTAGTAAACTCCGATTCCTCCTGATTAACATCTCCATTCGCTTCTTGTTTGTCACGTGTATTCAAAATTTTCTTCTTGTGCTGCTTGTTATATTTATTTATAGTTGTGCTCACGAATGAATCATGTCCTAGTACATCTTCGAGCCTAAGGAAATGATTGACTTAGTAATCCTTATACCATTTCATGACTTAGTTCTAAGAGTAATCATTTCGTTGGGAAAATTCTTTAAAACTAGCGTATATTGTAAGTACAAGTAAGTAAAAGTACACTGTTCTTATACTGTAAATTCAAATCGATAGAAACGAGTCTAAAGCATTTTAAAACAACGATAAACTATAATATCAAAAATGTTTACATACTCTGCGGACATTTCTTCAAAAAGATCTTCTTGTCGTTTTTCGTTGTTTCGGGCAAAATGTTTCCTTTTGTTATTTTTGTCAACATGTCCAGGAACCATACCAGCAACATCTGAAGGTCGGCGAGCAGAAACAGTTACTCCGGATATTCGCAGCTAAAGTTAAGTGAATCTTATTCGAGATAGTATTACCTATCAAATAAAAGTCATTTCAAGGTGGGATCTGGTGAGATAAAAAATATAGGCCTATTATATTAGAAACCAATCAATTGTTATAATCGCTTGAAGTGCCTTAGTTATGTGTGTAAGGGCGGGAAAATTTTTTAAATAAAATCCTCGTATCAAAGCATGAAAAAGAAACCAAGGCTTTGTTTTCGTCAGAAATCCTTCCCCAAAACTCGTTACCTTATTTTCCTATATGCGTACAAGTTTCTTTGTTTTAATTTTGCTATGGTCGCTGTTCTTAATGAGGGTGCGCATTCACACCTCGACCTTTTTCTCTTATGTGTTGCGCAGCGAAGGTACGATTTCTAAGGAAACGCATTGCGGGCTATGCATATCGGGAACAATTTTACCCAGATGCGCTGGGAATTACGCATGATATCCATACAATTGAGGTAGCAAGAATCTGGAGATTTTTATGAGGGTCAGGTTATTGGTTGTCTTTCCTTCAAATTTGTATTTTTGAGTCATTTCTTTTAAAAAGAATACGTAATAAGTTTTAACCGAAAACCTGGCTGCGCAAGGAATTGTTCCTCAGTCTAGTGATAGATTTCAGGAAGTGAATACTGAGTTTTAGTTTGAAGAAAGAAGGAAAAAATAAAAGTTGTGCGAGGGAGTTTTGAATAGTTAATAATTGGAGCTGGTGTAAATTTTATTGGGTGAGTGTATTTCACTTACTGAGTTTATGGCTATTTTAGTCAACTTCTTTCATATTATTATTATTTCGTCTTTGTATAGTTTTAAATTTATTTCATTTATTGCGTGTGCACTCGGAATATTTTGAATGGTCGGAATTAATGAACCGAGAAATATAGAATTGAATTAATTAACTAATAATTTGAGTGAATATCATAAATCAGGAGCCTTTTCGCCGGAGTTAGGTCGAACGATGGCCTTGACTCATACTGAAGGCTGAGCTTTGCTGTTTGTGGATTATAGGTGCTCGTGAGTTAGCCCTTGCGCCTAGGCCGGTACTCGTGAGTTCGCCCTTGTACTGTGCCGTTGCTTGCCCCAGTAATGGTGAATTCTAAGTGCTCGTGAGTTAGCCCTTGCACTTAGGTTTTTAAGGTGCCCAGCACCTAATTTTCTAGGGGTGTTCGTGAGTGAGCCCTTACACCCCGTTTTGGTGAATCGGTACGTGTGACGTGTCTGCCTCCGCGTACCACTCGTATCTATTTTACTCCCGAATTTATGAGAGCTTGTTGTACTATAATGTTAAAGTATTTTAAAAATCCGGTTCATTAATTCTATGTGTTTTATTGTGTTTATTCTAAAGCAAATTTTTTCCCTTCTGCCCAGAACTCACAGTGGTTTTTTTTTCCTTTTTTAGAATCGGATGTGATTGAACATGATTGTGCCCAACGCCTCAACCCTGACTTGGAAAGAATAATTCTCTTCCGTTGTTTTTTACAGTCACCATGCTCGTGTTAAATTTTGGTGTATTACATGTGAAAAATACATGAGGTAAAACGTCTAGACGAATGTAAAATTTGTACTTAAAATAGTCTACATACCTTCAGGATCACTATCCATCGCAAGAATTTGGAAACCAACACTCACGACAAAAGTAATCCACTCCTTTCTCTAATGTCATAACAGACCGCGCCAGATATATTGTGCTCTCGGCTCGTGCGAGCATATACTGGATGCCACAGCACGCACATGCGAACGCTCTAGCACCTGTCCCCTCACAATTCCGCTCCACGTATACTTTACCTATGTATATAACGGGTGTCGAACAAAAACGACAAAATTTTTGTTCCATTTAATGGCCACCTTTTCGACGATTCAGCCCACTGTGCGCCGTAGCCTCTAGGGATTTTTATCACATGATCCTGAGGTATCAAGGTACAACTGTGTCAATTTTCAAAACTCCGTGATTTATTTCCTTCATTTTGTCTAATTGTATTGGACTATAATAAGCAAACGTGGAGTCCTCGAAGCGTCCTCTATACGCTGGTAGTATTTCTTTTGTCGTAGCTTTAACAGAAGCGGAGAAAAGTGAGCAATAAATTTGAACCTTAGGCTTTATACATAAGGGGGGGCTTAAATCGTATATGCAAAAAAACAGGGAGTTTGTCATAATACATACCATAGGGAAAATCTCCTTTAAGGGGGTAATGCGCTTTGAACGTCATTTTTGGAGCAAGATTTTAAGATTTTTTTTCTCAGCAACTACAAATGAAATCTTGACTTATGTTTTTATTATTTATTAACACAAGTCTCTGGTACCAAAATATATATTTTTCGTTGATAATACAAAAAAATTCCAGCTGTCAGAGCTGGTCAAAATAGAGATGTTTTTCGCGAAGGGGTTAACGGCCACCATGATTGCAGCCCTCAGAGACATCTGAAACAAAAAATTCTAAATTTTTGTTAATTTATATCCTATTGGTTATCGCCTGAACTAGGGAAAAGTAAAAATATAGAAATTTGCCAAAGTTATATAAATTTAAAAAAAAAGTTCGATTTTTGGGGTTTTTTTTTCGAAGTAAATGTTGGATTAAAAAAAAACTATTTATTGCATAAACAAAATCGTAGATCCGACGATAGCGGCTAGTATAAGGATGATTCTGTATAAATTTGAAGAAAATCGGTCAAGTAGAACTTGAGATATCGTGGTGGCCGTTTCGAAAAAAACTCGATTAAAGTTAGATAGATCGCCGCACCCGCATCGCATTGCGCTCGCCGCTCCAACTTTGAGGCATTATAACTACGTCAATTTTATGAATTTTTGAAAAATTCGTTTTGGAATACAATCATAAATACATAAACAATAGAAATATTAAAAAACAAATCGATTTTTTCAAAATTTGGAAGCGCAATACCCCTTAAGTGCGAGACGGCTGGTACCTACTGCGCATGGAGTGAAATTATCAATTGAGCTGCGCAGGTAAATGGGCAGGAGTTTCATGGGGAAGCGGTTAAAAGGAAATATTATTATAAAATCGCATTCACTCCAGCCATAAAAATTGCCCGGGATCCCGATAAAGAAGTTTACACATCAAAAATGTTACCAGAGACAGTTTGGCTTAAGTAATCGAGCGCTGCTTTTTTGGAATTGTCCTAAAACTTTGTGGAATTGTTCCATTTATGGTCGGAACGAGTGAATTATTGTTTTCCGACAACAATACTTTCCAAAGTCAATCTCGTCTGTAAATAATTTTTAAAATAATTCGCAAAACGGCACGAGAAAAATTTTCCTTTCTTAAAAAATATCTGGTGACAGAATATTTTCCTTTTACAAAATTTTCAATTTTTGGTGTTAAAACAAGCTAATTTTTCAATTTTTGGAAAAGTATTATTTTCCGACAACAATACTTTCCTAATTCACTCGTTCCGACCATAAATGGAACATTTCCACAAAGTTTTAGGACAATTCTAAAAAACAGCGCTCGACAACTTGTTCCGACAGTTTGTCAACAAGCAAGACAATTTTCGCGATTTCTAAAAATTGATTTAAGAAGCACGTAGCGACTGTTAGAACTCACCGCCTCAAGTAATAAATTGATGTGTAATGTACTACTCCGTACAGTTATGAATAAGTTGCCTACTGAATTTGAAAAATAATTGTGATTGGCTTTCCCACTGACAATTTGACAATTGTTACAAAAACAGTCACTGCAAATTTGATAAGTTCTGTGTAAAAACATGTTTAGACGGAAGATGTGATCCCAAATTTTTGTTAAGAATTCGACTGTTCTGAGCAGAATCCAGTGGATAATATGTCAGTGAGTACGTTACCTCTGGATCTGCCAGGACAATTTCCCTACACGGTAAAAAAATATTAAATTTAAGGGAGAGTCTCTTCACACGGCGAGTGGAACAGAGTGGACGAGAGTGCGCGATAGAGTGGATGAGAGCGGCCCAGAGTGGATGAGAGTGGACCATAGTGGATGAGAGTGGACCAGAGTGCATGAGAGTGGGTAAAATTGGATCAGAGCGGTTGAGAGTGCTGTCAAATGACAGTCTGCATAAATATTTTGTAAAAGGCAAATTGTCTGCCAGTAAGTATTTTCTAAAAGGTAAATATCAGTAAGAAAAGTAATTGTAGAATGTACACTAAATACATTGCTAGCATGGCATGTTTTAAATTTATAATATGTCACTCTAGTCCACTCTCAACCACTTTACTGCCCACTCTCATGCACTCTGGTCCACTGTTATCCACTCTGGGCCACTCTCATACTCTATCGCGCACTCTCGTCCACTCTGTTCCACTCGCCGTGTAAATACAACTTCTTAAATGTGAACTTTTTTCGTATCTTAATTCGTTTCTTTAGGCAGTAATTGAATTAAGCAGCGATACTCAGGGTTTGCATCATAGTTTCATTCGGCATATGAAAGAATGGGAGGAAGTGATTTATTTCGATGAAGCCTTAATAAATCGCCTCTCGCCAATTATGGACGAAATTAATCGTCTTCAATCTGTGACCGCGACTACCGCGAGAGAAGCACGAGAGAAATCTCGCATAGCTCGAGAGGAGTTACGAAGTGCTTTAAGGAAACTAACGAACGGTAAGCTTACTAAGTTGGGCTGTTTTTATAATAATAAAATATTTTTAGATGTTTATTTAGACGTTAAGGCGGCATTCGACCAAATTGACAGGATACTGCACCAATACATTGAAGCAAATATAACCTTTAACAATTATATTGGTCGCTATATCAATTCGGAAGGGCACGTGCAGTTACATTTTAAAGTGGAGACGATATCTAGTGTTGCCACAGTTATGGTCGTTTGCGTTTCGGACAATTTGTATCCCCCTGTGAACGGAAATGAGCGCCCCACAAGAAAGGTTATTACAGTATTCTTTAAGCCATGGCGGGAGGATTATAGCAAGTGCTGTGTGATTGAAACAAAGGAGCAGATGCTAAATTCAAAATAAAATCAAAATTTTTATTGTGAATACATAAATTGGTTATACATATTATAATAATTATTATTATGTCTGGCTGAGTGAACGGCAGATTCTTTATATTTTTTTACATTTCCGCTCGCGACTTTATTCGCCCGGCTAGTTCCGCGGACCAACAGAAATTAATTATGTTCAAGGTTTTCAAAACAAATTTCAAAGATAAGTCCGAAAATTGTTAATTTTCCGTTACAAGGTCGTATTGAAGAATCACACGTTCAAAGTACGTCCCCTAATACCTCGTCAACCACCTCGCCAGCCCCAACACCATGCCAGGGAAAGACACACCTAAACCTCACGTTTCTTAGCCGAGAGGTGTGGACTAGGGATAATGATGAGAACCGGGTAATTAACTTCCTGCTTAGTAACTCTACCGTCCTTTCAAACTTTAGTGACTGCCAACTACCTATAAACAACCGACTCGCTCTTTTCTACACTGAAATATTTAGTTGCCTGTCCCTTTGTGTACCCTTCGAACCTATAAAGAACCGCTCCTCATCTCCGCCCTGGTATGATAAAGACCTCCGTGCCCTACGCAACAAAAGGAACAAATTGTGGCATACCTACCTCCTTTCAAGGTCTGACTCGGACTACTCTTCATACCTGGTTGTCTCTTCCCTTTTTTCCCAACGTTGCGAATCCCTCTACAATGATTACCTCATTAGCATGCAGTCTAAACTAATCTCCGAGCCCAAACAATTCTACAATTTTATTAATATCAAAAGAAAATCAAATGGCTAACCCTCGGTCCTCAAACTCGGTAACTCGTCCTCTTCTAACCCTTCTGTCATCGCTAATCTTTTTGCAGATTTCTTCAGTCAATCCTTTTGCGACCACGACCCCGTCCCCGATCTTACATACTTTTCTTTTATGAGAAACTGCCCACAAACCTCCCTTGTTTCCATTGCCATTGATCCGTCTCTTGTGGCCAATAAAATCCGCACTCTCGCCGATGACTTTGATCCCCGCCCAGATGGGATTACCGCCATTATTATAAAGGAATGTGCTACCCATTTCATTAATCCACTAACCAATCTCTTCTCACTTTCCCTATCTGAGGCCACATTTCCCAATTTTTGGAAAGATTCCTATATCACCCCAATCCACACAAAAGGCTGCAAGGGCGACATATCGAACTATCGTCCAATAGCTAAACTATCATGCATCCCTAAACTCTTCGAAAGCCTTATCTATGATTCCATGTCCTTCCACTGGAAGTCCATTTTGTCTTCATCTCAACATGGATTCCTCAAAGGTAGGTCCACAACTACCAACTTAACGAGCTTTGTGTCTAGCACCTTACAAGCAATGGAAAACGGTGTAGAAGTTGATGTGGTTGCCACCGATGTTAGCAAAGCTTTCTCCCAAAATCTCCCACCAAATCATTGTCCTCAAATTAAATTATCTTGGCTTCCCACCCCGCCTCATCTCGTGGATTAAATCATATCTTAGTAACCGCCGTTACAGCGTTCGTTTTGATTCCACGATTTCAAACCCATTCATATCCCATTCCGTCGTCCCGCAGGGCAGTCACCTTGGTCCTCTAATTTTCATACTAACCATAAATGATGTTGAAAAGGTTATCAGTCATTCCGAAATTTTGATTTATGCTGATGACATGAAAATCTTTCAACAACTCACCAACACATCTGACTCTACCCTACTTCAAAACGACCTGAACAGTTTCTCCACTTGGTGCTTGAAAAACTTCCTCGATCTCAATGTATCCAAGTGCCAATCAATCACTTTCTCCTGTAAACGCGGCTCCACTTCTTCTAGATCCTACGCTCTCTCAGCCGAACTAATTCCATCTGTTAATTCCCTCCGTGACCTGGATGTTATCTGCGAAAGTAAGCGCAACTTTCGTTCCCATATTGATCACATCGTAAATAGAGCCATTTCAACCCTTGGCTTTGTAAAACGTTGGTCTAAGGAATTCTCTGACCCTTATGTCACCAAATCACTCTACATCTTCTTCGTTAGGCCACTCCTAGAGTATGCTTGCCAGGTCTGGTGCCCCTCCCAATCCACGCTCATTAACAGGATCGAAGCAATTCAGCGTAGATTTCTCCGCTTTGCGCTGCGTGAAATTCCTTGGACTGATAACTTCAACATTCCTCCGATTGAAAGCCGGCTAAAACTGATTAACCTCCAGCCGCTTGCCTTGCGTCGTGATGTCGCTGATGTTACTTTATCCACCAAGTCTTAACCGGCTCCATTGACTGTCCCGACTTCCTACACAGTATCTCCCTTAACACTAACCCCCGAAACGTTAGATCATTTCCCACCTTTCGCCTCGATAGTCATCGCACTAATTACGACCATTTCGAGCCCTTCACCAGAATGCTAGGGAAAGTCAACAACACAGCAGCCTTCGACTTCCATGTTGACAAAGCCTCCCTTAGGCATTCCCTTTACTCCCCCAACCCACCCCTATAATAGCCATCTATTTCTGGTCATTTGTTTTAGTTCTTAGTTTAATTTATAGTTTATTGTAAGTCTGTAGCTTGTATTAAGCAAATTAATAAATAAATACATGAGGGAATTTCAATGTTTCAATCGGCACCAGTGTAATATATGCTGCATGCCGAAAGGAACCTGGGGAAACCTAGTGTAGCGCGTCACACAAAAGTGGATACGCGCTGTATAATGGTGTCACACCAGAGGTGGATACGCCGCTATATCTAAATGGAGAGAACAGTCAAATAAAAGAATACGCCGAATGGCAGCGTTCAGTTTCGATAAATGACTGTCTATATTCTTAAAGTTCACAAGGGCTTAAATACTAAATCTTACTTCTATACATACATAATACATGTATATCTACTTGCATAGCCTAACCTTAACATTACCCATAGCCAAAATTACTAATCGTAGTGAATTGACCCAATTCTAATTTATTGGTCACACGATGCGCTGGCACACGTCATAAGTGCATGGCGCTGCACTTATGTAGGTGCTTTGCTTTACCCAGTGCGATAGACTTGAAGTGTTTCGTATGGACGTTGTCGTGCCCGCACATGGTGCTGCGTTGATCGAGTCATCGTCGTGGGGATTCCGTGTGTCGTAACATTTCTGTTTATATTTTGGTCAATTCACTTGTGCGACATTTGGTGGGGGTAGTGTTACATACTGTCTGCTATTACGTGATCGTTGCATTCATTGCATGATCACTACACTAGGGCTCTAAGATTGACTCGGATAATTGAGTATTCAAGTACTCGTAGTGGCTTGGACCGAGTTTGAGTAAAGGAGTTTTGAGTACCTGAGTACTCGAGTACTTGAGAGCAAAAATATCCGAGAACTCGAGTGAGGAAGTATTAGAGTACTCATTTAAGGAGTATTCGAGTATTAGAGTTTGGGAGCATTCAAGTACTTGAGTATTTGAGTCGTGTAGATTTAATGCATTAAGAAGTAAGAAAAACATGTTAATAAATTGCAGGGGGAGGTTCTTGTTATTCAGGCCCCAATTTTTGGGAACGGGCTTCGAAACATTTTGCTGTGGTAATTAACGCAAAAATAATTCAAAAATTCTATCTCGACCCGTTTTCGAGATATAGGGTAATTCGCGAGCCACCTAAGGTTCGTAACTTTTGGGAAAATTCTATTACATATTATAATTTCCCTTTTATAAACTGCCGGTGGAGTTCATTTTCCTTTTACAAACTACCGGTGGAGTTAATTAGCGCAGCAAAATGTTTCGAACCCCGTTCCCAAAAATTGGGGCCTGAGTAACAAGAATCGTGCCAATTGTAGACTTTATAATTCTTTATAATTTACAGTTAATTACAGAAAAGTAAATCTTTATTTTGGAAAATAAATACAAATATATTAATATTAAGGGGATTTAAGCAACTTCTGCTGGAGCTCACTATATTTCCTACTGTAGAAAATATTCTCTCAGATGTAGCAGAGGTTGCTGATATATTAAGGAATTTTCTTGTATGTATTTATTTTTCAAAATAAAGATTTAGTTTTCTGTAATAAACTGTGAATTATAATGAATTATAAAGTCAACAATTTAGTAACTTGTATTTCTTACTTCTTAATGTATTAAACCTACACGACTCAAATACTCAAGTACTTGAACACTCCCAGCGGAAAATTTGGTCAGGCATTCCTAGGGAAGCGGGTTTGGAATCAGTAAATTTTATGAGCCCAGCGGGAAATTTAGTCAGGCATTCCTAGGGAAGCAGGTTTGGAATCAGCAAATTTTATGAGAGAAAAATATGTTGCTTCCCTGTTGATTCCGGGGAATGCAGGCAGGCATCACCTAACTGAGCTTTTTGCGAGCGAAAAATATGTTGCTTCCCTGTTGATTCCGGGGAATGCAGGTAGGCATCAACCCAATTGATCGCTGGGACCGAACCTTCTCCCTTTGTTTTCAAGTCATGACTCATAAGGAAAACAAAGCGAAATCTTGCTCATTCCTGTTTTATCTTTTGTGCAGTAAGGTGCGTTTCTTTGTGTTCTATTGTGTTTTATGGCGTTTTTGCGTGTTTTTTATAATAAAATCAGTTTTGTGTTCATCAAAGAGAAGGTAAGTTGAACAAAATGTTCAGTAAGTTGAACAAGCTGGGAGCAGTATGAATCTGATTCCACTTGCATTCCATAGCAGCAAGCTGGGAGCAGTAAAAAAAAACTTTTATACTGCTTCCTCCTGCGGACATGTAATGTTAAAAAGACATGGAGTGTCCAACGGAAGGGAATCACTCCATAGCTTCCAAGGAGTTGCTTCCGTTTGCATCTTTGAGCGCTTCTTTTCCCGCTGGGCTTCCAAACTCTAATACTCGAATACTCCTTAAATGAGTACATACTCTAATACTTCCTCACTCGAGTTCTCGGATCTTTTTGCTCTCAAGTACCTACTCAGGTACTCAAAACTCCTTTACTCAAACTCGGATCTTTGAACTCGAGGACTCAAATACTCAAGTAATTGAGTTCAGAAGTACTCGAGTAGTAACAGCCCTACACTACACCAGCCAGTGTGGGATGGGGTTCCCAGATGCCGAGGGATTCCATGAATTAGCGCGAGTAAGACTTGAAAGCTCTAAGCGAAATTCATAGAATTTGAGAACGACGACGGAGGGTCTGATTTTGTAAGCAATATTTAAGAATTTTGTATGATGTAATAATTAATTGATTTATCCAGGCAGATTTTTCAATTTTGTATTTTGTTGTTCAGCTTTTTTTAGGTGATTTGCGTACAAATATTTGAATTGAATTTTATTGAGGTACGTACTTTAATGAATTTGTTGGATTTTATTTTTTTTAAAGCATGCACGCGTGGTACCGCTTTAAATCGAAAAAAAATTACGAGAATATCATCCCACATTATTGCAGGATGATTGAAATTATACAATAAATATGTAAATATGCAGCGTTTTAAACGGATTTGACGAATTTGGCGGAAGGATATCTTGGCGGGGAACTAGTCAAATTCGTTCGGTTTTGGATATTGCGCTAAAACTTTGTGGAAACATTAATGGTCGGAACGAGAGATAGGGCCAAGAACACCAAAAATTGTTTTTCAACGAACGAAAAGAGAGCAGCTTTCCCGGAGGGCATGGCGATAATTGCAACATATGCTTCGATTGGAGCTGATTCGGTCGGCTTAGGGGTGGTTTCTGCGGGAAGCGGTAGGAAGCTGAGATATCCTCGTTGTGGATGATGTCAACGCTCTCGGCCGAACATCTCGCGATCACTATTATTTTGGTTCAAGCGATGGAGGATAACATGAAAAATATCATAATTTTAACCGACAGTCTAAACGGATGTACCTAAAGACCTTAGGAAAATCTACTCTCAAAATCCCTTTGCTTAGCAGGTCATGGTCCTGACAAATGTACATTTTGAGCCAGTAAAAATGATAAGGCTCCCTTCCCGCCTAGGGATCAGGGAAAATTGCTGGACAGACCGAGTAGGAGCGGAGGTTAGGGTTGAGGAGATGTTCCTACAACACCAGATTACTGTGCGAGGACGCGTTGTTAAGTATAAAGAATCAGCAAATCCTTGTTTGAACAGGTGTCCACGTCATAGGCTGACTGTTTTGGTCCCTAAGATTCCGCCATTTTTGTACATTATTCAAAATCTCATAACAGGAAATCTCAATAACTTTTATTATTCAAAATTTGCTAATTACTTTTTCTAGATGATACAGATTAGTTAAATATTACTTTAGTGTTTGACCATCAACAGAGCACTAATTAACTTTAAACACAGCACACTGCCTATCATTAAATAATATAAATTTTTTTGGTGATCTTGTAATGATGTTTTTGTATTTAAATGTTTGTGGCATGGTGTCCTTAAGAACTGACGGTGGAGGCCATGTCTCTCTAGTAACACCATCCGCCAATCTTAATCCTACTATTAAAAAGTTTTCTACGCGCGTCGATATTTGTGTGTGTGAATTTTTGTTGTTTTTTTGGCTCTAAAATGAGTAGGGATAAACAAGCTCAAGGTGAAAGAAAAGATAGGCCTAGGAAAATAAAACAGTCTTTTAATCCAAACGTTCATCAATTTAATAGTTCATCGGCAAAAAATCTGAAAGAACAGCATGAAATTGATGTGCCCGAGGAAGCCTCTCTTCAGTACGCTATCATTGATTTTTGCTTGGCTTTTTCAACCTTATCGACTTTCGTTAGGTGCTCAAATATTGTAGATAAAGAAAACAATCAGGAAAAATGTTGCAATGGAAAACTTGAATTTAAACAGTGTTCAAAAGTAGGTCTCAGTTTTAAAACTATGGTGTTTGTGAGAAATGTCCGCCGAGGTATATTTTATCGACTCAGAAAGTTGGTAATCAATCTTTTAAAATTAATCGCAGGTTCATCTTTGTTATGAGAATATTAGGTTTAGGGTTGGCAGAATGTAGAAAATTTTGTGCCCTAATGGATATGTGCAGTTCTTTTATAAGTCAAGCTACGTATGACTTTTATGTAAATAAAATTCGCGAGTGCAGAAAAATTGTCACCGAGAAAATATTTTCTTTAGCTGCTAAAGAGGAACAACAGTTAACTTGCGAAGAAAAAGAAGTTGAAAGCACTATAGACCTTACAGTTTCCGGTGATGGAACGTGGAAAAAGCGCCGCTTTTCTTCATTATTTGGTGTGTCTACAATAATCGGTTACTATTCGGAGAAAGTTTTAGATGTTTTTGTAAAAAGCTCATATTGCAAGGTTATGTGAATTTTGGAAACAAAAACTGGACACGGCTGAATTTGAAGAATGGAACGAAGAACATGTTGCAAACAATGAGTGTAGTGCTAATCATGAAGGTGCTGCAGGAAATATGGAAGCCGGCGCAGTCCCTTCGATGTTCAAGCGCTCTATGGATTTATATGGTGTACGTTACGCTTACTACATCGGAGACGGCGACTCTAAGACATATACCGCTTTTGTAGACGCTACACCTTATGAAAATTTAGAAATAAAGAAAAAAGAATGCGTTGGTCACGTACAAAAGAGAATGGGCACTCGTTTGCGCGATTTAGTTAAGAAAACTGTCGAAGAAAAAAAAACTAAAGATGGAAAAAAAACGATCCGAAAAAAATTCTAGGTGACAAAGGTAAACTCACGGGTAAACTTATTGGCAAATTGACTGTGTACTATGGTTTGGCTATAAGAAGAAATTGTTATACGGTTGAAAAAATGGCAAATGCTATATGGGCAACATACGAGCATTACAGTTCAACTGATGAGCATCCGCAGCATATACATACATAGCCACGAGTACGCGCAAATCGAAGATCGAAACCGCGTACTGATCGCCGAGCAAAGAGCTGCGGATGCTACTCGAGAGGCCAGAATAATCCGTCGACAACATCAAAGGGATGCTCTGGATATCGCGAATGAGGCGAACGAACTACTATGGACCTGGAATCGACGACTCGATGTAAGTCGCTAAAAAATAACTTTAATTCATTAAATCGCGGTAAAAAAAACTTTAAACGCGTTTTTCTCAGAACTTTGTTTTCTCATGCGGTAGGCACGATTTCTCGAGAACGAATCAACCGCTTTTGCTGAAACTTTGCAGTTTCTCTTTATAGTATTGTTTCGTGATTGAACGAAGGGATTTTCAACCGGTTGACTCGTTCTTGTTTTATACGAAAAAAATGTTTTAAAAACGATGAGAATCGGAAAAATGCTAAAAAATATGAGACGAAAATACATCCAAACTTATTTCAAAACTTCAAATTTCATTTTTTTTCAATTCCTTCGTTCAATCACAAGCCAAGGGTATAAACTATAACAAAATTTTTGAATTTTTGATTTCAGATGAACCTGCACCGAAATATTCTGCCTACCGCAAAAAAAAAGGCTGGACAAAGAAAACTGCAGGAAAATCGACAATTTTCAATATTTTTAGCTGAAATTTTTTTTACAACTTCTTAAAATGCTAACCTTTTCTATGTGTAAATTTCAAATAAAATAGATTTTAGGTTTTTAAAATTCAATTTTTTGAGAAAGTTGTTTTTTTTTTCCTTCAAGACCTATGTAGCCCCTTATAACAGCACAAAATTAATTATTTTAATATAAAATTCTTAATGTTAGGTATCGTTGTTAAATTATAAAATACCTAACTTATCAATTAAATAATGTGTGTAATAATTCTAGAACTCCCCGTGTTCATATTTTGACTTGGATAAATAAGTGAAATGAACGCACACTTGAAATTTATGAAGTTGTGGGAGTGTGGCTGTCGTGACCTTCCCACCATGTGGTTGAAAGCCGGATATAGAGAGGAGGAAAGTGGCCGGTCGCTAACCCACAAGAAATAATTAGGTTGAAAGAAATAAAACACGAAGACGTTCTCGCAAATGGCTCTGCGGGTCGGAGATTTTTGCGACCCCGCGGCAAATAGCTTCGGTTGCCGTCTGCTGGGTTCGTCATTTTGCTAACTTCGAGGACGTATGGATTAAATAATACAAACATCTCTGAGAAATTCGGATCTGTTTATTGATGATTTTGATCAGATGTGTCTCATTCAATTATTTCGGAAAAACTAAAACTACGTCAGATAGACTTTGTTTCTTCATACAGGAAATTCTTGTCGGGAACTTTGATTGGTAATATCCTTCGGCGTACGCCACATTACCCAAAGCAAAATTATTTGATTTTGTGTAAAGTTCAAATTGCATTGACTTACACCAAAGATAAATAAAGTATTTCATACGCTGAATACTGGTGACAAGCACGCATTTGCTTATGAAATGTTATATCACAGTATTTTTTATTCTATTAATTTTCACGGCTCTTCAGAATAAGTTAAGGATAAGGAAAATAGAGATATATTTAATTAATTTAACCCTTTGACAACACAGACCCAGGCACACACATATCAGTAGATATTTTGTAAAAGGAAAATATTCAGTCAGTAATATTTAGAAAAAGGGAAATAATGGAATATGGTGAATATGTCTTTGGATACTTATCGCTCATATCGAGAGAATAAAGAAAAATGTCCACTATAAAAACAAGAGGAAATCTTCCGAGGACAAGGAATACGAAAATGCCAAACTACAGCCGTTATTGCAGCACCGCCACATGGATCAAAATTGGTGGACTTTATGAAATATGTCAGTGAGGCGGCTGAATTTCATTTAAATATAGTACGGTTTCCGTGTTTTGTGAGTTTTAATCGATTTAAAGTGAAAGGGAAGGGCGCGAATCTCCATTGCGAATCTGTGAATCCGTGGTTTTCCAATTTTAATTGACCCGTTGTAAAGCGTTTGACATTGATAATTTGATCGTTAAAATTTATTAATTTTATGATTTTATTTTTCTTTTTTTCATTATTTTTCCCGTGTTTTGAGCCTCACAATATTTAAAAATCCGTTATCAAATTGAAAAACCTCGGAAATGATAGTCCCCACGGTGGAACATCCCCAGTATCTGGGCTGAAGAGAACTTTGCTGGTCTGTCTGGCTTCTTGACTTTCACACCTCAACGTTGAGCAACCCTACAATAAGCTCTACTGCCCATGGTCATATAGCACACTGCTGAGACCAAAAATCACACCTGTGATGCCTCCCTGCAAGGAAAATTTAAAATAAACTAAAAAAAACCTACGAAAGTAAGAACTTCCCGATAAAGCTTGTATGCTTGGAACCACTTCCCAAAACAAATAAGTCCTTTTAACAATAACTCAGTTTTATTTAAAGACTTTCAATTTTCCAGTGTCACCCCTTTTTCGTCTCTATGGCTTTGTAGCATCACGTAAATGTTTTTCTAATTCACAACGTTCTTTAATTTCCTGTTTTTTCTGTCTAGCTTCATAAAATCGCTTGTATTGTGCCTCTTCCCACTCTTCCAATTCTTCTAGAGTTGTTATTTCAGCGGGAGCAGAAGGATATACCTCTTCAAGTCTCCATGGACAACAATCTTTGTCCTCCACTTGCTTATCAAATTCTCGCAGCCTTTGGAGTTTTTGTTCGTGTGTCATTTTTGGACCTTCCTCATCTTCTATTCCATAATCATCATGATCCATAGCATCTTCCATATAGTACTCCGGAGGTAATACCACCCTCTCGACTACATTTGCATTTACTCCAGTTTCGGACGACATAGTGGGCCTGAAACGGAAAACATCTTAATATTATCTTCATATTGAATTTTGTGGATCTTACCGCTTATAAAATATACCCCTGATAAGAGGTGTGAGGTTTCGTCGGAAATTAATTTTAAACCACGAAATGTTAATCAAAAGCCGGAAATCGAAATAATGCAACCACGAAATGTAATGTGATGTGACTCACGAATCGTTTGACAGTTTTGTGGAACAGATTCTAAGCCATGAACAGTCAGCGCCATCTTATGCTTAGAATCTACTTAGTATCAAGTCAAGGCTGGTATCACAATGACATGGCAGCAACAACGGCATTGACTAAGCAATAATCAGGAAAGGTTTCTTGTGACAGGAAAACAAAACTGTCCTGAATTGCTTCCCCCTGTTCAGTCCATGCCTCTCACCAATTTCAGGCGTTCTGAAGGGAGTGGTGAAAGACAACTTATTTTTTTCTAAAAGTAGAGGTCCTAAATTTGCACCTTGGGCTTTATACACAGGGGGGGGGCTTAAAGCGTATATGGAAAAAAGCAGGGAGTTAGGTAGGTTTGTCATAATACCATAGGGAAAATCTCCTTTAAGGGGAAGGCCACTGTGATGGGTAACAAAAAAACATTTTTCCCGTCTTAAATTAAAGTTTATATATTCAAAAATATGTGTGCAAAATTTCAGGTCAAAATTTCAAAAATTGACTGAGGTACAGCCATTGTAGTGAGAGCAGGTAGACCGACTCTTTTCTTTTCTCTGCCCTGAAGGAGCCGATTCTTGGTGTAAGTTCCAGAAAGCTGTATCGACAAATAGCTTGGACTCGTTTGTTGATAAACCACCACTTCCGGAAGATATTGCCGAAGCATTATTACCTACCGATTTATGAAGACCTCTCGGACATTGTTAGAAAGATGTGTTGGTGGATTCACCCAAAATAATAACGAGAGCTTAAATGCTTCTGTGGCAAATTGCTCCGAAGTCCAATTCTAGTTGTTCTGTTATTGTTGAAATACAATAGCATTATTTATTTCGGAAATAATATTTAATGAAGGTGCACTGGCAGCCTTAAAAGTAACTTAAGGCAGACCCCCAAAAAATCCGTTGCCCTTCGCCTTTGACGCAGAGCTTTGACAGCTTAATGCTTTTTTAGCCCGTCAAGAGCGACCCGAACCCATAGAATCCTTCGACGCATCCGCCATCGCTCAGCTGTTTATGACAATTCAAGACCAACCGTCAACTGGCGCAGTGTGCTCCGAAGGTGAATTAACAAGGTAAATCTAGTACCAATTCGTCAAGCAAGTAGACTAATGAATTCGGGAAAAACTCGGCACCCTCCAGGAAATCCAACAGAAGAAACAGGAAACCGAATAATTACAAAATCACCAAAACAATTCACAGATATCAAATTCAAACCTTTACTTGCCAAATGAACAGCTGATTCAACGAATCCCAACTGGCCAATCCGAACTTGTCAAAGCTCTCTCACGACGGACTGCCACGACGAAATTATTGAAGGTTCCTCTAAATTTCTCTATCGCAACGCGCTGATGTTGCGTCGGCTATGGGTTAGCTCCCAAATGAATGCATGGATTCAATAGTTGTGCAGCGGCGGCGAAGGCGACGTTTGACGGCGAATGATTCTATGGGGGCCAGCCTTTACTGGGCATCAAAGGTGGACCGACACTCTATTCCTACTGCACCGACCGTGACTCTAACCGGGTTAAAGCTGCTCAGGATCGCATGGAAAAAGTCATTGAAAAAATTAGGAACGTCAAGAAGACCCCTGGAGATGAAGAGGAAGAAGAGTCATATGGTCCAGGAATCGATAGTTTAATATAGGTATGAAAATTTTAAAAGATACATGATTTGATAGCGAGAAAAATGGACTAAAAACTTTAAACACGTTTTTCTCGAAAGGACTTTTTTCAAAAATATGGAAAAATTTTCTATTGGTCGCCATTTCGTGAAAACTCAAAATAAAAAAATCGGCTGCGTACAACGAAAACTACATTCATATAGATTATAAAGAACTTTTATTTTTTATTTTTCGGATAACCCGTTCTTGAATAATCGATGCGACCATGGAGGGGGAATTTTTTTTTGGACTCTACGGCAACGCTCATAACTTTAAAACTATTTAATATTTTTTAATAAAAATTTATGTGAATATTGTTCAATGTACACTTAATAAAATAAATAAAAAACGATCCTGATATTCCTTTATTTCCCGGTCAAAAAAATTCCCGAAAATCACTCATTTTTTCGGCCGTCACAGTGGCCTTCCCCCTTAAATTTCAAAAACAAAGATTTTTGCAAATATCTCGTGTTCTATCCATCGGTCATCCATAAGTTCCATGTGAAAGTTATAGAGAATTTAATTATCTGCAAGATCGGTGAATTTACAGTTTCTAAAAATATTTTTGAAATTGGATCCGTTTCCATGAAAGTTGCGTCAATTATCACATAATAAGGTACTCTATATACATAAATCCTACTCTGACTCTTACTCAACTTCAGTGACTTCCAACTCATTCTGTAAGTTATCATTATAATCATTATCATAAGAATCGGAATCATCATCATCGGCATTGTCATTCGTTGTTACAATGTCTGAAGAATTCAATCATCTATTTCAGCAGTAAGATATTTCGGTTCAATTATTTTCTCTTTGGTACGACTATCTATACACGACATGCATACACACGGTGCAAGCTTCGTAGCATTCAAGTCCAATTTTCATTCAACCACACCTTTTCGGAAATTGCAGAAGATTTGGTCTAGTAGATAATCTGGCGCTGGTAGCAGTACTTGAATTATCTGAATAACCATAGAAGACAGCAAAAGTTTATGAACTGAAATGGTTCTGTAGATATTCAATATATTTATTGAGAACTAGCTTGCCCGGACCCGGCGTTTCCCGGGATACTATTAAATTTGTATTCCTTAATTTTACAACGCCTCCCTACTGGACCACCGCCTCTCCATGTGACCCAGCGTTTTCCTATTTGCGTTTTGCACATGCTTTAGATATTTTCCAACAGTATTATCAAATTTAGTTTTCTTCATTTTACACCACCTCCTTATTGCACCCCCTCTCCTATATCTCCCAGCGGGGTGGGGGTGGTCTCATATTTGGAAATTTGAATAGCAGATTCGAAATCAGTCATCCCGAAAATTCCCTAGTGCGGATTTTCAGGGAAATCCCTTGAAGTTTAACTTTTCCGTCGCCATATTGGATCCGACATCTTGAATTCCAAAATTTTGAATGCAAGCTCGAGATCTGCGACCCCGAAAACCTCCAATTGCCTTTTTCATGAAGATTCCTTGAAGTCGGAAAATTCTCTTCTTATACAAAACGGAAATTTCGATTTTTGCGATTTGATTTTTTCGATTTTCCGGCTTGTCCTTTGGGGTTTCCCGAATTTTGTTTTCTTTTAAACCTTCCTAGTATTATAGCGAACAAAACAAAAAAAAATTATCGAAATCGGTCAAGCCGGTTTTGAGTTTTAGCGAGACCAACAAACAGCAATTCATTTTTATATACATATTTAGATTTCAGAGATACTGCCTACCTTTGGCCACACAACGCGATGTAAAAGAAACCCAATGTTAATTATGTTTCAAAACTATATTTTTTGTGTTTTAATACTACTGGGTTGCATTTGATTAAATAGCTTCGATCATATGGTTTTTTCGCATGCCAGTATCAACAAATAACACTTTCGGATAGGGGGACAGTTCATACTGTAAATATTCCCGAATATTCTCATCGAAGTATTTTTTCGAATATATTCCTTGGAAAATGAGCAAAGGAGGTACGGCAAACCCGACCATCGTGGGTCTTCAGCAAACTGTTGCCTGTTGAAAGTGGAAGAATTCTGTCTGAACGCTTAAATTTAATGTTGTCAAACGTCATTCTAATAATTTTTATCATTGAAGCTTTAACCTTGAATATCTCGAAAACGGCGAGGTTTCGGGAAAAAATGCAAGAGAACAATTTTGCATATAATTTAATTCTCTACAACTTGAGCTGATTGCATATGCGGACCTCGAGGATGTACATGTTGTACCTCTTTGGAAAGGCAACAAGACCGTTAATTCAATTAAAATAGAAAAGGTATTAATACAACCTTACATACATGAATTTCGGAGAAACCTGAGTTTTAGGAGATTTATCGAGATTAGCAGCTGCTAACCTACTATCTACTCAGATAGCAGAAATTACTATTCTGCATAGCACTACTTGCTTGGAGACTTAAATTAACGGATTTTCGTATTCTCGTTAAAATGATAACAGACGGTAGTAACCTTACATGTCTATTAAGGGGGACTTCCCATGGAGCAATTTCAAAAAATCAATGTTTTTTTTTTTTGCATTTTTGTAATCTATATATAAGTACAATTTACCCTGTGAAAGGATTTTTCGGAATTCGATCTCTAACATTGCTTAAATGACCTTTGAAGTCGACATGTAAAGCGCGAACCGGAACGAAATGCCGACATTGCAAAACTTTAAACGCGTTTTTCTCGAGAACACGTTTTACAAAATGGTGTGCAAACTTCTGACGACTGTAATTGACCGACCGACTTGAAATTTCCACAGAACGTTCGAAATACATTTTTGCAGGTACCCACGTACGGATTTTTCGAAATCTTAAAAATTCGATTTTTAATCCACGTTTTTATTCGAAAAAAATCGCGAAAAATGAATTTTTTTTAAAAATTTGGCGCCATTTTGTCAATTTTGAAGATATCGAAAAAATCGTACGTGGGTACCTAATCGAGAGGATGCTGATTGATAACATTTCGGTCATTTCTGTTTCTGATCACCCAGGGAGGCAGAAACTTGCACACCGTTTGCCTCTGAAAATTTTTAGACCACTTTTTGGACTACAGCCAAAGACGCCATTTTGAATTTTTATGTAATTCAATAATTTTTTTAAATGTACTAAATGGTCCTTTTCAACCTCCAAAAAACTGCAAGTGTTTACCTTTATTCGTTTTCCCATAAAAGAAATAAATGTAAAACCTTCAAAAATGGTGCTCTCCATGGGAAGTCCCCCTTAAGTTAACAGCACCTCACAGAGGTTTAGCTGAGAGCTGTTAACCCATGGAAATATGAACTAAGTACGGAACGGCTGCAAGCCAGATTTAGCGTACCACATTTCCTGATGTGTTAGAATTGGCTGTGTTCGTATTAGTCACGCAGTACAGGCGTAAATATGAAGCCATAATCAGGAGGGGGCTTACAATTCAAAATTTTCCGAAGTTCCTTCCATAATGTCTATGCCCCCCTTAACATCTATTTACACGCTGCCATTCACCGCTGGTGCCGATGCTTTTGTGGGAGGTAAACAAATCCAGCGCAATTAAAAATAAGGCGATTTTCTTAATTTTCTGAAGTTAATGTAACTCCTTTTTATGCGGTTTGATGAAATAGAATGTTTATCATGCATTCCTATCCATCCACTTACCTAGAAAACGATTTACCAGGCGGAAATTGCGAGTTGTTGCTACAACCCACCACAGAGCACTTCATATCGTAAATTCTCGGACAGTTTAGCTTTATTGCACTGCTAACTGCACTGAAACAACGCGTAAAATAGTTCTTTATAAAATCCTCGCAGGCTATTGCCACAATTAGAGTATAAACTCGAAAACTTGCACTTTTCCGGTTTAATCAACTCAAACTTCGAAGTAGCACAGCTTAAATTTGACACTTCAATCAGGTGTTTTATTTAGCTCTCCCTCATACACGCTGTAGCTGTTCTCCTCTAGGAAGCAATATTTGGGTGGTCGCTCACGTATAGGGTTCATACACGATACAGCCGTTCCTTTCTTAGTTAGTATTTCCATGTGTTAACCTGCTAATTGCTACATGTCTTGTGTCAGCTGTAATACGGTACGGTATTATGTTGTCATTTTAATTCTTTTGAAGTCGCCGAATATATAAAAAATGGATATCAACATTTATTTTATGGTAATAACAGTTTTACAAAGAGCACGAAGGGCCGAAAATTGAGTGTAAAATACTAACATACATGTTTTTTGTATTAATTTGTTTTATTTTAGTATTTCAGATCAAAGAATAATCCTCCGGTCATTAAGGGATGCCAGCGACGCTTTTCGTATTCCCTCTAATGCCATTATTAAGCAATTTCGCATGCTACAAAGGATAGCTTTAAATTTAATAGATTTGTTGGAAGAGCACGATGGGCATTATTACTCCACTATACCGTTCCACCTTACGAGTTCTTGCAGCTCCAAGTTTCTTTGCTCACAGCTGTTATCAAAAGCCTACTGGACGGCATAATCTTATAAATTTAAGCCAGCCTTCTATTTCCCGATGCATAAAACACGTAGCTGAGCTTATCGCCGCCCATTTATATAATTTAGTTATGCTCCTACAAACCCTAAATGATGTAAATGCCACAAAAAGTGGGTTTCTGTCGACTTTTGGGCTTGGGAACACCATTGGGTGCATCGACTGCACGCACATAGCTGTGGTAGCTCCTCCAGAAACTGACGAAGTGCATTACCCGCGTCACTATAGTCTATCGCTTGCTGGATCTGTTATCCCAAACATTCTCCAAAAATCTGCTATCCAGAATAACGATTCTTTTTTACATCTGCTATCTCTAAAATTAGCAGGTTAGCAGATTTGCTAAACATCTTTTACGTAGAATGCGGGTTGACTTTGAAAACTGCTGGCATTGCATTGCACGTTTTCCCTCAATAAGATTTCGCGATGTTGTTTACATTAAAAGATCACCCATTGATCTGACGTTATATAAACAAAGCTATTTTCGTCAAGATAAGCACACGAAAGTGATAATTCGCCACCGTATAACCAGATGAATCATGCAATTTCTAATAAGTCAAATCGGAATTGAAATGGCTGGCTTTCATGTGAATCCCTGTAGGAATTTTATATGAATTTAGAATTTGCATTGCAGAAAAATATTGAAAATTTGCTTTAGAACAACTTCCCAAAACAAATAGGTCCTTTTAACAATAACTCAGTTTTATTTAAGTAATTTTAATATTCCAATTCACCCCTTTTTCGTCTCTATGGCTTTGTAGCATCACGTAAATGTTTTTCTAATTCACAACGCTCCCTAATTTCCTCTTTTTTCTTTCTAGCTTCATCAATTCGCTTGTATTGCTCGTCTTCCCACTCTTCCAATTGTTGTCGCGTTGTTATTTCAGCGGGAGGAGAAGGATATACCTCGTCAAGTCTCCATGGACAATAATCTTTGTCCTCCACTTGCTTATCAAATTCTCGCAGCCTTTGGAGTTTTTGTTCGTCCGTCATATATGGACCTTCCTCATCTTCAATTCCATAATCATCATAATCAATAGCATCTTCTACATAGTACTCCGGAGGCAATACCTCCCTCTCGACTACATTTGCATTTACTCCAGTTTCGGACGACATGATGGGCCTGAAACGGTAAACATCTTAGTTTTGTCTTCATCTTTATTTTTGTGGATCTTACCGCTTATAAAATATACCCCTGATAAGAAGTGTGAGGTTTCGTCGGAAATTAATTTTAAACCACGAAATGTTAATCAAAAGCCGGAAATCGAAATAATGCAACCAAGGAATGAAGTGATGTGACTCACGAATCGTTTGACAGTTTTGTGGAACAAAATCCAACCCATGAACAGTCAGCGCCATCTTATGCTTAGAATCTACTTTGTATCAAGTTAAAGTCTGTAACACAATGGCGTGGCAGGAAAAGCAGCTTTACCTGAGAATATTCATGATACAATAGTCCCGTTATTGGACTCTTGCTGTTGCTGTTGACGCCATGACCAGAAATACCAGTTCAATTCCAGAATTATTCCACTAGCAAAATAAGAATATCTATCAACAAGAAGGGACACTCTAATACCCCTGAAAATGCCTAACTAGAATGCAATGTTTGGAAAACACATCCAGAAAAATTTCCCACTAGCTGGTGGTGTTATTTTGTTACGAGATTTGCATTGACTTGAAAAGAAATAGCTTCTCTTTCGTTTTAAAAATGATGGGTGAACATCATATAAGGCGTTTGGAGTGTGGTTTTGCGAGGGACAATTATCAGGAAATAAGTTTTGTGCCTTGCTGGAAAATAGAAATTGTTCAAAATAAAATCATGCACCCTGTAGGAGTGTTTCAATTGTCTCTCAATATGGCCGACTGTGCGCACAGCAATCATAGAAATACAAACTAAGCACGGAACGGCTGTATCGTGTATGAACCCTGTACATGAGCGACCACCTAAAGATAGCTGCGCAGAGGAGTACAGCAACAGCGTGTATGAGGGAAAGCTAAATATGAATTTTAGGTATTCGTTAATGGCAGCGTGTAAATAGATGTTAAGGGGGGCATAGACATTATGGAAGGAACTTCAGAAAATTTTGAATTGTAAGCCTCCTTCTGATGATGTCTTCATATTTACGCGACCATACGAACACAGCCAATTCTAACACATCACGGAAAGTGGTATGCTAAATCTGGCTTACAGCCGTTCCGTGCTTAGTTCATATTTCCATAGGTATATTTATTTATTTATTTATTTATCAACAGGTACACAGACCATCTGACATTTAAAACTCTTATATAATAATGAATGGAAAATAAAAATTTTAAGAAAAGTTTTAACAAAAATTCTACTGATTTACAAATAATCTTTTTTTCAAGGCTACTCGACTACAATTCAAGTCGAATAAAAAAAGGAAGCATTATAATTTCTAGACATGGTAGATACTGGTTCAAAAGAGTCATAATTGGTCCTGTGATAATTAAAGTATAGAAAATGTTGTCCTCTAGTCATGCGAGGACGCGAGTTTATATTAATAAGGTTCAAAAGATTAGGTGAATTTAGAGCGCCAGTAACGATATCATGCATACATATAACACTTGCTACCTCTCTGCGTTTAGAGAGAGATGTCAAATCTAAGAGCTTTAGTCTGTCCTTGTAAGGAGGAAGATTACAGGGATCATTCCAAGCTAGATCTCGCAGGGCAAAGCGTAGGAACCGCTTTTGTACTGCCTCAATGCGATCGATGTTGACCTGATAATGAGGTATCCACACTATTGACGCGTATTCCAATACAGGACGTACGAAAGCGCAAAACAGAATCTTGAGGAGATAAGGGTCAGCTAGATCCCTAGACCAGCGCTTAACAAAACCAACCGTTGAATTAGCCCGATTTATAATGTTATTAATATGAACCCCAAAATTAAATTTTGTGTCAATAGTGACGCCAAGGTCAATAACGCGTACTTGTCGAGACAAAGGAAGATCGTCAATCTTGTAGGGATGATCCAGAGGGGAACTCTTCCTACTAAATGAAATAAGATTGCATTTTCCAATGTTCAGCTTCATATGATTTTTGGAGCACCATTCAGAGAACTTAAGAAGGTCCTCTTGCAGTCTATAGGCATTTTGTAAGGATTCGATTGCACTAAAAATCTTCAGGTCATCAGCGTAAGCTAAGATATGTGCATTTTGAATAAGAGGGAACAAATCATTAATGAAAATTGTAAATAACAAGGGCCCAAGATGACTACCCTGTGGAACCCCAGACAACACGATAACACTGTCAGACAAGGTGGAAGAAAATTTAACCTTAAAATATCGATTTGTGAGATATGACTTAATCCATTGAACCATATCGATGGAAAAGCCAAGTCGCAGTAATTTAAAAATTAGCACTCTATGGGAGAGTTTGTCGAATGCCTTTATAAAATCAGTGTATATGCAATCAACTTGTTGTCCCTTTTCTAAATTCGTTTTACAAAAATTAGAGAATTCTACTAAGTTAGTCACTGTTGACCTACCTTTAACAAAGCCATGCTGCTTCTCAGATAAAACAGAAGTGCAATAGAAGGTCAGGTACTCCGTTACGATAGACTCAAAAAGCTTTAGGATAGGGGACAGCTTAGCAATAGGCCTGTAATTTTCAATAAAATTCTTTTTCCCTTTCTTGAAAATAGGAATAACGTAAAATAACTTCCAAATATCAGGGAAAGTACATGAACGCAACGATAAATTAAACAAAAACGTAAGGGGCTCAACAAGTGAGGCACCACATTTACGGAGGACAACACCAGGAACACTATCGGGAGAATCCGAGTAATCTTCGTCAATCTTATTTAAATAATCTAAAGCAGTAACAGTCCATGACAGCCATTCAAGCCCATTCGCTATCCAGTTATAGTATATGTAGATCAGTGCTATAATCTAATAAAAATCAAATAACCAAATCTTTTTAATTCCCTAAAAGCACCTAAAAATTCGGAACCTGCATTATCCCCACTGAAGAATTTTTCCGAGTATGCCAAACGCAAGTTATTATTTTCAGTGAATTATTCACAATTTCTGTGCACAACGAGAATATAATAAATTTTATTCAAAATATTTGCATAAGTTCATTAGGAAGCCGGTACGATAGTGATTACTCATGTTATTTGCATCGTATTAAAATTATGGAATATTTTCTTCTTATTTAATTTTATGTGGAAGATAAATAATATTAAGGGTTTTAGAGACAGTGAATTTCCCATGACCTCCAGGTTAAATATCTTAGGAGATCAAAATAGTTTTTATTACTGACACTGGATTGTGAAACTTTTCCGCATTGTGGTAATGCTAAATATTGAAATTATTGGGAATTAAGTATTTTTAGTTAAAGTGGCGTACTAAATATCGATTATAAGTCCTTTATCAAATATGATATTAGAAAATGCGCAGTTTTTTACAATGCCCTAGACTTACATATAAATACCTAAATTATTAAAATTCAGATTTTTTATACTCTGCCAAAAGTTTTCTACGGATAAATTTGTAAACCATTTCTCTACCTCTTTGGAAAAGCCATAAGATGGGGAATTCAATAAAAATAAAAAAAGGGGTGCATTACTTACATTAATTTCGGAGACAATGTGGGAGAAACGTTAAGTTCAGGAAATTTTAGAGCATTGTTTTCACTTTTCCAAGTGACTGGACTATGCCTGCAATGTTAGAGGTAGATCAACATTGGTGGCAGTTTTAGAAAGCACATTAAGATGGCAGTTGTTTGGCGTAAAGGCAGGCCCCCATAAAATCCGGCAACGGCAAACGTCGCGTTCGCCGTCGCCGCACAACTATTGAAATGCATGCATTCATATGGGAGCTAACCCATAGCCGACGCAACGGCAACGTGTTGCCGGAGAGAAATTTAGAAGAACCTTCTATATTTCGTTGCGGAAATCCGGCGTGAGAGAGCTTTTGCTGAGAGACATTTGACAACTGCCAGTTGGGATTCGTTGAATCAGCTGTTTATTTGACAAGTAAAAGTTTGAATTTAATATCTGTGAATTGTTTTGGTAATTTTGTAATTATTTGGTTTGCTGTTTCTTAGATTCCTGGAGGGTGCCAAGTTTTTCCCGAATTCATTAGTCTACTTGCTTGACGAATTGTTACTAGATTTATCTGGTTAATTCACCAGCGGAGTGTACTGCGCCAGTTGGCGGTTGGTCTCGAGTTGTCATAAACAGCTGAGCGGGAGCGGATGCGTCGACAGATTCTATGGGTTCGGGTCGCTCTTGCCGGGCTAAAAATGCTTTGAACTCTAAATCTCTGCGGCAAAGGTGACGCTTCGTTTGCCGTTACCGGATTGTATGGGGGTCTGCCTTTAAACCTGATGTCGCTGCGTTGGATGGGTCAAAATATCTGGTCCCGTGGAGGTGAATTTTCAAAAATAACTACAAACTTACTAAAAAGTCCCCTAAGTTGGCTACAATTTAACTGAAGTCTCCTTTTTACGTGGTGTTAACTGAAAGGGAAAATAAATTCTAATTATGCTTTCCCTCATATAGTTCAGTAGTCCACTACACAGTCTTGTTTTTATTTAATTCATATTAACATTTAGAAATATACTTGCGAATGCGGAGTCACCTCCCAGCGGGAAAAGAAGCAATTCTAGATGCAAGCGAGAGCTATCCTTCATTTCATTTTAACATTGCATGTCATTAGGAGGAAGCAGCAAAAAAAATAAGTAAAAAAATGTTATTAAGTTAAACGGTTTTATTGAAAATAAAGATAATATTGATGTAGATAATGTACTAAAAACTATGTAATAAATAATTCAGTAGGTCCTAGGTACCAGTCATACCTCAGCAATCTACGGCATTAATCAGACAAAAAAATAAAATCGTGGGGCGCGTGAAATTTCTATCAACAGTCAATCGCTCATATAATTATAAATGCTATTGACATATTTACTCAATTTACGCCACGCCCCACGATTTTATTTTTTTTGTCTGATTAATGCCGTAGATTGCTGAGGGGAGTGGTGTGATGACTGGTACCTAGGACCTACTGAATTATTTTTTAGTGTTTAGTACATTATCTACATCATTATCCTACCGCTTCCACGGAAGCATTCAGAATAAAAGTGCTTGTAACCGCCTCCTATAAGGTTAGGTTGCATTTTTAATTTCAGAAATTTAAAGTAAATAAATGAAAGAATTTAATTAGCCCAAAGTCATGTTATTGGACTTGAGCGATAACCACTCTGCTTCCGCTCAAAGTACCCAGCAGGAAATTGGAGATTGCGTGAAATAGTGTATCGATGATTTCGTGCATGACTAAGGTGTGTATGCCAATTTTGAGGTCCTAGTCATGCTAACAGAAAGGCATAGGAGTTTGTTTGTTTCTAGTGAGCTGAAGTTTTATTGCGGCTTTGTTTTTTCATGCTTCTCAGTAATCCAAATCTTCTCATTTTATATTTTTTGGATGACACCAAAAATTTTTAAGGAGAAGGTTTGTTGTATTAATGTAATTAAGCAACGCGCGGTCTGGCAAGTAAAACTATTGGTGGGTCGTCCTGAGCAAAACAATTAAGTGTGCATAACTGCTAAGGATAGTGCGCAGGTCATTAAATCATGTGGCTTAGCTCAGGAGCGGAGGTTCCAGGATGGGGTTGTGAGTCAGCCTAACTGGCGACTGCATTGCTAAAATTGTCAAAGGTCCAAATTTTTAAACTTATATGAAATCATTGTGTAGATATTATAATTATCAACTTAGCAGCGGCTCATCTTGCATAAATTAATTTTGTGCTTAGTAATATTGAAATTATCTGTGCAATGAGATATTTAAAAAATTATAAATGTTGTTTGCGCGTCGTGAATATGATCCTAAAGGGCGAACGCAACTGTGACGGGTAAAAGAAAGACGAATTTTCGCGAACTTTTTGCACAGGGGTATTTAATTTAATGTTTAGGGATCGAATAGAGGAATACTTAGAGTATATTATTCGACAATATGTCCACACATTTTTATTAATAAAAAATAATCCGAGATAATGTGCATAACTTAATAAATTTTGTATATTTATATATAAAAATGTGTGAACATATAGTCGAATATATTCCGCTATGAGATCCTTAAACATTAAATTTGAACTGTGTAAAAAAAATTCGCCTTTGTTTTGCCTGTCACAATTGTGTTCCCCCTTCATTGCACGAAATCATTAATTACATCACCACCAATGATTTCAGCGATGCTGTCGTAATGCATTCATTCCACCAATTCAGAGACTTCGAAGAAAGCATGGGGAGATTCTTGTTTCCTTGGCCCCGCTTTTTGGGAACGGGGTCCCAATTTTTGGGAATGGGGTTCGAAACATTTTACTGTGCTAATTAATGAAAAAATAATGAAACAATTCTATCTCGACCCGTTTTCGAGATATAGGGCAAAATAGTTCATACTTGACGAGCCACCTTAATCGGGAAAACTTTAACTTTTAGGAAAATTCTATTATATTATATTATTATAATTTCCCTTTCACAAACTGCCGGTGGAGTTAATTTTCCTTTTACAAAGGAATGCAAAGCACAGCAAAATGTTTCGAACCCCGTTCCCAAAAAGCGGGGTCAAGGATAGAAGAATCGTGCCGAAAGCATCAATAAAAAAACATTGATGAATTCTTGCATTCCATAGTAATGCAAAAAGGATTAGTATATATGACCCCTTAGATTCCGTAGTCATGTGGAAAGGCATAATCGTCTTTCCAATGATATCGCCGTGAGAAATTTCATCTATGTTGGAATGGGTACACATGCCCTTTTATTGATGACTTCTTCGATGCCGTCATGAGTAAATTTCCTGCTGGGTACAAATAGGATTGAATCATTTTCAACCGGCATTCGACGAAGCTCGATTTAGTCCAGGGAAATAAGCAAAAAAAAAAGGAAGTTCGGGACACTGAATCATCCAGCAAACCAATACGATTTTGGCAATGTACTAACCTATAGCAATAATACCTATACTTTTGCCACTCCTGGTTAGCCGGCGTTTTCGAGTAATAAACAATTAAAAGTCCAGAAAGTGAAATTTTAACACATTTTTACTTACCAGATTTAATAAATAGTTTTAACAGCAATTTATTGCAATCATCTTGTAAGTAATGCAAAAACCCACAACTTGACCGAAATCGATTTTGAAAATGTCAATTTGTTGCTTAGATAATTGCTAATTTACAATGAAAATAGCTAAATATTCGATTAACAATAACTATTGTACAAATGTATTTGAAAACTTAATTCCTCGTAAATAGGTAGCTCTTGTGGTACCGAATAAGTGTTAAAAATTTCAAACCGATTCTTTGGATAGTTTTTGCAAAATTCAATTTGTTTATCCGGAAGACCGTTTTTTTGCAACACCACTCTACGCACATTTCAAAAAAAATTTCGGTTTTGTCAGTGTGATATTAAAGGGAAAGAGTTATATTTGCAAAATATTTCATTAGATGTACAAAAAAATAATTCTTTTTGTTGCAAATTGATTTTACAAAAATGCAGTCATTTTTACCATATAAACAAATGGAATAACTTTTTTCCTTGAACATATATATATTTTTGATGTTCTTTTTTAATTTGAGGTAGCTTCTCGAACACATTACAAATATGCTTTTTGTTTATGAATCTAAAAATAAATAAACAACGTATTTTGTTTAAACAATTAACAAAAATTTTTTTTGTTTTTTGGTTGACAACCACATAATAACTATTTTCAACTTTTATTGATAATATTTTGTTGATAAAAATCATATTTTTTAAAATTATTCGTTAAATCACAAAATAAATCATATAAATCTTTTATTACTAAGATAAAACGTCATTTATTAAAGTTACAATGTGGAAAATAGCATATTTGTAATGTGTTCGAGAAGCTACCTCAAATTAAAAAAAAAACAAAAATATATTATATTATATATATGTTCAAGGAAAAAAGCTATTCCATTTGTTTATATGGTAAAAATGACTGCATTTTTGTAAAATCAATTTGCAACAAAAAAAATTATTTTTTTGTACATCTAATGAAATATTTTGCAAATATAACTCTTTCCCTTTAATATCACACTGACAAAACCGAAAATATTTTTGAAATGTGCGTAGAGTGGTGTTGCAAAAAACAGTCTTCCGGATAAACAAATTGAATTTTGCAAAAACTATCCAAAGAATCGGTTTCAAATTTTTAACACTTATTCGGTACCACAAGAGCTACCTATTTATGAGGATTTAAGTTTTCAAACACATTTTTACAATAGTTATTGTTAATCGAATATTTAGCTATTTTAATTGTTAGTTAGCAATTATCTAAGCAACAAATTGACATTTTCAAAATCGATTTCGGCCAAGTTGTCGGTTTTTGCATTACCTGCAAGATGACTGCAATAAATTGCTGTTAAAAATATTTATTTAAATCTGGTAAGGAAAAATGTGCTAAAATTTCACTTTTTTTCACTTTTAATGGTTTATTACTCGAAAACGCCGGCTAACCAGGAGTGGCAAAAGTATAGGTATTATTGCTATAGGTTAGTACTTCGCGAAAATCGTATTGGTTTGCTGGATGATTCAGTGTCCCGAACAAATGCTTATTTCCCTGGACTAATTGGAAAAGGCGTGAGAAAAAATATGCAAGATTGCAAGGTGCTTTTGTTCGCGCTTATGCTTCCATCTAGCTTCCATGCGACTAACCAGGAATTGATAGTGAAAAGTTTTCTTTGCTTCCACAAGGTTTCCGTTGGAATGCCTGACCAAATTTCCCGCTGGGCTTGTTTAGCCAATACACTGCCACAATTTTTATGGAATTTCGCGCTCTCGTGTACAGCAATGTGTTTGTATAAGGTGACGTCAGGGAATGTTTTGACGGCTTCTGAGTTCTCATATAACCTGGGTGTACAATAAAAGTCAGATATTTTATTCATTAGCTCTGGGCCTCTAGGGGATAATTTTAATGTTTTGTTTAAATATTAAAATTAAAGCCAATTAAGAAAAGAAAAAAATTATGAAGCAGTTTTCTGTTTAGTAACACGAATTTAAAAAGAGAAAAAACAATGCGAAACATATTTACTAATTCTCGAATTGTAAACCCAGCTAATAAATTTTTTTCCGGGTCAGGCAATAGCTATACGGCACCGAGCAGCTTTTACAAAAAACACACAACTTCCCCACTACGCGCGCACACATTCACCAGCAAAAGCCCAAACAAACAACTCCGGGATTCGCACAACAGCTGAGATGACCGATTACAAATGGCTGCGCGTTGAGGGTGAAGAGTTGTTTGTCAGTGGAGTGTGATTAAAATTTACCCTAAAAAAACCTTAAAAACTTTGAAATCTTTTGTGAATTAACAATAAACAATATTGTGTGTTTTGTCTGCAAACAGTTACATAAGAATTTGTGAAAATCAAGTGGCCGCAAGGCAGAAAATCTACGTGAAACTTTTAAGAACCTTCTCAAGGTGTCGAATCGAAGTGTACGAAAAATTCCTTGCTACAATTTTCCTTGTGATTGTTGTGAAATTCTGAGCCGTGTGTCATGCTGGTTGATAACTTTTTGAACGGTGATGCTAGCTAAATAAATAAGGGGAGAATCATCATCGAAAAACAATTTTGTAAACAAAGAATTTTTCAGCGGTGCGCTTGTGTGGAACAAAACGTTGTGATCACGCGTCAGCTGATTTATTGCAAGGCTTTCCGTCTGCTCGGAGCTCGCCAAGATGGTCTATGGGTCAATTTGTGCTCTTGTTCCATGCTAAAAGTTTGGTGGTGATATACAGTTGGACAAAAACAGTAGTAGCCTGGATTCAGGTTTGATTTGATATTCTGGGCCTTTGTTCAGCACTACGTTTGAAGGGGAGCTCAGCTCCAACCCCTCATTAGGTAGGACGACTGTCGAAAGTTTTATGGGATTTCTTGCACGGGGCATGCGCCTGCTGTGACTTTTGTGTTTATTACTTCTCAAAATCCCCCTTTGTTTTCACGGGTGATTGGGGATCTAATCGTCCTTAAAGGGTACAAACAGCCCCTTCCCAGCGAGTACATCAACTTTACTCAGTTCTAACATTCCTCCAAGGTAAGTCACTCCAATTACATCACATAACGAAATTTAATTAGGCTAACAGTTGGATAATGCCTGAGGCCCCGAGCAGAGGGCTTTTCTATCTTATTAATTATGCTTGGCGTAACCAATTCCATGCTCCCCATAAGGAGACGAGCCGCAACGTGTTGTGGGGAGCGGGAATCAGACCAGAGCTGGATCACATCCCCCGTCCGTATGACCGAACAGCCTATTTCGCAATGTGATGACCTCGGCTCAAAGGATTCCGCACAAAAAAAATTATGGCAAAAACAATCTGAGAATCGTTCGGGCCGAGCTACTCTGGCCGCGATTTTATCTCGGATCTCGGGTTTTTTTTTTGCTTATATAACCACTGGCACCACACATTCATCATCGCTGTGTACAGTCAAGTGCAAAACACTGAGTGGGGGTTCTAGAGTTTTGTTCGTTTATTTTGTGGGGTTATTTATGTTGTGGACTCACCCATAAGGGGTGCCCCTAAATTTGAAGGTGGGCTTCGAGGCACTTTGTTATCCGAATAAACGGAAAATTATTGAAAAAATTCGTGCTCGTCTCGTATTCAAGATATTTAATAAAATAGTTCATACTTTTGCAGTTATTAAAAATTCTTACTGACTAATTATTTGCCTTTTACAAATTGTTTACCTTTTGCAAGCTGATTCCCACAGACTGATTATTTACCTTTTACAAACAGTTTCGGAGCTCACTCTCAAATTTAGGGGCACCCCTTGTGGGTGACCTCGGGTTGTTTTTTATTGTTTTGTTGCAGGAATTTGAAAATTAAAGGTCGCTTTGTAATCAGGGAGAACAAACCGCCCAGCGGGACAAAAACAGACTGGTGACCAATTTTTTTCTGTTGAACATCAAAGTCTCGGACTTGGAAAACAGAAGAACAGCCGGTGGTGCTGGAGCATACCATAAACCTCCGCTTTCTAGATTTTTTCCTTCAGATTTCCCTCTTTTTACGGTTTTCTCTCGAATTCTTCCCCATTTCTCAGACGACGTCCACTTGCTTTTCTTTGCCTCCAACGATAACAATTTTCGTGGCCTTGGGCTTTCGGTTTAGTATTCGCCTTGAAAGCACAGTTTCCTTCGTGGCCTTGGAAGTTAGAAGCTTCCTCCATACATAAATACGTAAGTTCAAAGAGCAAGTTACTACAACAACACAAGGCGTCTTTTCTGAACAAACTGGTGACGAAATACATAGCTGAATCCCTTTGCGCTGCAAGAGCTGCTTGTGCACCGTAGCGGTGTCTTACTTCAATTATGCAGATTTATTGAGGTATACACTCATTTGTCCCTGTCCCCATTGCCAAATAGCCCATCATATCCTTAAGCGAACCCGGTTTTCAAAAATATTGTAGCACTGAGAGCACATATGCAAGTAGAGTACTGCCAACAACAATTGCTTTGGGTCCTGATATGCCTTACTTACTAGTGAAGCATTTTTATATTTTCATTTGTCTTTTTTTGCTGATTGAAATTTTATGCATTCATTCTCTGGGAAGTTGTGGAAACAATGAGGTGAGTGGTGACCTGCCTGAAGGACGACCAGGAGCTCCTTGTTATTTGATGGTCAGAGAATTGAGTGCGGTTTTGACAGTGAGTTAAGCAACTAACAGGGGCTGAACTGCATTACATCCCTTTCAAGTTCCAAGATTGTACTCAACGGCCAAATATAATATTAAGCCCTCAGTAGAAACTAGAACTAAAAAAACCACAAGTTCCTAAGCCGTAAGTGCTAGTTCTGGTTTAGATAATTTCCTATGGCATTAACTCACTACTTTTGCATAGCGTTGTCATAGGAGGTAACCAATTCTTCTGCATTGGAACTATTTCTACCTACAAACAGTTCCCTCTGGTGATTTAGGAAACTAGTCATCAAAGCATTAAAATGGGAGTAATTAATTTCTTTTATTACTTTATAATTAGTTATTTAAGTAGTTGCTATAAGTTAGAGGGCTAGGTACTGAAGGAACGCTTTGATATAAATAATGTATATTTTAAAAATAGATATTATACAGTATACTCTCCGTTGGAAAGCTATAGCCGCACTCGGTAAAGTGCGGTACAGTTGCCCTGAAGTCTCTCAAGTAGTCTCTGATCATACAAAAAAAATATCTGCATGCTTGAAACAAAACGAGTAAAACGATAGAATATTGGAAAATGAGGAAAACGAGTGTTGCATTATTATAATCGCACTCATTTTGGTAAGCTGTTCCACATTGTTTACACATATTTTTTGGGACTTGCATATAAGTTATTTATTGATTGCTTTGTGTTGTCGATGCAAATTTGAAAAAAAAGTAGATAGAGCGACAGTTAGCCCATCGGCCTACAGGATGATATGTATTTTAAATGTTAGTACTCACAGCGACAGTAAGAAAAATCCTGGCCTGCCATCACAAACATGTTGGTGTGCCTCCTTAAATTGGTGGCTAATGCCTTGGTACACTAATTTTTATAATAATATTAAGAAAATAGTTTTTCGTAAATATCTGATCTTCTAGACGTGCCACATGAGAAATTTAAAAACAAGTGCGAAAAAGTAAAAAAATTAGGACAACAATTGGTTTTTCGCATTGATCTCGTTTTGGTTAACTCGTAGTGAAAATATATCGATACAACACACAATTTGCTATACTTTTCATATATAACATTTTTCCCCATGACAAAAGGTTAAGCCTCCAGAAAAGCGCAAAGTTGCAAAATCGGCGCAAAAAGTGGTCATTGCACCCCATATAGGCGGAGCAGTGAATGAAAAAGTTGGAGGGTGCCGAGTTGGTGGACAATAATTTCAGGAAAGGTTCACTATGCTCTAGAAAACCTAAATAGCATGAGTTGCCTCTCCCCCCTTCCTGATCCGTCCCCCTCGCCCACTTCCGGCGTTCTGATGAGGGTTGTAAGAGTTAACCTATTTTTTTTTTTTTTAAAGAAACGATTTCAGCTTTCAGTTGGTTTCAATTTCATGCTCCTATTTGGAGGTCTCCCAAATTTATAGCTTGTTTTCTATTAAGGGGTTATATACAAAGTTGGGGCGAAAAAGTGAGCTAAGTTCGTGATTTTTTAAAAGGGTTTTATGCGAATTTTATTGGGAAAAGCAAAACACAATGTTTTAGCAGTACTATCAAAGAAATAAAAACACTTTGAATTTCTAAAAAATTTTGAAAATTGTGGCCCCTCCCCCGCAGCGCTTGTTTTTTTTGCAGAGGCTTGCGGTGATGAATCCCCAAGGCGAACCGCTCAACTGAAATCAAAAAAGTAAAAATATTATTCAAGTAAAATGTATTCTGGTGTACTTGTTCGAATTGGTTTCCCAATAATTTTTTTTTTCAAATAAAACAATGTTGAAGGAAAAAATCAATTTTTTTGTTGATAAAAATTTCAAAAAAAAATACATTGCAAAAAATTAAAAATTTCCGGATGAAAAATGAATTGAACAAGTACACGAGATCTTAAATACGAATATTTGAAAAAAAGAATTTTGAGAATCAGTTGAAAAGTTTTTGAGATATCATGATCACCGCAACAGTACTTTTGAAAAAAACGCATTCCGAGATAATCGCGTTTAAAGTTTTGTAAAGCCGCGCGCCAAGTGCCTATAGATAGGACCAGCGCGCTGAAAACGGCTGTAATTTAAAAACCGCTGATCCGATCTGGATGAAATTTTGCACAGATATTTTCGAAAGTATGTACTTTCAGAATATGCAAAAAAAAAAATTCGATTTTTCGAGCCCCAACTTTTTATATAACCCCTTAATATAGATAAAAGTAAACCACTTTGAGTAGAAGCATGAAATAGGGCTCAAATGAAAGCTGAAGTCCTCTACTTTCAGAAATTTCATCAGAACGCCAAAGGAGTGGGAGCTATTAAGGTTTGTCAGAGCATAGTGAACCTTTCCTGAAAATATTGTCCACCAACCCGGTATACTTCATCTTTTGCGGTCAATTCTCCGCCTTAATGGGCTAAAATAGGAATCATTTATAATCACTTGTTTCGCCGATTTTGCAACTGCGGTTCTCTACAGGCTTAACCTATTGTCGCAGCGAAAAATGTTAAGTATTAAAGCAATGTTGAATTTTGTGCTCTACAGCTTTTTTGTGGATATATTTTTTATTACGAGTTACTTAAAACGAGATAAATCGAAAAAGCAATTGTGGTCCTTATTTTCTAACCTTTTTCGCGCTCTAATTTAAAAAGTACTAAGTCGCACTTCCGTTACTGACGATCTTACGAATTTTTCTACTGTATCGTATGCATTCTTTTTGTACTAGTATATACATACTACACTAGTTTGTATCTTTATGGTACCTACTTCTAACAATTCCTATTGGGTCCTGGGTTTTGTATACATGTATGCATTTACAATTATCACGTAATAAGTCATGCATATTGAAAAGTAATTTCATTTTTTTATCAAGTTTTTCCCTTTTACCTATCGTTTAATTCCGCACTTGAGGCCGCCAATCTCACGAGTTTCTGAAGCACTCACTTCAGAAATTAATGGGTCAATTTAGATGACGCTTATGTGCCCGTCGCCTTCTTTAAAGTAACATACATACCTATGGTACATGCTTACGAAGAGAGAATATGCATTTTTTAGGTAAATTTTAAGACTATGTCCGTTTAACCCTACGTCAGCACATCTGCATAAGCTGACTGCGGCGCATTTTCTAGTTGAAATAATTCAAAAGGGTTATTTGATTTCTGGTTAACTCTTGTGTAGGTTTGTACGTTACCCTAGAAGTGCGGCAGCCATTCGTCCGTGTTTCCCCGATTTTGTCCTAGTTTTGAAGGCGTCGTCGGTCGGCGCGAATTCTTATAAGTCCTCCAAATTTTTGTTTTTTCTTTATTGGTTGGCACAATGGGACTGCGCGAGCGCTGTTGGATGATCTCCTACTTCCCATCAGCCCCATGAATTTTCAGAATGAACTTCGTGCTGTCTGACGTATGAGGGTCGATACAATGGATCGAATTGTGCTGTTTTGCATTCCACTCTGCTTGCCATGATAAAGGCTGTCTCAATAATAACTTGAACTATAAATACAACAAAAGTATTGGAATGAGAATATTCGAAAAAATTGGATTGGAAGGACCGGATTATCTCCCAAACGACACGATCTTGAAATTAGCTTTGCAATTATGTCATTGTCTTGTATGCGCAACTTGCACCATCCTGTTGAAACTAGGGCTGTTGAAAAAATTCGAAACAGCGCATTCGTATATGTCAGAAAGTTCTGTTTGCTTTGATCGGGAGTGAACTGTAACTGAAATAAATTTTTATTTTGTAATACAGTCACAGATAGAGGTACTATATATAGATAATAAATTCTGTTGAATCAAATGTGGCAACTCAAATGGTTTAACTGGCACAAACAAAAAGTTGAGCATGTTTACCAAAACACGAGCGGGACGGGAGAAGGAAAAGGCAGTAGCATTTTGGTTGGTTGGTTCTCGGTTCGTCTGCTCATTAAAAGTTGGCATTTGGTTACACTTGAATTTTTCGCCGTGAAAATGAACAACAACGAAATTTTGAACAAATGGAGTGAAAATTCAGTATGTATTAGCTTACAAAGAAATTGTACTGCAAGTGAATTTGAGTTAGCACACAGTTTTCATAGGGTTATTTTAACTTTTAAAAAGTTCCCGCGAATATGTAGAAGCAAAACCAAGAAGTGTTCGCCGACGAGTAATGTGGATAATTTTTTTTAAGAAATTCTAAAACGGATATCCCAGACTTTTATATCATATATTATATAAGCAAAAAACAGCTAAACATACAAAACAAAACGAAAAGCATTTGTTTCTAACATATTACTTTCTACACTTCCCAGCCTGCAGTTTTACTCAATAGTTCTTCGGAGCTAGTCAATGATTTCGATAGTTTTCAGTCTAGGTTTTCGAGTTTATATTTCAAATTTAACAGGTCAAATATGAATGCTCATTAAGTTGCTGGGTTTGGATTTCATGATGTAATATAAAAAGGACCATAACTTTGCGGGAAAATATCGTGGATATAACCATTCGACATTTCATTTTCAAGGGGAAGAGTAGCACTCCTGTCATCGTTCAAGAGTACATGCAGAAATCACCACGTCTAGACCCCAAACATACAATTTTGCGACTCGTTTTTACTCGCGATTGCATGATATCGTCTGACTTCCCCCACAAATTCACGTGAGCGCTTCCACAGAGGCTTGGTATTAAAACTATAACAAACGGGAGCTCGCGTCCGGATGTCAACACCATGGAGAACATTTAAGGTTGGCTTGTCCGCAAAACCTACACCTACATTCGCAAATTTAATAACGTGAATAAGTTAGAAGTTGCCATCTATGTATCTCTTTTTTTTCTTGGGAAAGAAATGTGAAATTTATCAATGTGTTGCGCACTTTTATACCATTTTAAATTTTTACAACAAAACAACCGTTATCAAGCCAAAACCTTGTAGTATATTTTGGAAACAATTCAGAGCACAATCATTAGTACCAGTGATTTGCATTATTGCTCTGTTATTTTTTCTAAACAACAAAAGTGCGCGGTTCGGTTATCACTTTGGAAAGCATTGTATAACTAGATATTTCTTTTATTTTGCTTCTCGTTTTTTCTGATTTGTTCAGCAAAATATACAACTTATTTGGCTATACATACATTATACATAGTATGTAAACAAGAGGTGTGAATCTCTTGTATAAATAACAAAAATAGACTTAAATGTTGGTTTTATTCAGAAATCCATGCATGTAATTATAGCTGTTACAATGTGCATTCTTAACAAAATAAATGGTAATAATGTTATAACAATAATGTGTTATGTTTAAAATCACATCAAAAATTATTCACACCCCTGTAAATTCGATTTCGCCAAAGTGTATGCAAGGTAACTTTATTCATAGTTCCTTTTTATTTGTAAACACATATTAAGTGTCTTGTGTTTCTTAGGTTTTAGTTGAGTTTGCTGAGCGGATTGTGTACAGTTAACTGCAGTAAGATGGCTAATTGTATTCCTTAGTTTCCTTCCAGATGCTTAGCTCATAATAAACTACTTATTACATAACGCCGACTCTTAATTATTTACAGATCGTATTTTGTAATTGTGGAATGTTTTATTGATTCTTATAGTTTAGTGATTATAACTTTTTATTCTTTACAATTGCCATCAAGCTTAAAAAACGTACTTTGCATTTTCGTTGTTGAATTGTTAAATAATGCTGAACAAAAATAATATTATGTTGCATAAAAAAATAAAAAAAGTGAAGACAAGAGGAAACTATTATGCATATGCCAAAGAAGTCAATGTAAAATAAATTTGGTGATACGATGTAAAGCTTCATACATATAATGCGGCGATAATATATTAATAGTCACGAGTCTACTGTATATAAGAATAACATAATACTAGCTTGTCCGGACCCGGCGTTGTCCGGGAGGCTATTAAATTTTTATTTATATAGAGATTTTACACTACCTTCCTTCTGCACTCCCTCTCCTGTATGTTCCTGCGGGGTGTAGGGTGGTCTCATTTAATCAAGCGTAAATTCATACACAACTCCCACATACGAGTACATATATCACTTCCATCTATTCTTAATACGTTTTTACTGAATATTAATCAATTTTTTCATTTATTTCCAATCGCCAGGGGCAAAAATTTACACACTTTGCTCCACATGTTTTCTAAAAAAAAATTTACACCCTTACCCCCACCCGTTGCAAAAAAATAAATAGTAAACTTCTACAATATCATTAATCATTAAATCTTCATATATTTACGTAATTAAACTACTCTCCCTTGAACCCACCGACACTACGTCCATTAATTGGCGAGATATTTCAATTTTTCTCCTCAATCTTCGAAAAAATCTTCATTTTAAAGGGTAAAAATTGGTGTTACTATTTCAGAATGTTTTTCTATTTTCGTTTTTCACATATTTTTCAACTCTGTATATGACCCAACGGTGTGGGGGTGGTTTTAAATTTGGAAATTTTGATGGCATATTTAAAATCAGTGACCCCGAAGACCCTTTAGTTCGAATTTTCCGCCATCTTGAATTTGGATATTTTCATCGTAGATTCGAAATCAGCGACTCCGAAAATCCCCGAGTGCCCTTTTCCATAAAGATTCTTTGAAGTTGGAAAATTCGTCGTAATATTGGATCCGCCATCTTGAATTCCAGAAAAATGGGATAAAAAATGTACATATAAAAACCAGACTTATATAAAAATGCAATGTCGTGTAAAAATTCAATCAATCGATTACTTTTTGAGTTTTGCGGACACAAACATACGGAAGCTAAATTTTTGTATAAAGAAGTATTAAGTTACCAGACACTTATTTTTGGCAATTGGTTATTTTGAAAATTTGCATTTTGAAATACTTAATTGAAATGTGAGTTTAAATTATTCAATTAAGTGTAGAAAGCAGCCCGATTTTTCTTATCAACGATTTCGTTTCAAATGTTTATGCCATAATGCTTTACTTACGATCACAGGATAAAGAAGTCACTTGGAACGATGCAACCATTGACACGTATATAAAATAGACTGCTTAATCTTCCTTATAACACGGAAAACAGGTAGCTGAAGCATATTTTTCAGAACAAAATTATTTTATAAATTTTAGCGGATTTAAAACAGTTTGGATATACATAATGTAAAAGTTCCGAGATTTTTGATATTTAAGTTGTCTTATCTGATCATATTTAATGAAGAGTGAGACAACTATCGAAAGTGGTTGCACCTCTTACTGTCAACTTGTACTGAATGAGCAGTTCATTTAATTTAATGATCTTGTATGTAAAATGGACATATGGCGGTATGTCAGTATGTCTGTATGTCTGTATGTCCATTTATAACTCAAGAACCACTGAACTTAATATGTTTTTCTTTATTCAATATTTTCCAACGGAGATTTTAACCTACTTTCCAATGAGGTTAAGGTTTAAAAATCCAAGATGGTGGCTCGTCAAATCTTAAACTTCAAGCAAATTGGATAAAATTTAATATTTGGGGATTTTCGAGTTCGCTTCAAACATATGTTGTCAAAAATAACGACTTCCAGATGGCAGGCTATCAAATCTTAACTACCATGCGATTTTCATCAAAAGTATTATATGGGTCGTTAATTATATATCTATCGTTTAAAGCTAGCGAACCCAAGACATCGGACTAAATGAGATTTTTGTTGCGTTGGGATACGCAAATAGTATTTCCACGTCTCACAGTAGGCCCAAATCTCAAAAACTGACCAAGTCGAAAAAGTACGTTTTGAATTGGCAATTTGTTTTGGATGGATATGGTAGAGGTTGATTCGCTGATCACGAATATAATGTAGAAATTTTCTTCTCACGAAAGTGCAGTAGGGTGAAAATCACGGAAGATGTTATTAATAGGCTCTTAATAACGCCTGACCCTGTGAGATCCGGTTTAAGAAAATTGCCGTTAAAAGAAGCAAAACCGTTTCGCAATCCTATTGCATCGCTTCAGCTAGTAGAAGATTTAGTAATTTTGACGATACAATGCGCAGACTATGTTAGTGATTCTGGTTATTCAACAAATGTGTTAGCGATTAGATTTCAATATATAGACTATTAATAAAAAAAATTTTAAATTATATAATTCATTATTAGTTTTAGTAATTCCTGAATTATTCGAAAAAGACATCAAAAATTCTACAATTTGTCCATCGTTTTGGAGCTGCTATTTTAATTTTGTTTTTCGAAAAGCAGCTCAAAATCCTTATCAGCTGCCAGAAAAACTCCACTCCAAAATAATACTTTTTTCGTGCAAAAGCCCGCCATTTTGTCGCCTGTCGCCTCCAACTACATCGAACGCAGACATCCATCAGAGAAAAGTTATGTTCTAAGTGTGGTGAAGTTTAAAGGTGTCATATTTTTTGAGCTCGTACCAAGGAACCAAAGAATAAATTCTTAAGGGCGGGGTAACGTATTAAAAAATTTTATTTTTCATTTTTTTTATTGTTTCATATGATTGTACAACATCTTAAGATTGTTGTGTCAAAATTTCAAACAAATCGGAGTAAAACTAACTAAGATACAGAACTTTGAGCGTTTGTTGCTTTCATGTATACTACTCGATTATCAGGTATGCAAAACTTTAAAGCGATTTTCTGACGCTTGTCATTTTTAAAACCGGTGAACAGTTTAGAGCAAAATCTACTCGACCGATTGTTTTGAAATTTTGTATACAGCTTCTTTACATAAATGACCAGGTAACGCTGGGAGCTTTTTTTTTTTTTCATAATTATAGATTTAACAATAACAAATAGGTTCATTTTTTAGACGAAAATCGGTGTTTTCACTTCTAAGTGTCAGCAAAAATTGAAAAATCGAAAAAAAAAATTCCCTCCCAGGAATACCTTTGGAAAGCGGTTATCTAATGACACATTTTTTTTTTTTAATTCAGATGATCCACTCTTCAGTAATATTGTTCACCGACAGACAACTTTTTTTCGAGGCGCCTCCGAAGATTTGCTGCCGTCGGCTTAATTATTTATATTTTGTTTTAAAATATTAAGGAAAATATTGTTCACAGGTTGTACTATAATGCTGCGATCGACTAATTAAATTTGTATTGCCTGTAGCGTCTGGAAAAATTCTTGAAAAAGGGCCTTTTTCACGCCGAATTAACGTTACCCCCCCCCCCCCCCCCCCCCCCCCCCCCCCCTTAAGGGGTCTACCTTCTTTTCGGAGGGAAAAAAAAGGTTAATTTCAATAAAGTTTTCGATAGGTTTAAATTATGAAAATGGAAAAAAAAATTGTTACACTCAATAAATACACTCTCGAACTATATCACAAAATTTTTTTTAATTCATTTTTGTGAAATTTTAAGCATGGAACTGTTGGTCGAAAAATGATCCAAAAAACGAGAGGGGTGTGCGGCGTTGATGAAATCTCCGAGATGCATGGTCGAGGAAAAAAAAACCAAAGAGTTTTAGGTTCAATATATTAATAGCTATAGCGCATCGGGGGCGATTTTTGATTTTTGCAAAATTGAGAAAATGGCGGACATTTTTTGAAAAACTACGAAAAAAACATGTTTTTCTTCAACGTTTTTGTCCAAAAAAAATTTTAAAATAAAAATTTTGAAAAACTCGATGCGCTATAGCTGCAGTCATAAAGAATGTTTGGGAAAAATTTGGTGGGAATCGGTTCGGTAGTTTCCGAGATTTCATCAACGCGGTGTCGAAAGAGTTATTTTGTGAAAAACGCGATTATAGTTTTGTTAATGGCATCGTAAAAAATTTCACCTAAGCCTAATCAGCGATGCCTGGACCATACACTATGCCTTTTTCTTCCTCAAAATGTACATATTCATCCAAAGTAGCGTTCCTGCGATATGTTCTGGCTTTCTTGGAGGTATCAGTGCTGCGTCGGCTGCACGCCACACTTCTTGATTATAAACAAACGCGCAGAGATGATGTTATATCAAAATTTTAAACTCGACTAATTTAGAGACAAAAATACAGTTACACTGCTCCGATCTTTATAAAATTTTAATATGATATTTCTGTATATATATACTTTCCGAAAATGCAATAAAAAAAAAATCAATTTTTAAAGAGGGTAGACCCCTTAATGCGTCTACAGACGACCCAATCTGCAGGGCCAGAACACTTCCCGGTCGCAGGCAAACTGACGCGAAATCCTAACCGTACTACACATGATCCAATTTCTAGAGAAGAGAGTTTAGAAATTGGGTGGTAGTTGCCTCGTTCAACCGCCTCAGCTAGGGAGAGCAATAATAATATCGGCCCTTCCTGCCGTAGGGTACAAATCGGGCTCTGCAGATTGGTTCATCTGTGTACTGTCGGCAATTGGACAGTTTGAATGAATCGATCATACAGAAACATCCAGAGCTCGTTAATCGTAAAGGAATTGTGTTGTGTCACGACAACATTAGACCATTCACAAGTTTGATTACCCGTCAAAAATTATTGGAGTTTGGATTGGATATGTTGCTACACCCACCATACATACTCGCCTGACTTTGAGTTTGACCCTTGTGACTTCCAGTTAATTTTCAAAATTACTTGCGTGGTATAACGTCCAGTTCAGTTTTTCGTCGATAAATACAATTATGAAGTTCACTACAAGGTCTTTGTTTGTTATATAAATAAATGACCTCTGAAAATATGACTGCGGACAATTAATATTATATCTAAAAAAATATTATAAATTGTAAAGATATGAAATGATTGGAGCGCCCATCCAATTCGTATTTAACCAGTTTTTCGCTTACTACCGAAGAATTTGTAATGACTGAAATATAAGGAAAATGCAATGTTTGCAGTCTAAACCTTGCTAATCAACAACCCTGATCTTTATCTTTTATAGTGAATGTTTCAACAATAAAACGCATAAAAATAAATCTTACTTACGGGCAATATAGCATGATTATAAAGGCGTGTCTAGTGTAATTGAAAACAGTAATAGATCTTAAACAAGCATCCAAGGCAGACTCTGACCTTCGAGTCAATCTGTCTCCTTCACCTCTGGCTTTAGAGCGGTTTTATTGGCTGCTTATTTTCTACTTTTCCCAGAAAATCAAAGTGAGTGAAAAATAGAATTAAATTATTTTGCCGGAACACCTATCTATTGCAGAGCGGCGCGCCAATGTAGGTTGAGAAATGAATAAAAGATTTTGCTGTGGTCACATCCTTCTGTGAAACAATTGATTTAGCTAGGTGACCAAAGTTGGTGTGAAGTTTAAACCGTTGTGGAAATGATTTGCCATGAAAAGTCATTTAAATCACAAATCCATTTTAAAAGCAAAGCGCTTTCCACCCGGCACTCCACCAGTAATTGCTGCAGGCAAAATAGCGAACAATTAAATTTTCTCAAGTATAACTGCTTCTCCCTCTCGGTGAGGCGAGTCGCCTTCTTCAACGGGAGCGTGCATGAACTGTGCCAGCGGGTTAACAAGTTGTTATCAGTGCGCGAGGCAATCAAAAGCTTGATAAAGTCGTCCACGACGACCGCGATCGCTGTCTCGCGTCTCGTCCGATCGTGGCCCCGCCACTGTTCGATAGTAAAAAATCATAAACAAATGGCTAATTAAGCTCTCTGCATGTTTACGTCAGCGCAGCTCCTTGCTTTTCTTTTTATGAATTTTATAGCTGCAATCGGAATTCATTTGCTATGCAAATACATTGAACTGTCGACGCTTGTTGTTTACTCCACGGAAATTCAGTGCTGTGATGGACAGAGGCAGATCGCACCGTACCACACACTACCTGTGGCGATCGCGCCGTTGCCGATCATTTTGTTCTCTCAACTCGAGATCAGCGCGCGAATAAGCGAAAACAAGGAGGATATCGACGCTATATTTAAATCACATTAGAATTTTTATCTACACGTGCGGGCATCTGCCTCTGGGTCGAGAGGGGTGTTATTGATAGTGCGGGAAGGTCAGGAAATCAAAAACGCCCTCTCATCGCGATGTGTTGCCATACCATCACCACTTTTGACACACATTTTTTCGGAGGAAAATAGATATTTGCAATGAATTTTTTCTATCTTGTTTTGATAACAAGTCGAGGCGCTTAAAATAAAGACCTGACAATTTGTTTATTTTGACGAGTTGACATTTATTATTTGGCAGTGTGCTTCGGAATATTGTCGTGCGCCAAGACCTTTTGCATAGTGATGTAAATAAACTTTTGAAAAAAAAACGTTACAAAAAATATAAAAGATCGTCATTTATGCAAAAAATATTTACGTCACTTTCAAATGTTTTTATTTTCGTGCGAAGTTACCCGAATAAACAAACTGTAAATGTACGTAATTGGTTGCCAAATTAATGAGGACACAAAAATTCACGTCCAAAATATTAATTTTTATTAACAGTATCTGAAATTATAAGGAGCAAAATGAAGCTGTTTTTTTTATGAAAAATTAATAACAAATAAGTAAATCAAAATTAGGAGCACTCCATTGAAATCTTCTTTACATTGGGTGATATTTCCGAACACCATTATCTTCTAAGTGCACGTTCTTGCATTACAGTATTACAGCTTTAAGAAAACAAACAATTTTACTGCCAAATATCTTAGCAATTTGGGACCTACTTGTATCAGCAACAATACGCAGTTGTGAAAGCAAAATCAATTGTAATTTAATTAACAAATGTAACTCCCATATTAATTAGACGAAAAATAGAAAAACAATTTTGTTTCTGCAATGTACTAAAAAAAAACCAAGTATCTTTTTTATGGGATTAATATTTAAAAATGACTTCGTTCATATGACTACCTACATAACAGTGGTACAGGGTGATTTTTCTTTGTTGTGCCTGAATTTGTTTTTATATAACTTTAACACAAATTAACTTGTTTTTAATTTTTTCTTTATTGACTTCTTCAAAATGATATCTAGTAAATGACCACCATTTGCAGCCACATGCAAATCAGCCCTTTTTCGGCATTTTTAATCAATAAAGTGTTTCACGTGAAATTGCAGCGATCTCGTCTGTTTTTCTAAAATCTAAATCTCCCCACATTTTGGTGGAATACCAAATCTATTAAATTAAGAGATGTCAAATATAAACAGATCTTTTTTTCCTCCACAGTAGAATCTAGAAAGTCTGCGAACATTTAAATTTTAGCGTTTTTACCTATAACATCCGATAATTTTAATCAGTTGAAGAATCGGAGTAGATGTTTGTTTAATCATGCTTGAAACAAATTTTTAATGTGATCAAAGTTATGTGTCGTCCAATATTCCTACCCTGCTCCGATTAAAAATTAAAAACCAAACTATTTAAAAACATATCACCGCTTCAATGTCATGCATAAACTATGTAATTAGCATTCATAAGTTATTGTTATGAATTGCTTCAGTTAAAATAGTGTCATTTAGTAGAGGGTCAGCTTTTGTGATTATACCTCGTATTCAAATGCAAAATACAGCAAAAATATGAGCGAACCATAGCACACGGACAAACCGTTAAAAAATATGTCAACTCAAAAAATATTAGAAATAATTGACGAAAGTGTTAACAATTGCTTCCTCTTGAAATTTTTTCTATTGCAAGAATTTCTTTGAAATTACAACAGCTACCTCACAAAACGGGTGCAATTTACATACAAATAAGATAGGCTACTGTTTTCAAAAAATGTTTCGTCATTGTCTCCGTTGAAATGATATTGTGAATTCGACAATGTATTTTTGTATTAATAAGTTTCAGCTTTAAAAAAATATGTGGATGAAAATATGACGTTAATCTTCAAAATGCAAATTAAATTTGTCAATGAAACCGTGAAAGTGACTTAGTTTTTGCGAAAATTTGACTTCCTCCTATGGAGCTCTTAATTCTAAAGGTGTACGGATAGTAGATAATCGCATAAAACTGTTTTAAGGGATGGCTTTAAAATACGTGCGAAAGTAGGCCCCCGGTCCCTTACTTAGGAGTTATTATTATTATTAGTAGAAGGCATCAGACTAAAACACTTGACATTACACTTACACTTTTTTTGCACTACGCATCAATGTCATATAATTACGCATATGTACGTTTAAATATTTTAACGTCATCGACACATCGTAAAACGTTTTATCCCCGATATGAGATTGTTACTACAAATAGCTAGTTTTTATGCCCGGCTTCGCAAGACGTTAAACAATTTACCAGTATGGATCCCATCGATTTTTTGAAGTTGATGAATTTTCGGTTGCCATATTGGATCCGCCGTCTTTAATTTACCAACTTCGACAATAGAATCGATATCACCGATCCCGATAACATAAAGGAACCAGTTTCCATAGCAATCCTTTGAAGTTGAACTTTGGAGCCATGTTGGATCCGCCATTTTGTTTTTTCAGAAGTTTTGTTAGTGATGTTCCATATTCAGTTGATAAGCTTTCTATCAGTGTTGGAATATTGAAATCGGTGCAGAAAGAAACTCGCAGGAGGAATCACAAGCTCTCGAGTTGAACGTTTTAATTTTATAGATAAATAACAGAGGACCAATATGACTGCCCTGAGGGACACCGGATAAATACAAATACATATATTAAAAGGAATATAAACGACATACTTGAAGCGAAAACAAAAGCTTCTATCCGATATGTAAGATCGTTAAGGATTAAAACCCTAGCCAGTTTGCATTCTAATTTCCATAGAGCAAGCAATAAAATAGGAATGTTCGGCAGTGCTGCACTGAATCTTGTGTACAATGGAAGCCTAGCATAATATCATGGGCAATATTTTTCGTTCGACCGAACATGGCTGTATTTAGCTTGAAACTACAGATTCAACGGCTATCACCTGCGAACTATGTCTACTTAAACTTTCTAGTCGAGCATTGTGTTGCAACTATGTTTCGGACGCTCTAACCCACGACATGCATCCTTTACCATTATTTAATATACGTTTTGCTTCGTCGTTTTTATTAGGAAGTTTCTGTTTGCGTTCTCTCTCAGTGATCCGCGTGGAAAGGCAAAGACTAAAATATATTTTACCACTAATTCAAATATTTTATTATCTGTCACAGAAAATCAAGAACGATTACTTACTTTTTCTAATACAATTCCCAACAAGTATTATGCAGGCTTTTCAAAAAAAATTTGCTACGTATTTACAATGAATTCAAATCCCCGCCATCTTGGAGTGCACACCATTTTGGGTTTAGAGTAACGTTACATAACTTTTCGTCTTTTAATCGTCAAACCCTTTCATTTGATACCCATGTTAAGGAGGTTATGAAAAAATGGAAACCCGCCATCTTGTGCATTTTGAACAATATTGGATTTACTACGTTGCATTGTTACCGGACTTACACATCTGTGCAAAATTTCAAAGCTCCGACTTAATTAGAACTAGTCGAAATTTTGGTTGCAAAATTTGACCTGAACATACTGACAAAGCAAGTTAAATAAAAGCTTGTAATACAAAGCTCAAAAGTATGTGGCAATTGTTTATCACCATCACCAAGCGTGTCTTAATACTCGTAGTTCAATTGACACGATTGAAAAAAGAATACTGAATTGCAAGATGAGCTTGATCCGCCTGATTTCTTAGCACCATTTTGAAGTGATCAATCGAGATAAGTAAAACTATCAGTGAGCTTACACCGGTGCAGCAAATACTTAAACTAACTTTGATGGGCCGCTACCTACAAATTAATTAAACAATTTGGTTCTTCAATTGATGCAGATTATATTTGATGCAGTTGTGATGTAAATACTTCTGCATCAAATTTGACGTTTGGTGCTAGAAAATGGAATATGGAAAATAAAAAAGGGGCGAACTGGACCATAGTATATTTTCCACTAAAACAATACTATAAATTGTAGTTGAACTTGCATGATTGTCCCGAATCAAAATCACGGCTGTCAGGGGATAATGCATCAATTTCAGTATTTGAAGCACCGCCGCACAGTGTTTCCTTTTCCCGATTTTGTGGCCAAAAATGCAAAAATCCAAGGTTGTCATATCGAATTTTTTTTTTTTGGGTTTTGTAGAGGAAGGTTCGATACGTTAAAATCCCGAATATTAGGACCCCAAACCGATTCCCTGAGGCACAGGGGCACTGTGAAGTTTACGTTAAAGCAGCTGCACGTTTCGAGCACTTGCCGCTCTGCTGACAATACGATATTTGACCTAGTATATTTCCAAACTCAGTGACTCTATATCAACAATTCCTTTTGGATTTTGTTTATTGGTGTAAGTATATTAAATAATGACGCTTGAATCATGGAAATATGTGATTTTTCACTATTATATGTGTATTAGTATATAGTCTTGTAAAATCGGTGTTTTTTTCCGATAACTGATTTTCAAGTAGAGTTATGGTCACATGAACCGCCGTGTTCAGAATTGACACCATATAGAAAGTTTAAAGGGAAGTCTAAACTTGCGATTTGTGCGATTTCCAGCTGCTCTTAGGCGCTCTAGCGCTGTAGGGCGCCATTAGAGTTAACTCGCGCTCGACATAGGAATTTCGGCGCTCAAGGCCGTTGACAATTTATTTATCCGATTTATAAGTTTTTGGTCTCATTTGAAAGGTGGTGGGGAGGACTATCAAAAATGTCACACCATTTTGCTCTTCTTCTTCTTCTTTTTTTTTTATCGATTTTTGAAAATTTTCAACCACCCCAAAATGTCTCATCTTTTTCTAGTATTGTTAGCACTTTGCGACTATTTTTCTTAGATGCACACTTTTGTCCTTTAAATATTTCGACTTTACATTTTTTTTACTTTTCCATACAAATGATTTTTTTTTTCACATTTTGTCGGAGCAGTTTTCTCAATCTCCAACCTTAGTTGTGGCAATATGGCAACACAACTTTCATTCATATCTCAAACAATAGCTATTCACTCCCCCTATTACAGAGAACTATAGAGACTTTCACATTTCTTTTATTTTCCCCCCAAAAAATCGCACAATTTTCACACTAAATTTCCCCATCATCCCATTTTCATATTGTACACTTCTTATGTACATAGTTTTTGAAATGCTTCTTCTACCGTTAACTACTCTGCTTCTCTAGCTATCGATTGGTGAAAAAATCATTCCAATTCATGCATAAACTTTTCTTCCACAGCCGTTTTAATTTTGCCGGTGCCGACCGAAAAAACTACGTTTTGACGATATTCAATGATTTTCACCAACTTTCACCAACACGGACCATTTTGCCATTGCGATTATTCTTCCTACTCCTGTGACATACCTCTGAGGGTTATCACCCCCTCCCCTCCCCCCAACAAAAATACTTTTTCACCAATAATTCCCACATTTCATACTTTTCACCAACCATTCTTTCACCAACACATTCTACACTCCCTCCCCTTTCCAACGATACCTATAACATGGCACTTGCGACCCAAAAAACCATAAAAAGTATTTTTGGCCACAAAATCGGGAAAAGGAAACACTGTGCGCCGGTGTAAACTCGCTGTATGATAAGCACAAAATAGTAGATTTGACCTATTGGGGATTACTATAAAAAAGTGCGCCAAATACACTGCGCTTAGAGGTAAAGGTGTGGAAAAGAGGAATAGAAAATTTTGAAAGCTCTCATTTGTCTCCTAATATATTTTGGTAACTAGATTATTTATTTAGATTTTTAGATAAAAATATGTTATTAAACATGCATTGCATTTAAATATAATAATTATTTTGCTTTATGAATTCTTTATAAACAGTGGGATCTCTCCTTCGAGAATAGTTGGTCTGAAAAAAAATAAAAAACAATAATTTGTTCAATTTATATAAACGTAATTTTCGTCGTACAATGCCTTTTTAAATTTCACAAAATGGGTGTTAAAAGTGCCAAGTGTATTGTGCCTTCATATTTTCTTCTATTTAAGGCGCTCAATAAAATACAAATTTATAAAAACACGCCTACGTACAACTGCGTACATGGCGATTACAAATATATTCGGTGTTTAAAATCGAACAATTGTAGCTAGAGTAAATCCCGCCAGATTGTGAAATGTCTATTCGAGAAAAACGCGATTGAAAGTTAAAATACACGAAGATGGTTGCAGCACCTGTACTCATGTAAACTGCTATAACTTCGTCATCATTCCGATTTTTGACTTAAAATTTTTGTTAGACATTTATGAAAATAATGCACTTTCATAAAATGCAAACAAATATATCGACTTTTTTTTTTATTTGTCACAGTGGGGTCCTCCTTTTTGTTCGATGTTACAAGGAATAATAAGACGCAAATTTAAAAGCGATAAGCATTTTTTTAATTTCAGTAAATCCAATAATTTGAAATTTAATGCGAAACCTTCGACATTTAGAGTTATTCATAATCTTTAGAATTATTCCAAAACACGAATGCATTTTTTATATAAAATGTTTGAATATTTATTTGCTGTGATTTGAGATATGAAATTAATCTTTAATTGTTGGCATATCCTTAATTAATTCCTCTGCAGTGAACTCTGAAGGATATCTAAACGCAAAGAGAAGCATTTCAGATTCAAATATGTGGACTTCTAAATTTTAAGTTTGCCTGAACTACCCCAACCCCAATACTTCTTTATATTCCACAATGGTCCTTATTTACACTTCTTAGATTGAAATGAATCTTTTTGTTCGTCGATGCCCTAAATTTACTGTGCTCATTGAATGAGAAATTTTCTACGACAAAAAAAATTCGATTTCCTTCATAAAACCTCCAACAAAAAGAGTAATCCCCGAAAACCAGGTATTTACCCCTTAAGACTTCTTTGATGAGCAAAGAAAAGAAACGGGCGAAACCGACAGAAAGAATTAGAAATGCCAACATAAAAACTGCGACAAAGGGCCGCACAAGGAAATAAACTCGTTTCGCATCCTTTTATTGTTCGGTGCCCTTTCGTATGCACTTCTCCTTGAAGACGGGAATCCCCTCTACCGTGACCCAATAATAGGTGCTACTACACAATCTATTCAGGCTGCCCTGCCCTGCTCTGGCCCGTCCGCGTATGAATGGCATCAATTTCTCCCCGAGCTACCTCTCGGTGCCTTTGCAAAACAATTGCCAAAAAGCAAAAGGGAAAGTCATAAGGACACGTGTGCTCAGAAGGGGTTCGGCTCAAATCTACGTGGCAAAACCACCACACAGGGTGTTTCGTAGCCCATAAATTCCTTTAGACAACAAAGCCTCAGGCTGTTGCTCCCTCAAATAGTAAATTTGAATATTTTCTGCACGAGGACGTCTCAAGCAGCGCCATCAATCACGGCCCCTGTTGTGATCACAAAAATGAAGCAATTCAAATCTTGTGACGAGGGCTCGCGGATGGTCGTTGACTGCCAGAAGTAGTGTAGTACGCGCCGGGCCACCTAACAGGGAGATGACTAATGGATTTCGGCACAATCCATCATACTTAGCCGGACTAGGTTCAGCGTTGGGTGCGTTTAAATTCCTGATTTGTGTCCTAGGTCAGGAGGTTCGCGTGTAAAAATAGTGCAAAATTTTGCAGACAATTTCACTTTAGTTCAGTTAGTGTGTGTAGTCTCGATAGTCATCATCGTGTTTGAGTTCAACAACAACAAATTTTGCCGAGTCATCAAGGAGGTGAAAAATACCAAAGATTTTTTATTGCGTACAGCATGATCGTTTTCTTTTTGCTGAATTATTTTTCCCAAAAGACGAGCGTACGAGCAGCACATCTGGGTATATAAATATTGCACCAGTGCACGGCTGTGGGAGGAGATTTATGTTAAATTTTTTTTCTACATTTTTCATAAATATTTTTGAAAAGTTTTAAATGGAGATTTACCTCGTGATTTTTTGTTGACTTTGGGAAATTTAAAAATTGGAAATATCCTGTGATGTTTTTCGAGTTCGCGGCATATACGTAAAAGTTTTTGTGCTACCACTTGCCAAAAAATGTATAAGATACTTTTCGTTTAATGTGTTTGTCTACACTTTTATGTTGTGTTGAAAAGGCTGATAATTGCCACCCTGGATGCTACATGTCTGTCATGTCTAGTGATAATCAACGAGTGTTGCTCAGCTAGGCCTACGTCTGAATGAGTGTTTTTGCTACCGGGGAAATGTGTTTCCAATAAAATTTCGAATACCTTCTGTCTGGAGTCCGTGTAGCTGTTCAATCTCCTTTGATTGAATGATCGCGAAGGGTGTATAGGCGAAGCACCTATGCACTGATATCTTTAATAGCACTCAAGTGAAACACCTGTGCGCAACGCGGGATTGGTCAATTCAAACAAACAGTATTACTGCCGACAAAAGACTGGCTTATCATCACGATTGAATCAATTTATAATATACTAATTGTTTACAAATCTTAAAGCTAAATGAAATATGCAATTGTCTGCAAGTAATGCGTGCACAAAGGTGATTCAGTCGTATGATTGATGGTCAGTTATTGACCTAGGTAATATCAAACTGCTTAAAGTGCAGACTAGGGAATTTCTTTCGGTGCATTACTTGTAGGCACGGTGTTTTGATTGCTGTTTGTGTTATTAACTTGAACCGTAGCTACCATTACACTTTAACGCTAACTTCTTTAACTTTAGCTGACAAATGTTTACCCAATATAACATTTTTGCTAAACTGTTATACTTACAGTTGAGATATCATAATAAAATTAGTAAACCGAGGAAGAAATAAATGTGAATTTATCGACCAAATGTGTGGAGGTTTATATACCATGTTTTTTTCTCCATTGTAACTTTTCTAGAGTTGTTACATGGTATATACATATATATATATGTATAAATGTATATTTTGCTTCAAATAGGCTTACTTTTAAAATGAAAGAACTTTTATTCCTATATTTTAATGTTATATTTAAAACTCAATTCTATGACTCAGTGTTAATCGTACGATTTTTTTTTGGTTTTTAATATACTCTAAAGTATTATACGAGTATGTAGATGTGTTTAGCTATAAAAATTGAGTAAAATGTTCTCTATTTTCTTTACAGATTTGTCGAAGTGTTGTGGAAATACTACCTAAACTGGGGCCGTGTTTAGTTGGTAAGAATTTTGCAAATTATTTACTTAGAAATACTAGAATTTGTTGAAGCTTACGTGCGCACAATATTACAACTGCGACAGAAGTGTGACAATTGTGCAAATAAACAAGTTGTTTACGGGAGAGTAGATAGGTGTTTTTCAATTGTTCATCGTGTTCAAATTCCTAAATAATAAAAATTGTTTATTAGGACTTTTGCCAGTAAATTCAGGAACATGTGATTTCGTTTTGTAATTGTTTTTAATGAAAATTTATTGTCTGCATATCGTATGTTTTGTGTGTGTTTCTTCTGGAATTGGATTCGTTCTTTAAGTATTTTTAGACTATTGAGTGATGATTTAATACACACAGATGGAGACTTGAAGTTTGACACCGAAAATTTGCTTTTACTATCAACTGATATATTTTCTAGATTTTTATTTATAATTGTATAATGCATGCAACTCATACTTAATACGGCAATTGTTTTCAGTGTTTCTTGCCAATTTTAAATATCTAAATGAAACACTTATGACATCAACTTTGTTTGTTTGTTTGCCAGTGACTTTTTTCTCAGAGACTATTTGACATAGAGTTACAGTTATTAACGAGCCAACTGTGAAAAATTATAAATTATAATCCAGTAAGAATAGAAATAATACTATGCAATGCTCGAAATAATTTGTCACGGACTACATTTTTGCATACACATACGTAATATTTGGCATTATTTGTGCAAGGTGAAGAGTAATGAAAAGCAGTGTTCTACGCTTATCGTCCAATTTCCCGAATGCAATTTCCCGGCAAACAATAATCCTGACTATTTTTCCCGACATTTTGTAAAAGGCAAATTTCGGGAAAAAGGCTTTCGGGATTATTGCTTGTCGGGAAACTGACAGGGAACCTCTTTTGGGTAAAGTGCTTGTCGGCAAAATGGTTTGTCGGAAAATTGCATTCGGAAATGTGGCCGGGAACCGTGTTCTACAAATATCTCGAAAACGGTGAACTGTATGGCAAAAACATCTATTCCTAAATTTTTTTTGAAAAATGGCTCACTGTAAATAATAGTTGATTATTCAAAGTAATAAATGTTGTCGGTATTATATAAGCTCCAGTACAAAGTATATTTAAAAAAATTAGCGACCAATTCGGCAAAAGTGGTTTTGAAAAAACCTAGTTTAAAGTTTTACTTGCATAGAGAAAGTCGTGTTGTCCTGGTGTAGCGTTTTGTTCAACTGCTTTATACATAGTAATAAATCTACATTCTTCAAACTTTCAAAAAATGCCAAAAAACAAAAATTTTATTGTTGACCCAAAGATGTAAACCTCCCGTTAAGAATTGTTTAATGATCCGAACCTTTTCTGTCGTATTATCGCAAAGTGTTTCTGTAGTGTAAAAAACTATAATACATATTATATTATCTAGGCAATTTTACAAATTTTATTTTTATGAATAACACACCAATCTGACATCATACAAAATCGGCAATACAAACGTAAAATGCTTATCTCGGTTTATTATGACCCCCTCCTCAATGATGCCGGATTAGAATTTTCGTTTTTAATTTAATTGTCCAACTTAAAGTTGTAAAAATAATTTACCAAAATTGCCAAAATATTTTTCTTCCAATTTGACCTCAATTAATTTTCGAGGTGAATATTTGAAAAGCCATAAAATATATGACTTTAGCAATTCCTTTTATTTATTTTAAATGCCAATCGTTTTTGAATAAATTTTTCCTTGAAAGAATTTGATTTAAAAAATAGGTGCTTAACTAGTAGTTTGGAATTATTATTTGCGTCCAAAATTGTTATGCACTTATGAAAAATGTAAACTTATTTACTTTGCGCTTTTCCTCTGTGAAGCGATACGGTAAAGCTCAGCGGCTATTTTCGTTCTTGTAGACCGGAGACGGAAGTGGTTATGTTGTCTGTGGTCATACCAAACTGCGTCAAAATTAGTTTCTTTACACACACAGTAGCACACAAAAAAATAGGCATATTTTCGGCAAATTTTTTGGTTTCCACATAACAACAGCTAGCGAGCTACGTAGGATTTTTTCGATATATTGATTTTTCACAAAATGGTGCATGTTTGAAAAAAGAATTTTATTTTTAACAAAAAAAACGCCATAAAATCGTCGATAAAAAAAAAACTAAGCCATATAAAATAAAAATCCTACGTAGCTCCGTGGAGAAAGATATTTCGAAGCTACTGTCAATATTTCAAGTCGATCGGTAAAGATTTGCTCGAGTTATGTCTTCGGCGAGCTCAAAAAAAGTGGTTTCGAGAAAAACGCGTTTAAAGTTTTAAGTACTGAGAAACCATATGAAAATTTCATACACCTCTAACCGCAGAATGAAAAATTTGGGCACTCGGACACTTTTGCCGTATTCCATCATTTGGTATATTATTTTTAAGACCCTAAAGCACATTTCAAGCGAAAAAAAATGTTTTCGGAACATTGAAAATTTTACTGTACTTTACTTTACTCCCCCCTTAAAGCTAGATTTATAAAAGAAACGGCTTTTTAACCAACTGAAGCAATGACTAGATTTAGAAATGACGATGAGTAGATTTAGAAATTCACCTGAACACGGTCGTCGACAAGATTACTCGTACATGTTCAACGAGCTTATAAGGTGTGATAATTCCAATGCACATAAACAGACTGAGGGTGCCGTTTTGTGTTGGTGTTCAACCGTCGTTCCACCAAATTGCTTGGGTAACCAGCGCATATTCCCCTCCCTTGGCCGAAAACCAACTTCTACACGGAAGGATACTTCAAGTCTGTTTTGGCCCACTCGTAGATATTCGTCCAGGCTGTTTTCCCATTCCTTCTTATAAGGATTGAAATTGTAACATTTGTAAATATCCTAAAAATAAAATCCGTCCCACGCAATGACGTAGGTTTAGATAAGACGAATGTGTAATTTTTGGAATACCTTTCACCAGAACCAAACCCTCGAAGTGATTGAGCGGGCATCAAGTTTATAATGATTGGCTATGTTTTTATAGCATTTAATATTTTTTTTTTTTTGACTTATGAAATTTTATGCTAAATAATAGGTTAGAGATCCGGAAACTAAAGCATATTTGTACAGAATCCAAAATTTACTATTTAGCGAGAAATTGCTTCGCAAAATTAACTTTCCAGGATGTCTGACTCAATATTTGCGATCCAAGGAATCTATCTACAATACATCTACTACTGAAAAAAACTCAGTAATTACAATTACCAATTTTGGGGTTGAAGCCAACTCTTTTCGTTAATGGTTTTTAGTCAATCTCGTTATAGCTCAGTAGAACCCAGCAAAAATGGTTAAGTGATAAGGTGCTCATACGAACTACGAAATGAGTAATTAACACGGAAAGTTCAAATTCTAATTTTACTTGAAAAGTATGTATGTTAAATTGACCCAAAAAGAGTTCAGTAAACGCTTTTTGGGGTTATTATAAGAAATACTGCGAGGCAATTTTAATTTAACACCGCACATTTTTCTGAGTGTGGTTAATGAGCTGGTAGAAGTAATTTCTAAATGGTTTCATGGTTTGGCAGATGTTGATAAAAGTACAGAATTGAGTACAATAAATAATATGAGCAACCATTTTCGAAGTAGAGATCCCGACGCTGCACAACTAGGTTTCTACATACGCTTCAAATTTTTTTCTGTGACTCACTTTCAACTTTTGTGATTTTAATGTATGATTAATAACATACTTTTTTCCGAAATTATACAAAGCTTTGTGTATAATGGAGAAATTTACTTAATTTTCCAATGCGCGGTGAGTTGAGATATATTTACCGGAAAACTTACGCGAAATTAAACTAAAATGACGCAGAAAAGTATTTTAACGGTCTTTCATTAAAATCGCTCGTCTTTTAAATATAAATAAAACAAGATATGTTATTTTATTTGAAAGAATATTTTATGGCATTAAGTATCGAATGTACCGTCGTTCAAATGTCCACCAGGTCTGTACTTCTTCCAAAACGAAACTGGCAAGCGCTACAGATCGGTGATAAGCTACTTATTGTAGCCTGACCTGGGTGATATGGATATCGACAACATGTGGTTCCAACAGGACGGAGCTATGTACCACACAGTTCATGTTACGATGGACATTCTGCACGAGCGGTTTGAAGGAGACGTGAACTGGCCACCGATATCGTGCGATTGAACCGCAAATAATTGATACCCTCAAATTCAATATAACGAACGCCATCCAGCAAATTCAGCCAGATTTATGCGACATAGTCATCGAGAATCGGACCTCCCGAATACGTGCCACCGAGCCGCGGCGGACATTTGAACGACGTAATATTCCATGCTCATGCCATAAAGTAATCGTTCAAATAAAATAGAAATGGAGTAGATATCTCACACATACACACCTGTTTTTTAATTTCATTTAAAAGTCGAGCGTCTTTATCAAAAGACCCTGTAGCGGTAAAAATTATTCATAATTCATTATTTTTAACGTGGACAAGGCCCGCTTTTATTGTGGTCAGTCCTAGTCACATGATGAGACGAATATATTGTCGGATTGTTTTATGTTTTTTTTATGTTGTTTTAACATATGTTTTTATGTGTGTTAAGTATGTAGAAAGGATATAACGGATTGACGTATTTTAAAATGGCCTCAAAGATCAAATTTTGTAAATATTATCTTGGGTGCACTGTGCGTGATACATGTTTCGCTGTAAAAGCTTGCTTATGTATTCTGTAGGGGCCTGTTTATTACAATACGTCTCTCTTGGAATTGCTCTCTCTGCGTAATTTATCCGCCCGCACAATTGGTGGTAATAATTAAAGTCACACACTAAATTCAGCTCAGCTATGTCAACCCAACCTCAAGGCCGGGCATGAATCATTCATAATTCGTCGCCCACAACGTCTGCGTGCAAACCCTCCCCTTGTATCGCAGATGTAATATTAAACCCAAGCAATTCACATATTCATTTCCTCCAGCAGCATAATCGATTTAACATACAAGTGTGCCATCTTTTGAGTAACTTGAACAAAATCTAGTACATAATCTCTCGGGCGAGAGGGCTTATGCAGCTGCGTCATGGTGCCTCCCCCACGATTTCAAGGTTAAAAGTGAATTCATTTCGAACCTTACACAACAAGAGAAATTTACCCCAAGGTCAAAAGGACAGTAGTAGCGTTCTCCCCTGTGGCAGCCAAGATCGATAATACTTGAATAGGAAGCTTGGTTAATAGGTTTGGGGGTTGGACGCCAGACTGGTGGAGTATTGTGAAGAAAGAAATTTCGATGTGCCACAACACCATCTGCAATCGGGTACAGGCTTGTAGGTATACGGAAGCCCTTTTTATACTTCCTTGTGGGTGTCAGCTGTATGCCCGTGGGTTGTGGGAGTCTAAGGAAAATAACATTTGTCGCCAGAAGTACGACTCATGCAGGGCGGCGCCGAGCGAACAGAAATGTTTTATTAGTGTTTCGTGCTGCGGACTACTTCAGCTAGTACTCCTCGCATATCCCTAATTAAATCCTTGGTGGTAGGAGGTGCGTTCCTCGAACAATTCTAAATTAGTCAAGGCTCTTAACTATTCTCCCCCAAAAATGACTCAAATTACATTGACCCTGAACGGGGTCCGAAACCTTGTAGCCGTTCATTCGATGGAAAGTTTTTTGGCCTCGCTGAGTAACTATACAAGAGAAATAAAAATGATGAGGCCAAAGCACAAAGAACTCGTCACAAAAGAGCTTCAATTGCATTTTTTCACAAATAAGCGAGTCGAGAAAGCTCGCTGAGTTGTGAGAAGATCTCATTTCACTAAAACTTCATTAAAAGCCTCCGCACCCCTCCGCATGCTAATGGCAGTGGATTTTGTTGCAAGTATAATAGTTGAAAATCGGCTCAGGCATGTTGTTAAAAATACTAAAAGTGGTTTTGCGTTATGTGCCAGCAATTCGGAGTTTAATGGGATCTTTTTGGCATGCTTTAACGAAAATAGACTGGGACAGGATTTCTCGGCTGATGAGGACATCTCAAGGTAAATCATTCCTCCAACGAACGTCTGATGTCGGAAAAGCTTATTTTAGAACTTTATGGCCATCTGGATGTGTTTTGAGATCGGAATTGAGGCATTGTAGTTAGCCGCTCATGCAAGATGATATCGTTATCGCATTATGCGAATATTTGCACTGTATGCACTTCTCGGTTTCAGATTCGGTTGATAGAAGACGCATTCAGGCGGGTAGGGTTTGAAGTTTGAATTGCTTTCCTGTCCTTTAAAATATTATGTTACTTTAAATCATTTCAGGCTGACTATCAACAGAACCATTGTTAGCAGATTACTAGAGATATTTCCTCATTATTTATTTACAGTTTATTGCCATAATTGATATAAATATTGATAAAAACAAATCCGACCACCAATGAAAAATTAAAATAACAAGGAAAAAAACCTTTTTAGCCAATAACTTTAATGACTTAGTACTTAATTATATAAATTACTTACAACCGACATGCTTTAATTATTCCGTGCTATAAAATTGGTGGACTTTATTTTACGCCCTTAATTCAATTTTTTACAAGCACAATATCAAAAGAATTGGACACTGTCATAATCCCTTTTAAAAGTATCTATGGGTGTGTTTTTCCCTCAATATTTTTGATTCGCCTCAATTCCAAATAATTTGGAGAATTCGCTTTTTTTGGTAATACGGGTATGGAATTGGGCGTCGTAGATTTCTCTCGCTTTCCTGCTATAGTAGAAAGTTGCTAAACATTTAGTCAAAAGAAAGCTGATGCATCATGCTTTCTGATGAATGGAAGAAGACGCCTCGGAAGACACTCCTTAACGTATACATCTATAATGGTAGTGGTCACACGTACATATTTTTTCCAAACCAAGAGTTTCACAGGGAATTTGGGTGGGTGCATTGGCGATTCTTAAACTTGGTCTCTTTGTCACCCCTCTTTTTTTGCCACATAAAATTCCTGTCCTGGAAGCTGCTGGTTGAAGTCCGTTTTCACGTAAGTTTCGTCATCCACAGATGCAGCAGTCGAATTTCGTTAGGAAAATTTCATACAATATTCAGCTCCTGGATTTTGCAATTTGCTGTGCTTTCTGAACCTGGAAACGTCGTAGGACCGTAGCAGATGATGTTCCAGCATTATCAGCCTTTGCATTTAATGGCTTGTGAATCAACTCTTTTATAGATGCAAGCTTACCTGTGTTCCCTAACATCGTTTCCTGTTTGTCTGTATCAGTCTTTAGCTTCACAACTCATTCATCTCGAATCAAATATTATTATGACTGGGAAACCCTTCACTTCAGAGAGTTCGGCCCATAGAGTCATACATATAATCAGCATGATTTGAAATTGTCAATGCCCTTTAACAAGTAAAGCTCTTAACAACATATCTGTAACAATTGTTTCTATGCAGTACTTTGCATTTTAATATTAAAATGATATATTATACATAGGTAGATAATAATGCGAAATATAGTCGTTATCAGCTGCGTTCCAGTGGTATGTGTAAAGTACTCCCGAGTTCTTGTATCTACCTGTAACTACTCAAGTTCCACCATATTTTTCCGCTAGATGGTTTTTCATACAAAATTTTAATCTTTAACTTATCTAACTGAACTAAAAATAAAACAAACAAAAAAATTCAAAATCTACAATATCTTTGATGTCTTTACGGAAGAGGAAGGCAAGACGGGATGTTTAAGGTTTATGGCTCAATAAAACTCGGAATATCTTCTTCTTCTTCACTCTTAGATGACGAGACTTTTGAACGTTTCGCCATTTCTTAATTTATGTACGTTTTTCTTTTAAATTTAGCCTTCTTCTTTAACATATCAAAAGAAAGGGAACTCCATCCTGCCCCACCTTGTATTTTGCCAATCAAATTGTTATGAAAAAAAATATATGACAGTCAATTAAAAAATTTCAAGTCCTGTCCAGATTCTGTATTATTATAGTTATAGCATTTCTAGCAGTATCGTATGAGCACAGCCACATCCGAAATAAAACTTTATAATGGCAATGATTCTTGTACGCTCTGGAACAATAACATTCGGGAGACTCATAGGTGTCATGGCGGATTAAAATCGCATAGTATATGCCCGGGTACTCCGTGATTCTCCCATTTTCCATACTTGCTAAGCTGCATAATAATTGTGTTTATGAAGCAAGTTATTTTATTTAAAGTTTCAAATATATGTATGTAACAAAGAAAATCGCAGTCAATAAAATATAAATTTTAATACGAAATTATACGAAAAATGCACATAACAAGTTTTTGTCTAGAATGCCTCGAATATTTAAAATACCTCCCATTACCGAAATTAGTTCTTCATTCTGAAAGCCATCAGTTCTTGTTTAGAATGGCTTTAGTCAGCTCTTTAACATGACATTTACGATTTATGATTTTTGAGTTATCTCGGCTGCTAAATTGCGGGAGAAAATTAAGTATCATGCAGACCAAACTAGTTGAAAATTTAGTAAAAAAATTTTGAGACTAAACATTTGGCGATCTTAAATACAATTAATTTGTTTAAAAAAAGTATGAAAGCATTTTTGATTTTCCAAGCATATGCTTAATATGATATTTTTCCGGTTAAAAGCGGATACATTCAATAAATAAAGTTTAATGTTTGTTTTTCCGTCTCTTAAAATAATTTATCGTTCAGATATAAATATTGGTAAAAATTTTTATTCATTTCCCGCACATTTCGAAATACATACATGCCGTAATCAGTATTTATACGTCTTATTTATTTTGACAAATTGAAATTTCAAACAAAACAATCTTTTACTGACAATGATACATTATATGCCATAAATTTAGTCTGTTTTCAGGATTTTTGAATGATCGCTCCTAAATTATAAGAAATAGCCAAACTAATACTTTTTTCTTTAATGTTAGTTCGGCTAAATGTTACTTGCCAAATCTTTGTTTATAAAACTTGTACCACCTTCTGTTTATCAAACTATTGTTTGATACCTTGGATGCAAACTTAGGACAAATTTTAATAACTAAGCCTTGAGCTCCGACCTTCCAACAAATGTCATTTTTGTTGTGCATCTTTAAGCAATTAACTAGAAAGCAATGGTTTTGCAATAGAACATGTGATACATGATTTTTTACGTAAACTGCTGGAAATAAAAATACTTAAACACGTAAAGTTTTTGATTAAATTCGGTAAAAAAAAAACGATTTCAAATTTTTTTTGGAATTCTTTCATTTTTGTTGTTGATGTAAATCATTTTACTATTGACAAAAATTAATTAGTGCAGGTTTACCCAATGTATTCTTAGAATGAAACTCAAAATATTTAAGGGAATATTAATTGAATATGAAAATGTATAAATCTCAATAATGTGTGAAAGCCAACATCTGCCAAATGTTCACCGCGGCTTTTCGGAACGCCTTATCCACATAATGAAATTCACCATTACATTTCCACATATTTCAGTCAGAATTTCGCCGATGATACCTTGAATTTCAACTTTGAGTTGTTGAATTCTCTGGAGAGACATAGACCTTTCCGTCTAGGCATGTGTATTGCGCAGACTTTTCCTTGTAGGCATGGAAGGCAAATCTTTGGTAAGAATACGTCATGTTGCCATTTGTAAGAAATACAACTTCTGCGAACAACGAGGAACTGAGAGCGGCGGGCCCTCGGCTACACTCCGGCTGACACTCTGACAGCGACGACTGTCTAAAACGAGCACGTACAGGAGGTCTTGTGTCCAGCAGCGACCACCCAATGGTCTATATTCATATTGTTTCGAATTGTTTGCTCAGTTGGTTCTTTAAACTGACCAAACATATCACGAAATGCGCGATATCCAATAGGCGCAGATAAGCTCCACCTGTTCTTCTATACTGTGCGACATTCCCGTTAGATAAAAACCGACTTATTTTATTTTTCCTGAAGCAAAATTATTTTGGATCCACAGATATCTACATAATAATTACATTACATACCAGGAGATATCTTTTCATTAATTTATTCATAAATATTTATTTAACTTAAAGAGAAGTTTAAATATATTATAAAAAAAAATATTTTTGTTGATTCCTTTTACAAATTCTCCTTAAGGGGGTATTCTGTAGTGACGGCCGTATTTTGACACCAACTTCATACATTTCTTTCTCGACAACAGAAAGAGATAATTAAGATTTTTTTTCTGTGTATATTCATTCTACCTTTTACTGTAAAAATACATTATTATGGGCCTAGGAGCGCGTTGAATTTAAAGTGTCCGAAGCGCGAGCGCAAACTGTGATCACCATAGCCGCCCTTTTAATTGTTACTCTGTTGACTATAGCTGGGATCACAGAGTTATTAAAATATGAAAAATTACAAAAGTTATTTAGTTACAAATAAAAATGTGTGATTTTCGGTTTTTTTTTCCTATTTTAATGCCTCAAAAAATAAAGATAAAACACATATCAACCAATTGTAGTCCCGCCTATAGCGACAATTGTACTAAAGGTGCTGTAAAAGTTTCAATTGAATCGGTTTAGTAGAACTCGAGATATCGTGGTCACCGATTCGAAAAACGTGGTTTCGAGAGAAACGGGTTTGAAGTTTTGAAATATGACACCGAAGCAAATCTACATGCTCGTCTAAGCCCTATAATTTCCTTAATTGTACGAATTTTCGGAAACCCTTTTACAGGCATATTCTTGAGGGTTTTCGGAAAAAAAATAACTTTTTTGTAGCCTTCACTACAGAATACCCCTTTAAGCAATTTAACACCACACTCTCTTAAAAATATCATCTAACTGAGGAGGTCCTCAAACTTATTCGGTCAGGTCGTTTATGTTTTATTAATTCGCTTTGTTTATTTACATAATAATGCATTTAAATTTGCGCTTTCATTATAATGCCAATGGAATTTCACTTATTAGCACTAAACGTTTTGCAACATCAGACGCATTAGCACTAAATGTTTAGGGTTGCGGAAATTTAATTTTTTTACCACTAAACCATTTAGTGGCAGTGGAAATTTGTTTGCAATGAGTGCATCACTCCCATCAACTATTGCTTGATCTGTTCCAATAAAAAAACATCAAAAAAGTTGGCCTGTGTTATCTGCATATTTACTTTATTTTGTTATTTTAACAATTACAACGCGAAATGTTCAAGCATTATTTATCATTTAATGTGTAGGGAATTATTTTTGTATATTTTTTTATGTTTGACGTTGAATTTTCCTATTTTCAATATTTCTTTATAAATTATGAGTCAGTATGAAAATGAGGAGACGGGCCAATTAGAGCACTGCCGCAGACAAACAATAAAACAACTTGTCGATATTGAATGTTTTTTGTTTTTACTAAAATAAAGCGTACGCCAACGTACAAGCAGATTTTCTTCCGCTGTAGATGCTATGAAAAGTCTGTTTCTCAGCTCCAAATTCGCTCGGGAGATTTGTAGTCAAGGAGCCTTTACACGAAATTGATTACGTAGAAAATATGACACAAATGCCTGGAAAAAACAACTTTCTAAAATAAGAGAAAACATATTTGTTTCCATTTTACTTTGAACGGTAACAATTTTCGGATGATAGAAATAACACATCAGGGCATATGATTTTTTTTTATTCCCTATTACAGTCGAAATGGCTCATACGAATTATTTTTAAAATACAATTTTACATTTATACAAGTCTTATTTATCTGCATGTCAAATGTTTCACTATTTGTAAAACAATACTCGATTGTATTTAGCAAAGATCTGTCGCACCATTTGATGCCAATACACAAAAGAACAAAAACCTAGGAAGTCCTAAAAGGTAGGAAATATTTTTACTTCACCCACCTAATAAGAAGAATCTGAGGGAATTCCAGTAGCAAGGGAGGAATCGTAGGTTAAAATTATTTTTACTTTTTAAGGCTTCGTATTTGTTGAAGGCAGTTAAGTTTTTAAACTTCTTATACGTATTTCATTGCTTTGTTGAGATACATACAAATTCTTTAATACGAAAAAAACTTTAAAGGTGCTTTTTAAGTGCTCGTTATGAATCGAGGAATTATAATAGAAGACGTACTAATGTTTACGGTTTCCGTGATTTATCCTATGCATAAAAAGGTCATTAGGTCTGATACCTCAAATTATAGGCCTATTGCTGATTTATGTCCTTTTAGTAAGCTCTTCGAGGCCTTTGCGAAATGCTTTATTTCCACTGTAAGCCTTTCCTAATGCCATTTCAACATGGGTTCATAAAAGGCAAATCGACTATAACAAACCTCTTGGAGTTTTCTAATCACTGTATGCCAGCTATTGCATCTGGTAAACAAGCCTATTGCATATTTTCTGATTTTTGCAAGGCCTTTGATAGGATTAATCACAAAATCCTCATTCATTTCCCAACCGTTTTGTTAGTTGGATCTCTTCGTACTTGTCTGATCGTATTCAGTATGTGTGTTTCCGTGGCGTTTTTTCTGATTTTTTAAGATACACATCTGTTGTCCCACCTTGGTCCTCTGTTATTTATCATATATATCAATGATGTTTCTCTTATTCCTATCCATTCGAGTTTCCTCGTTATGCTGATGACGCGAAACCATTTCGCACAATATCTAGTGATCGCGACTGCCATCTTTGAAATTCTTACTTAGATGCATTCCAGAAATGGTGCCCTATTAATCGTCTTCCTTTAAATGTTTCTAAATGTACTTTCACACGTAAACAAAATCCTGCTCTTTACAATTACACTATTGGCGAATTTTCCCTTGCTAGACTTGACAAAACGAGAGGTTTAGGTGTCATAATAAACTCACAGTTCTCTTTTGGGGGTCATATTGATTCTATCACTAATCGAGCCAATGCGACTTGAGGATTTGTAAAGCGTTGGTCTAAGGAATTCAACGAGCCTTACATTTCCAGACTTCTATACTCCACCTCTGTCAGACCGATCCTCGAATATGCTAGATCTGTTTGGTCTCCCTTTTATGAGTGCCATATTAAACGAATTGAATTTGTTAAGGTAGGTTTCTACGGTTTGCTCTTAGAGGTCTTCGCTAGGAAATCAATTTTTTACTGCCACTGTTATTTCCTTGACGGGAGGCCTCCAGAACTGTGCTATTTTTTTTTATTGTTTGTAAGGTATTATCAACAACAAACCATGATTTTCTTTATTTAGTTCACCATCGCATAAATTATGGCTTTAATGAACCAATATCGTCTATGTCCCGTTCCTTTAATGCTTCTTTCGCCTTTCACCAGCTGAAAAGTCGGCTTTGTCAGTAGACATAATATACCTAATATCCACTTTTTCATTGTTTTTACATATATGTACTAAGTAATCACTAAGTAGCTGCCTCGATATACCTACGAGACTCGCCGGGCTGATCGAGCTGAATGGGAGGAGTTCCAAAAGGCTCTCTCTCCTAGAGTTTTACTCCGATGAAGCATTTTTACCTACTGATATAAGATTCCAGATAGTTTTCTAAATTCTAAATTAATTTTAATAGAGGGCTTCTATTATTATACCGTAATGCACTTGATGCTAGTGATACAAATAATACACGCGTGGTTCCGTTCTTATCTTTTTTTCTGTTTATTTGGTTTCTATCATTGCATTATGGTACACTCATCTGAAATCAAGCAACAGCACTCCCGACTACTCGTACCGACAAACCAATTTTATGATTATATGAAACGATACTAGCAGTTCTCTATTGCTATTATTTTGTCCGCAACTGTATGCATATTCGTATAATCGTATATGTATTTTGCTTTTTTCTTTTTTGTCTTTTTTTCCTCAATATTTTAAAGTCCTTTAGTGTCGAAGTTTTTTTATTCAATGTCAATAATAAAACAATATCTACACTACATATGTACCATATGAAAATTTAAGCTAACGAACATAATTAAATAAATAAACATTTTCATTGAAGAACGATTTCTTTAATTAATTTCAAATACAATTGAACGCGTGTAGGACATTTTAAACCGGTGTATTCTTTGCAAAAATAACACCATTCAGATTATAATAAAGTCACCTTCCATTAACATATCGAGAAATTTTTTGCAATCCCAAAGAACATCATAATAGTCCCTCTGTAAAAAATTTAACATGTCTAAATCACCAGAGGTTAATATTCTTCGATTTCCTTTTTTGTGCCCACAAGATCGTGCCTTAATTTATGAACCCTCTCAAAGCGTAGGTATTTACCATTCGACGGTGGCGTAATCTCTGTATTTATAAACAAAAATTGAACATGTGCTCAGCGTTAATATTTTGTCCAAAGAATGGCGTCATATCGGCTGCTCTTAGATGGAATAGATGAAGCAACATTTGTTCGCCACAAACTAAGTCCAGGCTGACGCATCCGAGTAATTTAAGCTCACCTGATTCGTTCAGGTGATTGTTTTCCACCCGTCTCGAGCACGAGAAATCTTGTTTTTCAAGTTCTGCGGATGTTTCTCGTGTGGATTATGAAATTGATCGGAATATTTTTTGTGTGCTCTCTCGGTATTATTTTTGCAGCCGAAATGGTGCTCACACGCAGAGGCAAATTCATTAACAGACCAATAAAAATTATCTATTTGCACCGGTCCGATTCATGCCCCAATCAGACGTTTATTTTTTCGCACGAGTTCGTACTGGGCCTCAAGGTCAAACTTGCTAATTCATAATAATTCGTAAGATTTAGAACTAGTTTTTCTTTCGCCGTGGCTCGTCCGCCACCGCTATTATCATCTTCACCCGCCACAGTAAGCAGACCGAATAGCATAACGATAAAAGCTGACGAGCCGGTCTAGGTTTCGTCTATTTGCACGCCTCTTCCACTGTCTGTTTGTTATCTATTTGGCGTGCACATTAGTGGCCATGTAAAAAAAAAAAACTGCCGAAACAATGAACTTAAGAAGCCGTGCGCGTCCATTTCGCTTTCAAATTAAATGACTGGCCTTGAGCTTGACTCTTGGAAGTTTTGGAAGAAGACGACCAAGACGGGCACGATGAAACACTGCACAGCACACATGTTCACTTGTTATGTAACGCAAATTGGTAAAGGTGTTAAATTGCCTCACAATGGAGGCTGGGTTATGTCTGGTGATGTGCACCGGGGAATAGATTATCGTTGGGGTTTGGACAGATGATAGGCACCATTAATCGTGGCAGACAACTATTAGCCCAGTTTGGTCAAAATTTCCGTTGATTGATTTTCTTGATGCCAACTTTTGGGAGCTTCTCGCTTTGCCTAGAACGACGACGGTTTTGTGTACTTTGTTCCTGCCTTTGTTATTTTTTGCATTTTCTCATTCACAAAACTCTTTTAAGTGACCTTGTGAATATAAATTTCTTTTCAGAAACGATTTATGACTATCGGAGTGAATTAATTTGCACTTCATTTGCAATGCTTTAATAATTCTAGAAAATAGAGGACAACGGTGTTTGAAGAACATTTTAAAATTTTCCCAGATTTACTTTTTACATGTCAGGCTAAGTAGGTGTGCGAAATTTAAGGCTTGCAGAATTCTAATAGAGATATACTTGTTACTAGTATTTGGTCATTAAGGGATCAGTAATAATTTTGGAGAACAATATGTTATATTCAGAACACCAAAAATATTAAATTCGATCGGCTCCACTTTGTAATAAATTATTATAAAAGTGATAAATTGTATTTCACGCAACAGATATTTTGATTAAGATATTTACTTTGCTTCAAATCGACAATAATGCTGAGTTTTCATATCTATTACCGACGAGAATGTTCCAAGAGACGACAGCTTAAATAAAATTGGAAGATAATTGTTTTCTTAACTTTTCTAATAAAATTGAAAGAAATTAAAGTGTTATTAAGTTTTCCATATAAAACAAATTCCGGAATGTTTTTTATTGAAAGCTACTACACTTTTAGACCAAAGAATTTTGTATCTATTGAACTTGAATTGACCGCTTCGTTGTTTCCTTCACGGCCAGTACTGCAGTCACAGGAAGAATATTTAAGCTATTTTTAGTACGAAAAAACTATAAAACTTCTTATATTGTGTGTTTTTTGGGCCTAATTATATTTATATCTTGAAAAATTGTATGTGTCTTTTTAAATTGAGCTCACTATAATCCATTAGTAGATTAGGGATAAGATGCTTTTAATTAACCATGATTGGTGACTATCAAAAAAACTTTAATTAGTCTTAACATAACAATAATGGGTGCAAAACAAAGTTATCAAGAAATTGGTGGTATTCCAAGAATCAACTATATTATTTGCATCAACACTTTTCGAGTTCGTCTGATTGGCACCGTTCCTCAATGTTTTAGTTTTCGTATATAAATCACGGATCCCTATAAATAACTGGGTAGTGGGTAGAGAAATTTAAACCATACAAGCTAACATATGTGCTGTTTAGAAACGAAGGGCAGTTTTGTTGTTGTTATATGTAAAATATAAGAAATAAACTAGATCCCCTTAATTGTACAATTTTATTATTAACTTGAATCATGGTAAGATATCAAATATAAATAATAAAAATAGTTGAACTGACAAATTGTACAAGTGCTCAAACACAACATGGACGTCGATATTTTCTAATCGGCACACCCCCATCTCCTCTATCCACTATCCAGTTATATATAAAGATCAGTGATATAAATATGTACGTACATCAATTTTTATGAGTGTAATTCTGAAATCGCTCGCAAAATGTCTAAGTACTAAACAAATTATGTGCTCTGAATATGTACTTGTGAGTATATGTATATACTTGCTGTTAATTCGTCCCAATTTGTTTAAACAATTGGAAAAAGCTCTTTTTGAAAGCGTTTAACTTCCTAGAAGAAATTCGTGAGACTATATTTTAATCTACAGCATTTACACTTGAAAAATATATTAAAAAGACATACATATACACACATTTCAAAACCAACCAAATTAAAATCAAAAGCAGCCAATTAAATGTCAAGAGAATCTACTTCAAAATAAAGTCGTTTTTTTTTTAAATTCAAATACAACAAGATAAGAAGCTCCGAATACAGAAAGAAATTTTAAAATAAAAAATAAATTATATATATATTAAATAATAAATAAAAAAATAATTGTGATCCTCTAGTCTAGGGAATAACGTTAAGTTGTTATTGAATTTAGAAACGGTTTTATTTTTAAATTATTATTGTGTTGTTATTTTAAAATGTTTTTGCCGAAAAAAATGCGCCGCTGAAATTGTTCAGATTTTTTCCCGGAATTCAAAGTCAATTCAAATGTAACTTCCCCAAATATAACTGAAACCACGAGAAACTTTGCATGCTAATAGCGAAAATGTGCCTCTTTAAGAAATTTGTAAACGATTTCTATAATATTATCCTCCTATCACAAGATGCCATTTAAAACCAAAGTGAAGTTTTTTGTGAAAAAATTCTTAACTTTGACGGTAAATAATCGCTTCTTCTGGATGATTTTATTCACAAAATAGTATAATAAATTGTTATCTCTTCTGACCAAATTATAAAAAGATTTAAGTCGCATCTAAAGCATCTGAATGGAAACAAAATATAGCGAACACAACACTGCATGTGTGTCCATATTATTCCGAAGCACCGGCTCAGCTCTCATTGTAATTCTCTTAATATTTTGTAGTATGGGTATATTTCTTATTTTTTTATGTTTTTACTCTTTCCTATCTACTCATAAAAGATTTTCATTTTTAACAAACGGTAAGAAATTTAGAGTTAAAGTAAAAGCAGTTTTTTCTTCGTGTATTATTTTCTAATTATTTAAAATCATCAAGCCAATAGCATGGTTGGGAGGCACGTTAAAAACTGCATAGTATAATACTATTTTCGAGGCTCATATCTTGCGGACGAAACGTATAAATAAAGAAAAGTTATATGTATGTATGACATATTTAGAGCATTTTAAAATATCTACTCAATGATACCCTTCGAAAAAAATTGTTGTGCCTTCTCTCCTTCTATGGAGAGGTACCACATACAATTTAGTTTTTTTCTTTTGTTTTTTTTTCTCGTCACAACTTGGGTAAAAGTTTCCTCTTGGAGGGACAGACAGCTGAACGACTGCGACATACGGATGGCCATGATGACACTAAAAGTAATGGTTCCATGGCATGTTGCATTTAAAAAGATCTACTCAATGGTTATCTCACTCGGAATACGCGGAAATATTATTTTCGTCCTAACTTTTTATATTTGTAGGTGGTATCCCAATTTTTTACAATTTTTCATCCCTTCTGCCTAAGAGCGTCCTTGTGTGAAATTTCAGTGCAAGGCTATAAGCTCCGTATTCCCAGATTCGGGACATCCATCCTCAGCCTTACACTGTTCAGTTGATTTGTATTTTGGGACTCTTTGGCTGGTAATATTCAGACGGCGGGTACTTTTAGAGATTTTAAACGACGCAGGTATTGGTGAATTTTTAAGGTAGTTTTGAGATTCGGATGTACTAAAGCAACATAACTTTAAATATTTATTATTATATGTTTATTGTTTCATCTTTTAATTTGGTCTTCACATTCTATTTAAACTTTATCTTTTCATTAATTCAGATACTTTTTATTTTTGTTTTGTTTTGCTTATTTATTATATTATAATATCTCCACTTCTTTTAAATGATGCTAATAATAAAAGATTGTGAATCTTGAGGTATTGCATCCTAAATAGATATAATAATAATAATATACCAAAACATTAAGCTATAAAGCATTTGGATGGCTCAAATATTATAATATATTACTTTGGATTTTCTCAAAAGTTGACACTTTCGAGTTTTTGTGACTACCGATTTCAAATATGGTACCTAATTTTATCTAATGAAGATGGTGGCGCACAGATATCGGCGTACGTATCGGGCAGGGATAAAACTATTCCAGGATATACGGTCAAATATCTTGGGTCTGTCAGGTCACGGAACCCATTCAATACCCTGTTATATATTATTCGCGTGTGTTCTACTAGTCTGTACAGATATTCTTACTGATAATAATCAAACAGCAATAGCGAGTGAAATGCAGGGTGTCGGTCCTCATAGAACTTTCTCTTTGCTTTGAATAACTTTTAATAACGATAAATTAGTTCAGAAGTATAATATTTTTCACATCCTGTATTTGTTTACTGCTAAAGGTAAAAAAATCTACAATCTTTTCTATGCATAATTATTTGCGCGGGGTTTTTACGTAAAAATTTTATAAGGGTCTTAAGTTCCAAATCAAATATAAATTTAATTCCCTATTAAAATTTAATTATCACCCTGCGGAGGGGTGATGGAATGTTTCCTCAAAGGAGTAACTGTGTGTAAAAGAGGTCGAGGAAGCCACTTTACAGATATTATATTACATGATTAACTAAGGAATTTGTAAGTTTGGATTAAAATAAAACTATCCTTATTTTTTTAATAATTTAAAACCTTCCTTTATGATTATGATATATACTAAAATTCATGATCCTTGTTACATTACGTCATAGAATTACGTTCAATTTGATTTGTAATTTCTGGGAAGAAAGAAGTTCCTTACCATGCTTTATTTTCTCACATACACCTTGAGATAGGTAAAACCGGGCAAGTGCGTCTCGTACGCCATCAACTTAGGGTTCCGTAACATATACTAAGAGCAAGGGTTATTTTTTTCGTCAGTATTATAAAAAAATAAAAGCAATTCACCCTCATTTAAGGTGACCTTCTCCTAACTGAATTAAAAAAAAAGCAAAAGTTTGGGATTTTTTTACAAGAAAACAAAACAACATATGACCTTGAATCTTTTTTTATTTGGAAGTCTTTAACAAACACTAGAAATTGTTTTTTTATTTTTTCATTCCTCGCTCACCCGTCGCCGCCAGAGGGCGCCAAAAAAAATCGGCCTTTTTCCGTAATTCCGTGATTGCGGCTCGCCAAATCATCTGACACAGAAAAATCTAAAAACCACTTAAATTAGACATTAGAATGTATAAATCTAACTAGGATCTAACGAACCGTTCGACTAAAAAAAAAATAGCAGCGTTTTGAAGTCAAAAATCGAGAATTTTTCGACCAATTTTTTACAAAAAGTGCTGTAAAAAAAAACTACTTGGGTTTTATCTTATATCCTAGTTAGATTTGTGAACAATTGAATTCTGAACAAAATGAACCAAGGTTTATGGAAATCGGTGGAGCGGTTCAAGAGATATCGTGGAACTACGATTGACAAAATGAAGTCGAGAAAAATGCGTTTAAAGAAAAAAAGAGTTTTTGAGTGGAATATTTCGCACAATACCGAGGAAATGAGCAGACTTACAGTATTAATTAATAGCACTTTAACTCGAAAACCATATTTTTTTTTTCGTGAAATTTTAGGACATGATTCTAGTCATATTAAAGAACATTTTTCCGTAAAAAAAAATAAAAAAAAAATCGATTCTTTTTGACCCCAGTTAGGAGAAAGTCACCAAATATATATCACTATAACTCGAAAACCACATATTTTTTTTTCGTGAAATTTTGGGATGTGATTCTAGACATATTAAGGTATATTTTTCCGTAAAAAAAAAAAATCGTTTTTTTTTACCCCAGTTAGGAGGTCACCAAATATATAGCACTATTACTCGAAAATCATATTTTTTTTTTTTCCGTGAAATTTTGGGACATGATTATAGACATATTAAGGTATATTTTTCCGTGAAAAAAAAAAATTCGATTTTTTTGTACCCCAGTTAGGAGAAGGTCACCTTAAACTGATTTTTTTTGTCGAAACTATGCAATAATTTATAAGTAAGTAGTAAGTGGCGAGCGAGAGTTTTGCTACACGCTGCGAAGTCAAGACAATTTGAAGTGTGAATAATGCAATTTCTTTAATGAATATCTATTTAGTAGATTGCTGCTATTGAAACTGAGAATTGTGGATATGAATTTGGGACTGAAATTAAAATATTGCTTAGAAATTTTATTCAGGAGTCAGTTATAAAAAACATGATTTTTATAAAATTGATCTCAAGTTTCCTCAAGTATTGACTACTGAGTATTTGTAAATGAAATCTAGGCTTTAATGCGTTGGAAGTAGTTTATAATTTTAGTATTGAAAGAAAAGGAAAATTATATTATATTATTAGAATAGGTGTACAAATAAGGTGTACAAATAAGTTTCCGCGGTTTTTTATAAAAAATTAGGAATTTATTGTGAAGGAACAGTACATTACGTTTTATTCAAAGTATTTTCCATCATTTGCCACTACTTTTCCCCATCTTTCTGGCAACATTCGGATACCCCGTCGAAAAAACTCTTCATCTTTTGACGCTATCCACAAATCTACCCAATTTTTGGTGTCTTCATATGATGTGAAGCGCTGCTCAGACAGACCATGTGCCATCGACCGGAACAGGTGATAATCGGAAGGGGCTAAGTCTGGTGAATACGGCGGGTGGGGTAAAACTTCCCAGTTGAGTGTTTCCAAGTATGTTTTTACCGGCGCCGCAACATGTGGACGAGCATTATCGTGTAAAAGAATAATTTTGTCGTGTCTGGAGTAGTAATGGGCGCGTTTTTCCTTAAGTGCCCGACTCAATCTCATCAATTGTGTTCGGTAGAGAGCTCCAGTAATGGTTTCGCTTGGTTTCAGCAATTCATAATACACGACACCAAGCTGATCCCACCAAATACACAGCATGAGTTTTTTTCCATGAATATTCGGCTAACTGTCGATGTTGATGGTTCGCCGGGCTTAACCCATGACTCTTCTTTGGATTATCGTAGTGAATCCATTTTTCGTCACCAGTGACTATACGATGCAAAAAACTCTTTTTTTTAATCCTGGCAAGCAGCATTTCACTCATGCATAATCGGCGTTCAACGTCTCTCGGCTTTAGTTCATATGGAACCCAATTTCCTTGTTTTTGAATCATTCCTAACGATTTTAAACGATGTGAAATTGCTTGTTGAGTCACTTGTAATGTAAGTGCAAGTTCTTTTTGCGTTTGGGACGAATCTTCCTCCAATAGTACTTCTAATTCCATGTCTTCGTACACTTTCGGCCTTCCACTGCGTTCTTTGTCCTTCACGTCAAACTCACCGTTCTTAAACTTTTGAAACCATTCCTGAAAACTTCTCTCACTTAAAGCAGCTTCACCATATGCTTCTAGAAGCAATCGATGCGCCTCAGCTGCAGATTTTTTCAAATTAAAAAAGTAAATCAAAAGTTCCCGCAAATGATGCTTATTCGGCACAAAACTTGACATTTTTGCACGAAAAAAATTACGTGATGCTGATACGGAATCACTAGTACTTTAAGGTTATGGTGTTGCCGGATGACGAAACTTGGGATATTACGTTTTACATCTGACAATTTCTCCATAACCTTCTGGTGGGGCCATCTTTTGACAAACCGCGGAAACTTATTTGTACACCTAATAGCATTACTCGTTTTTCTAAAGAACTATGTAGGTATGTATATGTATAATTAAAAAAAATCAAAAAGGGTGAATTTTAACGAGTAAGTTACTTACAAATTAAAAACCTATAAATATATCCTCACAAATGTCATTGCTTTGAAATTGATTTAATTATTTTATTATTATTATTATTTATTTGCCTTAATTTTTTCTTTCCAATTTTTATTTCTATTGGCTTAAATAATGCCTAAACATCCCTCGAATCAAACCAAACTTTGTAGAAAGGTGTATTGAAATGTTAAGATGACTCTAAACCGGCCGGCAGAGATTGACTTCAAATTTTAACTGGACCTTTATTATTAAATTATCTACCGAAGTACACACGATTATAGCGATTGTATATCAGGAAAAAAAGTTATAAGCCATTTATTTTCTTTTTCAAACAAACTGCTATTTTGCGAAAAAAAAATTCTAAAAATATAATTATATGAAAAATATAATAATATATAAATTACCGGATTTACAGCGTGTAAGTTCAATACAAACCGTATTAGTGAGCTGTTTTAACGCACACTTCGCGTTTAATTGAAAATTACACATTTTTCGTGATTGATTACACATTTTCAGTCTTATTTAAGTATTTTAACAGAGATTTTTTAAAAGATTGTCTAATTGTTGTAAGTTTATTATTATGAAGTTGTAGCGAATATAATACATATAAACAGTAAATCACTCCATAGAGAACTAATAAATACATTATTGCGACATTTTGTGTATGGGGGGATTTTAGGCGAAAAATTGTCAGCTGGGATAATTTGTTCTCATGGCGACACATCGGCCACACTGGATTTCGCTCAGGTCGGCACGCCCTTTATATTAATCGTTACAGGGTTAAACTGCCCTAAAGGTGCAGGTCCTGCTTCCACGCGAAATTTCGCGAAAACAATTTAATCAATAACTTTTTTATGTAATTAGATAACTTGAAGGTGTCGTAGCAACACAAAATCGTGCCCAATTTCTCCTATAAAACAATGTGTGGGATGGGGTGGAGGTACTCTGAAATTTCAGAGCCTTTCGTAAAACTTCAGGCCATCCGCTTGAAAATTGTGCTAAAGCAACATTTTCCCACGAATAGGATTGCAAAGTTTTCCCATTGAAGCAAAATGAGAATGATGCCCGAGGCAGAAATTTTCCAGGAATCCCGTGTTTGTTAGCTCCCTCCCTAATTACCTTTCGTGTAATAAAACAGTGAAAAACAGCATTCGTCCCGGAATAAGTGATTAATATTGATTTTTTTATTTGAATCATTTTTTCGCGATTTATAAATTAATTCGGCTCAGTTATCATCAGAGCGAAGACAAACGACTGATTTTTGAATGACGCAATTATTGGCCTCGTTCCGTCAGGCGGCAGTGCTGAGTTTCTTTTTCAAAATTATCAAATCTCTGTGGCGCGGCGAACCGACCAGGGTACGAACTTGAAGCCGCCTCAAGTTTTAAAAAGGAGCACCCAGATAAAACGGCACCAAGAAAAGTCGGGAGTTTGCTAACGAAATAATGAACCCACCCAATGTGTATCTGGTACCGAAACACGTGTGCTCGAAATTCAGCAGCCCCATCTTATCACAAGGTCACTGATAAAATCCTCCACGGGCTGTATAATTCCCTTCAGCAAGCTCGTGTGATTTCCCATGGAAATGCTGTGTATATAGCTATAAATTTTTAGGGGGTGTGAGGCGCGTTGTTTATACGTAGGCGTCGGGCAATATATACATGTGTACATCATAGACACCAGTTTTCCTCTGTCTCTCACCCCGCCCCAACCACAACTAGGCTTTCATTACAAACCGCTTGTGCGCCTGCCCAGGTCGTTATCCTTGAAAGCATTACCATCTCCTGAATGACACATTGCTTCTCCCCGGGCATCACAACATAATGTCAGATCTTGCGCGGTGTGCCAACGGATTCTAGATTTCATTCAGTAGGCCCCAGAATATCGTTGGCGTATATTTCGCGATTGGGGTTACCATATGAAAAGCTTTTCGAGTCAAGTTAGAAATTTTGTGATAAAGTCCGACTTAGGCCATTCTTTGGATACTGTCACGCATTTTAAATCTACGCAGTATTACACGCGTACTCTCAATTATTAATGAGTAGAACAAAAAAAAACCTGCATTTATTTACCAGTATAATATAACAATAAAATCCGACAACTTTTATTCTTGAATAATCGTGCACGTGTACCTGATGGTAAGTCAATAAACTCGATCAGCTCAGCTAAATGGAGTTTAAGGCTGTGACATTATTTTTCTCTATATTTTATTCCAGTGACATTCGGTATTTCTGTCAACATCAGTTTACACATATTTGCAATTTTATTACATTTATGTCGCGAGATTTATATAGTCTAAATAGATATCAAATATCGAAGAAAAAGTAGGTATCGTTTACATCTGCACAATGCAACAACGTTAACGCGAATACGACTGCGAACTGTCAATCTGGTCAGTCAAGCCGTCTCTGAAATGTTTTTAAAGCAACGCTAACCTTAAAAGTTGGTTGTGGGAATTTTTAGCGCTGGCAATGTGTTGGCAGCGTTCATTCTGAACATTTATTATAATTTCCTTTTTTTAACTTTTTGATGAATGCTCGGTAAGTTCCACTAGTAAATGTCAATTATGCGGCTTCTCTCATCCCAAATCGAAAAAAAATTAAGTATGTACTTCCATTTCAGTTGAGCCGTTTCAGGTAAACATATTGTGGTCACCGCGTCATGTACCATATAACCACTTAATGGGGCATCTCTTATTAATAACGCAGATCTTCAAATTAAAACATTTTGGTTCTCTTCCTTGGATTTTATAGCTGTGTAAGGCCGGGCGCACAAATTCAGACTATCGGAACTTATTGCCTGGCAAAATTATCTGATCCGACTATCTGACGAAAGTCGGACATCAGGATGGAGTCCCGATTAGTCAGTTCTACCTGACATTTAAACATATTTTGAGATAAAAATTCTATAAAAGTATCAACAGCAAAAAAGATTATTCATAATAAAAGTTGTTATTAAGGGGGTATGACAATGTGAAAAGGCTAAAATAACATCTGTTTGCAAGGGGTGGTGAAAAAGGCAATTTAAATTTGAGCAAATTGGGATCTTTTATTGCATAAATGTGAGGTGGTCCTACCTAGGAATACACATGAAATTAGGGTCTTGTGATTGTCGTCTGATTATATTATCCAATGAACAAAAAAGTTGTTTCCCAAAATCACTCGCGTATTTGTACAGTAACGACCAAAAGTTTGTATTATTTAAGGAGTTACATTATTCACCGATTTAGGAGCTCATTTTGAGAACTTCGGCTTTGGACATATGGTGCGGAAATCCACTGGAAAAAAATATACAAGTAATTTTCTATGAAGTGCTACTCACAAATTATAGCGACTTTCGACGGGAATATTTAACTGCATATTATTGAATTCCCACCCAAGCTTTTCAAAAATATTTAAAAAACATTACTTTTTCAAATTTCTTAACCCTTAAAGTTAAAATTTAGGAGGAATAAGCGTCAAAAAATTTGGCGCTTTTTCTTTTGAATTTTGAGACGGTTTGCGGCACTCGACGCAGGGTGTTTCAGTTAAGGGGCGCCAAAATAATAGAGGTGATAGATCTAACCTAGCCAAATAAAAAAAAACGTATGGCAGAGGGGAAATCTCAACCGTTTTCGAGTTACAAGGATGCACATTATTCAAAATACTCAACGCAGCGACATCAAAATCACGCCAAACCACTATCTAAATGTGTTTTCCAAAAATTCCACCAATGTTGATCTGCCTCTACCACCGCAGGTACAATCACTTGTGAAAATGAAAAAAAAAGCTCAACAATTTCGTAAAATTCACGTTTCTCCCAAATTTTCTCCGAAATTCATGTAATTAATGCACCTCTTTTTTATTTGTATTGAATTTATTTTTCTTTTTATAGCTAAGTACGTTACAAACTTTAATTTGATAACAAAAAAATTTGGAATTCTTATTTTTTAATATTCCGCAAATGGTTTCCTACGATTTATATCCTTTCTTTACCTAGACGTGTTATACCTCCTTGGAAAGGAGATGGGTAATTGAGGGTTTTTGTTTTTCTAAAATTGCTCATAATAATTTATATTTTCAAATAACGCTAGATAATTAATGTGTCGGGTTACCTCCAACCTCCGAGCGCAAGACGGGGTTAATATTGCTCATAATAATATTTTTGCTTAAATAATACCACATATACTGTGTTTCCATGTTAACTCAGGGTTAAATCGAATTAGAGTCTATGGAAACTAGAGTTAAGAGTAAATGTGTTAGTATATTGTTTACTTTTATATAGAAAAAAGCGTTTGATGGAGTGTTTTGCACAAAGGAAGAAGTTGAGTTTACTAAATGTTAAAATGTCTTGTTACATAAATATCTACATACAGTTAGTTCCAAAGTATTCATACACTCGTTGTTCATAAGAATCAAATGGCTGTAGATTTATTTATGATTTATAATATTTCACATAACGTTCAACGTTTTCTCAAAAATCCAAATTTATATTATTTTTCCAAAATTACGGCGGGTTTCCTACAAAAGATGCCAGAACAAAAACAGCTTTACTTTTGGCGTGCCCCAAAAGTATTCGAATAATCAACCCTGCCGCAGTGAGAATTCTAGTACTTTGTTTTAAAAAATTTATTTATAAAATATTCCCCCCCATCCTTAGAATATTTCATATATCACGTGTGGAGCGGAGGCACTTTAAGAAATAATTTATAATTTTTTTTTATTTTTTATGCCAATTCGAATTTAAGTTACTTTGTATTGTACATAATTTTGGCTTTTAATTGCTTATGAAACATCTTTGATACACCATGTAAAAAAATGGCTCGATACGCAATAGATAAAAGTATTCTAAAGATTTAAAATAAAATTTAGTGAGGCGTAATGTTTTTCGACGTTTCGTATTCATTTTATGCTGCGTTTAATTAAAAATTATAAACGCACCACATAATCCAGACATTTCCAGAAATTCCATAGACTTTTTCCCAGTACGTTAGTACTATTTAAAATATATTTTTATTGAGGTATATAGACTGTTCAACATACATATCGTCGACACCTGCTAAATCCGTTACATGACATTTGTATATTATTCGAAAGGGAACGAGATGACGAATCGTATAGGAAAAACATCTATGCTCAATTTAACTAGTGAGTTGACATAAACGTATGATGAGTAAAACAACCAAATCCACTTCATTCAAAACTCTGCTAAATTATTAAAATATAAAAAAATACACAAACTGTATTTTAGATTTGATCGTAAAGCTTTAAAGTTCAAGTTATAATCAGTTAGCATGTTTACACTCTATGCCGACGATATTTGTTTTCCCCTGCTTCTATTTCCAACTTAGTTGGAGAACGTACAATGAACGCAAAAATATTTAAATTTACGTTATAAATGAAAATAAACTAACAAAAACAAATGAAGTATACACGTACGAAAATTCTCCACAGAGATTTTTTTTACAGAGAATCAAATTCCCTACAATTCTGATTAAATAACTTTTTGACGTAAATAACTTTTTGACGTAGATTTACTTGAAACTTTGAATATATAATCTACAATACCTATAATGAAACGGGTATTTCCGTATTTTCAAAAATTCAGCAATTCCTATAATATTGACATGACTTCCACGTATATAAACATGACTTACTCTTGACTGTCCCTTTGTGATACTGTAAAACCCTTAAAAATAGTGATCATTGAAAAAGAAACCAGGTAAATTAATTGTAAGAAGATGCTCTAGGAAAATGCTCTAATCCATATTTCTTATAAAATGTAAAATGAAAAAGTTATAAGGCTTCAAAAATTGTTTGATCGAATATTTTCACCTTTTCCGGCTTCTAACTGGTTTAACAATTTGAGAATTTGATTCTCCGTAATAAACCCTCTTTAGAATTTTTGTACGAGTAACAGTTAGAGAGATATCGCTAAAAAACAGTTCGCACCCTTATTTTCAAAATGGCGGACAAATGGGTGGGGTTAGAATTTCGGAAACTCAGTTTTATACTTACCACCTACTCACCAACATATTAAAGAAAAAACATCGCTTCGTACCCAAAATGCTTATATGGCCGGTTTTTTCCGACCATTTGACTGGACTAAATGATTAAACGTTCGTCTGATGTGACCTGAAGTGATCGATCATCCGTCACTGAAAGTACCAATACCCCAGCACAATAAAGATTGCTTGGCAGAATTCCAAATTTTAGCTGCACACATAAAGAACCTTCCGTTGCTTTGTTGATACTTTCACGCGGAAGCTATTGAAGATATGTATTCCCATTTTTTGTTTCCAATTTTCATTTCCATTACATTTTTTGTTGTCTGTATTCACCAAAATCAGGTATTCGTGACCAAAATGCCAAAGAAGATTAAATGGCAACCCTAAGCCCACGACCCATTCCTCTGTTTCATATTTTAGGGACTTTTGCGCGCGCGGTAAAAAGCTCTATAATACAATACGACAAGCTGGGACCAGGCCTTGTCTATATAAACATGCTCCTCCATTTACTCACATAACCAGCCAGCAGGTTCTATAATACACCCTGACCTGGGACAATACCTTTACTATAGGGCCCCCATTTGGTGTAATTAGAAGGCAAAAAGACGCACGTCCGGGCACGGCTTGTTATGGCGCCCCCGTGGTAGCTGATACGATGTAGCCAGCCTACTATAACTGTTTACTACCACCACGCGACACCCATTATCTTTATTAAATGAATTAATGTCGCGCCAGAGCTTTTCTCGGAACTGCCTTCTGCCTGGCTCTTCTCGGGCTCCCTGTCCTAGCCTGGCCTCTCTACTCTAGTGGGAAAAATTCTTCGCGAAACTTTTCTAGTCAGCTATCATTCTTCGATGAAAGTTGATGTGTGCTTAACGCCAGCTAAGTTTCAGCTGCTTAACTCAGCAAATTTCTAAGTGAATCTTCCGTGAGCCGTACTAGAGGCAATTGTTAAAGTAAACAGGGACACTATCGTACTTGTTGTCTCAAAAGACAGTGTGTTTAAGGTGAAATTCTAAGTTATTTCGCTAAAGTTCGGGCAATCGCTCAATATTTCCTCAAGACAATTACTCTGGCCACCCTGGTCAAAAATAGTTTGAAAGTGCGCGCCAAAAGCCTCATATTAGACTATTTTGTCATTGTTCTGTTTTTAGTTTGTTTTGGGCCAACAAAAGCTAGCATTCCTGGCAGTTTGTGATTGTCTATTTTTACGCACTCGCAGTTCCTTTAGAAATATTGAATTAATCGGTACCTGGCAAGACGAGGAACACTTGAGTGAATCAAAAGTGATAAGATTTGTAGTACGTGAACAGCGCTCCGGTGTGTGCGTATGTTGGCCTGTTTGCGACTGAATCGCGGTCGCGATACATAACGCCAGTATCAATTACTATACACCCGTCGTATCGCGTGGTCGCCGTGTATTTACTTGTAGGTCTGACAAAAACAACTTGAATCTTTAGGAAGTGTGATCATAGAACATTGACGTATTCACGCGATTTTTCGCAAGCCCCTTCCCCCCGCATCTTGATGTTGTTTATTGTTGATCCCAAACACCCCAAGTAGCCTCCTGACACGTGTTTAGATATCAGAAAACTTTATAATTCCATGAAGTAAAACAACAAGTTCGCCGAGTCACTATCGTGTTGAAAAAAGCTCTTTAGGAAAATATCGCAGAGTTAGTTTTGTTTTCAATTTATACGCGATATTTGTACTCTTGTTTTGTTGTTATTTAACTGTTTATCCCCCTGGGGGTGTGACACATTCTTTTACTTATATTGTAAACAACTATAGTTGTGAATGAGTGGATAAGGTATTCGCATTTTAAAATTAATTCAGTGAGCCAGTGAGGGACTTCAAGTGTAGTTGCGTCGATCAGGAGACGCAATAAGGCAACAAACACCAAGCACCGACAGGTCGTAAGAGGTTTGTAATTGATACTTTCTACTTGCATTGTATTTTACAGGTTTAGAAGAGCGCGCATTTGATTTGCTAATTGCTGCATTCAGCTGCAGACCTGTTTTCATGTAAATTGTTCTTCTAGAGAGGCAAACAAAATAGTTGCAGTCAATTATAATTGCGTCTCCCACCGCTCCCTATCATTTCCTTCTATTTATAATCAGTGCTGTGCGAATGATGTGACACAGAAATACTTTTTATGGGTCTTTCAAATTCAAACATTTAAAATCACGGAAATCATAAAGTGAAATCGTCTAGACACTATTTACACATTTGGCCTACTATAAACCATGCGTTAAGTAATTTATTCTTGCGGGCTGAAAGATATGTTGTTGATCAAACCATTTCTAAATAATTTGCAAACCGCATAAACAACAAGTGATTCATTTTTTGCTGAGTGCGCATGGGGCGTTGTACTGCTGAGAAAATAGTTTTGTGGGAAAAACAAGAAGCAACCGTTGTTTATAACTCTCAGGAACCAGGTGTTAAATATCTTGTGGTTTTTCCAATTTTTTCAAAAAGGAACGATGGTGCTTGAATTGCTGTTGAATTTATTGAGAGGTTTATTCAATGTCAGAAGTGTTTATTGGCGTTTTAAGCACGCGCTACATAAAAAGCTATAAATTTGTTGGTCTGGGATTTTTGGCTTTCCAATTTTTTAATTGTAACGGAATGTAGATCTTGGTGGAATGTTGATCAACAGGACTGTATTGCACCATTCTGTTATCATTGAATCAGGACAGAACATCCCAATAATTATAAAATTATTTCTCAAAACCGCAGAGAATATGTAAATTTAATTTTTTCCTGGAAAAATAGTTCCAGTCGCTGCTGGAGGGAAATACCAACCCAGGTGTAAAGTGGATGGGTGTGGTTTTTTATTATGTCTGAATTGAAATGTTTAATCGATGTCTAATCGTTAATAGACATTGCAAACGCCTACATTAAACGGAAATTACGTCTAAGTATAATTTCACAAGATTATGAAATTCTTTCGCAAACAGTGCAACGCGTAAGGTTTAAATTAGCTGCCTTCGAGTGCACTAACTAGATACCGAGTTAATCAAGATTCAAGGATCAATGGTTTAGTAATATTTTGCAACGCTTTTATGGCTTTTGTATTTTTAGGCATTAGTTGAATCCTTAAGATTTTATTTTAGCTAAGTCTGGACTTTGTACGATAGTTGAGTATTATTTTAAAAATATGAAAAAATGGTCGAAAATCATAGCTTATTTTACTTTTTGAACATTTTTCGCGATGGAAATTTTTTCTTTCAAACTTCTAATTTCTGAAAGAAATGCTATCCAAATTATCTATTTATTCCTTATTTAGGGCAACAAAATAGCCTCCATACACCCATAACACCGAAATGTTGAAGTGAATAGAACTATTATCCGATTGTTGTATTGAAGAAAAGAACATGTTAATTGAAAGAGTTAATACCTTGGACAGATAATGAAGCTAATCTTCGGTATTGACAACTTCACTCAAATTGCCAATTTGAAAATTCGAGCGGATAAAGGCTTGGTAATTGAGATTACTAGGAATGCCAAAAATTGTTAAAGACAACACACTTTTTCGTCGTGAAATATGTTGTCATAGATTTTCACCAAAAAATCACGGTCATTGGGATGTCTTCTATCTCACAATTTTTCCATAATGTTAACTGCTTCCCCCCCTCTGCTGAAAAAAATTATATGAAGTGAAATAATATCTAATTGACTGTTTAATTACAATTCACAGAAGTGTCTCAGTACCCGAATTTTCTTCGTCTCCCTAGCTTTTATTTGTGCTCTTCCTCAATAATATCCTTTCAGTATTTACCAAGATATTTACGAAATAAGGATTTATGTAAGGCATCGAGTAGAGTAAATTAGCAAATATCTTGGTTAATACTGAAAGGAAATTATTGAGGGGATGTTCAAATGAAAGTTATAGGCCAATCGGGTCAGAATTAGAAATGTCTACGAATTGTATTTTGGCAGTACATTGCATACTATGTTACTTCACTTATAATTCCTTTTTGTAGGAGAAGGAACAAAATTATGAGAACATTTTAGGCAATAAAAAACATTTCAGATAAATAATGTAATTTGTGTGCAGAATATCTCGTAGGTATGTAACTTAGTATATCACGAGAAAAAAAAGCAGTGTCCTTTTCCAGAAATATTTTTAAAGTTTCCGTCGACTTCACTACAATTTAAGGATCTTATTCTTGACGACTAAACTATTTTCAGAAAAATCTCTAAATTAGTTGACAATTTTTCGTGCGGGCCTAACGGCCTGCCCCCGTGCTTTCTAATAAGATGTGGCTCCGTAGTATCTGTTTTGTGTTATTTTTTTAATTTGTCTCTTCACTTTATAAGTGCGACATTTCTAACTATAGACCCGTTGCCACTTTAAGTTGCATTGCTAAACCCTTTGAAGCGCTTATTTGTGATACACTTTACTTTCACTGTAAATCATTTCGTATGTCCTTCCAACGCAGCTTTATGAAGGGTAAATCAATCACATCTAACCTTTTCTCTAATTCAAGACCGCCACATTAACCGTATCGAAGCTGTCCATCGAAAGTTTTTACGGTTTGCTCTTTGTGGCATTCCTTAGGAGGATAGCTATTTCCTGCCCCCATATAGACTTCAGCTAATTTCGCTTGACTCCTTGAAGGTTAGGCGATCCAACTCCAGAACTGTCTTTGCGTTTGATTATCTTCAGTGAGTTATGAAGTCTGCTGAATTGTTGATTAAATTTAACATTTCGATATCTGCACGTTCTCTGAGGATTTCATGATTTCTTCCAATCGGCCTATCACCATACTAATTACGGATTTAATGAGCCCATATTCGCTATGTCGCGCTCCTTTAACTCGCAATACTCTAATATTGTATCATTTACCACGAGCTAATATAAAAGGTCGGCTTCGTTGAGGTTGCAGATGTGGGAACAATGCTGTTATAATTCGTAGAAATCAGTTTGTTGAAGAAATTGTCAGAAATAAATAAATAAACAAAACACAATAATATCTAATTTGCAATTTAGTTCGGAGACTAATATTTAGACCTGTCTGGAGAATTAACATAGTTTTTGTTTTGCTGTATAAAAAATGTGATTGTGATTTTTAAAATATGGAAAAACTGTCGCTAATTCAAATGTAGATACACGTACAAAACACAAATTGGATTTTAATATAAATTTTCTGTTTATATAATTATATACACAAAAGGGTTGTTGTGTCTGTTTTAAAAACATGGTGTAAAGAACCGTGAAAACAAAAGAAGTAAAAAATTATACGGGGTGATGTGATCAATATACGCTGCTTAACGAGTAAGAATGTATTAAAGATTTGGTCAATTTTGTAATATCTTGACCCACTTAAGGGGGGAATATCAATTAGATTTAGGAAATGGTCACTTGATTGGATTGGACGCGTGGATTGGGAAAAACCTATCAATGATAGAAAAATCAAATTTCGTACATAGGTTGTATGTTGTATTTCTAAAAATACAAAAAAAAAATTATTGCGAAATCTGCATTTGCCTTGTTGTTAGAAGCGTGCACAAAAGAGTCTGCAAATTTGCGGTGTGCACGATAACACCTCAGGTAATTTTTCTAGAACAAAAAAGTGATTACAAATAAGTTTCCTAATATCATTTACTTGCCCTTGACGTTTTCGGTTTTTTAAAAAAAAAAAATTTTTTCTTTATAATTAAAAAAAATCGATTTTTCATTTTTTTTTTCAGTTTTGCGAATTTTTTTTGCGAAAACAACACTGTTTTTGCAAAAAAAAATCGTTCGTCAAGGGCAAGAGAATTGCATTATCTTGTAACCAGCGAAAAATCATGAAAATCGGTCCAGCCGTTTCTTCGCAACTTGTCACACCGTTTTAAAAACATGAGATTTGGGAAAACGAGTATAAAGTTTTAGTTCAAAAAAATGTCTGTTTTTCATTCTTCGAAAAACACACCCAAAAATCGATGAAATGAAAAAGAAAGCTTTTATAAAATTCACGAAAAGTTTTTTATGGCTCGGAAATGACTAATAGCATTCTATCGGCCTTGCGGGCGCGGTGGAACGAAATCTGGGATTCGAGCGTACCATGAACGCGCGATACTCCATCGCTTAAAAAAATACCCAATTCGCAGAATTTCGACCTGAAATTTTGTGGTGACATTTTCGAATAGTTATAGAATCCATTTCCTTAAAAAAAAAAATGAATTTTTTGAACCGGTCAATTGGTATTCCCCCCTTAAAAGGTATTAGTATGTAAACCACATCATTTAAGACAACCAATTATGATTTATTTCTAAGGCGACAGAATTATATTTCAATTGATACATTCACCAATCCCGCACATATAAATATCTGTATGTATTCCCTCCTCCGCATTAATTCAAAGTAGAGTTTAGCATAGAATCTTCTAAAATTTCACTCGCCAGGTCTAGGTGCTAAACAAGCTCGTAGTTGCAAAATTAGCGAATTAGCGAAGTAAGGAAACGTAAAAACATTCCATAAAAAATAAAACTTACATCGGAACAATGAACCAACGCTAACACGTCAGCAGTTGCAACAACGCAAATTCAGAAGTGGCAATTTAAATGAATGCAGTATACCTCCAAATACTTCAACAGGCATCACATACAATTTGTGTTGATAAAGTTGCGATAAACAACTAGCTATTTGGAAGATCTCGACATATCAGAATATTAAATTGTATAACTGCGCAGGAACACTGCTAGAGTACATTTAGATTTAGTATTAGTCTGAATTACGTTCAACTTCAATTTTATGAGAGACTATAGTAAATCTGAAAACATATTATCTAATCTAATATGCGTTGTGATTTCGTTATTATCCAGCCTTCTTTTCTATTTTCTTTATTCGGGATGAAATTGAATTTCGTTAGATTTTTAGTAAGATTTATTGACTCTATTAATAAATCTATCGAACTCAACAAAAAAAACGGATGGTTGCATTATGAGAATAAGACAACACATTTTCTAGTCCAGATTGAAAACAATAAAAATATTGCAATAAAAGAAAATAGAGGTATCATCTTGCAAATCTAATGGAATAAACTAGACGTCAAAAATACTTGCACTGTTAAACAAAACAAAAAGCCCAAGGAAAGCGTACTGGGAAAATTGAATGAAGTTAACTGGATGAATCTCATGTATCTGCCTATATACAGATGTGGCCAAATTATTGTCACCTAGATACATTTTTAGTAAAATTGTATAAAAAGGTATCTTTATAATTAAAAAAAAAAAGAGGTTTGGTGTAAATACATTTATTAATATTTTGTGAACATTCCCCTTTCATTTTTCAAGGATTGTATCCTACGTGGCATTCCAGTTATAGCGTTTTTAGCTGTGGTGACTAAATCGGCATCATTTTCGCAAACTTCCTTCATGGCTTGAATCAATTCTTGTTTGGTCCGTCGGCACCTGTCTGCCACTTTCTGCTTAAAATAGTCCAGATATTTTCGATAGGGTTCATATCTGGGTTATTCGCTGGTCAGACAAGGATTTGGATGTTGTTAGTCCTTAAAAACTCCGTAACTCTCCTTGCTTATGAAAACTCTATCTCTGTTAAGGTTTGCATGCATAGTTGGGATCATCTATGTCTGAAGGACTGTTAAATACTGCTCCGCGTTCATTATCCGGTTAACGACGTAGAGTGGAAAGAGTCGTTTGGACGATATTGCTGACCAAATCATGACCCTTACTGGCTGCTTGACCTGCTGTGGACACATGAAGGTAAATACTCTCCTCCTTTGGGTCTGCGAACAGTCTTGGACATTGGTATTGCCAAACTCACCATGGTTTCGTCACTGAATATAACCTGTTCAAAAAATAGAGTTAATTTAACATTCAGATAAGTAACTATTCAAAAAGTGAATAGCGACAAAAGAGATTCTAAATGTGCCATTTTACTGATCGAAATCGTGAATAATCCATTAAAAAAATCAACAGACGTTGAAAAAGCGTACAAAGTAGGTACAATAAAGCTACGATAGTAGGACTCTGTTTTCCTTCAGTACGGAAAAAAGACAGAGCTTTTTAAACTGTTTACAAGGATTGCTCTGTTGTTGCAATTCAAATACAATTGGAAAAGTTCATACGACTTTGATTTATATGAACAGAGCGAGCATAATCATACAACAAGATTTGCATCTGGCATTCTCTTGTTTTCAGTTACATATTTTCTGTGGGATGACAATATTAACGATTTTAAAAGTGACTCGAACTCACATTCCTTCTATATTTAAGCCACTTTTTTTCCGTCATAAAAATCTAATATCTTCAACAAATCAACAGATTTTCGACGTTATCAGGGCATAGACCCGAAAGAGATAGCTGTGAATTCCACAAAATGATCAGAAAAAATGCGAAATATGTAAAATATCAGGAAACCCCACAAAGGCTGTTTGGAAACAGTTTGTCTTTTGAAGACCAGGTGTAAACAAAGAATTGCAGTGGAAACAGACGTCGTCGCCGCGATTAATTCCCCACGAAGCCAATAATTTATGAAACTTCTTTGAACGCCATTCTGCTTCTAACGGCTGTAAACAATCGTTTCAATTAAAAAGTTTCAACCTTCCAATTATAGCAAACGCTTAACTCGCTCATTGCGCAAGAATTTCTAGAGTGTGAAAATGAAAAACACTTCCGGAACCATTCCGGAAAAAAACGCCGCAATTCCTGTTCTCAAGGATGTCCCACCTTTTCCTGAAGAGCTCGGAGCCTCCCTTCCACGTGACGCCAGTGCACATGTGTACATATGTATATGAAAACAACTTTTACCTTCGGTTAAACCAATCATCGCTAATTAAATTGTATAACTTCAACGAGCCGAAGTTGATTCTATTTTTGTTGAATTTGTTTTCCAAGAACCTACTTTAATCATCTCGACAATGTCCTTCTTCAGAAGGACACGCTTCCACGTGCTACCCATCCCGCCCGAGAATTGCTAAGGTTGTGCGCAGCTTCAAAATAATGGTCGAGCACCCACTTAGGGTGTCACAATCTACGCATGGAGCTATTTATGCATATAATTCCGGTCCACTGACTTCTGTAGTCAAATTCGAATAAGGAACATCCTTGCCGCCCCAGAGGGATAGTGTGTACTCTTGGAATCTGAGGACTTCTGAGAAGATGCTGCGTGCTCCGCTGGTTGCCAAAATTTAGCTGGCACAGGTGCGAACACACTCTTTAATTGGGGTTCCGCGAAGTGCCATTAACCTGCTCTCGAAAGCTTCTGTACCGGGGCAAAAAAGACCCGCGTGCTAAATACCATGTTAAAAATATATTCCAAAAAATGGCGCTCCGCTAAAAATAGGTCCGTGCGGAAAAAATTAAAAATTGCACTGATCACTCTGTTGTGCGTTGCGATCCATTTAGAAAACAATGAATCAATTTCCAAAGCCTTCGAGAAATTCTCGCTGATCCACGCGATCTTTTGCACCAATAAGCATTAATGGGGCACCATGATTGGTTGTCACCTCGCAAAGCCCCGGCCGGTGCGCGGTCATGGCAGTGCACTGCCCTAGAGACTTGTGGTGGCATGACAACTTTCGTGACCTCTAAACATTTTCTGTGATCGCCGAAAAATAAAAAATAACAGAAAAAAAAGACAGCATGCCACCGGTCTAACTGCGGCCGATCTAGCTAGCTTAGCTAGCTGCCCATTCAGCAAGCACAAATCACATAATCACGTGGCGGGTTCCCTGATCTCTTTCTCTTGAAAGAGCCGCCAAGTCGTCGCCACCATCGCCACGGTTGTCGTTGCGGTAAAGCCGCGATCAATTCGCACCTCATAACGCGATCCAATTGCCGGTGGTTTTTGCATAAATAAATTCGTGCAAATTCGAATTAATTGGCGAAACTCTTTGAAACTTGCTGAACATGAACGCCACCGAATTATTTTAATTGAATTCGCCGGAGCCACTTTTGCATGCGCCCAAGGATTTGTGGGTATTTAATTCACAAATTTTGTTTTTGGAACTATGAGGTAAATCTTTGTTTCGCATGGAAGGGAGGAAGCTCGTAATATGAAAGCTTTTTGAATTAATTACACGAAAGTCGAATATTTTAATAGGAGAATTGCTGTAACGGCGTAATTCCGTGCAATTTTGTTTACGGAAGCTCTTAGGAATCGATTTCGAAGGGAATAAGTAAGCAGTAAAATTATTCATTTTTTAAGTAGCAATGACTCGGTTAAATAGGCATTACCAAGAAAAAATCAACTTAAAATAAAACTGCGAGCAAATGAAATTACATTGCAAAAGATATTCGACTATTAAAACGTAAACCAGTTCTCACAAGTCGGAGCAAATCGTGTGAGGAATATCGTTTTTTAATTTAATTCAATTAAGCGACACTTGACCATATTTTGTCGGCTTGTGTGAACTGGTTCCTGAGTGCACATTTTTAATTTTATTTATAATAATAATAAGACAATTTTTAGAAAAGTTCAATTTGACGGATTGGAAAAGCTGCGAAAAATGTGTTGCATAACTCAAAACAACTTACACAACAAAAATCGAAATAGATAGTTATATAGTGCTATGAATTAAGCAAAGAGTAAATACATACATATAGAGGTATTATTATGCCTATTTGAAAATTTTATTTAGTGATTTCTGTGTTAATAGAGCTTATTCATAATAATAATAATCCAGTCAAAACAGACAAACAAATTAAACTTCGGAATAACTCGCATAGAGTTGAAAACTTATACACATCCTAAATTCATCATTACATATGAAATGTCAAGAGTTTCCATCTAGTTTGTGCAAAACATTTAATTCAAGGTCAAATGTCGAAACATCGTGTTTTTGTATATATCTCTTAAACGGTGAGTGTTACCGTAAAAATAGTTCATTCAAAGTTTGTAGATTATGCGATTATCTACACAAAAGTCTAAATACTTTTTTTTCTACGAACTATCATTTATGAGATATCGCGATTTCAAAAACTATAAAAATCATTCTGCATATTAAAATTACAAAACATTGTTTGACGGAACTATTATACATAAAATTTTTTTTATAGATATATACATACATTGATAAAAAATTTCATTATATCATTATTTAAAAATATTAACGAATAGAGGTGTTATGTACAGTCCTGAAAAGCTTCTTCTCCGTTGCACGCGCAGATGTTGGAATTAATTGTGTCGCCAAATTTGATTTAAACAAAAAATAATGATTTTTCCCGATTTTCTGAACTGACGAACCTTGGGGTAAAATTTAATTGCCTGTTGTAAAGATCCTTTATTAAGAAATTCATTTAAGTGATCCGTTTCTCTATAGATCAATTTTCGCAGGAATTATACGTATATACATATATGTATTATATTTATTGAAAGAGTTGTGCGACGAAAAGATACGACAAGCGGCATACGCATTTGGTGTTCAAACAATAAGCAGCTGTAGTGTGAATTTGTATATGTATGTGCGCAGTGTTTTGACTGTTGCGAACAATTTTGTTTTGCTTATATAATTAATTAAAATGGGCCGTGGTAAAAAATTACTGGGAGTGAAATACAAACTATAATAAAATTAAGAAGTAAAAACATGAGTATTGCTAAAAAGGCAAAAATATTGAACAGAAATAGTAGTTCTATCACGGTGTTACTTCAAGACCCCGAAAAATATGGCAAAATGAAATGTTCTGTGAGGTCGCGAGTGATTACTGATCGGGAGTCACGTGCAGTTTTAAGAGTAGCGTAAAATTTTCCAGGTACTGCAAAAAAATATAAAATATACGCAATTGTACAAAACGTCGAGCATATTAATAGGGAAAAATTAAAAATGGTGGTGGTGTGATGGTTTGGGGGTTCTATGAGGTACAACGGAAAAACAAATATACGATATACAAAAAATTATTGGTAGAAAAAATACCGACAAATGCCGAGAGGATTTCCGGAAGAAACTAAACTTTCCAACAGGACACTGCAGCAATACACACAGCACGCTCAGTACAAAACTTTGTCGTCGCCGCCAAAAATACAAGAGCTCTCGAAGACCTTAACATCATTGGAAATGTCTGGGGGTAATGTTAAAGGTAATATCAAACAAAGGAAACAACACTCATTATTAATTAAGTATGTTAAATCATCTTCTTCTTCAAAAACCGCTTGTGTATAATTTTAAATTGTTAACCCTGTCGAATCTTTTTTTCGCAGAAGTTTTTGGTAAAACTAGAGAAATTTTTGCAAAAATTCCTCAGTTCAGAACTTAATTAGTAAGTTAATAAAATGAAAAAGTAAAATATTAAATTACCCTGCAAAAAGAACATCACATAACGAACGAGTATTCAAAGTGTTATGTTTTGAGCGTCACTTCCAAAAATACAAAAATGTTCGCAAAGTACACATAAAGTTGGTCTCCTTTGTATACTTCCGCAATTCAAAGTCAACAAGCCATCACCAAGTTCATTGTAATTGCTAAGTGCCAACAAAATTCCGGCGTGGTAAGTTTTATGGAGTCTTTATGGTGCTATTAAAACTAGACTGCGGAAATAGTTTTCATAGTCTCGTATATTTCATATTTGAAATTGCTTGTAGATTACTCTGTTCCAAAAATACTCGAATGAAACCAATCAACAGACTCAAGTAACTTAAAGAGATTCGGAAAGTTCATTTTCGTAGAATCGGTCAAAATAGATTCAAGAAACTGCGTGAATGTAATGTACGCGAGGACACCTGTTGAGTAAAATTGAATAGTCATTTAGTCATTCCATGAAAGTGAAAAGCACTTTTATCTCCTTTCAGTGTCATTAATCTTTCATTATTAATGCTCGCACGTGAATTCGCTTACAAAGGTCGCATTAGGACTTGAAACGGTCAGTAATCAATAATTGTGCGTAATTACCTTCATTTTCTACAATGAAGACGAAAGGAAAAGGGTTAGTAGTACTAAAACTTCGGGAAAACCGCCAAGCTTAAAAAAAATGGAACCCTAAAGTGTACTTGTGTGGTTGACTAAATACATTAGTACAATGAAGAAACTCGTCCGATTTAATTTGGCGTTAATAGCAGAAAACAGCAGCAGAAAAAAAACGCTGAAAAATAAACTTTGAAATACTTTAGAAGTTTCCACTTTACTTTTTCCGTCTGTTTATTTTGCTTATTAAGTAAGAAAATTAAGCCAACCAACCAACAAACTATTTTTAAAAATTATGCCATTGTTAATAAATTATAACACCGTTATAATTGGTGGTACTACTAATACATATTTTTACCATTCTCCCGAGGAATTTTTCCCATGCGATTGCAGCACAGAATATTGTGGAAGGCCAAAAATAAAATGTTCCTATTTTGTTCTCTGAACATAAGTTAAGGCAGAGAGTAAGCCGTTCGAAAGAAATTACTTGAGGGTGTGGTGGCAACACTATAAACATTTCCAATCTCCCCATGCATTTAATAATTTAATACAGCTCTGATAAACACCTCTGCGTATTACGCCAGTTGAGAAATCATTGTTGTGTTACGTTTTTTGACCGCCAAAAATCAGTCAGCTGCTGATAATTATCGAACATAATCTCTGTTTATGGAGTAGATATGCCATGTCAATTCAAATGGTCAATAAACGACTGAAACTTTTGACGTGCAAAGTCTTTCTGATTTATAATACACACAACAATACAATGGCCATCCACATTCTTCTCGTGAAGCAACACAGTTAATCTTTACCATGACCTCGCCCCTCTGATTTTCACATTTTCCCGGATCTCACCACCTTGTATTGCTTCGCCGCCGTAATTTGAAGAACAAAATTGATGCCTGAATTAACAAATCCACTCTTGACAGGAATGAATGAAGGAAGATGTTGATTCTTAAATAAAAACAAATAAATAGAACTCGCATAAAAACGGCGGCTGACGAATATTTTCTGAATTTTTTATTTTATTATAATTTGCTAAAAAATCCTAAGAGTGAGTACGTACGGCACTTTTCTTTTTTTTAAAGTGTTTAATACATTAGTCGCCTTTTTAAGTTAAATCGTTAATGCTACGACAAAAATTGTAAGGATGGTTTTTGTACAGCATTAAATTCTCTCCAAATTCCTTTCTGGATTTTTTGCACCTCTAACTGTTTACGAGTTACACCGCACAGTGGGACAGAATGTCAAATTTGTGGCATCAGTTCAAAATGCAGTTTCAAGCATTCGAAATAAATTTCGAATATTATATAAAAAATTTATGATTCAAAATGGTGGATAAAAAAGTGAAACTACTGCCTGGAATACAGAGACAATCTTGCTTGGAGAGGTGGAGATGTGCAGATCTTCAGTGAGGCCGTACACTCCGACTCTGGCTAGACCACCTGCAAAAGCTGGCGTCCGATCCCATTCCCCCGGGATAGTTTTCATCTCATTCCGTTCTGGAGGGGATGACCACGTTATACCTTCCGCGTTGACATAAGCGAGGCGTTTCGTTGTCCAAGATCATCTGAACTTTACCATTGGTACTTATCAATCTATCCCAGATCTTAGAGTGCTCCACTAGCTGATTTTTAGTACGCCAGAGATTATTATAATCGAGGAGCAGGGCAGATTTCATCGCCTCTTTTTTCACGATGATGTCGAGCGGAGCAAGAGAAAGAGCCAACTCAATAGTTGCAGTTGGTGAAGGAGTATATACCCGTATTAATAATAGCAAGCCATTCTTTGTACCTTAGAAAGTGTAAAATTGATTGAGAATATGTTACGCAGCTCCATTTTATTATTGTCAATAAAACAACTAGAAAATCTCTCATTTTTCCAGGACTCTCATCTTCATTCGCTCAGAATTAAGTTCCCACTAGCATTCGAATCAAGTTACGAATGAAGATTTAAATTTAATCCGCAGTGATACACGTCACAACCGATGATGATTCCTACAGGATCTTCCATTAACCTTGCCCGTGTATCGAGCGTACAACTACTAAACGGTAATTACTACGAAAATAAACCTGAAAAATGTTTTGAAATTTAATGTGTTCTCACAAATTTTGACGTAGCATGAACGGTTAAACTCAAATTACAAACCTGGAAAATTGAATGGAAATGAAAATTTGAAAAACTATGTATACTAATTACACATTGCAGCCCTCACATTAAAGTGTGTTGGTCCTGTGATGTCTCTTAGTAATCATTATACATTTATTTTGAAAAACGAAAAGTTGTTGCTGCAAAAAGGGACTATTTTCATTATAATTTGTCACTTGCAATCGATTTGAGCCTTCCAATCAGTGTCATTGTTCCAAAAGAAACCCTAAATGTTGAATATCGGATTGTTACTCGTAATTTATCGATTTATAGTCACTAAATAAAAAATTTTTCAATAATATTTTCAAGATGATGTCGATGTCATACTCTTCGTAAATTTAAAAAGTATAAGTGGAAGACTAAAACTATGCTTACACTTCATAGTAGGATCATTCTAGTCCGACGCGACGATGGATTTACAGTCCCTGGCCAAAAAATTGCAAACACTTGCAAATATTGTAAAGTTTTTATTGAAATAAACTTTTCATTACGAAAGCTAATATATTTACCAAAAATTTATACATAACATTAAAGAACAAGACATTAGGAACATGTATCAGTAATATTAACAATATTACGTATTTAGTGTTGCCACCCTTTGCCGATTTCACTGCGTGGATTCTTCTTGGCATACTTTCTATATATAAGCTTTTATACATTATTTTATCTCAGGCGCCTCATGCCATTGCCCGCTTTGAAGAAGTCACTAGCGAATTTTCCTTCACTTTTTTTTTTAATATCTGGACGACTACATAAGGTGAAACTCCTTGCAGACGAGAAATTTCTCTTATTGAGTGATTCGCTGTTCTCAGTAGTGCAGAAATTGCACTTTTTTTCTTATTGGAGATATCCGCTTTTCGCCCCATTACGAAATCTGTGCAAAAACATGAATTTTAATTAATTTTGTCTTTTTGTACCGTAATGGCGTAATATGGTTTGAAAATATTGCAATTTGTTTACTTAAATAACAATTCAATGTTTAATTCCACAAAACTTTTGAAATCCAAACCAAACAAAGACAAATTTTTCAATTATTACACCAAAAGAATACAGTTAATTGATCTGAAGCACATCAACAACTGGTACTTCTAATGCCTTTGACTCTGATTTTTATACTTTGTTACCTGGAAAAAGGATCATCCCATCGTTTTATTACAGTATGAGTAAGGCGTAAGTAAACCAACTAGGTAATTCCGGGCAATAACCATTAATAGGCTAACAACTTATCCAAGAAGACAAGACGAAGGCAATTGCAGGTAATCAAGAAATTTACAAGTGTTTGTAATTTTTTGGCCACGCACTGTAGATTTATCGGCCCAGCTGACTATTAATTAATCATGTTTATCAGTTTTCTCTAAATTGATTCGCAAACATTAAGCCCACAAACCCCATACCGCTTTAATCGCTACTTGAAAAATATGAACTTCCGATTTTCATGTATTATCAAAATAATCGATCGCTTCCTCCATAAAAACTGCTTGCTGAGGACTGGAATCACGTCAGTAAGTGACGAAAAGAAAAATATGGATGTCATCAGTTTCTAGAACAATTTAGCTAATTTGAAAGATAACCGAAAATTGTTTACAAAAACAGCACCAAAACAAGCAGTTATCATGTTTTTAAAATTTCAATTGCAAACGCTGTGTATATTGCACCCACGTAGTAATTGCGATAATTCCACATTTGTTGAGCCTAAAAATTCGTGCCTTTCGCGGACAAAAGGGTGATTCTAATTTTATATTTATTTCCAGCAATTATTATCAGCGAAGTCAAAAGCATCGATTGCGTTTATTTTTGCAAGAGTGCCGTCCTCTTGTGTTTTCGTATTTTTAGAAGTCGTTAACGACTCAACTGACGACGACGTGAAAGAAGAAACAAGGAAAGCTTCTCAAAAACGGCGGGAAACTAGTCAAAGAGCACGCAGAGTGGATAAACTTGATGGCTGTTATGAAATTGAGGCGAAAAGCTTCACTTACTATTCCTCCGTGCATCTGACTTTGTTTACGTAACGAAAACTAGAAATCACCAGCATTTTCTTCCCCGCATCCAGACCATCATTTTTTTTTTATCTGCTGCCACTTTGATGATGGGCAGTGCAACGCCGCGGGAAGGGGCCGGACCGATAGCAGCTTTCGCGGACGGTCCGGTTTGCAAAACAAAAACCAAAACAGGAACGCACGCGCGGATTTTATTATTGACTTCAAAAGCTCTGAAGAATGACCAGTCCGAGCCTCTTAGGTTTTTTTAATGGAAGCACAACAAAGCAACAGCAGGTCATAAAATACACACGTACTCCTCTGTTTCCTGTGTGTGGCATCAATGCGCCTCAAGGTCAATGATGTTTATTCTGCTGTTTATACGCCTGGTATTGGTTGGCCCGCGTTTACACAACCAGGCTTTATATACAGTCATGCTAAAAAGTTTATCAGGCACGTTTTTGATTTACCACCGTCAGAGCGAGCCACACCACACATAGATGAACGCACAGCGGACGCCTAGGTGTCGCGCTGCCTGCCGTAATCTACAAATCGTGATGCCCATTCATGTTTGTTCCAGGCTATCACCGCCTTACCCTTATCACTTATCTCTCGCCCAGTAATGTGGTTGAAAAACAGGATCGATAAAAAAGCGCTCAATCGCGGCGATAAGGTGGGCCCCATCTAAACGGGAAAACCTACACATTTCCTCTTTCGATCAACTAGAACTGATGGGCACTCAATAGCATCGCAAGTGATAGCGATAACCGAAGCGATTTAATAATAGACGAGCGTGCGGTTTGCATTAATTTGGTAACGCCAAGGTGAAGTGTCGCAAGATAAAAACACATTGAAATGCGATAACCCCTTCATTTGCACCTAAGGCATGCTGGAATGTTTTGGAAACGAAGGCAGCCTACTTATATTGGTATAGATAGACGTACATAACAGTGCCTTCTATGTACTATGTAGTACCTTGAGGTGCAAGCAATCAAGTGTTTTGTTGTAAGGATTGACTGCCCATGATTATGCAATCAGTGTTTTTGTTTTTGCAAAACTCGGCAGGGACTAAGTGCTCTTGAGAGATTATTTTCATGTTTGTAAGATTTTATCGCAAACACAAATCATACAGTGTATCTGCAGGTGCTTGTTTGGTGTTCAGGCGGACATATCAAAATTTTGGTCATAAAAGAGTGGAAGTATTTTAAGCCCCGAGACGGAAGTAATAGCAATCCGTAAACAGGACTACGTAACAAAAATTTACCGCATTTTTGAGATATAAGGTAAACTGTACAAACTATAGTCGCTCAAACTTGTATATCTCCATTAGCTAATAGTTACCGATATTATCAGACACACAGCAGACCAAATTGTCATTAAGCTAAAGATCATTAAGTTCTTATCGTCACCAAAATCTTTGCACATTGTCTGCATCATTTTCCAAATACTCTAACTCTTATTGATCATACTCCGAAGTAGCGTTGAAACGGAGGTCCGCCTCTGCATCCGAAGTTCAGAACTTCAGCATAAAATCGTACTTCCGCATCCGCCTCCGCAGGTTTTAATGCGGCAGTAATACGGAGATTTTGTTTGCGATTGCAACTTTGCCTTATACTAAATTTCCAAAAGAAAATCCTACAAAACTGTCCCAATGGACTCAATAATATTTTGAAAACGATAATATTTTATCATAATATTGCTACAAAGGTCAAGTTTACTTGTTCTGGTCAGTTGTGAGCTAGCCCGTCAATTGGTTGACTTTTAAGGCGTCCTGCTACGATACGAGCCCACATCGCGGATGCTTCATCTAGAAGGCAGCGTTCGTCAAGGATCGATCCTTGACCGCTCTTATTTTGTTTACATACAGTATTGTGTGGCTCTAACCTATTTTTGTAATAAAGCCAATTAAATTTGTTTAGTTTTATTTGAACAATATTTAGGTTTATGATAATTATACTTTTCTTTGTAAGCACACATTTGGCGAATAATTTTTGAAGTCAAAACTTCTTTAGCGGCGTTGTGCACTTTTTTGGGATGGGTAAAAAATGTTAAACTCCCGTCAGTACACGTGGCCTGATCGAAAATTCGTAAGACGGTGAAGTGAAAACTTCTTTAGCGGCGTTGTGCACTTTTTAGGATGGGTAAAAAATGTAATTTTTAATGTAATATAAATTGTCATGTTTGTGTACGATAGCGCAATAAATGAATATTGTATTTTACCACATAAATGATAGTACTTTTATACTGATAAATAAAGCAATTCGTGCGAAATTATTCCCTAACCATTCCAAAATATTCAAAAATGCACAACGTTAATGTTCAAGTTTTCTCTCGAGGGAATGAATAAGTTTTTTAATTAAACTGGATTGCTGTTTCTAATGGATGTTTTGCGGGGTTGTCTGCTTACATTCACGTCATACGTTAACAATTTCCGCTTGTTTTATATTTTTTGATGAATCGAACGGTCCGCTTTTCCTATAATCTATAACACTAGTTTACAAGAAAAAAGTACCTCAAGAAAAATATGTTTTTTAGACTAATTTGGGGTCGCTAAAACGAAAATGACCTCCATTTATTTTTCCAAAGAAGCGTTTTTGAGATATTAGCAAAATATCTGTTTTTATCTTTTTTTCAAAAAAAGGCCAAAAAATCCTACAACAACACACTGCTCCAACCTAATGTACTAATGTATACTAGGAGTAAGGTACTCGTTTCCCCTTCACGCCAGTATATTGGTTGTGTCCACTGGAACTGTATTTTTTGAGTTGCAAGCGTTCAAATTGTATTATATCTTCTGTATTATATATTTTGCAATTGCCATCTGATTTGGGCCCAGTTTGATTTTATATTTCCGTTAAAAAAGTATCTTTCTCTATTAGTTATTGAGATATATTAATAAATTAAAATAAAGTACCGCGCGTATTTTTCCCCCACCGCGACCGGGTAGTTTTCACATTATGTTCTGGAAAGAATTTTGGGTGCAAAATAATACATATTAGATATGAGAAAAAGTAAGTTCCGCTTTTTTGGTAAAAAAAACTTTATTTTATTATAAAATATCTTTTTTGATATCATCATTGAAAGTATGCTCCATGGGAAGCTACGACGTTTGCCCATCTTTCCAGCAACTTGTGGTTTCCATCCCTAAAGTAACATTCCTGTGTAGAAAAACCCTTTCTTGATTGCCTTTGCAGCAGTATTTCACAAATGGTTTTTCGGTTAGCTCATGAGGTACCCAATTTCTTTGTTTTTTTTAGATGAGCGGATTTCTTTAAATTATAGAAGTATAACAATACTTCCCGTAAATGTCGATTATTTGTTACAAAATTCTCCATGTTCAATCGCAAACAAAACTCTGTTGTAACTCTTCTCTGTTAACCTTTAACTAATCGAGATTGGATTCTGACACTGACATTAGGCCTGTAAAATACATGTCAAACCGGCTCAGACGTGATACATACAATAAGAGTTACCGTCATCTATTAGAAAACAGAACTTACTTTTTTTCACCCCTAATAGTGTACCAATTTTGCATGGAAAATACAAAACTTGTTCGTACTGACACAATTTATTCAAGTGACGTGGTATGAATTAGTCAACACAAAACAACTAGCAGCATGTTGTCTACTATGAAACATTTTAATTTTTTTGGCACATGTGCATGTACACATATGCACATATGTATAGGAGCTATATACCAATATTTTCCAACTTTTGAAATGTTGGAGTGCTTTCCGCAGCTCGGTTTTTACTAGTACATGAAAATTTACACAAAATACGTGTGAAATAAAAAAAAACATTATTATTAGCGTAAAAATAAATAAAACTAATTAAATCATCGTTTGTTTTAATTTTCATTTAATCATCAGCACAATTAGTATTAGCATTAAATTGGCATCACCACTGGCTACAATACTTTAAACTTTAGAATTTCATTTTTATTAACTAATGCATTTTCGAAGCATAGCGATTTGTACACTTGATTAAACAAAACTGATGTCGCGAACACCAGCTAAATGTACATACATATCTTATAAAACAATGAATCATCTAAACTCTAAAGAATTCTAACTAACTTACTGTTACAAATAATAGGCCTAATGGTGAATATTTATGAAGTGTGGAATAAAATAGATTGTTGTCTCGGAAATGTCAAATACCGCTATTGAGAAAAAAGGTTTAGCAGAGGTGCAAAAACATTTTATATTATCTAAATAGTTCTTCATGTGTTGATGTGGATTGGGGGTCTAGTTTACCCTGGCGATTTTCTCCCGGCTATTAAATTTTCCTCGGTCTTTTTCCCCAGTTGTATTTCAGTCTAAAAGACATTTTGTAAAAGGCACATTTCAGTCTAAAAGGTATTTTGTACAGTGTTTAAAATAATTTGTAAAAGGCACAATTCAGTCTATTAGTTAGAAACTTAGAAAGGGAAAAATGATCGGGGCAAATTTAATTCCTGGGAAAAGAGGCTAACGGAAACAGAGACTCGGGGAGAAATCGCCAGGTAAATTTGACCCCCTACCGTTGATGTGTAATCTTCTAGGAAGGATAAAATAGAGTCCGAAAAAATTGTTTACTTGACATATAGTATCTAGTTATCTCGAAACTGCAGTTTTCGAAAAAGAATATGGCAAATTTGAGAATAATCAAATATTACTTTTGCTTTGTGGAGTGGGGGAATATTTTTTTTTAACTAAATCTTTTTTTCTTTTTAAGTTGTATTTATTAGGTCAATATATACATATGTATACTAGCTACAATTATAGAACATTTTTGAAGAAAACCTATCAGTCGATTTATTTGTAGTTTTGGCCGTCACAAGCGTATACTGTTTACTCTTCCGAGTTTCCTCCAACTGTGTATATCATATCATCATTGCGTATATTGTTATCAAAATTGGATATTCAACAAAATTTGCATTGAATTGAATTTTTTTAAAGGTTATATCTATATAACAAATTTTAAAATTTGCAAAAGGCTCATCAAATTGCCGTGATTTTTACCCATCCAAACTGTACAAATTGTACTGCACAATTTATTGGATTAATTTGTTGGCACAAAATGGGTGTAAGCGCAATGTAATTTGATGTTTTTGTCATTAAATTAAATAGTTTTGCTTTTGTGCTCTGGGTATTCATAAATTTTAATTCAACGCAAATTTTTCTCTTCTGCTCCGGACATGAAAAGAAGACAGCTATTACAACAGAAGTTATTCTAATAGTAATTGTTTTCTAAAACCTCTGAAAGTTTCGAACGTTCCAGCTGTCTGAAAGATTTTAAATTTTTTCGGGTAACAAAATATTTGTTGCTGTGTTTCCTACTCAAGGCAAAGAGTAAATAATAATCATGGTAACATTTCTTACGGATTGTATTCTACCGACATCCGAAAATATTACTCATTGGGGACACGTGTTTATTTTAGTTTTAACACACTGACCAACTTCTCAATCCCAACAAATCATTTGTTTTTTTTTTTTAATTTGATACTGATCTAGGCCCAGATCGTGATGGAATAGACGCAGATATAAACGAAGAATGAACAATTTATCAGAAATAATAGAAAAAAGTATAAGAAAAATTGCTTCACAATAAATTCCAAAAAATCTATTATTTTTGTGGATCGCAGCCAAAACTTTCTTTATCAGACACGCTTACAATCTCTCCATGGCACTACCCGTTCGCAACGAATTTAGTAATCGCAAGGTCGGCTTTATTATTTAGGCACGTGTAATGACTGTTTATTTTTGGCAGTTAAATTGAGCGAGTTAATGAACCTTTAAGTTCTAAACCTGAAGTGCGTGGCGTTCTAACATTTATTTATAACAAAATCTCAGAATATTACGCTCGTTTTTATTATACATATGCTATGGCTGCCATGTCCTTGTAATAGTTTTTGTTACTATTCGAAATTAGTCCCGCCGAGGACTTTAAATTTGTTGAGTTCGACAACGCCTACCTAGCACGCGTGGCCTATGGCTTTTTTTTTTTTTTTTGTATAAAAGACTCATCTAAAAGTAAACGGATATGTGCTCGTTTCCGCAGTTTATTCATAACGAACTCACGTTGAAAAAAAAAATGGCACCGGATCCAATTTTGTAAGCCAGCTGCCTTCGTCGGCAAGAGGAATAAAACAAAGGAACCAACGAAGTCCAGGGGCGAAAGGTGTGCACCAAATCTAGCCAACACATCTGCATCAAAATGAGGCATGTGTGGCCAATAAATCGTACTCTAGCCGCCAAACTTCGCCGTGAATATTCCACCTACACTCTACAGACACGCTGTTTTCTAGGCCCGCTCGCCGTCTGGATAAATAATTGATTTTCATAAGAACTCTTCCTAAGTCACTGGGATAGCAAATTCATTTTATTTGTTTACCTGAGCCCCCTGAACGGTGCGCGAAGTAGCCGTTTGTTTACGTGGAGTGACATAATGACCGAGCAGACACCCACGCCCACTTATACATACTACACCCCATAAGATCGAAAGTGTAAATACGAGTGACCTTATTTTGGGGGGCGCATAGGAAACCTCCACATGATCATCAGAACAAACAGGTTCCTATACATTTATATGAGCGGTCGCCTCGTACAGTGCCTGCCTATTTACCCACCACACCATTCCCGCTCGAAGTACTCGCGAGGAATTCCAGCAATTTATGAGGCTGCTTGCCTCAAGCATTCGGGATTGGGTGTTCCAAGTTGAAGTTTTACCAAATTCATCGGCATCTCAACTCCAACAGCTCCCCGCCCTGCCGGGCCTTGCCCGAGGCCTTGAATCGACACGTGCTCGCATTTGAAAATCGTGACCGTGAGAACGAGCTTAGCAGCTGATTGTTGGAATTGAAACTTGGAAGACGAAAAGCATTGTGCGAGGAAGTTGTATCAGTGCAGGTCGATTGAGTTTGAGCTTCCACAATAGCTTTGCGGATGGTGCTGTTGGCTCCACTGGGTTGCCAGAATTTATTCGCAGCATTCTCTCTGTTTGTCTTGCCATTAAGTTTTCAATTATTATGTAAAGACGAAGTACCTATATGCGCCGCACCTGCCAAAAAGGATATGCCAACCTACGTATTTTGATTTTCCCCCTTTGCCACAGTAACCGGAACTTTTGCTGCTTTGCTCCCCATAATACGTGTCACAATGGCATAGATTTGAATTAAATTCCAATAAACCGCAATTTGTACGAAAACAAACTACTTTCACGTTATTTGCGCCGCGTGTTTTCGGTCATTGTTGTGATGAAATTTTTTTGCTTGGTTCCTTCACACTTTCCATTTTCGACTGAACAGAGGAGTGTATGATTATTTATAGGATCGGTTTGTTCCCTGGTAATTTCAAAACGGAGCGTCACCAAATTTATGTACTCGTTTTTATGTTACTAGAGAACAAAAAAATCGACTCAGTGGCTAAAAGTTCAAAGCGCCATGCCCAAAGCAACATCGCGTCGTGAGTAGAAAGCTATTATGCAGTTCTAATATGGTATCGCACCAAATATTAACACTGGAAATGCACACCTCTGTTTTCAACTCGTGATACATAACTCCTTTATTAGTTTTTTGAATAAAAGTTATATTAGTTCAAACATTGAACATTAAGGTCCAATTATTCGTTTTGTAATAAAAATTGGTTTGAACCTTGAAAAACGGACTTTATTGTTTCCAGTTGAAAGATTGTCTAAGATGTATGATTCTCTGATGTTCGCACTTTCAGAAAAATTAGGATGCTTTTTACCACCCTCATCAGAATTCCGGAAGAATTCGAGACGAGAACAAATTGCTTACCTCATTCAATTAGTCCAACAACAGACATCACAAAACAGCTGGAAATGGAAAAAATTCGAAAATGAAATTGATAGTTCCAAGAAATATACTTTACACCTGCGCAATTCCATCTCATCTAAACTAACATATAAAACTCATTCAACACGGGAGGATGTAACTAACATATATCCCTCGTAAGCTGAAAAAGTACTTGACCGATTTTAATGGAACCTTCACTATTATCTTCCTTGAAACCTTAGGAGCAACATAGGGTACAAATCATAACACTACGACCCTATGATTAATAGTTTTTAAGTAATCCCGGCAAGGTAAAGGTGTTTTTCAAAAAACCACATAGAGACAATTGCCTTTTAAGTTTCAAGTCTCTGATTTTCGTATTTGGAATTAATTTTTTTAAACTTATATCGAGTCTCACTCATATCGATCCTTATGAAAAATTTTAAAGTATTCTTGAGATACCTAAAAATATATTTAATAAAAAAATCGATTTTACAACAAACCCAACCCCTTAAAAGCACAAATAATACAACACTGTTGTGTGGAGAGGAAATTTTATGAGTTATCTACTATTAGTGAAGTATTTTTGTTAATCTGCTACTTTATCTCAAAGCTCAAAGATGCGCAGAAGTGCTTCAGATGCTATCCAAATCTTCAAACTATCTGAATATCCGGATAGTCTCGAATATCCGAATAGTTTTAGGTTATTAGGATAGTGTATAGTATAGTGTTTATAAATCGGGTATCCGAATTCTGGAAATATATCTATTAAACTGATAGTCATTACAGGAAATTAAATATTAAATGTCAATGCGTAAAATCCAGGAAAATAAACTGCGGTTATTTGGAACTCATATATGATTCACGGATTCACGTTTACTGCTGTATAAGCGTTGGTCCGCGATATATCTTCAATGTACCCAAAATATCTGCAAATATTTTTCTCGTGTTTTTATACATGGGTTCACACAATTCTTGACGAATTTGTGATGAGCCAGTTCATACATCCATAATATCCAGTTTCAACAAATTGTTGGGATTAATTAGTTTCAAAACTGCTCAATTTAGCGCCAATAGGATCTGACTAGTTGTAATGACGGTCTTACAACTAGTCAGATCCTATTGGCCTAAACCAATAAACCAATACATGATCCGATTACATTGCCCATACAAACGGCTCTAATTTTTGTATAAAACTGAGATTAATTTCAAGGTTACTTTTCGAGACAAAATATGAGCTATGGGTCATCTTTCTCCATATAAAAAGCGACAGACTGCAACCTTCCTATAATTCCATTCATTGCACCTAGCCCCGCCAAGCAAAAGCAGCCGAAATCGGCAACTGGACACACCAAAATTAACTTCGATTTGTCTTTCTGTCCGTACAATGCCCAATCAGAGTTGTTTTCAGTCAGAAAGTTAGTGTTGGCTTAGTAAGATCATCGTATGTCAAGTGTTGACACTTTCCCCGCAAAAATAATGCCTAAAGCTACTTGGGTTTGGACATTTCTTGAAGAATGGAAATTTAACTTCTTATAAAATCTAAACCGGCTAAAATTAAGTTTACAAATAGTAAAAGGGAATAGAATTGGATTTTGGAACCAGCGTCTCGAATCCATTGTATCCGGATAGGTCAAACCGGGGATATGGGTTGGATCGCGGATCTGATCCGAGGAACTGGGTACTTTGGATGTTTTTTTCAGTTTCAAAATATTTGTCTGGTTTGGTATGTTATACGAATTATAGTAACTCGATTTTCAAGATACATGCACTGTGCTACAATTAAGTACCACATGATGTTAATTTAATAACTACCTGGTACCAGAGGAAGAAGTACAAACAAGTTAAATTGCAACTTTTCGGTGACCAGCTTTGGCCTCCAAACTTAGTTTGCAATAACGTCTTTGTTTCGTATGTGGTGTGGCAGGTCGCACCATCCTGTTGGAGATGTCATTTACGTCGAACCGCGGCGGACGAGTATGTCCAGTAAGATTCTCACTCTTCATAATCAGTAGAAAAATATTTGCTAATACTTTTAAGATTTTCACAATTTTTAATTTACTTTATTTACATTGATAGGTTTCTAACTGTTTCTAATGAGAGTATCCTCTAATTACAGATCTGTATCAACTAAACGGCCATATTTTCTGGAAGAGAATATGAAATATGACTGAGAATGATATTTACCCATTCATATCGAGTTTCTTCGATATCACAGCAAGCAACCATCATAATCATAACAACAATAATATAAACAACAACATTATAATAAAAACAGAATATCACGGTGGAAGTCGCGGACACAACGTTGGCACAGTGAATACTTTGAACGGAGGCCAAGTGTACGCGCATATGGACAATTTGCGTGAAAACCCAATGCTAACAACAGCAATTTCAATACCACAGCGTAGCGGTGGTCATCATCAGCCACGAATGATGGCTGATTTTTCAGAATTCGGGCTTGACGCCTTGGATGCCTCATCTCTGTCCCCACACATGCTTCAGGATATCAGTCTCACTGGAATGACTGGCATCAATGGACAGCTAAACTCTAATTTGAATACAATGAACACAGTTAACTCTGGCGACAACCTTACAATCTCAGGGGGTACACAGAATACTACTGGGAACGCAAACACAATGTGGAGCGATATAGGGAATGCCATGATCACTACAAAAGCTGAACCGTTCCAAATAGACGATGACTACATTTTTCAAATTGATAAGGTCGATCCGACCTTGGCTGAGCTTAACGATGAAACCCTACTCGAGGACTTGAACATGGAGGACTGGATAAACGATCAGGGATCCTACCTGACGTCAATATCGCCGCAAGCCAACCTTCAACAAATGCAGTCCCCAAATCACATAAACACTTCGATGGAGGCATCTATATCCCCACAGCACCAACTTTTACAGCAGCAACATCAACAGCATCAGCAGCATAGTCCCCAGCAGTCCCAGCATAGCCATCAGCAACAGTCGCAACGACAGCACGTCCTCAGCCCCCAAATACGAAGCTCTGGCCAAGAATTACTTTATGATGAACACAATACAACTGGATCCTCTAGTCCCTACGAGATCTACCACTCCACTCCTACTAAGTCATTCAACTCTAGTGCTGCGTTCTCGCCTGCAAGTCATGTGAGCGTGAAAGCTAACCCCTTTATAGAAAAAAGAACTAATTTTTGTCCTTTTCAGGCGAGCTCCAATTCCCCGCTTTTAATAAATTCAGTGACACCCCCGCCCCACACGAATCGCTCACAGTATCAGCAGAATATGGCCTCTCATTCAGGCAAGACCAGGAGTCCTGCCCTCCATGAGTTGCTCAAGAAGGAATATTCAATGTCCCCGGATCGCAGTGTTCTTGGCCAGTCAGTACCGGGACCATCCACATCTCATATGCTGATGAGCGGAAACGCCCTGAGTCCTGCTAGTAGTGGTTTTGGAAGTACAGGGCGAAAAATTGTAGGCTTTTCCAGCAGTAGTATAGGCGGCACGTCCAGGTTGTCCTCCTCCGCACCGACACATCTCGGACTAGACCAGATTTGGCAGCGCAGAGAGCCCAGACAACATCTCCTGTCCACTGGTTCATTAGCCGAGGCAGAGTCCTTTTCTTCGATCAGCACCGGCAGTGTGCTGAGTCCAGAAGCAAACGATTTCTCCCATGACGAAGGCTATTCCGATTATGACAGTGACCATTATGAGGATTGCAGCAGTGATAATGGTACCTTCAAATGTTTATAACCCTTTAACCGATCTAATACATATCACTCAGGATCTGACAACGAAGATGAGATCCCTGGCAGCCAAACTACAAAGGGAGGTAAAGAACGCTACTTTTGGCAGTATAACGTTCAAGCAAAAGGACCCAAAGGACAAAGACTGGTAATTAAGACACAGCAAGAAGACCCGCACGTACTGAACGAAGTGACTGACCCCGTGTTCAGTCCGAACTGTTCGGTGCGAGGCATTAAGGTATTTAAAGTAAATGAAAACATTCGGGCCGTCGTGCCGAACCCTACTCATTAATTTCGACATGATTGTATTACAGCACAGTGGCAAGGCTCGAAAGGGGGACGGTAACGATTTAACCCCAAACCCGCGAAAGCTCAACAATATTGGGAAAGAGCTGGAGAAGTTGGGAAGGACTATTAATGATATGACACCTGTTAGCGAGTTACCTTTCAATGTGAGGCCCAAGTCTCGGAAGGAGAAGAACAAACTGGCTTCCCGCGCTTGTCGCTTGAAAAAGAAGGCTCAGCATGAGGCCAACAAGATTAAGCTTTATGGACTGGAAATAGAGCATAGTAAGTTCATTGAGCGGACAATCGATTGTTAGATTTATGCTAATGTGAATGTTTTTTTCTTTTTGCAGAAAAACTCTTGAGCGGAATCAACGATATAAAACGAATTCTTGCCATTAAATATCAAAATCAAAACGAGAACACCGAAGATGCGAACCAGCAAATAGAGAAGATCTGTAAAGCGTCAACAAGTAAGTTTCAGCCAAAAAGTAAGTCGTAGCCAGATTTTCTAGGTTTAAAGGGAAATTTGTGGGTTTCTACTTTCTCTGGGGTTTGGCGATACTTTTTCAGTGATTCTTGGGGTAGTAATCGATTTTAATTCCCGAAGTATTATATCCTGTCAGTTTTATCCCTCGGTTGTGAATAATTTTTAAGATAAACATAGCAATGTCATTCGGTATTGATGTAAAGCTTAGATAGAATCCTGCAAGGCGATTGGCAATCGTCGTCGTTTCCATTAATAGCTATGATGATGGGTTAAAAAGTAATCGGCGCAGTAAAGAAAACACAACTTTTTTGGACAAAATTAGATTTATTTCTCCTTTGCGATCGAAACACTTCGTCTAACGATACTGAAACCTTTTGCTGCCGCCCGAATAATTTGATTCGTCGAAGCACTTTCTTCACCAAATGCAGTCGTTTTTGCTTTAAATCTGCGTTGAATTGGTTCAACAGCTCTGAATAATATTTGCCGATGATCGATGTAACTGATTCCTTGTACATTCCAAAAAACAGTGCCATCACCTTGTTGGCCGGCAGATCCCTCGGACTCGATTCTCCAGGAGAAGATTCCACAGATTTGACCGTTCCTTAGTCTCTGGTGTTGTGATGGATCCATGCTTCGTCCACGGTTACGAAACGGCGGCAAAAGTCCTTATCACGGTTGAACATCGCCAAAAACTCCTTCGAAATCGTTCATTTTCGTTTTTTAAAACAAGTATCTTATTATTGCACGATATTCGATTTTATTCATTTTTGTAATTATGCAAAAGTGTTTCGCTTTCAATGCATACCAAACGTACACTAAATTGACTAAGTGACGCCGCTGGCTGAAGAATTTACAGCAATCCTATGAAGGATGGTATTCACAAAGAAGAGCATTGATTCGATTATGGTGGCACCACATCTTGCCACTCCACTTTCGTAAATTATCAATTATTTCAAGTTTGACGACATGTACAGTCTTACGTGATTCCACGTCTACTAATAGGAAATATCGTATTTGTATGCCATATGCCTCCCATATGTATATTTGCGGATAAAAACAGAAACCAGGGAAGGAAGGCGTTATACAGGTATTCATTCAAATGCGGATCAAAACAGAAACCAGAGAAGGAAGGTATTATATTAAAAAAGAACATATTTTTTTTTTATTATTTCCATTTGGACCTTTGAATTTTATTCCATTATGTTCTGAAGATGACATCGTTCAAATAGTGGCTCCCAGCTCGAATATGTTCTGGGGTTTCAGCCTGAGTAGTAAGTAATTTACATGAAACGCTCTCAACAACTCTAGTTACGGCCTACGATGCGGCTATGGTTCTTTTTTTTCATGTATTTCGATTTTAGCTTTAAAGTTTGCACGCACAGAATTACGTCGCGGGGTGAGAGCAGTGAAGAGAGATGTTAGTACCGTAGCAGTTGAAAAAATTGTTAATATTCAACTATTTAAAGTACCAAAGATACATTTTAATTTTGTTTATAAGAAATACATGTACATATTTGAAATTCTCAAAAACACATTTATTTCTCTTTTTATTAAAAAACGGTCCTCCTGAGAACATTTTCGAGCTGGGGTATGATTTGTGTTATTTTTGTAATTAATGATCTTTGGTGATACTTTTTGGCCCATTTTGTAGATCGACGATGGTGTCGTTTTAAAACTTTGTTTTTTATTCTCAGAAATTATCTATGCAATTTTTCCCAATCTTGCAGTTGAGGACATTTTCAATTCTGTTTACTTATAGAGACAAAGTACTTTTCTAGCAGAAATTCTTCTGTTTTCGCGCACTTGCATAACTAATAATAAGTTTAACCTGATTAGTAGAAAAAAGGACATAAAATAGGTTACTAGTTTTTTTTTTAAATAACGTGACTGATCAATCCATCAGTCGAAGTATTGTAAAATTCATCAATCGCACGAAAAGCCTAAAAATATCATGATGGTAGCTGGAAAAGCGATGCCATTCGACATTACGCGCAGAGGACATCCTCAAATCCTTTTACTGAGAATTCTACTCTTATGACGATTTAATAAAGTGGCCCGGGTGAACTACAATGGGCCTGATTCTGGTTGTCACCTCACTTTCCGTGACGTGACAGCTTATAGCTGAATTGCCTGTTTTGATTCCAATAAGAATATTTCTTCGATATTCAGCTATAAGATGTCACGTCACGGAAAGTGAGGTGACAACCAGAATCAGGCCCAATATATCTCAAAAGTATATCTACCCCGGAAGCGTGCAACAATATTTAGCATTTTCAGTAAAACTAAAGGATAAGCAAATTTGAATCAACGCATATTCTTTCTAAAAAAAGTACTAAAACGATTATCTTGAATAAAATAGGTTCAAACCTAAATTTACAATTTTTCAAAAATATATCTACTTGATAATGCTCTGCATAACCACCACGGCTTTCTACAAATTGCTGAGACGATGCGGAACACTTTCTACCATCTCCCTACAGTATTCTGGGGCAATTGCGGACCATTTTTCTTTTACTGCGTCACCTAACTCCTTAATATTATTTGATTTTCTTAAATTGATTTTAGTTTTGAAAGATTTTCGATCGGGGCTTTGAAGGGCGTTTTAGGAACGTTGATCTTGTTGTCCTTGAGGTATTTTTGTACCTTTTTTGCCGTGTGGACCGGGGCATTGTCGTGTTGCTAAGGCTTTTTTTTTAGCACATCCAGGTACATATTGGAGATCATAGTTCCTTAAATTGTTAGTATATTTCCAACGTCACTCGTTGACATGCACCCAGATATCTTAATTGCCCTTGTCTATCCTTTAAATGTTCCAGACATTACGCCGCATATACATTTTTCCATGATAGTATGTCATTTCTATTTTTGTTTCGTCAGACCAAAGTACAGTCTTTGAACGCATAGTCCTCATAAATGAATTTTGGCCGGAGACCGAGCTTTTTTAACCCAATGTCATGAATCCGCCTACTAATTGTCGCTCTTGAAACATTCACTAGCTACTTTTCACTTAAGTGTTTTTGTATTTCTACAGTCGTTATTTTATTGTTTACTGTAACTAATGATTTGACGAGCGTATTAATTCGTTTCAATGTACACGTAGTGCAAACTTTTCATTTGATTGTCACAACATTTGATTTTCCACTCTCTCATATTTTTAATAATTCGCTTTTCTTCAGCAGAAAGTTCTTTATTTTTCGACATTTTCGCTCACAAAATAAATCTAATCTTTGTAGTAGGTAGTTTATCTAAAGAATAATACGTTGTTTCAAATGAAAGAAGCGTTTTCTTTGCTTATCTTTTAGTTTTACTAAAAGTGCTAAATATTTTTGCGCGCTACTGGGGTAGATATATGTACTTTTGAAGACTACTGTAGATTAATACTAGCGAAAAAAATGTTCCTACTACAAGAACACTCCTTAAGAAGCTGCCTGGCCCCTTTGCATTATGGGACTGTAAGCAGCAACTTCCTTTAAATTACATATAATTTTGCTAATTCAATGTACAACTATATTTTTATGAAATCTAACATTAAGACTCTTTATTTCCAGAAATAAAAATAGCCGGAACGACCACCGAGTTCGTCAACAAGGTACTCGAGAAGGTGAAGGCTGGGGTACCGAATGGAGGACTAGAGGACATAAAGAGTATCTAGGGCACCAAAGGAGCTCAGAAAATTAAGCAATTCCGAAGAAATTCACTTGCTTGTGGTAATCGTAAACATACATGAATTAAACCGCCGTCTAACGAATACGTCTAAAATGGAAAAAAGCCAGGGAGCGGGCCCGGCCCGGTCCAGGCACCACAACTACCACTACTATTTAACTTATAAGAGAAAAGTGAAAGCTGTTTGAAATAGATTTCCGTAGCAACTAGGTTTCACCAAGTACCAAATATTTATTTTTTATCAAGCGATCTAATGTATTGACTAAGCAACCATGTAATTTATATACACATACGCATAGACAGATAATATATTTACACATGAATAGCGTAGCCATATGCATGCAGCATCGTCATCTGAATTTGATTCGATTCGGAGGAGATGAGAAGCTTTTAGTTTTCTATAATTTTTTTTTTGTCTAGGAGTCACTAGGATTGAACGCTTTAAGACGCCCGGCCCCAGTCCGGGTGGTATGAGAGTAGTAGCAGGCAGAGGAGTTTTTATATTTTTATATTCGAGAGCTTCAGAGAATGCAGATAGATTTTATTCGAGTTAAGACGCTTGCAGAGCGAATATTTCTAGTTTTTTAAATGCTTTTATTATCAGGGGATAATTTCTATATTAATGACAACTGCAACTATTATTGTGCTGTACATAAAGGAGCGATCTTTGTTGAGAAACCATTCAAAAGTGATCAGTCTAGGTTTTAGTCACTTTTCCCCATTTTTTATGAAATCTTTTGTTCCGTTTTTTGTTCTGTGTCCAGCTGATTTGTGACTTTATTACTGTTAATCGATCATCTCAGTCTGAGCAGAGTAAGATATATTTTTACACATGTATATTATATATTTTATGTTGTTGTTTGTGTTGTTTTTATAAAATCTTGATTAAGGGAGTAAACGAGACAGATTAAACTAAATTGACTGTGTTAAAGTTTTAATTTCGATACGTTACTTTATGTTACTTGTTTGGCTCTTTACATTTTATATAACTTTACTCTTATACTATTTTAGACGGCTAGTACTATGCCATATTTTTAGAGAATCCCATCGTGGGAGTTTGAAACATTTTCTTATTGTTACATTGTTCACTAAGATGTCATTAATGAACTTGTTCGATATTTGCTTCTGGCATTTCGCGAGTCAATTTATTTTTATATAAGACACTGATGTACCTCGAAATATTTAGATGATGTCGAATGGCGGAATTTGAGTTGTGGCTTGAGAAAACATATTTTTACACCATTACCTTGATTTTTATTCTTGAGTGCATTACATATAATTAGAACTTTGACAAGGTTGTACTTGAACTCAGTTCTACTATTGGAGTGATGTACAGGGAGGAGTTCGATCACCTTCGGATTCCAACCCGAAGGAAGCTAAAAGAAAGTTTTTTTTTAAAAATAATTTGCATCTTCTATACGGCTGTTAGCATACCGAGTCAATATCCCATTGCTTCAACCAAAGAAGTGCTGCAACTACAAAATCACACACAAAGTTTTGGAATTCACATACGCTTTAATAAATCTAAGTACTATTGTCAATTGTGCCGCTGTTTTTGTTAAAGCTTCGGAATTTCGTACGATATATTCATTCGTCCTCTGCATAATACTACCTAGACATTACAACACATCCCTTAAGTGTATTAATTTTCACTTAAAGGAAATTTAAAAACAATTTTTTTTTTCATATTTTACAAGTTGTATCCTTTATGCGTATTTTGAACCTCACTTTTTGTGAGGTGACAACTTATAGCTGAATAACGAAGAAATTTTCTTATTAGAATCAAAACAGACAATTTAGTGACGTCAGGAAAAGTGACCAGAATGAGACCCAATAAATTCACCAGTGAAAGGCATTAATACATCAGGTCCTTCAGCGCACCAACATTTCCTCCGCTGTAATAGTACACATTTTCGCTTTGACACTCATTGAAAGTAAGGTCACTACGGTTATGAAGATTCAATAATGAGAGAAAAATAAACAATTATGAATCCTTACGGCAATACTATATCCATCTGACTATCGTTTTTAAGAGTAGATCATTTTGATATCGTTTCGTCTGACTCATTTCGTTTATCTTCTCGGTTTCAGGAGGCCCCAGATTTCAGTGTCTTCGCTAGTCGACTCGACTAAATTCGACTTCCATAATAGGGCTCGACCCATTGCTTTATTTTGAGCTGATCGAAGGATGACAAAATTGTTCATACATTCCCAAAACCCTCGTTCTATATTCATTACCTTTATCAAGATGAGTCAGTCGATTGGTAAAATAATCGATTCAAATGCTGCAAATGACAAAAAGAAATTTCTTGTTTATTATGGTTTTGAATTTGATATCAAAATTCTATGGGGTCTGATTCACGTGAAAAGTATTTCTACATAACTTTCATTTCGCTCATACTGAAAATATTCACTTCATGCAAATGTTAGTGCGTTTATAGGCAGGATCTTAATTCTGGAATGAAGGTTGCATTTATAGGCACAATGTAATCTCGAGTTGAAACTGCTCATTATGTTTGGGAGTGAATTGACAGCCGTTGGATTTTGTAAACTCACTGGACTTTTAAGACGCAAAATGGATTTAACGCGTAACGAGGAAATTTATTTTTATAGGAAGTGAAAATAGTTATTAATAATTATAATGAGAGCAATAGTAAGTCCCGGAGAGGCCACAATTATTCTTCTAAAATTCAAGCAGCTGCTAGTTCAGTCCCCGTACATAGGCAAAATGAAAATCCCGGATCGAACATTTAATCTCACTCGGGATTTATTCGGGACGGGATCTTCAATCCCCGTTTATGGGCACTTCTTAAGCTGGATGGAAGTTCCATCCGGGATGAAGATCCTGCCTAAAGAAACGAAACATGTGGAGCATTCACACTAAATGATGAGAATAATCAAGAAATTTTATTGCTATAATCCATACTATAAAAAATTTACATTTCCATATGCTGGAAACATTCATATACATACTTAGCGCATCGCGCTTGGTAATACAGTGATAAGTATAGTATTTAACATTTTGCTTACAAGTGAAGTAGATACGGTTTTTGAGCGTGAAAGTAAATGTACAGCGCAATAACTTCTGTACTACTAATGAGATGATGATGATGAGAGAATAGGGAAATAGGATATTTCAAATGTGAACCACTTTTCACGTCAATCGGGCCTTAGAATAGGTAGTTCTATCTTTCTATTCAATTTAAACAATTCAATCATAGTAACTTGATCGAGTTCAGAGTTCGATTCAAATTTCTATAGAATTTCCCTAATGTGGGAATTGCGCTATGCACCTTGTCATTGAATTATCAACTTGATTGACTACAAAAACCCTATTATGGATGTCGCAATTAATCAACTCTACTAACTAACACATATTTTCAAAGCTGAGATAAGAAAATTGGGGCTTCGCTAGTCGACTCGACCACCTTCCGTAATAATACAAACGAACTTCTAGCTGAGGCAATCTCACACGTAAAACGCCAACTAAAAATGTGCCTCGGTTAAAAAAAACATTTCGCGTACTAACATTTGACTCAATTTGTGTTAGTTAGAAATTCGTGTCATTCTCGTATCTTCTCCTAATAAATAATTACATTGTCACGAACTGATTTCTGACATGTTACGCTTAATATTTAGTTTTTCAACAAAAATGCCCCGGATACTAATCAGCTGGAGGTTTAGGTGGGACAGAGGTAGATATAAAAATCATTGTTTCTATCTTTGTCTAACCTTCATATTTCCCTAATATCCCAACATAAACTAAAAGTTGTGGGTCATCGTCAAACTATTGTAACAGAAAATAATTTGAAACATGTGCTAGTAGTTATTGCGGAGAATTGGCGGACTAATTGACGTTGCGAGTTATATGTGTTAACAGCTAGTGAAGGTTTATGTGCTATTTTCACACGCAAAAACTCCAAAAATCGCAAAAACAAGGCATTTTTCTTTCTTCCGGGTAAACATTTTTTGATGTTTAAATTTTCGTCGCCTGAGATTTCCCAGAGAACTGCAAGCGGATAGGAGTAACGCCATCTTCATTCGAATATTAGAATGAATTTTTATTGTGTTATCTGCGTGAGAGCGAGATAGATAGAATTCGTTCAAAATTGGATCTCATTTTAAAAGTGAGTTCTTGCACGGGATCAGCAGTCCAGTCAGTGGGCTCTGATCACACAAACCAGAAATAATTCAGCTTTAAGTGCATACATACATGCAACTTCAGCTTTAAAAGAACGATCGGGCACAAAGTATCATTCGGCATTCCCCTATCATCTACTAGCCACCGTAATCAGCTGCATATATAGCTCAGTTATTATTCTTCGGATCAAGTTGAGATTTGATGTCTTTAGTGCTGAAACCTGTACATCAACCTTTTAAGTTGTTATAATTTTTCGACAAATACCTTCGAATTGTGATCACTGCGATCAACTCACATTCCGTCCTTCGATGGAGTAGCGAGCAAATTAAAAATATTACTGAAAATTTTTCGAAAATTGCTATACAATTTTGGAAGCACTAGTCGCAGAGGACAATTTCCAAATGCTAGAGGCTTGCTAACGCTAAGACTAACGAAAAGCAAAGCTAAAAGAAACAAACAAAACAAGCGAGAGAATCGTTGAAACGTCCTACCTCATTCAGTCGAAATTAACGATAATTGTTCATTTGTTCAAAAGAAGCAGTTGCTAATGTTAGACAGCTTCACAGTTATACTACTGGTAAGTCTCCCCTATCGAGAATGTACGGTTTTTTAAAAGGTACCTTACCCGTCTAAGAAACCATTAGGTGTAACTAAAGGGAATAGCTATTAAGTAAACAAAAAACGAACGAGGCGAAGCAGGGATGTGCAGGTGAACGATTAGAGTATCCACGTTTTGAGGAAAAAGTGATAAATTGCAGTGGCCAGTTATACGAATTGTGTGTACCGAAAATTTGCAAAGAAACTGAAATGAACTGAAATAAAATTGAAAGAACCGAGAAGTTTATTTTTTATTTTGTCCCTAACAATTCCTTTGCTTGTTGTAAATGGCCATGAGCCATAAATGCCTTGAAGACTATTAAGCAGCACAAAGCATTTGAAAAATGGTTCGATCAATGAACATCGATGCACAGCGTTGGATTTTTACTTTTAGTATTACTTCGCAACACTGTCCTTGTATTGTTCAAAATACTGCTAATAAAGGGTCTTTCAATGTGGAGTGGATGCTCGAAATTTGTAGGTTAAAGCGGCCATGTTGTTAAACCAACATCTGTCAAATTTATTGTAAATTGTGCAGTAGTGTGTCACCATACGGTTATAGCGTTGAAGAACGTGTGTAAATCGTTAAATGTTATTATCAAAATCTATGGAGAAGTTCAACACCGAAAATCATCTTAAGCGACGAGCGCTACAGACCGATGATAAGCACCTTCTTGTGGGCTAAATTGAATGATATGCATAGCGACATGTGGTTACAACAGGGCGGCGCTACGTGCCACACAGCGCATGCTACGATGGACATTCTGCATGAGCGATTTGAGAGCTACGTGACCTGGACACCTTTCGGGCTATCTTAAATCACAGGTCTACGCGAATAAACCCCAAACAATTGACGCCCTTAAATTTAAAAACATTGTTAACTTGAACTTGAAATATTCACCTAAGGGAAAAAGTCACTTTAGAACTTTTATCGCATTTTTAAAGATTGTAAAATACCCAGCGGCAAATGAAGCGATTGCTTCTATTGTAAGCGGTTGTTATATTTCCTGCTGGGTTTCAAGGCACAGTTAAAACTTTCAAAATGTCAAACAACTCGAATAGGAACAGTGGCATCCGTGTGTATGCTGAGCCTGGTGCAGTACCATCATATCGGTCGATTGAATTCGACACAGGAAAGTGCCAGTTGCTCTTCGGCGCGGCCTGATTTTCGTGTGGCAGAGCACATTCTGAGAAATAAGACCAAAAAGCAAGGCAAATGAAGGTTCGTACGATTGCTGCGCTGAGCTGAATGCCTTGCTTGAACATGGTAGCGAAGGGATGCCTGTGTGAGAGCTAATTTGTATAATATAATTTTCGTGAACTCTTTCGCTTACTGACCGTCGGCTCATAATCCGGAACAAGTGATTTCCGCACCCTGAATTTTTACACTGCGATAGAAATTCAGATGCAGAATCATCGTAATATAATGAAAAATTACTTGATATGAGTATTAGCTGTCTGCTTGATCATGACATGGCATTACCTACCTACTCAACGTATCTAGTAATATAAAAACAAAAAACCCCGACGTTTAATTTTCAAGGGTATTTCCTTCAGTATATACATATGCTTGCTACCAACCCTAAATTTTTTTGTTTGTTTTTGGATCATCAACTATCGCTGAGACGCAACCCTCTCCGTATCGAAGACACCAATGCCAATCGTTAAATTTTTCAGAATTGATCAACTGTACTGCCATACCTGCGAATGCTGTTCGCTATATCTATTTGCAAAATATTTTCAACTTCTATAGTTGACGACGAGGTCATTTGTGATGGAATAGGCGAGAATTCTTTCCAAACCTTTTGCTTAAAACGAGCTTTCAGGTCCTCTCTCGGTGCTAAAACTTGCCAGGAGTGCTTAGAAGCGAAACCGTGCCATGTACTTCGACACTCTAAATAGATCAGCAGTATTGCTTCTGATGGTAAGGAACTTAAGCAACGCACCATCCTTTATTCATCAGGACTTAGATATGGATCTGGACGGTCATTTTTGGTCCTTCGTCTGTGGTTGCGTCGGCGGCCCTGGATTCTGGCCCTAATTGATTCACCTGCTCTTCAGCAAGTTGACACTGTGGCGTCCCAGTCTGGTGATAGGAAGTCACGTCGTACGCGTCGGCGATTGAAAACTCAACATGCTCCTAAGAGTAACTCCAACATTGCATCTACGCTGGTCACATCCGTCCAGCTCCAGCTCCTGTGAGACCTGTGAAACTGTGACATCAACGGACACTATTGTTATAGGGCTTGCGCTGCATCCACACACAACTTTTGCCTCCAGGGTCCATCCAGATACTACCAAGAGCGATATTCAGCAATTGTTTACATAACGTTTGGGACGGCATCTGATTCTGTAACTTTCCGTAAACTTAATGTTATGGGTGATCGTGGTGATGATTCTACGCTGTAGCCTGTTCGATGCCGTTATAATTCGAAGTAATCTGTTTGTTGTACTTAATTCAAATCCATGATATTTAGAGTACAACCGTGGACGTATGCAGCATTGCCCTATTTCATAAGTACATCATTATTACAACATATTCTCTGAACGTTCACCGTCCAGCTTCCCGACCACAATTTCCCGAGAAACAATTTTCCGGACAATTGCTTTCCCGACGGCCATTTTCCCGACACCATTTCCCCGAAACCATTTCCCCGACAACCTTTTACCCGACAACACTTTTCTCGAAAAACATTTTGGCCGATAGGTACTTTCCCGACAATATTCAGTCAGTAAACGTTTTGTAAAAGGAATATTTCAATCTGTCGGGAAAAGAGTTATCGGGAAAATTGTTTGTCGGGAAAGCGACCGGGAAGCTCCGTTGTTGGCAAAATTGTTTCTCGGGAAAGTGACTGAGAACTACTCTGAAAATCTCCCTGCCTATGTGCCGTATTGAATGAAGTAAACAAAAAACGAATATTTTCTTGTTATTGCTTCCGAACAAGCACACAAGGAGGTACTCCAATGCACCGAGCATTGGAAGTATTTGTGATTACCCCCAAAAGAGTTGATGCGGAGCCAAGTTAGTTTTACTGCTCGCATCTTCTAGCATGCGTATGTTAAAATCAGTAAAGAATAGATAGAAAGTTACATTCGCGAAGAGGCCTCCAAGAGTCTTGTTTTTTACTCCTTTTCCCACTAAATTGGTTCAGTGAGTTTTATATCTGAAGCAAAATAAACATTAGGTTGAAGAAGTTTGTGTAGAATAGCAGCAGCAAAAAGCTGTCAACGACACGCGGTGTTCCCAGGCGGTCCCCCATCCAAGTACTATCCGCGCCCAATGCTGCTTAACTTCGGTGATCGGACGAGAACCGGTGTATCAGCATGGTATGGCCGTTGTCGAGGAAATGTGATTTCAAAAGCTACTTAAAGAACTAATGACAATCAAATCAAAATAGAATATTTGCGCGAAACTGAAGGCACACAAACCAAAGGCAACAGGAACATCGCCATCCTGTTGTCTGTTCTCTGTAATAAATACAATAAAAGGACGCAGTAGAAACAACGCTGCGAATTAAAACCGAAGGGCTTCACTGACTTGACTTTCGTCGAGTGTACGGCTGCAGCAAAAGTAGAATTAGAGATGCGAGCGTGCTGCCGTACTAGAGTCACGTCGCCATATCCAGCCAGCTATGGGTGCTGTTGCTGTCGCCTGCTTTGTTTTGAGTTACAGGCTTTCTTACACCTTTTGTTTTGTATAATAATTTATTTCACAATCTAAGGCTAAGGAAGTTATCATTTTAATTATTTTATTTATATTTGGTGCTTCTGAAATATTACTAGATGTTGAACTAACTTTCCAAAACACTTTCCGTCGACAACGGCCATACCATGCTGATACACCGGTTCTCGTCCGATCACCGAAGTTAAGCAGCATTGGGCGCGGATAGTACTTGGATGGGGGACCGCCTGGGAACACCGCGTGTCGTTGACAGCTTTTTGCTGCTGTTTATTTTGCTTTAATATTTATTATTTAGGGTCGTGCAAAATCATTAGCACCGCCAAGCATTTTGCGACATTTGCGGCACTTTAAAAAATATCATAATGCCAGTCAAATATATTTAGACAAGTGTATAATCTTTATTACAGTCTCAACTGGGTATTTCATCAATTATAATTTTTGCTAATATTTTGGCACTTTACTCCTAGATTTCATTACTTCTGATTGCGTCGAAGCGTAGACTCAATGCATTTGATTGTGCATTTCCCATTTAGGAGTACGATTGCACGTTTTTGTGCTCTACGTTTGTTTGAGCGTTAATACAAAATGTTTGCAGTTGCACCTTAAAGAGCTACTAGTGGTAGCGACAAAAATGTTGGCTAGTCAACACGTGTCAATACGTGGTGCTGTATACTGCATGTAAAATAAGCAGTCCAGTAGCAAAAAGCTGTCAAAGACACGCGGTGTTATGCCTTAACTCCCCTTAAGGGGGGAGATACCTTTAGAACGGGTGAAATCAGTCAATTTTAATGAATTTTTTTCAAGGTGATAAAATAATTGGATCATTTATTACTTTTGACATCTTGTTAGTACATTATTAAAGTGTACAAAAACATGAAATTTTTTTTTTTTTTTTGCAAAATGGCGGCTCTGCAGAATATTTGCTCAAGCGTCTCCCGCGAGTCATCGAAAACTGCTGCAGCTGTCAAACATTTTCTATTTATCGGAAATAAAAAAGTTTTTTTTGTCGATTACTAACATATTAAAGGGAAGGATAATCCTATAAAATAATGAAAAAGTTAAAAATTGAAATTTATATGGGCTGTTTAATCAAAGCTCCAGATTTTTGGCTGTTTTTCAAGAGTTTTGACCTTAAAAAAAAATATTTATTAACCCGATATCTTTAAATTTTTAGGTATATCCTTCCGATAGCACTATAAAGAGAAACCTCTGAATATTTCAGCCTAATCGGTCAATAACTTTTTGAGTTACAGAACGAGCAGTTTTTTAAGACACAGTTTCGAGATAATCGCGTTCAACATTTGCATTGAAACTTTCGTTGGCATTCTGGGTATGGCCACCCAAGCATCTTTCCAGTAAATATTTTCTGGACAAATCTTCGTAAATTGGTAGAAGATGTTGTTTTATATCGTCGCCAAGTAAGAGAGTAAGCTATGAGACAAAAGAATACACAAACGTACTGTGAAAAGGCATTGCTCCGAGACAAGCTCTCCGACTACCTGGTTAATGACGGTATGCGGGCTCTGAAGTTTTTCCCAATAACTCTATTAATATTCAATATTTTGATTTGTCCTTTTGACAGTATATTGTTAACATATTATATATTAGAATTATGTAAAAAAAAAAATTAGATTTTTTGAAAATTCTAAAGGTATCTTCCCCCTTAATATACAGTATAATGCACCACTTCAAAAAATAGCGCATAGGAAAAGCAAATATATTCAGAAAAATCTTTGTCTTGTATTAACTTGTCATATTATTTTACTAAATAACAGTACAACTGGGTATTTCATTGATTATAATTGCTTATAACGACTCGGCCCCTAGATTTCGTTACTTCTGATTGGTGTAGAGTCATAGACTCAAGCACAGCTTTATACATTTGTAAAATCACGTTGTGGATTTTACTAAAGGGTTTTCGAAAAAAATAAATAAAAGTTCTAAACCACCATTAAAATTCTTTTATTTACTGGCTTCCTTAGACACTATAGTTTTTCATGAAGGCCTAGTCCAGTTGCTGCTGATTTTGCCGCCCCTGAAACAATAGAGAGACTTTTGAGTATTTAACTCAGTGAGCTCAGTCGCGCACAAACACACAAACAAACTGGGAGAGTCCTGCTCCCCCTTTCAGATAGGACGACCACACGTCTCTTGTTCCAGTTGACCTGCGCCACACGTCTGGCTCAACTGGTGGGCGATCACACGCCCAGATTCACACCAGGGGACATATTTCAACGTCGGGCGCCACACGCCCTTCACTGGTATCCAGCGGCACACGCCGGTTACCAGTGAACCACATTTATTCGCGACCGCACAATCACAAGCACAACGCCTGTCCTTAAAACTACCTAAATATATTCTATACTCGCGAATCTAAACTGCTGTCATGCAATCGTTTGCACAAAACTTCACTCACCTATTGCTCAACCTATCACTTTGCCTCTTCACCACTGAATAACCGCAGTAGCTGGCAGAAAGATGCTAGCGAAAATACTACCCGCGCAACTTAAGATGATCTATCGTGATCACCATAAAAAATTATTAACTCTTAGGAGTCGAGAGGACTTTTAAATTAAAAACACTTAAGTGGTTGTATAAGTTTATTAGGTCCTCCAGGGCCAAATCTTAAGATCAGACTGAATAATTCTAGCAAGAGACTCCCTGTTGGGAGTCGAGAGTTGAGTTGCGTTACCAGGAAATAGTGTTTCACGTTTTGCGACAACGTGATATTTGCTGTGTTCCCACGGAACTTGGGAACCGTGAGCACGGGAAATGTTTGCGTGGCAAAACCTTAGAATGAGATTGAAATTTCAAGACCGAGAAATATTTTTGGATTATTATTTCCAAGTTTTGAGGCATAGTTTCGTCTGGTAACGAAACTCGTACGCCTTTTTTAACCCTGCCTATTCTGCCATCGACCTAAACAAACATTTCTATCTCGTTACATTTGAATTGCACACCTTCGCTAGCGCAGATGCTGGCGACTGAGTCAGGTCCTTTCTTTGTTGGCGCACATGTTAAACCATGACTCATTTTAATTACCTCAGCAGCAGCTTGGGACGGTAAATGTTCCTTTAAATGAATATTGAGACTTTTTCCCAACTCTTACCTTCGTCGTGTAACACATTGGATTAAAGCCCCTCACAGACACACGAGTAACTCAGGCGAGCAATACTGTGGGACTCGGCTCGTACCCAATCAAGTTGATTCTGATTTTCAAATCGCTCGCAAGTCGCTTGGTTGGCGAGGGCACAGAGGGGGGAAAATTGATACGAGTAAAACCGAACTTAATAATTAGCCTGAGTAACTCAGTGTATCTGAATACACAATATTTACTAATATAAAACAAATAAAAACGCTTAACACTCTACTAATGCACTCAGCACATAAAGCGAGTTTTATATTTTACCTCAATATCCTTGTTTTCCTTTTTAAGGTTTCGCAGCCAAATGGCAAAAACGGAATCTTTACAATTTCGTCATGTCCGTCGTCTGTTAGCATGTCACAGCCTTTTAACTCCGCCATCTTTCCATCGATTCTGGTGAAATTTTACATGCAAGTGTCTTCTAAGAACCTCCACTTAGTTATGTACCTACATAATGAAATGCCAAAACAAAAATTAATTAGGGGTGGCGTTCCATACCTAGAACTGAGAAATGAAAATTTATTTTTGCGCACATCATTGTGTGAGGTATTGTTGGATAAGCCTCTAAAAATGCAAGAAAAGTTATTGAGATTTTTTTCCTTAACTGAGTAGTTCGCGATATAGGGGTTTCTAAAGTCGTTAATAATGTGCCCCCCTCTAACTTTCCGACAATGTGGTGGTAAGTGTGGAGGGGGCATGACAAAAATTAAGGTAGTAGCAACCCAGCGGGAAAAGAAGCGCTCAAAGATGCAAACGGAAGCAACTCCTTGGAAGCTATGGAGTGATTCCCTTCCGTTGGACACTCCATGTCTTTTTAACATTACATGTCCGCAGGAGGAAGCAGTATAAAAGCTTTTTTTTACTGCTCCCAGCTTGCTGCTATGGTATGCAAGTGGAATCAGGTTCATATACTGCTCCCAGCTTGCTGCTATGGAATGCAAGGGGAATCAGGTTCATACTGCTCCCAGCTTGCTGCTATGGAATGCAAGTGGAATCAGGTTCATACTGCTCCCAGCTGTTCAACTTACTGAACATTTTGTTCACCTTACTGAACATTTTGTTCAACTTACCTTCTCTTTTATGAAAACACAAAACTGATTTTATTATAAAAACCACGCAAAAACGCACCAAAATCACTCAATAGAACGCAAAAATACGCACCTTACTTTACTGCACAGAAGATAAAACAGGAATGAGCAAGATTTCGCTTTGTTTTTCTTATGAGTCATGACTTGAAAACAAAAGGGAGAAGGTTCGGTCCCAGCGATCAATTGGGTTGATGCATACCTGCATTCCCCGGAATCAACAGGGAAGCAACATATTTTTCTCTCATAAAATTTACTGATTCCAAACCCGCTTCCCTAGGAATGCCTGACCAAATTTCCCGCTGGGAATTTATAAACAAGATACGTTGACAAGTTTTTTAGATATCCGCAATCATCAGTTTTCAATAGCAGTAATATACTGGCATTGCATTATTCACACTTCAAATTGGCTTGATTTCGTAGCGTGTAGCAAAGCGCTCGTACACCCACTGTGTGCAGTGCATGGTCCTAGCACTTACTTATAAATTATTGTATGGTTTCTGCAAAATTATTTAATTTCAATGAGGATCAATTGTTTTTATTTTTACAATCCTCGCGAAATTAGGTTGAAGACGTTTGTGTGATTAGCAGCAGCAAAAAGCTGTCAACGACACGCGGTGTTCCCAGGCGGTCCCCCATCCAAGTACTATCCGCGCCCAATGCTGCTTAACTTCGGTGATCGGACGAGAACCGGTGTATCAGCATGGTATGGCCGTTGTCGAGGAAATGTGATTTCAAAAGCTACTTAAAGAACTAATGACAATCAAATCAAAATAGAATATTTGCGCGAAACTGAAGGCACACAGGACCATCGCCATCCTGTTTGCTGTTCTCTGTAATAAATACAATAAAAGGACGCAGTAGAAACAACGCTGCGAATTAAAACCGAAGGGCTTCACTGACTTGACTTTCGTCGAGTGTACGGCTGCAGCAAAAGTAGAATTAGAGAAGCGAGCGTGCTGCCGTACTAGAGTCACGGCGCCATATCCAGCCAACTATGGGTGCTGTTGCTGTCGCCTGCTTTGTTTTGAGTTACAGGCTTTCTTACACCTTTTGTTTTGTGTAATAATTTATTTCACAATCTAAGGCTAAGGAAGTTATCATTTTAATTATTTTATTTATATTTGGTGCTTCTGAAATATTACTAGATGTTGAACTAACTTTCCAAAACACTTTCCGTCGACAACGGCCATACCATGCTGATACACCGGTTCTCGTCCGATCACCGAAGTTAAGCAGCATTGGGCGCGGATAGTACTTGGATGGAGGACCGCCTGGGAACACCGCGTGTCGTTGACAGCTTTTTGCTGCTGTTTATTTTGCTTTACTATTAATTATTTAGGGTCGTGCAAAATCATTAGCACCGCCAAGCATTTTGCGACATTTGCGGCACTTTAAAAAATATCATAATGCCAGTCAAATATATTTAGACAAATGTATAATCTTTATTAATGGCTCAACTGGGTATTTCATCAATTATAATTTTTGCTAATATTTTGTCACTCTGCTCCTAGATTTCAGTACTTCTGATTACGTCGATGCGTAGACTCAATGCATTTGATTGTGCATTTCCCATTTAGGTGTACGATTGCACTTTTTTGTGCTCTGCGTTTGTTTGAGAGTTAGAAAATAGAAAATGTTTGCAGTTGCACCTTAAAGAGCTACTAGTGGTAACGACAGAAATGTTGGCTAGTCAACACGTGTCAATACGTGGTGCTGTATACTGCATGTCAAATAAGCAGTAGCAAAAAGCTGTCAAAGACACGCGGTGTTATGCCTTAACTCCCCTTAAGGGGGGAGATACCTTTAGAACGGGTGAAATCAGTCAATTTTAATGAATTTTTTTCAAGGTGATAAAATAATTGGATCATTTATTACTTTTGACATCTTGTTAGTACATTATTAAAGTGTACAAAAACATGAGATTTTTTTTTGTTTTGTGCAAAATGGCGGCTCTGCAGAATATTTCCTCAAGCGTCTCCCGCGAGTCATCGAAAACTGCTGCAGCTGTCAAAAATTTTCTATTTATCGGAAATAAAAAAGTTTTTTTTGTCGATTACTAACATATTAAAGGGAAGGATAATCCTATAAAATAATGAAAAAGTTAAAAATTGAAATTTATATGGGCTGTTTAATCAAAGCTCCAGATTTTTGGCTGTTTTTCAAGAGTTTTGACCTTAAAAAAAAATATTTATTAACCCGATATCTTTAAATTTTCAGGTATATCCTTCCGATAGCACTATAAAGAGAAACCTCTGAATATTTCAGCCTAATCGGTCAATAACTTTTTGAGTTACAGAACGAGCAGTTTTTTAAGACACAGTTTCGAGATAATCGCGTTCAACATTTGCATTGAAACTTTCGTTGGCATTCTGGGTATGGCCACCCAAGCATCTTTCCAGTAAATATTTTCTGGACAAATCTTCGTAAATTGGTAGAAGATGTTGTTTTATATCGTCGCCAAGTAAGAGAGTAAGCTATGAGACAAAAGAATACACAAACGTACTGTGAAAAGGCATTGCTCCGAGACAAGCTCTCCGACTACCTGGTTAATGACGGTATGCGGGCTCTGAAGTTTTTCCCAATAACTCTATTAATATTCAATATTTTGATTTGTCCTTTTGACAGTATATTGTTAACATATTATATATTCGAATTATGTAAAAAAAAAAATTCGATTTTTTGAAAATTCTAAAGGTATCTTCCCCCTTAATATACAGTATAATGCACCACTTCAAAAAATAGCGCATAGGAAAAGCAAATATATTCAGAAAAATCTTTGTCTTGTATTAACTTGTCATATTATTTTACTAAATAACAGTACAACTGGGTATTTCATTGATTATAATTGCTTATAACTACTCGGCCCATAGATTTCGTTACGTCTGATTGGTGTAGGGTCATAGACTCAAGCACAGCTTTATACATTTGTAAAATCACGTTGTGGATTTTACTAAAGGGTTTTCGAAAAAAATAAATAAAAGTTCTAAACCACCATTAAAATTCTTTTATTTACTGGCTTCCTTAGACACTATAGTTTTTCATGAAGGCCTAGTCCAGTTGCTGCTGATTTTGCCGCCCCTGAAACAATAGAAAGACTTTTGAGTATTTAACTCAGTGAGCTCAGTCGCGCACAAACACACAAACAAACTGGGAGAGTCCTGCTCCCCCTTTCAGACAATAGGACGACCACACGTCCCTTGTTCCAGTTGACCTGCGCCACACGTCTGGCTCAACTGGTGGGCGATCACACGCCCAGATTCACACCAGGGGACATATTTCAACGTCGGGCGCCACACGCCCTTCACTGGTATCCAGCGGCACACGTCGGTTACCAGTGAACCACATTTATTCGCGACCGCACAATCACAAACACTTAACGCCTGTCCTTAAAACTACCTAAATATAGTCTATCCTCGCGAATCTGAACTGCTGTCATGCAATCGTTTGCACAAAACTTCACTCACCTATTGCTCAACCTATCACTTTGCCTCTTCACCACTGAATAACCGCAGTAGCTGGCAGAACGATGCTAGCGAAAATACTACCCGCGCAACTTAAGATGATCTATCGTGATCACCATAAAAAATTATTAACTCTTAGGAGTCGAGAGGACTTTTAAATTAAAAACACTCAAGTGGTTGTATAAGTTTATTAGTTCCTCCCGGGCAAAATCTTAAGATCAGACTGAATAATTCTAGCAAGAGACTCCCTGTTGGGAGTCGAGAGTTGAGTTGCGTTACCAGGAAATAGTGTTTCACGTTTTGCGGCAACGTGATATTTGTTGTGTTTTCGCGGGCCTTGGGAACCGTGAGCACAGGAAATGTTTGCGCTGCAAAACCTTAGAATGTGATTGAAATTTCAAGAAGGAGAAATATTTTTGGATTATTATTTCCAAGTTTTGAGGCAAAGTTTCGTCTGGTAACGTAACTCGTACGCCTTTTCTAACCCCTGCCTATTCTGCCATCGGCCTAAACAAACATTTCTATCTCGCAACATTTGAATTGCACACCTTCGCTAGCGCAGATGCTGGCGACTGAGTCAGGTCCTTTCTTTGTTGGCGCACATGTTAAACCATGACTCATTTTAATTACCTCGGCAGCAGCTTGGGACGGTAAATGTTCCTTTATAAATGAATATTGAGACTTTTTCCCAATTCTTACCTTCGTCGTGTAACACATTCCTTAATCGAATAGAGAGATTTCCCATAATATTTATATTTTCAATTACAGATAAGAGGGATTAAAGCCCCTCACAGACACACGAGTAACTCAGGCGAGCAATGCTGTGGGACTCGGCTCGTACCCAATCAAGTTGATTCTGATTTTCAAATCGCTCGCAAGTCGCTTGGTTGGCGAGGGCACAGAGGGGGGAAAATTGATACGAGTAAAACCGAACTTAATAATTAGCCTGAGTAACTCAGTGTATCTGAATACACAATATTTACTAATATAAAACAAATAAAAACGCTTAACACTCTACTAATGCACTCAGCACATAAAGCGAGTTTTATATTTTACCTCAATATCCTTGTTTTCCTTTTTAAGGTTTCGCAGCCAAATGGCAAAAACGGAATCTTTACAATTTCGTCATGTCCGTCGTCTGTTAGCATGTCACAGCCTTTTAACTCCGCCATCTTTCCATCGATTCTGGTGAAATTTTACATGCAAGTGTCTTCTAAGAACCTCCACTTAGTTATGTACCTACATAATGAAATGCCAAAACAAAAATTAATTAGGGGTGGCGTTCCATACCTAGAACTGAGAAATGAAAATTTATTTTTGCGCACATCATTGTGTGAGGTATTGTTGGATAAGCCTCTAAAAATGCAAGAAAAGTTATTGAGATTTTTTTCCTTAACTGAGTAGTTCGCGATATAGGGGTTTCTAAAGTCGTTAATAATGTGCCCCCCTCTAACTTTCCGACAATGTGGTGGTAAGTGTGGAGGGGGCATGACAAAAATTAAGGTAGTAGCAACCCAGCGGGAAAAGAAGCGCTCAAAGATGCAAACGGAAGCAACTCCTTGGAAGCTATGGAGTGATTCCCTTCCGTTGGACACTCCATGTCTTTTTAACATTACATGTCCGCAGGAGGAAGCAGTATAAAAGCTTTTTTTTACTGCTCCCAGCTTGCTGCTATGGTATGCAAGTGGAATCAGGTTCATATACTGCTCCCAGCTTGCTGCTATGGAATGCAAGGGGAATCAGGTTCATACTGCTCCCAGCTTGCTGCTATGGAATGCAAGTGGAATCAGGTTCATACTGTTCCCAGCTGTTCAACTTACTGAACATTTTGTTCACCTTACTGAACATTTTGTTCAACTTACCTTCTCTTTTATGAAAACACAAAACTGATTTTATTATAAAAACCACGCAAAAACGCACCAAAATCACTCAATAGAACGCAAAAATACGCACCTTACTTTACTGCACAGAAGATAAAACAGGAATGAGCAAGATTTCGCTTTGTTTTTCTTATGAGTCATGACTTGAAAACAAAAGGGAGAAGGTTCGGTCCCAGCGATCAATTGGGTTGATGCATACCTGCATTCCCCGGAATCAACAGGGAAGCAACATATTTTTCGCTCGCAAAAAGCTCAGTTAGGTGATCCCTACCTGCATTCCCCGGAATCAACAGGGAAGCAACATATTTTTCTCTCATAAAATTTACTGATTCCAAACCATGGAAATATGAACTAAGCACGGAACGGCTGTAAGCCAGATTTAGCGTACCACATTTCCTGATGTGTTAGAATAGGCTGTGTTCGTATGGTCGCTCAGTGCAGGCGTAAATATGAAGCCATATTCAGAAGGGGGCATACAATTCAAAATTTTCTGAAGTTCCTGCCTTAATGTCTATGCCCCCCTTACAATCTATTTACACGCTACCATTCACCGCTTGGCCCAGCTTGGCCTGATTCTTATTTAGCTCTCCCTCATAAATGCTGTTGCTGTTCTCCTCTAGGTAGGTCCCATTGAGGTGGTCGCTCATGTACAGGGTTCATACACGATATAGTCGTTCCGTGCTTAGTTTGTATTTCTATGTTCCAAACCCGCTTCCCTAGGAATGCCTGACCAAATTTCCCGCTGGGAATTTATAAACAAGATACGTTGACAAGTTTTTTAGATATCCGCAATCATCAGTTTTCAATAGCAGTAATATACTGGCATTGCATTATTCACACTTCAAATTGGCTTGATTTCGTAGCGTGTAGCAAAGCGCTCGTACACCCACTGTGTGCAGTGCATGGTCCTAGCACTTACTTATAAATTATTGTATGGTTTCTGCAAAATTATTTAATTTCAATGAGGATCAATTGTTTTTATTTTTACAATCCTCGCGAAATTAGGTTGAAGACGTTTGTGTGATTAGCAGCAGCAAAAAGCTGTCAACGACACGCGGTGTTCCCAGGCGGTCCCCCATCCAAGTACTATCCGCGCCCAATGCTGCTTAACTTCGGTGATCGGACGAGAACCGGTGTATCAGCATGGTATGGCCGTTGTCGAGGAAATGTGATTTCAAAAGCTACTTAAAGAACTAATGACAATCAAATCAAAATAGAATATTTGCGCGAAACTGAAGGCACACAGGACCATCGCCATCCTGTTGTCTGTTCTCTGTAATAAATACAATAAAAGGACGCAGTAGAAACAACGCTGCGAATTAAAACCGAAGGGCTTCACTGACTTGACTTTCGTCGAGTGTACGGCTGCAGCAAAAGTAGAATTAGAGATGCGAGCGTGCTGCCGTACTAGAGTCACGTCGCCATATCCAGCCAGCTATGGGTGCTGTTGCTGTCGCCTGCTTTGTTTTGAGTTACAGGCTTTCTTACACCTTTTGTTTTGTATAATAATTTATTTCACAATCTAAGGCTAAGGAAGTTATCATTTTAATTATTTTATTTATATTTGGTGCTTCTGAAATATTACTAGATGTTGAACTAACTTTCCAAAACACTTTCCGTCGACAACGGCCATACCATGCTGATACACCGGTTCTCGTCCGATCACCGAAGTTAAGCAGCATTGGGCGCGGATAGTACTTGGATGGGGGACCGCCTGGGAACACCGCGTGTCGTTGACAGCTTTTTGCTGCTGTTTATTTTGCTTTACTATTAATTATTTAGGGTCGTGCAAAATCATTAGCACCGCCAAGCATTTTGCGACATTTGCGGCACTTTAAAAAATATCATAATGCCAGTCAAATATATTTAGACAAATGTATAATCTTTATTAATGGCTCAACTGGGTATTTCATCAATTATAATTTTTGCTAATATTTTGTCACTCTGCTCCTACATTTCAGTACTTCTGATTACGTCGATGCGTAGACTCAATGCATTTGATTGTGCATTTCCCATTTAGGTGTACGATTGCACTTTTTTGTGCTCTACGTTTGTTTGAGCGTTAATACAAAATGTTTGCAGTTGCACCTTAAAGAGCTACTAGTGGTAGCGACAAAAATGTTGGCTAGTCAACACGTGTCAATACGTGGTGCTGTATACTGCATGTAAAATAAGCAGTAGCAAAAAGCTCTCAAAGACACGCGGTGTTATGCCTTAACTCCCCTTAAGGGGGGAGATACCTTTAGAACGGGTGAAATCAGTCAATTTTAATGAATTTTTTCCAAGGTGATAAAATAATTGGATCATTTACTACTTTTGACATCTTGTTAGTACATTATTAAAGTGTACAAAAACATGAGATTTTTTTTTTTTACAAAATGGCGGCTCTGCAGAATATTTCCTCAAGCGTCTGACACACAACTTTTGCCCCCAGGGTCCATCCGGATACTACCGAGAGCGATATTCAGCAATTGTTTACATAACGTTTGGGACGGCATCTGATTCTGTAACTTTCCGTAAACTTAATGTTATGGGTGATCGTGGTGATGATTCTATGCAGTAGCCTGTTCGATGCCGTTATAATTCGAAGTAATCTGTTTGTTGTACTTAATTCAAATCCATGATATTCAGAGTACAACCATAGACAAGTAACATATAGATGTCCATTCTGGTCCTAAAGCTCAATCCATTGAGCTTTCAATTTGGTAGCCTGATGTCGCCTGATCTTACTAACACATCCCTAACATGGCTCGACATATCATTTCGGGAGAGAGAGAAAATTGTTCGTTTAGCTCACGTTCGGGCAAAATCGGCTCCCGAGTGCTCCGAGTGCAAGCGAAAAATATTTCTTTATCTCCTCATTGCCTCCTGCAAGTGCAAGTGAGAAATGCATACTCCTGTCGTGAAAAATTACTTGTGCGGCACCATAGAAATACAAACTAAGCACGGAACGACTATATCGTGTATGAACCCTGTACATGAGCGACCACCTCAATGGGACCTACCTAGAGGAGAACAGCAACAGCATTTATGAGGGAGAGCTAAATAAGAATCAGGCCAAGCTGGGCCAAGCGGTGAATGGTAGCGTGTAAATAGATTGTAAGGGGGGCATAGACATTAAGGCAGGAACTTCAGAAAATTTTGAATTGTATGCCCCCTTCTGAATATGGCTTCATATTTACGCCTGCACTGAGCAACCATACGAACACAGCCTATTCTAACACATCAGGAAATGTGGTACGCTAAATCTGGCTTACAGCCGTTCCGTGCTTAGTTCATATTTCCATGTGTGGCACACAGGCCATAGACGAGTGCTCCGAGTGCAAGCGAGAAATATTTTTTTGGTGCCTCCTGCAAGTGCAAGCGAGAAATGCACACTCCTGTCCTGAATCAGTGATTGTGGACATGTACTCACTCCTCATTGCGTTAATGGAGCGGCCCGAAATTCATTCAGGCCCGGCTCTGTAGCTCAGCACGCGGGCAGCATGGATTCTGCGGTGGCGTGGCGGCGACATATCTCTTCCTCTTCTCTCGAGTCTCAGCCGTCCGTTAGCCACTGCAATTCGCTTACAGTATATTGGGTCGTCTGTTTGGAGTCGTCCTAAACCATGCCGATTTGCATACTTTCCCGTAGCCGTTATAGATTCCTAGTAAAACAACATTTTTTCTACGAATTTCGTGCCTCCTACTTCATCTTTCCGACCTTTTGACCAAAAAATAAGAGGCCCATGAGAAATGTATTTATTCTATCAGGCTAATAATTCCTAGAACAATCTTTTCTTGCAAAAGTTCTCAATTGGGCTGGTGAGCGGGCTCAATATGAAAATTGAAAAAGAGGCAGTGTTTTGAATTGAGAAATATTCTAAATATTTATCTCACGCACACAAACTTAAAGGAAGTTGAACTAGATGAGCTTTCCGCTCAGATTTGTTTTCATAGGAACAAATTTTGCTATGAGATTGGATATCTATCTATTATTTGTCTATGGTACAACCGTGGACGTATGCTGCATTGCCCTATTTCATAAGTACATCATTATTACAACATATTCTCTGAACGATCACCGTCCAGCTTCCCGACCGCAATTTCCCGAGAAACAATTTTCCGGACAACTCCTTTCCCGACACCATTTCCCCGAAACCATTTCCCCGACAACCTTTTACCCGACAACACTTTTCTCGAAAAACATTTTGGCCGATAGGTACTTTCCCGACAATATTCAGTCAGTAGACGTTTTGTAAAAGGAATATTTCAATCTGTCGGCAAAAGAGTTATCGGGAAAATTGTTTGTCGGGAAAGCGACCGGGAAGCTCCGTTGTTGGCAAAATTGTTTCTCGGGAAAGTGACTGAGAACTACTCTGAAAATCTCCCTGCCTATGTGCCGTATTGAATGAAGTAAACAAAAAACGAATATTTTCTTGTTATTGCTTCCGAACAAGCACACAAGGAGGTACTCCAATGCACCGAGCATTGGAAGTATTTGTGATTACCCCCAAAAGAGTTGATGCGGAGCCAAGTTAGTTTTACTGCTCGCATCTTCTAGCATGCGTATGTTAAAATCAGTAAAGAATAGATAGAAAGTTACATTCGCGAAGAGGCCTCCAAGAGTCTTGTTTTTTACTCCTTTTCCCACTAAATTGGTTCAGTGAGTTTTATATCTGAAGCAAAGTAAACATTAGGTTGAAGAAGTTTGTGTAGAATAGCAGCAGCAAAAAGCTGTCAACGACACGCGGTGTTCCCAGGCGGTCCCCCATCCAAGTACTATCCGCGCCCAATGCTGCTTAACTTCGGTGATCGGACGAGAACCGGTGTATCAGCATGGTATGGCCGTTGTCGAAGAAATGTGATTTCAAAAGCTACTTAAAGAACTAATGACAATCAAATCATAACAAAATATTTGCGCGAAACTGAAGGCACACAAACCAAAGGCTACAAGAACATCGCCATCCTGTTTGCTGTTCTCTGTAATAAATACAATAAAAGGACGCAGTAGAAACAACGCTGCGAATTAAAACCGAAGGGCTTCACTGACTTGACTTTCGTCGAGTGTACGGCTGCAGCAAAAGTAGAATTAGAGAAGCGAGCGTGCTGCCGTACTAGAGTCACGGCGCCATATCCAGCCAACTATGGGTGCTGTTGCTGTCGCCTGCTTTGTTTTGAGTTACAGGCTTTCTTACACCTTTTGTTTTGTGTAATAATTTATTTCACAATCTAAGGCTAAGGAAGTTATCATTTTAATTATTTTATTTATATTTGGTGCTTCTGAAATATTACTAGATGTTGAACTAACTTTCCAAAACACTTTCCGTCGACAACGGCCATACCATGCTGATACACCGGTTCTCGTCCGATCACCGAAGTTAAGCAGCATTGGGCGCGGATAGTACTTGGATGGGGGACCGCCTGGGAACACCGCGTGTCGTTGACAGCTTTTTGCTGCTGTTTATTTTGCTTTACTATTAATTATTTAGGGTCGTGCAAAATCATTAGCACCGCCAAGCATTTTGCGACATTTGCGGCACTTTAAAAAATATCATAATGCCAGTCAAATATATTTAGACAAATGTATAATCTTTATTAATGGCTCAACTGGGTATTTCATCAATTATAATTTTTGCTAATATTTTGTCACTCTGCTCCTAGATTTCAGTACTTCTGATTACGTCGATGCGTAGACTCAATGCATTTGATTGTGCATTTCCCATTTAGGTGTACGATTGCACTTTTTTGTGCTCTACGTTTGTTTGAGAGTTAGAAAATAGAAAATGTTTGCAGTTGCACCTTAAAGAGCTACTAGTGGTAACGACAGAAATGTTGGCTAGTCAACACGTGTCAATACGTGGTGCTGTATACTGCATGTCAAATAAGCAGTAGCAAAAAGCTGTCAAAGACACGCGGTGTTATGCCTTAACTCCCCTTAAGGGGGGAGATACCTTTAGAACGGGTGAAATCAGTCAATTTTAATGAATTTTTTTCAAAGTGATAAAATAATTGGATCATTTATTACTTTTGACATCTTGTTAGTACATTATTAAAGTGTACAAAACATGAGATTTTTTTTTTTGTGCAAAATGGCGGCTCTGCAGAATATTTCCTCAAGCGTCTCCCGCGAGTCATCGAAAACTGCTGCAGCTGTCAAAAATTTTCTATTTATCGGAAATAAAAGAGTTTTTTTTGTCGATTACTAACATATTAAAGGGAAGGATAATCCTATAAAATAATGAAAAAGTTAAAAATTGAAATTTATATGGGCTGTCTAATCAAAGCTCCAGATTTTTGGCTGTTTTTCAAGAGTTTTGACCTTAAAAAAAAATATTTATTAACCCGATATCTTTAAATTTTTAGGTATATCCTTCCGATAGCACTATAAAGAGAAACCTCTGAATATTTGAGCCTAATCGGTCAATAACTTTTTGAGTTACAGAACGAGCAGTTTTTTAAGACACAGTTTCGAGATAATCGCGTTCAACATTTGCATTGAAACTTTCGTTGGCATTCTGGGTATGGCCACCCAAGCATCTTTCCAGTAAATATTTTCTGGACAAATCTTCGTAAATTGGTAGAAGATGTTGTTTTATATCGTCGCCAAGTAAGAGAGTAAGCTATGAGACAAAAGAATACACAAACGTACTGTGAAAAGGCATTGCTCCGAGACAAGCTCTCCGACTACCTGGTTAATGACGGTATGCGGGCTCTGAAGTTTTTCCCAATAACTCTATTAATATTCAATATTTTGATTTGTCCTTTTGACAGTATATTGTTAACATATTATATATTAGAATTATGTAAAAAAAAAAATTAGATTTTTTGAAAATTCTAAAGGTATCTTCCCCCTTAATATACAGTATAATGCACCACTTCAAAAAATAGCGCATAGGAAAAGCAAATATATTCAGAAAAATCTTTGTCTTGTATTAACTTGTCATATTATTTTACTAAATAACAGTACAACTGGGTATTTCATTGATTATAATTGCTTATAACGACTCGGCCCCTAGATTTCGTTACTTCTGATTGGTGTAGAGTCATAGACTCAAGCACAGCTTTATACATTTGTAAAATCACGTTGTGGATTTTACTAAAGGGTTTTCGAAAAAAATAAATAAAAGTTCTAAACCACCATTAAAATTCTTTTATTTACTGGCTTCCTTAGACACTATAGTTTTTCATGAAGGCCTAGTCCAGTTGCTGCTGATTTTGCCGCCCCTGAAACAATAGAAAGACTTTTGAGTATTTAACTCAGTGAGCTCAGTCGCGCACAAACACACAAACAAACTGGGAGAGTCCTGCTCCCCCTTTCAGATAGGACGACCACACGTCCCTTGTTCCAGTTGACCTGCGCCACACGTCTGGCTCAACTGGTGGGCGATCACACGCCCAGATTCACACCAGGGGACATATTTCAACGTCGGGCGCCACACGCCCTTCACTGGTATCCAGCGGCACACGCCGGTTACCAGTGAACCACATTTATTCGCGACCGCACAATCACAAGCACAACGCCTGTCCTTAAAACTACCTAAATATATTCTATACTCGCGAATCTAAACTGCTGTCATGCAATCGTTTGCACAAAACTTCACTCACCTATTGCTCAACCTATCACTTTGCCTCTTCACCACTGAATAACCGCAGTAGCTGGCAGAAAGATGCTAGCGAAAATACTACCCGCGCAACTTAAGATGATCTATCGTGATCACCATAAAAAATTATTAACTCTTAGGAGTCGAGAGGACTTTTAAATTAAAAACACTTAAGTGGTTGTATAAGTTTATTAGGTCCTCCAGGGCCAAATCTTAAGATCAGACTGAATAATTCTAGCAAGAGACTCCCTGTTGGGAGTCGAGAGTTGAGTTGCGTTACCAGGAAATAGTGTTTCACGTTTTGCGACAACGTGATATTTGCTGTGTTCCCACGGAACTTGGGAACCGTGAGCACGGGAAATGTTTGCGTGGCAAAACCTTAGAATGAGATTGAAATTTCAAGACCGAGAAATATTTTTGGATTATTATTTCCAAGTTTTGAGGCATAGTTTCGTCTGGTAACGAAACTCGTACGCCTTTTTTAACCCTGCCTATTCTGCCATCGACCTAAACAAACATTTCTATCTCGTTACATTTGAATTGCACACCTTCGCTAGCGCAGATGCTGGCGACTGAGTCAGGTCTTTTCTTTGTTGGCGCACATGTTAAACCATGACTCATTTTAATTACCTCAGCAGCAGCTTGGGACGGTAAATGTTCCTTTAAATGAATATTGAGACTTTTTCCCAACTCTTACCTTCGTCGTGTAACACATTGGATTAAAGCCCCTCACAGACACACGAGTAACTCAGGCGAGCAATACTGTGGGACTCGGCTCGTACCCAATCAAGTTGATTCTGATTTTCAAATCGCTCGCAAGTCGCTTGGTTGGCGAGGGCACAGAGGGGGGAAAATTGATACGAGTAAAACCGAACTTAATAATTAGCCTGAGTAACTCAGTGTATCTGAATACACAATATTTACTAATATAAAACAAATAAAAACGCTTAACACTCTACTAATGCACTCAGCACATAAAGCGAGTTTTATATTTTACCTCAATATCCTTGTTTTCCTTTTTAAGGTTTCGCAGCCAAATGGCAAAAACGGAATCTTTACAATTTCGTCATGTCCGTCGTCTGTTAGCATGTCACAGCCTTTTAACTCCGCCATCTTTCCATCGATTCTGGTGAAATTTTACATGCAAGTGTCTTCTAAGAACCTCCACTTAGTTATGTACCTACATAATGAAATGCCAAAACAAAAATTAATTAGGGGTGGCGTTCCATACCTAGAACTGAGAAATGAAAATTTATTTTTGCGCACATCATTGTGTGAGGTATTGTTGGATAAGCCTCTAAAAATGCAAGAAAAGTTATTGAGATTTTTTTCCTTAACTGAGTAGTTCGCGATATAGGGGTTTCTAAAGTCGTTAATAATGTGCCCCCCTCTAACTTTCCGACAATGTGGTGGTAAGTGTGGAGGGGGCATGACAAAAATTAAGGTAGTAGCAACCCAGCGGGAAAAGAAGCGCTCAAAGATGCAAACGGAAGCAACTCCTTGGAAGCTATGGAGTGATTCCCTTCCGTTGGACACTCCATGTCTTTTTAACATTACATGTCCGCAGGAGGAAGCAGTATAAAAGCTTTTTTTTACTGCTCCCAGCTTGCTGCTATGGTATGCAAGTGGAATCAGGTTCATATACTGCTCCCAGCTTGCTGCTATGGAATGCAAGGGGAATCAGGTTCATACTGCTGCCAGCTTGCTGCTATGGAATGCAAGTGGAATCAGGTTCATACTGTTCCCAGCTGTTCAACTTACTGAACATTTTGTTCACCTTACTGAACATTTTGTTCAACTTACCTTCTCTTTTATGAAAACACAAAACTGATTTTATTATAAAAACCACGCAAAAACGCACCAAAATCACTCAATAGAACGCAAAAATACGCACCTTACTTTACTGCACAGAAGATAAAACAGGAATGAGCAAGATTTCGCTTTGTTTTTCTTATGAGTCATGACTTGAAAACAAAAGGGAGAAGGTTCGGTCCCAGCGATCAATTGGGTTGATGCATACCTGCATTCCCCGGAATCAACAGGGAAGCAACATATTTTTCGCTCGCAAAAAGCTCAGTTAGGTGATCCCTACCTGCATTCCCCGGAATCAACAGGGAAGCAACATATTTTTCTCTCATAAAATTTACTGATTCCAAACCCGCTTCCCTAGGAATGCCTGACCAAATTTCCCGCTGGGAATTTATAAACAAGATACGTTGACAAGTTTTTTAGATATCCGCAATCATCAGTTTTCAATAGCAGTAATATACTGGCATTGCATTATTCACACTTCAAATTGGCTTGATTTCGTAGCGTGTAGCAAAGCGCTCGTACACCCACTGTGTGCAGTGCATGGTCCTAGCACTTACTTATAAATTATTGTATGGTTTCTGCAAAATTATTTAATTTCAATGAGGATCAATTGTTTTTATTTTTACAATCCTCGCGAAATTAGGTTGAAGACGTTTGTGTGATTAGCAGCAGCAAAAAGCTGTCAACGACACGCGGTGTTCCCAGGCGGTCCCCCATCCAAGTACTATCCGCGCCCAATGCTGCTTAACTTCGGTGATCGGACGAGAACCGGTGTATCAGCATGGTATGGCCGTTGTCGAGGAAATGTGATTTCAAAAGCTACTTAAAGAACTAATGACAATCAAATCAAAATAGAATATTTGCGCGAAACTGAAGGCACACAGGACCATCGCCATCCTGTTTGCTGTTCTCTGTAATAAATACAATAAAAGGACGCAGTAGAAACAACGCTGCGAATTAAAACCGAAGGGCTTCACTGACTTGACTTTCGTCGAGTGTACGGCTGCAGCAAAAGTAGAATTAGAGAAGCGAGCGTGCTGCCGTACTAGAGTCACGGCGCCATATCCAGCCAACTATGGGTGCTGTTGCTGTCGCCTGCTTTGTTTTGAGTTACAGGCTTTCTTACACCTTTTGTTTTGTGTAATAATTTATTTCACAATCTAAGGCTAAGGAAGTTATCATTTTAATTATTTTATTTATATTTGGTGCTTCTGAAATATTACTAGATGTTGAACTAACTTTCCAAAACACTTTCCGTCGACAACGGCCATACCATGCTGATACACCGGTTCTCGTCCGATCACCGAAGTTAAGCAGCATTGGGCGCGGATAGTACTTGGATGGAGGACCGCCTGGGAACACCGCGTGTCGTTGACAGCTTTTTGCTGCTGTTTATTTTGCTTTACTATTAATTATTTAGGGTCGTGCAAAATCATTAGCACCGCCAAGCATTTTGCGACATTTGCGGCACTTTAAAAAATATCATAATGCCAGTCAAATATATTTAGACAAATGTATAATCTTTATTAATGGCTCAACTGGGTATTTCATCAATTATAATTTTTGCTAATATTTTGTCACTCTGCTCCTACATTTCAGTACTTCTGATTACGTCGATGCGTAGACTCAATGCATTTGATTGTGCATTTCCCATTTAGGTGTACGATTGCACTTTTTTGTGCTCTACGTTTGTTTGAGAGTTAGAAAATAGAAAATGTTTGCAGTTGCACCTTAAAGAGCTACTAGTGGTAACGACAGAAATGTTGGCTAGTCAACACGTGTCAATACGTGGTGCTGTATACTGCATGTCAAATAAGCAGTAGCAAAAAGCTGTCAAAGACACGCGGTGTTATGCCTTAACTCCCCTTAAGGGGGGAGATACCTTTAGAACGGGTGAAATCAGTCAATTTTAATGAATTTTTTTCAAGGTGATAAAATAATTGGATCATTTATTACTTTTGACATCTTGTTAGTACATTATTAAAGTGTACAAAAACATGAGATTTTTTTTTTTGTGCAAAATGGCGGCTCTGCAGAATATTTCCTCAAGCGTCTCCCGCGAGTCATCGAAAACTGCTGCAGCTGTCAAAAATTTTCTATTTATCGGAAATAAAAGAGTTTTTTTTGTCGATTACTAACATATTAAAGGGAAGGATAATCCTATAAAATAATGAAAAAGTTAAAAATTGAAATTTATATGGGCTGTTTAATCAAAGCTCCAGATTTTTGGCTGTTTTTCAAGAGTTTTGACCTTAAAAAAAAATATTTATTAACCCGATATCTTTAAATTTTTAGGTATATCCTTCCGATAGCACTATAAAGAGAAACCTCTGAATATTTCAGCCTAATCGGTCAATAACTTTTTGAGTTACAGAACGAGCAGTTTTTTAAGACACAGTTTCGAGATAATCGCGTTCAACATTTGCATTGAAACTTTCGTTGGCATTCTGGGTATGGCCACCCAAGCATCTTTCCAGTAAATATTTTCTGGACAAATCTTCGTAAATTGGTAGAAGATGTTGTTTTATATCGTCGCCAAGTAAGAGAGTAAGCTATGAGACAAAAGAATACACAAACGTACTGTGAAAAGGCATTGCTCCGAGACAAGCTCTCCGACTACCTGGTTAATGACGGTATGCGGGCTCTGAAGTTTTTCCCAATAACTCTATTAATATTCAATATTTTGATTTGTCCTTTTGACAGTATATTGTTAACATATTATATATTAGAATTATGTAAAAAAAAAAATTAGATTTTTTGAAAATTCTAAAGGTATCTTCCCCCTTAATATACAGTATAATGCACCACTTCAAAAAATAGCGCATAGGAAAAGCAAATATATTCAGAAAAATCTTTGTCTTGTATTAACTTGTCATATTATTTTACTAAATAACAGTACAACTGGGTATTTCATTGATTATAATTGCTTATAACGACTCGGCCCCTAGATTTCGTTACTTCTGATTGGTGTAGAGTCATAGACTCAAGCACAGCTTTATACATTTGTAAAATCACGTTGTGGATTTTACTAAAGGGTTTTCGAAAAAAATAAATAAAAGTTCTAAACCACCATTAAAATTCTTTTATTTACTGGCTTCCTTAGACACTATAGTTTTTCATGAAGGCCTAGTCCAGTTGCTGCTGATTTTGCCGCCCCTGAAACAATAGAAAGACTTTTGAGTATTTAACTCAGTGAGCTCAGTCGCGCACAAACACACAAACAAACTGGGAGAGTCCTGCTCCCCCTTTCAGATAGGACGACCACACGTCCCTTGTTCCAGTTGACCTGCGCCACACGTCTGGCTCAACTGGTGGGCGATCACACGCCCAGATTCACACCAGGGGACATATTTCAACGTCGGGCGCCACACGCCCTTCACTGGTATCCAGCGGCACACGCCGGTTACCAGTGAACCACATTTATTCGCGACCGCACAATCACAAGCACAACGCCTGTCCTTAAAACTACCTAAATATATTCTATACTCGCGAATCTAAACTGCTGTCATGCAATCGTTTGCACAAAACTTCACTCACCTATTGCTCAACCTATCACTTTGCCTCTTCACCACTGAATAACCGCAGTAGCTGGCAGAAAGATGCTAGCGAAAATACTACCCGCGCAACTTAAGATGATCTATCGTGATCACCATAAAAAATTATTAACTCTTAGGAGTCGAGAGGACTTTTAAATTAAAAACACTTAAGTGGTTGTATAAGTTTATTAGGTCCTCCAGGGCCAAATCTTAAGATCAGACTGAATAATTCTAGCAAGAGACTCCCTGTTGGGAGTCGAGAGTTGAGTTGCGTTACCAGGAAATAGTGTTTCACGTTTTGCGACAACGTGATATTTGCTGTGTTCCCACGGAACTTGGGAACCGTGAGCACGGGAAATGTTTGCGTGGCAAAACCTTAGAATGAGATTGAAATTTCAAGACCGAGAAATATTTTTGGATTATTATTTCCAAGTTTTGAGGCATAGTTTCGTCTGGTAACGAAACTCGTACGCCTTTTTTAACCCTGCCTATTCTGCCATCGACCTAAACAAACATTTCTATCTCGTTACATTTGAATTGCACACCTTCGCTAGCGCAGATGCTGGCGACTGAGTCAGGTCCTTTCTTTGTTGGCGCACATGTTAAACCATGACTCATTTTAATTACCTCAGCAGCAGCTTGGGACGGTAAATGTTCCTTTAAATGAATATTGAGACTTTTTCCCAACTCTTACCTTCGTCGTGTAACACATTGGATTAAAGCCCCTCACAGACACACGAGTAACTCAGGCGAGCAATACTGTGGGACTCGGCTCGTACCCAATCAAGTTGATTCTGATTTTCAAATCGCTCGCAAGTCGCTTGGTTGGCGTGGGCACAGAGGGGGGAAAATTGATACGAGTAAAACCGAACTTAATAATTAGCCTGAGTAACTCAGTGTATCTGAATACACAATATTTACTAATATAAAACAAATAAAAACGCTTAACACTCTACTAATGCACTCAGCACATAAAGCGAGTTTTATATTTTACCTCAATATCCTTGTTTTCCTTTTTAAGGTTTCGCAGCCAAATGGCAAAAACGGAATCTTTACAATTTCGTCATGTCCGTCGTCTGTTAGCATGTCACAGCCTTTTAACTCCGCCATCTTTCCATCGATTCTGGTGAAATTTTACATGCAAGTGTCTTCTAAGAACCTCCACTTAGTTATGTACCTACATAATGAAATGCCAAAACAAAAATTAATTAGGGGTGGCGTTCCATACCTAGAACTGAGAAATGAAAATTTATTTTTGCGCACATCATTGTGTGAGGTATTGTTGGATAAGCCTCTAAAAATGCAAGAAAAGTTATTGAGATTTTTTTCCTTAACTGAGTAGTTCGCGATATAGGGGTTTCTAAAGTCGTTAATAATGTGCCCCCCTCTAACTTTCCGACAATGTGGTGGTAAGTGTGGAGGGGGCATGACAAAAATTAAGGTAGTAGCAACCCAGCGGGAAAAGAAGCGCTCAAAGATGCAAACGGAAGCAACTCCTTGGAAGCTATGGAGTGATTCCCTTCCGTTGGACACTCCATGTCTTTTTAACATTACATGTCCGCAGGAGGAAGCAGTATAAAAGCTTTTTTTTACTGCTCCCAGCTTGCTGCTATGGTATGCAAGTGGAATCAGGTTCATATACTGCTCCCAGCTTGCTGCTATGGAATGCAAGGGGAATCAGGTTCATACTGCTCCCAGCTTGCTGCTATGGAATGCAAGTGGAATCAGGTTCATACTGCTCCCAGCTGTTCAACTTACTGAACATTTTGTTCACCTTACTGAACATTTTGTTCAACTTACCTTCTCTTTTATGAAAACACAAAACTGATTTTATTATAAAAACCACGCAAAAACGCACCAAAATCACTCAATAGAACGCAAAAATACGCACCTTACTTTACTGCACAGAAGATAAAACAGGAATGAGCAAGATTTCGCTTTGTTTTTCTTATGAGTCATGACTTGAAAACAAAAGGGAGAAGGTTCGGTCCCAGCGATCAATTGGGTTGATGCATACCTGCATTCCCCGGAATCAACAGGGAAGCAACATATTTTTCGCTCGCAAAAAGCTCAGTTAGGTGATCCCTACCTGCATTCCCCGGAATCAACAGGGAAGCAACATATTTTTCTCTCATAAAATTTACTGATTCCAAACCCGCTTCCCTAGGAATGCCTGACCAAATTTCCCGCTGGGAATTTATAAACAAGATACGTTGACAAGTTTTTTAGATATCCGCAATCATCAGTTTTCAATAGCAGTAATATACTGGCATTGCATTATTCACACTTCAAATTGGCTTGATTTCGTAGCGTGTAGCAAAGCGCTCGTACACCCACTGTGTGCAGTGCATGGTCCTAGCACTTACTTATAAATTATTGTATGGTTTCTGCAAAATTATTTAATTTCAATGAGGATCAATTGTTTTTATTTTTACAATCCTCGCGAAATTAGGTTGAAGACGTTTGTGTGATTAGCAGCAGCAAAAAGCTGTCAACGACACGCGGTGTTCCCAGGCGGTCCCCCATCCAAGTACTATCCGCGCCCAATGCTGCTTAACTTCGGTGATCGGACGAGAACCGGTGTATCAGCATGGTATGGCCGTTGTCGAGGAAATGTGATTTCAAAAGCTACTTAAAGAACTAATGACAATCAAATCAAAATAGAATATTTGCGCGAAACTGAAGGCACACAGGACCATCGCCATCCTGTTGTCTGTTCTCTGTAATAAATACAATAAAAGGACGCAGTAGAAACAACGCTGCGAATTAAAACCGAAGGGCTTCACTGACTTGACTTTCGTCGAGTGTACGGCTGCAGCAAAAGTAGAATTAGAGATGCGAGCGTGCTGCCGTACTAGAGTCACGGCGCCATATCCAGCCAACTATGGGTGCTGTTGCTGTCGCCTGCTTTGTTTTGAGTTACAGGCTTTCTTACACCTTTTGTTTTGTGTAATAATTTATTTCACAATCTAAGGCTAAGGAAGTTATCATTTTAATTATTTTATTTATATTTGGTGCTTCTGAAATATTACTAGATGTTGAACTAACTTTCCAAAACACTTTCCGTCGACAACGGCCATACCATGCTGATACACCGGTTCTCGTCCGATCACCGAAGTTAAGCAGCATTGGGCGCGGATAGTACTTGGATGGAGGACCGCCTGGGAACACCGCGTGTCGTTGACAGCTTTTTGCTGCTGTTTATTTTGCTTTACTATTAATTATTTAGGGTCGTGCAAAATCATTAGCACCGCCAAGCATTTTGCGACATTTGCGGCACTTTAAAAAATATCATAATGCCAGTCAAATATATTTAGACAAATGTATAATCTTTATTAATGGCTCAACTGGGTATTTCATCAATTATAATTTTTGCTAATATTTTGTCACTCTGCTCCTAGATTTCAGTACTTCTGATTACGTCGATGCGTAGACTCAATGCATTTGATTGTGCATTTCCCATTTAGGTGTACGATTGCACTTTTTTGTGCTCTGCGTTTGTTTGAGAGTTAGAAAATAGAAAATGTTTGCAGTTGCACCTTAAAGAGCTACTAGTGGTAACGACAGAAATGTTGGCTAGTCAACACGTGTCAATACGTGGTGCTGTATACTGCATGTCAAATAAGCAGTAGCAAAAAGCTGTCAAAGACACGCGGTGTTATGCCTTAACTCCCCTTAAGGGGGGAGATACCTTTAGAACGGGTGAAATCAGTCAATTTTAATGAATTTTTTTCAAGGTGATAAAATAATTGGATCATTTATTACTTTTGACATCTTGTTAGTACATTATTAAAGTGTACAAAAACATGAGATTTTTTTTTGTTTTGTGCAAAATGGCGGCTCTGCAGAATATTTCCTCAAGCGTCTCCCGCGAGTCATCGAAAACTGCTGCAGCTGTCAAAAATTTTCTATTTATCGGAAATAAAAGAGTTTTTTTTGTCGATTACTAACATATTAAAGGGAAGGATAATCCTATAAAATAATGAAAAAGTTAAAAATTGAAATTTATATGGGCTGTTTAATCAAAGCTCCAGATTTTTGGCTGTTTTTCAAGAGTTTTGACCTTAAAAAAAAATATTTATTAACCCGATATCTTTAAATTTTCAGGTATATCCTTCCGATAGCACTATAAAGAGAAACCTCTGAATATTTCAGCCTAATCGGTCAATAACTTTTTGAGTTACAGAACGAGCAGTTTTTTAAGACACAGTTTCGAGATAATCGCGTTCAACATTTGCATTGAAACTTTCGTTGGCATTCTGGGTATGGCCACCCAAGCATCTTTCCAGTAAATATTTTCTGGACAAATCTTCGTAAATTGGTAGAAGATGTTGTTTTATATCGTCGCCAAGTAAGAGAGTAAGCTATGAGACAAAAGAATACACAAACGTACTGTGAAAAGGCATTGCTCCGAGACAAGCTCTCCGACTACCTGGTTAATGACGGTATGCGGGCTCTGAAGTTTTTCCCAATAACTCTATTAATATTCAATATTTTGATTTGTCCTTTTGACAGTATATTGTTAACATATTATATATTCGAATTATGTAAAAAAAAAAATTCGATTTTTTGAAAATTCTAAAGGTATCTTCCCCCTTAATATACAGTATAATGCACCACTTCAAAAAATAGCGCATAGGAAAAGCAAATATATTCAGAAAAATCTTTGTCTTGTATTAACTTGTCATATTATTTTACTAAATAACAGTACAACTGGGTATTTCATTGATTATAATTGCTTATAACTACTCGGCCCATAGATTTCGTTACGTCTGATTGGTGTAGGGTCATAGACTCAAGCACAGCTTTATACATTTGTAAAATCACGTTGTGGATTTTACTAAAGGGTTTTCGAAAAAAATAAATAAAAGTTCTAAACCACCATTAAAATTCTTTTATTTACTGGCTTCCTTAGACACTATAGTTTTTCATGAAGGCCTAGTCCAGTTGCTGCTGATTTTGCCGCCCCTGAAACAATAGAAAGACTTTTGAGTATTTAACTCAGTGAGCTCAGTCGCGCACAAACACACAAACAAACTGGGAGAGTCCTGCTCCCCCTTTCAGACAATAGGACGACCACACGTCCCTTGTTCCAGTTGACCTGCGCCACACGTCTGGCTCAACTGGTGGGCGATCACACGCCCAGATTCACACCAGGGGACATATTTCAACGTCGGGCGCCACACGCCCTTCACTGGTATCCAGCGGCACACGTCGGTTACCAGTGAACCACATTTATTCGCGACCGCACAATCACAAACACTTAACGCCTGTCCTTAAAACTACCTAAATATAGTCTATCCTCGCGAATCTGAACTGCTGTCATGCAATCGTTTGCACAAAACTTCACTCACCTATTGCTCAACCTATCACTTTGCCTCTTCACCACTGAATAACCGCAGTAGCTGGCAGAACGATGCTAGCGAAAATACTACCCGCGCAACTTAAGATGATCTATCGTGATCACCATAAAAAATTATTAACTCTTAGGAGTCGAGAGGACTTTTAAATTAAAAACACTTAAGTGGTTGTATAAGTTTATTAGGTCCTCCAGGGCCAAATCTTAAGATCAGACTGAATAATTCTAGCAAGAGACTCCCTGTTGGGAGTCGAGAGTTGAGTTGCGTTACCAGGAAATAGTGTTTCACGTTTTGCGACAACGTGATATTTGCTGTGTTCCCACGGAACTTGGGAACCGTAAGCACGGGAAATGTTTGCGTGGCAAAACCTTAGAATGAGATTGAAATTTCAAGACCGAGAAATATTTTTGGATTATTATTTCCAAGTTTTGAGGCATAGTTTCGTCTGGTAACGAAACTCGTACGCCTTTTTTAACCCTGCCTATTCTGCCATCGACCTAAACAAACATTTCTATCTCGTTACATTTGAATTGCACACCTTCGCTAGCGCAGATGCTGGCGACTGAGTCAGGTCCTTTCTTTGTTGGCGCACATGTTAAACCATGACTCATTTTAATTACCTCAGCAGCAGCTTGGGACGGTAAATGTTCCTTTAAATGAATATTGAGACTTTTTCCCAACTCTTACCTTCGTCGTGTAACACATTGGATTAAAGCCCCTCACAGACACACGAGTAACTCAGGCGAGCAATACTGTGGGACTCGGCTCGTACCCAATCAAGTTGATTCTGATTTTCAAATCGCTCGCAAGTCGCTTGGTTGGCGTGGGCACAGAGGGGGGAAAATTGATACGAGTAAAACCGAACTTAATAATTAGCCTGAGTAACTCAGTGTATCTGAATACACAATATTTACTAATATAAAACAAATAAAAACGCTTAACACTCTACTAATGCACTCAGCACATAAAGCGAGTTTTATATTTTACCTCAATATCCTTGTTTTCCTTTTTAAGGTTTCGCAGCCAAATGGCAAAAACGGAATCTTTACAATTTCGTCATGTCCGTCGTCTGTTAGCATGTCACAGCCTTTTAACTCCGCCATCTTTCCATCGATTCTGGTGAAATTTTACATGCAAGTGTCTTCTAAGAACCTCCACTTAGTTATGTACCTACATAATGAAATGCCAAAACAAAAATTAATTAGGGGTGGCGTTCCATACCTAGAACTGAGAAATGAAAATTTATTTTTGCGCACATCATTGTGTGAGGTATTGTTGGATAAGCCTCTAAAAATGCAAGAAAAGTTATTGAGATTTTTTTCCTTAACTGAGTAGTTCGCGATATAGGGGTTTCTAAAGTCGTTAATAATGTGCCCCCCTCTAACTTTCCGACAATGTGGTGGTAAGTGTGGAGGGGGCATGACAAAAATTAAGGTAGTAGCAACCCAGCGGGAAAAGAAGCGCTCAAAGATGCAAACGGAAGCAACTCCTTGGAAGCTATGGAGTGATTCCCTTCCGTTGGACACTCCATGTCTTTTTAACATTACATGTCCGCAGGAGGAAGCAGTATAAAAGCTTTTTTTTACTGCTCCCAGCTTGCTGCTATGGTATGCAAGTGGAATCAGGTTCATATACTGCTCCCAGCTTGCTGCTATGGAATGCAAGGGGAATCAGGTTCATACTGCTCCCAGCTTGCTGCTATGGAATGCAAGTGGAATCAGGTTCATACTGTTCCCAGCTGTTCAACTTACTGAACATTTTGTTCACCTTACTGAACATTTTGTTCAACTTACCTTCTCTTTTATGAAAACACAAAACTGATTTTATTATAAAAACCACGCAAAAACGCACCAAAATCACTCAATAGAACGCAAAAATACGCACCTTACTTTACTGCACAGAAGATAAAACAGGAATGAGCAAGATTTCGCTTTGTTTTTCTTATGAGTCATGACTTGAAAACAAAAGGGAGAAGGTTCGGTCCCAGCGATCAATTGGGTTGATGCATACCTGCATTCCCCGGAATCAACAGGGAAGCAACATATTTTTCGCTCGCAAAAAGCTCAGTTAGGTGATCCCTACCTGCATTCCCCGGAATCAACAGGGAAGCAACATATTTTTCTCTCATAAAATTTACTGATTCCAAACCCGCTTCCCTAGGAATGCCTGACCAAATTTCCCGCTGGGAATTTATAAACAAGATACGTTGACAAGTTTTTTAGATATCCGCAATCATCAGTTTTCAATAGCAGTAATATACTGGCATTGCATTATTCACACTTCAAATTGGCTTGATTTCGTAGCGTGTAGCAAAGCGCTCGTACACCCACTGTGTGCAGTGCATGGTCCTAGCACTTACTTATAAATTATTGTATGGTTTCTGCAAAATTATTTAATTTCAATGAGGATCAATTGTTTTTATTTTTACAATCCTCGCGAAATTAGGTTGAAGACGTTTGTGTGATTAGCAGCAGCAAAAAGCTGTCAACGACACGCGGTGTTCCCAGGCGGTCCCCCATCCAAGTACTATCCGCGCCCAATGCTGCTTAACTTCGGTGATCGGACGAGAACCGGTGTATCAGCATGGTATGGCCGTTGTCGAGGAAATGTGATTTCAAAAGCTACTTAAAGAACTAATGACAATCAAATCAAAATAGAATATTTGCGCGAAACTGAAGGCACACAGGACCATCGCCATCCTGTTGTCTGTTCTCTGTAATAAATACAATAAAAGGACGCAGTAGAAACAACGCTGCGAATTAAAACCGAAGGGCTTCACTGACTTGACTTTCGTCGAGTGTACGGCTGCAGCAAAAGTAGAATTAGAGATGCGAGCGTGCTGCCGTACTAGAGTCACGTCGCCATATCCAGCCAGCTATGGGTGCTGTTGCTGTCGCCTGCTTTGTTTTGAGTTACAGGCTTTCTTACACCTTTTGTTTTGTATAATAATTTATTTCACAATCTAAGGCTAAGGAAGTTATCATTTTAATTATTTTATTTATATTTGGTGCTTCTGAAATATTACTAGATGTTGAACTAACTTTCCAAAACACTTTCCGTCGACAACGGCCATACCATGCTGATACACCGGTTCTCGTCCGATCACCGAAGTTAAGCAGCATTGGGCGCGGATAGTACTTGGATGGGGGACCGCCTGGGAACACCGCGTGTCGTTGACAGCTTTTTGCTGCTGTTTATTTTGCTTTACTATTAATTATTTAGGGTCGTGCAAAATCATTAGCACCGCCAAGCATTTTGCGACATTTGCGGCACTTTAAAAAATATCATAATGCCAGTCAAATATATTTAGACAAATGTATAATCTTTATTAATGGCTCAACTGGGTATTTCATCAATTATAATTTTTGCTAATATTTTGTCACTCTGCTCCTACATTTCAGTACTTCTGATTACGTCGATGCGTAGACTCAATGCATTTGATTGTGCATTTCCCATTTAGGTGTACGATTGCACTTTTTTGTGCTCTACGTTTGTTTGAGCGTTAATACAAAATGTTTGCAGTTGCACCTTAAAGAGCTACTAGTGGTAGCGACAAAAATGTTGGCTAGTCAACACGTGTCAATACGTGGTGCTGTATACTGCATGTAAAATAAGCAGTAGCAAAAAGCTCTCAAAGACACGCGGTGTTATGCCTTAACTCCCCTTAAGGGGGGAGATACCTTTAGAACGGGTGAAATCAGTCAATTTTAATGAATTTTTTCCAAGGTGATAAAATAATTGGATCATTTACTACTTTTGACATCTTGTTAGTACATTATTAAAGTGTACAAAAACATGAGATTTTTTTTTTTTACAAAATGGCGGCTCTGCAGAATATTTCCTCAAGCGTCTGACACACAACTTTTGCCCCCAGGGTCCATCCGGATACTACCGAGAGCGATATTCAGCAATTGTTTACATAACGTTTGGGACGGCATCTGATTCTGTAACTTTCCGTAAACTTAATGTTATGGGTGATCGTGGTGATGATTCTATGCAGTAGCCTGTTCGATGCCGTTATAATTCGAAGTAATCTGTTTGTTGTACTTAATTCAAATCCATGATATTCAGAGTACAACCATAGACAAGTAACATATAGATGTCCATTCTGGTCCTAAAGCTCAATCCATTGAGCTTTCAATTTGGTAGCCTGATGTCGCCTGATCTTACTAACACATCCCTAACATGGCTCGACATATCATTTCGGGAGAGAGAGAAAATTGTTCGTTTAGCTCACGTTCGGGCAAAATCGGCTCCCGAGTGCTCCGAGTGCAAGCGAAAAATATTTCTTTATCTCCTCATTGCCTCCTGCAAGTGCAAGTGAGAAATGCATACTCCTGTCGTGAAAAATTACTTGTGCGGCACCATAGAAATACAAACTAAGCACGGAACGACTATATCGTGTATGAACCCTGTACATGAGCGACCACCTCAATGGGACCTACCTAGAGGAGAACAGCAACAGCATTTATGAGGGAGAGCTAAATAAGAATCAGGCCAAGCTGGGCCAAGCGGTGAATGGTAGCGTGTAAATAGATTGTAAGGGGGGCATAGACATTAAGGCAGGAACTTCAGAAAATTTTGAATTGTATGCCCCCTTCTGAATATGGCTTCATATTTACGCCTGCACTGAGCGACCATACGAACACAGCCTATTCTAACACATCAGGAAATGTGGTACGCTAAATCTGGCTTACAGCCGTTCCGTGCTTAGTTCATATTTCCATGTGCGGCACACAGGCCATAGACGAGTGCTCCGAGTGCAAGCGAGAAATATTTTTTTGGTGCCTCCTGCAAGTGCAAGCGAGAAATGCACACTCCTGTCCTGAATCAGTGATTGTGGACATGTACTCACTCCTCATTGCGTTAATGGAGCGGCCCGAAATTCATTCAGGCCCGGCTCTGTAGCTCAGCACGCGGGCAGCATGGATTCTGCGGTGGCGTGGCGGCGACATATCTCTTCCTCTTCTCTCGAGTCTCAGCCGTCCGTTAGCCACTGCAATTCGCTTACAGTATATTGGGTCGTCTGTTTGGAGTCGTCCTAAACCATGCCGATTTGCATACTTTCCCGTAGCCGTTATAGATTCCTAGTAAAACAACATTTTTTCTACGAATTTCGTGCCTCCTACTTCATCTTTCCGACCTTTTGACCAAAAAATAAGAGGCCCATGAGAAATGTATTTATTCTATCAGGCTAATAATTCCTAGAACAATCTTTTCTTGCAAAAGTTCTCAATTGGGCTGGTGAGCGGGCTCAATATGAAAATTGAAAAAGAGGCAGTGTTTTGAATTGAGAAATATTCTAAATATTTATCTCACGCACACAAACTTAAAGGAAGTTGAACTAGATGAGCTTTCCGCTCAGATTTGTTTTCATAGGAACAAATTTTGCTATGAGATTGGATATCTATCTATTATTTGTCTATGGTACAACCGTGGACGTATGCTGCATTGCCCTATTTCATAAGTACATCATTATTACAACATATTCTCTGAACGATCACCGTCCAGCTTCCCGACCGCAATTTCCCGAGAAACAATTTTCCGGACAACTCCTTTCCCGACACCATTTCCCCGAAACCATTTCCCCGACAACCTTTTACCCGACAACACTTTTCTCGAAAAACATTTTGGCCGATAGGTACTTTCCCGACAATATTCAGTCAGTAGACGTTTTGTAAAAGGAATATTTCAATCTGTCGGCAAAAGAGTTATCGGGAAAATTGTTTGTCGGGAAAGCGACCGGGAAGCTCCGTTGTTGGCAAAATTGTTTCTCGGGAAAGTGACTGAGAACTACTCTGAAAATCTCCCTGCCTATGTGCCGTATTGAATGAAGTAAACAAAAAACGAATATTTTCTTGTTATTGCTTCCGAACAAGCACACAAGGAGGTACTCCAATGCACCGAGCATTGGAAGTATTTGTGATTACCCCCAAAAGAGTTGATGCGGAGCCAAGTTAGTTTTACTGCTCGCATCTTCTAGCATGCGTATGTTAAAATCAGTAAAGAATAGATAGAAAGTTACATTCGCGAAGAGGCCTCCAAGAGTCTTGTTTTTTACTCCTTTTCCCACTAAATTGGTTCAGTGAGTTTTATATCTGAAGCAAAGTAAACATTAGGTTGAAGAAGTTTGTGTAGAATAGCAGCAGCAAAAAGCTGTCAACGACACGCGGTGTTCCCAGGCGGTCCCCCATCCAAGTACTATCCGCGCCCAATGCTGCTTAACTTCGGTGATCGGACGAGAACCGGTGTATCAGCATGGTATGGCCGTTGTCGAAGAAATGTGATTTCAAAAGCTACTTAAAGAACTAATGACAATCAAATCATAACAGAATATTTGCGCGAAACTGAAGGCACACAAACCAAAGGCTACAAGAACATCGCCATCCTGTTTGCTGTTCTCTGTAATAAATACAATAAAAGGACGCAGTAGAAACAACGCTGCGAATTAAAACCGAAGGGCTTCACTGACTTGACTTTCGTCGAGTGTACGGCTGCAGCAAAAGTAGAATTAGAGAAGCGAGCGTGCTGCCGTACTAGAGTCACGGCGCCATATCCAGCCAACTATGGGTGCTGTTGCTGTCGCCTGCTTTGTTTTGAGTTACAGGCTTTCTTACACCTTTTGTTTTGTGTAATAATTTATTTCACAATCTAAGGCTAAGGAAGTTATCATTTTAATTATTTTATTTATATTTGGTGCTTCTGAAATATTACTAGATGTTGAACTAACTTTCCAAAACACTTTCCGTCGACAACGGCCATACCATGCTGATACACCGGTTCTCGTCCGATCACCGAAGTTAAGCAGCATTGGGCGCGGATAGTACTTGGATGGGGGACCGCCTGGGAACACCGCGTGTCGTTGACAGCTTTTTGCTGCTGTTTATTTTGCTTTACTATTAATTATTTAGGGTCGTGCAAAATCATTAGCACCGCCAAGCATTTTGCGACATTTGCGGCACTTTAAAAAATATCATAATGCCAGTCAAATATATTTAGACAAATGTATAATCTTTATTAATGGCTCAACTGGGTATTTCATCAATTATAATTTTTGCTAATATTTTGTCACTCTGCTCCTAGATTTCAGTACTTCTGATTACGTCGATGCGTAGACTCAATGCATTTGATTGTGCATTTCCCATTTAGGTGTACGATTGCACTTTTTTGTGCTCTACGTTTGTTTGAGAGTTAGAAAATAGAAAATGTTTGCAGTTGCACCTTAAAGAGCTACTAGTGGTAACGACAGAAATGTTGGCTAGTCAACACGTGTCAATACGTGGTGCTGTATACTGCATGTCAAATAAGCAGTAGCAAAAAGCTGTCAAAGACACGCGGTGTTATGCCTTAACTCCCCTTAAGGGGGGAGATACCTTTAGAACGGGTGAAATCAGTCAATTTTAATGAATTTTTTTCAAGGTGATAAAATAATTGGATCATTTATTACTTTTGACATCTTGTTAGTACATTATTAAAGTGTACAAAACATGAGATTTTTTTTTTTGTGCAAAATGGCGGCTCTGCAGAATATTTCCTCAAGCGTCTCCCGCGAGTCATCGAAAACTGCTGCAGCTGTCAAAAATTTTCTATTTATCGGAAATAAAAGAGTTTTTTTTGTCGATTACTAACATATTAAAGGGAAGGATAATCCTATAAAATAATGAAAAAGTTAAAAATTGAAATTTATATGGGCTGTTTAATCAAAGCTCCAGATTTTTGGCTGTTTTTCAAGAGTTTTGACCTTAAAAAAAAATATTTATTAACCCGATATCTTTAAATTTTTAGGTATATCCTTCCGATAGCACTATAAAGAGAAACCTCTGAATATTTCAGCCTAATCGGTCAATAACTTTTTGAGTTACAGAACGAGCAGTTTTTTAAGACACAGTTTCGAGATAATCGCGTTCAACATTTGCATTGAAACTTTCGTTGGCATTCTGGGTATGGCCACCCAAGCATCTTTCCAGTAAATATTTTCTGGACAAATCTTCGTAAATTGGTAGAAGATGTTGTTTTATATCGTCGCCAAGTAAGAGAGTAAGCTATGAGACAAAAGAATACACAAACGTACTGTGAAAAGGCATTGCTCCGAGACAAGCTCTCCGACTACCTGGTTAATGACGGTATGCGGGCTCTGAAGTTTTTCCCAATAACTCTATTAATATTCAATATTTTGATTTGTCCTTTTGACAGTATATTGTTAACATATTATATATTAGAATTATGTAAAAAAAAAAATTAGATTTTTTGAAAATTCTAAAGGTATCTTCCCCCTTAATATACAGTATAATGCACCACTTCAAAAAATAGCGCATAGGAAAAGCAAATATATTCAGAAAAATCTTTGTCTTGTATTAACTTGTCATATTATTTTACTAAATAACAGTACAACTGGGTATTTCATTGATTATAATTGCTTATAACGACTCGGCCCCTAGATTTCGTTACTTCTGATTGGTGTAGAGTCATAGACTCAAGCACAGCTTTATACATTTGTAAAATCACGTTGTGGATTTTACTAAAGGGTTTTCGAAAAAAATAAATAAAAGTTCTAAACCACCATTAAAATTCTTTTATTTACTGGCTTCCTTAGACACTATAGTTTTTCATGAAGGCCTAGTCCAGTTGCTGCTGATTTTGCCGCCCCTGAAACAATAGAAAGACTTTTGAGTATTTAACTCAGTGAGCTCAGTCGCGCACAAACACACAAACAAACTGGGAGAGTCCTGCTCCCCCTTTCAGATAGGACGACCACACGTCCCTTGTTCCAGTTGACCTGCGCCACACGTCTGGCTCAACTGGTGGGCGATCACACGCCCAGATTCACACCAGGGGACATATTTCAACGTCGGGCGCCACACGCCCTTCACTGGTATCCAGCGGCACACGCCGGTTACCAGTGAACCACATTTATTCGCGACCGCACAATCACAAGCACAACGCCTGTCCTTAAAACTACCTAAATATATTCTATACTCGCGAATCTAAACTGCTGTCATGCAATCGTTTGCACAAAACTTCACTCACCTATTGCTCAACCTATCACTTTGCCTCTTCACCACTGAATAACCGCAGTAGCTGGCAGAAAGATGCTAGCGAAAATACTACCCGCGCAACTTAAGATGATCTATCGTGATCACCATAAAAAATTATTAACTCTTAGGAGTCGAGAGGACTTTTAAATTAAAAACACTTAAGTGGTTGTATAAGTTTATTAGGTCCTCCAGGGCCAAATCTTAAGATCAGACTGAATAATTCTAGCAAGAGACTCCCTGTTGGGAGTCGAGAGTTGAGTTGCGTTACCAGGAAATAGTGTTTCACGTTTTGCGACAACGTGATATTTGCTGTGTTCCCACGGAACTTGGGAACCGTGAGCACGGGAAATGTTTGCGTGGCAAAACCTTAGAATGAGATTGAAATTTCAAGACCGAGAAATATTTTTGGATTATTATTTCCAAGTTTTGAGGCATAGTTTCGTCTGGTAACGAAACTCGTACGCCTTTTTTAACCCTGCCTATTCTGCCATCGACCTAAACAAACATTTCTATCTCGTTACATTTGAATTGCACACCTTCGCTAGCGCAGATGCTGGCGACTGAGTCAGGTCTTTTCTTTGTTGGCGCACATGTTAAACCATGACTCATTTTAATTACCTCAGCAGCAGCTTGGGACGGTAAATGTTCCTTTAAATGAATATTGAGACTTTTTCCCAACTCTTACCTTCGTCGTGTAACACATTGGATTAAAGCCCCTCACAGACACACGAGTAACTCAGGCGAGCAATACTGTGGGACTCGGCTCGTACCCAATCAAGTTGATTCTGATTTTCAAATCGCTCGCAAGTCGCTTGGTTGGCGAGGGCACAGAGGGGGGAAAATTGATACGAGTAAAACCGAACTTAATAATTAGCCTGAGTAACTCAGTGTATCTGAATACACAATATTTACTAATATAAAACAAATAAAAACGCTTAACACTCTACTAATGCACTCAGCACATAAAGCGAGTTTTATATTTTACCTCAATATCCTTGTTTTCCTTTTTAAGGTTTCGCAGCCAAATGGCAAAAACGGAATCTTTACAATTTCGTCATGTCCGTCGTCTGTTAGCATGTCACAGCCTTTTAACTCCGCCATCTTTCCATCGATTCTGGTGAAATTTTACATGCAAGTGTCTTCTAAGAACCTCCACTTAGTTATGTACCTACATAATGAAATGCCAAAACAAAAATTAATTAGGGGTGGCGTTCCATACCTAGAACTGAGAAATGAAAATTTATTTTTGCGCACATCATTGTGTGAGGTATTGTTGGATAAGCCTCTAAAAATGCAAGAAAAGTTATTGAGATTTTTTTCCTTAACTGAGTAGTTCGCGATATAGGGGTTTCTAAAGTCGTTAATAATGTGCCCCCCTCTAACTTTCCGACAATGTGGTGGTAAGTGTGGAGGGGGCATGACAAAAATTAAGGTAGTAGCAACCCAGCGGGAAAAGAAGCGCTCAAAGATGCAAACGGAAGCAACTCCTTGGAAGCTATGGAGTGATTCCCTTCCGTTGGACACTCCATGTCTTTTTAACATTACATGTCCGCAGGAGGAAGCAGTATAAAAGCTTTTTTTTACTGCTCCCAGCTTGCTGCTATGGTATGCAAGTGGAATCAGGTTCATATACTGCTCCCAGCTTGCTGCTATGGAATGCAAGGGGAATCAGGTTCATACTGCTCCCAGCTTGCTGCTATGGAATGCAAGTGGAATCAGGTTCATACTGCTCCCAGCTGTTCAACTTACTGAACATTTTGTTCACCTTACTGAACATTTTGTTCAACTTACCTTCTCTTTTATGAAAACACAAAACTGATTTTATTATAAAAACCACGCAAAAACGCACCAAAATCACTCAATAGAACGCAAAAATACGCACCTTACTTTACTGCACAGAAGATAAAACAGGAATGAGCAAGATTTCGCTTTGTTTTTCTTATGAGTCATGACTTGAAAACAAAAGGGAGAAGGTTCGGTCCCAGCGATCAATTGGGTTGATGCATACCTGCATTCCCCGGAATCAACAGGGAAGCAACATATTTTTCGCTCGCAAAAAGCTCAGTTAGGTGATCCCTACCTGCATTCCCCGGAATCAACAGGGAAGCAACATATTTTTCTCTCATAAAATTTACTGATTCCAAACCCGCTTCCCTAGGAATGCCTGACCAAATTTCCCGCTGGGAATTTATAAACAAGATACGTTGACAAGTTTTTTAGATATCCGCAATCATCAGTTTTCAATAGCAGTAATATACTGGCATTGCATTATTCACACTTCAAATTGGCTTGATTTCGTAGCGTGTAGCAAAGCGCTCGTACACCCACTGTGTGCAGTGCATGGTCCTAGCACTTACTTATAAATTATTGTATGGTTTCTGCAAAATTATTTAATTTCAATGAGGATCAATTGTTTTTATTTTTACAATCCTCGCGAAATTAGGTTGAAGACGTTTGTGTGATTAGCAGCAGCAAAAAGCTGTCAACGACACGCGGTATTCCCAGGCGGTCCCCCATCCAAGTACTATCCGCGCCCAATGCTGCTTAACTTCGGTGATCGGACGAGAACCGGTGTATCAGCATGGTATGGCCGTTGTCGAGGAAATGTGATTTCAAAAGCTACTTAAAGAACTAATGACAATCAAATCAAAATAGAATATTTGCGCGAAACTGAAGGCACACAGGACCATCGCCATCCTGTTGTCTGTTCTCTGTAATAAATACAATAAAAGGACGCAGTAGAAACAACGCTGCGAATTAAAACCGAAGGGCTTCACTGACTTGACTTTCGTCGAGTGTACGGCTGCAGCAAAACTAGAATTAGAGATGCGAGCGTGCTGCCGTACTAGAGTCACGTCGCCATATCCAGCCAGCTATGGGTGCTGTTGCTGTCGCCTGCTTTGTTTTGAGTTACAGGCTTTCTTACACCTTTTGTTTTGTATAATAATTTATTTCACAATCTAAGGCTAAGGAAGTTATCATTTTAATTATTTTATTTATATTTGGTGCTTCTGAAATATTACTAGATGTTGAACTAACTTTCCAAAACACTTTCCGTCGACAACGGCCATACCATGCTGATACACCGGTTCTCGTCCGATCACCGAAGTTAAGCAGCATTGGGCGCGGATAGTACTTGGATGGGGGACCGCCTGGGAACACCGCGTGTCGTTGACAGCTTTTTGCTGCTGTTTATTTTGCTTTACTATTAATTATTTAGGGTCGTGCAAAATCATTAGCACCGCCAAGCATTTTGCGACATTTGCGGCACTTTAAAAAATATCATAATGCCAGTCAAATATATTTAGACAAATGTATAATCTTTATTAATGGCTCAACTGGGTATTTCATCAATTATAATTTTTGCTAATATTTTGTCACTCTGCTCCTACATTTCAGTACTTCTGATTACGTCGATGCGTAGACTCAATGCATTTGATTGTGCATTTCCCATTTAGGTGTACGATTGCACTTTTTTGTGCTCTACGTTTGTTTGAGCGTTAATACAAAATGTTTGCAGTTGCACCTTAAAGAGCTACTAGTGGTAGCGACAAAAATGTTGGCTAGTCAACACGTGTCAATACGTGGTGCTGTATACTGCATGTAAAATAAGCAGTAGCAAAAAGCTCTCAAAGACACGCGGTGTTATGCCTTAACTCCCCTTAAGGGGGGAGATACCTTTAGAACGGGTGAAATCAGTCAATTTTAATGAATTTTTTCCAAGGTGATAAAATAATTGGATCATTTACTACTTTTGACATCTTGTTAGTACATTATTAAAGTGTACAAAAACATGAGATTTTTTTTTTTTACAAAATGGCGGCTCTGCAGAATATTTCCTCAAGCGTCTGACACACAACTTTTGCCCCCAGGGTCCATCCGGATACTACCGAGAGCGATATTCAGCAATTGTTTACATAACGTTTGGGACGGCATCTGATTCTGTAACTTTCCGTAAACTTAATGTTATGGGTGATCGTGGTGATGATTCTATGCAGTAGCCTGTTCGATGCCGTTATAATTCGAAGTAATCTGTTTGTTGTACTTAATTCAAATCCATGATATTCAGAGTACAACCATAGACAAGTAACATATAGATGTCCATTCTGGTCCTAAAGCTCAATCCATTGAGCTTTCAATTTGGTAGCCTGATGTCGCCTGATCTTACTAACACATCCCTAACATGGCTCGACATATCATTTCGGGAGAGAGAGAAAATTGTTCGTTTAGCTCACGTTCGGGCAAAATCGGCTCCCGAGTGCTCCGAGTGCAAGCGAAAAATATTTCTTTATCTCCTCATTGCCTCCTGCAAGTGCAAGTGAGAAATGCATACTCCTGTCGTGAAAAATTACTTGTGCGGCACCATAGAAATACAAACTAAGCACGGAACGACTATATCGTGTATGAACCCTGTACATGAGCGACCACCTCAATGGGACCTACCTAGAGGAGAACAGCAACAGCATTTATGAGGGAGAGCTAAATAAGAATCAGGCCAAGCTGGGCCAAGCGGTGAATGGTAGCGTGTAAATAGATTGTAAGGGGGGCATAGACATTAAGGCAGGAACTTCAGAAAATTTTGAATTGTATGCCCCCTTCTGAATATGGCTTCATATTTACGCCTGCACTGAGCGACCATACGAACACAGCCTATTCTAACACATCAGGAAATGTGGTACGCTAAATCTGGCTTACAGCCGTTCCGTGCTTAGTTCATATTTCCATGTGCGGCACACAGGCCATAGACGAGTGCTCCGAGTGCAAGCGAGAAATATTTTTTTGGTGCCTCCTGCAAGTGCAAGCGAGAAATGCACACTCCTGTCCTGAATCAGTGATTGTGGACATGTACTCACTCCTCATTGCGTTAATGGAGCGGCCCGAAATTCATTCAGGCCCGGCTCTGTAGCTCAGCACGCGGGCAGCATGGATTCTGCGGTGGCGTGGCGGCGACATATCTCTTCCTCTTCTCTCGAGTCTCAGCCGTCCGTTAGCCACTGCAATTCGCTTACAGTATATTGGGTCGTCTGTTTGGAGTCGTCCTAAACCATGCCGATTTGCATACTTTCCCGTAGCCGTTATAGATTCCTAGTAAAACAACATTTTTTCTACGAATTTCGTGCCTCCTACTTCATCTTTCCGACCTTTTGACCAAAAAATAAGAGGCCCATGAGAAATGTATTTATTCTATCAGGCTAATAATTCCTAGAACAATCTTTTCTTGCAAAAGTTCTCAATTGGGCTGGTGAGCGGGCTCAATATGAAAATTGAAAAAGAGGCAGTGTTTTGAATTGAGAAATATTCTAAATATTTATCTCACGCACACAAACTTAAAGGAAGTTGAACTAGATGAGCTTTCCGCTCAGATTTGTTTTCATAGGAACAAATTTTGCTATGAGATTGGATATCTATCTATTATTTGTCTATGGTACAACCGTGGACGTATGCTGCATTGCCCTATTTCATAAGTACATCATTATTACAACATATTCTCTGAACGATCACCGTCCAGCTTCCCGACCGCAATTTCCCGAGAAACAATTTTCCGGACAACTCCTTTCCCGACACCATTTCCCCGAAACCATTTCCCCGACAACCTTTTACCCGACAACACTTTTCTCGAAAAACATTTTGGCCGATAGGTACTTTCCCGACAATATTCAGTCAGTAGACGTTTTGTAAAAGGAATATTTCAATCTGTCGGCAAAAGAGTTATCGGGAAAATTGTTTGTCGGGAAAGCGACCGGGAAGCTCCGTTGTTGGCAAAATTGTTTCTCGGGAAAGTGACTGAGAACTACTCTGAAAATCTCCCTGCCTATGTGCCGTATTGAATGAAGTAAACAAAAAACGAATATTTTCTTGTTATTGCTTCCGAACAAGCACACAAGGAGGTACTCCAATGCACCGAGCATTGGAAGTATTTGTGATTACCCCCAAAAGAGTTGATGCGGAGCCAAGTTAGTTTTACTGCTCGCATCTTCTAGCATGCGTATGTTAAAATCAGTAAAGAATAGATAGAAAGTTACATTCGCGAAGAGGCCTCCAAGAGTCTTGTTTTTTACTCCTTTTCCCACTAAATTGGTTCAGTGAGTTTTATATCTGAAGCAAAGTAAACATTAGGTTGAAGAAGTTTGTGTAGAATAGCAGCAGCAAAAAGCTGTCAACGACACGCGGTGTTCCCAGGCGGTCCCCCATCCAAGTACTATCCGCGCCCAATGCTGCTTAACTTCGGTGATCGGACGAGAACCGGTGTATCAGCATGGTATGGCCGTTGTCGAAGAAATGTGATTTCAAAAGCTACTTAAAGAACTAATGACAATCAAATCATAACAGAATATTTGCGCGAAACTGAAGGCACACAAACCAAAGGCTACAAGAACATCGCCATCCTGTTTGCTGTTCTCTGTAATAAATACAATAAAAGGACGCAGTAGAAACAACGCTGCGAATTAAAACCGAAGGGCTTCACTGACTTGACTTTCGTCGAGTGTACGGCTGCAGCAAAAGTAGAATTAGAGAAGCGAGCGTGCTGCCGTACTAGAGTCACGGCGCCATATCCAGCCAACTATGGGTGCTGTTGCTGTCGCCTGCTTTGTTTTGAGTTACAGGCTTTCTTACACCTTTTGTTTTGTGTAATAATTTATTTCACAATCTAAGGCTAAGGAAGTTATCATTTTAATTATTTTATTTATATTTGGTGCTTCTGAAATATTACTAGATGTTGAACTAACTTTCCAAAACACTTTCCGTCGACAACGGCCATACCATGCTGATACACCGGTTCTCGTCCGATCACCGAAGTTAAGCAGCATTGGGCGCGGATAGTACTTGGATGGGGGACCGCCTGGGAACACCGCGTGTCGTTGACAGCTTTTTGCTGCTGTTTATTTTGCTTTACTATTAATTATTTAGGGTCGTGCAAAATCATTAGCACCGCCAAGCATTTTGCGACATTTGCGGCACTTTAAAAAATATCATAATGCCAGTCAAATATATTTAGACAAATGTATAATCTTTATTAATGGCTCAACTGGGTATTTCATCAATTATAATTTTTGCTAATATTTTGTCACTCTGCTCCTAGATTTCAGTACTTCTGATTACGTCGATGCGTAGACTCAATGCATTTGATTGTGCATTTCCCATTTAGGTGTACGATTGCACTTTTTTGTGCTCTACGTTTGTTTGAGAGTTAGAAAATAGAAAATGTTTGCAGTTGCACCTTAAAGAGCTACTAGTGGTAACGACAGAAATGTTGGCTAGTCAACACGTGTCAATACGTGGTGCTGTATACTGCATGTCAAATAAGCAGTAGCAAAAAGCTGTCAAAGACACGCGGTGTTATGCCTTAACTCCCCTTAAGGGGGGAGATACCTTTAGAACGGGTGAAATCAGTCAATTTTAATGAATTTTTTTCAAGGTGATAAAATAATTGGATCATTTATTACTTTTGACATCTTGTTAGTACATTATTAAAGTGTACAAAACATGAGATTTTTTTTTTTGTGCAAAATGGCGGCTCTGCAGAATATTTCCTCAAGCGTCTCCCGCGAGTCATCGAAAACTGCTGCAGCTGTCAAAAATTTTCTATTTATCGGAAATAAAAGAGTTTTTTTTGTCGATTACTAACATATTAAAGGGAAGGATAATCCTATAAAATAATGAAAAAGTTAAAAATTGAAATTTATATGGGCTGTTTAATCAAAGCTCCAGATTTTTGGCTGTTTTTCAAGAGTTTTGACCTTAAAAAAAAATATTTATTAACCCGATATCTTTAAATTTTTAGGTATATCCTTCCGATAGCACTATAAAGAGAAACCTCTGAATATTTCAGCCTAATCGGTCAATAACTTTTTGAGTTACAGAACGAGCAGTTTTTTAAGACACAGTTTCGAGATAATCGCGTTCAACATTTGCATTGAAACTTTCGTTGGCATTCTGGGTATGGCCACCCAAGCATCTTTCCAGTAAATATTTTCTGGACAAATCTTCGTAAATTGGTAGAAGATGTTGTTTTATATCGTCGCCAAGTAAGAGAGTAAGCTATGAGACAAAAGAATACACAAACGTACTGTGAAAAGGCATTGCTCCGAGACAAGCTCTCCGACTACCTGGTTAATGACGGTATGCGGGCTCTGAAGTTTTTCCCAATAACTCTATTAATATTCAATATTTTGATTTGTCCTTTTGACAGTATATTGTTAACATATTATATATTAGAATTATGTAAAAAAAAAAATTAGATTTTTTGAAAATTCTAAAGGTATCTTCCCCCTTAATATACAGTATAATGCACCACTTCAAAAAATAGCGCATAGGAAAAGCAAATATATTCAGAAAAATCTTTGTCTTGTATTAACTTGTCATATTATTTTACTAAATAACAGTACAACTGGGTATTTCATTGATTATAATTGCTTATAACGACTCGGCCCCTAGATTTCGTTACTTCTGATTGGTGTAGAGTCATAGACTCAAGCACAGCTTTATACATTTGTAAAATCACGTTGTGGATTTTACTAAAGGGTTTTCGAAAAAAATAAATAAAAGTTCTAAACCACCATTAAAATTCTTTTATTTACTGGCTTCCTTAGACACTATAGTTTTTCATGAAGGCCTAGTCCAGTTGCTGCTGATTTTGCCGCCCCTGAAACAATAGAAAGACTTTTGAGTATTTAACTCAGTGAGCTCAGTCGCGCACAAACACACAAACAAACTGGGAGAGTCCTGCTCCCCCTTTCAGATAGGACGACCACACGTCCCTTGTTCCAGTTGACCTGCGCCACACGTCTGGCTCAACTGGTGGGCGATCACACGCCCAGATTCACACCAGGGGACATATTTCAACGTCGGGCGCCACACGCCCTTCACTGGTATCCAGCGGCACACGCCGGTTACCAGTGAACCACATTTATTCGCGACCGCACAATCACAAGCACAACGCCTGTCCTTAAAACTACCTAAATATATTCTATACTCGCGAATCTAAACTGCTGTCATGCAATCGTTTGCACAAAACTTCACTCACCTATTGCTCAACCTATCACTTTGCCTCTTCACCACTGAATAACCGCAGTAGCTGGCAGAAAGATGCTAGCGAAAATACTACCCGCGCAACTTAAGATGATCTATCGTGATCACCATAAAAAATTATTAACTCTTAGGAGTCGAGAGGACTTTTAAATTAAAAACACTTAAGTGGTTGTATAAGTTTATTAGGTCCTCCAGGGCCAAATCTTAAGATCAGACTGAATAATTCTAGCAAGAGACTCCCTGTTGGGAGTCGAGAGTTGAGTTGCGTTACCAGGAAATAGTGTTTCACGTTTTGCGACAACGTGATATTTGCTGTGTTCCCACGGAACTTGGGAACCGTGAGCACGGGAAATGTTTGCGTGGCAAAACCTTAGAATGAGATTGAAATTTCAAGACCGAGAAATATTTTTGGATTATTATTTCCAAGTTTTGAGGCATAGTTTCGTCTGGTAACGAAACTCGTACGCCTTTTTTAACCCTGCCTATTCTGCCATCGACCTAAACAAACATTTCTATCTCGTTACATTTGAATTGCACACCTTCGCTAGCGCAGATGCTGGCGACTGAGTCAGGTCTTTTCTTTGTTGGCGCACATGTTAAACCATGACTCATTTTAATTACCTCAGCAGCAGCTTGGGACGGTAAATGTTCCTTTAAATGAATATTGAGACTTTTTCCCAACTCTTACCTTCGTCGTGTAACACATTGGATTAAAGCCCCTCACAGACACACGAGTAACTCAGGCGAGCAATACTGTGGGACTCGGCTCGTACCCAATCAAGTTGATTCTGATTTTCAAATCGCTCGCAAGTCGCTTGGTTGGCGAGGGCACAGAGGGGGGAAAATTGATACGAGTAAAACCGAACTTAATAATTAGCCTGAGTAACTCAGTGTATCTGAATACACAATATTTACTAATATAAAACAAATAAAAACGCTTAACACTCTACTAATGCACTCAGCACATAAAGCGAGTTTTATATTTTACCTCAATATCCTTGTTTTCCTTTTTAAGGTTTCGCAGCCAAATGGCAAAAACGGAATCTTTACAATTTCGTCATGTCCGTCGTCTGTTAGCATGTCACAGCCTTTTAACTCCGCCATCTTTCCATCGATTCTGGTGAAATTTTACATGCAAGTGTCTTCTAAGAACCTCCACTTAGTTATGTACCTACATAATGAAATGCCAAAACAAAAATTAATTAGGGGTGGCGTTCCATACCTAGAACTGAGAAATGAAAATTTATTTTTGCGCACATCATTGTGTGAGGTATTGTTGGATAAGCCTCTAAAAATGCAAGAAAAGTTATTGAGATTTTTTTCCTTAACTGAGTAGTTCGCGATATAGGGGTTTCTAAAGTCGTTAATAATGTGCCCCCCTCTAACTTTCCGACAATGTGGTGGTAAGTGTGGAGGGGGCATGACAAAAATTAAGGTAGTAGCAACCCAGCGGGAAAAGAAGCGCTCAAAGATGCAAACGGAAGCAACTCCTTGGAAGCTATGGAGTGATTCCCTTCCGTTGGACACTCCATGTCTTTTTAACATTACATGTCCGCAGGAGGAAGCAGTATAAAAGCTTTTTTTTACTGCTCCCAGCTTGCTGCTATGGTATGCAAGTGGAATCAGGTTCATATACTGCTCCCAGCTTGCTGCTATGGAATGCAAGGGGAATCAGGTTCATACTGCTCCCAGCTTGCTGCTATGGAATGCAAGTGGAACATTTTGTTCAACTTACCTTCTCTTTTATGAAAACACAAAACTGATTTTATTATAAAAACCACGCAAAAACGCACCAAAATCACTCAATAGAACGCAAAAATACGCACCTTACTTTACTGCACAGAAGATAAAACAGGAATGAGCAAGATTTCGCTTTGTTTTTCTTATGAGTCATGACTTGAAAACAAAAGGGAGAAGGTTCGGTCCCAGCGATCAATTGGGTTGATGCATACCTGCATTCCCCGGAATCAACAGGGAAGCAACATATTTTTCGCTCGCAAAAAGCTCAGTTAGGTGATCCCTACCTGCATTCCCCGGAATCAACAGGGAAGCAACATATTTTTCTCTCATAAAATTTACTGATTCCAAACCCGCTTCCCTAGGAATGCCTGACCAAATTTCCCGCTGGGAATTTATAAACAAGATACGTTGACAAGTTTTTTAGATATCCGCAATCATCAGTTTTCAATAGCAGTAATATACTGGCATTGCATTATTCACACTTCAAATTGGCTTGATTTCGTAGCGTGTAGCAAAGCGCTCGTACACCCACTGTGTGCAGTGCATGGTCCTAGCACTTACTTATAAATTATTGTATGGTTTCTGCAAAATTATTTAATTTCAATGAGGATCAATTGTTTTTATTTTTACAATCCTCGCGAAATTAGGTTGAAGACGTTTGTGTGATTAGCAGCAGCAAAAAGCTGTCAACGACACGCGGTGTTCCCAGGCGGTCCCCCATCCAAGTACTATCCGCGCCCAATGCTGCTTAACTTCGGTGATCGGACGAGAACCGGTGTATCAGCATGGTATGGCCGTTGTCGAGGAAATGTGATTTCAAAAGCTACTTAAAGAACTAATGACAATCAAATCAAAATAGAATATTTGCGCGAAACTGAAGGCACACAGGACCATCGCCATCCTGTTGTCTGTTCTCTGTAATAAATACAATAAAAGGACGCAGTAGAAACAACGCTGCGAATTAAAACCGAAGGGCTTCACTGACTTGACTTTCGTCGAGTGTACGGCTGCAGCAAAAGTAGAATTAGAGATGCGAGCGTGCTGCCGTACTAGAGTCACGTCGCCATATCCAGCCAGCTATGGGTGCTGTTGCTGTCGCCTGCTTTGTTTTGAGTTACAGGCTTTCTTACACCTTTTGTTTTGTATAATAATTTATTTCACAATCTAAGGCTAAGGAAGTTATCATTTTAATTATTTTATTTATATTTGGTGCTTCTGAAATATTACTAGATGTTGAACTAACTTTCCAAAACACTTTCCGTCGACAACGGCCATACCACGCTGATACACCGGTTCTCGTCCGATCACCGAAGTTAAGCAGCATTGGGCGCGGATAGTACTTGGATGGGGGACCGCCTGGGAACACCACGTGTCGTTGACAGCTTTTTGCTGCTGTTTATTTTGCTTTACTATTAATTATTTAGGGTCGTGCAAAATCATTAGCACCGCCAAGCATTTTGCGACATTTGCGGCACTTTAAAAAATATCATAATGCCAGTCAAATATATTTAGACAAATGTATAATCTTTATTAATGGCTCAACTGGGTATTTCATCAATTATAATTTTTGCTAATATTTTGTCACTCTGCTCCTACATTTCAGTACTTCTGATTACGTCGATGCGTAGACTCAATGCATTTGATTGTGCATTTCCCATTTAGGTGTACGATTGCACTTTTTTGTGCTCTACGTTTGTTTGAGCGTTAATACAAAATGTTTGCAGTTGCACCTTAAAGAGCTACTAGTGGTAGCGACAAAAATGTTGGCTAGTCAACACGTGTCAATACGTGGTGCTGTATACTGCATGTAAAATAAGCAGTAGCAAAAAGCTCTCAAAGACACGCGGTGTTATGCCTTAACTCCCCTTAAGGGGGGAGATACCTTTAGAACGGGTGAAATCAGTCAATTTTAATGAATTTTTTCCAAGGTGATAAAATAATTGGATCATTTACTACTTTTGACATCTTGTTAGTACATTATTAAAGTGTACAAAAACATGAGATTTTTTTTTTTTACAAAATGGCGGCTCTGCAGAATATTTCCTCAAGCGTCTGACACACAACTTTTGCCCCCAGGGTCCATCCGGATACTACCGAGAGCGATATTCAGCAATTGTTTACATAACGTTTGGGACGGCATCTGATTCTGTAACTTTCCGTAAACTTAATGTTATGGGTGATCGTGGTGATGATTCTATGCAGTAGCCTGTTCGATGCCGTTATAATTCGAAGTAATCTGTTTGTTGTACTTAATTCAAATCCATGATATTCAGAGTACAACCATAGACAAGTAACATATAGATGTCCATTCTGGTCCTAAAGCTCAATCCATTGAGCTTTCAATTTGGTAGCCTGATGTCGCCTGATCTTACTAACACATCCCTAACATGGCTCGACATATCATTTCGGGAGAGAGAGAAAATTGTTCGTTTAGCTCACGTTCGGGCAAAATCGGCTCCCGAGTGCTCCGAGTGCAAGCGAAAAATATTTCTTTATCTCCTCATTGCCTCCTGCAAGTGCAAGTGAGAAATGCATACTCCTGTCGTGAAAAATTACTTGTGCGGCACCATAGAAATACAAACTAAGCACGGAACGACTATATCGTGTATGAACCCTGTACATGAGCGACCACCTCAATGGGACCTACCTAGAGGAGAACAGCAACAGCATTTATGAGGGAGAGCTAAATAAGAATCAGGCCAAGCTGGGCCAAGCGGTGAATGGTAGCGTGTAAATAGATTGTAAGGGGGGCATAGACATTAAGGCAGGAACTTCAGAAAATTTTGAATTGTATGCCCCCTTCTGAATATGGCTTCATATTTACGCCTGCACTGAGCGACCATACGAACACAGCCTATTCTAACACATCAGGAAATGTGGTACGCTAAATCTGGCTTACAGCCGTTCCGTGCTTAGTTCATATTTCCATGTGCGGCACACAGGCCATAGACGAGTGCTCCGAGTGCAAGCGAGAAATATTTTTTTGGTGCCTCCTGCAAGTGCAAGCGAGAAATGCACACTCCTGTCCTGAATCAGTGATTGTGGACATGTACTCACTCCTCATTGCGTTAATGGAGCGGCCCGAAATTCATTCAGGCCCGGCTCTGTAGCTCAGCACGCGGGCAGCATGGATTCTGCGGTGGCGTGGCGGCGACATATCTCTTCCTCTTCTCTCGAGTCTCAGCCGTCCGTTAGCCACTGCAATTCGCTTACAGTATATTGGGTCGTCTGTTTGGAGTCGTCCTAAACCATGCCGATTTGCATACTTTCCCGTAGCCGTTATAGATTCCTAGTAAAACAACATTTTTTCTACGAATTTCGTGCCTCCTACTTCATCTTTCCGACCTTTTGACCAAAAAATAAGAGGCCCATGAGAAATGTATTTATTCTATCAGGCTAATAATTCCTAGAACAATCTTTTCTTGCAAAAGTTCTCAATTGGGCTGGTGAGCGGGCTCAATATGAAAATTGAAAAAGAGGCAGTGTTTTGAATTGAGAAATATTCTAAATATTTATCTCACGCACACAAACTTAAAGGAAGTTGAACTAGATGAGCTTTCCGCTCAGATTTGTTTTCATAGGAACAAATTTTGCTATGAGATTGGATATCTATCTATTATTTGTCTATGGTACAACCGTGGACGTATGCTGCATTGCCCTATTTCATAAGTACATCATTATTACAACATATTCTCTGAACGATCACCGTCCAGCTTCCCGACCGCAATTTCCCGAGAAACAATTTTCCGGACAACTCCTTTCCCGACACCATTTCCCCGAAACCATTTCCCCGACAACCTTTTACCCGACAACACTTTTCTCGAAAAACATTTTGGCCGATAGGTACTTTCCCGACAATATTCAATCAGTAGACGTTTTGTAAAAGGAATATTTCAATCTGTCGGCAAAAGAGTTATCGGGAAAATTGTTTGTCGGGAAAGCGACCGGGAAGCTCCGTTGTTGGCAAAATTGTTTCTCGGGAAAGTGACTGAGAACTACTCTGAAAATCTCCCTGCCTATGTGCCGTATTGAATGAAGTAAACAAAAAACGAATATTTTCTTGTTATTGCTTCCGAACAAGCACACAAGGAGGTACTCCAATGCACCGAGCATTGGAAGTATTTGTGATTACCCCCAAAAGAGTTGATGCGGAGCCAAGTTAGTTTTACTGCTCGCATCTTCTAGCATGCGTATGTTAAAATCAGTAAAGAATAGATAGAAAGTTACATTCGCGAAGAGGCCTCCAAGAGTCTTGTTTTTTACTCCTTTTCCCACTAAATTGGTTCAGTGAGTTTTATATCTGAAGCAAAGTAAACATTAGGTTGAAGAAGTTTGTGTAGAATAGCAGCAGCAAAAAGCTGTCAACGACACGCGGTGTTCCCAGGCGGTCCCCCATCCAAGTACTATCCGCGCCCAATGCTGCTTAACTTCGGTGATCGGACGAGAACCGGTGTATCAGCATGGTATGGCCGTTGTCGAAGAAATGTGATTTCAAAAGCTACTTAAAGAACTAATGACAATCAAATCATAACAGAATATTTGCGCGAAACTGAAGGCACACAAACCAAAGGCTACAAGAACATCGCCATCCTGTTTGCTGTTCTCTGTAATAAATACAATAAAAGGACGCAGTAGAAACAACGCTGCGAATTAAAACCGAAGGGCTTCACTGACTTGACTTTCGTCGAGTGTACGGCTGCAGCAAAAGTAGAATTAGAGAAGCGAGCGTGCTGCCGTACTAGTCACGGCGCCATATCCAGCCAACTATGGGTGCTGTTGCTGTCGCCTGCTTTGTTTTGAGTTACAGGCTTTCTTACACCTTTTGTTTTGTGTAATAATTTATTTCACAATCTAAGGCTAAGGAAGTTATCATTTTAATTATTTTATTTATATTTGGTGCTTCTGAAATATTACTAGATGTTGAACTAACTTTCCAAAACACTTTCCGTCGACAACGGCCATACCATGCTGATACACCGGTTCTCGTCCGATCACCGAAGTTAAGCAGCATTGGGCGCGGATAGTACTTGGATGGGGGACCGCCTGGGAACACCGCGTGTCGTTGACAGCTTTTTGCTGCTGTTTATTTTGCTTTACTATTAATTATTTAGGGTCGTGCAAAATCATTAGCACCGCCAAGCATTTTGCGACATTTGCGGCACTTTAAAAAATATCATAATGCCAGTCAAATATATTTAGACAAATGTATAATCTTTATTAATGGCTCAACTGGGTATTTCATCAATTATAATTTTTGCTAATATTTTGTCACTCTGCTCCTAGATTTCAGTACTTCTGATTACGTCGATGCGTAGACTCAATGCATTTGATTGTGCATTTCCCATTTAGGTGTACGATTGCACTTTTTTGTGCTCTACGTTTGTTTGAGAGTTAGAAAATAGAAAATGTTTGCAGTTGCACCTTAAAGAGCTACTAGTGGTAACGACAGAAATGTTGGCTAGTCAACACGTGTCAATACGTGGTGCTGTATACTGCATGTCAAATAAGCAGTAGCAAAAAGCTGTCAAAGACACGCGGTGTTATGCCTTAACTCCCCTTAAGGGGGGAGATACCTTTAGAACGGGTGAAATCAGTCAATTTTAATGAATTTTTTTCAAGGTGATAAAATAATTGGATCATTTATTACTTTTGACATCTTGTTAGTACATTATTAAAGTGTACAAAACATGAGATTTTTTTTTTTGTGCAAAATGGCGGCTCTGCAGAATATTTCCTCAAGCGTCTCCCGCGAGTCATCGAAAACTGCTGCAGCTGTCAAAAATTTTCTATTTATCGGAAATAAAAGAGTTTTTTTTGTCGATTACTAACATATTAAAGGGAAGGATAATCCTATAAAATAATGAAAAAGTTAAAAATTGAAATTTATATGGGCTGTTTAATCAAAGCTCCAGATTTTTGGCTGTTTTTCAAGAGTTTTGACCTTAAAAAAAAATATTTATTAACCCGATATCTTTAAATTTTTAGGTATATCCTTCCGATAGCACTATAAAGAGAAACCTCTGAATATTTGAGCCTAATCGGTCAATAACTTTTTGAGTTACAGAACGAGCAGTTTTTTAAGACACAGTTTCGAGATAATCGCGTTCAACATTTGCATTGAAACTTTCGTTGGCATTCTGGGTATGGCCACCCAAGCATCTTTCCAGTAAATATTTTCTGGACAAATCTTCGTAAATTGGTAGAAGATGTTGTTTTATATCGTCGCCAAGTAAGAGAGTAAGCTATGAGACAAAAGAATACACAAACGTACTGTGAAAAGGCATTGCTCCGAGACAAGCTCTCCGACTACCTGGTTAATGACGGTATGCGGGCTCTGAAGTTTTTCCCAATAACTCTATTAATATTCAATATTTTGATTTGTCCTTTTGACAGTATATTGTTAACATATTATATATTAGAATTATGTAAAAAAAAAAATTAGATTTTTTGAAAATTCTAAAGGTATCTTCCCCCTTAATATACAGTATAATGCACCACTTCAAAAAATAGCGCATAGGAAAAGCAAATATATTCAGAAAAATCTTTGTCTTGTATTAACTTGTCATATTATTTTACTAAATAACAGTACAACTGGGTATTTCATTGATTATAATTGCTTATAACGACTCGGCCCCTAGATTTCGTTACTTCTGATTGGTGTAGAGTCATAGACTCAAGCACAGCTTTATACATTTGTAAAATCACGTTGTGGATTTTACTAAAGGGTTTTCGAAAAAAATAAATAAAAGTTCTAAACCACCATTAAAATTCTTTTATTTACTGGCTTCCTTAGACACTATAGTTTTTCATGAAGGCCTAGTCCAGTTGCTGCTGATTTTGCCGCCCCTGAAACAATAGAAAGACTTTTGAGTATTTAACTCAGTGAGCTCAGTCGCGCACAAACACACAAACAAACTGGGAGAGTCCTGCTCCCCCTTTCAGATAGGACGACCACACGTCCCTTGTTCCAGTTGACCTGCGCCACACGTCTGGCTCAACTGGTGGGCGATCACACGCCCAGATTCACACCAGGGGACATATTTCAACGTCGGGCGCCACACGCCCTTCACTGGTATCCAGCGGCACACGCCGGTTACCAGTGAACCACATTTATTCGCGACCGCACAATCACAAGCACAACGCCTGTCCTTAAAACTACCTAAATATATTCTATACTCGCGAATCTAAACTGCTGTCATGCAATCGTTTGCACAAAACTTCACTCACCTATTGCTCAACCTATCACTTTGCCTCTTCACCACTGAATAACCGCAGTAGCTGGCAGAAAGATGCTAGCGAAAATACTACCCGCGCAACTTAAGATGATCTATCGTGATCACCATAAAAAATTATTAACTCTTAGGAGTCGAGAGGACTTTTAAATTAAAAACACTTAAGTGGTTGTATAAGTTTATTAGGTCCTCCAGGGCCAAATCTTAAGATCAGACTGAATAATTCTAGCAAGAGACTCCCTGTTGGGAGTCGAGAGTTGAGTTGCGTTACCAGGAAATAGTGTTTCACGTTTTGCGACAACGTGATATTTGCTGTGTTCCCACGGAACTTGGGAACCGTGAGCACGGGAAATGTTTGCGTGGCAAAACCTTAGAATGAGATTGAAATTTCAAGACCGAGAAATATTTTTGGATTATTATTTCCAAGTTTTGAGGCATAGTTTCGTCTGGTAACGAAACTCGTACGCCTTTTTTAACCCTGCCTATTCTGCCATCGACCTAAACAAACATTTCTATCTCGTTACATTTGAATTGCACACCTTCGCTAGCGCAGATGCTGGCGACTGAGTCAGGTCCTTTCTTTGTTGGCGCACATGTTAAACCATGACTCATTTTAATTACCTCAGTTACCTCAGCAGCAGCTTGGGACGGTAAATGTTCCTTTAAATGAATATTGAGACTTTTTCCCAACTCTTACCTTCGTCGTGTAACACATTGGATTAAAGCCCCTCACAGACACACGAGTAACTCAGGCGAGCAATACTGTGGGACTCGGCTCGTACCCAATCAAGTTGATTCTGATTTTCAAATCGCTCGCAAGTCGCTTGGTTGGCGAGGGCACAGAGGGGGGAAAATTGATACGAGTAAAACCGAACTTAATAATTAGCCTGAGTAACTCAGTGTATCTGAATACACAATATTTACTAATATAAAACAAATAAAAACGCTTAACACTCTACTAATGCACTCAGCACATAAAGCGAGTTTTATATTTTACCTCAATATCCTTGTTTTCCTTTTTAAGGTTTCGCAGCCAAATGGCAAAAACGGAATCTTTACAATTTCGTCATGTCCGTCGTCTGTTAGCATGTCACAGCCTTTTAACTCCGCCATCTTTCCATCGATTCTGGTGAAATTTTACATGCAAGTGTCTTCTAAGAACCTCCACTTAGTTATGTACCTACATAATGAAATGCCAAAACAAAAATTAATTAGGGGTGGCGTTCCATACCTAGAACTGAGAAATGAAAATTTATTTTTGCGCACATCATTGTGTGAGGTATTGTTGGATAAGCCTCTAAAAATGCAAGAAAAGTTATTGAGATTTTTTTCCTTAACTGAGTAGTTCGCGATATAGGGGTTTCTAAAGTCGTTAATAATGTGCCCCCCTCTAACTTTCCGACAATGTGGTGGTAAGTGTGGAGGGGGCATGACAAAAATTAAGGTAGTAGCAACCCAGCGGGAAAAGAAGCGCTCAAAGATGCAAACGGAAGCAACTCCTTGGAAGCTATGGAGTGATTCCCTTCCGTTGGACACTCCATGTCTTTTTAACATTACATGTCCGCAGGAGGAAGCAGTATAAAAGCTTTTTTTTACTGCTCCCAGCTTGCTGCTATGGTATGCAAGTGGAATCAGGTTCATATACTGCTCCCAGCTTGCTGCTATGGAATGCAAGGGGAATCAGGTTCATACTGCTCCCAGCTTGCTGCTATGGAATGCAAGTGGAATCAGGTTCATACTGCTCCCAGCTGTTCAACTTACTGAACATTTTGTTCACCTTACTGAACATTTTGTTCAACTTACCTTCTCTTTTATGAAAACACAAAACTGATTTTATTATAAAAACCACGCAAAAACGCACCAAAATCACTCAATAGAACGCAAAAATACGCACCTTACTTTACTGCACAGAAGATAAAACAGGAATGAGCAAGATTTCGCTTTGTTTTTCTTATGAGTCATGACTTGAAAACAAAAGGGAGAAGGTTCGGTCCCAGCGATCAATTGGGTTGATGCATACCTGCATTCCCCGGAATCAACAGGGAAGCAACATATTTTTCGCTCGCAAAAAGCTCAGTTAGGTGATCCCTACCTGCATTCCCCGGAATCAACAGGGAAGCAACATATTTTTCTCTCATAAAATTTACTGATTCCAAACCCGCTTCCCTAGGAATGCCTGACCAAATTTCCCGCTGGGAATTTATAAACAAGATACGTTGACAAGTTTTTTAGATATCCGCAATCATCAGTTTTCAATAGCAGTAATATACTGGCATTGCATTATTCACACTTCAAATTGGCTTGATTTCGTAGCGTGTAGCAAAGCGCTCGTACACCCACTGTGTGCAGTGCATGGTCCTAGCACTTACTTATAAATTATTGTATGGTTTCTGCAAAATTATTTAATTTCAATGAGGATCAATTGTTTTTATTTTTACAATCCTCGCGAAATTAGGTTGAAGACGTTTGTGTGATTAGCAGCAGCAAAAAGCTGTCAACGACACGCGGTGTTCCCAGGCGGTCCCCCATCCAAGTACTATCCGCGCCCAATGCTGCTTAACTTCGGTGATCGGACGAGAACCGGTGTATCAGCATGGTATGGCCGTTGTCGAGGAAATGTGATTTCAAAAGCTACTTAAAGAACTAATGACAATCAAATCAAAATAGAATATTTGCGCGAAACTGAAGGCACACAGGACCATCGCCATCCTGTTGTCTGTTCTCTGTAATAAATACAATAAAAGGACGCAGTAGAAACAACGCTGCGAATTAAAACCGAAGGGCTTCACTGACTTGACTTTCGTCGAGTGTACGGCTGCAGCAAAAGTAGAATTAGAGATGCGAGCGTGCTGCCGTACTAGAGTCACGGCGCCATATCCAGCCAACTATGGGTGCTGTTGCTGTCGCCTGCTTTGTTTTGAGTTACAGGCTTTCTTACACCTTTTGTTTTGTGTAATAATTTATTTCACAATCTAAGGCTAAGGAAGTTATCATTTTAATTATTTTATTTATATTTGGTGCTTCTGAAATATTACTAGATGTTGAACTAACTTTCCAAAACACTTTCCGTCGACAACGGCCATACCATGCTGATACACCGGTTCTCGTCCGATCACCGAAGTTAAGCAGCATTGGGCGCGGATAGTACTTGGATGGGGGACCGCCTGGGAACACCGCGTGTCGTTGACAGCTTTTTGCTGCTGTTTATTTTGCTTTACTATTAATTATTTAGGGTCGTGCAAAATCATTAGCACCGCCAAGCATTTTGCGACATTTGCGGCACTTTAAAAAATATCATAATGCCAGTCAAATATATTTAGACAAATGTATAATCTTTATTAATGGCTCAACTGGGTATTTCATCAATTATAATTTTTGCTAATATTTTGTCACTCTGCTCCTAGATTTCAGTACTTCTGATTACGTCGATGCGTAGACTCAATGCATTTGATTGTGCATTTCCCATTTAGGTGTACGATTGCACTTTTTTGTGCTCTACGTTTGTTTGAGAGTTAGAAAATAGAAAATGTTTGCAGTTGCACCTTAAAGAGCTACTAGTGGTAACGACAGAAATGTTGGCTAGTCAACACGTGTCAATACGTGGTGCTGTATACTGCATGTCAAATAAGCAGTAGCAAAAAGCTGTCAAAGACACGCGGTGTTATGCCTTAACTCCCCTTAAGGGGGGAGATACCTTTAGAACGGGTGAAATCAGTCAATTTTAATGAATTTTTTTCAAGGTGATAAAATAATTGGATCATTTATTACTTTTGACATCTTGTTAGTACATTATTAAAGTGTACAAAAACATGAGATTTTTTTTTTTGTGCAAAATGGCGGCTCTGCAGAATATTTCCTCAAGCGTCTCCCGCGAGTCATCGAAAACTGCTGCAGCTGTCAAAAATTTTCTATTTATCGGAAATAAAAGAGTTTTTTTTGTCGATTACTAACATATTAAAGGGAAGGATAATCCTATAAAATAATGAAAAAGTTAAAAATTGAAATTTATATGGGCTGTTTAATCAAAGCTCCAGATTTTTGGCTGTTTTTCAAGAGTTTTGACCTTAAAAAAAAATATTTATTAACCCGATATCTTTAAATTTTTAGGTATATCCTTCCGATAGCACTATAAAGAGAAACCTCTGAATATTTCAGCCTAATCGGTCAATAACTTTTTGAGTTACAGAACGAGCAGTTTTTTAAGACACAGTTTCGAGATAATCGCGTTCAACATTTGCATTGAAACTTTCGTTGGCATTCTGGGTATGGCCACCCAAGCATCTTTCCAGTAAATATTTTCTGGACAAATCTTCGTAAATTGGTAGAAGATGTTGTTTTATATCGTCGCCAAGTAAGAGAGTAAGCTATGAGACAAAAGAATACACAAACGTACTGTGAAAAGGCATTGCTCCGAGACAAGCTCTCCGACTACCTGGTTAATGACGGTATGCGGGCTCTGAAGTTTTTCCCAATAACTCTATTAATATTCAATATTTTGATTTGTCCTTTTGACAGTATATTGTTAACATATTATATATTAGAATTATGTAAAAAAAAAAATTAGATTTTTTGAAAATTCTAAAGGTATCTTCCCCCTTAATATACAGTATAATGCACCACTTCAAAAAATAGCGCATAGGAAAAGCAAATATATTCAGAAAAATCTTTGTCTTGTATTAACTTGTCATATTATTTTACTAAATAACAGTACAACTGGGTATTTCATTGATTATAATTGCTTATAACGACTCGGCCCCTAGATTTCGTTACTTCTGATTGGTGTAGAGTCATAGACTCAAGCACAGCTTTATACATTTGTAAAATCACGTTGTGGATTTTACTAAAGGGTTTTCGAAAAAAATAAATAAAAGTTCTAAACCACCATTAAAATTCTTTTATTTACTGGCTTCCTTAGACACTATAGTTTTTCATGAAGGCCTAGTCCAGTTGCTGCTGATTTTGCCGCCCCTGAAACAATAGAAAGACTTTTGAGTATTTAACTCAGTGAGCTCAGTCGCGCACAAACACACAAACAAACTGGGAGAGTCCTGCTCCCCCTTTCAGATAGGACGACCACACGTCCCTTGTTCCAGTTGACCTGCGCCACACGTCTGGCTCAACTGGTGGGCGATCACACGCCCAGATTCACACCAGGGGACATATTTCAACGTCGGGCGCCACACGCCCTTCACTGGTATCCAGCGGCACACGCCGGTTACCAGTGAACCACATTTATTCGCGACCGCACAATCACAAGCACAACGCCTGTCCTTAAAACTACCTAAATATATTCTATACTCGCGAATCTAAACTGCTGTCATGCAATCGTTTGCACAAAACTTCACTCACCTATTGCTCAACCTATCACTTTGCCTCTTCACCACTGAATAACCGCAGTAGCTGGCAGAAAGATGCTAGCGAAAATACTACCCGCGCAACTTAAGATGATCTATCGTGATCACCATAAAAAATTATTAACTCTTAGGAGTCGAGAGGACTTTTAAATTAAAAACACTTAAGTGGTTGTATAAGTTTATTAGGTCCTCCAGGGCCAAATCTTAAGATCAGACTGAATAATTCTAGCAAGAGACTCCCTGTTGGGAGTCGAGAGTTGAGTTGCGTTACCAGGAAATAGTGTTTCACGTTTTGCGACAACGTGATATTTGCTGTGTTCCCACGGAACTTGGGAACCGTGAGCACGGGAAATGTTTGCGTGGCAAAACCTTATAATGAGATTGAAATTTCAAGACCGAGAAATATTTTTGGATTATTATTTCCAAGTTTTGAGGCATAGTTTCGTCTGGTAACGAAACTCGTACGCCTTTTTTAACCCTGCCTATTCTGCCATCGACCTAAACAAACATTTCTATCTCGTTACATTTGAATTGCACACCTTCGCTAGCGCAGATGCTGGCGACTGAGTCAGATCCTTTCTTTGTTGGCGCACATGTTAAACCATGACTCATTTTAATTACCTCAGCAGCAGCTTGGGACGGTAAATGTTCCTTTAAATGAATATTGAGACTTTTTCCCAACTCTTACCTTCGTCGTGTAACACATTGGATTAAAGCCCCTCACAGACACACGAGTAACTCAGGCGAGCAATACTGTGGGACTCGGCTCGTACCCAATCAAGTTGATTCTGATTTTCAAATCGCTCGCAAGTCGCTTGGTTGGCGAGGGCACAGAGGGGGGAAAATTGATACGAGTAAAACCGAACTTAATAATTAGCCTGAGTAACTCAGTGTATCTGAATACACAATATTTACTAATATAAAACAAATAAAAACGCTTAACACTCTACTAATGCACTCAGCACATAAAGCGAGTTTTATATTTTACCTCAATATCCTTGTTTTCCTTTTTAAGGTTTCGCAGCCAAATGGCAAAAACGGAATCTTTACAATTTCGTCATGTCCGTCGTCTGTTAGCATGTCACAGCCTTTTAACTCCGCCATCTTTCCATCGATTCTGGTGAAATTTTACATGCAAGTGTCTTCTAAGAACCTCCACTTAGTTATGTACCTACATAATGAAATGCCAAAACAAAAATTAATTAGGGGTGGCGTTCCATACCTAGAACTGAGAAATGAAAATTTATTTTTGCGCACATCATTGTGTGAGGTATTGTTGGATAAGCCTCTAAAAATGCAAGAAAAGTTATTGAGATTTTTTTCCTTAACTGAGTAGTTCGCGATATAGGGGTTTCTAAAGTCGTTAATAATGTGCCCCCCTCTAACTTTCCGACAATGTGGTGGTAAGTGTGGAGGGGGCATGACAAAAATTAAGGTAGTAGCAACCCAGCGGGAAAAGAAGCGCTCAAAGATGCAAACGGAAGCAACTCCTTGGAAGCTATGGAGTGATTCCCTTCCGTTGGACACTCCATGTCTTTTTAACATTACATGTCCGCAGGAGGAAGCAGTATAAAAGCTTTTTTTTACTGCTCCCAGCTTGCTGCTATGGTATGCAAGTGGAATCAGGTTCATATACTGCTCCCAGCTTGCTGCTATGGAATGCAAGGGGAATCAGGTTCATACTGCTGCCAGCTTGCTGCTATGGAATGCAAGTGGAATCAGGTTCATACTGTTCCCAGCTGTTCAACTTACTGAACATTTTGTTCACCTTACTGAACATTTTGTTCACCTTACTGAACATTTTGTTCAACTTACCTTCTCTTTTATGAAAACACAAAACTGATTTTATTATAAAAACCACGCAAAAACGCACCAAAATCACTCAATAGAACGCAAAAATACGCACCTTACTTTACTGCACAGAAGATAAAACAGGAATGAGCAAGATTTCGCTTTGTTTTTCTTATGAGTCATGACTTGAAAACAAAAGGGAGAAGGTTCGGTCCCAGCGATCAATTGGGTTGATGCATACCTGCATTCCCCGGAATCAACAGGGAAGCAACATATTTTTCGCTCGCAAAAAGCTCAGTTAGGTGATCCCTACCTGCATTCCCCGGAATCAACAGGGAAGCAACATATTTTGCTCTCATAAAATTTACTGATTCCAAACCCGCTTCCCTAGGAATGCCTGACCAAATTTCCCGCTGGGAATTTATAAACAAGATACGTTGACAAGTTTTTTAGATATCCGCAATCATCAGTTTTCAATAGCAGTAATATACTGGCATTGCATTATTCACACTTCAAATTGGCTTGATTTCGTAGCGTGTAGCAAAGCGCTCGTACACCCACTGTGTGCAGTGCATGGTCCTAGCACTTACTTATAAATTATTGTATGGTTTCTGCAAAATTATTTAATTTCAATGAGGATCAATTGTTTTTATTTTTACAATCCTCGCGAAATTAGGTTGAAGACGTTTGTGTGATTAGCAGCAGCAAAAAGCTGTCAACGACACGCGGTGTTCCCAGGCGGTCCCCCATCCAAGTACTATCCGCGCCCAATGCTGCTTAACTTCGGTGATCGGACGAGAACCGGTGTATCAGCATGGTATGGCCGTTGTCGAGGAAATGTGATTTCAAAAGCTACTTAAAGAACTAATGACAATCAAATCAAAATAGAATATTTGCGCGAAACTGAAGGCACACAGGACCATCGCCATCCTGTTGTCTGTTCTCTGTAATAAATACAATAAAAGGACGCAGTAGAAACAACGCTGCGAATTAAAACCGAAGGGCTTCACTGACTTGACTTTCGTCGAGTGTACGGCTGCAGCAAAAGTAGAATTAGAGATGCGAGCGTGCTGCCGTACTAGAGTCACGTCGCCATATCCAGCCAGCTATGGGTGCTGTTGCTGTCGCCTGCTTTGTTTTGAGTTACAGGCTTTCTTACACCTTTTGTTTTGTATAATAATTTATTTCACAATCTAAGGCTAAGGAAGTTATCATTTTAATTATTTTATTTATATTTGGTGCTTCTGAAATATTACTAGATGTTGAACTAACTTTCCAAAACACTTTCCGTCGACAACGGCCATACCATGCTGATACACCGGTTCTCGTCCGATCACCGAAGTTAAGCAGCATTGGGCGCGGATAGTACTTGGATGGGGGGGGACCGCCTGGGAACACCGCGTGTCGTTGACAGCTTTTTGCTGCTGTTTATTTTGCTTTACTATTAACTATTTAGGGTCGTGCAAAATCATTAGCACCGCCAAGCATTTTGCGACATTTGCGGCACTTTAAAAAATATCATAATGCCAGTCAAATATATTTAGACAAATGTATAATCTTTATTAATGGCTCAACTGGGTATTTCATCAATTATAATTTTTGCTAATATTTTGTCACTCTGCTCCTACATTTCAGTACTTCTGATTACGTCGATGCGTAGACTCAATGCATTTGATTGTGCATTTCCCATTTAGGTGTACGATTGCACTTTTTTGTGCTCTACGTTTGTTTGAGCGTTAATACAAAATGTTTGCAGTTGCACCTTAAAGAGCTACTAGTGGTAGCGACAAAAATGTTGGCTAGTCAACACGTGTCAATACGTGGTGCTGTATACTGCATGTAAAATAAGCAGTAGCAAAAAGCTCTCAAAGACACGCGGTGTTATGCCTTAACTCCCCTTAAGGGGGGAGATACCTTTAGAACGGGTGAAATCAGTCAATTTTAATGAATTTTTTCCAAGGTGATAAAATAATTGGATCATTTACTACTTTTGACATCTTGTTAGTACATTATTAAAGTGTACAAAAACATGAGATTTTTTTTTTTTACAAAATGGCGGCTCTGCAGAATATTTCCTCAAGCGTCTGACACACAACTTTTGCCCCCAGGGTCCATCCGGATACTACCGAGAGCGATATTCAGCAATTGTTTACATAACGTTTGGGACGGCATCTGATTCTGTAACTTTCCGTAAACTTAATGTTATGGGTGATCGTGGTGATGATTCTATGCAGTAGCCTGTTCGATGCCGTTATAATTCGAAGTAATCTGTTTGTTGTACTTAATTCAAATCCATGATATTCAGAGTACAACCATAGACAAGTAACATATAGATGTCCATTCTGGTCCTAAAGCTCAATCCATTGAGCTTTCAATTTGGTAGCCTGATGTCGCCTGATCTTACTAACACATCCCTAACATGGCTCGACATATCATTTCGGGAGAGAGAGAAAATTGTTCGTTTAGCTCACGTTCGGGCAAAATCGGCTCCCGAGTGCTCCGAGTGCAAGCGAAAAATATTTCTTTATCTCCTCATTGCCTCCTGCAAGTGCAAGTGAGAAATGCATACTCCTGTCGTGAAAAATTACTTGTGCGGCACCATAGAAATACAAACTAAGCACGGAACGACTATATCGTGTATGAACCCTGTACATGAGCGACCACCTCAATGGGACCTACCTAGAGGAGAACAGCAACAGCATTTATGAGGGAGAGCTAAATAAGAATCAGGCCAAGCTGGGCCAAGCGGTGAATGGTAGCGTGTAAATAGATTGTAAGGGGGGCATAGACATTAAGGCAGGAACTTCAGAAAATTTTGAATTGTATGCCCCCTTCTGAATATGGCTTCATATTTACGCCTGCACTGAGCGACCATACGAACACAGCCTATTCTAACACATCAGGAAATGTGGTACGCTAAATCTGGCTTACAGCCGTTCCGTGCTTAGTTCATATTTCCATGTGCGGCACACAGGCCATAGACGAGTGCTCCGAGTGCAAGCGAGAAATATTTTTTTGGTGCCTCCTGCAAGTGCAAGCGAGAAATGCACACTCCTGTCCTGAATCAGTGATTGTGGACATGTACTCACTCCTCATTGCGTTAATGGAGCGGCCCGAAATTCATTCAGGCCCGGCTCTGTAGCTCAGCACGCGGGCAGCATGGATTCTGCGGTGGCGTGGCGGCGACATATCTCTTCCTCTTCTCTCGAGTCTCAGCCGTCCGTTAGCCACTGCAATTCGCTTACAGTATATTGGGTCGTCTGTTTGGAGTCGTCCTAAACCATGCCGATTTGCATACTTTCCCGTAGCCGTTATAGATTCCTAGTAAAACAACATTTTTTCTACGAATTTCGTGCCTCCTACTTCATCTTTCCGACCTTTTGACCAAAAAATAAGAGGCCCATGAGAAATGTATTTATTCTATCAGGCTAATAATTCCTAGAACAATCTTTTCTTGCAAAAGTTCTCAATTGGGCTGGTGAGCGGGCTCAATATGAAAATTGAAAAAGAGGCAGTGTTTTGAATTGAGAAATATTCTAAATATTTATCTCACGCACACAAACTTAAAGGAAGTTGAACTAGATGAGCTTTCCGCTCAGATTTGTTTTCATAGGAACAAATTTTGCTATGAGATTGGATATCTATCTATTATTTGTCTATGGTACAACCGTGGACGTATGCTGCATTGCCCTATTTCATAAGTACATCATTATTACAACATATTCTCTGAACGATCACCGTCCAGCTTCCCGACCGCAATTTCCCGAGAAACAATTTTCCGGACAACTCCTTTCCCGACACCATTTCCCCGAAACCATTTCCCCGACAACCTTTTACCCGACAACACTTTTCTCGAAAAAAATTTTGGCCGATAGGTACTTTCCCGACAATATTCAGTCAGTAGACGTTTTGTAAAAGGAATATTTCAATCTGTCGGCAAAAGAGTTATCGGGAAAATTGTTTGTCGGGAAAGCGACCGGGAAGCTCCGTTGTTGGCAAAATTGTTTCTCGGGAAAGTGACTGAGAACTACTCTGAAAATCTCCCTGCCTATGTGCCGTATTGAATGAAGTAAACAAAAAACGAATATTTTCTTGTTATTGCTTCCGAACAAGCACACAAGGAGGTACTCCAATGCACCGAGCATTGGAAGTATTTGTGATTACCCCCAAAAGAGTTGATGCGGAGCCAAGTTAGTTTTACTGCTCGCATCTTCTAGCATGCGTATGTTAAAATCAGTAAAGAATAGATAGAAAGTTACATTCGCGAAGAGGCCTCCAAGAGTCTTGTTTTTTACTCCTTTTCCCACTAAATTGGTTCAGTGAGTTTTATATCTGAAGCAAAGTAAACATTAGGTTGAAGAAGTTTGTGTAGAATAGCAGCAGCAAAAAGCTGTCAACGACACGCGGTGTTCCCAGGCGGTCCCCCATCCAAGTACTATCCGCGCCCAATGCTGCTTAACTTCGGTGATCGGACGAGAACCGGTGTATCAGCATGGTATGGCCGTTGTCGAAGAAATGTGATTTCAAAAGCTACTTAAAGAACTAATGACAATCAAATCATAACAGAATATTTGCGCGAAACTGAAGGCACACAAACCAAAGGCTACAAGAACATCGCCATCCTGTTTGCTGTTCTCTGTAATAAATACAATAAAAGGACGCAGTAGAAACAACGCTGCGAATTAAAACCGAAGGGCTTCACTGACTTGACTTTCGTCGAGTGTACGGCTGCAGCAAAAGTAGAATTAGAGAAGCGAGCGTGCTGCCGTACTAGAGTCACGGCGCCATATCCAGCCAACTATGGGTGCTGTTGCTGTCGCCTGCTTTGTTTTGAGTTACAGGCTTTCTTACACCTTTTGTTTTGTGTAATAATTTATTTCACAATCTAAGGCTAAGGAAGTTATCATTTTAATTATTTTATTTATATTTGGTGCTTCTGAAATATTACTAGATGTTGAACTAACTTTCCAAAACACTTTCCGTCGACAACGGCCATACCATGCTGATACACCGGTTCTCGTCCGATCACCGAAGTTAAGCAGCATTGGGCGCGGATAGTACTTGGATGGGGGGGGACCGCCTGGGAACACCGCGTGTCGTTGACAGCTTTTTGCTGCTGTTTATTTTGCTTTACTATTAACTATTTAGGGTCGTGCAAAATCATTAGCACCGCCAAGCATTTTGCGACATTTGCGGCACTTTAAAAAATATCATAATGCCAGTCAAATATATTTAGACAAATGTATAATCTTTATTAATGGCTCAACTGGGTATTTCATCAATTATAATTTTTGCTAATATTTTGTCACTCTGCTCCTAGATTTCAGTACTTCTGATTACGTCGATGCGTAGACTCAATGCATTTGATTGTGCATTTCCCATTTAGGTGTACGATTGCACTTTTTTGTGCTCTACGTTTGTTTGAGAGTTAGAAAATAGAAAATGTTTGCAGTTGCACCTTAAAGAGCTACTAGTGGTAACGACAGAAATGTTGGCTAGTCAACACGTGTCAATACGTGGTGCTGTATACTGCATGTCAAATAAGCAGTAGCAAAAAGCTGTCAAAGACACGCGGTGTTATGCCTTAACTCCCCTTAAGGGGGGAGATACCTTTAGAACGGGTGAAATCAGTCAATTTTAATGAATTTTTTTCAAGGTGATAAAATAATTGGATCATTTATTACTTTTGACATCTTGTTAGTACATTATTAAAGTGTACAAAAACATGAGATTTTTTTTTTTGTGCAAAATGGCGGCTCTGCAGAATATTTCCTCAAGCGTCTCCCGCGAGTCATCGAAAACTGCTGCAGCTGTCAAAAATTTTCTATTTATCGGAAATAAAAGAGTTTTTTTTGTCGATTACTAACATATTAAAGGGAAGGATAATCCTATAAAATAATGAAAAAGTTAAAAATTGAAATTTATATGGGCTGTTTAATCAAAGCTCCAGATTTTTGGCTGTTTTTCAAGAGTTTTGACCTTAAAAAAAAATATTTATTAACCCGATATCTTTAAATTTTTAGGTATATCCTTCCGATAGCACTATAAAGAGAAACCTCTGAATATTTCAGCCTAATCGGTCAATAACTTTTTGAGTTACAGAACGAGCAGTTTTTTAAGACACAGTTTCGAGATAATCGCGTTCAACATTTGCATTGAAACTTTCGTTGGCATTCTGGGTATGGCCACCCAAGCATCTTTCCAGTAAATATTTTCTGGACAAATCTTCGTAAATTGGTAGAAGATGTTGTTTTATATCGTCGCCAAGTAAGAGAGTAAGCTATGAGACAAAAGAATACACAAACGTACTGTGAAAAGGCATTGCTCCGAGACAAGCTCTCCGACTACCTGGTTAATGACGGTATGCGGGCTCTGAAGTTTTTCCCAATAACTCTATTAATATTCAATATTTTGATTTGTCCTTTTGACAGTATATTGTTAACATATTATATATTAGAATTATGTAAAAAAAAAAATTAGATTTTTTGAAAATTCTAAAGGTATCTTCCCCCTTAATATACAGTATAATGCACCACTTCAAAAAATAGCGCATAGGAAAAGCAAATATATTCAGAAAAATCTTTGTCTTGTATTAACTTGTCATATTATTTTACTAAATAACAGTACAACTGGGTATTTCATTGATTATAATTGCTTATAACGACTCGGCCCCTAGATTTCGTTACTTCTGATTGGTGTAGAGTCATAGACTCAAGCACAGCTTTATACATTTGTAAAATCACGTTGTGGATTTTACTAAAGGGTTTTCGAAAAAAATAAATAAAAGTTCTAAACCACCATTAAAATTCTTTTATTTACTGGCTTCCTTAGACACTATAGTTTTTCATGAAGGCCTAGTCCAGTTGCTGCTGATTTTGCCGCCCCTGAAACAATAGAAAGACTTTTGAGTATTTAACTCAGTGAGCTCAGTCGCGCACAAACACACAAACAAACTGGGAGAGTCCTGCTCCCCCTTTCAGATAGGACGACCACACGTCCCTTGTTCCAGTTGACCTGCGCCACACGTCTGGCTCAACTGGTGGGCGATCACACGCCCAGATTCACACCAGGGGACATATTTCAACGTCGGGCGCCACACGCCCTTCACTGGTATCCAGCGGCACACGCCGGTTACCAGTGAACCACATTTATTCGCGACCGCACAATCACAAGCACAACGCCTGTCCTTAAAACTACCTAAATATATTCTATACTCGCGAATCTAAACTGCTGTCATGCAATCGTTTGCACAAAACTTCACTCACCTATTGCTCAACCTATCACTTTGCCTCTTCACCACTGAATAACCGCAGTAGCTGGCAGAAAGATGCTAGCGAAAATACTACCCGCGCAACTTAAGATGATCTATCGTGATCACCATAAAAAATTATTAACTCTTAGGAGTCGAGAGGACTTTTAAATTAAAAACACTTAAGTGGTTGTATAAGTTTATTAGGTCCTCCAGGGCCAAATCTTAAGATCAGACTGAATAATTCTAGCAAGAGACTCCCTGTTGGGAGTCGAGAGTTGAGTTGCGTTACCAGGAAATAGTGTTTCACGTTTTGCGACAACGTGATATTTGCTGTGTTCCCACGGAACTTGGGAACCGTGAGCACGGGAAATGTTTGCGTGGCAAAACCTTATAATGAGATTGAAATTTCAAGACCGAGAAATATTTTTGGATTATTATTTCCAAGTTTTGAGGCATAGTTTCGTCTGGTAACGAAACTCGTACGCCTTTTTTAACCCTGCCTATTCTGCCATCGACCTAAACAAACATTTCTATCTCGTTACATTTGAATTGCACACCTTCGCTAGCGCAGATGCTGGCGACTGAGTCAGATCCTTTCTTTGTTGGCGCACATGTTAAACCATGACTCATTTTAATTACCTCAGCAGCAGCTTGGGACGGTAAATGTTCCTTTAAATGAATATTGAGACTTTTTCCCAACTCTTACCTTCGTCGTGTAACACATTGGATTAAAGCCCCTCACAGACACACGAGTAACTCAGGCGAGCAATACTGTGGGACTCGGCTCGTACCCAATCAAGTTGATTCTGATTTTCAAATCGCTCGCAAGTCGCTTGGTTGGCGAGGGCACAGAGGGGGGAAAATTGATACGAGTAAAACCGAACTTAATAATTAGCCTGAGTAACTCAGTGTATCTGAATACACAATATTTACTAATATAAAACAAATAAAAACGCTTAACACTCTACTAATGCACTCAGCACATAAAGCGAGTTTTATATTTTACCTCAATATCCTTGTTTTCCTTTTTAAGGTTTCGCAGCCAAATGGCAAAAACGGAATCTTTACAATTTCGTCATGTCCGTCGTCTGTTAGCATGTCACAGCCTTTTAACTCCGCCATCTTTCCATCGATTCTGGTGAAATTTTACATGCAAGTGTCTTCTAAGAACCTCCACTTAGTTATGTACCTACATAATGAAATGCCAAAACAAAAATTAATTAGGGGTGGCGTTCCATACCTAGAACTGAGAAATGAAAATTTATTTTTGCGCACATCATTGTGTGAGGTATTGTTGGATAAGCCTCTAAAAATGCAAGAAAAGTTATTGAGATTTTTTTCCTTAACTGAGTAGTTCGCGATATAGGGGTTTCTAAAGTCGTTAATAATGTGCCCCCCTCTAACTTTCCGACAATGTGGTGGTAAGTGTGGAGGGGGCATGACAAAAATTAAGGTAGTAGCAACCCAGCGGGAAAAGAAGCGCTCAAAGATGCAAACGGAAGCAACTCCTTGGAAGCTATGGAGTGATTCCCTTCCGTTGGACACTCCATGTCTTTTTAACATTACATGTCCGCAGGAGGAAGCAGTATAAAAGCTTTTTTTTACTGCTCCCAGCTTGCTGCTATGGTATGCAAGTGGAATCAGGTTCATATACTGCTCCCAGCTTGCTGCTATGGAATGCAAGGGGAATCAGGTTCATACTGCTGCCAGCTTGCTGCTATGGAATGCAAGTGGAATCAGGTTCATACTGTTCCCAGCTGTTCAACTTACTGAACATTTTGTTCACCTTACTGAACATTTTGTTCACCTTACTGAACATTTTGTTCAACTTACCTTCTCTTTTATGAAAACACAAAACTGATTTTATTATAAAAACCACGCAAAAACGCACCAAAATCACTCAATAGAACGCAAAAATACGCACCTTACTTTACTGCACAGAAGATAAAACAGGAATGAGCAAGATTTCGCTTTGTTTTTCTTATGAGTCATGACTTGAAAACAAAAGGGAGAAGGTTCGGTCCCAGCGATCAATTGGGTTGATGCATACCTGCATTCCCCGGAATCAACAGGGAAGCAACATATTTTTCGCTCGCAAAAAGCTCAGTTAGGTGATCCCTACCTGCATTCCCCGGAATCAACAGGGAAGCAACATATTTTGCTCTCATAAAATTTACTGATTCCAAACCCGCTTCCCTAGGAATGCCTGACCAAATTTCCCGCTGGGAATTTATAAACAAGATACGTTGACAAGTTTTTTAGATATCCGCAATCATCAGTTTTCAATAGCAGTAATATACTGGCATTGCATTATTCACACTTCAAATTGGCTTGATTTCGTAGCGTGTAGCAAAGCGCTCGTACACCCACTGTGTGCAGTGCATGGTCCTAGCACTTACTTATAAATTATTGTATGGTTTCTGCAAAATTATTTAATTTCAATGAGGATCAATTGTTTTTATTTTTACAATCCTCGCGAAATTAGGTTGAAGACGTTTGTGTGATTAGCAGCAGCAAAAAGCTGTCAACGACACGCGGTGTTCCCAGGCGGTCCCCCATCCAAGTACTATCCGCGCCCAATGCTGCTTAACTTCGGTGATCGGACGAGAACCGGTGTATCAGCATGGTATGGCCGTTGTCGAGGAAATGTGATTTCAAAAGCTACTTAAAGAACTAATGACAATCAAATCAAAATAGAATATTTGCGCGAAACTGAAGGCACACAGGACCATCGCCATCCTGTTGTCTGTTCTCTGTAATAAATACAATAAAAGGACGCAGTAGAAACAACGCTGCGAATTAAAACCGAAGGGCTTCACTGACTTGACTTTCGTCGAGTGTACGGCTGCAGCAAAAGTAGAATTAGAGATGCGAGCGTGCTGCCGTACTAGAGTCACGTCGCCATATCCAGCCAGCTATGGGTGCTGTTGCTGTCGCCTGCTTTGTTTTGAGTTACAGGCTTTCTTACACCTTTTGTTTTGTATAATAATTTATTTCACAATCTAAGGCTAAGGAAGTTATCATTTTAATTATTTTATTTATATTTGGTGCTTCTGAAATATTACTAGATGTTGAACTAACTTTCCAAAACACTTTCCGTCGACAACGGCCATACCATGCTGATACACCGGTTCTCGTCCGATCACCGAAGTTAAGCAGCATTGGGCGCGGATAGTACTTGGATGGGGGGGGACCGCCTGGGAACACCGCGTGTCGTTGACAGCTTTTTGCTGCTGTTTATTTTGCTTTACTATTAACTATTTAGGGTCGTGCAAAATCATTAGCACCGCCAAGCATTTTGCGACATTTGCGGCACTTTAAAAAATATCATAATGCCAGTCAAATATATTTAGACAAATGTATAATCTTTATTAATGGCTCAACTGGGTATTTCATCAATTATAATTTTTGCTAATATTTTGTCACTCTGCTCCTACATTTCAGTACTTCTGATTACGTCGATGCGTAGACTCAATGCATTTGATTGTGCATTTCCCATTTAGGTGTACGATTGCACTTTTTTGTGCTCTACGTTTGTTTGAGCGTTAATACAAAATGTTTGCAGTTGCACCTTAAAGAGCTACTAGTGGTAGCGACAAAAATGTTGGCTAGTCAACACGTGTCAATACGTGGTGCTGTATACTGCATGTAAAATAAGCAGTAGCAAAAAGCTCTCAAAGACACGCGGTGTTATGCCTTAACTCCCCTTAAGGGGGGAGATACCTTTAGAACGGGTGAAATCAGTCAATTTTAATGAATTTTTTCCAAGGTGATAAAATAATTGGATCATTTACTACTTTTGACATCTTGTTAGTACATTATTAAAGTGTACAAAAACATGAGATTTTTTTTTTTTACAAAATGGCGGCTCTGCAGAATATTTCCTCAAGCGTCTGACACACAACTTTTGCCCCCAGGGTCCATCCGGATACTACCGAGAGCGATATTCAGCAATTGTTTACATAACGTTTGGGACGGCATCTGATTCTGTAACTTTCCGTAAACTTAATGTTATGGGTGATCGTGGTGATGATTCTATGCAGTAGCCTGTTCGATGCCGTTATAATTCGAAGTAATCTGTTTGTTGTACTTAATTCAAATCCATGATATTCAGAGTACAACCATAGACAAGTAACATATAGATGTCCATTCTGGTCCTAAAGCTCAATCCATTGAGCTTTCAATTTGGTAGCCTGATGTCGCCTGATCTTACTAACACATCCCTAACATGGCTCGACATATCATTTCGGGAGAGAGAGAAAATTGTTCGTTTAGCTCACGTTCGGGCAAAATCGGCTCCCGAGTGCTCCGAGTGCAAGCGAAAAATATTTCTTTATCTCCTCATTGCCTCCTGCAAGTGCAAGTGAGAAATGCATACTCCTGTCGTGAAAAATTACTTGTGCGGCACCATAGAAATACAAACTAAGCACGGAACGACTATATCGTGTATGAACCCTGTACATGAGCGACCACCTCAATGGGACCTACCTAGAGGAGAACAGCAACAGCATTTATGAGGGAGAGCTAAATAAGAATCAGGCCAAGCTGGGCCAAGCGGTGAATGGTAGCGTGTAAATAGATTGTAAGGGGGGCATAGACATTAAGGCAGGAACTTCAGAAAATTTTGAATTGTATGCCCCCTTCTGAATATGGCTTCATATTTACGCCTGCACTGAGCGACCATACGAACACAGCCTATTCTAACACATCAGGAAATGTGGTACGCTAAATCTGGCTTACAGCCGTTCCGTGCTTAGTTCATATTTCCATGTGCGGCACACAGGCCATAGACGAGTGCTCCGAGTGCAAGCGAGAAATATTTTTTTGGTGCCTCCTGCAAGTGCAAGCGAGAAATGCACACTCCTGTCCTGAATCAGTGATTGTGGACATGTACTCACTCCTCATTGCGTTAATGGAGCGGCCCGAAATTCATTCAGGCCCGGCTCTGTAGCTCAGCACGCGGGCAGCATGGATTCTGCGGTGGCGTGGCGGCGACATATCTCTTCCTCTTCTCTCGAGTCTCAGCCGTCCGTTAGCCACTGCAATTCGCTTACAGTATATTGGGTCGTCTGTTTGGAGTCGTCCTAAACCATGCCGATTTGCATACTTTCCCGTAGCCGTTATAGATTCCTAGTAAAACAACATTTTTTCTACGAATTTCGTGCCTCCTACTTCATCTTTCCGACCTTTTGACCAAAAAATAAGAGGCCCATGAGAAATGTATTTATTCTATCAGGCTAATAATTCCTAGAACAATCTTTTCTTGCAAAAGTTCTCAATTGGGCTGGTGAGCGGGCTCAATATGAAAATTGAAAAAGAGGCAGTGTTTTGAATTGAGAAATATTCTAAATATTTATCTCACGCACACAAACTTAAAGGAAGTTGAACTAGATGAGCTTTCCGCTCAGATTTGTTTTCATAGGAACAAATTTTGCTATGAGATTGGATATCTATCTATTATTTGTCTATGGTACAACCGTGGACGTATGCTGCATTGCCCTATTTCATAAGTACATCATTATTACAACATATTCTCTGAACGATCACCGTCCAGCTTCCCGACCGCAATTTCCCGAGAAACAATTTTCCGGACAACTCCTTTCCCGACACCATTTCCCCGAAACCATTTCCCCGACAACCTTTTACCCGACAACACTTTTCTCGAAAAAAATTTTGGCCGATAGGTACTTTCCCGACAATATTCAGTCAGTAGACGTTTTGTAAAAGGAATATTTCAATCTGTCGGCAAAAGAGTTATCGGGAAAATTGTTTGTCGGGAAAGCGACCGGGAAGCTCCGTTGTTGGCAAAATTGTTTCTCGGGAAAGTGACTGAGAACTACTCTGAAAATCTCCCTGCCTATGTGCCGTATTGAATGAAGTAAACAAAAAACGAATATTTTCTTGTTATTGCTTCCGAACAAGCACACAAGGAGGTACTCCAATGCACCGAGCATTGGAAGTATTTGTGATTACCCCCAAAAGAGTTGATGCGGAGCCAAGTTAGTTTTACTGCTCGCATCTTCTAGCATGCGTATGTTAAAATCAGTAAAGAATAGATAGAAAGTTACATTCGCGAAGAGGCCTCCAAGAGTCTTGTTTTTTACTCCTTTTCCCACTAAATTGGTTCAGTGAGTTTTATATCTGAAGCAAAGTAAACATTAGGTTGAAGAAGTTTGTGTAGAATAGCAGCAGCAAAAAGCTGTCAACGACACGCGGTGTTCCCAGGCGGTCCCCCATCCAAGTACTATCCGCGCCCAATGCTGCTTAACTTCGGTGATCGGACGAGAACCGGTGTATCAGCATGGTATGGCCGTTGTCGAAGAAATGTGATTTCAAAAGCTACTTAAAGAACTAATGACAATCAAATCATAACAGAATATTTGCGCGAAACTGAAGGCACACAAACCAAAGGCTACAAGAACATCGCCATCCTGTTTGCTGTTCTCTGTAATAAATACAATAAAAGGACGCAGTAGAAACAACGCTGCGAATTAAAACCGAAGGGCTTCACTGACTTGACTTTCGTCGAGTGTACGGCTGCAGCAAAAGTAGAATTAGAGAAGCGAGCGTGCTGCCGTACTAGAGTCACGGCGCCATATCCAGCCAACTATGGGTGCTGTTGCTGTCGCCTGCTTTGTTTTGAGTTACAGGCTTTCTTACACCTTTTGTTTTGTGTAATAATTTATTTCACAATCTAAGGCTAAGGAAGTTATCATTTTAATTATTTTATTTATATTTGGTGCTTCTGAAATATTACTAGATGTTGAACTAACTTTCCAAAACACTTTCCGTCGACAACGGCCATACCATGCTGATACACCGGTTCTCGTCCGATCACCGAAGTTAAGCAGCATTGGGCGCGGATAGTACTTGGATGGGGGGGGACCGCCTGGGAACACCGCGTGTCGTTGACAGCTTTTTGCTGCTGTTTATTTTGCTTTACTATTAACTATTTAGGGTCGTGCAAAATCATTAGCACCGCCAAGCATTTTGCGACATTTGCGGCACTTTAAAAAATATCATAATGCCAGTCAAATATATTTAGACAAATGTATAATCTTTATTAATGGCTCAACTGGGTATTTCATCAATTATAATTTTTGCTAATATTTTGTCACTCTGCTCCTAGATTTCAGTACTTCTGATTACGTCGATGCGTAGACTCAATGCATTTGATTGTGCATTTCCCATTTAGGTGTACGATTGCACTTTTTTGTGCTCTACGTTTGTTTGAGAGTTAGAAAATAGAAAATGTTTGCAGTTGCACCTTAAAGAGCTACTAGTGGTAACGACAGAAATGTTGGCTAGTCAACACGTGTCAATACGTGGTGCTGTATACTGCATGTCAAATAAGCAGTAGCAAAAAGCTGTCAAAGACACGCGGTGTTATGCCTTAACTCCCCTTAAGGGGGAAGATACCTTTAGAACGGGTGAAATCAGTCAATTTTAATGAATTTTTTTCAAGGTGATAAAATAATTGGATCATTTATTACTTTTGACATCTTGTTAGTACATTATTAAAGTGTACAAAAACATGAGATTTTTTTTTGTTTTGTGCAAAATGGCGGCTCTGCAGAATATTTGCTCAAGCGTCTCCCGCGAGTCATCGAAAACTGCTGCAGCTGTCAAAAATTTTCTATTTATCGGAAATAAAAAAGTTTTTTTTTGTCGATTACTAACATATTAAAGGGAAGGATAATCCTATAAAATAATGAAAAAGTTAAAAATTGAAATTTATATGGGCTGTTTAATCAAAGCTCCAGATTTTTGGCTGTTTTTCAAGAGTTTTGACCTTAAAAAAAAATATTTATTAACCCGATATCTTTAAATTTTTAGGTATATCCTTCCGATAGCACTATAAAGAGAAACCTCTGAATATTTCAGCCTAATCGGTCAATAACTTTTTGATTTACAGAACGAGCAGTTTTTTAAGACACAGTTTCGAGATAATCGCGTTCAACATTTGCATTGAAACTTTCGTTGGCATTCTGGGTATGGCCACCCAAGCATCTTTCCAGTAAATATTTTCTGGACAAATCTTCGTAAATTGGTAGAAGATGTTGTTTTATATCGTCGCCAAGTAAGAGAGTAAGCTATGAGACAAAAGAATACACAAACGTACTGTGAAAAGGCATTGCTCCGAGACAAGCTCTCCGACTACCTGGTTAATGACGGTATGCGGGCTCTGAAGTTTTTCCCAATAACTCTATTAATATTCAATATTTTGATTTGTCCTTTTGGCAGTATATTGTTAACATATTATATATTAGAATTATGTAAAAAAAAAAATTAGATTTTTTGAAAATTCTAAAGGTATCTTCCCCCTTATTTATTATTATTAGCCTTCTTTCAGATTTCAATTAATCTGTGTGCCCTCTGGCAAAGGCCTCCCCCAACACTCTCCAATTTATTCTTTCTTGTGCCATTCTTGGCCAGGTTCTACCAGCTGTTTTAACTAATTCATCTTCCCATCTTCTAAATGGTTTTCCTTTCCTTCTTTTCCCCTCTCTTGGGTACCACGTTGTTACCATCTTGTTCCATTTCTCTTCTCCTCTGATTACGTGACCAGCCCATTTCCATTTAAGATTTCTTATTTTTGATACTACATCTTGGGTCTTTGTGGCTTTTCTAATTATGTTATGGTTGATTTTATCTATTTTACTCTTCCCTATCATGCCTCGTTCCATACTTCGTTGACACGTTTGAAGTTTTGATTGTTGAGATTTTGTGAGGGCCCAAGTCTGGCATCCATATGTTAGAATTGGTAGTATGCAGGTGTTGAATAGCTTTCCCTTTACTGATATATTAATTGTCTTGTCTTTCATTACTTCTCTGTATGCCCAGTATTTCTTCCAAGCATGTCCTATACGGGTTTCAATCTCTTTGTTTGCCATATTGTTTATTTTGATTACTTGGCCCAAGTATGTGTATTCATCCACATAATCAATAGGGATGCCGTTTACTGTAATTGGCTCTTTTTCTTTGTTAGTCATCGCCTTAGTTTTTGATGTGTTCATATTTAAGCCCACCTTTTTACTATGTGTATCCAAGTCTGTTAGCATTTCCTGGAGCTCCTGAGGGGAAGTTGCGAACAAAATTATATCGTCAGCAAATCTCAAATTTGTGAGATATTCGCCATTAACTCTTAGTCCACAGTTTGTCCATTCAAGTTGTCTGAAGACTCCCTCAAGCACTGCAGTAAACAGTTTCGGTGAGAGTGGGTCTCCTTGTCTCACGCCCTTCTCGAGTTGATAATTTCTCCTTCTCGTTCTAACTTAATTTTTGCTGTACCACCAGCGTAGATGTTCTTTATTATTCTAATATATTTCTCTTCCACCCCTTGTTGCTTTAAGGCCTTCCAAATTTCACTATGGTCCAGAGAATCAAACGCCTTGCAGTAGTCCACAAAGCAGCAATAAACTGGTAGACCATACTCTTTATATTTTTCAAATATTTGCTTCACTGTATGGACATGATCAACAACCGAGTATTTACTGCGGAATCCCGCCTGTTCCCGTGGTTGATTCTCATCAAGTACTTTAGTTATGCGGCTTAAGATGATTTTGGCAAAAATCTTATATATATTTGAAGTTAAGCTTATTGGCCGATAGTTTCCCACATCATTTCTGTCCCCCTTTTTGTGAATCAGAATTATGGTGGAGGTGGTCCATTGTTGTGGTATAATTTCAGATTTTATTACTTCATTGAATATTGAGGTTAGAGCTGGTATTATAGCCTGCTGTGTGGCTAACAAGAGTTCATTTGTTATGTTGTCAGATCCCGGAGCTTTGTCCCTTTTTTGTGTTTTTATTGCCTGTTCAACTTCTCTTTCCAATATTGGTGGGACTTCAGTGAGATTATCGAGGGGAACGTCGTCAGCTGGTAGTGACATTGAGTATAGATCTTGGAAGAATTCCGTTGCTGTTCTAATAATATCTGGTCTTTTTGTTTTGACTATATCTCTTTTATTTTTAATACTTGGTATCCAGTCCTTCTTTGTGGTTAAACATTTTATGGCCTTCTTAGCTCCTCCTGACTTGACAATAAATTCTTCAAATGTTTTACGTCTATAAACCTGTCGATCTTTTCTCATCATTGAACGAAGCTGTTTTGAAATATCTCTTATTTTTTGTCTGTTTTCTTTAGTTTTATTCTCAATACTCATGAGTCTACCTCTTTTTTCTTGCAGATTTAGCGTGTCCTCAGTAAATATTTTGGGTTTATTTCTTTTTGATTTTGTACTTATATTATTATTACTTGATAAGCTTTGGATCAATTGATTCTGTAAGTAGTCGTATTTCTTTTGAAGTTCTGTTTGTTCTGTGGGTATTTTAAAACTACTTAGTTGCTTCTGTAGAGTTATTGTTAGTTGTTGTAGATGCTCTTCTGCCATGTCTAAAGATGGTTTTATGTTGCCTCTTAGCCTTTTTGTTGGTTTCAATTTAAGTTTTGTTCTCACCATACGATGGTTCGTATGGAAGTTAAGGTTACTAATTACTCCACAGTCTTCAAAACATTTTCGTTTATTGCATAGAATATAGTCTATTTGGTTTTTGTATCTTCCATCTGGAGATGACCAAGTCCATAATTGTTTCTTGCTTCTCTTATATACACTATTCATTACTGTGAGGTTGTGTTCAAAACAAAGGTTTATTAATTTACTACCATTTCTGTTACGATTACCTATAGTATAAGGGCCAATAAAATCATTCTCACTTTCCAGTCTACTTCCTATTTGAGCATTGAAATCCCCCATGATGATTAAGTTCTTGTGTGCATGTCTATTAATGGTCAAGTTTATTTCATCATAGAATTTATTTATTTCCTGTTTTGTTGACATTTCTGTAGGTGAATAGACCTGAATGATAGTCCATTTTTCTTTGAAACAAGCAAGGCACAGATTCAGCACAGTCATTCTTTCAGAGATTGCTATGATTTCTTCTATGCAATTTTTTAAATGTTTCTTTATTAAGAAGCCGACTCCATGCCTGCCCTTTGTTTGCCCTTTGTAATGTATGATGAAGTCTTCATATTCTTCTATCCTTTCTCCCAATCTTCTGACTTCACTTAGACCAATTATATCCCATTTAACTTTTCTTAGGGCTATTAATAGTTCATCGAGGTTGTCGTCTGATTTCAATGTTAGCGTATTCAGGGTACTAATATACAAGTATTTTTCTGTATCTTTAGAATTATTTCGCTGATTTGTTTTGTGATATTTTGTTGGAGGGTAGTGGTCTTCTTTCCCCACGGTGACCGGCCGGATTGGGGTGCATTTCTCCGAAGTTGTTTTGTATAAAGTTGTATATTTTTTGGTGCGGTTCCGGATGTTTGTAGTTATAACTTGTGTTACAGGGTCAGTTGTTTGTACTTGTTTGGTTTGTTTCGAGGTGTTGGCATGGGTTTTTAGTTTTTTGATAGCTCTGATAGTGAAGCACTTCTTCCTCGTTCCACATATTTGAGTATGCCGGGTTTCAAGGCTTCCTTGGTTGTAGGTTTGTTGGTCCCCTTGTTCTGTAGGTTAGTTTTCTTTTGTGAAGATGTGCTTGGTGAGCCAGACTCTTCTCGCTTCCTTTTATCACGATTTTTATCTTGTTGAGGAGCTGCCTTGATTACTATTTTGTCATATTTAATAAATGCAATATTCCCTTTCTTCCTCTCTTCTTCCACCAGGGGCTGTAGCATTTTGCGTTTTTCTAATATATCCTTTGGGAAGTCTTCTTTGATGTAGATATTTGCTGGAAAGCGAGCCTTATTTTCCATAATTACGTGTTTCTTCCATAAAGTTGTGAATGTGACCACTATTGGTCGGGCTCTGTCGCTAGTTCGTCGCCCAATCCTGTATATATTGCTGATTTCTTGGCACTCTATCTTCCCCCTTAATATACAGTATAATGCACCACTTCAAAAAATAGCGCATAGGAAAAGCAAATATATTCAGAAAAATCTTTGTCTTGTATTAACTTGTCATATTATTTTACTAAATAACAGTACAACTGGGTATTTCATTGATTATAATTGCTTATAACGACTCGGCCCCTAGATTTCGTTACTTCTGATTGGTGTAGAGTCATAGACTCAAGCACAGCTTTATACATTTGTAAAATCACGTTGTGGATTTTACTAAAGGGTTTTCGAAAAAAATAAATAAAAGTTCTAAACCACCATTAAAATTCTTTTATTTACTGGCTTCCTTAGACACTATAGTTTTTCATGAAGGCCTAGTCCAGTTGCTGCTGATTTTGCCGCCCCTGAAACAATAGAAAGACTTTTGAGTATTTAACTCAGTGAGCTCAGTCGCGCACAAACACACAAACAAACTGGGAGAGTCCTGCTCCCCCTTTCAGATAGGACGACCACACGTCCCTTGTTCCAGTTGACCTGCGCCACACGTCTGGCTCAACTGGTGGGCGATCACACGCCCAGATTCACACCAGGGGACATATTTCAACGTCGGGCGCCACACGCCCTTCACTGGTATCCAGCGGCACACGCCGGTTACCAGTGAACCACATTTATTCGCGACCGCACAATCACAAGCACAACGCCTGTCCTTAAAACTACCTAAATATATTCTATACTCGCGAATCTAAACTGCTGTCATGCAATCGTTTGCACAAAACTTCACTCACCTATTGCTCAACCTATCACTTTGCCTCTTCACCACTGAATAACCGCAGTAGATGGCAGAAAGATGCTAGCGAAAATACTACCCGCGCAACTTAAGATGATCTATCGTGATCACCATAAAAAATTATTAACTCTTAGGAGTCGAGAGGACTTTTAAATTAAAAACACTCAAGTGGTTGTATATATATATACAGGGCCAAATCTTAAGATCAGACTGAATAATTCTAGCAAGAGACTCCCTGTTGGGAGTCGAGAGTTGAGTTGCGTTACCAGGAAATAGTGTTTCACGTTTTGCGACAACGTGATATTTGCTGTGTTCCCACGGAACTTGGGAACCGTGAGCACGGGAAATGTTTGCGTGGCAAAACCTTAGAATGAGATTGAAATTTCAAGACCGAGAAATATTTTTGGATTATTATTTCCAAGTTTTGAGGCATAGTTTCGTCTGGTAACGAAACTCGTACGCCTTTTTTAACCCTGCCTATTCTGCCATCGACCTAAACAAACATTTCTATCTCGTTACATTTGAATTGCACACCTTCGCTAGCGCAGATGCTGGCGACTGAGTCAGGTCCTTTCTTTGTTGGCGCACATGTTAAACCATGACTCATTTTAATTACCTCAGCAGCAGCTTGGGACGGTAAATGTTCCTTTAAATCAGACCTGGGCAAACCCGGCTCTTTTGACTCCCAAGTGCTCCTCAGGTAGGATTTTTTGACTCCCGGTGCCCACCTCATTGCTACTGCAAGTGCAAGTGAGAAATGCATACTCCTGTCGTGAAAAATTACTTGTGCGGCACACAGGACATAGACGATGCTCCGAGTGCAAGCGAGAAATATTTTTTTGGTGCCTCCTGCAAGTGCAAGCGAGAAATGCATACTCCTGTCCTGAATCAGTGATGGTGAACATGTACTCACTCCTCAATGCGTTAATGGAGTGACCCGAAATGCGAAAGGTTTATGGAGGTGTTTATGGAGGTATACTGCTCCCATGAAGTCAAACTTTGCCCGGGTCTGCTTTAAATGAATATTGAGACTTTTTCCCAACTCTTACCTTCGTCGTGTAACACATTGGATTAAAGCCCCTCACAGACACACGAGTAACTCAGGCGAGCAATGCTGTGGGACTCGGCTCGTACCCAATCAAGTTGATTCTGATTTTCAAATCGCTCGCAAGTCGCTTGGTTGGCGAGGGCACAGAGGGGGGAAAATTGATACGAGTAAAACCGAACTTAATAATTAGCCTGAGTAACTCAGTGTATCTGAATACACAATATTTACTAATATAAAACAAATAAAAACGCTTAACACTCTACTAATGCACTCAGCACATAAAGCGAGTTTTATATTTTACCTCAATATCCTTGTTTTCCTTTTTAAGGTTTCGCAGCCAAATGGCAAAAACGGAACCTTTACAATTTCGTCATGTCCGTCGTCTGTTAGCATGTCACAGCCTTTTAACTCCGCCATCTTTCCATCGATTCTGGTGAAATTTTACAAGCAAGTGTCTTCTAAGAACCTCCACTTAGTTATGTACCTACATAATGAAATGCCAAAACAAAAATTAATTAGGGGTGGCGTTCCATACCTAGAACTGAGAAATGAAAATTTATTTTTGCGCACATCATTGTGTGAGGTATTGTTGGATAAGCCTCTAAAAATGCAAGAAAAGTTATTGAGATTTTTTTCCTTAACTGAGTAGTTCGCGATATAGGGGTTTCTAAAGTCGTTAATAATGTGCCCCCCTCTAACTTTCCGACAATGTGGTGGTAAGTGTGGAGGGGGCATGACAAAAATTAAGGTAGTAGCAACCCAGCGGGAAAAGAAGCGCTCAAAGATGCAAACGGAAGCAACTCCTTGGAAGCTATGGAGTGATTCCCTTCCGTTGGACACTCCATGTCTTTTTAACATTACATGTCCGCAGGAGGAAGCAGTATAAAAGCTTTTTTTTACTGCTCCCAGCTTGCTGCTATGGTATGCAAGTGGAATCAGGTTCATATACTGCTCCCAGCTTGCTGCTATGGAATGCAAGGGGAATCAGGTTCATACTGCTCCCAGCTTGCTGCTATGGAATGCAAGTGGAATCAGGTTCATACTGCTCCCAGCTGTTCAACTTACTGAACATTTTGTTCACCTTACTGAACATTTTGTTCAACTTACCTTCTCTTTTATGAAAACACAAAACTGATTTTATTATAAAAACCACGCAAAAACGCACCAAAATCACTCAATAGAACGCAAAAATACGCACCTTACTTTACTGCACAGAAGATAAAACAGGAATGAGCAAGATTTCGCTTTGTTTTTCTTATGAGTCATGACTTGAAAACAAAAGGGAGAAGGTTCGGTCCCAGCGATCAATTGGGTTGATGCATACCTGCATTCCCCGGAATCAACAGGGAAGCAACATATTTTTCGCTCGCAAAAAGCTCAGTTAGGTGATCCCTACCTGCATTCCCCGGAATCAACAGGGAAGCAACATATTTTTCTCTCATAAAATTTACTGATTCCAAACCCGCTTCCCTAGGAATGCCTGACCAAATTTCCCGCTGGGAATTTATAAACAAGATACGTTGACAAGTTTTTTAGATATCCGCAATCATCAGTTTTCAATAGCAGTAATATACTGGCATTGCATTATTCACACTTCAAATTGGCTTGATTTCGTAGCGTGTAGCAAAGCGCTCGTACACCCACTGTGTGCAGTGCATGGTCCTAGCACTTACTTATAAATTATTGTATGGTTTCTGCAAAATTATTTAATTTCAATGAGGATCAATTGTTTTTATTTTTACAATCCTCGCGAAATTAGGTTGAAGACGTTTGTGTGATTAGCAGCAGCAAAAAGCTGTCAACGACACGCGGTGTTCCCAGGCGGTCCCCCATCCAAGTACTATCCGCGCCCAATGCTGCTTAACTTCGGTGATCGGACGAGAACCGGTGTATCAGCATGGTATGGCCGTTGTCGAGGAAATGTGATTTCAAAAGCTACTTAAAGAACTAATGACAATCAAATCAAAACAGAATATTTTCGCGAAATTGAAGGCACAAACCAAAGGCTACAAGAACATCGCCATCCTGTTTTCTGTTCTCTGTAAGAGAAATCTAGTAAGTCGATTTTGTTCTCATTATGTTGTGTGAACATGAGAAGCGCGAACGATTAAATTGTAAATATTGGATCTGCTTTTGTGAAATCAAACCCGACGGCAGTGCACACATATGAGTTTGCTCAGCTCATGAAAAAGGGTTGCAATTCGAAAGAACAGAACTCTTAGGTAAAACGGTACGAAAGAAAAGGTTTTACCGCAGGAGACTGGTTAAGTTAAAGTATGTATTTATTGGCTCCCAGACCCATGAACAGTTTTGGGTTTTTTTTCGCTACCTGAACGAAGCAGCGCAGATAATTTCAAGTGCTGCACGCATCTCGTCTGTACCTAAAGGCCTAAACCCATAGAATCCGTCTCGCGTCGCTTTTCTCTTAAGTAGCTCTCTTACGACGCGCTGCCGCGCGAAATATAGAAGATTCCTCTAAAATTCTCTCTCGCGACGCGCTGCCGCGCGCTTCGGCTATGGGTTAGCTCCCATATGCATGCATGTATTCAATAGTTGTGCGGCGCCGCACAAAGCGACGCCTGATGCCGACGGACTCTATGGGTTTGGGCCTTATTGAATACATGCATGCATATGAGAGCTAACCCATAGCCGAAGCGCGCGGCAGCGCGTCGCGAGAGAGAATTTTAGAGGAATCTTCTATATTTCGCGCGGCAGCGCGTCGTAAGAGAGCTACTTAAGAGAAAAGCGACGTGAGACGGATTCTATGGGTTTAGGCCTTAAGGCGCCCAGAGCTATCCCTAAGCATTTTGCGCAGGGGCTGATGTGAAAATGAGTCACCGCCTTTGTTTTAACATAAACGTGCCCAGGCAAGTTTATGACAAGTTCCCTGGATGGGGATGCATTGTAATGTCCTTTTGGGGCATTCGTAGTTGAGTTTTCGTTCGAGAAGGTGGTTTTTAAAATAGAGTGGTGCATTTAAAAAAGAAAAGTAGAAATATGGGGGTGCTTTTTTAAGGACTAAAGAGAAATCAAAGATTTGGAAGACTGCATTGGGTTGTCTGGTGAGTAATCACTGAGCGTCTCTATTATGTGAGAAATTATTTTAATGTTGCGTAAATCGTGTGTGCTTCGGTTAGGTTATTGTTTGTGAGTTAGCGCCGTTGCGAGGTTTTGTTCATTTTATACTCCCGGTATAAATCAAAACAATTAATAGGGAGTTGGCGGTAGAAGGTGTCTTCCGCGCAGAAAGGGCCACATTCCCGAAAAGCCCTTGATACCAGCTTTCATTTGACACCAAAAAATCGGCATGTTAAATTTGGTCGATTTTTCGAAAAATGCCAAGGGGTCCTTTGCATTTTTTTGGGCAAAACATTGTTTTCTCGGATCCTAACGATTGTGGTGTCAAGCGAAAGGGACTGCCCCAACTAGCCGAAAAAAAAAGGATGCCAAAACCGGCCTAAACTGCCAGTTTTAGAGGTAAGAAACGGAAAAAGCCCATTTTGTTACGAACGCACAATCGTTAGAATCCGAGAATAAAATTGTTTTGACCAATAAAATGCAATTCCCCTTGGCAATTTTTCGAAAAATTGACCAAATTTAACATGCCGATTTTTTGGTGTCAAATGAAAGCTGGTATTAAGGGCTTTTCGGGAAGGTAGCCCTTTCTGCGCGGAAACACCTTTAGCCCCAGGAAATCACATTTTAAATGTGAAAAACTGCAAAAATTAGGTCCTCGTTCACTAAAAAGACCACAACTCCCGAATTCGATTGACCTGGTCCCACTTTTTTCTCCTGAGCAATAGAATACATGATAGGGCTTCGGACAACGGGATGAAAACAGTTACGCCAGAGGGAAATTTCTGAGCTGCGGGGCCTCAATTTATAGGGTTATATCCCGATAAGGAAATATAAGTCAATTACTTTTAAAGAGTATAAAGAAAGATGCCCTGCAACGGAGTTATTGGTCAGCTAGCAAAGCAAAATTTACAAGGATTGGATTTGAAATGTTTTATTTTTGTGGTTTAGATATGACCAAACAAAATTACTAAGCACTTCATTTTTTTATCGTTTATAACTTAAAAGTTTTCATTAATGCAAAACTGCCCTGCAATTGAAATATTCAGCTAAATATTGCAATTTGCTTAATATGAATATGTGAAAACGGCCTTAGTAACACAGTTTACTTGGATACTGTGAGCGAATATTTTTTAAAGCAACTGCATACATTGTCCTCAGAAAAACCAGAGCTGTTCTTTTCATTTGTGGTTTATTTTATCAATAAAAAAACATTTCTCTGAACGAACCTTAAGCCTAGGACATAAATGGCGGGCTTATTCTTAGGATTTTAAGAACTTAGTCTCTGTGTTCATACTCAAGTGCTCGTAGCTTAAGCGTACAATGTATAAAAAACAACAGGAAAACAGTGAAAATTATGTACAGTACCAAAATTCTGCAGAATCTCGCTTATATACAGACAAAATAAAAAAACATATAGCGAAGCCTCTCGAGCGGCACTTTAATCAGACTTTTACGACGGTGACTCCTTCTCGGCAAGAATACTTTGTATGGAGGGCTCAGATTCGGACCTCTTGTGCGTCCGGGTGTGGGTAACTTGCCCTTCAGTCGAATCCATTTCAGCAACCGCTTCTTGCTGAAGATCAGGCACACTCCTTGTTACCTGGTGGTCCTCTTCGAACACCTCCTCACTGGCTGAGGTGTTGAGGACCTTTTCGTTAAGGCAGACGTCATCGAGGTCGACATCGCTGTTTGAGAAAAGCGCTGTTGCCCCTAACGATAGGGAGGTGTCTGGTTGAAGCAGATCTTCCTTAGAGTTGGTCGCCCCTGCTGGTTTGCTCTCTAGTACGATATCGACAGTTTGGGACCTCTGCAGTGGAAACACGTGCACTGGGGATGTGGCGGTGTCCGTTGTCGTACTCAGAGGCCGATTTTTCGACGTTGAAGTGTTTGGTAGCACATTAATCCCAGGTATGCCAGGACCGTTTGTCGACGACGTCGTTGATGTTGGAGTGACATTATTTTTCTCCTCCTGGTGTTGTCTCATCAAGTCACAAGCTTTCCCCAGAGCGCAGATAGTGTTCAAAATTCGACAGGCCATCAGAGTTATGTAGGCCAGTCCGAAGAGGACCCATGCGGCTGCATTATCGAAGGACACTGCGGTGTAGACGGCTTTTATCAGTACTACGCCAAGAGGAAAAGGAATGAATCCCATACGCCTGGCGACTAAGTCTGAGTGGTCAGAAAAAGCGTGCTTCTGTCTAGTCTGAGTCATGTCATAAGCCAAGCTGATCGTGTATTCCCTATAAACATCTACTGGAAGCTCATTGAATCTTGTGATGAAGGCGTGCTTGATCCAATCGATCAGGATCTCTGTTACAAGGACATAACAGCAATCCGGGAGCATTACGTAAAATTGGTCCAGGCTCCAGTTAAATTCCTTCATCGTCTGAATCACGACTATGAAGAGCAATACGGAAAGATGAAACCGTTCCCTGACGTCACTACAAGTGAGCTGGAACAAGTTATTTTTGTCAAACTTCTTGAAAACGCTACCCTTGAGCTCGACAAAGTTATTTGACATCATGATGGTGAGGAGGCCCTTGTTGTTCGAGTTTACCGCCACGTTTAGTGTCGTTGCCTGAAACATTATTAGAAAACTGTGGAGGATCACGTAGATCAAGGCAAAGAGAATGTGCGGCACCAAGCCGAAATGTTCCCGCTTCCTATTTCTAGGCTCTGTCGCTGTCCAGAAGAGAGCATCAATAGTGTCCTGTCCAAAAGCTGAAAGTAGTCTATCCCCCACCTCTAACATGTTATAAAAGATGTACAGCTTTATGATGGACTGTGTCTTGATGATGTGATAAACCCGATTTGTATCCACCGACAACATTAGCAGGCTGCACACGATCCATATGGAGCCCTTGAGAAGATCACAAATCTCGGCGGGCGTTAGAAGGCGGTGGGTGCGACGTCGTAAACCTAAACAGTTGGCAACAGGACGACTCAGTAAGGCCCACAAGGCAAGCATATAGCGGATCGGCAGGAAAGTGTGGATATAGAGGAATGAGTCAACGCACTGAATGACTCCATAGCCCATGAACTTTTCAACTTCGCGGGGGATTTTCATAAACGAGTAAATCTTCTGCCGTCGAGCTGAGTAGCGCTCTTCGTCATGCTCCAGGATGTATCCTCGCGTCAGTTCGATCTTCATAAAGTCGAAGATCGAAGGACTTTCTAGAAGATAAAAAATGTTTCCATTAATAATAAGTCAGGCAGATTTATAACAAAATATTCTATTACCAAAAGAGATTCGGGCGAAATTTGGCAAATTTTCATTTGATCGAAACCTACGCTATTATGTGGGGCGTGGTTTATATTTAGCATTTTTACCACCCTATGTTTTGCCTACCTACTGCAATATTGCACATGTTGGAAGGCATACCTAATATTTTTGAACATACCATACGTGAAATTTCAATTAATGCGAACAGTTTTATTCGTTACTAGTTTTTACCCGCGATTTCGTTCACGTAAATTTCGGATATATTGTTTGATTCTAAGCGGAGAAGGTTACTTCAGTTGGTCTGTTTATCTATGACTTTTCAATTTCAATTTATTTGCGCAAATACTACACTGGTAAGATACAATCTTCTATAGAGTGCAGCCTAAGATTGTATAAAAATAATTCATAATTTAGGCGTGGAAAAGTATAGATAAAATATTAAAAAGATTAAATGATAAAGAAGAAGAAAAGAAACAGAATACAAAACTCCCATAAAAAAAACAATCTCAAGATGACTTTATGTGCTCAGATAAATATCTAGAGAAACTTCGATCGCCACCGATCCTTCTTAGATCAAGAGGGAGATTATTCCAAAGTCTGATAGCCTGGACAAAGAAGTGCTGCTCACTACAGCTAGATGTAAAACGTGGTAGGGTCATGGAAAAAGTTCTGCCGGATGTAACAAACTCCAACTTATCATAAAGGTAACTAGGTTGTTTTTTGTCAAAATTAGGTTCCGGAGGAACAAGATTCTTCTGTAGTTAAGATATTCTTCTAAAGAACAACCAAGTACTGACTTAACGTAGCTGGAGATATGACAGAATCGTTTTAAGCCGAAAATGTAACGGACGGCGGAGTTAAAAGCTACAATTAGTTTACGGGCGCAAGACGAATACAGCTTGCAGCAAACCTCACACCCATAACATAACTCCACTGACAACAGGAAGGAAACCTGATGAGATGTGATTAGATATGACCTTTTGTTGACGTCTCTCAAGGTAGGAACCCATCAAAGCACACGCAGTTCGCGAGAAATTAAAAATCGAATACAGCTTTTTAAGCAAAATACTTTTCTGATTCTTTTTAATGAAATTTATTTTCGGAAATATGTATAAGAAAACAAATTCATTAAAAAAGAGTCCCGCATTAATATTATTTGACGAAATCAGAAGAGCCATAAATAAGCAGACCAACTTAACCTTCTCTGTTTAAAATCTAACAAAGTTTATATCCGAAATCTACGCTGACGATGTCGCGGGTAAAATGTAGTTATTTTCAAAACATTCATTTACGTTAAGAACTTTTGGCCTCAATCATCTCAAGGAAGTATAATGAAAAGTCGTTGAAAAAATGACGTTTTTCTACCGTTTGCACCGTCATTAAAGCACTGCCATGGATTGCGGGGTCGTCACTGCCTTGCAGAACAATTAGAGTAGTTAGAGACTAGGAGCTTCAGGCGCAGTGGAGTAGGGCAGACTGCTTAAAATTAACGAATTTCGATCGGCTTATTGGATTTGCCCTTTAGAATTTACAGATTTTGATGGCAGATTCAAATCAGCATGCCCAAATATTCATTTTCTTGGAAATCTTCTGAAATTTAACTTTTTCGGCAGTCATCTTGGAACCGCCATACTTAAACCTTATGCTATCTGCAAATTACAAATTGCCTATATGTTAAGTTTGAATATGTAATACGTTGTGGCAAACAATTGAGTCAATCGAAGCAACCGTTTAGGCGTGATTTAGTAACACACAAGCAAACACACAATCATATACACCTATTCCCATCATATATGTTTTGATGGAGGCGAGGAGAGTTACATCATACCAAAAAATTCTCATTATTCTTAAGCCGGTCCCAGACAATGCGTGCATTTGTCCAATAATTGACAATGCGTCTCATTTTACGAGGTATGTGGGAGCTACAAAGATTAATAATTGTTATGCGTACTCTTTAGCCAAATCTTGTAATGCGTCCTTTTTCTTCGTCATTTGTGTCTGCGTTCTTGCACCAAATATTTGATGTGTCTCTCTTTTGGCGAAGTATGTGGGAGACAAATGCAGGAAATATTTGTTATGCGTGCGCTTCCCATTAAAAATGGGAGCAGACGATTATTCGTGTAATAACCTCCGGTTTAGCGGGCAGAACCAAGCGTAAAAGAAGTTTTAGCTGAACAAATTGAAAATGGAATGGTGAGATGAATTCACCCTTGAGTATATAGCTCTCTATGAACTTCAGCCTGTGATATGGGATCCACAAAATCCGTTACACAAAAATATAAATTCCATGACTGATGTTTTCGTTTCGGCTTTTATTCAAAGATAGCATCCGTCATCTTCTGTTTCGTCTTTTTAGTTTTTTTAATTGTAAAAACCCACACATCATAATAAGAGCAGCAGCACTAGCTATTACTTGATTTTTACTCTCCATTGTGCAATCGGGAACTAACAACATATGAGACTGTGCAAAGCATACCGCGCAGAACTGCGTGTATAAGTTTGACGAATAAACGAATGGTGTGGGAACACAAATTTAACGCAGGAAATATTCGGTACATGCATTCTTCAAATAGAACGAAAGTGTGGGAGGACAAGCAAGGTGAGCGAAATATTTGACAAATTGGGAGACGCAGATATTTGTACAAATGCACGCATTGTCTGGGACCGGCTTAAGTCTATCACACATAACCCATCTAGAGCCGCGTTTTTTAATGAGTCAAATGTTTGTCTCCACTACTCACCCAATACAAAAGGCTATTTAGAAAATCCGGTAAAGAGCTGGGTTTGCATTTTTGCCCTTTAAAACCATGCAATGCAATCATAAGTTTTATGCGACTTCTAGAACATTACTTGCCACTCAAACTAGAAGCTGAGAGCCGGCTTAATTGCACGAGTTTGTAGATAATACTTGCCACAAATGTATAATCGGACAAAAATGTACCTTAAATATTTAATCTCATATTTGCCGACAATGCAAACACCTCTATTAGTTTACCTCTGCAGAAAGCACACACGAGCTACGGTTAGCTATTACTAAAAAAAATGAGCTATTCGCTTCTTAAATGCACCAAGTATACAAGTGAGCTGAATGTTAACTAAATGGGAGAAGTTTCCCTCGTGCGTAAAATACAGGAAAAGTGGAAATCAACCAATGTGGTGTAGCGCGGAATAACCAGATTAATAAGTCTTGAAGATTCCATAAACTGAACATATTCGAAGCCGTATACAATTATTGCCGTATTAGATGTACAAAATAAAAGACGTGTAGCACTTGTTCAAATTTACTTGTTTCTTGCCGCCTTGGGATTTTAATGTGCCAACTGTTAAAACCATAATGTCCGTCCTTGTAGTATACAAAAATTTAAAAATCTATCAAGAAAATATAATAGACGTTGCATGCTTTTATCTTTTGTTATTCCAACTGTAAAAATACAACAGGTTAAGGAATTGGATGGGTTGGGCCGGAGGAAAAAATTTTGTGTCACATCCAAAGGTGCCGCATATTGCACAAGTGGTACTTCTGCACGATATATACATATTATACTCGTACATTCCTTGGATTAGAAAGTTTTCAAGTATTATCCAATGTGTCGACTGAAAACCACAATACCTTTTCATTTCATTTCAATTTAAAAAAATAACAGAATTTTTGAACATACGAGTTTACTCTAGTAAATGTCGGCACCAACCAAATGTTAAGGCATGTATGTTATTTAAATAGAATAAAAATTAAGTATTAATAACACTAGTTTAAAAGAAAAAAGTACCTCAAGGCAAATATTTTTTTTAGACTAATTTGGGGTCGCTAAACACGAAAATGACATCCATTTATTTTTCCTGCATTTATCATCCGATTTGAGCCCAATTGGAATTTATATTTCCGTAACAAAAGTATCTTTCACATGCAGTCATTGAAATATGTTGAAACATTTTTCATTGCATTCAAATTAATTTAATTTACAGAAGAAAGCTTGAAAATTCACTTTTTTTTACAATTTGAACGCTTGTAACTCAAAAAATACAGTTCCAGTGGACACAACCAAGATATTGGCGTGAAGGGGAAAGGAGTACCTTACTATTAGTACACATTTTAGGTTGGAGCAGTGTGTTGTTGTAGGATTTTTTGGCCGTTTTTTGGAGAAAAACCCAAAAACCAGTATTTTGCTAATATCTCAAAAACGCTTCTTTGGAAAAATAAATGGATGTCATTTTCGTGTTCAGCGACCCCAAATTAGTATAAAAAAAATATTTTTCTTCTGGTACTCGAAATTTTCCTAAAATTTGTAAACTAGTGTAATTAATAAAAATTAAGTAAATATAATTACGACTCTTTGTAAAATGATTAAATAAAAATGTTAAAGTAAGATTTCCAGACTTTTGCCGAGCCTTTTATACGAATATTTTTCTTAACTGGTTCTTCCTGAGTAGACAAATCGGGGAAGCAACCCTGGACGAGCTATAAGAGATGCATATGATTTTATACCCAATAAGGGAGTTAGTTAGATACTGCGTGCATCCCGTTCGATGATGGAAGAAAGGGTATGGGTAATAAAACAAGCAGGTAGAATAATTCTGACCAATTGTTTTCAGATCTTGTGTGGTTGTTTGTGAAGTGAGAACGTTTGAGAATTGTGGAAAATAAAAAGTGGAGTTTTAGAATTGTGATAAATTAAACGTGAAAATAAATTAATAAGGTAAGTCTGCATTAATTAGGTTATATTTAATTTTAAAGGAAAAGTTTGGCACGAATGATTTGTTAATTTATTATAATTGTTATTTAATTTATCGGGAGTTTTTCTCGTAAATATAGATTTCTTGTTATTATGAATCTCTTAAAAAATAATCGAAATTTCCTAATATCGCGAGATCCTTATAACAAATATATATATCCAAGCCAAGTCGCGTTTTTACAGAAAATTATCGAAGAGCACGGATAACACATCTACCACGGAAGAATCGCATGAGCAGACTAAACGCCAAGATTCAAAATGACATACCTGAGACCGCACGTCTCCCGAGCACAAAAAAATGGCTACCCGACCCTTTTTTCATTGTTTAAAAGAGACAGGTAGTAAACCGGATTCTTTTGTATCGAAGTTCCTAGACGAAGACAAAAGATTATTGATGCGGCTGAGGAAATGAGGCGGAACCTGCGAACTTCTGTCGTGAAAAGTAATTTAAGAAAAAGAATGAGAATTTGTGTAAGAAATAGCGGCGGCCATGTCGAACATAAATTATAAAAATATTGCTCTGTTTTTTTTGTTTCATTTACGTATTTTAGCTACTTTTACCTCAAACTAAAAATGTGCCCTCTACTACCTTAACTGTTATTTGGTCAATGTTTTGCCTATTTAATAGCAAGGGTTATACCTTTTTGAATAGCTAAAGAGACGTAGAAGTTTTGAAAATTATTTGCAGAATAAGTTCCATAAATTTTTGTTCAAAAAAAGCGCTTCAAAGTTAAAAACACTTAGTGAAAATTCTTTAATTCTAACCGTTGTCGAGCAGTCTTTTAAAGCTGTTAGTAGTAGGTTCAGTTTTTGTTAGGCATTTTTATTAAGTGACATGCCCTCTAACTAGATACATCAAAAAACGGACCCTAGGAGCTCTAATCCAAAAAAAATCGATAAAAAAGCCAAAAAATAAAGGATTTTTTAAAAAATCTTTAAAATTCAATATCTCCATAACGGTTAAGTTTCGGACACCATATTACAGAATCAAATCCATCAGAAATGACCTGAATAATAACGCCCTTTAATATTCAGTACGACTTTCCCTGTAACCCTGCATATAACGTCAGTTTCAACGCGAACTGTTTTAATATCACATTCAAGTTAAATCTAGCATTTTAACAGATTTTTATCATAGTTCTTTCTTTACCGTGCAAAACAGAATTGGGTGTATGGTAATCATATAGATAAGGCAGGCGTGGCCTGCATTTATATGCTCTTTTTGTATTATGTAGATATGTATGTGGTATGATATGGTATGGTACTTATAGTGTAAATATTCTTGTGTGGACTGATTTTATAATCCCATTTTCTTTTTTGTTTATTTTAGCCTATTAAATTATCAAAATTAATTATCCAAACATCTCAATGATACTTAGTCATATAATAAATATTTTTTCCTAGTATAATTATTAATCTGTTTGAGACTATTATGCCTGTCGAGACAGGCCAATAAAGACCTCTAATTTTGACCAATTTTGATCACACATATACCTCGAGACCATGCAGTAACATATATGATCAGTTTGATTTAAAAAGTTCATATTGTTCCAATTACAGTAAGATGATTTGTTAAAGATATTTATGACAAATCTCACGCCTGCAATGATATCATTATTTCATTATAGACAGCGTATGTGAAAGAATATTTGGAAATTCTTAAATAAAGGATGTGTTCCCAACGCCGTTTGCAAGCGATATGATTTTACGAATTAACTAGGGCGTAGTGAAAGAAAAAATTTCGCTCCACAAATATAAACTTTATGACGCACACATTTTTAGTAAGTTAGAGTAATATTATTAAGTATAGCATATGTATCGTTTCTAACAGATAATATAACATATAAATTGAAAAAACAAAATAAAATTGTTTATTGTTTCTTTAATTTTTAGTGCACTTTTGTTTGTTTTCTAATTTCTTCATTAAACATGTTCCATATGTAATTCACAATTTAATAATCTTCTGTAGTAATTTCCTCGCAAAACCATTGAAAAGGAGGCCCCAGAAAAGCATCAATAAGAGGCCTCTCGGTGTATGTTTGTACTTACGTTTGGGGGCCACAAGACTAATTGTACTTGTAAAATTGTTGACGGGTGGATGTTATTAAAATGGGAAAACTATGATAGCAAAATTGAATCTGAAACTATTTTAGATATTAACACGCTTTCTTGAAAATATCGCCTTGCTGCTTCTTAAATTGCTATCTAGTCAAGGAAATAGGTTCATGCACAATTTCATTTATATTATGATGTATGGTTAGATTTGTTGCAAAAATCATTTTCGATCTGGGACTCAAAAAGTTACCGGGAGAATGGCAAACAAGCGCCCCCCCCTTAATTTTATTGGTATAGAGTATATATAGACGGTATAGTCAATTAGACATTCAAAGTACGCTGTTAAGGGGTCTTTCTACTGTTGAAATGGCAAAAATGAACGTTTTTTTTAAATTGCTATAAAAACAAAGCGAAGAAAGGCATCTATTTCAAATTTTGTATGCTTATTTATAAAGGTATAGAATTGTCATTTTCATTATTATAATGCATTAAAAAACAAAATGGCGGCTGCCACAGTCCGCCGTTCCAGCACTTTGCGTTGAAAAAAACGAAATGCGCGTTGTAAAACTGTGTAAAAACTACTCAATCGATTTACTTGAAAGTTTGCACATATACTTAATAACCATTTATCGACTGCATCGACCACAGTTTGGAACAAAAAAAGAATTTTTGGCCATTTGGTGCATGTTTGAACATGAGGTAGTCGATTTTTGGGTCATCTTCATGAGAAAAAAGTGATCCCAAGTTGTTTAGTTATAAAACAATTAAGTCGTTTTGTTGGATCACTTTGTCATATTTCATCAGGATTTAGACACACTGTAAATTTTCACGGAAGAATTGATTTCTTGTGTGCGTGTGTGTGTGCGTGGTATGAATAATGATTCCCAAGGGTACTCCTTAAATGGGCATATTAACGACAAAAATATATCCCACACTGAAAAAGTTTATATGTGAACGTTATGCAGAATTTTGTTCTCTACAATAAAGGTCCATACTTCGTATCACAAGTATCAATAAAAACCCGAAACGAGATATTCCCCCCCATTTTAAACATCCTAAAATACAAAATGTTAGCCCCCACCAAACATGTTACAGTTCCACGTTTACAGAATTTTATTCTCGGTATCCAAAATGCCTTCTATGGATGTAACTCTTTGATCACTTTGAGGATAAAAAGAGTCATGCCCATGTAAAATAGAGGCAAAACGAGAGTTAACCGCATTCTAAACTCTATCAAGACTACACTATTCTCTGCTGTAGCACAGCCTTTTTATAGTTGAATAAACTTCTAGATTTTTAGATCTCGAACTATCAGGCTAGTCCTTAAATGTGTTCAGGAAGTTGAGAATTTTCTTGTCGCCTTATCAACTCTAATTTCCTAATTTCGATGGTAGATTCGAGATCAGCGACACCAAAAATATGAAAGGATTTCATAGAAATCTTGTAAAGTTAAAATTATCGGCCGTCATATTGGATACTTCATCGTGATTTTTCAAATTTTGATAGCAGTTTCAATCTTAGCAACCCTGAAAACACACAGGGACCAATTTTCCTAGCAATCCGTTCAAGATGAGAAACAACCAACTGATGTTGAATCCTCAAAAATCTACTTGTCTATTTTGCTACAGTTGCGAATGAAATACGGCTAATATTCCAAGCTTGGGAGTTTACTTAACAGTAAAATGGGATGTTGTGATCAGGTCAAACCAAACACTCGCTGCGGAAGGCAACTCTGGCTTTCAGGCAGTTTGTTGTCTCACAATCTGAAGCTCAAGCTTGTCAAATGTTTGCTTATTCCGCATTTTGAATATTGCAGGACAATTTATCCCCAGCATGATGCCAAATGTACACATAAATTGAATGTTGCTTTTAATGACTGTGTGCGTTTTATATATAATTTAAAGCGGCATGAGCATGTTTCTCCTTACTCTACTTCTTTACTGGGGTGATCTTTAAAAACTTATTTGGATATGCGTGCACTGATATTTTTACATAATTTAATCACATTAAAAACTCCTACATATTTGTATCTTCGCTATGAATCTCTTCTTATTCCTCGTGCGCATTACACAGTAGGGCAGCGTTCGTTCTTTGTATTCACTCACTATAAGCGTCTAAAGACTTTCGAGGACGTCTGAGTTTAAAAACAACTTGTTTATTGTTAAATAGTATAGTATTCAAAGGATGTGAATCTTGTGTATAGAACTCCAAGTAAAATATTATTATTATCACAATAGTCAATTTAATTTTTTCAATTACTGAGTACTGCGAATGGGGGGAATGACGTGTTATCAAAGGCGCATACACTGGAACAGTGAGCGGCTTTATTAAATGAACAATACCATCGATAGCACTTGTTCATCGGCTTGGATAAATTTAATTTTCAAAAAGGTTTTGCAATAGGGCAAGCCATCTCCACGAAATCTGTCAATGCTTCACTGAGAATACGAAACGAAACATTTCTTATGGCTGAATTACAGCTGAATTGGCTAATAAACTTTAACTGAATTGACTTAATCCAATTTCAAGGAGTGAAACTAGCCAAAGAAAAATATTCCCTCTTTAGAGCAGTCTCATCTTTATAATCGCTTGTAAAGCAAAGTAAAACGTAAGTTGGTTGCAAAACCTATTGTTCTTCAAGTAACTGCATGACTCTCACAGTAGAGTAGATCTTCTAACTACAGTGCATACCTCTCGGCTTTATTGCCTATCACCAGGCGTTTTCGAAAAGAAAGCTATCGCTCCGGGCTTCAACACTTAAAATCTCCACAGTATAGATAATAGATATATCGCGTCCCTGCACTGTTTTCACACCCCTCAAGATAATACCGATGTCTAAGGCTACAGAAGCCCTCCTAAAAACCAAAGAGGCGTACAGACAGCATGATAAATGAGTTTTCACCTTTTCTTTTCTCTTCGCCGTCGTCGCCGGTAACATCGCCGTTTTTCATCCTTTTCCGATCGTAAGACTCCTCAAATATATCCTCAATGCGTCCGTCCAGTCCTATAAAATTCGGATCGCCACGAAATCGCAATTTTTTCGACGGAGGCGTAAGAAAATTGTCCTCCTTCCTGGACATATCGACACTTTGAATGACGTTTTGCTCTGTGCACCAAAATAAAAACACCGCGAGGGAATGCAATGGAGGAATGTCAAAAATTGATATTCTGACAACTTTCTTTGAGGGATAGTTCAGAATTTATTTTTCACTTTACATCAAACTTACATATTTGCGTAAATTTTTTAATTCGTTACAAAGGTATTGCATACTTCTGTAAAAAATCCAATGGGCAAAAAATGTCTGCGTGTCAATACGGAGATAATTAAAAACAAAAATTTGTTATTAGATTTCACTCACACGCACGCCCCTCAAACAGCTGATGGCTGTCAAGGCACGTCACTTTTCGCAAAAACATTGCCTGAAAAATTAAAAGAAATTCGGGAAAAAGTGCATCTGGTGCTGTGTGAATTGTCTGGTTACGGTGCATCGTGCCAGGGAATCTAATCAGAATGAGTGATGAAGCTCTGCCAAAGCCAGCGGAATGTAGTAAAGTGAAAATTTTGATAATCGGTGCTGGAATGGCTGGTCTATCGGCCGCAAACCATTTCTTGCAGAATGGCTGTGAAGATTTCAAAATCCTTGAGGCTAGAAGCCGCATAGGTGGGCGCATCATTTCCATACCCCTAGGGAAGGAACCGGTAAGCAGATTTTCCTTTATAGATTTAACGAATTCTTTCAGAAATTGTAGGAGTCCTGCACGCGAGAAATTTATAGTTATGTAAGGTGCGGTGCTTTTTACCTTAACTTGTGGACAAAACTTTTCCTGGACTGAAGACTTCAGTAGGTGCATGTTGAATAAGCTAACTACAGAAAATGTCCTGCCTGATTAGTGAAAATATGATGGCACCTATATAGATCCTCATTTGACGGAGCAGTTGTGCGACCAGAATTGGAAGCAATTTCAGAAGAAGAGTAGCATGCTTTTTAGTATATAGGATATAGTTCCATATTAGCACTTCCGACAGCTACAGATATGACCGCCTACCGCCTCTCTGGGTCTAAATTTTACCAAGTCGGAGCCGTATTTACCTTTAGGATTACCGTAAATTAGAGTAAGCATCTTGATAAAAGATAGGGGACCTATATGCAGACCTCATTCCTGATATACTTTTTATGAATTGGAGTAATTTAAACTTGGAAAATGGCAACATTTATTCCTATGGCAAAAACAGATTGCACAAGCTGAACTCTCTGCTTTTCCCGTGTAAACTTTTTCTTTCACGGGTAAACGGGTTTTTCGGCAAACTTCGAAATCGCCGAAATAAAGAAAATGTTCTCCGTTTTGCACAATGAAATCGCTTAAATTTTCGCTGAAAGTAGGTATGCTCGATATTATAAAATGTCAGCATCGATGTTAACATCTGTAGCTAAGCATCGATGTCCCATTATCATCGATGTTATACTCCAAAAGTACTAAGTATTTTATTAAATATCTCAAAAACGGGACGAGCACGATTTTTTTTCAATAATTTTACGTTGATTAGCTTCCAAATTTGGGGGCACCTCGTATGGGTGAGTACCCGAATAGACCTGCATACCTGTTTAATTTCATAAGTCGCTTCGATTATTTGCTCATAGCATCGATGTCACGATCGTTTACGTCGCCATCTGTGTAATCAAAACTTCATACGGAAAAGCCGTACCCGTGTACCCGTTTATGAAACAGTTTATCTGGGAAAATCGGGTGCAAATAGCCACTGCCTTAAAAATATTGTTTGCTGCCAGCCTGGCAATTCAGTCCATCCTAATGGGAGTTGCGAATCTGATTTATTGGATAACTCTGGGGGGTATTCATGTAACCAACGTCGATACGACCTTAAATAGCTGAATTGCATATAAAATTCCTAGAGGAATCATATACACGACATTCAGCTATTTAAAGTTGTTTCGAACTTGGTCCACCCCGCTGACCTTTCCACTGCTCTAGACAAAGCTGAATTTACTGGACATTTAAAAAGCCTTTGACAAGTGTTAAGCAAGGACAACTGCTCTCCAAATTAAAAGACATCTTTAAATTTGCAAACTTTTATGCAATTATCATAAATAATCCTAGCTTCGACAGTCCCTTAGGATCTCCACAAAGTAAAGGATTTAGATATACTAGCCACACACCTAAAATTAGTGCGTTAAATGTGGTATCTTCAATCTCAAGATCCTCAAGTAAAATCCGCTTGCGTTTATATGCACAATGACTACCTATACACGATATCCAAAGTCGCGACTTTGGCCTAGCGTAGCCCAAAGTCGCGATTATCTTTGCCGTGTATACGGGCAAGTCCCAACTTAGGGCTAGCCCCGATTGAATTGGGCCTAGGCCTGATATATCTGCATGTGTTTACTCTCCTTTGCTACGTTGTCAACGAAATCACGATAGGTTGCAATTCGGTCCTCTGAACTGCTCATTTCAATGCTTCAAGCGTGCTGTCTTAAATAATTTGCCTACCTCCTACTGTTAGTTCTTTCTTTCATTATAGAAAGAATTACAGTTTGTGTGCAGTTTGTTATGTCTATTGTCCATAGAAAAGCAAACCACACCAAGCCCAAAAACCAGTTGGCTCAATTTGCGTACACATTATTAGCAATGTAGTTGTGAAATATGAGTCAGTCAGAAACCTCTCACATAAGGAACTGGGATCATACTGTGAGCAATCTTGAAGTACTCTAAAGGTAGTTTAGGAGTGCTCATTTTTGACTCCCTTTTCGCTTTTTTCCATTGGCATGTCCACAGAGGTTATGTCTCTCACTAACATCAATTAGAGCTTAATGGGAGCTATATGGGATTCTGGATGCTAGTAGGAAGTCAGTAATACTCTCCTAGGAGCCATTCTAGATGCTATTAGGGGGTCAGTTTTAAATTACTAGGGCATTACTCATTTGGGATTAATAGCTGCGTTTCTTTTGGTCATTCGTATTCGTATCTGGAGAGTGGGAATTTTATTGAATTTGTATTCGGTTAAAATTTCGCTTTATATTTACTTTAAATTATCGTCCGTACTAGCCGAACTATCACAAGAGAATGAGAATTTCAAACAAATGCCATTTCTCTCCTATCAGAGAGATTCCCTAATAAAACTCTCACACAGAACAAAAAGCCACCATCAGTCTAGCTAGGTCATCATGCCCAAAATGTGCGAGATAGGTGACAAAAATTGTAATGCAAATGAAAGAGCTGGTTGGTTTGGTTTTCTATGGAGATTAGCCATTAATGTCGACCCAAATTTTTAGGTCAGGAATACGGAAAAATGCGCCAGGCTGCCCGTTGCCAAAGTGCGGGATAACTTTTCCGACAATCCAGTTTATATGTTATTCAGAAAGTATTACGGAACAATATAAACATTTCACGTTGTCAGACAGCTCAGCGCTTGCTGAACTTTGCAAACGCTCCAGAATATTTTTAAATTTCGAAAAAGGGGTGCGAAGCGCGAGTTGGTTAAAGCTTTTAATACTTGATTATTTCAAATGAACTCCCAACTTCAAAGAAATTCTAGGAAAATTGATGACTTAGGGGTTTTCCGGGTGGTCGATTTTGTGTCTGCCTACAAGTTGGAGAATGAAAAATTACGGATCCAAAATGTTGATTAGATTAATAACTAGCATTTGGGGTAGATTTAATTTTTAATTTTATAGAATGGCAAAGCTGAGGATGAATCTACAAGTAAATGTATTGTAATGAATTGTACGAATATCAGACGTCGAATTGGAATCGTCGCTAGAAACCGTATAATCTGGTGGACTGTAGTATATAAAGAAGGTTAAGCCTCCCTATAGGCTATCACCACTGACGCCTTGATCGGCGTTAGTACTTATAGTCCGAAACAAGTTCCCATTCTCTTCGAAGACGCACAATTTTCTCAATATCTTCACTGTGCTATCGTACTTGTTCGTTTTAGCAGTCAAGACTCAATTGGTTGACGCGGTCAGCCTATAAAGCACACCAAACAGCGACTTTTAGCGAATAAAACGGTGCTGAACAAATTCTTCTAGATTATCTGCACTCCAAATCCGGCAGTTTTGTTTATTGACGTAGCCATTCAACCAAAAATGGACCTCATTGCGAATAAAATTGTGTGTTGAAATTAATTACGGATTTCGAAATAAATTTGCACAATTTGCAAGCGTTGTTCAGGCGTAAGTCTATTCATGTTGTTGTTGCTATATCTTATCCTTTAATTCCCTAGCGAGTAGCGTTGCTTATTTGGTCTTGCCTGCTGTGGCCATATTGACCATTTACATCAAGTGAAAGTGTTGTAATGAGTTTTGTATAGACGGCTCCAGACAGGATCCAGTTCCGCCAGCAAGTTTAATCAAAATGTCCAATCTATCATAGCCACATAGGGTGCGCTAATAGGTGTGCCTCACTAAAAAGTAGAACACAACTTCATTAGAAACAAAACGGGAAAACGCCCCAATCATCAAATTAAAGCAACACAAACAAAAGCAGTGAACCGGGCTAAAATAATTATCACAACCAAAATAAAAACTCTTATCTCCAATTTAACTCGCCATGGTAACTCGGGAGCAGCATATGCACAGGACTCTTCACAAAGGTACTACAGAAACAGCCAGCGTGGATTATAAATCAAAAAATAATAATGGGCTTTCCCGTACACCACCGGGCGTTCTCACGTAAAAAGCTCTCAGATATTAGATTGGTCCCAGCTCCAAACTCTGTTACAGCTATTATTTTGTCCCGATTAATCGGGTTCAGGATCTCAATAAGACTTCCTTCCCCCAACAGAAGCAATTCCTCTCTGATCGAAGCAGCACATGTTCGGTGTCCTCCACTGCTCCACATATCGCACACAGAGGCGAGTCAGTCCTCCCCCATTGAGCTAGACGTTCTCTCGTGAACGTATGCCCAGTAAGCACTCTGTTCACAGTCCTAATAATTCTACACACTAGCGGAGACCCCTCAAAGCAGGGTTTTGCACTAACAGTCGGAAACTGTGGTCCTTACTTCGGGATAATTCGCTGTAGCTACTCCGCCACTCTTGCAATAACTTTCTTTTAATGACTCTCATGGCATCTTCCATCGTGAGATTGTGAAGCAGGTCCACCCCTCCCAATTAGGCGATCCAACCAGATAGTCCGCTCTACACTTCTTGGAGATAACCCTGGCAACCAAACAACTACGACAGGTTACGGGTAAAGGCCCAGATTTCACCACATACGTAGTTCGTAGGGACCCTCTTCGCCAGAACCTTACAGCCATTCCGACTGTCTGTCAAAACACCCATCTATACCTATCAACATGGCATGTTCCAGAGCCGCCCTAATGGCCAGCAACGCAGCCGTTACCTCAACATCAGCTCCGTTTCCCCTTCCTAATAAACAACCTCCATGCCACATACACCATCGGCTACCGACACATCTGTGGCCACGACCTCAGTATCCGAAAGGAAGAATGCCCTTAACTCCGTCATTCGCCTCCTCACAACCTCATCATTTACTACCTCTTCTTCATTCCAAAGTGCAGAAAGCTAATGTCGACCTCAAGCTCAGTGCCCAAAAAGGGGGATCAACGCTAAACCTCGTATTTTCAAAAACCACTCTAAATTTACGCCAATTTTATTTATTAAAATAAATTCCTTTCTAAGAAATCGTTCATCTTCTAGGTCGAACTGGGCGCTAACTGGATCCACGGAGTTCTTGGCAACCCAATATTCGAGCTGGCGATGCAACATGGCCTTGTAAACATAATAAACGTACCAAAGCCCCATAAGGTTGTAGCAACGACAGAAGATGGCCGACAAGTGCCGTTCAACATACTCCAAGAAATATACGAGGCATACGTGTGCTTCTTGCGACGCTGTGATGAGTACTTTCTCTGTCAGTACAATCCACCCCCGGACATTCACAGTGTCGGGGAGCACATCAATCTCGAAGTCGAGATCTACTTGAGCTCGATATCCGATCCCAAAGAGAAACATATAAAGAAACTTATATTCAATTGCCTTCTGAAGCGAGAGACTTGTATCACAGGGTGCCACAGTATGAATGAAATCGATTTACTAGAACTAGGTAGCTATACTGAATTGCAGGGCGGGAATATCGTCCTCCCGACGGGATACAGTTCGATTTTAGAACCGCTTAATTCAACTCTACCCGAAAATTCGGTGATTAAGTCATGCCCCGTTAAGAAAATTCATTGGAAACGAAAGAAAACTTGCAGCGGACTGGAGACTGTGGATGAGAACTCGGAAAATGAGTCGGACGATTCAGATAAAACCGTAACAGATTTCCCTATAGGAGCTAGTGAAGCAGACAACGATAGCTCTGTCAGAGTGCAGTGTGAAGACGGGCGGGTTTTCTATGCCGATCATGTGATATGCACAATTCCCTTGGGTGTGCTAAAAGAGTCTATGAAGACCATGTTCGACCCCGAGCTACCGCACTATAAACAAGAGGCGATTAACAACTTGCTCTTCGGGACAGTTGATAAAATATACTTGGAGTTCGACAGACCCTTTCTCAACCCAGATATCAGCGAAGTGATGCTACTGTGGGATGATGATAAGTATGAGGCTCATGCTAGCAGTGCTGAGAAATGCAGTGAAGACTACCTGGGCAAAAATTGGTACAAGAAAATTTACTCATTTGCCAAAGTTACTGACACCCTCCTGCTCGGTTGGGTTTCTGGGAAGGAGGCTGAGTACATGGAGAAATTGTCCCATGAGCAGGTGGCGGACAAATGTACGGAGATCTTAAGGATGTTTTTAAAAGATCCATTTGTCCCCAAACCAAAGCGATGTGTATGGTAGGTTCTGAAACTGGCTCAGATAAAAAAATAGCACCTCTGCAATTCGCTTCTGGATTCAGTTTTATGAGATCACTGGCTGAATTTCCATTGTTTAATTCAGCTTAGGAGTAATAGCTGAATTGGGCAGCAGATTGCAAAGACTGAATTTTTTACTACAGCCACAATAATTTCCGTCGTACCTATTTGACCCAAATATTTTATTGCAGCACAAGTTGGCGGACACAGCAGTACACAAGAGGATCATACACATCAATTCCTGTAGGTGCTACTCAAGAGGACATCGAAAATTTGGCGCAACCTCTCTATTCCAACCCGCAACAAGCAAAGGTATTTTTAATAATTCGTTGAGATCACGTCTGCAGTTCAGTCTATGAAAAGATACAACATAATTAGGTTCATAATACAAAATTATACACCCGCGATTTTATTGTCCAGAGGTGCTGAGTGTGAATGTAAGTTGACATGGCTGAAGGATATGACCAAGATCCCATAGCAATACAGATCACGAGTAGAAAATGCAAGAGGAAAGGTCACAAACTCTGTAGACCAACAAATGCAATCACGCGGCGGTCCCTCGAATGGGACCTACAGGGGAAGAGACAAATTGGAAATCCAGGAACTACTTGGAGACGAACGGTAGCTAAAGAAATAGAAGGCAACGGCAGAAGTTCGACGCAAATCGGGGAAACACCACGAAACAGAATTTGTTTGCTATGTGGAAGCGCTTTACCTCCAAAGGGAGTGAAGAAGGAAATAAAAAATAATAATCTACACAAAAGTTGAAAACCATTTGAGTCATAGGATCGCATCCTTTGCGAGATATTTGCAAAAGACTAATTTCCTAGGTGGTGGCGCAAGCATAACTCCTACGGGTTCTACGTCGCGTTAACTTGTATTTACACTCAGTACAATAAACAATTTCCACGAGAAAAAATAGTGTGAATACTTACATAAAATTAATGTATTCTAACAGAATCTCTTGAGAAGCAGATGCAGCATATTTCTAAGGGCAGAGACTTAGGAGCAGAAAGCAACAGCAAACGCAAGATAAGAGCAAATTTAATGCAAAAGCAAACTAAACACTTTTCATAGCTTTTCGTTCTCTTTCTGCAGATTTGATCTGTTTGGGCCAGTTCGAAAATGCAGCGATGCCGCAGTACTGCACAATTCAGCTTCAGAGACTACTACGCTGAATTTCGAGTGCTGCGGCATCGCTGAATTGTCAACCTTGCACTTTCTAATGTATCTTTCTGTTTCGAAACCCAAATAAGAAACGGAAAGCAGCATCAGAAGCAAAACACCTGTGGTGGTACCCTCTAACATAGTTTGAGTTAAGTCGAAGTGACTTTAATTGCTTCATTGGCTGCAAAATACTTATAGAAATTAAATACATGAAATTCGATAATTCCAAGTTGTTTCGACTTAGTATGAAACAAGTCAGAAGAATGAATTTGACCATTTATTTTTACTTCAATTTCCTGGAAATTTGTCGACGCTATGAGAACTGCACCAGGATATGGTTATATGATATGTCACTGATGGCTAGACTTATGTGACGCCTTGCTCTCAAAGCAAAAATTAAAAGCAACAACGAGAACTGCAGACGTGAATTCAGCCATTGTTTTGCCTTAACTAAAATATATCTCCCCATTTAGCCCTCAGTCCTATTCGCTGGCGAGCACACCCATTCCAACTTCTACTCTACTGTGCACGGCGCATACTTAAGTGGTCGGACAGCGGCACAAATTCTCCTAACTCCAGACTCTCCGCAGGAGATCGTCATGGAGTCAGACAGCAGTGATCTCAGCTCGTGGATTCAAGGCATAGCACTGGACTAGAGCTTCCTTCATATAGCCGGTAAAGGAAGCTTCTTGTTTCGCTTAAACATCGTCGAGAACATTTCTAAGTAGAGACTGTGTGCGTGTACGAGTCGGCCAGAAACAATAGCATCCCAGCGGAAGGAGTAAATCTTGTGAATGAATGTGTGGATAAGAAGCACAAAGCGATTTAATATACGTTTAAGCACCGCCACACCCATCAAGCTCGAATGTTTTTTTTTATTATTTTTATTATGTTAGGTTAGGCCAGTATCTAGCGAATAATCCCATAGATCCGGTCAGTATTAAGAAGCACTCATCACACGTAAATTAGGCAGATTTTGGGTGATCTATTTTTCCGCCTGCAGCTCCGCAATTTTGTGTTTACGTTTCTCATGCTAAATTGATCAGTTAAAGAGGAAGACGTGATTGCTGAATGTGCCCCAAAGAATCCTTGCTTATTCTCTTATAATCTTTCGCTGACATGAAGGTAAGATATTTCTAGGAGATTAGAAATAGAGCAATTCGAAATTCGTTTCTTCTGGGATGGAATTATGTATTTTGTTTTGAGTTTAATCGAAACGACTTTAAATGGCTGAATTTCATGTATGGGATTCCTGTAGGAATTTTACAAGTATTCAACTATTAAATTCGTTCCAACTAAATTCGAAAAAAGACACATAATTCCACCCCAGATACAGCTCTCCAGTTTAGCAGTTTCAATGTAAAGTCACATTGGGCTGGTGAATAGAGGAAATGGAATCCTTTAGCTTGTATAACAAATTTGTGCTAAACTGACGCTAGCACTCAACAAAGATGTCAGGAATCCTGAGGAGATTAAGGGCGCAGCCGGACATTTTGTTCTTCGAAAGGAACTGTAATACAGCTGTTGCCTAATTGAGTTAGCAAAGAAAGAACTCTTTAGTGGTGCAGTTGGTGAGATTTTACCCCGCTTGCGGTAGAGTGTAGGAATTGACAAGCCTATGCAGGTTTCTAGTTTCGATATAAATTAGATGGTATAATCCAACTGAAATATGATGCACCGCCGGAAGATTAAGGGTCGGACGGGCACCGCCGGAAGATTAAGGTCCAACGCGCACTCAGATATTTAGCTAACTCACCTACACCTCAGGTCTTATTCAGAAAAACAAAAAAGAATCGTCTCGTCTCCTAAAACCACGATGCATGTAATTTGACTATTTGCAAGCAATTCAGCTATAAGAACCGAAACTCTACGCTTATTCGTCGAAACTGGCATCCCTGAACTACGATGTACGAGATACGCTGCAGAAACTGCGGAAAAAAGCCCTTCTCTTGTATTTGTTACTGAAATTTCTAGTCGCTTTTATATATAGGAAGGAAGGACAATTAGTGGTAAGGTCAAGTGCTAATTTTTGTAATTTTACCCATTCAACTGTTGAATCATACTGCAAAGTTGTAGGCTTAGGACGATTGTAAATTATCAGAGGAGGAGGATTACTTGTAGCAGCTGCAATTTTTTACGCTAAGAGAACTGTATTTATATTATATATGCGTAGCTCGGTGGACATTATTTAGATTTTTATGACATTTTTTTAATCGTAATTCTCATCTAGACCTTATGTTCTAAAAGCTTGACTTCTTGTTACCAAATACAAAAACTATTGAAAACATCTAAAGACATTCTTTGAATTAATGGCCGTTTCCAAATCCTATGGTCATAATTTTCCTTGCAGTAGAATGAATCATCTAAGGGCGCACACCTACACGTACCTACATAAGCTAACAACAGCTGAGCCAATGGATTGTAATGGATGTCTAGTCAACTCATTTTTAACCATAGTTTGAATAGACAAAAATAACGGCTTCTATTCTAAGACGGAATAACAAGAGTGGGCCTATCATGTAGTAATTTTGTGGTATTACTGAATTGAATTGCTTGTAGCATTGCATAGCCTTTTCTTTGATACGCAAACTAATCTTTGAAAATCTAACTTGTACAAAATAAAAATAAAATTTTTCCACAATTAAAACGTTGTATCACTGCACGAAAAAATTCCACCTTCTACGCTCCAGATCGTACCTTGCATAGCAAAACAGACTTGCCGCAACTTAACGAAACGAACGACTATTGCCATTGTGGTTTGGCGATAGGTTTTGTGTGAAATTACAAGCTTGCATGGGCTTCCGTACATACATTTTGGTTTGGCCTTAACTGGCACCTGATCTTAATCCCATAGAAAAATCTATTGGGATCTTAAAAAAAAATTGTTGATAGTGCATATGTATACCGGCAATCATTGAAGCCACGAAATATTAGTTGTGGATTATCTGAAACAAAATTTGATGAGTTCCCCCAACCCATTTCCAACACAGTTCTTTTGTTAAAACTTGCTTTATTAGTAGCATCGTTATAAAATTTCTTTCACATCAATTATATACAATTTACGGATCACGAGGTGACATTAAACTTTCAGATTCCTTTTAAAGGACTTGCGGGAGCAGTTTAGCTGCTCACGTGAAATAAAACTGGGGCGAGACGCCTCGCGATGCACTTCCTAGCTGAATTCCATTGTAAGTATTCCCACAAATGCATGGGTAAATTAAAAAAAGCATCAAAATGTCCTGGATGGAATCAAGCATCTCTGGCAGTTTTGATATATTTTTGATTTTACCCCAAATACAGTTACAAAGGTCCTCTACAACGTTCTCTAATTAGTTTCTAAACCTAACGTTAAAAGGGCGGGACAATTTGAATTGTTAACAACGAACTGAATATTAGAAAATGAAGAGTGAGATGAAATAGTAATTGCACTGCGTTGTTCCTGTAAATGCTATTGGTCCTCACTGCTTCAGAGCTTTGAACGTTTCACGTGAGATTCATCAAGAGGAGCCATACTCTCTCATCCACTTCTCGTATTTCTCCAAATCGTGCTTTGATATGCTTTTGTTACACTTGGCTAGGGCCTCCATGAAGTCCTGTGTTGACACCGGAAGGTCAACTTCTTCTGTAGCCAACTGACGAATTTGTTCGGGCCTAAGACCAGCAATTTTACGTCGCATGGACATCATACTTGCATCCCTGCAATTATATCGTGATAATATAAACCAAAAACGCGTAAAAACTGGATCAATGCTTAATTCGGACTATGAAGGTGAATTATACATCTAAGCAGTTTTGATGCGTTTCATTCGCTCACCCATACCTACCTGCACACATTAGTTATATCAGCGCCAGAGTATCCATCCAACTTCTTAGCAATCGTCTTCAGATTCACACTGGGGTCCACTTTTACCTCCCGCAAATTTATCTTAAGCAACGCCTCCCGACCCTCATCATTCGGCAACGGGATGTAAATTCGTTTCTCCAGCCGCCTTCTGAGTGCTTCATCGATGTCCCAGGGAAAATTTGTTGCTGCCAGCACCATGACCACCTTCGAGGTTTCGTCGCTGCCTACACCGTCCATTTGTACGAGAAGTTCAGACTTCACGCGCCGTGACGCTTCATGCTCTGACTCAGAGCCCCGCCGAGAGCACAGAGAATCGATTTCATCAACAAAAATTGTGCTGGGGGCATAGAACCGCGCCATTTCGAACAGCAAGCGGACCATCTTCTCAGATTCACCACGATATTTGGATGTAAGAGTAGAGGAAGACACGTTGAAGAAAGTTGTCCCACATTCAGTGGCCACTGCTTTTGCAAGCATTGTTTTTCCTGTTCCTGGAGGTCCTACCATTAGTACACCTTTCCAAGGTCTTCGTATCCCCTGAAAGAGTGGGCATTTTAGTAATCTTTTTTTGGTTAAACTCTAACGATTTACTTTTAGCACTTGCTCTTTGAAATGAAAGGTATACAATAGCGCACAAAACTCCCTTCCTAGAGTGCACTTCTTGGCTTATTCAGCGGTTTGAAGGACTACATTGACTTACAAAGACTTTAAATGTCAGATATTCCGTATTCAGCTCAATAAATGACGGAATATTAAGCACCGAGTTTGAAACTATTCTTAAATTTTATCTATCAGTGCGCTGAATAAATTTCATTTTTCTCTAGAAAAGGCATGCCTGTTGTCCCGCCTACCGTCTACACTAGGCCTAAATGTTACCTTAAAATAGTCTGGCATCCACATAGGCAGAACCACAGCTTCCTCAAGCAGTCTTTTTGCGTCAGCCAAGTCGGCTATATCATCCCAGTGAATGTTTGGATTCTTCTGCAATATATCCCTCTCTGTAAGAACGTAATTCGGTTTTTCTAAAATTGCCTGAGTTCCGCAATATCTTACCCAAGATGTCCACAAGTTCCGAATCGATGTGGCTGCTTGGTTCGAATCTTTTGTCCTCCTCGCTGATATCTTCTTCCTTTTGGTCATCTTCTTTTATTGTTTGATTGCCGTCAGGAGGATTTGAGGTGCTCATTACGGACCTCTTATCCTTGGCTGTCTGGGCTCTTCCATTGACGACAGATCCTCCTTTCGATATCGCTGAATTTCTTTTATTAACCCCTTGCGCCCTTTGCGGTAGGTTTGTCTTCTTTTCAGTCTTTTTTACGCCACTGGTTCTAGTAGATCGACCCCTGCAAAAGAAATGATTTCCTGTTAATTTCATTCTTAACGTAGATATCTCTATACATATTTAGGGATACAACACAAATTTTTAACTATTCTATATTGCTCTGACCCACGATTCATTCGGAATGTGTTAGCTAAATTAAGGGGCTTGAATACTGCGTAAGACTTCTTAATCATTGCGATCAGCTAAGTCCATTGTTAGATCCAGAAAGTCTTAGTTTGAATTTATGTCTTTTTGGGATCGTAAATCCATCTCTACTACCATTTGGGTGTTAGCTACAGTAAATATAATGTGAAAATTGGATGGGATTCTGGAGCCATGTAATTTTTTCCAAGTTAAATCGAAATGAGCTTATGAGCCTGTACAATCCCTGTAAAAATCCTATACATTAAATTCAGTCACTTTAAGTCGTTTCGACTTAACGTGGAAGGCGTTACATGTCTGCACTCACTGAGTATTCTGAAAAGATGGGATTATCACGAAAATTTTGGGGCCTTGCATATTTATGTTATAGCAAAAATCGTAGAAATGAAATCAGCAACAGTTGATGTATGCCTCTTACATATGTCGATAATCTCCCACACACTATTTGTAAGAATGCTTAGAGGCAATGTCAAGGTGGGAATGAAACCACGTGTTTCTTAGAGCATTCCCTACTAGCATTAAAGCTAATATCTGTAAAAAGATTTTAATTTTGGTGAATTGCATGTGAAATTACATATGCACGCTATTCAGCTATAATCAGAAACGACTCATCTTATTTTCTGGACCACGTACGACTCCCGGTGCGAGCAACGTGTGCTCCAGTGCTATTTTTAAGCTTTTTCTCTTTCAGGTTCACGTCAGGTTCGGGTTATTGAGGCAATCCTACTGTTTTACACTGAGAGTTGGTGGTCGATTTTATTTAGGATTTCAAGAAACATCGCCTTGAAGTTACAAGTAGCAGAAAGTTACCTTATTTTGCATATTATTTCAATTGTATACAACGGACAAAATGTTTATAAAGCCAGACCGTAAATACGGCTAAAACATCCTAATAGACCAGCAAGAAGAACTCGTCTATGCGATGCTTTAACTCACGCGTTTACAAAAGATTGTCCTACTTGCGTAAGATTAGAGAGATCGTGTATATGACTAAGGAAAGGGTCCACTTATACATTTTAGTGTTTGCACTTTGAGTGAAACTTAGTGGAAGTGTACAATTATTTTACATTCGTTAATTTATTTAGAGCTTACAGTTTTTTCTTTTATATTTAGCTCATAATTAGGCACTCAGATTTAACTGTCTGGCTGTGCTGTAGATAAATGCATGCCTAAAACGTGATTAGATGTACATATTTTTATGTGCTGGTCCATGTCGACGTACTCTTTGTGGAAAGTGCGCTGATATCAAACATGAGCCCGCAGTCGATGATATTTCTAATCGCGCAACATTTCTGTGCATCTCACAGAAAAACATTGTACCGGCTTTATTTGAGAAGCTAACTGTTATTAAAGACCAATTTAATTACAACTAGAACATTGTTACGAGTCTTTTTTCCGGGTGCGACGAAATTCACTTGAACTACCAAATCTTGTTGAGAAGAACAATCAAGCATCGCAACTTCAACTTCTGAGACGATCCGATGATTCTCAATATCGGCCTTATTAAAACAGAATCAAACTGGGGTGGAATTATGTATCTTGCTGCGAGTTTGAATGAAACCACTTTAAATGGCATATATAGGAATCCTCACATGTAATTCAGCTATTAAAGTTGTTTCTATTAAACTCGAAACAAAATACATAATTCCACTCCTGCTTCGGGTGGGGATACGATTCTTCCGTGGAACCCTTCATATTTTCGGAGTAAAAAGTAACCCAAATCATGCCCAACAAGATACTCTACCTCCTAGTGAAACAACCATCGAACTCGGTTCAACCATTCCCGAGACTAAGCCAAACAAATAAACAGACACAATTTTAAAGACGTTTGTTTACATAGATTTTGGTATTAATTTAATTTAATTCAAAGAACCGTTAAATTGTTCAATTTAATATAATAAATCATTACCTAATTTTGAAATCGAATGTTCCCGATTGTGACACCATTTCCTAAAGGAAATATAGCTCTTATGCGTCATACAATATCAGGAAAACTGGGGCGACAACATGAACCTTGTTCGACTTAATTCGAAACAATTTGAAATTATTGGATTAAATGTTAAAATTCCTATAAAAATCCTATATATGAAATTCAGCCATTCCAAGTCGCTTCAACTAAACTCGAAACAAGATACATAATTTCACGTCAGGTAAAAATTGAAGCATCGTCGTTAATTCTGGAACAGTTTTAATTTGCAAGTATGGAAACAGCAACATGGCAAAAGCCCGGACGGGGCTACTAGTTCTATTATAATTCTCATATTAGAAAGTCTGAGACTGCAATTACCGTTTATGAACTGCATACGTTGTTATTTTTTCAATAAGTTGCCTTTCGAAGTGCCACTTCAAAGAATAATTATATAGGCCCGTTTCTCTTTGTTTTAGCTTTTATCATACACCTGCTTAAGTCCTGCAAAAAATTAATGTATAATGACGATATTATACTGCTGCTTCACAACAAGAATATTAGTGACTGCGCCAATATATTCAGCTCTTGACAGAACGTAATTATCAAACTGCAGCCTTAGGTTTATTCTGTTTGTGGCCTATGTATTATATTATTATAATTGTGAGCTGAACATATTAATCGAATAGCTGGAATAGCTTAGCCAATGTTGCGGTTTACAAAAAGATGGTCCTGCGAACTTTTCATTTGTGCGACCTATGCTGAAATATGAAATATGATTCCATATTATCAAACTTTTGTCAATAACATCGAGTCGGTCCAGCGATTAGATTTGACATTCTTCCTCATAACAATCCGCTGCAAAAACGTCAAGTAGTTACAGACATATTTGTTCACCAGTTAATATTAGTTCGCAGTCCGAAAGAGTTAGATACATTCAGGTTGAACAATTGTAATGCCACTTCTGTAGACTAGCCCGTGTAGAACTAATTATTGATTTTTTTAAATTACTAATCTCATGTGTCGGAATGCTAATTTGTTCGATGTTCGTGACAGTAAGTATGCACTTAAAAAGAATTTTTCGCAGTGCATCTTAATTTTCTATGCAGTGAGCCCATATATGGATATACCATGGATCGAAATCTCATTTTGATTGCTTTTTTAATTTACAAAATAAATCCTAAAGGTCTCACTTTCGGGAGTGACGATTAGGTGTAACCCCTTAAGCTAGACAATTTGGTACGTTGAATCGCATATTCTCGTGTATGACATCAGTAACTTCTAGGTATTTTATTCTTTCGTTTGTTTCCACCGCAAATTTAATTATGCACCAAACTGACTACGCTGGGTGCATCTTCAATTCATTAATTATACATCATGGGAGTGCTTTAATGAGTTGAATGATAATTTCTGGCTTTGATTAATTAGATAATGCTTTCCGCATTGCTTCGATATTTATTGTGGCAATCTTTCAAAGAAGATAAACATATTATACGAAGAAAAATATCATTGTACTGATTTCTTTACAATTAGTTCACACAAGGCGTTCGATTGGTCTATAGATTATCGTTTTCTTCCAAATTCGGCTTGTTCTGCGATGCTCCTTTCAGTTTCGTTATCTACACTGATTACGTAGTTCAGGTGTGGTATCATGTAAATTGTTAAGCTTAAGTCGAAACGATTTTAAATGGCTGAATTACATGTTAAAATTCATTTAGGGATCCTATACATCAAATTCAGCTATCAAACCATTCTGAATTAATTCAAAACAAGTTACATGCTGCCACAGGGTAGTTGTACTGTTTCGAGTGAAGTCGAAGTACCTACTATGTATAGGAAGTCTGCATGCAATTCAACTATTAACCAAGTTTGGATTAAACTGGAAATCAGATGTAGATCTCATGTAGTCCCTCGTTAAAATTATTAGTCACTCCCATAATTGCAATAAAAAATAAAACATAAACAACATAAAAACAACGAACAGGGCGAGACCATGTAACCGAATTTGGGCGTCACGATTTCAAAAGGCTGGGGTGGCAGCATATAATTTGATTAGAGTTCAGTTGAAGCGATTTGAAATAGCTAAATTTCATTCACTCAGCAAATTCAAGTTGTTTTACCTTAACTCGAACAAGGTAGGTACATGCTGCCACCCCAGGGATAGGATTCCTATAAGAACTTACATGCATGGACCATGCAATTTGTTTCGAATTAAATGAAAACGCGTTTAATGCAAAGTCGAGACATAAGTCACATGAAACTACCTATGGTCTAATAATTTGGGGAAATATGAGAATGTGACTCAACGCACATCTGGTGGGCCTGTAGTTTACTTACTTTATTTCCTGTCGAACAGGAGGCGACCACACGTCAGGATCCTTCGGGGGAGGTGTCCAAATATCCGGATCCGGCTGAAACCACGACGCTGGGTCTTTCGTTTTCTCCTCGACAATTTGCGCCGCACGGAGCCCTCCAGTTATAGTTGGCCCACCTTGCAAATCTAAAGTCATTTCAAGCAGGGTCCTCTGGATCGCGCGGAGTTGCTGGTACTCCTTAGCAATTTGCTGCTGAATCTGATAAAAAACATCGCTGAGTTGACTAAGAACCAGAAAAAGAAAGGTCTCACCATGGTCCACTTTCCCTTCCTAACAGGGTCTCCTGCCGCGGCCACCATCTTCGCCAGCATCCCTTGGAGCCCTTCATAATAGATGGAGGCTGAGTCGTAGTTACCCGTCAGGGCCATCTCCCTAGCCAGTTTTGCATTTTCGCATATCTCGACAGTCGACACCTTGGCCATTACGGTCATTCCAGAGCTGGTGGTCGTCTTTTGTTTTCCTCCACGAAATAACTGTAAAATAACTCACTGTTAAAAAAGTTGATCAAGAACAGAACCTTATTGGGGATGGATGGATAGGGTGCACAAAAACATTTGAAGGTGCCTCCCGCGGCTGTTTCGCTAGTTGGGGGTGGCCTTGCTTTGCTTAGAAGAGGCGGAAGGAACTTACGGTAAGTGACATTTGCACATATGCCGTGTTACATTAAGATTTCTCGAATTCCGGACGATACAATCGCGTCCTCGTAGCAGATTATAAGCAGTTTACGTCCAAATAAGGTGCCCTGATCCGGGGCTGATGCACTCGACAACGAGGACGACGACACAGGGCACACAAAACACAACCAGAACTGACTCAATCGCTAACACTGTTGCCAGATGATTTTCGCCGGAATCCGTAGTTTCATTTGTCAAACGCTAAAAGAAACCGATGTCAGGAAAAGGCGGGATGTTCAAAAATATTACGCAATTTCATAGACCGCAACTAAAAAATAAATATTCATGAAACGAGTATTTATAAATTTAAGAGCGGGCTTGGAAACGATTTCTAAAAGGTAAATAATCAGTCTGTAGGCATCAATTTGTAAAAGGTAAATAATTTCAGCGAGTAGAGAATTTGTGAAAGATAAATAATCAGTCAGTTGACATTTTTAATACTGCAAAAGTTGTAAATATTTTATTATATATCACGAAAACGGGGCAGGTAGGAAATTTCACTAGTTTTCCTTTCATTAGGATAACAAAGTGCTTCGTAGCCCGCTATCAAATTTATGCCAGGGATGATATGGCACAAAATTGATTTGTACCTTTTACGCATACTAAATTGTACCAATTCTAACACAATTGTACCACTTTTTAAAACCTGTTTCAAATTCGCGACTGGTACGGTATCTATACATATTCTTAAATCCAGAAACCCCTTTCTTGTAAGAAATTTACAAAAAATCGATATATTGAAACAAAAGTATCTTCAGTTTTTTTAATTAAATGGACGAGATAAAGAAACAATTAGATAATCTTTAGAATAAACAACAGCAATGTAACAAAATTACTTTTCTTTTGGGTACTCTTACAAATTTTTCATGAAAAGCACAATTATAAACATACGAGTATATCATTTACGCATTCTTACATTTAACAGTCAAATAAAAAGGGAAATAAAATAAAATATTTGACATTCAGAGTTGGTTTGAAAGTATTACATAAAAAAATGTATTTGGCACATTTACAGAACTGGATCTTCTACATCTTGATTTTTATTTAGATTTTCGTACAGTATTTTATTATTTACATTACAATTATAGCAAGAAGTTGAAGATGCCCTGAAAAGGTCTTTCGCTTTAACTAAAGCTGACTGTTTCTACTGCAAATCGGTTCCTGCACTTTGTTTTCATTAAATTTTGATAAGAAAAGATTCGCTCGAGAGTAGCTGATGAATGTTGCAACGATAATACTCCTTTCGAAACTCTATGCACATTTGCGAACATATTCTGACCTAATACGTTTTTTATTACAACGACTTCGTTCCAAAATTCTGACATAGAACATTTTCAAAACTTTTTCAATTCTTAGAATTCTGCGAGGCATCGAAATTCGTCGTTTTGAAATCAATTTTTTCAAGGTCAGGAATATTTTTGTTTAGGAGAAGAAGAAGTTCAAATTCAGTTCCACAATATATTTACTTTAGTTCTAGAATTTCGTTGTTGTCGTGTAAATTTAAATTTTTAATTAGAGTTGAATTCATGTATTGCTTTTTTAAAAAAATTTTAAAAATTTGTTTGAATAATAAATTAATTTTTGAAAGATAAATGTGCATGCGATAATCCTCAGACTTCAATATTTAAATCGTTTATTATTTACATGCAGGGTTCGTTATACAATTGAATACGAATGAAATATATTTATTTGCATAATGATTTTCAAAATTTCCTGGATTAAAATAATGCGTCAGAGGTTCCCATTGTTGTAGCAATCTACTAATAGCCGCTGGCCTGGAAAGCCATCGCGTTTCATTATGACGAAATATTGCATGCACCGCAGTCCCAAAGTATTCCCGAAATTCATTGAAATTTTCCTTTCTGGTAGGACTATTGCAAAAGTGAATAAATTTGTCAATTTCAAGTGGAAGTTTTGCAAAAGGCGCTGTGAAGCAATATAAAGTTTGTGACAAATACATTGTATAAAAACATTAGAAATCAGATTTTTTAATTAAGCTTGAACACCGATAAAATCTCCCATCATCACTGAACAGTTGTCAGCAGAAAAGGATAATATATTTTCTAGTAGGGATTTCATGTTCGTTTAGTGTCCATAAATTTTTTTTAAATAATCCTTGAGCTGAAACATCTGACACAGGTACTAAATCTAGGAAACGGTCACAACACTTCTTATCGAAAACTCTAATACGTATAACGATTGCCAAATTTTTGTCAACCCGAATTGTTGTTAGAAATGCCAGATGATTTCAAAAATGTCAAGTCAATATTTTATTCTTCCTAAATATCTTATGATTAAGATGGATACTGAGTTAATAATATCAATATGAAGTTTGTCCTTGTCTGATACAGGGAGTAAAACGAGAGTTTTTTTTCAAATTTTATTGAGATTTGTGTGTAATGCAGAAAAAATTAGCTGCGGCGCTGAAAAGCCGCGATAATCCGTAGAAACCCTGAAAAACGGTATGGATGTCCATATATTTTTTTAAGCTCTAAATATTTCTTGTGTCCCAAAGTTGGAGCACAATCGAGTGCGTTTTCACGATGAGGTTTGCACATGACGGCTTTTTCTTGTCCGCTTTCTTTTCACTTGAGCAGTGGCTTGCTCATATTTTCACGATGGGTGTTGGACAGACATGTGAAAAACCGGTTTTTTTCCTCATTTCTCAGCTCATGCCTGGCATCACAAGTAAATTTCTGACCGTCTCTATACATTTTACGAATGAGGTGAAGCAACATCAGATGATCTCTTCACTCACCGGGAAACACTGTTTTACTCTGTCTCTCACTTCCCCCATCATAGTTCTTCGTTCTTCGTACCTAGAACAATCCTCACCGTGAAAATGCAGTCAAATCAAAGAATATCTATCAACAAGAAGGGACACTCTTAAACGCCTGCAAATCCCTAACCAGTACGCAATAGGTCTTTTCGCTGAGTCGAGATCTAGATCATATTAGATAAAAAAAAATTGGCAGATCAGTTTAGATAAAAAAAGATCAGAAGTCTCAACAAACGCAAATTGATCAGTTAAGATCATTACTATCAGTTATCAAAAGTGAATTTGTGGGTTATGAAATAAATATATTCAAACATAATAAATTATTATATTTTTACCTTTACCGTGCCTGCAGGACATTCCATGGTCACCTGGTTAATACCACTAGGTGAAACTAATTGGAACTTTTCCATCTAATATAAGAGATAAATTTATTTATTCTACCATGCATATAATACTTACTTTGTATCCTGCTACTTCGGCAATCACTTTTGAAACAACTAAACCTTTGTAGCCGTTAACTGCCACAATCTGGAAAATTGTCAAATGGCCTCTAACGCTCCTTGCAGTGTGTATTCTCGCAATATCTTGCATCAAGATGAATTGGGGTCCAACTTCCTGTGCAAATGGAATAACAACAGGTTCCAGTATTTCACTAACATAACCTGAAGCATTTAGATTTCCCTTGTGGGAAAACGAGAGATGTTCGATCGCCAATCGTTATCCCGGCCCACACCATAACGGTGCCTCCTTGGTAGCTGGTGACTTCCTGAACAGCTTTGAGCCTTTCTGAATTTCCAGATCGCCTCCAAACTCGCATACGTCTTGAATCTGGGTGAAATCCAAATCGAGATTCATCAGTAAACAGTACATTGGACCATTGTTCTGTACCCCAATTTTGATGTTGCTCACACCACTGAACCCGCCTGGCTCGATACCCCCCGTCGAAGTGCTGGACATCTTAAGGCACGACGAGAGTGAAGGCCAGACTCATGTAGTCTATTCCTAATTGCTTTGTCACTAACCGTGACGTTGTATGTTGCAGAGAGGCTTGCAACCAATTGACGAGTCGTCAATTTCGGACCCCGTCGAGCTTGAAGGACGATTTGCCGATCTTGTGCCAAAGTTGTTGACCTACACCGATGACTATGTTGTTCACGTGGACTCTCTGAAGCACATTGCCGCTGCCACAATCGGCAAATTACACTTCTATCGACGTTAAAGCTTCTTGCTACATGAGCTTGTGTTCTACCACTTTAAAGCATTCCTACGGCTAAATGCATTTCGCTAGAGGTGAGATGGCGACGCGTACGACCCAGTTCCATATCTTACTGAAAAATTCAGAACTTTAAAACTGCTGGTGACTGAATAATAAGAAGTATCACTGTACACAACTTACACAGGATTGAAAGAGAAAGACACTTAACTTGCTATTTATTTAACTAACGCCACTACTTTTGCGAATCTACCTGAAACGGGTTGACCATACGATGCGTATACCTTTTGCCTACCAGCAGTTGAAAAATGAAAATGATCGGTAATTGTTTCGGAATGTAATGGAAACGGAAAAGCCCCGTGTTGCTTAGCATTTTTTGATGTGTGTAGTAAGGTTGAAGGAGCTTTTGGACAAACAAATTAGTTTCGTGGATTCGTTCTTTCGTTCTACTTGGGTATCAAATAAATGGGTTTAATTGGATTAGTAATTTAGTAATTAGAAAAAGGTAAGTTTGAAATGAACAGTCTCATTAGAATTATCTTTTATTTCGCAAAAATTCTTTTACAAACTCCAGTGGGTCTCTGTAATTGCGGTCACTGATTTGCCAAAATTATCTAGGGTGTAGGTGAATATCCACAAATCAGTTGTAAACACCAAAGCTTCGCCTTCGTTGATTAAGAGATAAAGCTCTCCACATATCTCCTCACAAGGTTCCTTGGCCGTCAAGGTAACAAGCAGTCGCCCTATAATTTGTCGCACAATGACCAAGCCATCCAAGAACAATTCCTTAGTAAAATCCCCGAAATTGTTGGACATAAGTATCCAGCTGGAGTAGAATGGTTCCAAGTGCTGTGCATAATAATAAGGCTTAGGGATAAATCTGCGAGAATCCTTCACCGCGTGAAATTGGCAATTTCTCAACTGAAAGAACCACTCTGAGTTCTCATCCTGATCACCAACAAGAAGCAATAACTCTTCAATGTTCACAAATTCCGTAAGCATTAAACTATTCGCGACGTCACAAGGATCGCTTTCAACGAACTTATCGGCACTCTTCATATTTTTGAGGAATTCCCAAAAACCGCCCGGTGGGTGTGAGTCGGCTACCATAACAGGAAGACCTTTATTCAAGTAATTCTTTTGTAATTCACCAAACGATGCATTCTTCCTGGCATCAATTTTACCTGCAAGGAAGTAATACTTATAGTAACAAGGATTTCTGGAAGAACTTAATTTAATCACCATATCGTTCGCACATGATGCAATTCCTAGGATCTGTACTGAATGTATCTCTAACTGTCCCAGAAGTCTTAACCTCCGGTTTCACATGGTGCGGATTGTTAATGAGGCATCTCGCGCTGTACAAAGGCGTCCAATCCCAGTATGGCAGCAGTTTTATCATCGCCAACCGTCCAACAGCGCTTAGAGACCATGATATTACCTCAAAGGTGTTGCATAGGTAAACCACAAACATACAAACACTCAAAACAACTAGAATCTTCTTCAACTTGCCCCGCCGAATATGTTTTTCTAAAGGCTTGCAAATCTCCGTCATTTGGTTTTTACTGAAACCCTGTTTCCGACAGGATTCAAAATATTCAAAAAATTCCTTTTCGAGCTCCTCTTTTCCTTTCAGCGACATACTTCTTTTTGCGGTGACTGTTCAATAGAAACTAACTAGCAACAAAGGAGGTACGCAGATTTTAGTAGAAACTTGTTACTCGCCCTTCCTTTACGCCTTTGCGCAGTTCTAAAAGTAATTTTCTATTACATTGGGTGCCAATTGAATTTTCTAAGAATGCGGATTGTATCTCAGGATGCTGTAAAAGAGGTGGGTGGCATGTGCCGCATTATCACCCTTCACATCTGCGCTTAGGTGGAATAAACTTAAAGCAATTTATTTCATATGATTTTATGGACTCTTGAAAACGAGAGATTGCCCTGTAAGGAATTATAAAATGCAGCGATTACTTCTAACAGATTCACACAATTTTTTTTTTGACGAATGTGTCGCTGGTTGTGGATTGATATTTATTTTACAAATGAAACATTTATATCTGTGGCTTCCCGGCATACTTAACTGAATAAATGGAATTTTGTATTATTTGAGAAACCGCGGTTTAAGAGTTACGTTTCGCAGGGAAGGATGGAGTTTATGAATATGTAATAGGATATTTACTCAGAAAATATAAATTGGTTTGAACCATTTTAATTTTTTATTGACTTGAAATAGAAAACAAAAATATTGAACCCATCGTTATATAAAATTGTTTTATTGTCTTATTGCGTTATGGATAGCCCTCCATATAGTCTTGTTTTCTGTACACGCAAATTGAAGGATTATTTCGGTGATACCCTACCGCGGCTAATATCGATAATTTTCGAAAAAAACAAATCGTAAAAATTTTTTTTACCACTCAAAAACATTATTAATCATCTCAAGCGCATAAACATACATCAAATAATGCTAAGCAAGACGGGGTTTTTGCGTTGCCATTTCCAGGAACAATCACCGATCATTTTCATTTTTCAACTGCAGGTAGGCAAAAGGTATACGCATCGTATGGTCAACCCGTTTCAGGTAGATTCGCAAAAGTAGTGGCGTTAGTTAAATAAATAGCAAGTTAAGTGTCTTTCTCTTTCAATCCTGTGTAAGTTGTGTACAGTGATACTTCTTATTATTCAGTCACCAGCAGTTTTAAAGTTCTGAATTGTTCAGTAAGATATGGAACTGGGTCGTACGCGTCGCCATCTCACCTCTAGCGAAATGCATTTAGCCGTAGGAATGCTTCAAAGTGATAGAACACAAGCTGATGTAGCAAGAAGCTTTAACGTCGATAGAAGTGTAATTTTCCGATTGTGGCAGCGACAATGTGCTTCAGGGAGTCCACGTGAACAACATACTCATCGGTCTAGGTCAACAACTTCGGCACAAGATCGGTACATCGTCCTTCAAGCTCGACGGGGTCCGAAACTGACGGCTCGTCAATTGGTTGCAAGCCTCTCTGCAACATACAACGTCACGGTTAGTGACCAAACAATTAGGAATAGACTACATGAGTCTGGCCTTCACTCTCGTCGTGCCTTAAGATGTCCAGCACTTCGACGTGGGAATCGAGCCAGGCGGGTTCAGTGGTGTGAGCAACATCAAAATTGGGGTACAGAACAATGGTTCAATGTACTGTTCACTGATGAATCTCGATTTGGATTTCACCCAGATTCAAGACGTATGCGAGTTTGGAGGTGATCTGGAAATTCAGAAAGGCTCAGAGCTGTTCAGGAATTTACCAGCTACCAAGGAGGCACCGTTATGGTATGGGCCGGATAACGATTGGCGGTTGAACATCTCTCGTTTTCGCACAAGGCAATCTAAATGCTTCACGTTATGTTAGTTAAATACTGGAACCTGTTGTTCTTCCATTTGCACAGGAAGTTGGACCCCAATTCATCTTAATCCAAGATAATGCGAGAATACACACTGCAAGGAGCGTTAGAAAATGGTTGAGTTCAAACGAAATCAACGTTTTACCATGGCCTGCGCAATCTCCAGATTTCAGTATAATCGAACATGCATAGGATAGACTTAAAAGAACCATTTTTTCCTCGATAATTTAATTCTTTCAATGCCAAGAAGATGTGGTGCTGTTTTATCCGCAAGAGGAGGCAACACCTCTTATTAGACTAAGGACGAATATTATCATAGAAGTACACTTTCTTGGAACTTTTATAAATAAACGAAATTTAAATTTTATTGCAAAAGAAAAAATCTTATCTTTCCTTAATACCCCCCTACTTTTGCAAATCTACCTCCTAAACGGGTTGACCATACGATGCGTATACCTTTTGCCTACCTGCAGTTGAAAAATGAAAATGATCGGTAATTGTTCGTGGAAATGGCAACGGAACAACCCCGTCTTGCTTAGCATTATTTGATGTGTGTATGCATGTACATCATTGGGTTGCATACTCTAGAAATGAGTGGACACTGTTTGTTTTGTTGCTTTCAATAATAAGGTAAGTCAACTACTTTATTTTGATTTGAAGGAATATTTTTATGGCATTAAATACGGAATATAACGTCGTTCAAATGACCGCTGCGACTTTGTTTGATGGCACGTGTTCGGGAGGTCCAATTTGATGGCGTCGATGACTTCGTCGCATAAATCTGGGTAATTTTTCTGAATGGCGTTCGTTATGTTGACTTTGAGGGCATCAATCAATTGTTTGCGGTTTATTTGCATAGACCTGGGATGTGTTAAGATAGCTTCAAAGGAAGAAGTCTAAAGGCGTTAAATCGCACAATCTCGGTGGTCAGTTCACGTCGCCCTCAAATTCCATTGTGGTATGCGCTATGTGGCACGTAGCTCCGTCCTGTTAGACAACATGTCATCAGTATCCATATAATCCAGTTTCTGTAGCGCTCGCCGTTTATTGCGAAGTTTAGGTCAACTTCCGAATACATGCCACCAAGCAAAGCCGTGGCGGACATTTGATAGACATTATATTCCATACTTAATTCCATAAAATATTCTTTCAAATAAAATAAAAATGGAGTGAATATCTTACACACAACTTGTTTTATATACATTTAAAATGAAACATCTTTATTGAATGATTCTATACTATGCACTTTTGGGTTTCAAAAAGAGTCGGATAAGAACCGTACGTGATGTAGGACATTTCCCAAACCTGTACGCACTTATTATTATTATTATTAATGGGGTGCCCTTATCGGTGGGCACTGCGACCAAAGGAGGTCTTTAGTGCCAACAACCTCGCTACGCTACTTCAGGAGAACTTCTGCCATCCTAAGGAACGTTAGAATGCCCGTTGCTGCAGATGATCGAACGTCCGATGAGGTGAACAGCTCCCGGCCGAAGATCCTTCTCCTTGTCCATACCAGAGCAGAGTAGACTCAAGGTTGACTCGACTCGACTCCGCTTTGCAAGCTAGGTTGAGTTGAAATGTCGAATGCAGATGCATGTAAGCGCAAATCGACTAGTTAAGCTGACAGGTGTTCATGGCCGCGGTAGTTTGTGTGTTGTTTTCGTTCGAATTGTTGTTGTGGTGTGGGCGGAATAACAAATAAAAGTTGAGAGAAGAAGTCAGGAAGCGATTTCAGACATCTCCACTCTCTAAAGTTTTCCGTCTTCACCCGCTCGACTCCGTCTCCTTCAACCCACATACTCTAACACGAATAGTCAAATGTAATAAATGATTTTATTAAAATGAATGTTTCTCTTGGTGCAGCCATTATTAAAATATTTAAGCAAACCCACTATTATATAAAATGTTTGTCTGTCATTGCAACTCGGTTTCGATTCGATTTCGACTCAACAACTGAACCCTGGCGGCTCATATTCGTATACGCAAGTCGACAACTCAACCCAATTTCGACTCGATCTTTCAACTCTGCATGCAAACGTGGTAATAGACGGCACATTAAACAGACCAATCTTTCTTGCCTAGGTGATACTTTAGCCCCTTAATAAATTTTAGTTTGATTTTTCTCCTCTATTTTGTCGGTGACTTGACTTTTTTTTTTGTGATTGATTTAGATAATGCTAAACTATCATCTAGCGAAATTTGATTTAATTCTCCCGTGATTTTAGTTTTCGATCCAGCCTCCTTGGCTTCTGGGACCCAGTCTGGGGCTATACGACATTAACCAATTCGAATTTAAATTACAAGTAGGCTTGGCACCTTATCAATGAAAGCGAAAGGCTTTTCTAGGCGAGGTTTGCTTTTACATAATACCATATACATAAAGAGTTATCCTGACGAGAAATTCGTTCACCTCGTTTTCACTGATAATGCCTTTGGTTTTGATATTACAAAATTATAATGTCCACAGATGGTATCACCTGCAATCCAAGATGCATATGCTTAACCCCGATTGCACTGCAGACCCACCATCAGCATGGAAAAGGTAGAACTAATCTGTCAGAACAAAGCATGTGAGTCCATCTATTCAGAATTGTTTTGAGAAAATGTGGCTACCTCATTACCTTAATAAAAACTCTGGTACTTAGCCGGTAGACGAAGACCGTGTAGGCTAGACAGCGAGGAGGTAAAAAGATTAAAAAGTGTATTATTCGGGCACAGGCGAGATTATTGTTGGAATCGCTTCGTTTTAGGGTGTAGTTCAACCCCCTAAGTTTGCTTATAAATTGTTGGTGTGCTTGATTTTATAATTAACTATTAGTGACGAAAATAGTGTTTTTTTCTCTATTTCCTTTAATATCTCCGTTCCTATTGACTTTTAGTATAGCATATGAATTGAGAAAGTTGTTTCTTATGAAATTTCCTAAAATATGAGCCCTGACAGAGGTCGCTAAGTGCAATTGTTAACTTGCAAATAGTCCCGAAAGGTAAAAAAACACGTTTTTTTCACTATTTTTTTACTAAAAAAATACCGCACACAGATGGCTGAAAATTCTCAAAAATGATGTGTATGTGGACTCAAACATCCATGAATAATTTTAGCGTTATCGGTCAATTACTTCTCGAGTAATCAACGATCACTTTTTTTTTTTCCTTAATTGAAACTTGCGCCATTTTTTTCACAAACGGGTTTCGCTGGTAGGACCAAGACAGCAAAATCACAAAGGCATTCAACTTTAGTATCCCGTTGGAATTTTTGGAAAAAATTAATTCTAACCGATTTTATAAAGATTCTGTATATTAGATATACATGCAATGTATTTGGTAGCACTTGGAGTGCTCCGAGCTTTCCTTAAAAAAAAAATCTTGCTTATTGCTTAGCTTATTGTAGAGATATATGATTAGGTGAACATTATTAACCATCCCATGCTCATATCACTGAATGTGAGTTGCAGCCTTGACATTGTTGTGTCCACGTTCTGCAGTGGCATGTCCCTGCAGCCCACATTGATCATAGGTTGGTCCATGATCAATGTGGGGAGGCCAAACATTCGCACTGGTTAGTCCGTGCAACTAAAAGCTTCTCCCGAGTACTGGAAATTCCGTGCCGGGTTGAAACGCTACCCAATAGCCACTATATGTGCTATTTATAATTTGCTCTGGTACATCCGAGCACCTAAATAACCATGGGAAAGTAGAAAACACTAACCAATAGGTAGTATTCACTGAGTTAGGGTTACTCAAGGATCGCTTTCTATCTTTATAGGGGAATGATCGAGTCGCCATCGCCCGAGAGGAGGATGTTTATTGGACAACTTAAACTATAAAAGAAGTGAAAAATAAATGGATTGAATTTTTTAAGGTTGAGTTTTATATGTTTTATTAAATCTTAAAAAATCTGAGCGAGTGGCGAATGGCGTTACGAACGAGTTTTGAAACTTTTTCATAACATAAAATTTGATCCGTCTGTGGAAAGAAGCCTTGTTTTCGTCCATCTTACTGCTGAATATAAATTGGAGTTGAAAGACCTTTAGAAGTCCCAAAATAAGAAAATATTACTACAGTTTTTAAACCACTGCCTGAGACTGATAATAATTAATTTAGCATTGTTAAACAAACTTTAATCAAATCAACCGCGAAAGGAGTTTTGACTGCACGTATTTTACCGTCTTTTCACAATTTTTGGTTTTTTTTGACAAACGGTTAAAAAAATAGTAAATAGAGTTATAAACAAATTCTTTGTATATTTCCAAAAGTTATCACACTAAGTTGGCAGTAAAAATTTTCATTTAAAATATTAACAATAGCTTACCTTCAGGTTTTTTCCATTTATTTAGAATCGATAGTTAAGAGATGAGAGTGTGGGAGGCTTTTATAATGACCTTGAAAGCAAAATATCCTGCAACTGAAGGGTTAGATTCCAAAAGGTCCAAAAACAATTTTTCTGCATATTAGGAGACCTATCTAACGATACACTACTCATTGGGGTAAGTGGAATTGTTTTTTAGTACACTGTTAACTCTATGGAAGGGGGTAAAAAACTATTTTTCCAACACTGAAAAAAAATTTAATAGATTTTTTATTAATTCAAATAAAAACACAATGATTTCAATTTGTTTTAAATATAAATCTGTATGATATTTTGAAGTCACTGAAAATCGTAAATTCAAAAATTAATGTTTTAAATTTTTCATTTAAGTAAAAAACTGTTGATTTTCAGTCATACAAATTTGATTCACATATTGAATACGCGAACGAAATTGGCCTTCCTTTCTGCTCACGCTGCCGCTATTCCATTAGGCGCTTCATGCCTGCTACACTTATAATCTGATTCTTTAAAAAATAAAACACTCTGAATCATGTGGGATTCGAACTCGGGATCTCTGCAACATAAGGCTACAGCTCTAGCCATTGTTCTACAGATAGCAGCATTTGATTTCAAAGAGCGAAATTTCTCTGAGTAAACGCTCGACATTCAGGGATTGTGTTTCGATCAAATATGTTACAATTTCCGTTAAACAGAAATTTGTTAGATTTTTCACTTTAAAACGTTTTAAGGTTTCCACATCCACAAACCATCGCGGCGAAACCATGAGAGCGGGAGCGGGATGGCCTTAATTGTGCGGGAAGCATATTGGTTTGTGAAGATCTTTAAACAGAATCGTGTTTGATGCTAACTTATTCACTTATTCATAAACTTTTCATTGTAATTTTTCTCAGTGAAAAATCTCATTGTTTCTGTTTTACGGCTATCAATCTTCGCCCGTATATTAAACTTAATCTTAGGTATAGAAATCAGGGGATGGGAGGGTCGTGACATAGAAAGACAGACGGATAGAGAGAAACAGACGGATAGAGAGTTTGAAAACATTTTAGAAAATGAGGATAGTACTGACAGCGTACCAGAGGACATTTAAAAGAATTATGATATTTGCATGTGGAGAGTTGGGCAGATATAATTTTACTACCGTTGTACTTAATGTGTCCAACTATTCAGTAAATTTGATCTCAAGACCATGTACGTTAAAATCCGAACTGATGTACACCATTACCCGAATAGTTTGGGTAACTCCGTATTTTTAATATTGTAGTAAATTGTCTGCTACTCTTCTGTTTATATCTACATAATTCTAATATACATATGTAGCCAATTAAACTAACTAAATTCGCGAAACCGTGTTTGTATGCTTTAACAGTTAAGAGGAATTCGCATCGGCGCTTAATGGTACGGCAATACTCAACTTTCCGGTCCCAGGGTTTCCTATCAAAATTTGGAATTCTTCTGCCTGATGATAGTTTAGTAGATCGTTTAAGTAAAGAGGGAACAATTTAAGCTTTCCAGAGTGCCTTTGATTGTGTGGGAAAATAAAAGAATTCAATTCATTTGTTAATAGTATTCTTTATTCAGTTTGTCTTCGGGATATAGAAAAAAACTAGAAAGGATTCAAAAAACACCTGAATTAATGAAAAATTGGATAGAGAACACTAAAAAGGAAGCGAATCCATAACAATATCTTCATATTTTTCTTTATTCACATATTTTGCTTGTTTTTCTCTGTTAATGTTATACTTTTCTTTTTGTATTTTTTTTACAATTAGTTTATAATCCTTTAAAGCTTTTATTTTATTTTTGTTTGTTTACTTTGTTTTTTTTCTTTTGTTTTCACTGCTGAGATAAAAAGAAGCTTAAAAATTTTGCTGTACGTTATCAAGCGTTTTATAATGTTTACTTTCCCTTTATATTTGTTGTTTTTTTTAGTGAATACTTATCGCTTTCCTAGTATTTAAGTATTTAGGAAAATTATGCCGGGGTGTACTGTATTGCTGATATATTTTTGTGTGTATAATATGTGAAGTGTTCAACAGGGCTATAACCTTTATCCTCCGTCTAATCTCTCTCTTCGCTCTCTGGCTCTCGCTCTCTATATTTTGTTTTTGTCAGTAATAACCATAATATTTTGTGTTAATCGGTAAAAATAAGTTTTGCTCTTCAATATAAAATTTAAACTAACAAACGATAAGAAGTGTTAAACTGTTCAATAATAAATCGAACGGAAAAATTGAAACGCGGGGTTATATAAATGATATGTCCGCGTATATTCCATTTAAACTTTCTTTTAAGTGATAAATTATTTACGCTTTTTTCATATAAATTCACTCATCAGTCAGTCATATTCACAACGCACACAAAAAGCTAGAATTTATTTTGTTTTGTTTTTCATCGTTTTTTTGTTATTAACATTCTTTTTTCACTATTTGTATAATTCCTAGTTGCGTTTGATACCACAGGATTTTTACTTGTTTTGTTGTTGATCCTGATTTGGAATTTCTTTCGTAAAAAAAATTCTCCGGAATAAATATGTTTTATTGTATGTTTTCCCTTTAAATTTGATTTTTTCACTTTTATATTTTTTTAAATAAGAGAATATTACAACAAATGTACTTAAGTGTATCAGTGCTTTTAAAATGCTCTCTCGGGAAAAGTCTTTGTGTGTTTTTTTATTTACTTTTTTAATACTTTTAATTTGTTTATTTATGATGTGCTTTTTATGCAATTTAGAACTCTTCTTTTTCATCTTTTACTTAATTTAGAGGGTAAACTGTAGTGTTCCTTTGTTGGTTTTTTGTTAAATGATGTGTTTCCTTTGTTTCCTATGTTTATGTATAACTTTGTCAATAAAAATTGTGTAGAAGTCAAAATATTTAATATATTTTTATTAGATAATTTCGCTGCAACAATCAATATTTGGTTTCCTCTATTTGCATTACTGCTTCGTTATTAATCAATCAGTTCTTAATTGAATTTCTCTTATAGCTTTCCGATAATTTTTTTGAAGAAACACAAACATGGTGAACGTATTGAAAACCCGGTCTTATTTTTATATCATTGTTGAACTTTCTAAAGGGATATAGTCATCAAAAAGTATAGAGGTTTAAGGTCATGTACCTACGTAAAATGCAACTATGTTTTCTCAAATATTCTGAAACTTTTGTAGTGTAATTTTTGATTAATACTGACATAGCACCTAAATAAAAGAGGAAGGGCTGTAGGAAGACATGGGTGGATGAAACCGAATGTGATTGAATGTTTCCTACCTCAGTTAAATTACCTATCCGGTCATTTCATCATATCATAGTTTTTTATTAGTGGACAACGTATTTCTGTTCGGATTTCTCTCCTCGCATTGCGCTCCCTATTATGAAAGTGGAAATCGATCGAACATTACTTCCTCTATACGCTTACAATTTCAGGTGTTAAATATTTTGAAGGACTCCGTTCTTACTTTGTAAAAGAAAAAAGAGAAAAAATCTTGATCAGTGTCGTTATTCTGGCAACGAACACGAAGTAAAACTTTTCACTAGTTAATAATCCCCCGTAAGGGATTTAAAATTTACTATGAAGAGTTATAGAAGTCTACAATTTTAGTGAAAATCCACCCCAAAGTACCGTGTACCGTGAACCCCTGCAATTTAATTACCTTTATAATTAATTTTAAATTTACACATTTATTTATAAGGACTGGGGGTGACTCATATGGTAGCATTGCAATTAATTTTACGTACAGACCGCAATAAAAATATGTGCTTGAATTATAAAACCTTTTTGTTTTTCATTCTAGAATAAAGCTGTTGGATTCGGTTCGTATTATGATGTACTTGAAGTGTCTTACTAAAGCTCGACTATTAATTCATGAATTAATTATGGGAAGGAAATAATTTAGTCAACATTGAAATTGAAAGTAAGACATATTGCAACAAAAGAAGCGAGGTATCTGAATATTCTATTCTTTTATTGTTTCGACAAATATCTTGCACCAAAATCTTTTTAGTTTATCTAAACAACTCGAAGACAGGGTGCACTTCTTTAAATGCTATCTTTTGCCAACGTAGGGTACTTATTGGTGTTGGACACCTTGGGTAATTGTTGGTATTAAGGGGCGACGCAGCTTGACATCTGAAGTTAAGAAGCATGTGGAAGCAGAAAGGGCAAGTTAAGAAGTATTGTTCAGTTTCACCAAAGCAGATAGTGTTAGAAGCACTGTAAACCCCTTTTGCGCTCAAAATTAACATTTCTCCCTAAACCTGCCTTATTGGCGATAAAAGCCGCAAATGCTTATCATTGTATTGTCGTTTTTCTATGTATGAAGATGTCTGTTCGGGAGTATAAGTATATGCGCGTCGTCATTTTTCTCACAGTCCCTGTTGGTTTGACCGAATCGTTTACCTTACTCCAATTCGAAATTCATTTTCTCTTCATCTTTATGATTGCTTTGTTCTTGAACCATTTTTACATAAAATTTAAATAACAAAATTCAATTCGGGAGAAGTATTTGGCAGAATGTAGCCTAATAAGTTACTATCTAATTCTTACATTAGACTGATACCACTGCTCAGTGCATGTCCTCTTACTATACAAAAGGAAAAGTCATCACACTTTAAAAACAGGGATTAAAGGCAAAAGCAGAACAACAGAAAAATTTGTAAAAACAAAATTCAAAAAGCGTTAATGTTTTACTTTTAGTGAAACTTTGTATTTTCTTCTGTTTCATGCAGCTTCTTCTTTACTTTTAATGTATCAGTTATCACGGCACTAAGATTTTGAGTAAAAAAAAATAGGTGAAAGTCATAACAGAGTTAACCAGAGTTAATATGTCCATGCATCATTTTTCTACCAAATATTGGATGCTTTAGGACTTGTAAAGATGTTTAAACATAAGAAATTCATTTATAGAATAGATTTGTACTAACACTTAACTTATAATCACATCACCATTTCGCGGTTTACACGAATAAATAAAACAAATTCCTTGATAACATCCTTTATACTTAAATAAATTGTTAAAACACGGTCATTTTATTAACTGAGAGCTCTACATTTGTCTACACTATTTCCTGAATTCACAGCTATGGAAACATATTTGTTTTACATAAATAGTGAATGAATGAATAAGGTCTTCATTCAAACAAAACTATTTGAATTTGCACTAGCATATAAACCTTTGTTGATTTTAATAAGTTGAAGAGCAAGATTTAGAAAAGTGATTTGTATTTTGGACTTATTTATAATATCTTTTACTTCCTTTGCTAACTAAAGTAACCCTTTTCAATTTTGTATTAATAAATTAGAAAAAGCAATCCTTAGGCTACAACTTCGATTATCATCAATATTCAAAAAACAGCTTAACAAGGGTCACCAAACAAAAACAAGAATAGTCATTTGAAATTCTAAATAGTCAAAAAAGAACAAAAGAAATAAAAAACAATTGAAAAACAAACCAAAACAAACCAAAACACAAAAAGGAGTCTAAATGTAATTGGCACCAAAGGGTACACTCCGGGAAACGTGCATGATTGCTTAAAATACCTTGTTTACTATTTTAATAGTCACAATTGCATAAATGAATGCGCCAAAGTAATAAATTTCAATTTGCGATATTTCGGAGAAAATAAAAATTTCGACATAATTCAAAGTGGGTTTTGAAGGGAAAACTAGTACTTTCAAGTTTTTTTGCTAAGAAATACCTTGTCTTGTTATATAGCCTTAAAAACCGAAAAACCAACCGTGTTTTTTGCACTTTTAAGTTAGGATATCTCGAAATTCTGAGGTGATAGAGCAATTCTGCGGTCGGATTCGGATTCAGCATCGAAAAATACGTTGGATTTTTTATGGCCAATTATGGTTTTTTTGTTTCTGTTTCTTGTTTACTTTTATTGTATTATAGGTCTGTGTAATCAAAGCCTATCATTATTGCCGGTTAAATCGACTTACGAATTTGGGGCCTTAAGGGGTCGTCACAGTGTGAAATTTTCGAAAAATCGATTTTTTTTTGCATTATCGGATAGTATACACTGTAATAAACATTATCTCAAATTGAAATTCAAATTATTACGGTCGCTACAGCGTTTCTTGTAGAAGGGAACGGAGGGAACTGATGAGAATCCCCAGCATCAGTATTGTCCTTCGGGAGGAGATTAGTGGTGCGAATGGCGCAAAGCTGAGGCCAATGGATTTCAGGAAAAATATTCTCATCCACCAACGCTCGATGACGATATCCAAGAGATTTTGAAGCCAATCTACGAAGATTTGACCACCGATTTGTTAGACAGATGTACGGGCGCTTCAATCTTTAAACGCGTTTTTCTCAGAATGGTGTTTTTCAAAACGGTTTCCACTCTCAAAGGAAGAGCTTTGAAGATATCTAGTTCCAATTTGGAGAGAACATTTTTAACAGCATTAACGGCGCTATGGAAGCTTTTTTTTTTTTTGAAATCTTCCTACTTTTTTTTACGAAAAACTGTCGAAAAAAAGGGCCAAATTCGATAGTTTTTGTTCAAACCGCGGCCATTTTATCAAGTTAAAAAAAAAACCTTCCATAGCGCCATAGCGACTTCCCTACAGATTAATAATAATCTTTTTGAAATATTTGTTTCAGATCAAAATTGCGGCCGCAATCGTGGAAACCATACAGGATCTTTTTTTTTACGTGTCATTTCAACAATTTATTGAACTATTTTACACCCAATAATAAACATAAAAAAAATCATTTTGTATTCGTCATGAATGTATTTATTTATAAAAAAAACCCGGACCGATTAGGTTATTTCAACATTAAAAAAAAATCGCGAAAATCAGTGATTTTTCGGAGGGTCACACTGAGACGATCACTTAACAACATCCACCACTGTTCACTGGTAGAAAACTAAAATATAATATTTTGTTCAAATGTTGAGACCTAAATTGCATGGGGGTTTGTTTTCGACAACAATATAAAAATTAAAATAATGAGAATATAACTTCCCTGGGTCCTATACTTAATGTATGTTATCCCTTGACACTTTTGAATTATTAAAAAATAAGAGGTATGATTTGTAGAGGTCGCACTGAACACAAGGGGATAGATAGACAACCAGACAGTCTCTCTGTCCCAACCCAACAGTGCAGTTATTCTTGGACAAAAAGATGTATGTAAAAAGGTTTCTTGTTTCAATATAACAAAAAAAACATATTTGTTTACTCCAAAAGTGTGGAATCCCTTGAATAAATGAAGTCAATGGCTACCGAAACATCAAGTATAGTTTTAACGAAAATAACTATACAAGTGTGGGATTAATTTATGAAGTCGACGACGAACGACTCGCGGTTTTCAACAAAATGAAAATTAGCCTATGTTAGATTTTGGATATTTTTTAAATGTCTTCTATTTAAAAATAATATTAATATCGCGAAGACATGCGCAAACATTAATTTGGAAGCTTTTAGGATGTTATAATTTATAGAACATTTGATAAATCATCGGGAAAATTCGAATTTACTAAATGTACGAGGATATATTAGTGATGAGATAACAAAATAACGTATTTCTTGTGTGTAGTTAAGCAGATTATACTTGGGTGAAATTGTATTAGATGGCAATAAGAGGGAGCCTTCATTATGCGATTTATGCGATTAACTTCATTATGTGATTAAAAACCGCTCGTTTTCTAAGAAGTGTTAAATTTGTAGTACGTCAAAGTTGGTAGAAAAATAAACGTTATTCCGGTTGTTATTCTACTTTCTTCACTTGTTAAAATAATTTTAGACATACCTATTAACTCTTTCGTATTTCAATTGAGACAATTTGATAACTATCATTTACTTTTAATGTTCCCATTGCTTAATACAGTCTCTTACAGACGTAACCTTAGAAGCCCGACGATATTTGTCTTCTTACCACTCATCGTGGTGTTTTTATAAATGTTTTTTTTTTTGCATTAGAATACGCCTATTGGAAAATTTAGCTGGCTATTTGTTCGAAAAACATTAAAAATAGTAGAAATTTCGATAGTCCATGTTTTTATGTTCAGAGAGAAAGTTCATAAATAGAAAAATTAAAGCGAGTTCTTGTGAACGTTTAGAAGATAGATAAATACCGATACGTCCTTTTTGCCTTTTTTTGCAATGTATGTAATTTTAAAGGTTACTTATACTTTATGAATATTTTGCTTGTTTTCAGATTTTTCTTACCATCCATCTCTTTCTCAAAGCATACCTTTCGTTTTGCAATAAATTTCTTTTAATAAATTTCATAATAGTAACAATAATTCATAGCCTACTTATATATTTACATATGTTGCTTTGTAACCTTCTGTGTGTTGTATTTAATTGTAAATTTATTTATAAATTAACCAGTTTCTTGCCTGCTCTTAATAGATGAAGTGTTTGTTTCCTGTTCTCCTGTTGTTTGTAACCGTTTGTAATAATTTTGTTTTTATACTAGAAGAGCTGCGTTGCTCCTCAACACAACATCGAATAGCAAAGTAAAAAATTGGAAGTAGTGAAATAATTTAAACATTGTTTTTTTTTTTTGTTTTCAATTTAACGGTTTAGTTGTTGTTTCTGTCTTTTTGGTTAGAGGAGGTTTAAATGTGTCTATGTATGTTTGTTTTTGTTGCCTTTTGTATTTTTATATATTCTATATGTTTTTCCTTTTAACTATAAGAAATAACTTTCAACAATTTCTTCATGTCTGATAAAACATCTTCTCATTATATTCAAATAAAATGGATTCCTTTTTTAATACACTTAAAGATTATAAATATTTTCATTTCTCCTTGTAGTTATCTAGTTTTAAACTTTAATAATTCTTACAATATTTTTTTAAAGTTTTTATTTACTTACTCAGTTTTTTTTATCATTTCTCCTCTTACTTTGTTTTACTTTTTTTTAAATGTGTCTCAGCTCCTATGTTTTTCATTACGTTTTGTTTTTGTTTTCTTTTGTTGGTTTTTGCTTTGTCTTTTATTTATATTTTAACGAGGGAGTGGTTCCTTGTGCTAGAGATGCGATTTATCATAATTGTTTAATTTGAATATGCTTACAAATGTATTGTAATAATAATTATTAATATTACTGTTATCATTAGTTATTGTTAATAGATACGAGGAATTCATACTGGAACTGGTCAACGACAACAGCAGAAAATATGTGCGTAACAAAAATAAATGAATGACATTATCATCATGTTCAGTTTTATTACAATTATTATTGTTTTCAGTGTTATCATTATTAATTAATTTAAGAGTACAGTTACAATAGCTATTTATGGTACAATTAATAACAAAACCCTTCACGATAATGGATATTAACAGTTTTGTTATTGGTGGGCTACTACGTGGCCAGGGTTATTTGCCACCTAGGCCAAATTTCATAAATAATAACTCTTTGCCTTTTGACAACATATCACCGCCAGGTGCTGCCATCTCAGTCATTTTTTGCATGAAATTCGGCCCTTGTCCCTGTTGCTGCTGCGGCTGCTGTTGTTGTTGCTGCTGTTGTTGCTGTTGTTGTTGTTGTTGTTGGCCACCACCGCCGAAGAGTCCACCAAAACCTGATGATTGTTGCTGTGGCTGCTGTTGCTGTGGTTGCTGTTGTTGCTGCTGCATTGGCTGCAAACCCGGCTGTGGGACAACTTGTGGCACACCCTTTTGAGGTTGTTTACTACCAAAGAGACCGCCAGTCGCAGCCTGTGTAGCTCCAGACAGTAAACTAGTTGCGCCTGATAGAAGACCTCCAGATGATTGTGTTGTTGTTGGCGGCGGCTGCTGTTGCTGCTGTTGTTGTGGTTGCATACCAGGCTGCATCATGCCCGGTTGCATCATACCTTGCTGCATACCTTGCTGCATACCTTGTTGCATACCTTGTTGCATACCCTGCTGTTGTTGTTGTTGCTGCTGCTGCTGTTGTAGAGGTTGTTGTTGTTGCTGTTGCATTCCCATATTACCACCTATCCCGATCCCTCGACCGATCATCCCGCCTCTCCCCTGTATCCCCTAAAAATCGCAGTGCTTTGTTAGTCCGAATTAAAACCCACCAACCCACTCAAAGAAATTTTTTTGTTTTTTTTTTAATGTTATATTTTTGTTGGTAAAAAATGGATATAATATTTGAGCAATTCGTTCTAATGGAATGGATATGCAAAACTAATAAACTTTTTTTCACAACTTTGTTTCTTCTAATTAAAAAAATATCTAAACTTATTCGGTAAACGCAAAGACTAATCAACACCACTACTTTTAACTTGCGATGAGGGTGGGGAGGCAAAGGTGAAACTATTTCTAATGAAAATTTTTTCAACATTTAGCAGATTTTTATTAAATAAACAACAATGAAACCAAGCACCTGCTTTCAAAAACAACTAAGCGATGCCCTTAAGTGCGGTTATAAAACTTTTCAGTATTGAAGAATTCGTTGAGTATGTTCACAATTGTGCTATTGCCCTTTGGAATAATATTCAAATTTTTGTTAGTTTTGGTCAATATTAAGGCATTTTGGCCAATACGAGTTGAAGCGACAAGGAAAAGCAGCCGTTTTTAAGGCCTTTTATAAAATCAGTATAACAGTAAAACATTAATTCGTCTTCACAGTTATTTATCTGTATCATGCCAAGGCGTAGTTGGGGTTGTAAGGTCATTATCATGAAAGGTTTGAATCCCAGTTACCGCGTGTAACAGTTTTTTTAAATAAAGGGTAACCTAATTTGACTTTTAAGGTTTGATTTGTGTGCAATTTTCGTTCTGGAAACTTCATCGAAACACATGGAATATTCAAATTTAAAAATATTCAGTGATGTGCGCGTAAAATGTTGACTACACGAAACAACACTACAGAAGATGGCAAATGTAGACAACAGAATTTCAAACATCTGGCGTGTGTCACAGACAAATTTTCTTTTTCCACCTCTTTTTGATATTTGTGTGACTTAAAAATTTCTCAGTTGCAAACTGCATAGATGAAAAGGGCCCCTAACGGAACTATAATTTTGTTTTTATTTTAATGTAGAAATTGTACAATAAATTGTAATAGTTAATGGTCCTTAGCAGAACCTTAGAAACAGAAGCCAACCACTTTAGGTGTAGTTATAATATAAAATGTCATTAAATTCAGTTCAGTTTATCCGTTGAATTCGATGCGACAATTGAAATGGTTTAACTTATACAATATGCTGAGTAAAACACGAGGGGGCGAAAGAGACAGAACTCGAAATATTTTAGTTGGCATCCACTATGGAGATTAGGTAAAGCATCCTAAGTTTCTGCTGTCTACGTTCGTATACGTTGCCTTCGTCTGCCTACGTCTTTAAGAATAGACATCGTTTGTCGACGCGTAGCCACACATGCTTTCATCAAAAAAAAATAAATTGTGCCCATTTGTTACAAAAGTCTCGTCCATTTACCCTTTATTCAGAAATCCGTTAAATGCGTACACTGTATTTATTTTTATAGGCTTCCCGTGGCACAGGGGATACTCTAAAAGTCTAACCTAAGCTAAGCACTATTTTTATAATTAGAAAGCCATTCGAAGGAAAAGTGGAGAAATTTCATTTTAACGTCTATTTGTAAGTAGGTGGTAAAGATTTGTCACATTCTGACACAATTTTGAATTAGGTCTATCTTGACACTTCATGGTACGGCCGAAATTGTTTAAGATTTGTTGATATGTTTTGAAACATTCTCAATGAGAATCCTACACATACATATGTCGAGAAATCAATTAGTATATCAAAAATTGCGAGTAAACTAATTTGCTTTGTTTTTAAACATCCGCTTTCGGTTCTCGTAAAATTTTAATTAATTTTATTATTCTTTTCTCTTTTGCATATACATTCCAAGTTAATCGAAAATATATGGCAAAAAACAAGTTAACGTTTTCAATAAAAAGTGCAAAAAAGGTAGTCTAAAAAATGTTTAAATTCATATAATATAAATTTCAAGGTAAAAAAGAACCGACTGAAATATTGTAAAAGAACTTTCTTGGCTGTATATATATTCATTTCAACGAAAAAACGTAACACTTCAAATATGCCTTCTTTTTATATTTTAAACTTTACGGTTTGTTTTCGTTTTGTATCTTTTTTTCAATGTTTATAAATTTCACCACTTGTGCTTTGATATATATTTTTAATATCTTACGTATACCAATTAGAATTTAAGCATTTACTTTTGAATGTATTTAAAATTTTGCCGATACTATATGGTATTTATCCAGATAGGAAATCGTTCTTTTTTTCAGTCTTTTAGGTACATTCAAAAGTGTTTATAAATATGATTTTAGTTTACTGTTTTGTGTAGATATTTTTTTTCTTTCTAGATACTTTTATACGACTCTCTTTCGCTTTTTATTCTAAAATATAAAAATTTTCTAAATGCAAGCTGAAGGAAAATAATTACACTGCATTAAAAGGATCGTGAATATTTAAATGAACATTATTTTTCCTAAGCCTAAAAGCATATGTACAAAATATCCCTCAGGATCCTTTTAAAACAGCTCTTTCGTAAATATCAAAAATACCAAACAGAAAACAAATATAGTTCAACTACACTAGAACTAATAACTAATATGAAACAAAATGAAGAGATTTGTTTACGATTTATAATATGTATATAGAAGAGAAAGAGATTGTTTATATAGTGAAAAGTAGTAAAAGGGAATTATATATATGTAATTTATTATTTCGCTTATAGCAGTTTTCTCAGAAACAAACAGACTCATTCAAAATTTCATGCATAATATCTTTGTATATTAGGAAATGCCAATTATTTGTAGTTTATGCGCATACACGAAGCGTTTAAGATTTTTAATGAAATTCGGAGAAAGCAGAATAGAACTGCGTGTATGCACATAAAAAGAATTCTATCACTCTAGATTAGCTATATCTACTACTAGTAAGAAAGATATAAGGCACGCACTACATTGTGTTTTTGTTTGTTGTTATTGTAGTATTATGTTGTTATACATAGGCCAGTAATAAGTTCAGATTAATCATACTCTTCCTTTATTTTTTTAACGTTTCTTCAATCTTAAAGCAGTGACTAGAGTGAACGCAGAAAACCTTTAAAAGCAAAAAGTGCTGGCAGAAGCAGAATAGAACAAACTGTCTTTTAAAATCTTCAAAAAGTTTTCTGCAACTTTACAAGTCGCAAAACATTAGAAGTACTAGAACAACAAAACTAAACGCTAGGGATTTTTAAAAGCTTAAAAATCATCTGGTCTGTTTTTTTATGACAATTTTCACAGCATTTTCAGGAAAACCAATATTTTAATTACTTAACACCTGAGATTACTTCTGGCCTATTTAAGATTATGTTTTTATCTGGTTTAAGTATTGATTTGACCCTGCCCGTTTTATTTGGTAAAAATTAAAAGTTTGTAAAAGTATAAAACTTAAAAGAACTAAGAAAACCTTAAGAGCACTTTTGTGTAAACCTCTACAACAACAAAAAGAAAAATGTTAGTAATATTCCGAACCAGTTTTGGATATCAAATAATAGACGACTGTTCCACAACTTAAAACAGCAGCTGTATGCATCTCCTCTATTCACTACTTAATTAAATTTAATTATTTGTGATTGCAATCTAAGGGGTGCCCTTGTGGAAAGCAATTGTCACACTAGTGACTTAGTGAGTGATTTAATAAAAATACACAACTACTAAATTGGCACTCATGTGAATTAAATTTTGGCAGTGCATTTAAACAAAGTTGCCTTTGGAGATGTTTTGATAAAATATTTTTTGAATTTTTTTTAAAATATTTTTGCATTAATGAAAGCGTGCACATTCGCTCGCCCTCTTTTAATTTTTGGTGTTATTTTCGATTATTTCGTCATCGTTTTCTGATATATATTTTTTGATCTAAAGTGGAACAATGCCTTTTTAGTTTTGTGGTTTCACTGTATTTTTTGTTTGGTTTACTGTGTGTATACAAAATTTACTGCATTAGTAATTTAAATATATTTCTAATATAAATGTTTGAATTGTAGTACTAGGTGTAAATATTCTTGTTATAGTTTATCTTCACTTCCCAATCGGAAAGTGAAATGATAGGGTAAACTGGTCAATAGTGGATTCCCCTTTTCCAGAATATGTATGTAACGTCGATGAAATGGCACCTACTCTTATAAATGTTGTCCTTTGACTTTCAGTAAGTAATTTAATCAAAACCAAAAATTGAAAAATATGACTGCTTTTTTACCCACTTCAGCATAGCGTTTGATGTATTGCACTTTAAATTGCACAGAATTTTTCATTACCAAAATTTTAACGATTTTTACGAAATATGCATATACTCTAATAGTAGCATAATTCTATCTGGTTAGTATTGGATTTGCCGTTCAAGTAAAACTGACATGAAAAACAAATTAATGAATGTTTAAAAATGAAACATTTAATGGAAACTAACGTTTTATTGTAATCTCATTTTCGATCTCTTATTCGACGTTTGTTTCCATAGGCACATAGAAAACCTGGTTATATATATTTTCCAGGGAAAAATTGTTTTGTTAGTTCTATAAGCTTGTGATCCACTGTTGACCATTCCACCTTGCACCAGTATATTCTGGTTGAGAAGTCACATAAAAAATGAAATGTCCTTTAATAAAGACAGCTTAGAAGATTTTCATATGATGGACAGCATGATGTACCGGACATTTAGTTCTACGGTTAACACCTAATAAAACTATAATTTAAAAATTGTGTATACACAGCAAGTTTTTCCTTACACGACAATTTTTGTCCATTCTCATAGAACTAAGGAGTACGACAAAACATATAAAATTATATACCTACAGTGTGAGTGAAAAAAGGAAGAATAAAAAAAATTTGTCTAAACATAACACTTTCGATATGTGTTTTTTTTCTCTTTAGCCCATTATGAACGGACTTTTCTGTTCTGTGGTATGTGAGGGTTTTTTTTTGCGGTAACTACGCTGACCATTTAATTGTTAATTTAGTTTGAAATTAATGAACTTAGATGAAACGAAAAAAAATGTAAGTGGTAGGTTTTTGTATTTAGAAAAGAATACTTGAAGCTACAAAGAAGTGAATATAAAAACAGGAGAAGTATTATAGCGCATATTGTGCTGAACAAGTGCCTTTTGATATGTTAACAGCACTAAGGGATTTTTAAGGTGGCTTTGAACTTGGGAATATGTTGAAGATATCAGGAATAGTTTTGAATATTTTTAAATTCGTTTTTCATTAAGGAACGCATCAGTTATAGTGTGAAATTATGAATTGAGGGAATACGGGTAAAATTGGCTGCCACCATTAGCACTTTGAAAATGTTTAGAACTGTTAATCCTGAAACGTTCTATTAACTACAGTCGGTGGTACAAAAGAGTAGAATAGAAATTTTCGTTTATCTCCAAATAAAAAAAATGCTTTCAATTATTTGCTACAGTTTTGATTTGACTATTCTGTTCTTCTACTTTTATCTTGTTCTTGTACATAACTATGGCAATCAAACTAAAAATGGGATATTTCTGCAAGCAATTGCATTACCCAAATGAAGAGGTCTGAAAATGGGCGTTTCTAGCAACCCGCACCAACAGTTTTTGTAAGCTACAAACTACAGGGCAGTCTATGCTCCAAATGTCATTATACTTAAGGTGGTCAAGGAGTAAGTCATTGTTATCTTCCTTAAAAATGTTTTGAAGTCACTAAAGAAATGAAACATGAAATAGATTTTTAATGCAGAAGAAAACGATGATGTAACACTTTATTAAAGAAGTTTTGATATGAAACGGACTGAATGCGGTTTTAGTGAAAAGAGAGAAAGGTTTACGACAACTTTTAATACTACGGGTACTTCTTCACTACATTATTATTCTTCGAGCACATTAACTGAACAAATTTAAACAACAAAAATTGAACGTTAAGAACAGAAACATTTGAACATTTTTCTATAGAAAAAACAACAAGAAAACGAAAAAATGAATTAGTTGAATCAACAAAAAATGAACTCCACTAAAGAAAACCAAGTGGGCAGGTGGGTGTGTTTTTTTGTTTAAAAAACGTATATAATTCGAACTTTATGATTTTTCTCAATAAATTCTTCAACTAAACATTACTGTAAATGTTGATGACACATACATTTCTCTTTTTAAATATATAAAAAAAGAATTTCTTGTGGAATATGAAAAAATTTTTTGTTTTGCTCAAATTTTATTTTTTATAATGTCCGTAACTTTTTTTTTTGGAAATAAATTTTCATAACTATTTTTTAAATTTTTTCAAAATAATTTTAATTTGAAAATGCGGTTAATGTATTTTTTTGCGATAGTTAGAGATAGAGTTAGTTACCTGCGTTTGGTGATCGGGGGCAGGGTGGCCCGTGTTGTCTAACAGTGTAGGGGAAGTAGGGCGAGCATCTAGCAACAAACAACATGAAGACTTGACATTTACCACAGCAGAGCAAATCACGTAAAAAAATTTTTTATAAGAAAAGAAAAAAACTAAAAAAATTTCCTATTTTTGCATCATTTTTCTTATTATTTTTGTTCTCTTTTTAAATCATTTTAATTTTGGCGTTCGGCAAGTCCAAGAAATTCAACTGAATTTTGTAAGATATTTTTGCATTTTTAACTCTCGATTTAGGGTTTCTTCTATAAACGCCAATCTACAATGAAGTCGATTTTCTCAAATTTGACTTTTGAATTTAATCAATGGAGATGATTCTTTTCGAAAAATTGATGTGCGTTTTAGCAAAAGGTGTTATGTTGTGCTCAGCTTATTGCTCGTAGCTGTCTGTTGTGTATACAAACCATTTTATTTATTTAAAGATGTTGAAAGCATATTGGATAATGTTTGAAATTCTAAAATTTAAAATTTAAGCACATTAAAAACAACAATAGAACTCAAGATTTTTAGAACAGAACAATAGAACTAAATTCTTAAATGAAAATTATTGTTTCAATTAAAAAAATAACAACATGAATTTATATAAAAATTGTGTTCCCCGAGGACACAAAGTAGAACCTTGCAACTGTTATTGAGTTGAGGTCAACATAAGGTTTTTAAGTTTATTGAAAAATTTTCTATGAGAATATAGGCCATATACTAAAATTTTGAAAACATGTGAAGGAGTTTACTTTATTTTGCCTCTGTTTACCTAGTCAGATTATTAGAACCTATCTACGCGGGAAAATCTAACTTATTCCCTTTTTTAGGAAAACAATTTGTTTTTTAACAATCGGAAAGTCAATCTAGCAAAATTTAGTATAAGTCATCGTGTGAATGAAAGTTTCGGTAATCTGCTCTTTTGGAAAGTTCCCAAGTTCTCATTCAATTAAACGTACGAATAGATTGGAGAACTCGAATATCAATGTAGAAATTGGATATATTTCAATAACCGTAGTTTTGAAAATCACTTTGTAAAACTTGCTTTATTTAAACCTACGCTTTTTGTTTTTGTTTACTTGGTCCTTCGCCTAGATTTTAATAATCTGAGGACTGCTTTGTACTAGTGAGGGACTAGTTAAAATTTGCTCGTCTGTCTAGGACTTAATAAAGCGTAAATGTCTTTTGAAATAATCTCTCTTAAAAACAAAAGCAAAAAAACTATGAGGTAGAAAATAAAATGGTTTGTTTATTTGTGCAATTACATACTACTTACTTTTTCGGTACTTGATTCCAGTGAAAAATGGCTAAACGTGATTTGAGTGGTAAAATACAAAAACGAAACATGGTTTCTTGGTATTATACAAAATTTTTTCATGTACTCTCTTTCAAAACAAAGAAAAGCTCAAAAAACAGATAGAAGAAAAATTCGTATAATTTTGTTATTATATACAAGATGTTCAGATGTCAGAAAGAAAACCAAAGTGATTATATGTATGAATTTAATTACAGGGAAGAAACCAAAAAGCAAGAATACAAAAATGTCATCAACATTCATTGTAGATTGGCAATTTGTTTGCCGATCCCAAACAACACCATCCCCCGAGCTGTAAAACTAAAATTAATTTTACTTACGTGTCTTACGCTTTTATATACTTTTTTTTTAAATAAAACATAAGAATAATTTTAAATATAATTATTACAGATATATTCTCAAACTAATGCTTTTATGCTAAAAAATCTCTCTTTCTAAAATACAGTAAAGATGTTAATGAAAATCTTTAAAAGAAATAAATTTAAATATTATCTTGCCGCAACGCTTATACATGTTATACGAAAGATTTATAATTTATTTTAAAAATATTATTTACTTTTTAGTTTTTTTCTTTTTTTGTAAATAGAATTTGTAGTTCATATACGTATAAAAAGTGAGTTTATTTTTAAAAAAGATAAGATAGGAAGAGCTTGTTCAATGGTGCGCACACTTAACACTTAAAGCTTCCGGTATTATTTATAAATCGTTGTTTTCTATTTATATATTAAATCTGTAACATATTTTACTTTCTGCTAAATATATATGTATAGAAGCAATACTAAGTATATTCAGGTATATCTTGTGTATATTAACTGATTGCTTATCAACTCCTCACTCGGAACTCATATCACAATACCTTTCACACTTTAGTGTAGTTACAAACACCTTTCTCTTGTTTATATATTTTGTTTAAACCTATATTGCTTTTAATCCCAAATCCGTCAAATTAAAAATCGTGTTTCTATTCTGAAAAACTTAATCTTTGGTTCGTTGTAGGAATTTTGTTCAACAACAAAATGGATTGAAATAACAAAAGTACAAACACAAAACTTAGGAAAATTATAAGTTAAAAACGCAGGCCTTTTTTATAGTTTTATTATCTAATATTTTCTTATAGTTTTTTGTATTATGATTGCAAAAAAAAAATAATAAAAATACCACCATCCGGTCCCTTTCCATTTTTACCTTTTTATTGCACCATGAAAATACGTTCATATCTCTTTTTATTTTTTTTTCTGTTTAAAGAAAATGCATAGAAGTTGAAGCTCTTTAGAATTTATTTACTTCATTAAAAAAAACAAAAAGTTTTACGCCATGCTAATAAAACAACACTTCTAATTTTTGGCCTTACTTTAGAATTATTTGATGACGAAGTATAAGTATTACAAGATGTTGTAAGGCGTTTGCTCAAAAATCGTATGTACAGTTTAATAAATATAATAATATATCGCTGTTTCGAATCCGTATAAAATAAAGGTACATTTCCACCAAATATTCGCATGCTGCCAATTTCCGAGCTGCAGGTATCACGTTTATAACAACCGTTTTTGTGCGCACCTAATTTGTTAACTTCCACGATGCGGACTACTAGAAAACAATTATTCCCGATTATAGGTATTGGACTAGTTTATGATTTCACGTCAGAGATGTGAGAACTGGTTCAATTCGCCGTGACACACTCTATTTATTTTGAACTAGTGCAGTTTCTCGTTTGACACTTTGCTGGTGTCTTATAAAAATCAATGAAAGTATACAATCAGCAAAAATCAGTTTGAAAAAGTTCAATTGTTCGGATCTTTGAACTAGTTCAGCATTGGGAATTTTCATGGGATACTAGTCTGTTTCAGGCATGACCTTCTCCTAACTGAATTAAAAAAAAAACAAAAGTTTGGGATTTTTTTTACAAGAAAACAAAACAACATATGACCTTGAATCTTTTTTTATTTGGAAGTCTTTAACAAAAACTAGAAATTGTTTTTTTATTTTTTCATTTTTCGATCACCCGTCGCCGCCAAAAGAGGCCTTTTTCCGTAATTCCGTGATTGCGGCTCGCCAAATCATTTGAAACAGAAAAGTCAAAAAACCATTTAAATTAGACATAAAAATCTATAGATCTAACTGGGATCTCACCAATCGGTCGATTAGAAAAAAAATGGCAGCTATTTGAAGTCAAAAATCGAGAATTTTTCAAAAAAAATTTTACATAAAGTGCTGTAAAACAAAAACTACTTGGTTTTTGGCTTATATCCTAGTTAGATTTGTGCACAATTGAATTCTGAACAAAAGTTCGGATCAAGAGATATCGTGGAATTACGATTGAAAAAATGAAGTCGAGAAAAATGCGTTTGATTTTAGATCGACTTCACCGGCTGAAAATGCCGTGTGCCGGTTTCCACGGAATTTTCTTTTTGGAGTTTTTGATGTAAAATTCTTTTGAGTTTTTAGCATTTTCTCGAAATTTCTAGAGAAAAACTATCGATACGTTCAAGTGGCCACGTAAAATATAACTGAATTGAATTTCTTCCGGGCGTCCCAAACAGCGTGCTCGGGCGTCAGCTGCGCCACCGTTTTTTCTCTCAAAATATATAACACTATAACTCGAAAACCATATTTCTTTTTTCGTAAAATTTTAGGACATGATTCTAGACATATTAAGGAACATTTTTCCGTAAAAAAAAAATCGATTTTTTTTTACCCCAGTTAGGAGAAGGTCACCTTGAGCACAATTTGTCAGAGCAGCGTGTACCTACTTAGTAATGCCATGGGCAGAATACAGCTCTTGAACTAATTCGTAACGTCACGTTTTACATCTAAGAACTGGTTCAACTCGCCGTGCACACTCATTTTACTTTGAACTAGTTCATTTTCTCCGTTTGACACTTTGCTGGCGTTTTATTGAAATCCTTGAAGTAAGTTACCGTTAACTTTTCCCTGATTATTGAAACTCGATTCGCAATGGGGACTGCCCCCCTACCCCAGATTTTGTGGCAGATCAACATTGGTGGAATCTTTGAAAAGCACATTAAGATAGTTGTTGTTTGACGTGAGTTTGATATCGCTGCGTTGAGTAGATCAAAAGATAAAAATAAAATAATAATGTGCAACCCGAATTTATGAATCACCCTGTAACTCAAAAACGGGTGAGATTTCCTCCCCCGCTACTATACGATTTTTTGTTTGCCTAGGTGAGATCTATCACCTCTACCTCCGCTAAGTGAAACACATAGGAAATTTACTGATCTTTTAAGTTTATCCATGGCGTTATCTCGTATTATGTTTTAAAGCGCTGGCTGTCCATTTAGATTTCACACTCTAGCAGTCGGCTCACTGTCGCGTTCAATTCCCGAATACGCACGATGCACGAGAAGTTGGCCGTGCATCAAAAATAAAGTTACGTAATATGATTTATATGATCTACGATTTTACTAATTTGAAATACACCTTTAATGTCCCCAAAACTCATTGCTGGATTCGCCCCTGAATAAACAAACCTGTTCCTAAAGAAAGGACCAAACTGAGATCACATTGACAAATAATTTTATGATAAGAAATGTGGAATTATTTTATTTCGCTCCGAGCAAGGGAAGTGTTTGTATAAAACAAATGAATCACATGTTCTCCAACTCACTTTGCCAGTGCCGGCCCGATCCTAGTTTTGGCAACAGTACACACTCAATATTTACTGTGATGAAATCCGCGATATAGACTTAGACTATTTTAACTACTTGACTTGTCTTCCCACACAATCTACTAATATTGTTCTTGACGTGTGTACTGTTTTAAATTATTTAAATAAAATTAACGAAGATTACTCGGATTCTCCCGATAGTGTTCCTGGTTCCTGGTGTTGTCCTCCGTAAATGTGGTGCCTCACTTGTTGAGCCCCTTACGTTTTTGTTTAATTTATCTTTGCGTTTATGTACTTTCCCTGATATTTGGAAGTTATTTTACGTTATTTTCAAGAAAGGGAAAAAGAATTTTATTGAAAATTACAGGCCTATTGCTAAACGGACCCCTATCCCAAAATTTTTGAGTCCATCGTAACGGAGTATCTGACCTTCTATTGCACTTCTTTTTTATCTGAGAAGCAGCATGGCTTTGTTAAAGGTAGGTCAACAGTGACTAACTTAGTAGAATTCTTTAATTTTTGTAAAACGAATTTAGAGAAGGGACAACAAGTTTATTGCATATACATTGATTTTAACAAGGCATTCGACAAACTCTCCCATAGAGTGCTAATATTTAAATTACTGCGACTTGGCTTCTCCATCAATATGGTTCAATGGATTAAGTCATATCTCACAAATCGATATTTTAAGGTTAAATTTTCTTCCACCTTGTCTGACAGTGTTATCGTGTTGTCTGGGATTCTAGAAGGTAGTCATCTTGGGCCCTTCTTATTTACAATCTTCATTAATGATTTGTTCCCTCTAATTCAAAATGCACATATCTTAGCTTACGCTGATGACCTGAAGATTTTTAGTCCGATCGAATCCATACAAAATGCCTATAGACTGCAAGAGGACCTTATTAAGTTCTCTGAATGGTGCTCCAAAAATCATATGAAGCTGAACATTGGAAAATGCAACCTGTTTTCTTTTAGTAGGAAAAGTTCCCCTTTGGATCATCCCTACAACATTGACGTTCTTCCTTTGTCTCGACAAGTACGCGTTATAGACCTTCGTGTCACTATTGACACAAAATTTAATTTTGGAGTTCATATTAATAACATTATAAATCGGGTAATTCAACGCTTGGCTTCATTAAGTGCTGGTCTAGGGATTTAGCTGACCCTTATCTCCTCAAGATTCTGTTTTGCGCTTTCGTACGCCCTATATTGGAATACGCGTCAATAGTGTGGATGCCTCATTATCAAGTCAACATCGACCGCATTGAGGCAGTACAAAAGCCGTTTCAACGCTTTGCCCTGCGAGATCTAGCGTGGAATGATCCCTGTAATCTTCCTCCTTATAAAGACAGATTAATGCTCTTAGATTTGACGTCTCTCTCTAAACGCAGAGAGGTAGCAAGTGTTATATGTATGCATGATATCGTTACTGGCGCTATAAATTCACCTAATCTTTTGAATCTTATTAATATAAACTCGCGTCCTCGCATGACTAGAGGACAACATTTTCTATACTTTAATTATCACAGGACCAATTATGGCTCTTTTGAACCAGTATCTACCATGTCTAGAAATTATAATGCTTCCTTTTTTTAATCGACTTCAATTGTAGTCGAGCAGCCTTGAAAAAAAAATTATTTGTAAATCAGTAGAATTTTTGTTAAAACTTTTCTACAAATTTGTATTTGCCATTCATTATTATATAATAGTTTTAAATGTCAGATGGTCTGTGTACCTGTTGATGATGATGATAAATAAATGTTTGAGCGATTCGTATCGTGATTCAGCGATTCAGGTAACGCGATTCAGATTTCTGAAATCCTGTAATCCGCTTTGCGATCCGTCAGCCATATAAATATGTTCAATAAATATCACTGCACGGATAACGATAAATATTGAGCGTGTAGCACCCGCCTTAGGATGGGGCGAGATCTAAATATGGCGCCCTCGATACAGTGTGACTGTGAAACCAGGCTACTTATAGCCTTTTTCTTGGACTGTAACAATATTCAAGTTTTAAGTCAGTTAATTTACGAATTAGTGAGATAGGTAATTATTTTGACTATTTTTGTTAATTTTACAGAATAGCTGCTTATAAAATATGCTAGCTGAAATTTAGTATGGAACATTAGCGCGCGAGCGTAGCGAGTGCAAAATTATTTGGATATTTTGTGAAAATATTGCCTCATTGTATGCGTTTTTTGTCTCTTTATATTCAAACCGTTTTTTGTCTCATTATATTCAAACTGCCTTATTTTCAGGGGGGATCCGGCCCCGAGTTTTACTCAGATTAGGAAATAAATGCCTTAAGGGGGGGCGACACATGTAAAAAAAAAGAAAATCGATTTTTTCTTTTGCATAACTAGTTAAAATGCTTTTCAAAAATTTGCCTGTAAATTTTTAGAATGAAATTCCTATTATTTATCGATTAAAAACTCATTTAAGTACTCCGCCTCGACTCGGCGCTCGAGCGCTATTGCTTGTACCGGAGCGTTCGACTCTCGCTACCTGTTTTTCAAATTTCTGACCTTGGGGTCTTTTGTATTGACGACCCGTGTAAGCTGATGTTCAGAAACTCTTTGATTCCTTAATTCCACGAACGACTTCTGTATGGCCCTGGAATCGCTGACTAGTTGGTAAGTCGTTGTAATCATAGAGTCTCTGTGTGTTAAAACTTTACACGCTTTTAAATTGGCGAGCAAGACAACTCAAAAAGTTCTCAACCGTTCTTATGAAATTTGGCACACGTCTTCTCTATAATAGAAGATACATGTTATATGAACACGCTCAAACCAAAATTTTTGATTTCCGATCGCTAAACATCCTGCCGATTGATGCCTTTCGCCGCGAGGGTCTCAGGAGATTAGTTACTACTGCGGCCATTGTGAAAAAAAAACTAAAAAAAATCTGTTTCTTGTATTTTAATATATAATGAATAAACATACTTAATTTAAAAACTTTTCATTAATTCCTTCTCTTTTAAATAAGCCTCTGAAAAACGGTCAAAATTCAGGCGGGTACATGTATCGCCCCCCCCCCCCCCCCCCCCCCCCCCCCCTTAAAAGCATAATACGAACTTTTTTATGAACTTCCGCGCAGGGATGCTAAAAATTTGCATGATGTGAACAGTAAATCGCTGTTACCATTAAAATATGTGTGTATGTAAGCTGCGTATTCACTAGGCGAACGCTGTCGTTAAGTTTGGTGATCAGCATAACTCACAAATTTATTAGACCACATGGGCAACATAGTGCTCGAGCACAAAGCCTTTTTCACCGCACGGGAGCCTGGAGCTCTGGCAGAAATGTACCTTATGAATATAATTTACACGTAAAATAATTAGTCCCTAATTGTAGAATGGTATTCCAGGAAAAAAAACCTTAAAAAGACTTTCAAGCAATGTGGAGTACATAATTGCACTTTATGCATTTTCTTTAACAAATTGTTTTGTAATTTATTTACATGTTTCTTCTGCAGGCATTTCTAAAGCCCACAAAAAGATCGTTCTTCAACCATCCGTATATTAATAATAAATCTTGAAAATAACTGCAGATGCACATTTAAAACTTTTTTTTTCATATACTTTAACTAATTATTGACCTCTCTTTAAAATAATATAATTTTTTTGTATTGATTCAATATATCAAAGTGGAACATACCTTTTCTGGGTGGTCCACGTTGATTCATTCCACCAGGTACCATATTATCACGTGGTGGTGGTGGAGGTCCTCTTGCTCCAGGACCCTGCCCCCTGCCACGATTATTAAGATTCCGTTGAGCAGCTGTTGGGCCAGATCCCATTTGATTGTTATACTGTTCGGGTGCTTCAGCTAAGAAATTTGATGGCACTAGACCGCGTACACCATCCAATTCTCCCATGTAAAAACCATCCTCATCCATATCACCGTATACGAGAATAACCTCACCGGTTTTGAAGCTTAATTCCACCTGCAGTTGGGTTTTAAGCAGAAAGGAAAGAGAGAACGAGAAAAAAAAGCAAAAAGAGAACGGGGTAGAGCCACATAAGTCGATAACTTGATGTATTTTTGTTATTACTAAAAAAAATCCCTTCCAATTTCACCTGACTAATAACAGTACTTAGACGATGGACTGGTCGCTTATTTCTAGGTGCGATATTGTAGCTCGTTAATGCCGCACCTAATTCAGCGACTAGTCCATCCCCAACATTCATGCCTCCTGTACCAGTTGTAAGTATGGTCAAATCTGGAAATGCATCAAAGCTACTACACTGTGTTGTACAATGACACATGTATAACAGAAAATTTTCAAAATGAGTGTTTGGCCAATAATTTATTTTGGAACTAATTACTTAATTATTCGTAAATATTCCGTAATAATATTAAGAACGTTAAAATGCCTTTAAAATTACAACCAAAAAAATATGTTCCTTGTTGCACAAAGTTACACCCATATTAAGGTTTGAAGATATAACAAAAATTCAATGATTTTAAGGGTAACAAAAAATGGGTTAAGAGGCTTACAGTCAAACTGAAATACCAACATTTCACCACGGAAACCAACTGCAATCATTTTTTAAATAAAGGACATTGCCAACAAACTTACATACGTAAACTTACATTTTCTGGTGCGTGTATAATGTACAACGGAGTGTATAAACGGGTTTCCGTTTTTTATATGTTCAGCACTAGGTGGCTGCTTTAGTTGCTCTGTTCTAGCACAGAATTTATAACTATGAATGACTGTTCATGTGGCTAAAATCAAGAAATATGTTCAAAGGTATTAACATTAGGTTGAGCTTTCCAACGAGACTTCCACAACAAACAAGCGGTCACCGAACAGCGAGTTATAGCCACAGAGCAGAATCTGTGTCTCATCGCTGTGCTTTGCGAAATGCATTGGAATGATTCATCTCGTTCAGTTTTTTAGTTTATCTTTTATCCCTTTTCACGGAACCTCGCTCTGCGCCTACAGGATGCGGTTGTCAGAATTCTATGTATTCTCCACATATGATTTCTTATTAGGGCTGTTACTACTCGAGTACTTCTGAACTCAATTACTTGAGTATTTGAGTACTCGAGTTCGAAGATCCGAGTTTGAGTAAAGAGTTTTGAGTACCTGAGTACTCGAGTACTTCAGAGCAAAAAGATCCGAGAACTCGAGTGAGGGAGTATTTGAGTACTCATTTAAGGAGTATTCGAGTATTAGAGTTTGAGAGTATTCAAGTACCTACTTGAGTATTTGAGTCGAGTACTCGAGTACTCAGGTACTCAAAACTCCTTTACTCAAAATCGGTCCAAGCCAATACGAGTACTTGAATTTGAATACTCCACCCTGGAGTACTAATATACTCAATTATCCGAGTCAATCTTAGAGTCCTATTTCTATTATTATAAGAATTATTTTTGATTGCGATTTTGATCCATTGAATTTGTAGTCAGGTAATGTCTCGCCCCAGCGAGAAATGGAATTATCCTAGAACTAAATTGTGAATGCTTCTTTCGTTGGAATGTATGCATGAACTCTCCTTTCTAAAGGCAGGCCCCCATAGAATCCGGCAACGGAACCAAGCGTCACCTTTGCCGCAGAGCTTGAAAGCTTAAAGCATTTTGAGTCCGTCAAGGGCGACCCGAACCCATAGAATCCGTCGACGCATCCGCTCCCGCTCAGCTGTTTATGACAATTCGAGACCAACCGTCAACTGGCGCAGTATACTCCGCGGGTGAACTGGTTAATTCCAGGTAAAACCAGGTAAATCTAGTACCAAATCGTCAAGCAACTAGACTGATGAATTCGGGAAAAACTCGACACCCTCCAGGAAATCGGGAAAAACTCGGCACCCTCCAGGAAATCCAAACGAAGAAATAGCAAACCGAATAATTTCAAAATCACCAAAACAATTCACAGATATCAAACTCAAACCTTTACTTGTCAAATAAACAGCTGATTCAGCGAATCCCAACTGGCTGTTGCCAAAGGTCTCTCAGAAAAAGCTCTCTCACGCCGGATTGCCGCAACGAAATATAAAAGGTTCCTCTAAATTTCTCTCTGGAAACGCGCTGTCTTTGCGTCGTCGTCGGCTATGAATTAAGGCAGGCCCCCATAGAATCCGGCAACGACAAACGAAGCGTCGCGAGCTTGAGAGCTTAAAGCATTTAGAGTCCGGCTCTCTCTCTCACGCCGGATTGCCGCAACGAAATATAGAAGGTTCCTCTAAATTTTAGAGAGAGACGACGTTATTTATTCAATAATAGAATTTTGATACCTAGAGACTTTTACATTATAACTCATCTCACTAGAATCTAGTGACTAGATATTACTCAGAGAGTAGTCCACTACCTGAGAAACCCTGTTTCTATAGAAATGTTAATCCTACATATGGGTACCCGGGTATCCCGGGAATTAATCGATATGGTATTTGACTTTAATTCTTAAGTTTCTTTATTTTCTTTTGCATAATCTAAATTTGTAAGTGTTGAATTTCCAGTGATTTTTGGTAATTATTACATACAAATTCACAAATTCAAACATATTTTCATGTATAGGTAATAATACATGGGAAGCACACATATTGTCGCCCACAAAAATTAATCGTCATTCAATGCGAAATACTGGAAATAGAAATCTAAGAATATTCGTCAAACCCCATCCCTAAAGGGATAATAGACAAACAAAAAAAACTGAAAGAGATGAATCATTCAAATCCATTCCGTAAAGCGCACCGGTAGAAGGGTATACGTAAATTCATACCCGGAAACAATAAATACGGTTGTATAGAAAAAAACAATTCTAAGAAAGAATTGTGTTGCGTTGCACGCGATCTGAAATGGCGAACTTAACTTAAAAAATTTCAAAGTAGATAAAAAGAAAAGTTTTTCGTATATAAAAAAACCATTGAAAAATGTTAAATTAGAAAGTTGTAGGTGCTAAAAGGACCTTTCGATTGCTATTTTTTTTGTATCGATTGCGATCACTGTTTTCAAGATATATCAAAAAACCGTCAAAATCGACTTTTCTTGTTTTCCCTTTGCAAATTTTTTAGGTTAAGTTCGCCACTTAAGATCGTATCCATCGAAACACAAATCTTTCTTAAATTTTTTTCTATACAACCGTATGTTTTGTTTCCCGGAAATAATTTCCGTAAATTAATCATTTCGTCTTGACAGGTTGATTGGACTACTGTGGGTACAACTTGCTACAACCCATTATTCGCCGACCGCTTGTGCGTGGAAGTCCCATTGGAAAGCACAACTCAATGTTTGTACCTTTGAGACTTGAAAAGTTTTCTTGATTTTAGCCACATGATCAGTCTGAGAGTTATAAAGTCTGTAGTTCTAGTTACTACGCTAAATTCAGCTTTAGTGAATGCACCAAACTCAGCTGTGGCTGAACTCAGAGCTTTACTGCCTGCACCAAATATTGTGGTGAATTCAGGTATTAACTTATTACGCTGAACTCCACATATTCACTGCTTTATGTAATGTAGTGATGCATTTCCAAATTTGCCTAATATTCTGCGCTAGGGCCTCACCTCGGCATCAACATTTGGGCTAAGTTCCTGAGGATCATAATCGTAGAGAGCAATCATTCGTTTCACTGGCATATTTGCATAGATATCTCCCCATCTATCACGACTCACACCGCGTACGCTTTGCTGCGTCGATGGGCCTGGACCTGGCCCTGGCCCTCCTTGTGCTCCAACCTGGCTTTCATCGATTTCGGTAACCATATTGTGCGGTACATAACCTCTGCGACCACGCAGTTCACCCCAATAGAATCCGTCGGGATCCTTATCACCGTATACCTGAAATTTATCAAGAGCATTAGTTGAATTTCATTTATCGAAGGTGGTACTCTGTAATAGGAAACAAATTCATTTTGTATATTCGGTAAGTTCATTCACGAGTGTTGAAAATAAAAAAAAAGGTTCAAACATTCGAAGTACATATGGTAGTGGTAAATTCGCACAATTCTTTATTATTTAAAACAATTTGCCCTCACATCGCATCTATAAGGGGCTACATACACCTGGAGGAGGAAAGAAGTCCATCTTTAACAAATATGTTTATTCCAGGGCTAACCGGTATTTTCTAATTTTCAAACGAAAAAGTCACCTACATAATGACGGCTGCGATAAAAGATATTTTAATGGTATGTGAATTTTTGAAATCACTATCAACTGGTCGCATGATAACGAAATAATTGACTTTTTTTTATAAAAGTCATGAAAAAACCGGTAATTTTCAACTTTTACTTTTCAGTCAAATAATAAAAGTCAAATAGCGACTTTTATTTTATCAATCTAATAATAAAAGCCATTTGTTAAAGAATTTTTCATATTGGCATATTGGAAGCAAAGATACAGAAAAGTTAATCATAAAATTGTTTTTATTTTCGATTTTCAAAATTAAAAATCATATTGAAGACAAAGGTAGATTAAATAATGTGCAGTAAGTAATTATATGTCTAAATAGATAACTATAAAAACAATTTATAAAATGCGAACAACACTATTAAACAAGGAAATTTTACATTAAAAGGCTTTGCTTCAATTTAAATGTTTCTATTTAATTTTACAAATAGTAACTTTTTAATGCTTTCTTCCCAATATTCGATAATATGTGCATCTAAATCGACGCGTTTTTCTATAAAAACACCTACTCGTATTTCACCGTATGCTTTCAGAAGATTCACATTTATGCCCTCGTTTTCCAACTCTTCGTCCGATGAAATTGATATTTCTAAATTGTTGATGTTTTTCCTGAGAAGCGAGGATGTACTTTGATTTGGACATTCATCAAATATAGGAAATTCTTCAAATAATTGTGATGTACTAGTAGATGGTTGTAAAAGGGTTTTTTCTATCTAGAAATATATGATATCTATAAAATAGATATACGAATTAACAAAAAATTTTGTTAGCATCGTACATTTTCTATGGATTCCATTTGCATAGCGATCTTTTTCAAATGTAATTTAGCTTCTTCACGTTTTTCTTGCCACAAAAGCCGCCGAAGTCTGGGATCTAAAAACAATGTTGCAGAGATTTCCCATTTAAAAATTGGAATTTCTTTTTGTTACAAAAAAAAAGGCTCAATATTTTTCAATGGTTGAACAGTTATTTGAAAGGTTGTTTTATGTCATTTATTTATGAAAAACAATTTCGCTCAAATGACCACCACGGCTGACTTGGCAGTAGCCCATTCGGTCCACCCAATTTTTAAGTACATTTTTGATCTCCTAATTGAGGTCTTGCATTGTTTTTGGTTTGTTGGCGTGACATTAATATTTCACCGCTCCCCAAATAAAATAGTCCAACGGCTTCAAATCGCAGCTTCTTGGCGTCCAAATCACATCACTATTTTTGCTGATTATGCGATTTCCGAAGATAGGGCGCAAAAGATCGATTGCGGAGTTCCCTGTATGGTTTGGATGGTCAACCGGCTTTAGCTGCTGTACCAATTGAACTTTATATGGCTTCATGGCAAGGTCTTTACGCAAAATTCGCATCAAAGAAGTGCGTGCAATGTCCAATTGTTGAGAACGATGACGAGTTGATGTTGATGGTGGCTCACGCACACTTTGAGCAACAGCAACATTATTTTCGATTGAGTGCACCGGAGGAGTACCTACACGGGTTAGTTTATCCACCAACATTCCAGTTTCACGAGCTCGCTTCACGAATTGATCCACAAATTGGGTTTGTGGAAGTTTTTTTTTGTCAATTTTTTTTTTCAAATTTCTCACAGTTTAAGTAGAAGACTCACAACTTTGGAAATAAGTTTTTAATATTTCCCAACCTTTTTGAAGCGAATACCGTCCCATTTCGTAAATGTGAAACCTTAAACTAAACTGCTGTCAAGTCGAGAATGACATATAGGGCCTGATTCTGGTTGTCACCTCACTTTCCGTGACGTGACAGCTTATAGCTGAATTGCCTGTTTTGATTCCAATAAGAATATTTCTTCGATATTCAGCTATAAGATGTCACGTCACGAAAAGTGAGGTGACAACCAGAATCAGGCCCATAATCAACTAAACTTTAAATTAGCTGTAGATCAAATTCCAAACACTAGATGGACCATCCTTTAATTATGGACAATTCACTTTCTACAGCTTTTAGCTGCAATTTCATTATCAACCACAACTTGTAAAAATCTCCGAAAGTGAGTTGCTCTTTTTGTAACTGTAAGGTCACACTATATTGAGGGGCTTCAGGGCAGCTACAAGATCTTCAATTTGTTTCCATTGATTTATGGTTAAAAATTGAATACCTATAGATCCTCTTCTGCAAAAATCTTTACAATATAGAAGATTGTAGGTAGGGTTCCAACAAGTCGCAACGTCCAATGTTTTTTTTATTAAATGCGATTCTTTCAAAGTGTACCTAAATAAGCATAACAAAACAGAAATTCAAAGGAATTTGGTGTACATATGTATGCACAAAGGAAAGTGACTAAGTGAAATACGATACATAACTATACGTGGGTGTTCTTAGCATTTTAATAATTTTTCTTGCATAGCTGATAACGTTTTGGGAGTGACCAGCAAGGAAATCCTTGACAGCTAATTGTAGAGTTTGTGCTGCCCACTTTACGGATATAATCTTATCCAAGGATATTCCTGCTAAAATTTCCTCAGATCTATTTTCAAAATCTTCATTTTAATTGATATCACTATCACTGTCATCGTCATATGAACAAATCGGAATGACAATAAATTTTTTGTCCTACCTTTCTCTAACTGCGAACAGTAAGTTGCATCACTGTCATAATCATCCATTTTATTAATGCACGTATTTTCCATTTCACTCATTGCTGATAATGTATATATAGACTTGGCGAAAAGTATTAGGCACCCTAGTTTTTTGCAGGTATCGTACAAAATAATTCCTAGAAAGAATTATCTTCTTTGTCAATATGTTCCCAACAATCATAAATGGTAATTAATGTAATGAACCCTTTCCTAGAAGGGCCATAAAACGTCTGGTTGGGAAAATCTGTAATTTTGAAGTTTTTGTAAAAAAATTTCAGTTTGCAATTACTACTCCTAGTGCAAGCAAGTGCCTAAATATTGTTGGATTTTTGACGGAGTTTGAAGTGTTGGTTACTAATAGTGTGAAAATGCCTAAAACAAGGGAACTTAGTGAGCAAGAAAGGATGCGAATTCGGTTTATGTATGAACAAGGCAAATCTCAAGTTGAAATTGCAAAAACTGTGAAATGTTCTCGTTGGGCGGTGCAAAGTGCTATTAGACGTTTTCTGGACACTGAATCACACAGTAATAGACAAAAAACTGGTAGAAAAAGAGTCAGTTCGGAACGTGATGACCGAAATTTGATTCGAGAATCCCTCAAAAATTTGGAAAAAACGTCTTCTGAGCTCGCTGCTGGTTTATCTGATCAGATTGGCAGAACGATTAGTGCTCGAACCACAAGAAGAAGACTTGTAGAGGCAGGGCTGAAATGTTGCAAGGCTAGGAAGAAGCCATTGCTCTCAGCAAAAAATAAAAAAGATCGTCTTGAATGGGCCTTAAAACATTAATCTTGGACGGAGGCCGATTGGGATAACGTAATATGGTCCGACGAATCAAACTTTGAGGTAAGCTTTATTTTGTATAATTTTAATTATTTATAATGGTGGAATCGATATCTGTCCGTTTGTGAAAGATTTCATGAATATTGAAAATAATGTAAAGTGTTTCTAATTTTTCAGGTTTTCGGCACCCTTGGTTCCACGTTTGTGAGGAGGAGGGTAGGTGAAGCTTACCTTCCCGAATACGTCGTGACCACGGTTAAACACGGAGGGGGCAGCGTGATGATTTGGATTGTATGGCGTCCTTTGGAGCGGATGAAATGTTTATTTCTGAAGGACGCATGAATAGGGAAAAGTATATTGCCGTGTTGGAAGAAGCTTTACACCCATCTATAACAAAGATTTACGGTGACACAAATGCGGACAATATAAAATTCCAACTAGACAACGCGCCATGCCACACATCTGTAATCAGTAGGCTATATTTGGAACAAAATGTTGACCTCATAGCCTGCACAGTCGCCAGATCTCAATCCAATTGAGTATCTTTGGTGCATACTGAAGTGGAAGATACGGGAGCACAACATCACAACCAAAGGACAGGACTAAAACAAGTCATCCAGAAAGAGTGGAACGAAATTTCTCCTGAAGAGTGCCTAAAGCTTGTACGCACAATTCCTAAAAGAATAGCTGCGGTAATAAGAGCTAAGGGCGGACCGACAAAATATTAATAGTAAGAATAAAGGTCAATAAGTTAAACCTAACCACAGTTTTATTTTCCCCTAATTTACGGAAATAAACTGTTTAGAACGATTTTCAGGGGGTGCCTAATACATTTGGCCAAGGCTGTATATAGTCTGCTCTATAGTCTGCACACAGCTACCTACTGCACAAAATCAAAGTAAGCTGTGTTAACTGCAATGGTAAGGAATAATCAAATCGTTTAGATTATTCCTTACTATTGCAGTTAACACAGCTTACTTGCTGTATTAATTGTTCATTGAGCAGTTAGTACCTTACACCAGTAGAATATGCAAAAGCGGTGAATAGTTCAATTTTAAATTGTGCAAACGTTTACGAGCATTATAGGAAGAACGAACATATACGTAGAAAGCATAATATTTACATTATTGAGTTAATGCCCATGAACATTTTGGTGATGGTGAAGAGCCAGTACAATTCACTGTACTATTAATAGTAATGGTCCAGTAAGCCACATTTACCGCATTACTTGTAATGGTAATGGCTGTGATAATTCATTCTAAGGTAATGCATTATATTACACCTCTGACTGGAACTTTATTATTTGTACACATTCCCAGAGCTTCCAGACCTCAGTGGACCCTTACGGGGGTTTTAGGACTATGTTTGGAGTATTGCCGAAAATCATTTTCTGATTTTTATTTGAAGAGCGAAACATATTTCAATCGAAATATGATTTTTACTTTTAAAAATCGTAAATAAAAATGATTTTATGATTAACTTTTCTGTATCTCTACTTCCAATATGCCAAAATGAAAAATTCTTTAACAAATGACTTTTATTATTAGATTGATAAAATAAAAGTCATTTGATGACTTTTTTTTTGACTGAAAAGTAATAGTCGTTAATGGACTTTTATTATTTGACTGAAAAATAAAAGTCAAAAGTTACCGGTTATTAATTACTTTTATTATAAAAGGTTCAACAAAACGGTTATAAATTGAATTTTAATTTTTATTCGTATAATAACCGGATATTTGTGACTTTTTTTTTAAAGTCATAAAAGTCACCAGCCCTGGTTTATTCGAAAACATAACCATTTAACTACACTCTCTGAAATTGTCAACTTAATGCCAGTGTTATAATTCGTGCAGCTCCCGTTACCTGTTGTTCCCACTGCCATTGTCACCCACTGTACGAGTAGAAGGCTGTTTAAGAAACATTCTAAAGAAACAATCATAACTGCTAACTGACTAAAGTTTTATTAATGAAATTTCATACAATATACTTACTTAAAAGTACATACCTACCTTGAACTAACTGTATGTACGTGTATAAAAATTAGTTCACCCAAAAAACAAATCTTTAATTTGACGGTAGTGTTGGTCCTTCTAGGTGTATGTAGCCCCATAAGGTACGAAACGAAACTTCTGCATTCTTTCGGCGAGAATCGATCAAATTGAGATCAAGTTCATCAAGTAACTCTGATCTAATTCGATCTAAACGTGAATACGACCCCAGAGTACGTTCTTAAATGTGAAATAAACCAAAGATACAAACCTTGATTGTATCGCCCTCTTGGAAGGGTAACTCTTCCTCGCACCCATCCGGGTTCGGGCTCATTGTACTTGGATCATAGTCGAACATTGCAACAAAATATCTTGGCTTCTTCTGCTGTTGCTGTTGTTGTGTTAGAGGACCTCTTTGGCCAGGCATTGGACCACGTTGATTCGGGTTACGATTCTGCTGTTGAGGCCCACCTGGACCATAATACGGCTGATTAGGGTTCTGAGGGTTTGGTGGCCTCCCTCGTTCATTAACATTTCTTGGTGCAGCGTTCGGCTGAAAACCCCCCTAAATTTAATAGTAAAGTAACCATTTCAATTTTCTGCCGGCTATAGCAAATGTTTTCGAGAATAACTAGCGATATTTGTGTATTTCTGTAATAATCTGTAAAAACAAGTGAAACAGTGGATATTCTGTATTTTTTTCTAATCTGACAATTTTTGTACTTTTTGGTTAGCCATTTTTTCACAAAACAAAATAACCAATGTACGACAAGCCTTTGGTTTTTTAAGTTAACATAAGCGAAGCAGCTGCCTATGGATTACACAAAACAATTACGTATGGGTTCCCTAAACAGCTACACAGGATAATCAATCAATCAATCAATCAACCAATGGTTATATGGGGATATCCGTTTTTTGGGGGTATGGAACTCTAGCTGTAACAACCATCGAATCGGTAATGCCATCCACTCTCTGAAAAATTAAATTTCTCTTGCTATGTGGAAAACGAAACAGAAAACATAAAAGTTCGAACATAAAACGAAAAGGATTCTATGATAAATGTGTGTGAACGACTAAAGAATGAACATTCAAAGAACACCTACAACACCTAGGTTTAACGGTACCTATGACTACTTGTTATCAGTAAATATAAAAACGACGAAAGTTTGTCAACGCTGAATATATTTATATACCAAAAATCGGATCAACTACGAGATTTCGAATTAAGACAAAATCGAGAACCAAAACTTTCGCACACTAGTAATTATAACCAACCAGCAACTTCTCTCAGTTTGTTCATTTGCTTTCGCATTTCTTAACTCTCTCCAAATATATATAAAATAAAGCGAGCATTTAAATATCAAATCATGAAGCAAAACTACAAAAAATAGAGCCAAAATTGACTGAAACTAATTTTGAATATGCCAAGCGCGCAACAACTCCTTTTTTATATCTTAAGACATATCTCAATAAACAAATGTTCAACATGAATTTGATCAGTTTGGAAAAAACGCTTTTAGCATACTTATTAAAATATATATTTGTTTACTAGATTATTAGTTTTAAGGTTAAGGTTAATTAATAAAAGAAAAATCGAATTCAAAAGCGAAATTTGTTTCTGATAAAAACCTGTGGATGCAGAAACGAAGATAATTTGCCGAATATTGAGGAGGATTGCTGTTGAGTTTGTGGTTGTGGTTGATTTTGTGGTTCCGTAGTGGATGAACCGAAGATGTTTAAAAATTTTGGGGCACTACTGTCAGTTCTCTGAAAATAACAAAAATGTTTTTTTACTTGTTGTTCTTCATGCTCCTCCATCAATTGTCGACACGTTTTCAGATACAATATACACACTGGGGATACGGTGAATTTTGTTTTGTTTTTTTTTCTCATTTTTTCTTCAAACTTCATTTTATTCTTCAGATTTTGTTGTTTAAATGTAATTTCTCCAAATTTCGATTCATACGAGGGCAGATCCAAAAAGGAATTCCGGGATAAAGAAAGACCAAAATAATTGCGGGAAATAAGAAGTCTCGAGACTTTTGAATAATATCTAAAAAAAAAAATTAATTGAAGGCTTTTCTATATATCGAAGCTCGTTCTGAATCAAAACTTCAATGCTACACAAAAATCATAAAGTCAATCGAAAACCACATTGAACCACAAAGAATTGCAGACTAAATTCCACTAAACTGATTCTCCCAGTAGGTACAGATCCCCAGAAAAAGAGCAATAAATTGAGAAATATCACCCTTGTTAACTTTACCAGCGGAGTACGAGCACAGCAGATATCCGCTTGAGAAAGTTGTCATAAACGTGGTTATACTAAGTATTCCATCGCTGTAAAACGAAATCCTAAATAGTACCATAATGGACGTATTCTTAGCAAATGTGGAAAAAATTTCTAAAAATTTTGAATTTTTTTGTAGAAGTCACATTAATTAATAGAGTATCTCGCCAATACATTTTAACTATGCACTACGCAGTTCATTCATCGCTGAGAGCGCTAGAAGCAAATTAAAGTAATATAAGTGGTAAAAGGTATAAAAATCGGTAAAACATGTAAAAATTAAAATATAGCCATAGAGCTTGAAGCATGTGTGTTTTTCTATTATGTCATTCCATAGTGCAACTTAAAATATTGCGGAATTCCGGAAACATTTCTATTACCTTTTGCTTGAACTAAATTTGATACGTGAATAATGAATTAACATATGTTAAAAAACTACACCTGATACTTTATTTGATGTTAGATGCATTGCGACGTTTTTGGTAAAATGGCACTAAACACGAGATATCATTTTATTTTTTTTTGTCATGCTCTAATTTATTTTTGCTGATCACACAAAGCTGAGAAGCTACGAGGAGCTACTCAAAGTATTTAATACAAATACATCAATCAAGCTATCCCAATTATGCTACACAAATATGATTCGAACTATTTAGGGCCTGTCCTGTGTTCGTCGTCGTCTTAAGCCGGTCCCAGACAATGCGTGCATTTGTCCAATATTTGACAATGCGTCTCATTTTACGAGGTATGTGGGAGCTACAAAGAGTAAAGGCTGGCCCCCATAGAATCCGTCGAGGACAAACGCAGCGTCGCGAGCTTGAAAGCTTAAAGCATTTTGAGTCCGGCTCTCTTTCACGGCAGATTGACGCAACGAAATAAATCTCTCTCTCTAAAATTTAGAGGAACTTTCTATATTTCGTTGCGCCAATCCGCCGTGAGAGAGAGAGCCGGACTCAAAATGCTTTAAGCTCTCAAGCTCGCGACGCTGCGTTTGTGTTGACGGATTCTATGGGGGCCTGCCTTAATAATTGTTTTGCGTACTCTTTAGCCAAAGCTTGTAATGCGTCCTTTTTCTCCGTCATTTGTGTCTGCGTTCTTGCACCAAATATTTGCTGTGTCTCGCTTTTGGCGAGGTATGCGGGAGACAAACGCAGGAAATATTTGTTATGCGTGCGCTTCCCACTAAAAATGGGAAGCAGACGATTATTCCTGTAATAACCTCTGGTTTAGCGGGCAGAACCAAGCGTAAAAGAAGTTTTAGCTGAACAAATTGAAAATGGAATGGTGAGATGAATTCACCCTTGAGTTTATAGCTCTCTATGAACTTGAGCCTGTGATATGGGATCCACAAAATCCGTCACACAAAAATATAAATTCCATGACTGATGTTTTCGTTTCGGCTTTTATTCAAAGAGAGCATCCGTCATCTTCTCTTTCGTCTTTTTAGTTTTTTTAATTGTAAAAACCCACACATCATAATAAGAGCAGCAGCACTAGCTATTACTTGATTTTTACTCTCCATTGCGCAATCGGGAACTGACAACATATGAAGCTGTGCAAAGCATACCGCGCAGAACTGCGTGTATATGTTTGACGAATAAACGAATGGTGTGGGAACACAAATTTAACGCAGAAAATATTCGGTACATGCATTCTTCAAATAGAACGAAAGTGTGGGGGCACAAGCAAGGCAATGGAAATATTTGACAAATTGGGAGACGCAGATATTTGTACAAATGCACGCATTGTCTGGGACCGGCTTTATGCCTACTCTCCAATGAGCAAACCAACCAAGAACCAACTACCCTACGAGTAGATGTGACATGTCACAAAGTTCGGTTTGTTTTGGTCGGGAGTGAACTGTAACTGAAATAAATTCTTATTTCGTAATACAGTCCCAGGGAGAGGTAATGGCCAGCGGTAGAATCATTAATCCGTTTCAAGTTTATTCGAAATTACGAATATATTTAATTATATGCAAAATTCCAATTGAAATCCTGTATATGGGCTTATTTCATTGGACTAAAAATAACAACAAGGTGTGTAAATTGCACAAATGTATCTAGACAACGAACCACTATTAAAACCTGCTGAATTAAATGTGGCAACTCAAATGTCTCAATCAACACAAACAAATAGTTAGAGCATGTCTACCAACCCACGAGCGATAAGGGAAACTCATTTTACAATGAGAAGGAAAAAGCAGCAGCATTTTGGTTGCTTAGTTTGTGGTTGGTCTGCTTATTGGTGAATGGGCATTAATGTCGTCAGGAAACAAGCTAAGCTAATATAACAAATAAGACAAGTACAAAAACCTATTACAATTCGTTTGCTTGGCTTGTAATTTGAATTGACTTGTGTAAATAAATGAATTTGTAAATCATCCTCACTGGCAGGCAAAGTTGAAAGTGTTACCTTCAAATATTTGCTTATGAACTCTTCCACGCAGCTCAAATAATTTAAGTACTTTTCCAACTTCAAGCAAATCTACCTGATCAACCCAAGTGATTGGCTTAACTGTTATACTGCGTAGCTAAGCTCATATTAGCTGAGTTCTTTTGTGCACCTTGTTCTGGAACAGCAGTGTATTGAACCGACCAAATAGTGTTTCTATGAAAACCCAGGTGACGCTATATTTAATTTCCCAAAAGGATTTTGTCCGTTCTTATAAAAGTATCAGCTAATATATAAAAACAAATTTTAATTCGCAATGAAGTTAATTGTGGGATTTCAATACTTTGCGTGAATTAAATTCACCAAAGACTTCTACCATTTCTGTATAAAACGGTTCAACACACGGATAATTTCCTTAATTGAGCATTTGTACGGAGTAGAACAATGGACGAACATAACAAACATAACATTTTTCCGCAGACGAACCGAATTCATCCAAACTAATGTATTCCGACAAATAACTTCATTACGAATAAAAAATTTGTTTACATCTATTTGCTGATACTTTTATGAAAACTGACAAAATCCTTTTGGGAAATTTAATTTAGCGTCCTCTGGATTTTCATAGACACATATTTGGTTGGCTTGTTCTCTTCAACGAGCAGAACAAATTGTTCTGTTCAAAGTATTGCTGTTCCAGAATAAGGTGCACAAAAGAACGCAGCTATAGACATGAATTTGAACAGAGCTTAGCTCGGTATGACGTCATAAACTGGCATAACAAAACGAGGATGATAATGGAGATTAATGCCCTAGATAGACTACAGCAATTGAACTGATTAAACTCGCCATGACACGTTCAGTTTATTTTGAACTAGTTCAGTTTCTCGTTTGACACTTTGTTGGCGTTTTATAAAAATCCTTAAAGTAACCGTTTACTGCTCCATGACAATTTAAAAATCCAATCACACCACCGCAAAAGAAGTTTGATTTCACCATTGACAATTGTTTAGTAACAATTTTTCCGCTACTGGCGCTAGCAACATCAGTTGGTATGCAAACTCAGTTTGAACCAGTGGAATTGTGCGGAGTTAGTTCAGCAGTGGGAATTTTACATGGGCTACGTCATTTTGACGTCACGAACTAGTTCAAGAGCTGTAGTTTGTCCATGGCATAAGATTCGGACAAGACCTTAAAATATATTTATATATAAATACAAATTATTTCATTTGTTTGAGATATTTGTGGAAAAATAAATAAAATTTAACAAATAATAGGAACAATATAAAATTTACTCTCATCTTCCAAAATGTGGCGGGAGGACGACATTGAAAACTTTAAATATATTTAAGTATTGCAAAATATGACGGGAGAAAAACATCGAGTTCATTTCATAAGTGGAACGCAGTTTTTATATATAAATACAAATTATTTCATTTGTTTGAGATATTTGTGGAAAAAATAAATAAAATTTAACAAATAATAGGAACAATATAAAATTTACTCTCATCTTCCAAAATGTGACGGGAGGACGACATTGAAAACTTTAAATATATTTAAGTTTTGCAAAATATGACGGGAGAAAAACATCGAGTTCATTTCATAAGTGGAACGCAGTTACTAAATTAATAATAACATGTTAAGGGGGACCACTAGTGTGAAATTTAAAAAAAAATCGGTAATTTTTTTTTTCATTTTTCGATAGTGTATACCTTTAAAATTAACGTAAAATTTCAAGTGCATATCTCAAATAGTTTTTGAGTTACAGCGATCTGAAGAGCAGCCGATCATCGGTTCGAAAGTTACGTTAACTTAGGGACCGTACCTGCTCTGTCGGCCAGGAAAGTCATTATAAAGAGATTCTGGTTTCTATTGTTGACCTTATGGTATTGAGAAATGTATGAGTAGATTAATAGGTGGGGAGTTTCGTGTACGTAGCTGCCAGTCACATGTTTTGGAGCTGCTAGAACCTGGCACATTTAAACGACTCATCTATTAACTTAAACTTTAAACGCGTTTTTCTCGAAACCACATTTTTCAATTTGGCTGCAGTTATAACTCGAGGACAAATCATCCGAGCGATTTGATTCTTATTGCAGCTTCTTTTATATATGTATGTTTCTCCATACCATGAACTTCAAGCTTTCCGATCGAATAAAAGATGTAATATTGGCAGGCCAAAAATCATCAAATTTTCGTGCGAAATGCGATTTTTTTTTTAAAAACTCCGCCATTTTGTTAATTTTAAATTTTTGAAGTAAAACTTCTTTACGCACGCTTGACTTGGGGAGCAAGCTGGTGAATGCGTTACGAAAAATGTGATCGGGCGAGGCAGAGCTTAAGAGCTTAAAGCTTTTTGAGTGTGGCAACAGCGATAAAGAACCGCGCCCGCGTGCACGTGGACACGTGGATTTAAAGCTTCAAGTTTTTAGCACGCGTACGGAGATAGGCGAACCCATAGAATCCGTGGGCGTTATCCGTTGCCGCACAACTATTATTTGGCAATTCGAGAATTAAATTTTATCGAGTGAGGAATAGCCCAGTAAAATTAGAGTTTGAAGCCTGAACTAGCTGAATTTTTCTGGAGTCCCTTTACTTCAATGGCTTAAGCATATCCTGAAAAGTTGCCTAAATTTGAGCCAGGAGTTCTTCTTCTCTGTTGGGGTGAAAGGGGCTTAATTTTATTTTTTTTGTGAATATCTCGTAAAATATAAATTTGTCAAGGAAACTAGTTATGAGAAAATTGTGGCCTATGCAGTTCTGCACAAAAAAGGTCCTCACACTTTTTCATCGTTTTTATGTAAAACGTGCAGTTTGCAAAAACTTTGGGGAGTAAGCTGGTGAATGCGTGACGAGAGCGTTACGAAAAGTGTGATCGGGCGAGGCGAACGGAAGTTGAGAGAAGACACAGTGCAGGCCTATTGTCTGTATCACACTGTAGGAGCAAGAGGGAGATATTTGTAGAAAATTAATATATTTATAGGTCTATACATGTATGTATATATTATACATATATACATACATAATACATATAGATGAAGCTAAAGAAGTTTTACTTCAGTCGTGTGGCCTAAAGCACACTCGTATTTTTTTTTTCGATCGAGGGTCGTGGTACGGGAAACACCTTCTAGTTTAATAAACTTTCTGGTTATTTTGATTTCACGCACTGTGAAGGTCGCTATCACTGCAGCAGTGGAGGTACTTTTTAACTCGCTGACTTTCAAATTTTTTGGTCCCAAAAATGTTATCATGTATTTACTATATATCCACAAACTTTCAGTTCTAGTAAAACTGAAGAATGTTTTGAAATGCAACCCCAACAAGTAACTTAGTCTTAAACCCAAAGAAATTAAAATATTTTGGGGCGATCCTATACTTGATGTCCACACTTTTGTATATATAATACTTTTGTTCAAAATTTATATTTAGTTTCAAAAAAACAAAAGCTACTTTTCCTCTATTTAAAGTGATTATTATAAGAACAGAAAACATGTAAAAATGTATGAAAAAAATATTCGCATCTGTTGCGTTTTTTTCGGTGTTCATAAAAGTAAGCCTTAGTGCAACTCTAAATTTTTACCTTTGTGAAGTCCTTTTCATGTCAAATTGTTGTTGAAAGAACAGCAAATCGTAAAGCAATAGGTAATATAAGTGCATGAATAACCAATAAGTTGTGTGTGTGCAATTTTGATTGTTTTGATATTTAGTAACTTTAAACACCAAAAACATCAAAAATTGATGTACAATAAACATAGACAACACATACAAAAAGAAACATTACTATACCCAGTGTCAGAAAATAGTTGAACGTAAAATATAAAGGAAAGAAACGCTGCAAATCAGTAGAACGAGGTGTACAGAGTTTTGATTTCTGATCAAACCGTAGAAAATATGTAGAAGTATGGAAAATAAAACATCACTGATAAGAAAGGTTAGGAAAAGGCGCAAATCATAGTCAGATTGAGTGCTTTGAAAGTATTGTCTTGAAAGGCTTAAGAGGCGGAAAAATCTTAGATACACAGAAGACTTGGTATAGTACACATTTTGGTTAAACGACACTGAACACGAGATCTCATTCTTTTGTTTCTTATGCATTCATTTTTTTTTTAATTTTTTTAATTTTGTGAGGCAGAAAGAGCAGATCTGACCTGGTGATGCTGCTGGTGTTGCTGATGATGTTGTTGTTGATTTGTAGTAGAAGAAGGAGAAGGAGTGTTTGAAGGTGGTGGCACATTACGTCGTCTATTTATGTACTCGATTTCTTCAGCTTCGTACGATACATCGCCAGATTCTTTGGTTATTTCGATAGCTGGTATACCACTTCCCATACCGCCATTAATCGGTTGATTATTTACCTGTTTTATTTGAACATATGTGACAGTTTTTTTATGACGTTTTTATAAATGAAAAATGATTGTTTTGTTTTATTATACATGAAGGATTTTTTTAAAGAAGTGCTTCTGTGAAACAACAGTGCATTAATTCTCTGATAAAGCTGGAAAATTAACTAAAAGGAAGTGATATTAAAGGAAACACACAACTTTCACTAGGAACTGTGCTTCTTACGCTGTTTCTTACTTATAACCTTTTAAGCCTTGCTCTTGTACTACTTCGAAAAGAATTGAAAAAAAAACACAATTTAGCAACTGTACTTTAACAATATCTTACGAAGGTAGTAAAAGTTAAAAACGTGTATCCATTCTTTAATGTTACTAATGAGGGGAACATCGTTAAAACTTTGAAGAGAGAGATACGGGACAAAATAAAATAAAGCAGAATCTTATTGCGTGATGCTTCGCCTTATTAGTTAGTGAAAATGCACATTATCGACACGTACATCCATCACGTACACGATTTCAACACACAAAGGGCTGACGGGTCAATATAGCAGAAGAGTGTCATATAAAGGACTTCAATCCCTCCTAGGACCGCCGTGTCGGTTGCGAAAGGTACGTGGTTTTGAAGGACACCAGGACAAGATAAAAACTATAATGCGCTCCCTTTATATAAAAACAAAAAAAAACCAACAGAAGAAGCTGAAAATTAACATTTAACGTGTAACAAAAATTTGCTAGAGTAAATTGTAACATGTTTCTACCTCGAATGTCCTGTTTCTGTTTTGATTTTTCATTTTTTATTAAATTAATTTTCAAAAATTTGTCCAATTTTTTTTTTTTTTTTTGGGAATTTTTCTAAAATTCTGTTCAGAATCCACAGTGTGTTTTGTTTTGTTCATTGTTGTAATTGTTGTTGTAGGCTTTGCTGTGCAAAGTGTGCTTGATAATCTTATAATACTTTTCATATATTTTCCTTTTAAACAAAAGCAAAAGAAAATAGAATTTTATTAAAACTAGGAACACAACTCTACTCACCATTTGTTGCTGTTGCATTTGATTTGGAAACACTTCTTTATCACTTAAATTCTCTTCATGTTCTATAATTTGTTGCTGTTGTGGATTCATGGGTCCCATCTGTCCTCCAACGGTGCCCTGCATTTGGTTTTGTTGCATTGGTCCTTGTTGTGGTCCTCTCTGATTACGCATATGGGGTGGCAGACCGCTCTGGGGGGCGTTGTGACGATTCCTGGCTGCATTACGAACGACATCTTGCACATAAGGGAATCCATTTTGAGTATGATAATCAGCATATCCATAACCAATAACATAACGTGCAATTTGAATTTTTTTATACCTTTTAACTCTTTTTCTTAAATTTATTGTTGCAAGGGATAGTTGCATAGAAGTAGGACAATTTTTTAAATTGTATTTATATAAAAAGGCTTATCATCTAGCCCCAAAACTACAAATACGAGGGAAGTAGAGCAAAAAGTATAACAGTTGAGAAAGCTCTGTGGGCTACAGATACATTAAGCAGTCAAAATAGTAAAGTTATAGAATGTGTTGCAGGAAATTTAAAAGAAAAAAGAAAACAGCAGTAAACATTGAAAGAAGATAAAGTTATTAGTTACTTGGAATTGGTGTTGGTGCACTATCCGCTGATTGTGAGTCACGTGATTTTGTTCTAACTGTCACAGCTCTTGGATTAAGTCCAACTAATTTTCCTATATCTATAAGTGCATGATCACCAGTCGGTGAATCGACATCAGTAACTTTTTTGCCATCAGCATAGACAGCATATCCAGTCACTGGTCCAGATGATGGTGGTCTATTTACAGGTTGCCATGTTACAAGCAGTGTACCATCTTGAGGTCCAGCCTCAACTTGAATATCCTGAAATGCAAGAAATTATTAGCAGAGTATTCCAGCAACTCCATATAACAGTATAACAGTTCTGTATAATATTATAACGATCAACATTCTTTTATATTTACCTGCGGTGGATCTGGCAGTCCTTTAGCTAATGTTCGAAAATCAGTATATGCTCCAGGTGCTTCCTCAGGTGGTGGTCCAGGGGGTGGAGCTTGCCCAGGAGCTCGAAGGTGTTTAGCTCTAACGGTAACACGATACTGTGTGCTTGGCGCCAGGCCAGTTATTGTGTGCCGATATACACCTGGCTTAACAGTACGGACTTCTACATTATTTACACATACTACATGTTGATGATTTGAATTGGCCGGTAGCCATGATATTACAGCTGATGAACACGTTATATTGGTTGCCCTGACAGCGGATGGTCCAAGATGAGCCGTATCCCGGCCAATTATCATTGTGCATGCAGCGTCGCGTGATGTCCGACGATTTTGTGTTACGCTTCTAACGCTTATCCTATGTGGCTGAAATGGATGTATGTGTTATATGTGTGCGGTATAATAAAAAAAAATTCGCAAAACTTTACTCTATTTGAATCAACTCCTTCCACAAGTGCTCTCGTCCTTTCGTTTGCCTTAACAGTAACCTTCAGCACACCGTCCACATAGACATGGTAGCTTTCGATATTATTATAACCGGGCGGTTCTGCCGGCGTCCAACCAATTAGAACGCTTTTATTCAGCTGCCTCTCAAGTGTTAGATGTTTCGGTGCAGGAACTAGCACGGAGAACATATATTCAGCTGTGGGACGGATCATAATACGATGCTAACAGAGCTTTTGGCTAATGAGTACATGTGCCACAACAGATACCATTTAAGGAGGGAAACACATTCAGGTACAAATAAGGCGCCAAATGCTTCTGAAGGTTCTGTCCGAGAATTATTTTCATTTTGGTTTTGAGGGTCATTTTGCGTTGTTGAAAATTTTCAAAGACTCTTTTGAAGCAGCAGGAACTAGGTGTCCACTGATGGAGCCTTTGATAATTTTCCTTTTCGGTATGTGACCCATATACACATAAGCACAAAACAAACGTCCAAGGCAACAGATACACCATCCAAATAAGGTTTGAACCTTCTTTATAACTTACCGTTATCGGCCTCGTCATCGTTCTGGTCAGGATCATTAACCGTTTCACTAAGCCTAGCCATATCTTCTGAAGTATGCGTAAGAAGAGGGTTATTCGGAGGGAATGGTGGTAACGGTGCTGGATCAAGGGGTACTGGAGCATCATCAGCATCTCTCAACGTTGAGAGAACTGCCTGATGGAACTCCAGTAAATCATCACCTATAGCAGTTTGATGTTGTTAGCTTTGGTGAAATTATTTGAGATTTTAAAGCATTACCAATAAGTCTTTGGACAAATGAAGCTGGCACCAAACCTCTCCTGCCGTCCAGCAATTCGGCATCGTAATATCCTCCTTGAGGTTCGCCGTTTCCCCACACTAAGAGGTAGTCTCCAGCACATAAAGACAGCTCACCCTCGGATTCCCTGCAAGAAAGTCTTTTTGTATCTTAGTTGTGTAGTACACTAGTGAGCGATGTCTTACTCTGGGGGATCATAAGAAAACCTTGCGATGAAGACGCAACACCGGCCCTTTCCTGGTATATCCAGCATGTCCACTTGAGGTTCTCCAGTCCCGTTCAGGGCAAACCCGTGGGTTCGAGCTTAAAATATAAAGAAAAAGAAAAACGTCGAAGTGTGGTAAGAAGGCATCTATTTCACTTTACTTTCCAAGTCCAATGCGCCCAGCCCGAGGGACCTTTGCGCATGCATGAAGCTAGGATTGACTCCATCACTGAAGCCATCTAGTCCCCAGCTGCCTGGAGGTATTGGGGAGCACGGTGAACTTCGATTTCCGTATCGTCCAACAGCCAAGTCAATGTCGTCCAATGGCTTCAGTTTGGACGATAAAATTGGATTTGTGTACGTCGCATAGGAGGTTGACCCCACCCCGAAGGTCGGTGGTAGTGTGCTTGTCAGAGACGATATTGTACCTATTGTTGGATACATTCCAGCGGTGCCTGTCGGTGCCCCCGTCAGGCCACTGCCCAGTACAGAACTGACGCCAGTTCCGATGACCCCGCTGATCGATGGATGGGTGTAGGATGGCGCCACTGGTGCTCCACTTAGACCTAAAGAGTAACTGGCTGATCCCGATGGCAGATTATATGAATTGTGAAGTGACAGGACGGGCATTGTTGTGCTCTGAAATTTGTATTTTTTTGTATTTTAAATGTGTGTAGGTGTGTCTGGATTGGAGTTTTTTTCTGTTTATTTCATTTTAAACTCTCTATAATTTATTTCTATTTTTAATTTTTTAGTGTTTTGTGAAAGATTTATATCTTCTTGGGGTCATTTCATTTTTGGCGGCAACATTTTTTTTTTCTAAAGACGTTTCGAAACGTTTTTTTTCTTTTTTTGTGAAATCTAAATAAGTCTACTTCACACGTACTACCTATGCAACTATGCTGCTAAGCTAGCAAATGTAAAATGGCTGCTCGTCATGACCAAATATTTATTTACAAGTGCAGGTATGTTAGGGTTTTCTAGGGGGTGTGGGAAATGCTGCTCTGGCTATTCCTGGTAAGAGCTTTCTGAGCCCATCCACAGGAAAGTAATGGAGGGCATCAAAAAACTCTTGTTTTAATGTATATAAGTCCAAAACAGAAACGAATATTGCTACAAACAAATACTATATTTTCTAAATATGTTTAAAAACCAGCAACTGTTACTGCTAAAATAACAAAATGATTCGACTGATTGATCGGACGCGTGTGCCAGGTATCATCGCATGCTTACTGAAGTTCAGTTAAACTTTATGCAAAAATATAAAAGACAAAAGAGAGAGAGAGAAAAGAGAAAAAAATCACAACAGAACTAATTTTATATCACACCTGACTTAAGGGTGGCATGGTTGTCATAGGATGCGCCCTCCCAGGCAGCGGCGATACGTGTACTCCAGTTGTTCCCCCCAGGACTTTGTCGGCTGATGATGTCGTACCACCTAAACCTGAAGCATCGATCGATGTTATTGCATGACTACTTATACTTGAAGTTATTCCAAAAGAATTGGTACCAATGCCTGATATGCCAGTAACACCACCGGGTCCGCCAACGCCCATCCCTGAGGCTCCACCGCCGCCGCTTCCACCGCCAGGTCCACCGCAAACAGATGTCGAGAGGTGGGATACAGATGTAACGCCGGGCACACTGCCGCTCAATCCTGCCATTCCACCACCACCTCCACCACCATATCCACCTGTTATTGATGTCATTATATTGCTTGATGGTAGCATACTTGTTCCACCCATTGATGACGCTATCCCAGACATTCCGGACGTCATTATTGAGCTCGACGGCATTGTAGGGCCTGTCGTTCTAGGATGCTCTAGTTCGGCTAGAATTCGATTGTCCTAAAAATATTCCATGAGCTTATGTCAGAGTAACACGAATCAGTCCGCTCGAATTGCTAGGTCAGAATCTATGCCTCGTTATTTTTTCTCTTAATTTTAATTTACTAAAAACATCGCTAGCACTAACATCTAACTACAAAAGCACATAAGACCCGTTTTCGAACATCCTCAGTCTTTAATTTATGTAAAGAAACAAACAGCATTCCTGACTTTTACATCGCTTCATCGCCTTGTTCTGTAAAAGCTCCTAAAGCATCCCTCGCTCTATACACAGTTCTTGCAAAAATCAAAAAAAGCTCTCGAAAAACTCTTTCCTAATATTACTGCCACTACTCGGTAACTCAAACGTTTTTCTCTTTTATATTTGCAGGAAAATAAATGGAAGCGCTTCAGAAAAACAAAAACATTCATAAAATCTCAGCTTCAATGGTCTAATCTAACGCAACTAACGTATTCGCATAGTAGCCCCTCTTTCAGGAAAAAAACGAAAAATAAAATAAGGAACATCTAATGAATCTAGTACACATACGTTAGCAATTGATAAACGTGCCTGTTCAATCTTTGCCATTATTTTATCTATTTCAGATCCTTGAGTTGTTGCTGGCGCCCATGTCACTGTCGCATTGCCAGATGTCTGCACCGATGATGTTCGACCGGAGCGTGATTTAAGTGCAGCCGATAATTCCAATTGTAACTCCTCACATCGTACTGTTTCCAATGCAGCCTAAGGTGGGGTGGGTTTTTGTTTAATTGATTTTTTTTCTTCGTACTTTAGTTACCTTTTATACACAGAAAATTTATTTAGACAAATAATTGATTTTTGGGGTTATTTTTAGTTTGTTTACATTCACCTCAAGTATCGGTGTTAAGTAGTTGACTTTTAGGTAAAGGGCAGGGCCATAGAATAGAGAAGGGTTGTAGTGGACTTTTATGACAATTTTAAGTTTCAAAAATTGTGCGTTCTGGATTATGATTATGCAGTTCGATCTATTGGTCCTGAAATTGAACCTTGTGGAACACGAAATTTTAAACTGAAATGTTAACTCGCAGGTATAGTAAATATATCGAACTGGCTAATGTTATGCGGAGAACATAGCTTGGTTGAGTAGCCGGTGGCATTTAGTATTACTCGTTTCAAAGAGAAGTAGGCACAAACAATGTCTTGAGGATATGTAGCACAGGCCAACATTTTTAACAAATTTGTTTGTTGCCAAACAAGTGACAGTTAATATCTGTAGGACTTTTTACGTAGATCTTGTATAAAGGGGGGGAGCATATGTATATGGCATATGTTCATGATTTTTTTTGAGATATGAATAATGTTGGTTTCAATTAAAAATATCAATAAAGAAGTCCGTGACAGCGAATCGCTGGAGGCGCCTCGAAAAAAAGTTCGTGAACATCATAACTCAAAATCTACATGACCGAATCGAAAAAAAACTCCCTCTGACTACCTAGGGAAACATATTACCTTTTAAGCATATTTCGACTTTTTTATTTCAGTTTTAGTTCAGTAACGAGTTATGAAGTTCACCGCATAACAACTTTTTTCGAAGCGCCTCCAGCGATTCACTGTGACGGACTTATTTATTGATATTTTTAATTGACAATTTTTTCAAATATACTTCAGAACGTTTATATGAAATTCATATCTCAAAAACAATTATGAAAATATGCCTTATTTTCGCCTTTAAAACCTTACCCCCCCTTAAAAACGAAAAGGCTCAACTACGTACAGTTTTTGAGGTTAATAGGGGCAAACATTAACAAAACGTAATTTTTTTCATTTTTACAAAAATAACAAAATGAAAATAAAATTTGAAACACGGAAAGAAAATGTTTCTGAAATAAAGAAAAACTTTCTTGAACCAATTTTAGGCAATGATTTTCATCTAAATGAACTGGCTCTTGATTTAACCGTGGCGCCAATCCGCCGTGAGAGAGAGAGCCTGACTCAAAATGCTTTAAGCTTTCAAGCACGCGACGCTGCGTTTGTGTTGACGGATTCTATGGGGGCCTGCCTTGAGCTAAATAAAAGACCTGTAGCATTAATATAGTGTCGTGAAGTACATAGGCAAAAAAAGAGCGTTCCATGGCACAACTACACCCGATTATGCCCGCCGGCGTCGACGTATTCTGCATAGCCCCATGGAACCATAGAAATACAAACTAAGCACGGAACGGCTATATCGTATATGAACCCTGTACATGAGCGACCACCTAATGGGACCTACCTAGAGGAGAACAGCAACAGCGTGTATGAGGGAAGCTGAATAAAACAGCTGATCCGACTGTCAAATTTAATCTGTGCTACCTCGAAGTTTTAGTGGATTAAACCGGAAAAGTACAAAGTTTTCGAGTGTATATTTATAATTGTGGCAACAGCCCGCGAGGATTATATAAAGAACTATTTTACGCGTTGTTTAAGTGCAGTTAGCAGTGCGAAAAAACTAAACTGTACGAGAATTTACGATATGAAGTGCTCTGTGGTGGGTTGTCGCAACAACAAGAGTTATACGCGGGGGAAATCGTTTTTTAGGTAAGTGGATGGATAGAAATGCATGATAAACATTCTATTTCATCAAACCGCATTAAAAGGAGTTACATTAACTCAGAAAATTAAGAAAATGGCCTTTTTTTTTAAATTTCGCTGGTTTTGTTTACCTCCCACAAAAGCATTAGGCCAAGCGGTGAATGGCAGCGTGTAAATAGATGTTAAGGGGGGCATAGACATTATGGAAGGAACTTCGGAAAATTTTGAATTGTAAGCCCCCTCCTGATTATGGCTTCATATTTACGCCTGTACTGCGTGACTATCACGAACACAGCCAATTCTAACACATCAGGAAATGTGGTACGCTAAATCTGGCTTACAGCCGTTCCGTGCTTAGTTTGTATTTCTATGCATGGAACACAGTTTTCATCATTTTCCTAGTATCCTTTGTGTGCCTGAGTTCTATGGCTCGGGAACGACGATGGTCTGATAAGTATGCGTGCGCGGTTTTTTGAGCGAACTGCGCTGGCTAGGTAAAGCTATTAATAGCTCGGAACCCCAAATGCATTTGAGAACAAGGATTTAGCCTGACGCCTGCTTTGATTATTTTCCTTTGTTCTGCTGGGGGAAAAGCACTGGCCATAATACGCCATCACTTTCAAAGTATTCTTGCAAGGTAAAGGTTGTGTTCGCGAAACTATTTTATTAACGAAAAAATTACTAATTGGGTGTGTTGTTGCTTTAAAATTGAAAGGGGTGAGTTTCACTAAGCAATCTGTCTGTTCTGCCGTAGGTATGTAGGTAGGTTCGTATCGTTGTTTTACCTAATTATTCCGCGGGAGTGTTTCCCGTTAGAAGTTGTGTGTCTTAGACACCTGTTGCACTGTTTTTCTCACTCCTACTGTCCCTCTTTTTTCGGATGGCGTCGCTACTGTTTTCAGAGCCAGAACTGAGTTACCTGAGCCAGCTAATTCTCAGCTCAGTTGGCTCACCTCAGTTCTTTTGACATTTATACATGATGGTTAGTTAGATATTAACATCACATGAGATTAGTACAATAATTCTTATCTGAGGAATCTGTATAAGATTCCTTGTTCAGAATCAACCTCTCTAACCATTTTGAGAACGCAATTGAAATATCATATAACTTCTAAGCATTTTTGTTGCATAGCCAAGCTCACTGAGCCGAAACTGAGCTAGTCAATTTGACAGGCAAAGGCACCACCGATGTTCGGAAGAATGATCACTAGATTTGGTGTTTCTGCCAGTGATCCCCTCGTAACGCAGTCTAAATTTATATAATATTACGCGGGTTCGTTTTTAATTCGATTCGGAACGATTTTATCAACGAAGAAGACACGGTTGAGTGGTCATAGTGCTTACGGGATATGTTTTTTCTATTTTCAGGAGAAGAAAACGAGGTTAGTACTTAGCTTCATACACTCGGGATCCTCAAATCCAATTTACTAAGAAAAACGGACACTTAATTCTTTCTTTTTATTTTGAAGGAGGTAAGTCGTTTATTTATTTATTTATTTCTGTGTTTTCCCACCTTGCAAAGACAAGAGAATTTTTCTTCATTTTGTGCCAACAAATTTAGCAATAACATTTTGTCTTCACTGTACTGATAAACTGCTTATGGTACATATATGAAGAAAAAGGTGGTATGTTATTAATAACTATTTTAATTCACCCAATTTCTCTTGATTCTAGAAACAAAAGGGTTTGACGAAAAAAAAATAAAATTAAGCGTACTTAGACTATTAAAATTAGAAAAATATTTGGAATTCTTTTAATAACTTTGAAAACAAGAAAGTTATCAATTTTTCAAATTAATCAAAAATGTTCTTGGATAAAGACAAAATCTCTTGTTTGAAGGGAAGTTGTGTATTGAAATTAGGGACTATTTAGTTCTTGCTTTAAGATAACTTTTAATGATTCCATCGCTGCTATGGATCGTTAAATAAGAGAAGTTCATTCAAAATTAAGGGTTCATCCTAGTTTAAAGGCCTGAAAATAAGCTTTTTTAAGAATTTTTTTTATGTCAACGGTGTTGTTGATTTTTTAGTGAAGATTAGCCTGAAACACAAAAACCAGCAAAATTTAGATTCAGTGTGCCAGTGGCTATTGTGTATACTAGAATTATTAATTTTTAAGCAAAAATAACAAAATGGTGGCTACTTAAACAAAAATTTTCGAAAAACCTATTTTTTTTCATGATTTTTCAGTTTAAAAAAATTGAACAAATTAAAATTTTGACATAATCCTAGTATACACGATACCCATACATATCACAAATGCGTGGTAAACATTTCAGAACTATCGGTCCAACCGTTTCAGAGAAAACTACAACACCGTATAAGAAAAAGTGATTTTGAGAAAATCGCGTGTAAAGTTATTTTGTTGAAATATCTTGAAAAAATTGTACTTACGCAAAACGAGACTAACGTTCAAGTAACATATGTACATATAAGAATTTTGGGTATTATAATAGACTAATATAACTTGTTTTCAAGCATAAATAGGACAGCTGTTTGTATTTACAAAGCCGAGGGCACCAAAGAGGAGCGGAGCAAGCGGTCATATACTCAATAGCACGCCGGAGAGCGCGCTCGAATAAAATCGAAAAAAAATATAGGTAGACTGCTCCTGTCTTTATGAAATTTTAACATGATATTTCTAATGGGATTTACTTTCGAAATTCATCATAAAAAAAAATTTTATAATATATAATAATATTTTTTGTAGTTGGTAAACAAGGATGAACCCTTAAGTCACTTTTCTTCTTTTAAAATAAAATTGCTTATTCAAAAAAATGTCGAATTTTCATGGAAGTAGGAAAATACTTTTTTTTAATTTTAAGAAATGATGATAGAAATGAAACTTGATCACCAATTAATCCTATTGATAATTTTAGATTATGTACTTGTATTTTAGAGCTATAGATTAAGTCACGTTACAAGTTTGTATGGTATTTAAATTGTATTTTACAATATTTTTAAAATAGTGGAATTATGGGATATATCACTTTTTAATTCTTTTTTACCTGAAAACCTTATTATTACGTAACTGAGCATTTTTGTTATCGCATCTGTAAACAATATAAAAAATTCTATAGAAATCACCAATCATTTGTTCTGCACCAAAGAGTCGTTGGGGGGGGCCTATAGGGACCAAAGCCCGCTGATCCCCCACTGATAACAAAATAGTCAATGGTACATTTTTAAGAGTTACACGCAAATTTGTAAGAAATGCTAATTACTGGGTGAAATTTATGCTATTTAGGACCTATCCGAATCCAAGTCTTCGTCTTCGTCTTTGTGTTGTTATGACAGTTAATGTCGTCAGCAAACAAGCTATAAGCCATTATACCCTATAAAGCAAAGACAAAAACGTATTCCAATTCGTTTACTTAGCTTGTATTGAATTTACTGTTGTAAGTAAATAAAAGGTGGTCCATTTAGTGTTTGGGATTTGAACTACCGGTAATTTGAAGTTTATTTGATTACACTTCATTCTCGACTTGACAGAAATTTTTTAGTTTAAGGTTTCACATTTACGAAATTGGACGAAATTCGTTTGAAGAAAGTTTGGAAATATTAAAATCTTATTTCCAAAATGGTGAGCCTTCTACTCAAACTGTGTAAAATTTGAAAAATAAATTTGACGGAAAAAAACTTCCTAAAACCTAATTTGTGGATCAATTCATGAAGCGATCTCGTGAAACTGGAATGTTAGTGGATAAACCAAACCGTGTAGGTACTCGTCCGGTGCGCTCAATCGAAAATATTGTTGCTGTTGCTCAAAGTGTGCGTGAGCAACCATCAACATCAACTCGTCATCGTTCGCAACAATTGGACATTGCACGCACTTATTTGATGCGAATTTTGCGTAAAGGCCTTGCCATGAATCCATATAAAGTTTAATTGGTACAGCAGCTAGAACCGGTTGACCATCCGAACCATACAGTGAACGCCCCAATCGATCTTTTGCGCCCTATCTTCGGAAATCGTATAATCAGCAAAAATGGTGATGTGATTTGGCCGGCAAGTGGCTGCGATTTGACGCCTTTGGGGAGCGGTGAAAGATGAATGTTACGCCAACAAACCAGAAACATTTCAAGACCTCATAGTACGATATTCAAGCTGCTTTTGCTGGCATAAGGTCCGAAACAATCGAAAATGTACTCAAAAATTGGGTGGACCGAATGGGCTACTGCCAAGTCAGCCGTGGTGGTCATTTGACCGAAATTGTTTTTCATAAATAAAAGAAAGAAAACAACCTTTCAAATAAATGTTCAACCATTGAAAAATATTGAGCTGTTTTTTTTATAACAAAAATAAATTCCAATTTTTAAATGGGCCACCCTTTATATTTTCAAATGACACTTACTGCCAGGCAACTTCCCTTTAAAAAGTCGCTGCCACGTAGCTCATTAATTTAAGGGGGCCGATACATGTATAATCAAAAAAAATTTTATTTTTTTTTTCGTCGGGAATATATTCTATAAGGTGTTGAGAACGCGTGTCTAAGAGCGTTTCTCAATATCTCAATCCGGTCTCATGGAATCTCACATAGAAGCGCCGATGTCAGGTAGCGCGGGTGAGCAGCTGTCCATCGCTCCGTCTCCGGACCGCCCCGCTCAGCGCAGACCGGCACATTTCTCGATTCAAAAGAAGCAAGAACGGTTCGGAAACAAAAAACTTTTGCCGAAAATCAGCTGCTTGAACAAGAGGAAGGACAACTCTACGGCGCAGGCATAGCCGACTAATATCTAAGTAGATAACTCGTCTTTTCACTTTCCCAAACTTTGAACTCAAATTCCTCGAAACGACATTTTCGACTACTCGCTGCACGATAACTTTATTAAAAAAGGTTCAATGACGCTGAAAATTTTACTGTAGTTTCAAAAGACCCTTGTCTATTGGATGAACCTAAATCCATAGGCGATTTCGCGAATCCCCGACCGTAGAGGTTGCGAATTCAGCCAAAAAAACAAGCAAAATTTTCATACAAGTCGCATTTGGGGAAAAAATTTTTTTTTGTCTCAAAGTTAGGTTCACATTGAAGTCACAACTGTTTTTTAACAATTTTTTCATCCTGCTTCGTTTCCGACCAATACTACCGCCGGGAGAACGCAGCGACTGAAATAAGAGGGGGCTTTTGAGTCACGGGCTTCGCCGCCATTTTGAAACGCCGGCACACGAAAATAAATGTTTTCTAATGTACAAGCTCTTGTGGTAAACTAATAAAAAATTAACTTGATCCGCTTATTCCTTCCCTATCAAAAAAATTCTTTAAAAAAACACACTTTCAATGTATCGGCCCCCTTAAGTACTTTGCCTACTTCACGTAAATCTACCTGACGAAGTCAACCCAAACCTTGACTCATAAAACTAAGTCAACCTTAACTATTATACCGCCTAGCTAAGCTCACGGAGATACCATAGACATGAATTCGAGCACAGCTTAGCTTGATGTGACGTCATGAACTGGCATACGTATAACAAGACGAAGACAAACCCTTGGATTCGGACAGGCCCTCAACTATTTTTTAAACATTTTGAACTACCTTTGCCTCATTTGTGTATACCATCTGTTAAAGCATTAAAACAAACAAAAGCTTGGTAAAAGGTTGAATTAGCTTGAAGTTTTTCCAAAAATCGTGTAGTACGTAAGGTTTTGACTTCCACGGCTTTCCTCGTTGATTGTAGGAATATTTTCATAAGCATCGTGTATTTACGCATATGAATATAATATTTCTTAGCTCTCGAACATTAATATCTTTTGCATCATATGAAATACGATGTCTATGTGTTTTTTTCTTGCCAGAAATTTACCAGACATCGTTACCTTGTATAAAAATGCGATTTACGGGCAAGTCCCTAAGGATAATTAAAAGAAAGGTACTCAAACCTTTCTTTTCATGCAAAATGGATCTCGCAGACGTTGGGATGAATGCTTCCAAACCAGCCATTGTACGTCGGTTCGACATACATATTAAGGCATTTCAAATTAAAAGTTGAAGAACTTGTAAGGACTTTCGTTACGGCCTCGAGGTGTGACCCTTCAATATCCAGACGTTTGTTATCCTTGCTATCTACGAATTCCGCCCTCATTCTCAATTATTCACCTATTTTCCGTACTTGAGAAAAGTTTTCTAATTTAATTGCATTGCTCTCTTATACTCAACTTACAATGTGCCGGGGGAAATATTTAATTCTCTTCCAGAAAATTACCATGCACACACAGTAAAAAAAAAAACTCGCCTCCATTTATCTGGAAAATTTTATTTTCGTGCGGCATTGACCCAGATGACAAATGACTTTCAATCGATTGCAACAACAAAAAAAAAAACAGCAGAAACGAGAAACCGAGAAAAATTTATCTTGGTGTGTCATAATGGAAGTTGCCTTACTTCTCACTCCTGTACCATTGATAGGAGAAGCTACCAGCCAGCATTAAAGCGGAAACATTAAAAAAAAAAGATTTTTTTTTTCTGAAGTTCGTAAAGTATCTCCTTGTTGTGCAAAGGCGAAAAGCTTTTAGCTTCATGTTTTGGGGTAAACCTCGAGACAGCATACTCATTGGAGTGTACATCAAACTTCTGCACGGGCCAATTGTATGCCATGCCATGACCGACACTATTGATTTCAATGAATTGCGGGCCCGCCTTAACACACCATTCCACTTATGAAAATGCGATGCTTTGATGATAGTTTTCGAAATATTTCACTCGGCAGGACGTGTGACAGCGGAATAACATTAGACACTGATAGGCGGGTGAATGTAGTTGTCAATTATCCAAAATCATATTCAAGAACTCAAGAAAGGAAACAAACACATAAGCAGGAGTGTGGTGTTCACTTTTTGCTTCAACCCAAAAGGAAGATAAATAAACAAATAAATTGACTACGTTATATAACAAAGTTTGCACAGTTTTTTTGTAAATAAAATTATAAAACAGACCTTTTTCTCCAATTCACGAGCCCTTGACTGAAGGGTTTCAATTGGTTCACTATTGCCTCTTCCGGTACTTGTTGTGACTCCTCTAAGCTGGGCGAGAGCTTCCTGAAAAACACACCATGCCATCCCTTTTTATTTTTTTTACAATTTTCCTTTATTTTTGTATGGTTTTTCAATTAATTGTGGTTATTAATATTTTGTTTTATCTTTTAAATCAACTTTCCGATAAATATCGTGAATTTAATGTGACAATTTGTTTGCTCTAATGTTGTTATATTATTTGTTTAACTTTTGCACTGCTGTTTTGTTAGTTACTTGATCACGCGATTTTAACAGTGGCACACTTGTGATTGTTTCGTACAAATCTGTGGTAAATATACCTTTTACTGCTCTACAAAATGTGCTTGCTATTTGAATAAAATACTTAATTTGCAAGTCAAACGTTTAGAGGATGTGATGTTTTTGTTTGAGGAACTAGAACCAATCAATTTTGATCACGTACGAATATAATGTGCAACTTATTCCGATCCCTTATTTACATACATATACATACGTTATAGTAAATTATTTTAACATTTTTTATTTGCAATATTTTTAAATAAGCCTCAAGTACAATTTGATAAATATTTAGCAGTTTGTTCTGCTCTTAATCCATGTAATTTTCATGGTAATGTGTCTCTATCTCATTTTTATCTCGAAGTTCCACAGGGATATCTTCTTCAACCGCTTTTGCTTATTGTTATTTGTTGGTGACTTGATCAAGAAAGTTACATTTAAGTTCTTTAAATAAATTTAGAATCTTACACGCAGTAGAAATATAAAGAAAATAAAAACCATCATTTGGTAGAAGGGTGGTCAGGTCACCCTACATATTTGTAGTGAAAATATCAGCACAAAATTACAATTCTCATGGCAGTCTGAGGGTTTTTTCTCATATTGTTTGTGGGCCAACAACAAGCCTACAATAGAATAATGAGACAGTGATATGAAACAAGAGGAAACTTGTTGGATTACAATGTCTGTGAATTCTCGACAAGGATTTACAAACAGTGTCAAATATCTAGGCGTCACCCTTGGTAAACTGGAAACTACCTCTGGAAGCCACAATTCAAAAGGCTATTGCAACTTTTTGGCAATATACGAATAATATAGAGTTTGAGCGTTTGGCATTTCATGGGGCTTAAGCCCCAAGATTCTACACTGGATTTACGTTACAATAATAAGACTTAGTCTATGTTACGACGCAGTAATCAGGTGGCACAAAACAAAGTTGCAAACAGCCTTATTAAAGGTACAAAAATGGCTTGCTTAGCTGTTACCGGAGTAATGAGAACTACGCCAACAGCTGCTATCGAGCTAGCACTATCTCTTGCACCGTTTGACACTGTAGCAGAAAAGGAACAACATTTGGATTTTAATGCCTAATCTCCATAAGAAACCAAACCACAACCGAACCAATCAATATAGCTGCAGCTCTTTCATTTGCATTGTAATTTTTGTCACCTATCTCACACATTTTGATTATTATCATATGCGGTAGCTTTTTCCTCTGTGTGAGAATAACCATTTTGTGTTGCCACATGCATTTCATCTCTTCTGGTAGAGGTTTCTGACTGAACCCAATGGGAAATCGAGGCAGCGATTCTCAACGAAGGTATTCATAAGTATATCCTAAGATGACTTATTGAAGGTATACATTCGATGCATTCCTTATTACTCAATAAGAAGCTAGGAGGAAGCAATCCACTTGCCAAAGACGTGCACTCTGTGAAGAAATGACTAATGCTTTTTCCCTAAAACCGGTTTTTCTTATCTCCCCCATGCCTTTGTTTTAGCATGTTGCGACCTGCGTCCTGAAAAGGGCCCTGACGCGGAAATTCTCATTCCAGTTGTGAAGAGTTTACAGTAGTGCGAATTTAGTTTTGAATTTTTAAAGACAATTAGTGCGAGTTTTGTTTCAAATTATTATCAAATAATAACACTAATATTACTGAGAAGATCGTTTTATTTTTTATATCTTCCTATTTTCTTCCATTTCATATACATATGTTATTATGGGCGTGGATTCTGATTGTCATCTCAGTTTCCGTCACTCCGTGACAGCTTATGACTGAATAACAAATAAATTTTCATTTAAGAAATAAAACAAGCAATTCAGTTCTAAGCTGACATATGACGGAAACTGATATGACAAACAGAATCCAGGCCATATATTCTGAATCACTGAAAAAGGAGTTCAAGAGAAACGATTCCGAAGAGCTTCCTTGCCTTGCCTCCTAAATGAATTCTGGGTAATCTAGTGGGAAGGAATATAAAAAGCTTTTGTTCTGCTTGGTTCCGCGGACATGCCTGTATTAAAAAGATATAAGAAAGGATATGGTGGATCAGGTATTCCTGCCTTCCAGAGAAGGCTTCGGCATGCATAATTGGATGCTTCCATTTCCCATTGGGAATGACATTTCACAACTACATTGCTAATAATATGTACAGACGTGAATAGCAAATTCAGCCTGATTGTTTTTTTTTTGATTCGGTCGAGGTTTGTTTTCTTATGAAGATTAGGCATTAAATGCAGCAATTTGGGCACATAAAGATCTGGTACAACATTGAAAAATCTTTCAGTGATGTTCTATTGATCTCAGATAATTAGACTCCTCAAATCTGCCCCAGCAGGAATAATAAAGTTCTCTTTCAGACAAGAACCGAATGGGAAAATCTCGCAGTGAACATTTCACTTGCCGGATTCGGTGTTTACGGATACACAGAGAATCTCCATATATTCATGCCGACTGGCAGGTGCACTACGATATTCCAAGCGGGAATCTTATGTATCACTGTGCCAATTTAAGTACGGAGAGAAACATTTGTGAGAAAGACTTGTTCATCTTCTCAGGCCATCAAGCTTCACTTTTAAATGAATGCAAGAATTCGCCTAACCTAATGGCAACCAGCAACGAAGTCGCGAATACTTGGGTTCGCAGGCAACAGCAAGATCGCGGGAAATTAGATCGCGGATACTTTGGCCAGGGAGGGCTCCAGCACACGGATTCCTATGTATATGCGTTACAAGTTTCAGCCTATTCTGATAACGGAAATTGGTTCAGAATTGACTTACATATATAGCTAATTGCATTCTACTCGTTAAACCCGTTCATTTGATACCAACATCAAGGGGCCTGTGCAGGAAAAGGTAATCCGCCATCTTAGGACGTCCGCTATATTAGTTTTAGAATGAAATCACATGGATTATCGTATTCTATTAGTCAAATTCTTCCATTTGATGCCACATCAAGTGGGCTGTGAAGAAAAGGGCGATCCGCCATCTTGTGGTGTCCGCCACATTAAATTAAAGTAATATTGTATGTGTATACGATATCGCATTGTCATCGAACCTTTAGACGTGTGCAAGGTTTCAACCTATATTCCGATAACGGGAACTGGTTTCAAATTAATTTGCAAGATTTGTAGCAGACAGATAGACAACAAAGAAAGTTTAATAAAAACTTGTAAAAAGTCGACAAAGGCTTAAGCAAGCGGTTACTGAGCTACAGCAGAGGATACATCAGCTTAGCCATAAGTGTCCTCACGGGACACTGCAATTTGAAAGCACCTCAACATGTACCATGCGACTTGCTGACTCGTCAACCTGCAAATGCGAGATAGTGGCGGAAACAGTCATCCATTTCCTGTGCGATTGTCCCTTTTACGTCAGTACAGCGACATTTTAAAAGCCCAAATGGTAGCACCTACAGATCTTCCAAATCTTACGCTGCCCAACATAATGAGTTATGTTAAGACGAACCAAACGTTTAGCGTCTAGCGGCTCTCAACGGGCAAGGAGAGTAATATTGATGACAGATCTTCTTCGGAGGTAGATATGTACAATGGATCACATGGTGTAAGTGGGCATTTCATCCCATCTGTTGAAATCTACATCTACATTTAGAGCTCAATGCAACCTTGATGTTGCAAAGCACAACTCAGCTGGAAGAAAATAACTTGATGTAACGAGGCAAAATCAGCAACAGTTGTGAGTCTATTGTACAGGCGATTGTCCCACATTAAGCGTAGGAAAACTCAAGGGCAAATGTAGAATGGGAATCGGACTCTTAATCTCTAAAGAGTTAGTCCTGCGTGTTTGCAGAACACAACTATGTAAATATTTAGTTATTAACGAGTTATAATAAAGTGGTGGCAACTGCTTTAAAAATAAAACAATGGAAATGGGCAATGCCAATACGTGGTTTGAATTTTTAACATTCTACCAGATTGGCATCATACTTGAACTAGCTTCAGTTGATAAACAGGTGGATACATTCAACCACCTCGTCACTTCATTATTTGACAGGATGGTACCTTTGCAGGTCAAGGGCTAACCCCATAGAACGCGTCGGCGCGTCGCTTTGCCGCGGAGCTTTCACCTTTTTAGCGCGGCAAGAGAGAGCCGAACCCATAGAATCCGTCGGCTTCAGGCGTCGCTTTCGCTATCGCTCAGCTGTTTATGACAATTCGAGACCAACCGCCAACTGGCGCAGTATGCTCCGAAGGTGAATTAACAAGAAATCTAGTAGCAATTCGTCAAGAAACTAGACTAATGAATTCGGGAAAAACTCGGCACCCTCCAGGAAATCCAAACGAAGAAACAGGAAACCGAATAATTACAAAATCACCAAAACAGTTCACAGATAACAAATTCAAACCTTACTTGTCAAATAAACAGCTGATTCAACGAATCCCAACTGGCCAATCTCAACTTGTCAGAGCTCTCTCAGCAAAGCTCTTATACGGCGCGTCGCTTTTGCCGAATTATTGCAGGTTCCTCAAAAATTCTCTCTCGCGACGCGCTGCCGCGGCGCCGGCTATGGGTTAGCTCCCATATGAATGCATGTATTCAATAGTTGTGCGACGACGCCTGAAGCGACGCCTGATACCGACGGACTCTATGGGTTTAGGCCTTCATGCGTCCTGATACTGGCTCCCCACCTTGGATTTCAAATAAAATAAAATCTCTTATAGCCGAACGAAAATACTTGTATTCTGAGTACAAAAGGCTAAGGAGTGATTATGCTAGAGTCAGCCTTGTCAGAGCCCGGAATTTAGTCACCTTGATTAGACCGAAAATCCCGACTAAAGCACTGTGGAAGATTTTTCGACGGGCACATGTTTATGATAAAGTCCAACACAGCTGTGATTTTAATCCTGAAGAATTAAATCAACACGATCCAGCCGTCCAGCACCATTGTATGTCAGAAATTGGCCAATTCCTAATTTGGTCGTCTGCCGACTTAGCATTAGCACGAACCATTAAGACTTAACGAAGAGTTTTGATATTGTCATTTGGCTGCCTGCGGAATTTTATGTTTGTCACTTGATTGGCTGCTGCGTGACATTAGCTGTTTGAGTAGGCCAGAGTAGGCACACAATGTTTACCTTAAACCCTAATCAGAGTGGCCTTAACGCAAAGTAACAGAATAAAATGTCAAGTTCGAACGTGAATAAGTATATGGGACAAACCTAAATGGACGTAAACGAGCTTAACGAATATTCGATCACTTTAGGTGATGTCACAGTAGTATGTAAGGTTCCGTAAGGGTCGCACGAAACATTAAAGGCTAAAGAGAATCCGTCGAAGCATCGCCTTTGCCGCAGATGGCAAGAGCGACCCGAACCCATAGAATCCGTCGACGCATCCGCTACCGCTCAGCTGTTTATGACAATTCGAGACCAACCGTCTACTGGCGCAGTATACTCCGCAGGTGAATTAACCAGGTAAATTTAGTATCAATTCGTCAAGCAACTAGACTAATGAATTCGGGAAAAACTCGGCACCCTCCAGGAAATCCAAACGAAGAAACAAGGAACCGAATAATCACCAAAACAATTCATAGATATCAAATTCAAACCTTTACTTGTCAAATAAACAGCTGATTTAACGAATCCCAACTGACAGTGGTAAAAGGTCTCTCAGCAAAAGCTCTCTCCCGCCGGATTGCCGCAACGAAATATAGAAGGTTCCTCTAAATTTCTCTCTCGCAACGCGCTGCCATTGCGCCGGCTATGGGTTAGCTCCATAGAAATACTAACTAAGCACGGAACGGCTGTATCGTGTATGAACCCTATACGTGAGCGACCACCTAAGGGGTGCTTCCTAGAGGAGAACAGCAACAGCGTTTATGAAGCGTTTATGAGGGAGAGCTAAATAAGAATCCTCACAAGCGGGGGGCAGCGTGTAAATAAATGTTAAAGGGGGCATAGACATTATGGAAAGAACTTCAGAAAATTTTGAATTGTAAGCCCCCTTCTGATTATGTCTACATATTTACGCCTGCACTGAGCGACCATACGAACACAGCCAATTCTAACACATCAGGGAATGTGGTACGCTAAATCTGGCTTACAGCCGTTCCGTGCTTAGTTCATATTTCCATGGTTAGCTCCCATATGAATGCATGTATTCAATAGTTGTGCGACGACGGCGAACGCGACGTTTGTCGTTGACGGATTCTATGGGGGCCTGCCTTAACTTACAAAATTATGCTAGTGTCAACTGACAGGAGAACATTGTGCTCGCCATTTGCACCTACTTGAATACTTCTGAGGTTATGTCACTTCACTTTTCTATTTCGGCGGCAATTCCAAAAACTTGAGTACTTCTTAAGGTTACGTAACTTTACGTTCCTATGTATTTCCGACAAAACTCAGTTTCGTTTAATGTATACGTTACGTTATGGTACTTTACGTTTTTTATTACTTTAGGTTACGGCCACTCTGGTTACGGCTTAACGCAGCACAGTGCTTTCTCTTGGTTGCGTCCTGTGAAGTACACAGCTGCAATTTAACAACACCGGAGTTTCGTCAATTCGCGTTGCATTCTGGTTCCAGTTTATTATGTGACACTGGATGAAGGTTTTCAATCCGTTAAGTCTGAAAAAGTTTTAGCAGACAATGTTTTACGTCTTTAATTCATGCCTTACTTATTCGGTCTTTCCTAAAAATTGCTTCTCGAAAAGAGATTGACGATTATCATCGGCCTATCAGGCATTCTGGGCTTCTTATCCGAGGGCTTTGGAGAAAATCATGTACAGCAGATTGTGAACTTTGTTGATGCACGTAAACTCACATGCGATTGTAAATCTGGTTTTCGTCCACAACATAGTTGCGAAACTGCTTTTTTAAAAGTGACTTCGGATATTAGAGCTTCTAAAGACAGAAATTAACTTTGCATTCTATAACCTTTGCTTGAGTTCTCCTAGGCGTTCGATAGGGTAGTCATGATATATGTACTTCTTTATAAAGTGTCAACAGTTTTTCATTTGACGAATCTCATGAAATCATTGTTATGTGAGCGATTCTAACATAGCAAGTGAAAGTCGGTAACCAGTTTTCTGGTTATTGTGATACGTTGAGAGGAGCGCCTCAAGGATCAGTTATGCGGCCCTCCTCCTTTTTTAACACTACATAAGCGATCTATGCGAGGTTGACAGAAATGCAAAAATTCACGTATATGCCGACGAACGTGTAATTGTATATCTGCAAGCCGGTATGTAAGACTAAACAATGCATTGATGTGGTCAATCAGAACTTCGAGAGATTTGCCAATGGGTATTGCGCTAAATCGAAAAAATATCACATTGTGGCACTTTGCACATTTCTGTCTACACAAAATTAAATTTAACACCAATGATGCATAACAATATTACAATACCCTACGAAAGTAGCTCGAAAAGCCGTGGAATATATATGTATATGTATGTATATAACTTCCAACATGAGTTGTTATAGCTATGTCGCGGAAGCCCTTAAAAAAATATACTCCGATCTTCATAGCTTATGGCTTTCGGCATCAATTCTGCCATCAGGTATACCAGCTAAACTTTTGAGGAGTTTACTGCTATCATTCTTTATATATGGTAGCTTACAAGATACAGGGTGATGGACAAATTCGAAATATTCATGGTATGCATGTTGTTATTGTATTTTTATCTTTTTATCTATTATCGCTGCTACAAACTCACACCAAACAATTACTATCTCAATGTCCAAACAGTGTCCATCTACCTTCACTACTGGGTAGAGCAAGGGGCAAAAGAACCCGTTCCTTAGAAAACGCTGACTTTCTAATTATTATATTGCACAGTAGTTAAGACATTTGAAAAATAATGAGAATTTCTAAGAACAAGAATCAAAAATGTCTGCTTAGGGTACGCAAGTAATTAGTTGTAATTTAGTGTAAATTACTGCTGACAAAAAGTGATGAAAAGGTGAATGAGATTTAATTTATTGTCGTTATTAGCTTGTTATAGCTAGTGTTCAAATTGAAGTATCCTGATCCTCTGGTACTAAAACCTAATGGACATTTTACTATAAAAGAGTCAGCCAGAAGGAAACTACGGATGTTCAAAGTTGGAATTATCACAAAATGGCTGATTTTACTTTTGGGGAATACGCGGATATAATTTGCATTTACCCTGTCGTAGAAGGAAACGATGTAGCGGCTGTACGGGAATACCAATGGAGATTTCCCAATCGACGTGTACCGCAAAGAGAAGACGCGGACTTTTCACAGGTTAAGAGAAACCGGAAGTCTGACTCCAATTAGCAGAATCACGGTTTGTAACGTACCGATTTCTACCGAATTCGAGCAGCAAATGATCGCCCTCGTCAGACAAAACCCTGATATGAGCATTTGGAAGGGCAATAAGATGGGTAATCCAATTAAAAAAAAGAGGTATATTAATTACATAAATTTCGGAGAAAAATTGGGAGAAGCGAGGAAATTTTTGAGCTTTTTTACACTTTCGCTAGTGACTGTACCTGCAGTGGTGGAGGAAAATGGTTATTGGTGGAATTTTTGAAAAGCACATTCAGATAGTAATTGATTGGCGTGAGTTTGATTGCTGCGTTGAGTAGATCAAAATATAAAAATACATTAATAGTGTGCATCTCGAATTTAGGAATCGCCTTGTAACTCGAAAATGTTTGAGTTGTTTGTTTGAATAGGTGAGATCTCGCACCTCTATCAGTTTGCCCCACGTTAACTGAAAAACCTTGCATAATACTGAATTCAATTAATCACCTCTATTTTACCGTACTTTTATAAGATCGTTGATCTTGTGTACGTGGTACCAGAATAAATCTTATTATTATAATAATAAAAAATTAAGCATTCAGAGGATGACCAACTTTTTAAGAATATTGTAAAATATTTTCTGTAAAGCGGATTTCTGAAACTTTATATAAGTTTTTCTCAACAATTCTCCGCCTAAATTTAATTAATTTTTTAATCTACCAACCATAAATCCTCATCCAATTTAAAAAGAGAAAGTGCCATCTGTTCGTGTTTCCCATATCATATGGAATATTTTCTGTTTTTAATTTCTTCCTATCATTCAAATATTTCTAATCATTTTTTAGTTAAGTAGAAATTCTGCCAATTTTGAAGCAAAAAAATGAACACTAAACACCTCTCTCACAGCAGTGAAAGAGTTAAATTTTGAAGAACGCAATTATCGAACACAATATCATCCATTCATTCTTCGCTTTCAATCGAACGAAGGACCCATTTCAGCTGGAACTCATTCAGGAAAAAGCATTCCTGCCAATGAATGAATGCCCCCTTGCATGATATTTATAGCCGGTTCACTTCTGGGTTACTGCTAATACAGAATTTAAGTTGTATTTTTTGGTGTCATTGGCATCCGTAGTCCTGCTCCCATTTCACTTTATTGCCATCGAAATAAAATATCTGGCAACGTTTCAAAAAATTTCTGATATCCTTTCGTGTATATACATAGAAGCAACTTTTGTAGCACAAACGCCGATTTCAAGTAAATTTCTTTTCTCTTATTCTATTGATTGATCGCGATGATTTCGAAAAAGTGGGCAAAACATCACATCCCTAAAGGGTGGTAAAATCTACTTCAATAAAAGCTTGCATACCATGATCTGATGTAATGTATGGAACGAATGCAAGTTCTACTGTTCTACATGTAAATTCTAAAAATGCTAATAAGTATAAATCTACTTTACAATTACTACTTTCAAAAGTATGCAATATTTTCAACAACTTGTTTTACTTTAAACGAAACTCTAAACCAAATATGTATTTGAGTGAATCTGAACCAGCTAAATTAAGAAAACAAGTTAATTTTAGTAATCGAATATTTCAAGTATTTGTAAAACAGCGTGGAGTTAGTTTAAGTAGCAAAAAGAGTTAAGCACTGCTGTTGCATTTTGCCATGGAAAGAAAAACAAAAAATTTAAAATCTTACTTGGTGGGCACGCTCAGCTTCAGCACGACGAGTCTCCGCATCACGAAGTTGTAAACTTAGTGAGTCTAACATGGCGTCAGACGCTCCGTGAGCGTCGTATGACATCGTCTGTAAATACAAAATTATTTAAATAGTCATTTTCTGTGGTTAGTTACGGTTTTTAATAATTATGCATAAATATATTTGGAGTTTTACTACCAGTAGCCAATTTCTAAATTAAGCAAGGTTTTATAAAGATCGTCGGTGGATTTTCAAAAGTTTACCATTTATGAACTTTTTTCCGAAGTTTTAAGCCAATCGGAGTAAAATTCTATGAGAGAGAGAGCTTTTTGATACTCCTCTCATTCGGTTCTACCGGCCGGGAGCGTTGTAGGTATATCGAGTTTAGGCAGTTGCTTAGATATTGTTTCTCTCTCTATCTCTAATCCCTATAGTCGTTTGTTAGGCTAGAACAACAGGATTCCTTAGACATTGCAATTGCAACAGGACCTTTGCTTTACGGGACTGTAATCGACAAATCCATGCAAATTATACAAAACATTTTTCTCCATTTTATTCCTACTTAAAACAATACTTTAATAGTTTTTTTCTCAAAACTATATTTTTGAAGTCGGTAGACATGATTTCTCTAAAACTAATGCACCGATCTTGTTGAAATTTTGGACACTTCTTCTAGATAACATTGACTATAATGATTGGACGAAGGATTTTTTTTTTGATCGCAACTTATTTTATAAGGCAATAAATAAATGGTCTGGATTTCACCGAAAATCGTACTGCTTTTCATAGAGGTTTGCCAAAAATTCAAATGTAAATTATTTTTTAATCCTCCGCTCAATCACGAACTATACTGACCTACTAACAGAAAATCTGTGGTTTTCTGATTTCTGACAAAGTTATGATGAATTATCCTGACCACAGCGAGAGATACTTTTTTTAAGGGTTCTCCGAAACCCAGTTCTCCACGGCTGAATTTTCAAAGCTTTTGGATGAATATTTTATAAAATATTGTTTAAAGGTTGTTGTTTAATATGCTTGAAGTTTGAATTATTATATTAAAAAAAAATTAAAGAAAATATGTTTTTTTTTGCCCTTCAAAACCGTGTAACCTCTTAAGGGATTGTTATAACACTTATTGAAAATCCGCAGACCAATTCATTTCTACGTGTAATATGTTACAGCTACAAACATTCCTAACAAGCAAAATGCAGACATTTTGAAATTATCCTAGAAGCGGATCTACATCACCTACCGCCAATAGTCTGTTGCTAGTGAAATACTTTTTCTACCTCTAAACTAAATAATAAATAAACTACAGTCAAAATTTCGTAAAAAAAATACCTTAACGAATTTTTCGCATTAGAAGTGAACGTTTCCCACTACAAATTAACCGACCTTCATTTTGTAATACACTTTAGAGAATAACTAGAGCACCACTCATTCTTTTTTAAACTTTACTAACTTTCTATGCATTTCTGACAACACCAAAATGATATATCATAGGAAATCTAAGGAAAGCAATTTGTTCAATGACATATGTTACGTTCTACAACGTAAATACAGAAAAATATAATGGTGAAATATTATTTATCTTTTGTTGCACAACTATAGCACCACCGTAAACCATAATTAATTACACAAAGACTGTGCACTAAGAACAACCTTCATTTATATAAAAGTTTCACAATACATTTTCACAAAAGATAGGATAACTTAGAAATTACAGTATACATTGTATACCTGATTGTAGGTAGGTTTCTAGAAAAACGACCAGAATGCTAAATTATTCAGATTTTTCGGGGAGGGTGCAAATAACTTCGACGAGTGAATGCTGGCTTGTAACTTGTCTATTCCACAAGGCAGAAAAATCCTTATATCTGCCATAATCACTTTTCGGACAAATCTGTGGGAAACAAATGTCATGAATCTACATCTGTTGATAGATACGAAAATGATGATGATGAACTTACGATCAGGCACTTATAAAAGTATTGCAATAAAATTTTTAAATTCACCTATGAAAAATAATTTGCAAAAGTACCTAAAGGGGCTAAAAGTCCAAAACGCTTTCAAATCTAGCGAGTTCCAGAGGCCAAGACCCAAAACCAAAATGCAAATTAAGGAAATAATTCCGAGGTAGTTCAAGGATTCGCGGAAAGTACACAATATTTACATATAATGACTCTGTCCTCTACAGCGCTATTGAAATAGGCAGCGCAGCGGAGCCCAGGGATAAAAACTGCGTGCGAGGCAAAGCGAACATTGCTTGGATTATGTTGGAAATTGGTGTTGTGGAACATACACCACGTATATACGATGACCATAGTCATGACTTATGCCTAGCGTGGGCCAAAGTCATATAGTATCTTTGCCGTATTAACGGATCAGTTAGAAATTCTGCCTAGCTATGATTGAATTGGGCCTAGGCAAGATTTCTTTGAATGTGTCTGTACGAAAACCCAAACAAGGTAGGTAGTAGGACGTGTCATGGAACACATGCATAGTACACAAACGCGAAATACCCAGGTCGAATTTGTGTCGTTTACACGAGCAGCTACAATGACTACGTACATAGATACGATATCCATAGTCGCGACTTTGGCCTAGCGTAGCCCAAAGTCGCGATTATCTTTGCCGTGTATACGGGAAAGTCCCAACTTTGGCCTAGCCCCGATTGAATTGAGCCTAGGCTTGATATATCTGTATGTGTGTGGTCGATCCCTCAAATGTCACAAATTTTACTTGGACCCGACGATTTTATTTTTTTGTCTGATTAATGCCCTAGATTGATGAGGGAAGTGGTGTAATGACTGGTACCTAGGACCTACGGAATTATTTTTTAGTTTTTAGTACATTATCTACATCATTATTATCTTTATTTTCAATAAAACCGTTTAACTCAAATTTTTTTTTACTTGTTTTTTTTAATGTAAGTATAGACTGTCTCAACTCTATGATCCGCTATGCACTGTATTCTGTTTGTAAGGCCCTTTCATTTGATACCTATATTGAGGGGGTTGTGAGAAAATATGTAATCCGCCATTTAGTAGAGGCGGCCATCTTGGATTTACAATGGTACTGATTACATTAAATTGTATTGTCATCAGAACTAAAGGTGTGTACCAAATTTCACATCATTCTGTCGACAGGAAGGGGATTAAATTTTAACTACTAAATTTGACCCAAACAGGGCAAGCTAAATAAAACCGTTTAAAAAAGTTTAAACTTGATGGGCCAGATCGCTTTAACCGTTACTGGAGAAGCCTGCGTAAATAACCTAAGTAGTTTTCAAAGAGGAATTTTGTTGGCCGGTATTTTATAGTCTGGGGAGCCCATTATTAGAAAGACGTCTTTGAGTTTGCCTTTCTCAGTCCAAGATTGGACAAGTCCGAGTACACTAGCATCCTGCAGAGTCACTTGCTACCATTTTTTGAGACGAAGGACAAATTTCAATACTCCAAGGTAATATAATGCTCCCCTACAATACCAGTCATCTCACAAAGCAGTGATTTAACATTGATGGGATTGAAAAATGCTAAGTTCAGCGTACTCTTCAGACCAAAATCCTATCGAAAATCTTTGGGCTGTTCTTGTGTTTAAAGTGTGTGCGCAGATCTGACAGTATTCTACGATAAAAAAATTTCAAATCACAATTATTAAAGGCTGGAATGGGTTTGATACACAAATGATAAAGAATTTAGTGTACAGTATGCCAAGTCGAATTTTTGAGCTTATAAATAATAATGGAGTCCACATACTATGAATTTTACTTTTCTTACGATTTCATTAAATTGTTATATCATACTTTATAAAGTAATAATAAATTCATCAACATGGTGCCATAGTTATGCAACAGTCCTATGGTATATAGCCATTTGCCATTTATGTAATTATATTCTATTCTAGTAGGGGTATTCTAGTCTGGAATTTTGAAAAAATCGATTTTTTTTTTTTGCATATTTTTAAAGATCAGACCTTCAAAAATATATCCTCCAAAGGAATTTTTAAAATTCCAAATATTTACAGAGTTGTAGATATTTTAGTGACACAGCAAGTAAACCGGACCTGCCACATTGAATCGAATAATAGGCGGTAGACGTTCCCTGACTACCTGAGGGTGAATTATGCTACAGAAAGTCTTTTATACACTGTGTACAGTGCAGCTCAGTTTGTTCTGAGCTATCGTAAAGTACGTACTCTGTGTGTGTGCAGTTCAAAAATAAAAAATTGCTAGTGGTGATGTAAGTACAGACTGCCTACAACTTTGCTCAAATCTTTAAACGCGTTTTTCTCAAAACTACTTTTTCCAACACGGTTGACATTACGTCTCAAGTTCTAATGAACCAATTAACTTGAAATTTGGCGTCGAACTTCTTTACATATCTTTCCAGCGTTGGTACTAGAATTATGTAAAAATGTCGTTTTTTACTATTTTAAAAAAATTCAAAACTTTGAAAAAAAGGGCGAAAAATCAATTTTTTTTTTCAAACAGCCGCCATTTTGTGAAAAAAAATTTTTTTTTTCATTTCCCTAGTTCAGACGTTAACGACATTCTTACTGATTAAGAATCTTTTTTTCTTTTTTTTAAGATCACCAGAAGGGTTGGAATCATGTTAACGAGGACGCACCCTTATTTTTCACCCACCCCATCATCAGCCTGTAATTTTTTCAATTTTCAAAATTTTTTTTTTAAATATTTTTTTTGTATTATTAACATATTAATAAATATCTAGTAAAAAATGGCTAGTAAAACTATTCTTAGTTTTTTTTTATTGAATTTTAAAAAACACCTAAAATTTGTACTCCTAGACTAGAATACCCCCTTAAAGTGAATTGTGCAATTTTCGCAAAAATCTCAGCCTTTTGCAAGAAAAATATGCAATGTTTATTGTTGTTTCAAAATGTTCAAGAAAAACATCAGACAAAAATAAAAATAAGGTGGTGCTATAGTTAAGCTGTTAATAGCAGCAATGGTTTTTTATATATGTATGTATTTGTTTTATATCAGTCACTATTTCCAAGTAAAACTGCATGAAGTTGTCTGGCTTTCTCCCCTGTCATTAAGTCGTTAAATAGGTTCTAAAAATATTGCCTTGCCAATTGAATTAACATTTTTAGCGCGAACACGCTATAAAATCGTTTCCCCCCCATAAACCCATTAATATTATCCCGCTAAGTTCATACCGATATCCTTTTCGCCTCCAATCGGGAATGGCGTTCGGAGTACTTACGAATGTAAAACAGTAGTTAAGTAGCCCATTAAAACCCATTTCAATTGCAAATTGCGTGAAAGCTTTATTAAATCTCGTCCTATAAGGGTATCCAGAAATTTTCTTGTCGTGGGTTACCAAATCCGGGCAGAAGAAAAAAAAAACAAAGAGCACGGCTGGCAAAAACATGCGCATTTTTCCTCCGAAAAGGAACTTGGTAATTTTGCGTGCAGGCATTTTTGACTTATTACGCCATCAAATAAACTGGTAAGGCGAGCGAACATCATTAGGGCGAAAATAACTCCCTTGTAGTACGCTCCTGTGGTGCTCAAATTTACTTGAATTTATGGGTAGCAATTATAAACGCAATGCTACCAAGTTTATCTTCCAATAAATCACCGGCTAGAACAAAGTACTGCTGCTACTGCTGCTCTGAAGAGAATGTGGGACTAATTTTCCTTTTGTTAAAAGGGAAAAGTGCGATTACTGTGCAGTACGTTGCTACGCTGATTGCTGTTTAATTGCGGCGAATCGCGGAAGTGTTTTACTGCTGCAATTTTGCAAAAAATTACGAGGATGCTTACATATGGCCTTGCATTTACACATCAGCATAATTTTCAACATTATAATCCTACCCTCCAGCGATTCTTACAAAACTGCTCTATCTCTCGTAAAATCAATCTCTCAATGCATGAAATCAACTTGATCTCATTTGTGATAAAATTATATCCTTAAAACAATCCCGGGCGTAACCAGCAAAGAGAAGAGTTTCCACCTCTTTCATGTTATATCCCGTTTATCACCCAGACCAAACTTCTTCCTTTTTCAGACCAGTGACTTTAAAACGTTTGCCACAAACAAAAACGAAAGCCAAATCCTCGTCCTGCTCCTCCAAAAAAATGACATTTTGAATAGTTTTTGCTGATGGTAGCGAGAAGTTGAAAAGCCTTTGTGACTAAAATTGAAATGGATCCAAAAATGGTCCAGATAACTGGGACACGTTCGCACAGTTCTGGAAATCGAGCCATAAAACATCTTTAAGGCATGCCAAAACGATTTCGCAAGTGAGCCCATTTTTTGGCTGAGTTTGCTCTCTTGTCTAACCATGAGATGCGCTAGTGCTACACGTATACAAATTTTAGTGTGATTACATTCAAACTTTAATAAAAATTCTTGTGCTCCTCTTGTTCCATTGTCCTCATTTCAAAGAAGATGCACTGCCAGCTGATGGAATACCATTCGGGTAGCGGACGTACACGACACACATTTGCCTTTTTTTCGGTGAAAAATTAAATCGGGCGTGAGTTTAGAGTGTAATTAATTTCAACAAAAAATTCAATCGTATGCTCCTCTTATATCGTCTGGTCTAGATAAATAATTTTACCTTCGTACTGGAATTTTATTTTTGGTAGGATCGAGTACCAACTCCCGTCCGCTTTGCAGCGATACTTCTCGAGCAGAGATTCACATTGCGCATCATGGTGGAACACAGTGGCGAACAAATCTGCTCATGTTACTTTTTTAAACCTTTCTTAATCTGCTGTGCGGTACGTCTCGCTAAAACTCAAAAACGGCTAGACCGATTTCGATAATTTTGGTTTGTTTTGTTCGCTATAATACAGGGGAGGTTTAAAAAAAAAAATTCTGGAAACCCCAAAAGAAAAGCCGGAAAATCAAAATAATCGAAATTTCCGTTTTGTATAGGAAGCGAATTTTCCAACTTATCAACAATCATTATGAAAAAGGCAATTGGAGGTTTTCGGGGTCACAGATCTCGAGCTTGCATTCAAAATTTTGGAATTCAAGATGTCGGATCCAATATGGCGAACGAAAAAGTTAAACTCCAAGGGATTTCACTGAAAATCCGAACTTTTGTTTTTGGTTTGGGTTTTTGGTGTCACTGACTTTGAATCTGCCATCAACATTTTAGAAATCAAGATGGTGGATCAACATGGCGACCGAAAAGTTAAACTTCAAGGGATTTCCCTGAAAATCCGCACTAGGGAATATTCGGGATCACTGATTTCGAATCTACTATTGAAATTTCCAAATATGAGACCACCCCCACCCCGCTGGGAGATATAGGAGAGGGGTGCAATAAGGAGGTGGTGTAAAATGGAGAAAACTAAATTTAATAATACTGTTGGAAAATATCTAAAACATGTGCAAAACGCAAATAGGAAAACGCTGGGTCACATAGAAGAGGCGGTGGTGCAGTAGGGAGGCGTTATAAAATTAAGGAATACAAATATAATAGTATCCCAGGAAACGCCGGGTCCGGGCAAGCTAGTACATTAATAATAATTAATCAAAAATTTAATGTTTTCCTACTGCTCACAAAGGTTTATAAGAAATTTGTCCATTCAATTTCTAAAAATTGAAACATATTAGGTTAGTTTGCATTAATTATCCTGTAACTAATCAGCCACCTGAAGAAGGTGGTTAAACCCCCATTCAGTAGTAGGTGCTCCATCCAAGCTTTAAAATAATTTAATTTTGATTAATTGATGTTATTTCAAACATGTTGTAACTCGGTTCAAAGAACAGCCTCCATGTTGATTACAGGTGCTCTTAGGATTACTTTGTCCAAGGCCCTGCATACTATTCTCCACTTTCTTCCAGTTGAACTTGGCAAGCAAACAGCAGCTTGTACAGCCGCTGGATACGTACGGATTATGGGACTTCCAAAATACTCCGCTCACGTGCTTCTAGCTTGGAGATTACGTCATACCTAGGCCCAATTTTGACAACAGATTTAACCCTTATCGCGTCCAGAGGGGAATGGTAAGAGGGCCGTGTCATGCAAGATACTAAATTCGGTGAAAATCTTCACGGATGGCTCGAGGATGAAAGGCAAGGTTGCTGGTGGAGTCTGCTCCGAGCCCAGGGAATTCCAGGCAGAGATGGTGGCGATCTTAGAGGCACTAAACTGGCTACGTAGGGACGCATCATGACATCTCTATTCTCATTGACAGCCAGGCCGCTATCAAAGCTCTTACGCGGGTTTATACTACCTCCAGGGTAGTCGCGGAGTGCCGTTCTGCGCTCAATCATTTACCAAGAGGGTAAATATTAACCTCGTATGCGCACCGGGACACAGCGACATCCCGGGAAATATTAGAGCTGATGAGCTTGCTAGCTGTGGGAAAACCCTACCGGAAGCGGGCATCATCCAATTTATAGGAGTTCCGCTCGCTTCTCATAAACTGGAGATCAAACGATCGTTTGTAAAGATCGCAGATAGCAAGTGGAAACGCGAAAGCACTTGCGTGGCCACCAGACAAATTTGACCAACCCTAGACCGTATGAGGTCAAACGATCTCATCTCGCTTAAAAAGAACGCCATCCGCAGTGTCGTAGTGGTTATCACTTGACACTGTCTAATAAGTACGCATGCCAGAAAGCCTGGTGTCCCATTCTATGCCTTCTGCGGAAGCTGCCTGAATGAGGAAGAAGAGGAAAATATCACGCATCTCCTATGTCACTGCCCTGCTCTTACTATTCGCAGACGCTGTTATTTGGGCTCGTTCTTCTTTGATGATCCGTCAGACCTAAGTTCAATGAACATCTTGAACGGTTCATCACAGCTATAAGTTGATTTTGTGATTAGTCGAAGGGTCCCCCCCCCCCCCCCCCCCCCAAATGTGGTATCACAATGGTTCCCTTGGCCTAAGTGTGCCTTTGGGCAGCCACGTTAGCCTAACCCAACCTATGGTATAATGCTCTAAATATTTCCGCAAAAATTTTTTGAGATAATAGTGAGTACCAGCATGGCTTTGTGAAGGGAAGATCGACAGTGTGTAACCTTCTAACATTCTCTTCTTATTGTATTAATAGAATAGAAAATGGTGGACAGATGGTTTGTATTTACATTGATTTCATTAATTGATAAGATAAACCATAGAGTTCTGATTCTGATTTTTAAGCTGAAGCTTCTAGGTTTCCCAAAAATATTCCCGATATAATACCTCAGGTGTTCCGCAAGGGAGTCACTTGGGCCCTCCTCTTTTCATTTTATTCACTAAAGACGCGAGTTCGATTTTACGTTACTCTAGAATTCTTATTTATGCTGGCGACGCCAAGATATTCCGCAGCATTAGCAATTTTAACGACTGTTTGCTAAATGAGGACTTAAATGATTTCTTCGCGTGGTGCAAAATAAATTATTTATCTTTAAAGGTAGGTAAATGTCTTATGTCTTTTTCCCGAAAAAACAATACTATTCCTCGTTACCTCTCGGATGGTAGTGAGTTAGCTCGTCTTGAATCATTAAAGGTCTTGGGGGTAACATTTAACCCCAAATTTACCTTTGACGACCACATTAATAATATTATTAATAAAGCAAACTCTTTGCTTGGATTTATCAAGACATGGTCGAAGAAGCTCAACGATCCTTTTGTCACCAAACTCCTGTACATATATCATCTTTGTTCGTCCTGTCTTAGAATACGCTAGTCCTGTTTGGTCTTCTTTTTATTGCTTTCATTCCGACAGTATTGAATCGGTCCAAAGACGCCTCTTGCTGTTTGCTCTTAAGGGTCTTCCTTGGGCCGATTCTCTTTCCTTGCCACCATATATTGACCGATTAAAATTAATCTAAATGGTAACGCTTCGCGAACGACGCATGATCGCAGGAATCGTCTTTGGCTACAAAATCTTGACGGGCGATTGTGATTGTCCGGAATTGTTGTCTTTGTTCGGTGATTCTTTTTTCAGGTACTTCAATCTGCTTCATTTATAAATTTTACCGTATGTTCTTCCGCACTGTATGTTATCCTCCGATAGCGCGGCGCTTCATAGGTTTCATTAGACCCCACTTCAAGGCCAAATGTGAACTCAAAATAGGTGTGTTCTTTTCACAGTCTGGACCGGATCATGTTTACCAGTAATTTTTGTATTGACTTGAAATGAATGAACAGTTTTTTATTTTTCGAAAAGAACATCGAATTTACTTGACGTATACCCACTTTGCGTCAACTACTCCAATTAATTTTTCAGTTCATGATTTCAAATTTTGATGTGTAAAACTTATGACAACTTGATTCACTTTCGCACTTTTCGCACTTTTCCCTCTCTATCAACGTGTGCCGGGTCCTCATAGTTTTCTCATAAAATAATATATGTAGTTTAATTTAATTTTCTTGCGAAATACAAAATTTTATTTTTTTCAAATTTAAGTATGAAATTATTTTATTTCATATACCTTAGTTTCTCGAAAGAATTTTATTAAGTGTAAGACCTCATTTCACATCTAGTAAATAAATTTAATAAACTTAACCGGGTATGCTATTTATGGAGTTACAACCGCTTATAAGTACTTCTGTAAAATATTACAATAACCTTTCAGCACGCCTGTGCCGCCTTGCTGAAAATTAGTCCAGTTTCATGGGCTGAATACTACTACAAACACACATAAACTGCTATACATTACAATCTCCTCTGTGGCGTCTCATAGTCCGGTAAAAAACTCGAATAGGCGGTTCCCCATAATTTAAAAAATCGCTACTCTTTCGTGCGCCCTAAAGTCTAGGCTACAAGTGCAACGACTAGAAGCAGCATCTTCCTTGCGAGGAACACACTAGATCAATTCCTCTGTCGCATTGTTGGGTAGGATAAGAATGGATTAATTTTCAAAAACTCAATTAATTTTAGAGAAACAGTTCCACGCACATTGAAGAAGTTACTCATTGTTCCTGTCGCTCACCTCACAAAGTAATTGCCACTAATTTGTGCTGCAATGAAATTAACATAGAGTACAGAAAATGACATCAGCGCGAGGGGGCTTTTATCAATCGATAGGTATGACCTGAGTATCTACTTCACAATAACATTAAACCCCATGGGGGAAACAGGAGGGTAAAAAGTCTGGGGGAAATAGGATATTAGTTTTATACTTCACAGACATTTTGCTAAAACATTTCACTTTTTTAAATATTCGTAAAATGATTTTCGGTATTGTGTTTTTAATCCGAACTAGGAATGTTTTGTTTGAATTTGAAAAATCGGCCAAGTGTGTGTCGGATGTGCCAAGTCTATCAAATAAAACTTGTTTCTTAACAAACTGTAAGAAATTACGAGTTGTGAAGTTCAAACCGATTTCTTCCCCAACGAAACCGTATTGGTTTTGTCAAAATACATATATGTATAATATATTATGTATGTCTGTCCGTTTGTCAGAGCGTTGTAGTTCGTATACTATAAATGACTTGAAATGTTCAAATCTATGTATATAAAAATGAATTGCTGTGCGTTAGTCTCGCTAAAACTCAAAAACTGCTTGACCGATTTTGATAATTTTTTTTTGATTTGTTCGCTATAATACAGTGGAGGTTTAAAAAAAACAAAATTCGGGAAACCCCAAAGGAAAAGCCGGAAAATCGAAAAAATCGAAATTTCCGTTTTGTATAGGAAGCGAATTTTCCAACTTCAAGGAATCTTTATGAAAAAGGCAATTGGAGGATTTCGGGTCGCAGATCTCGAGCTTGCATTCAAAATTTAGGAATTCAAGATGTCGGATCCAATATGGCGACCGAAAAAGATAAACTTCAAGGGATTTCCCTGAAAATCCGAACTTTTGTTTTTGGTTTGGGTTTTGGGGTCACTGATTTTGAATCGGCCATCAAAATTTTGGAAATCAAGATGGTGAATCCAATATGGCCACCGAAAAGTTATACTTCAAGGGATTTCCCTGAAAATCCGCACTAGGGATCACTGATTTCGAATCTGCTATTCAAATTTCCAAATATGAGACCACACCACCCCGCTGGGAGATATTGGAGAGGGAGTGCAATAAGGAGGTGGTGGAGAAAACTAAATTTAATAATACTGTTGGAAAATATCTAAAACATGTGCAAAACGCAAATAGGAAAACGCTGGGTCACATAGGAGAGGCGGTGGTGCAGTGGGGAAGCGTTGTAAAATTAAGGAATACAAATTTAATAGTATCCCGGGAAACGCCGGGTCCGGGCTAGCTAGTTACGTGTATAAATGTTTCCTGAAATGAAAAATAGCCTGTTGGATTTACATACCTATGTATGTAAAAAGGGCCAAAATTTTTTTTAATTAGGTACGTGAATTGCCGTTGTAAAGACCCTTTTAAATAAAATAAGACTGTGGTTTTCCACTTCGACAATTTTAGAAATAAATTAAATAAATTGAAATTGTGCTTTAAAGAAATTTAAAAAAATTTAATGTAAATACGAAAAAAATATATGTGTATAGGTATGTATATACAGAACCAACTTGATCATGACCGAGTTTGATTAGCTCCCGACAATTACCGACATCTGGGATTTTTATAAAATTGTCTTCGAAATGGAAAAAATTGCTGGAGCTGAATTCTCCGTTACATTTTAAATTCACTCATTAATTGAAGAAGAAGTAGACAATCGCCAGACTTATTTTACACCCTCGGATCAGTCTATTTATAAGCATCTAATTCATGTCGATCCTTTTTCCCATACAATTTTAATATAAACTTCACTAGGAACGTCTACGTTATATGAACTTCGGATGTGTTCTACATCTACATAAACAAATTTGCTTAAACGACTTATAATCATATTTACCACTTAAACTCAAATTAAAATTAATTGCTACTTCTACGAAACCTACACTTTGTACGATAGGAACATAGAAAGCGACTTACCTTAATAGTAGTGGATCGATTTCTTCTAACAGGATTCAATATTTAGCTCTGCAGCTCTAAAGCGGCTACAGCAGAAAATGCTTTCTTTAATTTCACAAATAACTTACTAAGCAGGCAACAACATTTACACATACAATTGCATTTTTTTTTTAGAAAACAACAAATAAAAAAAACTTCAAAAGGGATTTCATGTAAGTCATTTTCGCTGAGGACTTGTTCCACTTATCGAGTTCATTTAACAAATTTTACCTCCATAACGAGTGATTCGGTAAAAACTTCACCTATACGAGCGGTAGATTCACGAGATTATCAATTATTCACGCACAAAATATTCATTATTAAAATTTTTCATGGTTATGCATATTTTACACTGGGAGAGAGGAGAAAAAAAATCAATTCATAAAGCAAAGAAACTATGAAATATGCACGGAAACCTTGTGTAACACAAGTTTGTATATATTACGGATGGAAGGAAGGAAATTTTCGTATCTCAGCGAGTAAGGGGTCCTTTTCTCAACAGTCGCCAGGAATAGATACGACGCTAATTACAGGTGTATGCGAAGGACACCTCACAGTCGGCCTGCATTGCATGGCACTGTGCATCGCTTCGCCACAATATCCAACGAAAAAAAAAACAGTTTCTTCAGGTCTTTCCACACAGCAAAATAAAACATATATTACATAAAAACCGAAGATAGAAATCAGGGGAGAAATAGAACACTGAACCGAAGTCTTACTTCAACAGACATTAACTACACAAATAGCTGAGTTCGCACTGTCTCATACTACACAACAGGAACATACAACATGCACCAGATACGGCTTGCTTGCAACATACAAAACATTATTTGATTTTAGCGCTGTCGTCGCCGGGCAGGACGTGACATGGGATGCAATACACACATTTATTTTGTACTCATTGCAAGCATATTTCAAACGCCCAAACAACTGCTACAAATTGTGAAACCATTTTAACGTGAACAAACCTCAAACGGATATAATACGATGGAAATTTTCTTTCTACGGGAATTTACAGCATCCCAACAATGGCGGACTTTTTCCAATATTCCAATTCCAGTTTCATTTCGTACACGTACACACTATACGTATAATAGAGGCATAAAATACGAGCGAGCAAAATGTGTATTTTGCTCTTCCTCTGTATATTTTCCACGTTACTTTTCTTGTCCTCTCTCCGGATTTTCCTCCGATTTTCAGTTGACTGAGAGAGTGTGAGCGTTCTGCAAATATTGAAATAATTCGCTGCTTCGTTTTTTTTTCTTATTGCCTTTTTGCCTTCTCTCCCTATTACACTTTTTTCCTTCTTGACGTCGGTAACACTTCTTTTTTGTAGGTTAAAGTTTTTCTTTAGATTATTTACAGAAGAACAAGAGAAATAATTACACAAAGAAATTTTTATAGTAAGTGAATTTGTGTCACTGTGAAACGCGTTCGTGTAGTGTGTTTTGTTCATGTTTTTTTTTATGGTTAATATGAAATTATGAAAAGATGTGAGGTAGCAAAATGAAGGTTGTTTAAATTATGGAGAACGCATGAACGATAAAGTTTAAAGGTTTTAAAGTCTGGGGAGTATTTTAAAGTAGAAGCGCCTTTAAATCTTCCCAGGGTTTGAGAAAAGATTACCCGGATCAATCGTCATTTTCATTAAGTGCGCGTATTCTCTCTGTTATTTTCCCTTAAAATGCGGACATTGTTCTTCAATTGTAATATGGCGCCTACTATGTATATATAGCCCACATGGATCCTAGAACCCTGTTGTCTTATCTACACTTTCTAGACGAAGTTTTAAAATTTAGTCGCGACTCACGTTTTACGATTCCAATTTCTCAATTCATCTCTCTATTGGTTTAACAAATTTGTCCTTTTTAAAGTGCGACCTTTTTATGCTTAATACTCTAATTACTTCACTGAGGGTATACAATATACATAAATATATTCTTGTTAGGTCGATAGTAACATAAGATTGAAAAATGTGTGTTTGGGCTTTAATGTTAACTAGTGTGAATGTAAGTTCACTTCTGTGGGCGAAATATGATCTAATCTCAGCTGGGAAGTATTTTTTGATATGAGAACTACGCGTATCCTGGCTAACATTTCAGTGACCTTGATTTTTTTCTTCGCCTGAAAGAGTCCTTTCCTCAAAAAAAAAACATTTTTTTGGACGTATTCTTATTTTAAACGTTTTTTTTATATAAAGGCACACATTTCTTTAGTCTAAAAAAACTGTGCGGCAACAATAAATCGAAAACGCGTAAAAGGATATATTTTCGTGACTGGCGACTTCAGAATATTCTGGCTCAAAAAGTTTGCCCTAGATGTGAAATGTTATACCTTTCTTTAGTAAAGGTGCACATGTTTTCTTAAGCAGACCAAAATTTCAGTAACCGGAGATTTTTTGGACATACATTGGCATTCCGCATAAAAATTGTTTCTTTTATGTCACGTAGTTTAATATTATATGTTATTCTAAAGTGGCCATTTTAAGACTGATTTGCTGGGATTTTATATTTTTGGGCTAGCGAGGGCAAACCGTTTTTTTTGGTTTGCACTAATGATAGCTAAGAACAGTAAGTACATAGTTCTTTCTATGCGAAAGCACCTGTGGCTGCGAAAATCACCTCCAAAGTGCAAAATATTAGTAAAAGTATAATAGCATTTTCGTTAAAGCGCAAAAATTATCAAAATTAATTTTATTCAGTGTTAAATTCCTAGGTGCCAGAGCACATACCACGGCTTTTTAAAAATAAATAAAGAACAATTTTTTAACAAAACTTGTACACTGCGGTACCCCTAATTTCGTGATTACTAACAAAATTCTCAGAAATCCACATTTGCTTCCAATAAGACCCTGTGACTCAAAACTATTGCGCTCATATATCCTTCCTGTGTATGTATTATGTTTTCTTTAGGCCGCATTTCAAGGCAGGGTAGCATTTCGTGTGGAAGTACACACATTTCGAGGGAATTTTTGTTGCTTGGCGACTTGCATCCTATAGACTGAATAATTCACCCCTCAAATCTAAAATATATTTTTTAATGCATTTGTAAATTATACCATGAAAGCAAAGCGATTCAAAGTAAATAAATGGTCTTCGACTTAAAGTCAATTGTTAAAATAGGTCTAGAAGGCAGGAAACATTTCAAAACAGTCCCAGAAAGCTAACGTTTTTAACGCCGGTTTCCCAACACCTCTAATATCAACATCTCATGTTAGTCACTATTAGTATTTATTGTGGGATTTCACCAAACTGCCTTACATACAAAATTCGGATTAGATGTACACCTAAAGCCAATAAAAAATACTGTTGTGAATTTGTGACTCACGGGTGCGTATTCCCATTTGGAAGAGCGTTTTTATTTAAAGAAAGCAGATAGCACTGCACATACCAGCAAAGTATATAAAGCTGGGAATAGTTTGGAAATAATCCATTATGTAAGTATTTTAAAATGCCTAGTAAGTCGAACAATTGTTGTTTTAATTGGGATAAAACCTTGACCTCAAATCACGCCCCCAGGGAGTACCTAAAATTTGAGTGAATTTAAAAAAATTCAGAGAGTCCAGCTGCAACTTCTTAGGCAGACTTAGTACTTACTCCTAGTTTTATTGATTGTCTCAATTAAATACTGAAATACTTTTCTATATACATAGTCTCAATTCAAGTGATGCCTTTTTTTCAAAACTAAACTAAACTATACCTTGACGAACAAAACGAAATGTTGAACATTTCTGAAATGAAACAGAGTAGCACTTGCACTCGCAAGTTTATATTATAGTGGGCTATTACTATTATGAATCCACTCCTCTGTGGCCTTGATATTTTTGGATTCTGAAAAAAAATTTCTAAATTACACAGAACCAAAAACCGCATGGTGTGCAATTTCTTCTCATCAAACCGAATTGTAAGGGCACACCCTAAGAGCACCGAAACTTATAATTTTCTACAAATGTAATCCAAATCACTGAAATAAACTTTTTTACCGAAGATTTCGCAAAAACCTGATGCACACAAACACACAGAGTTTAAGAAATCTTCGATTTAAAAATAACCGATGAAGGATTTGACGAGTAACTGGACTTTGATGTCTATTATTATTTTATCGTCACTCAAACTATAGATATTTTTGAAACCGATAAGTAGTGGAATATAAGACAGCAGAAAGCAGCAACCACAATAAGGGAATTATAGCTCACCGCACACATATATTGTAAAAGTAGGACGGTCTCCAATATGGTCTGGAAAATTGTTTTATTTTTCCTTATTTTTTACTTTGGTGGTGGGGGAATTGAGAAAATCGAGAAAATTGTGCAGTGTGTGGAGTAAAGTGATGAGTTAGTGTGTTAAATTTTATAAAAATTTCTTTGTATGGGGCAAAACCTGGAATAAGTGGAAAACTTTCTAAGAAGAAGGAAAAGCTCTCTTTTTCTCAATAGAAAGGTACAGCTTTTCCTGTCCCTGATTTTTCGCTAAAATGTGAATAATTTCGAAGAACTTTTAATTTTATTTGATTTTTAACCTCGATCACCAAAGAGCACTTTTTCTTGAAACAGGGAAAATACCCCTTTCTCGATGCAGAGGTGGTTGGATTTTTTACCTTTGGATGCACTGCACTTGTATATATATATATCTATTTTTTTGCCCGTTTCTTTCAGTGATAACCGTTTAGTTTTACTGATTTTCCATCTATGGCGAATAACGGAACTTCACTGGCTATAGCAAGTTTTCACTTCGAATTGTATCTGTGTGATATCAGATTGAACCAGATAAGGTCGCCCGCTTGGCCACTTAAGCGAAGCTTTTTCTTCCGCACACCGCAACAGAAAAAAAAAATTTAGATCCTCATTAGATTTCGCTCACAGTTAACTATCTTCTTATTTAAAGTAGTGATATTTAGCAAATATTTTACATTTAACAATTAAATAGAAAATCTAGAGGATTAAAACGGCCCGCCCGCTCCCATAAAAAATGGGTCACTATCCGCTGCCGTTACGGAATACTACTCAACTCGTATATGGCGACGACCGACAATGATTGTTGAAAACATCGATTTTAGGGGTTAACTCCACACGGCCCCAAAATATTCGCTCGCCTTGCGCTCACTCTCCCCGGCTAAAACTAGGGGAATGGAAGTCTATCTCATTTTCCATCTCCCTATGCCCACTAAAGCAGTGATGTCTCCCCATATATGGCTGCACAGACGCAGGGAATGCGTGTGATAACGTTCCTTACTCGGGCACCCTTAAGTGTTAGCTCAAAAAAAAAAATTTGTTCAATGATTTCCTGGAGCTCCCTATCCACGCATGACTCACTGGAAAAACTCCCTCTAAAACTTCTTTCCTTTCATGTACAGTCCAAGAAAACGAGGCCGTCTTCCAGGCATCTTCCAAATGACAAAACGAAACCTTTTGTGATAAACATATTCACTTTTGGCCATTGGACGCATGCGTCGCTGCAGTCCACCAGTTAAAATGAGAATTTGAATGAGCACTATTGTGCACCTGCACTAAGGATTTCCCACAGCACTCAGATAGACATGTGCCACAATATCAACTAGGATCCTCTCTGTCACAATTTTTAAAGTGTGCGACATCCGGCTGTAATCCACGCACAGATGCACCTGCCCACGACAAATTCCATCCTACTTAAATTTATCAGCACCTATCCCGTAGTGTTACGTCCACGCAATGGTGACATTTTCCCAGATGCCCTTTAGATTTTACACAATGTGGGATGCGCTCTGACACTTGTTAATTTGATTTTCCACCCTTGTAGACTAAATGGTGTAATGGGATGCTCGAAGACCTTCATTGCCGTCGCACTCCCAATTTATGATCGTGCCTAATACCCCACCGACGCGTGCTAAGATTAGATGTAATGCAGCCGCTTGTGGGATGATTAGAACCGCTCATACAAAGTGCCTGTAGAAATAGAACTTAGATCTGTCAAAATCTCCCATTAAAGCCCTCCTATTAGGTTTCTAATTACTTTCAGTAGACCATTCTGTCTAGAGAAATATTACGCAGTTCGCTAACTGACAAGAAAAACCTACCACCCTTACTGCATTGGAAGCGAAAGCTGTTCTTTTTTCGACTTCAGATAACTACATCCCTAGGCAAGACGAGTCCGGGCGCCGGGGATTATATGAAGGGAAAGGGAATAAAACCACCCACTGTCCCGGCAGACTCAGACCCTATTATTAGACAAGCTCCTCTGAATGAATTGCACTCCTGACGTCATTTGCACTCCAGTAAATTTACAAATACGCACACTGTTCACCAGTTGTGCGACACAGTCAAGGCTCTACCCCTTTTTTTGTCCGCATACAATCGGAGCCGTCCACCAGAATGGATAGAATCTAACAATCCGTGGCCCCAAAACGACTCGATTTTCGCAAGCCTGCTAGTGTGTATTTTCGGACGTGCGCAATGCACCCTTTCTCATTTTTGTGTCCGTTCCCAGCGTTTCATATCGGTGCAAATGAAGTGTGAGAATCATCACTTCTTTCTCATTGAGGAAAATTGATTTTCCAAGCAAACCCCCAATATTTACTGGGTTCTTTATGCAAAAGGAAGGAACGGAAAACACAGAAATTGTCGCCATAAACCTTCATTTAATTCAATCCCTTCAGCAACTAGCCTTACGAGATTATCGTATTCACTTGCGTCTGAACTTTGAATTTTCCGCGAATTTTCCATTCTTTACTGGGATGAATGGGCCTAGAGCAACAAGTTGCCTCTGGGAGATTGACTTATGTTTTCGCCTTCATTGAGTGTGTGACGTGTTTCACTCACAAAATGAATTGAACCTTTTATAAACAAAATACGTGTGTACTTAGACATTGCGCGCCTGTGCCTTAAACCTAGTTTTACAGATATTTGTGATTGGCACTCAAATTTTGCATTAATCATGAATTTCAGCGTAACTGTTATTCATACTGAGAGCAGTGTAGAAAGAAGGCTTGGATCGGATAGATGCATTTGGCAGAGTTTTCATCAAAATATTAAGTGCGGTTTTCGGTAATAAGTAGACAGCCGACAGGCCAGTTAAGAAACCGTAACGTGACTGCTGCTATGTTGCACTGTAACTTGGGAGGTGGGACAAACAATTAAGGAAATTTGGTATCATGTTTTAGTGCTCACTTGCATGAACTACTCCTACTTTTTCTCCTAGACATCATGTACTTTCTCTAAATCAACAGACTGATATCAATTCTTGCTCATTTTAAAACGAACACATCTAATTGTAAGACAAAACCCACACCACATAAAAATTAACGCAATAACTACGATTAACTATAAACCCAAATAAGAAACTAGAAATAATTTTTGAAAACCGAATAATTTATAGCATGAATCCGCATTCACAACAACCAAATTTTTTATTGTTTTTAGACATAAAATTATACGTCGTATGTTATATCGTACCTCAATATTTAGGTATAGTACTAGTTTGCCCGGACCCGGCGGCGTTGCCCGGGATATTATTAAATTTTTATTCCTTAATTTAACACACCATCTCTTGTGCACCCTCTCTCCTATACGTCCTAGCGGGGTGAGGCTGGTCTCATTAAATCAGACATACATTCATACATGACTCTTCCATACATCACTCTCAACTATTCTTAATAATTGTTTTTACAATAATAATTCAATTTTTTCATTTATTACCAATCGCCATCAGGGGCAAGAAATTTCCCCGTTCTCAAAAATTGCCAACTTTGTAAACTTATAGTTTCTACATTTATTAATATTTTCATCCCAAATTTCCCACACCTTGCCAAGCATGTTTTCCATTTTTTCAAATTATTTTGACACCCTTACTCCAACCACTCTATTCCCAAAAAGAAACAAAAATTAATAGTAAACTCCACCTATCCTATCTCAAACACACTTTATTCCATTTTACTGAAAAAACTATTAAACATTAAATCTTCATATATGTATTTACGTAATTATACTACTCTTCAAGGCGCTTCCATTAAGCTGATCCCCAATACACTGCGCTTATTAATTACCGAGATATTTCAATTTTTCTTCTTGTTTTCGAAAAATAACCCATTCGACTTTTTTTATTTTCACGGGTAAAATTTTTTGTTTACTCTTTCGAAATGTTTTTCTATTTTCGTTTTTCACATATTTTGAGATATTTTCCTAAAGTATTAGTAAATTTACTTATCTTCATTTACACCCCCCTTTTCCTTCATGTCCCCAAGAACCCCTAGAGCGGATCTTCATGGACATTGAAGTTTAACTTTTTCGGTGGCCATATTGGATCCCCCATTTTGAATTTGGAAATTTTGTTGACATACTATTCGAAATCAGTGCCCCCGGAAACATCCTAGTGCGGATTTTCAAAGCAATCCCTTGATGTTTAACTTGTTCGGTCGCCATATACTATATAGGATCCGCCGCCATCTTGAATTTCGATTTTGTGTGTGTGTGTGTGTGTGCGTGTACGCGTGTGTGTGTGGGTGTGTGTGTGTATGAATTACTATTTGATGTGTCGCTACGAATAAACCAAATGATTGCTTGTTTGTCCACATTTTATCTTCCATTAGATTTCAGTGGCCACATACATAAGGGGTTTCCCAATAGGGATGACTTGGTTTTGATAGCTCGTGGCGGCCATATTTGTTTATGTTTTTTTGAAAAGTCTATGCAGTTATGGTTAGTAAGATTTGCGATTTTATCGTGATACGTTTCACTTTGATCCAACGCTTGGAAATTGTCCAAAATTATTACGCAAATTCGCATTCTCTTGCCGGAACTGTAAGAGCGCTTCGTGCAAAAAACGCTCGTCATAATGCTCCTTCTGAGCGCGCTATAAGACGCATAATAACAAAGTTTTGAAAGTGAATTCACTCTTCACAATACAAAGGTGCCTGTAAGACAAAGAAATGACCCAAGTGAACAAAATATTGCCGCCGTTAAAGCTATGTTAGTGTTCGTGAAAACTCAAATGCGTCTGTTCCGCGCCGTTCTCAAGAGTTGGGGCTCTCCAGGGTGACAACCTGGCGAATTTTGTGTTGGATTTGGGTCTGCATTCTTATGAGATAGCATTGGCATAAGAACTCAAGCCAACCGACCATCACATTCGTCATCAGTTCGCTGATTGGTCACTGGAAATGTTGGAAGCCGACGACGATTTTCATCGCAAAATCATCTTCTCAGATAAGGCTCATTTCTGGCTCAATGGATTCGCCAACAAGCAAAATTACCGCTATTGGAGTGAGTCAAATCCACGAGTGGTTCATGAATCACCATTGCATCCACAAAAATTGACCGTTTGGTGTGGATTATGGTATGGCGGAATCATCGGACCTTATTTCTTTCGAAATGATTGAATTGATGCGGACGACATTTATTTCCAACAAGACGGTGCACCGCCTCACACTTCCCGACTTAACATGGACTTATTGCGCGGTAAGTTCGGTGAGTCGTTAAATTCCAGAAATGGTTCCATCGCTTGGCCGCCTAAATCGTGTGATCTAACGCTCTTGGTTTATTACCTTTGGGGCCACATTAAGTCGAAGGTTTACAGCAACCATCCTACAACTCTTGAGGTTTTGAAAGCCAATATTTGTCAAGGCATAGCTGAGATACCGGCCGAAATGATGCACAGAGTCATCGAAAATTGGCGTGAGCGGATGAACGTGTGCAAGAGGAGCCCCGGTGACCATTTGGCCGATATTTTATTCAAATCGTAAATCGCATAAAATGATCTTTCAAATAAAGAAATCAGAACTATTTTTGTTCCAAATCGTGTGTTTTATTCAAATTTAAAGTTCGGACGTTCTTATTGGGAAACCCTATATATAAGATTGCGTGTATTTTTTTCTTGTAGGTTTCCGTGGCATATGTATGTCCAAAGCAAATATTTCTCAGAATAACCTCATTTATGACATATTTTAATTTAATCGAAATTGGAAGTAATGCAGTTATTTATTTAAATCAGCTTAATACAAGCTATGCAAACATACATGCATGCATACAAACATACAAACATAGGAACTTAAAGACTAGAACTAAACTAGGACTTATTAACTAACAGGGACAAAGAAGGGGACTTTAAGAGGGACCATTGGAATTTTTTAAGGGAGGACTTGGCTAGGTCAAAGTTAAACGAGGGTGTGGATCATCCTTGAAATTGGGTCGGAAAAGCCACAATTGGTGTAGTGAAGGGAAGGGCGGAAGAGAGGTACTGATCTCAGGCGACGGGGATTGGTGTGGAGGGATATCAGCTGCAACAATGAGGGGCAGTCAATGACACCGGTGAAGAGCTGGTGAATGAAGGTAATGTCGGCAGATTCGATTCTATTAATGTACGTTGTCTGAGTAGGAGACCATACCTGACTGGCATATTCAAGGATGGGTCGGACAAAAGAGACATAAAGGGATTTGGCAACGGGTTTTTGAATTCGATGGACCAGCGCTTCACAAACCTGAGGGCGGAGTTAGTTTTAGCTAATGTATTGTCGATGCGAGAGCGAAAGTTAAGCTCGCTATCACAAATGACGCCAAAATCATGGAGAAAGACAACTGAAAGGATATGCTCGCCAGACAAAAGATAGACTCTAGGGTGGGAGGGAAGACGTTTATGGGAGTAGGTGATAGCTTGGCATTTAGGGGCATTTAATTCCAAAAAGTTTTTGTTGCAGCAAATGCAAAAAGAATCTAAGTCTACTCGTAGGAGGGGCGGTCAAGCATGGAGGAAAAATGTTTGGAGATATTTATATCATCGGCGTAAATTGAAAGGTTTGAGTGTTGCACTCAACATTGTTTACGGACATAATGAAGATAAGTGGACCCAGATGGCTGCCTTGAGGTACACCTGAACGGACTACAAAAGGGTTAAGGGTGACCGAGTCGAAAAGAACACTGTATTGACGTAGGTTTAGGTAGGACTCCATCAAAGAAAGAAAACACGGCTGGAAACCAAGGGAACGTAGCTTAAAAAGGCTTTACTGAAATCAGTGGCAACAACATCGACTTTGTCACTATTTTCCAGTATACATAATGTTCTGGAGCCGAAGTCAGTGAGGTTAGTCGTAGTTGACCTGCCTTAAAGAAAGCCATGTTGGGACGGGGAGAAAATGGACTTGCAATGAAAGAACATGGAGTTGTTCAATTTTTTCAAAGAGTTTAGGTATGCAAGATAATTGCGCTATGGGACGGTAGTTGGACACATGACTTTTGCAGCCCTTTTTGTGAATAGGGATGATAAATTAATCTTTCCACCGGAAAGGAAAAACTCCTTTAGAGATTAATAGTTGAAAAAGAATAGTAAGAGGTTTAGTTAATTGTTGTCCGCATTTTTTTAGTACAATGGCTGGAATCCCGTCAGGGCTGGGGCTGAAGTTGTCAAGGAGTCGCTATTAATCGAAGCCAAAGATGTCTGAGGTCGAGATTTCATAAAGTGGAAGTAGTTAAAATTATAATATAATAAAGCTGAAAGAGTGTTCACGGAAAGATTGGCTAAAATAGTTGGCAAAGAGATTAGCGATTATTTTGGGGTCGGCTGAAAAAACATTGGCATGGCATGTTTGAGCGTCGAGGGATAACCATTGGATTTTCTTTTGATGTTAATAAATTTGTAGAAGCACTTGGGGTCAGAAATTAGGTCAAATTGCATCCGATTGAGGTAGTCATGGTAAAGGGATTTACTACGATCAGAGAACAGGGTGTAGGCTGAGAGATAAGAGTAAATTCTGTATCAGATCTGGACAAGATATAGGCTTACCACAATTTGCTTCGTTTGTTACGGCGAGATCGTAGTTCCTTGTCATAGGCTAGACGGCGAGGAATTTTGGGTGTATTTTTCGGCCACAGGCGAGATTATTGTTGGAATCGCTTCGTTTTAGGGTGTAGTTCAACCCCCTAAGTTTGCTTACAAATTGTTGGTGTGCTTGATTTTATAATTAACTATTAGTGACGAAAATAGTGTTTTTTTCTCTATTTCCTTTAATATCTCCGTTCCTATTGACTTTTAGGATAGCATATGCATTGAGAAAGTTGTTCCTTACGAAATTTCCTAAAATATGAGCCCTGATAGAGGTCGCTAAGTGCAATTGTTAACTTGCAAATAGCCCCGAAAGTTAAAAAAACACGTTTTTTTCACTATTTTTTTACTAAAAAATGACCACACACAGATGGCTGAAAATTCTCAAAAATGATATGTATGTGGACCCAAACTTCCATGAATAATTTTAGCGTCATCGGTCAATTACTTCTCGAGTAATTAACGATCACTTTTTTTTTTTTTCCTTAATTGCAACTTGCGCCATTTTTTTCACAAACGGGTTTCGCTGGTCGGACCAAGCCAGAAAAATCCCAAATCCATTCAACTTTAGTATCCCGTTGGAATTTTTGGGAACAATTAATTCTAACCGATTTTATACATACAGTTTCTATTGCTATTTATCAAGCAAAATATTTCCGAGATATTGGACATTTAAAAAAGTTAGTATCAGCAACTTATAATGTTACAAGAATCAGTGCATAATAATAATTTTTTAATTTTTTTTTTTTAATAACTTTTTTTAAATGTCCAATAAATCGGAAATAGTTTGCTTGATAAATAGCAATAGAAACTGTATGTATAAACATATACATAGTTACATCACCTACATAAGCTGTTGTATCTATTATATAATCGAGAAGTACAAGGCGTGAATTTACGGCAGATCATTATATAACACATAAATATTCAAGTTTTACGCAGATAATTTACCAATTAGCGAAATAGATATATGAATTGTTTTGACCTGAAGTCGTTTTCCAAACGTCGTTCATCGAATCCAACTCTGCGTAGCGTTGAGCCTTATGGTACTGGATGTTTCACATTGCTTACAAAATAAATCCAATGACAGAAGGTGGAGGATAGTGTCCAAGTCCAAGACCTTTGACGGTGTTATCCTCAAAGCGCCAATAATTAGCAAACCTACTATCCTTTAGACTTTCTCCAGAATTATCCACGGCCGGCCACTCTTATTTAGTTATTTATTATTTATTTCAATATTAGGGATAAAAACAAACAATAATCCTAGCCGTCACTTTTTCTTTGCTTTTTTTTTCTTTTGCTTTTTGAACATTTATTAGTGAATTTTATTTACAAAAACATAACTTTACTATTCCATAAGCATTAAGTCACTGATTTTTAAGTCCGTCTAGATGTGCCTATTAAATTATCTTTGTAAACCTCGTTCAATCCAAGGCTTTAAGAGTTCGAACTAAGGACACCTCATTTGATATGTGATTAAAAGAACTTTCATCATCATCGATCTTTTGTTCCTTAAGATTGTTCGTATCAATCAACCAATCCCGGTATTTACTTTGTATCATTTCCCGCTGCTCTTTGTGCATGTTTTCCAAACTATCAAGTGGGCCACCATAGTCCTGAAATTGAAAGTAAAGTAAAACTTATAAATATGAAACTCTTTAGTTTTGTCATTATGTTTATATTTCTTTATTGTTCCTTTGGAAGTGAGAGGACTCATAATATAAGAACAGAAGAATATTTTTCACACTTTTGACATGCCGCCCGCTTACAAGTTCGGGCTATTTACAAGAATTTACTTCGTCGTTAACTTTTAGAAAGATGCATATAAAGAAATCGAGAAATGCTTTTTGATGGGTTGATATATGCAACTAGGGGCTAAATCTAGTCGTGTCTTTCCCCCTAACTACTTATACCTGATTTCTACAATTTTGGAATTATTAAATTTTTTTTCTGAACTATTTGATCCATTACGTCAGTACCGAATACAGTGCGCCGCGTTTGGGAGAACGCGGGACAATCGCAGAGATAATGTTCAGCGCAGTCTTCATCCTCCCCGCATAATGCGCATGTAGGGTGTAGCGAGCTACAGACTATAGTCGTTTTCGAGAGGATATGAGTATTTGATCTCGTTGCTCAAACAGCATGCACCGCCCGTACCGGTAGAGCTTTTCGAGCCGTCTCACTATGGGGCCAAATCTCAAAAAGCTGGCCAAAACCTAAAAAAAAAAGTTTTCAAATTGGGATTTTTTAATCTCAAATTGGCTAAAGTACTTCCCAGTGCTATAGAATCAAGCGATAATAGGACCCCAACTGGACGCTCACCCGTAGAATGCCAGCGTGAAAGTGGCATCCAAGGGTAGCAGTGATTGTGTGTTTTGAAGAGAGAAAAAGTTCTCGTTTTCAAGAAGGCACAAAATATTCAAAATTTGACAGATTTTAATAAAACAAAATGGAATCGCCAGTTAAAGATTAGTAGAATATTATAAAATTAATTTAGTTACTGTATTATTAAACACTAATTTTAGAGAGAGATAGACTTTTTTACATTTTATACTCAAAAACTATGTAAGATGCCATGTTAAAATGGAAATATAAAAAAAGTTCCACCGAGTACCGCTCTGAAACGATTGGAGGTGATAAATTAGATAAATAAGAAATAAAATTAAGAAAAAAAAGCGCGGCATATCACTGCCTTTCGATTTAATCGATTTTTTTCGAAACAAATGTATGCATAACCTGTTTCGCTGGACAAAAATCGAAAAAGTGATAAATCGTTTCAAAAGTCGGTATTATATGGTTCTCGGGGGCACTGATTTCGAATCTGATATCGGATTTACAAAATTCAAAATGGCGGACCGGAAGGGACGTAATATTTTACGAAAAAATTGAGTTAGCGCTCTGAAACTCGGTTTAATATTGTTTGCGGGGTCGCTGATTCCGAATCTGATATGAGATACATAAAAATTCAAAATGGCGAACCGGAAGTGTCTTAAATTTTTGCAATTTTTAATTTTATAAATCCGATATCAGATTCGTAATCAGCGCCCCCGGAAACCATACAATACCGAGTTTCAAAGCGCTAACTCAATTATTTCGTAAAACATTACTTCACTTCCGGTCCGCCATTTTGAATTTCATAAATCTCATTTCAGATTCGTAATCAGCGACCCCGCAAACCATATAAAACCGAGTTGCAGAGCGCTAACTCAAGTTTTTCGTAAAACATTACGTCACTTCCGGTCCGCCATTTTGAATTTTATGAATCTGATATCAGATTCGTAATCAGCGCCCCTGAAAACTATATTATACCGAGTTTCAGAGCGCTAACTCAAGTTTTTCGTAAAACATTACGTCACTTCCGGTCCGCCATTTTGAATTTTATGAATCTGATATCAGATTCGTAATCAGCGCCCCTGAAAACTATATTGTACCGAGTTTCAGAGCGCTAACTCAATTTTTTCGTAAAACATTACGTCACTTCCGGTCCGCCATTTTGATTTTTCTAAATCCGATATCAGATTCGTAATCAGCGCCCCCAAAAACCTCCGAGTGAGAGATTTCAGATCGATAACTTGAATTTTTTAGTTTTGGCCAGCTTTTTGGGATTTGGCCCCACTGTGCGTCTGTATAGAAGACATTGAAAAAACTCTTTAGTAGATGGTGTGAGTTTCCCCAGCCTCTATATTTAGGATTTCAATATGTAATCCCCTTTCGAACAGTGTTACCGGTGGTATGCCATCCATTGGCATACTGTACGAGTCACAGCTTTCTTGGCGCCTTCGTGATAGGTCACCATGACCGTTTCTATAATTGTCAGTCCAGAGTCCTTGTCTCTTCAAACGACAGATTGCTTTCCTTTCATTGCTTGTTCCTGGATTGTGATGTCCAATGGTCGCATTGCGTTGAGAGCTGCACCAGGTGTTGAAGGCTCCAGTGAACCCTATGCATACCTCCCTCTGTACTCTGTGTAGGATCGTACAGGTGGATGTTTTTTCTGTTCTGATCGACCAGACCACAGACGCATAAGTTATAATGGGTCTAATAACGGCTGGTCTCATAACCCATGTCCCAAAGGACCGCCTGCATTGTCGAAAGCCATTTCATGCTCGGGTGGATTTTTGTTGGATATGTGATCTCCATGTTAGCTTGCTGTCTAGGATTACTCCCAGATAGTTAACTTCTGTGGAGATTGTAACACACTCTTTAATATTGGAAGTTTGAAGTTATTCTGTTTTCCTTTCCTAGTAAACAATATTAGCGTGATATTGCTAGGATCCACTGATAACCTGTGCTTCTCGCACCAGTTCTGGATTCTATCTAAAGTCCTCTGTGCTTTATGGCAAATTGTCTTTAGTGAATATCCACAAACTAATGCAGACACGTAGTCGTAAGCCTGTATGTTTAGAGTCTGTAACTCATCTAACAGCGAGTCTACTAGAAAGTTGAAAGCATTAAAGCAGGGGTGACAGTACGCCTCCTTGGGGGCAGCTTCTGCCTATCCCAGCCCTGATATCAGTCGCGCCGTCCGCTATTAGTAGTCTCTGTGACAGCATGGAGTGTATCCAACTAAAACGTTTTCCACCCCATGTGCTTTGGCTGCGTTACACAGGGAGAAGAAAGTAGCATTGTCAAAGGACCCCTCGATATCAACAAACATGCCCAGAGCAAAAGCACTCAATTCTGCGAACTAAATCGTGTAATGCTGATTTGCAGGATTAGCCAATCTGGTAAGCGCTAGTGAACACTAAGCGGACACCTTTTCAACACCCCTCCTCTGATGTACTTTTCAACCAATTCCAGTCATTTGAGAAGAAACAAGGGTAGACTGATGGGTCTGTAACTTTTGGCTAGAGTGTAGTCGTCTTTCCCTGGTTTGGGAATGAAAACAACTCTAACCTTTCGCCAGGCGCTCGGTAGGTATCCAAAAGTTATGCAGCCCCTAAATATTTCTTTCAGGGCTTGCACCAGGACTCTACCTCCGACCTTCAGAATTGCAAGATATAACAAATGTATAGCATCAAGTCCCGGAGTTTTGTAGTTTACAAAAGCGGATAGCGCAAACTCTATTCTCTCCTCTGTGACCACCCGGATGCTACATGTCTCTCATGCCTAGTGATGTTCAGCAAGTGTTCCTCAGCTAGGCCTACGTGCAATAGGTGTAATATTAATATTGTTCACAAAAGCAGCATTTAAAAATCCTGAACATAATTCAAAGCATTTCCAAAACTGACCTCAAAATGCAAACAAGTCATAAGTCATAAGTTTTTCTCACTTTGAAGACGTCGGTAGCACTACAATTAGTCCGGAAAGACCGTGCTACGTAAATTGTATGCTCCACAAAAAATCTTTCCTCCTCTAAACACCTAAAAATAGGTTTCTCGAGAGAGTTAGCACGAAAAAGGTAAAGGAAATTATCCTGACCTTGTTGCGCCACCCAGAAAAGATATATGATGAAAATTCAAATTGTGTCCACTCAGCCATTCATCACTCGTCAGCTGGGGAAGTCACAGCAGCTAAAGTGCATCATTACAATTTAGACCACCTCCGGTATTGTCATGGAGAAAAATACGCCAAATCCTAAGATGGCTAAACTAATCCCTTCCGTTACTTATTCGGAGATTTTGGCGATTCGAAAAGATCCGAAAAAATTATGTTTATCGTCTGCTTCTTTGGAGTGGATGTAGCAGCTGGGCCAGCGCAACTATAAAATCATTGACCTCATTCGTTCCTCTTTCGTCTCATGTCCTTATTCCTAGTACTCCCCGGAGCCCTGCTGCCGTCGCCCCCAACACTGTTCGATTTACAACACCGAAATAAGTCCATGTTCACTTGCTCTGCAGTCCACGGGCGGAGTGAATTAAGGCAAAGTTGGGTCTGTGACTATTCTACTTTGCCATGTTCTTCCCGAGAAAACAACTGAACTTATCCTTTTTGCAATTTCCATTGCCCCCTAAACACGGGCGCATCCCAGGTTGCTATAGTGTGTAACTTTTGACTTTAATGGCTTTTGAGATTAATTAAAGAACCAACAGTGGAAGGGATTTTCTCTTTTTCGTTTTCGTTTTCCTTTTCTTAGCTGGAAGAAGAAAACTTGGCCGCCCCAGTTTTCTTGAGGATATTAAATTTCAATTTCTTTGCCATCTGGACTTTTGTCTTCGGCAGGAACGGCGCAACCGTAATTTTCTGTTTCACCTGAAGGAGCCCTCAACTTGTGCATCCAATGGGTACTTACCACCGGCAACAATTCTGTGGGAAGAACTTCGTCTGGTCCTGAAGTGATAAACGTCAGCAACGAAAGGAGATCATGTTTAATTAGCGGCTTGATCAGGTTCATGATTTGGTTAATAAAGAACGACGTGTGCACCACGTAAATTCGCTTCAACCGCACCGGGTGGGCTTCCTGTATGTATGCCATAAACGTTCGCAGAGGGCCAAATTGTACGCGGGTTAAGTGCCCAAAGCGGAGTCCCTTCATGTCAAAGACCACCACGTACCCTTCAGTTATTACTGGAAAGAATAAAGTGAACTAGCGTTTACGGAGGAACAAAACAAATGCTTTAGCTATTCATAAAGAAGCTACGTACAGTCCTCGCTTATCCTGACGTCATTAAACATGCAGAAGGCTTTCACGGCATTTCCAAAATGTACCTTTGATGGGTCTGTGTCTGCAAGCCTGTACACCAAAATGTTATATCCTTCGGGGCTCTTTTTCGGGAGCGCCACCATCTGACTGTTAATGGATATACGGAGGATAAAACGAAAAAAGAAGACACAAATTAATCGCCCCTCTTGGACGTTATTAACGGCGAAATAGGTTCAAAAAACTTACGCCACATCGTACACAAACTGTATATCATCAAGCATGATGTCCCTGTTATCAAATAGGTGCGGAGCACCCGTCCGGATCTGTGTGTACCTCTCGAGGGCTTTTTTCGCTGCAGCTACATCCCCGAGACACGCGTGCAAAAATAGGTAGGCATGATTTTTCGAATAATTCGGAAAACCTGGCTCGGCACATATCCTGGAATGAAATCGAATAAAAATAAACACCTATAGATGGTATGGCATTGATCAGCCCCCGAAAGGCGGCCAAAGTACCTATGTAAAAATTTTCTTCGTTTTTTCGGTTATTGCCTTGCCCTACTGTCTATGCTAACCTGTTTATTGGGGTTCGTGTGGAACAACCGAAAATATCCAAAAAATTGATTGACGGCGAGGAGCTCGCAAATGAATAATTGTTGAAAACTCGGGAAAGCTCCAAAAGATGGGAGCCACCAAACATAGCAGCGATATCGCAGCCTTACATAATCCCCCTTGAACTTCCCCGGCAAAACTTCCAAATAATAACGAGAAGCGTTTTGTGTCATGGATGAAATCTCTTTTGTATGAATGAAACTGAAAATGAAATGCCTGGGACGACACGAGCCCACATATTTTATGAGACACAAAGCTCTTCGGCTGAATGAGTGAGAATTTTATGGATATGAGGCCGAACAACAGCGCCCGGTTGCTATGTGATTTATACGCTTTGCTTCCTTTTAACGATTTTGCATGGCGGCACCAAAGAATTTTGGCTTATTGATACTTGCGTTAGGCTTATGTGTGTTGTTTAAATGAGCATATGCCTCTTTAAGGTAAGCCATGAGTGGTTTTAGGGATAATAATGGGACTAGAGCGACGAAAACGTATTTTACAAAGCAGACTTCCTTAGAACAGTTTATTAATGACCTGAGCTCGAAATTTGCCTTACCGGAGGCAGATTTCCATATTATTGTGATATCAATCAATAACACTGATTTAATCAATCGTTTCTTGCGTTAAAAAAAACCGAAATGAACGCATCCTTAGCAACTAAGAATTGATTATGAGAGACGAAACTCCAAAAAATTAAATTCCATTTGGTACAAAATACCAAAATCAAACAATCCCAAGAGTATATTATTCCAAAGTGTAAAATTATAAAATGTAGAATTCTAATTTACAAAATTCCAAATTATTATATTATACATATTGATCAATCTTTTACAAACCGCACACCATTTTAATATCGACATTTTAGAATCGTCTGAAATTTTTTTTACAGCTTCTTAACATAAAATTAATCGACTAGTATTTCAGGATTTTGCTCAAAAAAATTTTGTTTCGAAAATATTCACATGTGAATTTTTCATACTTTGCTAGATTTTCTCCAATCATCTCATATTCGAAATTCATTATCTCACATTGTAATGATCGGATTGACCTATTTTTCTTTTTATTTCACGTGTTTCCACGTCAGCTTTGCAATGGTTTTTGAAAAAATTATATTATTGTTGACATAAAAAAGTTTATAACAATTTAATTGTTTAAACAGTTTTTTATGCTGTTGCCCCAGGTTTAGTTAATTTAAAAAAATATGTTTTTGTTACTTATTATTTTACTTAAAAAATAAAAACATAAAAACTCTATTAGGTCCAAAGTTATTAATTATTTTCGAGCACTTGTCAGGCGGCCCGCGCGGAGCCGTCTTGCCGGGCGTAGCGTGCGACAAGTTGCAGCCTGCCTGAATACCGTGCAAGCAAGTCTGCTTCAGTGTTAAACATAAATGTTTGCATTCTGTTTTTCGACAGCGTCGTATACGCATGCCAAATTGTTACCATAATATTTTAATCTAAAAATTTGGAGACAATCGTAAATTGTCGGCACAATGCCAAAAGCATCAAAATCAAACTGAACGAGAATAGTCGTATGATGCCAGGTAAAAAGGATTACGTTTCTGTGAAAGTCGATGGCAACCGCGTTCAAATGCAGATAAGGTTATTATTGATGAATTTGAGAGAACTCAAAACAACTTACCCAGAAGCTAAATGTAGTTTTTCGAAATTTGCATCTTAACGACCAAAACATTGCGTTCTTGCGGGTGCAAGTGGCACACATTCAGTTTGTGTTTGTACAATTCATGAAAATTTCAAATTGTTGATCGAAGGCGCTAACATAAAAAAACTTACAATTATCATGACTGCTTAAAATGTATGATTTGCGATGAGCCCACAAATAATTGTTATTTTGGACAGTGCTCTGAGTGCCAAGGTGCAGACCTCTTAATCGAAAAACTAGCTACAATTTTTGAAGGAAATTTCATTGACGAAATTACTTACAGACAGTGGACTAATGTTGATCGAACTACCTTGCAATTAATGATTTTTCCAGTAGATGAATTTTTACTAAAGTTAAAGATAGGTTTGGAAAAATTACTTCTCAATTCATTCTTGGTAAAAAAACAAAACGAGTTCATGAGCAATAAAAAGTAGACCCTAGCAGAGAATGAGTGTATTGTAGTCTTAGATTTTTCTGAAAATTATGCATAGGTTGTTCAAAATGCTGATCAAGGCTTTCACTGGAACAATAATCAGGCTACAGTGCACCCATTTGCAATTTATCACAAAGATAAAGATGGCAATCTTCTCGTAAAAATTCTTGTGATGATATATTTGTACGACGGCACTGTAGCTGTCCATGTGTTTCAAAAATATTTGGTAAATTTCATTAAAAAGGAATTGAATAAAGTATCAAAAATCATATATTTTCTGTCACGTGCACAGTATAAGAATAAGAAAAATTGTGTGAACCTTGCGTTCCATCAGAAAGATTTCAGTCTAGCTGCAGAGTGGCACTTTTTTCCTACGTCTAATGGCAAGGCTGCGTGCGATGGATTGGGTGGGACTTTAAAAAGATTTACTGCCAGAGTTAGCCTTCAAAAAACATCCAATCCAATTCAAACGCCAAAAGAATAGTTTGAATGGGCCTCTGATTCTCTCCCTAATATTTCAACGAAATACGTAGCTAATAAAGAATATGATGAAGAAGAACAAAAATTAGAGGAGAGATTCAAAAAAGCGAGAACCGTAAAAGGTTGAAATTGAAATTTCATTGCATTATACCCACGTCAAAAAATAAAGCCCTAGCCAAGCACTTTTCATTGCAAGAACAACATGATGCAATTGAAGTTGAAATTATAAAATGAAATGTATACTATGTGCGAAAAACATCATGTCTAGTACTCAGAAACTAATAAATCAAAGTGTTCAAATGAATTTTCTTACTTTTATTTTCTTACATTCTGATATTCAATAATTATTTAGAAAACGAAAAGCAACTTTTCATCTTCTTTTAACTATGTATGTTATATTAATTGTTTATTGTCATTGTCGAACAATTAAAAGTAAACATTTATGTTTAACACTGAAGCGGACTTGATTGCACTTTCAGGTACACTTCAACTTGTCGCACGTTACGCCCGGCAAAGCGGCTCCGCGCGGGCCGCCTGACAAGCGCTCGAAAATAATTAAAAACTTTCGACCTAATAGAGATAACTCCGTTTTCATTTTTTTATTTTTTAAGTAAAACAATAAGTAACAAAAACATATTATTTTAATTTAACTAAACCTGGGGCAACAGCATAAAAAAAATTTAAACAATTAAATTGTTATAAACTTTTTTAAATGTCAACAATAAATAATTTTTTCAAAAACCATTGTAAAGCTGACGTAGAAACACGTAAAATAAAAAAAAAAAGTAGGTCAATCCGATTATTACAACGGGAGATAATGAATTTCGAATATGAGATGATTGGAGAAAATCTAGCAAATTATGAAAACAAACATTTCGAAACAAAACTTGTTTGAACAAAATCCTGAAATACTAGTCGATTAATTTTATGTTAAGAAGCTGTAAACAAGTTTTCAGACGATTCTAAAATGTCAATTTTTATTTGCCATGAAATTTGTGCGATTTTTAAAAGAATGACCCATATGCAACATAAGGACGGAATGTGTTACGCATTTTCCGGACGTTATCTTGTTTTCATGTTTGTCAATGTTGATAAGTATTTCTAGTAAAGGTTTTTTCGTCATTTTGGTTAAATATAATAGAAATATTGAGTTCGATTGAGTTCGGGTAAAAATGGATCGGCGAACTATGACTATAGAGCGTGAATCATTTTAAAAAGGGGAAATGTCAAAAACAAATACCGGAAATAATGTGCAAACTGCCTTTTATTATCTAGCACATAATTAACCGATTTGTTTGTAAAAATCGTGTGGGAAATAATAGCAGAATAGCGCCAAATAATATATATTCCGCGTCCAATTATCGCTGGATTGTAGGACAGATAACAAAACCCGAAACTCAATACACTTAAACTAGCGCAGCAAGCTAAACAGTGTCTGAATAAGATGTGCAACCCTGATACTATAAGGAGAGTTGTAAGAGATGTAAATTACTACAGTACAATTGTGGTTTGATAAGTCAGTGACTTTTTGAATAAAATATATTTTTTTCGGCAAAACCTCTTTACCTCTATACACTTAGTTCAGCGTTTTTCCAATTTTTTTATTCCTTCCAAATAATAGCTTTTCTCAAGACTCTCAAAATAGTTTGTTTCAGTGATGACCTCTTCATTTGACGCAAACCTCTTACCACCCAGCCATTTCTTCAGGTTTGAAAATAGGAAATAGTCACATGGGGTTAAATCTGGATAATATGTTGGATGGGGTACAGTTTGTAGCCCAATTTATGGATTTTTGCCATGGTGACAACACAAGTGTGCACCCGTGTATTGTCTTGATGGAACAACACTTTTTTCTTCGCTAAATGCGGTCGTTTTTGCTTCAAATCAATATCAAATCTGTCCAAAAGTTCTGCATAATATACACCGGTGATCGTTTTACCCTTTTCGGGGTAATCGATATGAATGATACCGCGTGCATCCCAAAAAACTGTAGTCATGACTTTGTTGGCTGACTAACACAATTTCGCCTTCTTTGGTGCACGTTCACTTCGAGAAACCCACTTTTTTGATTGTTCCTTGGCCTCTGGTGTATTGTGATGTATCCATGTTTCGTCAACGGTTATGAAGCGGCGCAAAAACTCGTTGGGATTGCGGCTGAACATCGCCAAACAATCCTTTGAAGTGGTCATACGGTTGCGCTTATGGTCGAGTGATAGCAATCGCGGTACCCATCGCGCGGATAGCTTTTTCATATCCAAATATTCATGTAAAATGTGATGTACCCGCTCGGTTGAGATGCCTACCGCCTCAGCCACCTCACGCACTTTTATTCTCCGGGTATCCAATATCATTCCATGGATTTTATTGACGATTTCTGGTGTAATGACCTCTTTTGGGCGACCTGAACGTTTGGCGTCACTTGTGCTGATACGACCACAACGGAACTCAGTAAACCACTTCTTAACCATTGAAATTGATGGTGCAGTGTCCCCATAGTATTTACGAGTATCAAGCCTTTCCTTGGTTTCGGCGATGGTATTTTTACGCAAAAAGTAATGCTTAAGCAGCATACGAAATTCACTTTTTTCCATTTCTTAAAAGTCAAGAGGTTGTCTGCATAAACTAAATAACTCAGCTTGCTCAAAATTTGACAGTAGTCTATTGATAGATGCAGTTAAGGGCAGCAGTGATGAATTCAGGAAATTCAAATAGTCACTGACTTGTCAAACTGCCCTCGTATAATAGTCAGAAAAAGTCATATATAAGTGCTAAATACGAAGCAAGCAAAATCAGATTTGCACGAGAACATTTGACGTTCTGGAATACCGTTTTTCAACATTTCACAAAATGCAAAAAAAACAATTAGTGAACTAATGGGAAAAAGAATTGATGGAAAAGCGCCTCTCATATATTCATTCTAACTGAATACAACTATATTTTGTGGAATTTTTCGAATTGGAATCTTTACATGGAAATATGTGTGCGGAATTCTGTATTTAGGAATTTTGTACATGGAAGTTGCTTGTTTAGTATTTCGTTTTTGGAATTATAGTTTTGGAAAAACGTACCCAACCGACAATGTATCAACGGTCACAACTTCTTGTGTCCTGCGGTAATCGAATCAAAAAATGTAATACAAATAACTTCTTCTAAACATGTTTGCAAAACGGTCCCAATGTGTTTTCAATACTGTTGTTCAAGGTTTCAAAAACATTGTAATCAGTTATGACAGCTGAGTAAACACTTTATAAATCCGCTAAATATTTGTTTAATCATGATTGTAAATAAAACCACTTGACTTTTTCGTTCCACAATATTTTTGTTTTTTAACTAGCTTGCCCGGAACCGGCGTTTCCCGGGATACTATTAAATTTGTATTCCTTAATTTTACAACGCCTCCCTACTGCACCACCGCCTCTCCTATGTGACCCAGCGTTTTCCTATTTGCGCTTTGCACATGTTTTAGATATTTTCCAACAGTATTATTAAATTTAATTTTCTTCATTTTACACCACTCCCTTATTGCACCCCTTCTCCTATATCTCCCAGCGGGGTGGGGTTGGTCTCATATTTGGAAATTTGAATAGCAGACTCGAAATCAGTGATCCCGAAAATTCTCTGGTGCGGATTTTCAGGGAAATCCCTTGAAGTTTAACTTTTCGGTCGCCATATTGGATCCGACATCTTGAATTCCGAAATTTTGAATGCAAGCTCGAGATCTGCGACCCCGAAAACCTCTAATAGCCTTTTTCATAAACATTCCTCGAAGTTGGAAAAGTCGCTTCCTATACAAAACGGAAATTTCGATTTTTTCAATTTTCCGGCTTTTCCTTTAGGGTTTCATGAATTCTCTTTTTGTTAAACCTCCCCTGTATTATAGCGAACAAAACAAAACAAAATTATTGAAATCGGTCAAGCCGTTTTTGAGTTTTAGCGAGACGTGCCGCACAGCAATTCATTTTTGTATATATAGATAAATGAGAAGCCGATGCGTTTCGTTCGATTAGAACATCTTCAAGGCTATTTGGCTACTGAAATTTTTAATCTAGCTAGAATGCAACATTAAGCCTTTACAAGTGTTGGGTCTAGTAACGGACTCCTATAACTAAAGTCTACTTGCTCATTAACTAGGTGTGAACCATCGCACTGTTCCTTTCTAATTTCCCATATTTCATATTAGTTTTACGTTGTGTAAACCTATAGTGCGTCCCATCTCTTGTCAATGTTTTACTAGCCCTCAATTGGGATTATTAGTTCTTCTTGAATTTACATGTTCTTTATATCTGGCTCTTTCTTACTGATCTTTTAGTGTTGCCTATATACACTGCACCACAATTATCACAGGTTACTTTGTAAACACCGCTTTTCTCAACGTCGCGTCATCCATTTTGCTTTTTATTTTGTTATTAACTATCAAATTTCTTAAATTATATCTGTTGGAAAAAGCTGGTGATATAGTGGCTTTCTTGAAGACGGAAGAAAGTTTTTCTGAGAGACCCTTGATGAAAGGTATTCAGGTATACTTTGTCAGTTTATTACAAATATTGACCAGTTTGATCAATTTTAATAGTACTGATTTATTTATAGATTTAATTATGAATGTGTCGTGTTTACATCTTTTCAGCTCTTTTTTACTGTCAGTCGGGGTTTTTGGGTTTTTAAATTAACTGTTTTTGTATAAACTTTTGTTCTCATTTGTAAGCACAGGTGTGTAAATTGACCTTAATACGTGAGTAAAGTTTTTCTTATTTAATGATTGTGATATTGTTTTTTCTTTATAACCGTTATTGTTCGCTATTGTAAAAATTGTTTTTAATTTAATATTGTAATTTTCACTGCTTAAGGGGTTATACGCAGTTGCGATGGCTATAGGCTCCTTTTATGAATTTTTTATAGAAACAGCTTAAATTTATCAATTACAAGTGATGGTAATTCAAATAGAGCCTACTTTTAAGAATACAATAGCGCGTCGATCATGTAAAAATATTAATGTACACCGCTCCTGTAGATGATGTCCCGAACGACCTCTCAAAAAAGGCGCTTGGCGGTGATCTCCATTTCGGCGATTTGGATTATGTGAAATCAAAAAAATATGGTGGATTCTTTTGAAGGATAGATTAATGCAGGTATTGAACGAAGGAATAATAAAAATTTTGATTTTTACGTCTATTTGAAAAAATTTTTCGTTTTTGACTGCAATTTTCGCTCCAAATTGTTAAAAAAAAATAGTAATAATTTTTTTTAATCATATTCCTTCGTTCAATACCTGAGGAATATATCTAAGAAGATTGTGTAAAAATTTGAGACCGATCGGTTGTGCCATTTCTGAGAAATTGAGATCACCGACTTTGAAAATACCGTTTTGAGAAAAACGCGTTTAAAGTTTCAGAAGTAGTTTACAGATAGTTAAAATTACACATAGTGGCCTTACAAATTCAGGAATATCTCCGTAAATATTTATCGGATTTGCTTCAAATTTTCAGAAAATATACTTAAATATATGTACATTCCGAAAATTTTTGCTAATTCTAACTGCGTATAATCCCTTAAAGGGACATTAATTAATCTATTTATCAATCTGTGGAAAGCCGCCATTCTTATGTTCCATGAATGACACAAATTCCTTGGAATAACCGCGTCAGAGAAGATCGGTTTTCTAAAAATGTTATAGTCAAGTTTGTTATTATCTATTGTGAGTGTCAAGTCTAAAAAGTTGAGTTTTTTGTACTTATTTCCACAGAGAATTTTATATTATCATCTATCTTATTTAAAACCCTTCTCACAAAATTGTCAAGTCGTCGTTCAGTACCTGTCCAAATGCATAAAATATCTCGTCCAAAATTTAATATTTTTATTACAGTAAAGTCAGAGTTAAGAAAATGTTTCTCCAAGTGTCACATAAAAAATTCAGCTAAGAAAGGGGATAACCCTGATCCCATAGCCATGATGGCTTGGCTTTGTAAAGGGTTTCCCAATAGGGATGACCTGGTTTTGATAGCTCGTGGCCATATTTGTTTATGGTGTTTTGACACGTCTGTGCAGTTATATTCAGTAAGGTTTACGATTTCATCATGACACGTTTCACTTTGATCCAACGCTTGGAAATTGTCCAAAATTATTACGCAAATTCGCATTCTCTTGTCGGTGCTGTAAGAACGCTTCGTGCAAAAAACGGTCGTCATAATGCTCGTTCTGAGCGCATTATAAGACGCATAATAACAAAGTTTGAAAGTGATTTCACTATTCACGACACAAAGGTGCCTGTAAGACAAAGAAATGCCCGAAGTGAACAAAATATTGCCGCCGTTCAAGCCAGTGTTCGTGAAAACTCAAATGCGTATGTTGCGCGCCGTTCTCAAGAGTTGGGGCTCACCAGGATGACAACCTGGCGAATTTTGCGATTGGATTTGGGTCTGTATCCTTATAAGATGGCATTGGCACAAGAACTCAAGCCAACCGACCATCACATTCGTCGTCAGTTTGCTGATTGGTCACTGGAAATGTTGGAAGCCGACGGCGATTTTTATGAGGCTCATTTCTGGCTCAAGGGATTCGTCAACAAGCAAAATTGCCGCTATTGGAGAGAGTCAAATCCACCAGTGGTTCATGAATCACCATTGTATCCACAAAAATTGACCGTTTGATGTGGATTATGGTATGGCGGAATCATCGGACCTTATTTCTTTCGAAATGAGGCAGGATATACCGTTACCATTAATAGCAACCGCTATAACACGATGTTGACCGGTTTTTTTGTTCGGAATTTGATGAAATTGATGCGAACGACCTTTATTTTCAACAAGACGGTGCACCGCCTCACACTTCCCAACTTAACATGAGTCGTTAATTTCCAGAAATTCCATCGCTTGGCCGCCTAGATCGTGTGATCTAACGCCTTGGGATTATTTCCTTTGGGGCCACATTAAGTCGAAGGTTTACAGCAAACATCCTACAACTCTTGAGGCATTGGAAGCCACTATTCGTCAAGCCATAGCTGAGATACCGGCCGAAATGTTGCACAGAGTCATCGAAAATTGACGTGAGCAGATGAACGTGTGCAAGAGGAGCCGCGGTGGCCATTTGGCCGACATTTTCTTCAAATCATAAATCGCATAAAATTATCTTTCAACTAAAGCAATCAGAACCATTTTTGCCCGAAAATTGTGTGCTTTATTCAAATTTAAATTTCGGACGTTCTTATTGCGAAACCCTATATACAATATTTGTCATTAACTTTAAAATAATTTTGTTCAATACAAATATCTATTAGTTAATCAATTAAGGTGCTTTTTCCGAATCTATTATTTCATTTTTGATTCTAGTGTATAGAACAGTCTTTAGTTTTTTTAGGGGATCGATGGGAATAGGTTACTCACATCAAACGAGATTAGTTTTGAATTGTAGGAGAAATTTCTAATTGTCTGGTTTTTTCTATTAGTTCTAATGAATTTTTGATTGAGAATCTCGGTTCAAATTTGTCATTTGGTCAGCGTTTTGCTTAGTTGTTGAGCTGGTTCATTGCACGCAGAAGAGACAGGACGGACTGGCACCCCGGTTTTATGGAGTTTCGGTAACCCAAATAGAATGGGAGCAGGGGGATGGTTGTTTTTTCAACAACATTTTTTTTATATAATATTAGTCCCGATTTGTTGACTACGCTATGAAAATCTCTATTAAATTTTGCTAGTAGGATCTACGTTAATTTGGGTAACTTTCATTGTGTCAATGCAATTATACATTTTTCCTAAGTATGGTGACTGTATTACCTTTGTCTGCCCTATATAAAAGTGTTTTTATTTACCATCATGAATTCTGTGTTCCACCAAGTGCCCATTAATTAATATTATATTTTTTTAATGTTTCATTAACTTTATGACTATAAGTATGGATGATATGGAACCCTAATAATGAAATTTTTATACGAATACTTACCATTCATAGACTTCCTCGACATCATTGACCATTTCTTTAGGTATATCCACTACATCGGGATGATCAAGAAAGGGTTGCGGTAATGACGTCATTTTTAGTGTGATCCTCCCTTCTTGTTTTTTGTTCTTATCTTCAAATTCGTCTTTGGAGTTTTACTGTGAAATTTCTGGGGAACAAAAATGAAAACACTTATTTTTGTGTTCTAAACTCTTCACTCTAATTTTTTATAATATTATAAATAAATACATATACCATTCCCCACATAGTCTTACCGGTCTAAAACTTTCAGTTCTTTTTCGTTAGTACTGCTTTTACCCGACTAGGTGCCATTCATTAATTCCGTAAGGGCAATTTTTGTGACTTTTAGGAAGAAGGAAGGAATTTACTAATATTTTTTGTTTAAAGGTATTATATTTGTGTTTCGTGAGATCTCTTCTTGAGTATGGTGCTATTATATGGAGTCCTTATTACGCTGTGCATATTAAAAGAATTAAAGCGGTACAGAAGTCCTTTACCAGATTTTTATGCTAAAAACTAAACTGTTGGAAATCAGATATGCCTAGTTACGATTCAAGACGTCTGTTGTTTGGCTTAGCAACCCTTCAATATCGACGTGACTGCTGTTGCGCTTTGTTTATTACAGATTTATTAATTGTGCTACGATATTCATTGTCCTCAGCTTTTGAATTTAATTAATTTTTATGCTTTCGACTTTGTGAAGTAATGATTAGATGTATAAATAAGTTTAAGTTTTTAATCTAGATTTCTCAATACCTAGAACAGAATTCAAATGCAAGCTAACATACTTAGAAAATGTAAGGAATTAGGGTTACCACTTGTAGTAGTCGTTTTTTCTAGTCTGTAAAATTAATATGTAATTGATAGACTAAATAAATAAATAAAATGGGCGTAAAAAAAAATTCATTACATTTTTTTTTAAATTTGTGCTTCATTAAGCTTTGATTTGACATCCTATCCGATGCCCTCGAAAAAAATTTGTTTTTCCATTTCCCAATTTAACCCCTGAATTTAACCCCTATAATCAAAATTAAACTTTTTATACCTTACTATAATTGGGCCATCACGCTTTATATCTGTTTAAAATTTCAAATTGTTATGTCGAATAGCTTCAGATAAAATGGTCTGTGAGTAACGGACGGACAGACGGACACCGAAGTGATTTCATAAGTGTTCCATTTTTGATACGGAACACTAAAATGGTTATAGCAAGTCGCTCCAATTCACACTAATTGTAAGTAGGAATTTTGTTGGTCTTTGTAATGAAATTCAAAAGATAACTTTCCACTAATTACGTTTTCAGTAAATCAATTTATCCTGTATTTCACCCATTAAGCAACAAGTTGCCAATGGGCCTCTTAAGGGCAGGGTAACGTATTAAAAGTTTTTTTTTCTTCATTTTTTTTTTATTATTTCATATGATTGCGCAACATCTTAAGATTGTTGTGTCAAAATTTCAAACAAATCGGAGAAAAACTAACTAAGATATAGAACTTTGAGCGTTTGTAGCTTTCATGTATAATACTCGATTTTCAGGTATGCAAAACTTTAAAGCGATTTTCTGACGCTTGTCATTTTTGAAACCGGTGAACAGTTTAAATCAAAATCTACTCGACCGATTGTTTTGAAATTTTGTATACAGCTTATTTACATAAAAGACCAGCTAACGCTGGGAGCTTTTTTTTCATAATTATAGATTTTACAATAACAAATAGGTTCATTTTTTAGACGAAAATCGGTGTTTTCACTTCTAACTGTCAGCAAAAATCGAAAAATCGAAAAAAAAAAATTTCTTCCCAGGAATACGTTTGGAAAGCGGTTATCTAATCACACAATTTTTTTTTTTGTAATTCAGATGATCCACTCTTGAGTAATATTGTTCACCGACAGACAACTTTTTTTCGAGGCGCCTCCCTATATTTGCTGCCGTGGGCTTAATTATTTATATTTTGTTTTAAAAAATTAAGGAAATATTGTTCACAGTTTGTACTATAATGCTGCGATCGACCAATTAAATTTGCATTGCCTGTAGCGTCTGGAAAAATTCTTGAAAATGGGCCTTTTTTACGCCGAATTAACGTTACCCTCCCCTTAAGATAAGATGAATTTCATTAAACAATGATTTCACAAAGCGCACTTTTGCAATCAATAAAAAAACATAACTCATTTTTAGGAATAAATGTTGAAGCATTTCACAGAAGTAATTTTGCAACAAAAATAATAACTGTGTTGGTAAGGGGTGTCATTTCGTCTTAACCATTTTATATGTGTCGTCATCCCACCACAGTTAATCACTTATTATAACACCGAACCTCATTTGACCCTAGGCACCGAGTAAGCCAAGTTTTTCTTTGCACTAACCCATTTTCAATCTTCCGAGGTCATAACTGGTACCATACGACCGTTGTGCAGTAGTAAAACGTAATGAAAATATGTACAGGTACAATTTCCTCTTTTTTTTTATAAAACGCTTGCTAAACCCGCTTGAAAGTTTCATAACAGTTCTCTCGGTCCACTCTGCTGCAGGTGAGAGGCAAACCAGCTTCTTTTATTGAATGGGCAATCCATGAATAAAATCGCGCTACTCTCCGGTGCAATGTAGCCGTGCAAATTAATATTTGCTGACTCTCGTTACTTGCACCCAGGGACAGAGTTCAAATTTCTTCTGTTCTGAAAACTCAAACAGTTAACGGCACGTGCAGGATGTGAATGAAATACGACCAATAACAATCAGCTCGATGCCGAAACTTTCTTCTACCTTGATCATGTGCTTGGTCAGCGATCTTACTGAGCGATGTGGTGATGTTACGGCGAGAAGCGCATTTTAATACAGGTTCCTCTTAATGCTAATATGTTTAAAGAAAACTTGTTACCTTTTGGGTGTGTCATTTAATCCGCAGCTAGCAGTTATTTATCTTGAAATTCGTGCTTTGATGTGAAAGAGCTTTATATCAGTGATAAATAAGTAAATACGCCAAATTACCGCAGCCTTAGAGGCTTAATTAACACAGTGGCTCTTCACTGCGTTTGATGTGAAGAACTCCACCCACAATTTTTATCATCCGACTAGCTTGCCCGGACCCGGTGTTGTCCGGAATACGTAATAATATCATAAATTTGGTCCACTTATTTATCTATATTAAATTTTATAAAACTAAAAAAATCGCGTTCACCGTTCGAAGTCTGAAATGATGCTACTGCCCAGTAAGCATAAATTTTTTGTAACTGAAACTAATTAGCAAGACAATGAAAATATTTCCAAGAATATGACATTTTTATTACATTACTTCCTCGTACTTCAGGTAACCATCGTAAACAACATGCCAATTTAGAAAATTTAGATATTTGTTAGAGATTTTACACCCACTCCCTACTGCACCCCTCTCTTCTGCACCCCTGTCCTGTATGTCCCTGAGGGGTGGGGCAACCTTATTAAATCTAGCATAAATTCATACACAATATCCCCATACTTCACTTTCTATTCCTAATACCTTTTTTACTATAAATAAATCAATTTTTTCATTTATGTCCAATCGGCAGGGGTGAACTTTTTGCCACTCTCACAAAGCTTCCATTTGCAACACCCACACGTTACAATTAATTTTTAATCCCAAATCTGGCACACGCATTGCCCCGCATGCTTTCCCAAAACTCAAATGAAGCTATACTGTACCCCCAAAATCTGCATGGTTCTTTAGATTCCGGTATTCTTTTCTATTTTCTTTTATTTAATTTATAAATAACTTGCTGAATTATTGAAGTTTTAATCTAACTATAATAAATATCTTTTTAAGGACTGCAAAAAGATTGTATGTCTTATGTACGATTACCGAAATACATACATATTATTATTATTATTATTAATTTCTATTTTCTAAAATAATTCCCACATCCTTACCCCTACCCCTCTTTCGGAAAGAAAAAAGTAAACTCCTGCCTCTTTTAGACTCTATTTTATTTAAGAAAAAACTATTATTCATTAAATTTTGATATACCATATATATGTATGTACTTGTATGTAGTACTCTCTAAGGCGCTTCCATTGAGCCCACCCGCAATACACTACGTCTATTAATTATTGATATATTATAATTTTTCTCATCAGGCTCAAAAAAATCGGTGCTTCATTTTCACGGCTAAATATTTTTTTTCTCCTTCTCCAAATGTTTTTCTGTTTTCGTTTTCCACATGTGTTTACATATTTTTCAACAGTCCTAATTATTTTTTTTCTTCATTTTACACAATTCTCTTACATGTCCCGGCAGGGTAGGGGTGGCAATCGTAGGCTACCTACAAAAATATGCGTAGCCTCCGACTGCCAATTAGTTATGCTTTATCAGTTTATTACAAATATTGACCAGTTAGATCAATTTTAATAATACTGATTTATTTATAGATTTAATTATGAATGTGTCTTGTTTTCATCTTTTTAGTTCCTTTTTACAGCCAGTTGGGTTTTTTGGTTTTTTAAATTAAATTTTTTTTAATAATAGTGTCCGGGTTTTGCACCTTTTCTCAAATACGCAGTTAATGTAGCAATGTTAAAAAATTTTATTTTCATACTATATAACCTCCAATGGATTTTGTTGTCTGTAAGTCTGCTCATTTCCTCGGTATTGTGCGAAATATTCCACTCAAAAACTCTTGTTTTCTTTAAACGCATTTTTATCGACTTAATTTTTTCAATCGTAGTTCCACGATATCTCTTGAACCGCTCAACCGATTTCCATAAACCTGGATTCAATTTGTTCTGAATTCAATTGTTCACAAATCTAACTAGGATATAAGACAAAACCCAAGTAGTTTTTTTTTTACAGCACTTTATGTAAAAAATTTGTCGAAAAATTCTCGATTTTTGACTTCAAAAGGCTGCAATTTTTTTTTTAGTCGAGCGATTCCTTAGATCCTAGTTAGATTTATACATTCTAATGTCTAATTTAAGTGGTTTTTTGATTTTTCTGTGTCAGATGTTTTGGCGAGCCGCAATCACGGAATTACGGAAAAAGGCCGATTTTTTTTGGCGCCCTCTGGCGGCGACGGGTGAGCGAGAAATGAAAAAATAAAAAAACAATTTCTAGTTTTTGTTAAAGACTTCCAAATAAAAAAAGATTCAAGGTCATATGTTGTTTGGTTTTCTTGTAAAAAAATCCCAAACTTTTGCTTTTTTTTTAATTCAGTTAGGAGAAGGTCACCTTAAAATAAAATCAGCTCGTTCGGATGAATCTTATTGTCCCAGTTTGAAGAACATGATTTCGAGAAAAACCACGTTTAAAGTTTTCTAATGACAAAGCAGCGCATAGGCACAAATGATAATAATCTTAATAAAAGAATGTAATCTTAGCAATATAAAAAAAGCACACAATTCTCTAGAATCCACCATTACAATGGTCTGCATTTTTCATACTTTTTCTCTCCTATATACCGTTTTGATAGCACTTTTTCCTTAGATTAGAAATCTGAAAGAAAACATTATCTTGTCCAGTAACTTAGCTCCGCCATTTCTGAAAAAAATATATTATATAAACAAAGTTGTGCTCAATTTTGCTAGTGTTGTACTGCATTGTACTGCTTCGCTGTTATCACAAATAGAAAAAATTTGGCAGTATATTTAAATTTTGTGGGTAGAAGTTGGCCCCGGCAGTTTTGAAATAAATTCATGTGAAATTGTGTTCGTACATTACTCTAGTTGTGCTATGTTGTGGCGCTCTTTAAAATTTTTTTTATATTCATACAAAAAATTGGCGCACTAATAAAATTTTTAGAAAATAAGTTAGCTCCGCCATTTTCGATTTTTGACTACATATTTTCCTTTTACAAAATATCTATGGACTGAAATTTGCCTGTACACATTTGGAGTAGACGGATTCCGTGTTCGTGTACATGCCAAATACATGGTACAAACAGGTAAATTTCAGTTCAACGATATTTTGTAAAAGGAAAATATTCAGTCAGTTCACATTTTCTAAAAGGCAGATTTTCCTTTTACGACTGAGAGGTCGAAATATTGCATTTTTCAGATTTTATAATGATTTTATGTGACTATAAGATAATTTTAAAGAATAGCACACCGTAACACCACTAATGTACATAGTATACGAAAACAATTTCACATGAATTTGTTTAAAAAATTGCCTGATTTATTTCCATTCGTCATAACAAATATTGTGATGCAGTAAAATGGGGTAAAAAACTAGCACAATTCAGCACAACTTTGTGTTTTTTTTTTCAAAAATGACGGGGCTAAGTTGCTGGACATATTATTATCGATCACGCAAGATTTTCGAGAAAATTAGTGTTGAACAGTCAAACACCAAGTTTTTCAACCATGTTTTCACGTTTTTAAAAACATAATCAAATATCATACAAATACGATATGTATCTCAAATCATAGCTTGAATCTTAAACTATAGCTTAAAAAAAAGATCCCAAAGCATTACGAAATATTTTTAAATCTTGGATTTTCATCAGAACGTGCTACTTTCTTGTTCATTGGCATTTGTATGTATATGAAAACTAGACTACTACAAAACTTTGTAAAGGGGTCTGGCCTATCATTTGAGCCATATCATAAATTTTTAGAAAGCCTTAACAAATTTTTATGAATTTACGAATATCATCACAAGTTTAAAATGTTTCACTTTTTTACCCCGATTTCTCAAAAACTATACGTGGTGCAACGTTTTCGTTTTCATTTTCAGATTCGTAATCTATAGAAAAAACTCTATACCTAGATATCACCTATTCGTATCCTCCTCCTTGCTGACCAGTATTATTTTTCAATAAGCTACTTATAACGAACCCGAACAGTCCAAGAAAACGGCTTCTCGTTATATCCGAGTTCGTTATAACCGAAGAGTATCAAGAGGATGTCAACAAAAAATGTTTTTGATGGAGATTTGTGACGATGTGCTTTGACTTTGGGAAAAGGATCTCCTTCGCCAAGGATTTCAATTTTTCTCGTGATATATTTAGATTGACTTCCTCTAGTTTGAGATGTTTCTAAACAGAACCGAACAATAACAAATCGATCTGAACCGCATATCTGCCGTTGTCGGCGAAAACTTGAATGATTTGGTGTGGAGTGTGAGTGTTATAGGGAACTACACAACACATAGACGATCGACATGAGACGGTACAAAATAATGTGGAGCGGCACTTATAGAAACCAGTAAATTGTTGTTGTTTCCCCCGTCTGTTAATTCCAGGTTATGTGAATATATGTACATTTTGTTTTTAGAAAAAAATGTTTTTTTGATGTGCCGTTCCATTTGTCTGTATTCGGCTTCAATCCCGGGACCCTAGAACTCAATTTCAATTCGTTATAACTGAGCGCTACTTGTCGTGAAGCCCAACAGTGTACTCGTAAATACGTTATAAACGAGCGCCGCATATCATGCACATTCAAATTTGATGGGACCGAGAAATTTGTTCGCTGTAACGAGATCTTCTTATGTTCTTATGTTTATTCATTGGATGGCTCCACCTTGAACCGATTAGGTAAAATCAAGGATTTGGGTGTTTGGCTAAATAGTCGTTTTACTTTTGACGATCGCGAGAAATTTGATTATATATATTTTAATTTGTCCAGTAAATGTATTAAGTTTAACGTCATGCAACTATAATTTTTGTTGGTCTTCGTTTTTTTAAATTGTAAGTAATCAGCCCTAATGAGTGTATAAATAAATAAATACATAAATAAATTATTACAGAAGTTAGGCTGAACGAAAAAAAATTATAGAGACAGCCAGATAGGCTTACAGCATCTTAGGGTGACGCAATTATTTTTATGAGTTATTAAAAAAATCTGGCAATTGAAATTATGTGCATACTGGCAGGTTCAATGTCAGATATATCCTTTTCACCCACTTTATCAATTGTATTCGTAAACCATATCGCTGGCTCTGATAAATGCTGCTCAGCTTGGAGACTAGTTCCAGTAACAAAAATTATCCGGGCCATTATTTGGAGGCTTTGAATCTATGCTCAGTGGAAAATAGTCTTTTGTTCAGCCCGGATAAATTGAAATGTACAATATCGGGATTCATGAAACACCTCGACATGTTAAATCCAATAATTCAAGCCATAACCATAACTTATGTTATAGCACCGAAACATCCCCCATCGAATAGAAGTAGCATACTGTGGGAATTTTGCGGGTGGGAAGGTTAGCTCAGCAAGAAAATTTCGTTTATAATGAAATAAGTTTGTGGTTGCGACATGTGCAATCAAAACTTCAATAAGTGGGGCATGCAGGTCAATAATTTTCATTCCCATGCTCCTTCTCCGCTGCCCGAGGAGTTCATCGCCTCTCATCGTCCCAAGAAGAAACTGATTTGATGTTGGCTACGGGCTGCCTGGGCTGAGAACGATGCTAGGTTTGATGGGTTCGCCTGCCTGCTTGAATGCTCCCATAAGGAAGCTATTTAGTTTGGCTCTTGGATATTGATTGAGAATGTCGCTCAGAAGATAGTGATGTTGTCGGGTGATGGATTTGATTTGAATCTAATTAGTTTAGCGGTGACGGGTTTTTCCTGGTTATGTGGTGATATTCTCTCCATGTGACGGTACTTTAGGTTTTAAATTTGGTGTATTAAATGCTTGTTAAAGGCATAAAGTATTTAGGTGTCGCAACCATTCGCTAAATATTTCTCTCTTGAATGAAGTAAAGAACATGTCAGTCACCTTTTCTCGGTCACTGCCATGTTGACAAAATCAGGTACATAATTACAAAGGCTTGCGTTGCGGAGTAAACAAAATGTATTTTCAAAACTTATGCAAATTTTCATGTCAATCAATAAAGCGAGTTGTTCTTGGACAAATTAACTGCACTAACTTGTAACATTAAGCGACTATGTACGAGCGGAACGAGTTATAAAATCTCTGCTTCCTGCTTACGAGATACAAGCAAATCTAGTTTACTCTATAATTCCATAGCCATACGAGTTATGGTGCGAATTGCTGACAAATGTTTTTGTCATTAAGACGTTAAGTTCGCTTTAATGTCTGGTAGGTGTGCCAGTTTTTTAGGTTTTTCTATGACAGCACTCTTGATTCTTGAATGAATTGTGTTCTTCTTAACCACTTTCAGAAAGCAGTTTGTTAGAATGAAAAAAATTCTAGACTACAAAAAATCTAAATTATATTTTAATTGACGGCATAAAAAGTAGGCCAAATCGTGGTAGACAAAATACACTCAGTAAAAGTCCCATCTCATTCGATTCAGTCGTTTTTACGATTCGCCCGGACAAATATACATATGTTATAACACATACAAAAATTTTATAAACCTCTTTTTGGGTATCGTGTAATTGTGTAAATAAACATATTAGTTTATAGAAAAAGACAGTTATTTCGAAACTAATTTAATGAAAATTCATTTACGTTGGTAATTTTTGTAGTTGTTTGTTCTTGAAGTTCAAAATTATCAGTTATCAGTTTAAAATCAGCGACTCCAAAAACTCCAAATTTCATTAAAATTGCTTAAAATTGAGGAATTTCGGTCGCGTTAATTGATCCGCTATTTTGAATGTGGAAATTTTTATGACAGATTCGAAATTAGCATCCCCAAAAATGCCTCAGTGTTGATTTTCATGGCAATCCTTTAAGTTTAACTTTTTCGGGAGCCTTCGTGGATCAGGTAGCCATTTTAGTAAAATTGAGTTCTATAACGCCCCAATTAAATTTCATTAAAATTGCTCCAAATTTTCCCCCGATTTTGCTCTAAATTCCATGTTTTCCCATTTGTCGTAGATGACAAGAAGAGTTGAAAATTCCCCAAAATAGAGAAATCTCCCCGATATCATATCACTGCATCGTATCTCAATCTGACAGACAAAAGTGGCTCAAAAACTACTACATATTTGGCAAGAACCTTCTTCGATAATAATTTTTGCCTTGCTAATCATTTTTTCCAAATTGTGGCACCACACAGGGCATGTTAATAATTAAAACGCACCATGATGTATTAAAATCGAATGAATCCGGAGATTAACTGTTCGAAAAAAACGTCATTCCAAGATAATCGCGTTTAAAGTTTCTATAAGACATTTCATATTTTTCTATATCGACACAAAAATGGTCTCATAAACGACTAAATATGAACTGAGAACTTGTGAGAAAGCCACCAATACTATGTGCAGTGTATAGTATACCAAAGAATATCTATCAACAAGAAGGAGCATCCTTACACGCCTGCAAACCTTGGAGCATGCAGAGATGCGATTTATTTGAAATACTTCTATTTAAAATGCAAATACAAAATGCAAAATACCTATTTTGTATTTTGCATTTAAATGCCTTTTAGTAAAAAACATTTTGTATTTTATTTGAAATACCTTTCGAGATGTATTTTGCATTTTTAATATTCATTTCAAAATGCAAAATACTTTGTGATTAAGTTTAGCCATTCGAACAACTGGTATTGTTAAAAAGCGTAATAAATAAAAATTGATGTTTATTTTTTTCACTTTTTAACAATACCAGTCCAGCTGTTATTAATAAAAGAAAAGTGTAATAATAATAAAATAAGAACTAGATGCACAATCAACCGAAATAAATGGCCACACAATTCACAAAATGGAGCCATCGCTCTCTTTTCGTTAGTCTAGCTTTTTACATTATTTTAAGTGAGTATTATTATTATTAATAACATAACAGAATTTATTGATACGCGTCCTGATAAATATGACCAAAATATCATGCATAAGGTGCCATGTTATTAGACGTTTTTGTTCGGCTCGGCATTGTGTCTCTATTTCTCATGATAAATAAATACCTAAAATAAATAAAAATATCTGAGATTTGGCCAAAAGGTATTTTATTTTGAAAAAGTATTTTGAAAATACCTATTTTGCATTTAGCATTTGAAATACAAAACGTAAAACTATTTGGTATTTTGCATTTGAAATAGTAAATCTGAAAAGTATTTTGCATTTTGTATTTAAATGTTTTTTTAAAACCATTTTGTACATCTCTGGGAGTATGCAATATCTGGAACATCCATCCCATCCAGAAAAATGTCCCATTAGCTAAAACAGAAACGAACGAGTACCATCCTATTCCCGTAAGCAATTAATAGAGAGAACCATAGCCGCAAAAATTTCTCACTTACAACATGTACAGTGCCAGATATAAAATGCAGCGTTTTTTACTATGGAGTTTTCAGGCGATGTCTAATTCTCTCTATTATCATGCCATCTGAGTGCTACCACCAAGCATACCAAGCAAGGTGGTGCTACCTCTCCTCGTGATCATAAAGCATAGGAACAATTCGAATGAAGAACGGGGGGACGCAGGTAGCGCACACGTTGTTGATATATACGTACGCAATTGCTCTCATTTTTTCACTGTGCATTTTCAGGCGATTTGTGCCGATTCTCAGGAACTGTGTGCGGCGCTAGAGAGCCAGTGTAGGGTGGTGTTATTTTGTTGCGAGATTTGCATTGAGTTGAAAAGTTCGGAACATTTGAAAATGCATTTAAGTAAATAGCTGCTCTTTCGTTTTAAAAATGTTGGGTGTGTTGATTTGCAAGGGACAATTATCAGGAAATAAGTTTTGTGCCTTGCTGAAAAATAGAAATTGTTCAAAATAAATTCATGCACACTGTAGAAGTGCTTCAATTTTCAAAGCAAATTCCAAATTCCAAATTTTTATCTTGCCCTCACAAATTACTTCTTTATAACTATATATTTCTAACAAAATGAAATGTCTGCTCCGGTTAACGGTACCAAGGTAGTTGAAAGATAAGGAAAAATGTCACGAGTGTCCCTTCTTCTTGGATAGATATTCTGTAGTGTATACAATAAACCATTATTTTGGAGAGAGGAGATGCACACTACACAGTTGACGCTGTACGTCCAACAGTTGCGTAGCATCTGCGAAGAGCCGACAACGCGCGCGCGCTTAAAGTTGTTTTGTACCGATAGATTCCCGAATTCCTCAAAAATATTTAGGAGGGGATATCTGAAGGTCCAGGGAGTTGGAAAATGTAAACAAAATCGATTTTTGGAAATTCTAAAGTGTACTAGCACCTTAAATCCGGATTTATAATTACCATAGTCTGGGCAAATTGCATTGAATTATTTGAACAATTTATTTTGAAATTCATTAACGAATTATATTTAATTTAAAATTTAAATAAAAGTTGATTAAAATAACGATTTCAGATGTCATGCATGCATAATTACCATTCGTCGTTGTATTGATTTGCGTTAATTCTTAACTAAATTCTGAGTTGAAGCGATAATGCATGTAGCCGGTTCGTTAACAATGTGAAATTAACTTCTTATAAATAAAGAAAATTCAAATACAACTAGATAAACTCAAATAACAGTTTGATTTATCCAATTCATGCCGAATAAAAATATATTTCAAATCAATTCAATTTCAGAAATGTGATTATCAATAAAAGTGCTTCCTAAGTGCTCAAAACTATACTTTCTTACCCTTTTATATTTTTGAATATTTTGTTTATACCATATAAAAAATGCTCAGGTCTTGCAATTATGCGATAAACCATTGCACATGAGATAAGTTGTGGCTTACGTAGACAAAACATTTCTAGGTATTTTAGATAAGTAGGAAAGTAAATAGTTCGAATTTTTTACCAGTACAGAGCAGTAGGTCTCAGGTTAATTAATATGGTTAAACCAATCTGAGTCACCCTTACCAGCCAGAAGCTCTCTGGTACGTATAACTCTAAAATTTCCCTAAGCCGTTAAATATTCATTCCGATATGTAAATATGAAGGGGCGCAATATAATCAAACTTCGTAATTTCTTTATTAAAATTCTGTTCATAAGCGGATTAGGTGAACCAAGCTGACTTTGCATATTCCAAAGTGCATTTAAACACAACCTTTGCCTAGTATGCATTCTTGCCAGTGTGGCTCATTAGAACTCATATAGAAGTCCACGCTTTCTTGCAGGAATGGTGCCGCATATGGTAAATATACAACATAGCAACAATGCTAATGGAGTGCGAGCTTACTGCAAAAGAGCTGGCCTATCGGGCAATAAGATGAAATCGATTTTAAATGCTAGTACTCGCAGCAAATCAAGAAAGCCCAAGCTTGGTATATTAATAATAGTAGGAAAATCGTTTTTCGTAAATATCTCATCTTGTAGATATGCTAGAGGAAAAATTTAAAAACATCTCGTTAGATCTAAAAATTAAAGTTAACACTTTTTGAGTTATAGCGCTAAAATGGTTAAAAAAATTAGGATCATAATCGGCTTTTCGCATTTATCTTGTTTTGGGTAGTTTATAATAAAAAATATATCCATACAAAAGCTATAGAGCACAACATTTTTCATTGCTTTCATACTTAACATTTTTCGTTGCGACAAAAGGTTAAGCCTCTACAGAGGCGCAAAGCTGCAAAATCGGCGGAAAAAGTGGTCATAATTGCTACCGATTAGAGCCCACTTAACGTATTTTATTCTGAAGGCAGAGGATTTCAGCTCTCTGTTCTTTTTTTTTTTAAAATCTACAAAACAAACCAAGAACTTGGGAGTCCCCGAAATTATGGCTTGTTTTTTAGATACATAAAAACCACTGTAGAAACATACAATAGAGCTGAAATAAAAACTGAAGTCCTCTATAAAAAAAAATAGGTAGACCTGTGCAACCGTCATCAGGACGCCAAAAGTGAGGGAAGGGGGGACGAATCAGGAAGGGGGAGCCAATCTATGCTATTTAGGTTTGTTAGAGCATAGTGATTCTTTCCTGAAAATATTGTCCCGCAACTCGATGCACTTAATCTTTTCCTGTCAATTCTCCACCTAAATGGGCTAAAATTGGAAGCATTTGTGACCACTTTTTGCGCCGGCTTTGCAACCTTACGCCTCTCTACAGGCTTAACTTTTTGTCGCAGCGAAAAATGTTATGTAACAAAGTAATGGAAAATTATGGTCTAAAGCTGGATATGTTTTTTATTACGAGTTACCGAAAACGAGATAAATGCGTAAAACCAATTATTGTATTTATTACTTTACGAAAAGAGTTGATATAACTAAATTTTTAGAGAATTTCGAGATTTGACAAAATGTTTTTAAAGTTTTCTTCTATCATGTCTAGAAGATGAGATATTTATGGAAAACGGTGTTCCTACTAGTAATAACATACCAAGCTTGGGCTATGGATCTGCCCAGGCACACCAGAATTTTTTTTACTCTCGCTGTGAGTACTAACATTTAAAATACATTTCATCCTCTGTTACCCGACAGGCCAGCTTGTTTGCAGTCAGCTAGCTCTTACACAAGCTAGCTAGAAAACAAGTATGTGCAGTTCAGTAATTTTTTGAGAAAATTAAAAACCAGACGTCAAGATACCTTTTAGAATAGTACCAATAGTATCCAAAAAAAAACCAGTTATGTGGAAAAATAAAGAATCTGCAAGCCGAAATCCGGTCTGTGTTTCCTCAGTGAAGAACGCTGGTCGATGTTGTTTGTCTCCAGGTTAATCACAAAAACATTGATCAAATGATACTTGAGGTGTTTTCAAGTACTTTTCAATATCAACATAAACTACACTTGAAATTTGCGATGCTTATCGCATACTTCCACCATAAATCAATACTCTTTACCTTTCTAAAAAAAGGTGGCGAAAATAATCGTAAACAAAAAAAAACAACCACAACTAGAAACAACTAACTGGGGAGCTAACGACTTATTCACTGCGGTAGTCCGAAGGTAACTAAAGATACCTGCAAATGCTGCAAGTAAGTGAACTGTCTTCAAAAAGTTGTGGAAGTTGAGTTGCCGTCTGGCGGGATCACTTACGTACCTACTCCACTTGCTTCCGATCGATATTTTGTTTAAGAGGGGATTGGATGTGGTGGTTGCTGTATAACGATTTTTGCTGATCTTTCCTGGTGTGGTGTTGGGGTAAAAAGCTCGACTTCACTATACGCTGCAGGTTGTAAAAGGTTAATGAAAAACTTGATTTACGCAAACCGTTTGTACGTTGCAGTTCCGCATTAGTGCTTGCAGGAATATTGTATGCAACTTTTTGAATAATAACACTCGATCGTTAATTTCAGCTTTTTTGTCTGACACCGTGTTAATGACTATGTACATATGTAATTCTGACCTATTTTTAATGGGGGCAAGTTGATATTGTAGAACAGCGCTTTGACAAGTCAATTTGAATTTTGCTTTAGCTGGTATGTATATTAGGCCCGTAGCAGACTACCGGTTGCGGCCCGGCTGCTGCCGCACGTTGCGGCAGAACATCATTGTTTCAAATGACGCAGTGCACACGAGTCTCCGTTGCTGCACTGTCAGTCCCCATGTAAATTACCCTCGACGCACCGTCGCTCGCCGTACCCGCAGAAAACGGTCCGTTTTAATTCAACCTTTAAATAAAAAAATAAGTAAAGAAAAAGCTAAAAAAGATGTACATAATGTACAAAAACCTAAACAATAATTCAGTAGGTCCTAGGTACCAGTCATCACACCACTCCCCTCATCAATCTAGGGCATTAATCAGACAAAAAAACAAAATCGTTATCCGTCATGCACTGTGTTCTACTTGAAGGGTACAGGAAAAGAAGGGGCTCATTGCCAATTTTTCTATTTTGAATTAACTATACCATTCATTTCGTTTTTATACGGCCAATCAGACCACGTTATCTAAAAAATGGTAAAAGGAGCTGATTTTACGTAAAGTCCAAGTAAAAAAATCCGACTTTAGAATACAACTTCTTTCCAGGTACATTTGGGACTTAGGCAATAAAATATTAAATTATTATTTATTTACTAACTTAATGTAAGTAAACAATAATCTATTGTGTTAAATGTACACTGTTGCTTGTGTAGAAGTAAATATGAAATTTTAAGTAATTTGTAATTGTTTAAATTGAGATTTTAGGTTTAATTACTTGATTACTCAAAACAATGAGAATGTTAATGAGCCCCTTCTTTTCCTATGCCCTTCACTTGTAAAGCCCTTTTATTTCATACCCATATCGAGGAGGTGTGAGCAAATACACCCTTAGCCAAATGGCTAATTAGCAGGGCACCCCCTGAAAATCGTACTGTACAGTTTATTTGCGTAAATTAAGCGGAAATAAAATTATAGTTAGGTTTAACTTATTCACCTTTATTCTTACTATCAATATTTTGTCGGTCCGCCCTTAGCTCTTATTACAGCAGCTATTCTTTTAGGAAATGTGCGTACAATCTTTATGCACTCTTCAGGAGAAATTTCGTTCCACTCTTGCTGGATGACTTGTTTTAGTTCTATTTTGGATGTGATGTTGTGCCCCCGTATCTTTCGCTTCAGTATGCACCAAAGATGCTCAATTGGATTGAGATCTGGCAACTTTGCAGGCCACTCTAAAAGGTCAACATTGTTTTGTTCCAGATATCGTCTACTGGTTACAGATGTGTGGTGTGTTTGCGCGTTATCTTGTTGGAATTTTATATTGTCTGCATTAGTGTCACCGTAAATCTTTGTTAAAGATGGGTGTAGAACCTCTTCCAACACGGCAATATAGTTTTCGCTATTCATGCGTCCTTCACAAATAAACATTTCACCCACTCCAAAGGACGCCATACAACCCAAATCATCACGCTGCCCCCTCCGTGTTTAACCGTGGACACGACGCATTCGGGAAGGTAAGCTTCAACTACCCTCCTCCTCACAAACGTGACACCAGGGGTGCCGAAAACCTGATTACGATTCCACAATTATAAATAATTGAAATTGTACAAAATAAAGCTTACCTCAAAGTTTTATTCGTTGGACCATACCACGTTATCCCAATCGGCCTCCGTCCAAGATTGATGTTTGAAGGCCCATTCAAGACGATGTTATTTTATTTTTTGCTGAGAGAAATGGCTTCTTCCTAGCCTTGCAACCTTTCAGCCCTGCCTCTACAAGTCTTCTTCCTGTGGTTCGAGCAGTAATTGTTCTGCCAATCTGATCAGATAGACCAGCAGCGAGCTCAGAAGACATTTTTTTTCGATTATTGAGGGACTCTCGAATAAAATTTCGGTCATCACGTTTCGAACTGACTCTTTTTCTACCTGTTTTTTGTCTATTACTGTTTGATCCAGTGTCCAGAAAACGTCTAATAGCACTTTGCACCGCACAACGAGAACATTTCACAGTTTTTGCAATTTCAACTTGAGATTTGCCTTGTTCATACAAAAACCGAATTCGCATCCGTTTTTGCCCACTAAGTTCCCTTGTTTTAGGCATTTTCTCACTATTAGTAACCAACACTTCAAACTCCGTTAAAAAACCAACCAAATTTAGGACCTTGCTTGCACTCCGAGCAGTAATTACAAAATGAAATTTTTTTACAAAATCCTCAAAATTATAGATTTTCCCAACCAGACGTTTTATGGTCCTTCTAGGAAAGGATTTATTACATTAATTACCATTTATGATTGTTGGGAACATATTGACAAACAAGATAAATCTTTCTAGGAATTATTTTGAACGATACCTGCAAAAAACTAGGGTGCCTAATACTTTTGGCCAAGGCTGTATGTTATCCGCCATTTTGTAGAGGCTGCCATCTTGGATTTACAATGATACTGATTATACTAAATTGTATTGTCATCAGAACTAAAGGTGTCTACCAAATTTCAGACCAATCTGTCGACAGGAAGGGGGTTAAATTTCAACTATGTACTAAATTTGACCCAAACAAACAGGGCTGTAGAACGCAAATCTAGAGAGATATTTTCACTATACATATTTTTGCCGTATAACTTGACAAAAAAATCACAAAAGCAGCCACTTCCTCAATGACATGTGCAAGTTTTGGCAGCGAATATTCGCCACCCAGCGTCGTAATTCACTTTTTCGGAAGTAAATTCAAAAAACTAAAAGCATGCGCACCCAGTGCTCTAAATAATTTCTTGGCGCTCAATTTTGCAGACGAAAGGAAAATTAATGAAAAAATATATTCGCTCTTTAAAATGCATCAAAACAATTTGTGTTAGGAAAAGTGTGCTTGGGATCTTCAACTCTAGTCAGCTCTCGTGCCGCTTACTTAATTGACGACAACGTCTCGTGCGTTGCCTGTAAATTTCAGTGGTGAAATCTTTCGATTTTGTTTTGTTTATCTTGATTTATTCTGGCAATTTGCCAGAAAAAGGTGAGTGAATGCAGTAAACAGATAAAATGAGATGTGCAAATGGCATTCATTTCAGCTTGACATAAAGGTACAATGTTTTGTGTGAGTAGTTTTATGTTTATAACCTACTCAAGGAGTTTCGGAGATAAAAATCTACGCAGCTGAGTCATGAACTATGCTTTATTGCCATCATAATAATTTGAAGCACACTTCGAGCAAAAGTTCAATCAAAAATAAATTTTTCTTCGATTTACTTGAAACCTACTTAAATGCTACGATCTTGCTTAACAAGTGTACTCCCACATAACACAACAATTTTTGACCGGCACGGTTGCTTTTCGATGCGTGAAGTTATATTCCCTTCGATATACCTGCATAATTCATACTTCGTCTTCCGAAAAGTAAATCCAAGTATAAAGGAATTAGTTTTCGTTCGTCCCGGGTGTCTGCGACAGAGACACCGAGTAATCAGCCCCATGATGAGATCAAGCTCGGTGTTCTCGATCGAAGCACTCGTCACAAAAACACTGAGGTTAGTTTTGGTGGGCAAATATAGGGTCTTTCAATAGGGACGCTCGACTTTTAAATATAAGTAAAACAAGTTGTGTGTGATATATCGACTCCGTTTTTATGTTGTTTGAAAGAATATTTTATGGCATTAAGTATGGTATATAACGTCGTTCAAATGCCCGACGTATCTTTGCTTGGTGGCACGTATGTATTCGGAAGTTGACCAAAATTTCGTCAAAACCGGCGAGCGCCACAGATCGATGATAAGCACCTTCCTCTGGCCTAAACTAGATAATATGGATACCGAAGACATGTGGTTCAAATAGGACAGCGCTACGTACCATACAGCGCATGCTAGGATAGACCTTCTGCACGAGCGATTTGAGGGTGATGTGAACTGGCCACAGGGATTTCGCGTATTAACGCCTTTAGACTTCGTCCTTTGGGACTATCTTAAATCACAAGTCTATGCGAATAAACCGCAAAGAATTGATGCCCCCAAAGTCAACATAACGAACGCCATCCAGCAAATTCAACCAGACTTATGCGACATAGTCATCCAAAATTGGACCTCCCAAATACGAATACGAATTTAATTTTAAAAAAATTAAATAAAACGTCGCAAGTTCAAGAAATTTTTTGTAAAGGATTTCAGGATTTTCGTTCGTTGAATGTTAATAAGGAAAACTTTTGACCTCCCCCGAATTAATCAAAGCATGCGAATATCCGCTGTGCAGCAACCGATCAGAAAATTGAGAGGCTTCTTAGTATTGGTTTTAAATGTTGTGTGAAAGCTTTTTCAATGCGATTGCCGCGCGATAAATTTCACAGGGTGGAGGACAGCGAAAAAATGGTTTTTTTTCACATATGTCAAGAACGGTGGGTTTTTCGACAATATGCAGTATCGCGAGTTTTTCAGTAAAAAAATCGAATGATTAACTAATTTACGCCGATTACAGAACTATCTATTCCGATTCTAAAACAATGTTTTAAATAATAGTAACGTGTTTTTTTCTGTGAAATCTGAATCTGCGAAAATGGGTGATTCGATTTTTCCATCAAGTGTTCGAAAATTTCACTCCACCCTATCCTCAGGGGGTGGTAGAGGCGAGCTAATTTGATGACACGTGGATGGCCCCTTTTTATTACGATGTATATTTCTCGAGATATTTTGATTTATCAAATTAACATAATTTAACCACCCAGTTATACCCACTCGCGATTCTTTGAAGCATTATATCTCATGAACGGTTACGCGTACGGCAAAATTTGTCGAAAAGTCCACCGTTCTTGAGATATTTGTGAAAAACTGTTTTTCGCCTAACTTCACCCTGTGTAATTAATCGCGCGGCACTCGGATCAATGGGGAACTTTCACGAAATATTTATAACGTTAATACCAAAACTGTCTCTCGATTTTTTGCCTGTATCTAATTTTTTCCATGTTAAATGTTTAATTTTCCTGGACTAACAGTGAAGCGTTCTATGATTTTGCGAGGATTTATGCAATTCGGTTCGATTCGGTTGTTTATGATATTTAAAAAAGTTCTGCTGTGATCTCAACCCTTTGGGCTTTACAAGGTGATAATAATAATGCACATTATTATTTTCTTTTTCTTTTTTAAGGGGGAAGGCTACTGAAATGGGTCACAAAATCCATCCATTTTTCCATCTTAAATTAAAGTTTATATATTCAAAAATATGTGTACAAAATTTCAGGTCAAAATTTCAAAAATTGACTAAGTTACAGCCATTTAAGTGAGAACAAGTACACCGACTGTTTTCCGCTTGAAGTCCCGATCAGAATGGCACGCCCTTAAGTCCCTTGCGCAAACGTATTTATCAATAGTTGACTTATTAGGGTTCTTTTCTTCGAATTTCTTTTTTTATTGCTATATAAATATATTGTTCTATTGTTATATAAATGATAGCGAGAAAAATGGACTAAAAACTTTAAACACGTTTATCTCGAAATGACTTTTTTCAAACTGGTCGCATCGATAACTCGGTCAATTATTAACCGATTTTCAATTTTTTGTTTTTGTTTTGTTCGTATTAGCAGTAGCTAAGGTTAAGCGTAGCCGATTTAAAAAAAATTTATTTTTTACTATTTTTTAGGCTGTTTTGAAACAAAAACAAGGTCGAAAAAATGGAAAATTTTTCAATTGGTCGCCATTTTGTGAAAAAAAAGAAAACTTGGCTATGTACAACGAAAACTACATTCATATAGATTATAAAGAACTTTTGTTTTGTTTTTTCTGATAACCCGTTCTTAAATAATCAAAAAGAAAAACGATCCTGATATCCCTTTATTTTCCCGGTCAAAAAAATTAAGAAACGACTGCAGTCGACGCAGTAGCTCGCTACAATGAAGTCTCTCTTATAATGGGTTCCTAGTCATCAAGGCATCGAGGGTAACGAAAACTCTGATAGCTTAGCAAAAGGAAGGCGCGAAATGCAGTCCCTTTGGACCGGAACCACAGATTGGCGTAAATTCTGCAATAGTGAAAAACTGGATAACTCGACACATGGAAAAATTCCATGCGCAGAGATGGTCCGTGTTACAAACTTGGTGACACACCAAACTCTTTATAGGTCGTCCCGATAAGTGCACTGCAGAAACTCTCCTGAAATTAAGCACGAAAGAATGCAGGAATCTTGTAGGGATTGTAACAGGGCATAGTACCTACATGTGGCAAATATCTACATACCCTGGGAATCGTCAGTGACCCTACATGCGCGTCGTGTGGGGATGATGGGGACAGCGTAGAACACTTTCTCTGCGAATGTACTGCGTTCTCCCAGACGCGGCGCGCTGTATTCGGTGCTGACGTATTTAGGATGGAAGAGATCTGTCCTCGACCCCTATCCGAGGTTCTTCAGTTCATCAGAACAAAGAAGAAGTTCGGCTAGGGTGGGGGCAGAGTACAATGGACTATTCGTCTGAGTGCTCGGCGCTTTGCTCCCCCCCCTTTCATGCAAACTAACTAAACTAATGTCGCTGCGCTGGGTAAATCAAGAGATAAAAATAAAATAATAATGTGCAGCCCGAATTTATTAATCACCTTGCAACTCGAAAACGGTTCATATGGCCCCCCCTGTCATACGATTTTTTGTTTAGCTATAGATCTATCACCCCATTCATTTTTGTCCCCGATAGGTGAAACACCCTGTATGTACATATATTAGTAGGTATCTGAGAAATATTAGACCTAGCGTTACAAAGACTTTTTGATTTGTTTTAAATGGTCAGTTATTTTCCGTGGGTCAAAACAATTCTAATCTCTTCCACTCAAATATTTCCTTTTACCTGCGAATTAAACCTTGGGAAAATTTAGGTTAAATTCCGACAATCGGCAATCAACTATGTATCTTCCCTAGCCATGCCTCAATCTAGACAGAAAACCAGTAACGAATTGCATAACAATCCCCGCGTCAGCACACGAAATGAAATGAAGCATTGCACATAAATGCTGCAACGACCATTTCGTATTCACTCCCCGGTGCTGCGGTATTATCAAAAAATAGTTAAATCCATTCGCTCAGGCCAATTTCAAAACAAAAACAAAATACGCAAGCACCGCAGCGAAAGTGCTACTACCACCTCTTGGCTCTACCGATATCAAAGCCAATCGACATCAGTTTGAGCAGTGATTTTGCTGATAGATGACTTTTTCCCGAATTCCTCCCGTACTGTGGGGTCATTGCGCGTTCTGATTATCGCTTTTTTTTTTTGCTTTGCCGCGCCGAAAATAATCAGGGCATGCGAATATCAGTTCTGGAGCAACCGATCAGTGCAGCTTAAGGAGGATATGAGCCAGCAGTGGAGCGTTCTGTGATTTTGCGAGGATTTATGCAATTCGGTTCGATTCGGTTGTTCATGAAATTTAAAAAAGTGCTGTTGTGAATCGTTCGTCGGTTTTCAAGTGAGTTTTTTTAGAAAAGTTTTTACCGTACGATCAAATCGCGTAGCCCAGTTACAGCTGAGAAGCTGCATCGCGAACAGTTCATATTATCTGAAAGGTACTTTCACTTTATCGTGCCGAACAATATCACGCGGATAGTGTGGAGCTTTTACCGGGCCTAGAATCTCGTAGTGATAAGCATTTCGATCGTCAGTGAACGGCTTGTTCACCTACTCATCAGGTGAGTTGAAGTGGTAAGAATTGTCTGCAAGAGAAAGCTGCTAGGCAACAGAGCAGCACAAAAAACATTCAAACAATCTTAGGCTTGAGGAGAAATAAAGAAGTGCGGCACCGCGGAGAAAACAGCAGACCGGCAGTGTGCGCCGCATGAAATCTTTTGTTTATTTTTAATGTAAGGCCTGAATTTTCATTTTCATGCCTCGTGCGACCGTTACAGTCACTGCAAATAAATTCGCGTTAATTTCCACACATTTTTTTGTTTTCTGAAAATCGTTATGCCTTCTGAGCGTTGATGTTATTTTCTTCCCGCAGATGGAGATTGACCTTGCATACGACCTGGACGAAGTGCTGCTTCGGACAAAGTTCACCATCAAAGATGTTGAATGTTTACGAAATACTCTCCCGGAAAATACCCCGGGACCGCTCACAAATAAGCAGGTGATTAATTTTTGATCCTTTCCTAGAAGTGATAGATCTGATCTGTGCATAAAAAAAAGTAATTTTTTTAATTGCACTGAATATTGATTCAGCTGCAAATATAATAAGAATGTTTTTAGTTTCAGCGGTAAGTTGAGCAATTCAACAATTACCGCCGTTAAGCTGAATTAACAATTAACTACTTGAGCATTTCTCAGTGCCCACGGGTGATATTGTGAAACTGTAATGGCAAATCCAGACTTATAGCGTGAAATCCGTGAAGAACGTGAATGTGTATAGTTTTCGCGAACTTCTCTTATGTCGTGTTTGTTTTCGGGTCAGTGTCCGTATTTTAGGTCCGCGACAAAGGGTTCGCGCTCAAGAATTGTCAAGCCTCGTCATAATCGCGGTCGCGTTGCACTGTCAGTAGGTTTAGAAAAGTTGTGAACCCAAATAGTCCAGCCAATTTGTATTTGCTGCCTACAAACCGTCCACAATAGAGCTGACGATGGTGATATGTCGCGGGTGTAGAATCTAAAATCTGTTTGTCTAAAAACAAACCATAATTTTGGGGGCCCCTGTATTCTTGACTTAGTTTTTATGTAGATTAAAAAAAATTCGCTTTGAATAAAAGCAATAATTTGGGCTTAAATGAAAGCTGACATCCTCTACTTTAAAAAAAAAAATGTATATTAACTTTTACAACCCAACAACAAAATTTTATAGATATCTTTCCCCTTATGCCAGAACCACGAATGTGCAAATTTTCTGTTGTTGGGTTTATTAGTTGGTGTGACAAGTCTTTCTGAATACCAAGAGTGCCAGAACCATGAATATACAGGCAATATATAATAGAAACAACATTTTCAAACTAGGGTGAATGTAGGTCGAGAAAAAAAAGTAAAATTAACTAATTCAATCTACTTGCACCTAGCTATAGTGAATGCGGACGTATAAAAAAATAAACAATCAAAAGCTACTAATTACAGCAAAAAAAGTATCTAAAAATGCTAAATCTTCTTAAGCAAAGTGATTAGACGAATTTAAAGAATGATCTAATATCATCACGAAAATTTAATCTATTTATTTATAAATCGACTGAACCATAATTATACAGGTTTCCGCGACCAAATATTCTGTGTAATCACGTCATGGCTAAATCCATGAAAAATATTAAGTTTTATATAAAATAAACAACTTTTTTTATTTGCAGCAAAGTCCCGAAGTGTTGCAATAGGGGTGTGAAGTCATTTTCAGTCGGTCAACAAAATCGACATCATCCGGTACCCCGGTAATTCTTGATAGAATCTTATTAAACAAGAACAACAGATCACGAATTTATCAAGAACTGACATTTAGCGCATTGCAAAACATTGATAACACCCTTATCAGTTGTTTAAAAAAAGGGCTCAATAGAGCTACAGCGACGCGGATTAAACCTTCATCAAATGATTCCTTAATCTCGCAACCCTCCATAAAAATGATAACTAACGTTTGCAGATGGCATAAATAGAGAGAAACTTTGTCTTGGGATATATGCCGCAGAAACCTACAGGAAAAAAGATACACGCAATTTCGTATGTGTATGTAAGCCGTGGAGGTAATTCGGGAAAGGGGCTTCCCCTCGTCCGATTTCGATGAAATTTAAATATATTATAAGGGAGATCATTCTAAGAAACTTTACCGTTAGGCATATGCCGCGGAAACCTACAGGATATAAAATACGAGGCGATAACAATAGTGAAGACAACTCCAAAGATTATACGGATGACGAGGATTGCTAAATTTAAAAATATATAAATAGAAATAATCAATAAAAAGATTAACTAAACTAAAAAAAAATTCAGTCAGTAGACATTTTGCAAAAGGTAAATTTCAGTCAATAGACATTGAAACCGTGTATTTTTTTCCTGTAGTTTTCCGCGGCATATGTCCAAAGCCAAAGCTTCTCAGAATGACCTCCGTTATAACATATTTCAAAATACAAATCGGAAGTGCAATCTGACGTAGGAAACTGACGTGCCGCTATAACTCGAGAGTGCTTATAAATCCTAAATCTATATATATATAAATGAATTGCTGTGCGGTACGTCTCCCTAAAACTCAAAAACGGCTTGACCGATTTCGATAATTTTTTTTTGTTTTGTTCGCTATAATACAGTGGAGGTTTAAAAAAAACAAAATTCGGGAAACCCCAAAGGAAAAGCCGGAAAATCGAAAAAATCGAAATTTCCGTTTTGTATAGGAAGCGAATTTTCCAACTTCAAGGAATCTTTGTGAAAAAGGCAATTTGAGGTTTTCGGGGTCGCAGATCTCGAGCTTGCAATCAAAATTTAGGAATTCAAGATGTCGGATCCAATATGGCGTCCGAAAAATTTAACCTTCAAGGGATTTCACTGAAAATCCGAACTTTTGTTTTTGGTTTGGGCTTTTGGGGTCACTGATTTTGAATCTGCCATCAAAATTTTGGAAATCAAGATGGTGGATCAATATGGCGACCGAAAAGTTAAACTTCAAGGGATTTCTCTGAAAATCCGCACTATGGAACTTTCGGAATCACTGATTTCGAATCTGCTATTCACATTTCCCAATATGAGACCACCCCTACCCCGCTGGGAGATATAGGAGAGGGGGTGCAATAAGGAGGTGGTGTAAAATGAAGAAAACTAAATTTAATAATACTGTTCGAAAATATCTAAAACATGTGCAAAACGCAAATAGGAAAACGCTGGGTCACATAGGAGAGGCGGTGGTGCAGTAGGGAGGCGTTGTAAAATTAAGGAATTCAAATTTAATAGTATTCGGGGAAACGCCGGGTCCGGGCAAGCCAGTTTTACAATAAAAATACACCACACCTTTCGCAGACAACGGCCAAATTGGCAGTTTATACTTTTCCATGGTTCTCCGTCATCAAAATCATGTAATTACATGAGAAATTGACGTGTAGTGATAACTACAGGAACTTCGAAAAATGTTGAATTGTAAGGTCCCTTCTGGTTATGTCTTCATATTTACGCCTGCACTGAGCGACCAATACGAACACAGCCAATTCGAACACATCAGGGAATGTGGTACGCTAAATCGGACTTACAGCCGTTCTGTGCTTAGTTTATATTTCCATGGTATCCGCCCAGTTCAATTTACGTAGCGCGCACCTAGTGAAAGACATAAATTGCTTCAATTAGCGCGGAATGGAAAACGATACAAGGAGACGAAATAATCGAAGTATATTCGAGATTTGAACGAACCAAAGCATTAAATAGATAAACCAAAGTAAACACATCTCAAATCTTTAGAGTTGCGCTTAATGAAGCCTAACATCTTTAACGCTTTTGCAATTATCTTGTCAATATGATGACTACACCCCATGTTGCAGCTAAAAAAATACACACCGAGATCACGATCAACAATCGGGCGATCAATAACACAGTAATTAATTGAATAATGGAATGAAACAGGATTTTAGACGGATTTAACTCTCGAGAATTAAAGTTACAGCAAGACAAAATTTGATTAATTTCAACCTATACAGTCAGACAAATTACGAACTGTAGCATAAATTTTTATGTCGTCTGCATAGAGCAAACACTGAGCAAATGAGAAAAATAAATGGGCGTCATTAATAAATATAATACGTAAAAGAGGCCCAAGGTGATTTCCCTGTGGTACCACTGAAAGAAGATCAAATACCCAGGATTTCACCAAGCCAAGTAAAACAGTTAAAAATCTGCTTGCGGTTACTAAAGTACGAAACAATCAATGAGTTATCCAAAACGAGATAAATGCAAAAAACCACTTGTCCTACTTTTTTAACCTTTTTCACCCTATAACTCTAAAAGTATTAACTTTACGAAAGAAGTTGATCATACTAAATTTGTAGAGAATTTCGAGATCTAAAAACATGTTTTTACAATTATCATCTAGCACATCCAGAAGGTGAGATATTTACAAAAAACGATTTTCCTACTATAATTTACACTGCGTAGAAACTTAGGTCTGTGACTACAGAAACTCAAACTTAAGCTAATACCATCCCGAAACAATGTGGAAAACGGTTCCGGGCTACTGTTCTTGGCGCTCGAGGGAGGCGATTTAGGCAGTAGTCCATTCAATTTATTTTGAGTAGAAGTCCGGCACTCCGTCCGTAAAGGAATTCCCCCCCCCTCCTATAAATAATCACCCCCCCCCCCCCCACCATTACCCATCGTCAGCTCTATCTATTATGGACGGTCTGCAGGCAGAAGAGCTTTTTTCTGACAATTTGACTGAATTAAAAGGCGTGAATTCAACTGAGCTACCTACATGAGTGTCATAACGTTTCGTGGGCGCCGTGACTTCACGCCGTGAGTATGGATTTGCCTTAACGTTTTAGGAAATTGTCGTAATGAAGTCACTGAGAATCATGGGTAGTCATGTAATTCGCTCGAAACGACCTTAAATAGCTGAAGTGCGTATAAAATTCCTAAGGAATCATATAGGCGACATTCAGTTATTTAGGGCCTGTTCGAATCCAAGTCTTCATCTTCGTTCTGTTATGCCAGTTCATGACGTTACACCAAGCTAATCTCTGTACGAATTCATGTCTATGTCAGTGAGCTTAGCTAGACAGTATAACAGTTAAGTCTTACTTAGCTTGATGAGCAAGTCAAGGTTTGGGTTGACTTCGTTAGGTAGATTTCCGAGAAGTTGGGAAAGTACTTAAATTAATGAACAACTTTTTAAAGAGAACACTTTTAACACCCAAGTTGCCTGGCAGAGGGTTTATGTTATAATAGCTTAATTTGTTTGCTGACGACTTTAACTATCATAACGTGACAAAGACGAAGAAGAAGACTTGGATTCGGACAGGCCCTTAAAGAAAGCCGTTTCGATTTTGGTCGATACGAATTACATGACTACCCACTTGAGCAAAGGTCTCGCGCGTTGGCTGAATGTAGACTTTTTACTCCTGTATTAATTTAGCTTAAGACAAGGAGGTATTACTATAGAAAACCTTAGTATGAAGAACTTGCATGCCGAGCAAAAATTTGAAACGCTTTTTCCTGTTAGCGATGCATCACCTTATTCTCATTCAAAGAGCAGGCAATTCAGGCAGGACAGCACGGTCTTTCCCTTTCGGTTGCGTGATCTTGGTGCGTTTAAAATTTTTGTTCGGCGTAGAGCATCTTTATTAGGGTGGTCCTTATTCTTATAAGAAAAAAATTTGTTTTCTTTAATTTCGCGGGGCACCACGTAATTTGATTATATACCATAAGAAACTATTTAAATATTATATTTTTTTTTAATTTTTTAAATAACATTTAGGGGTCGCTACCAAGGTTTGAATTTTAAATAAAAACTCAAAATCTGTATATTTTGTTGGATAATAATTGACCGATAAGCCAAACCTTACCCTAACTTCATGAATGGTTATGTCCGGTACCAGAATTAGATTTTTTCATCCATTTACTTTTTTTTATCTCGATTTTAAACCGAATAAAACAGTCGATTTTTGAAATTTTTTTTTACAAGGCCGCCATTTTGTTATTTTTCTCTCAAATCATTTAAATCTGCTACGGGACAGAATGACAACTCTACTGAATAATAATCTTTTTGGAATATTGATTTCAGATGATTACAAAAGGGGCAATCAAGGGGGCCAGCCATCTACTTTTTTTTGAAGACACCTCTTTACCTTACCAAAATGACGTTAAAATAATATTTTTTTTATTTAACAAAAATTTTTTGGTATTATTCAATAGCTAAATAATATCATATAATTATCATAAGAAGATTGTATTTAATTTTTCCCAACAACAAAAAATTTTTGAATACCTTCAAAATTTAACCTCGGACATGAGACTACCCCCTAAAGTGCGGGGCGGGCTAAATCTCGACGCGTCGGTACAGATGAGGGGTCGAGGGGAGGAGGAGATAAGGAGCGATTGTCTATGCGAGTTTCACTTGCACGTAAAAAGTGATATAAACACGTAAATGAAACATTAGTGAAACCATCATTTAAGCTGTCCTTTAACGCTTTTTGTAAAAACTTTGGCAGCTGGTAGCGACCTCTTAATCTTAAAAAAAACAAAAAACTTATTTAGTATTTAGATGCATATAATCAAATGACAAGGTGCCCCGGGGATAATTCAAAAGTCGAAAAATAAGGACCACCCTAATCTTTATACTTGGTTTTTTTATGGTATTACTGAATTTCCCTATTTCAGTGCAATACTTGAAATTATATAATGATTTTTTCAGATTACAAGAAATTAAAAAAGAGCCCACACTATGTAAACAACTAACCTCTTTCAGCTTCTATTATTTCTAAATGCTTGCCATGGGAACGTGGAGGAGGCCAGAGACTTAGTAGGAGTATATTTTGCGGCCAGGAAAGCAGCCCCAGAACATTTTCGATGCAGAGATCCGAGCACAGATGCTATAAAACAGTGTTTTGAAAACCAGTTAAATTTTCAATAAATTTGAGTTTGGTTAATAGTTAAATGTTATGTGTTTTAGGACGTATTTTGTCATCCCTCCTACACCCAAAGAAAACTGCCCCATCGTTTACCACAAAATTACGAATCCTCAAGCGTCACAATATTTGTTCGACAATGCTATTAAAACCTACATTATGACAATGGGTGAGTTACTTTTTTTATTAAATTAGTTTGAAGTTTATATTGCTTTGAATGGTCGCACCAAACTTTAAAAATTTCGTCTTTTAATCAGAGCGTACTGCCTGCCTACTATATTTTTTCGATTTTGGCCTTATTTCTGTAAATTGATCTTTGATGTTCTTATACTTTTTATTGAACACCTTATGGAGAGCGATGATAGCGAATTTAACAAAATTGCTCAAAATTGAAACAAAATTGCCCATAATCGAATTTTTCAGAAATCGATTTTCGATACAATTACAAATATCGAGAATTAATTTTTATTAGAAATCACACATTTTTTGCTTTTTTTAATTACTATTCGCACAACTTGTAATCAAAACCGGAATAGCTCTTTATCAAAAAAATTTCTTTGTCACCAGATTACGCGCTATATAAATATGGACCACGTCCAGGGATCATCTTTCTTCATGACATGGAACACGTTGGATTCACCCATTTGTTTCGCGCAAACCTTTCCAGCATTCGGAAATTCCTGCACTACATTCAGGACGCTGTCCCAGCAGCGGTGTGTCGAATTCATGTCTTAAACGTGAAATCAATGTTCCACAAGATTCTGGCTATTGTGAAGCCATTCTTGAAGCATGGACTGCTCGATGTGGTAAGTGCGTTAGATTTTAGCGGAATTATTTCAATAGACGTTGTTTAAAAGTGCCGCGACACAAATTTCAGAACTTTTGACTATAGACTGTTTAATCTCAGTGGCAATTTTTAACGGTAGAAATTAGCCACAAGTCTAAAACAAATTTATACTGCTTCTAATAACTCGAATATTTCGCACTATTGGAATATTATTAAGGTAGTCCAGGCGGGATCTGCTTTAAAAAGGGATATGTTGTGTTGGATATAGGGCTTCTAGTTTTTTTAAGGTCTCCGGAAGAGCTTAAGGAATGATCGTTTTTATATGCGCCAGTTGAAAAGTTGTGGAAAAGTTATGAAAAATCCAAATATGAAAAAATCTTGAAAAATATCGTTTTTTTTATCTCATTTTCCTAACTACATTCCTGAATGTTTTTTGCTTTTAAACTATTACTCAAGTTTGCAAGTGCTATATCTTTCTAAGGTATCTACAATAGTACAATTCATTTTTGGTGTTAACTGGTCAAATTGCCTCTCATCCTATGAGAGCTTTCTTGCATTTTCTATTCATCCCAATGTTCAGCTCTGTTGGTGCAAGACCTGGTTGAAGTTGCCTTTCATACACAAGGTTTCATGCGATGTTATTAGATCACCCTAGATCTTGTGAAAGCTGTCTTGCATTCTCTGGACGTGTAAGGTCCTAACTTGCGTACCTACCAGAACTTGCACGTCATCATACACCCTATAATGATGTTCTAATCAATAAACTCAAGAAATAGCAGGTGTCGTTGCACACCTAATTTTACCGGAAATGAATCACAGGCTAACTCTTTTGGAAACTGCTCTTCAACCCATATTTGACCATAATTGCTCATCTTCAGTGCCTGACATTTTTTTATACAGGGTTACAGCGAAATTCGTACTGAATATTAAAGGACGTTATTATTCAGGTCATTTCTGATGGATTTGATTCTGTAATATGGTGTCCGAAACTTACCCGTTATGGAGATATTGAATTTTTAAGATTTTTTAAACAATCCTTTATTTGTTGGCCTTTTTATCGGTTTTTTTGGGATCAGAGCTCCTAGGGTCCGTTTTTTTGATGTATCTAGTTATAGTTTAGTGTATTTAACTTTGAAGCGCTTTTTTTGAAAAAAATATTTATGGAACTTATTCTGCAAATAATTTTAAAAACTTCTACGTCTCTTTAGCTATTCAAAAAGGTATAACAGTTGCTATTAAATAGGCAAAACATTGACCAACTAACAGTTAAGGTAGTAGAGGGTACATTTTTTTTTAACGGATGGTTGGCTTCTTAAATTTAAAAAAATCGCTTGGAATAGAAACATTGAACTGGTTTCAAATGAAAGTTGAAGTCCACTACTTCCAGGTAAAACTAAGGCTCATCTGTATCCATCCCCCTCATAACACCGGAAATGGCGTAGGGGTGGGATTGAACAGATGGAGGGGAGACAACCCACGGTTAGGGTTCTCCTAACATAAGAAACCTTTCCTGAAAATTTCGTTGCGGACTTCACTTTTTACAATCGCCTCTTGAACTTTATGTAAATTTGAAAACCATATTGAGCTATAAAACATAGTAAATTGATATGAAGAACAAATCTATTTAACAATATTTGAAATATCCCCTGCAAATGTGTTTAAAAAAAGTAAGAATGATGTGTAAATTCAAATACTGGGTTTTCTATAAATAAAAACTTATGAATGAAAATTGCGTTTTTACGCCAGTGTTGCACCTTTCGGGTACTATTTCTTATTTAGAAATAATTACAGGTATTGCTGAATAGATTGGTAGCATTTTTCCCAAAATTCATCTATTCACCTAGAAAAATAAAGGAAAAAAGTCAATATAATTTAATTTCACCCTCTTAGGGTAGGAATGTGAGGAAATGATTTTAATAGTTGTTGAATATTACAGAAAGGAGTCTACAAACAAACTTTGAAGGCAAGGGTTCTAATGGTGTGCGATTAACCCTTAAAATAAGTAAAATCAGCAGTAAAATCATGAAATTCAGGATGCCAGTATTGGTCCAAATTGGCCAGGCACCCGTCGACATTTCGATAGAGGGATAAGTAAGTTTTCATTTTGTACCACTTTCAGCCTATATGTTTAAAGGCACTGTTGCACCCCTACGGCATTTTAATATGCTCACCTTAAAGTTTTGTTTGCGACATGTTCCAGCCTATTTGCTTATGGGCTCCTTTTTTGCAGTCGCCTCCCGGACTATAGATCTAGTTCAGTCGTGCAACAACAAATTATTATATAATACGAAAAACTATCAAACCGATTTGGATGAAATTTGGTATGTTGTTTTATAACTACGTACTCTGTACCTCAATTTCGTACGGTTTCAAGATCGTACATACTATAAAAATAGTCGAAATAAATTCCACAAAAAATCTTTTTCTCTTTAATTATTTTCGTTAATTACACTATTTTGCAACAACAACAATGCATACTGGAATTTCTAAGTTATTCTATCACATTTTGATTTTTCATAACTTTTCCACAACTTCTTCAATTGGCGCATATAAAAATCATTCGGAGGCTTAAAAAAACTTAAGGTCCTCTATGAGACATCCAACCCTATCTAAACCAAAACAGATTCCGCCTGGAATATACGTACAAGTAGTTGGGATAAATTGAATTATGCGAATACACATTTGATTCGATATTCAATTCGAGTAAGTACAAACTATTCGCACACTCGTTTTCTTTCTTTTTCGACCTATTTAAGGTGGAAAGGGACAGTAGACTTCAATGAGGCACTATTACTTCGTTTCCTTATTCCTAAGAAAAAAATTGTTTTTCTTTAATTTCGCGGGACACCACGTAATTTGAGTATATACCATAAGAAACTATTTCAATCTTTTTTTTGAATTTTTTAAATGACATTTAGGGGTCGCTACCAAGGTTTGAATTTTAAATAAAAACTCAAAATCCGTATTTTTTTTTTGATAATAATTGACCGACAAGCCAAACCTTACTTTGATTTCATGAATGGTTATGTCCGGTACCAGAATTAGATTTTTTTATCACTCACTTTTTTTTATCTCGATTTTAAACCGAAAAACACAATCGATTTTTGAAATTTTTTTTTACAAGGCCACCATTTTGTTATTTTTCACTCAAATCTTTTAAGGGGACATTTACATCAGTTGGGACCAAAAAATTCATTTTTTTTTTATTTGCTTAATCGATGGATATATCGATCAAAAATAATGTGCCGAAATTTCAAATTGATATCTTAAGTAGTTTCCGAGTTACAGGCAATTAAAGAGGCGTGCCTCCCGTCGAGCGCCCAACTGCTTTCTAAGCGCTACGGGCAGGTGCGAGCTCTGGACCGCTTGACAAAGGCTTTTGTATTTGAAATGGAATGTGTGTGTAGAAATTGATTCAGGTAAGGAATTCTTGATTTTTTTTTGTGTCTTTTTCGTTAGGAGGGGACGCAGGGAACCCGTTTCATCAAATAGAACAGCCGTCGAAAGTCGAAAGTCGAAAGTCGACTGAAATGTTTAAGGCCAAATATCTCAGCTTGTCACTTTTTTTCCTCTCGGCAGCGTTTCTGAGCGAACGGCAACTGCGATTTTTCACAAAAGCGTTCTAATTATTCATTTCATGTGTTATCGTGGTATAGACCTCAATTTTTTATTTTTATTGTTTTTTTCAAAAGTTATTAAAAAAATAGTACCAAAAAAATGACCAAAAAAACGAGGTTTTTTTTCAAATGGCCGCCATTTTGTTTTTAATTGGAATTTTACCTTGCCAAACGTCTAAACCACGCATTATGGTATAAACATTAAAAAAATGTTGACTTTTTTGTTTTTAGGTCACGTGTGTACCCAGGAAATCTGCCGAGAACTCAACGTGTCCGCCGAGAGCGGCAATCTTTGACGGCACGGAGGGGGGGTTGAACTTGGGGGGGATGAATCGGCGACGCAGCAAATGTTACTTAAAGAATGTAGAAAAATAATAAAAAAAAGTTCAATTGATTAGCATTGTTCATTCACGAGATATACGGCCTCAAAAAATCATGAAATTTTGGTCCAACTGATGTAAATGTCCCCTTAAATCTGCTACGGAACAGAATGACAACCCTTCTGAATAATAATCTTTTTGGAATATTGATTTCAGATGATTACAAAAGGAGCAATCAGGGGGGCCAACCACCTACTTTTTTTTGACTTTGCCAGCTGGTAGCGACCTCTAAATCTTAACTAAAAAAAAAAAGACACGTATTTCATATTTAGATGCATATAATCAAATGAAAAAGTGTCCCGGCGATAATTCAAAAGTCGATAAATAAGGACCACTCTAATGGACAGGGTTGAGTTTTCGTTGACTATCAAGGACATGAGGGTAACCCTGTGCGTTTCTATGTGCCTGGGTTAATTTGCCAAATCTTGCAGTAAAAAAATTAAAAAAAAAGTTTGGCTTAATCCAATACTTAGTAATGAAAACTTTCAGTTTGTGTGGATTATTAGTATTGGATTAAAATCAGTCAGGTTTTTGCACCGATTTCAAAAATCTAGTAAAATCTTAAGATCCAATGTTTAAAGTAGTAGCAGACGATCTTTAAGCGTAATAATTTAAAACTTTTTAGGGCTTGTGATTTTTTGGAGTCGGTTCTATTTGTTTTTAGTTTTCTAATCTTTTATGACATTTTTTAAGTCGGTTAAGAACCTTCCTTTTATGAAGTCGTATCGATTGGATCCGGGTTTCCAAACTTTGATTCGAAATCAGCGATCCCACAGCTCGCTAGTTTCCGATTTTATCGCAATCACTTGGCATTTGAAAATTTCGGTTGCCACATTGGAATTCCCTTTTTGAATTTCCAAATTTTTCTAAGCAATCAGCGTATTGACCGCAATCACTTTACACTAAAACAAAATTTCGGCCGCCAAATTGCATCCTCCGTTTAGAATTTTCAAATTTTGATAGTAATTCCGAAATTAACGACCCCCGAAGTCCCCAAGTATTGAATTTCATCACACCAAGCCGAACTAATCAGTCCGGCACTGGCTCGGTGTCTCTGCCACAGACACTCTCCTTTTAAGTGCTTCCTTTGGTTAGCTAAAATATTTTTAAAGAAAATTCTCTACTTGTTTGTGGAAGGGTTTTATAAATAATTAATAAAAGTAAACAATTTATGAACACATTTACGTAACTCACAATCAGCCAAACTCAGCCTCTTTAGTGGAGTTTAGCTGTGTTTAACGAAACTCAGCCCAACTCTATAGTTTCCATGGACTCTAACTCAAGTTAACCCTGAGCCAACTCTGCATGGAAACACAGTATATGAGCAGAGTCAAGTTTGTTTAGAATAAAATGGAAGATCTTTATAAATCACACTATTTCAGATCCACATACATCAGCCTGGCATATCCATGGAGGATTTCTACAACGATTGGATACCAAGATCACATCTACCGTCTGACTACGGGGGAGACCTGGCTAGTGTGCACGATATGAATAAGAATTTTAGCAAAGAATTGGCGAAGCTTCATAATTACTACCAGAGGATGGAGGAATTGGACTTTGACTCCACGTAAAGGCTTATTTGCTTAGCACAGGTGAACACTGTTTGACAAGGGTGTATTTTGGGGTTCTGGATATTTTCAACATGTTGGTACTTACACCTACTCAATAAAGCATTTTCTTAGTTTTCGAGACTCTTATTGCGTCATATTCCTATTTATATGTATTATTTCGAAGGAATGGGATTATTCCGCCATAGTGTTAAATTATTTTATATTAAATTGATTATGCGTAATTAAAAAAACATAGTTGCAATATTCTTTTATTTTGAGTTTATCCACATGGTTCAATTTTGTTATACGTTTCAAAATAAAATCAGGCGAAGACCGGCTTATCTGAAAACAAAATCTTTATTTGTCCGTCGTATTACCCTAAAAACCATATGACATATTTCGTGTTGTCCTTCCATGTGAATTAGAGCCTCGGTGCTGCAAAAAAAATCTCCTCTTTCAGTACCGATGAAAAAGAAATTTGCTTGGTTGAGCACTGGACTAGAAGACAGTCTTTCGAAAAGGGTTATTATTGGGGAAGAGGAGGACGACATGAAGGCTAACACCGCACCGTACATATCCCAGCAGGAAATTGAATTCATTCTCAATGAATTCTGAATGCGTTCAAATCATAGAAATACAAACTAAGCACGGAACGGCTATATCGTGTATGAACCCTGTACATGAGCGACCACCTCAATGGGACCTACCTAGAGGAGAACAGCAACAGCATTTATGAGGGAGAGCTAAATAAGAATCAGGCCAAGCTGGGCCAAGCGGTGAATGGTAGCGTGTAAATAGATGTTAAGGGGGGCATAGACATTAAGGCAGGAACTTCAGAAAATTTTGAATTGTATGCCCCCTTCTGATTATGGCTTCATATTTACGCCTGCACTGAGCGACCATACGAACACAGCCTATTCTAACACATCAGGAAATGTGGTACGCTAAATCTGGCTTACAGCCGTTCCGTGCTTAGTTCATATTTCCATGGTTCAAATCATTCACAATTAATTCCACTTTAAGCCGGGTACTCACTAGCGAGCTGTAACTGTAACCGAACACATACGTTACGAGGTTCAAGTGTGTACGCGTGAAACGATCTTCACTCGCGACATCCATCGAGCGCCCTCACCGAGCGTACTCATCCAGCGAGCAGTAACAGATACAGTAACGAGGTTCTAGTGTGTATGAGAGGTCCACTTCATTGTGACCGTAACGACAAGCCGAATCTATCCGCAGTGTTGGTTTGTAACGCCAAGATGTCGGACGACGTGTCTCTCACTTGCGGATTAGCGACCGCAAAAACATTTTAGTTATAGTTCACGCAGTAGGTTTCTTTTACCCTACAATAAATAATTGTTCTCTAGAAAGTATCCCAGGAAGAAAACAACCGGCAATAAAGCATCTGGTCCTAAAGCTAGCGGTACGACGTCCACAAACGCACTGCGAGCATCCTTTGATTCGCGGCAAAAACCGACAATCGTCGGCTCACTGCGAGCCGCACGTGTTGCGCTCGTGGCAGGCTTGCGAATCACGTACATACTATATTTTTAGGTTACAGTAACGTGCAACGGTTACAGTTACGCAATGAGTACCTGGCTGTCATCGGCTCGCTGCGAGCACAGCGCGTTCCGCTCGCGAACTACGTACACACTATGATTTTTGGTAACTGTAACGTGCAACGGTTACAGTTACAGCTCGCTAGTGAGTACCCGGCTTTAGATTACGCCCAAGCCAAAGAATTTATTACTTTAACATGGGGATGTCATAGGAGGTAATGAATTGCTTACCCTGCATGGCAGGGAATTAGTTCAGGAATTAATTCCGTGGAATGTATATATAAAAAAATATATTTCATATATAAAATATCAATAAATTAAACATTCACGTTGAATAAAAAACTGTAACATTTTCCATAAAAAAAAACAAACAAAAAACTCAATTGTATTTCCTTTCCAAGGAGCCTTCTTGTGCTGCCTTTCTTCCTCGATTAGGTCACACCTTGAAATTGATTCTAAAATGTATTATACAAAATTATAACTAGTAAGAAGTATAACAAAGGGTTATACATATATTATAAATATATTTGAACAAATAATTAGTGTCAAGGATATCGATTTCAAAAAGGTTTTCTGTTAAAATCACAAATAAAGACTTGTAATAAGGGCTTACTTTGCAATAATTCATTAATTTTTTGAAAGTTTTTAAAACTTAACTTTCCATGACCTCCATTATAATTATACTGCATTATTATGTCTTTTGAAATAAATTCATCAAAATTTTTGCAGATTCCTCCTGGGTTCAGGAGATCTTTTACAATAGGAACCTGAAAGTTTATTTCGTTAAGAATATCTTAATTTCAACCTTTGCCCAAAATACGTACATATGAATTGATATTCTCGTCTGATAGTTCATTTTCGAAGACAGCGAGTTCCGGTTCTGTCTTTAACGGAAATTGTGAAAGTATAGTAGTCCGGTCGCGGTCATCTTGAATTAGTCGTTTAATTAATGCACTTTTTGCTGCAGTGGCCTCAAGAATTTTTTTATTAGAATTGTCGATGATGATATAAAAAAAATAGTGAATTCTTAAATAAACATTATAAAACTTAAAGTTTTCATCGATATAGATTATATAATTCATTTTTTGTTTCTAAACTTTCGCCAGTTTGGGAAGTCATAAAATCTGAAAATTAATTTTTTTAAACCAAATTTCCAAATTCAACAAATAGCCTTACCATTATTTGATGCCAAATAAATGCTAGGACTAATTCTTTCATTACACCTCACCAGTTTTCCAGGAACAATATTTTCTTCATCCTCTTTTAAGACACGTTTGTAACTCATTGTTGGAGTTTTGAAGTGAGCAGATATGGTATTGTAGAAAATAAAAAGGCTCCTCAAAAAACAAAACGGTTTGTAACTTCGGATTTTAGCAGCAATTATGCAGGATTGGAATTAGCAACACTTGATTTCCAAATGGCAGACGCATTAACTTACAACTTATTTCATTTAAGTTATATATTTCTTCTTCATTTGCAGTTTTAGTATTGGCAGTATATATACCCAGATTTTTAGATTCAACTGGCTCTGTGAAAAAATTGTTAAGTTCACCAATCGCCTTCCAAGTATACATTTATTGCCGTTTTTTTCTTCAAAACCAGTTATTATTATTGGTATATAAGGAGTCATACAAATGCAATTATCTGGCTCTTTTAAACATTATATCAAATTGTTTTAAGAGGGAAGATACCTTTAGAATTTTCAAAAAATCGAATTTTTTTTTACATTATTCGAATATATAATATGTTAACAATATACTGTCAAAAGGACAAATCAAAATATTGAATATTAATAGAGTTATTGGGAAAAACTTCAGAGCCCGCATACCGTCATTAACCAGGTAGTCGGAGAGCTTGTCTCGGAGCAATGCCTTTTCACAGTACGTTTGTGTATTCTTTTGTCTCATAACTTACTCTCTTACTTGGCGACGATATAAAACAACATCTTCTACCAATTTACGAAGATTTGTCCAGAAAATATTTACTGGAAAGATGCTTGGGTGGCCATACCCAGAATGCCAACGAAAGTTTCAATGCAAACTTTGAACGCGAATATCTCGAAACTGTGTCTTCAAAAACTGCTCGTTCTGTAACTCAAAAAGTTATTGACCGATTAGGCTGAAATATTCAGAGGTTTCTCTTTTCTCTTTTTTAAAAATTTAAAGATATCGGGTTAATAAATATTTTTTTTGGGGTCAAAACTGTTGAAAAACAGCCAAAGATCTGGATTTTTGATTAAACAGCCGATATAAATTTTAATTTTTAACTTTCTTATTAGTTTATAGGTTTATCCTTCCCTTTAATACATCAGTAATCGACAAAAAAATCTTTTTTATTTAAGATAAATTTTGCCAGCTGCAGCAGTTTTCTATGCCTTGCAGCAGACGCTTGAAGAAATATTCTGCAGAGCCGCCATTTTTTAAAAAGAAAAATCATATGTTTTTTTACACTTTAATAATGTATCAAAAAGAAGTGAAAATTAATAAATGATCAAATTATTTTATCACCTTGAAAAAAATTCATTAAAATTGACTGATTTCACCCGTTCTAAAGGTATCACCCCCCTTAAGTCACCAGTTTCCAATCTAATGCCATGGACACACTAGAGCTCTTGAACTAGTTCGTGACGTCAAAACGACATAGCACATGTAAAATTCCCATTGCTGAACTAGCTCAAAGATCCGTACAATTCAAACTGAGTTTGCATACCTTTTGCTGCTGTTAGCGCTAGTAGCGGAAAAATATGTTTCTAAACAATTGGGAATGCTGAAGGCAAACTTCTTTTGCAATGGTGCACGGAAAAGAAGAAGAAATTATCAATAAATGATGTAATTCGATTTTTAAATTGTCAGGGTAGTAGTAACTGGTAACTTTAAGGATTTTCATAAAACGCCAACGAAGTGTCAAACGAGAAACTGAACTATTTCAAAATAAACTGAGTATGTCATGGCGAGTTTAGCTAGTTATCAAATGTCAAACGTGACGTCATAAACTAGTTCAATTGCTGTAGTCTATCTAGGGCATTATAATTCAGCACGTAACGGTATGGGCAGGGGGCGCTTTCCTGTGCCATCCGTCGAATACACAACAGTGTGTAAACCACTGTTTGAATAACGTAAGAGAAAACGTATTTCATTGCATTTTCCTTTAGACTTTTGAAAATAAGAGATGACAAACTGAACTGAAAAGGAATGGGAACCGGCAAACAAAAAGTTGATAAATTTGTAGCGCAGCGACAGTTATTTTCAAATTAAATCCTTCTCAATCCCCAACCGATTCCCAGGCCTCTATCGGAATCAACATCAACTAAGGACAAAAACATTCCGCAGAGATTCACTGAACTGTGAGTCATGAACAAAAACAAACTAGACGTCAGTTCACCAATTGCTTGGCGAATTTTTGTCTAGAATTACCGTAGATAGCGGATTGTCCCCCACAATTAACAAGTGCTTGTTACCGTATCGTTATGTATCAACAGTACGTGAACCAGGCGCGAGCCTCGATCACAAACTTGTCGTCAGATGAGCTCAAGGAGCTGCTTAACGATGACGAAAAGCTGGAGGAGCGGGTGAACGAAGCCGTAAGTAGACCCAAGTGTTGACTCATTTCTCGTTTTTGGTGTCACGGTAGCGGCTGATTAAACTCGTAATGTTCTTGTTACAGCTAGTCAGCTTGGAGTCGGAAAAGGATGGGATGCTTTTCGAGAACCGAATCACAGCAGAGGAGAACCTGAGCAAAGAGCCGCAAATGATTGAACTACGCGGGAGGATAAGCGAGCTTTCTGGGGAGGGCAAGACGCTATGTGATTCGGTACAGGAAAAGATGGGACAAATTAGTATGGTAGCACCAACTTTAGCTTTCCAGTTTTGAATATTTGGCATGTTACAGAAGAAAAATCGGGGAACATGAGCCAAGACACGGCTCTGGCTCTGCTGCAGACAGCCGCTGCCGAGAGCGAGGAGGAGTCTGAGAAACTTGTGAAGAACTTTATGGACAACGAACTGCCACTGGAATCCTTCTTAGAACAGTTTTTAAGCACACGCAAAACAATGCACTTGCGGAAGATCAAGGCCGAGAAGATGTCTGAGATTATCAAGAACCCGCCGAAGAGGAACTCTTACATCGGGCAACCGACAGGCCCGAGTGGGTTCTTCTCAAGCAATCCTATAGGAGGGAGCGGTGTGCCATATCCCGTCGCAGGATCAGCTCCTTACCCCCTTGGGCCTATGCCTATGCCCATGCCAGGACTGCCTAGACCATTTTAAGATTTTAACCGTTATATTATCATATTTTACGTAAAGGGCCGTTGAGAAGGAAATCACAATTACTGAAGACTCCGAATGCAATCTGTAGGCCGATTTTTTCCACTTTAGGCAAGCGCAGCTTTGAAGATAAAAAGAATAAACGTGTAATTAGTAACAGGTGCATTTTATTTACAAGCCTCCAACCTTATCAGCACTGGCAAAGTTGTTTGGTTCTTGTCTCTGCTTTTGACGGTTCTTTATTTCACCACTCAAGTCAACACGTGCTGTTTACTAAAATGTCATTCGGCCATTTAGGTTATTGAACGTGCAGTGCAAGTTAATAGTTTAGTCGATTTAGGCAGGAAATATGTCGCTTTTACGGATACGGTTTGTATCAGCACTTCAATAATCCCCACAAGTTTACTAAAAAATAAAAATGCTTACAGAAAACCCACTACCCGCAAGGGAAAAAAGATTCTGTTGGCCAGGGAGCCCCAGGTACATGAGTCGGCGAAAAACACGCTTTTCATAGAAGGAAGGAAGTGCTCCGGGGCTGCAAAACAAGCCCTAAAAGACATATATCACTTGAAAAAGCCGCTCTGTAAGGTTTTGTCGAGGAAGAACGACATTTCACCTTTCGAAGATATATCTTCCTTGGAATTGTAAGTTTCATCGCATCAACTCCCTTCTGAGCTCCAAAACCACCTCTTTCATTGCAGCTTAACGATGAAAAACGACTGTGCACTCTTCATGTTTGGATCCTCGTCGAAAAAACGACCAGGCAACTTAATACTGGGCAGGATTTTTGAGAACGAGCTACTTGATATGGTCGAGCTTGGGATCAAACACTTCCAGGGACTCGCTGACTTCAAAACCGAAAAGATCGGTACCTGTGTGAAACCCTGCTTGATATTCAACGGGCCGAAATGGAACCAAACAGAGGAGCTCCGCCGTCTCCGAAATCTGTTCATCGACGCATTCCACAGGGACAAGGTCGAGGCGATTCGTCTGCAGGGTATAGAGCATGCGATCAGCTTCACTGTGGCGGATGATTTGACTGTGATGATGAGGTCTTACAAGGTTCTGCTGAAAAAATCGGGACAGCGTACGCCACGGATTGAGCTGGTCGAAATAGGACCCTCCATTGATTTTTGTATTAGAAGGACAAAAATCGCTTCGGACGGTCTGTACAAACAGTCCCGCAGACAGCCGAAACAGCTTACAGTCACGAAGAAGAAGAATATGTCCAGGGATGAGCTGGGAACAACGCGCGGAAGAGTGCATGTTGGGAAACAGAATATCAACAAAGTCCAGACTAGAAAGGTTAAAGGTCTCAAGAAAACGCCGGAGGAAAAGAAGGCTGGCAGGGATAAGAAAAAGGCTCTGCTACGGGCTGCAGCCAACGGGCTGGACGCGTGAGATTTGTGGTATTTTAAGCTTCAATAAAATTCCTCTTATAAGTTATTACGAAGCGTTTTTTGTTAAAGGAGTGCAATTTCCCAGAATGTCCTCGCGATTGTGAATGGAGCGAAAGGTTCGTGTACATTTTCAAATGTTCGTAGGGTTGCATTTAGAATTTTGTTTTAATTCTGAATATCAAAGAAGCGGACACTTGTGCGATCGTGTGGATTTTCTCAATTTGGAAGAATTTAGTTTGTATTTACAGAAGGGGTTCAATTTTATAGTTCCCGCCGATGGTACTAGATCCGAGTGCCTGAAACGACTAGGCAAAACAAATCCAACAAGTTTGAGGAGTGCGACAGGCAATTATATGTTTCACTTGCGGGTATTTACATAACCACACGCATGCTCACTGCCTCTTCCCACAGTGCACACACAATTGTTGCGCTATCCGGTGAGCACGTACACACCTCCCTAGCCACACACGCAACCAACTCTCTTATCCGCACACTATGCACCCTAATGTTGTGTGGTTGTTTCTGCATTTTCAATGGTCCCGTTGCGCCGACGACCTCTCTTACGGCGGTGCGGCGAATTCGCTGCCGCCCGATTGTAATAGAGTGAAATTGGAATCAAACAGAAACGGTTGGTCTGCTGAGGGCTTTCTCGCTCGCGCCACTTTCGCTTCGCCGGTTGTTTTAACGGACGACTTCGTGTGTGTTGAACAATTCCAGTGACATTCGGTGCATGTGTGTTGTCCGAGCCGAGTGTAGTGTGGTGAGATGAGATTCGCTTCCCGAGCTCGAGTGATGTCAATTCCATGTTTTGTCCAGAAAGTGTCGTAAAAACTGACCGTAATCGCAGCCGTGTTGATATTTCCGTGTCGGAAGAAAGTGCAAGTTGATCTCTCCCCTTGCCGCAGAGCAAGTGCTATTGCAGTAAATCTGTAAATCCGTGTTTCGGTGCGTTGTTTCTTCAGTTCGAACCACCCCCGTGCGCCTATTCGTCGACGATTCAGCAGCATCGGAAAACGCTAATGTCACGAAATTCGCTGGATGTAGCCAACATCTGGTCGGAGTGTGCGATTCTTCCTCAGTAGGGATGCCTTTAGCTAATTCGGTGGATCCATGGAGAGCCCCAATCAATACCGCAGAGAACGCGGTAAGTTCACTCTTAGAGCCCCCGTGGCCTCGATACTATAGCTCGACGCATTGTACAGTAAAGCGAAAGAAAAAAAGGGTTTTCTTGCAATGTACGTACCGTTTGCTCACATTTCATCTGATCTGTCCACCCCCGCTCCCATTTTCGACTCTACCAGTCCCCGCAGGGTATACGAGCAAATGGACGAAACTTGCAAAACAGCCCCAACTTTTGGTATATTCCCTTTTTCTTTTTCTTTTCTCGAGCAAATGATTATGATTTTACTCGCCCGGAAAGGAACTTGAAATTGTTGCCCTTGGGGCCAGAGAATCCAACTGCCCCGAGGAACTGAGTTGTGCTGTGAGTGGGCGCACTGGGCGCTGCGCCTCCGCAATATTTTTTAGCTGGTACACATCATCCCTTCCGTCGAGTGGTTGAGCTGGGAAATTTCCTGATAAAATTGGCCCCAATTCCGATTTATGCTTTGCAAATTAACTCCCATTCCCAGCGGACTGCCAGTAAGTGTTCCAATAAAGTATCGCATTACAGTTGCCGAGCCCAGAAGGTGTCTGCATTGCAGACCTTCAGAATTCCAGGAAAGATTCGCGTGGGCAGAGGGACATTGGAAGGAAAATATTTGCGAAAATTGTTTGACTCATTTTAAGCTATTTATTTGATTTGATATCACCTCGAAATTCTGTCTAGTCAGGGCTACGAGCCACATCAAATTGCAGCATTTCGTAATTTAGGCCCTGATATTCTTCCAGAAATGCCGAGAGTCAGCTCTCATAGAGGGGGCCGTTACTTTATTTGTTATCTATCTATCGTTTGTTATCTTAAGGTGGGTGACCGAAGAAGGTTTTCAGCAGCTCTGCCTACAACGCTCCCAATTAACCTTAGACCGAATTTACCAAATGAAATTGGCCTACCCGTGCTTACAACCTACAGGAAAAGAACGCCTCAATTCAACCTTTACTCAGGCAAAACGTAGCTGACGGCGTCCACCACCAACTCCCAGACTGAAAGCTTTATTTACGCAGCAGAAAGGGCCGCAAAATAGAGAAAACCTTTGAATAATAACATCGTCGCGAAATTCCATAGAATATCGAATAAAACCGCCTACAACTAAAAAAGTTGGAGAAATAATTCAAAAGTCGTGATGATGTAAAGGGGGGCAAATAAACGGCTTTTAGGATCACAGCCTGCCTTATGAACAATTCTACAAACTGAAAAGTTGTTATTACTTCGAAATTGAAAAATAATAATATCCCTATAAACTTTATGCGAGCATAGTTCGGAAAGTTCTCGCTCTGACACAGAGATGGCTAACAAAACAACTGTGAATTTTATCTTTAATTTAAAAAGGGCACCTGTAAAAATTTCAGATAAATGCTTTCATTTGTTGCTCGAATAAAAAATCTCGAATTGTACTTAACTGGATAACAAATTGTGTATGATGCTAAATTATTAACCCTTAACCACTTACACCCAATTTCACCCCTACCACCTGCGTGCGGTCATTGTGTCCGCCGATAAATTATTGTATATTTTAAAATCTAGAGCGATTATGGGAAATGTAAATATATAAAATCCATGCCAAGGGTCTTAACCCTTGTAATAAAAAAAAATAAAACAACATTCCGTTCAAAACAGTGAGTCGCCCAGCTCGATCTGCTGCTTTTTTTTAAAGTTTGCCTAAATTGAATTGGATTGTATCTAATGTTGTATTCCACAGAATTAAACTATCTACTTTTCCGGAAGAAACAGTGCAGGTGATTCATGTCTTCTATTCACATGTATTCTGGGGTTTGGTCATAATAAATTGATTGAAGGCGTTATATAATCCGTGCTTCACCCTGACACAACAAAAAAATTCTAATGCAATGCAGTCGTCGAGGATCTAGTGGCCAGTTGCCAACTAATATCAAAGAAAGATGAAGCTAGCCTTGAGCTATTCGAATCAAAAGCACACGACTCAGTGAGAATTAAAATTGAAATTTAATTTAAATTTGACCCTTAACATTGCAAGATTTGCAATAGAAAGTGGAACCTTAGACCGACGCTCGGCTCTGGAAATTGAAAAAAAAATGTCACAAAGTTATTTTATTTACAATTCAGCCAATGGCGCACCTATTCTTCAATTCGCAGGCGGGAATGCGACTGCGGATTCGGTATTTTTGCATTTTCGAAAATGTTTGAAGTGAATACGATGTGGGTGTCACTTATTCACCGAATTCATACCTACGACAATCTTACGATCACGCCGCTAGTTTTGTTTCTAGGACTACAGGTGATGAACGTATTAGTGGAAAACACCCTTCCCCTAATATTGGAAAAGTCACCTTATATATTTTCTTTAAAATTATAATTTCGCAATTATAATTATATTAATTCAGCATTCTAACATTTCGATATATCAAGAATATTAAAATACCTGTCTCTAGTTAGCACCCTAAAACCCCTATATATTCATTTACAAAAAAATCCGTTCAAGTTGAGAAATTTCGTTCGTCATATTAGTTCCGCTATCTTTAATTTACAAATAATGATAATAGATTCGAGATCAGCGACCACCAAAAACGCCCTAGTCCTGCACATAACAGTCCCTTTTGCCAATGTTGCACAATAATTTTACATATTTCTGGACTTATGACGCTCTGCTAGCATTCAGTAGTCTGCTAGACTACAGCTATGTAAATGACTGATAGCAACCACTTTCAAATATCAAATGTTAAACATCTCGCCTTAACTTTTTTTGTGCCATTTCTTATCGATTTGACATCTTTACACGATTCTTTTAAAAAATGTTACATATTTTACATCTTTATTTTTTGTTTATATAATATACATTCTGAATATTGAGAAAATTCTACGACGACGTAGCTCTTAGTGAAAATATCACTGAATATAGAAAAGAGGAAGGCCTATAAGGCCGGGTTTCGGCCCCTTCTAATTTTTGCCAGAAAATTTTGAAACAAATTTTTTTTTATTAACTATAACATATGTAATATCGATTTGACCACAAACGAACTTCCCCTAATCCTCCCCCCTTTTACCACCCTTGAAATGATTAAACAATCAGTGTGCCTTAAGGGGTTATTACCAGCTTAATTTTTTTTTTCCATTTTTTTTCTATTGGCTTAAATAATGCCTTAACATCCCTCGAATCAAATCATACTTTGTAGAAAGGTGTATTTAAATGTTAAAATGTCTCTAAACTATTTTTTCGAAGCCACTTTTTGAATTTTTGTTCTTAAACTCGTTTTCTCGGAATCACGATTGACTTCTAATTTTGACTGGACCCTTATTATTAAGTTATCTAACGAAGTACACACGATTATAGCGATTGTATATCAGGAAAAAAAGTTATAAGCCATTTAGTTCGAGTTTTTTCGTCGAAAAAAACGGTTTTATTTTCAAACAACAGCCATTTCGCGAAAAAAATTCTAAAAATATAATCATGTGTACTTCGGTAGCAAAAATCATGTAGATAATGAAACAATTTTTAGTTTTTTTTAAGTTACTTTGGACGAGACTTCTACTGCCGGCAGTGGAAGAACCTTTTTTAAATGGTAGTTTACGCGTCCTACTGTGTCATTTTGGAATATTTTCCAATGAAACATTTTTTTTTGTAGTTCAAGAAGTACTTAATCAAATGGTATATCATACCAAAATTTATTTTATATGTATTTATGAAAAATCATTAAAAACAACCCTTATTTTTGGGTAATAAGCTGGTAATAACCCCTTAAGGGGTTACATGGGTTTCAAGGTTTCAAAAAATCGATCGGAGTAATAGTTTCGGAGATAGAGCCTTGGGAAGCTCTGAAAGCGCTGAAAGCCAGTTGCTCCCAGTTTTATTGTCACTCAAAAATTTAAACGCGATTTTCTCGAAAGTGTGTTTTCAAAGTCGGTTGTCAAGATTTCTCGAGAACTACTCAACCGATCTTGATGAAAATTTACACTTCTTCGAGATACAATTTACAAGTACCTGAACGAAGGATTTTTTTTCAATTACAAATATTTTTAAAAATAAATGACGAGAAATTTTGAGCGAAATTTTAATTTTTTTGTACAAATGCCAGCCAAAAATCCAATTATAGTCTTAGCTAAACCACGTTTTTTTTTTCACTTTTTATGATTCTGTTAGGAGTTCTGCTGACAACGCGGACACACCTTCTTTCCGAGGGCTCGCCGGAAATGACGTCACAATGGCGGAGTTTTAAAAATTTATTTACAAAAATTTCAGAAATCTTTTATCTAATGTGTATCTTTCAAACAATAAAAAGTTTGAATGAAAAATTTAATTTTTAATAAGAAAAAAAATTATTGAAAATAGGCCGTTTTTTCCCGGAGGAAACCCATGTAACCCCTTAACCCACATTCGGCGTTTCCCAACTTAAAAATCATATATCCTTTCAAAAAACTCCACCTCCCACTTAATACGCCACCTACGTACCCTCCTCCCAAAAACCAGTACCCCTTCTGACCACTTTGTATAACCCTGTATGTGTGTGGTCAAATCAATTAGATGTTACATATACATACATAGTTAGTAAATAAAAAATCCCCAAAAATTGTCCAAAAATAAAAGGGGCCCTCCTTTTTTTCCTGTAGAGGTGATCCTGCCTTATGTTTTCTTACCCACTGTATATGTGTACTGTACGTAAATGTATAGCCTCACCTACTTTTTTTTCATATTCTTACAAATCCTTTGTGATGGAAATGTATTTTTTCAAGTTTCATAACAAAAATCCTCCGTATTCCACCTTGTTCTCGAACAGAGAACAAACATGAAAAATGTCTGTCTCAGAAAAGCGATCGGTATAGGGCGTTAGAATATCATTTGTTCGAAATTACACCAAAATAAAGTTAAACGGCTGAATTTGCCCGTATAGAAATCCTGCAGGAATTTTATATCCAATTCAGCCATGTAATTCAGCTATTTAAATTCAAACGTGGTTCAAGCTTATTCGTGTTAGGTCCCAAGAGTTTTGGGCATTTGCTATCCTCCAAAAGAACACGGTCCTGCTTCGGAAGTGCCTTTTCGTCCCCTCTTGGCCCGGATTGCCGTAAATGTTTAATTCGGCCGTTCGCACTACAGGCGCGGCGCGGCACAGTGCTGCTTGTATCAATTAGGCCGTCAGCACGGGATAATTGTGCCACAGAATTTTGCGTTAATAATGAATATTACATGTTAATGAAAACACGAGTCATTCAGGCCTCTCCCCAGCGGGGACAAGTGGTGTTCCCGAAAATACTCGCAGTTTTAATGAAACGGAGGAGCCAACCACTGGCCACGGCGCGGCAGGCACTTTATCCGCGGTGTATAACGCATTCACCTCGGGGCTGGCATTTTCTATTAGTCCAATGTTTGCACTATTACGGCGGCTAAAGCAAATACTCTCGAGGAGTGAGGCTGAGAACAGTGAGGACTGCCACTAGAAAGGGGTAAGGCGAAGAGCAGTCTTCACAGTATCCGGCAGTAGTCTCAGTCTTCATCTCTGGGGGGCCCCCACTCGGGAGAAACTCAAGCAAATTACGAAAGCAATTTCAAGTCTCTTCCTGCGTAGGTGTTAATAGTTCAGCGAATTATGATATTATTGGCGCCAGTGCTTCTTTTTCCTTTTGCTCTTCCGTTCGATTATTTCGAATTTTGTCAATTCGAAATTCCACTTTTAAATTTTTATTAATTTTTTCCGTTTTTTGCGTGTGGAAAACTGTGCTTCTGCTGCTGTTTGCGGATTAGAATTATTTCTTAGTTTTGTGTTTTGGATTCGACAAAGGCATCCGTCCTGGATGTGATCCAAGTATTTACCTTTTATTTCATTGAAGGATATTTTGTTCAAGGCCTCTTTCTCGGAATTAATTTTTATACCGCCCCCATTTCTGCCTTCCTGGTCCTCCTACACCTCCAGATCTGCAGCTTATCTGGAAGGAGCACCGTATTTACTGCGACCGTGTTTACACATCGAATCCATTCCCAGCATCATCCTCTGGTAAGACGACCGACTCTTTGAAACACCGCCAAGGAAGCTTGGTGCGCCTTTGCAACTCCGTTATCTTCTAGGACGACGGATTGACTCGTGGTGGGGTGGGAGGCCCTCGCGGCTAGATGCTGGAACATATATAAATTGAAGGGAAATATTTACGTTGCCTAGAAGGTCTTGAATCATTGATAATTATTTTTCTTGTCTCCGGGTAGTTCTAGGGGCCCATTAGAAAGCTCCCTCAATTGGAACAGCCTTGAGCCAGTTTTGGTTCATTATTCATAAGAAGCTTTTAAAGCGGCTCATTTCGGGCTGGCGGGTGTCTGTACAGCACGGCACAGCGCTAGCCTACCGATGAATGCGGGAAATAGCATCAAAGGGCCTGACCCGACCACCGAACTCAGCTAATGCTTAATAAATTAAATTAAATTTGCTTAACATTATCGCTTCAGAACAGCGGGTTTCGGGTTCCGGGGTGGGCGTCCGCTGATGACGGAGGAAGGTGTATCCGGCGTAGGGCTTACTGGTTTTACAGGTTTGCAGGACCGCCCAGAACATCGCCTGCTAGAGAAATTTGAAATGAGCACCGGGACCTACGTACTCCCTACGACGGGAGTTTACATGTACGTGCTGCCCACGCATCCTGAAGCCCCCAGTGAGGGTTAATCTCCCACCTTTAGTGGCGAAAATGTGACCTTTTTAGGTTTGGACAGCGCTTCGGATGGTTTGAATATTATCCGGGATCGATATTCCGCTTTTTAATAAACGTCAGAAGCCTCGGATTACAGAGCGTTTCCTAGAAACAGGCCTGACTCTAAAGGGGTTCAGGCGAATATTTGTTTAATTAAATGAACGTGGGTAAGCGCATTTTAACCTTCACTGAGCGGATAATGGAAAATTTGGCAGTCTTTTCGGCTGCCGAGAAAACTTCCAATAATGGAAACCGACGGAAATAATTGGCCCTCCCCATCCAGCCCCTTACTTGGCCAGGAAATGTCTTAACGGAGCTCGAAAACTATTTATATTCCGAGTCCGATGGGAAGCGCTCTGCGGCCTATTATAATCTCGGTCACAGACAAATTTCGAAAAGGTCCTGAGTGGATGGAGTCCGGAGGCACTTTAAATATGTAAAGACCAATCACTCGTGAATAAGTAAGCTCAGGAGACGTAACAGGCCCAGTACTGCCGTTGATTTATAAATGAGCCCCAAGGACTTAACATCCCACGAGGGGACACTAATACGGATCATGCCGTTATTAATCTGAAATTGTTAGGAACGCCTCTGAGAGTCTGACATCCCTTCACCTAAATAGGCAGAGTGTCTTCCTCAAGGGAGTCCGATTTAGTCCCAAAAAACCTAAAAAATACACCCCCGACATCCACCGTGGCAAGAGTACAAGTGTTTCACTTAATTCTTATTTTGTTCACCTTAATTTGCTACCATTAAGCCGATTTAGTTGAAAGTTTTTGAATTTCGCCTTATTTCGTTTATGTTCCTTGCAGTAGAGAAAGAGACAGAGACTTTTACTTAAACGAAAGAGGAAAAGAGAGAAACAATGAAATCATTTATTAACTTTTGCAGCACACGGAATCTCTAACTCGATTTCAGGTCTCAGGATAGTTTCTGTACGTAACATTTTTTCTCTTAGTAACATTTTTTTCTACTACTTCCACCCATACGCCCCCTTTACCGTTATATAATACATATATCGTTTTTTAGCAGATTTCATTCACCCCTTTAATTTATTTTCTAAGTTTTTTTAGTTGTTCCCGGAGCAGATCTCCCGTTGCAGTTGTGGAAATCCATGTATTCCTTCTTTTTGTTCAGACTCTTTTACCAATCCCTGGTTGGTGAAGCATGCTGTAACAGTCGTTAAACACTTACACATATTTAGTAGTCGTTTGTTTGTATATTTTGTGTGTTTTTTGGATGCTTTAAATTTATTTAAAGTTACTGGAATGCAACCGGTCCCTGAAGAAGTCATGATGGGAGCAGCAAAGTTTAATAGCAGCCCTTGGCTGTTTGTTGAGAAACCCCAAACGTTTTATATAAGTCGAGAAGTTACTCAGGAGATGATGATTAATTTTAAAAAACCGAGGGAGAATTTATGGAAGGCTTCGCACATGTGATGATTTATCCACGGGCATGTTGACAAAACCTATGACAACAGTTTTATGTCTACCATGCAATGTACGATACGATTTATCCAGAGGCATACTGCTTTGAATTCTTTATTTTAGATTTTAGGTAATTGCTCCGTACGATCTCAAGTTATTAATTTCCTTGCTGACAAAATTTTTTCCAGCTTCTGTAATTTGTTCTTAAATTTGTAAAGTGGTTCTGAAATATTCTTTTTGTGGTTGTTTTTATCCAGGCAACTTTTATAATACTTATGAAATATTTTTAACCTTTAGTAGCACCTTCAGCTCATGCACGGACTCAGAAAAATCCTTCACATGCAGTTAGTAGATAAAACAGAAAAAACGGATAATCTGAAACATGTAAGCAAAGGTTTGAAAGCGTTTGTTAACTATTATTATTTATTAATCGGAATAAACTCTTTGAAACTTTTAACTTAAATTTAAATTGGTGAGCTTTAAATGTCCCTTTGAATTCTTGAAATGTCAGATCGAGGGAATTCATTTCATTTCGAAACGCAGAAATTAAAAGTGGGTTGGAACCGACGTCTGATGAATTTTTTAAAAGTCCCACAATCGAAAAACTAATGGGATGAATTGCTTTACCAGGATGTCCAACAAAAAGAAATTTGCAACAAGCAGAAGCAACATCAAAATTTTAGGTTTTATAATTCAAAATAAAAGGAGTCGAAAAAGGGAGAAGACTAATTTGGCGGCTACAATTGTGAACATAATTTTAAAGCCATAGAAAAGAAAAAGAGAGCAATTGCAAAAAAAATATTATTTAATTCAGTCTTTTGAATGGTACTACAAAACATTAAAGCAATTTGAAGAATTTCATGCATTTTAAATATTTCATGAGAAATAAGAGGCATACTTTCTTAAGGACTATTAAAAATAAAAATAAATTTAATTATTTAAAAATGTTAATAACGGTTATGTCTTCCTGTTTCTTTTATAACCTCAACAAGTTTATTTGGCATGATAACACCAACAATTGGCAAATTTCTAGCGATAATTCAGACCACAGTTTCTGAATACAGTCCTTTAATTCTCTTACTGTACTAAATTGTCATAAATTCGTGTAACCACAATGCCCATATATTTTCCATTGGATTTAAGTCATGACTGACGGCTAGTCAATTAAAGAAATGTTTTTGCCTTGAAACCAGCTTTTTACCTGCCGAGACACATGTATGGCAGCGTTATATTGCTAAAATGTGTAGTCAGCCTCGATTAAATCCCCCTCGTTTTCAATTAAAAAATATTCCAGAAACTCGGTTTACTCGTATTTCCTGGAATCCATCTTTGGTGGAACAAAAGCTAAGGGAAGCTTACCAAGAAACAATATGCACGCCAGGTCATAACCGATCCACCACCAAAGTTTCGGGAATAATTTATGACCTTGTTGTTTCTGAGATAATGCCGGTATTGAGTCATGCCAACTTGGTTAAACAAATTTTCCGTCACTACACAAAAAGTTGTTCCACTGCTTTCTGGATGACACACATTTTTTGGCAAAATTCAATCTCAGTGCCGTTGAAGTAATTTATGTTTGTTCATTGGTTTTGTCCATTTTACGTTTTTCATCCCGTGTAAAATTCTCCTGACATGCCTGGCAATTACAGGAAGAATTCATTTTTTGTAAATTTGTTGCTTTGGATCAGGATTAGCAGTAAATTCTGCATTGACTTGAAACTTGTGAATAGATACTCAAAGCAAAACTTTTTTATTTGAAGAAAAGAACATCAAATTGCACAAGTGGGCACAAGCACTTTGCATCAAAAAATTAATCCAATAATTTATTCAGCTCAATTTTTGAAGTTTGGATGAATAAAAATCATGGCTATTTGATAAACAAAATTTTAAATGTTTACTATAGGTAACAATTGTAAAAATTTAGTTTAAGGGGTTATTACCAGCTTAATTTTTTTTTTCCATTTTTTTTCTATTGGCTTAAATAATGCCTAAACATCCCTCGAATCAAATTATATTTTGTAGAAAGGTGTATTTAAATGATAAAATGTCTCTAAACCATTTTTTTCGAAGCCACTTTCAATTTTTTTTCTAAACGCGTTTTCTCGGAATCACGTTTGACTTCAAATTTTAACTGGACCTTCATTATTAAATTATCTAACGAAGTACACACGATTATAGCGATTGTATATAAGGGAAAAAAAGTTATAAGCCATTTAGTTCGAGTTTTTTCGTCGAAAAAAACGGTTTTATTTTCAAACAACAGCCATTTCGCGAAAAAAATTCTAAAAATATAATCATGAGTATTTCGGTGGCAAAAATCATGTAGATAATGAAAAATTTTTGGTTTTTTTTTAGTTACTTTGGACGAGACTTCTACTGCCGGCAGTGGAAGAACCTTTTTTAAATGGTAGTTTACGCGACGTACTGTATAGCCGCCATTTTGGAATATTTTTCAATGAAACAATTTTTTTTTTGTAGTTCAAGAAGTACTTAATCAAATGGTATATCATACTTATAAAATTTATTTTAAATGTATTTATGAAAAATCATTTAAAACAACCCTTATTTTTGGGCAATAAGCTGGTAATAACCCCTTAATGCATAATTTACTGCTAATCCTGATCCAGAACAGGATGTGAAAAAAAACACGGCTATTGTAACTCACTTTTGAAATAAAAGTATAATTTACGATTATTTTGGTCACTAATACTTATTTTAAACTACTGGCTTTATAATTATGTCCACCACAAAAGACGAAGGGTTATTACATTTGTTAATAATAACGTGCAAGATCTGTTTAAATTTATGACCCGCATTCACCTAACTCCTAAATGAGAATAAAACCGAATGAAACAAGAAAAATCCAAATTCGAAGACAAATTAACGGTGGCTTTCCAAAAATCTTCAATTTACTTCATATAACCCATAAACCTGGCACTTTAGATTTTACCGCTTTTTCTCGTATTGCAATAAAATAAAATAATAGGGCCGTGCATTGAAGGCCATGAACGTTTTGCAATCAGAATTCCAAAAGTATACTCATTGTACTCAGTCAACTTTGCATGCAATTTTTTTTTAGTCCTATCGCATGAATATGTTGGGTACCGCCCAACATACCTAAACTTGTTAGAGAGTCGTAGAAATTGTTTACCAAAAAACTTGAACCTATCTCTAGCCTTGGTCATCGATCGTTAGAGCGTTATCGCGACCAAGGAAGTAATCTTTTTCCTGAATGATTGAATCAGAACTCGCCAGGTCGAACGCTGCGAACGCGTTAAATCGTTATCTTCCCGATAAGATAAGGCCCGAGAACAGTGATCCGTTGCAGCCAGAGAAATCATCGCCGAAGCGAACTGAATGACTACTTTTTATGTCTTTATGTAAAACGCTTTTTTTATGCATGCACCACTTGCCTGTGTTAAGTTGTAGTCGAATTGCTTTAAAGCCCCGAAGGACACTTAAACTGTCTCCTACCCCTCTGAACTCAAGTCCCCTAGCTTTCCTCGGTTTTCTACAAAATTTCCATCTTACAGACGTCTCAAGATGACCTGGAGATGGTAGTCGAAGATTCGTTTGAACCTCAGCAGCAATGTGAGGACTCGCAGAACAATCTCATGCATGACGATGATGTACAGATGAAAGAGCGTGAGATCGAGCTTAGGGATGTGGTTAAGGAGGGCCATGATAAGGCAGACCCGTCGCAGTTCGAGCTGCTCAAGGTCCTGGGCGAAGGATCGTTCGGAAAGGTGTTCTTAGTTAGGAAAATTATTGGGAAGGATGCCGGCAGTTTGTACGCCATGAAGGTAGAGACGTCAGCAGTATTTTTTGGGAGGATCTCATTGTGACCTTCTGTTTTACGGCAGGTGCTGAAAAAAGCCACCCTCAAGGTGAAAGATCGTGTACGGAGCACCAATGAGCGAAACATTCTGGCAGATGTAGGACACGCCTTCATCGTTAAGCTGCACTACGCTTTCCAGACACCAGGAAAACTCTATCTGATCTTGGACTTCCTCAGAGGCGGAGATCTTTTCACCCGCCTTAGCAAAGAAGTTATGTTCACCGAAGAAGACGTCAAATTTTACTTAGCTGAATTAGCGCTAGCTTTAAACCACTTGCATAGTTTAGGAATTATTTATAGAGACCTGAAACCCGAGAATATCTTGCTTGACCAGGTAAGACATCTTGGCTTTCAGGGTGGACACGGTAACCGTACCTTTACTGAACATTTCAGGACGGTCATATAGCCCTCACGGACTTTGGACTTTCCAAGCAGCCCTTGGACGGGTCGAAGACTTACAGCTTCTGTGGCACCGTGGAGTATATGGCCCCAGAGGTTGTAAACCGGAAAGGGCACAATTTCGCTGCTGATTGGTGGTCGTTTGGAGTTCTTATGGTAAGGCATGTTTTTATGCTGGGAAGCTGGAATGAACCGTCTCTTCGGGCAGTACGAAATGCTTACAGGAAATCTTCCATTTCACGGATCTTCCCGCCAGGAAACGATGAATCAAATTCTCAGGACAAAGCTTGGCATGCCGGATAATCTTAGTCCCGAAGCACAATCACTTTTAAGAGTCCTCTTCAAGCGGAATCCCCAGAACAGGTATACTACACTGTACCCGTCTTGAAGATCAACTTAACCGGTTTCAATACAGGCTAGGCGCTGGTCCAAGTGGAATCGAAAACATAAAGAAGCACGAGTTCTTTGCCACCATAGATTGGGAGAAGCTGGTAAAAAAGGAGATGCGACCACCATTCATTCCAGCAGTGTCGCGCGATGATGCCTTCTACTTTGATTCTGAGTACACTAGTAAATCCCCAAGGTAACAATCACCCAGTTAAATTATGGTTTTATCTAAAAAGCAGCAATCTACGCAACAACAGAGACTCCCCTGGAGGGCCCGTTAGTGCTAGTGCTCATGAGATATTCCGCGGATTCAGCTTTGTCGCGCCTGGACTATTGGACGACCCCACGTACCTATGGAACGGTAGCACAAATATGGCACAAAATCGGGTACCATTCAGCAATGAGATACCCGGCGTCAAAACAGGCAATTTTACCGAAGAGTACAACGTCATGCAGGAGCTGGGCCGTGGCACATTCTCCATTTGCAGGCTGTGCGAGCACAAACCTAGCAAGAAACAATACGCAACAAAGGTAGGTTTGATGCCATTTAGAACTTAGTCGGTCACAGGACGTAATTCAGCTTTATCAGAAAATCGTATCTCGAGAACTGCTAAGACTAAAACTTTTTTTCTTCAGATAATCAACAAGTCAGGACATGACTGCCGGGAAGAGGTTGAAATTCTCCTCCGGTATGGGAATCACCCAAACATTGTGACCTTATTTAGTGTGTACGAAGATGTTAACTACGTTTATCTGGTGATGGAGCTGCTTAAGGGAGGCGAACTATTAGATAGGATCTTAGCAATTCGAAGGATGTGCGAGAGCGAGGCTAGTGCTGTACTCCGAACTGTTGTCTCTGCAGTGGCTTACTTGCACGAACATGGGGTTGTTCACAGGTCTGGATTAAATTTTCAAACCATGCGGTCCCTGCTCTTCAACGGGAAGCAAATCATCCCTCTTATAGCTGAATAGTATATAAACGATTATAAGAGAAATCTTAGACGCAACCCAACTGTAAGGGCTAGCGCAAGCAGAATTCACAGCTGAACTGAAAAAGAGGACCTATTTTAGACCATGTAGTTGCCTTTCTCTCTATTAAGCTCTACTTTGGCGAGCTTCTTCCATGTAATATTTCTTTGAAAGTAATTCAGCTATAGGGCACGAAAGGGAAGGATTTCTTTAGCCTTCGGAAGTAGGGAGAACCTCAGTATGAATTTTAATGAAACTTTTTTTTTCCTTACAGAGATCTTAAACCATCTAACTTGTTGTACGCCTCTGTGCATCAAACCCCTGAGTCCTTGAAGCTTTGCGACTTAGGCTTTGCAAAGCAGCTACGAGCCGACAATGGTCTTCTTATGACGCCCTGTTACACAGCCAATTTTGTAGCCCCCGAAGTACTCAAGAGGCAGGGATATGATCTTGCATGTGATATTTGGTCTCTGGGTGTGCTCCTGTTCATAATGCTCGACGGGAAGACACCGTTCGCCAGCACACCAAATGATTCGCCGGAGATGATACTAGCCAGAATTGGATCGGGCCAAATTGATATCGAAACAGGGGTAAGTTGACCGGGTCCAATCTTACAAACACGGACGAATTTTTTTGATTTGTCTTTTATAATTGCATTGTGTGTAAAAATGTCACGTGATCTAATTATTAAAAATGGAAGCGAAACTTGTCGTGTTTTGGAATGTGATCACCTTATTATTTTGTTTAGGATATCAACCATTTTTTTCGTTTTTTAGGTTTGGGAAAATATATCGGTTGAAGTTAAAGACCTATTACGTCAAATGCTCCACATTGTGCCACAAAAGCGTCCAACAGCTGCACAGATCCTGCGACATCCGTGGCTGTGGCAACAGCCACCTTTTGAGATCCAACCTGCTGAAAATCAACCTATAAGGGAAGCAACGGCAGCTATTAAGGGAGCTGTGAACGCGACCTTCAGGGCGATTGCGTCGCCCCAAGCCGCCAACGTTGGACCAGTTGCTATGTCTGAATTAGCCAAACGGCGTGCCAAGGATAAAGTAAACCATTTGTAATAGGCGTGTGGGGCTCCCACATACACACAGCAACCTATCTTCTGAAACACTACCGCCAATTGCCAAACAGATCCCAGTTTTAGGCTCTTTGTTTTTTTGCTGTTCGTTTCCTTCTGTAAATTGTAATTTTAGGCAGAGTCGCGATGTGTTCATATAGCTTCTTCCAGGCGCTCAAAGCATTTTAAGGGAGGGGGAGGAGCGTCCCCCAATCAATTTGATGTATGTAAGGGTTTTCCTCTTAGTTAATTCCAAAGGTATCTTTCAGAGTCTTGTAATTTCTCCTTTTGTTTAAACGTGTTCGTTGCTTAATGAGTTTTGAGAGGTTTTATGCGGAGTACGAGTAAAGTTTATGATGTGAACAAATAAACGTTAAGAATAAATTTCCTCTGGAGTGATAGTTTTTCTTTCCTTTCCCTTTATCTGTACTTTGCGTTTTTTTTCAAATCTGACATCAGGTATTGGCAAAAAACGAGAATTTATGCAGTGCTCGAATTTGAAAGGAGTAAAAAGTTTGAATGAGTTTCTTTAAAAATATCCTTCGGGACCCAGTGGGGACTATTCTGAGATCCGTTGCGCGTGAAAAAGGTTTCAACATGGCAAATATCCTATTCTGGCATCGTTTAGTATAAATATTCCACATGTTCGGACTCTCATGAGGAACTGTCGGTAGAACCTATTCTCATATTGGCCTGAAGTGAATATTTTCAGTATTAGCGAAGTGAAAGTTTCGTGGAAATATTTTTCACGTGAAACGGATCTCAGAATAGATTCTCGTATTTTTCCTCTCTAAAATCTCAGAACAAATTTCTGCTGCGTCAGTGTAGAATTTTTCAAATTATACTCCGAGTTTCTTTGTTACAGATTTTAAATTCAAAGCTGAATTCACACAAGGAAGGCCTCGATTATCCAATACCATTCGTATCGTAATGTTTACGATATCGCTACAATACTAACGAGCGTAGTCTTAAATTTAAAGGATTAGAAAATTGAAACATTCTTGATTTTACAATTAAAGAAAACATTTTCTTCACAGGTCAAATAGTTTGAAAAACGGGTTGCGGCAAGACCCATAAGTTACGCCCCTAAATTCGATAAATTTGAGAGAGGGATTCGAGCAGTTAGTAAAAGGTAAATCATTTCAGCAAGTAGAAAATTTGCAAAACGTAGGCATTTTTAATAGTGCAAAAGTATTAAATATCCCGAAAGCTGGACGAGTGGGAATTTTTTTTAAACAATTTTCAGTTTATTAGGGTACCAAACTGTATCAAAGCCCGCTCTCAAATTTAGGGGCAGAACTTATGGATGTCCCCGGGGTGGCCTTCACTCGGGTGTCCTGAGGTAAATTAAGCCCAATAAAAACAAGTTTTAGAGAAATTCATTTATTAGATTTGTAGTCCACTTGAAGCTAGTTAAGTACTTAAACTAACGTTCGCACACGTTACGCTTCTGTCTAATAATCCTGAACAACGGAGTCTTACTAATAGAAGATATGATTCACCTAATAAAATCTTTTTTCATTGCTTTTAACGCTCCTACTCTACCGGACAACAAGGTAACCTGCCTGCTGCGGTTCTCCTGCCATACCCACATGAAAGGAAAGAGTCTCCTCAAATAAAAGCTATGTTATATACTTAAGGACGGAATCGTTATTTTTTTACTTCAGAAAGGTGGAAGTCCCTTTGCATCTACATTTCAGTGTTCAACGTCAGGTGAATTAACAAAAATAAGCTTCAGCTATAAAAACAGATTGAAAAGAATAAAAAGTCGAGTTCCACTTGCTGCAGTTTGTGGTCTTGCTCTATAACGAATTCAAAAACGTAGGAAAAACAGCCGAACAGAATACGCGTTCAGGGCGTGAGCAAATAGGAAAGTCTTCTTCCCTGGAGGTTTTTGTCTTTCTCGCAAGACCTTTCATGCTTTTCTTTTTTGTTTTAAGACTAAATCTAAAAGGACCAATCAGTTCTACCCAATTGAAGTGCTCTGTAGAAACGAGCAGTATACCAGCGTCCCTTAGTTGCCACCACCTTCCTGGGTGGGACTGGATGCTTCTTTCGCGACCGGTTTGTTCTCCTGGTCGGTGCTATCGGGTTCCGCGGGCTGCTCTATTGCAGTCGGCGCTGGGGCTTCGGTGTTTGCTTTCTCAGGAACTACGGGAGACTCTACTGGCTCATTTATTGGTGCAGGAGCACTGTTTTGGGCGGGTGGAAGTGTAATTTGTTCTGTAGCTACCTCCTTTGCGACATCTTTAACCTTGGCTGCCTGCAGCCCTTCAACAGTCCTTTTCAGCTGGGAAATTTCATTTTGGGCATCTTCCAAGTCAGCTGTTAGCTGCTTTATGGTGTTCGCCTGGTTTAGAGTAACGCCAAGATTGTCTCGAATAAATTCAACTGCATTCTCAGGGCGCTCCGGTAAGATGAGCAGCTTTATGAGGACCTTGCTGATCGCCTCAAGGGCTCCAGTACGTTCTAAGTACTTGCGAAATTCATCGCGTTTTCCGTCAATTGGCTGTAAAGTAATCGGAAGATGGGATAAATTTTATTGGATGTGCGACGTCGAGTGATAAAATCGATTTATTTTTTGGTTGAGACGGAGTTTGGATTTTGGGCAAGTGTCGTGGACTAATTTACCTTGAAGGACATTCTCGTGATGAACGCTTATAAGTTTCTGGAGACAAAAACGTTATCGATCCAGAAACGTATCTTTAGGGCTTAAATGAAAACGATAACCACAATTCACAAGTAAACCACCTTCCTGCCTTCTTATCTACAAAAGCTTTCAACTTTACTGTATCGGTGAAGTACCGTAACGAAACAATATTTCAATTGTTGCTATCTTCACGTTGGTGTAGTAGTGAAGTAGTAGCAGGGATGGTTTGGAACTTTTGAATGACTTTAGAATCAAATAGTTGATTGCTTCTTGTTTCTAATTTTCTCAATTATTTAAATAGTTTTGATGTAATTTACGGAAGTTACAAAGATTGGAGATGTAAGAAATCCCCTTTATACAAAACCAAGTCAACAATCCAACACGACTGCCACCTGGTGGACGAATGTCGTCGCGACATAAACACAAGTGTAACTTAACACAGAGAGAAGTGTGTTCAGTTATAGCTCCGTCTTTCAGCAAGAAATTTGTTGAAAGGATTTTGTTTACCGTTTTGTGCATTCAAGTGGAGCGTAGTTGTCGCGTTTAACTGGAATCGACTCAGGTGCCCCACTCACCACGGAGGAGTGCTGTGCTACTATTTCAGAGCACTGAAATTGAAAGTTGTGGAGGCCGAAGTGTAGAGCGAAGAGCGAGCGCCCGAGAAGTAAAAAAGGGGGAACAAAAAGAAAGTAGGTAAATTGCATTTCCCGCGATTTAATATAACACTGCATACAACTACACGCGCCTAGAAGGGGAGGAAATTGAAAAATTGGTGGAAACTGCTCTTATAAGTGCATGCGAAACACACAAACACATACGCGTTTTGACAAGTGTAATGACTCACACATCAGAGTGAGTACGAATTTCTCTTCGCTGAATCTGAGGTCCTATCAGCTGGGTAGACCCCGTACGCGATCGTTAATGTCCATAACTACCGAAATCGTTCGGTTGCCAATCATTGAGTCCGGTAATTTCGCAAAGCGGAAGTGAAAAGTGTCGAACTAGCCGTATGTCACAGTAGTATATGTGTTAGTGCTTGACACATGAATATACACCAACTGCAGAAAACGTAAAACCATACTCATGCACACGCGATCGCGGGTGTACACACATGCAAGGTAAAAGCACGAAGGGAAAAATTAACAGTTCTACGTGCTCACTCGCTGAATATTTTGACGTTGTGAAGCACCGCTGTGGAACAAAATTTTCTTTCTCTTTGAAATCAGTCAAAAAGGACAGCTAGGACAGCGTTTTGTTGACCAGAAGACATTCGTACTTAAGTGCATTGAAAAGAAGGAAGCAGAGCAGCTGCTGGTAATTTATTTGCATCAAATAATCGAAAGAAACAAAAACACCCCGAGGTGTGTTAAAACTGAACGTGTTGTTGGCGATATAACTTTTTTGAGAGGTAAGCCGTCAAAATTCCGGTCCCGACGAGATTTTACAGGGAAGGCTCTTACACGCCGAGCCCTTTGGACGACTCAGACATGAATAACAAGAGGAAAAATCGTTCTGGCCCCAACAGGTAAGGGAATTTAAGTAAATTTTCACCAGCAGAACATTTCTTGTTTACATTATTCCCCTAGAGAAATAGATTTTAACAGTTAAATGTCAAAAGCCAGACGCCATTTCGGAAACGGAGATATGACTGCTTCTCTGCACGAATTCTCGCTTTCGTTTCGCCTTATGTAAATAAACAGTGACCCTTTTGTGGTTTAATTGCCACGAAGTGACCATTGCGCTCATATTTTCCTTTCGCAGAAATTAAATTCCTCCGATTTCCTCGGAAATGTGTGTGCAGCAATACGAGCAAGCTGAGGAAACGTCAAATGAGCGATAATGGATGTGGTGCGTTGCGCCCGAAGGTGGGGACACAAAACAGAATTTTTCTGCGGAAATTTGCCTCAATTGGGGTAATGGTCTGCATTTGTGGCGATATTCAAAATATTGCTTGTTTAATTGCTTTAAAGCTGTTTTGCTAGAGAGGGTCGATCTCTTGTTTTTTTTCCATTACGAAGTTGCCACTAAAAGCGAAAGGGCAACCAGTCCAGAGCGCATCCACTGGATTGAAGCGGGCAGTGATGAGAGCTGCTTTCGGCAAAAATTTCCCCGGTCATGCAAATGCACTTTTCTGTTGTGGTAATGAAATGTGCCATGAAAATTGCATTGCACTGTGAACTAAAGTCTATTAATTGTAGATCCCTCTTGTAGTGTAAAATTTCAAAATCTTAGTTAGTGCAGATAATTTTGACATGTTCCCGCTTTCATAAATTTAAACAATAGATAATGTGGATTTCTTACTCGTCCGTGCACATTAATCCCAAGTTCCGAGATGTAGTCCTGCCAGAACAAAGAAGCAAGTAAAGTGTAATAACTTGAAATTGTTCTTGAATTACTAAATTTAAGTAGACATACCTAGAAGAAAATTAATTATATATCTGCTACAATAAATTTTTCTTTAATCCCAAGGATTCCAAATATTCCAGTTTTTAGCTTGCAAATTTTAATCCTGGTTTTGTGAAAAGTTTGCCCCTAACAGACTAATTAAAAATAATATTAAAAGAAATCGAAACACTATCAGTTGTGTTTGAACAACTTTGGGAACTTTGAAAAATTAACTCTGAAGTAGATACTCGTATAAATATTAAAAACGAAAATCTTGAGGTAGTTTTCAAAGGTCACATCATATAATTCGATAACTCGATTGTAATTTATGTGTCGAACGGCTATTTGGTTTTCGCCAGGAAAAATAATAAGCATAACAAATACAAATATATCAGTATGTACAGCTGCGGTCAAAAAAATAGCACCACATAAAAGTATTTAACATTTCTGTGGAATACTTCTCCAAATGGCGACATAACAGTTTTTTGATTGAATTTTTCTGTTCGGCAAAGCTTCTTCTTCTTTAATCATGAGCTCTGACGTTAGAACTATAACGGTATTTTCCGTCGCACGGCTTTTTCTAAAGAGAGTCATTTTGTACGCAGTCAAAATAATAGCACCATTCGACAATTCGTATAGTAAATTCAAATTGTGTTTAAAATTATTGCGTAAATTGTTTCTGAAAGGTAAATATAAATTGTTTTTGTAATTATCACTTCAATAATATACACAAATTTACAGTTAAGTTTCCTTAACTTTACTTGAAATGGGGAGAGGCAAGCATTGCACACCTGAAAAAAGGTCTGTTATAAGAAAAATGATTTCCGAAGGAAAAACTTACGCAGAGATCAGGCAAATTGTTAGCTGTTCGAACAAAATGATCAGGAATGCAATTACATTCTCTTCAAAAGCCGAAACACGTGGTCGGAAACAAGCAATGGCACCTCGGGCGGTAAAACAACTTGTGCGGTTGAGTAAAAAGGAGCCATTTATGCCAGCTACAGAACTTAAAAAGGAGTTCAATGTTGCTGCCAGTGTGGAAACTGTCCGCAGACGATTACGGGAGAACACTTTGAACGCACGCAGCCCAAGGAAAGTGCCTCTGCTGACTATTAGGCATATTAAAAAGCGTTTAAAGTTCGCTAAAGAACATGCCGATAAGCCTGCGAAGAAATGGCGGAACATTTTGTGGACAGACGAAAGCAAAATTGTTATGTACGGTGCTTCAGGATCTCGGTCATATGTTAGAAGACCAGCAAATGCAGCATTCAAGCCAGCATTCACACAAAAAACCATAAAGCACGGCGGATCGTCGATTATGATATGGGCCTGTTTTTCTTACAGTGGCGTTGGACCCATTCATTGGATTAGAACAATAATGGATCAACATATTTACGTCCAAATATTAGAGGAAGTCATGCTTCCGTATGCATCGGAGGACATGCCACTGCTTTGGGTCTTGCAACAAGACAATGACCCGAAGCACACGAGCCGGAAGGCGCAAAAATGGTTACAGGACAACGGCATAAACATGATGGAATGGCCTCCACAGTCCCCGGATTTGAATCCAATTGAAAATCTGTGGGCTGTGGTGAAGAAGGAAGTCTCTAAACACCATCCACGGAATAAAGAAGAGCTTTGGGCTATAGTGGAGAGTTCCTGGAAGAACACTCCTATTGAAAAGTGCCAGAATTTAATTGACTCTATGCCTGCACGTTGTGCTGCTGTAATCGCAAATAAAGGACATGCCACAAAGTATTAAATTAGATTAAATTATGTGTTAACTAATTTGGAACAAAATAAAGAAAAAGTTTTGAGTTCATGTTGTTATATTTTCAGTTTGGCGCTAGTAGTGGTATAATGGTGCTATTTTTTTGACCGCCTGAAAACCGACTTTCTTCTACATAATGTACTACTACATTTTTTGATGTTGTTATTCAATTGCAGTTTCTAACGTAAAATAAAGGACACTTTTGCACTATTAATTTCTCATATCAGTTGTTTCAATTTATTCGTTTGTTTCATTATCAAATTTGTTTGAAGAGTTAAAGTGACTTTGGTGCTATTTTTTTGACCGGAACTGTATATTAAGAGGTTAGAAGTGGTACATAGCAAGTTAAAAAAAGGTTTTTTTTTAGATATATTCAAATATTTCAATTAAATTAGTTCGAATATATTATTGAGTTGGGCAGCTCACCCTTACTGGAGCTTTGATATTTAATAAAATAGAACTATTCACGGGAAAAATATCCCGAAGCCCGTCGGAACACTACGAATTTCGCAAAAAACAATATTTATCACTTTGTAGCACTTATGGTATGTCGAATCGTATCCAATATATACGATGCTATATTTAACATTAAAAAGGAAACCGCGCCCGATATTCATAAATGTAAATAAAATTGTATGCTTCCTTCAAAACATCAGTTCAAATGCAACTTGCAAACAAGACCGACCAATTAAGTGCGTTTACACATTTTTTGTTTACTTCTATATCCAATTACTTTTTTTATGTATTCAATTCCAATTTCGTTCATTTGATATTTTGTAATCGAAAATTATTCACTCAATAGACATTTTGTACAAAGCACATATAAGTCTATAAAATATTTTCGGAGAACTAGGTTTAGAGAAGTGGGAAAATCAAAGCTAAATCAAGAACAGAAGTTTTATTGTGTAAATACAAAATGTCTATTGAGTGAATAATTTTCTATTACAATATATTAATGAATAAATAAAAAAAATAACGGCTCAAAAACCGTGTACATGGAAAAACACTCGATATTGACAACAAATAGTCAACAAATGCCTTCTAATGAATGGAAAAAAGAAGCGATTGTGACAAAACTAACAGATTTATTCAGAGTGGCAAAAGGTATTAATATATCAATAAATAAATTTTAATCCAATCGTGAGACAATCTGTCTCGTCTACAAAAGCAAAGTCCTTGATGTATTAAATTCTCATTCTTAGTAGCAATGTATCACTAAAGGAGGTCCGGTCCGAGTCATCTCGCAAACTTCTCTTTTGATTGAATGTATTTTTGCCATCTTCGTTGTCCCTACCATCCAACAAAAAATCTTTGAAATAATTGTTTTCCACCACATCAACTTCAATTTTCAAAAATATCATAAGTTAGCAAAGAAATTGGACAATAAGGTTTTGAAGAAAAATTTATTACGAGCTTCGATACAGAATACAATTTTCGATACATCGTATTATATGATGCAAAGGCACCTGATCGAAGGTACAATATCGTTTTCGTCATACGACCGACCATACGATTGTCGAGCATCGAATTACATGATTGAGCCTCTGAAACCCAAGTGAGTTGCTGAAAAAAAACGTGATGATCGCGACGGTCAATATCTGGATGGAAGAAATGGTATCTTATCTAAAAAAAACAAGATAAGCTACTGTATACTAAGAACCATGCAATCTTAGGGAACAAAGTAAACAATCTTTTGAACGCATATTCAATTACCCTAATCTAACGGAATTTATTCCTTTAAAGAATTCATCACTTGTCAGTGAAAGTTTCTTCCGATGCAACGAAAAGCTGATTGGGAACACTACTATTAAATTTAACTAGAGATATCAGCAAGACAAAATTTAGGGGAAAAGATTTATGGGCAGGCAAAGAAAAACCAGTTTGATATTCTAAAAGACTGGTTCAACGTGCGTACAATAGATCTGTTTAGATCGGTCACCTGCAAACATCTAACTCATTTTTTTCGAAAATTGATCTTGGAAACGCTAACGTACTAGTTAATTGTCGCAGAAAATCACACGATATCACCACTGGAGGCGATAACAGAACAAATAAAGCAAACTACTCGTTTGTTTAAATAATAAAATGAAAGAATCTACACTGAGGAAAAAACCAGAACTATGCATATCGTATGTCCAATATTAAGTTGCGGATCAGTTATGGCTTAAAGCCGGTGCTCATAAAATGTTATTTTTCCATATAAATTTCGAGCTTTTAATTCTCGAATGAAATTTATCAAATCGAACTGGAATTCTTTGGGGAAATGTGGGTTTATAAAATAAAATAACAGAGGTTGATGACAAATCCTCCAGAGATTTTACAAAGCATTCTAATAATGTTCGAAGCAATTAAAAAGATTGTCATATCATCAGTAAATATGGCGTTCGTGCTATCGAGTATGACATAAGAGTGTTGGTGAATAATTAATAGATCAAGGTGACGAAGAATTGTTAGTGAAATAAAAAATTGGAACTATCGATATCTCTAAAGAAAGTTCAAATATGTACATACATATAATATTTCGAGCGTCTATAACGTTGATATTTTAAAACTGTAAATGTATTCCCGGGACAGTTAGCAGACTGATTTTTCTATAGGTGTGAATTCACAATAAAGAACTCCCAAAAGTTGAACGCACAAAACAAGTTATGAACATTTTGCTGTGTGAAGATGATTGGAAGAATCACAGATAGCGTGGTTAAGGAGGAAAAACAGTCCATTTAATTGCACAAGAACGCTTAGCAGAAATTAAAGTGACCCGCTCGTCGTTTCGAAGATATCCCTACGCAAGAGATCTGAACGAACCGTCGTAGCCCATAATTGATATCCAAGGATGAGTACCTAAGGAAAAGAAGTAATCAAAAAATGAAGCGATACAGTAATTAAAAAATACCTTTAAATTTCAAATATAACAGTCTAAAAATACATATGAGCGCCGGTATACAAAACCTACCAATAAACTAAAAACAAACAAGGAGAGTATTAAACTGTTCAAAAGAGGCTTAATGACTTGCTAGAGATATCTTTGCGATCGTGTAAAAAGTCCGGTCACTGTAGCAAGTCAAGGCAGTTGAATGAAGTATTTGTTGCCATTGGGTATCTACGTCTGAATTTAATGAAATGAAGAGCACAGAATAGAGAGGTGATGGGATGTACATATATCGTGTAAACTAAATGTAATTCCTTTGGTTGTAGCTAACCAAACGTATTTTCCCTAGAAAGCGACTGGTCCCCAAGTTACATTCCTACCCGGGGAAGTCGATCACTTTTCCACGTCCCAAATGCCATGAAATCAAAAGTACTTGAGAGCGGGCAAACAGGTTTCTTGCAAGAATTCCCAAGAACCCACCTGGTTGACGGTACCCATCTCTTTCCAGACGTTGGGAAAATATTCTCTATGCGACCGCAAAAATTCCTATAGAGAAGGGAAATTTTGTGCGGAGCCTGGTTACTCGGGCAGTAGCAGTGCAATATGACACTTTTCACGGTCGTCCCGCAGCAGTGAGAGATTTAAGTGGATCAGTCTCCGTTGTTTACTAGTGAAGAAATCCATCAAACCCTTTTGCGGAAATGCAACCATCCTAAAGTTCCTTCCCCGGGGCCAATCGTAGAAGGGAAAAAGTCTGAAAATTGATTCGGCAGCCGCACAATTTGCAAATTTTCTGCAATCGCCCCAACAGAAATAGGCTTGTGTACACTCGGCGAGTGCTTTTGCAGTGACATAAACTCGGGTCTGCTCAGCACCACACACAAGAAAAAAAGTCGTGTGTGCTCCTTCAGTCTCCACCTCTGCTGGCTGTTCGATGCACAGCACAGCTGAAAAATTGATAGATTTTAATGGACGGTGGAGCAATGTGCAGTGGGAAAATTATTGTTTGAGAATTATCGTCGTTCGGTCCGCACCGAGGAAATAATGGGGTGCCCACCATTGTTACTGTGCTGAAAAATCGCATCGCCGTCTGTTCTTCAGTCGTCGGACATTTGGTTCGCCTAAAAACAGTGCCTCGACTCGATAGAGACCCCAAAGAAATCTAGTAAAAAAAAAATAAATAAATAAAAAAATAGCAGAAAACAGAAAAAAAGCCAAGAAGCGAGACGAACATGGGCACGAAGCGAAATCAACAGAGCCCCAAGAAAAAACTTTGCGCTTAGTGTTTATCGATTTTGTTTTAGTTTTTTAGGTCAGGTGTCATATTGCAAATTTTATAACAACACCGAGGTGAATCGGGGCTTTTTGTAAATATAACCATAAGCCGTAAGTATGCTGCTCGCCCTTCGTCCCATCGCCAATGCGAAAAAATTATGAATGTGAAAATTGTCGATAAGGCGAACTCGAGCGAGTTCCGCGAATTGGGGAGTGATTCAAGTGAAGTGATTTGCAAGTTTTAATTGACAACGGCAGCGGATCTCTCAGTGCATTCATGATTCGCGGAATGCTCTGCTTGATCCACACACCACACAGCTTTTCGTATCCAGGAGCGTTTGACAATCGTATCGGGCCGGGCTTATGTAACTGCGAAATTCAGCCGATTCCGCCGTAGCTCGGTGGAAGGCCTGCTCTACTACAATCGTTCATTGACTGGCTGGGGCCATTGTGGGAGGTTGTAAACTCTGGGTCACCATCTCGACTGTTTTACGTGGTCAGTCAGCGCTTTTCCATGATTTAGTCTTATTCTAATTGATTCGCCGTCGCCCAATCCACACTGTGCAACTCTGTAATTGGTGAATGTGCTCATATCTTTGTGCTGGAGTGCACTACACCTGTGCATAGTGCAGCAGGACATTTGCAAAAAATCAATCACCCGCACCACTTGGCAGCAAGATGCCATACAAATTCTTTTGATGAGTACCGTTTCGTAGGTTCAGACCTTCGTAGGAGTTGCTACGGTTTTTCCCCGCAACCTACATTTCGGCTCCGCCTAAGAGCAACCTAAAAAAGCAATATTTCACCTTCGTTGCTTCTTAGACGGCTTAATTGTGAAAACTACTGACGTGTCAGCATTTTTTGCAAGTTCTTGTGGGCGAAGGATTTTATGTCTATTATGTTCCTTAGATGTTTTTACATTGTCTTTCACAAAATAATATTCCTAGTTCCTAACTACCAAAATATTACTTAATTTCGGTTGTTTCTGAGCGGCGACACTAAATCGGAACGTTCTTGGTCTGCCAAAGAAAACAAAAGAAGAAAATGTATGAAATTTTGTTTTTAGTTTTTCAACATAATTTTCTGTCTCAATACACTTATTTGAGCTGTGTAATACAATTTCTTTAAATCTGCAAAATAGGTGTTAGTTTTATCGATTACTCAGTAAAGGAGTCAAATTTGCTTCCAATAACCCACGTCTTTGAAAAGAAAATTACCACGGCTATGCGACACATGTCATACGAAGTCGATTGAAAGTGCAATCTTAACGTTCTTAAGAAGTGTGATCGGATGCATTTTCATGATAGGAAATGTTCTATATATTGGGGGATTTTTATATTTATTTCCAAAAATATTTCTTAAAAGCAATTTATAAGTATTTAAGAGGGTAGTTGAATGTAAAAAATGTGGATATTCTCTTGAACGTCCTCTGAAAAAAGATATTTCGGTGATCACTTTTCAAATTTGGGTGATCAAAAATTAAAAATACAATAGCTTCGTTCTTGGTCATGCCAGGACATTCTTGATAATTAAAAAGTGACCGACCGAAAATATGATTTATTAATGCAATCACCCTAGTGTGTCCGAAATCTTCAAAAACAAACCCTGAAAACCCTTAATTACCCATTTTCATAGCTATCCTTTGAAGTTGAGAATTTTCGGTTGTCATCTGGGATCCGGCACATTTATTATTTTTATTCTGCTTTCCTAGTCGAGCGAATTATAGTATACTCTATCAGGTGTGGGTTGATTAAGCATTTGGAAGCCATACTTCAGAAGAGCAGCCATGACAACATGGCTTTTGTGCTCAGGCGCATTGTCGTGCAAAAGCAGCACGCCTTTATTAAATTTGTATCTTCTTTTTTCTTTTGAACCCTCTAATATATGTATTAGCATAGTACTTCCCTCTGTATTCCAGAAAACTGTCGCCAATTTTTCTGACCGATTGAGACACTTTAAAGACTTTTGGAGGTAGTGCTCCTTTTTTATGCCATTACATTGACTCTTGTTTGACTCATAACAGTGAATCCAAGTTTCGTTACCAGTAATCATCTGTTCCATAAGGTAATCCTTGATGTTTCGGAGGAGGTTTTAAAAACTAACGAGAACTACTACTACTACTCCCTTCATTCCCCCCACTTTTTGGCCCTCTCTCGTAGATATCTATTGGGAAAAGGAAATCCTCCAGCAGAACATACTATCTATAACTCCATTAATTTTTGTTTAATAAAATTGAAATTGTTATAGAGTATCATCCCAAATAGCCTGTACTTTTACTTGTTATTAGGAAATTGGAATACTATTCATCCCTAAGTTGAATCTCTGATTCCCGATTGTGTTCAAGTCGGAGGTGTGAACCGACCAATCGAGTATATTAATATTGCTGAATTGAAGCCACTAGGCTAGTAGCCCCCCCTAAGCCGATAGGGAAATGTGTTTGTGCCCAAGAAATTGCCATAAACTCATTCCCGTATTTGGTTCCATTTAATCTGGAAGAATGCGTTTGTATTCATGGTATCTTAGTTTATGATAAATTGAAATTATTCGTTAAATCATTATGCTTAATAGCTTTAAAGCATTATACTACCGGTTCAGTAGACGTCTATTAAATCTTCCTGTTGAACTTTGTTTTATTAGGTCAAAGAACTTTTTTCAATGATTTAGGTGTGTTTGCAAATGCAAATAATTTTTCTCGTTTACATGTGGCATGTTCACATGAATGCAAGTATAAGTTGTTCTCTTTGTCCTAAAAGACTATACACGGCTTCCGCAGAATTACAAACACTCCTATCTTTATTGATACCTTTGTAAATCTCAAAGAAGTCAGTAAATGATTAATTTTACTTATCTACTGGATTTTGCGAAAAACGTGCTCCTCAGGTATCTTTTTTCCGAGATAGTAGCTTCCGAAATTTCTTTTCCGTCGTTTTTATGTAAACAATTCTGTTTATGTCACAAAAGTTTACTGGAACAGATCAAAGTTCTTGCGATGTCAGAAATATTGTTGTCTTTTCTCTTTAGTTCACAAACTATCTTAAATTTCCCGGAGATTCAGGATTCAGTGCCTTGATTTTCGCCATGACTATAAGTTTACCATACATAAATATATCCAAAAATTAAACAAGTTAGCCTTTAACGTAATTTTGTTGAATAATTTACTCTTGTTTTGTTTGTTCAAAAGTGTGAATGATAGTGCTGATGATAAGTGACTAAGTCATATGAAGATATACAGGTGTAGACATACAACTTACGCTTTTCTTAAAAAATATACTAATAAGAAAGTAGTTTGCATTCAACATACTCGAATCTGATTGGTGTCTGGCACTGTATTAAGTAACTTATCGAAGAATATCAATCACTACAAATATCATCATTTAAAAAAAAATAACAACTCATAAAGTCAACTGATATTAACACGGTAAAAATATTTAAAAGATATTTACATGACAGGCTACAGAGGGGAGGACGCACTGTGCCAGCTCAAGGAGTATACAATAATTCATTTTTCATGCATGCAGCGACTTCATTCGTTGGTAACTTAGTTCAAGTGCAAACGCATTCGGGCAGCATTTATGAGGGCGTTTTCAAGACATTTTCACCAACATTCGAAGTGAGTACATCACCATTTCCTTACTGTTCTAATTTGAAAGTTCTAATGGCTTGATTTTTCCTTACCAGGTGGCCATCGAATTAGCTCAATGTATTAAAAATAATAGCCAAAAGGAGAAGAGTGACGACATTAATTCTTTGACGGAATGCATGGTATTTCATCCGAATCACATTGTCAGTATTGTGTCTAAAGAGGTCGACCCAGATTTCGCAACTGGCGGAGCGTTTCAGACAGACAGCGCTATTTCGAGGTGCAAATGTGAGTATGACCTTGTTAATTAGCGCATAATTAGACCGATTTAAAATCGCAGTAATGCCGTCGAGCACAGGTGCATCCCGGAGAGAAGACAAAGAATTGCAACCATGGGATCCATCAGGTGGTAGTGTTAATGGTGATATAGAATTACAGTTAGACGGAAACGCAAACGGTTGGGATGCCAATGATATGTTCAATAAGAACGAGAAGCTATATGGTGTACAGTCAACATATGACAACACATTAGCTGGCTATACAGTACCGATCGAAAAGAAAGACACACAAGAATTCAAAATTGCTGAAGCAGAGGCTGAGAAAATAGCACAAGAAATTGAAAATAATCCCAATTCAAAGGAGAGACTTGACCTAGAGAACGGCGACGAGGAGCAACGATACGCCGCTGTTGAACGGCCTATTCAGCAAGGAGGAGACCCTCCACCAGCAGCTCCAGCAGCGCCAACCCCAGCAGTGGTGCCTGTGGCGCCCACAGCAAATACTGTTGATATAAGTCCAGATATATCACAGCAGGTGCCCCAGCCGAATTGTAATACAATGTCAAAGGGCCCCAATAGCGTTGATAAGTACGGACTCCCACCTAAACGCAAAAACATTCAAACTGGTAAGCTGGTTCGAAGTACACCACCTCCAAACAACAATAACGGACCTATGTCGCAGCATAGTTCGCATAGCAATTCCAAAAACAATAATTTTCAGTCCATGCAACTGCAGAGCAACTCGCCGTACGCCCTCAACCAGAACTATTCACACATGCATGGGTATGTCGCGGAGGTCTTTGTCTAACCACGACTTTGTACAAGCTCTTTTCCTTCCACAGACACACCTCGAACATGTCACAATCCAAAATCAACGGGGAGGGTGGTAACAATAATAGTAGTAACAAGCCGTTGCCTCAGCGAAGTATTAGGCAGTATCCTCAGCAGTCGAACAACTCCGTTTCGTATTCGGACCAAGCTTCGAATATGAGTGGGCAGGTAATTGGGTCCCATCTATTTCGTCTAGAGTAGTTTATCTAAACTTCCTTTTTTAGATGTCAATGGGGAAGCCTCCTGTTCACGTGTCTCACAATCACGCCCATGTGGGTAACCACCACATGTCGAATAACATGCAAGAGAGTCCTCCGCCTCCACAGCAGGCTTCAATAATATATCAGCTGACTCCGAACCAATCAGGGCCTCCGCCACAACCTCAGAGGCAACCGCGGGCTAGGGAAGAAATAATGCAAGATTTTAGGAAATTCCAACAAGACTTCCACTTAGCCAGCTCGAATCAGCAACAGCAGCAACAACAGCAGCAGCAGCAACAACAACAACAGCAGCAGCAACAACAACAACAACAACAGCAACAACAACAGCAGCAACAGCAGCAGCAGATGAATCAGGTGAAGACCCCAAGCGTTTCACCTCATCAACCCCAGCCATCACTGTCTCCACCGCAGACCCATCAACAGCAGCAATTGTCCCCAATGCCTCAGCATCCGTCACAGGCGCAGCCACCACAGCAGCATCTCCAGCACCATCAACAGCAACAACCTCAACAACAGCCGCAACCTCCCCCACAGCAACACCAGCAACACCAACAGCAGCATACTCAGCAGCATTCTCAGCAGCAGCAAACCGATAATTCGGTCCCACTGCAATCACAAAAGAGTTCACAATCTCACCACCCCCAACAGACAGATCAGCAACAAGGCTACCAGTCGGGGCCACCAAATCAGCAACAGTCTCCGCCGACGATTATATCGCCGAACGCGAGCTGCAGTTCGATATCCTCGGCCCCGACATCGACTACTCCGCCCCAGCAAGCCCAGCAAGTTGTTAATACTAGCACTAGTAGTAGTGGCAATGAATCGAACATAGGTGAGAAGCCTCTCCCTGCCGGTCCTGTAAAGAAGACACACCAACTGAATCCGGCTGCGAAACCATTCACTCCGCGCAGCCCAAGTACCCCGAACCCGTCGCGGCCACATACACCCCAAACACCAGGACCCGCAATGGCGCCAGGCGTCTACACTGCTGGTCCACACGTTGGAGCCGGTCAGGTTGCCTACGTAATGCAACCACAGCCGTCTTTCCAAACAGCTCCACATCCTCATGCTGGGCAGCAGGGGCGACTAAGAAGAGGTTAGCTTCGATGTATTAAGAACGGATACATCTTTTGTTAATTAATTCAGATTTCTCCCGTTTAGCTCCAATCACTTCCCAAATGCAAGTGTCGGCCGCTGCTGCTACCGGTCAACCGTTGTTGACGGCTGCCCCGCTCCAGCAGATAATTCATTACCAGCAGTCGCCCCATCCTCAACATTTTCAGTATCAGCCTTCTCAGCACATGGTGAGTTATTTGGAAAGTTAAAAGTTTGTCACTTTTTATAATGATTTTTTTTTTAACAGGTAAGAATGTATCACGAGCCGCCACCCCAGCAAATCCAATTTTTGGCCCAGACGCCGCCGTCAACAACACCATCCCCCGGGCAGCATCAACAATTTCATCCAGGACCACAGCCATCCCCTGCTGGCGGGGGACCACCAGCTTTTGGACCAGCTGCCCAACCAACGCCACATTTTCCAATGATGTGCCCCGTTATTCCACAACTTGTTCCAAATTACTATCAAGGTACAGCCCAGACTCCCCATCATGCTCAACAGTTTCAAGTAATAATGCAGCAGCAGCATCCAGCACCGTAGTGCTTCTCCTTTCCTTTCTAACAACAAAATTTTCAAAACGAAAACAAAAGCAAGAAACCATCAATTATAACAACAACAACAGCAACAACAAGAACATCAATAAGCTTGGAACCGTTATTTAAATGAAAGAAAGGAGAGACCAGAGGAGTGGGCACGCAGACGTAATAGGAAACTCGAAAAAATAATGTTATTTTCAATCATTTGCGGATTTTTTTGTTTTGTTTCAAAGGAAAAAAAACATCAAAACTGAAAAAAAACACTTAAATCAAATTGGAGATGGAAATCAGAATTGAGCCAAGCAGCCATATGACTATAGCTATTTTCCTCAAATTAAAATTAGCGTCTTTATAAAGTGCTAAAATAAAAAGCAAAAATCTGTCGATGAAGCCAAAAAGCGCAAACTGGAGGCGACGATTCCTAAAACAAGAAACTCCCAAAATGATTAAAATAATGTTCAAAAACGCTCTTTTTGTATTTGTTCTAGTTTCCTTCAAAAATAAAAACGAGAAAAACCTTTATAACATCAGAGAGATGTACAAACAAAACTCTGTGCTGTGTTCTGTTGTCTCCTGCCCCCCCTGTTCTTTACCAGCGTGGTGCTTGCCAAATATTACATGTGGAGCACAAATTTTGTGATAGTGTATATCACTGCATTTTGTTGTTATATCGCCTGCCTGAGTTTTAAGGTAAGTGGCTCATTAGAGGCTATGGTCAAAACCGCACGCTGCCCAGCATGTATGAACTTAGATCTACGGCAAAATAAGTGCGAGTTCAAAAACGCAGTGAGACCGTAGTTCTGCACAATTCAGTTTTAGAGGCTACTACCAAAGAATATATAACATAAAGAAGTCGCAGTCGGAACAAATAACTTGAACTGAAAAATTTGCTCTAGGGTCCTTCCGCGCGAACCCTATATCTGTAGTAGTACAATAAATACAAGCGGCCATTCATATTCAGACACTTCTTACATCGGAAGTGTGACCAAAAATTCTGATGCGACGCGGGACCAGGCAGCAAACGTACAGAAATTCCGGCGCGCAATGTTATTCTTATGGACTTTTGCGATGAGGTGTTCCAAGCACGCGTTGAGGGCTGTATGAGCGCTCGCCGGTTCCAATTCTAGGAAGTGTGAGAAAATTACGAGAACTCTGAACTGAGCTGAATATTTTGGGTTCCTACGGGAAAAATGCAATAAATTAACCGCGCATGAATTCCTATGAAAATTAAAAGTTTTTATTTACAAATATGGAAAAGCACGAGCAAGGACCGGACGGATCTGCTATTTTAAAATAAGAAAACCTTGTACAATACTTTTCACTTCTAACGTTAGTGTCACGTTTACCTTTTGGAAGCACAGATATTTATTAATTAATTATTTAAAATAAAAACAATTTGCTGTTTCAAATAATTGCTTATCGATCTTATAAATTTAACATTATTATAATTCACAAGAAATATGTGTGTATATGCAATTAATTAATTAATCAATTAATGATAGTTACCATCTTCTTAAGAGGGAATGAATAAATAATAATGTATTCGCTTCCCCTAATATAATCTTAACAACAATCAAGAAATAGGAAAGTTGAGAATTACAAGCGCAGACGAAATTCTTTTGGGTTCTCGCCTTTTTACTCATATCATTCATTCATAGAATTCGGTGTGCCTTCAGCTAGAAGGCACATCGTCCGACAACGCAAGCGTGGTTCACCCCAACGCATGAACCCATATGAATAACCTGCGCCCGAACTTCTGTGCGTTGCTGGCTCGTACACATTTGTGTTCACAGCCGCGGTTTCTAGGAATCACTTCCCTGCCCTGACACCGTTCCTTCTCTTCCATCGATCGGAAAATATTTTTGAGTGGCAAATTAGGCTCGTGCAACTTCTTTATGTTATATATTCTTTGCTACTACGCTGAATTGTGCAACACTGCGGTATCAATTGTTTTGAACTTGCACTAGTTCCGTAAAACTTTACCAACAAGTAGAAACATTCTGTCATTTTGCAGCACGGGCACATTTAAGTGCACAATTGCGTCAGAGCTTTGAAAGTTCTTGTTGCAGTTAAACTACAGGCTATAGTCCAGTGCCATTTCGGATAGATTCAATCTAGCCACGGGCACCGCTCTATAGCAATATAATAATAAATGCTCCATTGTTATTTCTGCCGGCCATGTCACGGCTCTGCTTTGACGCATCAGATTCGTTCTTGATGCTTAATTGAATTTTTGAATCGGCAGGGTAAATGCGTTTTTGAACCTTTGGCGGTAGTGATGCGGCATCATGTGTGAATCGATGCGTTTTTGAATTAACCCACGGTCATGATAAGCAATGATGCCCTTATGATGCAAGGGAATTTAACGTTTTTGAATTTACTCGATGTTTGCATCTGTTTCGCTTCCCCGGCCCCCCGTGACATTTACGACAAAAGTAGTAATAAGCAAAGTTATTTACGTTATGACGCGGGGGCGTATGAGTGTATTTTCGATGTTTGAAATCGCGATATCTCAGGAATGGTGATTCATAGAAAAAAAGGATATGAACCACTTTTGTAGACAAATGCAAGATCTACAACTTTTGTATGAACTATTTTTATGATAACACTTACCGTTTACGAGGAATGTGTAAAAAACCGATGTCGCAGACTTTTGACCTTGAATGAAATTTTTAGACAAGACTTGACTTCATTTGTAATGATGTATTTAAGGTGTGTACAAATTTTCAACCCTGAGGGAATTTCATCTAGGTTGAATACCTATTTTGAATGGACTATTAAACGTTTTTAAACAAGCTGAAATTGCAGTACATTAGTTTTAAATACACTGCGATAAATATCTGCAACAGCACTGCGTTTTTGACCACGGCTACAAAATGCCGCCTCTACTTATGGAATTCGTCATTTTTTTATTCATTTTAAGCTAAACGTGGCAAAGAGGTTTTTGGAAACTAAATCGAAATGTTATCCTTAATATTTAGCCGGGTCATATTTTTTATCATTTTGAGGTCATTCTTTTTTTCCTGTTGATTGAGAAGCAAATGATGTGTGCGGAGATTGGTTGAAGATACCGAAATTTAAAGTGGGAACATTTTGTCATTCACTTTAAAAAACTGTAAGCTTATGTGGGTTTGTGTCTCGGGAATGTGTTGTGGGAAGTTGTGCTTTTGTTTTGTAACTGTCCCGGCTTAAGTAACAGGGTGCTCATGAAGTTCTAACTTCTGGATGAAAAAGGTTTTTTGTATATGAAGAGCCGAAATGTTGCGATTGGAGCTCGCTTTCTCACTCCCAATAGTCACAAAGCATTTGTACAGACCTTTTGTTCCTTGACAAAATTGGGAATGCATTGCAGGAAATTGTGCTATTTTTAAAACACGCAGTTTTCGGTATCTACCCCAGAATTTACCTGAAGTTTTCAGCTTTTAGAAAAATGCAAAATTTTGAGGAATGCTTTAAAAAAACGTATTCAAGCCTAGTCAAATAATAGCAGGACACCACAGTAAGTGGAGATTTCAATTGAGAAATTCTGCTGAATTTTTCGGTTCGTTCACGTGAATCAATGTTGCATGGATGCATTCACATAAATATCGCGAAGTTGTAGATATTGAGTATATTTATCTAGATCTACCTTTAGAGTGAATTTCTGTAATTTAAAGAAATTTCAAAAAAATTATATACAGTCGACTCCAGCTGTCTTTTTAAACCCATTGATTGCCAGTATAAGTAAACATGCTTGCTATTGCTCAATTGTCGTTAAGCTAAAACATCTGTTGCGTGCAATTACAAACAAGAGGGCGAATGCTAGGTAGTCGCACACAATAAACGAGTTAATTTTCTGATGCTTGAACTAAGCTGTTGATTTGCGAAAAAAAACGCAGAGTACCACCCACCCACCGGAAAATTCCGGGTAGACATCAGCGGCATGAGCATAAGCGAAATTGATCACCCCAAATCGGTTGCATTAACTCGTTACACTCATTACGCGATAAAAGGCCGCGCAAAACGCAGAAACAAACGTATCAGCGAGGCGCACTAAGCGCGTATTGTTAGCTCATTACAGTCTTTAGCCAGATAAATTGCTCACGAGAACAGCATTATTGCCGCAATAAATTTCTAGGTAGAAGCCATTATTTGAGCCATGAAGAAAAACGTTGGAAAAAGAAAAAAAAATGAAGAAATTGCAAAAAGTTTCATTCCAATCTTGATTACTCCTCTCCAACCGCATACCGATCCACGAAGGTAGTATGCTGCTGGTGTTTTGTTCATTGAACAAACGCACATACCTGTGCGCCTCCTCAAACTTTTAGTGCCCACTTCTGCACAGAGCACCGTATAATAAAAAAAACTGACGAGCTTAATTTTGCTGATTTGATAGCAACTAGCGGACAGCAAAGTAAATTTGTGTGCAATTACGGAAATTGCCAGTGACATACCTGTCCGCATGCACATGGCCTGGACTCGACGGGACGGGACACATATAAAACCCGATGCAGATACGTACCCAATGGCCAGACTATCGATTTTCACCTTTCCGAAAGCGAACGAGCTACGGTCAAGCCGGACGGAGGCTCCAATTCCTAACAACTTTTTTCCACTATAAGAACGGCAAGAACCCGAATCGTGCTTCAAAATGTTGCTGTGCTGCAGAAAAGCGGGCACCGCGGCCTTCTGGCTCGTATTGAGTGCAGCGCTAGCAGCAGGGGCTTTTGTGATATGTGTGGCTTCCTCATCACCACCGGTAAGTAAAGAGCTCAAGTTATTATAAGATTTGCATCTGATTCGATTTACTTTTTTTTTCCTCCCCATTTCGACCCGCTTTTCCCTGGTATCGAATTACCGGAGTTATTATACACTCAGGCAAGGTAACTACTTTGCAACTGAATTATTTATCTAATCTAATTACAGGAAGTGACTACGATGCCGGCAACGTCGGTAGAATCACCTGATTCTTACCTGCCTGGCGAGGAAGTTACTGTCGATGCGGAGGGGGAAACACTACCGAATGGGGAGAGGTCGTTTATCGCGGACATTGAGAAATTGAAGAAGGTCGCCGAAATTCTACAGACGGTGGGTGAAACTGTGATTCCTGTTCTAATCCAGAACAACGCGCCTGACAATTCTGCTGCCGAGAGCATTCCGAATAGGCTGGTCAATGAGTTAGCGAAAACTAAAATCGAAATATGAACTCTTTTTTTATAAGGGCGATTCTCTGTAAGCTCGTAATCGGCTGTCCTCAACGATTTTTTCAAAAAGTAATTTAATTGTTTTTTAAAAAATCACTCCCAATGAAACTTTAACCCCGAACCTTTACGGGCCCATTTTTTCTAGAACCATAACTATTTTAAGTTTTTTTCTAGACGTGATAGAAACTCTAAAAACACAGTCCCCTGGCTGTCCCCATCACTGTATTCCCACCTAGAAATGAGATTTACGAAGAAGTTATTGAAACTACATACATTTGGCAGTTAATATCATAAAGAAAGATAATTAACTTATACTATTTTCGTAAAACAAGGTCTCAATTCGTATTTTATTTATTTAGTAATGTCCTGTAAACTTTGTCCGCAGAATCTCCAAACAGTCCCCTGCCAAAAAGTTAAAGCCATAATAAAAAAAAAATGTGATGTTTACAAACGTTTTTTTGAGTGAAACGATTGATTGGTAGGTTTTAAAAAAACTATTTTACACCAGTTTTGTAAATATTGTGAAATTTACCCGAAATAAACAGTCCCCTGCCTGAAAATGCAGCAGGGGACTGTTCTACACAACAGGGGACTGCGTAATTTTGACAATTTATTTTGGAAGTATGGAAAAAGGGATAGGATTTTTTTCACAGGGTTTATTTAACAGTTATTGAAGTATGAAAAAAAATTGTTTGTTATAGTTTTAATACAAAATGGCGGCGGCAGAGCCAATCTTTGAAATCGCCTCCTCCTACTCGGGAGGACGGATTTCTCGTGAAGTATAAGACGTGGAACGAAAAACAAAAATATTTTATAATCTATACACTATTGTAAAATGACTTTTTTCTAAGTACAACAGTCATCTGTCTCACTTAACAGCCCCCTGCGACGTTCAAAACAGTCCCCTGATGCCTCAAACAGTCCCCTGTCATTTTTTGGAAAATCGCTAATAACTCGGAAAATACGTATAAATTCAGTGGGCCTCCTTATCTAACTAAAATAATAGTTAATTTTCTTCGAAATAGAACACGGTTTTTTGGCAAATGTTAAAAAAAATTGCCAGGACAGCATTTGTATGGGACCTGTACGAGCTTACAGAGAAATGCCCATAACCAACAGCAGGCCCCAAATTTTTTAAGGAAAAGTTCTCTCTACATGTGAAATAATAGCCTCATTTAGGAAACAATGGTTATTAGTGTTATTAAGAAATTTATCTTTAACACATAAACATATTTCGTGGTTTTATTTATTTATCATTAAAAAACGCATCTGAAAAGTTCCTAACGCCAGCTTTGCTATTTGCTTAAAAAAGGGACATCTTAAATTTCGTAAATATTTCCTGGCTGGCAGAGTGCACGCGAGAATGCTGGCCATTGCGAGTGCGAGAGCTCGCGCCAAAAACTATGCACATACATTTTCACACTAATTCGCGCGGTCCGGTCATGTCAAAGTAGAAGCAAAGCGGAACCGAGAGCAAAGCTGATTTTGTAAAATTCTTAGTGAGTTCAAATTCAAATTTGCTCAAAATAAAACGAACGTGTCAATTGAGATTCGTGTGTACTCGTAAATAATTCCTTAATTCACCGTATAAGTCAGTGGTGGCCAACCTATTGCATACCATGCATAAATTTTTTTCACTTACGAGTTCAGATGGGCCAACAACATACAGAGTTTGTTTATAGACATAATTAAAAATTTTAATTGATTTCAGCCTTTGCAGTCGAAGCTTTGCTCCCTAAGGTTACTTTATACATTTAATCATAATGTTGATAATGACGAGAGGTGTTTCACAAATTTCAAAATATTGGAAACATTCCAACACTTACAACTTACGCAAAAAATAGCTTTTTAGATTGCGTTTTTCCAGTTTTTGGATTTTTACTTCGACTCTTCTCTTGAGTAAATCGTATGTGCTATGCGAGTATGCGTGACTCTGATGTGAGCAAACAGCTAATACGGGTATGAGTTGAACTGAGAGCACTTTGTTGTTGAATATATGCAGATGATTATGTGATCATCCCACATGCCATGTTTGGTCATCCCTAGCATAAGTGACGAAATTTCCCATATTCCTTATTTTCGTCATTTAATGGATACACCCAAAATGCTTTTATCTTCACAAAAAAAAGAAGCCGGCTAAGTGCTAGTCAAACTGGCGCACGGAGAGTTTCGTTCAATATTACATATAATTTTATTCATTACTAGCTTGCCTGGACCCGGCGTTCCCCGGGATGGATACTATTAAATTTGTATTCCTTAATTTTACAACGCCTCCCTACTGCACCACCGCCTCTCCTATGTGACCCAGCGTTTTCCTATTTGCGTTTTGCACATGTTTTAGATATTTTCCAACAGTATTATTAAATTTAGTTTTCTTCATTTTACACCACCTCCTTATCGCACCCCCTCCTATATCTTCCAGCGGGGTGGGGGTGGTCTCATATTTGGAAATTTGAATAGCAGATTCGAAATCAGTGATCCCGAAAGTTCCCTAGTGCGGATTTTCAGGAAAATCCCTTGAAGTTTAACTTTTCGGTCGCCATATTGATCCACCATCTTGATTTCCAAAATTTTGATGGCAGATTCAAAATCAGTGACCCCAAAAACCCAAACCAAAAACAAAAGTTCGGATTTTCAGTGAAATCTCTTGAAGTCGCCATATTGGATCCGACATCTTGAATTCCAAAATTTTGAATTCAAGCTCGAGATCTGCGACCCCGAAAACCTCCAATTGCCTTTTTCATAAAGATTGCTTGAAGTTGGAAAATGCGCTTCCTATACAAAACGGAAATTTCGATTTTTTCGATTTTCCGGCTTTTCCTTTGGGGTTTCCCGAATTTTCTTTTATTTTAAATCTCCCCTGTATTATAGCGAACAAAACAAAAAAAAATTATCGAAATCGGTCAAGCCGTGTTTTGAGTTTTAGCGAGACTAACGCACAGCAATTCATTTTTATTTATTATATATATGTATTGTATAGATATTAAGGAGTTAGGGAGTAAACAATTATGTAACTGATTTATATATTTTCTTCGGAAACTATAAATGTCTGCAACTTCGTTTTAGTTTTCCTATTCAGATTTTGTGGTTTGCAAACTATGGGGATAAGGTGTGGTAATTTTTGAAACATTTGTAGGCATAAGTCAAAAATAAATTTGTTTTAAAATTGAAATAAATTGAGTTCTCAATTTGCCCCCGTTTAAATTTTTTTCTGAAATCCTTTCACCGGGTATAGATGATGGCAATTGACTTCTACAACTGTGTTAAATTTTAAGTCGGTATTAATACTAGGTACTGAGAAAAACGCCCGCACCTTACAAACAGACAAATGGACACCGAGGGGGGCTGACTCGAGATTTATAATGGGCAGTGGGCAGGTGCGTATCAAAATCAACCAATGAATATCCGTGTTCTCAAACCCAAAGCCAGTGTCGACTCATTTATATATAGTAAAGAATATTAACGCGAAAGTTTTTGGGGTTTTCCCAAAAACATTACTTCAGTTTAAGTGCATTTTTAAGGGAGTTTTCGGTTTTTTCTGTGCCCTACCGATCCTAGTTTTAGGATGGAGCGAGATCTTGATATGGTGCGCTTTATATACTTACATATAGTGTAGAACCAGGCTATCTCATACGTTTTTTTTCTCGGACCGCAACAATATTCAAGTTTTACGCAGTTAATTAAAAACGAATTAGTGAGATAGAACTATTTGAACTTATTTTTTTTGTTAATTTTACAAAAATACCAAATTTTTTTAGCTAAATGGGATTGAGTGTAACATTAAGTTTTGTATTTTTTTTGTATAATAAGGAGAACGTATAGCACTAATTTTCCAAATACTTCAGCCCCTAACCCCCTCTGTCTACGTGCCTGCTTTCAGCCATAATCGAACTGTCAATTGAAATCTGTGGTACTTCGAAGTTAGAATAGATTGAACCGGAAAAGTTTTTGAGTGTGTAACTATAATTATAGCAAAAGTCCGGGAGGATTGTATAAATATAGATTTGTTTAATTGAAGTTGTGTTTTAATAGAATTTACGAAATGAAGTATTGTGTTGTCGCAACAACACGCAATTTCCGCGAGGGAAATTGTTTTTTAGGCAACGGTCATAGACATTATGGCAGAAACTTCGGAAAATCGTGAATTCTAAGCCCTCTTCTGATTATGTCTTCATATCAACGCCTGCACTGCGCGACCAATACGAACACAGCCAATTCTAGCACATTCGTGGAACAGAATTTCCTGTTATTAATTTTTTTTAAAGCTTCAACGCTTTCAAAGAAACTAACATTTTTCCGTAAGACAAAAAGCACCCTTGGAAATTCAATGATCGAAATCGATGAAAAATAACCAATCAGAAAATTTGCGATAATATCGGCTTTTCTGAAATTCCAGTCCCAACCGCTACGATACAAGTCGGCAACATTTGCGGAAGTTTCTTCTTCGGCTTAGTCCCGTAAACAATTGCCCATTTGTCGCACATCAAAGGGCCCGAACTGCTGTGCGTCGTCATATTCCCATCAAATATTTATGCATCGGCCATTCTGACTCCCCTATTGTTTACGGACGAAGCAGGATCCTCCACATAAGGAGGGCGTCCTTTGTTCCAAGCAAATCTGATTGTCATCTTTATAACTAATGAAATTCCTGAGGGAGCGCCCGTTCGTCGTCCTATCGCAAAATTCACTCGAAGAATGAAAAAAAAAAACGATGCCAAATCCCAAGGAGAAGTATACAAGAAAAAGAAAACCCCAATTTTCTCCCAAAAGCGCAAAACATGCCTTTAGAGCCGATTTCAAAGAAAGTCTACAAAAAGAAAATTCCTTTCCATGGTTCTTTCTCGTGGTTCTGATGCCGGTCCTGGTCCTGGTACTTCTCGTGCTGATGCTGGTGAGGGGGGAGTTCTGGAAATCCTTTTCGGCACCTACCATCCCCAAGTCCAACTCCTGGTTTAGTTCAGTCTCAAATTCTCAAACGAAATTCAAATTTTCGTGAAATAGTTCAAAACTTTGTCGTCAGCTATAAAACAAGAAGGGAATTGGGTGTGGGTCAGGAGTAGGGAGGGAGTAGGGAGCATATAAGCGCAAAAATAAGAAGAAGAAGAAAAAAAAATTAACAAGTGAAATAGGGGCTCCAGCCAAGTTGATGCATATCTTGCTCAGCATCCTTTCAGCAAGTTTTCTATTACCTTTGGAATTTTCTCGGCGGAAGTTTTGAATCAGTTCTCCGTTGGGATGAATGCGACGAGGGGGCGGGGTGTACCCACAATTCAGGTGCTCAGGCAGAAAGTCTCTTTTTCATAAAAAAAAAATTGCTTTAATACAGAAAGTGGTGGCTATACACAAACTAGCTATCTATGGTTGGGCGTGGGTAGACAACAAAAGGTACGAACGGCATTAAATTTGCACTAGAACTCGAGCAGGTGTATGTCGATGACGTGATGGTCCAAATCAACCGACGGTAGCTGCAGGTACTTCATGTAGGCGAGGAATGCAGTCCAGAGCATGCTGAAGAATGATGTGAACACCACCTGATTCTTGGGTGGGATTAGGGAGAAATTGATCGTCTGAACACATGGCCAGTAGATTAGTCCTACTTTGTATGTTTCGAAAAATTTCGATTGCACCTAGAAGTAGTTTCGAATAAAATTATGGAGCGAAGTCGCCACAGACCCTACTCACCTCAAAGTTGGCTTCCCTGACAGTCCCTCCTTCCATCAGACTCATGCCAAAGAGGAAGGCACTAATGGCCATGGGGTCGTAGGAGATCTGCTCTGTGAGTGCCTTGTTCAAGGATGACCTTACGTCCGTTCGGGGCCACATTATCCATGCCAATCGCATCCATATGTACAGCGTTGGTCCAACAAAGAATCCTCCCCAAAGGCTAAATCTGCGGAAGGGAATCATGTCATCGAATTGAATATTTTTGCCAGGATTCATCCCATTGGAGGAAGGCGAGGGGGCCTCTTACTTGAGCGCCTTTTTCCAATCGTATGTCTGCCAGTTGCGATGTTCAATGAATGTCTGCTCCGCAATGTTCCCAAGCGGCCATAGCACTGCGTACGCAACCATACCTCGGACGATTTTGTGTTTTCGCGTGAATAATGCAAACCGTTGCAGCATTTTCGATTGATTTTGGCTAATACTGGTCCTGGAAAGAAACAAAAATACCAGTTAGGTTCCTATCCTTAAAATGCATATTTTGGTTCTAATTGTTTTTCTCTGGTTGGATATTTGGGGTCAATATCAGGGTGCATGAGTGCTAGGAAAAATGTTTCAATGATGCTCGTACGTTTTAGTTTTAGATTTACATCAACAGCGTCCTTCAATATGGACGCTCGAATTTTTTTAGGTTATACCGGCCATGTTGTTAAAGCAACCTTTGTCAAGTTTGTTGTAAATTGTTCAGTAGTGTATGGCAAATCACCCGTACGTCACCGAACCACAAGATCTGCTGAAGCCATCGCTGCTGTGCGTGAGAGTGTGCGGGAAAACCCGAGGTCAATTTCTCGGCGTTCACAAGAACTTGGCCTTTCTGCCATTTCAACTTGGCGAATTTTGCGTATAAAATCCAACTGACCCAGGCACTCAAGGTGAACGACGATGCCGTATGTATGCCACGATACCAATCCACACGAGATACATTAGCACCAAATGCATCTCGAGAAAGTCACTGTTAAGGAATTTGGTTTGGCGGAATCATCAGTTCGTACTTCTTTCAAAACGAAACTGGCATTGCCATAACCGTCAACGACGAGCGCTATAGATCGATGATAAGCAACTTCTTGTGGCCTAAACTGGATCCCATCCATATGGATATCGACGACATGTGGTTCCAACAGGATGGCGCTACGTGCCACACAGCGCATGCCATGACGAACATTCTACACGAGCGATTTGAGGGCAGGGTAATCTCGCGCGGTGGCGACATGAACTGGCCACCGAGATCGTGTGATTTAACGCCTTTAGACTTCATCCTTTGGGGCTATTTTAAATCACAGGTCTATGCGAATAAACCACAAACAATTGATCAAAGTAACATAACGAACGCCATCATCACCAACATCAAACGAGCAAATACAGCCAAATTTATGCACAAAGTTATCGAAAATTGGACTTCCGAATTACGTGCCACCAAGCAAAGCCGCGGTGGATATTTGAATGAGGTTATATTTCTTTCTTAATGCTATAGAATATTCTTTCAAATAAAATAAAAATGGAGTGGATATCTAACACACAACTTGTTTTATTTACATTTAAAAGTCGAGCGACCTTATTGAAAGACCCTTTATAAGCTCTAATTCTGCCACAAAGTTTGTACCAGAAAATTTGACTTATTTATAATATAACTGTTGCTATGTGTTTCTTCAACGTTAATGTTTTATCATGGGTGGTGCATAAAGATTTAATATGGTCGGACCAAGCAATCGGAGAACCGTTTAAACTCAGGCTGCTGTTTGGAAAATTAAATGGGTTCCTAGTGAATGAAGAGCCTGCATTGTGTTTTACTCGGTTTTAACTCAATTTTCCCTTTATGAAAATATTCTTGAAGCTTTACTAGACCAAGTTGGAGGATAGAACAAATGTAGGAAGGACTATTGTGTAAGCAAAAAATTGCTGTATAGTCTGCTAAGATTGAGGATGGACAGTTTGAAATTTCAGTCAGTTCTATATGAGTTACATATATAGAATTGGTCCCAATATCGAGCCTTGGAAAACTCCTGCGGTGATGAGATCTTCAGTGAAGAAGGTGTTCCCAATATGAACCTTAAAAGTACGAATATACAAGATGTCTTTTATTATTAAAACAAACGCAGGAGAGAAACCGAAATTTATCATTTTGTGTATAAGACCATCATGCCAAACAGAATCAAAGGCAGACTGGTCATCAAGGGAAGAGAGAGGCTGGAATGGTGGCCAAAAAAAAGTGAAAAACATGTGACGCCCAAATTTACCCAATTCATGTTTCTTTTGATCATTCCAGCAATATCTACGCCCGTATACCCGTAGGTGCTGGCCAGTGTAAACAGCAGAGTAACAAATAGCAATATAATTTGAGCGACTGGCTGGCATTCTCGGATTACAGTGCTCTGTCCAAGTGCAAATTATGCTCCGTTGATATGGAAGAGCTTTCCGTCCTCCAGCACCGGACGTCCTCGACCAAATTAAATTGCATGCAATTTTGAAAAATTAATAAAACTCCCAATGATCGCCACTCCTTGAGAGTTTCTCATTAAAAACGATATCGTCCGGCAAGGCAAGGACTCTTTCAGCTTTGGTTTGCCTTCCCCCTCAACCTTCCACCCTATCTACATTCAGCTTAGCTCCTTGACGTCTCCAATTTAAATTAAAGTGTGCGCTACTTTTTTTTAATTATAATTTTTTTTTGCTTCCGGAGGAGGAAGAATTTCTTTCCCTTCAATTCTCTCCAATTATGACTCCATCGCCTCTCTCCCCCTTCTTCCCTAGCATGAACCAATTGTTCAGTGGGAGTCCCAATTTTAATCCAGTCGCCGCCGCCGTGCCAATTGGGAAAACATTTTCTCCGAGTTAGCAGAAGCATCCACCCTAACAGCAGCATGAGAAAAGTTGGCGATTTCCTTCCCAGTCTTTTTCCTTTTAATTCTTAAGAAAAAAAACTAAAAAAAAAATTATTCTTTTGTGCTTCATGCCGCCTGTAATCGTCCTCGATGGAAAGTAGGTCAATTAGCGTGGGACGAATTTATCCTCCGTAAATAGACGACGGAGAATGAGCCAAAGTCAGCCCCGACGACGAAGCAGAGCCAGCACAGCAATAAAAATGGATGGATATGACGGAAGAGCACGCTTTAGGCCTAAACACCCTCACAGCCCCCTTGTCAGCCCCTAACCCGCAGCTGGAGCCCCATACCCATGTTATAATGAGCTTTAGGGCTGCATTTCTCGAATGGGTTCAGCGCGCTATTGATTCGCCTCCGGGCATACTACCGACTAAAGGGGGTGTAGTATGTCCGGGGAAGCCCCAGAAGGCGCAGCAACCACATCTAATCGCTTTACAGCGCCGCCAGCGGTAAGCAGTGTCGGCGGAAGCAAAGAGGAGATATTTTTTTCATCGAGGCCCCAAACAAGCCCAGGAGGTCATGTGGAGATTTTGTTAGTTGAAAGCCGCCCGGGGCGGGTTGCAGGAGCAGCCACCCTGGTGGGTAGATGTTAGAAACGGACAAGGCAAGCGAGCCAGATGATAACCGAAAAATTTTAGTATTCAGTTCGGTGATTACATTTTTCGAAGGAGCTCCTCACGGTCCCGTATATCCTGTTCACATGGGCGAGGAGACAAGTCCCCTGTGGGTGTTTTGGTCTGTTTGCCCAATAAAACTGTGCAAACAGGCGGCACGTGTACAGTACGATGACGAGCCCGTTTCGGGACTGGACTCATCCAATAAAGACGGAAGCGAGGACACCCCCTGCTGGCAGGACAGCAGAGGAGGGATAGACTACAGTAGCTTCCCAGGGAAAATTTTGATTACTGCGGAACAGGAGGATAAGGACACCACTTGATGTTGTCGCACACTTTCATCGGGCCCATGGCATTTGCTGGCGGGGGTGGCAAGACAACATCGTCCTGCTCAATTTTAACACAATGTGGCCACGTTCGTGTCCCGTCGGTCGGTGGCTGACTCCTGTGTGGCATATTGTACCGAATCCTTGTGATTTCAGGGAAGGTTAAGGGGAAAGTGCCAGGTTAAGGGATAATCAAAATCCCTTAATCGTGTCAGGGTGTATTTACAAGGAATTTGCTATTTCCCTGTCCCTCGTGAACCTGAATCCATGGATGGGGCGGGAACGGGGACGAGGACGAAGCTCTATAGAAGCTGTGGACGCACTGAAAATTTAAATGAATTTTAATGAGTGTGTGTAATTGGGATTGAGCGGATTTGTGGGCTCAGGGTCCTTGGCCACTTGCCCTTAGAGCCCTCACGCGCTCTCAAACATTCGTCTCCTGCCCGGGTTTAATGCGCGGAAAGTCCTCAATTTTTGCTTATATCCGTGGGATTTATTAAATCTATTTTGTACGTAATCAGGCACGGCACGTGTGTTCAGCGGCGCGGGTGGATGATATACAATTATTTTTGTTCTGTTTCTTTCAATCGTTTGTTCCTGCAGTGCTGCAGACATTTCTCCCCATGTTTTGTCTCTGACATTTACAATTCGAAACAATTTTATTGTTTACCAGTTTATCCAGATCCGGCGTTCCCCGGGTTACTATTAAATTTTTATTTATATAGATTTTACACATCCTTCTTGATGAACCCCTTCTACTGTATATTCCAGCAGGGTGGGGGTCTCATTAAATCAAGCGTAACTTCATACAAAATTCCCCCATACATCACTTTCACTTATTCTTAACACATTTTTCACTAAAAACAAATAAATTTTTTCACTTATTTCCAATTGCCCGCTAGGGGCAAAAAATGTCGCCCCGGTCTCAAAAAGTTCTCACTTTGGACACCCACAGTTTCTACATTTATTAGTATTTACATCTCAAATTTCGCACGCACCTTGCTCCACATGTTTATATTTTCTAAAAGTATTTTCACACAATTCTGATAGCATATTCGAAATCAGTGACCCCGAAAACCGCTTAGTGCCGATCTTTTGAAGTTTAACTTTTTGTCGCCATATTGGATGCGCCATTTTGAATTTTATAATTTTAATGGCAGATTCGAATCAGCGACCCCGAAAACCCCAGAGTGCTCTGTTATAAAGATTCCTTGAAGTTGAAAAATTCGCTGCCATATTGGAATTCCAGAAAAATTCTTTTATGTCTAAAGCCGCACTCTAAGTCTAAAGAAAGGGCGAGTGCACAACAGCTCTCAACAGTTTCATCTCAATCGGTGAAGAACTTTCGGAGATTAGCGATTATCAACAACGAATATCACATTTTTATTTATATAGATTGTTACATTCCATGAAATCCATCTTAAAAGGATGGTCGCCGCAATAAAATTTAGAAATTTGTGTTGCGACTGATGAAACATATTCAAAATTTGGTAGTGTCATCAGTCTTAACGCTTCGTTCTATAGTCACAGTTGTTAATGGGTGCTACGCTTCCTATTTCTGTTGCTCATGTGAACGATCTTTCTGATGTCTCCGTAGACTAAAAATGTACTTTCGCAGCAAGACGTGCAAGGAGCGATTGAACAGTTTGACGCTGATAAACGTTTACAGAGACGTGGAAGTAGAATGCGAAGTAATCGTCGAAATGTTGACGAATGAAGCAAGAAGAATGGATCTTGTTTTATAAAATAAATGATTTTCATAATTATTTAGAAGTGGGGCTTCACGCCTAATTGGCTCCCAAAATTTTAACTATTTAGGATTTTCTAGAGTGTACTAATAGGTAATTTAAAGAGGGGGATGTTTTGTTGTTAGTACTTTTTGTAAAAGGCAAAATTTGTCTAATGACTGAATATTTTCCGTTTCCAAAAATCCCACGGACTGAAATGTGCCTTTCCCCACTTTAAATTAATTACCTATTATTAGACTAAAGAAAAAAGAAAAATAAGAAATCCCTTCCCCCACCTTAAATTACCTATAAGTACACTATAGAATAGTCCTAGATAGTCAACAACATTTTTGGAGCCGATTAGGAATGGATCTCTACTGCAAAATATTTACCATGATTTTGGATGAAAAGAAATTTTTCTAACTCCCCTCCCGTCTGCTTTCGGCGTACTGCGTGTGTCAGATACATGAACCCACAACAGGCACTTCATTCGATCTGGCCAACAACGACAGCAATAAATTAGTGGTGCGCGGATGGTTGTTATTTCCTTTTTGTTTGGAATATCTGCGGGAAGAGTACGTCACAGAAACTCACTTTGATTGCGCTTAATCGTGGCCACACAACGCTTCGATGCTGTAACGCGATTCTGTTTCTAGTCAACAGTTTGAAGATGCGGCCCCATCTCACCAATAGCTTTTTCATACCCAATTTTCGTGAAAGATATTTTGCACACGTTCAATTGAAATGTTTACAATGACACCAATCTCTTTGATCTTGACCCGTCGGTTAACGACTTTATGGACTTCTTAGTTACCTCAATTGCTTCAATTCTATGATACAATACATGTTGCATGCAGCTTGTCAGTAATTTCGTGTTCCCATCCAAAAAAGAAATTAATCACTGGTCGGTATTGTTCTTTTTAAATTTGCAAATAAAAATTAAAAATTAAAAATCAACGAAATTATTAGAAAGTTCGATGACCTATAGCCGGCCAACGATGCGCCACAGTGGTCGGCATCGCCATCGTCATCATCATCGTCGTCATCTTGATTACCATGGTCGTGGCATGACACTAGCGGAAGGAGCAACGAGCAGAACATTGCCAACTTTATGACATGCACGAGTGCACCCTGCAATAGTCGACATCGGCGTCGTCGACAGTCTAGTCGCGTCTGGATTGCGATCAATAACTAAATGGAAATTTCGTGATAAAGCCTCCAAAGGCCCAGAACGGGCAGTCGGGGGAGCATTGAGGTTCACGAATATGCGAGCCCGGAGACCTATTTCCTGATTAGCACCCGCTGCCTATTCTGATTACGAGTTATTGGCAGGGCGGCCGAAGGGGTTCTTCTGATAAGATCCCACGAGGGCATCGCGCTGCCTCGGAGCTGTACATTAAAAGTGCATAAATTGTCCGCATCACTACTTAATGCAAATTTTAGGAACGTGCGCTCAAAAGGTACCCCACGGAATAAGTCGGATATCCTCCGCACCGAGGGAGCGAGGTGGGATGTGGGGGTCGCAAATTTGACGGGTTTCTGTTCTAGCTAAATTGAGCACAGGCTCGGGGACCGAGAGTGGCTTGTCTGTTTTCCTGCCGTATTCCATCGAATCATTGCACTGTCGTCTTCGGCATCCTCCTCCTCCCGAGTTCTGCACGACTTCCCAAGCAGCAAGCAGTGCTATGTTGTTCCTCTGAAGAAACAACTGCAGCGGAGAAAGAACACTAGGACTAGAGCACCACCAGATCGGCCTGGATGAATAGATGGATAGATAGATGGATGGATGGCTGGAACAGTTGGCCACCGCGTGCACTTAAGACGGGGACTGGCCCTCTGTAATTTAGTCGGTTCGGTGTTCAACTTCCGCCCTCTTAATCCCTGTCCTCGGTCCTCAATCATGCTGAATGGCAATTAAAGTGCCCCGGGCGGCTGCGGGGACTACCCGCCGTTGCCTATCTAACAAAATCCCCAGAGTGGATGAGAAGAGTGTGTTTCGCACTTGGAAATCTTTTTTAGGACAAACATGCCGCACAAAAGCAGCGAAACCAGCAGCCATCAGCGAAACTGAAATTTATGGCATGGGACAGGGTCTTCTCTTGCACGCTGCGTCGCGGTAATACCGTGCCGCCCGCCACTAGTGAATGTGACTGAATGGCGGGCTTTGTTAGGCGGACACAATAATGTTGCATTACGGCGGTGCCCTGGCCAATTGGCTTCAGTTCACTCCGGCAGGATGTGTGCCATTATGGAACACTTCAAGTAGATGGGAACATTCCCATCGTCTTATCAATACCGTTTTTTGTTACTGGGTCGCACCACATTAACAGCACTACTCCCCCGTCCCCACAAAATGTGATGAACTGATGACATTGTTTTTCTGAAACACATGAGTGAGCCTTGAGCGCTAGTTAAATGCAAATCCACTGCAAGGGTTAATTGGGTAAGCGTATCCACCGAAATGTGAAATTTAACACCTTCAGGAAGGTAACCGAATTCTGGGGCCCCCCAAAAACTGCGAACATTTTGTTGCCACCTAAACATGTTCTCATTTGCGTCTTCGGGTCGAGCGCTTTTGAGAGTTAAAGGTTTTTAGACGAATTTATTCAAGGGCAAAAAAATAATTGGTAACCCTAAGTCGCACGACTTCTATATCCAGTCGCGAGCAAAACGCAAACAAGGCAAACACGGCTCAACCACACGGCACAGGTAAAAAACACGAAAAATTCTTGTGTCCGCCGATATAGATTTCTTGTATCCGTGCCTAAACGAATAAAATCCATTAACCACATCCCATTTTTGTACAATTCATCGGGAACAAGTTTGTTCTTGGGTGCCCCCAATCGTCATGACCATCGCGCACCGTGCTCCCATCATACCCCTTTTTGCACGGGCAAGGTGTAGTGTGTGGAGGCATCGCACCAGACCAGTCAGCCGATGCTCCGCGGAGCACAGTAACGATATTATGCTGAAACACGGACGAGCGCCTAATGGATCTCCGAACAACTGCTCCACAGTACACGGGCAGTCAACAACAGTCAGCGACATGCAACATTAGGTGAGCGGAGCCGCGTGCCCCTCGCGGGGGAATTCAACAAAAAACTGAAATGAAAAAAAAGACAAAAGACAAAAGACGAAATATCGGTTCCCGGCTCCCCGATCCTCTTATCACACCGTCATTACAATTGTTGGTCCATCTCACACGGCTGCGACGAGGACGGCGGCGGCGACGAACACAATCGCCGCAGTCAGCAGTTACCGGGGAACGTACTCAATCCATTTGTGCCCTAATCCGCATAAATCACTTTCGGATTTTGATTCCGATAAATTTGTTACACGCAAACAATGCGAGAGGGCCGGGGAGAGGCTGCGGACTGTGGCTCAGGAGGTGGTTTAAGATGGAAAATATCCACAGGCGTTTTGATTATCCGTGCTTTATCGAGCGTGCGGATTCACAGCTGTTCTTCTGTGCTGCTATGTCTCGTCCTATTCCTATGCCCTCATTTCGGGGAAGGGTAATGACGTTGATTGGAGTCAAGACGGGAATGGCTGCTCTTCACAACTTGGATTCATTCTTGATTTTGCACGGTACCGCTTAATGGGGAAGTGTTCTGATGTTTATCAGACAATTAATAAAGTAAATTGTTTTTACATATTTTTTATTTGTTACAAGTTAACATACTGTTGCAAAAAGTGCATTTTGCAATCAATAAATGCATTTGTCCGGTTTTGTCCGATCAACTACTAATGCAAGCTGGCACGACTTCTGATTTTCGCTGCCGTTAGAAGTGTTCCCGTTGAACTTCCAAAAAAAGAGGAGTAGTTGGACGAGTCGGATCGAGTGTGTGCGGGCGATAGAGCAATAACGACGGCTTACCTTTGTTTTGAAAATTGATTATTGATTGCTGTGTCAAATGAACGGACAAACATTAAATTGAATTTTAAAAACTCGAGTTGGTGTGTTTTTCCTTAATGTGTCCGGAACTACGGCCCTGTAGCAAGCTTTGCTCCCTCTTGCTCTCAATACCTAGACGTAAAATTTCGAAGCAACATACGATTTTAGGGTAACATAAAAAACGAACTTTATATTGCGGTCTACGAATTTGAAAAGGTAAGACTTGATGGGGGTGTTCATTCATAGAGACTTTAAGGTAAAACCATTGCGGAACTCTTCAGAGTTACTTTATGTATTTATTGGTTCAGTCTACAGAAATAAATATCATTACAGACTATTGGAATGACCACTAACTAAATATAGGTATGATCTAAACCAGAAAAATTCAAATGAAATTGTTAAAAATGACGAGTTCCTTAACCCTTATGTCAATACCCGCGTACCCGGGTACCCTTTGCGTTTTCTTACTTACATATCTTTTGTGTTTAACGACAAATTATCAAATCCTCTTAAATCCTCGTTATTTGAGTCTATTAACATCGATTCATATACATACGTTATTATATTGAAATATGCAAAAAAATGAAGAAATTAAGAGTTAAAGTCAAATACCCTCTCGTTCAATACCCAGGGTACGGGGTATATGTAAGAATTAAGTACGTCTACAAAATTACAAAGTAATAAATAAATAAATTTATCTGTAGGGATAAAAGATATTACTAAATATATAAATAAACGATTTTATTTACCTCTTAATTAATTTTATTACAAAATTTATTATAAATTATATTATACATGAAATATTGTTATTATGAATTTATTCTTGAACACATGCGTCACATTTTGTAATTGCTTTGGAATGTTCAACGCAAACTGGTTTATTACATTCTTTACATGATTTTCGCCTTATCTTCTTTTATACGTACTCCACGTGTATTTGCATCATCAAACCGAATAAATCGTAGTATACTCCAAAATCTATTGATGCCCATAGCAGCTCGGTACAATGGATAAGAAGTTGGCTTCCACATATGTAATGAATGATCCGTATTTGAATTATTTACACCTGACATTATGAGAACTCCCAAGAATGCGTAGAACTCTTGAAAAATTACATTTTCCACGACATTTGCTTTTTCGTAGGATTTTCCTCGTTGTATGAATTACATACAGCAATTGCCTTTTTGTTGGTGTGACGAACAATTACATCGACCATTTCAACAGTTAAAACTCTTTTGAATGTTTCACTAATTGATAAAGTCTTTCAGCTTCCTTGTGGTCCACATCTTTGTCGAAGAATATTTCGAGTCGGAGTTTGATGTTGAATTGGTGGTGTTTTAGACCAAACAGTGGTATCGTCAGTTGTGATGATTCGCCACGTTGGAAATCTTTCAATCGATTCATCGTCATCCTCGTATGACTCAGCTTCACTGTCTGAGATATAATCCTCGACAGCGGAATCTTCTCCCAATAATTCATTCAAATATCTACTCTTCTCTTCAATCGTCAATCTGTTAGGTTATTAATTTTATAATTATAAAATAAGCGTTTATAAACGTATAAATAAATCGAGTACATACAACTGCTAGCATTTACATATAAATATTAACGTACATACCTTGAAAATTCAGCTGGTGATAAATTTTCCATTATTTGTAACAATTTTGTCACTATAACAAACGAATTTCAAGCAAAAAATACACACAGTGTTCACAAAATATTCAAACGTCCACTCCAAGTCTAATTTGAAACTGACCATTAACACGTCAACTAAGCAACTGCAACGAAATTTCAGCTATTCTTTTACTTCCCATCTCTCTCAAGGTTAACAATTCTATAGAAACAGGGTTTCTCAGGTAGTCGACTACTCTCTGAGTAATATCTAATAGTGGGATGAGTTATAATGTGAAAGTCTCTAGGTATCAAAATTCTATTATTGAATAAATAACCCGTGCGGGTACCCGGGTACCCCGGATATTGAACAACGTTGTAACGACTGGGCATTGACATAAGGGTTAAATTGGATATGATTAATTGCTAAATCAAGGATTAACATCATATGAATTCATTAGAACGTACCAGATTCCTTCCATAAGAAGATCGATGATAAGCAATAGATATCAAAACAAATCCTAGATATTTATAAGAGACATGCCAGGTATATAAATATTAAATAAAGCTAATGAGTCCTACGAACAAATTTTATGACAAAGAGTATCTAGTACAAACATTATCGCTGCATTTGTCCTCGTACTTAAAGGCATTGGAAACTTAAAAGCTTACATGTCACATCATAATCGGGTAATCCATTAGGCAAAATTTTATTAAAGCATATTTAGTAAAATTTGAATGCGTTCAATTCGCATAATAAAAGCATATATGTAACTATAGGCACCGTCTATTGACACGCGGAGTGTCGTTAAGGTGCCGATGAGTGCCTGCCTTGAGTGCCTTTATGGCGTCGTTAAGTGGAGTGCCTATGAGTGCGTCTCTAGAGCTGAGTTCTTATTTGGTACCTACACCTACCTATTTAAAATATTGGAATATTCTTGCTTTTTGCAGTCCGGCATTTTTATTTTTTACTATTCATATTTTGCACTATTTTACGTGTCATTCTAGTTTAGTTTATTTTTCCAATCAACAGGTACAGGTGACCATCTGACGAAATGTATGTATAAAAAATATTATATGATGTAACATCAAAGTCCTATAATATATTAAGATAACGTTACGTTTTAACGTTACTCTATCACAGTGAAAATGAAGCAGAGAAGAAAAAGCGTTATAGCTCTTTGACATGGCCGACAGTGCAAGTGGTTCACATGAATCATAATTGGTTCTATGACAACGAATATGTGTAAAGAAAACTTCGTGCGGTGGCCATTCTATTCTCATTAAATCAACAAACGCGAAATGAAAACTACACTGCGATTGCTAGATATTATTTTCAAATTCAACGCATGGTATCGATTGGTTTATTTCGTTTATATATACTTGCTATAAAGAAATACTTAAATTTTCCCGCTTTCTTAGCCTCATCCGATTCATATACACCACCAAATTTTACCTTAATATATTTATTAATTGGGCCCCTTGAATCACCAAATATATATATTCTTAGAATCGCAAATATTATTTATTTTCTTTCATTAACCGACTTAAAAAAACGGAGGAGGTTCTCAATTCCTCTATATTTTTGTGTGTGTATGTTACGCATTGCCTTCGGCGATTGTAAACCGACTTTAATGATTCTTTTTTTAATGAATTGGTTATATCTTGACGGTGGTCTCATTTAAATTTGAAGAAAATATTCCACCTCTAAGGGTGGCAAATTAGGGGATGAATCCCGTTTATTGAATTTCATCCACTTCCCATTAACTGATTTCAATAAAGTTTGGCACATAGATGTGGTTCCGATGAAAATAAAATATTATGGTGACCTGCACTAAAAAGTTAAAAATAAATTCGTTTGAAAAAAATAAAAACCGACTTCAAAACCAACTTAAACTAAAGCACTGACAGTTGTAAATATGATTGTTTTTGGAATCGGGTTCAAGCCGTACAATACACGTCTGCGCATTGCTGTGTCGAGTTGCTTGCGCGTTCGGGTTGCCCACTCCATCACGCTCGTACCTCGCGTTGCGCAAGGTACTCCACACAGCACTGCGCAAACGTATATCGTACGGCTTGGCACCGACTCCAAAAATAATTATTTTCAACTTTTTAATGCTTTAATTTATATTTTTGGAAGTCGTTTTTTATTTTTAGTGTTCCGTACCACAAAAGGAAAAATTAACTTTTATAGGATCACTTCGTTGCCCGTCTGTCTCTCTGTTTGTCTGTCTGTTTGTCTGTCTGTCTGTCTGTCAAGACCCTTTTTCTCAGGAACGCGTGGAGGTATCAAGTTGAAATTAATATCACATACTTAGGTCTATGGTCCCTTTGAGAAAATTGGAAAAAAATCAAGCTTCTAAGTCAACGCAATCAAAAAATGCCATCTATACCCATTTATATATTTGGATATTCGCAAATAAATCAAAACCTATAGGATACTTCCCGTTTACCTAGAATCATGAAATTTGGCAAGAAGCAAGGTCTCACAGCACAAGTAAAGGAAAAAGTCCGAAAATCGTTAATTTGTAGATATATCACATAAATATTTTTTTTTTAAATCATAGTCATTTAATTTGCGGCAAATATTCGGAAACCTTAACGCACGAGTCTGACCTGTACTGGCCGGATTTTGTTTTTATTGTCGTTTTTCTGTATTTTTATACTCTTGGCGTATTTATCACGTTTGGATTTATATTCCACCCCCCAGAACATGTTACCACTATTCACCCCTTTGGTGGACGAATTTAAAAAAAAATTCTCCGTAGTGGCTGCTTACGTCATAAAAAGAATTTACTCCCCAAATTTAATTTTTCTGGGTACAGAAGTTTGGGCTGGGCGTTGATGAGTGTCGCGACAAACAATTTTATGTATAATATTATGTTGAAGATAGTCACTGTCTTGTATTTGGCTTTTTAAATGACATTTAATTTTAACAACAAACTTAAACTTATATTTCTGAGGACTAACAGCCTCACCTGGTCGCCACCAGGTCGAATTACATGACTGTCTGCATGTGGCGCCATCTGCCTGTGACCTCGACTCTGAAATTCCAATCTGTTCAAACAAAAATGCTGTGCCATGCCCGGCAGCATGATTTTGAAAACGTCTTCCTATTTAGAGGGTCATTACTACCTCATTTCGAAACAGAGCTCCCCTCGGCGCCCTCCACAACTGTCGGGCTCGCAATTTCATTTCCATGTTCGTTTCTGTCTCTCGATTTATAAGTGTTCGCTTGCATGCAAAATAGACGGAGAAACAAAGCGCTCCGTTGTCATCGTCATATCGCCTCGTAATGATCTGAAAGCGCGCGCACTCGCACCGCCACGGGGGGTCCCGGATAATATGGGGTTCGACCGCCACCGTCGCGCCGTACACCGGACCAAGAGCACTCACATCTTTTAACCTTTTCGCAAAATGGTTAATTCTGTTTTGGCTAGGAATGGACGGGTAAGCGAATGGAAATAAAGCGAGCGACCCTTTCGTTGTAATTAATTTACACAATGTCGGTAATTAAGCCCAGTTCGGTCTGAGGGGGACCGCAGGGGCTGGGGGCCAGAGCAGGGCATATGTTTGCCCCGGTGGAGTCACACAAAATATACACACGGCAATTGCCCTGTCATCCTTTGAGGCATTCAAGCGTGACTTGCGGTTTAGTGTGGCATTTCAAAGGCCGTGAGGCATGGCAGTGGACAGAGCACAATAGGCATGCCGAGCGCGGCGATCTAATATCGAAAAAGACAACAGCCCCGGCCAGCGGAGGCTCCGGTCGGACGGCGAGACCACAGAATGGACTGGTGTGCCTGTACGCGGATGAGCCTATTTTTTATACTTTATGCGCAAAGATTTGCGGATTGTTTCGGAAAGAAGATTAAATTTGCGGTCTTCGGACGAAAATATCGCATAACGACGGTTGGATGGGCATAAGACTTCCCTGCCTCAGCCCCCTGCGGGTCGGTGGGGCCCCGTCCGGGCTCTGCCGTTGTCGCATACCGTCCTCGATGGCTATTACGGGAAAATGTATGGAACTTGACGGGCTCTCGCCATCTGGAAATGTCGATGCTAATGGACAAGGCACAGTCCTTGAAAGGGATTACGGTGGTGTTTAATTGGTCGTTATTCATCATTTCCGCTTGAAGTTCATCGTAAAATATGAGCGCTCTGGTGGCAAAGGGGTGGGCTGGCCTCATCTGAGAAATGCAGTCATTCGGGCGGATCTAGGGACTTGGTGCAACAAACCAGGTTCTTCGGCGGCACCTTGCACCACAAAAGTGTTTAATTTTTGCATACTCGACTCTAATTCGGGCTCAAATGACTGTACGAGTGTAAATAATTACCACCGTGGTAAGATGAGTGGTTTTAAGCTGTCCATGAGCTACAATAACAAGGAAAAAATTATTCCTACTTCACTCCAGTTAGGAGCACTTTACGGCTTCGTTTATTATTATTTTTTTTTATTATTTATTTTTTTATTTATTTATAAAATGTGCATGGTATATACAATAGGATCTGTTACTTAAGTGCTAGAAATACAATTCATTCAACTATAATATTGTAAATTCGTACTGAGCTATATATGTTTTATTGACTTTATTTTCTTGGAACAAAAATTTTCAAAAACCCATTGAATGCCTATATACTATCCTATTCTACCATCTTTATATTTAATCTATCCTAATTATCCTTCTTATGCTAGCTAGGCAGTAGTTGCCGAATCAGTGGGTTTTCTTAGTATGTACAAGTACATCGTTCTAGGAAGTTCTCAGTTATAATATTTATTTTAGTACTTACCAATTCGAAATCAGCTATTTCGTGTATCCTAGAGGTGGAGAAGTGCCATGGCAAGTTAAAAATAATTTTCAGCATTTTATTTTGGGCAGTCTGTAGTTTTTTAATATGCGGAGCCGCGGTACTGCGACCATATAGGAGCGCCGTAGAACATTGCGGCTTGAAAAATTACCTTGTAGACAATGAGCTTATTTTCGAGGCTATTTATGAAAGGATACAAGATTTTAATTAGTATACTAATTTTGTTTAGAACCGACGATATATGCTTAGCATAGGTAAGTTTTTTATCAAGAGTGATTCCAAGATATTTGACGTGGTCTTCCCATGGGATAACATCACCGTTTAGGGAAAGGTTAGAGTTTGCTAGGTAAGACGGTCCGCGAATATGGAGGAGCAACAGTTCTGAATATCAGGAAAATCTGCTGTATAGAGATTATAAAGAATTGGCCCTAAAACTGATCCTTGGGGAACTCCTATAGTAATATATTTATCCGCGGAGGAGACGGATTTGATAAAAACTTTAAAACTTCGATCACTCAGGAAGTCTTTGACTAAGGCCACAAGTGCCATGGGAAACCCAAAGTGAATTAGTTTGTATACTAGTCCGTCGTGCCATACCGAGTCAAAAGCTGCTTGTACATCCAGCAACACTAGGCCAGTGGATTTCTTCATCGTGAAGTTTTTTTTACGTGCTTGATAATTCTTGATAGTGGGTGACACGTATTGTGCCCTGCTCTGAAGCCGAATTGCTGGTTAGACAGTAGGTTGTTTTCATCAATGTGGTTCGTAATTTTTTGTTTGATAACTTTTTCTAATATTTTAGACATGTTGCTTAAAAGGCTAATAGGACGGTAGCTTGCCGGACTATGGGGTGGTTTTCCAGGCTTTATAATCGGTATTACTTTAGTCAGTTTCCATTGTGATTTATTGGAGTTTCAGGCATGCGTTTATTATGAAGGTCAGGTAGATAAGTCCCGCTCGAGGGAGGACTTTTAAGCATATATTGAATATGCCATCAACTCCAGGGGATTTGTTATTCCGTTGGGATTTAATAATTTTTGAGATTGCTATAAGGCGAATAAACCAAGAAGGTTCAATTTCAAGGGGTGAAGTCGGAAGCTAGCCTAAAGCTGATTTCACCATGTTTATGGTTGTGCTGTCACTAAGGTGTGTGGCGATGCTGAAATTTGACGCAAATTTGTGGGACAGTAGCTCAGCTTTTTCAGCACTGTGGTATGTGGCGCTGGAATTACTTTCCGCTTTTTTTTAAGTATTCTTCGTTTATGTTCGCTATGATGAATGATCAGCCTGCAGGAAATATCCTACTTGATGGGGATTCCATCTGTCGCTTATTAGGAATAGCGCGGGGTCCGAGTGGAATTTGAACCTGGGACTTTTGAATCGGCAGCATAGCGCGCTTTCTACTAGACTACTCGCATTCCCGCCAATGTATTCTTGTATATTTTTCATTGTTTCAGAAAAATCAATTTCAGGTAAATCCTGGCTAGCAAATGAAAAATTAGGCGGTGCACATTTCAAACCTATTTAATACTATGAGTTGTGAGATTTTGCAAGGAGCGAAGGGTCATAAGCCCAAACCTCAGATAAGTAGGTACTTTTGCACAAACCACATCATAGATATTCTGTGCCCTCTGCGGCACCCTCCAATACAGAGACGCAATTTTTTTTGGCATGACTCAATGAATTCAGTTATTTTTGATATTGAAGAACAGAATTCATTTTTACATTAGAGCTTCTGGTGAGATTCCTTTCTCTGAATTTATTGAGCTCGCAAGTGTTTACCCAGTCCTCGACGAGAAGCCCCACAAAGATGCCTCGAGCACTCAATCTGTGACTGAGTTTTCCAATAAAACTTTACTTGTTCAGCTCAAAGTCTGTCCCGAGCGCAGGGTAAGGTGGGTGGATGTGTGCATATGGCGAGGAGCAATAGTCACCATAGTCACGCCTTCACTGTGCACACTATCCTCTATGATGAAGACTGAAGCTGGGGCTCTTTCTTGTGAAGAATCTACCGCCCCCCTGAAGAGCTCCAGACAGTATGCATCCCATCAACTCATGGCACGAACGGGGCACACACCCCTACATTCCCCGGGCACCGTTTCTCGGCACGTTTTCGAATCCCCCAGTCATCAAAAGGAACGGAAAATTCCTGAAAAGACAAATTCAGGCAAAGTACGCTTTCAGAAGTTTTCCGTCTTCGTGGCAGCCATCAAAGGAAGTTCAGCTGGCTGGCATCCTCATCCCCACCTATTGGTATTGAAAACGTGTCTAACATCAATTCAAATGAATTACGGGACTCCGGTGCCCTCGGGGGGCACTGACTGGGCACAGGGTGTGGCGAGTGAGCTTGAGCCATGTGATGGAGGTTCTTTTGAGCTCTGTACTCCGAACAGGAGTGGGGGTGGGGAAAGCTTAAGAAAAAAGCGAGTAAATTGCAAGAAGCCCTCTAAAGACCTGGTGGTGGCCTGCTTTATTTGCTGTTCGCTTCCCTTCCCTGCAAACAAGCCGACTCGAAGTGCCCAATCTAGTTCCTTTACCGACTGGCTGGACTGGAACCTGGAACTCATAGACTTAACTCATCCTTTCAATCCGGAGCCCCTCCGCACAGCCTATTTGACTCAGGGGCAGGCCACTACCGCCAGACCCATTTAAATCCTACACAGCACAAAGTTCCTTATGTGCGTCCCTTGCAAGATTTTGTGCTGGCTGTGTTTGAAGAAGTTCATTTTTTGCCACCGGAGCACACCGCACAGCATAGCACAGCCCCACACCGCGATCCTGCCAGTCGTCCGGGACGGGGAGCCTGGCGAAGCTCGGAATAGGGACATTTAAGGAATCGCCTGTGTAATGTGCTAAGTTTCTTCACGTCTTTCTTTACATGCTGGAGATGCAAAACGTGGCCTAGGTCTTGCTGTGGTGCGGCTCGGCGGGGTTGGGTGTTTTTAGACAGAAACTATCCGCCCCAGCCTTCCTAGTTCCGGCGGATTCGGTTGGCCTCGGTACTCCCGACACACGAAGAAGAAACCTCTCTGTGGCGTGTCCCTTCGCTGCAAACTGTTTTCTCCATAATTTATCTTTTATCTGTGAAATTTCTCTAAGTCCGTTACGAGACACGCTCCCGGCCCCCCATGCTGCTATCGTGCCAGCCAATCTAACAAGTTATTCTATAGTTCGCTTCCTTCTTGTCCGGGACTTGGAGTACATACCGTAACGTGCAAGATCCCTTTTTTTCCTCGGATGTTCTCCGATTTTCTTTTCATTTTCCCTCTCCTGGTCTGTGGCATCCGGGGCGCGGTGCCGCAACAACGCAAGCTTCTAGCAAAAATCTTTTGTTTGCGCGCCTCACGTGAACAAAAGCCTCTCGTTTACGTGTTACGTTTCTGGGTGACACACGATAATCTCCTCCGCTCCGCTCCGTTCGAGTGCGTGACGAATTTTTTTATTTGTCGCGCACTATGTCATCCATCTGCCTTCTCCGGTGAAACGTGAAGACTTCGAAGGAGGTGTGAGTTTGCCAAGCGGTTGAGTTGGGAACCGGATACCGCAAAATTTTAACTCTTTTTTTCCCAGGGGTTATGTACCGGGAAGGGGCGAGAGGGGGCACAGCTACCTAACAGGATCAGGTCAATGCTGCGCCACACAATACATCTGCGCGCCTTATCAATCAAAATCCGTCTTAAGTATGATTCAAGCTTTCCTCCGATAAAAACTTCTTTTCTGTTTCCTTTTCCTTCGAGTGAAGGCCCACCGCCGCCGCCGTCTTCTCGCCGTGGGCTTGGGTGCTGAGGAAGGTGCCAGTAATCAATAATCGGGAGGGTGAATAGAAATTATGACAAGGCGTCAATTTATCAAAATCCTCGGTGGCAGCTGTTATCTTTCTTCCAAGAAAATTGAAATTACGTCAAGTGGAAGAAGGGGGCGGAGATTACTTCGAAAATTTTCAGTATTTTTGCTCTTTCTATTTTTGCAGAAAATTTATAGCAACGGCAGCGATGCGATGGAATTAATCGGGGGAAAGATTCTAATAATGGAGAGGAGAATTCCGTTTTTGTTTGCATGCAGCTCCTACGCCTCAGCCCGGGGACCGGGTTGAACTATCTTAATGGTTTGTGTAAATGCAGAAAATAATCGCATCTCTGGTATGTATTTCCAAATTACGTTATCTGTGCCGCTTTATATTAACTTCTAAGTATGATAAATTTTATGGTGCAAATGCGTACCTTGACAGGGTACCTATCTATAGCCGTGTTCTTTTGTTTCCGCAGTCCGGAGTGGAACAAAAACTCACTCATCCGGGTGTTGAACTGTTTTATACAATCTTTGGTGAACAAGGCAATAAATATCTAATTTTCTGCACAGAGGAGAATACTGAATTCCTACAATTAATTTCATCACGAATACAATTTACCAATTTGTTCACATCTGTTAGCTGACAATTAGCTGACAAAAAGTCTTTACAAATTAAATATAGGGGAATATATTGGTTGAATGTAATGAGCAGGAATGTAAGAAATTATTAACTGATTGTGAGACGAACATATCTTTCAGCGTTTTTCATATAAACATGAAAGTATTGTTAAACATTTCAATGAGCTCTTACTCTTGATACATATTAAATAACATTGACGAGATCTTGACTGAGACGTGATGCGAAGATGATTCCTGTTACAATATCGATAATTACAAAACATTAGGTAGAGCTTCTATCTTCTACATAAATAAAAATCAATTTCCGCATGTATGAAAGATCATCACTTCAGGGAAGCTTGACCGATTTGGCTGTGTTTTGTTCGTATATGTCAGGACAAGGTTTGTATGAAGGAAAATTTTCGGGAAATCAATATGGCGGATCCAATATGGCGACTGAAAAAGTTGAACTTCAAGGGATTTCCCTGAAAGTTTGCACTAACAGGTTTTCGGGGTCGCTGATTTCGAATCTTCCATAAAAATATCCAAATTCAAGATTCAAGATGGTGGATCCAATATGGCACCGAAAAAGTTAAACTTCAAAGGATTTACCTGAAGGTCCGCATTAGAGGTTGCTCGGGGGCGCTGATTTCGAATTTTCCATAAATATATCCAAATTCAAGATGGCGGATTCAATGTGGAGACCGAAAAAGTTAAATTCAAGGGATTTCCTTTAGAGTCCGCACTAGGAGGTTTTCGGAGTCGCTGATTTCGAATCTTCCATCAAACTGTCGAAATGAAAGATAGCGGATCCAATATGGCGACCGAAAAAGTTAAACTTCAAGGGACTTACCTGAAAGTCCGCACTAGGAGGTTCTCGGAGTCGCTGATTTCGAATAAGCCATCAAAATTGTGTGAAAATATTTTTAGAAAATAGAAAACATATGGAGCAAGGTGCGAAATTTGATATAGAAATATTAATAAATGTAGAAACTGTGGGTATTCAAAGTGAGACATATTTGAGAGCGGGGATATTTTTTGCCCCTGACGATTGGAAATAAATGAAAAATATGATTTATTTTTAGTAAAAAAGTGTTAAGAATAGGTGAAAGTGACGTATGGGGGAATTGTGTATGAATTTACGCTTGATTTAATGAAACCACCCTCACACCCCGCAAGAACATACAGTAGAGGGGGTGCAGAAGGGAGGTTGTGTAAAATCTACGAGTATATACATAAATAAAAATTTAATAGCATCCCGGGCAACACTGGGCCTAGTTAATCTATTTAATAAATGTGCTGGCGTCGGTGTATATATATGTATGTTAAGGATGAGTACCTACAGTGTTATGGAATTGCGTTGTGATTTTGCTGGAGTTAATTGTATATTCTTGCAGGTGTATTCAGGAAATAATGTACATGTGTAGGTATGTATAGGTCACCCAGCTTTAACTCCATAATTTCATAAATTCTCTAGATGCTTATCTTTCAACATCTCAACCTATAGCTCTCTTTTTACCAGACTACGGCACAAAAAAGGGGAGGTTATGACTTTGGATGTTCATCTGTTCCTTCGTAACTCTTAAACTACTCTTCATATTTAGACAAATGAGGTATCGTTATATTTGTATGAATGCACCGCGTAACAAAGACTATATAACGTTACAAAAGAAGCAAAATAGCGGCCACCATAAGTCAAAATGTCTGACAATAAAAAAAAATTCACCAAATATTATTAATAGGGATATATGAAAGCGTTGGACATGCACAATAAGGCCAACTATGTAACGTCATTCTAAATCAAGTATGACGGACAACCCAAGATTACCGCGTTTTTCACAACTTCCTCGATATGGGTATCAAATGAAAGGTTGTGATGACCAGAACACAACTAAATATGTGACGTCACTCCAAATCCCATGTGGTGTACGTCTCAAGATGGTGGATTACATTTTTCTTCACAACCTCTTGACATGGGTATCAAATGAAAGGGTTTGACGAGCAGAATACAACAAGCTACATATGTGACGTCATTGTCAAAGACAATTTTTAGACATAGATAATATGCTATCATCGTGATATAATTATTAAAATATAAAACTGCAAGTACAAGCTGTCTACACGATCATGGCGTGACATACTTACCTACTACATATTATCTGAAACTAAAAAGCTGTAAATAAACAAAAATTTTATGAAAAACAAAAAAAAAACCGAAAATGGAAGAAACGAAAAGTAGAAACAAGAAAATATTCTTTCCTTCTTTACTTGCAATATTTATAATTCCTCTCTTAATTGCTTAAATATACTCTACATTTTCTTTACTTCTTCATTAATATTCTTGCCCTTGTCGTCTCCACTAAAGTTAGGTTTAAGAATAAATAAATCGGTCGGCTGTTGTAAAACAACATAGGGACAGCAGTACAAGAGAAGTCTTTTGTTCAACTAAGTTTTTCTTTTGCTTTTTTGCTTTGCTTAAATATCACACATTACTATCAGTTGATACGGCTCCTGTGAATGAGAATGGCTGGGCGTTGTTGACTATGTTCGCGCGGTCACTTGTTGTCGTTGTTCCCGGTACGATAGACTGAGCTGCTGCACTACGCATCTCTTCCTCTGAAGCCTTCTTTCCAAGCGACATCAGACCATAAAACACTCCAGTGCCGAATATGAACCCGCATCCAAAGAAGCTAGTTGGTCCGATACACAGGACAACAGGTGGGATGGAAATTATGCAGTAGAGTGCTGCTCTATTCCAATAGGGCCTTTGGTCGGCTTTGTCGGCTAGCTGTTGAACAAAGTCAATGAACATGCAGCAGCAAGGTGCTTCTATAGCCATTACAAGGAAGCCCGCTAGCATTTGGAGTATACCTGATATGTATTAGGCAGCCAGTGCTGAGCAGTAGTATGCTAAAGTAATTCCACAGTCCGAGGAATATCGAAGCTGCCCTCCCTGCCTACAAATCGATGTATTGTTCTGAAAATCCTTCACCTCCGTCGTCAGAACTTTTGGTACTGCTGGGTAACATCACTCTAGCGACCGAAAAAAACGCCTAATTTTGCCAATTTATTTTGGAAGTACGGAAAAAAGGATAGGATTTCTTTTCACAGGGTTTATTTAACAGTTATTGAATATATGAAAAACAATTTTTTTTTATAATTTTAATACAAAATGGCGGCGGCAGAGCCAATGTTTTCTTATTTTTGGCCAAAAAATAAGCAGTAAATTGTTTATAAAAAAAAATTTACGTTCAATAGAAAACCGGCTACGTTTCCATAGAGAATATAATTGTGAAGATACTGTAATAATTTTAAATCGATCCATGCAACGGTGTTCAAGTACACCAATACCTCGCTTTGCGTCGTTTCGCTTTGCATTTTTTCGAAGTTGCGTCGCTGCTTAATTAGTACTAATTTTCACTGTGCGTCGTTAGATTTTCGAGGTTGCGTTGTTTTGGGTTCGAGTTATTACCTTCGACGAACATTTAAACTCCTTTAAAGTGAGACTGATGGACAAGATAAGCCTACCATGCTAGAGTTTTGGAAAAAGTTCAACATTATGAAAGCCATAGAAATTATTTCCGATTCGTAGGAGGAGGTTAAACCATCTTGCATGAATGGTGTTTGGCGCAAAATATGGCCTGAATGTGTTCACCGAATATGCGCTGCAGAAGTTGATGGTACACCAGCTGTTCGTCATGACATTTCTAATTTAGCTAGAGAGTTTAATTTTGAAGGTATGGAGGAGACTGACATAAATGAATTGCTAACCTCGCACAACCAAGAATTCTCTAATGAAGAACTATTGGAACTGGAATTGCAATTTAAATAAATAATAGATAAATTAATTAATTGAATAGTTTATTTTGTTTTAATTGAATACGTTTTTTTTTGTTTTTTTATGTATGTAATAAAATTTTATATTAGTTTTGTTTTTTAAATGTTTACTTTGTTCAATTTTCTTTTTAAAAAGTAGTATTTTCGCAACCCTGGAACCTATCTTCAATATTTACATGGTTTGCTATAGAAAATCATCTTAATTCACTTTGCGTCGTTTCAATTTGCGTCGTGTTTTTTTGGAACGTAACCCCGACGCAAAGTGAGGTATTGGTGTAATCTGTCCTCCCAGTTTGAAAAATGTGGTTTCGAGAAAAACGCGCTTTAAGTTTTACGAGCACTTAAATCCTTGAAATTTTTTTTTCCTCTAAACTGCGATGCCTGCACCATACATTAGGCCATCCACGTTGATGCTCGCCTCATCCTCTTCTTTCCTGGATGATTTTAAGAACAATCGGGCCTTTCAAAATTCTAGAGTGGTGTTACCCCTAATTCAAAGCGGCACATAGGTCCGGTGATGCTCAGAGTATAGTCATGGTCGCATGTTGCTTTGCCGTACTTACATAATTACGCTATTATTGCGTCATGCGACCACGGCTATCAATTTCAATTAAGTAAAGAAAGAACCAATATTTTCTTGTTTCATCAGTTAAACCTGTTGTCACTGTCGGAAGGGCGTAGTTTCCTTTTCATAGATTTATTAACTTTTTAATTGCATATTATAATATATGTTATGCATATACATAAAAAACTTCATAAGCGAAAATTTGACCATATGTAGTTTTCCAACTATATGGCCAAATAAAATTTAAAAAAATATTCTAAAGTTAATTGGTGTCGCTTTAATTTCGTTGTCTTCAAGGACTAGGACTATGTATATAGAGTAGAAAAATATTTGAATAGAAAACAAAAATGCAACTTGGCAGCAAAAATGGAACATGTGGCTAAAATTAAATTGGACGTTGTATTTTCGGCGCCTTATTTGGATGGAATCAAAATGCCATCCCAACCTTATCCTTAAATATCCGGCGGCAATAACATCGTCGTACCGAAGTCTTGGAATAAATGAACATCTGGTATAAAATTATATCCTGCACTGAAACCGTGTGGAAAGTGAACCCTTAAGTGGCTTGCCCTGTCATTAAAGCGTTAAATTTTGTTACGGGTCAAATGTACATATGTATACGCTAATATGAGAGAGGAATGTTTTTAAATCAAAAAAAATAAGGCGGAGCTCAATTAGCCCCAAAATACCCGAATTCTAGCCAATTAAGTGGATTGATTGACTAGGAAAGGGTTGCGTTGCGTGGATAACGAGCAACAAATTTTAGAGAGAATTGATTTGTTTTTCACGGATACAGTGCGCGGCAGTTGTGGGAATTGTCAACAATTTAAGCTTTATAATGAGGATCACCGCCGGTTTTCCTCCTTCCCCTATCGACGGTCTTCAATAGGCCTAATCAAAGCGACTCGTGCTCCATAAACGGCGCCACTGATTAGTCCACTTTGTTGGAATTTATTTTTATTAATGTAATTTACGACAATATGTTATATGCAAGTTCTTAAGAATACTTCCCCGAGTTTGAGAAGAGATCGGGTTCTTCGTATGCCCCGCCCACTAGAGTCATGCCCGAATAAAATTTGAAAAGGAGCCATAAAGAGAGGTAATTGGCCCGGCCCATGACCCATTTATCTCCCAAGAAGCGTCTTTCCTCTGGATTTATTCGTAATCTTCCAACGGTCCGGGGGCAGGAGACAAGGTAGAGCTGAGGGCCCACTTGCTACTTACTGGATGTGCAACCGAGCTACTTGTGATCCAGGGCACGAAGGGGCTCTGTCGTATCGCACATATCCACCTATCAACCCCACACCCGGGGCCCGGTGATGCAATTGCTGAGCATCGTTCGCCTGGGTGTACCTACCTCCTTCGTCATAAAATCCAATTCAACTTGTGTAAACTCAATTTTTCCTGCCCGCCATGTTTCCCATTTTATGGGCAACGACACTCCAAGGTCCAATATAGCCTCCAGTATTGATTACATTGATGTATTGTAATGTCCCGTAAAAATTTTTATTGGACTTTGAAGCATCTCCGGGCCGGTCATAAAAAGGGTGTCCTTAAACACCACCACGCCGCCGCTCCTGGAAGCAGCTTCCAGCAGCAGGGAGGGTATGGAGACTCTAGGGCATCTCCGTCCACCCAGTCCTATTTGCGTCGCACAAAGGCGCCTCTGCCTGCGCCCCATTGAGTTCGCCGGCACCTCCTGTGTGCCGCTGCCCGCTTTTATGGGGTTTCTTCCCTGCAATCGCTTACTCTTCGGAGAAAGCCTTTTGTAAACGACCACTTTTTGATTAAAAGCCATTCGAAGCGAGAGAAAAAGTTTGTTTTATTGCGCTGACGACCTTTTCATCGAAAATTTTTATATACGCTTCCCGTTCGCGTCCCGCAGGGCCCCAACAGCCCAGCCCGTCCTCTGTATTGATACGATGCCACTCAGCACGGTGGTGGTGCTTGCTGATGGTGCTACCACGCCCGGCCCTCTGTCCCCGATCCCGTGATTGAGGGATGTAACGAAATAGAAAATCATTTTTAATGAAGTATTGATGCTGGATCCCGGGACGGCCGGCCTAGGGCCCGCGAGGGGCTTCTTATTGGGTTATCGGCCCACATAAAAGATTTCTCGATGATATGGCCGCTCTTTTGTGTGTCCCGTGCAGCCACTCCTCCAGGGCCCTCTCTCTGTGGCGATAAGGATCGAAATTAAATTCGATTTTATGGATGAACGTCGTAAAATTTATGAAATTTCAGCTGATATGCGTGTAAATGCCCGCCGGCAGGGCGGCCGATATGATTAGGGAAATTAGAGCGGAGAGAATGGCCCAACAAGAAAAGTTTGTAAAGCCGACCGTGCGTCGTATGCAATGTGCGTGTCGTCAATGTTTTGCCATTTTTGCAGACATAAGAGCACTTCTCACACATTGGAGTTTCTTTATGACCTGTAATTTGTTTTCGATAGAGCCATAAAAATTACAGCTGTCCACTGATGGTGGTATCTCTGGCCAGTGCACCAAAAAATGTAATGCTAAAATCATAGGAAAATACTGCGAACTTCATAACATGCTGATAGAATTTTGGTTTTCAAAAATTCAAAGAGAGTGGAAGATCATTAATTAAAATATAAAAATGCAAAAGTACCAAAACGTAACCCAACGGAACCCCATTAATCACCGCAAGAAGATGGATCAGTAAATTGATTGAAAAATTAATTGCACTTAAATCACTTGCAATTTAATCAAAACTAAAAATTCAATTAATTTTTTCAATTGTTATTAATGACTAATATAAAATCTTTCGCTGGAAGTCGTTCAAAAGCGTAGGTATGTATACATTTATAATCAGAGTTCGGCCAGTAATAATATGTTGAAGAACATTTTTCAGAATTATGTTCAGTTACTGCCGTTACTGGGAAATTATATAATTTTCTATAATATTGTTTTGTCAATTTCTCAGTCACAAATTCAACTCAAAATCTGGGATAGCTCAAATTTTGTGCTAGTGGCGTTAACTCAAATCCAGAGTGAACTCAAATTTTGACTTGACCGCTTAACATTTTGAATTATGTTTTGCAGGATTTCGGTGATAGAACGGGTGCTATTAGTGGTGGATACACCAATAAAATCAGATGTTACGTTACATGTTATGTGGCATGTGATATGAAATATGACACTACACTGTTATTGCACAATGTTGTGACGTATGTTCGAAAAATGTCAAATCAATCGTGTCAAATTAAAAGTCAGATGGTATGAATATAAAGCACCAAGTATTTGACATGTCATTTGACAGAACATATGACTTTTTGCTATTTACATAGGCTCGTTTCAAATTCCATCTCAAATTTGATTTGATTTCCACTCGTCTTGGCTTTGATGCACCTTTAAATAAAAAAACAGAAGTGCATATTTCTACTTCAAATAACGAAAGTATAAACTTTCTATTATTTTTTAATAGAAATTGCAGTATTGCAATGTTTACGGATGTCAAGATGTCGAAGCAGGGCCTGTTGGGTTGGAGTTTAGGGTTTGTTGTCGATGAAAATTTTTATATGGAATGTAGTTAGTTTTAAAAGAAAAACTGAGATATTGAACATACTTTAAAATAGTCATCCTTTCGGCTAAAACTAAAATAACGCTTCAAATCATTTCTGCCGTCTTCATGTTGACCCTCGCTCCTAATTTAATTCTTATGCACTAAATTTTACATGGTCATATTGATGTAAACAGATTATGCGAAAACTGTTGTGTAAATAAAGGCATCTGTACTGTAAAGTACTCTTTTATAATTCCGCAGGGGTTTTTCACCAATTTCTAGGCATTCCGGAGCTCTGATAACCCCTACTGGGTTTTCAAGGACCTCCCCTTGATCGAAAATACTCTACAACATGATGTAATAAAAAAAATATGTCACATGTCATAACAAATTTAATATTTTACATTTTGGGAATATAGGGGTCTGGAAATGGTGGGCCCTGGAAGTACCAGACTGAAAATCGCGGAATGGAACTCGTGGAGTGTAATATATGTACAATTCTATGTCATGTAAGAAAGCTATTTTTTGAATTTCAATTATGTTGGCTTTACAGTTCCGGAGATCACTATTCTCTTCATTTTGGCTCAAATTTGGCTCTATTTACTCATTTTTGTATTGATGCTTTGGAGAATGGAAATTGTGTAGATGTGATATGCACAGATTTTTCAAAGGCTTTTGATAAAGTGGACATTCCTACCTTAATATCGAAACTCAAGGCTCTTGGAATGGATGGTCCCTTTCTAAAATGGATAAGTTCCTATTTATGTAGACGCACGCAGTTTGTCAAGATCGGAGATACAGGTTCAAAAATAATTCATGCAACATCAGGCGTTCCCCAGGGCAGTCATCTTGGGCCGCTGCTCTTCTTACTATTTATAAATGACATTGTTCCAATTTTTTCTCATGCCAAATGCCTGCTTTACACAATATTCGCTCTGCGTCATGCTGTCAACTCTTACAAAGCGACCTCGACAAATTGAATTAATGGTGTTTATCTAATAGGCTTTTATTAAATATATCTATTATAAATGCAAAGTTATGACATTCTATAGGTGTAAAGAGCCAATAATATGGGACTATAAGATTCAGAATCTCTCTATATCAAGAGTGACGGAATTTAGGGATCTGGGAGATCGACATTGGAATACGCCTCAGCGATTTGGTCTCCATATTTCTCCCTCCATATCAATAGGATTGAATCTGTTCAAAAATATTTCACGAGATTTTTGTTCTGTAAATTTAGTTGTCTGCAAATTCTGAATGACGTTCCATCATATGACATCAGATGTTGGTTGCTGGGTTTACGAAAATTAGATCAAAGGTGTATCTGTAGTAGTGTTCTTTTTATCAGAGACATCTTAACGTCTCACATAAAGTGTCCTGAGCTGAGGGATTCATGTCTCCTTTTTAAATATGCGTAAAAGAAATTTACTGTATCGACCTTTATGTAAGAATAATTATAGTAGCTTTAATGTTGTAAATCATTCTATTTACTTATTTAATAAACATTGTAATTTTTTTGAATTTGACATGTCGAGAAGTGAATTTAAGAACAATATGCTCGCGTTAGTAGCTAGATTATAAATAGTTTATATCGTTTACTAAATCTATATGCATATTTGTATATCCCTGGTCTGTAAGATTTGTAATCGGTAGATTGAAATAAATAAATAAATAAATAAAAATTATTTTATGTCAAATTTGACATTATGGAACTCAAATGGCCGATTTTGTTCAAATATGCAAAATGTTTCAGTAGAGCAATTGACTTTTGTGCATTAAACCTGACTGCAAATTTGACAGCATGCGAGCAAGCAACCATGCGTTTATAAAAACACCCGATGCTATTAAAGAAAATAGTGAGATAAGACAAGATAGTTGGGAGTAGCATTTTAATGAATTTCGGGTGTAGGTCATCTGTGCCAATAGCATTGAATTTTATACACGACGACAGTGAAGACGTCAAACTCATCAACGGGATTAAAGGAAAAACCTTCACCCATATCATGACCGTGCAGAATATCGTGAAGATTTGTCTGTGAGTCGTCTGGAGATGTACCGGATAGAAAAAAATAACACGTTCAGCATATGTGGATTTGGATCTTCAAAGTTGGTGCTAAGACTTCACGTAAGGATGTTTGGGACAAACTTCGTTGAAAAATCGGGAATGGCGTCACATGAAATTCCACTATTTTTAAAAACGTTGCTTAAATATTTGGTTTCTCACCAGGAATTTACACACAGTCGTCAACATTAAAGAACACTTTAAAAAAATGTTTTTGGTTTTTGTTCCTAGAAAAAACTCAGACAAAATCGGGCAGGATATCACAGGAAATCGTAGGCTAAAAACCTATTCATCCAATTGAAGTGAAGAAAGGTGCGAAAATATTTTTTATGTTTTTTTCTTTTTCCACATGAGTAGGGACACATTTTCGGAGATGTTGTTCGTTCCGATTGACTTGACTTGAAATATGGGGCGTGAGTTATAAACAACATTTGGAGGGTCTTTTACTGCTCTCACCTCAAAGATAAATTAAATATGTCAAATGTCCTCAACTGCCGAGCGTTTGGTTTGTGTTGTAAATGAAGATGAAGGGCTCTTGAAAATGAGTCAAGCGTCCAGTTAAAGTTGAAGGGGTATGTCGACATGATTGTGCCATTCAATACTGCTGTCATTTATTTCTCTGCACAAACCCATCGATTGGATATCCATATCATTAAATGCTTTCTGGTTAGGCTCGATGGCTGGTTGTCATGGCCAACGTGGTTTTCAATCCAAAATCATTAAAAAGTGCCAACACAAAAAAAAATGTTTAGGTCAGATATGTGCAGGGTGTTTGTCCTCAACACACTTCTGCTACAAATCGACAAAATCAGCAAAAACCCGCTTTCTGCCAGACAGATTTGCCGAAGAAATATTTCCCTCGATTTCGCTGGGATAGAGCGCTGAGCTCGTTTTCTTCCCCGTCATCTTGGGAATCCGCGTGGATTATTTTTGATTCCCAAGTGATTTATTGGCGATATAAATCCCTAAACAAATAGGCATGAGTCCAGCTCGTCCCAGCCAGCCAGAGCCCAGAGCTAGTTGCCAGCTGAAATCTCAACGGCAAATATGTGCCCACGAGATAATGGGCTGGCCGGGGTATATCCGGATGAGGCGGGAAGAATGGCGGACTTTTAAAACTCCTCAAATTGGATTAGGTGGCATTCCGTTTGGGATCCGTCCATTTAGTGATTTTTGGCTTATTTACTTAATGAAATTCCAAAAATGGAGCTGTGCCTTTCTAAAAAGCAATCAGCCCTGCCCGTCGTCGGCTCGGCAGACAAGTGAAGCAGTTGGGCTTGAAGGTAAATAATGACACAACTTTGCACTTTTCATTTAAAATTTGAATCATCTGTGTGTGCGCCGCCAGCGGCCCCGTCCCCACCCCAGGCCGACTAAACATCCTGCAGCTTTTCACTTGCTCAAATTCAATGATCCTTGACGCGGCGCTGCATATTTTTGTCAGGGCCACGTCCCGGTCCACCGGCCAGAAGCAGGAGCAGACTCCAGCCGGCAGCCTTATCCGGACGAATTCACTCGGAGCCATTACCACTGGAGCCTCCGCGCAGAGGACCCCGGTAGCACAGTCGTGCAGGGAAAACGTTGCCCAAATTGCACTCATTGTTCTCGCAGCGCTGAAAAATTATCTCCCCCCGCTGATAAATGGTGCGATATTACATCCATGAAGTGCACAGTGGATAAATTGAGGGATTATTCGGGATGGGAATTATTACACGACGGTGCCCTATGGTGTGCATATAACGGCAAGATTAAGTGCTGTAGTTTTGTGTGCGGGGCAGGACGAAGGACGTCAGAGCAGGAATGCACCAGCCATGCCCGATAGGATAGGAGGGGATAAGGCAACGGCCTCGGTTTGTCCTTTATGCGGGCCACCATGCCACAGCACAGCCCGGCTTTCCTGGATCGGGCGCAGGACGACAGGTCGGGTGTATTCAATTGCATTCTCGATGGTCACCGCACCGTCTGCAGGGAGGAGAGACACATGGTGCCCTCTTACATGATGGCATTATTCTGCACAGCAGCGCTCCGGCAGCAGACGTAGATATCATGTGGCACCCATTTAGGACCGACCGTCGGGCTCAAAGTGCTTCATGTTGGCTTCTTTGTTCTGGCATTTTGCGCTTTGTTGGATCTGTCGTCCTTGGGCCCAGGAAGGAATCAGATAAAGCGCAACAGATGTGTCTTTGGCAGATAAGAAAAATCAGTCACAGAGCACGGCTCACCCTTCTTGCCATGCTTATGTGCTGCAGGGATATTCCAGTTGTATGCTCGCCCAGGAAAAAAAGAAGATCATCACAGCGTTCGACCTCCGTTTGTTCCTTTAAGAAATGGGTGTGGCCCCTGGGGCTTCTTCTAGTTAAATGAAAGCAGGATGATAGCTCGGCAAGGATGTGGCCCATTGTAAGGATATCTCAGCAATCCTGCCCGGTGATTATATGAATTTTCTGCGACTTGCCAGAATTATTTGCGTCATCTTTTGTGATTCTGAGCACATTCAGCTGGATTGTGGAAGTGGATGAAGGGTGAACCACATTTGGTGAGATACCTTCCAACGTCGAGTTTTGTCACTTAGAGCTGTCTATCAGCTGGTTCGCAAAATTCGTCGTCAAGCGAAAATATTTCCACTGCTTAAAATTTATGCAACCTGTGAATGTCTGCGGCGGCGCCGAATACGAGAAATAAACAAAAATTAATTTTGGGCTCAAAATCAGCTCTGACATACACTGCGGGACACTTGATTACCCTCACTTGAAATTTTCATTTAAGTCCTAATGGTGTGGAACTACTTCTTGGAAATAATTATCACATCATTTATTAACTCTTGTTACATGCTACCTGATGACGAAATAAGTAATTAAAAGACAGGGGAGGTAAAAATTCCCATTTTAAAATTTCGGGCCATTTATAAAGGGACACTTGATTACCCTCACTAATCAGTTTTAGAAATTCAAAGGGTGAAGGTGCCTCCAAATTAGTAAAAGTGTATTTTATTTATCTAGTGCTGCTTATTTGCCTGAGTTGCTTAAATTTATATTGCATCGTAGCAAACATGGGTCGTGGTAAAACGCTGATAAAAGAAGAAATCGTCAAAATTCTTGCGTTAAAGCAGGAAAATTTTCCAAATAGGAAATTGCGATAAAAATTTGACGAGATCCTTGGACAATCAACAACTTCCTCGAAGAAGAAAAAGCAAAAAGGCCGCACTGCAGCAATAGCCACAACAGCACGAGAGCGTAGGTCCATCTTACGCGGAGCATCAAAGTCTGCAGCAACCGTACGCAAAATAAAGGAAAATCGCATCTCCGACGGCAAAAACTACAAAAGAAACCACATTTACTTCAGAGGCATAAAGTTGGCAGATTAGAATTTTGTCGCTCTCACTTAAGTTGGAAGGAGGAATGGCAGCGAGTGATTTTTTCTGATGAGTAAAAATTTAATTTGGATGGGCCTGATGGCGTTCAGTATTTTTTCCATGATTTGAGGAAATCTGAGCTGTTTTTGTCCCGTCGTCATACCGCTGTTGGTCTGTTATGGTATGGGCTGCAATTTCTTATCATGGCGCGATAGATTTAGTTGTTTTAGAAGGTCGACAGACGTCAATTGTGTTCAATGTTTTTGCAAATGAGGGTATACAAGTGTTCCTTTTTAAATGGCCCGATATTTGAATATGGAAATTTTTACCTCCCCTGGTTTTTAATTACTTATTTCCGTCATCAGGTAGCATGTAATAAGAGGTAACAAATGCTCTGATAATTGTTCCCAAGAAGTATTAAATTTCCACACCATTAGGACTTACGTGAAAATTGGTAGGTAAAGTGAGGGTAATCAAGTGTCCCGCTGTGTATATCGAAAAATATGACTATGAAGATGTGAATCATGTTCGGATCGTATCACTACGAATAGTCCGAACAGTACCGTTCATGAGGAAAGTGGAAGTGTAGGAAGAATCGTTGGCATTATTCAATTCTTCAACATTTTCGAAGTTTTGAATTATTTTCGAAGCTATTTCTAACCCCTTTGTTTGTTTTTTGTTTTATTAATTTTTGTTAATCGTTCCGAAATCATTCCTGTTCCATAAACAAAACGCGCTGCATTACCTCAGGACTATAATCCTTTTAGCATCTTCTCCTACGTTTCTAAAATTTTTGAAAGACTGTTGTGTAATCAGATTGTTGACTATGTTACTTATACGAAACAAAACTTACTAACACCTGACCAATCTAGACACAAGAAAGGACATAGCTGCACTACGGCATTGTTTAAAATTACTGACGACATTCGGACTGCTTTAGATGACAATAACATAACAATTTTAACATTTCTTGACTTCTTGAAATCATTTGAATCTGTGGATGCGGTTTAACTGTGTAAAAAATTGTTTTCATTGGTTTCGATAAGTATTCTGTCAAATTAATTTATAACTATTTGTCGCGCCGTCGTCAAATTGTCCTATCTAATAACTTATTTTCAGATGTTGGTAATCTGTCGAGTGGTGTCCCTCAGGGCTCCTTGCTGGGTCCATTGTTGTTTTCCTTATTTGTTAAAGACATGGCATTGTGCTTTACCGTGTAAGTTTCACATGTATACAGATGACGTTCAATTATATCTGTCATCTTGCTTGACGGCAATAGATTAATTAGTACATAGAATAAATAATGACCTAGAATGCAGAGAGCACAAATGGGCGATATCAAATAAATACTCAAGTGCGTTTAAATGGAGTATTAATTCCATACGAAAATAGTGTGAAAACCCTGGGAATAGTATTCAATAGAACCTTAACCCGGCATGATTATGTCTGCAATGTGGTTGGAAAAATTTATTCAGTACTCTGATCACTACCTATCTTACCGAAGTCACTTTAAATGCCACATTTTTATTTAATATTTCCAATAGTAGGAAGAATAGATAGTAAATCATTTAGAACTTTAAAATCAATTCGATCGTACCGTTTGTCTATGGGCTAAAAAAGTTTGATCATGTCTCTGTCTACGGTCATGTGTTTCTGGGCGTATCTTTCGGCTTTCGGGAACTATGCAAAGTGTATAATGCTGAACTTTCTCCGTTAAATTATTTTGACGGGAGTACCCGATTACTTGATTACAAATATAATAAAATGTAATACATTGCCCGAGAGAATTAAAAGATCTTGCGGTCGGGGTAGTTTCGGGAAGATTATCATAGTTGGTTATTTATTTTCTCTCTCTTTTTCTTCTTCATCTTGCAAAGCCTCAGCGTATATATATGTATATTTTTCTTGTGTTTAGTTTATTAGTTTTAACTGTATTTCTTATTTTATATTGCATTTATTGTTAGTTGTAAGTGCTGTTGTACAGAAAATTTAATCACATTATATTGTAGCTACTTTTTATGTACAGAAAAGATAACTGAATCTTATGTACACTCATTGTTTGTAAATTGGAATTTATTTATCTGATGACATGAAAATCTTTAATCAAATTACCAACATAACTGACTCTACCCTCTTTAAAAACGACTTGAACGGTTTCTCCACCTGGTGCATGAAAAACTACATTGATCTCAATGTATCCAAAATGCCAATCGATCACTTGCTCCCGCAAACCTGCCTCCAACTCTCATAGTTTCTATGTTCTCTCAGGCGAATCAATTACATCTGCTAGCACCCTTCGTTATCTGGGTGTTATCAACGCAACTTCCGCTCCCACATTGGCCATATATGTAGTAAACAGAGCCAAACTCAGCTCTCGGCTTTGTAAAACGTTGGTCTAAGCGTTAGAGCTTAGACTCTAAGGAATTCTCTGACCTTTATGTCACCAAATCATACCACATCTTCTTCGTTAGGTGACTCCTGGAGTATGAAAGTCGTTTAAAACTGATTAAGCTTCAGTCACTTATCTTGCGTCGCGGTGTCGTAGATATTATCTTCGTCCACCAAATCTTATGTGAATCCATTGACTACGTATACACGACAGTCCCAAATCAGAAATAGAAACCAGTTCTAAGCCAAAACCAGGGCTGCTCGTGTAAACGACACAAACTGGACTAGGAAATATCAGGCCTAGACCCGATCCAATCGGGGTAGCCAAAAGTCGCGTCTTTGGATATCGTGTATACTTGGGGTGATGTAAGTTAATACGTAGTGATAGACTGTACGTGTTCCTATAAAGTATTTCCTTTAACACTAACCCCCGAAACGTTAGCCGGTTTCCCACCTTTCGCCTCGACAGCCATCGCACTACTTACGGTCACTCCGAACGTTTCACCAGAATTCTACGACAAGTCGACAACACAGTAGCCTTCGACTTCCATGTTGATAAAGCCTCCATTAAGCAGACTCGATTGCATTTTTAATTTTTCTTAAAGCTGACGGCTTTTGGTAGTTTTCTAGCAAGAAACCGAAAGTTTGCGCAGGGCATTTTGAGAATGACGCAATTTTCTGCAGATTGAAATATCTGAAATTATCTAAAGCTTGGACAAAGGGCAATTTAACTTAAAAATCTTTAACTAGTCTACCGTCTAAACTCCTCAGCTCAAGAAACTGGAGCAGGTCTAGGGAACTTTTCTTTTCCTGTTGACCGTTGCGTTGACCGTCTTGATGCTGTTGAGATGCTCTTATTCAGCTCTTTCCGCCTTCCTCTTTAGTCGACTCAGAAAAATCTCAATAACTCTGCTTTTGGTGGGTGCCGATCAAAAAAGGACTGGCCTGGATAATTACCATGCAAAAATGTCCAAATACTTTTTTCCTGCTGTGCACACCACAGCCACGGAGCAGCTTCATCCAGCATCTGAAGCGGACGTGCTCTGGATGATTAACAGCTGCTGCATCTGCAACATGTGCGGTGTCAGCCTGATTCCTCCCATTTTCGTACTACCTGCCGCTACAGCGGCAGAGAAACCGCGCCAATAATACATTTTCATGTTACTGTCACCGGATCTGGCGGTGAGAGGTGGCGGTACGGTGCTGCGAAGGCGAGGTGCCGAGGAGCCTGAAAGACGCCCCGCCAGACAGGGCCCAGTCAACATCTCGGAACGGTGCAAATACCTTGAGCCATCGTAAATGCATTGTTCACGAGAAATTAGACATGTTCTGCTAAAAAAAATGTTAAGATGCTGAACGATTTGCTAGATAAATTGTTAGCGTGTAATAAATAGACACCGAGCGGTGCTATGGGTGCTGTGGTGGCTCTGCGGCCCGGCGTGCATTCTATGAAATGAGCAAATCACGCTTTCACATCCTCCGGGCCCGGGCGAAGAATGAAAGATGCCTCTTTGTACTCGCAAGGAATTATCTTAAGGCCGTAAATGATTACAAAGTAGAAACACACGACGACGACGCCTACAGTTTCTTTCCCTGTGCCGGGATCGAGCCGGATTTCTTGGAGATTCATCCGCTTCACCCGCAGAATGCTGAAAGCCAGCAGGGGTACGTGTGGCGAGGGTACATTCTGCAGGCCGTTCTAAAAAAGGGCCTCACTTATCCGGAGGGAACTAATTACTTTTGTAATTCTCTCTCGTCTTTTTTCCCTCCTCGGCTTGTCGTGTAATTTTTTCAACAAACAGTGAAAGGCTGGGTATCTGGGCGACCTCATTGTTCTTCTTGGGATCTCAGCTGGCGCCGTATCAAATATTCAAAAAATGTAAAAAACAATCTTTTCATGCTTCCCCTCCAAGCCCTCCTAATCCAGGCGAACAGAAGAAGTTTCCACGACGATAGACGCAATCTCCTCTTTCATTTGCATATGAAATTTGCATCCGTGCAGGTATACGGGCATATCGGGGTACTCCGACTAGAAATCTAATCTGGCCAGGGTGCTTGTGTTGTTCAGCAGCGCCGCGAACTATTCGAATAAGGGACAGGTTCTAATTACATTGCTCAGGTAACTAACAGCTATTAATGTCGCAAGGTCATAAAGTCGGTGGTCGGTGCCTTAGAAGTCATTTCGCTGGAAATCGCTGAGACCAACGAGATCGGGGTACCGTCACCAACAGATGAGCTCTGGAGTCTCTTGTTGTGCCCGCGGCTCGTCCGGCGGTGTTGGGCACAGAGAACGTATCCAAAGGTGTAAAATTTCAGACGATTTTTACAGGCTGTGAGAACATTAGAATCGGTTTCTGAGGAAACTAAAGCGGAAAGAGCGGGGAAGGGGGCCCAGGTGAGGTGTGAATGGTCGGGGAAATAAAATACGCGCGCATAGTACACGTTTTCCCTTTTTTTTTCTCCGAAGAAGAGGCCTACCGAGCTCGGCTGTGTAATTTGTTTAGCACTTATCGCCAGAAACAATGCGATCCGAGTTTTAATGGCAGCCTCAGTGCACACTGTGGACCGGGGCTCCTCCAGCCGCCGCCGCTGCCACGAACAAAATCTGCCACCATAATTCCATCATCCCATGGCGTCTCTGATGCTCTGCAGCAGGCACATTATGCCTCCCTGTCGCCCCCCGGCCCGCCTGCAACGAATTTCAATTGCAGCATCCGCCACACAGCGGATTCGGAGAGAGATTCGATTGGGCCCCACGTCTGTCCCGATGCATACTGCGGCCATATACGGATGGATACATGTCCGATATAATGCTCCAGAGACAGCCATTTATTATGAATGATAATAAATTGGACATGATTGATAAACCCGGGTCGATAGCGCTGGATGCCCGTGCATTTGTTGCCAGCCGCCCTGCCCCAACCGGCCAGGCCTGCCGCCGCGGCCGGCCACTGCAGCCCCGTTCCGCTGCTTTGTATTTGGATAAATTATTATTTCTCGATTATTATTCGAAATCGGCGCTCTCCGCCAGGCGGCCGTTTTATTCGGGTCTTCTTTCGCATTTTCCATTTTTGATTGAGTTCTTTGTTTTGCACGGGAATAATGCGCGATTTGAATAGCACCAAGCGAGTCGGTCCCCGCGGTGGCCGGAGGGTAGGCTTAGGCAAGTAGCATAACAATAAACTTTGGCGGTTTTCTGCGAAATTAAATATTCATTATCGTGCTTTGCATTGTTCTACCGAAGAATGACATTCGCTCCGCTGCGGTGGTTGTGATAGCTCAATGGCTGCGAAATTCCCGAAATTCCTTCGTAACTATTTACATGCGACAGGCTATGAGTGCCAACCAGGAAAATATCGAAAATTCGATTACATTTCGAATTCCACAGTCCGCTAAACCATGGAAATTTTTACCTGCCTAATGCGGCGGAGGTGAATTTTCTGCGGCGCGGTGCGAGGTTGAATATGGTGGGAAACAAAAATCAGCATTTTATTAATCTAACGTGATGCCCCAAACGACCAAATCGCGTTGAGTTATTTGATGTTCTTAAGCTAGAATCTGACTGAGCGATTAACCCGCTTGCTGCTGAATAATTTTGAATTCTAATATTTCTTTTAAACGGTCCTAACACCGCTATCCATGCTGGACTTAATCGAACAACTATAAAAACCACATAACTTCTTATTTTATTGTCTTCTAGAAATATTAAAGCTTTGACATACAATTTGTAGAGAACTATAAGAAATAGAAAGCAGTTTTTTAGTTTATTTATGTTTTTTTAACTACAGAATCCCCAAGTCGTTAGCCCACGAATATTCAATTAAAATATGAGAGGAAAAACCCTTTTCCACTCTGTAAAAAAATCTCTTGATAAAATTTTGCCGAATTGAAGAAAACATGTTTTCTGTAGGGGAAGCATAATATCACGGTACGTCTAGAGGGAATTTTTTAAGGTCTGAGGTTCGAAGCGGTTTAACTGAACACCAAGCTTGGAATAATTCGGTAATTTTTTTTCCAGGGCTCTGGATCTGATACGTGTTCTTCCACTTGATAGTTAAAAAAAAAAAATTGAAAATAAACCGACTCCAAAAAATCTCAAGCCCTAAAAAGTTTTGAATACTACTTTCAACATTATATCCTAAGATTTCACTACATTTTTGAAGTCGGTGCGAAAACCTGACTGGTATTAATTCAATACTTAGTAATCCAGACTTTCAGTCTGTCTGGATGATTTAGTATTGGATTAAAATCGGTACAAACATACAGAAATTCAGGTAATGTTATTCTTATGGACCCATGCGTGCCGAGCAGGCGTTGATGTACCTTTGGCTGTCCGCAAGAGCGCTCGCCGATCCCAATTCAAGGAAGTGGTCCAGGAAAATTAGCTGGGAAAAAGGGGCAAGTTCCCAATAATTGAAAACATCAATTTTATGGTTGATTGCGCGGTTTTCGGGGATGGAGATCATGAATTTCGCTAAATCTAACAGATCCAAGTTAACTTTGACCAGATATTCAAGGTGAAAAGGTCAAATTTTCGAAAAAAGAAGAAATTAGAGTTAGAAGTCCAAATTCTTAGATTCTAGAAACAGTTGATTGTATGCATTGCTCTCTTTGCAATTTGTTGGCGATTTTATTATTTCAGTATTAGGAAATGGTCATGTGGAACTTAATTAAAGAAAATGTCTTTTAATTAAATGAAATATTTCTTTCATTCATCAATTTCCGTTAATTCATACTCTAACAAAGAAATTATTTATTTTGGAATTTGGATATTTTGATGACATACCCCGAAAACCTCCTAGTGCGGGTTTTCAGGGCAATCCCTTGAGGTTTAACTTATTCGGTAGCCATTTTGGGTCCCCTTTCTTGAATTTTGGTACATTTTAATTCTGTGACTCCGAAAACGTCATCTTAAATTTCATAAAACTTGCTTAAAATTGAGGAATTTCGGTCAACATATTGGTTCCGCCATTTAGAATTTGGAATTTTGGTGACAGCTTCGAAGTCAGTGACACCAACCTCCCTTCTATATTGCGCGATGCGCACATTCATCTTTATGCCGATGACGCTCAACTATAAAGGGTTTCCCAATAAGAACGTCCAAAATTTAAATTTGAATAAAACACACAATTTTCGAGCAAAAATGATTCTGATTTCTTTATTTGAAAGATCATTTTATGCGATTTATGATTTGCATAAAAATTCGGCCAAGTGGCCACCGCGGCTCCTCTTGCACACGTTCATCCGCTCACGCCAATTTTCGATGACTCTTTGCAACATTTCGGCCGGTATCTCAGCTATGGCTTGACGAATATTGGCTTCCAATGCCTCAAGAGTTGTACGATGGTTGCTGTAAAGCTTCGACTTAATGTGGCCACAAAGGAAATAATCCAAAGGCGTTAGATAACACGATCTAGGCGGCCAAGCGATGGGACCATTTCTGGAAATTAACGACTCACCGAACTTACCGCGCAATAAGTCCATGTTAAGTCGGGAAGTGTGAGGCGGTGCGTCGTCTTGTTGGAAATAAAGGTCGCCCGCATTAATTTCATCAAATTTCGACAAAAAAAAGATCGGTCAACATCGTGTTATAGCGGTTGCTATTAATAGTAACGGCATCTCCTGCCTCAATTCGAAAGAAATAAGGTCCGATTATTCCGCCATACCGTAATCCACACCAATTTTGTGGATACAATGGTGATTCATGAACCACTCGTGGATTTGACTCACTCCAATAGCGGCAATTTTGCTTGTTGACGAATACATTGAGCAAGAAATGAGCCTCATCTGAGAAGATGATTTTGCGATGAAAATCGCCGTCGGCTTCCAACATTTCCAGCGACCAATCAGCGAACTGACGACGAATGTGATGGTCGGTTGGCTTGAGTTCTTGTGCTAATACCATCTTATAAGCATGCAGACCCAAATCCAACCGCAAAATTCGCCAGGTTGTCATCCTGGAGAGCACCAACTCTTGAGAACGGCGCGGAACAGACGCATTTGAGTTTTCTCGAACACTGGCTTGAACGGCGGCAATATTTTGTTCTCTTCGGGCATTTCTTTATCTTACAGGCACCTTTGCATCGTGAATAGTGAATGCACTTCCAAACTTTATTATTATGCGTCTTATAGCGCGCTCAGAAGGAGCATTATGACGACCGTTTTTTGCACGAAGCGCTCTTACAGTACCGGCAAGAGAATGTGAATTTGCGTAATAATTTTGGACAATTTCCAAGTGTTGGATCAAAGTGAAATGTGTCATGATGAAATAGCAAACCTTGCTGAACATAACTGCACAGACCTGTCAAAAAACCATAAACAAATATGGCCACCACGAGCTATCAAAACCAGGTCATCCCTATTGGGGAACCTTATATATGAGTCGACCTTTCGGATTAATTGAGGATTGTGTTGCGAGAAATAATGATGACCTGGAGAGAGTTAGTGCTTGCTCCGACAGGAACCGGCTGTTACTTAACCCCTCCAAATCACAAATGCTGACTTGCCAGTGGTTACCCTTAACAACATCGCCTTCCAGTATGTTGATGGGGTTACGAGCTTGGGTGTTAAGAATAGCTCGCTTACATGCTCTAACTAAGTTAAGTCGATTATTAAAAAAATTTATTCTGGTTTGAGAACGCCCTAATTATTCGCTGGTGTGCTTCCTTTTCGCATCCGTGTGAGGTGCGTGAAGAGCTTACTTGTTGCTAATTTTATCTTCTACTGCCTAATTTTTCTCCGACTCGACTCTATTTGCCGGCGTATGGCACTCATATTTCTATTTAAATTAATTAAGCTAAGAACACCTGCGTATTTGTATGAGGAGATTCAATTTCTTGAATCACATATATACATTTCGTCAAAGGCTGACTACTACTACTACATACTATCATGAAGAAAAATTACCAATTAGTCTACTTTTAACACTTTGTTTCGAAAGATTGAAATCAATATGATCAAAGAACTCATTAAAGTAACGGGGCATTGATGTGATCGGTTCGTGAGATCCATAATTAGTTTTATGTCTGTCAATCCTAAGGAAGTCCACATGCCTCAGGGAACGAGCCGGTACTGATATCGCAAACGACGAAATCAATTTAGAGGAATCAGTGAATCCCTGAAGACATTCAAACGCAAAAACAGTCTTGGAAATATGACGTGAATGCTGAAGTGAATCTAACTTGATGAGTTAAAGTCTATTGTGATAAGGGTGCAGAATGATAGGATTATCCCAAGGGAGCCCACGGAGGGCAAAACGCACAAACCGGCGTTGAACAATTTCAACGCGATTTATGTGGACAGAGACATAAGGGCAGCACACGCAGGAGGCATACTCCAGAATAGGACGAACAAATGTACAATATAGGGTTCGGGATATGAAGGGATCCTGAAATTCCTTTGCCCATCTCTTGATGAAGCCAAGTGTCGCATTAGCTTTGTTAACAATAGAATCAATATGAACCGCAAAGTTCATGTGATCATCATAGGACACTCCCAGATCTTTGATTCTATTGACTCTAGACAAAACGCGATGATCTATACAATAATTATAAAATATAGGAGTAATTTTACGGCAAAGAGACATAGAAGTACACTTATTTATATTAAGTGGAAGAGAGTACATAGAACACCATTTAAAAAAGGCGTCTAAGTCGGTATTCAATAATTCACAATCACGATTGGAAGACACAATGCGGAAAATCTTGGCTTGCGTCGTCAGCATAACATAAAATATTGGAATTAGGTAAGAATGTATTATCATTAATAAAAATGTTAAAGAGGAGCAGTCGCAAGTGACTTCCCTGAGGTACACCGGATGAGTTTATAATCTCTTTGGCCGCGAAATATGACACCCTGAGTGCGAGAGCATAGATATGACCGGATCCAATCAACAAAGACGGTGGGAAATCCTAAGGCAATCAACTTGTGAATCATAATCGTATGACTAATTCTATCAAAAGCCTTGCTGAAATCTGTAAATATACAATCAAATTGATTCCCAGCTTCCATTTCAGTTAGGCAAAAATGGGAGAACTCCAAGAGATTAGTAGTGGTAGATCTGCCTTTAATGAAGCTATGTTGAGAAGAGCTTAGGAATGACTTGCAATGGAAGTACATACATAACGCGACTGATTAGTGCTTCGAAAATTTTGGCAACAGCTGATAAGTTAGCAACCGGTCTGTAATTAGAAATATCACATCTATCTCCTCTTTTGTGGTGAGGAATGATAAAAGAAGATTTCCAACAAGAAGGAAAAATGCCACAAGACAGAGACAAGTTAAATAGTAACAAAGGACAGGCGCAGTTGATTCAGAACAATTTTTCAGTAGTGACACAGGGACGCCTTCAGTACCATATGAAAAACTATCCGCCAAACTATGGATATGAGTCGTGATTGTTTCGTCAACGAATAAAAGATCTTTCATTTCCAATGAGGTCGGGGGAAATGACGTCATGTAAGTAAAATTCTTAGAACTAATATCACAGGTTTGATCACTAAAAGCCGTAGCAAAGAAATCTCCAAACAAATTGGATACCGTCTCAGGATCACTCTCTACCCCATTAAATAGCATTAATGAGGGATAACCATCGGTTTTTCGTTTAGAGTTTACAAACTTCCAAAATCGTTTAGGCTCTGTACACAACACAGTCTTCATCCGGTTAATTTAATTTAGGTATGACGCTTCCGCGTAGCTAAAAAATTTCTCACGCAAAAGAGAATATTTACGATAGTCAGGCTCACTCTCTGTAGCAAAATTGTTCTTTCAATTGTCATATTTGCCGCATGTAACATATCTAGTGAATTACTATCAAAAGAAATCATTTTTCTTACGTGCACAGCTTGTAAATAAATGAATTGAATTGAATATATTTCCACTTCCACAAAGCCTCATCACTTTGAGGCTCTGCTTCAGTTTCTTAACTCGTTTATGTTCGGTATGCTGGGTGATTAGCCCGTAGTAGCTATCCTAATTGGGGCTTCCATCTGTCGCTTATTGGGAAAGGCGCACTCTCGGAGTGTAAGCGTGAGTTTCGAGTTTTCCCAAAGCCCTAGTACGAGCTCTATTACCTGATAGTTAAACGCGGGACAAAATGGGTCAATTTCGAGGATTTGAACTCTTTAAAGGCACTAAAGTGAATTAATTCCAAAGGGTCTAGTCAAAGTCGCACATCCATCTAAAATACCCTCAAAAGCTAGCTGCCTACATGCTGTCAAGGGGAATGTAATGTTTTGGCATGGGTGCTACAGCGGAGCTATCCAGATAACTTTTTTTATGTTAATTCAAATATATTCGCCTGTGACTGCTTATCAGTTGCAGTAAATAATCCTCGTGAAACTTGGTGCAACCCAACCCGAAGCCCGCATGAAACCCTCGAGGGAAGAGAGGTGTCTGTGCAGAGTGCGGAGGCTGATGGGCTCCGTGACTGCTCCCATCTCCACAAAGTCTGGTTCCAAGTTCCAAGTCGTCTTTCTGTCTTCGGCGCAATTATCTCAAGTGTCACAGTGGCAGAGTGTGTCTGGAAATGTAGCAGGAGGCATAGGCACAAACAGAAGCTCCGCCGGGGACAGTTCGTGATGCACACGTTGCGTGCTGGTGCGCTGTGCCGGAGCAATCGTCGCAATTCGAATTTTATGCCGTGGCACATAAGGCCATGTAGGGCAACTGCAAATGCAACACAATGCGAATTAATTGATAGAAGTGTTTATCGAACTGAGGACGGTGCGATGCTGCCGGTCGGTGTCGCCACAGGGCAGATGGGTGGTTTCGTTCTCACGAGAACAGATGATAGGCACGGTCGCATAGTGACACGGTGGTCGTGGCGCAAATGCTGCTCCCGATTTGTAATCTCATCCGACACCTGGCCTCACGCCCCAAATGGAGGATGGCGATAACGAGGAGCAGTGGTGCAATTCGATCCTACAAACGCCGGGTACTGTTTCACTTGCCACATCGACTCGATGGGAGGTTAAATCACAGCCTCTCAACTCGAGTGCTTCCCTCCGCCATCCCCGCGCCGCTGCGAAATACTTCTAATTAAAACGGAGATTTTATTCAAGCTCACTCAGCATATCGTCCCGAACAGGATTGTCCCCGCCCGCAGCCCTGCGGACATCAAACGGAAAAATAATCTCAAACATTCAAAAGGCATAAATTAAGTCAACTTCAAAAACCGTCATCGTGTCTCCCTCCTCCATAATCCCGGGATCCGGGATCCTTTCCCTTAACGAACGCAAATCCGGACCGGAGCACTTTTGAAGGTAAAACGAGTGAGCGCAAGGTCTTTTCGCGAGGTCCCCTCCTGAGCGCCCTTCCTCTATGCAAATTAAGTGCAGAAAATTTTAAAATCAAATTAAATCCCCCCTCACTCCGGCCCGGATCGCTGTTTGCCAGGGCATCGAGAGGATGACGAAGGAATTATTTTTCAAAGGCGAACTCGGAAATTAAGTCGCTGCTGCTGCACGCAGTGTTTCTTCGCCAGGAACCCCGGGGACGGTCCACAAATGCCACATATGGATGTGTGTATGTGCGCAGGCGACTGAATAAACATAGCAGCGGAGCGGTGGCCCCAGCCACGTTGAATTCGTCACGTTATCCACGTCGATGAGCACAAGTCGCCTGCTAAGGAGTAGCTCGAGGAGCTGAGGACTTCAAAGTTACTTACCAAAAACTGCTCTGTGAACTCCGTCCGAACGGAGAGACGGATGGGTCTGCTCTGCATGCTCCTGAAAAGTCTATCTATTCAGGCTCATCCCGGTCGACTATTTGTAATGGTAAATAAGGAAAATTTTCATAAATAATTTATGACAAGCTTTTGTTGCCCAGTGCCTAGAGATTGCTGCAGTGTCGTCATCTGCCGCCCGTCCCTCCACTCACCGGTCCGGACGAGTCGAGCCAAGAGTTCGTGCTCCTTCCAATCCAAGTGTATTTTCGAGATTTCCTCCGTTCGCGGAGCATTGTTTCGCTGGGTTGCCGGGGATGATGTGGGGATGCCGGGATGGGATGGGTCAGGATTTATGCGCAAAATGCATCAAGTTCTCATTATTATGGTAAATACGTCGCGGATCGACTACGTTCCAAGGAACAAACGTGACGCATGCACCAGCATCCAGAGGGTAAGGGAATTAATTCGCGTTTCGCTCGCTGAACCGGAAAATCTTATAGATGCGATCCTTGCCGGTTTTCTTTCACATCTTACAGCTGCCTCGCATTCGAAAGGGTTGCGGCAATGGCAGCTATAGGGCGAAATTCAAAACCCATACATTGTGTGGGCAAATAAATATTTAAGTATTTCGTAGGGAACCTCAATTTACACTTAGCTGCTAGTTCTCCAACTCCGTCACCCTCCCGATCCCCTCACGAGCCCGACCAAGTACCAGGCCATTGCCGGCATTCAATTAGGAACCGAAGGTTAATGGCTCTTCGCAAACATTTCAATTTGAATATTCCTGCCGGCGTATTACCCCCTGCATGATAGCGATAAGAGAAACCTTTTTTTTGTTGGTGCTCCGCGCCCGTTGGAAATACTGAAAATAGCGTGGAAACGTGACACGTCGAACAGCTAACAGCTCAGGCCCATCGTGGCGCGGCGGCGGGCCCGGGCAGTAGTGCGGCGTGTCGCTGCTCATTATTTTCAGCGCCGCGCACCGCCACGACCGACGACACGACGTGCTCTTGCCCCCAAAAAGATAGAAAACTCCAAAAATGGAATGCATTAGCAAATATTCAAATTCTGAGGCATAAACACGCTCCGGACTTGGGACGTAAATAAATTTTTCAAAAGCGACGTTGAACGGCTGTTTGCTCGTGCTATTGACACCGCCGACAGCTTTCGTGGAGGCTTACAGCGATGACTTTGTTTTAGCGGCATCTATTTGCGATGACGGTAAGACTTTGCATTAGACGGGGACAGAGCTTCGGTTTTGGGGGATCAGCAGAGATTTCAAGCAATTTTTTAACCGGGGTAGTTCTTATAAATTGGCTCCGTTCGCCTACCTCATACAGCTTATGGGCCACCGTACACGGCGCTTTTCTTAGAGGTGTCATGACACCTCGCACCTGTTAGTTGGGGAAAGGAATTTCGAACAAAAACGTGGATACAAACACAAATTCTGGCATTGTAATTTCTGAATTTTTGTGAATGCGCTGCTTTTGAAAATGCCAAAAGTACCTTCCTCAACAAAAGCAAACAAGACAGCCAGAATTATGGGAAAAAGAGCGCAAGGAAGAAGAAGAACTGGTGCATTTCATCACACTGATCAAGACCTGGACCTGGTGTGACCAAAATAACGGCACCGCACAATGGGCTAGATTCCAAAAAAAAAATCGGCAAAATACAAAAAGTGAATTTTCAAGTTTTTGATTTTTATAAACATATGAATGTACTAGCTGAGCTTGATTGTACTGAGTTTGGCATTATAATGATCCAATTTACACAATTAATTTCTTGTGTTCCATTGTTACTACAGAAGTTTTGTGATCTGTGTACGTTACTTATTCACCCCAAAATATTCTTTTATTCTTATCAAATCTCCTCAATCTTTCTTATTAATATAAGTTAAGAAATTCTAGATGCCTTATTGAATTCGTTCTTTTGAAATTCTCTTCAACAGAATATTCAATATCAGATATTATAGATATTTATATACCGACATATGTATGTATGTCACTTTCCATTGAAATCGAAAAGGCTTGTTCACTCTTCTAGGTTTCAAATACCATACTAAGAAATTGTAATAAGCCCGCATTTCTTTTATTTAATGGAAATCCATTACATAACAAAAGCAGTTGCGAAAAAGGAAAGCTCTTGAGATTAAAAAAGCTCGATTGCCATTTTAAATTAGCTATTACTGCTATAAAAATTTAAGATCTGCACCCAAAGAAGCCAGAAGTATAAATTTTCGTGGTATTCCTTTAAAGTTTGAAATTTTGAGTTGTCATTATGTGGTCCGCCATCTTGAATTTTTAAATTTTGGTAGATTTGAAATCAGTGGCCCTAAATGTCTATTTGTGTTCTTTTTCATTCAAATTCTTCGAAGTTGAATCACCAAAACCCCTAGCTTTGAATTTCATGGCAACACGTTGAAGTTTAAGAACTTTAATAGACATTATAGGTCCGCTATCTTAAACTTTAGTAAGTTTGAAATCCATATTCCCTTAGTTGACTTTATATAATATATATTGTGAACATTACTTAAAGTGGAAGAGTTCCGGTCGTCTTATTAGGTCCGCTATTTTGAATTTGGAAATTTTGGTTCCAGATTCGAAATCAGCGACCCCGAAAACCCCCCACTGCGGATTTTCAGGCCAGTCCCTTGCAGTTTACATTTTTCGGTAGCCATTTTTGGTCCGCCATCTTGAATTTTTGATAGATTTGAATTCTGTAACACCAAAGATGTCTAGATATTAAATTTCATCAAAATTTTTTAAAATAAAGTAATTTCGGTCACCATACTGCATCACCATATTGAATTTGGAAATTTTGATGGCAGATTCGAAATTAGCGACCCCCAAAACCTTCTATTGCAGATTTTCAGGATAAGTCATTAAAGTTTAACTAATTTCATAAAATAACTAACCGGTAGCCATCTTGGAGCCGCCATTTTATCTTGCATAAATATAACAAATCAAAATAACAAATAGCCTATACGTTAAGTTGGACTACCATGTGTACTACCATGTGTCAAATATGAAGTATATCGAAGCAACCGTTATGTGCTGATTAAGTGGCACACAAATACACAAACACACTTTCATTTGTATATACACTGGCGAGCAACTGGTTAGGTACAACCTAATACTTTCAGTTTCTCAGATGCCCGGAAGGTATAGCGAAACAAATCGATAATGGTTTTATTACTTATGGAAATCCCAACCAAAAAATGCAGTTTCTAGAATAATCACACATAGGAGGGTTTATCTGGTTGGATTTTTCTAATATTGTGCATATAAAAGCGGAGCAACAGATTAGGTACGTTATTCTATTTTGTGTTAATATTTTACAGATGTTTACAAAATACATATGTCAGTAAAATGGGAGTGGTTATAGAGCATGAGCGCGAACGCAAAATGTTGTGGATTTTTTGCGAAAGTATTATCTCATTTTAAGTGTATTTTTAAGCGAGTTTTAGTCTTTGTCTTCATATAATCACAGTTTAAACTGCCGTGGATTGGACTGTACTTGAACAAACTGAGATATCTCTTTACAGAAATTGTTGCGTATAAAGTAAAAAATTCAATCGGAAGACACCAGAATGAAAATTAAAAGCCCAAACGAAGCGAGCGATCAAAATTACATGGTTAAAATTTAAGTTTACGCCGCATAGTAAAGCTTGGAGCTTATGTAGAATGATTGCAAGTGCCGAAACTCAAAACCTGATGGAATTAATATTAAAAATGAAGAAATAGCACTTTGTGGCTTTTCTTATTCATATCCGCGCCCTCCTTGGTTCGGCGCCTGGAGTGGGCGCTCAATTTACTCTATGGTAAGGCCGAACCTGCAGACAACACCTCAAAACTTTCGGCCCTTTATATTATATTTAGGGGTCACTTGTAATTTGACGTTGTTATAACGAAATAGCAATACTATACGTTTGGACCAGCAGTTCTCTTTTTTGGGCGGGCTACGCTCCCAAACATTTTTCATTGCACGTATAAGCTGTTTAGTCGTTGTTTACAGAGAATGATATTTATTTAGTTTTAAAATACATTTAACATAATGTAATCATGTTTTATAAAATTTCAAAAGTAAATGTTTTAATCAATGAATTTGTGAGTTGGAAATAATTCGACTTTAAATAAAACTAAAATTGATAGCCCGCGAAATGGCAGATTTAGATTTTACTATTATCGAACAGAAAGTTTAATTTCGTTTGTTTATTTTTTTTATATAATAATTTTATTATTTCTTGCTTGCCGTCTGATTCTTTTGATTTTTATAATTTTTTAGATATTCCTCAAGTCTTTTTATATGTGGTGGCCCCTATTGCTTGGGGACCTAAGGGCACGTGCCCCAAGTGCCCTTAGGTGAATTCGGCAGAAAAACACTAGGCCTTAGGAAAAAAAACAAGAAAAAAAATTGTCGCCACCAGAAAGCGGACTGTGCTCCGTATAAACCCGGTAGACCCTGGGGAATCCTAAAGTTAATTACTTCAAACGTTTTAGGGCTTCAAAGCTCTCTGAAAACTCACTTTAAAGACCAGCAATCCTTGAAACTGACTGATCTTGTTTGAAAGCTGTTCCGTTTCTTTTAGAGCGCGAGGTTTTTTGTTAGCAGCCTGGAAACGCTATCCGCTGAGCTAGTGAAAACCTATTGATCCAGTTCTAGCAAAGGCAGAGGAGGATTACGTCAGAGTAGCTTATTCAAAATTACATCCACGAGCCTTAATGCCGTTCGGCTTTTCATTTTTTCTGTGAGCATTTATGGCGTTCCCGGGGAGAGGGGGCGGTTGTTAGGAACGAACATGAGCATATTTAGCATCGGAAGTACTCAGCCCGGCCCTCCTTCAAAGGAGCCACCCGAATCTCAATCAGCCCCAAGAGCACGTAATTATGTGCGAGCTAATCAAATTCATTTGGAGGAGCCGGCATAGAGCGCTTTGACATCGAAAAGACGACAGCAGAAGACGACAAGCTCTAGGAGAGTCTTTTAACGAAATTAGCTCCACCCGGCGCACTCCAGCCGGTGTCCCCTTGTATGAGACATCTAGCCAGCAAGCGTAGTGTGTTCCTCGGTCCTCACAAGGCTCCTCCGTGTAAGACGAGAACTTTTTGGGAGGCAGTCAGCAGGCAGTTCATTTATGCATGCACAACAGCTGACAAACGACTCAAAATCCCAAGAAGCGATCCGGGTGGTAGTCAGTCAGTCAGCGGAGCCCCGGAGAGGGAGATTCGGATCACCCGTATTCAATTTAATCATAAACAATCCTCGGGAACATGTTTAATTCATTTTCCGTTCCAGCCGGGGCTCCTGGGCTCGTGTTTTGTTCGTCGCTTCGTGTTTTTTTTTTTGGGCTGTGCTATGCCCTCTTTGGAAGAGTTTTACGTCTTCGGAGAAGTTGGCTTTTATGTAAATCCTCGTGATTCAGGCTGTCCTGGCGTGGTAATGGTGCTGGCCATGTGTGCCGTCATGTCGACTCAGCGCTGGGCTAGAGATAGGCCGAATCCCTTATCCCGTCGGCGCGGTGATTGAATTTCCTGTACGAATGGGCGAGCTCATGAGGCGAGATAATTTAAAATTAAGTCGCATGGCCTGGGAAAGGGCACAGAGAGCAGGGCGAGGGCAGAAAGAGCTCTGATAGCGATAAGAAAGGGTTCCTCGAAGTTTGTCGAGTTTTAATCCCTCAAATTAAAGTCACTCTTGGGCGCTCAGTGGCAGGCCGGACCGGGAGGGAATTTGAGACTCCGCCGACCGCAGAGGGAAGCGGTCGCTCGCATGCCGGGAGCCCGCAACTATAGACCCACATAATCTCGGCGGTTACATTCCATTGCCCATGACACGGCAAGAAAAGTCATTCAGGCAGCCACCGCTGTCCGGCCAAGGGGAAAACAATTATCGCAGCAGCAGCACCACGCAGACCTTGGCCACATCTTCTGCAACCAGAGGACACGGACAAAAACGCCTCCCGCTTTGATGTTCGGCTCGGGACGCTCTGAGCTCTTGATTAGATCTTACGAGCGAGTACGCTTGATTAAATCAGCTAAACCTGCTGCAGCGCGGCAAAAACTGAAATTGATTGGCCATTTTAGCATAACAAATCGATGTCTGGCGGGTTAGAGAATTTTTTGTGAAGGGGAGCCTGTCGCCACCTCAGTCGACTTCGGTTGGCATCAGCTGGTCCCTAGGGTTCTAGATCTACCCAGCGCAGTCAGTTCTAGGGGGCATATTCGGAAGAGCTGTAAATTATTAGAAACCTATGGAAACTGATATTGGAGTAAAATAGGTTACACTTATTTTTGTCGCTTCGTAATTTACTGCCCTAATATCTTGTGGAAGGGTTGCTTCAGTATTCGAGTCCAAAACACCTTTTTTTTAATTTTTGCTGAAAGTTGAGAATTGTTTTTCGTCCTTCGGTAAAAAATTTAAAAAAAGAACCGAGGAACTCCTGATTTAATAAGTTCGGAATTTTTTTTTAATATGACGCACTAACTAATATTCAATAAACTGGTGCAATAAGGGTGATAACAAGTAATCAGACTTAAAATATTTTAACAAAGGTATATTTTCAAGAATTTCATAAATGACAGAAATATATATTTACAAAAATGTTGCTCATAATTACTAATAAGGGATGTTTCCCCCTTTATATTTTAAGACTTCTTCTAACCCCTTTGGCATGGGCATTGCTAAATTTTCAATCAGTGGCAATGGAATTCCATTCCAAGCAGTTTGTGTTGCTACCCACAGTTCATTCATCTTGTTTCTGCTTAATCTTTTGATTTCTCGATCAATATGGTCCCATAAATTCTCGATAGGATTCAAATCCGGGCTTTGAGCAGCCCACTGATCCATTATTTGAATATTATTCTCTTGGAACTACGCCTTCCTCTTCCCGGCAGTATGGCATGAAGCATTTTCTTGTTAGAAGATATATTGATCACTTCCGAGATCTCTCAAAATGGCAATGAAACCTTATTCTAGGATATTTGTGTAAATATCCGCGTTTATTTTTACACCATGGTTGATTTGGAAGTTTTCCAATCCAATCTATCTAACGCGTCGTCTGATGGTGTGTCTGCTGACTTGAGATCCTGAAGCTGTTTGAAAATTCGCCACAAGTTTCACAAAACTTGATCTTCTTCTTTTTAATACTTTCATCTTTAAGTCGTGGTCATCTCTCTCCATCAGTTTTCGTGGTCTACATTCAAATTAAATAAATGTCTTTATTTGTGATTACAATGAAAAGAAAGTAGTAACATTCGCCGTCTCGCTGGAGTTATTGTCAAAATTAATTGAAACAAATTTAGCCTTTTTTAAAAAAACTAAGTCACTAGATTTAACTGCTGTTTTCTGTCCACTTGCTACCACATTCGACGAAAAACTGTGATCCTGACATTCCAAATAGGTCCTTTTATAACCCATACTTGCCCCTTTTCCGTACAGGTAGAAAAAATTTGTGGAGTGAAGGTAAAGTTCAGATATCAACAACGAATATTGCTGCTCAATATTTTTGATCATCAGTAGGTACACATTTATGGTCATATCTTTCTGATTTATAAAAAAAAGTGTAATGCCAACCTGCCTCCAAACAAATTCTCCGCACACTAAAATTTTTGCCATAGACCTGTGATTTAAGATAGCCCCAAAGAAAGAAGTCTCAAATCGCTCATGCAGATTGTCCAACGTGGCATGCGCTGTGTAGCACGCAGCCCCGTCCTGTTGGAACCACATATCGTCGGTATCCATATCATCCAGTTTAGGCCACATGAAGTTGCTTATCGTCGATTTGCAGCGCTCGTCGTTTTTGGCGAAATTTCGAATACCTGCCATCAAGCAAAGCTGCGGCGGACATTTGAGCGACGCTATATTCAATACTTAATGCCATGATATGTTCTTTCAAATAAAATAAAAATGGAGTGAATACCTCAAACAAAACTTGTATTATTTACATTGAAAAGCCGAGCTTGGGTTAGCCGAGTATGGTGGGTGTGGCAGTTAGAAATGTGAGCTCTCCAATGACATAGCAATAACATAGTTGTAAATCACTCTAGTAGGTGAGTCATTAATAAAAATAATAAATAGTAACGATCTAAAGTGACTACCTTGTGGTACCCCAGATGATTTGTCAATTTACTGTGAGCGTGCACCTCGACAACGACCACGTTGGGTACGGCCAGACAAGTACGGTGCAATCCAGTCAACAAAACTAGCAGGAAATCCCAAGATAGACAATTTGTAAACAAGAACACGGTGGTTCATACTATAAAAAGCCTTGTTGAAGTCTGTGAAAATACAGTCAACCTGCTTACGGGATTCGATGGCCTATAAATAGTAAATTCAAGCATGTTCGTTGTGGCCAATTTTCCCTTCATAAAACCTTGCTGAAAAGGTAATAAGAAAGGTTTACAGTGAAAGTAGGGGACCCCACACACTGTAGCCCCAAAGAGCTTAGCAATACAACTCAATACATGACAATGCAATCACACCAGAACAAAGAGATAAATAAAATAAATAATAAAGAACAGAGACCAGAGTTGATCCACATGTTTTCAATACACAGGAAGGAACACAGTCGCAGATAGTGTAGCAATATGCGGTGCTTGTTTGCACCATGCGTTTCACCGTATAAAGTCCGTGTTACACGGACTCGGGTTAGTGTCTATGTGCACCCCACATGTGTCCGTGTGCACATCGGTGCAAAAAGGGCAAATTTCAGTCCATAGATATTTTGTAAAAGGCAAATTGTCCTTTTACGTATTGTTTGGAACCTGAGTCCATGTCACACGAACTTTACACGTTTCACCGTGCATGGTGCAAATAATCACTTCATTAATTAAAATGTCGAGAGCAATTTCATTCCAATGGTCAAATTGTATAGCTGATATTTTTTAAAATTCATCCTGAGGATTCCACAAACAAGGTTCCGTTCTATAATTATCAATTAATCCAATGATTTTTTGGGTATTCCACTTCACTTCCTTCTTAAATCACAAAATGTGATCGACTTGAAGAAAACCTGACAATATCGATTGACTTTACCGCTGCACATGCTTTGCGATTTTCCAACTTCAATAGAAAACATGCAAACGCATCTGTTTGTGAAGACGTACACACTTGCTCGTGTTTGCTTGTAAATCCACGAACGCATGTGCAGTATGGAAGCAAACGATACCAAGCTACCAAGACAAATGAGTTCGTTTGCCTGCGCGGAGGTGTTCAAATTTTCACTTGTGCAGATTGTGTTTGCGGGGTAACACCACTCTAGTGACCGAAAAAAACGCCTAATTTTGACAAGTTATTTTAGAAGTGTGGAAGAAGGGATACGATTTCTTTTCACAGGGTTTATTTAACAGTTATTGAAGTATGAAAAACATTTTTTCATTATAATTTTAATACAAAATGGCAGCGGCAGAGCCAATCTTTGAAATCGCCTGTTTTTAAAACTCCTTCTCGGGAGGACGGATCTCGTAAAGTATAAGACCCGGAATGAAAAACAAAAATATTTTATAATCTATATACTATTGCTGGAAGTACGTAGGATTTTGTTTTAATATTGTTTATAAAAAAAAAAGTTTACGTTCAATAGAAAGAACTACGTACTTCCATAGAGAATATATTATAATTGTGAAGCTACTGTCAAAATTTTAAATCGATCCATGCAACGGTGTTCAAGTAATCTGTCCTCCCAGTTTGAAAATTGTGGTTTCGAGAAAAACGCGATTAAAGTTTTACGGGCACTTAAATCCTTGAAATATTTTTTCCTCTAATCTGCAATGCCTGCACCATACATTACCTTAGTTAGGCCATCCGCGTTGATGCTCGCCTCATCCTCTTCTTTCCTGGATGATTTTAAGAATAATCGGGCCTTTCAAAATTCTAGAGTGGTGTTACCCCTTAAAGCCTTTTTTACATACACGGAAAAGATTGATTCCAAAGGTATGTACGTGCACATGTATTGGGGTTGTTTGCTCAGTCTGTACCCACCTTTATGTGGCAAGGTTGGGCAAGGAATCAATAGGAAGAAGTTAGTTCTAGGGCTGTTACTACTCGAGTACTTCCGAACTTTATTACTTGAGTAATTGAGTACTCGAGTTCAAAGATCCGAGTTTGAGTAAAGGAGTTTTGAGTACCTGAGAACACGAGTACTTGAGAGCAAAAAGATCCGAGAACTCGAATGAGGAAGTATCTGAGTACTCATTTAAAGAGTGTTCTAGTATTAGAGTTTGGGAGTATTCAAGTACATGAGTATTTGAGTGCTGTAGGTTTAATACATTAAGAAGTAAGAAATACAAGTTAATAACTTGTAGACTTTGTAAGTCATTATAATTTACAGTTAGTTACAGAAAACTAAATCTTTATTTTGGAAAAGAAATACAAGGATCTTTTTGCTCTCAAGGACTCGAGTTCTCAGGTACTCAAAACTCCTTTACTCAAACTCGGTCCAAGCCACTATGAGTACTTGAGTACCTACTCCAACATGGAGTACTCAAATACTCAATTATCCGAGTTATTCTTAGAGCCCTAGTTAGTTCACCCGCTGCCGAACTAAATGATATGATTGTAGATTAATGAAGATTAAAAAAAGTACACTTCAAATAATTGTATTATTTTGAACCACCTACAGATTATTATGAATTTGGTCTCGGTAAATATTAAGACTTGTTTATGAAATGTCAAACCAACATTCGTTTGGATTTTAATAAACAAATACGTAAATATTTAATTTCTATTTATAAACATATCCTAATATCAAAGAATCTTCTATATATACTCTTTTATTAAATAACAGCTATAGTAAAAATGTATGTTCTTTTTAATATCTGTTCAGTAACATTAATAACAAACGCGGCAGCCACGCAGGTCCAAAAGTGTCCATTCTCCTTCAAGAACTCTTCTGCTTAAAACATTCATCATGGAATACTCAAAACTCAATAGCGTATGCTGACGATGTAGTGGCATACAGAACAGGTCCGAAGGTAAGCATTATTCAACAATCGTTACAACAAGACCTCGAATCAATTGAACGATACTGTGACAGTTGGAAGCTGAAAATTAACTATGATAAATGTGAAGTCATCCTGCTTAGAAGGCCCCTTAAGAGAGCTCAAGGGATGTTAGAAATAATTGGAGGAAACTCCAGATACTGAGCCATACCGGACAGCTAATACAGCAAAAGACCGAAGTGAAGTACCTTGGGATATGGCTGGACAAATGCCTAATTTTTAATACACAGGTCGACAGTTTACTTAAAAAAGCCAACGCGGCCTACCACATCACAAAACGGCTATTTCAGAGCAAACACCTTGAAGCGCGAGTCAAAGTGATATGCTACCAAACCCTGATCAGGCCGCTACTTATGTACATACGGATGCCCGGTGTGGTTCAATATTGCACCATCTTGTATGGAGCGAATCAGAAAATTCGAGAGACAATGCATACGTGCATGCACCTCAAAATATCGCAAGCCGGATTCAGAGTTTGGGGAGTACTACGCCAATGAGTTTCTCTATGAGGAGGCGGGCATACATAGAATAGACAACTTTGTCAAAAAATTGATTCGAAGGTGGATATTACGAGATATGGATAATGAAAACAATCTCATCTCGGGAGCTTATTACCCAAATGAGTTTTACCATGAAAGGACTAGACTAAATGGCTTCATGCCCCCAGAAGCATTCTTGTTTCTGGATAAAAAGGGAATGATACAAAACTCAGACGGGGTTCCTCTGCTTTACCACGTCTTTAGGAATGCGAGAAACAAATCCCTAAAAAACATGGATGCAGCCGTACCCAAAAAGGACAGAGAAGAAGTTATTGGGGCCCCTCCACTTTTTGGTGGCTAAAAAATTAAAAAATTGATCAGAAAAGGGAAAGGGAAATGTATACTAAAATAACAAAGGGGGGCATTCTTGCCATTCCTATGAAATGTGATATTAGGATAGACAGGAGTAAAAATACGCAACTAGGAATAGGACAGGACTAAACAACTAGGTAGGACTAGACTGTAGATACTCGTAGTATTAGGACTAGGTTAGTGGGTAGAATTAGGCATTTTTAATACTAAAACTAAACTTAAAAAAAAAAATTTTGTAATAATCTAAGTTTTTCGTTTAGGGCAATTTCTTAGAAAATAACACGGGTCAACACAAAATTTGACATTCACTTTAAAGTATAAAACTTCGATAGTTTAGATCATAATTAAACAAAAAAAACTATGGCATGAAAAAACTTGTTTTCGTATCTTTGAACGATATTTTTCAAAATCTGTGATTTTAATTTTTATTTGAAGATGAAACCATACAAATAAATATGTTTATCATTTTTATTGAGTTTTACTATCAAAATAGCATACAAAAATGTGGAAAAAAATTTAAAAGTGCACGCTTTTACATTTTCTTTTATGTTCATAAGTACTTTCTCTCAATAAACCCCAAATATAGTCTCCCATCATATTTTCATTGTATTGACCTTGATAACGTTGTTCGAAGCTCATAATGTCCTGATGAAAACGTTCTCCTTGCTCTTCTGAATACGCTCCCATGTTGTTTTTAAATTTATCTAAATGAGCGTGCAACATATGTACTTTTAATGACATCCTACAGCCCATGGCCTTGAAATTTTTTAACGTGTCTTCAACTAACTTCTTGTAGCTTTTAGCTTTGTTAGTTCCTAAAAATCCAGAAACTACTGCTTTAAAACTGTTCCAACTCGCTTTTTGAGTACGATTCAGCAACTTCGGAAATTTTTCATCGGCGAAAATTTGTCTAATTTGCGGACCAACAAAAACTCCAGCTTTAACCGTTGCTTCTGATAACTTCGGAAAGAACTTTTTTAAGTACCCAAAAGCTTCTGACGTTTCATCTCGTTTTTTAACGAATTGTTTCAGCAACCCTAACTTAATGTGCAGAGGCGGCATTAACACTTTTTCCGCTTCAACAATCGACTCAAATTTCACGTTTTGTTTTCCGACACAAAATTACAAACATCTTTTACAGTAACTACAAGCGACATGTGGAGCCCATGGCTTGTCTTGATTCCGAACAGGGCAATCAAAATATGTTTCGTAGGCTTCACGGAACGATAGATGTCTTTAATTCAAATTTTACGTCTCGAACTTTAATAAATTGACCACATACTTATATAACAAAATGCATCAGAATCATATTTACACTTTCGCGATGACATTTTAACTTTTTCTAGACTTGTACAAAATACCTGATCGTTGTTTATTACTCGAGTGCCATCTGGAGACATTGTGCGAACGTAAAAACCCCACTCTGATCTCGCGGTATTTTTGTATGTATCAGAATTAATTAAAATTAATAAAAAAATTCTAAAATTAGTATTAAGGCCTGTCCACGAAAGTTTTTTTACAGCTCAATGTGTAAATTTTCCCCGAATAACGGTACCCCAGGACTCCCTATTTTGCGTCATAAGTTGGTTTAGCTCTTAAACGATCAAATGTGAGTATTGTTTAGTTGGCTAAATCGCGTTGTTAAACAATGTCGTCTGATAGGGAAGACTTGAGAAAAAAAAATTTGCGCGAGTGGAGTGAAAATAGAGCGTTGTCCTATTCGGCCATTGCGAAAACTGTGAAATCGAATCGGGCTACGGTTAGAAATGTTGTGAAAAGGTTTTTAGATGAACAAAGAATTTGTGACAAACCAAGAAGTGGTCGGCCTAAAGGTCCAACAAATAAAGAACTTGAAAAAAAGATTGCTCGAGCCTTCAAAACAGATCCCGGAGTTACGGTTAGAGATTTGGCTAAAAAACTGAAAATAAGCAAAGGTTTGGTGCAAAAAGCAAAGGGTAGAATCGGGTTGAAGACTCGGAAGAAAACTAAAAAGCCAAGAGAACGAAATTACAATTTAACACTGCAGTGAGACGCGCAAAAAACTTTACGGCCTTCTTTGCAACTTGGGTGAAAAGTGTATTTTGATGGACGATGAAACGTATGTTAAAATGGATTTTACGACATTACCTGGAAGCCAATTTTACACTACGGATAACGACGATGATCTAAGCGATGAGGAAAAGTTTATTTCAGTGGAAAAATTTGGAAAAAAATTATGGTTTGGCAGGCAATCTGCAGTTGTGGTGAACGAAGTCGTGCGAAAGGTGCAATTACCGCAGAACTCGACAGAGTGCCTCCAAAAACGTCTATTGCCATTTATACGTCGGCATAATGGCAATGTTTTATTTTGGCCCGATTTAGCGAGTGCCCACTATGCTCGCAACACTTTGAACTGGTTCCAAGCAAAACAAATCGATTTTGTGAGTAAAGACAGTAATCCACCGAACTGTCCTGAGCTTAGACCCATTGAAAGATACTGGGCGTTGGTGAAAGCAGAACTACTGAAGACAGGTCAAACATCAATATCGGAAGAAGATTTCAAAGAAAAGTGGACGAAATTTAGCAAAAAAATCAAAAAGGAAACGGTGCAAAATTTAACTATCACGAAGGCAACCTTTATTTAAGAAATAAGTATTTTCTTTTCGTTTTTGTGCATAATTAACCGAAAAATCATAAAATAAACTTTAGGACAAAGAACGAAAATTTTTTTGTGAACTCGTGTAATCAACAATAGTGTAAATAACAACAATTGATATATGCGGAAACGCAAATAAAATTCAAAACAGATCACCCTTGAGAGCTCACTCAGGGCCATATGGGTCGCAAACATAATAATAGTCAGCCTTTTATGTATTTTAGGTTTAAGGAGAAAATGTACAAACATAAAAGCCCAATAAAACACACTTTTTAAACTAAAAAAAAGTGCCAATTCTCCTTTGTAACTGTACAGTCAACAGTTGCTTGTGTTGCACTTTTAATATTTATTTTTCTCATAATTAAAGCACATTTCGCAGGCACTAAAAAGTTATTCGAAAGGTTTAACAATTTCGAAAAATCTCCTTTCTCACGTTCTCGTTTTTGGTTTTATTTAATTGCCCAAATTTGGCTGTATCTTAATATCATGGGAGAGTTGCTTAGAGAGCTTAGGGTGGAAAAAAAGTTGGAATTGGCCCTGGAGCCCTTTGCTTCAGAGAGAGGTCCGAAGGTTTTCCGGGATAAGAACAAATAGCTAGCCCAGCACCATCATTAAGGCGAGAGGAGGCCCATCCCCCGGTTCTTCTGGATATCTCGGCTAGGCCTGTAATTTCAGGTGCTCGCTTCAATGGCTCCGGAGGAACTCTGCACCGATAATGATGATGATGCGGTTTAGGTGTGGTGAGCCATAGCCGTTTTTCATTCTTCCTCGGAATTGCCTCCTCGGAGCCGAACGGACCCGGACGACTGCGACGGCGACGGAGGCATTGCCGGCAACGACCAAGTTTCTACTTGGCTGCAATCGAACGAAACGAAACCATTAGCAATGCCAGACCGAAGTTCAATTTCCAATTTTCGATGATGATTTTGCGGGGCGCGCACAAGGCACACTCAGGCACACATAGAGGCCCCCTCCCGCTGTTGTGCCCCACGAACGATTTCGGTTCACTGGCTGATTATTGATCGGTTCGATGGTGCGGCGCCCAGGCCCCCGCCGGACCCCCGGCCATCCTAACTGCGTTCCAAAGAACCGGAAATTTAAAAATAATTGCCCCATCTTAGCAGCCTAATGAGCTTTTCGCTTTTTTCCCTCCGGGCCCGGCCTAGACGTTGCTGGCAGTGCATGTGCCTATCGCACATGACGGCATGTCCTCGCCGATGAGAACACCCACTCGACCCGCACCCTCGATGGGTCTCTGCGAATTTTATTCCCCCCGCAGTCCTGCAAAGGACGTTAATTTCCTTTTGGCATTTCGCTTCAAGGTGGCGACATTACTCCCGCCGGCCGTCGTCGTCGTCGTTCCGATAAATAAGAAATGTAACGACATTACGCCAAGAACGGAATGGAGCTTGAAATTGTCTTGGCACAGAAAAATTAGTTCGGAGCTTTTACCCGGGCTCGTGGGGTGGGGTGCTGGGGATCTAATTAATGGGGCTGAATTATGGTGCCTAATTTACAAAAGGAGAGATGATGAAATGCTTCCAGGAGGCGGATGAAATGGCCAAATGGATCCTTCCAGTTGTGCTTAACGAAATTTGCTGGGGCCTTGCTGTAATTACACGAAAAGCATAAGACTGGGGCGAAAAAAAATAATTGCAGAACTCCAGCGCGTGGTGTGACACTCTTTCTGGAGGACGACGACTCCCTTTGCCGGGGCACTCGACGGCGGAGTGTAGCGGCATGGCATGGCATCTTAGGCAACCGCACCGAGCCGCACCAGCCCGCCAGCTCATTAATAGGAGCACACGAGCACTCAAGCACCTCGTTTCGCTTTAATAACACTCCTTGGATTAAAAACGGCAAAAAGCAGAAATAAAATTAAATTAAATAGCGGAGTGCCGCGCCAGTACCGCTGCTGGGGCGCCAGCTGATCGGATCGCTGCATGGCTGAATTGCGCGGCGAGGGGCCGCAAAAGCGGAATTGCAGGCCTCCAAGACATCCAGTTTCCTCTGCTCGTTCACTATTTACTTTTGCTGCTGCTGCCGGTGCCTTCCACATGCACACCTCCCCCGCACTCGGGCCATTCATTAGCTCCGCTCCCCCGCGCCGCACCAGTACGTGGCGAATGCTTTTACGCTCGTTTTCCACTCGTGGAATCGCTTGTTTACCAAAGGCCTCCTGTAAGTTTACGCCGTCGAAAATGTGTTTAATTAGGCGCACAATGAATTTCCACTAAGAGAAGTGACGACACGACCGACGCCGTGCCGTGCAGTGCTCGCCTTCCTGCCGAAAAATTTAATTACCCAATTTTTTTTCCATTTTTCCTCCAGTCCTCCCGCCGTGCCACGTCGCTGCGTTGGCCGGGAAAATTCTGAAATTGTTTATCGACGGAAAATGTGAAATTGGATAATACGGCGGGAAGCCAAACAATGGACCTGGAAGAGGCTTCCCGGACTGGGCCCGGAGTTTATTTAGGCTGTCGGCCTTTAATTGACGTCCAAGTTGAAGACGATGACGACGTCGTCGGACGGATGCTGCAGGGGCTGGGATTTATCTTATAAAAACATCCCCTCTGGGGTGAAGGTGGTGTTTGCCTAAGAGTTTTGCCCTGTTTCAATTAATTTGTGGGCTTCTCCGGGGCAATTGCTTCATAATAGTTCCTCCAAGTGTATCGCATCCCCTCTTGGCGAGTACGTTGCATAGACGAAGTGGTCGCATAAACATTTTCTTTTCGATTTAGTTTACTGTTGCGAGGGTTGTTTGAAAAGCCTGGAAAATATCACATGCTTCTTTTTCTCAACGTACCATACATGGGGGGCTACCCACTTGGTCCAATGGGTTTCCAATTTTCTCATCGTGTCGGAAAAATAGGGTCATGTCATATCGGTCACCCTCCGTTTCGGAATTTGTGCTTTGTTTGACTTTTTTTATCTCCTGTGGATCACGAAATTTCCTCTAGACGTGCTGAGATTTTATGTTTTCTGTAAAGCCACATATGTTTCGATAAGTTGGACCAAATTTTAACAACCGGGAAATTTTTTTGAGAACAGAGTGGATTTTCCGTGAATAGCAATACATTTTTACCGAATTTCTTCTGACCCTGTGGATCACAAAATTTCTTTCACAAGTGTTGAGATTTTATTCTTTGTGTAAAGCTACATGTGTTTTCTTAAGTTGAACAAAATTTTAGTGATCGAAGAATTTCTTTGGGGACAAGTTAGCATTTTGCGGTAATTACATTTTGATTGATTTTGCGCTGAATGACAAATTCGAGCACCTTCAGATCACGAAACTTCCTCTGACATGCCGAGATTTTATAATTTCTGTAAAAATTGAGAATGTTTTGTTTGCCTTGCAATTATTATACAAAATTACCGAAATCAAGCCGTTTTTATGTAGCCAAACGAAAAGTGGCTTTAAGAACTGCTCATAACGTGGTGAGGGGGTGAAAAAATTCGATCAGACGACAGATTTTTAAGTAGTCGACATATGCTAGGACGACGTGTGGATTAAAGAAATTGAACAGCAAAGGTCCAAGATATCTTCCTTGTGGCATATGCCTGAGGGATTGAAACTGTATCAGAAAAACAGAAAAATAAGAAGAAAACATAACCCTAAAACAACGGTTGGTATAAGATGTGACTTAATCCAATCAACAAGACTATTGGGAAAGTCAAGTCGTCGGTAGTTTAAAAGTAAACACTTTGTGAGAAACTTTGTCAAAAGCTTTGCTACTACAGTCGACTTATTTGAGCTTCCCTAAGTTCATTACACCGAAATGTAAAAACTCAACAAGATTAGTAACCGTTGATTAGATAAAAGCAAACTAAAAAAAAACTGAAATACTAGGTTATCAGCGCTTCAAAAAGTTTGGGACTTGGTGATAGTTGAGCGATAGGGTTTTAGTTTTTTAATAAATTCTTTTTTTTTCCCCTTATTAAAAATAGGAATCACATAAAATATATTCTAGATATCGAGGAACAGGATCCAAATCACAAAAAAAAATAAACGGGTCCGCTAGATCTTCGGACCATCGCTTAATAAACCCGAGAGTAGAATTAACACGATTAAATATCAGGTCAATATGAAGCGCAAATATTAACTTGATATGAAGAGTGATGCCAAGGTCGGCAACCTTTTCTAGACGAGTTAAGGATTTATCATTAATTTTATAAGAAAAGTAAATCAGGCAAGATATCCTATTAAAAGAAATTAGTCTACAATTGTTAATATTTAAAACCATATGGTTTCTAGTGCACCAATGAGGATGAAAAAATAATAAGATTGTCCTGTAAGTCTTGAACATCTTGTACAGACTCAATCGGCATAAAAATCTTCACATCAACGGTCCAAGATATCTCCCCTGCGGTATGCCAGAAAAGACATGAACTGGTTAGAAAAAGATGAAGCGAATTTGACTTTGATGGAACGATTTCCAAGATATGATCCAGTCCAATGGACGAGACTATTGGGGATCCCAAGTCGTAACAGTTTACAAATTAGAACTTTTGTTTAGGCAAATAGTAGAAAATTCGACAAAGTTGATTAGAGTCGACCTATCTTTCATAAAACTGTGCTAATTTTCAGCCAAGAGGGATCGGCAATAAAAAATTAGATGCTCGTTAACAATCACTTCAAAAAGATTTGGAAGAGGTGAAAGTTTCCGATTAATTTCCTCTTACCCTTCTCGAAGATGGGGGATCACATAAAACAATTTCCATCCACTAGCGAACACACAGGAACACTTTTACGAAAGGCAATTAGGAGAATCAAAGTAATCGTCGTCCAGTTTACTTAAATGCTCCAAAATTACTAGTTCATTTGAATAGATGCCAGAAGTATTTAGGTTATACCGGCCATGTTGTTAAAGTAACATTTGTCAAATTTACTGTAAACTGATTAGTAGTATGTGGAAAAATACCATGCGAGGTTATAGCGTTGAAGGACATGTTAAAATCATCAAATTTTATTATCAAAATCAGTGCTCCGTTCGAGAAACGTTCATCATTGAAAATCTTCTATAGCGACGAGCGCTACCAGATCGATGATAAGCAACTTCTTGTGGCCTACACTGGATGATATGGATACTCGTTCCGTTCCAATAGGACGGCGCTACGTGCCACACAGCGCATGCTGCGATGGACATTCTGCAAGCGTGATTTGAGGGCGACGTGAACTGGCCATCGAGATCGAGCGATTTAACGCCTTTAAACTTCTGCCTTTCGGGCTATCTTAAATCACAGCTCTATGCGAATAAACTGCAAGCAATTAATGCCCTCAACGTCAATATAACAAACGCCAGATTTATGCGACAATGTCATCGAAAATTGGACCTCCCAAATACTTTCCACCAAGCAAAGCCGCGTGGAGTGGATATCTCACAAGTGCCTTTATTGAAAGAAGTTGCACATACCACGCCGGGTTATACAAAAAATCATTTTTCTTAACCAGAGGAAGAAAACAACTGCCATTGAAATCGACCTGTTCAATATTATCGCACTTATAAATCAGTGACCAGCCACAGCTACTGAAACATAAATTAAAAATTCAAGGTCAAAAGTAATAAGAATCAGTTTTTCACGAATATTTTATTTTCTGTTGGGTATACGTTAATTTTAACCATTATACAAATTGCTTATCGGAAAATTATCTACAGGAAAGGTTATAAAGAAATTTTACGCACGATCAATAATTTACGAGATATTAAGTGAGAATGTATGTTTTCAACTTTCTATACATAGAAGAATGATATTCAGTGAATATTCCAAAAGTTTAGACCTCGTTATTTCAAAAATACTCGGTCGTACGTTAAATTTGTGTTTAACCTTCTCTGTAGAGATTTTTCCGATAAACAATTTATGTAATGACTGAAATTAACGCACAACCAATAAAAAGTGAAACATTCGTGAAACCGATTTCGAAATGGAAGTTTTGCGCGTTGTTTGTTATGTCAAAATAAAAGCGTGTGCGACAAATTTACTTCGCAGTATTTATTTAGAAACACAATTCAAATTTTACTGGGCTATTCATAGATAGACGCAGATTGGGTAAAGGTGAACTTTCCCTCGATAACATTAGCTGAGGATTCAATCTGATCCCGACGTCTTATCGCAATTTAAGACATTAAGGATGGGGAAAACGGAATTCAGAATTCAGAACCTACCGGCATTAAGTCGACTATTAACATTAACACAACATACCTGCCCTGCAGCTTCCTCACTTCGGAGTGACCGCGGTCCGTGCGAGACCAGTAGCCATCTCGTCCGCTTATTGAATAAAACGAGGAAAACAGGCGGCCGCGGCAGCGTGGTGTTCCATGACGCACCGCACCGCACCGCGCTTCTCCGCGGTGATTCTGTTCTTTTTTGTGCAAAAATTCTCGTCTGCAATAAACTGCAGGCTTTATTGCGGAGCCGGAGTCCCCCCAGGTGAGACGTGGGGCACGCATTCAACGACCTTCTTAATGGACCGGCAGCTGTTAACCCAATTTGCTCGCAACTCAATGGCGCCATTAGTAGCAAACAAAGTGGGGCTCTTTTGGACATTGTTATGTCCCGCACAGACCATGCAGTCCGCCCAGTCCGACCCGGTCCAGTCGAGTTGCTCTTTGGCTTTCAGATCATCTGTTTGCCTTTTCGGACATGCTTCAATGGAATGGACCCACCATCTGGTCGGCGGCGGGGGCGGCAGGGTGGCGATTGTGGAGCAGCAGCATTTTATCAGACGAAATGTATCGGCGCTTGCATGACAATTACACCATGTACCGGCCCGTATCGCTATCATCCAGGCCGGGCGGACTCGGGCGGCTATATCGGTTTTCCCCTAGGCCACGTTTCTTTTTGCCGTGGTGAGCTGCTCTCGATTTCCCTCCGCCGTAAATGCTCCTCTACGTGTTCTGGCGACGCAGACGGTGTGGTGGTGCTAGCCTGGGTGATAAGGTGCCATTGCCGTCCCATCAGCATCGCGCCTGAATCGGGGGAATCTATTCGCTCCTCGAGCACGCCGGGGACATGAGGGACGGCCCGGAATAACGACACTCGAGGAGCAAATAGCGAGGGACGTGTTTACACGTTATCTCCTTAAAAAAATATCTTGTTCCCGTCCCGTCCGTTTTATTACGCCTCAATCGGTCAGGTAGATGTGGCACTGGCACATTTACCTTTTCCGCCCGATGGTATCTGCTGGGTCTCTTCCTGGGAGAGCTCCAGAGGTTCTCGTTTTTCCTTCTTCTGGCATCGACAGCGGGCACACATTATTATTATTATTGTGCGACCTGTTCGGCGGTGGTGGTGACGGTGGCGGTTGCCGCGGGGTCTGTTTGCGCTCGGGCTGTGGGTGCCGCTGGGCGCTCCGTGTTTTGTTTGCCCATTCGCTCCACTCCGTCCACTCGCCCCGGCTGGCATTATCGATTTATTTCCAATTCTGTGTACATGCCCGGCACCCAACACCAGCACGCCAAGCCATCCGGGGGAAACTATCGAACGTGCCGGCGATGATTGATTAATGAACGACCAGTCAGAAGACATTTCGAGCATAAAAAAAAAAGAACGACAACGACGTCGACAGGGCCCCGTGAAAAAGTTTTAATGATCCCAGCCGAGGAAGTGAGTGCTCTTTGCGAATTGGAAGTGCTAGTGCGGGGGCGGCGGTGAGACGGGGCTCGATTTAATGGCAGGTGACATAGATAGAAAGCCCTTTTTTCCCCTGATGGCGTTTGAAACTCAATATTTTGCGAAACTTCGTCTAATATGATTATGTCGGCGTCGTTGTTCTCGACTCGACATTGACGTCTGGGAGCGGAGACATCTTTAAGAATTTTTAGATCTGCTCGCATGGGTCTTGTTTCAGAAGATTTCTCAGAAAGTTACGAAGAAATTCCTCACGTATTGTTCGACAACTCAAATTTCGAATTGTCCACAATTTGGCAAATGTCGAGTGTAGCAATCGAATTTTGAGGGAGAGGGGAGTATCTGGAAAGCAGCTCATTAACAGTCTGATATGAAATATATTTTAAATTGTTCGCACACAAGGAGTGTGACTGATAGAACTTGAAATTTGATCGATCCTCATGACATGTGTGGGGTTACTAACATCGTACCAGATTTGGCCTGTACTTCTTAAAGCTTGGCCTAAGCTGTACGCAGCGGATATGCGGCCTCTTCGTGGACTTTCCTTTTGCACTTGATGCCGAAGCAATCAGATCACACAAACAATCTGTCTACCAACAATTTATATATATCCCATCCAGCGCATCACTTGCGACTTATGACTCGATGGCCTCATCTATTGATTGAGCAATGACGACTCCATCATCAGTAGGCGATTAATTTTGGACGACTTCAAAATACCTATAGATTCATTGGAAGTTTTCTTCTGATGAAACTGTCTCATGCCCAGCTCCTCGGGGTGACGAATTCTCCTACAAATTCTTGAGAGTATTTCATCTTTTACATTTTCGCATGTTTGGCGAGGTTAATAAAAATACGATAATAATCTTGTAGTTCAGGCGGCAGGTTTCCATTTCCGATAATGATGGTACCAGCGTATAGGGCGCTTCGAGCACTACAATTTCGCCTATCATGACTTTTGTTGTAACTTTCTGCAGTGGGCTCTTGGACTAAGGCGAATACATCGTTCACAATGTGCGAAATCAGCCCCCCGCCATTTTTGTGGTAGGCATAGTTTTAATAAAAGGTCTTTGAATAAGGCCGCTCGACTTTTAAATGTAAATAAAACAAGTTGTGTGTGAGATATCCATTCCATTTTGAATTTATTTGAAAAATATTTTGTAGCATTATGTATGGATTATAACGTCGTTCCAATGTATTCCACGTATTCGGGAGGTTTAATTTTCTATTACTTTGTCGCATAAATCTGCCTGAATTTACAGGATGGCGTTTGTTATGTTGGCTTTGAGGGCATCAATTGTTTGCAGTTTATTCACATAGACCTATCATTTAAGATAGCCCCTAAAGGTGATAAATGGCACGATCTCGGTTCCCTCAAATCGCTCGTTCAGAATGTCCTTCGTTGCATGTGCTGTGTGGCACGTAGCGCCGCCGTCCTGTTGGAATCATATGTCGTCGATATCCATATCATCCAGTTCAGGCCACAAGAAGTTGCTTATCATTGATCTGTAGCACTTGCCGTTGAAGGTTATGGCAATGCCAGCCTCATTTTGAAAGAAGTTCGGGCCGATGATTCTGCCAGACTAAAATCCGCACCAAACAGTTGCTTTCTCGAGATACATTAGGCGTGGTGTATCTCATGTGGATTGATATCGCTCCAAATCTTACAATTTTGCTTTATCACATAATCGATTCATCCAAAATAAAATAAAAATAAGTGAATACGCGGCGTTGTCTATGGTCGTTTGTTTACCTTGAGTGCGTTGGTCAGTTGGATCTTATACGGCTGCAGACCCAAGTCCCGACGCAAAATTCGCCAAGTTGAAGGGGCAGAAAAGCCAAGTTCTTGCAAACGCCGAGAAATTGACTGCCTCGGGTATTGCCGTACACACAGCACAGCAGCGAGGTTTTCAGCAGACCTTGCAGTTGGGTGACATACTGGTGTTGGCTGATTATTTACCGAATCGGTTCACTCGAATTTGGCCACAAAACATCGAAGAAACGTTTCTGGATCAGAGTACTGATTTTGATAATAAAATCTAATGATTTTCACACGTTTTTCAACGGTATAACCTTCCATGGTGATTTGTCACACACTACTGAATAATTTACAACAAATTAGATAATTATGTTGTTGATGAATAAGTAAATATGGCCGGTATACCTAGAAAATAGGAAGACCTTCTAGAAGCCGAGAAATGTGAAAAATAATGTTTGCACCTGGTACACCCACCTTTGCCCCGGACCATAAAGTATAGAATCCTGTGTATTTGTGACTTTGAGGGGTGTGAAACGTATGCAAATAATAATCAGCGAATTAGGTGGGTTTGTCATAATACCATAAGGAAATCTTCCTGCTGCCTGTAGTATTGGAAGATTCTTCGACCTCGGTTTCAGCCGTGATCAAGACAACACTGTTTTGAGCTTTTTAAAACCGATTCACGATTCTCTCTCAGTGCATACTGACAACAACAAAAGGCATGATTCGGCTGTTCTGCTCGTCTCAACTAATATGTACTCGTATACCCCCTCGTTCTTTGAGAGATTACAACTTCGTCCACCTCCGAAATCACCACACGGGCTATTCTGAAATCAGATCTCTTAGCATTTGTTGGTGGTCTTATATCTCTTGCAGTAATCAGATCATTGATAAATTTGTAATAAATAAATAATGCTTCGACTTTAAAAAACATCGTGTGTTATGGAGAAAACGTTTTTCATATACCCACATAAATTGGGTATGTTGATTGACCCGCTTGCTTTCAACTGCTTTATTCGCTCAGTTGCGTGTTCGATTCCTTACCTGTTCCAGAAGTCCGACTGGGTTGCATCAAAGAGTCCCACAGCCCACAACCTATTTGGGTGGCAAATAATTTTCTGCTTTTTTTTCCGAAGACCGACCTAACGAATAATTGTGTTGCGTAAAAATCAGCCCATTTAAATTGGCCCCACAGCACACAACCGGGAGGATGGCGGTTGTTAAGTGCATAGCGGGCGGGTGGCCGGCAGTAGCGTGAATTATGATATCTCACGGCGCGCTTAATTAGCCGCCACAATCGAAAAATACCAAAGGCGAGCGGAACACTATTTATCAACTTTGCAGCGTCGTGGAAACTTTGCGCGCCTCAAGGCGAGCGCTTTTTTCGTTTTTCGATTAATTGGTTCCAGCCGAGGGCGTCTATGGGACTACGCACGCAGCCATTAATTAAGCAACGGATTGACCTCAGTCGGGGCCAGGGAACGTGTCATAGGCGAATTTGCCTTTGCAGCAGCCGCAATAGCCGCTCCATCCCGGGCCGTGTGAGCTATACGCCCCCTACAGTGTGGGCCGCATGGGCCTCATAGGCCCCTGATGGTATCTGTGGCGTGAAAGTATCATTAGTCCCTTAGTTGTGTCAATAAATTTCAGAAGCATAAAGAAGTTCTGGCCCGCCTGTCCGGCATGTCTATTTATTACCGCTGCCGGGACGGAGCCTCTAATTTGATCCACCGCGCTCCGACGAGTCGCATTGTTCCAGCGACCGTCGTTCGCGGATAAAGAGGCTCAGACTGCAATAGAGACCCGCGCCCGCCCGAGAACGACTTGATGTACAATGTACATACTTATCCAGGGAAAAATTGCTCAACCGAAATCTGCTCCTTTTCTGTGCGGCACAAAGAAATTGCAGAGGAATCGCAGCAGCATCTCCTCATCTGGTCTTGTGTGTCTCGGGGCTCCGCCGGAGTGGAAGGAAGGGCCTCTTGATGCTTAATAGGGCCGACCACGTCCAGAACAATTCACGCCGGAATCGTAAATTTTTAGTTTACGAGAGCACTTCCTCCCCTTTTGGCAATTCGTTCCCGAAACGTCTTGTGCTGGCTCTTGCGATTTTTCTTGATTATGCTGCTTGCGGGCATTGTAGCCTCACAGCATCATCGGCTGAGCTGAGGAGAGACCGGATTCTCGCAAAGAAACGGAAAAGACCGGCACCGGATAAGTTTCACGTTCTGTTGATGTTACGAAACGTGAACGATTCAGGCCTCTTTGCGACTCCGTGCCCCCGCCCGTCTCGGCTCTAATATGCCATAATCACATTATTTCAAGTTATTAGTTTCACTCGGTTTCGTTTTTGTTGGGAATGCCGCCGTGACGCCGTCTTTACGCTCGGCAATAAAACAAAAGGCGGCTTGCATTGCTTTCTGAAGCCCCTTTCCCTTCCCAACTACGTGGAGATTATGACTGTGAAACGTAACGTAATGTAAAACACTCACTAAATTGTGCCCGACACTGCGGCAGCACAGTACACGGACTACGTGGACAGTGCCGGGACGGAGAGACCATTAACGAAATTCGTCATGATGATTTGTCTTGAGGTATGAAATCACAAATTAGCACACGAGACACGAACGTAACACTCGAGCGATTTTCCAGGCTGCGCCTGTTCGGTGTCACGGTCATTATGATTGGAGCGACGGGGTACGGGGTGCTAGGGGATCTGTTCTATGACCACCGCCAGTATGACTAGCCTACCCGCTGCTACTGACCACGGAAGGAGGCAGAAAATGAAATTGTTTTCGAGGTCACCCCGACCGGCGTCAATTAAGCAAATCCCTTAGTTTGTTTTCATTTTTTTGTTTAACAGAATACAGATACCAAAATCGAATTAAATTTCACGACAATACTGTCACTGCAAAAGGAAATGCTTTGAAAAAATTATAAATAGTTGCCGTGATCACTTTTAAAGAAAAATACATCGATAGGGTAAAAATCCGCTCAAGTGCAAGCTGGTGCAGCAATAAAAGATTTTTAGAGCAAACCTTAAGTGTTTTCCTAAAAATAAAAGAAGAAATAGAAAGTTTAATAAAACTGGTCTACAAGAACGTCAACTTTTACGCTTTCAAAAAAAAAATTACTTGACTGCAATAGGATATTCTTTTCATTACTTACAGGTGTGAATATGAAACTGCTCATTTGGTTGGGGTTTTCACGAAAAATAGGGGTAAAAAGTAAGAAAACCGTATTTCGGGAATTAACTCAATGGATTGAAAATATCGTCATTTCTGCTGAGACCCGCGAATTTAGTTCGACAATCAGAGATGTGTGCAGGTTTCCGTTGTAAAGGTGGTCAAGTAGGCATTTATCCATCAGACAAATATATTGAATATATGTAGATAGCCTGTCAGGGTAAGGAACATGAGGTTTTTTTATATCTGCCAAAGAGGTTTTTTTTATATACGTAAATGTCATTTTAAAATATTTGCTAAAATTAATGTGCAGCTGTCAAGAGCGATTAACTCGTGTTATAGAACATCACAGTCATTTTGGCAATTAATGGCACCGAATATATTAAGGTCATCCGAATATAAAAGACAATTAGAAACAAGCTAATAAAAAAAATATCAGACTAAGAATGAAACCTTGTGGAACACCAGACACGGCAACAAATTCAAAAGACGTACAGCCGGAAAACACAAGACAATAATGGCCCCTGTAAACCATATCCTTCCAGTTTGTTTATTTTTTTACTTATTTACAGCTTCATCAAAATACTGATTACTAATCATCTCACTACATATTATAAATTCTATAAATATAAAATTATAAAGTCCCCCGCCGCGCTGAGTTTGTGTTTGTTCGGGATAATCTCAGAAACTTCTGTACGGATTTTAAGACGGTTTTCACCAATAGAAAGAGGGATTATTTAGGAAGGTTATATGCTATAATTTGTGAACATTGTTCGAAAATAAGCTACCAGTATAATGATATTTGTGAATTAACTTGAAAAATATCGTCCTTTCTGAGAGCTTCTCCGTGGCGTGCGCTGCGTAGATATGTAGTTTAAGTTACATGAGCCAAAGCCGTTCCGAAGTTATTATCAGTGAGATAGAGACCCGAGCGGGCACACACACGAGGGTACACGTTATTGCGAGTGGTCGTGCGGAGCATTTATTTAACAAAAAATTATACATCTATATACACATACACACATATAAAAAACTGTTTCGTGATTGACTGACTGACTGACAGACAATGTATAGCCTAAATCACTGAAGATAAAAAAATGAAATTTGGATGATATATGTTCCTTTGAGGGTTAGAGGTGCACTATCAAAGTGAGCACGCAGTCAAACTGGGAATACCGTTTAACAAGCACTGCATTAGCTGCAAGAACCCAGGTGAGAAGGAGTCAGTTTATCACTTCCCGACTTAAGCCACGGCTAGACACTCTGGGTGGCTCTAATCCTCTAGAAAATAACCAACCAACAACCAGGTCTTGATATGAAGTATCAAAACGGCGCGCTTAGCGCTACTTGGACTCGGACTAGTTAAGGCCGAGTCGCCACTTAAACCAACCAACCAACCAACCAGAGGAGTCAACAGATGTAGGGGTCATCGAACTTCTTAGCCCATCCTTTTATAAAGCCCAAAGTGGTATTATTCCTATACACAATTTCGATGTGACCTTTAAATGAAAATTGCGAATTAAGTACAACACCCCTTCCTAGGAAGGTTATTATATAATTGTCCCATCGATTTTCAATAAAATGTCTACTTACTATTAAGTGGGACTGAACTCTTTAACATAAAACCAACCACAACCGGGTCGGATAACGCTCAATGACTTTTAGCACACTAATTTCGCCCTATTTGATTTGCCGTGCCAATTGGACTTAGCAAAATATTGAAGCCAACGACATCAAAAACCCCTGTGTATCGAATTTTATGAAAACCTGCCGAATTTCAATTTTTTTAGCCTGGTATGTTAACATTTTGAAAACACAAATCAGAATGAGTTATGGCAGAGTTGTATAATTATATTTTTACGTTCATAGGTTTAAAGACGAGTCAAATCAGAGTCAAGATCTGTCCACTAATATTCTTCCAAACTGCTTTACCTTATAAAAACCAAAAATTGCCCAATTTTCAGTTATGGCATGACAGATTTTACAAGGAGGAAATTTACTACCAACGTTTCTTTTGAAATATCCTTCGGGACTTCCCTATATTTTACATTATTCTAAAAGCACATGACGTTAAGTAAATTCTTGGAAAAAGGACGGAGGCAACAAGATTAATATACTTGAAATAATGCCACGGAACATCTGTTGGCACTGCTCTCTCAAGTAAAAAAGGTGCATCCTCTGTTTCGTCATGCCAAACTTCAAATTTGGGAAAGTGTCGCTAGAAAAGCCCAAATCACCACGAAAGCCATCGGGGCATTATGTAATTGAAAATTGAATGGCATGTTCTGCATCCCCAGGACCACTCCTTTTTCGTGAAGTGAAACTGAATACGGGGCCGCGACCCTCCTCTGACTTGACAAAGCCTGCGATAACGCTGATATCAAAATGCGGCTTATATTGCGCCGTAAAGAGAACTTAATCCCCCAGCCCTCGGCCGAGTGCATGTCATTCCAATAATTCCATCGAAAAAAGGGTCGTAAAGGCACACACAAAAAAGGCACATATCGCCGAAGTGGCGCAGCATCTCGAATATCCCGCCATCTCACCCGGCCGTTGTGTTCCAGCCCAGCAGGAGAAGATCACGTTTTCGCTCATATCGAAATTCAACCGGCATTCAGCCATAAACGCCCTTTGAACCCCCCAAGAGCTCTTCGCATGTAATAATTGGTTTATCGAATCCTATCCAATCCATTCCGCCGCCGCTACTCCTTTCTTTTCAGAGTTCCTTTCATTTGCCCCGTCCCTTCTCCGCACCCCACCAATGGTTCGTGGTAGTTAGCGGAGCGCGATGGGTCCTCACACCACGTACCCGGGGTACCCAGCCCAGTCCCAGCAGTCGGGCAGGAGCAACAACAAAATATTGCCAACGACCGACTGACTGAGCTGCCTGAGTCGGGGCACTCCCAGGGAAATGGCGGTGTAATCGATAAGAAACTCCATTCACGTCTCAAGATAAAAATTGAAAGAACTTTCGAATCTCGGGATGCTGCTAACCCCCTGGCCCTTCGCTACTCCTCTACAGCTGGCCCCGCTGCTGTGCTGCAATATTTTTCGAATAAATGAGAAAAGTTGTTATGCAAAAAAGAGTTATGCTCTGGCTCTACCGTCCCCTACTCCTGGGCGGACTGTTCCGCAACGTTTCGGAACTCCCTCGAAAGGTTCGTATCGTATGGAGCCACTGGGAGTCGTATAGGAACGAAGTTAATATCCTGTTCGAGGGCCACTCATGCCCCAATTTGTTGTCGAGCTGGAGCGCCCCGTTGTGATTCGTATGTCTCCGCGTCCCCTTCGTCCATTGCCCGAGCTCGTCACACACCCGCCCAGAGTCATCGGGATGCTATCCAGGCGCGCAAGGATTTGAAGATTTTCACGTGGCAATGAAGGCACTGTAGCACACAATACCGGTGAAATGCATTTGACGTAATTCAGCTCCCGTCGGGGCATAAGATGAAATCAAGTGACGGAACCCTGGAGGGGGCGTCCCTGTGACTCTCTTCCTCGTACTGCCCGCCATAATTCCACTGGGAACACGTAACAATCTGCGTCAGGGCCTCGGCAGATGCCGTGCTGAATGAAGATTTCAGAAAATTTCCATTTAACCAGACGGAGCAGACGGGAACTCCTCCTTCTGCTGTACATGATAAAAGGCGACATGTCCTCCCGCCCGTCCTGCCGCTTCCATAAGATAAAGGCGACGTGGCACTGTCGAAACGTGAAACCCGATCGTATCGGGCCACTCCAACCGGAGCCCCAGCGGAATGTGATTAGACTTTCAATGGCCCCAATCTATTGCCTCAATCCGGGCCTGCGATAAATAATTCCTGCAGGAGTCGGGGGCGCGCACCGCAGCAAAGGTGAAACACTGAAATCGGCCGAGAAAATCAAGGGGAACCGGGCCAAGCCCCGGCCGTCGTCGCCATGTTTTCGCTGAATTTTGCTATTGAACGAGAAAAGCCAAGGTGAGTCGGTGACGCCGGCGGTGGCGGGCAGTGCTGCTCCTGGCTGGACAGGCAGGCTTTGAGTAAGAGCCCCCCGGAGCACTCTGGAGCGCGCCCCATTCGGGTCGAGGCAGCGGCGCGGCGACTTTATATAACCCGTTCGTTTTGCAATTTAATGAAGTTATATCACGACACAAAAATATCACTGCGCCGCTCCCCGTGCAATAAAATTGTTACATAACTGAAAATCGGAAGGAGGTTGTTCGCTTCGGAGCACACCCGGGCGCGGGGGCATGGAGGGATGGCAAATGCTCCCTAAAATGTTTTATTACAACGATGCCGCATTGTGTTATGATTGTGGCCCTCGCCGTTCTCCTCGCGGATGCCTTCGCGAAAGCCTTAAGTTATCGTTGGCCGTGATCCCGTGCTCCGTGCAGACAGGTAACCAGCCAAGGCACTCGAACAAGGCATCCGCACGTCCCGTGCATCTCTATCTATTCGATCCATCCGGGCCGCCCCAAAAAAACTTCATAGCAATTTCAGAATTTCTGAGCTCCACGGCAATACCTCTCTCTTGCAGAGCCTCTTAAGAGCTCCCTCTGGGGCTCCTCAGGCAACTCGGTCTGTCGATTGGAGCTAGTCCAGGTAAACAGGAAAGTCACAAACACACGGGCCCCAGCCCGGCCACGGTCTTCTTGCCCAACTACAAGAAGGCAGATAAATGGAATCACGAAATTTATCGTTCCATAAATTAGGGTGATTCTGTGTACTCGCCATAGAAATTATGTAGTCGAGCATGCACAGGCCGCAGGAGGACGGCCCGGAATTGGGGCCGCGTACGGGACGCTTTAAAATAACTAAATGAAACCTTTGGGGAAATTAATGCCCATTGATCACCCGATAAGGGGAGGGGGGCCTCGTCCTATTTTTATTGCCGTTGTGCCCTTTTGCGCTGCACCGCACTCTCATTGTTCTTCCGCTGATGTTCTCTGCCCTACATGTGTGCCGTGAGTTCGCATGCTTTGCCAACAGCGTGTGGCCCCAACCCGGCCTCCCTTTCGTTTTGTTTTCTTTCTCCGGTGGAGAATGAATGTGCTCCTCTTGATTACACATGCCATCGTTGGGTGCTGCCACGGTGGAGGGATGGAGGCGGCAGGGAATCACGGAATTTGTTGCGGTTGAGGAGAAACAATCATATTACTGTGCGGGGAGGGTTCGAACGGTGGTTTAATGGGGAGGATACCTTCCTGCCTGATGCGATGGAATTTCGGTGATGACCGCTTTCCAACATCTCCTGGAATTATAAGTTTTCTGCTCACCGCGTTCATCTTGAGGTCTGGAGCTCCGTAATTCAACAGAGCAAAGTTTTTCTGCTACAAATTCGTTTTGAAAGGAATTAGGGTGTTTTCTTGTCTTCTTCCTACTTAAATGGCCGACGTCGAACGGGCAATTCCGAACATTCAGTTCTAAGAAGTCTAAGCGTAATTTTCCATTGCAGACTCATTTTAAATTTAAGTCGACATCGAAGAGTGGACACAAAGCCGGGTTAGATATTTTAGTTGATTTCAGTAATTAATTTCTGCAATTCTGTGGATAGCAAAGCCAACCGTAACTTAAGTGTACATGGATATGACTTCGCGAAAGTAAATCAGTATCATGACGTACACAACAACTACTTTACAGTAGGCACTTTGACACCTTCCACAGCATCATGCCCTAAGCTAATAATACCTGCCAGCTCAGAAGGCTACAGTTTTCGTAATGCAGACGAAATGGAGATATGCTTGGCCTTAATTGCAATAAAATAAAATGCGACTGGGAACAGTGAACTACCACAACGTTTTACTAAACTAGTTGATAACATCTCTTCAAACTAAAAAGTTTTAACGCGAGGCGTACCTCAAGACTCAATACTTGGCCCGTTACTGTTTAGCCTCTACATAAATATCATTCAACTCCACGTGCAAAAGAAGAATTTTGGTAGTATTTAATGATGATATTAAGGTTTTCCTATAAGTTACTGAGACACATCCTTGTTTCAATCTTTGCGGCTTCTCTATTTGGATGTTCGTTATAGTCCAAGAGTTGACTGCAAAAAAAACTGACCTATCGGGTAACAGAATGACCAATGTTTAAGAACAGTGCGAACAAGTGTTCAGGAATAGTAGCCTAGATGTTGATAAATTACTAAAATAGCTACAGGTACGTAACATAAGCCCACCCAGTCTGTAGGATCTTTTGGAAATGTCATCGATGTGAGCATCGAAACTCAATTTAATGTCAAAAGTTAGACACAAGCTGTGCGAGCTATGCACTAACAAAGTAAATATGCCGGTATAAAGGAAATAGTTCAAATCTTCTTTTTAGTTTTTATTTATAATTCAGGTTTTTTCACAATATGATATATAATATGGTTGTCGGTTTAATTCTTTAGTCTTCCTTAGATCCTTGGTACCTCTTCTTCATAGGTCCTTTTAACTGAAAGTTCGAATGGCTGCTCCTCTGGTACTGTTTTCACTTGGAGTTATCTGTGAGCAATATAGATGGTTAAAATCTAGTGCCTCTAGGATAAAGGGCAGATTAAATCTCTGCTAGTTACAGATTAAATCTCTGTGAGTTGCAGATTAAATCTCTGCGAGTTACAGATTAGATCTCTGTGAGTTGCAGATTAAATCTCTGCGAGTTTCAGATTAAATCTCTGAGAGTTGCAGATTAAATCTCTCTCTTGGTGGGCTTTGTTTATTTTTTTGAAGTGTTTTGAAAAAATAAACTCAGCAGTTCGTTGGCTCGAACACAAGCCTTTAAACTTGGCAACTTCCGACAAAGGCACCGAGTTAAGATGATACTCGACCCAGTTCAGGAGATGTTTTAAAGGTGAAGGTCATTTTAAAATATTTACTTACATTTATGGACAAACTCTTAGCGATGCACCAGTCCTGCAGAGCGATCAGATCACCCTGAAGAATATTACAGTCTTCTTTAGAATTAATCACTCGAAAGATCTTAAGTTCGTCAGCATATCAAGGGCAATTAGAACACAATTTTGCAGTTAAGTCGTTAATAAGCAACAGAAATAAGAGCGGACCGATAATAGACCCTTGTGGAACACTAGGTATGGGGACAAATTCAAAGGAAACACGACCAGAACACGACTTTCATTTCATGGTGCGATTCTACAGGGTCTTTCAATAAGGACACTTGGCTTTTAAATGCAAATAACACAACTTATGTGTGAGATATCCATCAAATTTTTATTTTATTTGCATTTGCAACAAAATTGTGGAATTCAAGAAGATTCCTCGCAGGTGACTTTCCTTTGTTGAAGCCGGAAATTATTGGTCAAAGAACTCTTGATAACTGGTTATAAACCAGCTCTTCGAATAGTTTACTGAAGCAACTTAACATACATATAGGGCGATATTTCTTTACCTCGCATTTGTTGGCTTTCTTGAATACCGGAACCACTTTCCCGTGGTTCCAAGCTTCAGGAAAGGTTCTTCATTGAATGAAAGGTCAAATATTAAAGTCAGGATATAACAGATGGCATGGGCTAACTCTTTAATAAAGTGATTAGGCACACCATCTGGTCCAGTCGAGGTTTTAAAATCCAAACCGAGCATACAAGCACAACCACTACATCAAAGGACAAACAAGACACAGATCATGCACTTGGAGGCATCAGTTGAGTGTCATATTTAACAAACGTATTGTTAAAAAATTTTTCAAACATGTCCAACATGCATTTCTACATCTTTGCTACAATGAAAGTGTTCTGAAGAAAATCTAGTATTGTAGATTAAGGACATGGCCGAAACCGGTTCAAAAATGCCGTACTTAGTTCTGTGGAACATAGAGTATAGAAAATCCTGTCGCAGACAGACTATGCAGATCACCCCAGGGCAGGTGGCGAAAACTGAAATGGAGAAAAAGGTTTTTGACTGCTTCGATACGGTCTATATGCACAGAGTAATGAGGGGACCAAACACCTGAAAAATATTCTAAGATAGGACGGACAAAGGCACAAAATAATGTTTTCAAGAGGTAGTGATCGTTTAATGTGTGGAATTTGCGCGATTGATTGACCATATGATCATAAATCATATAAATAGCATCTAAAATCGAATTTACTATCAATATAGTCAGTCGCAAGTCAATAACGTTTTCTTGCCGAGATAAAGGTGCGTCAAGGATTCTGTAGCAGTACTCCAAAACTAATATTTAGTTTCATTGTTTGAACACCACTCACAATCAGTAAATATGTCAAGATCGTATTGGAGGCAAAGCGCATCTTCTAGAGACTTAGTCTCTCAGAACATTTTTAAGTCATCAGCGTAAGCGAAAAAATGCGAGTTCTCAATTAGAGGAAACACGTCGTTAAGTAAGAGAATAAACAGCAAGGGTCCTAGATGGCTGCCCTATGACACTCCCGAAAGAACCAGAACAGGGTTAGAAAAGCAAAAAGAAAACTTAACTCTAATGGAACGTTTGGTGAGATACATATGATTTAATCCAATGAAGAAGGTTATTGGGAAAGCCAAGGCGTCGAAGTTTAAAAATCAGCACTGCATGAGTATCTAAGCTTGTCAAATGTTTTACTGAAATCAGTAACCCAATCGATTTGTTTATGCTCTTTAAGTTCGTTGAACAGAAATTCCCATTAACGTTTTGGTAGTGATTCGTTAATTTCGGTTTACTCTCGCAGGCCGGCGGTGGTACCTCGTCCGAAATCCCAACGGTGGAGAATGCCAAACGAACTCCTTAATGGGTAACACCACTCTAGAATTTTGAAAGGCCCGATTGTCCTTAAAGTCATCCAGAAAAGAAGAGGATGAGGCGAGCTTCAACGCGGATGGCCTAATGTATGTTGCAGGCATTGCAGATTAGAGGAAAAAAATATTTCAAGGATTTAAGTGCTCGTAAAAATTTAATCGCGTTTTTCTCGAAACCACAATTTGCAAACTGGGAGGACAGATTACTTGAACACCGTTGCATGGATCGATTTAAAATTTTCACAGTAGCTTCACAATTACATATATTCTCTATGGAAGTAAGGAGCCGTTTTGCTATATAACGTAAACTTTTTTTTTTATAAACAATTTACTGCTTATTTTTTGGCCAAAATTAAATTAATTTTTTCAAAGGTGCACCATTTCTTCAAAATTTGATTTAAAAAAAAATCCTACGTAGTTCCATAAGCAATAGTATACCATATAGACTATAAAATATTTTTGTTTTTCGTTCCGGGCCTTATACTTTACATACATACTTTGGCTCTGCCGCCGCCATTTTGTATTAAAATTATACTAAACAAATTTTTTTCATACTTCAATTACTGTTAAATAAACCCTGTGAAAAGAAATCCTATCCCTTTTTCCATACTTCCAAAATAAATTGGCAAAATTAGGCATTTTTTTCGGTTGCTAGAGTGGTGTTACCCCTTAATCAAAGTACCAGGAGGCCAGAAAGTCGGTTGATTCAGCATTTCCACAGCCTCTTCAGGGATCGATGATTGTACTGCAGATATAAATAGATCGGCTATCTTGTTTAATGTTACATTGGAATAGCGCTGACTTAGGATTCCAATTGTGTCGAAGAACGTGAAAGAGCTTTCTATGTTAAATATGCCCTGGAGGAAAATAAGCTGCGCATAAGACGCAATTGTGTAAGACTGTGCCCACCTCAACCCTTAGGAACTCCAACAAGCCTGTCGAAGACTTGTTAATTTGTCTTGCCGTAAGATTATTTTTAATGTAAACGGTCATCCGCCACCAGCTTTTCCACAGCGGTCATTACGAAAGATCTGATATTCTTCGAGAGAAACGTGATATGACGGGATATTATCACGCAGCCATGACTCGCCCACAAGAACGGCATGCAGTTTAGGACATCGAAAGATCTCCTTAAGCTCATCGATCTTTGCACAGGCAAGTCCAGCCATTACTCATTCAGAAATTAAACAACATTTAGAGTTTGGGTAAGGTTTCGATTATATGGCCAACAACGGACAGGCAGATCTGAAGTGAGTAATTAATCTGCAGTAGCCGTCACCATCAGTCCGGAACTTCGTCCCGTCTTCATCATCCTCCCATCAGCGTTCAGAAAACTTTAAAAATGAAGCCACTCTTTAGCTGGGGACTGATCTATGTTTTCTCCTGAAATCGATTAGGCGATTTATCGACACTGCAGGAGATAAGGTGAAATGAGAGTGCTTCGGAGAAGGCCGCCTTCAATCAGGGCACCAGGGGCTTATCTCAGAGATGGCTGAAAAACAACGACTGCTGGTGCTGCCCATGGACACATCCTCCTCCTGCAGGGCGACACACAGTGACAAACATTTGACCTTTCCCGTCCGGCTAGCAAACAAACGCAGGCACGGACTGAAAGTATGTCGCAATCCCGCACACACAGCCAACCGGAGCACCGAGGAGGAAAACATTTTAAGGATTATCTGAAGATGTTTAACTCACGATGATTTATTATGTACGGCAAGGTCTCATTCACAATTCCCCGGCCGCACCAGCAGCATCCTCGTCACCATCATCGCCGCCCCGTCCGTCCCCGAGCGCTGGCCCGGCTGTCGGTGCCGTCGTCGATTTCTTAGTGGTCTCTGCCGTTGTCGTCGTCTTTTAGTTTTTTGTCAAAGAAATTCTTGGACAACGTCCAAAACTTTGAATATTGCATGTCATGCCATTGTTCCGATCCGTTTGATGTGCATTCTTCGCACAATTCGAGATAATTTTCTTTAACCCAGATGCAGGCCCCTCCGCTCGGCCCCTCGTCCGGGGCTGCTCTTTCTTTTCTTCGGCAATTCTGCGGAAGGGCTGAGACTCGGGCCACAGTCCCTGCCAGAGAGCAAGCGGAAAAGGAATGAGTTATGACCTCTGGATGCTTCACCTACTTATTCCCAACAGCGAATTACCACTGCCGGCCACCTCCCCGCGCTCCAAATTTTTAATCTATCGACGACGCCCGAAATGGCCGGACGGCGGGCCGATTCCATTAAAAAATTTTGCAACCATCATCGGCTGCTCTAGAAATTGCTGTGCACGGCGAGGACGTAATAATCAGGAGAAACCCGGTCGGGTCGGCCAGCCTAGTCATTACCCAAAATGCACGTCGGTCCTTTCTGGACTTAATTCTCGTTTTCATGCCCATTTCTCCCCCTGGGCCTGGTTTGAATGGCCGGAGAATGCCTGAATGGCTCCATGCAGCGAATGAGGGTCACTGCGATAAAAATTCGATTTCTAATGGCAAATTAATGAGATGGAATCTGCCTCTTCTGGTGGCGGCCCAGAACGGTTCGGAGGACGTGGCGGCGCAGGAAGGGCAGGGATGATTAGAGAATAGATCGATTACGGGGCCATGGTATCTGTGCACTTAATGGGCGCCCAGCCGAGCCAGCCGCGGTCGCGGTTAGTCAACGGAGCAGCGGACGGGAGTGGCAAACAAGCGCTCCGCTGATTTCGATTATTTCGTTGGGAATTTTAATTTATGATTTAATTGGGAAGGGATCGAGCATTACACAATGGCCTGGCCTAAACATGAGCCACGTCCCGAATTTGTTTCTAGGCGGCGGCGGCATAAGGGCTAGCATGGTTCCCGCCTTTCGTTTAATGACAAATCAGGGAATATAAAATCTAAGATGGCAACTATTAAAAATTGTCTGTTTCCCTTTTTCTCTGTTACTGTTTAACGAAAGTTTATAGGAACAAATTAAAGGCCGATAAAAGTTTTAAACTAAATTAAAATAAATGGCTCTAGGGGTTTCTGCGTGTAAATGACTACGTATGGTATATCTTCTCTCCACCTAGACATGTTGTACCTCCTTAGAAAGGCAGGAAGATGGGCAATTGAATAAAAATAAAAAAAGAGATGCACTATTACATGAATTTCGGAGAAAATTATTTGGAGAATTTTAGAGCTTTTTTTTTCAATTTCGCATTTTTGGAAAGCACATTAAAATAGTATCTAGTTGTTTGGCGTTGGCCGTTGGCCTTCCACTCTGCTATACGATTTTTTGTTTGGCTAGGGGAGATCCACAGTGACTCAACTTATTGATCAAATAATGACGAACTAAAATTGAGCATTATGTGATCCCTTCTTGAGTAAGGTAAAGGAAAGGTGGTGGATGTGTTTTTAAATATAAAAGTGTTTTTCCTTTTTAAACAAAAAAAAGTTTTTCAGAACTACGTTTCACAATTTTGCTAATTTTGCTAAAAAGAGAAAAAAATGCATTTGATCAAATAGTTGATTCTCTTTTTCCAAGGCGAAATTTCTTTACCTTTCAGTACTTTGTGTGACCTCCTTTGGCTTCGATGACGGCCTCAATCTTGTGGGGCATGAAGTTCACCAAATTTTTGCAAACCGTGGCTGGAATATTGTTCCAGACATCCTGCACAAGGCTCCAAACCTCATTCAAGGTCCGGATATCTTCTGGAAGTTGACGTCTTCACCTTAACCCACAAATGTTCAATGGGCAGGCTAGTCCAAGGACTGACATTTCGGACTTCTCAACCATTCAAGGGTCACTCGATTCGTGTGTTCGGATCGTCATCTTGTTGAAAGATAACGTTCGCAAAATTTTTTATTCACTGTCGTAAGCTACCGATGAATATCATCCTCGTGGATGCTGACGTAATGATCAACAGTCATCCTGCCGATGATTCGTTGGCACCTTCCAACTCCTTGGCTTGTTATGCACCCCCACAGCATAATGTTTCCTCCTCCAAATTACCCCGTCTGCTTGACATGACAGTCCTGAAGAGGTTCATAAGCCTTTTTCCAGGTCCATTGTCGCCCATCGGAACCAACACGCTTTATCTTGGTCTCATCGGACTAGATGACCATCCCCCAATCCTCGACAGTGAAGTTTCTAGCTTGGGGAAGCTTGGGGATGCCATTTTTCCAGTAGGGGATTTTTCACCTTTGCCCGACCGTGTAAGCCATGCTTTCGCAGGATATTTCTCACAGCCTCGGCTGCCACGCCAATATTGTCGGAGCAGCTCAGTTGGTTATTTATTTTTACGGTATTATCACACCCCCACCAATGGTAATTTATCGTTATAATTCGCCGCTGCACCCCTTCCAGGGAAATTGATTTCTTGCGCTATTTTTCGGAGCCTGGACATTGAAGTTTTACCGGACGTTAGCTACGGTCCCGACCCCAACACTCAACCGATGGGCTATTTCACGATGGGTTTTCAACTCCTTGTCTAGTCGTTCGATTTCTGCCACTTTAATGATGCTGATAGACTTCATTTTGAGAAAACCGGAGAATTACACCAACTTTAATTAAATTATAAATTCCGCAAACTAATTTTTAAAATCCACAAACATTTTGAAGAACAACTTTTTTTGAAGCATAAAAGTCACAATTATTTTTCCCTACGCATTAAACTCAACTAATTGATCATGTGACTCTACGTGGGCATTGAACTATAATTTTGTCAGTATTACCAGAAGAGCAGATTCTCTCTCAACAGTGATGCAATTGCAATTCCGTATTCAAAGGGGGAAGGGCTTTCTCATGTTTATTCCGAAAACTCTCTTTACTTGATCAATCAGTTGAGCCACTGCTATCACCCTATGATTTATCCCGCATATATGAAACACCCTGTATTTCGTTACAAAAAAGTCCTCATTGCATGAAGTTCCAGTTGATGTACCTCAAGGCTTTGGTTTAGGCCCGATATTGTACGGTATCTGTAATTCAAATTTTTCTCAATTTTCAAACTGCTGCTTCTCCATGTATATATAGGCGGAGCAGGAGACTTCTCTTCCGATCGTAACTCATCCTAAATATAAAAAAAGTGCGCAGTGCGTTACGTTGTTATGACTAATGAATGTGCGAGAAGTGTTGCACGATTTTACTTGCGAGCTAGATTTTCTAAATCGGTTTAGCTAATTTTTTGATTATCCTGCGCATGCAAATACATATAAATTACGTTTTTGTATTTTTGTAGGTTCAGATATGACAAGTTCCCTTGCAAAAATGGTCCCGCTATTTCCATCAGTTCCTCCAAGGAACTTCCATTCCAGTCTGACCCGTAATGGCGGCATTAATTAAGCAGGAAGCCACAAAATAACCCTTTTGCAGTTCGATCACCCAACACCCCACCCGATCTCGTTCGACCTGTCTTGATGACATACTCACCCCATTGCCGGTTTACAAGCATTTTCACCAGCAGCGGCGACTACCCGCACAGCCAGCGGTGCGGCGGCGGCGTGTCTTTTTTCAGGCAGTTAAGTGGAAAAAGATAAAAGAGATCTCTTGGGAGCTCAAAGTGATGCCACAAAAATTTTCCTTCTAGTGGTTTGAGTAATTTTAAGAACGAACAACAGCAGCACCACTGCTGCCTGGTTGGCTGGCTGTTGGTTGCTGGCTGCTCCACTCGGGTCTGATTGAAATTTCCTCCTTTGAGGTACTTGCGCGCGTACAAATGGCTTCGTTTTCGTGGGACAGATGAATGGAGCGCACCTCGATCCCGGGCGGGAGCCAAGCGGGCGAGATGTGTTGTGGTGCAGCGGAGGCTGGAGGATAGAGAGACATTGTACACGGCCACTGCCACACGGCCCGGCCCGCACTTTACAATTTTAATGATTACGACGTCGACGACGGCAATGACGACGTCAGGCCTGGTCTGGTTTGTTGTCAGCGACCGCGGAAAAGTGGAAAAACAGTTCAAAGTGCTCATCTAAGTTGAAAGCGATTACCACCAGTACCGCGACGTACTTGAGCCGCTTTTAGCACCACACCGCATTCCGCCAGTGCCTAGTGGCGGTCGGAGGTGACGGGTTCTCATTGGGGGGCGATTATACTTGACCTGAGCCAATTGAGGCAAATTACATAATGTTAGTCATGAGAACCCCGTGGGTGAGGCACTCTAACTCATTCGGCGGGCGCGTCTCCAAAGTAAAAAAGCCCATTTCCCGGTGGCGTAAGCATAAAGGCCATAAAAGCGTTCCTCCCCGGAATTGAGAGGGAGGGTGCTAAAGGCCACCCCCACGCGCTCGGGGGAGAGGACTTATATCGATGAAATTTTAAAAATAAGTGCCACCACCAGCCACCCGGCCGGCTCTATCCGAAGGGGCGCACATCCCCGGGTAGGAAGAAATTAAACTTTATGTAAGCATAGCGCTCTCGCAATAATTTCCCCTTATTGCCCTGCCTTGGCAATGGAGACCCATAAACTTACATTTAATAGCCATAAAAGCCACTTGTGTGTGAAACGGAGTGAGTTATACCCCGCCTAATGACTGGAGCGCCCGGCACATGCGAGCGCCGTAAACTAGGATGAGATCCAGGCCCGGCGTGGGGCATATTAAGTAATGCTATAATTACATTATCCTGCACCATTGCCGCCGTCGTCGTCGCCAAGCGTCGCCGCTGCAGCAGCAGCCGCCGAGCCGATCATCACTGGCCCGGGGAGGCCCCTTAGCTGTAGAATGGATCTGTTGCCCCCCCGGCTGTCGCATTCCGTGCATATTTCTTTGCGACTGTGCAAATTGGAGCAGGCACAGTTCCTGTTTCTGCCCCGCCCTAATGACTAAACCGCGTCACTGCATCAATTCCCCGGAGAGGACCCTATAGCTCCTCCAGTCCCGCCGAGCTGAGAAAAACCCCCCGTCGACCCCGTCGCCGGATATTTGTGGACTTTTTTGACTGCGGTTAGAATTAATATAAAATCGGTGGAGCCCTCCGCAACATACTGTCAGGTCAGCCCGAGCTCGCGTCGAGTGCCTTGATTTGGACACCGGGCTCTGCTCGAGTGTCTTGTTACCGCCTTATGAGGACGCTGTTATCGCCCAGCCCGTTTCACAGAATCTTGAGAAAGGCAAGTCCCCTCCGGCCACTGCCCGGCCCGGTCGAATCCGGCCAGAAATCGGTACGATTTATTGCATAGAAGGACTTTCGAGGTCGGGACATGTTCAACGTGTCATTATGTGAGTAGGTTCCGGTGCCGGCCGGCCCACATGCGCCGCCTTGTCTTGTATTTTTCTTGTACCTCCCCGTGCTCGCTGGCTGTTTTTCATCCGTGTGGACCACTTTGTGTTGCTCTAGCATCGCTCGAGAGGCCCATAAGTGCTCGTACTTGGCCGGTACACTTCACATCTGGTTCTCTTCAATGTCAACAATTTTCTCCTCTCCCGCACCGCATCACGACACTGTTCCTAGTTTTTCTTGGGAACAAGTCCGGGATGTGGATCTAATTGCCTACCTCTCCGAAATGATCATGGGACTCCTAATTTTTAATGTAATTTTGTGATAGTCCGTTAATGATTCTAATTTTTCTTTCTATTTTTTGGAACAACATTTCCCTTGTATACCTTCGAAATTCAATTGGATTCCACTTATGTAAGATGGGCCTTCATTTCTTTGGCTAAACACATAACTTTGAGATATTAAGACTAAGAGTTCCCTTAAAAAGCCAGAAATTGGGTGAGAAATTCAAAATTTGCAGAACTGCATTATAAATTAAAGAGTTAAAAAAACAATCCCTTAATTTTTCATAAACTCTCAGATATAAAAGCCGTTCGAAAGAATTCAGGTGGTGTTCTTCCTTCAAAATAATTTTTCCCTACGATTTTTTGTGGGACATAATTATTCTAAAAGTGAGCGCTGGCCACACCATATATGTACATTATATTGATTCAAGTAGACAACACCATGATACTTACAGGGGAATCCCTTAATATTGTGTTTGAGCTGTTCATAGAGTGATTTAAAAAAAAATTTTTTTGTCCGTCAAATGACTCTCGGTGTGTAGCGTGTGCCACAGTGAACTGGGGACCTGATTGTTGAAGGGTTTTAGCTAAGCATATGTATATACATTCAGAAGCGGAAAGAAATAGGTCGCTTATGGTGAAGTAAAGTCGGCATTGGGTTATTTTGGTGTCGTAACTACGTCACGACTGTCGGTAAAACTTACATCACTGTGTCGGTTTTTGTCATTTCACCCAAGCAGTCTGGACCGTTATGTTGTATAACGAGACGATAGAAGCTTCGCTTCAGTATTCTCGTTCGACTCATCAGTAAGAAAAGCAATTATAGTAAGTTAAATACATACTTTGACCACCTATATATGTATTCGAGGAACACGGACACTGTCGGATAGGTACACGGACAGGCGATTCCGAAGTTTGCAGAGCGACCCGTGTACCCGTGTAAGCAAAAGTTTACACGGAAAAGTCGAATATAAATAGGCTCTGCCATATGAAAGAGCCATCTGGAGTTAAAATTGTTTTCTTGTTTGTGGACGATTTTCTAAATTGTGTTACATTTTCGCAGTTCTTACGTTTCTTCGTTTTATTTATTATCCTAAACTTTAATACCTGAAGCAAACTAAGGGCCTCTTGTTCGCATTTGCTACAGGCCCCGCGCTGGCTTAATCCAGCACTGCTTGTGGGTCACCTGAACTGAAGTTATTATATTGGGAGATTTTAACCAGCCTCATATTAATTTGTGTTTTAGTGACAATTTAATGCATTTTGTTCCTACAGATGGTCAGTCCCCCACAGGAATCTGCGATTTTGGATTACTTGACTAGTATTGGCAGTTGAACTTGCAACGCTTGTATCGAAATGTAGAACACCTGCTTCAAATGAGTTACCTGATCATCTTTCGTTGACTGTTGTGCTAGATTTAGATTGTTTGCCACCTGACAATACTGATTGTTCTACTTATTCACTTCACTTTTCTAAAGCTAATATTGATGAATTAAATGAAGGAGGGAGGAGGGCGGGGGTTATGATAATTCTAACTGTGATATAGATTTTGACTATTTTAATTATCTTGACAAATTTTGTAATTCTATAGTGAATGTCCTTTATATTGATGATGGAACTGTGTTCCAAACTTCTAGAAAACATCAAAACTTGGCGATTACTAATCGTGTAATCCTGACAACGTACCTACTATTATTTAAAAAAAATGTCTTGACTCTCTTGTTATTCCATTAACTTATTTATTCAATTTATCTTTGAAATACTCATATTTCCCTCTGATATATGTTGAATCATTGGTGATACCTGTTTTTAAAAAGGGTAGTAGCGAGTTTGTCGATAACTACGGTCCTATAGCCAGGCTTTCTCCTATACCTAAGCTTTTCGAATCAATTATTTGCGATATACTTAGTTCTCAGGTTGGACATCTTTTGTCTTCCAATCAGCATGGCTTTGTTAAACATAAATCTGTTGGAATTTACTAATGTTGCTGTTAGTGCTATGAAATCTAGTTTTCTGATTGATGTCATTTGTACTGATTTCAGTAAAGCTTTCGACAAATTCTCACATACGACAACGTTGTTCAATAGACGGGGTACCCGGGTACCCGCACGGGTTATTTATTCAATAATAGAATTTTGATACCCAGAGACTTTCACATTATAACTCATCTCACTAGAATCTAGTGACTAGATATTACTCAGAGAGTAGTCGACTACCTGAGAAACCCCGTTTCTATAGAAATGTTAATCTTATAATACATATGAGTACCCGGGTATCCCGGGTATTAATCGATAGGGTATTTGACTTTAAATCTTAAGTTTCTTTATTTTTTTACATATTTCAATATAATAACGTATGTATATGAATCGATGTAAATAGACTCAAATAACGAGGATCTAAAAGGATTTGATAATATGTACTGAAATACAAAAGATATGTAAGTAAGAATACGCAAAAGGGTACCCGGGTACCATCGCAGAGGGTCTGGCTGGAGTCGGAGTGTACGGTCCGAGTGAAGATGTGTGCATCTCCCGCTCGCTAGGCAGATTCGTCTCCGTTTTCCAGGCGGAAGTTATTGGCATCTTGATCTGTGCACAAGAGATTCTGAAGAGGAAACTGGGTGGGAAAAACATTTTTATTTTCTCTGACAGTCAAGCTGCTCTTAAAACACTTGACTCATTTATAGTTTCGTCTAAACTTCTCAGTGAGTGTCGTCACTCGCTTGATCTTATTGCGACTTCTAATCAAGTCTCAATAATCTGGGTCACTGGCCACTGTAACATAGCATGTAATGAAACTGCGGACAGGTTGGCGAAAGAAGGGGCCTGCTCTTCCTTTATAGGACCAGAACCCTACGTGGGTGTTCCACCATCTCTCATCAGTCATTCGGTGGAGGATTGGGTCCGCTCTGAGCACAATTAGAGGTGGGCCGCAAGACTGGATTGTAGACAGTCTAAGATGTTCTTGCTCGACCTAGGCCTCTGCAGACGTCTACTCAACCTCAATAGATGCCAGTTGAGCCAAGCAATGGCCATTATTACTGGCCATTGCAGGCTGAACAAGCATCTTCACACTTTACGCATAGCGGATTCGCCGCTTTGCGGATGCGAGTTGGAGGACGAGACTATTGCTCACCTTTTGTGTGCATGTCCGTTCTACAACAGCGCCAGAACCGCTTTATTCGGGAACTACCATGTAGATCCCAATGATCTACATAAACTCACGTTGCCCCACCATCTTGATCTTTGTTAGAAGAACTGGTCGTCTAACGGCTCAATCTGGGCACCGAGATTAACTCAGATGTCAGTCTCTCTTCTCGAGGTTTGTACAATGGACCTTTAGTCTAAGTGCAGGGTTTATCTACCCGCCTCATGATAATCTACATCTACATCTACCCGGGTACCCCTGTATTGACATGAGGGTTAAGGATGAATCACATCGTTTCTACCTAGTTGGTGACGTCATTTTCCACCAAGATGCAGCTCCCAGCCACACAACTATAGATTGGTTACATGAAACCAATGGGTGCCATCGTGACTCGAGTCACAATTAACAAAGACAACATGTTCTACAATGGATTGTCTTAAAAGAGTGATTCGGCAAGCAATCAAAGACTTGCCTCAAACTATGATCGACAATACTCCACGAGCCTGGCCTAAACGTTATTGAAAAACTTACTCCGCTTAGGGTTAGCATATTAAATGCTGGAAAAAATATCTTCAAAACAATAATATATTCAAAACCGAAATTGATCGTGAGGTTGGAAGTTATGGAGTTTCTTTACAGACCATGCTGAAAAGATCCAGGGAAAGGCTTGGAGCGGAGAAAAGAGCGTTATTGGGAAGGCTTTCAAATAGTTTTTTGACAGACGGCAAGTTAGCAACATGACTATCATATAATTGGAAATGGCATTCTTCCTTCCTTTCTTGTATGGAGGAACGATAATTGACATTTCCCACAGAGAGGGAAAGACACTTCAACTGATGAAATTTTTACTAAATGATGATAATCAGTGAGTACATTTTATGCTAAAAATACCTGTTTTCAAAGTTGCACCTAATGCGGAACGTGGTATCGAGCTGCTACCGTGCGTCGGAGTTGTCGTCGTCGTGCAAAGTTGTCGAAACGCAATCAATGTCACCCGCACCTTCGTGTTGTGTGTATTCGAAACACAAAGTCGCATTACGCGCACATGACCGGTGCGGTGTGGAGTTACGGATGGTTTCAGGCCGGTTGGGAGCGCTCTTCGGTTTCGTAACGAATTTACTCAGCGGCTCGAGTGACCATTAAAAACTGATTTTCTCCTGTGCAGCACCTCACATCACAATAGCGCAACGCTCGCCGCTCACCTCTCACATGATAATTGAATTTAAATTTGTTCCTGCCATAAAAATAAATTTCCTGCCTTAAATGGATTTCCCGATAGCGCGCAGCTCTATGGGTCGGGTCGTGCTTTTGTTACGATAAACCGGACTAAGAAAAGAAAATTCATTTTACCCCGTCCCCTCGCGACGGTAACACAATTGAAAATGTATTAATGTGTTTTTTCTGTCTTTTTTTGCATTTTATCGCTTCCAGTCGCCGCCTCGCATCCTTCCTCGCCCCGGACGGCGGTCAGGGTGCATGCACCGGGGCCGAACTATAGCAGTTTTTTGTGCTCTTTAATTTTTTTCAATTCCTTTTTCCATTCTTCTCTTTGCATTCGCCCAATTTTATAAAATGCAGCCAGTCCGGCTCGGTCGGTGCTAATTCAGAAGCAGTTGCGGTAGCAATGGCACAATTTCCATCTCTCGATTCCTTTAGTTTGTCGCGGCGGCGGCGGCGGCATTTTCTTATTATTCATTCATTCGGCCAAAAAAAGAATAAATGGGTGAAATTCACGTGCGCCTGTAGCAAGACAATTCGAAAATCAATTTCGCTGGTAGGTTTCGGGTCAATTACTTGCCTCTGACGCAAACCGGGCCGGGGAGACAACTAAATTCATTCGTAATGAAACTTGTCGGCCAAAACGGATTGATGTGGCGCAGAGCTGGGTGAAACACTCCAATTATTATTCCAGCCGTTGAATTTGTAAATGGGCAAATTTGTGCGTCTCGAACGACAGCCCGGCGACGATGTCGACAACAACCTCCAAGATATCGAGCTCGAGCACGGAAAATGGGCCTACTTAGGCACCGTGCTAAGATGTCGATATTTACGTAGGAAAGTAAACAAGCCGGCCGCCGCGCCACCAGCCGAGCCGCTCTTTACTTTGTCTGCCGGTCCAGTCCAATTGACCGTCCGTCCGTCGACCATCCATCCAACGCAACGGCGGCGCGGCGGTCTGGCTGGGTGGCATCAAAGTCGTTTGTTAAATCTCTCACTACTTGTGTGAGGTCAAATTGAATTAAGTCGTGCCGGCCGGAGAGCACTCGTGAAAGCAAGCAATCCCTGGACCTGGACCTGGCTGGATGCTGCGCTGGCTCGGGGAAAATAAACAATCGGGCCGGCCAGGCCACTTGGATGATTTTAAGGCTATCAAAGTGTAATTTAAAGCTGACTAGCTATGGACAGCAGTCATCAGCGGCTGCTGTGATGACGACCGACGGCACAGCGGCAGCGGCGGGCAGTGGGAACTGGGAAGTGTCCAGTTTGGCCGAACGCACACAATCTGCTCCTAACGAGCTCCATTCTGTCGGGTCGTGGCACACATGTGTCTTTGGTGTTTGGTGTATCTCCGCAAAGACATAGTCGGTGGAAAAAGAGCACCACAAACGACGACGACACGGCTCCGCCGAAGGCACGCAAATCCAGCCAAAGTTCTATTCCCGCTCGGAATGGGATCGCATGCACAAAGGGCTTCTAATGCGGATGATTTATGTTTAATTGGTTTAATGGACGGCAAATGACGTCCGCCACTTCCAAATTGGATCGGTCTTGGAAAAATGGAATATTAACAGAGCTCGCCAGTCGCCGCACCTCAGCTGGTGCCCTTCTAATCCAAATCGAGGGATGCCATGTGCGGATTAAAAATGTCATGACATTTATTGACTCTGGAGACGAAGTAACTTGCGTGGCCCGGCCTGGTTACGAGATAATTCCCTCGTGATCGCCGGGGGTGTTTTTGATGAGTTGTCGTAACATGTGATGTGACGATTAATGCGCTGTGAGGGGACTGGAACGAGAATTTTCGCAGCATTTTATATTTATCGGGCATGTCAGCTTCATGTGCAAAATTGTACCCATAAAACAAGTTATCTACATATGTATCTAAAGACCCCATACAAGGTCGAACAAATTGTGCAAACTTTAGTTCGCCAAAAAATACATGGTAAGCCATAAACTATTTCAGTTGGATCTATGCATGTATGTTCTTGTCGCGAAAACTTGTGTGAAGCTGCGTGTTCTGCAACAACAACACTCCAAAATTAAAAGGCGATGAGATTGTTATTGCGTCAACATCGTTTGAATTTCATCAACGAGATGCGCAACGCATCAAACTGCACCATACATGGGAAAGATGTTTGTTTCATATTCGTGCAAGATTTTTCAGTAACATTTTCATTAAACATGACTCTCTACCAGTTACTAATTTAAATCCTCCATGTGCAATATCTATGTCTTTTTTGTCCTTTGAGATTGACGATGTATGTGGCCGCATGCTCGAACTTCTCTGTAAAACCTCAGACATATACCTGATGGGACCTAATCATTTCGTGAAAGAACCTGTCAATGCTTTATGTTATCCCTGGATACTGATTTTTAACGTACCTCTAGACGAAGAAACCTTTCCCGACGTACATATGGAAGCAAGCTAACGTCGTGCGGCTATTAAGGAAAGACAAGTGTATGTAGCGATGTGCATAACTATCGCCCTATTTGTATCCTTAGCTGCTTCAGTAAAATTTTCGAGAGGATATGATCTCTACTGACTTTTCCAGAGCTTTTGATCATGCATGCCATTTAATTCTCTTGGACAAAGTGGAAAAATACGGCTTGTTTGGATCTCTGTTGACGTGACGTGGTTTTCATCCTACCTATCCGATCGTAGATTGCGTGTTGGGTTTTCGGATTGTTCGTTCTTTGAATTTGTCTCTCTATCTGGTGTTCCACAAGGATCTCTCCTTGGTCCGCTATTATATAGTTAGTTTTTATTTATAAAAACGTGATCTCTCCATTGCAGCGCGGATTTATACGTGATAGAACTACCGCGACGTAATTTTCACGGATTTTGCCAAAAAGCATTTGTTAAAGTAGATCATGCAATTTTAGTTTACAATTTAGATGTCTCGGACTTTCACTCCAGTATTCTAACCTGCTTAAATGCTACCTGCAGTTGTACCTATTCAATATGTTCCGTATTATAAAATACTCCGGACCCTATTGAAGTTACTTCCGGTGTTCCCCAAGGCAGCCACTTAGGACCACTTCTATTGTTGTGATTTTTTGAATGACGTTCCGTCCCGTCTAAATCATTCTCAATGTCTTATTCTATTCTATCTATCTATCTATTCGTGTATTAAATCTCCATTGGATTGTGATAATCTTCAGAGGGTCTTAAGGGGGTATTCTGGTATAGAGGCCAAAATTTTAGCCGTTTTACGGAGTAGGATAAAAAAATTTGAAAACACTTTTACTATAATTTTTTTTACAGAATATTTATTCACCTTTCAAGAAAAAAAATAAATTCACAAAATAAAATCACAAATTCGATGAGTTACAAGTTAGTGAGGTTTAAAAAAAAGGTGCCTACTGGTCGACATGCTTACAACCCTTGTAGTATTCTGAAAAAAAATGTATATATATTCTTGATTAACTTTCCGAATTTTCTAATAATTGCAAAAAAACTATTTTCAAAACTCCATGCTCCCTGCTATAGAGGAATATACAAAGAAGATTTCCTCCAAATTTTAAATAAATCGCTCAAGTAAAACTTTAGTTTTAAAGAAATTTCGAGATAAAAGCATTTAAAGTTTGAGACAAAGTTTCGGCAGTGTAACTCAAATAATGGTGGTTAAACTCACATTTGATTAATCGGCGATTCACACATTGTACATATATATGGAGTATAAAGGAGTTTATATATAGTTTATTTTCTGGACTTTCTCGAGGGTGCTCGTCCTCAGTTACTCGTCTATTGTTCGATTCCCTCCGGCCGACCGGTTTCGTTGCCACGTCACAAAAGTCGCTGTAACTCCGAAAATAATTCGAATTTTGACAAATCCTCTTGAGGACATATTCTTAAAGGTCTAAGCTTCTAAAATATGTAACAAAATCAATTTTTTTTAAAATTTCTACACCAGAATACCCCCTTAAGCAATTTGTCTGCTTGGTGCATTAAATTATTTCATCATGAGTAACACGGAGTGTTCTCAACGAAAACTTTTAGTGAAGCAAATTTGTGTGCATATGCACAACTCTAGTGGCAAGCCCGGCTGAAACTGAAACTGGCAAGATGAACAATCGGACTCCTTAGTAAACCACACAAAAGTCGTAGTCAAATTTTGTCTCGATCGGACGCACTGCAATATCCAATCGGCCATGTGCGTGCGCAGATATAACAGGCGGGCTGAAAAGTTCGTAGGCTAACACATAGATGGCGCTACTAGTATCAAATCCATATGATTTCTAGTTAGCCCTAACCTTCAAAAGACGCGTGTATAAATTTGACAGCTGATGCACTATTAGTATCTGAGTTATAGCATTTTGAGTGAAAGAACTTTTGTTACTTTGCAAAAAATGGACAAAAAAGAATTTCGTGTGTTAATAAAGCATTGCTTTTTTGCGAAAAAAAATACTGTTGACACCAAAGTTTGGCTTGATAAACATTATTCGGACTGTGCACCAGGAAAATCAACCGTAGAAAAGTGGTTTGCTAAATTTAAACGAGGCGAAATGAGCACCGAGGACGATGCACGCAGTGGACGCCCCAAAGAGGCTGTTACCGAGGGTAAAATCAAAAAAGTCCACAAAATAATTTTTGATAACAGTAAAGTGAAGTTGATTGAAATAGCTGAGACCCTAAAGATATCAAGGGAACGTGTTGGTCATATCGTGAATGAATATTTGGATATGCGAAAGCTCTGTGCAAAGTGGGTGCCACGCCAGCTCACAATCGACCAAAAACAACAACGGATCGATGATTCTAAGCAGTGTTTGGAGCTGTTCAGTCGTAATAAATCCGAATTTTTGCGTCGATATGTGACGATGGACGAAACATGGCTCCATCATTTCACACCAGAGTCCAATCGACAGTCAGCCGAGTGGACTGCACGTGGTGAACCGACACCAAAGCGTGGAAAGACGCAAAAGTCGGCTGGCAAGGTTATGGCATCAATATTCTGGGATGCTCATGGTATAATATTCATTGACTATCTTAAAAAAGGGAAAACCATAAACAGCGACTATTATGTAGCGTTATTGGAGCGTTTAAAATACGAAATCGCGGAAATGCGGCCTCATTTGAAGAAAAAGAAAGTGCTGTTTCATCAAGATAATGCACCATGTCACAAATCATTGAAATCGATGGCAAAATTCCATGAATTGGGCTTCGAATTGCTTCCGCATCCACCGTACTCTCCAGATCTGGCCCCCAGCGACTTTTTCTGTTCTCAGACCTCAAGAGGATGTTCGCTGGACAGAAATTTTACGCCGATGAAGAGGTGATCGCCGAAACTGAAGCCTATTTTGAGGCTAAAGACAAATCGTATTATAAAAATAGTATCGAAAAATTGTATGACCGCTATAATCGTTGTATCGCCCTCGAAGGGAACTATATTGAATAATAAAATCAAATTCTATCAAAAAAATAATTTTTTCTATGCTAGCCTACGAACTTTTCAGCCCGCCTGTTACGTGACTTTTCTAACTTCAGAGATTCCGGTGCCCATAATCTTGCTAGACGATCGATTTCAACGGGCTTCACTCTTTTTGGACAAAAACAATTTTTTTCACGGATTTAGGCGACTTCGGTATGAAACGAAAGGACTGGCACTCTCTAGGGCTTAAAAAGTAAAAATTGCAGCCGAATCGGAACAGACGGAAACAACAAAATGTTTAAGAAAAAAATCTGACCAAGCGAGAAGATATCGTGCCACCAAAAAATTCTCAAATTGCTAAAATTGTCGGCCAAGTTAAGAAAACATTTGTGGCTTTTCAGAAAGCATAAAATCAAGATGCGTCTAGAAGACCCTATTTGAGTCGCAGAGTCTTAGATTGAACCCCTCTTCTAGGTAGGGAGCAGGTGCATAGCAATGCAAATAAAACGCTGTGCATGGGAAGAAGGTAGAAACAAACTAAAAGATGGCCGGCATACGCGTGTTTATGGTAATTCCTTAAAAATGTTGTTAAGTAAACTTCTTTTGCAAACAAAGTGCGAACCCTTGAGCGCATGAAGTGCTTTCTTGCGTGGCCGATGTTTAATCCATTGATTTTAATTAACTGCATAAATTTGCAAAGGGGAGCAGGGGCGTGGGCTGCCAATTTTCCCCGGCTGAAATTGGAACCAGCCTAGATCCGGCTGTGAATAGCTCCCGCTGGCTACATTGCAGTGAGGCGCTCTGTACGCGATTTGCATACCCCTGCGTGCCTCGTACGCACTGCTAATTGCGCAAATTGCTATTATAATCGCGGCGGCGGCCATAATTTTTAATTCATATGTAGCCATCAGGACGGAATTAGCCGAACACCGGAGCGAACTGTTTTTCGAAAAGCGCGTGGTCACAATGAGCGCCGGGGAAATAATCCATTCACCTGAGTACGCTTAACTGTGCGCCCCTAATGGCAATCGGTGTAATTCTAGTATCATTAACAAAAGCAGCAGCTGGCGGCGGAGCGGCGTGGGGCGGGGGGCTCGCATTACAGCTCCCATCTAAGCCGCTGAGCTGGATCCGTACCAGAAGTTCATGCGGCGTCGGAAACCGACAAAATGTCTTAATTACCAACTCGTGTAAGGAAAGTGCACACCCATCCATTCATCCGTCCTTCCATCGTCAGGTGTTGCAGGTAGCCCCGCACTGCTCAGGTACGGCGGCGAACGGCGGCGGCGCCCCGCATCTGAGCGTACGTATGGGTCGTATGCTGCTGGATCCGAGAGTACGTCGAACTTGAAAAGCTTTCAGTGGCGCGTTTAAATGGGCCCGACAGTTCACGAGGCCCATAAACTCCACTGGAGGTATTTCACTTGCACGTAATTGCACTTGTGCGCCTCCTCCCTGATTCCCTGACAAATCTGACAAAGGTAACAACAGGGGTGGTGGGCTGGGCACGTGTGTGCGCGGCGACATCAAACGGTGGAAGGAGGTGATGGCAGCGTTTATAGGCCGATTGCTTTTAAGTAGGAGAGCCTTGCCGGGGCTTCCACGCAGAATTTATGTCAGCAGGGAGGAACTTCAAGGACCCCAAAAGGGATTTTGCTGGCTGCCGCGCCATAATCTCGTTACGGTCCATCACGGCTGAGTGCCTCTGTACATCATAATCAGCACCCAGCAGCAGCAGGGCACGGTTGCAGCATCCTCCGGACCCGGGGCCAGTAAATTTCTATTACGGTCCCCGGACGACCAAATGTTGCTGGATGCGCTGCCATCGCAGAATCTTTTAATCTCTGCCAGTCACTTAGTCACGTTTCTCATTTGAGACGCTTCTGGTGGCCCCATGGGTGCTCTTCATTAATGGGAAAATCCTGGCCACCTCTTTAAGACACTACCGTCACACTTTTTAAGTGCTCAGTCCTAATTTTGACGTAAAGCGCGCTGTTTCTTCACTATCAGTCCCGAAATGCTGTAGTGGTGCGTCAATCTCAGCTCCGGACCCGGTCCCGAACCCGGGATTCCTTGCAGCTCATGGGGTCAATTCCGGCGGTGCCGGGACTGAATGACTGGCTCGGCTCGCTAAAGCGGGCCGGCATTCCTTCGCCGTACTTAAAAAGATTAAAAATGAAAAATGTCCTCGGCAGTTGATGATAAATTATGAGGAGCCTTTAAATTCTCGCTGTGTACAAGAAATAAATTCGTTTGCCAGCTGTCACCCCGGGGGAAAATTAAAAACGAGGAAAATGAGAGGAAATGAAATAAACCCGAAGCCCCGACTGAAGACTGCGACAACGGCGACGACGATTCGCGGGATGGTGGGAATCTCGAGGAAGGGATGTGCCTACGGTTTTTTTTGTTTTTGTTATTTTTCTTGCTTCCGAAAAGCACGAGACTCTTCTTTTTGCCAGTTGCAATTTTTGAACGCTTTTTGCAAAAATTGTCCAAAGGAAAATAATTGCCTCCTTGTTGGCGGGGAATGGGTGATGGTGTGGCCGTGCTGCGACAGCCCTCGTTACACGACCCGCTGGCGGTGCTTTCTCCGCTTTGCAAGGGAAAGCGTCGCCCTCCCACGTACTGCTTAATCTTCTACTTTAGGCGGCAGCGTCTTCAGGGCTGCTGCCGCCGCCGCCGCGCTGTCGAGATTTTACAGATTTTCCACATAAGTGAAACATAATTAGACACGTTGGCGTGAAAATCTTTTAATTCATGGGAAACGAGGCAATTTTTCTTTTCTCTTTTTTTCGGGAAATTTCTGCGGTTGGAAACAAAAGGTGGAGACATGAGATACTGGCGACAGTTGTAGCATAGACGACGGTGTAAAATTAGAAAGCGATTTCAATTAGGATCGGCACATGGGTGATTTATTGGCAATCATCGGAATGTTTATGTAGACGTAACCTGTAAACAATTGAGCTCGGAATTGCAGGGATAATGGTTGGCACTTAAATGAATGACTTCCAAAATTTTTTTTTTCGAAGCTTATTATGTCTGGGGTGTGAAATGAAAGGTATAGATGGCTTCCTGATTTTTATAGTGCACATAACCGTCCATTGAAGCAAGCATCCATGAAACTGTGGATCGATGTCGTACCACATATTGTCTGTTTAATGCAGCAACATCAACACGTCGTCGAAATGTGCGGACTGAGGCAAATGTTGTCGCTGCAAGTGAAAGTGTGCAAGAGAATTCATATTTGTCGATTCGTCGTCGGTCGCAGCAATTGGGACTTTGCCCATCCACTGTCTGCATAATTTTTCGTAAAGATCTGCACCCGTATTTTCGTTCATTCGCTGATTTTATTCTACAGCAGTTGTACCCCTGACTCATCATTTTATTTATTGCAAAATTGTGTTTGGTAACGCGCCTCATGTTTGGCTTATTTGGGTATGGTAATAAGCAACATTTTCGCTTCTGGAATGAGACATATCCAGAACAGACTACCTAACGTCTAGAAAAATGATCCGTTTGCTGCGATTTCCACACTAGTGGCAGCGTCGGTACTAAATTCTTTCCCAATAGCGATGACCTGGTTTTGATAGCTCGTTGCGGCCATATTTATTCATGGTTTTTTGACAGGTCTGTGCAGTTATATTCAATAAGGTTTGCGATTTTATGGTGACACTTTTCACTTTGATCCAACGCTTGGAAATTGTCCAAAATTATTACGCAAATTCACATTCTCTTGTCGGTACTGTAAGGGCGCTTCGTGCAACAAACGGTCGTCATAATGCTCCTTCTGAGCGCGCTATAAGACGCATAATAACAAAGTTTGAAAGTTAATTCACTCTTCACGACACAAAGGTGCCTGCAAGACAAAGAAATGCCCGAAGTGAACAAATTATTACCGCCGGTCAAGCCAGTGTTCGTGCAAACTCAAATGCGTCTGTTCAGCGCCGTTCTTAATAGATGGGGATCTCCAGGATGACAACCTGGCGAATTTTGCGATTGGATTTGGGTCTGCATCCTTATAAGATGGTATTGGCACAAGAACTCAAGCTAACCGACCATCACATTCGTCGTCAGTTCGCTGATTGGTCACTGGAAATGTTGGAAGCCGACGGCGATTTTCATCGTAAAATCATTATCTCATATGAGGCTCATTTCTGGCTCTATGGATTCGTCAACAAGCAAAATTGCCGCTATTGGAGTGAGTCAAATCCACAAGTAGTTTATGAATCACCATTGCAACCACAAAAATTGACCATGTGGTATGGATTATGGTATCGCGGAATCATCGGACCATATTTCTTTCGAAGTGAGGCAGGAGATGCCATTACCATTAATAGCAACCGCTATAACACGATGTTGACCGATTTTTTTTCCAGAATTTGATGAAATTGATGCGGACGACCTTTATTTCCAACAAGACGGTGCACCGCCTCACACTTCCCGACATAACATGGACTTATTGCGCGGTAAGTTCGGTGAGTCGTTAATTTCCAGAAATGGTCCCATCGCTTGGCCGCCTAGATCGTGTGATCTAACGCCTTTGGATGATTTCCTTTGGAGCCACATTAAGTCGAAGGTTTACAGCAACCATCCTACAACTCTTGAGGGATTGGAAGCCAATATTCGTCGAGCCATAGCTCAGATACCGGCCGAAATGTTGCACAGAGTCATCGAAAATTGGCGGAAGCGGATGAACGTGTGCATCCCCATCCCGCTGGGACATGTAGGAAACGGGGTTGCAGTAGGAAGGTGTTGTAAAATTAAGGAATAATAATTTAATAGTAGCCCGGTCCAGCTAGTTTCTAATAAAGTTTCATGGTCTGCTATGTTGCTAAAATATAGGGAATTGGGAACACCTCGTCGCTCTATTGTGTAGGAAGTTCGGTTGGATTGTGATGAGTTTATCCAAGCAAATTCATTCTTCTCCTTTTGCAGATGAAACTACTTCAGAGACCATATTTCTTTGCTGTACAAATATTGCACGTGTGTCCTTAGTACGGTGTCTTTTCCAGCGTCGATGCAACATGTCCCTAACTTTTCAGAACTCATGCAAGCTGACCGAGATGTGCGACCTGATAATTTTTTAACTGGGACATGCTTGGCGCACAATGCTTGAAGATTGTCATTCATTATATTTAGTTTTTCATTAACGTCCCCGGTAAAATGACCCAAAATTGGCTGACAGAATACGCTTCCTCAAGAACACTCGCAGTGGCTGTTTGTCCGAAGTCATTTTTAAGTATACATGGCAATTGGTGTTTCGAAAATATAAATCGCTTTTGGTGATCAAAAGTTTAAGTTCTGTCGGTCGGTCAGTTTGATTTGGATTTGATTGCTTTTTTGTTTCGCTTCCCCAATAAATTTCGTCGAAACTTGGAAATGTTTGTAGCAAAACGTCATAGACGCCCTTCTCCCGGACATCGTCGCAATAACTCCCTCGAATTGCGGACATGAACAACATAAATCCGCTTTCGAGAAACGAACCAAAAAAATCGAAAAAGAGTCGTCAGAATTGTTTCACCTTTTTCTCCAGCAAGTTGTCGCATAAATGCCTGAAGCAGAAATAATTTGCCAGATATATATAAAGTCGAGCTCGTTTTGGTCGTCTTGCCTTTTAAGAGCGCGCAAAGTACAAACGTGACGAAACCTTTAATCGCCGGTATTCGTGGAATTTATGACAGTGAAGGTAACCGAACCAATCGACCAGGCTACAAAGGCCGACTAACACCACCACCCTCCACCGTTCCATTGGACACAAAGGCGGGCGAGGAGAGAAGGCCAAGATTTAGCTCTGTAATTACAAAACAATTGTTTTTTCTACTTTCGGTAGAATTTTGCACAAAGAAAATGTTGAGGCGAAAAACGAAAGCATTCTTCTCTAAGAAAAATTGTTTCAGTTCACAGCTGCCGCAGCCTTGCCACCGCCTGGGGAGCATTTTGGGATGAAATGCGTCCACTGGCAGTTTTTACGCGCCTTCGATAGTCGCTCCTTTTTTCCTTCGCCTCACCTTTAAAGCAGCTGAGCGAGGAGGAATTTCACTTCAAACAAATGCAAACAATTCGCCCCGAATTTCTGTTTTTGTTATTTTTATTTACTGAGGGGCTCATGGGCAAAGGAGGGAGCAAATTAGTTTTATGATAATTCGGAGAAGTCATTCCGGTAGCAGTCAGCAGCCAGGAGGGGTGCGGTCCTGCACTTCAGTGGAAATTTACATCACAGGGACTCCATCATGATGCCCTCACCGCAACCCTTCATATACGGCCGAAGTTGGGAAAATTTCATTTTAAATAAATCAACCAAATTCACTGCAGTGGGGCAACACCCCCACAACAGCGCCCCTCCGCTCCTGCAACACATTTCGTCTCCGTCTCCTGCGTCGATACCGAGACGCTATCGCTTTGTGTTGTATAATTAATAAGAAATCGATAGGTGGGCGCAGTTCGGTGGCTTGCCACAGTAGCGCTGTACCGCCCGGGCTGCAGCTGTGCAGTCCGTAAAAGGAGACTTTAACTAATTTTAACTTAATCACAATGCGGCGGTGGCAGGTATTGATTTTTAATTACCACCATCTCCCGGGAAGCACGGTCTCCTTCAGTGCGACGCACATACTCGTAGATACTGCCCCCGCTGCACAAAGCACGCCACATGAAAACGCCACACACAGCTGGGTGCAGGGGGCGGCGTCGAAGGGGTGTCTTGGGCTAAATATCATAAAGAACACCTGACGCTAATTACGAAGGTGTTTGAATCCCTAATTGGACACAATTTCGGCTGCCGGTTATTAAAGTGGGCAATTCGGAAAAAATGGAGCATACAGCGACCGGGACAGCAGCAAGTCGTTGATTGTGGTGCGGTGAGGTGAGGGGTTCATGCTACTCCTGAACTACCACCGCCGGAAGAGGTTTATTGGGTTCAGCCATTATGCCTTGTTTGCCACGAGAGTGGTGAAGGAGTGTATTTCCCGCCAGATAACTACAGGTAATTACCAAAGTCATCAGCGGCCGAGGGGAAGACGCAGTGATAGTCCGGCGGCGCGGCGGCGGTGAATCCGAAGACGAAAAGAGCCATTTCCAATCCAATGGGCCGTCAAACTAGGGACCATAAAATTTTTGTAATAATTCCAAAAAACGGGAAAAGACAAAAAGGTCCACGTGATTGGCAGTAATAAAATCGTGATAAGGCCGACGACTGACTTGAATATTTATCTCGTTTTTAACATGCCCGCGAAGAGGAATTAAAGCGCAAAAGGAGAAAACAATTGGGGGAAAAAAAAATCTCATCGCGTATTCAGGCAGGTAAAGAAAGATTATGGCCAGGGACTAGCCCAGGTGAGCACTCACTCGACTCGGCCAGGCCCTGGCGCTGAGCTGGTGCCTGGGCTCGCAGTAGCCCCGAAACGAGCGACAGTATCCGGTGGAAGAAGTGGCACACCGACAAGGCACGGCTCGCGGTATCAGGACCGGCCAGCCGCGGCAAAAACACTTTAAAAATATTTATCCAATGTGACTATGGCTCCGCGGTGCATGAATTCGCCGTGCGTTTTTGATAATGCGACTTTTATCAGCCGGAGAGAGCGGCGAAAAATCGCTGGACGGTGTCTTTTTGCCCTTTTTCACCTGCACAATCAGAGAAACCGCACCACACCACCGGCGACTGCGACGACTACAGCGAGCAGGTGGTTTTTTCTCAGCTCCAATAGACCGACGACCGATTGGTGTTGCATTTTTTGTGCTTTCCAATTCCTCTAAACTGCCGGCCGCCCCGTTTCGCGGTTTTATGCGAAAAGACCTGCCGCGGGGTCTTAGACGGAAGGAAAGGTAGTTCATCGATCGGCCGGCGGCACGGAGATGGCAATTTCGTGGGGTCTTCTACCCGATTGCACTCTTGAGTAGGACCAGGTGGTGGTGGTGTGCAGCGAGGCCGTTATTGTTTCCTCTTTTAATGGTTCATTGCGATTCGGGGTATGAATGCAATTTATGAGTTGCATCCGGTGCGCGATATCAATCTTCGGTGTGCCATGTGGCCGCACCTCGAGGAACATTGTAGGTCAACTCAATGCAACCTTGCGCGTTGCGGTCCAATGTTGCGAGGTGCCAGGGACTAGCCAGCACGGCAAAATTGAATTCAGAAAAAATGTGAAATGCCCTGAAAACCTTATAAAGGGTATTCATATATTTGGCAGCTCACAGCCATATTTGCAAAGCTACATCTGTCATATTTCCCGCGTTTGTCATTATAGTGTTCACAAGCAAGCATGGAAAGTTTATACCTCAGCAACGCATGGTTCCAACAAGGCGGTGCTTCGTCCCATGCTGCTCGCGAAACAATCAACCTACTATACATACTATATGCATTGAACGATAAGTTCGAAAGCTTTGTTATCTCGCTGGTGTGATGTTAAACTGATCACCAAGATTATCTGATTTAACGCCATTAGATTGTTGAAGTTAGATTTCTGGCTTATGTCGATAAGTAGCAAATAATTGATCATCTAAAATACAAGGTATTTGGCTAAGAGGCCAAGTGCCAGCTGTCACATGAAATTCCAACATGCATAGGCATGCATAGGCGATTGAGAATATAAAAAGACATACAGGATCGAACAACGGGTTCCAATTGTTAAAAGGTTTTTCCAAAATCAGTCAACCATTGCGTGAATTTATTCTGGTTTTTTTTTTGGTTGGTTCAAATCCTCACCATATACACGAGACACCACTTCAGAAAGTCAAGGCAATATATCATTCGAGAACACTTTTTTGAAAATGATCGTGAAACACCAGTAACCGCAAATCCTGAGCGATATCAATAGCATCTCCGGAATTCATTGACCCCGAAAATTGAAGAACTTTATGCGACATAACAACATATGTTTTCGACAAGACAGTGCTACTGCCCTTACGGCGCACATTTATTTATTTATTAATTATCAACAGGTACATAGACCATCTGACATTAAAAAATATTATATAATAACATATGGCAAATAAAATTTTAAGAAAAGCTTTAACAAACAAATTCTTCTAATTTACAAATAAACTTTTTTTCAACGTTAATCGATTACAATTGATGTCGATGAAAGAAAAAGAAGCATTGTGTAATGCAATGTAACATCTAGACACGGGAAAAAATGGTTCAAAAGAGCCATAACTTGTCCTGTGATAATTATAGTATAGAAAATGTTGTCCTCTAGTTAAGCGAAGACGTGAGTTTATATTAATAAGGTTTAAGATATTGGGTGAATTTACAGCGTCAGTAACGATATCATGCATACGTATAACACTTGCTACCTCTATGCATTTAGAGTGAGACATCAAATCTAAGAGCTTTAATCTGTCCTTGTAAAGAGGAAGATTACAGGGATCATTCCACGGTAGATCCCGAAGGGCAAAGTATAGACCGCTTATGTACTGCCTCAATACGGTCGATGTTGACTTGATAATGAGGCATCCACACTATTGACGCGTATTTCAATATAGTTTGTACGAAAGCGCAGAATAGAATCTTGAGGAGATAAGGGTCAGCTAGATTCTTAGACCAGCGCTTAATAAAACCGAGCGTTGAATTACACCGATTTATAATGTTATTAACATGAACTCCAAATAAATATTCGATGGCTTTGTCGCATAAATCTGGCTGAATTTGCTGCATGGCGGCCGTTATGTTGACTTTGAGGGCATCAATTGTTTGCGATTTATTCGCATAAACCTGAGACTGAAGATAGCCCCAAAGAAAGAATTTAAATTAATCGTTAAATCGCACGATATCGGTGGCCAGTCTCAAATCGCTCGTGCAAAATGTCCATCATGGCATGCGCTGTGTGGCACATAGCTTCGTCTTGTTGGAACCACATGTCGGTGGTATCCTTGTCATCCAGTTTAGGCTAGAAGAAGTTGCTTATCATCGATCTATAGCGCTCGCCGATAACTTCGCTAAAGATGATTTTTTTTGGCGAAATGTGAGTCAAATTTCAATACGTGCGAAAAAAAGCCGCGGCGGACATTTAAACACGTTATATTGTATACTTAATATCATAAAATATTCTTTCAATAAAAATAAAAATGGAGAGAATATTTACTACACAACTTGTTGTACTTATATTTAAAAGTCGAGCGTTCTTATTGAAACACCCTATACTAGGGAAGATCTACCTCAGTTTGATAACCGGCATAACGCTTCTCAATGGTGATGAATCTGTACTACGATTATAGCGGATTCAAACTTGGCTGATGTTAGATTTTAGAATTCTAATCAGATCATCATTCAACTGAGCGAAACAGAAATAGAAATAGACCTGCATGTCATCAGCATATATGTGCATTATTGAATCTGTCGTAAGTACTCATTAATAAAAGTGCTTAACCAAAGACGGCCAAGTATTGATCCCTGGGGGATACCACAACGAATTGAAAGAAGTAAGTAAGAAAATTGTCAGTTTCAGATGCCGACAGTCAGTAGTAATGAATATGTATTAGGTGTACAAATAAGTTTCCGCGGTTTTTTATAAAAAATTAGGAATTTATTGTGAAGGAACAGTACATTACGTTTTATTCAAAGTATTTTCCATCATTTGCCACTACTTTTCCCCATCTTTCTGGCAACATTCGGATACCCCGTCGAAAAAACTCTTCATCTTTTGACGCTATCCACAAATCTACCCAATTTTTGGTGTCTTCATATGATGTGAAGCGCTGCTCAGACAGACCATGTGCCATCGACCGGAACAGGTGATAATCGGAAGGGGCTAAGTCTGGTGAATACGGCGGGTGGGGTAAAACTTCCCAGTTGAGTGTTTCCAAGTATGTTTTTACCGGCGCCGCAACATGTGGACGAGCATTATCGTGTAAAAGAATAATTTTGTCGTGTCTGGAGTAGTAATGGGCGCGTTTTTCCTTAAGTGCCCGACTCAATCTCATCAATTGTGTTCGGTAGAGAGCTCCAGTAATGGTTTCGCTTGGTTTCAGCAATTCATAATACACGACACCAAGCTGATCCCACCAAATACACAGCATGAGTTTTTTTCCATGAATATTCGGCTTAGCTGTCGATGTTGATGGTTCGCCGGGCTTAACCCATGACTTTCTCTTCTTAGGATTATCGTAGTGAATCCATTTTTCGTCACCAGTGACTATACGATGCAAAAAACTCTTTTTTTTAATCCTGGCAAGCAGCATTTCACTCATGCATAATCGGCGTTCAACGTCTCTCGGCTTTAGTTCATATGGAACCCAATTTCCTTGTTTTTGAATCATTCCTCACGATTTTAAACGATGTGAAATTGCTTGTTGAGTCACTTGTAATGTAAGTGCAAGTTCTTTTTGCGTTTGGGACGAATCTTCCTCCAATAGTACTTCTAATTCCATGTCTTCGTACACTTTCGGCCTTCCACTGCGTTCTTTGTCCTTCACGTCAAACTCACCGTTCTTAAACTTTTGAAACCATTCCTGACAACTTCTCTCACTTAAAGCAGCTTCACCATATGCTTCTAGAAGCAATCGATGCGCCTCAGCTGCAGATTTTTTCAAATTAAAAAAGTAAATCAAAAGTTCCCGCAAATGATGCTTATTCGGCACAAAACTTGACATTTTTGCACGAAAAAAATTACGTGATGCTGATACGGAATCACTAGTACTTTAAGGTTATGGTGTTGCCGGATGACGAAACTTGGGATATTACGTTTTACATCTGACAATTTCTCCATAACCTTCTGGTGGGGCCATCTTTTGACAAACCGCGGAAACTTATTTGTACACCTAATATATCATATAGTTTTCGTTTTGACAGTTCGTCATCTTAAATTCGTTGACTTTAAACGACAAACTTGAAATCAGTCACCCCGAAAAGCCGCATGCATCACTTTTAAAGAAAATGTCATGAAGGTTACATTTTGTCGGCAGATTCTCAAATGAAGTAATTTATTTTTCATTCGAAACGAAAAAAGAACGATTCAGACTTAACGGCATGTAACGTAATGAAACGAAACGGAAGCAACACCAGAAAAAAGGAAACTGCAACGACACGTAACAACATCGGGGCAGCCTGTCGCATTCGCTGCAAACTATTCAGACCGGCAACGATTTGTTGTTGGATGTCAGTCTGTGAGGGAACTGATTTCTGACATACTTAGATTCGAAAAAGTTGATTATAATTTGTTCAGATAGTGTCACTTCGTTGCCACTTTGCGCCATTTCGTTACGTCCGGAAGTACATCCGATACAAAATTTAAAACAGTGTTTCTGACTATGTGGGCCAGAGACAATTAGTCTGACAGACCGACAGAAAATCACTGCCAACTCTCCACAGGGAATAATTTTTATGAATTTCGGTGCAAAACCCTAAAAAATGTTATTAGTCCCTAAATTTACCGTCAGGTGCTAAAAATCGCTTGTCTGTCGTGACTACTCGTTTTACAACTTCAAATCTGCCCTTCCTCGGTAGGATTTTTACACAAGAGCTGCAATTAAATATTTTCCAATTAAACGCGCAGAGGTCAGCCCAACCTCATACCGCCTGTGACTTCTCGGCAGAAAGACCTCTGGACCCGCTGACACCTGAGCATCGCTCCTTCAAGAGGCGCAAATTACCCGCCATATATCAGCGCGCAAAGAAAACTTTTGCAACGGAAAGGTGCTGCTTGCATTGCCTAGAAACCCCCGTCCAGTACCTTCTCCGGAGAGCGGGGATTTACGCATTTCTGCAGATTTGCTTTTTATGGCGGGCAATGGTGGCTGATTAGGGGCAATAATGGCATAAATTTTTCTTTTCTGCTTGGCTTAATTCAGGTGCATTTGATACCGTCGGTAGCGGGTAGAGTACCTACCCGGGAAGCAGTACCAAACAAAAACTGGCTGTGCCCGTCCGTCAGCGACGGTATCGGCGGCCGTTTCCCCGAACAGAAAAGGGAAATGCCCAAGAAATGTATTGAGACATGAGGAAATAAGTTCTAATTATCGCAAAAAAGCGGTTGACGATGCCACCGTATACGGGCCCGGATGGTGTGATTGTATCTCGCGGGACAGCGAACAATAATAGCGCGCTGCTCGGAACGTATCCGCGTATCAGACCGGGACCGAGGCCGGGAGCGGGACCATCCACAACTTCTTTTAGTTTATGGGGGCCACGCCGCGCCGCGCCGTACCTATGCTGTGCCTGTGTGGCCTGTGGGACGAGAGACTGGCTATGCTAACTCGCGGAAAATGTTGTTATTTTTACAGCCGCTTCGCACTTCAGTTGCACCGAGCGGTACCTGAGCGGTGGCCTGCCAGAAGACAATGGACCGGGTTTTTTCTTTTAATAACTCACCCGAAGTACATGAGACAGCCCGGCCCGGCCGCTCAAAATGACTGCCAACTGGTTCACTGTAATTCCTGCAGCAATTAACCTTTTCAGGTCGTTTATGCCTCTGCCGTTGTGCAGCGGCCGCCGTATGTTTGCGGCCGCTGTAAATGCCGGACGACTCAAAAGGGGCGGGTTCCAGGGTTAATGCTTTCGTGAATATCAGAAAATTTCGGGGAAAATGATTTTGTTGTTCTCCGGGCCGGGGTCATCCACTCCGTGCCCTCGCAATCAATGGAGGATCTGTCTGAAAAGCGGGCGGGTAGGCATTTTCATTTCATTTCCATTTTAAATCGCAGAGGGCGTCCGGGCTCCCATTAAAGGCTTTTGGGGATTCCCCCCGGGTCGGTGGGACTAATCAAGAAGGGACCTGGCCCGGCTGGCAGTGCGGCAGCACAATCATTCCTGGGTGTGGTGCCGGGCAGCCACCGCGGCGGGAAGTTGAAAAAGACATAAACTGCCGTTTGCTGGGAAATTGTTAATTATTTGCTCGCCTCGTACTCACGTCCAAATAGACAGGCTGTCTACACGGCCCAGGTAGCTCCGGCTTGGACGGCTTGTTGTTGGCGTTGGGGCTCTTTCCCTTTCGTTTGCTTCCCGTCTGTGCAGAGCCCGGCGAGGCAATGGATTATTGAGATAAGCCGTGCCGTGCTGTGTCGAGGCGCGGAGATCTCATTCCATGCACTGGCACAGCACAAGTGCCGATGTGTAATCACCTGCCTACTTACCCACCTCTCCTCGTCATCAACAATCGTCAGTCAGTCGCAGGTACGGGGGGCCAGGGCTCCAATGGGTGTATGGGCTGCTCCGTGGCTACTGGCAGCCGCCGCCGGATGGCCGATGGACGGGCGGACGGACGAACGGACGGACGGCGGGGTGATCGCTGCCGCCTAGGCCATAGAGGAGCGCTCTCAGCCTCATTTTTTTACGACTGCCATAAATTACTCGCAATTACGTCGTTTAATTCCCATTTCCATTAAATTATAGACCCGTAAATTACACTCGGAAGCTGACTGATATCACATGGGTCTTGCGGCCTCTGCATAGGAAGGCTCTCCCGGAATTTTTGGATTCTAGCAATGCACCGCCACAGCCGGGTCAAGCCGACAAGCCGGCGGCAGCGTGCATAGCGTAGATTGCATAGATGGACGTGCATTTGCAGTAGCAGCCCGACAACCCAACGAAAACTGGGCAGTTTGCTAATTTTCAAGTCTCTGCCAAATTGCTGAAATTTAGGCAAAGTGGGTAGAATAATGGAAACGGAGTAAAAACATTTTGTTTTACGAACTACAGGCTCTTAAGCACCAGCAAATTGAGCGCATGCATCTGAGGTACACACACAGGTAGGTAGGCCCGTCCGGAGTGTGAGGCAACTGGCACAAATTGTCTCGGGCTCAGAATTTAAAAAAAAAAGTTTTATGGGCAATTTTTATAATTTCTCAATTTGAATCCCTGAAAAGTCAGCAAGCTGCTAAAGGCCTTTGTAATTCTGTCAGGTCAATCAATGAGCGTGAATAATTGGTTTGATGGTCCTAATTCGACCAATTTACGCCAAATTTGTCTGCTGTTTGGTCCAGTCGTTTAGGGTCCTTAAGGGTGGTGACGGTAAGCGCAGTCAACCTTGAATTCAAAATTACACCAAAAACATGTTTCAGGTTTTATTGCCATTGTTTGTAAACACACCTATTCAGCACAATTCTGACCACATCTACATATCCACTAGTCTAGAAGCAGTCGAATATGCGGCCGATTCCTAAATGCACCTTTCCTAATGCTATTTCGGATTTCAGACCCACCTCCATTTTTCCGGCGGTTTCTAAGGCATTTGAAAGGATTGTGAAGCACCAGATTTTGGAAAATATTCGGGGCCAGCATCAATCTGGGTTTCGGGAGCACCATAGTACTACGTCGGTTTTGTTAACATCGACGCCAAAAAGGGAACTGTTATGGTGCTCCTTGATTTCAGTAAGGCATTTGATAGCCTCGACCACTCCTTATTGCGCTGCAAGTCTTCGCCTTCTCATGTTGTGCATGCAACCTGATATCGTCTTATCTGGCTGATCGTATGCAGTGTGTCTCAATGGGTGACTCCCTTTTCTCGCTTCTCACTACTAATACAGGTGTACCGCAGGGTTCGGTGCTTGGGCCTCTCCTTTTCAGCCTTTACATTAACGATTTGCCTGCAGTGATCCGGTTGTATGTTATGTACATGTTTGCGGATGATATTCAGGTGTATAGCTTCGCTCTGCTCCATAATATGGGACGCTGTGTTGAGGGAGTCAATGGTAATTCTAATGGCTATTTCCAGCTGGGTTGCTAAGTAACGATTTTAGGCCACTTTTTAATTAACTAAAACCGTAACCTGTTTAAAGGCATTTGTTTGAGTTACAGAGTGCTAGATTAGAAGTAGTGACAATCTTTTTCCTTAACATTAATGAAGTAGGTACCGGAGCTTATAAATTTTACTAGGTGTAACTTAGTTCAAATAATTTTTATCTAAAGCCTTGGTATGTTTTTTGTGGCCTGACTGTTAATACTGAGACAAAAATAAGTCAATTTCAGGATATCTGGTCCTTGTAGTGTCAAAATCCTGGGCCTATACAACATGTGTTTGTGTCTGGTGTTAGGCCCTTTTCACACAAACGGTTGCAATATAAACGATGTCGTATGAAAAGTAGTGGTGTATGAGCTGATAAGGGCGCTTTCACCTTTGAGGAGAGAACTAAAGGAGATGACATCCCATAGGAATGCATATGAACGACAGCGTAGCCAACAAAAAATCTTCTTCTTGAATTTATATTAAATTATTTGCCTTGGCGCAAAGATGTAGTGACCCTGGGTAAATGTACTTGCTCAACAACAACGGCGTAAACAATTTTTAACGCAAACTGGCCAAGAAGAAGATCAAAATTAGCTGCGTTTTTGTCCGAACATGTTATTTCCTTTAGTTCTCTCATCAAAGGCTTTCACACAGCACGGCGACGGCGTTACCGTACGACAGCCGTGCACATCCACAGAACGCACGGTTTGTACACGGTGACGGCTGACACAGTGGTGCATTGCTTAGCATATCTGTGTGTTCACACGACCAAGGCGTAAACAAGGTATGGTCGAATTTTTCTCAGTGGAGCTAGAATTCAGTTAAGCTGTGTTTTCTGCCTGCAAACCGTCCACAATGGAGTTGGTTATGGGGATATGTGGAGGTTGTTAGAAAAGCTTAATTTTTAGTTTTTGAAGTCACAGACCTTGAGCTTTCGTCGCCATATTAATTATAGTAGAAAGATCGTATAAATACTTTTCGAGTTGTTGCGAGAAAAGGTTTAAAAACTGTAGAACAAAAGTCAGTTTTTCGAATTTATCTGCTTTTGGGTAACCTGCATTAAAAAATATATCCATGTAAAAGCTGTAGACCACACAATCCGCTATAGCTTCCATATAAACAATTGTTCACTGCGACATAAGGTTAAGCTTCTAGACGGCGCAAAGTTGCAAAATCTTCCTTTATGTTTGGAAAGAAATGGATGAACCCATAGAAAACTCATTCATATTTTCTATAAAGACGACATTGTCGTCGTTTTATGTATGTATATAAAAACTTTAAAATAATTTTTTTCCGATTCATTTTGAACGCACTAATTTTGTTGATATTGTCCGCAATACTGTCCATGTATGGCAAGCCGTACTCAAAACGTGCGCGTTTTAAAGCATGTCTCCCGTCCAAACGGCCCCCGGCTATGCTGCAACCGTCTCACAGTGGGGCAAAACCCGATTTCGTGGCCAAAAATCCCAAATTACCTAAAATTACCTATATGAGGGTTTTCGAGGTCGCTGATTACGAATCTGATTTGTAATTTTAATTTTATTGGTTTTTTTTAAATTTATGCATTTATTATGGAGTAATTTGATATAGGTAAAGTGGTAAAAGATTAAGTCATGTATATGTTATCTAATTCTTTATTTACTCCTAGTAACAAAAATCTTGTGTGTCATATTCATCAATGTTCGAATCATTCGATTCGGATTCTGATGTTGACCCACTTGTATCTAAATCTAAAGCGTTCCTTGTCTCTTGTCTGGTGGCTTCAGGTTGTATAGCTTCTTGATGTAGAGATTTTGCCGGTCTCTGGGGCAATTTCCTGATGCTCGAGAGAAATGGATCCGATGTTACTAAGAGCCTATTAAAAATGTCTCTCATATTTGATTCTCTAGAGCATTTTCTTGAATGATGTGATCTGAAGTTACGGACTTTACCATCTATCATAGTAAACGACATACAATAAGTTACTGAGATGGATTTTCCATGTTGTTCAGTAGTGTATGGTGCAAGACTCTCAATCTGCTGTTCAATTTCGGTAACTTCTTTCCGTGTTGACTGTACATCTTCATGTACAAACTGCAATCGTATTGGTCTGCAGAATCGAGGAGATGATGGTCTAGGATTTTTCCACACAATAGTTGCTTCATCCGTCTCGTTGTTGTGTATTAATTGTAAAGGTACCAGAGAAGTATAAAAAATGCTTTCATCAGATTTTCCATCCTCAGTAAATGTTTGTTTATAAACACTTTGACCGCTGCTTCCATCACATCCCCATTTACAGTGAAGTACTAATTTTTGCAGAATTTCCGAATTTAGGGTATCGATGACATCAGCCTGAAGTTGTAAAATTCTATATGTGGTATGATCAAGTAGAGCCTGTAGTTTAATTTGTGCGGACGACTCAGTAACATTTGTGTACATAACTGATGGATAACAACGATTTATAGCTTTTTTTACCTCATGGTATGATGGGTATAATTTGCAATTATGTGCTCTAGCTGCATTTCTTGATAGTTGATAAGAGCGCTTTGATTCTCCTTTCTCTATCATTAGAGAAAGTGCTTCGTCTGGGGTTAAAGGTACTTCATTTTGTGACCGAACAGCAGATACATATTTTGAGGCTCTTGTTGGGCTTGTTAACGTGACATCTTTAAGAACTTGAGCAGCATGTACTTGACCAGAACTCCTTAAACTCATTTGAGCAGCATACGCCAAATCTTCTGTAGATAAAATATAACGTAGAAAATCGATTTTAGATAAAAAGTGTACAATTTTTTTAGGTTACTTGTGGCGAGATTTAAATATTACAGACATAAAATGAGCAATAACTGCGCATAACCATATATTCTACATACCTCCAGAAAGTGATTCCATTTTGCCGAATTCCAATTGAATAGTTTCTTCAGTTTCACAGCACTTCAAACCAGGCAAGAATTTTTCGACGCGTACCGAACGGAGGCTGAATGTCGACTGATGTCGAGTCGAGGCGACCCTAGAAAAGGTATATACCTGCCCGGTCCGGAATTTTGTTCTAGGACTATCCGTAAACAAGATTTGAATGTATATAGACGAATATATACATATTTTTGGGATTCTGCCCCACTGTGCGTCTGTGTGTGAAAATGGCCTTACCCCAGCGGGAAATTTGGTAAGGAAACAGGGAAGCGGGCTTAGAATCAGTAAATTTTATGAGAGAAAAATATGCTGCTTCCCTGTTGATTCCGGGAAACGCAGGTATGCATCACCGAATTGAGGTTGCTGCGAGCGAACCTTCTCGCTCTTGTTTTTAAGTCATAAAAGAAAACAAAACGAAATCTTGCTCATTCCTGTTTGATCTTTTTGTGCAGTACACAGCCGGGCAAACCCGGCTCTTTTGACTCCCGAGTGCTCCTCAGGTAGATTTCAGAGCTTCTCATTGCTGCTGCAAGTGTAAGCGAGAAATACATACTCCTGCCGTGAAAAATTACTTGTGCGGCACACAGGACACAGATAACCTCCTTCTCACTTCTTACTCACTTCTACTCATTGCGTTAATGGAGCGACCCAAATTGCACTCAGGTATACGGCTCCCATGAAGTCAAAGTTTGCCCAGCTCTGCAGTAAGGTGCGTTTTTGGTTTTGCGTTCTATTGGGTGTTTCTTTTTGCGTTTTTGCGTGTTTTTAATAATAAAATCAGTTTTGTGCTTTCATTTTTGTTCGCCTTTTGACCTGTCCTTGATCTTTGACTTAAAACGAAAAACATGTCATGCATTAGAGATTATACTTCCATAGAAGCAAGCTGGGAGCAGTATGAACCACATTCCATGTGCATTCCGGAGAAGCTAGGACATGCAATGTTAAAAAGACATGGAGTGTCCAACGGAAGGGAATGCATCCATAGTTTCCCAGGAGTTGCTTCCGTTTGCATCTTGGACTGCTTCTTTTCCCGCTGGGACTGAATAGGCATTGATAACGTTTTTCGTCTGGCGACAAAATAACGGCATGTTAAATGTCATCAATTTTATGTTGTCTAATTTTAAGGATTCAGGATGTTCCAATGTAGCAGACAAAAGTTATGAAAGAACTTCATCAGATTGTCGTAAAAATTATTACTGGCAGTTGTCAAGTGCTTGACTCCGAAAAAAGTTGCGTGCAGAATTTAGTGCCGACATATAACCCACAGAGGGCATGCGGATGGGATGGCTATAAAAATTTTTTCGCCTAAATTTTATTTATTTTGTTTTTTTCACTGAGATAATCGTTAAACCGCGTCATGGAAGAGTTCGGAAAGTCGTTGCAACTTTCGTCGGGGCATTATGAACAAAAGTTATCCTTTCGCAAGAAGAGTTAGTTGCATAATTTATCACCCCTCCTTCGGAACTCCAAAAGTCGTTATTGAAGCAGAGTGGAAAGCCAGAAAACAAAAACGTCCGGGAATGGGGTCGAAAGCTTTACGAGGCATCTAAGGGATGGAATTTCCGCAGATTTGTATTAAAACTGATTACGGTGGAACTGAAATCAATGGCGAACAAGCCATTAGCTCATACCTTTGCGGTGAAAGGTCACTTGCTTGTGCTCCTCCGGATATTATTGCTATTTCTGCTTGCACATAATTGGAACTTCTTGCCATCCACTCCTGCAATATGAAGTTCTTGCTGAACGTTGCGATTCGCAAAGGGTGAAATGATAGCCCCGCGCGCTTCCTGCGCCCCGCCCTCCACTGTGAAAAGTAAAATTTATAGAAGTTGCTGAGCAAGCAACAACAGAAGCAGCCGAACCAGTGGCCGACTCGAGCCAATCGTATCATCTCAATAAATAATAAAAGTTTCCTCCTATCGGCGAACCGCAGCAATTCGAAGATAATAAATTATTACGGCGGAGCTTCATCATTCCAATCATCTTCAGTTGTCCACTTATCCACAGGAAGTTCATTCCAACTCCCCCTAAAGCCCCCCACGGCATCCATCTGCCGGAACCTCCTCGGGGTAGTCCCACATCCGTTTTTGGCCATCATCAGTTTTTCCCGAAAAAGAAATCCTTACCGACTGGTCCTGGGTGGAGTGGGAGACTGTGACTGGGCCCACGACATCTTTGAAGTTTCACCGTCGCATGAGTCGTGGACCGTGGCCCGATATCGGCACGTTTACTATGTGGGGCAAGATAAGGTATTCCCGAAAGAAGAAAACTGAAAAACAGGAAGACGGGATGAGGAAGGAAAGAAAGACGAAAACCGCAAGAGATACAATTTCCTTGCGTAATAAGCACCGACAGTGCTGCGCTACCATCCCGGCACGACCAGTTGGATTACATCCCAAGCCGCCGTGTCGTCGTCGCCATCGCCACCACCAGAGCCGCACTATACGCCATACGGGGCCCCGATGCGATGGGCCTTCAGTGCCTTCAGTAAATAATTGCGGAAGTCATTTTGGGGATTTCTTATCGCCCTGCCAAATGTCGGTAAGTCCGGTTGTCGCATGACTGGCATTTGCTGATTACAACTTTGCCTCCAAATACGTTTTCCCGTCTGAGGTGCCTCGGCTACAGGCGCCCTCGACTGGAAGGGATGGATGGGGGCTTCGAGATAAAGCCTTTGAGGGCTCCGAATCGGCTACTGCCACTGCCGCCGCTCCCACTGTCCCCGCGCAATTGAGACTCATTTGTCTCAGCAGCAGTTGTTGCCGATCAGAAGTACGAGTAGTGAGTGCCTTTAGTTCGCCGGAAATTCCTTTGTGCGGCCGAAGGAGATTTTCTGACGATAGCCTGCTTGAAAGGCTTTCTTAGTCAGCAGCACAGATGTTGTCTCCTTTGAGGAGCATTCGGTTGATCAGGGCCGTCGGGGAGCCGAGCAGCAGTAGCTTAGCCGGGCGAGAGAGCCTGCAAAGTCTTAGCCGTGCAACTATGTGTTGTGCTCCGCTACTGTGCCCCACCGGGGACAGATGAGAGCCGGGTGAACGGGTTGAATGCCTCCGTTACCTCGGTTTGGCCCCGCTTGGAACGGGTGCGGGACGAATAATTTAACCTTTAATATCCTCCTTTAAATGGGATCCGCACACAGCTGCTATGGAGGTTAATCCAAAAATCAATATGACACAGCAGTCAGACTGCATCTGCCCTGTCGCCCCAAGCCCCCGTCAGGGTGGGGGCGCAGTGGCACATTATTCAGAGCGCTCTTAACTATGCAATGGGCACGACATGGTAGTTGCTGGTTGCTGGCGCTGCTGCTCGACGAGCTTTGGGATGTGCTTAGATATACCCGATCAGGACCCGAGCGGAGCTGCGCTGCTACTGCTGCTGAACATGCCTGAGGGGGGTGCGGTGCAGACGTGGGGTTCCGGTGCCTGTTGGTCCCCGCATTGATGTAAATGCGCTCGGAATAATTTTACATTATAATGGAAAAAGCGAAGAAAAAAGCCGTCCAACATGTAAAAAACATGCCTATGTCAAAAGAGATAGGAGCCCGGTAGCCGGATTTGAAAATGGGCCCCAGTACCAGCAGCAGAGCACCAGAGCTTCAGTTCCAGTAGCGGTAACAGCGGCAGCAGCCAGCCAAGCTGAGGTGGCCCCGTCGCCGCGGCCTGGACGGGATGTATGCTCACATAAAGCACACACCACGGAAGCGGCCAAAGTGAGTTTAGGGCTGGGGTTGTGGCAACCCGGGGGTCATGCTGGGAATATTACCTTTTGCGATGAACGGATAGCATTAATATTAAACAACTGAAAACGTTGACTCGAAATCATATCCGCTTGCATACGAAATACCCTCCGCCAGTCCCTCCCGGACTCAGCGCTCTGTGTATGGTACACAGGCGGCCCCGCACCGCAACAGCCAACGCACAGATTTTTTTTTGATTTTGCTTCTTCACTTTTTTTTTAATTTCATTTCATCTGTTTGTAGCCGCTCGTGGCCTCATTAGTGCCCCACATGAAATATGCATAGAAACGCATATCCGCGCTTTCCGCGCTTAGAATACATCCGGCCTAGAGCTAACCAAGAGGCGCTCTTGGCACCGCTCGCTCGGTTCGATTGATGGACGAGGTATGGGGCACACTCAATTGCCCGCCTCTCAGCGATTTGATGAATTTTTGCACAAAAATTTTTGTGAAAATGTTTGCCCGGACAAAGACGGATGGACGGATGGACGGATGACGGCCGTGGTGGCGCCTTTGATCTGAGCTGAGCTCAGATATATTTTTTTTCGCCGAAATGCAAACAAGGAACTGGGGAGACTCCGTTTTGAAGCTGAAAAGGTTTTAATTTCTTTGAGCGACTTCTTCCCGGATGCACTCAAATAGTTGGAGAGCTTTTCGGACTGAATGTTGCTTTGAAGGAAAGTAGAAGCGGGAAGTGTGGGCTAACTCATAATGGAATATTTTTAGTGCAAGACAAACTTTATGCGTTGCTTGGGGACGGTATTGTATACGGACTGAAAGATGCTTCAAAATATGATGTCTACTTTTTTATTTCTTACTATGCGTTTACCTAAGCTCCCTAGCTTTTGGGAAAACACCAAAAATGGGAGAGCTCCAAAGGATACTTTAAAAGATGAGGAATCAATTCATTGCCTTGGAATCAAAAAACTCAACGTCACATTGCGTGGGCATATGAACATGTGGGCTAATTTGGGAAGTACATAGGTAAGCAAACTTGGACTTAGACTCGATCTCTGTGGTACATATAAAGAAAAGAGCAACTTAAGCGAATGACGCAGTTGATTTCGACAAAACTGGAAACGTATTCCAAGGAGGACCTTCAGATTCTATTTTTAAATAGCTGCTCTTGTACTACGCAAACACATTCCTCGTTATCCTCAAGGACATAAGTCAAAAGTAAACGAGAATACTTTGTTCTTCCGCAGCTATTTAGTACATAACTCCCCATCACAAGCTTTTGTGGGGCAGGAGCCAATAAAACGTGCCCCGAAAAAAGTGAAATTCATTCTTTCCTTCCAAGGAGAAAAAAACAGAAGGAATTCTCTCCATCATTTTGTTTCCTTTCTTTTAATCCTCCACCTCCTTTCACTAGAATGTGCCAGAAACATGAAAAACATTTAGCAGAACATAAAAGAATTTCACAGCACCATCAGTCAGGCCGAATAACTTTTGTGTTTCCTTGGAAAGTATGTAGTTCCATGCGAAATTAAGTGTGGAAAGGCAAAAATTATGGGCCGCAAGGAATCAAAGAAGTTCCCTGAGGTTTGCTCGCCCCTGCCACCGTCTCCCTTCAGCCATATCGCCCTGCTTCACCCGTCGGGTGTGCCGCTTCTTGTCTATGAGGTGGTGTGTCGTTTTGTTTCGTCATCCTCACCCGGAACGAGTGAAATTTCCGCCTGGTTCTTTTCGTTTGTTCGGACTGGAAGACTAGTTGCCCGGGTGGAACGGTGAATGTGTACTGGACTCTGCTATTCGTCATTCCATTTTAATCCTCTAAACCGGAGTAGACCTAATTCGTCTTCTTGGGTTAGGCGGATATGTTTTTGGAATTTAAAACGTTTTTTGTTCCATCACACCCCTCCACCGGTTTGGTGGTATTTTCTTCTGGATAGAGTCCAGAGCTACACAGAGGCTTTACCACTTGCCGGTATGCAAGACTGAGCAGAAGAACTCCCTCTCTGCATGGTGCCGGTCGCCACAATAGAAAGGAATTCGAATCCATTTGCGAAATTTTGGACAGACTAAGCTGCTGCATACCTGGTCTGATCTCGGAGGACAGGGATGCCTTTATTTTGTTAGCCAGAGTGCCTAAGCCAAATTCAGTAGCCATAACGGTTCGGTGGGCCGGGCCGTACTGTAACACTGCCGCAGATTTCCGTGACATCCACCCATCCCTCCCAGTCCAGGAAGATTAAGGAATTTGGCAAATTAAGTGGAGGAAAATTTCCTAATTACGAAGTTATTTTCATACTTTTCGACGATGGTAGCTTTCTCCGCACCTATGTACATCTCGCTGGGAGGGGCGCGACGCCGTGTAGGCTCCTTTATTCCTGGATCCAGGGATTCTCCCGGCCCTGAGCCAGTCAGCTAAGTCACCTTCCCACCATCCCTCCCAGCTGTTACAGCGATTGTCGCCGCTGTCGTCGTCGTAAAGTGATTCACTTGCCAACAATGGATGGGAAGCAATTTATATTTGAGCAGCCGGCACAGGCACAGGAACAGGCACAGGGCTCCTCTGACTCTCTCCTCCATTCTTACTGCTTTGTCATAGGTTTCCGCTTTAGCCCGGGGAATTGGGTTTTGTTTCGATGATACTTGGAAAATTTTTTTTTGATGAACTCCGCCCCATGCCGGGCTGGAGTGATTCATTTTGCGATATTTTCATGTGTCCCTTCGAGAGGACTGTTTTTGTGCCATTCAGCAGTTACTAGGGCGCCCGTGTTCCACACTTAAACCGAAGAGCTATTTTGCGATTCGGTAGCGAAAATAACATTTTCTCGCGAAATCCGGTCGGTTGCTTACGAAGGAGCGGGAGTGGGGGAGGGGTGTTATAAATTAAATGCCACGCTGTCTCCCCGCAGAACGTGTCTTAACACTAATTCACACACAAAACACGTGCCTGCTATACGGTTGGGGCTATTTTCGGCGTTTCGCTTACGTACGTGAGCCGAAGCGAGCGGGCAGTACGAGTACTAGGTCCAATATTTGCCCGAGATGCGGCTATTACCCCGAAAATCGCTTACATAAGAACTGCAGAAAGTCACTTTTCGCCAAATTAGCTCCTACCTGACTAAAAGCCTCTAAACTGTCCCCCGCAGCTGGCCATACCCATCCGGGTATGCAATTAAGTTGACAAATAAAAACTTGCGCTTCTGCAAAACAAAAAATCTAATCTCGGAGGTTCGCTTACCTTTCAAGCTATCCGGATTTAAGGTATGCGCAAACACACACACACACACACACACTGGCACGCAAAAGCGCGGATAATAGCTAACTTAGAGGCAAATAGGCGAATTCGTTGTTTCGCACGCCGCTATCAGCGGTACGGATCGCGGATACGTTGAAAGAAAATTCCGCACCAAATCGAAATATTCCCACGGATTTTCGGCGAGAAACTGAAAATTTTCCTGGTCATAGGTGGCATAAGCGAAAAAGCACTGAAAGTAATTAGACGATTTCAATGTCACGCCGAAATGGCTCAAGATGCAAATCATCGGGTGGGATCAGCTGTGCGCTGTTGCGCTGGCACATTTAACTCTCAGGAACGAGGGCTGGTGCCAAGAAAATTTTATGTAAATTTCCCCTGGGCGACGATCACGGGAATTCTTGCAGTATGGTGTTCATCGCGCTAGAATTTTATAGAGTTCGGCTCCCAAAAGCACACGTGACTTCATTGAGATTGATATAGGCTGATCAATTTTGTGTGCCTCTGCTACTTTGTCGGGCGGTTAAATTCACAAAAAAAAGGGAGAATAAAAAAGGTTGAAACTTCTGGCAGAGAACTTTTTTATAGTTCCCAATGGGAACGTGTATTTTTAATAGGAGATCCACGCCAACGTACTACGTCAAAGATGCCTAAAATAATTCCCCTAAAACGTGCTAATTTTGGTCTCATAGTTACTTTAAGCATTAAAAACCGAGCATAAAATTCTAATGTATTTTCGTCGAAATTAACAATATTCCCACCGATGACTTGATTTGTAGGATTTTCCATCCTGACGATGCACCCGTTCACACCTCTCCAGTCACACTTACAAAATTATATTATTATGTATATTGGTTTCGTGTGCACACATTCATTGGATTCAGACCATAGCATTTTATATTTATTTTCAAACATGAAACGGAAAAGAAATCTGGCGCGGACATTAAAGTAATCAATCAGCCTAATGCTTACTTTGAAGGTTTCTTTTGAGAGGGGAGTCAAATGGTTTATACACGATGAGAGGGGCCTCACCCAATAGCGTAGGGCTCCCATGGCACGGTTTACCGACTGAAACACTTCCCCTTTTTCCCCGTACGCTAACCTGGGACCGCTTAACACATTACTTCAGGTTAGGTCCTCTCTTCAACCCATTAGGCAATAATTCCTACCGTTTTATACAGCCAGTCCTTATATTGAGCCTTTGAATAAGGACGCTCGACTTTTAAATTTAAATAAAACAAGTTGTGTATCGAGATATCTTCTCCATTTTTATTTTATTTAAAAGAATATTTCATGGCATTAAGTATGCAATATATGTAATGTCGTTTGAATCTCCGTCGCGGCTTTGCTTGGTGGTACGTATTCGGGAGGTCCAATTTTCAATTACTATGCCGCATAAATCTGGCTGAATTTGCTGGATGGCGTTAGTTATGTTGACTTTGAGGGTATCAATTGTTTGCGGTTTATTCGCAAAGATCTGGGTGGCCAGTTAACGTCACCCTGAAATCGCTCGTACAGAATTTCTATCGAGGCATGCGATGTGTAGCACGTAGCGCCGTCCTGTTGGAACCACATGTCATCGGTATCCATATCATCCAGTTGAAGCCACAAGAAGTTGCTTATTATAAATCTGTAGCACTCGCCGTTTTTGACAAAATTTTGGTCAACTTCATCTTGCTGCGAAGGACCTCCTCTGCGTATCTGATTACGCTATTCCAAGCTGTTTCACGCGCGATCATGTCCTCTATGACCGTATATGGAGGAATGTTTCGTCTCAACGCCCCTTCTAGGCGCCTTATGGTCTGGCTGTTGTCCACCTTGCATATTGGAAGAAGGTTTGCTCCGCGTCGTCCCTCGAGCCTGGACACTATTTTTTTCAAAGTCGAATAAATCTTTGAACGTTTAGCCTTCTGATGAACTACCCCTGAACAGGTTCTTATTTCAAGGTATCAAATTTTTGGAGCACTTTTAGGAAAGAGATATCTAGACTGGAAAGCATTTTTGTCAACTCTTCAAATCAATTGTTAATGGTGCATTCGGTCTTCAACTTTCTTAAACATAAAATGGAACGTGCACGTCATGAATGTGATGAAGGATACTAAAATAGTATGCGTTTGTGGACTTAAATTGGGTGTTCTCTTATTATTTTATATTTTATTTTAGACCCACCACATCTGTGTAAATTCTGAACCATATTACAAATCTTACTATGTACTTTTACTCACATGGATTATTTATATTATGCCCTGCAATTTATTACGACACTCAATGTGTACAAGTGGGATATTGCTAGTTTCATCGTCATCCCACTAGTGTCACCAACTAAATGAAAATTTTAAAAATCACAAAGATGCGAACAGCATCAGGTTCAGTGAGTTCGAATAAAAGAGATTTATTATTGTATTAAAAAAGAGTCGAATCGAGCACACTGATTCCTATTCTCTTCGACATTTTTGATAATTACAGTTATAATAGACTGCAACTAAAAATTTTATATCCGTACAATTTTCTAGTAATTAGGCAGGCGGCATATACCATGCTGAAGATATAAATGAATTTATTAAGATTACTGTGTGGAATTCTCAAAAGACTGACACAATTTTATTGACATTAAAAATTTGAATGCACTTTCATCTACAGCTATAAAAGCACTTCCGCCTATAAAGTGTCAGCAATTGGATTATTTCACAACCACCTTGAAGTGCTCACATATTGCCACGAAATTAAATAAACTTTTATTATTGTACTCGTACTAGCCAACTGCAGTAATTTGTGAAATTTACAATAGTGGCTTAGGTACCAACTTTTTTTCTAATTATTCTTTCTCGATGGTTTTTTAGTGAAATTAAAATTCGCAATACTTTTAATTATTTAGGAAATATTGGTAGCGGTAGTTCTCTTTGTTGCATTTGTTCTTGAAAGAAAGCATTGAGAGAAATTTATGGTAAATCGATTGTCTTCAGAAATGCACTTATAAATTGTGTCTCTCATTCGTGGGTTTTAATTCCGATACAGTGTTTTTTTATGATGCTATGTTATGTTACAGATTATTCAATTATTATATATACGAGGTGAGAACCAACATTGAACGCATAATTAATGATATTCGTGTTGATTTGTGTGAAAGTCACGGTAAACTGGGTTCAACGGGTTCATTCATGCAGACACTTCCGTGGAGGACATTTAAATTCTGTTGTGTTCGATAAATTAATGGCATGAGTTTCATATTTTAAAATAAAATCATTACTAAATTAAATTTTTAATATATTTCTTGTTTTATTAAAAAAAATGCGCCGATCTTATTGGAAAAACTTTTTTTTATTTATTTATCAATGCTGTACGTGGGATATAGCTTGCATCTTATTATAGTAATTCCGTCGTTATATGATAATCCTCTACCAAGAAAAAACACTTAAATAAGTTTTTAACACGTCAGGTTTATAGATGCAAATTTTTGTTGTGAAGTGGAAATATAAATTTAATTACTAAAATATACGACCAAATATCACAAGAGGTGTTGTTGTCTTGTCATCGAAGATCGAATACTCTTGAAAGATAGCATCCAAGTGCAAAGGACGACCAGTCGCAATAAACTGTGAGAAAGGCAAAAGGCCCTTCACTCATTTCACTGTTGTGTGTTGCTCATAACATCGATTATCAAAACCACAACAATAAGGCAATAATTGAACGTATGCAGCATATGCGAAAAGAGTAAAAAAACGCACAAAACGAGGTTTCTCGTTTCCAATCGCCATAAAAATGCTATAAAAGCGCCATAAAAACGGGAAATATCGCGAGTGGTCTTTTAAGTGTGAATGTTTCATTGCATGGCTGTAGCAATTGGCGGTCGTTGTTTTCTTTCGATAATTGTAGGCCTACATATTTGGATACCTCTACTGTTCGCTGTTGTTAATTTCACGGCTTGTCGTGTTGTTACACTTTGTATGATGCATACAATGTGTAGGATGAACAAAGGTACCAGTTTTTTTATTTTTTCTGTGTCTATTATAAGCGTATAAGCATTTTAGCAATTGTGTTTGACATTCCAATGGGCAATTTACAAACCTGTGTTTTAGAGAAAATAGCAACATTGATATATTTTTTGTGAATTCCTTTATCATTCTAATATTATATAATAAAATAGTTGATAGTGGGCCAGGGGCGGATTAAGGTATGGGCTTGATGGGTTACAGTCCAGGGCGGCAATTATCTGGGGGCGTAAAAAGTGCGAAAAGTATTACTCCTTTTACTTATTGTATTATAATACTAGCTTGCCCGGACCCGGAGTTTCCCGGGATACTATTAAATTTGTATTCCTTAATTTTACAACGCATCCCTACTGCACTACCGCCTCTCCTATATGACCCAGCGTTTTCCTATTAGCGTTTTGCACATGTTTCAGATATTTTCCAACAGTATTATTCAATTAAGTTTTCTTCATTTTACACCACCTCTTTATTGCACCCACTCTCCTATATCTCCCAGCGAGGTGGGGGTGGTCTCATATTTGGAAATTTGAATAGCAGAATCGAAATCAGTGATCCCGAAAATTCCCTAGTGCGGATTTTCAGGGAAATCTCTTGAACGTTAACTTTTCGGTCGCCATATTGGATCCGACATCTTCAATTTCAAAATTTTGAATGCAAGCTCGAGATCTGCGACTCCGAAAACCTCCAATTGCCTTTTTCATAAAGATTCCTTGAAGTTGGAAAATTCGCTTCCTATACAAAACGGAAATTTCGATTTTTTCGATTTTCCGGCTTTTCCTTTGGGGTTTCCCGAAATGCCTTTTTCTAAACCTCTCCTGTATTTTAGCTCAAAAAGCAAAACAAAATTATCGGAATCGGTCAAGCCGTTATTGAGTTTTAGCGAGACTAACGCACAGCAATTCATTTATATATATATAGATTTTTCATTATTAAATGAGTTGAATAATTAATAATTGAAAAAACGGTTCGAATGTAAGTATACATACATAGGTACATTACCCGGGTGAAAATAAAAGACTGAAAGAAAACTAAAAAGAGACTGAAAATATACGTTTACACGGAAATAATTATTTGCACTATAAACTCATTGAACGTGAACTGAAAATATATCACATCAATAAAGTCCAATCGGGATTAGGACTGAAATGAGACGGAAAATTTTTTTAGTCGAAACAAAGTCTGATGTCAGACTGAAAATTGTATATTCATCAACATAACTTGATCGGCAGACAGACTGATTCAGGAATAAATATTCGCTGCTTCCAACAAGAAACTGAGAAGAGACTGAAATATATAATATATTTATAATATATATATAATATATTTCAGCCTGTTTTCAGTCTGAGTTCAGTCCCCAATTTTCAATCGAATTTGAGTTTGTTTGCATATGTTCAGATCGTTTTCAGTCTGTCTGAACTCTCTGTTAATGTAGACAAACGACTGTCTATTAACATAGAGAAATTAGTAGAATTTTCAGGCTGTTTTCAGTTTTATTTTTTCACTCGGGAGATACCCGCATTAGTCATCTAATAAACTAATCAATTGATTGTAAAATTAATTGTAATTAATTTCATTGAACTAAAGATTAATTGTAGTTTGAAATTTAATTTAATTGCAATTAAATCACTTAATTGCCCCTTGCAATTAAAATAATCACAACTAAAATTCAATCGTCAATTGCAATTAATTTTTCCAATTGTTAATTATATTAACGATTAAATTCCTCCTCTGTCAGTCGCTTAAATACATGTGTGCATTTTATTTTAGGAACATTTTCGAGAATTATTTTCAGTTTTTCGTGTATTTTTCAGTGTTTCGTAGTATTGTATTTTCAATTTCTTAATTTTAAGTTAAAAATTCAAAAATAAAAATCATAAAATATTGCTTAAATGAGACATCAGAAAAATTTGATGACAAGGTCACGTCACATGTTATGTGATATGTAATGCGTGTGTGATGTAACATTATTTTTTTACTGCACAATGTGTGTGGAGTATTGCCGAGAATCATTTTCTGATGTCTATTTTAATGACAAACATTGTTTTGTGATCTTTATTTTTGATTTTTAAAATGAAATCCTATCATAACCGTTACGGTTATACATAAAAAAAAATTTACGTTTTGACTACTTCTGGATAAAACTCAAAAAAATCGAATATTTCGAATAATCAATTCGTATTCGAATATATTGGAATTATTCAAATAGTTCCACTATGACCCTTAGGGGTTGAATTTCCAAAAATCCCCTCTACGTCATGGAAGAAACGTACTTTCTAAATTTCAAGTTTGTAGACTTTACAGTTCCGGAGAACATTAATTTATTCAGTTTAATCTTCCTCACGCAAGTCACGCGTAACAGCACATTTAATTCTAAGTATTTTAATTCCAACAGCAATTAACAATTAATCAATTGTAAAAACTCACAATTAATAATTAATTAATTTTAATTGTAAGAAGTTACAATTGTAATTGTAATTGTGAGTTCTTACAATTAAAATTAATTAATTGTTCAATTTTAATCACAATTAAATTTTGCTCAGCACTGGATATATCCATGTAATGCATCTGTTTTAGCAAGCAATATTGAACTGAATCCTTATATTCGAATATAGGCGGCAATTTTCTCTAGCCCCTGGATGGAGCTAAAATGAGGTAATATTTATTAGTTTTGGCAAATTTCTTTGTCTGTTTGACTTGATGGGAACATTGAAACGAACCAGCATATGTATATGGTTAGTTTGTATTTAAAACATAACAATTCAAATTAATATCAAAACTATTTATAAAACGAGCAAAGAAAACTATACATTAAACGAGGTAAGAAATGTATCTTGTCATATAAACGAAAGTGATCTCTGCTTAACTAGTCAGAACAAATATAAACATTTACGAAAGTTCAAGTGCTCTTCCAGACTCAAGTATGCGTCTGGAGTAGGGTGACACATGATAAATCGGCGTAAGCTAAACGCGAAGCGGACACAGGCGTTATAAGCTCTCCGTAATTTAACAGATAACACCGAATCAAGATATGAATGCAGTAATTTATGAGCGGGATGATATTGGTTTTTTTAAGCAAGTGATTTCAGACCCTGATCGATAAACCCCTATAGGAACTCCACCATTGCCTAACCAAATATCAGTCCTGTTAAATAGCAGCTCAATGTTGAGTTTAATATCATTCCTAAATTGTTTTCTTTGTTCGTAAATGGAACAATCACATTATTCATAAGAATTGGGTGTAAATTAGATGCCTGGATGTTGCTTTTATAATTTACTATAGCTTGCCCGGACCCGGCTTTGCTGGGGATACTATTAAATTTTACGCCACCTCCCTACTGCACCCTCTCTCCTTACACAAGCAGCCTATTAGTTGGCATATCAGTGGTTTCGCTATCTCATGTGGGACACTTTTTGTGCCTTGTTCTTACTGGATAATGCTTATTTTAAATGTCAACACTTAAAATTAAACTTGAAATGCTAGGTTTTTGTGAAAACAAAGAAACAAAAAATCGTTTGCTTATTTCCATTAAACCAACCTTACCTATGAAGTTGGCTTGGCTTGTTACAAAATCGTCACGATGTGGTTTATGTGTATGTTGAGTTTTCATCTCACAACGTATTTCAGCCTATTCTGATAACGGGAACTGGTTCAAAATTGACTTATGTTTCTAATCGCATTTCACTCGTTTGTAAGGGCGGACAAATTTTTTAAATAAAATCCTTGTATCAAAACATGAAAAAGAAACCAAGTCTTTGTTTTCGTCAGAAATCCTTCCCCAAAACTCGTTACCTTATTTTCCTATATGCGTACAAGTTTCTTTGTTTTAATTTTGCTAGGGTCGCTGTTCTTAATGAGGGTGCGCATTCACACCTCGACCTTTTTCTCTTATGGGTTGCGCAGCGAAGGTACGATTTCTAAGGAAACGCATTGCGGGCTATGCATGTCGGGAACAATTTTACCCAGATGCGCTGGGAATTACGCATGATATCCATACACTTGGACTTGAGGAAGCAAGAATCTAGAGATTTTTATGAGGGTCAGGTTATTGGTTGTCTTTCCTTCAAATTTGTATTTTGAGACATTTCTTTTAAAAAGAATACGTAATAAGTTTTAACCGAAAACCTGGCTGCGCAAGGAATTGTTCCTCAGTCTAGTGATAGATTTCAAGAAGTGAATACTGAGTTTTAATTTGAAGAAAGGAAAAAAAAATAAAAGTTGTGCGAAGGAGTTTTGAATAATTAATAATTGGAGCTGGTGTTAATTTTATTGGGTGAGTGTATTTCACTTACTGAGTTTATGGCTATTTTAGTCAACTTGTTTCTTATTATTATTATTTCGTCTTTGTATATTTTTAAATTTATTCCATTTATTGCGTGTGCACTCGGAATATTTTGAATGGTCGGAATTAATGAACCGAGAAATATAGAATTGAATTAATTAACTAATAATTTGAGTGAATATCATAAATCGGGAGCCTTTTCGCCGGAGTTAGGTCAAACGATGGCCTTGACTCATACTGAAGGCTGAGCTTTGCTGTTTGTGGATTATAGGTGCTCGTGAGTTAGCCCTTGCGCCTAGGCCGGTACTCGTGAGTTCGCCCTTGTACTGTGCCGTTGCTTGCCCCAGTAATGGTGAATTCTAAGTGCTCGTGAGTTAGCCCTTGCACTTAGGTTTTTAAGGTGCCCAGCACCTAATTTTCTAGGGGTGTTCGTGAGTGAGCCCTTACACCCCGTTTTGGTGAATCGGTACGTGTGACGTGTCTGCCTCCGCGTACCACTCGTATCTGTTTTACTCCCGAATTTATGAGAGCTTGTTGTACTGTGTTGTTAAAGTATTTTAAAAAAACCGGTTCATTAATTCTATGTGATTTATTGTGTTTATTTTAAAGTAAATTTTTTCCCTTCTGCCCAGAACTCACAGTGGTTTTTTTTCCCTTTTTTAGAATCGGATGTGATTGAACATGATTGTGCCCAACGCCTCAACCCTGACTTGGAAAGAATAATTCTCTTCCGTTGTTTTTTACAGTCACCATGCTCCTGTTAAATTTTGGTGTATTACACTTTGAACCCGTTCATTTGATGCCCAGATCAAGGGGCCTCTGATGGTAAAAGTACTGTGCCATATTGGATATATAATGACGTCACATACCTTATTCTATTCTACTCGTCAGTCACATCAAGTAGGTTGTGCAGAAAAAAGTAATACGTCATCTTGTGGCGTCCGCCATATTGGATTTAAAACGGTATTGACTACACGGTATGGTATTGTCATTGGACGTTTATACGTGTTCAGAGTTTCAGCTCAATCGGACGCCAGCAAGTGGTTGAAAAACAGATTCCAAATTTTGAAGACTTACAAAAATTGCAAGTTAAATAAAAGCTTGTAAAAAGAGAAAGATATATGTACATATATTCATTTATACAGAGTGTATCAGTTAACGCATGCCAAAGTGATAGGGGTGATAGATCTCACCTTGCCAAACAAAAGATCGTATGGTGGGGGAAGTCTCAACCATTCTCGAGGTACAGGTGATTAATATATTCAGGATGTACATTACTACTTTATTTTTATCTTTGATCTCATTAACGCAGCGACGCCAAACTAACGCCAAACAACTACTATCTTAATTTGATTTCCAAAAATGCCACTAATGTTGATCTACCTTTACCACTGCAGGTATAGTCACTTGCGAAAGTGAAAAACGATTTAAAATTTCCTAAATTTCACGTGTTTCCCAATTTTTCTCCGAATTTCAAGTAATATAAAATATAAATTTGTATATCCTTTCTCTACCTAGGCGTGTTGTATCTCTACGGAGAGGCAATCAGATGGGCAATTCAATAAAAATAACAAAAAGGGGTACATTAATTACATGAATTGGCGTGAGTTTCATGTCGCTGCGATTATTAGATCAAATAAATTTATGAATCACGTTTTAAGGCGTTATACGCAGTTAGAATTTGCAAGAAATCGATTTTTTTTGCATGTACATATATGTATAAGTATATTCTCTGAATTGAAGCCAATCCGATAAATACTTACGGAGATATACCTGAATTTGTAAGGCCACTATGTGTAATTTACTACTGTGTGTAAACTACTTCTGAAGCTTTAAACGCGTTTTTCTCAAATCGGTATTTTCAAAGTCGGTGATCTCGATTTCTCAGAAATGGCCCAACCGATCGGTCTCAAATTTTTACACAATCTTCTTAGATATATTCCTCAGGTATTGAACGAAGAAATAAGATTAAAAAAAATTATTACTTTTTTTTTTTAACAATTTGGAGCGAAAATTTCAGTAAAAAACGGAAAAAATTTTTCAAATAGACGCCATTTTGTCAAAAATCAAAATTTTATGCAAATTATTATTCCTTAGTTCAATACCTGAGGAATATATCTAAGAACATTGTGTAAAAATTTAAGACCGATCGGTTGAGCCATTTCTGAGAAATCGAGATCACCGCCAAGCGCCTTTTTTTAGAGGTCGTTCGGGACATCATCTACAGGAGCGGTGCACATTAATATTTTTACATGATCGACGCGCTATTGTATTCTTAAAAGTAGACTCTATTTGAATTACCATCACTTGTAGTTGATAAATAAAAACTGTTTCTATGAAAAATTCATTAAAGAACGTCTTTTTTGGGCCTCGCAACTGCGTGTAACCCCTTAACTCGCAAACGGTTGAGATTTCCTCCCCCAGCGATATACGATTTTTTGTTTGTCGAAGTGAAATCTGTTACACCTATCATTTTAACATGCGTTAACTGATACACCCTGTATAAATGCCAGTGGTCCCCACGATTGAATCACTTTCATAGATTTTTATTAAAAATAACTGAAATGCAATGTCTTTTCACGTTTCCTACCCCTCGGCCACCTTTAAATCCACCACTGTGAGTATTTGGAAGTAGGAAAAAATGTAAGAAGTCGAAAAAAAACTTACGCCTTTCAATGGTGAATTCAAATGATCACTTGATTGTGCGATTGAGATTGTTTCATCGGAAAGCTTTTTTTATATTGTAATTTAAATGATAACTGGCAGTATTTTTAATAATATTAATAGGAAAATATAGAGACGATGATTGAGACGATCATTGGAAAGGCCTTTAACTCGATCTTCCAGAAGAGCGGATTCCGGCAAATTCTAAAAATACTATTTTAACGCATTCAATGCAAATTATAAGCCTCTCCAATCGTTGGTCGTTTGTGAATCGCGTTAAAACGTAAACGTGAATCTCATGAATCGCGCAGTTAGTGGAATTAAAATGAAAAGATTTAGGTGTTATTTTTGGTGGAATTAGAGTCAGGTATCTAAAATTCAGCTATTCCTCTACCTGAAGTCTGATTCACCTCCACCAGAGGAACGGCGGACGGAATAAAGCGGAAAACACGGCTAAAAATGTAAGTTATCGCAAAGCGATTCCCATTGAAGAAATCATTCCCCGCGACTAACCCTGAAGTACGGGAGTGGCGCGCTAAATAGTCAGGGTTTCCGATTTCCATCAGATCGTGATCGTAACAAGGCCTTTGCGTGGCGGCGACGCGACGTTGTGGGGGTATCTCAACGTCCAGAGTCTGCAGAAACGCGTTTTGTATGTTTATGTTTCGCTCAGACAACCACAACCCTTCGGGCTAATTAAGAAAAGAAATAATGAACGGAAAAACGTCAGCTGCAGCGTAAATACGCCGTCGTGATTAGTGTTGCAAAGCGCTCCACACATAATAACGTGACGTGACCCAATTCCCAAACAGCGGCTGCGAGATTTCCTGGACTCATTACCAACTCGTTTTCGGGGTAAGTTCTTGACTCACTTCGCTCCGCCGCTTAATGTCTTTTTCATTAATTCGCTTGATAACGAGATTATTCCGAAGAAATTTCTCAAGATGTGATAAGAGTGAAAAAAAGCGAAGACGATTCTCTGGTGCGGCGGAATACGTGAAAGGAGAGCGGAAGGCCGTCGCACCGCACGGGGCAAAACCAGTCGCCCGAAATCGGCTTTAGCTTCTTGATAATTTTCTGTCAATAATTTTTGCCCAGAGTCTTAAGACATGTCTGGGCGGCAGCCGTGGCCACTTACTTGGCCAGTCTTTAGTCAGTTCACGATTGTGCACCAAGCGGAGTTGTGTTGTCACGATGAAAAAAGCCCCCGTACAGCGGCTCCACAACAATTGGGCACGTTTCCGTGGCTTTCTTGCCAGTGGAGCTCTCGTGGCCTGGCTGAGCCGGTGTCGTCTTTTCCTGGTTTGATTTACGATATCTTTTGCACGGTATCAGTGCCTACGGCCGAGCGCTGGGTGATGGAGCGCATTTGCCTGAGGAAAAACGACGAAATATTTTAATGGCCGTACAAGTTGGCTCTTATCATCCCATCCCGCACACACGCGGTGCATATAAAGCGACAAGGTCCGGGCCTAACAAACATTTCAATAAATAAACCCATAATCCTCCCGGCTCGGCTTAGGTTAGCAAAGAAACCATTTTTATGGGGTTGCCTGCCTCATTTTCCTTTTTAGTTTTTTCCCTGCTTTCGCTCGCCTTGTTGTCGTTGCCGGTGGTGGTGGTGTTTTTCTTATTTTATTTCCATGGCCGGGTCTCGTATTTAATTTTGTTGACTTGGGACCTAATGGACGTAGCATAGATCGGCTCGGCATACAGGAGGGCGGCAAAACTACTAAGATCTAGAATGCTCCGCTCGAACTGCTTGAGTTGATTCACCAGAGGGAAATAAGACGAAGAGGAAAATGGGGGAAATGTACTGATTTCGAATCAGTTCTGTGGACAACGGCCAAATGAGGGAGATAAGAAAAATAAATTTATTTCCGTGACTCCTTGGGATGGAGCCGAGTGGCTCCTCCTTTTTTTATTTGTTGTCCGGCCAAGAGATAGGCTTGTGGGGCTGAACATCTATTTTGCATGTGGAACCCGAGGACTTGGTAGGCTCGTGTGCTTGCACCATGTCCCCGTTATTTCCCGGTGGGAAATCTGAGAATTAATTGCTGTTTTGACTAGCTCGGCAATGCATTAAAATTTTGCGGAGGTGGACAGTCTCTCTTCGTAGTGCAGGGAGATAAGACGATAACCAGATGCAAATGTGCTAGGATTATTACTCCAAGTAGACACGCAGATGTCCCTTTATTCCATTCGCATTTTTAGAATTAGGGACAATTTTAATTTACTGCATTTTAACATCTTCATCTGCTACAAAAAAAAACTGATTTTTTTGTGCTTAGTACTTTCAACCATACCCTAAAGCGTTTTTTAAAATTATGAAATTTTTAGAAGTTGTAGCACTTTCTAGGATATGTTCTGAGCAAAATTGCGCGCAACATCACAGAAAATTGCACATTTTTCAAACGCTGTCGAAAGTTTTGTTTTGTTCTCTGGCCAGGAATTCATCTAACTGTATACCGTTATTAGCTTTTATAAAAATGAAAAATTATCAAATTCTAATCCTTTATATCAGCATATTAACATACATAGACTCCAGACAGACAGATTCAATAAATGATGGGATGGATTATCAAAACATATAAAGATTCATTCAAGAATACTTTAATTTAATAATCATAAAGTACAAAAGTAATAACAACTACTACAAAATAGACTTGTTTTATGTTATGAGTCTTGAGCGGTGTGCCCTAAGTCATTGGAATAGGAACGAATACGTCATTCCGATAGTAACCGTCATAATCTCTTGAGTTCGAAGCAGCATAGTCCGTGCGAACAAAAGATAATATTAATTGCGAAACCTTTTATTTGAAATGTTCGTCGTTGAACGAGTTGAGTGTCCAAGGGCGCATTATCAGGTTTTTATTCACAACACTAATTTATGCGTACTTGTAGCCGTAGCTAGGATTTTTTGCGTTGAATACACTTTTAATATTTTATTCAACAAATTTAAAAATAATTCAAAATTATATTCAAATATCCATTAAAAGAAATTAAATTAAATTAAATAAGAAAAAAATGAAAATACTAATAATTCAAAATCATGAAGTAATTGAAATAAAAATAAATTTTAATTCGTAGGAGGTTTCCCAAAATCTCTCTTTCTACAACCGGAAAATTATCGCTAGAATCTTTTGGAGAAAATATGATTCGACGTTTAAGCAATAGCTCCTTTCAAGTTACTTAACGCGTTTCCCCTGACCAATCGCAGATTAAACAGGCTAAATCACTTGTCCGGCGATTTCTTGGCTCATTTAGATGAATCCCCATACTGAAAAAACTGGTCACAACAAACGGAAAATGCATCATTTCAACAATTTTCGTGTTCAAAATTGCGCCTAGAATTTAAATTGTTGTTTTAAACGGTTTGCTAAGTTTGATTCAAAAAATATTCAGATAAAAAAAATTTCAAAAATTTGAGTCATTTAATTTAAACTGAAAACGTAGTTGAAACAAACATTTCCACATTAAACACTGAAAAGCTGTTTATTGAATTTGTCATGCATAAATTCCATATTGAATACGCGAACGAAAATTGCCTTCTTATGTAAAGTCTTTGTGTAGTTTCTGATGAGATTCGAAATCGGGACGCCTGGCATCTAATCCAGACATTCTGCCACTGCTCCAGCTTTTCGCTTTCAGCTACACATATAAGCTGACTCTTTAGAAAGCGAAACAATCTCAGTAAAGTGTTATCAAAACTGGAACCTCTAGAACACTAAGCCAACGCTCTCGCCCCTGGTCTAAAGCCTCGTGGCTATTAAAATTCTTTCATTGTTGATTCAAAAGTCAAAGGTATTTAGAATAATGCTTAGGGAATTTTTAAATTAACAACGAATATTTTTGGCTGAAAGGTACATAAATCAACAATTTTTCTCAACAATTCACAATTTTTGTAAAATTATTGACTCAATCAAATAATTTTCGAATCGAAAATCGTTTGATTTAAATATTTTTCTAAATTATTTTCGATATTGTTTCTTTAATAATTGAGAGTTGTTGGTTTAACTATCCTTATTTCTCTGAGTGTAATTATATCCAAGAAATGTTTACAAGAAATTGATTGTTGCTATGTTGCCTCCGTCTTCCAAAGCGGGTGTATTTATAGTAGTTAATGAAATACATTGCCGTGTAGGTGGTATATAGGGCTGAATATTGCTTAATAAGTGCAACAGATTGAGCGAAATTTCTCTAAAGTCGGCAAGTAGGGAAATTAAGCTTACTGGCATGACTACCAGATGGTCTCTTCTGAGATCTGTCGCATTGGCAAAATGTCACCAGCTAAGTTGTTGACATTTCCGAAGAACTGTCAAAGTGTCATCATCAGATAAATATTTTAACTTATCTTTGGGGTTTTTCTTTTTCTATTTCAGCCGCCCCATTGTAGGCAGACAATGGACGGCGTTTTCTTGTTGCTGGATGCCGAAAAAATCCAATTTTTCATAGGTCCATTTTCGCATTATATTATTTTTTTAAATATGTTGTATAAGATGCAACTGTACTACATTAGATATCACTATTAGTCCAGGCAAATAGTTGAAATAGTTGAAAAAAGTGGCAACTTCTCAATATTTAAAAACAGCAATTTTGACTTCAGGGTCATTTTCAAGGTTAAAGGATATCCAGTCGGCAGGTTTTTTTTTGATAGGTTTCGTGGCAATTGGAAAACTTTGCACAGTTTCCGGTCGCTATTTTTAAACCGCAATTTGGTTCAAGAAAAAGAGAATCTCTAATTCAGCTACCGGAAAAACCCCCTGATACGAAGTTTCGTGGAAATTGTACATTGCACTACTTTTGAAAATTTGACCCCTTAACCTTGAAAATGCCAATCAAGGCCATTTCCGATTTTTCCGAAATCAGGGTTCTCCGACCCCAAAAACCCCGGAATACCATAAAATTGCTGTTTCTTATTATTGTGGACTGAAATGCTAATTTGCCTGGACTAGACATATATAATATGATTTACAAAACTGTACTATTCTTTCCCGCTTATAAAAATATGTCCAATGATTACAGCTATTTCAAAAATACTGGAAATAATACAAAACAACACTTCACACTTATCTCAATTTTAATATAAAAATAAATTCGCTCACTTTTCCAATAAGCCACGCAATTAATTTTCTAAGTACGGCGACGTACGCCACTTTCAAACTAAACATGTTTATTATACCGTTAAATAGGAAAACTTTTCTCAAACAAAATGTCAGCATATTAATCACAATTTCCTTTTAAATAAAGAGATACCATTAAATTGTAATTCATGTCATCATTAATTTGATTTTTTTGAAAAATTGACTTATGGCCCCTTTCAAAATAAACGACTCATATTTATTTTGTTTTCAAATTTATGGTAGCCGTCAAGGTTAAAGCAGCTATGGTCGGCTTGCCAGGTTTCAGTTAGGACTATTACATCGTAAACAATATCTATTCGATTTAATATAACATTAATTTCATCAAAGTGTTTAAAGATACTTTGGATATTTCGAAAATATTAAAATCTTATTTTTTCTTATTACGCAGCTTTATCGTATTGATCTAATTTGTCTTGAAAATCATTCATCCTAACCCAAACATATTTATAGTTCTTATTTTTCAGAAAATACAGCTTCCGGAAATTCTCTCCTCCCTGTAAAGTCGGAATCGTAATTTGAATTGAAGCAGTTCGAACATTTTCAGAAGATGATTTGAATTCGCTAATGGTCTGGGCAAAGATTGGAAGCACACTTAATTAGAATTGTTATTTCACCATGAAATGGCTCAACCGAATCATTAGTAAGATCAGCTGTTTGTCAGTGAATTTTGCACCCAACGACGGCGGCTGGTGCCAAAATAAAAAATTCCGGTGACGATAAATCACAAGAATTGCTCAGAGCGTAGCGATCATTGTAGGAAAGTTCCTCTACGGCCTCCAATGCACACGTGACTTCATTAGGCAATCGGCTGACCGGTTCTATAGTGCGTTTCACGTTTCTACTTATCGGGGGGCGATTAAATTTACGTAAAAAAATAACAAATGGGCAACACAATAAAAACAACGTCGAACATTTCTGGCACAGCGATTTTTTTAGTTCCCAATTGGCGCGTGGTTTTTTTAATAGACAAACGGCCACGAGCACGTTGAGCGGCTTATCTCAAGCGAAAAGTGATCGCTTTTTTTCCGTAACCTCTTTTCCGCCCGCACGTCGCATTCAAGAAATGAAATGAGCAAAAAAATTGTGAGCCATTGAAAGCTCCGATTCAATGCACTGCTGAAAAGCACGCTTCCGCCAGGCAGCGGCGCGGCGCGGCGCGGCTGCTGTGGTGAACTCATCCGGATAATTCCCTGAAAATTCCTCGTGCACTCAGAACAAACTCAGAATGGATGGAGATCATTTGTCCTCATCCATGACCGGGCCGGAGACCACTCATTCCCCTCCCAGTCGCTGCAATTGCGAATATCACTCAAATACCTCTTTTGATCGTGTTTTTTAGCGAGAACACCAAAAGACAACAAAAAACTCCTGTCGTGGTCATAAATTTGATTTAAAACGTCCTGGACATGGTCCAGTGCTTGGAAGTCACCAATAGATGAATGTTCCCTGCCAGTCCTCCGATGCCAGGAAGGGTGGAGTGCGCCTCGGCTCAGACAGCATCTGAGATTGGACGGTCGACTATAAATAGCCGTGGCCGCCTTCCTCTGGCTGCACTCGAACCCATAGGTGCAATCCATTCGCCTCCGTCTTCTATGTAATGGACGATGGCCCTGCGGGGCGACAAGATCGCATTGCACGTAATGCCCGGCGGAATGAAAACAGAAAAAAAGGGAGCGACTGCGGAATCGGGGACGACATATGTATAAAAAATAAAGTGACCTCGACGGCCGAATAAGCGCAGGAATTGAGTAATGGCCTGTGAATCGCCGAATCGCGACCGTGTGAGCGGGGGCTGCTGCGCTCGGCGGCTATTCTGGGGCTCATTCATAAACCCGGCTAAGGTGGCACTCACTTCACTACACGGCGACTTTTGTGCCGTTGCAATTGGGTGCGATTGGCAGGATTCGGGCGTTTTTTTGTTAAGTGAGTTTCGCCTGTGCCATCAGCGTAGATTAGGCGACGTGAGTTCTGATTGGGATTCTTTTGAGTTGCACAATGGAACCGGTACGACCGGCCGGCGGCGGCGGTGTGGCGCGACAATTTTATCTTATCTGCCAATTTGAAAAGAGAAATTGACCCACGTCCCCCCCGAGTTGGGTAAAATTGAATTTATTTGCCGCTGGTGCTATTGGCGCACAGGCTCAGATTAAGGGCCTTGATAAGCTTGTTTACTCACTTCAGGCCGATTTATTGGCGTGTGGGATGATAACAAACAAAATAAACACATCTGGAAATTTTTCTAAGTTCTACCCATCTCTTTTGTGCTTTTTAAGTTTGGAGGTAGATAATTTGGTTCCTGTAAACACTCAACGAATATTTCCAAAAACAGGCACGAAATTCTTTTCGGATTGTTTTGTTGTTTTTGGGAAACCCTATTAATCTCACCTTGTCATCCGTCCTTCTGTTCGACTGTCGCAGCAAAATATCTAGATGGAAATTTAGATCGGTGGCATCTGGCAGAAGTCCCTGAGTCCCGCTCAAATAGAAGTGAGGTTGGCTTGAGCTGTCGCGAAGGGTGGTGACGTTGTGGGATTTTGTAGTGACTTTAAATAAATAAAAAGCAAATTATAGCAGAAACGGTTGAACCAGCTTTTATTTTTATTTTTGGGATTCGGATTCTTAGCGTTCTTTCAACGTTCCAACTTGCCACTACTCTCCCCATACAAAATATGTTTTTATCGGGAACAGTGGAGAGATTTTGTACGGGGAGGGTATTGGCAAATTATATTATGGAACATGAAAGGATCGCACCTAATATTTAATTATTTATTTATTAAGCCAACAGATAACTACCCTGACTATACATAAACATAATTAATGAACATTACATAGATTTAAATTTAGATTTATGGTTTAATATCTCTTATGGTAGTCTATGTTTTATTTCTCTCCTATTTAAGTGAAAATCCACCATATCGAAATATTTATTATAGGAAGCCATTAGGGAATCAATTGGATAATACATGCATTGCATAATAGGTTCGATTAGTATCATTTTTCAAATAATCGTAACCTCTAAGATTTCTTATCGGCACGTTAATGTTCAGCATTGACAAAAGCTTGGGACATTTCAACTCGCCGGTCTGCACTAAATGTTTAAAAACAACTTTAAATATCTCGCGACGACACTCCAATGTTTGCAAATCAATAAACCTGTGAACTCAAATCGATTTTGCCACGGCAAGCTGCTCAAAGCAAAACGAAGAGATCTTTTTTGAATTGACCCAGTCCTTGATATATGTTTGTATAGAATAGTATGGTGACCATATAGTACTCGCATACTCAGAAAACGGTCTAACCAGTCCCACATATAATAATTTCAGAATATAGGGTTCCCTTATTTCCTCCGACCAACGCCTTATAAAGCCAAGGAAAGAATTTATACTTTTATTGACGACATAATCAATATGTCACCACATCCTGAATATCGTTAATAAATATAATATAATAAATAATATCGGAACAAAGTGGCTGCCTTGAGGGACACCAGATATTACTGCAATATTCCTTGAAAATAACTTGTTCGGAGCGATTAGTCAAGTACAATGTTATCCAACCAAGGAAATTAGAAGAAATACCCAAAGATGAAAGCTTCGGTAAGATGACCTCGTGGGAGATACTATCGAAAGCCTTACTAAAGTCGGTATAGATACAATCAATCTTATTGCCTTTTCATACTCTTTTTAGCATATGAAACTAATAACACCAAATTAGTAGTTGTGGATTCACCCTTGGTGAAACCGTGTTGTTTATTAGAAATTAGGGATTTGCATTGATAATAAAACCGGTCATATATAATTGACTCAATTGTCTTGTCCGGACTTGTGACAATAGCCGCGGGTCTATAGTTTGACATGGTATCACGGCATCCATTTTTATGCAGAGGTGTAATAAACGAAAGTTTCCAGAAATCACGGAACATTGATGATTTTAGTGAGAGGTTAAGCAAATATTACAATGGTGGTGCGAGACTAATAGAACATTCACGAGCACAGTCATTTGCGCGTGATGAATTCCCTTTCAAACTATTTAAATAATTCACCACGGTGGGCTCGTCAACTTCCATAATATTAAAATCTGTGAAAGAGTCCACAGAATCAAAACAATCAATTGGATTAAAATGCTCGCCGTGATAGATAAAAGAGGACTTGAAGAAATCGCAAACATATTGCAAATCTCAAGAGGATTATCGGACGATGTTGAACCGTTAGTCATAATCTCAGGTACATTGTGAGATTTCCGCTTTGAGTTGACATATTTCCAGAATTCGTTCGCGCAACTTAAGTTTAATTGACCGAATATATTCACCATAAGTCTCTATAGAAAGAACATTGAACTGCCGCTGCAAGACAATATATTCTTCATGATCAGTAATCAAACCTCGACGAATGTATATCTTCCAAGGTTTTCTTTTTGTATTTTTAAGCTGTCTTAATTCTTTATTAAACCATGCGGCAATTTAGAAACCTGTCTTCTAGATTTGAAGGGAACATAATTCACAAAACAACCAAACACAATAACATGAAAATATATCACAGCGCTATTCAAATCATCACACCTATAACTTGTGACCAATCTGAAGTAGCTAGTAAATTTTGCATATATGTATATACAAAAATTCTGCTTTCACAAAATTAAATATAGGATGGGTAATCGATTCCCACCTGGTCACCTTAGGGGAACTTATATCTCGGGACGGGTAGCGCTCGGCGAGCAATAAGTTCCGGCTGGACTGCTGAGATCACGGGTTCCAACCCTACTCAGGTAACCACCCTGGCCCTTACTCGTCACACCTAGATATCTTTTCCTCGGATTTGTTGGCACAAACGATCTGTCAGGTCGCAGTTCTTTCACATAGTCATTATAAATAAAATCAAGAGTCAGGGTATGATGATGAGAGTCCTCAGGAATAAAAGGCCGTTCACAGCGGTGCAAGCGACAGTTGCCAGGACAAGGAGTCAGCACAAGGTCCAGGATCCGAGACCGTTAATTCTCAAAACAGTTGATTTGACGGAGGCCAAGCGAAACGACAATGCCCAGAAAATGGAGATCCACTGATGATAACGCAGAGTCCGAGAGACGGACACCATTAACATTATAATCGACGGGTAATGCAATATTTGGTAGATTAAAATCTCCAAAGGCAACAATTTCATCATCTGCAGAATCAAGCTCCAACACATACACAATCACAGACAAATGTGCCTTATAAGTCTGCAAATTCGAACCAGGTGGCACATGGTAGTAGGTTGTATAGTTTTCTTCTTCTTCCCAAGTTTTGTGGGGCGTACATATTATTTCCACACTATCAAAAGACGCGATTGTGACTAGTTTGGTGGGTAGGCACGCTTTGATTGCAATTAATACAAATGAATTTTCAATTGGGTGCTTGGGTCTGTGGTTTCGAAGTAACTACCTTTTCTAGGCTCATGCATTGTTTTTTTTCACGCGATACCAAAATTCAAAAAAAAGGGTTTTAAAATGTTTGTCTGTCTGTTTGTCCGGGCTAATTTTGGGAACGAGTTACACCGATTTCGATGAAACTTTCACTGGAAGGTATAGTATTTTCTCGGGCATGATTTAGGCCACTTTTTTTTACCCTGGAAATGTTTTACGTTCCTGCGGGAGAAATAAAAAGAACATGTCCGCGCAGAAACAAATTCATTCATGGTGTATCAGTTTTAATTTACAAGCACAGAATACTCCGGGCAAGGCCGGGGAATTCGGCTAGAAAATTCCAAAACTAAAATGGACGATCCACTGAAACTCGGTATGCTAATTACGAATAACAACTCAAAATTTTCAAAAGAAAGATGACGGATCCCTAAGGAAATTTTTGGACTTTTTTTAATAGCAAACGGAAGACCAATAACTATCCTTCTATTTTAATTCTCGACAAAGAAATTGCTAGTGAACCTTCTGCTATTTCTGATCTTTTTGCCATGCATTTCCAAAATGCTTCTTGTGATGACTTCTGTGATATAGAATTAGATTATTTCAATCATATGACATGTCTTCCTTCATTTACAAATAACTTTGTTTTTGATGACTGTACCGTTTTAGAGTACCTAAATAAAATTGACGAAGATTACTCGGATTCACCCGATAACATTCCTGGTGTTGTTCTGCGTAAGTGTGGTACTGCACTGGCTAGACCCATTACTTTTTTGTTTAATTTGTCTTTGCGTTCTAGTGTTTTTCCTCGCCAATGGAAATTATTTAACGTGATACCCATTTTTAAAAAGGGAAAAAAGAACCAAATCGAAAATTACAGACCTATTGCTAAACTGTCACCGATTCCAAAACTGTTTGAGCCTATTGTGAAGGATTATCTGACGTTTCACTGCAGTTCTCTTTTGTCAGTGCACCAACATGGCTTTGTGAAATATAGATCAACTGTGACTAACCTTGTGGAATTTTCGAATTTCTGCCTAACATATGTATATTGAAAAGCTTAAACAGGTCGACTGTGTTCACACTGATTTTAGTAAAGCATTTGACAGCTATCCCATAAAGTGCTTATATTTAAACTGCTTCGACTTGGCTTTCCCAAAGATTTTGTTCTTTGGGTTCAATCCTATCTTAATAACCGATCCTTCAAGGTTAAATATTCGTCTGCCTATTCTGCCCCTATTTCTGTTTTGTCCGGTGTTCCACAGGGTAGTCACCTTGGGCCATTACTGTTTGTCATATTTATTAATGACTTGTTTCCCCTACTTCGTAATACTCACGTTTTAGCATATGCAGATGATTTGAAGATCTTTTAAACTATTGAATCTCTTCACGATGCTCAATACCTACAGGACGATCTTCTAATATTCGTGGAGTGGTGCTCCAAGAATCATTTGAAACTAAATATTAGTAAATGTAATTTTATTTCTTTTTGCAGGAAAACCTCCATTGTGGAGTTCTCCTACAAAATGTTTGACAGGCCCTTGTCTCGAATTGAAAGTGTTGTTGATCTTGGACTGTTGATCGATTGTAAATTTAACTTTGGGCGCCATATTGATAGTATAATTAATCGAGCCAACTCAACGTTGGGGTTCGTTAAACGTTGGTCTGTTCACTTCACTGACAAGTTTTATTTTGTGCTTTTGTTCGCCCAATTTTGGAATATGCTTTCGTAGTGTGGAGCCCTCATTATGATACGAACATGAATCGAATCGAGGCGTTGCAAAAACGTTTCTTACGGGTCGCCCTTCGTTAATTAATATGGAATGACATGACCCCTCCAATCTTCCTCCATATGAGGACTAATTAAAGCTGCTGGACTTGTCGTCTCTTTTAAAACGTAGAGATGTTGCTGGTGTTATGTTCATGCAAAATATCGTAACTGGCGCCGTATACTATCCTGATCGTTTAAAACTTTTAAATGTTAATTCACGCCCCCGAGTGACTAAAGGACAAAATTTTCTTTGTGCAGATAATAACAGAACCAATTACGGTTATTTTGAACCTTTGTCGGCTATGTCTAGAGATTATAATGCCTGTTTCGCAATTATCGATTTTCATTGTGAAAAAATTGAACTGAAAAAACTACTATACAATTTTTTTTAATATTATAATTCATTTTATACTGTTTAGCATAATTTCTATCTATGTAATCTTTGTATCTATCTTTGTAACGTCAGATGGTTTGCACCTCTTAATGAATAAATAAATAAATAAAACTTCGAAATGCTTTTCTGTTTTTCCAGGCGAGATCTATCACCAATTTTTGCATGCGTTATGTGAAACACCTTGTATTTAGAATCAGAAACCCCAAAAATCACATGTGCCAAGTTTTATGAAAACCTAAAGAAATTCCGCATTTTGATCTCTGCATACTGGAGTAAATCGTCGATAGCTCCCATAACTTTTTTTAAATTTAAATTGCAATGCTCTTACTGAAAAGCCCTGGACTTTAAAATATTAAGAACGGGTTTTCAATAAAACGCATTTCATTACCCACAATAGTAACTTCACGTAAAAGAATTTGTCTGAGAATTCTAAAACTATTTTTATCTTGTTGCGTTGACGATGTCTTAACGATTTTTTTAATTGAAATGCACTTCCCGTCCTTTCGGAAAATTGTTCATGATTAAAAGTGAACCTAAATCCTGAAAGTACTTAAATTGTGATCCTATTAAGCGCTGGGAGTTTCCCTCAAGGATTTTCTCCCACCCGCCATTAATTTTCAAGTGTGTAATGCACTTTTTCGTTTAATTGCACTCCTTTATTGTGCAGAATGCAGGCCCTGAATTCCATATGTATTTTTGGCTGACTGGGCTTGGGCTGGTGGTGGTCGGGCCCAGAAAGGAAATGTGAACCGTAAAAAAACCTGAAGAGAATCCAGAAAAGCCATTTCGAGTAGTTAAGGAGCTCCCCGAGAGGCTGTGGATGGTTTTTTTTTTGTTCCACCGACATCAACGACGCTAACGAAAATCGAGTGGAAACGGAAAAGCCGTCTTGGCGTTGTCATCATCAATTTCGTTCACGTTTGACGGCCTCAGTAGCACCCGGGGGCCCGGGGCATAGACGTGCCTACCTGCCTGCCTGCCTTTTGTAATTCAGCCCGATTCGGTCTGACCTGGCACTTTACCTGCAATTCATCCACACTTTTCCGCTGTGTGTAATTGCAAAGTATTTTTCATTTTCGCCACCGCACACGGCTGGTTCCGCGGCTCGGCAGCGTTCTGCGCGCAGCTTTTGTGCCGCTGCTGTTAATTAATCCACCGCCGATCGGGCGAATTATGCACGCTCAAATGGATCGCAGTCTGCATAAAATTAAGCAGCCTCGCGTCGAAACAAAAACCCAGAAAGGGCGGCCCGGTCGGGCTCGGGTGCGTGTACACTGCCTTGCGTTTGCGGGCCATGCGAGTTCAGGGCCTATGCTGTGCTGCGCTGCTATCTGCCCCAAGCCCAACGGCCGGCGGTTTCGCGGTGCTTTGTCATTTTTCGATTGTTTTAAATTCCGCCACGGAAAGAAACCGCACCAGCAGCGTCGCAACGAAGTGATAAAAACCGACCAAGCCCGGGCGCGACTTTTACGTTTTTTGTTATGTTTAGTGCTCGGCTTTTATTTGAGGGGTTTATTAGCATGTTAAGCGCTGCAGATTATGCCTCGGCTAGTGGCTTAGTCCCCGCTCTGGACTGACTCGATAAAATAGGCGAACGACGTCCCCGGTTGAGAGGACGTTTCATGAATATGCAACGTGAACTGCTTTTGTTTAGGAACTGGGACTGGGAAACGTGTGTGCGGTTAAGTATCTGTTTGTTTGTTCTTTTTCTATCGGCAAAAGGTGCTTCGGTCGAAGCGCTTTTTCAGAGCACTTAATGAACCCGGGGCTTTAATAAGGCAAGCCAATAGCCTTCAATCGTTTAACCTCAACGGAGCACTTCCCGAGCTAGGCGAGAGGCTTTGGATGAACACCTGGGATATGAGTACGTGACCTCAATTCGCCACCAGCAGCTTTGAAGAAGTTTAAGTGGTATTATCCCACTGCAAGACTAATGAGCAGGAAGGGGTATACGAGTAGTTTGGAGGTTCATTGGAATAGTATATTAGAAACAACTCCGGATCCTAGGGTTTCCCCCTATAAATATATACATATGTATGGACGTCTCTTTTGGCGTCTAGGCACCTCAAGACCCGTTGTCCAAGCCAAAATCGTCCGCTTTTAGGTTTAGGTTGCGATGGCTGCCCAAGGGAACACTTATACCATGTTAGGCCCATTGTGGTACCACATAGGAGTATGTCCTGGGAACCCAAGTCGAACCATTCGGTGTCCTTAATAAACCGAATAAGGTCGTTTATGTCCATTTCGGATAGGACGTCAAAGTGAGGCGTACCCAAGTGTCGACCAATACATATTGTGAGGGTGCGCAGATAGTTTTCTCCTCATTTTCATTTAGGCAACTACTGCAGTAGTCCCGCGATGGAGCTCCAAGTCTTTTAGCACGTCTACCTATGAGACAGTGTCCCGTAACGACATCCACTGCCGTACTCATTGAGTCCTGTCTGAGAGATATTACCTTTTTTGTTCTAAGTCAAGGGTTGTCTAAATTTGTCGAGCTATGAAACAGGTACCCTCGGCATGCTATCTGTTGTTTGCAGTTCTAGTGGCTGTTTGTTTTTATGTCCAACTTACAAGTTTCCAGCGGCGTGTCGGACTGGGCAGTAATGACTAAGTCTGGTAAGGCAGAGGAGTATAGTCCTATAATGGCCTTCTGGAATCTTCCGATTAGGTTGGACTTACAGGTAAGGTTGTCAATTACAATGCCTATAGGTATTTTACTTGATAAGAAAGTTTTAAGCGTCCCCATTAAGAGATGGAGATTGAGAGGTGGAATTTTGTGCTTACTGGTAAAGAGTATGAATTCTGTTTTGTCTGGGTTAACAGAGAGTCCGCATCTGATACTCGAGAGGGACAATTTAGAGAATGCACCTCGGAGAGAGTGCTCAAATATCTACCTTATACCGGAAAAACAACTTCGCAACATAGGCAACGGCGAACCGCCTGGAGCAATCCAGATCCTGAGTATGCCATTGAGGACCAGGTACCACAGAAGCAGCGAAATAACTCCCCTTTGTGGGGTGCCCCTTAAGTCGTTCCTCCGAATAGAGGATGCTCCTAAGCTTGAGTTAATGACCTTGTTCTTCAAAGGCCGTCGCAATAGCCTCCAAATTGACGTTGTTGAAAGCGCCTTCTATATACGGAAAGATTGTCAGGGTATATTTTTTGTAGCCCTTTCTATCTAATGAGTCTATAGCCGTCTCTACTCAATTGCCTTTGCTATATGCGGATCAATGGTCTCTCTCTCTGATATAGAGGTCGATGAGTCGTTCCAGGGTTTTCAAAAGAAATGAGAATAGACAGATATGCAAAATACAGTCTAAAGACACGAGCTCAAATCGGGACAGCTATCATTCCAAATTGCGCCACTTTTATAATACGTTGACCAAATTTTCATCTTCTTACCAGGAATATATTCTTAGGGCCAAACGGCATCAAGGACTGTCTATCACTTTAAATTTTTCTCGGAGCAAGTGTTAGTAGCCCGATGGGAATTTATCGACAAAGTGTAAAATTGTCGATGAATTTGAAAGCGTTCTTTTCGAAAAAATCTTACAACAGCCACTGCATGGCGAAAGGGGTTCCGTACATCGGAAATTCAATGCGGAACCTTTATCGTGAGAGTATCCTTTGTTTTTTTTCTGGACGTGTTTTCTTAGTAAAAAATTAATCAAAGTCTGCTTGAACCAGGCATAGGCGGACAGCCAGCGGGGCGGGGCATGCTATTTGTTGTTATCTAATAATTTATTGCTCCAGAAGTCCTGAAACACATCACCTTTCATTACATGGGGCCCTTCTTCCGCAGTGGTTCGTCCGCCTGATAGTCGGAGCGGGCATAGGTACGACTCACGCAACCATCGCCGTCGGCCCAAACGGCACCGGCCGACGCACGGCAGCAATACGAGGAGCAGTAGCAGTCGAGGATTCCTCATGAAATTGAACTTTTCGGGGACACGAAAGGAAGGGTGCTCCGCGCACCAATTATCATTAATGATGTAATGACACGTTCATCTAGTCGCTGAAGAGGTCTTAACGGAACACGCTCTGTCCGTGACTCAGAGAGTCAGTCAGGCAAGACAAGAGGGCTTCTTCTTAAAGACGACGGAGACGAAGAAGACCGCGGCGGTGCGGCCACGACTACTTTTCCCCGGCCGGATTTATTTAGCGCTGCAAGACAAGCCAAAGAAGGCGAGGAATTCCATAAAACAGCTGACATAAAGCCGTGTGATGGTTGCCATGTGGCATTAGTGGCCTCCTTGCTTATGTAAATTTTCGTTTTGTTGCTTTCCTTGTACATTTTTTTTTTAAAGAATAACGCAAGCGAGCGCCCTGACGCCGCACTCGGTCTACTCTACTCCACTGCTGGCGGAGCCCCGATGATGGGGCCACTGCCTGGCGTAAGTGGAGTACGAAAACAAAACGCAATTTAGTGTGTCTATGCAATGTGACTTCCTCCACTGTCGACGTCGACTATGGTGGCGGTGGTGCTGGGGCAGGGGCTGGAGCCGGTGCCGGGCTGTTGCGAGGCCCTGGGCACACCACTGAACGGGGGGAGGGCTCAATGGGGGAAAACGTGATGAAAAAATCCGCGAAAAACACAATAACTGCCGGAGCAGCAGTGCATTAGTAAACAAGTTGTGTACGCCATCCGTTGAGCTGCTCGCCGTCGTCGTCGTCCAACGCTCGAAATGCTGAAGAGGCACCAGGGAAACTCCACAACGGCGGCGAGCGACAAAAAGTTTGCAAATTTTATGAGACAGTTGACTGTCTTCCACTTCGGCGAACTTTTTCAAGAGTTGACGCTCTAAGTGCATGGAACATTACTTTCACATATTTCTCTGTTTTGTACGAAACAGCGCAAAGCGACATTAGTGGCCCATACCCACACCTTGTCCCGGACCCCGTCCTGGCGACTATGTTGCTCCATCCCGTGCTACATTCGGAGCAATAGAATGGGGCCGCGTGGGGAGTCGGTTTGGAGAAGGGTACGTGAACTGGAATTTGATTAAGAGGCGGATCTTTATCGTGGCCGGGTAGGACGCCCTCATTTTAATATGCCACCACTTCTGGCACAAACTTTTCGAGTGGCGTAGCCCCTGCGGCCCCACAAATTTCTCTTAAAACCCAAGAAATCATAATTAAGCTTATCCGAGGGTATAAAAATGGAATCAAATTACTCCCAGTCCCTGCAAAAAAAAATGTGCTGGCTGGCTCACGGTGAGTGGCATCGGCCCCTAAAAACGTAATTCACGGAGGTGACAGAAGGGACCTTAAACAGTCGTAAACTCATCCCTGGAATTAAAGAGCGCACAGCCTGGCCCATGTCCCTGTCCCTGTTGCCCTTCGCCCGTCTCACCGCTTTTTTACGAGCCTGCGATCCCAACTCGAGAACATTTAAAATGCATAGCCGCAAGTCAAAGGCAGACTTTATTGCGACCATAAAGCCGGAGCACTGTTATTACATATTGTCCTCAAGTATCCCAAATATACTGCCCCGCCCACCACGGCTAGGATAGCATAGTGACAAAGGATGCTCCGGAGCTTCTTGCCAACCGGAAAGGGTGGAAAGACGCTTCTGGGGCATCTTTCGCCTAATGACTGCGAGTACGTTTCCATACTTAATTTGTGTTCGGTCTGATTCCCGAGAAAAATAACATTCCAGCCGGGACGAGGAGGCGGGGAAACCAATTAAACGGCCCCATAAAAAAATTATATTGCGCGTTGTTATCAATTTTACGAGCGAACATCGACACACACATATCCCGGCGCAAATGGTTCTCCTTGGCGGCTTCTTCATCCTTGCACTTTTTTATGGCGATGCCGTCGCCCCGACGACACGCCAAGGAAGAGAAAGGTCCATTTCACGTAAATTTCCTTCAATGAAAGGTAATAAAACCGTCCGTGTGGCGGGGTCGCAGGGGGACCCGCAATATTCTTATTTTCGGAGAATTTTAAATGTGAAGACGTCGTAAAGCGTCGCTATAAATAAATACGCCAAGACAGAGGAAGGTAAATAAAATATGAAAAAAAAAATATACTAAGGCGGGCACAAGTTGCTGACCGGAATTGGTAATTAAGGTCTCAGAGGTGGGATTATTTAACCAGAAGTTTGCGTGACAGTTTTTAAGGAGTTTTTAAAAGTTGGCAGGGCTTAGGGTGAATGGGGCAACGTCTGAATTCCTCAGCAATCGAAACACGGATCCAAATTCTCATTCATACTTAAGATAGACGTTTATGCATTATTTTTAAAATACACCGCATAACTTTTTGTTTTCTTGCTAGATATTTGCATAATGTCGTCAGTCTCTAGGAAAATGTAAAATATAGACAAGTCTCGAAGGGAATTTCGAACGGAACGTAGTCAAAACTTTTTCCTAGCAAAACCGGGCAGGGCACCACAGGAAATCACGTAATTTTCGTTTTGCCACCAGTAATTTGCGGGAGGTCATCAGTTTTAAGCAAACTCGAAATCCAATAATCGCTGAAGGACATTTAAAAGGAAAGCTAGGCATTTAGTAAAATAAGTAGCAGAACTCTCTTCCGCCTCTTTCCCCAACTAATGTTCAAATTACGCCATATTCGCGTAATTGCACACCATTACTGAGACCTTGCACTTTTTCTGCGTTCAGTGTTAATTACGAAGAGGTTGCCGCTGAGGTCGAATCACTGACAACGTTTCACACAAATTTTTGTTATTTAGCATTTTATGAGGAGACCGGCCTACCAACCGACTACGCGACACCAGCAGGGCTAAGCAGGGTCACGCGAAAAAATATAATAGGTTCAGAGCACGCCTCAGTGTATTTTATATTTTGTCGCCGAGGTGCTCATGCAATGGATCGCTGGCTATCAGTAGTTTTCCACCTGGGCTGTAACTGGCACACTCATTATACTTTTTAAATAAAACATTGAGCCGTTCACGGACAAAAATCAACGTACGAAATCTAAACGTGCGCAGCTCAAGTTGGTCGGGCAAATCAGGAAAAAAGTGCTGCGACATTCACCTGCCCTTTTCCATTCATTTCCACTAGCAGTCCGGCCGGACGGCAATTATTTGTGATCAAATATATTTTCCCCATCCGCGACGTGGACATGGACATGGACGGGTCGTTAAAGGCGCACCACTCGCACGGCTCCAAGTCATCGGGGGCAATCAGTGGGCCAGCCACCTCCATTAGTTCTGTAAGAAAGGCATTTACTTGTGGCGGCATTGAGCACAGGTACGGCCCCGCACAATGCCTCTTTGTGCGCCGCTGTGACGGTGGTGCTGCGCTATAATCAGATCCTCATTTGAGGCTAATTACCGCGGCCCCGAATAGATTCCCGCTTCATAGATATCACCTCTCGGGGTGCCCTTTTAGACACATCACCTCGCCTGGGCACGCTGCGCTGGGTAAGAAAAATTGCCTGCCACTCTGCGACGTAAATGCGCCATCATCGCGCCATCAGCGTGCCATCACAGTGCCATCACCGGTCCCATCATCGCTGATAAATGGCTGGAAATTGTGGCGAATTTATTTTTATCATTTCACTCTTTGGAATTTTGCATTTTTAATTAAAGTGGCGAAACGAGGCCTGGACTGTCTTTTTTTCGGGGAAAACTCGGGGGGCATCGGCGCTTCACGTAATCGTGAGCATAAATCCGCCCACTTTTTTCCAATCGATGAATTTCCATTTCATTTCACTCCCGGAAAAAAACTCAATCATCTTTGTGCCACAGAGTCGACGGCGGCATCAGTGAGAAGTCCACATCGATCCCTCTGCCCCCGCCGGGCTTTTTGTACTGATTTTCGATCCATTGAGTGACTTTTGAGCGCTTTTTACGACCTCTGATCCGATTTGATTTTCACTTACAAACAATTTTATCCGAAACGGCTGGAGCATCTCACCAATCCGCGGTATCGTCTCGCACAGCTTCGCTTAGGAATTTTCTGCCGCGCATAAATCTCCCCCGGGACGGCACGCCGCCCCCTCAGAATGATGAAACGCGACATGCTGACGATCGCGCCCGCACATGATGAGTGGGTGTAGGGGGGGCGCTCTAATGTGCAATTTTTATAACTTCAAAACATATTTCCCCGGTGACTTGGCTTTCTTCGCGCCAAAACGATGTGGAACATTATTAAAATAAAATTAACCCAATGCTCGGCCCATAAATTTTTTTTTCTCGTCGTTTTTATGTTTATGGATGGCAGAGCTGGTGGACCGTTGGCGGATAGAATTTCGAGTAAAATGCGCGCTTGTAAAGTGGCTGTTTCTTGGCATTTTCGAGGAGGTAGATGTCCCTACCCAGTTGCTAGGGGTACATCTGTTCTCTTGCGGCAGTAACATCTTTTACTGCGGCTGATAACGGAAGTCATTAAGGCAATTAAAGCAAACATTTTTGTATTATGGCCGGAGACTTGTTTTCGTCTCTAGACTAGAAATTCCCCAGCTATCGATTTTACGTTTTTGGGGAATTGACGTAATTTATTTTATTATTTTTTTATTCGGCGCTAGCGGGGGTTTTCATTTCAGTTTTGTTGTTAATGTTATTTTGATGAATTGCTAGGTTTTTATTTCTGATGGTGACTGGTGGGCTCAAGCAAATGACGGCTACCTAGATTTCGAAATAGACAGCGAATCAAGGGGTCGAATTTCAAACCAGTTAAGCTTATTTGAAAAGAACAAGCTACGACATGTCCAGTAACTAAGCCCCGCAATTTTTGGAAAAATCTATTCATATAATATTATAGTTGTGCTGCAATGCGCTACTTCGCAAAGTTCGTTATCACCAATACAAAACATTGGTAGCGTAATTAAATTTTGGGGATAGAAGTTAGCCCCGCCATATTTGAAATAAATTTATGTGAAGTTGTTTTCGTATAAATAATAAATAGTAAATAAATAAAATTTAGCCTGCCATTTTAGATATAAATTAAAAATAATTTTGTTCGTATAGTACTCGAGTTGTGCTATGGTGTGCTCCATTACAAAATGCCTTATCTTTGATACAACAAACTTGGCACACTAATAGAATTATCATAAAGGTATGTTTGCCCTGCCATGTTTGGAAATAAATTTATGTGAAATTGTTTTTTTCGTATACCCCGGATTACCGCCCCATCTCCATCCTGCCGTTCTTTTCAAAGATACTTGAGAAACTTCTGCATGCCCATCTGGTGGAATACCTCAACAAAGAGAGTCTTCTGTCAAATTATCAATCCGGTTTCCGACCTAAACGAAGCTGTACATCCGTTTTGTTAAAAATTAGCGATGATCTTAGATCTGCACTAGAGGATGATAAGTTGACAGCATTGGCTCTCTTAGACTTCTCAAAGGCTTTTGACGGAGTTAACCACCGTATTTTGCTTAAAAAACAGCATTCGATTTTTAATTTCTCGCGAACTGCGTGTGCTTTGATGGGTTCCTACCTTGAGGGACGTCAACAAAAGGTCATATGTAATCACATCTCATCAGGTTTCCTTCCTGTTGTCAGTGGAGTTCCGCAAAGATCCATTCTTGGGCCACTTTTATTCGCAATGTTCATAAATGATCTTCCTTCAGTACTACATAACAGCTAATTCCATATGTATGCTGATGATATTCAGCTTTACATATCTATGCCGTTGGGACTTATTGAGGATGCTATACTTCGCATGAACGAGGATCTCAATTTTGTCACTGAATGGGCTGAAGATAACGTCTTGCTCCTTAATGTTGCCAAATCCAATGCAATAATCATCCATAAAAAAATATTAGACACTTCCTCCTTTCCAAATGTCATGCTGAATGGAATTTCAATTCAGTACAGCAACTCCGTGAAGAATCTTGGAATTGTATTCAACAGGGGTTTGAGTTGGAGCAACCATGTTGACAGTGTTGTCGGAAAAGTGTATGGAGTGCTACGTAAGCTCTCGGTCTCTGCTTCCTTCACACCTATTAAAACGCGTACTATGTTCGTGAAATCCCTAATAATATGTTATGGGTGTGAGGTTTGCTGCAAGCTGGATTCGTCTTGCGCCCGTAAACTAAATGTAGCTTTTAACTCCGCCGTCCGTTACATTTTCGGCTTAAAACGATTCTGTCATATCTCCAGCTACGTTAAGTCAGTACTTGGTTGTTCTTTAGAATAATATCTTAACTACCGAAGAATCTTATTCCTCCGGAACCTAATTTTGACAAAACAATCTAGTTACCTTTATGATAAGTTGGAGTTTGTTACATCCGGGAGAACTTTTTCCCTGACCCTACCACGCTTTACATCTAGCTGTAGTGAGCGGCATTTCTTTGTCCAGGCTTTCAGACTTTGGAATAATCTCTCTCTTGATCTAAGAAGGAACGTTGGCGATCGAAATTTCTCTAGATATTTATCTGAGCACATAAAGTCATCTTGGGATTGTTTTTTTTATGAGAGTTTTGTATTCGGTTTTTTCTTCTTCTTTCTCATTTTATCTTTTAATATTTTATCCATACTTTTTCACGCCTAAATTATGAATTATTTTTATGTAATCTTAGGCTACACTCTATAGAAGATTGTTTCTTACCAGTGTAGTATTTGCGCAAATAAATTGAAAATGAAATTGAAATTATACTACTCTGATTTTTGTTTATTTGCTCGCAATGAGACATACAATGTCTTTTAGATACAATACTTGCAATTTGGAATTCGAAAGCACAAAATTTTTCAAAATTATAATCGCAAGCAAATCAACTAGGTAATGGTATATAAGAAAGTTAAATTCATTATATCAATTAAGTGGAAAGCCGATTCCTCAATTGAGGGATCGAAATATTCAATAGCCTCGCGACAGACGTAATTGGTTCATGCAGACCATAGTTGCTGCGATTGCTGAGTGACATGAAGTACATTGTAGTACCTGATGCCGAGGTAGGGAATAGAAGCATTAAACAAATACAATAATTCGGGACAATCACATTCACCCGTTGAAATCCTATAGCCAATGACGATTTTTGTAATCATGCGCCGTTCGTCGAGCGTTACCATTGAAATTAATTTTAAATTTAAATTTAGAGTTAAATGTTACCATGTTACAAGATCCTTCACTGAATCAAATCGAAATAACTCACCCTGATCCATTAGGTAATGAAATTTAGTAGGACTTTTCGTACGGGAAAATAACATAAGAGTACATGTGAAGGTAAATAATTTAATTTACACTATACGAAAATCTTATTTAAGTTATCGATAAGCAGCAAACAGTCGTTAAGATTATTAATACTTCGAAATAATTTGGGATTGTCAGCGTTAATAAGAATTCTAGAGTGAAATTAAATCGAACTCGCGTCGTTAATAAATAAAATAAAAAGAAGAGAGCTTAAGTGACTTCCCTGCGGAACACCTGAGGTATTATTTACAGGGGTGGGGAAAATATTTCGGAAGGATATAATTTGCTGCCATTTATTAAGGTAGGAAGATATCCACTTCACGAAAATTTCTGGAAAACTTGAAACCTACAGTTTAAAAATCAGAACTCCATGGTTTATCCTGTCAAAGGCCTTATGGAAATCGGTTTAAATTCAATCCACCTGTCCACCACTTTCAATTCTATTAATACGATTAGAAGAAAAGGTTAGACGGTTTGCACTGTTGATCTTCCTTTCACGAAGCCATGTTGATACTCACTAATAATGGATTTACAGTTAAAGGACAGAACGTCACAAACAATGGCTCCGAAATTCGAAAAGTTTACAAAGCGCTGAGATCTTGGCGATAGGCCTATAAATAGAAATATCATCCTTACGGCCTTTTTTATGTAATGGGATAATATGAGAAAGTTTCCAGCAATCAGGAAGCACACCTTGATAAATTAAATAATGAATATTATTGAAGGACGAACCACAAGACTTTTGCACAATGGCCGGAATTCCATCCTGTCCACAAGAAAGATTGGAAGGGAAGTACGCTCAAATAACTTAAGATAGTTACTTGGCCGAAGTAAAGGTCTTTGGCTTCAAGATTTGGGGATGGAAGCATTGTCAAATTGTAAAAAGGGTTAGAAATATCGGAGTTAAAAGTATCTCAGGAAAAGGCAGCTCAAAAAAACTGATTAAAAAAATCCACAAATGTCTACAGAATCACTGGTAGTCTCGCCGTATACCAAAAATAAACAGGGTAAAATTAGAGTACCTTTTTGAATTTAAAAAATTCCAGAAACGCTTTGACGCATTATTCAATGAATCGCTACGACGAATATGCAGACTCAGATGCCAGAATGAATCGTCTATGTAAATCGCAGAAGTATACATTTTCCAAAAACTAACACAAATCTGCACAACTTTGATTTTTTATTGTTTCAAAAATGGCAGGGCTAAGTTATTGGATATAGCTACGAACCGCTTCACATTAATTAAGTTGGGGATTTTATTTTATTACAAGAATACTACCTAATTTTGAAAGGTTGAAGTTTGGTGGTTAGGCTATGAATTGAGAATTGTGTAAAAGGGGGGGAGCGGAAGGCCGCGAGCACTCAGACTGCATCGAGTCCATTGTACCCTACATCCGCCCTAGCCGGACTTCTTCGTTGTTCTTTTGAACAGAAGAACCTTTCCAATCTTCCTTTCATGCCATCTGTTTAATCTAATATAATTTAAGCTTAAAAGTTAAGATCATTCAGAAAATGTAGAACAACAAATTTCTCAATTTTGTAATTCATTGTCAGCATTCATACGCACTTCGGGCATAGCTAGCACTTGCCGCCGATGCAATCAACTAATAAGCAATAATTTAACTAAGTCATAATTGTTATGTATATTTAAAAAGCCGCTTGGAAATTAAAGGGTCAGTCATTAGTATTGTCATCGTGCGTTTCAATTGAGCAATTAGCTTTCAGATTCGTAGCTCAGTGAAGAGCTAAACTTTCGGCCAGCAGCTACTTCATTACATCTCAACCTCATCTCGTTTTGGGAATTGTTGTAAAGTGGTACATTGCACCACGATCACGCTATTAGAGTAAAGGTACGAAGCACCTTAATATAAACCAAAATAAAGGCATTTTGAAAACATTGGTGACCCCGACGTGATTGCTTTTCACGTACTCCCAAAATGAGTCTCAACGAACTTGCTGCCCAAGAAGAGATCACCGGACAGGAGATCCAGCGATTGGCGATCAACTACAAGAAGGATAGTGTAACGCGCAAGACAGAGCAATATCTTGCAACACGCCTTAAATCTTTGGAAAAACTATGGGATGACTTTGAGGCCACAAATAACAAAATCCGGATCAGTCGTGGACAACAACTGGACCACGATTACGTTATAAAAAGATACTATGAGGGTATCCGGGCCGGGTATTACGAGGTCCGAGAAGACATTCTGCAACGAATGAAGACTGTCGGAATTATAGAGGGCAATCAGCCCAATCAAAAGCAGCCGCAGCAGGATCAGATTCAGGAATCTCGAAGATCCGGTAACAACGATGTGTCCGCCAGTGCAAGAGGATCATAGCATCAACAAAACGGCAATATCCGTCACAAAGCATATCTAATGCAAGGTTTACGAAGACTACTCAGTACTCACAAAGCCATCCCTGAGTACAACATTGCAGTCAGTCAATTCATATGAATTGATAATAAAGGCGATAAATGCTCAGTGAGGGGAACAAATTCAAGATCTGCACAGAAAATTGATAGATCAAGCTGGCGAAGCTTATCTTCTCGAACATATGGAAGACTACTTAAAGCTCGAAGAGCAAACACGGGACAAATTAAACACCATCTCTGATCAATTATCCAGTTTGTCGCACTTAGTATTACGAAGATTTCCGCTTGGAATACAAACGCAAAGTTTCCGAGGGGATATGAGTGTTTGATGATTTTGATTTGCTCAAACACCATCCAGCTTCCGTACCGGTAGAGGTTTTCGAGCCGTCTGTATTGAAGACATTGGAAAAACTCTCTGTGGTTGTCGTGCCAGATTCCTTGTCTCTTCAAACGACAGACTGCCTTCATTGCTTCTTCCTGAATTGTGATGTCCAGCGGTAACAAGTTGAGCATTGCGTTGAGAGCCGCATCAGTTGTGGAGCTGAAGGCCCAGTGATCGGTGATCCCTCTCTCTGTTTAGGATCGTACAGGTGGATATCTTTTCTGTTCTTAGCCACCAGACCACAGACGCATAAGTTATAATGGGTGTAATAACGGCGGTATATAGCCAGTAGACTACCGCTGGTCTCAGACCCCATGTTTTCACAAAGGCCACTTCTGTGGAGAGTTGCATTGTAACACACTCTTTAATATGGGAAGTTTGAGGTCATTAAGTTTGCTTTTCTTAGTAAACAATATTAGCGTTGTTTTGCTAGGATTCACTGATAACCCGTGCTTCTCGCAGCAGTTCTCGATTCTGTCTAAAGTCCTTTGCGCTTTATGGCAAATTGTCTTTAGTGAATACCCACAAACTAGTGCACGCCCGTCATCGGCATAAGCCTGTGCGTGTACGTTTAGAGTCTGTAACTCTAGATTAGGCTAACTATTGTTCTATTATATTTTATAGTTTTGTGACATAGTAAGTTTTTTCTTCCTTATTTAGGCGTAAACAGTCGTCTCCGCGATCCGTAATTGTATCCGGTCTACAGGTATGTTCATGATTTTTATTTTATATTTAATAAGATTAATTAAGATTTCAGTTTTCAATTTGTAATTTAAATTCAAAACTATTTCACCCGTTATCCTATTTCCTACCATTTCTTTCAATATGGACGCAGTTGAAAATTGACCCAAATGTCGCCAAAAAAATCATCTTTAGCGACGAAGCCCATTTTTGGATGAATGGATATGTGAACAAGCAATATTGTCTGCTTTGGGGCGATACCAATCCACACGAGATACACCAGCATCAAATGCATCCCGAGAAAGTCACTGTTTGGTGAGGATTTTGGTGTGACTTAATCATCTGTCCGTACTTATTTTAAAACGAGACTGGCATTGCCATAACCGTCAACGGCGAGTGCTACACATCGATGATATGTAACTTCTGGTGCCCTAAGCTGGATGATGTGGATACCGACGATATGTGGTTCCAACAGGACGACGCTACGTACCACATAGCGCATGTCACGATGGACATTCTACACGTGCGATTTGAGGGCGACGTGAACTGGCCACCGGTACCGTGCGATTTAACGCCTTTAGACTTCTTCCTTTGGGGCTATCTTTAATCACAAGTCTATGCGAATAAACCGCAAACAATTGATGCCCTCAAAGTCAACATAACGAACACCATCCAGCAAAGTCAGCCAGATTTATACGACAAAGTCAAAGGTCGATACTTTTAATACATCAGCACGGTGCTTCCCCTCATTCATTGTACTCTACCACGTCATGTACATTCGTCAGACTATCAAAGTCCTCCACGAAAACTAGTAGTTGCACGGCACGGTAGATTAGCCCCTTTTTAGCAATTCAAGAAATTTCTTGAAACAAGCGTAACGCTCCTCCCAGTGAGCAATCACAGAAGAAATTCCTCTTTTTCTACGACCGTAACCGGGAAAGTGAGTGTGTCATACCTGCCGTGTGCGCACGAATATCACAATATCCGCGTCAGGGGCCTGCAAATTAGCGCAATCGGCAGTTTTTGAGTGCCTGACATTTGACCACCTCTAATTACCCTTTGAGCGGAACAAGTGAACTTCGCTCCGCGCGCGGTGAAACACTCGACTGGTATTTTTGAATTTCATGCATAAAACAATTTTCGCAAGAATTAATCGTAAAAATTAATTAACTCGGACGGGACGTTTTGCATGTATGCCCGCCGTCCAAAGCGCCCGTAGCCGCTGTAGCTTAGCCAAGAAGCCAAGGCTTTGATAAACAAAAATTACGCAGCCATCTGGGGCCGATTAACAGCGTCTTAAGTCTAAGTGTGGTCGGCCGGGGACAGGTTATTCGCGTCCGAATGGGCGAACTACAACCTAATCAAAACAAATTATTCGAGACTTTGACGGCCGTAAAAATTCCATGCGCGACTGTGAACGATATCGCGGTCATTACGGTTTAATGGGCATTCCTCGGGCCGCTTCCACTTGCGGGAAAACCTTTCTCTGCCGCGCTCCGTCGCCTCCTCCTGCACCTTCTTGAATTGTTAATTTATTTTTATTGCAATTGTCTTACGGGCGAATAATTTTGTAAGCTCTTAGCGGGCCAGGCTCATCGCGACAACTCTCATGACAAAAGCGCTTCATTCGATTTGAATGAAAGAAACATAAATTTTTGTGAATTCGAATGGGTGTCGCCCACAGCAGCGCCCCGGACCCGCTAGCAATCCGCAAATAGACCTGAGCTGACTAAGGAAACTTTAAGGCGCGCTCTCCCGCATGACACACTTCTAACGGCTGGAAATTTTGATTTCTCGAAATGCCCACTAAAATCGCGAAAACAAAGCGAATCCGCACCGGGCACTGGGATTGACTAATTTGTGAGTGCACGTCTTCATAAACCCCCCCGAGCAAGCCGTTCTCGTTACAAGGCGACGAGGACAAGGGGCCGCACATGAAGTCGCCGTGTCGCGACTTCGTGTGTGCTTTATGAAAATGGAAATTGCTGTTTAAAGAGGCATTTAGCGCTTGATAAAATTTACATTTTAATGGGCCCCCTCGAGCCGAGTATTAGTCAGGTGAGAATGACTAAAACGTGCTGATAAAATTCAAAAGAAATCGAAAAAGCATAGGCGAATCATACCGGGCTGCTGTGCGGTGCTGGGCATGTACTTATGTATGTATGAATGTCACTCACGTTCCTACGAATTGTTCACGAAATCAGTGTGACGCAATGTTCCCCTATCAGCTGAGCCATTACAATGCGTGCGAAATTCGTTTTCTGTTTGGTTGCTAAGAAAATTCGTCAGCATTCAGCTGTACCCACGAGTACAATGGGGTTGAGTCAATGTCACCTGGTATGGTAGCGAGGTAACCTGGGTTGCTATCGGGAGGAACAAATGTAGATAAACTCACAAAATGAAGTATTCGAAGGAAACTCACTATTTTGTATGAATATCATTGGGCTGCGACTACCTCACAATGTAACTGTCTGTAAACCAACATATGCGGCCCGGAGTAGATATCTTTGCTGATGGATCCCTAAAGAAACTGCGGTTGAAATCCCCAAAACATAATAGCCAAGGAAAATGGACTGTTTTTACTAAAAACTAGCTTTCCCGGACCCGGCGTTTCCCGGGATACCTATTAAATTTGTATTCCTTAATTTTACAACGCCTCCCTACTGCACCACCGCCTCTCCTACGTGACCCAGCGTTTTCCTATTTGCGTTTTGCACATGTTTTAGATATTTTCCAACAGTATTATTAAATTTAGTTTTCTTCATTTCACACCACCTCCTTATTGCACCCCCTTTCCTGTATCTCCCAGCGGGGTGGGGGTGGTCTCATATTTGGAAATTTGAATAGCAGATTCGAAATCAGTGATCCCGAAAATTCCCTAGTGCGGATTTTCAGGGAAATCCCTTGAAGTTTAACTTTTCGGCCGCCATATTGATCCATCATCTTGATTTCCAAAATTTTGATGGCAGATTCAAAATCAGTGACTCCAAAAACCCAAACCAAAAACAGAAGTTCGGATTTTCAGTGAAATCCCTTGAAGTTTAACTTTTTCGGTCGCCATATTGGATCCGACTTCTTGAATTCCGAAATTTTGAATGCAAGCTCGAGATCTGTGACCCCGAAAACCTCCAATTGCCTTTTCATAATGATTGTTGATAAGTTGAAAAATTCGCTTCCTATACAAAACGGAAATTTCGATTTTTTCGATTTTCCGGCTTTCCTTTGGGGTTTCCCTAATTTTCTTTTTTTAAACCTCCCCTGTATTATACCGAACAAAACCAAAAAAAAATATTATCGAAATCGGTCAAGCCGTTTTTGAGCTTTAGCGAGACTAACGCACAGCAATTCATTTTTATATAACATATAATACATATATAGATTCGAGCTACAGTACGTAGGGCTGCCACAGCAAGTAACTGACTGTATAATATAAGCCCAATACAAAGCATGATGACCTGCAGACAAAAATATGACGGGACGGGCTCGGGCTGTAGTTAAATTTGTTTTATTTAATTAATTAGAACCAATTGTAGAAATTAAGATTCCCATCTTTTATGTATTATGTACAAGTCAGGATATGAATCAATAAATCAAGCAAAAATTCATACATCATTACCCGTACATCACTTTCACCTATGGTTATTACTTTTTTATTTATTTTTTATTAATTTTGAATACACAGGCAAACATTTCCGTTACTCTCTAAAAGTTCCTGATTTCATCACTCACAGTTTTTACATTTATTGATATCTTCATTCCAAATTTTGCACACGCACTTCCAAACATGTTTGCTATTTTATAAAATTATTTCCATACCTTTACCCTTGCCCCTCTTTTTGCAAAAAATAACACAGTGAAGTCCTACCTCTTATACACTTTTTCCATTTTACTAGAAATCCTTACTTTTTCGGGTAAAATGTTTTTCAAATGTTTTGTAATTTCATTTTTACCATGTTTTCCGAAGTTTTGCTACATTATTATTTCTTCATTTTACACACCCCCCATCCATATATATGTTCCAGTCGGGTAGGGGTGGTCTCATTAAAAAAAGCATATGAATGTAATACCCACATGCATCACTTTCACCAATTCTTAATACTCCCCCCCCGTTTATGCTAATAACGTTTTTGCAAATCAAATCTATTCGATTTCATCTTTCCTGGCACATAGATACACACTTTCGAAAGTGAAAAAAATACAAAATTAAATTATTTATTTACGAATGTCGGCTAGAGTGAAGCAATGTTTGCTGGGTCCTGCTAGTTTTTAATAAGGCAGTAGTGCAATTGTGTCCAGAACTAAATTCTGATTGGAAATCTTGCAAAATGTAAAAGTATATCAATTTTTCTAATAATTTTGAAATAAAAGGCTTATTTGGTCTGTACATTGGGACTTTGGGTTTTTTGCTACTTGAATAATCTTAGACAATTTCCAAGTATGTACTAGGAAAAGTGAAACTCATAAAACATGTATTAAATACATGTGTAAGACTTGAAAGCATTACTGGTGCGCACATTTTGATGAATCTAGGGCTAAGACAATCAATTTCCATAACATTAGATTTTATTCCCGACATTATTGTGGAAACTTCACCAACTGTCCTTCTTACAAAACTGAAATTGTTATGGTCATCATGAGAAAATGCAGAGCCTGTATATATTCATTCTCAGAGTCCTGCTGAACATAAGACGAGCAAAATTTACGATTGAGAGTATTCGAATCAACCATGCATAATATGCCTTCTTTACCATTTCGTATAAATTGTTTGCGGTTTATACGCATAGATCTGTGATTTAAGATATGTGGCTTCAAAGGAAGAAGTCTAAAGGCGTTAAATCGCATGATCGAGTTGGCCAGTTCTCGTCGCCTTCAAATCGCTTGTGCAGAATGTCCGTCGTGGCATGCACTGTGTGGCACATAGCGCGTCCTGTTGGAACCACTGTGGTCGGTATCCCTAACATCCAGCTTAGGTCACAGAAAGTAGCTTATCATCGATCTGTACCGCTCGTCGGTTAAGATGATTTTCGATGATGAACGTTACTCGAATGGAGCACTGACTTTGTTAGTAAATTTTGATAATTTGTATACATTCTTTAACGCTATAACCTTCCATGGTGATTTGCCACACTACTGAACAATTTAAAACAAATTTGACAGATGTTGGTTTAACAACATGGCCGCTATAACCTAAAAAATTTCGAGCGTCCATATTAAAAGACCCTTTTCATTAAGGTGGAATTAAGGAAATCAACTTGATCATGAATACTGGGTAGGCGACATACTCGATCATCAATATACAATTGAGATTCTCTGAGCACTTCACGACAAATGTCTGCCCAACTAATTTAACTCACTACTCTACTATAAGGCTACTTCCATTTTCTCATTATTCTCCGTATCAAATTCTCAGTAAAAACATTTCAATGTCGTAATTTCCTATCAAATTATTCTTTTTCACAGCAAAATGCCACCGCATTTGTGGCATATGTTTCTCTCTACCACCTGCCAATGCAAACATGTACTTTGCACATACGGTAAGCGACATGTGATATGTATTATATCTTTTTTATCTTCGACACAATTGACAATCACTGAATGCGAACATTGTTTATTTTTTATTCCATAAAAGAAATTCGAAATTGTTTGATGTTGTTAGACACGTTTTAGCAATTTGTATAAGATATTTATCATCATGCCTCGATTGATATAGAGGCAGTGGAAATTTTTTTGAGTTTCTACGCAAGTTGCACAAGCAATTTTAGCGTTTGGTTGCTGTAAGAAGCTTAGTGAAATAAAGTTTTATCTACAAGTTTACCTGTTGTATGGGATACGAAAATAAAATAAAATATGCAAATAGGGTTAGGTAAAAGTATACAGGAAAATACAAGAAGTGGGCCCAAAGTAGAGCCCTGCGGTATATCATGGTGCACCAGAAATATGAGTAGCTGAGTCGGAAGTGTAATTGATTTTTACTTTCCATAAGCGGCTTTGTAAGGAGCTTTAAAAATGCACGAAGTTACGGAGGGTAAGAAGCCAATTTCCCCACACAACCGCACACCACTTCTGCGGGCGTACTTCAAAAGGACCTTTGCCTTGCGAGCACATTCTCCTCTGTTTGATCTGCAGTGAAGTACACAAACAGTGAACAGAAATAAAATGGGGGAAAAAAAAGTTAAAATAAAAAACAAAAGAAGAAACGTACCTCAGAGAATTGTCTAAACAAAACCTGTCGACCGAAAAAATGCACCTTCGACAACAGTGCTGGGCAAATATTTAATTAACACGTTAACAACTGGACTGGGTTGTGAAATCATCCCGTAGTCACGTACTTGGAGGCTTCCATTACGACAATAAGCGGCTCATTTTAAGCAGCATTTTCTGCAATTTGTTTGCTTCGAATGAAGTTCAGACCCGAGTTGATGCGATGATGGCTTCCATCTCGTCCACTTCATGGCTATTTTTAAAAAAAATAAGCGAAAAAAGAATAATGCAAAAAGCTTGCAAAGAATCTTGAGGAAGAGAAAAAGTTTCATTGTTTTCCGTGAATGCCATAAATTGAACCGTATGTCTGTCAACACAGACCGCAAAATTCATGCGTGCCCATGCCAGGTGTAATGTATGGAACGTATGGAAGAGGCGTCGCGAATTTGGACGCTTTTTAAGGCGGATTTCCTCAAGGAGAGATGTAAATTGCGGAAAGAGCGATTTCATCGCGTTTTTATGGCGCCTTTATATAATACGGCTGAAATTCGATTAAATTTAAGCTGCTGCTAGCTGCGCTCCTGCCCGTCCCCCATCCTCAGCGTCGCAATCAGAAATTAATAAATAACCGCTTTGCTGGCTTGCATCGTTTCCGTGTGTAGTGTAATTAAATGAACACATCGGCCGCTGTGTGATATGACTGAGGCCCACTGCTATGAGTTTTTTTTATTGAGGCCACTGGTCCCATTCATAAATTGCTGTGTGAGCTGCTTGCAAAGTAAGCAGGCAGGCAATCGAGCAACTAGGCAGGCACTCAGCCCAGAGTCCAAAGAGACGTTTTAACACGAAAAAAGCCACAAAAGAAAATGAAAAAAATTTGTAATGTCATGAAAGCTGATGTTGAACTAATTGGAATGTTCCAAGTGATAATGAGGCCTTGCATTCGCATGTTATCATTGAAACTGTTACTTGCGCGCATCTCGAAGATACGCCCAAGAGTCACAACACACGAGGCCCCCATTATACTGGGACGGCCGTCATTGCTGCGATCATGAATGGAAATTGGACGCACCGATAAGACGGCGATAGACATCTTTTCAGGCCAAGCAAGCTATCGAACAAAACGGCAATTTATTACCTCTTCCAGCCGCCCAACCTAATCGATCGACGATCGATGACTTGCTCACTTAAAAGGTCAAAAAATTCAGTCGCACTGTGACCAAGTGTCAACAGCGACCGGTGCCGACGAGGACAAAATCGACATCGACGCACGGAGCGACACGAATTCCCTGCTCAGATGTTTTTAATTAGCCGCGAAATAAATAACAAAAAAAACCGATCAGATACCTCGCATGTTTGAATCAAATGCGATACTTTATGGAAAGAGCGGACTAATTCAAAACAAGTATTCGTTGACGCAATACCCTTCGGCTGTGAATAATGGCGGCGCGGCGATTTGTAGCACCTGAAAAAACCTCATTTGATTATCTTATTTACGCGCGCTTTTGTTCTCGCAAAAATCGTTTATTGTCGAAAAAATATTCAATCGATTCTCGGCATTGTCGTCAGGTTTTTTCTCCAAACATGTCATATTACTACAAGACACTTTGGACGCCTTTTCAGGGTACATTTACTTAATCCCCCTATTGTTCTTTGGCGACACCGTGGGTTTGATCAGTCGGTTGGGTGCATATACGCGTTTTATTGTAAAACACATTCAACTGTTCTGAGAATGCTTGGAATGTAAATACATAAATGAGATACTGAATCGTATTATAATAAGTCTTGCCGGAAAACACGGGCAGAGAAACACTCTTCGGAAGTGGAACCGAAAGAGAAGATGGGAAATTTTCTCGACAGTCGGATATTTGATTGTCAGGCAAAGTCTGTTTGCGAAGTTATCGCCAACTAGTACGAAGAAATCATTCGATTGCTATGCGACAGAAAATAATTATACTGTGTTTTAATCAATTTTAAATCTACATACTTTTAAATTGATATTAAAGGCCTTCAATATAGTGGCAACGGGTTAATGGGAGCCGTAGCTGGCGGGGTAGAGGATTTCACAGATTGTAAGTTGATTAACAAGGTGATTAGTGATACGAATAGGGTTCATTGCCAACAGCGTGGCGCAGCGATTTTTTTTTTGCTAGGTTCAACTCTGCCGTCCCTAGGGTGTGGCGTAAATATCATTACGAGAATTACATCAGGCCCATCGACCCGGTTTAAGGCCCAAATCCTATCTATTGTAAACCTGTAAGTAACAGTTCGGGCTCTTCTTAAGAATTTTATTGTTTTTACTTATTCCGCTGTTTTAAAGCCTCCGTCATAAACGTACAAAATTTGAAATCAATGACCCCAAAAATCCCTGCTTATCTATTTTTACTGGAATCTAAATATATGTTGTATTTTAAATTAACCATTAGGGAGTCTTTGCTTGAATTTGCCTATTTATGTATTTCATCTGAAATCACCGACCCCAAAACCCCCATGTGTATTCGCGAGTCTACCACTTCTACTCCGTCCGCTTTTCAGTGGCACTGATATACACATACACACAAGGCATTGTCACTTTCGTCTGAAATTGCGACTTGCCGCCTATGAGAGAATACGGGGAAGTGTCAATTTGTTTCCGTGTAAGCTAACATTGGAATTAACTGGAACTGCAACTCGAAGACGATTTTCGCTGGAAACAATATAAAACAATTTGTTATAAATTCTGGGGAATCAGAAGTCTTATTTATTCATAAGGCAATGTGGTACTTTAAATTTTGATTTCATTAGAAATGGTAGATCCACACGTGTACGGCTTGAATTCATTGCGTTTTAATGACACATTTGTAATTAACGACCCTGAAGACGCCAAATAAAGAATTTTCATGAAAATCGCATGAAAGTTAAGATCTACCAGCCCGCCATCTCGAATTCGTTAATTCTGGCAGTAGATTTTAAATTAACCACCCCAAAAACCACAAAATAAAATTTAAAAAAAATATGGACTGATGCTTAAGATGCGACAATTCGCCATCTTATATTCTCAATTTGACAACATTAAAACATAAACTAAAAAGTAGGAACTGAATGATTAAAAAAATAAGTTCATCCAAATCCGTTCACTGGTGCTTGCGTTAGTTAAACGAACAGACAGACAGATGTTCCATTTTATACAGGTACAGAGGGTTGATACAAATTTATTTATTAAGTACTTATTGTTAACTTAGCGCCCTATTGCGTGGTGTTGATCCTCAATCCACCTAAAATTTATTGGATTGTTTATACCCAACAAAATTTTAATATGGCCCCATGGAATAAAACGTTCTAACGCGTTAAATCACACGAACGAGACTATCAACTGACAGGTCCATAACTTGAAGTAATCTTCTCACCGAACCTTTGCTTTAGTAAATTGATTGTTTCAGTCGCTGTGTGGCATGTGGCACCAACTTGCTAAAACGACATGTTTGCCAGATCCATTCCATTTAATTCATTGCCAAAATTAACCAGTCAACATGGCACGATGACATTTTCCATTAATTGTAAGCGTGTGGTGTTGTACGTTTAAAGAGATATACGGACCTATCGCAGTACCGGCATGAAATCCACACCAAACAGTCAATTCAACGGCACGAAATGCTTGTTCAAAAATAACTTTTGGGAATATCTCAGCCATTGTGCAATTTTGCTTATTAACATATTCAAATAGATATTCAAAAATTCTTGTCGCGTAGAAAAACTACAAATATACACTGGAATTAACAAAATCTAACCTTCTCTCATTGCATGACGTCTGTTAAGTGTTTTTTGCAAATTTGAGAATCTATCCTCAGGCTATCTAGCAGCTCGAATTTTTTAGATACAGCCATCGTCTTAAAATTTACTGACCAGTTACCAATAATAATTATTAGTAATAATACAGAAACTAGGTATTTCTATAGTGATGTCAACATTCAAGATGGACCTGCGCAAGCAGTCTAAATTGTTCTTATGCCATTTGTGGCGTGTGAAGTAAAAATAGGTTAACTTTTACAACCCTGATCAGAACGCCAGAAGTGGATAGGGGGACGGATAAGTAAGAGAGAGGGAATCCATTCTATTTAGGGTAGTCAGAGCATACTCAACCTTCCCTGAAAATATTGTCCACCAACTCGGTACACTTCATCTTTTGCGGTCAATCCTTCACCAAATTGGCTGAAGTCGGCTCAATTCGGAAGCATTTGTGACCACTTTTTACGCAGATTTTGCAATTTTGCGACTCTCTACAGGCTTAACCTTTTATCGCAGTGAAAAATGTTTTGTATGAAAGGAATGCGAAATTTTGTCGTGTGCAGCTTTTGTATGGACTTATTTTTTATTGCAAGTTAACCAAAACGAGATAAATGCGGAAAACCAATTGTGTGATCCTAATTTTGTAACATCACGAAAAAAGTTAAAATAACTAAATTTTTAGGAAATTTCGAGATCTGACAAAATGTTTTTAAATTTTTCCTCTAGCATGTCTAGAAGATGAGTATTTACGAAAAACAATTTTCCTACTATTATTAACATACCAAGCTTGGACCATCGGTCTGCCCAAGCACATCAGGATTTTTCTTACTGTCGATGTCGGTGTGAGTACTAACATTTAAAATAAATTTCATCCTGTTGCCCGATTGGTCAGCTTTTTTACAGTCAGCTATTGGACTAGAAGGGTTAAATTATCCCAGTGGGAAGTGTCTTCCAGAGGAAGAAACGTGAACGTGCTTCCACACTGCATTCTTTTGATGCTATGAGAAAGATTTACACATTGGTTTCACGATTCATGGGAATGCAAGTTCTTTTACTCTGAGTTATCGCGGAGAATGCAATTTTTTTTCAGCAGCGATATTTCCAAAAGTGCCGGGTGCTTAATAGCCCAGGATAATTGGCTATTGACCTCAACAAAATTCCCTCCAAGCTGAATATTTGCACAGACGTTCTTTGAGGCGACTAAAAAATCCGCCAAAATCACATTATGGCTACCCAAGATATTGAAGGTATCGGGCTCTATGCATCGGCCATCCATAAAACCTATGCGAACGTTGTAGAGAATTAAATTATATATTCAGAGCTTATTACCAAATTAAAATTTGATTGGGGTATAAACCAGAACCTCATGAATGGGCCTGGGTTTCCAACAACAATATCCTCAAGGCAGTTCCCACAGTAGGTACTGCCACCAGCGCCAGATTATCTACTAGACCAAATCTTCTGCAATTGCCGAAAAGGTGGCTTGCACCAATTGTCGGGGGATATCATGTGTAAATACTCGTACCAAAGAGAAAATAATTGAACCGGAAGATCTTACTACTGAAATAGATGATTTGAATTGTTCAGACATTGTAGCAACGAATGACAATGAGTAAGCAATGCCGATGATGATTATTCTGATTCTTATGATGATAATGATTATAATGATAGCGATGATGATAGCTTACAGAATAACTTGGAATTCACTGAAGATGAGTATGAGTTAGAGTAGGATTAATGAATATAGAGTACCTGATGAGATAATTGACGCAACCATGGATTAGGCCTACAGGGGAAACCAAACCAAACGTATTATACAAATATGCCAATCTTGCAGATAATTAAATTCTCTACAACTTTCACATTGACTTTTATGCAGGGCTGTAACTACTCGAGTACTTCTGAACTCAATTACTTGATTATTTGAGTACCCGAGTTCAAAGATCCGAGTTTGAGTACTCGAGTACTCGAGTACTTGAGAGCAAAAAGATCCGAGAACTCGAGTGAGGAAGTATTTGAGTACTAATTTCAGGAGTATTCGAGTACTAGAGTTTGGGAGTATTCAAGTGTTTGAGTATTTGAGTCCTGTAGGTTTAATACATTAAGAAGTAAGAAATACAAATTAATAAATTGTAGACTTTATAATTCATTACAATTTACAATTAGTTACAGGAAACTAAATCTTTATTTTGGAAAAGAAATACAAGAATGTTAACATTATCGGGATTTAAGCAACTTCTGCTAGAGCTTACTATATTTCCTGCTGTAGAAAACACTCGTTCAGATGTAGCAGAGGTTGCTGGTATATTAGGTATTTTTTTGCAAGACAAGCAACATTGGGAAGTGCAATTTCTTGGCATTCCCACCATGATAATGGGTTTTGCGTTAATGGAATTTGTGGAAGAGCTAAATAGGAATTAAATTGAAGATAACACATCCCTCTTTTCAATTCTTCGTACGTGATCTATTAAGAAATGAGCGGCGATACATGTTTCCGGTGTGCCTAAAGATTTAAAAGCCCCTTATGATTATGTCTTCATATTTACTCGACGAGCTACGCTGCTTCGGCGGGAATTCAGATTTCAAGTCAACCGTTGTACGAGATTTAAAGAATAGGTTTGATATGGAGTGGACTGAAGGAGTAAGTAATGTAGAAGTGTCACAGATTGCATCCTTTTTTGATCCGCGATATAAAGACTTGCTGGCTCAACCAGAACAGGCTAGAGCACACATCCGATCTGCAGCCAAACAACTCTTGCCTGAACTTGAAAATGAGCGAGACGGAGATTCCAGCCAAGAGGAACAACGAAAAAGTGCACTAGAGTTTTTATTTAACATAAATGAAAGTGGATCAACAAGGGATGTGTTATCTCAATTTAATTCCTATTTAGCTCTTCCACAAATTCCATTAACGCAAAACCCATTATCATGGTGGGAATGCCAAGAAATTGCACTTCCCAATGTTGCTTGTCTTGCAAAAAAATACCTAATATACCAGCAACCTCTGCTACATCTGAACGAGTGTTTTCTACAGCAGGAAATATAGTAAGCTCTAGCAGAAGTTGCTTAAATCCCGATAATGTTAACATTCTTGTATTTCTTTTCCAAAATAAAGATTTAGTTTCCTGTAACTAATTGTAAATTGTAATGAATTATAAAGTCTACAATTTATTAATTTGTATTTCTTACTTCTTAATGTATTAAACCTACAGGACTCAAATACTCAAACACTTGAATACTCCCAAACTCTAGTACTCGAATACTCCTGAAATTAGTACTCAAATACTTCCTCACTCGAGTTCTCGGATCTTTTTGTTCTCAAGTACTCGAGTACTCAGATACTCAAAACTCCTTTACTCAAACTCGGTCCAAGCCACTACGAGTACTTGAATCTCCAACTTGGAGTACTCAAATACTCAATTATCTGAGTCATTCTTAGAGCCCTACTTTTATGGATGTCCGATGCCTAGAACGCGAGATATTTGCAAAGAACCTTAACCCTCAATATCTTGGGCAGCCATATTGTGATTTGTGTGATTTTTTCGGATTTTTTAGACACCTCAAAGAACGTCTGTGCAGAAATTCAGTTTGGAGGGAATTTTGTTGAGGTTTCCTCCTATTATCGTCTAATTGCCCTTAATAGCCTAAGACGAAATTTGCCAATTGTGTTTATATGTAGTCCTATTGAATGTCTAAATCAGAGTATGTATGGTATTATTATAATTGAAGGGGTGACAAGCAAAACCGACCAAGTGTATTTTTCTGACAAATCGACCCACTGACATATAAACTAATGAAAAATTCATGACAGTCAAATAGTAATGAAAAAAGTGGGGCCACCTCGAATATCTTTCTCTTTGCAATATAAGCATAATTTTTTAATGTTGGCATTACAATAAGCATAATTCAATAAGAAGAAGGCAGAGAAAACTTGACCCATATGTGAGATAGCAACATAACCAGTCCAGTAGTTTATATGTCAGTGAATCGACCTTTAAGTATTGTTTGGGAAGACAACTAGCTTACATTATAAACAGGTTCTTAGAAAAGGCCTGACTATAATAGTCTTATGATATCTTAAGACTGCCTAAGATTTTGTACCATCATATGAAGTGCCACACTGACAACTATAATAGTCTTATCCAATCTTTCGCTCACTTTCGAAACCTTTTCGAAATCTTTTCGAAATCTTAAAGGATACGGTCCGGAGCGAACAAATCATAAGGAATCTTAACAAAAGTGACGTTTGTGAAAAAATTGGTTTATAATTCGAGAGAAATTTAAAGTAATGGTGAATGAAATGGAAACATTAAGTGATTTAACTTTGTTGGTTGAATTAGTGGTTGCAAGTGTCAAAAATTCATTAAGACGATTATAGTTGAGCTTAAGGGGGTAGTACACTACTTTTTTTTTTGAAAATCGAATTTTTGTTTGTTGCATTTTCCGTTTCCTTATACCCTCAAAATTTATTTAGAAACCTACTTTTACCGCAAAAGTTCTCGGAAGGGGCCCAAAAACTACAATACCGCACGACGTTCGGGACGCTCGAAACGTAACATACACCTGGCGCTCGGAGTCAAATCGTTTGGTTTCACGCTGTCATCCACGTATCCTTTCTAAACCTGTATCGCGACAGTAATCCTGCATCCGTGTGTCGAAAAAACGTGTTCCAATAAACTGTCGTATTGATTATTCATTCATATCAATCTCTGTATGCATTTTTCTTACCTCAAACTTTAAACGCTTTTTTCTCGAAACAGTGTTTTTCAAACTCTTGGACATGTTTCCGGCCGAGTTACTTGACCGATTTCCACCAAATTTTGCATGAATGTTCACAAAACGCCTTGCTATTGTCCCTACCTCGAACATAATTTTGAGTTTATTATTAACAACATAACAACAACATTTATGTCCAAAAACATGGGAAAAAATTGGAAAAAGCAAAAAAAATTTATTACTTGTTTATTTATCCACATATTTTCATGATTGAGGTAGGGACGATAACCACTCATGTACTCTTTAAGAATCAATTTAATTTTTTTGTTTCCGATGATCCATACGTGAGAAACCATGTACGCCATAAAAAAAAGTGACGTCATTCGGCCATCCATTTCTAGGATATACAGCATCAAAATGTTTTGAAAATAATTTTTTTTACAGCTGATAATATGCCTTATAATATGTAAGAAAACTTTCATTTTTAAATAAAGATTTATACAAAAAAAAAAATTCTAAAAAAACCGGCTAAAGTAGTGTACTACCCCCTTAAGATTCGTTATGATACTGCCGAATCATAACCAATCATAAGGAAATTTGACAGCAAATCTTAGAGAGTCTACCCTCTTTATAAATAGATTTTTTTTTTATTGCATTTTCGTAAAGTATATATATACAGAAATATCATATTAAAATTTTATAAAGATCGGAGCAGTGTAACTGTATTTTTGTCTCAAAATTAGTCGAGTTAAAAATTTTGATATAACAACATCTCTGCGCGTTTGTCTATAATCAAGAAGTGCGGCGTGCGGCCGACGCAGCACTGATGCCTCCAAGAAAGCCAGAACATATCGCAGGAACGCTACTTTGGATGAAAATGTGCATTTTGAGGAAGAAGAAGGCATAGTTTATGCTCCAGGCATCGCTGATTAGGCGTAGGTGAAATTTTTTACGATGCCATTAACAAAACTTTAATCGCGTTTTTCACAAAATAACTTTTCCGATACCGCGTTGATGAAATCTCGGAAACTACCGAACCGATTCCCACCAAGTTTTTGCCCAACATTCTTTATGATTACAGCTATAGCGCATCGAGGGGGTTTTTCAAAATTTTGATTCTAAAATTTTTTGTGGCCAAAAACGGTGAAAAAAAACATGTTTTTTTCGTAGTTTTTCAAAAAATGTCCGCCATTTTGTCAATTTTTCAAAAATCAAAAATCGCCCCCGATGCGCTATAGCTATTAATATATTGAACCTAAAACTCTTTGCTTTTTTTTCCCCCGACCATGCATCTCGGAGATTTCATCAACGCTGCACACCCCTCTCGTTTTTTGGATCATTTTTCGACCAACAGTTCCATGCTTAAAATTTCACAAAAATGAATAAAAAAAAATTTTGTGATATAGCTCGAGAGTGTATTTATTGAGTGTAACAATTTTTTTTCCCATTTTCATAACTTAAACCTTTCGAAAACTTTAATGAAATTAACCTTTTTTTTCCCTCCGAAAAGAGGGTAGACCCCTTAAGACTATTATAGTCAGGCCTAAAGCACTGCTAATGACATGCAAAAACGAAATGGAATGGGAGATGGAGAGGAAGCAATTCGAATCTTCCAGGCATTATAGGTCAGGCAAATTAGCTGAAACAAGGGGTCAGTTCCAAATTTTATGGTTGATTCCGAAGTTTTCGGGGTCGGAGATGACGAATTTCGCATAATCTGACCGATCCCAGTTGACCTTGACGAGATATCCAAAGTCAAATGGTCAAATTTTCAAAAAAAAAAACAAGACATTAGAAGCCAAAATTCTTAGGTTCTAGAAACAGTTGATTTTATGCATTGCTCTTTTTGCATTTGTTCACTATTTTATTATTTCAGGATTAGGAAATGGTTATGTGGAACTTAATTGAAGAAAATCTCTCTTAATTAAGGTAGCTCGCCAGTGACTGATCGAGTTAAATAACAAGCACAATTTACTTTCGACTCGTAAGGTCAACGTTTTTCACTGCTGTCTGCTGTGACTGCTGTTTACATTGTTTTTCGCGCGTTATAACCTAAGAGTACCTTCTTCTTGAAATATTTTTTCAGAATGGGTGCGGGTGGTAAGACATCATTTTTTTGGTGACATTCGAAATCTAATACTCTGAAGTTTCAGTGTACCAATTTCGAAAATGACTACTTAAAAGAAGTTTCAGAGAGATATGGTTAAATTTGATGTTTTCCGGTACGCTTTGCGTAAAAGCCTGTGTTAAACAGTCAATTAATTTTCAGAAGCTCAGTTTATTAAATTTTCATTGGTAAGTGGTGACATAGTCTCAAATTCTACGAGTGTTCAAGAACCATCTCTCAATGTTTAATCGAAATGTAGGTGCATTAAGATTACTGGCGATAATAATTCGTTTATTCATCAATTTCCGTTCACAGACTCTAAGAATGAAATTGGACTAAGACCGGCGATTTCTACCAGGCCTCATGCAACAGTTCAATTGACATCCTCTGCCTAACTGAAACCTGGCTGCATGTAGGAATTTTGGACGCGGAGCTTTGCAGTCCCAATTATATGGTAGGTATATTGAAGAGACCGTCACTTGGACAATTCCGACGTTCCTGTTGGTGGAGGCGTCTTAATAGCTGTATATACAAGGTTCCAATCGTTTATCATTCAGCCTGAATGCGCGGACATTGAATATCCGCCCAGCAGCCTGCTTGCCGAATACCAGAGTCTAATTAGGAATCTCGAGGGCATTTCTGATCTGTACTAGTAAAGATGACATGCTTGTCCTTGGAGATTCTAATCTTCCGCATCTTAATTGGGAGTACTCTGATGCTGATACTTTTTTATCTGCGACAAACGCAAGACGTGATTTTGAACGGGAGTTTGTGGACAATATGTGCAGCCTTGGACTTCATCAGTATAATGACATACTAAACTCTAGGCAACGTCTCCTCGACCTGGTGTTTGCGATTGATTCCTCAACCATCCCTGTCGACGCGTGCTTAGATCCGATATTCAACGAGGTTCCAGATCACCCGGCCTTAATATCTACACTAATATATTGTAATCCACCATCTGATGATAGAATTTCCAATTATTATATTTTCGTAATTTTAGAAAAGCTGATCTTAACGCCATTAATTTATTTCTAGCTAGGTCCGTGGTTTACAAGTACGCTGACATGGAAAAGGCTGTGAGTAAATTCTATGAGTTAATTTTAATGGGAATCGATCATTTTGTTCCTCTGGCTAAACGTAAAAAATTTTTTACATAATCCGGCATGGTTTGATGATCACTTGAGATCATTGAGAAATCAACGAAACACTGCTTGGCGTCAGTTTAGAATTGGAAATGATCAAGCGGACTATCTGCGCTATTCTGATTTACGGAGACAATTAAATAATCACTCCAAGGTCTTATATCGCCAGTACATTGATCGTGTGAAAGGTAACATTAAGTCTAATCCTAAAGAATTTTGGAATTTTATAAATAGTAAACGGAAGACCAATAGCTCCCTCTGTTTTAACGTTTGACAATGAAACCTGTTGCGATCCTTCTGCTATTTGATAGATATGGATTTAGATTATTTTAATAACATGTCTTGTTTTCCGGCTCAGTGTTCAAATATTCTTTTAGACGAGTGTACTCTTCTTGAGTATTTACACAAAATTGACGAAGACTTCTCAGAACCGCCTGACCATATCCCTAGTGTTGTCATCCGTAGATGTAGTGATTCACTTGTTGAGCCTCTTACCTTCCTGTTTAATTTATCTCTTCGTACCGCTGTTTTTCCGGATATCTGGAAATTATTTTATGTGATCTCCATTTTCAAGATGGGAAAAAAACTCAGTGGAAAACTATAGACCTATTGCTAAACTTTCACCTATACCTATACTTTTTGAGGCAATTTTGAGAGACTATTTAGCCTTCTACTGTAGCTCGATGATATCAAGTAATCAACATGGATTTATGAGGGGCAGATCGACATCAACTAATCTTGTGGAGTTTTCGAATTTCTGTTTAACGAATCGTAATCGTGCAAATTCCATCCTTGGTTTTGTTAAGCGCTGGTATAAAGATTTTAATGATCCTTATCTCTTAAAAACATTGTTTTGTGCGTTTGTCCAACCTATCTTGGAATATGTTTCTGTTATTTTGTCTGCTCATTATTCTGTGTATAGGTATAGACCGTATCGAAGTAGTCCAAAAGCGTTTTCTCCGGTTCAGTCTTCGTCACCTACCCTTCCTCGTTATGAAGACAGACTTAAACTTTTAGGTTTAACGACTCTATACAACCGTAGAGAAATCTCAAGTGTTACGTTCATGCGCGATATAGACTCTGCAAAGCTTTTAAATCTTGTTAATTTTAACTCACGCTCTTGATCTACTAGAGGACAGGACTTTCTATACTCCATGTACCACAGAACTAATTATGGCACTTTTGAATCGGTATCGGCCATGTCCAAAATTTACAATACTAGATTTTCCTCAGTAGAATGTCATTGTAGAAAAGATTTAATCAAAAAATCGGTAATCAATCATTAGCAATTATATTAAATCATTGTTTGTTTATGTTAAGATCAGGTGGTGTAATCAACCTGTTGATGATAAATAAATAAATATCTAATTTGAATTTGGATATTTTGATGAGAGACACGAAATCAATGAGCCCGAAAACTCCCTAGTGCGGATTTTCGGAGCAATCGTTTGGAGTAACCTGGAGTTGAAAAAATCAGATCCTTTGGCGTTGGATACTTCGCCATGGTCGATTCGGATCGGTCAGGTTTTGCGAAATTCTTGATCTCCGACCCCGAAAACTCCTTATTCACAATCATTTGGCTTGTTTTTTTTCAATTTTAAAAATTTCACCCTTTAACCTTTAAATGACCCTTAAGGCCACTTCCAATTTTTCAGATTTTGCGAAAATTCGTGATCTCCTATCCCAAAAACCCTGGAATCAACCAAAAATTGCTGTTTAATTATTGGGAACAGAAATGCTGATTTGCCTGGACTATTACTACATTCTTCTATTTCCCACTGGAATAGGACTCGCCAACGGGAAACGTGGTATAGGATATTGTGCAACTTCAAAAGTTTTTTCAGGTATTTACTTTCGTTAAGTGTTTTCCTTCCAAATAGTTGAACAAAAGTCTCTCAAAAGAACTCTCAACTGAAAAAAAAATTACAAACTTATGAAGAACTAATTACTTGTGCACGTGCAGCCTGTAATGGTTCTGAAATTGATTTTGAATTATTCATCGCAGCAGCAGTGTTTTTTCTTAATACCTACCTGAGGGTATTTAACACCACACGCTGCCTGCACCTACCTGCGAGTTCGATGCAACTGCAATGCCCCACAAGTATGTGATTAATGCTCCTAAGAAGTACTTTGGCAGAGGTGAAGGTGTCACTATGCTCTTTCTTAGAAATAGAATCGAAGGCCGATCTGCTCGGATTAGCCTGGAAATAATTAGTCTCTCAGCAGTGAAACCAGTGGGCGTCTAAAAATGCTCAAACGGAAAGCTTAATCGCTTCAGCAGCAGCAACGCCAACAAGAAAAGGCACCTTAAAACTTCTAGTCGTCTTAAGAACGCCAAAATCCGATTAAAATTAAAAAAGACAGAAATGGGGATCAATAGAATTTCCACGTCGCCGTGTGCGCTCCTGCTCCACCACACCGCCGCGCCACACTGAACACGGCCAGGGGAGCAGTATGTAACTTAATCTCCATCTGGGGACCACTGCTGGTGAACATCAAACGACTCCATAGAATTCCTGTACAAGGCTAAAATATTTTGAGAATGTCCACCGCCGTCCTCCGAAAATATCATCCTTCGGAGCGGAGGAAGGAGCAGGGAACACCCTCTGGCCACGACCCAAAAATCGCCGTCTGGCTACAGCTATACGGGCACATGGCGTACCCATCCGCCATCCACCATCCGGATCCGATCCAGATTCGCCAGCTTCGGAGTATACTGGCTAGAGCGGGGCGGCCCCAATGTTGGGCCCCGCGAGGGAGCAGGAGAGCAAACGCCATCTTCAATTTACTTCATTTTATTACAGAATTTCAATGTTTCGGAGCAGTTGCCGTTCAAAGTGGTTTTTCGGGGTACACGGTCCCGGGGGATCTGGAGACTTGGGGAATCTTGCAAGACGGCCCAATGAGCCCTTGACATGCGCGATGACCGGGCGTGGTGGGCACCACCGGGGTCCTGGACTCCTCGTTTTAATATCGACTGATTAAACGTGTCAGTTTTTGTCACTGAAATTAAAATACGACACAATTAGCAACCGGCCCTGCAGCCATACGCTTGACCAGCCACCCAATCCGCATGACGGCACAGCAGCGAGATTCCTTGGGAATGCCCCGCGTCTCTCCGCGCTGCTGCATCATGCTCCATGCCGCATGCCATCTGACAGAAATTGCTTGGGCAAGGCTAAATGAGTCTGCCATGCTGCTAGACAGCTAGCAAAACAGCTGCTCGATTCCCCAGGCTCCCCCCAATCTGCAGCAATACATTGATGCGGCTGGCTGGTGCCGTACCGTATTCAGCCATAAGCCGGCGCAGGTCGGCAAAGAAGAGAGCCGGAAGCCTTACAGCACACCTAGATGCGTCTCACTTTTGAGGTGTCCCACGAGGCGAGTGGAGACTGGGGCTGTACGGTGGAGCTGTGTGTGCAACGCTTCAGCATGGCAGCCATTCTCGAAAACGTCCGAGCATTGGGAAAAATAAACCAAAACACGAAGAGATGACGTACTTCTGCGGGGCTGCCTGCATTTCAATCAGCTGAGCGGCATAGCTCCCCACACGGGGGCTCATGGCTGCCTGCTGTCGGACAAGATATTCGGGTGCATGGGTGTAGGTACAACTCTGACTGGCTGCGACTGTGTGCGATGGCGATGTATGCCGGCCCCGGCGGACTGACTACCGTATGGCGTATGCTGCTATGCTATCTTTTTGGGGCTTTGTTTTTTACACTCTTCTTGTTTTTTTTTTCTCGATTGGGGATGAATTCTACGACGTGGGATATGAGTCTGTGTGGATTGGATATTTTGATGGTGTGCAGGTAAAATTAACGAAATGCCGACGGGGTTTTAGCGGTTCCGACGTTTCGGGTGTTCCCAAGATCTAATTGGGGAGCCACTGGTAATGCGTTTTATGATGGCAGATGGCGAATTAAAGAGATATTTTGGAGTTTCGAGAATTGTGCAGATGGGACTTTCCTAGGCGATAGTGGATGGGTAAAACCTTGTGAGTTTTTGCTATTATCGCGGGATTCGGTGCAGAAACATTTTTTAAAGAGCACCAGTAAAGCTGAACGTGCTTTAAAATCCAGGATAATGGGAGTGAGGGTAGTTTAATTCTTTAGATGTTAAAATAACAGAAATTGAATAAACAACTACCAAATGTAGATTCATACTTCGTCGTAGTGTGATTTGTATATCTAGAGAAACCTGTTAAGGCCACTAGGTCTCATATATGAAGCTTTTCTGATTTCAGACAACTTTTTACTAACTACCAAAGTGCGTAAAAATTAAGCTCCTGCGTATTTACCAGTCGTCTTCCCTTTCCTGTCAGTAGTGCGCTGTGTGGCACGTAGTACCGTCCTGTTGGAAACACATGTCGTCGGTATCCTTATCATTCAGTTCAGGCCACAATAAGTTACCTATCATCGATCTGTAGCGCTCGCCGTGTTTGACGAAATTTGGGTCATACGTGTCACCAAGCAAAGCCGCAGCGAACATTTCAGCGATGTTATATTCCATACTTAATATTCTTTGAAATAGAATAAAAATGGAGTGGATATCTCACACTCAACTTGTTTTATTTACATTTAAAAGTCCCATCTTTATTCAAAGACCCTATTTACCGGTATTTCCCAAATCCCTGATGTGACCTCCCTTTGGGAAATAACTACGGTCTAAAATTGGTCAATTTGGAAGATTTCTGATCGTCAAATTGACAAAAGGTTGATTGTCTTAGGATTTCCCACTATCTTCGTCAATTGGATATAGTCATGCCTGCCTTGTCGCACTCAACGTGTCCTATTTCGCGCGTACCTTTCTAAAGAGATAATAAATTCTTTCAGAGTACCTCAAGGAAGTCGCTTGAGTCCGCTCCTTTTTAACATTTTTATTAACGTCCTATCTACATTCCTGACTAATTCTAACATTATATATTATGCTGACAACGCTTTATAAAGAGGTGGGGTCAAGGAACTACAGGATCCCTACATAACCTAGACCATATATATATTGCACATTTGTACCTCCTATTCTGGAGTATGTCTCTTGTGTGTGGTATTTCTTTCTCTCTGTACTTCAATCGCGTTGAATCAATTCAACGCCGGTTTATATGGTTTGCCATCAGCGGCTTTCCTTGTGATAACCCTAACATGCTGCCCCCATGCCAAAAGGCTTAAAATCATAAACTTGGATTTCCTCAACATAGACGTGACATTTCCAAGACTGTTTTTACTTTTGCGTGTCTGCTTCGTTAGAATTCCAGAGCATGAGACTAAATATCATTGTGTCAAAACCATGACTGTGCACGCAATGTGGGAACAGCATTTTCAAAATATGATGAATGTAGAATTCATTTTCGTTTAGCAGGGCTATGGGAATGTGGTACATTCATGAATCTGGTCAGACACCAAGAATGTAAACAAACTAGCCGTATCTGCATGAACAATGAATGTGAAAATTTGAAACTTTAAGGAAATGGCGTGAATTCGTTCGAAGCACAGTGTTGGCAATTTAAAGCAGTATTAACTTAAAACTTAAAATTCAAGCCACTTTCCTACCTACAGTCAAATCAGGCGTATCGTAACACACAATTTCTACTTCGGCGAAACAGTTTTGTTTATTTCTTTTCGCCATCTAAACATTGTTTTACTGTATGAAATTGTGACTAGGAAGATATTTTTAAATAACCTACCAGTTTTCCAATAAGTAATTTTTAAAAAGCAATTCCCAAAAATTAATTTTAAAATGTTCCTAGGCAGACTGAACTCCTAAGCGCTCTGAATTTTTAAGCAGCCTGCTAAAGTATGGAAAAATCTAACAATGATAGACAGCTTTCAAAATCAATTGACACTTTGCATTTGCTATAATGTCTCGTTTTTAATTTTCGAATTCTCTTTTGCAAATTTTTTTTCTGTCCAAGAATTAAATACTGAAATATGAAGCAATGGCATTCCTAAAGGATTCGTCAGGAATCATGTGCCTCATCATCACTTACCTGGCTGTCTTTTACGCGGACTACGTTGCAACGCTGCGGATCATACTGTATGTGATGGACACAAACCTCTGGGCTCCTCTACATATCGTCCTGTTCAACCTAGACGTTATTCTCCTCATAACGGCCCACCTACAAGCAATTTTCTCAGATCCAGGCACTGTTTCACCGCAGCGAGATTTGCTCGCCAACCCCGAGCTAACAGGATGGACATTCTGCCTCAAATGTGAATCGTATCGTCCACCACGGGCACATCATTGTCGAACTTGTAAAAAATGCATCCTTCGAATGGACCATCATTGCCCCTGGATCAACAACTGTGTGGGGGAGAAAAATCAGAAGTATTTTCTCCAATTCTTGCTGTACGTGGCAATTCTAGCGATCTACTCAGTTGGGCTGGTCCTGTATGCCTGGACTTACCCGTATGAGGATTCACAGAAATCGCAGATCCATAATGTATTTTTGCTGATAGAATCAACTGGTTTTGGTCTATTCGCTACAGGCGTCTTGATTGACCAAATTGATTCTATTCTGCGTGATGAGACAGGAATTGAAGCACTGCAACAGAGTTCTTCGAGATCTAGACGAAGTCGATGCAAATTGGGCAATGTGCCCTTAGTTTTTGGGAATAGTAATCCAGTGTACTGGCTGTGTCCATGCAATATCAGCTCAAAGAAAAAAACGTTCGTGGAGCCATCATCTACTAATAATGTATAATACGTGATTTCAATTGTGGCATCCGTTAATAAAAAAAAATAGTAAAAAAAAACCGGTTCCCACAATGAGAGTTCGACACCCACAAATGATTGAAGAAGTGAAATAATTTGTACAAAATTTAAAGTCAAGTTTCCAACCAACCAACTACATAACAAGAAATGTTAGGTTCTCTAGTTCTACTGTATCTCATCATACAAACCTTTTATGTCTTTTGCAGTAGAAGCAGTTTGTTTCCAAGCTAAATTAATTTTCATTTTCTGTAAAAAAAAATTCCACAAATAATCTTCCTAAGGCTGACACCTTTTGCCTTATAAAAACTCAGAAAAGTACACAAAACAGCCAAATACCACCGCTGACACCAAGAAAATCGTCCACAATATTTTTTGCCGGTAGAAAGGTATAGCAAAAAGAAAGTGAAATGAAACAAATCAGATATACTTTTTTTCATTTTTAATTTATTTTCTTTTACTTCTCATCTCCCTCGGCCTCGCTTCGTGTTTTTTTTGTGGTTGCCTCTTTTTTTGTTTTTGTTTTGTTTTTTATTTCATTCATAATATAACTAAATTTTTTCATCATTTGTTTAATAATAATAATAATAATTATCAATTAATTTATTCACTATTTCATCCTCGTTTATTAATAATAATTATTTTCTTTGGAACTTGAATGCGTCTTCCTCGCCTCGCCTCTCACGTCTTTTTTTTCATTTTTATATAATAATAATTCATCATCATGCATATTTGTTATTTTTGTTTAGCTTGGTTGTTTTCTTCGACTTCTATTATTTAAAAACATATATACGTGTGTGTGTTTGTGTGTGAATTGGGGAGAGTGTAGTATGTTTCTTCGCGCTTGTTTTTTTTTCTCGTCCTTGAGTGAAAACACAAGTGGAACGAAAAGGAAATCAAATAAAACATTGAGATGAAGTTGTGCACAAAACATAATTCTTGCAGTTAGAGAACACTTTCATAAATGCCTTAGTCGATACGGCCCGTCCATGTCACTCTTATATTTGGATCAGCATCAGGTGGCCGCCATTTTGTCGCATTTCTTATGGGTATTGTTTTGGCAGTTGTGCGCGACAAATGTTCAAGTTTTTCAATGAATCGATAGCACCATAAGACTGCAGATATTCTTACTTTTTTCTTGTTTTTTTTTATTTTTCTAATTGTTTCATGAAATTGAAATTTTCATCGAATTACCTTTAGACTTCCAATTATCTCGACTCGACTCGACTGAACTTGACAAATCGACTAATCGATGATGTAAGTCGAAAATTACAAACCCGGTCAAATAATCGTAAATCGACTTCCTGTCTAAGCAATCTTTTCTTTGTATGGTTTGATAGATCACCATATTTGGCATATTATCTTCTTATTACTTCACAAATAGCTACTACTATTTATTATGGGGTATTAGGATATTATGGCCCACCCTACATTGTAAAGTAATTGCAGGCAGCTGCACTCAACTGATGAATTTATGAAAGTGTCCTCCTTTTTTAAAACCAAGTGAAAAGGAAAGGTGTGTATTCATGTTTTTAGTCTTTTTTTTAGATATCATGTTTTGTCATTCACTCTTTCATCTAAAAAGCATCTTTTGATTCTACTCAACTCTAATCAAATCTAACCACGTCTTGTTACGCTTTTTTTAATTTAAATTTGGAAAAGTAGCATGGATTCAACGGAAACATACAGTCCCTATTCCAAAAATACAAAAATTGTCTAGAAATGATTTGAATTTTGGCGGCTGTTTTGAAGTCATTGCATTTTTACTATAATTTATATACGTTTTGATTAATTGATGTTTTTGTAATAATAATAGTCGTTAAATGTGACAGATGTTGCTGTTCTCTCGCACCGTTCGGCTGCTCAAAATATGCATAATAATCGCTAATTATTTCTTCAATTTTTTTGTATTTCATTTTTTTTTGTTTTTTCTCTACATGGTTTCATTTAATTAATGTCTTCCTCTTTTCTATACAAAAGATATTTTATTCTTGCAATTTTTTTCTGTTTATGTATTACGCGCGTGTGTGTGTGTAGTTTACATTTTTTTTTCTCTTTTTCTCTCGCTCTCCTATAACTGGTATAATACAATGAAAAGTGTGTGTCTATGAGTGTGAAAACAAGAAGTTTACAAAGGAAAAGTGAACAGAACATAAACGTCGAATGAAATGACAAAAATATATTTTTATATATGAATCGTATGTACACATAAGAGTTACCGTTAATAATAATAATTAGTTAATAATTAATAATAAATCTACTATCACATTTAAATGCAACGGAAAGGTTGCGACAATTTCAAAATTCTCATCGTACAATTTTTTTTTATTACAATGCTCTTACTCTCTTAGCAATAATAAAGAATAATGATCGATAAGTCGGTTATTGTTCCTCTCCCGCCTCCGCGTCGCTCTCTCTCGCGTATAATAATATATAGAATATTTTCAAGGTTTTCTCAGTTTAATCATCGCTTATTGATTATAGTATTAAGACACAAACAAAGAGATATATTTACGTTTTAGTTATTTATTTACTTTTGTGTTCCTCATGTCTTTCGAGTTACAATAATTTGGATCGTGACGCTATCGTCTTTCCACTACTCTGTCGCGCTGAGAGCGAACTGACCGCACTGACTCGCTGGTTGGCTGCGAGATGGCAAGTGCACTCCCGTTCTCTCTATTGTCGCAACAAATGTTTAGCACTAGTAGTAGGAGGAGCTATTGCTTTCATGCGTGTGTTTTGTGTGTTTATGTGTGTGTCTCTCGTCTGCCCTAGGTATCCAAATTTCCTGCTTCCCTTCAACGCTGTTAATCTTGAGAATTCTCATTGGAGTAGACTAGCTATTGGCTCATATATACTTTTTTGTTTCTTTTAATATATATAATTTTTATTACCTTTATTATTTATTTTATATAGTAAAGCTGGCTATTGGAACTTTATTCCTTTATTTATAACATAATTTCATATTTCTTGTCTTTTCAACTACAAAAATTCTTACTTTGAATCACTACAGTCTGTTTCGCTTTTTGCCTTTTTTCTTCCATTCTCTCCCTCCCTCTCTCTCTCTCTTTCTTGCTTCTTCTGTTTTGCATTGCATTGTTTACTACTATCGCCGGTTGTTTAGATCTTAAAACAAATGAGAAATTTATTCGAACCACCCTTAGAGATTTGTTACAGTTTCTTTTGTCTTATATTTTAATTAAATCACCTGGCCAGGCAATTTTTCGTATCCTAAAGAATTTATTGTATCCACAGACTTGTTGGCCTTTTCTTTATTGGAATTATTATTTGTGGGAATATTCGGTGAATGCATCGCATGAATTTAAACAGAATTTCATTAAAATGATTACATGCAAAAAATATTATAAAAATAATAAAATATTGCAAATTAAGTGGGCTTTAAGGTCTAGGGGTAATTAATCTGCCGTGACACATTCCACTATAACCGCTTCAGTCTTTTTCGCTTTTCATGTGCTCCAATTAAAATTGTTTATCTCAGTATTTCGATAACACTGAAACACTGAAAATTATATTGTACCAGCAGCACAGCACTACTTTTAGCAGAAGAAGAGGGACTATGTTCAAATGGCTATACAAATTCGAGAATTGGAATCGACGCAATATCAGAATTGTCAAAAAATCAGTGAGTAAAATGTTTTTGCAGACGTAGCCCAGTGCGATTCAGCATCAAGACATCAACAAATATCAATCGGTGATAAACACGATCGATTCGAGTCGATTTGAATGTTGACTTGAGTTTTTATCGATTGATATTTGTAAATACGATCGGATCGAACGTGTTTGTTATTCCTAAAAGGCGAGCAGTTCAAATTTTCTCAAATTTCAAAATTTTGCTTGTATTAGCGATACAATAAGATCAGACTAATTTTTGTTGATTACCGAATGATATAAAAATACGTTTGTCGTCTATTTTGGTCCTGAATTGGATCAGGGTAAATTTAGTCGTGGCACGAAAAACCTATGTAGACATAGTTGCACTACAGGTGTGTGAGTTCTGTTGTTTTCGGCGTCGTACTGCACAACATTGTGTTCTGTTGCTAGCTTAACAAATTAAAATTAGTGTGACACCGTCATACCACTAGATTTCCTTCAAAAACTTTCTTTTGGGCTAGTGTACATGACAATTACAAAAAGCATTCTATTGGTACCAAAAAAAAATTATCGCAATATGTATATACGGATCCAACCCTCATGCGTGAAGGACCTCATTTGTGTGAAGAAGTAAAGAAATGAAATCAATTATTATGAGTTACGAGCTTTTTGAAAACATCAATATCTCACGGCACAGACATTTGTGGCATTTTGTTGGCATGTGATTTTGGTTGCGCTCAATGTCAGAGCTGTCCAGTTTAAAGAAAAGTAAATTATGAACAGGATGTTTTATAATATCTTCTAATTAAGAATTGTCAACTGAAATCTCGTGATGTTGAAAAATCGCGTGGGATTTTCTTCAGATATGACGTCATTGGTTGCTTTTTATTAAAAATTTTATAAATAAAACCTGATAATTCTTAGCGTTTAGTAAATACACAAAAGCTGTCAACGATCGAAATTTAAAATGTTGGAAAATATCATCTGCGTGCGATAAGTATTTTTAAAATGACAGGTTTCTCAAAATCATGAATTTTGGAATTCTCTTTTTTAGAGAAATCTCATTGACGGATTTACTTTTCTTTAATTACTCAGAATTCTCGTAGGGACTACGGAAAACAGCGAATTGTAATATTTTGATGTTTCATAACAATCAAAAATTGACAAAAACAATGCGAAAATAATTTTGTAAAATGCAAAGTTGCGATCAGTAAACAAAACTAAATTCTAATTTTTTCCTTAGTGCTAGATTATCATTTTTATTTAAGTTAAGACCTTTGCAGAAACCATCGAGCCGTATCAACGCACAGAGCATGAATTTTTAGTGTGCTCCTAGAAGTGGAAATTTGTGTACAACTCAGGTAGGAGGAAAAGAGATAAAAAGTTCAATTACAACTCAGCAGGCTACCAAGCAAAATCCATCTACTAGATATTTCAGCATACCTCTTTACTTGCAGGTATTCATAAGTGTTCGTTGTAAATGAGCTAAGATAATTGCACCCCTAATAGAATCCGAAAGTTATTTAGGGGAAACACAATAACAATTTTAATAAATGAAAGTACGGTGGCACGATGCAGTCCCACCTACCCAGAGGGATAGTATTTCCCAGAAAAAATATTGTTTAGCGCGTAGAACACAGTGGAAATAAAATTTAAGCAGATTTAAACCCTGGAAAGCCGAGCGTGTTTGAATTTAATTTCTGGTCATAAAATCTACAAAAGATTTCAACTTATGATTACCAATGCCATTGTGATGTCAGAAACGAGTTCTACTGAGCGTTTCTGTCCAAGGTTTTACAATTACCCGAAAAACAGCGTACACATTTAGCACGAAAGTTCAAGAGATGTATTTAAAGCAAGGCGAATGGAGCCCAGTTAGTCATCTTTGAGTTAGAATATATTTTATGAAAATAAGAGTTATGGTCTCCAAGAAAGAAACAAAAATTAAGAAGACAATTTGTCTAAATTGGATAGACTAATGTTGCTCGCTAACTAAGTACTCAAATAACATGGCTTTACTTTCGGCATACTTCCTTAGTGTTTTGCATGTCTGTTTACCTCAGGGACAAAAAAGAATTAGAACAAAGAACATCACCCATTTTGTTGTTTAATGGCCATTGATGAAATATTGTTCACTTTCACGTCCATAACGAAATACTGGAGACGTAACATGACATCTTTTGATTCCCATACGTTGGTAACTTGGGACGTCAATGACGACGATATGACGTCTTTTGAACGTCTTATGAACGTAGTTGACCGGGTATAGTAAATATTCTTTACAAACAAATTTTCCAGACAGATCGTCATATCTCACACAAAAATCCCTCTGTCAACAATGTGTTAGATTCACCAATCCTACAATCAGTTTTACCAAAACTAGCGGCCACCTATGTATGTGTTAAATATCATATGCACAGTTTTTATAATTCGAAATGGTGGCTTTTCAAAATATATATTTTTACTGAAGATACTGATGGAAAAACGTCTTTTCCCATTTCCTTATTTATCATCTCCCCCATAGAGAGATTCGTTAATTTCTTTGTATTTTCTAAGGTCGGTACGAGATTTTATATCAACAACAATAAAATACCGTTTATTATAAAAGCTGTGTAGGTAAGTAACATTTTCAATAAGCCGATTTCAGACCTTTTACTGCTTAATCAATCAGATGGTGAGGTAATTTTCTAATAATAATAAGAAAGTGTCTATTTGCACTCTCCGTGTCGGTGTAATCTCCGTGTACATGGAAATACACGGAAGTAAACGTACATCGTACATCGGCACAAAACAATTCGTAAAATGAAAATTTGCCTTTTACAAAATGTTCACTGACTGAATATTTTCCTTTTACAAAATATCTAATCTATGGACTAAAATTTGCCTGTTTGTACCGTGTGAATTGATTCCATGTACACGTATATTACAGGGACACGGAGAGTGCAAATAGACACTGCCTAATAATACAGTCGGTTTACACCACTTTCATAATAAACGGTACACTTCATCAATGACTGCGAAAAAAGGCAACATCAAGTGGTACTTGTTTTTGAAGAAATTTTAGTATATTGAGTTCCTCATATTGGAGATGCCATCTTGAATTTGCAAAATTGGCCACCATATTTGAAATCAGCTATCCCTAAAACCCCCATTTGGCAATTTGTAAGGAAATCTAAACACAACTCGACTGCAGTGTTGGCAACCTGATAGATTGTTGTTGGCGGTTGTGAGGTCAGGGTTGTAGAATTTTAGTACTCCAAAAAAATAATTGATCACCATACTAACAATTTTTAAACATTCAAAAATGATTGAAATTATTGATTAGGTAAGAAATTACGCGCAAACATTGCATGAGCCTTTTTTAAATGCTTTAATTATATAAAGTAATTTACAGAATCAAATAATGTACCATTGACGATCGACGGAGAACTCAATTACTTTTATTTGTAAATAGTGCAATAATCGACTAACGGACAATGACACATATGCGTGTATTTCTTGCTACATTTGGCAACTTGCGACAACATTCATCTAATGTATTTAGTTATACATATATGTATTAGGACTGTTCGAGTACCCAGAACTCACGAATTGAGAGAGAATTTGCTTACCTCACATCTCCCCTCCAAAGAAGTGTTCGTAAGTTTTTACTCTAAAATTTCGCCGTGTGAAAAATTGAAAACCGTCAAAATGTAACAGCTGATATTTTCAGGTTAGGTTGTCCTTCAGAAAGTGCTTTGCAACAAATTCTAGGTCTATCAGCTATTGTGGTGGAATGTTCACCAAACACCTTTGAACGCATTAAAAAAGGTGAAATTAATGCTGGTTGGTCTTTTACCTTTAACGTTAATTGGTCCATTGATAGCTATTTGACAATTGAAAACGTTTGAACTTACTTTGATACTTGCTGAGAGGGGTTCCTCTCTTTTCTCAAGAAGTTTTTACTAGAAAAGTATGCGAACAGACCTATTATATATTTATGCGCAATATAGCGTTGAAATTTCAAAAATAAACAGATCAACATCAAGAATAACTTATTCAAAACCAAATCAATTTCATACAGTTAATAACTTTCTCATTAACAATTATTTAAATTTCTATAATCATTTAAATTTGATTTTGACTTCGAAAAAAAGCCAAACAAGCTGGATTTTCTCAGGTCCATTTCATCTCCACTGAAGTGTGGAAAATAATATGTATTTCAATATTTTCACTTTACGGCACGTTTTACTCAAAGCCGATTGAAACGATTGACGGAAAAACGTCAACGGACCTGTTTCATGCAGAATTTAATTTTACAAGCTAAAATTTTGTTCATTAATATTTTCCTGGAAGAGTTGAAAATTTACAAGTTGTTTGGTAAAAGCTAGAATTCACACCTTTAACCCTATTGAAAACCAATCCGCGGCTAAAATTTTGAGTACATTTCATGATAGGACATCGAAACAAAGGTCTCCACAAAAATCAACTGAATTTGAACTGTCCAAATCTTATTTTACTAGGCTACATTGAAAAAGTTTCTTTAAAAATTGAAATGGTTGTTATTGAATTTGAAAAAGTTCCTGTTGGTTTTGATTTGATTACTTTTGCAATTTAAATGCTATACACCAATACCTCGCTTTGCGTCGTTTCGCTTTGCATATTTTCGAAGCTACGTCGCTGCTTAATTAGTACTAATTTTCACTGTGCGTCGTTAGATTTTCGAGGTTGCGTTGTTTTGGTTTTGGCTAATGAAGAAGATGACAATGACCGTTCAATAGAAATCTCCGAAGAACAAAATTTAACCTCCAATCAAATTTCCAAAGCGATGTGTTTGATTGACGAAGCTATGGAGATTTTTTAAAACACGATCCTGACAGCGGAAGGAGTTTTAAAGTGTCCAAGGCGGTAGCTACGAATATCAATTGCTACAAGGAAATTTATTTTACGTTGAAAAAAAAGCTGTTCATTGGACCAATTTATTGTGAAAGAAAGCCGACTTACGACAACAGCCACTATGGACTCATCAGACAGTGATTCATTTTAATTTTGTTTTTCATAAATTGTTTGAATAGTTTATTTTGTTTTAATTGAATACGTTGTTTTTTGTATGTATGTAATAAAATTTCATATTATTTTTGTTTTTTAAATGTTTACCTTGTTCAATTTTCTTTTTAAAAAGTAGTATTTTCGTAACCCTGGAACCTATCTTCGATCTTTACATGGTTTGCTATAGAAAATCTTAATTCACTTTGCGTCGTTTCAATTTGCGTCGTGTTTTTTTGGAACGTAACCGCGACGCAAAGCGAGGTATTGGTGTATATGAAATAGAACATAATCTGCTTCATTTTTCAAAATTAAGTATAGTAGATTGAATCATTACCGTGAACGTAATATGTGGATGTTTCACACACAACTTGTTTTATTTACATTTAAAAGTCGAGCGTCCCCTTATTGAAAGACCTTTTACAAGCCGTCTAATCATGCGACATTTATTATTAATAACGTATGTTACAGTTGCCAACGCTGCTCGCCTATACATATACGGAGGATGTTTTCATAAACGCATGATTGCTGCATGCAACTGTCAAACTTGTATAACACTCGCGTGCGTTAACTCATTCAGGATCACTTTTAGCTGCACCAACTCGTAGCCATGCCCAACAGTAATCTAATCTTGCGGCTGAAGGAACCCAGCTTGAAACCTCGCATTACTCATGATTTCACCCAACAAACACTCCTTGACCCTAATTAAGCCGGCAATAAACTAATAGCAATCATCCTTCTCACATTCGTACTGCACATGCGTTTTGGGTTTTCCCGCAGTACCCTTGAGGCGCCGATATTATTACTCATGGCTACGAGAAGGCACCGAGTGGTCCTTGTCTTAATGGTTTTGGTGCCAGGCGGGCTTTCGCCTGGGTAGCCGTTACAGTTCGGCCAACCTGCGATGTCACTGTCCGCAGTGACGAACTTTTACGTTTTTTTTTTGTTCTTAAGCGTAATTTCGACTCTCAGCCGAATACGTCCTACATGACGACAACTCTCAGCTGTCACTTCTCCGCAGATCAGGCTCTCAGCCAGAAAAATCATCGACTCTCAGTCGAGTACATCCTATTTAGCGGCAACTCTCAGCTGTCGCTTCTCCGAATATTAGGCTCTCAGCCAGAAAAATCCTCGACTCTCAGCCAAGTATATCCTATATGGCGGCAACTCTCAGCTGTCGCTTCTCCAAATATTAGGCTCTCAGCCAGAAAAATCCTAACCTCCCAGTTATCGTCATCATTTTATTTATTGTTTGTGACTATCAGCCATCACTCCTTTATATTCCTATTTCTTTTGCATAATCTATTAACGGTTACTGCACTCGACTCCGATCATCTAGTCTTCCTCGTCTTCCCTTCCTTCACATACCAAACCGTCATCGAAATTCAACGCTTCCAGATCACACCACGGTTTCATCCTTGGATCGACAGTACAGTTTCTGGCATAATGTCCAGCTTTATCACACTTGAAGCATCTGGGTTTACTAGTTACCGTCTTACCCTTTTCAGTTTTATGACGGTTCATCCCGAGTTTTTCATTGAAATTTCGCCGATCGTCCCACCGGCATGCAGGCATATACGGCGCCGACGCATGTTTATGAGAATTACGTCCAGACATGAATCTTCCTGTCGCCTCATGCGTACGCTCATTCAGATTACGTCGACTACATCCTTGTTTTTGTACCTCCTCGTAGTTGTTCGTTTGAATTAATAAGTCTGAAATAGTCTGACACCGGGATGCTAATAAGACATTTGCCAGGTTCTGATCTCGTAACCCATATATTAGGTGTCTTATTGTAGAAATTTCATTTAATTTTATTTTTCTTGCCAACGCCGCTACCTGGTACACGTAATCCTCAATCGCTTCCCCTGGAATCCTTGTCCTTTCAATAATTTTCCTTAAAATGGAGGCGTCATCGTCTCCATTGGGGAAACTTCTCAATAAATTTTCCTTGAATTCGCCGAATGTCCTGATTGAGTCTTGCTTCGACTGATACCAGTAGTATGCTGCTCCCCCTAGACGTAGGGTAGCATAAAAAAGCGTAATGCGGTCGTCCCAACCATACACGTTTTTCAACCCTTCCAGCGATTGAAGCCAGTCTTTCGCCGTGAGCGATTTATTAGACGGATTGAATTCTTCGATGATCGTTCGGGCCTCATTTATTCCCATCCTGAATGTGCCTAACTCCTGGCCATCACCACGATATTCCACTGATTGGTTTGACTGTCCGCAATGCTCGAACAAATCGCGCGAACCTGACGCTGACTTCTCGCGCTCGTATACCGCCTTTTCTCGCCTTAGGCGCTCATTATCCCGTCTTAACCACTCTATTTCAGAAAGGGCACCTACCTTATCTGCTGCTTCCCCTTCGGACGCCCCAGCGACGAACCCTACATTCTCACCCTCTGCATTTATGTTCTCCATAGCTTCAAGTTCCTTCAACACTGGCACAGTCACTATGTCACAATCTATTCCCGCACAATCAATTTAATTAATTCGTGTCACTGTCACTATTCTTGATTTTAATTTGTTGCGCCACTAGCTCACTCCACTCCAATGTATCACTGCACTGTTTGTTTATTTCTGAAAACTCGGTTTTTTTCCAACAGAACTCAAACACTCCGTTAATTCGCGGCGATCAACACTCCGTTAATTCGCGGCGATCAACTCTCCGTTAATTCGCGGCGATCAACCCTCCGTTAATTCGCGGCGATCAACCCTCCGTTAATTCGCGGCGATCAACCCCACACCTGGAAATATAACACTCGCGTGCGTTAACTCATTCAGGATCACTTTTAGCTGCACCAACTCGTAGCCATGCCCAACAGTAATCTAATCTTGCGGCTGAAGGAACCCAGCTTGAAACCTCGCATTACTCATGATTTCACCCAACAAACACTCCTTGACCCTAATTAAGCCGGCAATAAACTAATAGCAATCATCCTTCTCACATTCGTACTGCACATGCGTTTTGGGTTTTCCCGCAGTACCCTTGAGGCGCCGATATTATTACTCATGGCTACGAGAAGGCACCGAGTGGTCCTTGTCTTAATGGTTTTGGTGCCAGGCGGGCTTTCGCCTGGGTAGCCGTTACACTTGCAGTCAGGTTTTTTGCAGAAAAGTTGCATATTTCAACAAAATCCGCCATTTGCGTTCTATAATTTCAAGTTTGACATAAAATAGAATAATTTCGGCAGGTCAAGATACAACCTTACTTGAGGGATTGACGAAAGGAACCTTAAACTCCGAAAACCATTGGAACACTTCGAAAACCATTGGAACACTTAACAGCTCTAAATGTTATTCTTGGTAGTCAACAAGCCAACTTCTCATTTTGGTTGCAAAGATGCCAAAAACTTGCACGGTCAGATTACGTTTGTGAAGAAATGACAAATAATCATATCATCAATGTCATGAAAAAATACCGGTCGGACCCAATATGGGTGGTCTCCTTTAAAAGCTTTATCAACGCACACCACAAATGTTATAGTAATAGTGAATCAAAAATGTGTCAAAGAAAGGGTCAGAGACTATGCGTTTAAAATCTCATGAAGGATGAAAAGAATGCAAAATAAATCTTAACCCGATTTTCAAAAATTTTCAAATTTTTCAACAATTAAATGAACACTGCCACAATCTCCCTAAATCGCAAAAGTATTTTTAAAATCCCTTAAAGTAAAAAAAAAAGATCTTTGAAATGAGCAGCATGAAACGGCCAGAATTTATTCATGTAGGCATGAGAACAGACCAGGTGCATCTTTTCATTCTCTTGTCGGTCTCGTTTTTTTACGAAGTAGAGCAAGGTATAGACTATTGACCCCATTAATTAGTTTATATGGGACATTCTCATCGAATTCATTAATAATTCTACGAGTCCGGCCTTTCTTTGATCTTATTTAAAGACAAACTTCTTAAAAGGATATTTAAAAAAGAGGCAAACTTTGTTCATTGCAAAATATAGCGAAAATCGGACACAATCGCGGAGACAAACGCAATTTTCAAATCACGTTCAATTTTTTGAGAGTTTGCCAAAGGCTTTCCTAAAACCGTTTTCTACTGGGAAAATACAAAAACGCGTCAGGCCCTTAAAGGTTGCTAAATACAAATAGTGAAAATAAAGATCAGGAAGAAAGCACCTATTTCCAAAATACGGCACCTAGTTTTGTGGTTTCATGACTAGGTTTCTATCGAACAGTGTAACTACAAGTTGCTGGAAAAAGACGAATAATGGGACAGGTCCCGAAAGATATTTTAAAAGCTGCTTACTTTGTGGTCTTATTTTAAAAAAATTTATGGAGTAGACATTAAGTAGACATTTGATAGACTAAAAATAGTTATCGCGTGGGAATCACATGAAGACAAAACTTTATCTATTTCGATTTATGTGGTGATAATAAATTAAAATGGAATCTGCTTAAATCTTTCACTTTTTTTTTTTTTTTGCAACAATTCGTAACTATGCAGCGCAACGCTTAAAATCATATGTGGGCGTGAGGATATCTCAAATTGCAGTTTTGTTAGTTGGGCACGCCTCTAAAGCGAGAATTCGTGATACTTCTGGACGCCCCTAAAATATTGTTGAGAATTTCTACGTGACATCGAGGAACATTTATAGTGACGATTTGTTGCAACATTTTTTAAGTCCCTTCCTTCCGTGAAAGCTTAGTCATGTGTGTTGACAGTATTGACCTTGACCATTCATTTTTTTAAGATTTCGCAGCACAACCGGTTTATTTTTACTCTTGGCAATAGATCATGGATGTTTCATAATTCTCCATCTCAATTCTACGGCCTTTTTTTTCTTTTTCTTTTTTTTGCCATCGTTTAAAAAAATAAAAGAATGTGGTTTTCGACAAATGCAGATTTGTATTTTACTCATCAAAAAATATCTCTTCTTCTGATAAACAGAATTGTCGTGGCAAAGCGATAGTGTCCACTGAAAGAGTTCAAACACCCCTTGCTTCCCACTTAACACCTTTTTCTTTGCATTCCTCCATCAAACTACCCGAAAAAGGCGAGTTATTTGGGACTACAGTACGACACTAAAAATTGGAACAAGCATTCTCTGAATTAGCCAATTAGATAGTGGCACACGTCTAGCAGAATGGGTCCAGCGCAGCAAAACGGAAGCGGAACGAAAAGCGCCCAATCAAAAAGCGGTAAAAATAAACAGAAACGAAAACAGTGAGAACAGAAGAAATGAAAAACTATAAATGAGTCAACTTACGTATATTATGACTTTCTTTACCAGTAATTTTATTTTTTATCTCTTTACTTATAAAAAATAAAAGTAGCAGTAGCAGGAGTAATCCACAGTTCTCCCCACCTTCTCTCTTACATAATCCATCTTTGGCGTTTATCGCTATCACCTACAGTAGATACAGTGTAATCCAAAAGACTTCTGAATCACAATTTTTAGCAACAATTCAACAATTCTTCACGCTTATCAACAATGGGAACGAATTCACAAAAAAAAAATTGCAAAATTACTTCTCACAACAGAAATTATTTCTCAGAAGGCGCATTTCGCCGGCCGACACTTATTCTCTTTCGCTCTTAGTCGAGAGAAGCACACAATTTTCTTCGATTCGCAAACAGAAATTATTTACAAAGAATTACAATTAGGGAACAATTTTTTACATCCTGTTCTATGCGATGCCAGTTAGGGGTGGGATGGAGGGTTGTCGCTATCACACGGCTGCTTCGTGGGTCCGTCTGGGGGGCGCTAGTCCATTCATCAGCTGTGCGAAACGATGCGATGAAGAGATGACCTTTTGCTGAATACTGTTGGAACGGTTGGCGGCTCTGGTGTGTCTTCCCTTCGTCTTTGCGGACAAAAGAAACCTTCACATCCAGGAGATTCGATGAGTACGGAGAATATCCCACTTTTGGTTTGTTTGAAACGCGCGCCATTATAACGATCGAATAACGGCACTATAACGTCTTCCGAAGACTATATTTATTGTGAACATAAACTGTCCTTTTGACCTGTTTGATGCACTCTTAACGGGTTTTAATGGCCATATTTAAAGTTACCAACTGTCACTATCCGTTTGCGGTATTAGACAACGGATCTTGCGCTCTAACGGTTTCTAACGGCCATTTTTGAACCTTCAAACTGTCACTGTTCATTTCGGGTGTTGGGGAAATGTGTTATTGTCATGTTTATTCGGAATTACGAGCCACAACAAGATCATAAGCGGCGCTTCAAACTCCCAACAGGTAGCACTACGAATAAATTAATCTCCGCCGATTCCCGATTTCAGGCCACTATTTAGGGCCCGATTGGGGTCTAATCATTAAATGACGTCACAACGGAATCTCTGAGGGATTCGAATGCATTTTATCGTTTTCAACAACAGCCCTCTACAATTCTTTCTCTCTATATCTTTCTTTCTCTTTTTCTAACAGCTCTGCATTATAATCCGACCTATTCGTCCATGCGCTACCCACTCATCCGAGTTCAACACCATTCCACAGTACATCAACACTCCTTGTCTCTAAGCGGCAAATTTTGTTGATCACACATTGTAGCACGAGACTTGTTGCATTTGATGTTGGAATGATGCCGCAGCAGCAGCCGCAGCAGTCAGCTGTGGGAACGAAGAGCTCGTCGTCATCATATACGGATGTAGCCTATGGGAACGAAGGTATTGTCGATATTTTCCGCTATTGATGACTGAATTGCTATTGTTGTTGTTGCTGGGATTGTTGCTATTGCCACTGCTATTGCTCGTGGTGTGGTGCTGCTGCTGTTGCGGCTGGTGTTGCTGCTGGGGCTTGTGAGATGGGGTACTACCGTCGCGGGTCAGCAGAGGTATAGTGTCGGGGCCAGCTTGGTAATTGCTAGGAACAGTTGCCATTGGACTCCTGTCGGAGTCGCCCCACCGCAGCTGCGACAGTGAGTTGTTCGACAGGGTAGTTGTGGCTGCACACCGGCTCGTGATGCTACCAATATCCGCAGGGGTGCAGTGGAGGATGTTGTTGTTACTACTTGAGGATGTGTTGCCACCGGCTGTCACACTGTTGGCCGATGTTGCGTACACACCACATCCGCCCGACAGCATTGCGTCCCGCTTGCCAACTGGCTTGCTGTACATTGACTGCCCGGTTATGGAGGGGAGACCAACTATCGTCGGCATATTTGTTGACGTTGCAACAGCAGCCGCCGCCGCTAGCTGATCCCAAGACGAGGAGTTTTGTACTATGTGTTGTTGCTGTTGCTGATGGTGTTGCTGCTGCTGTGTTGACTGGCTTTGGTTGTGATTTCTTTGACTTTGGCTATGGATAACAGCACGTCTGCTCTGTTGCTCAATGTATTGGGCAGCGGTTGTTGTTGCAGCACCGGATGTTGGCTGATGTTGCTGCTGTTGAACGGGATAGTGAGCCTGCTGCGACATCTGCGACATTTGCTGTTGATGAATTTGTTGAGTCAGCTGTTGTTGTTGCTGCTGCTGCTGTTGCTGCTGCTGTTGTTGCTGCTGCTGCTGTTGTTGTTGTTGATGATGGTGGTGGTGATGGTGCTGATGAAAATGTTGCTGTTGTTGCTGCTGCTGTTGCCTATGCGTTTGCTGCTGCTGTTGTTGTTGCTGCTGCTGTTGCTGCTGTTGTTGTTGCTGTTGCTGCTGTTGTTGCTGCTGCTGCTGCTGCTGTTGTTGTTGCTGCTGCTGCTGCTGCTGTTGTTGTTGTTGTTGTTGCTGCTGCTGTTGGTGTTGTAAAGCCTGAGATTGTCTAGCTATTCGACGAGACGCTGACGATGACACTGACGACGATGAGGACACTGCCAGAGCAGCACTACTTCGCGAGGAATTTGGCATATTGTTTATAAAGGGACTACGTCGGGCGCTTTCAATTTTCCTAAAGTAACACGGGTGGATCATCAACAGCGGCTCGACCCGAGTCCCGGCTGGTGGTTTGGGCTGATTTGGTAGCTCATATTCAACACTACAGTCAACGTTAAGTGGAATGGAGAAGTCTTTCTGACTTGTTGCAACAAGCTGCGACATACGCGCCTGTATTTGCCGCTGCTGTTGATGCTGCTGCTGGTGCTGGTGGATGTGATGGTGAATTGTTGCCGATGGCACCGGTGACACAACGGACGTATGCTGTGTCGCAAGGTGTTGATGGTGTGGCACACTTTGTGGCAAGGTCATCTCGTAGTTGGCATAGCACGCGGCCATCGTCATTTTTGATGCTTATTCGTGCTGTTACGCGCGCGTTTCGGTGGAAAAGGTAATTATGGATCTAAACGTCCTGTCGACTGTCGGTACAGTACACACCAGTAGTCGTTGGATCACTCGACTGGCGCGAAATAAATCACATTATTTCCCCCGATAAATTGCTCCACGCACGGAACGTTTTCACACACTCAAAGAATCAGAGGTTGGCACTGGTAATCCATAATCCGGGAATTCGCGCTTTCTCGACACACCGAACACTCGCAATTGGGTGTCTCTTAATACGAAAACAAAAACAATTATTTTTCTTTTCCTAAAATTTACTTTTGCGCTAACACTAATTTAGCAGGAACATTAATCCATTTGCAGCACTAGCGGCGTGCGGGTCTAGCCCACTGGGTCCAGGTCCAGGTGTCTGTCTGTCTCGAGAGGGCCGCAAGGCTTCAACAGAATTTTTTGCTTTAATGCTTAGTGGCTGCAAGAACTCAGTCTTTCGGTTTTGCGTCGGGTGTCTGCTTAGAAATCCCCTAAATGTTCTTGAGCTCAGTCTTCACTTGATCACCACCAATTTGCTGCTCCAGTTCTCTGTCTCCGTCCGGTATTGTTGTTGCTGCTGCTACTTCCGACTGTCCTTCGAAGGGGCACAGTATTGGAGGTCACTGTGCGGTTGTGTGCTTCTTAGTCCTTAACTCTTTTTCTTCAGCTCACTGTCTGCTGGCCGCTCGAAGCTCTGTGCACGCGATACGAACCAAAGCGGAATGCACGTTAGAATGAGCGAGCCTATCCAACAAAACGGCGAAAACCAACCGAACGATTAAAATCACGCAAAAATTCAGCGCTCGAACAGCCCGACGGATCGAAATCGAATTCGAACATGGAACGGCTGGGAATGAACGTGACGAGTTACACTACTTCCCCTTTTTCGGTTTAAAAACTTTTCTTCCTCTCGCCTCGGTCGTCGCCTTGTTTTCAACTCGCTCAGAGGTTCTTTCACGGGACACGGAAAAACCGAAAATTATTCTTTTTTTCGGTTCACAAAGCATTCGCAATAAATGTCCGTTATTTGACCGCAAGGACACCGGCACTCCTGCAGATAACTTCAGCTAGCTTTCAGCCACCCAACAATCGTTCAGCTGACACGAGAAACGGTACTCCCCTCGGGTGCGGTATAGGCGTGCGTAACTACTAAGTTTTTTACTTTATTATTTTAAGAACTAGTCAAGCGTATTATTTTTATTAAATATTCCTTTTACTGTTAATTCGCCCACGAACAGTGTCCGTCTTTGTCTTTTTCCATATCACAAGTTTTATCGATTTTTCGCTTATAAAAACTCAAGAATGTGAGCTCTTCTCTTGTTTTCACTAATCAAATAAAAAAACAGTTTAAACCGAATTCACTCCGTTCAAGCGTCGCGACCACCTCGCTGTTAGAGCTCTATTTCTCGACTGAATTCGCTCGTTCGAACTGAACCCAATCGCAAAATTCTATGCTCTCTGCATTCAGCTATGTGTACAGAAAATATGCGGAATGACTTCCGAGAGAGTACCGGTAAATCAGCTGAATACACTCCTCCTGGGTCCCATCAAGGAAAACAGGCCTGGCATGCAGCTACTGGTCTAGGTCAACAAAACATATGATCGACTCCCAGCAGCGCACTGCCCTGTGGCTGAATGCGCTGAATTGCATCTTTCAAGATTCGCTGAGCTGCTGATTGCCCCATTTTGGGTTTTTGCCTCTTTTTTTTTCGTCGGGCTTTCTCAGAGAGTATATGAAAGCGGAGTGTGTTGGTGTGAACTGCGAAAAGAGGTTGTGGTTGTGCGGTACTCGCTGTTCATTGCGAAACGAGTAGTTCCGGAGAAGGGTGGGGTTGCTGAATTATGTAAATTGAGTAGAAAACATAATTTCGTGAGAACAAATCAAATTTCCGCAATAATTACCCCGAATTGTGTGTAGCGCTAGCGCTGTATCCCGTGGGAGTTCTACTCTGTGCGGATGGCGGACGGGACGGGACGGTGACAAGTCAACTGATCGTTTCGTAATTCATTCACATCTGCGACAGGGCTCCAGCATAATTGGCAATCTCGCCTGAATGTTGAGTGATTGCCCCCTTGCTGGGGTCATGTGGGCTGAAGCTTTTAGTCTGAGGGATGAGATGCTGGCAATGGAAACTGAGATATCGTGAAGGTTTATTAAAAACGTCACTCCCATCCCAACAGTGCCCGTGCCCAATCTGCTCAATTTTAGTGATCAGACCAGAACTGGTGCCTTTAGCGTGGTATGAACGGCCAACGGGGATGTTACAAAATGTCGCAGCGCAGTTAGGCAATTCACGCAGTTTTTGCTTTTCATCTGCAAAAACTAACGCGGCAGCACAATAGGAACGTGTGCAAGCACAGGGCTTGCTTTAGCAACAGGGCCGAGCTCGCTCTAGGTGACTGCCTAGTGCCTAGCAAGGTCGTTTGTCGCACAGCTCGAGGTGTTTCCCATAAAAATGCAATTTCCCCCTAGCAAAAACAGGCAGTTCCGCGTGAACGCCCCTGGCCCCCTGCCGCCGTGACTCACTTATCGCGACTTAATCAACTGCCTCGCGAAATGTACACTTAATCCGCTCAAATAAGCTCATGTCCCTGGTGGCTGGCGGTTGGGCCGGGCTAGCAGCTCGTTATCAGCTCTCGTAATTACAGCAATGGTATCGCCGCCGCCAGTTCCGCACCCATCGCCGGGAGGAAGCAGGAAAATTCCACGGAGGTCCCCAGCCGTACCATGGCCACTGCCAGTTCTCCTCCAAATCCCGTCGACTGGTGGGTTAACGTCGAAATTGAATGGAGCGTGTGTGCCACAGCCCCAAATAGTCCCCCATGTGTGCTCCCCGCTGCCGTCGTCGTAGTGCCGTCGCCCATCAGCCCGCCGCCGTCTCCGTCGAATTCGTTTAATTTCAAAATTTTTATCGATCGCCTCAAGGAGAGCAGAAGCGATGTGGCTCATCGACTCGACTCGCCTCTGAAAAATTGGGTGCTGCGGTATGAAATCGAAACGAACGCCAAAGAGGCCCGGATCGCCTCGGAAATTCGCTGCTGCATCCGTGGAGCCCATTAAAGGCAGCAAAATCGACGGAATGAAAAGTACGGGAAAGAAATAAAAAAAATCGAAAGCAATCAGCAGCCGCACGCAAAGCTGGTCCAGCAGCAGCATCCCCGGCAATCAATCTCTCGGCAGCGCCGATGTAAGCCCAGTCAACCGGAAAGGAAGTCATTCGAGTGCATCAGCTGTTCCGAGCTGAAAACTTGTCTCGCCGGTGGAAGTGCCCGGCAGTGGACGCGGTGCAGGGGTCTCTTTCTTATTTCCTTCCTTTTTTCCGATCAAATTCGATGACGGCCTTGCGCTCCTCTCCCCATCCATATACCAAGCTAGCCACTTTATAAGCACTCAACAGCTCTGGCTCCACCAATTTTACAGAAAAAGAGCACTCTCGCGGCTCTCTGGCTTATTCAGCGCTTTAGTTGTATTAATTATTTCGAAAAAAATAAACAGCCGAGAAAAGGTAACTTCCCCTCTTAAAGAACACACAAATTTGCTGAGTGGTTATTCCGCCGGCTGAATGAAAGTAGATAGTAAAATTCGAAGAGCGACATTGCTCCCCGCTGAATATGTCTCAGAAAGAGAGAGCTCAACCGTCGAGAGAGAGCAACACAGCTGATTCAAATCGCCTCGCCCGCTCACAATCTCCGATTGGTCGGCACGATTTTGATTCAGCCATTTGTAAATTGCACCACTTTTGGTGCACTCATTATCGGCCACCTTGCTCTCCTCGAGACGTCTCCATTTACAGAAGTCGCAGCTCGGACTGGTATAAATGAAACGGCAAAAAGAGAGCAAAAGAAATAAAAAAAAGAGGGCAAAAGCGGTGTAATTGAATGCTTCCCATGAGTGTAATAAATTGTCCCCTCCCACATTCGTTTTTTACCTTTTTATCACCTGCCTGCTGCCGCACCGAAACTTTTAAGTCACACGGCGACTTTATGCGCTGCTGTAGCCCAGCAGCAATCGACCACAAGTCAGCCGCCGCCGCCTTGTGATGGGCTTGGAGCCTCTGTGTGTGCCCGAGACGACGGACGATTAAATGTTTTGCATGCCGGTGACCAGGCTGGCCAAATTAGCGGGGGCGGCGGCAGCATTTTGGACATTTCGTTTTTTGCCTCACCGCTGCTGGTAGGTGTGAAAACTGATTTATGTTGCGCACCGGCCACACATGTCGCGTGTGAAGATAGGCTGAGATTTTTGCCATTTGGGGCACACTCAATTAGTGTTCGGTGCGCTGCTGGTTGTTAAAGAGGTGGGGCTATGGGTCTAAGGGGGGAAAGGGTTCAATTTTCAAGTTAATCACATTTCGAAATTGTATAGTTTCCCTCTAGTATGTCGGCACATCCGAAATTGCAATCCAAAGGTCAACTTTCCGGTTTTGCTTTTTAGAAAATAATGGACGTAGGGGAAAGGGCTTCAAAAAGAACTATCTACAGTCTTGTGCATAAATGTAAAGCCACCTTGGTTTTTTCATCATCAGTTGAGTTGAATGGTTGTATCTGGAAAACTCAAGAATTCGAGAATGATGGTGGGGGGTTACAATGATTATACATAAGGTTATATTTAATTATGAAAAGAATATACATCAGTTTATCAAAAAATTAAACAGTTTATTAATATTATTTAACAAAAAACGTGTGCAAAAGTTTAAAGCCTTTAGAATTCATGTTAAGGAATCTATGGTTTGTTTGTCTCTTCACTCTCTTCGTTTGTTTTTGTGCTTTATACAATCCTTTTGCATTAATGCAAGCATGGAGCCTTTTGGTAGCGAATTAACTAAGTTTTCAGCCATAATTTTTGTCATTTCTTTCTACTTTTCCTGCAAATGTTGTCTCAGTTCTGAAATATTTCTAGGTTTACGCCTGCTTATCCTATATCTCCTAGAACTTTCCATATACAGTCGCTCACAGCTTAAATGATGTGACTATTTGATGCAAGGAAAATCCTTAAAAACCCCAAAAATATGAAAAGTCCGTTGATAAAAATAAAGGAATAGTTCAGTTCGTGGTCTTTTTTATTATGTCCAATGAAAAAAACAACACAAATTTACTTCATTCACCAAATAAAAATTAAATTCATTTCAAACTCTCAAAATCACCTCACAGCTTATATGATGCTCCTTTACGAAAGTCCTTAATTCTTATAATAATAATTTTTGATTTTTGCAAAACTTAATAATAATAATAATTAATATTTTGTGCCTTAGCCTAATTGTTTTAAAACCGCCTTGAGACGAGCTGGCATTGAATTTACCAACTTTTGGAGTACTCGGGGGAAATGGCATCCCATTCCTGTTTTAGTGCCCTTTTAAGGTCGTCATTGTTGCTGATCTTATGTTTTCTTATCCCTCCTCCAGTTTGGACCATAAATGTTCTATGACATTTAAATCGGGTGACTGAGCAGGCGTTTTAATTTGATGCGGGTAATTCCAAATCAACCACGTTCGCACTAATTCAGAGGTGTGCTTGGGATCGTTGTCCTCGTAGAACCGGAAATTGTCCTTTAGATCTAATTTTGCTGCACTCTGCAGTAAATTAGCCTTCAGGATGTTTAAATACTGATATCTGTCCATGTTGCCCTCGATAAACACCAGGTTTCCTATTCCAGAAGACGACATGTATCCCCACACCATCATATGGCCGCCACCGTACTGCTTAAATTTTGTGGTAGAAGTTCGGTGTTTGGTTTCCTCCACACATAACCCCTTCCATCGCATCCGAAAAGGTTTAATTTACTTTCGTCCGCGAAAATAACTGTACTCCAGAACGTTGAATCCTTCGACAAATGTTCTGGGGCAAATTTGAGTCTGGCTGCTTTATTTTTAGCACTTATATATGACTTTTTTCTGGCTACTCTCCCGTTGTAATTTGCATCTCTTAAAACTCTCCTTATAGTTTCAGGATTGCACTTCTTATTCAGGTACTTTTCGGCTTCCTGCGCTAGTTTAGGTCCACTGAGTTTCGGGTTTTTCTTTACATGTCCTACAATCCAGCGACAATTGGAAGCGGAAAATATTTTATTGGGCGCTGTTCTACCCTTATTTTCAACACGATTTTCACGCACAAATCGTTCAATTATATGCTGAACAGTAGAGGGTGGTTTGTACACTATTTCCGCTATTTGTTTTACCGATTTTCCGTTTTTATAATGATTAATAATTAATTCCCGCTCTTCAATTTTAGTTCGCCGACCCATTGTTACCTTAAACTCAATTTTGTTGTTTTATTGGACTCAAATGACGAACAAACATTCACTATCAATGCTTATCAACATGCTACAAACCTAAAAACAACCAAAAGTGCAGAAAATGCGTTACACATCCCGTTATTCTTATGCTCTTGCAGTGGCGCATCATTTAAGCTGTGAGCGACTGTAAGTTTTCTATAATATTAGAGTCCGGGCTTGATGGTGGCCAAGGAAGAACAGTAATATGGTTATCTTCCAACCACCTTTGTTGATACTGGGCTGTATGCGACCTGGCATTATCTTGTTGGAAAAAAAACAGTCCACGTAGAGGCATACCTTCTTCAATGTAAGGTAGCAAGAATTCACGCAGAATTTCCACATATTTCTCCTTGTTGACCATTCCGTCAATAAAACACAAATAAGAAAAACCATACCATAACATTGCACCCCATACATACTAACTTTCCCACCTCCTCCTTGAGCTTGTTGTTGGACGCATTCAGGTAAGTAATTTTCGTTAGGCAATCTACGAACGCACTTTCGGCTATTTGGAATGAGTTAAAATGCTCTTTCGTCTGACCAAATAACTCATTTCCAGTCACATACAGTCCATTTCTGATGTGATCGACACCATTTCTTGCGAATTTTTGCATTTCTTGGAATTATTAAAGGCTTCCTAATCGCTGCTCGGCTTTTCAAATTTTCTCCACAGAGAAGTTTTCGAATATGCAGCGTACATAGATACATCCTTTCCAGTAGCAAGTTGGAACTGCATATTGATCTCTCTACTTGAGAGGAATCGATTTTTTTTTTTGACTATTTTAATTAGAGCCCTTTTAGAGCGCTCGTGCGTCCTGAATGAACCTTTTGGACAATGGTTCCGGTGTTGGCATATCTTCTGATGGTATTGTGGACGCATGCTCTGCTAATACCAAGCTTCTCAGTAATACGTCGTTTTGTTGTTTTCTTTGTGCAAAGCCACCACCTATTCAAGAGCAACTTCATAAATTTCAGCCAGTACTTAAAGGATGTGAAAACTCACTTGCCACAGAATGCTATTACCAACTTTTCTTTCACCCATTCTTTTATAAACAGCAACAAAATTTGCGTGGACTAAATCTAAATTACACAGGGTTGCCAACCGCCCCAGTACACCGGAACGTGTCACCGGTTTGGAACTTCTGTCCCGGTCGTCCCGGTTGATCTACAAAATGTCCCGGTGTTGATGTTTATTTATTTAATTTACAACGAGATCCAATTGTTAATGATTAATCAAAAAGTAAAAAGTTTGAAATATTTTCATGGATGAATCTTGTTGCCCCACCGCAATGGCAGGACGCGGAAAAGACAGTTAAGTAAATTAATTAAAAGAAAAGGGAATAGTTATTGCCCAAGCGGTATGAAGAAATATCACACCTCAAAAACTTTATAGAAAAACGAAGCAGTAATGAAGTTTGAATGGAAAAAGTTATACACGAAGAATGGTTAAATTTCTTCCAAGAGATAGACGTATTAGAAAGAAAAGAGGCTTTAATTTTATTGTGCCCATTCTTATACGCCATCCCTGGCCACAACGCCAATGTTGAAAGGATATTTTCTTTAGTAGTTGTACAGTGGACTAATAAACGCAATCGCCTTCAAATAGAATTAAATCTATGTTATATACTTATATAAAAATGAATTGCTGTGCGTTAGTCTCGCTAAAACTCAAAACGGCTTGACCGATTTCGACAATTTTTTTTATTTCGTTCGCTATAATGCAGGGGAGGTTTAAAAAATAAGAAAATTCGGGAAACCCCAAAGGAAAAGCCGGAAAATCAAAAAAAATCGAAATTTCCGCTTTGTATAGGAAGCGAATTTTCCAACTTGAAGGAATCTTTATGAAAAAGGCAATTGGAGGTTTTCGGGGTCGCAGATCTCGAGCTTGCATTCAAAATTTTGGAAATCAAGATGGTGGATCAATTTGGCGACCGAAAAGTTAAACTTCAAGGGATTTCCCTGAAAATCCGCACTATGGAATTTTCGGGATCACTGATTTCGAATCTGCTATTCTAATTTCCAAATATGAGACCACCTCCACCCCGCTGGGAGATATAGGAGAGGGGGTGCAATAATAGGTGGTGTTAAATGAAGAAAACTAAATTTAATAATACTGTTGGCAAATATCTAAAACATGTGCAAAACGCAAATAGGAAAACGCTGGGTCACATAGGAGAGGCGGTGGTGCAGTAGGGAGGCGTTGGATTAAGGAGTACAAATTTAATAGTATCCCGGGAAATGCCGGGTCCGGGCAAGCTAGTCAATATTAAAATGACATCTTTGGAATTTCATAAGTACGTTATGGGTAAACCGGAAATTTGAAAAGCATAAAACCAATTAATGTTTCATCTAATTTGTTTCTTCATTTTATGGAGTACTTAATAAGAATAAATTTAAATTGGTAACCAATATGAATTTATTATGTTTTCCTTGGATATTTCCCAGCCTTAGGCAAATGTCCCGGTCAGCACTTAGGACATTATGGCAACTCTAGTGTACATGAATATTACACGGACACGGAGAGTGCAAATAGACACTGCGTTTTTTATCCTAACAAAGGCTGCTCGGAATAGTTATCCTTTTTAAACGCAAAATTCGCATCTAAAATGCACAAAATGTGGAAAAGATTTAAACTTTTGTCGGTTGAAACATCAGAAATCCTCAAATTGGTTAATTCATCCCGGTTTTACCTCCCAGGCAAAGAAAAAGCATATCTACCAGGACTTTGGAGAAATATAAAAAAAAAAATTTACCATGGAGAAAGGTTTATGCTGCGTTATCTTTCGTCGTAAGGAGTTAAAAGTTGGCTTGTAGATATAGCGGGACTATTTTTTGCTATGAACAAAAACCTCCGTGCGCGATTCCAATTCGGGTTTGACTGGGTTTTTTAATTAGAATTCGGATTTCATTCCTTCTCCGGGACTAAAAGACAAAGCCTTTTGAGATTCCAAAGTCCCCCCAGTTATCCAAGACTGGCAGCCGGAGTTTGGATAGCCTGGTTACTGTCCAACTATCCCCGTGCGGGGCTTTCAAGAATGAATAAGACCACTTTTGAGCTAGCAATCAGCGTAATGACAAGCCCCGGTGGGCTTAATGGGCACCAGTCGACGAAATAATCTCAGCGAGCGGCATAAAGGCGAAGATGTTTTTGCATAATAACGGCCCAGCTCACAAGAGGTGTCCCCTTCCCGCATTGTGTGCAAAATCCCTCTTAAAGAAACATTGCCATTCTCGAGGGTACCTTTCGCGGACAGGCTGTTGCTGGAGACCTGGAAATCAACAGAACCGGCGGCGCGGTGACGACAGTAGCAGCGTTTTTGCACCAGCCGCGCGCAGCGCACAGCACAGTTGGATGGATGGATGGACGGCAGGATGGGTTTGTTCGGCTTGCCGGCTCAGTTTTGTGGGTTTTCTGCTTGAAATTCTTAGCGACGACAACACGATTCAAACGAAACGTGTACCTTTTGTCCATTGTCCAGGAAACGAGTCTCATCAATAAAAAAGACGTTTTTATGTCGCGCTGCGAACGCACTACCGAGCCTGGCCTGGCCCGGCCAGCGCAATCAGGCTGCCCTGGCATGCCAGGCAGTCGTCTCCGTCGTCGTCCAGATGATGTGGCTTTTCATCTTTTCAAGTTGTGCAGGTTATCGCCGCCGACCGGGCCCCGCCATCTAATTTCAAGACAAAAGTCCATTTTCGAGTTCTAGAAATGAAAATGAACTGGAGCCCGAGTCCGGGGCCGGGAAGGGTAGTGCCTACTCTGGTCCGTCGATAGTCCGCGGAGGCGCTCCTGCCCTTATGGACGTGACGGGTTGCATAGACAAAGGGCAGCACCGAGGAGCGCTGAGCAACCACCAGCGGTGATCTGAATGTTAATGGGGTTGTAAAAATAAAAATGCTCAGCCTTAATTAATCCCCCCGTCCCTGGGGTCGTTAAAAGTTGCTTCAGATTTAATGGGAAGCCATCACAAAAATATCTGGCAGGAATTCAGCTGGAATGGCTGAGGAGTACGGCGGTATGGTGCAGTGACGGGGTTTTATCGTCCGGTTAGGGGTGGCGTCATCGCAGGGTGGTGGTGTGGGTGTTTAGCATTTCATGAGGATTTCCCGTATCGAAGGCTGAATTTCAAATTATTTTGGCTGAATTGCTCCGGGAGGATAGGATAGGCGAAACGAAGCAAACGGTGGTACAGCACACAGGCAGAGAAGCAAGGGGCTGACTGCGCTAAACCGTGCTATTAGGTAGGGTACGGCGGCGCGCTTTTATGAGGCTCCGGGAATTTGCTTTTGATGCGAAGCAATTAGGAGTTTCGTGAGACGATGCTCGGCAGGTCCTCAAAGAAATTAATGGTGCGGCCTGCAGCTGGGTAATCGCACTTATGCTCAGCAAGACGATTTTCGAATATGGGAGAATAGTGTTTGAGGGTGTTTGGCTGGATGATCGATAAAAGTTCTTGCAGGTTCTCGCGCATTAACCCCTAAAAGGTTTAGGACTTCCCTGGGGATTGTAATGTAGTAAAGAACTTTTTCAGGATTTTCTTTTTAATTTGCAGAATTATTTTACTCGAGCCGCATCGGGAACTCGACAATCGGTGCTGGAAACCACAACCCCAATTGGAAGCGAATTCCCGGTGTCTTGAGCAATCCTTCATAAAGGCAATTGCAAGGGCAGTGCACAAATTCGAAAACAATTACTTTCAAAAAGAAAAAAAGAGTTATGCAACCAGTCAACCGCCAACCGTCCATTACCTGCAGGTCCGACCTTACCTTGTGCCCAAAGAGGCTAAGCTAGGAACGGCAGACAGCCTGACATGCCGGTCAGGCGGACGGGAAACGGCACCACAAATTGTGTTTAAATTGCTCCCATATTGGATCAAACTAGATTACGAGCATTTCGGGAACGGGGGCAGAATAATGCGTTCCACCTCGGAATCGGTACCCAAGGGGCCCAGGCACACAAAAGCGCCCAGCACAGCAGCTCCAGGGAAAAAAAGAGCCTGAGAATCAGCCCGTAATGGGGTTGTAATGGGCGCGCTATTTGCACGTAACTAGCCAGCCAGCCAGCCTGGCCGGAGCGGTGTGTTTTGCCGCATCAGGTTAGCATAGGTATGTGATTAGTAAATTATAATGCTCCCTAATGGGCGCACATTTATTTCATCGGCGCGGTGGGAGGGGCGCGGGCTCCTTGCGTTTCGCTCCGCAGTGATATTAAGGCAATTTTGTACAGTCAAGACGTAATTGCTCGACGGGAAACGGAGAGCGGAAGAAGGGTTCAGCCAGCAAGATGTGAGTGAAAGGGTTAATGGCGGTCTCCTGACAGAGTCAGTTATTTCTAAATGTGAATTGAATGTTTTGCACTAATTGAAGTGGCTGCTAGCGGGGTGTATTTCTGTTTTGCAACAGACAGCGCAGTCTGCAGATGTCGGCAGTAAGTTTTGCGAAAGGGAGGAAAGGCACGTCATAGGGAAGTATCTCCCAAAGGCGAGATGATGGCATTGGAATATAACTTAAGTGGGAGCAACGACCGTTTTGAGGGTAAAGAAATGTGATTTTTGTTGTACCTACGAGTATCTATCTATCTATTTATATATATAAAAATGAATTGCTGTGCGGTAGGGGAAGGGGGGGTAAGACGGGGTAGCGGGCAAGACGGGGCAGAGGGTCTCACGTGTCGTACGAACGTCCAATCACAGCTGTTGTGGCTCGTAATGACGCGACGTTGTATTGTTTCTCAGTCAGCACTGTCACCGGTTTGTGAGTTTACGCGTTTGTGACCTAGCGCCAAAAACTCTGTTTCTGTCAAAGTGCTTGTTATTTTCGCGTTGTGCATGGCATGTGTTTTTCACCTCAATATAAACTATCAAGAACTCTCTGAAAGTTATTTTTGTTTATCAATAATTATACTAGCAGGTAAGAATATGTTTGTTTCAAAATTTTGATTTGTTTTTTTATGGTACGTTATTTTATTCAAAAAAGCCTTACCTTGGGGTAAGGTACCCCATCTTGCCCTTCGAAAATAAAATATGACTTTATAATGACATAGGTATGTTTTTGATTAACTGTTAATAACTTATTTGATTTTTATATTTTTTAAGATGGTGAAGAATTATAAAAGAAAGACGGAGAGAGGGAGTTGGAATGAAGAAAGTATGAAAAATGCCATACCCCATCTTTCCCCATAGGGTACCCCGTCTTACCCTACCTTATGTCAAAATCGGGTGTTGGATGTCTTTGACAAAATTTTTTGTTTTTTCTTTTTCTGGCATAAGTAAGAAAAGTGCTTTAAGTTCCTAATTTCCAAAGATTAATAATGTAAGTGTTATTCTAAATAAATAATTATTCAAAATAATTTAAATTGAGCGTTTTAATGCCCTTCAAACGTTAAGGTCCCCGTCATGCCCCCTCTTCCCCTACGTCTCGCTAAAACTCAAAAACTGCTTGACCGATTTCGATAATTTTTTTTTGTTTTGTTAGCTATAATACAGGGGAGGTATTATAATTTCGGGAAACCCAAAAAGGGTTGTTGTTGTCGAAAAAATCGCAATTTCCGTTTTGTATAGGAAGCGAATTTTCCAACTTCAAAGAATCTTTATGAAAAAGGCAATTGGAGGTTTTCGGGGTCGCAAATCTCGAGCTTGCATTCAAAATTTTGGAATTCGAGATGTCGGATCTAATATGGCGACCGAAAAAGTTAAACTTCAAGGGATTTTCCTGAAAATCCGCACCAGGGAATTTTCGGAATCACTGATTTCGAATCTGCTATTCAAATTTCCAAATATGAGACCACCCCCACCCCGCTGGGAGATATAGGAGAGGGGGTGCAATAAGGAGGTAGTGTAAAATGAAGAATACTAAATTTAATAATACTTTTGGAAAATATAATATCTAAAACATGTGCAAAACGCAAATAGGAAAACGCTGGGTCACATAGGAGGTGGTGCAGTAGGAATTAAGGAATACAAATTTAATAGTATCCCGGGAAACGCTCGCCGGGTCCGGGCAAGCTAGTCATTTATATTATACTGATTATCGAGCCTCTCGCTTGCCGAAATTCGTAACAATTCCGACATTGACGGACTGATCAAATTTAATATCGCCATTAACGAAAGCCTGGAGGCCTCGATCCCACAGTTTTCCTCTATTAAAAATGCGGGTACATTTTTATTTTATTCATTTGTTTATTAATTTCATTTAATACAAAGAGGTATATACAATAGAAATGGAATGGTAAGTGCTAGAATTCGAGATTCATTCAACTATAATATTACTATTTTGGCATTGTCAGACTGTAAAAGACTTTAACTGAATTTTCATTTGCGAGAAAGCTATTTCACTCAGTGAAAATAAATTACAAACTAGTCGTATATACTATTTAAGCTACAGTAACTACTAAGTTGCCTAATTATCGTGTTTTCGATACCATTTACAGCATTCAAAGAACATTCAAAACTGTTTGTAAGGTTTTGTGGATTTCTCTTCCGTGTAAAAAACATTAATTGTGCTTTGTTCGAATTTAGTTTAATTTTCCATTTATGGAAATACTTGTAGATCTTGTCTTGACCAACTTGTAGACTGGAGCAAATAAAAAAGGCATTCTCATGAAAACAAAAAATGGCTGTATCATCTGCCAAGATTCAGGACATGCAATTTGGTATTTCAGGGAAACCAGCCATGTATACGTTATATAAGATCGGCACTAGAACTGAGCCTTGAGGAACTCCAGCTATAATGCATAGTTCGTTGGAGAAGGATGTTCCAAAACATTTTTTATTATAGCGGTAAGTGCGCGAGGGAAGCTAAATTTTACCATTTAATGCAAAGTGCCATACAGAGTCAAACGCAGCCTGAACATCGAGGAGAGCTAAATCCGTAGATTGTTTCATATTGAGAGTTTTAATATTATTACAGATCCATAAAGGAGGATGGTATGTAATGTCACCATACCTAAATCAAAACTGCTGGTTTGAAAGAATTCCGTTTTCTTCTCAAATTACTTAGCAAGCTGATTGGACGGTAGCTACCAGGCTCATTGGGGGGCTTAACGATATGAACGATTTTGGCGATTTTCCATGTCGAAGGGAAATATTGTAGCTATGGGCATGAATTGATTAGCAAAGTTAAATAAACGAGTACAGCTTTGAATGAATCTTGTATCTGAATCTGAATATTTTCCAAACCAGAAGATTTATTGATACGGATAAGTTTGATAATACTTTTGATTTCCTTGTACGTACCATGACTGTTCCAAATTAGGGTAGAAAGATTCGAGCTGTGATATTGAAGCTTTTACTATGTAGTTCGGTTGTTGTATGGTCTCTAAGATTAGTAAATATGTACAGTAAAGTTGTCAGAAAATTTGAGTATTTTCAATCGTCATAATTTTTCCGGTAGACATTGTGGGTCCGCCATCTTGAGTTTGGTAGATTTGAATTCGGTCACCCCAAAAACTTCTTCATATTAAATTACATTAAAATTGCTTAAAATTGAGGAATTCAGTCGCCATATTGGACCGCTATTGTAAATTTAGAAATTTCGATGGCAGATTTGGAATCAGCGACCCCTATAACCCGCTTGTGGTGATTTTCATGGACTCCCTTAAAGTTTAACTTTTTCGGTATAGTCCAGGTGGGATCCGTTTTAGAAAAGGGTATGTTGGATGTTTCATATATAACATCTAAATCTCCGGAAGGGCTTCAGGAATGATAATTTTGATATGCGCCAATTCAAAAAGTTGTAGAAAAGTTGTGAAAAATCAAAATGTTGAAAAATCCAAACGAAAAACGGTTTTTTAACTTTCTTTTCAAGGTAACTCGAGAACTATCCATTTTAGGGAAAAGTTGAAAATGTGATGTAATTCACAACTAGATTTCACAAAAGATAAGATAACTTAGAAACTCCAATATGCATTATTGTTGTTGCAAAATAGGAATTAACGAAAATAATTAAGTAAAAACGAGAGAAACGTAGAGAAACACACTAACTTTCATCCAAATCGGTTTGACAGTTTTTCGTATAATAATTTGTTAATAATGTGTTGTTGCTAATTTCATAAGAGCTGATCTGTAGTTATTACAACCAATTTTTTAACGCACTCTTGGAGATGCCATCTACCGATCCCCATCGAAAAAATTGGAACCTTCGAAAAATCGATTCCTTATACCAATTTTTATACGGATGGTAAGTTCCAAAAATTAACTATTTTTCCGAACTTTCATGTCCGATTTGATGTTACTTTAGAGTTCTAGCTTATTATCAAAAGTTCTAGATCTAGAAAACTTAATTGACACTTTATATGAGTAGGTCAATAGCATAGCGTAGCATTTTCTGATAAAGTAGACTTGCAATTGCAGCGGTTTGAGGCCCTTCTTTTTGTATTAAAATACTTGCAGCCGTTACAAATGATGCCATACAAAAAGCGTTAAAGAGCCACCAGCAATTGCATTAGGGTGCCACGCCAGTAGAGAACGTTCCGAAGCGAATTGTATCGTTTGCATTGAATTGCCATTTTAAAGTTTCCCCACTTTTTTTTTGGGTGCATGCAACTGTAAAAGCGATAAAATACCAGAAGACGACGACAGATACGAGCAGGAAGGGAGAAAATCGCAAAATCCGTAATCGATTTGCATTAATATTGGAAGAATGGGGAAAAATTCAATTACCTCTGCACAATGGAAGTCATAATGAAGCGAAATTAGCATTTCGCTTGCTAGCGCTCAGATATGCACCTCCCCCCAGGCGCCCTCCGTCTGTTCATCGTCCGCACGATGGCCCGTTTCCCAGCGATTCTGTCATTTTCCGGTGCAATGATAGTCATCAGCACTTAATTGACTGCTGTCCATGGTGCCGATGACAAAAAGTCGACTATGCCCGGGCCGTGACTTCACCTCGCAGCCCATCCAGCGCACCGGGGCAACCCATTCACGTTAATGTTAATTACGACCTTCCCCGGGTTGCGTGCCATATGCCATCAGTTCGGCATCGGACTAGATTATTGCTGGGCGGACAGCCTTCCGCTTCGCTGTCTCGAAGATACAACTCGCAGTACTTCCTGCCGCGGGGCGCGGAAATAAAAGAAACAGAGGCCGCCGCGGTGCATTGGGCCCTTTGCATGAGAACCTGCCATCCTGTGCCCTCGTCCTAACGAGCAGTCGATGGCGGGCTCGAAATTAAACAAACCGCAACCGCGACTCGAAAGGAACTCTTCGCCATCTCCGCACGTTTCGAGCGCCTAAGTTCCGTCGCGCCCCTGTACAGCAACAGAAATTAGAGGTTCCCAATCCGGGGGCACTCGGCACCGCCATTAGATTGAAATTCCACCCCTAGACAGGTCATTAGCGATGGAAATCGGCCCGGCTGCAATCAAAGTCAATCCTAGTGGAATAAATTACTTCTGAAACGGCCAGAACCCCTAACATCTCACCCCCTCGGGCGCTCAGAGAAAATCAAGCGTGTTATCAGGGGACCCCATCATAAATGAATTTAAAACTTGAAAACGGATAAAAACCCGTCACTACCGACGGGCTGCTGGGGCGATGACGGGAATTTGAAAACGCCGCGTTGCTGCTGGTTGGTAATCAGGGTGAGCAGCGTTTTAATTTGACATCTATGGAGCCTCTCCGACTGAGATTATATCCATCTAGCCATCCTTCCTCCATCCGACCCGAGCAGGCAGTCAATTCGACGAGGATGGAATGGTTGGGGTTCCGTGCCAGGCGGCGCAGAGGTGTGCCCGGCGGGGGACGAGGCAAAATCACGCATACGCAATTGAATCAAGTCTTTTCGCAAAGATGATAAATCCCGGCAGGTCGGAAAAAAAACCGCCGTCGGCAAGGGGATGAGCCTTAGTGTGTCTCGTCGAATCGGTCTAACAGCCAAAAAGCATGCTATCGCATTCCAGGATAGCAGGCACGTCGGTTATGAGAGTTTTAGCTGCTATAGCAGCGAACGCAGAAATTATTGCTGTAAAATTACGGAAAACTACCAAAACAAATTTTAAAGCGCAAACACTCAGATCTTTCTTTCCCTGTTGAGCAAAACTCGGTTAGGACAGCATGAAAAATTCCGCTGTCGTTCCAAATTATTTAAATACCTATTGTTTGTATTTTTTCCTTGCATAAAGAACACTTTCAGCTTTTGGAAAAGTGCAAAATAAGAAAGGTGCCGAACGGTGTTTTAAGATACGGACAAAAAGATGCCGCGGAATTTTGCGCTGCTTCCAAAATTTGTAATGAAATAAAATTTATATATTTTGAACGAAAAGGTGATGGCCATCCTAGTTGGATGTAATACTTTAACCACTCTAGTGAGAATCCATCTGTGATATCAAATTACTTTGCTGATTTTTTTTTAGATTCTTTTGCCAAAGTGTTTTTTTCTTTTTTTTTCTTTTGTCATAAAGTGCTTCATTTTAAACTCGGCAAACTTGGCTCTTCTGCCCTCCTGACTAATTGGATTTCTTCTTACTTGAATGGAAGGTCTTTTAAAGTTAATTTTAGAAATGCATTGTATGGCACGGTGCATACGCAATCTGGTGTTCCGTTCCCCAAGGTAGATCTGGGCCCGTTTTGGTTTATTTTATATATTAACGACCTTGAATCTTACTTTAAACACTCCAATGTTTTAATGTATGCCGACGACGTTAAAATGTTTAAGCGGATTGTGGTGTGAACATAAAAATTAATATTTAAACATTAACAAATGCAACGATATTGTCTTTAGTCGTAAACTCCTCCCGCTTTGTTTCTGTTTACCAAATTGACGGTGTTCCTTTGACTTCTTTCAAGAATGTTAAGAATTCAGCCGTAATTTTTGATTCAAAATTAACATTCTCGAAGCACCTTGGTTTTATAATTAATAAGGCTCCAGCAATGATTGGTTTCATAAGACGTAGAGATCTGTGTTAGGATATGGGTGTCAAATTTGGAACCCATATTACAGAGTGCACATATGTACATTGAATTGAATGAGGGCAAAAAAAATGCCTGCGTTATGTCTTACGTCAGCTCCCTTGGACCGATCGGCATGTGTTTTCTCCTTATACTGATCGGTTGCAACTGATAAATATTAATTCATTTTTTCATTCATTAATTATTTGTGAGAGAGTAAAGAAGTTGAAACACAAGTGTACTCTGCACTTCTCGTGCATTCTACGTCTACTGACGGTAACGCTGTACCCAATGAGCCACCAATTGGTGTGACAGCATTAATAAACTTTGGAGCATAAGTAGTCTTCTGATCTGTGGAAATTTTGTTATGAAGAGGTCGTGCTTGCTTTTCCAGGACAAGAATAAATAGTGTAGAGTATACTAGGATCCTCCATTCAGACTAACTACCATTTGTTGAGATGAACGACCAATCTCAATGGACCTTTCACCAGAATAATGCTCCGGTTCATACCAGTCGTCACATATGTACAAAGCAATATTTCGACAATAATGGGATTGAAATAATGCAATAGCCACGTCCTCTCCAGCCAGAACCGACAGTACTCAACGATACTAGATTTAAAAGTGGCAAATATTAAAGCCTGATACATAAATTATAAAGAATTTAGTAAACAGTACCCACGTCGAACTTTTGAGCTTATAAAAAATAATCAAAGCCCCTCTACATACTATTAAATTTTTTTTTCCATTTAATACTAGTCATTGTGCTCGCTTCGCCCGGGTGCGCTACGCTTGCCCTACGTTTGTCTCACGTAATCAAATCAGAAAAAAATAAAATAAAATATTAATTTATTGAAAAAAAAAACTTTATCACAAAACATCACGATAAATCACATTTTTAGGGAAAGTTCCATCACTATTTTCGATCAAATTCCTTTGTTCTTGAGGAATATCATGGATACAAGTTTTTATATTGCTTTTAAATTTTGAACGAGATAAAGCGAAATAAAGTTGATCATGCCCATTTCAATATTTATCTGAATTCATGCTTGGTAGAACTATTGCAAAATGCATAAAGCGGTTTCATGCGTGGAAACATATTTTCATTTTTTCTCGCGGGAGCCCAAAATATTCCCGAGATAAAATAATCTACTACTCATAAACGAAAAAATACTCTATTCTCTAGTAAAGAGATCCCATAAAATTAACATAAAAAACATATTAGCTTAGAAAATGGCAGTTATTACGAAATCACAGACGCCAAGAATCAAATTTAACAACAATAATTTACGCTGATAATGCTTGGCCATTATTTTGAAATTCTAAATTTCGAAAACAGATTTCAAATTAGCGGCCGTACATTCAGAAAAGTGTGCGGTGTGCAATAAAACTTTCTCCGGAGTTAAAGTATGCTTTCTTAAAATAACCTCAAAACGCACTTACTGAACTACTTTTGGGTCAATTTAACATATCACATTCCAACTGCGTACTCAACTGAAATCCTTTTAAGGGTTTTCCAAAGTTTGCATGCTAGTTTAAATTAATTCAGCAATAATGATTTTTTCAAGTAAAATATGTTTTGAATTAATGTTTTGTTCCAATAATTTGATATGGTTGGAAATACAACTTTCCCGATTACAAGCTTTAATACTTTTACTGGGTTTAATATAAGCAGATACAAAATACCTGTTCCTTTGTTCCGGGTTCAAATCCCACACGGGAGCGAGTATAAGCACTTTAGTGCTTCAGAAAAGCGCTTCAGGAGGTTTTTAAAGTAGTTCTTTTCCCACTGTGAGATATGAAAGTAAATTTGGAGCATTGCGGAGCATTCACTGCTAGAAACCAGGCGTCCCGAATTCAAATCCATTGGAAACCACACAAAACTGCAGGAAATTTAGCGATGTACGTTTCTACATTTTCCGTTATGAAGTTTACCACTGAATCTAAAATATCCATACAGATACAATACACATAGCGCATACATAAATCGAAATGATGTTTTTCCACTTTGCAATTTTAAGTTAACACACGCTTTTCTTAAAATAAACTTTCGGCCAACCTGCTAATGAATTACTCCTTTCGTAGTTTGAATGAGCACCTTACCACTTACCCCTTTTTTGCTAGGTTCCACTGGACTCCAACGGAATTGACTGAAAACCATTAACGAAAAGAGTTAGTTTCAACCCCAAAATTGGTAATTGTAACTACTGATTTTTTGCAGTGTAAGAAACCCTATATATTTATTTACACGGAAATACGTTGAAGATAAGAATTTTCGGCCGCCATGTTGTATCCGCCATCTTTAACTTTAAAATTTCGATAGTAGATTCAAGATCAGAGACCTTGAGAACATAAAAGGATGCATTTTCATAGCAATCCTGTGAAAATGCACTTTTCCCTTAAACGCTACAATCACAATTTTTCCCTACACCCTACAATTACATGTAATCTAAAACCTTGCCGAAAAACCAAGCTATCCGACAGTGAAAACCCCATTTGAATCCATTTAGTAGTTTGATAGGATAAGGTAAAACGCGAAAAGCCTTCTTCATTTATATAAAGTGAGAATATATTTTATTCCCTGGCACCTTATTGATAAGGAGAAGAGAGGGATGGTGACAGCGCGTGGAAATGAAATCTTTGTCTCTCTTTAATTATTTCATAAAATTTTGTTTTATGCCGTGTACTAATTTTAACAAAAATGAGCAATAACTTAATGTGTTCAAAATTAAAGGACCAATTCTCCCAGCCTTCAATATGTTGCCCTTAGGCCTTTATAACGTCGTCCATTTGTCGCGGTAAGAACTCCATCAATTCCATTACGAAATCTTCCGACAGTCCTCTCTAATTGATAATTAAAATATTGTTTAATTCCAGGAGGGTTTCCGGTCTTCTTTTCGCAGTTCTATCTTAAAGGACCTTCCATACATTCTCTATGATGTTCAGGTCCGGACTTTGAGGGGGCCACTCCAGGCAATTGATATTATTATTCCTCAACCAGCGCAGGCGTGGCAGTATGTGGCCTGGCATTGTCCTGCTGCAACAAAGGGCATTTAATTATCCATGAATGGAAGGAGGTTTTCTTCTAAGGTATGCATGTAATTATTTTGATCAACGTTCCGAGTGCATAAGGGAGGTTGGTGAGCCTATACCAAGATACCCCACCCCAGGCCGTTTATTTTCGTTTACCACTGTGCATCTGAGGATTTACACATTCTGGAAGATAAATTCCCGTAGAGAGTTAATTAGCTCAGAATCAAAGAAAAGTTGTGTTCTCTTGGCTACCGATCGACAACCGCTGCAAAAAAATTGCACTAACTCAGCGCAACATTGCAAAAAGAATGCGTTGGTGTCCTATCGTTCTTGGTCTGTTTCGGACTGGCAAGAAGTAGTCTTCACCGACGAGAGCACCTTCCAGCTTCGTCCAAATCGCAAAGTTTGCGTTCGGCGACTCAGATTGCCCCTTTTTTTTCGTACATTTGAGTGGACTATAGTTTCCAAAGTGGGAGTCTAACTTTTTTATTTGCCGGTAGATGTTGACCACCAGCTTTTGCTAAAATATAAAATACGGGAAAGTACCGAAGGATTTTTTAAAAGACGAGCACTCAGATGTTTTTCCCTTGCGAAATTGTGACAAAGTCGGGCGGGGTAGCAACGGACATTACGTTTCCAGAACGCGAAGTCTAATTGTTATTTATATTTCTAAAGTAACACGACTAGTTCGAAATTATGTTTTTTCACAAAAATCTCTTCGCTTAAAAAAATATCTTTAAGACTTTGGGATGAACTGTATTCCGTACCATTGCAGTTGATTCGCGAGAAACGTCGATGTGATTTATCAGCAGCCCACACAAGTCTCAGCCATTCATTTGCGTCTTCGGGACTATGGGGTTCGCCGGCATTACCTGAAATCAATAAACAAGAAACTGCCAAATCTGCACCATTAATTCTCGCCCGTTTCAAATCCGAACGAGCAAGCTTCCCTCATTATCCCGTGCAGCGAGATTTCATAGCCATTATTTGCGCCCTACACAAAGGAGGGAAAAGCCTGTGCCTCGACTGGGAAAAAAACGAGTCCAAACAGTTTTGCCTGTGCGACTTTAGTAGAGAGCACACCAGAGAAAAAGAAAACCATTGAAGGCCAAGTAACCAAAGAAACCATCACTGCCCGTCCTCGAATCCCTTTTGATAGTGAGCAACTAATCTTCCGTGAAAATAAAGCGATCCTCGGGGAATGGTCGCCGGGACGGGGCGAGGGAAGGGCGGCTGTCGTTCGCCTTTATTCCTCGAGGCCTCCACTGTGCATAAATCTTTTTTAGGCCCGCTCCTCAATAATAAGTCCCCGGCGGACTTGTTCGCTTAAGCGCAAACAGCTGGCAGCGGCACCGGATTGAATCGTGTGTAATCGCACTCATTAGGGCTTCAGTCGCTCGGGTTGCATTGAAATGTGAAATCTGAACGCAAGGAGAGGATGCAGGTCGCCTGGTCTTTGCCGAGGCCGGTGAATAGCCTGAATAGGCACAGTATCCGGGCTCTGCAGTTTCAGGTCATTTCACGTTTCCACTTGAGAAAATAATATTTTCTAATCCCTGGTGCTAATACTGCCGCTGTCGTCTGTCACCTCGCTACCACCTGACGTCCCTCGTTCAGGACGAATTTGATTATTCCTTCGAGGGGCTTATGTCCCATGCAGACTTAAGAAAAGACAGAGGAAGAAGACACGAATTCCCAGATTTCATCCAGATCACCCCAATAAAGTCACTACCCGTTTCGGCTGCGAAAAGGGCACCGGAAAGGGGGTGGGCATGGTAGATTCATTCATTCAATCCTGGAGACAGTTCGACCAAATTAAACACTTTTTGTGTGCGAAAACTTTACACCTGCACAATATTCGTGTGCTCATCGATGTGAACACAAGCCTCTCACACAGCCTGCTCGAATAAGTGAAGATTGGACTTACCCTTTCATCCCAAACAAAAATTGTACAAAGTTTCAGCAACATAATTAGCGTCTTCTTCTTAGTAAATTTTAAGTTTTTTTTTATAAAAAATCACTATAAGCTGCTATAACTTTTGGGCGGGATATATGAGGCGCTTATGTAAAAAGTGGGGTAAGCGTGATTTTTTGAAAGTTTTTTACACTGTTTTATATATTATTTGCTTAATGAACAAGCAAACAACAGTGCACAAACATTTTAAAACAAATTTGGGATTGTCTCTGCTTCAAAATGCGTAGTCCGAAAGTCTCAGGTTCGAATCCCACTCGAATTTTCGACAATTTTCGTCGTCGGCGTCTAACCTGTTATTTTTAGCTTTAAGTGAAAAAGTTATTAATAAAATTTAATTTTCTACAAAAAATCACCTTTGAAAATTTTCGTACGAATATCGGAGATATCGCTAAAACACCTTTCTCTCTCTTATTTTAAAGATTGGAGTTGCAACCATTGAAATATAATCTAAACGGAATGGCTATAAGCCAGATTTAGCGTAGGTACCACATTTCCTAATGCGTTAGAATTGGCTGTGTTTGTGTTAGTCGTTTAGTGCAGGCTTAAATATGAGAACATAATCAGAGAGGGACTTTTAAAACAAAATTTTTCAAACCTTCTGCCATTAACTCGACAAGCTATGCTGCTTTGGTGGGAGATTTAGAGTCCATCTTGAATATGTTATGTTGTACTCATCTACTAAGCTACTTTTAGGTGGTCGCTCATGTGAAGGGCTTTTCAATATGGACGCTCGAATTTTTGTAGGTTATAGTTGCCATATTGTTAAAGCCACATCTATCAAATTTGTTGTGAATTATTCAGTAGTGTATGACATATTACCATGGAAGGTTACAGCGTTGAAGAACGTGTGCAAATCATCAAATTTTATTATCAAAATCAGTGCTCCGTTCGAGAAACGTTCCGCGCATCACGCGATTTTTATCCTTGCCACAATCGTCCTGTCGAATCGACTATTCGCTTCGGCAAATATTCAGCCAACACTTCCACGTCACCGAAACGTTAAAATAGCTGAAAAGATGAAAACATCGCTGCTGTGTGTGAGAGTATACGGGAAAACCCGAGGCAGTCAATTTCTCGGCATTCACAAGAACTTCGCCTTGCTGCCACTTCAACTTGGCGAATTTAGACTTGGGCCTGCATCAGTATAAAATCCAATTGATCCAGACACCCAAGGTAAACGACCATAAACAACGCCGTGTGTTCGCAGATTGGACTCTGGAGCAGTGGGAAGTTGGCCCAATTTTCGCCAAAAAAAAATCATCTTTAGCGACGAAGCCCATTTTTGGATGAATGGATATGTGAACAAGCAAATTGTCAGATTTGGAGCAATACCAATCGACAGGAGATACATCAGCACCAAAGGTCACTGTTGGTGCGGATTTTGGTCTGGCGGAATCATCGGTCCGTACTTCTTTTAAAACGAAACTGGCATTGCCACTACCGTCATATCCGGCAAGCGCTACAGATCGATTAGAACCAACTTCTTGTGGCCTAAACTGAATGATATGGATAACGGCGACATGTGGTTATAACAGTACGACGCTACGTGCCACACAGCGTATACCACGATGAACATTCTGTACGAGCGATTTAAGGGGGACTTCCCATGGAGAGCACCATTTTTGAAGGTTTTACATTTATTTCTTTTATGGGAAAACGAATAAAGGTAAACACTTGCAGTTTTTTGGAGGTTGAAAAGGACCATTTAGTACATTTAAAAAAATTATTGAATTACATAAAAATTCAAAATGGCGTCTTTGGCTGTAGTCCAAAAAGTGGTCTAAAAATTTTCAGAGGCAAACGGTGTGCAAGTTTCTGCCTCCCTGGGTGATCAGAAACAGAAATGACCGAAATGTTATCAATCAGCATCCTCTCGATTAGGTACCCACGTACGATTTTTTCGATATCTTCAAAATTGACAAAATGGCGCCAAATTTTAAAAAAAAATTCATTTTTCGCGATTTTTTTCGAATAAAAACGTGGATTAAAAATCGAATTTTTAAGATTTCAAAAAATCCGTACGTGGGTACCTGCAAAAATGTATTTCGAACGTTCTGTGGAAATTTCAAGTCGGTCGGTCAATTACAGTCGTCAGAAGTTTGCACACCATTTTGTAAAACGTGTTCTCGAGAAAAACGCGTTTAAAGTTTTGCAATGTCGGCATTTCGTTCCGGTTCGCGCTTTACATGTCGACTTCAAAGGTCATTTAAGCAATGTTAGAGATCGAATTCCGAAAAATCCTTTCACAGGGTAAATTGTACTTATATATAGATTACAAAATGCAAAAAAAAAAAATTGATTTTTTGAAATTGCTCCATGGGAAGTCCCCCTTAAGGGCACGGTAAACTCGCGCGACGGCGACCTGAACTGGCCATTGATATCGTGCGATTTAACGCCTTTAGACTTCTTCCTTTGCGGCTATCTTAAATTACACGTCTATGCGAATAAACCGCAAACAATTTATGCCCTCAAAGTCAACATAACGAATGCCATCCAGCAAATTCAGCCAGATTTATGCGACATACTTAGTCATCGAAAATTGGAATTTAAGTAAAATAAAAATGGAGTAGATACCTCACACACAACTTGTTTTATTTACATCTAAGACGTCTTTATTGAAAGATCCTATACATGATTTTTACACGATGCAGCTGTTCCGAATTATATTTATATGATTTCAATTTAGTTTTATACGCACCACCGAGCCCGCAGCAGATTAAAAAAATTTGCTGCCGACCCAAAATGTGTAGCATAATTACCATTTCACTGCACTATTATAACGGCAGCAGTTTTGAGGCGAAAAATTTGGTACATAATGCTTATACCGAATCCATCGACTGTTTTGAAGTGCGAAACAGCAAAAGGGGGTTAAATATACTCGTATATAAACATCCTTGCCAATATTGCTGGATATGTACCATATAGCGGAAGCGTTTTAATTAAATTGGGATCATCAACCCTGCCCATACCTCTCCAGCAGATGAGAAGAAAATTGTCGCCTCTCCATAATTTTCTTGGGGAAAAACAAAAGGTTCTCGATTTCCAGAAAAGTAATTAATCGCGGATTAAACTTTAATGAAATCCGTTCTGACAGGGACGGCTGGTGTCCCAGCACGAAACTCATAAATGCTTCGAGGAAAATCTTCAGAAAAAGATTCATCTTCGCCGCGATCAAATTTCTTGTCGCCGACGCTCTTTGGAGTGCTTTTATGATTCAAGATTAGGATTTTCTCGTTTGCGTTGTTTTATTCCCTTTCACGTCACCGACCCGATGACGGAGATATGCCAACAGCTGGGCGACAACCCCTTTGAAGTGCGGGGCCGGGACGCGATATCTGAAGGGTGACAGCGATAAAGTAGGAAAAATGCTCGGAACAAAAAACCCAGGGGAATAAATCCAAACCGAAATATTTCCAAAAATTCCTAAACAAACAGCGCACAGTTCCATGCCAATTAAAATTTCGCTTGTGTTTGACAAGTCTAGAGAGGAACATAGGGTAGGGGCGGGGAAAAAAATGATGTCGACGCTAAGCCAGCAGCAGGAGCGGTCGGACGGGGTGGTCTTATGACAATTACGGAGCACAACTTTTGTATACCTTCCACTTTGTTTGATGGATGGTTTACTATTGTTATCTCGCCGCGGTACGGCTCCTACGGAATAATCGAAGCAGCCGAGTGGGAAGACGATGGTGAAAGGGGCGGGCGGTGACAGCGACGACCGAAGGGCACTCGTATATATAATGGCTGTGAATATCCAATATTTCTGCTAAGAGCACTCAGCAGCTGAACTAACCACAACATGAAATCGATTTCATGTTTCCCGTTGTTATACTTTGATATAACGGCCCCCGCCCCCGAGCATTTCTGCATATGACGGGCCCAGTCTAATTGTATCATCCACCCCTACCTTCGCTACCCAACCCCAAGGACCTGTGGGAGCTTCGGTAATATGCAGCCACAGGCGTAGTCGCAATAATTCCTGTTGAAAAATCCTTCAATTATTGCGAGTAGAGACCAAAATGCCCTCGGCTCGACGCACAATAAATCCCGTCAGGCTCTAGTCATTCCCGGGATGAGAGACAATATTTTGTGCCTTTAATTATGGAATTGTAAAACCACAGGCACCCCGGGGCGCAGAAGATATTGTTCTCCGTTCGGTGCCTCCCGAGAAGGACTAATGTGCAACGGACGGGTGGTGCTGTCGAGGAAATCCATCTCAAATGCAGAAACACAACCTGAAGCCCTTTCAGAAACGAATAAATGAGTTTTATTGTCCCAATAAATTTCGGAGGGTGCATGGCTACACAGTTTCGTCTTCTATCAAGTGTTTCCGTGGAAAACGCTTGCCAGCACTTACCCAGCTAGACGAGAAGGCACTCTGTTACCCGGAATTTGTGGTGGTGCTCGAATGAATGGCCTACAGGCCAAAGGTGCTAGTAAATAAGGGAAAACGAAAAGCGGTTGCTCAGAGTGGTGTTGTTTTGGGCCATCACAATTTCGAAATCCAAATAATCACGTCATCTTATCAGACAATTTAGTGGCTGTAGGTACACTAGACGACTAGACTAAGGCGTCCAGGATATCGCAGGTTCGAAATAGTCAGTGGAGCCAGCTGTTTGAATGATTCCTGTAAAGGCTAAAGTAGACGTTTGTTGGACGGAATATCCAGGAGGCTACGTCCAATACAGTTACGCGATTTTGACAGAGTCTGAAACAGGAGCTGCGCATTTTATCTGCGCATGTTGCGGGAGTAGTACTTCGAGAAATTCTTTTTAGACTAGATTTATAGAATTTACGCTACAAATGATACCACAACCATGTCAAACTCAAGGCTTAAAATATCCAAATCAAGTGTTCCTTTTTTTAACCAAGTCCAAGTCAAAATTGACCTCCACTGAGCAGACACCTTGACGTGTTTCGGAGGCTTAGTAACGATGAAGAAATCGATCGTGCTGTATCCGTCAGACAAGTGGTCGTCATTCCTGGTATAGTTACCCATATCAGACTGATCGTTGCGGAATACCAAATCCATGTAAATCTCTACATATGTTATAAAACAGTTCCGTTACTGACTGGCTGATTGACTGACTGACTGACAGACAACACATAGCCGAAACCACTAAAAATAGTAACATGAAACTTGGAATATATGTGCACTAAGAAAGGATTTTTCGAAAATCAAACCCCAGGGGTTAAAAGGGGGCATTAATCTTTGTATGGGGATTTTTATATAGGGTAATACATATATTTTTTTGATCCGACTTGAAACTTTGGACAAATACACCACAACATAATAGACAACATATTTCAGTAACAACTTGAAATTTTTCAGAAACATTCCACAACACAAATAATTGGACTGTTTCTGGCATGTAGTTTGCTATACACGCAATATCTTTATACCGTTATGTAACTTAAGACCTTGACTAAATAGCCCCAGTATTATTTACACGGAGTGTCGTACCCCCTGCCAGCGGGAGAGATCGAGCTTTTTACATGCGAAGTTAACAAGGGAGCACGGGTAATGAACAGGTTAACGTATTAAATAATACACATACATATGGGGGTTTTCGGGGTCGCTGGTCGTTAGAATCTGTCATGGATAATTAGAAATTCAAGATGGCGGATCAGAAATGGCGACTAAAAATTCACAACTTAACCGAATTTTCGTGTAATTGAATGTGTTGGGGTCTTTGGAGACGCTGATTTAAAATCCGCCATCGACATTTTCAACTTTAATATGGCGGCCATAGTTCTTAAAGTAAATGAATGTTTTGGAAATTACTGCCTTAAACCCGTGACTTCGTTGGCGTAGATTTCGGATATAAACTTTGTTAGCTTTTCAAACGGAGAAGGTTAAGCCAGAGAAGGTCGGGTTATTTATGAATTCTCTGATTTTGCCAAATAATATTAACGCTCCCTCTTTTTTCAATGAATTTTTTTTTCATATGTGTATATACCTACTAAGTTTGTATTCGAAATCTACGTGGACGAAGCTGCGGGTAAAAGCTAGTGTATTCAAATAAATCACAACTCTTCCAAATTAAATTACAACCAACTAAAATTCAGTTTAGCTGCTAAAGTGGACTTTCCTTTACATATCCTTGATATGATCACTTCTTTTTACAATTTCTGTGCAAGATACAGAGGACAATGGTTTTAATTTTTGTTTATTTAATTGATTCCCAACACAATTGGCTTGGAAAAAAATTTGTTTGGTCATCTGCTAGAGTGGCCAACTCGAGTATAACCGGTTGGGGTAAATTCGGGATGCACACAATTATTTTATTTTATCTTTTAATCAATCAAGACTGCATTTGGGGGCAAAAAACACTTTCCTAGAGGTTCACTCAAGGAAATTTCTCTCTTTGAAATCAAACCCGGCTATCTGTAGATCAATGGCTAGAACGGTGGCCTTATGTTCCAGAGGACCCGAGTTCGAATCTCACATGATTCAAATTGTTTTCCTTTCTAAAGAGTGAGATTATAAGTGAAGCAGATATGAAGCGTCTAATGGAATAGCGGCAGGGTGTCCCGACTAGAAGTCCGAGTTCGAATCCCATCGGTAACCACACAAATGCTTTACATAAGATAAAAGGGCAATTTTCGTTCGCGTATTCAATAAGAATCAAATATGAATGACTTAGTAATCAATGTCCATTTTTGAATTTAAGATCGTCAATGACAGGAAAATATCAAACGGATTTATGTTTAAAACAAATTGAAATCAATTTACGTCAGGTTGATTTAACGAATTGTTTTGAGAGTAAATTAAAGTTAGTTACTGAGGAGTTAGAGGGTCCTAACTTTTGAACGCTCATATTCCGGGAATAATAAATTAAGAAAAATACATGAATTTGAAATTTATTTTCGATTTATGCCACTTACTTAGTACAGTAGTAATGTCTGAACTTAAATAGGACAATTGTGTGTTTACAAATTGCTTAGTAGTTTTCTTGTCTTCTTCCATGTTCCCTTTTCTTTGTTTACTTCATCTAATTTAATTCTTTCTCAAAATTGTTTTCTTTTCTTGAATATATTCATCGTAAAACGCTAATTAAAATTTTTTAAGGACTACTAACTTCTTGTTATACTCTAAGACAACAAATTAAAACATTTTACTTGATTAATATTTCTTTTGTCTTTTTATAAAATATGCAATAAAAAACAGTTTCACTTTATTTAAAATTTTCATCAAGAAGTTCAAAAGGAACAAAATCAGTTACGAATCAAAAAGATTTTGAACTGAGGGGTAGTTTAGTTAAAGTTCTCCTCGATTAATTGATTACCCGTGTGTACAGATCTGCAATTTCAGGATACAAAAGGAAAATCTACAAATCTCGCTACGGTTATATTTCTCTTATTAAAATTGATTTACTTTAAATATATTAATTGATCCTTTCAAAAAAATTCCGTAAGTTTTGGTCCAAACGAGTCGCTTGCTCCGCTAGTAGTTTCCCTGTTAGTTTCTAGCTAACTCTAGGTTACATGTTTTCGATTTCATAATAGTTTCACTTTCTTCTAAATTTTGCCTACAAAAATACATGGCTGATAATTTGCTTCTACCCTTAGATTTTGTGTATATACTTACTAAACAAGTTTTTTGGTTTTCTTGTTTATTTTTGAAATATTCCTTTATTGAAATAAACGAGAAAAATTGGTTTTTCATAAGAATTTCGTTGCAGTTATTATTTTGAATAGGTTCTCTCCTCTCTCTCTTGGCTACTTACTATAATTTTTCAAAGAGGCGGCAATTTCCATTGTACAGGGTACCAGATGAAGTGATCCTTTAAGGCTTAAACTGTCTTATGTGAAAAAAAAGTAAGTTTTACATTGCTTGCGAGATAGGTGTGTGAATTCGGAAGTATAACTATTGCCAATGATGATGCAGATTCCAGGGAATCTTTTAGAAAAGAACTATTGTTCCTATTGGCCCTTCATGCGAAGTAGAACGTGGTGATTTAAGCCGTGTTATGACTATTAACCCTTTCCATTGAACTTTTAATCATTTCGAGCAATGACTCCCATTAACAGATGCGAAACGCTTTATTTTATCTGCGGTTTAGCCACAGGCAATGTAGAAACTCTCTTCTGAAAAGTTTTGCGTACAATTTCACTGTAAGTTTCGCCTTTTAGAGTACATAGAGCACTTGCATCATTGTGGCAGTAACTTATTTCCGAATTGGGCCACTCTAAACGCTTTTCGGGGCACCTGTTCAAATCGCCTGCAAGCAATCACTTCAGACAACCTCATATTGCTATAGTTTGAATTTATATCTATTTTCACTTCAATTTCGCAGTGCTAAAATATCCAAGTATTTAAAAGTTCATAGACTCTCTTTAAACAGCTTTACAAGTTCTGCAGTAATCGAAATATTTTTCAAAATTTAATTGCTTTGTTTATTAAAACCTATTTAGAGGCAATTCATTAAAGCTTTCATTATACATACTCTTCTCTCTAGCGACAAAGGACGACAACATATACATATATAAACAGTGTAAAGCTGGGCTTACACTCTTACGATGCACCTTCGAAACATCTATTACAAAACCATTTTTTACGTCGTCCATGCTTCAAAATAAACGTGTTTTCTTCGTACATTTCTGGCGCCTATAAGGACTCTCGATGAATTTTATTTAATGCTTAAATTAGCATTTTCTGTTCATCGTAGTAGTGTAAGCCCGATTTAAGGAAAAGGTCATCAAAAAGGAGAAAACATTCCAACTAAAAAACAACAAAGTTTCTGAAAGGGGTTATAAATAAATGATGTGAGCGTGGACTGGAATAGAATATATTTGTTGCAAAACAAAAACAAATTTTTAAAAGGGAGAAGTTATTGTAAATTGGAAGTGTAAAACAAACACTTAACTCCATAAAAACTAGAAACGTAAATTAACATGCTTAAGGTTGTTTATGTTAAAATTATTGTTAAATCCGAAATAATCGTAGTGTTAAATTAGTAAAATAGTGAAGTCATTTCAGCGGCTTCCGCCCTCATTGTAGTTTGTATTTTGCTTTACATCGCATGTAGTGGGTGCCACCTTGCTTTGACGTTCATGTATTTTCTTATTACATTTAATGTCTAAAAATGCATTTGCGTAAGGAATTAAATTATACTTTTGTTTGCTCTCTTTCTCTCCTTCTTTACAATATCCTATGCAACGAATTAAATATGAAGCTATATAATTTTTTTCTCGGTGTAGCATACCTTACCTCTTCCCAGGGTAATTGAGTACAGTCAATGAAAAGCACTTCACTAAATTATCCAAAGTTGGGAAAAAAATACAAACATCAATTTGGAAAATACGAATTTGCACCGAATCGTCAAAAAACTTGCGTGCGTGCGACGATGGCAAGTCTAAAGTTTTAAAAAAAATTTTAATGCTTTATTTTCAGGTAACAACTTTCGGACAAACCATGTCAACCGTCCAGCCATGTCACCGAGCAAAGCTTTGGAATAACGAACTGCCAGGACGCCATCGTTGTTCTTTTATCAAAAACATTTAAAAAAACAAATCGAACACAAGACAAAAAGTTATCTCGTGGAAATGCAGGGTGAGTTAATCCAGTAGTAAAAAATTGTTGTTCCTCACTGTTTCACTTAATTACTCCCTGAGCAAAACACCCTTTGCAAGTTATTTTCGATTTGTCGACCAGGTCTGCTGGTCATCGTCTGGAATGCGGACCTTCTGCGCCCGAGGGGACTTATCCCGAATCCCGTCATTACTGGAACATTTGAATCACAGATGAGCGGGTTTTTCTGCCACTCCGTCCCCAATCGTGCTCCATTTGGCCGTAGTGCGAAATTAAATTTTCATTTCGAAAGGCCTTTCATCGCTCATCTCATCCATAATTCCAGGGTGTGTGCGATTTATCGGTCCCCCTCGTCTCACCTCATCATCCACAGCCATCCACTTGCATTCCTCTGCATTTCTGCGTACCCCTCCTCATAATCTACTGCGATTCGTTAATTCACGATGACTTCCAGTTTCGCGGCCCTTAAAAATCTTTTTGTTCCCTTAATGGTGCGCTCGCATAGAAATTAGTTTTCGAAATTGGATCGAACAGCGGGCAGTCAGGCGGGCAGGTATTTAATTAACGGAAGGGAAATTAATTGCATTCCCCGCATGCATACACAATTCACAGGAATCGCCTGTCAATTTGGGGAATTTCTTCCCTTCTTCCTTATTTTTTTTCGTTTTTTTTTTTGCTGTGCTCTGTGCTTCTCCTTCCATTTTCATTTTTATGCTGAGCCCGGGTGACTGGCCGGCTGCCCTGGTGTGTTTGGCGGTAATAATCCAATTGAGTAGGTCCAGATCATTAGAGCGGAAAGAAAATGTGAACCGAGTCCCTTAATGACTGGCTGGCTGAATGAATGATTACCGGCTGGCTGGCCGGCGGGATGGGGCAGCTTTTACCGATTTTTGTGATAGACGTTCGTGCATAATGTCCCAGTGTGCTGTGCAGCATAATCTCTGCACGGCATCGGGAATTATAATGTTTTTGCTAATTGGTCTTTCCCTCAAAGAATTTTTGGGAAGTCGTAAAACGACTTTATGGAGATAAGTGCGAAGAGAGAACAGGCATATGGTCGTAAAAAGCCCATAAAATTCTTTTTGTGATATTTTGAATTGGGTAAACGGGTGCTATCGCATATCTCTAACTAAATCACTTTTAGGAGTACTATTAAGCGGAGAATAATAGTAAGACTGTTTTCAGTTAGCAACACCCAAAAGTACAGTCGGTGTGTCGCTTTCTCCAAACAATGAATCACAGGAGGGAATCCGGGATCGGTACCTACATACATAATTTCTCGCAGGTTCTTGACTTCACCTTTTGTCAAATCCAGATTTAGAAATTTATGGTAGGAGAAGGTAGGCAGGCTAATGAACATTTTCCAAGGAATAGGAATTTGTTTTTCAAGAAAATGAAACGAAATGCGTCAATTGAAAAAAAAGAAACGTGACATCGAAGGTATAGGCTCATTGTACCCACAATTAGTGTGGTGATGTGTTAACTGGAAGATGTCACGATTCCTCAAAGACCGTGCAGGGTTGGATATATTAAGTTGAACCAACAGTTCGGGGAGATTAATAACACCGATCAGGCAGCCAAAAGGCGAGACAGTTGTGGAATTACTTCGTTTATTCTCCAAAGAGTTTACTTAAAATTACTTTGTATCTGTTAGAATAAGGAGGTGACATAAGACTACTTTCCCAAGGTAGAACACGGAGAGCGAAACACAAAAATCTAAGTTGTGGTTGACTTTCCTTTAATGAACCCAAGTTGAAAAGACATTAGAAAAGGCTTGTTACCTTTCTTGAACAAAGGAGTGATTACGAAAGCTTCCAAGGCATTGGAAAACACCGACACGAAGAGATCAATTAAATAAATAACAAAGAATAATAGAACCACTTAAAACACTAGATGGGATTGCCACTCGAGAAATTGTCAATAAATCTAGAGATATGACTACAAAGTCAGTCAGTAAAGTCGATAAACAACATACGTACCTCTTATTAGCTAACCCGTCGCGGATCTTCCGGATTTCTTCATACTTGTAAATTAAATTAAAACTGTTGGAGAAGGAGTGAAACTGTTTCATGCGCGAAGGCGGGTTTTCATTTTTCCCGCGAGAGCCTATAATAATCCCGCGATAAGAAGTGGCATAAATTTTGAACAATAATATCTAGTCTACGTTACAGTGAAACTCCCATCGAAATCGGTTGCCAAGATTAGCCTCGGCGGTAACAGGTCACTTTTTCATTTCATTTTTTCATGGAACGTTTTTCCCATGGACATTTTGTTTGTTAATTTCCTTTAAATATATTTGTGTTTTAAAAATGTCTAAAGGAAAAAAGTATTGATGAATTAATGGAAAAAAATGTTCATGGAAAAATGTTCCTACAATCGCACCGACAAATAGACAAGAACCAACTTCATGAAAATTCATTTACGTTAAGAACTTTTGGCTGCCATCCTGAAGTTCGAAATTTCGATAGCAGATTTTAAATCAAAGCCGCCTGGAACTTGGAACCCCTATATATGCAACTCGACGGAAAACGTTTCAAGTTGAGAATTTTTGGTTGCCATATTGGATCCACCATTTTGAATTTCCAACTATCGATGGTAGATTCAAGATCAGCGACTCCGAAAACCCCTATTTAATACGTCAACAAATACATTTAATAGCTGCAACTTATTGTGTCACTTCGCATGTACAAAGTCTACCTCCACCCGCGGGCGGTAATTAAAACATTTCGTGAAAAGAATACTGGCGGTATTTAGCTAAGGTCTTAAGGTACATGGTGGTTTAAAGATATTGCGTGTATCATTTATAGTTTGCCAGAAACAATCGATGATAGGCACGTAATTTTTGAAACGCAAATTTTCTGAACATGTAGGCTTAAGGGATGAGACGTCGTTGTCACGTATATCCCCTGTTATCTGTTATCCCTTGAATCGTCGTATGTGCATGAAAGATATACATATCGTCATATTCCCTTACTGTTGTTACAGCAAAATGTGTCTTCCGCGTTCTTTCCAAAGCGGAACCCAAGTAGGTAACAGTTAGCGCAGGATATATTTATGAATGAAGATCACGAATTAAAGAACCCTGCATTTGTTTATCGTATCCTACTCGCACTTTAGGGTTCTTGCCCTTGAATTTTAGTTTAAAATTTGTTAAACGAGGTACCGAATGCAGCCTCAAGTTGCGTAAGAAATGAAAAATCCTAGTGTTGTTTCCCCTTTCAGCAATGCCTTGCCGTGGTAGTAAAATGTTTTTACACTATCTGACGATCGCTAAGATAGGAGTGTTAGTGGATTCGTCTCGTAAGAAATGAACGACGCGTGCATGTAGTGGAGTGGGTAACACTGTCTTGATTTTGGTCACACATGGTCTGAATCGGTATGACGAAATACACCCGTTCTTCTTCTTCCTTTCGTTCTTTCCAAAAATCCTAGTTGATTTATTTGCTGTTGACTGTTGGGTAAGGTAATTTTGTGAACACATTCAGGAAATACTGAAATACAATCCCAGAATTTGTGTTTGTACACACATTTTTGTTCGAAATTCCTTTCCCCAATTAACAGGTTAATTAGCTAGTCGTGACACCTCTAAAAAAGCGCCGCGTGGGTTGGTCCATTTACTTGAAGCTTTGCATAATCTCGAAGTCAAACTCACGCCAAAAACTACTATCTCAGTGTTGTTCCCAAAAATGTGAACAGTATTCATTTACCTCTACCGCTGCAGCTACAGTCACTTGTGAAAGTGAAAAGCTATAAAATAAATTATTAATTTACTCCTGTAAGCGAAACAACGTTTGCGCTAGCCTGTCTGTATGAACGGATTTAATTCGAAAACTACTGAAGCTGTTACCTTGAAACTTACACAGTGTATAGACAGTAATCCTGGTACCAAAAGAGGGGGAATATTTTTTTGGATGTGTTTTATGTTACCTTTTGTCTGTCTGTCTGTTTTTCCGGACTAATATCGGGAACGGATGAATCAATTTTGATAAGTCTTAAACTGGAAGGCAGAGAATTTGTCGTTCATGATTTAGGTTACCTTATATTCCGGGAGTATATTGGGTTCCCGGGGAAAAGACGACAAACCGTCTCCATTATTCAATATTAAAAATTCAAATAAAAATTTAAACAGTTTCATCCATTCTACAACGTTTTTAATTAAAAAGTATGGAAGAACCCGGGAAATGCTGGGACGGGTCATCTAGTAGTTTTATATATTTATAGACGACAAAAATTAGTTAAATCTTGTATAGCGAGGGTATATGCGTTTATGAGTAGCATGAAATCTGTAATGCCTCAAAACGACACGAAACATGAACAACGCAAAAGCCGAACGGTAATTTTTAGAAATTGTTGAATATATGGGTCACTCATTTCAAATAGAATGAATCCTCAGTTTTACAAAATTCAAAATGGCTGGTTCAATATGGGAAATTAAAACTTCACATTTCGATTTTAACTTAAGCCAACTTCTCTAGATTTTCATGATGACAAATGGGGTTCTTTGGAGACGTTGATTTCCATCAGTTATATATTCAAGCTGTCAGTAGCAATATGGCGAACATAAAAGTACATTGGGGTTTCTGATTTTAAATATGATACCCTATATAAAAAATTTGTGACGACGGTTTCTAGAAGGCGGAACAAAATTAAGAAATTTAAATGATCACACAACTTATAATCAGTCAGCATTTGATAAATTAAAGTCCTGCATAACTCTTTAGTCTCCAATAAAATAAAAACAAAATTTAACTGGTGCGCAGTTAGACATGCAACTCAACACAGTGCAGTGAACTGATTTATTGGAAAAGTAATGCTTTTACCGCAAATGAACTTTGAAGAAAACTGCTCGATTGGAGGAGGTGCGGGCAATTTTACGAGTGACTTTATCATTTTGAAATGGACTGAATTAGGAGCCAGCCATTCCACATCAGAAGACTTTCGAGCCTCGTTCGTTCGCTCGCGGGGAGCAGGGGGTCCCAGTCGGATAGATGTGGCACGAGATTGCCCAAACCACTTATTCATGCTATTTCAATTCAGAGCAGTTCTCGAGATCACTCCACTTTGAGTGCGGACCCTCGAGCCATACAAATGAATAGTGCACTCAATTAGTAGGTCGGTCACACAGAGCTCCTCAGTCGCTGGATCCATTGAATGGGTCGCTGTCTCCTCGCCGTATGCATAATGCCGTCAGCCTCTTCTTATTCGAGCAGTTTTCTTTAATTCATGACAACGACGGCGACGACAGCGGCAGCAGAGATCGTGTTCACCACGTTCAGGGGTGTTGTGGGGGGGGGGGGGGGGGGGGGGGGGGGGGGCTCCCCACAAAAGTCTCCTAGCGATTGCGCTAGCGTACAGAGGGCACAGGCGAGGGTTATACCCATAGACCTCTTTCGAGAACAAATCAAATTTTTAAAGCCTTTTGTCCCCGAATGCAAGTCAGTCTACCCGAACCCGGATCTGCTTTGGACGGGAACGTATGGCATGGCAAGAGCTTTCGACTTTCGAGTCCCAGAAACGCCAGAAACGCCTCAGTGCCTGCGGGAAAGTGTTGAAACGTTTCTAACACGATTCACACACTTCACTTTCAGGGCACGTCAGACCTTTCTTAGCTCAGCACCCACGCCGAACCCCCGGGCGACGTGAGCGCGGCTCGATAATTGCCTGGTCAAAATAATCCACTCAATGCTCGCCCTATCCAGTGAAATAAATTTAAGTGTCGGGATGGTGCCGAAATGAGGTGGAATTTCTGGTGAAGTGGGGGAATCAGTTCGCATCAAGGTATGGCATTTATCATGCATCCCTCCTCCAGACCCGGGCCATCTCTCAGGGATTTACGTAACATGTGGCGTTGGAGGACGTGTGGAGCCCTTTTTATTTTCTTAAACTGGGAAGCGTGAGCCTGACACGGAGCATCTCCACCAGGATGAATGGTTGTTAGGAAAATTCAATCCCGATATCCTGCCAAGGGGAACCTTTCTTTGCCTGCATCTTCCGTGAGGCGGTATAGACTTGGGAATTTCCAAAATATATTGAAATTCGCCAACTTCCTTGGGGACACCGGCAGGAGGTGCTGGCAGTGATGCTTCATTGAGGGTAACTTGTGCTGATTGTGAGTGAAAAGAAATGCTTGAGCTATTTCGGCAATCTGATAAAAAGGGAATTTTTGGAAAACATTTTTATGAGGACCAAAGAGGATCTGAGGAAGTATGTAGGACAATAGGAGGTAAATCGATCTGTGAGCCATCTAAGGGGCTTTGCCTAAATGTTTGCCACAGCAGCGTTGGGAAAGGTGGGTGGAAGGCTCAAGAAGGTTTAATGCCTTCTTAAGATAATTTTTCTGTTCAGTTAAATGGGACTTTACTTTTTAAAAGAAACGTGTCAAGCGTGAACCGAGGGTTCCATTAAAACTTCATAAGAGAAAATAAGCGACCCTGAAAACTCATATCCATTTTTATATATCATAAAATGTCAATGATGTGATTAACTTATTTTTTTATTTTATGTGCACGGCTGGAGCCGAGCATAGTGCAGTTTGTAGAACAAATAGGGCAGACACACTGAGGCTATTCCTTTTAATATCAACAATGTCCTCTGCTAAGTAACTTGGGAAAGCACATTTATCTTTCCTTTTGAATGTTTTGTACAGATTTTCCGCGTCTAGGACAGATAGCAGTGGAATAGATGTTCCACTTCCCTTTGGTCTATGATACCAAACATGTATCTCACCTCAATACAAATATAGGTTAATGCTCACCTCTTGACACATGGCTTCGCATCTTGCCAAAGCTGCGAAATTGGTCTACTAAAATTTGATCACATAATTAGTGTTGTTTAATTTATCCAAAAGATTCAAAAGTGTAACTCAGACCCTTGTCAAGCCGTCGCATCATACAGGGTGGCCCATAATGCATGACCCTGTTTTCCTACTCTATATCTTTGGAATAGAATAAAAAAAATTTTATGCTGTTTTTTTTAAATATTTATTTGGAAATTCATGTATTTTCCATCATGTTTTGAAAATGATGTCGTTTAAATGGTCGCTGCCATTGCTGGTAACCATTCGGACTGTTTTTAGTCACTTTCCATGGTTTTCTTCAGAACTTCTTTCTCCTTTTCTTGACAGATGTGCTCCTTGAGGGCTGCCACAGGCTTTGGATTGTTCACATAAACCCGTCTTTTAAATAACCCCATAGAAAGAAGTTAAGGGCGGTCAAATCGGATGATCTTGCGGGCTACTGCAAATTGCCAAAACCGATTTGGTTATATATTATGGGACACCCTGTATAAGTTCTCTCCTTCTCAAAATTTTCGATCACTGTAATCAGGAGTTTTTTGGCAGATCAGCATCAACAAGGGAAGACGGTGAATGCTTCTTTAACATCTTGCCGGTTAAAAGTGAAGTACCGCAAGGCTCCATTTTGGGCCACCTACGACGGTGATATTCACATTTACTTAAAAAGGACTACTGAATCCCTATATGGATCGATTAAATGTTGATGCAGAACAATGTTACAGAGTGGTCCAGGGTACATCAACTTGGAATGCGTCTAGCTGCTTATACCTGAATCTCATTAAGTTCGGTATTACGTGGTTTCCGCGAATACTGTTAAATGACACGTACAGTGCTTCGGGAAATTAGGACCAAAACTTGATTTTGGGCTTGTATTCTATTCCCTAGTCTATCACTTGCTGGTAAAGAGAATAGAGGGATAGTGACAGCGGGTGTAAATGAAATCTTTTTGTGTCCTTAATAATTTCATTAAATTCGTGTACTCATTTTAACAAAAATGAGAAAAAACTTAATGCAATTGTGTTCAAAACTAAAGGACCAATTCTCTTAGCCTTTAATATGTTGCCCGACTGTCCTCTCCACTTGGCAATTAAAATGTCGTTTAATTCCTGGAGGGTTTCGGGTCTTCTTTTCGCAGTTCTATCTTTCCACTGCATTCTCTATGATGTTCGGGTCCAGATTTTGAGGGGGCCAATCGAGGCAATTGATATTTTATTCCTCACCCAGCGCGGACGTGGCAGTATGCGGCCTGCCATTGTCCTGCTGCAATAAAAACCCTCGTAAGGACATTTAATTTTCCATGAATGGAAGGAGATTTTCTATCAAGATACACATACATGCAATAATGTTGATCAACGGTCCGAATGAATAAGTGGAGTTTGGTGAACCCATACCAAGATACCCCACCCCAGATCGTTACTTTTCCTTCACCACTGTGCGTCTGGAGATTTACACATTCTGGAAGATAAAATTCCTTAGAGTCGCCGTACGCAAACTTTGCGATTTGTATGAAGCTGGAAGGTGCACTTATCGGTGAAGACTACTTTTTGCGAGTCCGAAATAGACCAAGAACGATGGGACACATACGCATTCTTTTAGCAAAGTTGCGCTGAGTTAGTGAAATTATTGCAGCGATTCTGGATCGGTAGCCAAGAGAATGCAACTTTTCCCTGATTCTGGAACAGCTAATTGACTACGGCGTAGGGTTTATGCGTAATTAAGTTTTTGAGTAATTTAAAAGACTGAATTTTCATCTGCCCTTTATGACCAATTCCAACAGCCGGAATGGTGCAGTGGCTGTAAAACAGTATGGGAACCCGAACCAACCGATGAATCGTGGGTTCGAAACCAAGTCGTGGTGAAAATTAATTTTTTGAATTTTTTTTCACCACTAAATATTCACTCTTTTCCAATTTTGTCTTTATTTTCGTTCTTGCCAATATTTGGGCAGTTTTGCTACACTGATATTAATTTGTTTTCTTCATTTTACACTCTTTTCCTATTGCACCACCTCTCCTTCATATTCCACCGGGGTGAGGGTGGTCTCAAAAAATCCACTTTTCCATCCAATGATATTCCAAGAAACACGTCTTTTTACTTTATGGGGAAATAAGACTCGTAAGATTAAATTCGGATATTTTACTTCAAAAGCATTTAGAGAGAACATTATAATATAATCTCCAAAGTGTCCGTTTCAGATTCAAAAGGTCACTTTCCTTTCCCAACAACAACGGAAATCTCATATGTATGTATGACCAGTTATCTTGCATTCATTGGTTTTGAATAATAGATTCGAAATCGGTGACTCCGAAAATCATAAATAAAACCATACAACATTTCTTGTAAAAACCAAATGAAGTTTACATTTAAACGTCCGCAAAAAGAAACAGCGGGAATTGTATACTGTGAAGGACGTTTCTTATGTAACATACATTAAACAGTTTTAATTATGAATTAATTTATTTTGATTTTATTTATTTAATATCTTTGTGGTTAGAAAACAACAAACACCCATTACTATTTTTGAAAGAAAGTTTTACTTCCTTTTAGAAAAATTTTGTAGGAATGATTTAATGTTGGAACACATTTTGCGAAAATACCCTGTATAATGTATATATCCATATCTTCTCTGAGGTTTTGACCTTATTCCAAACAAAAAAAGAAGTCTTTAAAGGCGCCAACCTTGTAGTCTACAAAATACTTAATAAATACACAATAAAATTTGGACGGCGGTTGACCTCCAATCTCAGATTAATTTGCCTAAAATTCCCACTCATCAGAAAGACCAAGGCCAAAGGACTGGGTGCGGCAAGGCAACCCATTAAAAAAGCCAATAAAAGTTTTCAGTTGAAAAGCTGCAGTTACCCAACATGTCCCTGGCTGAGCTCTTGTTATCGCCAAACTAGTCATATGCTGCCGTTCACATATGAACATGTAGAACAGAGCGCCCGCCATATTGGAAATTGTCTCCTTTTTTCGAACAACTCGGAAAAACATCGTGAATTATTAACGGCTGCCCGGCTAATTATAAATTGGTCGGGACCTCTATTTGCATATTACAGCCGGAGGACGGTTATTTACGGAGACTACGCCATCAGGCGCAGCACGGGACAGTAGCCGGGCCTTGCCTATGACCACCACCACTATCAGCGCGAACCGCACCGGGAAAAATATCAGGAGCGCTGCACCTGGCGCACTACTGTGTCCGATCCGAGCCCATAGCACGGCAGAATCACGTTTTTAATTTTATTTATTTACAACGAACGCCCTAATTAGATTTCGCTGAAGTTTTTCCCTGCGGCCATTATTTTTGATGCGTGTGCCACAATCGGTCGCTGTAATTTATCGGCGACCCATGCTGCCCCAACTAAAAGGGACCCGGTGCGATAATTGTCATAACCCGGATGGGAGGGGGTGGGCGATTGCACTCGGCTGGAACACTGGGGCATTACAGTAAGCCCCCATCAGCTCCGGAGCTTGTTAATCTTTGCTGTGTGTGGGTCGGTATGCGGGGGTGGCGGCGGCTGGCATTCGACTAATTCAAATTGATATTAATGTGGGAACGAGGGAAGCTGGAGGTACTTTATGCGACCTATAATCAGTCAAAGTAATTTAATTGCTTGCGGTTAAGGCGAAATACCTGGGCTGGTCGGGATTGGCGGAGGTGGAAGTGGTAAGCGGCTTATGGATCGCATTGCTGGCATGACACAATCCGCCCGCAAACATATGTGCCTCGAAATTGCTCCTTAGCCTTAGATACTGGGGGACGCGACAGCCCACCACCCCACCCTCATAACATCACAAATCAGCAGAGAAACCCTTTTACAGCATCCCATTTGCAGCAGTTGCTCGGGGTGGTGGCAGGCTCGTTAAAAAAGGCGAAGCAGTAGAAAGGTCAGAAAGTTTTCCCATTACGGGAAGGATTTTCGATAGCCCCTCTCCGCGCTCGGCGCTGGGCCCTGCTGTTTGGAGAATAACTAACTCATTACGGAGATAATTCGGATTAGATAGCGGGGTCCAGGCAGTGGTTGGCGCAGGCAGCGTTAGCCGACGACGAGGCACAAATGTACCCTCCGCCGGCGCATAATGGCTAAGACGGTGAGGAGGAATTGAATGCATTATGCAGCCCAAGGGGTCACTAGCGAGATAAGCCGAAACATTGTAGGCTGCCTGCTTAGATGGTTGCCGCCGTACTCGGCCGTCGTAGCCTTCATCGTCGTCTTCATCTCGGCCTTCCGTTTATACATTCAAGCCGGGCTGCAAATGCTACGTGCGCCTTGCAGCATTATGATTGGGTTAATCCATATCCATGGAAACAATTAGAACCCGCGGCACGTTCTGCAGACGAGAGACGAGCGGATCTGCGCGGGACAGGGACAGGGGAGAAACGCAATTACCATTATTCGAATCTGGGACCAACTTGGTCATCTTTCTTGCTGCGGGTCTCGGCCAGTTGTTCTTGTTTGTTATCTTGTGCCCAGATACTTAAGCAACAGACCAGACCCGTCCCCGAATGCCGATGGCGAGGGGAAACGTGGCCGGCAGATATCTGACCGAATTTATGTAACCTAATCCCCTGTAACAGACATCTCCATGCCAAATGCCGATTCGAGCGCCTTATCTTAATATACGCCCCATTCCTCGGACAGCGGTCGACTGTCGAGATACAGACGGAAAATCTCTGACCGAGCTGTGGAATTTTTATCTTGTCCGGCCCTTCCTCGAATTTCTCATACTGCAGAGGGCCGAGGCGATGATACCTTTGATTGGAATCCATCTCAGCGCCGATGTGCTGAGAAGTTCCCAACTTATCTAAGCTCATCTCGATGTCGTTCCGCAGCCGACCCGTGTTGGGTGCCTGGTTCGTGACCATAAGTTGCCTTTCAGCTGTGTCCGAACGAACCCCTGCCCGGTGGAGCTCTCCTCAGGGCTTAGCTTTCCAAGGGGATTGTCAACGTGCACAATCACCCGGGGCCACGTCAACGACTCTAACTGGAACCCCGCGCCCAGGGACCGCAAAGGATATGACCGAATGGGAAAAAATTAAAGATGAGGAATCCCGATCTGCCCGAAGAAAGGGTTGCTCTTTGTGGAATTCTTTGCGACTCAGTTCTATGAGCACGTCGCTCGCCTGAATGCCCCACAGAGGTATGAAAAAAGGAGGCGAAGGGAAAATCTTAATCTTCGGCGTTTTGTGTTACTACCTAGTGCCTACTTCCATTTTGCCTTTGTGCCGGGGCTCGGAGAGCGTACAAAAACGTGATGGTATTCTAGTGTTCCTGGAAGGCCCCGCATACGAACGTATTATGCCGCACCGGGCACCTCCGCCACCGTCCCGCCGCTTAGCCAACAGACAATAACGACGAAGACGAGCGACGGTGTGGATATAAATTTCGCCTGCACTGAAAATTGCTCTTGTTATCTGCTCACGATGGGATGCTATCTATCTTGGGCCCATTCTTCCCATTGTATCCGACAACGAAAACGTTTTTGTGTGAAGTCTTCGGGTCGGGGCAGGCGGGGGGAGGCATTATCGTCTTTCCTCAATGAATGAACGAGCCGAGCTTTGCCTGGTGTGCTGCTGGTTGCGATGATTAATTATATGCTGCTGCCTGGGCCTGCTCTCGCCCGATTGGAAGGAAGTCGAGGACGAGCGCGGCTCTGCTAAGTTATAACGAGATTCAGTGATACGGCCATGCGGGACAGGGTGGCAGTGCTCTGATACGCTTTCCACTTTTCCTACGGGGAAGGGGATTGGGCACAAGGTGATATTGCGTGCGGTTTAACGGGGGCATGTACGACTAATTAGGGGGGAGCTCCAGTTGTGCAGTAATAAAGTCCTCCGAAGGTATTAACTAGAGATGGGCGCGGTTTGGAATTTGTAGTGGTTAAATTCAAACCTAAAGCATCCTCCACAATCTCATTTAATCCCCGGAAAAGGAACATAAACTTAGATTTGCGATTACGTTTCATTTGCGGAAATTATTTTAGTTTCGCTTTTGCCCGCGACTGCGCTCGTGCGTAAGGTAAGGTAGACAGGTACGACCGTTCTTGGGATAACAGAGAGGTAAAATCAGACAGGCATTACCTAGCACTTGCGATCTATACGTGAACGTGTTCGATTATTGTTCTGACATACCTCAACAAAGTTAACTTGCTTTTTAAGTCACTTAGTTTGGCAGTAGATAGTAGTGCAGCTGTTATGTACACCCCGGGTATTTAAGGGTGTACTAAACAATTAATTGGAGGGATATTCGGGAGAAAGGTCAGGGTTGAATAAAAAGTCGAGAGGATTATACTTAACGTACCCTGGGCCACAGGGCGGAAGGATTTACTGACGGAGGAGCTGGGGGAAATTGGGGGATGCTGATTTCGGCGTCCTTCGTCGATTGTATGTAGAGTCTGGCTCCAAGGAAGAATGGATGTCGATCACGACGAAACTTGGTGAAAACTACCGTGTTGATCACGGTAAAATCTGAATGAAGAATTCTGTCTTGGTCACGGCAAAATCTGGATGAAGACTTCTGTGTTGATCGCGGTAAAATCTGGATGAAGACTTCTGTGTTGATCGCGGTAAAATCTGAATGAAGACTTTGAGTTTATCACGGTAAACTCTGAATGAAGACTTTGAGTTGATCACGGTAAACTCTGAATGAAGACTTTGAGTTGATCACGGTAAACTCTGAATGAAGACTTTGAATTGATCACGGTAAACTCCGGATGTAGACTTCTATGTCGGACACGGTAAAAACTTAATGTGAACTAGGATGGGAATGCTTAAGTTGGGAAAGGTTTTACTGTGGAAGACAAAAGGTTTGTTAAAAACTGGGAACGCGAAGGTTGGTAAAATGGGACAACCGTGTCGGTTGCGGATCTCGATGCAACTGCCGTCGCGTTGCTGGTCTTGATGCAACTCCCGTCGCGTTGCTGGTCTTGATGCAACTCCCGTCGCGTTGCTGGTCTTGATGCAACTCCCGTCGCGTTGCTGGTCTTGATGCAACTCCCGTCGCGTTGCTGGTCTTGATGCAACTGCCAATTTGCTTCGTGCCAAATTGGCTTGCACTCAGAATGCACTTCTGCATTGCATTCCTCTTGGTGCATTTTTCCCATGGCTCAAGTTGCTACCTTCTAGCAGCTTTGCCTTGCGCTCAGCTTATCGCCGGCGGAACCGCTGACGTGGCGTCTGGGTCGCTGCATACCGGTGGTGTATGATGTCCGGCTGCCGTGGGTGCAAAATGCTGACGAGCATTTTGTTATCTCCTGGTCTGTCGCTGCCGGCTGGTATGCGGGAGGTTTTATATCGCTGATTTAGCGATATTGTTACAATTGAATTGAATTGTAACAATTTAATATTGTTACAATTTGAATTGTAACAATTCCTCCCCCGCAAAGAAATGGTGTTATTTTTCCGTGGAGAAATAACGCCTTCGTTGGTTTGGTTGTCGTCCCAGGATCAGGGAGGATTCCTTTGGATTGGTCCTGCCCAATGGGGGTGTTCTTCTTGCGGAGTCCAGATCGTGGTACGTGGAGCGTGGCAAGTGGATCGTGTAACGTGGATCATGGATCGTGGAATGTGGATCATGGCCCAGGTTACGTATTTATTTGACATGTTTTTGTTTACATAAGGTTAAGCTTAATGTTAACTATAATTGCATGCTGTCTTAATGCCATTTGTATTGTTATTGTGTAACAAGAATTAATTGTGTTTTTTTTTTGTTTTTGATAAAAATTTGAATGTTATAAAGATAGTTTGTAGATATTGATAGAAACGTAAAATTGTCTTTTATAACTTATCGTATTTTAAACCTATATATAATAAATCTATCAACTAAAAAGTGTTTTTTTTTTTTTTTCATTTAAAGTTACCCCGTTGTGCTTCGGAAGTGGTTTTGTACTTCGGGATTCTGCTTTCATTGTTTAAATATTTTAGACCAGCCGGTGGTCCAAATTGTCATATATGCGAATCTTTTGGTTTCGCATTAAAGCCTTAGAATTAAAAACTGGTATTAACCGGAGGTAGATAAAAAAGAAAAAATTTCCCAAATAACTACAATAACAATAAACCTTGAGTGCGCCAAATTGTTACGGGGTGTCATGGTGTCAGAAGAAGTGCCTTTTAAGGCACGGTTTATTATCTCTTCAGAATTCCTATATTGTAACCAATATAAGTATGCCCAGTTGTCGAGATTGTTATATACACTCCGGGTATTAGGGGGTGTATTTTGTGTTGGATGCTGCGCCAAATTTCCAAAAGAAAGTTAGTTGCGCCAAATTGTTAAGAAGAAAAGTAGTTGGTTGGTTTCGGGAGAAACAAAACCAAATAAAACAACAGCAATCGTTGAATGCTGCTCCAAGTTGTTATGATGGGGGTTATTCGAAGTACGGCTTTAGGCGATTATTGTGGACCGTAATCGTACGTTTTCCTATCCTTATTGCCGTATTCGTAGGGCTGACGATGCCGGTTACCTGGTACGGTCCTATCCAAATTTGAGCAAGCTTATGTTTACGTGCTTCGCTCTTAAGTAAGACCTTGTCCCCTATGTGAAAAGAGATGGGGCGGACATCTTGATCGTAATGAGCCTTCGATTTGTGTTTGCTGGTCAGCAAATTTTTTCGCGCAGTGGCGTAAGATTTTTGTAATTTGTACCGTAGAAGATGGTAGTAGCTATCCTGATTGTATACGGGGTCAGGTTCTCGTTTGAGATTAGATGGCACATCAGCTGTGAAACCGTATAAACAGTCCATAGGGGTAAGTTTTGTACCCTCGTGTAAACTGTTATTATACACGAATGCAGCTGTGCGTAAATATTGATCCCATGTTTGGGGATTTTCGTCAATAGTGGTACGTAAATACTCAATCAGGGGACGATGGGCTCGTTCTAGAGCTCCATTGGATTGAGGGTGGTATGCTGAAGTTTGTAATTTTTTGACTCGTAATAACTTGCATACTTGTTTGAATAGGTCACTCAGGAAGTTAGTTCCTTGATCTGTGACTACTCGTTTTGGAATTCGGTAGCGTGTAACGATTTCGTTAAAGAATATGTCTGCTACCGTGACGGCTTCCGCGTTGGGGATGGCATACCAGTCGACAAACTTAGTGAGGTTATCCTGGAACGTGAGAATATATTTGTTTCCAGTGTTTGTTTCCTCAAGAGGGCCTACAATATCTAGGTAGACCTTGTCGAAGGGTTGCTGGGCTATATCAGTCAAGACCATTGGCATGCGAAATTGGGGAGAAGCTTTCATCTTCTGACACTTGGGACATTTTTTAATGTAAGCTTTAATGTCCTTGAGCATTCGTCTCCACCAGTATTTTCGCCTAATCCTTTTGTAGGTTTTGATGACACCTTGATGACCGCCGAAGAGCGAATCGTGATAATCTCGTAAGATTATTTTGATTTCCTCGGGGTCCGTTATCACCTCAGGGGTCTTTGTAGTCTTGACCTCCGGTGAATTAGGGACTTCAATAATGCCTTGCGGGGTAACCGTAGATTTATTTTGGGCCTGTTCTTTTCCGAGTTCGTGATCAGCCTCGTCGGAGGGGGGTGTCTCCTGGGCTTTTCGTTTCTGCGCCCGTGTCATGGCGTGACACTTTAAAACTTTGTGGCGGTTTGTGCCAATAGTGGAGGGAATATCCTCGGGGTCCGAATCCATTCGGTGATGGACGACCGCTTTTACCGTTAAGGTTTGGCATTGATCCTTTCCATTTTCTACTGGGGGTATTCGACTCAGAGCGTCAGCATTTGTGTTATACTTACCGGGTTTGTACTCGATAGTATAGTCGAATTCCGACAATTTATGATGGAATTTTACTAGCCGGGAAGTCGGATCTTTTACATTGAAAACGCCTTTCAAAGGCTTGTGATCTGTATATACTGTAAATTTGCGGCCTTGTAAGTAACATCTGAAGTTACGTGTGGCCCACACTATGGCCAATAACTCCTTTTCGATGGTGGAGTAATTTTTCTCGGCCTTGTTAAGAGTGCGGCTAGCGTAAGCAATGGGCTGGTCGTTACCGACCTCTCCTTGGGAGAGTACGGCTCCAATAGCCTCATTGCTAGCGTCCGTTGTAAGATTGAAGGGTTTATTAAAATCGGGATAAATTAGGAGTGGAGGTGAAATTAATGAATTTTTTATAGTTTGAAACGCCTCTTGGCATTTCTCCGTCCACGTAAAATTTACATTCTTGCGAAGCAAGTTTGTAAGTGGGCGAACTATTTTTGAAAATTGGGGTATAAATTTACGATAGTAATTGGCAAGTCCTAAAAATGACTGAACTTGCCTTATAGTTCGAGGAGGGGGAAAATTTTGGACGCAGGCCGTCTTACTTGGATCTGGGAGTGCTCCTTCACTTGAGCATTTATGTCCCAGATATACGACTTCCTTTTGTAAAAATTGACACTTTTCTGGCTGTAATTTAAGATTATTTTCTCTGAGTCGATCGAAGACCTTTCGTAGTTTGGAATTGTGGTCTTCTAGACTTTTGCCGTAGATGACAATGTCATCTAAATATACAAAACATTCTAAGCCTTGTAGCCCTGTTAGAACGTAGTTCATTAGCCGCTGGAACGTAGCGGGGGCTCCTTTGAGCCCGAATGGCATTCGTTTGAACTCGTAATGGCCGTAATTCGTGCTGAAAGCGGTTTTGGATCGATCTTTGGGATCGACTAAAACTTGATGATATCCGCTGGCCAGATCGAGGGTAGTAAAATATCGGCAGTGACCTAGTTGGTCTAATATGTCCTCGATTCTGGGCAGTGGGAATGCATCGCCGATTGTTTTGTCGTTGAGTTTGCGAAAATCGACGACCACTCGCCACCTTTTCTCACCTGTGGGTCCCGCTTTTTTGGGGACTACCAGGAGGGGTGAGTTCCAGGGACTCTTACTGGGCTGGACAATGTCGTTGTCCATCATTTCCTTCAGCTGCTCATTGATCACGTGTCGTTGTACCTCTGGTAACCGGTACATCTTTTGATTTATGGGTGCTTGGTCCTGCACCAGCGGAATTTTATGTTTGATGGCCTGGGTGAAGGAGAGTTTATCTCCTTGTAAGTGGAAGATATCGTGATACTCGTAGCAGAGTTCAGATATGGAGGCCTTTTCACTTGAATTTAAATTAGGGCTCAGGTTGAGCTCAGCGTCTAACCTGGCCAGACGAGGATTATCAGTGTGGGAATCATTATCCGTTTGATCCGAAAATAGAGTTCGGAGATGTAGTAGGGTTGCCGTGTTGTCTACGTCATTGCCTCTACTTTTGCGCGCTCGAGAAGGTTTTTTCGACGGAGGAGTTTCATTGCTATGGCTTTTGAGGGACTCACAAGCGTCTGGAGTGGGGTCTTGTGCCCGGAATATTGTTGTTGCATTCATTAGGAGTAGGATTAGATTTATTATTAATTGCAGTATTTTACTCTGCGTATGTGATGTGGGAGTTTTCTTGGCCGTTCTTGGCTCATTGAGGGACTCGCCAGCATCTGGAGTGGGGACTTGTGCCCGTGTATTATTCTTATAACTAATATTTAAGACGGACGATGGAGTTTTCTTGGCTGTTTCCAGCTCTTGTAGGGACTCACAAGCGTCGCTAAGTGGGGTCTTTGCCCGTGTATTATTCTTATAGCTAAGGTATGAGGCGGGCGATGGAGTTTTCTTGGCTGTTTCCAGCTCTTGTAGGGACTCGCAAGCGCCGCTAAGTGGGGTCTTTGCCCGTTTATTATTCTTATAACTATTACTCCTATTTTGGGCGGATGTACTATCATCGCTTAGTACCCTTTCTCGAGGCGAGTTTGTATGAGATGTTTCCCTTCGGAACAGACGGGTTATTGAGTAGTCTTTCGCTGGAGCCAATTGTAAATTTAAATTGGTCAGAACTACTGGGTTATTGCTTGCATTGAGAATTCCAATTGGGACCTCCTTATCTTTCGGGGGTAATAAACTGTTCGCCAGGAAGACTCCATCGCTTATTTGTTGAGATAAGCAGAGCGTTTCCTCCTGCAATCTCATTGGAACTTTGACCACTTTCCTAGCACGAGCAGGTATACACACGGGATCTTTTAGAGTGATCCTATGTATCCTGTATTCCCCGGCTGGGTGTATTTCTACTGGGTCTTTGCTTTCCCTGGATTCCGAAGAAGTCCCACAACCCAAATTCTTACGAGCACTACAGGCTAACAGTTGTACCTCTTCGGGTTCTGTCCTGTATTCTAGTGTCGTTTCCTTGGTTGTGTTTTGGGATTGCATGCGTTCTGATGAGAGAGTTAATGGAACAGAAAATTCCTCCTGATTGTTTTCCGTGCGAGGAAAACGGAGTTTACCATTTGGGCCCTCAATATTGCAATTTTTAGACAGGAAATCGTTTCCTATGAGCCCGTCATTGGAAAGTCCGGGCAGGTTTTTTGTGACCTGGAATTTGCAAGGAATCTTGTTGTTGTTTAATAAAAAATTTCCTTTGCAAGTCCCTAGTGTCTTTCCGGTTCCGAAGGGTGTCTGGAGGGTCACTTTTTCCTTCGAATTTATGGGTTTCTTGGGATCAAGTGCCTTGTTTTTTATTAAGCTAACCTCAGCGCCTGTGTCCACTATCAGTTCTGCTTGGCCGTTTAGGCCTATATCTAAAGGAAGTTTTACTGTAGGGACACTGGGTTCGGGCGACTGAGGGCACCCTTTGTTTGATGTGCTTGGTTTTAAAGTCGGGCCGGGGAATTCTGGGCCGACTTGCCGCAGTTTCCCTGGTCCCGCGATTCCCATTTACGTTTTTGGTGACACGATCGTAAATCGTGGCCACACCTGCCGCAGAATTCGCACTTTAGATGCATATTGAATACTCTGGGCTTCTTTTCAATATTATCATTGTGGGAATTGTTCGGATTATTACCGGGGAATCTATTGAACTGGCCCGGTTTGGTTTCGGTTGATTTAAAATTTGTCGTTGTTAATTGCCGTCGGCAATTTCGCGCTTCGTGCCCGTGTATTTTGCAGTTCTCACAGACGGGCGTGTTTTTTCTTTTAATGCAATCCGAGTAAGTATGTCCTCGTTTATTGCAAAAGCTACAGACTGTGGTAGCTGTAAGGTCCTTGACTCGGTCAAGAGGTTGTACCCAAGGTCCTGTTTTAGTAACCTGTCTCGAGGCGTTTATCGGTGAGAACTGCGAATTATTGTTGTTCGCTGAATATATTGGGGCTCCTTGAGTCGAAGCTGTATTTACAGGGAAGGCATTATATTCCCTTGGAAATGTTGGTGCTGAGGAGCCTACCGTGGAGCTCAGCTGGGGTTGTGTCCCCATGTGTTGATTGTAAGGAATTTGAGTTTGGGGTGAAAATGTGTAGGGATTGGATTGGCTAGGCATTGTATACGAGGATACTTGTGGCTGAATCTGAAAAGCGCTCTGTTGAAGCCTTTCCATGTCAAGTGCCTGTCTGATCAGAGTGTCTAGAGTTCCTTCCTTTTGTGTAAGGAGGAACTGGCACAAATGGGGGTTATTTACCCCACTCTGTAATGCACCCCTTGCGAAACGGTCCAATTGAACCTTCAAGGAACTTAGTTCAGAGGAACCGAATTCCGTTTCGCCTGCTTCTAGACACTGACCTAGCAATTGTTTCAACCTAGCCGTGAATGTTTGTAACGTTTCACCGGGAAATTGTCGGGTATTAAGGAGCCGGTTCATCAGGTCCTTGTAGGTTTCCCTGGGTAGATATGCCCGGTTTAGGCATTCCTCCAACGCACTTAAGGTGGTTGGAGTATCCGCAGAAAATAGTTGATAAGCGTTTCCTCGTAAACGCGTCAATAGGATAGGGATAAAGACTGCTTTATCTTCCTCTGTCGTAAGACAGGATTGGGCTTGCCTACTGCAGCCAATGAAGCTTTGGAGATCCTGGCCCAGATGTGGGCTGAATTCTCCCGAAAAAATGGGAACGATTTGGGACACGAGTTTCACTACATGTGCGTAATTAGCCATGTTTATTTGGGGATTCGAGATTTTAGATTTGGACAACCGCGGCGAATCAAAAGATTCGTGTAACCCGGAAGATTCGATTAAAGACTCTCCTAGCCAATTTAGGATCACCTCCGAAGCACTAGGTTCACTTTCACAATTTTCACTTATATTATTTATAACAGAAGTACTATGCTGAAGAGAGCGCGAGTATCCTTCGAAGTTCAGGAGTTCGTCCCTGAATTTCTCCGTCTCTTCCTTCAATTTTTTAATGCGAGCCTGTCTTTCGGCTCGTAGCAGATCTAATCTGTTATCGAGATCGTCGCATTGAAGGATGGAGATTTCTCCGGATACTTGCGCGTTCTTTAATAAATTATTTAAGTGAATATCTAGACTTACATTAGTTTGCTGTCGGTGGATAATGGTCCCGCTGCGGAGGCGAAGTCCTTCGGGGGAAGTGGTAGGTGGTGTTGAAGCTTCTGCAGGATGCTCGACGAGTTGCTCCCGCGATGAAAATTGTTGCTCCGCCTGTGGAATGGTAGGCGGCTGTAGAGATGATGATGGGGTTACAGTTGATATGTCCCTCGATGAAAATTGTTGATCCGCCTGTGGAATTGTAGGCGGCTGATGAGGTAAAGTTGGAGTTGAATCCGCAGGTAAAGCTGCGGGTGTTGTAGGGGTATCCCTCGCAGAGAGTTGGGGCTTCCTGGTTGTCCTTTGCCGGTCCGGCATTCAATCAAGGGCGGAAGTTGAGCCCAAATTCCAACGATGGTGCACTCTAGCACTAGAAAATGTTCGGGGGAACGCTTGCTCGCCTGGAGCAGCGGCGCCTATAGTTGTACTCCCCTAGGCCGGATATTTAATACCCGAGAGCTGGTTCTTGTAGGATCAGGGCTCGTTTAAAGCTTTTTGATGAGGATCAGGCTACCCTGATCCTACCGGCTGCGCCAAATTGTTATGTACACCCCGGGTATTTAAGGGTGTACTAAACAATTAATTGGAGGGATATTCGGGAGAAAGGTCAGGGTTGAATAAAAAGTCGAGAGGATTATACTTAACGTACCCTGGGCCACAGGGCGGAAGGATTTACTGACGGAGGAGCTGGGGGAAATTGGGGGATGCTGATTTCGGCGTCCTTCGTCGATTGTATGTAGAGTCTGGCTCCAAGGAAGAATGGATGTCGATCACGACGAAACTTGGTGAAAACTACCGTGTTGATCACGGTAAAATCTGAATGAAGAATTCTGTCTTGGTCACGGCAAAATCTGGATGAAGACTTCTGTGTTGATCGCGGTAAAATCTGGATGAAGACTTCTGTGTTGATCGCGGTAAAATCTGAATGAAGACTTTGAGTTTATCACGGTAAACTCTGAATGAAGACTTTGAGTTGATCACGGTAAACTCTGAATGAAGACTTTGAGTTGATCACGGTAAACTCTGAATGAAGACTTTGAATTGATCACGGTAAACTCCGGATGTAGACTTCTATGTCGGACACGGTAAAAACTTAATGTGAACTAGGATGGGAATGCTTAAGTTGGGAAAGGTTTTACTGTGGAAGACAAAAGGTTTGTTAAAAACTGGGAACGCGAAGGTTGGTAAAATGGGACAACCGTGTCGGTTGCGGATCTCGATGCAACTGCCGTCGCGTTGCTGGTCTTGATGCAACTCCCGTCGCGTTGCTGGTCTTGATGCAACTCCCGTCGCGTTGCTGGTCTTGATGCAACTCCCGTCGCGTTGCTGGTCTTGATGCAACTCCCGTCGCGTTGCTGGTCTTGATGCAACTGCCAATTTGCTTCGTGCCAAATTGGCTTGCACTCAGAATGCACTTCTGCATTGCATTCCTCTTGGTGCATTTTTCCCATGGCTCAAGTTGCTACCTTCTAGCAGCTTTGCCTTGCGCTCAGCTTATCGCCGGCGGAACCGCTGACGTGGCGTCTGGGTCGCTGCATACCGGTGGTGTATGATGTCCGGCTGCCGTGGGTGCAAAATGCTGACGAGCATTTTGTTATCTCCTGGTCTGTCGCTGCCGGCTGGTATGCGGGAGGTTTTATATCGCTGATTTAGCGATATTGTTACAATTGAATTGAATTGTAACAATTTAATATTGTTACAATTTGAATTGTAACACAGCGTAGTCCAGTCAAATTACATAAAATGAAGAAACAAAATAGCTGAGTTTTGAAAATAGGCACAGTTGTAGGTACCTTGGTACCTCAGGATTATGGGAATATAAAGTGCTGAAGGGTAGGGGGTACGGAAAGTGGGCGGGGGTGGCCTTTAAAGGTGATTTTGTTCAGTTTTTCGTGTATAACTCCTAAAGGGCGCATCTTAACGAAAATCTTACCAAGAGACTAATTGAAGAGCTTGGATCTTCTGCGATTATAAAAAAAATAAATCCGAAATTGGTCCAATAGTCCAATTTTTACGGACGATCCAAAAACGACAGTTACAAGTTTTTGAGATAAAAATGTACGCTGCTGATCGATTGACTCTCAGTTCGGCGAGGGACTCATCTCAAAGCTTTTAGATTATTAATTAGTACAGTAAGGTATGGAAGCTTATTTATAACAGTATGTCTTTAAAGTATGATCTGCTTGTATCTCCGTCTCAGACGGCTATAGGTCATCTTCATGGCATAATCTAGTAGATGCATTGATGCTGACAAAGTATAAATAAGTACCTTTTTGGGTCGAAATTCGGCCAGGAATCCATTTAACGCTCTCCCCACTTACTGTTTTTACTAACACTCGTTCACCAACTTCGAACGAAAGCATATTTGTCACCTTGGTATTTGCTTGTTAATCCAGTAGCAGAGTGTGGCGTATTCCGATAATAGAAAAAAAATTGTCTTGGCTAAATTGGGTGTTGATAATCTTGGTATATCTCTTTTTATTCCAGAAAGGCAGTCTTCTATGTGTTGCGTGATTAAAGCCTTCTTAACAGTTTGGGCACTCCTTTCGGCTTGGCCGTTAGACGAGGGGTGATGTGGTGGTGTTCTGATGTGTTTCACCATCACCATTCTTCGGACAGAACTCTGCGAACTCTTCTCCGGTAAATGGGGGTCCATTGTCGCTTACTAGTTCTACTGGAATTACAAACACTGACCAAGGCATTCTAAGTTTTGAAATTGTTGCTCCTGCGTTGGTCCAAGCCATCGAAAAGACTTTAAATTACTTTGAGTGACTGTCCACTACGATAAGAAACTTAACGACGTCCCAGCAAAATCAATGTGAAGGTGAAATACCACGGTTGGGGCGTACAGTGCCATGTTATGTCTTTAACAGGTGTCTTTGAAGCTTGTGTTATTTGACATGGACCGCATTTCACTACATAGGTTGAGATCGCTTCATCTAATCCAAGTCACCAGATATAGTTTCGGGTAAGTTGTTTCATCCTGCTGATACCTGGATATCCCTCGTGTAAGAGTTATAGGATTCTTCTGCGTAATAGTGTAGGCACTACTACTCGGCATCCTTGTTCTCTAGACAGCTCGTTCCGCAGGGTGTGTTGGTAAGATAGAATATTGTTGGGTATGTTGTGTAATTTCAAGAGACGTAATGAGATATTCTCGAAGTGGGACAAAATTCACTGCTGCTGCATTTTCTGACACAGAATTTTTTAAAGGTGATCTCGATATAGCATCTGCCCTGTACATATCATGTGAGAAAAGTGGACGGTTAACTGGGGGCCATAGACAGTAAAACGGTGTTACGGGATGTCAGTTAAAATTTAAATTGAGCCTCGGAATTAATCCGATTTGGCTGAAAATTAGTACAAACGTTAAACAAACCATTATAAGTAAAATGTGAAAATACTTTTTGAATTGGACTGGAGTTTTTTTTTATTCAAGGTCGAAGTTCAAATTTTTCGTGTTTTTCCAAATATCTACTAAACGTTAAGTCCCATTGCAAGACATACTACTCCCTTTGGGAGCATAGGGCTTCCACAAAGTCCCGGCATGTGTCTCAGGCTCTGCTTCAGTATCTCTAATCGTTTCCTTTTTTGCCATGCCGAGTGATTAGCTCGCAGTGGCTATCCCAGCTGATGGGGTTGCCATCTATCGCTTGCTGGGAACAGCGACTCCCACTTTACCAAGTTGGAGGTGACTTGGGTGGGAATCGAACCCACGACCCGTTAATTGTTAGTCCAGCGCTCTACCATCAGAGCTATCGGGTCTCTGCGAGTGATAGTTAGTGGGATATCCTCATAGCACAGCTAGAAAGTCGGGTAAAAAGCTCATTTAATTAACACTTACGCGTTGTACTCACAGATATGGTATGTGCTGTATATGTGAATAAATATTATAAATACTTTTTACTCGTATACTAGAAATATTATATACTTACATTTACAATGCGTGCCCTTGGATAAATTATTAGATTTTATATCTGAGCGTGAGTTTCTCTATAGACGTTATCGAAGTATTCGATCAGAATTTTACTTCTAGCATTATAAGAAAGGCCAAGCGTCATTACTTTGATAGGAAACTCGATGCAAGTTTTTCATCTCCGAAATTTGTTGAGAATTTCCGCAATTTAAAACTTGTGAGTTCCAACGCAGCTGAACAATTGAGCCTGGACGTTTAAGAATTGTTTTTAAGAATTGATTAGGCATTTTACACAATCGCCAACATCCCACCCTTCTGTAGTACATTTTACATCCAATTCTATTGATGGGTTTAGCTTTCGTTATGTCGATTTTGATGAGGTTTTGCATGCCTTGTTGTCTATAAAGTCTCACTGCGTTGGGTCTGATGGCATTCCTCTACATTTTATTAAACTTATCTTCTCCATGTAGGTATTTCATATTATCGCTAATATTTTTAATCATTGCTTAATTGCAGAACATTTTTTTCAGTTTCGCAAGTGACTGTACCTGCAGTGATAGAGGTAGATGAAGACTGTTGAAATTTTTGGAAAGGATATTAAGATAGTAGTTACTTAACGGTAATTACATCAAAATATAGAACCACAATAACAGTATGCATACCAGTAAAATTTCGAATTTATGAATCACCCTGTATCTCGAAAACGGTTTAGATTTAAGGGTTGAAAGATGAAGGGTTGAAACTGATCTCATATTGAATGGTACTATATGGGCTTCCTATCGCAGTTTGGTACATTATTCCACGATTATTATTTAAGGAGATGTAGGCTCTCAAAGTGTGACACATTTTTGCAATTCCATACCACCGCGAAAGATATAGTTCTACCTTAGATAAAAAAAAATTAGCGGAATATTTTAAAGGGTAAGCTCAAGAAAGCCGGGAACATTCCAATTCATCTACTATAACTGGGCTCCGAGAATGAGCTCTAATTGCACTGGGCTATTAAAATTGGCTTGATTTTGTAGCGTGTAGCAAAACGCAGAATTAAATTATTGTTTCTGTTTCAGATGCGTTTACCATTGTGTGTCATATGCGTATTTAATTACGCCACATCTAAGACACAAGGATTCTATATCACTAATATATAATGAAAACAGTAATGGACTCAAAATGGAACCTTGAGGGACTCCATATGATAGTTTTAATCGTGAAGATAAATAGATTATTTACATAGTTATTAAATATTGACATTAGTTTTCTGATTTCCAAGAGAATTTAAGCCACAAAAATGAAATCTTTGTACATAACGAAATATATCATTATTATTATTATTGTCACAGAAAATTGTACTGCTTTTAAAATACGTTCCCCAAAGTTTCATTTTCCTGTCAGCTTTCAGAAAAATAGCTAATTTGGAAGTTATTTGAGGAGATACGAGAGGTAGGTAAATGGAGGGACTAAAAGGTCCCTTTCATCGAGAATTCACAATTGGGCTCGGTTCACATTTCAACCGGCTCTCATTAAATGCGTTAAATTTATGGCGGCGTTTTTCCGTGAGTCGTTCTTTTGTGATAGACAGGAAAGGCGTGTGTAGGTATTAAGCAGTCCTTCTGGTTTCCACAAATGTTGCCTGTCCAGGAGGACAACGACTCTGTGTCACCGCCAAGCCCGGTCCTTTTGAGTACCCTGAGGTTAGCTCGTCTGGTGACTGACTGCGCGTTGTTATTTACAAGAAACCCCCTTCACCAGGGAGGGCGGATATTCAATTACCCGCTTTGATGGAGTGATATCAGTTTAAGCCCCGAACCCAAACCTTCATCCGCATGGGTACCGGGTAGTATGTGCTGTGGCCTCTGCCGCCGCCGCCCGAGGAAACATGAACGTGCACAGCCTGGATATGTCGTAAATCGGCCATCGACGTGAATTTTAAAGTGAAATGTGAACACGACTGCCATATGATAGCCGTAGCCTGAATCGAATGTAATTAAGAGACGACAGTGTAACAACAGAACCTCCGGCTCGGAGTAGCCGGGCCGACAAGCGAACAGCAGCAACAGCAGTACAAATCGGGTTTGTACTTTATGCGGAGTACCCGGATACCCCGGCCGCAGCCGCTAGACGATGGGGGATCTAAGAATGCGTGCTGGGTGCTGGCATATCAAAGTGCACCTCCGCCCCTGCCGACCGATTGTGATCTTTAGAGATCCGAGCTCCATGTCAAGCTCTCTGTCTGGGAAGAGTATTATGCGTTCCCCGGATTAGAGGGGAGGGACGGCTCTTAGATAATTACAAGTTTCGCACAACAGTTCACTCCGGCTGTAATTGAAGCTTTATGTGAAATCTGAACCCTTCGAACGGCAGCAACTGGGCCATTTGCCAGACCCTTCCCCTGCCGCAAATGTTTCTGGTGGCTACCCACCGGGGACACACACTCGGCTGCGGAAGTGGAGCTGAGACAGATCCCGATTACTCCCCCGGAAGGCCGCCTAAAAACCCGTCAGCCCTGTTGGGAATCCGTTAAATACCGCCGGGAGCACCGGATTTAATAAGGCAATCCAATCGGACTGTAATTAGTATTCGCCGGGGTGAAATTGGCCTTCTAGAGAAAAACGCCGCTCGCCAAAATTGCTGAATAAATTTCCTCAATTTTTCGGACATTAACTGTAACGAGCGCGCCCGCACCACACAGAAGGCCGGGGTGCGATGGATGCTGCGGCGCGGCGGTATGATGGCCTGATACCACTGATACCATAGCGTCCGCAAATCCACTCTGGCTGGCTGGTGCTCCAATGCTCCGGCCCGCGGCACCAGGCGGCCTCGGACCGGCCATAGTGCGATTGCCAATTTCAATGTTTTTATGGGCCGAAACAAAGAGCAATTTCGGCCTTTTATGATTCTCCATTGAATGTTTCATTAAAAATTACCACACACACACAGATATTAAGTTTTGTTGAGATGTGCCTGGTGAGGGCCAAGGGGTGCGGCCGGATGCGAGCGAACAACAGAGCCGCCAAATCCACCCTCGCCAGTGCTACGCCAGCCAGCTAGCCTAGCTCACAACTTTTAATGCAAACAAAACAGCTGAGCTGAAAAGCCCACGGGTCCACAGAATTCCATTCATGTCGGGGAAAAGCAATGAAATTTGCTGTGCTCCTTCCATGCGCTTGCACGGGAAATCCCCATGATTCGGTCGGGTCTCGGGGCGGACTCCCTGTTTGCATATACGGGTGCCGCATGGAATTTTTAGCATGACCACGTCCTCCCCCCCCCCCCCTCGCTTCGCTCGTGCGTCAACACCGCCATCGTGGGCAATCGGCTACTTACCGCCCTTGTATCGTAATATACTATAATCTACGTATATATGTATTATGTAATACGTGAGCACATTTTTGTCCTCCCTTTTTAAGATATTTCCTAACATAAAGATATTATGCATGGTACATCATTTGAAAGATAGATGTGCACAAAAGAAAAATGAAGTCGGTTTGGTTACTAATAGTAGGGAAGACTGGGGCTGGTTGTGACATTTTTATTACATAGTATCATATATTTTTAATGGTTTGATTGTTTTATCTGAGTATAGGTTTGTTTGATTATGTAACTATTCAGGATTTTAATTTAAAATAAATTTTAGGGCACTATTCTAGGTAAAAGTTAACAGCTGCTAACCTACTATCTACTCAGATAGCAGAAATTACTATTCTGCATAGCAGAACTGACAGCTACTAACTACAGCTGATCTGCTAACTTGCTTGGAGACTTAAATTAACAGATTTTCGTATTCTGGTTAAAAGGATAACAGACGGTTGTAACCTTAAATGACTATTAAGCTAACAGCACCACACAGAGGTGCTGTTAACCTGCTAATAGCTACTTGTCTTGTGTCAGCTGTAATACGGTACGGTAATATTGTCATTTTAATTCGTTTGAAGTCGCTGAATATATATGAAATGGATATCAACATTGATTTTATGGTAATAACAGTTTTACAAAGAGCACGAAGGGCCGAAAAGTGAGTATAAAATACTAAGATACGTGTTTTTTGTATTAATTTATTTTATTTTAGTATCAGATCAAAGAATAATCCTCCGGTCATTAAGGGATGCCAGCAACCCTTTTCACATTCCCTCTAACATTGGTCTTTAATGACAATTGTCATTGAAATTAAGAACAATCAAATCATTTTACTGGGAAGCATCTATTGGAATTTATTATGGAATTTCGTATGCCACAAAGGATAGCTTTACATTTAATAGATTTGTTGGAAGAGCACGATGGGCACTATTACTCCACTATTCCGTTCCACCTTAGAGTTCTTGCAGCTCTAAGTTTCTTTGCTCACGGCTCTTATCAAAAGCCTACTGGACGGCATAATCTTATAAATTTAAGCCAGCCTTCGATTTCCCGATGCATAAAGCACGTAGCAGAGCTTATCGTCGCCCATTTACATAATTTAGTTATGTTCCTACAAACTCTAAAATATGTAAATGCCGCAAAAAGTGGGTTTCTGTCGACTGGAGAACACCATTGGGTGCATCGATTGCACGCACATAGCTGTGGTAGCTCCTCCAGAAACTGACGAAGTGCATCATCCCCGCCACTATAGGAATGTTTGACAAGTCTCTCGCTTGCTGGATCTGCTATCCCAAACATTCTCAAACGCCTGCTATCCAGAATAACGATTCTTTTCGACATCTGCTATCTCTCAAATTAGCAGGTTAGCAGACAGTGGCGTAACTATAGGGTGGCAGGGCTGGCAAATTGCCACGGGCCCCCGACCCAAGAGGGCCCCGTCCCAAGAGGCCGTGCGCTCAGACTTAAATTTTTGACATTGTACCTCAAGAGACGGAATATTTTATCAAGTTTTATATCTAATAAAAAAAGAGAGTCTTCAACTTCAATAACATTAAAAACATTAAACCCTACTAGATGGGCAGGACGTTTTGATGCTGTTTTTGCTTTGAAAGTTCGGTTTGTTGAAGTCCAAAAAGCGCTAATGAAAATAATTCTGTTAAATTGCAAATCAGATGAAAGAAATGAAGCTGTTTCACTCAAGAAGAAGAACGAAAACTACAATTTTATTATGTTATTGGTTTTCCATTTCAAAATTCTACAAACTACCGATGCAGCCTCTAAAGCACTTCAGTCTAAAGCTACCGATCTTTCAAATGCCTTAAAACGATTGAAAATTTGTCTAGAAGAATTGGAAAGGTATCGACATGAATTTGTAAATTTAAAAATAGAAGCAAATAGTGTAGCAGAAAAATGGTCCATAACCCCTGAATTTTCTAAAACTCGTCAGAGAAAGGTAAAACGCCAGTTTGACGAACTTTGTGAAGATGAGCGTCTCCAAGATCCGGAAAGTTTGTTCAAAGTGAACATATTTTATCGAGTATTGGACATCATTATTAATCAACTGAAATCGCGTTTCCTTCCGATGAATGAAATTGTTTCCAATTTCAGTGTTTTGCAGCCTTCAACTTTACAAATTTTAAATGACACAGATTTATTAAAAAAAGCTCTAGAATTTGTTGATATATTTAAAAAAGACATATCTGAATCATTTGCCAGGGAAATTCTCAGTTTTCGGTCCACTTTCAGAGACGAAATAGAAAAGTCTTCGTGTATTATAGACCTTGCTGATTTAATATTAATAAAGAATCATTTTATGTCCTGCAGCTTTCCTGAAGTATGCACTGCATTAATGTTATTTGTTGCAATTCCTGTGACTACAGCTAGTGCTGAACGATCATTTTCAAAACTAAAATTAATAAAAACCTATTTAAGAAACTCTATGGGACAAGACAGGTTATCTAACTTGGCTATTCTGTATATTGAAAATTCTATGGCCCGATCTTTAAACTTTGATGATGTTATAGACTCTTTTGCGGAACAGAAAGCTCGAAGAAAAGATTTTTTATAATAAATATCTTATTGAAATCAAATTTTTATTTCATTGTAAATGTATAAACCCATGCTCTTGAAAATAAAATTGTTATTAGTGGTTTATTAAAATTAAACTAAGTACAACGTGACGATTTTTACTGATAGGGCCCCATCAAAAGAATTTGCCACGGGCCCCAGATGGTATAGTTACGCCACTGTTAGCAGATCTGCTAAACATCTTTTACGTATAATAGGGGATATGCAGCAGAATAATAGAAATGACATAATTAAATGAGTTCTTTAAAAAAAAGACGTGTGACTGGTTGTTACACCACAAGGGGCAAAAAAACAACAAAAAATAATCGTATTATAAGAGTTTTTATTAGGAGCATTCATCACAATCACAATTACAAACTTATTTTTTGGTCTTATACATCGTGGAAACAAAATATATTATATATAATTTCCAACCTATAAGATTACAAACCTTTCTATTTAACAAAAAAATCCTTAAAGGAAAACCAAGCTGTTGAGTAACTTTCGCAATTCAAACATTCGTAATGTGCAATGTTTCCCCTAACACATCTCACATGTGACCAATTCTTACAAACAACACACTCTATCCATTCTTCACCAGATTTTTTTCGGGTCAAAAGGATCGCAACATATCAGACAAAAATAACCATCCTCTACACATTCTTCGTCAGTGTCATGTAATGTCTTCGGCTTTACTGGAATCTTTCCCGTTTCCTTACTTCCTACTCTTACTGGCATTTTATTGTTTATTTTTCTTTCCTCTAGACTTTCCCCCCTTGGTTGTTTTTTTTTGGATTTATTTTTCTTCTTCTTGCCCTGTTTCAGTGCCAACGCATTTTTTTTTTGGCGTAGTTAAAACAGCTGATTTGCGAGTTTTTCATGTTATCTTGATTGTTCTCGCAGCGGCTTTTGGATTTAGCACAAATTATGTCAGTCGGTAAGAAGCACTACGGGGCAGGTAGTGACGAATCACAAACTGCCCCGAGCAAATTATTGTCTGTTTCTAACTTCAGTATAACGTTCTCTGTTTCGCCACCACTGCCACTATAACTACCTACCCCTGTCACTACCAGCCCCAGTCTCCCATAATCATAATAAATCAAAAACCACTTTTCCTATGCTATTTATGAACCACCAACTTAAAGCAATTCCCAAGAGAAACCGTGGCTCAGGGCCAAGTATGCTCAGTAAGGGGAGCCGTGGGATTGCGGTTCATGGCGAAATTATACTTTGTAACTTTTTTTGATTTTTTGCACAACTAAATACTAGCTCTTTCCAATTTGTTTTTCACTTTCGTTTTTCATATTATTTGAGCTATTTTCCATACTATACTACACACCCTCCCTACTGCACTCCATCTCCTATATGTTCCAGTGGGATGGGGGTGGTCTCATTAAATTAAGCATAAATTCATACAAAAATCAACCATACATGACGTTCACCAATTCTTAATACTTTTTTCATTAAAAATAAATTAATATTTCCATTTATTTCCAATTGGCAGGACAAAAATATTCGCCGCACTCAATAAGTTCCCAACTTCAACACCCACTGTTCCTACATCTATATATGTATACTAGCGGTCCCGACAGACGTTGCCCTGCCCGACACCTGCCTCTACCTACACCACCTCCTTATTGCACCCCCTCTCCTATATCTCCCAAAAACCTAAACCAAAAACATAATCTTGTAATTTTCCGCGCAATATTCTTAATTTTTTCTTTCATAAAAACCTTCTCCTGACAATAACAAACACAACAAAAAAAGAATTAGCGAAATCGGTCCAGCCGTTCACGCGTGATGGCGTGACCAAGGGAAATAGGGATTCATAGTTATATATACAGAAGATTACTCTGCTTCATTAGCTATCGATTGGTGAAAAAATTATTCCCATTCATGCATACACTTTTCTTCCACAGCCGTTTCAATTTTGTCGGCACCCACCGAAAAAACCAAAACCAAGTTTTCACTATTTTCACCAACTTTCACCAACCCGGCCCAATTTCCTATAGTGTCTCTTCTTCCTACCCCTGAGATACACTTCTGGGGGGTGTCACCCCTCACCCCTCCCCCGCATCAAAAACACGTTTTAACCAATAATTCCCACATTTCACACTTTTCACCAACCTTTATTTCAGCAACACATTCTACACTACCTTCCCTTTCCAACGATACCCATAACATGGCACACGCCACGGCAATATATGAAATTTTTACATTCATACCGACTGCAGCGCCATCTGCCGGGCTGATTTGTGAATCTAAACCATCCAGGGCGCCACCCAAACGCATACAATAAAATTCATTCAAATCGGTCCAGCCGTTTAGGTGGAGTTCAGTCACAACACACGTACAGTAGAATTTTATATATAAAGATAAAAATGAATTGCTGTGCGTTAGTCTCGCTGAAACTCAAAAACGGCTTGACCGATTTCGATAATTTTGTTTTGTTTTGTTTGCTATAATACAGGGGAGGTTTACAAAAATAGAAAATTCGGGAAACCCCAAAGGAAAAGCCGGAAAAACGTTTTGTATAGGAAGCGAATTTTCCAACTTCAAGGAATCTTTATGAAAAAGGCAATTGGAGGTTTTCGGGGTCGCAGATCTCGGCTCGGCAGCTTGTATTTAAAATTTTGGAATTCAAGATGTCGGATCCAATATGGCGGCCGGAAAAGTTAAACTTCAAGGGATTTCCCTGAAAATCCGTACTAAGGAATTTTCGGGATCACTGATTTCGAATATGCTATCCAAATATCAAAATATGAGACCACCCCCACCCCGCTGGGAGATATAGGAGAGAGGGTGCAATAAGGAGGTGGTGTAAAATGAAGAAAACTAAGTTTAATAATACTGTTGGAAAATATCTAAAACATGTGCAAAACGCAAATAGGAAAACGCTGGGTCGCATAGGAGAGGCGGTGGTGCAGTAGAGAGGCGTTGTAAAATTAAGGAATACAAATTTAATAGTAGGTATCCCGGGAAACGCCGGGTCCGCTAGTTTATTAATATTTTCATCCCAAATTTCGCATACGCGTCTGTAAACCTTTTAAATTAGGTTCTGCAACGCATTCAGTCGTAGTATAGTTTAACTATTATAGTATAACAGTGTTTGTGTTGCTCAGTCAGTTGGAAGTGAAATATTCGTTTAAACGCATCCAACAAAATTAAAAAAAAAAAATCAGCCTGGTGAAAAAAAGTACTTTGTTTTGTGTTGCAGTAAGTCTTTAATTTATTTAGGAAAGTAGTGCGTATGGTCTTATTAATTTTTACAGTTAAAAGAAAGAAAAAATCATTAGGCGGATCAGAAAAAACTGCAATTTAGATTTGCAAAAAACTAAGATTCTCTAATTGAAGAATTGTGAAGAAGATTGGCGGGTCTGAAACTGTGATTAGAATTTTTTATTAAAAAGACGAGCATTGTGGGTTATTCCCAAAGGTGACACCAAGGACGCACACAGACAAATAATTTAAGAAGCAAAAAAATATCGCTTGACATCGAGACAGATAAAACACAAATTAGAACTTTCCGTGACATAAGAAGACATTGCGCACATCTTATGTAACAAAAAAAAAATGAAAGAAATGAAAGAAACCCCAAATTAACAGAGATTCAATTTCTTAGAAGTTTTTGACAGACATGGATGCGTTATCCGGTTGATAAGCGAAGTCTCAGTATAATTTTCGGAATTCATTCGCGTACTGATAAAACAAATAGGAAATTTTGTGTGGTTGGTCCACATGTCGAAGTTTTGAAACAAATTAATTTCTGTTAAATTATATTTTCTTAGGGGTTTCTTCCATTTCTTGTGTTACATAAAATGTGCGCAATGTCTTGTTATGTCACGGGAAGGACTAATTTGTCTTTTCTTTGTCTCGATGTCAAACGATATTTTTTCACTTCTTGAATTATTTGTCCATGTGCGACCTTGGTGTCACCTTTTGGCTCCTTTTATCAAGGCGCCCGGTCGGGCGCCGTGTTGATAGAAAAAAAAAAAAAAAAAAAAAAAAAAATTTTTTTCGTGCGCCCGAACAAAGACTTATTACGCGAATGTGAGAGAAAATGTCGTTATTTTCGGTGTTTTAGTTCTCATTGATGATATCCAAGACATTTTGGAAAATGTCGATAACGTATTCGACAGAAATCCAAAAGTTATCTTAGCAAAAAAAATTTCAATCAATTACGTCGCGGGGTTCAGAAGTTATTCGTGTTTCCACAAAAAAAAAATTTGAATTTTTATGCGACGATTGTTCAGACATCCGGTACTTCCGGTTGCGATGTCTTGCGATGTCTGCACGTATTTACTCTACGAATTCAGTGTGCGATAATATATTTTTCAGCCATCCGCTGCTGCGATATATTTTTCAGCCATCCGCTGCTTTCAGTTGCGATGCTACACGCCTTTACTCTATCGCATATAATAGGCCGTTGCTCGTAGACGATTTTTAATGAAAATTTTATCCCCCACCGGTACCATCCTTACCGGAGGAAGCATATGGAACCCATTGGCATTTCAAAAAATCTAATATTACTAACTTTAATTATTCAGGAACCGTTAAAAACAAAAATGCTAATATCTCGGAAACCGTTGCTCGTAGACGATTTTTAATGAAAATTTTATCCCCCACCGGTACCATCACCCTAACCGGAGGAAGCATATGGAACCCATTAGCATTTCAAAAAATGTAATATTACTAACTTTAATTATTCAGGAGCCGTTATTCGAAAAAAATAGTCACGTGACTTAAATCCAACATGGCGGACAGGCTATTTGAAATGCACCCCCATGATATGGGTATCAAATGAAAGGGCTTGCTGTCAAGAATACGAAAAAAATAGTCACGTGACTTAAATCCAACATGGCGGACATCCAAAATGGCGGACAGGCTATTTGAAATGCACCCCCATGATATGGGTACCAAATGAAAGGGCTTGCTGTCAGGAATACGCAAAAAATAGTCACGTGACTTAAATCCAACATGGCGGACATCCAAGATGGCGGACAGGCTATTTGAAATGCACCCGCATGATATGGGTACCAAATGAAAGGGTTTGCTGTCAGGAATACGAAAAAAATAGTCACGTGACTTAAATCCAATATGGCGGACATCCAAGATGGCGGACAGGCTATTTGAAATGCACCCGCATGATATGGGTACCAAATGAAAGGGTTTGCTGTCAGGAATACGAAAAAAATAGTCACGTGACTTAAATCCAATATGGCGGACGTCCAAGATGGCGGACAGGATATTTGAAATGCACCCCCATGATATGGGTATCAAATGAAAGGGTTTGCTGTCAGGAATACGAAAAAAATAGTCACGTGACTTAAATCCAACATGGCGGACATCCAAGATGGCGGACAGGCTATTTGAAATCCACCCCCATGATATGGGTATCAAATGAAAGGGTTTGCTGTCAGGAATACGAAAAAAATAGTCACGTGACTTAAATCCAATATGGCGGACGTCCAAGATGGCGGACAGGCTATTTGAAATGCACCCGCATGATATGGGTACCAAATGAAAGGGTTTGCTGTCAGGAATACGAAAAAAATAGTCACGTGACTTAAATCCAATATGGCGGACGTCCAAGATGGCGGACAGGATATTTGAAATGCACCCCCATGATATGGGTATCAAATGAAAGGGTTTGCTGTCAGGAATACGAAAAAAATAGTCACGTGACTTAAATCCAACATGGCGGACATCCAAGATGGCGGACAGGCTATTTGAAATCCACCCCCATGATATGGGTATCAAATGAAAGGGTTTGCTGTCAGGAATACGAAAAAAATAGTCACGTGACTTAAATCCAATATGGCGGACGTCCAAGATGGCGGACAGGCTATTTGAAATGCACCCGCATGATATGGGTACCAAATGAAAGGGTTTGCTGTCAGGAATACGAAAAAAATAGTCACGTGACTTAAATCCAATATGGCGGACGTCCAAGATGGCGGACAGGCTATTTGAAATGCACCCGCATGATATGGGTACCAAATGAAAGGGTTTGCAGTCAGGAATACGAAAAAAATAGTCGCGTGACTTAAATCCAATATGGCGGACATCCAAGATGGCGGACAGGCTATTTGAAATGCACCCGCATGATATGGGTACCAAATGAAAAGGTTTGCTGTCAGGAATACGAAAAAAATAGTCGCGTGACTTAAATCCAATATGGCGGACATCCAAGATGGCGGACAGGCTATTTAAAATGCACCCCCATGATATGGGTATCAAATGAAAGGGTTTGCTGTCAGGAATACGAAAAAAATAGTCACGTGACTTAAATCCAATATGGCGGACGTCCAAGATGGCGGACAGGATATTTGAAATGCACCCCCATGATATGGGTATCAAATGAAAGGGTTTACTGTCAGGAATACGAAAAAAATAGTCACGTGACTTAAATCCAACATGGCGGACATCCAAGATGGCGGACAGGCTATTTGAAATCCACCCCCATGATATGGGTATCAAATGAAAGGGTTTGCTGTCAGGAATACGAAAAAAATAGTCACGTGACTTAAATCCAATATGGCGGACGTCCAAGATGGCGGACAGGCTATTTGAAATGCACCCGCATGATATGGGTACCAAATGAAAGGGTTTGCTGTCAGGAATACGAAAAAAATAGTCGCGTGACTTAAATCCAATATGGCGGACATCCAAGATGGCGGACAGGCTATTTAAAATGCACCCCCATGATATGGGTATCAAATAAAAGGGTTTGCTGTCAGGAATACGAAAAAAATAGTCACGTGACTTAAATCCAATATGGCGGACGTCCAAGATGGCGGACAGGCTATTTGAAATGCATCCCCATGATATGGGTATCAAATGAAAGGGTTTGCTGTCAGGAATACGAAAAAAATAGTCACGTGACTTAAATCCAATATGGCGGACGTCCAAGATGGCGGACAGGCCATTTGAAATGCATCTCCATGATATGGGTATCAAATGAAAGGGTTTGCTGTCAGGAATACGCAAAAAATAGTCACGTAACTTAAATCCAATATGGCGGAAGTCCAAGATGGCGGACAGGCTATTTGAAATGCATCCCCATGATATGGGTATCAAATGAAAGGGTTTGCTGTCAGGAATACGAAAAAAATAGTAACGTGACTTAAATTCAATATGGCGGACATCCAAGATGGCGGACTGGCTGTTTGAAATGCACCCCCATGATATGGGTATCAAATGAAGGGGTTTGCTGTCAGGAAAACGAAAAAAATAGTCACGTGACTTAAATCCAATATGGCGGACGTCCAAGATGGCGGACAGCTATTTGAAATGCACCCCCATGATATGGGTATCAAATGAAAGGGTTTGCTGTCAGGAATACGCAAAAAATAGTCACGTAACTTAAATCCAATATGGCGGAAGTCCAAGATGGCGGACTTGCTGTTTGAAATGCACCCCCATGATATGGGTATCAATTGAAGGGTTTGCTGTCAGGAATACGGAAAAAATAGTCACGTGACTTAAATCCAATATGGCGGACAAGCTATTTGAAATGCACCCCCATGATATTGGTATCAAATGAAAGGGTTTGCTGTCAGGAATGCGAAAAAAATAGTCACGTGACTTAAATCCATTATGAGCGGGATTTTTTTGGGTTTTTTCAAAAGACATGACCTTAATTAAAGGCAATTTTAAGACAATTTTAAGTTGTGTTTCTTTATATAGTATAGTCGCCATTTAAATCGCGGCAAATTGGAGCACAACAACTTTGCTGACATTTGGGAAGGAAGGGGGTAGGGGGAAGTTCAAACTTCAAAACCGCTCCTGTGTACGCGCCCGCCATATACGTTAATAAAAAAAAGTGACTCCTGCTAAAAAACGTTACTAATTAATTCAAGGTATACTCTATAAATCGACAACAAAAAAAACTGATATCCCACAAAAAAAAAAATTTAAATTTTTCTAAGAAGAAGTGTTGATAGGAAAAAACCGCTCTGACAAACATTTCTTGTACAAAAGACCTTAGATATAATATGAAGACCTTATAAATAATAAAAATCCAGCAACAAAAAGAACTGATATGTGCGAATATTACAAGAATATAAGATTTTCGCTGATAAGTGGGTTGGAGGAGGAGGATGCATTACACGTCAACACGAGAGAGACAGCAAAAGAAACCAACGATTCTCTTCAAGACTTTATTTATAATTTAATTTATTTTGCGCGGTCTTATTTATTGCGGAATTTATTTTGTAACAAGTATGTATCTGTATGCAAAAGCGGGCTGTTGATAGTCTTGAAGAGAATCGTTGGTTTCTTTTGCTGTCTCTCTCGTGTTGACGTGTAATGCATCCTCCTCCTCCAACCCACTTATCAGCGAAAATCTTATATTCTTGTAATATTCGCACATATCAGTTCTTTTTGTTGCTGGATTTTTATTATTTATAAGGTCTTCATATTATATCTAAGGTCTTTTGTACAAGAAATGTTTGTCAGAGCGGTTTTTTCCTATCAACACTTCTTCTTAGAAAAATTTAAATTTTTTTTTTTGTGGGATATACATAACTGTAAAAATTAATAAGACCATACCCACCACTTTCCTAAATATATTAAAGACTTATTGCGATATAAAACAAAATTCTTAGTGAACCAGGCGATAGCTTAATTTTTTTTAGGAATTTTGTTGGGTGCGTTTAGAGGAATGTTTACCACTGTGAAACAATAGAGTCCTTGCGCGTGCAATGGGATGTTACGTTGTTCTAAGTATTTAAACAAACTTAAAAAAAAGGCCTCGTGAACCGGCTTATCCCGGACCACAATGACTGTTTCGACAGCACTGGAAAATAAAGTGCGCGTAAAGCAAAGCTACAGAGCCTCTAGAAAACTGTGAAAAGGTGAAAGGGTTCCATGGGGACATACATAGCACAGCCAGCCAATAAGAAGGATCGCATGCCAAAATAGAATCATTGCCATGAGCGACCCAAATATGCCGAGCGATAGCGAAAAGGGAGCATCCTTCCTCAGTAGGGCACCCGGATCTCCATCTTCCCAAGGACGGCTGCAATGGAGTTATTAGATTCGTTTTAAAACGCTTGTTTACGCCCGGTGAGCGCCGAGCCAACCCAAGCCACCCATTCGCCCTGCCCTTAAAAGCGGTGAGCAGTGGTATGGCACATCATCTTTTCGTATTAATTTCGTAATTTCGTAGCAGCCGCATCCCCGAGATGCCATGGGATGTCGGAAGCCGCCCGCGAGCCCCGCGGCTCTGCGGCGGGACTATAGTGAGTAAGAGTGTGTCATTATATCCGAATGCTGCTCACAGCAAAGGCACATTAATCACGTAGAGACGAGGAGGCCGCAGGGAGGCAGCAAAGGGAGATCTAATCAGCGAACAGTCAGAGCTCCAGTCTGCAGCCCGAGTTAGTTAGTTCGGTGGAAGGGGGGGCCTAAGGAAAAGTTTTCTGGCTGTGCCTGGCTAAATCCCCCGGATTACGACGTTATTCAGGGAAAAATAATGCTGCGAACATAAAATTATCCATGCCGGGCGCAACAGAGCTGGAAACACATAGACGTAAGAAGTGGGACGCTCTGCTAAACTACGGCACGACGATGATGATGGCATGGCATGGCATGGCCCGGCATGGGTGAGTTGAGGGGGCGGCAGCAGTTCTCCCGGGCTGAGAAGAAAATTGTAGGGCGTTGGGATTCACGTCATTCTAAGGTCTAAACAGAGCACTGAGACGTAATAACATGCCACAGTGCTGCGCGACTTGGGAGCGTTCGTGTACGTGCCGTGCCGGATATTAGTCCTTCTAAAAGTGCTTATTTGAGGCAAGCGACGATGATGATAGTGCCTGTAGATGGCACGGAAGAAACCAGCGGGGGGTGGCCTTAGCCATGTCTTAATGCTTCGCTCATTCGCATCCGGCCGTTTCTCCGAGTGCCCTGGTCCCGGGAAAATCAGTAATTAAAAGTTTCGGTTACCGTCACTGCTTTCACAGTCAGGCAAAAAGTGTGCCCTCGTAATCATCGCTTGCCGGCCTGCATTTGCAGTCCCATCCGTCCAATACTTGAAATCCGGCACCGCTTCATTCCCAGGGAGTCTTCTGCTACTAACGCCCTTTTTAAACATTCTGTAGCCAATCTCAGCAAATTGATTCCATTAAGTCTGGTTTGGTTGCAACAAGAAAATCACTTTAGATGAAGTGAAGGGGAAGGGAACGGGACTCGACTATCCGATAGTTTTTGCTTAATGCAGTTGAGATTAAGTCGGTCCGTGGAGTGAAAAGAGTGACAAAAAAAAAATTGAGTGCAAGTTTAATTTCTCCTTCTCTTTGGAGTAATCTCAGGATTATAAAAAAAATCCCTTCCATTCCATGCAACATTCTGCGAAGCGACTAATTTTTTATATTTCGCTCTTTGCGAATAAATACCTTCCAAATGGCAAAAGATAGCTGGTAGGTATAAGTGAGACACTAGCAGCAGAGTTCTTCAGACAGAATACGCTCAACGACCAACCGTTTGCGAGCTACGAATTTTTCCCATTTTATTTTCTACCTTTTCTGTATGACATTTTTTCTAATTCCGGGCGTTTTCTTGAATTTAAACTTGCAGCATGCAAGTAAACAAAAATGCAACGTAAAGCAACTATCTACTTGCAAAATTGCAATCAACATACCTAAAAATTTGCAATGATAAACACTTTATAAAAGCAAGTTTAAATTCATGAACACTCTACAATTGATTTTGGCATTCAAGATTTTTAGACCCATAAGTATACTCCCTTGCTTATCTAAGGTTCTCAAAAAAGGATTATCCTGCTGGGTTAATGAACACATGTTCAGGTTTAATATGCTAACACCTTTCCAATCTGGATACGAAAAGGGTCATAGTTGTACTTCTATGATATTAGACGTAATTAATTAATTGGCACGGTGGACCATGAGATACTATGTACTAAGTTATATCATCAGTTCGGATTTGAAAGCAACTCAGCGAATCTTCGTTTTATTTACTTGACTAGCCGGTGTCAAGCCATTTACTCTGACAATCGTTTTTCGAGCTTCATTAATGTAACTAGTGGTGTTCCCCTGGCTTCTTGGTTGGGACCATTGTTGGTTTTGCTCTTTGTAAATGATATTGTTGTATGTATACGTTTCTATCAAATTCATTTGTATGCTGATAACGTGAAATTGTACATATCTTGCCCAAAAAATTGTATTGAGGAATCGATTGCAAAAATTAATGACGACTTACGATCAATACCGGATTGGGCATACGTAAACGGTCTAACCTAAGAAATGCCAATCTTTAATTAATTCGTAAAGGAGTGATTGATAAGACTCTCCTACCTAATGTTATTTTGAATGGTGAAATGGCATTCAGCCCTCTTTACACCATTGAAAATCCGTGAAAGATTAGCAAAGTCTATCAATGCCCTATGTAAGCACCTATATTTTTGCATTTAGTGGGCTTGACAGGAGGTCTCTGAAACGCTTGGCGACAGCTTTTAACTCGGTGATAAGATATATATTATACATATTTGCTCTGCGTAAATTTGAAATTTGTTCTGTGTTTATTTGTATGTGCGAAGATTTTTAGGATTCGCTTTCAAAGCTTATTTAAAGTATTTCACCTTGTGTTACCTGCATAAAGTTATTTTGGCCAGGTATCCTCTTTGTCTCAGGAGCAATGTCAGATATCTAACGACAGCTCGTGTTTCGAAATTATTGATCCTATGTCATCGCGGCCTTCATAGTGAACGGACATTTTGTATCCATGCTGCTAAACTGTGGAATGCATTGCTGGATAAGTTGAGGATAATAAGTAGCCCGCGCATTTTCACGGATCAACTGTCGGAATACCTTAAATCTCTTTAGTAAGAACTTGTTACGTGTCGCGTCAGCACTCTCTTTTATTTCACACTGTTTTTATTATTCATTTTCTAAATTGTAATAAATAATAATACTAAAGTTTGAATTCATGGAAACGGCCTTCCAAATTTCGGTAGCAGATTCCAAATCAGTGACCCCAAAAACATAAAAATACGAGTTTTCATAGCAATCCTACATTTCGAAACCGTATAATGAAAAATATCCTATGTTAAAAAATTGTTGAAGTACATGCGATCAAACATTTATTATCCTTCATTAAAACTTTTATACCCCCTTAGAGGCTGAATTTCAAATGGTTTTCTTAGTTAGGGCCTACGTTAAAAACGTATCTACTGTCGGAATTTCAGTTAGATTTAGCAACTTCGGTTCGGCGGTGATGAATCCGTCAGTCAGGCAGTGGGGCAGAACATGTTTCTTGTATACATATGTACATATATTAGATACCTACCGTCCCCCTTATGCCAGAATCATGAACGTGCAAATTTTCTGTTTTTGGGTTTATTAGTTGTTGGTGTGATAAATCTTTCTGAATACCACGCCTTACAGTATGCTGATGAGGTTACGAGCCTGGGTGTTAAGCTGGTTATCCGTTGGTGTACTGTTCGCATCCATGTAAGGTATGTGAAGAGCTTACTTGTTCTTGTTTTACCTTCTGCAGCCTTGTTTTTCCCCGATTCGACTCTATTTGCCGGCGTACATTAAATGTAGCCTTTTATGACAGAATACGATTTGTGTACTTGTTGCAGAGATATGAGCATATATCTGATTTTAGTTCAACGCTTCTGGGGTGTGGCATTGAGACATATATTACTAGCTTGCCCGGACCCGGCGTTTCCCGGGATACTATTAAATTTGTAATGTATATTAATTTTACAACGCCTCCCTACTGCACTACCGTCCCTTCTATGTGACCCAGCGTTTTCCTATTTGCGTTTTGCACATGTTTTAGATATTTTCCAACAGTGTTATTAAATTTAGTTTTCTTCATTTTACACCACCTCCTTATTGCACCCCCTCTCCTATATCTCCCAGCGGGGTGGTGGTGGTCTCATATTTGGAAATTTAAATAGCAGATTCGGAATCAGTGATCCCGAAAATTTCCTAGTGCAGATTTTCAGGGAAATCCCTTGAAGTTTAACTTTTCGGTAGCCATATTGGATCCGACATCTGGAATTCCAAAATGTTGAATGCAAGCTCGAGATCTGCAACCCCGAAAACCTCCAATTGCCTTTTTCATAAAGATTCCTTGAAGTTGGAAAATTCGCTTCCTATACAAAACGAAAAATTCGATTTTTTTCAATTTTCTGGATTTTCCTTTTGGGTTTCCCGAATTTTCTATTTTTGTAAACCTCCCCTGTATTATAGCGAACAAAACAAAAACAAATTATCGAAATCGGTCAAGCCGTTTTTGAATTTTAGCGAGACGTACCGCACAGCAATTCATTTTTATATATATAGATAATATTAAGACAGGACCAGAAAACAAAAAAAAGTTCTTTCTTGGAACTCTGCTAAATTGTTACCCTATATATTTTGATGTACGAGTATATGCCGAACGCAAATCTGAAGTCCAAATTTATTGATCATCCAAGAATTTGTATAGATTTTTCGTTACCTATTGAATTTTGTGAATTTTCGACAATTTTGGACATATGTTATCTTTGCGTTTTTGGAAAAATTCTGGAATTATCACGAAAAATTTCCAACTATAATAAACATTGCTATGAAAGCTCCTTCGAGGTCGAAAGTCCCGCACGATGGTTCAATAAATCATAGTTGACTCCAAGTCCTGTATGCCTGAAGTCATGTCTTTCAAATGGGCTCCGCATAGCCCAGAAATAATATTTAATTTTTTTGTTACTCTGAAAATCAACTTTTTTAATATATCAGTGCAGGGTGCAGAGCATAATGCCACAACAGAAATTGTTTTTGGGTGGGGAGGGGGGTTAACTTGTATTTAAAGAAGGTGTTCATCGTTCATCGCATATGTAAATCACCCCCCAAATTTGTAGCGGACTCTCCGACTATTATACATATATGTACTACATGAAACGTGTCATTTACTTTATTAACTTCGTCCATTAGCATAAAACCCGTCCAGAAAAAACAACCCACACATTTGACATTGTGTTCAAAGTCAGGCCTCTTTGCTGGCCAAGGTAATTGGTAATACGGTCATACTTTTCTACTCAAACCAAGTTCTTACAGTCTGACCGAGAGAATGATCGCATTATCTTGCTGACAAAAAAAAGGTGAGCTCAGGGTACTTATTCTGCGCTCTCCTCTAACATTTCAATATATGTATTTTGTTGGGAACCATTTTTGTAGGAAGCCAGCAATTTGTGTTTCTCCATCCTTACAATACTTCGTCCATATCATAACAATCGACTCATACGTACCATATTTCATTTGATGACAAAAGCACTGGAATCTCCAGGACCTGAATTAAATTTCTTTTCATCGTTGAAAACAACTTAATCCTATTCAATGGTCCAACTCATAAATTGCTTTGCAAAATACAATTTGGCATGTTTATGCGCAGCCAAACGTAATGGCATTTTCAGCCCCGTTCCAGTGAATCGCTATCTGCCAAAAATCTATTTATCATGACACAACAATCCAATTAAAAAGAAAACTTAAGAATTGAGAAATTTGTTACAAAGACGTTATTTAGAAAAATTCATTATCTCTCATTTTCTTCTGTGTACCTTTTTCTGCGTTTATGATTGCTTTCCCACATTTTTTAATTGCAATCTTATCTTTCTATTGAATGCTTTTTTTCGTGTTGTACGTATTTTTTATGCTCATTAAGATATGCAGTCTGGCAGTATCATAATAACTTATCTGAAAGAAAATAAGCCAATTGAAGACGTTCTCCTTCACCATCTAATAGCTTTTCGTTTATTACCGTTTATTAATATACAAACATCCGCTTAGAATCCCCTCTGGAATAAATGACGTTAGCGCGCGCTTTGGCACAAGGCTTTCTAGAGGGGTGGTGTGGCCCTGTTTCGAAGCAAAGGAACATGCTGACGAACTGACATAATTTCTAGAATTATTGGATTAGACATAAACAACATCCTGACGCTATCGCGGCCGCGTCTGGCTAGCAACAACAGAGCAACTCCCCTGCTGCAAGGGACGGGCAGGGGCCGGGCGGATGAATAGATGGATGGATGGATCTCGCAATTTAAGTTGCCATTGTGCTTCCCAGCCCCGTCTGTCATAGCCGGGATGAGACGAGGCCAGGGGGAAAGCAGTCCTTGTAATTGGTACACTCATCAGGAACATGTTTCATAATTCGCGCCAAGTAGCCTCCTCCCAGGGATAATTCTGAAAGTTCTATTCTCTCACCGAGGACGCACATTAATAACGCATTCATCCCGCAAGGCTGGATTTTTTTAAATGGGTGAATTCTGGTGCCCGACCGGGTCTGAGCTCAATGAATTGAAAGGATATCTTCTTGTGGAACGAACTGGATTTTTGTGTCCCTTTTTCCTAGTTAATTTTCACGGCTATTGTGCTTCTGGCCCTTGGCTCGTCCGAATGCAGCAAGCACAGTAAGCATTTATCGGGATCGCTTCAAGATTTATTCCCTGGCAAAGAAGGGATCAGGCGAAATCCGCTGGACTTAAAAAATTGAAAAGGATTAAGGGCCAGAGAGATTGCATCCCTGGCCATGTCATAAAATTCAGATCCTATCAAAGGGAATGAGGGAAATATTAATGAGGACGACACGTCTACTTTGATGTGGAAATTCAGGCATTTCATCGAACAACAGATGTCGACCTGATTGCACGATTACCGTTTTACGTGTCGGGTGGCTGGGAATTTTGGAACTGCTTCAAGGGAATTAATTTCATAAAAGGTTTCGATTGCTCACTTTCTCCTGGGAAGCAGTGAACGGCAGCCTTCGGACAGTCGACAGAAGCTGCACTTTTATGTTAAATGCCATTAATATTTTTTGACCTGAAACGTCCCTAAAATCACATACGGGTACCTACCATAAAAGAAATTTGGACCTTGACGAAATTCCAATGCAAATGAAAACTCTTAAGGGGGGACATCACAGTAAAATTTTCAATGTTTCGAAAAAAATTTTTTTCGCTTAAAAGGTGCTTTAGGGTCTTAACAATAATACACCAAATGATGGAATACGGCAAAAGTGTCCGAGTGCCCAAATTTTTCATTCTGCGGTTAGAGGTATATGAAATTTTCATATGGTTTCTCAGTACTTAAAACTTTAAACGCGTTTTTCTCGAAACCACTTTTTTTGAGCTCGCCGAAGACATAACTCGAGCAAATCTTTACCGATCGACTTGAAATGTTGACAGTAGCTTCGAAATATCTTTCTCCACGGAGCTACGTAGGATTTTTATTTTATATGGCTTAGTTTTTTTTTTATCGACGATTTTATGGCGTTTTTTTTGTTAAAAATTAAATTTTTTTTTCAAACATGCACCATTTTGTTAAAAATCAATATATCGAAAAAATCCTACGTAGCTCGCTAGCTGTTGTTATGTGGAAACCAAAAAAATTTGGTTTTTTCTTCCAGGTCAAAAATTAAGGAGTCTACGTCTTCGGCCATCGACACGGTTTCAAAAATAGGCGCCTTGGGGCATATGCTGCGCAGCCGCCATTTTTAAATATTTTTTATTGAAAATATTACATTTTGTACTTTTTTAGTATTGCTATAAAACCTACTTTACAGATTTTCGATTGATACTTTTATTCAGCCAAAATTAATTCCCGAAAATATGCCTATTTTTTTGTGTGCTACTGTGATGTCCCCCCTTAAGCTATTATATTTTGGTTGGTTTGGTTTTCTATGGAGATTAGGCATTAGGGTAGCAGACCGTATCTTGCAGTAATGGGGTTTCGGCACAAAAATCAATTTAGTCGCAATACCCACCTAAGGGTCTCCAATAGCATAATAATCCCACATATTTATTTGTGAGTATGTGGAGTGCACTCGTGAAGAAAGATCGTGATATTAAACGCACTTGTTATGATTCCACAAGTACGGAAAAGGAAAGGTGATTTTGTTTTAATAAGCTTCTTGCCCACCAAAAAATATTCGAAGCGTGGAATAATATTTCCCTTCGATATAATTTATGCTTTCTGTTCTAATAAGTAAATCCAAGTAGGGAGGTTGGTTTTCGATCGAGATACCCAGCCATCAGCCGCTCTGATGAGATCGAGATGACAAACATATTTTTTGGTATCCTACTTAAATTTGATGGGCAAGTAGCATCCTAAAACAAAATCATTTCTTTTCCCTACTTGTGGAAGCATAACAGGAGCGTTAAATACCACATCCTTCTTATATTAATTCGCTTAGGATCCATGTCGGTGTGGAACCACCATATATGGCACAGTTTTGAAATCCTTAGATCACTGTTCTTCACCGAAACGTACAGCCTTTGCCAAATGTATTAGGCACCCCCTGAAAATCGTACTATACAGTTTATTTGTGTAAATTAGGGGGAAATCAAACTATAGTTAGGTTTAACTTTTTGACCTTTATTCTTACTATTAATATTTTGTCGGTCCGCCCTTAGCTCTTATTACCGCAGCTTTCTTTTAGGAATTGTGCGTACAAGCTTTAGGCACTCTTCAGGAGAAATTTCATTCCACTCTTTCTGGATGACTTGTTTTAGTTCTGTTTTGGATGTGATGTTGTGCTCCCGTGTCTTCCGCTTCAGCATGCACCAAAGATGCTCAATTGGAGTAAGACCTGGCGACTGTGCAGGCTAATCTAAAAGGTCAACATTGTTTTGTTCCAAATATCGCCTACTGGTTACAGATGTGTGGCATGGCGCGTTCTCTTGTTGGAATTTTATATTGTCCGCATTAGTGTCACCGTAAATCTTCGGCAATATATAATATTTTTCGCTATTCGTGCGTCCTTCACAAATAAACATTTCACCCACTCCAAAGGACGCCATACAACCCCAAATTATCACGCTGCCCCCTCCGTATTTAACCGTTGACACGATGCATTCGGGAAGGTAAGCTTCACCTACCCTCCTCCTCACAAACGTGGAATCAGGGGTGCCGAAAACCTGAAAAATTAAAAATAATTTAACATTATTTTCAATATTTATGAAATGTTTTCACAAACGGACTGATTACGATTCCACCATTATAAGTAATTGAAATTATACAAAATAAAGCTTACCTCAAAGTTCGATTCGTCGGACCATATCACGTTATCCCAATCGGCCTCCGTCCAAGATTGATGTTTTAAGGCCCATTCAAGACGATCTTTTTTATTTTTTGCTGTGAACAATGGCTTCTTCCTAGCCTTGCAGCCTTTCAGCCCTGCCTCTACAAGTCTTCTTCTTGTGGTTCGAGCACTAATCGTTCTGCCAATCTGATCAGATAGACCAGCAGCGAGCTCAGAAGACGTTTTTTTTCCAAATTTTTGACTCTCGATTCAAATTTCTGTCTACACGTTTCGGACTGACTCTTTTTCCACCTGTTTTTTGTCTATTACTGTTTGATCCATTGTACAGAAAACGTTTATAGCACTTTGCACAGCACAACGAGAACATTTCACAGTTTTTGCAATTTCAACTTGAGATTTGCCTTCTTCATACAAAAACCGAATTCACATCCGTTCTTGCCCACTAAGTTCCCTTGTTTTAGGCATTTTCTCACTATTAGTAACCAACACTTCAAACTACGTTAAAAAACCAAAAATATTTAGGCACTTGCTTGCACTACGAGCAGTAATTGCAAACTGATTTTTTTTACAAAATCCTCAAAATTATAGATTTTCCCAACCAGACGTTTTATGGTCCTTCTAGGAAAGGGTTTATTACATTAATTACCATTTGTGATTGTTGGGAACATATTGAAAAACAAGAAAAATCTTTCTAGGAATTATTTTGTACGATACCTGCAAAAAACTAGGGTGGCTAATACTTTTGGCCAAGGCTGTATAAAACTCACATTAAAAATAAAACTCAGTTAAATGCATGTTCGTGTGAGAGATCATTTCTGGGGTTCAGGTTTGTAAATACATGGGTGCGCTCTCTCTTCTTGAGTACGGAGGCAGCGTGGATGGCTAGACCTCAAGGGTAGCTATCGCCAGCCCTACCTCGAAACTTTACTCTGACGAATAACGCAGAAAGCAACCGAGACGTTAAGTTCGGGGGAGCTGTGCTGTGATTGTTTTGTTGGGGCATTGGAGAATTGTCTGGCCCTTTGTGCGTGCCTATGTGATGAACATCCCAGTAGGACCAGCATTGATTACGGAATAGAAGTCGTAATCGCTTACTGTAGCTCCCACAGCTTCTTTTTTGCGTGAAAACACTGATTACTTTTACACAGCGTTGTCATAGGCAAGAACTGGTGCGATTGTACATTACCCGCGCATGCATTTGTGCACTAATGAATTTTACAGTGTTGGGATCGATCCCAAGCACATGCGTTCCTTCACTGATGAATGGGAATGTAAATTCATGCAGAAAAGAAGTTATAAATTACATCCGTTTCACCGCCTGAAAATTTGAAACTGCCTTTCAGAAAGGGAACGGAGGCAGTAATAAATATAAATGAACATTAGGTTGTTAATAATTTTATAATTGTAGCAGATTTTCAGGATATAATATACATAAAAACCACAAGAACAAAACAACAAAAACAACAAACAAAAAAAGACCTCTTTTTCATCCGTTCCTTTTTGAAAAAGCAATTTTAGTCTTCATATAGGGAATATTGGGTTCCAATAAAATACAAATTTAAATCATTATAAATATATTATACTCTTTAAAAATAAAAAAAAAATTGCACATTTCATTTCAATATTGCGCATTTAATTTTCACAACTTGCACTACACTTGATTGCCTGCCAACTGCTTCCGTTGCTCACGAGCGACTAACTGAACGGAAAAACGAAAACAAAAAGGAGATTCGAAAACTCACGAAGTGCACGCAGTTAGCTAGAAGCACGTTCTGTTGGTTCTTTTATCAATTACCCTTTGCATTACCATAGAACGCATTCTCATTTCCGATAAGGACACAGTTGAAATCATTGATTCTTAATTCACTGGTTGTTAAAAGTCCTACTGGGATACACGAAACACTATCACTCTTGTACTACGGTATTATTTATTTGGAAAACTATCCACTTAGTTTTATCATAGCTTAAATATTTCGCCCGCGATTTATTATTTTAACATCTTCCCCTATCACTTCCAGAATACAACCCTCATAACCGTTCTTGGCCGGACTTAAGATCCGCTAACAAATTAAATAACTGGGGCGGATTCAAATGTTCCCTCCTCCGGATTGATTTGTCAAAAGCAATCAGATATGCTTAAGCATATCGGGAATCTCTTAACTTTCGATATCTGCTTCGATTTTTACCCTTTGTCCCAGTCACTGGGTTCGACATCGCTCGGTGCATGAACCTTTTGTCGTCCAGGCAAATTAGCATTTCAGTTCCCAGTAAGTAAGCAGCAGTTTTATGGTTGACTAGCTTGCCCGGACCCGGCGTTTCCCGGGATACTATTAAATTTGTATTCCTTAATTTTATAACGCCTCCCTACTGCACCACCGCCTCTCCTATGTGACCCAGCGTTTTCCTATTTGCATAGATAGATATTTTCCAACAGTATTACTAAATTTAGTTTTCTTCATTTTACACAACCTCCTTATTGCACCCCTCTCCTATATCTCCCAGCGGGGTGGGGGTGGTCTCATATTTGGAAAATGGAATAGCAGATTCGAAATCAGTGATCCCGAAAATTCCCTAGGGCGGATTTTCAGGGAAATCCCTTGAAGTTTAACTTTTCGGTAGCCATATTGGATCCGACATCTTGAATTCCAAAATGTTCAATGCAAGCTCGAGATCTGCGACCACGAAAACCTCCAATGGCCTTTTTCATAAAGATTCCTTGAAATTGGAAAATTCGCTTCCTATACAAAACGGAAATTTCGATTTTTTCAATTTTCCGGCTTTTCCTTTGGGGTTTCCCGAATTTTGTTTTTGTTAAACCTCCCCTGTGTTATAGCGAACAAAACAAAAAAAATTATCGAAATCGGTCAAGCCGTTTTTGAGTTTTATAGAGACGTACCGTACCGCACAGCAATTCATTTTTATATATAAATATAAGATACCGGGGTTTTCAAGGACGGAGATAACGAATTTTCCAAAATCTGACCGATCCAAGTTGACCTTGGACAGATATCCAAGGTCAAAAGATACGATTTTCTCACAAATAGAAATTAATGCCACAATAACGATAGTGACGAAGACTTTGTCGAGACTAGTGACTACGAATCTCAAATGCGTGCGTTCATTCTCACGGCACCCATGAGGTAGAATGCTAGTCGTTTTTTTTACATGGTTTCCCCAGGATGACTAATCCATTATCTTCACTCCCCTAAATTTCTCCTAGAGAGATAGATAGTCTCTTGCCGTCCCATAAGTTCTGACACATAATACACTTGCTTAAATGAGAGTCAAAAAATTACGCATGAATTTTAATGTGATCGAAGCTGCTGTTTTAACTTCGGTGGGTTTTTGATCCCGCCCTCTTCTTTAGCACATTCCATTCCATGTCTTTTTGAGTGTTGTTCGCTTTACCGGAATTTATTGCTTTACTGGAAGTCCAAATCGGACTCCTTTTTCCTACTGCTTATGGAATATTTAAAGGAGAAAGTAAAGCACACATAACCAAAATATGGAGAAATTGTGGGCAGAATTAATCAAAACAGCAGCTACAAGTGGCCTCGACAAGGTTTTAGTCACAATTTGCTTGTTTTTGCAATTTTGAAGATTTGACCTTTTAACCTTGAAACTGACCATTCTCAAGGCCATTTTCCCGATTTTGCAAAACTCGTGATCTCCGACCCCAAAAACCCGGAATCAACCATAAAATTGCTGTTTTTAATTATTGGGAACTGAAATGCTGATTTGCCTGGACTATCTGAAAAATCTCGAAAACCACTGAACCGATTTTGCTCAATTTTTTTAAGTACGTGGAAACGTTTTCTCTACAATGTAACAAATGATCTTTTTGATATCTTACTTTTCCTATTTGTTATAAGCATTTGAATGGCAACTTGTATGAGCAAACTAAATTTTTTTTTCAAAATTACATTTTGTTAATTTTTGTAATTTCACAAACAAATTATGCTACATTTTAGATACTATCCTTTTCGGAATATATTAAATTTGTGATTCTGTCAGATCTCACGACTTCCCAATCCATGACCTCAGCGAGGCGCTCACGCACTTCACTGTCAACATGACAGACGTGGAAATTTTTAATTAAAATAATCCTGAATGTACATATTTTGAATAAAGCATATTGAAATAAAAGAAAACGCTGGGCTGGGATATATTCCAATTTTTCAGAAACAATTCCCCAAAATAAAGGTGTTTTTCTTAACGCTCAGGGTGGGCTCCCATCTAAATGCGAGGGAAGCATTTTTTATTATATATTATTACAATTCGTGAATGGTACAATTCACAAGATGTATAATTATTTCAGATATTTAGATATAAGGCGATAAAATAGCACAATAATCTAAACTAAACTAAATAGAGAGAAAAAGAAGAGCAAAAAAGATTAAACTAAAAATAGTAATTCAGTGAATGAAATGTTAATTAATATATGCAAGAAAAATAATCGTGATTAATATTATAGATCAGATAATATTAAATTCCAATCATAAACACGTTCGCTGACGTAATTGCAATAAGCATTAACCAGTTGATGTTGAGAGTTTTCATTGATTGAAAAAGTGATCTCTATTGATGCATATGCTATAGCATTCATTGTAAATAACTAGTAAAATACACTATTCTGAACACTTGGAAAAACACAAATAAATGAGAAAAATGCATATGTCAGTCACAAAACCAAATTTTTCTTCCTTTGCAGCTCGATAAAAGCTTACGAATCAGATCTGATCAGATCAGATCGAAATCGATTGCCGAAAGGTAAGCACAGCCTAACAACACTGGGCTAGCGTAAGACGATTCAAGCTTCGTACTTTTGCTTTGAAAACTCGGAAAGTGAGAGCGTCTTCCTCTAACTGAACTGAGTGGCACAAATGGCTCCCTCAAGTACGCTGGCTCAGTCGAATTCATGATTTTGTTCATGCGCCTTTTTGTAAGCTCGGATAAAGGGCTTAGGAGTTGAGAGGGATTGCATGGGTTTGATTGCTGATGGTTGGAACGGATCTACCTTTACGGCAGGCTCGACGGACAAGGTACGAGTTCAATTCCAAGTAGTATATACCCGAGATATACTCAATTTCAAGATATTTTAATCTGAATAAATAAATTCAAATTTAATTTAATTTGTGTATTGTGTTTTCACTCTCTTCGATTTACTAATTATGAAAAGTTTTACAAGTTAATCCAAAGGCCCATATAAGCTGGTACACCTAAATTTAAAAACTGTAATACAAAAACTCACCTTCAAAAGCTTCGAGCAACCGAGAACTGAACCAAAGTTAAATGAGGCTTCAAATCTTTTCTATATCTTGGACATAAACCCGAATAATACTTTGGGAAATATAATTAACTACAGTCGCGGCGAAAATATTTACTTTGCTATATATACTAATTATATAGGTAAGGTAACGGCAACCTAATTCGCCTCATAGATCCCAGCGACTTTAAATTGGAAATAACTTCCCGTTGCAGTGGCCGAAGCTTAGAGTAGCTTTCTGGTTTGGCATTAGCTAGCCGATGCAGGTGATGACGGGATGAAAAAAGTTACGTCAGAGAGAAATTTCTGAGCTACGGGGCCTCCATTTATAGGGTTCGTAACAAAATGGGCTTAAATTGTTGCTTCAATCAAGGTCTTGGAAAAAAAAATGTTTTCTCTGATTCCGGCGATTTTGGTATCAAACGAAAGGTGGTGCCCCCACTAGCCCAAAACACAAAAAAAACAGCCATAATCTGCCTTAACTGTCAGTTTTAGAGGTAACAAACTGAGAAACTTGAAATTTGAGTGAAACACACGCTTTCTTGCAAAATGCGACTGTGCATCCAAAAACACTCCCTGGTTGCTGAAAATTCGCCCAGCCTTACAGAACATGAGTGTCTTTAAGTGAAGTACAAAATCGGGGTAGGTCTAGAGCAAATATTTTGAGTTACAAGACCTTGATTGGAGCAGCAATTTAAGCCTATTTTGTTACGAACCCTATAAATGGAGGCCCCGCAGCTCAGATATTTCCCTCTGACGTTACTTTTTTCATCCCGTTGTCGGTCGTAGGCAATTTCGGACAGTTTCTACGCAATCTCTAAAATTTGATGTAGAAGTCAAGTGCTGATGAATCTAAGCTATAGTATCCATGTGTCCACTTTGTCGTAACTAAATTGAGTCGTATCGATATTTGGCGATACGAAAGACCTTTAGTTGACAAATTTAAAATGTCCCTTCTCCTCCCCTCTGAGATTTTTCTTATTTTAGTTTAAATCTTAGAAATTAAATCACAATGTTTAAATCACCGTTTTTAGAATAATGAATCATTTCACCACAAAGTTATTTATATGACCACAAAATATAATTTAGACTTTAGACTTCTGTATAACTAGCTCCGAATCAAAATCCGTTCAAACTATATACATTTGGTACACAAAAACTGTTCCAATCGATGTGAGTCTCGTTTTTTCAACAGACACACACACACACATATACACAGAGTTGGCCGTGGTCTTGTGGCAGTGGAACATGGCTTTGATCCAGTTTACCGGATGAAATTTTACAGGCGTGTTGCGCAAGATCTGCTGAGTCGTATAGCCATAGACTACGCGTAGTAATGTAATTTAAAATTAACCTTTCTCTGTGTTTGATCGCTTCATGATTTTTGCAATAGTTTTGTTAGTTATAATTTGAGTTGATGCGATTTTCATGCTATACAAATTATTTAAACAAATCTGCAATCTTTTTTTATCTTTTACTTTACAGGTGGCGAAGTTATTAGATGTCTACTATTAGACTGGCTCCTTAATAACTCAAATTTAAGCATTTACGTCCAGTCGATAATATCCGAGATGCGTTCAAACTAGAAATAGCAAGGAAGGTACCGGACCCATTTACAGCAATAAAGGACTTGTTAATGGACAGTTTGATAACCATCTCTACGGCACAATGCCGAAATTAGGCAAAATCGATGACGTTGCACTTAGTCCGTCAGTCATAAATGCAAAAGAAGGACCAGTAAAATATTGAAAACCCAGAATATTGCACCCTACATACATATATAAAGTAATTTAAGAACAAAATCGATTAACTTTTATTATGTCCTCCTTAATTTTCGTCATTTGGGTCGAAAACACGTTTCAGCTCTTCTCGCATGTTTTCTTCTTCAGTTAAATAGCAGGTAACAGATAGACAAAGAAGGGTCTTAACGTGTTTAAAATAGCAGTTAATCGAATAGCAACATATTCCAGGTATTTTCGAAAGGAGGTAGAGAGGCAGTTTAGACGGTCGATGTTTTTCTCATTGACAGTTGATTGAATTTTGAGCGTTTGAGGGATTTGTCGGCTTTTGGATTAAATTTTGTAGCCTTACATATACCATCCCGGGAAAATTGTTATCTTTTCAATAATTTTTAGCCTGCCGTGAAATGTTGTTGTTATGTTACCATCAAAGCTATATTATTGCTTCAGTGGTTTTTTTTCTGTTTTTCCGTACGGTGAGCAAAATGTGTTATTCAAAGGTTAAAGCTTGTAAAATTAATTAATTCGCTACGAAGTCGTTTCTCAGTCGACTACATTACATACACAAAAATTCACTGATTAGGGCTTCCGCAATTTCTCCAGCTTAATTATCGGGGCAAATTATGGGATTGTTTTTCATATTCACATAATTCCTATCTACCCCTACCGTACATAATATCTGGCCTAATCCAAAGTCATGTCCAAAAGAAATGTTTACTCAATCGTTTCGACTTTACCGTTCTTTTCCATTAATTGTTTTGATTTTCGTAATATTTTTATCGTCATGTAAATTTTTCTTGGCAACGAGAATTTTTGTCGCTCTAATGGTTCTTTCAGATTATTCTCCAATCGTTCACACCACAAAAATAAAACAAGAATAACTGTAAATTTTTTTTTTTTTTAACAAGCTTTAGTCAAATGAATTAAAAAAAAGTGATGCCACGTATGCAGCTCGTCAAACCCTTTCATTTGATATCGATATCAAGGAGGTTATGAAGAAAAAGGTAATTCGCCATTTTGGGGCGTCGGAATTATAAACGTGTGCAAAATTTCAAAGCTCTACCTTAATTAGAACTAATCGCAATTTTCATTCCAACATTTGTAGCAGACAGATAGACAACAAGCAAGTGAAATAAAAACTTGAAAAAGCATAAGTTGGAATTGCTTTGGTTTTGTTGTCTATCTGTCTGATAAAATGTTGCAAGCCAATTTGGAATCAATTTGCGTTATCTGAATAGGTTGAAACTTTGCACACGTCTAAAGGTCCGGTGACAATGCGGATTCGATGTGGTATGAAAACTCAATATACATATACACATACTATGTGACGGCAAAAGATTTCCGTTACGATGCTCTGCAGAACTAGCCGAAAAGCTAGTCTCTGGAAAACTGTAACCGAACGTGAATGTGAGAAAAGAAACACAGCACCAATTTGCTAACTTAAACTCAGGGCTGGGTAGGGGACGTCCTTCGAAATTTAGCCTCGGTGGTGCTGATAATACCCGTGACAGACGGGCAAGTTATAGTAAGAAAGGAAATGAAGTTTTCCTTTCGAAACATGCTATAGAAATAAGGGTGAAGCACAAGTGATCGGCAAGTAGCTATTTGGTCCTAAGATAGATTAAGGGGGATTTCTCCTCGAGCGGTTTACACAGCGGGCTTCACATCCTTGAAATTGCGACATATATTTCATACCTGAAGATTTTTTCAGAATTGGGGATAACAATTGGGACACAGGCAAAGAATTTCTGCATGGCCACAGATAACAAGAGGCTGTCGAGAGCTGAACGATGCTTGCCAAGCGCGCCAAAACGCGCAAAATTATCGGATTCCAGTGTTACTACCATCAGAAAAGAATTTCTTGAGGAAGAAGGAGACTTATACTATGGTCCAGGCATAGCCAATTAGCTGTAAGTTTGTGACAATTAGTGTTATTGCATTGCAAAACTTTAAACGCGTTCTTGTCGAAACAACGCTTTTTGAACTTCGGTCCCGGATTGCGTTAAATCTATTTAACCGATTCGGGTCCTTGTTAATTTAAATTAAAGTTTATACTACTCCTGGGTGCCCTATGTGAGTTTTTTTCGAAATTCGAATATTTAATATTTTTTTCCGAGCAAAAAAAAAAAAATTGAGCTTTTTTTAAAAAGTGGCGCCATTTTTTACAGAATTCGAAATTTGAAAATTTTTCAGATCAGACTACTACAGCACTCGGAATTCGGGACCAAAGTGGGACATGCATAACGGAGACCTCCCTGTTTGTGATTAGCCGAAGGCCGCCATTTTGTTTTTTTACAAAAATTAAAAATGTGAAAACATAATTGCTGTGTTCCATTGGGCTGTGTGAAGTACTCGCGAGCACTTTCCGAATGGAACGCTAATTTGTATTGTCAAGAGTAAAACATAACCATAAACTACCTAAAAGGATAAAAATTTGTCTCTGTTCGATATTTATTATGTTAAAATTTGTTACCGTATTTATTTCCATAATGATTATGTAACAATAAAAAGTTTATTTGCTTTTTTAACAACTAATTATGAACAGTACTACACAAATTTTCTGTCATATTTCATCTATCTGACCACTTAACATCCAAATCCACCTAGCGGAAAATTTTTGCGTAACTACTCAGCTCATCTACTCGCGGACAAGAGCATGAGTAGTTGCGAGTAGGTAGAAGTACTTGGGAGTACTTCACACAGCCCAATGGAACACAGCAAATATAGTCGATGTTTACTTCATTCCAAAAAAGCGCCTGTCAATACCTTTTCCCTGTTCCTCAAAAAAAAAATTGGGAAAAAAGGGTCATTTGTGAATGCTCCAGGGAGAAATCCCCCTTAAGAAAGAAAAATATTGCATGAACCTAAGAATAATTAATTCATAAAATTTCCTTTATGACATATTTCAATTTCATCCAAATCGGAATTTCATCCAATTCCTCAAAAACGGCTTGACCGATTTCGATAATTTTTTTTTGTTTTCTTCGCTGTAATACAGGGGAGGTGTAAAAAAAGAAATTTCGGAAAACCCCAAAGGAAAAGCTGGAAAATCGAAAAAATTGAAATTTCCGTTTTGTTTAAGAACTGAATTTTCCAACTTCAAGGAATCTTTATGCAAAAGGCAATTGGAGGTTTGCGGCATCGCAGATCTCGAGCTTGCATTCAAAATTTTGGAATTCAAGATGTCGGATCCAATATGGCGACCGAAAAGTTAAACTTCAAGGGATTTCCCTGAAAATCCGAACTTTTGTTTTTGGTTTGGGTTTTTGGGGTCACTGATTTTGAATCTTCCATCAAAATTTTGGAAATCAAAATGGTGGATAAATATGGCGACCGAAAAGTTATACTTCAAGGGATTTCCCTGAAAATCAGCACTAGGGAATTTTCGGGATCACTGATTTCGAATCTGCTATTCAAATGTCCAAATATGAGACCACCCCCACCCCGCTGGGAGATATAGGAGAGGGGGTACAATAAGGAAGTGGTGTAAAATGAATAAAATTAAATTTAATAATACTGTTGGAAAATATCTCAAATATGTGCAAAACGCAAATAGGAAAACGCTGGGTCACATAGGAGAGGCGCTGGTGCAGTAGGGAGGCGTTGTAAAATTAAGGAATACAAATTTAATAGTATTCTAGGAAACGCCGGGTCCGGGCCAGCTAGAAATACTATAATTTTTACACTAATTTTTTCTGCTGTAATAATTTTATTCGAAAATTTTACCTTCCGTTGGTGCGACGATTTTTCCTCGGCTTGACCATTTTGGTCTATTTATGGTTTTGTGTTTACCATAATCTCTGCCCCTAAGTTACCAAACGCCCACTCGCTTTAAAAATGTATTTATTTCGCCTTAATTTAAGTACAGTATATTTACAGGTAGCTAGTGAAAAACTTAATGAAATGTCGTCAAGACACCTGAAAAGAAGGAGCGATTCTCGCACGAGCAAAATACAAAATACGTCACATTTCGAGCACGATGAATACTATAACCATAGGGCTAAAAATGCAACAGTAAACGACACACAGTACACTACTTAACGCTTAGGGAACTAACTCTAACTTCTATCTGCGCTTGACGCAGGGTTCGCAGGTACCGGGCTTAACAAAGGACGGGTGACACTCTGGGCACTTGGCGTTCTCCCCATACCACCGCTTGCTGTTATCGCTCCGCCTTTCCGGGATTTTCACCCGAAAGGAATTAAATATGTCCGCGTGCTCATATCCTGTCCGGGCATCGTTCTCGAGTGGAAACAGGAAATCAGGGACACTCCAGTCCTTCTTTAACTTATCAATGTCGACGTCTGCAGAGTGGGGGGAAGTCTTGTCTTTGGTGTCGAAGAGTGAGTTCGGTTGTGTAGTTTGGGGCGGCTGTTGTGCAAGTATGGATCGGGGTGTTGCTGTCTTTGCCGTCACTGACCGTTGGCTCTTGTTCACGATCGGCGCTAGAAAAGGGTTGTGGGAAAAGGGCCTTGGGTGGTTCTCAGCAGTGCTGTCCACGAAACTTGTGGCTGTACTCAGGGAATCGTTGGTTTCTAGGGGGTAGTTGTCTTCTTTGCGGCCGTCAACTCCTATAGGAGGGTCCAGTTTGGGTGGCTCGAGCGAGTTGGACGGTACCTTCCATTCGTAGTAGATGGGAGGTCCTTGTGTAGTCGCTATATCGTGCGCTGCGTACTCCGAAAACGGCGGAAGGATGAGTAGGGAGGGCTTGGCGATTTCGGAGTCCTCAGATTTTGTCGTGAAGGGAGCAGGTGGGAGGAGGAGGTCCTTTCTCGGAATACCAAAGTCTGCTTCTATAGGATTCTGTGTGGATGGAGAGGTGAAGGTGCTTTCGGTTGTCGATGTAGTCCCTGTGGTTGAATCTGTCTTTTCCTCCTTTTCAGTCGTTTGTCGAGTGGCATACTTCGAAAAGTCATAGTCGTTGTGGTTAGTTGCTCTCGGTGGTGTGGTCTCTTCCTGTATCCTTACGGTAGAGACGGTGGATTGCTGGGTTGGTGGTAAAAAGGTTGTGGTTGTAGGGAACGTAGGAGGAGTTCCAGAGAACGCCTGGTTAAAGGGTCGTCCCCCAATTGTCGTTGATGATCTGCTAAATAGCGGAATTGTCGTTGATGTCGTCGGTTCTGTTGTAGTAATCTCCTCCTCCGCCGTGTAATTTTCATTCCAAATTGGATACAAGAAAGGTGGCTCATACAATTTTGACGGGGGTTTTATAGAAGGGACAATGACGTTTGATTCCGGAGATTTTTCCGGTAATCGGTCTTCAGCTGAAGCCGAAATATCTCCCGAGGAGTTGTAGTTCGAACTGAAGCTAGTACCTAAATCCACATTAGCCTCGTCCACTTCATCCATTCGACGGCTTATTACAGGAGCTTGAGATGGAGGCAGAATTAAAGAGCTTGGCCGGCTAATGTGCCACCGGGTGGAGCCGGGTTTGTTGTACTTTTCAGACTTGTAATCGATTATTTCGTTTTGAATCGAAGGCAATTGCTAAAAGATGAGGACAAATTACAATTACTGGTATGAGAAACGATTTTATTACCTTGTACTGATTTCTAAACGACTCCCCTGAATAATCAGGTGCGTAAGGTCGATCCAGCAGATCTGGGCGTGGAGTTCTAAGCTGGTTTTCCTCTTCAGGGACAAAGGGTTTGTCACGTTGACCTAAAATAACGAATGTTTTAAAAGTGGAGGGGAAAGAAATTCCAAACTTTCAAGGAAACTTTTGAATACTCAGAAATTTATTCAAAATTTTTTGATCGGTGCTTTGTAACTTCACGTTCGAAATGTAGATTATTTTTTGGATAGACACCTACCGGACAGACATCGCCCTTAAAGTACTTGAACAAGATACAGTAAACGCCCGAAAAATATTATATAAAAATATAAACGAATGCAATCAAATGAAAAAAAGCAGAGAGAAAAATCTACACAAGCTAAATGCTATGTACTTCATGGGTCTAATCTCAGGTGAGAATCTGAGATGCCAACTGGATTGAAAGAAGATCCGTGAATTGGTCGTACGAGCTCGTGCGCTGCAAATTCGCAGGATGATTGTTCCAGTGACGTGATATGTAAATGAAGTAAGAACGTTCGTATACTAAATGGTGGTGGCGAGAGATTCACAGCTTTAAATGCCTTTCAAAAACCATGAACTGTAGATCATTATACAAATCGCGAGGGCTCACAGATCTTATAAGTTTATGGATCAGGTAAGAACCTAAGGGGAGATCCACCAGGGATGCTCGAACGGGGAAAACTTGAGCATACCGCCTGAGTCCATGAACGAAACGTACGCAGTCGTTGAGTGCCACGTTCAGTCTCCTTCTGCAAACCGAATTCAAGCACGGATAGACTAAACTAACATTAGATAAAAATGAGAGTCTTCACTAGATTGGAGCGCAACGAACAAGGTAGAATACCAGCACTCAACCACAATCTACGAAGCGACCCATATATTTTTTCCAGAGTCGCCTTACGTGGTCGCAACAGCTCATAGAGGAATTAATCACAAAGCAGGAGATTTTTACACTGTCTAAAAAGGCTAGTGGCTGTCAAGTAGAGGTTTACAGGCTATCCCGGTGCGGAACCAAGTAAGCTGATTTGGCCTGGTTTAGGCGCAGAGTTCACTGCCGCCCATTCGGCAACCCTCCTTCACTCTATCAACACAGTCCTTGCTCAATCCAACCGGTTTGGCAAGATAGAGGTGCAAATCTTATTTATTTACAATTTCATCAACAATCTGATACCGACCTTTAATGTGGCTTTTCGATAAGTGGAAGTCAATATTAGGGTAATTTAAGTTGAACGAGCGGGACATTGAGGTCACAGGCTCATTAAAACCATAATTAGCACGATGGTATGAAAGGTGGAGGAAGTCACCATTTCTCAAGGTGCGAGCCTCAGAATTGATAACACCCTGCAAGCAATCGAAAGCCAAGACAGTTCTGGAGATGTTACGTCTACCCCTCAACGAGTCAAGAGAAATAAGCTTAAGTCTATCAAGATAGGGAGGCAGGGCAAGACTATTCTCCCAGGGAAGTCCATGAAGAGCAAACCGTAAGAATCTACGTTGAACGGCCTCAATACGGTTAATATGGCACTCATAAAATGGACTCCAGACCGGGCTGGCATATTCCAAAATAGGTCTCACGAAAGTGCAATACAACAGACGAGAGATGTAAGGATAATCGAACTCTTTAGACCATCTCTTGACGAAACCTAGGGTTGCATGATCCTTAAAAGAAAACGATGAGTTGAGCATAACACCCAAGTCTTTCACCTTAGTCAGTCTGCAAAGAAAATGTCCATTTATAGAGTACTCGAAAAGCTGCGTATTCCTCTTTCGGGAAAAAGACATACACGTACACTTACTGACATTAAGTGGAAGATAATTAATAGAACACCAATTATTAAAGGCGTCTAAGTCGGAGTTTAAAGCATCACAGTCACGATCGTCAGATATTATGCGAAAGATTTTAGCATCGTCGGCATAGCAAAGAATTCTCGAGTGGGTAGGGATGAAAGATACGTCATTAATGTAAATAGTAAATAGTAATGGTCCAAGATGACTACCTTGTGGCACGCCAGATGTGTTGTCAATTGAGTACGATAGTGCACCGCGAAAACGAACACGTTGGGTGCGGCCAGACAACTAGGATGCAATCCACTCAACAAAACTAACGGGGAATCCCAACCTAGTCAACTTGTAAACAAAACTATGGTGATTAATCCTATCAAAAGCTTTACTGAAGTCTGTGAAAATGCAGTCAACCTGTTTGCCGGACTCAATAGCGGATAAACAGTAATTTGTAAATTCAAGCAGATTCGTTGTAGTCGATTTTCCCTTCATAAACCCATGTTGAAAGGGTAATAAAAAGGGTTTACAGTGAAAGTGGAAAACCTTACAGACAATAGCCTCAAACAGCTTGGCAATACAACTCAACTTAGCAATAGGTCTATAGTTGGAAATATCGGATTTGCTGCCATTTTTATGCAAAGGAATAATTTCTGAAAGCTTCCATGACACTGGGAACACACCAGAACAAAGGGATAAATTAAATAAATAACGAAGAACAGAAACCAAAGTAGATCCACATCTTTTCAAAACACACGAAGGAATACCGTCCGGGCCACTCGAGAAGTTGTCAGTTAAAGTAGAGATGTGTTCAAGAATAATACTATCGTCAAGTATAAGGTCTTTAGGTTGGAGAGATGTTATGTCATCAAACAGGCTGTCAGGTGCGAACATTTTAAAAGAAACAGTATTAGACCGTCTGTTTCGTCCCAAGGAATTGTTGAGCTTCTTACAGTCTACGGAGCCACGTGCCGTAGTCAGGCGCGAAGAGATCATGTTAAGTATTTCGGCCTCTGTAGTCTCAGGATGAATTCGCGACACAAATATTGAACGGGAATATAGTGCAGGTCGTAGAGGAGAAACCTCCATCGTAAGGGAATTCATTGAATCCGCGTTCGATAGTCCCACGAGCTGCGGTACAACGTCAGCAGAGTCCACAATCGCGGGGGTGGGTCGCGAAGCTCGATGACGTCTGCGATGAGGTGGTCGATTGGGTTTTGGACGAGACTGTTCACCAATGATTGCCTTATTAGCAGAATCACACAGGGGGATGTCATGTGTGTCATGGAGATGATTCATGGGCTCACAGCTCATCGCTGGTGGGACAGGCGTACATGTGGACGCTGCAGTGTTTAATGGCCTCAGATAGGTTATTAATATAAAATGCTGAATAACAAGGGACCAAGAATTGATCTCTGTGGAACTCCGGTCATAAGTAGCAAGGCCACCACCACCAACCTCAACCTGCTGCTCTCTAATAGTAAGAAATCTTCTTATCAAAGCAGCAGAACAGTTCGAAGCAGAAAGTGGACGATAGCTTTGCAACAGCCTAGAGTGGTTAACACTGTCGAACGCCTTAGGGTCAGAATTGATAGATGGTTTTTATCAAGCGGCTTTCGGATATCAGACGTCACTTTTAAAACAGCAGTTTCGCAACTGTGCCCAGCTCGGAAACCGGACTGCCATTGAGAGATGAGTTCGTTTGAATTCAGGGGCAGCAGAATTTGCAAATTCATTAAGCGCTCAAGAACCTTGGAGAAAAAACACAAAATGCTGATAGGTCGATAGTCCGCTGGGCCGCTTGGAGATGTTATTTTTGGATGTCATACCTATTAGAAGATTAGCAGCATAGTCGCTCTCAGCCCGGGAACAGTTCACCATGTACCAGTGATCGCAGATGAGCATCCTCTGCTGGAACAGTGTTGTGTTGGGGCAGGAGTAGCTGAACTGGCGACCGAGTCCATCGCACATATGGTAAACCTGCAATTCGTTTGAGTAACACACAAATTACCTAAACGCACGAATGTTACCTGGCATCCTGTCTGGATATCGGCATAGTATCCGGCTGGCCTTCCAAGGCAGGAGAACGACGTCTTCGGGAAGACCCGGTAGGCACCCACAGTCACTTGGAGCTGCAATGAAAATCATTTTCGTAATTTAATCGGTTTCTTTTTTTCGACTCAAAAGACGTGTATATTGGCGTGTTGCTAAACAAAACAGGAAGCGGCAACATACTCGTATTGCACATTGCTCCATTGAGAAAACCTCGTGCACTCACTCCACTCCGCAGTCCACACACCGCGAGTAGGGTGTGCAAAAAAAAACAGCCATAAGTTCTCACCGCACCTGACTGGCGGTGAACGACATACCCGTAACATCAACAAGAACAAGCCCCGCAAAAAACCGACAGCCTCCGCCGCCGCCCCCCCAGACGAGCGGGCAGGTTAGTTTGCTCGCGGAATTTGCATACAATATGCGGGCTATGCTGCGCTTAAGCAATTTACTCTTCCTGCGGTTCGCAGAGGAAAGAGAAGGTTCCGTTCCCCGGTGCGTGCCGCCTTTATGCAATCCCCCGATGCAGGCGGATGGATCGCACTAGTTTGATACAAATTCCCTTCCCACCTGCGTGGTATAGACACGTGACACACGACCTGCGGTATTTCCTCATCCAGCCATCTGCCGTCATTCAGATTCGCGTTCACCTGATCGTGGGATCAGTGCCGCACCGCGCCGCCATCCGCTTTTACCTGGATGGCTGGCCCCACACCTTAATCGCGCTGTGCTTTACTTTCGCAGGCTTGAAGCGTGAATTCGCGTGCAGCGCCCCATCAATTTCAGATTCAGGTTAAGGGCAATATGTTTCCGCTTCTGATGGTGTTCTGCACAGGTAGGCGCAGCTCGCTTAGGTAGTAGAATTTTTTTTACCCTCGAAAATGCCACGAGCTTTTGGTGCTGGGGGCGTATCCGTATGCCTGTCTGGTTTATGCGGCATAATGCCACGGCTGAGTGTACTCGCGTTGTAATTTTAAACCAACATACCATAAGTGCGAGCTCCAGAGGTACGTCTTGACTTTGACTATTGCAGATCGGCTTGATGCAAATTCCTAAGACATGTAGTAGGTCTGCAACGTCGCGGTCGTCTGCTGTAACCGCAATGGGCGACAATTAGCGCCCCACGAGGTAATATAAGAGGAACTCCATGCATAACGCAAATGTCTCCTGCAGACTGTGAAAATACCACGCTTTCGGCTAATTAGAATGTCAGGTTGTGCCGAGAGAGCGATGCCCTTTCTGACCCTGCAGAGGATTTTTACACCTTCCGACTAAGAAGAGTCAGCGAGTTATGCTGTAACGGTCCCAGTCACATACCCGTAATGAGGCTACTATTTAAGGGGATTTTGAGACAAAGTAAAATGTTCGTTGTGTAGGCGGGTGGCTTACCTCTGGCTAAATAGGACTGCACGTTTTTCCTTAATTAACATTTCTGAATGGAGTTTCTGCTCGGAGCTCGAAGACATAATGGGAAAAATGTGTAAAGGTGATGGTGGAGTGGTCTAGAAGTTTTCTTAGATTTTATTACTAATTTGCTTAAGCTGCAGATAAGAATTAAAAAGAAGGAGTGTTGATGGTAAGTTCTGAACTGTTCCAACAAATCAACGACCCTTAAAATTGTCATGTGTCCTCAGCAAAAATATCTTTCTGAGGTTTGGTCACTATTTTTACATTTCATATCTCTTCACATTGGGGATACACTCAGCAATACGGTCACACGTTCGACAAGCGTGCTAAGGTGGCAAAAATATTATTTATATTTGAGTTAATTAAGGGGTTATACGCAGTTAGAATTTGCAAAATTTTCATTTTCGGAATGTACATATATTTAAGTATATTCTCTGAAAATTTGAAGTCAATCCGATAAAAATTTACAGAGATATACCTGAATTTGTATGGCCACTATGTGTAATTTTACCTATGAGTAAACTACTTCTGAAACTTTAAACGCGTTTTTCTCAAATCGGTATTTTCAAAGTCGGTGATCTCGATTTCTCAGAAATGGCTCAACCTATCGCTCTTAAATTTTTACACAATCTTCCTAGATACCGTAACTAAGGGTTACTTTGACCAAAAATATGAGCAGTTTTCACAAATCTCTCTGTGGTTTCTTTTATTATTGGCCTATTAATGTTACATTGGCTTTAATATCAACTATGAAGTATATTAAACAAATAACAATGAGCAAGTTAAAACTAAATTATGTTTAAGTGCATTATAGTTTTGTCCCAATTTTGTGTCAAAGTTGTCCTTACGGGAGGGTAACTTTGGCTTACGGTTTTTGCTTTATGAAAAAATCTGTACTATTAACTATCTTATACGAAAGAAATCATATCACAGGTTGGGAAGTTAATTGTAAGAAGGCTGTTGGCAAAGTAGAATCTAATTTTAATGCAGTTATAACACAAAATTACTAAATAATACCAAAAATGAGAGCTACCCAACAAAGTTCGCAAACGTGAATACGCGTGATTTCTCTGCCTATTCTTCTAGTACACTACAATACGCATATACATACGCAACGCAAACAAAAAGGCGGTGAGGCACGCGCCTATATTCCGAATTACTATTTTCGGTAGTAATCACAAACCTCGCTTAAGCAGTTAGGATGTGACGGGAAATTTGAACTTTGTTACAATTTGGGTTAAAGTTATCCCCCAGGGCTAAAGAAACCCGTGCTTACGGTATATTTCTCAGGTATTGAACGAAGGAATAAGATTATAAAAATATTATTACTATTTTTGTTTAACAACTTGAAGCGAAAATTTCAGTAAAAAAGAAAATTTTTTTCAAATAGACGCCATTTTGTCAAAAATCAAATTTTTATTATTCATCCATACGTTGCCAAATCCCTTTACGTCTCTTTTGTCCGACCCATCCTTGAATATGCCAGTCAGGTATAGTCTGCCACACAGACAACGTACATCAATAGAATCGAATCTGTCCAGCCCAGGTTCCATCGCTTTGCTCTCTGTGATTTACCTTGGTCCGACCACCAAAACTAGCCTCCTTATGAGAATCGACTGAAACTGATCGACTTAGAACCGCTAAGTAAGCGACGTGACTCTGCCGACATTACCTTCATACGATCAGTACCTCTCTTCCGCCCTTCCTCTCACCTCACCAATTATGGCTTTTCGAACCAATTCAAGGATGATCCGTAAAGCCAATTCCACACCTTCGTTCGACTTTCACCTAACCAAGTCCTCCTTTAAGATAGTCCCTAATGGTCCGTCCCCTTTCTTAAGTTCTTATGTTTGTATGTATGCATGTTTGTATAGCTTTTATTAAGCTGATTTAAATAAATATAGCTCCCAAATTATCTAGGAGCCTAAATTTTGTTGATAAGTGCAACCCTTATTTCGTGACTCTTATTGATTTCTCAGAGTGAAGTTCCTGTAGTCTGCGGTATGAAATAATTGCTGGGGTCAAATCTGCATCCGGTTTCTTGGTATGAGTGCAACTCTAATTTCGATAAGCTCTGATCGAACAATCGACTGGGCACGACTTAATAAGAACTAGCCAGTCGTTCCAGTCCGGTTGTATCTACAAACTACAAATTGTTATTTGAGCGAAAATGTCCATAAATAACCATCAACGAGATAATTTTCCATGTGACCTTGGATTATTTCATCGCAGCTGTATTCGCATTTCACTTGTGTTTCTCAGGCCACATCATCCACATTAAGCGTCTTCGTGGTGCGAACAAATATTGAAATATCGCTGACTCGCCGCGGTTATATGTACGTCTAACGTTGGTATCTCACAGATCGCAATTGCCAGCTTCTTATGGGGATGCCATGGAAATTCCGGAGCGTGATGTTTTTTCTACACACCTTGCCGTATTGGGTAGCGGCACTAGAAAAACATTGCACCGCTTTGTACAACTTTAAGGTCAATGTCAATGACTCCGCAAAATTTTGAACTATTTCGCGCTTGGTGGACCCATTTGTCCAAACCTGTCCGTGGCTGTGAAAGTGTTAACAAATTAATTTTCTTGTTGTTTTTTACAACTGGAATGGTAAATGGCTCATAATTTTAAATTTTAACCAAACATTTGGAACTTGAAAATTAGGGAAAAAATCACAAGTTGTCTATGGCGAAATACTATAGGCGTCACGTTGAGCAAGAAGTCGAAGAAATCTCATTAGTGGCCAAAGTCTCTGAATATTCGATGACTGCAAAAAGAGCAGGACTGCCGCAAATCCTAGCAACAGGTTGCGACAGCTGAGCTATCCCGTGTTGCTGACCACAGCCGTTATGCAATCGATATGTTTTCGATGCTTCATAAATATCCCCCGTGCAGCAGTTTGGTGTGCGGTCAGGAAGCTGCCTAGGTACACTCTCATTATTATCAATTACTTAACCGTTTCCCTCGTTCTATCAGTCCGCCGCAGATAAGCTCCCATTACAGCGAGAAGATACGTTTGAATCAATTAGAGATCCGACGCGGCGTTACATAAGTAGCTCCCAGCGTGGTTTTGATTGATAGAAAAAAAAATTTCAAAGAAATTCAGAGGCTTAGAAACAAGTAGTAGATTGCCCTTGGGCAAGTGCATTTCGTGGATACTTTGAGAAACTTGTGGAAAATGATATTCACGGGGTACCCATGTGAGACACGAATTGGTCCCCTGTTTGGTGGCAGGTACCTAATAGCTGGTGGCCGGTAGAAAGTGAAAAGGTAAATTTAGAAATGTTGAGTAAACCCACAGGGTATGGCACGGTGAATTTGATTTGGGTAGCGAATTAGGTGATTATTAGGTTGCACAATGACTAGACGGATTTTTCGAATATTCATTAAAAATTAAAGAATAAAGGTAAATATTGTGAAGGACACTGACAAAGTCGTAACCTTCTAATGAAATAATTAATTAGGCTTAAAATTCCTCTGATTTAGGTCGGTCAGTACAATATCGGTACGGCACGGAATGTAATGGAGTTAAAAAATATTATTATACTTAAATGTCAGTGGAGCATGTGAGATAGATGTACGAGTTCAGTATCAGGTCGTGTTATTATTTTGAAAGTACTTAAGTGAATAGACCTAGACCTCAAATAACAAAGAAAAAATTTGTATTGCAAAAAAAAACGTACCAAATTCGGAATAAAAGTAAGGTTTGCAAAATATTGTTGTAGTGGTAGTTACAAATATTGGCACATTACAATATTTAATTCTTTCTGTGATATTTATTTTCAAATTAAAATAAGTTAGGATTTAGTACAATAGTTTTCCAACAATGATTTCTCTAGTTCGTATTATCATAAAATACAAAATGTGTACGCCATATACAAAAGCGTGTAATAAATAATATTAGCAGCAACCTATAACGTTTTGTAAAATACAAAAGGTTCGATTTTTTAAGCGGTGTAATGAAAAATTTCTAAGAAAATTAAAGTATTCGTTCGTAAATTTCATAATTGCGTCGCAATCACAAAACTTTATAAACTTTTCTTTTGGTAGACAATTTACCAACACTTCATAGAAGTACGCACTGATTTCACAATTTTTCGGTGAGTTTACGAAATTTACGACGATAATTGACTAGACCGCTTCTTCTCTTCAAATATATTTGTCTCGATAATAAACACAATAAAACCGTTATAAAGTGTTTATTTGTTTCCTTGATCTTTTATTTTTAGGTAAGTAAAAATAAGAAAATTTGAAGGCCTATTCCAAGATCAGTCATATATACAAGGTGGCGCAAAAGTCATCACGTTATCGGAAGATGCTTTAATTTTTGCGAATGGCGGCAGATGTCTGCTTTAAGATTTTTGAAGTAAACAGATACAAAATACACGGCAAGAATACACAGTTGTTGTCGCAGCGTGAATTTAAGCGCAGATTTTCCGGTCGTCCGACACTTACAAAATAAAGACAGTGCATCAACTGTTAGCCGTTAACTGCCAAGACATCCTGAATCTGTGGAGATCGCCCGATTTAACCATTCTAGACTTACTTTTGTGGGGCGGAGAAGTCAAAATTCAAAGCTGCCAAAAACTTAAAACTTCAAAAGATTGTCGTGAAAATCAACATTGGAATAGAAATAAGGAGTTTGGGGGTTTATTATACCGTGCGAAGCCGGGATTTTCAGCTGGTTGTTAAAAAAAATATGCACTGGAACGACTCCATATAATCATAAAATCCCGACGTTTTGACTGACACCGTGCTATCGATTTCCTTATTCACAGAACGATCATGGAAATATTACATCAGTTGTGCGTAATTTGCCCTTACCGTGTTTAGATATTTTATGCGTATTACCCATCTATAAAATAGAGATACAGATGTATATAAAATAAATCTGAATCATGATTCAATGCGAAAATGTCGCGATATGATAAGGATATAATAATTGTACCATCAGATATCGATTAATTAATAGAACCCAAAACCGTACCTGTGCCTGTGCCGTCTCAAATATTTGACACAGCGATTTGTTTTATAGATGATATTCCGGACATATAAACATGTTTCCGTCATGCGATAACGAGTTGAAACAAAGTGTAATGGACACGGAATAATGTCCTCTTCGAGAATATTCAAAAATGCCGCGATTTACACTGATCTAAGTTAATGGCACAGCGGGATAGTTGGTGGTGCAGGGATGAGGCGACCGTTGTATCGTAATACACTTTCTCTACCGTACCCATATTATACAGAATGTATCGTATAGAGCATGCCAAAATGATAGGGGTGACAGATCTCACTTAATCGAACAAAAAATCCTGCCACACGATGAGGGAGTGGAGTTCCAACCGTTTTCGAGTTACAGAGGGTGATTCATAAATTCGGGATTCAGATTTTTTAATATTCTGCAAACGGTTTTCTAGGTATAATTTTGTATATCCTTTCTCTACCTAGACGTATTGTACCTCCGTGGAAAGGCAATAAGATGAGCAATTCAATAAAAATAAAAAAGGAGTGCAATAATTACATGAATTTCAGAGAAAATGTGGGACCTCCAGTGGTAGAGGGAGATTAACAGTGGTAGCCTTTGTAAGAATCCCCTTAAGAGAGTAGTATAGCGTATATTTGATGTCTCTGCATTAATTATATCAAAAGATAAAAATTAAATAATAATATGCATCCCGGATTTATGAATCACCCTGCAATTATAAAATGATTGGGATTCCCCCCCTCAACCTTCATCGCATACGGTTTTTTATTCGTCTAGGTGGGATCTATCACCCCTTTCTTTTTGGCATGCGCTGTACGATACACCCTGTATGCTGGGCCTTTTGGTGGTTGCTCCACCGAAGAATTACCTACAAGATGCAAGAAGTTTCATATATAGTGGCCCGTCCGTTCTCGAGTTATTCATATTCTTATCCATATGTTGGAAAATATGTACATACATATATGTAAATGGGTCAAATTGATTGAAGTCGGATAAAAAACGATTTTATTTCTTTTGCTTTTTGACGATTTCGGACTACTGTAGGTACGCTGCAATTTTGAAACGAATAAAGACAAGCATGACCATTTTATAACAGTTTTAATGAATCAATTTGTATGAATTAGCAGCCGTAAAAGTTGTCAGTTTTCTCATAACCGTGTCAATTTTGATTTCAATTTGCTAATAAATTAAAATCATCATTCAGCAGACCTTGTTTCTAATGGGAAAAACCTTCGAAAGTCATAAAAAGATCCAATCATACTCAAAACTAACTAGTAGGTACGTGATATTACACAAATCATAATCTTTGGAGCTGCAACTACATTGGAAAATTATAGCTTAGACATCATCACAAATTTCACAGAAATTAAAAATTGTAATTTATTCAAAATTTAAAGGTTCACCAGAAGTCTCTTTAATTTATTTCTTGTCTGGCGTGAAAATGCTATCAGCAGGATTTGCATTTGTTTAGTTTTATTCATCTCCATTCAAGCAAATCAACAGTTTATTTCGAAACACATATTTTAAGATTATACTACTGAAAGTGATTTGATGGTAAACATATTCAAGGAAAAGACGGTGCGAGGAGGTACTTTCCATTACCAGAAATTGAAATTCCAAATAAATCCGTGAGAGTCAACGAAAGCAATAAATCCTCCGACTACGCACAATTAAAAGTGCAAAAGAATGAAATAAATAAACGCGGAGGAAGTGCGATGCCTATTAATTGCCAGTTGCGCAACCGTGCGACCGATCCAGGGACAAACTATATGTATTTGCTCTTCGAGGATAAGAAAAGCGTTCGCTAAGTGTCCATAAGCTGCGAGACGACTGCTGCATTAAAGATGAAGGCGCCATTAGGTAACTCGGACACCACCGGAGGTGCGGGGGTAATGTCGGCGCGATGATGCGACTAGCAGGCTAGATTAATTCGCAGCGCATCGAGGTTAATGGAGTAGACTTCAAAGTGGTTTAGATGCCTCGGCTCCGAAGAAGATCACGCCGACGGAGCACAGCACTCGGTCAAGTACTAATTTGGCGTCTCGTGACAGCTGTAAATTTCAATAAGATCTTAACGTGCAAGACATTAGCCGACTAAAGAGTAGTTCATCGTGCCAGCATCACTTCGCGAAGGAGAGATAATATTAGCGTGACCTTGAGCGTACGGAGCTGCTCGTGTTTGTGCAACTACTGGAATTTATGCAAAACGCGAAAAAGTGTAACAATTACCTTTCGTTGTTTATGCAACTACGTGGGCACGCTCACTTTCGTTTGATAAATGGAATTACACGCGGGAGAAATTGTGCGCTTTTTTTCCCGCGCGATCTTAATCTCGCTCATGGGGGAAAATGACCTTTCCAGCTCTTGACTATTCGCTCCTCGCTTTACATAAGGTTGAGGCTTTTTCCGGTGCTTTTGAAAACAACAATTACCCAGCAGCGTATCATTTATAACCATTCGGATCTCAAGACGTATTTAGCGGTGCTAGCCACTCACAAAAGTTTTTTTTTGCCGTGCTCGCGCCATGTATCGGCTGCGCAGGTAATAATGCATTTCTCTGCACCTTCACTTTATTGTTTCGTGATTGAGCGGCTGCTATGTGTGATTAAACACGTGAAACCGCCGCAATTTTGTCGGCATACGATACAACAGTGCTGTAATGAGGCTGCTTTGTTGTGACTCTCGCACGTCTCATGCATTGCGGGCGGGAAAGATACAAGAAGGCACCCGAAGTCGTCTTAATTGTGGACAATCCCCAGCACCTATGAATCTGGTGATGCTGTGCGTTGGCCGGTTAAACGAGACACAAAAGTGAAAAACTTGTTCACATTCCGGCAAGAAAGCAGGCGATCAGTGTTAACACCTCGAAAATATCTTAGGAAGTCATCTGGCCTGATGAGGTGATTAAGGCGATACACCCAGACTTTGATGAGGGTCTACCGCAATGAATTTCCAATTAGTGTCCAGTTCCGAAAGTTATATCTTGTAAGCACTCGAACTTGACCATTGGGCTGCAGGCAGAGATTGGTGGGTTTTGAAGCCGTTAGTAACCCAGTGTGCGGGGTTCGAGTTCAAGCAGTATACGGAAGATGTTGCGATTGTGGGTTTTATTTTATTAACTGCTAGCCTAAAAGCAATCAGTGCAATATTGCAAATTTTGAACCGTTTCACAACCTTTTCACCTTTTCTGAATAATAAGAATTTCTGAAGTCTTCTGATGTCCTTGATTTTAATTGCAAACATTTTTTTTAATTTTTTTCATGGGTGAGGCTACGAAGATCGATGAACGGAACCTATCACTTCTTTAATTACTTTTTTGCAAACTTTCTGCTCCCCGAAAAAAGGCAATTAGAAAAGAAAATTAAACAAAATAAAAAAAACAATTAAAGGAAAGTGTCGTACAGCCAACCTGCTGGAATTTTCTAAATATAACATAATAGTTATACAAGCAGTTACACAGACCCTAACAATTTCGTGTCAGGACTCTTTTTTTATCTCATTTTTAGATATTTTTTTGGACTCTATTCGCCAATTGGTTTGAATCACCTCTGTCTAACCGCAAATAGAGAGTTAAATTTAATGATTAATTTTCTTGATACGATTCATCACACTTCAGGCATACCACAGGGAAATTATCTGGGTCACTGCTATTCATCTTTTGCCACAGTGATATATCGGAGGTATTGTGTCACTCGAGATTTCTATATTTTTTAATTCAAATATCTACGGTTGTACTTTATTCAACATAACTATATTCCTCGATTAGTAAAATGTCGCATGTAATAAATAGAATAGGCTGTATCAAGGTGCCCGCTCGGGCACCGTGCTGATAGAAAAAACAAATTTTCACGTGCGTCATATTATTTATTTTTGTTGCTCATGGATGTATATATACAGCTATCATGGCTGTGAAATCTAATGCTTGTGGTCTTGACGATCTTCATCCTAAATTCATTAAAATCCTTCTACCTATAATTCTACCTTTTCTCACCCATCTTTTTAACACCGCTTGCTGACCTCCACTTTCCCATCTTCTTGGAAATTGAGTAAGGTCATTCCAATTCCTAAAAAGACCACTAACCCCCCTGAGTTCCGGTCTATATAGGCATATCATTCCTTTCCTCTCAAAGTCCTTTGAGAAATTACTTCATAAGCAGCTATTTACTTTCCTTAGCGATCATAACTTTTTATCTTCATCTATATCGGACTTCCGTCCTAAGCATAGCTGCACTACTGCATTACTTAAAATTTCTGATAACATCCGGTATGCCCTAGATAACGACGATCCCACCACACTCGTTTTACTTGACTTCTCCAAGGCCTTCGATAAAGTTTTCATACAGCTCTTCTAAATAAACTATACACAAAGTTTAATATGTGTGTCCCTGCCTACAAACTTCTTTGGTCATATCTCTGCCAGCGACAGCAGAAAGTCTCCCTAAACGTAAAATCCTCCCTTTTTCTCTCGGTCCCCAGTGGCGTGTCCCAAGGGTCTATTTTGGGACCTCTGCTGTTTTCAATTTTTATTAATGACGTCCCATCAGTGATACATGAGTGCTCATTTCATATGTATGCTGACGACGTTCAGTTATATTTGGCTGGTCCTCTTGAATCGCTGGTGGATCTGAGGCTCGAATCAATGAAGATTTGGAGCGGATCTCTCAATGGGCCATAGGCAATTACTTTACCCTAAATGCTTCAAAATCTAATGCTATATGTATTTATCGAAGACAGCTTGATTCGTCCATTCTCCCTACCATTCATATTAATACGAACGTCATACCCTACTGTAAGTCAGCTAGGAACTTGGGTATTATATTCAATTGCACACTTAACTGGCCTGATCACATTAACAGCGTTATAGGTAAAGTTTATGGGACCCTTCGACAGTTATGTGTTTCTGCACCGTGTACTCCCCAGAATACCAAACTGCTTCTTGTTCGGTCGCTCATTATTCCATTGCTAACTTTCGGGTGCGAAATTTTTTGCGGGCTTGACGCCGCTTCCTTGCATAAACTAAATATTGCTTTTAACTCATGTCTCGGATCATGTGGGGTCAATCTTGGGATGTGGCTTGATTGCTTACTTAAACTTCCGGACTGCCCTCTTTCTCCGAAATCTTCTTGTCTTCAAACAACCTGGTTGTCTTGTTGAAAAACTTAGTTTATCCCGATCCTCTCGAACTATTTCGATATCGTTCCACAGAACGACAGTTCTTCATACAACCCATCAGACTCTGGAATCACCTGCCCATTGATTTGAGAAGGAGTAGTAGCAGTCGATATTTTCCTGAAAAACTTGTCGACCACTTTAAAGCCTTTTAAATTCACGTGAAAAGCAAGCATTTTCCCCGTTTACTTTACTTATGTATCATACATTAATATTCCAACTTTGTTTTTGAATTTTGCTATCTCATCGTCTTCTCAAGTTTCCTGCCACATATTTATAAGATATTATCTTAATTGTGTAGAGGTTAACTTCAAATAAAGAAATAAAAATAAATAAATAAACAAAGACTTGTTTAATCAAATCAATGATAGGTTTATCTGATTGATAGCAGAGAAAAGGTCGTCAGCGAACTGAAGAATGTTCAACATTTTTCTTATAAGAATCTTTTCATATACCCCCTACGTAACACTTAATTTCTGCTGGCACCCGGACTTATCACATAGTCAACTAGGGAAGACTTTTCGACTTTGGTTTGAAGAGACGCAAGTTCGAACCCTGTATATAAAAAACTACATTTTATGAATTTTTATGCAATTATTATTTATTCACGAGCTAGCCGCTTGGTATGGAGAAATTATTAAACAATATGTATTGTCACAACATATGTTAGTTAGATTACGAGAATGGTTTATAGTTAGGTGTGGGTCTGATAGGCATCTGCGCAGTCTAACTTCTATACCACTTGACCTATGCCCGCAAAGGTACATGACACCCGACAGGAGTGTCGACATGATTGAATTTCGCCAGTATGTTCACGCTAGCATGTATGGATCAAATGAAGAACAACACGCTGCATTATTTCTAACTGATCTCTTGAACCGTGAAAATATCCTTAGAAATATTGTTATATGTAAAGTACGTTATACTACGCCATGTTTGAATGTCGCGAAAGAACTATGTACTGTCCTTGCAATATCAGTTGGTGGTGCAGAAAAATTGCTGTAACACTGTAATACTTCAGAAAACACGAAAAGCCGAAGTGGTATATATTCCATCAATTTTGGCGAAACAGCTTTCTTAAACTGTTTAAAATTCAGAATGGTGTAATTTCAAAAATTGCCAAATATTCCACTAAAAGTATAGCGACCTCAAAACTTAAGAGTGCAGGCCGTTATTACAACGTCGGGTGTGCAATATCTCATCACGGACTTCTTGAGAATGGGTAGGTACTATAGAGGTATGATACGAGACAAAATTATCTGGCTCGAAATTGATGACTTACACGTTACGAGAATATCCTGACCTTACAAAGCTGAAGGGGTTTATACATATATTGCTTCTTCAGCAGCATTGAGTCGCACCACACGTATGACAAAAGATATAGATCCAGTGCCGAACCGAGTACAAATTTTTTGAGGAGTTCGATTTTCGGAATTTTATTCGTCTCGGACGAATTAAAGAAGCAAACCTGTCTAAAAACAAGTTAATCTAAGGAAAGGTCAAAATTTAAAAAAACGGGGAGTTTGCATAACAAGAGATGAATATACATGTTCCCAAAATGACTTTGGCGGGTCGATTATAGATACAGTAGGGGAATTTTTAAGGGGGTTTTAGGTTTTGGTTGTTTCCATAATCACCATTTAAACTGCCGCATATTGACGCATAACGACTTTGGTGACATTCGGGGAGAGTTGAAACCCCTAAAAAATCCCCAACATACATTTATAAGAAAAACGTGACGCCTGCTAAACAACGTCCTGAAATAATAAATCTAAGAAATACTCCATAAATTGACAAAACAAAAAGACTGATATAACAAAAAATATCTAAGAACCAATGATTCTCTTTAAAACTATCAACAACCCTCTTTTAGAGAAATTTAAAAATTTCAATCGTACGCAGAACAAGTTCTTAGAGGAAGGAGCCCACAAAGGTATAGAAGGATACCGCGAGAGGAAAGCAGAATTACATATATTTTAAAGTATTTCAAGCCTGACCATCTAACAGTAAAATAGGCCTGTTCGGAACCCTGCTAGTACTGCCAAAAAATACTTTTAATTGACACAATAAAATAAAGAATTTTTTAAATTAAATGATAAAATAACAATAAAAGTTGAATATAAGAGAACATCATTTATCGTACCTACAATTTGTTTGCTGTGGCCTTTATTTTGACGCAATAAAATGACGAATTGTCAAATACAATTGATAAAATAATAGCAATGAAAATGGAAAATGAGATAAAAAGATCAAGTCCATAATTTCAGTGATATCAGGTTTCAACAAGACGGCGCTACTAGCTATACAGCACATGACATATTGAGAAATCATTTGGGGTTATATACGTGAAGTCTAAAGTCTACGCATGTAAGCCAGTTAAGATTAATGCCTTGGAAGTCAACATTACTCCCGTTATTGGCCAGATTCCAGTCGTAGTGCTTGAACAAGTGGTTCAAAATTGGACTTATATAGAGTAGCTACGACAAACATTTGAATGAAATAATGTTCAAACAATAAATGATTCGATTGTATTTTCGGTTCCTCACAAAGTTTTCACCATCGCATTCAATTATTTCAAAATATTTTCCTGAACCTCACGATGAATTACTCTTTACAGAGGTAATCCTCAGTATTCAACTCCAGCACGGAGGCACAAGCACAATGTAATAGGCCCGGTGGCTGTTAATATTTTTTTGATCGTTACCAGCTGGCTTAGAGTAATTTTTGTGGCCGTTTGGAATCAAAGGCGCTTCACAGACTGACCTTAACTAGAATCTTCTTAACTACCATGGCTAAACCTGTGTGTGGCCTCGGTAATTGCTCGAACATGCGCAACCGTCTTATTATCACAAGATCAGGCAAAGAGCTAATTAACTCCTGGCCGGGCCGGTATAAATCACACATGTAGGGTGCATCATTTGTCTAGATTACGAACTCAGTTGCCAGCCATGCGGAGTTGGCAGGCCAGACCTCGACCATGATTTCTCCTCAGACGATCACCTCAATGTCACCGGTCGGGATTTATTGCATAATTCGAGATCTGCACCAGTGTTTATTTCCCTGTGAGTTCCTAAGGTGAAAATTATTAAACAATTTTCTCTGGTGCTCCACGATTATAGGAGATTTCATTATCTAATTGGCACCACAGTGGCTGTGGACTCGTGGGGCTCCAAGTCTCCCTTTGGCATTGGATTACCCATCAATCACACAAAAGTTCCGCTGATCGTTGAATGCCAGCCGTGTTAAGTTCCAATTACGCGAAGAAATTTTAATTGAGCTAAGTAAGCGATGGCAGATTGAGTGGCGGCGGAACAGTGGTTTGCATTTAAAGGCTGACTGAGGATCGGCACAGTACGCGCAGCTGAAGATCGGTAACGTCTTAAGCCGCAATTCATCTACGTAAATAAATTGTAATTGTTGCGGACTTGCATGAGGGAATCACGTTTTTTCGCCTAATTGCTATTTGGTAAATAAACCTGATTTGTGGGTGGACGACGGGAAAGGGGGTTAATGCCAGCAGCTGTGCTGTGGTTTGCTTGTAAACACCAGGAAATGAATTTTTTGGTACTTTTGTAATTTCCACGTGAAAGTTGGACATGAATGTCTCTCTTGGATTTACAAGAGGCGATTATGACCGATGTCTCATGTGACAGGGACAAACGTGCCACCTGACAGGTGTGACTACTCCGTTTGTTAAAAAAATATTTGTGTCATAAAAGAGTCATTTTTAAAAGTGCCTCTTAATAGAGTTGTTGCAATACGTCTTCAGTTGATTGATGACCAGACAGTCGCAAGCGATGGAAAAACGAAAAACAAAAACTGGTAAGTCGAGGTGGACACCACACGCCACTTGTAATCAAAATATGCGCATAATTGCGCTGATGCAACGAAATTTGATTCGCAATTAATAAAAACTACTGATCCTAAGAAAAATGGATTGAAGCTCTGAAACCGAGACAATATGGCCTAGATGGCTGGTCTGACCATGACCACGCCTCTGGGATTTTGCCTTTTTATCATTTTTTGAGATGTTTTTTTGGAAAGTCCAATTACCTACTTGAAGGTGGCAAATGAAGTGAAACAAATTGACGAGAAAAGCTGTGTATAAATCAAAACGGTGAAATAAATCTTTCGAGTCAAAAGCTATCAAGCGAGAAGGTCTTCTTCCGATTCCGGGACGGCCCTAATCATCGTGCTGCTGAGAAAAACGCGGTGGTCATTGCCACTGGGGAGCACATTTGGCACCGCCTCGAGCTGTTCACTAACTGAATACCACAATTTTGGTGATCAATTGCAGAAATACTGCAGATAGCCATCACCTCGCTCATTAGCCGGTAAAGGCAGCACTTAATTTGAATTATTAGTCAATTCATTCAACTACCGCGATACCTACACAACATCGCAGACCTCTGCGGCATCAATCATTCTTCGCGCATCTCAACGCAGATCTTTTTCCCAAAATGATGAATGACTGCGAAAAGTGAAATTAATTGCGTCAGTTGTCTGCGGACTGATAAGAACCCCCACAAATCCTTTGAATTGTCTCTTGACACATTTTTTTAAACAATTACTGCGCCTAGCCCGTCAGGCGAATTATCGGAGCCCCTTAATTGGTGCTAGACACGAAACCATTTATAACCCCAGTCCCCAGAGTTGTACCTGGACCTATAAGCACACCGGGAGCGTAAGAGATCTCAGGCTCCCGATAAAGTCTGTCGAATTTTATGCATTCAACGAATACGCGTTGCACGTCATCGCTTTGCGCGCATGCGGACACGATTTTATCCGCGGCACATACAAATATGGTCAGACGCCGCCAGAGACAGCCGGATGGAATTTTCACAAGAGATGCGGAAAATTAATCACTCCCATCCGCACCGCGCTAAGGAACATGCCGCCTTTATCTTTACGTTTCCATCACGACGAGGGCTCGATGTGGCGCTAAAGGTATGAAATTCACACAAAACGCAACTCTCCGTTCGCCGGGGGGGATTTTGGGGCCAAACCAAACACACGTTCATGCTGACCAGGCCAAACCAGACAAGGATACGGTCGTGGTGGACAGGTCAAGAGATTTTTCGAAAGATTTAAGATGACAGAAGTGATGTTACACAATTTTGCAAATCATAGACAGACTCGCTTAATGAGACGAGAATTTCCGTAGTTATGATTGACCAAGCGCAGAATACGGCTGAGTTACGACGTTTCATTAAAATGCGGTGTTTCTGTGAAGGCGTCAGGTTGCCTAGCAATGGGCAGTCGGCATAATTTTATAGAGTGGTTTGACTGCGGGGAAAAGGATTTTACAAATTGCAATGACAACGTGTTTTCAGCACTTTTAGGAATGGTTGCCAAAGAGCCTCTTATCCAGAGGTTGTAAAATAGTAAAATTAAATAAATAATATTGTAAACAAAAACCAAGAAGAAAAGAATTTACAACTTCCTCGTTTCATAGCCTGTGTTGATGGTTAAGATAATAGCAAAAGCTTGCATTCAATCTGTGTGAATAGGTGAGAATGTGTACTAGGTATGTGTATTTGTTCATTCGAATCGGATAATTTTTCGCGGAGAACGTTTGGAAAACTATTCAAATTGTTAGACTTTCAGGTGATCTCTTCACTTTTTAAGTGAAACTTCTTTAAGTGTGGTAGAGTAAGTTCGATTCCTGCGACTGTGTGTAACAAAGCGTTGCATCGCTGTAACAAAAGGCTGCATTGTCAAAGTGTAATAGCGCAGTGTAACTTGAACGGATTTCTGTGTAAATTAATATATAGGGTTTTTCAGGGTCGCTGATCCCGAATCTGCCATCGATAATTGGAAATTCAAGATGGCGGATCCATATTGTGACTGAAAATTCTTAACTTCAAAGCATTGCTGTGTGATACTTATACATATTTACTTGCATTTGTTCTTGTGCATACTTGTAAATTTTGTGGTGCAATCTGAATTTTGCGTAGAACTTACATATATATAATAATATAATATACGACCACATTTTTTACTACGAGTTCACCTGCATAAATAACTCAGTAAAATTAAAAAATATAATACAGAAAGACAGGACCAATTTGTCTGCCTAAACCGGGGGAAAATTATTAAAATTTATTGTCTCAATGAATACGTACTTATTTTGTATTAACCTTTCAATTAAAAAAAAACCGTTCACAAGTTGGGTGCTCCACTAACCAAAGATGCGAAACAGTAAATGCTATTAAACAAGTTTTGGATTTGTCTAAGCGAAATTCAAACGAAATTCTTTTCACGTTCCATACAATTCCAAAACATGGATTTATTGCTACTAACCTGAAATAGCCAAAACAGTAAGATAAAACCGGTGCAGTCGCGCCCAAGAAAAAAATTATTTCAAAAGCAAAAAAATTTTATGGGCTGGCTTCAGTGATGCTCGAGTGACATAATCTTTTGTAGATACTTTTTAAGGTATAGACAAATGATTGGGATATCGTTCACACATTTACGAGACTATTTGAAGTATGAAATATAAAGAAAACACCCACATTTGTCAAAAAATAAATTTTCATCAGGTCAATGCACCGGTCCATTGTCACACAATTGTTGCAACAAAATTCAGGGAATTACTCTACCAAATATTTTTAAGTCGCAGCGTTATCTATATATTTGACACACTGCGTTTATAGTTGGTCTCCAAATTACTGTATATTGTTTTACTAAAAATGAACGGTTTCACTTGCAACCACCCTATACTTTTGGTAATAATAAGTGTGGGGCTAATCCCCTACCCACATTTTCAGGAATATCTTGAAAAACAAATACTGAGCAAAACATCGAATGAAGTGGTTCCGAAAATAGCAAAATAGAGCATTCACTATTGACAACTTAGGTACACAGCAACGCTATACGATCACTCACCTGATCAGAATCGTCAGATTGACACCAGCCCAAGCTTATCGCTGTCAGCCAAATTATCAAAGTCCTGCATAGTCTGCACCTGTCCATTTTTGTTACGTACAGCTAATCTAAAAATAAAAATTAAAACAAAATACAATCTTACAGTTATCTTTGAAACAAATTTATCGAAAACGATTCATTAAGAAGGAAGACTACTGCTTTTAGTGAATTTGTTTTCATAACTTAATTTATGTAAATATAAAGATTGTGGTATTGGATATTGGTATATGTAATTTGTACTATATTCACATTAATTTGTATTGGAAAATAGTTAAAATTTGTCGACATATTAAATACAACGTGGAGATCTATAAGAAATTCTCCCCTAGAAAATGAGTTATAGCATAGATGAAAAAGAACTATGTATGTATATAGATATCGGATGGCATACAAGAGCCGAGGATAAAGATAGAGACATTCCGGAATGGACCCGCCATGTTTCAAAGTACGCTGAGAACACATGTTGCCTTATCGACAATTTTGTATACATTTGGTCGACACCCTCGACGTATTTGCTGCTCTCTGAAACAGGAATGATGACAGCCACATGCATAGAGCAGCGAATATGTATGTCGATCGACGCGTATTAGCCCGCATCTGCTGTGTTGAGGGCGACATTTGTTCTCAGCATACACTGATACGGGATTAGGACTGGAATGAGACGGAACAATTTTTTAGTCGAAATAGAATCTTATGTGAGACTGAAAATTGTATAAAATACTAGCTTGCCCGGACCCGGCGTTTCCCGGGATGCTATTAGATTTGTATTCTTTAATTTTACAACGCCTCCCTACTACAGCACCGCCTCTCCTATGTGACCCAGCGTATTCCTATTTGCGTTTTGCACACGTTTTAGATATTTTCCAATAGTATTATTAAATTTAGTTTTCTTCATTTTACACCACCTCCTTATTGCACCCCCTCTCCTATATCTCCCAGCGGGATGGGGGTGGTCTCATATTTGGAAATTTGAATAGCAGATTCGAAATCAGTGATCCCGAAAATTCCCTAGTGCGGATTTTCAGGGAAATCCCTTGAAGTTTAACTTTTCGGTCGCCATATTGATCCACCATCTTGATTTCCAAAATTTTGATGGCAGATTCAAAATCAGTGACCCCAAAAACCCAAACCAAAAACAAAAGTTCGGATTTTCAGTGAAATCCCTTGAAGTTTGACTTCGTCGCCATATTGGATCCGACATCTTGAATACCACAATTTTAAATGCAAGCTCGAGATCTGCGACCCCGAAAACCTCCAATTGCCTTTTTCATAAAGATTCCTTGAAGTTGGAAAATTCGCCTCCTATGCAAAACGGAAATTTCGATTTTTTCGATTTTCCGGCTTTTCCTTTGGGGTTTCCCGAATTTTCTTCTTTTTAAACCTCCCCTGTATTATAGCGAACAAAACGAAAAAAAGTTATCGAAGTCGGTCAAGCCGTTTTTGAGTTTTAGCGAAACTAACGCACAGCAATTCATTTTTATATATATAGATTAGTCTAGCTTAATCGGAAGACAGACTACAGACTGATTCAGCAATAAATATTCGCTCCTTCTAACGAGAAACTGAGAAGAGACTGAAAGCAGACTGAAATGTCTTGATTTTAGGAAATGTAGATCAGCTGCAATCTAGCAAAGAACGTATCAATTCCCCGTAGTAGCGCATCCACACGGTTAGTGAAGCGCTGAGAGCCACCTAGTTTTGTTGTTCTTGATACTGATAAAAAGTTAATGAATTTTGTTGTACTAAATCTTCTGAAGCGTTAAATCGATCACTCATTGTATCGCAGAAAAGTACGCTGTATTCATTCATAACCAAGTAATTTTACTACAATAATGATAGTGGTGTAGTTCAGGATTTTTTTTTTATTTATTTATTTATATATTTCAGCCTGTTTTTAGTCTGAACGGTTATCCGATTCTTGTTCAACCTCAGTTTTCTTTAAGTTTATTTTCCGACTGTCTATTAACATAGACAAATAAGTTGAATTTTCAGGCTGTTTTCAGTTTTATTTTTCACTCGGGTATTAAGGACAAAGTTACGGACTCCCTCAAAGACAAAAAAAAGGGAAACCCTTAACCCTTTTTGAATTCCGCGCCATTTGTAGAGTTTTTGGAATTTTGACTTGAGTCCTGGCCTCTACTTTAAAAATCTGATTTTTTTGATTTCAGATAACTGGAAGGATGATACAAATTGCCGTGAAGTCGCGTTTTTTGGTGAGGGCAGATTCAGGATCCTGCCGTGTCCTAATGTTTGTGCTTTTTTTAATGTTTTTTTGTACCTTTTATCTTAAATAAAATGACACAAAATGTCTCTTAATTGTATTTATCTTACTTTTCCCAGAAAAAAATCTTGAAATCAGGTATATATACTACAAATCCCCCTTAAAGCGGACATGATTTCTCCGGTGTAGTTTTTCTGAACACAAGAAGCGAGTGTTATGTAAATGTAGTTATCGTTAAGCATAGGCGTGTTTTTTTCATACTTTAGTAAAATGCCAATCTGTTTTATGACCAAATCGAAAAGGTTTTCTAATCAAGGTGTTTGGAAAAATAGTAATTTAGAGACTAAAAAAAATGACTGCGATAGCATTAGAGCCCCAACGATAACAAATATTAAAAAAAAAACATTTTGATATCCGAGTATTAGTATTTAAGTATTCGCTCCTGCCAGCTCGAAAACTGACGTTTTGAGAAAAACGTGATTGAAACCTTGGTGTCTACCTGCTCATGCTAAAAATACTATAACTTTTTCGTTTCTGAAAATTTTAACGTGATTTCAAGTTCACATTTTTTGTAAAGTATATTCTTTAAGAAAATGCAAAAAATAAATTAACTCCTCACAGTGGTGTTCCCCCGACTAATTAGGTACGTTGAAAAAAGCGAAAGATTTAAGCGACGAACTTGTGTGTATTTCATCAAAATTTAATACAAAGTGCATAAGAAGCGGTTAAGGGCGAATACAATTTGTGTGATGATTTTAATTTTTTTTTAATATTAGTGAGGAGTTCAATTCGAATTGCAGAAATAACAAAAATATAATTAATTACTCCTAATAAAAAGGAAATATCTATCTACATATATCTCTTTTTTCAATAAAAACTTTTTAAAAGTAAATTTTACTTAATACCAGGAAACCCCCAACTGTGCAGCATTTCAAGGCAAATTCATGGAATAAGCCGCGATCGCCACCTTATTATAACCTTACTGAGTGAGCAACAGTATTTCCCCCAAGATATAAATAATTTGCTCAAACCACAAAAAACTGTTGTTTTCCCAAAATTCACTTCAATCAAAACCTAATGAGTGTACTTTAAACCACACCAAGTTCGTGTAAAATTCTAAAATTATCTCACGAAATTCGCAATATGTCAATTTTATTGTTAAAAATTGCAATTTGCTCCTCAACATCGATTAAATGAATTTCTGCCTAGTCAGCCATATCCCGTCCGAAAAATAAAACAAGTTTTAAGTAAAAATTTTCCACAGTAAACGGGAATTTTTGCGTTTATGGTCTTGTTTACCTATGTGAAATTACACATCAGGTACATCTCCCCCTGATCATCATTTAAATCAAAGTTCATTTGAATACCATTGCGATATCATCGACTCTATCGCGCTGTAAATGCAGACCTCAAAGATGATGATGACTGTACCCCGCCTCTAGACACCGGCCGACTTGTGGCCAGCCATGTGGGCCAGTGTGGCACGTGCAGTATATCTTCTTTCATGATTTAGCCCCGGAGTCAGAATCAGACAGACGTTTTGTGATTTACAGCTGATTTATACATGTTCGTTCCTAAACGCATGTGACTCTGAGATTTTTACTATTGTCACGGTAGTTTTTGTTGCGATACTGGTAAGCGGTGCCTTAGTCGCACAGTAACAGATTGGGTGCGGTGCGTAAATAAAATGCTTCTAGTTCTAAGATAGAAAAATGTCTTTCCGTCTTGGCTTGTGTAAGTGTTAATTAATTCGCAAGATGACTGGAATGGTGTCTGCCTCTCCTCGTAACTAAGTCTGCAAAATTACTAATTCCACTGGACACCGCATCGTTAAATCCGCATCACCAACTGCATTATGCGAGGGCAGCAAGGAGGCAAATGGGGCGGGAATTTAAGAAATTTGCGGAGATCTATAAACAACAAAATCGTCCGTAACTGCATCAATCAGAGAGGCTGAAAGATGCATTGACCTTAGGAAATAAATTCACATAAATTGCTCTGCGGTGAGTGAAAGCTGTGCGTGATGTTCGAGCCGGTTAAACTGATTGAAAAAACGTATCTGCGCATTACATGCGGTAAGGTATGCCATTTTCGATTGGTTACGATTTAAAAGTGACGGCATAACAGTGGCTCACAACTATTTTTAAACTGAAAGAAATTTCCCCGAAAAATTCACAGAAACTCAGCCTTATGGCAGCAACAAATTAAATGTTTCGCTTTGATGAGAATCAACGCAGAAAACATTCAATTTCCAGTTTCCTTTACGAGCTGCAAATTAGGCGGACGGTCTATCACACACAAAGAGGCCTTTTATGGTGAATTTCGAGAATACTCGTATTTGTGCGTGGGACAGACCTATACGCACATTTTATGAGAAAATTACCTCACAATTAAGGTTTTCGTGCTAAAGACTGTCATCGCCAAAAGACAGTGTGTCTCCGCGCCTATCTTGAGAAAATCTTGTTTTACTCAACATTATGCAATGCATCGTAATTAACATTTAAAAAACAGAAGAAAAAGACTGAATGAATAAACGCAAAGCAGTGAGTCCCTCGATCCGGTAATCGTCGCATCGTCGACGAGAAGTTGCAATATATCTTCATGGACCGGACTGGGGACGGACTCACCGTTCTGCAAATTGGAGAAACGGATTACAATTTTAAGCGAATTCATCTGTAAACTGACCGAAAGGTCAGTGGTGTTTTTTAATTTTTATATTCCCTCGGCAGATAATTCAGTTGTTATTAATTGATTGGCTTGTTTATGCTATGAAATTTGCACACCTAAAGCCGCTTACACGGTGGTCATAAATTAAGAAATTGAGAAATGAGGAAAGGCGGTTTAATGACGTCACTTAGCAATGTCAATATAAATTATGAATTAATAGGGATTTCGAACAAGGGTAGTACTAAAAGTTCTAAACTTCACAGAGAAAAAAACGCTTTATTCAACAGCGATTGATAGTCCCCAACTCGATACAATTTTATTGATACATGCAATTCATAAAAAAATTAACTTTATTGTAAAAAAGCGTGGGTGCATCACATCTATAGATCTAAATTTTTAATCACTAGCTTTTTGTAAAAGTCGAGTTATTATAAAAATGAATAAAGCACCCCACGCAATTTTCAAGGATTATTTTATATTTTTTGACAGTATCAATAAATTAATTTTTCTTCACTTGACACCCCCTCCCTACTGAATTCCTTTTCCTATATGTCCCAGCGGAGTGGGGGTGATCTCATATTTCCAAATTTTGATAGCAGATTCGAGATCAGCGCCCCCGGGGAGCTGGTAGTGTGGATTTTCATGGTAATCCCTTGAAGTTTAACTTTTTCGGTCGCCATATTGGATCCGCCATCTTGTATTTGCAAATTTTGAAAGAAAATTCGAAATCACCGACCCCGAAAACCTTTTAACCAGATTTTCAAGGCAATCCCTTGAAGGTTGTATTTTTCGGGTCGCCATATTGGATCCAACATCTTGAAGTCCAAAATTTTATAAAATCGTTGTATTGTCATGTGTTTTCATTATGTGTGCAAAATTTCAAATTATTCACACGTCTAGAGGTAGGTGAAAATTAATTTGAAAGATTCGGTTCCAATGTGTTCGATCATCGCAGAGCATAAATGCGTGCAAACATCTCAAATGATATCATTTTCAACGCCTTATATGACTATTTGAGATCTTCCAACATGACAATGCACCCGCTCACACTTTTCAATTGTAGGTACAAAACAGCTCCGAACTGTAAAATCACGTTTGTAGACAAAAAGGCAACTCCTTTCACGCAAAATATCACCCTGTCACCAAAAAATTGTTTTCTGTCGTTGAAATGTTGTCCAGCATAAGAAAACATGTTTACATTTACATAAAGTATAAAAACCGGGTGCGTCTAGAGGAAATTGTTTGAACCACATGGAGCAAAAAATGTTTTGTATAAATCATTCATTTTATCTTTTGTCAAACCACGAAATTTTTGAACGTGCCTCGTATTATGAATTATAAGTTAAGAGGGTTGTTGTAAATCATAAAGCCTTATTGGATGCACCTATGAGGGCGGGCGCTATTAAGAAAACACTACGCGAGCCCTTGAATTGTATATCAGCGTGGGTTTGATGACCACAGCGGCGAATTCTCCAAAATGAACCACTTTCGCTTTCTTGATATTCAAAAATAGCCCCTTACGCACGCCGCCAATAACTAAAAAAGCCAGCAGAAAAAAATCTGTAACGACCTTACTTTATTAGCTGCCTTTCTTTTACGGCCATACATCGTCTAAAATTAACCATAACCCCTCCGCGGCAGTGGCAGTCATTCATGTGTGACACGGTGAGCTGCCACACACCTCGGGCGCCATGCGATTTAAAATTCAAATGACTACCGACCAGCCGGCCAAGCATCTTTGTATCTCCCCTAGATATCGTGACACCGGAATTTGCAAATTAGTTTTGCATTATTGGGCAGACCTTTTTCTTGTCGTAAAGCGGAAACTTGAAGCCCTGACATGTGCTGGAGTATATATGCGTCTCCTGCTCCATGTCCAGCGTCATTTCACGTGACTACAGAGGCCCGCACCTTAAAGAGCACATACAGCGAACTTTATGGACAATAAATTAAAGGTGCGAAAAAATTTGCGACGTAAATCTCTTGTAAGGTGAAATATTAATTAATCAGTCCTCCAGATTTATGCTAACAGCACTAGCCAGGTACTTATCGTTTGCTCTTTCCATGCCCCCACGACTTTTTCTATTGCAGCGTTCTTCGCCGTATGGGGCAGGGCGGGCGGGGAAGTTGTGTGTGGGGCGCCTCAAAGCACTTCATAAATATTAATAAGCGACTTTTCGAGCTTTCTGCAGATCCCATTAGAAGTTGAATTTATCGCGGCTCCAGCTCCAGCCTACAGATTGGTCCATCCATCCATCCAATTCTCCTCTCAATGGCTGTAACCTTCGAGCTGAAGAATGTGACAAGGATCCCTTGAGCCTTGGGCAATGACGGCGGCAATGCGCGATTAATTTGATTGCTCGAACCCCTCAAACTGCCGGTAGATTGCTAATTGTGATATATTCAAGAAATTCAATTTATGCTAATGGGGAAGGTCTTAAAGGTGTGAAACATTGTGATTTAAATGGGCTCGGAGTTGAGACACGATCGAGTGCGTGCGTGGGAGGCTGTTGCTTTATTGTTTCGCTGGGCAGGTCAACAATTTTATGTGTCAGTATGTTTGGATGTCACGAATTGTATCAATCCGTGCAACCTTGAATATGTGAGAAAATATTTTGCCCTAACTTCTGTTCTCGGTTGACATTAAGATAAATGTGGCCTACGATTATTTTGGGTTGAAGTAGTGCTGTGGCAGCATCTTAGATGAAATTTAGCCTTTAAAGGTCATCGTACCTTAGAACCAGAAAAAAGTAGCAGACCCAATAAGACAGGTTGGTAAAAGCTTTAAGAGCTTTTAAGGCCAATTTGCGCAAACCGTTTACGAAAATATTACGGAAGTATGGTACCGCCAACCGTGGGTCTAAGCTTTAAGTATCGTATATTATAAAATCTGGTGAAATGAGACAACTCCTTATTTGGCGCGATGGTAGTAATCCCACACTACAGCACATAGGGAAACAGTTAAGGGGAACCACTAGTGTGACCGCCTGATAAAAAGGTGATATTTGGGAATTTTTTTAAAGAAAACTACTGCATGGAATATTTTAATGTTTCAAAGATAGTTTTGTGGACATATGGTAAATACATGATAAAATTTTTGGACCAAAAAATTCAAAATTCAGCGAGTTATTCGCAATCTCCCAAGGTTCCAAAAAAAAGTCCCCCCACTGTTGCAGTGATAGCGACCTTCACAGTGCGTGAAATCAAAAAAAGAGAAAGTTTATTAAACTAAAAGATATTTCCCGTACCATGACTCCCGATCGAAAAAAAAAAAATTAAAATTAACAAAATGGCGGAGTTTTTAAAAAAAATTTCAAATTTCGCGCGAAAATTTGATGATTTTTGGCCTGCCAAAATTACATCTTTCATTCGATCGGAAAACTGGAGGTTCATGGTATGGAGAAACATATATTATTTAAAAGAAGCTGCAACAAGAATCAAATCGATCGGATGATTTGTCCTCGAGTTATAACTTCAGCAAAATTGAAAAATGTTGTTACGAGAAAACGCGTTTAAAGTTTAAGTTACTAGATGAGTCGTTTAAATTTGCCAGGTTCTAGCAGCTCCAAAACATGTGACTGGCAGCTACGTACACGAAACACCCCACCGATTAACCTATATTATACATAAATTTCTCAATACCTCAAGGTCAACATTAAAAACCAGAATCCCTTTATAATGACTTTCCTGGCTGACAGGGCCCGAACAGTAGCTCAGGTACGGTCCCTAAGCCAACGCAACCGTCGAACCGATGAGCGACTGCTCTTCCGATGGCTGTAACTCAAAAACTATTTGAGATAATACGCTTGAAATTTTAGTATGTTATTTTTAAAGGTACACACTATAGAAATATGCAAAAAAAAATTATCGATTTTTTCAAAATATCACACTAGTGGTCCCCCTTAACATGCAACACGCAAATTATATTGATAAACATATATGATTACAGACATGAACATCTAACAAGTATGCTAATTTACATTCCGACGCATGCGATTAGGGGGTTCAAAAATACTATAATTGGTTTTGCAATGGTGTCTATACACTAAAGGAAGAGTAGAGAGAAGAAATTAATTTCCGAAGTGCTTTTGATTCTCATCACTCGGAAATTCTACTGGATTTGGAAGCCTGACATGCGGATCCCTGCAATAAAAAATTATTTCTGGTTAATCCAACAATTTGAGTTTGTTGATTGGAGCGTAGTCAAGACAACAATTTTCTCATTAAATTGACCGGAAAGTTGTTAAAATGTTAAGTATATACATGTGACAATTTCTCTAGAATGTATTTCTTAAACGGATTTCTAGTTAATTAAATTGCCACATCCCTTTCAACTCACAAATGTTATCATGTGGTGTTACGTGCTCGAAGTTTGATTAAACAGGATCTATGAAACGACTGCGTTTCTGTCAAATCATATGCGTAGTGTTATGAAGTGAAGTCATGGTTACAACTGTTTCAGGGGTCCCGCGTTCGAATCCCGCACAACTTTACTAAAAGTATCACATGACGTATTGCTTGTGTGACAAGCTAGAACTTACGCATCTCTGGTTCGAATCACATCGGGAACCAAAGAAAAATTAGAATACAAACCATACATAACTGTTTCTACATTTCCTTGTGTACAAATAATTGAATAAATGTTATTTCCATTGAATTCACAAAAAAATTTTTTCCTGAGTTGGATAATGGACTACAATTTAATATTAAAAGAGGTCCCTGTCATTTCAACAATACCTTTAGAATATTTTTAATAACCTCTGTAGTTGAAATAAAAATAGCGTTTTATATTTTTCAACCACCGACAGCAAAAAAGGAGGGGCGTTGAGTTAGACACCTGTGTTTGTGTGTGCCATCATAATTCATTAGATAAAGTTCCAATTTCAACGCAATATTTTTTATTTAAAAGCTCATAATTGTGAGAAGGTTTTAACCCATTCTTAATCAAAATCGGGTCAGCAGCTTCGAAAATTTTTAACATTCTTTGCAGTTTATGAAATGGCCTCAACCATGATAATATTCCTTATATGCTGTATACTAAATACTTATTTATGTCATCATCATCACGTACAATATTAATTAGCAATCGGACACTAATGTCCGAATGAATGCCAAATGAAAGCGATTTAAAACTACCGTAATTTGTTCTATGCGGTAGGATGAATAAAGAAAGTTTCGTCCTCGAATCACTCGAGGTTGTTAATTAATATTTACGAGGGTCACAAGAGTGGTAGAGTCTATAAAGCCAGTAATAGCATTATGCATAAATAACACACCAGCAACATCTCTACGCTTAGAAAGCGGCGTCAAACATAAAACCATCAATCTGTTTTCATACGGAGGAAGATTATAGGGGAAGAGTATAGGGACGAAGAGGGTAGCGCAGGAATCTTTTCTGCACTGCTCCAATACGGTTGATATGTTCACCATAGTGTGGTCATCCACAATATAGAAGCGTACTCTAATATGGGACGGACGAAAATAAAACACAACATTTTTAAAATAAAATGATCATCAAAGTCCCTCGACCAACGTTTTACGAAACCAAGTGCTGAATTAGCACGGCTTATTATACTGCTGATATAGCGTCCAAAGCTAAATTTATTATCGATGATCAAGCCTCATGAAATGAAATTATGGCACATTTAGCGACATTTAACTGCATATGAATTTTTCAAGACCACATTTAAAAACAGACATGATCGTCACGCCATCGTAAATGCGACAATTCCGTATAAGAGGATATAAATCATTGATAAAGAGCGTGAACAGCAAAGGACCAAGATGGCTACCTTGTGGGACGCCAGATAAAACGAAAACGGTATCGGAGAAGGTACAGAAAAATTAAAAATTGAGTCTTACCGACACGTAAGGTAAGACTCAATCCAACTAACGAGATCATTGACAAATCGTAGTCAGTTTAAAAATTAGCATTTTATAAGAAAGCTTGTCAAATGCCTCACTAAAATCGGTATACACGTCGTTGGTTTGATTATGTTTTTCCAATTCAGTTTCTCAGAAATTTGAGAATTCAACTCGATTTATGACCATTGATCAAGCTTTAACAAAACCATGTTGTTTTGAAAAAGAAAAAATAGAACTGCAATGAAATGACAAATAGTCATTAATTAAACGTTCAAAAAGCTTAGAAGTCAGTGAAAGTTTAGCGATTGGTCTATATTTCTCAATTAGATTTTCTTTTTTTAAATATAAATTAAATTACATAATAAAGTCAAATATTAGGAAAGATGGAAAAAGTCTACGAAACCTGGATTTGGATATTGCACTAAAACTTTGTGGAAATGTTCCATTTATAGTCGGAACGAGTGAATTAGGAAATATTGTTGTCGGGAAATAAAACTTTCCCGAAATTAGATTGCTTTAACACCAAAAATTAAAAATTTTGTAAAAGAAAAATATTCAGTCAGAAGATATTTTTTAAAAAAGGCAAATTTTCCTTACGAATTATTTTGTGCCGATGTACGAATTATTTTAATAATTATTTACCATGTACATGAGCGCAAATTTCGATTGTACAAAGCAAGGACGATGCGAATAGCCACTCTGAATTATTTTAAATCTCGAAAATGAGACGATATTGATTTTGATTTTCCAAAAATTGAAAAAATCAAACAAGCTAATTTTGGGAAAGTGTGGTTTTCCGACAACAATACTTTCCTAATTCACTCGTTCCGACCAGCAAGCGTCTAAAACAATATTTGGAGATTGCGGCGGAAGACAAATCAGGCAGTTAAAAGTTAAAGCATTCTAAATCGTTATCACAGTAAACATTGCTGAAATGTTTAGCAAATAGGTTACAAATAATAGCTGAATCATGACCAGTTTCATTGTTAAGAGTAAAATGACAGGAAAGTTGTTAGTCTTTTTTTCCTTCACACTTTTCGTTTTATCCGTAGTCGGTTATTTTGTTTTTTATAATAATTTTGTTTTTTCTAAATTGTGTTAAATGTGAGCCACCTTTGGTCAACAGTCTTATGGCTTGGAAACAAAATGCAACCAGAGGATAAAAAAAAAGTAAAGTGAACAGGGTAGAATAGAGGTACAGTATAAGAGAGCATACCTATAAAGTCAGATGGGCAAGGATTGTCAAAAGAAACAACAACAATTTTTTTCCCCTGATAACCGTACAATTGCACATTTGATTTAAACGAATAATGTGATGACTCAACTTCTACTACAAAACAAAAGATTTGTACCGACTTAAACCAATTAATCAAATAAAATTTCCACGGAATTGTCAGAGAGAAAATAATTTCCCTGCAAACGCCTTGCATGCTACTTCACTTGCAACAGTGCCTTAACCCCAATCGCTAGAATAAGTTTACGACATCAAAAGTGTTTCCAAGACATAATTGAAGAGGAATTCATCACACCAACTAATTAGCATCCAGCTGACTTGTTGAAAAAAATAGAAATAAAGACAAAAAATCTTCTCTCTTGTGTGCCTGTCGGAAAATGGCATATTTCAACATTTCACAAAACGAGTGGCATTGTGACCTGATTAGGTTTTCAAAGTATTTTAAACAATAAACGGCAGTTGATAGTAATTTTGAAATGATCATTTATCATACCTCGCCCAAGAAGTAGCAGCGGAGCCAGGGGGGACAAGTAAATTAGAAAAAGCGGCTCAGCCACAACAACTAGACGATCGGATGCCCCTTGACATGTAATTGCATTTGGAGAATGTTGTGCACATAATTAAATAATGGAAAAAATACACCCGCCCAAATTCTGCTGTCACGGACCAAGTGAAAAGAAAACATACCAAAATTGAAATGACTGGTGCTGGCGGTACCCAAGCTCCTGTGGACTATTCCACACAAAAGTAAGTACACAGTGCAATACGACCACCGCACGATCACTCCTTAGCCGAAATGTCAAAACGATCGCACAAAATTGTTACATGCACTTAAAAACTTCTTGGCGATACCTGGAGGAGATACCTGCAGCAGCGGCAATGCGACGACGACGGTCTTTCCCCTTTCTCGATTGCAGTTCCCAATCTCGATCACAATTAAAAATCATAAACAGATAAACAAACCGATCATTTACATAATACCGCAGCGAAAATCACTGATTGATCTCATTAAGACCACCGTGGCTGTGTGGTGCGCAGGTAAAAAGAAAACCGCCGTGTGGAATTTTCAATTCGCGATCTTTACCATCGGCTGGTTCTTAGCGCGCTCTTTGGTGCGATACGACCCGAGATGAGATGAGATGAGGCAGACACGCTTGCTTTATCGGGCCAAAATTAATTCAGATCCCGAGAGAAGCACAGAAATAAATGTACACAAAACTTTGCACCGCGCCGCCAAGATGCACCTCAAAATGTGCAATCCTCAAGGAAAACGACTTCGCCGCTATGCGCCTCTACTAAGGCTAGACTTAGGCGAGAGAGAGCGACTCCGGCGATGCGACTTGATCGGTGATCTTGCAAGAACTGAATTTTCAGTTTTGTTAACAATCGTACGACGAGTGGTACTTGCCGAGATTTTGCTGTAATTTTATGGGTGGGCGCAAGTAAAAGATGTTACTGTTCCCAAGATAGCTTGCCGATCATAGTGGCGGGCAGACCATCTAGCGCTGACGCTTTTCCTTGCCGCGGGTGAGCAGGCGAACGGGGCGACAAGGAGTACCCCGACGGGAAGGCCCTCGAAGAGATCCATCAACCGGGGCTGATGTTACTGTTTGGAGAAAGACGTCCGCTCGCTTGCTCGCTGGTAGTGGGCACTGCTGCAGCTGGGGCTGCTGGTCGCGACAAGGAGTGTATATGCATGTATTTTTCTTGAGATGCCTTTGTTTACCTCGTCTTATTGTGTTCTTCGATATGCGAGCTTTCCGATGGACGGGGCTTAGCGGTACAATTTGTATGCCCCCATATCCAGCTGTCGCAAGCCCCCATACGGAATTGGGCGGATGGTCCACATTTGGCTTTCGAATTATGCAAAAGCCGATCAGATTTTTTTATTGATTTGTCCGCACCTCATTCATTCTTAGAATGATGTGTGAGTAGGCCTAGGACGGCGGAGGTGCGACGGTATTACAAATAAAAAGTCACTTTTTGCTATTGAAAATCACTTTGGGGGATTTCATAATTTCCCCCGATTTGCATATTTGGTCATAAAGATATGATTCAGGTATTTGGGATTATGGAGCAAAAGGAGGTTTGCAAAATACAAAAATGGCGCTTGGGAAATCACTTCGCGCATAAAATATGTGCGAAACTGCTTAATTATGCACAAAAATGCAACTTGGAATTTGTAATTTGTCGATCTGTTGATAAGCAAAATTGATCTGCTGAGAGGCCATTAATCTCGAGGCAATGAGAATTTTTTTAGATCACAACGTACCAACACAAAAACACATTTAAACACAGAATAGGTTGAGCGACTGATAAATGGCTCCATTTCAAGCATTATGGGTATGCTATGTTGAATGGTGTGACTGTGGCTCTTCTGTGGTCAAACGAAAATTAAGAGGTTTTACCATGGCAACATCTTCTAAGAATTTATTTTTATTTTTTACATTGTCCTATATCCACACATCACTATCATATAAATGAACGCGTTTAAATTGTAATGAGAAACTACGAAAATTCTACGCAGAAATGGAAATCTATTTATGTCAAATACTATCCTGTCTCCAAAAACATTCTCCGGTTGCTAAAATGTTGTCCAGCATAAGAAAACATATACTCCTTTCAAGAACATACAAAACCAGAGAACGTCTAGAGGAATTGTTTTAACCCACAGTATCTGAAATTCGCCATCCAGCGATCATTTATGACTCTTTACACGCGATATGCCATCCTCTTTCCAAAATAATTCTTCGGTTGCTGCAATTTATTCCAGGCTAAGAAGTCATCTGAACTTTCAGAAAAATTGTGAAACCAGGGTAGGTACATCCAAAGAAAATTTTTTTAATCTTAAATTGGTAACAGTACCTACCTAGGTAGATATTGATATTTTACACTAACTACCTACCCCTTTGCATTTTTTTGGACAAACAAATTTTTTTTCTCGGATTCTGATGACTTTGGTGCCAAACGAAAGGGAGTGCCCCCACTAGCCCAAAACACAGAAAAAAGCAACCATAACCGGCCTAAACTGCCAGCTTTAGAGGTAACAAACTGAGGAACTTGAAATTTTAGTGCAACATACCCTTTCTTGCAAAATGCGACTGTGCAGCCAAACACACGCCTGGTTGGTAACATTTTCATGCCATTGTCCGAAGCCCTAGCATGTGTTCTGTTGACCAGGAGAAAAAACGGGGGCAAGTTCGGTTGAATTCGGGAGTTGTGGTGTTTTAAGTGAACCAGGAGCTAATTTTCGCAGTTTTTGACATTTTAGATGCGATTTTCTGGGGCTACAGCTATTTCTGCGCAGAAAGGGCCACCGTCCCGAAAAGCCCTTGATGCCAGCTTTCATTTGACCAAAAGATCGGCATGTTAAACTTGGTCGATTTTTCGAAAAAATAGCAAAAGGTAGTACCTACTAAAGTTAGTATAAGGAAAAAAACAGGATAGGGCAAGTCAATTTATAGCACTTCTGCATTCTAATGTCACAAAAATGCTAATCCATCATTTAGCTGCCACACAGATAAACAGATATTGGCTTACCATGACATAAAATATTAGATCCGCTGAAATTTCTTTTTATAGTGTTTCCTACGCCTTGGTGTGTGTGTATTCCGTCGACCCGATCTAGAGTTAATAACGGGCCAAAAGTAATAAGTTTTGAGAATTTCGGTTTTTTTTTTTTTTGTAATTTTACTTATTTTTTCGCACTTGCTTGCACAAAGGACTACTTTTCTGAATAGTGCTTTGTATCAGCTTTCATTTGACAAAAAAAAATGGCTTACTACTGTGACCAAAGAATAACGTGAATTGGTTTAAAAAAATTAAAAATCTTTATTTATTCCTCCAAATCCGTTTCGTTGCCTTAAAAGTAATCCCCACCCGAGACAATGCACTTATGCTAACGTTTTTTCCAATTCTCGAAACAGTCTGAAAAGTCCTTTTCCGGTATGGCCGTCAATGCTTTCGTCGATTATTTCCTCGATCGAGTCGAAACGTTGTCCACGGAGTGGTCTTTTGAGTTTAAGGAATAGCCAGAAGTCATTGGTGCTGATTCAGGCGAATACGGTGGTTGCGGAATGATATGAGTTGAATTTTTGGCGAAATTGTCTCGAATTACACAGCCACACAAAAAAACAAAAGTGGGTATTACTTTTGATGCCATATGTCATATCCGTAGTATTTTGGCCTGCTGAGCACGAATCTGCGACCAGAATTGAGCTTTGACGTCCAGATTTTTTTCTAACCTCAAAAAATGGGTTAAAAACAGAGAAAATCGTGGAGTAAAATTCGGAAAAAATTTATTTTTAACATTTAAACCTACATTCATACGAATTGAGACCTGCTGAGCACGAATCCGTCACCAGAATTGAGCCATCACGTTCTGATTTTTTTCTAAAAATTAATAAAAAAAAATTTAAGAAAAAAATCAGAACGTGATGGCTCAATTCTGGTGACGGATTCGTGCTCAGCAGGTCTCAATTCATATGAATATAGGTTTAAATGTTAAAAATAAATTTTTTCCGAATTTTACGAGTGTATTTTCCACGATTTTCTCTGTTTTTAACCCATTTTTTGAGGTTAGAAAAAAATCTGGACGTCAAAGCTCAGTTCTGGTCGCAGATTCGTGCTCAGCAGGCCAAAATACTACGGATATGACATATGGCATCAAAAGTAATACCCACTTTTGTTTTTTTGTGTGGCGGTGTTATCAATGCTGTGTGAGCCGGTGAATTATCGTGGCACGTCTAAGGCACAACAAATCTTTTAAAATGCCAACAGTACCAGCAAAATTTCTTCGAATTCCTCCGATTTGAGTATGAAACGAAAGGGCTTACCTTCACTAGACCAAGAACACAACCACACCCGTGTCAGGCCTGAAATGGACGTTTTAAAGCTGTTAAACTTTGACGACACTTATTTATTTATTTATTTATTTATTTATTTATTTATTTACAATGATAGCTTCGTACAGAAATAAAAAAATTTCCTATTACACGTAAGCTGTCCTGTTTTTAAAAAGAAAAGCAAAGCAGTCATCTAAGGATCAACAAAATTAACAATATATGTATATTAAAAGTTTAAATTGATTTTCTCGAGGACAGCATGTTTGAATCTGGTAAACGTGCAGTTCAGAGGACCAATTTGAAGACTATCATGGTTTCTTTGAAGTCTTACCATCGGGGAATTATAATATAATGATAGCAAGGCTCTAGGTGGATTAAATATATCATTGTTTCTACTGCAGAATGCAGGTTCACGCAAATTTAAGTCATCCGTCAGACAGGAATGCAAGATTCCGTTATGAATACGATAAAGAATGCATTCATCAAGGTAGAGTCTTCTGTCAACAAGCGGGGACAATTTGAGGAAGGACAGTCTGTCTGGATAAGGAAGACATGGTTTGTTAGATTTTTTAAGTAGACTGCGGGTAAATTTTCTTTGTACACCTTGAATACGGTCAATTTAATTTTGGTGGTACGGTGACCAAACAGGCGAACAATATTCAAGGACACTTCGAGCAAGCGTCAGAAATAGTAGCCTAGATGTTGATAGATTACTAAAATAATTAGAAGTACGTAAAATAAACCCAGCCAGTCTATAGGATCTTCCGGAGATGTCATCAATGTGAGCATCGATGCTCAATTTATTGTCAAAAATTACGCCCAGATCTTTAAACTGGGCACCGAGTTAAGATGATACCGGACAAATTCAGGATGTTTTTTAAAGGTGAAGGTCATTTTAAAACATTTATTTACATTTATGGACAAACTGTTAACAATACATCAGTCCTCCAGAGCGATCAAATCGCTCTGAAGAATATCGCAGTCTTCATTAGAATTAATCACTCGAAAGATTTTAAGGTCGTCCGCATATAAAAGACAATTGGAACAAATTTTAGTAGTCAAGTCGTTAATAAATAACAGAAATAAGAGCGGCCCGAGAATAGACCCTTGAGGAACACCGGAGATGGGGACAAATTCAACGGAAGCACAGCCAGAGAACACAACATGCATTTTACGGTGTGATAAGTAGGATGAAATCCATGTCAACAGGGTACCATGCACACCGTACCCTCTCACTTTCTCCAAGAGGATCGGATGACTGACATGGTCAAATGCCTTGGAAAAATCGGTGTAAATAGTGTCCACCTGACTGTGTTGCTCAAGAGCATTAGCAACGAAATTGTGGAACTCAAGGAGATTGCTCACAGTAGACCTTCCTTTAACGAAGCCATGCTGTTCATCGGAGATTATAGGTCGAAGAACTGTTATACATATATACGTAAGTAATAATTTAAACTCCTATAAAGCGAAATACTGTTCTGTATTCAAAATATTTTTTCGGTTGTCGAACTTCTCTGCAGTCCACGAAAACATAAGTGCCTTTACAAAAAGCATAAAATCAGGTTACGTCAGATAGAGACTAGTTCTGACTTTAGACCCGTTTTTTACAATCCACCAACATTGACGTACCGCAGCATAAAATTAGAAAAGAAGAAATAAATTGGACCAAGGTCTAACCTTCTTAGGAATTTACTGATCTGCTGTGTAGATTTAGAAAAAAAATTCGAAGAAGCTAACTAATCGGTAGGCAGGTACCTTTTTTCTGAATTAGAAGTACTAATAATAGTTGGCAGCAATGATTGCAAATTACACAAGCACTTACGAGTACATATCGCACCGATAGCTAATCAAGAAGAGCAAATGGATGAGATGCGCTTACCTTGACTCATTCCATCATTCCATCGACTATCACAACACCTCCACATCAGAGATAAAGTTAGTGCATTTTTGATTGTTAAAACAAGCCGATTATTTACCGTCTCTTTAGTACGGTGCTGTCAGAGGGTTCATGTCTACCTTTCATTATCTGACTGGCCAAATAAATGAAAGCAAGTTCTTAGATAACTGAACGAGTCAGGTACCTACTCCCCAATTTCTGAGGCAATTGTGGCGTTGCACTAAAAATGTTGCAATATCGCCTGCTCATCCGCAACTAATCGGCAGATTAAAACAGAGAACGTATTCGCGAACGTACCCAGAATATATTAATTTGCAATTTACATGAGGAGAGGTGGCTGATTGTGATTTAACTACTCGGGAGATGCCATGCCGCATTTGCTATGCCGCAAGGTTACTTTGCCGCAATTTAAGAAAGAAGGCGCGATGCTGCTCACAATTGATGTTTTTGAAGACGCTGTGACAGAAATGAAGATTAATTGTAAATTTCTAGTCGGTAGCATATCGATGGGATCTGTGTGAATCACGCGAACTGCCCTCCACTCTGATGCGATAAAACAATGTCGACATCTGCGTATTCCCTTTGTGATTAATTAGGCGGATGGCGGAGTGGAGGTATTCGGTGTATGCTGTCCAGGCATAGTGAAGGTGAGGGTATTTATGGGAGGCCCCCTGTTTAACATAATTTTCTCATGAACTTGGTTGTATCGAATTTCAGCAAATTTTTGGCAAAAGTTTTACATTTGGGTGAAGTGCACAGTTGTAGGTCATTAAATTTCACGGAGTATGCAAATTTGAAAAGTAGGTTGGTGCACAGCAGCAGGTCTGGTGCACTAGATCACGCAGATCTGCTCTTTTATTTTACCTTTTTTTCCGCCTTCTTCTTCCTTTTTTTCTAAGATTTTTTTTACTTCATCAATAGGTAAGTGCTACCTGTGCCTTGTGCTTCGTATTCTGAAGTGAAATTTATTCGCATGTTTTTATTTTGAACTGCCTTCACCTCCATGGACAGAAATATTTTTGTTGTCTACGGAGGTGGCGATTGTGTGCACACGAACTTGTTTTCGTTTTTTGCCAGGAATTTACCTAAAAGTGTAAATATTTAGAAATTTGCAAATGATTGGTACATAATTCGCGGAGTGTATGTTTAAAGAAACGAATATTTGCCGCAAATTAAAAAATATTTTTTCATGTGATATAACTACAAATTAACAATTGCTTCTTGCTAAATTTCATGATTCCAAGTCAACGGGACGTACCCTTTAGGTTTTGATTCATTTGCTGACATAATTGATTTTTTACAGCTCCAAGGGAGCATAGACCTAAGTATTTGACGTTAATTTCAAATTGATACCTCCACGTGTGCCTGAGAAAGAGGGTCTTAACAGACAGACGGACAACGAAGTGATCCTACAGGCTCTTTCAATTACAATAATCGACAGGAGATAGAATTGTTGTAATTCCATTTAACATATTATTTACATATTTATATTAAAAACAGAATCATAACAATAAATAACTGCGTAATGCGAAAACTGCGAACAGGATGCCCCTGGAATCGTGCTAAGCAGACGAACAAAGTCGATTCGTACTTTTCTTAAACATATGAAACTTCCAGAACAACCGTGTAAAAAGTTAACTATTAACGGAGCAGATGTGTGTGGCGAAATATATCTTTACTTGAAGCGGAACGTCGCTGTAACGTCAAAACATTTACTTATGTTTTTTTCGTTTTGCATATTCCATTACTAAGTCTAATTTACCGTACAAAATTGTTGTCTGTCTGTCTGTACGAACGAATTTAATTCGAAAACTACTGAAGCTATTAACATGAAATTTATACAGTTTCTACACAGTAACCCTGGAACCAATTTGAGTGGAGTATTTTGTCGGATGCACTTGAGGCTATTTTCGGTCCGTCTGTCTGTTTGTCTGGCCTAATATCGGGAATAGTTCGGTTGAACCAATTTCGATAATACTTTTACTGGAAGTTAGTGTCTTTTGTCTGGCATGACTTAGGCCACCTTTCATTTGTCTGTTTGTTTGTCCGGGCTAATCTAGGGAACGGTTAAACCAATTTGTTGTGGACCTGTACTGGAATGTAGAGTATTTTGTCGTTCATGACTACGGTTACCTTCTATCCTGGAAATATTTATGGCATTAAATTGTTAATTAATATGTACATAGTTAAGATATTCTTAGCAATGAGCGAAATTTTATTATTGAATTTGAATTTTTTTTATTGGTTCAGTTTTATTTAGATTCTACGCTTGATATATCTATTTAGATTACAAACTATACGGTTGTAATTGAAGTTTGTATGGTTGAATTTGAAATTGAAAAAGTTCTTACTTATTTTAAAAGGTAGTCATTGATTTTGATTTGATTGATTTTGAAATTTATTTTGTTGTACATATCGTTTTCATGGTTGTATTTGATGTGTAAATGCTATATATTTATATAGTAGGACAACCCGCTGCAAATATTGATCGTCATCTGATAACAAAATAACAGTTACCCTAAAGGAACATAAAAACATTGTGGTTTCCCGAAAAGTACCTGTGCCAATTACTATCCTGACCGAAATGATTAAAGCAATGGCACTTCCAGTTCGGAAGGTGCGCAAAATGTCGCGATATGATGAGGAGAAAAAAACTATGCCATCGGATATCGATTGATTAATAGAGCTCAAAGCCGTTCCTGTGCCTCCTCTTATTCCGACCCAAATCCTCGGCACAGAGATTTTTTCAAATGTTATTCTGGACATATTTCCGTCATGTGAAAACGAATTTTAAAGAAAGTGCAATAGAGAGAGCTTAATGTCCTCTTTGTAAATATGCCAACCTGCCGCGATTTAAATAAACACCACGATTTCTAATAGACGAAGAGGCTACCCTTGTATCGAAAACATTTGCTCTAAAAATGCCGTCAAATCTCGAGTGGATATTTTAATTTCTCGGCAATATCTCGAGTGGGAAGAGCTAGCAACCATACGCATATTATATGCCGGCCTTATCATGTCGACCAGTTCGAAAAACATCCAAACATCCAGTTTGGAAAAAAAACCCATATAAATGTCAAGAAATTTTTTTGGTGATTATTTAGAAGTTCGGGGAGACTCCAGTCTTAATCGGCGCCAACAAATTGTTAACCATCTGGGACAATTTCATAGCGTAGTAATCAATTTAAGGCGGCGAAGGGGATTAAAAAATTACTTAAAAATAGTAAATCCATGATGGGGGGAGACATTTCTATGAATTTCCAGTCCGTGGACATTTTACAAAAGCCAAGTTTTTCTTTTACGTATTATTTTGAGACGAATCTTTTTATCACCTTTTCTCCAAACCCCCCCCGCGCTCCCGGATCTCCTTGAGTTACCTATTACTACACTATAGAATGGTCCTAGATGGTTCACAAAACAATTTAGAGCCGATTAGAGCTGGAGTCCCATTTCTAAATAATTACCAGTATTTTTTTGTCGTTCAATAAAGAGCTGAACTAATTCGTAACTGTAACCTGTAACCTAAACCTTGCGAACTTTATGATGAAATTGTGAGGATATATGTGGCAATAGACCATCACTGATCTACGCAAGTGAGCATTTTTCGCTGAAGTCACCTTAACCTAACTTAACCTAAGCTCTAAAATTAATTTCCCAAAGTTAATAAGCCATTTACGTGTTAATTTACAAACGATCTAACCCTATTTTGAATTTGACCCGCTCAAATAAGCAAGTCAAATCCGCCAGACGCCCGAATGAGGGATGTCCCAAATCACAACAATCCTGATTTAGCCAAGCATGAAGGTCACTGCGATCCACAGCATTTTTTCCTTTTTTTTTTGTTTTGATTTCGACGTTTAAATTATTAAAATTGCGCAATGTGGTATTACTCGCAGTCGGCGAAGCGACTGGGTCAGCCCGTCCTTATAAGGCGTCACTGCCGATTTGGTCAGGCAGACGAGAGCCAACGCACTCTCGGTCATGTAAATTTGTAAATTAACTCGGTCCATCGCACCAGCATGGCGCTCATCTGTTTGATCTGTTTGATTGGTGTGATCGCTGTTTTCTACAGGTGGGTAAAAATATTTTCTTGTCCCGAACACCACACCGCGCTGCTCCAACGCTGACGTCGTTTTAGAAGTTTCAGAAGAAGTTTAACGATTATCATTGACGCAGCGGTTGGTTCTTTTGAAATATTTTAAATTTAGGTGAGTTACAAAATGTGGGTTTGTTCGGCCGGTGATCAAGGGGCCCAGCTTTTGTTAATTACCCCAATTCTCAGCGAGATTTATGATATGTATGCAGATTTAAAAATATGATAATCAAGCGCAAACCCATCGCAGGCTAAATGACACGAAAATAACATCTTGAAAGTGACCTGGTGCGCTTGATTGAGATGTAAATGCTCCGCGCTAAATGCGATTTCCCAATGCTCTCGCGTGTGAGATATAAACAGTTTTTCGGCGTGAATGGCAGTCGGCTGGCTACTGAATTGGATCCACCTGAAACAATAGCCGCCAAAAGTGCAAAGGCATCACCGCGAAAACAATAACAAAAAAAAACCGAAAGATTCGCGGGCAACCCCTAATTTCTTAATTCCTCACTTAATCGTTGTGTAATTGACGATTTAATATTTTCCCAACCTGATTGCTGTCATTCACCGCGAGTATGGCTCGCCACGGGCCTGGGGACTGGGGCCTGTGGGTCTGGTCTGGGTCTCTGGGCAGGGAAGTGTGAATCGAATGGAAATTTCGCGGTTTCCTCACATCCCGGACGATGGGACCCGACTGGTATTGGACTGGTATTTAAAAATTGTTGTGCTTGCCGCGGACACTGTGTTCTCTTTTGTTGCAGACTTGAAAGGGTCAATCATTGGAGAGAAAAGGTTGTGATTTGGTTTCGTCAACTCGCGTTTTTTGTATCGTGCCAAGAATGGCGGCAATTTTGTAAGGTGTACGGTAACCTGTGAAATGAGGGGTAATTTATTGGAATTAGGGCGGCGTCGGTGGTATTTTGGGTCAGGGTTTATTGCTTTCGCGCGTTTTCTTTGGAGGTTAGGAAATATTTCAAGATGCTTCTGTGAACTTGTCACATCCTGTCTGTTGGGCCAGAAATTTAGGCATTTAAGATATGCAGAGCAATCTCAAATTGTGTTATTGCATTGGTAGGATAATAAAAAAGCTCTTAACAATATTACTAACTTCTTCTTTCAGCTTAAATGCGATCAACTGCGAATGTGACCAAACTTTTGGATAGGGTTTAATCATGTGGCGTACACTTTGTAACTTGCTAAGACTTTTTATTTATTTATTGGAAATTCATCAAAGGCTGATTACTTTACAAATGCATATATGTATAAATTGTTAAACCATATAGATACAGTGACCTACTTACAAAAGAATAATTAAGTAAAGTTAAATGACATGGAAGTCAACCAAGTCTAGTCTTAATACATTTTTTAGACATGTCAAAGTCGAAAAAAGCAAAACTAACATTGAAGCAACAGGACATCGATGTGATAGGCTCGTTGTAATCGTAATTGGTGCGATGTTGGGGAACGCGGAGGAAACCCTTATGTCTCAGAGAGTGAGAAGGAACCGAAATATTAAAGGAAGAAAAAGCGACTGAGGAATCAATGTTGCCCCGAAGGCAGTCATAGACAAAAACAGTTTTGGAGACTTCACGACGAGATTCCAAAGAATCAAGATTTATTAGTTTGAGGCGATGTGAATAAGGAGGCAAAATAAAGGGATCACTCCACGGAAGTGCACGGAGAGCAAATCGGACAAATCGTCGCTGGACAGCTTCAATGCAATTTATATGGGTGGAGTAGAATGGTGCCCAAATACAACTGGCATATTCTAAATTGGGCCTCACAAAGGTGCAATATAGCAGCCGAGTTATATAAGGGTCATCGAACTCCTTGGACCATCTTTTGATGAAGCCCAAAGGAGCATTAGCTTTGCCTGTAATCACACTAATATGATCGTCAAATGTAAAACGACGATTAAACCACACGCTCAGATCATTGGTCCTATCAAGTTGTGACAACTTATAGTTATTAATACTGTCAACGTAATCAAAAGAGACCCGTTTCCTTGAAAAGGTCATTGACGTGCACTTACTTACATTGAGAGTGAGACAGTTTGCAGAGCACCACTTATAGAAGGTGTTCAAGTCAGAATTGAAAAGAAAGCAGTCTTTTAAGGAAGATACAACACGAAAAATCTTTGCATCGTCAGTATAACATAAAATGTCGGAGTGTCTTAGGCACCCATACAAGTCATTTATATAAATAATGAATAAAAGTGGACCAAGATGGCTACCTTGAGGTACTCCAGATGTGTTTGCTATTTCATTAGACAAGGATCGACGGAATAATACCCGTTGAGTGCGGTCCGTGACGTAAGAACCAACCCAGTTCACAAATATTTGTGGAAACCCAAGTGCAGTGAGCTTGAGGGTTAAAATCTGTAAAAATACAGTAAACCTGTTTACCAGTTACCAAGGCGGACAAACAGAAATTCGAGAATTCGAGAAGGTTAATCGATGTCGATTTGCCTTTTCTAAAGCCGTGCTGGAAGGAGCCTAAGAATAGCTTACAATGAAAGTATAGAGCGTCGTAAATAATTGCCTCGAATATTTTAGTAATAGCACACAATTTTGCAACTGGTCTATAATTAGAAATGTCGGTCTTGTTACCTTTTTTATGTAAAGGGATAAAAAGCGAAGATTTCCATGAAACGAGGAATACGCCACAAGAGATAGATAAATTAAATAAATAACACAAAACACTAACAAGAGATGTGGAACAATTTTTAAAAAGAGAAACAGGGATCCCATCAGGACCACATGAAAAACTGTCAGACAAGCCAGACAAGTGTCGCGTAACTGCGTTGTTGTCAATAAGTAAATCCTTCATTACCAGCGATGTTGCCGGGAGAGTCGTTAACATATTAAAATTCTTAGAGCTAATATCACTAGTATTAGCAACAAAGGCCGTCTTAAAGAAATCGGCGAAAAGATTAGCAATTGTTAGAGGATCGCCACTCTCCGATTCCCCGAGCTTCAGTAATGATGGGTACCCGTCGGTTCCCCGCTTACTTCTTTAACTGCATGTGGCAGTAACTTAAAGCCAATTTGTCTTACCAAGTGTATGCGCCATGCGCGTACCCTCAACAATTTACACGGGGTCAATGTTTGCATAGAATTTCAAACTTACTTTCCTCGAAAACAATTGATTCAAGCAAGTTCATTACTTTTGGTTGTGCTCCCCAATGTTCGAACTCTTTACTCAGCCTGTCAAAAGTTTTCAGCATCGTTGTTGTACTGCATTGCTAAGCTCGCTGATATAGTCATGAATACAGTATGACAATTATGTCATTTCGTTAGCTCGATGACCGAATGAAGGTTTGGACTGGCTTCGCAAGACTGTCTGGATCACTGGTCATTAATTTATTCTGCTTTAAGGGAAATCCATCAGCATGTTATAGTACTGCAGATTAAATTCTACTGGGCCTCGGGAATTCATTTCTACAGGTAAATTTCTTATACAATTGTACCAAGCGACCCCATTGTGTTGTTCTTCTGTTTTGTCCGGTAGTTATTTTTTTGATGTTTCAAGATTGTAATGAGTTATGGCCTAAAGGCAGAAGACTTATGCATCACTGAATTATGTTCTGATATTTTCATTATAAATTTGAAATAGATTGGGACAAGTGTGCATAAAAACATGTTTAGATAGCAAACAAAGCCGTACCTAATTAAGTATGCATGTTGGCATACTCCACTGTAAATATAAATAAAATTAAAAACTATACCAAAATCAGGAAATAGCACCAGTTTTATGTTACCTTCCTTCAACATTGTAGAATGAATCAATCATGCTCACCTAGTGCGAGTCACACCTAACGATCAACAAGCATAGATAGATCAGATAACCTTTATCACAATCATAAAATTTCCATCACATTAATCATGTGAGGTCTAGGCCAGTCTATTTTTCAAATATTTGTGCGATCGCGCAAAGTGTGTCCTCAGCATCACTCCGAAAATCACTCGAACAATTAATTTGCTCACTTCCAATCAAAATATAATCTGCGACGAGGAACAACAGAACAGCAAAAAAATTTAGACAAAAGATTAACTGGTCATCGGCGGCGATCGTGTCCCCTGTCAGCGATCTATCTATAGAAATATTGGTTGGTTTATCACACCAGACACCTTTCCCACCTTTCCGGCTCGTTAGAGCACTATGTCAAACTGGTTGAAGTGACTGGGGCTCTTCACGCCGTGATTAGTTCGATCTTTTCGAGATCAATCAATTTTGCCTGTGGACCTGCTAATTAACGCCATTTAGGCGTTACAAAAGATGCGAGATGAAGTCACTAGTGCTGCTGAAGGTTTTCTTCCAGCGTAGTCCAAATCTTCCGAAGGAGGAACTAGAGGTGTTTTGTGTTTGGCTCGTTAATTCCTGAGATGGTCATGTTTTGATTGGGGGAAACGCCTCACAGGCCCTACGGCCAAATGGAGATCGGTTGTTAGTTAGCTCATCGGAGTTGTACTGCTGCGGGGCTTAATTTTGGCATGTAGGAAGTTGAACAACAAACAACAAAGCAATGCTCGCTTTCCCTAAAGCCAAATTAGCTTGAGGATACACAAAAAAACTTGCTAAGTTCAATGTTAAATGAAATCTGTCTATCTATCTATAGAAATCTAAAAAAGCTTCTGAAGAATCTAGCATATGATCGCAAATTGAATTATACAGCAGCATACCAATTGAGTTCGTGCATTCGTCTCATTCGGAAAATGTTTGTAATGATCTTGATGGCAAACTATTTGCACACATCATAGCTCATGACCTGATTAATGCGAATTGCTCTGTCGCTTAAGGGGCACAAAACGGCGCAGAGGACGCGCCAGAACAACCGTCTCTTCTGCGCGTCAAGATCGTCACCGCGAACTTACATAGTTCCGATCGATGGATTACTTTGGATGGAACATCTCGAGTGGCCCGCACCGCGCGCCCACCTTGATTTGAAGAGATGCTGTGCGGGATGTGCAGTCTGCAGCACGCAGCGAGTCCGGGGAGGCATTCACTCATCACTTAAATCAAATTGCATTAAACGGCTGTAAAAAAGATTTACATTCGCTTCCAACTGTTCCCGATTGGTTACTTATGCAGAAACGACAAAAACAGCAATAAGGCAGGCCGCGATGAGAAATGGGTCCTTGAAGGCGCTACTTAATTTGGTGTGCGGCGAAAGGGGCCTAATCGGGCAGGCCTTCTTCGGTTTTACGACCATGTGGAATTTATGCATTTTAAAGGAAGTTGCATCATGATTTATGCCTAAGGCTAGTTGGAAAATTCGCTTCAGGCGATCTAATGACCTCAGAATGCACGCGGATTATTACTCACGTTTGCAATATTTACCTATCGGCAGCTTAATTTACCCTTGTGGTCGGAACCGGGTATTAAGGGGAAATCACTGAAAGGATGGAATATGTCGTTTTGGAATAAAGTAGGCTCAATTGTACGAACGCGGCTTCAATTTCTTCCTTAAGTTGTTGAATAATCTCAGCGGGATTCAAATTAGACAGTACTTTTCAAAAAACTACAGATGAAAAAATACAAAGAGGTCGCAACTGCTCGGCGGCCAGTTTTGGTCTCCAAAACGAGAAACGACATTACCTGGAGATTTAGTTTAAAATAACGTCATTGTTTCGCATGCAGTGTGAAAGATGGCGCCATCCTGTAGAAATCACATGTCATTTATTTGTCAGTTCCGGTCAAAAAGGCAAACGTACTTACGAATTCTCACTGTAAAATGTTCATTCTACTGATGTTTAACTGGAATTTTTACGGATGTGTGCTTCCATAGGACTACTACCAAGGACTGACTATTCGACGGAGGAAAATAGTGCGAGATTTAAAATTCAATTACAAGTTGAAGTGCCCTTTATATTATATTCTTAAAATTTCACAAAGTTTGGTATAAATATAAAATAGGAATGAGTAAAAACATTTAAATAAAATATGTGTCAAAGGACGCTCGGCAGAGGCGCAGCTTCTTCATATTTCGGTCCAATATGGAGCCGTCATTTTTAAATCCTTTTTCGATAGTAGATCCGAGATCAGTGGCCCCCAAAAGATTTTGTAAAATTACCGGTTTTCAGAAGATCCTTTCGAGTTGAGAACGTTTGGTCGTCATCCTTAATTTCAAAATGTATGTAATGTGATAGGTTCGAAATCAGAGACTCCCAAAACATAATTCGGTCGCCATATTGGATCCGCCATCATTAATTTCCAAATTTCGATGGTGGGTTCTATATCAGTGACCTCTCCAACATAAAAACCCCGTTTTCATATCAATTCTTTGAAGTTTAAAATTCTTGGTCGTCATATTAGTGTTTGAAACCCTAAAATTACCTATAACCTAAAACTTAGCCAGAGAAAATATCTCTAATCTAAATATTACTTAGCAGCTTACGGCTGAAGAAGCAAACTTCAAAAGAATTTTGCCGCAGTTAACAAATTTTATTTATTTATTTTCTACAGATTGTATATCTTCCAGACTAGCATACCTAAGCTATACAAAATTTAACTTATTTATTCAGATTCTAATAAAGCTATTTTAAATTCATTTCAGACAAAGTGAAGTCTATACAAAACTTGTTGACTGTTTACAACATATGGGCAACGACAGCTGACATGAAAGATAAGGATAAGGATATGCGCAGTCACACGGCGCCGCCATATTGGAAAAAGGTGAGGACGTCTCACGGCCTACCCCCACCGCTGATTTTTCTAAGTTTGGTCTCCTGGTCTCTAGTCTTCTTGTACAAAACAAAGCAAATTCCTCGTATTTGTGTGTTGCGTGCGCCAAGCTGCAATGGAATGGCGGTCTAATTGTAGAAGCAGGTTTTCGATAACATACTATTTCACTCAAATTGTAATTTTACTAAACATTTTGAGGGGAAGCGGTTGTTTTATAATAATTTTTTGGAGGGGTCGGTGATGAGTATAAAACAGAGTTTCCGGGATTCTGCCCCCACCAATTTGTCGCCCATTTTAAAAATAAGGATGCCGATAACCGTTACTTGTACGAAAATTCTCAAACTAGATTTTTTACAGAGAACTAAAATTAATGTTATTATTAAATAACATTTTCACATGAAATTAATAGTAAAGAAGTTAGAAGCCGGAAAAAGCGATTCAATTTTATGATAAAATGCGTTACAGCTTTTTTCTAGAGCATCTTCTTGCATATAATGATACCTGTTTATTTTTTTTCAATTATTACAACTTTTAAGGGTTTTACAGGATCAAAATGGAAGGACAGTCATGTTTATGTACTTGTGACAATCATGTCAGTGCCATGGAAAAATATTTTGTTTTACCGGATTTTCTTGAAACTTAATGCCCTATACAGACCAAAGCTCAGAATGACGCAGCCCATCTAAAATTTCAAAATTTTTTTTGCATTATTATATAGCCTATGTCACGCGGAGCATTCATATAAATCCAACGACCCATCATTTGTCCAAATCTGATAAGTAGTTTAGGAACTACGTAGGAACAGATGAACATCCATACACTCATATATAGACTGCCAAGCTCATAACCCTTCTTTTGTGCCGTAGTCGGGTAAAAAGTGAAAACTTGTAAGCATCACACTACAAGGAACTTGCGTACGTCAAAAATCAAAAATGACGTCTAAAGGTGCGTTTTTTTTCATCATCTGAAGGTACACATCTTTCCAATACTCTCCGCATACAAAAGGCTGTGTAGAAAGCCGGATAGAGAGCAAGATTTAGTGTTTTTATGGGGAGAGTAGTGGACAAATCTACATAAATGTATAGATCATTAAAAAAATCATTAAAGAAAAGTGTAAAAGTTTCGGTAGAAACGCAAAAATTTTAAATAAACTTTTAATTTAGAAATTCGAAGATAAATACATATAAAACGCCAAGTAACGCAAATGACGGAAATCAACTTAAATAAAGAAACACTTGACGAGTATAAGTATACCTACACAAATAAAAAATCTATTTCGGTGCGTTTGACGTGTGCACTCGTCGCGTAAAATAAAATATCACAATTTCAGGAAGAAGTGCAGAATAAAAATGTCATTTAGTGGTAAGTATGCTTATTGCGAGCACAACTGCTACATATCTATGTATGTATGTATTTTACGAAGGCAAAATTGATTATTTGCTTTGGTAATTGGTTAATCCTCGTCATAGCCTGATTTAATTTAGGCACCCTATGAGAGAGATTTTTAAAACTAAATTCTACAACTGAATGTCTGAAAAAAGCCATCTGATAATAATTAATGCTGCAACGCAATCGTGCACTCTTAATTCATCTGTTGCAATGCATAAATTCATGTGTGCAAGGAGGCGGGGTTATAATGTGAAATGAATAAATGAATAAATTAATAATGCACAGCTAGATAGGAAATACGGTTCTACAAGATCACAGTACAGAAACTCATTGCATAAAAAAAATCCAAAAACTTAACTCGTACTCTTTCACAAGATAGAAAATGGTCTCCGCCTTCCCTTGTTTGTTCAAAACAAATACTCCGGACGTTGCCACTTTGATGTTCGCAACACGTCAAGGTCACTAATTCCGCGCATAATTTCTACCGATTATCCACCCGCCCATCCAATCACGCAAATAACTCTGCCATACCTTCACAGCTGGTGAAGGTGTTTTGCAAAATAAAATAACTCAATAAAAAATTGTTTCGGTTTGATTTGTGTCGAACTACAAAAAATCAACACCAATTTTGTCGGCTGTGCGCGAATAATTCAAGGCACGCATTTTTTTTTTGAATTCGATCAATTAGAGGAGGAACACTGAAATCGTTTTTTTTTCTTGCCTTTCCTTACTTGAGGTAGGTACTCTGCATTTCACTAAAATCTCGCAATCGCATCTGCTGGTACCTCTTGAGCTGTACAGCACCGATGCCAGGAAGTCATGTGAATTGCATTCGCTTCCTTGTCCCCCAAATTGGGGTAACAAATTTCACGTTCAGATGAAAGAAACCGGAATGCAATCGGTCGGTGCAACCAACAGCTCTCCTGGCTTATTCTGATCGTGACATTTAAAATTCGATCGGCCCAAGTGAGACTAAGAAGTGAATCGCACGACGACGGTGCTGCGGTGGTATCGTAGCCGATCTGGACATAAAAAAAATATAAAAGACGATGCATGGACCAATCACGGTATGCACATGATATCAACACAGATGGTCAATTTGTTCCCGCAACTGACACAGATGAAACATTTCATCCAGTCACCTTCTCAACCCACCCACTCACGCCGCCGCCCCTTAGGTGTGCGCCAGATTCCTTGCAATTTGATCAAGTCGATGGCGATGTGGCAAAATCCGTTCCACTATTTTGCCCCATTTGTAAAGGCTAAAAACGCGAGCGGCGAACGTCTTCAAATGCGACCGATTCGCGGACGATCGTGCGAAATTATGCAACTGATCTTAAGTCAGATCGGAAAAAACCTTTTCAAAAGGAATATGGTGATGAGACGGCGTTCTGTCTGGTGGCTGCAGCTGTGACGATCCTCTTTCAAGGTGCTCATCGAGATGAATCCGCCAGATCCGCGCGGTGCAGAGTAGAGCCGTCTAGGAGGTGGCGGCCAGGCGGCATATTCGTATGAGGAATGACGGTAGCGATGATTTACTCATACAAGAAGTTATGATGTTGTTGGGAAAGCCGCGATGACTGATAACCATTGTTTCTAGTGACGACGCCGGTTCGCTCCAATTGCTACAGTTTTCTTGTGACCTCGCCTCTCTTGCACCAGATCACGGGCTCGGCTATCCCGCTTAAAAGACAAGGCATTCATGCAAATTATCCAGGAAAAGCAGCGACTTTGGCCGCAAATTATTGCAACTATGAATACGCTGCAATGGATGCATTAGTTTGCTTAGAAGACGCCGCCACGCACTCACTTATTGTTTCCACTCAGGAATTCTTCTAAATCACAAGATAGAAAGCTCGTGTTGGTTACACTGCACAACCGTAGTTGCAGTAATATACCTATCTCTTTTTACAAGCTCTTAATCGGATCATCTCTCGGTGCTGGGGGATTTAACAAGATGAGATCTACTACCTATCTATATATCACGGTCCGCGTATTAATTGTGCACAGCCGCTCCTCTAATTGGAAGAAATTTTCCTCACGTCTCAAAGACAGGTCAAGTGCTGTGAAGTCCTCTACTGTTTACTATTCTATTCCTCTAGGGGCATGTCTACGTGGGAAAATTGTCTAATTGCTCATTGCCTACTAAATAAAATAGATGACCACATTATTTTAAATTCCATCCAAGGAAAACACATACATATGTAGGCTGCAAAAACATTTTTTGAGAAATACAAACTTCTTCAGCTTTTATACCATTTCCCATTTAAATACAACAATTTCCCAATTAAGTAAAACCAGAGCCCAATCAAAAAGGACTTTTTCCAATGAAATTAAACATATCCCAATTAACTGGACATTTACTTAAAAAAATAATTAAAACTGCCGCTTATTACTGCAAAACTTTGTTTCATTAGAATTATATATAAAAACTAGCGGACCCGACAGACGTTATCCGGCGTTTCCCGGGCTACTATTAAATTTGTATTCCTTAATTTTACAACGCCTCCCTACTGCACAACCGCCTCTCCTATGTGACCCAGCGGGGTGGGGGTAGTCTCATTAAATCAACCATAAATTCATACACAATACACGCCATACATCACTTTCACCAATTCCTAATACTTTTTTAACTGTAAACTGTAAAGTATTATTAAATATAGTTTTCCTCATTTTACACCACCTCCTTATTGCACCCTCTCTCCTATATCACCTAAAAACCCAAACCAAAAATATAATTTTGTAATTTTCCGCGCAATATTCTTAATTTTTTCTTTCATTAGGACCTTCTCCTGAGAATAACAAACACAACAAAAACAGAATTAGCGAAATCGGTCCAGCCGTTCACGCGTGATAGGGTGACCAAGGGAAATAGGGATTCATCTTTATATATATATCTTTATATATATAATTCTACTGTATTATTATTCCAATTCATGCATACACTTTTCTTCCACAGCCGTTTCAATTTTGTCGGCACCCACCGAAAAAACCAAGTTTTCACTATTTTCACCAACTTTCACCAACCCGGCCATATTTCTTATAGTGCTTCTTCGTCCTATCCCTGAGACACACTTCTGGGGTTGTCGCCCCCCACCCCACCCCACAACAAAAACACGTTTTCATCAATAATTCCCACATTTCACACTTTTCACCAACCTTTCTTTCACCAACTCATTCTAAACTACCTCTTCTTTCCAACGATACCCATAACATGGCACACGCCACGGCAATATATGAAATTCATTACTTTCATACCGACTGCAGCGCCATCTGCCGGGCTGATTTGCGAATCTAAACCATCCGGGGCGGCACCCAAACGCATACAAAAAAATGCATTCAAATCGGTCCAGCCGTTTAGGAGGAGTGCAGTGACAACACACGTACAGTAGAATTATATATATGTATATAAATATAAAAGAAGATGAATTGCTGTGCGTTAGTCTCGCTAAAACTCAAAAACCGCTTGAGCGATTTCGATAACTTTTTTTGTTTTATTCACTAAAATACAGGGGAGGTTTTAAAAAACGAAAATTCGGGAAACCCCAAAGGAAAAGCCGGAAAATCGAAAAAATCGAAATTTCCGTTTTGTATAGGAAGAGAATTTTCCAACTTCAAGGAATCTTTATGAGAAGGGCAATTGGAGGTTTTCGGAGATTTTCGCAGATCTCGAGCTTGCATTCAAAATTTTGGAATTCAAGATATCGCATCCAATATGGCGACCGAAAAAGTTAAACTTCAAGGGATTTCACTGAAAATCCGAACTTTTGTTTTTGGTTTGGGTTTTCGGGGTCACTGATTTTGAATCTGCCATCAAAATTTTAGAAATCAAGATGGTGGATCAATATGGCGACCGAAAAGTTAAACTTCAAGGGATTTCCCTGAAAATCCGCACTAGGGAATTTTCGGGATCACTGATTTCGAATCTGCTATTCAAAATTCCAATTATGAGACCACCCTCACCCCCCTGGGAGATATAGGAGAGGGGGTGCAATAAGGAGGTGGTGTAAAATGAAGAAAACTAAATTTAATAATACTGTTGGAAAAACATGTGCAAAACGCAAATAGGAAAACGCTGGGTCACATAGGAGAAGCGGTGGTGCAGTAGGGTGGCGTTGTAAAATTAAGGAATACAAATTTAATAGTATGCCGAGAAACGCCGCGTCCGGCATGTCTACGTGGGAAAATTGTCTAATTGCTCATTGCCTTCTAAATAAAATAGATGACCACATTATGTAAAAATCCATCAAAAACTTTTCCCAATGGACTTAAACATATCCCAATTAACTGGACATTTATTTAAAAAAATTAACTGCCCCTTATTACTGCAAAACTTTGTTTCATTAGAATTAAAGTTTTATTCAAAACAAAACAACTTTATTCCAAATTAAAAAACCCTGATTGTGTCATCTCCCGTGGAATGATTCCTATAATCTCCCTCCTTATAGGTTAGGTTGAAACTTTTAACTATGGGATGTCGCATGTGTAGTTTTCATGCATGATCTTATTACTGGCGAGTTGAATTCTTCCAATATTCTTAGAAGGGTCAATATATTACTTTCTGTCATTTAGTTGACTTTAATTTAAGTGGGACACTTGGAAAGCACGTATTTTACATACTTAACTTATTTATGCATTATGCACACTGCATTTAAATATAAAAACGTTTATTATTGTTACAAATTATTTTTTGTTGTTTTTATATTTTTGTAATGTCAGATTTTGATGAACTAATAAATAATAAATAAATAAATTATATTTTAAAAACATTTTCAAGAATTAGTTCAATTACTGATAAAAAAACATAATTTTCTGTAATATTGCATTTTCAATTAATAAATCAAAAATCATAATCACAAAATAATGATATGTCTTTAAAATAGACATCAGAAAATTATTTTCGGGAATACTTACTCCACAACATGGTCACGTTACATGTTATTTGGCGTTTGATATGACATGTGATGTGACACGTGGCATAATTTCTTTTATTGCATTGCATTTTTCGATGATCCCTTATAAACTCAGAATTATTCGAATTGTTCAAATATTCGAATTTTTTCAGCTCTAGAACATCATCAAAAAATAATGGTATTTAATTCTTATTATTTTAATTGTGAAAGCAATTAACAATTAGTCGATTGTAATTGAAAAATCCACGAAAAATAATTAATTACTTTAATTGTTAATCACAATTAAATTTTTCCCAACACTGGCTGTGCTGCATCGTATCAACGAACCCATTATAATGAGCACAACCAGAAACGTGTATTCGGTTATTGAACTAAGTTAGATTTTCTGGGGAAGTAACAACTGATTATAATTTTTTTTTTTTGTAAACTTATTCAAGAAAAATCTTTTTAAAAACATTCAACAGATTTCTGTATTCATACGATATTAAGTCTAGTTCATTACTTGGTGTTTCTCGCTATGTCAGCTGCCGACACAGACGGATGTCAGCTACTATTTTTTTTGTTTTTGCTGGGTGTCAACTACTTATTGAATCAAATTTTACGTTTAGAGAAAAATATGTAATTTTTTACGACCGTCGTCGACTGAACCCGATGTCAGTTCAACCCCATCACGTCAGGTTTCAGCGACCCCGAACACATATAAAAGACATGGTCTGATCCCCAGATTGAAAATTTTTTATTTTTTCTCCCGTTTTAGCTGAGGTTTTTTGAGGTTATGTCAAAAACCTGACGTGATGGGGTTGAAACGACATCGGATTAAATTTCAGCGACTCACGTATTTCTCTACTTTGCACCGTGGACATATTAAATATTGATTCTTCTCTGGATACAACAGTTTCTTCCATTGAAATGTCCGTTAAACTATTGCAACAAAAAGTTCTTGGAGCTATAGAAACCGAGATAATTGCGAAAAACAGATTTTTGTGACCTTTGACCTTGAATAACACGACGCAGACACGAGATTTTATGAGACTTTTGAGACAATTTTTAGAACACCAAAATGAAGGTGTATACGAGTTTACAGCTTACTATCTCTCATTCCGAGGTTGACCTCTTCTTTTTGCTTAAGTGACTATAGTATAGGTGGGCTATAATGGCAAATCAACAATATCGTAAGCATTACGATACGAAGCGTATTCGAGGCCCTGTGAAATTGTGATCTTTAACTTTAAGCCCCATCGAAAAAATAATGAAAGACTTTTAAAGAGAGTAAATAAAATGAAAATAAACCTTCGAAGAAACGAAAAAGTCATCCGATATTTTCTGTTTATGTTTTAATAATTATTATAATTAAATTTTTATGTGCCAAATCGCTTTTACTTTATTCACTAAAAACTAAACCTTATAGGTTTGCGATTTCGACTTGGCATTAATCCACCTTTTTCTGAAGTTCTGTCAATATTTCACTGGATGGTAAGTCAGTTTCAATTCTGCTGCCCTGCCAATTTTCAAGCTTTCCATGCCTGCTAAAGTTGATGTCAACAATTATCCGAACACCTGAAAGGACCAAAAATATTATACACATTTCAATTTAAATAGGACATCATACCAAAATCCGTTTTGCAAATGGTCGTTTTACTTGGATAACAGATATCTGCTTCTTTTCGACTGACAAAAGGATTTTTATCTGGCAGGGAATCCTGCTGCTTCACCAAACTGTTGATTTTTGGTGCACTGCTTTCGAAAACAGCCTTTTTTTCGCAAATTTTATCACGTGACCTGAAATATATCAGATGTTTTAAAGACATGTTTTTTTTCTGCTGCGATCAAAAATTTCGCAGTCAACTGCAACATTCAGCGATTGTTCTATTTAGGCTGAATTGAGTAGTCGCAGTCGCATTATGGAGATGAAGATTAAGTAGATGACCTGTTCAAAATTGTATACGATCGTGCGAGATTTACAAGTTGTCGATAATATGAAAATATTTGATACGACTATGTGAAAATAATTTAACAGTGTATGCTGCTTCACATCAAAATTAATCGAATTTAGGTTTACATCTCGTTTGCTTCCCACATTTTATTAAACATATTTTTAATTACCTTATGGCAGATTGTTTTGCAAAATATTCCTGTACAGTTGTTTGAGCGGCCCGCTGTGGACACATAAGTTGTTCTTCATAAACCACGCGCCTTTCAACAATTTTATCAGATGGCTTTTGTGGATTCGATTGGTTTAAAGCGATCGCCGGAACGTTAACACTCTCCAAAGCTTCTCCTACTTCGAATCTCCGAATTATATCTCTTACACTTGAGGTTGATGAACTGCATACAAAGTCCCCGAAGGAACTAACGGGCCTATCGATAGCATCACATTCGCATTCTACAATTCCAGTAGGTTCCATGGCTGTGGTATGAGCTATTTTGTTTATAAAATTATAAAATTATACCGCAGCGTCTTTACCTGGATATGTACAATGTTTCAGGGCTATATTAATGTTAGAATTTGGCTCACTGTAATTTTTAGCCAGTACCGAATTACCCAAATGCAAACTGAAAGTGATTTTTGTTCCCAACAGAAATTAATTTCTTGTCATTTTGATTTTTAATGTCTGTGCCCACTTTTTTGCATAATCGCTACAGTGTATTGCCGTGCTCTGAGGTGACAACAAATTCGACGATAAATCGCAAGATAAATATAAACACAGAACTTTTGCATAACCCAAGCTTTTGAAGAAACTTATTTCTGATGGCTCCTTTCATCCATCCAAAGATCCATCAAATGATTTCATGAAAATAATAAAGGCGCTAGGATAGAACCTGGAGGTAGAGTCATTGCAAGTATACAGCTGTAGGTCATGGTGTGAGTAATTAAAAGAATTGAGCAATCTGTGGCAAACCGGCTAATGTCCCATAGTCTATGTTGCAAGTAAGTGCTAAAGCCTCCAGAGGTTCATTTAATCAGTTGCAATTATACGAGAGAATGGATCCCAACATGATGAGAAGAAAACCAACAAAAATTGCTGCTATTAACTTGGCTCAGTTACAAGTACTCGTATATTCATTACCTTGCGCAATCGCCAAATAAACATGAATTGTGGGAAAGCTGGCCCGTGCTCCACAATGCCCCAAAGTACCCTACAATGCCCAGCGGAACAGTCAGTTGGTCACATAATCGGCTCCTTAAAAATCACTGAACCAGCCGGAACACAAGGGATCTTGCGGGTGCAGATTACCACGAGAAAAATATTATCCAACTAGCGAGAAGGGAAAGAGGACAGTTAAAAGAGACAACGATGACAAGATGCGATAAAATTCAATTTTTAACCATTCAAAACGGAAAATCTTGGGATATTTCTTAACGCGGGGGGGCTTGGGCCTCAGCCTCATACTTACCATTGTCTTGTTGTGATGAACGCTTCATCATCAGATGCGTCAACCGCATGATACCTACAGATACATGTTTATTAGCTGGAGCATGGGTATTGCGAAACGAAACCATTCCAGCACAGCACGGGACAGCTCCCGGAAGAAGGTATCGCGAGCCGACACGATGTAAGACCCGCAGGCGGAAAGCTGAGAAGTCACCGCGATGACCACTCGGTGATTTATACCCGCCTTGAAGGTTTTCACTACTAAATCGAGTGCCCCGTGGTATGACCACTGGTCGGCATGTTGAACTAATGAATTGAGAATTCCAGCGTGGATTGGAGCGGTTAATCAAGAAAAATGCGGCGCTTTCGTGTCAGAGGGTTAAGTGGTATGGCCCAACGGAGGTACATGTGCGCAAAGGTGGAGGTGGGCGCTAAATCTTCGTTTTGCCTTAAATTCTTAATTTTTATGCAAGGCCATCGCGCCGACTGTCTGGGGAATATTGATTGGTTGCGCAACCAGGGAATCGCAGATAGTAGTGTCACTGAGATTTTGCAAGAAGCAAGATGAAACGCAAAAGGAACCCCTGATAGTGCCATGTCATGTCAATTCGTTTGATTAGATGGTAATGCTTGCTAGGTGCGTACAAAGAGAAGTGCGCAAATTCAACGGATTTGCGCAACTGATTATTACAATTAGACGAGGGCCAAATTAAAATCGGTGACACGACAGCTTCGGGTGGATAAGGACAGCGGACAGAGGACAGGACACTAAAAAAACTGTCATTCCCATTGTTCTCCTTTTTATTCTACTCTTACAACTTTCAACTAAAATATTTTTTTTTTCAAATCACAAATTTTTTTTATGAAATAACAAATGGACAACAAATGCTTGATTTGCTGTTGAACTGTTCAACTTCTGTGTTTTTTTTTATTCGCGTTCGTTCTGTTTTTAGAAAAATTGTGGTGAATGCCATAAAAAATGTATTTAGTAGGTACTTCCGGGTGCGTGTGGTGTGTTGTTGTCTTGAATGGAAAATTGCTTAAAACTTGTTAATTGCTAAATTACTCCTTTCTGGAAAGCAGCGGGTAAAAATAGTCGTCGCTACATACGAAAAGGATGAAAATGATTTTTGGTTAACTTTCATTTTTCATTATCTAAAAAGCTTTTTTTTTTTTGTTTTTAAGTAAAATACGTTTCTCACTATATTCCTTACATTTTTTTGCTAAAATGCACTTCTCCTCACATGTCAAAATATCCATCTTCACCGTCGTTTTCTTTAAATATTGAAATCTTTTATTGTCCAAGAGACATTCTAATTAGCGATGTACCGCTCTACAGGCGTTCATAGTGCGATAGTTCTACAGTTTGAATTTTAGCGTATAATTTGTTTTTAATTATTTACATGTTTTCCTCTTCGAAGCTTTCTCAGAACTAAATGAGAAAGAGGTGAATTTTAAAAAATTCTTTCACACTTCATAGGAAGACATCTCTGTTGCGTTATTTTGTTCATACTTTGGTTTTATTTTTTCCCACTTATAAGGACAGAGGCGGTTTACTTAAGGTGCATATACTAAGATCAAGCTCATTGTGTTTTTTTGTTTTGTTTAGAGATTATCTTCGCTATAGTCGACTGTTCCTATCAAAAAGTTTGAGTCTAAAGTATAAAAACCTGAGAATGTTTTTATGCTGTGATTTTCGTTCGAGCATTTATTTGCTTCGTGTCATTTTTACTAAGAGGGCGAGAGAGAACGAAATACTTTTTTTTGTATTTTTTATTTTTTTTTATTTTTTATTGAAAAAAGGGAAAGGGTTGGTTAAGTTGATATGAATAGGTGTAAGACTTGGCGACATAAAGTCTAGTCGCGTCTTCTTACTTCGGAAAAGTGCTGATATCGTACCTTGTCAGAAGCGAACCTTACGACCGTTAAGCTATAACCTTCATTTTTTTTTTTTGCAACGGGGGCCCAATAATGGAATTTAATTCGAATTCTGTCGTTGAATTTTATGTAATTTCTCTCAGAACTCAGAACAGAATTCAACTATAAAGGACGAAAGCCACGGATCAATGAGACTCGCTCGCTTCTATTTAACACTAATGGTTGCATGGAATACAAGGGCGTTTTCAAAAACGTCATTTGCACTGCAATCACAGCATTCAGTAATTTTAAATATGAGCTGAATGCTGCAATTGTATATGAAGGTTTCCTTATGGGTGTGCAAATTTTAAGACTATTGGGTTCCGGACAATAGTTTGGATAAAATAGATATACAGCTGCGGTCAAAAAAATAGCACCACATGAAAGTATTTAACATTTCTGTGGAATACTTCTCCAAATTGCAACATAGCAGTTTTTTGAATGCATTTTTCTGTTCGACAAAGCTTCTTCTTCTTTAATCATGAGCTCTGACGTTAGAACTATAACGGTATTTTCCGTCGCACGGCCTTTTGTAAAGAGAGTCATTTTGTACGCAGTCAAAATAATAGCACCACTCGACAATTCGTATAGTAAATTCAAATTGTGTTTAAAACTATTGCGTAAATTGTTTCTGAAAGGTAAATATAAATTGTTTTTGTAATTATTACTTCAATAATATACACAAATTTACAGTTAAGTTTCCTTAACTTTACTTGAAATGGGGAGAGGCAAGCATTGCACACCTGAAAAAAGGTCCGTTATAAGAAAAATGCTTTCCGAAGGAAAAACTTACGCAGAGATCAGGCAAATCGTTAGCTGTTCGAACAAAATGATCAGGAATGCAATAACATTCTCTACAAAAGCCGAAACACGTGGTCGGAAACAAGCAATGGCACCTCGGGCTGTAAAACAACTTGTGCGGTTGAGTAAAAAGGAGCCATTTATGCCAGCTACAGAGCTTAACAAGGAGTTGAATGTTGCTGCCAGTGTGGAAACAGTCCGCAGACGATTGCGGGAGAACACTTTGAACGCACGCAGCCCAAGGAAAGTGCCTCTGATGACTATTAGGCATATCAAAAAGCGTTTAAAGTTCGCTAAAGAACATGCCGATAAGCCTGCGAAGAAATGGCGGAACATTTTGTGGACCGACGAAAGCAAAATTGTTATGTACGGTGCTTCAGGATCTCGGTCATATGTTAGAAGACCAGCAAATGCAGCATTCAAGCCAGCATTCACCCAAAAAACCATAAAGCACGGCGGGTCGTCGATTATGATATGGGCCTGTTTTTCTTACAGTGGCGTTGGACCCATTCATTGGATTATAACAATAATGGATCAACATATTTACGTCCAAATATTAGAAGAAGTCATGCTTCCGTATGCATCGGAGGACCTGCCACTGCTTTGGGTCTTGCAACAAGACAATGACCCGAAGCACACGAGCCGGAAGGCGCAAAAATGGTTGCAGGACAACGGCATTAACATAATGGGATGGCCTCCACAGTCCCCGGATTTGAATCCAATTGAAAATCTGTGGGCTGTGGTGAAGAAGGAAGTCTCGAAACACCATCCACGGAATAAAGACGAGCTTTGGGCTATAGTGGAGAGTTCCTGGAAGAACACTCCTATTGAAAAGTGCCAGAATTTAATTGACTCTATGCCTGCACGTTGTGCTGCTGTAATCGCAAGTAAAGAACATGCCACAAAGTATTAAATTAGATTAAATTATGTGTTAACTAATTTGGAATAAAATAAAGAAAAAAGTTTTGAGTTCATGTTGTTATATTTTCAGTTTGGCGCTAGTAGTGGTATAATGGTGCTATTTTTTTGACCGCATGAAAACCGACTTCCTTCTACATGATGTACTACTACTTTTTTTTATGTTGTTATTCAATTGCAGTTCCTAACGTAAAATAAAGGACACTTTTGCACTATTAATTTCTCATATCAGTTTTTTCAATTTATTCGTTTGTTTCATTATCAAATTTGTTTGAAGAGTTAAAGTGACTTTGGTGCTATTTTTTTAACCGGAACTGTATGTACTGCCAGCCTAAAGAACTACTTGGACTATGTTAAGATTAAGGCAAAGGACGCTATTAACTTGTAAAGCTCAGTAGAGCGATGGAAAAAAATTATTTGGACACCAATGGCACTCTCCTATTGGACTACAGCTTGCTCTTTGTGTGTACAAGTAATTTTTTCAATGACTGCACAAGGGGCATTTCCCAGTATCTGTTCCATTAGATAAATTACGTTAAAAACAGAAAATCAGTTGGTGTAGTTGTTACGGACTAATTACGTCGAAAACTAAGTCACAAAACGAGTAGAAAATATAATAGCCAGTTTTAAAAAATTCTGACCCTGTAGTTGAACACTTAATTAGCTGCAGAAAGCGAATTTCATGAAAGCTACGATAGGTGAAATTCGTATTAATGAAGCAGGACTGCATAAAAGCGCCCATTTCCAATGTTTAACAAATCCTGAATTGATGGAATCTTTTATTTAACTTATACATATAACTGAGAAAAGCCCCGATTGAAATTTACCTTAACTATTTTTCTTTTAAGTCAGAACCTTGAAATCTAGAAGCAGATACCAGCCAATGAACAGTCTACAGAAGGAAAGTGTTTTCAACTTTTAGTGTCTTCTCAAGAAATTCGTATTAACTCTTAATTTATTTACGTTACTAGTGTGACTCAATTTCTTTTTTTAAAAATCGAACATCCTTGCTCATCAAAAATGTCTTTTGTTCTTTTTTTTTTTTTAAATTTTGTTCTTTTATTTTTGATTGCAAAAGAAGATCTACTGCTGTTTGTTCCTTTGCCATATTTTAAAAATATTTACAACTACAACATTATTTTGTTTTCTTTTGGTGTCATCAAATTTGTCATCACAACTGTTGTTTTATTTAATTTTTAATTAAACTTTACGTTTGATTTGATTTTGTTTATTTTATTTGCTTTTCTCGAGAACGTCTGAGATTTTTTTTAATTGTCTGGGTCGTGTAAGTATGTTAGAAGAGTGTTATTTTAGGAAACGAAATGAATTGCTTGTGAAAATTTTTATGAATTAAGTATTAGAAAACAGCTGCAGGACAACATTAAACCATACAACTTGTTTCGAGTTAAGTCTATACGATAACGGCTGAGTTTCATACAAAGGATTCCCATAGGAACATCACATGCAATTCAGCTATTATGCTACTTAACTCGAAACAAATTACATCTCTCTCCTGGCGCAAAGTAAGAAATTTTAAAAACTTTCAAATCTTTTCTGCAATTTTTGTTGTTTTTCTTCCAACTGACTGCACCATTCTCAAAATATTTCTGGTAAGAATTTCTTCTTGTAGTGTAGTCAATTCTGGTCACACACATGGAGAATACGTCCCCTATTTTGCCACTTACAGCCGAAATGCGTGAGAAACTGATTAAAAATACATCGCTTATTTCAGCTATAAATATTCCGATGATGCAATTCATTTTGCGTCCTTAGTAGCACCCCTTGTGTCTTGCTACTTATTTCCTATGTAAAAGCAACATCTTAATTTTAATTTACTTAATGGTGAGTGAACTAATTTAAAAATTAGGATCTCTAAATCGAGTGTTTTGCGGCAGCATAATGTTCAGTAACAAAAGGGCCTAGTCTGATAGGCAGCTGCTAGATGTGATCCCGCCTACATATAGCTGAAATGTGTGCTAATCTTCTTATTAGAATTATTGAGATAAATTACAGAATCTCACGGAATGCTATTCGAATCGACCCTTTCATCTGCGTTGGCTATTTTCCCTCTAATTACTTATTCAGCTATGTAGGGACAAAAAGATACTATTTGTATCAAATTTTCTTTTTTTGCTTTTTCGTTCCACCATTTGTTGTAAACTCCCGAACTCGGTTTAGCAAAACTCACTGTACAGAGTTTGCCGCAATAAATGAGTCGATGCAGATACAAATGACCACTAAGTTCGTGTGAGTATATTCTATTTACGCGCTTATTGAAAAGGGTACTTAAGACCGAATTTAAAATCGAGGACAAAACCAGATTTGTTCGGTGCTGAATACTTTTGGCGATAAGACCCGTTTACGCCAAGAAAATTACTCATGACAATCGCATTGAGGCATTTTTCTGTAAATATGATTATGTAAATACATGCTGATGCCGTGAAAGGGATAATGAAGCTACACACGAAATTCAACTATATGTAGGAAGATACGATAAAATCGTATAGACAAGCATGATTTGCCCGTTTTTGCAATCGATTCTATTGAATAACTCAATGCCTGCTGAATCCATTTGGATTTTAATTTTTTTAATGCACCCTAGCTCTTTTCCCTAGGAACTGGTTCGTAGTACTTTCATCGAATTGATTGCTTGTTGCTGAATAATGTGCAATAGCTTAGAGTTTAGAGAATCCAAAACCATTTTCAGGTTTAGAGGCCAGCACTCTGAATTATGTAAGTGTGTTATTGAACTTGCCTGTCCAATGAAGTTTAGAATATTATTCAGCTTTAGGCGGTAAGAGAATTAAAGAATGAACTCTAATATTTGGCCGAACAGATATGTTAACCGTTGGGACTCTACTACAAAAGCCGATATGGGTTGTTCCCTTTGATTCTAAGCCGAATCCTCTTTAGTGTAGAGTGTAGCTTTGGCACTAAAATGCGCTTAGCTGAAATTTAAATGTTGACTCGAATCGTATCTCTAATAACTAAACTGCATGTCATTGCCTTCATAAATTTTTTTATACGTAACTCCGCCACCAAATATTTTCGCTGAATTGCATGTTATTTTCTTGCACTCAATTAAATTGTAAGATTAAACGATACGACTCGAACTCTACTATAGTAGAGACTAGGGGCCAGTCTTTCAGAGTAAGGATTTTGAATCGACTTAATTTTTCGCTATTACTTAATTAACAAGAGAAAGAGTCCAAGTTCCACAGGAGAGCTGCTGGACAGTTATATGTAACACAATAGATTTCGCGCAAAGTGACTATCTATTTCTTACTGAATTACTTGTAAAAATTCGTATACTGCAACTAGAGTGATTTAGCTTTGTCTTCAAATCGATTGGGTTACATGCCACCACCCCTTGCCTTGTCTGATTACCACCTCTTTGAACAAAGCAGTAGAATAACGAAAGCAGATGATAACCACCCGAAAAATAGGAAGGGGTTGAAACAAATAAAATAAAATTGAAAAAACAAAAAATAATTATTTTTAACATTACAAAAAAACCGCTCATAAATCCATTCATGTTGCTGGCCTCACAATAATCTCGCCCTTAGAAGTACATATTGTTTCGTAAGACAAAAAAAAATTTAAACTTTTCGCTTAGAACGAACGATTGAGACTTTCCCGGCTCAATCCAGTGACAAAGACGGTACTGGTCCATGATAATAACGCAAAAAAACATTTTAAACAGACAAAACCTGTGTTTGGCTTTGCGAAAAAGAGCTCTATGCGTAATAAGATATTTTTGCTTATTTATTTTTTTGTTGTTTTGTTTTTGCTTGTTTTTCCTCAACGACTCTCCCACTTGAAGGGCGGTGGCGGGTACACCGAAGGCAAGGATTTCACTTTAGGACTGTCTATTAACTCTCTGCCGGCTGATTTGTCGTAAACTGCGTTATTCCGTCGTTCTCCATGGACTCTAAGATGTCACTAACGTATGCAGCAACGTCGGTGTGGCTTCGCTCACCACGCTGGATAAATGGTAGTTGCAGGAGTTTACTGTATTTTGGACGTTCGCTTTCTTCCTTAATTAAACTGAAAAAAAAAACAAATGCAATGTAAGATCGCTACTAATACTAATCGACATATTTTTGTTAGTTTGATTAGTTTGGTGGCAATCGAGTGGTAGAGAAAAAACTTGTTTATAAAACTCAGCTCAACTGCATTCTAGATAGTGGCGATGAAGCTTAGGAATTGTATTGTTTTGTTTGAATTATATACAGCGAAAATGCAAAACTTCAGAGCCCGTCTAGGCTTTTAGTCCGCTGAACAAGCCCATAGTAAATCAGAATATCACTCACCAAGTATTTACAAACTCAACGAATTCCGTTGAGAACTCCATTCCACTATAAGACGCACTAAGTCTGGGCGGATCTCCTTGGACAACCTGTGGGACAGGAAATTATTTACACAGTTAGTTTTCCAGCAGAAGACACGAGATACATACCTGACACAGCTGTTCGAACACCGAATCCCACTTTCTGTAGGGAAACATACCAGTTGCAACTTCCATTAACGTAATCCCTAACGACCAAACATCGCTCCTTACATCGTATCCCTTCGCCCGCTCTGGGTCGATTCGCTCGGGCTGTAGGAACAATTTTTGGCGTTATTTTCCCCGTAAAACTGAAAGATACTTACCGCCATGTAGGGCCTGCAGCCAGCGTCCTTTGTCTTTGCGATGGAATCGACTAGTTGCCCGGATATGCCGAAATCACAGAGTTTAATGTCCCCGCGCCTGTGGAGCAGTATGTTGCTCGGTTTCACGTCGCGATGGATTATTTTCAGTTTCTCTTTGAGATAATTAAGGGCATTAACAGTGGCAACAGTAATTTTAGCTAAAATCGACTCAGGAATGCGCTGTTGCTTCCGTTCGTAAATGTATTTATAAAATTTGTCTAGAGATGTGTCCATAAGCTCCATGCATATCCAGCAGTCGCCCTCCTTGAACAGGGCGCCGAAGAACTGGACAATGTAGCAGCACTCGTTTGACTTCATGACAACCTCGAGGTCCATGAGCAGTTGTTTCTGTTCTGTCTCGTCTACAGTGGATCGTATCCTCTTCACAGCCATAATAGTGCCATTTTTGCGAAATACCATTTTATTTACAGCACCAAATGCACCCCTACCAATTTCTCCCAGATCCTCCATGTCGTCCGACGTAAAGTGGTAGATTTCGTTGGGGCCCAGCTGAAGCTTGCCGGATGCCTGGATCCGTATCCTTTCACGAGTTCTCTCTGGAACTGGTGCGGCCCTGGGGGCATCCTGGAGGCTCAGGGTGAGCTGTCTTCGCCGCTCTACAGGGAGATCACCGTGATTCGCTAAGTGGAGATTGTTTAGGTGTAGGTCCCCTGGCGCAATTCTCGGCCGACCTAAAAAATTCAAAAGTTCAACAGCATTAGAAGCATCGAACAGCAACCAGAGTGCGCCTAAACACTCCATAAAACCTAAAATCGTACCTGGCAAATTCATTTGACGTTCAGCCATGTTTCAGACTGTCAAAAAATTCGCTAGTGCTGCTGTCAAAATTGGCAAGGCGCCCCACTAGGGTGGTTGGGTATATATGCACTTGCGTTGCGAGAAGGGGGCACACACGACGGAGAAGCGCACGAACTGAACGGAAAAAACAAACAGAAAGCGTTTGCACCGAAAATAATGGATGTTTAACCAACCGTTAGCGACGCACTATGGGCTCATTTTTGCGACGATTTGTTAAATGATTGCGTGACGCGTGCTTTTCCTCGATTAAAATAAACAAAACGTCGCCCAGCGTTCATGGGGGAAAATGTCAACTTTGTCGGCTTTAATTGAATGTTTGTTAATGTGTGGGTGTTTTTGCCCTCAAGCAGATGGTGATTACTATCCCTTAGCTATTATCTTTTGTATTTATTGGGATGATCGCGAATGGCGCGTAGTTCAAATGTACCAAAACAACTACCGCGTTCTTTTTAAATGGGAGGGTCAATAAAACTCGTTTTCGGGGATAAATACAAAAAGTGTATTTGTCACTAAACCAGGAATAAACACATGAGATTAAATGGTTGCGTCCTAGCTAAATATAAAAAATAATTTTTTGGTATACGAATAAAGTGTCCAGCCTTTCGGTGCAGCTCCATCGAGAGGTGCACCGCTCTGGAAGAATTTTTGGCAAGGAAACAAACTGAACTAGCTGAGCACAATGTCCAACTGACTACTTGAGCAAACACTTCGTGAAGAACTGCCGGTCGACGGCATCGTTCGGGATTAAATTCGAATACTTCAGGACCAGGCCGAGGGTCTCCTTGGGGTCGAGAAACTCCAGCGTGATGCTGAGGAAGCAGTTCCACGTGTAGAAGATCCGATGTTCTACAGGACTCTGCATCATCTTGTCGCAATTTATGCAGTTGAAGCGTCCGTTCAGAATAGTCGCGAACATCTCAAAGCACCGGTCCCAAGCGTTATAGTCGAACAGTTTTGCGGCCTCCTCGAACAGAACAGGGTCCCCGTAGTTGAGCACAATCGGGATCACCTTCGCTGTTTGGCTCTCATGAATGTAAAAACGACAAATTACGTCCATTACAGCTGGCACCTGGCGTAGGATGCTGAAGCACCTCTCCTGCTCATTTCGTGACCATAAGTACCTCACCAGGCTCTCACCTAGCTCGTGGAAGTGGCAGAAGTTATCGAACCTTACAGGGAAGTCGCAGGTATCGCAATGCTTCACTTCCCCGGAGTTCAGCAGAACGAATCCGCTGATGATAAACTCGATTGAGGTCTCGTCCATTTCCCAGATTAACTCCGGTTTCACGTAGTCGAAGTACATCTCAAAGCAGTTCTTCTTGGCCTCGATGGCACTGTCCCCATTCTCGATCATCACAGCTTCCAGCTTCCCCAGGAGGTCGATTATCTCCGACGAGGTGTACTCATCGAAAACAAGACTGTACCGGTCCAGGAAGTTGATGTTGCTGATTTTGGACGACTTAAAGATTAAGTACAAGTTGTAGATCGTCTTTTCCTCGTCCGTGATGACTTGCTCCCGCGGCGGGGATCGTCTGGTTGCTGTGCGATTACACACAATGTCCTCGTCGTTCTCTAGTTGCTCGTTGAACTCTCTAAAGGGAATAGTTTTCCCAGCAGGGATCAAATCGTTAACCAGCGTCTTTTGCTCATCGCTGAAAATGTTGAATTTATACTTTATGATGTTCCTCCCGAATTTCCCAGTCACAGTGAGCAGGGCGTCTTTCAGCTGCTTATCGGTATTCGACTTCAGCTTCAGGTTGTCACAGAACGCATTTTCCAAAACGTACACACTGGAAGATTCGAGTTTCTTCACCTTTGGCACTTCCACCTCCCTTTGGGTAATACTGTCGAAGATCACAGACAAGTCGTTAAGCAGTTCGTACTGACTGGTGTCGATCAAGTACTTCTTCACATCGTTAAGTGCGACCAGACCGTACTCCTCCTTGGCCTTGTCAGCGAAATACTTTACGTTTTTCTTGAGCAATTGGGTGCAGTCCAGGAATTGTTGCTGGTGCACCAGGTCAATGGCAAATGCCTGTATGGTCTGCAGCCGAACTGTGAATACGGAGCCGGCACTGGTGAAGATGACCACGTCGTTCCCAACCACCTTACAGTCTGAAATCCTCTCGAAGTGATTGGACCACAGCACAACGTTAGAATTGCGCGGATCAAAGATGTACATGCCGAATTCGGTAAAGGCCAAAATCAGGTCGGTGAGAATCGGCTGGAGCTTTGAAAATTGGAGGGTTTGTGGTGGGAAGTTGGAGACGTATTCGTTCTCGGTGTATCTCTGGTTCGAATCGCTGCTGCCATTATTGTCGGAGCACTGCAAAATCTTGGTGGGTGGACAGGCAAGGGAGGATTTGAATTGGTGGGTCTGCAGCACGTTGCCCTCCAGGTCAACGTCCCAGAGTCGAGAACCAGGACGGGCACAGTAAATACGGGAATTCTGCAGATTGTTGCTGGAAGCAATTGAGAAACAAGCGCCGTAGTAGCCATCCCGAGGACGGTTTCCGATCTGAAATTACAAGACATCAGTACGAAATAGCTCTTATCATCTAAAGTAGCCTTCTTACCTGTTTGTATTCCTCGTACTCCGTGTTGCACAAAATACACTTTGTGTAGTTCGAAACCAGCAGGAGAGCATCGAAGTCGTCAATCTGCACGATCGGAGTGTCCAAAAACAAAATCGGATGAACTGATATGCTCAGCAAGCTCCTCCCCTGCAACATAAACGCTCGTAATCTTTTACAACTTCGAGAAAAAGCAACCAACCATGAAAAAAGTCATATTAACCAAGTTGACCTGCCCTTTCCGGTCCCCGTAGTAAAACTGCTTCTCATCGGCACTCCAGTGAAGGCAAGTTACAGCCACTTCGCCCAGCTTTGTCGTTATCACTTGGGGTGCGGAATTTGGTGACAGATTAATTACATAGACGCAAATAACGCCCTTCTGAGTGGCGAAGGCAACGAACTTTTCACTGGGCGATATCGCGGCGAGTATAATGGGGCCATACTTGTTTTGGACCAACTGGAGGAACTTGCACGGCTTGCGGCTGAAAATGTACAAGCTCCCCGAGGAGGCGCCAAAAATCAAGTACTTCTTCGATGCATCGAAGCATATGTACTGGAAATAGAAAAATAACAAACATTTTGCTTGGGAAATGCACGCGAATTTTCCAAATTGACTTACTTTTATTCGCTGTGTATGCTTGAGAGGCTCGTGGATTCTTGGCGAGAGATCCGTGCAATTTGTAAGGGCGTACATGTCACTCATGTTGATCTATCTAAACAGCTACTGTGGAACATTAATTACACAAAAATTCACGGCAGCAGAAGACACAGACAGTTGGTAAAACTACATCACAACAAACCGCGAATGAATCACCCAAAAGCAACGGAGCAGGTGAAAGCGCTGTCAGCTGTCAGACTGGAGTTGTTTTGCAGGAGAGTTTTTCCAGAATATTTTATGGAGTAGAGACTGGACAGGGTTGAGTAAACTGCAATCCCAGATGCAATTGATATGTGCGTTAGCGCCACACTGTACACACAAAATTTTCACAGCCTTTTAAAACATGTGTACCTTTAGAGAAAGCATACAATCAAGGTAGCTATGCTTAGAATTAATTTCTTGAGGCATGGGGTCCTAAAGTCACCAGTCAGTGAAAATTTAGCCAAAATGTATGGGGAAAAAGAAACTCTTTCATGCAAATGGGTTTGAGCGGGTATCATCTTGTGGGAATGCGATTTACAATTTAAAATGCAATTTGAAATTTAAACCTTATTTTTTGAATTTAAACTTATTGGTCTAACTTAACTTACCTTCATCACTTTAACGTAACTTATCTTAAGGGGTAACACCACTCTAGAATTTTGAAAGGCCAGATTGTCCTTAAAATCATCCAGGAAAGAAGACGATGAGGCGAGCATCAACGCGGATGGCCTAATGTATGGTGCAGGCATCGCAGATGAGAGGACAAAAAAATTTCAAGGATTTAAGTGCTCGTAAAACTTAAATCGCGTTTTTCTTGAAACCACATTTTCCAAACTGGGAGGACAGGTTACTTGAACACCGTTGCATGGATCGATTTAAAATTTTGACAGTAGCTTCACAATTATATTCTCTATGGAAGTACGTAGCCGTTTGTCTATTGAACGTAAACTTTTTTTTTTATAAACAATTTACTGCTTATTTTTTGGCCAAAAATAAATTAATTTTTTCAAAAGTGCACCATTTCTTCAAAATTTCATTTATAAAAAAAATCCTACGTACTTCCAGCAATAGTAGGGTAGGGCGGGGCTAGTTGAGCATAGGGGCAAGTTGGGCAATCGAAATATCTCGCAAACTATTCAACGTACGCATAGGCATCGTATGGTGGAAAGAAGGGGTCGCGAGAGGGGTAATCACCGCGCGATCGCTAGTGGCGGCTCGACGAGCGAGTGAAGCGCACGAGCGTTTTGTTTATTTTGTGACCAAAAAGTAAAAACGTCGTTTCTCGCAAGTTATCGTCTATATTAGTCAAATGTTATCTGTTTTCAATCAGGTAAGTGTTAATCTTCCACAAAATTATTGTACTTTTGATATGTAGAGAGGTTCTGGGTATAATTCTTACGATTTTTTTATAACCTCACTTTTGTTTCAAAAGTCCGGGTTGGGGTTAGATGAGCAATAGTTGCAATATATATATAGTGACAATGACCATTAAGTTTCAAAGATCTTATTAATATTTTCTTTTAAGATACAAGCTATATGGGTAATAATATAAATATTTAAGTCTGATTTTAAATAGAAAGACTGAATCTAATTCTGAAGTTGATCTTAAGATACGTTAATGTTTTGTTGATTCTAGTTTCGGTTAATTATTCAAAGAAAATTACTTTAAGTTTTGTTGTTCTGTCACTAAAAGACTATAAATAAAGAGCTGATTGTCAAACACATATTTCACTTCATCTCTAGTCAACATTGAACCCATGGTTTGGCTAGACATTCTTAGTGCTCAACTTGTCCCATACCCTTGCTCAACTTACCTCACCTATGGGGTACATTGAGAATACTTGACTTTCTGCATTTAAACAGCTGTAGCTCTTAAATTCGACTTGTTACAGAAAAAATACTATGGACACTTTTGCTAAGGGATAAATTACTAATCCATCAGGCCGCATAACAACTCATTGAGACTTAAGATTGAGGCGCTATGTCCGCTCAAGTGAAATTTGCTCAACTAGCCCCGCCCTACCCTATATACATAGATTATAAAATATTTTTGTTTTTCGTTCCGGGTCTTATACTTTACGAGAAATCCGTCCTCCCGAGAAGGAGTTTTAAAAAAGGCTCTGCCGCCGTTATTTTGTATTAAAATTACTATAAAAAATTTTTTTTTCATACTTCAATAACTGTTAAATAAACCCTGTGAAAAGAAATCCTATCCCTTTTTCAATACTTCCAATATAAATTGTCTAAATTAGGCGTTTTTTTCGGTCGCTAGAGTGGTGTTACCCCTTAATCTGATTTAATTTAACTTAATCCAATTTCATTCTGTCCAACTGGTTTAATTTTAGGTTGTTTTAGCCATAGTGTTAGCTGCAGTTGTTTGTTGCTATGATTCTCTCTTTATTTTGTATTTCTTAGCAATCGCTATAAGACTCATGTCTTTTGATTGTAGAACTGTACCAGAAATAAATAAATAAATAAAATAAATAAAAAAAATGCTAAAATTTTGTTCAGCCTAAAAAAATATATGAGCCTTTATATGAAATTTCAAATAAGGGTGGGTAGGTGGAAACATTTTTTTCCAGACCAGTTTTTACTAATTACCAAAGTTGAGCTACTTCAGCACACAACTTTTGCTCTGGTGTATTTTTGTAAGTATATTCTTGCCCAAACTAATGTTATATGTACCCTGCCGACTAAGAGCAAAAGAGAGAGAAAACACTTCGCTTCGAGATCTCTTGGCCCTTAAAGTGGCAAAAGTTAAAAAGAATTGTTGACCACACGAATAAAATGTATTCTCCGGAGAAAATTTGCTGATATTTGCGTCCAAACCAAAACACTACACCACCACAAACTCTTTCTTTTGATATCCATACCAAGGGGGCTGAGAAGAAAAAGGTAATCCGTTATGGCGATCACCATATTGGATTTAGAATTATATTAGATATGCACACACATACGTGTGCAAAATTTCAAAGCTCCAGCTTAATTAGAACTAACCGAAATTTTGTTTGCACGATTTGAACCAATAAACTATAAATAAAAATGCTGATTTTCCTCATTTTTCGCACTTAGGAAATTCAGAGTACGATTCATTTATTTGGACTAATTTCAGTTACAATGTGAATGAATTACAATATTTCTTTGACAAGTGATAGATGTGGTGAATTACATATGTACAATTCAATCCTGTCCAGCAGAGTGGGGCTTCTGCGACTTTACCATATAGAGACATTGGGTTAGAGACGTGCTGTGCTTGCGCCCTGCATAATTTAGCAAACTGTCAATGTAAAGATGTTCATAGGGCTTAGGGCTAACCCAGCGGGAAGTGGAAGCGCTTTTAAAAGGCTTCTAGATCGCATCATCGGAAGCACAGAGCGCTTCTTACGTCTATCCTCATTTTTACACAGACATTTCATTGGTAAGAAGCGCTTCAACTCTGTTATGTTGGAAGCGCTTCAGCTGTGCTAGTTTAGCAGCACTTTACCTCTGCTATTTCAGAAGCGCAATTAATGCCATTTAAATATATGCATCGATGAGCGCTTTATACTTCTATCGCTATTGATTTTTTTACACGGGGGTGTCATCAGAAAGAAGCGCTTCAGCTCTGCTATTTGCGAAGCGCATTTAATGCTATGTATGGCCGTGTTCTTTAACGTCATTTGCACTGCAATTACCACATTACCCTGCTTAAATACCCTGGATAAATAAAATATGATAAATTGCACTTGCACAACAGCTATAAGTTGGAAGCGCCTGATTTATTTCCCCCTGGGAAGCTATAGGTAAATCCGTGGTAGGAAAAATGTGCAGAATATTTTTACTTTTCTATAACACCATCCTCCCTAACATTAATACGGTAAATTCCTCAAGCCAATTCTCAAACGATTCTCTAGACTGAAACTCAAACGATTCTCTATCTGAAACTCGGAAAAGACGCACTACGTGTATTTTTAAACGAGCGCACTTGAAATACCTAGATCTATTATAACATTCTGCCCTATCTATATACAATTAGCGAAAGTAAAAGTCTTTTTAGCTGCTACAGAAAATGTTGCCATCAACAGGAACCATGCCAAGGCCGAAAATAGCGTAAAAGGCGCAGGAAATCAATTAAAAGTTCATAAATGATTGCGCATACTTCCTAATTAGACGTCTGCCATCACAAGAGAGATACATATCCGTCGCAAGACACATCCTCTTATCTGAGATTCCTGCCCTTGGCTGTCGAGGCAACTAAAGAGACACAGAGAAGTTCAAGACAGCACTCGACCATAATCCAGGATCAAAGTAAATTGTAGCAATTCAAACGGAATTCATCAGGCGATTTCCTTTCTCGAGGAGTACACATATTAAGTGGTGTGCGGTGCAGGATTAAGAGCTGAAAGAATGATGCAGGTGGAGGATCAGAATGTGCGAAAAGAATACCTGGGCATGTACTGGTGGTGAATTCCTACCGCATAGCATACCCCGGCCGGGGAGCGGCTGAGGTCTTGGCCAGTCGGTCTCACAGAATTAATTACGTACAGACCGTGGGGCATGTCAAGCAAATCAAAGATAAAATCTCAGCTCGTGGCCTGCATCCCCGACCCTTGGTCTTGCTCCGCCCGCTGGTGGCTAAGCTTTCGCAATTCCGGGACCCAATACCCTGCACCGCACATACACACGAAGCACTCATCAGCAGGAAACTGAATGAAACTTCTCAGCTTCTTCGTTTATCGTTGGCAAATCCTCAATCAGTGATTTCATCCAATCAGTTGTACTTGGCTGGTTTCGAGCCATTGTCCTTCGTATTTCCTCCTGCCGGAGGATCGGCACAATGCGGAAAGGAACTCCAACCTCAATTTACTTTGTGGCTGGAAAAGTTTCCTTCTTACCTCCGAGAAAAGTTACTGCAGCCGCACGGACCGTCGTTGGTGTCGTAAGGGCAGGGTGCTCGGAGCGGGACGGTCCGGCTCAGAGGACTCAAACTATTAATCAAAGCATAAAAACTTACTGATCCGTCCATAAAGCCGTAGAACATGGGGATACACATGCAGTTAGTGGGCCACACACGAAGTGGTCCATATCTTGGAGCTTGGACGAATCCTTCGACTGGTGTGCAGCTTCTTCACTTTGGCAGGGTGCAGCTGCTGATGCATTCCCATTTGGCTATTTTGGTCGGGCTCCAGACATCCCAACAGTCCCCGAGTCCCCGGCAGAGAGCAGATAATTATCATAGTTTACGTCGCACCGCACACTATGGCGGGAGTAATGCAGACTCCGAATGTCATAATTACAAAATTTAATTAGTTTGCAATAACAGAACTAGCACGTTAAAGTGTTATGATATGTGCCTGGGGTGCCTGACATGAATGCATTCACTTTCTGGTAACTTTTCCAAAATTACGACGACGAGGAATGCGAACGTCTGACTCCTGTTAGATAACTTGTGCGGATAAACAGCGCTTTATTCGGAAAGTTTTGAAATATCTATGAATGAGTTGGAGTGGAGGGTCGGGGTACGGACACGGTACCCGCATCATCCAGAACTTCCATTTACTGCGGCTGTTGGGTGTAGTTCTCATGCAAATTAGTTTTTGCGTAGACATGACTCGGGGAAGAAACTGGGAGTTAATGGAAAATCGGACCGACAATAGGAAAGTGCCTAATTAAATTATTGTTGTAGTGGTGTGCTAAATTCGAGTGCTTGAGGGGTGGACGATTTTGCCAGCGTAGATATTGCTGGCGCCACGGGATGGTCTACTTTTCAGGTAATTCCTTTTATAAAGACTCTCATTATACAACTCTTTACTTAATGCAAATTTTTGACTTAATTGAACTAAACTCACAGAAATGCGATGTCTGTTTGTATTTTATGATAGCAATGTTCTTAAAGCCTACCATTCTCTGCTCTTTTTGTAAACTTCCGATACCATGTTGAGAAGGTAGATCTAAGCATTAAGGGGAGTTTCTACTTCGTCTTGTATTGTTTTGTAACTGTATTACGCAACTTTTCGAAAGCCTCATCTACGACTCCATGTCCTTCCACTATAGTCTATTATTTCCCGTGCCTCACATGGTTTCCCAAAAGGTACAACTAACCTGACAGTCTTCGTATTATGTACACTGCAATCCATGGAAAATGGCGAGGAGATCGACGTTATTGCCACCGATTTTAGTAAAGCCTTTGACAAAATCTCCCATCAGCTCATTATTCTCAAACTTAGTATCCTCGGCTTTCAACCCTCTTTTCTCGACTCAGCTTTTCCATCTTGTGCTCGAACAACTTTCTGGAACTTAACTTCTCTAAATGCCTTCTCTTTGCGCTATATACTTTAGCTCCTGTTCCAAGTCTGGACCTTGTATATCTCTAAGGTCTATATACAGGGTGTATCAGTTAACGCATGCCAAAATGATAGGAGTAATAGATCGCACCTAAGCAAAAAGAAATCGTATGGCAGGGGGGGAGTATATTTTTATGAACCAATTTGTTTACAACTTTGTATAACCTCTGGACGTCAAACTCACGCGAAACAACTGCTATCTAGGTGTTCTTCCCATAAATATCAACAATGTTCATATCACATACCACTGCAGGTATACTCGCTTGCGAAAGTGAAAAACCAACAAAATTAAATTATTTATTTACAAGCTAAACAACGTTTGCCGGGTTCGGCTATTTATCCATATATTTCCAATATTGTGTTGTCTTCGTCGAACAGTATGAGACTAACGTGGTTCCAATTAGTGCCCCAAACGTCATTGATAATGCAAATTGTACTGAATCGCCAATAACAATACACGGTGGTCAGTTATTGTTGATGATTTATTGGCTTCTCCCGATATTTTTTGTCTTAAGTTTTAAATCATTGGTTAAAAAATGTTCAGACCACCCCAATGCCCGCCGATGAGATTTTAGGTTTTACTTTATTTTCTGAATCGCCGCACCAAACCACTCCCCTCCAAATTTAGGCTGATCAGTAGGTTATCCACATCATTGAATTTTGGTGCTTGTGTTATTATAATATAATATTTAGTCTGCAACAGACCAGACATCTGTCGCAGAATCTGCCTTTAAAAAACCAAACATACCGTGATGTTGATGATGGATGTGATTCATAATTTTGCTTCAATTGTCAGAACTTTTCGATGAACGATCTTTGCCAAACTAAAAGTAAATCCTAACAACAATATGAAACTTGCAGCTTTCATTTCTTAGATAAAAAACTTGATCTGTTGAAACGCAAATATGGAACAAAAAGCAGCAACGGATGATTAATTACGTACATTAAGATAAATGAACAAAAAACATTGGAAACATTTCATAAGAATATTTTGTTTAAGCGTCATATACAGAACCACGTGACAGCCACTATAGGAAGTGGTCATTAGACGAGGTGTATGTGGTATTTTGACGCGCTTGGTAGGGTCCACTGCCAGCTCTACTTGTTATGCTAATCCATAATCATATTTATAATTTATTGAGTCAATAGTTCGTTCACATTTATTCGCTGAGTTGTGGTTTTTATCGAATTTCAATTAATAATTTTTTTCACGTAGAATCTGAAACCGTAGATCTGCATCACAATTTAAAAAAAATTCTTTCTGCTGTAATGACATACGATAAAGCTATTAGCAGGTTTACTCGAATCGTATTTTGTGTGCAAAAAATATGACTGTTGGCGGATAAAGAAACAAAAAAAAATTGGAACCTGATTTAAAACGGAAATGCTATAAAAGAAACATGTTGGCGGAAGTTTCTGTACAACTACTGTGAACGCTAGACGTTCAAAGATGACACCGTTTTTGTGCCTGTTGTCCATTCTCTTTGTGACCAATGCAGCTGTTGTGGAGTTTCGTGAGTGAACATATTATATAAGCTATAACTTGTGGTGACGATTGTCTTTCCTTGATCCTTCCAGCGCCTGAGATAAAAAAGTGTAAGGCCGGAGAAGTTGTCTGCATCGCAAAATCCATCACAGCTGTGCTTAATGCCTTCCCAAAAGGAAATAAGGCTATCGGCTTGCATCCGCTTGAACCGCTGCTGTTAGACAAAGTCCTAGTCAGCGAGGGAAATGAAGGTCCTCTTAGCCTGAAACTATCCATGAAGGACATGGAGATCTACGGACTTTCAAAGGCAACAGTCATATCTGTGATGTAAGGCCAAATCTGTTTATGTTTTCTCAAATAAAATTATACCTGGTTCCTCAGAGGATTTGATGCAGACCCCAAATCAAGCAAGTTCGAGATGGTGTTCACTTTTCCGTCCATGGAAATGAAAGGAATTTATACTATGGATGGACGTATTCTTGTTCTTCCAATCCAAGGTCAAGGTACCGTTAACCTGACACTGGATAATGTGACGATCTCCATTAAAATGAAGCCCGATGTTGTCAAAAAGGACGGCCACACATATTTGAAGATGAACAAAATAAAAGCTTTCATGGAGCCCGAACGGTTATATCTTAAATAAGTTTTTAAACGTGTCCAAAAGATATAATTTGATTCTTTTTATTTCAGTATGACGCTAAAACTTGATAATCTCTTTGACGGAGACTCGGTGCTTGGTGAAAACATGAATAATTTCCTGAATGAGAACTGGAAGCAAGTCTGGGATGAAATTTCACCATCTGTAAATGCAGCAATTGTCAGAATCCTCCACTCTCTTCTAACCGATATCTTTGATCGCCTTCCTTACGACGAATTTTACGTGTAGTGAGAGCTGTGACATATCGTTGCAAATTTTGTTGCATACAGTATTAAATGATGTTTGGTAGCAAGTAAAGCGATTTTTTCACAAGCGATTATTTTACTTTGCACGTCATGTCTCCCCCATCGGCAGTGTCATCAGTGCCCTAATTGAGAATATATCAAAACAAATGGAAAATTTATACTGCTTGAGGCACTTCAGAACTTGATTTTTTGCAAAAGAAATAAAACATGACTCGGGGAAGAAACTGGGAGTTAATGGCAAATCGGACCGACAATAGGAAAGTGCCTAATTAAATTAATGTTGTAGTGATGTGCTAAATTCGAGTGCTTGAGGGGTGGACGATTTTACCAGCGTAGATATTGCTGGCGCCACGGGATGGTCTACTTTTCAGGTAATTCCTTTTATAAAGACTCTCATTATACAACTCTTTACTTAATGCAAATTTTTGACTTAATTGAACTAAACTCACAGAAATGCGATGTCTGTTTATGATACCAATGTACTTAAAGCCTACTATTCTCTGCTCTTTTTGTAAACTTCCGAAACCATGTTGAGAAGGTAGATCTAAGCATTAAGGGGAGTTTCTACTTCGTCTAGCATACTGCGATTCATATTACTGGGACCTTCCACTGACCCAGCTCTTCTACAAATTTTCTAACAGGAACATAAAAAACACATACTTAATTTGTATAATATTTTGCATCGTCGAGACTAGAATTATAGACAAATTTGTTGATTTATGAAAATTATGCATGGATGAAGTAAAAATGGACTTTCACCCCAAAAATTTGCTTCGTTTATTATCATAAGCGAAACCCGGCAAACATTATTTCGCCCTAGCCCACATTCGTAAATAAGTAATTTGATGTCATTTTTTCGGTTTTACAAATGACTTTACCTGCAGTGGTAGATCTCCGTTCCCTTCGCAACAAAAGAAATAAATTATGGCAGTCCTACCTCAATTCTCGATCCGAACAGGACTACTCTTGTTATCTTTCTATCTTCTTCAGCTGACCCAACTACCATCGCTAATCTTTTCGCTGATTTGTTCAGTCAATCGTTTAGCTATTAAGCCCCAGATCCTGATCCTCATTACTTTCGCTACATGCAAAACTGCTGATAAACATCCCTCACATCCATTGACATTAATCGCTCTCTTGTTGCCGCCAAATCCTCCCGGACGACTATCACTCTGGCCCCGACGCGACGGGATAAAATAATAATAACATGTAACATAATAATAATAATTTTTTTAAATTTGTATTGTTTGGAGAGCTTCATCTGGGGCTCTACCTTTGCACTATGGCTCTTGTTGTGGAACTTTGGCCTTAGTCTGTTCCAAGTCTGGATCTTGTAGGCCCAGCCCAGGTCATCTTAGGTCTATATACAGGGTGTATCAGTTAGCGCATGCCAAAATGATAGGAGTGATAGATCGTACCTAAGCAAAAAGAAATCGTATGGCAGGGGGGGGGGAGTATATTTTTATGAACCAATTTGTTTACAACTTTGTATAACCTCTGGACATCAAACTCACGTGAAAAAACTGCTATCTAGGTGTTCTTCACATAAATGTCAACAATGTTCATATCACATACCACTGCAGGTATACTCGCTTGCGAAAGTGAAAAACCAATAAAATTAAATTATTTATTTACAAGCTAAACAACGTTTGCCGGGTTACGCTAGTTATTCATATATTTCCAATATTGTGTTGTCTTCGTCGAACAGTATGAGACTAACGTGGTTCCAATTAGTGCCCCAAACGTCATTGATAATGCAAATTGTACTGAATCGCCAATAACAATACACGGTGGTCAGTTATTGTTGATGATTTATTGGCTTCTCCCGATATTTTTTGTCTTAAGTTTTAAATCATTGGTTAAAAAATGTTCAGACGACCCCAATGCCCGCCGATGAGTTTTTACGTTTTACTTTATTTCCTGAATCGCCGCACCAAACTACTCCCCTCCAAATTTAGGCTGATCAGTAGGTTATCCACATCATTGAATTTTGGTGCTTGTGTTATTATAATATAATATTTAGTCTGCAACAGACCAGACATCTGTCGCAGAATCTGCCTTTAAAAAACCAAACATACCGTGATGTTGATGATGGATGTGATTCATAATTTTGCTTCAATTGTCAGAACTTTTCGATGAACGATCTTTGCCAAACTAAAAGTAAATCCTAACAACAATATGAAACTTGCAGCTTTCATTTCTTAGATAAAAAACTTGATCTGTTGAAACGCAAATATGGAACAAAAAGTAGCAACGGATGATTAATTACGGACATTAAAATAAATTAGCAAAAAACATTGGAAACACTTCATAAGAATATTTTGCTTAAGCGTCATCAATAAATGAAGAACCACGTGACAGCCACTATAGGAAGTGATCATTAGATAACCATAATCATATTTATAATTTTTTGAGTCAATAGTTCGTTCACATTTGTTCGCTGACTTGTTTTTTTATCGAATTTAAATTAATATTTTTTTTTCAAGTAGACTCTGAAGCCGTAGATCTCAGTAATCACAATTTAACAAAAATCTCTCTGCTGTAATGACATACGATAAAGCTATTAGCACGTTTATTCGAATCGTATTTTGTGTGCAAAAAATATAACTATTCGCGGATGAAGAACATAAAGAAATTGGAACCTGATTTAAAACGGAATTGCTATAAAAGAAACATGTTGGCGGAAGTTTGTGCAAAACTACTGTGAAACGCTAGACGTTCAAGATGACACCGTTTTTGTGCTTGTTGTCCATTCTCTTTGTGACCAATGCAGCTGTTGTGGAGTTTCGTGAGTGAACATATTATATAAGCTATAACTTGTGGTGACTATTGTGTTTCCTTGATCCTTCCAGCGCCTGAGATAAAAAAGTGTAAGGCCGGAGAAGTTGTCTGCATCGCAAAATCCATCACAGCTGTGCTTAATGCCTTCCCAAAAGGAAATAAGGCTATCGGCTTGCATGCGCTTGAACCGCTGCTGTTAGACAAAGTCCCAGTGAGCGAGGGAAATGAAGGTCCTCTCAGCCTGAAGCTATCCATGAAGGACATGGAGATCTACGGACTTTCAAAGGCAACAGTCATATCTGCGGCGTAAGGCCTAATCTGTTTATGTTTTCTCAAATAAAATTATACCTGGCTCCTCAGAGGATTTGATGCAGACCCCAAATCAAGCAAGTTCGAGATGGTGTTCACTTTGCCGTCCATGGAAATGAAAGGAACTTATACCATCGATGGACGTATTCTTGTTCTTCCCATCCAAGGTCAAGGTACCGTTAACCTGACACTGGATAATGTGACGACCTCCATCAAACTGAAGCCCGATGTTGTCAAAAGGGACGGCCACACATATTTGAAGACGAACAAAATAAAGGCTTTCATGGAGCCCGAACGGTTATATCTTAAATAAGTTTTTAAACGTGTCCAAAAGATATAATTTGATTCTTTTTTTTTAGTATGATGCTAACACTTGATAATCTCTTTGACGGAGACTCGGTGCTTGGGGAAAACATGAATAATTTCGTGAATGAGAACTGGAAGCAGGTCTGGGATGAAATTTCACCATCTGTAAATGCAGCAATTGTCAGAATCCTCCACTCTCTTCTAACCGACATCTTTGATCGCCTTCCTTACGACGAATTTTACGTGTAGTGAGAGTTGTGATATAGCGTTGCAAATTTTGATGCATATAGTTTTAAAAGATGTTTGGTTGCAAGTAAAGCGATTTTTTCACAAGCGATTATTTTACTTTGCACGTCATGTCTCCCCCATCGGCAGGGTCGTTAGTGCCTTAATTGAGAATATATCAAAACAAATGGAAAATTTATACTGCTTGAGGCACTTCAGAAGTTGTTTTTTTGCAAAAAAATAAAATATGAACTTGGGCCATGCAATTAGTTTCAGCAAGTGCTGAAAAAAAACCGGTCAAGAGTGAGTCGGGCCCGCGTAATTAGGGTTCCATAGTCTAGTGATTAGACTTTTCTGATAAAATGTGTCTTTAATTTTGTTTATCGGTTTAGTTTAGTATTTTCAATAAAATATTAAAAGTCGAGAACGAGACAACTATCGCATAAAAAGTTATTATGGTTTTTTGCGAATATCGCGCTTTCTATGGCTCAAATGCCAATTAAGGTTATTATGAAAATGAAGGATAATGAAAAAGAATGATCTCTTCCGGTTCCTGTCACCGAAACAGTGTTGGCCGTGCTAGTAGATGACTGAAAGTTCGAAGCACATTTTTGCCTAACCCATACGATGTACGTAAAAATGGAAAGGTCATTTTTTTGGGGGATTTCATTATCTTTCATTTTTATAATAACCTTAATTGGCCTCTGAGCCATAGACAGCGCGATATTCGCACAAAGTCGTTTTATGTGTATTTTGACCTTGAATAACTTTTTATGCGATAGTGATCTCATTCTTGATTTTTAATATTTTATTGAAAACACTAACATAAACTAAACCGATAAAAAAATGAAGGATATACTTTATTAGATCGGAAGCCATGTTTTTGTCTAAAGTTGATCGACCGAATGTAAGTATAAATGTATATAGGTGGTCTGGTGGATGAGAACAGGAAAAACATCTACCTGTACGATCCTAAACAGACTACAGAGAGAGGCATGCATAGGGATCACTGGGGCCTTCAGCTCCACGCCTGGTGCGGCTCTCAACGCAATGCTCAACTTGCGACCATTGGACATCACAATCCAGGAAGAAGCAATGAAGGCAGTCTGTCGTTTAAAGAGACAAGGACTCTGGCACGACAACCACAGAAGCGGCCATGGTGATCTATCACGAAGGCTCCAGGAAAACTGTGACTCGTACAGTATGCCAACGGATGACATGCCACCGGTAACACTGTTCGATAGGGGATATCACGTTGAAATCCCGAATAGAGAGGACTGGGAAAACCCACACCATCTACTGGAGAGTTTCTCCCATGTCTTCTACACAGACGGCTCGAAAACCTCTACCGGTACGGGCGCTGGATGGTGTTTGAGCAAAGAAATCAAACACTCATATCCTCTCGGAGATTTTGCGTCAGTTTTCCAAGCGGAAATCATCGCTATTCTGAGTGCGACAAACTGGATAATTGATCAGAGATGGCGTGAAAGGAAGATCGGTGTTTGCTGCGACAGCAAAGCTGCGCTCGCAGCACTACGAAATCCAATCACCCGCTCGAAAATTGTCCTGGAATGTAAGAGACGACTGCAGTCGGTAGCTCGCTACAATGAAGTCTCTCTTATATGGGTTCCTAGTCATCAAGGCATCGAGGGTAACGAAAACTCTGATAGCCTAGCAAAGGAAGGCGCGAAAAGCAGCCCCTTTGGACCGGAACCACAAATTGGCGTGAATTCTGCAATAGTGAAAGACTGGATAACTCGACACATGGAGAAAATCCATGCGCAGAGATGGTCCATGTTACAAACCTGCAGACACACCAAACTCTTTATAGGTCGTCCCGATAAGGGCACTGCAGAAACTCTCTTGAAACTAAACAGGAGAGAATGCAGGAATCTTGTAGGGATTGTAACAGGGCATAGTACATGTGGCAAACATCTACATACCCTGGGAATCGTCAGTGATCCTACATGCGCGTCGTGCGGGGAGGATGAGGACAGCGTAGAGCACTTTCTCTGCGAGTGTCCCGCGTTCTCCCAAGCGCGGTGCGCTGTATTCGGCGCTGACGTATTGAGGATGGGAGAGATCTGTCCTCGACCCCTAGCCGAGGTTCTTCGGTTCATCAGAGCAACGAAGAAGTTCGGTTAGGGTGGGGGCAGAGTACAATGGACTGTTTGTCTGAGTGCTCGGGGCTTCGCTCCCCCCCTTTCTTACAATTATTATTATTATTATTATTATATAGGTAAGATCACACACAGTGACACACGTATACACTACTTACGAATGCGTGGCTTAATGATATCACTAACAAACTCGTGGCTTGCGCGGACAGTGTGTGCCGTAATGGGCCGGCGGCTTTATCAGTAAGAATGATCTTATAAGAGGTTCCGTACCTCAAAAGCAATAAAACGAAATCCGTATATGCATGTAAGATCACCCCTGCGTGCATCTGTCTATTGTGATAACTTTATTCGTCGCAGAAGTTATCGCCACAAGTCGGCTATGTTTGTCGCAAGTTGCCGTCGGATATTGGAGTTGATTTGGGCATAAACAAACAATCCAAGTTCATTACCCAGCAGCCAGAACTGTGCGACGCCCGTTAATTCAGTCAAGCTACGCAAAGTGCATGCATGCACTATTTGGCATTCTTGCCTTTTGCTGTGGGGAAGTGTGACTCATCTTGAGCTGCAGGTGGAAGCGTACCATTGTTTATGTTATGATATTGGATTCTACTCTATGCATAATTACCATATATCACCACATTCTCTATCACAGAAGTCTGATTATTTATTTTTATCTAATTTATTTGGTTTTTGACGAAAAAACCCAAAATTTTACAGTTAATTGCTATTAATGGCCAGTTTGAATGATAAAAAAATTTTTTTTAATTTAATTTAATTAAAGTAATATGCAAGCAATAGAACAAAATATGTTCTAAGCATGTGTGTCATTGGACATTTTGGTTACAGACATAAGTTCACGAAAATTTGCAAAGATTTGAGAAAACCCTTTTAGTCGGCATTTAAAAACAAAACGCAGGGTGCTTTTTTTGTTCAAACCTTTTTGAAAACATGCTTGGTTATTGTTCTTCCTATTGTATCATTGACGCGGTTATCTAACAAATGAATAAATTAGGACCTACAAACCAAATTGAGGGAGATAATTTAAATTTTTAGACAGACTATTAAAACAACATTTTAATGGAAATTATTTATTATTGTTGTTAAAAATGACCGCCGCAATTCCCAACAGAAGGACGGCCCGTCTTCTTACTTCTGTTTTTGTTGTTTTCAACATCATCTTCAGCTTCTTGGTTTCAAACGCTAAATCATTTCGCTCTATCAATTCTTCTCTTGTTTTTACTTCTACGCACTAGTTCCTTGGTCCGACCTCACATGGAATAGTCCATCGGAGTCAGGTGGAGTGACCGAGTGGGCCCAGGGATGGGTCCATCTCTGTCGATCCAGCTGTGAGGGAAGCAATTGTTCAAGTGTTCCCCTACTTTTAATGTCAAATGCGCTGGACAGCCGTCTTGCGGAAAGATGACTTCGCGCTCTGTTTCGAATATCGGGGCACCGGATTCCTGTACAAGGAAGATCGTTTTACAGTAATTACAAATAATTGTTGCCATGCAAAGTATCCGGTAAGAAGTGGGGCCCATCAACGTTCTGCCAATAACTTCAGCCAAAATATTGACGGAGAATTTCCTTTACTGTCATTCGTCCACAAGATTGATTACTGGAACCACGGATCTTTAATGTCACTGTTGAGGAGGTAACGAAAGAAGTGAATACTTCTGTGGGGATCTTGTTCACTACTACACCTTTCATTGTGAAATGTTTAGATTTCGAGCTACTATTCAGATGCTGGTACTAGGATCCGCTTCAAATGCTGCCATAATGTCTTCCTCGACGTTAGGATCGTGTCTGCCTGGGTTGACTCCAGGTTCCACGCGGTGTATCTCAACTTCAGCAAGTTGACGAAATTTATTGTAAAACACTCTGACATACGGTACCCTGCGTTTCGGATAGCGCTCTTGATACATCCGTTGCATCGCGCCAAAGATCCATTGCCGTCTGCTATGCTATATGTTACATAAAGACGATATCTGTATATTTCTCATTAGAAAAAGGAGCCGCAGTCACTTCACAATTAAAAAAACGGCATAGGAGCGCACTAAATGTCAACTCAACACAAATAAAAATACTATAGTCCAAAATCAATACGTGAGGGGGTGCAAAGCTGGGACTAAGGAGAAACAAAAATGTCCCATACTAACGAAATCGCCAGTCCCAAGGGCAGTTGTTATTGACTAAATATAAGATGTGACGAGTCCCTTCAACACAGATAGTTACTGACCCTGACTATAGAAACACGACTTTGTTGCCTTAGTAACTAAGTCGATTTTGCTGTAAAATAAAGTAATATATCACCATTCTCTATTCACTGGGCCCGCTAATTGTGGGTAAAGTTTATCCTGGCGATTTTCCCCCGGTCATTTTTCCCCTGTGTTATTTCAGTCTATAAAATATTTTGTAAAATGTACATTTCAGTCTATAAGAAATTTTGTACAGTATACAAAATAGTGTATAAAATTATTTGTAAAAGGCACATTTTAGTTTATTAGTCAGAAAATTAGAAGGGGAAAAATAACAGGGGCAAAATCACCAGGGTGAATTTTACCACCTACCGGGCGCGCTACCTAGGAAGGTCAAGTTTTTTGCTGTCGCATTGCGGGGGTTTGCCTTTGTTTGGACAGTCCCCTCAATTTGGTTCTTGCATGTGCACAATAATTCTTAGAATTGAATTTAGTTATCATTTCGAACACAAAAAGTAATTTGTTTGGGCAAAAATGTTGTTTTATTAGTCGGCCTAAAAATTTACATTATCTCCTATAACTTCAATAATTTGCGTGATATTCGCGTAAATGATATCTCAAACGAAAGAAAAATAACCAAGCATGTTCTCAAAAAGGTTTGAACAAAAAACTCGCCCTCCGTTTTTTTTTTAAATTCCGTCAAAAAACGGTTTTCTTAAATCTTTCAACATTTTCGTGAACTTCAAATTTCAGTAAAAAATTGTCTGATGGCACACATGCTTTGAACATGTTTTGTTAGATTTCTTGCAGATTACTTTAACTAAATTAAATGAAAAAGGATTTACTTATCATTCAAACTGGCCATTATTAACAATTATTTGCAAAAATCAGGTAAAAGAAATAGTCAGACTTCGCCTAAGCCAACCATGGGTCAAATGGCTCTAAATGGTCTATGCTAGCTTCGCCTTAAAGCTTTGCACCATGTATTTCGACATAGATTTTTTTTAAAAATATTTCCTTTGAGGTGGGGAACCCTAAAAACGAATATTTGAAATAAAACCCCTCAATGGTATATTTTATCAATATTCTCTCGGTTTTAAGACACAAGTTTAGTGCACAATTCTAGAAAATTCCATCTGGGACCTGCTTACTTGCAATTACTGCTGGATATTGCATTTGTGTATCTCTGCAGAATACTACATTCGTCGCAATTTGTAAGGGTTGTTTTTAGATATGCTGCTTTGCAGGGTCGAAGTTGCCGCGTGACCACACACCTGCTTAGGAGGCATCCCAAAGGACGGCTTGAGCTGGGGATTCACAATTTGTATATCAGAATATTACAAACAGTTTAAAATATCCTCTGCTACTTCAAAATAGTCTCCAAATAAATTAATATTTATTGGATAAGAGATATAGGGAATATTTCCCACTGGTACCCAAGCAGCGGATTATTTAGTAATTTTTAATAAGTCGCTGGCGCCAAAAGTCTTCCTGTGCCATATATGCCATTCTTCAGACAGTAGTCCTGAATATTCAAATGCATTATTTAGAATCACCTGGTCTTGCGAGATATTCCCGGAAAACAATTACACGAGTATATCCTCCATTGGGCAATAACAATAAAATCAAACATAGAAGCGGCTGCCTCTCCCGCCAGAATATCTCACTATCGGGGGAACGAGGCGAGACACCGGGCAAAAACTATTGTGCAAGGAAGAATTATTGAAAACGGCTCTGGTACTCTATCTAGACTAGAGGGACGTCTGAATTAATAAACATAAGCTGTGCCATAACAGAATATTACATTTCCCCCGGTGCATGTCCTTAAGAAGCTTTTCGTAAGCATAACCACCAACACCACTACGATTCGGGGGTCCACAAGGAACTTGAAGGTGCAAGGCAAACACTACTTACAGCTACGCTACCCGTATAAGGATATTGTCCTGTTTCGGGGCTAAATATTTTCTATGGGTGCTTCCAGTCCTCGGAGGACTCAGGCTGATGGGGGAAAAAACAGGGAAAAATATCTGTACGAGATGTGGTTAGTAAGCAGCGGGAACAGGGCGCCGCACCGCCTCCCCTGCGTCATCCATACCTTTAAAACTTTAAGTATGCACACAAATTCTGTTGCCAACAAAGCGCTTCCCCATACCCCACATACAGCTCCTTAGACCAGTACCCAGTTGAAGCCAGCGCGACTGCCCACCGCCCACCACTCGGGCGGAATGAAGAACTTCTCAAGTTGATCGCATGCTGGCTTGAGGTATAGAAATGAGCCTTAAGAAGCTTCAGCTAAATTGAAATTTAAATATCTCCGACACGTTCTGCCGTACCTGCATTGTCCCGGCAATGCTGGATATGCTGCTGGCTGTGCCCGGTAAAACCCCATCGAGGTGGTCGGCACGACGACGGCCACCGAGACGCGGACCCAGCACACAGCCCTCCAGCAGCAGCCTGCGGGCATCCTGCTCGTGGAGAGTAAACAACTTTGCAAGGATATCCTTTGACCTTCTTACGGCTCCAGTTTACTTCGACGTGACCCTCCGTCCAGATTCTTAGTGGGCAGCAGCAGCAGCTGGAAGAGGACAGTGCCTGGAAGACAGCCTGACTTCGCTAGGCGGTGGTGGTGCGTGATATCCGCCGCACGATGCCGTGTCCGGGTCAGGGGGTATCTAATGCTATGCACGCCGGGGGTACTGGCTCCTCTGCTGCTGCTGCTGCATTCGAAAAGTTTCTGGTACAATTTTGGAAACTATTTCAGAAATTTCATTCACCATTTAAGATGTGGCCACTTTGGACTAAATTTTCAAGCTCCACCCCAACACTATCCCCACTTACTTTTGGTATTGTCTGAATACAGCTCGCGCTTCTACAACAGCGGGTGGAGTGGGTGGACTGTCTAAGATGTTTTTATTTCCCGCTTCACAATTGCAACAAAAGTTCCACGAAATTATTTTCTCAAGAGTTTGTAAGAAAGGGAAGGAGGTTGGGGGGTCCGAGCTTCTTGGTTCATCCAGACTAAATGCCTGAATTGTTGCTATAATGCTCCGTTCACAAGGAGTAATGCAACAAAGTAGATGAGGTGAAGGCTTCTTCTACTCCTTTAAGACGATAAACCCGAGGAGGTTTTTTGCTGCAGTGGTGCTTTTGGTCTTCATTTGCGGAAATTGTATTAATTCATTGATTTCTGCGAGTTCCTCTAGGTAGTAACTTCGACTATAAAACGTGCATAGAATTTGGACTATGGGCTTGAACTTTAGGAGTATCTACTGATACATACCAGTTATTCGCGATAATACATTAAAACTAAAAAGAAGTCAAATTGTAGAGCAAAATCTGAAATTTTAATTTGCTGACACAAGTTCCAACAGATTCTGATGATAAAGATAGGAAAGTGGCAGTGTTTTACTATCTCTACAATACAAAATATTGTTATTTTGAGTTCCACCATATTTTAACTGATTTTTGTTTTAATTTATGTAGGTATTGTATTAGAAATAAGCGTTCTGTAGAACCCCATGTATCAACTTTCATGAAAATCTCAAGTATTTGGTGTCCGGCATCTTGAATTTGTGAAATTGGCACCATATTTAAAATTAGCGACCTCAAAACCCCCACATGCTAAATTGCGTGAAAATTACTCATGGTTTTAGTGTTCGTCGTGCTGTTTTGACGTATTAAAAATTTCATGATGCTCTCTAAGCAATAGGTCGTGTACCCAAATGCATACGAAAACTTTCGAAAGTTTTTACCAGAATCTCATGAACTCACGGATTGAAATAGAATTTGTTAACGTCACATTTACCCTCCGAAGAAGTTTTCGTAAGAATTTACTATACAAATTTCGCTGTGTGAAAAATTGAAAACTGATAAAGTGTAACAGCTCATATTTTCAGATTAGGTTGTCCTTTCATGTAAAATGGTAAGTGCTTTGCAACAAGAAGGTCAATCAGCTATTGTGGGGGCTGGTCGGTCTTTCTTATGCACTTTGTACGTTAATTGGTCAATGGAGAAGTATTTTACATTTGAAAACATGTGGTTTTACTTGATATTGTTCGCGTACTTTATTTATTGCTGAGAGGGTTTGTTCTCGAATTTTCTCTCGTGTGAAAGTTTTGTCTCAATTGAAAGTTTTTACTATAATATAAAAATACGCCAATAGAACTATTACTATACTGGTTATCACAAAATGATCGGAAATGTAAAATCTACAACGCTCTCATATAAGCTTCCTTAGCCTTGCCATAGAAATTTCACTTAAAAAAGCCACTTGAAGCTTGTTTAGTCCAGTCAAAATAGACGAAAAAGAGCTGAAACTGCCAAAAAATTAGCATAGAACTATAAATTGATACATATCTTAAATACACTAATCCAAATAAATAATCAAAAGCCCTCACCGATCCGACTTGAGCTAAAAATTGTATTCAAGATCAAGGGTCAACAATATCGGTTTATCGCATATACATAGCTCGTAAACAGGTTATCGTAAATATAGTTCTTAAAAAAGTTGTAGATCTTGCAATTGTCTACAAAAATGATTCATGTACTTTTTTTCCCACCATTCCTGAGGTATCGTGATTTCAAACATCTAATATACTAATATGCACTCATACGCCCCCACGGTGAACCGTTGCAGTTGGGACAAAAGTCATTACAAGCACACTCGGAGCGCCTTGTCATCATTTTTGTCGAAGCTGCAAAAACCGCCTTGAAAATGGAAAAACAATCGTTGTATATGTTGCCCCTCCCCCCGGGTCAGCGTGACAGTTATGGCAAAAGTCGTAATAAGCAAAGTTGTTGTGCTCGAAGCGGCCTTTACGCTAGTACCATCACTTTTGTCATAGATTTAATAGAACCTGGGAAAATTGAAAACAATTTGGTCATACCCGGTCTAGATCTGGAATTATCGCAGGGCAAAGGGAGCATGGGTGCAACTCGTCACATAGATATTTCCAGATCCAGACCGGGTATGTATGACCAAATTGTTTTTAAATTTTCTCGGCTTCTATTAAAGCTACGACAAAAGTGCTCAAAAGTACCATCGTAGAGGTCGTTTCGAGCAACTTTGTTTAGTGGTACTTATGCCGTAACTATCAAGATGGGCAGGGGGGAGGGCAAACAAATGCAAAGATTGCTTTTCCATGGCTGATTTTGTAGCTACGATGAAAGCGATGACATCAAAGTATAGGGCGCTCCGACTACTACAAATTTGCTTTTAATGACTTTTGTCGTAACTGCAACGGTTGACCGCGGGGGCATATGTTTGTATATTAGTATTTTCGATGTTTGAAATCGCCATATCTCAGAAATGGTGAGTCTTAGAAAAAAAGTATATGAACCATTTTTGTAGACAATTGTAATATCTATAAACTTGTATGAACTATTTTTACGATAGCACTTGCCGTTCACGATGATATGATGTTGTTGACTTTTGACTTTGAATACAATTTTTAGCTCAAGTCGAATCAGTGAGGACTTTTGATATTTCATTTATAATGGTGTATTTAAGACATGTACCAATTTTCAGCTCTATGCGAATTTTTCCGCATTTAATTGCCTGTTTTGGCTGAACTACAACATACTTTTAGAGATCGTATTAGTGCTAAAACTTCTAGTTAAGAAACAAATTGAACACCCAAAATTTTTGAGGAAATTAAACGTTCCAATTTACAATTTGAAGAGGTTTATAAGACAGCACGTTTGTGGACCAACTTACATATTTGCCTGTATTTCACAAATTTTTTGCAATCTGATTATTTTAAATAAATTCCTGCCAAGAAGGTTGAACAACATTGCAATTTTCTGTGGTGTTCTCTCCGGTTACACATAGACTTTGCAAGATAGAAAGAACTAAGTTTTAAAGAAATCAAAGCTCGACTACAAAACACGTAGGTCATTCCAATTTGTCTAAGTTCAGTTTAATTTCCGCATATTTGTTAATATAATTAATTGTGAGACTTTTGTTGACACTCCCAGATTTAAGACGAGTCATTTGGCACCACATTTGATAAAATCGGCCTAAGAAATTAAGACCTACTAAAGCACAAAAAGACAAGCGAATATATGTATATGTACAACTTAATCACGTTACTCCAGGATATGTCTACATTTCGCGGGGAGGATAAGGTCTGAGTACGTTTTTGAACAACAGACTAACACAACTAACTGTTATTTAGTTAAGTTTTGTGATAACTCAAAACAATTTTGGGTGGATAAACTGTTTAGTTTAAACTTTTCAAATGACGTCCACCCTTTCGTACTGTGTTGTCCTCTCACAGTAATAATAACAAAAAACTTATCAGGAGCTGAAACAGGTGTGCGAATTCTACCCATCTGTTCTGTCCGATGTCCACGTCTGTTACCGTCGCCAATAACAACTAGCAGAAATTACCATAGCAACAAATACCCCATGACAACAGTGGTCACAACAGAATCAAGAAAAACCTTATTGTTTGGCTTTCAGCAAGGTGCACCGCATTTGCAGTGGATGGAGCAGCACTAGAGATTATGGTGAGAAACCTTTTTATTTTCATTGTCCCCACAAGAAAAATAAATTGCAGGGTGGCTTTGAATTTTTCCAATAATTTTGCCTTCTCCGGCTTTCGTCGCTTTTAAGATTTTGTCACGCGGAAAAACCGAATCGGCGAGCTCAAGGCATGTTGCAAGTGCATCCACAAAGAAGAATTCTCCGGCATTCGAAGATTTCATTCTATCGAGGGACTATACTGGCGGCAGGGCATTTCTCGAGGTAAGTCCGAGACAGAAGACGAGGAGTTTGCTACATTTCTTACGATTTCGATTTCTCCCACTGATGCCCATCCTAAAAATGTCCGCCATACCCCCCAAATCGCTCGTATACTTTTACAGCTCATGTCAGAGGAAGATGATAGTAAGAAGATTTTGTGGGACCAATGGATCGCTTTCTGCAGTTTTCACTTGGGTGACTATCAAAGGGCCCTGGAGCAGTACCAGAGCATTCGGGATGCTGATCCGACGGCAGGGGACGTTCCACTCAATATTGCAGTCTGTATGTTTTATTTGGGTAAATTTGCAAGTTTCCCTTTTGTGGGGGCAAATTGTGGAAAAATCCAGTCATGTGTACCCCCCACTTATATTTCTACCGCAGGAATGTATGAGGAGGCCCAGGAGCTAATGGAGCACATACCAAACACCCCGCTAAAGGTTCGGCTAATGTTTCATTTGGCGCACAAATTCACCAACGAGGAACAACTGATGGAGCTGCACGAATCGCTAAGGGACGTGGTCGAGGACCAACTCAGTCTGGCGTGCCTCCACTACCTTAGGGCGCACTATCAGGAAGCAATCGACATCTACAAAAGGATTCTCCTGGATAACAAGTGATACGTTGTGCTTGCATTCCTATAGTGTGAACCAATTCGTTCCTTTCCAGGGACTTTTTGGCTCTGAACGTGTACCTGGCCCTCTGCTTCTACAAGCTGGACTATTACGATATGTCGCAGGAGGTGCTGGACGTCTACTTAAACCAATATCCGGACAGCACGATTGCTATAAACCTAAAGGCATGCAACCGCTTCCGCTTGTTCAATGGGCGAGTCGCTGAGCAGGAAATCAAAAATATCGCCGACAACGGGACTTTCGGGGCGGATTTAATCAAACACAATTTGGTGGTGTTTCGCAATGGGGAAGGGGCCCTGCAAGTGTTCCCTGCTCTGCTCAACATAGTGCCCGAGGCCCGGCTGAATCTTGCCATCTTCCACCTGAAGCGAGGTGATATCCAAGAAGCCCACAGTTTGATGAAGGAGGTGCAGCCCACAGTACCGCACGAGTACATCCTAAAAGGTGTTGTACATGCCGCTTTGGGACAGCAACTCGGCTCGGTAAGATGCGGGATCCCTTCTTATTCAGGAAATGACCCATCTCCCCCGAAATTGGCAGAAGGAGCACATCAAAACCGCCCAACAGAATCTGCATCTTGTGGGCAGTTCAGCTTCTGAGTGCGACACCATACCCGGCAGGCAGAGCATGGCATCGGCGTTCTTCCTGTACGGCCAGTTCGAGGAGGTGCTCGTCTATCTGAACTCGATACGGAGCTATTTCGTGAACGACGACACGTTCAACTACAACTACGCCCAGGCGAAGGCAGCCACGGGATACTATCGAGAGGCTGAGGAGCTGCTGGTGCAGATAACCGATATCGACATCAGGAATCAGCACACGTACTGCATGCTCCTGGCTAGGTGTCACATCAAGGCTGGCCATCCAGAGCAAGTAAGTGAAATCACAATTTCACCGGTGGGGGTGGAAGAAATTGGACGAGTCTCTTGCAGGCCTGGAACTTATTCGTTTCACGCGACACCAATTCGGAAGCCTTCCTCCTGCTGCAGCTGATTGCGAATGATTGCTACAAGGGTGAAGAGTTCTGGGTAGCCGCAAAGGCCTTTGATATGCTGGAGAAGTACTCATGCTCTTACAATTGTCCTGCATTTCCGTAATACGTAATCCTTTAGGTTGGACCCGAGCCCCGAGAACTGGGAGGGCAAGAGAGGGGCATGTGCCGGGGCACTTTATGCGATTGTGGGTAACGCTGAGAAAGGAAAGCCACCGAATGGGCTAGGCGACATCATATCACTTCTGAGGGACTCTAACAATCCCCAGACAGACAGCATGCTGCGGATTATTAGAAAGTACGCTAACAGTTTGAAGTAAAGAGCTTAAGACCGAAAATGGAGCTTGATTTACCCCGTAACCCATAATCCCCTTTGAACCGATCATCTCCGCAATGCACCTCCAAATGGCGGGGGATGAACGTACTTCTCACCCCTGCAGCGTAGGGGGCAAGGGCAAACCCCCTATTTCCCCCTATTTTCAAGTTTTTCTGTTTGTTTTGCATTGTGTGTGCGAATCAATAACTGAAATTGAAAACACCACTCGGAAAATTTTTTTGAGTGAATAGCCCAAGGTCCAGCTGGCTGTTACATACTTTCCCCCAGAACATCGTATCGTACGGTGTACAGAACCAGTTTCCCTACCTAAAGCGTAGCAACAGCAGAAGTTGGGTGTAGGGACGTAGAGGTGTTCGGGAAGGCAGTTGCTCTATTCTCCAGTCAGGACAACTGTGTACCTCTCTATTTGCGATGATGGTTTCGCCTCTTTGTGCAATCAAATGAAATAATACGAAACCGAGAGGCTGCCAGGACCAGATGATTTTTCATAGTTTGGAAGTAATTTTTCTCGTAATTTTTTTTTTGTTTAGGCTGCCGACCACCCACTCATTCCATGTGAAAACTTTTTATTCACTCATTCAATTTATTTTGCTGGCACGGGGAAACAGTATGATGAAATGGAGAGAAATAAGCACAATTGCTGCTGGTCTTTGCCGATCACTTGTTTTTGTGATTGCCGCCCAACGCCCTGAGCATCAACGCCACCGCTGCCGTTATCGCGCCACACGCTACCGTCCAGCGAAATGTTCATCTCTTCGGGGTATTGAAAGTTCTGCAAAATTTGATCCGCTGTGCCCCAGAGCGGAAAGTGAAGGGATGAAGTTGCTGATGCCGGTTGTTTATAAATTCCTCTCGATGGGAATTCGCGCGCACTAATTGCTAGGAGATATCGCTCTGTCGAAAGGGGAATTTTTTGGGTTAGATGAGATTGTCCATAAGCTCACCACATTGTCAATTTATGTTAACTTTGGAGCAACAGAATGGAATTGAGATTGAACTATGGTGGGAAATTTGTGATATTTATGTGTGTTTTTTCTAAATAGACTGGAAATTGCTATCTTCATTTTCAAAAGATTCGTATTAGCCTGGTATTATAATTTATTTGCCGTAAATCCAAAGTAGGGAAGGGTGTGAAGAGGGGGACGAGGGAGGGGAATACATTGCGCGACCGCCAATTGTCGCACGGTGGTCTAGCGAGGTGCACGGACGCTTTGTGTATTTTGTTAACAAAAAGTAAAAATAAATTCATTATTTATCATAACATTATTATTATTATATCCTGGACTCGTAGGAAAACAGCCAGCCAACTACATCACTTATTGTTATTGTTGTTTCCGTCATAGCCCAGTCATTTTAGGCATTTTAAACCCCAATCTGCGAAAAAATTCCTAGTGAGCTGAATTTTTGTATACACCTTTATTACAGCGTTGTAATGAAGATGTTAAAAATCGACATTGATATCGTGCCGGCTAAAAAAGTTATGAAGGTCAAAAGGTCACGAAAATCAGTTTTTCGCAAATATCTCGCGACCTATTGCTCGGAGGTTAATAGAGGTCATTATAAAAATTGTTTGTAGTGAAATTATCTACAAAAAATGCCTTTTGCATTTCTCTGAGAAAGCGACTGTATTATGACGATGCACTCGTTCCCTCACCACTTTCGTGGTAGAATGCAAGGCGTGTTTTTTTTACATGGTTTCCCCCGTAGGCATAATCCATGATATGTAGTAAGAGGATTTTTTTATTTAAGAGTGAATAATTTTTTATTTGAATACTGAAAAGTAAGAAAAAATAAACTTTAGTATATAATTTTTTTTTGTCATTCATTGTCGATATCTTCAGTTTCTATATCATTAACAATTGCTGACGTCGAGTGGACTTATTCCTATATTTAAATCGGCATTTTCATCATTCTGTTTCTACATGCCATGACCGGATGTGATACAACTTCAGCACTTTTTGGGAAAGGAAAAATGAAAGTCATGAGATGTTTGTAAAAAGACCCGATTTAAACAATTCTGCAGAAGTATTCCAACAAGAAAATTGCTTTCGAGATGTCATTGTCAATGCTGGAATACATGCTCTACTACCAATGTACGGTGCTCCAAAATCAGAACATTCGATAGATAATTACAGATACTGTAGCTTTGCTAAACTAACAAGACAAAGCACAGCTGTGAAATTTCCATTATTACCACCTACTTCTTCAGCAGCTCAACAACATATTTATCGAGTGTATTATCAAATACAAACCTGGCTAGGAAGAGAAATTGATTCAGAACAGTGGGGTTGGGAGTTAAAAAATAATATACTGCCAATAACAACTTTATTACCACCAGCACCCGATGATCTACTCAACACAATCTTTTGTAAGTATACAAAAGGTTGTGGCTGCAAATGTGGACGCAAAAAAATTGGATTAAGATGTTCAAAAGTTTGTGGACATTGCCGTGCCCAGTCATGCCTAAACGCAGAGTCAACCAATGATGAAAATGATGAAGATGTCGATTTAAATATAGGAATAAGTCCACTCGACGTTTCGTCAGCAATTGTTAATGATATAGAAACTGAAGATATCGACAATGAATGACAAAAAAAAATTATATACTAAAGTTTATTTTTTCTGTATTTTTCAGTATTCAAATAAAAAATTATTCACTCTTAAATAAAAAAAACCTCTTATTACATATCATGGATTATGCCAACGGGGGAAACCATGTAAAAAAAAAACGCGCCTTGCATTCTACCTCGAAAGTGGTGAGGGAACGAGTGCATTGTCATAATACAGTCGCTTTCTCAGCGCTCTACTCCGAAAACGATTAATTTTACAGAGAAATGCAAAAGGCATTTTTTGTAGATAATTTCACTACAAACAATTTTTATAATGACCTCTATTAACCTCCGAGCAATAGGTCGCGAGATATTTGCGAAAAACTGATTTTCGTGACCTTTTGACCTTCATAACTTTTTTAGCCGGCACGATATCAATGTCGATTTGTCACATCTTCATTACAACGCCGTAATAAAGTTGTATACAAAAATTCACCTCCCCTTTATTATAGCGAACAAAAAAAAAACTATCGAAATCGGTCAAGCCGTTTTTTAGTTTTAGCGGTAGCATAGCAATTCATTTTTATATATATAGATATAAAACTTAAGACAATACATCAATGACCCAAGTTCGCTACCAACCAACAAATTGAACACCAAACAACTACTATCTCAATGCGCTTTCCAAAATTGCCAACAATGTTGAGATATCTATAGCACTGCTGGTACATTCACTTGTGAAAGTGAAAATATGTTTTAAGATTTCCTGAAATTCACGTTTCTCCCACATTTTCTTTGAAATCCATGTGCGATGCATCTCTTTTATATTTTTATTGAATTACCAATATTGTTGCCTTTCCAAGGAGTTCAACACGTTTAGTTAGAGATAAGTTATACAAATTTATACGTAGAAAACCATTTGCGAAATATTAAGGAGTATTATTTTTAAAAGTATTTTTTCACTTTCGCAAGTTGCTGTACCCGCAGTGGTAGAGGAAGATCAACGTTGGTGAAATTTTTGGAAACCATATGGAAATAGTAGCTGTTTGGCGTTAGTTTGGTCTCACACAACAACTTTGCCTATTACGACTTTTGCCTAACTGCCACTGTTTTTTCATTTTCTCGACGGTTTTGCAGCTCCGAGTACTACAAGTTTACTTGTAATAACTTTTGTCGTAACTGCAACGGTTGGCCGCGGGGGCGTATTGGTGCTATGTTAATTAATATTTTCGATGTTTGAGACCGCGATATCTCGGGAATGGGGAGTCTTAGAATAAAAAAGTGTATGAATCATTTTCGTAGACATCTAGCTTACCCAGGCCCAGGGTTGCCTGAGTACTATTAAATTTTTATTAAACCAGATTTTACACAACCAACCTTTTGCACCCCCTCTTCTTTATGTTCTGTGGCGTGTGGGGGTGGTCTCATTAAATCAAGCGTAAATTCATTCAATACTGCCTCATACATCACTCACCTATTCTTCATACCTTTTTAGTAAAAAGTAAGTCATTCATTTCCAATCGCCAGGGGCAACTAATTTCCCCGCTCTCCCTATTATAATTCTTCACCCACAGTTTATACATTTATTAATATTTTCATCTCAAGTTTCGCACACTTTGTTCCACATGTTTTCTACAATTAATTTCACACTCTAACTTACCCCGTATTTTCGCAAAAACATAAACAGTAAACTCCTATCTTAATTACACTTTATTAAATTTCACTAAAAATTTATTAATCATTAAATCTATATTTACGTAATTATATTATATAATACTATTCTCCACGATGCTTCCATTGAGACCTACCACACTACACTACGTTCATTAATTACCGAGATATTTGAATTTTTATCCACAATCTTCGAAAAAAGCAATGCTCTTTCTTCATTTTCATGTTTTTAACTATTTCAAAATGTTTTTTTATTTTTCTCAATTTTACACCCCTCTCGTATATGACCCAGCGGGGTCGTGGTGGTCTTAAAGTTGAAAAGTTTGTTGGCATATTCGAAATCAGCGACCCTGAGAACGCTCTAGTGCAGATCTTCAGGGATATTCCTTGAAGTTTAACTTTTTCGGTCGCCATATTGCATCCGCTATCTTGAATTTGGAAATGTAGATCGCGACCCCGAAAATCAGCGACCCCGAAAATATCCGGGTGCTCTCTTTGATTCCTTGAAGTTTGAAAATTCGCAACCATATGGATCCGCCATCTTGAATTCCAGAAAAATGGGATAAAAAGTATATAAAAACATTCTTGTATAAAAATGCAATGTTGTGTCAATATTTCAAGTCAATCAATCGAATACTTTTCGAGTTTTTCGGACACACACAATTTTTTCAAGCGCCATTAAAAAAATATTAACACACATATAATCATGGAAACTATGCATATAAACCTTGGTTTAAGGTCTTCTAACACAAACAACTCTCAATCAGTCATTTCATACAACATCGATTACACATGATAACCATAATTCAATTTTATATATATAGATGTATATAATAGATTGTAAGATCCACCACTTTTGTATGAACTATTTTGACAATACCACGTACCGTTTACGAGATACATGCGAAAAGCCGATATTGTGGACCTTTCACCTTGAACACTATTTTTAACTCAATCGAATGGGGACTTTTGATATTTCATTTGTAATAGTGCATTTAAGGTTTCAGCTTTTTTCGTCTATTTTGACTGGACAGCTCTACTCAACAGTGTGAGTATCAAGAAAGTCTGATGCACTTTTTAAGAGTTATGGAAGAGTTAAGTGAAAAATTGCTCATCTAGCCAAGCCCTACCCTACTCCTATCTTAGTTAAAGAAGACCCTTTCACAAAATAAGGCCACCAAGTAAAAATCAAATCTCATTTATCTCTCAACTCTCATCACTTTGTCCAATGCATCACCCACTTCCCATGTCTCCAATCACTCGTCCAATTTCTGTATTGCACTTTTTGTGAAATAGAAATATAAAAGTGAAATTAAGAGTTCCAAGTTCCCATCGAAATATGAAATGTAAAAGTTGAATTCACCTACTTTTTTGTGAGAATGCCGGAATAGTAATTTTCATTTCAATTTCGTTTTATATTACGACTTTGCTTTACATTTGCAATTCGCTACTATCAGGAGGCAGAAAAAAATTCGGAAACCATTAATTTTATTTTATTTTAAATTTCACATTCCCAAATTTAATAGCACCTACTCCGTAGATGCCTGTAGGTATTATTTTTATATTCTTGAATCGGGACTGGGTGGTTCCTAGGATTCCCTTCTTTCGCTTTTCGTGGAATCTCTTCTATCGCTTTTCGTGGTATCTCTTCTATCGCTTTTCCTTGGTGTCATGTTAGGCGATTCGGGGAATCTGGCCCTTATGACAGAGGGCGTTACAACTTCTTCAAATTCCACTAGCCGTCCATCAGGAGTTCGAATTGGCGCAATTGCCTCAGATAGCCGATAAGCTGACCTAAGTGGTGTATTGGGCGGAATTGCTTGAATATGTTTTGCAGGCTTTTTCAACGGCTTTATGCAATGGGTTCGGCACCTGCAGATGGGTTTAAAAGTCGATGTGTCCAGTTGATCATCTTTTAATACCAATTCTTCTTCTTCGGGGAAAACCATCTTCTCACTATCACTGTCCCCTCCAGCTGAGAGCCTTGGGGTGGATAGTGGGCTCATGTCTCTAGTATTCCATCCAGTCAAACCTGGGAGGCTTAAATTGTTGCACACAACAGCGAGACGTTGTTCAAAAGCAGTTCTTAAAGCTGGCATCGTTGGGGTTGATGTCTGAGTTTCTTTTGTGTTTAATTGCTTTTGTTGGACGAACTTTTTGTAGTCACAATTTTGGTATCGCCCCTCGTAGGGTTCATCAAAATTATTAACAAGTTCCTCAGTCATAGAACACTTATCCGACTTGATAGAAAGACATTTTGTACAGGTACTTTTGTTTTCGCATTGCTCAGAAGCACATTTTTCTGGAAGGAAATTTGTGGTTATGTAGATGCCATCGTGGACATCATTGCCAAGGGGTTCCTGTAATTCGGTTGAATTGCCAACTGCACTATCGTAAATAACTAACAGATTTGCAGCTGTGGTCAATAGGTTGACTAGGTCACTTCGAAATTCTTTCGAATTTGGTATTTGCCTAAGCGTGTGCTTTAAACTTTCGAACGGCATGTTGCATATCTGTTGCAGACGGTCGAATGTAGGCAAAGGAGTTGCCGAATTTGGTTGGTAGGCTTCTTGGATGGACGCCTCAAAGGGCTGACCTTTTTTATTCTTCATCCACATGTCCCTTAATAAATTTGTCATTACTTTCTGTTAAATTTTCTATTGCTCTAACTTTCTCCTCTTTCCTGGATAACAATGGAAATTTTTTCGAATTTCGCGGGAGAAATATGTTATATCTAGCAGAAATTATTTTTTCCCGAAACTGAACTTGTTGACGTTAGGGCAACCACAGCTTGCTGGGAATTTTCGATGGGAGAAAAAACTGATTGCAGCACAGTAAAAATACACCCACGAGACTGTGCAGTGCTCATATTAAAATTCATTCAGCTCCGTTTCATTATACGTATTTGCATACATCCCTGGCCAAGCCCGGGAGCTCACACCGGCAAGGGAAAATCGGAAGATATTCTCTTCATGGAAAGAATTTATCCTTCCGATCCGGGCCGATATAATCTTTTAGCAGGATATATGGTTACTTATACAAATGGAAGTATCCCGGGCATAAGACGGAAGTCGGTTCGAGTATAAAACCACTTCTAAGGCGGCATATGCTATGATTGCGGTTGGGCAGTAGAGCATATCCCGGGCGGCTTGGTATGCTGTGGCTTAGCGTGGAAAAGGGATGTAAAACTGTCCTTGGAAATGAGTATAGATTCGCCGCATGATTGAATAACAAATCAGATCCCGATGACTCTTTGATCTCCACTTATCATAAGATTATGGTGTGATGTATTCGCCCAGCCGTTGGAGCCTTCTTGGGCAGGCATCGCACACACACATTACTCACAGCTCCTCAGCGGTTGCATGAGTGTTCCCCGGCTCCATATACTCCACTTACCTTTATTTGCAGGCAGATTTACGGTATGAACCTTTTCCGAACGCCAAATTGAATCAAAATGGCTTTGATGGGAAAATGCTCCTGCACTCTCCGCGGGTATGTAGTTGTAGGGCCTCATCGATAAGATTTACTATGCATGCCCTGCCTGCCACCGCAGCCACTGTCTTACCTGTCCACCGAGCACACAGTACAGAGTCAATTGTCGTTGGAGGGAGCTTCCACAAAGGTGCATTCTTTCCTTCCGTCAGGAAGAATTTCATTCAATTGCAGAAGTAGCAAAGGAGATGGAATCCTTTTTCCGGTCTGTCTTTTATTTACATTAGTTCGCTTCTATCGCCGCTCTTAGCCCGAATCAATCGTATATCCTTGAAGTGGTTTTAAGTTTTGAAACTTTTTTAAAATTTTCTCTTCACCAGATTGCCGCCCCCCTCCCTCTGCAGCTGAAAATTCTTTACGGAGATTCTGCGGGTAACAGAAATGTCCTGCTGCTTTCCAGGAATTGCTTTCTGCAAGACATAGGGCATGTGAGGCTTAAAGGATGTTTAGGGCTTGGACGTCGTAATTGTTAGGGCGGTGCAACGGAGGCACAAGATAGGGACAGAAAAGGAACTCGAGTACTTCTTCACTTCTTTGAGTTTTGTTTTCAAATGCTCTTATTATTTTCCGTTGGAACGCAGAGGTAGACGTATTTGAAGATTTCTGTATTACTAATGGAAAAACGAAGCACATATAGAATCATTCTTGTGCTTATTTGCTTTGTTCGTTCGTGTCAGGTTTCTTTGTTTCTTCTTTTTTTTTTCTCTATACAATCTAGACATTTGGAAGTTGGCATTCAGCAATACTGTTCTAATTGTAAGACCGCTAGAACAGGTAATTAATTTACCTTAAGTGGTAAGATCCATTAACCCACAATACAGGGTGGCCCTGTATGTCCAAAGGTAAAATTTAGGTGCCTCATATTAAGGGGTAACCGAATCACCCCGACGCAGGTCCCGCGATTTTGAGAAGTTTTCGAATTACAGGGTGATTCATAACTTCGGGATACACATTATTATTTTATTTTTATCTTTTTATCTACTCAACGCAGCGACATAAAACTTGCGACAAACAACTACTGTCTTAATGTGCTTTCCAGAAAAGCCACCAATGTTGATCTACCTCTACCACTGCAAGTACAGTCCTTCGCGGAAATGAAAAAAATCTCTAAAATTTTCTGAATTTCAAGTTTTTCTCAATTTTGTTCTGAAATTCATGTAATTAATGTACCTCTTTTTCTATTTTTATTGAATTACCCTTCATGTTTCCTTTCCTTAGAGGTACGTCCAGGTAGAGAAAGGATATACGAATGAACGAGTATACGTAGAAAACCATTATAAAGAAAAAAAGACAATCGATTTTCTTTTTGCATATATCGATACCTTTAAAATTAACATACTAAAATGTCAAGTGCATATCTCAAATAGTTTTTGAGTTACAGCCATCTGAAGGGCAGCCGCTCATCGGTTCGAAAGTTGCGTTAACTTAGGGACCGTACCTGCTCTGTCGGCCAGGAAAGTCATTATAAAGGGATTCTGGATTCTATTGTTGACCTTATGGTCTTGAGAAATGTATGAATAGGTTAATAGGTGGGGGGTTTCGTGTACGTAGCTGCCAGTCACATGTTTGGAGCTGCTAAAACCTGGCACATTTAAACGACTCATCTAGTAACTTAAACTTTAAATGCGTTTTCCTCGAAACCACATTTTTCAATTTGGCTGCAGTTATAACTCGAGGACAAATCATCCGACCGATTTGATTCTTATTGCAGCTTATTTTATACATGTTTCTCCATAACATCCATCAACCTCCAGTTTTCCGATCGTATAAAAAAATTGAATTTTGGTAGGCCAAAAATCATCAAATTTTCGCGGGAAATTTGAATTTTTTTTTTAAAACTCCGCCATTTTGTTAATCTTAAATTTTTTTTTTCGATCGAGGGACATGGTACGGAAAATACCTTCTAGTTTAATAAACTTTCTGGTTTTTTTTATTTCATGCAATGTGAAAGTCGCTATCACTGCATCAGTGGGGGGACTTGTTTTTGGAACCTTGGAATAACCCGCTGAATTTTAAATATTTTGGTCCAAAAATGTTATCATGTCCAACAATATAACATTCCATGCAGTAGTTTTCTTTAAAAAATTCTCAAATATAACCTTTTCTTCAGGCGGTCACACTAGTGGTCCCCTTTAATTGAATGTGGTTACTTTGAGAATATGAAGACAAGAAAGCAAATGCTCAAAAATTAACTGTGTCTGGAATCAGCAGGTGAATATTTACTTGATTTATGCCCCTATTAAGCGAAGCACGTTCATATCGGCTATGATGCCGGACAAAAGTCCTCTAACAGATTTTAAAGAAATAAAGGTTTTTCAGATAAAGCCAGTATGAAACATTTTTAGAAAAACAACTACTTATGATTAACACGGCAATAAAAAAGGATCCTTGAGCTCAAAACCATAAAATTTCACAGGTGGGTTCGCAGAAAGATGCTTAATTACCCAGGTAATTCAAATTAGCTTAAAAAAGGTTTGTCTCTCTACCTGACTATAGGCGTAAATAATTTTTAATGTTTTTTCTCGGAAACGCACTATATCGCTTTGTACTGCTAGTATTGATCTGTATGGTATCGTAGCTAAATGCAATATGATCTTTGCGATAGTTGAAGAGTTGATATTTAACTTTCTTAGACTGGGACGGGATCAATTTTGGCAATGGATAATGAATAATGCGTTTGTTTAAATAGGTGGGGAGAAACTGTTGGACCACCCTGTAGTATATTCAATTTTATGGTACATCCACTATGGCGGTCACCACAAAATAGCGGTTTACCTTTTCTTTTACAACCACCCGACATGGATATAAAGTCAAAGAGTATGACGAGTAGAATATAATAAGATGTGAGCCGCCAATTTAAGTCCAATATTGCGGCCAATACAGAATGTTGGATTACCTATTTCTTTACTACCCCCTTGATATAGGTATCAAATGAAAGGGTGTGAAAAATAGAATGTGAGTATAAGACGACGAGCTACCTGATGTCATTCTAAGTGAAAAAATGGCGGACGCGCCAAGATAGCGGATCACCATAATGATTACAACTCCTTTCATATAGCTATAAAATTGGCGGATTTCATAAGCAGAACATGTATTTTACATCGATCGCATATCAACGTCTCAATTTGGGTAGCAAATCAGGATCTTGAATAAGACATATAATACACTAAATGTAGAAAAGATTTAACTACATAAAGAAGCGGAAGTTCTGCACTTCCCAATGGGTCCGATAAATGAAATTAAATCAGGCTAAGCAAATGAAGCACACTAAAAAGTGAAAAATAAAAAATAGGTGAAATTGTTTATTTAAGTTAAACGGTTTTATTGCACAGTTGAACCGCGAGAGATCGAGATTTGTGAAGTGGTAAAGCTATTATACAAAAAAATTTAGGGCAAAAATGATGGTACAACGTAAGTAGAAGATGCTTCGAGCACTACAAATTTGCTCTTCATGACCTTTGTCGTAGCTGCAACGATTATCGATTGGGCGGACAAACTTTTTGGGAAAAAATCTTTTTTCCTGAAATTACTTATTTTATTTGCAACGTGGTTTTACTATTTTAGCCGTTAATATTACTTGGATTACTTGACCCAAAAAACCCTTAAGTACCAATTTTTACGAAAATAGTACAATTTTTGACACAATTGGTCGGCCAGTTTATTTTTGAAAATTTTGAGACTGAATTTGGATTCCTTGACCAAAAAAATTAAAAAGTACTGATTTTCGAACACTTCGATTTTTAGCCAGGCTTTTTGTTGGGACCACTGTACGTAGGTTGAATTACTGTATGGCCCAATAGAACGCAGTTATTGAGAAACGAATACATCAGTGGGCAAAGTACAGCAATATAAGTTTTAACGCTTACAAGATCCGGGCTATGGTGATTTATGAAAACACTATTGATGTATCAAAATTTGCGAAAATTGACACAAAAAATATTAATATAAATTTGTTTAAAGACAAAATGGTGGACAATCCGAATCGACAAATAGCGGTTTATATGTTAAACTTTATTGTAGTTGATTCTGGCTCTGGGTATTGCCACGCGACATTGTTTTAGGACGGCTGGAAAAAAGCCTTTAACTCCGAAATTTTAAATTTATTTTTCTTTATAAAAAATTTAATAATAATTAATAGAACCATACAGTACAGAAAACTAGACTTCTTTGTATTTGTGATTCGTAACAAAGATAAAAATAAATATTTTAACTACCGGAAACCAATGCATCCCTTTAACAATTTCGATAAGAACAATTTATGTTCACAGTACGCATATTTTCATTTTGAGTAGTTAGTTAGAACTTCCAGACTTTGAAAACAATCTACAGAAGACAAACATATCTTCCTTCCGAGAGGAATATCATTTAAAATTCTATCGGACAGTTAGTTTCTAAAATGCATGTCGCCCTACAGGCCATGTCACCGGGCCAAATCAATACACCCTTTTTGCCCTAAGCCCTAATCCGGATCGCAACTGAAAACTTCCTCGTTGGTGCACAAAGAACGAAGAACAAAAGTGTGGAAAACTGACAAGTGACAAAAATGTAGTGGAAATCCGGCCGTCGCCGCACCGTCCGAACAAAACGTAGTCAGCCAGTTTTATGCTATGCGGTAAATACCACCTACGAGGCTCCTCCAGCACCTCCACACTTCGCCCCAAGGAGCGAACGTGGCGCGAACAACTGGTGAACAATAATTTCCGATTAAAAAGTTTTTCCTGGCTGTTTAACCTGTGAGACGTGTCGCTTTTAACGTGTTCAACTCTCAGCCAATGCCTCAAGCGGTAATAAGACGATGAGGGTGGCGGGCGGCGGCACGGCGGCGAAGCGGTTCCATGGTTTTCCTCCTACCCGCCAGGGGGCGAGGGCTGAAGGGTGTGATAGAGCAAGCGAAACTTTCTCGACTACCCTCAAAGAATAAAGCGGAGATTCTTTTCGGCTATTGAATACCCAAGCCGTATATTTCCAACAGGAGGAGCATCACCTCATGGTTTGTCCGGGGGAACCGGGAACGAGGTACAGGCAACAGCAAGACCGATTAATTCTTCCTTAGACTACTACGTGATCTGTTACTTCGGGACACCATTGGATTTCGTCACGTCCCTCGGGAGTTTGAGGTGAGGTTTAAAGGATTCTTTTATAAATGACAATTTTGATACGATTATTTCGGGGCAGTTTCGGGGACGTGCAGCTCTCAGTGCATGTCTGGATGAGACACAAGGCGCGCGCTCGTCACGTACTCGACCGCCATTGGGGATGCATTCTGCGCGCTGAGACACACCGGGGAAAAGTTAATCTCCTTAATGTGCAGCTTGTTCCTGCGACGAGTTACTGAGGAAGGGAGGAAAATAAGAAAAAAGGGCTCCCACTTACCCATCGGTCCAAATGCGCAGTATTTAACTTTTCAAGTGAATTGATAAAGCTACGTAATGCGGACTTTCATCTGCGATTAAAAGGGCAGGGGATTTGAGGAGCCCACAGGAAAAAGCTGGCCAGAAACGCAAAAACTTTAGTGGAAACTTTCTACTACTCCGCTCACTTTATGTGATTAAAAGTGGAATCGAAGTGATTCATTAAGTTGGAGAGCCCGTGAAGGAACAGCTCCACAGACTGGAATCAAGTGAATCCCGGATTTCCCGGGGGAGGAATGTAAAACACTAAAAACGGAATGTAAAGAAAATTATAAAAATTAAAGGCAGGCGAAAAGCGCGTTGTGGACGCTCAAAAAAAATTCCAAGTCAAAGAGTTGCAACTTTTATTTGGGCGGTGTGCATGCAACTTGTTGAGGAACTTTTAAGTAGTAAACAAGTGAAGGAGGAGAATCCTCCTCGCTCGAAAACAGAGCGAGCGATATGCGGTGTGCGGCGTGGCCGTGTGTAAGACGGTTGAGTTTGCAAATATTTTCCTCCTCAGAAATGGAAGAGAAAATTCCAAGCCTGAGACGGAGGGAACGGGAAGTCAAGTTAAAAACATTTTAACTAGCAATTTCCAGTCAGCCAGCCACAAATATGCTTCGGGTATAACTTTTGCCTTCAACTTTTACTGCAGAGGGTCTGTCTCTACAAGCGAACAGCTGTATACCCAAAAACCCCCCCTGGTTAAGAGGATGATACTACAGAGGTCCGGAAAGAATTAAGGTAGAATACAGCCATTGATGGTGGGAGCGGAAGAGGAGCAGAGAAAGATTGCACTTTTCCAAGACTAAATAGTTAATTTTGAGTTAGTACGGATCCCCAAAATTAACAGGGAACTTGATTAATTGAACTAAGCGTTGGAGCAACTTCGATATTCTGCTGTGCTGTGCATGCGGAAGATGCTTTCCAAGGCGTTGTTGGGAATATAAAAATGGGTACGGCTGCATTCCCAACAATGCATCGTTGAAGGTGCCAAGTTGCTCGTAAAATAACTTGTAAGACATTGCAAGCGCACGTTTCAGAGATAATGGGACGCGATTACCGTGAAAGCACGTGCATTTTCAAAATGGTGAAAATCGTAACTTACATATTTATAAAATATCTAAGAATATTTGCAAGAAGACTGTGCACGTAATGTCAATATCAAAAAATATGTACTGAAATTTAAACATTTAAATTTTACCTACTGAAACATTTTGCAATATTTAAAATAATTAACAACAAAAAAACTACATCAATATGCGACTTCTTGGCTAGTCACCTATTTTTTGAGAAGTCCAAAGGGTTCGAAAAGAAGCTCAATTTTCCATCCGCTTCTGTGCCATCAAAATCTAATTTTTAAACTATAAGTGGCGCCTGCATAAAATCTGCACAAATTATGTAAACAATTATAACCTATAACCAGTCACAGCTAAATTAAAAAAAAATTATATGGAGGAGGTTCTAGTACATACATGTACCGTGTGTAACATTGGGCGTATATGTTTGATTTCCCGCTTTTCTTTTGACGACCATATCAATTCGATAGTCAATAAAACTAGCTCTACTCTAGGTTTTGTGAAGAGATGGTGTAAAGAGTTTGATGATCCTTACATAACGCGACTCTTGTATTGCAATATTGTAAGAGACCTAGTGTAGAGTACGCTAGTGGCGTCTGGTCGCCATTTTATGACGCTCATATTAAACACTAAACGTCTGAAAGCAACGTCGTTTCATCCGCTTTGCTTTCCTTGGAGTAACTCCCAAATATCACTATCCTAGGACGATAGACTTCTACTTCTTAATCTTGATACGTTGGAAAATCGACGCATGTTCATGTAACATACATAGGTGTTTGAATAGGGGCGCCCATACCGCCCGGTAGAAGTGGTTACTGAGGAAATTGCTCACAAGGTCCACGATATGATTCTCGCTGATCGCCGAACGAAAATGTGCGAAGCAAATGAGGCGTATGAACTGGGTGCCAGTATTTTACATGATAAGTTAGAAATGAGAAAGCTGTGATTGCCTACAAACAACAATTAGACAACAAGCGGATACGGCTGTCAATTTCGGTTTTCCGTTACTTTAAAGTAGATAACAGACACAGTTCTCCTTACACAATCCGCCATGTTTGTTTATTTATTTCTGCCAAATACCGCCCAGCACTGACACCATACATTTGTGTCGTAGGCTTTGCCTTATTTGTCTTCTATATCTTCTTCTTCTATATATATATAAAAATGAATTGCTAGTTAGTCTCGCTAAAACTCAAAAACGGCTTGACCTATTTCGATAATTTTGTTTGTTTTGTTCGCTATAGTACAGGGGAGGTTTAAAAAAAAAGAAAATTCGGGAAACCCCAAAGGAAAAGCCGGCAAATCGAAAAAATCGATATTTCCGTTTTGTATATGAAGCGAATTTTCCAACTTCAAGGAATCTTTATGAAAAAGGCAATTGGAGGTTTTCGGGGTCGCAGATCTCGAGGTTCCATTCAAAATTTTGGAATTCAAGATTTCGGATCCAATATGGCGACCGGAAAAGTTAAACTTCAAGGGATTTCACTGAAAATCAGAACTTTTGTTTTTGGTTTGGGTTTTTGGGGTCACTGATTTTGAATCAGCTATTCAAATTTCCAAATACGAGACCACCCCCACCCCGCTGGGAGATATAGGAGAGGGGGTGCAATAAGGAGATGGTGTAAAATGAAGAAAACTAAATTTAATAATACTGTTGGAAAATATCTAAAACATGTGCAAAAAGCAAATAGGAAAACGCTGGGTCCTATAGGAGAGGCGGTGGTGCAGTAGGGAGGCGTTGTAATATTAAGGATTACAAATTTAATAGTATCCCGGGAAACGCCGGGGCCGAAAGATTTTTTGTGTGTATATTATGCCCCCTTCTACAAATTACACAGCCACACAAAAAAAAAAGTGGGTATTACTTTTGATGCCATATGTCATATCCGTAGTAATTTGGCCTGCTGATCACGAATCCGCGACCAGAATTGAGCTGTGATGTCCAGATTTTTTTCTAACCTCCAAAAAGTGGGTTAAAAACAGAGAAAATCGTGGAGTAAAATTCGGAAAAAATTTATTTTTAACATTTAAACCTATATTCATATGAATTGAGACCTGCTGAGCACGAATCCGTCACCAGAATTGAGCGATCACGTTCTGATTTTTTTTTAAAAATTAATAAAAAAAAATTTAAGAAAAAAATCAGAACGTGATGGCTCAATTCTGGTGACGGATTCGTGCTCAGCAGGTCTCAATTCATATGAATATAGGTTTAAATGTTAAAAATAAATTTTTTCCGAATTTTACGAGTGGATTTTCCATGATTTTCTCTGTTTTTAATCCATTTTTTGAAGTTAGAAAAAAATCTGGACGTCACGGCTCAATTCTGGTCGCAGATTCGTGCTCAGCAGGCCAAAATACTACGGATATGATGTATGGCATCAAAAGTAATCCCCACTTTTGTTTTTTTGTGTGGCTGTGTTATTATTATAAATACAGGGTCCATACCAATCCTAGTGGCCAGGAGAGCGCATCTGAGTTGTAAAGCTACAAAAATACATTCTAGTGATGCCCATTGTAACACTGCATTTGAACAACCGTGAAATGATCCCAATTAAAATTACAGCCAATTCGGCCAATCCTGGTGGATTTGGCAGTATTTTAAAAAAAAGGAAAAAAATGAGAAAACTCAAAAAAAGAAAAATCGAATTTTAAATTCGAAACTTCGCAGGATGTTAAATTTAATAATAATCTCGGGTCTCCAAGAGCAGCTATTTTGATGTTGTTTTATTGAATGTGTAAAATTTTAATTTTGAAAACAAGTGTTGTTCCTGGCTCAAAATGGTGCTAGGTACTGTCTTTGTGGAGCTCCAGAAGACGAAACCCAATTTTCAGCCAATATAAAGTGTCCATTTCCACAAATATGGACATACTGCATTCAAATTATATTTTAATGGAAAAAGCACTTATGGGTCGAGATTATTCTTTCATTTAAGATGTGTCTCGGCTTTGTACGAAACTTGATTGTTTTTTAAAATATGGAACAATGGTTGGAAAACGTTGTTTTTTATCCCCTTCAGGATTGGCGAACGTGGCTGAAAATCATAAAATTATATTTTTACGTTCTCCACATCGAGACTAAGAATTTTACCCCAATATCATCCATAGACAACACTTTGTAAGATGTTTCTTAAATTTTTTTTAAAATGTTACCAATGTTTACGGTCGTTCAGGTGCAGTGCATTTAAGCCATGGACATCACTAGTTTGCATTTTTGTAACTTTACAATTCAGACGCGCTCTCCTGGCCACCAGGATTGATATGGACCCTGCATTTATAATAATAATTCGTAGAGTGCGCCATAATCTACAAAAAAAAAATATTTCGTCAATAGACATCACCTGACACATTATTGCACTCATCTCTCTAACTACATACTGCAAAGATCAACCTTAGTCAAAACTCAAAATAATGGGCTTTTCCGGGTGAATCTATTCCGAAATAGGTACAGACGATTCCATCGGATGGAAACGTCTTTGTCGCGATTTTTTTTTGGATTCGAAGTGAATAATCCTCATGGAAGTTTTGGAGAAGGGAAACACATTCATGGGGCAGTATTACAATTGGGACAATTCGGCGAGAAACTGAGGGAGATGCGGGCATATGGCAAAGGAAAAAGTGTTGTTCCACCACGACAACGCACCAGCTCATTCATCCGAAAGTTTCGGCTCCTAATTGCATGAATTGGTGCCGAAATTGCCTCCCTACGTCTAGACTTCTTTCTTATTCCCAAAATGAAAGTGTGGCTCGTCCCGTGTGACAAAAAGTCACCTGAAACGAGATGGAAACCTATTTTGGAGAGTTTGAGAAATGATGAAATTTTTTGGAGGGGTTAAAGAACTGGCAGGGACGTTGGAAAAGCTCAATCGACCTAAAAGGAAATTACGTTCAAAAATGAAAAAATTATTTTGTGACAAACATGTGCCTTGGGCTTCATTCCTAACACGGGCACTTATTGATCTACTCGTACTCGTAAGTGTAATAAGATACCAACAACCTACCAAACTACGTTGATGTAATTCGGTTTTTGTAAATGGAAATGTACTTCTTTAAAGCTTCAATATGAAGAAAATGTTTTCTTCCAAATGCCTAACGCCCCAAATGCCGCTCACAGAAATTTCAATTCTTCCAGCAATTTTTATCCTCCTTAAGCTCTTGGTATGAAGTCCAACCGCCGGAGTTCCGATGTGGTGTAACGACTTTTAAAAACTTAATCCTCCATCCTAATCAAAACCGAAATACACCGGCACAGCGGCGAAGAGCGTGGGTGGAGGTTAGGCACAGTACCAGCGGGAAAAAAAAGATTGTTCTGAAATTATTTCGCGGAGGAGAGAGCATCAGAATACCTAAGTACATAAAATTGCTCCATACATCATCCCAAGAGATGAATGTTTCAGGTAAATGAGATGAAATTTTCGTGGTGAATAAAATACAAACAACAACGAAAAAAGCAAATTTGTAGCTGCTGTTGATTGCGTAAATCTTGTTGTGATTTGCAAGAGGAACACGGAATAAATTGAGCGGCAATGGAGGGGGGTGGGAGATGGTAGCCGTAGGGAATTATGTCCGCCTTGCTGGAGCAGCCCCCGTACACCCTTGTCCCACGGGGGAAGCTGGAGTAGAACAGGAAATTTTATTTGATTTTTGCATGCTTTAATCAGGTGTGGGAATCTCCATGGTTATAAATTGAGGTCAAACCCACCGCTCTTCGACCGTGACGGCGCTGCTTGAGGACTCTTGAGGGGTGCGGGGGCCACTTACCCACTTCCAAGAATCCTTGGAGTACCTTATTAACAGATATGGGTTGAGGGGATCCAAAACGTGCCGGAACTCTCTTCCGTAGCTCTTGAAGTAAGCAAAACAACTTTCGTCGTGAGTTGAACTTCTGGTGCACTGCAGTTTGCTACCTTGCAGCCGGAGCTGAGCCTCCTCCTACTTTACGTCGCCGTCGTTTAGTTCTCTCTGGGCGGCATCGTAGTCGCTGCACATGCACTTTTGTTCCGTTAATTAACCCAAAAAGCTCTGTAACGATTCCTTTCCCTGCGAAACAGCCCTCCTTCCCGATTTAATTCCGGGCCCCAGGATCTGTGGGTGGAGCGGGGATTGCAGCTGTGAAAAGAAGAACTTCCGAGACTACCCGTTTTCAGGAAAAGTGTTCAGGGAGCCTTGAACACTTTGAAGTGTTCCCTGCTGGCCAGACGGGCATAGGCCTGTATGTGGGTGGTTGCTCTGGCACTTTTCTGGAGCAGCGGTACATTTCATTCAGCGAGGGATGTCGGCCCAGTTTGCTTCTGATATTCACCGCAACAGTCGAGCGAACGGTAGGAGCCCTGCGGTGGGTATACGTTCAACTGCAATAGAATCGGACACGGCTTTAAGTCTTGCTGCATGCTGCGCGCGAAGAAAAGGAAAAATTAAAAAAATTTCAATTTTACTAAGTACTCGTCGACGGTGCCGCCGACGCCTACCGTTGGGAAAAGTTCGCCTTTTTGCGGCCCTTTACTCAGCCGGAGATTTTTGATTTACGACTGAGGCGGTATAAGGACTTTAATTGGAATGGGCGTCCTGCGGGCGGGCTGGAATGTGTAAAGGAAATCCTTTGGGCCGATTTGTTGCTTTCTTGCACGCTACACCTCGCCAGACGGATATGAGGCAGTAATTTAAGGTCGCTCACTCAAAAGGGCCCGCCTTTTTCCCGAAAATTGCGGAAAATGCAATTTCAACGGTGCATACCTCGAATGCATGCGAAACTCAAGGCAGGGCCGGAGCTGTGTATGCATATCGCAACCTCATAGGATTCAGGGCTGAGTTACAAATAAAATACCGCTCAAGAGGGGGCTGGGGGCGCCTACAAAAAAAGGGATCCGTCATATCATGCTGGCTCGCAGAGTAGCTCATATCCGAGCCTTTATCCGCGTCATCGTCTCCTGCAGAAAGAGCACCGCACAGCGGAGGCACGGGCGCGATTCCTTAAGTCTAAGATGGTTCGGCGCGGCAACGGTGGAGTTCTCAGTCAGGAAGGGACGGGGCTCCAACTGCAGAGAATTGAGGTTGCTGAACAACGCGAGGCCGGGAAAAATCCATCCAAGGTGGATGATGGCGCGCGGTAAAAATGTCATGTAGCAGGTGTGTAACCAGGTGTATACACATGGCGGGATAACAAGATATGGAAAATGCTTGAATGCGCCTAGCAGCGCACCTACACGCTCCTTCCAGACACGAATTTTTACTCCGAAAAGTCTCACGTGTGCACATCAAAGGGCTCCTGCACGAGTGCATAATAAGCGGCGGGCTGGAGGGGGGCGCCCCATTTTTTCTACTTGAACTATCGCGGGGCTGCAGAGCTTGCAGGATGTGTGTCAGGGCATGATTTTCTTTGCTCTTTCCATTTATTTCTAATTTTTTGCTCATTTTACATACCCTTGGAATATTTTCCTCCTTTATCCCACGGGAAATGGCATGGCATGCACGAGACAGACGCTGGGATGCGACGGAAGGGAAGCCGGGCTAAGCCGGGGGGCTGATTTCTTCATGGGGAAAATTTTTACTCGATGTGTTCTGTTTCCATAATGCATGCACGTCTGATAGATGTTCCTCCAGGATGGGTAATGGTCGGGCTCCCTTGTACTGAGAGGAAATTTTGTTTGTTCCATTTATTACCTGCCAATTTGTTTATCTGCCAATTGAGTTAGAATGTTACATGGGGGTTGTCACTCCGTCAGGGTAGCTTCCATAAGGCTAGGGCTAGGTTTTTTGTGTGCGATGTGTTGTGTGTTTGTTGCTGCCTTCCTTTCTTTTCTTTTTTTTTTTTGGCAATCATACACGTGTGGAGCTGGAGTGAGTGTTGAATGCATGGCGGGATCTCTGAGATTTTTTCAATCTTCTCTGGGGATTTGCATAAAATTGAAGAATTTGCATAAAAATGCCGCCGTGAAGGAGTCACTTCACAGGGATTTTCTACTGCATAGAATGGTAGGGAAATGTATTTCCGGGTCCCCAAGGATGCGGGACCAATTAGAATAACATCTGTATTTAATGGATGGTTATTGGTGCTTTATGCGATAACATAAAAAGGAGGTGGAGGCAAAATGCCTTTTTAAGAAAACATAAGTTTTAAAAGACATTGACTCCATACTTCCCCTTCCCTTGAAAGAATAGGTTTATTTCATTGATCTCTACAGCTTTAAATTTTACCTGTAGTCCTGTCGCTATGTAAAATTTTCCTATGGTAGAAAAGAAAGTTATGCGACGTCGGCGGTCTTTTGAGGGATTTGGGGGGGTTTGTGGGTGCACTGGTGAGTTGTCGGGAAGACATGAAATACATACCAAGCTGAGCATTCATCTGATCTTTCAGTTCGGTCTCATCCACCCATATAACTAATAATACGAGATCCGGCTGCAAGATTACTACGTTCATTTAGTTTTTAATCAAAATCTAATTTTTACATATAGTTATGAATGGGGGAATATATTTTTGCCGAGGAGCCTATCAAAATGTGGCCGCTAGTATTTATTTTTATGGATTATGGATTACGTCTGGCTTTGTAAAAGTGGCCGCAAATAGGGGTTGCCAGCTGTTAAAGATATATTAGAGTGAAAGAGAGCTCGCGCGCAACACCGCTTCGTCAGATTGTCAGCTGTACCAAAGTTAACCTAATATAAAGTTAGGAAGCACAGCAACAAAACATGCTAAAATCTGTGTTTTGTATGAGAAAGAAACATAGGAAAATTATTCTATCTTTTTCATATGCAGCAGAAAAGTATCAGTATAGCACACATCAGTAAAATTCTGGATAGGTAAGAAACACAGAAAGTTTTGCACAAATTGAGAGACAAATCATGATTGCCAGAGAAAAATATTCTTGTTTTAGAAACTTTAATATTAGGATGATTAATGCTTTCGTACTTGTATTGACAATTTTTTCAGAAATTAAAACATTTTTATCCCCGGACTCACCGACATACAATTTTCCAGGAAACGACTGCTAACTTATTTTTACTAATTTTGCTTCCTCCCTCTCAATGAACGCTCACATAAGAACGATGATTGAACAATCAATATGACATTTTATGTAAACATTAGGGAACCCTAATATCTTCAACAATAATTGCAAGCAACCACGTGCTGCTCAAATAGCATCCTTCTTGCAACACAACAATGAGAAATAACAGCAACAACATGGGAAATATCTATCTGATTGGTTGAAATTAAAAAGCGCGAAAGTGAAATGAGAATGAAAGCTCTTACTTCGCTCTCAGATCTTGTATTTTGCATAAATATGCAATAAATATAAATGTAATCGGAAATCTCCTTTGCTTCCTAATTTTCCTTCCTTCCTTGCTTCCTATTTGGTTAACTTTGGTACAGCTGACAATCGCCATCCTCGTCTGACGAGCATTGTTGCGCACTAGCTCTCTTTCACTCTAATATATCTTTAACAGCTGGTAGCCCCTATTTGCGGCCACTTTTCCATTGGCAGACGTATTCCATCATAAACAGAAACAAATTAGCTTCAATTTGATATATAAATTTTCACAGTATATTCTCAACTTATTGAACTTTGAAAATATGGAAAAATAAAATCGATTTTTTGAAGATCGAACATAAGACTACCCCCTTAAAGTAATGAGTTTATTGCGCACTTAGAGAAACGGCATTAATCGAAAACACTCACATTTAATGATGACAATACTTCTCGCAAATGCCGATTATTTGGTACAAAACTCTCCATGTTCAATCGCAAAAAACCTCTGTTGTAAACACTTTAACTGATCGAGATACAATGGATTCTGACACTGACATTAGACCTGTCAGTACAAGATGTGATACATACAATATGGTAAGAGTTACGCCATCTAATAGAAAACGGAACTTACTTTTTTCATAACTAATACTTTAAAGTATTTGTGCGTTCCGAAAACTCCGCTAGAAAAATCTTACGAACAGTGCAAAGAGTTGTTAAGAAATCACTTCAATCCGAAACGTCCGAAATTTTAGAGCGCTTTAAGTTTAATAAACGGGATTAAAAATCTGCAGAATCCGTTAGCGAATACATTGTTTAATTAACACAATTAGTCTGACCATGTGACTTTGGGACTTTTTTGTCGGACCAAAACCATAAAAATTATAATAGTTAAAAAAAAATAGTCTGACCTCGTTGAACACAACCATGGCTCAAATGGTTCTAAATTGTCTATGCTAGCTTCGCTTTAAAGCTTTGCAGCGATCTACCAAACCCTGTATATTTCGTAGTTTTACAGTTTAATAGTTGATAATCGTCCTTTTGAGGCATATTTTGTCTGTGATGTTTTGTTTTGAGCTACTGACGGCACGTTCTTTCATTTGATATCCAAGTCGCTCGAGTCCGTGCAAGGGAAATTATTTCGTTCAATAAAAAGCATACGGCTTTGTATACGTTACGATTTAACGGTGGCAGGGAGGGATCTGAATACGGAGAGGGTTTATTGAAAGACCACGAAAATCCTTTTTTTAATATGCGGCAGTGCAGATAAATTGACTCTTAAATATGAATGAATGTGGCTTTCAAACTCACGACGTACGATGGTACTCCCATGGCCACGTTTATAGGCACAACTTCCGACAAGGTTATTTCAAGCTTTTGACGGAGCACTCACGAAAGAGGTGGGAGGAAAATAAACTCCACGAAAATGTTCATCTTTAAAGTTTTCCTATTTAGATAAAAGCCGCTCAGGGCGAACCGAAAGCAAATATACAACTCCAGTTTAAAACGGATGGGACGAAGCAAAATTCTCTCCCCCATTCAGAAATCGCGGATAAAACGCAAATGCACGATAAATCACCAAAAATGTTCGTGGAAAACGATTTAAATGCTAATTAAACTGTCTTAAGATTAAGTTAGGGAGCACCCTCAGCAGCCATTCAACCAGCCGCCGTTCCTATATCTTCCCTTGCCCTTCAAAACGTACCGAAACGGCCTGAATCGTCCGCCCGCCCAACCGACCGTTCGCCGGTTTCGTAAGCGCATTGAATTTCGTTAATTAATTTATGGCAGCTAAAAGCAGACAAGGAACAAGGATTAGAACTGCGCCGCTGTCTAGTACACGAGGGCTAATTACGAGATTTTCTATTCGTACGTCAAAATTAACAGAGCTAATGTGAAAGACGCTCCCTGCGGCCTGAGCATTCTACGGGATTGTTCTCGGAACCCTTTATTGGTTGGAAGACGGGCGGGCGTTTTGCCCGCCTGGTGGGTTCTGGGCTTTGCGTATGTACCCGAAACCAACTTCACCTCCACCCGAACAGCCCTCAAGCGTGCCAGCAACCACACCCGGCTGGTATATATCATCCGTACCATCTCGGGCCTTATCTCAAGGACTTATCAAATCATAAATGTAATTTAATTAGACCGAGGAGAAACCATTCAGGCCATTGGGAAAGCCCTTTCGCAAACTTGTGCTAAATTAGAATCCACAAATATTTGGAGAGTAGCCCTTCGGTTCTGGCCGAGTGTTTGCGATATATAACAAAAGGCTTAGGATAATGTCTCAAGACTTCCTGTTGTTTTAAAGTGCTTAAGGCGGACGGTGGCGGGGCCGCGACTTTCGTGTGTGTGTGCGTGTGTGTGTGCGATAAGAGGTGGAATATTAAAATTAATGAGAGGAAAATGTTTGATTTATTAAAGCAGGTACAGACGGCACTCTGGCAATAGTCGCAAGGATGTGACTGTCTGGAGAGCAATTTTGAGTGATGCTCAGAGCACCCGGATGAATAAATAACTGCCCGGGTTCGCATCCGTCTGTGCTGTCACGCAAAGTAACATAAAAATCACGAGACCGCCCCCTATGCCCTATGTCGGCCAATTTCCTCTCAGGGCCGGCGGGCCGCGCGGGGTGCTCGCGCTCGCAACAGGATGAGCAAGACAGAAGGGCAGCAAGGAGAAAAATTGACATTTTCTGTAATCCTCCATCCATTTATCCATTTAAAACGTATCCATAAATCTACAAGGACTTCGTGTTCTTGTCTATTGTTGAATATTTCCATAGGCCATGCAGCATTCATAGCAATGAACATAAACAGTAGTCTGTAAAAGAAGAATATGCTCGGGGCCACCAGTCATATATTAGGTGTATGACACGCGGGGGTTGGGGCGCGCCCTTTTCTCATACGTGCGGGGCCACTTTCGTATCGTACGGAACGGATAGATTGGGGCTTTTGGGGACGCTGTAGAGAGGGGGGTTTGTGGAAAACAAAAGGTTTTCGCACGCCAATGTAGGCCGCCGTGCGCGTTTTGAATCATTTCGCAGGACGATGCCACGATGTTACGTCGACTGGGCGCGGGGGTTTGGGAAGGTCGGCCGATCGGCAGGGTCTGAGTATAGGTCTGGACTGCCGGTCTCTTCTGGCAGCCGGCGAAACACCAAAATGCATTTATTATACATTCCCCGTGCGGTCCTCATGGATAGAATGAATAAATTTTCCTAGGAGAAGAATTAGCACCACGTGTTCCCCAGGAATTTTTATTTCCTCCTTTGGCAGATAAATGTTGTACGAGAAGACATTTCACCCTTTTTCCGTTTCCGTCGCGGACCACCATTTGCCCACTTCTCTGAGCTATTCAGTCACGTCAGATTATATGGAAATTTTGCAGTCGGTCGGGCTCCTCGCAAAGATATATTTCACTATTAAGTGGTTCAGATGGTCCCCTTATTTAGAGCCAGTCCGACCTTCTGGCTGGGGCGCTACATATTTAATTTTAATGAACTTTGTCAAGTGGAAAAAGAAAACTGCTATTCGCCCCGGAGGTGGTAAATCGTTGAGACGATAAGGTGCCCTAAGAAAATAAACCCCAAAGCAGGGAAACTACCTGCCGTATCCCACATATATGATGGCGGTGCCTGGCACCCATAAAGTCCTCCTCTCTGGAAAACATTTCGGTTGAGCCACCTAATCCTCCCCGGCAACAACAATTTCTACCTGAATAGACCCGTCTACAACTTTTGGTTAATATCGTCACCCACAAAATCATCTGGAAAATGTGCGGTAGCGGCTTAGGCATCGTCCAAAAATCCTCGAGCACCTTAATAACTCGCCCCACACAGCCCAAGAAGACACCTGACTGTGCTCGCAAGGTGTTTAGGTTTTACCCAAATGATCATTTGAATAGTAGACCCTCGGCGTAGCACCTCCATTTATTAGGTCATACTCCGAAAATTAACGGCGGGTTATCAAAACTTTGTCTTTCCTTGGACGTTACTTCATCCCTCTAATTTTCAACACTAACAAAATTAACGTCATTCTGTGGCTGAGAAAGAGGTTCTGCAGGTTTTCCCGTTCTAAGGGCTTTTCTTCTCCAAATTGCTGTTTTCACCCGGCGATAATCCCTCGATACATCTTTCGCCCAGGGTGTGTTACACAGCGGCCGGGGGTGGGGGAACGCAAACATGTAAACAACACCCAGAAAACAGACAACTTCACACTGTACTAAAAAGTTTATCTTTAACGGTATTATGCGGGGGATGAAAGAAGCATCACATTCGCTGTTCTTCGCCTTCGCCCCGTGTTGGTCGGATCCGCTGGCTTGGTGTAAAAGCTTTAAAGTTTCACCCCCAAAGATAAGGGAAAACTTCTGGGATATAGATGCTGGGTGCTGGGTGCTGGATGCTACTGCCGATGCTCCTGCTGATGCTGCTTGCCTTTGCGCTCCCGCTGATGCTGATTTATATCTCGGGGAAGATTTGATGAGTCTTGTAACGCGTATCATGTGTGCCAAGATTAGTTTTGATAATGCTACTCTGCTACACTGTTGCTGGTTAAATTGCCACCCTGCCAAACCTTCGATCTGTTTGCATGCATAGGTAGTAGGGAGATGCACTATTTTCAGGGATATTACCGAAAGTTTAAGTAGTTAATAAGAGTTGGATGGTAAATATATGTAAATGTAGGTACGGGCATCGGGAACCTGTGAACACCTTAAAACTTAGGAAGTAGGTGGTCGATATTTCGGATTTGTTTTAACTACTTAGGTATTTACATTATTTCAAAATTAAGGCTTATACTTAGTACAGCTTTAGACAAATATTTAGGAAAGAATGAAACATTAAATTAAAAAAATTAAAGACATGTTTGTGTTTAAACCACAATTTGATTAAAAAGCACTTCGCAAAAAAATTAAAAATGCAAAGTGAAAAGTGTTAAGTAGCAAAGTGGTTTTATGGAAGGAGTCCTCGAAATCGAAGCGTATTATCCCGCTGCCTTAACCAACAAGGAACATAGCACAACTTTAGAAAAAAAATATTACTCCAGAATTTCATGATTGTTAGTTAGCAAAGAAATGATCTAAATCATCAGCACTTCTTCCAATCTATGGTAAGACCCTTAAAAGTATTTTCGAGACGTGGGTACCTACCCTAACTGAAAATTAGAAATTCAAAATATCAGAAGGACAAAAAAAAAAGAAAGTAAAAAATTACAAAAATTTTAAATCTAAAAATTCTGAATATTAAATCGAGAGGAAATATAAGAATATGAACATATTAATCTGTTTTCCTCGAACATGATAATTGCGTAGTATACGAATGTCTATAACCTTAAGTTATACTTCTGTGATGTGATGAATGATGAATTATAGACGGACAGATAGAGCCGGATTTTCGACTGACTGGAGCATGGGGCTGGGTGCCGGAGGGGGAGGTTAATGTTCAAATTTTTCGTTTTTGCTAAATATCTCTTAAACAGAAATAGTCCAGTCGGCATCTGTTCAAAGAGGGATTAGGCTGACTTTTTCGAGCCGGAGCGGAAACTTCCTTTGGAATGTTTCCAGAAGGTTGTTTGGAATGAGAATTTCGATATGCGCCAGGTCAAAAACCTGTGCTAGATTCAGGAAAAATTTTAGAGTGAAAAAAATTGAAGTCTTAGGCCCAATTTTTTTACCTTTTACTCCGAATATCTCGATAAGTATCGTATCTACGTTAAAAATGAATATAAGTGAATTTACGCGCAAAATTTCCTATCGAAAACAATGGCACAAGGTAGAACACGATATCTCTTTTCGTTTAGTTTTGCTGAACGCCAAATACAGTATTTTTTAAATCACTATTTTTTTTTTTTAAATAACCCATTTTGAAATCAAATCGGTTGATTAGGAGAGCCTAGGGAATGTTTTGAAATTTGTTTTTGATTTTTTGCGTATACCATAAACAAATAGAATAGATTAGCGAATTTTAAATCTACTACATTCTAAAACTATAGACGAAAGTACACGGCAGAGCTTAAACAAAAAGTTGAAATTCGTTGATTCGTTCCCGATATAAAGCCATCAAAGCGAGCTCGTTTTTACTTAAATGTTTAAAAGAATTTTTTTTAAAACAATTTTTGGCGATTTGCAACCGGTATATTGTTGGTAATTTAGGTTAATTATATGAAATTATGAACATAAAATTATTTCGCTAAGGGTCGAGATCGGTGTTGTACCAAAAATAAGGACACATTACACACAAACACCATATATGGCAAAGTTTTGGAATCCTCAGTTTACCGAGTTTCATAGAAACGTGTAAAGCTCAAATTACATACATAGTTCCACAATTAAATAAAGCCGAGTTAAATTTTTACGTTCGTGAAAGAGATTATTTCTGGGGGTCAAGATTGTACATGGATGCGCTCTCGCATGGATCGGTTGTAAAGAAGAGAAGGGAGTGGGGTCGCTGATTTCGGATCTGCCATGAAAATTTCCAAATTCAAGATGGCGGATCCAATATGACGAACGAAAAAAAATTAAACTTCAAAGGATTGCATTTTAAAGATTTTAAAAGAATATTTAAAAATTTCCTTTCATTTCGATCAACTATTTCCTACTCGCCCACAACCGACTAATACACCTCTGACCTTTTTAGTTGCTGCGAAATTTCACACGGGTCAACTATTCTATATAACACTAGTTTATAAGAAAAAAGTACCTCAAGAATAATATGTACTTTAGACTAATTTGGGGTCACTAAACACGAAAATGACCTCCATTTGTTTTTCCAAAGAAGCGTTATTGAGATATTAGCAAAATACCGGTTTTTGGTTTTTTTTCAAAAAAAGGCCAAAAAATCTTCCAACAACACACTGCTCCAACCTAAAATGTGTACTAGTAGTAAGGTACTCGTTTCCCCTTCACGCCAATATCTATGTTGTGTCCACTGGAACTGTATTTTTTGAGTTACAAGCGTCCAAATTGTAAAAAAAGTGAATTTTCAAGCTTTTTTCTGTAAATTACATTAATTTGAATGCAATGAAAAATGTTTCAACATTTCTCAATGACTGCAAGTGAAGGATACTTTTGTTACGGAAATATAAATTCCAATTGGGCTTAAATCGGATGACAAATGCAGGAGATATTAAAAAAAGAACAATGAACTTTTAAAGTTCGCGCGGCAACCTTGGTGCATTTACTAGTTTACAAATTTTAGGAAAATTTCGAGTACCAAAAGGAAAATATGTTTTTTAGACTAATTTGGGGTCGCTAAAATCGAAAATGACCTCCATTTATAATATTTTACCAAAGAAACGTTTTTGAGATAGTAGCAAAATACATGTTTTTTAGCTCTTTTGGTTGCCGTTTGGTTTTCCTAAAATTTGTAAACTAGTGTAATTAAAGCTCTAACGCGAAAGCTTGTGATTCTTTCTGTGAGTTTATTTCTGCACCGATTTTAATGATTCCAACACTGATCGAAAGCTTATCAGCTTATACTCTTGAAAAAGCAAAATTGCGTATCCAATATGGTGAACGAAATTTGAAATTAAAGATGGCAGATCCAATATGGCGTCGGAAATTTCTCAACTTCCTGAAGCCATTCTGATGGGATGGAGGATCCGCACTGCCAAATTGTGTTACACCGAGCGAAGCCGGGAATAAAATCAAGTATTCATATTATGTATATGCTTACGGCAATCTACATACGCCTTGATCAGTAATTTCAGATAGTGAGGGGAAATATTAAATTCAATTGGTTTATATGAACTATTACGGTGTGTAATTTTTTATTTATGAGTGAAATCATACTAATACATACTAATAATAATCATACATATGTAGACACATTCATTTCACATTACACGTAATAATCATCTTCGCTTTTGTATTACTACGCCTATCGTTATCGCGTATATCATGTTCATCATATTCATGTCTTTCACACTCAGATTAATCCATCTCATTTTTATTATCAGCATATCTTTCTAATACCACACCTGGAACAGACACGCTGGCAATTAAGGCCCTTCAAACCAATTAAATTAATTCACAGTACCATCGAACACCTATACGCGTCCCCTCAGAGAGAAACAGAACCCCTCATAGTGCTTTCACGCATTACTATTGAGTTTTCCCATGCTCGCAGTGAAGTCGAAAATCCAGCTCTGTCGGTTGGACTATAAGAACAGATTACTACTTCAGCTATATCTGCTTGAATTCCTCTAAATAAAAAAATATCGAATGGTTCAAATCAATTTACATTTTTTGAAAATATGTCCCATTATACATACATTACTACATCCTTCCTTGCGAAATAAATCTCTTGAACCGCAGTTTCTCGAAAAACACAATATTGGAAGCCAGAGCATTTCTTGTAAAGAACATAAAATAAAAAAAATAAATTCAAATAATAACTTACATAAAGAAACAATTTGTAGTTTTAAAAGCATTAAAAATATTTTTGACCAAGAAATATGAATTTAAAAAAAATATGGTGCTGTAAATCGGTATTGTGATCATTTTTAAAAATGTCTAGAATATAAAGAGGTGTCATTGTAACAGAGTGCATAGCTGAAACAAGAGTTTGAACTGTAAGCCAATTAAAAAAAAGTACGCAAATTCCAACCGGGAACGTTTTTAGGAGTATTGCTGGGCTTCTCTACAGAGGGTGCTTCACTTGATATTCTACAGACAGTGCATTCCCATGCAAGTGGCAAGATGAGATCATTAGAATAGCCCCACGGGAACCCACTCAGTCCCCTTTGCAATCAAATACCTTCCTTTCTTCTTCAATTTGTTACCGTCATTTCCTTTCTTTTCATCTCCTGCTACATTTCATCCTTTAAAAAAATGTATGCAAATTAGATGTGTTCGATTGTCTGGGCCTGGTATCACTTGAACAGTGGTGAGACGCGATGCGATACTACATACCGCTTTAGTCAGCGTTACGTGCCCTGTTCTGCAGAAAAAAAAAATTATAGAAAAATAAGAATAAAAATAAGAATAAGAAAAAGAACTGCGGAAAGGAAGCCAGGAAAAAATGAGGCATTCTTCGCTCGCTTTACATAAGAATACACAAATATTTCTGTGTTAGGAGTCCCGAGGCAGGAAGTTCGCTTTTGTCTCCACCGAACTCCTTTGGCGGTGGAGTAACGAACAGGTCTATGTCCCTCAGGAGAGGCACCGGAACGCCGCTGTTGCTCCTCGCTAGAATGAAATCTCCATAAATAGTAGGAGCCGCCAGTGCCGCGCTCCACCTTTATTATTGCTTTGTTATGCGGATTTCTTTTCATGCTACTTACAAATAATCACAAATTTGCCGAGCAGAATACAAAGCCAAATTACAGTGGCACTGCAACTTCTCGGCGAGTTAAGTAGTCCCGGTTGGCAGAGAGGAGGCTTCTTCCTCTTTGTGCTAAATGAAATATTATCGTGCTTTTTCACGGGATCCTTTGAGCCTCAAGCACGCAGACGGGGAGCAGAAAGAGGTTAAGCAAGTTGAACGCGCGCTTAAGCACTTATTGGAACACACAGGTAATTGCTGTAGAGGTAATTTTTCACGGGACTCCTTGGGTGGTACGGAGATCCCGGCTGGCCTGGACCCGGGTCGGCGGAGGATGCTTTGCAGTCAATTACTTTTCCGAATTACTCTTTGAATTATCACTTCCATTTCGTCGGCCAGACCCGGCCGGAGTGAGTGGTAAGTGGCTGGGGCCCACTTGCTCTCTATGACAAGGTCCTTAATAAGGACAAATGGCAGTCCCTCTAACAGGACATTCTGCTGCATTTGTAACGTTGTGAGGGCTAATCTGTTTTTGGGGTCCTGCCTACTACGCAGCTCGCCCCAGCAATTTGATAAGACAAAGAGGGAAGGAATTGGCACTTGGCTCGGCCGAGAAACTGCCCCTCGAATTCTCGTAAAGGTCAGCGCCCCAATTGACTAATGCGTTTCTATTTACGTGAGCTAAATCGATAAGGAAAACTAGTAGTTCTGAGGCACGCTGATGGTGTACGCGATTAGGATCGGATCATGTCAACATTAGGAGCTCGAGGGAAGGGTTCAACTCATTCATGTAAATGGATCGCTTTGTTATGCCCATCCACACCGCTCCTGAAAAATTAAAATGTCCCGGCGAACGTGTTAATTAAGAAAAGTGACCAAAGCGGGCCCGATAAACAAGACGAATGACCGAATCTGCTCTTTTCGGCGGACGAAATTTATTCACGCAGATTAAACATTAATTAAGCGGAAGTGTTTCCTTCCCTTCCTGCCCCTTACCCACATACATACATGCGCTCCCAACGGCCCCTGCCCATGTTGATAAATTTTGGTAAATGGCCTTCTGATAGGAGCCGCCAAGTCAAGAAATATTATTAACTACTCGCGCGTTTTTGTCCGGAAGAAGTCAGGACGGCTGGCAAATGACTAATTATGATAGATAAGGGCCACGAATGGCTAGCCACTGTCCGGCGGGATCTTGTTTCTATTTGGTGCTATTTTAACGTAATCCTGGGGCTAATGCGGAAATGGCCTGTGACATGCTTACTTGACTGACACTGGTCTGAAGAGATTTCTCGGTTCCGGGTGATGAGGCCATCGTAACATTTCTGGAGCAAGGGATTGGTCAGATGATGTAATAGTTGCAATATATTTTTTCATGCTTTTCTATTCGGTATTTTTTAAAATTGTAAATGATCTAACGGACCTAATAGCATTTCTGTTTTTTTCAGTGAACATTGTGCTGTTGCTATTGTCGCTTTTTTATGTTCTATATATATTCAATTCTTGTCTTTCTTGTGGTGTCTTTCCGACAGCTTGGAAAATGTTGAGAACAATTACGCTACACAAAAAAGGCTCAAACGATATATGTACATATATATGTATATCGACTTATCTTCTTTGCTTTGGTGCCCGACGTGGGGCTTTTGGCTGTGTAATATTTTTTTAGTTTAGACATACATATTAAGATTTTATTAATTTAAGTTTTGTAGTATTTACAAATATTGTTAACCTTTTCTACTTAGAGCACTCTGCCGGATTTTATATATTTAAGGGCACTAATGGCTATCATTTGTTTTGCGTAACTCCGACAAGACCTTGTCATTCGAGATTAAGGTGAAAGAAATTCAGCTTCGTGCGGCATTGAAAGCGGAGAAAGAATCCAAGAAATAATTGGTTGAGCTTCACCCTTTTAAATTCGTAGATGATGTTAGTGTCTTGACGCAAAGAGTTGAAGAAATTAAAACCCTTTTAGGGAATCTCAAGGTATTCTCTGGATTTCTTGAATATTCCAAGATCCGAGGGTTGAGTGAGCTTTAGGGAGGCTAGAGCGAACCACTTCAGCAGCCGATGAAGAGCAGTTCCTTGGCAAGTGGGATATTAAATCCTCTATATACATACACGGTCAGTGGGGTTAACGTTGCACGACAGAAAGTCAGTTGGAGTTTAAATCAGGAAAGTATAACAAAAGTAAGAAAATAGGAAACATTTGTAAAAGGAATCAGTGGAAGGGCGAGGATAGGAGGAGCTAGGAGCTGAAAAAGAAATAGAAGAAGGCGGGAAAGAATCGCGGATTTTAGAGTCTGGTTAAACGGCCGTTTTGTGTCTCAAGAGCACATTGATGTCATTGGTAAATGTTGTGGGTGTGGTACCCTTTGTCAAGCAGTGGTCTAAGTCTCAATATTGTATTACTCGAACTCTCTTTTGCACATTTGTAAGACCAGTGCGTGTGTGAGTCTGGTCTGGTCTCCATCCTTTAAGACACACATTAAACATGTTGAGGCAGTACAACGAAGGTTTCTTAGATTCGTCATTCGATTTTAAATTGATTTGTTTGTAATCTTTGATTGTGTATCAGGAGAAGATAACTCACCTAAACTTGTTACACTCTTTGACATCTTAGTTCTGGCTCGCCCGACAAAACACTATAAATTCTTCCATACGCCTCTTCATCATACAAATTATGGATTGAAAGAAACTATTACGTCAAGGCGACGCACCTCCAATGCTCACTTTCAACATATGTATGCAATGATTTTCATTAATCAAGACATACAGTTAAAAAACTGATCGTTAAAGTTGATTTTTTCAAGCTTTTATTTAACTTGCTTGGTTAGTCCAAGAAAGATAGGCAAAATAATGCCTAAACCTAAGAATAGTTAACTCCTAAAATTTTAAAGATGGTATCGACGCAGAATGTCACCCTTTAAGACATATACAAAGTGCCCCGATATTCCCTTTTTGTACAAGCTCTTCCGAAATATATAGGGTGTATCGTATAACCCATGTCAAAATGATAGAGGTGATAGATTTCATCTAGCGGAACAAAAATTCGTACGGCGGTGGTGAAAATCTGAACCGTAGTTACAGGGTGATTCGTATATTTGGTACGCATATTGTTAACTTATTTTTATGTTTTGATCTCATTAACACAGTGACATTAACTTATCTCAATATGATTTCCAAAAATGCCAACAACGCTGATCTATTTCTACCATTGCAGGTACAGTCACTTATGAAACTCAAAACATGTTTTAAAATTTTCTAAAATTCACATTTCCTCCGAAATTTATGTAATTAATGCACACCTTTTTTTATTTTTATTGGAATACCCATCTTATTGCCTTTACATAGAGGTAAAACGCGTCTAGATAGAGAAAGGGATATACAAAGTTATAAAGGGTGTTTTTTTAAGAGGTTGCCGATTTTTTTTTTGAATAAAACACATATAAAATTATGAAATGACCAAAATTTTTTTTTTATTTGGTAGATAATTTTTTGGCATTTAACATTTAAACACAATTTCTGGCATATGGCCACCACGACTATTTTTCACAAATGTCATTCTGGAGGTCCAATTTTCGACCACTTTTTCAAGCATTTGGAGGCGTATGTCAGCAATGACACGTTGAATATTGGTTTCCAAAGCATCAATCGATTGAGGTTTATCCACATAAACCAATGACTTCACGTATCCCCACAAAAAGTAATCGAGTGGCGTCAAATCGCACGAACGCGGAGGCCAATTCACCGGACCATTTCTCGAAATAATGTTGTCGTTGAAAGTTTCTTTCAATAAGTCGATTGTTTCACGTGCTGTATGGCAAGTGGCACCATCTTGTTGAAACCACATTTCATCCATATCCATATCTTCAAGATTTGGCAACAAAAACTCATTGATCATGGTTCTGTATCGATTTCCATTCACGGTAACGCGTCGTCCTTCCTCATTTTTAAAGAAATATGGACCGATGATCCCACCAGCCCATAGACTGCACCAAACAGTACATTTATCAGGATGCATTGGTAATTCTTGAACGGCGTGTGGATTATCTTTGCTCCAAATGCGACAATTTTGCTTGTTGACGTATCCATTTAACCAAAAATGCGCCTCATCACTGAAGAGAATTTTACGGTAAAAAAATGGATCTTCGTTCAATTGATTTAACGACCAATCACTGAATTCACGGCGCAAACGATGGTCGTGTGGCTTTAATTCTTGCACCAATTGAATTTTGTATGGCACCAAACCCAAATCTTTACGTAAAATTTTCCATAAAGTCGATGGACAAAGTCCAATTTGCTGAGCACGACGACGAATCGATAAATTGTCGTTTTCTTCGACACTGGCCTCAACGACAGCAATATTTTCTTCTGTACGAACTCTTCTCATTCTTGTCGGTGGCTTGGCATCCAAAAGAGTGAATGTAGACCGAAATTTGGTAATTACGTTCTTTATGGTGGTCTCTGACGGACGATTATGTGCACCATAAAATTCACGAAGTGCTCTATAAACATTTTTAATTGAACACTGATTTTGAAAATAAATTTCCACGATTTGAAAACGTTGTTCTGGAGTTAACCTATTCATAATGATTTGCCAAACAATACTGAGTAGAAATGCCACTTTGAGCTGTCAAAACAACTGCCATAAAATAAAACGACATCTATCGGAAAAACAAACCTCCTAAAAAAACACCCTTTACATAGAAAACCGTACTGTACTTCTTTGGAATGGTGGAAAATATAATATTATAAAAATTCTAAAGAGGTGCTATAATTACATAAACTTCGGAGAAAATGTGGGAAAATCGTCAATTTTAGAAAATTTTATAGCATTTTTTGACGTCCGCAAATATTTGTGCCTGCAATGTTAGAACTATATGTACATTGGTAGCATTTTTGGAAAGCACATTAAGCTAGTACTTGTTTCTCGTAAGTTTGATCTCGTTGCGGAAATTAGATCAAAAAATAAACTTAAATATATAATAATTACAGGAGAAAAGTTATACGCAGTTTGGTGTGTGTATGTAAGCCGCTAAAGTAATTCTGAAGAGGGGCTTTCCCCCCCTGAGTTCGACGAAATTGAAATATGTCATAAAGGAGACCACTCTGCGATACTTTGCCTTTGGACATATGCCACGTAAACCCACAAGAAAATAATACACGGTTTCCTAATGAAAAATGTCTACTGACTGAATTTTACCTGCATGCGTGGATATTTTTTCCATCCTTCAGATTTTAGGAATTAATTATTTCGTCTCAAAAGTCTATCTTTCTCGGACTATGTTGGTTATCTGTCTGCTACAAATCTTGCAATTCAATTTTGAATAGTTCCCGTTATCGCAATAGGTTTAGACTTTGCACACGTTTAAAGGTCCAATGAAAAAATAATATCGTATATTCAATACCGTTTTAAATCCAATATGGTAGGTACCACAAGATGGCGGATCACCTTTTTCTGCACAACCCACTTGATTTGGCTATCAAATGGAAGCGTTACCTTTTCCTTTACAGGCCCCTTAATGTGGGTATCAAATGAATGCCTTCAACAAGTAGAATTCAATTAACTACATATATATGTTATGTCAGAGCGTTATCAAGTAGCCCCACCGTTATTTAGTGTATTTGTAGACACATCTTTAGTTTCGCGTTCTGGTTACAAAGCGATCTGTGGTTTGAATTTAATATGTCAAGCGGTATGCTTATTGGGTGAGGTCGATACGGAGCTTCGGAGGATCTTCAACAACAAGTCCAAAATATTAATGAAAAACTTAAGGTATTTAACTCCTCTCATTACTTAATATACCGTATTTTTTATACAAAATCAAGTTTTGGAAAGGATACTAAAAGATTGTTTTTTTTTAATTAAAAAATGCAAATATTGTTTGTCCGATAGCGCATAAGTCATTTTAGTGAACGCATCGATAACCGAACAAAAATAATTTTAAGTGAACGCAGCCATTCTGTGTCAAACGTTAGTAGAGGAAGCGAACAATGACAAAGCCGGCTGTCAGTATATGTATTTATCGGCAAATAAATTAATATCTAAGTGGTAAGTACCTTTCAATTCATTTTTCGTAGAGCGTACATCAATAGTCCGTCATTTCGGGAACCTGTTTTTTACATTTAATTATTCATGTGAATCGTTTTTACGACCCGAAATTACAAAGTAACCTCAAATATATTACTATTTACAAAGTCAGGTCGCATTTAAGATGGCCGCTGATTAATCAAAGCGCGCGCTTATGTGAAATCGTCATTTCGGGAACGGTCATTTCGGGAACGTTCTCGGACATGATGGTACGTTCCCGAAATGACTGTTGCGTTCTCGTTTTTAGACGTATTTTGCTTGTAAAAGATTTTGTATTTATTGTTTTCAATATTGTTTATATATTATGGATACATAATATACCCATGTTATTAAACAATCCTTAAGTTATGTGCTTTGTTTTGTTTTTGTACATTTTATCACACTTAGAAAAACGTTCCCGAATTGATGGTTTTCTGTAAGACATTCAGTGCATAAAAAATTTTGCATTCTGTGCGCTGCCCTGTCAAAGTTTATTAATATACAAATTTTGCAACAGTATAAACCAAGAGTCATCACTATAGCTCGAAATTTTTTTTTGCATAAAACCAATCTTGGAATTCGCAACCTTGGTGACTTTGAGCCATATGAAACCTATGACAGTTCAATAATATGGTGCACAGCATATACAGTCACTCAGGACAGCATGCAGACTACCTTACAGCAGATAAAGACTAAAACATAAATTATAAAATAACTGTAAATAATGCTATATTAAAAATAAATTTTTATTTAAGTCAAATGCACTAAAAAGTAAAAAAATAATAATAATTACCAACTCTTTTAATTATCAAATTAAATTGCAATTGATTCAAAAATTTAATTTAGTAAAATGGTTATGGTTTTGTCCACATTTAAAAATTTCTAAAACTACTATAAGTAGGTAGGTAATTAAGTAGCTAATTTTTATTTTATTTTTTACTCTTTAGTACATTTGACTTAAATGCAGCTTGTTTTGAAAATTGTGTTTTTTAAGGTTTTTCTCTTTTCCGTATGATTTGCGAGTTTATTGATGAAATTGAATTAACAAATCAAAAGGCCTTCCTCCCCTAACTACACATGAAATGCAAAAAACCAATATGAAGTTTTACGTGCGGTAGCCCCAAAGTTGTTCGTCTAACTGTCTGAGGAAACAGGTAAAAAGCAGGAAAGCTGGAATACCTCAGAATATGGTTAGCAGGGTTTTAAACACTACCACTTCACTAATTACGGCTCCTTTATGCCTTCCACTGCAAATTAACTTTCAGCTAAATTAAAGGTAATCTAATTGCCGTGGAAACTTCATCACGGTTTGTAAAATTATCATAAAAGACGCGTCATTAACTCCATGATATTTCCATTTTGCCCCAAAACCACCACTGAAACAGTGGCTAAAGCGGTTGGGGAGGGGAGAGCGAATGGTTTGGGTGGATGGCAATGATTCTGGCAGCTGTCTAGGCTGGCTGTTTTCTACCTGCACCAGACAGGTGATCCACGCATAGCACCACAATTGTGTCACCCGCTTAAAAAGCTCATTTAAAGTGCCTGCCAGAGTGTTTTCTTCCATTTTAATTGATTTTAATTGTTTTGCAGGCTTTTGCCCCTTTTCCAGTCCGATGGGGTCAGCTACTTGAAATCCGCTTCGTTCAGCAGCGAGCTGGGGAATCGTTCGTTGGCTTAGCTTTGCGCAATTAACAAAAATTGCTTCTTATTTAAATGCTCCACCCCTCGCCCCGATGGAAAACAAGACGAATGAGAAAACAGGAGGGCCAGCCAGGATGCTGGATCCGCACGAAGGCTGCTTTGTGCGACAAACAATGGGACACACTTTTACTTCACGGTTAAGTGGGATTCTAAGGAATCCTTACGCTTCGAGCCTTGGGTGAAGCGATGGAGAAATGAATTTCCCATGAAAAAGATAAATAACTCATTAAGCCGTATAATGGGCTTAAGTGTCATGGTGCTGCTGCTACTTTCCAGAGAGGTGTTTAACACCCGAGCTGTTTCTGCAGCATCATGGCACCCACCCAACCCCCCGCGTGCTCCATATACAGAGTTCCAAGTTTTATTTCTTGAAACTTTATCTGATTCCATGCAAGACGCTCTGCATCCATCTCACGTACTGCAGGTAGCTTGGTCATAAATCTTAAATTGAATCGGATCTACGTGCCCATCCTGCTCGGGGCAATGATTCGCATATTTTTCACCTTTTTGAATTCTTATCCGGAGACAATTCGTTACTCAATTCGTTACCACTTATTAAGTTAGCGCACCGCCCGCACCGCTCACCGTGCCGCGCCCTTTTCAAATAGGTACGTCTGCCTACCCTGCGGGCTTCGGTTCTGGTTACAGGTCTATAAGGGCACGAGAGGTGATCGATAATAATAAGAATCTGTTCAGTGCCCGTCTTCAAATCTGAGACTGCAGCTAATTAGAGGTTTGATGAAGGTTTGGGGTCTGCTTCAATATCTTTCGGCGAACGGGGTGGTTTCTGGTTGGGAGTAAAACGGCAGATACCAATCCCGTCTTTTCTGGTCGGGTAGCAGTTCCACCAGTGCGATCACGGATTTCCCATGAAATATCTGTTAATGGAGAATTTACGCTAATTGCGTATTTCTGTTATCCGTTTTAAGTGATGGAAACTAGACCACGAAACCCGCCGGATTTTCCCTTCAGGGGATGAAACTTGTAGCGTTGACGACCACCGCTCTCTTGGCGATATGGGTCGGTTTGCAGGAGGTAGTAAAAGTATAAAGTTTTCAAGTCCTCCGCATGGCGGATGGGGACCCCTGCATCCCGATGCTGGGTGCGGTACTCATTCCTGATTTGGTTCAGCCAATCGATTTAATTAGCCCCGGCATCCGCTGCGGTTAATTTAATTATCTGCGGACTTGGATGATGGTGGAAATGGCGATTTCGAAGGAAATACGCTCAGGATAATTGCCCCATGAGCCATCCGATGAGACTCTGATGGAAGTAAAAATAATGGCAAGGTATAACCGCTCGGCGGAGGTACTAATTAACTAGAGATTGCGGTTGAGAATCTGTTCGCTGTTATTTCAAGTGGATCTACCCGCTGCGACTTAACTTCTCTAAAGACATCTGGAAGGCTTCGTTCGGGGAGGAAGAAGGTAGGAAAAACAATCGATTTTTTTTTTCGTTGAAATTTTTATTTGATTTGCGGGACACTAAACGAGTTTTCCCCCAACCCCGCAGCCCAGCCCGAAGTCTTCTGTGTCTGTTGGGAAAAGGCAGATTTCCATAAACCACATGCAAAATAATTCGCGCGCTTCTCGGTTATATTCCCATTGACTAAAGAGGGACTTAATCGACTTTGCATAAATTAAAGTAGCGAAAATGGCTTTGCCATTCGGCCTCCCTTGCAAGGTCCAAACATTCGCTACTTTAATTCGAACGAGCGCCGTAGGGTGGCGGATGAGAGGGAGGGAGCCCGGGCAAAATGTTTTCGGTCGTTTAGGGCTTCCTTTTAGCAGGACTGCGCATCTTTTAAATTTCCACAGAATATATAGAATATGTAAGAGGTGGGGGCGGCTGCAAATGAATCTTTTTTGCCATTTCGCTCCTCATCAATTCTACCCCAGTTGCGTTCTCTCTTCCTCTTCTTTCGGTTTTTGCTATGCAAATTGCCAAAGGGATTTCCCACTAAATCCAGGAACAAATCTGTGAAAATGCGTTTTACAGCTTCCCGCGCCACAGAGCGACCAGCCGCCAACCTCCTGGCCCCCTGCCTATAGAGCTAGGGGTGACGGGTGTGCCCGCCCGCCCAGCTTTGAGCGGCTATAACTCAATTATTCACATTCATTTCCCCTTTTGTGAAACTGTCCTTGGGGAAGATTTATAAAATCACAGGCGAGCTTTGCTCGTTGATGGCGTGGTGTGGCGCCGCTATAGCTAAACTTTCTCAGCCAATGATGTTTGGATTGGATGTTCGTTTTGTTCGTTTTTTAATCAATTTAATGCAGTGCCTGTGTCTGTCGGATGTTTTTTTGAATCTTTCAATTTATGGCATTGGCTATGCTATAAATCGCCGATAAGTTCAACACCTTGAACAAACGGAGAAACCATTGTAAATTTTTTAACGGTACTTTGGTTAAAGAATGGGGTGAATTTAATAATTGGTGAGCAAGTGGAGGGGAGTTTTATGGATTTAGAGCACTTGTTAGCAAGTAGCCACATTAGGCAATCACATGTACGATTACTGAACTAACATCGTTGAAAGTTCTGAGATTTTCTTCCCCTTTCGATTTCTTAGTAATGACTATGAACTAATTCTCTCTAATATTCACAATAAGTACTTTACCTCTGGTAGTATACAGACTCGTGCTCTCGCCTCACCTCCTTGCGATTTCCCATGTGCGGACAGTTTCTCTCACCGTTGTGTTTTTGCTGATGAGGTGTTAATTGCATCAGCCAACCACTGCATCACCACTTCTCAATTCCCTTCCATTTGGAAACAAGTAGATCTTATGACTGTGCTTACTCTGTTTAACTTCAGTAAGGCTTTCGACTCCATTAACCATAATAGGCTCTTGGAAAAACTCTCTCAGCGGTTCACTTTCTTTTCCTCTGCAGTTAACTTGAAGGCAAGTTATTTAACTGGACGCTGGCAGTTATTAAAACCAACCATAGTTCATGCAGCTTAGCCTTTCGATGTTTTGGAGTCCCTCAAGGCTCAATACTTGGCCCTATCCTTTTATCACTTTTTTTAAATGACCTTTCGGAAGTTGGGCGTCGCTCCTTCTATATGCAGATGTGGTGCAAATTTACCGTAGTCGCCCAATTGGCCTAATGGAGGATTCCATCAGCCGCCTTAATGACAATCTGCAGAGAATATTTAATTGGTCGGGCCGAAATGGTCTGTTATTTAATCCTTCCAAATGCAACTGCTTAGCAGTATACAAGGATGATCTCGCACTGGACCAGTTACAAGCAATAACGCTTAATAACTCGACGCTTCCAGATTTACGTACTTTAAAGAGCCTTAATATTGAGCTCAACTCCATATTATCCTGTTGCTCTGATACTCGTATCTCGGCCACCATACGAAAAATCTATTCATACTTCAGACAGCTTTAGGTTAATAGTAGCTTACTGTCTGTCGAGTTGCGTTGTAGTGTTGTTACTACAGCCTAGACACCTTGTAGAGGCACATATCATTCCGCATTTTACATTCGATAGCCTGAAGGGCGGCCCCCATAGAATCCTTCGCCGTCAACTTCACCTTCGCCGCCGCTGCACAACTATTGAATACATGCATTCATATGGGAGCTAACCCATAGCCGACTCACCGTCAGACCGTCGCGAGAGGAAATTTAGAGGAATTGTCAATATCTGGTTGCAGCAGACCGTCGTGAGGGAGCTTTGCTGAGAGGGCTTTTACAAGTTGTGATTGGCCAGTTGGGTTTCGTTGTATCAGCTGTTTATTTGACAAGTAAAGGTTTGAATTTGATATCTGTGAACTGTTTTGGTGATTTTGTAATTATTCGGTTTCCTGTTTCTTCGTTTGGATTTCCTGGAAGGTGCCGAGTTTTTCCGGAATTCATTAGTCTAGTTTCTTGCCGAATTGGTACTAGATTTCTTGTTAATTCACCTTCGGAGCATACTGCGCCAGTTGACGGTTGGTCTCGAATTGTCATAAACAGCTGAGCGGTGGCGGTGGCGGCGAAGGATTCTATGGGTTCGGGTCGCTCTTGCTGCACTGAAAAGGCTTTAAACTCTCAAAGCTCTGCTGCAAAGTTGACGGTGAAGGATTCTATGGGGGCCGCCCTTGATTAACCCAAAGCTCGATTCGACCTGTCACAGAAAGCTTTAAGTGGCCTGCAACGATGTCATTCGTTTTGTTTTTCAGGCTTCAGCGCTATGCTTATACTACTCCTTACATAACGTCTTTGTTGGGTTTTCCTATTGAGACGTATTTGACCCAGAGGATGCTAACGTTTCACCACAAGTTGATATATTCCCGGCTGCCTACCTATCTATTCAACAAATTGCATTTGTTGTAATCGACCAGGCTTAGAACACTTCTCATTCCAAGTTTCCAGTCTCGTCACGGTGAGCGCTCGTACCATACTTCGTTCAGATTGCCCGCAGGTGGAAAATTCCTGCCGACTTTTTAGGTGTGTGGCTTCTCGTGCGCGTTTTGGGGAACTTATTCAGTTGTGCGACTTGCTTTAGCTTAGCCCGGCGCTTTTTGGAACTCTATAACTTTTTGAATATTACCTTCCTCATCTATTTCTTTAATTATATCTGTTTTTAATTTCCATTAAATTAATTTTTCATCATTTCTTTTTTGCTGCCATCTCACGTGATTAGTCAATTTTCTTCATGTTGAATACGTCGCACCCGCTACTGATTTACAAGGCCGTGTACATTCCTTACAAATTTTAATTTTATTTTTAATTTTAGTCGCCGTTTTGGTTTCTTTCCGTATAATTGTTTTTACATCTACATACAACGATGTTCGGGTATAACGATCTGATTCCTTAGGTTCCTTGAAGATCGTAATAAGTGAACTGCACTGAATTTTGATGTTGATTTATTTTCGAGATATTTTCGAGAATGTGTGATTCTCCATCCCCCAAACATTTAGATTTATGTTTAGGATAGCGTGGCTGCTCTTATAAAAAGAGCACACTTAGGCCATAAAAGGCCAATTTATTGTGATGCCACATAGGAATGACTCCTAGGAGCTCAAGTCAAACCAGTTCGTGCCACTGATGAACCTACATGTATGCTCGGACCCCAGTTCGGTTAGGATTCTGAAGTGGGTTATGCATTAGGTTTGGCGAGAGCCGGACAGTGACAGAGAAAGTTCCTGATTGATTCCTCCTCTTCTTCGTCTTGGCAACTTCTACAGAAGTCCCGCGATGATGCTCCGAGTCTATTAGTGTGTCTGACAATGAGACAGTGACCTGTAATAACGGCCACAGCCATGCTAATTGAACCTCGGTTGAAAGACAATAGCTTCTTAAGCCGGTCCCAGACAATGCGTGCATTTGTCCAATATTTGGCAATGCGTCTCATTTTACGAGGTATGTGGGAGCTACAAAGAGTAATAATTATTATGCGTACTCTTTAGCCAAAGCTTGTAATGCGTCCTTTTTCATCGTCATTTGTCTCTGCGTTCTTGCACCCAATATTTTCTGTGTCTCTCTTTTGGCGAGGTATGTGGGAGACAAACGCAGGAAATATTTGTTATGCGTGCACTTCCCACTAAAAATGGGAAGCAGACGATTGTTCGTGTAATAACCTCCGGCTTAGCGGGCAGAAGCTCTCTATGAACTTGAGCCTGTGATATGGGATCCAAAAATCCGTTACACAAAAATATAAATTCCATGGCTGATGTTTTTTTTTGTTTCGGCTTTTATTCAAAGATAGCATCCGTCATCTTCTCTTTCGTCTTTTTAGTTTTTTTAATTGTAAAAACCCACACACATCATAATAAGAGCAGCAGCACTAGATATTACTTCATTTTTACTCTCCTTTGTGCAATCGGGAACTGACAGCATATGAAACTGTGCAAAGCATACCGCGCAGAACTGCGTCTATAAGTTTGACAAATAAACGAATGGTGTGGAACACAAATTTAACGCAGAAAATATTCGGTACATGCGTTTTTCAAATAGAACGAAAGTGTGGGAGCACAAGCAAGGCGAGGGAAATATTTGACAAATTGGGAGACGCAGATATTTGTACAAATGCACGCATTGTCTGGGACCGGCTTTAGGTCTAGCTATGCCAATATCTGCCGGGTTGTGGAACAAGTGTCCTCGGCGTGCCATCTGTTGTTTGCAGTTAACCATTTTATTGCGGCTTGGCTATCGGTACAAATACATACGTCCGCAGCCATATTGAGGCTTCTCTTATAGTGTAACCATATTGGGCTAAAGATTGGAAAATAATGTTAGCATGCTAAAAATTGGTGAAGGTTCTATTTGGATAGCCTGGAACAAAATACCAAAATTCCCAAAAACTCACAATTGGGAAACATGCCGCTATCACGGAATAAAGATGTAAAATTACGGTTTTTCGCGAATAACTTTTTAAATTTAATTTTCCCAAAAAAACTGCTTACGCCAATCGAAAGAGAAAGAATTTTACCTAAATTATGTGTTAGCAAATTTTTTTTACGGTCAAATCCCTTGGAGATATGAATTTGTTAATTAAGGTCTAATATGGTATATGGCTGCATAGTAAGCACGTATAATTTTTTATTGGTAAAGCAAAAGCAAAAACCAAGGCTTATTGATGAAAAATACTTCATTTACGCGATTCATGTATTTCGATGATCAAAAACATAATTGCACAATTATTATATTATTAAATATTAATTAGCAAACAATCACTTGTTTCAGTAAATATTCTCAAAATTTAAAAAAAAATTATTTTTAAATTAAAATTGTCGATTGGTTTCTTGAAATGGTCATTATTAAGATGTATGTATGTATTGTTAAAAATTAAAAATATTTTGTTCTTTCAATAGGCACCCTTTATTTCACAAATTTCGGACCTTTTACGAGAATGCTATGTAAAGCTAACAATACCGCCCCTTTCGATTTCCACGTGGATAAAGTTACCCTCAGGCATTCCGTTCACCATCCAGTCATGCCATCTTAATTTGGCCCTCCCTCTTGCTCCCCACCGACCTCATCTTTGTTTTATTAGCCCCTTATTTTAGTTCTAGTCATAGTTTAGGTTGATGTTGTTATTATTTTTAAGTAAATTGTTGTTTTTTTTGTTATTTTGTTTTGTAGCTTGAATTAAGCGAAATAAAATAAATAAATAAATATTGGCTGCCAAAAACAAAGACGTTAATGATCTCAATGAGGCCATTCAAAATGCAATTCCGGGTCAGATGGTTTCGTATAAATCGGTGGACATACATAGCCATGAAGCCAGACGAAGTGGTCAATTATCCAACTGAGTTTTTAAATTCCCTCGAATTGCCGGGAAAGTACAAATGCGAAGACGTTTTGATTCCACGAATTTCCATGATGCCGAATGATTGGTCGTTTGATTTCAAACGCCTTCAATTTCCGATTCGGATTGCTTTCGCAAAGACAATTAACAAGGCGCAAGGCCAGTCATTGGAAATTTGCAGAATAAATTTGGAGAATTATTCCTGTGCGCGCGTTGGTGCACCATCAGCGTTGTTTGTATACGCAAAGGACGGCAAAACGCAAGGCATTGCAATAATCATCAAAACATTTTGTAAAGTTCGAATCATCAAATCACAATCACCATTGTGATGTGAATGACTGTAATAAATAACTGCAATTCAAATAAACATCTTCATTATTTTTTTGTTTTTTCGTCCAGTAAGTACATTAAATTTCAGCAGCAACAAATTTTAGTCTGCCGGGCCGGCTAGTATGAAATAAAATAAAATCCAATAAAGCAACTAATCTAAGTGAATTTTATTCCTTCCAACTTTTTACGAGCCCTGAAACACGTGATCGAATTCCTCTAGCGAAAACGAATTGCAGCATAACTGCTCATCAGCCAAGCCCACAAAAATAAATTTGATGAAGTTAATTTTTCGGTTACCTTCCAATATTCAATAAAACTTTTACACAGCTCTAAAGCGCTCCAATAAAATGGTTTCCTAGGTCTTCTAGGGATAATGCTTACTCCACAGAGGAGGAAAGCGCACCCGCAAGGAAAAAAAAAAGAATTTCGTTTACGACTACTTTTCAGTGGTGCGTTAAGTCACAAAGCCTAAAAGGGTTCACGCCGAGGGCTGTTACCTATTCAGGAATAATCTGTCCATCCATGAAAGGCACCATCAAATAAAAGCGAAATATTGAAATCCTCGAAGGGAAAAACCAAGAAGCAGATAAAGAGAGTGCCCTAGTACCCCGGCCCTAAGGTTCAGTTGGGCTGTATCTGAGCAAGGCATCAGCGGGCGCGGCCCTCTGTTTCGAGCTATTAATTTTTCACCGAAATCAAGTCAATTCGGCTGACTGAAGTGGGGAACGGAATGATTCCTTCGTTTTTTTTAGCTGCCCTTGGAGCCCATAACTTTAAAAGTCACGAAATCATCCCCTTCAGAGCCCATTCTGATGGGTGTTAGGGCATGAACATAAACGTCTACATCGCCTATCCGCCATCCGTTGGACGACGCACGCGAGGTGCCTGCCTGCGTCCGGGACGAATATTGAAATATCGCTCTCTTCTCGAAGTAACTGATCCCTGGGCCGCAATTTTATGATTGCCGCTGATACCCATCCAAACCTTTTCCGGTGGAGCTTTTTCGAATTTTTTTTTTATTATAAATTTATAGAGCCAGGAAGGGCTTAATGCGGCGCACTGGCCACCCTCAGCAGGTGAAGTAATCCGCTTTTCATAGAATGCACCCAAGAGGAATAATGACGGAAAAGGGTTTCAGGATGCCCCCGGTGCCTGCTCATCTCATCCATCCGGAAACCAGCCGCCTCTGATTGAGTCAAGAATTTCCATGTTATGGCAGCGGAGGAACGCTGCCAGCCATTTCCGGGAGGAGGGGTGTAAAAAGCGTTGCGAGTACTTCTTTCAATGTTCCTAGTTAGCCATAAACTTAATGCGGAACGTGAGAAAATTTAAGAAAGTCATCCCATCCAGCTGTGCAGGGAGGGGGAGGCGGTAGGAATTTTTTGAGGCATTTCCTCCTGCTTTATAGCGATCAAGCATTCGAATTTTCTGCCCTAACCTAACCCCATGGTATGCTGCACGTTTTTATCTCCACTCCGCAATTTAGTGCTTCCGGTGTGCATGGGGTTTCCCGACTAGCCCGGCTATAGGCAGCCCACCATTGCTCACTTTACATCATTTCCTCTTCCAGATCCTGGCCGGGCGCTGATGCTGATGTGTATTTCATTTTCATTTGGGGATTCCGATGAGACTCACATGGGCCTGTAAGTGCTTCCTGTAAGCCCAAAAATATACAATTTTCGGCCTCAATTGAGACACCAGCCGAAGGATATGCCAACTACCGGAATAGTCGGAGTTTTTCCGTTTTTTACACATTTTGTTTGTTTTGTTTTATTGCAACCAATTGAAGTACTTTGGATCATTTCAATTAAACTGATGAACATGGTTTGCCGGATGACGGAATTACGGGGGTGAGCATCGAACTCACAGTCGGTTGCTACTCAATCGGTTGGTTTATAGCTGATTAATAAAAAAAATCAAATAAAAATGTTGAAGCGCCACTGGTGAGTAGGTGCAATTTAAATTGCTACAGGTGCGCATTTTGCTAACAAGCAATTAAAGATCTGTAGGATGGTCATATTCACATTCTGAAAGCGAATATTGTGCATATGGCCTGTTCTTCACTTGTTCTCAATTTTATTCAAAAAGATGCCGAAGTGAACTAATTTGTCATGACATACTGTAATTTTCGTAGTGAAGTCGTAGATTTGGAATTTTTATTTCAAAAGAAAATTTATAATGTCCAAATTTTCTTCATTCGAAAATGCATTTCTTTCAATGTTATTTGATTATTGATTATGATTATATACTACTTAGAAATGGTGTAGCGAAAGGCACAGTACTGGGTCTTGTAGTCCAGTTAAAATAGAAAATTCGTACAGATATTAAATACATCATTACAAATGAAATGTCAAAAGTGTCCTGCGATCCAACTTGTGCTAAAAAATTTATTCATGGTCAGAGGTCAATGACATCGGGTTTTCGCATATTTATCATGAACTGTAAGCGTTATCGTAGAAATAGTACATACAAAAGTTATAGACCTTGCAATTGTCTACAAAAATGTTTCATATACTTTTATTCCTACAAATCACCAATCCTGAGATATGGCGATTTCAAACATCGAAAATACTAATATGTACTCATACGGCCCCGCGGTCAACCGTGACCGTTACGACAAAAGTCATATACAAACTTGTAGTATTAAAAGCGCCCTCTACGCTACGTAGATATCAGGCACTGGGCAGGCACTTCTTCGATGACCTCAAGGAGGTATTCAGGGCGGGGATTGGAGATATTGTTCAGTTTTTGAACCGCACAGGGTAGCTCTAATCCCTAGTATCCCACAATAGTCACCTACAACCATATCTATTGGTTGGCACCCTCGAAATCTACACCTACAAGTCAAAGAGTCTACGCGTACGTTAAGATCTACATATACGAAACAAATTGCTAATTCCCAATTAATTGAGCATTTCTATCGTCTCAGCAATGTCCTTCAGTTTGAGAAAATCAATGTTTTATTAAGATCCCAACAAAATTGTCTACGTTATTTTTTCCAATTTATCTGAGACATTTCTTGAACGCACAAAATATAAATTCTGCGAAAATCTGCAAAAGTGAATTATTTTTTCGGTACTTTACCGCAGTGTTGTTTCTTCTTCATTTACCTAGTACTGTCTAAATGGCAAAAAATATGATTTTCTTAACGAAATTCTTCAATTGTGCTCATCACAGGAAAATTAATTCATGTCCATGAGCAACATTCTCGCAACTAAGATGCAAAGGGCATGTCCTTTGATTTTAAGCTAATTAACCGCAAAATCAAAGAAGCCAATCTCCTTAAGTGCCTGAAGAATTTCAATGGAGAAAATTGCACAAAAGAATCACAGACGCAATATGAAGAGGACGAACGACGACGAGGGGCAATGACGAGGATGACATGATGTGGAGGTTGTCTCCCATTCTACCCAAGATAATACACAAAAATTCTTACAAAATTGTTACCGTCAAGTTGGGGCTTCATCTCTTCAAGATTCAATTACCAGACGTTATCACTGGTCGGGTCCCAAGCCAGGCAGGCTCGGTACCTGAACCTGATTTCATCCAACTACACCTTAAACGGGTCGATCGGATCAACTGATGGAGCAAAAAAAGAATGGACTTTTTTTTTGTTATATTCTGCTCCTATTTCTGCCACTTTTCCGTAACAAGTGCTTGAACCGGGCGGGCAAGGTGAGCGGCATGGAAGTAGACCGAAAGGAGTCCTGCAATTGACGGTTATCGTTTCTGAATTTACCCCGTAAGACCTAATAATTTTCATCGAACGCAATCCTTTAAAAATCCCCTTCAAATCGAATTCATCGTCTTTAGAGCTTATTTCGTGGCAAAAGGGACGATCCCCGGTTGACTAGTTGCCTGAATCCGAGGACTTATACAAGTGAGATGGAGTGAAGGTGAAGACGGCCGCGGGCCACGAAATGGCAGCTAGAGAGCTCCTAGAGGTGGATGAGGAAAATATTTTCCTTTTTGCGTTTTTCCAATTTTCCATTTAACACTGGCATCTCCTGCCAGAGGAGAGGGAAGGCAATCAAAAGCCATAAAAGGACTTAAAAATCGAACCCTGGGATGGCGGTAGCTGAGCGATTAGGCCTGAGAATATTATGCCGCTCTGGCTTGCCTCGGCTGCACTGGGAAACAGGATGGATAGTAATATCCGATAAATAATATGAAAAATGTCCCGGGGGAGTGCTTTCCTAGATATCATGCTCCCGCTGCTGCTGCGGATGCTGCTCCAGCCAATGCACGCCACCGCACCGCACCGGCCGGGAGCTTTCCATAAGTCATCACTTCACTTCGTCCCTGTTATCGATGCGAAATATATCATATCCGTTCCTTTTGATATTGCTCGCTGGCGGAATTCTATTTTTTCCTCCTTTGACGGGCTCAGAAGACTTGCGAAGGCAACCGGGAGCCTCTATCCTCCTTGTCCCTTTTTAATAACCCAAACGCCGTCTTTAATGCGATGCCTCTGACTTATAGCCTTCAAGCGATTAATTTCCGCTGCTTCATTTCTTCCTTTTCTTACTGTTCCTCCTTTTTGGTGTTTGAGGTTGTACGTAGGACCATAGATCGCAGATACTTTAACAAAAATTTAATAAACGGTAACGAAAGACGACTAGCCATAAGCGACAGATAGACGATATATAAACAAAAGACGATAGCTGACAGTTAGACCATAGAAGATATACTACACTCAAAAGCATATTTTTGGTTAAACCAGCAATTTGGGCTTGTTGATTGGTCTGGTAAGGTTTATCTGTTTAAATTGATTGGAGTGTAGTCAAGCGAAACATGTTCCCATTAAATTGTTAAAATGTTAAGTATCATATGACAATTTCACGAGAATCTACTTCTTGATTTTTAAACGGGTTTCTAGTTAATTAATTGCGCCATATGGGCTGCGTCCCCGAGAGCGCCAGTCTCCATTTCAGGCCTAGAATTAAGTCTTCTTTGTCCTGAAAAGAAATAAATAAATAAATAAATAAATAGTTAATTAAATTGTCACATCCCTTTCATCTGATAAATTTTCTTGTGATGTTAAATGTTCGAAGTTTGATTAAATCCCGAGATCCCGATTCGATTCGCACATGAATAAGTTTGTTTCACTTTCTAAAATATCAGATTATATGTATGTATCTGCTACAACGTAACCACGAAGTATCAAATGGTGCATTGCAAGTGTAACAAGCTGGAACTTAATCATGTCGGATTCAAATCCCATCGGGAACCACAGAAAAATCAGAAGACAAGCCATACATACACCCTTGGCCAAATGTATTAGGCATCCCCTGAAAATCGTACTATACAGTTTATTTGTGTAAATTAGGGGGAAATAAAGCTATAGTTATGTTTAACATTTTGACTTTTATTTTTACTATTAATATATTGTCGGTCCGCCCTTAGCTCTTCAGGAGAAATTTCGTTCCACTCTTGCTGGATGACTTGTTTTAGTCCTGTTTTGGATGTGATGTTGTGCTCCCGTATCTTCCGCTTCAGTATGCATCAAAGATGCTCAATTGGATTGAGATCTGGCGACTGTGCAGGCCACTCTTAAAGGTCAACATTGCGTTGTTCCAAATATCGCCTAGTGGATACAGATGTGTGGCATGGCGCGTTCTCTTGTTGGAATTTTATATTGTCCGCATTAGTGTCACCGTAAATCTTCGTGATAGATGGGTGTAGAACCTCTTCCAACACGGCAATATATTTTTCGCTATTCATGCGTCCTTCACAAAAAAACATTTCACCCACTCCAAAGGACGCCATACAACCCCAAATTATCACGCTGCCCCCTCCGTGTTTAACCGTGGACACGACGCATTCGGGAAGGTAAGCTTCACCTACCCTCCTCCTCACAAACGTGGAACCAGGGATGCCGAAAACCTAAAAAATTAAAAAAAATTTAACATTATATTCAATATTCATGAAATGTTTTCACAAACGGACTGATTACGATTCCACCATTATAAATAATTGAAATGATATAAAATAAAGCTTACCTCAAAATTTTATTCATCGGACCATATCACGTTATCCCAATCGGCCTCCGTCCAAGATTGATGTTCTAAGGCCCATTCAAGACGATCTTTTTTATTTTTTGCTGAGAGCAATGGCTTCTTCCTAGCCTTGCAACCTTTCAGCCCTGCCTCTACAAGTCTTCTTCTTGTGGTTTGAGCACTAATCGTTCTGCCAATCTGATCAGATAGACCAGCAGCGAGCTCAGAAGACGTTTTTTTTCGATTTTCGACTCTCGAATCAAACTTCGGTCATCACGTTTCGAACTGACTCTTTTTCTACCTGTTGTTTGTCTATTACTGTTTGATCCAATGTCCAGAGAACGTTTAATAGCACCTTGCACCGCACAACGAGAACATTTCACTGATTTTGCAATTTCAACTTGAGATTTGCCTTGTTCATAGAAAAACCGAATTCGCATCCGTTCTTGCTCACTAAGTTCCCTTGTTTTAGGCATTTTCTCACTATTAGTAACCAACACTTCAAACTCCGTTAAAAAACCAACAATATTTAGGCACTTGCTTGCACTACGAGCGGTAATTGCAAACTGAAATTTTTTTACAAAATCCTCAAAATTATAGATTTTTCCAACCAGACGTTTTCTGGTCCTTCTAGGAAAGGGTTTATTACATTAATTACCATTTATGATTGTTGGGAACATATTGAAAAACAAGAAAAATCTTTCTAGGAATTATTTTGTACGATACCTGCAAAAACTAGGGTGCCTAATACTATGTTTCTAGATTTCCATGTATACAAATAATTGAATCAATGCTTCCATTGAATTTACAAAGCTTTTACTGAGTTGATGAATTGACCAGTTTGCAAGTTGACATGAGAAGAGGTCCCTGTATTTGAGTTGAAATAACAAGAGCGTTTTATAAATTTCAACCAGACTGTTCAGGTCATGAGCTATGAAATTAGCTATTTGAGCAAGAAATTGTTATGAGTGTACAGATATTCTACTGATAAACGACAGATAGACTATAAATAAACGACATTAATGATAGCCAATATATGGTAGAAGGTAGACGATAAATTGACGATAGTTAGATGGTTGATAAATAAAACCTGTGTGAAGTTAGTACCGCTTTGTTTTCGAAAATTGAAATTCTGTCGAGAGTTCCCCGCAACGAAAACCCCCGTGTTGTTTAGCATTTTTTGATGTGTGTAGGTAGTTTCGGAGTTCCAGATGGAAATGTAGAAGAGTTCCGATTATTTGGGGGTATTGCGCTTTGAAATTTTGAAAAAATCGAATTTTTTTTTTAAATATTTCTATTCTTAATGTATTTAAGATTGTATTTCAAAACGAATTTTTCAAAAATTCATAAAATTGACGTAGTTATAATGCCTCAAAGTTGGAGCGGCGAACGCGCGCGCTTATCGCGGTGCGTCCGGACCACTGCGGGCGCTGCCTTGAGACCCTTATAATCCGAAGCTCAGACATTGAGAACAGAGAACCTCGCAGTTGAAAAGTTTTTATGAAGAAGGAGGATGTCTCTACGGTACAGGCATAGCCGATTAAGGGTAAACATATTTTGCACGTTGTTATCTTAATCCAAAACTTTAATCGCGTTTTTCTCGAAACAGCATTTTTCATAACGTCGGCGACCACGATATCTCAAGTTCTGCTTGACCAATTTTCTTCAAATTTAGACAGAATCATCCTTATACTAGCCGCTATCGCCGGAACTACGATTTTGTTTATGCGATAAATAGCTTTTTTTAAATCTAACATTTACTTCGAAGAAAAAACCAAAAATCGAACTTTTTTTTAATATGCATAACTTTTGCAAATTTCTATACTTTGACTTTTCCCTAGTTCAGACGATAACCAATAGGATACAAATTAACAATAATTTGGAATTTTTTGTTTCAGACGTCTCTGAGGGCTGCAATCATGGTCGCCGTGAACCCGTTTTCCAAAAACATCTCTTAAATTAGCGATCAATTGCAAATACACAATTGCCAAACCAGTTCAACTATTTTTGTTTAGAGCGAACAGTGAAACAGATTTCGAGTTTAATTAATTAACACAGTTTATTAATTTCAAATTAAGTTCACATCGATCAGGTATTCAAACAAATTTCTTTCACTCCTACTTCCAACAGATTTCTAATAAATTTTACGATTTCGAATTACAAGTATGAACGCCAACTATCGTCACGGATTGCCAATTCCAAAGTGATCGAAAACCGTTCTCATTTCATGGATCTTTCCCCTCATTTGAACGTTCGGGATTAATTTCCTTATTAGGTAATCCTTAACGCATAACTGCATTATTATGCATGTAGAAATCATTTTTACATTCCTTGCATATACATGTAGAACATCAATGTTTTCCCCTACTGATCGTGTGTCTCTTTTGTTTGATCTAGTACAAACTCAAAGATCAATTGAGTATCGATATCAAGTGTTACAGTGACATTTAAAAAGTAAACAAACTGAGGCGACTACCGAAGGTAAGTTGATTTTTGTCAACTGTTTGTTTTGTGCAATGTATTCTATGGTTTTCTGTTGGAAAATAGTTTACATGTTTTTGGTTTTTAAAAATTTATATTTTGCAGTGCTGTTAGAGGACCTCCCTCTCCTCGGACCAGTATCGGAACCATATGGATCGCAGATCTTCAGATAAGCATATCATTTAATATCCACTAAGAAGATAATGCTTTTGGTGATTTTCAGCTCAAACTCATTACGACTGTCTGGCGCTGCAAATTGTTGTGGACGACGCAACATCTCTACTTTGACCAGCTCTGACAGCTGGAATTTTTTTGTATTGTCAACGAAAAAAATATATTTTAGTACCAGAGACTTGTGTTAATAAATAACAAAAACAAAACTCAAAATATCTTTTGTAGTTTCTGAGAAAAAAAATCTTAAAATCTTGCTCCAAAAATGACATTCAAAGCGCAATACCCCCTTAAGCTTAAACATAGCAAGAAACGTTTTGGGGGTGCTAATTTTACACAGAACCGCTTTCATTCTCAAGGGTCCGCCACATCACCCTCCCTCCAGTGGGTGTCCGCCAACGATTTTGATATACGATGATATTGTGCTATTATTTAATTTATTATTGTGAGTGAAGATATTACACCTTCATATCCGTTCTCAAAATGAGAGATCTTCTATTGTAGTTATTTAGTTGTTGTTTAAAGTTGCTTATTTTTGTTAATATTTGTGATTTACTGTTGTTGAACGTTAATTATTGTTGTTAATTATTATGCTCAGCTTTGTTATTGAATCCCCTTAGTATTTTTATTCCTCAACCTTTTAGTGGAAGTCTTGGCAGCGTTATACCCCTTTCTTGTGGTCGAAATGATGTAACATACCAATGTTGCTTGTTGGACTTGGGAGTATGTCGGCGGAAGCGGAGTTCTTGGAGATGGTTGAACATGTGATTTTACTGCTGGAAACTTCTTGGTTTTCCATATTGTTTGTATCTTGCGTTTGTTGTATGAATCCGGCCAGCAATTTGTTGTGGGAGCGAGCTCTGGTACAGCCCGGCTAAACTGTACCCTCCGTGGTTTGCGGCTGCGCGAGCTTGAAGGCTAGCTTCGCGGTAGTGTGGGGGGGTTGCTTCAAAAGCCGCACTTTGCCACGGAGGCGAGCTGCCCGCAACGAATTCTCGCGCTGACGGGAAACAGGTAAAAAAGGAAAAGGGATAACGGCAGGAGGAACCCCTGTTCCTGCCGTGAATGACTCTCCGAAAGGGGGATCCCGATGGATTGGATCCCCCTGGCCTAGCCCCAACCGCCCAATGACCTCCCATTGGCCCAATGATTTTGGGAGGTCCCTAATAATAATTCAAACAACGCGAAACCCGAAGAGAGGAGGCTGGAAGAGAGCGAAGGAACTTAGGGAACAATATAAACAAATTCTACGTTATGCTATCATCTTCCTTTTCTCTATTTGCTCCTTCTTTGGTGAAAACATTGATACAAAAAAATCTTTACAAAAGGATTAGCTTAGCATCAACTAAAATAAAGTACATGAACACAGAAAAACCATTAATTGTTCCCTACTAACCTAGTTCCTTTCCTATATATATATGTATTTATACATATGTATATACATCAACCAGACTTTTGGTTTCTTCTTATTATTATAATTTTTTTTTCTTAGTTTTGATGGCGTCTGGAAATTTTTGTTTTATTTACATATTCTTACTCCATTCTAAAATTCTTGGATGATCTTATAAATTGTAGGTTTCATCTTGACATTCTCACTTATGCAAAAAAAAAAATAATATCTTTCTCTATTTGATCAGACTTGAAATTCTATCCTATTTATTTTCATTATGATTTATTTAAAAAAATTTTTTTTTTTAAAACAAGAAGAAATTTAATGAAAGATGGGCATAAAAACCTGTTTTTAGCAATTTGCTAATAATGTCAATACTGCTGCTGAATTGACGCTGACGTGACTGCTTCGATGCCGGAACTGCTGTTGTTGTAGTTGGTGATGGGCGGCGCCGCTCTGCTGAGGAAGAGGTGCTCCCTCGGTGGGGGGTGGAGGTCTTTATTTTACCCTCCTCGGGCCCCCTTGGTGTCTCGTTCTCCCTTTTGGTTTTGTTTCGTTTTGCTTATTTATTTCTTTATTTTTATTATTTTCTTTTTTTTTCGTTATTTAATGAATTTCTCTCCTTTGGTTTTTTATTCAGTTTACTTATTTATTTTTTTTTCTTTGTTTTTTTTTTTCCTTCACAGTTCTTATTTCTTTAATTAAGCTTCAATTAATTTTGGTTTATTTCTTCTTTTTTTTTTTTTATTTTTATTTTATCTACTTAACTTTTCTTGTTTACAATTTTAGTTCTTATTTTGTTAATTTCCTTACATTATTTTTATTTTATTTATTTTTGATTTTATCTCTTTTAATTTAAATGTTCACAGTTCTTGTTTATTTATTTGTCTACGTCATTATAATTTAGTTTATTTCAGGTTTTATCCCGATTTAGTTTTTCACGAGGCCACCAAATTTATTCAATTTCCATTATCCGTAAATTAATTTACTCAGCATTCATAACAATTTGTGTAATATCTACGCTCATAACGATTTTATCACTGAACAATCCATATAACTTTATAACTCGAGTTTGCTCTAAGGTTAATGGTACAATTAAAAGGTTCATCAGCACGATATAGCCCCTATGCACTAAAAAAAAATCGTTTGTCCGGCCACCAAAACTGTTCAAAATTTGGTTCTTATTGTTTTGCTGCATTAACTCTTCCTTCCGTAAATTATCACATAGATAGGTGGGGCTGCAGCATCGTTCGGTTCGACAACGGGGGGGGGGGGGGGGGGGGGGGGGGCGTTCACATTTGGCGGAACTTAGATTTTGATCGAATTTGTGTGCAGAGTAACACTTTAAAGACTTCGTGATGTAACGACCAACACCAGCGGCAAAACAGAATAAAATGCGGGTCACAGTGAAAATACCTCGGAGGAAACAAAGCACACAAGTCACTCTGGGAAGAATAGCGAAAGATTCGCACGCTTGCTTTTTAGGAATTTTATTATGTTAGAAGCGAATAATAATGCAAGGAATCGCGGGCGTAATTGTTCGAGTATTAACACTTGCTTCTTTCCCGGGCGGGTGCAGACTCTTGAGTCGATCGCATTGTTATGCCACTGAGGGTGCCTTTTGGGCCGATGCCTCCTGTCTTAGTGGCTTAAAGATTCCAGAGGTGGCTTAAAGCAGCCAGAGGCGGCTTAAAAAAGGCTTAAAGCCGCTTAAGCAAGCTTACGACGGATTGAGGCGACCTAATACGTTCTACGGCGGCCTAAGTCAGCTTGAGGTATGTTCCATAAGGCTACTTAGCTTCGTCTTAAGCAAGAAATCACTTCACCCACAGGAATTCGGCCGTCTTGGGGTTCCCCAACAATTTTCACAGTCACCGTCACGAGGTTTTCATCCCGGTCCCGGCACAGCAACAACACGCTCGACGCGAAAATACTACCAAAATCAATCGGAGAACAACTGGGCCCTGGCTGGCTGTCGCGAACCGATCAGTAACCACTCTTTAGGTGGGCTGCACTCTTACGTTCTGAACAACGGATTCGCGGCGTTTTCTTTTTTTTTTTTTTTTGCGAAATTTTATTTATAACATTTAGGGCACCACTCCTCCTCAAAGGAAAACTTGGAGTCGACCTCGCCCGCTGCGATCTTCCTTTTTCGTGACCGACCGCTGTGAAATCTAATGCAAAACTCACTCGAGTCGCCTCTCGTGGTGCCACTCACCGACGCCAAGAGCTTTTGGTTTCGTACAAAGGTATGTGTGCGACACTGCTACTATGGATCGCGTGATTGTTCGCCCATTGGGCAAAGTCGTTGGCTACCATATCAGGGCATATCGCAGCGAACCATTTGGTTTGGAAAAGATTTGTTTTCGCTTTTTAGAACGCACGGCACATGTTGCGTCGATGGCTCGGCTTATGTGTGAGCAATTTAATGTCGCGTTTGGGTAAATTTCTTTTTCTTGCCTGTGCAATTATGCAGCGGGTACGGTAGGAAGAAATTGACCATAACAAATTTTGTTTGCTGCTATGTCGGAATCGACAATCAATTCCTCCATAGTTTTTTTTCCTTAATTCGAAAGAGGATAGTCAACGACGTGTCTTCTTGCGTTCAGTCAGGTCCTGGGGTTTATCGGCACTAACAAACTTATTGAATGGAAGTTTTTGGTAAACTGGATCATCATAATCCACGAAAAATCGATGTTGCCTCTAATTCTATGGTCAGATATGTGAATGATGTACCCTATGGTAATCATTTGGGACCGCTTTTGTTTATTATTTATGTAAATGATCTTAATACAAGCTTGACGCAATCTAAATTTCTGTGTTACGCTGATGACGCCTAGATTTCTCGTGTTGTGTCTTCCGTAGGTGATTGCAAAAATAATTTTGAATCCATACTTAGACGCCTTCTAAAAATGTTGTTCTATTAATTATCTCGCCCTTACCGCCGAAAAATGTACGGTGGTGTGTTTCTCCCGAAAAAAGACTTCGTATTTACTTTGACTACACCAAGCAACGATTGTGCATTGACCAGACTTGATAAAACCAAGGATTTGGGTGTGTGGTTGAATTCCAGTTTTAGTTTTGACGATCATACTTATATGATAGTTAACAAGGCCAACTCTACTTTAGGCTTCGTTAAGAGATTGTGCAGGGAGTTCAATGACCCATATTATTATGATTAGGTTTAGGTTTAGGTTCACGCCGCTGCCCTTACACAAAGGGCACACCTAGGCCATATTAGGCCCATTGTGATACCACATAGGAATGACTCGTAGGAGTCCCTGTTGAACCTGATAAACCGAACCAGGTCCCTTATGTCCACCGACCCCAGTTCGGTTAGGGCTCTGAAGTGGGATGTGTCCAGGTGTCGGCCTCTAATTTTGGTGAGGGCTAGACAGTGACTGAGAAGGTGCCTAATGGATTCCTTCTCTTCTTTGTCTTGGAAACTTCCGTATAAGTCTCGCGACGGTGATCCGCGTCTATTAGCGTGCATGCCTGTTATGCCGGACATAGCCGTGCCAATTACACTTCGGTTGAGAGACAATAGCTTCTTAGATTTAACTTTGTCAAGAGTTGGCCATATCTGCCGGGTTGTTGAACAAGTATCCTCAGCATGCCATCTGTTGCGTGGCTCATATAATCTATGGCCGATCTTGCACGCCTCTAGTGGCATGACAGGCTAGATAGATATGTCTGATTCTGTCAAGGTAGTGCCGAGACAGCTAGCTCCCCCAGAATATCAGTGTGTCCCGGAACCCATATGAGTACTAGGTTGAAGTATCCTGTCACGTCGTTTAGGGACGTTCGACAATCCTGGACTACTTTCGAAGTGACATACATAAGTACCTGTTAGCGATTTTATAGCGGCTTGGCTGTTGGTGCAAATACAAACGTCCCTAAAAGAGACGATGTTATTCCGTAGCCACATTGAGGTTTCTCTTACTGCCGTTACCTCCTCCTGAAAAACCGAACAGTGGTCCGGTAGGCCCATGTCTGTCTGACGGAAAAGACACCCCATCCCACTTTGCTTTTGCAGAATAAGTCCACAGACAGTAGGTGGATAATAGTGTGCAGGGCCTTTGAGGGTACTAGTTATCAGCAGTCCTGCTGTCCTTTGGACCTTTTCCAGTATTTTTGTGTGGGTGACCTTATCCATGACCGGCCACCAGATAAGAATGGGTCTTACAACCGTGGCATAGATCCAGTTATGGTTACAATGAGTCAATTACATCTACTATGTCCCGGTGCGTTAACGAAATATTTGACAGTTCAGATTTCAATTTGATTAAAAAAATCTATTAGAGCTCATATTGGATAATTATGTAATTCGTATATTCTTGCTTGAGATTTTTATTTACATAACCTTGAAAAGGAAGTAATCAGTCATTTGATGAACTTGTAATACTAAGTGAAATAATAAGTGAACTGGTCTCCACAGATTTGATCATGTCCCGCAATATAAGAAGTTGATCTTGAAGTGTAATATAACAAATTACTTAAATTATCGTTCGCTTTCATTTATGGCTAAAATAATTTAGCACGGACGACCAAAATATTTCTATTCGATACAATTTATTTTTCCAACTCGGAGCGAACGGCTATTCTTATTGCTCCAGTATCATGTTTTCATCACTAATCGCCTGTTTGAATGATGAAATGTTGAATAATTTACCACCGTCCATCATAAATACCCTTCAGTACAGGAAGTTAACCGCCATCACTAAGGCATAAGGTTCAAATACTCTTAATTAAATAAATAATGTCATACAATATACATATATATTTTTTTCCTTTTATGAAACTGCAAACAGTATACATACATATGTCACTACTTTTTGCTTTTTTGTTTTTTCTCTTTTTATTACTTGCAATTCACTCATATTGCTCTTTTTCTTTACTAATTGGTTATTTGGTTTATCTATTACCTACTATTAGTATAATTGACATTCATATCGGAGTTTGACAAAGTCAAAATATGCAAATCTTAATTTGTACAATTGGTTCTAATCTATGTATATATATAAAAATGAATTGCTGTGCGTTAGTCTCGCTGAAACTCAAAAACGGCTTGACCGATTTCGATAATTTTTGTTTGTTTTGTTCGCTATATTACAGGGGAGGTTTAAACAAAAAGAAAATTTGGGAAACCCCAAAGGTAAAGCCGGAAAATCGAAAAAAATCCAAATTTCCGTTTTGTATATGAACCGAATTTTCCAACTTCAAGGAATCTTTATGAAAGTGGCAATTGGAGGTTTTCGGGGTCGCAGATCTCGAGCTTGCATTCAAAATTCTGGAGTTCAAGATTTCGGATCCAATATGGCGACCGAAAAGTTAAACTTCAAGGGATTTCACTGAAAATCCGCACTAGGGAATTTTCGGGATCACTGATGTCGAATCTGCTATTCAAATTTCCAAATATGAGACCACCCCCACCCCGCTGGGAGATATAGGAGAGGGGTTGCAATAAGGAGGTGGAGTAAAATGAAGAAAACTAAATTTAATAATACTGTTGGAAAATATCTAAAACATGTGCAAAACGCAAATAGGAAAACGCTGGGTCACATAGGAGAAGCGGTGGTGCCTCCCTACTGCACTGCGTTGTAAAATTAAAGAATACAAATTTAATAGTACCTATCTCGGGATACGCCGGCTCCTGTTAAGATAGTTAATTTAAATTAAATAAATAAAACAAATGAATTCCAGTCTGCGGCCCACTGCAATCCGTCACAGTTCCTTTGCATATATCTAAATGAAATTGATAATCACTACTGCAATAATCCCTTCATCGAAATCCTGATTACAGAACCCTTTAGAGCTCCTGAGAAGCTGGTAAGCTACCCAACCGGCGGCCCTTCGTTAATTCATTAAACTGCCTTTCTGCATTGAGATCCTTTCATAACTTTTAGGTTCCGCAGTACTTTGATCAGAATTTAAAAATAATTTTTTTTTTGCACGAAAAATCCCAATTATTGTTAAACGTCCGAAAGAAGACAATCGGAGGTGCTCCTCAGCCTCAATCCCCCGCCGCGAAAATCTTATCTGAATATAAGAAAATTTATGCAAAGCACAAGCTCATAACAGAGTTACCTTCCATATGAGACTGAAATATGTTTCAGGGAACACACCCATACGTCTAGAATATAGACGTGATATGGAGCACTCATTTTTCACATCCCCTTTAGTGCGAACGGCAGTGTTCGAGTCGATTTTCTTCCAGCATAGGGTGCCCCTACTCTTTATAGGAGTAGTGCGCTCAAAGTAACACCCAAATGTGTATTCGCCAAGAGAGTCTCATATCTTTTTTTCTGGGGAATATCTGCCCTTAGGGAGGCCATTAATTTATTAATTTAACAAGCGAAGGCGAGCGACGACGACACGTCTCGAAGGTGTGTTACCTCTTTCTGGATTAAAACTCCTATTTGTCGCAAAAACGCATTCAGCATCCATTTATCGAGTTCGACCAGTTTTTACTAGCCCCACTAGGTGATTGGAGGCAAAAGGACGCACTTTTTGCCGCTTTTCGATTTTTTTAAAAGTTTTATCGCGACCACACCGCAGAAAACAGAACTTTTGAGACTCACAAGCAATCGGCGCTCTTCTTATTTTGTTAAAAATTCATTCATCAAATCTTGCCATATCAACATTTACCGTTACCTTCCGAATATTGGATTCACTCCTATAGCCGATTTCAGTCCAGGCACGAATTGCACCTCTTTTTCATCTATTCCCGAATTCCATCCACTCGTCGGGGCGCAAAGTTCAATTTCGTGTAGTTTTTAAAAATTCACGCATTTCACCTGCTGACCCACCTGATACCCGACCCCGTGTCTATGTGTGGGTACGTGTGAGTGCTCTGTTGGATTTTTCCTGAAATTGAGTTCGCATGTACAGCTCGCTCGCAACACAAAACGAAAAGCTTCCACTCCCATACACTTCTGTTTCTGGGAAGTGGGATGGGAGCAGACCGGCCAGGATGAAGCGATATGAAAAATTGATCCGTCAAGGTGCATTAGTTCATCTTAAAACTGAAAAGGATTTCACCGGGAAATACGAGCACAATGCCATCAAGTCAGACGGGATTATAATATATGGTATGAGCGAGAATAGCGTTCAATTCAACAGGCCTCTCCTCCTCAGCAGACTGAATAAAAGTAGCTTTTGCCAGCTGGTAAAGTAGAAGTAATCTGTTGATCAATGGGGGGCTCCTCTGGGATGGTGCCCGAGGCCATATGCCCATAATTCAGTATTTTGAGAATTTTGTTGGGTAAGAGGCCATCAGAAACGTCAGCCATTGACGAGGCACACCTTAAAAGGGTGTACCAGCCATCCTGCACCTGCATATGGTTGTGCCTGTAAAAGCAGGGGTAACTGCCAAAGTGATTTCCCGATCCCTTTGAACTTTGCCCTGTATGACGAGCCCGTAAGCGGGGTCAACCCACCAAAAAGGGAGCGCTTAATCTCTGTTTACGCGGCATGCTCCCGTACCCAAGCCCTTAGTGAGCACATCCCCGGCAATGTAGCTATGGCAAGCAAAAAACTGTCCCCTGTTTGTTTTGCTTTTATAGCTGCAGCGCGGATGTTACTTCCACTTACCATAGTCGGATCCCGTCCCCTGGACCAACTCCGCATCCCCTCACCATCACCGGCAGTTGAACAGTGGCAAGATCTCGAACTTGTGGGCTATTACATCCGACCGTTGCGAGTCCTCTTTTGAAAGGTTCCCGGTAAGCGGCACTCCTTGTAGAAACTTTGCCGGACTTCTGCGAAGCACTCTCGTTTGAAATTAAGCTTAGTTCAGTGCTGTAGACAACTACAAAAAAAAATGAAGATTCTCAAAAAGATGCATAAACTGAGGGTGAGGTACCCGTGGAATTAACTATTAAAAAGTGGGCGCGGACCTAGGGGAGGCGGAAGGCAACGAATTTTCAACTGGGGGATATCTCATTTTGCTCCTGAGGGAGGATTTAATGAAAAGTTTCCGCGGTACTCTGAATTAAATTGGGACTACCGGTGCTGGCAGTACTACCGCCAGCCTAGATGTCGTTGCATCCCTCCATAGTCATTACCAGGGTATGGGCGCTTGTAGGCATTGCTGCATTAATCTGCTTCTACCTGTTCTATAGGGGACACCAGGCCTGAGGACTTCCCGCATCCGGTTTGACCGTGTTTTGATTTTTCGATTAAATCCCTGAAAAACGACAGACGAATAAACGGCTGACTCCTCGAAGCAATTTTACTTTTCCTTCTTTAGGTATAGAATTCTGCAGCTATAAAATTATAATGAGTCTGCTAGATGGAGCCCCACTCTGGCGCGTTCCCACCAACGTTTTTGACTTATCTTTTCCTTTTTGGTCTATTAAGTGCCTTGAAAAGTCTGAAAGGGCACTTAAGGGAACAAGAGCTTGTCTACAGTCGGATCTTGATTCACTTTGCATTTTGCTTCTTATTTTAGTATTTTCTGTTTGTTCTGTTTTGGGTTTTGTCAGTCTTTTCCCGGAGATGGACTCCAACCGCAGTAATTTACTTTCTGACCATCGTGCACTCTCAATAAGTTCTCTCTGGAGTTTTACTAAAAAAAAAGTTGAGTTAATGATTCCAGACTGTTTGGTTTTTTTGTATTGTTTATGTAACTGCTTCAACACCTCTTGGTTCATTCCCGTTAACAGCAAAAAATACAGGATTTTGGGTGAAGTTATGCGAGTAGAAACAGCAAAAATAGCTAGATAGAGTTTGTCTATGTACCCATTTCTATACTGACTGGCAAAATTATTTGATCACACATATTTTTCCTTTATTTCCGGACAAACTAAAAATCGAAAATTTAATGAAACATAAAATTTAACCTGTTATCAATTATACATGCTGTTCTTGGCATTAGTTCAAGTTTCGTTGAAGAGATGTACAAATTATAAAAAAAACACCTTATTATCACAACAATTATTTAACGCACGACTTAAACTGTGGTCACAGCAACGTGTCCCGTGACCCATGTCCATATAATCTGCCGCCAAGTGCGAAATTCGCAGCGTTATCTGTTATCTCGTTGTGAAGGTAAAATTTCCGTCTGAAGTTTTTAACGAGATCAAATTGGTTTATGGCGAAGGAGTGAATCGTACGGGTGTGTTTAAATGGTGTCGTGAATTTAAAAACGGTCGTACTGATGTGCACCGCGAGCAAGGGAGTTGAAGACCGTCGATTTTTACTAATTCACTTGTTGAAAAAATTGGGGAAGCTGTTCGTGGCGACCGCAGAGTGACAATGGATGAACTTTCGATGAAGTTTCCAAAAATCTCCAAATTTCTGCTGCACAAAACAATACCACAAATACTCGGATTTCGTAAACTCAGTGCAAGGTGGGTCCCTAACAGCTGAAAGAGTTTTTAGAGCGGTATGAACTTGAAGATGATGATTTTCTGCACACTATTGTTACAGAGGACGAAACTTGGGAAAACGAGGAAATGGAGGGGGAAGGAGGTGAACAAGGGGGCAAAGGAGTTGGCGGCAGAGTTCGTTGACCAAGGTATAAAAAATGTATCCTTCGTCTCACTACCTGCATTGAGAGGCAATGCGACCATGCAACAATTTTTTTTTTAAATAAATTGTTTGAAACCCACAAAAATCTAGTATGGGAGTGACGGGGTAGCGGGTAAGACGAGGTACCTAGCGAAATTCACAGTTTAAACTGACCAATCACGCTCGTTCATGCATCGTGCGATGTGCCGCCATGACACCTGTCAGTTGTCCGGCCATTATTTGTTCGCAAGTATACGCGTGGCGAAATAATCTAAAAAAACTGTTTTACTACAAAGTGCTTTTCACATTTTCTTCCAGTTTGACACGTGACTGTGGTTTGTTAAATAATACTAGCTGGTGAGTGTGACTGCTATTGACGCTTAAACTAACCAACAATAAGGTAAATATTGTGTTTCCTTGAGATTGCCGATTGTTTCTTTTTTGTTTTAATTATTATTAGAAAATGGCATGGTAGTCATTACCCCATCTTGCCCCAAACTGAGAAAAATATTATTAAGTGTGGGATTTGGCCCTATAATCCAAACGTATTTTCCGAAACAGATTTTGCCCCTTCTTTGACAACCGAGATCCAGTTAAATGACGGCCAAACTTCCACAACCCGAGTATTTCAATATATGAGCAATGTCAGTACTGCCCAAACATCTGTTGTCCTTCAAGAAATAGAAACCTCAGACACAGTCCATTCGTGTTACTGAAAAACGTGGAAAAACAGCAATTATCACGTCGCGTCGTCTCCCTACAAACAAGAATTAGAAGTCGCCGCCCAGAAGAAAGAAGATGCTGAACAGAAAAAACTAGACAAAATAGAAACAAAGAAGAGAAAAGATGAATTGAAAAAACAGAAGAAATCTCTAACAAAATTTCAAAATAAAAAATCACGGAAGAATAGTAGAACAGCGAAATCAGCTAAACGACGAAGAGTCTCATCATCTGGAAAAGAAAGTGAAGAAGAGGAGGACACGCCATGTATGTATTGTATGGAAGTATATTCCGCTTCCATTGAAGGATGGATATCATGCTCAAATTGTGGAAAATGGGCACATAATAGCTATGCAGGAATCGACGATGATGATGATGAAGTCTTCCACGTCTGTGAGTTGTGCCAGTCGAAATAATCATCATTCTGTCTGATAATTCTCATCACCCCATCTTACCTCAGGGGTTACCCCATCTTACCAGCACCATGGGGCAAGACGGGGCAAAACACCTTTATTTTTATTTTTATTTTTTTTTCTAAAATGTATGATTAAAAGTTCCTAATTTCACCAAATATTAGAAGAGTAATAAATAGCTGTTAATTAAAACATAAATATGATTGTCTACTACTACGTAAAGTTTTCTTTTATTGAACTTCAAGCCTTAAGTACCCCATCTTGCCACCCTCTCCCCTACACTTGCTTTCTGGATATGCCTCTTAAATACGGAACTATGCAAAGTTCGGTTGTCCATGTGTGTGTGTGTCGAGAACCACAAAATGCATCGCACATCGGCACAAAATTATACGTAAAAGAAAATTTTACCGTTTCAAAAATGTCTACTGACTGAATACTTTCCTTTTACAAAATAAAATATTCAGTTCCATATTTCCATATGTATAGTACACCAAAAGTTTACGCCGAAAATTACAAAAGAAAATTTCTTGCCGAAAAGCCAATTAAAAATTCAAAAATTCAATTTTTATAAAGGTTTATTCTATTATATCAAAAGCCAATTATCACACCATCCACTTGTCTCACAGTCGAAAAACGAAGTGTTTCTTTCTTCTCTTCAGCTCCAGAAACTCACCAAAATAGTTACCGAATAACTTCCACGTAATACCCTTCTAGAATGGTATGAGAATAATGGGGCATTATGAACGCCATCTGTTCGCAAAATTGGGTTATTTTTTTTGTTTTTATTACTTGTTGATGCTATCGTTCTTGGACAATTGTTTACAAAACGAAATGTCAATTAAAGTTGTTAAGAGTGAGTTGTATTATTTTGGTGTTCAGTGCAATTTTATGTAATGTTTTTAATGTTTTCGTTTTCGTTTTGGTTCGTTTTGTGATGGGTAGGTATTGTGCAACTGTGAGACATGTAAATGTTTGATTTACATGTTTGTTTATACATATTTACAATTCATTTACAATTTTCTTTTCTAGGTGAACTTCTGTCATCATGGTCCCAACTTCGGGCATCCTTCCACAGCCTCAACACCATATATACGGAGTAAGTACGGATTTTTAGACGGATCTTACGGAGGTGGCAAATAAGCACTGCCTTTATTTAATTCAAATGTGCTAAAAATAAAATAATGAGTTTTTATTTACCTATTCCATTAGCTACATAATTATGACATTTTGAAAACATTTGAATTGATCACAAAATGTACCAATTTTACTGAATTAAATTTTTGGATCCACTGTAACTATATGATGTAAACGATTGTTTCGTTGTAAGTGTAAAAAATCAATATACCACAAAGTTGTTTAAATCGTGTTTTTTATAATTATCTTTTTTTACTACTTACACCATGAACAACGAAAATAAATAGCCTTATTTAATTTAATAGCGTTTTATTCTTCTAAAATTGTTCACCGAAGCTGTCGAAGACTTTGTGGCCGTTGTTGTATGTTGCGAAGTCTTTTACCAAGCTGGTCCCAAACGTGTTTAATTGGATTTAGATCGAGATTGATCGCAGGCCATTCTAAAATGATTTCCAACTCAAAAAAGTATTGTATAACCGATTTTCATTCGCGCAAATTAAATCATCTTGAACGGATATTTCGCGTAAAGTAAGGGACGGATGTAGTTTAAAGTACGAAATTTTCCAAATTTTCAAATAAAATGTTTTTACCATTTTCTTCAAAATTGCCTCTATTTTAGATACCAACAAAACAATATGAAACGCTCACCAAGGGTTTTTGAATCATACTAACATAACTAATTGCACGTACGGACCTGACGAGTAACCACTTCCCTGTAGATTTGCCTGTATTTTGCATATTTTGCAAAAGCCTTAGATAAATTTCTAAACAAAGATGAAAATTAGACGAGGTATTTTAAAATTACATAGTTCACTTTTATTTGATGCCTTTTCCCATTTTGCTTGAAAGGGATAAAAACTGTTTCCTACGTTTTTGGATTTATCTATATTTTGCATATTCCTAAAAGCTTCCAACTTTCGATTACTGGCAAGAACACGTAAATGTTGGTAAGGTATTTAAGAAATCTCTGTTATCAAAATGATGGTATACCCATGCAAAGTGATACACAACCACAACTAACAATGATACCCGGAAGTGGCGACCAATTACTATCCCGAACTATTTACGATACCTGTGCGGTAGCGTTGAAATGAACCTCCGCATTTACGGGAGCGGGGTAAATTCACTCTGGTGAAATTTGCATACAAAGTCTCGGTCATGTTAGCTCTAGCAAAACGCCAAAGGAAAGGGTCAGATTTTGTCTCTTGTGTAATCCGAACAACACAAGGAAGGGCAGACGGGTGGAGAGTCGGGAGGAATGGTTGTTTGCTATTCCTTGGACATCACAGCTTGACTTTAAGTGGTCATTTACATCAAAAGGCTGAAACATCACTCCGGCCGCCCCTTCCCAGCGTATACTTAACAATGTTGCTGGAGAGGTTGGGATGTAGTGCAGCACCCTTGAAGCAATCACCGTCTTTGAGGCAGTGCCACAAAAGAGGAGCAGAAAGTAGCTGACCGAACTCACTCCCCCGATTCGGCCCTGACCGTCCGCCCTCTACGGTCTTGCTTGCCCATTGTGCCATGAATCTTATGTGCCTAGGATGGATGGACGGTAAATGACTCTTTCGATTGTGAAGATTCATCTCCACGTATGTTGCACCGAAAACCACTTGGGTCTGATGGTGCATCCTTAAGACCTGTCCAGACCTGTGTCCCCTTGGCATGCGGCGGACGGGTAGGGGTTCGGTGGAGCGTTCACGTAAATTTCTCAATGTGAGGAATCTCGGTGTTGACCCGAAAAATTTCGTGAAGAAATAGGATATATAAGATTTGACTGAGCTTTGAACCTTCCGGAGGTCATTTCCACCTACAAAAGGTAGCCGGGCTCATAGGAGCGTGTGGGGAAAAGAGCCTCTTCTGATTGTCAGAGGCACGCAGATAGAATTAAAGTGGGAATCCACCGGCAAAGGTGTGTTTCCAAGGCATCGGGCTCCTGAAAGTGCTACCGAAGGGGCACATAATGGGGTTAGGTAGGCAGGAATGCTACCCACTAACCCACATGAGTGGCAAGGATGGAATTGCAGCTGTGGTCGAGGCTGGATTTCGCCTTTGAATTTCCATCTCTGCACCTGCCACGCCGTGAAATGTTGGAAATTGCTCATTCCGTTCACTTTGTCGGGGGGAATGCCCATGAAACGCAAATCCCATAGCAAACTCCCGATGACTTCACTCGTCAAAGGGATGAACTTTATCGTTCTAATTAGTTAATATTTCCAAGGAGACGTGCACTCTGCACTTGGATGGAGCCGGCGGTCGGGCACTCACAGTCCCGGCGACGACGGCGGGCCGCTCAGATATATCTTGGCAGAAACTTTTTGCAGAATTTCCCTTGAAAATGGTGCCAGCTGTTAAATAACTTTACGCTGCTGTCACCCAAGAGTCCAAAGTTGTGTTGGGAGTTGCTATCGTTTCTGGTGCCTGTGCCTGCTATGCCTGCGACTCCTTGTTATGGTTATGGCCGGGCAGACAAAGTTCCCTTCAAGGTGGTTAATTTTAAACTTGAAATTATTTAAGACTCATGTCCATACCACTTTCTGCCGAAAATAAGCCAACAACACTTCCCCACCTAGCTCGACTTCGGAAACTCGAAAACGTGTCACCATCTGCGGCATTTTATGCTGCGACTTTGTTTGGTACACCCCCGCCGTCCCACTAGCCCTATGCTGCCAATGCCCTCTTGCTGCAGACTTACCAGCAAAACTATCAAGGCAAATTAGATAGTTGACATTATTAAGATACCTCTGGAGCCAGCCAGCCCCATTCAGCTCAGCAGCCCGGTCGGACGCGATTGTTGCCCTAGCACCCGTTCGTGCCTCTATGTGATTAGCTATAGCACATGAACGGACCTGGGCTGTGCTCATAAATAAGGCACCCGGTTTACGTCACCTCTGCAAAGTACTTCATAATTCTTGGCCAATTAGTTAAAGGACGAAGGCTGTAAGTACTGTGCGGAGGGTTCGTTTCATTTCGGGTCCCGACACCATCAGGGGTGAAATTGAGGTAGCCGGCTAAAGTGGTGTGCCGCGGACAATGAAAAGCCCTTGGAAAAATATTTACAGCCTCCCGAAATGCTCGACGACATTCACACTATAGACCAGCGAGGTACCCCGTTTATACCCCAGTATCCAACACCGACCCCCAAGAGCGGGCATATCCTCTTCACCCGTGCGCCGCCCGTGTGCACGAGACTTGTTTAAGGGATGATTAATTTTTGCATAGAAAATATTGCCTTGACGGGTGATGTTACTTTCCAGACAGGTGCCACGAAATATTTACCGCTGATTTATTGTCTGCGAAGACGAGCGTTTAATTAAAATATCCCATATATCTCGCGACAGCGACCGAGCAGCATAGCTGGAGGGCCTAAGAGGGGAGTGGGTGCGGTACGACTTGAATTCCAGGCGAGTCGCTTGTACTTTGCTGACTTAAAGGAAATGTAATTAAGACGCTTTTCTGGCACTTTTCAAATTGCTTATCTATTTAACCAATTATCCCAACCCTTCCCGGGTACTCTTCACTTCCACCGCAAATAAATCAGAAGCGCAACGTAACAAGTGTTCGTGTACCTAAACATAAAATATATGTACTTATGTTGCCTTGCTTGTTTGGAAAGAACAGCTAATTTTCAGTCTTTGAACATACTATGGGGATGTCACAATGCTTGCACACGACGTACCCTGTTTTTAAAAAAAACTTCTTAGGACCTTGTACACGGTTGAACAAATTGTGCAAACTTTTGTTCGCCAAAGAATACATGATGATCCATACAGCGCGTAATGATGTTGCGCGAACTTCAATTCACGAGAACATACGTCGGGGAAACACAGAAAATTTTTTTGCAATTATAATCGCTTGTGTCACTGAAAGTGAAAGTAACTTACCGTAACTTAACCGTAACTTAACCGGAGATTGTTAAACATGGTGGGACTACAGTGAACGAAATCTTAGTTTACTGTAAACAAATGCAAAATGAACTATTCATAGTAATGATTTTCTGCCAATTATTGTTTAGTGGTTTTTATTAATTCAAAAACGTAAAATTTACTAGGAGGCAATAGTCGAAATAACTATTTAAAATTATTAAATTCACTACTACTGTTAGTTAGATGTAGAAATATAAAATGTTAAAATAACCATTTTTATTGGTACAATTCGCTATTCTTTTAAATAAAATCTAAAAATAGAAATTGGGGTAATAATCATGTAGAATGTACAATTGATAATTGCTTCTAATACATTACATTGGCCCTTATGAATAATAACTGAGCGAAAACTCAGACTCATTTTTTATATATTAGGTGTACAAATAAGTTTCCGCGGTTTTTTATAAAAAATTAGGAATTTATTGTGAAGGAACAGTACATTACGTTTTATTCAAAGTATTTTCCATCATTTGCCACTACTTTTCCCCATCTTTCTGGCAACATTCGGATACCCCGTCGAAAAAACTCTTCATCTTTTGACGCTATCCACAAATCTACCCAATTTTTGGTGTCTTCATATGATGTGAAGCGCTGCTCAGACAGACCATGTGCCATCGACCGGAACAGGTGATAATCGGAAGGGGCTAAGTCTGGTGAATACGGCGGGTGGGGTAAAACTTCCCAGTTGAGTGTTTCCAAGTATGTTTTTACCGGCGCCGCAACATGTGGATGAGCATTATCGTGTAAAAGAATAATTTTGTCGTATCTGGAGTAGTAATGGGCGCATTTTTCCTTAAGTGCCCGACTCAATCTCATCAATTGTGTTCGGTAGAGAGCTCCAGTAATGGTTTCGCTTGGTTTCAGCAATTCATAATACACGACACCAAGCTGATCCCACCAAATACACAGCATGAGTTTTTTTCCATGAATATTCGGCTTAGCTGTCGATGTTGATGGTTCGCCGGGCTTAACCCATGACTTTCTCTTCTTTGGATTATCGTAGTGAATCCATTTTTCGTCACCAGTGACTATACGATGCAAAAAACTCTTTTTTTTAATCCTGGCAAGCAGCATTTCACTCATGCATAATCGGCGTTCAACGTCTCTCGGCTTTAGTTCATATGGAACCCAATTTCCTTGTTTTTGAATCATTCCTAACGATTTTAAACGATGTGAAATTGCTTGTTGAGTCACTTGTAATATAAGTGCAAGTTCTTTTTGCGTTTGGGACGAATCTTCCTCCAATAGTACTTCTAATTCCATGTCTTCGTACACTTTCGGCCTTCCACTGCGTTCTTTGTCCTTCACGTCAAACTCACCGTTCTTAAACTTTTGAAACCATTCCTGACAACTTCTCTCACTTAAAGCAGCTTCACCATATGCTTCTAGAAGCAATCGATGCGCCTCAGCTGCAGATTTTTTCAAATTAAAAAAGTAAATCAAAAGTTCCCGCAAATGATGCTTATTCGGCACAAAACTTGACATTTTTGCACGAAAAAAATTACGTGATGCTGATACGGAATCACTAGTACTTTAAGGTTATGGTGTTGCCGGATGACGAAACTTGGGATATTACGTTTTACATCTGACAATTTCTCCATATGTGGCGGCACTGTTAGTGTCACCTTTAACTACTTGTGGCAGCACCGTCTAGGTGGAACGGGACGTTCCACTTATTTTCCTCAAGTTTGCCGGTGAAATACAGAACACTCTCTCTCTTGTTTGAACTGTTCAACTAGGCTGACGCAATCTCAGTGCTGACAAAATGAATACTTGTGTTTAAAGATAAATAAATATTGTTGGAGTTCTAAAACACTTTCTGTTTAATTCTTATTATCAGTAGACTAGAAACCCCATAAATTGGTGACCCCTGTGAACTTTAAACATTGAGTGAGCATTTAGTGTGTGATTAGGGTACACCGCGACGCCATTACGATGGCACAGTACAATTTCGAAAAAGTTTTAATTAACTTCTCTGACGAGAATGCGGGCATTAACAAGGAGGCTGAAGATTTCACTCCTACGCATTTACCGCATTCTGCGTCGCCAGATGTACAATCAACATTTTCCGCAGCAACAAGCATTAAAAAGGAGGCTGAAGATATCACTTCTACGCATTTACTGCATCCTGCGTCGCCAAATGTACAGCCAACAGTTCCCGCAGCAAGCATCCCAAACGTGCCTTCATTTTTTCCCCCCTTTTCGGGGCGGGTGAGGTTGCCGGGTTTTTGGAAGCATGAACCAGAACTATGGTTCACACATATTGAGGCCCTTTTTCACACATACAGCTGTCATTCCGACGAGGAGCGCTATTTTGCAGTACTTTCAGCACTTGAAACACCAGAGCTTCTGAGCCAAGTAGCTGACATAATTCGTTCTCCACCAAAAAGCGATAAGTATCAGTTTTTAAGAGACAAAATCATATCCCGTTTTTCTGTTTCTTCAGAGCGAAATCTGGACACTTTACTGACAAAGTTGCCTCTTGCCAATAAGAAGCCGACTGAGCTCCTGCGCGAAATGCTCAAATTGGCACCTTTGAATACGCCAGAATCATTTATTCACTCTTTGTGGATTCGACGCATGCCGCCAAGTGTGAGGTGCATTTTGTCGGTGAGTCCAGAAAGTAATATAGCGAGATTGGCGGAGATCGCCGATTGTATTTTGGAACGCGGTCATGAAACGGATTCAGTGGATGTCATTTCGAATACTGCAACCGAGTCTGGGCACACGCACAAAAGCATGCAGCGACGGATCGACGGTCTTGAGCTGCAGCTCAAGGAACTTGCTGTTATTTTAAAGAAACAGTCGGTTTTCGCAGGTTCGTCCCGCGGTCCATCGAGTTCGTGTGTTAAGACGGATGGATTGTCTGACAATGAACGAGAGTTTTGTTTTTATCATCGACGTTTCGCAGAACGGGCACGCAAGTGCATTCAGCCTTGTAGTTTTCGAACTGATTTTTCTGCAAGGACAAAAAACTAAAAAAGCTGTCCTTGGTTGAGGCTTCTCGTGACAGTTCTATAAACAGTCTCAATTTCGAACATCGTCTTTATATTAAGGACAAATCCTCCGGTCACCGATTTTTGATCGATTCCGGGTCATCAGTTTCAGTCGTGCCAAGGGCCATGTTTGGAAGGGAGTTTTCGGTTGATCCATTGATTTTGTATGCAGCTAACGCCACTGAAATCGCAACATTCGGGCAGATTACTATTCAATTGGATCTCGGTTTGTCTCGGCAATTCAAATGGACTTTTGTGGTAACGAACGTGGAATTTCCAATCATAGGAGCAGACTTCGTATCGCATTTTGATTTAATAATAGATTTAAAAAATAAAAAACTCGTCGACTCGACTAATTCGTTGTGCACTACTGGAGAAATGTTTAGGGCTTTTAACTTCGGCATCTCCACTGTGTGCGACCGAATGAATTTTCCGAACTTAATGGATACTACCAACGCCACTGGTTCGAAAAGCAAACCTGTTTCGGCGGTCTGCCATCATATAGTGACAACGGGTCCACCAGTTGCTGAGCGGCCACGACGTTTGGCTGGCGAAAAGTTGAAAGCAGCTCGAGATGAATTCGAATTTATGATGAAGCAGGGACTGATACGTCCGTCCAATAGCTCTTGGGCGTCACCACTCCATTTAGTTCTGAAGAAGTCGGGAGGATGGAGAGCTTGCGGTGACTACCGCAAACTTAATGCGCAAACTATACCTGACCGATATCCGATAGCACACGTGCAGGATGTTTCAGAGCGTTTGCATAGGAAAACAGTTTTCAGCACCTTGGATTTGAGCCGAGCATATCATCAGGTCCCCATGGCCGAGAATGACATCGCAAAAACTGCTGTGACTACTCCTTTTGGTCTTTTCGAGTTTGTCGTGATGCCTTTCGGGCTAAGGAACGCCACGCAAACCTTCCAGAGATTGATGGACAACATTTTCAGAGATCTTGACTATGTCTACTGTTACATCGACGACATACTCATTATGTCGGAATCAGAACAACAGCACCAAGAACACTTGCAGACAGTGTTGCAGAGACTTCGGCAAAATAATTTAACCATCAATACCAACAAATGTTATTTCAGCAAACCAGAGGTAAATTATTTGGGTTTTGTTATTAATGCTAATGGTTGCAAACCACCCCCTGACCGAATATCAGCAATCATCAACTACAATAAGCCTCAGACTCTGGTTGAATTGCGCCGGTTTCTGGGCATCATAAATTATTATAGGAGATGCATTCATCGGGCCGCTGAGTCTCAGGCCCCACTCAACAATCTGTTGCATGATTCAAGGAAAAATGACAAACGTCCAGTTCCTTGGACCACCGAAACGGAGAGAGCGTTTGAAATGTGCAAGGAAAAGCTCGCAGAGGCAACAACTTTGGCTCATCCGTCTTTAAACTCTAACCTAGCGTTGGTTACAGATGCTTCAGACGCAGCCATAGGAGCCACTCTAGAGCAAAAAGAGGAGGGAGATTCTTCTTGGAAACCACTTGGTTTCTTTTCAAAAAAACTTTCTAATGCTGAGAAGAATTATAGTGCTTATGACAGGGAACTGTTAGCTATATACTCTGCTATAAAGTTTTTCAAGCACACGCTGGAAGGTCGCAATTTTGTGATTAAAACTGATCACAAACCAATCGTGTTCGCTTTTCAACAAAAAATGGACAAGGCTTCACCTAGGCAGCTCCGACATCTTGACTTTATTTCACAGTTCTCTACAGAAATTGTACATGTCGCTGGTGCGGAGAATGAGGTTGCTGATGCGCTTTCCCGGTTGAATGCAATCAGCATGCCTTCAACTGTCGACCCTGTGGAGTTGCAGAAGGAACAGAACGAGGACGACGAATTAAAGGATCTGCTCAACAACTCAACATCTTTACGTCTGCAAAATTTAACCGTCGACATAGACTCTAATGCATCTGTGTACTGTGACATTTCATCGGGACTTGTAAGACCATACATTCCGGTAACGTTACGCAGGAGAGTTTTCAACATCGTTCATGGATTGTCTCATCCTGGCGGAAGAGCTACTTTACATTTGCTCAAACAAAAGTTCGTCTGGCCAAACGTGAGAAGGGACGTTTTACAGTGGGCACGTACATGCTGTATTTGTCAACGAGCTAAGGTACAGAGACATCAAAAGAATCTTCCCAGAAAGATTCCAGTTAATCAGCGCTTCGATCACATACATCTGGACATTGTCGTCATGCCCCAGGTACGTGGTTACAGGTATTGTCTAACTGTTATCGACAGATTTTCGCGTTGGCCTGAGATAGTTCCACTTACGAACATAACGGCTGATACGGTCGCGACAGCCTTTTACGCGAATTGGATAGCTCGCTACGGAACACCAAAGACAATTACCACGGACCAGGGCTCACAGTTCGAGTCTTCACTTTTCAAGGCTTTGGCGTCACTCATTGGCGCTAAACACATACACACAACCGCTTATCATCCAGCATCTAACGGTTTGGTAGAGCGACTACACCGCACACTAAAAGCAGCATTAATGTGCCACAATGTTGCATGGATAGACATTTTACCTACGGTTCTTCTGGGTTTGAGAACTAGCTACAAGGAGGATCTTCAGGCTTCGGCAGCTGAACTCCTTTACGGCGCACCTCTTCGCATTCCTGGAGAATTTTTCTTCAATCAAGATATGAACCCTGATCCACAGATTTTCATCGAAAAATTTCGAGAACATATGAGGGAAATCCGACCTACGGCAACCAGTCATCATATCAAGCCAAATGTCTTCATCCTCAAGGACCTCTTCACTTGTACGCACGTTTTTGTTCGTACAGATGCTGTCAAGGTCCCTTTGGAGGCCCCATATGCTGGACCTTTTCGAGTGATTCGAAGATTGGACGACTATGTTTTCATCATAGATATTAACAACAAAGAAACATCAATTTCGACCGAACGTCTAAAACCAGCTTTTATCAGCAGAGACGACGACATTCGTGTGCAACCAGCAGGACGGCAAGCATCAGAGGATTTTTGGACTCAACCGTTGCGCACTTATTCCAGGCCTCGTAACGGATCCAGCATATCTTCAAAGCGTGACAGGGTCACTGAGGAGGGGGTAGATGTGGCGGCACTGTTAGTGTCACCTTTAACTACTTGTGGCAGCACCGTCTAGGTGGAACGGGACGTTCCACTTATTTTCCTCAAGTTTGCCGGTGAAATACAGAACACTCTCTCTCTTGTTTGAACTGTTCAACTAGGCTGACGCAATCTCAGTGCTGACAAAATGAATACTTGTGTTTAAAGATAAATAAATATTGTTGGAGTTCTAAAACACTTTCTGTTTAATTCTTATTATCAGTAGACTAGAAACCCCATACATAACCTTCTGGTGGGGCCATCTTTTGACAAACCGCGGAAACTTATTTGTACACCTAATAGAATAACCGAGCTCGAACTCAGTGCAATGGAATATTTTCTTTTAAATATTGTAATGCTTTACTTCTGACATTATATTCACATACAAATAAATTGTCTTTCAATATGGACCCTCGAAACTTTTTTAGGTTAAAGCAGCCATTTTGTTAAAGCAACATCTGTCAAATTTGGTGCAAATGCAAAACACACACTACTGAACGTGTGCCAAATCACCATGGAGGCCATAGTTTTGAAGAACGTGTGCAAATCATCAAAGTTTTTTTTTGTATCAACATCAGTGCTCCGTTCGAGAAATGTTTGTCATCGAAAATCATCTTTAGCGACGAGCGCTATAGATCGATGATAAGCATATTCTTGTGGCCTCAACTAGATGATATGGATATCGACAACATTTTGTTCCAACAGGACGACACTACGTGCCACACAGGGCATGTCATGAAGGACATTCTGTACGAGCGATTTGAGGGCGACGTGAACTGGCCAACCAGATTGTGCGAATAATTAACTATATTAAATCACAGGTCTACGCGAATAAACAATTGATGCCCTCAAAGTCAACATAACGAACGCCATCCAACAAATTCAGCCAAATTAATGTCTATTTATTTATTTAACATATATTTATTAATATCAACAGAAATAATTGCATACAGATGAAAACACAAAATAAATATATAAAATTACTAATACCTATATGGTCAAATATCATATAAACGGCATTTTAAATGTTTTCTATCACAGTTAAAATCAATTACAGAAAAAAGAAGCATTACAAATCTTAGACATGGCCGAGATTGTTTGTGGTTATTGACATACAGAAAATTATGTCCTCTAGTTACGGGAGGTCGGGAATTTATATTAAGGAGGCCTAAGATGGTTAGAAGCATCTATAACTCCGCTAACGACGTAATGCAAAAATATGGCACTTGTCATATCCCTACGTTTCGAGAGGGAAGACAGATTTAAAAGCCCCAACCTGTATTCAGCATGGTTACAGGGATCATTCCACGGCAAGTCGCGAAGAGTAAAGCGCAGAAAACGTTTTTGCACTGCTTCAATATGATTTATACAGATGTACATCGTAGTGAGGCATCCAAACTACAGAAGCATATTTCAAAACCGGACGGACAAAAGCGCAAAACAAGGTTTTAAGTAGATAAGGATCGGCAATATCCTTAGACCAACGCTTGACAAAACCAAGTGCCGAGTTAGATCGACTTATTATATTATCAACATGACTATCAAAAATAAATTTTGCGTCAATAGCTATGCGAACACTTTCTTAACGAGATAAGGGCGCATCGTGAATTTTGCATGAGAATTTATAAATAATGTATAATGTAATAGCTTCAAAAAGTTTCCGGGTAGGTGAAAGCTCAGCGATAGGTCTGTAGTAATCAATTAATTAATTAATTTTGCCCTTCATAAAGATAGCGATAACACAAAATAATTTTCAAGCTACAGGAAAAACAAAAGTATGCAACAACAAGTTGAACAAAAATGTGAGGGGCTCAACAAGTGGACATTATCAGCTGACGCGATTTATGCGAAAAAGTTATCGAAAATTGGACCTCCCGAATATATGCCACCAAGTAAGCCGCGGTCGACATTTAAACAAGATTTTATTCCATACTCAATGCCATAAAATATTCTTTCAAATAAAATAGAAATGGCGTTGATATCTTACACACACAACTTGTTTTATTTACATTAAAAGTCGATCGTCCTTATTGAAAGACCCTGTATAATCAAAACCAAAATTTTGAAAAGGCGAACTCTAAGTCCAAAATTCATAAATTCATTCAGAATCCAGCACACAAATTTCATTGTACAAAATATAGTTGCATTCAGTTGGAATGAAAATATGACAGACGCTTTTTCCAGGCACTTTTTTTCCATTAATTCATTAATTCTTTTTTCCAATCGACATTTTGTAAAATGCAAATATTCAGTGATGGAAAAAGGAATCAATGGAAAATATTTCCATGTCAAAAATGGAATGGAAAAAGTGATCCCCGACCTCTCTTCATGTATGTACGCCAGTAGTACAATATAGTAAGAGAAGTATGCATTTGTCAACTAATTTTTTAACCAAATTTAAAAAATCGCTTGATTGAAATATTGGCTGCAATGAAATCAATTGCAATTAATTTAATTGAACCAAAGGATTAACTGCAATTAATTTATTTAATTGTTAATTATGATTAGTGTTTAAATTCTTCGGATGGAAGTCGTTCGTAGCGTATCCAACATGCTCTACAACATGGTGCAGTAAAATAATTATGGGATATGACACCTACCGTGAACCGTGTGATTACAAGTGACATCACCTTTTTGATTTCACCATGTTGTACGGTGAACGGAGTTCCGGATGGCCTGGAAATTAGTGAAAAAACCATTTTAAGACTCGGCAGGTAATTTTAAATTGATTTTTTACCCCTTTACTCAGGCCTTCCGGAGCTCTGTCAACCCACCAGTGATTTTGCAAATTGGAATTATAATTTTTTAATTTTATAATTTTATACTTTGGAATACTATAATATATAATATTTTTGAAATTGTTTGATTTTTGTATTTTATGCCAAATGGGATCTTATTTTTTTGAATTTTGCATCCATCCTATTGTTTAGCTAGTCTAGATAACTATTGTACAACTTTAGACACTGTAATATTGCAGGCATACTGTTAAAGCTTAATTAACAACGGCGCCGAAACAAAATCCAGCAAAAAGTGGATGACAGCAGGTATCACTGTATCAACCGAAGGAATAAATTGACTGATACTAGACAATATTAAAATCCCAATGAGCAACACTCTTGTACTCTTACATAAAAAACTACCCTCACAACTCTTTTTTTCATATTTCTTCGTTAGAATCGAAATGGCTGCAAATAAAGGTTTGGGAAAAATAAGAGAAACCCACCAAAATGGCAATTGCAACAAGTCTGATTTTGAGGAACTGCCCCACATATAATAAGTTGTAAGCAGCGTAACTCTAGAGCTCATGCCGACCCTTACATCTCCGGAAGCTTGAATCGCTTAACTAAGAAAATCGGTTTGCTAGACATCAATAACTCTCCAAGAGGCACACAATCCGATGCAAAAAAAATAAAAAGGCGATAGTAAAAATAAAAAAATGGTTTGCAATGGCAGCCATATACTCCTTGCCGCCATCCTCTCTTGGAAAACAGCAGCAGCGGAAATATTTCCCCTAGTGCTTTTCAGGGCTCCGACTATTGGCACATGTCCCTATAAATTACAAGTACAAGGCGAAATCCTTTCCTTTGCACTCGTTTATTAAATTTTCGTAGAATGAAAAATGTTTCGGGCATGAATTTTTGTGCCACCACCATCACCTATCACACCACTATCCGGAAAAGCATGCTATGGCGTGAAGGCAAGCAACACTACAGGAGACCCGGGCGTGCATCTACCGTACCACCCCGCCCCAGCAAGAGCGACGAACCTTCTTCAGTCCTTTTCAGTTATTTTACTTGGCAGCTCTCTATCAGGGTGGCAAAATTGACTATAGAGGATAATAGAGGGATAAAGATTATGCAGAGGAAGATGGGTGCCGGTACAGATATATGTATATAAGCAGGCGGCCGGGTCTGAGCCCGGAGCGTACCGGGCGCATCGGTACTAGCGCGGGCTAGGACTAGTAGCGAAGACGGCGGTTGCAAGCGGGTGCAGAAGGTGGCTAACGAAAGAAAGGGGTAGCTCCCGCGCTAGACTACGGCAAATTGAATTTTTAATATTTTCGAAAGCAGTCAGACGGTTTTCGTCGCCGCGATATAACTAATATGTCCCCGGGGCGAGCGCTAGTCTGATTTATTCCGTCGACGGGACCTGCTGGCGGATGGACAGTGAAAAATAGGGGCGGGTGTTCTCCAAGATTTTGTTTCTGCACGCCTTTGTGTTGATCTGATTAATTTTGTCCCTGGCCCAGCCGAGGTCCATTTCAATACACCCGGCTGCCATCCCCCGTCCCCTTAAAGAGCGTGTGGAGACAAAAGGCAATGCATTGTTTCGGAAATTGAATTTGAAGCCCCCGCCAAGAGCGGGTGTACAGCAGAGGTTCTATAGTGCCCGTTACGATACGATACGGTTTCAAGGGATTCCGCATTTCCTACGTATTCCCCGGGGAAATATCCGCTTTTAGTACCCTAATTTTGCTGTCGGGCCAGTGCAACTCGGCCGTCATCAAACGGCTGACAACGAGCTGGAGGTGCTGGAGGTGCCGGACGGGAGCAACAACAACGCCCGGCCGTCTGATAAAAGGAATTTCCTGTTTGCATTTCACCGGAACGTCCAAAATATCTCCAAAATGGCTCTAAACTTTTGTCTCCGCCCGCCCCGCCCTCGGGGGTGCATAGATACTTTCTCAGCCCCGAATAGCGCCACGTAGGAGAGCTTAATTCGATTTCAGTTCTGAATAAAACAAACATTCCTCAAAAGTTCACATGCATAGGGACAGAGCTGAAATCGGAGGAAGTGAAAAGGATTTCGCCTGTCTCTTGGCCCAAACTTTGATTACTTATGGAAAATGGAATTTGGGACTGGCAATCTGTTTTCGGGCTGGATGGAGTTACCTTATTACCCTCGGGTTATCTTACTCATTTATATTTGCCGAACGGGTGGGTGGTCGGACGGATGGGTATACCCACTCCCTCCTTTGCCGTATGCATGTGTGCCACAGGGCTGCCGGTGATTCCTCTAACTCTTGACTTGTAACGAGATTTGTTTAACTCCTATCTGGAGGTGGTGAACCTGCTTTTGCTCCTTGGTTTTTGCGGACCATTCGGGGATTTATGGTACCTTCAGACTCACACATTCTTGTTACGTTGCGCTTCTGATTTATATGCGGTCTCGGTGCAGGGATCTGGGGAAAGTTCGGGATAATTGGTTAAATAGATAAGCAATTTGAAAACGCCGGAAAGACGTCTTAATTACACATCCTTTAACGCGACATTGTGTGGTATCTCGTTGTCTTAGCAATTCTAATCTTGCTAGTTTTTAAACTTTTCAGGACAATTTGCAGTAGAAATGAAATTTTCATTTGCCTTCGGAGCTTGCTACTAATATTTAAAATTTTTTTAAAAGCTGATGATGATCTAGATTACATTGCTGACAAGAACTCGAACATTTAGGGAGCGCATTTTAAAAATTGCGCAATTTTTTGTGTTGTGGTGACCAATTTTGCCAAGTTTTCAAACATAACCTAAGTACGTTTCTTTTAAAATATCCTTCAGGGTTGGTCACTGTTAAGGACATTTCTTCAAATTTACGACCTTAGGTACATTCCTGTTAAGAAAACGAAAATTTAGGCAGCGTATTTTAAAAATAATGGAATTTCCTGTTATGGTCTGTCTGAATTTGCCTAAATTTTACAAGAAAGATTAGGAAGACTGTAACTTCGGAGACCAGGAGCCAAAGATGCTATCGAGACAAGATCGTGCTGGGGGTTGCACACAATGGTCTTTAAAGGTGGCTGCTGGAGACAGAGAACCTCGACGAGAAAAACGCCATTAACATGGCAAGGACGGTAGTCCTCGAGACAGCAGGCGACGGAGATACAAAGCAAGAAAGGATATACTGGATTTGCAATAAATACTGCGAGACGTAACAGTGACAGAAACAAGCAGAAATATTAATAGGTTAGGGTTAGCATATGAGAATGGAAGTAGGAACGAGCTCAGGTACTTCAGCAAATGCTTGAACGATAAGCAGAGAAAGTAAATATTGTTTAGGTAGCCATCTTAGAAGACTGACCTGCATGAAGGAAAACCTGCAAAGGCATTAGATTGCGTATGTATTTGTATATGTATATTGACTCACTATTTTAAAGATTTTTAGATCAACAGCGAATTGCAGATAGCTAGAGGCAAATTCATGACCCATGTCGTTGATGAAAATGTAGAAAAGAACTGGGCCGAGATGATAACCCTGTGGAACCCCTGCAGAGACACCAAACTCACGAATTGTAAATCCATTCAGCTTCACTCGGATACTACGTCATGCTATAGGTAGGACCTGAACCAATTGGTCATCGTGCCCTTTACTCCGTAACTCTAGCTTTAAGGTAAGAACAGAGTGATCCACCTTATCTGAAGTTTGTATAAATGCAGTGCATCTCCTTGCCAACGGCCAGAGATTTAACCGCAGTTGCAGCATTGAGGTATATGAAAAGGTTAGACGTCGTAGACCGTTCTTCCAGGAATTCATGCTATTGATGAACGTGATGATCACGTTTTGTTAGGCAGAGCTCATTGTTGGAAGTATCAATTTTTCCAAAAGTTATACTGACGTCATTATGGTTGAGCAATTATGGAGTTATGTTAAAAAATAAAAAAACCATCTTCAGCAAAACTGGTGAACTAAGAAGTAATTTGCAATTATTTTCACGCTCTTGTTATTTTGATGTGAATTTGATTTGCTTCTTTTAGATGATATTAGATAAAAGGTCGATTAAATAGCCTTAACCTTTAATTATTGATGTGGGTGTCTCATTGTTTCCCTATAAGCGGGTCTGAAATAGGTCATTAATGAACCATGAAAACAACGTCAGTTTTTCAAATTTATACACGCCAAATGGCGACTTTTTCAAGCTTCTCGGTTTCAAGGGATTCACAAATAAGTAAAAAATGTGTGAGTACCGGGACTGACGGCCAAGATGTAAAACATCAGCATTCGTCTATTAATATAATGAGAATATCGAAAATTTAAAAATGAAACAGAACGCGATTTTCTTAGAAAACTTGAAGATTTTTGAAGTGATACTTCTCATGCGACAGCAAAATCGATTAACATAAATGGACCTGTTTTCATAGGAATCCTTTCAATTGAGAATTTCCGGGTACCATAATGGATCCGCCAAATCCAAATTTCCAAATTTCGATAGTAGGTTCGAAATCAGCGACTCTGAAAATGTACGAAGCCTTAATTTCATAGCAATCATTTGAAGTTTAGAATTTTCGGTCGCCATATTGGATCTGCCATCTTTTATTTTCATTTCGATAGTAGTTTCGAGATCCACGACCTCCGATTTATTCCTCCGATGCTCAGGAGATAGGTACGTGTCGTCTTCCATTTAAGAGTTTAGCGCTGGGTCAAATAAGAGAAATGAACTGACACTGTAAATGTGTGACTTATGTTAAGTGTTATGAAAAAAATTTCATTCCATTTTAGTAATTTTTTGTAGGTAAACGTTATGCGACAGTAAGTTACGAATTTTATAAATAATATCTGAATAATAATAGAATACACATTTCGCAATTTTTTGAGTACTAAACTACTAAACATAGGCAGTGATTAGTCTACCCCCTTAGAGGACCCAAAAGAAATTTTTTTATTATATTATTATAAAGTTTTAACAGTGTAGTGTCTATGATTCCGACTGCAGTCATTGACACGCTCACACGGCTGATCATTAGTTGGGTGTTTTCTCTTTGTTCTATTTTTCAGTGGGAAATTTTTTTTGAAGCGGGAAATTCTTCACAATACGAAGAAATCTCAGTGAACACAAGCACAGGATATCTTGTATATTACTATTAAAATGAGCGCTATTCACTCTCCATAAATTTCCGGATAATTCTCTATGCGAGAACAATTATTAACAACTGAGTTGGGAACATTCTTTTACTCATATGGCTCAGTGCAGCAGTTTTAAGTGGGAGACGACTGGTATCAACTGCAGATGGAGGAAAATTATGTTAGATAGGGAATCGTTTCATGTGGAAAGCTTTACATGGGAAATAATTTTACCAAATTCACTCTAGGTAGCCCCAAAAATTTCCGGGGTCGCGGTAAAGATGTTTGCACATCAAAATGTTTCGAATTATCCTTTCTAATTTTGCCCCTTTTCTTAACAGTTTTGCAATCATTAAAAGTACTTAACCTACCCATTTCAAAACTGCTACCACCTACTATCTGATTACTAGTTAATGAGCCTGAAATTTGCAATGCAGAATGATCCAAATCAACACCAAAAAAAAACTGTCAGAGGTCCAGTTGGGTACTTACCATTTCCGCGAGGTTCGTTAAAAATGCAAAACTCGCTTTTAGCTGTGCCTCCAGAGGTTTTATTTTATGCAGCACCTCGAAAGGGATTGGGTTGTGAGTCTCAGCCCGAACAAATGGACTTGTGACATATTCCCAAATGAACACCTGACTTTTATTGCTTCTCTCATTAAATTACGTTCGACACATTAAAGCCGGCAAGCACCGTAGCTTTAAGCCATTAAGCCGAGCAAGGATTAAAATTTCTACCACAGCCGAGACGCTGTCGTTCGTCAGGTGAAAAAAGTATTTTCATATCTAAGCCGGTCGGAGAAATATGCCGTTGCCGGAGAAACTTTAATTGCGAAAGATATCCAAAGCCCCGAAAACTTTTCAACTAAAATATGTCCCAAAAAGTTTTATCCAATTGGTATAAAGCTGGGTTTGGTGGTAGCGGCGGCGGCAGAAATGCGGAAGAGCTCGGGCAGGGATGGGGATTCGGTGAGAGGTGAATTGCCATACCTCGCCGGCATAGCCGGGAACACAGGTAAAGGTAAGCTTAGGCGGGGGATATACAGCCCAAGAAGATATTTTAGGTGAAATTTATTATTAAGGTGGATTAAGGTGTACATTAAGCCCCTCGGAAGTTTTTTATCGTTCTATTTTTACTTCTACGATAATTTATCACGAAAAATGAAATTATTATTTTTTTTCTCTTTTAGCGGATTGCAGCAGTCAGATGAATTTAGCGCTCGCTGGTAGACCTCGTTAGGTGTGGGGCTGAATCAGCGCTTTAATCACTTCACCCAAAATATTTCTGATAAATTTTCCCCGAGGGAATTTGCCAGGGGTTTTAAAATATTATTTCTGGCAGCCAGATACAGTCGGATCCGCAAATGAAGTACATCAGGAATGGTTGCTGGTCTCATTTTGTGCCCGTACTAATCTGAGAACGAATCTGCTGCGGCTGGAACCCACCTTGTAATTTAGCACCCTCCGACTTATAAGCGAATTTTATTGGCCTTTAATTAAAGCAGAGGATCCTTAAAGCAAGGGGAAAATAATTCGATTTATATGCACCCTGTACCCATTACGTTTTATTGCACAAACTTAGCTATACCGCTCGACGCTCCCTGCATTTATATCATGACCCCCGGCCGCCGTAGAAACCCGTGCCAGACACCGAGTGCTTCCCGAGTCCTCGCACTTAATTACAAACCATAAAAATGAGCACATTTCACACATTCCTACGTTTATTAAGGGCCTGGAGAAGAGGTGTTAAAAGTCCAAAATTCCGCCCTTGTTTGGTGTGTGAAAGTACAACCCTTAAAAGAGGGATAAAAATCTTAGTGCTGTCGTAAATAATTTTGTAAAATTTTCATATCTTTAGTCGGGATTATTACCTCCTGTAAATAAATTAAGACTCACCCCGGTGGTGGCGGCGGGGACCGGCAGCGGCATGGTCAAAACAATTCCATTACAACACAAAGTTCACTAGAGCAGGGTCTCCAAGTCAAGGCTTAAGGGATGTGTCGCGGGGACAAGGGACGCTGGAATAAGGGCTATTTAACACTGCGTTGAAATCTCGAAAGGGAGACGGTACGTAGTAATCAAAATGGTTTTTCATCCTTCACTGTACTTTATGAGCATCGTCTCTGGAAACAAATGGCAGCAGGAGCCCTCTAGGGGGTGCTTTAAGGCAATTCAAAACGGCAGCAGCAGCCAGGGAGCAGCCATGAGCAACCTGGAGTAGCCAGGAGCAGTAGAAGGCTGCTGCCCTTCTCCCGTTCGAAATATGCAGACAGATACATTAGACCTCATGCAGAACACTTCGAATAATGCAAAAACACTTCCAGACTCCATTGTTGGTTAACACAATCCACATCCTGCCCCTCCGTCGCCGAGTCCCCGCTGAACCTTCAATAGGGACAGAGGTGTTGTATGGTTGCGATTATAGGGTTTGTAGGGTTTCTGGTTGATTTTGTTATTCATAGGTGGTATACCTGCGAAATGCATCCATAATATTGCCAGCCGGGTAGCTACCAGCTAGCATGGAGCCCGAAATACCTGCGAGATTTGAACAAGAGAACAAGGAGGCAGGCAGGTACAGAAGCAGCAGAGGTACGTTACCGCACACATGTGTGCGCTAAGTCTAAGACGATTTTTACCTTCAGCCTCTCATATTGAAGCCCGGCGCCGAGCTCCCATAAGTGAACTCCACTGTGTTCTGTCAGTCAACCAGTCAGCCACACATAAAAGGATATTTTCGGGCTTTCTCCCAACCCACCCGGCAGGTAAGATGGATTTTATGCCTCACAAAAGCCATTACGTATCACTGAAAGAAGGGTTAGGACGGATGCTATTATTCAAATGTGTGTGCTCTACGGCTGATAACAGCGTCCCACAGAGATTCTGACAAATTCCTCAAAACAAAACTAAAAGAAAATAAGAAATATAAAAAAAAAAACTGAAGAAATTCCCAACCGCCCACTACTCCCACACGTACAAGCGGGTACAGCGGGGAACAGCTGGTGGGGGTGATGGGATGCTTTAGGGATCATGCTAGCTTTTCCCGGGAACCGGAGGAAAACTCTTTCCTTAGGAATCACAAAATTTTGCGAAAATTAGTGAAACGAAAAATTGAATAAAAAGAGCTTCACTTCACGGACTCCGGTTATTGCTTGCTTTCTTTGTCGCTTCGTGGAGAGGAATGTTTTCTGCGTCAAAGTGAAGAAAAATAGGGCTGCTTGGAACTCGGCTCGTCCTCTTTGAATGGAAATGCCCCGCCACGCGTGGTGCTGCTCGGGTAGGGAATTTTTGGTGGAACATTTGCTGAAATATTACGACTCAAAGGCAGAGCAAAGAGGCATACGCTTCTGTCACATGTAAGAAGGTCGGAAAGTTTCATGGAGTAAATGCGATCTCCCACGCAAGTTAAGTACAAAAAGATTATTTTCGGGGATACCTGCAAGACAAGAAAGGTTAAATGTTCGAAGGATGGATGGATGCGGGAAAATTTTCTTTTAGTAGCAAAGAAATATGAGAAAAGATCAGGTCCTTGTAGGTTGTCGAAACCTGAGTTTTATTTGAGCTCAACTCATGTAAAAAGATGTAGAAGGGAGGTATGGTATGAATAGAGTCATGTTGTAGAATCTACCCCCAAATATAGAAAATGAAGACTGTATTTATGTCGAGCAAGTTTGTTAAACCTCTGTGTGTACTATGTGTAGAATTAAAGGAAAGAAACTAAGAAATGAGGTCTTATATTTAAATTTATTATAAAAGTAGAAGAGGAGCAAACTAAACAAATAACGGACAAAAGGGTTTGCTGTTTTTTTTATAAAACGGGGATGAGCACCATCAAGCCCATACACACTACAACTGGGAGTTTAGTCAGTAATGTGTCAGGTGTCAGTACCCGCAACTGTATTAAGAACTTTACGTTCAGCCCAGGGCTGCAGGGCTCCACCCGCGACTTAAACCAGAAGCAGAACAGCCGGCAGCGGCAGCACATTATTTAAAGGCAATGCTTTTATAATGCCGGATACAGAACAACGGCAGCGGCAGTTCTTCGATTCCTCGCAAAATCTATGTGAACTGCTGCTGCTTTGGTACTGCCAATGGCACGAACCCGTTTCAGAGCTGCCAATTTCGATTTACTGTTTATTTTGGCACTTGGTTTGAATAAATTGTAGTGCACGGATCGGGAAATCCCGTCAATCCAGAGCAAACAAGCAAAATTCAAATGCAATTGTTAAACTCCTCTAATCAATTTTCGCTGAGATGTCAAATAAAGTCAGTTGTCAAATGAGCTGCCACTGCTCGCTGCCGGCTGGCGCTGTCTTTTTAGACAATCTGTGTCTGCCTCGTACCATTTGTTATGAGTGTGGCTGCTATTATTTCCCCAAATGGCGAGATATCCCGAACTGCCATTGCCTTCGCTATTTACAACGCCGAAATGCCACGAACGTTAAACGAATTAGAAAGAAAAGCATGAGAAAGGAGAGAACAAACCGAACCTTAGGACTAGGTATAGTTGTTTAAACATGTATTTCCGACCGTAACCGCACCGATCAAGTTCAACCGTTAGCTATGGAATTTTTTTTCTTAACTCCAAACGATAGTTAGATCAGTTATTAATAGTTGTGAACAACCGAAATTGGAAATTATAAATAATTCAACTTAATCTAAGCGGCATTGAGTCCGCGTCAAGAACTAAGCTCCCTCTTTCTAGTGTCAGCCTGCGGAGCCATAGCATTGAGGATCACCTACGTTGTAATGGTTCGAAAGACTTCTGGAATCACGTAAAAAACTCTAGAGTTCGCCGCGAGTTCCCCTCAACACTCAGTTTCGATACTGAAAAAGCATCTGATCCGCAATCCATCTGTGATATGTTGGCAAGATTTTTCATGAGCTCCTTCATTGAGCATAATACCCAACCTACATGTGATATTTTACCACTATGTGCAATATCTATGTCTTGTCTGTCCTTAAGTGTAGACGATGTACTTAATTGTATTAATAATCTTGGCAATAAAACCTCTGGGATGGTTTAACAAATCATTTTGTCAAGTAGTTTTCGCAAGTGTTATCTATCCCCTTACTGTGATATTTAACGCGTCCATCAGTGAAGGCCTCTTTCCCGAATGCTGGAAGCGTGCACATGCAGGCCCTATAAAAAAAACGAAAAATCTGCAGCGGAGAACTATCGCCCAATCTGCATTCTAAGCTGCTTTGGTAAGCTTTTTGAGAAATTGGTACATAACGAAATAACCAAAGTTCTCCATCCTGTTATGTCACAGAAAAAAAATGGCTTTATAAAAGGGCAATCAACAACTAGTAACATTCTCGAATTCCATCACTTTTTTTCTCAAGCCCTTGAACAACATCAGCAAGTTGACACCATCTATGTTACACAGACTTTTTTAAAGCTTTTCATTATGTTAGTCATGATATTCTTTTAAGTAAATTAAGAATGTATGGCCTTCAGGTCCTGGTTCTCATTCTATTTATGCAATCGTAAAATGCATGTAGTGTTCTCGGGGTGTTTATCCTTCGAGTTTGTTCCGTTATCTGGAGTTCCACAAGTGTCTATTCTCGATCCGTTACTATTTTTGTTATTTAATGATGACTTGACCTCGATAATTAATTCTGATTGCCTTTTATATGCTGACGACTATAAAAATTTTCGAGTGATAGAAATGATACTGATAAGTATCATCAAAACAAAATAGGGTTTCTACAGACTGCATGTACGAATTAAGACTACTCATACCTGCTTTCTGTAGCAGAACCAAAACAATTTTTGGGCCCCCAAGAGCTTTGTTTCAGGTGTTCTTTAATTCCCCACTAATTCGGCTGCAAAGAAACCATAACAGATTGCAACTTGGTCCTCTAAACTGCCCCGTATAAAAGATTTAGGCAAAATGTCATTGCTCGGCTTGATGCTTGACCTTCATTTTTTTCTTTCATTGTGCAGCACGCATTTCTTTTTCTCTTTTGATGAGTTTTTTTCGAGCCGCCCTCTGGTGAGATGTTGTGAGATTTGACGTGACCCCCTCCCCCATCTCATGTGAAATTTTTCAAAATTCGTATTATATTTTTAGCGTAACGTTAATCTGTGCCTGATTGCGTTGGATTATTTAAACAAAAATACAAAAAATTCGTAAAAGAATATTCATTCTACTTCAGTCTACGGGGACTCTTGTGTGGTCTCAAGAGTGACTACTGGGACCAAAATCTCTATGTGATTTTCAGTAAAAGTTAGTCGCTATATTTTACACTGTTTCTCACGGGAATAAAAATTGCGACGGCTATTTGCCGAGACCCACCCTCTCCACCGCGTGAGATTGGTCGAGATTCGGCTCGACCCCCTCCCCTTAAACGACTCACGTTATTAATGGACACCCCCGTATAAACTAAGTTAATAAACATACACAAATTGAAAATTTCTTGATTTTATCAAAATAAGTGGTAGTATCTACTTAGGTAATGCTTAGTTAGTACCTGAGTTTTTTTTTTGTTTGTTAAATTATTGATTTTTGACAATTCTGTGATAAACATTGTTTGACTATAAAAAGTAATTTCTTTGCTTTTTTCTTTTTTACACACCCTTTTCCTTTTGTAACAAATCTCAAATTCTTTTGTACAAGTCTAGTCAGGGAAAACACGATAGGGCTGGGGGCGGCATATTCTGTGTTTCACGCTGGCGTTGAAGCTCTTGTTGCCCTAAAACGAAATTTTGGGTCATTTAACTCAACACAATCGACGAACGAGTTAATCTCTATTCACCCTTTTCAGATCGATAAAAATAACCCTTTAAACCTACCTACCTTTTAAAATTAGGCCGCCGAAAAACTTTACTTTACAATACGTTTGGGCCAAATTCCGTGCCCCTGAGTGTATTTTGTAATGGGCCAAGATTTCCAGCGCAGTTGCATTTAATGTTTTAGGCGTAGGTACCGTAACTGCATATAAGCAGTTTATTTTTAATATTATAGTACTATATATATATATGTATATATAGTACTATTACTATTCGATTACCTAGGGCTCATGTTGAGGCTCCAGTATCTGATTCAATAATTTTGGCAGGTATTTTGTTAAAGTTAGGGGGTTACGGTTTATTGCGTGTTTTTTCTTTTATAGGATTTATAGGAATTAGGTTTAATTTTTTTTGGGTTGGGATTAGACTTATTGGAGGGTTTTTGGTTAGTTTAGTTTGTTTGTGTCAGGTTGATTTAAAGTCTTTAATTGCATACTCTTCTGTTGCTCACATAGGAATTGTTTTGAGAGGGTTAATAACTTTAAGTTACTGAGGAGTTAGAGGGTCGTATACTTTAATAATTGGTCATGGTCTTTGTTCCTCTGGGTTATTTTGTTTATCAAATATTTCTTATGAACGTACTGGAAGTCGTAGATTATTAATTAATAGGGGATTAATGAATTTTATGCCTAGAATAAGTTTATGATGATTTTTATTAAGATCAAAAATATTGTAGGTACTCTCAGCTCATACTTTCAATCAATGCAATTACAGCAAAGAGTTAAATGATTTCATTGCTTTTGCCGCTAAATATCTACGCATGCATAAAACTGCACTTTTATGGGTCTATTAAAAGTGTTCGAAATCGAAATTTGGGTTCGTTAAAACATTCATTAGTATCCAATTGCCGTAGTTAGCCCCCGGCTGGGTCGGATCACAGTCACAGACGGCAGACGAGCACGACCAGCACCGTTCGGGTATCAGCCCTTCTGGTTGATCTGCTGCTGCAAATGTAAATTTCCAATGACACATGTCATACATTATGGAATTAATGTTTCAACTATAATTAATCACAATTAAATGTAATATCACATGACCGGAGACCGTCCAAAGTGGTAATCAATTATTCATTAAAACACGGGGAAATACTCTATCCCAGTGATTAATGTCCATCCTTTGGCTCTCAGTTGATTGAGGTCACCTTTTGTGTGATTCCTTTGCTAATTTGATGCTGCTCCCGCCTGCTACTGGCGCTGCTGCTGCTGCCGGATTCCGGCTTCGGTGTGCACGGAATATTAATCGATACTTGCTAATGAGCGTTGCTTCAGCACGGCCATTTTTGCGGCTCACCTTTAATTAATATTGTATGGGCCTTGAGGACGTTGCCGAGGAGGAAGATCGCATTCATCCCCGTGCACAGAACCCTATTTGCACACATTGTTGTCAGCCCCCTCCCTGGTCGATGAATTCACCCGAGAATTGGGACGGCCTGAAGTAGTTACGACCTCGGGTCTATCTCAGAGCCAAAATCTCTTCACCGAAATTAAAACAAACTCGTAGAATGGGGTTAACTTTCTAAACGTGACAGAAATACTCTAAAATCGCTTAAAACCGGAAAAGTAAACACATTCAGCGCTCACTTAGCATATTCACCCCTTTCTTTCTCGGTCGTATCCGAAAGTGCCGGGACACAGTCAGCATGGGAGCAGCATGGTATGGCATGGCGTGGCATAGGGGATGCCATCCAAACTTCATGGAATCAAAAGTATCCTTTAGCGCTCGAGTGTTGGCACAAACATTAAGAGCAAAAGGAGATGGATGGTGGTGAGGTGGCTCTGCGGCGCAAACACACTACACAAAGCGGCGAACGGCTTCAGCTGAAATAAATAAAATCACTCGCAAAAAGCAAACTTCATGCAAATCAGCTGCGAAAGCACTCAAAGTTTTAATTTACTCGCCAATATGGTGCCCGAGGGAGGTTTTGTATGGTACCGCTGCGCCGGGTATATGTACATACATATATACAAAAGGCAGAGACATAACTTCATCCAGGTCTGCTTGGGGAAAGGGGAGGGAGACCGAAACTTTGTCAAATTTTCTTTTAGTGCATGTTTAGGCACTAGACATGTTTTCAAAACTCAATTTTCGGAGTCTAGCGGTACTCAAACATCAGAATTCTCCAACCACTTTTAGTCGACATTTCATATGATGACATTGGAAAGAGGTACCCTGTCTACAGGCATTAAGTGTGTCGAGAATTGAATTAGTCTACTATGCTTGTCAAATAGCAAATATACACTCCGAGACACTGAAAAGAAGAACCGAATTTACTCTTTTTCACATCAAATTAATAATGAGTATTACCGCCAATTTTATTTATTACCAGAAATACTCTTTTGGTAAAGAATCGTACAAATTGTGTATTATTTCTAACGGCGCATTATCCCACGCTGAGATTATTTCTGCTTTTAGGGTTTCTACACTATCCAATTGATGCTCTGACTCATAGATTATCTTGGTGATCCATCCCTATAAGTTTCCTATATAATAATGTCAGGAGATTATGATGGTCACTCCAGGATTCTTATGTATTCTTTCAGAACCCAGTGATTAACTACCCTTGCTGTGTCGATAGCTACATTATCGTGCTGAAATTCCCATTTTCCACTTTCCATCTTTTCTATTATTTTAATGTGAGCGTTTCTATAGACAGTTTTGAAATCATTAACAGTTTGTCGTCCGCTAATAAAACCCAGATCGACGGGTTCACTGTATGAAATTGCTTCCCAAATCATCACACCTCCTTCCCTTAAATGACGACGTGCTAAATATCTTTGCTCCTTCCTTATGTCATGAAATTGAAATGCGTAGACATCTGGTTCGGTCCGTCTAATGTAAAGCGTTTTTCATCGATAAAAATCACATGCCTCCACTCATTTGTCCAACCTATTTGATTCCTAGCAAATTTGAGTCTATTTGTCAACACTGGCTTCTTTTTGAGACGACGACGTTGTACTGTTCGCATACTTGCGCTTATTCCCGCAGATTCCTGCCACGCACTTGAATATGAATTTGAAGTTATTCTCAGGATTGTCCGCCTCTCTGATTCCGTTATTGCCTTCTTAATTCGCTATTTATGTTTTCTTCCATAACTTTTGGGATCTTTTAAGATGTTGTTCATTATCCCAGCACTTCTATTAATTTTAGTGGATATTTGCCTATTAGAATATCTATACTTCGTCTTTCAGCGCTTTCATTTTTCCAAATTCTTCTTGAGCCAGTCTTTTACCATTTGGTACCCATTTTGTTGTTTTTTATTTTATTCCAGCCAACAATGAGAAGTAATTTTTTGTCTTTGATTTTTCAAAAAATTATCATCCAAACTGCACGAAACACAATTTAATATTGGTGAGGTCAAACATGTGTCGCAGCCTTTTATACCATTTTTCATTGATTTTTTTTTATTCGTGAAAATGTAAAGCACATCGAATGGGAGGGAAGGTACCATGAAGTAATTAGGAATTTCCGACGTTAATAGGCAATAATGATCAAACTTCTCAGAAATAATTAATTATCTGGATATTTGAGAAAATAGGGGTGCGGTCAATCATGTGTCGCGGAGTGTTATGTATATTAAAACCAATAGATGCAAAATTATGCAATATTGATAACAGATTTGAAATCAGCACCCCAAAAACCACTATGTACCCAATTTCTTAAGTCTGAGAATTTTCAGTCACACGTTCTCGATTTATGAATTAACTTAACACACATCGAGGTAGACATACATAATGACGGAGGGATAGCTGAGTATACTTATAACGGCACAAACAAGCAGATAAAGCCGTTTTGAGTTTCTCATATTTAGACAAATACAAAATACTGGCAGTCGCGAAGGGTTTGTCCCTTACAAAATTGCATATTTAGATATTTTTATCGTAGAGTATCGTAACTATATGCGGGTACGGTACCTTACGCGTAATACCTTAAATACAGGTATACTGCAAAATCAATGAATTGCGTGCGGGAAACCCTTTCACAAAATATCTATTCTGACTGAATATTTCCCTTCTATCACAGAACATATCCATAATGCCCGAGATACACGGGGCTAGGTTTTCAAAGCTAGGATAGCAATCTAATTTCCGGTATCCCTTCGTGGTTTGCTTTCCTTAGTGCAAGCTAGAGCGGTTTACATGATGCCAGAAAATTTTAAGCGAGTAGCATTGCAGTGACTACAGTGGCAACACTTCCGTGGAGAAAAATGAACGCCATTCGTAAAACAAATACAATCCGAACGCATCGAACTTGCATGAGCCTAATTTACTATTTGGAAACGTTTTCTGATCGATAGAAAAGTAGTAATGGTGTTAGAGCGGGGAAGTGAATCTTACAGATCGCAACTGTTTGCTGTGGACTCAAATGTCCAATCCAGCAACGCACAGCAGTTTTGGCGCGCAATTTTATTCATATGAGTTCATCCTTTGGGTGTACCAAGCACGCGTCGTTGTGCCTTAAGGTTGCCGGCAGACCGAATCCTATGAATGACCGACTTGCACATTTTAAGCCTTGCTTTTAAGTATTTACATATTAATTGTTACGTTCTCCCGTCATCAACAAAATAGCCATGACTCCATGAGTAAACATTTTCCGAACTTCTGAGTTTTGTTCTGAGTTTTGTTCAGAGTTATCGCAATTTTCTCGCTCTTCCTGGAATTGGATCTCCCAAGTGTTCATGCGGACAGGACAGCCAAAGGCACATCGCTGCATACTCGATACACCACAACGCATGAATCCAAAGGAATATTATTACGCACCTGAATTTCTGTACGTTTATTGGCTGCGCTTCGCAAGGTGAAGGCATCACACAATTTTTGGCAACTTCCGATGTAAGAAGTGTCTGAATATCAACGATTGTTTATTCATTGTACTAATACAGCTTTAGGGTTCTGTAGGCAGAACCGTAGAGGAAATTTTTGGTTCAAATATTTGTTCCTATAGCTTTATGTTCTATGCTTTCACCAAAAATTCTAAATAGACTGAAATTGGTCCTTTCCAAATTATTTAATTGACTAAAGATTTCCCGCGCGCGGTTCGTTGACCGCAAACTACCTGCATTTAACGTTTTACGCCGTATAGGTACCGCACCTGCCTATAAGCCCAACCCTTTTAAAAACGTAATTCGGATTCGTAATTTTCACAAAAAGCCCTATCGGCATCCCCTGAAGAGAAGGTAGGAATTTTTAGAATCTTTTTACTTATTTTATTTGTAAAGTAAGTACCTACCTAGGAAGAAATTTGTCATCCTTAAGTACGCCACATGAGCGACGAAGGTATTTTCGACATATCCCGAAACGGTACCGGTGACTTTAGGGAGCCCAGGATTATCGTTAACCACACAGCCGTAAATCCTCCATTAGCATATGACTACAAATTCGAGTTAAGTAATTATTTCGTAATCAGTCTTCATATCCTTTCGAGCCAAATGGGCGTAAAGCTTACAATTCCATCAAGATATCATTAAAGACACATCAACGCCCTGAAACACCGCAGTGCCAGCGAAGCCACCATTACCTTCCGACCATCCAGGCCCCAGGCCCCTGGCCCTCCCCCAACCATCCATCTGTTTCCTGGCGTTTTAGCTGCCATATAATAATTATGTACAATGCAGGCGTTGAGATATGCCTAGTTTAGAAAGTTGCTCCCCTGCTGCTGCGCCGGGTCGTCCCAGGCTGACGGGGGCGGAACCGAAGAAAACTTAAACAGCTGTTGGAACTCGAGATGTTCTAATTCGACAGATAGGCTCCGTGTAAGTGTGTTCCGCAGACAAATTCGCAGCCTGAGACCTCCTTTATCCGCGCCAGCAATTAGAAAGGGTTTTTATTCGCGCTCGGCTGTGTGAATTAATTTTGAAATTAATTCCGAAAAGTTCTGGCAAACTCGACTCGACCACCCCCACCCCATAGTCTGTGCATTTATTTCATTTCATAGAGCAACAAATCTCCCGTTCGGGGGTCCTGGGCCTGCCCTACTCGGCGAGGGAGAGACAGTTTTGCGGCGAAGTTTCTGGCTCATGACTGGCTAATTGCACTCTTACGCGCTTTGCGTGGAATATTCCGGCAAGCATGTGGGATAAAAAGTTGCAACTAAATAAAAAGTGCTAAAGGTAAAAAATGTTCAGGTTTTTCCCCAAAAAAAGGAGTGTTCAAATATTCCCCCCTGCCGGACTCATGTCTGCGGTTTAACTCCACCTAGATGGATGCGCCACTGCAGTAGCGACGGGAAACATAAGTTTACACTTTTTGTCGATGGGAAATGTTTGCGAGGTTTTTTTGTGGGGAGCACGTGCCTGTGTTTTGCAATTTTAATGATTCCCTAATTAATGGAAACCGATGGTTAGCAGTGGATTACACCGTGAATATTTTAAGAATTTTTGAGCGTTTTAATTATTTGTGCTCTCAAATCGATTCGAACCGGGAGAAGTGCAATTTTATGGAAAGCAGGTATTTTTGCAATATGAACGCAATTTTCATTTTGTATTCGTACCCATTGGGCAAAGCCGCAGGTTTTAACTTTGTTTAATAACAATCGAAATAGGGTGGAAAAATGAGTTTCCAAGCTTTTGGACAAATGAGATACCCCAATATTGCTGATTGTAATTCAAGGGTGGTGGTCGATGTCAGGATTATATGGAAAATGTGCTTGGGAAACAGGTGCACCTATTATTTCAGAATTAATAAAACCATTATTAATGCAACTACTTTTACATCTTTTAAAAATTAACCAAAATATGATCCAACCTTTAAAAAGTGATGCAAATTATTTCTCTTAATTACAAATTGTGACGTATGGGCACCTCACCTGAGCTACCCGATTGTGAAAAAAAAACTGGGCCAGTCTTGTAAGCAATAGTAGAACACAGTGGCTAGAGCCAATACATTTTGCCGACTCAAGCTCCTGGAAGTGTTGGAAGATTAAGATCGTTGTAATCAAGGAATAAGAGAGGGATCTATTTCGTTGCCACAAAATGCCATAACGCGATCGCCAATAGCACAATTTAGTTGATTTTTCCATTTTTTCAAGCCATGCCTGTTTAATCTCAAGAAAAATGATTAATAATTCATTATGCTATCTGTCAGCATATACATATGTATGTATGTATATTATATGAAAACGAGATTGTTTTCAATCTAACAGAGAATTACTTCGATTTATTTCCTTAAGCGTAGGTATACCGATGAATATTTTTTTTCTACCTAATTATAACAAGTTTTAATCTACTGAATTAAGCAACTCCTGCTAAGTACTATAAAACTAAATAATAATTAATATTTAAAGTTATGTTGTGAGCGTTATATAATCTCTTCGTACGTGTACCTATGTTTTAGTTCTGCAAATTTAAACTGGGTAACTACGCCACATAAACGTTAAATTATTTATAATAATTTCTTTCTCTCAACCTAATTCATATTTGGGTTTGCCAAAAGTTTTAATTTTCCAGTTTCATAGCAAAAAAAAAATTTTTTTTAAAGGTATCAATGAAAAAGAGTCGAATTAAATTTAACGGGTGATTTCCAACTATTCGTCGTAAGTATTAACTAATAAATTCTTTTTATACGCATATATATATAAACAATAAAATAATTATTTTTTTCTTTAAATATTATATACATGTAGGGTAGACTGGGTACGATTGTAACGGGGTAGGGTTGTAACAGCTCGAATATTTCCTAAACTATCTACAGGAGAGTGAAGAGTATAAGGGGAAGGAGACCCGACGGCCAGGTATACACACGATTACCAGTGTCACCGCGCCATCCGCGTGGTTAATGCGCGTATAGGGTAGAGGAGGTTATATTGTGTTTTGTGCATCATAAAACTCATTGAAATTACTTGGTTTTGTTTATTTTGGGTATGCTACAACCGTCCCCCATCACTGCACCACGGCATGAGGACGGTTGTAACAGTGGCACACAAACTGAATAATGCCTTGCTGACAAAAAAATACTGCATACATGATATTTATTTTAAGTGTAATGTTAACTCAAAAGAGTATTCTTCAATTTGTAATGTTGTATTATATTTAGTTCTTAGATCTGTGATAGCAATGATATGAGCGATAAAAGAAAAATTGTTACAACCGTACCCAGTCACCCCTACATATATGTATATAAATAATAAAGAGAATTAATAATTTTATTCTTTCAGGTAGGCGACTACTACTCGTGGATTATATTTTTGTTCACGGAGGATTTGTTTCTGAATACATATCCTTAATTTTTATTCAATTTATTATTTTGTTTTACTCTTGATGCAATAAAAAAACATTTATTGTATAGCAAATTTGGCTTTCACTTATTTGGGTTCCTGTCCGTGGTGGAAGCTTTGACCAGGGCGGTTTATACTGAAACAAAGAGGTTAATTCCCTAATTCCGGGAAAAAAAACGAAAACAGAGAAAACAAAAATATTGTTGACGGTTACAGAGTTCAATGTAAATTCTATTAATACAAAGAGTTACCTATTTAACCCGGAAAGCTAAAAAAAAATAATTCAAAGTAGTTTGGCACCGCTACAAGCACTAACTACATCTAGGCTAGACGGCGAGGAGGTAAAAAGATTAAAAAGTGTATTATTCGGGCACAGGCAAAATTTTGTTGGAATCGCTTCGTTTTAGGGTGTAGTTCAACCCCCTAAGTTTGCTTACAAATTGTTTGTGTGCTTGATTTTATAATTAACTATTAGTGACGAAAATAGTGTTTTTTTCTCTATTTCCTTTAATATCTCCGTTCCTATTGACTTTTAGTATAGCATATGCATTGAGAAAGTTGTTCCTTATGAAATTTCCTAAAATATGAGCCCTGACAGAGGTCGCTAAGTGGAATTGTTAACTTGCAAATACCCCCGAAAGTTAAAAAAACACGTTTTTTTCACTCTTTTTTTTACTAAAAAATGACCGCACACAGATGGCTGAAAACCCATCATCCATGAATAATTTTAGCGTCATCGGTCAATTACTTCTCGAGTAATTAGCGATCACTTTTTTTATTTTTCCTTAATTGCAACTTGCGCCATTTTTTTTTACAAACGGGTTTCGCTGGTCGGACCAAGCCAGAAAAATCACAAATCCATTCAACTTTAGTATCCCGTTGGAATTTTTGGGAATAATTAATACTATACTAAAAGTCAATAGGAACGGAGATATTAAAGGAAATAGAGAACAACTATTTTCGTCACTAATAGTTAATTATAAAATCAAGCACACCAACAATTTGTAAGCAAACTTAGGGGGTTGAACTACACCCTAAAACGAAGTGATTCCAACAATAATCTCGTCTGTGCCCGAAAAATACACCCAAAATTCCTCGCCGTCTAGCCTAATCGTTGGGGCACCGTTGGGAGCACCCATTAACAACTGCACAGGTTTTTGCTAGAACTTTTCTTTTGTGAATTAGGAAAATAAAGTTTCTTATAATTATCTAATTATTAAATAAATCTAGGTATGCCATGAAGATTCTGACTATATACACTAGCTCTTAATAAAAAAAAAATTAATTTTTTTAGTTTATGATAAGGGACTTAATCCTTCACAATTTTCGAGCCTGCTCCTTTTGCCGATGATAATTTAAATTGGCATAATGCAGGCAGATAATTTTTCCAGTCACTCCTTACGGATTCTTTCCCGTTTTCCGCCGAAACCAGGATTCCCTTTCTTCTTCTTGCCCCTCTCCTGCAAGATGCCTGCCTTCTTTTTCTTCTCTTAGCCCAGTAAAATAGTCAGAAAAAAGGCCTTCTGCCTGCAAACCGTCCAACGATGGGGGATTGTGGGGGCGGTGTCAGAAAAACTTAAGTTTGACTTTCTGTATTCACAGACCTTCAGCTTTGTTATTTATAGTATGAAAATTGTTTTGCGTAAATATCTCATTTCTAGAGATGCTACATGAAAATTTTTAAAACAGTTCGATAGAACTCGAAATTCTCTACAAATTTAATTATATTAACTTTTTTTGTGAAGTTATTACTTTTAAAGTCATAGCGCGAAAAATGTTAAAAAGTAAAGACAACAATTGGGGTTTTGCATTATTCTCATTTTGGGTACCCAGTAATAAAAAATATATCGATACAAAAAAAGTAGAGCTCAAAATTTGCCATACATTTTATATATAACATTTTTCAATGCGAAAAAAAAGTGCTGGAGTGCCGCAAAGTTGCTAAATTGGCGCAGAAAGTGGTCATACATGCTTCCGATTTAAGCCGGTTTCAGGCCATTTAGGCAAGGAATTTACCGTACTACAACAAAAGACGGAGTGTACCGAGTTGGTGGACAATATTTTCAGGGAAGGTTCACTATGTTCTGACGAACCTAAATAGAATGGATTGCCTCCCCGTCCTGATCCGTCACCAGCCCTCGCTTCTCTTATTATACAGAAGGATCACCTAAACATCAAATTAGAATACCGTCGCTAGTTCCTTATATTGAACTAGCTTGCCCGGGATGCTATTAAATGTTTATTTATACAGATTTTACACAAACTCTCTTCTGTACACTTTCTCCTGTATATACCTACGGGGTGTGGGAGTGACCTTAGTAAATCAAGCATAAATTCATACAAAACTCCCCCATACATCACTTTCATCTATTCTTAATACATTTTTACTAGAAATAAATCAATTTTTTCATTTATTTTCAATCACCAGGGGCAACAAATTTCCCTGCTCTTAAAAATTCTCACTTTGAACACCCACAGTTTCTACATTTAATAATATTTCTATCCTAAATTACACACACCCCTTGCTCCACTTGTTTTCTAAAATTATATTTCCACCCTTACGCTTAAAAATAAACAGTAAACTCCTACCTCCATTACACTTTATTCCATTTTACTAAAAATCTATTAATCAATAAATGTTCATATATTTACGAAATTACACATACATACTACTCTCCAAGGTGCTTCCATTGAGCCTACCCACACTCCTACACTACGTCCATTAACCACCGAAATATTAAAATTTTCTCCTCAATCAAGTCTCAAGAAAAAGTCAATGATCCTACTTCATTGTTAAGGGTACCAATTTTTTTCACTATTTCGAAATATTTTCCTATTTTCGTTTTTCACATATTTTTCAACAATATTATTATATTTTTTTTCTTAATTTTACACCCGTCCCTATTGCACCCCGGACAGATTTTCAGGGTAATCCCTTGAAGATTAACTTTTCGATCGCCATAGTGGATCCGCTATCTTGAATTTGGACATTTTGATGGCAAGTTCGAAATCGGCGACCCCGAAAACCCCCGAGTGAATTTTTCATTAAGATTCCTTGAAGTTGGAAAATGCGGCGCCATATTGGATCCGCCAACTTGAATTCCAGAAAAACGGGATAAAAAGTATTGAGACCACTCTTATATAAAAAGTGTAAGAATTTCCATTCAATTATTCGACTACTTTTCGAGTTTTGCGGACACAAACATACGGAAGTTGAAATTTTATATATGTATTGTATGTATATGTATAGATTTAAATATATTTGCTTCAGCCCCACTTGGCGAATGTTTTTCCATGCGTGAGGTGTATTTTGGTGAAAACGAAAGAATTTGGGCCTGCCGTTTTTTACCCAACTTGTTTCCAACTCCTCTTGTCCTTAGCTCAGACTGAAAATATATCTTTTACCAAATATTTTATCGACTGAAATTTGTTTTCTCCAAATTGATTAATTAACTGAGGATTTCCGGAGCGCAGTTCATTGATTAGACAGAATACTGGCATTTAACGTTTTAGGCGTAGGTGCCGTAACAAGATTAGACTATAGACTTATTTTTGACAATCACAAACCACCACTGACTTATGCATACTAGTCGCCGGCTATAATACTGCCAGGCTTCAACCATCAAAATACCAGCGAATGGCACAGTGTGAATTCTGTTCTCATTATACAATTCCAGTTTATGTAATAAAAATCAAACGAGGGGGACTCGCTTGCTCCCGACTAGGTACCGTAACCATTTTTAAAAACCAGTAATTTTTTGATTTGTATTCGTTAGAAAAATGTTAATGCATAAAAAGCAAATGATAGACTTCTACGAAAACATATACGGCGTACACCTTTAGGGCCAATAGGTCATCGTTATGGCTTAAAAATAATTCTAAACTTCTTTTCATACTTGGCACCAAGCTCACTCTTCGGGATGCACTCTGCACTCAAAGCAATTCAATTTTTATGAACAAAGTCAACGGGAAAGGACAATATCACTTACCTAATAAGCTGATATAAGCCCATCACACAGCCGTACGTGCAGCTGACGATATAAATCACCAAGCAGACCCCCTGGCGAGTAAATTAAATATTAAATTGGTTTCCCGTTTTTGGAGTCGCCAAAAATTACTTCCGCCAACTTAGCGCACTAATTCCTTCTGGGACCGGACCCATAAGAACAGGGTGGCACTAAATCTGTTCGGATACCCATTATATTCAGGAGCCAACATAGGGGGAAGGGGGCGAAATAACTTGAAATTTATCGCCGTAAAGAAGAAATAATTTCGTCGTGGAAAAATAAAATTTATGTAACAAGAGGAATTGAACTGAATTTAACTTTTACTGCAATTCTTTGTAAACTTATGGTCTATTTCCCAGCAGAACCGCAATTAATTTCAGCAATTATGGCGGGGGCTGCACTAGGGGAGCGAGGTGGGTGGTGAGTTTTATAAGGCGAGTGCAATTACCGATATGCCCTCGTTTATAACGTCGTCGTCGTCTCCAATGCCCGCGGTAGTCGTCGTATTTTCCCAATAGTACTTAAACTGCGGCGGGGTGCACAAAATAAATCTAAAGGAAAATTAAAACGCTAAAGAGGACAGAAGTATAGCCAAGGGAAAAAACTGGATATCCCTGAGAGCGCGAATGGAACTAGAACTGCTATAATTGAGGAGTTATTAGTTTTCTGAAAGTGGCAATTATTAAAAATTGACCGCCCTTTCCGCGGGTGCAGTGGTTGGGCCGGCCAATAAAGTTCAGTTGAAAGTCGGCGAGTGCTATGAGGGCAGGATGTCATTAAGATCACATTCCCGATCACCCCATCGCCCGTTTTTCTTCCTCTCTGGCCAATTTCCATTTAATTTAACTGCACAAAGCCCGCTGCGATAAGATTCAGGCGAACTATCGCAGCGCGCTTTATGGTATCGCCAACCCAGCCCCGTTTGATTCGCTTATCGGTGAAATTTTTGCTCGAGGCAAATTTCACGTCGAGAGCGCTCAATAGATTTTCCTGTTTTTGTGAAAGGTTTGCATTTTTCAACGAGCACACTTGCCCCTCCAGGGTGGGGCGGCCAGGGTGCAGGATGGCGTATCCCCACACGTTCAAATTACACATCGTGTAAATATAAACAAGGAAGGGAAAACATAACCGCCAGAGACCCGAAAGTCGCTTATCGTCGACTTTACATGTCATTACGTTTTCAAAGGGTGAAATTTATGTGTCAGACCACAAATAATGCAAAACACGTGTAAAGAATCGGTGGTGGTTGACGGGGTCTAGTATTCGTTTTTGTTTCCCCGTGCGGGTGTGGCGGGTGAGTTGGTGCGTATCCTTGCCAGGGGGCGATGTATTCATTTAATACTCAAAATCGAAGACGACTATGATCTTCCATTTCAGGCCCTTTCCACGCCCAGGGACACCATGTAATGTAAGCAAGAAATCTGAGAATCCTCGGTGTACCCGCACTTTCAAGTTAAATATTTAATGGAAGATTGTGACAACCGCCGTCAGGGGAATTTTATCTGTTCCTATGCTAATTGAGAAGTTTTAAGCTGCCCGAGGGCGGAAAGCTATGGGAAGGGTTGAAAACTGGGGTACTCTGCAGTTTCTTGGTATTACCGGAAATGCTAATGAATTTCGATATTTTGTGTTGGTGCAAGTAAATAGTTTAAGAGCTCAAATTCTTTAAGACATGAAGGTTCTTTCACACAACGGACAAATTTTGAATACTTTATGCCGGAGGTCTTATATGGCCCATTGTGGGTTTTACGCCTATTTAGATGCATCAGCGACCATTGGTATTTCAGGTCGTTCCTACACAGGATAGGCAAAGCGGAGTCAGACGAATGCCTGTATTGTCCGGGGATTAACGACGACGTGGAATACACCTACACCACATCACATCAGTGTGTCAAGTGGGAGTGTAGAATAGAAGGAGAGGACCACGCACATGAAAAATCTCTCCCGGGACGATTGTAGTCGTCATGTTGCAGACGGAGAACAACTTGGCAGCAGTTCAAAACATACTTCGGATGAAAAAGATTGACCTGGACCGACCTATCGAGGTCATAATAAACCCAGCTTTCACAGAATTCTTAAAACATTCAAAGTAGGCAGTTAAACGCCTAGTCTAAAGCCCTTTGCACATACACACACGGTTGCCGCATTAACGGTGCCATATGGAAATTAGTGGTGTGACATATGCGCTGATAAGGGCGCTTTTATGCAGCATGGCGTCAGCGCCGTTACCGTACGAAATCAGCCGCGCACATCCACTGAACACACGGTTTTTACACGGCAACGGCGGACACAGGGGGCATTGCTTAGCATCCGTCATCTGTGTGTTCACACGACCAAGTGGTAAACACGGTACAGTCAAAGTTTTCTCAGAGTAGCCAGAGTCTCTACAAAAGAGTTAGCAATGGGGATATGTGGAGGTGTGTTAGAAAAACTTGAGTTTGAGGTTTTGAAGTCACAGACCTTGAGATTTCGTCGCCATGTTAATTATAGTCAAAAAATGGTTTTTCGTAAATATTTCACCATCTGGCCATGCTAGATATAGAATTTAAGAAAACAATTATATACTTATCTTGGAATTCTCTACAAATTTGGTTATATAAACTATTTTCGTAAATTTAATACCTTTCGAGTTATAGCCAGAAAAAGGTTAAACAACTACGATAAAATTTGGTTTTTCGCATTTATCTCGTTTTAAATAACTTGCAGGAAAACAAGGATCCATACAAAAGCTAAGGACCACAAAATCCGCTATAGTTTTTAATGTTTTTATATATAATATTTTCCGTTCGACAAAAGGTTAACCCTCTAGAGCGGCGCAAATTTGCAAAATCTTCCTCTTTTTTGGAAAGAAATGGAACCACCCAGTAAACTCATTCATAAATTATCGTCGCTTGTAATATAATAATAAAATGGTAAATGCGCGTTACTTTGCCTACCAGAGCTAGCAGATTAATACACATAGTCCGGTAGAGGGAAGATGACTAAATGAACAGCACATTTTCCGACTCGAGCTCAGGGTTGGGGAGGTTCTTTTCTTAGTCCATAACTTCCTCCAGGAGTGCTGGATACAAAACAAATATGAACGTTAAGGAAAGGATGGAATAAAATAAATTAAAGGAAGAAAACGATGCCCTTGCTGCCACTGCTCGCAGCCAAACGTGGAGGCTCTACCCAGTGAAATTGAGTCGTACCGATATTTGGCGATAGGAAAGATCTTTAGTTGCCAAATGTAAAATGTCCCTCCTCCTCCCTTCTGAGATTTTCCTTACTCTAGTTTAAATCTAAGAAATTATAATGCTTAATTTAACCGTTTTTAGAACACTAAATGATTTTACCAATAAGTGATTGAAATTACCGGAGACTTCTGTATAACTAGCTCCAATTGAAAAACTGTAAAACAATAAAGGTAAAGACGTGCATACAAACTATATAAATTTTCTACACAAAAAACTGTTCCAATCGGTCTGAGCCAGGTTTTCTTTTAACACACACACCATTGTAACAGCGCTAAATAAACATGCGTCGGTATACTGACTGTCAGTGTGTCTTGTTCCTTTTGAGCAACATTATATAAAAATTTGAATTATTTAAACAAAGGAAAATTCTATATTTATTGGAACGGGTTTCTGAGTCAAATGTGACTCTTTAGAAAGCAAAGGAATCTCATTCACGTGGGATTCGACCCCTGGACCTCTGGAACTGTAGTGACTATATTACGGCATGCGATGGCGATCACGACTATACTCTGAACATCACACTACCTATGTGTCGACTTGAATTCTGTAATTTGTCTATTTAGACGGCGAATTATTAAATAGTTTATCAGAACATTAAATTATCTATTTCTGGATGACAATTACAGGTTATGATTTCAAACATATTTAAGTGTTCGTCCAAATTTTTGGTACGGAAAACAAAGAAATTAACTGTAATAAATACTTTTTAAAAAGCGAGCTTTTATTTAATTCAAATGTAGAGTTTAGAGTAATCGTCTTTTAATAGTTAAACCCTTTCATTTTATACCTATATGAATTTGGTTTGGTCGTGGCGTCCATCATATTGGATTTAAAACAAAATTGTATATACTCTATTGCATTGTCACCGGACTTATACCTACACGTGTGCAAAACTTCAAAATTCTAACTAGTTGAAATTTTGATTGCCAGATTTGACCCAAACATGATAACAAAGCAAGTTAAATAAAAGCTTGTAATAAAAAAAGTAAACCATTTGAGAAACTTTTAAAAGTTCGCAAGTCTAAAGAATTCTCATTTGCCAACCGCTAATTGTTACATCAAAGCCACACCACCATCTCCTACACATTTGAAAGTATGCGAAAGGCGAAGCCACATTAACCATAAACCCATTGTCTCCTAAATAGCTCATGCGGCTATTTGGGATGTATATTCAATGAAAAATAATTAATTTCCCATTCGATAATAATCTGCAATCGTGGTACAGTTGCGATTGGTGAAAAGGTCGCGGACACAAAGGGTAGAGCGAAATTACTTGGAGCGACGTTGAGGTTAACAATAATTTATGAATCCTCTTAATCACGTCTGTAATCTTTTCGCTTATTATTACCTCTCCCGTCGCACCCATCAGCCTGACGTGTACGCGCAATTTCAAAATAAATCGGAGAAGTGGGCAAAAAAAAAAATAAAATGAAACGTGTACACAAAACATGAAACATATTCATCCGTCGTGTGGGACATTATTATCCCCTCAATGGCAGTGATGTGCGCAGTAACTCCCGTAAAAGTAAATAAAATTGCGAAAATTATTCAACTGGAAATAATCCTACTTTTGCGCTGAGGGATTTGTGATAAATTTTCACAAGAACGGGCCGATTAAATTTATTAAACGCAGGGGGGTGGAGGTGGGCCTGTGCGGTAGATTTATTAATTTGAGTGGCGGCTGGGTTGAATTTTTAATTTTAATATATTTTGGAAGACTGCCACTTCCTTAAATTTTACCCAACTCGACGATAAAATCGTGTGCCCACACCCAATCCATACCACTAGGATTTAGGAGAGGTCGGAAAAACCAAAGACAGCCTCTCAAGATGTCTTGTAATATCACAGGGCCATCAGAGAGCGGTAGAAACGATCGAGGCTCCTTTGGCGAGTAGGGGCCTTCTCCTTGCAGTGCTCCAATTTTTTTGTCTTCTCCCTCTGTGTGTGTCAGATTGTTATCCGTCTTGAGTCCGCATGAGGAAAGGGTAAAAACGACAGGCTCAACCACGTCTGATGAAATATTCATAACAAGAGGAGACGACAACGACGTCGACATTATTTCCTTATAACAATCTCTTCCTTTCGGAATTCATCTCGAGGAATATCAACATAGGGCACATGAAAGGGCACAAAAAATATTTTTTTTCTGCTCCCATGAAAAGGAGGAGGTTGGGCCGGGAAAAGCTAAAGGTTGTTTGATGATTGAACAAAATTGCTGCAATTTTCTTGACAAGTTACTTTTGTTAGGTGATTGAAGGTTGATAAGGGGTTTTTGCGCGTTCGGGTTTGCTTTGTGTGAACTGAAGATGGTTTTTGCATCCGTACAAAGCGAGCGCTGAGCGGTTACCAATTACTTTAAGGAATTCGGGGCAACTTTTATTGCGTCACGTTTAGCAAATCCTTATAAACCTAAAGTGGCGTCCTATAAAGAAACACTTGCCGCGAATTTCAATTGTTTTCAAATGAAAAGGGATTATGTCCGAATCAAGTAACAAGTATACCTACGGCGATGCAGGAGTTAAGGGCATGAGGCAGAACGACACAAGGACGGCTTTGACAATACTATAAAAGTCCTTACATTCTCGAGGACCCCTCAATGCATGCACACCGGCTTCGCGCAACCTGCCACATCAGTTAGTGCCTAGTGGGCGGATTCACAAAGCGATTCGATCGGCTTTTTACCTCATCCTTAATTCCTCGTCTGCACGGTGGCACCACTCCACTCTTGGTGCTTTCTAGCTTCTGTTCTGTCATGCTATGATAGCCGCCGCCCGCGCCCGCGGCTGACAAAAACCCAATATTGCAGTGTGTGGTTGTAGCAGCAGCAACCTCACGTATGCGATATCAATTAGTGAAATGTACCACATCATCCCCACGCAGCCCTAGATACCTCGCCTGTCCAGATGCCCGACGTCTGTCGTGATTCGTTGTCACACGATGACCAAACCCCTTTGGAGCGCAGGGAATGGCTCGTACGGACGCATTCACCGCAGTTAAAATGATTTATTGGTAAAACAAATACCCACAGGTAAGGGTTACTAAACGACCGCAGACCTTTTGATACGACAATGGAAACCGCAAGACAATTTCTCTCAATGCATTGAGAATTCTGCGAAAAGGTTTGCGGATTGAGGCTGAGGCTGGCAAAAGGCATGCGTGCCCAAGTGAGATCTTCCAAGTTAGTGTCCACAAATTTAAAAAAAATGTATGTTGCGTAGTGTATCAAATTTATTAATAATAATTTAAGTCTGAGGCTAGAAAAGCAATTTCAAATCAAAATTTTTGTCACCTTAAAGACCTTGAAATCGACATGGGGCCAGGTGGCAGCGCACATACACAACTTTCGAGAATAATATAAAACAAAAATCAATCCACTTACGAGAAGTTTGGATAAGAGTGCTCTCTGAAAAGAGATCAATATCGTGTTGTCATGAGCATCATTCATATACACACAAATATTTTCCTAGTCACATAATGCGATTTAGAAATATTTCCGTACATCTGGCCACTGCTCCTTTCCGTTTCGATTACTAGGTTTTTTTGTCTTTTTGGAATTACTCCTCTGTTTTCCCGAAATTGCTTGCTATGATTTTAAATGTGTGAAATTGCGCAAAATCCTTTCCCTTGATTATATATCGCTGGTACAAATATAGTGTCTTTTCCGATGGTTCTAATGACTGTCATGTCAACGCTGCGACCCTGAAAAAGACACACGGGGGTGTTCGGGGTCGCTTATTTCGAGTCTGCATTCAAAATTTTAGAATACATGATGGCTTATCCAATATGGCGACAGAAAAAGGCAACCTTCATAGAATTTCCATAAAAATCCGCACTAGGGGGTTTTCGGGGTCACCAGTTCCGAATCTGCCATCAAAATTTCTAAATATGAGACCACTCCCACCCTATATAGTAAGTCAATAGGGAGGCGATGTAAACTGAAGAAAAATAAATTTATTAATACAGTGGAAAAATATGGGAAAACATTTGAGAAACCAAAATCAAAAAGCATTTGGAGTAAGAGAAAAAAATTGTTTTCCAATGACACAGCTCGGTGCAAATTAGCACTTCCGTTTGGCACCGACTCCAAAAACAATTATTTGCAACGTTTTAGTCCTTTAGTTTATATTTTTGCAGACGGTTTTTTTTGCAACATTTTATTTTTAACTTTTTAGTGCAGACCATTCTCGGGCTTTTTCATACTTGTAAACTAAAACTCTGAATCCTTAGACCCTTAGAATGGGGACCACTCTCGAGATATAACCTATTCAATAAAAAAAGAATCATTAAAATCGGTTTACAATCAGCGCAGGCATAGCGCAATATGCACAAATAAAACCAGTCGAATTGAGCACCTCCTCCTTTTTCACGATCCAAATCACGACGAGCAAAGTGCACATTCAAGGAGTGACCAACTCCTCTACGCATAGAGATGAGTGCTCATATCCCTAACCGCCACGGGAAGATCATTAATATATAAAATAAATAGCAGTGGTCCTAGCGCTGATCCCTGAGGTACACCACAGGTCAGGTATCGAAATTGACACACACAGCTTCCTGGTCATGCTGTCTACAGGAAGGAAAACTTTCAACTAATCTGATAGCTGAAAAAGAAAAATTAAAATAGTTTAATATTTTAAAAGCAGCCAATTGTGATGGACCGCATCGATGATCTCAGGGCCCCCGCGGACTGCAAACTAAACAAATGGACAATAGCTCTATCGAATCGGGCTGCATCCTCGCACGCTACTCAAATTAAACTGAGACCTGGGGCTTTGGGGGTTAGGTAGCATACCAGCTGGGACCACAGGTGGTAAATAGTGGTACACCCTGGAAGTGCCCAGGGCAGCTTTGAATACCGAATAAGAAGCTCCGAACCGGACACCCCTCAAGCGAAAGTGGAACAGCATACGCCGGGGGCTGCGTGACTATGGCGGAGCTTAGTAGATAGTATGTGAACTCCGGATAACTGGAAACCTTCGGTTTAAATTCAGCCTTAGTTTTGACAAGGTGGGTACTACCTCTGAAACGCCGATATCTGTGGCAAATGTGCTACACAACGAATTTTCGAGATCCTCATCGAACCAGTCAGGACCACATTTGTACACATTAGTTGTCCCTGATGCAAGAGGCAATCCTCCAGCCTTAGGTCGCCAAAGGCTGACACACTTCGGAGCGGCCATCATGGCGTCAATGGATGTGATAAATGCGGCTTCCCAGAACACTATAACGGTAACCTACCTGAAGGGTATTAATGTGGAAAGGTTTTATTATAATAAAAAAAACACTGTTTTGTTTCTGATGGGTGCTCTGGTGGGTCCTGCTTTACTAACATACACAGCTGTACTTGGTTTGAAATTTTGCGCGATTAGCATCGGCAGAAACAAAACTCAATACTTAGAAATGAGAGCATTATCCGTTTGAAAAGTTTGCATTTTTGCGCGCTTGCATTGCACGTCATACTGATTAAGCAGTCGTTCGATAGTTGGCAGGCTTTTTAATTGGAAGGAAATCGATCAGCCCATCATACTTTTTTATTGACTTAATTGGTTTCGTTGAGTGTGTACATTCACGTATATCTTCATACTTATTAAGCAACCGATATTAAGGGGGCCGATACATTGAAAGTGAGTTTTTTTAAAGAATTTTTTTGATAGGGAAGGAATAAGCGGATCGAGTTAATTTTTTTATTAGTTTACCACAAGAGCTTGTACATTATAAAACATTTTTTTTCGAGTGCCGGCGTTTCAAAATGGCGGCGAAGCCCGTGACGCAACAGCCCCCTCATATTTCAGTCGCTGCGTTCTCGCGGCGGTAATATTGGTCTGAAACAAAGGAGGAAGAAGAAATTGTTAAAAAACAGTTGTGGCTTCAATGTGAACCTAACTTTAAGACAAAAAAAATTTTTTTCCCCAAATGCGACTTGAATGAAAATTTTGCTTGTTTTTTTGGCTGAATTCGCAACCTCTACGGTCGGGGATTCGCGAAATCGGCTATAAATTTAGGTTCATCCAGTAGACAAGGGTCTTTTGAAGCTACGGTAAAATTTTCAGCGTAATTGAACCTTTCTTAATAAAGTTATCGTGCAGCGAGTAGTCGAAAATGTCGTTTCGAGGAATTTGAGTTCAAAGTTTGGGGAAGTGAAATGACGAATTCTCTACTTACATTTTAGTCGGCTATTCCTGCACCGTAGAGTTGTTCTTCCTCTTGTGCACGCAGCTGATTTACGGCAAAAGTTTTTTCTTTCCGAGCCGTTCTTGCTTCTTTTGAATCGAGAAATGTGTGCCGGTCTGCGCTCGTTACTCGAGAATAATTCGAAATATTTGTCTTCGATTAGAACAATAGCTGAGGAATTTGGGAATAATAGACGAAAAGCTAAGAGCGGGGCAGTCTGGAGCCGGGGCGATGGACAGCTTCTCACCCGCGCTACTTGACATCGCCGCTTCTGTGTGAGATTCCATGAGACCGGATTGAGATATCGGGAAACGCTCTTAGACACACGTTCTCAACACCTTATAGAATATATTCCCGACGAAAAAAAAAAAATTTTTTTTTTGATTTTACATGTATCGGCTTCTATGTGAGATTCCATGAGACCGGATTGAGATATCGGGAAACGCTCTTAGACACACGTTCTCAACACCTTATAGAATATATTCCCGACGAAAAAAAAAAAAAAATTTTTTTTTGATTTTACATGTATCGGCTTCTATGTGAGATTCCATGAGACCGGATTGAGATATCGGGAAACGCTCTTTAGACACACGTTCTCAACACCTTATAGAATATATTCCCGACGAAAAAAAAAAAAAAAATTTTTTTTGCTTTTACATGTATCGGCCCCCTTAAGCTGTCAGCCCATCAAGAGTCTGTAGTATGTTTGTATGCTTAAAAAGAGTATTTGCTGCATGTATATGTTGCGAAAAATTCGCGAAATTTATTATGCCGCATATCTCCCTCCCTTTGCTCCAAAAGAATTTCCTGAATTCCATTGACAGGCTGAATATAATGAGAAAAATGAGAAGGCCGATAGGCTCAGCGCTCTTGGAGGATTACCTTGAGAAATTACTTCCAATTACCGAAGTTGTTTTAATTAACCATCTCATTAAGGGAACTTAAGACGAAACTCCATTTTCCCGAAATAAGTCAACGGAACTGCGTGGGTATGGGCATAAAATGCAGCGGCCAAGTCCAATCAAGGAGTGTTCCCCTATAAACAATTGCGAACTCTCCGTGTCGCCCTGGCCCTCTTCAAAGGAACCATGGCATCCGGGCACCACCGCGTCTCAAGAATTCCAGTACTCTCCTACTGGGGGTATCCCAGCGGAAAATTAAGTTTATAAGAATTAACTTCCAATCAATCCTCGCCGACAAAGTTTCGCAAATACCTTAGCCCTCCCCTGCCGCAGTCAGCCGCCCTTGCCCTGCTGTGGAGGCTGTCCGAAAAATCTCAGCCGCGCTGTGCGCAGCAAAGCGATCATCACAAAGGAGCAGTATTTCTCGTTAAAATGGAAATCATAACCCTAAATGGGACATGGATATACCCGTGCGGGCGGAGGTAGGCGCTCTTTATCTCCACCGAGGGTGCTATTTGACGAGACGACAAAGTTATACACCTGGCCACCTCCGCATCGCCTCAGCCCCGCCGCCAGCCACCGGGAGAATAATTTTTATCACGTCATCTGTCTATTTTCGCAGGAGGCTTACGGTAATTTCATGGTATTGCGAATCTTAGGTTTTTCTTGTTATTTTTATTTGTCCTTGCTCCTGTTCAATTCGCCGTTCGACAAATATCCCGATTTCGTGCCTGTTTTGTGCAATAATCACCCCGACCCTTTCCCTTTCATTTCAAGGTGCTCTCGCGCCAGCACCCTGCAGCCGCCCCACCATACCTGGCTGGGTGTGAAGGTGAAGTTTAATAAGTTTCACAATTCATTCGTACACTTGGGTACATACGCAGCAGCCACTTCAGAACTTTCACAACTCAAATCCCTTTAGGAGATGAATTTCACGAGTTGGAAGGAAATCGTTTTTCTTTTGCTGCTTCTTTTTTGTGTTTACCGCCGTCCTGGTTCCTATACCGCCCCTATTGTGGGTACGCAGGGGTGGTGGGGTATTCTAGTATAACGGCAGAAAAAAAGGAACCATTCGTCGCTGGTGAAGGGATGGAAAGTCATTCAAGTTACGCGGTGATTTGATTCTCACTTAATCTTCGTTTCTTGTGAGACAGTTAATTCCAATGAATGAGAACTTTTATGATGGAGGCACAGGATGCGAGGGCGGAAGTGTTTGCTGCCTGGTATGGCACTGCCACCCCCAGCACCTTCAGCAGCTCCGGCACCCTCAAAGAAGAGACAGTAAGGTTTTCGTGGAAGAATAACTTTTTTTTTGCGCACCACCCTTCGCGAAATTCCTCCCCACAATACGATACCGCCATTTCCTCGCCCATCCCGGGCCGATGCTTGCTTACTTCGCGACCCCATTTTGATGGGAATTTGAAAAGATGATTTTCGGTGGATTAACTGAAACCTCTTAAAATCGCTTAAAGTAAATTATCACCTTGTGCGCGACGATGCCAAGGCTAGAGGCGTACAGGGGATGCCGCTGCTGGGAAAAGAAACAGGCCCTCCCGGTGTTGCGTTTTGGTTTCCTTGGTTTGGTTCGATTGGGTTGTTTTGGGTTGGCTTGGGGCACGACCGTAAAATTGAGTGAGTTTGTCCAAGTAAGGATTCAATCTCCCATCATCTGATGGCGGAGACTGAGAGAAGAATAAGATGGAAAAGGAGGAGGAAAAGGGAATAAATTGCCAATAAAACCTCAAGTGCAATATTAATCAACATGAGTCCGTCACCCTCTTACGACAGCTATAAAAAATCACAAAGTGACGTGTGCCACATCAAGTAGGTAGCGGCGGACTAGCTCCTTACAAACAAACTCAATTTTCGACGACTCCCCTCGGTCGCGTTGCAGAGACATTTAAGGAGACGCTCGTCCCGCAGGGGATGAAACCTGTCACAAAGCAAAATAATAAAATGAAATCAGCCAGGGAAAAGTAGCCCTCGCTCCCCGAAAAAACTTATTTGCTTTCGACGAGCAACAGCAGGAGCACAGCGGCTGGGGTCCTTGTAGAAGCAGCTACAAGACCGCATGGCAGCCCAAGCAAACTAGTGTAGTATCCTGCCGAGGTGGACCAGTCATGAGTCTAATAAAATCAGGGAGCATTAAACCATGAAAACCAGTAAACCGAAAAAACTACTTACGTGCATGCCATCCATCCCTCTTGCTGGTTAGACACGTAATACCTACGCAAAGATTCCGAGGGTTGCTGCTGGGTTGCCGGCCCACAAACGACAGAAGCTTTGCGGGCGGTCGTCTGCATAAAAATTCACTAGACGACCAGAGTAACACCCCCGAAAAATTGCATGTCTCCCCGAGTCAGTAAACAACCTTTAAGGAGGGGGCGGAAAACAATATTATCAATGTTGGTAATAAAAAAAGAAAAAAAAAGAAGAGAAAAATAAGGAAAGTGAACGACCCAAAACCCATGCCCCCTTATTTCCTGTCAAAGGAACTCAGTGACGGAGAACGGATGAGATCTCTGGCGCAGGATAGGTACCGGGGTATTTCGGGCTACGGGCCCGGTGCGGTATCTTCCATATAACCAATAACTTTCCAATTTATATTCACTTTCCGTTGCATTAATAAACGCAAGACGTAGCGTAGCGCGCGGCAGGACTACTATACGTACGTACATCACAGCCATACGCACGCACGCACGTACGCACCGCACCACACACTGCCTACTCGTCCGAGGGGTGGGCGACGTATGCCTGGCATATGGAGCACCAGCAAGGGGGAGGGCTTGATATGATATAACCACGCTCACGTTATGATCGTATACCATGCAGAATTGTGCGAACATCCCCCATAGATTCTCCCGGATTCCTGGCCACCGTCGCCACCACACCCCCCTATGCAACGAGGCTCATAAACGGATATCCTGGCTAATATCATTCTCTCTTCTGGGGAAGGGGTACAGGGATGAAGGGACGGCAAGTTCTACTGCATTAATTTTTTCCCTTCAATACCGAGACGATGAGCCTCTTCCTTACACTCAATCGCAAAAATTGCGCCAAAAAATTTGTATGATGCGTGCTACGCTTGGTTTCCTTCCACCACACACACCCCCCTGCGAGAAAACGCTCCAGGTGCGAATAGGGCGAATTTCAGGTAACCGACGTGTGTAGTTTTTGCTATCAAGCTTTACTGCGTTTTTATTCATGAAATTGTTATGGCTGCAATTCGGGATTCATAGAAAATAGCACTTTGGGTAGAAGGACGCCCTCCACCCTCTCTAGTCTCGTTTAAGCATAGAGCCTTGTGCTTGCACGTATATCGATTATGCAAAGTTCAGGCGGTCTCCTCACCTTCAACTAAAGAAAAGTTGGGAAAACGTACAAAAGGCGGCACACGTCTAACGAGTTAAAGAATTTCCCCGACAAAAAAAAAAACACACCACAAAATTGTCTCGGATGTTTTTCCCGTGAAATTCGGTGCCATACCGTTAAAAATCTCCTTGAGATGCTTTCCCGCCGCCTTCAGAGGTAAATACCGCCTTTTGTGGAGCATGCAACCGTGTCGGAGGTGTTAGCGATTAAAAGGATGTGACAGCGTTTTCCTACTTTTTATGATTAATCGTCGAGACCCTGAAAAACACGCGGGGAATGAGTCCCAAAAAGGTCACCCCCACCCTCCACTCCACCACATTCCGCAAGCTTTTGCGGTGGGACATAAAAACGGGCACATGTCGAGTGGAAATGAAGAAAAAAGATTTAGCGTTGAGCCAGCCAACTTTATAAATGAAATTAAATTGAGTGGAAGTGAATTCCTCATTTCTGTGCGAATATTTTACATTCGCGCTTCCCCGTCGCATCCCAAAAAACTACCCGGCGACCGGGCAATGGGGCGAGTGGGTGGGTGGGCCAGCAGGTGGACTGGATGACTACTGTTTGACCAGGGTATGGGCTCCAATGGGCGAGAGGGGAGCCGGCTACACCTATCCCACTGGTTGGCACATGCAAATACCTTTCCGCTCATGGCCGATTCTATTTCAGATTTAATTTTTGGCTGCGGGAGCAAAGTGATACTTTATGCGGCTCCATTCGTTTCTATCAGCGACTAGATTTATTTCGATGCTGCACTGCGGCAGCAATTGTTGCTGGAAAAACAATTTTTTTTGTTCTGCTTTATATTTATGATTTTTTGATTATTTTTTCTTTATGCGATTTTGGTCTCAGTGCTATTTTTAATTAAAATTTTGCTTAGGAGGCAGTTATGAAAAATATTTACCCTCAGAAAATGGAGTGTATGCTTTTGAAATAAATTTATTAACATGCTTCGACTGTGTCACACTTTTTGCTCGGCTTCGCGTATAAATGAACTGCTGGTGTATTTATAGACTCCTGGGGATAACAGAGGATCTACGAATGGTATTGCATAATTTTTCATTGCCAGACCACGTTCAAAATATTGTAAACGTGATGTACATTGCTTTTGGTGTTTGTAGAAAGCGGATTCCGATATTTTCAGTCAGAGGTTTTGCGTAATAAGATTTATTAAAAATACAATTGCATTTAGTTTTTTAGCTTAGTTTCTCATTGATTTAAAAAACGCAATTTAATTGTTTCACATTTAAGGGGGGCGATACCTTTAGAACGGGTGAAATCAGTCAATTTTAATGAATTTTTTTTTAAGGTGATACAATAATTGGATCATTTATTACTTTTGACATATTGTTAATACATTATTAAAGTGTACAAAAACATGAGTTTTTTTTTTTTGTTTACAAAATGGCGGCTCTGCAGAATATTTCCTCAAGCGTCTCCCGTGAGACATCGAAAACTGCAAACACTGTCAAAATGTTTCTATTTATCGGAAATAAAAGAGTTTTTCGTGGATTACTAACATATTAAAGGGAAGGATAAACCTATAAAATTGGTAGAATATCTTGTTTTATATCGTCGCCAAGTAAGAGAGTAAGTTATAAGACAAAAGAATACACAAACGTACTGTGCAAAGGCATTGCTCCGACCCAAACTCTCCGACTACCTCGTTAATGACGGTATGCGGGCTCTGACGTTTTTCCCAATAACTCCATTAATATTCAATATTTTGATTTGTGCTTTTGACAGTATACTATATTGTTAACTTATTATATATTCGAATTATGTAAAAAAAAAAATCGATTTTCTGAAAATTCTAAAGGTATCGCCCCCCTTGGGGCACCACAAGTGTGTCCGCCTGAAAAAAAGGTGATATTTGGGAATTTTTTTTAAAGAAAAGTACTGCATGGAATGTTTTAATGTTTTAAGGGCATATTTGTGGATATATAATAAATACATAATAAATATTTGGACCAAAAATTTCAACGAGTTATTCGCAATCTCCCAAGGCTCCAAAAAAAGAAGTCCCCGCAATGCTGCAGTGATAGCGGCCTTCACAGTACCGAAAATAAAAAAAAGTCAAAAATTTTATTAAACTAGATGGTATTGTTCGTACACTGACCCTCGATCAAAAAAATAAAATTGAAATTTAACATAATGGCGGAGTTTTCAAAAAAAGTTTCAAATTTTGCGGGAAAATTTGATGATTTTTGGCCAGCCAAAATTACATTTATTATTCGAACTGTGTTAGGAACCCCTAGGGGATGAACAGAACTCTAAAAAGTCGGGAAATATATGAAAATCAAAATTCTAAGACATGGCGGGTAATTTTTCATTCAATTCTATACCTTGTGAGGTTCTGTACATATCTCCGGGGTTTGTTAAATATACTCTAACACATAATGCACAAATTTTGTGCGACGCGGGGCGTGATATAACATGTGACAAATTTTCTTTTTACTAGTTTACACATATACACATATATATGTCACTACTATTCCTATCCTTCGTAGGACTTGTTTTTACCAACGATTATTGTATATGTATATTTCCATGATTTCTCAATGATTTGTCTATTTTGATTCGTGAGAATCGTCAACCAGTTTTGACTATACATATGTCTGTTTAATTTTTTCCACTTGAAATATCTTTATTGTACAAAACTCAAAGTTTGTCACATGTTATATCAGATGTCACGTGACGTTTTGAATTTTTGTGCATAATCGGCAAATCCGCTTGAAAACCCTAGAGGGATGTACAGAGCTCCACAAGGTCCAGAAATGGATGAAAAATTACCCGTCGCGTCTTATAATAAATTTTCACCAATTTTCCGGCTTTCTAGAGCACTGTCCACCCTAACTGATGTCTTCAGGGAAGTTCTCGAACCTGCTCTATAACATGGTGCAGTGAAAAGATTATGTAACGTGTCATGCAACGTGTCACATTCCTTTTTGGAATCTCCTTAAACTTTAATTTTTTTCATATGTATAGATTGGAATAGGACCATGTGAGAAGGGAGTTGCGGGGGGGAGTCTATGAATTTAAAGGTGTGAAGCCACCCGGGAATCATTAGGAATAAACTAGAAAACACCTTGGATGTGTGAAATGAAGTGGATGTCTTACAAACAACTTCTTATACATATGTATTTACATTTAAAAGTCGAGCACCCTTATTGAAAGACCCTTTGTTTTCAATGATCCAGATTTATTCCAAGATAGGCTGAAGCGCCTTGGTTGTGGTGTCAGCACCTGCTTTGAGGAGTTCTGGGGGGATTCTGTTGTTCTTAAGCCCTAAAACATCCTATAATATTTTTCTGTGTGTGTGGGGGGATTCTGATCTATTTGCTGGTGGAAATCCACTCTCCACCTTATCATTTAGTCCTGCGTTGATAGTAGCTGACCTTCTTTGTCTCTGTCAATGGCTCGTATTTTATTGTGTACCTGGAGTGAACATATAATTTTGTTTGGTTGCTTTTTGTACTTCTGTTGCTATGTGATCGTGGAATTTACGTTTGTCTCTTCTTGCCGATTTCTTTACTTCTTTTACTTTTTCGCGGTGGTTTTGTTTCAAGACACCCCCGTCTTAGGACTATTTTTTTTAATGGATCAGCTCCTACTAGTCCAATCACTGGTTATTTGACATCAAAAACACATACTGCTGTCATTAAATAAATATAAGTACATATTACGACTTTCCTTTAAAAAATAAAAGTTTTATTTTCTGCAGAAAGCAGTTAACAAATATATTATATTAAAAGTTTTAATTTGAATGATTTCTAAAAAATTGGTCGCCAAGTCTTTACAGCAAAAATTATGGATAATATCTAAGGCGTTTAATTTTAAAGTTCGAACTTTACATTTAGGTGGTTTTTAGTCACATGTATGGTTTGAGCTTGGCTCTTGTTACCGATTGGTATGGTTCTATATACTAACAAACCATTCACGGTCCAACCTAAACCTAAAATCAAAAAGTCTATTTTTCCATTGGTACAGTCAGAGGATAATATCTGTTATGAGTTGACACAGTTAAGTTTCACCATATGGACGTAAAAACAGCAAAGTTCGTTTACCCCATGCAACTGAATTTTTTCCCTCATATTTAATGCATGAACAATTTCATTTCAGGTGGGCAACTTTAATAAAAGCAAAATCACAGGGACTTAATTTCCACACAATAGTTTTCCAAAATATTTTATTCAAATCAAAGGCATTCTGGGGGATGGGGTGAAAGGGGATGGCCATTAATGCAACTGCTGGTGCTCATCACAGCTGGAATAATCTGCTGAGTCTGTGTCTGTAGAGAATGGGAAAATATTGACTGTTTCTACTGGTGTATCCCACCATCAACCATTTCACCTCCACGCCAACCATTCACCACTAGGCACTATGAGGGGCGTCTGTTCAAATCGCACAAAAGCAAAAATCTCTTCAAAATTGTGTTTCATTTGTAAATCAGATTAAAATTCATTTCACCCCAGAGTACCATATATTCACTATAAAACAAAAGCGGAAGCAAAACAAAGTAAAAGCAGTGGACTCTGGGCACACACCGTACCATTTATTCATTAGCTGTGCACACTCACATATGTGTGGGTTTGCTCGCTTCAAAAATTTGCATATGAAATGGCGAGAGGATTTCGAAAATATTCGGTCGTCTGGGGAATGCATAATAGGCACAGGTGAGAAAATCGCTCTATTATTAGTTGCCTGCAAATATACGGGACAGTGCGGTGCGGTCGCCGGTGCGGGGGCTTTAAGTCCTCATCACGGCTTAGCCTCACTATTCCCAGTCACGGACCAACACCTCTCCAAATATACTATATTATATATGCACTTAACACTATACAGTATACACCGGGCTCGTACCCCATAGGTGCGGAAAAAACAGGACGCAACACAAATCCCTGTCCATTAAAACTGTTTATTTTTGGGAGGTGATTAAGAGGAGTCCTCCGGTGATAAATGTTCCCGCCCGGTCCCCGCCAACACCCCTCGGTGAGTACTTTGGCCACGATATTGTTTTCGCACCGGTCGACAGATTTTCCTCGCATCCTTCATTTCGCTCATCATGCACTCCGCCACCGCATATCCTGGAATGATGTCGTTGTTGGAAAGCTCGTTAGAGGGACTTATAAGAAGATTTTGGGGGAGGTGGTGCCGCTGCTCCTGTTTGTTTGTTTCCGGTCCCTCGCGTGCTATGCAAATGCGCTTATTCAAATTTTCATAAATATATTCTGGCGCATTACACATGCAAGCCGGATTGTCTTGTTCGCATCCGCCGTATGCGTCACCCGGAAGGACTTGATTGCAATGATCCCATCAACTCTGCAACAGCAGAAGCAGCTTTTCCAGGTGGAGACGCCAGAGATTTTGCTGCTGCTGGCTATGGGAAAGAATTTAAGCGACTTAAAGTTACCCATGTGGGCGGGTACATGCAGACTATGGAGTTGCATGTAGTCAGTCACGTATCGGGCGAGGCGGCTACAAAATGCCACCTTGCTCGCCCTTAAATCCGTGAAATATTCAAAGTAATTAAACTATCACTGCAAATGCGCAATCCGCCCGAAATAAAATCGACAAAAGTTTGCTAAAAACTTTGTTAAGCACCTTCAACCCTTCTCATATACGTGCACACCCGGCTGGTGTGCTCACTGGCTCCGATAATGCAAGTAAGTAGGCGAAAGCACGTATAACAAAAATTACTTTTCACATTTGGTAAATTACACAAATCCGGAAAAGTTTATGATCCGCGTGCATACGAAAAACTTTCACTGCGTTTATCACGCCTGCTTGAGGGGATATAGGTACGAGCCCTTTTCGGGGTGGTGCAAAGGTGTTGCAGCTTAAAATCACCTTCGTGCCGTCTTATGGAAGATGTGATAATTCGAATAATGCGCTCAGGCAGCTGCAGTCGTGGAATACTAAAATTTGCAACTTTATTCCAATGGCAGAATCTCTGAGGATGTGACAACGTATACCCTCTACGTCTACCTTGCCTCTGCCTGAGTGGAATATTTGTTTGCATTGTTATGATAGGATAGGACGCACATGGTTTCAAAAAAATTTATGAGTGGAATGAATTTATAGAGTGAAAAAATATATTTTCTGTACCTAATAGACCAGGTTTGCATTATAGAGAAAAAAATGGGAATTTTTAAGATTTCTTTTGGGGGCGTTAATTTTTTTATGTGCAAAGATTGTAGTTGTCGTCGCTCGGTGGAAACTATTTCAGACTTAGAGCGTCTGATGTAAGAGCGTAGGTTCGTCAGAGTGTTTCTGAATTTCAAAGGATATCCATGAAATCGGGTCCTTTTATGTTTTGGGGGTCACTGTTTTCCAATATACTATCGAAATATGGCATGATAAATTTGGTCGATTTTTCGAAAAAATGGCAAATTTGCATCTTTTTGGGCAAAGAAATTGTTTTTCTCGCATTCTAACGATTGTAGTGTCAAACGAATGGGACTGCCCAACTAGCCCAAAACACAAAAAATTTGCAGCCAAAGCCTACCTAAACTGCCAGTTTTAGAGGTGAGAAACTGAAATCCCATTTTGTTACGAACCCTATAAATTGAGGCGCCGCAGCTCAGAAATTTCCCTCTGGCGTAATTGTTTTCATCCCGTTGTCCGAAGCCCTATCATGTATTCTATCTCAGGAGAAAATAGTGGGATCAGGTCGGTCGAATTCGGGAGTTGCGGTCTTTTTGGTGAACGAGGAACCAATTTTTGCAGTATTTCACACTTTAAAAAAAAATTACAGCCAAAGAACATCGGGTGCACAACAACACCTTGTACTTCTACCTTTACCTTCAAAGTAAATGCTTCTTTTTTATATACCATTTACTACCTTTGTATCTTCCATTTTAGGTTGACGTCAACAGTTAGGCGCAAGTATTTGGCTTCCCGTGTTGTTGTGCAATTTTCCTGGCTGGTGAATTATTTTTATGTTGGTGACATGCATTGACATGTGCAGATATACGGTTCGTTTATCTTTGCAGTAGCGAAGTAAAAAAAAGACTTCTTAAGTAAAACAAAAATACACGGCATGCCGGTGTAGAAAGAAAGAATAAAATTATATTGTCGTTTGCGATAGCTATTCCACTTTGCAGTACGCAGCAATACTCATGTAGGGGCTCTGTGGCTGCCAGCGATTTCTTTTCGATCAACTTTGTCTCGAATGTAATACTTCGGACTTCGAATTTTTCTTCAAATAAAGCCACTTTTAGAGTTTGTCGATAAATTCAACAGCTTATAGAAAAATAAAAAAATGAACCCCAAAGGATATTTTAAAACAAACCAACTCATACCTTAATTCTTGCATATGAGGTACAGAGAAAATTATTAAATAAAACTAAAAAGCAAAATGTTGTCCCTCCAACCTAAAATCACACATTTTTTTAAAGGTTCCAAAATTAGTTTCATCCAGCTTTACCGTACGTAGAAAATTAAAAATCTTTCCTGGGAATCGGACAATGTCTGCACGTTCCCTCATTTCTACATGAAGGTTACCCCGAGGAGGAATCTTGCCAGGGGCATTTATGCCCCAAAACAAAAATGTCCACAGCCATCTGATTAAAACTTTAATTAAGCGCCCTCCGTGTCCATACAAGAAAGGAAAAAATGTCTGTGCCCATGCTGTCCGGGACTGGTCTGGCCAGGGCTGTCCGGTTGACTAGCTGACTCCAGAAATATTTAATTAAACCCTGCCCCGTCCATTTCCGGCCATTTGAACTTATGACGTTGCCTTCATTGTCTTAGCATTGATCTCACGTCTCATCCAACACAGCACAAATGTCAACATATCCAGCGAGGCAGACCCCATCACGGTCCGTCCTCGACCACCCCCGCAGCCCCCGAAGCCCACCGTCGGCCAACGGGGGCGAAAAAAAAAGAAAAACGTAGAAGGATCCTTTTTGTAGGACAACTGGCCATTTTCTCGAGTAGAACGACTGCCAGATATAAATTTTGTCAGATGTGACAAGTCCTCAAAAAATTATCCCATGAACTGGTCTTCCTCTTACGTGTTTCCTTTCCGTTCTGACTTATTTTTATCGTTGCCGGCAACTTCCTGTCGGTTGGTCAGACAGTACGAAAGTATCTGATAACATTTATATTCACGTAGTTGTATGGGGGGATATGCCCGGGACCCATTATTGTGTCCAGGGAGTGCGGCGCGGCGCGGTATCAGCCGGAGATGCACAAGATAAAGGGATGAAGCGTCTTCCAGCCATTGTGTGTCACAGAGAGAGATCATGGACCATCACACTAAGTCAAGTTTACACTTAGCCATTTGTTACGTACGGATGGGCAAAAGGGTTGATTTTTCGGTCACACAATTCAAATAAATTTCCCAGTGGACATCTCTTGAATGATTACACTTGGCTGAAGGGATGAAATTCTATTTCATGGCGTCTGCCTTTTAAGGTAATGACCGCATTGTTGTTTTATGGCTTTAAGGGCCGAACTACTTTTGCCGGACGGGGGCTTCCACGAGGACGCTCTATATGCCGTTCGATAGAGGGACAGCGGTGCGGGTGACGGTCACCGGACCAGTTAATCAGAACGATGATCCAGGCGTCTAGGGGGAATTAATTACGGCTCAACAGGCATAGTTGCAGTAAACCGTGGTGGTCACCGGATCAATAGTTGGGGTGGTGCAGTACCCATCTTGAGGCTGTGGTTTCCGGGAGACTTAGACATCTTGAAGATATTGATTTCCGGAAACTGATAGTCGGATGCGTGTAATATAGCACAGTTGTGGCCTACCGCACCTGTGTACACTACAAAATTTGTGTGTGCTGCCGGTATAACCAAGCCATATTACCACTGTCCAGCAAGGCATAAAGCCTTACAATTGGTTCAAGGCAATTTAGTTAATTTAAGGCTGCTAGTGGTGCCAAATGAGATCCCACGAAGCCTAAGAGTGAAACATGAAATAATTGCATTTCTTTTTTATTTCAAGAAGAATTTGTTTGGCAAGATATCGCAATAATCGAAGTCTGTATTTCGCCGACTTGCCTCGTTCTGGAAATTTTTTCATTAAGTTTAATAACAGCGTTGCCAAAATGACTAGGCTTCTAAATGAAAATGGGGTATATTTGCATTTTTACATTTCATGTGATTTTAATTTAATTTATTTCCTGCCTATTCCACCCCTAATTAGGTATTTGGTACACCTGGGCGTTAGCAGATTAAAATTTTAATTGACAAAATATTTTCCAGGTAATTGACTAAAAATTGATTCCATTAATATTTCAATCGACGAAAGATCGATTGACATTACCAACTAAAATTTGAACGTTTCAAATAGTGGTAGCATACACAATTAAAAATATCATGTCATTTGCTATTCAACTAAAAATCTCATCGATATGCTGCAACTGATTGAAAATTTAATAAACTTAGCAAGCAATCGACCCAATTGCAAATTTAATTAACTATTATTTCGATTGGTGGCTTGCTCGACTGAAAATGTAGACAATTGTGAAATCTCTCGGCAATTGGAATGTTGTTCACAGGAAAAAATACATGCCTAGTATTCACACCACCGTCAAAATATTTGGAAAAATTCCTTTTTTCTATAATCACCGTTATTCTATACACCCATGCCTAAGAGTACACTATTGGGTTCCATGTGATGTTTACTTTTAGTTCTAGGTTATAACTAGATTGTTTACACAATTAATGGTTGCTTGCACGTGGATATTATTTCTAGCTATGTAATTCGAACTGACATGACCTAACAGTATCATTTGGTCCTTGTCAATGAGTGGGTAAAAATTCTCTTGAATACGAATATTTATATTTCCCAAAGAAAACGTCCATAGCAACGCACAGAGATGGATATAACCGCATCAGTATCTAATTACATACAGCAATTTTATGGTTGGTTCCGGAGTTTTTGGGGTCGGAGAACACGAATTTCTCAAAATCGGAAAAATCCGAAGTGGCCTTGAGGGTCATTTTCAAGGTTAAAGGGTCAAACTTTCACAAATAGTACGATGTACTACAATTTCAAAGTAACTTGGTATCAACGGGGTTTTCAGGTAGATGATTACGAATTAAAGGTAAACAAAATGGCAGCTTTAAACTAGCGGCCGGAAATGTGTAAAGTGCTCCAATTGCCACGAAACTTATACCTGCACCAATTGGAGACCATTTAACCTTGAACATATCCCTCAAGGCCGATATTTCCGGATTTTGCGAAATTCGCCAAGTATAAAATTGCTGTATATAATTATTGGGAAATGATCCCTTTTTGAGCTGGTTTGCCTGGACTTTATATTAATATTTGAGTACAATATTTATACTAGAAAAAATTAAAACATGGCAAAACGAGGGAAAAAGGGCGGCATGGCAAGGAAGGCACTATAAGAGAGAGCGCAAAAAAAAATAAAAAAAGTGGGTGTTTCTTTTTAAAAGCTGTAACTTATACTTTCAATTGGCAAATGGTCACAGACAATTTTGAAGACAGAAAACGGAGTGTACGGCCGAAAATAACAAACTTCTGTAAAGACTGCTTTATTGCTGTTGCGGCAAAAAAAATACTGCTCCACATATCACATGTAAACTTAACAAAAGCAGGGAATAAATGTATCCGTTTCTACTGTTGGAAAGCATTTATTAGCTGAAGGGTTTCAAAATGGCAGTAGAAAATCCTTTTCTGAAGACAGATGCATCAAAACCGGACCATAGAAATGTACTAGGAAAATCTAATCCAAAATCTATAACCTTCGCGAGATTTCCCATAGTTGCACTTCATGTTTATTGGTTTTAGTAAATCCTTCCATCGAATTAATCACCAAATATTAATTTAAAAGTTAACTACATCTGGATTTTTCTTAATGTTAACCAATTGGATCCGTTCATATTTGTCTGGTCGAACTCAGCGTGTTTCTTTTCGGGAATTTTTTTCTAATGTGATACAAATAAATTTACTCACCGGATAGAGCTCACGGCGGTAGAAGGAGAAGAAAAAAGAAGAGTTCATACCTGGAAAGAAGCAATACAAATTTTTTCCTGTTCCCATTTTATTATACTTGAGTATGTGCTTTACTTACCTTACAATTGAAACCACGGGGAAACAAACGTAGCTATTAAGGCGGATTAGTAGTTAGTTAAGTTAGTAATGAAATCTTTTCTGTTTATTACTTAGGTTTAAAAAAAACAATATTAGTTTTAATAATAGCGTATTTGTATTATTCAATTCCTTTTTCGTTCTTCTCTTCTTTATTTATCTTTACCGTATTTATGTTTCTTCAATAGTGTTGCTTCAATTCTCTTGGCGAACATAGAATTAGATTTAAGTATGGCACGAAGGAACTTAAACTAAATAGGTTTTTTTAAATTGTCATTAACAATCCGCATAGTAGAATATTGAATAGGAATATTAAATAAAATTTCTTAATTGGTTGAATAGATAAAAAAACCTCTGTTTTCTTTTTTCTCTTTTACCCCCTTACCATATTATCAGCACTTCCGACGCCAAACGTCACAACTTGACACCTTAGAGCAATGACGAAATGCCTAAAACTAATTTTGCCATGGACTGTTTACAAGGATGAATTGATTCTTCATTCAACCCTGGTTTCATCATTTAACATATCTGTTCTCTTTTGCTCCCTTAAAAATCATGATTTTTTCAGCGTTCCACTTCACTGCCAATGTCAATGTCAATGTTCCGTGGTTTCAATTGGATCTATGATTTTACTTATTTTGATATATCGAAAATATTATTATTACAGGAAGAGTTGACACAAATTCGCGAAGACTATTGGGAGAATTTACTGAACAGGATGCCAGGAATCAAAGCGGGGTCATTAGAATTTCAAGAGTGCAACTAAATTTCATAAAATAATTTTTACATGCGCTGAAAGGGTTAGTAAAGAATTATAATACTTTCTGGTGGACTGTTTTATTTGCAAACGGATTTCATGGGTAACGGCAGAGACGAGTATGTTTTAATCGCTACTTAAATTCCAAAGGAGCCCGGATGCAGCCGAACAAAGTTCCAGCTTAACCCGCACCCCATACTAATTTGTGAGGCGGATGGGTTCCGCATAAGATTTCTTCGTTCCTATTATAAATTCACCTTCTTGAGTGCATATCTTAATTGAATCCCGGAAAATCTTCATCTGATCCTGAGCACATTAAAATGCATCACAAATTTCGTCCTTATCCGGAAGTTGAATGCTGCATCTCAAGTTAACTCTAGCTAGCGAGCTGGGGATAAGTAACTTTGCCTTTTTACGGTTGGAGCTCCGTATTGCTATCTCCCTATGCTTTGTGGAAGAGAGTGATGGGGGGGAGTTCATGGCGCCAAATAGTTGTGCATGTGTGAGCACCTGTGAGATACGAACCTCTGATAGAGATTAATTCATGCACCGCAGCGGGAGAAGACTTGAAATTAATTTCTGTCGAAATTATGAAGACGCAGAGACAACTCCCTGGGCGCGTATAAATTTTCGCAAGCTCGCACAGTTTCGAAACACGAATTTCGGAATTGGTGTGCTGGGAAGAAGGTGTGCCGCACCTTTCGAGTGCGGGCACATTGTTAAACGAGCACACGACGGAGGTGGTGGTGGCGCCATATTTGCATAGACCGTCTGCCCATACCCCCCTTACACCCACAAAATCAGCACGGTAACAGTACCTACAACCCATTCCTCCAAGACCAGTGCCTAGGCGATGCGTGAAATTTATAGCGAACAAATGCGAATAAATTTCGGTTTAATTGAAAATTTCATCTAAACACTTACACATGCTAATTAAAGCAATTAGAAAGTTGTTTGCTGATAAATTCCGCATTTTTGCGCAAACCCCACATAGGGGCACGACAAAGTTTCCGCCCGATATCGGTTTACCGGCGTTAGGCACTTTGTAGTGATGGGGCTCCGATAAGGGCGGTGCGTCGCGTCGTCAGGAGAGGTCTAATTAATTCAAAATTATCATTAAAGCAACCCATTAAGTGCCTAGCCAGTACCTTTTGGGGCCGGGCACACCTATACGGCCGCTCTGCATCGGCTAAGATTTATCTGGCTAATTAACATTTCCGAGGAAACGTTTAAATCCTCAAAGGATCTCCGGAAACTACGCCGAAACACCCGAGCAGGGCCGGCGATAAAATCAATTGATGGCCGCCCCTCGGATCGGCGCGGAGAGGTGGCTTTTTGTTCTAAATAAATAAATCGCGCTGACTAATGAACGAGTTAGTGTGACGCGCGGATTTTAATTATGTAGCGGCGCCCGGACCCGAAATTCATTTGGAAGCTGTTTATGCATGATGCCCGCCGAGTGATGTTGCGAAGAGTCAGGTGGTCCGGGATTTAGTTAAGGCCGCCCATTGACATTCCCCATTCAACGAAATTACCACGGGTCATCCCTCTGATAGATTTACCTTCGTGGCAGCTCCAGCCACCAACTCACGAGCAGGGCTAGAGTGTAGAAGCCACCCGGTGTGCCGGGTGCCCGCAGGGCTCGCAAGGACGTTTTAATCAGAAGCAATATTGGGCGCATTGATTTCCCGTCCAAAATTTAGAACTGAGCATATTAACAGCGTTTTAATTAATATCAAATAATCGTTTCATTAAGTCGCCGGGAACGCAGGTGTCGCAGGCAGGAATTCGCCGGGCTCTTGCTTCAAATGTAATTAATTGTCCTTATTAAGCCTTACAATGACTCGTTTAATATCCGGCCTATAATAATGTCGTAATTCTCGTGAATTATGCAAATGAGGGTTTGTTGCATTTATGCGCCGAGTTATTGTTGAAATTTTACATAAAATTAATTAACACGAGAGTATCGACTCCTGCCAGCCCGGATCACATGCGGTTTATATTTTTATGGAATATTCAGGATGTGGCGGAGGCGGTGGCAGCGGCTACCAGGAACTGAGTGCAGTCAGGTGGATAAAGGGCGGCATTACATTAATGGGGTTAAATCCCGAAAAACAATTTCACCGTGAGAGTGTGTGGCGAACTTGTCCCTTAAGGGGGCTTAAACCGATGTAATTATTTTTGTTGTATTTTTTGCCTCATTTTGGGAAAACTTTTAATGGTTGGACTTTACTAATATGAACAGGAGGCTTCAGGACCTTTATTCCAGTTTATGGGGTAGGGTGCTATAACGTCGAACCTCTTTAATGAAAAATATATTCTTTCACCTGTGTTTTATTTTATTCCCTTCCAAAAATGCATGTTGGTCGTTTAAGAGAGACCATAATTAAAAAACACAACTCTCAACCATTTCACTGAAATTGTTTGTCAACTTTTCTCTTTTAAATTTGTCCATCGAAGAGACCAGGAGACATACAGTGCAATCACGGGGGCTTATAGCCCTTGACGTTGTAAAATGTTTTTATCTTTTTCACAATTTAGTTTTGTGCTAAAAAATCTTTTTTATCTGTTATGAACACAACGTTTCTCTTTGGGTGTAAATATGCTTTTGAAATATCTGGCAGTCGGTGGTCTCACGATAAAATGGTTGGTCGTTCCCATGATTGCGGCCGAAAAACATATGGATAAAAAAATAGTTAAAAGAAACTATTAAAACACGCTTTTGTAGTAATGTGTAGTAAAGTGTAAAAAATTATTTTTAAATATTAGGATTTTGTTCAACATCGATATGAAGTCCCCCAACTTGATATAATTTAACTTTTTTAATAAAAAAAAATTAACTTCAATGTAAAAAAAAAGCGTTGGGTACTTGATATAAATTTTTATGAATTTTTCATCACTAGCTATTTGTAAAAGTCGAGTTATTATAAAAGTACCTTACTTCATTTTCACGGTTAAACACTTTTTTTCACTATTTCTAAATGCTTATCTATTTTCGTTATTCAGATATTATTAGACTTTATTCGACAGTATTAGTAAATATATTATCCTTCATCTATTCTCTCTAATGCAGCCCTCTCCTGTATGGCCCAGCGGAGTGAGCGTGGTCTTTTATTTGGAATTTTTAATGGCAGATTCGAAATCAGTGACACCAGAAATCCCCTAGTGGGATTTATAGTAATCTCTTGAAGTTTAACTTTTTTGGTGGCCATATTAGTTCAGCCATTTTGAATTTGGGAATTTTGAAGGCGGATTTGAAATGAGTGACCCCAAAAACCTCTTAGCTCGCATCTTCAGGACAATCTCTTGTAGTTCATCTTATTCGGTCAGTACATTAGATCCGTAATCTAGAAATCCAAAATTTCATGAGATTGTACTATTGTCATGGGTTTTTAATATGTGTGCAAAATTTCAAATTATGCAAACGTCTGGAAGTGGGTTTGAAAGATTATGTTACATACATTCAAGTCAAGTTGATATAAATCGTGTAAAAAGTGAAACAATGATAAAACAGGGCTGCTTAAATACGATTCCGAATTTCAATGATCGTCTTAGATACATAAGTTCAAAAGGGTGTGGCTTAAAAGTAGCCCCTCTACCCTTCCCCATATTTCCTCTTCCCTGTCTCTTTATCCAAGCAATCTTAAAATATGAAAATATTGTAAAAAAAATTTAGAGATTTCAAAATGATACTTTAAATGGCACAGTTTAGCTGTTTTAAGAATCTAAATGGTATCCTGTGAAAAGGGTAATATTAAAAATTACGAGTTCGCGACCACCCTAAATACAAATTCCAAAATAAAAAATAAAAACCGGACAAGTGCGTATCGTACACGCATCAACTTAGGGTTCCGTAACATGTACCAAGTATCTAGAGTTATTTTTTCTTTCGGCAGGATTGTAAAAATAATTACAATTCACCCTCATTGAAATTGAATTCACAGAATGGGCGAGCGAGCGTTTTACTAAATGAAATGAAGCCAATTTTAAGTCTAAGTAATGCAATTTTTTGTGGAATAATTATTTAGTAGATTGAAGCTATTGAAAACTGACAAGATAATTGCGGATATCTAAAAAAAATTGTTAACGTATTTTTTTAAAAATAGTTTTCGATTAAAGCATTTATAAAGTGGTAACATATTTTTCAGATTTTTTAGTGACATTGCTGGAAAATAAGGGGGAGGGGGCACATTATTTTATATATATACTTTAGGAGCCTATATCGTGCGAACTATACATCTAAGGTCTCTTAAGAACCTATATTGCATTTTTATTGCATTGCTGTCCAACGATATCCTAAACAGTAGAGTACACGAAAAAAAATTTCCTCCCTCCGTTCTATGTTTACTAACTAATTACATAACTAAGTGTAGGTTTATACAAGACACGTGCATGTAAAATTTCATCCGAACCGATGGAAATAATAATAACTCCTGCGACGTACGGACAGACAGACCGACATGACGAATTTATAAGGGTTCTGTTTCTGCCATTTGGCTACGGAACCCTAAAAACCGATCCCGCATTGAACTCATGAATTTAAATCCTTTAGTGATCTCATGGCAGATAAAAGTTTCTGCGTCGATATGTAATTGTTGATTCGTAAAAATGTGTACGACTAAAGAAGACGTTGAAGAAACAGGAATACGCGCTGCGGTGATGACCTTTGACAGGAAGTGGCACATATAATTTTAATTTTTGCTGTCCGTGGTCAATGTAAATGATGGGAGTTGATGAATTGACATTGTTTAATTTGCCGGAACGAAATGTTTAAACATTTTTCAACTTTTCCACGCTTCAACCTCACCGTCGTCCGTCGGCTATGGGATCGCTTACATAAGAAAGCATGGAGCAGCTTTTAAAAAAGTTTCGACCAAGAAAGATTGGTTCAGCGATTCATGCACAGAGCAAGCAAAACAATAGACGGTAAGTTGCTGAACTATTTTCCATGATACACATTTGAATAAGTTTTACAAGTGTTTGCTAATGGGTCTGTTTTATTTTAGGTGTGACTTGTTTTCAGATTCATCGTAGCACATCACCATGACATGACCATCGACGACGTAGATCGTTTGTAATAAAAATTATTGTTCTATGACTTCGTTTTACGTAATTATTTGAGATTTGTTTTATTTTTTATTTTTTTTTCTACCCAGTTTTCTAGGATATTGAATTTGTTATACCGCTGTTCTTAAATGTCAATTTTTCAGTCAAGAGCGAGGGAGTAAACACTACTTTTTGCTCCATAACGTCAACTTAAGCGGGTGAAATTATTTAGGCATATTCAATTTGCTGTGATTAATTGCGCGCAACGAATCTGTTAGGCTAATTTATAAAAAGTGACATTTACATTACAGGGACAAACAGGGAAACAAATGGGGAGACAGGGTAACACCAGAGTTCAATGGAGAGTAATTTCTCTAAGCTTGCCTGCCAAAACTCCAGCCGATTTTATCCACGTCCAATATTTTTCCCAAACAGATATTTATACCCCATTTTTCCCTTTTAGAGGTTAATTTTCGAAAAATCTTTTCTTAACCCCTTGGGTACATTTGACGTCTGAGACACGTAATGTAATTGTTTGCCCAGTTTTGTTTTGTTTTTACTAATTTATTTTTGTTTTGCAATTCTAATTACCCGAAGTCATCTTAATACTACATATGTCACTAATATTTTAGAAATTAATGAATTCTTACTGCTTTTACACACTACTCCAAGCAACCCAAAATTAAATCCGTTCCACATGCAAATATTTTCTCAAATAAATCCGTACCCAAGGGGTTAATGCACCTCTACACTCTCCAAAGAACATATCTTCTATAGATACGTAGGTCTGATCTGGTAAGCTGGCCTGCTAGATCACGTGATCTTACTTCGCCAGATTTCTATGTATTGCAGAATAGTATTCATAGATTCTCAGTAGGAGAAATAGAAAAACTGTTATGTTCCCGAAAACAAAACGATTTATTCTACTTGAGCTGCTGATGCTGTTAAGATTTTTTTTTTGTTTTATAGAAATGGCAAAACATTACACTACACCCATGAACATACTGAAGAATTGGACACACACACATTCTGAAGGACCACACAAGTAAATCACACACACTCGCTACCACACACTAATTACACACCTGTGTAATGTACTCACCAAGTTCACCACATACTTGTTGCTCATTCATATATACTTACACATTCACCTGGATACAGTCACTCATAATTACACACTCACGTGGATTCACCTGCGAAGCAATATGCTTGCATGCACTACATGGACACAACACCTGCCGTATAAGTCATCCAAACACTGCGCAGGTATATGTACGCGTCACACAGTAAATACACATACACACACAGGACCCGAGTTAATTATAAGTGCAATTTTATAATTTGGGCGTTCATTAATTTGAATTATTGTACATTTTTAAGATAATTTTCCAATGTTTACCAATCGAAAGTAAAATTGTAATTAATTAATTTTATTGAATACTTCCCCATTTTTCTAAATATTTGTAATATTATAATAGCATGAATACATATACATAATTGAATTAGCTACAGCATGCTTTGTAGAGAAGTAGCCGTAGTTGGTTATATTTTTCTCACTTCTAAATTGCTCAGTAACAGCTTACTTGTAAACGTACCCAATACGCTACATGATTCTTAATTTTCTTTTACAAAAGGAACATTAAATATGCCTGGCTGCTTCACCTGTGCCGAAAAATAAATAAAGAAAAAAGAGAAGAGAAAAGGGAAAGGGGTTCCTATAATAATAAATAATTATATAGGTAAATAGAATTCCTCAGATATTTATAACCTTTCCCAATTAAAACACTTATCCGGTCATTAGACCAATTGCTGTATCAGGGCATCACCTTACTCCATTTAGTAGTTCCGGTAGGGGAGTTGTAGAAGCAAGGCTTTAAAAGCGCCCGCAAAGACGCGAGTCTCTCTCTCTCGCCCAATCAGTCAGGCAAAAGTTAATATAAGAAAAGGAGGAAAAGGTTATAAAAAGAAAAGTGAATTTAAGCAAAAGGGGATACTATTTACAACAAAAAGGAAGAATCAGAAAATAAGAAGAACCCAGGAAAAGGAAGAAATAAGAGAACCACGGCGTGGCAGCAGAAGAAGCCAGGAATACCTAACATATTTTGAGTTAAGTACCTATGCAATCCATTCAATATTTAATTTGGTTCGAGTATATTGTGGCGTGCTGGGTATGGTTGAATTTTTTTTTTGTACACGTCGTGTCATTGTAGGCATATATATCATATATATATATATATTTAAAAAGCTTAAAATTAGTTAAAACCGTCATGGCTTGTGATGTATAACTTTTGAATTATACGCCCAAATAAACCTATTCGAAAACATAAGCCTACGGATTTGTGCATATATCAAGAATAGCCGGTTAGAAAACCACGTGGCGCCCTTATATTCTCAGATTTTCTTCTTTCTTCGAAGTATATTCTTTGGTTAGAACCTGGCCCTTTCTCCCTAGCTAGCCTAAAATTCATATACATGGGGTACATAACAAAACATTCAATTTCGTCGATGACAGAGCCATCTACCATGAATCGAAAAAAATGTTTCAGAGAAATTCTATGTAGTTTTAGCCGTAGTCTTCAAATCTGCAATAAAAAATAGAAGTTTATATATTGATTTCAATTCACTCCCCGGGGGGACTAATGTCCTTCCCTCGCGGAATTATTAAGTTTTGATTATGGAAATTTTTTTCGTAGAGTGCTTATTTTTCGAGATATTTGAAAGTGTCAGGTTAAAAACCTCACTCTGTATAGTGTACTCGTATATATCAAAACGCGGGTTTATTTTATTTATTTTAAATGTTTCGCATGTTCCTAGGCCTAGGCGCTCGTGGTATTATTTATGTATTTTTTATGTTGTATGTGTTTCAAATTTCATGCAAGGTTTATGTGTATACATTCCGTGACACATGATTGACCTCACCCTCAGTTTCTCAAGTTTACAGACAAATAATTATTTCTGAGAAGTCTGACCATAATTAACTATTAACGTCGGAAATTCCTAATTACTGTATGCAACAATTCTCCGTATTCGATGCGTTGTGCATTACCTGTAGTACCTGTTTTAATTCTTTCTTGAATTCATTTAATTCAATCAATTTATTTCTAGTTCTTTTAGCTACAAGATTATGAGATTATCCCTGATCCCTTCTGGATGACTTGGGACGATACGTGCGTTGGACGCAATATTTTGTTCGTAGATGAGGTTCTTCGGCAAACATTTGGTAACACCAAAAATAATTCCGATCGGATAGTAAGATACAATTTCTTTCGTATTCGTAAAGTAGCGGGCTTGCTACGACGGATCTTGGAATAGGCCTGTAAATATATCTATATCGTAAGGCTTGGCGCCGATTCCAAAAGCAATTATTTTCAACTTTTTATTGCTTTAAATTTTAATTTTTATTTTGAACTTTTTAGCGCTTAATATTTTATTTTCATTCGAACTACACCTTTGTGCCACGTTTATTTAAAATCGGTTAACGAAAAGTGGGTGAAATTCAATAAACGGTATTCATTTTTTAATTTTGCACGCTTAAAGGTGGAATATTTTCTTCAAAGTGAAATGGGACCACCACCAAGATATAGCCTATTAAATAAAAGAAGAATCAATAAAATCGGTTCACAATCGGCGATGACATCGCTTAACATACACAAAAAAAAACGAGTTGAGTATCTCTTCTTTTTGTTTAAGTCGGTTAATAATATAAATACAAAATTTAATAAAAATATTAAGTGTTTCCTATGCCTTAAGGAAAAATTAAAAATTGGCGGAATAACAATTTTTTTATTTATTATTGGCTGTCGATGCTAATGTTTTCTAAACACCTCAAGCAAAACATCATGCAAAATATTTTTGAGTATCAATTTTCGAACATTGTTTTTTTTTTCAAATTTCGCTCCGCATGTATCCCGTTATGAAAAAGAAAACCAATGAACAGCTAACTTTTCCAGCAGTTTAGACCTTGAGATTTTGTTCTTGTAGCTTAAAACGTGAATAAAGATTATGAATATTCAAATTTAAACAATGTCTAAAAGATGAATTACAGGCGGAAGGTTTAATTCATTTTTGGTTTGTTTAATAATATTTCTTATAAGCAGCAGAGGACGCCTTTTTATGTATATAAAATTGTTATTATAATATATTTTTTAGGAAAAACAATTTGAAATATTGTCCAGGTGCACTATAAAATGTATAAGGCTTAAGAAAGTCGAGCAGTCTTCTAAAACGTATTTGCTCTCCTTTGAAATTTTCCCAGCTTGCCAACAATATTGCAACCCGCCTCCTTCCATCCACCCGTATTAGATCCCTAAAGCCGCCGGCTTTACACAGAGGAAGCGATATGGTGATGAAAATTTTCTGTTCATGTTCTGAAAATGGGTTAACAAAGATCTATGCCCGTTTTTATCTAAACGAAAACTGCTATGGCCTGCTCTTGTTTTTATCCATTTCCCCCCGAAAAGCTATGGCATCCCTGGGAACTCTTTCATCCCCCTATACCCACCGCTTTTCTGCCACCTTCTCTCTTAGCGAGATAACCTCGCTCCTGTTCCGGATTGAGTGCATCCAACGATGCTAATGCAGAACGAGGTGGTACTCGGTTGTTAGCCCAGTTTTGTTATGTGCCACGCCGGGTATGGGAAGGGATTTCCTTCAAGTTACAATCTGGCATTGGTCCAGATCCTGGCGCACCACCATCGAGGACACTGCTGCTGCCTTCTTATTCTTCTCCATCTTCAGCCACTGTCCGGAACTCAACGGTCCTTTAGCCGGCCTCCACTCCCCCGAAAAGGGTTGCACACATATTAGGAATTCTCGCAAATCGCCTGGTCGCACCTCCACTTCCCCCCACCACTAGAATTTTTATCAGACGCTACCGGACCGATTGTGTGGGAGCATAAGATATTTCCATGATAATTTCGAAAGATTGCAATGAATTTCGGAGAGCATAAGGATATGCGGGATTGAGGTATTTAACCCCCACACTCTCGGGAGCGGCCAGCCACTGTCACCGGGATCAATTCCTTGCTTGTAATTTGTAAGATGGAACACGAGGCCACGGTCTGGCGGTGGGTGGTCAATGTATCTTTTCCCCAATGCATACCACGGTCTTTGTTCTCCCCCCTTCTTTTGGAAAATTCTTCACAATGTGGGTCACTGAGTAATTAACGCTGATGCAGGAATGGGAGGTTTTAGATCTTGTCTGACAATGAGGCCAATTTTTTTTCGGAGGATTTTCCAGGAATTCGACTTGAGACTGCAGCAATTGTAGTTTGGGATTAGCACAGGAAAGACATATGAGGGATTCCGCTGGTGACCGACTGCGAGGTTTAAAGAATTTATGCTCTTCGATTTTCTTTTGGGTTTAGTTTCTTTTTAAAGAAATATTTTCAGTTTGTATTTATGAACATTGACACGCAGACAGTATTTCACATGTTTTCACTATCGTATGATAGCGGAATAATTGGCTACTGGGGACAAACATACTTCACAAAATGACTCAATTTAATGATACATATTTTCCAAGGTTGCATACAATTTTCAAGGAAGAAAAATATTTATTGAAGGAACGTAAAAAAGGACAATCTGCGGACAAAGTCCTAATGAAAATTTTCTTTCTGGATTTTGTTTATATGGGCAGTAGAAAAATTCCCTCAAAAGTTCGAAGCGAAATCGTGGCGGCGTTGCACATGCGCGAAGCTAAAGGGTCTCGAAAATAGTATTTTCTTGATTATCCGTATTTTTTTGGATTTACGTGAACTTTTGTTATTATAAAATTTATTCTTCATCAAAATCCAATTGGAGGTTTTCGGCGTCGCAGATCTCGAGTTTGCATTCAAAATTTTGGAATTCAAGATGTCGGATCCAATATGGCGACCGAAAAGTTAAACTTCAAGGGATTTCCCTGAAAATCCTAGAAAGAACTAGGGAATTTTCGGGATCACTGATTTCGAATCTGCTATTCAAATTTCCAAATATGAGAACACCCCCATCCCGCTGGGAGATATAGGAGAGGGGGTGCAATAAGGGTGTAGTGTAAAATGAAGAAAACTAAATTAAATAATACTGTTGGAAAATATCTAAAAGATGTGCAAAACGCAAAAACGAAAACGCTGGGTCACATAGGAGAGGCGGTGGTGCAGTAGGGAGGCGTTGTAAAATTAAGGAATACAAATTTAATAGTATCCCGGGAAACGCCGGGTCCGGGCAAGCTACTGCTGACTAAAATTTGATAGGTCCGGATTGTAAAAGACACCCTTTAAATTCGCTTAGAGCTTTTGAGAGAAATTTCTAGTTCTAAATTAAACAAAATGCCGACGGAAAACTTCCCTTAGGATTTTGTCCGAACTTTAACTCTGTTTTTCCTGAGCTAAGCGTAAAAAATAGATTTCGCCTGATTCACACACGCACTTAACAGATTTTTTATTTTTGGGCTTCCAAAAGTTATTTTATAATTAAAAAAAAAGATTTCTCATTCGCATTACGTGCCTTCTTCATCAAGCTTTACTGTGAGGAGCATTTTCACCTAATTAAGGATCCAACAGATTGGCTGTCGGGAAGTAAATAGCCTTCGTCCTTTTGGCGGCGGCGGCATCTTTTCCTTGAGCATGAAAAACAACATCAAAAAAAGAAAAAAGGAGCTTTTATAATTGCGGGAGTGCTTAAGCCACGGCATTAGTTTTATGGGGCGTGTTTCAATTTTGGCGCTCGTTCGCCTCAAGATGGATTTGATGACACCTCACCTCACTGCGACTCTCGTCGGCCTCGGATCAGTCCACAAAATGTTGCCTGAAAATTTATTGTTTATTTAATGCGCCTACGCTTTAAATTTAGCGAGCGGAAGAGCCATGATGTAAAACCCGGCATAAAACCAGAGACTCAACGGCTACACGAGTCTAAATACTTGGAAGCCATAAAGTCAATGGTTTGAGCTCGATTAGGAGCGCTTTTCACCATTTTGTCTGGGGAGATAGGGTTCGGGTGTGGGGCGCAGCTACGTCGGAGGAGGCCCGGCAAAAGGGTTTACGGCCATATTCGAGAGCATCCTCTGAGAATATTCGCTGAATGTTGTAAAGTTGGAGCGTAAAATTTATTGACTAAGAGGTGAATTGCACACAGCTCCCTGGGCATATTGAAATGTATCGGGACAACCGTCGTGACAGTTATTTATCCAAATTTAATGGCCCAGCAGGCTGAGCTCTGGGCAAAAGGTAGAAGTTTTCGGGGATTTGTGTCATTTTGCGTTTAATGGACGCCCCATAATGGGGCCGCCAAGGAATAGCACAAATAACGACAGGACTCCGAACTCTTGAGATCCTAAAAATCCGCAACATACGAATATAAGGCGGCCGCACCGCACTGCGCCCATAAAGGCCGTGCTAAAGATAGGTTCTCAATTAGTTGGCGGTGGCGGCTCTGGGCGGAAGGTGCGCGCCATAAAGAAAACACTCGCACTAATTAGCCATCCCGTACACCTTCCCCATAACCGTTAAAAGGGAAATCACCTCCGAGGAGCTGTTCCCGCTCATAGCACCGCCCCGAGGCAATTATATCGGATGTAATGTCAGAAACAAATGAAAATGTTTCCCTGCGCACATATTGGGCCGGTGCTTATTACGTGTCATGAACAACAATTTAATCTCACGGTGGTGTGATTACTTATCGTTTCCTGGGCATCCAATGCTGCGGGAGCAAATTAATTTGCCGAATTGATTAAATCAGTCCTACCAGACGGACGCTTGGGGAAATGGCGTAATCGCACAACAGAGGACCGCTTAAAGCACACGCTCATTTGGGTCATGCCAATTTAAAGTTGCTGCTCGGGAGGAGCTCCTTGGTGCTGAGCTGTCGGGAGCAAAGTGACAAATGATAATCAAAAACTACCTCACCCGCGGATTCATTATATTCCCCGGTTGCACACCATCCGCGCACATGTGAAGCATTTTACAAAATGTTCACCTTTTTGATTCGCTCCCGCACAGCACCCACGTGAAATTACTCCGGCAGCAGCTCCAGTAGCAACTTTCCTGTATTCCACGTCAAACTTTCTTATTAAGTATTTCGTATTCCGGCCCCGCCCCGCTACGTCCTCCATGCCAAATTCTTCAAGCTCGCAACTTTCTTTGCCGTGCAATTTTGCTTTTAACATCCAGTCAGTGATTTAACACCTAACACTGGCAGCATTGCACATTTGCCTTCAGCCCGGCCGGAGCAGCTGGAGTGACGGGGCGGCTTTCGTACAAGGACCCCTCCTAAATAATACACCGAAAAATGAACAATACAATAAACATGTAGACGTCATCGTCGAAAAGGTCCAAACTTTTCTCATCTATCAAAATTTTCCAATTTAACTTTTCACGGGTAAATGATGATGAAGCCTTCCTGTTTCTGCCCCACGGCGGGCAATATCGGGGGCCGAACCCTTTAAGCTGGAGTTCTGCGTCCCGCCAGCTCCCGGCACGGGTTTGACTATTCAGTCGTATACCACCGCTGCCACCTTCTTTTTATCTTAAACTTTATGCTCGAATTTTCATCAGAGCTGCGGTGTACCGGGCGGTACCTACATATCATCTTCAGGCAACTCGTCCGGCTGCTCCACAGCTTCCTGGCCCCTGCTGCCGCGAACTCATCCCGGGCCTTCCTGGCACGAAATCACGAAACTACAGAAACGTTCGTTTCCATTGGTTGGCGGTGTCACGAAATACATGAAATGATGGTCCTGCCGCCTCTGCCCGTGGGGCGAACACTGAGAGAGAAACTTTCTTCTTGTTATCCTCGCTGTCTATCTGTCTTTTGTTTAATGGGAAGGGAAAGGATATCAATGAACTGCATTATCGACGCTATTTGTCCTTCAGGACAAACTTTTTGAAATCAATGAAACCCAGCTTTGTGACAAGTTGAAAATTTGATGGGTGGGAAAAGTTTTTAAGAGCTCCATACCCCGATGTCCTGCATCAATTTTACTTGCGATTTTTCAGTATAGAGGCGGAGTGCCTCCGAGTGATGCCACGGTGGATCCAAAATGATTTATGGGAAGGGTGGAGAGGGATTGATGCCCTTTTCCATGAAATTCAGAAGATTTCAATTTTCGTCGTGATATGCTCTCTGCGGTGAAATGATTTGAAAGTTGTCTGAGGAAAAATTAGTGGGAGTGTATTCGGTGACAGATGATTGACTGAGCAGTTTATCCTGCTACCAGCGATAGGTACCTCCTAGTGGGTTTTATTGGAATTAGACGCTCTGATTACCAAGGTACGATGTGTACTTTTGTAATTTGAAAGTGTCGAAATAAAACCAGATCCAATTGCAAATGTCTAGTAGGTCAATAGGTGCTACAGACAAAGTAGTCAAGGTTCAACGGGGAGATCGGAAAGTTTGTAAGTTCGGTTGCGCCTAAAAATTGCCGGATGAAATTACAGCCAAATTGGCACAAATGGACATGTGGTTGACCATTTCGTACTTCAAAAATTATAACTCTGCCATTTGACAGGTTTGATCGTGTGTGGAGCGTTTATCTGTGCAACAACACATTAAAATCACTATAAATTGTTACAAAAGTATATTAAATGTTTGCGTCGTAGAATATATGGACTGTGTCAAAAATTTGGGTGTGCTCCTGGCTTCCCAGTTTAGCTGATGTAGTTATGTTGATATATGGAGGTCTTTAGAAGTTGTTAATTGCGCTATTCTTCACCTATGGAATCAATATATTCAGCAACCTTTACTCAAATTGCTACCGGAAGCTCCAATGAGCTTTTAACGCTGTAGTACGCTATGTCCATAGGCTTCCTCAATACTCTCATCTGCACTCATATATATGTTATCTTCACTTTTAGCACTATCAATCCATAAGTATTTGGCACGTTGCTGCTTTATAGTTTGTTGCGGGAGACGTGTCCATCATATTTATAAGGAAAAAATACATTCCCTGCAACAGCTAATTTTATGAACAATTTTATCGCATTATGGCAATCGCTCATCCAAGTTGTACGTACGTCTAATCCGTTATGGCGTATTTTTGCATCTATTGACTTGCACTTCCTTCCGTATAAAGTATAACTCACGCAAAAATTGAAGTCTGCCGAACATGCACTACGCAGTAGATACGTTGATTGGGTGCTTCAAACTAAATTTTCTTCAGCAATGATCTCGGTGAATACGTCAATAAGAAAATTTGTCTCAAGATAGGCATTCACAAAAATAACTGTCCGCATTGTGCTTCGGTAGTGTCATTTGGCGGTTTTTTTTTTAAGACCAAGAAATGGTATGGCATATGATAACCGACTTCCATTCGCGCACAAGTGTTTCCAACAAGACAGCACCACCGGCCACACAACAAGACCGATTTTGGAATCAAATGTTCAGCCTGTTAACTATCTATTGTGCACATAATAAATATCAACATTCTGACGCCAACATTTTTGAGCGTATGAAGTGCCACTTTAATATAACTAACTAATTTAAACAACATAATTAATCGATAACAGCTTTTCTGATTGCGGTATCGATAATTCAGATATGCATATCTAAAAAGTAGTCGCGGGAAACTTACCCCACTTCTGCGCGAATAAAAACTAAATAAACTTAAAGCGCCTGGTTATAACCATTTTTTCCCTCCACCTTACAAATCGCTCTATTTTATTTAAATATGACCTGGCGTATTGGTTTACTGTCAATAACATTCCAATCGAGGGATTTTTTAATTGTCTAAATTTTCAGTAGAGCAACGAGCAAACCAAACCATCGCTTGAAATAATAATTAAATTTTCAATCGAATTGTATGGTTGCTTGCTTAGTTTATTAAAATTTCAATCGGGAGCATATCGATTGATTTTTTAGCTGCATGAAAAATTACATGATTTTTTTATAATTGTGTGTACTGCTACTATTTGGAGTGTTAAATTTTTTAGTTGGACAAGTCAATCGATTTTTTAATCGCCTGAAAAATTAATTGGATAAAACTTTAGTCGATTACCCAAAACAAATTTTCCATCAATTAAAAGTTTAATCTATTAACACCCAAGTCTATGCACAATGCAAATATTTCATAATGGGCTTAATAAGCAGAAACGTGAATATTTAAATTTGTTGTTGATTTTCATAAATAAAGGGTGTTCAAATAATTTTACATAAATCGATGATGTAAAAGTTTTATGATTCCATGTAGGGATGTTTGAAAAACGCATTTAACCATTTGTTTGGAACAATTTAATTTCATTTGGAAAAAACAACGACTTGTTAAGTCTCCGTCCAGTTACCTAATAAGTTCCATCGAGTTTTGTAATCCTGTGCCAAATAACTCACGCAATTTTAGACGGTAGTTTCACATTACCATATTATAGTTTTTTTCGTTAATATCCTTCGTCAGGGTCGTGCGCGGTTCTTCTTCTGGGGGGTTTACACTTATTCTTACGACAGAATATAACAAGTATAAAAAAGGACTATTAGAAAAGATATACATACGCGTACATTAGTATGTTCGGGTAATTATGCCAATAATGGTCTAAGTGATATATTAGTCGTTTGGACATATTTAATGGTTTAAATTTTAAAAAATCAAAAAATATTTTTATACTATATTATGTTTCCGAAAATATTTACTCTTATGAAGTAAGAAGTTTTTGTGATTGTAAAATGTTGTGTGTAGCTTATGAGAAAATATTGTTTTTAAAGCATGAAATGACTTAGACTATTTTCAAAACGATGTTTTAAAAGTGACTTGTAACTATATTGCACTCAAATTGTCGAAAAAAGGGGCTATCTTTGAGTTAAATCAGCATCCAACGAAATTTTATGGTTGGGTTGGTTGGGGGGTGCCACTAGAAGCAAGGAATGGTCGCCATTTTGAATTTTGAGGGTGAGATCAATTATCTCGGTAAATATTGGTTTTACGTGAATAATGATTAGTGCAAAATTTGTAAAGGGAATCATTTGTAACAGCTATTTTAGGAAATTTTTTTAAAAATTTTAGAATATTTAAAAAGGTGTAAATTTTCAAAACTCTGAATTCAAACATAATGAAGATTTAAAAATTGTGGAGAATTTCACAGGCAGTAACTTTTGTCATAGCTTTTCTTTTCGCTTTGGCTTGATGGTTACGCCATAAAATCGAAAATAGCGTTTCCGTTGGTGGACGAACACCCTTTACGGAATCCGAGGGGGAAATTAATTTGATGAACTAAATATTTCTGTCCTTTTGAAAAAAATGTACGTTCGTTTTCAGAGGTTCGACCGATAGCTACTGATATTGAGTAACTCTGATAACATTTCCATGAATAGTAAAAGTTTCATTCCTGAAGAAAAAGTGGCTGTCGAACCCTATATAATCGTGTTTGGCTGAAACTTTATTATACCATTGACCTACATGTGCTGTCAATATTACAATATTCCAAACATTACGTTTATACTACATGTGTGTCACTCAATACTAGCAATATACCAGGTTGACAATCTAATTTATACGTAGTATGAGATTTGCTAAATTTAAGTTGTATTAGGGTAATTTCCGTAATTTTTACTGCACTAAGCGCCTCTACCGGCAAATTTGTTCCACAAAAGAGTTGTCAATTGCAGTCAGCTGCTGTTGTTTGTGAGCGTTTGAACAGGATGGAATCTAATCACACCTCCGCTTGGCTGTAATCGCCTGCATTTTATAATATTTGCTTCTTCTTTCCAGCATATTTATGTTCCGAGGATTTTGATTCATTAACTTAAATAAAATTTAATATCCTTTTCTGTTTGCCTAAATGACAAAATAAATGTCAAAAGCAAACTACTTTGAATACTAGGTTTATGTGTGTGTTACAGGTGTGACGATATTATGATATCGATACCACATATGTGTCATAAGTATATTGTCGTAAAAAGACTACGTTAGAGCTCTTGAACTGGTTTCTGACGTCATAATGACATTGCCCTTGTAAAGTTCCCATTGCTGAACTATTTAAAAGATTCGCACATTTGCACTGGTTCAAACTGAGTTTGTATACATTTTGCTGCTGTCAGCGCTAGTGGCGGAAAAATATGATACTTAAAATTTGTTAATGCTGAAATGCAACTTCTTTTGGAAAGGTGTTTTCCAAACAAAAGCACGGAAAATGAAAGGAAATTATGAATAACAGATTGTAATTCGATTTTTCAATAGTCACGGAGAAGTTAACTGTAATTTTAAGGATTTTTATGAAACGCCAGCAAAATGTTAAACGGAGAAACTGAACTTGTTCAAAGTAAATTGAAATGTGTGACGGCGAGTTGAACCAGTTCTTAGATGTCAAAAATACGTCACGAACTAGTTCAAGAGCTGTGGTCTGTCTATGGCATTAGATGTCGTTTGAATAATGGGTGCTTAGCAACAGTAACTTAATGAATTGTGGTGCCATCTCGTGCAAATTTACTGAATCTTACAAGCAAACTTCGTTCGCATGACGCCATTTTGAAAGATTGTGCGATGTAACCGCTGAACTGCTGCTTTCTTAATGAATCGTTGTGATAATTTGAAAATGAGGAACAACAATTTTGTAACAAACCCCACCACTGTTCTCCATTTAATGTTAAACCACTCCGGAAATTGTGAAAGTGCCCAAAGAATTAACTTTGCTTAAACCAGCAGTTTTGTTAATCAGGTCTGCATCCGTCGTACTCAGCCACCACAATATGTATCAAAATAGCCAAAAGTAGCAACTTGCATACTCCGACGAAAAGTTATTACAAACCCATGAATCTCACTGACTTGAGAGATTAGGTAACAAACCACATCCCGAATGGCGAACGCATCCACTCGGCACACCTAATCCGTGAAATGTGTTAGACGCTCCGGCCCCAATTGCTTGTAAATCTCGCTCAAGTGCAACTGCACGTTACATTCATGAATTTTAAAGTATCATCAAATTAGCACATATACAGTCGTGAAGGGGGCAATCATTTAGATGTTTCTCCCCCTGCCGGACGGACGGAGAATCAAACAGCTCCCCATGAAATGATCCTCAACTATTAGAGGAGCTCCGGAGCCGTCCATGTTTTCTGCACCGTCAAAATTTATAGTCAACCATTAATTTAACGGTGAACTTTAAAATGAGATAAATTACTAACACCATTTCTACTCACTGCTTCTTGGACGTTTCTGGGGCTGGCTGGCGGGCGGATAGCTCGTTGGAATGAGGGCACCGACTTATCGAAGGGCCGGTACGTGCGGTTGGGCTACCTAACCTACTGCCCGCCGCCGCCGCCGCCGTCCGGGGAACATTCGCTCCTCCTGTTGCAGTTGTTAAATTTAATTCATCGTGATCGACCTAAATAGTCCTACGGAACTAAATTTCCCGAAGTATCGAAGGCGCCCTATTTTTTTTATTTTCCCTCCCACTTCCGCCTTCCTTTGGGGACGAGTGAGACAGACCCATGCAGGGTACTTGCTGCTGGCGATTGATGCATTCGATAAGCGGAAATTGATGAAGTTTTCAGTCCTCCTCTGCAGCTGAGTAAATTTTTGGGTGAGAAATTGCTGCGATGCTTTACAAGAAGAAGTCAGAAGGCTGCTTCCTGCATATAATTTGCATGCTTAGCAGATTGGAATGCCTGCCGGTTGCAGCGAGCAATAGCACTCCCATCCCCATGTAATCCTCATGAAATTCGATTAAAATTTTTCGAACTGATTTTTGCCTGATTGCATCTTATTATATCGACCCGGGCGTCGTCCCGGATTAGCAATTTAAATATCACTCAGCGCTCGTGAGGATTTATTTGTTGCAGGGATGCTGCCAGCAAGCTGTCACCTGTTGTTGCCAGGGGCATAAAAACCCCCCGCCTGGGATTCATACAGCCATTTCGAGGCGCCTCTGAAATTAAATGATTTCTCGCAGAAAAAGTTTTCGTCGCCAAAACTCCAAAAATCCAAAGAAAAAAAATTTATAAAAAAATAGTTCCTGACAACTTAATGAAATTTTGTGCTGGAAAGTGGTCCTTAGCCGAACTTGGATGCCTTTGCATGTCCCTAGTCATCTGGTCTTGGGGCGAGTTTGTCCCATAAAAGGTACGCTTACCCGGGAGCCCGGCCAAAAGTTTCCCAAATTTCCACTTTGCCTCGTCGACATAGTTCAGAACTGCATGCGAGCGAGGAAAGGTGAGCCCGCCCGGGCTACATGTGCGCTCCTGGAAGCTGCACCCTGGCAAAATTTACTTTACTATGTTCGACCTCCAGAAAAACTCCTCGAATCCGAGAATCCTCGGACTTGGCTCGAGGTGCTCGTCCGCCGGAGCACACGGTGATAATTCATGGGTGGATGAGTTAGCAGCACAGTTTAGATATTTATCTGGCTGTTCCGGTCCCCGCTCCCCCTCCCCCCGCCCGGACGCTGTACCCGCACGATGCTCGCATACGTATTTAATTTGCTCCCCACAAGTGCATTATGAGGATGATTTCAGCGCGCGAGATTGTGTTGATACACCGGATGGGAAACTTTCTCTTCCCTCAATGAAGCTGGACCTGTACCAGGACAGGGGCGGGGTGGAAATACATACTTCTGGAGGAACAGCTGGGCCGAGCCGGCCCCGCATCATCGCCTGGGCCGAACTGGTGAAGACTTGGCAGCCAGCGTGCAGACTTTGGACAATCCCTGCCGCAATTATATTAGCAGAGAGTTCCAATTGTTGAACATGAGCTTAGGGAATTTTCGCGTAAGCAAATATTGGATGCACGGAGAGTAAAATATTTGCCAAGGATGCAACTTGCATATGCACTTGGGGGGGCTGTTGCTGGTAGCGCTGCTAGAGCTTCAGGAGCATCTCCCACTCGCTTCAGCTGCTTTGGGGCGCAGAGTATTTGCGTTTTTGCTGAGTGCTGTTGCCAAGGATCTTCGCCGTCAGACGTTGCGATGGATATGCACACCGGTGGCAGATGGTTTTGATTATTTCGTCGTTTTTAAAGGTTTTTCAGGGAGGCGGAGAAGTGGTGGTATGTTTGCTTGCATAGCGCTACCAGCGTGCCAGTCATTTCATGCTGTTTCCAGGAATCTCAGCCGCATATAAACCATAATCCGTCTGACTGTGAGTGATTTGCGAGCTTTAGATGAATTCTTACCGTGTCCGCCCCATTGCCGCGCAAATTGCGGAATACCATGCGGATCAGCTGGACAAATTGTTTTTCATTGAAAATTAAATCTCTTGTTATTTCAGGAAATTCGGTTCATTTGCGGTAAAATAATGGGAAGATGACATCATTAGAACAACGAGAAAAGTTCATGTTAACCGCAAGTAAGAATCACAGTAAAAACATGAAAGGAACTCATTGCCACGACGACCTTAATCAAGCAAACAAAATTAATAGAAAATAAAACAATAGCTTCTATGCATAAAAACTGATCAAAAGACAAAAGTTTAGTTTCAAATTTTACATAGAAAAACCGACCTCGGTCCTCGATCAATTGGGTGATAAATCGATTCGGGCAGAAGGAGAGGTGGGAAGGAATAATAATACTTCGCTTCGCTTGGAGTGTTGCCCATAAATATCGTCATATTGGCTTTGGTGAATCCTACCCCTATATTTGGGCTATTCTGTCTAGAATGTGAAGAAGTGAAGTTGGAGTTGGAACAGTAAACAAAAGTTGTACGTACCTACATATGTGTTGGGTATGGTGGGGCTGCCACTTTATAAAGTAGAATACCCGACTAGCTGAGTTTTACTATAAATAATATAAAATTTTTTAATGGATGTAGAACGAAAAGAGAGCATATGGCGAGAGTTCAGTAAGAAATTTAACATAGACATAGCGGAATATTGCACTCATCTGTGCGTCTGGTCGGACGAATCGGCACGGTGCGGATGTACTTGGCTTTTTAACCCATTCGAGACCGATTGCACACCGTGTGTGCAATAACACCAATGTGCAATTATCAGTTATTCTGAGTGAACTAGTCGTCGAAATAAAATTTTCCTTGAAATAATGAAATCTGTAAAGTACAGGAAAACAAAATTTGGCATTGGTTTTACTGTGTAACAAAAAATCTAAAAATTATCTGAAGCCTTTTTTACATGTAAACTACTAAAAATACGCATGCAGCGCAAGTGATGATTTCATCTTTGCAGGAAATAGAAAGGAGAATAGAAATTTTGTTATCATGGATTGTGATAGTGATTTAGAAAATGAGGAAAACATGGATGTGGATATTGAACTATTAGATGATACACAGGATGAGGTTTTTGAAGAAGAAAATACGAATGTACTGACATTGAAAGTGAAATTGAACAGCATCAATGTGAGCTTATTGAGGATACAGAAACGTGGGAAGATGATGGTTCTCTTACAAAAATTCCTTTTGTGGGTAAACCAGGTCTCCAAAAGTTAGCAAACGGAGGTAGTCCGTACGATTTTTTTGAACTTTTATTTGATAATAGCTTTTACTCTTTTATTGTCAATGAAACAAACAAGTACGGCGAAATGATTTTAAAGGAAAAATGGAAGGACTTAACCATTTCTCAATTCAAGGTGTTTTTAAGCTTGTTATTAAATATGGGAACTATCAAATGTCCAAGAATTGATAACTATTGGAATAAAAGCGAACCATTTGGTTTTCAGTGTTTTTCCTGACACATGACTACACAAAGATTTCAAAATGTTTTACGATCGCTTCATTTCTCGTCTGACAATGAAAGTGATCATCGTCTACGGAAAATAATTCCAATTGTAGATTATTTTAATAATAAAATGAGAGAGATATATTATCCTCACAGAGAGTTATCAATAGATGAATATATAGTTCCATGGAAAGGAAGGTCAATATTTAAACAATATGTTGCCGGTAAAAGACACAAACATGGTGTAAAGTTATACGTTGTGTGCGAAAGTTCTGGTACTGCGTTACGAATAAAAGTATATACAGGAAGTAGTGACGATATAAGTGGAAAAGGACATGTAGATAAAGTTGTCTTTCATTCAATGAAAGATTTTCTAAATCAGGGATATTCTGTTTTCATGGACAATTATTACAGTTCTTTTGGTTCATTTTCAAAATTGCTACAATAGAAAAGTTACTGTACAGGAACATTGAGAAAGATAAGGAAAAGAAACAACTTGGAAGTAATAAAAAAAAAACTGACGAAAAATGAAGTTATTTCTCAGTTCAAAAACAATGTAATGATAGGTAAATTTAAAGACAAAAGAGACATGTTATTCATATCAAGTGAATACAAAGCAACGTTAAAATTTATGAAAATAAATATAAACGAAACATTCTGCAACCAATTTCGTTGCATTACTACAATAACTATATGAACGGCATAGATCGCAAAGATCAGATGTTATCTTACTATTCTTGTTCAAGGAGAACATTTAATGGTACATCAAATTATGGATTCATTTAGTTGAAACTTTGCTTTTCAATTCCTTCAATTTATACAAAACATATTCACCAACAATAACATAATTGAGTTTTTACGACTATCGTCTAGAGATTTTAAAATAATTAATTGGAAATCCTCGAGACAGAGGGTCGACAACACCAGAAACAAATGATCACTTACCTGAAATGTTACCAAGAAATAAAAATGGGAAAGTGAACAGAAAGGTTTGCCGACAGTGCTACAAAGAAGGGAAATATAAACGTAGTAATTACTCTTGTGCTGCTTGTGTCGGTAATCCTGGATTAGGTATGTTTGGGGGAATGTTTCAAGCGCTACCATCGACCAACTAATGGATAATTACTTTACGATCAGTGTACTGTTTCCTAAAAATGTATTTACAATTATATTTTATTTTTTATTACTGAGTTACATTACTTTATTATCTTTAGACATTTTTCTAAAAATATATTTCTCGTTTATGTTATATCTTTCATTATTCAACTTATTTCTGAATTAAATGTATATAAATATTTTAATGATGTATTTTCATTTTACCTTACATTGCATGGTGTCCAGTCAGCTCCTCGCAATAAAAATTTTCCGACGAGCGAGCTGCACACCCGGTGTGCAATGATCTTATTTATGTGAATTCACTTACGAATTGGGTGCTTTCCATAATAAACATGTTTTTTTTATTAAAAATGAACAATATAAAGAAAAGAAAAAAAATCGCTCCTGGGGATCATGTTCGAAAAAATTCGTCGTTTCGAATGGGTTGGCGGAGATACAAAGTACGCGTTGCCATTTTGTAGCGCGTGGAATATCGTGAAATATAGCGCTGTAAGATACCATGAGAGCGACGCTACAATTTTTCTATACACATTAGATCTGAGGCGCACGAGGAGGAAAAGAGGAAAATGATTGCTTGTTTGTTGGTTTTTTTTTTTGCAAATGTTTTCCCAAAGCCTGGTACCTACACATTGTCACAGCAATTAAAAACAATTTGAAATACTGCAGGTCCCAAGGAATTGGTTTAAATAAATTTGATCGCCTAAAACAGTTGACATACCGGCGAACCTCAAAGTTGGCACCCAAACCGCCATACCATTTCGAGTAGAAACGTACTGCTGAGGCATCAGGCAGAGGTTCGAAGCCCGGCACCTAACGTGCGACATATCAGAGAGGAAGACCGTTTCATTCATACTGTTTGTAACAAGTTCGAATTAAAAGTCAAAACCCATTAAGCTTAGGACGACATACCATACTTCCATCCCACGCCGATGATATTTTCTTAATTTTCACGATTCACACTGTCGCGGCTGCTCTGCACACGGAATTCGTAAGAAACAAAACGTTATGTTGCGATTTTTACACTTTATGCACCTTTTCACCCGCACAATTTATTGTAGTAAATTAATTCCCGACGCTGAGTGATGAGCAGTTTGCACGCACGCAACTCCAACCGTTTACTGAATTGATTGACTGAGAGCTGGGAGGAGCCTGACTGGGTAGCGTAACGGTTAAATTCAAATCGCAGGGGAAGTTGAGTAGAATCGCTTGAATCTCGTCGGCGAAATCGAATCGTTTTGTGGACTGGATAGACGCGAAATTTGAAACTAAACAAAAACGGTACTCAAGTCGGTAGGTAAGTCAATAGAAATTATGGAAGTCATCAATTGCAACAATCTGTTTTCTATTCGACCGAGAAAAATCGAAATGAAAAGATTGGGTGCAAAGTCCACCATGGCGATTCCTCCGGTCATTTTTCCCTGTTGCATTTCAGTCTATAAAACATTTTGTACAGTATATTAAATAGTGTGTAAACTAATTTGCAAAAGGAACGTTTCAGTCTATTAGCCAGAAACAGAAAAGGAAAATGACCGGGGCAACCTTAACCCCTGGGAAAAAAAGGGCTCGGGGAAATTCGAAGGGGAAAAATGATCGGAAGAAAATCGACAGGGACCCCCTTCCGAATGAAAACCCATCTGGTGAGGTTTGTTGCCTAAATAATGGTCTTATCAACTTGACAACCCCTTTTCATGGTATTCAAATATAATTTTGTAAATAATGCTAGATTAGTAATTGTAGCTCTACCTTTAACAAAACCGTGTCGTTGTAGGCAAATAATTTCTCCGCATACAAATTTATCACAACTTATTCTATTTGAGTTTAAAATTGGAGCCAGTTGTGTATTATCATCTCCAAATTAGCTATCAGTGGAAGTACAGGGTCGCTCGACTTTTATTTTTATGGCATTAAGTATGGAATATAACGACGTTCAAATATCCGCCGCGGCTTTGCTCGGCGGCACGTATTCGGGAGGTCCGATTTTCGATAATTTTCACATCAATCTGGTTGCATTTGCTGGATGGCGTTTGTTATATTTTCTTTGAGGGCATCAATTATTTGGGGATTAATTGCGTAGACCTGCGATTTAAGATAGCCCCAAATGAAGAAATCTAAAGGCGTTAAATCGCACGATCGGTGGCTTGTCCACGTCGCCCTCAAATCGCTCATGCAGAATGTCCATCGTGACTTGGGCTGTGTGGCACATAGCGCCGTCCTGTTGGAACCACATATCTTCGGTATCCATATCATCCAGTTCAGGCCACAAGAAAATGCTTATCATCGATCTGTAGCGCTCGCCGTTTTTGACGAAATTTGGGGCAACATCCGAAGACGTGAGAACAAGCGAAGCCGTTTCCGACATTTGAAGGACGTTATATTCCATACTTAATGCCATAAAATACTCTTTCAAATGATATAAAAATTTAGTGAATATCTCACACACACAACAGATACAGGAGATAGAGAAGAGTTTATTCCAATAATAAAACCACCATAGGAAGAGAGGCAAAGCCCCTCATTGGCTAAAGACGATTTGAGCTATGCCTCGCCAAGACAGAAGATGCCTGAGTTAACAGATACAACTAATGTCAATAGATCGGACAATTTGGTGGTCCTCAAACCACGAACATCATGATAGATAACATTGAAGCTACAATACACATCAGAAGAATCAGTATGAGAGTCAGAAGGGTTATAATTATCATTAGTCATTAAGCAAAAGTCCTGGACCCTGCGCACCCAGAAATACCTGGAAATTATAAGGAAACTATGTTAAATCTACCGCTCCTTATTTAAACCAAATATTTATTATATTTTGTTGTTGTTATGACTCTTTGTATCCCTTCCGGAAAAGTTATGTATTATCTAACAGATGTTGAAAATTATTGTTTTTGTTAACTTTATTTCTTCATATTCTCCTAAAATTATTTAAATTGTTAAACATTTCTCTGGATTTATGTAAATTATTAAGAAGGTCATACACCTCACCGAGTTTTGCAAGACGCGATATGGTCGACGCTACCGAGAGCGTTGAGAGCGAGTGAGCAGGGCAGTAGGTTCTCCAATGTTTCTGTAATCTATTTACATATATATAGGGTTTTCCAATAAGGACTCGACAACTTTTTTTCAAAATAAAATGCAAACCATTTGAGATATTTCAAAAACTTTATTATCGGGTTGAAGTACAATCAAAACATTTATGAATGGAACTCGACTTCGTTCATATGGCCACCGCGGGCACGTTTGCAGCGGTCGATTCGTTGGACCCAATTTTCGATGACTCGGCCACACATTTCGGCCGAAACGGCTGCTATTTCGCGTTCAATGAGCTCTGAGCTCTTCCAACGTCGTCGGCTTGTTGGCATAGACCAATGACTTGACGTAGCCCCAAAGAAAAAAGTCTAGGGGCGTTAAATCGCACGAACGAGGCGGCCAATCGACTGGTCCATTTCTTGAGATAACACGCTCATCAAACTTACTCTTCAATAAACCGATTGTAACGTGTGCTGTGTGGCTTGTGCCACCGTCCTGTTGAAACCACATGTTGTCCAAGTCCATATCTTCCAATTCGGGCCAAAAATAATCGGTAACCATGGCGCGATAACGATTACCATTCACAGCAACGTGACGATCATTATCGTCGACGAAAAAATATGGCACGCCGGCATGCCAACCGCACCAAACAGTTATTTTTTGTGGATGAAGTGGTGTTCATGAAGCACATGTGGATTTTCACCTGACCAATAACGCATATTTTGAATATTGCCGAACCCATTGAACCAAAAATGAGCTTCGTCACTGAAGATGATTTTGCGATGAAATTGATCATCTTGGCGCATCTTTTCCACAGCCCAATCGGAGAAAGTACGTCGCTTCAAATGGTCCATCGGCTTCAATTCTTGAGTCAGCTTGATCTTGTATGATCCAAGGTCCTTACGCAAAATTCACCATAAAGTGGTCTGGGCGATGCCCAGCTCTTGTAAACGCCGTGGAATGGACTGATTTGGATCATTTGGGTGGTGTAAAATGAAGAAAACTAAATTTAATAATACTATTGGAAAATATCTAAAACATGTGCAAAACGCAAATAGGAAAACGCTGGGTCACATAGGAGAGGCAGTGGTGCAGTAGGGAGGAATACAAATTTAATAGTATCCCGGGAAACGCCGGATCCGGGCAAGCTAGTTTTAAATAAATAAATAAATAAATAAAATCGGTGTCAACGTTCAGTTCCCGAAAATCTGAAATGATGGTAACTGAGTATCTATTGATTGCTTCATACTCGTTTTTCGCATCTGTGACGTCTGCTGGAGGAGAAATCATAATATATTCCAAAATTTCCACATATGCATCCTCTTGTAAGCTGAAGTTTTTGGAACTCCTAAAAATTGTTAAATTTAGCGTTATTCAATTCGCTAATACGACTGATTGCGATACTTACTTTCTGGGAGCTTTATGATCTTTTAAGGAGCAGATCCTCTGATATTATTCCTAAGGAATATTTGTTTACCTTGCAAAAACGATCCCGCTAGCTCTTCCACCTTGTTTTGCACATTTCTTCTGCAAATTTCATGAAATATTTTCTTGTGAATAATTCAACATGCCACACAAAATCCTAAAGACAAACCTTTGGTTTTTCAAATTTCTGACCTTGAGGTCTTTTGTATTGACGACCCGGGTAAGCAAATGCTCAGAAACTCTTTTATTCCTTAATTCTATTGAGGACTTCTGTATGGCCCTGGAATCGCTGACTAGTTGGTAAGTCGCTGAAATCATAGAGTCTCTGTGTGTCTTAACTTTACACGCGTTTCTCTAGAAACTCCTTTTTATAATTTGGCGGGCAAGAAAACTCAAAAAGTTCTGTACCGATTCTTATGAAATATGGCAAACGTATTCTCTATGGTATTAGCTTCTAGGTGAACCTCAAAAATGCAAACAAAATTTCAAAAATCACCATTTGTGGCCCAAAAACCTTCGAAAAAAAGGGTGAAAAACCGCACTTTTTCTTATGAGGCGGGCCAATTTACGGTTTTTTGACTTTTTTGTTTTTTCATGGGTTCAGCTAGAAGATCCATGTTTTATGAACATGCTCAAAGCAAAATTTTTGATTTCCGATCGCTGTAACAAGCTAAAAATCCCGCCGATTGATGCCTTCGTCCCCGAGGGTCTCAGGAGATTAGTTACTACGGTGGCCATTTTGGAAAAACAAATTACAAAAATCTGATTCTTGTATTTAAATATATAATGAATAAACATACTTAATTTAAAAACGACTCATTTTTCTTTCCCTTTATTCCCTTTATTTCGAATATGGTGTCTCATTTTACAAATTAGAAATGGCGGCTTTATTATGGCTGACACAAAATCTTAAGTTTATTTAGACTTGAATAAACTTGCACATGGCTATTTAAGGAGTTTCTGGTTCAGATTTCTAAATATAAAATAATTCAATATGGCGGATCCAATACTATGAAACTAAAATGATAAATGTTTTAGGATGAGCATATTTAGCATTGTGTCGTGAAAATGAAATTTTATTCCAGGTGTACGAATTCTGTGAACCACCACGCATATTAAATTTTTTTTACCGTTATGCTACAACTTCACATCTTCGCATTGTAGACAGAATAGCCCAAATATAGGGGTAGAAATCACCAAAGCCCATATGACGAAATTTATGGGAAACACTCCAAAGTTATGAGCTCCAAGCGAAGGACTACTATTCCTTACCAACCTTGGATCTGCACCCCTGCCTGAATCGATTTATCTCTCTAAAAAGAACTTCAAAAATTTCGGATCGCCTCATTTTTCTCCCTGAGAGCCCTTGTGTCCGTTGCTATAATTTTCTTTCGGGGGAGGGAAAACTTTTTTCAGCTGTGCGGCAGGAGAAGTAGCGAAAACAACAGCGGCACAGGAACAAAAATCAAAATTAATTTCCCTTTAAGGTATGCAATATGTTGGACGAGTGGATATCCACCGTAACAGGGTGGTGGCGACGTGCTTTGAATATTTATGTTAAAATTTTCAGAAAACGCCGGGTGGTAGCAGCTCATCAAAGTTCATATTGGGTCCTTTCTGGCCATCGCCGTAGCACAGATTGTACCGATCCAGAACCATTTGGCACAGCTGAACTGATACATCACCGTCATCATCATCAGTGCCTAGAAATGACTACGTGAACGTGATGCTCATTAACTTAGATGAGACGGGAATCCTGGGGATGTGAACCCTGTTGCTGCGCTATAATCCTGCCGTGCGATGGATACATAAGTGAATACATAGATACGAAATCCCCGAGATGCTACTGGATGATACTTCATGACTCCGTCCCTGGTGTAATTAATAAAAGTGGCGCGACGTCATATGGCCAGAATGGCAATCGTAATTACTTTGATGGTATCACATTGCTTCCACTCTCTTGCCGGAGTAGAAAGTTTTAAGAAGCGAGCTATTCCGCACCGTCTGTCTGTCTGGGATAAAGAATTAACCAATTAATTGTAGCCCTCCATCATTATGGATCCTGATAGGGCACTTGGGGATTTTAAGCTGCTCAAAATGGGGCGAAAGCCTATCCAGCCCCCCTGGTGATTGAACCGGTTTCCCGGGACTGTGATAACCTTCGTGCACCCAAAGTGTCCGCGGTATCCGCGACCATTAGATGAACGCATCAAAATTTAATTTAAAATTCATTTCACGACCCCGCCTGATGACGAGTGGGTGGAAATTAATTGGTCGAATGGAGATCCACTCATGCACTGCAATTGGCCATGTAAAGGTACTCGCGGTTAACATTTACGCTAATTCGAACTAATTAAATGATTTGGCTGTTTTGCGCTCCGACCGCTTCCACGGGCATGCCGGCCAACTATCGGTATCGTGTGCAACTTTCAATTTAGTGAGCGCTTCAATTGGCACGAAATGACTCCTTCTAATCGCCGATGAAAACTTACAAGGGGTAGACATGCATAACGCAAATTCCACTTGACTAAAAAATTATTAACAATGCTCAGACTGAGTAGATTAATTATGTATGTGCTCGAGATCTGAATGGTCGTAGCTATTCCGAAACTATAAGTGGGGTTGTGTGAATACTACCTGAATCGAATAATATTAGATTAGTTTAATACATAGTTCCAATATTCCTAAATTTTTAACTATTAGTTATAGTGCGGTAAGGTGACATTTTTAGACATAGTAAGGTGGCCCTTAGACGACGTGACCATGTAGTTGTTAGATCACATCAATAAAAATGTGAGGCATTTTAACCAGAAGTTTAAATATATTTCTGAATCTGATAAAAGAGCCTCCCTTTTTGTCCGCAAGATTCTGTTTAAACCGTCACATGCATGGGATTAAAACTTTTAAGCCAAAAAGTTTCCGGTCCCGTACCTTTGCGTACTCTTGTTATAAAACCAAAGGTTGAGGCACAAGTCTCCTCTACTCCGGTGGAGTGGGTTCGAATCCCACCGCTGCCACCAGTGTTAAAAAACCATTTCAAAGGCGTTTTGCGCAAGCACAACATCCGTACAGAACGTCTAATAATAAAAAAACGTAATCTTTACCAAAACCTATATTTAATTACAACCACCAAAAATCCTCTTATTTTAAAACAATTTTGTAATCGCGGAATGTTGTGTAAGAGCACCGTGAATCCGTTTAGGAGATAGTATAGTACTAACGCGCTTTGGGAAGTGGAGTTAGGATTTAAAATTGACTTTGTAATGAAAACGTCTCACAACACTCTTACCAACCGTGCACACTTGTACTAGTCCAACTAATGGGTACCAGACTAGTCTTTTATGAAATTTACGACGATCTACGAAGTGAAACGAATATCTTAATTTATTTTAACTTTGCGTTGTATTCGTCACAACACATTAAGAATTCTATAGTTACGATATTTGACCCGTTGAAGCAAATGACGGCTATAGTCGTCCATATTTTACTGACGTGTTGGCAAATGACGGGTATAGTCGTCACTCCTACACGCAACAGAACACAAAGAAGGTGTCCTCCTACGAATAAATGTTAACGTTAACGTGTGGTAACTGACTGTGACTACGTAGTGGTCACAAATCACTTTGACTCTTGAAAGCCTTACCCTTTGAGGAGAGAACTAAACGATATAAACGGAAAAAAGTGTGGCCATTTTCAGTCTTATTCTAAGCCAGGGGCGGCGTTAAAAATTGTCTACTATGCCTAATCAACCATAATTATAAAAACTACTTTGGCAGTCATGAAATTTAGTTTGACGCTTATTGGTATAACATTTGCCCGACTGTGTAACTCAAAGGTGGAGAAATGTCTAGGTAGATTCATAAAATAATTTCGGTGTATTGTTTTGCATGACCTACATTTTGCTGATGTGTGAAAGTTCACATTGAGCCCAGACTGGACCCCATCCATATAACATTAGAGCTTGAAATATGAGTTTATATAATATGAGGTTTATTTATGCTTAAGTTTCTATTTGATAGGTGTCTAAGACTCCTCTAACGGGTGAAGAACATGGCTTGTATATTGGGTTTAGTTTTATCCTCCATTTACTAAAATATATTTGTAAGCTATCTAGACTGCTTTGGATATTATTTATAATACCATATGTGTGGCCTCTTTGTGTGAGCTAAAGATTGCTGTATCGTTGGCGAACAGGGATGAATGGCAGTTTGGGATATTAGTGAAATCAGCGCTGGCCCTAAAACTGAATCTTGTGGAACACCCGCTTCGATATCATTTACTTCAGATGATGTAAAACCGAGATGTACTTGGTGTAAAAAATCACGGACTATGTTGATCAGTGGGACAGGGAATTTATAACTTCTCATTTTGTGAATGAGAGCATCATACCAAACAGTGTCAAAAGCAACCTGTAAATCTAGTGGGAGAAGACTTGTAAATTGCTCTTGATCAAGATTGTTTTTAATAATTTGGGTTATTCTAACACTGGGCTGGGAGGTTTTGTGGCAAGGTCTGAATCCATATTGTTGTCTTGGTATTATTGCACAAATATAAGAGTTTTCCTCTTAATGACTTTCTCCAATTTTGGATGTGTTGCTTAAAAGACTAATAGTGCGATGGCTTATTAGGTTTACCAGGTCTAGCCACAGGAATAATTTTAGCAGTTTTCCAAGAAGATAGAAACTATTCGAGTTTGAGACATGCGTTCATAATAAACTTTATTTATACGTCCAGCATGACCAAGGGCTAATAAAAAACCTATTGGATATTACATAAGTTATCGTTTAGTTTAAACTCAAAGTTCTTATCTAAGCTTTTGGCATTTACTACATATTTTAACTCCGTAAGCCTTTGCTCAGCAACGAACAGCTCAAAGTTAAAAATAAAAATTTCCTGGAGCATCCGGCATTTAGCGTCAGGTGCTAATCCAAATAATCCTGAAATAATAAAATTTAGATTGAAAAATTGAACGTAACACACATAGAAAACCTCCAAGAGGCGAACTTATATTGACAACATACAACAGAAGTCACTCAAGAGTTCTCCCTGAACTTTATGGGAAGTATTATGCATAATTAATATTTAACTTCCCTTAAGGTAAATGCATGTTATGCACCCCCGTACAATTTGGGGCCGTGCAGACCAGAGAGTAATTGGAAATTTGAAATTAATATCGCCACTGATACTTCATAGGAAACATAAGCACTGTTTTCCTATATCGGCAATTTACGAATTTTTGGGGACTTTCGCACATTAGTCCATTAACACAATACAAATAAACCATAACTAACCGTGCACAGGAACACAATACACGATACTTACCTGTAAAATCGAGAAACTTCGCCGGCCACTTGCACCACTCAAACTCGCGTATACTCCATTGGATTTGACTAGGCGAAACGTCAAATCGATGAAGTCAATAACGGCGATCGCGATGCTTTTACCAGGTAAACGATTAATTTACCTGGTAAACCGAAAAATCGAATTTTTTAATTCGCGTATGTTCTCCATTAGTGGCATCTGCGACAGGGGCAGTAAGAACACGTTCCACACGGGAAAATATTTAAAATATGGCCATCGGCAGCCATGATAACTGCAAAGAAATAGTTTAACTACATTTAATATGTAGTGCAGAAATTGCACGGATAAAGAAAAAATTAAATTAGGGATTCATTCCGCCATTAATCCGAGCCATCAAAATAATTATCGTGGGGCCACTTCTAATGTAATTTAACATTTTGCATGTGGAGCCTGGAAAGCAATCAGCTGATTTTAGAGTATAACATATAAACCCTCGATTTTCAGTCACTAGTTCTCTTGCGCAGTGTAATTTCAAAGTGTATATACAGAAGTAATTTTTACACACGAATTATATTCCAAGTTTAAGGTATTGTTCGTATGTATATGAAACGAAAAATGTGGGCATCGTGGTGAGGCGTATCGTTTTTCCTTAGTGATTTTTTTATTCAATTGACGTAGTGACGAATTGTTTTTCTGTTGTTTTCTTTAATTTGCTTGATAAAATTATTAACGTAGTGCATGCATAATTTTTCTAAGTTACTTTCTTTCACATTGTATTAATTTTTTTTCGTTCTTTTCGTTTGCAATTTTGTGAATATTTTTATAGTGATAAATTGTGTCCCTCCTTTAACCACAAACACTATAATGTGATTTCTTGAGCCGAAGCCGAGTATAGGTGATTAATTATATGCCTAGTCTAGGGCATTTTAATCACAATCGTACGAGCCACAAGTGTCAACTGTATAAAAACCATATAATGTTATAGTCTTGGGTTAGCTGAGCTGGAATTATTTCATCAAGAAATTTCCAGGTCGGGAAATATTGATCAGATATACTCACGAATCCGACAGAAGCCAAGATATTATTATATATGTTATAATAATAACCTAAGACAAAGGCTGAAAAAAGAATAAATTCAAAAACATTGTATAAACGATTAGCTTGCCCGGACCCGGGGTTTCCCGGGATACTATTAAATTTGGAATCCTTAATTTTATAACGCCTCCCTACTGCACCACCGCCTCTCCTATGTGACCCAGCGTTTTCCTATTTGCGTTTTGCACATGTTTTAGATATTTTCCAACAGTACTATTAAATTTAGTTTTCTTCATTTTACACCACCTCCTTATTGCACCCCCTCTCCTATATCACCCAGTGGGGTGGGGGTGGTCTCATATTTGGAAATTTGAATAGCAGATTCGAAATCAGTGATCCCGAAAATTCCCTAGTGCGGATTTTCAGGGAAATCCCTTGAAGTTTAACTTTTTGGTCGCCATATTGATCCACCATCTTGAATTCCAAAATTTTGAATGCAAGCTCGAGATTTGCGACCCCGAAAACCTCCAATTGCCTTTTTCATAAAGATTCCTTGAAGTTGGAAAATTCGCTTCCTATACAAAACGGAAATTTCGATATTTTCGATTTTCCGGCTTCTCCTTTGGGGTTTCCCGAATTTTCTTTTTTTTAAACCTCCCCTGTATTATAGCGAACAAAACAAAACAAAATTGTCGAAATCGGTCAAGCCGTTTTTGAGTTTTAGCAAGACGTACCGCACAGCAATTAATTTTTATATACATATATACATAGATAAACCGTGTATTTATTGTGAATTGATTTCAATCAATAAAAAGTGAATATAAGCCTACACACATTTTGACTTACTTAATTTCCTCTACGCGATCCTCCTTGCGGTAAAGTCGTAATGTGGTGAATTTCGAAAATGGGTTTAAGTGTATATTAAACAGACAAACAGACAGACATTGTGTCGAAATTAATAGGTCCCCCTGTAGACTGTAGACCCTTCAGTCACGGAGCCCTAAAAAATGCGATAAATGTTGCCTAGCAGTGGGGAAATAGCCTCGTCCAACAATTTTTGTTTATCCATTTATAAATCGACAATGGGACAGAGTATTTAAAATGGCTTTCTACCAACGTCACCTTCAGCACAGCGGGCTCTAAAGAAGGACATTGCTGGCAAAGCAACAGCTGAAGTGATTGATATGTTCCTAATGGATGTCTGATTTATGCACATAGTCGTCGGGATTTTCCATCTTTCGTGGGCTTATGCACCCAAAAGATGGAACACCGACAAAGTACATTTTGCGAGCCTTGAAAGCGAGGCGGACGGCAGTAGTATGTGCCAATGTTGATTTATGTTTAAATGATTGATGGTAATTCGACTTTAATATCTTGATTGGTTCGGCTTCGACGTTTAGTGGCTTTTGCATGTCACACAGTGGCACAGTGTCCGATGCGTTACGTGTGTCCGCCTTTGACAAGTCTTTCAACACGTTTCAGAGCAAGGAGCCGACCAGCAAAAATCTGGAATTATTACAGGAATCGATCTATCGACTCTATTGGACGGGAGAACAGGCGAAGGGCGAGGTAGTGCCTTTGACCTATTACAGTAATTAAAGGACAATTAAATTTCATGCGTGTCATAAATATGTTTGCGGCCAGTGATATCATTGCGAGTGTATCCGCTGGTTAGAATCAATAGAGAAGTGATATTTGAGGCCCCCCGCCCACGGAGGCGTTCAATTATTTAATTAATGTGATAATTGCAAATACGAAAATATTTGCAAATTCCGGTGATTAATAGCGTCGTAATATTGCACAGAGGAATTTAGTGCGGCGGTTAACCTGGCCATTCTTTCCCGTCCTCCGGCGACCGCATGTTATATGCAAATGAAAATCCACTCACAGTGTTGACCCGCTGCATATTTGCGCCGAGGTGCATTTTTAAACTCATTTGATAAGCGGCGGAACAATAAGCAATGCACCGACCGCTACAGCTGGAACCAGCCGCCCTTCGCCCTCTCGTGCCGCACTGATAAGCGATGCAACGATGCCAGCCGCCCCCGCCCGCCCTCCAGACAGAAGCAACACAAGGGACTGGATATTATTCGGTTTATTCAAAAATTACATAGATTTCATTTGCATTCAGATTTGCAACCGAAAATTGTTTTAATTTTAACTAACGACCCGAAATGCAATTTTAATTGAAAATTTTCAAATACTCTCAATTGCTGGGCGAGTGGGGCCGGACCGGGCCACGAGGTGATTTCGGGCATATTGGTTTGTTGTGAGCTCATTTCAGCCCGTGTACTTCGCCAAATTTGAATAATGAAAACACGGTTCGTTTCCCGGGGCATCCACAGTGCCGGACGACTATGACACGGTAATGTATGATCGGCGGCTCGTAAATAGCGTGCAATTATCGTGAATCGCCGCCATACTGTGCACAGCACCACCGAGATCTCTTCCGTTCGATTATCGTCAAATTAAATGAGCGAAACACTTTAAAAGCAATTTCTTCTTCAAACAACTTTCCCCGGGAGTTGCAGCAACCGGAGCAGTTGGGACTGCTGGAGCGGGTACATGGATGCTCCTGTGTCTCAGTGCGATGCACTACAGCGGGGTGGCAGTCACTTAACATGCGTCACCTAACACTACCTGCCAGGGCTTAGATTATTGGCATCTATGGTAGCTGGGGGTACCGGGCCCGACCTGGATGGGCAGAAGGCTGGAGGCATTACGTACCCGACGAGGGGCTCCTAAGTGAGAAGCAAACACCTCTGTTTAAGTAAATAGTCCAACAGTTTAACATTCAACTATAGAAAAGCTCGGCAAAAGCTAACATCAAAGTCCCGGGAATACTTTGCAAAACGGAAAAAAAAGGGTGAAAGGCAGGAAAAACGGCGGGATATTGTGATATAGGTGGCCTAAGTGGGACGGAGTATAAATAGAAATAGGTAAACAGACGAAGAAAAAGAGAAGGTGTGCAGGGAAATTTTCCAGGTGAGTGGGTATGTAGAATGGCACGAGCAATGTGGAAGTAAACAGCAATCACGCGTCATCATTACAAGCACTTTAGTAATGCACAACGGTGAAAGGCAGAACTATACGGCTCCAATGAAGGGTTGCTTCCCTGCCACGTTGGAAAAGGGTTTTGCTATTTGCTTTGACACTTCTCATTCAATTTTGGAAACAAATATTTTCTGACAGCCGTCTGAAGGACCTCCGATTGGAGAAGCTGTAGCAATTGCTACTTGGGGGACTCTGATGGATCTTCAGGTAAATAACATTACAAGAGGATTTACAATAAATCATCGGCAAATAATGTGCAGACTCTTTACGAAATAATGAAAATAAGCCCGTAGATTAACTGAAGACTTCGTTCTATAGGCACATGGATTTTAATTCTCTAGCCACAGCACAGAAAGGCCATTGACTCAAAAAGGCAGTGAAGGCCGCTACCAAGTATACGTCAACAAGATCCCTTGCCACTACTAAAAAATAGTTACCCCGAAGAAGAATTGTGACAGATGAGTTTTTTCTTCTTTGATTAGAGTTGTCGATAAAAGTGCCGCCTATATAGTAGATACAGGCTGCAGGCAGATTTTGCCTATGGTATTATGACAAACCCACCCACTTGACCAATTTTTTTAAAACGCTTTAATCCCTCCCACAGTATTCCAAATGTATAAAAATCTATATATTTCATCGCCCGGGGATCGAGGACAGGTGAGCCTAACAGCTGCAAATTTTGCTTTTTTATTTTCTCAGTTCCTATTAAAACTATGACAAAAGTAATGTTCCCAGCACTTCGATTCTGGTGGGAAGGACAACAAGTGCAAACATGGAAAAATAGTTTTTCCATTTTGTCCGCTTTTTTTGCAGCTACGACGAGAGTGATGATACCTTCGCTTCAATAACTACAATTATGCTTATTATGAGTTTTGTTGTAACCCTCACGGTTGGTCGCGGAAGACTGATTTTGGATATTGTGAACGATGTATTGAGACGTAGTCCCAGAGCCCACTGCAAAAAGTCATGATAAGCTGTAGATTGAGTGGATTCAGTAATATATTTGAAAAGTTACTCCACAGGTGACTAGTGGATTTAAAAAAAATAAAAGTAGTTTTGATACTAGACAATATAGATTTCAGAAAAATAGTAACACCACATCAGTCACGACAGATGTGCTGGAATATATAAACAACGAATTCGACCGACCATCACATTCGTCGTCAGTTCGCTGATTGGTCACTGGAAATGTTGGAAGCCGACGGCGATTTTCATCGCAAAATAATCTTTTCAGATGAAGCTCAATTCTGGCTCAATGGATTCGTCAACAAGCAAAATTGCCGCTATTGAAGTGAGTCAAATCCACGAGTGGTTCATGAGTCACCACCGCATCCACAAAAATTGACCGTTTATTGTGGATTATGGTATGGCGGAATCATCGGAGCGGCAGGAGATGCCGTTACCATTAAAAGCAACCGCTATAACACGACGTTGCCCGATTTTTTTCCCGGAATTTGATGAAATTGATACGGACGACCTTTATTTCCAACAAGACGGTGTACCGCCTCACACTTCCCGACTTAACATGGACTTATTAAGCGGTAAGTTTGGTGAGTCGTTACTTTCCAGAAATGGTCCCATCGCTTGGCCGCCTAGATCGTGTGATCTAACGCCTTCGGATTATTTCCTTTGGGCCACATTAATTCGAAGGTTTACAACGACCATCCTACAACTCTTGAGGCATTGGAGGCCAATATTCGTCAAGCCAAAGCTGAGATACCGGCCGAAATGTTGCACAGAGTCATCGAAAATTGGCGTGAGCGGATGAACGTGTGCAAGAGGAGGTGCAGCGACCATTTGGCCGATATTTTATTCAGATCATTAATCGCATAAAATTATCTTTCAAATAAAGCAATCAGAACCAATTTTACTCAAAAATTTTGTGCTTTATTCAAAGTTAAAATTAGGCCGTTCTTATTGGGAAACCCTATATATAGTCTCTAATATTGCTATGATCAAAGCGCGATCTTTTAATCACTTTTAATCGTGTGAAAAGTAAAGACATCCAAAAAATGGTACTCTACATAGGTTAAACTTTCTTATTAATTTAAAAGCAAGCACTTCATATGAAATAAGCAAATATAAAAGTAGTTGAATACCTCCTGGAACGAAATCCATCCTAAAACTTGAAAAATGGTCGACAGTTTTCTCTAACAAGCGCTTTCAAATTTTACAAACCACGTGCGCTATGGAAATCGAGCTTTGGAGCACCGTTATGGATAACCAAACAGATTAACAGAGTTTCCGCATGCATAACTTGATCCATAGTTTAGTAAGGTATTACAATGACGTTGTTATTATTTGATATGATGACGTAAAACTATTTTGGTTTTGTCTGAGTTTTGTCGATTTTTCGCCTCTGTACGAGGCCTTAAAACTGTAAAAAAGCAACAACTCGCCAAGTATCGATAGAATTGCCGCTGAATTGCTAAAAACCTTTATACGAACTCTAATACACCATCTGGGAAGAAGAAATTATACCAGGTTACTGGAAGAAAGCGATTATATATCCAATATGCAAGAAAGGGGATAAGTTAAACTGTAAAACCTACAGAGGTATCTCTCTCCTCAGCACCAGCTACAAAACCTTCACAACTTTTGTGAAACAAAAATTAGAACCCACGGTGGAAAGCCTTATAGGAGAATACCAAGCTGGCTGGTTTTTTTAAAACAGGTCAACTTCGGACCAATTGTTGGTCTTAAAGAAAATTTTGGAGAAAACCTTGGAACGGACTGTAGATATATACCAAATGTTCGTCAACTTTCGATAGGCGTATGATTCTATAATAAAAGAGAAGTTGTACCAGGTCCTAACGGAACTAGGAGTACCGTCAAAGCTGTTACGACTGATCAAATGAGCAACAAATAACTCACAGCCGAAAGTAAAGATCCAAAATGCAGTAACGGATGAGTTCGAAGTACGACAAGACCTTAGACAAGGGGATGGATTGGCCCCAATGCTCTTGGAGAAGTGTGTCAATAGCAACACAGTGTGTACAGTTATTAGGATATGCAGACGACGTGAACATCGTGGGAAGATCCCTTTTAGCATCAAAAGAGGCTTATGTCGAATTAAAAGGGGCGGTATAGGACATATGCCTAAACAGAAATGAAGAAAAATCTAAGGTGATGCAACAATCCAGAGCTGGAAGATTTAGATTTTTAGATGGGAAGAAATGTAACCATTGACGAACATGACCTAGAAGTGGTCAATAGGGCAGTATAAATTGGGTCGACAATCACAAATAGAAACGAAGAAAAGGAAGAGATAAGAAGACGAATTCTACAGGCCAGCCGCGCCTTTTATGCCCAAACAAAAATACTCCACTCGAGACTTGCGCACAGAAAAATGAAACTCTTACTCTAGAAAACAGTAATACGACCAGTACTGTGCTATGAAAGCGAGACTTGGAGTATGACACAAAAGAGCGAGTCAAACTATTTTAGAGAAAAGTCCTTGGATGCATAATAGGCCCAACGACAGAGGATGGAATATGGCGATGGAGATACAACAGTGAATTGTGTGAAATTTTTGACGACCCAAAACTCTCAACATATATAAAAATTAACAGACTAAGACTAACTGGTAATAAACAGGATGGTTGACAACCGCATTCCAAAACGGCTCATGCTAGCAGAAATCTCGGGTAATAGACCAGTAGGCAGACCCAGGAGAAGATGGAAGTGCTCAACTTTCGGAACTGGAGATAAGCTGCAAGCGACCGGCAAGTATGGAGAAATTCGCTAGAAGAGGCCAAGGCTCGAATTGGGCTATAGCGCCATTGGATGGATGGGTGACTGCGGAGAAAATCCAAGCCTAAATTAAAAAACTCAAGAATGCAATTAAATAGAGTGATGGTGAAAGTGGAGGAGAGGAAGAATATATACAGTCTTGTGCAAAAGTTTAAAGCCTTAGAATTCATGTTAAGGAATCCACGGTTTGTTTCTCTCTTCTTTTGTTTCATGCTTTGAAAAAACAGTCCTTTTCCATTAATGCAAGCATGGAGCCTTTATTTTTTTTTTATTAATTAATTAAGTTTTCGGCCACAATTTTTGTCATTTCTTTCCACTCCTCCTGAAAATGTTGTTTCAGTTCTGAAATATTGCTAGGTTTACGGCTGCTTATCCTATCTCCTAGAACTTTCCAGCAGTTTTCTATAATATTAAGGTCCGGTCTTGATGGTGCCCAAGGAAGAACAGTAATATGATTTTCTTCCAACCACCTCTGTGTACACTGGGCTGTATGCGGCCTGGCATTATCTTGTTGGAAGAAAAAACCGGTCCACGTAGAGGGCATACCTTCTTCAATGTGAGGTAGCAAGAATTAACGCAGAGTTTCCTCATATTTTTCCTTGTTGACCATTCAATCAATGATACACAAATCAGAAAAACCATACCACGACATTGCACCCCATACACTGACTTTCCCACCTCCTCCTTGAGCGTATTGTTGGACGCATTCAGGTAAGTAATTTTCTTTGTGCTTTCATCCAACCAAATAACTCGTTTCCAGTCACATACAGTCCATTTCTGATGTGATGGACACCATTTCTTGCGAATTTTTGCATTTCTTGGAGTTATTAAAAGCTTCCTAATCGCTGGTCGGCTTTTCAAATTTTCTCAACAGAAAGTTTTCGAATATGCGGCGTAGATGTAGATGTAGATGTAGATTATCATGAGGCGGGTAAATAAACCCTGCACTTAGACTAAAGGTCCATTGTACAAACCTCGAGAAGAGAGACCGACATCTGAATTAATCTCGGTGCCCAGATTGAGCCGTTAGACGACCAGTTCTTCTAACAAAGCTCAAGATGGTGGGCAGCGTGAGTTTATGTAGATCCTTGGGATCTACATGATGGTTCCCGAATAAAGCGGCCCTGGCACTGTTGTAGAACGGACATGCACACAAAACGTGAGCGGCGAATCCGCTATTCGTAAAGTATGAAGATGCTTGTTCAGCCTGCAATGGCCAGTAATAATGGCCATTGCTTGGCTCATGCGGCGTAGATACATCCTTTCCAGTAGCAAGTTGGAACTGCATATTGATCTCTCTACTTGAGAGGAAACGATTTTTTTTGACTATTTTAATTAGAGCCCTTTAGAGCGCTCATCTACAATACGGGGGAGTCCTGAACGAACCTTTTGGTCAATGGTTCCGGTGTTTTTATATCTTCTGATGGTGTTTTGGACGCATGCTCTTCTAATACCAAGCTTCTCAGCGATACGTCGTTGGCTGTGCAAAGCCACCACCTATTCAAGAGCAACTTCATAAATTTCAGCCAGTACTTAAAGGATGTGAATACTCACTTGCCACAGAATGCTATTATCAACTTTTCTCTTACCCATTCTTTTAAAAACATCAACAAAATTTGCGTGGAATAAATCTAAATTACACGAGAATTACTCAAAAGACACGATCAGACGTCGTGATTAAATAACAGCTAAATTAACCGTTAGTACCTTTGATATTGATATTCTTCTCAACATGTATTCCAGTGGCCTTGAACTTTTGCACATCACCTTGTTGAGTGATTTTAGCTTAGTTCTTTAATTTCTTAACTAATTGAACTAGGTTTTCTTACAATTAAATTTAACCCTGTGTATGATTATGTGACCCCCTAATCATCGTATCTGAATACCTGGAATTTTCAACATTCAAGATTAAATTGAACGGATGTTGCTAAAACCAAGGTGGCTTTAAACTTATGCACAAGACTGTATATATAAATATATATAACTTGTAGTGCTCGAAGCGCCCTCTATGCTGATACCACATACCTTTTGTCACAGCTTTAATAGAAGGCAAGAAAATTGAAAAACAATTTTTGCACTTGTTAGGCCTCTTCGTCCCGCCACCGAGGCCTTAAAAGGTATGAAGGGTGTGCAAAAAATCAGCGGAGTAGGTGGGTTTGTCATAATTATTTACCTGCCACCTGGACTACTAGTACTGTGGTAAAATATCTAGATAGGCGTTTGAATTGTTTGAATTTGATCTAGATGACTAGTAGCCCAGATGTCTATAAATTAGGGCACTTCCTAACTGTCAACGATATATTTCTGTTGTTTTGGTTACAATCTGGCATAGTGAGTTATGGCGGAGCCGGCAACGGAAAATGATCGCGAGAACCATCTCTACTCAGCTGTGCGCACCATGCTCGAGCAATCTGGAGAAATTGGAAGGCTAAAAGCGCTAATTCAGTCAAGAGTCCTGGAAGTGGTTAAGGGCGGTGACCAGGCTCGTGAATTGCCAAAAAAGCCGCACCGAGATCCGAAGGTGCTGCTTTTGAACCAGTTGATCATGGAGTACTTCCACTGGTTCGGGTACCAGTACACCGTGGAAATGTTCGCAACTGAGAGCGGAACTAACCCGTCGTGTCCATCGCGCCTCCAGCTGGAGCGTCACATCGGAGACCACAAGCCGGACATTCCCGTTCTCCTCGATATTGTAATTCAAATGTGCGAAAATAAAGCTTGAACCTAAATTCACCCGAAATAGCCGTTGAACTCCACTTAGACGGGCTTCCTCGTATATTTCCGGGAAATCCTCAAATCAGCAACTTTGTGTGTGCACAGAGTGTGCTACTGCAGGGGGCAGGAGAGGGACGTGAAAAATTGCATTCGAAAGCTCCAAACTAAATTTAGTGTCGACATATCTAAAAATCTTGCCAAAGTGAAAATATTTCCGGGAAAGGGAAATGGTGTGCTGCGGCGAAGGAGAGTGATGATGCCAGTAAACAGGAGGGATTTCAGAGATTTCCTTTCTTCCACGCGGGGGAATCTCACTGTACAATTTTTTCGTCCTTCCGCGGCAGTAGCAGCAGCTTTCCGCTCTGTCTTATGAGAAATTTGTTGCATTGCGTTGTTCCTTGCATCCTTTCCACTTGCGTGACTCGATGTGATTCATATCATCGATTCCGGGATACTTTCCCAGTAGTGCATTTCCGACAGGGGGAGCGGCATGTCGTCCCATCCCAAATCACGCCACACCGTACAGACGTGGCACATCGTTTATTGGGGGCCCTGTGTGTATGTGGAGCACTTCCTCCTATCACGTGCGGCTGCCTCCACTAGTCCCGGCTGGCCCGCTAGTAGGTTCTACTCGAGCAGATTTCAGGAAGGGATTTACTTGAGAGGCATCGACTCTAGCTTTCTCCTGTATTTTGAGCATATCCAATGCCAGGAATCAGTGGCTCGGCTGGTATGCTGAGCCGGGACGCTGTATCGGGAGCTGGCTATTAGAGATGTTTCCAAACGGGACGGGTGTAAAAAACCATTAAATTTTCGCTATGCAGCAACCGGTGATAGTTGGGAGAGCCGGGAATAGGGCAGATATAGGAAAAACCGACGAGGAGCAAGCTTCACGGATTTGCTGTTTGGCAACGTATTTCAATTCCCTGCCTGGGCGCGTCGTACACGTACCTGTGGGTATTGCCGCGCGGACTAGCTCCCCTAAAAGTATTGCCGGGTTTATTTCCCGGTGTTACTGGATTTTAAAGAATGCATTAAGGTGAGACACCGCTGATGGTGCATAAGCTGCAAATAATGCAAAGGAAATTGTGTTAGTTACCAAGCGGAAATGGACGGACTGGCCGTGCTTATCCGATGGGAGATTATCCTGCCATTTATGCAAATTGCCAAATTCAGTTAGTGTTAAGACTGTCCGCCAAATTGACTCAGGTGGAAATTTGGTTCTTCTACAATTTTTAATTTTTAATTTTAATTTAGCATTTCTCAAGGCGGAAACAGGCCAAGTTTTAAAGTTTGTAAGTTATCGTTAGTTCAAACATCTGATGTGTGTCATTACTTACTTCCGTAAGTCCGCATTAACCTCTGTACGGACTCCATATATACGGACACACGGAACTTGGCAAAGTTCGGTTCGGTCCGCATAGGGCATGATCCGTATATACGGATTTCGAACCGTAGGGTAGACTGGGTATGGTTGTGCTAGGGAACGGTTGTGCCAGTCGTAATATTAGCAAAACTACTAGGAATACCGCGGTGGTTGCAAGGGGAGAAAGAAGCGGCGTGGCCGGCTCCACGTGTGTCACAGTATTGCGTCAGCTATCGCGCGACCTTACGGCAAGCAGAGGCCTACATTACTTTTCACCTCTGAAATGGAAGTATTTTTATTTAATTTGAAGTATGTTGATATATATACAGATCTTTATTTTTGTTGAAGAAGACAAGCTTCTTTTATTTATTATTATTATTATATATTAGATATTACTTGTAATAAAAATGATTTTAGACCATTTTGGTGTATTGTTGAATCTTGGCACTACCGACCGCAAGCACTGTCACAACCGACCCCAGGGTGGGGTCGGTTGTGCCATTTTTTCCTTTTTTGTAAATTTTCTCCTATGAGTTAATCCATTGTACTTAGGGACACATTTTAGTATTTATACAGTAGCCAAATGTACATTTTACTATAAAAAACACCTTTGTGCCAGCTAACTGGCATACTAACAAAATTATGGGCGATCAAATGAAAATTGGCACAACCGTACCCAGTCTCCCCTACATACCCATACGGACTATACGAACTATACAGTCGGGAACATGGCGGAAAGTCAAATTCTCGGCACAGCGATTTTGCAAATGTGATTCCGGACATATTTCCGTCATGTGATAACGAACTGAAACAAAGTGCAGTGTAAAAGGCATAATGTCCTCTTCGCGAATCAAATTCTGCTGTCAAATTCTGAGTGGTTATTTTACCCACTTGAAATTTTTTGAGTGGGTAGAGTTATTCATCATACTGATATTCTATACCAGGTCTGGTCGCCGCCGCGCGAGATTACCATCCCCTCAAATCGCTCGTGCGCGAATGTCCATCGTGACATGGGCTGTGTGGCATGTAGCGGCGTTCTGTAGGAACCATATGTCGTCGGTGTCCATATAATTCAGTTTAGACCACAAGAAGTTACTTAATATCAATCTGTAGCGCTTGCTGTTGGCGGTTATAACAATACCAAATTCATTTTGATAGAAATACGGACCGATGATTCCGTCAGACCAAAATCTGCACCAAACAGTCAATTCCTCGGAATGCATTTGGTGGTGGTGTGTCTCATGTGGATGGGTATCGCCCCAAATCCGACAATGTTCACATATTCAATCATCCAAAAATATACTTCGTCGCTAAAGATGATTTTTTGACGAAATTTGGGTTCCAGAAATTACACGGCGCTGTCTATGGTCATTTACCTTAAGTGTTTGGGCAGTTGGATTTTATACGGGTGTACACCCAAGTCTTGATGCAAAATTCGCCATGTTGAAGTGTCTGAAAGGCCAAGTTGTTGTGAACGCCGAGAAATTGCTTGCCTTAGGTTTTCCCGTATACTCTCACGCACAGTAGCAATGTTTTCTGCAGACCTTGCGTTTCGGTGACGTACGGGTGTTGGCTGATTATTTACCGAACCAGTTGACTCAAATTTGGCCACCAAACGTCGCATTGTCGATTCGGCAGGGCGGTTGCCCTAAAAATCATGTGATGCGCGGAATGCTTCTCGAACGGAGCACTGATGTTGGTAATAAAATTTTAGGAATTTCACACGGTGATATGCCACACACTTCAGAACAATTTGCAAAAAATTTCACAGAAGTTGCTTTAACAACATGGCCGCTCTAACATAACAAATTTCGACCGTCCATATTGAAAAAAAAAACCCTTTTTATGCGCAACTCGGCTATACTCTGGCCGGTTTATATTTTATAACGTTTCAAAATCTCTCATGTTTTCGTCACCTTTCAAACTGGCAATCCCATTCTAAGGGGGGTTCATAGCTTTTATTGTTGCTGTCAGTGTCGGATTAGCCACGTAGCAAGAGTAGGAATTGCTACGGGCCCCGCGCTCCAACGACTGTCTGACCGTAAAAAAATATCAATTTATCTTTACTATAAAATAAGTGCTTTAGGCATGCACATTTAGATATTTTGGATTATAAACTTTTTTTAAATTACTATAGGTAAGTGTGGGTATAATACCTACCACGAGAAACGTTGGTATCAAAATCTCAACGATAATTTAAAATTGTACCACATTTCTAAAATTGAGCACTGGTCACACCACAAGTTATGTGTTGTTGTACTACTTGCACTGCACTACACGCAAGTTGGCAGCACTGCAAAACTAACAGGGGAATTCCCTAATCTTGTCATTGATCGAACTACTCGTAACAACCCGAACAAATATAATATAATTCTATTGACTATCAAACAATAAGAAATTGCTGTACATTTACGTTTGGCCCAACGCACAGTGGTCCCAAACGTCTAAAACCTGGCCAAAATTCCAAAATTGAATATGTTTTCTGGGGACTTTTAACTGATAAAATAGTTGTAGTGGTACATCTAGCATTGGGAACGACGGTTAGAAAGAGTACGAGATTTTTTCCTGGGCTAGGGACCCGTTGCTTTTGAGAACGTGTCTTGCGTCAGCTGTTTACAGAAACACGCTTATACAAATGTGGTGTTTTTATTCACGCTCAGAAATTCAATGAACAAAGTTATTCCAATTCTGCAAAATGGAATCATCTCAAGACAGTAAGTATAACATATGAATGTAACTTGAATTTGATATAAATAATAAATAAAATTGTTTAACAAAGTTGAAAAAGTAGTAATTTTGAGAATTGTGGTTATAAATAATAAAATAACAAATGCGATTAGGAAAAAATTTTTTCTTGTTTTTTGAATGCTTTTTAACCACTTATATGAAAATTGACTGCAGGTTCTTGCAGGTTACGCTTCTAGGTATTATTTTGTGTACCAAATTAGGAAAAAATCGATTTATTTGTTGACAATGACTTCTATTATTTATTGTGAATGCATTTTTTTCAAATCCCCTTATTATTTTCGCTGCCTCTGACCTCCTCGCCCCTTCCAACTTCCTTCTCAAGGTAAAAATGTGGTCAAATATCCACATATGGACATTCAACATAATGTTTCAGACAATCTTAATATCCAACAATAAGGACAAATGTAACATGAACATCTAACCCAATTTTTCGAAGTAAATTTAACAGAACTTGAGACAAATATCCAAAATTAACGTCGAATAACCACAAAATTATAAAAAATATCCCAAAATAGACAAAAAATTCAATTTTTCAAATTTGGCCATTTTGGATCCGCCATTTTGTTTTTTTGAAATTTTAATTTCATATTCGTAATCAGCGACCTCAAAAACCCCCATAAACTGTGTTTCGAAAAAAACAATTGAGTTTTTGGAAAAAATTCGGCCATTTTGGATCAGTTAATTTTTTTTTGGCAATTTTTACTTCAGATTCGTGATCACCTCAAAAACCCTTATATACAATGTTTCGTAGAATTCTAATATTGTTTTCATATTTTGGCCACAAAATCGCCATTTGGGATACTGTGCAACGTAAAAAACTTCTAAAAGTACTTTAGATGTGAGCCATTCTTGAGAAAAGTTGTTTTGACATTGCTTCGAATACTGTTTTCTTGCCTGACGTAACGTTGTAAGCAACTCATTCAATTATCTTTTTTAAAACACAATAGAAGTTTTTTTCTTACAACAGAAGAGATCTTGGAAAAAACCTCAAGTATGGTCAGTGCTTACGCAGATGATTTGGAGAACAGCCTAAGCGACGAATTAGTGCAGTTCGCTGAGCTACTGAAAACAGATCTGGCTACTGTTATTGATAGCAAGAAACAGGTGCCTCTGGAACTGGAATTTTATAAACTTTTATTAAATAATTCTTTAGAATCGTGTTTCCCGAACGTAGAAATTGCCTTGCGCATTTACTTGTCTCTCATGATCACTAACTGCAGTGGCGAACGTTCTTTTTCAACATTAAAACGTATTAAAAATGAGTTAAGGAACACGATGGGCCAAGAACGTCTTAATCATTTCACTTTGATGAATATAGAGCATGATTTGCTTAAAGAAGTCGATATTGAAAGTGATATTTCTAAGTTTGCCCATATTAAATTAATTCGATTAAAAGTTTATTTGTAACAGTTTTGTTTTATTTAATACCCTAAACTTGAGAACCTAAAGCAAACCAAGGGCCTCTTGACAGAATTTGCTACAGGCCCCTCGCTGGCTTAATCGGGCACTGGTTGCTGTTGTTGGGCAGTGACAGTGACATATGATTCTGCTGGTGATTTGTTCATTTGGAGCAAGTGATCAACACAGATAAATTACTACCTTAATTAAAGCCCATCCTGGTCTTCTAGATTTTCATTCCTGGTTTTGCAGATTTTGTAGATATCTAAAAAGTCTAAAAGATCTTATTGCAAACTTTCCAGCATAGAAGAACATTACGTGAAATATTTCTTAATTGGGTTGATATTTCAATTGCCCATAATAAAAAATAAACGAAAGTTACTTAACTTAATTTTGAAGATGCAATAATTGGTGCATGTTCGGGTGCCAAAGTTAGGACACTGCCCTGGCGACAAACGTGGAAATCCTTGTGCTATGCCGGCGAAAAGTTATAGGTGCTGCGGGCTAACTAGAAACAAGCTAATGAGCAATGGCACATTTTCCGGTATAACCAACTAGCAGCAAACTCGCTAAGCAGTGCAATAAAAGCGTTCTCGACGCGCCGCATAATTTGAACCCATCGCGTATTCACAGGCACTGTAGCATAAGCCCAGCGGCTAAAGCAGGGACCAGTTTATACCGCCGCCGGTAGTTGCATCCCAGCCGGAATTTCGGATCAGCTGGGATCTAACGTTGTTCAATGTTAAAATTTTCCTAATTAATCCTTCCCACCACTGCATCCAGTTCTTCACCTACACCTCATTAGGACCTTGCGAGACGGCGCTGGTGGTCGGCGCGCGATGAGCGGCCTCCTAGCAACCGCACCGCTTTTAATTATCATTTGTAGCTCGCCGCTCGAAACTATTCGAAATGAACACTGGCGCGCCCCAACTTGGGGATTAATTAAAATTATTTTTTAACAAGTTCTCAACTTTATGGGCGTGCAGCTCCATCCGTCCGTCCGGAACGCTTTGTCCGGCTGCCGGCCGGTCGCACTTCGTTCGCTTTCTGCATTGAAAGAAGCGGTTAGACGAATATCCCAGAATTGTGCCCGTATAATGGCGTACATGTGTGGCCCTGAGAGGGTGGCCCCTTTTACAGCAGGGAATTTGGGTTGTCGTGTCACCCGCCACCCGGTAGGGGGTAGTGGCGGACGTGAATCGGGATATTGGTGTCACTGCACATACGTATCTGCTCGAATGGGGCTGCAAATAAAGGTGGGATAACAAGAAGAAGGAAATGGCATGGATGGAGAGATAACGGACAAACCACGGTCTTATGTTAATACCACCTTTGTTCACACTGCCAATAAAGCTCCGAAAGCATTTATGGCCAGAGACGGTAAGATAGCTCCCAGGACGGAGGCAACTAAGGTTTTTCGGAAATATCTCGTGCATAAGAGCAACCTGGCTTTCGGGAAAATTGTTATTAGAGCGAACAGAGGCGCATCGAGCTGGGATGGCACAGCACAGCACGGTACGGTACTGGGATCCCGAGTTATAAGCCAACAGACTGAGGAAACAAATTCAAGAAATCCAAGAAATCCTCGTAGTCGTAAAGCGCAGGTGTTACAGGCGTATAAAATCCATTAATTGATGGCATCATGCCGCTTCCTAAAGCCCGGGCGAAATTAACTTTAAACAGGTGACAACGGCACGGGCCACTGCGGCTCCAGTAGGTACGTGAGAAACGAGGAAATTTGGAACTTGATAAAAGGGTTTGCCTGCTCGAGCAGCGCGCCCAACCCACTTTTGAGGTTGCACTACGCTCGGTGAAGGCGCACGTAATTAGAGAAAATCTCATTATTCGCACATAGGTACAACCCGAAGCACAGGTGAAGCTCCTCCAATTTTTCCCTGACATTATTTCACATACTGAGGAAAGCTAACAACCACCTCCGGGGAAATTTCGCATTGTTGAAAGTAAAAACACCTCCTTATTACCGTTTCTCTTCACCCAATTACACACAATGTATCGGGCTAGCTGTTTGCTTTTCTTCTGGATTTTTTTGTGACTAAACTTCTGTTTTCTATTCATTTCGAAAGAAAACTCACATAAGCTGCTCTTTAGAGCAGAAGTAAGTAGGTCACGGTTTATAAGGTTATGACGTTTTAGCAATATGGATCACAGGTTACAGTGGAGACCCTTGTGGCATGCTTTCTTGTTTCATGAATCTCATTTTATTCCATGGAGGTCTGTTTAATGAAATCGGTACGTTATGAGGAGGGGTTTGTTGTACTTTTGTACTTAACTATTCATTCATTAGAACTTCTACATGTATGTATGTATATTGCAAGGAAATTGCTGAGGCTAAGGGCCTTAGCACGAGAGTTTACTATGAATCAACTTTATGTCGATAAGTATTAATTATTAATAATTCGTGAGGGATTTAGAAACTTGAGTCCTTAAAAGTGGAAAATGTGGAGTTTAAAAAAAATTCTTTTTGAAGCTTAATACATTTTATGAAAAGTGAATAATGATTAAGAAATTTTTTTTTTTTTGCAGTCCGACTGATTCTTAGTTATATTAAATCCCTTGCAATATAGCTGTCCTCCGACTAAAATGAAAGAAATCTTTTGCATATACAAAACATAATATCGAAGGAAATTGTCGATGTATAAAATTAGCGATGGCTCGTCAACATTCCCTCTCTTGGCTAGGTGTTTCACTGCGTAGACGTATTCGTGGAAGGACTCATTTATTCCCTTCTTCCTATTTTCGAGTGTCCTATGAATAGCCAGGCTAGTGGGTTGACGATCAAACTCTCTTTTTAATAACTTTTTCAGGGCCTCCCAACTAACGATACCGTCAGATGCTTCAACGGCCAGCTTTACCGCTCCGGAAAGCAGTCGTCTGCAGTTAAGGTACTTTTGGATGTCGTTCCACCCACATACCACAGCAATTTCTTCAATCTCCTTCAACCAGGCGGCCACAGACTTCCCCTCGAGAGATTCCTCCACGTCTCTGAAAATGAAATTATTTTGCGATGACGTAGTAGCCATATTAGTGTGATCCTCACACTCTGTGCCTTTCACCGTATCTAAGCTTAAGCTACTAGCAGACGCGTCACTACTATGCGCTAAACTTTCTTCAAACCCCTTGAACTCTGACTGGTCCAAGATGCTATCAGATGATTCGTCCCCTTCTTCAATAAACTTATCTTCCTCAACCTCTCCTGTCTTGTAGCCGTTCGCGAGCAACCGTTCTATCAAATCTTTTTTATAGCGGTAACTAATAGGAAGTTTTCCCTCTTTCAGGAGTTGTTGCAGCTCGACGATCGTGTGACCATATAGATCGTCCATCCACGAAAAAGAATAAAAACAGGTGACTTACCGGATTCACAGTTCCCAAGACTAAGTTGGCTGCCCCCGCCCCCCTTTTCGCTTTACCACATAATATGCTTTCTCCTGAGTCACAAACCTGACACCTTTATATCAGAAAGGTTTATTTTTTCAAAAAAAAAAAAAAAAATTAAGTTCAAAGATGCAATCTCCCGCGTCACCGCGCTTCACGTTTGTACCGTTCACCGGCGTACCGTTCACCAGCGTACCGTTCACGCCCGTTAGGCTATACGGAACACTAATATTTATTGTACTTCGATATCCTCTATCCCACTTCTGACACCAATTTTGTGGGTTCTAGAGTAAAATACAGCACAGTTTTAGTTAATTAATAGTTAGATTTATTCAATTCATAAATTCACTATACAGTAAGTATTTTAATTATAATATTATTCCTAGATAGAGGGATTATCGCCCGGATCAAAAACTCGCGTCCCGGTAAGTGTACAATATCATATTTAATTCGGCACCATTTGATTATAATATAATTATCCACAGGTAAGCAGCTATATTCGTCCCGGCACAAAATCACGACGAAAGTTAAGTAAGTCCAAATTTCAATGTTCAGGAATTAAACGGCACTATGCTTTCCTCTATAGCTTTCGGCACGGCCCAGCAAACTCGTCCGATCAGCTTAGAAAATACAACAGCAGTGATCTCCTTAACTAAAAACTTTCATTCCCCGAGAGTTTCGCATTAAGCTTAGCGATATTTGAAAATGAATTGAATTTGGGCTGCATTTGGGCTATTTGCGGAAATACCGGTCCGACTGCAATTGAGCCGGCGTTTGGGCTGGAGTCGCTTATTTTTAAAAGAATTAATGCGATTAGGCATCGATAGAGGAATCCCACATAAATTAATAAACGTCACACTTGACATCACACAACATGCATAAGCTAGGCCTCAACGAGGACCTTCTTTGTGGTAGTCAACAACACTACAAATTGGATCAGCGCCGATAAATGTTATAAATGTTAAATAAATGTTTGCTCTCCCTAGCTAGGGCGGTCGGACGAGGTAACTACTTAACCTCCCAATCTTGCTCGATTAAGTTCTTGAGAAATATTATCTAATATGATCTAATTAACGCAGTGACTCAAACTCACGCCAAACAACTACTACCTTGATGTGCTTCCGCCAAACAACTACTACCTTGATGTGCCACCGCCATTGCAGGTACAGTCACTTGCGAAATTGAAAAAAAATTCTCTAATATTTCCTAAAATTCAGGTTTCTCTCACATTTTCTCGGAAATGTATATAATAAAAACCTCTTCTTTATTTTTGTTGCATTACCCATCTTATTGCCTTTCCTTTTTCACATTAAACGATTGTAACGTGCCACGAGTCATTTAAGAGAGTTGTTTAAATTTTTTGTGAAATGCTGATTTTTGGAAATTTCGCAAAAGCTTTTCAAAATATAAAGTTTTATATCTTCTCTCTTCCTGAACATGATGTAGCTGCTTCGAAATATAACAAGATGAGCAATTGAATACAAATAAAAAAGAGGTGCATTAATTACATCAATTTCGGAGAAAATGTGGGAAAAACGTGATATTTAGGAAATTTTATAGCATTTTTTCACTTTCACAAATGACTGTACCTGAAATGGTAGAGATAGATGTACATTAGTAGCATTTTGAGAAAGCACATAAAGATAGTAGTTTGTTGGCGTGAGTTTGATGTAGTTGCGGTAATAAGATCATAAGATAAAAAAAATAATGCATACAGGAAAAAAGATACAGGCAATTTGCTATGTGTATGTAAGCCGCGCGGATATGATTCGGCTCCCCCCTTCCATTTCGATGAAATTGAAATATGTCATAAAGGAGGTCATTCTGAAAACTTTTGCCTGTGGGCACATGTCGTGGAAATCTACAAGAAAAAAATATACGGTTTCTCAAAATTACCTCCATTATGACATACATATGTCAATTTCACCGAAATCGGTCAGCGGGTGGCCCTTTCCGAATCACTCCCGCGGTTGCATACCCATACAAAATTACCTGTATCTTTTTTACTGTAAGTTCTCGCGTCATATGTCTCAGCACAAAGTTTCTCAGAATGATCTCCTTTATGACTTATTTCAATTTCATCGAAATCGGAAGTAACGCAGTTAATCTTAACAGTGTTCCATTATTACTGTGAATTCAATTGTACTTTAAAAAAGGCTGTACAAAGAGCCAATGAGCGGATTACGGGGGAATTTGGATATAGCTTAAAGGGTGCTATTCTGCGTCGATTCCAACCTTCACTTTTTTCGACCCGAGGTCTATTTTTCCTGGACTACATCTGATAAGTTGTGGTCGTGTAGAGAGCATACCCAATTTCTTAAACATATCGGGCCTAGCGTATTTAGTCCGGTCAAAATAGACGAAAAAATTGAGGTGGGTTTGCATTAATTCGCAAAGAGCTGAAAATTGGTACATACCTTGGGGACATTATTATAAATAAAATACTAAAAGTCCCCATCGATTAGTGATCCGTAAAAAAAATTATTCAAGGTCAAAGGTCAACAAAAATGTTTTTCCCAATTTTTCCGGTAAACGGTAAGTTTTATCATAAAAATAGATTAGACAAAAGAAGTAGACCATGAAATTATCTACAAAAATTATCCTTATACTTTTTTTCTAAGAATCACCATTCCTGAGATATTGCAATTCGAAAAGTTCTTGAACTTGATAGTATATTAGTATAGTATATATATAGTATAGTACTACTGACTGCACGAACTCCAATTATTAAGATTATTTACTTTTTGAAACCCGGGAAATCTCAACAACAAACAGAAATATATTCATCGAAAAGTTTATCTGCTTATCCAAAATGTCAAAATCATAACTTATTTTTACATGCAATAACTGGCTGCGATACTACATCATAATTTTTCAGAAGGGGTAAAACAACAGTATTTAAATTATTTGAAAAAGATGATTTAATTAATTGCGCAGAAGTATTTCAAAAGATCGACTCTTCTCCACAAGACATCATCACAAACGGGATTCGCTTTCTTCTTGCTCTATATGAAGCTAAAAAAAAATTGATTGTTTAAACAAGTATAGATATTTAAGTTTTGTAAAAAATACACGAAACAATAAAAGAGTGGAATTATCTTGTCTTCGTCCAACACCTGCTGCTGCTAGTCAACACTTATGTCGAGTATACTATCAAGTGCAAGTATGGCTAGGCAATCAACTGGAGCCAGAAGACTGGGGTTGGAAATTAGTAGATAATACTTTGGAGCCAATTCAAACTTTACTCCCACCTGCTCCGGAAAGACTTCTCAACACCATCTTCTGCAATTGCAAAAAGGGTTGTAGTGCAAAATGTAGCTGTAAAAAAGTCGGGTTATTTTATTCACCAGTATGTACTAATTGCCAAGGCCAGGCTTGCTCCAATGTTGAATCCACTTCAATAGGTGAAGATTTTTATGATATCAATGAGGACACAACTGATGTGTCTTCTCCACATATCCAGCTAGAAGAACAAGAAGAAGAAGAAAACGAAGAAGATATAACTATTGAAGTGGCATTTGAAGATTATCAGTCAGAATAACATCTTCCCGAAATCAACTAATTCGTGCGATTTAAATCATTTTTAATAGTACCATTTTCCAGTTCATACAATATTTTTTAATAAAAGTTAGTCAAAATAGATCGTGGACTATGCCTACCGGGGACACCACGTTAAAAAAAATGCGCCGAGTACACTACCTCACAGTTGGGGCGGAAATGTGTGCATATTATGTAAAGTACGACTTCTTCAACTATTCGAATCCCAATATCTCAGGAATGGAGATTCTTAGAAAAAAATTTATAAGGACAATTTTTGTAGATAATTTCATGGTCTACAGCTTTTGTCTAATCTATTTTTATTGATAAAACTTACCGTTTACCGGAAAAATTGAAAAAACCATTTTTGTTGACCTTTGACCTTGAATAACTTTTTTTGCGGATCACTAATCGATGGGGACTTTTAGTATTTTATTTATAATAATGTCCCCAAGGTATGTACCAATTTTCAGCTCTATGCGAATTAATGCAAATCGAAATGTCTAATTTGACCGGACTAATTGTCTCTGGTCGTCTTATCAGAATTCCGAAGCGAGCTTCTACAGGTTCTCCGGCTGGAAGTCCCTGTTTTCCGTGAGCTTCTTTTAGTACTTCTACTTTCGCAGTCATTTGGGCCCAGTCTGCAGATAAATTTTAAGAAGTACCAGCACCGCTTTCTTCTTCGCCGTTACTCTGTTTTTATTTTCTTCGGCTTTTTGGTCTTTTCTCACAGCGCTCACCTGTCACAAATCATTTTAAACCAACGTCAATTTGACAAATTCCCACTGGAAGTTTCTATATTAAAATTCGAAGAGTCGGTCGCTTTACGCGAAAAAAGTCGAATCGATTCTACTGACATCGACTATCGCGATAAGGGCCTAAATGTTTATAATATCTTTTTACCATTATTAGCAATAAAACGAATATTTTGAGCGGTGAGACAACACCATAATAAAAGAAAAGATTATAATGAAAAAATAATAGCAAGGATACTTGACGTAGAAAAATCTGGGCTACGTGTTAATTCAGTTTGGGTGTGGTTTCTTTCACAAATAAATTTTTTTAGGAAAATGAAATTTACAAAATGACTTAGGAGAACGGGTGTTAAACATCAACCGAAATTGCACCTATAAGCGAAACAATTAAGGTTACACTAAAATTGCAAAGAAACACGAAAGCGATCGAAAGGCCACCACCCATAGAACCACACCTCTGTCCTCGCGAGAATCACGTGAGAAATTGAAGTCAATTGGTAGTTGGATTGCTTTCCAATTGTATCTTAAGGAAACCATTCGAACTCGCTGCAGAAGCAATGAGGTGCTGAAGGTGAAGGAAGGTGTTCGCTTTCACTGCGGTATGTATGTATGTATGTATGTACACGCTCCTCTCCTTTGCACTTGTTATGAACTCTGAAAATCGAAGGAGGAACAACTATGGAAAAAAGTCAGTAAAACACAGGGTCGCCACAGCCCGCCGGGCGGGGGTGAAATACGAGGGTACCAGTGGGGGTGCAATTCGAATTTTATTCGGCGAAGTGATTGGGTGCGAAAATTCGTTACTGGTCTCTGAATGGTGAGCTGATTTGATTGGGCACGAATCTGATTAAGATGATCACAGTAATTCAGTTCAAGCACACCGCACAGCGGGACTCGAATGAAATATTGTCACTTGGCAGAGAGTGTTCGTTGGCCAGAGGGGAGGGCCGCGCTGCCGGGCCACACAGTCCTGTCAGCCTCAGATTCGCTCCATTATTTTCGTTCCGCCGGGAAACCGAATTTTCATGGTATTTCTCCTCTTTCATTTCAAATAATTCAATTCGATTTCAGCCGAGGGCTGCTCGAGGGCTGTGCTCGAAAGAAAGACCCAAAAATAAAAACATCCATCAAGCGTTTATTACAATTCACACAAAATAAATGGAAATGCGGCGCGGGTGCGTGGGCATACCTGGACGACCTCCCACTATTTGCACTTGACGCTCGGGTCCACGTCCATGGTGAGGCCGAATGCAAAGCGATTGCTCGGGATGCAGTACAGCAGGCTGACGCCGAACGCACAGGGGATACTGAGTAGGGTTCTAAAAGCATTTAAGGCAGTCATTGGCGAGCCCTACTTTTTCGCCCTTTAACCCTTTGTTCCTTTAATTGCTCACCTGTTGTACAGGACACCCACGGACCAGTCCGAGTCGACCATGCCTCGTATGCTGGTGTCCACGAAGTCCCACTGGTAAAATATTGATCCGATTGCTTTGTTAGTCCGCCGGTGGAATACCAATGAGGAGCCCATTTGTATAGATTTATGAACTTGCCGCCAGTAGCTGATATCAATTGCTTCATTTGACATGGTGGTTGCAATCGAATACCTACCTGTTGTGTACCTGTGGGAGGCATTGCGAATCAAAAGGAAAATTTTCATTTGCGCGGGGTAGCTTGCCTGCCGGCGATTGAGGTGTGTGTCATTGTGTCCTGGCCCATCCATTCGTAAAGCATCTCTGCCCCCAAGGCGAGGTTTTCGGTAACGCTCCGCAGGTAGGATAATGTGATTCTGCCCGAACTCTTACTGGGATTGTAAGTGCTCAGCGTTATAGTCGAGGAGCGCATGGCGTACTCTAACGAAATTGTGCTCTCTGAAACTTTTGCCATGCCCAAGCGCTGGAACTTAGTCTCCAGACGCAGCGATCGCAGTGGGTAGTAAAGAATGGAAAAGTTGGACGACAGGGTGCTCGGATTGATGTCCGCCTCTATCGTGGGAGTTTCCTTCAAACCGCGAAGAATGTTGTTTTAAGCGAACTGGGTTAATTCACATCATTACCATTAAATCCCCCTTGCACCTGTAGCTGTAGATCCCTCCGATCCTAAAGCCGGTCGGATAGGTGTGACTGAGCACCCAGCTGGTCAGGAGGGACTTGTTGGGTGCCAAACCCTTTTTGTAACTGAACTCAACTCCATCGAAAAAATTCGGCATTATGTCCCTCGTTTTCCTGTGCAAATTCGAAACTGTTCCTGGATTTGGATATTGTTTTCTTCCTGGCGTGAGTTTGAAGTTTTCAGGGAATGTTGGATCAGGCTTCGAAGGGCACCAGTCACACTTCGGCTTTTTTGTGTTTGTCATCTTATAAACTTTCTCAATTTTGCATCCGACCTCAAAAGGATGTCAAGCTGTAGCGTACAATTTCTGAAATTTAACGGTCCAAAATTTGGTGTTTCTGTGAAAAGATAACATAAGCGGTTTCCGTCTTCTCAGATCTGGATGTTTACTAAAAATTGAACTCAAGAAATAAATACGTGGCGTGGTTACGTTTGAAAATTTTATATTTTTCATGTAAAACTTTTGACTTTTGGATTTAGCTCGCTATCAAAGGTGACTGGATTCTTTTTGTAGGAGACACGTAGCACGACAATTAATGAAACATTAATAATTCGATATTATTTATTTATTTACTAGCTTGCCCGGACCCGGCGTTGCCCGGGATACCTACTATTAAATTTTATTTATATAGATTTTACTCACCTTTCTTTCTGCACCCCTCTCCTGTATGTTCCTGGAGTGGGGGTGGTCTCATTAAATCAAGCGTAAAATACACTATACCCGCTACATCACTTTCACCTTTTTGTAATTTTGCTGTAAATAAATCAATTTTATCATTTATTTCCATTCGGCAGGTATAAGATTCCGCTCTCAAAAAGTTTCGACTTTCAAAACCTACAGTTGTCACATTTGTGTATTAATTAATAATTCATCCCAAATTTGGCACACGCATTTCCCCGCAGGCTTTCACTTTCCAAAATTATTTTTACATCTTACTCTTTTCGAGAAAAAATAAACAGTAAACTCCTATCTACTCTCCAAGGCGCTTCTATTGAGCTCACCCACAGTACACTACGACTTATAATTACCGAGATATTACAATTTTTCTCCCCAATCTCGGAAAAATCTATGCTGCGTTCTTTCATTTTCTCGGGTAAATAATTTTCTTCACTTTCACCAAATGTTTTCTATTTTAATTTTTCACGTGTTTTAGATATTTTACAACTGTATTAGTAAATTCATATTTCTTAATTCCCCCCCATTTGCACACCCTCTCCTATATGACCCAGCAGGGTGATCTCAAATTTGCCAATTTTAATAGCGTGTACGAAATCAGTGATGCTGAAAACCCCTCTTTATGGATTTTCATGAAAATCCCTTGAAGTTTAACTTTTTCCGTCGCCATAGTGGATCCGCCATTTTTAATTGGGAAATTTTGATACCAGTTCCGAAATCAATACACCCGGAAACCCCCTATTGCGTACTTTCAGGGAATTCCCTTGACGTTTAACTTTTTCAAAAACTGCGGGGTCTTTGGGGTTCCGAAGTATAGACAGTTTTTCCAGTGTAATTTTTTTTTATTTTTATCCAAAGTCGTATTATGTATCCTGTCATCTAGGGCAAAAACGAGTCGATTTCTAGGGTTCCTGGCTTTTAAAATATTTATTTATTCGCTTAATACAAGCTACAGATTGGGGGGGAGGCCAATCTGGCGATCGAATTTTCGACACCTTTCCGATATCCGATTATGCTGAAATTTAGCACACATCTTTGGTTCTAAAGACAATACCATAGAATATATTTAATTTTATGGTACATATAATATGGCGGCCACCACAAAATGTCCGATTACCTTTTCCTTTACAACCCCCCAGGCATGGGTATTAAATAAAAGGAAATGACGAGTAAAATACAATGAGCAGTATGACGTCATTGAAAATCCAATATGGCGGCTATCACAAAATGGCGGACCACGAAAGATGGCGGATTAATATTATCTTTACATCCCTGTTGATATGGATATAAAATTAAAGAGTTTGGTGAATATATAGCGACGAGCTACCTGCCGTCATTCTAAGTGCCATATGGCGGATCACCATTATGATTATAACTCGCTTGATATAGGTATCAAATTGATGGGTTTCATGAGCAGAACATGGTTAGCTATGTATTTTACATCGATCGCATATCAATCTCATAGACTTGCGTATCAAATTAGGACCTTGAATAAGACATACAGTAGGTTAAAAATTAGAAAATAATAATAAATATAGGAGATCTAGCCGAGCTGATCAGACCGAGTGGATCAGTCCGTTGGTTTTTCTCCGATTCTTCTCATGATTGTAGCAGAAATCAGAGTCTAGAAAGCCACGGATATGTGCGAGACAGCGAAATGTGTGTTGGTACCTATTCTTAATAATGTGAGCTAATTTTTATTATTCCAAAAACTTATCTTTCATTTCACCCCTTCGGTCCTACATAAATAAAAATTTGTTGTAACTTTTGATTGGTAAAAAAAAAGGAGGTTCCGTTTTATAATAGATGGCGTAACTATTATTGTATGTATCACGTTTGAACCGGTTTGACATGTATTTGACAGGTCTAATGTCAGTGCCAGAATCCATTGTATCTCGACCAGGCAAGAATAAAACTGAAAAATCATTTATGAAATATTGCTGCAAAAGTAAATAAGAAAGGGTTTTTTTTACACAGAATTGTTAATGGATGAAAAGTGGGCTGAACTCGGAAGTGTTACACTACCAGCCGTACTCACCGGACATAGCACCGTCCGATTACTATTTGTTCCAGTCGATGCAGTCAGCCCTTAGTGGAGAACGGTTTCATTCGTTTGAAAGTGTCCAAATTTCGCTAAATAATAGGATCGCCTCGAAGGACGAGCAATTCTTTAGGGATGGAATCCGCAAGTTGCCGGAAAGATGGGCAAACGTCGTAGGTTCCGATGGCGCATACTTTCAATGATGTTCAATAAATATTTTATAAATAAATATTCGCTTTCACCAAAAAAACGGAACTTACTTTTTCTCATACCTAATATTTAAACAATTATTATTAACTAATAATTAGCATACAATCACTTTATTTATTTATTTATTTATTTATTAATACCCAGATACATAGAAAAAAAACCTAAATCCATGCCTTGAGCTATGTTCTAGCGCTCTCGGGGACGCAGCCCATATGGCTGGCGCACCTGCCTTATTTTACAAGTTGGGATTTAGCGAGATGATCTGGCAGTGATGAAATACTGAGGTTTAAAATAAAGATAATGAATTCATGATTTTAACTAGGATAAAATATTTCATGATGTTCTATGTTTATGGTCTTTTAACCGGCAAAAAGGAAAAAACGAAAAAGTGAGAAAACAAAAGATTCATGTCTTAAACTTAATCTAAAGCTAATGCTAAGCTAATCTAATCTAAAGCTAATGTAAGCTAGTCGGAAATTATCTCTCTTGTTGTTTTAGGCGGATTGTGACTTCTAAACCAGGTGTGTAATGTTCAATGCGGTCATTAGATTCAGTAAGGTCTCTGGCTGCGCCGGGTCCAATAGCTCGCGTAGGGGTGGTATCTCGCTGCCAAAAGTAGCTCTTGTAGCTGGATACGTCAGCAAGTGCTTGATGGTGAGGGCACACTGGCAGTTATGGCATCCTCGCTGGGGTCCTCTCGTGAAAAAGTGCCCTTTAGTAAGCAGGGTGTGGCCAGATCTTACCCTGAAGATCTTGATGCCATTCTTCCTTGACATGGTTCTGTCGTATGATGGTGGGGAAGTAGTTGGCCAGTGCTCTGCCAGGAATAGAGATGAGTTCTTCCATCGGTCCTCTAGGGCTGCCTTGATGTTCCCGACACTGCATCGGGTGATGAAACTAATCATAGGTGGTATCATCGGGGGATGGTCTGGGGGAGTCAGCAGGGCCCTCTTGGCCGCCGTGTCAGCTATTTCATTTCCCATGATACCAATATGGCTGGGGACCCATTCCACCGCCAAGTCTCCTCTGGCCTGAATGATGGTCCGTCTTATGAGTGCTATGAGTGGCTCAGCAGGTGATGGATTATTTAGGGCTTGAATAGCTGCCATACAATCGGTGAAGATAATGGACTTCCAGAGAGCCCTTTGCAGAGTTCTACTGCGCTCCAAATGGCGCAGACTTCGGCCTCGAAACTGGAGCTACGCTCATGAAGGCGGAAGGTGTGGCTGTTGGGCGTAGCTGAGCCCGGCGTGTATATGACACTGGCGCCCGATACCTCGTTGTCCCTTCTTGAACCGTCGGTATAGATCCTGATCCAGTCTGGGAATCGGGAGATTTTTTCCAGGTGGCGTTGCTGATGTTGAGCAGGTGGCACGTTTTTCCTATTTCCCGCGGCGAGTGTGAGCAGGCGTGGCATCTCCTCCTGGATCGGTGGTTGTATATCTGGTGGCTCGCAGGGGGTTGGAGGTGGAAAACCCAGTCCGTGGATCAAGGAGGTCGCCGCTTTCAGGGCCGAGGTGTGTCTGGGGGAGCGTCGGGCGTGAAACAGTGAATGGAGTGTCTGATGATGTGGTTTCCTCCAGTCTAGCCAGTTCCTTACGGCTAATTTGGTCATGGCGATTTCAGCCCTAGTGGCCATATTAGGTAGGCCTGATTCCGTCCACAAGGCCATCCTAGGAGTGGATGGCAGGGCTCCAAAAATGGCCCTTAAGGCCTTATTGATAGCCGTTTGGATTAGAGTCATGTTCGCTTTGGCCGTCGATGCGAAGACGGGGAGAGTATATCCGGTGCGGCCGCGGATTAATGTTTTGCCGATGGCTAGGGCAGCGTGAATCGGGGCGCCATTCCCACGCGCCGAAATAGATCTCATTAGGTTGGTAATTTTACCAACTCTGGTTGCCAGGGTCCTGCAGTGGGCGGTCCAATTTAATCTACTAGTGAAATCTAGTCCTAGCAGGCTGATTCGGTCTTTGGTGGTAATCTGCTCGTCTCCTATCGTTAGGGTCCTCTGGGTGGGTCTTCTTTTTCTGGTGAACACGATGAATTCGTTTTTCTCGGATGGTATTCTAGCTCCGGTATGTAGTGTCCAAATGCTCATCGCGGTTACGGCCCTCCGTAACACCTCCGTCGGTCATTCGTCCGTAGTCGTTAGTAAAATATTGTCAGCGTATATGTACATGTTGAGTCCGTAAATGTTCTGTATGTTGGGGAAAAGCGAGGATAGGTAGGTGTTAAAGAGCGCCGTTGAAAAAGCTGAGCCTTGAGGCAAAACATTGTCCAAATTTGTTCTAGATGAAGTGTATCCGTTGATCCTGACTTGAATGGAACGTGAGGTGAGGAAATTTTTGACCAGGTGGATGAAGGGCGCATCAGCGCCCCATACCTGGAGCTGGGCGGCAATGATATCCCATTTTACCCTGTCGTACGCCTTCTCGATATCCGCCGAAAGCAGGTGGAGTTCTCTCCCCTGGTGAAAGGCGTCCCTGATGGAATTCTCGAGCTCGAGGAGGAGCGAGGTTGTGCCTCGATGCCTTCTGAATCCGTGAACCCCACCATGGAGGACCCCCTCCAGGAGGCAGGAGAGTCTTCGGCCCACGATTTTTTCGAAGAGACGCGACAGACAGGATAAAAGAGATATTGGGCGTAGATCCTTGGGAGTGATGGTGCCATTAGCAAGGACTGTCTTCTTACGGATAGGTATTAGGACGGCATTTTTCCACATGTGTGGAAAGATGCCATCTCTTAAGATAGAGTTTTAGAGGACTACTAATCTATCTTTGAATGTTTCAGGGGCTTCCTTTATCATCCTGTAAAAGACTTTGTCCAGTCCCGGTGCCGATCCCTTGCACTTACTAAGCGATACGCCTAGTTCATGAAGGGATATTGGGAAAGACAGATTTCTATTAGGATCAGGGGAATAGGGCTTGTTTGCGAGAGTCCAGTTGGCCTTAGCCGAAGTTTGTTCTGGGCTAAATGTACTGTCTGCTGAGTAACTGGCCCAAGAGTGGGCCAATTTCTCTGCAATGCTCATGGAGTCGGTGTAGAGCCTGCGGTCGACCGTCAAATTAGCAATTAGGCTTGGGGGCCTATTGCCGGAAATTGATTTGACACGACTCCATGCATCGGCCAAATTGGAGTTAGGATCAATGGAATTGGCGAACGATTCCCAGGCTTGCCTTTTCGCCTCCTTTATCTCCTTTTTGGTGATTGCCGATTTCCTACGATAGTTACGCAGGTTAATTGTCGTAGGGTGTCTTTGGAATTTTTTCCAGGCCCTATTCTTGTCCCTGATGATTATGAGGATGCGCGCATTCATCCAAACTGGTTGTGTTTTTGGTAAGGGTGAGGACACAGGCATGCTGTCCGCCGCTGCTGCTCTAATAGCTCTGGTTAGTTGTGCTGCCTCCTTGTTAATGTTGCGTGAAGGGGGTCGACGGGATAGCTCCGCCTTGACTAGTGTTTTATATTTGTTCCAGTCCGCCTTCTGCTCAATAAATTTGCGCAGGGGTCTAGCGTTAGCTGTTTTGTGCCCAGTGCGAAAGATTATAGGGTAGTGGTCACTACCCTCTGGGTTGCTGTGTGTAAACCAGTCAAGGCGGGCGGTTAGGTGTGGGGGGGCTAAAGAAAGATCAATGGCTGACTGAGAGCCTAGATGGGATAAGAAGGTAGGGGAACCAGTGTTGAGAATGCAGAGAGATCTGCCTTCGATCCAGGCGGCAACCTGCCGCCCTCTAGGACTCCAACGCGCCGAGCCCCAGAGCGGGATGTGCGCATTGAAGTCCCCACCATAGATGGTGTTTTCAGGCAGCTGGCTAGCCAGAGCCTCTAGATCTCGGGCCGTGATCTCTGCTTCATTCTCAAGGTAGAAGTTTGCGAAAGTTAGTGGGTGGGGGGTATTAATGAAGACAGCACAAGCTACTAGCTCGGTGTCGATATTAAACTCGATAGCAGGGAGGGAGTTGTGCACCAAGATGGCTACGCCACCATGCCTGCGTACCCTTACTGTGTTATGTCCGTAGAACCTGTAGGCTCCCAACCGGGCAGGTTGTTGATCTGCCAGGATATGAGTCTCCTGCAGAAGAACCACCTGGGGTTGGTAGGTGGCGATCAGGAGTTCAAGGCTCGGCAGGTTTTGGTATAGACCTCTTATGTTCCATTGCAAGACCGTTAGGTCTCGTGATGGAGGGGAACAGTCAGGATCACGACTACAGTTCATCAGTTGTCGCTATCGTTTCCCGGGGAGTCCTCCCCAGAGCTCGTACTAGTGAAAGTAGAGACCGAGGGATGGAAATCATTTCAGCATCTGCTGAATTCGCATTATCTTCGGCGCAATTACTATGGTATGTGATGGTGTGGTGGTGACTGCTTGTGTTGTATTGGTCGATGTCGAGGGTTTGGGAGTTATTGCTGGGGTTGTGTTCTTTTGGGTTGAAGGGGGGGTGGCACTAGCTGCTACTGTTGAGTAGGAGGGTCCGGTTGATGTTTTGTACGTTTCATAAAATTTCTTCTTTGCCTCGAACATGCTGCACTTCCTTAGTGTTTTGATTTTAAGGATTTCTTTGGCCTTTAGAAATTCAGCACAGTCTCGGCTATTGGAAGCGCGGGTTCCTGTTTGGCAGTTGACGCAATATAGGTTGAGGCAGACCGGGTGCGGTGCGGGTTTGCCACAAGTAGCGCAGGTCTCAGTAGGTGCACCATTTCGCCGTATGTCCAAGTTTTTGACATGTCCGGCAGCGCATGGGAAGAGGGAAGTATTGTTTTACCAAGAATTTGGTCCAGGGGCCTTGAACGTGGGCTGGTACTTCGTGGGCGTTGAACGTCAGGATGAGCAGCCCTGTAGGGATCCTCCTCCCGTCATCTCCTGGCCTGGTGACCTGGACCACTTCCGTGACTCCCTGATCTTTTAGACCGTCCAGTATCTCTTCCTGCGTCATGGATCGGAATTCATGTGAGAAAACCGTTCCCTTGACACTGTTAAGTGTTGCATGGAGTTGAGCTTTAATGGGGATGTTGGCAATGCTGGTAGTTTTCATGAAAATCTCACCGATCCTCATGGAATTGACAAGTAGTAGCAGCGAGCCATCGCGTAGATAGCTAGCCTGGCTAAATTTAGTAGAAACAGCGTCTACTCCGTTGCGCACGGCAAACTGATTATATGATTTTAGTGGTTTTTCTTCCTTTAGGGCGCTAATAACGATAAATCGTGGGAATCCGTTTGACACTGCGGTTAGCGGCTGGCTTGATGAGGAGATTCCTGCTCCGGGGCTATTTTTGGTCTTTTAGTGGCATGTTTTTGTTTTTTACTGGTCTGCTTATCCAGCACCGTATAGGAATTTAGAGTCGCAAACATATTTGCGTCGGCTGTGCCAGACGCCATGGTTTTGCCTTGCTCGCTAGGAGCGGCTTTGTTTTTGTTGAGCACTTCCCTCACTAAATTCGACGATTAGTTGCCGCCTCTAAATGAACAGCTGCTTGTCGATTGCTGTCACTGACAGCAGCGGACACGTGATCACCTCACAGGCACTACTGGTCTCTGCTTTGTGGATCACACGAAAATATCCCGTACGCCGGGAATCCCGGCTAAGCACAGGCTCCTGCAGGAGCAGGTCCGAGATTATTATCCCTTTGCGTAATTTAAACTCAACTAGCGCTTTAGAAAAACTCCGAAAAACAATGGAACGATTGCAATACTCCGCCACGATATGATACCCACATCTGCTTCCGATGAAAGCTCGCTGGTGACTCCGTACAATCACTTTTTTTTTAGTAAATCGTCTGTAAATTTTTTGTGTGAAAAAATGTTTTTTTTTTCAAATTTAAAGTGTGTAGGGGAGAATAGGGCAATGAGAGTCAGCGGGTAATGAGAGTCACCCACATATACATAAAACTGAACACTGAAACGTCGCGTAAACTACTTCCCCGCCTCACTCTGTGCCACCAGACATTGTATTAAACGACTCGCGCATATTAGCCGCCCGCGCTGCAGAGAAACAAAAGTGTTTTGTTTTTGTGATTCGCTGATGTAATTTTTCGTTGAAGTGAAATAAACGGTACGTGTGACTTTTTTTTACAATGCAATGATCAAAACTTTTACACATATTCAAAATATTAATGTGTACTTTAGATTGTGTCAGTATTTTATAGGTTTTTTTATTTCAATTTTTTTTCTCGTTAGTGCACTTGTGGGAAATGAGAGTCAGGTAGAATTCAGTACCTATATTATCTATATATCTTTCTAGATGCCAAAAGTACGAATAAGGACGACTCAAAAGGCTTCCTGGTCTTCTGTAATTCTGGAAAAAACTTTGCAGCTCCTTGAACAAGGTTACTCTATAAGAAAAGCTGCTAAAACAATGGATATCCTATTTTCAACTCTTCAAAAGAGGCACAAAAGTCATTCTAATTTGGGGCCACGTCTAGGACGCCACACTGTCTTCAGTCCTGGAGTAGAAGTTGAACTAGCAAGTTTGGTGAAAAAAATGGCCAATGTTTTCTATGGTTGCACAGAGTGAATCTCATTGCCCCCACGTCGGTGCAATGAGAGTGAAATCTGTTTTTTTTTTAACTTTTATAACTTCTACAGTTAATTCTTAAAATCTTTAAAACTGGTCTTAGTTAATAGCTAAATAAGTGAACTTGATGTTGAATCCTTTGCAATAATTATTTGATTATAAATTCAGATTTTATTTCATTTCTTCCTTAAGTATCTCCCATTACCCTCTTTTACCCTAAGAAATGGTCGTTGTTAAGATGTGTGTATTCAAAAAAATTAACAAAAATTTCATGAATTTCGGGAAACCAAAATTATTCCGTTTAGATTAGTCTACAATTTTCATTTAGATACTTTTCCAATCTGATAACTGGAAAAGGTCAAAAATGAACATTGAACTCTGATTCACCATTTCACTTTACCCTATTATCACTATTGTTTGAATTGTTTTCCAGTTTTATAAACGAGTGATAACTGAGCGCCCAAGCTTTTACTTACCTACACCTACACCTACGGGTAGCTCAGAGAAAAAAATTTATTTTATAAATACTTTTCAGTTCATCTGATAAAAGCATTTCATTTCAATTATTAAACACACGTTTTTAAATTTTTTTAAAATTTTTTATTATTATTTATCCAAAAGGAGGATTGACATTAAACAAAAGCCATAATGTCGCGCATTTTCATAATTAATTAAAGGTAATCAAATATTCTAGGGGATCAGACAGAAGGTAGACAGCCTCCTGTGAATAAAGCTAAGCGAAATGCCGAGGGAAAACAATGTTAGGGCTCGTCCATCACAATCTTTTCGAAATCGGCCTAACACGAGTGACTCTCGCATATTTCAGTGCTCATATGATATGCATGGAAGTTCATATCCTATGTAAATGCTCATGTCATATTGATGGTTTTCTACGGTGAACATCATCCTCCTCCTACCAACCTGAGCCCGTTACCCGGCGCCGAAATCCGCTATCTGTCTTTCTATAGTAAAGCCACATTGTGTGCGTAGTTTCGACGACTTTTCCTGGTTTTTGTTTAGCAACCAAAGGGATCATATCAGCGGAACCATTGAACCGCAAGGAACAAAAAAAAAGAACAAAACAAAAAGCGAAACTATACACACCACCCCCGCAGTGTAGAACAAATGGAAGCGACGGCGGCGGCAGAGGCAACTGGCAAATAGTAGTCGCGACCACAACAAAACACAGCAGCTCCCACCAGAGCCAGGAAAAGCATCCGCGAGATATGAATGGATTAAAAAACGAGCCCACGACTACTGCGGGGGCTTTGGTGGAAGTTGAAAACTTTTTCATGAATACATTTTCTCAGGATTATTGGTGAACAGGTGTGTACAGGTGGCGGTGGATAAAAGTGGTGTTTTTAGGACCACAAACCTGTACCCGCCGCTGATTCGCAAAAACAACGCTGGCAGTTGTGTGAGCAGTCGTTTTCGATGTACGCGACGCGACCTTATTTTATTCCAATTCTACCGAAAAATGGGCGTGCTGGCTGAGCCACATGCACTGCATAGTGACGCCAGCCGGGGCTCCATCACCCCCAAGGTGGAGCTCTGCTCGTCTTAATGGCTCGGCCCCAGAGCGAATTTCATTAAAATTTTGCCAAAGTTAATTAATAGTGCTTCGTCCCAATTAACTTCACTAATTGATGTACAGCGAGGGTACGTGCCTGCTCGCTGTGACGGGATATGCTAACTAGAAATATCAGCGCCCGATTCCACTCACGCTCCTCACTCCTATGTACCTACCTAGCGCCTGGCCCAGCTCCTCCTGTTGCTTTGAGCAGGGAAGCAAATTTCACCACTATGGCTCTGGAAGTGGGGAAAAATCGGGCTCAGCGATTAGGAGTGATTCAAAAAGCATTTAGGGGTCTGCGGTGTGTGGCCCTAAGTTGTCGTGGCAGTACCCGCTTTCTACCTATTTATTTTTCTATTTTCGTAAATTTCTTGGTCGTGCCGTAAATTGCCTAATTTGACAGTTGATAGAAAGATATTGCAGTCACGTTCTCCCAGGTTATGTTAATCCCACCGTCGGGACTTCAGAGGCGCCGGAGGCTCCTTCTCGGAGGCTCGGATCGCAATGGAAGGCAAAACAGCAATTCCTTCCTGCGGGCTTGTAAGCTATGACGGAAATGTCGCCATAAATTTGGGCCACCTCGGAGCCACCATCAGCTTCTGTTCAGCAACCAATTTCGGCTAAGAGTACTCGAGGCAGGCCGAGATGGCCCCAGCCAGCTAATCATATTTTCATAACCAATGAGGGCGATTTATGTGATTTCCGAAAGAACTTTATGGCAGTTCTGGATTTAGATGGAGATGGAGCCCTCGAGGAGGACTGGTTCATGGCCTCTTAGTGGGACGGCATGCCAACTGTAAAATTTGCCTACACCTCTCGGAAGCATCATGCCGAGGAGGGCCGGTAAATGGCCCTATCAAACCATGAGCGAATCTCCTTTTTATGGCAACTTAAAGCAGCAACGATCCGGCCCGCTCCTAGGGCTCAGGGGACCACTTCCGCCGTCTATCAATTAGGATCAGTGGTGCAATTAAAGCCTCCTGATAACCATATCAATTTCGCATAATTTCCATTCCATGCGAGGACGAAGACCTTTATAGGTAATTACTGCATTAGAGATCCCCAGATTTAGCAGCTAATGCAGGAAATAGACAAGCTAGCAAGACCAGACTTTCAATCAGATCCCAAGCCCCATTGACTATGAATGAGCCTATTCATTACCTGGAGCTTCCTCGAAATATGTAAATGTTTGCAGCAAATCGCTGTGCCTGTGGGCCCACATATGTGCGTGCCTGCGCCTGTGTGCCTTTTCGGCAACGGTTGCCGTCTCCATCAGCATAAGAGACGAATATTTTATGCCGAGGCTGTTGGCCACCATCGCCAACCAAGCCTTGCCGGTGTGTACGAGTATCCCGATTCTTCGGGGACCTATATCAAGTTATCAAAATTCTAAAGTTTATTGATCAACATGAATAATTGAGGGGCGGCATAATTAAGTTTGCACATATGGGGCGAATCTTACTGGAATTCCCACATCTGGGAGCCAACCCAAACTGCCGGCTTTAAGGGCTACAAAGGTTCCATTGTTCGCTTTAATGAGTTTAGTGAGTGGGTTAATTAATTTTACCTATCATATGCCCCGGAGTGCTATACGAGGTACTACGCCTAAACCGGGTGCGTGTGGTATTCGCGGATGCGTGCGGTATACGCGCGAAATTTTGCGGTCTTTCGCACGTGATTATTACTTTCAATACGTACAGTTTAGAGCTGATAAGGTTTTTGAATTCCTCCATTAAATTACTTTGGATATATCCATGAAAGCTAACTGTTATCGATTGTGGCTGCATATTTTGTGAAAGGGGGTCAATCCATTAACAAAACAACCGGGAATGACTATTTTAATTTTATCTACTAAAAGCTGCTTCAAATTCTCTTCATTGTGAAGTGCGAACAAAGCCGCATGTTCTAAAATAATAAAAGCTGAGCATGCTAGCAAATTTTATCTCTTTTTAGTATGGTTATATGTTGGAACTATTATTAGCTAAAGGTACGTAAAGGAAACCCAGCCAATCTCCTTGAATTGTTGAAAGATGTTGATCGTGAGCATATAAAAGACGATTAGAAAGTTTTTTTTTTGGGAAAATGAAAGACAATTTTCGTATGATGTATAAATATTATATTCAATTATATATTGGCTTTTCTGGTCCAACACCTTTTGCCATATTTCTGGTAGTAGCATGATTCCACGCGCATAACACAACGGAACAAATAATATTCCGAAGGCGCCAGATCTGGAGAATATGGTGGGTGTGGCAGTGTATCCCATTCAAGCTGTAAAAGCTTTTGGCGAGTGGCCAAACTTGTATGAGGTCTCGCATTATCTTGGTGGAACACTACACCTTTTCTGTTGATTAATTCTGGCCTTTTCTGTTGAAGTGCATCATTCAGTTTGTCCAGCTGATGACAGTAGACTTCCGAATTAATTGTTGTGTTATCCGGTAAAAGCTAAAAAAGACCGATTCCTTTAAAATCCCACCAAACAGACAGCATAACTTTTTTTTGATGGATATTGGCTTTCGAAACGCTTTGAGCCAGTTCATCATTTTTGCTCCATGATCTCTTGCGTTTGACATTGTTATGTACAACCCATTTTTCGTCGCCAGTAATGATGCACTTCAAAAATGGATCATTTTTGTGACGTTTGAGAAGCGAATCATAGACGTCAATGCGACGACACAAATTTCTCTCCGTGAGAACATGGGGAACCCATATATCGAGCTTCGAGGTTAAACCCAGGCCTTTCAAGTGGTCATAGACAGTTGAATTCGATAAATTTAACCTCTCACCGATCTCACGTGTTGTGATTTGCATCAACTAATGGCTTTATCTTGTCTTTATCAGCTTCAACCGGCCTTCCGGAACGTGGTGCATCTTCGACATCAAAATTGCCGGATCGAAATTTTGCAAGCCTGGCGTACTGTCAACACATATTCTCCACACACATCGGCTAATTTCTTTCTGGCTTGAACAGCATTTTTACCTTTTCTATAGCAAAAATGTAAAATATGACGAAAATGCTGCTTATTGCTCTCCATATTTAAAATGGCACCAACCATAAACTACTGCGTAGAATTAATTGAACTTTTTCACACACAACCCTTGCTATATCAGCTCTCAAAAGATATGATGATTATGCGGCTTAAGTGTCAAGTTGGGTTCGAAAAAATACAATTAAATCATCTGTCGCGAAAAGAGAAATAATTTTCCGAATAACCCAAATATATATATCTTTATATATATAATTCTACTGTACGTGTGTTGTCACTGAACTCCTCCTAAACGGCTGGACCGATTTGAATGAATTTTTTTGTATGCGTTTGGGTGGCGCCCCGGATGGTTTAGATTTACAAATCAGCCCGGCAGATGGCGCTGCAGTCGGTATGAATGTAATGAATTTCATATATTGCCATGCCGTGTGCCATGTTATGGGTATCGTTGGAAAGTGGAGGTAGTGTAGAATGTGTTGATGAAAGAAAGGTTGGTAAAAAGTGTGAAATGTGGGAATTATTGGTGAAAACGTGTTTTTGTTGTGGGGGAGGGGTGGGTGGTGACACCCTCAGAACTGTATCTCACGGGTAGGAAGAAGAGGCACTATAGGAAATTGGGCCAGGTTGATGAAAGTTGGTGAAAATAGTGAAAACTTGGTTTTTTCGGTGGGTGCCGACAAAATTGAAACGGCTGTGGAAGAAAAGTGTATGCATGAATTGGAATAATTTTTTCACCAATCGATAGCTAAGGAAGCAGAGTAATCTATATATATAGAAATGTATCCCTATTTCCATTGGTCACGACATCACGCGTGAACGGCTGGACCGATTTTGCTAATTCTTTTTTTGTTGTGTTTGTTATTGTCGGGAGAAGGTTCTCATGAAAGAAAAAATTAAGAATATTGCGCGGAAAATTACAAAAATATGTTTTTGGTTTGGGTTTTTGGGAGATATAGGAGAGGGGGTGCAATAAGGAGGTGGTGTAGGTAGGGGCAGGTGTCGGGCAGGGCAACGTCTGTCGGGTCCGCTAGTTATATATATAAATGAATTCGAGCAAATTGTCAGTCTGATGATATATGGTGTAGAGAAAAAGCAAAGAAATTAGGTTTGTTAGCCTCAAATGTCAAATGAAGTCTCTCGCTCTCTGCCTTAGAGCCTTGGCAAATTGTCCCACAACCGGGTAACGTGCACAAAGTAGGATCTACTACTAGCATATGATGAGCAGGGATTAGAAATTGGGGTACGCAAAATAACCATAAACTGTAAGAGATATTGCGAGGAATTGTTTTTAAATATTTTAAATAGTAGCAAAGAATATTGCCGTTCCAGAAGAACAATGACGTAACTGCAAATTACAGTAATTGGAGTTAAGTACCTTACTGTTCTCAATAATATGTAGCGCGTATTTGAGAACAACGACGTAACTCTAGTTGCTCTCATGGACGCTAGGGGAAGTTACATCGTTGTACAAATATGAGCTGTTTGTGACAAAATTTCGGTAGAACAACGCCGCATGTGTCAGTTCTATACCTGACGTGATCGAATCTGTGTTAGTCTCCGGTGGAACAACGAACGTAATTGTGAAATTCTGCGTAATTTGGACTAAAACTAAGATTTTATTAAAATATAACTTCCGGTTTTTTTGCGTTTTCTGAACAATTTCATTTTGGCAGTTACGTCATTGTTCTTCTGGAACGGCGATATGAAGTTATAAATAACTCGAAGTAGGAAATTTGCCCCTACTAGGGCGGTTAGAGTTGTCTCAATCCTTGTTGAGTTTATGTCGACAAGCTTGACCACCACCGAGTTGATGACTTCCACGGTGTTGTCCACTTGTTTCATCTTTTGGTATCCCATGGCTACTGTTAATGGGTTACGGAGTGTATTTCCAAAGGGTCACAACGTTTAAGTCGGCAAAATTTGTTCGATGATAAAAGGATCCTAGCGTTCGTCGTATGTAGTTTCTGCTGAGCTTCGTGGCTCCTTGCTTAACTGTATTTAGGTTTGTGTCGTTAAGCAGTATTTCGTTGCGGACGTATCTTGGGGCATCTAGGATGGCCCTGATTATTTTTGTCTGGGCACGTTACACTTTGGCCTGGTTAGATGTTTTGGCCTCTCCCCATAACTGGAGTCTGCAGGACCAGATGGGTTTTAGTATGACTTTGTACATCGATATTTTCGTGCTAATGTCCAGCTTAGAGTTTTTATTTAGGAGCCAATAGAGGTTATTGAATGCTAGCTTTAGCTGTTCGCACTTCTTGTTTATGTGGGATTTCCACGTTAGTCTTTTGTCCAAGTGGAGCCATAGGTAAGCAAATAAATATAACTTGAACCGAAAAATTTGCTATAGGGTCCTGCCATGAGAAGCCTATGGCTGTAGTGGTACAATGAATCCAAGTAGACGTACATATTCCGACGCTTCTACATCCGAAGTGTGATCAAAAATGTCTGATGCCTTCACCTTGCGATGCGGTACCAGCCAACAAACGTACAGAAATTCAGGTGTGCAGTGTTAGTCTTATGGACTTTTGCGATGGAGTGTGCTACGCATGCGTTGATATAATATGCCTTTGACTGCCCGCAAGAGCGCTCACCAAGCCGGATCCAATTCTGGGAAGTGCGGAAAAATCACGAGAATTCTGAACTCAACACGGAAGGCTGGAGAATTTTAATACATCGATTCGTACCCTTCGTTCACTGTCCGTCTGTCTTTCAGCGGGCTGTATCTCATGAACCGAAATAGGTAGAGGGTTAATATTTTCACAGATTGTGTATTTCTATTGCCGCTATAACAACAAATAATGAAAAAACCAAGACGGCGAATTTCAAAATGGCCGCGATGCAAAAGAGAAAAAAAACTTTTCGATTATGTTATAGCGCCTCTCTTGTTTCTTTTTAATAGTATATTACGATACAAGGGCGGTAAGTAGCCGATTGCCCACGATGGCGGTGTTGACGCACGAGCGAAGCGAGTGCGTTAACAGCCATCATGGGCACTCGGCTACTTACCGCCCGAGTTACGTATGCTATTTTTCAGCACGAGTGCGGGGTAAGCAGTAGGTACGTTACCGCACATGTTTCCATTCGGTGACTCATAAATTAACCACGGTGCGCTAAGGAGCCGATTGCCCACGATGGCGGTGTTAGACGCACGAGCGAAGCGAGTTCGTTTATAGCCATCGTGGGCAATCGGCTACTTACCGCACCGTGGTTAATTGATGATTTACCGCATGGAAACCCGTGCGGTAAGGTACCACTTACCCCGCACGTGTGCTGAAATAGTATATTACGATACAAGGGCGGTAAGTAGCCGATTGCCCACGATGGCGGTGTTAGACGCACGAGCGAAGCGAGTGCGTTAAGAGCCATCATGGGCACTCGGCTACTTACCGTCCGAGTTACGTATGCTACTTTTCACCACGAGTGCGGGGTAAGTAGTAGGTACTTTACCGCACACGCTTCCATTCGGTAACTCATAAATTAACCACGGTGCGCTAAGTAGCCGATTGCCCACGATGGCGGTGTTAGACGCACGAGCGAAGCGAGTGCGTTAATAGCCATCGTGGGTAATCGGCTACTTACCGCACCGTGGTTAATTGATGATTTACCGCATGGAAACCCGTGCGGTAAGGTACCACTTACCCCGCACGTGTGCTGAAAAAGTATTTAAAAAGTACATAGCGTTATATATTGTGCGATGGTACGGAACCCTTTGTGTGCGAGTCCAACTCGCACGAGACCGGTTTTTTTTTGTTGGTGAGGACAGAGGCGCTTATTTTGCTCTTTCACAGCTGCAAGCAAATTACAAAAGGTGCACATTAAATTCTTTTGGATTCTCGTACTTTTACTCGTTCATTCATGCCCATATATGAATAACACTAGCGTTTACCCGCGACTCCATCCAGGTAGTTTTTGGACATATATTTTGTTTGATTTTAAATAGAGAAGGTTAAGTTGGTCTATGACTTTTCTGATTCTTTTTTAATGAAATTTTTTTCCGGAAATATATTATATATACGCAAAAAAAATCTCAGAAAAAAAGAGAGATATCAGTTAATATTATTATTAATATCAGAAAGGTTATAAATAAACAGATCAACTTAACTTACGTTTAAAATCCAACAAAGTTTATATCCGACATCTACACTGACGAAGTCGTAGATAAAAGGCAGTTATTTCTAAAACGTTCATTAATTAGTTGCAAAATTGGTGTACTAAAACGAAAAGAGATATCGTGTTCTGCCTTATGCCATTGTTTTCCTAATAACTTTAAATTTCACGAGCTACATTTTCAGAAGCATCAAACGCTTTCATCGCTTTCTGTTGAGCAATTCTGCAAGTGACACTTTCTCACCTTTTTTTGTTGCTAATTTTGACTCTTGTGCCGCGTAAAATTTGATATTCGGGCTAAAAGTTAAAAAAAGGGGGCCTAAGACTTAAATTATAAGGTTTTTGAACAGGCATAAATCGAAATTCTCATTCAAACAACCAAAACACATTCCAATAACAATTTCTGCTCCAGCTCGGAAAAACCAATCTGAGCCCTTTTTGAACAGATGCCAACTGGACTGATATTATATTGCTCCACAATTAAATAAAGCCGAGTTAATATTTACGTTCCTGAAAAAGATAATTTCTGGGGCCAGATGTGTACATGAATGCGCTCTCGCATTGATCGGTAGTAAAGATGGGAAGGGGGGCACTTGGGGATTTTCGGGGTCGCTAATTTTGATATATTCAATATAGCGACCGAAAAAGTTAAACTTCAAGGGATTGCCCTGAAAATCCGTACAGAGAGGTTTCCGGGGCGCTGATTAAAAGTATGCAATCAAAATTTCCATATTGCGACCGAAAATTTAAACTTCACCGTCTACCTCACCTCGGACCTCTTTAGTTGCTATGAAATTTCCCATGGGTCAATTAGTTTCCTTTATTTCACACATTTCCAAAAAGTTGGCAGAAAGTATTGAATAAACAGTCTTTACTTAATTTACACAACTAAAGAAAAGTTAAAGTACTTATACATCTGGCCGTTGGAGTTTTTGAGATAACAATCTGCTGTAATTTGCATACAGCCGAACAGATAACGAATTGTCTGCAGAACCCTAAAAATAAAATAAACAAAAACCAAATTAAGAAAATTAAAAAAGGAATGAAGTGAAATAAAATAGAGGCAGCCTTTCTCCAGGCCGTACTAAAAAAATGCCACGGCCAGCTGCTGCTCAGCTTCTTGATGAATAACCCACTCCTTATCAGTCTTGAGACCTCTGTTGATTCGCGCCTTTCTTTTTAATTACACCCCGTCACAGTGCTCCTGAACAAATGGCATTTCATGTCTCATGCAATTTTGTCTTCCTTGAACTTTTAAATTCACCCCCTGCGGCGGCCTGAAGAAGAAGCAACGCCAACGCAAGAAACGCAGACGAAGCTGAGGAGCAAGACTAGAGAGCGGTGGAAGCAAGACTGTCTGACGGTGTCCGCTGCGTTAAGTTCAATTAATTACGTAATATCATCAACAGACAGTTCTCAACAAAATTAAACTCTCCATTTCGCCCACTTACTATCCATTTAGTAGTCGTAAGAAACGACAATGTTTACTTTTGCACTTGGAGAATGCCTCCGCCATCCACCACCTAGGGCCCCTGCCCGCCGCCATCACCCATCGCTAGACAATCGTCCTACGGATCCCGGGGCACTGGGAACAGATAAGAGGATGCTGCCGGACCAAGTGAACTGAATGCAAGGAAATCAAGTAAGATAATTATTTTCTCTTGTGAAAGCTTCTTTATGGCTTATTTTTAATGTACTGGCGCAGAGGGGCTGGGTGGGTGGGGAGCAGAGGGTGCTCCTCGGACGGAAACACTATTTCACCTTAAAGGCGTTGCTCCTACTGGGGGCTGCTGCTAGTGCAACAACTTCGGGCCAATTAAAATGAAGAATGCAGTCGTCTGCACTTGGTGGGGCGCATCGGGAACATTGGCATTAATGGTTCGAGGGTGTAAATGGCAATGGCGCTTCCACATTGCTCCTTAATGTGCTGTCTTCCATTCATCCCGCAAGCAGTCACATATCTCACTATTAATTCTGGAGCAGCCGCAAGATACCAGCGCCAGAGAGAGACGATTACCGCATTAAGGAAATTAGATTAGGATATTCTTTTGACCCAGATATCTTTTAACTAGAAAACTTGCTTCAGTTTCGTGCTAGTTCTGATTGAGATTTCCACAGATATACCAGAGGAGGGTGCAACCCCCGCACCGACTACCAATTTCGTTAGCATCGGGTGATGCTGGAGTGGTGTGATGTTGGGGCGGGACACGCTTTGAGGACTTTTTATCTGTTTTCCTTTTTTTTCTCAAGTTAAAACTTGGGGCTGATTATCATTGGAGATGGTGTAGCTCCTTCCCAGAAACCGAGGAAAATCTCTTTGCAATCAGCTTTAATCTAATGACCTTGATTCGACACGGGTGGAGGGAGCAGATGGGACGGTCCAGATATAAGTTTCTAGCGGAAAATTTGAATGCTCCCTCGAAGGAGGGCATTCAAAAGAATTCACAAATTAAAAAGGTCGTAGGGGTTGGGCATTTACGAAATCCACATAGATCGCATCGGGCGAAGCTAATCCTTTTAAAAGAAGGCAACAAGGAAGTGATTTAAGATAGGAAAAAATAAATAAAAATGGCGTCCGACGGAAAAATGAGGTTACTATGCGTTTTCATAAATTCTTGTGGTAAAATGTAATTAAATCATTTTGTTTGCAGCGCACATAGACGGCACCCACATATTCCAGGCATATCAAAGCTGAGTATTATACCCAAAAAAAGTATTTCACCCCAACTGTTGTTAACTGGAAAATTCACCGCAAAGAGGCATCCTTACGTTACGGTTCAAGAAACCCCAGACATTCCTAGAATGCCTTTCAAGCTCAGCAAATTAAATATTAGATTTAATTTAAATTTAGATTAAAATGGTCAAATTTTAGGTGCTTAAAAGTATCTTTTTAAAGTCAGCAGCTAAGTGGAAATAAGAAACCCTCACAATACTGGCAGCAAAGTAAGTACATAAGTAATAAAAATCCCAAGATGAGTACTCCTTAAAGATGTGACCAAAGGTGATGTATTGTACTTAATTTGAAAGAAAGAAAAAAACGAGATATTTAAGAATAACGCAATAAATTAAGAACTCTGTGATAAATACCTTGAAAATGGGTCGCTGATCGCGAATCTAGTATCGAAATTAAGAATTTAAAGATGCCGGATCAAATATGACGATCGAAAATTCTCAACTTGAATCGATTTTTATGTAAATTAATGTAGAGGGGCTTTTGGGGTTGCTAATTTTAAATCTGCTATCGGAAAATCGAATTTTATGATGCCACCCAAAAGTTTCTAATGTAAATGAACTTTCATGAAATTGGGTTCTTAGAGTCCGCCCGTTTGTGGTTTCGAAATATAACTGCCTTTTTCTTAGTTCATATTATGTTTATTTACAAAATACCCCATACTTCAAATAAACGTTTCAAAAATTGTTGTCTGTCCATCTGTTTGTAGAGGTGTCCCGATAATATATTGAATTGCTGCGGGTAAAATAAAAAAATCATCTTCGCACTTGAAACAGTTTGATTAATTTTACAACGGTTAGAAAATCCGAGAGAAGACCGGGATGTAATGAAAAATTTTGTGAAAATGTAATTTATAAAGTCTAACCACGCGACCGAGACGCTTGTGAATAGACTGTTATCCAAAATGATCAAATTGTGAACAGCCTGTTTGTTATAATATATTTGAAAAAAATCACCATGCAAAAAAAATGGAATGCAATGGAAAAAGCGTCCCATAAAAAAAAACGTCTAATGGAAAAAATGGAATGAAAATTTCAGAATGGAAAAAATAGAACGGCAATATTGTACAAAGGAAAACTTATCCGATTGGGATGACATTTTGCGGGCGCGTTTCGTATGACCTCCTGAGTGACAGCTATGTATCATAATCGGAAAGTTGAGGCGGGCGGTGAATTTCTAGAAGTAATATTTATGGTGAGTTATGCAAAAACTACTTATCCGATTTAGATGACATTTTACAGGCGTGTTGCGCAATACTCATGAGTCGTTTAATGTATGTGTTGTAATATTAGATGATTGCATAAGTTCGTGCCTGATTTTTATAGATGCCGCAAAGTATAATTTAGGTGTTTTTGTTTGGTTATGTTGCATGCATTGAATATGTGATAGTGTCTTGTATTATTTTAGTGTAGTACATCATCCAAAGAAGTCGATATGTGCATTAGAGTTATTTTTCCAAATGGAGAACGAAAAGATACATTTGGGGCATGTAATGCTGTACGAATTTTGGAAAGGCGTGAGTGTTAAGACTGGACAATAAAATATTCAGGGCATTTATTTGGACCATGCACCTACTTTCTGGACAGTCTAAGCGTGGTTTGGAAGATTTGGAAATGCTGATATCAACTTGGAAGATCAACCCCGTTTGGGACATTCGGAATTGATAACGATATTATTGGTGCCTTGTTGGAAAAAAATCCAGGGAACATAACTGAGGAGATGATCATTGATAATTCGACTGCGTTCGTTTTGGCATATAAAAAAGCTTGAATACTCTTCCAAGCTCGATACATGGGAGTCACATTCCTTGACTGAAAGGAAAAAGCTGAATCGCAAACATGTGGGCATTTCTCTTCCTGCAGGCATTGTAAGCGAGTCTTTTCTGCATTGCAACGTACAGTGTAAAAGGACCTGGATATTTTTATATGTAAAAAATCTGTTTACTTTTCACTTTTTAGTGAGCTTTATTTGCTTAGCCTGATTTTATTTCATTTATCCGATCCATTGGCAAGTGCGGAATTCATCTAGTTCAATAAGCTCAACCTGTTCTAATATCTGGAATGCGTGCATTTGATTAAACGCTCTATCGGGCTGTCTATATTTCTTTAGGCACATATAATGGATAAATTTGGATTGGAGATTCATAATAAGCAAACTCCAAAATTTGAAAGCATCCTTTGAAGTTGAAACTTTTCAGTTGACATGTTGGATCCACCCTTCCGCAACCTTAAAATGAATGGTAGCCTATATGCTAAGTTGATATATCAAGTACCTACTTTTTGGAGAAAATTCAAAACAATCAAAGTAAGCCCTTGGATGTAATTAAGGGGTAAGGATTTTCGTCCGCCATCTCGAAATTCGAAATGTTGATAGCAAATTTGTAATAATCGAGACCCATATGTAAAAAACGGGATTCCTTTCCAGTTCAATAATTTCCAATCGCCGTATTGGATCTGCCATCTTGATTTTCCAAATTTTGGTGGCAGATTTGAAGTCAGAGACCCCGGGAACTTGAAAGTATTAATTTTCATGTAATCCTATACTATTAAATTACTACCACCTCTCCTATGTGACCCAGCGTTTTTCTATTTGCGTTATGCACATGTTTTAGATATTTTCCAACAGTATTATTAAATTTTGTTTTCTTCATTTTACACCACCTCCTTATTGCACCTCCTCTCCTATATCTTCCAGCGGGGTGGGGGTGGTCTCATATTTGGAAATTCGAAAAGCAGATTCGAAATCAGTGATCCCGAAAATTTCCTAGTGCGGATTTTCAGGGAAATCCCTTGAAGTTTAACTTTTTCGGTCGCCATATTGGATCCGACATCTTGAATTCCAAAATTTTTAATGCAAGCTCACGATCTGCGACCCCGAAAACCTCCAATTGCCTTTTTCATAAAGATTCCTTGAAGTTGGAAAATTCGCTTCCTATACAAAATGGACATTTCGATTTTTTCGATTTTGCGGCTTTTCCTTTGGGGTTTCCCGAATTTTCTTTTTTTTAAAGATCCCCTGTATTATAGCGAACAAAACAAAAAAAATTATCGAAATTGGTCAAGCCGTTTTTGAGTTTTAGCGAGACTAACACAGCAATTCATATTTATATATGAAATACGTTCAAATATTTTTCAAAGTGTGGAATCGGAAAAATCGATGTTTTGAAATAGAAAATAGAGCATCCATAAGTGCAGCGTCGTTGCTGTTCGTCGACCAGAGCAAAAGTATCTTAGAATATTCCGAACACTCTGAAATTCGATGAACCGAGCCTGGTAAGCTCGGACCTTAAAAACTAAGCAAATATCGCCGGCTGCAATTAATGCCTTTTACTGTCAGATGGCTCTAACGCCTGCACAGGCGGTTCCTGCCATAACAGAAGTTTCTCTGTCGTTTCCCCCATTGAGAATCTTATTTTCGCTATAACCGTTGCTTCTTCTTCCAAACTACGCCCACCCTCTGGCCCCGCACTAGATGACTAGCAGAGAGTGGGTGTCCTTTTAACTCCAGCGCAACGGTGTATCCTCCAAGTCATTACTTAAATTCTGAGTTAATACCGCCGGAGTTTACCTCTATTCATATAACAGTTAAAATTACACAGAAAATTTGCATACAAAAGACGTTTTAATCCAATTAGCAAGTACCTTGATGGGTTAAATTAAGTTAAACAAGAGATGGGGCCGAGTTGCTACGGGGCTGTGGGGGAAGTGGGTGGAGAGTGTAGTGGGCAAAAATTGGAGAAAAATGGTGGCGCATAGCTCGCTGACGGGGGAGGGAAGTGGGTGATGGGGGAAGCCTGTAATGCTGGGCCGGATGGATGGATGGATCGGGGAGAGGGGCTAGGGCGGGAAAAGTTGGAGATGTTCAATTCATGCAAGCCCCAAGAAAAACGAGCAACTTGCAAAATCTTACAAAACCTCCGGGAGATGATGGAGGCAACTCCGAACTCTCGAACTATAGAGGTTTTGCCTAAGTAAGATGAAGCATCATCTGCTGTTGGTCTATCTGCTGTTGATTGCACAAGGACTTTAATTGCCAATTCCTCTATTTGCTGCGGGAAAGATGGATGCGGGCAGGATTCCAAAATCTCTTCCAAAAGCACCAGCAGCGACGGTTGGCCTCTCCCTGTTCTCTTTAAATTGACTGTTGCAAACTTTTCCCGGAAAATGGACGACACCTTCAGACTGTGGGGCACTGTGTCGAGGGCATAGGAAGCCGTACAGTCTCAATAGGATCGTTTGCATTTTGAAATTATAGGCCCACAAATCGGATGCACCAGTGTGCACCATCCCTGCTCCAGCCCATGAATGTGGACTGGGTGCATGTACGAGTATCGAGTGCAACCCAACACAATAAAGCACGCTACAAAGTCGAGAAATTGAAACTGCAACCCTTCAGCTGGAACGCGAGCTCGTACTCGTATATGGGGGGTGCCGGGCAAATCATGCATCGAACGTAAATTTTCATATTTCCGTGAACAGAATAAAACAGCACAAGATAAATGATTTGCAGCGGGCGCGGGGTGTGTGTTTGGGAAACCACAAGTGGAGCCAGACATCAGCGAGAGTTATTCGCGCATAATGAAACCAATTTCGATCGCATAAGATATCAATTCCTAATGGCTCGGCACGTAAAGACACACAATCCACAACCGAAATCTCTGGTATCCACCGATAGTAGCGAATGGTGCCAGGCGTGGGATGGGTGGGCGTATTGTTTCGCTTCAATTATTTTCCCTTTTGCCCTTTCACCCCAAAAATATTCAGAGAATTCATTATTATTCCTATCGCAAGCGGAATTATTGCCAAAAAACAATTAAATTGTGTGATAGTCAGGTGCAGTGGGTACGGGCCATACCGTTCCAAAAAAGTTTATACGGGGACGAGAATTTGCAAATGGCAAGGCATGGCGAGGTCACTTGAAAGTTTTATCGATCGCCAGTGGCCGGTGGTTGGGGAGGTTCAACTCTGCACCTCTTTTACGCCGGTCTTAAGTTGTTCCAAGAAAATCATTACCACATAAGAGTTGTGTATGGTCGCTGCAAACACCAGGAATTATGTTTTACTTGTCCACTGGGGACCACACCTGGTCTCCTCTTTTCGAAATTACAAATTTCCCAACCGATGGGCTGCATGCTATACACAGGAGAAGTTTTGCGAACGAACAGCACGAACACGGGCCTGTTTATACATATTTCTGGAAATGTAACCAGGATACCTTGCAGATAGCACAACAGATAAAATGCAGATGAAAATGGTGTCACGCTCCCACCAGCCAACCTTCCTTTTCCTGTTTTACTACACAATACTCTGGGCTGGATGGAGGGTGGGGGGGCATACATTGTATGTGCCCTTTCGCACCAAATAACTCGAACCAATTTTTGATTCATTGGTGGCAATTTCGTAATATTTCACGACTTATCGGTGCGCCGATTATTTTTTAAAATTCATTCGGAATGGATGACCGCACGCATTGGGATGGCCAGACATTTTTACAAATTCGTTTATACAAAATATTTGGGCTTCATCATATGCATCGAATTTACATTGCCTGTTCATGAAAGGGAACGTAGGGTCTGGGTTTGAAGGGCCCTTATGTGGCTTAACAATTTTGAGGAGCTTTAATATCACTAATGATATTTGAAATAAATACATAAAAAAAAAATTTGTTAAGACAATGATTTTCTTTTAAAGCTCAAATGCTTTGTGCAGAAAATAAAATTTATTCAATGGCTGTGAGCTGATCAGAAAATTTTCAAACTTTGTAAAAAGAAATCCATGTGGCACTCATATTATGAATAGTGACTTGTTGTAACAAAACTGCAACAGTAATATTGTTAAATGTCGAACATTTTTTTGATCAGTCCACAGGCATTGGAAAAATACTATTTTCTGCTATTTAGTGCATTTGAGTTTTGAAAAACTTATGTATAGGTAGTCAACTAAATAAGATTAGGGCAACAATTGGCCTGAACTTGTAAGAATAATACCAGGTTTTTAACTATGGCCAAAACTACTTGTTTGATTCTAAACGGCAAAAAAAAAAAAAAATGCATTGTTGTATGAATTTCTGAGAAAAGTGGGAAATACGTTAAATTTAAATTTTTTTCGCATTTTTTAAATTTTGTCAGTGACTGTACTTGCAATACTAGAGATAGAACAAAATTGGTGACTGTTTTGAAAAGCACATTATGACGGTAGTATTCGGCATAGTTTGATGTCGCTGTGTTATATAGATCAAAAGAGAAAAATAAAATAATAATGTGCATCCCGAATTAATTAACTATGTACATACCTTGTAACTTGAAAACCGTTGGGATTCCCCCCTGCGCTACGAGTTTTGTTTTCCTAGGTCAGATCTATCACCACTATCATTTTGGCATGCGTTAACGGACACACCCTGTATAATTATGGATCGCAAATCGATATAAATAAAAATAGTGCCGTGTCTTATGATAAGGACACTGATAGAGTGCTTGTTAGGTTACAGGATTTGAATGGGCCAATTTTTACGAAATAATAATAGTAGATTGTGTATTGAGTGGGAGACAAACGAGGTCTCCCACGAAGCGCACATACTATTTTATTGGAATACCGCAGGCTGAAAAGCACTTTTTGGGGCCTGTAGCGAGGGGGCCGAAACCATCGATGCAACGATTGATGACGAATTCGGTGTGGGAATATTATTCCCGCACTAGTGCGGTTCACTTTCCCGGGTATGCAATAAAAGACATTATGTAACTGTGCAAAAGTATAATTTCGACAATGACGACACAAAACCAACCATCTTCGTCAAATGGAAGAAGTGCCTTATCTATGTATAAGCAGTCGTCGAAGTGCAACGCAACCTAATAAAACTGAGTTTTTAAGATGCTGTGTCGGATTACCGTGTGTTTAAAATATTCCCCTCAGAATATTCGATGACGACATGTACTCTAAAAAAATAATTGACCCTTACGAAAGAATGCTTGATTGAAATTTAAATTTAAAAAATATAGTTGATCAAAATGGAACATATTTTAAAAATGTGCATAATACACTGATTTGAAGACAAATCAAAATAATCAGCCTGGGAATTGAAAAAATATTCTCTTTCACTCTTTCTCATTCGCGAATGCAAGAGAAGTGGGAATGAATAATTATATTCTCTTGAGAAAGAATGAAACGGACGTGTGCGATTCATTTGTTCGCAAGAGAATGGAAGCTAAAATTATCCTAACTATATTCTTTTAAAGAATGAATGAATTTCGATCATTCTTCTCGCCCTGCTTTTTAGTCTTTATTAATTATTGTTAATTTCATACAATTGGAAAAATACATTATTACATTTTCACAACAAAAATATATAAAATTAATTAAAATTCCAAAAAAATACCAATGAATTAATTATGTACAGCTAATTAGTTGATTGATTGATGCTAATTATGCAGCAATGTGCTTAAGTTTTACTTTAATTTTTTATTTGGGCCAACTGGAACTAATCCGGGCAGAAATATAAAGAGCCTTTTTGATTAACAATAATATGAACAGGGCTATAGTTTTGTCAGGGTTGAGGCACAGGTTGAGGTTTAATTTATTGCACAAGGTCATAATTAATGTAATTAATAGAATGATCAATCTCCCTTTTTAAACTCAACACCGTAAGATCGGTCGTCCATATAAATTGAAAATAATAAAGGGCATAATATGGAGCTCTGTGGCACCCCATGATAATTGTTTTATAAGCTTTTATAGTACAGTGCTATACACATTGCTGTCAGTCGGATGAAAAACCAAAACGATGCTTCAGCTTCATGAGTAAAATTTCATATTTTATTGAATCAAATGCCTGTTCTTCCTAATATCCTCTGTCAAAATATTGTAGGTACTTTATAAGATTTATTAATGAGAGTTATGTTGAATAATATTCTGCCCTATTATATGGCTCTAAATCTCTACCCGATTTACCCATATTTCGCGATCTAGAACACTGTAAGTAATATGGCACAATTCCAACAAACAGATAGCAAGAGAATGAAATCTAATAAATTATTTCTATAAGTTGCCTCAGATCTCTGAAAATTCCATTTATTTACCTCTAAAAGTCTCAGCATAAAACCGGGAATTTTTCGGAAGCCGTAGGTACGTGTCTATTTGACGCCTTGACGTATTCACAGGTAGAAGCTGCAGCCCAGACAAGCTGTATGCCATAAGCAATTCTGCGATAATTCCTGAAAGCATTTTCACTTTGTTTGAACAAATAATCGCGCGAAATCAGCAGAGAGCGACAATAGACGTCCTTGGCTACACGTCTGCCAATTACGGGCGTGTTGCGAGCCCAGGAGAGAAACAAATAAGGAGCCCTCATACTTTCACGGCCATTCACTTGAACTCCGCGGCAATTTAAACCCGCGCACGACCGTCTCGGGGGGTTCGTTCCTTCAAATGGAAATTCGGCTGTCGTTCTGGCAAATGTCCTGGAGTGGGTTGGTCCAGGCCATTGCACTGCAATGTAATTCATTTATCTCCCAAAATAGCGCTCTGTCTGTCAGGCTCGGGCCGGGTCTGTCCGGCCCCCCGGGTATTCCATCTCGCCATCTCTTATCGGGAGCGCAAATTCGGGATTTATTTTCATTTACCTTCAGAACTGGATTTGTCACTGATTTATTGAATTTGACAAGCGAAGCCATTCCGCCTTGATCCAGTGCGGAGGGAGCGTAATAAAAAAATCGAATTCCACTCTCCATTAAATGCAGTCCATCCACAACGCAGTTATTTAGGGACGTCTGATGGCGTTCAGATTTGTCGGTCTTTTTTTCGTTTGGCTTTTTTCCCTCAGTCGTTGGGCTGCCCAAAATTCCCTATCAAGCCCCTAAAATCTTAACGGGACGTGACAAAGACCAAACATGCCAAACCTCTCAGGCCAGAGTGTGTCCCGGTGATATCCTGGAAGACCTGGCTGGCTTGTCCCCATGACGTCTGGGTCCGGGTCCTGTGCCTACCAGAGGTGATATATCAAAATTACTTCCAATGACAGAGTAATTTATTTCTCGTCTGCTGTCCTGTCACCAATTACTGTGATGTTTGCCCATATCCTTTGGTTTCGGAGTGGTTTTGAAGTTTTGCAGGGAAGTTGCGTTTTGATGGATTCCGATTTCGGGTGGGATAGACTGGTCTGCACAAGACCAGTGGCGGTGGCGTGTGGGAACAAATAGCCTGCGACTCCTTGTACGGCCAATTTGCGGAGGTGGGTTTAATTTTTGTGCAACGCGTGAGATGGAGGCATATTTGAGCTACTCAAATTGCATTCCCACAAAGTCGATTACACGCCCGCAGTCATGCATCATCCGTCTTAATTCTCCAATGTCCCATAGATTTCGGCCAACCTGCCCCCGATGGTAGGACTCCCAGTGGATATACCGGCAACTGTCCCTGTGCGCTCACAACAGACCCCACTGTAATTGCTGCGCAATTTATGCAGCTTCCATGCAAATTGCATTTAATGCAGCATTCAAAACGCAACATTATTCAGCAAATATGAATGCGATATAATTCGCATCCCGATTGCATTTGTGCGACGGGGCGGCGGGGGTGCAGGCGACTGCATAAAGCAGAGCAGACGACCGTCCACGTAAGTGGTTCTTCGCCCACCCTCCCCGATCACCTATTATACTGCGGGTAGGCTGGCTCGGCGCTGCTGGTTAGGCCATCCGGGCCCTTCCTGTAAATGTCGACAAACTCTTATATACGCATTCAAAAATATTCCCCTCGCCCGGGGATGGATGCACTGCTGCAGTGCACCCTGGCCGGGTGCGCTCGGCCGGACGGGTCAAACATGACCAATCCAAATGAGTTGATTGTGGAAATGAACGAGTACTCCGATCATGGGACGTGTAAGCAATTAACTAGCTTTTCCACGATTGCTGTTAGCGGGAATTTTGACATTTTTATTGTTTCCCCCCCGGTGCCCTTTTTCTGCGTAAACATAACCATCGGGGAGTGGTCCTGCTGATAAATGACCAAGTTATGCACCCATTGTGGGGCGCCAGCCAAGCCAAGTCTCCTGTTCATGTAGGACGTAGGTGATGCCACCCGCCCCCGAACTGCATAGAAAAAAAAATGAGAGACAAAAAGGACCTGCATCGATGACCATGCCACCACTGGTGAGCCTGTGGCCCCGGGGGCGCGCTTCCTAATGGATGCTTTTATGGAGATCTCATCGGAACAATTTGCGAACTCATTTTGGGGGCGCACAGACCGTCATTTCGGGATTGTAACGCGACTGCAAACAATTACATCGACTAATCGAATTTTTTCAACTAGTTAGGGACAATTTTTTAAGCGGGGCGCGTTGGTTTTTATTCTCTCAGGGAGGGAATTTCGGGACAAATTCGACGAAATTTGGTTGTGCCATACACTGAGGAGGAATTTATTTCCACTTCCGATATTCTGGGAGACTTTGCGTCCTGGATGAAGTATATGTATTTGATTATAGAATACATATATGAGACCATTTTCTAATATATTAAAAAGAAAGTCAGAGTTTTAGAAGTTTCCGTTCACCCCTAGGTAACAGTCCGCATAGCACGACTTTGGAAACAAATATAAAAAATTACCCCGACGATAATTGTATGTATTCTGCGGTAAAAAAAACTTTAGTGGTTAGTAAAAATGTCTTGAAATCAACACTGCTTCCAGTCTAAGATTCCGTGTCTCAAAAAATGTCTTCCACAGTCGGAAAACAGCCACATAAAATAGCAGAAAAGCGATAAGATTTCTCTATGGTTTTCACCCAAGAAGCAACTCATATAAAAATCATAGAGAAAACACACTGCGGTATAAATACATACGTATATACAATGAACTGCTCCTTGCAGTCAGGTTGCTATGGTACGTAAAGTGGGGCCAACTTATTATACCTTTCTCTTTTCAATTAAGCATTATTTTCCATTGAACTTAATTAATTTCAGTGCCGATACAATAAATATACATATAGTGGGTGATCAACGAATTATGATCACTAACATATTTTCTAGAAAATATTAAAAGTAATTGTTTTATGATGCTAATATAGTATAATTAGTTGTCAACTTCGTCGGAATGGGTTCCGGGTAACTTCTGAAGGCAAAACACAAAATCCTTAATGACGTGTCAGCAGGAAGAAACCCTTATTTTCGAAGAAATAAGAGGTAGGCCCATTCCACCTAAATTACTTTCTAAGGTAGAAGTACCGCCTACTTAACTAAGATATAAATATACGGAGATATTCTAAACAAATCTATTCTGAGATTGTTCGAAAATTGCCAAGAATCTGGAATTAGGAGTGTCTACGTGCAAATAAACGCAAAAACTGCCGTGGAAAACGGAAGACAACACCCCGTATGGACAGAAAAATTATTAGTACCGATCTACAACATCGTATATTAAGGATGGTAGACGGGAACATATATTTTAGAAAGAAAACACGTCTCAAAACAAAATTCATTTATAATAAAACTAAAAGGAACATTCAAGTCGAGTAATAAGGAAACAAAAACAAACAAGTTCCAGCCGTCCAGGAGCAACTGTCGAGTCCCGATTCATATCTGAAACAAAACAAACAGGGTGTGAATATTTCCGTAGAAATACCCAGTGGATAGCACTCTCACATACAACATATACATACGCATGGGGAACCGATCCCACACACTCATTATGGGAACCTATCCCTTACCTTGGGAACCTATCCCTTGGCTTGGGAACCTATCCCTTGCCTTGGGAACCTATCCCTTGCTAAACCTATCCCTTGCTTTGGGAACCTATCCCTTGCTTTGGGAACCTATCCCATTTTGCACTCACCACATCATCTGCAGATACCCCTACTAAATTATTACACTAAGCTAAACTAAACTAAACTCTGCCCTACTACGACACCACACCACCCACTCAAACGTGTCACCCACTCAAACGTGTCACCCACCTGGTTAAAGCCAGTGCACCACAGTATTACGTGTACTATTTCCTTAACTTTCACGAACTTCACTGGTTGAATACTACTCACTGAATGATGTCTTTCCCCCATTATGTTAGAATTCGCAACATGCCATTACCACCACCGATCTTTATCCCCTGTTTTGTTTTTACGCTTCTCCCTACCTCAGTCCAGACGATCACGCATGTATCAGCTGATCCCTGCCTGACTCTGGGATAGCTCCTCGTCTTCAGTGAGTCATTCCTATTCCCCTTTTCTAACTTCCCTATTCATATTCCCTTGTTTTCCTTAAACCAATTAACACACACACTCATCGCTCGTTACCCGGGACTGGTTAGGATGCTTGTCCGATCCTGCAATTCTCTGCCGATTACGTAATCTTTAACTGCGCGTTTTCTTTTATTGCAGCGAAACAAAAATACGAATTGTCGAGGGATGAATGTGCGTTAATTTTTGGTAACAACTTCGGCCATCCTACCTGTTGAGTGTCCTCACTCAGCACTAATTCCTCCTGTTCTTCATCTGAATCAGTTCGTCTACCTTGCCATTTCTTCAAGTGTTCCACCGATTCCACATTTTCATAGGGTGCTCCCCTCGACCGGTATGATCCTCGTAACTCCGTTACCACGTAACGATCATTCGTTAACGCCTTCTTGATTATGAATGGCCCTTTATACTTCGGTAAAAGTTTCCTACTTTGCCCTTCACCCGCTGTCGGTTTTCGTACCATTACCACGTCTCCTGCCTTATATTCCTCTGGAATCTTTCTCTTCCGATCGAACCTTTCCTTTTGTTGTTCCTGACTGATTTGTATACATTCGTGTGCCTTTGATCTCTGCTCCAGAATATCTTCTCTGACTTGTTCAATCCCTACTAAAGCAGTAAGCTGACTGCCTCCCGCAGCCCTCGGTCGATAACCTAATAGTAGTTCGCTTGGCGTTTTCCTCGTAACACTATGGATGGTATTATTGATGGCGAATTGAACTTTGGGAAGATCTCGATCCCATTTATTATCTTCCTTCATAGTAGTAGACAATGCACTCAATACAGTTGCATTCACTCTTTCAACCTGCCCATTTGCCCTGGGAGTAGCGACCGCCGTTTGCACGTGTTTAATACCTTTTTGCTCACAATACTGCTTGAAAGCCTTCGATGTGTAGCAAGAACCTTTGTCTGTAATTATTCTGCCTGGCACTCCGAAATATGTGATGATTTTATCCAAAAGCTTTAATACCGGTTGAACTTTTGTATCCTTTACAGCTTCTAATATGATATACTTTGTAAATGCCTCGACACAAACGATAATATATTTTTTTCCCAACGTACTTCTCACAAATGGACCCAGGTGATCAAGATGCATGGTGTGAAAGGGTACCATACTTTTCCCAATGGGATTTAGAAACCCTGGCTGCTTTCCCTTGGACTGCTTATGATACAGGCAAGGTACGCAACTTTTAGTATGGTTCTCTACGTAGCTCCTCATATTCGGGAACCAGTAATCCTCCGTAAGTTTCTTTAGAGTCTTCTCTAATGACCAAACTCATCGTGAGCCGTTCTCACGACTTCTGTTCTCATATTTTTGGGGACCAGCCATTTCAAACCTTGATCAGTTATCCTGTAAATCCTGCCGTCATGAATTTTATACTGTTCGTGTACCTGTTTTTCATAGTTTGTCTCTGGTCGTTTTCCAAGTATTTCATAGAAACTTTTAATTTTCTCATCGCACAATTGATTCGCTAGTACCCAATCAGCGACTTCCACCCTGAATACTTCCACTTCTTTGCCCTTTATATCTGCCGGGGGATTGCGGCTTAACGCATCCACATGAGACATTTTGGTTCCCGCTCGATGTTCTACCTTAAAAGTGAACTCTTGAAGAGCCAGCCACCACCTGGCTATGCGCGGAATTAAATCGCGTTTAGTCGCCGCCGCTTTGACTGCAGAACAATCAGTCACTACAGTGAATTTAATATCCAGTAAGTAAATTCTGAACTTCTTCAGCGTCTCAACTAGCGCTAACGTCTCCAGCTCGTACGAGTGATAGTTTTCTTCATGGCCGTTAGTTTGTCGACTATAATACGCTACAGGGTGCCATTTACCGTCGCTATGCTTCTGCATAAGGATCCCACCAATTCCATGTTTCGACGCATCCGTATGCACCTCTGTCTCCAACTCTGGATCATACACAGCCAAAACTGGTCGCTGAATCAACTTATCCCTGAGTTTATCAAAAGCCTCTTGTTGTTGCTGATCCCAAGTCCATTTCTCATCCTTTCTCAACAGCAGTGTGAGAGGTTTAGCAATTTGGGCGTAATCTCGCACGAATTGACGGAAGAATCCCGTTAGTCCTAGAAATTGCCGTACCTGATGGACACTTTTCGGAGTTGGATATTCTATTAAGCTATTAATCTTTCGGGTCCCTGGCCTTATTCCGTCTTTGTCCACTTCAAACCCGAGATAGACAATTTTCTCCTTGAAAAATTCACATTTGCTGGGATTCAGTGTTAAGTTAAACTCTCTGAATTTCTTGAGTACCTCCTCCAAGTATTTTAATCCGGAGTTAAAATCCTTACCTAAAACCAGGATGTCATCCAGGAAAGCCACCGCTACGGTACCAAGGAGAGGCTTTAGAACCTTGTTTACCATCCTCTGAAACACGCTGGGTGCAGTGCAGATTCCGAACGGCATTCTGTTGAACTCGTATTGACCATCCGGTGTTATGAATGCCGTGATATGTTTAGAAGTCTCCTCGACGGGGATCTGGTAGTACCCTGACGTCATATCTAGGGTAGTGAAATACTTGTACCCTCTCAGATAATCCAATTGGTCGTCTATACGTGGAAGAGGAAATCTGTCCTGCCTAATCTTTTGGTTCAATTTTCGGTAATCAATGCACAGCCTTTGGTCTCCGTTTTTCTTTTTGACGAGTAGAATGGGCGAAGCATACGGAGAAATTGATTCTTGTATTATTCCCGTCTCCAAAAGTTCTGCAACGATTTCTTTTACCTTGTCCCTACCAGCTGGGTTCATTCTATATGGCCTATACGAAATTGGGCTATCATCTGTTAAGTCAATTTTAAGTTGGGCAGCGGTTGTACACCCCAATGTTCTCAAATCTGAGGAGAAACAATCCTTATACATCTGCAGGATATCTATCAATAGTTGCCGTTCCTCAATAGTCAGTGTTTCCCCTATCTTTAAATCTTCAAGATCAAAATGGCCCTTTAGGCTTCCCTTGTTGTCAATACCAAGTTCTTTTTCTGGTATACACCGGAAACCTCGTGCAAGCACCTTGTTAGGCTTCACAACTATTGCTTTATCCGTAGGATTTATTACCGGCACGATACATTCACCGTCATCGCCTATTCTAACTATGCATCGCAGTACACAATGCTCATTATTCTCCTTCATCCTCAAACTTGAATCGATATAAAATTCGCCTTTATCACATGTTTTACATAAAATGTGAGTCACATGCTTAGGTGGCAGTACTGTAATATTCTTCGGATGAAATCGAGCTTTAGGATCGACTGTTATGTCCAGGTCCGGTAATTGTTTGAAGACATTTTCATGTATATGGAGATTATTTCCCACTTTAAGAATGACTATATGTGCCTGTTCCGTGAATGGTTGACCTATAAGTACTGGGATCTCTTGACTATCATTGGGCACGATCATGAAGTCTGTAATTGCTGTGGCTTGATCAATTTCTACCAATATATTTTCCGCGACCCCCAGAGTCTTAACTGTACCACCGCCATACCCTTTTAATGTGCAAATGCTTCTGTTATAGCTTACGGATATCGCTTCCGCTACATCCACTCTAATTGCATTACAGCCTGATCCCAAATCTATAAACGCCCTGAATTTAACCCCCTTAATCTTGCAATCGACGAAGTACTTTTTACTGCTAATGTGTTCTTTTTCAATTCGCATTACCTGGTTAGTCAGTGGTTTCCTCGCTTGATTTCTACATGACCCCGGATGATAACTCCCACAATTGACGCAGCGCTTGAGCCCCTTTGGACATCGTGAAATCAGATGCCCTCGAGATCCACATGCGTAACATCTTCTTTTGTCTGACTCACGATTCGTTGCTTGCATGGGTGAACGATATGAAGTCGTCGGGAATCTTCGTACGGACCCGGCTCCGTCTTCCTCCACTCGTTTAAGGTAGCTGAGCAAATCATTGGGTTGCTCATAATTGCCCACCTTAGCGGCCGCCTGTAAACCGGAGTCGGTTAATCCAGCCACTATGCAGGACACTGCTTTAGAACCACGAATCTCACACAGATTGAGCAATGCGAGTTTTTCATAGAAATATTTCACCATAGTTTCTTCCTTTTTCTTAACTCTTCTTAACATCGCGTCGAGTTGGTGAGCGTAGTCATATTGACTGGGAAAAGCGTGTAGCAACTCCGCTTTCCATTCCGTCCAACTATGGTTTAGTGTCGGTAAACTCTGATACCACTTCAACGCCAACCCGCCAAGACGGGAGGTAGCATTATGGATAGTGCTTCGTTCACTCCAGTTGTAGATGTCCCTCAATTCTTCTATTTTGCTCAACCATTTTCCTATATCCTGGTCTTTCTCCTCGGGATCAAAAATGGGCACGACCTTTTCCGACATTTTTATTTCGGGAGCATGTGTATTCATCTGGTTGACCGTCTCCGCCAATTTTAGCATCAGGTGCGCCAACTCACTGGATTTCTCACTACTGCTGCTCGCGCTAGACTCCTCGGAAGTGACAGAGTCCGGAACCTTCCGTTTTTTACCAGCTCCAACATAAGGCTGCACTTCCCACCCTTTAGACATTTTCAATCAGTTTTTTTTCTTCTCTTCTTCTCTTCCTTTTTTTTTCTATACGTACGATTTGGAAAAAGAGAACAAGAAATATTCCTAAATATTGTACCTCTCCATACACATTATATATTTTAAAAAAAATGAAATAAAGCTTAATTGATCCACTAAGAATTTCCCAGGGAATTTATTTAAATTATTAATTCAATTAAATCTATTTATTAAATATTTATTGTAATGCACCCCTATCGGACTCGGCTTCTTGCTCCTGGATTTGGGTAATCCCACTTCTGAAGTTATTAAGGATGGTAGACGGGAACATATATTTTAGAAAGAAAACACGTCTCAAAACAAAATTCATTTATAATAAAACTAAAAGGAACATTCAAGTCGAGTAATAAGGAAACAAAAACAAACAAGTTCCAGCCGTCCAGGAGCAACTGTCGAGTCCCGATTCATATCTGAAACAAAACAAACAGGGTGTGAATATTTCCGTAGAAATACCCAGTGGATAGCACTCTCACATACAACATATACATACGCATGGGGAACCGATCCCACACACTCATTATGGGAACCTATCCCTTACCTTGGGAACCTATCCCTTGGCTTGGGAACCTATCCCTTGCCTTGGGAACCTATCCCTTGCTAAACCTATCCCTTGCTTTGGGAACCTATCCCTTGCTTTGGGAACCTATCCCATTTTGCACTCACCACATCATCTGCAGATACCCCTACTAAATTATTACACTAAGCTAAACTAAACTAAACTCTGCCCTACTACGACACCACACCACCCACTCAAACGTGTCACCCACTCAAACGTGTCACCCACTCAAACGTGTCACCCACCTGGTTAAAGCCAGTGCACCACAGTATTACGTGTACTATTTCCTTAACTTTCACGAACTTCACTGGTTGAATACTACTCACTGAATGATGTCTTTCCCCCATTATGTTAGAATTCGCAACATGCCATTACCACCACCGATCTTTATCCCCTGTTTTGTTTTTACGCTTCTCCCTACCTCAGTCCAGACGATCACGCATGTATCAGCTGATCCCTGCCTGACTCTGGGATAGCTCCTCGTCTTCAGTGAGTCATTCCTATTCCCCTTTTCTAACTTCCCTATTCATATTCCCTTGTTTTCCTTAAACCAATTAACACACACACTCATCGCTCGTTACCCGGGACTGGTTAGGATGCTTGTCCGATCCTGCAATTCTCTGCCGATTACGTAATCTTTAACTGCGCGTTTTCTTTTATTGCAGCGAAACAAAAATACGAATTGTCGAGGGATGAATGTGCGTTAATTTTTGGTAACACGTAATGCACCCATTAGAGCGTTAAATACAGCAATACGAGAAGAGGGAATCAATTTATCTGCAGTTACAGTACGAAGAAGACTTTACGAAGCGAATATAAAATGTAGGCGCCAAGAATAACCGAAGCGATGAAGAAGAAAAGGTTAATTTGAGCGAAACTTCATAAGAACTATACAGAAAGAATTGGGATAAGGTAAATTAAAAAAATAAAATTTGTTCATACTAACAGATTGCTTAATATTTGACTTTTTGGTCATACGATTTTTTAAAATTTTCGACGAGTGTCTTTTAGAGGCCTTGATGGAATGAACACAATTTGTCAGAAGACGACCACAAGAAAAAAACAATCAAGCTTGCGTGGTAACAAGGGTGAAACATCTCCCCTTAGTGGGGTAGTGATATGGGATAACATCCGAGGGACCAGGACCGTTGCGTTTTGTAGAAGGGAATCTTCGAAAGAATCAGTATAGAACCATTTTGGAGGATGAGCTTATACCATTTATGAACTTCTTACCCCTCGGAAGATACACGTTCATCATGCAAGACGGGGCATCTTGCCATACCATAAGAAGTTTCTTTGACGAGAAGGAAATCATGGTTTTACTTTGGCCAGGCAATTCACCGGACATGAATCCCATAGAAGATTGTTAGGCATATCTGAAAACCGTAGTGTATCAACGGCAGAATACTAATATCAATATTTTAAAAGAAAACATTACAGGTGTATGGGAAAATAACTTAGGTTTTAAGAGTTTAGTGATAAAAAATATTAAAAGTATGACTAATAGGATTAAAGAGCTTCTGAAAGCAAAGGGGAGCTTTACTAAATATTATCACAGAATGTCTCTTTCACTAAATTTACTGTAGTATAGGAATACATCATTAGTTTCAATTTAAAAAACAGTTTTTTCTTCATTTTTGTAAATTCCCGAGGTACTTAAAGTCGAAATCGTAAAAATTTTCAAAGTGATCGTACTTCGTTGATCATCCACTGTACATACATATATCAGTGAGAAAGCCTTACTAAAATTTTGAGGGATCTGTCATGTGGCAGTTTTTTAATATGGTTTCTTCTTGAAACAATGTGGAAATTTTATTGAAAGTACTAACGATTCTTGATTTAAAAATAAATCTTATTCATAATTGATGGGAAAGCCCATACTAATGACTTACTTCATTTTCAAGAAATTTCTTTTCCACTGTACGTTTTGGTTTTTCTTTCGAGATTAACCCGTGTTCGATTTGAGGGAGTCATGACTCGAACCGTGCTTCCGATTGTTCGTTTTTGGCAAATTTGACTCTGGTGCTAGCACCGATTGCCACTGTGTCTGAGGTGGTGCAGGTGCAGCAATAACCCCGACGTATGCGGCTGTCAGATTTCAAATAAATTTTGATAACTAATTTTTTTGTTATAATTTTGCAGAACATATTAGTAATATGCAACTATTGCCATTTGGAAGTGGGATCTAAGGCCATAGCGCTATAGAAAATCAAGAACACAAGGCAGATAGGGTGAAGAGATAACTGAGTAAATTGCTTAAAAACAAATTTATTTCTATAAAATCATTCTTAAAATAACAAATGTTTGTTTTGCAAGTTCGTCATAATAATTTTGCAAAATTTTGAAAATTTATTTTGACAGCTTAACTTAAATATGGAGCTTAGCACTCGAAGTAGAGTGCTATTTTGGTGCAGGGTTACAACAACCCAAGTTGTCACTAGAGCTATGCTCCGGTAGCACAAACGAAAACACCCACTATTTTCGTTTTCAACACATGTTTACATATTTTCAACAGTATTAGTAAATATATTTTTCTTTTCAAAAATCCAAGAACCAAAGAGTATCCAACAACAAAAAGGGACAATCGTGACGGTTTCCCTTATCTTTCCGTTGGGTACCGTTAATCGGACTAGACGTTTCATTTTGTTGGAAATAGATCGTTATAAACCCCAAAATGGCGAATTACATCTTTCTTCACAACTTCCTCGATATGGGTATTGAATGAAAGGGTTTGACGAGCAGAATGCGGCAAGCTGTATGACATCATTGTCATAGGATAGCTAAGAAAATTTCTGGGCGTAGATATTATACTATCATCGTGATATAATGTAAAATAACTAGTTTGAGTTGTCTGCTTGATCATGTCATTACTTACCGTCACTTAAAAAGCGGTAAATAAAAAAAAAAGTATTATAAAAAGCAAGAAACCTGTCTGCGGAAGAAACGAAAAGTATAAAACAAAAAAATATTCCTTCTTTCTTTACTTAATTCAAATCGATAAATCGACAGCCGTGGTCGCATGCCGCTCTGCCCTACTTACATAAATACTATATTCATAAATTCAAACAACTTTTTCAACATATACAAATCATCTTTCCTTAAGCCATTGCGGAGATTTAAAAAACTAGTGGTCCTATATGAAACATCCAAAATACCCCTTTTTAAAACAGATCCCGCTGGACTATAGAAGATGGTTTAAAATAGGGACTGTAATTTTTATCATTTTAATGATAAAATGTTAATTTGTTTCTTTGTTGTCAAATAAGAGTTTCGCCCAACTTTTATAATACTAGTCAATAATACGAGTTACTATTCGATTTTTATTTTATTAGTTAACCATTATCGATCAATTTATTCTTTTTTGATTATAAAATAAAAATTTATGAAGTAGCTACTTAAGGTGAGTTGCAATTGTAGTTTTCATAAGCTGTAACTGTCCCGCAACATAAACCAAATAAATTTAATTATGGTACACGTTTCAAAGACTTCTTTCGCAATTCTTATCCCCTTCGTTTCCTAGGGTTTTTTTTAAACAAAAATTTAAAAACTTGAGCCCAAATTATTTTTCTTAATGGGTTACGCCTAGTTATAAATTTAAAAGAAGAGCTGAGAATATTCGAATTATTAATAAAAAATTATTAGTTCAGTGCTTTAATCTATTCGGATAGTTCTAAGGAAGCTAAATTTCTTATTATGCCTGTAAAAATCAGATGCAAGAAATTATTACTTGATTTTTATTTTTAAAAACACTTAATAATGTCTTTAAAATGAAAATCTGAAAAAGATTTTCGGGAATACTTCACAATATGGTCACGTTATATGTACTTTATATAAAATGTGAGATGACACGTCCCGTGACATGACACACGAGACATAAATTGTTCATTGCCGCGTGTTGTAGAGCAGGTTTGAGAACCTGTACGTGAATGTGCAAGAGTAAATAAAAAAAATTACATGATAACTCTTATTATTAACAAGTAGTATGAAAGAAAACACTTATGTCATAACCAAAAATAAATAAATGGTGAAATAAAAAAATAAATCGAAATAAACTATTAGTGTGTAATTTTTATTTCATTAGTTATAGGGGAGGGTGGTGTACCGCGCGCTGGGTAATTCCACGCTTTCTTATTTTAAATAATTAAAACATCCTGGCAGTTCTGTTTTCACTTAGGTAATAGGAAATGTAATCACGTTTCAAGCAGATGTCGGCACAAATTTGCATTATATTTGACAGTTGGTAAGAGAACTTGCATTAACAGGTTTTGAACCATTATTTAGATGCCGCGTTCATACAAAAGAACTTCAAATAAAGGTTCTTGGAGTTTAGACGCTCTTAAGTCAGCCCTAAAGGACATAAACGAGGGACGTCAGATAAAAAGAGGGACTGCAAAAAAGTACGGAATACCAGAAGCAACTTTAAGATACTACTCAAAGAACAATTTGTCAACAATAATCAGTCCTCGTTTGGGAAGAAGGCCAATTTTTTCAGTAGAAGTCGAAATTGAATTGGCGGCGAACATCTTCTGACTTTCGAAACTGTGATGGGGCAGATACGTAAATAAATCATATATGCGATATTTGTATTTCTGGGTAAAACCATAAACGTAGAAATCATTCCTGTTCTTTGAATTGTCTTGTTTTTGTTTTAATAATTTTGTTACGCTTTTGTCGTTACTAACACTAAATTGAAAGAGCCATGAATTTTTAATTTTTCAGTCCTATCCATTCGCACTGACTTATTATACATGGTGTTACCCCAAAGGGTGCGTGATGTTACCCATGGCCCGGGGTAATTCCGCCCATTTACACAATATTGTGTTTTGCCCATAACACTTAAAAAATAAAAGTTGAGGTTTTCTTACATATGGTAAAATGTTGCCAACACATATCTAAATATAACTTTACATATTCCTTTTAGTGTTACTACATGGCAAGCGAGAATTCTTATATTTGGCTTAGATGCGGGGTATTCGCCCATCCTCCCCTACTTTTTAAAATTACGCCAGAAATTGAAAGTTCATTTGGCGAGGATAAAAGTGGTCTATTAATTACAAGATCAGGTCACTATTTCTCTGTGATTTTTTCCTTTGAAGAACACGAAATAATGGTTATTTTCGGTCCCTGGTTTGAAATCAGAAATGTTACCATTTCAAAAACCAGGAGAGCTCTAAATCGCTCTTTGCCTCCTAGTGAAAGGACACTTATGTATGTGCATAGCATGACCTGTGAGAAAACATGACGCCATATTTTACTTAATTGAACCCAAAATTGCTAAATTTGTGCCTGTTGAAGGATGCAACAGTATCGCTGTGCCCTTTGACATATCTCTATATCGTAAAGCTGTAATCCGATTCCAGTCATATGAAATCGACAAAACAAAACAAATCGACAAAAATAAGAAAACGTGTAAAGGTGAATCAACCTACAGCTGAAGCAGTGAATATTTTTTAAAGGTTTCGATTAGGTTAGGTTAGCACTCAGAGGCTCTAAAGTTTTGTCAAGTATTTAGATGGAGCATAATGTGTCCCATTTTTTGTACAGACTATTTGATCTCGTTCCTTCACCCAATTTGCAAACATTTTCATTTTCCAGCGGCATCAATTTCGCATGAAAATAGCAAAATCGAACTGTGGATCGCCCAATTCCTCAAATTGCCTCTTTAAATCGGTTCAATTTGAAAGGTTCAGGCCTGCCTTACCTTTCCAGCTACCAATGCTCTATAGGCACATCTAGAGCAAGTTGAAATTTCAACGATGCTTGACCACGCAATATGCAGTTTATGGAGTGGAAATAAACTCCTCGACGGTGACTTATTAGGTACACACTTCAAGAAGTCTAACAAGCGAAGAAAATTTCGAAGGAGGCTGACTGGGTCTCTTTCTGAGGACGGCATAGCAGCAGAAACTTACACATTTTGGCAATTGTAAAAAAAAAATGGCAAAACTGAATGTTTGTGCGATTGTGTGGCTGTGCTTGTTGTAAAGCGCTCAAATAGAAATTTCGAAACTAGGGTAAGTGTCGGGTGAATTTTCGTTTAAGGTTAAGAAAGGCTCAAGAGGATCACTTGCCGACCACTTATCCACTTAGGCGCAAGAAAAGGGGCCCCAAGAGCGGCTAGCGGGAGCATAATTACTTGCAGTGGGACTATGTTTTTCCCGGGCGAAAGTAATCAAGAAAAATGAAAATTTCAGTCTAACAATGCGAGAACTGTTTCCAGCCCAAAACGGGTCAATAGCCCTCGAAAACTCTTCGAGGAAATCCTTGAAGGAGGTTAAGGACTCCCTCAAAGTTCCTTTACGTGGCGTTTGCAAGCGTGTTCAATCTTCAAGTGTCAACAAACAATCTAATGAAATTGGCTGGAGTGCCTGACGCCTTCCCGTATCCTGCAGTAGTCATTGTGGGCCCCAGCGGCAGAGCACGGCACACCCAGGACGAGGATTAGCTCCAGTTCGAATGAGCCCTTAATTAATGCGGTTTCTCTTACACCATCAGCCATTGCTTTGAGATTTCTTGAGATTTCGGGTATTCATTACCCGGCGTGAATGCATCTAATCAACTGCCAGCCGAGGGCCTGATTATTCAGGAAGCGCAAAATTCCTAGCGACAACACCTCATCTTCGGCCGGGCCGGGGCCCGGGGCGACTTATAGCAAGTTGACGTGCTCGAGTGGAAATTACATGTCTGCAAGAAAATTGATTTAATTGTGTAACGCCGCATGTGGGAGATATGGATTTCGTTGTACCCGGCATATTCCTGGAAATAAACTTATCACAATTATGTAAGGAGCCCTCCTTGGCACCCACCCACCGCAGTGCGATGGGGCCGAAAGCACGTCAAGTCATTTTATCACATGACACATCGAGGGCATGCCAACAGACAGCCTTCAAAGGACACAAGAATGTGTCGTCTAATGCATATGTAGAAGAAGTCGGAAAAGCGGAAAAAAATAAGGCATAGGTCAGGGGGCGGGGTGAGACACTCTGCTGGGTGATGTTAGAATTGCAGCGTGCGTGTGACAGACAATAAAAGGGCAGCCAAGGAGTCTCTCATGCGGAAAATGACGAATAAATGAAGCTAAACAGAAAAATGGAATTGAGGTCTGGGACGTGCCACTTAAGTGTTTTTTAAGTATGGACTGGCTGGCGCACTACAACAATATGTGCAATATCTGGGAAATAAAATTGCACCGCATTATGGCCGACTGGTGTGTCCTTGGCATTCTAACAGAATAATAGAGTGCGGGTAGGAATTAGGTCAAAGCGCTTGTTTTTTTCTTTTTGGGCTTTATTTGGACTTATTTACAATTAAAGCTTTAGTCAAATTTTAGTTTATTTAACTTTAATCTAATTTAAAAATTCTAGTACATTTACACCTCATCATCAATTTATACAAATTTATCGGAAAAAGCAAAGGCATGTAAAACGGGACAGTGATAAATATCATTCATTGGATTTATTATTTTCTCCAGCAAAAATTGTTTTTCTACTTCAACCACAATAAACTATACAGCTTTCTTTTAGCGCATAGTGAATGGTTTATTCTCTGAAATGATCTGCATATGTGCTAAGGCAAAGGATACCCGGGTACTCGGATACCCGGATACTTGATAATTACACAAAATTTTCATGTACCCGGGTACAAAAAAGCAAGTATCCGGGTACTATGGTAAAAATAAGCGGGCATTAGTCAACTAATTTTTTAATCCATTGATTGAAATATTAATTGCAATGAAATCAATTGTAATTAACTAAATTGAACTAAAAGATTAATTGTAGTTTGCAATTAAATTAAATTGCAATTAAATCACCTTATTGTCGCTTGCAATTAATTTCATCAAAACTGAAAATTCAATCGTCAATTGCAATGAATTTTTTCAATTGTTAATTATTAAAAATGATTAATTCTCCCGCTGGAAGTCGATCAAAATCGTAAGTATGTCTACACTTAGCAGATGTGTAAATGACCGAACTCAAATCTGCCCTCAACTAATCGATCAACTCAAAATCTGAGCTCGGTGAACTTTTGAGCTAGTGGCGTAAACTCAAATCCTGAACGAACTCAATTCTTCAATTGCTCTGGCTGGGATTTGAATTCTCTAAATCCCAGTGCCCACTTACTTTCTTATTTAATCGCTTGCTAAGAACGTGACATATTTTTTTATTGCACCATGTTGTAGAGCATGTTCGAATTTCATTCGATTCTATGGAAAAAATCATGAATAAAATCCCTCTGACATTTTTATTTTAATTTGGTCGTCTAAAATGGTTATAAACAATCGTATAGTGTCAGTTTATGTCATAATACTTATCTCGAATGTTTATAACATAAAATGAAATCTGACAAAAACGTGTCATTGGGATTTATTTCATGATTTTTTCCGTTGAATCGAATGGCGTTATTATTTTTTTTCGAAGTTACCACTTTTTTACTAATTTGCTTGAATAATTCACTTCCAGTTTATAAGGAAGTTATTGTAATGGATCCGAAATCAAAATCATAGTTTTCAACATATTTTGAAATTTGATGGGCACTTTTTAAGGAAAATGTTATGCTGTCTTCAATGGACTTGGTCCCGTTCGTGTAAGATTTTTTTTCTTGATATATAGGCCAAACTGTCGAGTAAAGTATTTTTTACCATGTTATTCTTATGGAAAACTAAAAAGCCTGATGAGCCATCAGTAAATATTGATATTATTAGCTCTCCTTGGACCCGAACTTTTCTTTCATGTACCTGCAACTATTAAACCTGTTTTAAGAAAAAAATGTGAATCACCCTAGTACCCATAGGGAGTTCAATTGGTTGGAACCATGACGCGTATCACATATGTTTTCAGCAAGACGGCGCAACTAACCATACAATGCGCTCATCAGTAAATTTGCTGCAAACTATGTTCTCTCGACCATGGTATACTGCGTAGATGAAGATTTTCTTCGAATACACCTACAGGCAGAGATACAACCCAGCAGGAAATTTACACATGACGGCATCGAGGAAGTCATCAATAAAAGGGCATGTATACTCATTCCAACATCGATGACATTTCTCACGGCGATGTCATTGGAAAGTCATGCATGCCTTTCTGCATGACCACGGAATGTATGGGGTCATCACAAAAATACAGAAAGAAGAAGATTTGGATTACTGAGAAGCGCATGAAACAACAAAACCGCAATAAAACTTCAGCTCACTTGAAACAAACAAACTCCTATGCCTTCCTGTTAGCATGGCTATGTCCTCAGAATTGGCATACATACCTTAGTCATGCATGAAATCATCGATGTACAATTTCACGCAATCTCCAATTTCCTGCTGGGAATGTACGGGTTGCGATTTCATAGCGCGTGTAATATTGTGAAATATCGCGCTGCAAGATACATTGAGAGCGACGCTTTGTATTTCTTATACAATGTGAGGCAAACGAGTGCATATGAGCTAGGGTTCCGACTCTGGTGGTAACCTCGCAAACCTCGCACACACTTATACCTCAGAATGTTTGACTTTCCTCACTTCAGATGCGTACCCGACTTATGATAATTTTCACATATCTATGTACTTTTATTCCGTCCATAGAACCAAACTGAAAGAAAAACATAGTGTAATATATGGATGCCGAAAGGGATCTGGGGAAACCTAGTGTAGCGCGTCACACAATAGTGGATGCGCGCTGTATAATGGCGTCACACCAGAGGTGGATACGCCGCTATTTCTAAATGGAGGAAACAGTCAAATAAAAGAATACGTCGAATGGCAGCGTTCTGTTTCGATAAATGACTGTCAGTATTCTTAAAATTCTCAAGGGCTTAAATACTAAATCTTACTTCTATACATTCATAATACATGTATATCTACTTGCATAGCCTAACTAACATTCCTCATAGCCAAAATTACTAATCGCAGTGTACCCACCCAATTCTAATTTATCGGTCACACCATGCGCTGGCACACTTCATAAGTGCATGGCGCTGCACTAAGGTGCTTTGCTTTACCTAGCCCTAGCGCGATCGACTCGAAGGGTTTCGTATTGCACGTTGCCGTGCCCGCACATGGTGCTGCGCTGATCGAGTCATCGCCGTGGGGATTCCGTGTGACGTAACATTTGTGTTTATATTTTGGTCAATTCACTTGTACGACATTTGGTCGGGGTAGTGTTATGCCTGCTCTCCAATGGGCATGCCAAAGACAAACCGACCACGAACCATGCTGCTGCCTTTTCCTTCTCATTATAAAATGCGTGTCCCTTCTCGCTCGTGTTTTGGTCGACATGCTCTAACTTTTCCTTTGTGTTAGTTAAACCATTTGAGTTTTCCACATTTAATTCAGCACTTTTTAGCAGTGGTTCGGGCCCTAGATACGTATTTAGTACACGAAATGTGTGAAAGGTCAAGCAAAAGTGAGCTTAAGCTCAAGTAAATATTGTGTAAAAGTGTGTAGAAACGAAGAAATGAAATTTATTAAGCAGCTAGTTCTGCTAAATTAGCTAATTCTTAAAAATAAATAAAATAAAACTTAGTTCGTTTCTTTGCATTTCACCGATCACAACAAACAGAGCTTTCTGACTGTTCACATCTACATTGATATAATTATGTACGAACGCATTTTGTCAGCCAATTGGTTGGTTGTCGGCATTCCCATTGGAGAACGGGCATTACATTCTGTCTGCTATTACGTGATCGTTGCATTCATTGCATGATCTAGTGATAGAAACGAACCATCGGACTGCAAAAATAAAAGTTCCATCAACTTTTGTAGTCCTAGCGCTACGACTACCAATAACGAATTAATGCTAAATTCAGATAAATACACCTGTTTACCTGTTTACAACTTCAATTGGCGAGTCCTCTCTGCCTTCCGTCGTGCTTAACAATACAGTCTTGCCTTATGTATCTTCGGTCAAAGATTTGGGAATCACATTGAATACTAGGCTTACCTGTTGTGATTACATGTATGCTCGATGGGTTGAGCCAGCTGAGACTACCAGCAAAATATTTTTTGCAGTTCAAGCGTTGTAACTTCGCTAAATGTCTCCATCTTCCACATTTTACGTTTGGTAGCCTTGTCTTTACTAATCGCGACTCTAAATGATAAAGAAGACTGAAGGTCGCTTTAATCGGTATACCTGTTCGTATTTCATGAATAAAGCCTTGCGACGAGCTACGAAAATAGCGCGTGCCATGAAATTCTGGTATTACAATGGAACCAACATTTCTACACCAAGTACTCGACAACATATTCGATAAAATTCTAAGACTTCCCAGACCAAATCCATACATAATTTCATCTACGTATTGGCGATTGGCCACACCAACTTTAGCCACTTACGTACACTGTAGAATCACCGCCCTACCCGTGTTATTATTTATCAACATACTGAAGACGATGCTGAACAACACAAACACCTGCAACCGTCGGAATGTGCCATAACATCTGATACAAAGCAACTACCACAGTGTTCGCTATATAATAGGATACTGAGATATATAAATGATCAAATGATTGGAATGGTGTGGAAAATCAAAATTAGGGCACTTCGAGGTACACACTGTAGCCAGGAGTGGGATTGCTATTGGAACTTCACATGGAATTCAGCTACTATACGCATTTCGACTCAACCCTTCATGGCCCCACCCTAGAATATGATCATTCTAATTTGACTGAGGTACAGTTATACCTATAATAAAGACTAACATATCCCAAGTTGGAAATAATTGTAGGCAATATTTAGGGTAGTTATACGACTCCTGGAAAGGGGAATTAATAAGACAACAAACAATTCCAATTTTCTTTAGTATTTTTTATTAAAATTCACTTTTTTTCCTTAAAATTGTCATATCGTTTGTTTATACATAAAACTTTATAAATTAGTAAAGGATCACTCATTTTGATAGTTGTATTCTTCACAAGGACTTAGAAGTTCATTGGTAAAACGACTGGACTAACTAATTGGTAGTGGATGGTTGCATCACCATTATAAAATTTTCTCAAGTAGGTAATAAACGAAAACAATGGTATTTCTAACTACGATATAACCTACAAAATGTTTGTGCATTACGCCAAGAAACACAATTATCCATTTCTTTTTAATTTAGCTAAATATTGATACATTTGAAATTCGTTTGGCATTCATTTCTTTCTTGATATGATCGAGAGGATATCTTTTTTTTTCTTATAAATTTTGGCGTTTCTTAGCCACCACAACAAAAGGTAAAATAATAATAAATTGTAATAAAAGTAAAACAAAATGAAAAATAACACAAATAGGAAAAGGTGAAAATTTGGGCGGTTCTACACATACATATATATTGCAGGTACCAAAGAGAATGAAGAGAAGAAATTCGCCCATTTCTATTATGTTTTTGTTTTCGTTTTCTTCTTTTTTTCAAGAGAATTTAAGTCTACAACATCTCGGAAATTTCTTATTTCATTTTTGCTTTTATTTTCTTTTTAGTACTCTACCCTAAGCGACGGTTTTTTTTACATGATTGTTTTGATGAGTATCCCTGTGGAGCATTTCACACCTATTTTGCTTCAGTTTTATGTAAGAAGGAACAATATCAGGGGGTTGACTACTATTAGATCTACAGGTTTTTTGGCGTGTAGTTGTTTTTTTGTTTACTGGAAAATTAAGGGAAACGAGCAGATGTGGATACTACAGTGGGAAAACACATTAGTTATATTATGAGGAATAGCAATTTCACAACTAGCAACTATTTAGGTTATGTAGGACTACGATCTTTGATCTGAGAGAGAAATATACTCGTTTGTACAGAGTGGAAGTGTATGAACATTTTTTTTAATTGTTTCTTTGGAAGAACTGTCTACTTTAGGGGTAATGTTCTTGTTGATTTGTTTTGAACATCAAAACTGTTTTTCGAAATTATCAAATTTTAATCGATTTCCAAAACAGACCAAAAGCCTCCCAATAGTTGGTCAAATACATAAATATATAATTTGCTACTTTGTAATTTAAAAATTAAGTTATAAACGAACTTTGCTTTAAATTCAAAATGGCAGGAATTTAAATTGTACACAAAATAACCTCAACAATTATGTTTATAATTTTAAAATTAATTTGTACAAAAAATACTTCAGGGAAAACGTATAATTATCTAGAAAAGAAGCGTTGTATTTAATTGAAGTCGTTTAAGAATAAGGAAACACTAAGAAAAGTAAGGGTTTGAATACGCTCGGGTAAATAATGCATTAAAAATATAAACATGTAGGAAAAAAACAATCCATAATAATGCTGCCTTTCCAGATTTGTTTCACATTCTTCCTTAAGTAGGCAATTGATAGGGTTTAGATGAACAATTTGCTAAATGTTCATATTACGACACTCTGTAAGTTAATTTTTTATTTTCTTTTATATAACTCTTTTATCTGGAAAAATAGTTCCTCTTTTAATTAATGATTTTTAAATAGAGCTGTATCTTTCTGACTATTATGACTGCATTTGAACAGGAACGGATTTTTTTATCTTCTTCAAATTATTTGTTAATCAAAATATGTTCATAACTCCGAAACCAAAAATGTGCCCATCCTACCATCTTAGGACAGAAATCAAAAATATGTACAGTATCCCCATATACGTAATGGTAATTATTAAATTATTAGTAACTATTTATTAAATGCTATGGACAGTCTAAACACTGGACAGACAGGTAAAGAGACCTGAAACCTCCAAAACCAGAAAATGGTTGTAAAGTAAGAAAAATGTGAATGGTTGGAGGTATGTTGCGATTATTTTCCGAAATATATTTTGTATTTTAGTATGTTATTCACGGACGAGAGACTGCACATGAAAATATAAAAAACAAAACACTAAGACAAGGAAACAACCAAACTCAAAGAAAAAGAGAACATTTTTAGAATACATCTTTTGTGCTTTTAAATTGTTTAATATTCACGAAATATTTCGATCAATGATTATACTTATCTTATCAAATGGTTCTGTTCATTTGGAAATCACAACTTAAGGATTACAGTTACTTCGTGAAACATTTTATTTTTTACCTATACGTATATATACAACCTTCGAAGTGCCTGTTTTCATTATTTCAATTGTAATTTTTACAATTTCATTGCGTTTTACAATATGATGTCTGTTCTGCTAGACGTTTCTATTTACAAAATGTACAGAGGAATTTTTACAGTAATTTTTTTTTATCTTTGTAGGAAATTGAATATAACCAGTCTTGGACTTCGTAACTCCAACGATGGACGCATTTATGCAGGTGCACACCATAACCAGCCTGTTTAGATCGAAAACAACAGCCATTTTAGTCGAAGTGAGTAAAGTTGATTTGAATTAATGCTGTACAATAAATTGAGTTGGCTGAATGCACAAATGCCTATAAATCCAGATCCAAACAAGTGCTTTTTCAATTTTAATACTTGTTCCTCTTTCAAAGTAGAAGTTCCTAAACCTATACGACTGTATTTTCCGTCTAAGTAATCACAATTTTCATTTGATAATAATGATTGCGTTTTTTAAATTATCTGTTGGTTGATTCCCGGCTTCTATTTTTTTTTATATTATGCATGTGGAATTTTTACATTTAAGATTATTTTTGGGATGTTCTTTGTTTAACACGATTTTACTTTAGATGAAAGACAAAACAAATCTAAAACACTTAAGGGAAACATTTGGGTGATCAGTTCCTGTGACGAACACACAAAATGAAACGAACATTAATTGTGAAAAACGGAAATGGGTAGAGTGCAAACAAACAAACTCGTTATACTTGTAAAACTCGCGTAAATCTTTAACTGAAGTATAAAATAAAAAACAAACATATTGGTAGTTGGTAGTCTAGCCTTTCTATTTCTTCTTCTTTTTTAGGTTTCTGTACCTAACGAAATAGGGCTTCTTTAGGATCACTCGTGTGTCCTGGCACAGTCGAATTTCTCTGCAACCAATAAGGGTATCCAGCTGAAATTAATTGCACTTAATTTCATGAAGGCCAGTCGGTCGCACCGTGGGCATTCTCTGAGGCTTTCAAAACTAGAACAAACTTAGGGCTTAAAATATTTGGTAGACATTATGATTCTCGTAGTGAAATGATTCAGATTTTTCGCGATATTAAGGACAATGTTATGGCCCCTCAACAACGAAAAGGTACCAAAATCAGGCTTCTACACTAGAAATCCCCCTTAATAGCCCAATTAGGGTCAAATGCATTCCAGGTACTTTCCTAACCGCTAGAACATTAAAACTATTGAAGTTCAGAAAAATCTTTTAGAGACTTTTTTGTGGCCGAAACTACATATATACTTTAAAAATAATAATAACAAAAAGTTTTATCGTAGGAAAAGCATTTTGAAATGTTTCCCCGTCCGTCAAACTTTGGCAGGTAGAAAACAAATTTGGGGTCTGAAACCCCGTCGACAGTTGAAACGTTAACATAGTTATAAAGCTTGACGCGAAGATATTTTCCAATAGTCAAAACACAGAATATATTTTGAAAAAAATTTTAGGGATCCAAACTTTCGTTCCCCAACAAGTAAATGTTTTAGTGTATCATTTGAAAGGACTTTCTCAAGTAACATGTTGCCCATAAAAATATATGTGTATACCATGTTCATAAATTCATAAGTAATCGGAACGGCTGGCTAAGGACGACGCAACCCTCAGCGTGCGAGCCAAAATCGTACTTGCGCCGGTTTTTATTAATAAAATATGTAGTATTTTTTACACATGGCTACATACAAGGTATGAATCACACTAGTCAATATACCAAACCAAAAATCATATAGAAAAATAATTTGACATGCTTTCAGCTTCAATAAAACCAAAATCCGAAGACAAAATTTACGATATTTCGCCTGTGGGATTTTTGTCTTTTCATAGTACGAGTCGACTCTATTTATATACATATAATATAATAAATAGCTGCAAGAGATAACGGCATAAAAATACATAAAATTGTTATTCAGAGGAAACTATATAAAGCCCGTTGCAAAGCATCTCAACAGAATTTAATTTGCCAGGATAAGGAAAAAGGAAAATGTGGAGGAAATTAGCAACTCAAAGATAAAATAATTTTTCTCCAATTTTATTCTCTTGTGATTTTCTTCATTTTCCGATCCAAACGTTTTGGATGACAAATGAAGATAAAATAAAAATCTGAACAAAAAAATTTACAATTTTTGCAATAATTTCGCAATAAATAACTAACAAAAAAAAATAGGGGGTATATTCACAGGACGAATAAATAGGACTAACGTAGACAAATAATCCTAACAGGGCGGACATGGATGATGATTAGATTCACCGCTATCTTACACTTAGGCTCCCTAGCTATTTACACTACAGCTGCTAGCGTACTTAGTCGCTTACACTATTTACACGGAGGTGACTATTTTACAGGAATTTTACATTTCATGCCTTAATTTCAAGAGTTCTCAAAGGTGCTGTTCGCCGCCATATTGCTGGAGCCGTTACTAGTGCCCGCGTTGTTATTGTTGTTACTGCTAGGAAGGTTCTGGTTATTGTTGCCAGCCGCTGCAGGAGTAGTCTTGCCAGAACGTCGATTCCATGAAAAGCTCAGTCCAAGTTTGTTCGGATAGCCGTTTCCAAGACCGTCGTTCGGAGGACGGGTCAAACCCGTGCTGGTGGCGCTAGTGCTACTACTCAGCCCTTCGCAGCCCCCACTTCGTCCTGAAGAGGTCTGTGTTATGTGGCTGTACCCTGAGTCCGAGCCGAAGCTTGAGTCCCTGGAGTATATTTGCTGGGGTGGCTGCGGAGGTGGGGCAGGGAGTGATATTAAGTTCTTCGGCGTCTGCTGTAGGTGGTGGTGGTGCCCTGCCGATGCCAAGGTTCGGAAGGGTGTGTACTCAGGCATTATGAAGGGATATGGATGCGTTCGCAGGCTGTTACTGTTGGGATGCGCCAAGCACGCGTCGTACAGCAATCCCTCGTGGAACACGGGCTCTGCGTAACCATAGCTGGGCTCGTGGTCAATTGGAATGCCTATCCTCCGCCTATCGAGGCTCCTAGGGTTCGTCCTTGACCGCTGCTGGGCGACATTTAGTAAGCTATGCTGCGTATAGTATGGTTGTGGCAGGCGTGATGGGTAGTTGATCCGCTCCCGGAATATCGTTGACACTGGGGGCGGGTGGTGCAGCTGATTGTTGATTCGGTTCCGGCGCTCCACCTCGTTATCAGTCAGCGCCACGCCTACCGACGGTGGCGGATACTGATTGTTAGCACCACTACTACTAAAGGTATTGTTATTATTGCTATTACTACAACTATTGTACGCCAATGACATTAGGTTTCTGTCATCGTACACGGTAGGAACAATGTCCGAGCCAGTCTGGTCGGATGAGGTGTTGAGCTCATCCACACTATAAGTACCTATCTTACGAGCTGCACTACTCTTATTATTGCTACTGCTATTACTACTGTTATTGTGGTGTGACTTCCGGCCCATGGAGAAGCCGCATCCTGTCGCTTGCCTCAGTACACCCGAAAGGATGCCTCCTTTGTTCTCGTTATTCGTCGTCGACGAGGACGAGGAGAGCAGGGAGTTCCTTTCCTGACCGCTTGTACCATTGATGCGCTCATGGTAGATAGTTGCCACGGGAGCTGCGGTGTCTGGGGATGATTTGATGAATGATCTTTCTCCAGGTAGACTTAGCTCGTCTTCGGCAAAATCATCATCTGAGTGCATTGGTGGTTCGGATTCGTTGTCCGAGTCGCGGCCAGGGCCCAATTCCTCGTAGACGTTGTCGTTCGATCGATATGGATCTGGTCCAGGAGAGGAACAAACGAACAGTGGCGGTGATCGGGTCATCGGGTATCCACTTGGATAGTGAATAGATTTCGGATGGATCATCTGCAAACAAAAACATTCAATTAAAAATGGAGTTATTTTTTGATAAATGGTTATGAGTTCAATGTGCAATTCTGTTGGTACCCTTCGATATCCGTCGATTATTCCAACTAGAAAAAGGAGTTGTGCGTTCTTTTCGGGAAACCATTTAAAATGATATCATTGCTAAGCAATTCAAAGCTTCATATGTAAGGATTTATTATTTTGTAGTGAAGGTGTAGAGGAGAAGCTTGAAAGCATCTACTACTTCAAAGATTAAAATGATATGCATTTTAGGTATCTTTATAGGTTACAAGATGATTGATCTATATATATATGAAGAATACCGAAAAACTATTCACAATTAATGACGCAAGGCTTAAAATTAATTTCTATATCGTTAAAAAAATTGGTGACTCCTATAGAACGTACCATTCCGATTTATGCAGCTATTAAAATAATGTAAAGGTCTCGTAATATGGGAAAAATAAACTTAAATAAACTGAACTTACAGACTATTCGTTGGGAATATGTATAAGCTGGATGCTCCCGGAGCAAATATTTCAGGTCAAAGATTCAATGGTTCCTGGGTGGCACTATCTCAGTTTACAAATTCACAATATTTATTTATTTATTTACTCATCAACAGGTGTAAACCATCTAACGTTACAAAGATAGATACATAGATTACATAGATAGAAATTATGCTAAGAAGTACAAAATGAATTATATGTAGTATTAAGAAAAGTTGTTTAGTCGTTTTTTCAGTTCAATTTTATCACAATGAAAATCGATAATTGAGAAACATGCATTATAATCTCTAGACATAGCCGACAAAGGTTCAAAATAACCGGTATTGGTTCTGTGATTATCTGCATAAAGAAAATGTTGTCCTCTAGTCACTCGGGGGCGTGAATTAACATTTAAGAGTTTTAAAAGATAAGAACAGTCTACGGCACCAGTTACGATATCTTGCATGAACAATACACCAGCTACATCTCTACGTTTTAAAAGGGACGACAAACCCAGCAGTTTTAATCTGTCCTCATATGGAGGAAGATTGGAGGAGTAATTTCACGATAATTGACGAAAAGCGAACCGTAAAAAAACGTTTTTGCACCGCTTCGATTCGATTTATATTCGTATTATAATGAGGCCTCCACACTACGGAAGCATATTCCAAAACTGGGCGAACAAAAGTACAAAATAAAACTTTTAAACTGTGGGGGTCAGTGAAGTCAACAGACCAACGTTTAACGAACCCCAACGTTGAGTTGGCTCGATTAATTATACTATCAATATGTCGCCCAAAGTCAAATTTACAATCGATCAACAGTCCAAGATCAACAACACTTTCAATTCGAGACAAGGGCCTGTCAAACATTTTTTAGGAGAACTCCACAATGGAGGAATTCCTGCAAAAAGAAATAAAATTACATTCACTAATATTTAGTTTCAAATGATTCTTGGAGCACCACTCCGCGAATATTAGAAGATCGTCCTGTAGGTATTGAGCATCATGAAGACATTCAATAATTTTAAAGATCTTCAAATCATCTGCATATGTCAAAACGTGAGTATTACAAGGTAAGGGAAACAAATCATTAATAAATACGACAAACAGTAATGGCCCAAGGTGACTACCCTGTGGAACTCCGGACAAAACAGAAATAGGGGCAAAATAGGCAGACGAAAATTTAACCTTGAAGGATCGGTTATTAAGATAGGATTGAACCCAAAGAACAAAATCTTTGGGAAAGCCAAGTCGAAGCAGTTTAAATATAAGCACTTTATGGGAAAGCTTGTCAAATTAGTAGTCCCAAAGAGAGCTTTCATTCCAACACCTCAACACCTCACAGCAAGGGAGAATACGCGGAAATACAAACAGCATTTTATCGAGCCAACAATTTTTAGTGATTTCAATGAAGGTCCTTATTCGTAGTAATGTCCTTTGTGACAAACAACACATACGAGCCAATTAAACGCAAATGAAATTTGGATACTAGGTACATAGTGTAGATCCCCTCCCAGTTGTGTTGTAAGGAGTGCACTTCCAAGGAATTGATTGATGGTACTTTCAACGGAAATAAATAAGTGAACTCCTTATAAACCTTTCGACGAACCCACTTATCGTTGTTCCTAACTCCTCAATTGAGCCAACAAGTGTCCTTTCCAATCTCGTGCAGCCTGAGTGTCACACACACCTCTTATCCAACTTTTATCGCCCTCGATAATCTGCATGAAAGTTGAAAGGATATGGGGTGTACCTAGGCGCAATTGTCCTTCAAGGGGGCGGTGACTACAATGTAATAGGGGGACATGTGACGACGTCCATATTTTCCCGCATCATTCAATCGGAAAAAAAGTAGGGAATCCGTCGGTTCGGTATGACGGATATATTAGCACACTCGGACAGAAGAAAGAGGAGGAGTAGTGTAATTTGAGCAGCAACACAAAGGCAGACTATGAAATTATAGTCAAGAGCGAACGATAGATTTATCCCGTGAATTATCTCACATGAAGGAGCAGATGATGGTGAGAATCCTTTATTCGGTTGAATCAAAAGGGACGTCATGTCCAGGGAGTGGGAAGAGAGAAAAAAAAAGCTCACGAAGGGATGAAGTGGCAAAAAAATTGTAGCACAAGGGATCGACTAATGTTTCCGTTTTTCAGGTTGTTCGGGCATCCTGTATGTTTAATCTGTTATGCTCAAAACAATCACGTCGAGTCGCCTCCTCCTTCCGGACCCAGTTGTTCCCTTTATTCGGGACTATACCACTGGTCACTGGCCATGTCGCATCGGGTATGCATAAGCACAACAGGATTGCTCAGAATTTCAGTGGAAGGACAAAAAAACGGATCTAGTGGTACTCTGCCATAGAAAAAACTGAAGACTGTGGATTGACGGAGGGAATATCCACAGATGACCCTACGGCGATGAAGGTTTTTTTTTTGCTGTACCCCAGAAAAGCAATCCAGTCAACCTTCGCACTTCTAGCTGGACATACCGGCAGAGTTTCTCTTAAGCTGTACTACAGTTCAGGACGTAATAGTAAGAAAGCAACGAAATAGTTTTTGTAAGGGAAAACTTTTGATAAAAGAACTAGGATCCGAAATTTTAAACTTTTTTTAATTCAAACACAAATTATCCGATGTATCCGAATAATTAAAAATTTTTTGAAAATCGTTTAAGCCCTTAAATTCGAATACACGATTTCTTTTTTAAACGAATTTCTATTCACAATTTCGAATTATTCGCACGTCCTTAATAAGCAGCCTGTTCTTTTGTTTTAGACACATTTTCGGGGAGTATCTCGTTATTGCGTTCCGGAGTGTATATAGTATGGGCTGGATCAATGTGGGGTACGAGATGAGAAGTTCCTATTTTATCATTTATCCCAGGCTGGATGTACAGCAGATGAGGTTAGATGTGCTTGTCGGAAGAGATTTTTGAATACATCAATGCTCGACCCAGATGAAGTCCTTAAAAGCCTGAAAAGGGTTTTGGGTTCGGGCAAAAATCGTTTTTCCGTACTGCAGGCAATAACAACGGAAACATTCAGACGGCTCATGCCCTTCATATTTATGACGACGTGTTGCACAGCAGTGGCAGTAGCTCAACCCGGCAACACACATGGTCCACACACGCCCACACGATTCTCGGATAAAGAAAAACCTCCCCGCATGACATGCAACCACCATTCCCCAGATGTAAATAGAAAATCAGTCAGAGAACTTTTCTAAATGCTGCCTGACTGCCTGGCCGGGGATACTGTTGGGTAGAGGATACGTACAGGGTACAGTCCGTCGGATGAAGGCTGACTGGGCGGGCAGGGACTCTCCGGGGAGTTTTCGTTATTATTCGGCGCATTTGCATGAAATTATCCTTCTTACCCCTTCGAGCTGAACTCTTTTGAATAGATATAAAGGACGACTTCATCTGACAGTTAGTTTGGCTTTTCACTTCCAATTTTTCCTTTTTTCTTATTTTTTGCATTTTTTTTTCTACATACTTCCCTCCCCCATGAGTGCGGTGAGTTTCGCATGTATCACTGGAGGTAGTAAGGTTCCCTCCCGGCTCTTTTGGCAGAAAAATTTACGCCCTCAACGCTTCGGCACAGATTGCAAAGGATATGTGCTTGAAGCAAAAGGGGGAGTGAAATACGTGCAAGGATTTTCGGTCCATTCCTTCTCATCACGCTGGGGGTTTCCTCACGAGGCCCCTCCGGAAGACGATAGGAAGACCACAGCACACATGCCACTTTTAGGCTTTTGAGAGATGATAACGTGTGAATAAGCCTTTTTAGTCGCATTTATGTTTTGCGGCGGTGTGCGGGGGGCGGCAGGGGCGGGCGTGTGGGCACAGAATATGCAATTGTAACACAAAGCATGCATGCTGCATGACTGCGGGGCAAGAGGGATTTCTTTGCATAAATAATTTCGGTCGTCGTCCATTGCGGTGCTCGGCGTTGCGTTGCGGTGGTGGTGTTGCTGCTGGTTGAACCACCCTTTTGAGTCGTAAAATGTTTTTGGGGAATTTCTGAAAGACGATGCCAAGTGACAGTAATTGAAGGTGAATAGGTTCGAGGAGAGCTCTCGAGTGAGTGCTTTCAACCACAGGGAATAATCTCGGTGAAGGTCTGGTTTTCTGCACTAAAAGGGCGTTTATCATCATAAATGAATTAATTATTCATTAGGTGAGGGTGCACAGTACCTAGTCATTTTTTTCCTTTTTATTTAAGAGGGTTAAAAATATTTCATTTTGTTTTTTATGGTATTCTTTGATTTTGTAATTTTTGTAGAATTTCATTTTAATTTCTTTTTTTTAGAGGCTTAGTTCTTGCATATGAAATTCAATTTATTAATCAAATAATAGAATTTGTTTTTCATTTGTTCTAAATACTTTTACAGACTTGCAGTAGTCTGTCAACTTTGACACTTTGGGAAAAAGCATTTTAGAAAACCCACAGTAGCACAAGGCTATTGTAGAATTCATAATACAGAGAAGAGTAGGCAAGAAATGTGATATTTCTAATTATCGACCCATTGCCAACCTTTGTTGTCTTGGGAAATTATTTGAAGCCTTGCATCATCATTGCAAACCGTTGCTGTCATCTTTTTAGCACACATTCGCGATGGGTAGATCGACAACGACTAACTTGTTAAACTTGTGTAAACAAGTCGATTGTATTTTTTACGGATTTTAGCAAGGCTTTTGACAGAATCAATCACAAGATCCTGGTTTATAAGCTGTCCGTGTTGGGCTTCCTTTCTTGTTTTGTAAATTGGATCCAATCCTATTTGTCTGAGTACTCAAGGGGCTCTTTCTAATGTCATTAAAAATACCTCAGGTGTACCACAAGGCAGCCATTTGGGTCCATTGCTTTTCATCGTTTACATCATTGTCCATCTTTGAGTGCTTCCCACTTGAAGATTGTTTGCTACGCTGATGATGTTAAGATTTTTCGAACAGTGGCTAGCATTACTGACTGTCAGCTTCTAAACTCTGATCTGGAAGCCTTCCAAAATTGGTGTAAAGTAAACTGTCTCCCTTTAAATGTCAATAAATGTACAACGAGGACGCTGCTAATTTATAAGCAAAGTGCCCCATATAGCTATTCAAAATATTATTGTATGTTAACTAAACAGCGTAAACCAACACAAAGCAACTAAAATAAACACAAGTTGTGTCAATGACGACTTACTTCGTATACATGACCGGAACTTGCTCAACGGCTTAGTAATAAATCCGACAAAATGTTGTACTCTTGCAATATACCGGGAATGGAAATGATACGGATTTCTTCTTGCTGTGACCATTCAATGCTGTTGCTCGAAAGGTTTACGGTTGCCTGCAGCAATGTTTTTCCAGCATTCTTTTGCTTGATCTTCGTAAGGATTTTTAGGTTGGTTAAGAGTCTAGTTTTGTCGTACTTCACTTTTGGAAATGTGGTCTTCCCATAGCTTGATCTGACGTGTATGTTAAAAGGCGACTTACTGTTGCTTTTAATAATGTGCTGCGCCACGTCACTTCTTGCGTTCCAACTATATACCTTTCTGAAACACCGCAGGCTTAAATTTTTACATGGGGCATATTTTTGAAAAATTGACATTTTGCAATCAACTTGACACTTCAAATTGTTGAATTCTCATTGCCAAACACATTATGGAGAGCCCTTTTTGTCTAGTTGGCACTAGATTGGAATCTGTTGCCTGCCAAAACACAACAGACGACGACGTCCGGCAGATCCTAAATTAGTTGTACTTAATGAGCTAGCTTAACCATCTAGATTCCAGAAATTTGTGCCTTTAAGCATTGAATAGACTTGCAGCTTTCATCTTTTCTCTACTTTGATTCCGCTATTTGCTTTCTTAATTATTTTATACATTTGGTTTTATTTTTATTCGCAGTTCATCATAGTGAACAGTCAATAAAAAATTACAAATCAGAAAATGAACATAAATATCAGAGCAAATAAATGATAGGGGATTTCTGGGTTCAGTATTCTGCGATCCTCTTTCCTGTAGAAAAGAGATGCTACTTTCATTACACTCTTTATAAAAATTGGTGCCGAAAGTAACTAAAAACTGCGGTTTTTCGTTCAAGATAGATTAAGAACGAATGAAAATTTAATGGTGCCTAAATTGGGTGCACAGGTTCTTTCTTGCATGGCAAAATTAGTCTGATTATAGTGTCTAGTCGTTTACAGATTTTTTCTGTTATTTTGTGCATTTTAAATATTCATTTTAACCAATGCCGACTGCCAAGCAATTTGCCATTTGCATTCATGATTTCGGTTACCAGCTGCTGCTGTGGCTGTCCTGAAATAGTAGACACACCTTTTCCACCAGTTTTTCCCCCATTCCTTTTCTTTTCCAGCTTTTATTCCATTCAAATACAAAGCTGCGGATATAAAGATAAAATCGTTTTGAAGTGTGTCTTGTTATGAATTATTCGAGTTGCACTCAAGTGTCCTTTTAAGATATGAAATTGCTTCAGTCCGCACCACTGCTAGTGCCGGGGTGCTCGGACAAGAAAATCTCAAAATATAAAAAGTACGGTAAAAGAGCGCCCGCCCGGAGTACAAGCAAGAAATGAAAGAAAGAATTGTGGAAAAAAGACGTTTTAAATCTGCAAAGGAAATAAAGATTTCTATCAAAAAATTGTACCACCAGCGACAGAGGGGGGAAAGGAAGTGGCGCAAAGTCCAAAAATAAAAATATAAAAAAAAGAAACGCGAGGAAATATTAAAGCTGCAGCCGGTTCCTCTGCAGCTACTTGAAGGAGCTTAGACAGAGCAGCGGACTATGGCGCGAACAATAGTACTTGGGACGAGAAAAAATAAAATAAAAAAAAGACACGTATTCGCGCTCATGGAAGGTGTGAAAAATCATAAGAAAAAATATCCCCTTGAGATTTTTATCATTGAGATTTTTCGAGTGCATTTCTCGACTGCTCGAGAATTGTGCTGCGGCAGAACGGGCAGAAGAGCAAAAAAATGTAATGCTCTGAATGGAGTGAGAAGGACCTGCAGAAATGCTGTGAAGGGGAGCCTTATAATAATTCCGGAAAGTGTCAACTATCCCGAGGAGCCAGCCGCTGGCAGATCAGGGTAATCTTCCCTCCTCACATTTCCCATTCGCACCACGAAATTATATACGTTAATCTGATTTGCCAAACAATTGGCCGCAACTCGAGAATGGTAGGAGCCCTTCGCCCTCCCACCGGGGCGACTTCCTTTCCGTAATTCTGCTATTCAATTTGCTATGACAGTGCAGAGACATATCATTCAAAAAGAGACTATATCCGGTCCAATAATATCATAGGGAGCTCCTATTATTTCCCAGCCCAACACGTCGTCCTTTCAGTGCTTTCAGAATCACTTAGGGCGGCGTCCAAAGGACAACGATGAGAAAGACGGCGAAGATGATGACAACGACGACGAGGAGCTCGCACACCTGTTTAATTTTGTCCTCGTCTCCTCTTGTTTTCTTACCTGTCTGCCGGTATGCAGTGGAGTTAAATGAATTCTGTCAAAATATTGAGACAAATTCTGCCAAAGCACTGGCATTGAGCCCTATCCACGCATCCGCCGGTGTAGAATGTCGCCCCCGCGCTATTGAAAAGGGACAAAAGGGAAGGAGCCGCACGACAATCAGGAATGATCTCAGAAATGGCCCCAGACACATGCCTTGGGTTTCCTTTAATTCAGAGGAGTCGTCCCAGCCACAGAATGCGAAAGAAATCGATGGGTATCATGTTACAGATTGTCGGTTCATTGTAGCACCAGCATCCATCTGATGGCTCAGAAGGTGTCTGCTTGCTGTCGGAGTGCGTTAAGGAGATTCTGAGCCAAGAGATTCGCTGAAGGATGACTAACCGCTGATTTAGCACAGACTAATGCTCCCTAGGAATTGCAGCAATTGGAGAATGTATCTGCTGTCGGGTTAGTCGTAATGACTGCCCATTTCCAACAAGTGAAATAATCGATTGGGTAAACTCAACCGGAGCTCCCAGAACAGGAGCAGCAGGACCTTCCGAAGCACCAGGTTCTAGCCCACCTAGCTAACGCCCAAATTATTGGTTCCGAGCACAAACATTTTGATTAGGCGCAAATATACAGCACCAACAGGCGAACCTGCAAGATTTGTCTTTGTCCCTGCTGCTGCCGGACGGGTATGTTATTAACTTGTTGTTCCGAATTGTTCGAGTACCCCGCGTGCCCCCTTAGGGGAATATTTGCTTGTATGCATGTATTACAGTACCCGGTACAAAACTCATCTGAAAGTCGAACAAAGTGAGATAAGTCGATAATTGTTCCAAGTTTCATCAAGGGTGTATCTGGGGGTGAGGGGGGCCTTGTTAGCAAACAGGTCGGCATCCTGGCCACAATTCTACTCAGGACACATCACGACCAGGGCTCCTTTGAGGAGGCTACCCGTACAAACAATACAAGGCATTATGCGATTATTTTAGAGCTGGAGAAAGCCAAAAACCGAAACTGCCCATACTCGTACTATGGTATTCTTTGGGAGGATGCAAGATCGCTTGTCGGAGGCAGAGAACACACTCCCTCTTGTGTTTGGATGACAAGATACTTCGGGATAATGATGACATGACTAAGTAGCAATTTAAACTGAAATGAAAAGGGGTTTCTGTCGTTTTGATTGGACGGACGTTGAAGGGTACCAGACAGGATAGACTTCTGGCTCTGTCAATATGTAGTTAAACAATTCGATTTATTACTCACCTCCACGTTGCGGTGATGGCGCATTACAAGAGGCCTATGACCTAGATGGGCATCCGGATCCTCGTACGTTACTGAATGCGCTCCCGTTACTCCTCCACTTAGGTGACCCCCTCGGGTCGGTGTCTTACATGGCAAGAAATTTTGAACTTTCCGTTTGTGTCTGGAAATACGAAATAAATATCTATATTAATAAATTTGGGAGTTAAGATTACGTATACGAGTATATGGTTGTTGCTCTATAATGTCAAAACCCATGCGCAGTGATGAGATTGCGGTGAAGTCTATCAACTCGGAATCTATAGGGATGGCTCTTAATTTTACCAATCGTAGCCATATTTTAAACTATGTATTAACTACGACACTTTTTCTGATTCCCAAGAATTCTTCGGCATGCAAATTTTCCGATTTCAGGCCCATAACTATTCTTCCTTTCTTATCTAAGGTCTTGGAACGATTAATGCACAACCATATTTCTGAGCACATTGAAAAATAAATCTACTTTCAACCAGTCAGAACGGCTTTAGTAAAGGGCACAGCACTTTTACGGCTATCCCAAGACATTTGAAGCAATTATAATTGTATTGCTGGATTTTTCTAAGGATTATCGCTCCAGGAAAGGTCCCGTAGGGCGAATCGTAGGAACCTCCGCTGAACAGCCTCAACTCAGTTAATGTCATGGTCCTAGAAAGGAAACCAAATAGACTAGTTTGTTCAAGTACGGGTCTGACAAAGGTGCAGTATAGCAACCGAGAGATATATGGATCGTCAAACTCCTGGGACCACTGATTTACGAAACCCAAAGTCGCATTAGCCTTATTAATATGATCTTTAAAAGATAAACGCGAATTAAGTACAACCCCTAAGTCACTATGTCAAGTCCATCTAGCGTAGAATAGTAAAGCAGTGGGTACTTTTTACATGAGAAGGATATTTAAGCACAATTGGTGATGTTAAAAAGACGAATATTAATAAATAAACAACAGGGGCAAGATGACTTCCTTGTGGTACATCAGAAGTGTTTCTAATAGAAGCAGAGACGACACCACGAAAACGGGCACTCAGACAGATACGAAGTAATCCATTAAACTATACCATTGGAAATATAATTGTATTATAATCCTAAGAGAAAGTAGTAAATATACAATCGATTATTTAAAGGCAGAAATACGAAAATTGGAAAATTCTAACTAGTTAGTTGTAGTTGATTTACCTTTCACGATATTGGTAGGGCATTAAAAAAGGTTTACAGCGAAAATAGAGTAAATCGCAGACTAAGGCATTAAAAAACTTAGCGACACAACTCAGATTGACAACAGCTCGATTATTGAAGGCATCGCATTTCTAATGCAAAATAGTAGTCACAGAGAACTGAGAACTTTTGTTGGGCATTCCACAAGACTCTATTTTGGGGCCTCTCTTATTTCAGTGCAATTGACTTGAACTGTGATATAGTTAAGTGTGCGATGATGTTCAATTACATCTGTCAGCTCCGAAGAATGAAATCTGTTGTGGTATGTGGTATTAATCAATGGGTCCCGTCTGCTTTAACTGTAATATTGAAGTTCAAATAAAATTCTTGGTTTGTACCTACCTAATTCAAATATTGAAATGACCTTGTTTTTGCAGTCAGGTTTTTTTAAATTGTTTACGACGATTATATATATATTTATTATATACATTATGTGAAACTAATATCTAGAGTGGGTAATTAATGTCACGACATGATTCAGATAGCGATGATACTACTATATTATTTTATTACATCCATACATTGTCTTTGCTATCCTACGGTAATGACGTCACATAGCTTATCGTATTCTGCTCGTCAGATTCTTTCATTTGGTTCCTCTATCAGGCATGATAAGAAAATTTTATTCGCCGTCTTGAGGTGTCCACCAGCTTGAACTAGGAATGACGTCACATAGTTTAACATATTTTACTTGCGAAATCCTTTCATTTGATACCCATAACAAAGTTAAAAAGGATAATAAAAACAAAATGATGGCTGACAGCCGCCATAATTATTTTTCTCAAAAATTATATATCCTATAGTACTTTCAGGATTAAGACGAATCCAATGAGACCTGATTTATGAAAATCCATCCAGCCGTTTAGGCTGCAGAATGCGTCTACGAAATGGATATATGTTCATGTGCACATACATACTGACATACCACCATGCATACATACACCCGAAAAGCATTGCTCTCCTTCTGGGGCAGTCGGGTAATTATGTCGTTTCCAAAGCAGCACATTATTTAAACTCGACCTGACTCGGTGGCGAACTCTCTATTCACTGACTTACATAAATGGTCATTATAGAGTGGATTATTCTCACTTATTACATATTTAGTATATAACAGAAATATTGACCATAGGTGATCAAGACTGATTTAGTACTCATACGCTGAATTCTTAATTGCAGAAAAGTGGTTTCAGAAGTGGGATGGAGAACAAAATAGAACGTGTCATTTTTTCGGAAGCCTTCTGAAAAGTGCTTTCATACATATAAGTTAGAAGAAGGAATTTGGTGTTTAATTTTCACTGAAACGCTTTTACAGATAAACTGCCAATATTTAAGATAATGCGACACTAATATGCGTGTTTTTGGTCTTATTGGAATAAAGGAAGACTGGGCATTAATCAGTTGGAAAAATGTCGAAAATGGGGGACAATGGGCGAAAAGAGTTATTGAACAGAAATTGATGATATTTTAAATAAATAGAAAAATAGTGAAGGTGCTTTTAAGAGTTAACATAATAAAAAAAAACCTGCAATAACTTTAATACCACGCACTTGAGTATGATCATGAAAACAAATTCACACACTTCGGATATCAACAGGTATAAATATCCTACAGGCACTCTATTTAGTAACAGCTTGCTAATTAGCATAACCAACTTCATTAAGAGCAATATGTCACTGTACAACAGCTCGAATAGCTGCTGGTATGGGTTGTTATCATATCAGTTGGCGTGTCAATGAGTTTCCTGAAAACTCCAACTCTCAAATATCCCTCTACAGTACCCCGCACATTCCCCCCACCATCGTTGCCATTATTCACCTCTACGTAGAAAAATGTGAAAAACGTTTCTGGGTCGTTCATTATAATTGTCGACATATCGGCGATAATTTTATGCCTTGTTCAGACTTTAAGTACATATGTATAATACTGTGGGGGAGAAGAGGGAGAATTTTTTCCATAAATAATTACGGTTTGAGTGCTATTAAATAATTGCAAGGGAAATAATTGTAAAAATTAATATTGCTCTGCATTTTCATCAATTAAAAGGTGTGGTGCGATGCGATATGTGGATACTGTGCGGTTCGTTGATTTTATTGTTCTGTACAGGAAAATCACCGTGGAAATAATGGAACTTGGCGTTCTTAGCTTTAAGCGTATCCATCTGAATTTTTCGTTCAATTTAATCGTTTTGGAGTTTTTGCCTTTAGGGTTAATTTACTGTTTCCCGACATTTATTTCGCTTTATTAGCCATGCAAAGCCATTACTTCGTCTAATTAAAAAAAACTCAGAATAATAAACGAAATAAAATATTATCCATGTATACATTTTTTGATGAAACTACAACTGAATCCAGAGCCATGAGAGCGACTTGCGAGTCCGTGAGGATGGCTACGTTCTGCGGGGTTTGTATCTTTTCTAAGGCCATGTAGGCCTTCTTGATCGCCAGTACCTCTGCTTGAAAAATACTGGCTTGATCAATAAGACGGTGTGACTCACTGAGACTTAATGAATAGGAGTGCCTTTGCTCACATATCTGGTTACTTGACTGTCTCTCTGACTGAATAATTCTAGACCTTAGCATGGTAATTAACCAACAAGAGAAGGACTTCCTGGATTGCTTCCGCAACGACGTTGTTAAAAGAACTCTCTACATCTCTAAGAAGGCTGTCAACTGTGTACTCTTTGTACTCCAGAGAGTGTTCAATAGTGCGCAATACCTCATAAAATTCTGCCGTTATCTGTGTGTTTAGTATGAAGGAAGTTAGGCTAATTGGCCAAAAGTCCTTCGCCTGCTTGTGGCCCCTTTTATCGGTTTTCGGTAAAAAAACGACGCGTACATACATGCTTCCAAGATTCTGGCACGTGTCTAAGTCTGATGCAACTTCTATAGATCACAACTAGCCAAGGCACTACAATACTATTCAGTTTCTGTACCATAATAGGGTATATAGGTATATATAGGTACAGACAGCCGAACACCTCGGAAAGTGCGTGATATGCAAAGCAAAAGTAGAACAGTGTCGTGAGCGATTGTCCAGTTTGGACGGTCGGCTGTCTATGACTCTTCTGTGGGTTCCAGGACATAGAAACATAGAGAGTAATGAGCGAGCTGACCAACTAGCAAGACAGGGTACAGTTCTTGTTTGATCGAGTAAGGAGCTAGTATATAACAAACGCCTTTAAGATCTGTTAAGAGAGGAATATACAGTCATTTTCTGGAAATTGCATAGAATAGGTGGGTCAATCTTGTGGTGGAACTTGTGGAACGTCTAGATTGACTTGGTACATACAGGGCACTGGCCAGTGGGTGAGCACGCAGCCAAGCCAGAATTACCGTTTAATAAGCAATGCCGTAGCTGCAAGGACCCAGGTAAGAAGGAAGGAGTCCCTTTCCCACTTTCTTTGTAGATGTCCGGCCTTAACCGCGGCTAGACACAGAGCGCTGGGCAGCTGTTTTATGAGTGACCTCGGTGAGGTCTCTAAGTCGAGGATAGAGTATATAGTTCACTTTCTGAACTCCACCGCGTGGATTTAATCCTCGGTATAGGAAAGAACCAACCAAAAACCAGGTTTTAAGTTGTGGTACCAAAACGGCGCGCATACCGCTACTTGGACTCGGACCAGTTGGGTCAGAGTCGCCCCTTAAACAAATACATTTTTGAAAGGAAAACATATTTTATTTGTCCACTCTATTAATTTGTATTATTACCTACATAATCAATTTTTATACTTAGAAAACGTTATGGGGACCAGACCAGAATTGGACTTGGATTCGTACAAACTAAGAGCCATTTAGCACGATTTTTCATTTTAAGAATGGGAGGTAGCTATGGAACTTACATCACTTCCGACTCGCCTCGCACTTGACCAATATTTTTGTTTGTTTATTATTTGTTATCTCCATAATTTAAAACCAGACGAAAACCCCGCCATAAATTTCCTTATAAGCCGCGTCGTATATTATTTATCGTTCGAGTGTTTTTCCTGCCATCCACCAAGCTACCCTAACCGGCACTTACGCACATTTGCAATTCCTACGCGTTTTTATATCTTCGGACATTTTCGTTGGAGCTTTACGGCGGAAAATAAGATATGATTCGGAGTGGGGGGAATAAAATTAGATTTCGAACCTGTCCACCCACTGATGATACTTCATTCAGTGCTTTATACTGCCCCGCCAGCGCTAATGTCCCTTCGCTACGGGGACATCTAGCCGATATAAAACGCAGGCAATAAATAACACCATAAAAATTCTCCTGCATAATTGATTTAATGCTGCAGAAAATTCTACGAAATGAAAAATCTTAAGAGAGCTGTAAAAAAGGTAATGGCATAGATATATACCTCCAGCGAATGGCCTACGGGTGTCCTTTCCTTTGTTTCGGATTTTGGTGGGCGAAAACAAAGAGGATGGAGGCAGACTCCTCACGAAGGTGCTATCGCTGGAGGGAGGGATGGGGATCGTACTCCCAATTTATGCTTAAGATTTTCGCCAGCTTGAAGCAGAGGAGTTTTGGTACTTTGTCGGAGGCCCCTTTCTGTCAGGACCCGTGCACAGGAGAGCGACCCATTGATTACACAATAATCCCCCGTTTAATTTTTTACGCAAACATCATAAAAAAATCAACGGCGAATCAACACACTGCTCGGACCCAGGGTAGATGGAATCTCTCCGCTGCCCTGGGAAAAGATTACACAAAGGTTTTTTCCACCCTTTGCTGCTATGCTTTTTTGAAAGTGGGAAAGGATACTAAGAATGATTGTTTTGGCACTCTGTACGGCGCAAGAAAGACGTCGTGGGTGGAGGCGGCAAAGAGCGAGGGGTAGGTATGCAAACAATCCCACTAAATACAAAGCATCCACTGTCCCAAGAGTGCCAAGTGTAGATCCTTAAAAATTGAAACAACCCAAACTGCACGGCAAGATTTCATCGCCTTTGTTTCGCAGTCTGCTCCTTTTGTTAGCAACTTATTTGCATAATTAAGGACATGACAGCAGCGTCATTTATTTTCCTTAATTTCACTTTAAAAACGGCTGAAAGGATATTGTTATGCAGGAGGTGCAAAACGAGAAGGGAGCTCGCCACGCAGGAAGACACAAGGGGAGCCGGAAATTTTTATCATCTCAAGGAAGCAGACTGCCAGCGTGGATGGCGGGGCTGATATAGGCGACGTCGTCGGTGTCGCCCACAGCGCTCGCGACGGGACTTATGTTATCCATCATGCAATTTTAAGTCCCGAAATCCTGCAGGTATGTTTTGAGTGGGGGAGTGGCTCTGCGCCGGGTGTACTTGCGGTAATCAGAGGTTGATGTGCTGTAATACCTCATATCGGGCGCTGCGTGAAAATTGGGTGCTCCAGCAGCGGGTGGCAACCGCACTCGATGCGATGGAAGGCGCCGCCATTCACGCACAGGGAGCTCGCGGACGATGACACGGTACAAAAAATAAAAGCAAATCCAAAACGAGCACAGTCTGTCAGTCAGGCAGCTAACCAGTCAGTCAGTCAGTCAGTCTGCCTGTCAGTCAAGCCGCTCTGAACCACGTCCTTGACGCCGCATCCTTTGAGGAAGTTCCTAGACAGTAGACAGCCGCCGAAGTCGGGGTGTGCTCGTGTAACACGCGCTCGTTTTAAAGACTTACAACCCTAAGCCCCATAATGGGCTGCCTTTGTCTGCGGAGGGGGACGGGCTCAGGAAAATCATAACTGAAAATCTCTTTAAAATTTATGGATGTGTCATCCGATGTATTTCGGCAATGAGGAGCGGAAGCTGTGGGTGGCTTGGCGTCGCGCGGAATTGAAAGATACAAGATGAAGATCGTCTCATGCGAACAGAGTGAATCTTTTGTGGCTCGAAATCGGTTTTGACACATTTTCCCGTTTAATGAGGATTTTCTTTGGGTGCTCGTTTTCGGGCCGGATTGGGGCTGGGGCTGGGGTCTGGGGCTCTGGTGGAGTTTCGACGGTGCGGGAGTATCTTACAGCACACAAGTTTCAAAAAGACGACCGGGGGAAATGTTTTAATAGTAATGAGGGCTCCTTAACTTAGCTAATACATGCCTTACGTTAGACATGAATATGACAACTTTTATGACGCCGAGGAGTACCTTTAGCACTTAAGGACGTGTTAATTGGATTCTCTTCGGCTGTGATTATGCTTATAATGGGATTCAAGGATTTGCGTCTTGTTGCCCCGCTCGTAGCTCTTTTACTACGTAATGGATTTACACGGGACTTTAATTAGAAAGTCGTTATGTGGGGAATCTTAGTAGTTTTTGGACAGATGCGGATTTTGAAGAAACTTGACACGTTTGAGGGATATGTGATACAAAGGCTTTCGTTGAGATGAGGTTTTTGGAGTTATATTAGTGCAGGAAATGAGGCCACACTGGATTTATGGCAGCTAATAAAGCTGTTTTAACATTTTATATTAGAGGCATTCGATTTTTAAGATATATACACAGTTCAGTCTTTGAAAAATGTTCGTTTATGTACAGAATTGCAACAATGACACTGCAGGCATTTGTTTGAATTGTTTTCCTATCCGTTTGAACAACAATAACAATTCCAGCACGGTTTTGACCTCTTTTCTGACTCCACACTACATAGATTTAGGTTTAGGTAAAAAGGGCACACTTATAGGCCATAATAGGCCCATTGTAATACCACTTAAGAATGACTCCTAGAACCGAACTAGAGCCGGATAGTGACAGAGAAAGTGCCTGATATAGTCCTATAAGTCTACTAGTGTGTCTGCCAATGAGATAGTGACCTGTAATAACGGCCACAGTCATACTAATTGAACCTTGGTTGAGAGACAATAGTTTCTTAGATTTAGCTATGTCGAGAGTTGGCCATATCTGCCGGGTTGTGGAACAGTTGTCCTCGGCGTGCCGTCTGCTTGTTTGCAGTTTTAATGGCCGCTAGTCTAATATCTAACTTACACGCCTCTAATGGCATGCCCGGTTGCACAAACATGTCTTATTCTGTCAAGGTAGTGCCCAGACGAGCTAGTTCGTCAGCCTTACAAATACCCAGAATATCAGTGTGTCCCGGAGCACACATGAGTTCCAGGTTGAATAGTCCTGCCACGTCGTTTAGGGCCATTACCTCCGCCTGGAAAACCGAACAATGGTCCAGTAGGCGAAAGGACAGGCTAAGGTCTAAATGACCTGAAAAGACCGCCACCTCTCAATTTGCCATCCATCTTGGATCAGTCGGTGTAAACAAACACCGTACCTGTCTGTGTGATGGAGCGCTCCTCCCACTCCTGTTTAGAGGAGATGGAGAATTTGCATTTGTTATCAAAGTGAGGTTTGGGAATGGTGTAATCAATTTGCATTGGTGTACGCAGTATTCTTGAGTGTTCATGTTTAGTACGCGTCCATCTCTGCGTAGCGTTGAGCCTTATGGCACTAGATTTTGCATATTTCTTGCAAAATACTTAAGTCCAATGGCAAAAGGTGAAGAATAGTGTCAGGGACTTTGACTTTGGTGTTGTCCCCAACGCACCAAGGGAGGACGGGAGAGAACAGGCTTTTGATTTTTGACACAAAATTCGCGAATTGACAAGGCTGACTGGGCAGGCGCATAGTCATGGTGAATATCAAACCATAAGTTGTCTCACCACAACTTGCGATCGCTTTTTCCGAATTCGTTCGCGCTGGCTCAACCTTTTCATAACGCCTTCATAGTAGGTACTGGCGGTTGACCATTGAAATTTAACCAGAAGATTCATCTTGATAGATGCTCAAAGCTTGTTTGGGCGTGGAGATCCTTTTCCAACCCACTGCGATAACTGGACGCTCTTCTTCATGTCGTAGTCGGAAACCCATCTCTCGTCTTCTGTGATGATCTTTTGAATGAATGTTTAATCTTTGTCGACTTGTTAAAGAATTTCCTGGCAAACGTCCGGTCAATGTTTCTTCGATCTTCGGTAATCTAACGAGGAACAAACTTCACATCTTACAACATTTAGTTGCAGCAAGTTCAATTTTTCTGTTAAAATCTCATGACATGACGCAATTGAGAGTCTAACCTCTTCTGCAAGTTCTCTGACAATCAGAATGTGAGTGTCATCAGTTCATGCCAAAGGTCTTTCTGTTCGAGGGTCACTTTCCATTGATTGACTACCACCAGAACCAGATACTCGTATAATGCTTACATTGAAAGCAAACTTGTTTTGTTTTTAGAATCAGATGCTGTCCCGGTATGACATGACTAATACTTTCTAAAGGAAGTATTCGATGCGGTATCGAAACCGGCATTTCGATGTAGCCGTAAATCAATGTCTCCCCAGAAAAATTTACGTTCAAAACTATTTACTACAGCACTTCACCAAAACATAAATGTGCTGGCCTTCGAAACCGGAGTTGGTTCTGTTGGCATTCACATTTCACCAAAATTTATTAAAATTGGTTTACTAGCCCAACAATACGAAAATCGGTGAGATACGAGAACTCCAAACCTTTTCGGGAGCATTCAGCAGTCACATGCATGCATTTTTTTCAATTTGCCGCACAACTTCCTCAATCGTTCCCCCATGCCATATGTGTGTGCTCTGCAATCCTACCGAAAACAAGAATTGTTGCACCCCGGCGCGGCGGGTGGATGGCTTGGTGTGGTGTGGTGTGCAGGAAAAATCTGGTGGAGATAAGCATAAGAGTTCCCACTGTGCCACTGAAAGAAAACAAATTTCAACCTGTCGATAGTATTTTCCAACTAAATGGGTAAACTTATTTTCCTCCTGAATAAACTTTAGTTCGTCGAGGTAAATGAAAAACTTTTCGCCAATGGCGTTACTGTAGACGTTCGCCCCCAGAAAAAAATCGGGCGAACGTGACCTTTTTTCAATTCACACATTTACCCGAGGATTGAGTGGAAGTTCGCCTCAATGGGAATCCTGTCATATGCATACCCATCTACCAAGCAAAGCACATATCTTTGGGTAGAGGATTTTATCATTTTATTTTTTTAAATAATATTTTGCGATTACTGCCGCACCGTCGTCAGAACTCAGGAAATCTCCTGTTCCGAAGGAAGGTGTGGAAGTGAACTGCTCTAAGGTATTGCCCGGAAATGTGGACGGTGATAAAGATAGGAAAAGTTGCTGCGACACCTGTACAACGCATGCCGGAGAAAACGGCTGCGGAGGAAGTTCTGAGAGTATTTTTCTACTTTTGATGGATAATCCCGGTCGCCATCAATCAGGAGATACAATTTTTTTTTCCAGCACCAGGTACGCTGGGCGCGCGATTAAAAAGTTTTTATTGATCAATTCTGAAGGAAAACTTGCTCCCCGCCGCTAGCGCCCGCCATGCGTGAAACCCGGTGAGCGGATTTCACACTTAAGCGGAGATGCGGGATAATCTGTTTAATGTTGAAAATTGTTGACTTAATTAACGGGAACACCTTGTGCTGGAAAGGTGGGAGTGTGCACCACCTTGAGCAAGGCTCACGTGATGCAGGTATACAGTGTACTCGTACATGTGCCCGGGTAACCCGTACCTGTGCCCTGGGAAGTGTGTTCTTCTAATTTGCGTCATTTGATATTAGGGGAACGCTTTCTCGAGGAATTTTTGGGTAATTTTATTAAATATTGTTGCAGAGGAACAGCCAAAGTTGGGCTTGGCGTGCCGGGAGGCGCAGTTACGGAAAAGTTAATTTCATTACCCCGTTTTAAACGTTGATTAAATTAACAAAGTTTTTGGGGCATGCTCTCGCACGGCAACAGGGAGTTTCATGCAATTATTGCAAAGCGTTTAGAGTGTAACGAGGTGAACTGAAGTTTGCTGAAGATTTTTTACCTTTCATCTCTCTGGGGTATGAGAAATTGCAATACTTAACTTTATTTTATCCATTTAATGCTTACTGCTCCAGTAGCGAGTTGAATTTCAGAAGGGGATGTTGATACCCTTGAAGGCATGCGGGATACGGTTGACAGTTCCACAAATCTGAACTGAGGGGTGAATATTCGGCAATGAAAACTTGACGGGGACTTCAAATATGTCAACTATTGCAAATATGTCAAACAGCTCCAAAAATTCCGAAATTTCAAATAACTTGGAATTTACCAGCCACTAATAAAAAAACTTGTAGAAATGAAACATAAGTGCCAATTGACAATTTTTCTATCATTTCCGCTGTATGAAAAAAAGAATAAGTAAAATTAAAATGAATAAAGAGAAATTCGCAAACATGCCCACCATATTGTTGCGGTAGTTAGCTCCACAATATTCGTTCTTGTACCTGCGGTATGTAGCATGAAATCCAACTGTAAAACAAAACAGGGATAGCCCCCCAAAAACTGTCCGAATAACTAGTGCTGCAACCGCACTAGGACTTACTTTCACAAAGCTAAAAAATGAATAAACCAGGGGCAGAAATATTTACCCTAAAAGTGGGTCGTCGTTCTAGAGCTCCACCGAAGAGATACACAAATTGAATATTCCGATTTGACTTCGTGGAGGGGCGTATGGTTGAGAGTTCTGGTCGGGAGGAAAAAAACTCTGAGATAAAACGGCATTACAGTGAATTTCGTAAAACAAAGAACATTTTTTGATGAAATTCCGAAAAACTATTTTCGTTGGTTGTTGTTCACGGGAGGAAAGGGAGAAACGATGTTTTGATACAATCTGTGTTTCTGGGAGCCTGGAATGACAGAACAGAACTTGGAGCTGCTGCCTTCGTAATTTTTTGGCGTGTTTCAAAAATGTTTTGGAACTTCGGTGTTGTTTTTTTTTTCTACATTAATGCCCACGAGCAGGGAAGGTCCACTTTTCCTATGGAATTGAAGTTATGCTAATAGGGTTGTTCCTTTGAGGAGAAAACTGAAGGAGATGGCATGTTCGAAAAAAAACGTAACACTTTCGTTCGGCGTTAAAAATTGTTGACGTCGTTGTTGGTGAGCACCTACATTTTCCCGGGATCACTACGTCTCGGCACCAAAGCCCCAATGTATGGATCTTTGTCTACAGAAATGTGACAATCAAACCCCATGAATATACAAAAAGAAGAAATATTTTGTCTACGCCAGCGCTCACGTGCGTTCCTGTGGTATGTTGTCTCTTTAAAGGTTCTCTCGTTTTGAAAGTCAACCGAAGCTGATTAGTAACCGTAACAGTGGCTTCTACATAAAGGTCAAAGAAACGTGTTGATTGAACGCCTGCTAATATGAACAAATTTTTCACTGCCAACAATACGATGAACACAATTACCTATTTCTTACCGTCATGTCGCCAAAATCGAATTTGTTAAACAAATTTTATATCAGCCGGAGTTACATGCAATGCATTATGAAGTTTTTGTGTTTATATAAATTTTAGTAAGGCTTTTGACAAACTTTCTCATAAAGTGCTAATTTTTAAGCTTTCGATACTTGGCTTCCCATATAAAATTGTTCAGTGGATTGACTCTAATCTCACAAACCGGTCCTTCAAGGTAAAATTCTCTTCTGTTCTCTGCGAGACTGACTGGTGTGCCTTAGGGAAGCCATCGTGGCCCTTTACTGTTTTCTTTATTTATTAATGACTTATTTCCTTTATTCCAGAAAGCTCTTATTTTGGCTAATGCGGAAGATCTAAAAATTTTCAAATACGTTGAACCGAGTGTTGATACTCAGTTCGCTTATTTCAAACTGGCATACCTGTACCGACCTTGCCTAGGCTTTTTCTTACTTGGAAATTAAGGAGTTACATGGGTTTTATAAATGTCAATCAATCCATTTTCCTTTAAATTTTATCTGGAAATATCACATCTCAAGAATATTTTCCCAAAGTTTTAAATCAATCGGAGTAAAACTGGTGCTCAAAAAACCACTTGGTTCTGAATATTCATAAGTGCAGCATAATCTCGTTCACAAGGAAGTCCTCTATTTTAGAGTTTTCCTATCTCATAAATTAGAACCCATTATTGGGGGGTCCAGGGTTGTGGACTTAGGTTTAACACTGGGTGCAAAGCTTACTTTTGGAGCTTATATAGACAATATTATCAATCATGCAAACTCTTCTCTTGGATTTATTAAACATTGGGCCAAAGATCTCACTGACCCGAATGTTTTAAAAATATTGTTTTGCGCAATTGTTCGTCCAATCCTGGAATATGCAGTATGGACGCCTCATTATAAATTGCACAATGGATGAATTGAGAATGTTCAAAAGCGATTTTTACATACGTTTTGCCCTTCGTCACCTCACGTGGAATGATCCTATGATGATTACTATGACGATAAGTTGAAACTTTTAAATATGGTAACTCTGCAAACGCAGGGGTGTTTTATGTGTAGCTTTCATGCATGATCTTTTTACTGGCGGGGGAGTTGAATTTTTCCTGTCTCCTTAGAAGGTCAGTATTAATTCGCGCCTTCGAATGGCTAGAGGACAAAACTTTTTATATTCTGACCAGGATAGAACCAACTATGGTCTGTTTGAGCCCTTTTATTAGCCATATCTCGGAAGTACGAGTACAAAACTTTCTGTCATCTATAGTTGACTTTAATTTAAGTAGGAACACTTTGAAACGACGTATTTTACATAACTAACTTATTTATCTCTTTTTTACTTCCTACATTTTAAACGTTTTATTGCTTACAAGTTCTTTTTTCGTAATGTCAGATGGTCAACTAATAAATAATATCTTTCTTTATATAGATATGCAGTTCTCACTAATTTAAAATTCCCAAAAATTTGAAAAGTGGCTGAAGTTATACCAATACCAAAATGCAAAAAGGCACAGATGTCCTTTCATTTAAGATCTATCACTATTTCACCTTTCTGTCAAAAATGTTTGAAAAATTAGTTTATATACGACTAAAGGATTATTTAAAAAAACAATTATTCCGTCTTGATCAAACGGGCTCTTGAGTTGAGTACTGCACACTTACTACTCTTTTAAAGATTAGTAATTATCAGCTTCATTTACTAATAAAGCAATAAAAAATGAATCCATTATGTAACCAAGGTTCAATTCTTGGACCTCTACTGTTTTCCTTTTCAATATCTCGCTGATACATGACTGCGGAAAATTTTAGCTGTGTTCTTTTGAAATACGCTGATGATATACAGCTTTATCAAGCTGGTCGTAGTAAAAAAATCTGTGATATAATCTGCGATATCGATTCCTTTCATCAGCAGTGTTAACAATCTGGGTATTGCTTTCGAAAAGACTTTGACGTGGACTAGCAATATTGATTTGTTAACGCACAAGATATTCGATATTCTATGGGGTGGTCATCTTGAAGACAACTGTCAGCTAGTGTATGACAACATTTAGTTTCAACATAGATAATGCCGATTTTTATTTACTGAGATAGCCTCTACACTTCTACAAGTGTTGCATATTTCATGAAACAACAGATACAGCGCTCCTTTAATGCGTGCATTAAATTTTCCGTTCATTTGCATTGCGAAAATTAGACAGTTTGACTAGAATTCATAATTTTCGTATCTCTATATTGTTATCATGATCATTCATGTAAAAATTTATATCCGTTTACGTTTGTCGATGTGCCAAGCAAAAAGTTGCTAATTAGTAATTGATGTTAGTGCCCTGGGGAGAGACCCTGCGACAATTTTTTCCGGGATGCTACTGGTGCTGACACCGGCACTGGACGGAGACACCGAAGTGATTCCATAAGTGTTTTGTATCCTTTTTACTACCGAACACTAAAATTTAATAATTTTTTACATTCTTCCTCACCTGGTGATATGCTATTCTTCTTATTTTTTTAACTGATGCTCATTTGTTTTTTTGGTTAAGATTCTCAACATTTAACAACTACGATAAATGCACTTTGAAAAGCTAGGCCTTTGTACACTTATGTCTGAATAAGTTGGTATTATTAAAGAGGAGGAACCTAATATACAGAAAGGGCTTTTAACAGAGTGTATATATTTAAAAAGGATTTATCCTGAACACTTCTGAAGCAAATCGAAATACTCCTTTTTTCGTCTCTAAAACTAAAAGGAATCCGTTAAACGCTCCATTACCCTCCTCAACAAACTGGGTCAATAAATGTGTGTACATCTCTACCCAGAATATTTTCCTGAAACCATACTCGAACGTGAAAATTCATTTAAAAGAAAATAGCATACGTCAAAGGTTTTCAAACGGTGGAGAATTACCGGTGAAGGTCTTGTTAATGCACACAAGAACACCGTCAAAAAGGAGCTGGTTTTTCTCCTCTCGTATTTTAGGTTTTCATCGATTTGTCATAAATTTTGTTCGAAAGTGCAATACTGTGGCGTGGCCTCGAAATACTTTTCATTAGAAACGCTCTTTGCGGCTATTGATTCCCGAATACCCCGAGAGCTCCGTCTCTGGCTAGAGATATTTCAGTGAATTTTCACGATTATTGGTGTGGATTTTTTTTTCCTAAAAAAAATTTGTTTGAAAAAATCGCATTAAAATAAATTGCTGGTCGTATTTTTTAAAAGTATAACGGGAGCACTTTTTAGTACTATTCAGCTCTTTTATGATAGTCTTTATATTTAGAACAGCGGGGAAGGAGCGGGAGCTTGCAACCTCAATCACTAGTCGTATCAATAAAATGATTGTATATCTCCTTTCTGGTTCCGCAGATATAGCTCTACAAACTTAGCGAGCAGAGTTTATATTTATGACAAATTCATCAGCAATCTGATTAATATACAATAAGGCCATGAGAAATGTGCATCGAAAAAAATATATATACAGGGTGTATCAGTTATCGCATTCCAAAATGAAAGGTGTGCAAGATCTCAAAAAATAACCGAAAATTGTATGCTAGGAGGAGAACTCAACCAATTTCGAGATACAGGGTGATTCATAAATTTGAAATTTTCAAAAAAAATTAACCTTGTTCTTAGAAATTTTCATTATTCCAAAAATTTCCTAACTACATTGCAATAAGATGATTAGGTAGTTAGCGTTTATTTGACCCCTTGCTCTACCAGGGCAAGTTGTACCTTTTTGGAATCGTGAATTTTAGGAAATTTCAGAAAATTTTTTTCAGTTTCGCAAGTGACTGTACCTGTTTGATAGATAGAGGTAGATAGAGGAAGCCTCAAATCTATTAATGCCCTTATCGTAAATTCACGGTCCGAATGATTTGATTCCAAAATTTTTTTTTTCCCACGTGCCTGTAACATTTATGTGACTAGCAATACTGTGTGATGTAGTAGTATTGATTTGTTATTAGTAATGATATGTTTGATCAATATTCTTAACAGTTGCCGACTAAACGATAAAAGGATACTTCCGAACGAAAAAAAAAAAAATTGAAATAAATTACAATTTAATAGTCCCTTTATTGTATTTTTCAACAAAATTAGCTATGAATTCATGACGGGTGATCTCGTAAACCACTGATTAAGAAGTTTCGTAGAAATAAATGCAATTTTACAAAAAAAGTTCTCCATTTTTGATACGCCATTTTGCTTTTGAAAATTTCGAGTTCTGATACGTAATCAGCGTCCTCGAAAAACCCCATATAGCGAGTTTCGTTGACATACATATATATACATTTTTAGACAAAATGGTCGGCCATTTTGGATTCGCTAATTAGTTCTTGGCAAAATGTTGACTTCAAATTCGTAATCAGCATCCCATTTACAGTGTTTCGCAGAATTCAAACAACGGTTTTTTGTTTTGGTCACGAAATCCGAATTTCGGACCACTGCTGTGCATCGATTCATTACGGATGGAAGGAAGATGTCGTCCTCAGCGTCACTTCAACTAACGGAGTGCACATAGAAGTCACCCAACAGAAGTATCTCGTCGGATAAAGAAGTATCGCTCATGAGCTCGTCGATAAATGTTGTGAGTCGTTCATATGAAGCAGAGGGCGAATTTGGACCGTTGCGTTGTAATAAAAATAGATTTGTGTGGAAGACGCCATACAATGCATAATAAGTTATAATTGGGGAAATTGTTAGGGAACTCCGATCGTTATTTTCTTTAAAAATCCCTCGACGTTTCGGAACAGGTGTGCTCCGAAACATGCATAATAACTCGAAATCTTCAAAACGCGACGTTTCTATCCGCTCGCGAACAGCGCACCACCAGTCAAGCAGACCACGTCAAAACAGAAACCATATACAGGCGAGTCGTTTTCGAGAGGAGTCCAGTTACATTGGCATAGTATAGATATATCGGTGATTAATTTTTTTCAACTCCGTGGTGAGATGGGACACTCCATAAGCGGAAATTCACGTAGAATGCTCCAGACGGCCAAATATTAGACGATACGATTTATGGTATTCAACTTATTTTATGTACAGCTGTTTAAATGTATGGCTTTTTTTAGAGGAACGTGTATTTCATAGAAACAAGTGCAAAATATCAATAATTCGCTTTGTAATCTTGTAAAGCTTCGGTAGACAAAGAAAACAAAAATGTGGCACCCCTAGTATTTTTCGTGACTCTCAGAATTTTTTCTTTTGGGATATCAGGGTAATGGGGGCAATCAACGACATTAAAAAATAAGGCATGAGTACAAGAAGTTTAAGGCATTGTGAGGCCTTTGGGATATTTTAAAGCGTTTGCAGGAATTGTATGTTCTCCAAATCTATGGAAATTGCGCAACTTTATTCGCATCATCCTCTTAGAACTGAATTACTTGAATAAAATATCCAAATCTCTTACCGATACGGATACGTTGCTCAGGTCCCCTACCCGGCAATATATTTAAGAGATCTGACTGTAGGTAATCGGAGTTTTATTGAGGCACATTAACGGGAAGAAAAGTTTTTTTCCGACAATTACTCGTCTTGTGACCCCTGTAAACCTAAGGAGGACCTTTTTTCCCTTTTTCAAGACAAATGCCCTTAGTCTTTCGGAATTTTGTCCACTTCTCACCTAAGGTCAAACGATGGACGAGCCGAGTGGCAGACATTTATCAGGATTTCCAGATTCTGACTTTGTTAGGATAATATTTAAAATTTTAGCACGAAAAAGCAAAAAAAAAAATTAACGCAATTTATGCCAGATGGCGAAAGAGGACACTTTTCTCAACAGCCCTTTCTTTCGTTCGTTCCGTCCGGCATACTTGCGTTCGTCGTCATCGGAAGGCGGGACTATCATTAAAAATTCTTTTCTTAAAAACTTTTCTCGTCTATGGGTCTAGGCAGAAAAATGGAAGGCAAACGAAGACACTTCTTATTATAAGTATAAAAAAGATCGCTTGACTCTGACACGACTGATGGCGACTGAATGAATGGATTTCAGCTGATGGAAAATTTTATTCGCTTCCTATGTCCTCATCGCCGTCATAACCATCGCAGGCGTCTTTTCATCCCACTCGCCGCCGCTACGAACCAGCGACGGGTGTTCCCGGTCGAAATTATGGTGACTTACAAAGTGTCCTCCAATTCAGAATTTTAATGAAATTAATTAGCAATTTCCTCTCAAAATTATATCCTGATTGTGGCTAATATGCACTTCCCCGCTCATGAATGGGAGCTTTAATTAAGAATATACGCGCGCGGCGCAAAAGGGAGGAAAGGACAGCGTTTTTACAAAAAGCAATGGAAGTATCCTTGTTCAAGAAGGAGTTCGTCAACCCCACCCCCGCATCCCACCGGAGTGTTTTTATCGATTCTGGAGCCAAACAAAGACGAATCATTTTACTGCATTTTAAGATCGTTTATCAAAACGGAAAATCACCAACTCATTTTGGCACTTAGTTGTCATCCACCCCCGGATTAAGAGATTTCCAGATACAATAACCCCTTGACTAACTCGATTTATCCATTTATCAAACACAATCAGGCACTTAAGCGGCTCTTGTTGCTACATCTATAGATTCGCCCCTTGAGTTAAATAGCTAAACTCGTCGGCTCCTCCGGATGATAGAGGGTTGGCTGCAGCAATAGTAAGAAAAGTGTATAGGGGGGAGGGATTCTTCTGGGTGAATCGAGCACTGGTGTGCTATTGACTAAACATTTAAAGTAGTTGGCAAGCATACGGGGTGCTCTAGAGCTAAGCAAAGACCAGATGCAGCCCCTAATCAGCACAAGCAATGTACCTGCCCGCTTTCTTAGAGGGAGGAAGCCAAAAAGAAGGGAAAAGAAATGGGCGGGGACCCGGCTCTTCATTACAAATTTGTTGAGTTATTGGGGGACGAATGTGAAGTCACGTTAAAAATGACCCCAGGTGGAGACGGTTTGGAGGAATTGTGAAAGTCAAGAGCACTTTGGGGCATAAATCATGCGACAGTCGTCTTAAGTAAAAATAGAGTTTTTCCCCACTCGAGTCTCAGAAGGTGATTTATCTTAAACTCACGAAGGTTGGCGAAACTCATTTTTTAAAGCTAATTTATTGAATCTATATAAACTTTTCGCTCACACCCCCCGGCCACCCTACGCATCAACTTCTCACCGACCAGCAATCGAGAAAAGGTGGGTACTCCCATTTATTGCCGTAATTGAAAATTATTCCATCATTCGTCTCGCAATGGCACTCTGGGAAACTTCATCGAAACAATCACACGCACGAGTGTGTAAGTTCTCCGGGGGCAAATATTTATTTGCCAAAAAAAAAAAAAGAATTTCCGGGCACTTTTGTTGAAGGAGGCGACAATATCTGTGACCAGAAAACGAGGTCGAGCCACACTATCGACCGATGTAGCCATGTGAGCACATAGTTACAATCGTCTCCTTGGGTGTTGGCATGGATACATATCGTCCGGACGAGATCCATACCATCTACGCATAAAAACTTATCATAGACTTTTGTCTAGATAAGTAGATAGCGGCCAAAAAGGGGACACTTCGGCATTCAGAGATAAATGTTGCCTTCCCAATGTAAAAACTGAAGCGGAGAAAAATGACAAAAATCGCTTAACTCACACTTTCTTAAAGGATTCCTCGAGTTAAAGGAGGGAATTCCTTCGACGACGTGATGTTTTTCTTGGCGATTTCTGTTCTGTTGGCCCGATGATGTGGACCGATAGAATACATTTGTCTTGTCTTGTCTCTCTTGTGATTCTTGATTTTGTTGTTTTTATAGTTATTGGTTGCGATGAGACGGTTGGGAGGAGGGGACTGGGGGAGGATTTTTAATCTTAAAAACTGGGAAAATTTTTGAGATGATTTCAAGGGGTCGTAGACCATTGCTAAATTGGAATATACATTATACATGCCATGGGAAAAATGCGAACGAACTCAAATGCGATCAAATTTGAAGGGCTTCATAATTTATACAAGTTAAAATATATACAAACAAGACAAATAGGGCAACATAAGAAATAGTTTCCTTAAGGGGTAGTCTACATTGCTAGCTATAAAAAATTTTTCACTTTGCCACTATCACTTTACTATTCTTACAATTTCTCGTTTTTTTCAAGTTTTTATGAGATTTTAGAACACCATTAGCGCGAGTTCTTATAAGGGATGACAAATTCACGTGAATCCCACAGCTGTCACCAACAAAGTGAAAAATGCGCAACTGAAATTTCTAAAACACTTTTATGTATGCCTTCACTTATTTTTAGTTGTCGCGACTGACTGAAAATGTTCGCCGTTTCAAAATCCTCAGACTTAAGCCGGATACACACGTTCCGGCTGGCCTGTCCGTTCGGACTGTTCAGTCTGCATTAAAAGGTCCCGGCCGGACTGACATCTGTGACCGTACTGGCCGGCGGACAGAAATCAAAAATACGTTCGTCCAATGGGTCCAGTCGTCAGTATTTTTTGTACGTGCCGGGAAAAAAGCATCCGGTACCTTTATCTGAATATAACTTTTCTTAAGTTATTTGTTGTGGTGACTAACAATAATTACATAAGTCTCGCGATAAAGAAAATCGGTGTTTGTAGAGGATCTCATCGGAATTTATGAAAATGAATCCTGAATATAGCACATAAAATTAGCATTCTATCACGACAGGACTAAAACAGAAGGTGGTTATTATAAGCTTGTTGAATAAAAGCTTCTAATTAACATAATAACATAATAAATTTTTATGGAAAGGATAAAGAGGTGAAGGATTCAATGAATATGCATATACACTTATTTTTTTTAAACAGCCACAATTGTTTAGAACTGACGTCTTCCTCTTTTCCTACTCTTTTCATCAATTTTTATGAAGTTTTATATGCAGGTGTCTGGCATGATCCTCCACTTATGCAATGAAATCACAAAAAAAAAAAATTGAGGGACCGTTCCATACATAACATACAACTTAAGGACACAATTTTTTTTGCGGTCTCTAAAAATTCAATAAAGATTCTTAAGAGACTTTTTCCCGTGGCTGAACATTTTGGGAAATATAGGTGCTAATATAAGGTGATAAAAATGAGCCCTCCCCATCCCACAGTTTCAACCTTGTGATTAAAAAATCAGAAAAATATTAAGATAATAGCACTTTATAAATACTTTGAGTGAAAAGTATTTTGAACAAGAAACGTTAACAAAGTTTTTCTAAATATCCGCAACTATCAGTTTTCAATAGCAAAAATCTACTAAGTAGATACTGAACAAAGACATTGCATTATTCACACATCAAATTAGCTTGATTTCGTAGCATCTAGCAAAACGCTCGTTAGTCCACTATATGCAGTTCATGGTCAAGGCCTAATAGTTACTTATAAATTATTGTTTAGTTTCGACAAACAAATTCAATTGTTTTTATTTTTACAATCCTGACGAAAGGAAAAATAAACTCTTGCTACTTAGCACATGCTACGGAACCCTAAGTTGATGCGTGTACGGCACACACTTGCCTTTTGGTTTTTGTAGTTAGTAAAACTTCGCCGAGTCAAGTCGAGGAATTTGGATGCGACGAAGATTTAATCAGTTGATGTTATGCATATTACCTGAGCGGTTGGCTCAACGAAATATAAGTGAATTCATAAATAAAACTATTTTTAAAATTTCACTTGAGCATTTCTAATATCAATGGTGGCAGCGGTGGGATTATCATGAGTTTGCATAAGAATCTGCTATATTAGTGTTCTAAAATCTCTCAAAAACTTTTAAATTGTGCCAATAATTTTACGGTAGTGCAAGTTTAAGTGGCAAAGTAAAATAGCAGCTACAGTGACAGTTATTGTTGAAATATCGAAATTGCTTGTTAGTGCCTTGCTACAAAAAAAAATTTCGAGATTATATTGTGCAACTTCGCGTTTTAACTTAATTTAATCTCGAAAGCGAAAATCGGAAATAATATTTGATGCTGTCTAAGTCATAGAATTAGGATTACACTTGATTTTTACTTTAAAAACAAAAAATAATTTAACATGAACAAAGAAAAATAAAATAATATCCAAACTAATACTGAAGGCATGTGTAGCACCTCATTCTACTGTAAGAAATCTTAAAATGGAAAATTCGGATCTCACAAGGAATTGATCATCGAATAGAGAGCATTGCAGTAAAGTACGAAAAACAACTGAAAGGGACACGTCGGAGAAATAAATGCAGATATCAAAACAACACAAAATACGCCTACCTATTCATTCGATTCGCGAGAAAGTTGTTGATGCCATGCCGGCATACCTGTTTCGCTAATGATGCTATGACGGGGGAAAAAAGTAATTCAAATAATTCTTTTCGTCAGCAAGAGCGAAAAGACTGGCTTGGGCCAACACGTGAAAGCACTTTCGAATGTCCAATTGAAAGGAAGCACACTACGACTTTTTGACAGATTTCACCCGGTCCATATTGAGCAAAGCGCGAAGCACCGTGATTTTGTGCAAATGTTTAGTATACCTATACTTCGTGGAAGGACTCATGAAATCTTAATAGGACATAAACGATTTTCCTGCCTAATGTTGGCAACTCATTTCGATCTAGGTATGGTTTATCTTTTATGCAAGACAATGCATCTTGCCATACAGAGAAAGTGGTAAAAAACACACAAAGCTATCTCACAGACATTAATGCAATTAAAGACGCGTGGATCTCATTGAAGAATAAATCTCAACTAAACAAAGCAAGAATTAATAGACCACATTAGGTATGTGTGGCGAAACAATGAGGAGGTAAATAATAGTAAAAGGAATTTCATTTTATTCTTGCAAAAATATAAAAATATTATTTTAATTATGTAGTTGTCTATAAAAATAACACAATGACTGAAGTTTCCATTGAATTGGGTGGGCCCACTATTATATTTTTCTGATCCAAAAACAAATCCAAGAGCCGTATAAAAAGAGATAATGCAGTGATCGTGCTTAATTATTCAGGGCTTGCTTTGAATAGGTCAATAAATTTAAAGAAACCCACTTGCTTCCTTGTAATATGCGCTGAACGAAAAAAGGCATTAGCTCCCCATATATATCTCGGGTGGACAGGTACACGTCTTCAACAAAAAAATACTTTTTAAGTTCGACAAGCAGCAAAAGTGTCAAATTTGTATTTCTTCAAAAGCAGCCCACATTTAATGGGATTTTGGCTTTAGGGTACTCTGGCTCGCTTGGGCTGAGGAATGTCACCGCAGAGGGACGCCGCGCCGCAGTGCCAAGACACGACACCACACACCGCAAGAAGTTCAAGAGCGCCCATCAATGACAAAGATTTCTACTGCAATTATCTCCTTTCCCAGTCGGGAAGAGGAGGAGAAACCCGTTGTGGACACGGCACCTGACCAGGGCACATCATCCGCGGCGGAAAAAAAGCGATTCAGGTGATTCGGGCCCTGCCCGGTCGACTGGAAAGGTTCCGCTCAGAGCATATAAAACAAACATAAATAAGATAACTCTTGATACCTCAGAAGTGTCAACGAGTTGAGTGATAAATCTCCTCCAGCACCTCGGACATACCGCACTGCGGCGCTTGGTAACGACAGAAAAGCAACAAACAAAAAAAATGGAAAAATGCGAGTAACACCGATGTGCCATGAACAATTTGTGAAGGTACCCCCGAGGTGTGGTCGTCGCTCGTTCAAGAAGTGATCCGGAGCTGTTATGCCCGGTCACCTGGATTGAGAAGAAATCTGAGCCGATTTGTTTCACATTGTGTTCATGTCAGCGCGACAATGATCCCCATCCTCCGCTGCCACGGCGAGCGATCAATTTATGACTTGAAATGTTTGTCGCTCGTTTTTGTTTTGATTTTTTGATTGTCATTTTATAGGCCATTCTCGGACGTGTTTAGCCGGGCATCAGGCATTCGTCTTGTGGTGAAATTCGAGGAGGAAATGAGATTTTAATGAACCACTGCACAAGATAGCGATGGATGATACGATAGCGCAAGATAGTGTCAAGGAATTACGGTTAGAGGTGTTTATTTCGAAAAATCCACGAAAATCCGCCGCTTGGGGGAGAGCAGAATTGATCCGGTTTTACGCTTTATCTTGTTCTACTATACTCTGTACGAGATGACGATAAAATTTGCCTCAGTTCTAGCGAACTCGTAAATTATTTTACGACATTTTCTGAATGCAGAAATATCTCTTAAAGGCTAAGTAGATCTCTTATGGATATATGTATAAATGTAGGGAATTCCTTTCTTCCTTACTTGAGTCCAACAAATTATATTGACCACAGAAAGTAATGTTTGTTTGTCACGAGGAAGTTAGAGAAAAAAAGGTACTTGCATAATCTTACTAAAAGACAAACAGAGGCCAAGTCACGTAAGTCAACAGCGAATCAAAATGAAGCGACGAATATTTATTTATTTATTTATCATCAACAGGTTGATTACACCACCTGATCTTAACATAAACAAACAATGATTTAAATAAATTCCTAATGATTGAGTGACGATTTTTTGATTAAATCTTTACTACAATGAAAGTCTACTGAGGAAAATCTAGTATTGCAAATTTTGGACATGGCCGATACCGGTTCAAAAGTACCATAATTAGTTCTGTGGTACATGGAGTATAGAAAGTCCTGTCCTCTAGTAGATCGGGGGCGTGAGTTAAAATTAACAAGATTTAAAAGCTTTGGAGAGTCTATAACGCCAGTAATGATATCGTGCATGAACGTAACACTTGAGATTTCTCTACGGTTGGATAGAGTCATTAAACCTAAAAGTTTAAGTCTGTCTTCATAACGAGGAAGACTATGCGGGTCACGCCAGGGACGGTGACGAAGACTGAACCGGAGAAAACGCTTTTGGACTGCTTCGATGCGGTCTATATACACAGAATAATGAGGAGACCAAACAAAAGAAACATATTCCAAGATAGGTCGGACAAACGCACAAAACAATGTTTTTAAGAGACAAGGATCATTAAAATCTTTAGACCAGCGCTTAACAAAACCAAGGGTGAAATTTGCACGGTTGATTATTTTATCAACATGTCGTCCAAAATCGAATTTTGAATCAATAGTCAGTCCCAAGTCGACAACATTCTCTTGCCGAGATAAAGGTGTGTCAAGGATTTTGTAGGAGTACTCCAAAATAGAAGACTTCCTAGTAAATGAAATAAAGTTGCATTTACTAATATTTAGTTTCATGTGATTCTTTGAACACCACTCAGTAAAAGTATCAAGATCGCGTTGGAGGCTAAGCGCATCTTGCAGTGACTCGGTCACTCGGAAAATCTTCAAGTCATCAGCGTAAGCCAAAGCATGCGAGTTCTCGAATAGAGTAAACACGTCGTTAAGGAAAAGAGTAAACAGCGAAGGTCCCAGGTGGCTGCCCTGTGGCACTCCCGACCGAACGGAAACAGAGTCCGAAAAGCAAAGAGAAAACTTAACTCTAAAGGAACGGTTGGTAAGCTATGACTTAATTAAATGAAGAAGGTCATTGGGAAAGCCAAGTCGTCGAAGTTTAAAAATCAGCACTCGATGACAAAGCTTGTCAAATGCTCTACTGAAATCAGTGTAAACACAATCGATTTTTTTACGCTTCTCCAAGTTCGTTAAACAGAAATTCGAAAACTCCACAAGATTAGTTGATGTCGATCTGCCCCTCATAAATCCATGTTGACTACTTGATGTCATCGAGCTACAGTGGAACACTAAATAGTCTCTCAAAATTGCCTCAAAAAGTTTAGGTGTAGATGATAGTTTAGCAATAGGTCTATAGTTTTCCACTGAGTTGTTTGAATATGTTTTAATTTACTACACATCGACACAGTGTATTTTTCGTTCGTTTCGTTCTTATCGCACAGACCAGTTAAAAAATTAAATTGGTAAAAAAAAATTTGGAAGTTAGAAAAACTTTTTAAGTTAAAAGCTAGAAAATAATAATGGGTCATCAATCTGAGGCTCTGATCAGACTAAAATAAAATTGTGGAGCGCATTTAGTAGAATGCTTAGTGTTGTTGGACCTTAAATATCATACTATTAGTATGTTATTACATTATGTGTTTTCTAGTTACTAAATGCGATAACTAGAATGAATATGTATGCAAAGTTTTATCGGGATCGGTTGAGCAGAAGTTGTCGAAAAATCGATTGTAAGATTTGAAACAAACAAATATACGGAATGAAGCTAAATAAAAACGTTTAAAAAAATCATCTAGTCCTTCTGAATATGTATGTCTACTACTAACAACTTTCAAGAGATGGCTGCTTTCCAGACAAAATTCAACTTTAAATTTATCAAAATCCACCAGCGATAATTGGATCCTTTGAAAAATAAAATCACCAACCCCATAATGGGTTAGCATGTGGGTGGAACGACCTGCTGTTCGCCCTTAACCAACTTAATCAGCCTTCATCCACCCGTGGTGCATATTCACACATCAATTCCAACCAAAAGCCCATTTGTCAGAGCGACTCCTTGGACCCGAAGTCATTGATTTGCCGATTTCTCACCCAAAAATCCGGGAAGATCATTAGCCTGCATTCTATCATCCAAAGAGGCCAAGTCACTGGCAGAAAATTTTGGGGCCGAGCCACACATATCCCTCGTCTCGCAACGACCCCCCCACCGGGAAAGGAAACGTGAGCTCCTTGATGACTGGAGATAAAGGAAACGAAGCTGAAAAGTCATACTACTTTCCCCATAAACCAGTTATTATCCCTGAAGAGCCGTTTATTTATCAACAGGCTTCCTCTGCACCGGCTGATTTCGCAGCCTTTGATGGAATATTTACTGGAAAAAAAATGCCAAGTGCCGAGCAAACAGCTCCGGTAATTAAAGAGGGAAAGGTGAAACCCACTAGATTCCCATTTCTTTTTTTTCATCCCCTTTTTTTGCTCCTTAAGCCAGCCGCTAAATTACCCCAAGATATGTGGGCCGAATGGTTGGAGACGTGCTTTTCAGGGCCGGGGGTGGCGCTCACATAAGCCTGGTGCCGAAATGAAAGTGGTAATGACGACGAGGACGACGACGGCAGCGACAGCAAGTGATGAAGGCGGAGGCGGTGGTGCGACGGGCATCCCGGTGAAAGTTCACCCGTTCGGTTCGGTGGAAGTCCTGATTATGTCAGGTGTACTTACGCCGCTTATTGTGTGTGATTGTGCCAGACATAGAGCACTCTCTGTGTGTCAAGGATAATTTCCTGATTAAATGTCTACAAAATAAGATCACATAGCAAAGCAGCCCGGGCAGCGCGGAGCGGTGGAAGATGCCGTCGAGGTGCTCCTCTGACTTCGCTGCCTTCGATTACCGGGCTCCCTGCGGCATCAGCTCTGGCGGTGCTTTGTAATTCCCTTATCAAAGCGTTCGATATGCCGATCCGATGGTGCAATTGCCGCGGGAGGGGCGGGACGTGCACACTCCTCCCGCTGCCGAGTGTTTTGTATTCAGGCTCGCCTTTCAATTAAATTACGCTTAACAAATCAATGATGAAAACTTTATCTGATTTCGTACGTAAGAAGTTCCTCCGCCGGGATAAGTCGGGATGAATGAAGCTTTAATTTATGGTACCTGCCGCCGCTGCAGGGATGGGATTATTCCATGCCTATGCCCCCAGATGCGGGGATGGGTTCCAGTACAGGCAGATACTGTGCACCGGGATCACGTCCTGGGGCATCTTCCAGTAAAAGCCTATCCTGTGTGCCGAACGAGCACAGAAGGCAAAGAGCTCCGCCAGGTGAGTAGCTGTTGAGTCGGCCTGGTTTCCTACGGTGATTTAATGTAATGAGAGCGAGCACTAGCGATACGTTCACTAATGGCTCGTATTCATTACTTAAGCATTCAAAACATTCATCATCGGGAAGGGGCCCGTCTCCCGCTTTTTTTTTTCTTTTTTTCTTTTTAAATGAAAATAAGCCGGGAAATCTTTTGCGCTTTTTCCAAAAGTAGGTCATATCCGGACCAGGAAGCAACACCGTCGAGGTGGCAGAGAAAAATTCGCTTTTCTACTCGACCACTCAATGGTTATTAACCTTCTTTTTGAAAATAATTTCAGCTAGGGGAATTATTTTAAGTCGCAATGGGTACTTCACCTGAATGCGGGGAGGGAATTAAGCTGATGGGCAACGTATTTATGCTGCAAAAAGCTGTTAAATTACCCGGAGAGTTAATGACTTTCTATGTGTATTTTGTAAGACAATTACGACGAGACGCTAGCGGGGGTTGGGGTTGTTCAAACAAGATGGAATTTCTGTTAGCCGAGCTTTGGTATTGTACAGAGTTGTTTAACTTTGGAATACCACACGGTGTCACCTCGACCCCAAAATTTCTTCTTCTCCTGCCCGTGGTGTGACAGTGTCAGAGCTATACTGAAAGCGGTACTCGGCGAGTAACTGATATCAGAGAACATCATTCAGCATATGCTCGAGACAAAGGAAAAAGGAGATGCGATACATGAAATGAAGGTCGACTGAAGCAGCAGCGCAGAGCGCACCTTAATTAGAGGTGGCTATTATAAAGGCCATACCCTCTTCCCGTGAGGTAATATTTTTCGGTGGTACCGCGGGTCTTGTGAGGTCTATGCAGGTGGTTTATTGGTTGAAAATCTCCACATTACTAGTGTCGCAGGAGAGGCCAGTGTTTTCTGAAGATTGACACCTTCCAATTTCAAAAAAAAAACACATATTTATCGTATGGAGCCAGATAATGAGTTCATTCCATCGCATAACGCACGCAAATGATACAATTTGGTCCTGCTTCTCAACTAATTCGAACCACCTAAATGGCGTGTAGCTCTTACGTGACACGCCTAAATATCCACGACATAATATCCGGAACTTATTTGACCCAAAATTGCTACTGAAAAAGTTAAACTTGAAAATTGTCATTCAAGCCAGCGTCGCTGATATCGAATTTGCAATCAAAACCACCAAATTCAAAATGGCTGATCCAATGTGACGACCGAAATTACTCAATTTTAAGCAATTGCAATGAAATTTAATTTTATATGAAGACGTCTTTGGGGTTAGAGAATTCAAATCTAACAAAATTCAAGATGGCGGACACCAAATGACTACCGAAAAAAGTAAACTTCGAAAGGATTGCCCTAAAAATGTCTACAGATATAAATTTACCTTTTACAAAATTTCTACTGACTAAAATTGCCTTATTCCGGTAGCGGTTTTGGGTCCGCCATCTTGAATTTTGGTGGATTGGAATTCTCTAAACCCAAAGGCGTCTTCATATTATATTTAATTAAAATTACTTAACATTGGGGAATTTCTCTCGCCATATCGGATCCGCCGTTGTAAATTTGGTAATTTTGATGGCTGATTCGAAATCAGCAACCCTGAAAACTCCTTATCGCTGATTTGAAGCTCTTGAAGACTTAACTTTTGATTTTTGTGGTGATTTATTCAGGATAACGAAAGCTAAAACATCTAAATTTGAACCAATTTAGCCGAAAACCCATTCCCATACAAAGTGTGCGGGATATTTCATACTAGTCTCTTATAAATCCTCATATAAACATTTTAAGATACTTTTTTTACAATTTAGCATTGCGAGATCACCATTTTGAACTTTCGATATTAGCGAAGAAATAAACCTCCACCTGCCCGGTTTTGTGCGATTTTAGTGTAACATTTTTTTGTTGGTTTCTGACACTTTAATGAAATTTAGGACTTAGAGACCTATAAAAAACATAAAAGAATTTTAAACGATTTTATATAACTTCATCCTTGGCAAACTCTCAACATCGAAGATAGACCATTCAAGCCGTACTCAGTTTGATGATGAGTCACGGACAATAATGAGTAACTACCATCTCTCAATGAGCGGGACCTGTGCGTAATTTCCCCTTTATTTCGCTTAAATATGAATAATATTTTTGCCATCTTACGACGCTTGTCGAGCGTGTAGTAGCTCATAAGGTGGAAGGGATGTGCGATCCTGCCATGGAAGTCTCCTCTTATAATGAGTGTCATAAAAGGGGCACCAAAGAGGAGCGGCATGTTCGCCTATAGGTCTGAGAGACTTACAGGGATTACAGTATAAACAGATAGACAAATTCTCTGGCCCAACGACGAGCAGAATTACCACGAAACAACATGAATTTAATATGGCTACGAAAGCTAAACTCCAGCGTCACAGTCTGCAAGGTTGCGCAGTCAGTAGGTTCATTCATATGTGAAAAGAATCGTCACATCATCGATATGAAAGAATGTCACAGTGTTTTATAACTTTGGGTAAGTCATTAATAAATATAATAAATAGAGGTGGTCCGAGATGGTTACCCTGAGGTACACCAGAGGAAGCCATAACGCCGTCTGATAGAGCCGATCTAAACAATTTTTTTTATTAGCGGTTGGTTAGGTACAACCTCAGCCAATTCTCAAGGCCGACGGGAAAACCCAAACAAAAGCGTCAAGCGTTTATACAACAGTAAATCATGTGGGACCCTGTCGAAGGCTTTACTGAAGTTAGTAAAGACACAATCGACCTGCTCAGCGTTTTCCATGGCATCGAAGCAAAACGACACAAAACTGGCAAGATAATTGACTGTGGGCCTTTTTCTTATAAACCCATGTTGTTTGCAATAAATTAAGTTTTGAACGTAAAAGTAAATTCTATCGCAGAGGATTTTTTCCGAATGCTTAGGAACATCTGAGAGCTGGGCAATATTCCGGTAGTTGACTACTTTGAACCTACTGCCTTTTTTATGAATAGGAATAATAAAAGTTGGTTTCCAAAACTCAGTAAAAACTCCGGATTGTTTTTCAATTTTCTCGACTTCTTTTAAGCCACGATAAAAGTGATAATACCAAGGTACAGGGCACTTCGAGTTCCACAAGTTTGCTTATGACTTTTGCCGTAACTGTTATGGTTGACAGTGGGGTGTTCATATTAGTATTTTCGATGTTTGAAATTACGATGTCTCAGAATAAGTCGGATCGGTGGGAACTATTGACATTTCATTCGTAATGTTTGACTGGACTAATAACTTATCATTAATTTGCAATAGTAAAAGCAGAAAAACTATTTAAAGAAATGAAATGAACATTTTAATATCTAACAAAGGAAAAATATAAGTCGAAATCACAACTTCTGGAAAAGCCTCTTTGGAGCTTCTTATGCATGAGAAGAGAAAAATGAGAAAATTTAAGTCGACAAATTTTTAAAATTTCTTCTGCCTCCACGATGTTTTTTCTAGTAGTCCAATTGACCAACAAGAAACATAACAAAATATGCGGAAATTATTTTGACATAATTCCTGCCCTACAGCGGCTCCTAAAAATGATGTAACTTGCCTGACAGCTAAAGGAATTTAATTTAGCGTCCTTATTTCATGCAGAAAATGAAATTCCTCGAAGAGAAGCCCCAAGTCGTGACTAACAGCCGGCCGCCAAAAATCCAATGTTGTTCCATTCCAGCCCTCATTACCTAACCTACCTAAAAAAGGAGAAGCAGAACTGCAAAATATTTCGTCTGCTCGTCGTAATACCAAAAAGTATCAATAAAACTTGAAAAGATCAGCTCACTCGTGCTGCTCCCTGCCCCGTGCCCACAGCTATTTTGTCTGTTGTAATAAAATTTTCTAAGGAATTTCTTGTAATCTTTAATCGTTTAATTTCGATGCCAATAAAGGAGCAGGCATGACGGGCAGCGGCGGCCGGCCGGACCCGAAAGGGAGCTCCCAGAATAAAAGTTTCGTTATTGTGTTCATCTTACTTCTGGGAGCTCCTTGGGGCTTTCCTTTCTTTTGCTTCTACGCCACCGCTTGAGTCAACATTGACCAATAAAGACAACCACAGAGGGGTCTGACAAATGGGTGGTGACAGGTGGGATATGGCTTTTGTAACGCAACTACGACCAGGAGGGTGAGGCAGCAGGAACTTTTGACAAACTTCAAAGGTACACCCGCTTTTTCCCTTCAGTGTCCTTCACAGGTGAACAGATCCCCATTCCACGCCCCATTCAGGACGTGGAATACCACACCAGAAGTGTTATATTGGCTGTCCATTGTGCCCCTTTCCCGCAATAATATAGATTAATGGCGGCGAACAACAGTGGCAAATCAGTCCGCCCCATTTGGTGTCACCCTGGGGCCACGGCACTCGATATACAATGAATGCATTACCGTGATCAGTCTCCGACAGCCCTTAAAGGGACGGGGGAGTGATTCAGGCAAGAACTAAGCGACCGTGGCAAGGAGACACAGAGCAAGTTTCCTACTCTGCCCACATATTTTCAGGACACGAACTTTCCTACTTTATTTGACTTCTTTTCGAGTTGTTGTTAAACAAAGAAGTTGTTAACTTGTGCGGGCTTTTGATAGCGTCTTTATCGGAGTTGTTTCCAGTTGGACCCGTGCGGTCTCAGGGCTCCGTGCACTCCACAGAACGGTATATCCTTATTGCCCTGAATCGAACACCAGATTTTTCCCTATTCATATTTTTCCTCGAACGAAGTCATGTGCTCTTACATGCTCCGATACACTGCCACACGACGGCCATGTGGAGTTTTCTCGCTTGATGTACCTCCGACCTTTGTGGGTTGCTTCTTATATTTTTTTTTGGACTCCGTTTAATTTCAATATCAAGGTAACTTGCCGTGTACTTATTTGCCGGAATTGTATAAATATTTTTCCTCTCCAGTCGTCCTTTTCCTTTCCTTTCATATACGATTCGATTCACTGGATCAGAAACTCCTCCGAGAAATTTTCATCTTCAACCATTTCTGTTCGCTTAATTCGTTACGTTGCCCCGCAGTAATAACAACAGAACCCACCGCCCCGGCCTCGTGGGGTTTGGGTGGAGTAATATCAAATAGCTGTGCACCTACACGTTCAGGTCGAGTAGGTGTGCAGGTACAAGGCTTGCCTTCTTTCCCGAAGAAGCCGAACATTGTAGATATCATAACGACTGTAGCCGGCTAAATCTTTCTAGTTAGATGAAATTAGCTCCCGTAAAAGGAGGCCAAAATAAACTAGATCCCAGAGGGTATCGGGAAATCAAATAAAATTTTATAAATTTTTTAGAAGGGAAATATGAGCGATAGAAGAAATACATTTTTTTCCCTCCTCCCGAAACTCCATTTATATGGCACGGCACGGCTGTAGGAGCTGAAGCAATCTGGAGGCAGCTCCAGCAAAGCTATAACACATAGGAGGGCTTTTATGGACACCATGATGGCTTTAAAGTAGTAAAGAAGCGCTTTTCCACGTAAAAAGGTAGAAAAGGTCTCTTTAAAAATTCAATCAACCCATTGGAAGTGGATATGCGAAAATATATCAGCTCCCCCAATTTTCCACCGAACATAACCTAAGCCAAGTATCGCAGGTTCGTCCGGATTACTCTTCACCTGAATTTTTTTTATATTACTTACAAAATTGCGATTTTTGCTGTTATAGCTCTTATAATTTTCATTAGATCCTGTTACCGATAGCTTCCATTTTTCGGAGTATTCGGAGTCTAAAATACCGATAAATAAATATCCTCAACTCTTACTATAGGGCGTTGGGAATTCCCTCTCTCCGATATGTCTTGCCCTAAAAAATCGCCGGTTGCTGAACTTTTGTCCATTTACAGTAAGTATAATATCAGGGCACGTCTAGGATAAATATTTTGAAGGGATTTCATAATGACGCTTACCGTCATAATGATAGCTATTGTGTCAACTGTATAATTCTCATTATTGTTCTCTTATTTTTTCTGAGCTAAGCTGAGTAAGCGGTGGTCGGGCTATAAATTTGAAAACCAACGTATTTCAAATGTGGAAAGAAGAATCCCAAAGAAATTTTAAAACCCGCAATCATAATTCCGAGTACAAGGCTATATGAGAGAGCAAGCCACGCCCCTGTCCCGGGCTGTATTGCATAACAAATAAGACAATTCTTCTTCGAATTAAATTAATTTCAATAATTAGTTATTGAAATAAAGGGCCCTATTTTAGGTAAAATTTAACAGCTGCTAACCTGCTATCTACTCAGGTAGCAGAAATTACTATTCTGCATAGCAGAACTGACAGCTACTAACTACAGCTGATCTGCTAACTTGCTTGGAGACTTAAATTAACAGATTTTCGTATTCTGTTTAAAAGGATAACATACGGTTCTAATCTTAAATGTCTATTAAGTTAACAGCACCTCACAGAGGTGCTGTTAACCTGCTAATTGCTACTTGTCTTGTGTCAGCTGTAATACAGTACGGTATTATATTGTCACTTTAATTCGTTTGAAGTCCCGAATATATATAAAATGGATATCAACATTGATTTTATGGTAATAACAGTTTTACAAAGAACACGAAGGGCCGAAGAGTGAGTATAAAATACTAAGATACGTGTTTTTTGTATTAATTTTTTTAATTTTAGTATTTCAGATCAAAGAATAATCCTCCGGTCATTAAGGGGGGGGTAACGTTAATTCGGCGTGAAAAAGGCCCTTTTTCAAGAATTTTTCCAGACGTTACAGGCAATACAAATTTAATTAGTCGATCGCAGCATTATAGTACAACCTGTGAACAATATTTTCCTTAATATTTTAAAACAAAATATAAATAATTAAGCCGACGGCAGCAATTCTTCGGAGGCGCCTCGAAAAAAAGTTGTCTGTCGGTGAACAATATTACTGAAGAGTGGATCATCTGAATTAAAAAAAAAAAAAATGTGTCATTAGATAACCGCTTTCCAAAGGTATTCCTGGGAGGAAATTTTTTGTTTTCGATTTTTCAATTTTTGCTGACACTTAGAAGTGAAAACACCGATTTTCGTCTAAAAAATGAACCTATTTGTTATTGTAAAATCTATAATTATGAAAAAAACAAAAAAAGCTCCCAGCGTTACCTGGTCATTTATGTAAAGAAGCTGTATACAAAATTTCAAAACAATCGGTCGAGTAGATTTTGCTCTAAACTGTTCACCGGTTTTAAAAATGACAAGCGTCAGAAAATCGCTTTAAAGTTTTGCATACCTGAAAATCGAGTAGTATACATGAAAGCAACAAACGCTCAAAGTTCTGTATCTTAGTTAGTTTTACTCCGATTTGTTTGAAATTTTGACACAACAATCTTAAGATGTTGTACAATCATATGAAACAATAAAACAAAATGAATTTGTTTATACCACAAAGTCAGCACAAAGTTCGCGCGCCACGCGTTTGCTGGGCAGACAAAACCGTATCGGAGGTACAAACGCTCAAAATTCTGTATCTTAGTTAGTTTTACTCCGATTTGTTTGAAATTTTGACACAACAATCTTAAGATGTTGTACAATCATATGAAACAATAAAAAAAAAATGAAAATGAAATTTTTTTAATACGTTACCCCGCCCTTAAGGGATGCCAGCGACCCTTTTCGAATTCCCTCTAATGCCTTTATTAAAGAATTTCGTATGCCACAAAGGATAGCTTTAAATTTAATAGATTTGTTAGAAGAGCACGATGGGCATTATTACTCCACTATACCGTTCCACCTTATAGTTCTTGCAGCTCTAAGTTTCTTTGCTCACGGCTCTTATCAAAAGCCTATTGGACGGCATAATCTTATAAATTTAAGCCAGCCTTCGATTTCCCGATGCATAAAGCACGTAGCAGAGCTTATCGTCTCCCATTTACATTATTTAGTTATGTTCCCACAAACCCTAAATGATGTAAATGCCGCAAAAAGTGGGTTTCTGTCGACTTTTGGGCGGGAGAACACCATTGTGTGCATCGACTGCACGCACATATCTGTGGTACCTCTTCCAGAAACTGACGAAGTGCATCATCCGCGCCACTATAGGAATCTTTGACAAGTCTTTGGCTTGCTAGATCTGCTATCCCAAACATTCTCCAAAAATCTGGTATCCAGAATAAAGATAATTTTTGACATCTGCTATTAATATTCGAAATATTTGAATTCCCCACAATATTCATTTTCACTTCAGATTTCAGAACTCTCCGGGAACATACCAATCGATCACGATACGAAAAGATCCGTTAGTCGTTTTTAATTAAATGGAGAGAGACTCCCTCCAGTGGAGTCGTGAATTAATGCTAAAAGGGTGAAGTCGTCCCGAGGAAAGAGAATAAATCCGTAATCGAAAGAAGCGACAAAAACAGCTGGAAGTCAACTAGAGTATAGTCGGAGGAGTTTAGTTTAAAATCGCCTGAGTTTAGTATATATCGCTAGAGCCCTAGGGAAAGAGGCGAAGACAAATACAACAAATAATTTTGTACAAGTTTATACCTTATGTTTCCAATTCCAACCCTACCCCATACTCCGCCAACACTGGAAAAGACTCTAGCTGAGGGTGAGTCATAGAGTCTTCTTCGACAAAATAATTTTAGCAGTGGCAAATTGGACGAAAGGGAAAACATGCTATAGGGCATACCACCAACACGATAACTCGCATCTGAATGAAAGAATGATTTGGAGAAATCAAATCTCGGAGAGTACTTAGATTGACTTCAATTTTCTATGAATACCAGAATAAAAGTTATTTTGTGGGCCTCTATGGTTTGTTTATAATTGATTGGATTGATGGGAAATTCCTCATTGCATTTCAGAAAAAATTAGCGGAGAGCTAGATTTTGGTGTGCACCTTAATAATGTGGTTCTAAAGGGTTAGTGGTTAGGAGCACTCGAATTGTTGGGGACTTTTGACATTTTGCTTAGAACTACATTATCAAGGTCGGAAGTTGGGTTGGGTTTTGGTCTAATTTCACTGGACTATTTGTAATATCTAAAGACATTTAAAGGCTTTCAAATCGTCGCAAAAGCATAGAAATACGATCTAATACGGAACGGCTGTCAGCCAGATATAGCGGCTTTCCTTTGTAACAAAAAATGACAAAGAATTTCTCTTAGAAATGGACTTTACGTTTTATCTCAAACCCGACCCTACTTAAATATGCTCGTTTAATAAAAGAAAAATTAGAACTTGATAAAGAAACTTAAAGGAGGATAAACGAGGGCGGCAGTTTTAAGTATTTGCCCCGCCTCGAAAGAATTCAAGATCTGGGGCTGGTACAAGCTGTGGGGTCACGCCCTATTTCTCCTTAAGTGACAAAGATGCTAATTTTGTTAATATTTCGAAATTTCGATATGAATTAACATGTGTTTGCGACTAAAAGGTTTACTACTCTGAGCAGCCCTTGATGCCAGCTTTTGTTTGATGACAGTTATGTAAATTTTTCGAAAAATGCTATGTATTTTTTTTAACAATACAGTCAAGTATGGGGGGGAAGCTTTGCCTTATTAGCCCTGAAAATAAAGACTGCCAAATTAGGCCTAAAGTAGATGTCTTGGAGAAAATAAACGGTAAAACTGCAAAATTTTTAGGGAAAATATTAGTTCATTCATTGCGAAATTCCACCTTGTACCTACAAAAATTCTCTGGGTGTTAAACTTTTGTCCAGCTTAAGAAAACATGTGTGCCCTTACAGAAAGCGTAAAATTTTACAATTCTGAAGATTTATATATACACCTAATAGATTTATCTAATTCTTTTATTAAGTTTAGTATTTTTTACGTAGCAAAAGTCTCTGAACTATAAAATTTCAAATTATCTTTTTCCTCGATGACCATCTTCCTTTCCAGGATGCTATGAAATTTTGCTCTCAGCCACAATTTTCGGACAAATTGTCTTGCCGCAAAGCAAACAAAACTTTCCAAATTTAACACATAAAACTTTAATATCCCCACCATCCTGGTCGGCCCGAAGTCCTCACATGATCCATAGCTTAGGGTGACCACAGCAATTTCCTTTTTGAAGTCTCAATTGTACACTCTCTACTCGGTGTACTTGGGCGACTGGTTTCCTTCACTGCAGAGAAAATCATTGCCATCTTGGAGGAGGTTTAGTCTATTTGTGACTAAGACGATTTCATCAACTTGGACTTTCACAGTGGGATTGATGTACTTTGCAGCAAGGTTAGTTTTTCCAATTTGTTAGGATTTTGTAGGTACCTACGCCAGAGGTTTATACCCTTTCTTTTTAGGGTATAGAACACTAAAAGTGCACTTCTATCTTACAACTGTTGCACTTTGTGTGTAGGATGGCCTATAATTTGTTTCCGAAATGTTTATATCCTTTGCACCGCTCCTTCCATTGAATACATCCACACGTACTAAGCCGAATACGAAAGTGGATATAAAGACGTAATAACATTTGAGACGTGACAAAGAGTACACTTTTCCGCTTTTTAACTATCCCAAAAGTTTTATTCAAATCCCTTAATCCGTTCAAAAACTATAGAGGAATCACGTTTACCCTGTACACCCTGTAAGCATGCAAATTAAGTTGTCCTCTTCTCTGCGTGCTGGCAACAATAAAAATAAGTCCTAAATGAGAGGGTTAACCAAATTTTTTTACGAATCACTGTGAATGACAAAATGCGGACAAGCTTTTAAGTATGCACCAACCTTTTAGGCAGAGAACGGAAAGAAATTAACATGAATACCCCTGTGCTCCCACAAGACACATAGGTATGGTAATGTGCTCAGGTAAGCACACACACGGGATCCCTTTGTGCTGTTACACTTCCGCAGAGTGCAAGGTACAAAGATGCTGAAAATATCTCTTTTCATATTTTATCCCTGAAGCGATCCTTTCTTATGCACGGTGAGCTCATGTAGCTCCTTTTTCCCTCCATTTTAATGCGAAGCACGTTTGCTTTTTTTTTGCTCATCTTTTTCTGTTTTCCGCCAAAAGGAAAGGTCGCTTGAATTCTTAAAAGCACCACTACAACTAAGATATAGGTCGGAGGCCCCGTACAAATTAATTACACTGTCAGGACTTCAGGAGCTGGATTTTAAAACTAAATCCACAGCGGTCAGAAATACGGCCAGACTGTTTTGGGCGGGTGTAGCAGACTGTAAGTGGTAAAAAGTGAATATAATAGTCGGGGCACACAACACTGCAGCTCATATCCAACCGAACAAAGAGAGTGTTCATATGGGATCCGTCCAAAAAATAAAAACGAGAAACCAAAAGTATGGTGGGGAAAAAACAAGTCTGTGCCCGGTATGAAGATATACTCAGAGCCGTGCAACGAGTTAACACTCAGACGAGCTTAAAAGGGATATTCACGAGGATCAGTCTAAAGCTCGTTTCGGGGGAGCAGAGAGAAAAACAGAAATACTGAAAAACAAACAGCCATCCTGCAGAGTAGGTTGCACTTCAATTAACTTAATTAGGACAAATTTAATCGCTCGTTTTACCTGTAACAAGTCTTCCAAGGACGCTGGCGCGCAGGTATTCCACCCCCTGCTTTGCCCGGGCTACCCACTCACTTTGCCCATCATTTACCGCCACAATTGCAATTCCTTCGTCTATAAAGTTATTTCCGTCGTCCCTTCAGCCTCATCCTGGAGGTTTCCTTTAATTTCCGGTTTCGCTAAGAGTCATTTCTTATATTTTTTCTTGTCGTGTATTTTCACCTTTTCTTCGGGGGAAACTTTCTCCCTTTTTACGTCTAATTCACTTTGGGCCATCGCCCCCCCGCAGAAAACCCACCAGCCGCCCAAACACTCGTCCACCCACTCACCCATCTTTTTCTGTTTCTATTCGACTCCTTCGACATGTTGCTTTTCCGACATTCTTGTCCCGAGCACCATCACCTGGATGGGTTCATATAAATTTAAGCACACCAGAACCACTAGCTCTAGGGTGCGAGGTGTGGCCGACTACCACAGACCACCAGACGCTTTCTCCTTAGCAAAAGAAAGTTTTAACGATGCACGAATTGATGGGAAAAATTCCTTTCTGATGTCCTTAATTTCCTCTTGCGCCGATCCGCCCGCACCTATCGCTTTCCATTAGAACAGGAGGTCCATCTCATTTACTGGACCCAAAAGCACGCGGGTGGACGACACACAGCGGAACGATAGGTAAGCGAACTGATTTCTTTTTACTTTTCTTTTTTCATTATTTTAAGGGAAATGAGTTTTAGAGGAACAGGGGGTTCGGTGCGATATTAGGAGATGAGATGAGACAGGCTCAAGAACTGCCACGACGGCTATAGGTGTGTACCCCAAAAGTGGATGAAAAGGGGTGATTATGCCGAGGGAAGTAATTGAAAGGATGGGGATAAAGAATTCCCTTTGTTTTACGTGTTTTGTGTTTATATCAGATCTTATCCGCTCCTTTCTCCTTGGAGATAATAAGACTTTACTGTCCCATCTAATTTAGTGCCTTTGAGGGAGAGTTTTTCTTGACTTATTTCCTTAAGGTGAGACCGGAAAGGTGAATGAAGGTGAAAAAGGCTTTTAATATTTCATGAAATTGCGAGTTTTTTCGACCGTGTATTTTTCAAGCAGGGAGGATCGGATGTTGGTGTGTCGCTCCTTCGGTCGGGATGGTGCGTATCGTTAAATATTTCAAGACAAACGGCCACGGTAGGATGTCAGAAGGAAAGAGGAAAACAATGATAGAGATAAACCGTTTTAAAAAATTATAGAATTAGATTTGTTCAGCGCCCTTCAAGGGCCATTAAGGGCAGCAGGTCTGATAGATGACTTATTTTTTAATTCCATTCTCTGAGTTGGTATTCATTCGCCATGTTACTTAACAGCTCCGGAACCCCTGCATAATTCAAACAGACAAAATAAAGGAATTGTAGGTGCGTTTTAAATTTTTGCGAAGTATTGACAAAATTTAACATGCCATCGCCTAATGAAAACTGGCAAGAATAGAACCCTTATCTAGGCATAAATACTTGGAGCCCCGGAAATGTTCATCCACAGTGTGAAAAATTAGCACTTTTGTCTCTTTAAACAACAGAAAGTGTCGAAATTGTCCAATTTATAATTATTCGGCTTTTTTGAATACCAAGATTCTGGAAAAAACCAAAAAAAAAAAGATATGGGGAATTACGCAGAATCCGCACGCCTAAGGAGAAAAAACACAACGGAAAATTATGATTAAGCCCAACATTTTGAATTGTAGTGAATTTTAAGTTTGCCGCATTTCTAAAAGCTACCACCATATTTGTCATGTGGAGTGTTTTTCTATCTTCTTGGACTAGAACGCTACGTTTTTAACAAATTTTAAAAATTTTTATTTCGGTTATCTATAACAGAAGTTCTTCTTGGGTATCAAAAAACAAAAGTTGTGCCCATCTGTCTTCCCAGCAACTAATTTCCAAAGTAGGCGTATCCCGACAAAACGCACCAGCACTTCCCTTCACGGTTTTGCTTCTGGACGTTCATCCGACGAAGCTTACTCATACTTTAATTCATCGAGCATCCGCGGCTCCACCCATTACGGCATCAGCCCAACTCACAGCTGCCAGTACTTGATTTTTTCGGTTTTCTAAAAATAAAACACCAGGACAATGCCACAACACACACCCCTATCCTACACACACTGCACCCAAAAAATGTCCACATTGTTTTATTTATCATTTTCCACATTTCGAAAATTACCCAACAAATAACGATAAATCGCTGACTTAGTGCTCTTAGTCAGAAGAGCAGGGTGTGGAGGAGCCACAGCGGGGCAGATCAGTATGTGTCTCTTGACAAAGTGATGGATGAAGAAAAGATAGTTCAGTACGCGAAATTCGTAGCAAAAATGAAGAAACAAAAAATTGTTCAAAGGCGATGGTGCCCTGAAATGAAACATTTCTTGAATACTCGATGTGTGGAGCTGCTATTCATTATACGAACGAGGAGCACTCGCTCAGAGGTTTTTATCGTTTGGCTTTTTGTGCGGATATGTTTGGTGGTTTTTAAGATTCTTCGACTATTTCTTCTTCTTATTTTTTTCGCCCTACATTGCTCTTTGGTTTCTTTTTTTTTTGGCAACGATTGAGAAATTGGAAATCCACAAATTCCTGAGTTTTAATGGTACGAGGATAAAACGATTTCAGACAGTGTTTAAATGAAATTTGGCTTCAGTACAAAATTATAAAAATTATTATTATTATATTTTGCTACTCTAAAATTGTTATGGAGAAATGTATATATGACCAATAATTATGGGCACCCCCTGAGGGATTAGAAATTTGTAATTTGAGTCCTTTATCTAAGGTTAAGAAATCAATCTTAACACCTCAAATTCCATCTTTGAAGATTGGCATAATCTTCGAAGTGTTTTCACGAAAACACTCAACTCTAGCAGCCAGTTCAAAGTTTCTCTCGATGGCTTGTATTTTATATATGCTACATTTGTAGTAATTTGCGTTGCATTGTCGTAGTATGTATCAAACACCATTAGGGTTCATATTATTTTAAGATCATTAAAAAATAGTAACACTAAAAAAATAGTCTAAAGAGTAATAAAAAAGTAAAAACCCTGTAACCACGCCGTTTGCCACTAGACACTGCAGTGCAGTGATGGAAATTAGACACCTCCATTCAAGCAAACATTGAATTTAAATTGAATTTAACAAATTGCACATTATTTGCTTAGTTCCCACTTTAAGCGATAAATCACAGGGTGTCGCGAGCCAAGCAATAAATCTCATACTGCGACGACTTCATGCAAATGAGTGGCATTTCATTTCGATTAAGTTTTGACATTCGCGTGATTTAATAGAGACAAACAGGCAATCGTACTTACTTCCACACAAATAACGATGAAATTAAGATGACTAGCACTAAAAGTAGAGAGAATACTGCAATCATAGCCGATGTCTGCAGCGACGGACTGCTGTGGTAACTGGCATCCAGGATCTGAAATTAGAAGAGAATAAAAGGTGAGTTAGCGATTTACAACCATCCAGAGGATTTATGTGAAGAAAAAATCATTATGTCAAAATTTCCCATGGATGATAACTCATCCTGCCGCGCCCGCTCGTCCAATCGGAGGGTGGATGTGTCCGAGGGAAAACATTTTAATTTGGCAATCGTTCAAAAGCCCAGCTCCAAGGAATCCAACGTCTCTGGAGAAATATATTTCATGCATACCTCCAGCCGCCCCGGAGAGTTTCTTTCTTCGACATTCGGCACTGTGGCGACGGCAACGGAGGTGGTGTGCTTTCATGTGCGTTGAAACCCTTTAAATCAAAGGAGATTGGAAATGCCCAAAACATTTACCACATCACCTCTCCCACGGTATCATTTTGTTCTGTCGGAATCGGGCGCCTTTATCGCTTCTGTTGTTGCTTTTGTTTTTATATTAGTGTTAGTGGGGAATTCGGGAGATATTGTCAAGGGCTTCATTCTTGATTTTATATAGTTCGAGGGACTGTGCAGCCTAGGATTGGGAAGGGAATATATTTGTATATTTTATGGGTCCCCTACGGCTGCAGAAAAGAATCTGTGGAAATTCCGGCCCCATAGAGCTAAAGGAGCTTATGGACTCCCTAATCCGGAGCAATTTTTATTCGTTTGTTTTAACTTTTCGTTCGAGCGTTATATGTCCCACTGGAGCGTAATATGTTTGGTTAGATATTACTCGCCTCCTGTGACAACTCGAAGACTAGTGGGAAAAGGAATGTTTGGAAATTGCTTCGGTTTTTGAACAATCTGAAGCAATAAAATGTGTTGTGAAATCATATGAAATTTTAATTAATTATCTTCGGCTTTGTCGCGAGGGAGGGGAAGAGCAGAAGGAGGGATTAAAAAATCCAAAAGCAATTCTAGAAAGACTAGACATATCAAAATAAGGAACCACAACTAGAGAGAAGGCTACAAAATAAAACTGGTTAAGTAATAGTAAAAGATAGTAAGATAATCAATAACCAAAAAACAATAAAATGAAATCATAATTCTCTCAAGAAATAAAATCCTTGGATGAACCGACCGAACAAGCTGGAAGACAATTCCAAAGGCGAGGGGTCTGAATAGTGAAAGAACAGTCCGTTATTGATTTCTTATGGTGTGGAATTATGTTCTTGCAGTACGATGAGAAGCAGAAATTCAGGAAAAATCTCTGAGGTTATCTGATTGGTCGTATTTTAATATACTTAACGTTTGAGCAAGCAGACCACGACCAAGGAAAGAAAAGCTCCAGTTTTGTAGGGCGAAACACAGTGAAACCTAAGTCCAAAAACAAATCGAGTGCGCCCCTTCAATTTTCCTATAGGGAATATATTGATTCCAAACAGCTAAATTAAAGTTTTCACTTTTGTACTCAAAAAGTTTGCAGAGAGCCCCACAACCTTCACAAGCCCATATACACTTCTGGAAGCATTAAACTCATATTCTCGCATCACTTCATATCACTACTCAAAACAATGTCAAGGTTGGTAACTTCTTTCAAAGCAGGAACAGCACAACCGTTAAGGTAAATATACAGGGAATATCGAGATCCTCAAGTCTGCCATAAAATAAAATACAATGGGGCTTTCCAGTTTCCAGTGCTCAGATGCAACTCATTTGATTTCGACCATTGGAAGACACGATAAACATCATCATTGAGACGCACGATCCAGTTTACCATAAGCCCAAAGAGACTACTTTGAAGAAATCTGCACATCATCAGCATACAGATATACGTAGTGCTAACACATTGGTAACAAATGTAGAAAGGTCATTAATAAACAGACTGAAGAGAAGTGGACCCAAGATAGACCGCTGAGGAACACCACAAGAAACACTCGATGCATCGGAAAAGTTAGAATGAGTTGGAAAGCACAATTTTCTCCAGAAGTAGACGTATTCCTTCTTATATCTTAAATGAGCCAATTTTGTTCATGAGAAATAAAGCGCTTTCCAGAAAGGGCCGATTACATGGTTGGAGTAAATGCAAATGCGCAAGAGCAATGTCCGGTGAATACGGTAAGTGAGGCAAAATTTCCTAATTCAATCCTTGTAATTACTTTTGGACCGGATTTTTAACGTGGGGCCTGACGTTGTCGTACAGCAGCATCTACTTGTTGTGTCTATTGTCCCATTCCGGTCGTTTTTATCCCCAGTGATAGTTGCGGACGGTTCTAAAACTTCATAATAAACAACAACCACTCTTTACATATTGTATTTGATGGAGCGTGATCATCGGAAATATTAGCTAGCAGGCAGCAGCACTTCTTTCGGGATAAATGCTGACATCCATCAAATCGAATGCCATGGGGCTAAACGAAATTGATACGCGCTTTGTAAAAATAATCTTACCAAAACTTATTCCTTATATTGAACACTTTTTTAATTTAGATAGTTCTCACCACTTCAAAATTCCCAAAAACTTGGAATCTTGCTAAAGTTATACCAATAACAAAATGCAAAAAAAAAGTTAATTTAAAAAACCAAAAAACCCGACTGACTGTAAAAAAGAACTGAAAAGATGTAAACAAGACACATTCATAATTAAATCTATAAATAAATCAGTACTATTAAAATTGATCTAACTCGTCAATATTTGTAATAACCTGATAAAGTATAACTAATTGGCAGTCAGAGGCTACGCATATTTTTGTTAGTCTGTGTAGGTTCCTTTCACTACCTCAACATGTTGGACCTCCATGGAAAGGCAACAAAATGGGTAATTCAATAAAAGTAAAAAAAAGGTTCATTAATTACGTGAATTTCGGAAAAAATTTGGAGAAATCGTTAATTTGAGGAAATTGCAGAATATTTTTTTACTTTCTTAAGTGACTGTACCTACAGTGGTAGAGGTAGATGAACGCTGTTGATCTTTTTGGAAAGGACATTGAGATAGTAGTTTTTTGGCGTAAGTCATAAGTTTGATGTCGCAGCGTGAATTATATCAAAACATAAAAATACGTTAACAATATGCATACCATGAATGTTTCGAAATCATGAGTCCCCTGTAACTCGAAAACGGTTGCCACACGATAACTTTTTATTTGGCTAGGTGAGATTTATCACCCGTATTATTTTGGCATACGTTAACTGATACACCCTGTATACGACTGTATACATCTTGTTATGCTAATACGCAATTTTAAATGCACACAACACCAGAAAAAGCCGCTCAAGGCCGTCGTTTTACTCGGAAGAGGGCAACGTGAGCGTGAAGTGGCCCGTTCTCTGAATATGACCCGTTCAGTGGTGTAAACGTAAAGGATATATCACAGGTATCAAAAGAGAGACGACTACAATCGGCGTCCGGTGACAGGTCGACTTCGGTCAACGTCGGAGCGCCACGACCGTTTCATCACATCAATGTCCTTGGGAAATCGTCACCTCAACGCTGTTCAAGTACAGCAGCAGCTCCAGGAAGTGCGAGGAGTAGCAGTCAGCAGATGGACAGTGGAGAGGAGACTTGGCGAGAGAAACCTGATGGCTCACAGACCTGCCACTGGTCCTAATCTAACCCCAGCTCATCGCCGGGCCCGTCTTCAATTCGGACACGAACAATATTGACTGGACGTTGGATTAATGGTCGACTGTCCTCGGATGAGACAAGAATATGACTCCATGCGAACAATGGAAGAGGATACCAGGCACCTGTAGAGCGATCTGCCCAATGCTGCATCGACGAACGTGTCAATTACGGTGGCGCACAGTGGGGCGAATGGCCTGTTTCGCTGGCCAAAAGTCGAAAATCGAAGTTTTCTATTTTCATTTATTTCATCATAGTTTGATAGAGCGGACTTTGGGGCATATAAATCCGTAAGAGATGGGTCGATGGGTTGTATACCTGACCCTCTGCGTCATTTCAAAGTTAGCCCTCGACCACGTGCAGGTGTGACGCTCAGGCAACGTTTATAATACGTAAACTTTGAACGTTAATATTTTGGTAACTAAGTGTCCGATTTGAGTGCTTGAAAATGGATATTGATCGCGAAGGTGTGTAGAATAATAATATGTGATTGAATTTTCGCTACAACTTATATTTGTTTACTCCCATTATTATTAAGTATGACACTGCACTTCCCATAAATGAACTTCTTTTCTTAATTCAATTGGAGCTACGTTTTTTGTTTCACGATGTTGCACTCTGATTCTTTCACGAGAACGTTCGATGAAGTGTCTAGTTTTCGTATGCCAAGTAACTAGCATGATTTCACGCGCGCCGCAGCACAGTGGGATGAAAATCGAAAATTTGATGAATTGTTTTGAAAGTCGGTATTATATGGTTTTCGAGGGCGCTGATTACGAATCTGATATCAGATTTATAAAATTCAAAATGGCGGACCGGAAGTGACTTAAATTTTCCGCCATTTTGAATTTCATAAATCCGATATCAGATTCGTAATCAGCGCCTCCGAAAACCATATAATACCGAGCTTCAAAGCGCTAACTCAATTTTTTCGAAAAACATTACGTCACTTCCGGTCCGTCATTTTGAATTTCATAAATCCGATATCAGATTCGTAATCAGCGCCCCCGAAAACCATATAATGCTGAGTTTCAGAGCGCTATCTTAATTTTTTCGCAAAAATTTAAGTCACTTCCGGTCCGGCATTTTGAATTTTTATGTATCTCATATCAGATTCGTAATCAGCGATCCCGCAAATCATACAATACCGAGTTTCAGAGCGCTAACTCAAGGTTTTCGAGAAACATTACGTCACTTCCGGTCCGCCATTTTGAATTTCATAAATCCGATATCAGATTCGTAATCAGCGCCCTCGAAAACCATATAATACCGAGTTTCAGAGCGCTAACTCAATTTTTCGACTTTTGGCCAGCGAAACAGGCCATTCGGCCCCACTGTGTGGCGGTTCGTGTATGATATGGGGTGCAATTTCTCTTGAGGCTCGAACTGATCTTGTCTTCGCCGACAGGAGAGGCGGCAGTTAAAATGGAAGAGGTCTGACGACTCAAAGATATCTTAGTGATATCGTAATAATAATTTAATTTTTATGCAGGATAATGCAAGGCCACATATCGCACGAATTGTTCGAGATTACCTTGCAGACATCGGAATTCGAGTTACGGAGTGGCCAGAGCGAAGCCCTGACCTTAACCCGATTGAGCACATGTGTGACCAGCTCAAAAGAAGGATTCGAGCTAGGATTCCTGATTACACAAGATTTTGTTAATAACCTTATCAAGTCAATGAAAGATCGTGTGGAAGCTGTCATTAGGGCAAGGGGTGGTGACACTTGTTACTAAAATTTATGATTTCTTAAGCTATCGCTTTATTCTATTTTTTAATTCTCTATTTGCTTAAGGAAAATTTTTTGATTTTTGTTAGTTAGATACTTCACTTTAAAGCTCTTAATTCCTAGAACAAGAAGGATACATGTGTAGTTTTGATGTCCTTCTAAAGACTATTAAATTACCTTTTTAAATATAGCTTTTAATTTATTTTAGTACCTAGTAGTATCCTAAAACATTACATCGAAGTCAAAAGTGTGATGTGGCTCGATTTATTTGCACCTAAGTATAGTAGTACTAACCATAATTTTTTAAAGGGCGGTAACTTCTTCCGATAGCCAAAACAAAAACAAAAAATCTTATTCAAAGGACTCAGCACGTTTTGTATGGGAAATGGCTGAAATGTTGTAGTCCTCGACATTCTGAGAATGTTTATGTAAAGTTTCAAGTAACTCGACAAAACAAACTAATTTTCTCCATACAAAGATTTATATCCCATTTTACCGCCTATGGGGTTTAATTTTGAGTACACAGCCTATCTATAAAGCTTTTGCGGATTTTTAAAAAAATTTGCATTTCACAAAAATAACAAAATAATAACATCGGTGATAACAATTTTGAAAACGCTAAATGGCGACCAAATATTCTCAACTGCAAGGAATTCCTATGAAAACGGGATCATATGTTTTCGGGGTCGCTGATTTCGAATCTACTGTCGAAATTTAGAAATTAAACATGGCTTCGTTGAACGAAGAGACGCAGACTGTAATATGCAATAAAGATAAATTACTTATGAAATCTTGGCATGTTTCTGTGTTGTCTACGAAAATATAATATAACTAAATTGGATTAGCATCAAAGGAATACTGAGCAACTACTCTTAATGTATTTGCAGAAATTTCTCTTATTGAATATATTAATCCCTCTCTTCGTGGCTGCCCTTCAACCAACAGTCTGCCCCCTCCGCAAACCGTGCGCAGCACAGTAAATTTAGCACTCAAAGTTGAAGCCAACTAATTATGAGGAAACCGCATAATACCAAAAGTCACAGAGTTCGTCACAACATTTAGACTCCTTTAATTCCGCCGTCATGCATAAAACATACATTCCTTTCCTGCGGCCCCTGTCCCCGGCCTTCCCCTAGTCAACAGGCCACCTACTCTATCCACTTCAATCCGCCATGCACACGTCAAGACCTTGTACCGAATGTCAACGTTTTGCTGCAAACTGTCTTATATTAAAACCACCCGCACATTAACGTCGGTTGTTGGTTTTCGGTTTGTTTGTGCAGAACTCACCCGCTTTTCGTGTACCACTGAGGGGGTGGGTCCTTCATTCATACAGTTGAGCACACCGCCCCGTGTCTATTTCGGCGCGTGTATCTCTTTCGTTCGCTTCCCTGTGGGTGCCGAGCAGCCCCCCCTTTTTCCTGTGCTCGTCCCGACAATCAAATATTAAATTTCTAATTAAATCCTCAACGTCGTGATCCCTTTTTGCCGTTGTTCGCACAACGCGAAATTTCACCCAAAGTAAGAAATTTCACCGTTCTGCTCTTTCGCATCGGGGGATTGGCATGGGGCCGACATGAGGCGCGTATTAGACCCCCACTAGAGCTACACACCCTGCAACAGCATTATCCGGCTTTCTGTGTTTACATTAAGCCCACAATCAAGAAGAACGGAAAAAGGCGAAATTTTGTTTGAAAACGCGAAAATCTCACCCGTCGCCTCCGCCCTCCTCACGCCCCGCCCAGTTATCAGCTTGAGGAACTCACCTCATCAAAAGGAGGAAAGAAAAATTCTTATTAGATTTAGTGCAGAGCTAATGCCACCCAGCCTAGCCGGGGGGATGCCTCCACTGTATCCAGACTGAGTCCTGTCTTGACTGAATCCTCCTGGCATGGCATTAGGCGGTATGACACAAATAAATGCTGCCAGAGCAGATGACAACAACAAGGCCAATTCGGGCACCGAAAATAGTACCGAGAGCCGCTAAGTAATTTGATTCCCTCAGCCGACGCAGAAGTATCTTCTTTTGGCTCCTTGAGAATTTGGCGTCGTCCTTCAAAGATTTTTTTCCTTGTTCATTTGTTTTTTTGCCCATTTTTATGATTATTACGTCTAAGGAATCGTCTCGGGCGGGGCATCCCCGTCTTTCCCTTCGTGTCGTGTAGCAACATCGGTAGTCATCTGGGCACCCCCGTTCGCGCGTCCCAGTGTGCCACGGGAGTTTACATTTCTGCAGATGGCACGATGGTCCAGGGCCCACTATAGACAGCCAGTCAGTCAGTCAGTCAGCCAGTCGGTTCGTCTGACAGCCAAGGATGCGCTCCATCTCCGGACATTTTACTTGATTACAGCCGTATGCTCTTCCCGGATGACGACGACGGCGACGACGGTTGATACTTTAATGAAATGTTGCTCCAGATGGGATAATGAATGTTTTTTAGTATTTTACATTCCGCAGAGCGGGGGAAGACACCACCGAAGATATGCCCGCTGTGGGATTCGGACGAATTACATTTTCATCTACTCGTAACATAGGGTCGTAGTCGCATGGTTGCTGTAGACTTTATGGGGGCGATTATGTAATTCCTATTGGGCACCTCGTCAACTGGCACAATAAAATCCGCGGTTTTTTATAAGTACCGTTATTAAGGTGAGTCATTTCACCTTGGTGGCAAGACACATTCCGTACAATGGCAAAAAACGCCGTCAAACGTGAGTGGGCATGTTCATATACACCACATCTGCTTGGTGTACCTTACATTTGTTCAAGTTTAAATACCTACTTTGACGTCTGTTAGGGTAGGAAAATAGGAAAAATTTTTTTAGGGATGAAGGGGAAGAATAAATCTCAGCAGTCAGAGCATCACAAAAACGAAATAGTCAAAAATACTAAAATTTACGATGTTTACTTTTTAGAAATTGTTGAATAGTTGTTTTTGGGCTTAATCGTAAAAAACAGCAATGATAATTTGGAATAAAAAAGTTGTAAATACTTTCTTCCATACTGTACGGTACGACTAAACTAATTCCTTCGAGAAAGTACAGGGATTTTTTTAATTTTTTATTTAAATTTCCACAACGCAAAATAAGTAGGAAGTATGTGAAAGAAAATTGCATGAAGTAAATGTTATTTTTAAAGAAAATACTTTCATTAAATAAGGACAAGTAAATCTTGCTTAGTACTACATTTCCAATTTTTCATTCAAGGTCTTCGAAAACAACACACATTACATAAATGATGCCAAAACTAAATTTTAGAAATTCATCAAAGTGTTGAGAAATCTTGTCGGTGTGCACTATTGTAAAGGGAGGCAGTCAGTATATCTTTTACAAATGGAACACAAATAACTTCACGTCTGTAATTTAGTTGAAATATTTACCAGGTATATAAGCTTCAATCCACTGTTTTTTTGTCAGAAAAACACATTTTTTTTCATAGAGAGCAAAAACAAATTTATTTAATGCATGGCCCTCGCTAGCTACACATTTTCCCATTTCTCGGGCATTTTTTATACATCATGCCAAAAAAATTACTTCCCTTCCATTTTCGGACGTCTTCGTAACAACCGAAGTGCTGCTCAGCGAGAGCGTGGCTCATCGACGAAAACAGGTGCGACTCGGTAGATGCCAGATCTGGTGACTAAGTTGCATGGGGTAGCACCTCCCAGTTGAGTCTCTCCAAATAGTTTTGACCCATTGTTGACGTGTGCGATGGTGCATTGTCGTGGAGGAAAATCAACTTGTCATGTCTTTGCTGATAATCCGGCCTTTTGCCACGCAGAGCACGGTGCATTTGCATCAAGTTTGAACAGCTCATAGTAGACGATAGCCTTCTGATCCCACCAAACGCAAGCATCGTCTTCCGTTCGAAGCGATTTGGTCTTGGGGAAGATATTGATGGTTGGCCGGGATCAACCCACGATTTTTTGGGTCCAGGATTTTCGAAATATATCCACTCATACACATCGCCAGTCACAATCCGATGCAGAAACGACTTTCTTTTTTGTCTGGCGAGCAAGATTTCACATGTGCTTACATCTACCTATCGGTCAATTAATGAGGCACCCATTTTGCAAACCTTTGAACATTTCCCATGGTACGTAGGAGCATGGAAATGGCTGGTTGAGTAACACCCAATTGCTCGGCAAGCATTTGTTGCGATCCGGTATCATCTTCGTCTAAAGGAGCTTGTAATTGATGGTCCTCAACCTTTCTGGGCCGATTTTCACGCTTCTTGTCGCTCAGGTCAAAATTGCTGTCTTTGAACCGACGAAATCAATCACTGCCCGTTGTTTCCGATAAAACATTGTCACACATAGGCCTCCACATGCATTCGATGCGATTCGGCAATCGATTTCTTCAAATTGAAGCAGAAAAGCAGAACTTTCCGCGTATAATCTTTTTCTGGCAAAATTTAGAAATGATTACTTAAGGAAAAATATATATTGTTGTGTGAAATTGCTGAATATGTGCACTAATTAATGTTGACCAATGTCAAACTTATAAAAAAAAGTATGGCGTGCTTAATAAGCTTACTAACGCCATCAATAAAACAAGCGGATTTAAGCTTATACACGTGGTACTTTTATAAGATGGCATTTGTAGATATGTTTAATTACATATTATTTTTCGAACACCAGCTCGAGAGTTTATTAAGATCACCATGTAATGTAAGGCAATTTACACTGAAACTAATTTTGAGGTATTGTTTAAGGTCATTACCGCAAATTAAACATTAAAGAAAAGTAGAAAGATTAAAGGTCCCATACGACTACCTTGTGGGAGCCCTTAAGACACTTAAATTTCTATTGTTAAAAGGCTATCTATTCTTAAATATGCAGAAACACAATTAAGAAGCGACAAGTAAAATCGTAGATTTTTCAATTTTTGTGTAAGTATTGTTATATCGACCTTATCGAAAGTTTTGGAAAAATCGATGTAAATTGTATCAACTGCACCATCATCTGCATATCTGTCAGATATGAATCCATATTTCTCAGACACTATGAGCAGCTTTACCAACAAACTAATTTTAGTGTTTTAGGTCTTATGGCCAAAGCCTTTTACCAATTTAAGTAAATTATATCGGAAATTTAAAAAAATACTTTGACTATCATTGAGAAAAAATCTGCGTTGGCCGATTTGTATTCTTGTTAGAAATCTACATTGCATGGGAATTTAAAATCAATTACCTCAATGGTTATTAAGTTACCATGCCAATCGTCTTGAAAAAAAACGTGTGGTGGCATTAAAATTTCTACAACTTCGTGAATTTTGCGAATTTCGATTATGGCTCTGAATGACAATGTTCGTAAAGAACTGAATCTATGAAATTATGCAAAAACGAAAATGTGTTTTGAAAATTTAAAAAAAAGAGATGAAAACGATACCCGTTCAAACTCCCTACCAACATATTTCAATCAGAGACATCCTTCATTGTTGGATCTTTTCTCGTGCTAATGTTAATAGGATTCTGTTTTAAAATTAGCTTTTGTCTCGTAGCTTTCTGGACCATGTCATCCTTTTCATGACATATGGTGTCCAACTTGAGGAAACGATTAATGTCAAACATTACTGCGACTTCAAAAATATCGGTGTTCCGTTGTTATTTAACTTCAACGTTGCAATGGTCCACGGGATGACATATTATCGGTTTGTTATCTCGATGGTAAAGTGGAGAAATTGACTAATTGGAATTATCTTTTTGAAAAATATATACAACAGACAACATACCATATATGTAGGTAACCACTCTCGAAGAACCAAAACGGTCATGGAGCTTTTCATTTTTGGCCTCTGAAGTAAACTTTTGGCCTCTGATCGCACGTACACACAAGCAGTTCTTGCTATTCGTGCGATATCAGAATATTTCAGAGCATCAAGCTTGTGCATAGGCAAAAAGAGCTTTACGAAAACCGTGGCCCATTTCATTGTTCTAAGTGGAAATCTACATGATTAGATTATCTTCGCCTCAGATCTCCATGTTTCTTCTTGATGTTCTTAACTCGTCTCTCATGAGGTCCTGGTTTCCTATTAATTGGAAGATAGCCAATAAAATAAAAACTGCTATCGTCTTTTCAATCTGGCTCCCGTACCGATCACAGTTGTGGAACTGGACTGCTGAAGATTTCTTCTGACCTTCATCATACTCTGGATCAGGTTAATATTCTTATTTTAGTACTACTTGAGCGTCGATCATGGGCTTCTTTAAGGAAACTGCGTTATGACATTCATTTTTGGGACACGGCTGTTAGGATGTTGGGCAACTTCCTCAAAAATCACTTTCAGCTGGTGAACGACTCCCTCTGGTATTCTGGACAGGAATTTTCTGGCGGGTTACTTTTCTTGAGATGTGAACGCTTTTTTCTTATTCAAGTTGAATCGAACTGGAGAGTCGTAATATATTTTTGAACAGATCCGGTTCGTAAAATCGGCTCGAGAACGGGAATTTGTGGTACCTCGTTTCGGATCGGCTATATACATACATATTTGAGGCATGGTATCTTGTTTGCGGAACGGATTGGCGTGTAGCGCCCGTTGTGGTGCGTCCACCGGCAAATTCAGGCCTCGACTTCTTGATCATGGAGACTGGTAGATAGGATTGGCTGGTTTCACGAAGTTAGTGGGACTATATGTGATTTGAATGATTCATTGGATTTTTAGATGTCGATAGAATAATTAAAATAAATCATGTAACAGTCAGATAGTTAGTTAGTTATCCACTTATCTAATTGTACAATCATAAAAAAGATATTTTTCTTATGTACAAATATATCAATAAATGAATCTGAATCTGTTCAGAGCAAATTTGTCATGTTACAGTATAGGGGACTCTATACAAATTTTAACACTGCAGCAAAATCGGTGCTGAATAATATTTCAGCTTATACATATGTACATATACAGTGGTTAGCCTATTTTATATGACATGTCCGCATCTAAGCACCAAACTTGAATTATTCCTAAATGTGCTCTCTATAAATTTGTTACGTCCTGAATGTCCAAGTCTTCCCCTAACACATTTTTGTATAATTTCTCAATATCGTACGTATGAAACCAAATGTCTCTTTGCTGCTGACTAGTTTTTAGACATACAACAACTGAATAGAACGAAATTTCTTTCAACAAGGACTGTTCAATCAAGAAGTGGGAAAACGCAATCTCGACATTTTTTTATCGAACCCTACAGCAACATTTTTATATTTCACTAAAGAAAAATCGTGACCCGACGTCATCAGCTCGAGGGACTGTCACAAAAATAAGAGAAATAAGGGGTACGTTACGTACTTCTTGAAACCATCAACAGGACAAATAAATTTTACACGTTTTCAATGCACGAGTTGCATCACATGCGTGCTTTCACCTTTTGTTCACCTCATCATGCCACCCTTGACGGCTTCAACGAACAAGAAATAAAAAAAGACGCAAAATTATGTGCCTGACATGGCCAACATTCCCGGAGGGATGGAGCGAGCTCATTGAAAAATTCTTGGCGAAAATGTCATATCCACTGGGAAATGTCCTCCTTTGTATTTTTTATATTTAATATGTCCCGCGAACCCCGGATGGACCGCAAACGCTGCTGCTGCTGCTGCTGCTGCTACTTCTCTCGCCGAGCCCCCATGCATACGAAAGTAGACGGCACGAGTGCATGTGTGCGATGAGACCACAGAAAGAACCACTTCAAGCCGTTGAAGCGATTATCAAAATTGAAAAGTCCTCACATGTCCTCTTAATCAACTCTGAAGTGGTCTTGTGACCCTCGTCATATGGACGACATGTACATTCACGGACGATGAGGTGCCGTCCTAAAGTAAAGATCTCGTTCTTTTCCTTGTTTTTCGCTCCCCCTGTCACGGTGTGTGTGTGTATGTATGTGTACTCATGTATGCCCCTAAAAACCGGACAGCGGGGGGAGGAAGGGATAACAATAGGAAAGACTACACAAGGTCCCTTCCTTCCTTCTGTCCTTCTTTAGATTTAGAATTGGATTTCTATGGATAGTATGTCTAGGGAGAGCCGGGGAGTCGTCGTAATCCTCTCTTTATACACTTGAAATGGACAGAATCCTTTTTCCATCAACATATTTTTGTTCCACCCCCGCAGCCCCGCCCGACGCATTTCCACAGCAACCCCATTATATGGTCGGGAGCTGCTGCTGTACCTACTCCTTCGTTTGCATTGATGGACGTAGGGAAAATGAAGGTGTCTCGGCTGAGTTCGATAACTAGACAGCGGCTCCTTCTTTGCTTAACAACAAGAAACATTTGTACAGAATTTGTGAGTGGAAAGTTTTTGTCGGGCGTGGGACCATTTTTAAATGCTGCGACTTTAAAGAGGGTGGGAGTGGATGTGGAGGTGGGACTTTTCCGCCCACCATTTATTTTCAGTTACACGCTCTCCTAAATCCCTGGCCGGCGAACACCTGCTTGGCTGGAGCTGGTTCCCGTACGCTGAGTGCGGGTTAAGGAATCGGAAAATCCCCATCATCAAATTACGTCGCATCAAACGAATCGGATAATTCACGGCAATTTAACGGTTAAAACTTTTTACCGTTTAGATTCATCGTCCGTTTTCTCGACAAGACGAAGGCGAAGACGATACCGAAGACGAGCCGCGACCCCCAGAGGACCTGTACGACTGGGGCTGATCTGAGTATCATCGCATGGCCCACTGAAGTGCTCGAATCCGTTTACCAAGGGTTTGGCTGCTTCGTGCATGACATAAAAATCCCATGACATTAGGACATTTATCCTCTGATCTTCAAAGAGGCGAGTTCCTTTGGGAATTTTTCATTTTCGTTCGGCGCCCAACTCCGCCCCCCCCTTAAAACGGCCGTACGCTGTTTTATTTAAGGACATTGCCAAAGTTGCGGGAATAACAAGAAGGCAAAGGGAGCCACGGGAATGCTTAAGTTTTCCGTCTCAGCCACAAAAGTTGGGCTCCTGTCCTGAATTTCGGTTGGATTCCTTTCCCGCCGACGAAGACCATGTCGGTCGTATCGTTGACAGTGGGTGATACTTGTGACTTGTGAATTATCCCCCCTTGTAGCCCCACACTCAACGTTCTCATCGGGCTCATCCCAGTGGCGAAGGACAGAGCCACACGCTAAGAAATACGTATCCAATTTGACATTGAGCGTCGAAAAGCGTTTCCAAACAATTTCCCCCAAAAGTGGCTGAGGAGCTACCGAATGTGACTTCGGTGCTTCGGTGTAATCAAGAAAGAGTTCCTCTTCGAGTTTTACCCGGGAATTTCTTATATATATTCCTGTTGTCCCTCGGTTTTGTCCCTCTGGAGTTCAGACTCAGGCAAGCCACTTTGCAGGAGTCTCCCCTTTAATGTGAGGTATCATCTTCGCGACAATGGTGTTTAGTGAGTCGTGCGGTGGCAGCCAATCCACTAGAACTAGGGCTCCGAACACGGTATGAGCTTCAGGAGCTCCCCTTGAACGGATATCATTCTCTGCTTTCAATACAATACTGGACCATTTGGCACTTTGTCAAAAGTGCCCGATTTCAAGGGGAATACTAGCAAATCAAAATAAAAAATTAAACAGAACAATAAACGTGAAATTTAGAAGTTTGCAAATTAGTATTTGAACCGAATCGTATGGAAATTCGGTTCGAAAAGCAAACTGAATAGTTGATTAGTCGAAGTAGAAGGAATAATTTGAACTACTCAGATTATACGCAATTGCATTACTCGAAGTTGCAAATGTGAATTAATTTTAATTCTTTCAATTCAGTAATCCCTATTTATTCCCATTAGCCTTAGGGCACCCTTTTCACATATTTCAAAATAAACAAAAATTATTTTAAAATCGAATTCTATTTTTGGTCTTAGCCAAAACTTTTTCTACTGTTTAATTTGAGCCGGTTAAATATTTTTTATTTGAAATTTGATATAAATTATTTGATTAACTTGAATAATTTGAAATTGGATGGACCTAGTTCCAACTTTTTCGAATTATTCGAAGTCTTTCGAGTTAAATTAATTCCTGGCATTCCAATGGGAGACCTATGAAAAATCTTTCATGCAATAAACTGACTAAATCTTATTTGCCTGATCAACGTATTGCATCATTTCGAATCTTCGTTCCTGACGATGTATTAACTTCAATAAGCTCTAAGGACTTCTGGCCAGAAGAAATTATATTCCATTCGTTTGCGCAACGGTCGAATCGTTGGAGTGGACATTTTTCCGCCGATAGGGAGCTTTCCGGCTTTTGCTTAATGACTAATGATAATTGTAACTCTTCTAACTCTCATACTGATTCTTCTGATGTGTATTGTAGATTCAATGTTATCTATCAAAATGTTCGTGGTTTGAGGACCACCAAATTGTCCGATCTATTGACATCAGTTTTATATGATAACTCTGACTTCTTCTGTCTTTGCGAGGCATGGCTCAAATCGTCTTTAGCCAATGAGGGGATTTGCCTCCCTTCCTAGGGTGGTTTTATTATTGAAATAAAGTCTTATCTATTTCCTGTATCTGTTGTGTGTGTGAGATATTCACTCAATTTTTATTTCATTTGAAAGAATATTTTATGGCATTAAGTATGGAATATAACGTCGTTCAAATGTCCGCCACGGCTTTGCTTGTTCTCACGTCTTCGGATGTTGTCCAAAATGTCGTCAAAAACGGCGAGCGCTACAGATCGATGATAAGCTACTTCTTGCGGCCTAAACTGTATGATATGGATACCGAAGACATGTGGTTCCAACAGGACGGCGCTACGTGCCACACAGCACAAGTAATGATGAACATTCTGCACGAGCGATTTGAGGGCGACGTGGACAGGCTACCGATCGTGCGATTTAACGCCTTTAGACTTCTTCCTTTGGGGCTATCTTAAATCGCAGGTCTACGCAAATAAACCCCAAACAATTGATGTCTCAAAGAAAATATAACGAACGCCATCCAGCAAATGCAACCAGATTGATGTGAAAATTATCGAAAATCGGACCTCTCGAATACGTGTCGCCCAGCAAAGCCGCGGCGGACATATGAACGTCGTTATATTCCATACTTAATGCCATAAAAATAAAAGTCCAGCGTCCTTATTGAAAGACCCTGTACTTCCACTTATAATGAATTTGGAATGATAATACACAACTGGCTCCAATTTTAAAGTCAAATAGACTAAGTTGTAAAAAATTTGTATGCAGAGAAATTATTTGCCCACAACAAACCTCACCAGACGGGTTTTAATTCGGAAGGCAGTCAAATTTACCCAGCCGATTTTCTCCGAATCATTTTTCCCCTTTTAATTTCCCCGAAACCCCTTTTTTTCCCAGAGGTTAAATTTGCCCCGGTCATTTCCTTTTCTGTTTCTGGCTAATAGACTGAAACGTTCCTTTTGCAAATTATTTTACACACTATTTAATATACTGTACAAAATGTTTTATAGACTGAAATGCAACAGGAAAAAATGACCGGGGGAAAATCGCCATGGTGGACTTTGCACCCAATCTTTTCATTCCGAGTTTTCTCGGTCGAATAGATAACAGATTGTTGCAATTGATAACTTCCGTAATTTTTATTTACTTACCTACCGACTTGAGTACCGTTTTTGTTCAGTTTCAAATTTCGCGACTATCCAGTCCATAAAACGATTCGATTTCGCCGACGAGATTCAAACGCTTCTACTCAACTTCCTCTGTGATTTGAATTTAACCGTTATACCACCCAGTCAGGCTCCTCTCAGCTCTCAGTCAGTCAATCCAGTAAACGGTTGGAGTTGTGTGCGTGCAAATTGCTTATCACTCAGCGCCGGGAATTAATTTATTTTAATAAATTGTGTGGGTGAAAAGGTGCATAAAGTGTAAAAATCGCAATACAACGTTTTGTTTTTCATGAATTCCGTGTGCAGAGCAGCTGCGACGACGCACGGTGTGAATCGCGAAAATTAAGAAAATATCATCGGCGTCGGATGGAAGTTTGGTAAGTCGTCCTATGCTTAAGGGGATTTGACTTTTAATTCGAACTTGTTACAAACAGTATGAGAATGAAACGGTCTTCCTCTTTGTCGCACGTTAAGTGCCGACTTCGAACCTCTGCCTGATGCCTCAGCAGTACGTTTCTACTCGAAATGGTATGGCGGTTTGGGTGCCAAGTTTGATGTTCGCTTATCGTTCGTTTATCGTACAAATAAGCTAGTCGGCTAATCTCCTCTATAAAATGTTCTTCATTCATCGCATGTCACTAAATTAAAAGGTTATGTGTCCCATCGTTCCGACAAATGTTAGAAGTTGCTCAACTCGTCGCTCCGATCCACTCCGTTCCGTTCATTGTAGGCAATTACACAACATGAGATAACTTTAAATTTGACAGATTTCCGCAACGGAACGAATCGGATGCTATATGTACTCGGGCCTTAATTCGTCAGGCAAAATACTGTTAAACGGTACCCTCAACTCCTATGAGATTCCGGCCATTCGCGTCCTTGTATTATCAGAGTAATACAATTTTCGGTATCCTTAGCACTGCGCTCATATCAATGTCATCTTGTGTGCCGGCGATCTCTCCTTTATATGTATGTGTGATTCAACCACAGGACTATGCCCCATAGTAGGCTGCAATAAAAAAAACCTGTGCCTCCTAATAACTGCCGTTGGTCTGACATGACCACTCCCATTTAGCCTGTAAAGGCATTACACTTTTAGAGCCTGATGGCTGACTGATTCCTCAACAAAATCCATCTTAAGTGGAACGAATGCTGTTAAGGATTTTCCGCTGGTCGTCCCACCACTTACTTCTGGTTTGCGAAAAAAGAAGCAACTTTGCCTTGCCCACTGGAGAAGGGCCCCGCTGCTGCTATTCCTCCTACTTGAGGAAATTGTTGTTCGTTAGGCTTAGGCCCGGTCGACTCCTTCGCTCGTCTTCCGATCCTCAGCGTTCTTTATGTTTCAGTTTTTCTCCAGCCTTTTGGTAGCTTCTTGTCCTGCTGGATTAGTGTCCACCGAGAGAATACTAAAAGTATATTTACAATTGGGGCAGCGGATGTTTAACAGCGGACAGACAGGATACACAAAATGAAAGGATTTCCCAAGGAAGGTTACGTGACAGCAACGGGGCCCTTCGAATCCTCCAGCTTGTTTCTGCCTAAGGTACGAAGGGTATTGTTATCAGGGGGAAATGGCTGCGTTTGCTTTATTAATTGCCGTGTAAGCTGGAAAGTATTATATATGTTATCTTCCGCATACATATCTTTCCCCAAATTAAATATACACGCCCGTACTGAGCTGTGGGGAAAGGGTTCAATACCCTCCTCTCCACGCAGCCCCGAAGCTCGTTTATAATTTCTGAGCAAACACATGCCTGTTTGCTCTTCTACTTCCCGTAAACGTGTACACCTCCTCCGCAATCGCTGCTTTTGGCCTGGATTTACAAAATTCCCGGCCAGATAAGGCAACTCAAACGGATCCCCAGCCCGCCCTTATGGCTCTGGTAAACAAAATATTTTGTTTTCCGCAATATTAAGAAGTCACTTCACAAGACCCGTTCACATATCCCGATCGACACACGAGTCGCGATTACCGCCTGTTATCTTCAAAGGCTGAGCAAACAGTCACCGTCTTCCCATGGAGATTTCCAAAAGAAAGTACACCTAAAGTCATATCATCTGTTGCGTGCCAGTTGCCACGGTGAGAGAGTAAATATCGCGTTGCCTTTTAATTATTGCGTCCCTCGTTGAAGCATACACCATTCGATTTTGATTTCTCTTCCACCTTTTATTCACTTTGATTTTAAAGCCCAGAAATTTTCAGCAAGCTTATTATACACGACTTTAAAATACCCATCAAAGATTTCCCTAATATGGTCTTAAGTAAGACACAAAAAATGTGCAAGTGTATGGTGTATGTATGGTGAGAATGATTATAGGACGTTTTTTCCATTCCATGTTTATTTTTTGCCATGGACAGTGTTTCCTTTAATTCATTGACTGCTTTTTCAGTAGCGAAGACAATTTATTTTCTGCAGTGGACCACAGTTGTCGCAGTGTTCCGTAAATTTTATGTATGATAATTTAATTTGATATGAACCTGGTCCTAACATTGGAAACCTCTATTAGTAATAGTATCACACCCAAATTGCGAATCGTATCCACATATGACAAATGTATATCGCCTATCTAGGTAAATAGGATGAAGAGACTATTGAGTCTATTGACCGATGACAGAAGGAAATGCCATGGCATTTTCATGGGTTTAGTTTCGAGGGCATTTCTGAGCGACAATTTGTGAATTTCTTCCAAGTCATCATTTATTCTGACAGCACAATCCTCTATAAGAACAATAGGGCGATTAAGATAAATTTTGTACATCGCTAGCGTAGATTTGGACACGCCCATCACTTGTTACTTGGTGGATATCATTGATTTACATGCTAAAAAATAGGGGACCAAGAATAGATCCCAGAGGAACTCCACTGTAATAAATAAAATAAGGGCACAGCCGACTTTAAGAGGGTGCTTTTTTCCTCTCAATTTGGTTTGGAAGACCTAATTTAAATAATTTTTGAGCTATCTGCGTAAATGATACCTCAAAAGAAAGAGCACTAACCAATCATGTTTTCAAAACGGTTTGAACAAAAAAAGCACGATCAGTTTTTTAAAAACAAGAGCCGTAAAAAAACGGTTTTTTATATCTTTGAAAGTTTTTGTGAACTTTAAATGTGTGTACAAAAATGTCTGGTAATACAGATGCTTATAACATGTTTTGTTAGACTGCATACACATTAACTTAATTACATAAAATAAAAAGGAATTCACTTATCATTCAAACTGGCCATTATAAACAATTGACTATAAAATTGTGGGAATTTTCACCAAAAACCATGAAAATCAGGTAAAAAAAATTTTCAGACTTTGCCTAAGACAACAAAGGCTCCAATGGTCCTATATGGTTCATGCTAGCTTCGCCTTAAAGCTTTTCACCCATCGCCCAGACACCCTGTATAACATTAAAGTTATACGCGTTTAGAGGTAAGCCGTTTTTCTTGGCCCAATCTTTGTTGATACAGTATCTCCGAGTAAAAGTAAAAGTTCAGCCTAGGGACATATAGTACATCCCCTCAGGCTGTAAAGAACTGAATTATTTAAACCAGGAGACCTGGTGGAACATTTCGCTCATATCCTAGAAGATACTCGATTAGAGCAGATGCCCAAAATATCCGACCTAAGCACAAACAAACTGGATTTCGTAACACCACAGAACGTGGTACTCAAAATCCGTCAAGAATGGCAAGACAGTGAAATATCCCCACCCAAGAGATCGATGGTTTGGTACACCAACGGATCAAAAACCCATCAAGGTGTAGGGATCGGGGCGTATGGCCCAAAGTGCCGCATTTCAAAGGCACTAGGTAAAACCCCTAGAATATTTCAAGCCGAAATACTAGCCATACTAGAATGTATCAATACCTGTATCAACAGAACTATAAGAGGTTCTACTATATTTATACTTTCAGATAGTCAAGCTGCACTAAAAGCACTTAAGTTCTTCAGTGTAGATTAAAATCTAGTTTAGGAATGCCTGGAATCCCTGAGGCAAATAGTAACTAAGTTACACTCATGTGGATCCCAGGCCACGAAGGCTATACATACAGGCAATGAAGTAGTTGATGGTCTGGCAAAATAAGCGGCGGAATCTCTCCTTGTTGATTGGTCCGGAATCCTTCTGTATGGCATTTCTAAATTCCACCTGAAAGGGGCTATAAAAAATTGGAGAAGAGTAATCAAATCTGGTACTTGGTACTAACTTACATGGCTGCACCACATGACAAGGGCCTCCGTTTAAATAAACAAGAGTTCAGAACAATTACTGGGCTCTTCACCGGATATTGTTCCTTAAGGTATCACCTTAAAAAGATTAGGAAAGCTGATTTTTACACCTACTGCTACTCTGCGAAAGTGTACAGCCCCAGCAACGCTCCAACTAACACAGTTAGAAGAAGCCTTTCCAACACCGGAACAGGTTTGGAACACAACTCCTAGGAAAATCCTAGACTTCTTCAAGAAGCTAGACCTGTGTTGAAATATGGATGGGGATTAATTAAAGATCCAAATGGTCGCGGTGATCAGGAGGTCTTGAGCCTGAACGCCCCCTTTCATACTAACCTAAACTTACATATTAAACGAGCATTTACGGATCACTGATGAGAAGTCGTTGATAAAAATTTAAAAAAGAAGGAGTTTCAAACTAGAACCTTGAGGCACACCACTGGAAACCGGGAAAAATTGGGAGAAACTGTTATTTGCGGAGATTTTCTGCTGTCGATGGCAAATATATGACCAAAAATGTTTCAAGCAGCGACAGACAAATTAAACTGAGTGTACAGTTTGCTGAAAAGAATTACATAACAAACTTTATCAAAGGCCTATTAAGGGGTAAAATTAGCTATACCAGCCAATTTGGAACATGTTGTTTTGAGAAAAACGAGTTTAAAGTTGTTGGTCTCCTCGCCATGTTACTTTGTGTGTAACTCAAGTTAACCCAAGTGGTTTTTGAGTATTGGGCTTATGGTATCTCGTTGTTGCTTCTCTAAACTCCCATTAGCATCCAAATCTCAAATTGGTTTTTTCAGACACTATGGAGTGGTGTTATTCCAAAACTACTACTACCAACCTTAAAATTACATCAATACCAACGGCAACACTACCCTTCTCCGGATTCCACTCAATTATTCCGCTAAATTGCTGAATGCTCACACCAGAATATTTCTACTCCATTATTCCACAGCTCCTACTTAAAATGTCCCTGGGCGTAGGGAAATTCGTTTGCGTAAAATTATGCAGCCATCCGAACACTGCCACATTATAAAAAGCCAATAAGGGAAACTTCCATCCTATCGAAGAGGAGGATAAATGTTTTCGAGTAAAACTTTTTAGCCGAGATTATTTCAGATAAGCGGAACTCCCCGCCGCAATTTTCTCACCTTTTGGGTGGCAGAAGAAGAAGTTTCACTTCCCTATCAAAGTTGTCCGCAAGAAACATCAAATTGCTTTAAAACAAGATTACAGTTACTGCGACAAAGTATCGTTTAAAACTCGAGGGTCCCATAAACCGAAATCCCATCAAATTTCGGTCATGCCCAAAAACTTATCCACTGGCTCAGGCTGCTGCAGGAGTGCGACATCCGCTAAAGGACTACTCTCCTAAAGGAACGAAAATTCCCTTCCTGCTGTGTATATAGTAAACTTATCTGTGAGTGATCCCTCGCATACACCTCATGTTCCCGCCTCGTCCCTGTTCCAGAATGTGGCAGAATTTGTCGCCGGAGGCCTCATGATTTCCTGCGACGGACACTGCCGAATCGACTTTATGCTAAACACCGAGATTTCACTAAATCTTATTACTTTCGAATATTCCCAGGTCTGCGTTGCGACACCACCAAATCAACCAGCCACCTCAGCTGGTGCTCCTCCGGCAGCAGAGGCCCCATTCTCGGCGAAATAAAAAACAAAAAGTAAAAGAGCCCCTAGGAGTGGGTGGATTGAGCCAAATCCCGCCCTGCTCCAAAAAATTTTTCATGTGCTGCCATATTGCGACAGGGGGGATATAAAATTTTCGTCAGATGCATTAAACTACCTCTAACGCCCGCCGCACCTTACACACAGCCCGGGCGTGCCGAGTGAGTGTAAACAAAACCTGGAGTTTGCCAAGGACCCTCCTTCGGAGACGGACACAGAATACCTCATGCGATATAAAGAGGACTTAGGATGAAAAAGGAGCTGATGACGATATAAAACGTGATCCTTGCAAATTTTTGGGATGCGTCCAGTTGTCTTATGTCAGGATAAATGTAGGCTCTGCCTCAACTATGCTATAAAATGGGAGGATTTCAGGGGGCTTAGTTGTATTGTAGAATCTCTCCCATCTTGCTGCTACCATAAACCGACCGGTGCGGGGAGATAAGTGTGCGTCGGAGGAGATGTTTCTCTAGCAAGGACCTCGTCAGACAAAATCTCTTCTCTGTTTATACAATCAGAGGAAGTTGACTTAAGGTGAAATGAAATTTACGGGGTTCGGGGTCTGTCCAACGGGGACGGGATGCAGTGATTTTATGAAATTTCCTCACAAGAAGATGGATGTGCTTAAGTATGTCCTTTGAGAATTACGAACAACCGTCGAGACAAATTTTCGTTCTGAAAGCAAAATTTCATTAAAACTAAAAAGGTAATGAACTTACGGCCGTCTACGTCACGATGCGCTCAGTGGGGCTCACTCGCAGGTGAAAAGGGCTCGATTCCTGTTATTTTCTCCACCCACCGCATACATTCTGGCAATTCACTCAATTCTATTGTTTGAGATTGGCCGGATGGACCCCTGCACCTCCCCAAAATTTTCATTTTTCCTCTCCCATTAGACCTGACTGAGGTGAATAATAAAACAGTAGGTGGAGCCCGTATCCACACACGGGAGCACCTCCAACTGTCGTGTGCATTTTAAGGGGCTGCCTAACTCAGCTCAGAGTTTAATTGAATACGTTTTAAATTTTAATGGGATCACCTCCTCTGGCGGAGATTAACTATTATATCCGCACACATGAAGCCCTTTCAAGTGTGCCGTGCCATGCGCCCGTTCTGTGGAGCGGCCGTGATACGGTCGGAATTGCTATCAGCCAAATATTGATAAAAGTTTTTCAAAGACACTGGAAATTGCCTGATCTCGACCGAGAAAAGGATGTTCCCTTGATGCACCTCCCCGGGTATACATCCCTATAATTACACCTGTGCGGCACGGTTTAAGTGCACCTCCACCGCCCGCTCGTTCAGTGAGCCCAGAACGGAGAGGAGCACCTGAAAATATGCTAAAACATGTCTATGCAAATTTTCAGATTAACAAACGCATCACCCATAGCCAGCATAGCATATTTGGCGTGGGCTCGGGTACATATGCACGTACATTTTCGCTTAATGAAAAGTTTTCGGTTTCGGGACATAGAGTCGGGGATAGACGTGCCGATGAGGTGTGGGCTAATGGGATAGGTGAACGGCTGGCCGGGTATACGCAGACCCACCTGACGGGCGGGAGAATGTATAGAACTAGAATTTCGGTGCTCTGCAGTCTCCGCCAGCAGACCGTCTAATGCTTGAGTAAACTACACCCAAGTAGTTCGGCTCCGTCGTCCGGATGCTGTTACTTTGGATAAGTGATTTTCGGCTGACAGAGTACCTATACTGCAGTTACCCACTGGAGCAGGGGCCCCCAGAGGGCCGGCGGTGGTGAAAAACAAGACAGCATTCAGTCGTTGAAGGGCTATGTAACATAATAGCGACCTAAATGAGTTGACTGTGTATGGGGGAGAGGTTTCGGTGGATGTTTCTTTTATAGGTGGGACATTGGGGGAGAGGTTAAATAACGTCTACGTCGGAACATGCTGATGAATATTATAACAAAGACTAGACTTTCAAATGACCATGCAGCAGACAGCTGGTGCACATGAAAGCGCCTTGTTTGAAAAAGCCACTCTGCGAAAGCAGTGCATGTTAATTCCATGAATTTTTTGTCATCTGGCAGCTCTTACCAAAAGTTGTTTGCAATATTTCAACATTTTTAAAAACTGTTGGAAAGAATAAGTTTACACATGCAAAGAACGAAAAAATAAGTTAGTAGGACTCGATCGACGAAACTTGGACGAATACATTCCAAAGCTCTCAAAGCCCCTTAAAAGTGGGATAATGTAAAAGTGCTTATTTTATTAATTTTGCACACTAGAAAGGCGATACCGGGTTTTAGATCTTGTCGTCTAGAAGCGGTTGTTGTTCTAACCGGAATTTTATGCAGGTTTTAATTTGGTGACATTTCGACAGTTTTTTTCTTTGAAATAATTTTTTTTCTTAGATCTAGGCGACCGCTTGGGTGTCAAATTAAAGGGTTTGACGTTATTAACCTAAGAATTAAAACAGCATCAAAATCAAGTCTGAAATGGACATTTTAAAGGAACAAAATGTATAGAACAAACGACACACTGTACCCAAAATAGATTCTGCGTGGTTGTTGAACTTTCGTCTATCTTAAGAAAAAACGTATGTATGCCTTTTGGAGTTATTTACATACAGACATCAGCTACAACTAGATTACTCTTCCGTATAGGATGTAAATAATTCCACAGGGTAACGTAATCTTCAAAATGATATCTCAATCATTAATTTGGCTGAATTCTTGATATTCTTTCTTCAACTTATATTGGTAGCCCACTAAATATGTTTCAAAACAGTAAAGAAGGTGGAACAAAAATCACATCTGACAAAGGCAGACTTACTTTTTAAATGTTTTCGAATTAAACATAGTAGCTGACCGATACTGTTCGAAATATTCGCAAGGGCACGATTCTTATATCCTTGGCCCCAATTTTTCGAAACGTTTTGCTGTGCTAATTAACTCCACCAGTAGTTTGTAAAAGGAAAATTAGCTCCACCGGCAGTTTGTAAAAGGGACATTATAGTAAATAATATAATAGAATTTTCCTAAAAGTTACGAACGTTAGGTGGCTCGCGAATTGCCTTATATCTCGAAAACGGGTCGAGACAGAATTTGTTCATTATTTTTCCGTTTATTAGTACAGCCAAATGTTTCGAACCCCGTTCCCAAGAAGAGGGGCCAAGGATATAAGAATTTCCCCTTCGCAAGGCTCAGCTTGTTTTTTTTAAATGCCGTAGCCGATATTTCGATATTAGATTTCTATCAAAAATCGATTATCAAACTGGAACTAGATGAACATCATGTTTTGTATAATGATCACAGCTTTGTTCTCTTCAATGTATGGTTGTTTGTTATAAAAAAGGTGGACAAAAGAACGTAGCTGATGATTTTTGAACACTTACGAAGATTTTTAAAATGTCTTGAATAGCAATATGCTTCACTCGGTTATAAGCTTTAAGGGGGCCGATACATTGAAAGTGAGTTTTTTTAAAGAATTTTTTTGATAGGGAAGGAATAAGCGGATCGAGTTAATTTTTTTATTAGTTTACCACAAGAGCTTGTACATTATAAAACATTTTTTTTCGAGTGCCGGCGTTTCAAAATGGCGGCGAAGCCCGTGACGCAACAGCCCCCTCATATTTCAGTCGCTGCGTTCTCGCGGCGGTAATATTGGTCTGAAACAAAGGAGGAAGAAGAAATTGATAAAAAACAGTTGTGGCTTCAATGTGAACCTAACTTTAAGACAAAAAAATTTTTTTTCCCCAAATGCGACTTGAATGAAAATTTTGCTTGTTTTTTTGGCTGAATTCGCAACCTCTACGGTCGGGGATTCGCGAAATCGGCTATAAATTTAGGTTCATCCAGTAGACAAGGGTCTTTTGAAGCTACGGTAAAATTTTCAGCGTAATTGAACCTTTCTTAATAAAGTTATCGTGCAGCGAGTAGTCGAAAATGTCGTTTCGAGGAATTTGAGTTCAAAGTTTGGGGAAGTGAAAAGACGAATTCTCTACTTACATTTTAGTCGGCTATTCCTGCACCGTAGAGTTGTTCTTCCTCTTGTGCACGCAGCTGATTTACGGCAAAAGTTTTTTCTTTCCGAGCCGTTCTTGCTTCTTTTGAATCGAGAAATGTGTGCCGGTCTGCGCTCGTTACTCGAGAATAATTCGAAATATTTGTCTTCGATTAGAACAATAGCTGAGGAATTTGGGAATAATAGACGAAAAGCTAAGAGCGGGGCGGTCTGGAGCCGGGGCGATGGACAGCTTCTCACCCGCGCTACTTGACATCGCCGCTTCTATGTGAGATTCCATGAGACCGGATTGAGATATCAGGAAACGCTCTTAGACACACGTTCTCAACACCTTATAGAATATATTCCCGACGAAAAAAAAAAAAAATTTTTTTTTTATTTTACATGTATCGGTTTCTATGTGAGATTCCATGAGACCGGATTGAGATATCGGGAAACGCTCTTAGACACACGTTCTCAACACCTTATAGAATATATTCCCGACGAAAAAAAAAATAAAAATTTTTTTTGATTTTACATGTATCGGCTTCTATGTGAGATTCCATGAGACCGGATTGAGATATCGGGAAACGCTCTTTAGACACACGTTCTCAACACCTTATAGAATATATTCCCGACGAAAAAAAAAAAAAAAAATTTTTTTGCTTTTACATGTATCGGCCCCCTTAAGGGGTTATTCTCATGTGACCACTTCGAAAAATCGATTTTTTTTTCTTTATATTTCGATAGTAAAACCTATTGGGAATATGCTGTGAAAAATTCAGACCGAAATTCCTAGTATTAAATAAGTTACAACTCATAGTCACCGCCGCGCCAGCTCTGCAGCTGCTACCTTTCTATTGTTTTCACCGGTCTTTTATACCTGCGTACGGAGTTTCTAACGGTCAACTTTAGTATATTACCTACCTGTGTATATGTGGAATAGTGTATATAAAGTTTTGTCGTGAATTGTGAAATTGTATGGTCCAAGCATAGCAGATTTGTGTAAGTATAAATTTTCCACGAGAATTCTGCTCTTGAAACTTTAAACGCGTTTTACTCGAAACGTCATTTTCTAGAACGGCCATGGTCCTAATAAAAAAACTAATCGACCGATTGCTTTGAAATTTATATATGTTCTTCTACCCATTAATGGTTATCGCAGGTACCAGAATTGTTTATTTTCGAAAATATGTTCTTACTTTTTTTAAACGATTTTTACCAAAAAAAACCAAGATTTTCGTAACTTTCTTTTCTACAGTCCGCAATTTTTTTGTTTTTCAATGAAATTGATTAATTCTGGTACCTGCGATAGCGACAGATGTACTGAACAATAATCCATTCGACTTTTTCATTTCAGATAACATGACCAGCCGCTTTTACCATGGCCAGTGACCTGCTTTTTTTTTTTGGTGTCTAGTTTAATTAAAAAAAAAAAATATAAACAATGTAAAATTAGCAAAAATAACAATTTATTTATATAGTTTAAGATACAAATAAAAACATATAAAAAAATTAAAATGATTGAATGTTATTGTCTTATAAAAAAAAATTCCCAAAAAAGAGGTAAAATTCATGCGTTCACATGAGAATTACCCCTTAACGAAAATTAAATAGGGCCACATAAAACCAAAAACAGAAGGGAGGAGCAGAACAACAGAAAATGCACCTCAAAACAGAGCTTTTTGAAAGCTTAAAAGCTTCCAGCTCTATATTTTTGCGATATTTTTGTAGTTGTTTCGCATTCTCCGAGGTTTTGTAATTTTGTTTCTGAGCAAAATAGTAAATAGCACTATAAGAACAATTTTTAGATGTTCAATCAACAACTGCATTATATAATTGCACAATTACCTCCGAACCTTGCGACAGAATTTAAACCGTAAGAAATTTTAACACTCCCGGCTGCGGGGAAAAAAACGCTCTTTTATCAGGGAATTTTTGGGACGTACACTACGTTGTAAAGGATGATGAGAGAAGATATATGTATATGAATTGAACTACTTTTGCCTATTTTTTTTTAGACTCTTCAAAGTTGCAAAGAACCCATTTTCCAAGATTTTTTTTGTCGCCCTTTACAATGTAGTGTAGGTCCCAAAAATTCCCCGATATTTGTCCTTATTATAGAAGTCGAGTTTGGTCAACTCGAATAGCAAAGCCACAATTTTTCTTAGTATTTCAGCCAACCCAACCAAATTCGACTTCCGTAAAAAGGCCCATTGGCGCAGAGTTGACCTTTTTATTCCCCACAGCCTGGACTATGCGTGCAACGTACGGCACTAAAGAACAGGCACGCATGCCATGCGCATCATGGATAATCGGAAGAATTATTAAATGTAATTTGATGCAGATATAGGTACTCACCGGTATAGCCTCACACATGTTATCACTGTTATCCCAACTATAGGTTTCATCCTCTGGGCATTTGCTCAGCTCCTGCATAAATGGTGGTCGCGGTGGTGGCGGTATAAGAAATTTCGGTGGTGGTCCAGGGCCACCGCATTCATCACACTCAATGTCGTCATCGAACATCTCCCACATTAAAGAATTTTGCTGAGAATCGATTTTGTATGCTTCTTGCATTCGCCGTTGTTAAGGTGAGAGGGCAAAGAAACAAAAATCAGATGATTACTGATAGTGTGCGATGATTCCTTTGGAATATTTCTATCTTTTGCATAATTCACGAGAGTAGTGGAACTTTGGCGGTTTTATCATTTTTATTTTCGTATTATTTTTTTTTTTTGTATCGCGATCGAATGGATACGGCCGGAAATAGTGAACACGCACGCGGTTTCAATCACATTAATTTAATCCAGAGGATGATGTTGATAGTGGTGATGGTTTCGATGCTCCTGATGACTTCGTGATGGAAAAGGAGCCCTAAAAAAGAAATTGGGGAATTATTTAACAAAACTCACATCAAAATTGGAAAGTGTTTGTATTTTTCTATAGGGAGACAGTAATGTTACAGAAAGATTTATAATGTCATACCTAAACATTTTATATAGTTCGTGTGCGTGGTGTTTTCATGTATAAGGGCACGATATTTTGTTGTTGTCATTTTACTCAACAGCAAGTTGACAATGAAAATTATGTAATTATTTTAGATGTTTTTATAATATATGTATGTGCTCTGAGAAACTGAAGACAGCATTTAAACGAAACTTTTCTAAATTCGCTGAAGAATTGTTCTGAGAGCCTTGCTTGACCTCTTAGGAAAATTTTATCGCATTTTATCCCAATGTTCAAGTCTGGCTCTAAGTCAATTATTACCAATTACCGCGGTGTGTCTATTATGAAAAATATTCATTCCCAAACTGCTGGATTCATTGGTTCATTCAAAGCTAAGCTTCTTGGTTAAGGAAATTATTTGCCCTCAAGAGCATGGTTTTATCTCTAGGCATTCCAGTTCACCTAGCCTCGCGTTGTCCTCAAACTATGTTATGTGGCCAATTCAATGGAGAAAGGCCACCAAGTGGATGTTATATTTGTCGATATAGCATGTTTAATTTATGAGTTAGTTAAACTTCGTTTTCATTCTGTAATTCTTAAATGGTTCAGTACAAATAATCGTGTTCAATATGTCAAAATAAAAAATACTCATTCTACGGTGATAACGGCCATTTCAAGTGTCCCGCAAGGTAATCACCTTGGGCCGTCGCTTCTTTTGCTATTTATTAATGATGTTGTGGCTTGTTTTCAATCGACGAAATGGTTGTTGTTTGCGGATGAATTGAAACTCTTTTATAAAATTGATTCACTTAGCGATTTTTTTCTCCAATGATCTGGACAAGCTTTATCAATTGTGTGATGTTAACAATTTATTTCTTAATATTGCAAAATGTAAATGCATGTCCTTTACCCCGTAAAGTAAAATCTATCTGTTTCACGTATACGATAAATAACAATTCTTTTATCAGGGTGTATCAGATAAAGGATTTGGGTGTAATTTTGAAAACAAATACATATGTCTTTTGCGGATCACATCGAATTTAGCCATCGAATTTTTAAAAAGGAAAAATTTTAGATCCACGTACAATATTAAGTCTATATATTTCGCGTTAGTGCGTTCCATCCTTGGGTATGCGTCCATAATATGGAGTCCTTATTATTAGACTAGAAGAAGAATTGAATGAATTCAGAGGAACTTCACGCGTTTTTTTTTTTAAATTGTAAGTTGTCCGCCGACCTCATTCCATCCTATCATGCTATGTGTTTGCTTCTCGGTCTGTCAAGTCTATCATGTAGACACGAAGTAGCCTGTACGGTCGTCATTAAAGATATTCTGTCATACGGAATTAAATGCCCCGAACTTTTATCGCTGATTAGTCTTTATGCACCAGAGAGAACAATTCGGTCAAGATCTTTGCTGTACGTTCCTTTACACAGGACTAATTATGGTTATCACAAACCTGTCTCTAATTGTGTAGTTTATTTTAACTATTTAGCTGAATCTGTAGATTTTATAGCTCTTTTTGAAAATCAGAATGTTACTAGGACCTAATTTGTTGAAAAGTTTTAATTAAATATTGCAAATAGTTTTCTTTTTGTTTATACGCTGGTTTGTAAGATTTTGTAATTGTAGACATTGACTTAATAAATAAAATAAAGAAATAAATAAGAAATGCAGAACTTTCCGTTGATTGAAAAAATATATAAGTGTACCTATAAAAGTTCACGTCTCAGAAGGTCATCTGGCTTTCATGTTTGCCAAAGTGGGATATTTTTGGATTACAAAGTTGAAATATTGTCAAAGCGCGGTTTAGTGTAAAAAGGGATAATTTTCGAGACACCTAATTCGGACGCATGCGCTATATTTGGTGGCACCGTTTCAGGGACAGTGCCCTTTTCATCTCACATCTGGCTATGAAATGTGCCCCCAGGACGTGGGATGAATCCTAAACTTTTTTATGAAAAAAAAAACATATTTATATCGTCGGAGCCAGAGGACTGAACACAATATCGCACCGTCATCAGGGCCATCATCACTCGCAATAAAGAGGAAATGCGCCGCATAACAAAAACATTGAAACGGCCGGCCCGGTATAGTGGAATTCTAGAATTCTGTTGCACTCGACCGGATGGATGCTCCGGTCCACCCCTTCTTGGTCTTATTAGACCTACTCCCCGCTGGGAGGGAGGATAAACATAATTAGCATCGCTGATTAAGGATGGCTTATCCGATTCCGCAGAAAGTATCTAAGTGGGTCATGGCCCGGCTGAAATCCCCAGTAGTCTCTACTCTACACTCCAGGGGCGACTTGGTGGCATTACGTCTGAGACTGGCTGGGCACTAGGCGCACTATTTCCAGCTGCACCCGGCCTCAATCAGCCTAAATGTGCAGAGACAATGGCGTAATGATAATGGAACTTTTATATGGGCATTAGAGGCTTTTGCGGAATCATTCCGCCCAGATGCGTGGCTCCCACGAGTACATAAGCCAAAAAGTTTTCTGTATGCTCCCTGGGAAAATAACGGGAACCGGGGCGACGGGGATGACAAAGTGTCTTTCGGACATAATGACATCATCATCATTTTCTAGCCGTTCGCTATCGTCGCATTGCCATCATAGTCATCGCAAACCGCCAGCTACCAAACGTACTAAACTCGTTGTTGTCATTATTATTATTATCATCGCCCCACTCTAGTGCGCTATGGTCTCGAGCTGGCCCATCATCACAATATTTGTTCGGGGGTTTGGGGACCTCAATTCCATCAGTTGTATGCCCGGGTACCCATCACACTTCGCACCACGTCTCCATCGTATCCAGCTGGATGGTGGATGGCACAGCGGATAGTGGGGCACCAACAGGGTGAGACCCCTAATAGTATCCGCACCACTGTGCTGGTTATTTATACAAACAGATTTGAAATGGAAGAACAAATTACGAGAGTGCGGGGGTTGCGGATAGCACTACATGTCCCGGGGGATGATGCCAAAGAGAGAAAAATGTGCAAGGAGAGCACGAAACTCAGAATTTGTCCAATGGATTAATTTTACAAGCAAACAGACAGCGCTAAGGAAAACTATCCGGGACATTTTTTTCCAGTCCGGTATCTCATCAAACGTCGCGTCTTAAGATGTGGAAGGGATTAAAGTTATTTGTTCAAGGGGAAGATCCTCCCTGCTATCGGCGACGGAACCAGTTCAATATTTGCTTTTTATTAAAATACAATTTCTCCACTCCGCCCTCTCTTCTGCGAGGTTGGTGCAGGGATCGGGTATTTATAAAAGCAGTTATATACTTCCTATATGTACATATAATACATACATGTAGCTATGTATGTGGCCACATATGTGCACTTGCCCCGGCTGGACGGGACTTTTCATCAGGACGTCCTCCCCGAGGATTAGACAGCGTTGTTTGAGATATTGACGAAAAGCCCTCGAATTGGAATTAATTGGAATATGCTTGCGTGGACAAAGGGTAAATATAGGAATAGTTAGGGCTATATGGAGAAACCCGAACGCACCCCAGCCTTTTAATCAGACTCAAAATGTAAAGGCCAATTCGTCACAATGCAAATGTTTTCGTTATGATTTTGAGCACGTAAACACAGTGGGCACAATTTTACGGAATTCGAAATTATGCCATGTCTATTGTGAAATTTTGGACACTGGTCTTTTGTTTTCAACATCTTCCTAAATTTAATTGTTCGTGTAGAATCTGTTTTCAATTTTGATTTCCTACATTTCCTTATCCCTCACTCTCCAAATATTTTTGAACTTTTTATGCGTTCATAACTTTTGCTCTATCTAAAACATTTTTAACTTTTTTAATTTGGTAACTTTTTGGATTAATAAAAATTTTAATAAAACCTATCATTTGTATTTTCAATTTATGCAGTCCGAACAACCCGAATTTTGGATTTACTTTTGATAGTATCTAAATCCACAAACTCAAATTTCTTTTTCAACTATAGAATTATAAAATTACAACAAATAGTGATACTAACACTCTAGTGGCAAATGTGAATAGAAATTTGAAATTAGATTTCCAATTGTGAAACTCAACGATATTTCGTGTCTACATAATAAAATGGGCCCAGTGTGTCCAGAATTGATAGAATTATCAAAATATTCTCCCAAAGTTCACGATGGACATTGTGAGAATTGTTTAGTTTAATTTAATTTAATTTAATTTTTTGCGTGCAATTCAAAAATACATTATTTGCTTCGGACCCCTGCCCCTGTTTTTATTTTGTTAATAACTTTTATTTAACTCACAGTTACTTGTATTTTCCTACTTTTTTTAAATGACAAAAGATTCCGATAAAAATGTTTTAAATTGAACTAGCAAGTAAGACGTGACCTTTGAAAGGAGGAGTGAGGAGCAAAGGGTAGTGCAAAAAGAACCAACACAACACCCTTTGTTCGTTTTAAATACGAAGCGAGAAAAAAGCGCAAAAATAAAATCCAACGAATACCGTGACAAGAAAATCGGGTAAGAATTTTCATTCAGAATATTTTGTGTGTTGCCAGATGTTACCACTTTGCCGGCAGTATCATATCTCTGTGGAATACTTAAAACAATAGGGAAAAAGGGTACAGCGCCCCGACGCTGGCGGGGGGTTGAAAGTTTTCTTTTTCCGGAAATCTCTCTTAACTTTTATGTCTGGACAGCGTGGGGTTCTTTTTCTTTCTTTTATTACACACAGCAAGAGTGCGCGGCTTGTTTTTCACACCCTCGAAATGTTGGCTGAATTATAATTTTAAATTATTCGATTTAAATTTTTTTAATTTGTCCCTGCTGCTGCAGCAGCTTCTTCAGACAGACTGGTCAGAATATAAATGATTCCCACAAACGGAAACGGCTGGAGTTATTGATTTCGCCCCCTTTTCCTCTCTGACTGTCTGCTTTTGGGTTGCCCTATTCCTTTCTACAAAAGGCAAGAAAGTGATCCTTCATCATTTTTTTTATTTCACATCTCATTTGTGCAGGATAAGAGGGTTGAACGGCACCTAGGATGCCATTTAAAATCGAATCCTATTATCTTTACAACCGCAAGGAAAATCAAAAAACCATTCTCGCTTTCTGGTGTTTCTTGCCAAAGAAGGCGGGGGTGAAGGGGGCACCGGAAAATACAGCTATGCGCGGGGAATCAATCAATCAATAAAACATTCATGTTATTGCCGAATTTACTTTTAAATGTACAAGCCCCTTCTTCCTCTTCTTCTTCTTGCCCGACAATTTTATTTTCGAACACTTTGATTTTTGACTGGGTGCCCGTAGGCAGAACAATCTCCAGGTGTGTCGTTGTTGTCGAAGTCGAATTTATTTCCTCTTTTTTTTTTTTGCTACAGTACGACAACTCTTGGCTGGCTGCTCGATTTATTTTATTTTGGTTGTTGTTGCTATTGGTGGAATCAACGCTTTCTTATTTATTGTACTTGACACGTGTTATATTTATTGACTGAACATGTTTAGCAATTCAAATATAAATAGATTGCTTTTGTGCGTGTTTGCTTTTGGCGCCAATAAGATCAATTTGTTGTGTGTTGCAAATGTGCAAGTGATTTCATCTGATTATTTCGACTTGTTCCAGCAGACAAGTGTTGGAAATTTTCATTTAATTTTATACACCAAAAAAAGTATAAAAATGGGAACGTTTGTATGTATGTATGTCTGTCTGCCTATCAGTCCGAAAATTATGAAATTGAATATTTGGATAGACAAGTGGGATTAAATTTAGTAGAAATTGGAATTGAACGCTCCTGAATGGTCGGATTTCAAAAATAACTATAGCAGAATTAGAATTTGTTGGAACTTTCCTTAAGAAAACGTTGAAAATGAACACAAATATAACTGATTGTCAATATGATAGTTCCATTTTTCCTGACCTCTTAAGAAAATTATGTTGGCAACAATTTGAAAATTTTTTTTAAAGAAAAAGACTGATGAAGTTGAAATTTAAAATAGACAAGTTTATTGATAGCAATATTTGGATGATATTCCCAACACTCGGTACAAGCGACTTGTCAGTTTTTATGGCCGGAATTGGACAAACCGGATATAAATGACATGTTATTCCAACAGCACAGCGCAACCTGTCACACTGCGGCCGAAACAATATCTCGTGTCGGCGAGTGGTAAATTGGCCTCCAATATCGTGCGATTTAATATCATTAGAATTATTATTATGGGGATTTTTGAAAGCGTACTGCATGCAAATAATCCACAGACCATACTAAAGCTGAAGACGTGTTATTGACAACATCCGCAACTTTCTTATAAGTATAAAAATATTAGTGTTATTTAATAGTAAACAAAGAGCAAAATAATTTAACTAAATTGTTTGTGAGTCGCAATTTATTATGCTTTAATTTTATATCATATAAACTCAACCTCCCTGAGTGCACCTTTTTGGCACCATTCGTTATCTTTTCAATAATTAATTTAACAAAAGAATATAAAAAAGCAAACATTATTCTGTGCCAACTACAATGAAACTATGTCAAACAGTCATATACTTTACCCATAAAATGCTTTTTAAAATATTACCATTATGACACACAAAAGAAATGACAAGAAAAAGAAAACAGCTCGAATACCTCCCGGCGGCGGCGTATTTCGTCATGTATTGAATTTAAGAATGTTTTCATAGTAAGACGCGCCTGAAGTGATAAGGGCAGACAGACAGCTAATTGCTTTGGTAAAATTGCATTTTAATTATTTATTTCCGTAATTCCCAAGAATATGGAGATTCTTGGGTAAAATAAAGTAAGCCAGCCTTTGTCACACAAACAAAAAATTCGGGGAAGGCAACGTAAAATGAGAAGTCTCATTTTGTTATCTCGTTTACGAGAAATGTGTTCGATTCAAGATTTTCTGTAAATTTAACGATGAGACAGTGAGAGGTGTACATTTTGTTTATGCTTACAAATATTAATTCTGGGGGATTCTGGGAAATTCTTCCGGTATCCCTAAATACGAGAGATTTGTTGGGTGTTTGTGGTCTGGACAGATTGGATTGCTAAACTTGGAAATTTCAAATAACTATTTCAGTATGTATTTTAAAATGGGTTTCCTTCTTCATATTTTTAGTAACACAAGAGTAGATCATTTTACTTAAACATGTTTTTTAACAGATATACATATTTTTTTTTAAATATTAGGTCACAAGTATTGTAAACATCATCAGCCTTCCAGGCACACGTTTTGGTTTGTGACTATCTGTCGAATTGCCTTTTGCAGGAGAAAAATCGTTTCGGTGCTGTCGCGACATAAAGGCGAACCAATTTTGCAAAACATTCGTTATGAAAAATGGATTTTTTTCCCATTTGCCATTTAGCACAGTGCAATGGTTGGATAAAGACGAAATTCCAAAACACAGTCCTAAACCGGATATACACCAAAAAATAGCGAATGGTATCAGTTTGGTGGTCCAACTTCACGAGACCACGTCAATGGATTACGGCGCATGTCTATTGAAACCAATTAGACGAAATGACGAAGAAGTTTAGGATTAAGAGAGACTGGCTAATTATCTTGCAGGATAATGCTTGACCACATGTCCCACGAATAATGTTGCTAAAAAGATAGGAGCTGGACTTTATTCTGTCCCCCACCGTATTCCCCAGACCTTGTACCAACGGCCTACTACTTCTTCCATTCCATTTCAAGGAAAAAATATTTAATTCTCAACAAGCTTCAGGAAACACCTTTCGCTATTTCATCACCACTCGCTCTCCAGGCTCCTTCGCTGGCGGCATTAACAAGCTAGCATTAAGATGGCAAAACCGTGTCAATAGTTTAGGTGTATATGTACCTAGTACTTCTCGCTTGAGATATCGTCCCCTTATGGCAGAACAATGAAAGTGAAAATTTGGCAGATTCAAGATTGCACCACTGACTTCCTTAAATGAGAATGAATTCTACAATTCGCCCTATAGACGTCGTTTGAAAATACTTTTCCCACATTGCCCAATGATGATTCTGGCACAACTGGGTATTCAGAAAGATTCATCACAGCAATTAATAAACCCAAAAACAGAAGATTTTCAGATTCATGGTTTTTGGCATAAGGGGGACGATAAAATAAACCAAAATTTCAGTTCGAAATTGGACATTTGATACTTAATTAAATTAAATAGCCTAATATTAAACAATTATTAATAAATAATAAACAAATATTAAAACAATGTTTTTAAAAACTAACCAAATGGCTTATGTGGATTCAACTGGATCTAGGAACGAATACAGCTCGGGCAACTACAAGACTTTTATAGCAAAAAATATTAAACTTTTTTTGCCTAGTCGTACGTCTCAATTGTTTCCAATCTAAAGCTAAATTCGTAATAAACATGAATCTATTCGTGAAAATGACTTTACCTGCATCCTATAAATAAATTTCTTAATATTTTTGTTTTGTCTTACATATATCTTTTTATTATAGACCAAACAAATAAAAATGGTCCTTATTGTGAATGACGTTTTGACTACTCGACTACTGTAGACGCATTCTCAATACTGGGATGGTGTGTAAATTATTGTCTTTTATAGTCGAGTCTTAGGAAAACGACACTCACAATAAGGCCCAATGACTGTCGACTGTCATGGACAACATTTTCGATAAGATTAATTTGATCAAAACAACAATCTGTGTTATCGACAATTCGGTCGATTAATTTTATACTCTTCACAACTATTAATTGAAACATTTATAATTTGGAAATAATGAAAGTTCACGTCAAATAATTTGAGGTATGATTTAAGGTATATAAAATAAACTCATGTTTCTGGGATAAGAAATACGTCGAACTTAAGGTCAATGGACTCAATATGAACCCTGCTTTGCATCTTAACGAAAGATTTATAGTCGACCTTGCATTTGTTTTCATGCAGTGTTTTCTTGACTGTTTAACCCTGCCATTACTACTGCGGCTTATTCAGAAGTACTTGCAAAGGGTCTTATAAATAATTGTATGGGTACCTATTTGAAAAAATGTAGGTAGGTACCATGCCATTTGTCAAACTAATTTGAAATAGATTTTACTTACATGCAGTGTCCGGTGAAACTAATCCAATTGACTCGAACGGGATGAAAACTGTTCACAATTAAAAAATTTCACTTGTATTTCTCTTCTCTCTGATTTATCGTTGAACAAAACAACTGAAAACTTTTTTTTGTCGATAAGAAAAACAAGAGCACAAAAGCAATCAGAAACCAATTTTCACGCAATTGAACAAAATTTTGCTTCCACTGAATAAACCCTACAGACGTACCCGAATTCAAAAATAAATAAAAACACAGCCGTTTTGCAAAAGAAAAGCGAAAACACGACGGGAAGTAAAATCGCTCCGGCACAGCAATATTACTCTTCAAATTGGTTCGGACTAAGCAAAAAGTTTAATAACATTATTTTCATTTTCTCTTAAGATAAAAATGCACTGAACACAAATTCCGCGGGTCTTATCACCGAAAAACAAAAACTTATCTTCTGTTTGCGCTGCTGCATTAACTAAAGTGAAACTGTCGGTGGCGGGCACCAGGCTCAGTCAGTTATTTTTAAGTGAATCGTCCCATCTTCGGGGTAGGTACTTCAAGATGTTGAGTATGATGGAGAAAAAACTGCACCAAAAATCACACGGTGTGCCGCTTCAGCGATAAAATGCGAATACGGCTCCCATCCCAGTCTTGAGACGTTGTTTATTTCTGGCCGTTGTACAACTCCCCAGTGCGCCGGAGAATCACTCAAAAACTTTCAAGTAAATAATTTTATTGAGATATTAAAACTTGTCCCTCCTCAGTTTGTGTCATGTGTGTCCGCGAACCTTTCACAGTCACCCTACAACTGAGCGATCAATCGCAACCAAACACGTCCACATCGTCCGACTTTCAGTCACTTACTGAAAATCGCCGTCTCGGAAAATTTCCCTAGCACTGTGCTGCGTGCCGTGGAAAACCCGCTCCGGTACATGTCGACGAAAATTAACAAGTTTCATGCCAGCCTGTGCCAGCACCCAGAGCACTCAGCTCAGCAAGGCACAGAAGACTGGCTGGGCTTTCGTACAGAGCTCTCCCTCTGGCGCACGGTATGAAGTATCTGGATGATTCCCTGTCTCTTGGCGCTGACTTCTTCCACACTATCGGGAGCAGGTTCTCCAGGTCGCTTTTCCCGGCCGGTACAGTGTGCTGTGGCTGGTTATCATCATCAGCATCCCTGCAACAGAGCAGTGAGTCCATTCCCATTCACCCAGCATCCAGCATGGACAAGATCTCGGGCCATATGGATGCAGCGGGCAAGGCAGCCAGTTTACCCGGTCTTCTTGCTCAGCATTTCAGCGCGCATCGCCGCATCGTGTGGAGGCAGGCAGCACCGCCACTTTTGCTTTTCACGATGTACTCGAGCGGTTTTGGGGCACCTCACCTCACCACACCACCGATGATTTCGCGGTGAACACTTCCATTGGATTTCCACGAGTTACGGCTAAGTGGTGATAGTGGAGCTCCTTGAGATTGATAACGGTGCAATGCTCCTTTGGCCCACGTCTTACCGGGCGAAACTCGGGACCTACCTATGATTTTGCAGCAGTCAGAAACCACATTTCGAAACGTGGGGCATTAAACCACAATTTTTAAAACATTAAGGGTACTCAACCCTTTCTGCCATCACCTTTAATGAGAACCTTTTAACTTTTTAAATCTGATTACGGTAAACCACTATCAGACTGGGTGGGCTTTTAAATAAACATCCCTCATGTCGAGTACTCACTATAAACCGAAACCCTTCATAGAACTCCCCAAGAAACCTTAAAATCCGCGACTAGTCCCTTTAATGAGAACTTAACCAAAAATAAAAGGGCCCAGTCCCCAATATGCTGACTGCTGAGAGCCGCTTTATTGTTCTCTCCCCTGGAATACTGTGGAAGGTATCCCAGGTTTACCCACCCACTCGCTCTCAGCTCTATGGGACCTATTACGGCTCTGAGGGAGCAAGTCAGTCTCGGGAATAACTATGTTTACGAGATAATAAAGGGTTGCCATTAAACAAAAAAAAAAGAAGGAAGTGGGACCGAAAGGATCGCCCGGCTCCCGAGGACAAATGTACTTCTTTGTATGCAAAGCGCCTTTGCACCCACACAATTAGGTCCTTTGTCTCATAATGAGCTTATTTGCATTCTTGGATGGACCTATTGTGCTGCTGCACTCTGTACAAAAACAGGTGTCGAGGGGACAAAAATGTGTTGGGTTTTCACTGTAAAATTGTTGGTCAATATTTTCAACTCCTAAATAAGAAATACGGGTTCATGCTTCCATTAATTACAACTGTTGCTAAAATAAAAGATCCCTGTGTCCAATTCTACGCCTACCGTCTACGTACAGCAAAATATGCAAATAGACCGACTTCGTTTCCCCGGACACGCATTCTTTTTTATCAGGTAAATTGGCACAGGTGCACTGATAGGCAAGCCGTGGGCTGATGTAGCAGATGATTCCCACAGAGATGCATTCCCTACTGGGACTGACTTTATTTGCACGACTGATGTACGTTACCTGGGTATAGTCGCTCCATAGCTGGGAAAAGTCCAGTTATTTCCAACGCATGCCCTGGATATTTTCAGCAACTTCGACAAATGGAGAAATGAATTGTGGAGAACCTTGGAAGGTTCTCCTGTTTTACCTTAATCGGATGGGTGACGGCCGGCAGTTTAAAAGGCTCATTTGGAGAAAAAGGTTGCTGTGCAGAGTACTTTTGGTTTTGTAGACAATTTAGTTGGACCTACTATGAGGAACGTGGCTTTAAGTATTTTTACTGGCTAAAGCGTTTTAATATTTTGGCAAGAGTTTTATTTTTGAATACGTAGAGAGAGATTACTGAATTGTCCCTTAACATAATTTCCTACAAATTTATGGAAAATTGGTCTGTTCAAAATCATGGACCTGCATAATTTAAATCGTCTTACATTGCAAGGAAACAGTTTTGAATTTTGTTTTTTTTGCCGTTTGATTTTTTTGTTTGCAACATAATTTTTTTTAAACAGCTTTTCACAATGCAATCGGAGCTTCAGCTTTGTAATTTTCACAAGACACTCCTTGTGAGATTTTGATATATTTTCATATACCTGTAATTTTAGGCATTTAATTAAGAAGCGGACGCGGGTAGTCTAGTTGTCAGCGTTCTAGACTGCCGATGCAAAAGTCCCAGGTTTGAGTCTCACTCGGACACCACGCTTCCACTCCCAGAGTGGGTTTTTCTTAACAAACGACAGATTGATGCTCCAACAATTAGGATAGCTACCGCAGAGTAATAACCCAGGGCGTGTTTCCAATACAGCTTACAGAGTATTACTGCTTCAAATGGCAGCGAAGAATTTCTGCGAACAAGTCAGTTGTTTCGAAATTATATGATTTTCCTGCCAATGCTGTCAATTTCTTGCAAATAGTTGGATTCAGGCACGGTTATTCCATTTTTGCGGAATTTCAACTTTTAATAATGAAAAGCGAAATTGCAATTGCTCTTTTGGCAGCCATGATTTATTTTCATCACTTTCTGATTTCTGAAGCAGTGTTTGACAATTCAAAAATTACTCGAAAGTGCAGAAGGCACATATTTCGAAAATACAATTTTCAAAATTGCATTAAAACTGAAATAATGACAAATTTTTCAAAATTCTTTTTGATTTGAACAAACTATGCAACACACAATTAAATTTCATCAGTCGAAATTAGTTTTTCCATTCAACAAGTAAATTGCACAGTTGCTCCATCTTGTGTTAAGGCCTTACATACATCTAGCAGCGCCAAAAATGCGCTAAAAGAAAACAATTTTTTAGTAGGGATAACAATAGAAATTAATAAAAATAAGTAGTACACATTGCTTATTGGTATTTAAAGTATATAAAAAAATTATTCCACTTTAGTTTTACAAAAATTACTATATGAAAAATCACGTGAACCACAACACTAAAAAAAAAAAATTTCCACGGTCGGCATCATATTTCCAGTAAATATTGATCGATTTGCAAATTTTAAAAAACTTCTTGTAAAATAAAGTTGGTGTTATAGTATGTCGAGCCGGAATTTGGAATTTCGAAAAATTTAGCAACTTATGGCAGTTTAAAAAGAGTATGCGTTTCACGACATAAATTTTACACTTTAATTATTCTTATAAAATCTTTAAATCAAAATATCAAAAATCTGGCTCGACATACTATAGAGAAAGCTATTTCGAAGATTTTAAAAAAACCGCATCAAAAAATATTGAAAACTGTATGAGTTAACATGCCGACCGTGTCGGAAAAAGTAGTTTTGAGAAAGACACCCTTAAACTTTGCTTTGCTGTTTATGAATTTTTTTTAATTGTTTTCTAAACTTACGTTTAATCTCCCATTTCGCCTTCTTCACGTTCCCAGGTATATTTTGCGATAACAAAGAACTGACAGACTGGAGCCGCTCCGAAAGTAACAGTCGCCCGTCTCAAATAAAGACAGCTACCTGCGCGCACCAAACTCTCGTCGGGTAGCCAAATTTTCTATCATAACTTTGGATCTATGGAGAATTTTTGCATTCGACTTTCACAGAAATAAGCCTAAAACTATAGACAACAACAATCTGTTTAAAAAAATAAAACGATTTTTGGAAAATTCTGGACGTATGTAAGGCCAGCAGGTTCATCTAAAATTGCAAACGTTGTTGTAATAGACAAAACATGCACTGCTGTCGTATGAAATATGGACGATGCTTTAGAATAATCCTGCCTAAAAATATCTACATTTTTGACTGCCCTAGACCTGTTAGCGTCTAAAATGGATACCGCTTCACTTTCGTGCAACAATATAAAGGCGTATAAACGTCATAATTACAATTTGGTAATAGCGGTAAGGAACCTCTAAAACCCTTAGCTACCATAAAAACAGCTTCAGCCTGACAAAATATTATTAATTGACTTCCCTCATTAATAGCTCATGTACTATAATATAGGCATCATATGTTGTTGCTGGATATAGTCCTACCGGTCTAAGCATGTCTATAATATACCCATCTCAAGGTTTTGTACTTATGAAGAATAAATATTTCTCTGATGATGATGAACCACAAATTCGTTCTTTTTTTAGATAAAAAATAACACTTTGAGAAGAAGCATGAAATTGGGTTCAAATGAAAACTGAGTTTATCTACTTATAGGATAACATAGGTTGACTTTTACCGTCCTCATTAGAATACCGACAGTGGGGTAGAGATAGGGAAGAGTGAATCAGGGGGCAGGTAACCCATACTAGTTAGGTGTGTTCGAGCTTAAGAAACCTTACCTGAAAATATCGTCTCCCAGCTCGATATATTCCACTTTTTATAATTGCATCTCCGCAACATTTTTGTAACTTTCAAAGAGTCATTTTTTTGTGTTCCGGAGTTTTACAAGAATTTTAATTATTTCATTTCTGCCAGCTTCTGGGCCTGATTTCGCCAGTCTCCTTTAAATATCTCAAATCACACACTCTTAATTTGTGTCAGCTGTAAGACCACGAAATCTGAGTGAAATTTTAAGGAAAGCTACGAGATGTTAACAATTAATTAACTTTAAAATGTTTTGTTTATTTAGCCTCTTCCTACTCATTCAATTATCTTTTTACTTTTTTCTTTCTTGTTTGTCCTTTGTACTTGTTTTTGAATTAATTAAACCAAATCTAAATCTAAATTCGAATATAAAAAAACTAATGTAGTCGAATTAGAGATATCTACGACTATTGGGCGAAGTGTTGGACTCTAAAAGCAAATGATTAAATTGTTATTTGTTTCTGAAGTCTATCCAAGAAAAAAAAAAGCGTCTCCCTGTCATCGGCATTCAGTTTGTTTAATTGTAGGGGCAATTAGAGTAGAATTCAATGATAGCCTCTTCCTGGCCACTATCCATGTCCGACACAAAAGCAGCATCATGGCAGTCACCTTCAACAAAAGACAACAAAACGAAAGAAACCATTAAAACTTAATTTTCCCACATATGCTTCCGATCCCTGAAACCTTGGCTGTGGTTACTCATGTGAGATTTCTACACCCACTCGTGTGGCATTTAATTGTGCAAATATCCACCCTTGCATGAGACACGGCTGGGAAGGAAAGAAAAACGAAAACAAAAGCCGCTCTCGTGTCCCCCGATCGTCCAAATACGCAGGAGCATTGTCCAGATATTTGCCAAGATATGGATGGATCTAATTACATTTGGACGAGCGATTGTATCTGCCCTGGGCGCGGTCTGTACTAAATACAGAGAGGTTTGTCTTCCTCCCACAATTACAATTACTGTTTCTGGCATCTCTCGCTGCCCGGGAACAGTAACCAGCCCCGGCAATGTATCCAGTTATTGAGGACGACATTCAATCAGCTTCTTTTAGAGGGCGGCCTCGCATGCTTTACTGCCGCAAAAAGACAATGGGCACTTCTTCGCTTCGATACTGTTACCAAATTGTTTCCATTCGAAGTCACATGAAAGGGATCAAAGGTACCGCACTTTTTGGCGGCAATTTAAAAGTCCCCGTGGTGGGTGGGGGCAATCGAAGTCAACCTGAAGGAATCGTTTAGACCTCAGTATACCGACAAATGGTGATAAGTGTAATTCTTGCAAGGTACACAGGTTACACAGGTGAAACAGGTAAATCCCCTGGATACCTGGAGATGACAACAAACAAAGGAATCAAAATCGCTCATTGAAAAATTGTATAAGGCCGCAAAGGCTCACCGCCAACGGCAACAAAACAGGCACTGTCTCCGCCTGTGGTGTGACAATAATTCCCTGGATCGCAGGATCGGGCATGGGAGTTGGCGGTGGTGAAGCGGTATGATGCTTTGATTGTTTGTCGGGTGGCAGTGCTAATGATTTTCAACAGGATCTGCGGTGTACTTAAAGGATACCGCGCAAACAATACTGTCGCAAAAGTTATTGATCCACCCCAGCCTTTGTGGATGGGCTTGTCTTGGGTCCCGGTAAATTTTCTTTTTCTTGCACCCCAAACTCAGGGCGTCAACAAAGGGACTTTGTTGGCAAATTTTTACGTTTCTGACAGGAAGAAGGAAAGGACGACGGAAAAAATTCAAAAAAAAAAACCATGAACGTGAAATTAAGCCAACCAGGCGCGCATTCAATTTTGAATTCCCCATACAGGGTTAGGCGGAGCGGGCGCGGCGGCACTGGTTGCCGGTTTCAGGACTCTCTGGAGATCAATTGATTCCTTTTTTGTGTTATCTTCCATTCCATTCTTAAAAATTTCCAGACAACCGAGCTGAGTGCCATAATTAACCCCAGAGGGTCGCTCGGGTGAATAAGTGTATAAGCGGGGGAGAAACTTTCCGTTTCCTGCTCGTGCAAGTGCACAAAGTTGATGGCACTCCGGTAGTCCTGGGAGACGGGCATCGCCTGGCAGCAACGCCCCGCACCGTGTCTCCCTTACGGCTGCTGGCGGGAACAGCAGCAAAACGCAATTTAATTAAGAAAAGTCCTGGCTGCATCCAATCAGCCATAATTTCGTTATCCAATTCCGTACGGAGTCCACCTTTTCTTTTCGTTCAACTTTTCAAATTCGGCTACTGTTTCTTGTGGCGCGCACACAGCCAGCTGCACACATGCAAAGAAGCACTCCTCGAAGGGCTGGACGCCTGCCAGTAGTGCATTTATCCCCCTTTTCTTCACGATGGATTCGTATACAGGAAAAACCAAACAAATGGCATCCTTGTGAAATTTATGGCCAAAAAATTGATTAAGGCTAAGTCAGGACTGTGCAAGGACGCGTCCTACTACTACCACCGGCTGATGTTCCCTGGATTCGGGATAAAAACATGTGGCAGCGATTTGAAGGGTTCACTGAAATTAGGTGGCGACGACGCCGCGCCGAACGGTAGTTTGGAGGTGGTGGTGGTTCGTCCCCTATGACACCCGGAAAAATGAAAAATTTCACCACTTGGCTCTAGATACACCCATATGGCCCCTTGCGGAACGGACGGCTGTTTTATCGGAATCCTTCCGCGTTGTGATTGTAATTGCAAAGGAGGACTAATGGCTGTTTTGTACACATCATGAGGGCTCCGAATGGTGTGTTTGAGTCACGATTTTGCATGACAATTCTCGGGATAATTTATCATCAGCGAAATAGGGGGAAGGGCCTATATAATGCTGGCAATAAGAAAAATTAAAATAATTTAAATATTTCATTACTCTTTTAGCAAAATGTTAATTTAGTGCAAAAGTTGAAAGAGGCGAGTCTTAAAAAGGACAGTGAAGTAGGGGGCACTTGCCATTCTCACCGCTGAAATATACCCCGGCTGCCAGGTATATAGGCAAGTCGATAGAACCTTTGTTCCTGCCTTTTCAATTGTTTGGAAGACTCCCAATGTCATACCTGTCCTATAGAAATGTATGCATCCTGTGGAATATCGACCAATGTGTATTTTACCATTTCTTTCGGGTTTCGGAACTAAGTTGACGACATTAGTGTATCCCTGGACAATGATCAGCTCACTGTGTTAGTACTACGGAGCTTTTTCAAAAGCTTTTGATAAAGTAATTACAAGTTGCTACTTCACAAACTGCGGTTTACTTATAATTTCTCTGCTCTTGGATTTCGTCTGTTGTGGTCGTATTTAGCTGGAAGACAACCAATAGGTAGTGATCGGTCCAATACACTGTCGGTAAATAGTGGTGTTCCTCAAGGTTCAATTTTAGGACCTCAGCTATTCTCCCTATTTATTAACGATCTTCCATGTGTCCTCAAAACTTTTAGTTACAATGTATGCCTTATTATATCCAACGTTATTTATCTATACCAATTGCATTAGTTGAGGACAATATTTGCCGGATTAATGATGATTTGGCAAGTGTGGCTGGATGAGTGATTGATAACGGACAAAAACTCAGACTATTGCTTTTACAGAATCCCTGTCGACACCTCCGGCTTTCCTAAATTGCGTCTTGATAGACAGATTGAGATACCACTTAGTACCTCTGTTAAAAATCTATCTTGTGACTTTCCAAAAACCTCAGACTACTTTCACCGAGATATCATTCAGATTATGGCTAGTGATCCTACCTTGTCCAAGTCATACGTCAGTGCAACTCAATTCTCCCAGTATCAAAATGGCAAGCTCCAGGCAAAATTTCAGTAAATTGTTCAGAAATCTGAATGACTCATAAGCGGAAATTGTACACACAATTGTTAATCTTTTTAAATTCAATTATACTTCATGTTGTTGTTCAATTGCATTTGTTCAATTTTCATTATATTTCAGTCCTTGTTATAGGATTACCTAATTAATACTTGTGTATCTGGCAATACTCTGTACTACTCTAAGCTAGTGTTACTCTACCACCATATTGTCATGTAGTCAGTTCTAAGTAAGCACTCCTAGAATAAAGACCACACATTACATGGTGTCAGAAGTCGGATCATATATAATAAAGTCAAAGCTTATAATAATATATTAGGATGGCTTCACCATCGTCGCCGCCGACGCCAGAGAATAAAATTCCTATAAGTGTCATTAACAATTACCAGTATGGCGCGGACAGTGCTAACCTCAAGAAATTTAATTTAAAGTCTCCAAATCTCGCCGCTGCTTGGAAGTCATGGTATAAGCAGTTTACAATTTTTCTGACTGCCGGGGACCTACAAAACGCAACCGATACTAGGAAAAATTCACTCTTGCTGCACCACATGGGCCCGGATTGTTTCGAGATCTTCGATTCATTTGAAGTCGATGAAGAAACCGCTACACATCAGGAATTAGTGAAAAAATTCGAGGAATATTTCGTCCCAAAAGTTAATATAATAATGGAGCGATATAATTTCTTCACAAGGCGCCAACAAGAAGCGGAGACAATAGATGAATTTGTGACTTCACTAAAGAATCTAAGCAAACATTGTGACTTTGGTGGACTTAAAGATGACTTAGTGAGAGACCTGTTTATTTGTGGTTTAAGCGGCAAGTTCAATTTCATACGGGAAAAACTACTCAGTGAAGGTGATAAGAAATTGGATACCATTTTGAGCATGGCTAAAGTACTCGAAGCTAACAAAGAACATTCCAAAGAGTTCCGGGATGGCGCGAATGAACCTAAAAATTTCGTCGGTGCCGTTAAAACGGCACATGGCTATAGCCAGTATTCCAACAAATTCAAGAGTACACATAACCACAATAGTCCGTCTCCACATGTGAATCAGTCCAACAGACAAAGTCGTCAGCCATATAATAACAGTGCTTCACCCAAGCGTAATGGTGTGTGCAATCGGTGTGGTCAATTGCATAGGAATAAGTGTCCAGCAACAAATGTGACTTGCAACAAATGTAACGGTCGCAATCACTACGCAAAAATGTGCTTTAAGAAGAACTCGAGTCCAAATAAGGCTTTGGTTAGCAACATTGTTGAGGAATCAGACAGGAACATTCAGTCATCGCCAGTTTTTGTAGGAATCATGAGTCAGAACCACAACATACATCAAGATTGGTACATCAAGGTCATCATAAACAACAAATTCGTCACTTGTCAGGTCGATACAGGAGCTCAGGTTAATCTTATGTCGGTATCTCAGTTTAATTCACTAGGTTTAAGAGAAAATTTAATCAAAAAGTCCGGAATAAAAATTTGCACCTTCACAGGTGAAATTGTACCATCTTTAGGTTACGTTAACCTTAGTTGTCAGCACCAAAATAGAAATTATAACATTAAATTTCACATCTTACACATGTCGTGCAAAACCTTATTAGGTCTAGAAACATTGAAGGTCCTACAAGTAATTGAAGAAAAAGATAATAATGCGTTTGCAAATAACTTAATATGTAATAAGATTGAAAACAATGTAAATATTCCTAATTTTTTAGATAACTATAAGGAAGTTTTTCAAGGTCTAGGATGTCTGAAGAACGAATGTCATTTGATCGTACAAAATAATGTACAGCCCATAGTCGAGCCGCCAAGAAAAGTCCCATTTGCATTAAGAGATGAACTAAAAGCGGAACTTGATCGAATGGAAAACCTGGAAGTAATTAAACGCGTCGAAGAACCTACCTCATGGGTAAGTTCTATTGTCCTTGTTAGAAAGCCTAACGGCCAATTACGTATATGCCTTGACCCCCGTAATCTAAATAAGGTCATTCTACGTCCACACTTTCCTTTTCCTAATATGGACGATATAAAATCAAAATTATCAGGAGCTAAATATTTTACGGCCCTGGATGCTAATTCTGGATTTTGGATGCTACCCCTAGATAAAGAGTCTTCTAGACTCTGCACATTTAACACTCCCTTCGGGAGGTATTGTTTTATGCGTCTTCCATTTGGAATCAATGCAGCTCCAGAAACATTTCATGCTGAAATAGTAAAACATTTTTCAGATATTCCCAACGTAATTATTTACATCGACGATTTTTTGATATATTCTTCTACAAAAGAGGAACATCTTAAAAGTCTAGAGACAGTTCTCAAAAAAGCAAAAGAAATAGGTCTTAAATTCAATAAAAAGAAATCCCAATTTTGTCAGAATGAAATCAAATTCATGGGTCATATTTTTAATGCATCCGGTGTCCGCCCTGATCCGTCAAAAATCGAAGCTATTTGCGCTTTGCCTCGTCCTGTAAATGTCGCCGATTTACAACGTTTCTTAGGTATGGTTAATTACCTAGGATCCTTTATAAAAGGTTTGTCAAACGAAAATTATGAGTTACGTCAACTATTAAAGAAAGATATTGAGTGGCATTGGACCGACAAACATGAACAAGAATTCATTAAATTAAAAACTCTTATTTCAAATGCACCAATTCTTACATACTATGACACTAATAAACAAATTAAGTTATCAGTTGATGCATCTAAATTCGCTGTTGGAGCAGTCATTTATCATGATAATAATCCTATTGCATATGCTTCTGCGACTTTAACTCCTAGTCAACAAAATTATGCACAAATAGAAAAGGAACTGTTTGCTATTTTATTTGGGTGTACAAAGTTTCACCAATACATTTATGGGAAAACTATTCTAGTAGAAAGTGATCATAAGCCTCTAATACCCATTTTTGATAAACCTCTACATAAAGTTCCTGCACGTCTCCAGCGATTCATGTTACGGTTGCAAGCTTATGATATAAAAATTATTTACAAACCCGGAAAAGAAATGATCGTCCCAGATGCATTGTCTAGAGCTCCTATCCCAACCGAAACATTAACCACTTTTGATAAGGATATACAGTTACAATGTAACCTTCTTATGCTAGATTTGGCCATAACTGATGAGAAAATTAAGGAAATTCAAAAAGAAACTTTAAAAGACTCTGTGTTACAAAGTGTTGCTGGCTACTATAAAAATGGATGGCCTGAAAACAAAAAATCAATTAATCCATTAGCTATGCCATATTTTAAAGTAAGAAATGACATACATCTTGTCAATGATATAGTTTTCATGTCCGACCGTATAGTCATACCTAAAAGCCTAAGGTCAAAAATATTAAGTCTACTTCATGAAGGGCACATGGGCTCTGAAAGATGCATACGTCTAGCCAAATCATCAGTCTATTGGCCAAATATTAATCAAGAAATAAAAGATATGGTCAATAATTGCGACATATGCATACGTCATCGACCTTCTAATGCCAAAGAGCCAATGCTCCCACATGAAATTGTAAATTTACCTTGGTTCAAAATTGGAGTTGATTTATTTGAGTTTAGTAGCAAAGTATATCTTCTTGTTGTTGACTACTTTTCCAAGTATATAGAAATAGCGCTATTGGATCGCGGCTATTCAAGCAAAAAGCTTATAACTCACTTAAAGTCTATATTCGCTCGTCACGGCATACCGAAAGTTTTAATAAGCGACAACGGACCATCATTCATCTCAGAAGAGTTCAAACTTTTTTGCACTGACTGGGATATTGAACATTGTACATCAAGTCCATACCTACCCAGATCAAACGGTCTAGCAGAAAGATCTGTCCAAACAATTAAAAATTTGTTGCGCAAAAGCATGGAAGAAGGGAAAGACCCTTACGTCGCTTTGTTACAATACCGTACCACTCCTAATGCTAGTTCATATTCACCATCTGAACTACTCATGAGTAGGAAATTAAGAACCAAAATCCCATCTACATTTCAGTATCTAAACCCTACACAAGCTGATTATAACAAAATCAAAAATTTTCATAACAAGAATCAACAGAAAATGAAAACATATTATAACAATAACACAAAACCACTACCAGATCTACAGGAAGGGGATGAAGTATATTATCAAAAATCTCCTGGCTCCAAATGGTATCCCGGAATTGTGGTAAATCAATGTAGAGAACCTCGGTCTTATGTAATAAAAGGTGATAATAATCAATTGCTTCGACGGAATCGCCAACACATAATGAACTCTCCTAAAACACCCTCTCCTGGAAAAGACGTATATGTACCAGATCAAAATATACAGACAGACAGGTTTTCTACTCCATTATTGCAACCCGATATTAACAACAGGTCCATTCCATCAACTTCCTCTTCTGGTTCAGAATTTTACAACAGTCCAAGCCCACAAAGTGAAAATACTGAAAAGGGTTTATTTTCTCGTTTTGGAAGGTTACTTAAACCTCCGACAAGATTAAATTACGATAAATGACATTTTCTCCACTTGAATATTTTGTCTGATACTATTTGAATTTAATAATTATACGAAAGATATTTGTGAATTTAGTAATTTTAAGAAAAATGCTCTTGAGTTTAATAATTGTAAGAAGAATACTATGTCAATTTACAGAACTAATTTGAAGAAAGATACTATTTGTAATTGTCATTGAGTGAAATCTTGAAAGGGGAGATGTTATAGGATTACCTAATTAATACTTGTGTATCTGGCAATACTCTGTACTACTCTAAGCTAGTGTTACTCTACCACCATATTGTCATGTAGTCAGTTCTAAGTAAGCACTCCTAGAATAAAGACCACACATTACAGTCTGGTTGGTCAACATATAATGTCTTAGCTTCTGGCGAATTTTTGGCTATATCTGATCAAAATTTCCCAAGCTAGAATATTCTTGATCATCTTAGCTGACCCAATATTATTTGTGGTTTTTGTCAGGTTGGCCCTTGAAGGTTCGTTCGATTGTGGTCAAAATACGCTAGACTAAGCATCTACTTGATCACCTCTACTTTTAGTTCGGCTCAACAAATTTTATTATGATTTTTTTTTGTTGAAGGTGGGACACAATTATTTTTATGGACTTGCGAATCCCAAACCCATGTTGCTGGTCACAAATTGATTGTTTAATTATAAGCTGGAATCTACCCTTAATTAAACTCTCAAATAACTCAGGCAGAGGCATAAAATTAGCAATTCCCTTATAGTTACAAACCATATTCCGAGCACCGTATGCAAAGGCTTAATATACGAAAATTTCCAGGAGTCCAAAAATACACCAAATTTCAGCTACAGATCAAACCACAAGGAAAAGGGACCACACATCGTATTGGTGCAATTTTCATATCAATCTATCTAGGCATAAATTCGTACCGTTTTTCCCTACTTGCATAAATACGCTATTATTACGGCATGCGACCACGGCTATACTCTCAACATCGCCGTACTCACCTTGTATGTGTCGATTTTAATTAAGTAAAGATAGAACATTTTCTTGTCTCATACTTTCTATTTCTGCCGTTGTCGGCTTTATTGTTACTTTTATAAAAAAGTAAGTTTAGATTCTGGCGATTTGACGACGTTAGTTCATATTCCAATTCAGTATTAGATTGCTTCATTTCATCCTCCTTCTTTCTAAAACACCGCACTACAAATGTTTTTGCGAAATATTTTCCTCGATAAAGATCCACACAATCACAATCCTCTATAAATCCGATTGGTCTGCTAACGATACAGTAATACGTCGTCTGCATATCACATTAAATATATCAATTACATATAGCCGCAGTAATGGCCCCGAGACGGAGCCCTGAGGTACATAGCGGCTGAGAAATTTTGTGGTCATGAAAACGATTTCCACTCTCAGAAACTGACTGATACGATACAGGAATATTCGAACATGGATTAACATTGCTTACTACTGGGGATGAGCAGAAGGATCTGTGAGATGGTTTCATAAGAAGAATTTGGTAGTTAATAGAGTCAAATGACTCCCTATAATCGAGCAAGTCCAGGATATAAGTTAGGAAGGCTTTATCGAGTGCTACGTGGATATCTTATTGACTTAAAGGATCACAGTTTCGTAATTGTGACCCGAGCGAAATCCCGATTGCCATCTGCTTAACAAATTCTTAGCATTGATGTTCTTCATGACCACAGTGTAAATTATTTTTTAAATACGTTCGCGAGAAAGTACAAAAAGATAATTGGACGAAAATCGATTGATGGGATGGAGTCGTTTTTCTTCTTGATGATTATAGGAAGAGAATAGAGGCAGAAATGTGAAATACGGGTGAGGACTATGAGTATTTCTGGCGCAATTAATTTAATAAGTCGCCGAAGCAGGCCGTCAAATGCTGCCGCGTTACACTTTATTGCACACAACGCCAGCAATGCCTTACTTTCATCAAAATTTCGAAAAGTAAACCGTCGACTGCATTGTCGATATCTGATGCATTGTCTAGCGAAGTATATGTAGACTGCGAACAATCCGAAACAAAAAATAACAAAACTAAAACTAAGAATCGAAAAAACGAGGATCAAGGTCGATGTGGGCTTCTGGGTGTAGCTTTAGAAAGCAACGAAATCTCAGCTTACTTATAATAAAGCTGTTGAGGCCTCCTTTGGAACATTAGTTAAGAAATTTAGACGCGCCGTTATATATCTTCTTCGATGGCTCCTCATTCTGTCTCAAACGGCCCCCATCCATTCAACACCATACCTTCCAGAGAAAAGGCATTTATTTATCTACCGAATATCTGACACGAAGAAATTGAAAAGGAAGGGAGACTCATCACATCATAATTCAAGAGGAATCTAATTATGATAATAAAAAGGCCTCGGAAGCACCAAATAATCGGGGAAGCCACCATCTCGTCTTTCAGCTTTCACAACGTCTTAATTTTCAGCATCAATTAATGGCTGGAGAGTGGGAATAAATAAGGGCTTCGGGACTGGGGGGGAGGCAGGACATTGCCTTTCCAGAGCCTCTAAGATCATCGCCATCATATACGTGGCAGAGTTCGGTTACTGCCAAGCAATTTTTCAATTTTCGGCCGTTTCATGACTATTCATATATGGGAGCCGGGAGCGCATAAATTAACCAAACTTAGTCTCGCAGCCCACAAGACGATTCAGTGGGCCGTGCCGACGGTGTTGGGCTTCTCCTTCAATCAGACACTTTTGGTTCAGGCCGAAGTGGTGGGCTGTCAGCTCTTAAGTGGGCCGACTCCGATATCAAGAACATTAGTCGCTCGCACACAAGTGGGGATAATCAGATGCACCTCTAATGATAATTAATAAATGTCAATTAATCAGCAGTTAGGGAACCACCTGATACCGAGGAAGAAAGACAGACAAGACATACGACGTCGTCGTCTGTCGACTTTTGGGTGTAGCTTAGCATAAAAGTCGTGAGGCGAAGGCTGCATAAAGCCACAAAGTCCCTGCAGGGCTCCTCGAAATCCTGTGATTACCAGCTCTAAAAACCCAGCATGCAGCACTTAAGGAGATTAAGAGTGTGCGACCTGTGCGTATGGATCCATCGAAGACGCCCAACGCCGCGGGCGAGGCGCTTCAGATGCAACATCAGAGAACACGACGACCCACGGGCCGGGGAGAGATGAGATACAAGATCTCGGATGAAGATATGGGAGAATGAAGTCATCACCAGCCAGTTTACCAGCACATTATCCATTCTTCCCTCGAGATCTCATCGGACCTCAATCAGATCTCCCATGATAAATTAGTTCGGGGTGCATCATCCATCTTAATCTCGGGACCGAAAGGTGCTGCATGTTGGTGCGTCAGACGGAGCGCGCTGGCATCTCGTGACACGGAAAACGAGACGCGTCAGGAAAAAAAAATTGGTGTTCTGAGGCGGCACGGTGCATGCAGCACATGTTCTACAAGAGGGGCATTTTCATTTTCATTAAATGTAATTCCCAGCGGCGGAATGAGGTCAGCTGGTTAAGGTACCTAAAACCCAAAGGACCCTCTCCACCGCTCGATATGGCAGTAAATCGTCACCCGTCTCACTCCTGGTGCTGAAATATCTGATTGGATCTCATAAAATTAAATCGATTGGTCTTAAAAATTTTCCGTTCCATTAATACCCTGCAAAGGGTACAATTATCGCCAGGGGTGGGGCGGAAGGGCAAGCTGCCCACGGAGACCAGAGTGCTCCTATTGTGAGGAAAGCGTGCTGTAAGGTGCTCGCACGACATCCCTTCTGCTCCCCATACGACCCGATTCAGCGGCAAGGATGAAGTGGACGCAGGGGGTTAATCATCATCGATTACATAACTGTAAATGGCTTTCATCCTTTTGCAATGCGATAATCGTTAGGACATGAAGTAGCACGACCGAATATTTCTAGGAGGAAGGAGTCGAAAAATCGATTGTAGATTAGGGCCGAGGTCCTTTCGACTCGTTTCGAGCCATTCCAGGGGACATTATTTGCATATTTATGTCCGCCCATTACAGGAGCACTACATTACAACCTTGCCCCTCCGTGCACCCACCGCAGAGGGAAAATAGGTCTTATCCTGGCCCAGCTAATTAACAATTATGATCCGAAATGTCTTAAGCTGTGTCCCACATTTCTTACTGCCCAACTTACCTATTCCAGAAAGGACTCCACGAGAAGGGCTGCCCTGGCACAACTTGTGATGCGATGCTTAGCAGGACTACAGCGGGCACAAATGCAGTGCGGGCTGCAGTTTTTGTCAGTGGCCACATCTTCCACCATGGACACAACACTTCTTGTACCCCCGCAGTGGTCGGCCGGGTGGGTTAGGGAGGGTATTGCCTGGGAATTAAATGGTACAAAAGAACCCATAATATCCCCTGCCCGCAAAGACAAGTAAGATCCTCGGAATTTATGTGTTCGTGAAGTTGATTTATGGTCAACACTTAAGCAATTAAAAAGTTTTACAAGTTTCCTTACGACCGAAAACCGAAACCATATTTTCTCCGTCCTGACGCGTTTTTGTATCTCTGCACCTCCTCGGCCCATGCTCGGCTCGGTCAAGTAACAAAAGTCTTGAGCAGTTAGTAGAGAGGCACCACTGCTGCGTTTTTGGCCAGCAGAAGGGATCGTAACAAATAGCCCTAGGCAAAGTATTAAAGGAAAGAATTTTTTGCATTTATCCTGCGAACAGTTAGTTGGTTTACAGTTTACACTTTACAGCGTAAAATTTGAGTATCCTTTTCTGGTTTTATGGGTCTCGCTCAGCACGTGGTTTATGCCTCCTGAAATGGATTTTGCGCTGATGAGTCCTTCAAGGACTTCTCTTTCCGACGTTATATTTTTACGACGACTCTAAATAATGAAATGACCGTGCCGTTGCTGTCAAGGAACTTCAATAATTAGAGAGAATGGATTCCAGTTTGCCTTAGACCAGACTTATGTGATTATCTCGAACATATTGAAGACAGTTGTTGGCTTTTCGCAATAAGCCATAATTAGCTGTAGTACAATAGTTTATAATTGCGCCCTTAAGTACTACTAATGTCGGGGGTAGACTATACGAACAAATGCGAGTCAATGACACTGATCAATTAGCAGTGTAGATGAAAAGGAGAAAGCGAACAAAACACCAATTAAGATGAAATATGATGGGGAGAGTGATCGGCATTTATTCGAGCCACAACATCCAAAATAAATTTAAATTTAAAGAGCTAGTAAACTATTTCTTGACATCGGCGTGAGATAGCCCATGTAAAATACTCACTGCAGAAGTAGTTCGAAGATCCGTACGTTTGAACTAGGTTAAACTGAGTTTGAATACCTTTTGCTGCTGTTGGCGCTAGCAGCCGAAAAATATGTTACTAAAGCTTTCTCAATACTGGAATGAAACTTCCTTTTCATTGGTATTTCACACCGCAGCTGTAATTCGATTCTATCAAAAGTCAGAGAGAAGTTGACGGCAATTTTTATAAAACGGCAACATGGTGTCAAACGAGAAACTGAACTAGTTTACAATAAATTGAGTGTGGTACTCCGATATCGAAAGTGACGTCATAAACTAGTTAAATTGCTGTAGTTTGTCTAGGACCACACACAATCAAGATGTAGAGAATCAAGGTCGCAAATATGAATCGAAAATAAGTGTGTGTCCAAGAACGATCCCTACGGTACTCCAAAAGGTAACTTCATGCGCTCATAAAGATTGTCGCCCATCTGAACACATTGATGACGATTGACAATATAGTTTTTTTTTATTGAGTCAATCAACATGGGAGAGAAGACCCCACAGAGTCGAAAGTCTTCGATCTCCAGTATCACAAGTATCGTGGCTCTATCCAGATCAATGGCGTTTCTGACACTCTCAGTCAACCTCAACCGTTCTGACTAAGGGGCAACAACTGGTATTTAAATATTCTGCTATTTACTTACGAATCAGCTTTTCCAGGACCTTTGTGAAAGGAAAACTAATATTCTGCATGTTTATATAATAGTTATTTGGGGAACTTTCCAACCTGCTTTTAGCACTATGGTCCGCCTTAGCACTCGAGCTTAATTTTTCAAGAATCTTTTGGCGCCCTTTGTCCGAAATCCCGATTTCGTAGCTAAACCCTAAAACCGTTGTTTGATTTCCGCGAAACTTTACATATGGGGATTTTCGTGAACGCTGATTACGAATAGGAAGTCAATCGAATCAAATTTTCCGAAAACAAAATGAGGGATCCAAAAATGCCGACCACTTTGTCCAAAAATATGAATATCCCAGCTAAACTCGATTAATTGTAGTTTTCGAGGCCGTTGATTACGAATCCCAACTCAAAAGTTTATAAAACACAATGGCGGATCCAAAATGGCGAACTATAATTGCTCAATTTCTTTTTTGTATAATTGCATTTATTTCTACAAAGAGGGTGCATTGATTACATGAATTTCGGAGAAAATTTGGACAAACGTGAATTTTGCGACACTTAAGAGCTTTTTTTTTTAATTTCACTATACCTGCAGTGGTACCTACAGGCAGATCAATATTGGTAGTATTTTTGGAAAGCACATAAAGATAGTAGTTGTTTGGCGTGAGTTTAATGTCGCTGCATCAAAAGATAAAAATAGATCAAAAGATAAAAATAAAATAATAATGTGCATCCCGAATTTATGAATCACACTGTAACTCCCAAACGGTTGAGATCCCACCCTATATGATTTTTTGTTGGTTAGGTGACATCTCTCACCTCTATCATCTTGGCCCACATAAACTTAAACACCTTGTATACATAATTTGGAATTTATGAAATCTTTTTAAACTAACTATTACCTACACAAAGTAGGCGCTCCATCCACATATACCCTTGCCTACCAATTGATCTGTTTCATATTCCCCCAAAAGAAAAACAAACAAATTTACATGACTAGGCCTTTTTTTCTAAGAAATCTGAATCATCTGGTGCCATCCCGAAAAAGCTGAAAAACAAAAATTTACGCTAAAATACCGAAACAAATTTCTTGTATTCTAGAAGGACACGCTCACAGGCCAAAAGATTGTTTCCACAACAGCAGGCGTCTTGAAAATTAATTCCGTGAAGAAATGTACCCTCTCCCCGAAGCGAATTAATTTCGTTTTGGTGTTCTCGAGATTTTTTAAGAAGTCATGTGGAGGACGTCTTCATAACAGATATCCGTGAATTCCACTCACCTTATGGCGAGCATTTCGCAGAAAGTAAGAGAAATCATTTATCAACCAGAACTCAACAGGTATTCGAGTGCCTGTCAGGTTATCGGCTACGGGTGCTAGAAGAGGATCAGCGGGACTACTTCAGTTGTAAACTGTATTAGGTTTGCATGGATCGTTTACAATTGGTTTACCACACATTAGAAGGTTAGAAATTGTTTTTCTTCCAAGGAAGGGAAGAAAGTGAAGGAAAAAAGGATCTTAAGGAGATTATTGGATTTTGTATTCAGAGCGGTTGAGAACATATGGCTCGGCCCAGAAGTCCAAATAAACATGAAGGATGCTCATTCATGCGGTATGCATTTGAAAAGGATCATCCTCATCAAAGGATCCTTTTTCTCTAATTAGAAAGACTCCCGCCATATGTTTCTCCCACAAAATTGGAAGCAGCATCTTTGGGTTCGTAACTGAAGAATGAAGATGGAACTTGCCCTCCGCGGTGGGCAGCGGAAAAGACGTGCTTCCTATATAAATTAATGAAGCCCTATCCGTTACCCTCAAGGTCTTTATTCTGTCGAGGAACACCAAAGAAGCAGGCAATTTCTTCAGCGAAACTGGCCAAGGAGGGGTCTTTTGTGTCCGAATAAAACGACCAGCAAAATTCCCTTCGTGCGAACCGCATCATGAACTCGCAGTAAACGTGCTAACAGAAATAGCCATGCATTGTGGCCCGTCAAAGACGTATCGGTTCTCCTTGAGAGGTTCCATCTAAAGTCTAAAGGATGCCCAACACGAATTTCTCCCTGCATGTTACCTTGAATGCGCTCCTCCGCCATTATGATTACACCTACCTGTCTGCCTACACGATTGTCTACCTGTCCATCGATACCTTGGCTATCATCTATCATCGACGCGCGCTGCCAGCCTGTGAAGCATCTCCCGAGCCCGGGCTCCATGGCAAGTACATACATCTGTTCTGCTTTCTGGAAGGCGTCCTCCTAAAGGTAATTGAGTTGTTAGTGCGGATCGGGGTGCAGTCGCTGCAATTATCTCTAGAGCTCTGATAACTTAATCTTGAGTGACTGTGCCGAGCTGGCCGGGCCGTTGGACACGCAGCGAGTGGACTGGACCGGTCCGCCACCGCCGCCACCGCTACCACCGCCGCCATGCAGTTGCCTGTTGGTGGTCACTCGCGGATAACATTCACAAATGAGAACATGAAGGTGAAAAAAGTCACAACTGGGACCCGTCGTGCTGTTGCTGATGCGGGGAATTAATTGAAGGTGATGGGATGCAAACGTTTTGCCCTTTAATCGCCGGATAATCGCACGGAATTAAGCTGTTAATTCTTGTCAGGAGTCGCATCCTGCTGGGATATTGAGATGCGTGCAATATGCTCCTGGCTTCAAGTTGTCGCACATATCAAACGCACCTCTTGCCATAAAACTGCCCCGTAAAAGGGCCCAGCTGTAAAAGGTGGCCCTATAAAATGCCCAAACCCAAAAGGAGCAATAAATACCTGTCGACATTACACCTCGAATCAGTTCGGGTATTATTAAAACATCATCCGTCCGCCACGCTGTGATAAAATACCTGCCCTAAATCTCCTGAAAATCTAAGGTTCGGAGTGAGTGAAATGGAAAAAAATCCCCAAAAATAATGATGAGCCTGCAAAGGGCGAGGAAATAAAAAACACAACCTAATCTTTGCGGCGTCAAACAAAAACAGATCAGCAGCGATTTCACCTGACGACGGCCTACAAAAGGAAGGTAAGGCATTTTTTTTTAATTTGGAAGCCAAGCCGGGAAGAAAATTAAAGGAAAACTTCAAAAGGACTCGTGAGGAGGACACCAGACCTGGACTTAAGTCGGCGAAAGATGAGGTCCACGTAAAAAAGTTGTTATCCTTATTGAAGGATGAGGCAATTATGATATTGGAACCGCCCTGTTGTGTTCCCGGGAAGTAACAGACGGTTACTTGTCGAAATTTATTTATTGCCTCGCACAGCAACAAAAAAAAGGACCCAGGAGTCTCAGGGTATGGGTTTCGCTCCATTTTTCTGATCCCAATCTGACTTTGTTTTAAGGAGGAGTGCCTTTGTTTGGAGGACTTGATGTGGCTTAATTGATGCGAAGTGAGCGTTTTGCTTTTAAGGCGCAGAAAGGTGTTTCTCACTTTCCTAACATCTTTCAGGTATTTAAGTTTCTCAGGTCGTGGAATTTTGGGAGGATCAATAGAATAACTAAAAGGCGGTGAAGCTTTGGTTGCCCATTTTTTAAAAGAATATTGTGATGGTGAATTGCATTATCTTGTTTTAAATTTCAGAATAAATTAGACCCTCATTTTTCATACTTTCGTTGTTTTCACTTTATTAATTGTAGTCATGGTTATTGTCAGGGGTTGATTTTTAGGAATAATGAGGTCTAATAGCAGCCTAATCTATTTCTGTCCAATTGAGTCTTTGAAGGTATGCATATACTGCGACACGCAACAAAAAAGGAGACAGTTCAGATCTAAATTTTAATTAATTTACTGCCGTTTAAAATTATATAACAGAACTAGCAGACCCGTCCCGGCTTTGCCCGGGCATTTCTACATTTGTAAATTTAAACTGTTGCAAAAAATTGTTGATAGAAGTGCAGTCTAGTTTTAGAGAGAGACACACGTTTGAGACTGCTCTTCATTGGTCGATTTTTAAATGGAAAAAGGGGATTGATACTGGAATGTTGTTTTTTTAATTTGTTTTAATTTTAAGCGCGCGATTGATCCCAATATAAATCCCGGAGTACTCCACCTCCATTTAATCTGATTTTTGCATTACCATATCTGCAGAAGAGACTCTTCCATATAAGTTTCTCAGAGAGTATCAAAAAAGTGAGAGTTTTTAAGTTCATAAAAAGGTCCGCTTGACCTCTTCTGGAATATATTCAATCTATTGGAATTTTGTATTTCCATGTAAAATTGACGAATAATCCTTTTCATTCATCAATTCATCTATTTGCATCCTTTGGAAGATATTTAATTCTCGATGCACCAGTTCAATGAAATATTTTTTATTTTTTTTTCAATTTTATATTGTCGAAAACAAGCTTGTGCGCATTCGTCTGGCCTCCTCTGGAATATATTCAATAGCAAACCCGTCCCTTGCCGGATTTTTCATATTTGTAAATTAAAACTGTTGTAGACCTGATGAAACTATTACATGTGCGAAGACGGTTTTTCATTTTTCCCGCGGGAACCCAAAACAATCTTGGGATAAAATGTAGCCTGCATCATGAACGATAAAATGCTGTACCTTCCAGTAAAGTCATCATCGAAATCGGTTCAACCGTTCTCGAGATTAGCCCCGACCCGACACATAGGTAAAATTTGTTGACATGTTTGTGTAGAATTTGGTATAGTGTAAGTAAAGACATGAACTTCGAAAAAGCCAGTTATTTCAGAACACAGACCCTAAGAACCATTATATTCAATTACACGGATTTCCGTTCCAGTTGATTCCCCATATTTGATCCGCCATCTTGAATTACCAATTATCGATGGCAGAATTAAGATCAGCGACGCCAAAAACTCCGTATATGTAATCCTTTCATTAGCCGATTGTTCTGGGGTCACTTTATATGCAGAAAGCCCTCTACTCCCACGGGCAGGAGTTAAGACACTCCGTCAATATAATATCGGGACCATTTCGCCAAGGTCTGAAGCTGTATAACGGTTTAAAGATATTGCATATATCACTTATAGTTTTCCAGAAAAACCGATGATAGACAGATAATTTTCGTTACGCAAACTTTCTGAACATATGCCTGATGAGTGTACCGTCAAAAAATATTTTCCCATACTTATATTTATACCCTCGTTTACCTCCTTGGCGGTTGAAATTTGAGATAAGCAGAAATTCATTCCATTTTTTGTGTTGCAGAGTGTTTTCGGGGTCGCTAATCTCGAACCTACTATCGAAATGTGGAAATTTAAAATCAGACCCTTTGCCTCTTGCTGGCATTGTTCACTGTACAAAACACACAAATAGGTCAAATTGAAGTACTTAATGGTAGAAAACAGTATACTGATAATGTATTTGTTCTTTTATTATTTTACCTACCTTTCACAATTATAAAATACGTATATATTTCTCTTTTAATTGAAAATGATTCCCAAACATTTTGCTAGTAAGAGCTAATAAATATGACTATTGCACTAAGAAAGTAAAACGATAAGTAACACCCGTAGACGCCTGGCGGTAATAACTGATCGAGTGGTAACTGATATGATGTTTTAAAACTATTAAAGTACTAATGTCACTATTAAAAAATATGGGTTGGTGTAGAAGGGTGAAAATTTAGGTTTTTATGTATTTTTTAATGCGGAATCATAAAAAAATTAAAACAAAAAATTGTGTCCAAAAAATAAAAAAAAAATATTTTGGGGTGTACCACCCTTATCACTTAGGGGTATGAAAAATAATTTACGTCCTATTCTCGGAGCTACTGAATACACACACATTCATAAGAATCGGTCAAGCCGTTTCGGAGGAGTTTTGTTACAAACACTGTGACACGAGAATTTTATATATTAGAATTACATAAAATGTAGATATATTCGTTAACCAAATATTCGGAGACCCCAATTTTTCTAAGTCGCAAGGAACGACGTTACCGACCTTCATGTGAAAAATAAAATGCGATAAAAATGCTGATTTGTTTTTTCCTTGCCTTACGAGAGCCGTTTACGAGAAATATGCGAAAAACTGATATCGTTGACCTTTGACCTTGAATAAAATTTGTAACGCAATTCGGATCGGTGGGGACTTTTGACATTTCATTTGTGATGATGTATTTAAGGTCTTGCTTACATTTGGGCATTTGTGTGCTTATTTTGACTGGACTACAGGCCATCAATTACTCGGAATCATTTCAATAATTGTTCTTTTTTTTCTGTTTAGATCAGATGGTGTAGTCAACATGTTGATGATAAATAAATAAACACATTAAGCGTACATTTGACAGTCCATCGACGCTTTTCGACCTAATCTGCAATATGATATGTTCGAATATGTTTAGTTCATCACGCGGCTCCCCTTTTAATTTTTTTGTTAGTAGAGCTGCAGACAATGAAATATTCACAAATACTTTCCCTCCCTTAACACAGGTAAAAATGTTGGCTAACAATACCTCAAGAAGGTAAATCAGTTTCAAGAACTCCCACCTGAAATATCAACAGCTCCAGAAAATTTCATTTCAACCCGACACAAAGTGAGAGTCGAAAAGTGGAGGACGTAAATTTTGCTGTGTTCGGGAACAACTCCATTAATTGGATTGGATCACACACGGCTAGGCAGCTACGGAGGGTACAATAAATTGGGGTATTTGTTACCGATAATTGCGATTAATTGGGATGGTGTGTTTGTGTTTAATAAATCCCGAACACAATATTGCCCCTATGCCATCCACCGCTGTGCACCTTAACCGGTGCAATTATTTCACTAAAAAGGGCTCACTCTAAGGGCAACCGAAAAGCCTTTTTCCATTTTTTTTCTTCGAACGGAAAACATACATCGTGCGCCATAGAATTTCTCGGGGAACTGTTTGATTAATTTCCGTAAACAAATATTCGGGGGGGAGGATTGCATATCGATATCGATAGCAGCAACAGGAACAATTGTGAAATTGGGTAGGGCAAAAGAAGGAAAAAGTTTGAGGAGTTTTGAACGCAACCAAATAAGGGTAAACATGCCGGTAACAAGGCAATCATGCAATCAACCCTTTCAGGGTCATTTGAGAACGGTTCGACCGGCACTCGTTGCGGTTGCAAAGCGAGGAGGAAATGAAAGTTTTTTTTTTTCTTTATTTCTACTAGTGTAGCCAAGGCGGAGTTGTGAGCTCCTCTTAAAACGAGCTCTTCCGGTGATGGGAAACTCATCGGGGACGGAGAGAAGCACACCACACACCATGGTGACGTGCAGTTCAATTTGTGCTACGATGTTTGCCCATGGCTATTCCGTTACCTCATTCGACACACCTCATTTACCCAGTCAGGGAAAGGGTTAGGGCTCTTATACCGTCTCATGAAATATATTTCCTTTTGGCTCATTAAAAGTATCGGCTGAGAAGGCTACCGCCGTCTGACGTTCGCCGTCGTAAATTCACAAATCTGCAGGCGATAAATCTCAATTAGCGGCGCGAAAGTAAATCTTCTCAGGACTTATCAGCGTCTTGGAGGATTGATTTGAGCGGCAATCGTATCGAATTACGCTCAGCGTAATTAAGTGCAGTTCGGAACGTTTGGGGTATAGCTAGAGCCGCCTTGGCGTATGGTACGGTCCATATAGCCGCCCAGCATCATCTTTAATCAACGATTCCGGATAACGTCCCTCTTAACTAATTGGGACTTGAGAGAAGAACGAAAGACATGAAAGGGCGTGCGCGAAAGGAGAAAACCGGGACGCGCCTGGAATATCAGCCAAGACGTTGTCGAACCCATTTTTTTACCCAAACTCAGGGGAATCTTTATCAGAGGCATCTGTTGTTCGACGTCCCGAAACAAAATAAAAAAAAACACAAATCCCCCAGATTCCTAGTCCTTGTTGCATAGCGGTGCAATTCGGGGCAAATCTAGATTAGCTGCTGGCCATGCATCAAGCGGGTGAGGCGATTATTTTTGGGTTAGGCGTCGGCCTTATCGATTCGCTTAATTAGAAATGAGATGCCATTCCGTCGTTACCGCACACGCATCGGGGAGAAAACATAACTTCTTGCAGTGGCGGAATGAGATAAGAATTTTGAAATTTATTACCTCAAAACTACCGGCATTCCAGACTGTTTCCCTTAATGGGGGGCCTGGGATCTGGTGGATCCCAATCTCGACTTGTGTTGTTCTGTCTAATTAAGTCACTCAGGTTCTGCTAATAGTGTACAAATCGAATTGATTTAAGTAACACTAGTAGATTTCGAGTTCAAGGTAGTAGTACGAGCGTAATATTTCTTACAAAATAATAAATGTACCTATTCAAATGCACCGCCTTTCTAAGAGGATTGCTTCTTACATGCAGGTAGCTTTTTTCCTAGAATTTCCAGGTAATAGGAAAGTAGTGGTCATTAATTGTAATTCTTAGAAGAATAAACTATTTGCCTATTTGCTTTTATCACTATGCACTTATTCAAGTGCTCTACAGTGTATATCACAGAAAAAAATATGTTGCACAAAATAATCGTTGCTATAATTGTCTGTACACACATACTGCATAGGTATGGCCACGCAATAAAGCATGTAATGACTGTCAAAAACAGCATCACATACTTCTGCACACTTCGATGGAAGAAAATAAGTCAATATTCAATAACAACTGTTCCAATTCCAAGATGAAAGAGAGCACACCGGAAACTATTACAAACTGTGGTCACAATAAAAATGCGAAAAGAGCATTGTTGGCAACCGCAATAGATAAAATTAAAAATAAATACGAACTGGTAATACATCAAAAAATTATCCTTAGCAGACCCAAAGTTCTGGGAGCCTGGGAATATTGATATCCTCTTAGGAGTCAACATTAAGGGGGACCACTGGCACTAATGTGACCGCCTGAAAAAAGGTGATATTTGGGAATTTTTTTAAAGAAAACTACTGCATGGAATGCTTTAATGTTTTAACAATAGTTTGGTGGATATACATGATAAAATGTTTGGACCGAAAAATTTAAAATTCACAATCTCCCAAGGTTCCAATAAAAAAAGTCCCCCCACTGCTGCAGTGAGAGCGAGCTTCACAATGCGTGAAATCGAAAAAACCACAAAGTTTGTTAAACTATAAGGTATTGCCCGTACCATGACCCTCGATCGAAAAAAAATAATTTTAAATTGACAAAAAGGCGGAGTTTTTAAAAAAAGTTTCAAATTTCGCGCGATAATTTGATGATTTTTGGCCTGCCAAAATTACATCTTTTATTCGATCGGAAAACTGGAGGTTCATGGGATAAACATATATGAAAAAAGCTGGAATAAGACTGAAATCGATCAGATGACGTAGATGTAGTTTCGAGATAAACGCGTTTAAAATTTAAGTTACTAGATAAGTCGTTTAAATGGAGCTCCAAAACATGTGACTGTCAGCTACGTACACGAAACCCCCCACCTATTAACCTATTCATACATTTCTCAAGACCATAAGGTCAACAAAAGAAACCAGAATCCCTTTATAATGACTTTCCTGGCCGACAGAGCCCGAACAATAACTCAGGTACGGTCCCTAAGCCAACGCAACTTTCGAACCGTTGAGCGGCTGCTCTTCAGATGTTTGTAACTCAAAAACTATTTGAGATATGCACTTCAAATTTTAGTATTTTAAGTTTAAAGGTATACACTATCGAAATATGTAAAAAAAAATTTTCGATTTTTTCAAAATTTCACACTAGTGGTCCCCCTTAATCCTAAATAATTAAAAATGGAATAAAAAGGGACAGACTGAAAACCTGACATTGCGAAATACTAGATTGAGTTGGATTTTCTTCGGCAAGATTAATATGACTCGAAGGTCAAAAGAAGAAACGACTACTACAGCATATTTATATGAAATCAATAATGACTTGGAGCCTTTAACTTAACAAATTTTGAACTTTTGGGAACTCGAAGAACTACCTGCCGTTCAATAAATAACAAAAGAAGAAGAGGAGTGCGAAAGGTATTTCAAGGAAATTAGGAAATGGGCAATATCAAGTTAGCCTACCATTCAAAAGTCAAAATGGACCATCACTTTTTGGTTTTTCCCATGTATTATTATCACGACCTGAACCTGATTTAAGGGGTTGGTCGAAGGAAAAAATGAACCGCTATGTTCTCAAATTACTAAATATGAGATGCTACGTTTTGCTTTGAGCAGTTTGCCGTGGCTGAATCGATTTGAGTTGCTTCTTACGTCAACAGACTGAGATTGATTGATTTGCAAACATTGGAGTGTCGTCGCAAGATATTCAAAGTTGTTTTTATACATTTATTGCTGACCGGCGGGGTTAACTGTCCCCAGCTTTGTCAATGTTGAACATTAACGTGCCGACGAGAAATCGTAGAGGTTGCGATTTTTAAAATATGGTACTCGCCGAACCTATTATGCAATGTATAGTCCAATTGATTCCCTAATTGCCAAATACAATAAATATTTTGATAGGATTTTAATATAAATCAAACAAAAGTTAAGAGATATTAAACCATAAAACTAAATTTATTTAATGATAATTAATTGTAATTATGTACAGTCAGGGCAATTATCTGTTGACTCAATAATAAATAAGTGAATTTCTTTCAAACAGTTTTGATTAGATTTTATGTGACGTTGAAAGAGCTCCCCCTCCCTAGGCTTGATGGCAGACCAGAAATATTGCTGATCCCGATCAGCGTCACCCTAAATTGACTCATCCTTTAAGTGATTTGGCAATTTCAGCAGTTCCTTTATTGCATTTAAGCACACTTAATTTTCCATTGTCGTGTAACACCGTTCGCCGCTGTCGGTGGCCACCGTAAAGACACAGCTGTTCCTTCAAAGCGTCGTCTACCGAGAGCGGTGTCGTCACAAGCCCGCCTTAATGAGCGCCATTAGACGCTGAATCCCCTGCATCACGAGGCAAATGCCGAATTGATTTATGTCCGGAGCAATTAATTTGCCGCGGAAATAAAAATTCGTCTCGGAGATGCTGTTACAACTCATTTACGATTCTGGCAGTACCAGAAGCAACATTTCATCCCAAAAAAAAAGTTGACATGCACGGTTTGCCTGCCTTGAATTGCATTTACCGTCGTGCTCGACGTCTTCCCCGCACGCGAATACGCGCGGGGTTGGAGCATGGAACATCCAGAGTCTGGTTTTGACTGACTATGACTCTCCTCCGGATTCTGCCGTGCCACAGCATCACCTCTTCCCACCTCCCTGGGACGACAGAACTTAAATGCTATTTTCGTTCATGTCATTCTCCAGTATCACTACTACGGATGGTATCTACTTTGACTGGCGGGCGTGTGTTTTTTAGGGAAGACGGAACAGGAGGAGCACTTTATTTAATGCTTTCGCCCTTATAATCTTCGTGTCACAAAGTTTTAACTTTTCGCTATCATCGCGCCGGGGAAGCAGCCCGCCGCCGCCGCCCGGCAAGCAAGTGGTGGTACCCTGGTCCACGACGACCGAGGGTGAAAGTCGGGGGGCATATCCAAATGTATCCAGCCGGGAGCTATCAACAAGTCATAAATCATGCAATGCACCGAGGAATTATCGCTCCCTTGGACAAAGGAGCTCGGACACTATTTTGAAATTTCCCTGCCGCCCTTGCCATCGCGGTCGTTGCCGCTTCTGTCGGTTACGATACGTCAGTTGTCTGGTGTCTTTTAAAAACGTGGAACAGTGGAACAAACCACCTCCAGCGGAAAGGGCACCACCACCATTCGCCAGAAATAGACCAATTTCAGCGCAGTTGAGAATGCTAGAAGGGCTGTTGATAGAAATACCTTGGGATTAACATTGTTTCGCCGAAATGCCGCGGAAAATCATGATATTATTTTAATTGAGGTTTTCACAGAGATATTTAGCACCCCGATGATGTCTGCGAAATTTATAGCCCGCCTGGCTGCCTGCTGAGGCAGACAAGGGAATTCAACCGGCTGGTACCCGGTTGCCGGTGCCGCGCTCAGCGTTCAGCCGGATAAATTATTGAAATTGCCCGGCGTTCGTTTGTTTGTTTCAAAGACCATTTTCTAGACGGGCTAGATTAATTCCAGACTCATGAGGTGTGAAAACCCCGTAAAGTGTCTGCGGAAAGAAAGTGAACAGCAGCCTCGGTCGATTCCCTCGAGAACTCGACAGTGAAAAGGCAAAACGTCTGCGCAGGAAGTGATTCGGTTTTATTCAACAAACTCCCATTGACCCTGCTCCGGTCACATAAGCATTCCCACATACCTCCCAGAGGTATCACCCCGCCCCGTCCCCTCGATCACATATAAAACAAATTGTTTGCACCTGTCTCTCAGCTCCTATGTGCCCAATAACAAAATTTAAAATTAAAATTGCCCCCCTTCGCTGCAAATTGCTACCTCTAATGCTTCATTATTGTTTCCCCCCGCTCGACACCTACCGGGCCAGGACCAGACCATCCAGCCATCCCTCCGTGCGTCGTGGCTAAAAGCTCGAACTGCTCTCGGACTGTTAAAAAGGCGCCTCCAGCCGTGCCTTTCGGTTGAATCATTTCGAAATCACCACGTTAGATTGCCGAGGCACCCGAAACTCTGGAGCACGGATAATCACTTTATTAGGCTCAGGAAGTGGAAGGATGCCAGCAGAGGTGAAACAAAACAACACGACCGGGCAGGGACACCTCGCCGGTGTGGAGAGTAGACCATCGCGACGGCGGAGGGGCGGGATCCGGCAGTGTGCAAGACGACTCTAATTTGAGGGCCCCAATTATGTCAATTGTTTCGAATGATTAAGGAAAATTTCATTTTCGTTGTTTTTCCATGGCACCGTCAGTTTATGTGGTCGGAAGCGAGTTTGCTGAGTCTGGAGCGACTGGTCGGGACGGGTCGGTCGGGTAACACCTCTGGCGCCGCACCGGTCTCGAAATTACGGCTAGGAGAAAAAGGGAATTTTGAAATTTAATTAGAGCACAATTTGAAGGCAGTGTAGGGCTCCATTTAAATTGAGCAAAAACAAAGATAGCATTGAACGATTTGAATATATAAACAGGCGGTTATCCACTTACATTTTGGGAGCTCATCTACATACGTTGTTTTTTGCTCTGAAATGGAATGGTCGGAATTGTGAAAGTGTTCATTGGAAATGTTAACCTAAAAACTTCAAAATAATCTACGACAAGCCTGCCTTTAAATCAGGTACAGTCATAAAAATTATATACCTAATTGAATTAATTGTCTAATTTTTTTTGGACACAATATGTAGCTCCATTATAGTCTCGCCACAATGTCTGGCTATGTATCTGAATACAGGGTCTTTGAATAAAGACGCTCGACTTTTAAATGTAAATAAAACAAGTTGTGTGGGAGATATCTACTTCATTTTTACTTTATTTGAAAGAATATTTTATGACTTTATGGAATATAACATCGTTCAAATGTCCGCCGCTGTTTTACTTGGTGGCACGTATTCGGGCGGTCCAATTTTCGGTAACTTTATCGCATAAATCTGGCTGAATATGCTGGATGGCGTTCGTTATGTTGACTTTCAGGACATCTCTCAAGGAGTTAAATCGCACGATCACGATGGCCAGTTCAAGTCGCCCTCAAATCACTCGTGCAGAATGTCCATCTTGACGTGTGCTGTGTAACATGTAGCATCGCTCTGTTGGAACCACATGTCGTCGGTATCCATATCATCCAGTTTAGGCCACAAGTAGTCATCGATCTGTAGTGCTCGTCGTTAAAGATGATTTTCGATTTGAACGTTTGCAAGGAGCACTGATTTTTATAATAAAATTTGATGATTGACGTTCTTCGACGCTATAACCTTCCATGGTACCTATATAGCAAGACAACTGTGTAAGATGCATTCTGATGTCATATGCAAATTGATGTCATTTTCAAGCACGTATGTCTGCATGATGGCCATCCTGGCTTTTAGCAAGCAAGCAAGAAAACATTCACCATAGCCGCCGGGCTTTAAAAACATTCCTTAAAAAGATGTTTGAATATTTTGACGATTAAACGTTTATTATGGCACGAAAATGATCACGGATGATAGCAATCTCTATAGTGAATAATAAATTGAGCTCTTCTGAATTTACAATGATGCGTATTGATACTTTCTTTTGTCAGAATATTTTGTGTACCTACCTACGGAAACTATTATAAAGCGATATTTACTTACAAATAGAACAATTAGTGTTATCCTATGGGTAATTCTTCAACAAAAAATCGTTTACATAGACCTTTTGTACCTCCTTGAAAAGGCAATAAGATGGGTAAATCAATAAAAATAAAAAAAGATGGGGATTAATTACATGAATTCCGAAAATAGGAGAAACGTGAAATGTAGCAAATTTTAGAGCGATTTGTTTTCTTACGCAATTGTAGTTGCAGATGTGGATCAACATAGGTGGCATTTTTGGAAATCGCATTCAAATAGTAGTTGTTTGGCGTGAGTTTGCTGCGTTAATCACATTAGATAAAATTAAAATAGTAATATGCATCCCGAATTTATGAAGCATCCCGAACCTAGAAAATTATCGAAAATTTGAAAAATTTTTAGTTTGGCTAGGTGAGGTCTATCGCCTCCATTATTTTGGCATGCGTTAACTGATACACCATGTATATGTATAGATAGATTATAAAAAGAAATATCCATACTTGGTAATACTGAATTGATCAAACCAAGAATTGTAAGTCTTATTTTGACCTCAAATCCAGAAAAACATTTAAAAATATTTTAAATTTTTACTGAACACCGATCATGAGATGACCGTTTGTCGGTCTGTCGGGCCTACACACCAAAATGTGTCGTAAGTCAAGCAAAGAACGGAAAAGTAAAAGAAAATAGAAATTTTGTAAAATGTTAAGGCATGCCCAAAGGCAGGGGGTTTCACAATGTTTGGGAAACAAATAAGTTATAGGTCGTGAGAAAAAAATAAATAAATTAACTTTAAGTCTCGCATATTTTGTGCATTAAAACGAAATTTTTAATTGCTTTAATAGTTTACAGTTTTTGAAAATTTCACCTGGCACCGCTAGCTGCCCTCAAAATTTTGGTAAGACTATTTATATATTTCAAAATTTCCGAATAGATCTGACCCAAAACGTTGTTTGTTCTAAATAGAATGGCTGCAGAAATCAATTAATTTCTTGGATTTCATAGGGCCACTAATCGGTAGGCATCACCAGCCATCAGTCGAATGCTCGCGCTAATTAGGCCGGTTTCAAATCATAATGAAGACATCAACTCTGTTTTCTTGGAAGATCTCCTCCGGCGCATCCCTCAGCCCCCAGGCATCTTAGACTGCAGCAGACTCACCGAGCCGTGATATCTGTTTTGATGTGCAGAAGCGACGTGCGCAAGGCAACCACCCATTAAGTTTTTAAAGGCGGCATCCGCGGAGGGTTTTTTCGCGTAGCATTGCAAGTAGCGCAAAGCGAAAGAGCAACTCCTCCGATACAGTTGTAATTGTGGCCGGCAAACCTACAGCTAATTGCACTACCATCACTGTCCCCGGGCGTTTGTGGTGCACGAGATTTTGTGGCGTGCCTCACGTGGAGTATAATTAGTTCCTTCCTGTGCTTGTTTGTATGTAGGATTGTTGTTGCGCCTCCTGCCTTCCACTGGTCGAGCACCCCGCACCGCCCTCCGTCTGGCGTTCGACCTGCACAAAATGTGTTAATGACGATCTATCAGTTGCCGGATAACGAGCCTGTCGCCACTCCTGTCCCCATCACAGCACATCAGCACATATTTCCTCTATGACAAATGGTTCAGAAAAACTCAAAGACAACACACGGTGCCGCCCCACCGCCCGAAATATTTCATCGTATAAATAAAATCAAAAAAAAATTATTCCCAGACTTCTGAGGAACATTTTGGCCCGGCTGCTGGCCAATTCAGCATGCCTTTGTCTCTTTGAAACTAATTAATGCCCCAATACCGCTCCTAATAATTTTCGCGGCCGGCGTCGTCTTGAGCGGGCTTTTTTGAAATTCCGAAAATTTTATTTATAGTCGCCAGTTGGGCGGATCTCGACGATAAAAAGTTGGGCAAGATAAGGGACACACTCGAATGCGGGGCACATGGACTAGATAAAAACGCCTCAAGGGCCTCAAGAGTTAGACATCGGTTTAAACACGTTTAACAAGCCGAACAGCAAAAAATCGGTGTTGGGGGAATTCATCACGGGCCCCATCAATCTGGCGACATTTGTGTTGAAATATTTGGACAGCACCGCCCACTCTCTATCATCTGTGGGGCTGCCTATTTGAGGCAGCTGGTGACAGTTTTGTGGGATGTAATAATTTTTGCTGTTCAGGAAGTCGGTGTCCAATCACAAGAGATCGGGCACGGCACTCCAGCCACTCAAGCAGCTCCGACCACATCTAATTTTTGCGGCCTTTTCCCTTTTTCCAGTATTTTTAGAGTGAAAGCCGTATAATTGAGTTCTAATGAATTTACGAGCCCATTAAATTAATTACGCGCCCTCGCAGCAAAACTATGGACAGAGCTGTGGCTGCTGCAGTGCCCTGCAACCGGAAAGTTTTATGATTTTTGTTTTCTTTATTTTGTGCTCTATGATTCTCCGGAGTTTGAGTTGTTTTTAAATGCATAACAACTGGGGAGAAAGTTCGGGGCTAACTTATTATGGCCGTTTTGGGGGGCGAGGAAGCCAAAAGGATTTATGACCGCTGAAGAGAAAGGGTAACGACTTGTTTATACGCATTGAATTGACGGTATTTGATAATGACTCGTCATCGCCAAGAGATGCGCGGCTAATTGCTGGTTGACTTCCTAACCTCGTTAAATATATTCAACTAGTTTTATGGTGCATGGCTTCTGCAGCGGAAGGTTTTAATTCAGACTAATAGAAATGCAGCAGTTCTAACAAGTGTTTGATCTTACGAGTAGGATAGGGAAATACGCCAGGAGACATTTTTGGTTCCTGATTTACTCATAAATTCGAAATAGTCCCTCACCCTAAGATGATATTTGTGTTTGTAGATATAGTATTTATATGGCATTAAAATCTTCCCCGAGGATTTGTGAACTCTAAGTGTAAATCTGAAGGGTGCTCCTTTTCCATGAGGCTTACGGCTATTCTACACGCAATGTTTTGTCGTTAGTCTTGCATGATCCGGAAAGACTGACCAACAAGACGCAAATCGCAGGGCTATACACTACTTAGACTTTAGCCCTGTCTTTTGCTCAGTCGTCCCGATATCGTCATCGAGGAAGAACTTTTAGTGACGGTAATTGCACTAGTTCCCCAGGGGAGCGAAATTTGATCGATTAGACTAACGCGCGTCTACATGCAGCTCCAGTCCATCAGTCTTTTACGAGTTTGTTAAATCTCATTAAGCTCATGCAAAACGTCCAACTTGCTGTCCACACGTAACATTCTGTTTAATGAATCTGGCATAATCAATGATCATGCAAAACTGCTACAAAGCGTTCCTTTCCTAATGTAAATGCCGGTCTACACATAATGTTTAATCGTCACATAAAACATTACGTGTAGACGGCAAGTCCGACGTTTTTTATGAACGAAATGAGGTTTCACAAACCTCCAAAAGACTGATGGGCTGAAGTATTGTGTACAAGCAGAACGACAGACATATCATTGCGTGAAGACACACCGTCAGTCTAACCGGTCAAACTTCTCTCGGTAATTCCTTACAACTTACAAGTGGGGCTCCAGGCGGACAAGCGAGTCAGCAAATTAAATATTGTGTAAAGGGCAAACATTATTTTTACTTTCACTTTGCCTCTTCATTTAATAATTCAAAACAATTATTAGCAAAAATCACGACTCACCTGTACGTCAGGATCCCCACTTGTAAAGAATTAAATTATCCTTTGGTATGCTACTGGTATTTTTTGTGGGTATAGTGGCGAAAGCAAATGGGGTCAGACTTACGATGTGAGTTTTTCGCGGAGTTCAAAGAGCTGTGCCATAGTTTTCATTGTCTCTGGGGTGGAGTGATAGCCAGCCGCACGATTTGTTTCAGTCTTTTCAATCTTGCAAGACTGACGATAAAACATTACGTGTAGACAAGCCTTTAGGGGCTTTCCATAAACCACGATGTCAATTTGTTTGTGGGAAAAGGTCGACAAAATGCTATGCTGAACTAGTTCGAGGGTGAGGCAGGGGTTTAAGAGAGAGCCACGCAGTCTGCATAACATATTTTAAAAGATGAAAAAATTTGAGTATATTTTTACCGTGTCAAAAGAAATTGATAATTTTAAATATCGCGCGCAGCCTCAGAGCCATTAAGTGAGCCGAGAAAGCTTAGGGGCCAGGAGGACAAACTGACTTGTTAGTCGTTGTTGTTTGTTTATTTTTTGTTTACAACAATGACAGGTCCTGGCGATTTATTTGACCTGCATGCATACACGAATATTCAGTGAGCAAGGCTTAAACGAATTACGTTCGTCAAACGTAAGTGGCCAGCGGAAGCCATTTAAACGTTTTACTTGTCTCACCATTTACAGTTTTAAATGATAAAGAATAATAAAAAATTGTTAAATTCCTTTTTTAATACATAAAAAAACATACCGGTGATGAATAAAAAAACACGTGCCTGCCTGAGGGGGGGGTCTGAGCAAAAGTCATGGAGAACCACGTGCAAGGGGAGGGGGTTTAAAAATGTCAAAAATTAGGCCGCGTGGTTTATGGAAAGCCCTTTATCGAAACATTCCTCGATTTTTATGCTGCACAAGAGGTGACAATTGCTACGTTACTAATTAGGCCCATTTCCTACTTATGTCACATCGCTAAAACTCTTGAAACTTTGGTTTTTTCGGTTTTGCATTTTCACTGTTCTAAGGCCATTATTGGCCCATTCTAGCATGGCAAGCCAACTACCAAACATTTACTAGAATTTCTCAATTACTGTCTTCCTGCTGTTGAATTCGGGAACTAGGTTAACTGTATTTTTACTGATGTTATCTGTCAGACCGCATATCGCAAGTATTGTACCATGTAGCTCTTTCTTCTAGTATTAAGAACTACACTAGAGTGCCTCAAGGTAGGGTTCTCGGTCCACATTTTTTTTAACCTGTACATATAAACGACCTCTGTCTGCTTCTATCTTCTTTAAAAATTCTCTGCTATCCTGACGGGTGAAGCGAAAATATTTCGTGTCAGTTTAAATACGACTGAATTTTGGCTTTTACTTTCGGACATTGTCACTTCCGTGGACCATTTAAACTCAATTGTGAATGAGGCAATTCAACGTTAGGCTTTAATTCAAATAAAAGCTGAAATTCTCTACTTTCTGAACAAAATAAGTTGCCCCACCGACCACCCTCATCAGAACACTGGAAATTAGGAAGGGGGAGACCGATCAGAAGGGGAGGGTTGCGGTAACTTATGGTTTCCCTGAGTATAAGAATCCTTTCTTGAAAATTTTGTGGTCTTGGCAATGGACCCCCTTTTTTTTAGGTCGCATCTCCGCTTATTATAGTGCCATTAGTTCATAGGGTTCAAGGATATTGAGGAAAGAATATTGAAATACTTCACAAATTTACCAACAATGTTCACTCTCTTTTAAAGACGATGTTACCCCCACCATTTTTCAGATAAATAAAACAAGAAAATTACCCATTAGTAAAAAAGTGACGATTTTTTTGTTTGTTCCGAATCCGAATTTTCATTTAAATTGCTTAGTAAAGAAAAGAAACGGTAACAGTGAGCAATTTGGCAAATACAATAAAACAAGAGTTCACCTAATAAAAGGCGAGCTAGCACTGCTGAGAAGCATATGCGACTGTATTTAAAGATAATTTATGGCATACGGAACCAATGAGAAAATTATTTTTGTGATCTTTTAATATTTTGAGGAATTAATCCTGAATTATACATATATTGGCATAAACGACCCCTTTGGTGTTTGGTATTGTTAATTCTTGTGAGAAAAATGGGATGAAAGGATCATGTTGTTTATATTTCCTATGCACCCTGTAACACTGTTCCAATTTCTTCAAAGTTCATCCCTCGCGTAGACATTGTTCGTACAAATACCTTCAAAACCTCGTTTTCGTTTTTTGAGGCTCGTAGAAGAGCAAATTAACACGGAAGTAATTTTTTTTACCCCAAAAACATATTTAAGCTACCTGGTCTCGTCTTCGTCACAAGAAGAAAATATTCCTATGCAATTCTTTCTAAATTTTGCGCAGATGTAAAATTGTGTAAAATGTAGTGCGCCCAATCTTCAAATAATAGCCCCTCCAATTTATCAGCGGAGCAACGAAACGGATGTACATTGCGTGAGCAGCTTCGCACATCCCATAAGCACCTTCCGGGCAAAATTTAAAATTCTGGGCCTCACACGATAATTTCAAGAACTTCATAAAACCACCAGAGCAGCAAAATATATTGTGGCCATTTCTACAGCCAAGCAGAGTGCGCGGGTATTATTCATGTCCCGCAAAAAGAAAGAAATAAACAGACCAAAAAAGTATGTAGCTAGTGCCGGTGGTGTTGCAGTCGGTTCCCCCATTTTCTTCGCCTTTCAGGTGTAATAAAAGGAAAAAGTCACAAAAACAAAAGCATCAGAATGCTCTTCACCTGGGCGTTTTCATTGTCTCTCCGCATGTGGAGTGTGGTACCACTGTACCGCAGCCGGAAGTGGGATGGGTACAAGAAACTTTCGGCTTCACAAAGAAGCCGGTAGTTTCCCAATAGCTTCAGTGTTCATTAATTTCATTCACCCGGACGTTCTCCATCTTAGCCACCGAGAGTTGGCGGGCAGGTGCTGCGATACATTTGCCATTGGTCGCTGCGTACCCCATGTGAAATTTTTGGTATAGTTTTATATATGTACATCGCTCTCGGATATCACCAGCTCACCTGTCCACATATTTTAGTGTCAGTTTTTGTGGGAGTAGGTACCTCCTGAGCCAGGCCGGGATGGGGTTCCCGGACCAATAACCACCGCGAGCCATTACTGACGGCGATTTTTTACATGAGGCGCAATTAAAGTGCTGCGATGCTTGGGCGATTTTAAAATGGTGAACAAATTGCCAGCTCATGTGTGATTGGAAAAAGAGATAAGGAAAGGGTAGGGTTAGGGCATCGCGTGAGAGTGAACCCATTGTTTGTATAATTTTAAAAGCAGCCCTCTGCGACCATTTCACCGGGTAAAGTTCCAACAGAAACTAAAAGTTGATCTAATTTTACCTTTTGTGGAAAGTCGCCGAGACGTGGAACAAAGAGCTGGTCAAGATTGTCCCATAATTACCCACTAATTACTCCAAGTTGATGAAAGTCATTTACCTGCCCTGCTTTTAATTAATCCGCTCAAGGTGCACCTTCTGAAGTTCTCCTCCTATCAAAAGTCAATAAGTCGGGGGCATGCAAACTTTTCCTGTGAACGACTTTGTTTCATATCCCTCGAAATCGCCTTTTTTTTGTTTCGTCGGAAAAACTTTCACTGTCTGCTGTGGGCGAACTACTGCCCCATGCTGGTTACCTGGGGATACACCTGAAAGGTTGAAATTTAAAATTAATTAATCTCTCTGAGGAGGGTACCGCCATGTCGGCGATTCTTGTTGCTAACTGTTAATTCCGCGATCTTCTGATTAAAACTTTTTTTTCAAGGATAACTAGAGGTTGAATGCCACTACACAGTTTTGTTGGTGCGAGTGGAGCTGTTGCTGCTGAAATGAGAGAAATATTTTGATCTCTTTGACTGCAGTTTGGTAATATTAGGAATAAGTTAGAGATTCCAAATTATTTTATATTGGGCAGTGGTTATGCGCAACGTCCGTTTCCGTGTATTTAGTATGTGCACGAAACTGGATTTCTTGTACGTCCGATTTTACATTCACACATCGGCACAAAACAATTCGTAAAAGGAAAATTTGTCTTACAAAATGCCTACTGACTGAATATTTTCCTCTTACAAAATATCTATGGACTGAAATGTTGAAATCAAACCTAGATAAAACAAATATTGAAAATCTTGAATTCAAAAAAGAACATTTTTAATTTTTTTTAATTAATATATTTTTTTCATTTTCAATTCCATAGTAAATACGCGAACGAAAATAGAAACTTCTTATGTAAAGGCTTTGCGTGGTTTCCGATTAGATTCGAACTCGGGACGCCTGGAGTTTAGTGTGGACACGTTGGTATTACTCCATTAGACGCTTCATATCTGCTAAACTTATAATCTGACTCTTTAGAAAGCAAAACAATCTCATTCATGTAGGATTCGAACCCGGGACACCTTTGGAACACTAGCCTACCGCTCTCTTCATTGATTTGCAGATACCCTTAAAAAAAGTGAACACTTTTGTCTTCCCAATTTCAAAAGCGACACTTTAAAATCAAGGTATTTCGTGTTTAAATTCAAAGTGGCCACATAAAAATTGAAACTTTCAAATTACATAAGTTCGGGTTTGATTTCAAAGTGTGAAATTTCTGTAAGTGTACACATTCGCATTCCATACCAAAATTTCACTGAAATTAAATATTTGAATAGACCATTCCAGCCTTAAAAATCATATACTGGTTTGTTTAAAAATATCCTACTACAGAGGATCAATTTATAGTCTGTCATGATTTCATTGAAGTTTGATTAGTGAAGAGTTATAGTACACATCGAGTAAGAAATGAATTTTCTCTGAACTTTCTTTATCTTATCAATTTTAACCTGGTGATGAGGTAACCAAACTGCCGAACACTTCTCGAGAATACTGCGTACAATGGTCAGGAATGGAAGGAATTGTGAATAAATTACGAAAGTGAGCAGAAGTACTTAGAATAAATTTCATCAATATGTGCGTCAAAACTTTAAACCTATTAAACGTTACCCCAAGTCTTTAAATTGGGAAACCTCAGTTAAAGACACAGCATTGAGACGGTACTCATATGTATATTATAGGGGATCTTCTTATAGTTAAATGTCATTTCGAAACATTTACTGACATTTTTAGATAGGCAATTAGAAGAATACCAGTGTTTAAGCATGAATAGATCATCAGAAGGATATCATAGTTTTCTTTGCAGTTTATCACTCGAAAGATCTTGAGGTCCTCAGCATATAAAGGACAGTCAGAAGTAAAATTCATGATCACGATAAATAACATTGATAAATAACAGGAATAATAGGGGACCAAGAATAGATCCTTGTGGAACACCAGACGGAGGGACAAACTCAAAGGACGAACAAACCGAAAACACAACATGCAATCTGCGGTCGGATAGGTTGGACGAAAACCACGTCAACAGTGACCCGCTTTGTCCAAGAGAATTGCATGACAAACATGATCGAAATCTTTGGACAAATCAGTATAGATCATATCAGCCTGGATGCGTTTCTCGAAAGCGTGTGCTGCGAAGTGGTGATATTCAAGAACGTTGCAAGTTCAAACTTCACCATATAGTCAAGCCATGTTTTTTGTCTGAGATTGAAGGCCGGAGCGCAGCGCTGTAGTCAAGTGGTTGGACACAAGCCTCTCGAAAATTTTACTGAAGCAGCTGAAGATACAAAGAGGTTGTTAATAGTTATGTACATTGCACTTGTCGTCCTTCTGTAATATTAGCATGATGTTAGGTGTTTCCCACACATCGGGGAAGGTTCATTCGCCTAGGGATGCGTCGAAAATCTGTACCAAGAGATATAACATTAAGCATTGGCCAATTCTTCCACGATGCGATTGGGTATGCCCAGGTCCAGCTGAGGTTTTACAGTCAAGTCCGAGCATGTGGGCAAGCACATTATCAATTTCAAAGGATAAACAAGACATATGTCTATGGAATGGAGGGTTAAAACTAGCATTTGGTAGATAGTCATGTTTAATAAACGTGTTACTGGGAAATCTTGCAAACATGTCGCACATTGATATCTGAAGCTGTGTCGCTGTCAAGTCTTCATAACTGAAGGAAATCCATAGCCTCTTCTAGAGCTTTTGATGTGGTTCCAAAAGGACTTAGTATTATGTGACGTTTGGTATTATAACGACTCGCGGAGAAAAATTCGTCCCTCTTGTCAAGTACCATATACGAAGACGTTGTTTTACATCAAGCACCCTAGGTACTTCAGCTGTATACCAATGAGGATATTTCCTCGCTGAGGGCCTGTACAAGTGGACATGTTTTTTGTCAGTAAATAAATAAAGAAAAAATGTATTAGAACTTCGTGATGAAAAACCGTTGGTGAGCACAGGTACAATTAGAATCTCTCTGGCTTCCAAAAGTTCCGAAAATTTAAAAAACACATTCCGAACACCGGCAAGAAATTGTCATAAAATTACTAATCTAATAAACTAAAATGACTTTGAGTGAAGTTATGAGTGCATCTGAATTGGTAACAATACGATTTCCACACTCATTTCAATTTTTGTTAACTTCGTCAAGACTGCGTATTTTGGCATTAGCCCTACGCAAAATTTCCTCGACTACTCTATTGAAATTATACAAGAAATAAATATCGATTTCCTAAAGTTTTCAAGCAGATGGAACCCTTTAATGCCTTCGTCGATCTTTTTTATAGTCTCGAAAGTTCGTCCACATTTGTGTTTTGGTTCAGTGATGTAATTTCTTGGAAAACAACGAAAGTGACGTATGAGTTTCACAATTTGTTCAAAAAAGTTAAAAGTATCAGATGCTCTACAAATGCTTTAATTGTTTTACAGATTTGATCACAAATTGTGACATAGAACATACTGCACCACCAACAGATGGCATTCCCGGTAGCATCACACACCGGGGGAAAGTAGTGGAAGTGATCTATTAAAAGCGCGTAACCCAAACAACTCTAATCACTCACTAATCCCGTCTTGATGACATTAACGTAAACAACGCAAACCGACAATAAGCTGAAAACTACGAAACTTCTGCGTGACTGCCGAGGGAGCCTCCCCACAAGTTTGTTGGGAAATTGTTTACATCGCCGGGCCCCACAGCATTTGAACTTCAAACAGAGCACACACTCGGTATGTGGCGATGTAAAACGCATGGCCGTCCCCAACAGTGATTCCAACAGACCACGGATCTCATTTTTGACATATTTAAACAAACACAGCGGGCGCACGTCGGACGCAAAACGGCTACAAATTTTTTGACTACTTCGGAGAAGGTGTTGGTTGAGGGGCTCGCAGCCCCACCCTCCTCCGCGGCTGTGGTATCTTTCGTCTGGGGTTCGGTTTCGGGGCTGTCGTGGGTACGAGGAGGTGGATAATGTTGTATGGTCCAGCCTCAGAGCTTCCCGGAGCCATCATAATTTAATCTATTCAAATTCGCTGGGATGTGCAATTCTATCCTTGAGATTATGAGAAATGCATTATCAAAATTAGTGCGAGATTCTTGCAATGCTGCGCCGGATGACTGACCAGGACCACCACTCAGGAGCTCGGAGGATGGCTGTTGTTGGATGGCTCGCACTGGTCCCCAATGCAGCCTTAATAATCAGCCCAGCGGAAAGAAATTCCGGCGCGCTCTGCAAAATTATAATTTGTGTGCGGGCAGCGTCTGGGCATATCCATCGCTTCGAGTGGATCCTGTCCATAATAAGGTTGGGCGCATATGCAAACATTTGGTCGAGAGGAAAGGCAGCAAGCACACACGGCCCCTCTCCCCAATGGGATATTGAGTCCATAATATTTGCCCGAATCAGATATTCATGTGAGAGGATCAATTGACCCAAAAGCATTCAGGATGTAGTTTTCCACTCGCCAAAGTCCGTACCGAGTAACTGACCTATCATCCCCGGGAATGGACTTCATCGTGTGTCCCCCTATCTCCTCTTGACCACTGGGCGAAACATTAGCATCGGGGGCAGTGTCAGCAAACGGGGCTGCAGCGGCATCAAAAATAGTAAGAGAAACAGCAGCACCAGCTGAAGCCAAGCTGGCTAACGGGCGGCAGCAGCACAACCGCAACCGCCTAGCTGGCCAACTAAACCAAACAGCCACTCCTCCTTCTGCGGCAGTTCATATTTCAAATTAGCAAATGCTCAAGCAAACCCCCCAAAAACCCCGTACCTCATTTGTACGGACGAAATTTTTGCACTCGTCAGCGGATTCCGTATTCATTTGCATTTAATGCTGTTCGCAATGGGAAATTGATTGCTAGATAATTCTGAACAAAATAAAACAACCAGAGGAAACAAACAAAGGATAGCTGATAAAATATTGCTGAATTTGAAAACACCCTCTGCCAAAATAATGTTGCTTCTCTCTCTCTCTTTCTCTGCTTCCTCTATCTCGCTCTTTCTATTCTCTAATTCTAAAATTCCGCGCAAAGTGATCTTTGCAGAATCGTCAACTGCACAGATTTGCTCACAGGTTGAAAAAAAATCGAGTGAAAGGGATTGTCAGTCTCTGCACCACTACTTCTTTCACAATTCGGACTTTTCTGATAACTACATAGTTATTACAGCAAGGCAATACATACAGTATTGCACAAAAGTCTGGAAACCCTTTCGATAGAAATATTCAGGCACCTGTATTCTCCTTATAACACAATTCTTGGTAACTGACTTTATTTCAGGTTTGCATAAGGTATATCACATTGTCACATTCTAGTTAATTAAAAAGAGAAGGAAGAACAAGTAAGAAAAATTATTCGCATAAAAGGCCCGACAGTTGTGATAGGTGGAGTGTTTTGTGAAATAATTGCGATTGGCTCTGTAAGTAAAGGAAGTTAAGTATGGCACCAAGAAAAACATCTGAACTGATATTGAAGATCTAGTTGTTCGTTATCGCATTGAGGACAATTTAACGTTTGTGGAAGTTACACTCGGAAAAAGAATTCACCTCCTTCGAAAAAATGGGGCAATTACGAAAAACTACTAAAATGTCAGCTTTTGTCCATTTGTGACAATACAGGAAACAAAATTAGGTAATTCTATTATCAGGACGGATAGAAAGATAGTAGTCCAGTCAAAAAGAGACCCAAAGTTGACGGCACATGAAATACAAATAGTATTAGGTATGAAAAAAAGTGAGTTCCGTTTTCTAATAGATGGCGTAACTCTTATTGTATGAATAACGCCTGAACCGGTTTGACATGTATGTGAGTTAAGGTGTCAGAATCCATTGTATCTCGATCAGTTAAAGTGTTTGGAAAATTTTAGGTGGGTTTGTGTTTTATTTTCCACTTACATTTTGTTTACCTAAAAGTACTGGCAAATAAAATGTGAAGCTTGTTCTCTGTGCTCTCTGTACTCCACTCCACCCACAAACAAACATATATGTAAATACTATGGACTGCTCATGACTGTCAATTTTGCTAGAAAAAAAGTGGGACCACCTTGTTATGCATATTCATATTTCTCTTTACAATTAAGCTTTATTTACCACGGAACTAATTTATGTGACGATTTTGTTGTAATAGCCAACTTTATAATTAATTAACTTTATAATAAACCAATTTTATTGGAGATTTTGAATTTTTATGAACATTTGAAACCAGTAGCCCAAATATAATACAGTCGGCTTTATTCAATTATTCACATAGAAAGTAAAATAAAATTATCTTTTCATGTTTTTTTATTGTTGGCTTTATATGGTTTCCTTTAAAAAATCGCCCAATGCGTGATTAAAATTAACTGAGGATATAAGATATGCTACGGACTTGGATAGAGCAATGATTCTTGTTTTGCCTGATTTCTCCAAGGCTTTTGATTCTGTGGAGCATAGGATTCTTTTGCATAAATTGAAATGTCGTTTTAGTTTCCCTTCTTCTTCTATCTCTTTGCTCGACAATTATTTAACAAAGCGTTATCAGTGCGTTAAAATTGATGGCTGAGCTAACTAAAGAGGTTCCGCAGGGGTCTATTTTATGTCCCCTGCTATTTGCTTTGTATATTGACGATTTGATGACGCTTAACTTGAAGTGCAATATAGTGATGTATGCTGATGATGTGCAATTGTACCTGCCTTCTCCTAATTTAAATATATGTGACACAATCTGTGATATGAATGTTGGCTTTGAAAGTGTGCGTCAGTGGGACTTGTGCAATAACTTAATTTTGAACCCTTTAAAACCACAAGCGATTATTATCGGTAGAAGCAAATTGGATACTTCAAGCATTCGCTTTATAGACTCCATAAATTTGAGCATGTTTCAACTATCAATAATCGATTGTTGGGTATGTCCTTATAACAACATTTTAACTTACGCAAATGTTCCTATTTATTAAAACTTCTTTATGGCGGAACTCATACCTTCATTCAAGATTTTGTGAAACCTTTGAAATCGACAAGACCAAACAATATTTTAACAACAAAAGTTTTATATTACCAATCGCAACACTCTTATTTTGTAATAGTAGCAAAGCTTTGGAACGATATGCCTGTTGAGTGTAAAACCGTCAAAAGTGAGCGAGAATTTAAGAAAATTTATAAGACGCTGGTACGTAAGCAGTTAGTTTTCATTTATTTCTTGTAAGCTGTTTATTTGTTATTAAATCTTATTATATTTATTACTTTCATCATATTACCTTCAACTGTCTTTTATTATTAAATAATTGTGATTTTCTTATTTTTCTACTTTTGTGAAGTACTTTTAAGGCTAGGCCCTTGCACTAATTGCCTGAATAAATATTATTATTATTATAATACGGATTTTGCACTAAATAAGGAAACAAAACTTGTTTAACTCTTGGAGGAAACTATTTAAAATGATTTGTAAATAGCGCGTATGCGATTGTATCGCACCGGTATGAAATCGTTTAATCGCGATCGACATCATGCACGCTAACGCAATCGCGATCGCAAACGCGAACGCTCTGGTGTGAATCGGCCTTTAGGTATAGTAAAATTTTGATAAGTGAGAGCGATCACTGGACTAGAGGTGTTTCATCGGGATAATGATCCCAAACATATGGCGAGAGCGATAAAACTGTAGTTAAAAGAAAACAATGTCAAATTATTAGAGTGGTCTTCACAATCTCCGGACCTTAATCCTATCGAGCCGAGTGGCAAGAAATTAAAACATCTTCAAAAGGAAAACGATTCGTATTCGATATTCGTAAAATCAAAGAAGACAGGCTTCGTGTGCCGATAGAAAACCTTCACAATATAAATTTTATGCCGATGAAAGGCTGTAATATAATACATAGAAGCACATGGGCACCAACTAAGTAATAAGGCAACATTTTATGCGAATGTTTTTTTGTAAACAATTGAAACTCTCATTCCAGCCGCGATGAGGCATTGTCAAAAAATAGACTGTTCTGAGTCGAATAAACAAAAATAAGTAATCCAACTGAAAGATGTCAGACTAGATAAACTTACCTACTATCGACTCATAGGGGAAAGATAACGAGTTTCAGTATGGATGTCCTTCTGTAGCCATCATAACCCTTTCACCCTAATGCCATCCCCGTAAGCAAGCAATTGGAACCATTTACAGAAAACACATACCATTTATCAAAAGCTGCTTTCGAAAGGGTTCCCAAAATTAATTGATGACTACTTTGCAGTCCAAACAAAATCGACACGGCTCTGTATGTATGTCACGACGAATGTGGATCAATAACGATAAGTACTTGTTGCACAGCTGTGTGTAGCAAAGTAGTGCCGAAAATAGTCATGGCAATAAAACGTCCCCATCTGCGTCTGGTAGGCAACGCACCTTTTCGCCAGTAGTTTCCCTGCACCCGTACGCGAGTTATAATGGGGAACAATTAAAATAAATAATGATCCTAGTGACACATTCCCGCAAAAGGTGCTTCACATAATAATTACATTTAACGTCGGTGCTATTTTTTGTTCAGCCCCTTCATTCTGACAATTCCAATTAAGAAAATTTTTGGGACCACGTACAGAAAAGGGCCCCGAGAAAATTGTAGGGGATGTGCGGGAGACATATTGCTGGAATCTAGCCGGGCAGAGAGGCATCATCAACCGTATAGCATCCTTATACGATACCATTGGGCTGTAAACGTACATCAGACCCTTTAGCACTGAATAGTCCAATTACTTGGCACTTCAAGTCTACAGAAGTGTGAAAATGAGCTCTCGACACCGCTCCTAATAGGAAGCGAACCCAATGCCGATGGGAGTGATAAAGATTTGAAGGTACCATCGGAGCCGAACCACTTCCTGGGCAAGCTAAAAAAAAACCGAAAGATAAAAACGACGAGAGCAGAGAAAAAAAGGAACAAACTGAAAAGCCGTCGTCGTCGAGCCACAGAGCATGAATGTTCACCACATGTGAACAAATGACGACAGGATCATAAAACGCCTTTGCGCGAGATCTCCCGCCTTTTTTCCTCGATTTTCCCGTTTTTGGGTGTCATGCCTTGGGGCCTAAGACATGCGACAAGACAGCTCCCACCGAGGTACCCAATTTGATTGCCAATTGCATCGGTATGCATTTTTTTCAAAAATCCAGCAATGCCAAAGCCGTCTGGCCAACCACCAATGGTTCCTCGAGCCCGCGAAAAGTGTTGAGCCAGTTAATAAGCGGCTGCAGCATCGGGTGGCTATTTTTAGGTGCTACAGCTGAGCATAATTTCGCCTTCCTTTGAAAATCCGGGGCGCACCCGGGCACATCTTCAGCCGCATGCAAACGAAGTATGCTGCCGCGAGCCTGTTCCGCTGTCCGGGGGAATTTTATTAAATATGACTTAATTAGTGAGGATCAAAAAGGTGCAATAAATTAATTAATTAATTAAATCCGATGAAGTCAGGAGGGATTTATATCAGCCGAAGAACCGCACTGTGCAGTGTCTCGGCACTTTGATGGTAGAGCCCAGCCAGCCCAACCCAGCCCAGCGGGGTGCAGAGCTACTGTTCGGTAGCTGATGGTGCATCCTTTGATGTGGAGGTGGCTGACAAAATCCTCGTCGCCTTTTCATAATTTCACCATACCCAGACGTGCTGTGATTAGTGTTGTCTGGGCGAGATCAAAGGAGCCGGGCTCGATGAGCTGATTCCCGGTGGAGCTCCCTGAGCTCTCGACGTTTTAGAATGAGGCTTTTGACAGCGAAGTGCAATTTAAGGACTATCTCGAATGTTTAGCAGCTTTAATTGCATTTAATGAACCAATTTACGCTGAGAGGGATGGGGAAAATTCTATGGGGCTTGTTAAGATCTGGACTTAATTAACTGCGGGATTTCTTAGCCTGCCACTCTAAGAGTAAAAGGCTGCAGGCACTTCTGAAGGGTTATCCTTCATTACCGCATACCTTGCGTACTTCCGCATTAGCCAAAATTATTCTGTAGAAAAGAAACCTATTCAAAAGTAATCTATAGGAGGAGAAGATGCTGACCGATGACGTAGATCCCACTGATACCCACGAAGAAAGCAGGAGACATTTTTTGAGGAACTTGGGGAAAAGTTGGGTATTGCGGTACCCAAGGGGAAACGCCACTTGCATTTTGAGGTACATATGTATACATACATATTCATAAATATGTTGAAAAATAATAATTCGGAAAACATGACTGATTGTGAGTTAAGGTCACTGCATACTAACTGGCACTACAGAGCAAAATATTTTCCTCTGAAAACAAATGCACTCATTCTCATGCACCGGCACTGGCGTTGCAGGCCTGTCGGGTATCGTTGAGAAGAATTCTGACCGGCATTTGCTGTTTGCTGGTCGAAGTGGTGGCAAATATGATGCAAGAGAAAATAATTGTGTTTGGTCACTGGGTGTATCAGTTATGAATTAACGCATGCCAAAATGATAGAGGTGATAGATCTCAACTAGGCCAATTAAAAATCCAATGGAAGGGAGGGGTGAAAGGTGGGGAATCCAACAATTTCCGAGTTACAGTGATTCATAAATTTGGTACGCACATTACTATTTTATTTTTATCTTTTAATCTACCCAACGCAGCGAGCACCCTTAAAAAATCCTCGAGGTCTTCTCTCGAGGTCTTCTCTCGAGTAGATAGGAATAGCAGCTTCTTCCTTCTTCATCCTTGCGTGGATACATCCTTCCCTCATAAAGGTGATGAAGCCCAGTTTCTTATCCTTGGCTTTCTTGTAGACCAGCTTTTTCAGATTATACTGTTCTTTGGTCAAGCATTCGTTTATGTTGATGGCGATAGGTGGAGAAATATTGTCAATAATTTTACAGTGTGCCTTTGTAAAATGGGAGTCCGTCACGAGAAGCGATGAGTTTGAGGGCACCGACCTAAACGAAAGTGAGGCGTGAGGGAATTTCAATGTTTCAGTCGGCGCAAGCCATTGTGTTTCCAAGATGTTGAGAAATTCTAGGAATGAGGGAGGGTAAAAATATGAAACTCGAAGGCAAATTCGTAGAATTTGACATCGACAGACAGTTTGATTTTGAAAGCAATATTCAAGAATTTTGTATGCTATGATAATTAATTGATTTATCCAGGCAGAGTTTTTAATTTTGTATTTGTTTGTATTTGTGTTTACATATACATATTATATAATTTAAAATAGGTACGGTTTACTAGGATTGCAAAGATAGTTGATAAATCAAGAAATTTTCTTTCTTTATTATTATAAAGAAGTATGAAATTTTTTACCTGTCGACCACTCGACTCTTACCATTTATAGAATTTACCCAGCTACCCGACGTCGCATATGTACTTACAGCAGTTTATATGCATTTCCCCATATTTCTGGTAGCGAACATGTTAAAATACTTGGAAATTTGAAGAAAATTTGCACTAAAAATTCTTAAAGGTACAAACTTTCAAGAAAAAGAGATACATTGCCTTTATTAAAAACTGCACCGTGGAATACCTATTCATTTGAATTGTTTGAAAAATATCCAACCAAGTCAGTTTAACAAAATTTAGATATGTACAATAAATATGAAAATATTATAATATACTAAAAAGTGTTCCTCCCCTACACCTAAAAATATTTATCCGCCATTCCGAATTTATTCAACATTTAATTCCTCGCAGTCGCAAAATTAATCGCACAAATCAAATCACCTGAGAACAACCCCCAGTCATCATCAGTGTAGTGTGTAGCATTCCAAGAACCAGAAGATCGCTGTTTACGTGTTATTCGAGTTTGGCACCGATTTGCGGCCGCTTAGCTAAGAGAGTTAAGGGCTAACCCCATAGAACGCGTCGGCGCGTCGCTTTGCCGCGGAGCTTTCACCTTTTTAGCGCGGCAAGAGAGAGCCGAACCCATAGAATCCGTCGGCTTCAGGCGTCGCTTTCGCTATCGCTCAGCTGTTTATGACAATTCGAGACCAACCGCCAACTGGCGCAGTATGCTCCGAAGGTGAATTAACAAGAAATCTAGTAGCAATTCGTCAAGAAACTAGACTAATGAATTCGGGAAAAACTCGGCACCTTCCAGGAAATCCAAACGAAGAAACAGGAAACCGAATAATTACAAAATCACCAAAACAGTTCACAGATATCAAATTCAAACCCTACTTGTCAAATAAACAGCTGATTCAACGAATTCCAACTGGCCAATCTCAACTTGTCAGAGCTCTCTCAGCAAAGCTATTATACGGCGCGTCGCTTTTGCCGAAATATTAGAGTTTCCTCTAAAATTCTCTCACGCGACGCGTTGCCGCGGCGCCGGCTATGGGTTAGCTCCCATATGAATGCATGCATTCAATAGTTGCAAAAGCGACGCCTGAAGCCGACGGATTCTATGGGGGCCAGGCTTTAGCGCTCGTGAGTATACCACGCAAAGCTTCCTTGCACGTTACTTACGTCTTACACTTTCCCCTATGCTTAAGCGCGCTCCGCAAACTCTGGCACGGATTTTGTTCGAGGTTTCTACCTCTGTGTATGTGTTCCTCTGCTCTCTGGCACATTTGCCCTCATATGACGTGTTGAGGGCATCGATCACATGTATACAAAACTGCCGTTAAACCAACATTTGTTATCAGCGTAATCTGAAACATTAAAAAATAAACTGTGTACTCGGCTCTGTATGCCGGGCGAGATCTAGTATTTATGACAACTATGAGTTCATTTAATTTTTAATTATAAAAAATTGTTTTAAAGTTTTTTTAATTATTATTTTCTACTATTTTGTCTATTATATGTCTCATTCAAGCTCCTGATTTGATACCCTATTCTAGGAGGTTGATATAGTTGTAAAGGAAAAGGTGATTCGCTATGTTGTGTTGTCCACCTTATTGGATTTACAATAACACCACATTGCTCATTGTATTCTACTCTTCACATCCCACACATTAAAGGAAAAGGAGGTTTGCCTTTCATCATGTATCATAAAATTCAATATTCTATATTGTATTGTTTTCCGCTTTCTCTGCGATTGTCCCGCGTTCTCAAAGCGCGGCGCACAGCATTCGGTGCTGACTTATTGAAGATGGAAGAGATCTGTCCTCGACCCCTATCCGAGGTTCTTCAGTTCATCAGAACAACGAAGAAGTTCAGTGAGGGTGGGGCAGAGTACAGTGGACTGTTTGTCTGACTGCTCGGGGCTTCGCCCCCCCACCATTCTTGCAAATACAAATACAATTGTCTTCCGAACCAAAGGTGTGTGCAAAATTTGAGCATGATCGGATATCAGGACGTGGTCGAAAATTCGATCGACAGATTTTTCCCCCCACTCACACACACACAGGAAATCAAGTTAAATTAAAGCTTGTAATAAAATTGTTTCATTTTCATCAACAAGGTACCAACTTGTTATATAACTTCGTATTTCATAATGCCGAATGAACAGGATCGGGAAATATCGTACATTACGTACGGTTCTTATCCGAATCTTTTTGATGCAACATGCAACTTCGAAATGCATAGTAAAACAATAAAACAATTAAGGATAAAAAGCTGACGTCTAATCTATACCTAGATAGATAAAGTGCAAAATATAGAAAAGATTGAGCTATATATATTTAGTGGCGCCCTGGTGCGAAGAACAAATTGGGCCCATTACCCATCTACGAAATTTTTTAATTCAAACTCTAAGTACTTATACCAAATCACTGCCCTCGGAAAATATATATTATGACACTTTGTATGAACCTACATTAATTGATATGTTGCGAGCCACTCTTCACTGCACCGAGACCAAAGAATTTTTACAGTGTGATCATTATGAAAAACCGAACAAATTTAAAAAAAACGTCACGAAAGCACCACTATAAACTTTTTATGAATAGAAGTTAATGAAGTTTAAACGTCTTTCACAAAAATTGAAAAATTAGTACCTACTTTTAAACTATTATATTTTTCTCAGACTTATTATTTTCTCGACGGATTGATGAGAAAATTGAAAGAATGAAAATTTAAATGAAAATTGTTATAGAAAAAATTAATCTAATAAAAAAAATGTTTATCGTTATTATACATATTTTAGAAGAAGAAAAGAGAAGAGTAGAAAAATATAAAAAAAAAATTGGTGGACATATCTTAATTAAAATCACTTTTACGTCCAAAAATAGGTGGCGTTTTAGTCTGGCAAAGTACGGAAAGATCACAATAGTTCTAGTTACGATACCATAATAAATTGTTTTTAAAATTTATTCTATTTTGTATTAACTTTGAAGGCACAAATATGTTGAAAACCAGAAAACATTTATCCTAGACATTTTTACAGAAGATATTTAATTTATTTTTAATTAATTGATCTAAAAAATAAAATAACATCATATTGTATGCTATTTATCATGTAGAAATCATAATACGTTTTCCCCGTGTACCTACGTGGGGTTTTCCAGCAAGTTGAGAATTATTTTAACTATCTGACCCATCGACCTCGGTTCCGATTGAAATTACATTGACTTTAGTAGATGACTAATACCCTAAACCCTAGACAGGTTAGAGTTCCTTCCGTCAAAATGACGTTGCCCATGTAAAATTCTCATTGCTTAACTACTTAAAGATTCGGACAATTGCACTGGTTCAAACTGAGTTTATACATATATACTTTTTGCTGCTTTTAGCGCCAGTGGCGGGAAAATATGGTACTAATAATTTGTCAATGCTGAAATGAAAATTCTTTTCTAATGGTATTTTGCAAACAAAAGCACGGAAAATGAAAGGAAATTATTAATAAAAGACATAAATCGATTTTTCAATGTAAAACGCCAGCAAAGTGTCAAACGGAGAAACTGAACTACTTTAAAGTTAATTGAGTGTGTCACGGCGAATTGAACCAGTTCTTAGATGTCAAACATGACGTCACAAACTAGTTCAAGAGCTGTAGTCTGTCCACGACATTATTTTACTATTGGACAGTAACAAAACAAACAATGTCCACCAATTTATAGAGCATGCAACCGAATGACGTGAATGTGAAAAGAGGGAAGGAAAAGTTTGAGTGAAAAAACATACCATTTGTTTTCTTCGAAAATTGTCGCGTACGATATGAGCCACCTTCCCCTAATACCTACTCTTCAATGGGCCTTTCCACACGTGTAGCATGCAGCAGTATGCAGTATCCTAAAACGAGCAGAAATTTTCTTCTCTTGTTGATATTCGATTAGAAATTGTGAAACCCTACCCAAAAATATAATACTAATAGGTACTTTTAATCCCATTGAAAAAATATTGTGTGGGGCATGCGATTGGAGGTGGAGTTCGTTGACTTTCTTCATATTTTAACTAGCACTTGAATAGAAGGTATTATACATATATTACCTATCTAAAAGTTGAGGACTCACATTAGAAGTACTCGAAAACCATTGGAGGAGGAAAAATGGAATGGGAGGAGGAGCAGAGTTTACCGGAAAAATTGCAGAATGTGAAAGTACTCTCATCCCATACGAAGTAAGAAAGCATGGAGATACTTAAAAATTCACGTCGTACCTTCCGCAAAAGGTATAAAGGATATTGGCATTACATGTGTCCTTTGCAAACTGCCAGCTTGAGAAAAATCGCGAGTCATGCACAAAGTACGTAATCTTGAGATTTCACCTAATAGCCTTGTTTCGCAAATGGGATTTTTTTGCCAAAATTGAACAAGCTGCTCCTGCACCTTCATATTTACGCACCTTAGGGAGTTACAAATAATCTCTTTGTGGCATGACAATGTCGAGCTTCGCCAACCTGGGGAGTGGGAAGAGCCCCGGTGCCTTAGGACGCAATTGTCGCAAGGATACCACGTCTCGGCAGGATACGTTATTCTTTTGGAGGAAGTGTGTCGTCTTCCAGAGGCAGAAGAGCAATGTATCCGCGAGTGGATTAATTCTGTGGAACATAAGGCACTGGAGGAATTGCCGATTGTCGTGCCTGTGTTACTTGAACGAGTTTGCAGCTCGTGTCTCAGAGTTATTGTATTGATGATAAAGAAAATTGGGCAATTACGCCGGATTCGGGATGCTTTAGGGGGAATGCGATTTTGATAATGATACGCGGATAAACAGCACGTCCTCGATTGGGGTTACCCACATATGCCCCCTTTGAAGTGTTTTATTTTGCGGTCTGCCTTAATATGACATAAAATTTTCAAAATTGAGCATCTGCCGCTTAAATACGCTGTGAGTCCCATTTTTTACGGCTGCTCGCCTCGCTTTCTACCATCCGGGGAAGTGTTTCAATTTAATCACCAAAATAATTTTCCTGAATGCACGGGCACTAAACGCTTCGTGACTGAGGTGATATTGATGTCGTGGGAGGAGGGAGCCCATATAAGAACGAGAGCAATAATTTAAGTGCATCGAGGCACAAAACACCGGCAGTGACCATTTTGTCTCCCAAATTGGCTTTTAATTCACTGAAACACATCTGACTCCGCCGAAATGGCAATAAACCTCAGGTGGTGATGGCTGCGCTGGTGACGACTATAAAGCGTTAGACGGTTAAGGCCAAACAAAAGGCACAAGGCAAAAGTTGAGGTGGGAAGCAATAAGAAGAGAATGAGCGTTAGAGACAATGATTCCTACTTTATTGCACCCTCGCCGGCGATAGCATTGTCCACAAAATTCCTCACTTGCGCTACAGAATCAAGAGGATTTATTTGCAGTGGATTGTCTCCCCCGCATATACACTGGCCGGGGGAGCGGGAGGCGTCAGGGGACCAAAAGACCTGGTTACCTTAAAAATGCACCTACCCTTTTCCAGCCACAGCCAGCGCACACTGCTCGCTCGACTGAATGGCAGAAATGAAAAAGTGCAGAAAATTAGGAAATAACAGAGTAAGGAAAAAAATTTCAAGAAAATCCATTAATTTCGAGGGAACGACATGTTTGCCTGTAGTACTCGTGGAATTGCTCCGGGCTCCTCGAGGGAGTTGTGGAAAAAGTGGTCCTCGCTAACATATGGATGACCACAAGTGTTAAATAAACTCCTCGGGTTGGGGAAAAACACTTTGGGTGCTGCCATTAACGTTCTGCAGTGTAATTTTCACCTGAAATTATTTTTGCTGGAAATGTTCGCCACACACAGAAACTATCAAGTCCGAATGGTGTGCAATTACAAGATAATATGTGGAAGGGCTTGTGGGATTGTCCACTTCTCCTCTAAATTCACACGATTTCGTACTTTTGCAGAAATTGACGGAAAATTCATTTGTTGCAGCCCTTGAGGTGGAAAGGTCTTATGAAATATACAGTACCTCGATTCATATTTTACCGAAATTAAATTCATTGTTAAAGCTAAAAATTATATAGTTATACAATTTACATCTTTGCTTTCGTTCTCATCAAGTCTCTAAGGGAATTTTCTTCGATACTTGCCACAGAAAGTGTTTATAAATACAGTACTTTCGGAAGGTCACAGATTTACGCAGAATTAATTTTTATAAGATTATTAAAAAACCGTTGCAAATTGAATTATATTCCAATTTTATTTTTACTAGAACTGCACCAATCAGCAAAAGCTACATGTATATTGGGGGACTCACCCATACTGGGCGCCCGTAAATTTAAAAGCGGACTTCGAGGCACCTTGTTATTCTAATAAACAGAATATTTTGAAAAACTTCCTACTCGAGATAATGTTAATAATGTTATTCACGGGAAAAATGTCCCGAAGTCCGCTTATATCGAATTGTATGTTGTAATGCTATATTTAACATTAAAATGGAAACCGCGCCATAAATTCACAAATGTAAAAAACTCTGAAGTTTCCTTCAAGACATCAGGTCAGTTGCAACAACTTGCAAACAAGGACGAACAATTAAGGTGCCTTCACACGTTCTTTCATTTACTTCTCTATTAAATTACTCTGTGTACCTATTCATTTACAAATTCGTTTATTTAATATTTTGTAATAGAAAATTGTTCACTTAATAGACATTTTGTAAGACACCATTTACACGATAAAACTATTGTTCTTGATACCGGTTTGTTTTGCCCACTTCTCTAATGCTAGTTCTCCGAAATTATTTTATAGACTGATAAGTGCCTTGTGCAAAATGTCTACTGAGTGAACAATTTTCTATTGCTCAAAGAAGTAAACGAACAAACGTGTGAACGCACCTTAATTAATCGTTCTTGCGTGCAAGTTGCTGAATCTTACATCTGACCAAACGTTTTGAAGGAAATGCCAGATTTTATTTACATTAGTGAATGCCTGTCTGGGTTTCTTTTTAAATATTAAATATATAGGGTCTTTCATTAAGGAAGCTCGAATTTAAAATGTGAATAAAACAAGTTGTGTGTGAATATCCACTCCACTTTTATTTTGTTTAAAAGAATTGTTTATGGCATTAAACAGGGAATAAAACGTTGGTCAAATGTCCACCGCGGCCTTAGGTACGTATTCGGAATTTGACCCAAATTTCGCCAAAAACGGCGAGCGCTACAGATCGATGATAAGCAACTTCTTGTAGTCAGGCTAGATGATGACGAAATGTGGTTCCAACAGGATGGCGTTACGTGCCACGCTGGACTTTCTTGACAAGCGATTTGAGGGCGACATGTACTCGCCCCCGGGATCGGGCGATTTAACGACTTTAGACTTCTTCTTTAAATCACAGGTCTATGCAAATAAACTGCAAACAATAGATGCCTTTAAAGTCAACATAACGAACGCCATTCAGCAAATTCAGCCAGATTTATGCGATAAAGTTATCTAAAATTGGACGTGCCACCAAGCAAAGCCGCGGCGGACATTTTAATGACGTTATATTCCTTACTTGTAATTGTAATTGTAATTTGTAAGAAAAGGGGGGAGCGAAGCCCCGAGCACTCAGACGAATAGTCTATTTTACTCTGCCCCCACCCTAACCGAACTTCTTCGTTACTCTGATGAACCGAAGAACCTCGTATATGGGCCGAGGACAGATCTCTTCCATCCTCAATACGTCAGCACCGAATAGAGCGCGCCGTGCTTGGGAGAACGCGGGACACTCGCAGAGAAAGTATTCTACGCTGTCCTCATCCTCCCCGCACGACGCGCATGTAGGGTCACTGACGATTCCCAGGGTATGTAGATGTTTGCCACATGTACTATGACCTGTTACAATCCCTACAAGATTCCTGCATTCTTTCCTGTTTTGTTTCAGGAGAATTTCTGCAGTGCACTTATCGGGACGACCTATAAAGAGTTTGGTATGTCTGCAGGTTTGCAACATGGACCATCTCTGCGCATGGATTTTCTCCATGTGTCGAGTTATCCAGTCTTTCACTATTGCAGAATTCACGCCAATCTGTGGTTCCGGTCCAAAGAGGCTGAATTTCGCGCCTTCCTTTGCTAGGCTATCAGAGTTTTCGTTACCCTCGATGCCTTGTTGACTGGGAACCCATATAAGAGAGACTTCATTGTAGCGAGCTACCGACTGCAGTCGTCTCTTACATTCCAGGACAATTTTCGAGCGGGTGATTGGATTTCGTAGTGCTGCGAGCGCAGCTTTGCTGTCGCAGCAAACAGCGATCTTCCTTTCACGCCATCTCTGATCAATTATCCAGTTTGTCGCACTCAGAAAAGCTATGATTTCCGCTTGGAAAACTGACGCAAAATCTCCGAGAAGATATGAGTATTTGATTTCTTTGCTCAAACACCATCCAGCGCCCATACCGGTAGAGGATTTCGAGCCGTCTGTATAGAAGACATAGTAAAAACTCTCCAGTAGATAGTGTGGGTTTTCCCAGTCCTCTCTATTCGGGATTTCAACGTGATATCCCTTATATACAGCGGTATATAGCCAGTAGACCACCGCTGGTCTCAGAACCCATGTCTTCCCAAAGACCCGCCTTCATTGCCAGAAGGCATTTAATGCTCGGGCGGATTTTTGTTCGACATGTGGTCTCCACGTGAGCTCCACGTGAGCTTGCTCTCTAGAATTACTCCCAGATACTTAACCTCAGTGGAGAGTTGGATTGTAACACCCTTTAATGTTGGAAGTTTAAGGTTATTCAGTTTTCTTTTCCTAGTAAACAATATAAGTGTCGTTTTACTATGGTTCACTGATAACCCGTGCCTTTCGCACCAGTTCTGGATACTGTCCAAAGTCCTCTGCACTTTATGGCAAATTATCTTTAGTGAGTAGCCACAAACCAGTGCACATTCATCATCGGCATAGGCCTGCGCGTGTACGTTGTGAGTCTGTAACTCATCCAACAGCAAGTCTACTAGAAAGCACCATAGCAGGGGCGACAGTACGCCTCCCTAGGGGCATCGTCTGTCTACCTCAGCCCTGGTATCGTCCGCACTGTCCGCGATTAGTAGTCTCTGTGTCAGCATGGATTGTATCCAACGTACTATGTAGTACGTTGTCCACCCCATGCGCTTTGGCTGCGGTACACTGGGAGGAGAACGTGGCATTGTCAAAGGCCCCCTCAATATCGACGAACACGCCCAGAGCAAAAGCACCCTGCTCCATCGCACCCTCGATTCTTCGAACTAAATCGTGTAGTGCTGATTCGCAGGATTTGCCACTCTGGTAAGCGTGCTGACGAACATTGAGCGGACATCTTCTCAACACCCCTCCCCTAATGTACTTTTCAACCAGGCGTTCCAGACATTCCAGAAGAAAAGAGGTTAGACTGATGTCTTACTTAATGTCATAAAATGTTCTTTGAAATAAAATAGGAATGTAGCGGATATCGCACACCCAACTTGCTTTATTTTCTCTCTACTGATCATTCAAAAAATAAATTTTTCAAATTCATGGAGTTGGAGTTATAAAATGAAATATTAAAATCTTTCGTACATTTATTTGCACAATTCACCCATCAAATTAAATAAAAAACAACAACAATAAATAGAAAAAGTGACAAGAATTTAAAGAGTACAAAATCCAATAGATCAACTAATTAGAAAAGATGGATCTTCCTCCAAAAATGTAATAAAGCAATAATTATTTCGTTGGCGAGACTATTTTTGAAATTACCGCCAAACGTCACCAGGGCAGTGATTCCACCACTACGTTCGTTTTACATCTCACCAGGTGTGTTTTCGTTGTCCCACTTGAGATTTTAGCTCTGCCTGTAAAATTCGCATTCGGATTGGAGATCCGGGATGCAGGATGGCCAATCCAAAACTTCAATATTATGGTGACTAACTTGGACGTTTCTTTGGCATATCTGCCTTGTGTCGTTCGCATAACTGACGAGTTTTCCTCAGCAAATAGTTGCATCACACTCTCCATTATGTCTTTATACTGGTAATGGTCTAGCAAACAATTTATCCGATATATGGCATGACCAGGAAAAGCTACCCCAGGTCATACTAGGCTATTTTGTGGTTTTTATAAGCCTTGAATGATTTTCATATCCAGGAGGTCTTCTAATGTATGTACATATATACTTTTTTCCATAAGCTCGGCACCGTTTAATTTTTGTTTGACCTGACCATAATATGTTCTTCCATTCCCTGATAGCTAGTGAGATTTTTTTTAAAGATGCCTTTTGCATGATACATTACCACGAAAGTTGGATTCAGAATTTTATGGTATTCGCAGAAAAAGAAAATCCAGGGATAGCCCTTGATTCTCAAACATGCCAGTGTTTCTTCAGCCGACCCCATAGTAATCGCTTATTTCTTTGTGAACTATATTAGTCAATCCTTCTGTGAGCACTCCTTTGAACTCGATTTTAATTACTTCCACTTTATTCAATATCGCCCTCCATGCCAGCCATGGAGGTCTTCGACTAACATCGATTCCATGCAGGTCGTTTCTTCTATTAGCGCACTTGATGACAACTGAAGCTCCGACCCTGCCGGTATTCCAGCCATCAATCTATAAAAATGCAAACAACACTTAATAAAACCTCTACCCACTCTAGCACTTTTCCAACTTTTTTTTACAATTTAATGCAGAATTCCTTCCGATCTGAATGATTGGAGGAATTGCAGCCAATAGATTTAATAGCACAGACCTGCCCTGCAGCGAACCGCTGTGTTCTGGTTATAGTTTTTGAGGCTTGCCCGTTTCCTTTTAACTGTGAAAAAGTACATACAAGTACGGTAAACTAATTTGCCATTTTTAACGAGTTTCTCTCACTCTCCTACCCGAAAATCACTTCCATTCCAGTCAACAATCACAAGACGAAAGTGAACGCACAGAATAATTGGATTTTTTGCGACGAATCACCTCAGGTGAAAATCCCCGAGCCGAAAAAAGTGGTGGGGCGGGATGAAATGAAAGTTCCACATAATTCCCACAAGTCCGCAAAAAGTGATGTGTTTGTAAAAGAAAGTGCCTGGTTGCCCGCCCATTCAGGTAGGTTGCATCATTGCACAGATGGCTGGGAATTAATCTCGACTTTACTATCCCCCTGGAAAGCCCCTCAGTGCAGCAGCAGGTCCATATATCCCTCACCGTGCCTCAACTTTTTGCTATCGCCGTTGAAGTTACTCTCCACTCCCCGGTTTAAAAAATAGGAGACCGTAAAATGAGCAAATTTTAAATATTTGCATAAGCCCTTTTGTCGCTCCTGATTCCTTCTTTATGGCAATTTTTCAATGTGCTTGTTCCCTCGGTAAAAAAAATATTTCTTCCTCGTTTTTTTTTATGCACAACCAGCGACCGTGCAGACGTGTTTACTGTACACCAAAAAGTTCCTTCATATGTGCCATATGGCTGTGAAACATTTTTCTTTTGTCACACTCATTATCGGCTGGATATAAGGAGATATGACATAAAAAATTTCACGGGAAAAGATAGATAGACATCTGTTGCAGAAAAACGGGTGACGCCGGCTGATTTATATTTTAATCAAATATTTAATACGCCCACCAGTCTAGCGATCGTGTGAAGATCAATTGATAATAACGGTCGGGGATTCCATCATGCAGCATCCAGTAGTAAGACAGCAAGCGAGTAGTTAAGAAATTGTTGATATTTATCAAAGAATTTTTTAACGACCTGGGCCTAAAATGCAAACTTTAGTTAATTTAAAAACATGACAAAAAAAAAGTGGCCAGAATTGCAAGAAAATTTATAAATAGAATTTTTATTTTATCCTGTGACGTGTGTGTTTGACTTTGAATCCCCACACTTTCCCCCTTTGGTAAATTTTTTCATGGAAATCACATCAACTTCTATTTTAGTACATTTCGCCCATTGACTTTAATGCATTTCATAACAATATTTAAGATCAAAGACCCCAAAAACCCCCGGGTACATTTTTCAACGACTATTACATTAACTTCAACAATTTTACCTCATCAGAATAGAAAAAGTATATGCATTGGTTCCTTTATTTTAGCAGGTTATTCGACTCCTAAAAAACTTCAAAATCTGGAACTCAAAAATTCAAGGAATTGTAAAATTCGAAAACCCTAAAATTCAAAATTTTGCATTATAGCCAATCGTATCCATTTATCCCCGCAGTGGATGTATTCTGTTAAACTGCTCTTTAAAAAAATGTCTGCTAGAGAAACACTTTAATTATGATGGAGCTATCAAATTGAGGTATTTAACTACATTTAGTAGTATAATTTTACCAGACAGGTCTTAGCAAATAAGAGTTAAAATAATTTTTAGACAAGGCTACCGGGTCCTAGAACGATCCGAGTAACGCTTAACCACCCAAGAAATCCAAAAACCCCTTTTATACGGGTTTTCAAGAAAATAAATGTGTGGACAGTCGCGGGTAGTTTTTTTACACATTTGTTAGTGTGGATTATAGTACAACAATTTGGCTCTTTTTCGTGAACATGCTTTTGTAAAGTTAAGGGTCATTTGGATGATAAATTCGAAATCAGCAGCCCCGAATTCCCCTGCATACTGAATTTGGTGGTAATCGATAAAGTTTTACTTTTTCATCCGTCATATTGGATCCGCCATCTTGAATTTTACATTTTTTATAATGAATTCGAACAACATTCTGAATTGATGGCACAAATTTGACATTCTGTCCCTGAACTGATCGGTTTTTTTTCTGGGTTGAATTTTTGTAACCCTGTTTTAGGGTTTTAGGTAATAATAATTTAAACAATTACAGTGCCATTAAGAACAACAGAGGGTAAATCAATTGTACTTAAATCGACAGCTTGATTTAGACGGATTAAGTAATAGAAAATTAGTTATTGACCATTCATGTATGATTTGTATATCCTCATTAACTCGTACAAGACAATCCTCAAGTCAATTCACTGGCCAGCTGATATACAACTGAACATCATCAGTATACAGGTGAACTGAACAATTTCTTACATACATGGGTAGATCATTTATAAAGAGACTGAACAGCAACGGGCCCAGAATTTATCCCTGAGGGACACCAGAATAAAGAAAAGAAAGGCTGGAGACTATGGGGAGTCCTCAAACTTAACCACTTGACATCGTTCGGAGAGGTAAATTTTGTACTAGCTTTAAGTATATGGTAGTTAGTTGGTCACTATCAAGTTCTTAATGTATATCGGTCGAAAGCCAGATTGCCACCTGGCGAGAAAACCATTTAATTCGATGTGTTTTATTACCTGTTTGAACATAATTTATTCGAGAACTTTTGCCAGGAAACACAAAGTCTGATTGGACGATAGTAACTGGGTTCGGAAGGTAACGACTTTTTAGGTATAGGGACTACCATCGCCCTCTTCCATTACGTCGGAAGTTGAGAAGTTGTCAAATAACAGTTGTACGAGTATATATGCAAAAGTGGAGTTATTATGTACGGAGATATTGATTTTAGACAAATATGTGACAGTAAGCCTACCCCGCTGGCATTCGGCTTTATAGAGTGGACTGTCGAGAGAATTTCAGGGGGAGTAATACACCGAAAACAGAAACCTTCATCACAGCTGATATCGGTAGTTAGGCCTTCACCACGGGTAGCATTTTTGAAAAGCCTCCGAAAAAGTCATTTAGAACATCCGCGTCAAGACTGACCTTATTTGGTGTAGTTCCATGAATACCAAGGTTGCGAATATTTTTCCACAATTCCATGGCTGGTAAACCCCTATCAAGTTTAGATGTTAAATATGGACGCCTTGATGAGCGAGTCATCGCCACAATACTACTGCGGTATTGGTATCCTGCAGTGGAAACTTTAATTATTAATTGGAGCTTCATATGTTATTTATTTGTGTACAAGCAAAAAAAAAGCAATGTTAAAAATTTATTTGCTTTTGGTTTAAAAATCAGATGTATGTGCAGTTTTATTAGACGACCCTGGGGATATATCAGGTGTGTTAAATTGATCCATATCACGGGCCATGAAATTAAAAACAAATCCCAAAATTTCCCCATCAATCAAGTACCGTTAGTCAATGGTAATGCCCAATTTCTAGCAAAACGCGAAGCGGAAGCAAATTCAATTTAAGCTGGTGCTCCCCGACATTCGCAAACAGAGGCATAAATCTTTCACAGCTGTTTTCACTTTAGAGGCTCCCCCATCTATGACCGCTATAAAATGCAACTTTACCCAAATAACACGCAGCCCCGACGGAGATCAGGAAATGGAAATTTTTGAGGTTTTCATGCATGTGTACCAAACCCGGCCCCGATAAATCAAATCGAATGAATATTAAGCGCGGAGTTTACCTTCTTGAATTAATGCCGCTAGGTCATAATGCGCAGAAGACACCGCCAGTAAATCACAAGGACGAAAGCCGTGATCCTGAGGATGCCTAATCGCTCCTGACGGGCGGCGCGCTCCTCGGCATTGGAACACGAGAAAACTTCGCAAGTGCCCTATGCCTCCCGCCACCCCACACATGATGGTAAGTTGCCTTTTTATTTTTTCGACTTTATTCCTTCTGGATCATTGCGTTCCCATCTTTTCTCATACGTCCTTACCATTTTTCTTTTGTCTCGCCAACACCCTTGTGGCTTCGTACTTTTTCTTTTTGCCGTTTTTTTGACGTTTTTTTTTCTTTTTTTGTGGCCCCAGACGAGTACAAAGTCTTCGAGGGTTACTCCCCACTCGGGGGTATTCAACGGGTATGGGGCTGCAACGATGTCAGAACCCGAGTCAAATTGAAGGTGAAAAGAGAATAAAAATGGCAGGACTGCAGTCTTTAACCGCAAAGCGGAAAGGCTCCAGCGGAGTCCTTTTCCCCCGAAAGTTGGGGGTATAAACACAATATGTGAAGCCATTTATCAACTTTCGCCCCCTTTGACCCCATCCTTCCATTCGATCCGACCCTATGAAGTCGCCTCTGCGGCAGCGTGCTGTGCCTAGCAATCTGCGGGTGGTATAAGAATCCTCCTGGACTGGATATAGCTGGGGCTCCTGAGGGACATATGTATGTACATTTGCGTACGTGAACTCCCATGTGGACACAAAACCGCTAAAGTAATCTCTCGTGAATCAGCCTGCCAGCGAAATACACACTTTGCGGCATTCAAAAGGACAAACAGAAGCAGATATGGCACCTAGACCCACCCACGTCGGAATCGGCGCCAGCACCCGTACCGCATAGTCCACATATCCTCTTCGGAGTTTCGAGGTATTAAGTTAGCCGGGAATTAAAAAGGCCGCCCAAAATGTGACGTCCTTGCTGGCCGCTACATTTCAGAACCAGAAGCATTCGAAATTTTTGGGGGTTGGGGGAATCGCACGTGGGGATATGTGGTGCCAGATGAATGGCGTACCGCTAATAAATCTCCCTCCTGAACTAACGAGATTTTGATTTGTCCATTTTAAAAATAAATTCTTCCGTTATCAAACGGAAAGCCCACGATAAATTTACTGCACCCGTACGATTTGGGGTGACTGCCGTTTTGCCCGTATTTACCGATTCCCTTGAGTTCTCGGATCGTGAGATACTATTAGGGGATGCATCACAGTTGCGGCTCAAAAGAGGCCAGATGGTTTATATTTTGCTCTGCGGGGTCGGGCTAAATGGGCTGAGGGATGTGATGCATTTTTATTCGAAATGAAAAATGCAACCGAATGGGGAAAAACATAAAAGCAGCCCACTGAGGTGGGGCTGCATAAAAAAAAAGTACAACAGCCCGAAACAAGGAGTACAAACAAAATTCCGGGCGCAGAGTACAATGGCGCCCGTTGCAGGCAGCACAGATTTGCATGTTGTGCACGGACTCGTAAATCACTTCTGCGCCGTATAACTATAATGTCTTTAAAAATGGGAAATCAGTGACGGGAAGCGGAAGGGCAATAGGGCTCCTCCGGTGCTCTGAGGGGATGTGCATTTTGAAGCTGCCGTAAATGCGAAATAACTCCTTGACGGGCGTGTACGGGAGATTTGTGCAATTTTTCCAGGTAAAAGCCGGCATGCACCCAGCAGCATGTGGATCGGCAGGTGTGAGCCAACGATGGCAATCTGGGCGCATTCTATCCGGGCTCCAATTTATCCAATACCAAAAATGCATTCGCCTACAGCAGAAGATATCCATCGAGCCGTACACTCAAGAATTTCACCTTTAATTGCATTAAGGGCCAAGTCACAATTGCCTTTTGCATTTCGGAGGTAATTGGCACAAAATTCCTTTGGACCCCAGGAAATCTCACCTCATCAGCACTTCTGCAGAGTATCGTTGCATTGTAGCATAAGCAATGTGTGCAGTTGTTTCGCTCCGATGATTTCAAGCAAAGAAGGGCACAAGGAAATAATTGCCTTTTACCATATGACTTCACCCTATTCTTCCCTCAAAATTCCGGGGACGAATAAGCACCTAATTGCGGAAAGTTTCCCACAATTGCCTTTTTGGCCGCAAGCTAACCGTGAAATCAACAGAATTGCCTAAGAGGCGCATTTCTCCGAGCAATTTGCCATGACAAAATCAATTGATGCCTTTTCATCCTTAAAAGCTTTCTAATTGTGCAAAGCCTCTCCTGAAAGAGATCATCACTTTCTACAAGTTCTAAGTAAATATGTTTGTCCCCCCTTCCCTCTGTAGCTTGAATACAAACTGCTTCAATTCGCACTCCCCTTTCCTTTGTGCATCAGGACAAAAAAAATCACCACCCCAAGGAGGCGTACAAAGACCGGGAACCGATGTTCCATCAATTGCTCAAATCTTAAGAACATAAATGAATGGAAACTTTGTCCTGACCAGAACTGGTCTCAATCATGGGGAGCACTCAGGGCTAATCATTTTTCCATTAGCTATCCGCTGGCTTTATCCCCCCCAAGATGGCTATGGGCGAAAGCTAAGAAGGTTTCGCCTATTGTACAATATGACAGCTGCTCGTCTCACCCTCAGGGAATGGATGATAGACAGCCCTAGCCATCGGCCACAGTCGATCGTTTAGTCCTGAGCTGCTACAACGTTTTAACGTTATTTAATTTTTCCGACAGCTAGGGAATATCCACGCCGGGTACTCTCTGCTTCGCCGGCAACAAGCACTTCACTTTCGAGACAGATATTTTTAAGTTTCATTCTGCGTAATGAGGCATCGCAGGAAGAAGGTAAAGACAGAATTTAAGTAAAAGATTTTGTCTGTGGCTTCCAAAAAGCAGCTAAGGTCCCAAGATTTTTGCATATAGCATCTTGCCCTCATTTTACCTATGTATCAGGTGTGTATATCTGCCGTGGCAAAATGATTTGAATTGAATCATTCGAAGAAGTACAAGTAGTTCAAACATACATGTCATACAATTACGCAGCTCACCAAGAATTTTTGGTGGATAGATTTAAATGGCAGAAGTTTCATCTAGAAAGTCAGTAAATGGTTATAAACTTAAAAGGCCGTTAATTGATCAGGGATAAAACTTTTTACACGACTGCCCCAGAAGGAGGGTATATTTTTCGGGTGTATGTATGCAAGTATGTTCAATTCCTTGTCACGTCCTGTAGCCTAAAAAGCTTGATGAATTTTCATAAATGAGGTCTCGTTAGTTTCGTCTTAACCGTGGGAGTGTTATACATAGGGTATAAATTATATACTATATAATTTGCAAGAAAAATATATATGGCCACCGTCAGCAGAAATTTTTTTTGTCTTAACAACTCCCACCGATATGGATATAAAATGAAGGGATTTGATGAGTAAGCTCCGATAAACTGTATAACTTCATTCTAAACCCAATATGGCGCACTCTCCAAGATGGAGAATCACCTCTTTCTTTACAACCCCCTCGACAAGGATATCAAATGAATCTGACTGGGTTGGCATTGACAGTGGTGTGCCGCAAGGGTTTATTTTAGGACCCCTTCGATGACGTGAATATTCATCTTTTTGCTAAAGATGTGCAGCTGTATTTGTCCAGGCCTATCGGTTTAATAGAAGACTGCATCGAAAGGATTAATAGTGATTTCAAAAACATCTCTTCGTGGGCACATAACAACCAACTCATTTTAAATACTCAAAAATCCACTTGCCTATTTTCCTACAGGGGCGAATTAAATATGGCTGAATTCCACCCATTTATCTCAACGAAGTACAACTGCATTGTGTTAGCATGAGAGTTTACTTTAACGGTAAAATGGAATGTTCTGATCAGGTTAAACACTCGCTGCGGACGATTTACGGTGGTCTAAGGCAACTCTGGATTTCAGGCAGTCTTTTGTCTCTTAATCTGAAGCTCAAGCTTGACAAATGATTGCTTATTCCGCATTTTGAATATTGCAGCACAATTTACCCCCAGCTTAATGCCAAGTGTGCACACAAATTGGATGTTGCTTTTAATGATTGTGTGTGCTTTATCTATAATTTAAAGGTGCATGTGCACACTGCACTGTTATTTTTGCATAATTTATTCACATCAAAAAGTCCTGCATATTTGTATGAACATTTGAATTTTTTGCAGTCGGTTCGCCATGAATCTCTTCTTATTCTTCGTTTGCATTACATAGTTGTACATATATATGTTAAAAAATACATGGTCTGTGAAATTCACTCCCTATAAGCATCAGAATGCTTTCGAGGACGTTTGAGTTTAAAAAACACTTACCTAACAACTTTAATATTATAGTGCTTGGGAATGCAATTGGTATCGACTATGCTTATATTATCTTTTCTTTTTCCCTCTTTCATTTTATTTGTTTTTGCCATTATCATTTTCAGTTTATTTAATTCGAAATTTCCCGTCGATCAAAATACGATAATCTATGTGACGTCACTGCCATAGGATAAAAAGGACTAGTTCTGGACGTAGGTATAAACCTATCATCATGGTGTTATGTTAGCATAGTTTTCTTCCGGGAAGATCCACGACGTCAGATTTGGCTCTATTTACTCATTTTTGTATTGATGCTTTGGAGAATGGAAATTATATAGATGTGATATACACAGATTTTTCAAAGGCTTTTCATAAAGTGGACATTCCTACCTTAATATCTAAATTCAAGGCTTTTGGAATGGATGGTCCCCTTCTAAAATGGATAAGTTCCTATTTATGTAGACGCACGCAGTTTGTCAAGATCGAAGCTACACGTTCAAAAATAATTCATGCAACATCAGGCGTTCCCCAAGGCAGTCATCTTGGGCCGCTGCTCTTCTTACTATTTATCAATGACATTGTTCCAATTTTTTCTCATGCCTGCTTTACGCTGATGATCTCAAACTCTACACAAATATTCGCTCTGCGTCATGCTGTCAACTCTTACAAAAAGACCTCGACAAATTGCATCAATGGTGTTCATCTAATAGGCTTTTATTAAATATATCTAAATGCAAAGTTATGACATTCTATAGGTGTAAAGAGCCAATAATATGGGATATAAGATTCAGAATCTCTTTATATCAAGAATGACGGAATTTAGAGATCTGGGAGTTACAATTTACGAAAAACTTACTTTTACTAAACATATTGATACGATAGTTTGTAAGGCGTTTAAAATGATGGGTTTTATAAAGCGAAATACTACGGATTTTCGCAATCCATCAACGTTAATATTACTCTATACGTCTATGGTTAGATCGACATTGGAATACGCCTCAGAGATTTGGTCTCCATATTCCTCCATCCATATCAATAGGGTTGAATCTGTTCAAAGATATTTCACGAGATTTTTGTTCCGTAAATTTAGTTGTCTGCAGATTCTGAATGACATTCCATCATAGGATACCAGATGCTTGATGCTGGGTTTACGATAATTAGATCAAAGGCGCATCTGTAGTCGTGTTCTTTTTAACAGAGACATCTTAACGTCTCACATAAAGTATCCGGAGCTCCTGGGTCTAATAGGGATTCATGTCTCCTTTTTAAATATGCCTAAAGAAATTTACTGTATCGACCTTTATGTAAGAATAATTATAGTAGCTTTAGTGTTATAAATCATTCTATTTACTTATTTAATAAACATTGATTTTTTTGAATTTGACATGTAGAGAAGTGAATTTAAGAACAATATGCTTGCGTTAGTAGCTAGATTATAAATAGTTTATATCGTTTACTACATCTATTTATTTGTACATCCCTAGTCTGTAAGATTTGTAATCGGTAGACTGAGAAAAAAGAAATGTTACTAATACTACGACCTGTTTGAATGATATCGTGATATTACTAACCTACTCTACATATTGTCTGGAACTAAAATTTTTAAATACAAAAAAAATATTTAAAAATTAACAAAAAACCCGATACATAAGACGACGTAATTTTAATATTTTAAGTAGGTAGGTACCAACTAAGAATTTTATTTAAGCATTAATATTACAGGTAAAGTAGACGGCACCCATTCGACATCCCAGTTGAAATAATAAATACAATGCCTCCCGCCTGCTGTAAGTGTAAGATTGAAGTTTCAATAAAAATCTAAATAGGTACCTATCTACTAAAAATATTAAAATGACCTCGTTGTTTGTAGTTGGGTTTTTGATTTATTTTTTAATTACATTCTTTTTTTATTAAATTTTTATTCTTAGTTATGAAAACTTGTTATCTAAAAGGTAACTAAATGGTCATAATTGGTCAGGTAATCCCGTTAATTTGACTACGATAGAACATTTTTTATTTAATTTTTAATTTTTCAAAATTTTCTTTTCGCGAAATAAAACAAAAATTTCTTTAACGGAAAAATTCAATCTGTGATATGATCCGAGCAACTAATTTTGAACACATGTAGAAATTCTTAAAATTAGTTTTTATTTTTTATGAGTAAGATATTGAATAAATAATATTAGATATTTAATTTACTAATTTAAATTATTTTTCTTTGTATGCAAACTTAAATAGTAGTAAGGTGATATTTCTTCAGAATAAAATAAATATCTAACTAAGCTGGAATGTTAAAGCGAACATTTCATAAAAAAGAGCAAAAAAATTTTTAAAGAAAATTTCACTAACACATTTTGTAACTTCTTATTATGTTAATATTTTTTAGGATACCCCCGGTTATGTTCTACTGCCAAATTACACAAGTCATAGTATGAACCCAACGAAGGCGTACTATCCGTTATGCCAGACATTAGAACCGGCTATCATTATTGAATGCATATATGTATATACTCGTACAATACATCGTGCCTGTGCTGTTGATCGTTGAACAGTTCTTTCGTCACTCGGAATCTAACCCTGAGTGCAGTAGCTATATCATGGTGAATGATATATTGGTCCGCCATATTGAATTTAGAGTGACGTTACTATATTATTCGTATTCTTTTCAGCAAACCCTTTTAATTGATACCCATATCATGCGGGTGCATAAAAAATAACTAGTCCGCCATATTGGATTTAGAAGACGTCACTTAGCTAACCATGCATTGTCATCCAAACTAAACGTGTATGCAAATTTACAGCTCGATCGGTTGGGGATAACTGTTTTAAAATTCGGTTGCAAAACATGACCTAAACAAAATAACATACCTACATACAAACATTGCAAGTTAAATAAAAGCTTGTAAAAAACTATTTGTACGTTATACCAAATTTAGTTTTCAAAGACAGTACAACTCGACAGCCTTCATTTGTTTCCCTTACCATAATTCGATGATTATTTTGCAAATAAAAAATTTTTCAATACAAAGAAAAATCGTCCTTTGTCCTGTCTTTCAGCTTACTTTCACTTTTTAGGAAAAGCGAGGAATTGTCTGCGAATTTGTATCATTTGAAATTGAAGGCATTCACCGAATAACCACGTTTCACCTACTCCGAAGCTCGCATCCCCCATACTCATCTGTTGACCGCAATCGATATCCTTTTGATACTTTTTCAATTTGGTCCGCCCCTCGTTTTCGTAGAGCTTGCCAATAATATCTCGTAAGAATTTATGCAAATATCAACAAACAAAAGAGCCGTGCCCCAGCAAAGGTATAATTTACTCATAAAGCATTAAAAGGGCAATCAAAGGCGGAAAGGAGTAAATAAAAGAAACGCCTGATTGGGATGCTGCGCCGAAAAAAGCAAGGGAGGAAGGAGATGCGGAATTTTAAATCAGGATAAGCCCCACAACCGACCCACAATTATATCGGGGTATGCTGCCAGAAAATTTCGCCACACTTGGAAGTATTCATGCCATCGGGCCTTCCTTCTCATTGTTTTTCGGTCAGGGCACAGCGCTGATAAAATATTTTTGTAAATAAGAAACTTATTTCGGATCTCTTTGTTCCGCCCCATTTTTGTGGTATCTTCATCGACGCCGGTCCAGGGCCATCATTAGTTTCTTGGTGCGCTTTTGATCTTTACGAGTTGTTTGCGTTGCAAACTCTGGTCAAACTTATAATTGAAATGGAATGAATTTTTCATCCTGCGAGGACGACATGGGGACGTCGAGAGGGGGTGGCGGTGTCCAGATAAATCTCGAGCTCAGACTGTAGCTCATTAGTCATTTCCCTGAATGGGCACTTAAATTAACGACTTTTCCGCGAGTAAGACAAATTAGCCGCGAAGCCGACAGGGTATCAGTCCTCAAAATTACTGGATGTTCGTTCGGTGCCAGTAAAACTTTCTGCCACAATGCCTTAAAGATTTTTCTTATTTTAAGAATACCCCCGGGGGCGGGCAAACATGCCACAAAATTTTGCTGCGTTTCAATTCCCGAAAGTCATCAAGTTTTATTTAAACTTTCCCGATGTAGGACGTTTTCCTTGCTGCCTTTTTGGCCGCTGTGTATGTTCGGTGTTTCAATTTCCTTGCTTGTATCTCGCTGCGTTATTGTTTTCCTCCTTTTTTTATCTCGTATTATATTTTAGACAAATTCCATCCTCCCGAGAAGTTAATGCGGGGGCATCTTTTCCCGAAGAATTCCGTCTCCCCTAAATAAGGTATTTCTCAAGACGGAAAAGTTAATGTTAAAACTTTTGCGTCCTCTTATGCTGGCACGTTTGTTTGTTTCGGTGGAATGTTTCATGTATCAGTTCAAGAAAGCCAGCGGAGGCCAAGGACGTTTCTGCAGGGGGCAGGTAGTGGAGCAAGATTTACTTTTTGATAGAATTTCGTCTTCAATTTTTTCCCATTTTTCATGAAAAGATGATATAAAGTTTCGGACACTTTTTTTATATTTCACTCTTGTGCGAGAATAAATAGACAGATGATGAAGGCCTAGCAATTTTTTTATTTTTTTTTATTTTGGTAAAAATAAAAATACGTTGATGGCAAGTGTCTAAAGTTGTTTGGGAATTGTTTTCGCATCTTGGAACTGCCAAGGGAATTGTTTATCACGGGAGAAAATTTGTTATTTGTTAGAACGCTTACTTGCTATACAGACACTTACCCTCGTATTGAAAAACTTTTCGTATTCAGATAGAAGTGGATGTCACTCAAATTTAAAAGTCATTATTGCTTCTTTATTCTTTGGGTTTGCCATGTAGACACTAATTTTTTTGTGTCTATTGAATTATATAGTGAAGTTGAACCTAATAACTTATTTGTTTGTCTGTAGCGTCGACATATTTCATAATTTAAGAACGACTTTACATTTTTAACAAAAGTGTTTTTTGAATTTTGTTGAATAGCTATTTTAAGATTCCATCAACTAGCATATACAATTTTTTATTTTGACGTATCAGCTGCGAGATATGAGCCTCTTAAGGGGGTGTTCTCATGGAGCAATTTCAAAAAATCGATTTTTTTTTGTTTGCATTTTTTTAATCTATATATAAGTACAATTTACTCTGTGAAAGGATTTTTCGGAATTTGATCTCTAACATTGCTTAAATGACCTTTGAAGTCGACATATAAAGCGCGAACCGGAACGAAATGCCGACATTGCAAAACTTTAAACGCGTTTTTCTCGAGAACATGTTTTACAAAACGGTTAGCAAAATTCTGACGACTGTAATTGACCGATCGACTTGAAATTTTCACAGAACGTTCGAAATACATTTTCGCAGGTACCCACGTACGGATTTTGCGAAATCTTAAAAATTCGATTTTTAATCCACGTTTTTATTCGAAAAAAAACGCGAAAAATGAATTTTTTTTAAAAATTTGGCGCCATTTTGTCAATTTTGAAGATATCGAAAAAATCGTACGTGGGTACCTAATCGAGAGGATACTGAATGATAACATTTCGGTCATTTCTGTTTCAGACCACCCACGGAGGCAGAATCCTGCAAACACTTTGCCTCTGCAAATTTTTAGACCACTTTTTGGACTACAGCCAAAGACGCCAGTTTGAATTCTTATGTAATTCAATAATTTTCTTAAATGTATTAAATGGTCCTTTTGAACCTCCAAAAAACTGCAAGTGTTTATCTTTATTCGTTTTCCCATACAAAAAATAAATGTAAACCCTTCAAAAATGGTGCTTTCCATGAGAACACCCCCTTAACTCGTTTGCAGATGCCTTTCGCCTTTAACTTTTAAACCGATTGATCAATAAATCTTAAAAAAAGACTGTTTGTCTACAGAAAGAAAGATGTAACATATTTCCAGTCATTCGAAAACATCGCCATACTCCAATTCCGACTCTGCTTTTTTTTTCTTTTTTCCTTGGATCCAAAAAAAGTTTTCAATTTTTACCAGTTGAATCAAATGACGGATATAGTCGTCAAATTTTATTGATGTGGTGGCAAATGACGCAAACTAGCACACAAAACAAAAGTGATATGATATGGTTCTAAGATAAAAAGTATATGCAAATTTATTTATTTATTTATTTATAATGATATCATCGTACAGAAGTAAAATCTTTCCGATTACACATAAGCTCTCCAATACAAAAAAGAAAACCAATCTAGTAATTATGAATTCATTACACCTAACACAGAACAAAATATACTAAACTTACTAAAAGTTTATATCCTAGATACACAGGATATACCCATGTCTGAATCTGGTAAACATGCAGACCAAACAGGCGAACAAGTATTAGTAATATGTAGTGGCCTAGATATTGAAAAATTATTGAAATAGCTATATATGAATATATGTAAAATAAACCCAACTAGTCTGTAGGATATTTCGGAAATGTTGTCGATGTGAGCATGGAAACTTTATTTATTGTCAAAATTTACGCCGAAGTCTTGAAATTGGGCAAATTCCAACAAAGCCACAGAGTTAAGATTATACTTCTCAAGTTCAGGAGGTAAAATTTATGGACAAACAATTAACGAGGTACCAGTCCTCCAGAGCGATCAGATCGCACTGAAGAATATCACAGTCTTCTTTAAAGTTAAGGAGGCTGGATCGAAAACGAAAAAAACGGGAGAATTTATTCAAATTTCACTAGATGTAAGTTTAGCATCATATAAATCAATCACAAAAAAAAATGGCATGTCACCGGCCAAATGGAAGAGAAAAATCAAACTAAAGTTTATTAAAAGGTTATTACTAGCTTAATTTAACTCGAACAGTGTTCATCCGATTGACTTCAAATTTTAACTGGACCTTTGTTATTATAAAATATAATCATGTGTACTTCGGTAGCAAAAATCATGTAGATTATGAAACAATTTTTTTTCGCAAAATGGCAGTTGTTTGAAAAAAAACCGTTTTTTTCGACGAAAAAACTCGAACTAAATGGCTTATAACTTTTTTTCCTGATATACAATCGCTATAATCGTGTGTACTTCGTTATATAATTTAATAAAAAAGGTCCAGTTAAAATTTGATGTGTATGTATAATGTTTATATATGGATTTAAAGAGTCGTGTTGTACTCCTGTAATCTCATTTGATGAATTTTCTTCATGACTATTTAAAATATGCAATGAATGTTTACATTCTTTATGGTGTCGATTTAAATGAGATCTAAACGTAAATTTAGTTTTAAAAGTCTTTGTGCACGTTGAAATCGGGCAAACAACTTCACTCAGAAAACTTTAATGATTAGCGCAATGGATTATTACTAGGTAAATATCAAGAATTATCTGTTTTATCTGGATGATTCCGATACCGGTGCATTTGATATTTAGGATAATTCGGAAATATGTATTTGATTGCACTCTTCCCAAAATCATTTAAACTCCGCACATTTCCTCCCACGATGAATGTATAAATGTTTGTGATATATCTTAAGGCTACTTAAGGAGCACTCACAAATGTTGCACTAGTACATTTCACATCTTAATCGCTTGACTGCTAACTATAGGCTGAGCTATCGTCGTCACGTACCGTAAAAAAGCATGACTGCATAGAATTTGGTGCAATTATACACAAAAATTATGTAAAATCGCAACAATTTCGTTTTATTATTAATTTACGTCAAAATGTATGTGAAACTAAGCCAAAAGATGTAATGTTAATCAAAAATCTCTTCACGATGCTCAATACCTACAGGACGACCATCTAATATTCGCGGAGTGGTGCTCCAAGAATCATTTGAAACTAAATATTAGTAAATGTAATTTTATGCCTTTTTTCAGGAAATTTTCCATGGTGGAGTTCTCCTACAAAATGTTTGACAGGCCCTTGTCTCGAATTGAAAGTGTTGTTGATCTTGGACTGTTGATTGATTGTAAATTTGACTTTGGGCGCCATATCGATAGTATAATTAATCGAGCCAACTCAACGTTGGGGCTCGTTAAACGTTGGTCTGTTGACTTCACTGACCCCCACAGTTTAATAGTTTTTTTGTTGTGCTTTTGTTCGCCCAATTTTGGAATATGCTTTCGTAGTGTGGAGGCCTCATTATAACATGAACATAAATCGAATCGAGGCGGTGTAAAAACGTTTCTTACGGGTCGCTCTTTGTCAATTACCGTGACCCCTCCAATATACCTCTATATGAGGACAGATTAAAACTGCTGGGTTTGTCGTCTCTTTTAAAACGTAGAGATGTTGCTGGTGTTATGTTCATGCAAGACGTTGTAACTGGCGCCGTTGACTGTCCTAATCTTTTAAAATTTTAAATGTTAATTCACGCCCCCGAATGACTAGAGGACAACATTTTCTTTATGCAGATAATCACAGGACCAATTACGGTTATATTGAAACTTTGCCGGCTATGTCTAGAGATTATAATGCCAGTTTCTCAATTATCGATTTTCATTGTGATAAAATTGAACTGAAAAAACGACTAAGTATACAACTTTTCTTAATATTATAATGCATTTTATACTGCTTAGCATAATTTCTATTTATGTAATCTATGTATCTATCTATGTAACGTCAGATGGTTTGCACCTGTTGATGAGTAAATCAATAAATAAATAAATAAATAAAAAATCGGTAATAAATATTACTGGCTTAAAATCCCACCTATGGTGCGTTTTTACAAGAATTTTACACAAGTTTTAGGTAGGTACGCCATTTATGACGCAAAATTAGAATTACTTTTTACAGTGTAGTGTTACGCCGTGCGGCTTTATCGTGATGTTTTCGATTTAAGACGATGCACCCTATATGACTAATCAAAACGAGTTCCACCCAACGAAAAAAGAGTATTTATATATGACTGTGCCCAAAAAATACTTTGAAACTTGCACGTGACACGAGCGCTAAGAAGTGAAGCATTCAAGTGAATTTTGACGCCAAATTAATTACTTGCAAATTTGAGTGACTTCTTGAAATGCACGAGGAGCGTGTCGTTCGCGGCTAAATAAATTCATTTTAAAATGCACCCCTCGTGCATAGAAAATGCAAAAAAGGCAAGTGGGAAAAAATGCCAGTATGTCGCATGCACAACCAGGACATACGTCACTTATGCCATCACGTATCGTGGTGCACCGAGCTCCCTAAGATCATCCACTTTATGCGATTAATCGCTCATCCTAGACGTCGTCTGTTCCATTCAGCGCGTACTTGGGAGGGAAATATAATTGGATAACACAGGGCTGCCGGGCTTAATGTCAAGGACTTATTTTTTCCTGGACTTAATCCGGGAATAACCCCCTTTCTGCTTACTAATTGCCGTAATCCGCCAAGAACAATTCACTAGAGCTCTCATAACTCTTCTCGTTGCGCGCCGGCGGCGGCGGGATTCCGCAGCGAAATAAGCCTGCCTAGTGTTGCTCATTTCTTATTCAAAGTGGTAACAGCAATAGAAATAGCACGAGGACAGGACTTTAGGCACGCCCGGCTCGTCGGTGGCGTGGCGTTTTGACGGTGCGGTGACCACAGGGGAGAAGCAATTTTGCATAACAAATTGCCCTGCACTGGCTGCACTAGGCATGCTGTAAGCAGCGGAATGGAGTTAGAAAAACTCCTCAGTATGCAGCGCGGGGCAGCTACGAAAAGCGCATTCGAATAAAACAGCGACCGCGGAAGGGCTCGTTAACCCGAAAGAAAACTCGATCGTAAGCCCTGAGTACGTCATCAGCCAGGCGACCAGCTGAGGACGTCGGGGCAGGGCGGGGCGGGGCGGGTCGGGTGGGAATTTCATTAGACCAGCTCCAGTATTCATCATAAAATGTCAATTATTCAAAGCGGATAAATGCCATATACCTAATTACTGCTCGACAGGGAATCTTCCGCATACCAATTACCAAAAATGCCCGAGGAGCACAAAGGACTGCCGGTGCTCCATTGAAAACACCTGACTCGGTCACTGGGCAGGGATTGAACAATGGGGGCGGAGGGATTGCAAATGGGTCGAAATGTCCGGGACAGGTGGAATAGTTTAAGGCGCCCACACCGGTAAAATGCACAAGTTACCGATGAGGCAAAAACTTTTCAGAGAAGACGTCTGCGGCTAGCTGCCTTGGCATGGGAATTTATTTAATTTGTACGGTCTAAAAGCTTTCCGTTTCCTTCTAATTGGACGCTACCTGAGCACATATTCCAAAGGAGCTCCAGCGGAAACAAAGGCCAGGAAAACAACCTTGTTGCAGGCCTCAATGAGAGGATGTTCTTGTTTAAATTGTATTGAGACTGAAGAGAACACATCTAGTCATCTAGTCTGCCTCTGGCCTTTTACTCAGCCTCCTCTTCAAGCCACCAAAGGGTTGGCATGTGGGTTCCACTAATTTTTTTTCGATCGCACACCGAGAGCCATTATTCGCTCGATTGAGTCCTTTTCGAGATTCGCACATATGCATCCTGTCCCCGAAAATCCTCGTGGCACACAAAGAGGACGGATTTCGGCGGAATATTTATATCCATAGAATGTTTGTCGACCTCAAAAGCCGACGACAGATTGAACTATTCAAGCCGATCCTACAGGATAATCCGGCGACAATGACACTGGCTTGTAATCTCCTTCATGATAGCTATGATATTTCTTTCGAGGAGACTCACTCGGACATGAATAATTTCTTGTAATTCCACGACAATGCGATGGGAATTTCAAATTTGTTTTACCAGACTCCTCAGGGAAAGGATCTGAGCAGGTTTGGTGTTCCCGGGTGAGGTCTATACCAAGATGCACTGTAGTCTTTCCACATGAGCACACTTACATTGTCACGGACGAGGACCTTTGAGGTGACAGCGACCAGATGAGCATTGTATGAGGATGTCGGCGAATTTAGGTGCATCCTTGCGGCTAATTTTTGTAAACACACATCACAATTGAAATTAAATGACAGAAAACATTAAATCTTGTTCGAATATGTCCACCTGGATACATGCAGACAGTGCTATTGACCTTTTTTTTTAAATCCATCTTTAAGTTGCGTATGAACGGCAGCTGTTCTGTTCTTTAGCATACTAAAATGAGACCTTTAAATGCTTGTATATTTGCTTCTAGATTTAACGGAAATACGTATTTAAAGATTTAATACCCAGGATGGCATTATAAGACGGATACTTAGTGCGCGAACATTTAAAAGCGAAATATTTTAAAAAGAAATCCACTCATAAAATATGTCAAGGTAAAGTCCATTGTCATTTTAAATGCCAAAAATCTTTAGTTAGTAACCCGTGACTGAACAAATTTTTCTAGAGGAACTCTGACTTTATGCTTTCCGTAGACTGTAGAGGGTCACATGTTTTCTTAAGCTTGCCAAAATTTCAGTCGCGGATTTTTTTCTTTGGACAGCTCACAGTGGCGCACGAAACTCCCAAATACCTGACCAAATCTAGAAATATGTATGAATGTGTATAAGTGTTTTCGAGATCGCTGAATTCAAATATCATAATGAAACATCAAAATTCAAAACGGCAGGCCGATGAAGAAGATACCCGACAACGGGAGAAACGAAAAGTATCAAACAAAAAAATATTCTTTCTTTCTTTACTTAATTCATCGTATGATTCGACACATAGCTACGGTGATGTTCAGAGTGTAGCTGTGGTCGCATGCCGCTATAATAGTGAAAATCTCGCTAATAAATTAATCCGGTTTGTAAGACCAGGGAAAAGGTTGTCAGCAAGTTTACTTAATTTAAAAATTGGGTAAGCGTGGTTTTATTGCAAATTTATTCAAAAGAATTCATTGAACACGGTGAACAATAATTAGTTATAAGTCGAACGTTTGGCCCTGTCACCCCGTTAGCAGATTATATTGCCGTTCACCAAATTGGCATTTGCAATATAAGTTCACTAACTTTTCCTAAGCCCTCCTTAATTGCTGAAAACAAAAAAAAGAGAAATTAATGTTGATAAGTCGTCTCGTGTCCAATTAAGTTCGCCAGTCCAAATCAAATTCCGTCCAAATCCAAAAATCCAAAAATCGAAAGTCCAAGTAATTGCCAAATCCAATCCAAATCCACAAATCCAAAAATCGAAAGTCCAAGTAATTGCCAAATCCAATCCAAATCCACGTAATCGCCAAATTTTGTATTTATCACACTCCAAACAGGAAACAAAAGAAAAGAAGAAAGAGTGGTCTGGCGCTCGCTCTTTTATACACCAATTTTCCAGTGTGGTTGGCTATTGCCAGATCCTCGTACTGTGGAACGTAAATATTCTTTCATGGACAGCTACGTTCCACCGCATTGCGACAAAAATTCTTTTGGTTTATCCTAATAATGTCCTTAACTAGCGCTAATTGCCATAATTTACTCTCACGCACTTGTTTAACCTTCTAAATTTCCATCTTTTGGTCCCAAATTCATCTTTGCGTTCGCAATTTTTATTACTTGGCTTTTTTTGGTCTTGCAATGACATCTGTGGAACCTGGAAATTTTCTCCAGTCTTTTCTCTCACTTCAGCGGTATTTCTCCTCTTTTCCCTCCTAAAATGTGAGGTTAGGGTGAGAATGTACTATTATTAATTGAAATATCAATTAATATTCCTAAAATTGTACTCCGCCAATTTTAGTTCTATGTTCTGTCAACATGGCAACGCGCAGCGATTGTTGGTTTCGATGTTTCACGCCATTAAAGATTTGACAGTTCGCAGTTTGTTTATAAGTGCGTGAGAATAAGTTCGTGTATTAAAAGTGCCAATTCGGGTTATAATTGCACTCAGGTAAGTTAAATTACCAGTTAAGTGCTATATTGGCACTTGACTAGTAATGTTTTTGCATTTCAGGAACTTACAGTGCTCCCGGGGCTGACTTGGCTGAGTGAGCCTCCTTTGTTTATAATTCATTTTCAGGATGTTTGCATATCAATTCAAATTTTATTTAATTCCAATTTCATTATTTTAGGTATCTTGTATTAGCCCGCTCCTGTATGCGCAAGCAGGTGACGGGCTAAGTGCGCGGGGCCAAGTTCCAGTGGCCCAGTGGGTGGTGGGCTGGATCTTGCTTGGCCCCCGATGACGGATTCAGGGCCTTAATTCAAGTGGCTCCAGCGTTGGAGTACTTCTTCCGGGGATCCGCCGAGGGATATAAATTCAAACATTGGAGAAGTACTATTTACATTTCTTTATAAAATCTTTTCCTTTTTAGGTGCGGGTTTCTAAACATTCTCCCGCCCGTTGAGCATGTTGCTCAACAACCCTGTTTATTAGTTTCTTGATGCCCCTTTTGTGATGGTGGTGAAATAGGACAGTACCATCTTTTTTTATCTTAAGAAGGACTTGGAATTTGTCGGGCAAATTCACGACGAAATCCCGTTTGAATTTCTTGATTTTCTCAAAGTCCAATCGTTTCAAGACCTCCTTGGGTATAAATATTGTCACTCCTTCCTTGGTGATAAATTTTTGCACATCATTTTCGATCCGCATTAGTATTTCGTTCACGGTCGATGATGGTCTTAAATGGGTCACTGAGTTTTCCAAGGCTCCATTTATTCTAGCCGGCACGTTGATGCCTTTCATGGACGGCCTCATAAAGGGTTTTGTGATCCTGGTCCTATTCCTTTGCTTCGATGTCGACGTCGACGGTGCTGACTCCACCTTCTGGGTATACTGCTCCGAAGGATCCTCTCCAAGCCATCCCATTTCGTCTGCGTCTAGAAACGATGCTGGCAGATTATGGTAATCCTCGTACAGTTCTAGTACGTCGTCCTCGTAGGCTTGCATCTGGAAAAATATCTATAAGAACGTAATTACTTACAGTTAGGACAACACGACACGACGTGACGACACTTCACATAGAACATATTGTTAGTGCTCTTTAGGGTTCTTCTACAGGCAGTCGACATATTTTAGTGACGGGTCGAGTTAATATGGTCTGATCCTTTAGTTTAATTTTGACTACCCGCACTAATCCGTCACTGCCTGGATGAACTTCAATTATGCGTCCTAGTGGCCAATATGTCGGTGAAGTTTTTTCATCCATTATGAGGATGACGTCATTAACCTTGACGTTGTCGTGTGTTCTAAGCCATTTTGCACGCTGTTGCAACTTATTTAAATAGTCCGTTTGCCATTTTTTCCAAAATGTTTGCGTAAGGCCTTGAATGTATCTCCAACGTTGTGAGGGAAGTGTATTCATTTTATCGGGCTCCGGTATGGCCATTAGATGTTGGCCTATAAGAAAATGAGCTGGCGATAACACTTCTAAATCCTCCAAGTTATTGTTAATGGCGCAGAGCGGGCGTGAATTTAAGCATGCTTCTATCTGCGCAAGAATTGTAGACAGTTCTTCGTATGTACACGAAGTGTTCGTCAGTGTTCTTCGTAGATGATATTTCACCGCCTTCACGCCGGCTTCCCATAGTCCTCCATGATGAGGTGAAGCTGGGGGGTTGAAATGCCATGAAATCCCTTTCATGGCCAAGTTCTGACCAACTTCGTTAGATTGATCCTTGATCACCTGTGCTAATTCCTTATCTAGATAATTTTTCCCCCCCATAAAGTTCGTTCCGCAATCCGAGTAGACATCAGTGCATAATCCGCGCCTAGAAACAAATCTCCTTATGGCAGCAAGAAATGCTGAGGTGGTTAAATCTGATGCAACTTCTAAATGTATGGCTTTAGTAGCCATACAGACAAATATACAAATGTAACCTTTGTATTTTCTAGTTGACTTATGCGGGGATGTTTTAACAAGTATAGGACCGGCATAATCCAAGCCAGCATGAGTGAATGGTTTAGAGATGTTGACTCGCGCCGCGGGTAACTCCCCCATGAGCTGGGATTGACTCTTTCTGCTATATCGAACACATGTAATACATTTACTAATAACATTTGCAATTGTTCGTTTTGCGCTCAGGATCCAATATTCATTACGGGATATATTAAGAGTTAATGTAGGTCCACTATGCGAGTTTTCAAGATGAATTCTATTAATAATAAGCCGCGTAACATGATGATCCCGAGGCAATATAACAGGGTGTCGTCTTGAATAGGGCATTAATGCTTTATTAAGTCTACCCCCTACGCGTATCAGTCCATCTTCAAATAAAGGATTTAAGTTTAGTAATTTACTACTTGAAGCTAATGGCTGATTATTTTGTAATTGTTTATATTCAGTGGGAAACGATTGCTGCTGAATTCTCTTCAATAATGTGCGCTCTGCATATTTTAGCTCCTTACTTGTTATCCAGTTCGTTTCTTCAAAATGAATGCCTCTTAATTTTTTATAAAATCTGAGCATTATGGCTGTTACTCGAATGAGACGGGTGAAAGATGAAAATTTTAAAAAATATTCTTCGTCTGATTCACTCAAGCATGAAACCGTGGTTACAGCTTTAGCCTCTAAATCCGTTTGAGGCATTGCTGGCTGCTTAGGCCATTTTTCAGGTGATGACAACAACCACTGTGGTCCATTCCACCAAAACTGATTTATTTTTAATTCTTCAGGTGTGCATCCTCGTGTTGCTAAATCCGCAGGGTTCTCCTTGGTTCCTACGTGGTGCCAACAGCTTGGAGGTAAATTCGTCTGTATTTCTGAGACGCGATTTGAAACGTATGTCTTCCATTTTGCAGGATGTGCCTGAATCCATTGCAGAGTAATCATCGAGTCCGTATAGGCTGATATGGTAGGGTTAACTAACTGCATGTCTGCTATTGTGCCTTTAATTAATCGACTGAGTAGTACCGCTCCATTTAATTCCAAACGCGGAAGTGTTACTGGCTTTATGGGAGCCACTCTGGTCTTACAAGTAAGGAGTGCGCTTGTAGTGCTTCCTGAGTCTGACTCAGTTCGCATATAGACCACTGCAGCATATGCTTTGATCGAGGCGTCACTGAATCCCACGATATGAATGTTTTTCGCATTGGATGTCCATCCTGTCCATCGCGGAATTCTAATTGATTGTATACTCGATATATGACGTTCGAAATTGTTCCATTGATATTGCAGTGGTTCTGGTATAGCGTCATCCCACGATATTCCTGACATCCAAAGTAGCTGCATTAATATTTTTGCATTGACTACGACTGGTGCAACCCATCCAAGTGGATCGTATAGTGATGCTATACTTGATAATATGGCCCGTTTAGTCGTTTGGCCGCTGTTTAGTTTGGGCAAGACAATGGATAGCTGATCTGAACTTGGTTGCCAATTGATGCCTACGGTCTTGATGGGATCCTGTTCAGTAAAGTAAACATCCTTTATCTCCCGTTGATCCTCAGGCAGGTCTTCTACGACGGTTAACTCATTGCTGGCCCATTTCCTCAGGTTAAAGCCACCTATCTTGAGCATATTAATAAGCTCGTCTCTAATGGTCCTGGCTCTCTCAATGGAATCGGCTCCCGTAAGTAAGTCATCTACATAAAATGATGATCTTATAGCTTGGGCGGCGGTAGGCCATTTGGCTTCGTAATCCTGTGCCAATTGCAGTAATGTCCGTACTGCCAGATATGGCGCTGAGGATGTTCCAAAGGTTACCGTTTTTAGTTGATAATCCTTTATCCTTCCTTGGGAATCATGCCACAGTATCCTTTGGTAGGTTCTATGTTCGGGATGAACTAGAATCATGCGGTACATCTTCTCAATGTCCGCGTTAATTGCCACTTTATATTTTCTCCAATTGAGTAAAGTGGCAAAAAGTTTGGGTTGAAGTGTAGGTCCAGGCAGTAATTGCTGGTTTAGGGACCTTCCATTAGTACTAAGTGCAGAAGCGTCGAAAACAACCCTTAACTTAGTCGTTGTGCTGTCTTTTATGACAGCATGATGGGGAATATAATAATTAGGCTCCCCAGATGTAGGGACCGTTACTTCCTCCATGTGATTTAATTCTAGATATTCATTTAGACATTTTCCATACTCTTCTTTAAGGCTAGGGTTTGAATTAAATTTTCGTTCTAGCGCATGTAAGCGTCGTAATGCTAAATGTCGAGTAACTCCTAATTCTGGAGGCTCATTATCAAATGGCAATTTGACCTGGTATGTCCCATTTGTCAATTGCATAGTTGTTTTTTTATAAAATTCTTCACACCTTCGATCTGATGCGGATAGACGTGGTTTATCAGGAATTTCTTCTATTTCCCAGAATTTCCTGAGTTGCGTATCCAACGTATCTTGCGATTCCGTTGTTACGGAGAATGATGATGTTTGGTACTTGAGTGTACTTTCAGTATTTCCTAATATCACCCATCCAAAACTGGTTTTCATCGCAATTGGTTCACCTTCATTTCCCCGTTTTAGTCCTTCTTGGATGATTGTAGCATAAACATCTGCTCCTAACAATAGATGTATAGGTCCGGGAGTACAATAAGAGGGGTCTGCTAGATTTAAGTTCTGCAGGTGGTTCCAATGCTTATTGCTTACACTATTTTGGGGAAGTAATCCAGTAATGCGTTTGATTATTAACAACGCTGTGGTAAGGACAGGCTCATCTTTTTGTGAGTATAATTGTACCTTTACCATCTTCGTTGCATGAGCGGTGCGGCTAGTATTAAGCCCCTTAATGCTCACTGAGGTATTATGTGCCCTGGCGTGTAATGACCTGTAGGCCTCCTCCGTAATAAACGATGATTGGGAACCTTGATCCAACAAACATCGTAGGGACACTAATTTTCCAGAACGACCAATTGCCTTGACTATCATTGTGGATAGCAGTGCATTTGAATTTTGCATTGAGAGGAAATTTTCAGAATGTCCTGAATTATTTTCGAGTTCTGAAAATGCTCTCTTCTGCTCAACATTTTGTTGTGTTACTGCCTTTGATGCAGTATTCTTAAGATCCTTGTTTGTGTTTGGCGATGTTGATTGAGTATGAGATGTGTGCTCCAAGTGAAGCAAACTATGGTGATGTTTATTACACCTTGAACAAGTACGCTTGCAATGTTTCTGACTGTGCTTGCTAGAAAAACAATTCAAACATCTTTTGCAGTTTTTGATTATAAGTATGCGGTCGGGAATGCTTGCATTTAAAAATTTACTGCAATTCCCAACGTAGTGTTTTTCATCGCATGCCGGGCATTTTGAACTTGTTGAAATATGAAAGGTTTCGGTACTGCTTTTGGAGGACCTTTTTTCTGTTCCTGTACTCTTCACCGTTGGCTTCCCGGTAGTATATGCTACCGATTCTAACAGCCTATATCTGGATTGCAAAAAGTTTTTAAACCTTTGTAAAGATGGAAGGCTAACTAGATTCCTTATATCTTCTTCCCAGCATTTTATGGTTGGTAAGGGTAGTTTCTGGACCAGTACATAAATTATCAGAGAATTCCACTGTTCAACAGGTTCGCCTAATTGTGATAATTGCTCTAAACATCCTTCGCTTACATCGTACATTTCCTTTAAATTGGTACTCGTTTCCTGATGGAGTTTAGGTTGCTCTAATAATTTTCTTAACTGAAAATTTACTAACAACCGTTTATTTTCGTACCGTTCGATGATACGATTCCATGCAGATGAATAGTTAGCATCCGTTATTGGGATATTTTTAATTATGTTAGCGGCTTCTCCAATTAGACTTTCCTTTAGATAATGTAATTTCCTAAAAGGTTCTAATTCCGTATTTTTATGGATTAGGGACACAAAGTAGTCATGGAATGATTTCCATTCGTTGACATCGCCATTAAATTTAGGGACATGTAGTTTTGGCAAATGACTTTTGTTCTGCGTTGAGTTCATTGTGGTTTCATGAGTAGGCACTGTAGTGTCGAGCCGTGTACTGGATAACAGTCCTCCCGTTAGTTCGCCTAAATTCTGTAAGAACTTTACTTGCATCTGTGCATACCGTTTTGTGGTAATGTACGGATCATCGCACTCTTCTTTCGATGCAATAATTAGCTCACGAATTTGTGTATCGCGTTGATCGAATTGTTCCCAATATGCCTTTAAGCATTCAGCGCTACTTTGTAGAAAACCGCTGTTTCGACTTTCACCAGAAACTAATTTCAGACTCTCAAAAAATGTTTCCATTTTTTGCGCGGCTAATTCTTGCAGCACTAGTTGATCTTCTAGTGATGGAGTCATTCTCGTAGTTTTCGGAGGCATTAGTACAACAAATAAAAAATTTGTTACACACACAAAAGACCACCTTCTTATAACTATGAAAAATGAATTCTTTCTGAAACCTGCAATAACCAATCGCTTATCCGGCTCGAAGGACCAATGAAAATCTCGCTAATAAATTAATCCGGTTTGTAAGACCAGGGAAAAGGTTGTCAGCAAGTTTACTTAATTTAAAAATTGGGTAAGCGTGGTTTTATTGCAAATTTATTCAAAAGAATTCATTGAACACGGTGAACAATAATTAGTTATAAGTCGAACGTTTGGCCCTGTCACCCCGTTAGCAGATTATATTGCCGTTCACCAAATTGGCATTTGCAATATAAGTTCACTAACTTTTCCTAAGCCCTCCTTAATTGCTGAAAACAAAAAAAAGAGAAATTAATGTTGATAAGTCGTCTCGTGTCCAATTAAGTTCGCCAGTCCAAATCAAATTCCGTCCAAATCCAAAAATCCAAAAATCGAAAGTCCAAGTAATTGCCAAATCCAATCCAAATCCACAAATCCAAAAATCGAAAGTCCAAGTAATTGCCAAATCCAATCCAAATCCACGTAATCGCCAAATTTTGTATTTATCACACTCCAAACAGGAAACAAAAGAAAAGAAGAAAGAGTGGTCTGGCGCTCGCTCTTTTATACACCAATTTTCCAGTGTGGTTGGCTATTGCCAGATCCTCGTACTGTGGAACGTAAATATTCTTTCATGGACAGCTACGTTCCACCGCATTGCGACAAAAATTCTTTTGGTTTATCCTAATAATGTCCTTAACTAGCGCTAATTGCCATAATTTACTCTCACGCACTTGTTTAACCTTCTAAATTTCCATCTTTTGGTCCCAAATTCATCTTTGCGTTCGCAATTTTTATTACTTGGCTTTTTTTGGTCTTGCAATGACATCTGTGGAACCTGGAAATTTTCTCCAGTCTTTTCTCTCACTTCAGCGGTATTTCTCCTCTTTTCCCTCCTAAAATGTGAGGTTAGGGTGAGAATGTACTATTATTAATTGAAATATCAATTAATATTCCTAAAATTGTACTCCGCCAATTTTAGTTCTATGTTCTGTCAACATGGCAACGCGCAGCGATTGTTGGTTTCGATGTTTCACGCCATTAAAGATTTGACAGTTCGCAGTTTGTTTATAAGTGCGTGAGAATAAGTTCGTGTATTAAAAGTGCCAATTCGGGTTATAATTGCACTCAGGTAAGTTAAATTACCAGTTAAGTGCTATATTGGCACTTGACTAGTAATGTTTTTGCATTTCAGGAACTTACAGTGCTCCCGGGGCTGACTTGGCTGAGTGAGCCTCCTTTGTTTATAATTCATTTTCAGGATGTTTGCATATCAATTCAAATTTTATTTAATTCCAATTTCATTATTTTAGGTATCTTGTATTAGCCCGCTCCTGTATGCGCAAGCAGGTGACGGGCTAAGTGCGCGGGGCCAAGTTCCAGTGGCCCAGTGGGTGGTGGGCTGGATCTTGCTTGGCCCCCGATGACGGATTCAGGGCCTTAATTCAAGTGGCTCCAGCGTTGGAGTACTTCTTCCGGGGATCCGCCGAGGGATATAAATTCAAACATTGGAGAAGTACTATTTACATTTCTTTATAAAATCTTTTCCTTTTTAGGTGCGGGTTTCTAAACAATAGTGTATTAGGGAAGTAGGGCGAAGCCATATTGGGCTTAGAATGTGGTCACATAGCTTGCTGTATTCTGCTCATCAAACCCTTTCATTTAATACCCATCCCAAGGGGGTTGTGAAGGAAAATGTAATCCGCCATCTTGGGGCATCCGTCATATTGGGTTTAGAATGATGTCACATAGCTTATCGTATTTTACTCGTTTCTTTCTTTTGATGATGATGATTAATAATATTTAATGAAATTTGTTTTTTTTTGTCAGACAGTTTGACTTATGGTGGCCGCCATTTTGCTTCCCCTTTTATGTAACGTTATACAGCCTATAACACCCGAAGGATTAATATGATTCCAACGAGCCCTGTATTATCCAAATCGGTAAATTCAGTGGGAGCTTCAGGCCGTAACTTTCGGATTAACATATGTACCTACATACATACCAACATACATCCACACAAACATTCATACATAGACAGATTCCCACGCATAGCATCACTTTTGGCAAAATATATGAGCACTGGATTTACTGCATCCATTTATCAGTACGTGCTATTGGAGAAATAGAGATAGACGACGAGAGATAGACAAATAAACGGGCGGATATGGCCAGTTAATTTTTGGTGTCTCAATTAAGGACATTGTACTGAACTGATTAAACTGAAAAAATATATCGACCAATGTTCACGAATCTCGTTGTTACACGACAGAGGTTATAAGCTCCAAGTGATAAACATGAATACATAAGAAATAAAGCTTTACAAATATGCCTAACTTACTTCAGAAGTGCTTTCGATTCGAAATTATATATAGAAAGAGCACACATAAAAAAAAACACTCCTTTTGTCGAGAAAAATCGAAAATCGATCTGCCTAACGTCGCACTTCAAGGCCAAATGCCGGTTTTTCTGACCAAAACTCGAAATGTGAATGGATTTTCGTAGGCATATGTACTCGTATATGAGGATTTTCGAGTTCGTGGAATTTGAATATGGTAATGAAATATCAAAATTCAAAATACCGGCTCCAAATACAGCCCAACTGCATGAAAATGCACATATTAGGGTTTTTGGGGTTACCTACTTAGTTCGAATATTACAATGAAAATTGAATATTGAAAGTGGCATATAAATACGTATAATCGTCCGCGTGGATACATCACTGAACATGATCGGGATCCTACACAAAAACACATAACACCATGAAAATCAATTTTAAAAATATGAACGAGTTATTAATTCCACCGTGAATAAAATGGGTGATTACTTATACACAAAAAAAGTTTTAATAGAATAATTATTGAATAATATGTATTGGTCCAGAAATTTTACTGCATCCATATATCAGTGCACGCTGATGAAGAAATATGTTTTTAATCTCGATGAAAGGCATTGTATAGAGCTGATTAAACTTTATTTTCAAGCGGAGTCAAAATGGCGTCTCGTTGCATCGGCAACAAAGTAAAAGAAAAATTCGGACTAAGTTTTTGCTAATTTTGCTGCTGTGCATGTCCTAACCCACATAGCTTCATTATGTATCTATATGGTTGGTTATTTATCCGCCAAAGAGCACTTTTCTATACTTTGTATAAGTTGCCACGTTTGAAAGGACTGTTCACCTTGGATTTCCCAATGAGGTACGGCACGCTACATGTACTCAATAAAATTTATTTAGGGTATGAAGCTGAAAATAAGAGCAGTTTAAAATTTCAGAGCACGTTAACGGGACCTTAAGTTACAACTCCATGTTAACAAATGACTGGGGAAAGTAGCCGCTTTTTTGTATATCAAACCTTCAAAATGAAAAAAAAAATTTTGAAAATTTGTATCCTTCTTACATTTTATTGTTACATTATACAGTTCAGGATTCAATGTTATATAAAAAATGGGGAATTAACCATGAGTTAAATTTAGACCGTTTTTGCGCAAAATCGTATTTTACCTGTTTGGACCTCAAACTAACTGAATGGCCCAGTTACTGGGAAATACAATGGCCTTGTCATTTATCTATTGAAGTCAAGTAGGTATCATTTATGGTCGGAACAAACTTACATTTTTCAAATTTTGGCCAGGAAAGCCGGAATTTGGCCCCACCAAAGAAAAACAATTTGAATTTGGTGAGGTTCGAACCTCGTACCTTTAGAACCATAATCTAATGCTCTACCCATTTATTTATGTATATAAAAATTCTTTTGAATCAAAAACTAGACTTTTAAACATTCCAACTGAATACATTTTAAAAACACTTCTTTTAGTCAAAAAATAAAACTTTAATTTAAAAGCGTCGCTTTGAAAATCAAAGTATACTTTCGAATCAAATACCTGGGATGAACGCATAAAGCAGATTTTTGCTCTCAATGTGACCTGTTATGATCATTTACTGATCTTTTAGATGAGACTAGTGTTGCTGAAATCCGTTCGAGATCAGATGCTAACTTCGTAGAGCTCAATGATGTGACCCTAGAATTTTCCTCTAAATACACCCTGATTTTAAGCATTCTGAAAAGGCACTCAAGTATTCTTAGGCTGATATAAATTTTAGCAATTTGAGAATTTTTTGGGGACAGGGAAGCATTCTTTTACCTTTGTAGGTATGTGCTTTCTACTTTTAAACCATAGCCATAACAAGCTTTTAAAAAATTTCCATAATTTCACAGCGGATTTGAACGGACGTTGCTAAATAACAGGCAGAGAAGCAAATTTTTGTCTTTGTAGTCTTCCCTCTCCTTAGTCAACCAACCCAAAGCGATGGATTAGGGAAGTAAACTTTTGGAAGAGACAACCCGCAATTATGTCTCACCAATAAAAAATTACATTTACCCTCCACCCTTGGGACGATGCCCATGACAAAAAAAAAATTGAGGTGGAAAAAAACAACAAAATTAATCCCAAGGCGGTGAAGTCATTAAAATTCATTCCCATCCCGCAAACGAAAGTTTTCCACTTCTTAATGAAGACATTAATAAAACAAAAACAGCCAAAGTGGAGGGCAATAAGGGCAGGTGTGGCTCTTCCACCCACAACACAACTGTAGGAAATTGCAAGAAATCGGCTATTCGCCCTGCCTGCTAACACGACCTCTCACCTTTTAATTTGCAGCATTTATAAAGGCATGCCACCAACACGTCCTTTTGGGAAATGGGCGAAATTTAATTTCACCTGAATTTAATGGCACTTCTAGCACGCGACCTTTGCCGACACGTGGAGCCGCTGCCGGATTTTTTATTATTTGAAAAAATGCAAGAAGGATATAAACGGGAATTTATTGTGTCACTAAATATGAGCAAGTTCGCGCCGTGGGTTTAACGTAATTACCTGACAATGCGTCTATGCGTCGACACCTCAAAGGCCACCCCACCTGTTTGACGAGGTGGATGGATAATGCAATTAAGCAAATGAAAGGAATCCCTGATATGCCCTGTCAAATTGGCCGCAAATTGGATTTTATATAGCTGCTTTTAAAATTGTTTACGCGCACGATAATGGACGGTCGCCCATAACCGCCGAAGGTGTGGATATATGAAGGTAATAAAACTCCCGGTATGCATGGAATTCCCTCCCCAGGTAAATAAATGAGAATATAACTGAGCCCTAAAGGTGCTCTCACTTAAGCTCTCCTCGCAGCCATTACGGTTTTGGGTTTAAGATGTATCACCTGCTAAATTGGAGCGTGCAACACTGCCCAAAGTTGGAGGATTTGTCTTCGGAAAAAAGGTATTGGCCGAAACTGCTGGGGTATACCTCCAGGTGAAGAATGCGCTTCCAATATATGAAAATGTTCAGTTCCGGCCCCGAGGACGATGGGGCGGGCCACTACTCAGTTTTGTCTTTTTTTCAATTTCGTCCTAACATTTTTCAAACGAATCCAACACCACTCGTGCAGATGTTGCCCAGCATCTTATCTCGTTAGACGAGAAGCACCCAAAATTGCTGGGGATCGGCCTCCGGAATTTTCCTAATAATGTGTTAATGAGAAATTTGACGCTGTAATTGACTTCCGAAATTCCCTCCATAACTCACACAAACACCAATAGGGTCCCCTAAGAGCGGCTGGTCCTCATTATAGAAAGGCACACTCTTTCAAGGTCCTCCCGCACTTTCGGCAAGAAAGGAGGAAAAATTTGTGTCCCGATAAACGGAGGCACTTTTTTTACTTTATAGGTTCTAAACATTATGGATGAGCTAGCTGCCAGTGATTTAGGAGCACTGAGATAATGCCTGGCCCCGGGCGGAATGATAGGCCAGCTACAAGACGTCGCCGGGAGTAGGGCACAATCTTGTTCGCGCACTGCACGCCTCAAGGGACGTGATAGATTTATTCAATTAAAGGAAAATTACGATGTCCATCGGGCGGGGTATCTGGGTCGCCTGGTCACCATTTGGCGTTTATCTTCTTTCAGTGCAATGGTGCAATATTTATTAACAACTTCTCCGGAAATCCCCCACTTTCTGAACGATTCGTCGGGAACCCGAAAATCCTTTGAGTGTGCTTTGAGGTAATGGAATTTGTGATGAGCACGAGCTCCATCGAGATGAGGAGAGCGGAGCGAAGGAATAAACGAATATGCAGAAGAATTGGACATAAATCTCGAAGAGGATTGCCCAATGGTTGATTCTCCCGTTTTCAGCATTACACGCTTCCTTCAGTTCGTTCAGATCGTAAGGTCCTTGCGAACGCTATCCATAACATCCCCTCAAACCCCGAGACCCACAAAGAAATTTGATGACGCTATGCAAATTTTAATCATGACTCGGTGCTGCTGTTGCCACTGCCACTGCCACTTTATGACCTGAACCGATTGTTTCCTCTCAAGAATTTTACGAGTTGGACACGGTCGTCCTTCTTCCGACTTTTCCTTCAAGTCTAGATAAAATTAATGGCGGTTTTACGTCCGACGACCGGCCAACTTTTTATTCCCCTGGATTATGAACGGGAGGGCATTTAAACAAAATCAAAATATTTTCCTTCAGCGCAGTACTGCCGGTGGGATGGGCTTAGTCTAAGAGGTTTATTACCTCCTCCATGCAGCGACTTAATGGTGTGCTCATTACCCATCAAGCAGGACGAAATCGGATACACCTTCATTCAATGCATAATCCCCCTATTCAGGACTCTCCGGGCTGACATTGTTGCCGTAGTTACTCATCATTTTATACTTGATCAGGTTACCGAAAACTTGTGCCCAATTAATCGCTCTCCACACATGAGAGCAAGACCAATTTTCAGATTATCTTACCAGGCGATGAACGGAATTATGCGGAAGAGAGAGGAGCGGGGATTTCATTTTCCTGAAAGAGGTTTTGATTACTGCTACTTCAAGAATGTGGAAATCGGCAAAATTTTGCTAATTTTAAGAGAAATCTAACAGGCGAATATTTTAGGTAAATCGTTGGCAAGTAAATTAAATTTAACTCTGTTTTTGTTTGCATATCCTTCTGAGCCTGCCTGCGTTTTTCTTAATACTGATAATGTTGGGTGCTGTCCTAGCCAGACAACAAACATTGAGAGAGCGCATTTTAAAAATGGCGCATTTGCCCGTGATGTCCTGTTCGATGTTAGTCATACTGCTCCTGAAACACAGGAATTAGAGTTAAGTACGGAAAGTATAGAAGTGAGGATCTAAGTTGTGTAATGTTTACCTAGCTACCCCGAATGATTCTTCAGACATTATTTGCCTGACCCAGACCTGGGTGTCAGTTGTTATCCTATTACATCTACTGACACCGAACACGTTAGTTGGGGAAAGAAATTTCAAACAAAAATGTGTGTATTGTATTTCCTGAATTTTTGTGAATGTGTTGCATTCGAAAATCTTCCCCAGCCAAAACCAAACAAGATAACCGGAATTTTTGAAAAATTTGAAAATTGAAGAAGAAGAAGAAAGACCGATTCTCCTCACACCAATCTAGACCAGGTATGACCAAAATCACGGCGGTGTGACCCACTACAGCCACCCACCCGTAGCGATCATCAGGTAGCGTAAAAATATTTGATTACAAGGCAAGGCAATGCTGAAAAGGGAAACAACACTAGGGATGGGGTTTTCTGAATGAAACACAACTTGATTCTGCATTCGGTACCTCATTTAACGAATCTTAGGATAAGAATGCAAAGGCGAGAGCAATTTAGTACGAGTAGGATACGATAAACAGATTTCTTTCACTCATGATTTTCATTCTAAAATCTTGTATACTATAACCTGCTAATCCGGGAACATATCTGAAGCCAGATGTATACCCGGCTCTGCTGGGTTTTCGCTTGGGCAAGAACGGGAAACACACATTCAGCCGAAAAAAATAGTAAGGGAATATGAAGGTATCTCTTTCATTTACCCTGCTACTTGGGTACTGGAAAACGAATTGAACTCTAAAAATCAGTAAGGGAATATGAAGATATATCCTTCATTTACATACGCCGGGGGAGATTTGCTTCGGTCGCTGGCTGGTGCGAGGTGTCGTGATACCTCTAGAAAAGTTCCGTATGGGATGGCCCTTAACCTGAAGTGCTCCCACTGTATTCCTAATGGGAAATGCAAGTTGCAAGAACCTCAAGGTCACGGAACAGCGAAGAATCCCTTGAGATATCACTGGCAGATGAGTACCGGTGAAACAAGGTCCCCTTCGAGAAAATAAAATATGTTTGCCGGCCCCTGTACTGAAGATGGTGAAAATTCCTTTAAGGCTACAAGAAGAAATGCTCTGCCTCTGGCTAAAGATAAGTGACGGAGTCTTCTTGGCCAACACTTTATTACCAACGACTAGCAATGAAGTGATTATTAGTTTCCTCAACTCAAACGATTCTGTCCTGCTCGATTTTCAAATTCAAGCTTATTATTACTTATCATAAGACTACAATCCTTTAAGGATACAAATTAATCAGTGGTGGAAAAATAAATGTGGAACATGAACTAAGGGAATAAAATAAACCTTTAATATTATAAGGGAGAAGAGTAATTATAAAAAGAAAAGAAATGAAAAGCAATGAGGCGTAGATGAGGCATAGTCGTGAATGACAAAGAGTTCTACGATATTGCAAAGATATCGCTCCTTCCATAGTAAGAAACGGGATGCAAGATAGCTAGCTTGTAAGCAGTTCCTTGAAACGGCCAAAAGAACTTGTGCGTCGTACACTCACCGGCAGATTATTCCAGTGACGTGCTACATGGATGAGGTGAGAGCTCTCAAAAATCGAGTAATGGTGGCCAGGGATTAGTAGATTCAAATGCCTGCTTGAAACTAAGAAAACCAGATCATCGAAGAGATATCCAGGTCTCGCGGTCACGATGAGCCTGTGCATAAAGAGTAAACCAAGTAAACGTCAAGTGGGAGGTCTATAACAGACGATCGAAGAGCGGAGACGTGTGCACAGCGTTTTAGTCCATGCACAAAAACGATACAGTCATTAAATGCCAGGTCAGATTTTGTAAGAAAAAGGGTTTACGTATGTTTTTTTGCATATACCTCGAGACCTGTACGTATTTTGCATTTTTCTAAATACTAATAATTTTGGGTGCTGTCCAGGGGCGTGGCTACCGCCATATCAGCCGTATCAATGATACGGGGACCCCGGGCTACAGAGGCCTCCAACGTGTGTAAGCAAAAATTAGTAAAATTATATGGAATTCATTTGTCTAAATGTAGAGGACAGGGTTACGATGGAGCAAATGTTATGTCGGGTGTATATGGAGGAATACAAGCCCTTATAAAAGAGCATGCCCTGAATGCCGATTATGTTCATTGTGCTGCACACGCATTAAATTTAATTTTAAACGATGCTGCGAAACATGTTCTTGAAGTGTCGACTTTTTTCGATAATTTAGAAAAAAATATATACTTTTTTTAGCAATAGTATAAAACTCTGGGCAATGTTGAGTAACGATTCATCTGAAAAATATAAAATTACCCTTAAAGAGGTATGTCCTACTAATTGGTCTTAAAATAACGACGTTTATTAGCGATAAAGAAATATTATTTATTAATCATGAAAACTTTGTACCAACTAAATTTAATTTCCACTAAAAAAGATGAACGTGAAGAATGTAAAAATATAATTGACATTTTAGAGAGTTATGATTTCTTAGTGCTTGTCACATTTTTTTTCTTCACTATTTGAAATCATTAATCCTGTTTCTAAAGTTCTACAACATGAAATAATGACTTACAGAAAGCTAATATTTTATTAAGTAATCTTTTGAATAGACTGAGCGAAATAAGAAACCAAAATTCGTTCAATGGTTTGCTAAATGAGTCCAGAGATTTATCAAAAGAGTGGGGAGTAACAATTGTTTTTGAAAATAAAAGGCGAAAGATAAGGAATCGTTTTTTTGATGAGTTATCACAAGATGAGAGAGTTTCAGATATTTCAAGGTCAATGTATACTATTGCTGTTTAGATATATTAATTTCTCAAACTAAACAAAGATTTCAGAGCCTTTGTGACCTGAGTTATTTGTTCGAAGTATTACAACTGGAGAAACTCCTATCTTTTTCAAACGAAGTGATAAAAAACGCTTCCGGAAAACTGTCGGCTAAATACAGTAAAGACATCTCAGTTAATCTTTATGAACAATTAATTGCTCTGAAAACATGATTAAAATCTGAAATTCGAAAAATTCATTCCATTAAGGAACTCATTGAATTATTGCTGATAAAATTCAATAGCCTTGCATCCAGTTTTCCGGAGGTAATAACAGCATGCTTTCTATTCTTGACCCTTCCAGTTACAACCGCAACAGCTGAAAGAAGGATTTCAAAATTAAAACTGATAAAAAATTACTTAAGGACTTCGATGGGACAGGAACGGCTATCAGACTTGTCACTATTGTCTATAGAGGCAGACATTTTAGAAAAACTGAAGTCGTCTTCAGCTATAGATGATTTAATAAATCAATTTGCCGAAAAAAGGCAAGAAAAGTGTATATTTAATTTAAATTGTTTGCGGCTAGCTCAATTTCTAGGAGGTAGTGATAACTTATAATCAATAAATATTTATTTTAATTTAATGGAAGCATTTTTGTTTCTTTTGCGAGAAATCTTAACCTTCATTTGGGCCCCCCCAACTAATTTTTATACAGGGCCCCTCCAAGGCACGCTACGCCACTGGTGCTGTCCTAGCTAGAAACCGGAAATTTGGAGAGTGTGTTTTAGTAATGACTCATTTTTCCTGTGATGCTTTGCCCGGCATTTTTTTAAGCTGACGATACAGCGGTGATAGCGTATATACATACATACGTATCAAAAAGGAAACACCTACTTTAGCGTTCAATTACCATCCTTTGTTTAAAGATCCAAATCCAAGTAAAATAAGATGAGCATAGAAGAGTGAGACTACATTGAGATATTTCCCGTGACTTTAAGAGTCGTAGTTTGGAACTTTCTAAGTATGAAAAGTAGTGACTTCTTGACTTGAGAAAATAAAAAAGCACTTTAAGAAAACTTTTTTACCGGAAGAATCGCAAACTTTGGCAATCAACTGGAAGTATCAAAAAATTTTATTCAAGTGCAAAAACGTATGAAACAATTTGCATGATTCATCTGCCATTATGAAAGCAAGGGAAGAACTTCTTGTCGCAGGCAGTAATTCAAAAAACCCATCAATGCGTGCAAATCTAAAGCCCTCGACATAAATTCCCCAGGAAAAGCAGGAAAACTAATCATTTAATGGCACCCAGAGGTCCGGAAGTGAAATTGGTGATAAAATTCACAAGCGTATCGGACCACGCAAGAAGTCTTCATGATTCCCGGTAATCGCTAGTTGACCTGCTGGTGGAGGTGTGTGGTAACAAATAGTGGCTGGGCGACCATCAAGTTGGTAAGGCGTTATTGGCGCCGCAGCCGGAGCAGGCAACCAAAAAGGGCACTGGAGGAAAAACAAACGATACAGAAAAGCAATATCGTCTGTTGTCTGGGCCCGTCTAGTCAGGAACCCATTAAAATCCAATTCACCAGATTGAAATGGATTTTGCCGCGCTACCAGAAACGCTAGGGCTCGATTTCAATCAGCCGAACCTGAACCGGCACCAGAACCGGGTAAAAGTCCGCAACTCTCATACACACACACACACACAAGTGCGGACAACAGACCCGTCCAGAATACCGCGTGTCCGGGACGAGGTCATGGTGAATTATTTGGGCGCATCACACGCTCGCCGTCATATATTCATATGTGTGCCTGCAAACTACAAAAGGTGCAGTGGTCCGACTGTAGATAATTCACGTAACCCTGAAATTTTAAATATTTTCCCGCAAATAGGATTAAGGACTTAGCAGGGCTGTGCATACGTCCGCAAACTCAAATTTTATGCTGTAGGGTAGGGGGTAGTGCTAGGCACCGGGTATACCCTTCCGGGGATGCGTTCAGGAAGAGGATTCACATGGAGTTGGCCGGGGTGCTGTTGTGACCGCTGTCGGTGCCACCGCACTCTTGCATGCAAAGGCCCCTTTGACTGCTAATGACACTTTGTGTCCGGCTATTAAGGGACTTAATAATGCCAGCTTAATTAGATTTTTAGCCCACATTACGAGCTCACAGTTCTAGGCCACACGCAGCGTGACACCACTGGCGCCGGCCATTACAAATTGCCGTGCAATTTATGCGTAAGAAATTTCACTTCCGCTATACCCGGCTCGCTGTGGGCACTTTACGGCGACAATTGAAAATGTTTAAAAACCTCTCAAACGCCATTACGAGAATGGGTTCAGTTGTGGAGAACGGCTGCAGGGTTTGGAGATGAAAAGTGCGAGCCCTTCACTGAAATGCTCGAAAAATGTGCGAAATTTGGAAAGTAATAAAAATAAAAAAATTGAAGGGTGACACGCACATATCGCTGGGCCCTGGACGTGTATCTGACACTTTACACTCGAGCAGGCCCCATTCAGAGCTCTCTCCCCCTAGGAAATTCAGCATGTGGAAAAAATGTTATCGCACTCGAGCCAACAACCACTTCCTATCCCAGAAAAGGCATTAACACGAATCGAACAATCTGCAAGGCACCCATATAGTTCGCCAGATTCCAGGACCCCCGGAAATAGTAGCGGATTGCCATTTCCCTAGTCCTTCCGAGGTCTGTCGGTTGGAATATGAACTGGCGGGGAAGATAACGAAACTCTTAGCAAACATCATAAAGTGGGTAAATGCAACCCTCCCTCGTATTAAAGTTTGACGTGTTCCCCCGTGGCTAAGTGCAACTACAATTTGTTAATAAAATCAACTCGAGAGCGCACCTTTCGTGGAGGGATGTGTTTAGGGAGCGCAAAACTTCATCCTGGCGCTGATTCCCCGACTAGATTCGACACGAACTTTTGTTTGCATTTCGAGAAATCGAAAAGGAATTACTCGAGAGCTCTAGTCGAAAGTGGCGAAGGTGATAGATTGTGATTTACGGAGAAGTTTCTCATATTCCGATAAAATATAAAGCTTCGGTGAAATCTTTTTTAAATTTTTGCGATTGAATTTAAAGGTGTCGTATTCCACTCATGGACACAAGCCGTACCGTACCGGTGAAGTGAATCAAAGCACACACGACCACATAAATTTTGAAGCTAACCAAAAAGGGTCTTTAACGGAAGGCAGAATTAAGTTTTCTATCAGATTCGTAGAGACATTCGTGATTCGATTCCATAAAAGGGTACAGTAGCGAATAGATGGAGCAGTGTTGTTAAGGGCACATACGTGCCGGAGGTAGTAGGGCGACAGCCGTACCGAAGTATGTTGTTTAAAAGAAATATGTGTCTGCCCAGAGTAAATCATATGATAACCCCAAAACCCGCTGCAGTTCGTTGGAATTATTTTAACTTTTTCAATTCGAATGGAATACATAATTCGAAAAGAAATATGCGGATCGCGTACTTACCCCTTTGTTTCCTCCTAAAATTTGATTTATGCCTTTGCGACTGACATTTTTGGCACAATCATATTTTAAACTTGTCATAATTTCCACCAAAAACAGAAGGAATAGAAATAATCCTTTATATCTCTACAAATGTTTGTCCCCAAGCAATCTTCAAAATGTATGCACAGTGATCGCTCTCTGAATCGACGATGGCAACCTAGATAGAAAAAGAAACTTACGTCTCTGAAGCTTGCGCGCAATAGCGACAGGTGTCTGTTTCTGCTTTCCTTATTTTTTAAGGTGATACCTAAAGGAGCAATGTCCAGTGAAGAGTCCGGTGAGTGTTCTGAGCTCTTGTTTGTTTAGACGGAGGAGTTTCTCGGTCTTATTATGCGGTGCGATCATGAATACTTTGGATTGCCGACAACCTTGGGTGTCGTTCCAGTATCGGAGTCGGCTACTCTTCTCCCAGTTTTCTATGGCCCCTTTAATGTAGGTAGGCATCTCCAAATTGCCACAGAAGGGTTCCGGACCTATAAGAGGAGATTCCGCCCATTGTTTTGCCGGGCTGTCGGCTACTTCGTTGCCTGTCTAGCCTTCGTGGCTTGGGATCAAAATGAGCGTAACTTTAATATTATGTAACAAAAGCTTGAGGGATTCCAGGCATTCCCAAACTAGCTTTGAGTCTACACTGTAGGACTTCATCGCTTATAGTGCAGCTTGACTATCTGATAATATAAAGACAGTAGAACCATTTATGGTTCTGTTAATGCAGGTATTGACGCATTCTAATATGGCCAGTAGTTCAGTTTGTAATATCCTAGCGGTTTTACCTAGTGCCTTTGAAATGCGGCACTTTGGGCCATATACGCCAATACCTACCCCTTCCTTGGTCTTTGATCCGTCGGTGTACCACACCATCGATCCCTTCGGTGGGGATACCTCATTGGTATGCCATTGTTGACGGGTTTTAAGCACCACGCTGTATGGCTTTACAAAGTCCAGCGTGGTTGTGGATACGTCGGATAATTTAGTCTCTCCTAATCGAATTTCTTCGAGGATAGCGAGGTGTCCCGTCAGGTCTCCTGGTTTAAAGGCTTTAATTTTTTGCAGCCATAGTGCTCCAGGGAGAGCCTCCTTCTTAACCTGAAGGTGTAAAGGTGTAAAGTTAAGGAGGAATTGTACAGCTACTCATTGCCCTGTAATTCCCAGGCAGGCGAGTCTTTGTACTTTTTATAGCTCGACTTCTGTCTTTTCTTATTTCATCTTTGGCCATAATGCAAGAGCTGCATACGTGACCATGGGTCTTATTATCGTTGTGTACAGCCAGTACATCATCTTCCGGCTTCAGTCCCCAGGATTTGGCTGCAAAACTGCCACAGATGTAGAGCTAAGTAATAACTCTTTTAGTCCCCCCTCCTCTAATAAATAAAGGAAATCGACGTGGAGTGATTATTTTAGTCATAATTTATTGTATTTTTCTTATTATGAAAGTGGTGGTTGGTTGTTAAATGAAATAAAAAACAAAAATTAAAATAAATAATAAAAAGCTTTTTTTATTAATAACAAAAATATATATACAACAGGAAACAGCTAATTCAAATAGAAATATATGTAAGCAAGACAAATAATTAATCATTTTTATTTAGACAATCATTATTTATACACTTACACAGTGAAATACAAGATAATCCTAACATTTTGCAACTGCAAGACGTCGTTCGACAATTTGACGTAGGCTGAATTAATGACTCTGGCAAAGGCGACACCTCGGCGCTTTTCGCACTTTCGTTTTTTTTTAACCCATTCCTACGAATAGTATGCGCAGATGTCATAATATTATTTTCTCAATGCAATGACTTTAGCATAGATTTAAAGAAAACAAAATGTAAGGATAGAAATGTCAAAAAATACTTGTAAGTTGGCTAAATAAATAAGGAAGTGCCTATTTGCACTCTTCGTGTCGTCCGTGTAACAGCTGTGTAATCCCTGTGTACGCGGAAATACACGGAAGTATGCGCACATCGCACATCGGCATAAAATAATTTGTAAAAGGAAAATTTGCCTGACGGATTATTTTCCTTTTACAACATATTTTCTTTATATCTGAATATCTAGGGACTGCAATTTGCGTGCTTATACCGTAAATTGTGAATTGTAGTCAGTGTATACGGATATTACACGGACACGTAGAGCGCAAATAAACTGCCAAAAAATAAATAAATAAATTACTTGTTGTTACTTGAATTTTTTTTCATGCCGCTTAAACTTTGTACGCATAAAATGTAAAAGAAATATACAATATTATTATTATTCTCTAAGAAACCGTTGATCTCACAACAAAATTATAAGTTACATTTTTGTTCGGTCCAAAATTTCCCATCTTCTTTATTAAGAGCTATGTTTTTGTAAAATCAATAGTTTCTGAGCTACAGGGTCTCAAAGTTTCCTTGTAATGTTTTGTTTTTTTTTTAAATAGCTCGCAAACTCTTGATTTTATAGAAAAGATGTTATTATATTGTGTTGAGCAAGCGGCGCCTTCTAGCTTACCGTCTCTACTAATCCAACATTCAAAAATCAATACTAGAATTTTTGTAAATTTTTTTATTTATTTGATTGAGAAAACAATTTTTGTTTGGTTATGGAACCCTAGAGAAGAGGGAATTGACTTTTGATTATTTATATTGTGTAGGTTAGAGAACTTAATTAGCTGCCATGAGATAAATGAATGTAGCGTGATATTCTTCTTCAATTGGCTGGTTCAAAAGTACACAGTCGTTTTGATCTGTAAAAAAAAAATGGAATTTGAGGACCGAAAGTATGTTGGAGACATCTCTGGCCTGATGTGAATTCAAAATCGGCAATTTTCATTCCTTTCGGGCGAACAATAAACCTTTTCTCTTTTGCGATTGGACAGAACAAAAAAAATCATTTCCACTTCAAAGAGTTCAGATGGAACCACAATTACATCTTGAGTGAGACTGTCACCGCCGCCGTCAGGAACAGCCGTAGTATCTTCGGGTTCATTACCAGCCAGGAGCAGGCAACCGATGTCACGTCGTCGCACTCAGTTCCTGCGAGCCCAGTCGCATTGCACTATCGCTGTCCTGCCACTCTTTTGGTCGGGCGAAAACCACGACGAACTCATCTGATTTACGAATTTCAGCATCCATCATCACTTTTGCCAGTTAAACCGCACAAAGAATCATCCGGTTTCTACTATACGTAGTGGGGTGTGCTACACTATGAGAAACTATAGGAACCCAATAACCCTCAGAAAGATACTTCCGCTTCCGTGTATTTTCGTCGTGCATTCGTTTGGGCGGAAATGGGACAAAGATCTGCAAGCCGTGCACAAAATCGCTCTGAAGGCATTGGGAGGCACTATGAGGCTAAAGGGCTGTGGCTGGACAGACACACATATACTGAGGGTGGATGCTCCTCATAAATACCCGCCGAGCAGAGACCCATCACCGTACAAGGCGTTGTTGCCCTGCATAAGGATGAGGTTATCTCCAAGAAAATTTTACGCTATAAAAAATACTGGAGGATAACTCTTCAGGATGGAATTCTGCCTGAACAAGAAACTATTTTGAAGTGTTGAGCATTTTATCCGCACAAAGAGCGCTCTTAAATAATTCCCGGGAAAATTAAAGATGTTCTCTCCATCGTCTACTGCTTGAAAGGGGTTAGCCCTGGGAGATCGAGCAGTGGAAGGAGGTGCGGATTCCATTTTTCTGGAGCGTGAAAAATCCAATTCGTAAATCTTACTGAAAATTTCAATGTAATCCAGCATGTCCCACCAATTTGCATTAGAGGAAAAGTCCTGGACAGAAAAGGATGAAACGAAAATACATTGCACGTGCTTTGCATGACCAGCGGAACTACGGCTACCAGTCGCATGCTGCTACCGCTTTTGTAGGGCTTTTGCATTGATTACAAATTAATGAGAGCGAAAGACAAATGCTCCTCCGATTAATAATGAATATAAAGAATTGCCCTGTTGAATGCGTTGAATCATATTCCCCCTGTCTCTCCCTGCTCCGCGACGGATTAGCATACGTGGCGAATTGAACCCAGAACGGCGTTGGGGGTTCGAAACGAAGAGTTGGTCTTACTGACACAACAAGTAGCAAAAACGCTTATGTTGGAGAACATGCCACTTTGCAGTATTCATGAACGGCTAAAACCCTATAATACGTCGGGGGAGAGGGATGGGGTCGGGAAACAAATTTACATTAAAAAAGCACTTCTCGCAGCCGACCGCACCACTCTGCGCCATAAGGTCTACTTCCCATATGCATTTTTCACCGGCGAAAGGATCTTTTCAACCCTAAACCCTTAAATGCCCGACTGCCCGTCTGTCTGGTGAAGGTAATTAGTATTCGTGTGTTGTCAGTTAAACGGGATTTTTAAATCCTTCCATTTCAGGACCGTACCGTGCCCACCAACATTTTTTTAAGCTGCGCTGGTGGTGGAAAGAATTTAACGAAACAATAAACGTGAAAAGGTGACGTGAAAGGGTTCCATCAAGTGACCTCTAACTTCGTACGGTAGTGGGTTGTAAAGGGGGAAAAGGAAGCAAACAAAGAAATGATAATTACCCTTGTAATGAACGAATAAAAAATTATATTAACCCCTTTCGTCCTTCCTATGGCCGGGAAATATTCGATAAAGTGAAATTAGTGTAAATGCTGGAATAAACCACTTCCTCAAACCTGCACCTTGCGAGATGTGGCTTTCAAAATCTCAATTCTTGCCACAATCAAAACTCCAAAAGGCAGTACACAAACGGATTTCAGCGCAAAGGGCATGTCAATGAGTGCGGGGGTTTTTTAGATGGATTCGATGAAACTACTCAATTATTCCTCCTGGAGGATAAAAGCGGATGTACGCACTGAGGGTGAAATTGGCAGCGGAGACTTTTGCAACTCCCCCGCATTCAAACTCCGCCGTCTTCCACTTGCCGGAGCGGGTGTAGAAATAATAAAACATTTGATTGAAAAATGTTACGGGTAAAGCTCAGAGATGAATGGTGAATGATAGACAGAAGGGAGCAGAGCTATTTGCAAGAAGCTAAGTGACAAGCTAAGGAATTGAATCGAAAATCGAGACGTACAACCATTTGCGGTGAAGCGATGGATTCAGAGGGTTTGTTCAATAATTTCAATGTCCGCCCGGGTTTATGTGAAGGGAGGGTTTAAATCGTAATTGCGGGGGTTGCATCTATTGAAAGTGGGAACATAACAATTTTTTTTTTATTTTTTAAAATGTTTTTACAATTTCGTAAATTATTTCCATAACAAAGAAATGACGAACTTTAAGACACTTTTCACCTAGTGCTTTCTAAATGACGTGTCGTACGATATAAATCTACATAATAACATTCATACGACAGTAAAATTGCTACAGTTTGACCACCAGATGGTTTCACCACGTCCAAGACCCAGATGTATTTATTGTCAACACTGCCAAATTCAAAGGCCTCTCAATATGATGCTGACTTCGTAGTCAAGGAGGACATTTACTACGTAGGTATACATCCACCATATATCTAGATTGAAACTGTGTTCAATCCCCTATATACGCGGATTGGATTGAAACTGCATCGAGCGGATCTAATATCGTTAAGCCGGCTGGATTGAATCGAAATAACAGCTACAAACGCAGATCGAGTAATCGATTTGACAATTAATTTCTTGCAGTTTTACCCCTAACAGTTATTTTATTTAAACAAAGAATGTCAAAGAGAAACGCTTGGGAACACGAAAAGATATTGAAAATGTTTATTTTGCGAGTCACTTAAAATGTCACTTCAGTCCGACTTGGATTCACTTTCACCTAGATCCTTTATTCCAAAGTAGTTAAATACGCGGATCGAAAACTCAATCCAATCTCGATTCGATCTCTTATTCTGACATGTAGACGTACGTTGGCAATGCAGCAGGAGTACAATTTTTGCAAAGAAGCCAAGATTGCAGGGAAAAAGAAGAACGGGTGCATCTCGTCACACCGATCCAGGTCGGGTGTGACCAAATTATTTTTTAATTTTCTCGGTTTGTATTAAAGCTACGATAAAAGCGACCACCAGCATATAGGGCGCTTCGAGCGCTACCACATTGATTATTATGGCTTGTCGTAACTGGCACGGAAGGAGTAATATGTGCAAACATTGTTTTTCCATTTACTCGGCTATTTTTGCAGCTACGACGAAAGTGATGATACCAGCGTAGAAGGCGATACGAAGGCGTTTACTTATCATGACTTTTGTCGTAACTGTCATGGTTGACCGTGGGGGCGTATGACTGCATATTAGTATTTTCGATGTTTGAAATTGCGATATCTCCGAAATCGTAATTCGTAGGAAAAAAGGTATAAAAACCCTTTTTGGAGATAATTGCAAGATCAACAACTTTTGTATGAAATATTTTTACGATAACACTTACCGTTTACGAGAAATATGCAAAAAAAAAACCGATGTCATTGACGTTTTACCTTGAATAAAATGTTTCGTACAATTGGGATCGGTGGGAGTTTTGAAATTTGTTTATAATGATGTATTTAACGCACGTACAAGTTTTCAGTTCTGCCGGAATTTTCCTAGGTTGAATACCTATTTTGACTGGACTTAGTAAAGGATAACGCTTTTGAAATATGCAATAAAAACGATTTTTCTTTTCATTTTCAGAGTATAGGCGAGTCCTCGACCAAAATTCCGTGTAATCTCAGCATGGCTAAATCCATGAAAAATGTTTAGTTTTAATTAAAATAACCAACTTTGTTTCCTTGCAGCAAAGTCTCGAAGTGTTGCGAATTGGGTGAAAACTCATTTACAGTCGGTTAACAAAATCGTTGCACCATCCCGACAGTTCTGGATGGAATTGACATTAACGAATTAAAAAACATTGATAACACCCTTATCAGTTTTTTAAAAAACTGGTTCGAGTTATAGCGATTAATCGATTAATTGGCATATATGAAGCTCTCTAAAGGTTTTCAGGGCCTCTTTTGCGTAAATCAACTAATTCGCAGCTCTGAAGTTATCAAGGGGTGTTCAGGGTCGCTGATTACAATTTAAATATTAGATTTCATAAATTGGTGATTATTCTCAAAGTACAAAATATACATGCATTTAATGCACATACATGGCTCAAAATCACCAAGGTTGCGAATTTCAAAATTGGTTTTATGCCAAAAAAAATTTCGAGCTATAGTGATGACTCTTGGTTTATACCTACTGTTGCAAAATTTGTATATTAATAAACTTTGACAGGGCAGCGCACAGAATTCAAAATTTTTTTTGCACTGAATATCTTACAGAAAACCATCAATTCGGGAACGTTTTTCTAAGTTTGATAAAATGTACAAAAATAAAACAAAGCACCTAACTTATGGATTGTTTAATAACATGGGTATATTATGTATCCATAATATATAAACAATATTGAAAACAATAAATACAAAATCTTTTACAAGCAAAATACGTCAAAAAACGAGAACGCAACAGTCATTTCAGGAACGTACCATCATGTCCGGGAACGTTCCCGAAATGACGATTTCACATTAGCGCGCGCTTTTATTATTCAGCGGCCATCGTAAATGCGACCTGAATTTGTAAATAGTAATATATTTGAGGTTACTTAGTTATTTCGGGTCGTAAGAAAGATTCACATGAATAATTAAATGTAAAAAACACGTTCCCGAAATGACGGACTATTGATGTACGCTCTACGAAAAATGAATTGAAAGGTACTTACCACTTAGATATTAATTTATTTGCCGATAAATATACTGACAGCCGGCTTTGTCATTGTTCGCTTCCTCTACTAACGTTTGACACAGAATGGCTGCGTTCACTTAAAATTATTTTTGTTCGGTTATCGATGAGTTCACTGAAATGACTTATGCGTTATCGGACAAACAATTTTTGCATTTTTTAATTTAAAAAAAAAATAACCTTTTAGTATCCTTTCTAAAACTAGATTTTGTATAAAAAATACGGTATATTAAGTAATGACAGGAGTTAAATACCTTAAATTTTTCATTAATATTTTGGACTTCTTGTTGAAGATCCTACATTAGGACGCGTTCCCGAAATGACGTTCTCTGAGTTTATGTTGATTTAATTTAAAATGTACTTCTTTAATAAATTTGTTGTGGGAGCGAGCTCTCAACAGCCCGGCTAAAACTGTTGCTCCGAGGTGTGCGGCAGCGCGAGCTGGCAGGCTAGCAATTGCGGTAGTGTGGGGGGGTTGCCAAAGCCGCATTTAGCCTCGGAGGCGAGCTGCCCGCAACGAATTCTCGCGCAGACGGGAAACAGGTAAAAAGGGAAAAGGGACAACGGCAGGAGGAACCCCTGTTCCTGCCGTGAATGACTCTCCGAAAGGGGGATCCCGCTGGAATGGATCCCCCTGGCCTAGCCCCAACCGCCCAATGACCTCCCATTGGCCCAATTATTTTGGGAGGTCCCTATGTATTCAAACGAAACGCGAAGACCCGAAAGAGAAGGCTGAAGAAGAGAGTGAGGGGACTTAGGGAACAAATAAAAATTTAAATTACAATCATGATCCTACTTTATTCAAAACATCTTGCTTCTCTTTCCTCATTCTAAATACAAAAAAAAAGAACAATAATCTTCACACTTGCGAGCTTAGGAGTAAGATAAAAATAATAAAAAAAAATCTTACTAATCCCTACTAATCCTGAACAGGGTTTCTCTTTATCCCCCTTTTTGTTTTCTTTCTGTAAGGCGATCACAGGAAGACAGTACAAAGTTTGCCTTATTTTTCTTGGAAACGAAACTTTTCCATCTTGTTTCGTCGTACACTTGTTCTTTTATATAACTAGTAAATCCGTAATATAGGTACATACAAAAAAAAAACTTACAGTAGATCGTTCTGTGAATATTCGCAAAATTTTCGATTACGAAATAATAATTAAAACAAAATTAAGGCGTATCGGAAATATTACTAACAATAGCGATCTTCGCAAAGATATATATTCTTTCCGTTCAAAAAAAGAAATAGAAATCTAATATTCCATAATTCTCCGTAACATACGACGCTTGTGAACTTAGTGTATGCCAACAATTCCTTTTTTTTTTTTTTTTTCCAATAACAAACGCCAATAAAAAAAAATCTTAAATACAGAAATAGAGAAGAAAAAGAATATGAATAACAAAACCTGGTTGTAAAGCGGTAGCTGAGCTGCTGCTGACGATGATGGACGAATTGGTGTAGCTGCTAGATACTGAAGATATGATGCTGGTGTGATGGGCGGCCGCCTGCTGATAGAAGTGGGTGGTAATGAAAGGTGGAGAGTTGCTCCCTCGGTGGGGGGTGGAGGTCCATTGTTTTACCCTCCTCGGTCCCCCTTGAAGTTTCGTTCGCCCTTTTGGTTTGTTTTATTTTGTTTATTTAATTATTTATTCTTATTTATTTTTTTTTTTTTGTTTTTTTGTTATTTAATCAATTTATTTCCTTTGGTTTTTTAATTAGTTTACTTATTTATTTTTTTTTTGTTTATCTTTGTTTATTTATTTATTTATTTATTTTTAGTTTATTTCTGTGAATGCTTTTCTTTTCTTTTGTTTAAACAATTTGATTCGTTTACATTAACCTTTTTATTGTTCCTTTGTTTTAAATAACCGCTTGTCTTTTACTTACAGTTCTTCTTTCTTAGTTACTTAGTCACATTACTCGAATTTTTGTTTGTTTAATCTCTATTTGCACAGTTTATTTACGTAATTTATCTTCTTTATTGCTTTTAACATCCTTAGGCCGAGTTTTATTTCTAAGAAGACCACCAAGCATGAATGCACAAATTTTCCCGATCTAAGTGTTTTCAAAAAAAAAAAAGAAAGAAAAACGCTCGGAAATCGCAACAGTCTGGTTTATTTTTTTTTGTCTTTAAAATGAAGTGCAGTTATTATTGGCCCCGCGTAGGCGATTTATTTTAGACCGGATTAACGGGCGTAGCGAATTTTACACTAAAGGAGGCAATAAAGATCCACTTATGAACAGCCCTGTCTGAAAATTACTAAATTACTACAAGGAAGAACTTGGCAGGAATGCCAGTACGATGTTATGCGCAATTGAGCTAAATGCCACTTTAGTTAACTATGGAGAGATAAGTGAGCCCACGGACTAACACGAACTTAACTTTTCTGTGTCCGACTGTTCACGAGCCAGCTGCTTCCACGGTACAGCGTTTTAGCACTCGAAATGGACATCTACCACGGCATAAAATTGGGAAAAAAAATGATTCAGCACAATTTCCACCAATTCACTGACTATTCTGCTAATTCCATTAGAGGAGTAAATTAGCATACCGCGGCACACTTTCGCGAAGTCTGATCACGTTTGCCCTCCTCCAGGAGAGGTGCACTTGTTCTGGCGTTGAAATTGAATCTCTGGCCCGGGGCCTAGTTATTGACTCTAGATATAGGTCACTTCGCCCACAATATTTAGAACACACACACAATGTTCCCGTTTTTTCCTTTTCTTCCTCTTTTTCTAGGTAAGAACACTTTAATCCCGGAACGAGGTGGGGAACAAGAGGAAATCCGACCAATTGCACGTGTCGGGCCAGGTGTTTTGTCCGCCTAACCACCACGATTTGCTGGGTAAAACAAAATCACGATTCTCGTCCCACAGGGTCTTCCAATTTTATCGATTGGTGTTCGATTCGGTGAAGTTTTCCATAACGCGCACGCAGATCACATTCGGTAAAATCCCTTTTCGATCAGATTTCTTCGACCGACCTTCGCCCCGAATCCGATCAGCACCCAGAAGAACTCGAGGAATGTTCACCGCGTTTCCAGCCACCACCCGCGTGTGTAAAAAAAAACAACACCGCTCTTTCGAGAATTGACGTCCCGAACCTCGGTAATTTTATTCCGTGCAATCAAATAAATTGATCAACCCGTCCCGGTACTATTTCCCTTCGAACGTTTCCCTTTGCTTCGCCTATTTCGTGTTGCTACCCTCAATTCGACCGACGGCTGCTCAAGACTTCTCCCAACTGACTCAGCCACTGACGCCGTCCTTAACCGACGCCAACAGATTTGCTTGGATTGCGTTCAAAGCCCTTTTCTGATTGGTCGAGGCTTATAAGCGGTAATTTTTAGAAGTACGCGGCGGATTGGTGGATGGGGTCGCGTCATATTGTACTGTTAGATTCTAAATTTAATCTGTGGGTACAGCCGATGCCAAAATGTGAGACTATGGTTGAGGATAATTTCAACCGAAGTAATTACTGTAACCAAAATGTTCTGCTGGGTACTTTATGAGCACTCAGTAGTTAGCATTTGGTTTTTTTTTTTTAAGAATAATTGCAGGTTTGTTTTTCCCTTTTCAGGTATTAATTTTCGGGGGCAAGGCGGGCATTAGTGATTTAACATTAGCCGAGCTTTATGCTGGGCGATGCAATGCCGCATAGGGGTGTACCTTTTCGGTGCAATTATGCAGTGGGGCAATATGAAAATGTGGGAAGAATTTTTTTTGATTGTTTGCAAGCTCTATGCTGGTGGCATCAATTGCTTCGGTGGTATTACCGCGGCAATTGAAGTCATCAGCGTGGGCGATTTATGCTGACCATAACAGGGCAGGTCCATTGGCCTCGCTTCCGTGGACAATGGGGCTGAAAAATGGTCATTTTGCAGGCGCCCATTGTGTGGCTCGACCCACGTCTGGACCCGGCTCTAGACTGAGCTAGCCGGTCATTATCAGCACTGGACCCTCTCGAGCCTTAATGAGAGGTCGAAGAGTCCAGGGCTGATTTAGTCCTCCCCTTTTCATTGGCAGAGGAGCGCTTACCCTTATGAGAGGTAGGCCCCTCTGACAAAGAAAAGGGTTGCCAACTCGTCCAGAGCCTGTTTCCGTCGATGGGCCGAATCCGGGGCCACGGAAACGAGGCAAAGGGACTACCTGTCGTCTAGGTAAGAAATCAACCCCAGAACGTCTGGTTCAGGGGTGTAAGGATAAGGTCCCTCCTCCTGACAGCGGATCAGCTTTCCAGTTTGGAGTGTGATAGCTGTCAGGAAGAGGAAGCTTATCCCCAAAAAAAAAATTGTGGTGGTAAAAACCATCCCACGGCCTACTACGGGTCCACCTACCCAGGGTCCGTGTCACTCTGTCCCCTACTTGTGGGCTGCTGCGACTCCGGGGCATGAGTGTGGGATTGGTAGAAAAATTTTTAGGGTTTAGTATTGGTCTTTAAAACAAAAGAACCAAGAAAAAGGGTTCCCCTGCAGGATCCCTGTCTGGCAGTCTTTAGGCTTGAAGAGGTGAGATTGGGATGCAGGCTCCCAAGTAGTTAAGAAAACGATGGAGGAGAAAAATGGGAAAAGGTAAAAATTGGGAGGGGAGAGAAAGAAGGTTCGTAGTATATTTCGCCCTTGTTTGGCTTAAGGGAAAGTTCAGTCTGCCTCCAGGTTGATAAATCGAAGAGGTGTTATTCGTCGAATCCATGAATATACGATGAGACATGACCGAGACCGTTCGCAGACGATGTGTCGAGTCGAGGAGAGCAAAAGAGGGGAAAAAAAAAATTGATAGCGAGTAGCAGGGCGGATCGCCGCAAGCCTGCGTCGCTGTCATCAGCGCTGACATCTGGATCTTTTGACACCCACTAAAAAAAATTATTATGAACTATATATTGATATACAAGGAATATCTTGCGATGCACGAGATATATCTAGTTGCCGAGATATTTGATATATGAAAAAAAAGTGTTACGAATTGATATATGTATGATGTGGCTGAGCCAACATGTGGGGGGGGGGTTTTTTTGATAAAATGAGAGAGAAAGATTTGCAAGGCGGAATAACCAGACTGAAGGTCCGGTGACCGTGTGGGGAGACAATAAAGCCTTTGAGGAAAAGGTACCCCGCCAAGCTACTCCGCGGAATCCTTGCCAACGAGAACGGCAGGAGAAATCTCCTGGACAGGGACTGGCACACCAAATAACCAATCCCTGTGCCTCCAGGAAACTCTCCCGTCGGCTCCGCTGCTCAGATACCGCCGTGTAGCCAGCGAGGCCTCACGCTGACCTCTTATTTCGGATAAGATCCCGAAGGTTGAGGTTAAAGCCTCTCAGGACCATAGTGAATCAGCAAAAAAAACAGAAGAAAACAACAGGATACCGGAGATGTCACATAGAGATATACGACCAGAGTCCTGTAGGATAAGAGGGAAAATCCTCCGAAGTTATCAGGATATATGTGTCGATATGTGTAAGGAGTCAAAAGGAAATGTATATAGATACAAAAGGGAGTCAAACATTCTATATATTAGACAAGAGGGAGTTAAAAGGGTGCATATAAATGCAAAAGGAGTCAAAGTTGTATTGAACTTCAAAAGAAGTCAAAATGGTGTAAGAATACGAAAAGAGTCAGAATTTGTATAAAAATACAAGAAAGAGTTAAAAGATGCATCGTAATGTAAAAGATATATTTACTGAGTCAAAATGTAGAAGTATGCAATAAGGAGTCAAGGGTCGTATTTTTAAAAGAAGTCAAAAATTGCATAGGTATGCAAGGAGAAGTCAAAAACAATCGTATTAAGATACAAAAAGGAGTCAAAGGGTTGCATGTACTACAAAAAAATATCGGGGTGCCAACGATGCAATCCGACCCATGGAGTATTCATTACCACTGTTATTTTATTTATTTATTGTGAATAAGGTAGAAGTACATTTAGCAAATCATGCCAAGAGGTAGCCTGCGATGCTCGATAAGTGTAGACAAGAGGATGTATTCAAATACGAGAGGTATATTCAGATAAAAAAAAATATTAGTATATGAAAGATACCTTAGGACTCAAAAAAAAATGGATTAAGGCAATAGACGTAGTAGAAGGCCAGAGATATATATGTGCGAGGTATATTATATATATTGAGTTGCGAGAGATGTCTTGGGATACGAAACAAGTGTTAAGAATTGTTGTGATAATAAAAAAAAAATGACGGAGAAAAATTTGCAAAACGGAATAGCCAGACTGAAGGTCCGGTGACCGTATGGGAACGAAATAATGCCCTTGAGGAAAGGGTACCCCGCTAAGCTACCCCACGGAAATCCAGCGACGAAGAGCAACAGGAGAGGTCTCCCGGACAGGGACTGGCCCACCAAATAGCCAATCTCTGTATTTCCAGGGAGTTCTCCCGTCGTCTCCGACGCACAGATTTCCGCAGCGCAGACCAGCGGAGACCCTCCCTGATTTCTTGCCCTAGAGACAGGACAGTCCCGAGACCTCGAGACGGTGGTTGGCCCAGGTCCAACCAAACCGTATTTCTCGAGAGGTCTCGAGACTATCCCAGCTCCGAGGGTCGAAGCCAGGGCCTCTCAGGCTAAAGGTGAGGTGGTGATAAAATGTAAAAATGTATCAAAGGATAGGATAGGGGCAAGGTATTTGGGGAACTCTAACTAGGATAGGGATAGGGATTTTAACAGGGATGTGCCCACCGCAATACAAAGTAGAGGCGGCTCTGTGACATTCCCGATACCAGTTAAGCTGGGCGGATGCCTTATTAGGGCTACCGATCTAAAATGAAAAGACATATTTTCTGAACGAAAATGCGTCAGAACAATATATCAATACCTAAGGCATCCAACCAGCAATCAAAACAAATTGTATAGGTGTGTGTCAACTAAGAGAAAATAAGTGACGAGAAAAAGATTAATAAATCTAACCATGTCCTTGAAGATCCAGGTGTCAACGCTTGATGTCTTTAGCGTGGAAGGTTCCGATGAATTTCCCTTTCAGGTCTTCCAGCTCATACTGTGAATTCCCCTTTTTTGCTCTAATTCGACATTTTAAAAATTTCTTCCCCAGCTTGGCGCTTATCTGTTGAGCAGCGTTGCTCAATTGAAAATTTCGTCGATAGACTTCCTGGCCCACTCGGAAATCTGTCGGTTTAGCCCGTAAATTGTATGATTTAGCACCTTGTTCAAACGACTTTTTCAGATTTTCTTGCGCATTGGCTCGAATAAATTGGAGTTTATCCGGCAGTTCCACATCCAAAGGCTCATTTAGACTTTGCAAACGGCGTAACAGTTCGTAGCTGGAAGCATGGGTGATCATATTCAGACCGAACAGCATTTTGAAAGGGGGATAACCAGTTGCCTGATGTATTGAACTCCGAAGAGAACCGGCAATACTACTGAGATGTTCATCCCACCTTTGATGTTCGTTCTGAATATACGCACGAATTCCTGCCAGGATTGATCGATTTACTCTCTCAGAGGCATTAGCCTGGGGAGAGTAAAGTGCCGTGCGCATGTGTTGCACTCCATACTTTTCCAGTAGTTTGGCGAACTGAGCCGAGCGAAATTGAGTGCCATTGTCGGTCACAATCGTTTCGGGAACTCCGAACATGTGAAAGATTTCCTTCTCGACAAATGCACAAATATTGGAAGTGGATGCCTTGCGTATAGGCTTGAATAAGGGAAATTTGGAAAGATGGTCCAGGGCTATAAAAATGCAGACATTTCCATTTTTAGTTCGTGGATAAGGGCCCAACAAGTCTAGATAGATTCGCTGCCAAGGTCTTTCAGCGGTAGGTGGGGTTACTATAGGTGGACGAAGTGGAGCGTTTGGAGCTTTTGTCTCTTTGCAGATATCGCAGGAGAGAACATAGTTACGTACATCAGCTGCCATACGTGGCCAATAGAAATGCCGTCGGATTCTTTCTAGAGTTTTTCCAACTCCTCCATGGGATGCCAGTGGCGGATCATGAGCATTTTTAATTAAATCAGTAATGAGGGCGGGTGGAATCCAAAGCTTCCACGCTTCGTCCTCTTGAACAGGGTCACCTGAACGCGGCTTTGTCCTTACGTAGATGAAGCCGTCTCGTACTGTCAGATCCGGAAATTTTGCCTGGTGATTTTCCAGTTGTCGACCCAGCTCTACATACTCCACCGAAGTGAAGTGTGGAGAGCTGAGATCGACCTCAGGCACTACTTCTTCCGGAACTGACAGAGCGTCGGCCTCGGCTCTGGACAAAGCGTCCGGCACAACATTCAAGCTACCCTTTCGATGCTCAATAGTGAAGTCGAAGCGTTGAAGCTTCAGACTCCACCTCGCTAGTCGACCACTCAACTCTTTTTGTGACATCAACCATTTCAGACTGGCATGATCCGTAATGATTTTAAAAGGCATTAACTCCACATATGGTCGAAATTTTTCTACGCTGACTATTGCAGCCAAACACTCCAATTCGGTCACCGAATAGTTCCGCTGAGCCGAATTGAGCTTCTGAGAGACAAAAGCCAGAGGGCGTTCGTTTCCTTCATCATCAGCTTGAGCAAGAACTCCACCTACTCCGTGGCTACTTGCATCGCACTGAATGATGAATGGTCTGGAGAAGTCGGGGCTCACTAATACAGGGGCTGTAGTCAGCTGTTGTTTTAATTTATCAAAGGCTATTTGCGCTTCGGCGGACCAACAGAATTTACTCGATTTTTTCAGAGTGTCGGTGATTGGACCTGAGAGATCTGCGAAGTTGGAAATGAATCGTCGATACCAGCCCGCCATGCCCATAAAACGACGGACTTGTCGTACACTTTTGGGGGCGGGGTAATCCACGATTGCAGAAATTTTCTCAGGGTCCATGCGCATGCCTGTTTCGCCGATGATAAAGCCCAAGTATTTCGTCTCTTTCAAGCAAAATTTGCTTTTCTCGACGTTAATTGTGAGCCCCGCCTTCTGCAGACATTCAGCCACTCGTGAGAGAAGTGTTAAGTGTGTATCGAAATCCTGAGACAGGATTAAAAGATCGTCGAGATACACCAACACATTTTCTCTCAGGTCGTAAGGGATGGCTTTGTCCATCAGTCGACACATCGTCTGCGGGGCATTGCAGAGACCGAATGGCATCACTGTGTAGTGATAGAGGGGATGACCGGGGACCGTAAAAGCCGTTTTCTCCCGGGAGCTCTTTTCTAAAGGGATTTGCCAGAAAGCATCTTTCAGGTCCAGACTGGTGATGTATTTCGCAGGTGGAAGGCGACTCAGAATACCATCAATATGCGGTAAAGGATACGCATCCTTTTTAGTTACCGCATTGACCTTCCGGGCATCGAAACACAGTCTGACTTTACCTGGCTTTCTGACTAATACGACTGGCGAGCTCCACGGACTTTGGCTTGCCTCTATCACTCCAAGCGAGAGCATTCGGTCTAGTTCTGCGTCCATTAATTTTTGAACAGCCGGTGAGACAGGATAGAATCGCTGTTTAATCGGTTTGGAATCTCCAACATCGATTGAATGTTCCAAAAGATGAGTTTTTCCCAGGCCCAAAGACGTATAGGAGGGGAATTTCGCTTTTATTTCATCTAAACGCTTCTGGAGATCAGATGGTAATATGTGAGCGGCAGTATTGGTCGTCACCGCGATCGGGGTGTCCAACGCAGACACCGGACCCAGGACGTCTGGAGCCAAGTTAAAAGCTTTCCAAAAATCAATACCAAGGTAAAGATTTTGGGTTAAACTCGGAACTATATAGAGACGAATGGTTTTAGTTTCGCCTCGAAATGAAATATCTACGTCAGCGTGTCCCTGAACTTCGGGTCGGGCTCCGTTGGCCACCTCGATCACAGATCGGTACCGACTCCACTTAATTTTCGAGTTCTCCAATAGACTTTCAGCTTGTCTGCCCAAAATACTAATACTGGCTCCGCTGTCCAGTAAGCCAACAATTGTAGTACCCATGATACTAACTTCGGCATAAGGTCTAACGTCTTTTGGAACTGACACGAAAGCGGTAGCCAATTTCCGGCGATTAGATAAAACAAGCCTCCAAAATGCTCTCATACGTAATGTAGATCTTTTGGGCCTGGAAAATTTTGCTATTTCAGCTATCCTGTCCAGCGGGTGTTCAGTGTCCTCCATGAATATTCTCTTCCGAGCGGCTCGATACTCTTGTAACCGAATATGGTAAGGCTTGATCGGGAAAAGAAATGGTTCAGACCGTTTTTCAATTCGCGAGCCAGCCTTGCGCGGTAGAATCGTAACCGCTCGAGAGGGAGATTCATGGGGTACTAAATTCAGAGGCTGAATTTCCGTTAATGCAGTGAAATTAGAAGAAGAGAAAAATGGCTTGGTTGAATTGTCACTAGCTAGGTCTGGGGGCGGGGAGGAGTGCTCGTTGGCTCGCCCGCTGTAATTGCTGGCGTCCGAAGGGGTCGAGGGCTGGTGTAATTGCTCCCGACCCGACGTCTGTTTTTTTCAGAGCATATCGGACAGCGGGGCTTGACCACTCCTTTCCGGCCGCAGCCATAACAGAAGAAACCTACAGGTTCCTTGGGACAATCCTGATAAAAATGACCGGGTCCGTCGCAATTCCAGCACTTGGTGGTTGTAGGCGAACAACGCACTACCGCGTCCACAGGCTCAGAATGCTCTTCCTCCGGTAAGGTCTCGGCCATGTCATCGAAGACGTAAGTCTCTTCAATTCTTGCGGGCCTGTGAACAAACGGCAACCGCGCGGCTTTCGTTTCACGACGCGCTTCCTCAATCTCCGACACGAACTCTCTCAACTGAGCCACCGAATGAGTACGCCGAAGACAAATCCGCTCTCGAATGGACGGGAGCAGATTTGCCCTCAGTATACCCACGAACTCTGCCTCAGGAACAGGAATGGAGAGACGGTTTCTCAAACTCACTAGCGCTAGATAATAGGAAGCGAAACGTTCGTCGGGCCGCTGTCGTCTGTTCAACATTTGCCGCTTTATCTCGATGTCATTAGTTCGTTCACCCCAGTCAGCTCTTAACGCAGTTTTCAATTCATTCCACGAAGGACTTATATGTCCTCTTCTGATCGTCCAGTACCAATTCGCCACAGCCTCACCGAGCAGAGTATGGAAATTGTTGATCAGCAGATCAAAATTACCACGAAGGGTACCGTATGTTAAAGTTTCCACACGGAATATGAACTCTTCAAGATGGAGCTTGGAATTGTCACCATCATATTGAATTTCCCAGTTCCTCATGGGGCTACTGGATCGGCGCGAGGCAGAAAAATGTGGCGGACGAGAGGCTGGATAAGGTGGAAGAGACTGATCATGCTGAGGTGGTTGTGGTGGAAAAGTCGGGGGCAGACTGAACCTCTCTGCTTGTGGCGGAGGCAGAAAAGCAGGTGGTGCCGGTCTCGCATGTGACTCTGGCTGACGTTCTGGTGGTATGTTTCCACGTATATTCGTCTCGAATGCCTGTGCCACCTCCGAACGGATTAATTCGGCAATCTGTAATTTCAGCCCGGACAGCAAAGCTTGAGATGCGGCAGACTCGACTCGCGGCGAGTCCTGGTCGACCGTACTAGGCTCGTGACTACTGCTCCGATTAGCAGCTTCCGTACGCGGCGGAGAATCATCGGCGAATGTTTGCGCCCGCCGTGGAAGTGGCTGCGAGGATGGCTGCGAAGGGGGCAGCGTCAAAGAAGTAGCTGTATAATTTTTGTTACTGGACCGGGTATTATATCTTTTCGGGACTGCTCCTGTATACGGTATACAGTCAGCCAAATTTACCGCGCGCCGGCAATTCGGACAGCTGCTGTCCGTTCGCAGCCATTCCCGCAGACACTTCTTGTGAAATAAATGGTAGCAGACCGTGACTACCGGATCCGTTTCCAATGACCAGTCCTCAATATGACATATCGAGCATTTTTCAACCTGCGCCGGAGTTTTTACGAGCTCAACGGGCGATCGTGCAACTGCCATGTTTAAATTTCTAGAATCAGGCTCAACGGAAAAAATGTAGACCAGGGTCTGCTAAAGTGCTGGACTAAAAGGCCCGTATCTTTTTCGAAACAAAAGAAATTACTTTAAAAAAGGAAGAAAGAAAGAAGTGTGATATAAGAACTTCTTTCTATCTTGCTTTTCCCCTTCTCTCTTCTTCTGATTAATGAGAGATAAAATACAGCAAAAAAAATATGTAGGTCAAATCGAAGAACAAATTTTATAACCTAAGACGATGTTTGATGAGCAAAGGCAAATTTCAACAAAAATGTTAAAAGAAGATATATCCGTATGACCGCGAACGTTTGGTGGCCTTTTCCATCAATTTTCACAATGAATCCTAAAAATTATTAAATATTTTAATTTGCTTACTTCAAATATTTCACACAAAAGGAAATTCGTAAGGTTCGTATTATAAATTTGAATACTTTTACAGGCCCTCTTTTAGTCTTAGACATATAACATTAGTATATGACCAAGGGATAACAATTTTCGACGTCCAAGTATTATATAACTTTTTCTTTTTTCAGTTTATATTCAGCAAGGAAGCGAGAAAGAAAACGAACAATTTGTCGTGTTCCTTTCCAGCAGAAGATCAAAATTCAAAAAAAAAATAATAATAAAAATTTAATCACAAAACTATTGTTCCCGCCGTCCACCTCTTCTCTTCCAGCCAACCTCATAAAAGAATTTTAAATTTTTTTCGGACTAATTCGCGAAGTTCGGAGAGCCAAACACTGGCCACCGAGCATTCCTCCTACAGGAAGGAAGTTTGAGGAAGGGATCCCGACCAGGCACAACTGCAAGGACTGCGTGACCGGAAATGTCCGAAGTGATCCTCCGGACAGGAGCTGGCTCACCAAAACAGTCAACTCCTGTAATTCCAGGAGGACACTTCGGCAGTTCCTGCCACACAGGCCCAGCAGTGCACACTGGCCAGGATTCCCCACTACCAATCTCTCCTGAGGATGAAGCGGTCTTGAGATCCTGAGACGGGTAACTGGCACCACTGCCAGTTCCTCGTAATTCTCAAGGATCTCAAGCCCTCTTCAACCCCAGGAGGGACCAATAGGGCCTCGAAAGGATTAGGGAAAAGGTAAGTGAGATTGGTGAGCCCTAAGCTCAAAGGGGAGGGGATAGGGAAGGCCCCACACGTTGGGCGCCAATTTGTTGTGGGAGCGAGCTCTCAACAGCCCGGCTAAAACTTACTAAATTACTACAAGGAAGAACTTGGCAGGAATGCCAGTACGATGTTATGCGCAATTGAGCTAAATGCCACTTTAGTTAACTATGGAGAGATAAGTGAGCCCACGGACTAACACGAACTTAACTTTTCTGTGTCCGACTGTTCACGAGCCAGCTGCTTCCACGGTACAGCGTTTTAGCACTCGAAATGGACATCTACCACGGCATAAAATTGGGAAAAAAAAATGATTCAGCACAATTTCCACCAATTCACTGACTATTCTGCTAATTCCATTAGAGGAGTAAATTAGCATACCGCGGCACACTTTCGCGAAGTCTGATCACGTTTGCCCTCCTCCAGGAGAGGTGCACTTGTTCTGGCGTTGAAATTGAATCTCTGGCCCGGGGCCTAGTTATTGACTCTAGATATAGGTCACTTCGCCCACAATATTTAGAACACACACACAATGTTCCCGTTTTTTCCTTTTCTTCCTCTTTTTCTAGGTAAGAACACTTTAATCCCGGAACGAGGTGGGGAACAAGAGGAAATCCGACCAATTGCACGTGTCGGGCCAGGTGTTTTGTCCGCCTAACCACCACGATTTGCTGGGTAAAACAAAATCACGATTCTCGTCCCACAGGGTCTTCCAATTTTATCGATTGGTGTTCGATTCGGTGAAGTTTTCCATAACGCGCACGCAGATCACATTCGGTAAAATCCCTTTTCGATCAGATTTCTTCGACCGACCTTCGCCCCGAATCCGATCAGCACCCAGAAGAACTCGAGGAATGTTCACCGCGTTTCCAGCCACCACCCGCGTGTGTAAAAAAAAACAACACCGCTCTTTCGAGAATTGACGTCCCGAACCTCGGTAATTTTATTCCGTATATCTCCGAAATCGTAATTCGTAGGAAAAAAGGTATAAAAACCCTTTTTGGAGATAATTGCAAGATCAACAACTTTTGTATGAAATATTTTTACGATAACACTTACCGTTTACGAGAAATATGCAAAAAAAAAACCGATGTCATTGACGTTTTACCTTGAATAAAATGTTTCGTACAATTGGGATCGGTGGGAGTTTTGAAATTTGTTTATAATGATGTATTTAACGCACGTACAAGTTTTCAGTTCTGCCGGAATTTTCCTAGGTTGAATACCTATTTTGACTGGACTTAGTAAAGGATAACGCTTTTGAAATATGCAATAAAAACGATTTTTCTTTTCATTTTCAGAGTATAGGCGAGTCCTCGACCAAAATTCCGTGTAATCTCAGCATGGCTAAATCCATGAAAAATGTTTAGTTTTAATTAAAATAACCAACTTTGTTTCCTTGCAGCAAAGTCTCGAAGTGTTGCGAATTGGGTGAAAACTCATTTACAGTCGGTTAACAAAATCGTTGCACCATCCCGACAGTTCTGGATGGAATTGACATTAACGAATTAAAAAACATTGATAACACCCTTATCAGTTTTTTAAAAAACTGGTTCGAGTTATAGCGATTAATCGATTAATTGGCATATATGAAGCTCTCTAAAGGTTTTCAGGGCCTCTTTTGCGTAAATCAACTAATTCGCAGCTCTGAAGTTATCAAGGGGTGTTCAGGGTCGCTGATTACAATTTAAATATTAGATTTCATAAATTGGTGATTATTCTCAAAGTACAAAATATACATGCATTTAATGCACATACATGGCTCAAAATCACCAAGGTTGCGAATTTCAAAATTGGTTTTATGCCAAAAAAAATTTCGAGCTATAGTGATGACTCTTGGTTTATACCTACTGTTGCAAAATTTGTATATTAATAAACTTTGACAGGGCAGCGCACAGAATTCAAAATTTTTTTTGCACTGAATATCTTACAGAAAACCATCAATTCGGGAACGTTTTTCTAAGTTTGATAAAATGTACAAAAATAAAACAAAGCACCTAACTTATGGATTGTTTAATAACATGGGTATATTATGTATCCATAATATATAAACAATATTGAAAACAATAAATACAAAATCTTTTACAAGCAAAATACGTCAAAAAACGAGAACGCAACAGTCATTTCAGGAACGTACCATCATGTCCGGGAACGTTCCCGAAATGACGATTTCACATTAGCGCGCGCTTTTATTATTCAGCGGCCATCGTAAATGCGACCTGAATTTGTAAATAGTAATATATTTGAGGTTACTTAGTTATTTCGGGTCGTAAGAAAGATTCACATGAATAATTAAATGTAAAAAACACGTTCCCGAAATGACGGACTATTGATGTACGCTCTACGAAAAATGAATTGAAAGGTACTTACCACTTAGATATTAATTTATTTGCCGATAAATATACTGACAGCCGGCTTTGTCATTGTTCGCTTCCTCTACTAACGTTTGACACAGAATGGCTGCGTTCACTTAAAATTATTTTTGTTCGGTTATCGATGAGTTCACTGAAATGACTTATGCGTTATCGGACAAACAATTTTTGCATTTTTTAATTTAAAAAAAAAATAACCTTTTAGTATCCTTTCTAAAACTAGATTTTGTATAAAAAATACGGTATATTAAGTAATGACAGGAGTTAAATACCTTAAATTTTTCATTAATATTTTGGACTTCTTGTTGAAGATCCTACATTAGGACGCGTTCCCGAAATGACGTTCTCTGAGTTTATGTTGATTTAATTTAAAATGTACTTCTTTAATAAATTTGTTGTGGGAGCGAGCTCTCAACAGCCCGGCTAAAACTGTTGCTCCGAGGTGTGCGGCAGCGCGAGCTGGCAGGCTAGCAATTGCGGTAGTGTGGGGGGGTTGCCAAAGCCGCATTTAGCCTCGGAGGCGAGCTGCCCGCAACGAATTCTCGCGCAGACGGGAAACAGGTAAAAAGGGAAAAGGGACAACGGCAGGAGGAACCCCTGTTCCTGCCGTGAATGACTCTCCGAAAGGGGGATCCCGCTGGAATGGATCCCCCTGGCCTAGCCCCAACCGCCCAATGACCTCCCATTGGCCCAATTATTTTGGGAGGTCCCTATGTATTCAAACGAAACGCGAAGACCCGAAAGAGAAGGCTGAAGAAGAGAGTGAGGGGACTTAGGGAACAAATAAAAATTTAAATTACAATCATGATCCTACTTTATTCAAAACATCTTGCTTCTCTTTCCTCATTCTAAATACAAAAAAAAAGAACAATAATCTTCACACTTGCGAGCTTAGGAGTAAGATAAAAATAATAAAAAAAAATCTTACTAATCCCTACTAATCCTGAACAGGGTTTCTCTTTATCCCCCTTTTTGTTTTCTTTCTGTAAGGCGATCACAGGAAGACAGTACAAAGTTTGCCTTATTTTTCTTGGAAACGAAACTTTTCCATCTTGTTTCGTCGTACACTTGTTCTTTTATATAACTAGTAAATCCGTAATATAGGTACATACAAAAAAAAAACTTACAGTAGATCGTTCTGTGAATATTCGCAAAATTTTCGATTACGAAATAATAATTAAAACAAAATTAAGGCGTATCGGAAATATTACTAACAATAGCGATCTTCGCAAAGATATATATTCTTTCCGTTCAAAAAAAGAAATAGAAATCTAATATTCCATAATTCTCCGTAACATACGACGCTTGTGAACTTAGTGTATGCCAACAATTCCTTTTTTTTTTTTTTTTTCCAATAACAAACGCCAATAAAAAAAAATCTTAAATACAGAAATAGAGAAGAAAAAGAATATGAATAACAAAACCTGGTTGTAAAGCGGTAGCTGAGCTGCTGCTGACGATGATGGACGAATTGGTGTAGCTGCTAGATACTGAAGATATGATGCTGGTGTGATGGGCGGCCGCCTGCTGATAGAAGTGGGTGGTAATGAAAGGTGGAGAGTTGCTCCCTCGGTGGGGGGTGGAGGTCCATTGTTTTACCCTCCTCGGTCCCCCTTGAAGTTTCGTTCGCCCTTTTGGTTTGTTTTATTTTGTTTATTTAATTATTTATTCTTATTTATTTTTTTTTTTTTGTTTTTTTGTTATTTAATCAATTTATTTCCTTTGGTTTTTTAATTAGTTTACTTATTTATTTTTTTTTTGTTTATCTTTGTTTATTTATTTATTTATTTATTTTTAGTTTATTTCTGTGAATGCTTTTCTTTTCTTTTGTTTAAACAATTTGATTCGTTTACATTAACCTTTTTATTGTTCCTTTGTTTTAAATAACCGCTTGTCTTTTACTTACAGTTCTTCTTTCTTAGTTACTTAGTCACATTACTCGAATTTTTGTTTGTTTAATCTCTATTTGCACAGTTTATTTACGTAATTTATCTTCTTTATTGCTTTTAACATCCTTAGGCCGAGTTTTATTTCTAAGAAGACCACCAAGCATGAATGCACAAATTTTCCCGATCTAAGTGTTTTCAAAAAAAAAAAAGAAAGAAAAACGCTCGGAAATCGCAACAGTCTGGTTTATTTTTTTTTGTCTTTAAAATGAAGTGCAGTTATTATTGGCCCCGCGTAGGCGATTTATTTTAGACCGGATTAACGGGCGTAGCGAATTTTACACTAAAGGAGGCAATAAAGATCCACTTATGAACAGCCCTGTCTGAAAATTACTAAATTACTACAAGGAAGAACTTGGCAGGAATGCCAGTACGATGTTATGCGCAATTGAGCTAAATGCCACTTTAGTTAACTATGGAGAGATAAGTGAGCCCACGGACTAACACGAACTTAACTTTTCTGTGTCCGACTGTTCACGAGCCAGCTGCTTCCACGGTACAGCGTTTTAGCACTCGAAATGGACATCTACCACGGCATAAAATTGGGAAAAAAAAATGATTCAGCACAATTTCCACCAATTCACTGACTATTCTGCTAATTCCATTAGAGGAGTAAATTAGCATACCGCGGCACACTTTCGCGAAGTCTGATCACGTTTGCCCTCCTCCAGGAGAGGTGCACTTGTTCTGGCGTTGAAATTGAATCTCTGGCCCGGGGCCTAGTTATTGACTCTAGATATAGGTCACTTCGCCCACAATATTTAGAACACACACACAATGTTCCCGTTTTTTCCTTTTCTTCCTCTTTTTCTAGGTAAGAACACTTTAATCCCGGAACGAGGTGGGGAACAAGAGGAAATCCGACCAATTGCACGTGTCGGGCCAGGTGTTTTGTCCGCCTAACCACCACGATTTGCTGGGTAAAACAAAATCACGATTCTCGTCCCACAGGGTCTTCCAATTTTATCGATTGGTGTTCGATTCGGTGAAGTTTTCCATAACGCGCACGCAGATCACATTCGGTAAAATCCCTTTTCGATCAGATTTCTTCGACCGACCTTCGCCCCGAATCCGATCAGCACCCAGAAGAACTCGAGGAATGTTCACCGCGTTTCCAGCCACCACCCGCGTGTGTAAAAAAAAACAACACCGCTCTTTCGAGAATTGACGTCCCGAACCTCGGTAATTTTATTCCGTGCAATCAAATAAATTGATCAACCCGTCCCGGTACTATTTCCCTTCGAACGTTTCCCTTTGCTTCGCCTATTTCGTGTTGCTACCCTCAATTCGACCGACGGCTGCTCAAGACTTCTCCCAACTGACTCAGCCACTGACGCCGTCCTTAACCGACGCCAACAGATTTGCTTGGATTGCGTTCAAAGCCCTTTTCTGATTGGTCGAGGCTTATAAGCGGTAATTTTTAGAAGTACGCGGCGGATTGGTGGATGGGGTCGCGTCATATTGTACTGTTAGATTCTAAATTTAATCTGTGGGTACAGCCGATGCCAAAATGTGAGACTATGGTTGAGGATAATTTCAACCGAAGTAATTACTGTAACCAAAATGTTCTGCTGGGTACTTTATGAGCACTCAGTAGTTAGCATTTGGTTTTTTTTTTTTAAGAATAATTGCAGGTTTGTTTTTCCCTTTTCAGGTATTAATTTTCGGGGGCAAGGCGGGCATTAGTGATTTAACATTAGCCGAGCTTTATGCTGGGCGATGCAATGCCGCATAGGGGTGTACCTTTTCGGTGCAATTATGCAGTGGGGCAATATGAAAATGTGGGAAGAATTTTTTTTGATTGTTTGCAAGCTCTATGCTGGTGGCATCAATTGCTTCGGTGGTATTACCGCGGCAATTGAAGTCATCAGCGTGGGCGATTTATGCTGACCATAACAAATTGTATTATCTGATGTACACACAAAACAGGTTAATTGTAGTATTTTATTAATTTTCTTATCTCAATAAAGTCAAGATTTAAGACAGTAAATTCCTAGCAAAGCCAATTCTGCACCTTGGTGATTTTGAGCCATGTATAAAAATAATCTTTAAGAATCGTCTGCTGCATATTTTATTGTTTTCTTTTAATGACTGTCAACAATGAACACAATATATTTATATTTCTTTATAAATTTTCGAATTTTCTGTTTATAAAATAAGAAACACGATATTTATACCACCTGCAAGACTGAAAATGTCAGTAATAATTTTCCCCGCCCGTTTCCGACCATTGTTAATAATCTATAGTTTGAAACAGACGAGCCGCTTTAACTCGAGAGTGCCTAAGTGTTTTACAAAAAAAAAAACACCACCCCTTTCGTAAACAATGGTTAAATTTTCAGTTCATATTTTTCCGTGGTTACCTGGAACAAAAAACTAGAAAACTGACGTGCCGCAATAAAAAATATGGATCATTGATTTTTACATGTCCGGTAAATGAATTTACCCCTTTAACAACGCCAGAAATGTCAGTGGCAATGGAACTTTTTCTTTAGGGAAACTTGTGGGCAATATACATATAACTGGAATCTTCATGCCCCGATTAGGCCGAAAATCCTTGTCGAGGGCTCTCCTACTAATATTATCCTCAAAAACTGAACAGGGTGTTGATTTACAGCCCCATCTGAATTGATCGTTATGCCACGCAAGGATTTTTGTACACAGCGAAACAATTGGAAGTCTGACGGCGGCGGCGCCAGGTTAGTGAGTATAGGGGGTGTGGCTGTACATCTCATCCAAGCCACAATAATTTGTAACGGGTAATCAAACTGGTGTGTGATCTTTCGGTTGTCATGGTGGAACTTAACCGACAAATCAATAATTGAAGTAACCTCTAATTTTTCATACAACTCGCTGGAACGAGGAGCTGAATAATATAAGGGGGTTTTCACACTAGACGATAACGACATGACCACGATACGGCATCGGATCGTTATCGTTGAGCCTTTCACACTGGATGATAACAGTAATGTCACGATATTGTTATTTCCTAGTGCAGGTTTGCCTTGGCGTTCAGTTTTAACAACGCTATAAAGAACTCACAGCGGACACAAATAAATTGAACCGAAAAATTTGCTCTAGAGTTCTTCCCTGCGGATACCCGTAGTATAGTACAATGAATACAAGCATGCATTCATATTCAGACGCTTCTTCCCAGCAAACATTACGGATCGAGAATGAATCGAAAGCAATTCATTGAAGTGAAGTTTAGCTTCGATATCGTATTCGCTTTAGAGCTAATATCGAATAGGAAAAGCTAAAATGGAACTCTCTGTATATCGATTCGACACAACGATTCGAGATCGGTAAGTTACAGCGATTCGATAACGACTTAAGGGATCTACCCTTTTTTCGGAGGGAAGAAAAAGTGTAAAATCCCGTTGTAGATTTTACTAAACGGTTTTTGTAAAAATGATTAAAACTTCCAAAACCACCATTAAAATTCTTTTATTAAGTGGCTTTCTGTTACATTATCTCTTGAAGGCCCAGTCCGGTTGCTGCTGATTTATTTTGCCATCCCTGAAACGATAGAGAGGCTTTTGAGTATTTAACTCAGTGAGCTCAGTCGCACACAAACACACAAACAAACTGGGAGAGTCCTGCTCCCCCTTTCATACAAAAGGACGAACACACGTCTCCTTTTTCCAGTTGGCACTGCGGCCACACGTCTGGCTCAACTGGTGGGCGACCACACGCCCCACATTCACACCAGGGGACACATCCTCCCCTTTCATACTAAAGGACGGCCACACGTCTCCTTTTTCCAGTTGGCACTGCGGCCACACGTCTGGCTCAACTGGTGGGCGATCATACGCCCCACATTCACAAACACTTAACACCTATCCTAACTACCTAAATTCCTATTTCCTATATCCGCGAATCTAAGCCTCTGTCATGCATTCGTTTGCATAAAACTTCACTCACCTATTCGACTTATCTCTTTGCCACCTCGCCACTGAATAACCACAGTAGCTGGCAGAAAGATCCTAGCTAAATTACTACCCGCGTACGCCTTTCTTAACCCCTGCCTATTCTGCCATCGACCTAAACAAACATTTCTAGCTCGCTACATTTGAATTGTCTACCTCCTTCGCTAGCGCAGATGCTGGCGGATGAGTCAGGTCCTTGCTTTGCGCACATGTTAAACCATGACTCATTTTAATTACCTCGGCAGCAGTTTGGGACAGTAAATGTTCCTTTCTTTAAATGAATATTGAGACTTTTTTTCCCCAATGCTTACCTTCGTCGTGTAACAGTTCGGCCATCCTGATGATATGAACGCCCTCGTTCATCTTAGTCTTCCTTGTCAAAATCTGAGACTGGCTTTCCCCGTTTCGGTATCCACTTCTTTAGGTTATCGATCGCTTCGATGCTTCGAAATTTTGATCGAGCAGATCGCGTTGATCCTGGCAATTCCCCCACCACATAACGATCATTAGGCAAGGTCTTCACTATTCTAAACGGTCCTTTATATTTTGGTAACAACTTCCTGCTTTGTCCTTCAGATGCTGTTCCCCTTTTTATCAGTACTATGTCGCCTTCACAGAAACTATGTTTTGTTTTTCTTCGTTCGTCAAACCGTTTTTTTTGTTTTTGTTGGCTATGCTTAACTCGTACTGCCGCTTTCCTTCTTTCCTCTTCTCGATCCTCAGTTGTATTTGGTGACAAACTTACAGTATTGCTAAGTTGTGCGTCAGCAGGTGCTGTCGGTCTAAAACCGTAGAGTAACTCACTAGGAGTTTTCTTTGTGATGCTATGTTCAGCATTATTTATGGCAAATTGTATCCTACTTAATTCCTTATCCCATTTATTGTCTTCTTTAGTGGTAGTAGCCAAAGCTGTTAAAATAGTGGAGTTATACCTTTCCACCTGTCCATTTGCTCTTGGCGTTGCAACAGCAGTCAACACATGTTTTATGCCTCGTCTCTTGCAGTAAGTCTCAAACATTTTAGAAGTATAACACGTTCCTCTATCTGTTATAATCCTTTGTGGTACTCCAAATTGGTTAATTATTTGGTCCATGAACTTCAAAACTGGTTGAGTGTTTGTTGTTTTAACTGGATATAACATGATGTATTTGGTGAAAGATTCTACAGCTACTATTAAATGTTTGTTTCCCGTTGTAGTCCTCACAAAGGGACCCAAATGGTCCATATGAATTGTCTGAAAAGGTCTTGTTCCTTTATCAATTGGGTGTAGGTAGCCCTCCCGTTTTCCCTTAGGTACTTTATTGTATAAACATGCTATGCAACTATCAATAGATCTTTGTATATATTTCTTCATATCTGGAAACCAATAATTCTCCGATATCTTCTTTAGGGTTTTCTCTAGAGCGAAATGTCCGAACTCATCATGACATGCCCGTACTATTTGAGCTCTCATATCCTTGGGTACAAGCCACTTTAACCCCTTCTCAGTAACTTTATAAATTCGATCATCTTCCAATTTATAATCTTTATGAATGCTCCTTTCATATTCGCTGTCAGGTTTTTTGAGTAGAATTTCATGAATCAGTTTGACTTTTTCATCACTTAGCTGACTGGCTAGAACCCAATCGGCTATTTCTATTTTCAATATTGCACTTTCTACTTCTATGGGATTCCTGCTTAGGGCGTCTGCGTGTTTCATTTTATTTCCTGCCCTGTATTCCACGGTAAAAGTAAACTCTTGTAGCATTAACCACCAGCGAGCAATTCTCGGTATCAAGTCCTTTTTCTTAGAAGACATCTTCAACGCATTGCAGTCCGTCACTACTTTAAACTCAATCTCTAATAAGTAAACTCTAAACTTCTTCAAGCTTTCAACAACTGCCAGTGTTTCCAATTCGTATGAGTGGTACTTCTGTTCAGCTTCTGTAGTATTTCTACTATAGTACGCAACCGGGTGAATTTTGTCCTCAAACTTCTGCATTAAGATTCCTCCGACGCCTAACTGACTAGCATCTGTGTGCACCTCTGTTTCTGCGCTTGGATTATATACTGACAAAACCGGTCTACTAGTAAGTTTTTCTTTCAAATTTTCGAATGATTCCTGTTCCTTTGAGTCCCATGTCCATTTATGATTTTTTTTTGTTAAGCTGGTTAAAGGCCGTGTAATCAAAGCATAATCTTTTATAAATTGCCGAAAGAAACCAGTGAGTCCTAAGAATTGTCTCACTTGATGAACCGTTTTAGGTGTTGGAAATTCCCTAATACACTTTGTCTTTTCCAAACCTGGCGTCATCCCATCTTTATTTATCTCGAATCCCAAATAAGAAATTGAAGTTAAGAAGAAATTACATTTTTTTGGATTAAGCGTTAAATTGTTGTTTCTCAATATTTGTAATATAATTTCTAATCGATTCATGCCTTGGCCAAAGTCATTCGATGGAATTAAGATGTCGTCTAAATAAGCCACTGCAATTGTACCTCTAAGTGTTCCCAGTATCTTATTTACCATACGCTGAAACACACTGGGTGCTGTAGAAATTCCAAATGGCATTCTGTTAAATTCATATTGCCCATCTGGTGTTACAAATGCTGTTTTGTATTTGGAATCTTCAGCCACAGGTATTTGATAATACCCAGAGGCCATATCTAACGTTGTGAAGAAATTGAATCCCCGCAACTGATCCAGTTGATCGTCGATTCTTGGAAGCGGAAATCTATCGCGTTTAATTATTCCATTTAACATGCGATAGTCTATACATAATCTATGATCTCCTGTTTTCTTTTTTTACCAGCAATACAGGAGAAGCAAATGGCGAATTAGACTCTCTGATTATTTTATGATGCAGCAACTCATCTACTATTTCTTTAACTTTTTGCCTAGTTGAGACATTCATCCTATATGGCTTGTAGTAAACAACTTTATCGCTAACTAACTCAATATTTAATTCAGCAGCTGAAGTACAACCCAAATCTTTCAAGGAATATGTAAAGCAATCTTTGTAACTCAAAAGTAAATCTAACAGCACTGAATTCTGATTCTGATTTAAGCTTTTACCTATCTTTAAATCTTCAAGTTTCATATTACTCAAATTATCTTCGACTCCCTTTATTTCAGTGGATGCTACCTCCTCTTTACATTCTTGGCCTCGTGCAAAAATATTTTTAGGTTTAATTATTAATTCTTTCTCTGAGCAGTTAACTATAGGTAAATAACATTCTCTTTCATTGTCGGTTTTCACTACACAACGTAATAAGCAATACTCTGAATTTTCTTTCATCCTTACGCTCGTATCAATATAAAATTCCCCACACTTCTCTGCATTACATTTTATATTTGCCGAATGCTTTGGTGGTATAACATTAACCTCACGGGGCCAAAACTTTATTTTATCCGGTGATGAATTAATTTCAAACGGAAGTTCTTCCAGTCCTTTTTCGGCTATATGAAGACAATCTGAATCTTTAAAAATGACTATATGTTTTTGCTCGGTAAAAGGTTGTCCTATGATCGCGGATATTTTAAGTAATGAGTCTGGTACTACTACGAAATCTACTACTGCTGTAGCTAAACCCAATTTTACTTCTACCTTCTCTGCTACACCTAAAGATTCTACCACGTTTCCACCAAACCCTTTTATCCTTATTTTATCGCAATTGTAATCAATGTTTAATCTTTTTAGAGTTTCTAGTTTTAAAATATTGCAACTTGCACCAAAATCAACGTATACATCGACTGATTGTCCGTTTAAAATTGCTGTCATAAAGTATTTATTACCTTTATTTCCTTCATCTTCCAAAATTAAAACTTGCTTAGGGTGACGCTCCTGTTGCTTATAGTTTCCACCTCTGTTGAAATTTCTATTCTTCGTAGGGCAATCATATACGAGATGGTTCCTACCACCACATCCGAAACACTTCCTCGTTTCCATCCTATTCTGCTGTTCATGATTCCATTTGTTCTGCTTGTAATTTTTATTGTTGTTATAATTTTTGTGATTATTGTAGTTTGTGTTGGTTCTATTGTATGTTTTCGGGCTGATGTTTTCTTCATTTAAGGTGCACAAATATCTGAGTAACTGATCTGGATGCGTAAAATCGGCCACTTTAGCTGAACTCTGAATATTTAAATCTAAAATTCCTTCGATAATGCAAGAAACTGCTCTTTCGCCACTAATCTCACATTCATTAAGCATCGCTAGTTTGCTGTAAAAATACTGCATCATGCTCTCATCTTTATTTTTCATATTTCTGCATTTGATTCTTCTAAATATATAAGTTATAATCTGTCATCGAAATTACTAATTGATTCTTCATGGGCAGCAGCAGCAACCGTAACTGATATTCTGATTGGGTTTTCTTATCTCACTTCTGAATTGTAAAATCCCGTTGTAGATTTTACTAAACGGTTTTTGTAAAAATGATTAAAACTTCCAAAACCACCATTAAAATTCTTTTATTAAGTGGCTTTCTGTTACATTATCTCTTGAAGGCCCAGTCCGGTTGCTGCTGATTTATTTTGCCATCCCTGAAACGATAGAGAGGCTTTTGAGTATTTAACTCAGTGAGCTCAGTCGCACACAAACACACAAACAAACTGGGAGAGTCCTGCTCCCCCTTTCATACAAAAGGACGAACACACGTCTCCTTTTTCCAGTTGGCACTGCGGCCACACGTCTGGCTCAACTGGTGGGCGACCACACGCCCCACATTCACACCAGGGGACACATCCTCCCCTTTCATACTAAAGGACGGCCACACGTCTCCTTTTTCCAGTTGGCACTGCGGCCACACGTCTGGCTCAACTGGTGGGCGATCATACGCCCCACATTCACAAACACTTAACACCTATCCTAACTACCTAAATTCCTATTTCCTATATCCGCGAATCTAAGCCTCTGTCATGCATTCGTTTGCATAAAACTTCACTCACCTATTCGACTTATCTCTTTGCCACCTCGCCACTGAATAACCACAGTAGCTGGCAGAAAGATCCTAGCTAAATTACTACCCGCGTACGCCTTTCTTAACCCCTGCCTATTCTGCCATCGACCTAAACAAACATTTCTAGCTCGCTACATTTGAATTGTCTACCTCCTTCGCTAGCGCAGATGCTGGCGGATGAGTCAGGTCCTTGCTTTGCGCACATGTTAAACCATGACTCATTTTAATTACCTCGGCAGCAGTTTGGGACAGTAAATGTTCCTTTCTTTAAATGAATATTGAGACTTTTTTTCCCCAATGCTTACCTTCGTCGTGTAACAAAAGGTTAATTGCAATAAATTTTTCGATAGGTTTAAATTATGAAAATTGATAAAAAAAGTATTACACTCAATAAATATACTCTCGAACTATATTAAAAATTTTTTTTTTATACATTTTTGTGAAATTTTAAGCTTGGAACTGCTGGTCGAAAAATGATCCAAAAAACGAGAGGGGTGTGCGGCGTTGATGAAATCTCCGAGATGCATGGTCGGAAAAAAAAGCAAGGAGTTTTTGGTTCAATATATTAATAGCTATAGCTCATCGGAAGCGATTTTGGATTTTTGAAAAATTGACAAAATGCCGGACATTTTTTGAAAAACTACGAAAAAACATGTTTTTTTTTCACGGTTTTTTGCAAAAAAAAAATTTTAAAATCAAAATTTTGAAAAACCCCCTCGATGCTCTATAGCTGTAGTCATAAAGAATGTTTGGTAAAAATTTGGTGAGATTCGGTTCGGTAGTTTCCGGGATTTCATCAACGCGGTGTCGAAAAACGTTATTTTGCGAAAAACGCGATTATAGTTTTGTTAATGACATCGTAAAGAATTTCACCTTAGCCTAATCAGCGATGCCTGGACCATACACTATGCCTTATTCTTCCTCAAAATACACATTTTCATCCAAAGTAGCGTTCCTGCGATATGTTCTGGCTTTCTGGCCGAGGCATCAGTGCTGCGTCGACCGCACGCCGCACTTCTCGATTATAAACAAACGCGCGGAGATGTTGTTATATCAAAATTTTAAACTCGCGAATTTTGAGACAAAAATACAGTTACACTGCTCCGATCTTTATAAAATTTTAATATGATATTTCTGTATATATGTATATACTTTACGAAAATGCAATAAAAAAAATTGATTCATAATGAGGGTAGATCCCTTAAAGACCTTTCGAAGTTAACAAACATAAAGACACGAGAATGAAGCGAAAAGAATTCGATTTAGCTTCGATATCGCATTCATTTTCGAACTAATATACTATGTTTCTGTTGATGTGTATAAAGTATCAGGTGATTGGATGAGCTTTGGTAAGGAAACAATTTAATGAGATGTGATCAATTTAATCAGTAAATAGAAATTCTAATAAAACTATGATAATAAGCCTAATAAACACATTTCACATTAACATAAATAAATCACAGCACCAACAACTTTAAAATGCACAACACACTATAATTGCGTGACAAAATGACTAACGCCAAATTTTCTACGGTTCTGCGTATCGAAGAAGCAGTTATTTCTCGTTAAATTTTCGAAAAGTTATCGGAAGTCAATTTTTTTTCTCATTTTCTGACTTCTAGAATTTTTCAACATTTCACTAAATTCTTTGTTGGGTTACATCGGAAGTGTAACCAATAATTTCTGATACCTTCACTTTGGGTTGCGCTACCAACCAGTGTACCAACATACAGAAATCAGGCGAGCAAACAGCTCTTTTGCACCGCTAAAACTTACCGGAAAATGCGCAGTTTACGCGGAATTGGTGGAACAGTACGATAGGCAAGTTTGCCCCCCCGATTTCACAAGTGTGAAAACGTATCCATATTTCCAATATATTTCCTTCCTCTAATGATACATGTCGCTGTCGTTATCGTATCGTTATTGTTTAGTGTGAAAACGCCCTAATTCTATCAATTACTTTTTGGATTGCGAAGCACCATACCAGTTTTTTTTAAATATATTATTATTATTTTTCATCCATTTGAAACACCTTCTAGAAATTAATGCACGTAAATTCGTTTTACTTGTTCTGAGAATTAAATAATTCCGCTTCTCTGCGAACAGTGTGATGTGAAAGGACTGATCCATTAAACAAGTTGCGTAAGCAAGGAGCAGGGTAATTTAGTGAATTAATGCATTGTTTGTATTTATAATTTATAATTGCCTTTGACTCTTGATGCCACCCGAATATTGTCAGCTGTTTGCCAAGTTACAACTCACCACGGGCACTTTTAATGGAAAAATACAGAAAATGAAATTAAAACGCAGAGGAAAATCCTGAACTAATTAAATCGAAACGCACAGAGTCTGGTCGGCCGTACGTCTCTGGGCATGAAGCGTTTTATTCATGCCGTGATCTCCCCTTCAATTAATCAATTAATCCTGTTCGGGACTGAAGCAAAAATTTGCTGAAATTTTTGTTACATTTCGTGCAAAAAGAGGATTAAATGCGGAATTACTGCTGGAACGTACGGAATAAAAATAAAAAGGGGACACATATAAAAAAAAAAGCCATATTCCCCCTGTCGGCATCGGCACTACCACGCTCCCTCGGACCCTCACGGTCCTTACCGTGTAAAGCTTTGATCTGTTTGCACGCAATCAAGCTGCCCACGGTAACAGGCTTTTACGTGATATGATGGAATTTTCATGTTCTGATTGAGTGACAAAAAGCGTAAAAAAACGGCGCTGGGCTTAATAAAATTTGTACGGCAATGCACTGAAAAATGCAACAAATTCACATACAATTAACTCTGGATTTAGTCAAAAAAATGCGCACCATCACGGCAGACTTCATCACTAAAATTCCACCGACACATGAAAATATAAAAATTTCTCTCCAGCCCGGCCCCTCAAAATATAAGGTGACAATTTCCATCGCTTCAACAAAATTTGTTTTTGCCTATTTGTTTTTTCGCCCAATGTTAAATTGCTGCTACAAAAAATTGTGAATTTTTTAGCACGGTATCACTTTTGTGTGCACATCGCCCTCTCAATGAATTCCCAGTGCCTAAATTAATCCTCGAGGGCAAAAGGGACTGTGCATGGCAAAGCCACTAAGCGAGTTCGAAATAATCACAATCGCCCTCGATGCGACGTGTCAATGTGAGTTATAAGCCGTCTTTGTGGCAGCTGCCCGTAGCCTGTCCTGTGAAGGTGATATATCTAATTCGATAGACAAAAAAAGAATTCGCATACTATCGAATGCAGTGCATGCCGCGCAAAGGTCTAATATTTTTCCGCGACATGTGTGGGGAAAATATGAGTGTTGCAACATATATTTCAGCGGTCTGACACGTAGTCGGGCAAATATTGATATTTCTGATGCCGCTTGCAGGATTCGCCTATTTCGTTTTGTTATTTTGCAATAAAAAATGCAGTCAGGGCTTTCCAGTTAGACAGCTGCATGTGCATATAAAAACGGGATATTAGTCCTTGGCGGAGCTCAGACAGAATTAACTGCAGGAAGTTTCAAAATTCAGTGAATGTATATCTAGGGGTTTTTTCGGACACACTAAAAAATAAATAAAAAATACATACAATGCTTAATTCTTCAATGAGATAATTTTATTAAAGTCATATCACAGTTATAAGGATCTGTTGCAAGTTATGTTTCGGGCCGACTTCCCAAGCCCGTCACAACTAGTACGCACGGCATCCTTTGGCATTTTGATTGATCCAGATTTGCGATTTTATAGTCATTTAGTTGATAAACCATGTACTCGTATGACGCATACAAAAAAATCCAGGCAGTTCAACATTCTTTGCTATAAATCGGTAAAATTGACGCAACAACAATCTTGGTCCATATTTTCTGTGTGGGCTTGTGCTCCATCTTGTTTGGGAGCTGTGGACTATATAAATATTTATTCAAAAAGGACTATAATATTTATTTTAAAACTAATGAAAATAATAATAAAAATAAAAATTAAAGCAAGAGACATTGAACTACACAATAATACTATCTAGCCGTAACCCAAAATATATCAATACTAGCAGAGTTACTCGGCTTCGCACGGCCGGCGGCGCGTGAGAGTAGTGGGTTTGACTTTACTTAAATGATCCTTTTCACGCATTTAATTTATTGCAATCTATTATTTCTACAGAAATTTTGTACACAGACAGACAGACGTTACTTATTCATCCGATAATATTGTTTTATTCTGATCAAATCACCTCAATTCTTTTTATTGATCTAAGTTAAGAAATTCTTCATGTCTTCTTGAATTCGTTTTTGAAATTGTAGATTTCAACAGAATATTCAATATCAGCTATTATAGATAATTATTTACCATATATGTATGTTACTTTTCATTGAAATCGAAAAGCTTCGTTCGCTCTTCTAAGTCGGTCTTTTATACCATATTCAGAAATTGTGAGAAGCCTGCATTTCTTTTATTTAATGGAAATGTTTTAAATTAGAAATATTTGATGAGAAAACGGAAAACTCTTGAAATCAGAAAATTTCGATAGCCATTTTGGATCCGCCATTTTAAATTAGCTATTCCTGCTCTAAAAATTCCAAATCTGCACTATAGAACCTAAGTATAAATATTCGTTATATGATATATATTTATGTATTATATTTCGTTATATATATTATATATTTGAAGTTTAAAATTTTGGGTTATCATTATGTGGTCCGCCATCTTCAATCATGAAATCTTTGTAGATTTGAAATCAGGTTTCTTTGTAGATATTAATTCTCATTTAAATTCCTTAAACATGAATTGTTTCGGTCGCTTGTTCCACCATTTTGAATTTGCAAATTTCGATAGCAGATTTGCATCTAGGTTCATTCAATATCCCCTAGCTTTTAATTTTAGACAATCCGTGGATGTTTACAAATTTAGTAGCCATTATGGGTCCGACATCTTGAATTTTGTTATATTTGAATTTTGTGACCCCAAAGACGTCTTCCTATTAAATTTCATTAAGACTGCTTAAAAGTGAGGCATTTCGGGCGCCATATTGCATACGCCATTTTGAATTTGAATATTTTGATGACAAACTCGAACTCAGCGATGCCGAAAACCCGCTATGTGGATTTGCGGGGCAATTCTTTGAAGTTCAATTTATTCGATAGGCATTATGAGTCCGCTATTTTGAATTTTGGCAGCTTTGAATTCTGGAACCCCAAACACGTCTTCATATTAAAATTCATTAAAATTGTTTAAAATTGATGAATTTCGGTCGTCAAATTTGTTCTAACAATTTGAAAATTTTGGTGGCTGATTTGAAATCAGCGAGCTCGATTTGCGGATTTTCTTGGCAATCCCTTGAAATTTAAAAAATTTAATATTAAAACTAACCGGTAGCCACCTTGGCGCCGCCATTTTGGAACCTTGCACTTTATCGACAAATAACCTATATATGTTAAATTTATAATACACATATACTACCTTGTAATCTGGCGAAGTAAGATCTGGTGATCTAGCAGGTCAGATCTACCGGACCAGCCCTACGTAGAATCGTATTCATAGGTTCTCAGTAGGAGAACTTTAAAAAATTCAATTTCATCAATTACAGCGCCATCTATCACGAATCGAAAAAATGTTTCAGGCAAATACTATGTATGTATATATTTTTAGCCGTAAAACCCGAATCTGCAATAAAAAATAGGAATCTTTATTTAAAATTGCAAAGTTGCCCACCGCTGACCTACAAGGAGAGGGGGAGTAATTTTAGCACTAATATACTTCCCCCGTGGAATGATTAACTTTTGATTATAGACATTTTCCTCGTAGAGTATTTACTTTTCGAGAATTTCAAAATTTTCCTGTTAAACATCTCATCCTGTATATAACAGATTAATACTGTTCTTAAACATCAGTTGAAAACTTGCACTATTATAAGGTATTGATAGAAATCTACACTAGAATAGAAATTGAAGTATAAGGATAAGGATGAGGATAAGTGATTGAAATGCGCTTCTTCGGATTGATGAAAAAATCAGAAATGTACCCATGCTTATATACCGATACCATAAGTATGCAACATTTATGTCTATTGCATAGACTTCACATCCCTAAGCGATAATAAATAACAATAATACTTTGACTAACGAATGCATGTATCGCAAAGTGTACATATATGAGTTGTAACGCCACAAGACTTTACCTAATCGCATGTCAATATGCTTCTCCCAAACACGAGTTCATTCAAAAATCATACGAAGAGTTCGAGTAAGAGGCAATCTGTTCCAGCGAAGTTGGAGATTCTCTCAACTCAACTGTACATCATCAGTAGGTATACATACATATTGATCGAGCAATGTTCCGTTGCCCTTAGAAGGTCATTAATATATAAACAGAACAATGCGGACCCCAAAGTAGAGCCTTGCGGTACTCATGCGAGAACTTCTCCACTCGTCAACTCATACTTCATCATCAACGACCATTTGTCCTCTACTAGAAAGAAGAAGAAGATGTTGACAGCGTACTAGTTCTAAAACGTTTATTTAAGGTCTAATTTTGCTGCGAATTTAATTTTTGGCATACTGAAGGCAATTGCCTCGGCTTAGTCATTCACACATTCGTTTGAATTAAGGGGGCCGATACATTGAAAGTGAGTTTTTTTAAAGAATTTTTTTGATAGGGAAGGAATAAGCGGATCGAGTTAATTTTTTTATTAGTTTACCACAAGAGCTTGTACATTATAAAACATTTTTTTTCGAGTGCCGGCGTTTCAAAATGGCGGCGAAGCCCGTGACGCAACAGCCCCCTCATATTTCAGTCGCTGCGTTCTCGCGGCGGTAATATTGGTCTGAAACAAAGGAGGAAGAAGAAATTGTTAAAAAACAGTTGTGGCTTCAATGTGAACCTAACTTTAAGACAAAAAAATTTTTTTTCCCCAAATGCGACTTGAATGAAAATTTTGCTTGTTTTTTTGGCTGAATTCGCAACCTCTACGGTCGGGGATTCGCGAAATCGGCTATAAATTTAGGTTCATCCAGTAGACAAGGGTCTTTTGAAGCTACGGTAAAATTTTCAGCGTAATTGAACCTTTCTTAATAAAGTTATCGTGCAGCGAGTAGTCGAAAATGTCGTTTCGAGGAATTTGAGTTCAAAGTTTGGGGAAGTGAAAAGACGAATTCTCTTCTTACATTTTAGTCGGCTATTCCTGCACCGTAGAGTTGTTCTTCCTCGTGTGCACGCAGCTGATTTACGGCAAAAGTTTTTTCTTTCCGAGCCGTTCTTGCTTCTTTTGAATCGAGAAATGTGTGCCGGTCTGCGCTCGTTACTCGAGAATAATTCGAAATATTTGTCTTCGATTAGAACAATAGCTGAGGAATTTGGGAATAATAGACGAAAAGCTAAGAGCGGGGCGGTCTGGAGCCGGGGCGATGGACAGCTTCTCACCCGCGCTACTTGACATCGCCGCTTCTATGTGAGATTCCATGAGACCGGATTGAGATATCGGGAAACGCTCTTAGACACACGTTCTCAACACCTTATAGAATATATTCCCGACGAAAAAAAAAATAAAATTTTTTTTGGTTTTACATGTATCGGCTTCTATGTGAGATTCCATGAGACCGGATTGAGATATCGGGAAACGCTCTTAGACACACGTTCTCAACACCTTATAGAATATATTCCCGACGAAAAAAAAAATAAAAATTTTTTCTGATTTTACATGTATCGGCTTCTATGTGAGATTCCATGAGACCGGATTGAGATATCGGGAAACGCTCTTTAGACGCACGTTCTCAACACCTTATAGAATATATTCCCGACGAAAAAAAAAAAAAAAAATTTTTTTGCTTTTACATGTATCGGCCCCCTTAAACAAGACAGAAGATTATCAATTTTCAAAAATGTGTTTTGGGTATTCCATATCGCTCCCCATTTTCGTTCAAATCATCTTTCGCCGTAAAATTGTGCATTATTTGTGCTTAAAAAAAGTCGACTTCATCAGCTTTTTCCGTAACGCTACCGATACACCCCTTATCCGTCGAGGTACGTCACATGTTGTGGTAATAAAATACTCCTTTGATTTACGGCATTCAAATTCGTCGGGGGTGAGACGAAATTTTGTAATTTCGCAGCGGAAAAACGAATAAAATTTTGAATTTCACTCCCTTTTCCACGAGTTTTTCGTGCACTCGTAGTATAGAGAGTTCCCCCTCTTTAAATTTTATAAGCACTTCGCTTTTCACCTTTAAGAAACTTGAAAGACGCCCAAAACCGGAGGGGGTAAGGGTCGGCGGTGTTATCTTTCCGAAGAAAGACTTCTTGCACAACTCCAAAGGATAAGCTTCAAACAGCATGTAATTCTCGTAACAGGGAAACATTTTGGAAAGTCGTGTGACGGATGGGCGAAAGCGCTTTAGTATTATGCGATATTAAAAATTCGATGATTTATTGTGATGAGGGTGACCAGAGGGAGGGGAAATAGGCGTGCGCCCGATCAATGTTTCTGTGAAGTCGTTACGGGCAGGCACTTTGGGCGCAATCACAGGACAAACTGCTTATTCCTTATTTCCATCATATTCAATTTGATGTTGTTGGTACATCGGATGCTGTTGGGGAAATTCGAATTGTCTGTTGCCTGCTAAACACGAATGGAGAAGATTTATGGGTCTCTTTTGAGATTGCTGGGGCTTATTACCCCTGTGGTGGGCTATACACTGCTCCCCCCGAGTCCTCCACTCAAATGCTTCAATTCATTTCTAAGTCTGGTGGGAAATTACCGGCTTGATGTGATACCACCGAGGAATGGGTGTATTGGAATGTTATGAATTATATCCCAAAGGCGATTTATAAATAATACATTCGGCACAACTGGGTTATGGATACGTTATCTGGGCTGCGGCCGAAGAAAAACACTTTAATCTGGCAAAAGTCATTCTAGGGCAATTGGATCTGTATATGGATCGATGGGCAGATTCTTATTCCCAAGACCCCCATACCAAGCAGACTCACGAATAAATTGGGGTTTCGATCGGGCGTTCAAATGAGTTATGAGTACCTACACCTGAAAATTAATTGCATAAAAAGAAGAGGTACTTCCGATAAGCACTTTATTCCGCACGAATTACAAATTAACCAGTTCGAGGACATACCCTGGGGTGATTCACATTCATAATATTATCCGGCAATAAATCCTGCATTCTCCCCACCCGGCAATACCCACCAAAAGAAGTCCTTTTTTTCAAGCGTTTTCGGAAAGCACGCATGTGGAATGTCATTATCATGTCCAATATTTACATAAGCAAAACAATTGCTCAACACGCCCGGTCGGACATGAATTAAAGCCACCCACCTTAATATTCCTGCCACGCACACCGGGGGAATATGTCCGGGTTGACCTGTATGTCCTAGATGTCCACCCGCTTGAACGCCACCGCACCCCTCTCTTCTGGGGCAGGAATTCAGTTGTATAATTGCATTTCGCGTATTTATCTCTCCCTGAAATTCATACGGCCGTGCTGAGTTCCCTTTAGTGCGAGTATCATTAATTTGGGGGGACGAACTGTTATTGGTGTTGCTGTGTCAAACCCAAAACTCTCCTCTGACGACTGATACTGCTCACCAGCCCTTCCAACATGCGACCCCTAAAAACTTATTGTAATCGGATACGTTGACAGAAAATAATGAAATTAACGTCGATGGCCTTTGTTCACAATTCCATGGAGCCATACAGGCCCGACGGGGCGTACGGAACACAGGAGGAGCGCGGTTGGGGGGTCATGTAGCGTGGCAGAATGTTGAAAATATGAAAAAAACACTTTATCCGTTTTCATTATATTTTTTTTCTCCTGATTTCCCGAAATACATTCTGCTGATGATATTGTTGCTCGACAGATGACTACATCACTGACGTATGCACGCGTGCGAGTGTGCGTGACGGGCCAGTGAGTACATGGATAAATGAATTGCATACAGCGGTGTATAAAAACCTTTTGAATCCTCTTGGACAATACGAATGGCCATCATCAGCGGGCTGCGTGTCGAATCCAGCAATCACCGCAGGATTTCATGGTGTCTGGTTATTGTCCTTTAATGAAAATTAATTTCCATAGGACCTTTAATCTTTTGTGCTCTTTCGCACCCCAAACAGACACAGTGTGCATTAAATTAGCCCCAAGTTTATGCCGATTACAACCCCATGGCTCAGCCGCCGCAAAATTGCGGAGATAAAAAAGGAATTAAAGCCAAACACTTATGAGGAATCAAGGATACTTTAAACAAATCTCAAAACACAAATCAAAATTCCCCTGACTCGTCCCGCTTAAGCGGTCCCTCCTCTTCAGCAACATCTGTTTCCTTTTAATAGCTCCTAAAGAGGTCTCATTTGTATTGCATAATGGTCCGTCCAGCATCCCCAGCTATCCCTCATAGCCCATATTAATGAATATAGCAAACAAAAGGGGATGGCTTAACCCGGGCAGAATGGCTTCTCTCAAGTCCCGTACTCTCGCCAGGCTGGCTTTAAAGCGAAAGGCGCGACAGCAGTGCCTTAAAGGAAGATGTTCTGCTCTCTGGAAATTCATCCAGGACAACCCCGAAAGGGGTTCGTTGTTGAAGCAAAAACCAAAAAAAAAAAAAAAAATTCCCCGTTCCTCAGGTGAGTTGACGATGCTGCTTTGCCACCTGAAATCAGTACGGGAGTGCAATTTCATTAAACCTTTATCCCTTTTGATCACACCTAAGCGCACACACAGATATCGGTTCGTTTGGCACCAAAGGCTTGATATATATTTGCGCAATCTATCAAGTGAAAACTCATAACAGCTTCAAGCGCAAATCACGGGATTTGTCACTTTAAATCACTTAATCCAGTTTCTTGGCTTCAAGGATGCTGCCAGTACCCCCATCCCTTTCATGACACTTTCAACAACTCGGAGACGACAATTAGTCAGGATTAGTTGAATTAAATGTGAGAAGTTGGCACTTGTAAAGAGGATGGCGGCCCGACGGGATATGTGCGCTCCTCTGGACGTGTGGGTCCCTCTGTATAAAAGTGAGTAATGCTCGAAGCAGCTTAGCAACTACAAAAGGTTAAACATTTTGGGGCCGGGGGTTTTGTTTGGGGTATTCGTACAAAAACATAAAAGCCACTGAATCCTGTCCGTAGTTAGTTGTTAGGCACGTGTTCTCTTACAGGGCTTTCACCTGGAAAACTTGTTTAAACTGAAAGTCTATGTATGTCCCAAACCTTTTGAGGCAGCTGATTGTGAGGAATTCGAAATAAGTTAAAGTTAATCACCCTGTACCCCTCGAAGTAGAATAGATATTTAGGGGACTTTACAGAAAACCAAAGGAATTAATTGAAAAATATAACGGGAAAAAGTTATACATTGTTAAACGGAACAAAAGGCTATTTTACACAAAAGCACGCGCAGACAAAGCGTTAGTTCAAAAAGGCAGCAGCCGGCGCAGAGAATAGTGCGTTTAATTAGACATCGCAAGAGCTTGGACAGTGTGAATTTCTGAATCTTTCAGCAATACCTTGATTATTGAATTTTTGATTTCGGTACTTTAAAATTGTTAAATCTTCGAATTTTTGAATTATTTTATATTATTGTAAAAATCGTTGGCTCTTTCAAAAATTTGTGGTCTTAGGTACAGGACAATCCGCAACATCTGGACTAACTCCCCTACATATTCAAAAACGGGATAATTTGCATCTTGATTAGATAACGCTGTGATAATACTGACGACGGCTAAATTTCTAAATTGATTTTTGTTGGTTATTTTGCTTTAGCAAAAAATTAAATCGAAATTGAATGTCACATGAAACTCCGGCCCTATTAGTCCAGCCAAAATAGATATTCAATATATCATTACAAATGAAATGCCAAAAATTCCCATTGATCCGACTTGCGCTAAAAATTTTATTCAAGACTAAAAGTTAAAGACACCAGTTTTTCTCATATTTCTTGTAAACGGTAAGTGTTATCCTAAACATATTTCATATAAAAGTTGTGGATCTTTCAATTGTCTACGAAAATGATTCATATATAATACTTTTTTCCTGCGAATCACCATTCCTGAGATATCGCGATTTCAAACATTGAAAATACTAATATGCACTCATACGCCCCCGAGGACAACCGTGACAGTTACGACAAAAGTCATAAGCAAGCTTGTATTGTGTTGTGTAAACAAAAATAGCAGAAAAGCAAACCCCCTGAAAATAAAATGAAAGAAACATTGTCCGGAGCAACGCTAAAACCCGGACAAAAACAAACTGCAAATAAATTTGAATTTGAATTTAAAATTTCAATTTTATTATACAATTAAAACATCTTACCGAGGAATTCAACAGGTACCTCTTTAGCTTCCTTATGGACCACCTTTTTGCTAAATTGGTACTCTGTAACAAACGAAAGAGGCCAAGATTAGCAACAATCGGAATGTAAACAAATGTTCCAGTGGAACAACAACATGGGAAATTGTGACAGTTAATACCTTTATTAACTTCAATTTTCCTACAAAACGAAATGAACATTTATAACAAGGAAAGCATGGTGGGCACATTAGTATCTACACAATTTAGCAAAAATGCCAAATAGCAGAATAATTTCGAATAAAATCAAGGCATCTAACATAACTGTTGCCCAGGCAAACCCGAATTTTGCAATTTTTTGCACAATTCCAACTATTTTCGAGAAAAAACTTGACAAAATGACAAAATGAAGGAAATAAACCCCGGAGTTTTTAAAATTGGTATATTTGTAACTTGACACCTCAGGATTATGAGATAGAAAGTCCAACACCATGGAACATGGAGCAGCTGTCTTTGAGGAAGAGCCAGCCCACGGGTCGTCTGCACACCTTCCCCGGTCACCTGAACATCCCTCCTCAGCCTGCTTATCTTTGCCCTTACAATTCTTGTTCGTCTCCTATAATGTAAGAATACCGTCCTTAACTCTTTGAAACCCGTTCCTAGGAAAGAAATACGCAATAAACACCATCTCAGTTTCCCTATAATTTCATCAGTACCCACTTAATTCCAACTATATATATGAATATTATACATAATATGAATGAATCAGAATGGAGTCAGAGACAAATCAAGGGTGAGCGGAACCCAAAAAGTGCAAAAACACAAGCTAGTAAAAATGTCAAAAGAACACCAATTTTGGAAAAATAGTGTTTAAAAATTTCAAAATTGGCCAAATTTCAATTTTCGTTTTAGAGGTACAACACTTATAAAAGAGGTGTATTCTCACTTTTTGAAAAATTTAGGGACATGGATACTTTTCGATTTGCCTATTGGACCAATTTCGGATATTTTTTAGTCGACGCTGAAATTCAAGTTTTTCAATTTGTCTCGAGGTAAGTTTTTCGCTAGGATACAACCTTTAGGAATAATATCCGAAAAACTGAACAATATCACCTTTAAAGGCCCCCCACCTTTTACAAAAAAAATAATACGAATAGAATGAAGCAGAAAAGCCAATTAAAAACAAAATACCAAACAGTAAATCCAAATTCCCCCAAATTAGAAGTAGAATAAGAAAGAAAATTAAAAGCCCAAATACTAAAAAAATCAAAATAAGCATAGATAGAAAAATAAGACAATCTACAAATAACTGAAACACTAGGAGCGGAAAATAATAAAAATGTAAAACAGCAAACACAAACATCAGAATGGCAAACCCCTGACAAAAAAAATCAAAAAAAAATCAAGGAAACACCAAACCAGCAACTCCAACAAGTCATAAAATTAGCATTATAATAGAACTATAAAATGACTTACTTGATCCGTTAAAATGTAAACTGTATAAAAGAAAAGGAAAAATGATGAATGAAACCAAGAGGTACACAAAAAATTAACTCATCATTCCCCGGCACTCCCTAAAATTCATCAGTGAAATGAAATTTTTTTAAACATTTCCAATCTGTCATTTTATTGATTTTAAAATTCCCGGTAATTGCACTTCACCATCCACTGTACGGATTGCACTTACATTTCTGGCCAGCTAAACGGAAATATCGGTAGGCAGTTGACAATTTCAATAAATTGCCTTAAAATTTCAGGGCTCTTGATTAGATACATAAAAAATTAAATGAATGAATATTATGTAGAGACAAATTGACCGACCGTGTAGGAGTGTAGGGATAGTGAGATCAACTGAAGTTGGTATCTTCCTGAAGAAATTATCTACTAGATAAATCTTGCGGTAGCTGAGAGTCATTAAGAAAATTTCTCTGAAATTTCAATTTAAATGGTTAAAACTAGTGGAGTTACTGCCGCTAGCCAGTTTGCAGAAATTGTACTAAATAATTAAATGATACCATAATGATACTCAGCTAATGCGAGAATATATTATAGATACTTTCACTTGATAGATACAAAATTCAATTAATCTCACTACTACAGTGGATGGCGGTGCAGACTGAAAATATTTTTAGGGAATTAAATAACCGCTGGAACCCTGTAATATAAACTTCTAGTTTTACTTTCAGGAAGCACCCCCTAATAGTCCCATATGGCAAAACTAATTCTAAAATGGAGCTAAAATGTTGCTTGATTTATTGGGCCACCCTCCTAACTAAATATTTCTCAAGTCTATTGCTATGGAGACACGTGCAACGCGTATTCCCATTTTCCAAAAAGAAAGCGAAATCATTTTACTTTTACCCAAAATATAAGCAAAAGGAATTTTAACTGAACTATTTCAGCGAATAAATAATTCATGGCGCAACAGCGTACAAAGGAGCAGCACCACCTTTTGCAATGCATGCCGCCTTCTTTTGGTCTCTTCTCATTTTGTGCCTACCTAACAATTAATCACGGCCTGTAATTTTACAGGCGGACCCAGAGTTCGCATCAAAGATGCACGCGATAAAGATACAATGCTATTGCCAGAGCCGAGAACTCATATGGAGGCTGGATGGAGCAGCCCTCGCATCTTTGAGAGTTATAATGGATGACCCGATATATGTCTTCATTAAATGCTCAGCAGTTGGGTATACATGCCGTACGCACGACGGAGATGCAGATGGCTCGATCGGTTTTATTAATTTTTATAATGTTTGCAATAGTTCTTCTAGATTGGAAAGATTGTGCGGATCTTTTTTGGGAAAGATCATGGAAGAGGCATTGGGAAACATCTCTCGCTGCTTTCTTGGCTGGTTGGCGCAATTATCAAATGTTTATCACAATAAAATTTTTTTTGGTAAAAATTTGTTTCATGAAATAAATATGATACATGATATGGATTTCTGAGTATGGCGTGTATTGTGAAATTTCTGATTTGTAAATCTGAAAATTGCTTGGAAGTAGACAAAACTGAAATTCATACATTAGTCCAGTCAAATCGTCAGACAAAAGGCCGTCTGCCTGCAAACCGTCCACAATGGAGCTGATGAAGAGGATATGTGTCGGAGCAGGCGGGGGGGGGACTCCGGGTTCAGGAACCACCCCCATTTTCCAAATTCTAATTCTTAAATGTGTGCTGTATACCTATAACGTAATCCGACAAAAAATCCAAAAAAATTTACGTTTCATACTACATTCCATTAAGCTATAGTTTTTTTTTTGTAAATAGCTAGTTTGTTAAATTAACAAAAAAAGTCATAATAATTCTCTTTCGCTATTTCGCTGCGTAAAACTTGAATATTGTAGCGACCTGCATCCGACAGAATCAACCAGTTTGCGGCCCGAGAAAAAAGGTATGAGTAGATTGGTTCTACACTATATATGTGGACGCCATATTAACATCTCCCTCCATCCTGGGCTCCAAACCAAAGTAAACCTAATTTAAATTTAGGAAGCAGGATAGATTACCGATTGTTTTCCATTAAGGACTTAAAAGAAAAAACCAGATTCTCTCCAAGAATTCAAGTAATAAGTAAGTAAGAAAGAAAAAAATGCTCCGTGAAAAAATGCATAGTGTGGAATGTGAAAGAACCACTTACAAATATGCAAAATACAAGATCTCCGAGCGAAGTGAGATCTTTTATTCTTATGTCACTTTCTCGCTTTTTAATTTTAACCAGTCAAATTGATTTTGCTCATGTTGTTACATACTGTTATTTCCCATTGTTATTGCTTCCAATTACTCTCAGTTGGAATGAAAACTTAGGGTTGCCTAATGTGTACTTAGGATTTCATATTAATAAATCATCATGGAGGAAGTAGGCGAAAACGAAAATAAAGTGTTATTGCGTTGTACTCACGAGTGTAAACATCTGAGCTCATTTCACTTCAGTTTCAAAAATATGTTATGTTGTATGGTTTTGATAAAAATTTGTTTTACGATGTTACAATAAGAAGTATGAGGAATTAAACTTTAAAATTTATTGTTTCTGAATTTCTTTTACACATTATAAGATGTGTGATAATAAGATTTATAGAGCTGTGATTATAGTGTCTCTAAATATATCGAGAACACGGCGTCGATGGAAGTTTTTGTTCAAATGCTTCGATTAGTATCCATTCGTGGATAACGTTTGTTGTATAAAAATAAAATAAGCTGTGCTGCCGCATCTGAAGCGAAGTTGTTAATGATATAGTCACTCCATAGTATCATACTCGTAGTTACTGTGCCGTATACTTAACCATGCTATTTAGCTCCGACCGGAATGTATGGTAGCATAATGAACAAAAATCTTAAGAGATCAGCGACTCCGAAAATGCGAAATTATATTTCGATAGTAACTTAGAGATCAACGACCCCGAAAACATAAAATTACCTAATTTTAGAATAATCCTTTGAAGGCGCCATATTGGATCCGCTATCCTTAATTTCCATTTCGAAATCAGTGACCCCGGAAACCTGAATGGACCCGTTGTCATAGCAATCCGCCATCTTCAACTTTAAAATTACCTACTGAGCCCTTCCCTACCGAAAGCTAAGATGTTTACAATACATAAAATTATGTCATTCTGAAAAATGGCAGGCACGAATATGACCCGACACATTCAACGAAAATATTAATAAAATTATTTATATAGTCGATGATCGGCGATGATCCTAAAAAACCAAAAATGAAACTTTCCGCAAAATACCGTCCTCCAAATCGAAACACTCCATCTTTTGCGGTCACCTCTCAGCCTATGTACAGAATCTTTTAATAAGGACGCTCGACTTTTAAATGTAAATAAAATTAGTTGTGTGTAAAATATCCAATCCATTTTTATTTTATTTGAATTATTACGCCATTAAGTACGGAATATAACGTCGCTAAAATGCCTGCGCCGGCTTTGTTTGGTGGCATGTATTCGGAAGTTGACCCAAATTTCGCCAAAAACGGCGAGCGCTACAGATCGATGATAAACGACTGCTTGTGGCCTAAACTAGATTATTTGGATACCTACGACATGTGGTTTCAACAGAGCGGCGCTACATGCCACACAGCGCATGCCACGATGTACATTTTGCACGAGTGATTTCAGACCGATATCGTGCGATTTAACGCCTTTAGACTTCTTCCTTTGGGGCTACTTCACAACACAGGTCTATGAGCATAAACCGCAAATACTTAATGCCCTCGAAGTCAACATAACGAACGCCATCTAGCAAATTTAGCCACATTTATGCGACAAAGTCATCGAAAATTGGATCTCCCGCATACGTGCCACCAAGCAAAGACATTTATGAGTTACCCAAAACAAGATAAATGCGAAAACCCAATAACGGTCTTAATTTTTTAACTCTTTCGCGCTATAACTCTAAAATTATTAACTTTATGAAAAAGGTTGACATAGCTACATTTGTAGAGAATTTCGAGATCTCAAAAATTGTTTTTAAATATTTCATCCAGCATATCTATAAGGTGAGATATTTATGAAAAACGATTCTCCTACTATAGTTAACATTACGGCGAAAGCTCAAAGTTTGTGACTACAGAAACTCAAACTTAAGCATCTCTGACACACCCTTAAATATCCCCAGAAAATACAATTTGGATTGCATTGCGAGTGATCTTGAATGAGTTCCGAAGCGTAGGTATTTCAGAAATAACTCAAACCATCCAGGAATAATAAATGTGGCCGTTCAGGACAGTGATTTTGGGATACACTACCCTGACATCACCATAAAAGCAAACAGCATACAAAGATAATAGAAAATAAAAAATATCCCACTACGCCGGATTTCCCAAAAACTCATTACACCGAACTGTAATACCACCGTACCCTAATTCATCAAATCCAGGAATTGTATTCGTAGACCTGTGTAAGGCTCAGTTTACAGGCCGTTAGTTGTCGTCGGCGTCGGCATCCGTTGTGGCACCCGCCCTAAAGTTCACAGTTCGTTAACTTCCCCTAACCTGACCACAAAACGAATCCCATTTAACCATAATTGAGTCAAAAACGCAAAAATTCTTCTGCCCAAATATTTTTTAACCAATAACCGACACCCCCGCATGATCATTGCCATTCGGTAGCAGAGTAGTTGCCGAGGCGAAATCGGTGTCGAGAAGAAAATTCACAAGGGTGAGTGACGGCATGGGATTGAATTTCACGAGTCATAAATCTGAGCCCTTCGGGGCTTTAGGGCTTCAAGAGCGGACTGGGTAATGAAAACAAGGGAAAGAGTCCAAAAACGAAAAGAAAATTTCTGAACAAAATCGAAAAGCGAAACATCCACATATGTATGTAGTTCCACCCAGTCGAACCTACGGGTCGCCCCAAAACTATAAATGATCTGCAAATACCTGTGGGGACGTCTCATTGGAATTTGAGGTGGCGGCGCGGCTCCCGTCCACCAACATCACATCATCAGCCGGAGCGAGCATTCGTCGGTGCCTCATAAGCTGAACAATCCGGCGACCGAGATAAATTTCGCGTATCTGCGCCTGAAGTGAAATTTGTTTTCGATTTCACCTGTCAATTTGCAAATACCGGCTAATGGAGGGCCCTGGATAGTACGGGAGGCGCAGTGCTCCTCATCTATGCATATGGCCCAGAATCCTGGTACCCTCGATAGGTTTTCAGTTCGGTTTCCACTGGGAAACGCAAACGCTGCTACTGCAGCAAGAGATTCTTTCGGAAGAAATTGATTGCCCGGGAACTGAGTACTGGTGGTACGGCTGCCGGTGGAGCTTTCGCCGGGCAGGTCGGCTGTGGACCAGGACGTGTAGAGTGCTCAGAATGAATAACAGGATGGCGACAATTTTGTAGGTAACGAGGGCGACGTATTATAAACATGGAACCCGACCTGGAGCTAAAGCTGGACGCACTTCTTTTGCAGATTCCAGCAGTGCAGACTGCAGAGTGCTTGCTGAACTAATGTGATGGAAAATGCATGACAGCAGGACGGCTGTGAGTGTCGCAAGGACTTTTTTATTTCCGAGAGTAATTGGACCCAATGGAGGCTGGGAGGACATTGTGGAGCATACCCGGTATAACCCACTGGAATTCGATGGAAATAGCTTCTGATGGATGCGCCAATTTTCTATAATGAAGGGAACAGCCGGTAAAGTAATCGTAGAAACGCTTGGATCCTCTTGCATCGACAGATAAGTCTCTTCCGCCTTTTAATCTACAGCAAGGGCAAAGGGACTCTAGTGGCAAAAGGGACCTTAGCATGATTAAAGACCTGACTGAGTAGCTGCCTTCTTAGCCTTTGATGTGTTGTTAATGGATCTTATAAAAGTTCTAAAGAGCGCTTCTTAAATAACATCATGAAGAGGTAAATGTATAATATATTTGTGAGATAGGCTACGAAACCTAGCACATAGACCACCTGGTGCATTGTGCATACCTCGAAAGGAGATAATTTGTCATCCGATTTAATCTCGATGCCCTTCGTGAGTCGCTAGACGTTAGCAAAACTCATTATTTGGGGTATCGATAATTTTCCAGCTCGTTCGCGGTCTCATTAAGTGAACCCCCAAAAGTTTGGGTTCTCGCAGTTATCGAGGATAATCACACAAGAAGTGTTAATGGTAAGCCGGACTCACACATATGTAGGTGTGTTTACTCTTTTCAAAGTGTAAAGATGTTTATTTAGCTTGCAATTTCCAGTGAGTATAGTCATTGCTACGCTAATTTGTCTCTTATCGCAGTTGATTAACCATTTACTAATTTTTGTGTCGATCTGTTTTAGGAAGATTTTTATTTGCTGTAACTTTGCCTTTTGTTCCAACTCCGATTGTGTTTATGTAAGTGTCGCCCAGGGTTTAAGGATTTGGATTCCGAAAGCAGATACTAGGCCTACGCAAGGTGCTAGGCCTATCATACATAAGTTTACCCCGCCCTTGCTGACAATGCCGCTGTGGCATGTGGGTGATCCCCATACGTCTCCTAGCGACGCACGGAGAGGGTTGGCGTCTAGAAAAAAAATCAGAGATCGGTAGTCGCGGGCTTTTGAAGAGGAGAGAACCCGCACCATGGAGAGGTGGCATGAGTTCTAGGACAACAATTCCAAAGGACGTTGGACTGCGAGACTTCTGCCTAGGTTAGAGTCATGGGTCAGTCGTAAGCACGAAGAAGTCAACTACTACTTCACGCAGTTCCTGAGCGGAAACAGGTGTTTTCGGGCGTACCTCCATAAAATTGGGTGGACGAGACACCAGGGCACTTGTACTGCGGGGGTAGTAGGGACGACGTCAAGCACGTTGGGCGGATGGGAGAAACGCTGTCGCAAAGAAAACTGGATAGCTGTCGCCAGAGAATATGGTCGAGGCCATCCTGGAGAGCGAGGCGCTTGGGTGCGGAGTTTGTCGAAAACACTCTCCGCACCAAGAACCGTAAGTCGGAGTTGCAATCCTAGCTGCCGGCCTTTGGTCTCCATGCAGTATAGCCCTATGGGTTAAGCAAAAAGTCCCAGCCCGCTAGGTTTAGTGTAGGATGCTTCTAAGTTGTATGTCATGATTTTTGGAATATGGAAATAGTTAGATAAAAAGGCTGATCGTAGCTTAACATATTGTACAAATTGTACATAGCACGGCGTCAGCAAAAATGTGATAGCAATATATCGCAAAACCTTTGGAAGGTTGTTTATGTATGTATATACTGAAGAGCAATGTTCCATGTATGGACCCCTGAGGGACACCACGGTTCATTTGATTGGAACAATTCGCATATCCAGTAGTACCTCTTTCCGATATCAGAAAGAAAAAGTCTTATCCTAAGAGAATCGAGTTTTTGTAGAGGTTAAAACGAGTGTGCAGTATGTTTAGAAACTTAGTATAACAGACGCTATCAATTGCTTTCCTATTAGACACTTTTTTTCTAATAACTATAGTTCGGGTATCGCATAATAATTTTGCTGCAGCCTTATTTTTTTATAATTTTTATTTCCAAAGACCTGATATGTGTTGAACAGTTGGAGAGTTAAAAACCAGGCAAGTGCGTGTCATACAAGTTTAGGGTTCCGTGAACTAAGTAGCAAGTGTTATTTTTCTTTCGCCAGGATTGTGAACAAAAAACAAGTCACCCTCATTGAATTGAATTTTATTGCCGAGGTTATACAATAATATATAAGTAAGTATTAGGACTTGACCATATGCACTACACATAGTGGGCGAGGGAGCGTTTTACTACACGGCACGAAATCAAGCCAATTTGAAATGCAATTTCTTTGTTGAATATCTACTTAGTAGATTGCTGCTATTGGAAACTGAAAATTGTGGATATCTTGCTAACGTATCTTGTTCAAAATACTTTTCGTTTAAAGTATTTATAAAGTGGTACTACCTCACTTTACTAATTACCACATTTCACTAATTTTTCACACCTTAGATCCAGATTCTGGGGTCAGAGGGGCTTGCTCTTAGAAATAGTTACCTTTCTGATCAGTCCTTGATGCTAGTTTTGGTTTGGCGATTATAAAAACAGTACCTGTATTAAATTTGGCCAATTGTTCGCAAGAACTTTAATGGGTTACTATGATTTTCTTTTTAATACGTTTTGCTCTGTTCCGGGTGACACGGGTATCAAACGAAAGGATTTTTCCTAACTAGCTCACAAAATAAAAGCGTGACTAAATCAGACCTACAATTGAAATTGTGGCACTTCGAGTACTACCATATTTGTGGAAAAAATAACTAATTTTGTTCAGTTCCTAAAAAAAAACTCCAGATCGGGACACTCTCAAAAAATTGTTGAGCCAAAGTCCTTGATTGGAATCAGTGCTTCCAGCAAAATTTTTATACTTATCTCAGGATAATAATTATGCTTCGACCAATTTTTCTTTTATATTTTTTTGCAAAAATGTGGCATGTGCCTTGTTGTCTAGGGGTAATAGACTTATTATTATGTTGGCGAACATTTTTTTCCCGATTCCGGGAGAATTAAAATGAATGTATTACAGGAAAATGAAAAACTATGCATTATGAATTAGGAGAAATATCAAAGATTTCATATATATGTATACATGTTTATGCAATAAGAATCTTATAGTTAGAGCCAGAATTTAAATTGATTCATCTTTAATCGTTTTATATAGTCTAGCAAAAGGGAAAATTTGGGAGACAAAAAATTTTTTTTTAGAAAAACTCAGTGACATTTTTTGCTTGAAATTAGAAGTTCTAATGTTAAAACTTAAGACTACTTAAAACTACCATTACTACTATCCATTTTCACATAGCTTGAAAATAAAGGGTTGTTTTCAAAAAATTTACTAGCAATTCTGTTTGCTTTCGTGTTTATAAGCTCTATTTCCGCGATGTGATGTCGTGTAGTTCCGAGGTGGAGAAGTGCCATGGCAGATTGAGGATCATCTTAAGTATTTTATTTTGCATGGTTTGCAACTGATTGATATGGCAACGCTCGCATTGAAACCAAATGGGAGCACCATATATAATAACATGAAGGTTTGGAAAATTACTTTGTATGTTATTATTTTATTTTGCAAATTAAGAGTGGACCGTCTATTAATAAATGGGTATAGCGTTTTTCTTAAAGGTTAGCTTTAGTTTTTACCATGTATAACCAATGTTATACTTAAATACTGTGCAGAAACAGTCGAAGGGACATCGCATCCATTTGAACTTATATTACGGTTAGAAAGGAAGCGTGTATGTCTTCTGCGTGTAAAAACATGGCTTGGATTTTATATTCCAATTAATTGTGAAAATATCTACAAAAAATCTCTAGACCCTTCTGTGGATTATCACAGATATTAGTGGCGTCTTCATGTGTACTGAAAAGAGCAGTACCATCAGAAAAGATTGATGAGAGGCACTGCGGGATGTAAGGGTGATCAGATGAATATATTTACATATAACATTGGTCCCAAAACAGAGCCTGCAGGAACCCCTGCAAATATATTTTTTGCTATGGAGATTTCAGGTGCGAGGTATACCTTGGATTGGCGATTTTCAAAAAAGCTTTGAATTAAATGGGTTATATGTTGGGGGAAATTTAAAAACATCATTTTGTGTACCATAGCATCACCAAACTGTGTCGAAATCCAACTGGATGTCAAGGAGTACAAGTCTTGTAGATCTCTCTCTTTCAAAATTTTCTTTGACATCTCTAGAAATCCTCAGGTTGGGAAATATAATATTATGTCCTTATTTGAAACCAAATTGTTCGTTAGGTATTGTGTTATTCGTACTTTTGTCGCAAATTTTACTATTTTGATTTTAATGACTTTTTCTAGGATTTTGAAAATGCTTAAGGCCGGTAACTGGCTGGGTCATCCGCAGGTTTACTTGGTTTCAATATTGGAATGACTTTTGCAGTTTTCCATGATTAAGAAAATTTGAGACAAGATTTGATTATAAAAGTAAGATATACAAGCCCGCTCTTAGGAAGCAATTTTAAGCTTATATAGGGAAATACATCAAACCCAGGAGTTTTGTTTGATCGAGACTGTTTTGTAATATTTTTTTATTACTTTTTTTGGGCGTACGTACCAATCAGCTTCGTAACAATATTGCATCAGGTTCAGTTGAGTTAAAGAAGTTTCAACTTGTGCTTTTGTTGAAGAGCCACATAGATTCTCAGAAACAGTTAAGTTTGATGCAAATTGCCGAGCAAACAGTTCCATCTTTTCTTTGCATGTGATAAATTTATCATTCTTAGACCTTAGTGCGGGTATCGGATCATGTTTTTTGTTTATGAGTTTAGTGATTTGCCAAAATGGTTTCGAACATTATTCCAAGCATTGTAATAGTGTATTCCACTTCTTATTTCTATGCTGGCTAATTAAATATTTTACTTCCCTATTTAATTTTCTTAGCTCATACTGAAAAGATGGCAATCTGTACCGTAACCATTTCCTCCCAGAAATATTTCGCTCAGCAACAATATCGGCAGTTTTTTATTTTTATTTTGCATGTAGAAACGTGGAGTAGAGGCTTCAATACAATCTTTGATAATTTTTGTGAATGTTGTGTTGATAGCATCAATTTTGCTGCTATTTGTAATATTAGCAAGTGACAGGTCTGATAGTTTAGGTGGTTTCCGTTTAAAACATTTGTTGTTGTTGCAATCAATTTGTTAATTTTAGATTGAGCTTGCTGTGATCACGTAGAAACATAAAAAATTTTTGAGTTCATGGAATTTTTATACAATAATTTGCAAGTAAGTATAAACTAAATTAACCGACAACGTCATTAAAAGGACATTAAGAAAGATCCTTTAAGATGATTCCCCATTGTTCCAATATATTAAAAGCTACGCTAAGTACGTGTTTCCTGCAATTGCGTCTATTATCCGCAAATCTAAAAGAGCAACACTCGCTTATAACACGATTGCTTTGCTCTTACCCCACTCTTTTTTTCAATTATACCCACAGCGGAAAGTAATTATCGCCATAATTGCAGGCACCTTTGTGTCCATATCCTGCTGCTAGCGTTGATTCTCAAGCCGCCGCTGCTGCACAGAAGAGAATTGCCCTGATTGAAAATTGTCTTCTTTCTGTGAAACATCTAAGAAATCGATCGGTGGTAATTGTATCTTCACCGTTCTCCTCATTTTATCATTACTTTTATCTGCGAAAAAAATCCTCAGTGAGGGCCTTCAAATCGCAAGATAAAAAAAAATACCAAGGAAGGATATGAAAGAGATTGAAAAGTCCTGGAGGGAAACCTCATTCAACACGGACAACCCGCCAACTCTAGTGGCTTGGTCGTTTTGTTCTTATGTCCCCTTCTTTTGGCTCTTATTTTTTACCCGTTTCGTATCCTCAAGTATCCTCAATTGGTTTCATGTCCATGCCAGGCCAGGGAGAAGTCACCTCCTTTTGGTTTTTTTGTCCGTTTTTTTTTTCTGTTGCCAATTGTTTAGCCCTTTGTCCTTTTCGAGTTTAATTGTCGGTCAAATGGATGTGTCTCATAGCCCCGCACTTTCAATTAACATTTGCCGGATTGGCTGCAGAGTGTAATTAAATTCTTCCTCCTCCTGGATTCAGGGGATATAACTGCAGCTCACTGCTTGCAACTGATACGAAAATCAATTTCAAAAACGCCTTAGGTGCTCCGACCCATTGTGATTGGGCTACTGAAGGAAAGAAGAGTAGCAATGGGACACGATTCGGGTTTCCCTGTTTCCTGTTTACAAAAGGGGAACATTACATTTATTGAACGGTGGGCGAGTTATTACCGAAGAAGAAATATGAAACCCAATTACCTACGCCGCCGGCCGCCGCGCCGTCCGGATTCTTCAGTGTAAATAATTTTTGAAAGTCGAACAGTAGCGGACAAAAAGCGAAACTCATCGCACGAGTGCTATTGATACCTCTATTCAGTAGACGTTCCTCGGAAGGCAGTAAGCAATATAATTAATGATAATAAAGACATTAAACAAGATTTGTAACATCTCGGCAGTGGTGATCAGCGCCGCAGATCATCTTTTTAGCTGAGATGTCTCAATTAAGCCGGCGTTCACGGTGTTGCCTTTTATCTTTCGCTCCACTCTCTCATTCTACGTTTCACCTGATGATATTGCCGCTGTTTTTTTGTTTAGTTTTTTTCTTCATCTTCCACCTATGCATCCTAATTGCACCTCGTTATGGGCCATTTCACGCACACATAACCCTGTCTTAAAAGACCGTTTTCTTCTAGATTATTTTGTTCACGTTTTCATTTTTTTCACTTTCCCGTTTTTTATTTATTCAAATTAAAACACTCGTATGGATTATTTCCTCCATAGGTGCCAGCCTATTCAGCTTTTTGGCCCATTCTAATAAATTGCTTAGCGTTACGGTGCTTTTGAGGCCAATATGGAAAAAGTCGTTTTCCCACTGATCACTTCCCAGCCGCCTTTTTGGAGAAAATTAAGTGATCGAAACGTGTTCCAGCTGTGAATGTTAGAAATATGTAAATGGGTAAATGTGTTAATTAAGGATATCGTACAATTTTTCTTCCCATGTCAGATACTGCTAGATTTATCAAATTGATTATTTGAGAAGATCTGATAAGATCGCCTCCACAAAATGCCTTCTGTAGGTCTAGTAAATGAGGGAAAAGACTGTATACAATGGCGGAAATAATAAGATTTTTAGGTTTTTGTCTCGATTCTTTAGTACACGAAACCACAGTAAGCAGTTGCTTCTTTATGGATACATTATCACTAATTAAAGAAGTTGAAACAAGGTTAATTTGCGTTAGTAGTGTTTAAGCGAATGTTTATGCGTTGTGTCATTCTCTAACAATTTTAGTCATGACCCACCCAGCTGTGATATCTCATTATTTTGCTAATATAAATGCTAGCATTATTTCTTCACATTTGTTCTCTTGTCTTCCTAACTGTTCTCCCTGTGGTATTAACAATACTCACATTGATATCTTTCTACTGTTTAAATTTGTTGATGAGTTTGATGAATCTTTACCTTCGAGACCAGACGTATTTCTCTGTACAATTATTAAGAAATTTTTATAAATCTTAGTGATCCACTGCTCTTTTTTAATTAATTTATCCTTGACCTCGGGCGAATTTCCGGATACTTAAAAACTTTCATATGTTATCGCAACTTTCAAGAAAGGGGAAAAAATTGGTTCAGATCTATGGACTAATTGCAAAGTCACCGGTACTGCCTAAGCTTGTTAAAGGACGCTCTGCTGTAATTATTCTTACGTATTTTGCGTATTTTATTTCTGGTGGCTTGGAAAAGAAAGCGCAAACTGATTTCATTTATACTGACCTCTTCAAGGCCTCTGACAAGCCTTCTCATGCTGCTTTTTAAACTCTCCAAACTTGGTTTTTCCTCTTTCTTGATTGGCTGGATCTCATCCTATCTGAGCTGTCGTAGCTTTAGAGTTTCATTCAGAAATGTTTGGTTAAATGTAGTTCTCACTAATTTTGGTGTTCCTTAGGGCAGCCATCTTGGTCCCTTTTTTGATGTAGAATAATAATATGTGATTGAATTTTCGCCACAACTTATATTTGTTTACTCCCATTATTATTAAGTATCACACTGCACTTACCATAAATGAACTTTTTTTCTTAATTCAATTGGAGCTACGTTTTGTATGTACGTATGTCAAGTAACTAGCTCCTCGTTTTTCTCCGAAAAAAAGTTACTGCTGCTAGAGTGACGCGCTGCATAATTTCACGCGCGCCGCAGCACAGTGCCTGTTTCGCTGGATAAAAATCGAAAAATTGAGTTAGCGCTCTGAACCTCGGTATTGTATGGTTTTCGGGGGCGCTGATTACGAATCTGATATCGGATTTATAAAATTCAAAATGGCGGACCGGAAGTGACTTAAATTTCCGCCATTTTGAATTTAATATATCTGATATCAGATTCGTAATTAGCGCCCCCGAAAACTATACAATACCGAGGTTCAGAGCGCTAACTCAATTTTTCGACTTTTGGCCAGCGAAACAGGCCATTCGCCCCACTGTGCGCCGTATAATTTTTTGTTTGACTAGGTGAGATCTATCACCCCCTCATGTCTGCATGAGTTATATGAAACACCCTGCATATAATGCATATATTCGTAATTGTACAGTAGAATATGCGCCTTGCTCAGCCTTTCACAGCCTGATATCTCGATGAGTATTAGTCGTACGTAATCTTTGTACAAGATCATTTATATGTACTTTTGTATAAATTAAGGCCCCGCAGCTCAGAAATTTCCCTCTGGCGTAACTGTTTTTATCCCGTTGTCCGAAGCCCTATCATGTATTTTCTTGCTCAGGAGAAAAAAGTGGGACCAGGTCGGTCGAATTCGGTATGCCCTTTGCTTTTTTTTGGGCAACATTTTTTTTTTCGGATTGTGACGATTTTGGTGATGTATGTATGTAGATTTTGATTGGGAATAAATTTTATACTAGTAAAAATTCACGTAAAACTAATATTTAGTTTACGAGATAATCGAGAGAAACGATGTTCGCTACCTTCGACCTTGCGCATGTGAAACGCCGACATGATGTCGCTTAAGATTTTTGAGAGAATATTTCTACTGCCCAAATAAACAAAATCTAGACTTTAGTAAGGCCTTCGATCGAGTTCCACATGATCTTCTTCTGCATAAATTATCATTCATTGGTTTTCCTAAAGGTCTCGTGGCTTGGTTGGAATCGTATTTAACGAATCCTAGACAAAAAGTCATGTTCAGATCGGCTCTCTCTGATGACGTTTTGGCCACTTTTCTGGTGTTCCTCAGGGTAATCATCTCGGATCATTTTTATTTATTTTATTCATTAATAACCTTCCAGAAGGTTTTGAATCACTGTGATATTCTTATTTTTGCTGACGATGTAAAAGTCTTCCAAACCATCAACAAACCAACTGACTGCGCAACCTTACAGGCTGATTTGTCTAATCTCCGTAGTTGGTGTTGAAGTAACCGTCTTTATTTAAATATTGACAAATGTAAGGTTGTTAGCATCTCTCGTAAAAAGATGCCAATGACATACGATTACCATATCTGTGTGAATATCTCACACACCACTTGTTTTATTTGCATTTAAAAGTCGAGCGTCTTTATTGCAACACCCTTTATAAAAAATCCCTTGCACTTTTCTGAACAGCCAACTTCAAAAAAAGTGAGCAAACGTATAATGAAGTTGTCGAGATTTCTTCAGTTCGCGTGCATGACGGAAGAAATTACACAAAAAAACATATTAAAGGAAAACGACCCATTTGGATTTAAGTTCCCATAAGCCATACAAAAAATTGTTTTTTCTCTAAATAAAGAAGATTTGATCAAATTGGCCACAGAGCCCGCAAAACCGTCGGTACTATCAGCTGTCGCCAATATGTCTTGATTTCGACACCAGAAATCCCATTCATCTTCGATTTACGTACCCTTCTAAATAATCGTGGTCATCCAGCCAAAAATACGCATTCTCACCTATGAAGGGAGACCCGTAGCCAGGCAGTAACAATTTCTTATTATCCTTCCACATTCCGGCCAAGGAGGCATTTCTTGCTTTTCGGATGACACCAGGGACATCGTTTATCTTTCACTTAAGGTATTCATCAGGCGACTTGCTTCTGGTACCCTGACCTTAATGGCCATTGTAATGGACAATGCTGCGGTAGTGGTCCTGGTTTTTCACTGTGAAACCCTAAAATATTCGCTGAAAAGGAATTGATGCATGGATTCCACTGAAGATGAGTATTTTTCCCATTAATCATTATTGGGAGGTGGACTTGTAGATGTAGATGTAGATTATCATGAGGCGGGAATAAAAACCCTGCACTTAGACTAAAGGTCCATTGTACAAACCTCGAGAAGATAGACTGACATCTGAGTTAATCTCGGTGCCCGGATAGAGCCGTTAGACGACCAGTTCTTCTAACAAAGCTCAAGATGGTGGGCAGCGTGAGTTTATGTAGATCACTGGGATCTACATAGTGGTTCCCGAATATAGCGGTTCTGGCGCTGTTGTAGAGCGGACATGCACACAAAAAGTGAGCAATAGTCTCGTCCTCCAACTCGCACCTGCAAAGCGGCGAATCCGCTATACGTAAAGTATGAAGATGCTTGTTCAGCCTGCAATGGCCAGTAATAATGGCCATTGCTAGGCTCAACTGGCATCTGCTGAGGTTGAGTAGACGTCTACCGAGGCCTAGGTCGACCCGGTGCAAGAACATCTTAGACTGTCTACAATCCACTCTCGCGGCCCACCTCTCACCGTGCTCGGAGCGGACCCAATCTTCCATCGAGCGGCTGATGAGAGATGGTGCAACACCCACGTAGGGTTCTGGTCCTATAAAGGAAGAGCAGGCCCCTTCTTTCGCCAACCTGTCCGCAGTCTCATTGCCTGCTATGTTACAGTGGCCAGGGACCCAGATTATTGAGACTTGGTTAGAGGTCGCAATAAGATCAAGCGAGTGACGACACTCACTTAGGAGTTTAGACGAAACCATATACGAGTCAAGTGCTTTAAGAGCAGCTTGACTGTCGGAGAAAATAAAAATGTCTTTCCCACTCAGTTTCCTCTTCAGAATCTCTTGTGCACAGATCAGGATGCCAAGAACTTCCGCCTGGAAAACGGAGACGAATCTGCCTAGCGAGCGGGAGATGCACACATCTTCATTCAGACCGTACACTCCGACTCCAGCCAGACCCTCTGCGAGGGATCCGTCCGTGAACCACGCTGAGCTTGCATCCGACACTGTGTTACCGAGATAGTCCTCATCCCACTCCATTCTGGAGGGAATGGACACAACATACCTTTTACATAGGCTGAGACGGGGCGTCACATAATCCGAGATCATTTGGACGCAACTGTTGGTATGTAACAATCTGTCCCAGATCTTGGAATGCCCTATCAGCAGATGATATGGTCGCCATAGATTGTTTTGAACAAGGCGCAGGGCCGAATACATCGCTTCTTTTTGCACGATGATATCGAGCGGAGCCAGGGAGAGAGCCAACTCAATCGCTGAAGTTGGAGAAGATCTCATTGCCCCTGTGATGGCTAAGCAGGCCAATCTTTGCACCTTAGATAATGTACCTTTGATGGTGCTTAGGTTTGTTTTTTCCCACCAGACCAACGCCCCGTAACAGAGACTCGGTCTGATGACTGCAGTGTACATCCAGTGGATGATTTTTGGACTAATGCCCCAAGTACGGCCGAAAGCTCTTCTGCACTGCCAAAAGGTCGAGATAGCCCTTTGTGTTTTGCAGTCCAGATGTAGCTTCCAGTCCAGCTTTATGTCCAGGATCACTCCTAGGTATTTTACGCTTTTTGCGTAAATAATCTCTCTGTCGAATATTCTCATTTGTCTGAGACCCTCCAGCTTCCTTTTGTTTGAGAAGAGTAGAGCAGAGGTCTTGTCAGCGTTAACTGACAAGTTCCTGTCCCTGCACCACCTTTCCACCACTCGCAAGGCCTGCTGCTGGAGATCGCAGAGAGTACTGAGGAATTTGCCTCTGCACAGTATCACTATGTCATCCGCATAGGCAACTGTGAAGTGGCCCCTCCGGTCCAGTAACCTAATGAGGCCATCAACCACCATGCACCACAGGAGAGGAGACAGAATGCCACCTTGCGGACAACCCCTACCTGCCCTCCTGACCGCTGTGTGGGAACCTACCTCAGTGGATACAATACGGCTTTGCAGCATGTTAATAATCCACCTGGTTACGGTTTGGTTTACACCATGCTCCTGCAAGGCGCAGGCCATTGCAGAGAAGCTGGTGTTGTCAAACGCTCCCTCGATGTCCAAAAAGACACCAAGGGCCGCTTCTTTATCTTGAAAAGCCCTTTCGATGTAAGAGATAGCATGATGGAGGGCCGAGTCAGTGGATTTCCCTCTCTGATAGGCGTGCTGCGCAACGTGCAGCGGGAATGCCTTCAGATTGTTCGATCTAATGAACGTGTCTACCATCTTCTCCAGCGATTTCAACAGAAAACTAGTGAGTGAAATCGGCCGGAAGGATTTGGCAGCCTTGTAGTTGCACCTCCCTGGTTTGGGTATGAATATTACCCTGGCAAGGCGCCAGCTGCAAGGAATATACCCCAAAGCCAGGACCGCTCTGAAAATTGTGGTCAGATGATCCTGAATCAAGGAGAATGCCTCCTGCAGCATGACCGGGGAGATGCCATCTCTACCCGGGCTCTTAAAAGGTGAGAAAGAAAAGACCGCCCATTTAAGAAGATCCCTGTCTATAACAGACCTGGCGACAGCCCAGTCCGAATCATCTGGAATGAGCTGTTCAACCGTTAATTGATCTTCTTGCACCGGTTCACAGCCAGGAAAGTGGGTTTCCAACAGATGAGACGCAACAGAGGCGTCATCATCGATGAAATCGCCACAGGGTAATTGGAGTGAACTCAGCTGGACGGCCCTGTCTTTTTTGAGAATCTTGTGGATTCTCGTAGTGTCTCTCATCCCTTCAAGGTCCGAGCAGAATTTTTTCCAAGAAAGAAGCTTGGCAGATTTCACCTCTTTCTTGTAGGCCCTCTGTTTCTCTCGAAAGAGTTCCCATTCGGGTACAGAGTTGATGTTTTTTGCACGGTTATGTTGCTTTCTTACTCCTTTTCTAAGCAACATAAGCCTGCGATTCCACCAGGGGCATTTGCCCTTAGAGCTGGGGGTGGTAAGGGGGCATGCCACCTCGAAGCTAGAGGTGATTGCCCTCTCTATTACCCCGATCGACAGGTCCAGGTCACTGACGTTATTGATCAGTGGCAGCCATCCCTCCAGTTTCAGACCCAGAGCGGATCTGTAAAGGTCCCAGTTGGTTTTCCTGGGGTTCCTAAAACTGGGAGGAGCTGGACAGTCCGCCGCGATCTTCATCGAGATGGCTCTGTGGGGGAGGTGGACTTGCTGACACTGACTTTTGTAGGACGGGCTGCGTCGCGTAATTGGTAACATAAGGAAGTCCATCGAATTATTTCGTGAAACGCTTACAATTTGGGCAGATGTTTAGTCTGATGTTCAATTTTTTGTCCACTAATAGCCGCAGGGGGTGTTTACGATCGATATCAGTATAGAATAGGGAAAAGGGTGGCGTTCGATTTAAAATATTGTCACCGCCTATTCTCAGCAGATGGTCGAAAATAGTAATTGTGTCGTCCTGTAAAATCATTGAAAGCAATCAAAATTACGTCCCAATAAGAGGCAGAGATGAGGGACAACCGTATTAACCCGTATGAAATTGATTACCTTTCATTATCAAATTACTGAAGGGGAAGTTCAAAAAGTGCATTCAAAATAACGAAAACTATGGAAAAACCAAACAGATAGGCGTAAATGCATATAAATGACTCCTGTTCGCTTTTATGTTATGCGCGACGCCCCGCATGCAGATTTATTGCATGGAGCGCTGCAACGTGTGGTGTGCCTGTCTATAGCACGGGGAGCATGGCCATCATCTACACTGCAGCCCGTTTTTGTTATACTTCCGTCTCAATATTGATAGCCTTGCGGCATTGGGGAATAATTAAAAAATACATTCGGACATGGAACAAGACAAACAGACCAGAACAAAAATTGCTTGGAAACAAAAGCAAAAAAAAAACGAAAAATATAACAACAGCACCAGCAGCAACAAAACAACAAAATATTAAAGCAAAAGAACAATCCCCAAACTTAATAAAACTCGGAATAAACAAAAATTGAAATTTATGGCCAAAGAAAAAATAGCGCTACTTCTGCATCGAATTGCTTGCTGTGTGCGTCCATTATTTTACCGGATGGGTTTTAACGGCGCACAGCAAAACAGGGAAAAAATACGATTCCCCGCCAAAATTCCCATATCAAAAGTCAAGAGGACTCTATTTTCGTGTGATTTTCACGGCTCGCCGGAATTCAGCTGGGATTGAAACTAGTTCCCAGCCGGCTCTATTTCCTTGTAATCTACCTGCGATATTAACACTCGCGCAATTTACAGCGTTTGCTGTTTCAATTAAAAGAGAATATCTGCCGTTAGCTAGTTTATCTGGTTCTGCGTAGAAGTACAATTTTTATTCGAATATATTAGATAGGTTTTAGATTAAACTTTCACTTAGTATTTCAAAACAATTTGTTCAAATTTAAATAATGAAATGTTTGCGACTACACCAAGTTGTGTAGGGTAGACTGGGTACGGTTGCGACAATTTTCATTTGATCGACCATAATTTTGTTAGTATGCCAGTTAGCCGGTAGAAAAGTGTTGTTTATAGTAAAATATACATTTGTCTACGTATACATACTAAAATGTGTCACTAAGCAAAATGGATTAACTTAAGGAGAAAATTTAAAAAAAAGAAAAAAATTTCACAACCGACCACACCCTGGGGGCGGTTGTGGCAGTGCTTGGGGTCGGTAGTGACAAGGTTCAAAATTACACCAAAATGATCTAAAATCACTTTTATTGTAAGTCATATATAACATAATAATATAATCTTCTTCTGGAAACGTAACAAAAGAAATAAAATCTGGGAACACTTCAATAGCTTGTAACTAATAAGGCACTGTAGCATCTACTTATGATTATCATTTTATTATTATTCAATATATTTCACGGGTATGCACCCTTTATCAAAATATGTACAAAATAAGTTAAGTTGATAAATAGTATCACAGTAATTTCGTCTATAGCATAAACATAATCGTAATGGAAATTGAGCGTAATTGTAACATTGTAAAGTTAAGAAAATAGAAATATAGCAAAACAAAGTAAATCGCCGTCAGAACATATGCTATGAATGAATTTTTTGAAAAGAAAGAAAGATTTGTTGAAAACGTCCCTGGAAGACAAGGTGTCATTTGCAGTCTTTAAGATGCGGTGGATGGTGCTGCCTTGTCCGAAGTCAGATCTGCAAAACGGTGCACTGAACAGTAGCGGTCGTCTCGTAACCCGCGCAGGATCATTGAACTGGAACAACTTAAAAATCTCAATACAGGAGATAGAGCCATTGATAACAGCATGTAAGAAGAGGAGATCAGAAATTTTGCGCCTCGTCTCTAAAGGTTCCAGGCCGGACACGGAGATGGCATCGGAGTAGTTATGGTCCAGCAGAGATATTGGTTGACCCGCTTTAAACATGAACGACCTCAGGAACTTATGTTGCACTGCCTCGATGGATTTGGTGTTTGCAGCAGTGTAGGGATACCATGCCACAGATGCGAGATGCGTATTCAAGATGGGGCCTAACCAGGCTCACGTAAAGAGACCTGAGAGGGGTAGGATTCTTGAAGGACTTGCTGTTTCGGATGATGAAGCCTAGAGTTCTGGAGCCCTTGGCGATCAGCTCATTCACATGGAGATTGAAAGAGCCGTTGCTGAGGTAATGAACTCCGAGATCAACCATATCATTGGAGTTCGATATGGGGGCGCCGTCAATCGTGTAGTTAAAGTGCAGGACGTCGCGTTTCCGGGAGAAGCGTACCACTTTGCACTTAGACACGTTCAGTTGGAGGTGGTTGCTGCGGCACCACGGACAGATGTTCGAGATCGTCTTGGAGGGCGTGGGCATCATCGAGGCCATCAACCGTGTGGTACATCTTGGCATCGTCAGCGTACATCAGGGTCTTCCCAAACAGGATGTAGCGTGGGAGGACATTAATCACTAGTTTAAATAGGATTGGACCAAGATGTGATCCCTGTGGTGCACCTGATGGAGCATGGTATAGCGTACCAGACTGGCCATCTAGGTCAACAGTGTAGGTCCGGCTTTGCAGATAGGAGGTCAGCCAGTCTAGAAAAGCACCGCGAAATCCCACGGCCTCCATCTTCCGGAGAATGATGACATGATTCACACGGTCAAACGCTTTAGCGAAGTCCGTGTAGATCACGTCAATCTGGTGCCTGTCCTCCAGGTTGTCGTAGAGGTATGAGTTCAACAAGGCCAGGTTCGTCGTTGTTGATCTGCCAGATCGGAAACCGTGCTGTTCCTCGCAAAGGATGGGATTGGAGCATTGCGGCAATCAGCTTTTCAAACAGTTTAGGGATGGAGTTGATCAGGGCTATCGGCCGATAGTTCCTGACGTTCGTTCTGTCACCTGACTTGAGGATTGGACGCACCAAAATATTATAACAGTCTCCATATTAAAATCAGTCAAAAAATTTAACTAAACATTTCTAATTATACATTACGGTAACTGTGTCAAAACAAAAACAAATATTAGTAAATGTTATATCAAAACAGTAAACCAACCGTACCCAACCTTCACAAAAAACCAATCGCCATGACAATACACAATAATCTACATGCAAAGTAATCACTGCTATTTAACTATTAATGTTTAACTTATAACACGGAAAAACACTCTTTGCTCTATCTGTACAAATAAAACAACAACTATTAAAAGAAATCAAATAAAAATACTTACATTTAACAGTTAAAAAGTCATGTAGGCCTCTGCTAGCGTTAATGTCGCGCGATAGCTGACGCAATACTGTGAAACACGTGCAGACGGGCACGCCGCTCCTATCTCCCCTTGCATCCTCCGCGGTATTCCTTAAAGTCTCGCTAATATGATGACTGTCACAACCGTACCCTGGCACAACCGTACCCAGTCTATCGTAGGTCGTTTTTAACACGATTAGACAGTTTCGAAAATTCGTATTTTGGATTATTTTAGATGACCTACCTAATTAAAAAATAACGATTTGAGAAAATTACGCATACAAACTTATTGTGTCAATTCTAAAACTCATCTACATAGTCTGTGTCTACATAGATCTGAAAAACAATTATGTATAAAAATTATCGAATTACGTAATTTTCAAGATCAAATTTTTCAACACAGTTTTTAAAAAAGTATTGAATTCTGTAATGTCCAGTTGAATGTTTCCAAGTTATATTTTATTGATTCGAACATTTGTGAAGTAACTTATGTAAACTAAAACTTTTTTTAATGGTTGTTTTTAATTTTCAAATGATTTATAATATATTGCCCTTGAAATTTTAAAAAAAGGGCTATAACTTTGTAATGAAAAATAGGATTGATATACTTTATACCTCGATAGTTAGAACTAATTAGAACCTTAATAAAAACTTCCTTTTAACATGAAAAAATGTAAAACTTTGTCATAAAATCGATTATTTTAACCAAACCCAAAGAAAAATATTTTTAACTTGAATGCATAGTAATTGTCAATTATGGACCTATATTTTTTATTTCATAGAGATAAATGTTTGGTCAAAATATATAAAAAGTGATGATGACTTCTTATTTGGATTTCACACAGAAAGGCAAGGATACGCCATCAATAGGATTCGTTTTCGTCGTGGAGGCCGGAAACGTCCAGTTCCAAAGGGTTGCACCTACGGCAACTTAAGCCATAACTCAATTTGCAATCTATTGCCGAGCAACGTGTTGGTCGTGGACTGGGAGGATTACGTGTGCCGAACTCATACTGGGTTGCACAGGATGCTTCTTACAAGTACGAGTAATAAGAAGTCATATTGGTTGATCCCCATCATGAGATAATGGAGACCAAACTTTTTAATTTCGCTTTTTTTACACAACTTGGTGAATATAATTTATGAGTCTATTTGAATAAAATTAGAAATTAGCTCGAAATTTTAATTTAAGAAAATTAGCATTTTACCAGTTTTATAACAAATTTTTTTTTGGACGAACATGTCAGAAGTAGTTTACCATTAGCAAGTCTCTAGTAAACGGAAAAGATTTTTAAATAGTGTCAGTTAGATTGAGCAAATCTTTGTTTACACTAGATAATATTCGACCCACCCGATCTTAATTTCGCAGGCTTAAAAAAACCATAGTTTTAAAAAACTAAAAAAACACGCTTTTGTAGTAATGTGAACTAAAAAGATTTTGCTCAACAGCGATTGAAAGTCCCCCAACTCGATATAATTTAATTTTTTGAAACAAGCTTAAAATGAGAATAAGCTGATTAACAAACAAAAAAAAATATTTAATGTGAACAAGCGCCTGATAAAAATTGTCACTAGCTATTTGTAAAAGTGTAGTTATCATAAAAATGTAGATTGCTGTTGAACCAAATCTTTATATTTAAAAATTTTCTATTACCTTTTAGTTCACATTGCTACAAAAGCCTTTATTTTAGTTTCCAATGGCACGGTCGTCATGTGATAAGTCTGCCCATCATGTGGTGATTGCAGCTTATCGGCAGGGTTGCCTTGAGGAATGCCAGACTTCTTCCCGTGGTGGTGTAGTCATCTAACTGTAAGATGGAGTGGAGCAAACGGCTATTGCTAGCTTTGTAATTCCAGGGAGGTGAGCCAGCTAAAACTAGATAGCTGTGAGACTCAGTTGACGGATTGACTGGGCAGCTTACACGAAACTAAAATTTATTAATTCTTCCAACCTATTTATACAATTCTAAACTTACCTCTACATTAGCACAAATCAATAATCAAAATCAATACACTGCAATACTTCCTTACCACGAAGACCTAACAATCCCTTAGTCAGCTATTCCGCCCCGTGGATCACAGGTGATTCGCCTCAGAGAGGGCCGCTTACCGGTCCCACCTATCGGGAATTCCTTATATTGCACTTTTGCCTTAACTGACTGGGACGGTGCACTTAGTAATTAGCGTAGGGTGTACTGAACTCTGTGGGGCACTGTGCAATTCATAAAAGAAGCAGCCTGCTCGTTTATTTACTAAACTTTTGTTTTTTTGTCTTGCTAAGGCTCTTTACTTGGTAACGAAAACATTAACTTGGGCTCGCGTTCTTTGCATTACGTATTCTTCGTTACCAAGGCCCTTCTCTTATATTTGTTATTTGAATGCGTGCACTCCAATTTATGGTGGGGACATCACACTACAAAAGCGTGTTTTTTAGTGTTTTTAACCGTAATATTTTTTTCCAATTTTTAGTCTTAAAAAAAACTCCAGTGTAAAAGTCAAGACTAATATTTGCAAATTTTGATGGCAGATTCGATTTCAGCGCCCTCCGAAACCTCCTAGTGCGGATTTTCATAGAAATTCCTTCAAGTTTACCTTTTTTGGTAGCCATATTGGATCCACCGTTTTGAATTTGGAAATTTTGATGGTGAAATCAGCGACCCCGAAAACCTTTTAATGCAGATTTTTAGGGCATTCCCTTGAAGTTTAACTTTTCCGACAGCCATATTGGATCGGCCACGTTGAATTTGTAAATTTTATAAAATTAATTTATTGTCATCAATTCTTAATACGTGTACAAAATTTCAAATTGTTCAGACGTCTGGAAGTGGGTGAAAATTAATTTTAAATATTCCGTTACATACACACATACAGGTCAAGCTGAATACAAGCATTTAAAAAAGCAATAATCTCTAATTAATCTCCGTAAAAAAACACCTTAATGGTTTATATGTATAGCAATGACGCAACAAAGTCGAACTCAGAAATTTGATTAAAAATGTTTACGTTGTTTTTGTAAACGTCAGAAAAGTTATGCTGTTTAAGTGTTTTTGTATCTTTTTTTAGTAACAGATTAAGCATTATGTAGGTCCTTGCGAAGTTAGATCATGTTGCCTGTACTTTTTGATCAATCAATGACGTTATGATACGCTTTCTAAATTTATTTCCGATTAATCCTTTAGAAATTGGGGTGAGTAGAGCAATTTTCGCAGTTTTATTTATTTTCTAGAACGAATTTAACCAAATAATTTAAAAAATATATATGATTGTTATCTTTGGGCCAGTAACTTTTATTAGAGACCCCACTCGATGAGATGTATTTATTTTATCATTTTTTCATAACCTGTTTGACGCCCCGCACCCATTATTATCTATATGATTTTCCAAATTATTTATCCACTAGTTTGCCCGGACCCGGCGTTTCCCGGGATACTATTAAACTTGTATTCCTTAATTTTACAACGCCTCCCTACTGCACCACCGCCTCTCCTATGTGACTCAGTGTTTTCCTATTTGCGTTTTGCACATGTTTTAGATATTTTCCAACAGTATTATTAAATTTAGTTTTCGTCATTTTACACCACCTCCTTATTGCACCCCCTCTCTTATATCACCCAGCGGGGTGGGGGTGGTCTCATATTTGGAAATTTGAATAACAGAATCGAAATCAGTGATCCCGAAAATTCCCTAGTGCGGATTCTCAGGGAAATCCCTTGAAGTTTAACTTTTAGGTCGCCATATTGGATCCGACATCTTGAATTCCAAAATTTTGTATGCAAGCTCGAGATCTGCGACCCCAAAAACCTCCAATCGCCTTTTTCATAAAGATTCCTTGAAGTTGGAAAAGCCTTTGTGGCTGGAAACTTGTGACAGACGGCCACCGGAGTGAGCCCATAAGTGTTCCGTTTTTCCAATGTTGGTATACGACAGAAAAACCAAATCTGTTATAACTTCCAATGCAGGTCGACACATAAAAAATATCTTCAATGGCTGATGTCACTACAATAAGAAAAGTAGGAGCCCTTTCAATAAATTCTATGCAATAAATCGGAGATGGGTCGTCCAATATGTTTTCCTGCTTAATCCCCTTTGTTATTCTTCTCTATCTCGCATCACGCACGCAAGACCCTTAATCCAAAATCTAAGCGATGGTTGTGACTAAATTAAATTCGACTCACCGCTCACTTGTCGCCCCAATAACTGAAGCCGAAATGATACCCTCATCGGCCTCATCCGCCAGAATCCCTCAATCGAATCAGCCGACCAAGACCTAATCGACGACTCTGATTAACCCCCTACCAGGACCGAAAGCGATTGCTAAGGGAACACAAAAATTATTCTTTGCATTGTTCCGGGCGACAGCGAAAGGGTGACACCATCGCTGCGTCCCGACGGACGCTACGTCATTCTAATAAGCCTTTTCGCTGGAGAACAAACGAATGATTGCGAAAAATAGGATGGTGGATGGTGCCAGCGCAGTTAACTTTCACCCCCCGTGCGGTGACATATTTATTACCAGCCCTGCACCACCAGCCGCACTTACACAATAATTTTTCTCGCGGGAAGCAATTTCAAACTGCGACATGCACTAGCGCTCCCGGAAATTTATTGCCACGGAACCCCTTTCATGTTGCTCCACTGATACCGGCTTTTTGCCCGCATTCTTATCATTTTCATGAACTTTGGCAGCTCGGTTTTAGCTGCTACCGGCCCAAAGTCGAAAAATGACTTCACCGTCTACAATAGGTGCTTTTTATGAGTAGACCTGCTGACGATTCCGTCTAATGGATCGCCCCGCACCCCCGCACGTAATATGCATTACTCTCCGGCTTCTTGCCACCGAAGAACACAGGTTCTGGCGCATGCAGGAAAAACACCTCCTAAACGGGCGCTCGAAAAAGGTTTAATTAATTTTTTCATGTGGAGATGAACTCCGGCATCTACTCCGGCTCCTGTGAGAGAATCTACTGAGTATCGACGGAAGTTTCAATAAATTTAAGCAACTCCCCGGGAGGTTTTCTCTGCGAGCCAGGGGCTCCAACAATTTTACGGGAACATATCCGGGCCAAATTAGATCATGAATAATACCGCGATAGCAATTGAGGCCATTTTCCTTCACCGGCACGTTAAACAATACCATTACCAAGCACCTGACCGATGGAGGTCACCTTGAAGCGAACTTATCCGGGGCAAACTTACAGCAGGGAATTTCCTAGGTCAAGCGAAACAGTATTTGGTCAAACAGTGGCCCAAATAAGACGGGCGAGGGGTTGAGAGGAACCAGATACCCTCACAAGAAGGACAATTATCCAATAAAATCTTAAGAATCGTAGCTCCTGGTCCCGAACACATCAAAGAGGAGGTTAATGGGCCAACCATTCTGCCAGCCATGATGGCCCTTTGGTAATTTTCAAAGCATGTTGTAGCAGGCCGGAATGATTCTAATGAAAGCGGCAATGGATGCGAATATACATCGCCCCCAGAGACTCCGTAGACATTGAGCTGAGCAAATTTAAGGGAGAAACGGGTATTCTGGGATACCCGGAGATACATTACCAGTAACGAAAACTTCATGCCTCCCATTATATGCGTGTTTACCTTCAATTTGCCTTGCCCTCACCCACAGATGCTCCCAATAAATGTTTGATTGAAATTAAAGTGGATTAAGGGATATTTATTTGACCTCATTCGATACAGCGGTCCACTGGTGGAGGCGGATGGCCAAACGCCGGCCGCCCGAAGGCGCATTAATTTCATCTTATTTATTTAAGTGTTCTCGAAACACCTTAAGCATTCCTAAGTCAGGTGAATTAATCAAAAGTAAAATAGGCCCCAGCTTTCGAGCGTTCCTGTTTGACGTAGCTCCAATTTACCTGGAATTGGCAGTTGGTTGATTGAATATTTCACCAGTTTATTTGAGACCAGCAGCGAATTAAAACTTCTAATGAAAGTTAGCCCGTCACCGATTAGGACTCCGAACGGAGGCCCCCACCAAAAACTGACTCTGGCAGATACAAGCCCCTTCGATTAACCAATTAAAATTTAAACAAGCAAGGACTCCATTTAAGTGTTTTGCATCTCGTTAGTCGCTCCAACTGACTGCCCTTCAATGACAGAAAATCCGGTAGAAGAGCTTTAGATTGGTTGGCTGTTTGTCCAACCATCCCAATCCCAATCAATCTTATCCCGTCCCTTCGAAACTCTATACACCTTTTGCATGCTCGGATCCAAAATGTTTGAGCGAATGGTACAAGGAGAGTGGGGGGCTTGTATTAATGCATACACACCCTCTGAATATACGAGTAGTGTGAGAGCTCAAGTATTTAAGCTTTTTGTTAACGAGTTACCCTTTTAACGAGCAACATGGCATTTAGAGTATTTATGTACCTACAAAGGTTTCGGGGTGGTTTGCCCTAAAAGTAAAAAAAATTTCGTCAGAAATCATCCCTCGGACCCTATTAGTACTTGTAGAATTGATGGGCCATGCTAAGGTTATGTGGATACGGCAAATCTTGTAATTTTAATCTTTTCGGATGTTATTTACGCTGCAGGAAATGGGAAAGAAGTTCTTGCTAACATTTCTAAATCTATTAAATGTCAATAGCTGTTGTGTCCAGTGTCGACAGTCTGGAGTAGAACAAAATCTCACTTAAAGAGAATTACCCGTGTGTTGAACCGTCTTATACATGCCGTTCGACACTATGACAGTCCGACCTATCAATCGTGATAAAACGTCGCGTCGTATGCGTCGGCGGTCGAGGGCCCAATGCAGTCTTACGAATGCCTCCAACACTGTTCCATCCATACAGGTCGATATTCACCCAGTACCGCCTCCTGCAAGTGGCTCTGTAGATTCTGGTACCTCAGAGGTTATGCCATCAACGGACAATATTGTCATACGACCTGCGCTGCGCCCACATACTATTTTTGTTTCGGAATCCATCTTGCCGTAAAATTAACACCGCTCGTAATCGAGATGATGGCCCATCGACTTCTTCTTTCAAAATGTTTGCACCTGACAATCTGTTCGATGACATTCCTTCTCTTGACATTTGGCCATTCTGGCTTCTATCGTTAGGGAGTTCATCCGTTGTCATTAAAAATCTTAGTACCGGCATATCCAATTATCACGGAAATGTAACTAGGCTGCGCTCTAAGACGACACACCTCTTCTTGAGTACGACTAGTTCTGACTTTGACGTGGTCTGCTTGACTGAAACTTGGTTCTGCGGAGGGATTGCCGATGACGAAGTCTTTTACTCCGACTTTCAAGTCTTTCGATACAACCGTCATGTTGGCTTAAATGCTCCTGTTCGCGGAGGAGTTCTGTGTGCTGTTCACAGGCGCGTTCCATGTGAATATATAAAAATGAATTGCTGTGCGTTAGTCTCGCTAAAACTCAAAAACGGCTTGACCAATTTGAATAATTTTTATATTGTTTTGTTCGCTATAACACAGGGGAGGTTTAAAAAAAAGAAAATTCGGGAAACCCCAAAGGAAAAGCCGGAAAATCGAAAGAATCCAAATTTCCGTTTTGTATAGGAAGCGAATTTTCCAACTTCAACGAATCTTTATGAAAAAGGCAATTGGAGATTTTCAGGGTCGCAGATCTCGAGCTTGCATTCAAAATTTTGGAATTCAAGATGTCGGATCCTTTATGGCGACCGAAAAAGTTATACTTCAAGGGATTTCCCTGAAAATCCGCACTAGGGAATTTTCGGGATCACTGATTTCGAATCTGCTATCCAAATTTCCAAATATGAGACCACCCTCACCCCGCTGGGAGATATAGGAGAGGGGGTGCAATAAGGAGGTGATGTAAAATGAAGAAAACTAAATTTAATAATACTGTTGGAAAATATTTAAAACATGTGCAAAACGCAAATAGGAAAACGCTGGGTCACATAGGAGAGGCGGTGGTGCAGTAGGGAGGCGTTGTAAAATTAAGGAATACAAATTTAATAGTATCCCGGGAAACGTCGGGTCTGGGCAAGCTAGTTAGTGGACCCAATGCGTCAGGATGATTGAGAGCTGCTGTGTGTTGTACTGCTCTTACCTCATAAAAATATCAACGTTGTAACAGCTTATATTCCTCCATCGTATTTGGACACACTTTCGAGTCGGATTACGCCTCCCAATGATCTTTTCATGGTTGCAGATTTTAGCTTGCCTTCACTGGGCTGGAAATGTTTCGAGGAAGATTTTTTACTTCCATCAACTCCGACATCTCCTCAATTCGTATCCGCATTTCTTGACGGACTGTCTTCTGCTGGCCTGAGGAAGTGCAATTCTGTGGCGAATGACTATGGCCGCTTTCTGGATCTTGCCTTTCCTTCTGATCCTACGGGAACTACTGTTAAGCGGTGCACTTCATATCTGTTACCTGAGTCTGGTCATCATCCGGCATTACTGTTAGTCTTTTCTTTTGATCCTGTGTCAGACGCTACTACTTTGTCATCTAACTATAGCCTGTGACTAGAGTGGCGTCCTTGAGGAGCGCCACATCGTGAAATCGTTTTACAAAATAATTTCTCAGTGCTTTACTCCATGTATCCCGGTTAAAAGATCGAATTATCTAAATGATTACATTATTATATGATGGATGAATGAAATTCTGAGACATTTTAAAAATCTGAGGACCAAGTCTTGGAAGAAGTTTTGCATCTCCCGGAGTAATGATAATTACCTCGCTTACTCTGATCTGAAGGATCAACTTATTACCACTGTCAATTCGTCGTGTCATACCTATATTCATAACGTCAAATCATCGGTACGCGAAAGTCTTAGACGGTTCTGGAGATTTGTTAATGTTAAACGTAAGCAGGACGGTTACCAATCTTCGCTTTTCTTGGACTCTGTCCATAGCAGTAATCCATACAAGATATCCAATCTGTTTGCTGATCTTTTTAGCACGGGCGGCGTTCTGTGATTCTAGCTGTGATATTAGTCTTGAGGATTTTAAGCAATTGACGTAGCTTCCGCCGACTTCTCTATTTATAAGGGATCACATTTTTGACGAATGATTTATAGACACATCTCTGAATTAGTTGACAATTTTTCGTGTGGTCTTGACGGCCTGCCCCCGATATTTGTGAAAAGATGTCATTCCGTAATTGTTCCTGTTTTGTGTTATTTATTTAATTTACCTCTTTGTAGTGGTATTTTTCAAGTCCATCGAAGGTTTCTGTGTTTGTTCCCTTGCATTAAAAGGGCAATAAGTGCGACATTTCTAACTACAGGCCCATTGACAATTTAAGCTGCATTGCTAAACTCTTTGAGGTGTTTATCTGCGATTCACTTTACTTTCACTGTAGACCTTTTCTTATGCCCTGAAAGGTAAATCAACCACATATAATCTTTTAGAATTATCTAATTTTTGCATTCCAGCTATTGAATCTGGCTAGCAAGTTGATTGTATTTTCACAGACTTTAGCTAGGCGTTAGACAGGATTAATCACAGAATCCTTGGTTACCTTGTTACCTGTTTTTTCGACTGCACTTCATCCTATTTGACTGGCCGCACTCAACGTGTCCGTTCGTGGCGTGCTTTCTGACTCTATCAAAAATATGTCGGGTGTACCACAGAGCAGTCACCTTGGACCATTACTGTTCATTATTTATACTAATGATGTATCACTGATTCCTGACTCTTATTCTGATGGTTTAAATACTTGAATGCCTTCCAAAACTGGTGCTCCATCAACTACCTTCCACTACATGCGAATAAGTATACCTGCATGTCTTTTTTACGCAAAAACCACCCAGTGCACTTTAGATACTCGATCGACGTCCATTCTGTTTATTTATTTATTTACTCATCAACTGTTACAAGCCATCTGACGTTACAAAGATAGATATTATGCTAAGCAATATAAAATGAAATATAATATTAAGAAAAGTTGTATAATCGTTTTTTTAGTTCAATTTTATAACAATGAAAATTCATAATTGAGAAACAGGCATGACATTAGCCGACAAAAGTTCAAAATAACCGTAACTGGTTCTGTGATTATCTGCATAAAAAAAAAATGTTGTCCTCTAGTCACTCGAGGGAGTGAATTAACATTTAAAAGTTTTAAAAGATTAGGAGAGTCTACGGCGCCAGTAGATGCGATTTATGTTCGTATTATAATGAGGCCTCCACACTACGTAAAACAGAATAATCGAAGCCCTGAAACTCTCAAAAAAAATTCACTATTTTTTTTTATTAAAATTTGATACTGTGGGGAATTTCTCTTTAAAAATCCACTCAAATTCAATACCAGGGGATGACTTCAATTTCAGCCTGCAGCGTAACTATTGGGGACAGCCCAATGTCGTTATATGTAAATTTACCTAATTTTAGTCCCAAAAGACTACACAGTGTAACTGTATTATCCGCACACTAAGCGACAATGTAACCCTACGATTTATACGCCTGACCCTCTCAGTAAGTTGAACATCAAGTGACCCTGAGTGCCTCACAAGATTTCTAATAAATTCTTAATATTTGCGTAAACAAAGGGTGGCGCTGAGCAAGGAAAAGTGCGGAAAGAATTTTTCATATTTACAAATTGTAAATTTTCCTCCTTCATTCTTAATACATCTCTCCATGACCCCGGCGAATAGGGCCCTTTGTTGCTTTCTTCCTTTTTAATTTGATATTCACGCTGCCAAGATTAAAAGAAAAGTCCCAACATAAATTTGTGAGAAGCGGAAAAATTAAGAAAAGATGGAAAATAAGAGCGGCTAACGGGCCGAGCAGGGGGGCCAACTTTTGTAGCATCTGGGGTGCTTAAAGTAAATCAAAATTGTTTATTTCTCTTAACCAACCCTTTCTGCCGAGGAGCACTTCTGCCGCCTTGACGCGAAAACAATGGGCGAAAGCGGTCAAAAGTGCTAAAATGAAGTGGGGTCTTTGAAGTTTTCAAAATCAGCAGCTTTGTACTCCGGCCGCCTGGGGGTGGGGGCGGAATCTCGCTGGAAGCAGTCGCTGCATTAAGGAAAAGTTGCTCTTTTCGGCAAACGCCTGCACTACATCTCGCCCAGCGACATTCACGCCCCTTTACCGAAGAAAGGACGCCATGGACCATTTAGCGCGAGAAATCAGTGTTGTGCCAGATAACATCCAGCAGCAGCCGGGGCCTGGTGGAGCGATCCACCATTGATTCCGGATCCCGGCTGAAATATGTTCGGGAAAGATAAAGTGCATTAGTATTCAAGTGTAAACGCATGGAATTTTTCATTTAGCCTCGTGCCCTTTCACTGCGACTGCATATTTCGCCGCTTCGTTGTGCTGTCGGTGGCGGGCAGTTTCAAAGGCGCCCGGGTCGATTCAGTAATCAAACCCGAAAACTTTTTTTGCAACTCAACTTTTCCGCTGATACAAAAACGAATAGCGGTAAAAAGGAGGAAAAGAGCGAGCGGATTCTGTCGTATGTGAGTCGCGAACTCATGAATTTTTCGCCTTTTGTAAGGGTGCAGCAAGTGCACTCAGCCGGGTGAATTATTTGTTGCATTGTAGAATGATGGACCCTTTTTGCCAAAGATAAGGGCGCCATTGACCCGGTCGCTGTGTGCAGGATGGAGGCTGTGCAGCGCCGCGCCACGACGGGATACCACCCGGATACCGATGTAAACAGAGAAAGAGTTTTGTACAACACTATGCAAATGATATATGCACATATATGCGCCGCTCGAACAATATTCCACTGTCGGCGGGTTTTAAATTCATACCCAGCATGACCCGGCGCTGCTTTTGTGTTGTTATCCACGTGGGGGTAGATCAGCGACTAAGTGCTAGAAGAGCCTGCCTGACTAGCTAGCTGCATGGGGCGAAACTAAGGAAGGATTTCAGGCGAACAACGAACGGGCGGAATCAAATGTTTCTGAAATTTTTATTGAGGTTTGTGTGTGAAAAATTGTTTTTCCCTGCCGTTGCTTTTCCACCCTGTTCGACCTCTTTCGTCTCACCCCCAGTATTAGTCGCGTCGTCGTCGGTTTTTGAAAATTGGTTTTTCAGGTGACTGCGCCAATAGAAAAATTGTTCATGAAAATTTTCTCTATTTATGCCTGCCTCATCCGTTGAATTTTATTGCACAAACAAATCACAAAAATGAATTTTCACGACCGACTGACTGCAAAGAATTCACGCTTTTAAAGCTCCATTCACATTGCTCAACCAGCTGATAATAGGAAAAATATCATCAGCCAGGCGAGAGTGGGTGCTGCGTCCCCTGGTTGAGTTGTTTTGCATTATCACACCGATAGGGAAACATAGGATGAAATGATTTAATTCGGTTGTAAAATGAAAGAGACGAGAATGGACGGGGGCATTCTTATGCCAACTAATATTTTCGATAAATAAGTGGAAATGGTGTGGAATTATAATAAAGCAAAGGAGCAAAGCTTAGACTTTTGCCTAAATCTTTAAATTATTTTCGATAAGCCTTAGGAGGAGTGAAATGCGAAAAATTCACACAACAAAATTTAACCAAGTTTTCGTGTTTTAACACGTCGTAAAATTTGAATTGAAAAAATAGTTGGACATTTTAATCCAACATGGAGTTGTAGGTTTAAATCGATTTTTAGGTTTCCTAAGGTAAATTATTAGGAACAGAATCGGCGCAAGGCGTGGGCGAAGTGGGCCGCCGCCCACGGCCTCGCGCACCTAAGAGCCTCGCGTCTCATAGGATCATGTACATAGCTTTGATTCATGTTACAAAAACTAAGCTTGGACCATTATATTAAAAGGAGGGATACCTATTTGAAAACAATGTGACTAAGTGCTTGATATAACTAGTATGTACTTCGAAACATTGTTAATATTCATTTTAGCAAAAACGTCCGACTCCAATGTATCCACGCTGTTCCGATCCCACGTTTCCACACCGTTCTGTTGTGAGGAAATTCACTTCGTGAGTATGTAAACAACGTTCAGAATTAAAAGAAAGAGACAGTTAAGACTATTTGAATTATTTTGTAAACCTTATTAATTATATGAGGAATATAAAAAATAAATAAAAGGAGGCAAAGAAGCTAGAGGAGAGTTTTTCCAAGTTGCTCCCATAATTTTTCTTTAAAAGGATTGTCCAAGTAATTTTTCTTCCTTTGTAGTATAATTCAGCATCTCTTTTAACATCCTCAAAATTAAAGTAGATACTCATGATTTTATCTATTTATTAATTCAATGTCAAAGGGTTTATTAAAAGACTATATATTATATTACACAGTCTTTGATGGAATGTCTCCTGTAATAATAAACAATAATAAAAGCAACAAAAATAAAGTTTGAATTATAATATATATAATACTTACACTGAGAGAAAGGAATGCTGTATTAACAACAGTTTAATACCGTCAATTGAATTTGTTCGTCAATTAAAAGGAAAACTTTCAAACTGGGAGAATATCTGTCAAAACAATAAATTTTGCTCTTAAACGAACAAATTTCGGCTTTTGTTTTAACTAACATAGCTAAAGAGACTGTTAAATCAAGATAAGTGGTTACAACATTTAACAATTAAATGCTAACAAATATTGTTCAAATAATTAGATCAACCGTTGTCTTTGAATCAATAAACTTTATTCAACATTTGCATTTAAAAGTTCAGCCTGTGTTATGCTGTTGGCTAAACAGTTGCCCCCTCAATAATAATAATAGCCCAGTGGTAAGTGCGCTGGACTATCACCTCGAGGTTTCCAATTCGAATCTAGTTCGAACCCATATTGAGGTGCACCTTTCCTGATTGTGTCAGATGGTAGTTAGGATGGGGTCGGAATGGTCTTCTAATTGTTTGAGAGATAGTAATTTCACTTCTTCTTAGCCCTTTTTTCCCATCTGAGCTACTATGCGTAAAAAAAGGAAAATGCTTTTTCTTAATTTTGGAAATTATTGAAATACCTTCGCGTTTCGAGTTTTGATACTTGGGACTACGCAATTAGTCAAGTCAACGACCTCACTTGTCAGATATCTTAGTTTTTTCAAACAGTCAAAAATAGTTTAAACAGTAAATATTATATATGAACAGACAAAGCCCAAAACCCCTTAAGAATACACCTAAAATTAGGTCACGCTCCAACCGTTCACGTTAAATTTCTATACTGCCTTCCACGTAGTTGGCATATTTCGTAAGCACCTATTCTGTCAAATTAACCAAAATGGTGAATACAATTATTAAAATCGTAATTGAGTAATAAGAAAACATTTTGGGTATGTATCTTTTTTTTTAACTGTTGGGACATCAGTACCCAGTAGTGAGTAAAAAATTCAGTTTTAGGGATTCCACCAGACAAAGGGGCCATAATCTTAAAAACAAGGGTGCGAATGGTTTTTCAGCGATATCCCGCTAACCGTTACTCGTACGAAAATTTTCAAGATAGATTTTTTTGTTGAAATTCAAATTCTCTACAATTCTTATTAAATTGTAAATAATGCAAAAATAAAAAAAAACAAGTTAGAAACAGTTCAGGGTTTTACAGCATCACAAAGGAGGGGAAGTCATGCGTAAGTCATGTTTTAATATTATTAACATGCAGTATGCAGTATACCATGCGACAATCATGCCAGTTGTAACTGCTTCATTATATTATGTATATGTATTGTAGATTATTTATACAAAGATTGAAATTAATGGCCAAACAATTTTCCTGGTACAAATTTGTATACTTCCTTTTACCCCTTAGGGGTTGAAATTTGCGAAATGCTGAAACACGTGTTCCAATGTAGAGTTAAATTTTCAAGTAAATCTGTTAAAAAAACATATTTTCCATGGCACTGACATGACTGTAACATGTATTTAAGCATCACTGCCGTTCCATTATGATCCTGTAAAACCCTAAAAGTAATGATAAGTGATAAAAATAGACAGGCCAAATCAATTCCAAGAAGATGCTCTAGAAAAAACCTCTAATGCGTTTTCTTTGTAAAATTTAAAATACAAAATTATAGCGTCTCAAAGATTTTTTGATCGAATATTTTCGCCTCTTCCGTCTTCTAACTTTTTTTTATTATTAATTTTACGTGAAGGAGTTATTAAGAAAAATTGTAGAGTTTTTGAATCTCAACAAAAAAAGCTTTCTTGTAAATTTTCGTACGAGTAACGGTTAGCGATATATCGCTGAAAAACCGTTTGTACCCTTAATTTCAAGATGGAAGACAAATGGGGGAGGGGGGGGTGGGGTCCCAGAAACTTAGTTTTATACATACCACTGAGCCGCCAATGGATACCAAGATATTAATCGCTGCTTACCCGACCATTTGACTGGACAGCATGTTCCAGCGACAGCATGTACCATTTAATGATCACATTTAGTACGATACGTTGTGTCAAGAGCATGGAATCGATCTACGATGGGATTTGTGAGGTTAAGCCGCCGGTTCATCACCCACCAAGGGCAGAGGAGGACACTGATTTAATTGACAAGATCTTGAACCGTTGAGTATGACAAATAACTATAAACATATCAAATAACAAATTTTTATTCAATACATTAAATTTTGTGTTTTCTTCCAAGTATGGCAGTTCCCATTGCCGCCACCTACCGGCGTCTATTAAAAGCAGTAACAATATCTTGCAAGACAATACCGTGTATCTAACTCAAGAGAACAATGACAAGGACCACCTACGAAAATGCCACCAAAAATTTTGATTTATACATCAACGGCGAGTTTGTGTCCAGAGATAGAAGACAGGGCGATAAATTGGAATAACTGAAACTAGTACTAACTATTAATTATCGATATTGATTGTAAAGCGTAAAACCCATTTTCGATCCTCAAGCCGGCCTTCGAGGAGTGGCACCGAACACATTTCTCTCAAAAGACCTGTCTAACTGTAAAGCGCTCAAAGTTCCAAATTAGATTATGAATTCCATCTCCTGGGCATGTTTGCATTGATTGAGAGCAAACTTGAATTTCCTAATTTGATTAGAAGATAAGAAAATTTCTAAGGGCGCTTCCTAGAGAGACGGCGAACAAAACTAGGCAGTGTGCTCCTCTATGCCGCACACATATCGCTCATATGCTCCTCATAAAGGCCCATAGGAAGTCTCAATGGACGCTGATGGCTTGATATGGAGCTGAGTAAACTTTCAGCTGAATGCAAGGGGCTGTCTCCAACCCAGACCCGGCGGTAGTATTACTGCACACCGTTCGGAGGACGAAATTAAATGAACTCCTCCCGTCTGATACAAATTTTAACAGGGCTTAGGAGTGGTTCGAAGATTTCGTGCTAGTCTCTCGGGAGCTCTGATGGAACTCGATTAAAGTAGAAAAACTGAAAGATATTCATAACTCAAGAATGGAGCGCGAAACACAGCCCCGTGGACCTCCCCAAGTCGTTGCCCTCCTGATACAGCAGAGGCGTGCTAAAGCGCCTAAGAGGTTGGCGGTGTCAATACAGCACCATCGATCTGCCGACGAAACTCTCCAAGGGAATCGCAAGAATAGTGTGCCTGTCACACACTGGGGCTTGCTCCCATCATTTTTGCCCATAAGGGCATAGGGTACTGGGGGAGAAAGCACCACTGTGTGTGCAAGAATATGTCCCAAGGATATGTGTCATCCTTATGTGCGCCCATAACGTATTCAGTAGCTGGTTTATGCGATGTCAAGCGCCTCCAGTGTAATATCCAAACACGCATAAAACGCCATCCAAATTGACCCGAGGACATACGTTATCATATCCTTCCGGGGGTGACGCAGGGCCCAAACTGTGGCACGAATGGGGACCGAGTGTCGTTGTGACTCTGATAATGTGCAAAATGACTTTCCTAGATAAAATTGACTTCCTGGCATTCCTTAAGACGGTTTTCCGTCTTAAAATCTTCTGAGTATATTTGCATACTTCCCGCCCTCCCACTGTCCCTTCGGGGTAGACCCAGCAGCACCTTTGGGATCTCATTTAGTCGACTAGCTCGCATCGAGCCAATAACTGAGTTCTTACCTGTGGCTTACTATCAACAACACCTTCCCAGGCGCGCAAGTGTGTGTTGAAAAGTTTTCGGTTTCAACTCAATTTATCATATGTCACGGGAGCTGAATAAAATGCACCTTCGAGAAGGTAAACTCTGCCAAATTGTTGCACCGCAGGGACAGGAGGGAATTTTTGTTTTGCGGGATATAAATGAGCGACGCTTTCGGTTGGCGTACCTGGAGTCCTCTAACAGTCTAACACCGGGTAAATCACTATTATCCCTTTGGTCTTATCTGGGAATGAACTGTGTCTTCTCGGGGTATTGTTTGTGGGGTTCAATACGCTGCTGGAGGGTAAGTTATAAGTGGGGATCAATTGCTGATGATTGCTGGTGATTCTCGTCGTCTTCTGGCTCGAAATTTTGTGAGATAAGATTATGTGTTTCTTTATCGTAAATTATATCGGTTAGTAGAGTCCTTTTCTAGTTATCAGCTGTGGAGTGAGACAAGTAAGATTTCAAAAATTCCTGTGGGCTCACTAGTGCAAGGAAGCTTGCTAATCCATTTAACATTGATGTTACCAAGAAGACACTTAAAAATTCCATCTTTGATCATTTTCTATTACTGAATACGTGGCTTTTGTGTTTTTTGTTACTAAAATTAACACATTCACTAAATAAAATATTTGAATACAACAAGTAATTTATACGTACACTTGCTGGCCCGACGTTGTTCTACCCTTTCCGGTAGATGGTGCGATGAGTTTGACAATCGTGAAAAAATCCATGCTTTCTATTCACGGGTAAATATTTTTTTTCGCTTTCTCCAAATGTTTTACTATTTTCATTTTTCATATGTTTTTACATATTATTCAACAGTATTATTTAGTTAATTTTTCTTCATTTTACACCTCCTCCCTTGTTCACTCCCTATCCTATATGTCCCAGCGGGGTGGGGATGGTCTCATATTTGGAAATTTTGACGACAGATTCGAAATCAGCGACCCCAAGACCCTTTAGTGCGGGTTTTCAGGGCAATCCCTTGAAGTTAAACTTTTCGGCTGCCATATTGGATCCGTCATAATGAATTCCAAAATTATCAGTGACCCCAAAAACCTCTGAGTGTCCTTTTTCATACAAATTTCTTGAATTTTCCAGTTCGCCACCATGTTGGATCCGCCATCTTGAATTCCCGGAATGTTTTTGTCGGAAACCTTCGCCGGCAAGCGCACAACAGCTCATCAAATGTTCATCGCAATCGGATTAATGGTTAGCGAAATAAATTGGAGAAAAAACACTTTCAGTTTTTCCCAAATTTTCCAATTTTCCGGTAAACTTTTTCATTTTTTCTTTTCCTAATCACCTTATTCAGACTATTACAAACATTTTTAAAATAAGATAAGCCAAATCGGTCCAGCCATTCTCAAGTGATGCGCCTACCATCAAAAAGCATTTAATTTTTATTTATATAGATTTACCTTTTATTTTGATAGTAATGTCACTTGATTTTTTTTCACGCAATAACACAGAAATTATATTCATATGGCAAAACAAATATATTGGGCAAATATTACTTCAATCGATCAGATAGAAGTTACACGATCGATTAATTATTATTATAAAGAAAAAAAATTTATTTTTTTTATATTCCTGTCTGTACTGTCTTAGTTCAATAATTTGTGTTTCATCCAATAAAACATTTTCTTTTCAAATTTTATAATATTGTGTGGTTGCATATGAAAACGCCGGTTGGCATTCAAATTTTTCGATTGATGCTCAAACATTCCTCGTCAGGACACATAACTTACCACAGCTTTCTCAGTTAGAATATACAGAAACGAATTTACTCAACTACCTAATAGAATTCGCAATGGTAATTTTTTTTGGCATTATAGAATACTGCGTTTAAGTCCTACATCAGCAGTATTGACGATAGCTTCCGACTACAGGTTCCCAAGCTCTTCTGGATTTTGTTAAAACTTTAAATTTCGCGCTGCGTGTCCTTCTATTCTTAAATTTGGCGACGATACTGCATCTGATCCACAATTTACATATTTGTGATATGTTTGTTAGATATTTTAGTGGTTCTTTTATTAAGCATGACACACTCCCTAATTATAATTTCGTACCAACTTGTGAAATATTTATACCTTATTAGTCCATTAACAAAGGTGACGTATTTAACTTGTCCTTGACTCCAAAATCTCTGCTGGCCCTGACAAGCTACTTAACTTTTTCGGTAAAAAGTTGACACTTGCCTTGGTACATCACCTGTCGGCTATTTTCAACGTTACGGGGGTGCTTTTCCTGAATATTGGAAGTACGCAGGAGACATCCTCCTAAACAAAATAAGGAAATATGGCGAGTACGGCCCTATGTTTTCTTGGATCCCGTCATATTTATCTGATCGTAAGCATCATGTCGCATTTACCGGGTGTCCGTCCTGTGGATTTGTCCCATAGTCAGGTGTTCCACATGGATCTATTCTCGGTCCGCTACTATTTCTGTTATTTATTAACGAATTCGCTTTTATAATAACTTCTGACTCCCTTTTGTATGCTGACAACCTCAAGATTTTTCGAGGTATTAAGTAACTGCCAACAAGTTTGCGAATTTAAGGATCTTGGTGTAATTTTTGATGCTGCATTTAACGTTGGTGCTCACATAAATAATATATGTAGTAGATCCTACTGTGGAGATTTATCCTTCGTACTTTTATTCATTTCCATAAATTGTCCATTTCGAATATGCTGTTTCGGACCATATACATATGTTAGTTCGCAGCAACTTAACATAGAGTACTGCTCGTCAAATTGTTCTCCTCACCACCATAGTAAAGTGGATAAAGTAGAGGGCGTGGAGAGGAATTTAACTGGCAGTCTATTCAGGAAACATACAAACCCTTTGCTCCTTATCCAAACAAAATCTCTATCCTTAACATATCCCTTGTAGACAGCAGACTTTAACTTGATGAATGTGTTCTTATGTACGATAACTTGTTGCAAACAACTTAGATTGCCAAACTAAACTTTTGTGTGCCTTCGTTCAGAAGCCTTGCTTGAAGTATATTTATTTTGAACAAAATTAGACAACGTTTGTATCTTGACGTCCTTAACTGCATCATTAAGCATCCGCCAAAAATTTCACCTAAATGCAAGTGGCAGTTGCGATCGAGCTAATAGACCCTCGCCTGCTTCAAGTTGTCATTTGCAGAGTACTTTTCGGAGTTACTTTGTATTCATCAAGTTACACTTCTGTGACGCCCGTGAAAAACGATCCCTGTGCAAGGTGGGACGTGCCGCTTTGGGGCACTGAACAACCGATTACATATTTACGTTCATACATACATACCTACACCGCCACCTGAGTGAAGTTCTTGAGTCGTATTGACTCGATACGAATGTCCCCAGTGTGAAAATTTTTTAAAGTCATGCCATGCCTTGGACAGGTTGGAAATGCCTGTTTCACCTTTTGGCTTCTGCCATGTCAAGATGACAAATCGAGTTAGTTACCTTTCGCCTTACACTCTGTGGCATGAACTTGTGTCCCAGTGTCTGCCCAGCGAGTGAGTTTCCCCGGCGGGGCTTTCGTCTTTTTCGCAATTTTTCCACCCTCGCCACGACTCGACTCAATTGTGCATACTCTTAGAGGGCGAAAACCTCTTTGCAGCCAAGAGCGACTGGTAACTAACTACCCGGGCACTGGGTCTGAGCGCGTCGAGTTCCGGCTAGGTACAGTCCCCGGAGGACAACGGTCTCTTATGGGCCGGGAATCTTGTCATACTTCGTGCAAATTTGACGGTGATGGATTAAGGATGATAAATAATTTCGCAGAAAAGCAGTACCGTCGGGGAAGTGCCAGAATCAATTTCGGCGAGAAGGTGAAAACGCTTTTAAGGTGTCTGAGACAACAATTGGAAGACGCCTAGCTATTGCGTTGCGACCCGGCAAGGTGAGCAGCGGGGGTGCAAGGACGCCTGCCGCCAGGGCGCAATTACAGTTTGTTACCTGGCGAGTGACAAATCGAATTTACCTCCGCTGATTAAATTTCAATTAAATGAGATTACAAGTGTTTTCGAAAGTCGCCAGCTGGAAAATGAGCTCTTAAATTCGCTCATTTGAGCAGATCTCGGTGGATTAGCATTTCGCCCAGCCTGAAAGGAAATTGGGCTGATATTCCTCCCGCTAAGGGGCACCTAGCAAATCAGCCTTTTCCGGTTGAAAGAACAAATTACCGGTGGCTTTCGAGAGGGCGGTAGACATCAGCCGCCCGGGTTAAGCCCGGATTAGATATTTACTGATATGACGGCTTAATCCCATCGTCACTTCTGCTAAGAATCCAATTTTAAGTTCTGGCAGGACAAAGTCCGCTGCCGTCTCCAGCAGTCGCCTCTGACGCCCCAACCTCCTTCGGTATCAGCTCGTCCTCCACAGCGACGGAAGCTAAGCTATCACCTTCGTAGACTGTAGAGTAGTGCGCTGGGTGCTGTCCGTTCGACTGGATTACCGCGCCTTTGTTGTACAAATGCTATTTAAATTGGCCCGGCCGCATGCCGACCGAGCAATTGTTGAATTTTGAATTCATTTTTCTTTAATCCTCTCGTAAATGCTGAATGAATGTGCAGCCGGGTGGCTGGCTCGAAAATAACAGATTTAGCCGGCGCACGGACAAATGACTGGAATGCGTCCGCTGATGCGGGTGTTGGCAAACAAATAAATGCGACGGACAAAAGCAAACAAGCATTACCATTACCTGGACGCGTTATGACGGTGTTTCAGCCATTATTTGTTGTCATTTCATCAACGAGGCTAGAGCGGCATTATGAGCGACCGAATTGAATTGTATTGCGATAAACTGATAGATAATACGGGCGTAGGTTTGCATTTGAAGGGATATGTTTGTACTTCTGTCCTACCTCTTTTCATTTTGATATAATTGGCATTTCAACCTTTAGGTATAGAGCTGGTGGTTGGTTTTATGTATATGATGAGGTACTCAAGAATGCCAGAACCAATAGTAATCATTATTTAGCAGCAGATTAGAGTGCTTTCCCGTGTTGTCCTCAAGCATATCAATGAATTCGCTGCTGCTTTCATATCAGTCACCTGCAACTATTCTTAGCTCCTGCTCCAAAATGTTCGTAACGCCATTAATAGGTACTTCTATTTTCACAAACTAGTCAAAACAGCACTCGGTTGAGAATGTCAGGTCTTTTGGAATAGTGCTGGACATTTTATTCGAATTAAATTTCCGCTCCCTTAACTGTCTTAAACCGAAAACATCATAAAATATGTTGCGATGTGTAAAAAGGTACCGTATCTAGCCCGAGCAAAAATAAGGAGAGGGAAAAATTTCTTTCAGTGCCAAAATTGGTGATTTTGAGATTTTGCTAAATTTTAACGATGATTGACGATTAATGTGATTTTATCGTTAGGATATCAATTCCCAAACTTTTCAAAACCTTAGGCTTGAATTTTATAAATGGATTTTTTTCAACTCCGATCTTTAAATGCCTCATAACTTGTAAAGTTGTGGATTTTTGGTTGCTTGTTTTATTGCTTATAAATACTATCTCTATAGCAATATCTCATTATTCACCTCTATATCACGTTTTGTTAAACGGTTTTATTTAGCTTGCCCTGTTTGGGTCAAATTTAGTAGTTGAAATTTAACCCCCTGTCTGTCGACAGATTGATCTGAAATTTCGTACACACTAGTACTGATGACAATGTAATTTAATATAATCAGTATCATTGTAAATCCAAGATGGCCGCCTCTACAAAATGGCGGATTACATATTTTCTCACAACCCCCTCAATATAGGTATCAAATGAAAGGGCTGTACTAGTAGAATAATGTACACTACGACAAATTTCTAATCCAAGATGGCCGCCTCTACAAATTGGCGGATTACATATTTTCTCACACCTCCTCAATATGGGTATGAAATGAAAGGGCTTCACAAGTAGAACACAGTGCATGGCGGATCATAGAGTTGATACAGTCTATACTTACATTAAAATAAATAAGAAAAATATTTTTTTTAAGTTAAACGGTTTTATTGAAAATAAAGATAATAAAGAAAATAATAATATTGTGGGGCGCTTGAAATTTATATCTACAGTCAACCGCTCATATCGTTATAAATGCTATTGACATATTTACTCAAATTACGCTACGCCCCACGATTTTATTTTTTTGTCTGATTAATGCCCTAGATTGATGACGGAAGTGGTGTGATGACTTGTACCTAGGACCTACTGAATTATTTTTGGTTTTTAGTACATTATCTACATTATTATTATCTTTATTGTCAATAAAACCGTTTAATTTAAACAACTTTTTGTAGGTAAAAAAGACTGCTTCGTGTAGAAGCATGAAATTGTGGTCAAATATAAAGGTGGTAGGCACTCTTCGAATGAATGGGTCATATGAATAAAAATCAGAGTAAATGCTGAATAATACTATATAATACTTAACATGTTCCGCCTATGTTGGAAGGATTAGCGAACATCATTTAGTATGAGGTAGTAACAGCGAGTAACAGTTGGTATCACCTAACATTAGAGTGTATTATTCAGTATTAGTGAGTTTCAGATAAGATTTTAGGATTCAATGCTGAAAGTAGCAGAGGACTTGTAAGTGAAATTAATTAAAACTTTTTAAGGTTTGAGATTTGTTGGAGTCGGGTATATTTTTTTTTTCTTTATTTCAGTCTTCCGTATTTGTTATGATACTTTTTAAGTCGATTAAGAACCTTCCTTTAATGAATTCGGATCGATTGGATCCGAGTTTCCAAATTCTGATAGCAGATTCGAAGTCAGTCATCACCACAGCTTCATCGCAATCACTTGACATGTGAAAATTTCAAACGCCAATTGGATCCGCCATTTTGAATTTCCAAATTTTTCTGTAGTAAATTCGCAATCAGCGAGTTAAAAAACCACAAGTTTTCAATTTCACATAAAAAATATGTCGACCGCCATACTGGATCTGCCAGTAAGAATTTTCAAATCTTGATAGCAGATTCGAAATCAGCGACCCCCGGAGCCCCCAGGTATTCAATTTCATCACACTTACTCGAAATTTGAAAATTTCGGCCGTCACATGGGATCAATCATTTTGAATATACACACACTGTTATATACTAAAACCTCCCTTGAGAGTCATTAAAATCGGTCCAGTGATTTTTGAGAAAATTGCGCATCAAATTAATAATTATAAATGCTTTCTTAATTTAATTTATCAATCTCAAGAAAATTTACAGTTTTTCAAGTTGATGCTCATAGAAAACCATTGTGCATTTTTCCATTGTATATCGATTTATTTAACTATTCCATTTACTAACAATAACTTATTATAATTCAATGCTGATATTGAAAATGCTCGAAATTATAACTTACTCTTCATTAAATCGATTTTTGGGACCACTTTCTAAATAACTTCATCAGGATGTAGGTTGCTGAGAATGCACTTTTCCAAGACCATTAAGAAACACTGTACATACATTTTCTCAGCATAATTTATTTCTTGTTTATGAGTGAGTACAAATGTTGTGTGCATTACTATGTGCTCTGTTGGTATGAGTAAACCATTATTACTATGTGCAAATAATCACCAAGTCACTCCTTATATGGCAAGTCTCATTAAAACTTGTTTAAATCCAAACTTAAATGCCAAAATTTCTTCTTTCCACTTAAGTAAACGACCAATAACTGTCACTAATAAAGGGCAATAAAATTTCGATTGAAACCCAACTGCCCAGAAGAAGCCTCGCCTAAAGCAAACCCATTTAAAATATACCTAAAACACGCCAACATCCGCTGTCCATTGTGAGTTTACACTCGATTTGATCAATTCCAATCAAATTAATTCAATCCTTCAAAATCATGTGTCCACCTAATTTACAGCTATCCAATTCCCCGAGCTCCGCAAGCCCCGCTATCACAGCTAATCCCGCACCCGTCTTACCAGGGCTTACAATATCTGCTTAAAAGCACGCAAGGTCCGTGCTCGGTACATTATAGGCCAGTGGTGCTGCCGCCTGCCACCCTTGCTCTAATTTCCTCTAATAGTTATATCTACGTTACGGTAGCTTCCTAGACAATGTTCCACCGGTTCGGATGGTAAAAGGGCTCCTTCATTCTTGTGAACTTCGTTTGTTCTTTACCAAAAACCCGGTGGGGGAGAGGAGATGGGGTGGAGCCCTGAGGACCCAGGATCAGAAGTAACATTCGTCGTAGCATCATCAAATTGGGCAGGTTTTTGTACGTGACCAGCAGGAGTGCGGTGCGGTGATTGTGACCTCCTACGGACGGTAAAAAATGTACAATCAATCAACGTGAAACAAGTACCTGCTATGTTTTATAATTAAATCCCGACCCCTTGAACGTATTTGTAAAGACAGGGGCAATAAATCTGCTTTCCCTGCAAATTAAAAGGGGGCTTTTGCGTTCCGCATAAAATTTCTGCAATAACAATGAAACAATGATCTGATTAAGCGTATTCCACGATGACATGCACTAGATGGACGCCCTTTTCGGATTTTTTTCCCGATTTAAAACCGGTTTGCTTTTCATTTTTTTTTACCTTATTAAAACCATTGCAGATGCAGCGGCAATTGTTGTCAAAAAAGGAGTTTATTTTGAACTGCGTCTTTTGTAGGCCGTAATAAAATAATTTTAGGTGGAAATAGTAAATCCACCTGAAAGATACTAGCTCCACTTTTTCTAATTTCCTTTTGTTCTGAACCGTACAATATAGTATATTCAATTTTATGGTGCATTAAATATGGTGACAATCACAAAATGGCGGATTACCTTTTGCTTTACAACCCCCTTCAACATGGGTAGCAAATGAAAGGGTATGACGAGTAGAAGATGTTAAGCTGTGTAACGTCATATTAAATCCGACATCACAAGATGGCGGATTAACCTTATTTTTACATACACCTTGATATGGGTATCAAATAAAAGAGTTGGATGAGTATAATACGACGAGATACCTAACGTCATACCGAGTGCAATTGGGCGGATGCGCCAAAATAGCAGATCACCATAATGAAGTAGAAAATAAATTTTTTTCTTTGGCCCACCTGTATATGACTATAAGTAAAAGCTTGGGTTTCCCAGTTTTACAAACGAGTGAAACCTGAGCGCCCCAAGCTTTTACTTATAACCACATGCAGGTGGCTCAGAGAAAAACTTTTGTTTTCTACTTATTAGTTCATCTGATAAAAACATTTCATTTCATTTAATCAAAGTTTGTTTTTAAAATTTTGTTTTTATTATCATTATTTGCATTTTAAAGATCTTATCGATGGTTCCAGCGTACAGTATTGTAACACCAAAATTGACTTTTGAGAAAAAGGCGGAAAAGCATTTCTTAACACTTTTTTTTTTTTTTTAATTTCACATCTTGTTACCTTTCAAAGGAGGTACACATGACCAGGTAGAGAATGAGTAAGCATAAAATCCCTTTTGCAAATTAAAAAGCAGGAAAGAAAAATCATTTTGGGGTTCATTGAAATTAAATTTTTCGTGAAATGCAGATTTTTTAAAATTCTGCAGGAAGGGAACAAGATGGAAAATTTAATAAAATTAAAAACGAGGTTCATTAATAACAATAATTGAGAGAGACGTGAATTTTAGGAAATTTTAGAGCATTTTTTCACTTTCGCAAGTGACTGTAACGGACGTTAGTGGTAGAGGTAGATCAAAATTCGTGGAATTTTTGGAAAGACAGATAGTTGTTAGAACAAGAGATTAAAATAAAATTATAACCTGAATCCCGAATTATATTAATCACTCTGTAACTCCCAAACGGTTGATTGCCGCCCTCTTCGATTGTTTGTTTGGCTAGGCGAGATCTCTCACCCCATTCATTATTGTATTTTATTTTGTCAAACAGACTATTTACTTGAGCAAATTGTCTAAGAGTAGGAAGTATTTTATTGCACAGCTTCACCATAGTGAAAGGAGTAAGGAGGTCAAATGATGCGGAATTTCGCAAAATGTATTACCATCGAAGAATTTTATTTTCTAACTTCCAGAATGGAGAAAATATTTTTTACATTTTCGGTAAAAACCCTTGAGGAATAAAAACGACATTTCTTTACGTTTGTGGAAATTTACTTCATAGTTTTTTTGGTGTTATTTCACTTCTGTTTGAAACATAATTGGAACATATTTCATTTGACATTGAAATATATATAGTACCAGCACAGTACATTTCTTCATATTTTTATGCCGATCCCATTCATCGGAAATGATGTCCTCTTTAATTTTTCTTGAATAATATTTTTTTTTTTGAATTATTGGACTAAATTCTGGACTAATCTCACTCCTGACTAATTGTGTAATCGACAGAACAACATTCTTTCGATTTGGCTTGACCTTACTCTAACTTGTTCTCTTTTAAATAATGTGTCGTCACCTGTGTCGGTTTCAAATTCTAGGGTGTAATTACGCATAAACTTAAAACACATAATAATTTCTTACCAGATGATTTCACCTCATTTTCTACACTATTGGGGTCGTTTTATAATTTGAATTTTGCAAGAGGGCTCTTGTTGATTTGCTTTCATTTTTTTCAAGCGTTCATGAAAAGCAGAATCCTCTAAAGTACGTTGTCACATTTCTGTCGCAACAAGGCAGATCGGCAGCACCAGTAATGACTAACTCACTAAACAAAACTACTGCATCTCCTCTTGCCCCACACAGCATGAAACCAAACAATTTTTTGATTTTCCCACTAAAAACTATTGTAAGTCGACAACAAATAACTCCATTTCAATATATACTAACAGTAACATAGTTACAATAGTGTACCTTGGGGCCATCGTTATGCTTATGCAGGTACAGTACGAACGCTTAAAAAGTTAGATGCAGGTACAGTCAAAGCTCCTTATTCATGGTGGTGACGTTCCATATAGGATTATAGGAGATACGTTCCAAGTTTGCAAAATGGAAAAAAAAAATATTGAATTAAACTTTATTTAACAACATTAACTTAATTATTATCAGGCTTAGGGCAGTGACTTAAACAATATCGTAATGTTTTCTTGTTTTGCCACTTTTAAAAAGTCCTTCAAATCAAATTGATATTTAGCAGTGGGATAGACGAAAACAAGGCTTCTTTCAAGACGGAAAAGTTACAAACTTTCAGTGCTGATGGTGGATCTGCGGTGGAATCGGGGTTAAGCATTTCCTCTAATTGTAAGTCCATTTCAGTGATGTCTTCATCTTGCGATCTTGGAACTCTTGAATATCATTCAATTCTAAACTGTTCAAAGCCATTTCATTCATCAAAGGACAAGTATTTCAAGCCAGTCGAGGTGTGCTGGTATGCTTTTACGTTTTGACAGATAATAAATAAATAAGTGTACAATTGGTTTGGTTTCACATATTTTCTATATAAAAAAAATACAATAACTTTGGCTCCAGATCCGTGAATACTGAAAATGCGAATAACGAAACAGTGAATAATAAATGAACTGAGTCCGTAGTAGCTCTCTTCATTGATGGAGCTGTCATCTGTCTCTTCTTGTGTGAGGTGCGAGTGTGATTCGAACCTGGGACTTTTGGATCGGTACTGTAGCACGCTTACCACTAGACTACTCGTGTCCTATACGTTCAGTACAAACGCCTGTATTTTTCTTTCTGCTGTAACGTCATAATTAACTCAGAGCTAGCCCTGATGAATAAACACAATATTATTTAGTTTTTAATGAATCATCGTTTTTAACGTTAAACCGAGTGGGTTTCATGCCCTCAGGAGTGGAGGTCTGGCACCCTACAAAAACCACATTAAGATCAACTCCTAGCTAACTCCGAGATTCGCACGAAAACCTCTGAATTATTTCCATTGCTACGGTAAATACCGACTGAATGCAAACATTTATTAACAAATGTTGGACATGTTAATTAATTTTGGCTTAACAAAACACCGACAAACAAACGAGCGCGAAACCGAGCTGGGCCGGCTACAGTCAGGCGAAATTATTAATGCATGTAAAATGAGAGCGTTTTGAATAGTTAAATTAAATATATAAATATGAGGTCCCCGAAAAGGCGGAGCTATGGGCACGGGGTTTTATCCACCTGCCCGTTGTGTACCAGGATGTGGACGCACTCTACTCGCACTCCACTCGCATATATTGGTACAAAATTGTGCCGAAAATGAAAGGTGTAACGACTACGTGGGTGGAGTAACTTTAATGTCCTCCTGCAGTGGTAGGTAGAATGCCATTGTCCGGTTAGGGCCGGGTACCAAACCAAACAAACACTTGACCAAATCGCACGTTTTCAAATTCAATTTCATAATTACGTGCGGGCAAAACAACAATCACGGTGTATGCCATCCGCGGTTAATATTAAATGAACTCGGAATATGCAATGAGGACACGCGCGGCCGGATCTGTTGGACTTTCGGGATTTCAAGCAATGAAATTTCGAAGGGACTTCAGCAATGGAGATTTTGTCTTTTTTGGCTGTTATTTGCAAAAGTAATAGAATTGAAGTTATCGCCCCAGCCCTAGCCCGCGTGGGTACCTACATCAAAATTTAAATTACGCAATGAGGCCGCTGAGATGTTTGCTCTTTCATGGCGGACGGGAGGTAGATGGGAAACATTTAATTCTGCAATTTAAGGGCAGTGACAGTAAGTAAGCGTAGCGAATAACCCAGTCACGGTTTACTGCCCTGGTTTAATACGATCTGAAATCTTTCCGCAAAGACACCTTTCCAAAAATTCCTCCAACAATGCCACAACGTCTGGGTGCGCTATAAGGCCAAATGGAAATTATGAACGCTTCCCTTCGATGCGACGTGGAAGCTATCCCATGTAAGTCATGCCAGATTAGGGCGATGTCACAAGAACATCGAGCTCAATAAATCTGCATTAGGACAGATATGTATGAAACCACCTGAGGGCCACACTGCACAGTTGCACAAGATACTACCTATCGAGCACCTCGAGCAGCAGCGAAGAAAGGACATCGAAGGACAAAGGCATCTGTGTCCCTGGGTGCACACCTTAAGCAGTAAAACGAAAAAAAAACCTCCACCGCTGCACAGGGGACAAAAGGTCCGTTCAGCGCTTGACGAATCAATTTCATTGGATCGTCCCTTTTTCCTTTTACCACAAGATTGAATGCCGGGAAAATCTTGTACAGGGTCCCCCCGGAGGTGGAGGAGTCGGCTGGAAATTTTTTTTCTGCTTTTGCAGGAACTCGTTTTTAAAATACCAAGAAAACACCACGAAAAATGGTGAGAAACTTTTTCAAATTGCTTTAATTAACTCAATCAAATGAAAGTCCTTTCTTGGCGCCCCATCTATCCAACCCCTCCGCACCCTAAAAGCCCTGCCGCATGTTTGTCTGCTGGAAATTCTTTGCAAGGATAGAAGGACGCCGATGCCAATGAAATTAACACTTAAAAGGAATTTCGATGTTGGGGAATTTCATTTCCGCGTTAATTTTGTCGAAGCATTTAATTTGAAAGGATTAGGGGAAGGATTCGCGTTTCAATTAGCAAGATAAAAAGGTCCCAGGCCGCGTCAGCGAGTGTTGGGCTGCGTCGGTATGGTGGAACAACCCTTAGATGGATAAAGATTGATTTTAACACCATTTTCACCTCTTCCCCCGGCGTGTTGGTTCGGGTTATTATTTAGAATTAAAGGTGTTGTTGGACTTGGTTAATTTTCATCGCAGCAGGATCAATTTGTGCATAAATTGAAGCCATTTCTGCCTCCGTTTTGGTGGCAATTTCACAAACTATAAAGTGGAATGCTATTTAAATTAGCTTTGGACAAATGTATCTGAATTTAACGGCTGTATACGTTTTATTGAAACTAATTAATATCCAGCCAAAATTCCAGCGGATGTGCGGCCGTTCCTTTTTGATATTGCACCCACTCATTAATCTGCTTCTAAAAGTGATTACGTTGGCCATTTCAGAAGAAATTTTCGCCTGCTACTCGCATATGTGACCCTGAAATTGGGGCACGCGGATAATTATCGGGGCTCTTATGCCTCCATTGGTTGATATCCTCACACAGGTCCTTTTAATGATTCCATTGGGGCTCATCAATTATCCTCAATAACTCCGCAGCCATTAACCAACTGTCCGTTCAATGATTCCTGTTCAGGACATACATACTAGGAAATGACTTTAGGGATGAGTATTTCTGATAATAGACAAAATGCCTAATAGATGTGATTTAACCAAAAAGGTAGATATAAAAAATATAGCAACTATTGCCCCAGGCTTAATTTGAAAGGATACGACCTAACGGCATGCAAAGTCAAACTTTTTATTTAGTATATATAGCATCATCCTTTGTGTCTAATAAAACAAGTGGAAGTAGATCACCCAAATGTTGAATAAAATTCGGTAAATACAGAGTGTTTCACATAATGTGGACCAAACTAAATGAGGTGATAGATCTCTCCCAGATAAACAAAAACGCCATGTTAGAGGTAAACCAGAACAGTTTTCGAGTTACAGGGTGATTCATAAATTCGGTATGCACAATATTATTTTATATTTACCTTTTTACCTGAACGCAGCATTAAGAATCACTATTTATTTATTTATTTTATTTAAGTTAATTAGAATCAATTGTACAAATTAAGATTTACATCTTTTGACTATTTTCGATATGAAAGTCAATTACATTAATAGCAATATGTAACTAACTAATCAATTAAAAAAGAAAAAGAACAATAATGTGAATTGCAAGTAATAAAAAGAGAAAAAGAAAGTAGTGATGTATGTACAAAGTAAGCAATTTCATAAAGGACAATAATATACATATATACATATTGACACTAATTAATTACTTGATTAAGATCATTTGCACCTTCTGTGTTAGTGATGTACTTTATAATGTTACATTTGGTGGCGGCTAACTTCCTGGACTGCAGTGAATTTCTGATGGACGGTGGTAAATCATTTAACATTTTAGCGGTGAAGCTGAAAAACAGGAGTTTGGTAATCAAAACACATCATACTGGCACAATAAGAATAGCTGTTCGCTTTGTTTCAGCAAAATAAATAATATCGAAGAGATATTTTGGTCGTCCGTACTTAATTATTTTAGCCATAAATGAAAGCGAAATTTAAGTAATCTCCTATATCACACCCCAAGATCATCTTGTTATATTGATAAATATCTGCGAAGACCACACATATCTGACCACAGAATTAAAGATAACATCGACTTATCATTTTTTCAAAATCCTCGCAGCAATATGGTTAAACGGGCACCAATAATGAACGGACCAGAAACAGGCGTGAAGTTTACCATGAATTTTACCTACTACTGCGTTTATGTGATGATCCCAAGTAAACCTATTGTTGAATATTACACCAAGACTTTTCACAGAATCAGAAGGAGGAATTACAACATTATTATAATAATTACTACAGGGGAAAAGTCTTGTATATCTAGATGAGAGCGGTGAATGTTCAAATATTTCGATTCAGTTTGATTTAGCTGCACAGGTGATTGAAGATTATCAATAACTTTACAAATGCCATCTTCAACAAGACCAAGTGGACATGATATATACATTTGCACGTTATTCGCATAAAGATGCAAACGACAAGAATGCACCTGTGCAAAAATATCATTAATAAACATTGAGAACAACAAAGGACCAAGAATTGAACCCTGAGGCACACCAGCAGCCACAGGTAAGAACCATTCACCATTCACGTGAACAGCCTAAAATCCGTCCTTCAAATAGTTTCTCAAAAGTACTGTTTGAGAACTGAAATTGAAATTATATTTTAGCTTTTTCAGAGGAGTGAGTGATTTACTGTGTCAAAAGCCTCCGAAAAATCTGAAAACACTAAAATTATTAAATCATATATATCGACCGCTCTAGAAATATGATATCATCACTTATTTTCAATTAGGCAGCATTCCGCATCTATGAACAAATCTAGATTACACGTATTTCAGGATTTTGCCGAAAAATGTTTTTTTTCCAAAATATCCACATTTGAATTTTCGATAACTTGGTGGATTTTCTTCAAACCCCTTGTAGGTACTTGAAATTCATTATCTTCAGTTGTACTGATCAGATCGATCTCGGCTATTAAATATTTTCGAGCGAGAGTTTGTTCTTTTTTTGATTTTATGCGCATTGATTTTTATCCATAAATGTAATTAACAAATATTTTCAAACTGTGACGCAATATGGTAATCATTTACAAGTGGAAAATAGGTGCGAGCGTCTGAGATCTTTGACACGCGTGGAGCGCTGCGCGTGCCTTGCGCTCGAAAATATTTGATAAGTACCGATCTAATAGAGACCCCATTTTTTAAAAAATGGGTTTTATAGATAATAGGATAAAGAATCATCTTTTGCGGTCCATTAGTCGCCTAAATGGGCTGAAATCCGAAGCATCTATGGCCACTTTTTGCGCCTCTCTACAGGATGAACGTTTTGTCGCAGCGAAAAATCTATAATATCAATGGGAAATTTTGTGCTCTACAGCTTTTGTATGAATATATTTTTTATTACGAGTTACCCAAAATGAGATAAATGCGAAATATCAATTAGCGTCTAAATTTGTTTCCCTTTTTCGCGCTATAACTTAAAAAGTACCTTTTAATTTTACGAAAGAAGTTGGTATATCTGAATTTGTAGAGAATTTCGAGGTCTAACAACGTGTTTTGTAAATTTTTGCTCTAGCATGTCTAGAAGATGAGATATTTACGAAAAACGATTTTTCCTACTGTTATTAACATACCAAGCTTGCGCCACAGTTCTACCCACCAAGATTTTTCTTACTGTCGCTGTCGCTGTGTTGCTGTACTAACATTTAAAATATGTACATTTCATCCTGTTGCCTGATGACCAGATTTTTTGCAGTCAGCTATCGCTCTGCAGATTGTATTAAGCGAAATAAATAAATGAATAAATAAATAAATATTAAGCGATGGTCCCAGGAGCTCCATTATCCATATGTGTTACAATAGACCTCGTTTTGTGCTTTTGTTCTTCGCATACTGCAGTATGCATCTGTTGTTAGGTCACCACACCATTCGCTGAACATCGCACTTGGTGTGGAAACTGTTCAGAAGCGATTTCTTCGACTTACTTTGTTCCACGTTCCACCCTCCATGGAGTGATAGGTTCTGCCTCCCAGCCCATGAAGATAGACGCTCTTGAACATGACCACCTTATCTAAGCGTAGGGAGGCATCGGTCTTATTCTTCCATGATGTTGTATCCTTCACTCTTGACTCTTGAGTCCTATCAATATTAATGCTCTTCCTTATTTATCAACGGCTCTCTGAAATCATAAAACGCTGTATGGGTTCCATGAATCTCGCACATCTTGCCAGAAACTACAACTTGTTGATTTTAATTCATCAGAGGATTCAACCACACGTGCAATAAATTATAAATAATTGTATAATTATTTATTTTTTTGATTAGTTTATCCATTTATATTATTATTATTATTATATTTATATGCTAGTATGCCCGGACCCGGCGTTTCCCGGGATACTATTAAATTTGTATTCCTTAATTTTACAACGCATCCCTACTACACCACCGCCTCTCCTATGTGACCCAGCGTTTTCCTATTTGCGTTTTGCACATGTTTTAGATATTTTCCAACTGTATTATTAAATTGAGTTTTCACTATTTTATACCACCTCCTTATTGCACCCCCTCTCCTATATCCCCCAGCGGTATGGGGGTGGTCTCATATTTGGAACTTTGAATAGCAGGTTCAAAATCAGTGATCCCGAAAATTCCCTAGTGCGGGTTTTCAGGGAAATCCCTTGAAGTTTAACTTTTTCGGTCGCCATATTGGATCCGACATCTTGAATCTCAAAATTTTGAATGCAAGCTCGAGATCTGCGATCTCGAAAACCTCCAATTGCCTTTTTCATAAAGATACCTTGAAGTTGGAAAATTCGCTTCCTATAAAAACCGGAAATTTCGATTTTCCGGCTTTTCCTTTGGGGTTTCCCGAATTTTCTTTTTTTTAAATCTCCCCTGTATTATAACGAACAAAACAAAAAAAAATTATCGAAATCGGTCAAGCCGTTTTTGAGTTTTAGCGAGACTAACGCACAGGAATCCATTTGTATACTTATATAGATTTGTAATGTCAGATGGTGTATACCATACCTGGTGTCGAATAATAAATAAATAAATAATGAACACATTTTTTCTTACGTATACCAGTTACGCACAAAGTTCGCATCTGTAAGCCCTAGAGGCGCTACAGCCTCGGGTGATCCCAGTGCTGGCGCAAAATATGTTACTTTACTATATTGAGCAAAAAACACCAAACAAGCCGTGCCGTGTCGGTAACAACAAAACCAAAAAGTGTGTGGTACGAAACTCAATTTCTCGCACATCCCCAAAATGCACCAAAGGAAGGAACGTCGCACTCGTTATGGTCAGATAGACCCCTTTCCCCTGTACAACTCTAATGCTTAGTAATTACAAACTAGACAAGGCGCAGAGCACGCTGGTGGGTAGGTTGTAACGGGCTACGGAAACCATAATGCAAAAGGGGTTCGCCTGAAGGAAATTTGCAACAACAGAGGCCACGTGTACTTATCCGGAACACATCCACGAGGGTTGGAGGGTGGCATCTTCTTCTACTGCACCCGTAAGCGGCCAGGAAAAGCAATTAAACGCGGTTAAGTACTTCTGCGGCTCCGGCGGTAATCTCTGTTAATGTCAGCCACCCCAGCGAGGGGACTGTTTTGATAAATTCGATTCTTTTTGGCGAATTTTATTAATTTTACAGTTCATCGATTGATCGAAGTCCACCTGAACGGATGGTTGGAGCAAAAGGGTGGAACTTTGCTAAGTTGGTCGGATGGTATATTACCATCTTCTAAGCTCCCTGTTCTCACAATAGTCGGGGACCTTCTCAGGAATCATAAAAACTCAGCAGTGGAAAGTTAATACTTCCTTGCCATCCATTCCGTCTTTCATTTCTTTGTTTATTCAGAAAGCAAATATTTGCTCGTCCTGTTGATATTCAAGCATTCTGTGGACCGGCTAGGACTTGACGACCATAAACCCTCAAATTAATTAGTCAGTGGTAAATATTTGATCCTCTAAAAAATTAATAAGAATTCACGATAATTACAGGCGAGGCAAGGCGGCTGGAGTGCTTTTGATATAAATCTGGAGCTGGACCCCGACGTCCCGGGTATAGTGCACGGCAATAATTAACCCTCCCCGAACACCAATCCCTGTCTAGTGGCGAAACAAGTGAAATATTAAAATTTACACCCCAATAAACGTAAATCAACTTTTTAATACCTGACTTCTTGGGAATTCTTTATAATTAGAACCAGGGGGGGGCTCGAGGAAAAGAAATTCGCCACCCTGTGCCGACCACCCCCGCAACCATGGCGTCCTCAATTCCGCCTCCCGTTTGCGAATTGCTGGTGCGGCCAACGGGTCTTCGAAAGCCTCCACCGCCCGGCTTTGCTATAATTCACTTGTCTCAATTTGTTGTAGGCAAATACATTTTCCTTTCTACCGGAGCACCTCCCCTAAAGGGGTAGGCTACGGTGGTTGGGGCTGGTCTAATTAAACTTGAAAGTGAAATATAAAGTACACCACTTTGCTAGATTGGGGTACTTCCCTACTGTGGCGGAACAGCAGCAGTGCCAGTATAGTTTTGACAGAAATCGGGCCAAAATCGTGATGATGTTCCCGGGGGCAATGACAATATAAGGGAAATACTCATTTCTCAGTAATTCGAACTCGTCTGTCTTGAGAACTTCCCGAACAGACAACGCCAACGTCCCCGTTCTGTTGTTGGTAATCAATTACTTTGGCAAAGGTACACAAGCGCACCGGTACACTGGGATAAGAATGAACTATTTGAGGAATTGTTGCCGGTGAAAAGTAAATGAATCAAGTAAAAGTTGTGTAGCTGACTAAATTGCACTAATTAAAAAAATATGAATACTTTGGATTTCAGATGCTAAATCCGAGGTCCAAATCTGCTCCGATTTTTGATTTAGGAATGTATTTTACTATTCGTTTGTTTTTGTCGGGTCGCGTGAAGATTTCAGAGGAACGTTTTCCACAGGCAACACGACAAGAAAACGACTGTTGACTTTAACAACGACTTATAGTCCAGGCAAATAGTCGGAGAAAAGGGGCAATCTGAACATTTTGGGTAGGCAGCTTTTTTGTTTTTTGAATCTGTTGTGGCGTCGTATAAAACCGGGATACCCCCCCCCCCCCCCCCCCCCCTTTAAAATAGTTGTACCAACGGTTTCTCAGTGATATCTCACTAGCCGTTACTCGTACGAAAATTTTCAACAAAGATTTTTGTTGAGAATCAAATTTTCTACAATTCTTGTTAAATAACTTTTTCACGCAAAATTAATAATAAACAAGTTAGAAGCCGGAAAATGTCAAAATATTTGATCAAAAAATCTTTAACCTTCGTATTTTCAATAACCTTCGTATTTTCAATTTCACAAAAAAATAATGCATGAGAGGTTCTTTCTAAAGCATCTTCTTGCAATTAGTTTTACCTGTATTTTTTTCAATTATCATTACTTTTAAGGATTTTAAAGGATCACAAAGGAAGGGCAGTCAGTACATGTGACAATTCTGTCAGTACAATGGGAAAACATTTTTTATCGGAAACTTCACTTTACAATATATGTAAATAATATAACACGTGTTTCAGTATTCCTTAAATCCTACGGGGTAAAAGGCAATATAAAAAGTTTGTGTGGTTGCGAGAGTATCGTGTAAAGAAATTGCGCAAAAGTACACATGACAAATGTAATCGAAAATATTGAAATGACATGAAGCGGAGCACGTGTCAATAAACAATTGTTATTCATTTAAGGGACCTTAAAAAAAACCGTTCGATTTTGGTTTTCAATTGTAGTAAGCCACAAGCATACATACACATATACGCACACATACAAATGGGCACGCGAGTCAATTGGTCAGCATTTGGCATCTGTCTTTAATGTTTGATAGTGACTTGTTAAATTGTAGGGAGTTTATAGGCAAAAAACAACACTTCAACACAATATGACACTAAAATCATATTTACTTAAGGGGGGGGTAACGTTAATTCGGCGTGAAAAAGGCCCATTTTCAAGAATTTTTCCAGACGCTACAGGCAATACAAATTTAATTAGTCGATCGCAGCATTATAGTACAACCTGTGAACAATATTTTCCTTAATATTTTAAAACAAAATATAACTAATTAAGCCGACGGCAGCAAATCTTCGGAGGCGCCTCGAAAAAAAGTTGTCTGTCGGTGAACAATATTACTGAAGAGTGGATCATCTGAATTAAAAAAAAAAAAAATGTGTCATTAGATAACCGCTTTCCAAAGGTATTCCTGGGAGGAAATTTTTTTTTTTCGATTTTTCAATTTTTGCTGACACTTAGAAGTGAAAACACCGATTTTCGTCTAAAAAATGAACCTATGTGTTATTGTAAAATCTATAATTATGAAAAAAAAAAAAAAAGCTCCCAGCGTTACCTGGTCTATTATGTAAACAAGCTGTATACAAAATTTCAAAACAATCGGTCGAGTAGATTTTGCTCTAAACTGTTCACCGGTTTTAAAAATGACAAGCGTCAGAAAATCGCTTTAAAGTTTTGCATACCTGAAAATCGAGTAGTATACATGAAAGCAACAAACGCTCAAAGTTCTGTATCTTTGTTAGTTTTACTCCTTTTTTTTTGAAATTTTGACACAACAATCTTAAGGTGTTGTACAATCATATGAAACAATTAAAAAAAAAGGAAAAATAAAATTTTTTAATACGTTACCCCGCCCTTAATTTACCCTTAACGCGTTTTCCGTAGCTAGGCTACCATCCTCAGAGGATTGTTCTTATAAATCCTAAAGTTAATAAGCACAATCAGCCTAGCTGAGTGGTAGAGACGAAAAGCTTTGTGGAAGCCCTATGGTCCTAATTGGAGTGAAATAGGACATATGTTTTTATGTGAAGTTACTGGTTTATGCTGATAGATCAGCAACAATTTTTTTGACGAAACAACGATTATTTGAAACAAACGAGTTTTTTAATTCATCTAAATAACATATGTTGACAGAGTCGTTTTTACGACATTACTATCTGAAATTGCTTTATGTACCGAATTTTTATTCTTATTATTTAAAAATTATATCATACACACTTGTTGTAAAAGCACTTAAATATAAGAATAAAATAATCGTGGATTCCCAATTCAATGGCAATCTGCAATAATCAAATAAAATAAGAAACGCACGATCACCTCTCTAAACTATTCAACTAGGTAATATTTTAGTAATGCAAATACTTCTCTATATCTGTTATTTAATTATATTTCGATAAAACAAGCGAATTACATACGTCAGTCGATAACGGCTGCGTCTTCTTCGTATTTAAAATAACCCGCTGACAGACGCCTAGGCCTAGCTGCTTTTTTAGTGAAATTTCGAGACTTTCTAGGGAAAAATTGATAATACATACAATTCCCAATACTCGATGTCCCGATAAAAAGCCAGCATCAGCTGCTTCTGAAATATGTGGAAGGGGGTCATTCTCACCCTGCCGATTTTCCCCCGAACCCCTATTTCTCGGTAGCCTTTTTACCTGGGGTTAAATTTTTCTCGGTCAGTTTTCCCTTTCTAAGTTTCTGACTAATAGACTGAAATGTGCCTTCCACAAATTATTTTATAAACTACTTTATATACTGTACAAAATATCTTATACGCTGAAATGTGTCTTTTAAAAAATATTTTACAGGCTGAAATAGAAAAGGGAAAAAATTACCGGGGGTAAATCGGCAGGGTGAACCTGATCCCCATATATATGGCATATAATATGTAGATAACCTACCAACTGCATAAAATTTGGATAATTACTATGCATTAGTATAAAGTGTAAAAATGCATCAACGAGATTGATATGTCTTTTTATGCGTTTTAATGGTCCATGACAGCATCTGAAAACGACTGGATATTTTTAGTTATTTTTGTTTTATTTTTTTAGACACTGTCTATTGACACGCGGAGTGCCTTTAGAGTACCGTTAGGGTGCCTATAAATGTCCTAAGTACCTTTAGGGTGTCGTTAGAGTGGAGTGGAGTTAAATTTTAATATTAATATTTTGTAAAAGCAAATTTTGAGCCAGTTAATATATTGTAAAAGGTAAATATCAGTAAGAAAAGCATTATAGCAAGCTAAATCCATACAATCAAAGTATTACTTGAATGTTTACTTGTACAATTTCTTTCCCCATCGAATTTCAATTAATATTTTCATATTAAAAAAACCAAAAACTTTCAATTATTTTCTAAGGTTGGTGCGTTAGCTACTGATATTGACTAGCTCTGATAAATATTTCCTCAAGATTCGTGTATGAGATATCACATGTATCAGCTCTACAAACAGTATTTTTATCAAAACGCATGAAAACATATTAATGTGTTTTATTTTTAGTATTGCGTGTCAAAAAAGGGGGGGACTTTCTCTGAAACTATTCGATGTAACAATTTTAAATTTAACACAGAGATAGAAGAATAGACAGTGATGTCCAATTATAGAGGTGCAGTATAAGAAATTATAGTTTAAAACTTACACGCTTTTGTAGCATTGTTTAACTATAAAGATTTAACGATAGGAAGTCTCCCAACTAGATATAATTTAAATTCTCATCCCACTGAGGTACGTTCCTTTGAGGGGTGTGTCTAAGAGGAAGGTTGGATGGCAAAGGCTGTCCGACTGGGAGTTGCGTCCGCTTTTTATATTGCCCGGACGAACGATATTTCTCGGGTGAGTGCGGACAATGTCCGGTGGGAGTGCCGATCACTCCAAAGCGATTTTTTCGCTGGTAATGATGTCGTCAGCTTTGGCGATGTTTCTTCGGCGTGCCGAACGTTTCATTTCTCACTTGGTCCATTCCCTCAGTGCTGCTTGACGTTTGACAAGTAAGTTTCAAGTAAGTTTATTGCATATTCATTCATAGACGTTTACATATACTTGTACATTAATCTTATACTACCTAACACTTCTTGTGTTTTCCTGGTATACATGTCTAATTATACATTCTTATGTTTCATTGCGTTTTGACGTTTGACAGTGCGAATCAGATGGGCCTCCGGATTTGTCAGCTGCCGGCGTAATATTAGATAAGTAGAAATAGTAGTATTAAATTTGGTGACTGGTTCTTTGGTTCCTTTGTAGCTTTTGGTGCAGTCCGGGTGGACGACATTCGAGTTACAGGCAGGTGGACAGCGGCAGGGCTCGGCGACGGAAACTCAGGCAGGTGAGTGGTGGCAAGGCAGAGCAGAGGGCGGACAGCAGTCAGTGTTCGATGGGGAGAAATATGTTTAAGTAGTTGAGAATAAACAAGCCTGAAAAAAAATCGAGTGTATAAGTGATGAGGACTTTGCAACTCCATCGGTAGTTTGTAAAAGGAAAATTAACTCCACCGGCAGTTTATAAAAGGGAAATTATAATATAAGGGTGTTTTTTTAAGAGGTTGCCGATTTTTTTTTTGAATAAAACACATATAAAATTATGAAATGACCAAAATTTTTTTTTTATTTGGTAGATAATTTTTTGGCATTTAACATTTAAACACAATTTCTGGCATATGGCCACCACGACTATTTTTCACAAATGTCATTCTGGAGGTCCAATTTTCGACCACTTTTTCAAGCATTTGGAGGCGTATGTCAGCAATGACACGTTGAATATTGGTTTCCAAAGCATCAATCGATTGAGGTTTATCCACATAAACCAATGACTTCACGTATCCCCACAAAAAGTAATCGAGTGGCGTCAAATCGCACGAACGCGGGCGGAGGCCAATTCACCGGACCATTTCTCGAAATAATGTTGTCGTTGAAAGTTTCTTTCAATAAGTCGATTGTTTCACGTGCTGTATGGCAAGTGGCACCATCTTGTTGAAACCACATTTCATCCATATCCATATCTTCAAGATTTGGCAACAAAAACTCATTGATCATGGTTCTGTATCGATTTCCATTCACGGTAACGCGTCGTCCTTCCTCATTTTTAAAGAAATATGGACCGATGATCCCACCAGCCCATAGACTGCACCAAACAGTACATTTATCAGGATGCATTGGTAATTCTTGAACGGCGTGTGGATTATCTTTGCTCCAAATGCGACAATTTTGCTTGTTGACGTATCCATTTAACCAAAAATGCGCCTCATCACTGAAGAGAATTTTACGGTAAAAAAATGGATCTTCGTTCAATTGATTTAACGACCAATCACTGAATTCACGGCGCAAACGATGGTCGTGTGGCTTTAATTCTTGCACCAATTGAATTTTGTATGGCACCAAACCCAAATCTTTACGTAAAATTTTCCATAAAGTCGATGGACAAAGTCCAATTTGCTGAGCACGACGACGAATCGATAAATTGTCGTTTTCTTCGACACTGGCCTCAACGACAGCAATATTTTCTTCTGTACGAACTCTTCTCATTCTTGTCGGTGGCTTGGCATCCAAAAGAGTGAATGTAGACCGAAATTTGGTAATTACGTTCTTTATGGTGGTCTCTGACGGACGATTATGTGCACCATAAAATTCACGAAGTTGAAAATAAATTTCCACGATTTGAAAACGTTGTTCTGGAGTTAACCTATTCATAATGATTTGCCAAACAATACTGAGTAGAAATGCCACTTTGAGCTGTCAAAACAACTGCCATAAAATAAAACGACATCTATCGGAAAAACAAACCTCCTAAAAAAACACCCTTTATAATAGAATTTTCCCAAAAGTTACGAACGTTAGGTGGCTCGCGAATTGACCTATATCTCGAAAACGGGTCGAGATAGAATTTTTTAATTATTTTTCCGTTAATCACCACAGCAAAATGTTTCGAACCCCGTTCCCAAAAATTGGGGCCTGAATAACAAGAACCTCCCCCATATTTGTACATATTTTTCAACAGTATTAGTAAATTTATTTTTTTTTCATTTCAAACTCTCCTATATGTCCCCACGGAGTGGGGTGGTCTCAAATTTGGAAATATTGATGGCATATTCGAAATCAGTGACCCCAGAAACACCCTAGTGCGGATTTTAATGGCAATTCCTTGAATTTGGAAGTTTTAATGGCATATTCGAAATAAGCGCCGCTGAAAACCTCCTGGTGTGTATTTTCACGGCTCTCCTTTGAAGTTTAACTTTTTCAGTCACCATATTGGATCCGCCCTCTTGAATTTCAGAAATTTAAGAATAAATTAGTTTGACAGATTAATTAAAAAATAAATTAATTCAAATAGAGTGAAATAAATATTTAAAATTTCACTTATTCAGACCTGTGGAAGTGGGTGAAATTTAATTTGAAAGATACCGAAAATTAAATTTAAAAAAAATAAATTTAAATCAACTAATTATTTTGAAAATTAATTAGAAATTAAATTTTATTAAATTATTATAGATAAAAAAAAATATTTATTTGAAAGATTCCGTTCAGGTCAAGCTAAATAAAATCTTTTGAAAAAGCAGCGGCCTTAATAGCAATAACGCAGCAGCGAAGCAGAGAAAGCTATAACTTTGTACCATCGTGCGAATGTTCCCGGGACAGTTTTCAATGCGTCTCAAATAACTGAATTCCCGGATTAGGCGGGACAGTGCCGGCCGCCTAATCCGGGACGTCTGGACTGATATCTTAGCGACCTTTATGCAGTATTTCCATGCGCATCATCTCCTGCTGGCCCAATTAAGTGATTAGACCAAAACAGACGAAGACTGCTGATTTTTTTTCTTTTTATTTATTCTTATTTTATTTTTTAGATCACAAAAAAAATTACTTCCAACCAGAAGTTTCGTTGGGGACAGAAATGGCAACTAAACAGTTCTCATGGTAACACCGACTAAGCGTTTTTACAGAATTAATTTGGAGTAGAACAACAAAGTGAAAGAAATTGTGGAGAGTGCATCTCAATTCTCAACCGCAGCTTAGAGATTTGTACCTAAATGGTGGATAACTTGATGTAGGAAGTTGCTGAGGGTTTTGCCTGTACTTGAAGCTTTACAAAAAGTGTTTTAGGGGAAATTTTAGCCCGTGCATTAAAGCTGCGAACGAAGGCATGAACCGATTTGGCGGGTAGGTTAGTGTCTTAGATCGTGTGAAAACTTTGGTGGTTATTATTGCTATCTGTACGGTTTAATTTTGCAGTAAATTTGTAACTGAATTATTACAATACTTTAATTTGCAAGATTAAAGAAATTTTCACCAGTAATTTCTTGATTTTATTTAATTGTAGGTTGGTTGTGAGCAGCGACATCTATACACAGATTTTCATGTTCTAAAATTGGAAACAATTTCTCTTCATGATTTAAGAAAATTACCAAAGGAAATTGATGGTTTGTCATGCTCCCTGTTTGTCGAGTATTTTTCGGATTACCGTAAAAATAAAAAATAAATTAAAAAGTATGAAGATAAGAGGCGGAGTACACCTACGCTCTCTTGTCTTATCTAAATAGATAAAACAAATCGCAACTATTAAGAGAATGCGTTTTGTTCCAGCAAAGCCGCACATATTTCTTATCAATCTCTTAAGCTCCTAAAGAGTGTTAGGCGTGGGAGCGCACTTTCGCCCGTTGAGGTAGTAGATAGATAGATACACACGTTAAAACTTTAGATGAGCACTGGTCAAGAAATTCCTAAACCCATCCCCAATTTCACGCTCGGGAACGTGACTGGCGTCCACCCCGGTATCGAGGAAAACCGCGGGCAGCGGATCACCCACCACCTCGTCGACGTCGGGGCCGCAGTAGTTCGTCGGCGTGCCGGGGGTCCATCCACTTTCATATCATCAGTTTGTTTTCGTCGCGTGGTGCGTTTGCTTGCTCGCTTGTCGGGGCCCGGGTTTCGTTGTCAGTTTGCGAACGTATTAAGATTTTTTCCTCAGTGCTAAGCGCCCGCTAGTGTCCAATTACCACGTAACCGACCGAGCGCAGGTGATTGCTAGAGTTCCTTACAGCGCGGGTGAAACTAACGCGACTATCAGTTACTAGCCGGCCAGAGAAGAATTCTTTCGGAGAAAGGTTAGACCGTTGACCTCTATTTGACATTACTGCATGTTTAAGGTTCTCCTTGTGTAAAGCACCCAAAACCTTAAGAACGCCTCTCCAAAATCGGAAAACCGGCTGCTCCTACCCACCAGAAGTGGATCTCCGGTAACTGTAACTGCTCTTGTACAGTTTGGCGGAGTTTTTCAGTCAAGATTTCTTAATAACAGCGCGCCGTCTACTTGTCGCCAACGGATTTGCTGCCAATAAAAATTCCCATCTCAAGTTCACGTCAGACTTGCACTATCTGGCGCAACGTAAAATTGTATCGTAGAAGGGCGCAATTCTTTTTCACAATCTTGAGATTTCCGCATGCGGGGCCGGGGGAGAGAACACCTATCGCTCCCATCTATGACCTGACAGATAATCGGCGGCTACTTATGTCACATGAAAGTGCCGTGCAACTTGGCAAAAGCTGACTGGGAACATGCGTGCGGTGCCTCCTCAGGGTCCCTGCGTCTGCGGTGGGAGTATTTTTAGATGGCACATTCTGTATTGGAGCCCGGAGATAAGAGCGAGATTTATGAATGATTCTGAACCTGAGGTTACTGTGCAAGTGCGCTTTCACTCGATCTTGAGCTTTTTCCCGGTGGCCATTGGCCAATTCGGCTGGTTTTGCATAGTGCGACGGGAACAGGTTAATCCGAAGACCTTGAACCACGAATTATTCAAATCAGCGAAGAACAATAAATGCAAATAGTATCTAAGGAGGTTCTGATTGGGTTCCGTGGCGATAGTTCAGGAAATTAACTGAGGGCGATTTTACATCCATTCCAATGTGCGTAATTGGGAGGAGGCACTTGTTGCAATTTTGGCACGTGCTCATATTCTGGGAGTATTTTTAGAAAACCATTTAAAACCCGCCTGAGAAATCATCATTAATAACACAGTATGTACGACGTCTACACTTCTTAAAGTTTGACACTTGCTTCAAGGTGCGGTCAGGGTCAAGTTTTTTCCAAGCTTTTTCGATATTTATTGAGTGTGAAAGAGATAGTTGCAATAGTACGAAATTGGGTCAGATTGTGCCCTCTCTTAGGCTATCGGTGGAAGGAAGGTCATTGACTGAGTTGATTTTTTGTTCTTTTTTTCACAGACATTATTGAGGTAGGTCACGGTCACGTTGGCGATCCGTGATAACCTCTTGTTGCCATGGAGGCTGTAGTTAAATTCAGCTGCTGTCTCAGCGCATATACAGAGTGTTTCATCTATCGGGAACAAAAATAAAAGGGGCGATAGATCTCCGCTAAAAAAACAAAAACTCGTGAGCCGGGGGGTGGCATCTCAACCGTTTGGCAGTTAAACATTGCACATTATTATTTGATTTTTATCGTTTGATTTACCCAATGCAGCGACATCAAACTTACGCCAGATAACTACTATCTCAATGTACTTTCCAAAAATGCCACCTCTGTTGACCTACATCTACCAGTACCTGCAGCCTCAAATTCATGTTTCTCACATTTTCTCCGAAATTCATGTAAATTATACACTTCTCTGAGAAAAAGTGATTTGGGGCTAATTTAAATAATTTTTTTGTAAATGCAGATTTTTTATACTTCCGCAAAAGGTTTTCTGCGTATGAATTTGTATATTCTTTCTCTACGTGGACATATTGTAACTCTTTGGAAAGGCAACAAGATGGGTATGTAATTTAATAAAAGGACAAAAATTGGCGTGTTAATTATACTAATTTTGGAGAAAATGTGGGAGAAACGTGAATTTTAGGAAATTTTAGAGCATTTGTACACTTTCAAAAGTGACTGTACCTGCAGTGGTAGAGGTAGATTAATAGCGGTGGCATTTTTGGAAAGCAACGGCTTCCATAATTTTTATGGCTCTGCGTTGGGTGTTTCAAAAGATAAAAATAAAATAATAATGTGCATCCCAAATTTATTAATCACCCTTTAACTCCCAAACGGTTGAGAACCTCTCTCCCCCCATGTCCTACAATTTTTGGTTTGGCTAGGTGAGAACTATGACCCCATTCATTATTGTCCCCGATAGATGAAACAACTACATATAGGTTCTAGTATCACCAAAAAAGTATGGTTTTAATATTTCCTAGACTGTAATTATTAATAAAAGAGAAGAGTTTGGTTTTAATAATTTTTATTTCATACGGAGATACTGATTGAAAGAACAAAATTTGGTTTATTAGGTTTCCGACATTTTTTACCACAATCAAAGGGGTCGCTTTTAATTTTTTTAATCTTGGTTGGTGAATTAAAATATCCTTCTAAACATATGTATTTCCGTTTCACAATTTTGGCTCAAAATTGAATTAGTGTGAAGTGGAGGCTCTTTGGGACAGAAAAAAATTGTTTTATACTCAGCCTAATTTTTGTTAAGTTCAAATTATTACGTAGCATAGGTAATTTTTTTAAAAATTCTTTTGAACCTCAAATAGAGTTACAAGTAAAATTTTTGTTTGTTCTAATTAAGGCTGTGGGTTCCAGGTAACACCACTTTAAGGTGCAGATTTCAGACCGCTATCATTAGCGGAAGGATTTGTATGTATTGTCATCAACATCAAAGCTGTGTGCAAAGTTTCTGCTTAATTTTGATCCATTCATTTGAACCATTGAAAAACGGTACGCTTAACGATAGCCACTGCAATTACAAAAAAATGCATATATACATTATACTATATCTTCGTCGTTTCTAATTTTAACATAAAATTTATTTTGTCCACATATTTCTGAAAGTATTTACTTTAAGAATTAAAAAATTAATTCTTTATAGCGAATATTACCCTCGGAGCATTCCGGTCTAGAAGTTTGAAAAACTAGCAGTTTTTTTTCCACTTTTGGTTCTATTAAATGTTGGGGAATATGTATGTGTGTAAAAAGAGTCCAATTAGCGCGAAAATGCTCCGTTTTGATACCATGAAATCCCAAAAAATATAATATGTTTGTAGGTGGGTGTTATGGGATACCCGTCTGGTCAAAAAAGTGAATAATATCTTCAATCCCCTCCCTGGATACCTCCCTGAGGTCATCAAAGAAATACCTACCCAGTGCCCGGTATATAGCTTCAGGAAGTGCCGGACAGTTACACAGAAATTGAAAAACAGTCTCTTTCTCCTCTGCGACAATGGTTGTTGAAGGGAATACTTATATAGTTTACCTCCATGTTGGCTTATAAGCCCATTCTTACTTACGAAGCGATAGTTTGGTGGCTGACCGACTGTGGATAAGGTCACCAACTAAAAACTTCTGGAGAAAGTCCAAAGGATAGTAGGTTTGCTGATTACTGGCGCCGTCAAAGGCCTTGGATGTACACTATTCTCCACCTTCTGTCATTGAACTTATTTTTTAAGCAATATGCAACATCCAGTGCCATAAGGCTCAACGTACCAAACATGGACACTCAAAAATACTGGGTACGCCAACTCAAATTGATTATACCATTCCTAGGCCCGATTTTTGGCAACAAATTCACATTTTCCATCACACCGACGCACGGCTCCAAGCTGGATCGCAAAGTGGGCGGTGGCGTGTTTTCCGGTTATTTAAACCTGAGCCGATCTTCCAGGTGGAGGTAATGGTAGTGCAGGAGGCCTCAATATCGTCGCCGCACATCCTTAACCGACATGGCAGGACTCTTCAATCTGGAACTCATTTGGGTTCCGGGACGTTATGACATTCTGGGGAATTGTAAGGCTGAGGAGTTAACTCGTCTCGGCACGACTTTCACCTACTCAGACTTTCCTGTGTAAGTTGGGCATCAGAATAGCAGCCATTAAGGCAACTAAAACTCGGCATTTCTGGCCAACTATTGACATACATAGCTAGATCTAAGAAGTGTGTGTTTTTGAACCGAGGATCCATTATCACAGGTTACTGCCTCATTGGTAGACACGCTAATAGACTCAGAGCGCCCCAACGGGAATTCTGCTGCAGTGTCGGCAACCAGAAAGCACCTCCTCTTCCACTGTCCGGTTCTCGCCATACTTAGAGGTCGACACCTGGGTACATCCCCTGAGTCCTAATTGGACTGAGGACATAATGAACCTGGTTCGGTTTTCAGGAACACGAATTGGTTCGATTTGGGGTCTTAGGAGTTAGTTCTATGTGGTATCACAATAGGCCTAATATGGCCTAAGTTTCCCCTTTTTTATAAGGGTAGCCACGACAACCTAAACCTACATCTCGCGAGCTTTAGTATTATATTTTAAATATATTATCTCTTACCGCGAATAAAATTCATACCTTTTTCTAAATTATTCGAAAAGAAAGAAAATAATTTAGATTTCACTTCTGAATGTAATAACTCAACAAGTTCAGTGGACCAATTGCAACGGTTTGCATAGTCGTTTTCTGATTTCTAAAATAAAAATATAGTAACTTTTTTGTAAATTTTGAGTAAACTATTTACAAAACAAATTAAATAAATAACTAAAATAAATTTAAATTGGCGCAGAGCTCACAGAAAATATAACACATAAATTTCGGGTAACTATACGAATGCTTGCAGCGATTACAGAAGATGTTTTAAAAGAACTGAAAAGCGGATTTCAAAAATGTGATTAGGGAAAAGTCGATAAGTTTCATACTATCGCCCGATTAATGCATTTGAAATGTTCTGATTCCAGCTGGCGTAAATTCGTTAATGTTCTAAATTAGAATTAATTAATTATTATTACGGTAACCCTCTGTTTTTTGTTACAACAGCTTTAAATAAATGGTTTTATAAATATTTTTTAGTGCCTGTGTCTTCTACAAATTCTTCGATTTTCAGTTTTCACGGTCTTTGGGATAATAGGAACCTTTCATAAACATAAACAGTCGTTGCATTGTTCAAGTTAACGTTATCGCGAATTTATCATTTTTATTTTTTACAAGTGTTTAACATACGCATACTTGCAAATTATTTATGTTGCTTTAATATTTTCCCCAGATGATGCGAAGATTCTCACGGGTGGAGTCTAGTGGAGATCTACTAGAATTTTTTGATCGTGGCTACACGGCCACTAAAGAAAATCGATGGACATTCGAAATAGCGTGGGAAATTGCAAACAAAGTCGGAGGCATATACACAGTCATAAGATCAAAGGCATACGTGTCAACGGAAGAGTTGGGCGAACAATTATGTCTCCTTGGGCCATACAAAGAATATTGCGCTAGAACAGAAATTGAAGAGTGCCCGTTTCCACGAGGTAGTCCCTTGCAAGATGCTGTCGACGCAATGAGAGCTAAAGGATACAAGGTGGGTGAGCTTTCATGCTCTTACTTATAGGTTCAGAAGTTAACTCAATCATTGGGCCTTTAATCAAAATATTTTCTTTCTCCACAGTTGCACACTGGGCGATGGCTGGTTGATGGCAGTCCGCTAGTTATACTTTTTGATATAGGCTCTGGAGCGTGGAAACTGGATCAGTTCAAATCAGAATTATGGGAAAAAACTAGCATTGGTAAGTAGGCTAGCTACTGACTGGACTGAAAAACAATTTTCGAGCTACTGCCTTATTATAAACTGATCACTTCACTGATCGCTGAATTACATTCCTATGTTATATTACCTTTTTTTAAAACAAAATCATTTCATCATCAGGCATTCCTCACCTGGACATAGAAACAAATGATGCCATTATCCTCGGGTATATGATCGCTGAATTCTTAGAACGGGTAACACATCAATTTAGCAAATATGGGCTTATAAACTGAAATAAAAACAAAAAAATCTTTTAGTTTAGACAATGTGCCAATGATTATTCCAAGGATCATGATATTCAACAGCCCAGAATTGTAGCACACTTCCATGAATGGCAAGCTGGTGTAGGTCTTATTGCCCTTAGGACGCGGCTTGTTGAGATCGCTACTGTTTTTACTACTCATGCGACCCTTCTGGGTCGTTATTTATGCGCCGGGAACACAGACTTCTATAACAATTTAGCCAGTTTTGCTGTAGATGAAGAGGCTGGTAAACGACAAATTTATCATAGGTAAGAAATGAAAGACAAAAGAATTTCAACATTTCTGTTAATGGTGGAGTTATTACTAAACCAATTATTTTCCAACAGATACTGTTTAGAACGTTCTGCCACTCATTTAAGTCATATTTTCACTACTGTATCTGAGATCACAGGTATGTCGTTGAATTTATGTGTAGACAACTTTTAAATTCTGGGCTGGTATCGTATAATGCAATAACAGCAATCACGGCTGAATTGATGATTTAGCTATTGACGCTTTTGTATTGCACAAGGCAATATCAGTTTTTGCAGTCACTCTGCAATTCAGCAAGTTTTCTTAATTAGCTGAATTAATCAGGAAATTTAAATTTTGTAATCTGTCTGAATAGTGTATTTAATTTTTTGAGTCAATGCAGTGCAATTAAGTAATTTTTCTATTTCAGGATATGAAGCAGAGCATTTGCTAAAGAGGAAACCAGATATTATCACTCCAAATGGATTGAACGTGAAGAAGTTTGCTGCTATTCATGAATTTCAAAATCTGCATGCTTTGGCGAAGGAAAAAATTAACGATTTCGTTCGAGGACATTTTTATGGGTATGTATAAACGTTTGTGTGGATGTTCCGTTACTTTTCAGATCATCAGTTGGACAGAATTCTAATCTAAATTGTGTAAAATTGGCAAAATTAACACTTTTGGTACTTGAAATACTGTAAATGCTCGATATTCGTCCGGTTTTATATCGCTACAGAATATATGTATATCTGAGCTTTCTAAAAATATATTTAAATAATAATTTCAGGCCGGTTTTAGCTGCCGTTTAGCTGCGATTCAAAATTTTTGTTTGACACCCAAGTCGCCCAGATTTTTAGTGCAAAAAATGTTCGTCCAAAAAAAGCATAGGGTTCTTTTTTGGAGGAAATTCACGAAATATAATATGCCGTTTTCTTTCTTTAAATGAAAGCAACGTTAAGGCCCGTAGCGGCACGATTCTTATTTCCTTGCCCCACTTTTTGGGAACGGGGTTCGAGACATTTTGCTGTGCTGATTAACGCCACCGGTAGTTTGTAAAAGAAAAATTAACTCCACCGGCAGTTTGTAAAAGGGAAATTATAATATATAATAGAATTTTCCCAAAAGTTCCGAACGTTAGGTGGCTCGCGAATTGCCCTATATCTCGAAAACGGGTCGAGATAGAATTTTTTCATTATTTTTCCGTTAATTAGCACAGCAAAATGTTTCGAACACCGTTCCCAAAAATAGATGCCAAGGATATAAGAATCTTCCCCCCGTAGCAAACGACTGGTGTGGCGACGGTGGTCAAGGGTATTTTGCATGGAGACTGACGGTGCGGTAAAGGAGGCTCGGTATTCACTGCCTCATTTGAAATAATGTTCTGTCAGAATCTGCGAGAGCAACCGGACCTCAATAGCACCGGTCGTCTGCTATGGGCCTAAATGTTGTGCAGAATAGTAACCCTCGGCGATAACATCTGTAGTCGCGGTAATTCACATTTTCTTTCTTTTTCAGTCACATGGATTTCGACTTGGACAAAACCTTGTATTTCTTTATCGCTGGCCGATACGAGTTCGGAAATAAAGGAGCCGACATATTTATTGAATCACTTGCCAGACTTAACGGCTTACTGAAGGTATTTAAAAAAAAAATATTTTAAAAGGTAAATCCATAAAACCACAAAAATTCTTTCAGCATGAAAAACCTGACACAACAGTGGTCGCGTTCCTAATTTTCCCCACAAAAACAAATAACTTTAATGTCGACTCATTGCGAGGGCACGCTGTTGTAAAGCAGCTGCGTGACACAATACAAAGCGTACAGCAGCAAATAGGCAAACGGATGTATGATACCTGCTTAGGGTAAGATTATTTACAACAGAAAATTTGAATTGTTTGCATGTTTTTAATTTTATATTTGCAGCGGTCGATTACCCGATCCCAGTGAAATACTGACAAAGGATGATATTGTGAAGATAAAGCGATGCATGTATGCGATGCAAAGAGATACGTTGCCACCTGTTACTACGCATAATGTGGTGAGCTGAGTTTTGGCATACTCTATTAATAAAATAATTATATATAAATATAAATAGCTACTGGAAAAAATAAAATAAAATAAATTAAATACCATAAACGCCCATTATAAAATGTTCGTATACTTTCTAGACTGATGATTGGAATGATCCAGTGTTAAGTGCAATCCGCCGCTGCCAGCTATTCAACACCGTTAACGATCGAGTCAAAATTGTCTTCCATCCCGAGTTCCTAGCATCAACTAATCCCCTATTCGGCATTGACTATGAAGAATTTGTGAGAGGATGCCACTTGGGCGTATTTCCATCGTACTATGAGCCATGGGGTTACACACCGGCAGAATGCACTGTAATGGGTATTCCCAGTATTACAACGAACCTTTCTGGATTCGGTTGCTTCATGAAGGAACATATCTCCGATCCTAAGTCATACGGCATTTACATAGTCGATCGACGCTACATTGGATTAGAAAACAGTGTACAGCAGCTTTGTGGATTTATGATGGAATTTGCGAAGTTGAATAGGCGACAAAGAATTATACAGAGGAATCGAACTGAACGTCTCAGCGATTTGTTGGACTGGAGGGTTTTGGGAATTGTAAGTTTGAATTGAGGCTTATTTTATGTTCTTTTCAATGGGTCATTTTACTCGCTTTCATACAATGCCCGAGAGATTCTTACATTCTGGCAGGAATTGAGGAAGATTGTAAGAAATGACACTCAGAAATGCTGTCCTATTTGTTTCAACAAAGTTTTACATTAGATTTATTCGCTTATAAATGCAATGCTACAATTATATTTCCTAGATGAAAAAATAATTGATGACTCATACAATTCTTTTTACAGTATTATCGCCAAGCACGTGTTAAAGCGCTCCAAGCCGTGTATCCAGACTACGTCGACGAAGGCCCAGCTTATGTTTTAAGCCGTAACAATTTCAACTATCCAAAACCTCTAAGTGCACCATCCAGTCCTAGCTCTTCACGTACTTAATTTTTACTTATTTTTTTACAATTTTACACAACTCCTAATTTCAACAGGTCATACCACACCAGCAGCTTCGGTTCACGGTTCCGACGAAGAAGATTCCGTAGATGAAGAGCAAGAGCTGCATGAATTAGGAATAACGAAAGATAGTGTGTAATAGTAGCCATATTTAGTGAATTAGTTAAAAGTATGTGTTGTAAAAGTTATGTTTCGATCGGGAAATGTTCTAAGGTAAATTTAGTACAAAGCCTCTAAGGAAACCTTATCGAAAAGTGGCACGTTCCAAAAGGCATAACTACGGGAAAAATTAGTTTTTGTGTTAATGTGATCTAAGCCATCATATTTGTTGAAAACATTTAGGAAATAAAAGTAAGTTTTTAAAATAATCGCTTCGTCAAATCGCTAAATTGGTTTCTGAATTACTCCTTTGCTTACTTGAAGGTACATTTTGCGTTATCCACCTTGTAATTTGTAATTTGTTATTTGTAAGAAAGGGGGGAGCGAAGCCCCGAGCACTCAGACGAACAGTCCATTGTACTCTGCCCCCACCTTAGCCGAACTTCTTCGTTGTTCTGATGAACTGAAGAACCTTGGATGGGGGTCGAGGACAAATCTCGTCCATCCTCAATACGTCAGCACCGATTCCCAGGGTACGTAGATGTTTGCCACATGTACTATGCTCTGTTACAATCCCTACAAGATTCCTGCATTCTTTCCTGCTTAATTTCAGAAGAGTTTCTGCAGTGCACTTATCGGGACGACCTATAAAGAGTTTGGTGTGTCTGCAAGTTTGTAACACGGACCATCTCTGCGCATCGATTTTCTCCATGTGCCGAGTTATCCAGTTTTTCACTATTGCAGAATTCACGCCAATCTGTGGTTCCGGTCCAAAGGGGCTGCATTTAGCGCCTTCCTCTGATAGCCTAGAGTTTTCGTTACCCTCGATGCCTTGATGAGTAGGAACCCATATAAGAGAGACTTCTTTGTAGCGAGCTACCGACTGCAGTCGCTTCTTAGATTCCAGGACAATTTTGGAGCGGGTGATAGGATTTCGTCGTGCTGTGAGCGCAGCTTTGTTATCGCAGCAGATACCAATCTTCCTTTCACGCCATCTCTGATCAATTATCCAGTTTGTCGCACTCAAAATAGCGATGATTTCCGCTTGGAAAACCGACGCAAAATCTCCGAGAGGATATAAGTGACACCATCCAGCGCCCGTACCGGTAGAGGTTTTCGAGCCGTCTGTATAGAAGACATTGGAAAAACTCTCCAGTAGATGGTGTGGGTTTTCCCAGTCCTCTCTATTCGGGATTTCAACGTGATATCCGCTATCGAACAGTGTTACCGGTGGCATATCATCCATTGGCACACTGTACGAGTCACAGTTCTCCTGGAGCCTTCGTGATAGATCACCATGGCCGTTTCTGTGAGTGTCGTGCCAGAGTCCTTGTCTCTTCAAACGACAGACTGACTTCATTGCTTCTTCCTGGATTGTGATGTCCAGTGGTCGCAAGTTGAGCATTGCGTTGAGAGCTGCACCAGGCGTGGAGCTGAAGGCCCCAGTGATCCCTGTGCATACCTCTCTCTGTACTCTGTTTAGGATCGTACAGGTAGATGTTTTTCCTGTCCTGATCCACCAGACCACAGACGCATAAGTTATGATGGGTCTAATAACAGCGGTATATAGCCAGTAGACCACCGCTGGTCTCAGACCCCATGTCTTCCCAACGGCCTGCCTTCATTGCCAAAAGGCATTTAATGCTCGGGTGGATTTTTGTTCGACAGGTGATCTCCACGTGAGCTTGCTGTCAAGGATTACTCCCAGATACTTAACCTCAGTGGAGAGTTGGATTGTGACACCCTTTAATGTTGGAAGTTTAAGGTTATTCAGTTTTCTTTTCCTAGTAAACAATATTAGCGTCTATCCACCTTAGTGTAACCTTTAACAAGTTATTCAGCTATAAGTAAAATTTCGTACCTTTCGAAATGAGGTGAATGTAAAAAACTGCAACAAAAAATTACTAACGTTTACTTATACCTGAATTACTACTGCACTGCACCTAGCCTATGAGAGCATTTTATTCCAACGTAAAAAGGTCTATAAGAAAACTTCCCTTTTTCAGTTTAATGGCACAAAGGCCTCGAGAAGGGTCACATTCAGCAATTTGCTCCGGTTATAGATGATTCAGTGCTTAAGTCTAGATAGACTGAAAACTGTATAGTTAGAATAAATTTACTCTGTCCACGTTATTAAAGTCGAATAAAATCAACCGAACTTTGGAAACGGAATGTAGCAACAAACAAGTTTTTTTACAATAGGTCACCTGTCGGAATAACTAATCTTTTAGAAGGGAACCACCAACTTTCTTGTAAAAAAATTAAATTTTATTTAAAACATTTACAAAATCCTCTTCAGGTTGGCCTAAATACAGTAATAAAATAAAGCTCATTTGGAGCACCAATCCTCGTAGCAGCCATCATACTCAAAGCATCCAGGCTGTCCATGATTTTCCTGGCAGTAGTCCTGTTGCTCGTAGAACTGGCAGCTTGAACCACAGCTATAATCCTGACAATAGCTTGAGCAGTGTCCTCCACTTGCACACCCCGAACAGTCTCTATAATCTACAGCTGCAGACGAAAATATATTTATTTATTTGTAACTAAACTTGTGTAGCTAAGTACTGGGCCTGGTGCAAATTTTAGAACAAACTATAAAATGTTCAGTAGACAAATTTAAGGCCATTTTCATAAATGCAAAACTGCCTTGAAATTGCTTTATTCAGCTCCATGTTGGAAATTGCTGAATACTCAATTGCAAGGCAGTTTTACATTTATAAAAACGACCACATTGTGGGCTATTATTACCGCTAGGTGTCAATTTAAGGCCATAATTAAAAGCAATAAGAAGCAGCAGGAGTAAATCAACAATAGCCATGTTTCAAAGTGTAATTTGCACTGCAATCGTAACATTCAGCAATTTACAATATGAAACTGAATATTTCTTATAGCTGAATTGCAGGGCACTGTTGTATATGAATTTTTACATGGAATTGAACTATAACGAATGCGACGATACAGTTCGAATCAAGTTCAGTGCTAAGCAACTTACATTTGTGACAGTTTTGCCATTGCTCTACTTACATCTTTTAATTTTGCTCTTAATGTGCTAAGGCCTTCAAATATAGAGCTGGTGAGCTTCACATTCAATTATATTTAATTCGGTGTCAGTCCACAAAACAATTCATGACTAAATGTGTGAACACAAATTTTTAACTTACAACCATGCTCTTCACAGTGGCTACCACAGTGTCCTCCAGTTGCACATCCTGAACACCCTCCTGGACCTATAGACAGACAGAACATAAAACCCATTAAATTATTTGTTTTGTTATCTTACCTCCGCAGTTATGGCCTGTACAGGGGATTTGAGGTGGCACTACCATAAATTGTTGCTTGTGCATTGGTCGGATTGGTTTTAAGTGAATTTTTGGGTATTTGCAAAATGATCCACAACGGGAATATTTGCGATTATAACACACCCACTTTGTGTTTATTTGGGAGCAAATTCTGGGGGTTACCACAATGCAGCAAGGCTGTTTTGGAGTAGGAGCAATTGTAACTGGGGCATGCGTTGTTTCTATTGGACGATTTGTCACGGTTTTATCACCCCCACCGCCTTTCGACGATATATCAATCCTTCTCTCATCAGCTGTATATACGTAGACATTATTGTCATTTTTAATATTGACATTCGTAGGACTGTTGATGGTATTCACGTTGTTTATGAAATGCTTAATATCCACCGACGAATTGTGTGACAGTGTGTTTACAGTCATACACTTTTGTCCATCCCATTTGGTCGATCCTGGACAGGTAACATTGGCGCATTCACGTTCTCGAATTATGGTAGTGTTCGTGCATAGTTGTGGCGTTATTGTTACTGTTGGATGCGTCGGAGTTGGTGATGCTGTAGTTGCAGGTTGTACGGTAGGACAAACAACTTGAGGCTGTACAATAACCTGACTGTTGCAACATTGTTGTCCTGAATAGCAAGTATGCTGGCAAGAAGAAGCACTTGTACAAGACTGTGGTGCGCAAGGCTGGATAGATTGCATATGACACATATTACCAACTAAAACATAGCCTGCAAAAATAGGATATGTGACTAACGTATTCTGCGATCATTTTCGGTGGGTCAGGGTGCGTTAAAGAATTAAATTCAAGTCACTTAGGCAATTCAGCTTAATAAAACCATTTGCTGAATTGTGCACGTGACTGCAGAAACCGAATTTTTAGATGTGGTCTCAGACTCTCACCGCAACTTTCTACTTCATTGAGGAAAAGAACTATAAATGTTCAGTACTTCTGCCACAAAATCCCTATAGCTAAAAATTAGTCACAACTTTTTTCAAAAGGAGAAAATTTAACGGTTTGCCTTTGATTTAAAAAGTTGCGTGTGATTAAAGGTTCGTTGTTGTTGCTAACTTACCTTGTTGGCATACCTGACTGCAACCATGTCCCATCATTTGACAATGGCCACCCGAAAAAATGTGATTTGGTGGACAAGAATATTGCTCACATCGATTTTGAAAGGCATAGTATCCTTGAGGGCATACCGTTGAAGTTGCGCATGCCCCACCAGTACAGCCCGAACAAGTTCCACCAGGACAATTTGCACAAGCTGTGCCAGTACCGCCAGTGCAGCCACCGACTCCTATTCCATGCGAAATAACACAAGAACTTCCGCTGGCTATATATCCTGCGGGACATGCAACCGCTCCTCCGCTGCACTAAAAACAATAATTTTTCGTTGGGAATACTTTAAATCCAAAATATTGAGATACTTTACGCCATGAGGACCACAAACAACGTGCGCACTAGCGACTGACAAAAGCAAACATATATTCGCCGCGTAAAAAGCACTTGTTCCCATTTTAAACAATTTGCTAATTTACTCAATTAATTCGTTTGCGCCTGCGGGATCTTGAAGTTTGTCGGACTTCTTCTAAGCAAGACTAACCGATCACTGACTGATTCCAATCACTAGTTTTCCTAAGCCAGATCTCTTTTGGATTACTGACAAGACTAAAAGGTCATCCCCCTTTGATAAATCCATCAAAGCTTGTGCTCAGAATGAATGATTTTCTTTTTGCGATAGATCTCTTGCCGTATACTGGTCCACACAGAATCCGCATAATTAGTGCAAAGTTGCAGTGTGGCACGCACAGAATGAAACTATCTTCATCGGCTTTGTAGCACATGTAGCGCGTGCATTTACTGATTAGTTTCTGAGTATTATCACAAAGTCCTTGTAATTTATATTTCAGAAAAAAATCATTATATAAACATGACATGGGTTATGGTGCCGCGTTATCGTCTCATTTTTATTGCTGCATGTAACTCCCAGGAAAAGATTGTTCGCGCAAGTCCTTAATCAATCATTCCATAAATAGGTGAACACTTTTCAGGTCATAAGCATCAAATTTTTTCTCTAAGTATTAGGCACGCTTCGGAGGAGATAAAGTAGGTACAAGTAGTTTAGCCTTGTGTCTAAAGGAGGTCTGAGATTAATGTGCGACAAAGTAGCATAATGGCTAATTGGTTTTATATTTTCAAGTGGGGGATAAAGCCATAATTTTAAAATGCGAGCAATGGACGATTTATCTAATGTACATTGATCATTTGGGGTAGGTGCTCGTTATCACTTTATTTAAAATATAATAACAAATATACCTCCCCTACTTTCACTGTCAAAGTATTTTATTATAATGTTTCAGCATCCACCACAAGTTCTGCATATGATTAATTCGTCTCCTGTAATTATGTTTTTTTCAAAGATTTATATTGTACAACTTTTAAATTTATCCCTCTATTCTGGAAAAATTGTAACCTCATAAATTACAAGTTTTGTGCCTTTATATCTTGTGATTTAGGGTGTGTGTCTATCGCTTATATTTAGTATTCATGCTTAGTGGTACGTACTGGAAGCTACTAATTCACAATCACACAATCACAAGATACATATAAAAGCACAAAAAAGTTGTGAATTGTGATCTATAACTGGTCACAATTTTTCCAGAATAGGGCTGTTAATAGGGTTATGTACTTAGTTTACAAAAAGTATGAAATCCTTTTGGCGACGTATTCCACAAAAGGGAAGGGCTAAATATATACAAAGTACAAATAGTGTTTTTAAGACTATGATTAACTTTTCTGTACATTACTATTTTGGAGTTATTATCTAATTCAAGAAGTTTAAAACTCATTCCATTATAATTAGTTTAACATTAAAAATATAAAAAATAAAAGAGAAAATAAATAAATTAGTTAAAACAGGGTTTCTTGCCCGAGAAAGTGTGTATCTTATGCACGCATTCTTACTATCTTTAAATTCTTTGCTATAGGAGGTCAATCACCGTTTTACCACACAAGTCATGTGACATCATTAACAAGATGGAATAATGGCTCATTTGCACATATTAGTAAAATGATTAAATGGACTGTTCCTATATCATTTGATTGGAAGAGCACGTTAGCCAACAAGGTCACTAAAGATGTTTAGGATCCAGCGACGAAAATTTATCCTGTAATGCCATCATGTCTGTATGTTTGATCTAAAAAACTACCGTACTCCGTTTTCCTTGCTCTATCTACTATCTTGGTTGGTTGGTTGTTGAGACTATTTATAAACTGTCTCATCCGGCATCTCCGACAATATTAGGACAAGGCAAAATGTTTACCTAATTTACCCCAATTGAGAATGTCAACTAGCCACAACGGGGCTTTTAGGACAAACATAGCTATTGTGAGTAGTTTACTACAAATAAGTAAGCAAGGCATATCGATGTGAATGCGACCTTTTAAACATATGGAATTCAACATCCTAAAAACACTAACTTTTTGTCTATAAAAGACTATAAAAGTTACTCAACTCAACAAAATAAAGTTAGACTCGCACGTTAGGGGTTTCGAATATTTGTACAAATTAAATGACTTTATTTTAAAAAGAATATTTTTTAATGTGATATGACTACAAATTAATAATTTTCGGACTTTTTCCTTTACTTGTGCTGTGATACCTAGCCTCTTGCCAAATTTCATGATTCTAGGCCAACGGGAAGTATCCTATGTATATGTTTTGATTTATATACGAATGTCAAAACATGCGACATAAATGGCCGTATTTTTTGATTGTGTTGACGTAGAAGCTTGGTTTTTTTACAGCCCATGGTATCAAAGACCTTAAGTATTTTATATTAATTTCAATTTGATACCTCTACACGTTCCTGAGAAAAGGTGTCTTGACAGACAGACATACAGACGGACAACGAAGTGATCTTAAAAGAGTTCCTTTTTTCTTTTAAGGAACGGAACTCTAAATAGCAGGTTTTGTCACCTCCTCACTTTAATTTGTTTACGTCACATTGAAACTTTTATGGACTGTGCGTTTGCACCATATGATCACGTGAACTCATCACCAGCGCTCTCTCACAGCTACGAAATTAATAAAACACACATTGACATTTACCCCATATGTTAACGAGCCCCGGTCTTCAATAGACCATGAGCGTAAAGATGTATAGAGGCTCCATGAACTACAGCTGTCACATAGTTAAAATATAAGCTAAGTAACAAGGGCCCCAATATTGAATCTTGTGGAATGCCCTTGCTTCAAAGAGCAGGCCTGGATTGTTTGTCGTGTACCTTAATGACCTGTGTTCGACTTGACAACATACTGTTTATCAAGCTAAGAATTTTGAAAAAGAAAAACTGATCGCTGGATTATTGCACTTTTTCAAAATTTGTCATCTTAAGATTATGACCAGAAGGCGAACTCCGTTATGAACATTTAAATATAGATATTTTCCAAAAATTTAAATAGACTCACTTAAAGTTAGTAAAGGAATTTTATACATATCAAGAACTAATCAGTCATGATAAGCAGCATGACCAGCTGTCATTTATTTCTTCATTCTAAACGCTAACGGTTTTTAGCTGACTGAGTCTAATAATTTCTGTTTATGGGAAAACGCCATAATAAGTAGAAGCCTTGCTCGTGAAGACGAAATAAAAATGTAGCATCTCTGTAATAATATTTAGTACCAAGAAACACGATATCGTCTGGTTCGCTTAATTAAACGTTGTCAGTCTTAAGACTGGAAGTGAGGAAGTGCTGATAATATCGGTTGCTTTAACTATATTTATAAGTTCAAATGATAATTCTGCATCCATTTGATAATTTTCATTTAATTTATTTATATCCAATAATGTACACTTAAGGGCGGGGTAACGTATTAAAAATTTTTATTTTTAATTTTTTTTTTATTATTTCATATGATTGTACAACATCTTAAGATTGTTGTGTCAAAATTTCAAACAAATCGGAGTAAAACTAACAAAGATACAGAACTTTGAGCGTTTGTTGCTCCGATACAGTTATGTCTGCCCAGCAAGTGCGTGGCGCGCTGACTTTGTGCTCCCGGGATCCCTAAATTTTTTTTATTGTTTCATATGATTGCATAACATCTTAAGATTGTTGTGTCAAAATTTTAAACAAATCGGAGTAAAACTAACTAAGATACAGAACTTTGAGCGTTTGTTGCTTTCATGTATACTACTCGATTTTCAGGTATGCAAAACTTTAAAGCGATTTTCTGACGCTTGTCATTTTGAAAACCGGTGAACAGTTTACAGCAAAATCTACTCGACCGATTGTTTTGAAATTTTGTATACAGCTTCTTTACATAAATGACCAGGTAACGCTGGGAGCTTTTTTTTTTTTTTTCATAATTATAGATTTTACAATAACAAATAGGTTCATTTTTTAGACGAAAATCAGTGTTTTCACTTCTAAGTGTCAGTAAAAATTGAAAAATCGAAAAAAAAAAATTTCCTCCCAGGAATACCTTTGGAAAGCGGTTATCTAATGACACATTTTTTTTTTTTTAATTCAGATGATCCACTCTTCAGTAATATTGTTCACCGACAAACTACTTTTTTTCGAGGCGCCTCCGAATATTTGCTGCCGTCGGCTTAATTATTTATATTTTGTTTTAAAATATTAAGGAAAATATTGTTCACAGGTTGTACTATAATGCTGCGATCGACTAATTAAATTTGTATTGCCTGTAGCGTCTGGAAAAATTCTTGAAAAAGGGCCTTTTTCACGCCGAATTAACGTTACCCCCCCTTAAGAAGTAATTTCTTTTAATATGCACTAGCACTACATGATTGACTGACCTACAAGGAATAAAAAGTTATTACGAATTATGGTGTGATCAGCTTTGTGGAGTAAAATAAAAAAAAAGTTAAAACTTAAAGAATAATAAAAAAGTACATATACAATACACCAAAAAAAAGTTATTACATTACATTACATATCATGCACTCCCCCCTTATCACTAAACCCAGGTTAGTGGCTTTATCAACATAAGGAATAGTAATGTCATGGAAAATTATAGGCGATAAGTCAGCTGTATTGACTTTATGCTTCTAAACCACAAGACACTTCGATTTTCCAGGGTTAAGTGAGAGACTATTCTGTTTGGACCACTGATAAATAGAATGCAAATTATTGTTAATTCTCCAAACTAAATTTTCGATCAAAACCAATGAGTTGAGTATCATCAGCAAAACTATGAAACTTGCAATACTTGATAATACTTGGAAAATCATTAACGAAAATAGAGAACAGTAGCGGGCCCAGAATTGATTCGTGAGGCATACCATAGCAAAGAAGAACGGGTAGTGACAACTGCGAAGCAACTGCTGAGGTTTGATGGCGGTTCATTAGAAAACTGGCACCCAATTTCACAGAAGTATCGAAATCCTGAAATGATATTTAACCTTTTCAAGGAGAACGTCATGATACACAAGACCAAAAGTTTTAGAAAAATTCAAGAGTGTTAATAAACTTGTGTGGTACTTATTAATTGCTTCATGAACATCATCAGTAGTACTTGTCGTCCATAATAAAAAGGCAGTGTCTATTTAAACACTCCGTGTCCGTGTAATATCCGTGTACACGGAAGAACGCGGAGTATACGGAGTCAATTCGCGGCACAAATAGGCAATTTTTAGTCCATAGATATTTTGTAAAAGGAAAATATTCACTTAGCAGACATTTTGTAAAAGGCAAATTTTCCATTTACAAATTGTTTCGTGTCGATGTGCGATGTACGATGTGCGTTTACTTCCGTGTAATTCCTTTGAGTTCCGTGTGTTTCCGTGTACACGGAAATTACACAAATATTACACGGACACGGAGAGTGCAAATAAACACTTCCAATAAAAAATGTGGTGCATACCGATTTGCTTTGTTTTCAACAATACGGCCTCTGAGTTTCAGATGATATAATGTTACTAATTAAATAACTAATAGAGGAAGAAAGCACTTTAATGTGTATGTATAACCTTACAAAGTTCGTTGGAAAAATTTTCAAGTGTTGTGAAAAAAATTCTTCAAAAAATGCACCAAATTTTATGGATGATTTCAAGTTAAAATCTAAACGAAACGTTTTACTATAGATTTAGTAGGTACACTATAAAAAACGTATATACCAGAAAAAGGAATACACCTGGTGCTCTTTTCTTTGGTGAAGCAATTAAAAAGCCTGCTTTATATACGAGTATATCTAATCACTTCCATTACTTTTGATATTGCCGCCCATCCTATTGCTTTGATAAACTATGCGGAAATTAAATGATGACCTTAACATTATGCACTGATTACTTAAATTTTTGTACCGCTTAAACACTATGTAATGCACTACAATTTATTGTATCAGCACGCAACGGAAAATAGGCCCCTTATCGCCGCCTAGTTAAACTTTAAACCGACACATCCCTCAGAATTAATCAATTCAAAATTAATTAAATATTTAAAAATAGGACAATCCCCTACAAGCATTCTCACAACTTTGTACAAACAGTTGCATATTCTCCGAAAAACGATGTTGTTCTGCATTATCTAAGTGCAACAATATTTGCATGATCTCCAGGTGTAGGCTGCGATAGGACAACAAGCGGATGGGTGGAGGTTTCTTTGCACTTTGCGATTTTTTTTTCGTACTGGCGGCATAAGTGCACACGCACAATACAACTGGGTAGAGGCTCCATTTACTAAAACCTGCAGAGAGGGGATTGGGATCATTCAGACTGACATCATGAAGAGCTGCACGATTAGCATGGGATCTAGGCCATTGCAGTTATCAAAATTGATAGTGAAGCTGTACGCACTAACATGGTTTGCTTTATTTCCTTTTTCTCGCATTTCCCTCATTTATTGCTTTTTCGCCAATCCGCGATCAGAGGAATCCATGGAATTCATTTAATGGGACGATCACACTTTTTTGTAATCAAAAGTGGAATGCAGCAAAAGCACAAGCAGCTAATCATATTGATTGCAATCTCCGTGTTGTTAGAATGCGATAACGTCCAGCATGCTAAAGGTTCCAATTTGCAGTAATTCGGCTGTTGAGCTTTATTTGAATAAGATATAAACGATTGTGAGCCCATGCCGATGGACTGTAGTGTATTCAGTTTATTATCAGCGGCTCGGACTGCCGAAATATGTTTCGATTTCACGGTTGACCTTTGTTCGATGATACCTGCTTTCCCGAAAACCCTTAAACTTTGCGCCCAAAGCAGTTGGAGCCATAAATAATCCGTCTCATCTCACACCCACAGAGGATCCAAGCATTAGGTGTATCTGCAAATTTCTTGAGCTCTCTCTCGGTCTTCGCTTACCTGAAGAAGTTAGAGCTGTTGTGTTCTTATCTGGAGAGGCAATGAATTGGTTCGAGCACTTCATACCTGAAGTTGACACCATTACCTCTGGAGCTTTATTTTCATTCTTTTACACGCGAAAAATCCAAAGGCGATAAAACTCTTGTCCCATCGCTAGATAATTTTAAATAAGGTAGGCACAGTAATCAGGCGGTGACCAAAGTATTCGGTTCTATTTCTAAGCATATTCCGCGACAATCGTTTGCTTACTTTTTCAATTTTTGGATTATGGAATTTTAATAAGTTCACGAGCACTAAAGAAAAGTGAGTTTTAATAAAAACATTATTTTTAAATTTTAAATGTACCATAAGAATAATAACACTGTGTAGTTTTTAAATAAAATTGATTTTTTTTTTATTATTGGACGGAAATTGAAAGTGAACAAAATTGAATTTCATTGTGGTGATATTAACTTTTTAATGTGCAGTAAGGCTCTTACTTGCTTTAGATATCTTCTTTTGGTACCAAAGGAACAAAAAATTAATCCAGCGCATATTTATCTTATAACTGACTTACCTTGTTAATCGTGATTTTTGACATTTTAACTAAATTGTCTTTTTAATATTTTTGAAATGTGAGAAGGGAATGAGTAGGGCCTCCATTATTTCCTTTCTTTTAATATCTTTAAATATCCAACTGGGCGTGGATTGGATCAAACTTCCATACTCTTAGTCCAGGCGGGATCTGCTTTAAAAAGGGGTATTTTGGATGTTTTAGCCTCCAGAAGGGCTTAAGGAATGATAATTTAAATAATGCCAGTTAAAAAGTTGTGAAAAATCAAGATTGTAAATAATCCAAAAAAATATCGTGTTTTTAATTTTCGTTTTGACTATTGATTTTTGGGAAAAGTTGAAAATGGAATGAAAGTATCACAATAAAGTTTCACAAAAGATAGCATACCTTAGAAACTCCAGTATGCTTTGTTTTTGTTGCAAAGAGGAATGATTAACGGAAACAATTAAATAAAAAAAGGTTTCTACTTGAATTTTCTTCGACTATTTATATTGTACGTACGATCTAGAAATTGAAGTACAGGGTACCTCTTACTATTATGAAACAACGCACCAATTTTCATCCAAATCGGTTAGATACTTTTTCGTATAATATTTTGTTAAGGATGTGCTGTTGCTAATTTTATAAATCTTGTCACGACTAAACTAATATATATAGTAGGTTCAACATCCAATTTATAGCGCACTCTTGGAGATGCCGTCTACCGATCCCTATCGAAAAAATTTCAATATTTAAAAAAAAACGCCATCTTGGCCATCCGGGTTAAACATTTTTTCCTTAGAAAAAGCATCTTTGCTCATGCAACGGTCCAACCCATGGCAAACAACAAATAGCTTTTTTGTAGTAGTTTCTTCAATTTTTTTTTATAAATCACGTTGCTATTATTATGGATAAACTACTGACTACTGTACATGACGTGCAATAACTCGAAGGCTTAGTTCTTTCATAATGTGTCTTCCAAAAGATTTTTTTTTGTGACTACAAAAAAGATTAGTGTTTTTTTGTCACTCTGTTAATTTCTCGTTATTATTATTCCGATCAGGCATATTTCGGTAGTTTTACATCAGATTTAAGAAATTTCTTACGACAGTCAGGGTACGATTAATTTTAACTGAAATTCACAAAAGTGGCATACTCAATGTCATGGTAAGTAGGCGATTACATTTTCCTCTTCTTCTGTAAGAGGCTTACCACGAGGCATTCTTAAAAGTAAACATCGGTCATGTGCGACACGAAGGGTTCCGTACCATCGTACAAGATATAACACTTTGTACTTTTTAAATACTTTTGCAAAAGAAACAAGAGGCGCTATAACATTATCGAACTTTTTTTTTTCTATCTTGGTTTTTTCATTATTTGTTGTTATATCGGCAATAGAAATATACACTATGTAAGAATTTCAACTCTTTACCTATTACGGTTCATTAGATAAAGCCCGCTAACAGACAGACGGACAGCGGAGGCTTAGTAATAGGGTCCCGTAGGGTACCCTTCGGATACGGAACCCTAAAATAGTATAACTGCGCTGATTTGGGCAAAGCAAATCAGTCAAATACTGAAACATTTATTTAGTAGACATTCCGATTTATAAGATTAAGGCACACAATATAATTATTTTAAAAAAAACCTGCACGGGTTCTGGCTAAATACTTTTATTATTTCGTCTTCGAATTCCTTCTTTTTCTTTCATACGTTCTTCCAATGCGCAGTCTAACAGGAGATTTTTGGTCATAGTTGAACACAACAAGGTTTTTATACTCTTATCTACTGAAAGATCTCTCAATCTTAACATATTGTAAACGGTGTCTCAAAACCGAGTTTCAATTTGAATTTGGAATCATTTTAGTTGTATCAAATATGGAACTCTGATATTTCATAGCTCTTATCAGCAAGCTTTGAGTTGAAATCGTGGAGCATTTCGCAATGAAGGAGTTTATTTGCACTTCACGGGTGTCCAAAATTTACTTTACTGCAGTCCTGCAGTGCAACCAGGCACTTTCTTCTACAATCGAGCAACCATTATAAATAAAAAATCTTTCGGAAGTTCGGCACGAATTTTAGAGAGGCGGAATGAGAAAAGAGGACTTTCTCGTACGGGACGCTCGTTGAAAATGTTGCGGTAATAAATGAAAATGTGAAACAACGTCCACCGCGTCTTCGTTTTAAACAATTAAACATTTCATGAACCAGTATAGAACGAATGAGTTTCATTATCATAACATGTTAACCAACTTGTTATGCCCAGAAATGCACGAAATGGGCGTGGATGACATGTTCTACCAAGAAGACGGTACAACCTGTCACACTGCGGCCGAAACAATGCAGTTATTCTAGACGAGGTTTCCGGGGTGTGCTATCTCGCGTCCGGGGAGAAGTGAATTAGCCATCAAAATCGTGCGATTTAAAACCCTTTAGACTTTTTTCGCTGGGGGTTTTTGAAAGGAATAGTGCTTTCAAATATATTTAGACTATTCCGGGGCTGAAGACGGAACGTGTTATTGATGAAGTTCAACTGCCATTATGCCTAAATTTAATCGAAAATTTCTTATAAAAAAGTCCAGAATTGTAGAATATTGTGTTCAATACGTAACTTATATATCCATAATCTTATAATGTAATAAAAGAACAGCTCAAATAAAAAATGCGTTCGATAAAAAAAAAATCACTGCCGGTTTTGACACACCCTGAATTGTTGGGTAAGTTAAATAGCAGTGGTTGTGTCGTCGCTGCGTAAAAAATTTCAGTTTCTTTTACCAATTCTGCTATTTCCATCTCTGTGTAATTTCTATGCAATGTTTTTACTTGTCCGTAAGCTATACCACAAATCGGCTTCGTTGGAGAAATTGTTTATATTATAATAATTGGAAAAATTTTCCGATCTTTTAATAAAATCTTGTACAGTCATGTTCAGCATAACATAAGGGTGCAGAATTTATGATTAAAATGTACCACCTTGCGGGAAAAAGATTCCGTCAGGTGCTCTCTTGGAATAAGCTGCCTAATCCGTTAGAATTATAACAAAATTATGCAGGAGAGAATTGTGTACAATTAAATCGTCTACAAAAGAGTCTGTAGTTAGTACACCCTAAAGTATATCTATATTAAATAGATAATTAGCAATAAGCCAGTTTACAATTTAAATTACGTATTAAAGGCATACGTAAAATTTACTGTGTTTTCTTATTACATATAAAGAATTTAAACTTTATCAAAATAAATTAATTCATAATGAAAACTGTTTAATATATAAAACACATGTCCTTTACAGCAAACGCCTTTTTCCATTAATTCAAAAGTTATGAAAATTATTGGGAAAGGAGAGGAGGCCTACAAAACCAGTTTTCGGCCCCCTTATTTATAGCAAACAAGTTTGAAACAAATTTTTTTATTAACTATATGTAGTCTCTTATCGATTTAACCATAAACGGAACCTCCTTTAATCCCCACCTCTTATATGATTAAATAATAATCAGTGTACCCCAACACAAATTCGGCATTTTCCAAATAAAAATTATGTGTCCTTTCAAAAAACTTCACCACGCCCACATATTAAACCACCCACACACCCTTCCCCCCTCCAAAAAAAACTGGCACCCTCTCTTAATACTTATATAACCCTATATATACCGTTAGTACGTGTAAAATGGTTTTAAAATAACTCTTTATTTATTATATTAAAGATTCCAATTCCTATAATACATACCGGCCTCCCCGCTCCTCCGTACTTCCTTCTTGGGGGAGGGGGTTAACAAATTGCGGAATAAGGGGAGATTTCGTTTGTGGTGAAATCGATTAGATATTACATATATTTAATAAAAAAAATGTTCCCAAAATGTTTTGGCCAAAGGTAAAAGGGGCCGAAAACTGGCCTTATAGGACCTCCTCCTTTCTAAAATCTAACGTCGCGATCGAGACGCCCGTGAACAGCCTGTTATCAGACCCGTGTTTATAGCGTCTTATCCAAAACAGGCAGCCTGTGACCGTCTGGCTCCTATTTTACGGAGCGACAAGTGTGACCAGTGACAACTAAAAAGGGATAAAAGCAACCAAGTCTATGTTATAGTCAATTTGCGAGTATTTCTACTGGTCGGACAAAACTTGTCGCTTCGTAAAATAGGGTCCTGTAAACAAAAATATTCAGCCTGTGAACAGCCTGTTATCAGCTTCATCTTTAGTTGTGCCAACTGGAAGCTGGTTAACTCAGAATCAAAATCACAAGATATAAAGGCACAAGGAAGTTGTGACTTGTAATCTATGTCTGGTCACAATTTTTCCAGAATAGGGCTGTAAGCATGAGGTATATCGGTGGAATTTATTTCACTCAAATATGAGACAGACAAAACAAAGAATTAAAATTATTTCAATTATTGCTGCACGCCAATAAGCGATCGTCACAGTTTAAAGCTATCCGCTTATAGAATTGATAAAATTCAAAATTTGATGCTCAAGGGGTTAAGGACAGATTTCCTAGTCGTTGTTTTTGATTTTGTAAACATAGATATATGTATATAATTTTATTTTTATCAAACAACTTTCTTGTCTGGACTCGGCGATTTTTATTCCTTTAATTTAGGTGCATACACTCCTTTCCGCAACCCCTAACCTGTATGTCCCAGCGGGGTGGGGATGACCTCGTTAAATCAAGCGTAAATTCATAAACAATACCCTCATACATCACTTTCACCTATTCCTACTACTTTTTACTACAAATAAACCAATTTTTTCATTTATTTTCAATCGGCAGGAGTAAACTTGTTGCCGCTCTCACAAAATTTTCCACACCCTCAATTTCTACATTTATTAATATTTTCATCCCAAATTTGGTACACGCATTACCCCACATGTTTTCTATTTTTTATACTTATTTCTACATCCTTACGCTTACCCGTCTTTTCAGTCAAAAATAAACAGTAAACTCTTACCTCTCTTACACTTTATTCCATTTAAAAAAAAAAAAAACTGTTACTTATTAAATGTTGATATACTCGTATATACGTTATTATACTACTCTACAAGATGCTTCCATTGAGCTCACCCACAATACACTGCGTCTATTAATTACCGAGGTATTATAATTTTTCTAATCAATCTCGGAACAATCTATGCTAGACTTCCTTTATTTTCACGGGTAAATATTTTTTTTTACTTTCTCCAAATGTTTTTCTATTTAAATTTTTTACGTCTTTGTAGACATCACAATATTACTAAATTTGTTATTCTTAATTTTACACCCCCTCCCTACTCTACTACCTAGAACACGAAAAAACAAACATTCATTTTTAGCGGATTGTCAAATCGACAAATCAAAGAAAGAACTTGCTTGACCGATGCGGAGTCTTATTAGAACTTAAGATACAAAATTTTAAATTAATTACTTGAATAGTTATTATACGCAACATTTTGAGAAAAATAATTTGAGGTAAAATTCGTTTAAAGTTTTGAGTGTTAGTCCGGTATTTATGCAGTTCCCTAGGACTGGTGGCTACTGGCGAGCTGGCTCCATTTAAATTTCATTGGTTCGTCAATTCCGTGAATTTTGACATTGGTCTAGGACGCAAATGTTCTTAAAGAATTCCTGTAGAATTATCCAAACAGATGTAATCCCTTAATAAAAGATGTATATTTAAAATTCTTCTAACTCCCATTCCAATTTTCTCATCGAATGAATGAAATGAATGAAATTCTCTTGAATTAATCAATTCGACCGCTTTGCCATCTGCTCTCAACTAAAAGTAATTATTTAATATTTACCCACAAATGACAATATGAGTCAACGACCAACTGGCCGCTCTGTATCGCCTGGATGCAATAGTGCAATGAATCACTGTTGACTTACACAAAAATAGAATTGTACCGATGGGAGAGATACTATATCTTACTGTCACCTACATTTGTTGATTGACTCTATGCAGCTTAAGAAAAATTAAGTAAAACTAGCAAACCCAGCAATTGAAGATAAAATTGGAAGGACGTACAAGAAAAACGAAAGTGTTTGCATAATAAGTGCGGATGGGAAATCGGTCAGAGATAGAAAATATGAATGATGTTTACCTACCACTTAAGCCCAGAAGCTAAAGGGTACCTAGTGTAAAATGAGAAATAAAAAAATTGGCATACTTTGTAGTCAGCGTGGAGTTGATAAGATTACTTACAGATTTGCGGATGATACGTGGGGATTACGAAGCATGTGGCGCTTTGCACGCTTCTATTTTCAAAAGAAAAAAAGTTTTGAAAGTACAATGATTCTTTATTGAGTGGGCCAAATTCTTGTACTACTTTCCGTGGCGCGTTTGAGAGCTATCTATGGATTAATGATAATAATCTAATTTTAGAAAATTCCTCACATTTCCAATTATTTACATTTCAGAAATATGAAGATTTAAAAAAATTTCTTCAAATTTCAGAAGAAGGTTGTCTGCATAATCTGCTACTCCACGGGGACAAATATTTCACATTTTTTTCACTATCACTATCGGCTATAATTTGAGAGAGGTTCAAACTAAATTAAATATTTTTAAAATGTGCCCTGAAAAAGAAATACAAATCTCTGATAGGAAAATTAACAGGAGGGATCGTATGACTTATTTAAATAAAAGAAAAATAATATTTCAAATCAGTTTATTTACTATATTAATTATTATAAAATAAAATTACTCAATTTCTTGCAGATGAAGCGTTTCTGGAGCACTAGTATCTTGCTCGTCACTTTGATCACATGGATCAACGCTGCATCCGTCGTTGTGCGAAAAGGTGAAGCATCCAAAAACTGCCTTGATGAAGCCAATTGCTCTGGAACTGAGAAAACATTAACAAAACGAAATGTTGCTTCCATAACCCTCGACAATGTTGCAGCCTGCAATAAAACTCGAGAAATCTGTATGAATAAATGTAGAGGATCGTACGCGTGCATCAAAGACTGTCCAGTGTGCCCCGAAGTGCACATCGTTGAGGGCCTCAGGCGTTTCATCGTTGAGGGGGAAAACGAGTCCTTCATCCGAGACACACCAATAATCAAAGGGGCCAACATAACCACAATTATCAAGCTGTTGAATTTGGTGAACAACACCAATTTGATCGACATCCCGACCAATGTGAACTTAACAAACCAAAATCATGTGCATGTCTACCAAAATGATTCGTCCGAGGAGGGCGGGGAATATGGAATGGGGTACAATCGATTTGGTTCTTGTTGCATTGTTGTCGAGCCGAGGAGCTGCAATCCGACATCGCGTGGATACAGCTGCCACCACAAGCGCCATAAAACGTGTGGTCAGCAGTGCACTTCGCGGATCATACACGCTGAAAGGAGGCAGAAATGCACCACTGGAAAGAGTTGCATGCACAAAGTCAGTTATGTTCCGCAACCGAAGAAGCCGACATGCTCGTACATTTCTACTTGGCCGTTTGTCCTGTGTGGAGCGCATCGTCAACAGAAGTGCCATGGGTGCTACCAGCATTATGGACGAGGTGCGCACTCCTACTATGGTGGGAAGGTTCCATCGCGGTGTCACGCATGTTACGATGATGCTTTCCACATTGGCCCTATGTACCGACGAGGGCCGGTTCTGAAACCTTTCTACTACCATCAGCCGCCATGCTATCTGACAGGGACGTGCGGTTCAATGTGCAATATGAACGGCTGTTATGGTCATCAGTTTGTTGATCCATCTTGGGGTTATATGGGCCAGCCTCAGTATCAAGGCCCACAAAATTTTCCCCAAATGTTCCCACAAAATTTCCCTCAACATTTCCCACAACATTTCTCTGGCTACTACCCTTCACCCGATGAGCAATTCGATCCCCAGGACATACCATTTTCTATCGACTCAAAGGATTCGAGCATTGAAGGTGGAGATGGAACTGAGTTCACGGAAATTGAAGACAACTTGCCGCACATACCTTCGGATGGAGCTGATTGGGGGGTCGAATTGCATAAATGCCGGGTTGTGGACAATAACGGCACTGTGTCTATAAAAAATTGCACGGATACCGAGTGGGAGAGAAATCCTTTTGCTTCATCACCATCAGTTTATCCCTCTAGACCAGTCGAAGCCTATGAAAATGCCGATAGCTACGGATTCGATGGTGAATTAGAGGATTACATTAGATACCCTCCTCCTTCTGCATACGAAGGATATGAGAGAACTCCTTGGGACGATAGTGTTGCTGGAAATCCTAGGAATTTGCGTAGGAGGCATACTAAGCCGCAAAGGAAACATAGCATTGTTTATGACGAATAAGTTCGGTAATTTTACAAGATACTTGATTCTACTATTTTCCTAGAGTTAGTCTTTACTATTCTTCTAAGCTCGGAGTACATAATAGTACCGGGTATTTTCTAACATGCTTTATAAACGCTACTACTCTGCCAAAGTTGGTGACCACCAGTGGCAGGTTACTTCAACAATCAACACGAATTCGATTATTAAAATAATGTATGAAATAATATCGCTAATAAATGGGTGATTTACTATTCTTATTTTAAAATGTGCTATGGTCGTCGGGATATGTCCCTCAGTCTGAAAATTATAGTTATACAATTGTTGTTGAGGTTTTTGAAGACCACCACCTCCACAGTGGACTTCCACCATATTAGTTTTGGTGCAATACTTCGTTTTTTCTAAAATATCTTTCTGACCTTGCCTACAATATGCATTTCTGTAAAAGCTAAACAAATTTTAATAAATTTGACAAGAAAACACAATTTAAAGTACGTACATATAGTATTTTAGAAATGACGCTATGTACTGTGGTGTTTGTGCGTGTGTTTCCAACGACGTTCCTGATCATCCTGTGTTTGTTGTCTTTGTCTTATTTTAATTCACCATCTGACAATAGTGGAGTTGAATTTTAATATTAGGTCCGCAACTAAGTTCTCGCTGTTTTTTTTTATGAATATAAAACTTTATTATGAAAAAATGGTTACAAATGAGTTATTCAAAGTACTGCCCATCGCTAGCGACAACCTTTTCCCATCTTTCTGGCAGAGCTCGAATACCGTCACGGTAGAAGTGTTCGTCTTTTGAGGTTATCCATGAATCAAGCCAATTTACGATGTCGTCATATGAACGGAACTCCTGATTAGTCAGAGCATGTGCCATCGAACGGAATAAGTGATAATCGGACGGCGCAATATCTGGGGAATATAGCGGGTGGGGTAGGACTTCCCATTTGAGTGTTTCTAAGTAGGTTTTGACGGGTTTGGCAACGTGAGGCCGATCGTTGTCGTGCTGTAAAATCACTTTTTCGTGCCCTGATCGTATTGTGGCCGCTTTTCGCGCAGTGCTCGGCTCAATCGCATCAATTGAGTTCGATACCGTTCCCCAGTGATCGTTTCGTTCGGTTTCAACGTCTTTTCAGCGTTTTCGAAGATTTTCGGCCTTCCTTCACGCGAACGGTCGTCAACATCAAAATCACCGTCTTTGAAGCGACGGAACCAATCACGGCATGTTGTTTCACTTAGAGCAGCATCTCCGTAAACTTTTTGGAGTTCTCGATGCGCTTGAGCCGCCGTTTTCTTCGAATGAAAAACGAAAAGCAACACTTTCCCGCAAATGACGATTATTTGGCACATAATCAGACATTTTCACACAACCAAAAGTATATGTTCCAAAAACAAAATCACAAATGTATCAAAGCGGCTTGCTTACCATATGTCTAAGCTTGGTTCATGACGTTTTAGTAATGCTATAATCGACCAACTCTTACTACTGGAGCCATCAAAAACAGCGGGAACTTAGTTGCGGACCTAATACAATTTTAGAAATGCCGTTTTAGACTCTTTTAACTTATTTTTAACCGATATAAAAAGAAGGTTATCAATTCGACCCGTATGCATGTTATATTGTTGGAGTTGAAAATATTCGTATATGTAAGTCAATGGGGGCTTCTAAACAAGTGTGCCAAATTTCATAAGTGTATGTATGTATGTTTGTATGTGTTTATGTATGTTTGTACACGTATTTCTCAGAAACTAGAAATCGAATTGCAATAATTCTTTTTTATTGGATTTAGTATTTTTCAATTTAGGAAACAGTGGAAGTTTCATCAAAAGCGGTTCAGTAGTTTACAAGATATGGACTGTTAAGTATGTACCGATCATTGCAAAAACATGTCGTCGGTTTAACGCCGCAATTGTACACAGAACTTGTTAGTCAATCTCGTTAGAGCAAAAAGGGTTAAGTGATAGGGTAATTAAGATGCTCATACGAACTACAAAAGGAGCAGCTTACGCGAAAGTTTAATTTCAGAAAAACATGTTTTAACTTAAAATTGCAAAGTGGTTATACAGTCACTTCCTACACGTTAGGAAAAACATCATTTCGATTTATGTATGCGCTATGTGTGTTGTATATATATGTTCAGTGGTAACATAACAACGGAAAATGTAGAAACGTATATCTCTAAGTTGCTGTTTTGTGGGGATTTGAATACGCGACGCTTGGCTTATAGCCGCAAATACTCCACAATTCGCCATACTGACTCTTAATATCTCACAATAGGAAAGGAAGCACTTTCAAAGCCTCCTGAAACGCTTTTTGACCGACTTAAAAAAAGTAGGGTTTTCCAAACACCACTAGACCGATTTTGATGATTCTTTCGCTGATATGATCTATATATTTTGGGGAGGTTTTAGTATATAACAATGTATATATACCTATTCAAAATGGCTGATCCAATATGGCGACTGAAATTTTCAAATGTCAGGTGATTGTAATGAAATTGGATATGTACCTGGGAAATTTGGGGGTCGCTGATTTCGAATCTACTATCCAAATTTACAAATTCTAAATGGCGTATCCAATATAACCACACCAATGATTTTAATCCAATACTAAATAATCCAGAAAAAATGAATGTCTTCATTACTAAGTATGATTAATACCAGTCAGGTTTTCGCACCGACTTCAAAAATCTTGTAAATATCTTAAGATTCAATGTTGAAAGTAGTAGCAGAACTTTTTAGGGCTTGAGATTTTTTGGAAGCGGTTCTATTTTTTTTTTAAATATTTTTAATTGAATAGCTGCGACTGGTGGCGACTTTACAATTCGCAGGAAGTTCATCAGTCGGTTAACTTGTTTTACATAATTTATTATGGGTGTGCACGTTTTGTTCCCTTGGTCAGAACAAAGAATTTATTATACAATCCTCCTTGGTATATGACAATCAGCTGGGGTCTTGAAGAAATATTATGATTAAAGCCTGAAACAGGTTAAATTAATTAATTCTGGCGTCGATTACCTCCAGTTTTGGGATTTACGGCGGCAATTTAACAATAATTATTCCAGGCTTTCTATACCGTCACACAATGCGGTCTGTCTTTTTCCTGACGTTTGGAAAGTGGTTTATGTCACTCCTATTTTCAAGAAGGGAAAAAAGACTCAGTTGAGAACTACAGACCGATTACTAAACTCTCACTTATTCCTAAGCTTTTTGAAGCAACCGTAACCGATTTCTCAACTTTTTACTGTAGCTCTTATCTATCAGAGAAACAACATGGTTTTGTCAAAGACAGGTCAATAGTTACTAACCTAGTCGAGTTTTCTAGTTTCTGTTTTGCGAATTTTGAGAAGGGCAAATAAGCCGATTGTATATACACCGATTTTAGCAAGACTTTCGACAAGCTCTCACATAAAGTAGTTCATTAAGATTCATCGACTTGGTGTGGCTACTGATATTAATCAATGGATTGAGTCATATATAACTAACCGTTCCTTCAAAGTTTAATTCTCTTCAGCGCTTTCTGACAGTTCTATCGCTCTAGCTGGCGTTCCGCAAGGAAGCCATCTGGGACTCTTGTTGTTCACTATTGTTAACATATTAATGATTTGTTTCTTCTAATTCTTTACTGACCTAACCTAAGTTTTTAGCCTATGCGGATGTTTGCAATGATCGAATCTGTAAATAACGCATTTTGTTTGCAAAATGACATTAACACATTTACGGTATTGTGCTCAAAAAGTCATTGGATTTTAAATACTGACAAGTGCAACATTATTTCGCTTTCAAAGAATGCAGACTGAATAAGCATCACAGACAATACGCATGTGGTAGCTGATTCACCGCTCTGTAGATGCGAGTTGCAGAATGAGACTATTACGCAACTCCAGTGCGTGTGTCCTCTTTACAACAGTGGAGAGTCGTTTTACTCGGAGATTTTAATGTAGACCCTAACGAACTGCATAGGTTCACGATGCCCACTATCATAAGCTTTGTTAGACAGACTGGTCGTTTAACGTCTTATACGGGGTATGGAGATTAACTCAGATGGCAGATTCTCTTCTCGAGGCATGTACAATGGACCTTTAGTCTAAGTGCTGGATATGGCTAGCCACCTCGTCACAATCTACATCTACTAAAGACATGTGCTTTTGTCCGGCCAATACTTGAATATGCATCAATAATTTGGATGCCGCACTATGAAATGCATGCAAATCACATCGAGGCTGTTCTGAATCGATTTCTACGTTTTCCGCTCCGCGAGTTACCATAGAATGATCCTTTAAGTCTACCTCTTTATAAAGAAAGGTTGATGGTTTTAGATTTGAGGTCTCTTTCCAGGCGTAGGGAGGTGGCATGTGTTTTGTTTATACATGACATTGTTCCTGGCGGTATAGATTCGCCCACCCTACTAGCCCTTATAAATATTATGGTAATTTCAGGCCCCTTTTGACCAGAGGACAAATGTTTCTTTACTCTGTGAAACATAGGACTAATTATGACTCCTTTGAGCCAGTCGCGGCTATGGATGTTAAATATAAAGCTTCCTATAATGGTACCTATTGATTCTAACTGTGATAGATTGAATTTTAAACGTGGTTTGTTGGGAACTTGTATTTAACTTCACACTTTTAATATACTCGTAGTATTTAATTTGTAAGCCAGATGGTCCTTGTACCTGTTGATGATGAATTTAAATTTAAATTTATGATGCCCTTCTCGACTTTACCCAGATATTGTAAGAAAGAAAAGGTATCCTGTTGTATTTTGTTTCCTCTGAGAAATATATTTTTAGATGTCAGTTAGCGTTGAATGAATAAGACCTTTTCATAAAATTTTTCTCATTTATTTACTTTCGAACTGTTCTCTCCATTACTTGTTCCATTTTGTTTTAACATATTACACTTTGCTCTTATGACCTCCTGTCCTCTAGCAATAGAAACATTTTACATAACTCTTATATTTGCATTTTTTAGTCTTTTACTAGATAATACATCAGCGTACGCCCTGCCGCTACTAACTGCTTCTGCTTACACAATATGACGGGAAAATAACTTGTTTGAAAATACTTATTCAGACACAACCACCGGAGATTTTCATCAGGTTCGAAAGTAATTGATGTGAATTATTCTCCTGCTATAACTTATGATTGTACTGGATACGAGAAAGCGTTCTTTTACTCACTTTTTATTATTATTTACTTGTTTAGTATTTTACAGGAACTTATACGGGACGCATGGAAAAAACATAAACTATCCAATACAATCATAGCTCCATTCGAGTGCCTATGGCGCGTACCTATCCATCTGAACCGCTCCCTTTATGTAGTACTTTTCTTTAAAACGATTTTTATAAACCCTGTATTTTAAAAGTGTGTGCAGTTTTCATGTAATGATACTAGTTATATCTTTTATATTTATCCTTACTCGATTAATATTTATAAACATTCTTCTCTCGCATAAATACATTTTTTCTCTTTTGATTTGCAACTTAACGAAACGAATCATATTTACTGTTTTTTTTTATCCTTCATATCAAGAGGCAATCACATGTAAATTTTTTTTTCTTTTTTCTCAATAATAAAAATTAAAACTTGGCTTTTCTCTTATAAAAATTAATTATATAGTTCGATTTTTTTTTACTCTTCTTTCTTATTTTCTTTTCTAATCGCATACTTGAGTGTAACACACATACAACTGGACCAATTTCTAGATCAAAATTGCACGGAGCTTATTGGCACCATACTAAAGGACTAGTGTGTAAATTGTGTATATAGTAGTCTATATTTTTTAGCGACCAATTGCTCCGAGGTCGGTTTTCTACGAATGCCTACAAAAGTTTTTGTTGGTGCCACGAAAGTAAAAACATATTCCTAGTTGATCACCCGGTCCAGTTTGTAGTGGTCAGTGGTATTTGCCTTTTGCGTGTGTTCTTCATTAACATACTACACTTTGAATATGGTGAAAACTACATGTGCTCTAAACACTAATTTTTTTTTACATAGATTTTGTTCTTCTCCTTGGATTCTTTGTTCTGGTATTTAGCACTGAAACCAATTTATAGTTACTTCTCTATAGCGATTAATCGGATAAATCAAATATAATTGTTTCTATTTAAATAATTTTTTTTTACTTTTTGGAACTATCACAAAAGTCAGCACATTTTTTTTTATTAAAGCCTTATCTGTGGTGGTACTTTGGTGTCGTTGTCTAGGTCCTTTTAAGAATTTTTATTACAGTTGTCTGATGAGTTGCTGATGACTACCAAAATGGTGTTTCGATACCGTTTATAAATATTTCTTTTTTAATTTATTTGGTACGGTAACGAAGATAAAAAGAATAAATAAAAAAATGGAGTATTTTAGTGGCGGAAAAAAAATTATTGACGTCGTTTTCGCGAGGTTTCGGAAGGAGGATCTATGATGATATACATATATGACTACCAAGCGGGAAAACAGGTGATGCATAGTAGAACGCCCTGTGGTTTGGATGGGCGGAAACCCCGAGAGCCTCGGTCTTACAGGGTAGCTCTGAATACCAAATAAGAAGATCCGAACCGGACACTCCCCAAGCAGGTGGCATACGCCGAGGGCTACGTGGCTAAGGGGGAGCTTGGTCGATAGTATGCAAACTTCGAAAACCTGGCGACCTTCGGTTTAAATTTAGCCTTTCCGGGGCACAACGGTATCTCTCCTTGGGTGACATTCACTCCCGCACTCGTGGGTTTATATCGATAAATAAACAAGGTGGAAATGCCGAAATCTGTCGCAAAAGTGCCCAATCTCGACTTTCTCAGCAAACCAGTTAGGGCCACATATGGATACATTAGTTGGTCATTATGAAATTGAGGCGCTCGGCTCCGTGGCATGTCAGCCCAGACAGAGCAGCGTATTCCCTCTGAGGAGACCCTGAGTGCAGCACAATAGTTCTTATATAGGTCGCTTTGCTTTCGAAAGACAGCTGGGGCGCTTAATTATGTGTTTTAATATTACATGTTTTATTTTCAGCTAGTTTTTAGCTATCGAAACCTGAAACGGAAACGTGTGGCGCTTAAAAAACATTTTATTATCAATAGTCACGACCTGAAACTCAATATGAAAGTTATTGCAACATTTAATAAAATTAACAAATAATCCAAACGGTTGGAACAAAATTACAATTAAATTTTAGAACTTATGATGCAAATTTTTTCTACTGAGGTAAATGTGAAAGAAATGCGAATCTCAACGAATTGTTTAATGTCTTCTCTTTCACCAAGGTTGATTTAAAACTGGGCTCGTTTTAATTGAACCTGTAAGTTTCTTTTGTTTGTATAAGGAACACCTTTCTTCTAGCACCACCACTTCTATTTGTAATACACAGTGCCGTAAGACGCAAAGCCTAGGATGTTAACCTTCAGAATATATCTGGACTAAAAATCACTGTTAGAGTAGGGTCTGAGATATCTAGGTATAAAAATGCTTGCTTTTGTGATAAGTCCCAATTGTTGAGTATGAAAATGTTGAATCACATGGTTGTGCGCTATTTGATGTTAACATGAAACTGAGTTTTGAAGTGCTCCAGGGATCAGTTTCTACTTTATATTTCGATTGAATTTGACAGTATAAAATATAAAAAATTTCTTTTAGAAACCAAATGTCTACTGGCAAACTCAAAGAGAGTTGATGTATGTTCCGGAACGTAAAATAACATATAAAAGCACATTTTTTGTGATGAGTACCCGATTATCTGTTGTATGTATTCCCAGAAGGTGTTTTCGATGTGCTTAGGTGCCATACAACTTCCGGGAACTGTCAATGTTGTACATTGTACATTTGTACATTTATAAACAATGTAAAAATTGCAACAATTTATATGTAATAAAAAATACATAAATGGAGTACGAGCCATTCACAGAAGTTCCTATGGTTTTTTCTTAAAAGTAAAAACGGAAGATTTATTGTACACAAAATCCTCTTTCATATGTTTCCTCAATAAAAAAATTAAATGTACAATTCAAAAATACATCCGAACACTGTAAAAATGAACCTTAACGCAAACGTCTTTAATAATACCTTACAGCTACAGTTGTTTAAGTACCTAATTATTTAGTAAAATCTCGATTTACATATCAATACGATTGATTGCATTTTCTTTACATATATCTCTCATTTGAGCACTAGAATACCACGATAGTAACGATGCCTCAGCGCCTGTAGGATACCTCAAATAAGTCTACCGTTTCAACAGTTCATAGCCACTTTGTTCTCATATATATTTTCAACTTTACAAAAGTGTAATTCCCTTAATTAAATGTCTTACCGCTGGATCTTTCACATCTTCTTTTATCTCTGAAACATCCGCAACGCATGTGACAAACAAAAATTGTCATCTATTCATCTTCCTCGTCCCTGAAGAGATATGTGCTCCAATAGACCAAATTGAAAAGTGCAAAGACTAGTGGGAACGTTATTCGGGAAATAACGTCGATCCTCTTAGATCTAGAACATTGTCTTAGATAAATATTTGTCATTATTAATACAGAGAATCTAGAGATTAGCTTTTTGATTTGTGAATTTGCTTTTGTTGTTTTTCTGTTAGACAAGTAAACAAATAAGCAAACAATCGAGGAATGTTTCAACGCACTTTCTCGATAAAAAATGACTGAAATAAAAAAAAATCTTACAAGACAATGCAGGAATGAGATCTATAAAACACCGTGTGGAAATTATAATTAACAGCTTTTTGAGGGGACAAATTATTTGTATTGCTTTAAATCAAGAGTTGGAGGTAACTCTCGATTCATTACTGTTAGATGCGTATCAAATCAAATCTCTAAGCTCCAGATGATGTTAATATTTATTTTGTTCATAATTAAACGAAAATACACAGAAAAAAAGCATTTAGTGAAATAATTAATTAATAAAAAATAATATTAAAAAGGGGAAACATCACTGTGTTCAGCATTATTGAAGGGTTCATTACAGTGGACCAAGAAACCGAAAAGATCTTAAAAAAATATTTTTACATAAAAGAGAAGAAATCGTCCAATCTAGATCACTTGTATGTACATTCAAGGGCGCACGCAGGGAGGGGCCGAATCGGGGAGGGGGGCAGCTCCCCAGAAAATAGATCGTTTTTAACTCCGGAAGTGCCGTACCGTTTGCCCTTCTAAATTGCAAAATTGGCTCAATTTTAGGATATTTCTGCACTTCGCTAGTAGTCGAAGGAGACCATGACATTGATGTTAAATGCATAGCCCACGGTTTTCATTTATAGTAATTTTAAGTGGCAGCCAGAATAACATCAGTGACTGGTAGACATTTAAAAATTCTGGACAAGGTTCAGAAATAATTTTCGTGCCTTTCCTTCTACCCGAATAAAAAGCGCTGAACACACTGATGTTTTAGGGGCCAAACCACTTGGGTATTTAGCAGCGCATTAGGAAGTAGATTGGATTTTCCAACAAGACAACGGTGCCGTCCATACAAGTAGGGCGACAAAATCGTGGTTTGAGCGGCATATGGTTAATGTTTTGGATTGGCCTTATTGAAACACTAGTTGCAAGAACAATAGTTCAACGAAGAAAGAAAGGAGGTTAAATTGAAATTTCTTCCTGAAGGAGCGAAACATCAGTAAAATTGCCAGGATCATGGACTGCTCGAGGAAATAAGTGTAAATGCTCTAAAGCACTATCGGAAGTATGGAACATTTGGGAATCAGAAACGATCCATGTCGAGGAAGACTTCTAAACGAGAGGACAGTCTGATAGTCAGGCATGCTCTTCAGGACTCTAACGCTACTTCAGTGGAAATAAGAGCCCGTATGGAGGAGAATTACGATGTTAACATCTTGGGTAGGAGTGTCAGGCAGCGGTTACTCGAGAATAAGCTACGAGGATATCAGAGTATCAAGAAACCAAAGGTAACCAAAGGTAATCGAAAAAGACGGTTAGATTTCGCTAGAAACCAAAGATTAAAATGTCAAACATTTTAGAATTCGGTTATTTGGAGCGATGAATCCAAAATTAATCTGACCTGACTTTATGGGAGGACTTAAATACATGCACCACCACAAAACAAGGAACTGGACCCTAAGTACACTAGGAAGACGGTTAAGTTTGGTGGTGGTAGCGTTATGGTTTGGGGTTGCTTCAGCGTTCACGGTTTTGGACTAATTAAAATAAAAGGCAGAATGGATGGTCTTATGTACAAAAGCATATTTGCCAATCATCTGGAAGAATTCTCCGAAGACTTACCATTCTCAGCATATCGCCAATGGATATTCCAGCAAGACTATGCACAATGCCACACTTAACGCATTCCTAAATAAAGTTATGTGGTTAGGTGTGCTAATTAGCTTACCACTCCTGTATTTATGAAGCGAAAGGAAGATTTTAGTAGTGCCATGCTACAGAAATAGGACAACCAATAATATTTGCTATAAAACTGTCTGGCTAATGCCATAGACAAATAAATATAGAGATCACCCACTTCGAATAAGCAAAACGCGACCAAAATTTCTGACTGCTCCACAGCGATGCCTCCACATGTGCAACTGCACAAACACGACAACTGGCGAGCTCAACGCAGGAGAAGTTGTTCAGTGCGGCCTCCTTTTCGTGTGCTGTGCAGGGCGAATTCCGTAGAAGACAAAAAAACAAGGCAACTGAGGGTTCGTAAGATTGCTGCGCTGCCTTGCTTGAACAGAGGATGATGTGAAGGCAATAAGAAATCAAATGATCAGGCTGGATGTACACGTGATAAATTTGATGGATATTTGGAGGGGAAGAAAACTATTATTGTTTTGCCAGCTGCTGAAATTGACACTTTACAAGAAAAATGTGGTTTCCAACTCTAATTATTGAGCAAACAATTTTTGAGACGCTTCAACTTTTTTATTTCCAATCTCAATAAAAAATCAGGGACTGTAGCGGTTGTGATTCTGTTCGCAAAAAACACATATGAAAAATTAATTCTCGGTTTCATTTAAAAAATTTTAACTCCAAGGTGGCTGAAGACCTACGGAAGCTGGCATTTATTCAATAGAACAGGAGTGTTCATTATTCTACTGTTGCTGTCACTTCTTAAGGCATGAAAAAAAGTCTTTCGAATATGAATTTAGTATTTGCCCCATCCTGAACAAAATCCTGCGTACGCCCATTAGTACAATCGTTTCATGTGAATTTAGGAGTTTGTCAGAAAACTTTCTAGATTATTCCATACAACTGAGGTCCAACTGAAGAAGAGGTAGAGTATGAGGCAAAAAATAAGGAAAAATTTGATCACTCGTTCACTTAAGTTGAAAGTAAGTTTTATGCAGCGATCTTGCCTTGAAACAGATAAAAATATTCTCTCCGGGAGAGATTGGTTATTTTAGCAAAATTGTTATATAAATCACAACATCAAAAAGGAAATCTGTCACACACGCAATTTTACCTGGTTGGGAACTTTGATAGCCATGTCCGACAGCAGTTTGGCCGTTTCGGCGGCTGCATGTGCACTTCGCACTGTCTCAGCTTCTCGAGGGCCAGAGGATCGCCCGGATGGCGTACAAGTGGCTTCTGGGATAGAATAAACCTGTGTAAATTGTAAAATTTTAAATATATGTGTTTAGAAAAGCAACCATTGCAAAAGTTGCATTGCTGTCCGTATCCATGAGGTCTGAAGCAGCGTCTAAGCTTGCTTGTTCAAGATCTCTTCGCTTCTTCTTCATATTTTCTCGATGCATATCTGCGGCCCGATCCGTATAGATGCATGTTTTTTAAAAAGGTTTCAAGAATTTATTTGTTCCATGTAATAAACATTTAACACAGTTACAATAATTATATAGATAGCATTCAATCGAAATTAGAAGGAACTCATTGCAGCAAAAGAAAACCAACAAGCAGAAGGAGATACAGAAGTGTTTGATAAGGTGAAATCATATGAAATGAGAGAAAAGATAAACGAAACGTTAATATTAAAGTTTTTATAGTTTTTGTTAAGCGTAAAGATACAGAAACGACACCAACCTGAGCGTGAGGCGTAGTTGACGAGTGCGAACTCCAGCAGCGCCCCGAACACGAACGTTAGACACACCCCGGTCCACACGTCGATAGCCTTTGTGTATGACACTGGCGGTAGGGAGGCGTTAATACCAGAGGTTTGGGTGGCCATAGTTAAAAGAGTTGTTACACCTGTGGAATAGAGTGGATTGGCGGGTTATTTATTGTTCATACAGAAGTAGCGATTTACCTAGTGATACGCGAGCTGGCACTGCTCCCTGGTCAAGCCAGAATGACACCCATGACACAATTACCAACATACAGCATGGAATATAGATTTGGATCAAGTAATATGAGAATTCTCTTTTGAACAGTAAATCGACTTTGAGACAACTGTATTCACCTAAAAGAATTCAAAGATTTGTTGTATTTGCGCTCAAACCAGAAACCGATTCTGGTTTAGATACGAGCCAGCATTCGTTCCTACTGAAAAGTTTGAATAAACCGTTGCACTGCTTTTGATTTTATTTATGTTCACGATTTTACTCCCCTCCACACACGGGTGAAAAGTAAAATCCGCAAAATATAAAACTTTCCCTAGTAAACGTAATAATGAAATTACGTTCGAACACTACTTAAATTCATATTTGTGTAGAGATATCTAGAAAAATTCAAAACCAGCTTAACAGTTTTTTCAAACTCTTCAACAGAACCGATCGCTAAAAAAAAACGGCAATAACCCTTTTCAACATTTTTGTTAGTAATTTTGAGAAAATGTGTTGAACCATCCAAAATGACTTACCAGTATTTGTTTTACTGTTACAGTAATCAGTTAGAAATTTTTCTAACGTAAAGCGAGGTAGATGAAGATTTTTAACAACCTGCACAGGATCACCTTCCTTCCACAGGAATACCAGATCATTTGTCGTCCAGCCATCTAGCGGAAATAATCAAAGTCCAATTCATTAGCTTTTGAAAAAGAAACACACGGTTTTACGGCATTAAGAAATTAAAAAAAAGGAAACCATGTCCAAGTTGAATGAAATTTTAAGGTGCTCTAATTGATGTCGGGTTGGGTTGTTATACTTTTTGCATTGCTACAATCTATTTCTCTAAATTGTCAAAAACGCTCCCACAAGGAGAGGGCCTTGGATGGCAGCATGTAACGTTTATTTATGAATTAAGTCGAAATGAGTTAGCTGAATTGCATGTAAAATTCCTATGGGAATTCAAGCCATTGCAAGTCGTTTCGACATAACACGAAACAAATTACATGCTGCCACCCTTGATTTTCAGCTCATCCAAATCAAATCTTCAAATTTCACAGGCTTATGTAAAGGGTATTTCAATATGGACGCTCGACATTTTTTAGGTTATAGCGGCCATGTTGTTAAAGAAACATCTGTCAAATTTATTGTTAATTGTTCAATTGGCAGTGTGTGGTAAATCACCATGGAAGGTTATAGCGTTGAAAAACGTGATTTTTATTCTCACCACAACCTTCGTGCCGAGTCGACTATTCGACGTTTGGTGGCCAAATTCGAGTGAACCGGTTCGGTGATTAATCAGCCAATACCCGTATATCACCGAAACGCAAGGTCTGCTCAAAACATCGCTGCTGTGCGTGAGATTCTACAGGATAACCTGAGGCAGTCAATTTCTTATCGTTCACAAGAACTTGACCTGTCGAATTTTTCGTCAAGATTTGGGTCTGCACCCGAATAAAATCCAAATGACCCAGGCACTCAATGGTTAAAAACATTAGACTTCTTTCTTTAGGGCTATCTTAAATCACATCTATGCGAATAAACCGCAAAAAATTGATGTCCTCAAAGTCAACATAACGAACGCCATCCAGTAAATTCAGTCAGATTTATGCGAAAAGTCATCGAAAAGTGGACCTCCCAAATACGTGCCACCAAGCAACGCCGCAGCGGACATTTGAACGAGGTTATATTCCATACTTAATGCCATAAAACATTCTTTCAAATAAATTAAAATTGGAGTGGATATCTCACACACAACTTGTTTTATTTACATTTAAAAGTCGAACGTCCTTATTGAAAGACCCTTTAGTTCCCAATAAGGACTTTCAAATGTGTAAACAGAAATGTGCAAAAATCAGGCATGTTTATGAAAATCAAAAATGAAATTTCCCACACATGTTAGATACTTGGTACTATTATAGAAGTCAAATTTGGTTGACCCGACTAGCAAAGACACATTTTGCAAAGAAATTTAGTGAATTCAGTTGTTAAATCGACCAAATTCGACTATCGTAATAAGGCCTATTATTTTATTGTTACTACTATATGAGTATTATACAAATGGTTGTTCGGGAACTCCGAAATTTTCTATGTCTTACTACAAATGTTAAAAATGAAATGGAAAACATTGGATATTAATTTTTACAAAAACTCTGTGGTGTTGCACTTTTCTGTTTGCACATTTAAATATTTTTATTGGAAGCCAAAATCTCCTGAAATTTCAAGAAAATCGGTGGCCTCGTTTGGCCGTTACCTTATTAGTCTGGACATAAAAAAGAAAGTGCGCCACAATGGTCAATTCACCGAAATAGTATACAATTTACTAATACTTTTACAGTAGTTGGACTATAATATCTATTGGTTAGTATTCTTACAAAAGAGTGTGAATCATTTTTGAATTTAACATTAATTTGTGCAAATAACACTGTTTTATATTTCATGTATTCGCCGCAAATTAAAAGATTCTTTCCATTTAATTTGGACAACATTTCATACCTTCTGAAAACAGAAACATTTTTAAGCATTTCATCAACTTACAACTAGCCATTCGTAACGAACAAACTTGTCTGTCCAGAGGATAAAGTTTAAGGTTCATAGGACACGCTAAGGTTAATGATATCCTTATGCTATATAATACTGATCCATTTGGAAATATACGTATATACACATTTGGCATAATTATGTTATGAAAATGTCCTTCCTTTTCATTTGAGAAAAACAAATCCGGCATCCACACTCTGCTGGCCTCCGTCAAGGTCAGATACTTTAAACGACCTAAAAATTATGAATTCCATAAAATATTTATCGACCGGTGAATGGTTTAGATAATGCATTTTTGGACGAACCTCCAATATCGTCGAACTTTAACCTTTCGTCAGTCCATTGCTCTCGGAATGTTAACTGTACACTGTATTCCTACAAATGGAATGAGCATTTAGTAATAGATCTGATACATGGCTCTTGCTAATTGAACTGGATAATTTCGAAAATTTCTGGTTTTTCTTTTTATATTATTCAGAAAACGAAATTTATTAAAAAAATTTTTTCTTTCTTTTTCAGAGACTACGTCTTTTCCCATGCAATACTGCAGTAACAAATTAATAATTTTTTCCATTGTAAGGAATATTTAAAGCGATTTTATGTACAGCAGCGTTGGAAACAATATATTTTATAAGCAAAGCAGCATTTTATAAATATACGTAGGTATGTATATACAGCCAAAAATCCAATCTCAATAACACAACAACCATGCATTGCTCATTCCCGTATTTTACACATCAAAGCGTGCACATGCTGCGAGCATTATTCGGAAACAACGTACTGCTAGTCATCTTATAGTGTTCAACTTCAGTCATGTTCACAAACTAAAAAGAATCACCTGAGAATATAACGGTTTACAACTGAATTGAATTGAATGAAATGAATTCTTTTTATTGGACGGAATGATGAGTAATATAAAGAAATAAAAATAAAAAAATAATCGGAAAAGTAAAAATAATAAAGGATGAGAATTCTGGGTATCACAATGTTTGATAAGATTTTTTTTGGAGAAAATTCAATGATGCTTCTTATTACGTAGAAAACCTAATTGTATTTTTTTCTAAATTTTCTTGTTTCTCTTTCTTCTTTTTTTCCAAATGAGTTTATAACAATATGATAAAGGCGTTGGAAGTTCGTCGATGATAAATGTACTTAACTGACGACAATCAATAAAACAAATGTGATTTCCACTAGAAAAATATATACAGAAGTTTTGCAGTAACATTTGGAATGCAGGGTATATTTTTTATAACATTGGTGAAATGTAGACGATGTTTTTCTTTAAGATGATACAACGAGAAATTGTTACTCACAATATCACTATTTATTCTAACGATGTGTGCTTCGTACTTGTAAAAGTTAATGGAACTAATCATTAGAAACATTTTGTTATATAAAATTGTTATTAACAAAAATACCAGTTATACCTTATTTGTATCTGCTTTTATCCGCAGGTTACGTAAAAACAGTCAACCTAAATTGTTTTGTTTTTTAAATTGGGCCTTAGAAGAGACTTTACAGGATCGACGGTTATCACCTTTCAAACAAACGTAAATAAACGTGACGGCTGTACAAACGTTTTTAATAAACCTTTAAAAAAAAATTAGAGTCCAGCTCATTCCTGTGAGATATTTGTGTTAAAGAGAATTAAAAATATATAAAAAAACATATTTTGCAAACTAAGTGCCAAAACGTTTGTGTTATAAACAGAGTGTTTTTCTACGACGTTGGTGTACAAGTTTAATATGTATATGTGTGTAATATTTTGCAAACATGTGTTTCCTACAGGTATGTAGTCTTGCTTCCACAAGCGATTTCTAATTTCATTGAGCTCATTTAAGTTTACATCGCTTACGAATAGTTACCGAAGTATTCAAAAACCTGATACGTATTTATGTACAATAGAATGTTTGAAGAAATAAAATTTATCAGTGCGGGAGAGGCAGGGACTTATTTTGATGATTGTGAGTTGAATATTTTTACAAGTTAAATCAAATACACTATCATCCCACCTTTATTTGACCATTGATAGATAGTAACATCAAATAATTAAAGACTGCTTAGTATTACGAACAAGTCAGTTTTATTTCCTTTAAAGGCAAATGACCATTAGAAACGGAAGGCAGAGTAAAATAAAAAGCAGCAAAATGGAAAAAGCAAACAGAGTATTCGTTTCACTTCGTAAATCGTTGTAAATTTCATAAACGTACTTCATAAACTTTTCCTGTGTTAAAAATGTACGAACACTGTGTAGAAGTGGACACCCTAAAAAAGTGAACAAACTGATGTACGATTTTGTGATTTTACGAATTTTGCGGCGTACTTACGAAGCCTACACTGAAAGAAATTTCTGAACTGTATTCTGGGAGAACTACAATCTATAGTTCAATTGACTCTATACCAAAACTTGACGAAGCTTCATTAAATATGGAAGAAGTGTATATTAGAATGGTTTTCTGGACCACTTATATTGATAAATATATTTAAGCCATGACTAAAGTAAAAAGACGCAAACTATAACTTTAAATTCTAGACAGATGCAATCATATTATACTCGCTGTATATATATAAAGACACTTCGACCAAAAATGTTAGGCAATTCAAACCATATTATGCTTACTGCGACTAGGAAATGTAGTTGCTACAACCATAGATAAATAAATATAAACATTACCCACTTCGAACAACAAAACACGAGCAAAATATCTGAGAGCTTCGCAGCGATGCCTCCACATGTGCGACGGCAATCGGCGAGCTTGATGCAGGTGAAGTCGTAATTGTTCAGCGTGGACTCCTTTTTGTGTGCTGTGCAGGGCGAATCCCGAGAAAGAAGACCAAAAAAACAAGACAAGTGAAGGTTCGTACGATTGCTGCGCTGCCTTGCTTGAGCATAGGATGCAGTGAAGGTAATAAACAAACAAATGATCCGACTGGCCAAAGGATATACTTGTGAAAAATTTGATGGGTATTTGGAGGGCAAGAAAAATATGATTGTTTTGCCTGCTGTTGGAATTGTTCGATACTTTACAAGAAAAATGTGGTTTTTCTACTGTTTAGAGCTAGTGCTCGAAATCTGAAAAACAACCCAGCGGGAAAAAATTCTGAATCTTCCGAAGAAACAAATTTGAAGTGATTCCTATCAATGTCTTTATGAAGCAGTTAGGAAGATGCTAAAGCTTTTTTCCTATATTGAATTCCTTGCGAGTGAATAATGCTTCAAAGTATATGCCGTTGGCAATGCAAAAGAAGATTTTCTATGTTTTCATGCGTGAAAGGGCGATGACATCATTTCTTTGTGAAATTATCTTTCTGCTGAAGCATTTCAGTTCATTTTCGTTTAGGTGCAGTTGCAGTCACGGGAATATTTACAAGTGGTTTTTAGTTAATAGAATTTTGTTCTTTATGTTGAGGCTGTTTGTTTTTTACTGGAATTTATAGCATATTTTAAGGAACCAAAGGCTATATTTTTAAAATTTATATATAAAACTGAATACATGCTTATTTGATATGAATATATTTCCCCTCTTGTCCTTATAAATTTTAGTACATAACATATAGCGGCCTAATCATAGCTAGGAAATTGACAAATATTTCATACGAAACCAGGATCGAAAGAGTTAAGCTCTATATCTGCTTCGCCTCCATGTCTATCTTCCTATAATCTTTCAAAGAATCAAAGAAAAAGAAAACAGACAAATTTGCTAATAAGTTTCCAAAGAAGCACACGGGAAGAAAACAAACAAATCTGCCAATGATCTTCCGACGAAGCACACGGAAATAAAATAGAAAAAGCTTTCTTCCTCGCAATGACATGCCCTGGTTAAAAAGATACAGATAGGGATACGGGAAGCAAGCATTTTTAAGCTTCTAAAAATTGCTCTTTCATGCCTTCTTGTATGCTTCCAGTTCCCGCTGGGAATCAATGAATTCATTGTAATGTGAGTGTTATTTGACATGCAATTGTTAAGAATGTGGAATTTATTACTTAAAGTAAAGACCAATTTTAAAAATTAGTACTACCCATATGGCGTTCGTGGCATTTCGTTCCCGAGTGCGTCTAAGAAACATTCCCTCAAGAATTCATTCTCGAGGGGAGGAAATAAATAAATAAAAATTAGTGTTGTTTTGTTTCCTTACGAAATTTAATTTTTTTAGTTTTTGACATTGCTGCGAAAATTGCAAATCGAGATATTTTAAATATGGAGGTAATATAGTATATGAGAATCAAACGCCAAAGTACATTCGTTATTGTTATCCGTCCCAAAAAACGCAATTGAATTCACAGATATCCCAGCGCAAAGTGTAAAAATTCAGGGTCCGATATCACTTGTTTCAGGTTATGAGTCCACGGTCAGCAAGCAAAATAGTTCACGAAAATTAAATTATGCAAATTAGCACACAGAGGCATTCTTTCTTTACCATGCTAAAGCAAAGCAGCAGGTCGGCGCAGCTATCGTACGAACCCTCAGTTGCCTTGTTTCTTTGGTCTTCTTTCTCGGAATTCACCCTGTGCAGCACACGAAAAGAAGGGCGCGCTGAACAGCTGTAACTTTTCCTGCGTCGAGCTTCCCGGTTGCTGTTGCGAATGTGGAGGTACCGCTGTGGAGCTCTCAAAAATCTTGGTGGTGTTTCGCTTATTCGAAATGGGTAATCTTTATATTTGTTTGTCTATGCTACAACAAGAACTATGCTGACAATACTACACACACCAAGCTCACCACAGCTGCTTTCTAGAGATTTGGTTTGCGCCCACGGTCCTCGCGCCTATCTTATATGTACATATATGTATATATGCCAGATCTATATATACACTCGGGGACAAGTCATTACCGGCACTTGAAATTGGTGTGTGGTTTTACATTTTTTCAGGAATTGCACTGATTTTGGCGCCATTAAATTTATAATCCTCATGCTCAGCGCAACAAAATTTAATGCTGAAATTCCCAAGGGTAACGATTTTATTTCCTGGAAAATTCTTCCTATTAAGTATTTACTGTGGGCCAATTACTGGCATTGGTAGATTTGCAGTTGCTGGCGTGAAAATACTGCAAGTGATCTTTGAATAGTTTGGATTCATTATTTTTTGATATTTTGAAACCTTTTGGACTACCTTTAACTTGTGTTTTCATATTTTATTAATTAAAAACTGAAAATGGGTCGTGGAAAATCAGTAACTGAAGAAGAAATCGGAATAATTCCTGAATTAAGTGAACAAAATGTGTCAAACCTGGAAATCGCGCGTAGGTTAAGAAGACTTCCTTCAACAATCAATAATTGTTTAAAAGATACAGAAAACTACGGCAAGAGATGAAAAAAGGAGAACCAACAGCTACTACAGAACGCGAACGTCGATCTATTTTAAGGGAGGCATCAAATTAAAACATCGTCTGCACGGGAAATCGGACTCCGAGTTGGAATAGTGCGTCGAATTATCTAGCATTGCCCGCATTTACGAAGACAGAAACCTGAGAAGAAACCTGCCCTTCAGTAGCATCATAAAGCAGCCAGATTGACGATTTGTGAAACAAGATTATTGAACGTTTTAAAGGGGTAGTACACTACTTTAGCCGGTTTTTTTAGAATTTTTTTTTTTGTGTAAATCTTTATTTAAAAATGAAAGTTTTCTTACATATTATAAGGCATCCATTATTGTCTTGGCTCTGCAGCTACTTGTGTGATAGAAAGCAGGTGGTACGTATTGATGACTGTAAATCTCGTGTTATCTCAGTAACCTCTGTGGTCCCTCAAGGGTCACACTTAGGTCCCTTATTGTTTATTTTGTTCATCAACGATCTACCACTTGTTTTGAGACATTGTCAAATCCTCTTATATGCCGACGACGCAAAACTTTTTGCACAGGTTGACTCAATTAATGATGCTCACTTAGTGCAGGAAGATTTGAACTCTTTTGTAGCATGGTGCGAAGATAATCACATGTCAGTGAACGCTTCGAAATGTAAAGTCGTACGTTACACTAGAAAGAAGGATCCAATTGTTTTTGATTACGTTATTGGGGATTCTGCAGTCTCGAAGGTGGGTGACATTTCCGACTTGGGTGTCACTTTTTCCGCGGACGGTGGGTTCCACGAACACGTGTACAAAACGGCGAACAAAGCACTGCGTATTCTTGGTTTTATTAACAGAAATTTCAATGTTTTTAAACTGCCATCGACATATATAACCCTGTTCAATTCACTAGTCAGACCTGTTTTGGAGTATGCGTCACCAGTGTGGTCTCCGTATACCGGATGTGATGCTCAATTATTGGAGTCAGTTCAATTTAAGTTTCTGCGTAAATTAGCCTATTTAAACAAAACACCTCTTAGCTTTGACAATCACGATTATACTGAGATAAAACAATTGTTCAATGTTAGATCGCTTGGAAACAGAAGGATAATTTTTGATATGATTTTTCTATTTAAAATTTTAAAGAGCTTGATTGATTGTCCATACGTTCTGTCAAATATTGGCTTACATGTACCAGCAAGAGCTTTACGCGGAAACAGACTTTTTGATGTATCTAGTTGTCGTACGGCGATCGCAGAAAACAATTTGTTTAATAGAATTACTCGATATGGAAACGATATATGTGCAGATGTTGATTTTTTTGATGTGACTTATACGAGGTTCTTGCAAATTTTATACTCGCGTTACTGAGGAATTTTCTGCTGTTTACCTTAGTTTATTTATTATCTAGTTTACCATAAGTCCTGATTTGTTTGTGACATCTTTTTGAACTGTGATATATGGTGCCAGTGTTGAGAAAATATGTTATCAATTATGTACACAAGGGAGCATTCCCGTTGATTAAATGATTAAATGATATTATCAGCTGTAAAAAAAAATTATTTTCAAAACATTTTGATGCTGTATATCCTAGAAATGGATGGCCGAATGACGTCCCTTTTTTTTATGCTGGACATGGTTTCTCACGTATGGATCATCTGACACAAGAAAATTAAATTTATTCTTAAAGAGCACATGAGTGGTTATCGTCCCTACCTCAGCCATGGAAATATGTTGATAAATACACAAGTAATAAATTTTATTAGTTTTTTTCAATTTTTTCCCATGTTTTTGGACATAAATGTTGCTTTTATGTTGTTAATAATAAACTCAAAATTATGTTCGAGGTAGGGACAATAGCAAGGCGTTTTGTGAACATTCATGCAAAATTTGGTGGAAATCGGTCAAGTAACTCGGCCGGAAACATGTCCAAGAGTTTGAAAAACACTGTTTCGAGAAAAAAGCGTTTAAAGTTTGACGTAAGAAAAATGCATACAGAGATTGACATGAATAAATAATCAATACGACAGTTTATTGGAACACGTTTTTTCGACACACGGATGCAGGATTACTGTCGCGATACAGGTTTAGAAAGGATACGTGGATCACAGCGTGAAACCAAACGATTTGACTCCGAGCGCCAGGTGTATGTTACGTTTTGAGCGTCCCGAACGTCGTGCGGTATTGTAGTTTTTGGGCCCCTTCCGAGAACTTTTGCGGTAAAAGTAGGTTTCTAAATAAATTTTGAGGGTATAAGGAAACGGAAAATGCAACAAACAAAAATTCGATTTTCAAAAAAAAAGTAGTGTACTACCCCCTTAATTGGAAAAAAGTTGTGAGTATTCTCTGATGAGAAAAAATTAAATTTGGACGGTCCGGAGAAGACAATTCAACAACAAAAATGAGCCAATTTCAGCATTAAAGGAAGCCTGGGATTAAATTCAAATAAACATTTTTCAAAATTTGTGCACTTCCATGCTAAAATGTTGTACTGAAGTTGTAAAGAATGATGGAGGTCATATTGATTGTTGAATTATAAACTTAGTTCTTATTTTTTTATTTACTTTTACTGCCGGTAATCAAATGCCCCTCTGTGAAAACTGTCAAAATAGTTTTATTTGAAAACTACAGACCGTTTTTGTTATTGATCACTTGTGGTAAGTGATAATTAAAATAACTGCACCTTTTGTAATAATTTTAGTATAAACAGTGAGTAGGAAACCATAATATAATATTTCAATTCCCGGTAATGAATTATCCCCGCGTGTATATAGATTCTCGTACTATAATGTATAAATTATAAATTCCCAGACTATTTTATTGCCTAGCGGACCATGCAAGTCCATGCAAGTTTTCTCGCTGTACGACGATTGAGGAAGTGAAATTTACAAATACTCTAAATAAAACTGGAAAAAATAAAGCAGAGAGCTTCTATTTAAATATCTCGTTATAGGGTTTTTATATTTGGTTAACTTCTACCTTTGCTTTCTACTTCTGTTGCTGTCACATTGGAAATAGAAAACAGCGCGGAATCAGAAAGCAGTAACGGAGCTCAAGCTTTTTTTTGCTTTTGAAGCTTTAAAAAAATATCCGACGGTTTTTTAGTTGTCGTTTCACTTCTCCCACTTCTTAAAATCTCTTTCGTTGCTTTGCTATTGCTAAGTTTTCCTTTGTTTCTGCATATAATATTTGACTGCGTTAAAACTAAAATATTTACTTTGAGAATGCACTAAGAAGTCAAAATATTAAAATATTTTTAAAGTGAAAATTTTTTCTGTTTTATAAATTTGAAATAATTTAAAATATACCACACTAAAACACAATGTATGTCAATTGGGGAGGAGTGGAATAAACACAGAGAGAGAGGACAGTGATATTTTTCATGCATTTAAGGGCAGTATATTTTTCTTTATCTTTTTTTAATAATACAGAAAATACATAGTATACATCGTCGTCCCGATAAAACTGACGTGATTTCAAATTTAAATCAATTTGATATACAAACGTAAACATTAGATATATAAATTTATCTCAAAATAGAAGAATTACGACACCCCTTAAGAATTTCTAAAATTGAAAAATTTTAAAACTCCCGGAAAATTGGTTTTGTTTTTATAAATATATATACGAGTATATATATAAAGAATAATTACATCAAATGGGTGATGAGTTTGTAGGTAGTGTATATGCAAAAATATACGAGAACAGGAGGGGCTGGTCCAAGTGGCGCGGGTCAATAATACTTGTTTTTTCATAAAGTTTAGTATGAGTATATTATTTTTTAATACTGACGTAAAAAAATCGCCCTATGAAGAAAAAAGTGATTGCTTATATTACATTGATAAATAAAACCATTCATAAATCTATCAGCATATGACCCTGTTTTGGCTGCTTTTCGCCGGGCTTTACTGAGGAGGCACCTATCAGAAAAAACCAAAAACAATAAACATTTACAAATAAGACCTCTCGATAGAGCAATTTTTACAATCTTAAAAACTTTCAGGTTAGGGATCCGACTTCAGCGTAGATTATGAAAGCTCGCCAGAACTTGTGTAAGCCGCTGTCATTATGTGTTTACTACTGCGCCGTCTAGTCTATTATGCCTTATCTCCCCTGAGAAAAAAATGAAATAGATTCATATTTAATTCAAATAAAACACATGATTTGACACCAAAATGATTTCTATTTGTTTTAAACACAAATCCGTTTGATATTTTCCTGTCATTGAAAATGTTAAGTTCATAAAATGAACATTGTACAAGTCATTCATATTTGATTCTTATTGAATACGCGAACGGAAATTGCCTTCTTTTCTTATGTAAAGTATTTGTTTGGTTTCCGATGCGATTCGAGTTCGCGTTGCCGGGGCTTCTAGTCGGGACACTCTGTCGCTATTCCATTAGACGCTTCATATCTGCTTCACTTATAATCTGACTCTTGAGAGAGGAAAACAATCTGAATCATGTGGGATTCGAACTCGGGTCATGTGGAACATAAGGCCATCGCTGTAGTCATTGATCTACAGAAAGAAGGTTTGATTTCAAAGAGAGAAATTTCTCTGAGTTAACGTCTGACATTCTACGGCTTTTAAAGGCCTTTAAACAGAATCGTGTTTAATGCAAACTTATTCATGTTTTTAAATATATAAATCTATTTAATCAAACGTATTTCACTTTAAAAATGCTGCAAACGGATTTATGTTTTCTCAGTGTTCATTAGAAACTAAACCAAGTCCAAACCACGCCCGATCTAAAAAACCATCAGGCTGAATTTGCTAACAAATCACGTCTGTACACATTATTAGCAATGTTCCTATAAAATATCAGTCATCGAGTTTTCCGAAATTTCACACAATATTCTATACATACATTATTACTTCTTCTCCATGGCATATTATATTAAATAATTTGTTTTCCAGTTTTTGTATTAAAAACAAAATAAAATATAATAGTTCGAAAAAACACGGTAATCTCATTCCAATTAAAATCAAATTATATCGGTGATTTTTTATATGTTTAAACTAGAATATGTTTTCCTAATTCACTCCAGTTAGGAGCAAAGGGCTTCCACAAAGCATCTCCAGTTTAAATCCCTGCTTCAGTTTCTTGAATCCTTTATGTTCGCCATGCTGGGTGATTACCCCGCAGGAGCTATACTGGGTGACGGGACTACCATCTAACGCTATCAGTAAGAGCTCACTTCAATTATAGTCCGAGTCATGTTCGAACCGCGACCCCGAGGTGATAGTCGAGCGTATTTACCACTGAACTATTAGGCCCCCTAAACCAGAATGACCCTTCAATATTTTATTATGTATTTATGTATATTTAAAAAAATATGTTCCCATTTCCATTGAAAATGTGATATTAGTGAAACATCCCAGCGGGAAAAGAAGCAATCCTAAATGCAAGCGAAATCAATCCCTCGGAACGTATTATTTCCATAATACCACTTCGTTGGATATTTCATATATTTTTAATATTGCATGTCCTAAGGAAGGAAGCAATCAAAAAGCTTTGTTACTGCTTCCACCTAGCTTCACTGGTAGCACTGTGGAATTTTTCGAAAAACTTTCATACTGCTCTCAGTTTGCTAATCTGGAAGTAAGCCTAAGGCCTAACTTAAGGCTCACTTTAGACAACACGATCCCGCGCTAGAAAAACGCAAATAGGAATGAGCAAGAAGTTTTCTTTGTTATGGCAATTAAAGCTCGGGAGAACTGCATATACAACACAAACAATATATAATTTCCACCAAATCTACCTAGAATCAAACCTTTATTAAATACTGATTCAATCAGGCTTCCTAGGAAGGCCTGACCAAATTTCCAGTTGGGATATTTTCGGAATTCCCACACCAAATTTGTACTTCACGGCTTTTGTTTAAATATGTTTCCGGAGGTTTGCTGGTGCACAAAATGTGTGCAAAATAAATCACTCACTTCCCAGCGGGAAAAATGTCAAGCGCTTCCCAAGGCCAGCGAGTTAGAAGCGCTTCTCGCCCATGCGAAATTCACAGTGACAATTGCGTTGAGCGGAACTTTCACAAAGTCGAAAAGCTTCCCAGCGGGAAAAGAAGCAATCCTAGCTGCAAGCGGGAGCTATCCTTTAGGAGGCATGGATGCTTGGCTCTTTTTTGGACACTTCAATTCATTTTAACATTGCATGTCATTAGGAGGATGTAGAGACTTCTCCGTTCAAACGGATTTCTTCTGATGTTGGAACTTTTCTCTTTAACACCCAGTGGAAACACGGACACTCCACTTTCACAGGAACGGTGGAAATCTTCAGAAAACAACCTTTACTTGGCACTTGGATCACTTTATTAATCTTTCCGATTCCGCGCGCTACTTCAAAAACGCCGTAACCTCTTTTGGTGTACAATTACACTTCTTGTACAACGTCTCGCTAACTACTCAACTCGAGCTTCTTCAGCGCTCACCTTGTCACCTAGGTCAGGGTTTGCTGATTCGGCCAAAATGCACCTGGTCGCAGTCGGCGGCCCCGTTTAATTACTCAACTGGCAGTAAAAAAGCTTTTCTTCTGCTTCCCCCAAGATTCCAAGGGAGCAATAAGGAATGCATCACATTGACTGGACAGGAGATCTATTTGGTATCAAAGTATATGCTCAACCGCTTCCCCAGAAGCATCCAAGGATGCATGGCTCGGAATCAGTGGCGTAGCGTGCCTTGGAGGGGCCCTATATCAAAATTAGTTGGGGGGCCCAAATGAAGGGTAAAGATTTCTCACAAAAGAAACAAAAATGCTTGCATTAAATGAACATAAATATTTATTGATTATAAGCTATCACTTCTTCCTAGAAATTGAGCTAGCCAAACAATTCAAATTAAATATACACTTTTCTTGCCTTTTTTTCGGCAAATTGATTTATTAAATCATCTATAGCTGAAGACGATTTCAGTTTTTCTAAAGTTCCTGTCCCATCGAAGTCCTTAGGTAATTTTTTATCAGTTTAATTTTGAAAAACAGCTGTTGCGGTTGTAACTGGAAGGGTCAGGGAAAACTGGATGCAAGGCTATTGAATTTTATCAGCAATAATTCCATGAGTTCCTTAATGGAATGAATTTTTTGAATTTCAGATTTTAAACATGTTTTCAGAGCAATTAGTTGTTCATAAAGATTAACTGTGATGTCTTTACTGTATTTAGCCGACAGTTTTCCGGAAGCGTTTTTTATCACTTCGCTTGAAGAAGATAGGAGTTTCTCCGGTTGTAATACTTCGAACATCAGGTCACAAAGGCTCTGAAATCTTTGTTTAGTTTGAGAAATTAATATATCTAAATAGCAATAGTATACATTGACTTTGAAATATGATTCCGGGTCTGTAATTCTCTCATCTTGTGATAACTCATCAAAAAAACGCTTCGTTATCTTTCGCCTTTTATTTTTAAAAACAGTTGTCACCCCCCACTCTTTTGTTAAATCTCTGGACTCATTATGAATCAAGTGAATGACTTAAACGGGGGAATCCCGCAATAACCTATGTAGGATGTTGACAACTTTTGAGCGCACGCTTAACTCGGGAAAAAAAGAGTGCTTTTTTTACTTTTGTCATTTCTGAAGTGAAAACTCTATAGGCACGTATGACAGTTTTTTTTATATGTTTTTTTTCTCCCGAGAAGCACGAGATTAAGTGAAATTGTGGATAACATTTTACTAATTTTTGCTTACACACGTTGGGGGCCTCTGTAGCCCGGGGGCCCCGTATCATTGATACGGCTGATACGGCGGTAGCTACGCTACGCCCCTGCTCGGAATCAAAGTGGGATCGATTTGTAACTGCCTCCTATAGCGTTAGGTAAGGGTAGGTTGGGTTTTTAATTTCGGAAATTCAAAGTAAATAAATGAAAGAATTCAAGTAGCCTAAAGTCATGTTATTTAAGGACTTGCACGACCAGCGCTCTGCGTCCGCTCAAACTAAAAACAGGAATGAATAATTTTCAACCGGCATTCAAGAACTGCGTCGACGAAGAGCTCGATCGGTGAGGGTGAGAGGTGAGAAGATAATATTATATGCAAGGTGCTTTTGTTCGTGCTTGTGCTTCCGTCTAGCTTCTATGGGACTAACCTGGAATTGATAGTGAAAATTTTTCTTTGCTTTAACAAGGCTTCCGTTGGAATGCCTGACCAAATTTACCGCTGGGTTGTCTTCGTTTTATACAGAGTTTACGGAATTCCCCCTCGCAATTCCAAGCGGCAATTGATGTGAGAGGGTGAGTGTTTGTGCAACGTGACGCACATCGATAGTGAAATTAAATTATTTGCTAATTGTGCTGTACGAATAACGGCTTTTTATCATTTCATAAAGGTGTGCCTCAAAAGGCATGTTTTTGTCATATAAAAAACAAGCGTCGTTGGACAAATGAGTCCGTGCAGCTTTTAAAGCTTTTTCTTTTAGCACATCCAGAGCGCTGCTCTAGGTACAGGTTAAGAGCGCTTCCCTCTGCAGACATGCCCATGTTGATAACATATGAATGCGGGTAGGACACGGAATCGCTGCAGCAGCAAATTCCCGCTAGGTCACTTTCTGTCGCAGGTGCATGAGTACTCTCATAAAGCATTACAGCAGCACACAAAAATATGTGAGCAAAAGCAAACATTCGGCGCTAATATTGCATCCCTGATCTAAGAGCTTCGCAGGCTGAACATTTACTCTGTTGGGACGTCTTACTTATACCCAGCGGGAAATTTAGTCAGGCATTCCTAGGGAAGCAGGTTTGGAATCAGCAAATTTTATGAGAGAAAAATATGTTGCTTCCCTGTTGATTCCGGGGAATGCAGGTAGGCATCAACCCAATTGATCGCTGGGACCGAACCTTCTCCCTTTGTTTTCAAGTCATGACTCATAAGGAAAACAAAGCGAAATCTTGCTCATTCCTGTTTTATCTTTTGTGCAGTAAGGTGCGTTTCTTTGTGTTCTATTGTGTTTTTGTGGCGTTTTTGCGTGTTTTTTATAATAAAATCAGTTTTGTGTTCATCAAAGAGAAGGTAACTTGAACAAAATGTTCAGTAAGTTGAACAAGCTGGGAGCAGTATGAACCTGATTCCCCTTGCATTCCAAAGCAGCAAGCTGGGAGCAGGTATGAACCTGATTCCACTTGCATTCCAAAGCAGCAAACTGGGAGCAGTAAAAAAAGCTTTTTTACTGCTTCCTCCTGCGGACATGTAATGTTAAAAAGACATGGAGTGTCCAACGGAAAGGGAATCACTACATGCTTCCCAGGAGCTGCTTCAGTTTGCATCTTTGAGCGCTTCTTTTCCCGCTGGGTAATTACTGTTTTTGATAAAACTATCACGTAGCTACTACAGTGAGAAACGAGAGAGCTCACATACACACAGTGGCGGATTAAGCCCGTCAAATCAGAGGCCTGGGGCGGCAAATCTGAATGAGGCCCCCCAGCTTTAAAAGAAATGTAGTTTTACAAGCTTTTTATTCAGTTCACATTTGTATGTATAAATAAGTGTTTATGTTTATTTCGTTAAAATCTGGCAAGTGAAATTTAAATTCGACTTAAATTATTTAGGCAAAATAAACATACATAAATATGGAATGGATATGGGTGAGGAAAATAAAATACGAATCGATCGACAAAAACAAAATTAGGTAAAATAAATCAAAGCTAGTTTTTTTATTTTTTGTAGCGTCTTATATGTGTTTTCGTACCTTCAATTTACTGAACTCCTCAATAACTTCTGTGAAATCGATTTCTTTTGAAATTTTTCTTTCTATTGAAAGCACGGCTAGATTAACCAGTCGCTCTTGATCCATTGTAGATCGAAGATAATTTTTAATTAGTTTAAGTTTCGAAAAACTCCTCTCGCATGATGTAACCGAGATGCAAATGGTCAAGAAGTATTGAAGTATAAGCGATATACAGGGTAACGATGCAGTGAAGTCCCATTTTATTATAAATTGAAGGATTTCTTGGGCTCTCCATTTGGCAGCAACGTCCATACTCGTATCGGTGGCTTTTACATGCCTGCGGTACCTTTTTATTTCTTGGGAAACAATTGCTCTTTGTCAAATTCACCATAAATTTGTATCAGATTGTCAACTGCTACAGCCAGAGCGTCATCTGAAGCTTCTAGCATAAACTTTGTTTCAATAATTTGGAAAATATTGATTTGTTTCATGGCCCGTATCGTGTCGACAATTCTTGTATAAATCGGTCTATGCATTCATACATTGATCGACGTATTTCTTCTTGAATTGATAAATCCAGCATCATGAGCTGATTCACCCGTCATCGTTCTTTTTGCCTTCCTTCTTCCTCGTTTCTCGATGTAAGATAGCGTTTATTACTTTACAATTTGAAAAAAGGCTTATCCGTTCGCGAAAATATCAGAACACACTAATAAACTATTAAATATCAACGTAATGAAATTTAATATATTTTAAATGAGGCCAATGTTTATTTTTCGACGTAAATAGAATGTAGTGAATGTAAATGTAGGCGTACAAGAGTGAATTATTTGCACTTCATTCATTCAAGGATTCCTGGGGAAGTACCATAGAAATACAAACTAAGTTCATATTTCCATGGGAAGTACCCGCTACAAAGACGGGAATTCCCCCAGCGTATTGGACGCGGTCAGCAAAGTTAAAAGAATATTAGTACCGCGTAAAAAGTCTAGATGGCTGTAGTGTTTTGATCTTGATGAAATTATGTAGGTAGGCACTAAGCACATTTTTAAAGTCTTGTTTAGGATTTGATCAGGGGAACAAGGAGGCATTTGGGGGCTCCCCAAGACCGGAGGCCCAGGGCGTGCCGCCCCTTTCGCCCCTGTTAGTCCGCCACTGCATACATACCTGAATTTGATTAAAGTATTCAGTGAAAATCGATGAATACCCGTCTTCACGCGATTTGGCATACAAGAAACTAATAATATTAAATATTAGTTTACTTAGAATTAGAAGTCGCATACTGTTTCGCCACGTGACAACAAGGTCTTATTGTATACATTATATGAATATGATCAGATCATTAATCAAGATCTGGAAGGACAGTTGGTTGCTGTCCAAATGTTATGTTCTACTTATGGTTTCTGGGATGGGCACGTCATGAAGAGGAAATAAACCACTCTGCACATTTTTTAGATTTTATGATTGGTGATTCAATAGTGACATAAATACTTCTTTATGATTTCTTTTGTTTTATTCCACACAAAACAAATAGTCCAGTATATTAGAATTCAACTATAAAAAAATTCCCAGTGAGCCAATTTATTTTTATACACCTTCGTTAAGGTGTTATAATACACGTGTTAAAAGCCCACATCGGTATAGTGTCGGCGTTGCGAGATATTCAAGGTTAAAATAAAAAATCACAAATTTTTAAGTAGAATATTTTTTTTCACGTATTTTGTATAAAGAAACTTGACATTTTTACACATTATAAACTGAAAGTCAGTTTATGGGGGCATATAGGCAGGGACTTGTGTATAAGTGCGCTTTAATAGTTGAAGTACTTTCAGAATTGATTCTTTCATTCATTTTGTATGTTATAGTTCTTAAATTTGTGTCCGTTTTTGCATTTATTGCACGGTAGATTATTCACACCTTGCATTTTTGTATTTATGTGTTTTATTATAGGTTTATTCACTGTAATGTATAAATTTTTCAATGTAGTGTACATCATAAGGCCAAAAAAATTTATGAAATAAATGTTATTATTAGTATGATTGTACTAATAGCATTAAAGTAAATAAAATAATTTTTGCTCATGTACGCATGTTTATTTTATACACAAACCACGGATTCTGCTGAAATTTAGCATAGCATCACATACTATATACGTATGCAGGAGAAACAAAATTGATTAAAAAAAAAGTAGAAAGACCCTTATATATATATATGCATCCATGAGGTGGAATGTAAGCAGAGTTTTTTTTACATAGTCTCCCCGATAGGTCTAATCTATGGTTTATTTTTATTTATTTATTAAAAAAATTATGGCTCCTGTTGATTATTAAAATATTAAATCTATTTCATTGCCGGTTGGTTCTGTTGTACAATTCAGAGAAATTTTGATGCAGACACCGACATTAATCAACAACAATAGATATTTTATGTTTTTGTGACCTTTGACCTTGAATATCTCGCAACGCCGACACGATATCGACACGGATCTTTAACACGTATGTTATAACACCTAAACGATGGTGCCTATACAAAATGAAATTGGCTCACTAGAAATTTTGTCGCACATTGGATATTTTTTATATCTAAACTGACTGAACTAAATGTGTGATAAGTATTACTTGTCACCAGCCATATTACTACGGACACATACTACGGACACATATATGGAATGGATGAGCGGATCTATCCATCCATGACCTGATAATTTTGAAGTTCCATCCACGACCACAGTAAGGTATAGGATTGCTTTGAACTGAGTGCGAATTTTTTAATAACAACCTTTTTTTTTACATGGAGCGATATTCATTAAAAGTCCACTAAAAATAGACGGAAAACAGCTGAATTGGCGGAAAAATTGGCATAGAGCTGAAAATTGGTACATGTGTTAAATGCACTATTGGGAATGAAAAATCAAAAGTTCCCACCGATCCGATTCGAACTAAAAATGTTATTCAAGGTCAAAGGTCAAAAATATCGGATTTTCGCACATATCTCCTAAAATTTAGGCGCTATTGTAAACATAGATCATGAAAAAGTTGTAGCTCTTGCAATTATCTACAGAAATGATTCATATACTTTTGTTCCTATGACTCACCATTCCAGAGATATCGCGATTCCAAACATCGAAAATACTAATATGCCCATACGCCCCCGCGGGCAAGCATTGCAGTCACAACAAAAAGTCATTATAAGCAAACTTGTAGTACTCGGATCGCCCTCTACGCTAGTATGAGCACTTTCGTCCTAGCTGCAAAAAGATCAAAGAAAATGGAAAAAAAATCTTTGCACTTGTCGCCTTAACCTTTGGTCATACCCGGTCTGGATCTGGAAATATCGGTGTGACAAGTTTCATCTGTTCTTTTTCTCTGTGATGATACTAGTGTATAAGGCTTACCAAGAACTACAAGTTTGCTTATAATGACTTTTGTCGTGACTCCAACGGTTGACCGCGGGGGCGTATGAGTATTTTTGATGTTTGAAATCGCGATATCTTTGGAATGGTGAGTCTTAGGAAAAAAAGTATATGAGCCATTTTTATAAACAATTACAAAATCCACAAGTTTTATATAATCTATTTTTACGATAACACTTACCGTTTACGATAAATATGCGAAAAACCGATATTGTTGACCTTTAATCTTGAATAACATTTTTAGCTCAAGTCGGATCGGTGGGCACTTTTGATATTTCATTTGTAATAGTGTATTCAAGACATGTACCAATTTTGCGAATTTTTCCGAATTTGAATGTCTTTTTTGACTGAACTACAACTGTATAGTTTTATATATAAAACACGCCATTTAAGAATAGTATTATCTACCGACGCCACTTGGACCAGACTTTTGAAAAAAAGTAACATCATGTGTGCGATGAATTTCTTAGCAAAAAAGAAGAGCTATGTACACACCGCGTGTGTAATGTTTTTGGTCGAACTAATTAAATCAATCAGTAGGAAAGAAGTAGTCGTATTTAAAAATATTCCGAAGGAGTGAACTACACACATGGTTTAGAAAGGTGGTTAATTGTTACTGCGCACATTGTGTCTATTAAAAACTGTTTGAATAAAATAATAAGGAAATGATCCGCTACTGGGTATGGTACGTAAGAAGAGTATAAAGGGTATAAACAAAATAATAGAATTTATTAAATTTTGGCGACCGCTACTTGTATGTAGAATTCCTTTTCTCTGTGCAATATTTTATTCTTAACCGAAGCAAAAAAAAATTAATAATAACAATTATATAGGAACAAAATAGGATAATTCGAATATAAAAAATTATTTTGAACAGCGAAAGTAGTAAACAGACAATGTATTTGATTTATAACAAAATCGCCCTTTTGTACAGCTCCTCCTTTTCACTCATCCTATTCCGTTAATTATCGATATGATACATGTAACATAATATTATAGTAGTTAAGTTAGACATACGAGCACACGAAACATAAATGTTCCTTTAATTCTCTCATACGAGTGTTCATTACGAAATGTATTTATAGGTTGTCTTTTCCAATAAAAAGATCTCCTTTTCTTTAAATTGCGTGAGCATCTTTTATTTTATGAGTAACACTTGTGTGCTTGGTTTATATGATCTTTACTCAAAAAGTGTCTTCTAGACTGTTAATTGTATATGCCTACTAAGTGTGCACAGAAAGCAATGTGTAAAATTTGTATGTGGTTTTTAGCATAATTCAGCAGCGAGTATACTCTTAGGTTTGTGAAAAGTATATAAATATAAAAAATTAACTCGGTAAGAAAATCACTCCAATATTTATATACTTACAAAGAAGAGTTCGACGTTCGAGTTGAAAATCGATGTTCAGTTAAGCAAAACAAAATTAGCGGAAATCAGGACAAATAAAGTATCTGAAGTTACAGAAAGAAAAGAGAACTAGCAACTTAGTGAAATTGTTTTTAGCAATTGCTCAGTCCTTTGGAGACAATAAGCCATAAGTGGGCGAAGTTGAAGAGAATTAAAAAAAAAGTATTTTTGTGGACTTAGTGGAAAATACAAAAAACTTTTGTACTTGATCGTTAGTGTTTGTATTTATTTTCAAAAGTGTTCAAAAGAAGCCTTTTATCGGAAGAAGACTGTCACACGTCTTGTATAAAACTAAGTAACATAAAATCTACACACAGTAAACAAATATGAAATAAAAATATTTGATTTTTTTTTTGTGAATTCACGACGATTAACATTTCATTGTGTTCTGGCCAACATGTTGTGTGTTGAACAATATTACACTTTTCATTGTATTTAGATTTTGTAGGGAATTTTAAATATTTTGCATTTTTATGTATTTATTGGTTGTATAGTTTTCATGTTCATTTAAGGAACTCACCATTTTGTAATCATCGATTTTAGAGATCGACCGTAGAAACATGTTGACTTCGACATAGGTAGGCATATTCTCTACAATGTTGGTAATAAATTTAATCGTTTTCCGAATTTATATTATATTTATTTACAAAACATTTTTTTTGCATTATAGTAAATACATATGAATATAAATTGTCGTTCTTTCCAAATACTCTTGTACACCTATGGATATAATTTGAGCTGGGGCATAAGTAAAATATTCGAAGAAAACGATATTCTGTAACTACTTAATTGTTTTTGATGTGAAACTGGTGATGGAATATTCAAAATTGTTGTAGATGTAGAGTATTTGTTGAGTCGGCTTGAAATGTTGTACCAAGTTGATGAATATTCGTAAAATCTAGCTCATTGGCAAGAAGATTTGGTAAATGATTTGAAAAGGTATCGAGCAGATATCTAAAAATTTTATGATAGACAATGTTTTGTGATGAAATTAAAAGAATTTAAGGCTTTGCAAAAATAAATATTAAAAAAATATAATAAAAAAAAAAGTAGAATAAAAAAAATGTAAGTCTTGTTTCTGATTTTATTTTTAATATTATTTTAATTACAATAAGTTGCATGTGAATGTGATATTATTATACTCGGGTTAGTAAATTCGTATACGTGTTATTGAAATTTGAAATCTGAATGCCATGTGCTACAACTTCCCTTTTACCATATAATAGAATTAAGAAGAGTGGAACGTGAAAAGTGGAAGATATTTAATTAAATTTGTATAGGGTGAGCCATCAAGCAGGACGGATTTGATTTTAAAATGAAACACAGTAAATTATTATTTAATTGGGCATTTTGTACTGGTTTATAAAGTAGACATGTTGAGAATAATTATGGATTTTAATATGGCTGTGGCTGTGTTGGTATATCCTGAAAACTTTTCCAAGTCAGTTGGCTCAATTTCAGGTATAACGCGTTGTTATTTCAGGAATTGTTTATGGTTTTTAAGCCTAGACCTTGGACTGTAAAAAACACCAGAAGAAAACATTATTAGGATTGCCAACTTACATATAAAAATATCATGGGTGATTTAAATTCTTCGTACTCGATGGGAATGAAAATGACGAGACGAAAATCATTCACAAATTCAACGAGTTTAAAATCCACAAATTCGAACAATTAGATGATTTCCTGAATAATTCCACAATTTCGAGAATTGGAGAACTTCGACAAACTTATATATTTCGGCAATCACGACAAGTCCGATGAATTAGAAAAACTAGAATAAATTGACAAATTGAACAAATTGGAGAAATTTAAAAAATTATAGACAAATTTTAAGGGCCTTTGTTCGATGTCCACTTGTCCACAATAATATTGGTGTTTAGATCTAGTTTCAAAATTTATTTGAGGAATTGAAAACCGTTCTCTAATTGTTTAAACGTTCGGATAATATTTTTAGTAATTCAAAGCGATTATTGGATTGTAGTACGTGTTTTCCATTCTATTTTTTGCATTCTGAAATTTCCATTCCATTTCTTCCGTCGGACAGTTTTTTCATTCAATTTTTTCCATTGGTCGTCTTTACCATGGGATATTAATTCATTAATTCTTCTGTCATCTAGACGTTTTGGAAAAGCCAAATTTACAGTCAGGAGACATTTTTTAAAAGGCAAATATTCAGCGACGAAAAAAAGAATTGATGGAAAAAATATACTGGTGGAAAATTTAGAATGGAATAAGTGACCCGCTACCTGATTATAGTCCTGACTTTAGAGTACAAAAACTGCAAAATTGTGACTGCCAAGAACGGATATGTAAGTGGCTTGTCAATAATATATTTATTATTTTAAGGATTGGTTAGACCCATAATAGTGGGCACTACAACCTGAAGATCTTCTGTGCCAAAGCCGCATTAAATACAAAAGACACTCTGCTACTCTAATGTATACTAGAAAGTCTTTCACAGAGAGGATCGTTTAAAACAGGACATCCACACATGATGTGTGTTGTAGTTTCATCGTCTTCTAGACCCAAAAAAACACTTCGTCTTATTAGACAGTCCATCATATACGTGATACCATAGTTGCTGATTACTAGGTAGGTAATCTACTAATTACTTGTGACCTTCAATAACTTAAAACTTTTCGTCGCAAATGTCATTTCACTGAGCTTAACTACGATGCCGACCATCTTGTTACATCCGGTATAACTTTAAAGATAAATATTGTGAGTAAAAGGACCACTTTAGAGCCCACGCAAGTCCACATAGAATGAAGACGGTGTGTCGAAAGAAAATGACGTGTCAATTTTCGCTTTAATTAACTAAAATTAAAATGTAACTAAATTTATACTCAAGGTTTCTATTTTGTTCGACCTCGACTTGCAGACATTGGTTGCAAATTTCCGAAAATAAAACACAATATAAAATATCCAGATCCAGATCCAGTGCGAGCATTTTGACGTCGAACGACACACAAAACGTCATTTGGGTTTCACGTAACTCGTTTATTATACATATTCACGTGAGCATGTCTATACAGAGAATTCAAGGAAGGAAGGATGCTCGGAAGAGGAATGTAATTTGCCACATTTAGAGGAAGATATATTTATATGAAAGTTAAAATACAGCGGCTAATTCGTCACATGCAGTAGGACGATAATCGTCGTGTCGAAATACGTCAACCCAAAATACGACACGTTGTTGAAAGTGTCGTTTTCTAGACATCGTTTATCGATACATCGAGTGTCGAAATGCGCGAACGAACCAGTTTTTTGATCTCTTCTGATATTATCATTTTATGTAAGCTTTTTGTATATTCGGCCTCTTGTTGTGATACGCTACGGCGGCCTTAAATATATTCAAGTATAATTCACATTCAATTTTCAAAATCACGTTTCAAAATCACTTACTTCGCACATTACAAATTGTCAACTCCTTATCGCAACAATTCACTTTAATTAAATTATGGACATACATTTTTAGTAAAGGACACTATTTAATTTAGTCAAAAATGAATTAAAATTAACGAACACAAAACATAATTAGGAAAAATAATAAAAGTATTATAATATAAAATAAAATAAAGAAAACAATGAAGAATGTCTGTGGATCTCGTAGAAAAGTTGCGACTGAATGAGAGGATCTTTATAGGAACAAACTATTTTTAAAATTTCTTCGATGTGTTTTTTATTCCAATTGTTATCCTGTTTTAATTCTGGCACATATAGTATTAAGCCCATTCCGTCGTTCTGTTCTAATTTTGTTTTATTAGGCCTGATCGTATTTTCATTAGTGTAGAATAGGTTCAATCACGAAAAAGAACGCAAGTACGCAGTTGAGAGAGGTATATTTTATTGTAAAAGAGGTACTGGTTTGGAAAGATGTTGAAAACAGGTGTGAGGTTAAGAAATGAAGAGTTTTAGAAAACATAAAAGAATTGAACAAATGATAAGGGTTTTAACAAATCGCAGTAAAATGTTTAATGATGTGACTAATTGCGAGAGATAAGCTATGGAAATTAATGCATTTCTAACTGCACTAATTATGCAAATAATCTAAATAAAAATGAAAATTTCTCAGAAGTACTGTATAATTTGTAGAAAAGGAAATATGCTGTAAAAGAATTTGAGGTCCTGTCATCGGGAAACAAAAGTTACCAACATCACTTTGAACGGTACAAAAGATTAAGTGATGCGTAAGTAAAACAAAGAGTTTTTCCAAAAGACGACCAAAGCACACAATACATTAGATATTCAATGTAAATAAACCAATATAGTACACATAATTTGAATATTACTTCAAGTCGTTTTCTCCTTAAAATAACTCATTTAGATAATATTAGCAAAGCTATAAGTAACTTTTCATAAATGTGAACACAGAGAGATAGAGAAATTATTGAGAGATCCAAAAGACATTCAAACAAAAGAGTTACACTAAACGAACTAAAGGAAACAAATGTACGTTCGGATACCAAAAAATCGAATGATACAAACCAAAAAACACACAAAAAAGCATACAGTTTAGGTGGAAATTAACTATCGAATTAATGGAAGGTAACTAATCACAATTTAAGTACCAATGTGCAAAATATGAACAGAAGACAGAAAGGACTCTAACGGAAAGTAAGTAATAAATATTATCATGTCTCTCATTTCAATTTAATTACAGCAAACATTCAGTTCAAGAAATCAAATTGGTTTAATTTTTTCAAATTTCTCATCTCACAGAAGTATAATTATAACATGGCCCACGTGACACTTGACAATCATGTTCAAATCCTAAATATCAAAAATCACTTTAAGTATTGATAGAGAAAAAGACACAGACGAAACTACAGCAAACGTGTCTCCACAGTTTTTACCCATTGCCTTAAAAGTTTACCGCAAAGGTGATAACATTGGCCGCGCCTGTTCTGGTCTGGCAGCTTCGGCCAAATCATAGAACTTCCTCCTTCTGGAGGTGTGACCAGAACAAAAGGCAAATGCTATCCTCTTTGCGCGGTCATGTGAGTGAATGAGGCAAGGTGCTAGTTTAAAAAATGTTCTCTAACTGAATAAGAAGACAATCAAAAAACAATTATCTTTGGCAAGTAAGTACGATAGTAACGATATGATAGAATCAACACAAAATGAAAATCTCTTATTAAGGGAAATTACAAGAATGCTGCTGAGCTCTAGTGTGACAATGAGCCGGCATCAAACACATCGAGACAAACTAAACGTTAGCTGACAAGGAGTACTTCGCGAGTTACACACTTCTCAATTTGCTGCATTCTTTTCATTCTCTTCTCTTTTCTTTACTCGGCACTAATGGGTCGGTAGTAATACGCGGTTAGTCTTAATGTGCTTATCTTCTTTTCGACTTACCATGGTAACATCATCGATTTTTGATATACTTCGAACAAAAATGTTGACGCTGACGACAGCTGGGCCATCTATTAAAGGCAGAGATGGAAAAATCGAGAAAATTTCAAATTTGAATTGTCTTTTGTCTTTTTTGCATTTTTTTTTTCTACATCTTTAGTTGGTTAAGTCTTATAATTTGGTTTTCTTTTGACATTTTATGGTGTCAAAATAATGTAAATGGAAGCAAGACACTATTTTTGATCTCTAGTGATTCTAGGCTAGATTCGATTATATTATTCACAAAACTCTCTGGTATTTTGGGGGCAGGGGTTTGTGAGTGTGTCACGTCTCTAATTTTCAAACAGCAATTTATGTGCAGAATTATCTAGGTGGTAAAGTGGGCGATTCTTAGACTTAAGCTATTTGTTTCTGATTGGTGATAGGCAATAGATGCGTTATATTTACCAATACCTCTATTTAAGTGGGTTTGCATTTAGTTCTCTGTAAACGTTGCGCTTTTCCTGTTTTAAAAGATTTTTGTAAATGGATGCAAGTGAAAAAGTGAATTCTGATTTGGAGAATGGCAGTATGATGCAGTAACCGGGAAAACAAAACAACAAATGTGGTATAAAAAGCGAGATAATATCGTCACTACAAAACCCTGTGATTTTTTTACGTGTTGACGAAGTAGATGCACAAAGTTCTGGTATTTTAAACAACAAAATCAGCGGAGGTGATCCAGTCGTTGAACGGCGACCAGCTGAGAGCTTGATTAATTAATTCCATAGATAGATAGTTTTTCAACCTCTGATTACATTTTGTAAAATCCAAATGCAGTCTCTCTCGAAAATATTTCTTTTATATTTTCTGATTGTACTGCAAAGATACACTAACCATAAATCCGTCGTATTGTACATATAGGTGTACTTTTCTTTATACATTGCAAATTATTATATTTATTTCTTATGTTATTGCTGTATTATTTGTTGATACTTGTAAGTCCGTAAATGTAAAATCGATACCCGAAATTTTTATAAACATAATATTTTAAAAGATAATTAGATTTTGACGACCTAATCTATCCTACCCAATATTATTATATAAAAATTCATTTATGTATACACACTAGATATGGTACCAACTACATTGTTTTTGATATTATAGCCAAACCTTTTTTTTGGGATGGGTTATATTTTAGACACAATCGAATTTTAGACTTTACAAATTGTGGGAAAGTTAATAGCGTAATACCTTTGACACACTATCCAAATATTATTGTGGTGAGATTCATTATGAAAGTAAAAAATAATCAAAAATTGGCATTATTTTGTCCCAAATGACGATAGTGTGCTATCTGTACTTGAATAGCATAGCGACATATTCACTGTCATTTCAGTCAGCTCAATAATTAGTGGCGACGTTGTATTGGCGTTGCTATTTCCTTATGGAAAATTACTAATGAATACTGATAAACACTAATGGAATCCGACTAGTGCTCATTAGTTTTTCAACAGTGTCTTAGTGACTTCATCAGAACTTAATAGTAACAACATCGAACACAAATAATCCCTATTAGACACAGATGAGTGCTAGTCAGTGCTTCAGTAATATTCTCACTAATGATTAGTTAATGAATACTCTAAATCTTTATACGCAATAATCGTGTTTCAAAACTACTGATTAAAGAAAGCTGGACAAAACTAAATATATGCTGCAAATAATATACTTATTTCAGATTATATTAATTATGTAAGTTGGCTTCAAATAAATAAATCAAAAAACCATCATTACACTAATGGTTTAAAAAAAAATTCTGTGGCTGATGGTTGTACAATTATATGACTATTTAGTTTACATATTTGTATAAGTATTCATTAGCACTAATAGAAATTTATAAGTTCTAATTATGGCTCTTTTTCCGGACTTCATATTGCAATTTACCTTTCCTGTAAGGTATAGAGAACACAAGGTGTATAATTAAAATGAATCAGTTGTCGGGTTGTGTTTTTTTGGATATAGTAAGTTTTTAGTGCTATTCATTTTTGAAATGAGTAAATATGCAATCCTTGAGTGTACAAACTATGAAGAGACAAAATCGATATATTAAACTCCATGCTAACTAAAGTCACCGAAAATGGCTAGAAGTTAAAAGTACTGAACCTAGTAGTGATTTTAAGCTGTCCTTGATTTTTCGTACAAAGTCGTAGACAGTGACGTCACAGACAAATTCAAAAAAATTATTTAGTATACCTTCCATTCTGTGTACCGTGCTGTCAAATCACACCATGTCAGTTTTTAAGTATGGCATGTGCGAGTTGCTTTTTTAATATGCGAGATTAGTTTCAACGTTTTCCGTGTTTCAGATGCCGCAAACTTATTGGCAGTATGAAGGTAGGAAGAAGACGTATAGATTTTAAGTATACTTGATCAGTATTTTTAAGTGTTCTAGTAGTACCTATTATTCAAAGATATTTGTTTGCCGATCTTTACGGTTTATGGTACATCTGTAAAAGTTGATGTATTTTAGCTGATTATATGTATGTTACTGTTTTATGTTTAATTTGTTTTATGGGGTATGCATTTCGTGCTTAAACGACTATTATGAAAAGGAAGTATTTAGTCTGATATAAAAAAAACTAGATCTACTGATGATTGATGAATATTGAACACTAATGACACTAATGCTGCTGATGCATAAGTGTGCATAAATACTTCATCAATAGGGTTTCTTTAGTTTTTATGATTAGTATTCATTCGTATTTTTCCATAAGGGTGGCTTCACAAGATTATTAAATTTTTTAAATATTTCATAAGTTAATGCCAGTGCTGGGTTGATTATTTTTTACATGAACTGCTTGATCCATACCCTTAATATGGCCTGAAATTACCCTGGAATATGATGTGTCACCCCATCATTTCGATATATGTATATCATAATGATGGTTACCGCCATTATGACGGTGTGGTATGTCAAAGGTATATATAAATCACAACAATAGCTGCGTTCTTCTGTGCACATTGTTCTGGATAACAAAAACCTCATTTACCCGTGTAATGAACCGTTTTATACAGAAATGGAAGAAGTTTTTGGTGAACAAAGTAATGAATATCTAAATTTTTCCAGAGAGGAACTTAACTCATGCAGAAAAACAAATTCCCACAATTCATTTTATTACGCATCCAAATTTGTTCACATCTGCGAGCTGATAATTTTATTAAAACTAGAAATGTTTTTGCAAATTAAAGATACTACCACCTAGGTTATAGTAGAACAACTTGATGGACGGATTGTTCCGTATAATCTGCAGAATAAATTTGTTCTGCAAATGTATAGTTGTTCCAGAACAAGGGGCACAAAATAACTCAGCTTATTTCAGTAGTTCGTGATTTGAAGTGAAACTTCGATACGCACGGTCGAGTAAGTTCAGTTTGCATCTGGAAGTGTAACGAGACGTTGCATCTCTGTAACGCGATACGTACTCGATTCAATGCCAGGCGGTTGACGATTGCTGAGAAATCGGAACGTTTTATGTTTTATGCTGAAATCTACCTTGGGGTGGACAGAAAATGACTGAGAATACGGAGTACTTAATTCCCAGATTTTCTTAGGAAAATTAAATTATACAAAACTGCAAATAATTTTTATAGTGGCGAAAAAGATCCCTCCAGACTCACGGCGTGAAGTACCGCGAACAGCCGCGATCGTGAATGTGGATGGTTTTCGCGACTTATCGCACATTCGCGGTTGTTTCCTGGCCAGTGTTGGAACAAGCGCGATGTTCACGGCGCGAAAAGTTCACGGGTAAGAACTGCGAAGCCACTAGTACAGGGAAGTTATCATTTGACCTCAACAAAATTCCATACAAGCTGAATTTTTACACAGATGTTCTTTGAGGTGTCCTGAACCCAAATATGCAAAAATCACAAAAATTACAACATGGCTACATAAGACATTGAAGGTCATCGGACATCCATATGGACAATTAAATTATCTAGAAGACGAGACATTCAAGGTCAAAATTTCAAAACCAAGGATTTTCGCGAATAGCTCGCGCTCAATGCATTGGCCGTCATGGAATACGTAAAAATATTACGTTTAAGATTGATCTCCTGCATTTCTTCCAAAACTTCTTCCTTCTCGAGATGCGATATCCTGAGCGAGCGATATAGTGGCGGCGAAAGGAAGAACGGACAATAGACCGCGCCCAGTTTTGACAGAACAGATGTTTCGGTCACGTACATATCCAGCCTAAATTTGTTGTCAACAATGATTGCTATAAAAATACACTTCAAAGATCATTGGTTTCCGTCCCGATTAGGCGAAAGTAGCGGACAAAAATCAGAAGTATTTTAAATTGAAAAGTTCAGTCGCACTTTTAATAATTTTAAGTGGTCATTTGATAGAAAATCGGTGGATAAGTCACTCATATAATCAGAAATGCGATCCACGGCATTATAAACCAGAGCCATGCAATTATACATCCTACAAATTTCATGTCTGTGCACCGTGTGTACAGTTTTCATACTATGGTGCCCATTGACCTTTAAAATTGATGATGATCGATGTTAGCCCGTTAAATTGAAATTTACACCGGTGTGTAATAACATTCCCTTGATATCAATGTGATTTTACGTTTTCAAATGCTGCTAGTTTTTGTGTGGTTTCCGATGGTATTCGAACTCGGGACTCCTGGCTTCTAGTGCCAATTTGGCACTTCATATCTTCTTAAAATGTGACTCTTTAGAAAGCAAAACAATTTTATTCTGAGGCCTCTGGAACACTAGGTGTAATTTTAAATTTTTTATGTAATATGACCCACAAAATTCAATCTCAATCATTTTTTGTGTATTTATATTATCATTCGTTGACATGAAAAAAAATTGTACTTCCTCGCATTCCACCACGTATGCCCCTCGTGATTCATCAAGCAATTCCAAAAGGTTTTTTAGAATCTGTAAATTTACCAATCTTACAGATAATTAAATTCTCCACAACTTTTAGTTTCACTTCATGAACATCCGATGCACAGGAAGCGAAATATTCGCGAAAAACCTTGTTTTGTAAACGTTGGACCTTGAATATCTCGAAGAGGGCGAGGTTTCGGGAAAAAATGCAAGAGACCAATCCTGTAAATATTTTAATTCTCTACAACATTCATGTTGACTTTATGGATGTCTGATAGATAGAACGCGAAATATTTGCAAAAAACTTTAACCTTCAATATCTTGGGTAGCCATATTGAGATTTTTGTGACTTTTCCGGATTTGGGTTAGGTTTTATGTTTTGTGTGGCATACGCACAATATTGTAATGTGTATCAATGCACACAAAGTCAGAGTGGTTGCAGCTTCCACTTCGTCAATTTTGGTCAAAGTCGTCGTGAGTGTGAATATAGTTTCTCAGACGCGACTTTCACAGACCGAATTCTCGCCTCGACTTCACGCCGCCGCGCCGTGAGTGCTGAACGGCCTATACATTTTTTGAGGAAATCAAATTTGAATTTAAAACTTGAAGGTGTGTACAAAAGTATTATTTGCGAGTATTGTATTTTGCAGTACATTCCGGTGAAGTCAGTCTATAAATATCTGAATTTTAAAATAACACCTATAACAAATTTCATTTTCAAGTATCGATTACATTCATTGGACTTTGCATCCGAAAAAATACCCAAAGACAGTTTTAAATTTAAATCCATTTGTGTGTTTTTTATCTCATTGTTAGCATGATGACTTATTTTCTAACTGATTCTTAAGAATAACTTTAAGTGTAATACGTAGGTATTTGGTTAAATACATTTCCTAGCGTTTTCCACTACATGTTTTTTAAACACCCTGACAAAGAATGAATGATTCACGGATGATTTGTAGCTACCGATTGTCCTTTTCGCAAGGAATCAGTTATATTTAGTTATTTTCTTGAGTGCTGCTAACGAATGAAAACTGATGAAATAAATAATTCAAAAATAAAAATAAATATCTTCTACCAACGAACGTAAAAGTATACAAATAGTAAATTAAAAGGTTTAATGAGCCTGTATTATAATTAGATGCATATTACGGTCCATATCACGTTGATGACCTGTCAAAACTGTCTTTTTGCATCTCTAAGCTACCGATGTGAAAAGGAGTTAAACTACTATTTGCTTGGCAACTTCAAAAACGAGTTATCGTATAAATGAGGCTGAGGTATGAAATGAACAAGAATTGTGTACACATATTTTTTCATTTTGGAAAAAAATATCAATCGTATGTCAAGTACAATTGGAATATTTCCAATCGTTGTAAAGCCTATTTGTTTTTTTATTATTATTATTATATTTGGTATGTGTAGTACTGGGCCCTTTATATTTTCTGAAATATGTAAGAATTGGAGAACAGTTTACAACTTATATTAGGATAACAGAAGAACTTTCAAAGTTATTGCAGTTTAGACAGTTTAAACAGAGGGGACATTGGTGTGTGGAGTACGTTTAAGAAGGCAACTGCTGTTGGCTGCACTGGAAATATGATACAGTCGGCGAAAAGTGAATATCTTCCGTCAAAACTGCAATCAACTTTGAAAAATTTACTGCCAATCTGACTATAGTAAGAAAGAAATAATTTCGTGTTCCGTATATAACGTAAAAATAGAAAATTAGAAAGGAGGAAAATCAATAAAATTGCAGTAATCAAGGTGTAACAACGAAGATTGAAGGTAAATCAAGCTGCGCTGTTACTACTTCGAACATCTTAACTGCATCTATTTTGACACTATTTTTTTCAGTAATTCTCTTTAATAATTTAGTTGTTAAAATTGCCCAAATCGTAAAAATTAATTTTGCTTTCACAGCCCCTGCTGGATCTACCTTTTGAAATTATGCAGTTTTAAGATAAATAAGAATCTCAATACAAAAGTGTACAAAATATGTCCAAGTTATAACGTTCGACTAAATTTTCATGCTTTCATCCTAGTCTAAGTCTCACTTAATTTTATGAAAATAACAAGAATAATTTTGTTTTTGTTATCAATTTGCAAAAAATAAAAAAAATCTTATTTTACGATGAGTTTTATCCCAAACACATTCTGGGGTCGAGGGTGTGATTAATTTTGGCAATATTTTCCTCAAAAAAATTTTTGCATATGGAATTTTCAGATAATCAAATGTGCGAATTTAATAAGTGCCAATTTTATTTTATACTGAAACAGTTTGGGCAGAACCCAGAAATGCTTTCATATATAAACATAATGAAAACTCATCGCATCTACTTTTTAATCGTTTTCAATTTTGCTTTTTTTTTAATAAGAAATGCGTCAAAGAAGCATCTTTTCCAAAACATTGCTTGTTTGATACCTTTGATGTTGGTAACACGATTTTTGAAATTTTACAAATATGCATGAAAAGTGCATGGTTAACAATCAATTGTGCAATTAGTGATATGTAGTACTCAAATTTACTTTTTTTTATTTTAATATAAATACATATGCATCTTTTAAGTGCAACCAGTGTTGGAACAATTAACTACTTCGCATTGGTAAGCAGAAGACATATTTTGAGTACTGCTGTGAGTGAGTTTTAAGTGGGGCTTAATTCCAGCATGCCTGGGAAAATAAAATTTAATAACATTAAAATTTTATTGGTTGTTTTTTGTTTTGTTGAGTCAATCATGTGCTTCGACACCAAAGGTACCAGTGAACTTTCGAACTTTACATAAAGTTTAAAACATTATTGTAACGGGGTTAATAAGAACAGCGATATTAACAATATAAAAGGACTTGAATAAAATCTTTTGAATTGAACTAAACTTTCAAAGCATTTTTCATTAATAGTTGAACTCAAACAGACAATTAATTCAATTAAAAGAACGCATATGTTCAGTAGCAGGGAACTTCCTAAAGAAACTTGCTTTAGTAATAATGTTGCAATGAATGTCAAAAATAAAAATAAAATCTTAATTAACCATATTTTTCCCTAGGTAAATTTTGAGTCCGATTTAGCATAATTTTCGTCACTCAAAATATATATTTAGTTGTTTGCAATTAAATATATATTTAAAACTTGCTCTTTCATTAGCATTCGTTAGCATTTCCAATCATCTGTTTTTTTTTTTCAAATAGCCACACGCTTTATTTATCTCAATTTCATTACTTTTCATAACACACTATTTTGTTAAAGATTTTATTTAATTTCAAACTATCACAAAATGTGTGTTGTAATTGGATAAGTCTTGTTACTGAATATATTTCTATGGAAAACTTACCATTTTTATGTCACTTATCGTCATTATACTTCGAACGAAAAGATTGATTCTGACTATAGCAGGGCCATCTGTTTATAGGCGAAATTTTAAGAGTTTATAAAAACCCTTTTTGATTTTTTTTTATATTTTGTTATTTAATTGGTTAAATATATAAAGTTTTATAGGGCCACGGGTTAGTAAGCTTTGCTTTTTTTTCATGTTCTCTCAGTAGTCGGGAGGCGTATGCAGTGTGAATCTTTGAATTAATTTGAATTTGCCAAAATTCTGTGTTCGCTACTTGTTCAGTTTCTTACAATGCAAAACGTATAATGCTTAATAGTTATTTTAGTATTTATTTAGCTTGCAGCCAGCAGCAAATGTTACAGGGTGGTGGGAAATACATACTAGTGAAATTATTTTAAATTGGTGAGCATGTTTAATTAGCTGTTTATTTCGATTAAATTGTTTGGACTTTATTTAAACGTATTTGTATTATAGCATTATATTTTCTCAGAAAGGTTTAAACAATATGTAATGTTACACAGGGGTGGCCAAGACATTAGTAAAATTCCAACTTTGAGTTTATTTTATTTTTTCTAAGCTTATTACTGATTGCTTTTTAATTAATTTTTCGTGTAAAATTGTCTAAAAATTCACTACTCGGAAAGTAACAATAAAATTTGTTCCATGTGTGAACCTGTCTATACCTTTATCTGATGATTTATCTATCTGTCTACCTCTCTATCTGCCTGTCTGTTTATTTATCTATCTGTTTGTCTATGTGTCTACCTGCCAATCTGTCTGTCTATTCTCTCATCTATCTTCTTTTCTATATCTATCTATAAAAACAAATTCCAAATTTTAAGTCGGTCTGTGTCAGTTTAATTTCAAAAACTTTAAATCCTCGAAATTGACAGATTTCCCTCCATTATATTAATATATGTATTATTTATTTTTACCACTTTAAAGGACAACAGGTGTCTTCGAAATTGACTCGCCCTATCGATAAGGCACATAGTTCGATTTTTTAGGAATGTACAAATACATTGAAAAGGAATTCCTCCGCCGTAGCAAAATTTGTATTCTGCAGTACCCAACTTTCCCCTAGACGTGCATTGACTTCATACTTTCTGAAAGAGTACATTTGTTTACCTAGGCTGAATAAAGCTTTAATAACCAGAGAATTTTTTGGGGACAGGGTAAGTAATTCGCTAGAAAAGAGTTTTTTTGTTTCCTATAAAGTTTGTACGTACATAATTTATTAGCTCAGAAATATCCATTTTAACCCTTTTTTAGGTCAGGTGATGCCCTTTCGTGTGATATGCCACAACTTGGCATATCATACTAAAAAGCTTTTTGGTTTGGTGATGTTACTAGTTTGTATTTTGGTAACGTCAAATGATAAATGATTTTTTGTGGTGGAAATTAAAAAATATGAACCTGGACGACATGTGATTTCAACAGGATGGCGCTACGTTTTACACATCTCATAAAACATTGAGTTCAATATAAAAAAAAAATTGGTGGTTGGAAAGGTCACTTATTTCGAGCAACGCGGATTCAATTGGTTGCCATTTTTTCCTGCGATTTGACACCGGTAGCCTTCGTCCTGTGAGGTTAAGTGAAAATACAGATTTATGAAAATAATCTCATAGCAATTTCCAATTTGAAAGCTGAAATTATTTCTTTTATTATTTCCAGGTTTTCAGTTGAAAAAAATCGACGAAGCAAAATGTTTATGATGTACAATAACTTTGACTATATGCTTATAAAAGTGGTTTGAAATCAACTAGTTTATAGGTACGGAGTTATCAAATCGGTCTACCCCACTTTTTCACTAAGCATATAGTAAAACTCTGAAGAAGAAAATACAAGAAATCATAATATATTGGATTATAATTTGTATGCAGTCGTACCGCAATGTAGCATGTGACGCTTAAAAATTTTCTCTAGCTATACGCAGATTTTGATGCTTTCGGTATAAACTATAGGTATATATTATTCTAGTCTGGAAAATCTATTTTGGGCAGGATGGCTTTTCACAAGAATTATTTAAATAATAAATAAATATCTAAAAAATATTTGAACAGTAATTATTTTCAATTGTTTCCTTTGTTTTAAGAGTAAAAGTTAAAAAGTCGGTTTTTTCTCAACTATACCTATAACTTTGCCACTCACTGTATACAGTGTTATAATTGTAAATATTGCATTGAATTGATAAATTAACATTTACGAATATGTGTTGTACAATCGAGTAAATGAATATTTAGAAAAGAGTAGAGAAAATAAAAAAAATGTTTACGATTGTGTTTTGGGTGCTTATTATACGATCCGGATGCTACGAATTCTTTTTTGATTTATGCAGGTATGGAGTTTTAATTTATTACTTGTACCAAGTACTTAAGTATAATTAATCGACTTATACTATCTTTAATTTTATTTTCATTTTTATCACTGTGACATATTTTGCGCCACCCTATAAAATCAACCGATTCACACTGCATATTTAAGCGACAGAGCAGTGTAAGCAAAGATTTTTTTTGTTAAATATGCATACCGTTTTATAAATCAGAATAAAATTTGCGGTGTACGGTAGGGGGAGGGGCGAAATGGTAAAATTGTATTGTTGATATAACAAAATGCGCTCCTGTCACAGAAGGAAATCTGATTGTTTTGATTTACATGTGCATCAGTCTTGTGAAAACACACATAATGGACTCCTATCTGGACTAAGAATTAAAACCTGCATGTTCGTCAATGATTTTGGTCACACATTACATGCTTACATCCTATCTATGAATAATACGAATTCGAACTTCATACTACAAACTTCACTAAAAAATTCTGCGAATAAAATTGTTTGGTAGATAAAATTATGTCATCACTTCAACTGAGTGAGTGTGTAATATACGTAGGGGTTCGTATGACGAAAACTGCTCTCGTCCTGTTCTCTAGGTTTAACACTACAAAGTAAAATGTGTACAGAACCAGATATGATGCATGTACTCTCGAGAATGTAAGATATATATATATATTTTTTTTTACGATTTTGATCAGATGGAAATCAATCGACCACCAAAAAACTTACTTACTGTAAAGTGTCTTGCAAAAGGCCAATTGCCCATTTCCTTTGTAAGCCCTAATCGTAACTTTTGTCATATTACAGAATTTATTTTTTTTTTGGTAAGTATCCGGTTTAATTGGAATAGTTTTGGTTTACATTTTATCATGTTTATGCGGAGGAAAAAGAAAAAAAGATATTATTTTTTTGGTATAACACTTCATCCCATAAAATCATTGTAAATTTGTTTCAAACGTAATTACAGAGAAATACAAGAACCACAATACATTCGACGGCTGTCGAAGGAAAGCGTTCAACAATGGAGTTAGATACAAATTTCAAAAATGTTTCGTTTTTCAAATTTGATTTAACATTAAAAACATCCTCTGCATCGGTACGCTATAGAGGGAAGGCGATTTTAGTTACGAGAAGCTTTTAGTCAGTTTTGTCACGTTTGAAGAAGGTGTTAAGTTGAGAAATTTTTAGTAGCGGAAAAATCGTATAATGTTTGTTTTAGTAACATAAGTATTTCAAGTAGCAAATTAACTTAGTAAAGAGACATGTCTTGACTTACCAGTCCCATTTATTCCTGACGGCCGTATTCTTGCGTCATATTTTCCTGCACCTAGAATTTGGTCCAAGACTTTTTTCTCCTTTTCTCGAAAGTTGATTTTGGCATTATTCGCGCTAACAAGATAAAAAATTTAAATTTAATTTACTTCGCTCTCGACACTTGTTGCGGAGTTCATTTTTTTGTTGTTGCAATTTCTGAACTTTTTAACAAATTTGAGATATTTTTCTTATTCTGTTTATATAATTTTTTTATTTTTTAATAATTCCTCAGTCGCACGCTGCATTGTGGATAACATGGGGAGAGGTTGATGTGTCCCCATTGCCTACAGATTCATTCAGATTTTATCATTCTACTCTGGGGACTAGTGGGCATTTTGCCATACTTTTATAAGTTATGTTTTGAAGAAATACAAGTAGACACATAAATTGAAATATTTTTTCTTCAAACTCTACAAATACATCTAACGAGTGGGAAAAATGTTTTGTACTTACAGAGATGCACTACAAATGCAGGCAAAGTAGAATATCGCCCAGAAGCACTGGCCAGTGCCCATCTTCTCTTTGATGCTTTCAAGCCTGCAATTATTGATTTGTGGCATTAGTTAAAACATAATTATAAAGGAATTCACAAGACAATTAAATGACATTAACAACAAGAAATGAGGTGGAAAGCAATCTGAATTGCATTCCCCCGCCAGCAGTGCGACATTATGTACACATCCCCTTGTGCTGCACCAGTGGGAAAATTCAAATGCATTCACACTTCCTCAGAAACTTAAGGAGGAATAAAGACACGATGAATAATTATGCTCCATTTATATAAATGTCGCAAAGATTGTATCCCTCGAGAAATCCACGCTGCACCTCCATTGCCCGTTCTCCACACGCCGCGTCGTGGTGGGCACGCAGTCTCATTGCACCCAGTCAGACTACGTTTGTTGCCACTAATCAGGAAGTGTTCAGCCGGCTCTGCTAATCCAATTATACTTTGATAATGGCAGCGATTCGCTATTTTTGCTCTACGGAAAGGTCAAGGTTCTTGGGCAGAGCAGTAAGGACATCAAGTTATTTTATTGCACCTGCCATTGTTAAGTGGAGGGCGCCTGAACAATGCATACGTGTTGGGTCTAATTGGCTGGGGGCGAGGTCGCCTAAAATCGATTCGACACGAAATTTCAAATTGTTTGTTTCTCGTCGGATTCTAAAGGAGGAAGGAGTGAGTTTAAGCATTTTCATTTGGACATTTTAAACACACCCCACAAAAATGTTTTACATTTAACAAAAGTCCTCAGATCACGACACGATGCGTTTCTTGAAAGAATGGTATGCGTCGAAGAGGTTAGTTGCATATGGCGTTAAAGAGACAAATAATAGTTTCGGCCTTCGTTCATAACATCCCCTAACATCTGTTTTCTTTTAGACAACATTTCATAACCGCGTGTGCGCACTCTGTAAAGCATTTTAATGTGATACATTTTTGAAAACGAGAGTGGCTAGGCATTTATTTCAATTGTCGACTAGTTCAGAGTTTATGCCAATGGGTGTTAAGTTAAATATAAATTGGGGGGGAACAGAGTTGTTTATGACATTCCAACTTTTAAAGTATAGTGAATTCGCAGTAACGATTGGTAATTGTTTAAAATAACTGTGTTACTTCCAATTTGGATGAAATTGAAATATGTCACAAAAGAGATGTTTTGAGAAAATTTGCCTTACACATGCCGCGGAAATCTACAGGAAAGAACACCCATACAGGTATATTTTAGTCAGTAGACATTTTATCTTCGGAAACTTTGTATTTTCTTTTCTTGTAGGTTTCCGAGCCATATGTCCATAGGAAAGATTACTCAGAATAACCTCCTTTCTGACATATTTCAACTTCATCCAAATCGGAATTACCATAACGCCGTTAATCTTAACAATTACCCATCGTTACTATGAATTCACAATACTTTGAAAGCGATGTCCCAACCCGTTTTATTGCTAAAATATAAACTTAAAATCCCCTTAATAACCCTTATGTCAATGCCCAGTCGTTACAACGTTGTTCAATAGCCGGGGTACCCGTTAACCCGCACGGGTTATTTATTCAATAATACTCGTAGAATTTTGATACCTAGAGACTTTCACATTATAACTCATCTCACTAGTAGATATTACTCAGACAGTAGTCGACTACCTGAGAAACCCTATTTCTATAGAAATGTTAACCTTGGGAGAGATGGGAGGTAGAAGAATAGTTGATGCAGCTGCTTAGCTGACGTCACTTATAATGGTCAGTTTCAAACTACACTTGGAGTGGACGTTTGAATATTTTGTGAACACTGTGTGTATTTTTTTGCTTGAAATTCGTTTGTTACAGTGACAAAATTGTTATAAATAATGGAAAATTTATCACCAGCTTAGTTTTCAAGGCACGTTAAAATTTATATATATAAATGCTAGCAGTTGTATGTACTCGATTTACTATATACGTTTATAAACGCTTATTTTATAATTATAAAATTAATAACTTAACAGATTGGCGATTGAAGAGAAGAGTAGATATTTGAATGAATTATTGGGAGAAGATTCCGCTGTCGAGGATTATATCTCAGATAGTGATAACGAGGACCTAACAGAGAGCGTTCAGAAGTCTCTGACTGTGAAGAATCAGGTAAGTACTATTATTTTTGCCCATTATTATAATTTCTCTATATTCAAAAATAATTGCGATTGTTTTATGATATTTTTATAATTTATATAATATTATATAAAATTTCTGTGTTTATTGGAGAGTGAAGCTGAGTCAGACGAGGATGACGATGAATCGAGTGAAAGCTTTCCAACTAGTGACGAATCGTCACAACTGACTGATCTACTCCCAAAGATAACACTGTTTGGTATAAGGAATGTAATCAACCAGTTTACGATGAACATTCCAAAGCAATTACAAAATTTGAATAAATTTCATGTATACCTAATTTATAATAAGTTTTATAATGAAATTACTTAAAAGTAAAATAAAGTCGTTTATTTATATATTAAGTAACATTTTTTATCCCTACAGATAAGTTTATTTATTTATTACTTTGTAATTTCGTAGACGTACTAAATTCTTACATATGAGTACCCCGAGTATTGATCGAGAGGGTATTTGACTTTAACTCTTAGTTTCTTTATTTTTTTTCATATTTCAATATCTTAACGTATATGAATCGATGTTAATAGACTAAAATAACGAGGAGCTAAAAGGATTTGATGGTTTGTCGTTAAATACAAAAGATATGTAAGTAAGAATTCGCAAAAGGGTACCCGGGTATTGACATAAGGGTTAAATATACTAGCAGACCTAAACAATAATTTATTATTTGCAAAACTACTTCTTGATTTGATTATATTTATTTCTTATCAACAAAAACCATCTGGCTTTTACAATAATAAAAATTATAATCTTTGTCCCTCATATTTAATGTCTCTCCCCTGGCATATTTTGATTTTTTATACATTTTTAAAATATGTTTCACCTACACAAATAAAACCTGTGAAACGGCTCACGCTTGACTTGCTCCCACCATACCCGAAATTTTTTTTTTGGGCTCAAAAAAGGTTCTTCTAAAAATTGGCCGCCATATTGGGATTAGAATGACTTCATATAGCTTGTCATATTTGAATTGTCAAATGCTTTCATTTAATACCCATGTTCAAGGTAGTGAGGAGAAAGGTAATGCGGTATCCTTAGAAATATAAACTAAACACGGAATGGCTGTATTGTGCAAAAGCCCTATATATGAGCGACCAACTAAAATTAGCCTCGCAGAGGAGTACAGCAACAGCGTGCAAAAGGGGAAGCTAAGTAAAACATCTGAACGAACTGTCAATTGAAATCTGTGCTCGTTCGAGGGTTTCATAATGTGAGTCGCAAAAGTGCAAGTTTTGTAGTGTATCATTATGATTGTGGTAAAAGGCCGCGGGGATTGCACAAAGGACTATTTTACGCATTATTTAAGTGCAGTTAATAGTGCGAAAAAAGTAAACTGTGCGTAAATTTACGAAATGAAGTGTTCTATGGTGGGCTGTCCCAACAAAACGCATTTTCTGCGTAGGAAATCGTTTTTTAGGTTAGTGGATTGATGGAAATAGAAGATCAATATCCTATTTCATCTTACCATATGAAAAAGAGTTATATTAAGTTCCGAAAATTAAGAAAATCGTCTCATTTTTCACTTCGCTGGTTTGTTTACAGCCCAGAAAAAGCAGTTTAGCTTGCAGTGAATGGCATCGTGCCTATAGATTATAAGGAGGGCATAGACATTATGGTAGCAGCTTCGGAAAATTTTGTTTTAAAAGCTTCTTTCTGATTATGTGTTCATATTTACGCCTGTATTTAACGACTAATACAAACGCAGCAAATTCTAACACATTAAGAAATGTGGTACGCTAAATTCGTTTATATTTCTATGGTGGCATTTTGGAGCATCCGTCATATTGGACATAGAACGATTTTGGACATAGTATGTATATTGCATTGTCAGCGGACGTTAATACATGTGCAAAATTAATTAATTAATTAATTTGAAGTAATCGAAATTTTGATTGCAAGATTTGACCTTAACAAACAGCGGACTGTACTCAGTTAAAAAAATGCAGATATAAGGTCAATTTCATGCTTTTTTTGTTTTGCAACAACCCTGAGAGCTTGTAACCTCTTATCGTAGAAACACCCATGTAACATACGTTTGAACAAAAGTCGTTTCGCACTGGCCTTGCATGAAACGGCCCTGAGTATCACTTGATCGTTTGATTTGTTGTTATTTTGAATCAATTTTTAAAAATGGATTTTTATTTAACAACTTTATTTATTAATTTCGTTACCGTACACCGAAGCAGTGTGCTATCGATTTAGTTTGTCTTTGCAACCAGCGTATAACTCGCTCAACAGAAGGTTAATTGGAACCGAAGACGTAATAAGATCAGAAGTCATTTCTATTACTCCATCCTCTCAAATGTCAAAGGGTAAGTAGTACCCTGAAAAGCTAATTCAGTTCAAAGCGTATAAGTGACAATTCCGACTGAAGGTAAAGGCTCTTGTTACGCAAGGGTTTTTTGTCTAGCGATTTTAAGAGAGTCACATTAGTAAGCGCAGCTAATGATTAACCTCCTTCCTTTTCTACATAAGACCCACTCGAATAACCTCGTGAGAACTGGAGACGGAGTGACGTATGAGTATAAGGTAAGGTCAAATTAAGTTAACACTCGAAATTGTGTCAATTTATCACCTCAGAGCGTAAACTAAAAGAAATTTGTTATTCCCCTGCATCTTAAAGGAGTTTTAGAAAGGAAAAGAAATAGTAAAAAGTAATTATCCCACAAAGCAGCTAGTGGCGATTGCGGCATCAAACAAGACTGTGTTTTTCTTTATTGTTCATCGCCCAACGTGCTTTTGAGCCTAATATTCTTACAATTAGTCTGCAACACTTCCCAGACTTATTGTCATTGATTCTCTGTGTTTGTGCACTCTAGGAGGTCCTCTCCTTTCATTTAGAGCACCTCAAAGACACTCGTTTTTAAAGAAAACAAGGGAAATGAGGACTTCTCCCACACTCACTTATTGTTCTCCAATGCTTACATTTTTTTTTCTGAAACGAAATTACAAGGGGCTTATGATGACGTTGCGTCTCTCATATTTTAATCTTAAGTTATTATCCAAGCAAATCAGGTCGGTTGGTTTTAATTAACATTCTTAAATTGCTGACGTACTGCTGGCAACGGGCAGAGCAATTAATCTTCCGAATTTTGAGTGGCTCTTAGTTTCAAATTCATTCGAACATTTTGAAATTGGGCAATACTTCAAGTATTTCCGTAAGATTTTATTAAATAGTGCAAAATTAACTTGTGAGGTGTCAAGACAATGATCTCTTGCTGTAAGTTAATTAAATGCTAACATTTTATCACATTCGAATTGTATATATATGTACATATATGTATGCAGGTATGTAGTTTGAAATAAAATTATTCTTCGAATATGCTGGTATTAGTGCGGTAAACGACTACATATTATTCCCCAATAATTTATTAATCAGAATTTATAATTTATTTATTTATTTATCGAAAATTAAAAACTGAATACGGTAAAAATTAATTACAATGAAGTTGGGTTTTAACTACTATACTCTCGATAAATGTAACATGTAACGCGAGAGATCTTGGCGTCATCAGCATAAAATATCTAGAAAAAAATTATTTCTCTGGCCTCCAACGTGCGATTCGCTCTTTAATTGCCGAGTCTTTTATCTAGTTTTCGGTCGCCTTTAACATATGCTAGCTAAACTAGGGCTTGGAAGAAAGCGTCCATTAGAGCCACCTCTTTCGTTAAGTAACATTATATCGTATAGTATTTCGTTAAGCAACATTAGTTCTTTTGAAGAAAACGCCCAATCATTTTCCACGGAAGGTAAATACTCGTATATACATATATATAATATGAAACTATAACTTAAGTTAATTTTATAATTTAGTGTTTACTAGAAAGTGAGAATATTATCTCTTGGTTGAAAGTTAATAATTACCCCGGATGGAAGTGCAAGAAAATTGGAATAAACATTTGAAATTCGTATAGAAGAAATGTATTAAACGACAACAATGGACATATTTTCCAGGGTTGGCCACTTTTTAAACATAACTGTGAACACATTTTGGTAAGTTTAAGTAGAAGTAAAGAAAATATTTTAATATTACTTAGAAAATGTACGAACAAAAAATCTTTCTACAGATCATTCGGAGATAATAGTTGAACTTTTATTATAATACATGCACTCCTCCCACCAAATGTAAGACAATTTAAAAAGACTGAAGGAGGTAAGAGCGTTACGAAATCAACAATAAAAGACACCGAAGACTCCCTTATTCTTCATTCACTTAGTCAGAATCACGTTGATAAACGAATTACTGATTTAACTACATCAGCTTCGGTCGAAAACCAATTTTATTATTGCTGTGGGTACAGATATTTTAAAAATTTCACAATTTTATATATAAATGTTACGAAATTTGCCAGCCGAGCGGCTAGCTGCAAATCTTGGGGACAAAAAGTTCCGAAAAATTCAAAGACGGGCTCGAACAGACTCCGGCATGAAAGTCCGTGTGTTTTCCGCTGCACTACCGAAGGTTTTGTAGAAACGCTCGATAGGAGTGAGCAAAGTTTGCTACAGGGCCGTACTTCCGGAAACATTAAAACAAACTGGCTCGGGTGATTTCAATTTATTTCTTTTTGAACAGACAAAATAAATCGGATGGAATACTAAATCGAGTCCAAAGAACTTAGCCGTACCGTCAACGTTATCGCCGGCACACACTCAGTACGACTGGTCCATCGCTCTCCTCTGAAGATCTATTCTCATGCTGTTTTCGGAAATGCAGGGGGGTTAGTCCAGATGTTGACGACTGGCTTATAGCTAAGCCCACAAATGTTTTGAACAAAGAAGCGATTTTTGTAACAATATACTATGATGACATAAAATATAAATTTAACAATTTAAGGCAGCATTTAAAAAAAGTAGGATTGCAATCGCAAATCTTATTTGCTTTGGGCTAAGTTTACCACTGGTCGCAAAGTAATATTTATCAACAAGGTAGGAAGTATTATACGTGGCAGTCTTTTTCATAATGTCAAGTAAATTCCTCTCAATATTCTCAAATAATTCATATCTTGTTCATTTGAAAATTAAATTTTATCGTCACTAATTAAATTCGCATGCGCAATGCAAGTCTAAGCAAGTGATGCCATTTTTTGTGTCCAATTTGGTGCAAAGTATAAATTTGCTGGGACAATATCACAATAAGAATTAATGCAAGGGGTATACGAATTTTTAGGGAAAATATGTAGGTGTGCCATCGATTACTCCTCCAACGGAAGGATGACTAAAAAATCCTGTTTGTAGCTAAAAATGCATATGTAATGTTTGTATGGTATATTTTAAAATAGTGTGAATATTGGATTATTTTTCCTTTACGTACTCTGTCTGCTAATTTCCGAACGGGTGGGAATTTAATAAATCATTCTCTTTCATATATTTTCAATATTTTATGACACCTCATTTGCAATCGCAAAGTTAGCAATTGAAACTGTCACAATTGCAATCGCAAAATTTTTGTAAATACCAAAATAATGAATGATATGCCTTCGCAAATATATGTTTTCGACCGCATTTGCTTTTTAAAATTCGGCCCTTAACTGCTTACACATGAAGGGTTAATTCAACGAAGAAACTAAACAGATCTCATGGTGATTATTAAAATTTCTGAATAAACTTCAAAAATATGTAGCGAGAAGTTTAGTGATGGAAAAATAGTAATATTTGAAGGTATTATATCACAAATTAATATTAAAGAGGGAAGAGGTTTGGCGACTGGACTTAAAAGGACGAAAATTTGTATATACATACTTCTTTAAAACTCACGACTTCTCCAGGAACTTCACGGATTCTGAAGATCCACACTTGAACACTTCCCCAATATATGAATATATTTGATGAAAAAGTCAAATTCAATAATATTTATGTGAAAATGCTCATAATCATACATAATACTTCGGTAAAATTATTGTAACATAAGCGAAAAACTTGAAATTATTATTTGACAGGTATTGATCGCAATAAAAGTGAAGAATGACCAACTTAAGTGAGATGGGGTCACTATCTGAGATACATGCGCAGAATACACTTTCGGCGCACTCTTACTTATGTACTGTATGAACAACTTACTGTGCCCATGTAAACGCCACTTAAGACTGACAGTCATCATAAAGAAATTGAAATTAGCCTCTCTTCTTACTTATTTATTAGTCAAAATTTTTTCTTCACTAAACGCTTGGTGGAAGCTATTAGGTGTACAAATAAGTTTACGCGTTTTTTTATAAAAAATTAGGAATTTATTGTGAAGGAACAGTACATTACGTTTTATTCAAAGTATTTTCCATCATTTGCCACTACTTTTCCCCATCTTTCTGGCAACATTCGGATACCCCGTCGAAAAAACTCTTCATCTTTTGACGCTATCCACAAATCTACCCAATTTTTGGTGTCTTCATATGATGTGAAGCGCTGCTCAGACAGACCATGTGCCATCGACCGGAACAGGTGATAATCTGAAGGGGCTAAGTCTGGTGAATACGGCGGGTGGGGTAAAACTTCCCAGTTGAGTGTTTCCAAGTATGTTTTTACCGGCGCCGCAACATGTGGACGAGCATTATCGTGTAAAAGAATAATTTTGTCGTGTCTGGAGTAGTAATGGGCGCGTTTTTCCTTAAGTGCCCGACTCAATCTCATCAATTGTGTTCGGTAGAGAGCTCCAGTAATGGTTTCGCTTGGTTTCAGCAATTCATAATACACGACACCAAGCTGATCCCACCAAATATACAGCATGAGTTTTTTTCCATGAATATTCGGCTTAGCTGTCGATGTTGATGGTTCGCCGGGCTTAACCCATGACTTTCTCTTCTTTGGATTATCGTAGTGAATCCATTTTTCGTCACCAGTGACTATACGATGCAAAAAACTCTTTTTTTTAATCCTGGCAAGCAGCATTTCACTCATGCATAATCGGCGTTCAACGTTTCTCGGCTTTAGTTCATATGGAACCCAATTTCCTTGTTTTTGAATCATTTCTAACGATTTTAAACGATGTGAAATTGCTTGTTGAGTCACTTGTAATGTAAGTGCAAGTTCTTTTTGCGTTTGGGACGAATCTTCCTCCAATAGTACTTCTAATTCCATGTCTTCGTACACTTTCGGCCTTCCACTGCGTTCTTTGTCCTTCACGTCAAACTCACCGTTCTTAAACTTTTGAAACCATTCCTGACAACTTCTCTCACTTAAAGCAGCTTCACCATATGCTTCTAAAAGCAATCGATGCGCCTCAGCTGCAGATTTTTTCAAATTAAAAAAGTAAATCAAAAGTTCCCGCAAATGATGCTTATTCGGCACAAAACTTGACATTTTTGCACGAAAAAAATTACGTGATGCTGATACGGAATCACTAGTACTTTAAGGTTATGGTGTTGCCGGATGACGAAACTTGGGATATTACGTTTTACATCTGACAATTTCTCCATAACCTTCTGGTGGGGCCATCTTTTGACAAACCGCGGAAACTTATTTGTACACCTAATATATTATACTTAATGTCAAGAACACTTGTTTACTTCGTTTAAAGAACAAAAATTCTATATTGACTTAGCCTGAGCGGCCTTTTATGGAAGCATAAAAATTTTCCTTCGATATAATTCGTACTTGGTTTTTGAACTAGTCTAATGACTAGAGAACTCCGTGCTTATCCCACCCGAGTGTCTGTGCGGAGTTGCTGAGCCTAGCCGCACTGACGAAATAAGCTCAGTAACTCGATCGAAATAATCGCATTTTTTTCTCGGTAGAAGATGTAGATTGGAATACTTTACTTAGTATTGATATAAATAGCGCTTGCATTGAATTCAACCAATCCGTGCATTTAGGATTAAACAGATATGTGCCTATTAAGCGAAAAAAACGCAACTTGCATTCTAAATGGTATTCTTAGACACCAGAATGCAAAAAATAAAAGTCACGACATTTATCGTCTGACAGGTGATCTCTTAGTTCTTAGATCTTCTTAATATCGAAAAATTCAAAAAACACGATGAGTATACGAGGTTTTGCATCGTTTTTTACACAAAAGTTATATTACGAGTACAACCGTCGAATCTAATATTGAACGAAATAGTAAATGTTTCTGAGCTTATATAAAATCTAGAAAGTGTTTCAGCAATTTTCCTGAACGTATGGAATTGTATGCCTACTGGTGTAATAAGTAACTGTCTTCAATCTTCGTGTGAACTCTTTGCAACATATTTCAAGTCTGTCTATGTTCTTTATCTTTGGTGCTATATGCTGTGTTCCCTTTCAATAATGGTCGCGATAATGTTGTGTCACACATTCCTCAATCAGCATTCAACACATGACAATTAGTGTAGGTGATGTTTTGGCAGCGTTGACGGGTCTAATGCTGACTCATCTAAAGATAGAGATTTTGCTTCTAAACAGATGCTCTCTCGCTCTCATTTTACCGTTAAGTTTACTTTTTAACTTATCGATTTCATCCGCGACTGTTCCGAAATTTTGGAACCATTGCTGTATTTCTCTATTTCTATTTTTAAAACGGGCCCTAAGCACTTAATATCAAATTAAACTGCTCTGTGTCCCCAAATTGTTTGAGTGCATAATATCAAGTAAGTTCTACTTTCTTGTTAAAGAGCTTAAAATTCCTCAACAGCATGGATTCATAAAAGGCCGCTCTACCACCACGAACTTGACACTATTTAGTAATTATGTCATAAATTAGATTGAACGGGGGTGCCCAGGTTAATGTGATAAACACAGACTTCAGTAAAGCTTTCGATCGTGTGCTACCGAACTTACTGCAAAGAAAGCTCAAATGTTTCGGTTGTGATTACAGACTTTTAATGTGGATTAAATCATACCTGACTGATAGAACTCAGAGATCGTAAATATTGAGAATTTCAATTCCCAAGTTGTGCATGTCAGATCAGGGTTTGGCCAGGGCCAATTCAGGGTTCATTTGGAACCCCTTTTTTTTACATGCTTTATCAATAGTATTTGTACAAATTTACGCTATTGTAACTTCCTACTTTATGCCGATGATAAAATGATGGACAACCACACCACCTTCATCCACAAATCTAGCTCGTCTCATCGGCTCTGGATCAAAGATCTGAGATAATAAGTAGCTTTACATTCTAACTGAGGTCACTGTTCTCATAATACATTCCTCGCAGTTGGTAGCAACGACATGATTAGTCTGGTTCGGGTTAAGTTGAAAGTGAAGTGAAAATTGGATAATTTATAATTAATATAATTTCATGAATTTGATTAAATAATAGAATCGCGATACTAACAGAACAAAAGAAATATCAACTATTCCACCGCAAAATTTATTTTGAAAAAAAAACAGGAATTCATGCCAAATTCTAAAACCCAAAATTGTTAATCCGGTAAATGATCAGGATCGCTTTTTTGCCTTGGTACTGATTCAGAGCGTGAGTCAGATAAAAAATGCACAGCTATTGTATTCCCTGCCAATACTGGCGTTACAAAGTAGGGTAAATAGAAATTTAAGGTAAAACTTTCACGTTCCTGCTGAAAGGGTGAACAAAATTTAAAAAAAATTAAATTTTTGTTTAAGGTAAACAATAATACTATATCTAATATAAATAAATCTATCCGAAGCTACACCAAAAAAATTTATTGAGAAAAATGGCTGAGGCTGCTATTTTGATTTGTGAATAAGAACAGAAAAGACATCCACCTATACGATCCTAGACAGAGTACAGATAGAGATATGCCTAGCAATTACTGGGGTCTTCAACTCTACACCTCGTTCAGCTCTCAACGCAATGTTCAACTTGCCACCACTGAACATCACAATCCAGGAAGAAGCTAATAAGGCAGTCTGTCACTTGAAGAGACAAAGACTCTGACTCACAGAAACAGACACTATCTCGAAAGCTCCAAGAAAACTGTGGCTTGTACAGTATGGCGATGGACAATGGAATCGGTGTAGTCTGAGTGTTCGGGACCTTTTGCTCCCAACTCACCGCAATTCCAAAACTATTTCCAATAGCCATCAGCTAAGCTCATGCATGCAGTTCTCAATTAGAGGAAACACGTTGTTAAGGAAAAGAGTAAACAGCATAGGTCCGAGGTGATTGCCCTGTGAAAATAATATGTGCCGTATGCTTTCTAGAATGCATTTTTTATAATAATTCTTGGTATAAGCAACCGTTGTCGTGCAGTTGTTCAGCAAAAATTTACATCAATGATGAACGTTGCTATATTTCAGGTTATGTGTAAATTTTTGTGTTTGTCAACAATTGCATTCTCAAATTTGTGTACCCAAGTATCCGTTCAGAATTGAATTTTGGATAATTTAGAGCCAAACAAACGGCTTTGAAGGAATATTAGCTATTTTCGAATTCTAGTAAGGTATAAGCACAAAAATTGTATATGATTGTTATTTGCTGAAATAGAACAATTTTTAGAAGCATTTTAATTTTTTTTTATTTATTTATTTAAGTGTACCAATATAAGAAATCTTACACACTACGAATTACTTAAAGTCATAGCAATTGCATTATATTAAATAAATGAAAAGAATTTTAATAATTTATAATTTAGCTACTAATGATAAGATTCAATTTTTAAATTCATTTCTTCACATATCAAATTCCGAAAAAACGCATTGGTCGTTGAAAGGACGGATAGAATCATTTATGATTTCAAAACTAGCAAAATTCGTTCCATGGAAAGGGTGATTCAGCAAATTTCTTCCTCGCGTATTTTTACTAGGAACCTGAATCTTAAAAGTGCCGGACAATTGATATGACAAGAAAGGATATCTCTAATGAACAGCACTCCGCAATCGAGTATAAATTCGTCTTTGTGAGAATTTCTGCAGGCCAAGAAGCGAAGATCTTTGCGTTTCGTAAGATGTATGGCTATCTATGTATAACTATATAAGTATCTTTAAACTGACTCAATTCTTTTAACATGAATTGCGTAATGCGAAGACTATATTGCCTGAGCATATTTTAAGATTGATCTGATTAAAGAGATATTTAGAAGTTTAAGAGAGGCAGGCTTGCAAAAATCTGTGGTGTTGCGTTTAATAAAACCTAAGAGCCTAAATGATTTGAAAAGGCAAGTTTGTTGTCGAAAATCACACCCAAATCTTTAAATTCGAGTACCCACGACAAAGAAATGTTATGGTTATTATAGTCCAATAATATTGAATTGGCACACCTAAAAGTTGTCATATTTTTGCGCATTTTGTTATGTGAAGTGAGAGATGATTAGGTACACATCATTGATTTACTTTGTCGATATCAGCTTGTAGTAATTGACAACAAGAAGCCGAACGAATGTTAGAATTAAATTTAAGGTCAGCTGCATAAAAAAGGCAGTTGGCAAAATAAAATACTGAGACAAGATCGTTCATGAAAAGTATAAAAAGCAGTGGACCCAAGTGGCTAGGTAAGAAGTCGTAAAAAATTGTTTACAAAATGTGTCCTAAATCTGTGCGATACGTAAGTAGGATTCAATCCATCTTATGAAGCCACCACCGACAACAATAGCCGTGACCTTACTTATTGCATCAGGAATTGAAGCTTTGTCAAAGGCCTTCCGTAAAAATAACATCAACGCATACTCTGTCTTCCAAAGCGCTCATAAAGAGATTTATAAATAGATGCGGGTTGGTGGTAGTTGACCTACCAGAAATAAATCCATGCTCTTCAGGAACGATTAAATTAATTACTCTTGATGCAACGTATGTCGCAAGTAGTGCATCCAGAAATTTTGAAATGACATTTTGAAAAGAAACTCCTCTATGAAATTTGTTGAACCTGCTTTAAATATTAATATAGCTTTGTTTCCATTTAATCAGCAAAACACGTGAAGTAAACGAAAGATTGAAAAGCGTTGTTAAAGGTAATACTAATGAACTAACATAAAAATATTATTGTACATGTTAGAAAATTATTTCGGATCTGTTTTGCAATTATTATCCAAGCTTTTGATAGCCGCCTCAACTTCACACTCGCAAAAAGATAAAAAATATCTAGTAGTTGATAAATACATACATATTATCATAATTGCAAAATGAATTGTTTTCCTTTTCTAATACCAGGTGATTCAGTTAACGTGGGCCAAACTGATAGAGGTGATATATCTTAAATAGCAAACAAAAGGGGAGTATGGAGGGGGGGAATCTCAACCGTTTTCGAGTTACAGGGTGATTCATAAATTCGGCACACATATGATTATTTTATTTTTATCTTTTGATCTACTTAACGCAGCGACATCAAACGCAAGCCAAACAACTACAATCTTAACGTGCTTTCCAAAAATGCCACCAATGTTGACCTGGCTCTACCAGTAGAAAACCATTTGGAAAATATTAAAACATCTGGACTTACATTTTTTTCAAATTAAACGTTTGCAATGTACTAACATTGACTGTAATAAGTTTTAAATTAGAGGAAAAGCATTTTGGAGTTCAGTTAAGTTGAATTTTTTGTAAATTGCAGATTTTTTTAAATTCCGCGAAAGGGTTTTACGTATAATTTTGTATACCATTCTTTACCTGGACATGTTGTACCTCGTTGGATAGGCAACACGAAGAGTAATACAATAAAAATAAAAAAAAGGTTAATTAATTACGTGAATTTCGGAGAAAAATTGGGAGAAACATAAATTTTACGAAACTGTAGAGTTTCTCTTCATTTTAGCAAGTAACTGTACCTGCAGTGCTAGAAAAAGATCAACTAGGAAATCACATTGAGATAGTATTTGTTTGGCATGAGTATGATGTCACTGCGTTGCGTAGATCAAAAGATAAAAATAAAATAATAATGTGCATCCCGAATTTATGAATCACATTTTAACTCAAAAACGGTTGAAATTTTCCCCCTTTGCTATACGATTTTTTGTTTGCTTAGGTGAGATCTATCCACTTCTATTATTTTGGCCCACATTAACTGAAACGCCAGATTGAAAGAAATCTTCAAACAGTTTCAGCTAAAGAGGGGATACTAGAAGATTCTTTTTATTATTAAGGTAAGACCATAAAAATCATTTAAATTTCAGTAGTATATGCTCTTTATTCTTCGCGATTTTAAATCTAAGACAAATACCGTCAATAGTGTTTTTTTGCTATAGTATTCTTTCTAGAAATTGCAATTTAGACAGAATTAACCAAAAACGAGAAACAATCTCATATTCCGTATTCCAGTTATATTATAATTGTAGTGATCTACTATGCCATTTCTTCTGATGTAGACTTATGATCATACTCATAGTCAATCGGCACACTCATACAACAAATTGGATGCACTGAACTGAGTCGAGTGCCTCAAGTATAGCAAACCATAAGGCAGTTACTATGTGAGGAAATGCAGTTGCTACAAATAGAAAGATGGATAAGTCTACAACCCAGTAATATCTAATAGCAATTTTCCAGTTAAAATTTTTGTTTGTATTTTGGCACCAATGCTTATCTTTTGTTATTCTTTAAAACTACAAGAGGTATTTTATTATTTTTGGATGGTTTTCGATTTCATATAGATAAAACAATAAAAGAATTTATGCACCTTCGTATTTAGTAGGAGCTAGGGTTACCATCCTCTGTGGGTTTCGTCCGATGTCAAGAAAAGATTTTTTGTTATCAATACGTTCAGACGACGTTAGTGCCATATCACATTTTGACCAATAACGAAGTGACCAATTGGACAAATTTTGTCAACTCTCATGTACACACTTCTTTATAGTGTTCTCTCATTATTTTCTTTGGTTGGTTAAGAGTAGGAAACATTAGTTGAAAATCTCACACAGAATTGTTTGTAAACACCTTTTAACAAGAAACTAAAAAACGTGATTTTATTTAATATTTAAACATTAGTAAAATAATTAATGCACGTACAATGGGTAAAACTTTACGGACCTGTCAAACTTTAGTCTGTCCTTTTGTAAAAGGAACATTTTCAGCTAGTAAATATTTTGTGAAGGTGACTATCAGTAAGAAAAGTAATTATAGTATGCTAAATACGTACCTATCATACAGTGACAAGCACCAATTAACAATTTATGCAGACTACAATTTGACAGGACCCTAAAATAGAGTAAACTCTTACAATGTATGTTCTCATGCCAAAGGTAATACACTTAATACATATGTATGATGTATGTACGTGTAAAAATATACATTCAAATAGTTTTTCAGCTTCAAACGAGATGGTAACCCTAGTAGGAGCTTCAGTATATTTTTGCTCTTGTGTATTCGTTTCCAAGAATTTATTCTTTATTTATTCAACTCTTCCAGAATTTCATAAAATTTATTTACGTATTCGAACTCATGCGCTGAAAATGCAATTTCCGCGAACAAAGCATTATCACTCTATTTACAGGTTCCTCAAATGTTTCGTAGTGTTTATTTTTGACCGGGAACAAAATAAATATAATATATGTGTATACCATAAGTCTACAGGATTTATTGCTTAAAACCGTTTTTCGGTTCATCAGTCGACATGTTCATAAAATACAAAAAATGTCACATTTGACCGGGCGAACAAGCCTTTGTTATCATTTAAAAATTTATAAAGAGCTTTTAAATGGCCCAAAAAAGATTCCGAAATCACTCATCCTTCTTCACTTTAATTCCAACCTTCCACCCGCTTTTATTCCCAGCATGCAAACCTAGAAATTCTCTGAGGCGAACTCGTGAAAACAATCGACATGGGTACAAATAAAATATCGTAGCATTGCTGGCACATTTCCCATTGGAATCAAAATCTTGAGAAATTACAGGAATTTCAGTTTTCGTTTTCTCGAGAAATATGTCAATAAGTCCCTGGCACAGACACGTCAAGTTGTCATCGAACGGCAGTAGTAAACAATTCCCTCATTCACAAAGGAGCTATTCAAGTGCCTTCTCAGAGTGGACAGGCACTATAATTAATCTGGCGATGATATTTATAATATCGGCGCTAATTGGCATGCTCCTAAATTGTGTTGTCTAATGTCGGGGAATTATCTGATTTTTTGGGTGGAGCAAAATGTTGAACCTGTTCGACAGTTCTTCGGATTTAAGATAAATAAATTGTGCGGTACCCAAAATAAACATTACAAAAGTAATGTAGTGGACTATTTCTTGTTTTCACAGATAATAGAGAATTAAATATTCCCGTGAGTTGTGGAATTAATGGAAAGTTTGAAAGCTCGATATTTTAGATGATAACCGACACCCCCTTTCTCAGGAATTTAAAGTGGAGACCCCCAAAATAGGGATGGTCCGCACGGAGTCGAACTTCAAGGATAATGTTCTAACTAAGCACTTTTCCCAATCTGTTTGACTGGATGAAGTGGTTTCGGGGAATGGCGACTTACAGGCTTACAGCACATTTTTCTACGGGAAGTGTTCACTTATCACTTTGCTTACCTGGACAAATAATTGCCTTCGTTGAGCTCCTTTCCAATTTCCTACGTCGTCGTCGTCGTCGTCGCCGAGAGCTTTTTTCTTTCTTGTAAGTCGTGTTCGTCTTGAATTTTGGGAGTGTAATTATTTTTTGATTTATCACAACACAAAATGACGAAACATTGCAACTGAGTGATGGAGATTGAATTTAACTATAGATGGTGATTTTTAAAACATTTTCACTTTTTGGCCACGATATGAGCATCATTTTTCCCAGTTCTCTGCTGCTTCTTCGGGTTTTTTTTTCTGCCTTTCTAATTAACAAAGCTAGCGTGGTGAAAAATCACACTAACCAAACAGCTTTTCCATAGGGTGTGGTGAATTTTCTGGGTGATAAAAAAAGCTTTTCGTATAAAAACCACCCCCACCGTGAGCTAGATTTGCTCGATTTTCTTGTGTTTTTCGTGATTTGCAAACATTTTCGACCACTAAAACTCAGCAGGGAGGACTTCTTTAAACTAAAGCACACTGGATGCAGGTATTCAACTCGATTTGAAACTGCTTTAAATATTTCTAAATTAAAAGCCCACAACCGTACACGACCTCTGACTACACCTGACTAAAATCGATTACTCTGCCTGGATGCTGAAGCTGTGGCAGTGCTTTTACTATTCTCAACCTCCTCTCACTTGAGGCACATCCATGCACACAGCGCTGGGGGAAAAAGTCGTCATCGGACGACACAAATTGAATGCACTTTTCTTAATAAAAATTTTGCACGGTAAAATCAGTGTAAGTGCCGTTGAACAGAGCCCCAGAACGGCCAGGCGTATGCACCAATTCAGTTCAGAAATAGCTTCCTTCACTCGGGAGATGTCCTCCCAGTTGGGATAGTACTCTGCGGCGAACTAAACTTTCCATGTTCCGTCGACTGTGGGAAAGCTCATCCTCTCAAGATATTTCACAAGTTATATTTCTCCGGCACCACTGTCTTCCACTGGAGCCGCTCTTGTTTACTCCCTCGCAGGACTTTACCCCGTACAATTTTCCACTTTTCTATTATCCTTCCGATTTAACCCGGATTTTTCCTGAATTAGGCACTCTCGTACCGTCCGATTACCTCCCTGTGCAGCTTGTCTTAATCTTTTAGGAGCTCCACTTTCATTCCGGCTCTTAAAAAATTGCAGGTACTCTACTCGCCAACGAACATCGTGTCCTCCTCAAAGTGCACAAACAATCGGAGAATGTATTTTTTTTGTTGCTTCATCCACTTCTGCCCTGAGTCCTTTCAAATATTCAAGAATTCAAGGTAGCTTTAAGTAAATGGAATGCAGATAAAATTGTATTACATTTACCTCTAAGCTTTGCCCATCCACTACACATAGCAGAAATTATTTTATGACCGATATCAGTGACCTAATTCTTATGACGTCACTGGCCCCCTATACAGACATATGTGGGGTTGAAATAGGCACAGCCACCATGGCCTAGGAAAGGTGAAAGCTTTCTTGGTTTTGCGCGCAGACCTGCGCACCAGAGCGCCAACCTGGATTCCGAAACCAAAGCAACCCTCAGAAAGGTCTTTGACTGATTTCTGAAAAGATATCTAAAAGATGAAAGCTTGTCGGAGTAGGTATGTTGATATCCCTTGTGAAATACATAACAGATATCCCCCTGAGAGTGCAGAGCGAAAAAGTTTATTTTTATTTTTTTTATTTCTATTTTATTTCGTTTTGTTTTCCCTTTTTTTCGAAGAACCTTCAAGGCTCACTTCAAATTTTTGTCGCAGGTAAAATAAAAGGATTTGCTGATATGTCGCCTAGAAAGAAAGAAATCCATTAAAAATTTATTGCGATGCGTACGAATGGAATAAATCATGAATCTTACGGTGTTTGGGTACGTGCTGCAGGGGAAAAAATTCATATGTGATATTACATAGAGCGCTAGACAGGGCATATTTTGGGAAGGACTGATTTCAGATGTCTTGCGTTCTACTCTGATAAGTGCGGGTGCATATGTATGTATATGCCTAGAAATAACTAAATACAAAGAACATTTTTTTTGGGAGAATTAATATTTGGAACATTCAAATTATACCAAAAATTAAAACTTATGTTACACAATTAGAAATTGTCGTTGGCTGGCGTAATTGACTCCGTTAACACTGTGATTTTCGGTTTATTGATTTTGAAATAAAGAGTTCTTATTCTACAGCTCTTTGGCCAGAAACTCCGTGTCATTCTAAATGCAAGTCCTGAATTTTTCAGGTCGTCCTTTCTATTATAGAAAGTTGGTTTTTTCACTTGGTCAGCCAAATCAACCGACAACACATACAAATGTTATCAACTAGCAAACATATTTTTTTTCTGTCACAGTATTAAGATCAAAATTTATTAACTCCGAACTTTATAATTGTGTGTTATCAAAACTGAATTAACATCAAATTTAGGAAGTTTTTTAAAAACGGTTTTTTGGTTATATCGCAGCATAATGTCGCATTTGCCGTCCACAAAATATATTCAATTTTTTCATAAATTAACGTAAGGCTTTCACAAGTATTAGTCCGGGAGGCGACTGCAAAACAGGGAGCCCTTAAGAATACCGGGAAACAAAACTTTAAGGTGAACATATTAAAATGCCGCAGTGCCTGAGCGCTGTTGTACCAATTCCGCGTAAACAGTCCATTTCCGGTGCGTTTTAGAGGTGCACAAGAGCCGATAAGCACACAGGCTGGAATTAGGCTCATTAGATTCGTCTCAACTCAATGAGTATATTACAAAATACATGAGGTGCCTGCTCGAGGATGGACCAAACGGCGGGCAGGCCGCGTTTTACGGGGCAAAATTTGAGTTCAAAGGTACCCATTAGCATACAGGATGACAGTGGTATCAAATCAAAGCTTACTTATCCCTCTGCCGAAATATCGAAGGGTGCCTGATCGAGGTTAGATCAATTACGAGGCAGCTTCAATTTTATGACTTAACTGCCAACGGCTGATTTCTTTCTTTTAAGGATACCTCCCACACTATTAGAACTATTGCGTTCTAATTTTGTTTGTAGCCTCCTTTACGTAATATTCAACAACTAGTAAAAGCATTTTACCAAATGGAGGCCCCACAGCTCAGAAATTTCCCTCTGACGTAACTTTTTTCATGCCGTTTTCCGAAGCCCTAGCATACGTTGTGTTGCTCAGGAGAAAAAAGTGGGGCAAGGTCAGTCGAATTCGGGAGTTGTGGTCTTTTAAGTGAACGAGGAACTAATTTTCGCAGTTTTTCACACTTTAGATGCGATTTCCTGGGGCTGCAGGTATTTGCGCGCAGAAAGGGCCACCGTCCCGTGAAGCCCTCGATGCCAGCTTTCATTTGACACCAAAAAATCGGCATGTTAAATTCGTTCGATTTTTCGAAAAAATGCATTTTTTTGGGCAAACAATTTTTTTTTCTCGGATTCCAACGATTTTGTTGTCAAACGAAAGGGAGTGCCCCCACTAACCCAAAACACAAAAAAAAGCAGCCATGACCGGCCTAAACTGCGAGTTTTAGAGGTAACAAACTGAGAAACTAGAAATTTGAGTGAATCATACCCTTTCTTGCAAAATGCGACTGTGCACCCAAAAACACTCCCTGGTTGCTGAAAATTCGCCCAGCAGCCGTACAGAACATGAGTGTGCTTAAATTATGCACAACATCGGGGTAGGCCCAGAGCAAATATTTTGAGCTACATGACCTTGATTGGAGCAGCAATTTAAGCCCATTTGTTACGAACCCTATAAATGGAAGCCCCGCAGCTCAGAAATTTCCCTCTGACTTTGAATTTTAATGGTTTTCATATTTCTTGCCATTAGTTGGCCTAGTAGTACCCTAAGAGCATAGGTGAATTTAAAACAAACATGTTACCAAACAATTTAACAGTACCTCTAATTATCTTTAAACAACAATTAGTACACAAATGGGCTCAACACTGGTGGAAAAACCAAATTATCATTAATCGCTTTTTTGTGCGTAAAAAGCAAAGTAAATATTGGAATTTTAACATCACTCTTATTTTTTTCACAAATATTTGCATGAGATATTTCGAACATTGTTAAAAACATTTGATAAGCATATCAACTAACTGCTTTTTACAGCTCCATATGGGACATATTGAGACATATATTAGATATCAATTATTTGAAACATGATATATTATATAAATTTTCTTATATTAAATGAAAATAGTGATCTCAAAAACTAACAAATAATTGTTTAAATTTAAGCACATTATTTAACCCAACCTCGACCTAAAGCAATCTGAACACCGGTCAACAAAAACAATTTCATGTGAGTCATTATTTTAATGGCGGATTTATAAAAATTTAAATTTTTAAATTAAATAAAGAAATTAATTTAAGAAACCAAAAAACCCGACTGACTGTAAAAAAGGTGTGAAGAAGACACATTCATAATTAAATCTATAAATAAATCAGTACTATTAAGATTGATCTAACTGGTCAATATTTGTAATAAACTGACAAAGTGTAACTAATGGCAGTCGGAGGCTACGCATAATTTTGTTAGTCTGTGTAGGTAGCCTCCGACTGCCAATTAGTTATGCTTTGTCAATGCATTGCAAATATTGACCAGTTAGATCAATATTAATAGTACTGATTTATTTATAGATTTAATTATGAATGTGTCTTGTTTACATCTTTTTAGTTCTTTTTTACAGTCAGTCGGGTTTTTGGTTTTTTAAATTAACTTTTTTATTTCCATCTTTTCAATTCATTTATTATGTAAGTTTAAAAATTTCAAGTTTACAATTTTTCTCAATAATTGGATCGCCTCGAAGAACGAGCAATTCTTTAGGAATGGAGTCCGCAAGTTGCCGGAAAGATGGGCAAACGTCGTAGCTTCCGATGAAGCATACTTTCAGTGATGTTTAAAAAAGACATATTTCATAAATAAATATTTGTTTTTACCAAAAAAACGAAACTCTCTCTCATACCTAATATAAACAACATTTTACGTTATATTAACAACAAGTCGCTATTACATAACGCTGACTTTCACGTTGTAACGTACATACATAAATAGTCATTCTTCTGCAATTAAATACAGGTTGTGCCAGTTTTTAAACACGCATTTACCGAGCAAATGTAAAGCGGGATAGTCCTTTCTAAAAAAAAAAATCAGATAGCAGAAATAATATTAACTAAAAATGTAAAACTAATTTACCTTTTAATAAAATAAAATGAATGAAGTTTGAAAACAAGTTTATTTTAAGTTTTGTATGAATTGAATTCTTTCGGACTTTCCAAGTAACTTATTGACCACACCTTTTTGTTTCAAAAGTGTGCACATTTTTCATTTTTCGATTTATAGTTAAAGGACCCGCAGACCTTGTATAGAAAAGTAGTTTCGGTCAAATTTTTGATATGTTGTAGCGTCGACATTCTGATCAAATGTTCCCTTGGGCACGAAGTAATTTAATTGGTACGTAGTTTTGGCGCTACAGGGTGATTTAGAAATTAGGGAAGCACATAATTATTTGTTTTTATCTTCTGATCTACTACACGCAGCGTCATCAAACTCACGCCAAAGAACTACTATGTATCTCAATGTGCTTTCCAAAAATGTTACGAATATTGAACCCTTACAGGTGCAGTCACTTGAGATAGTGAAAAATGCTTTAAAATTTCCTAAAAATCACGTTTCTCCCACATTTGCTCCGATAAAATTCATGTAATTAATACATCTCTTTTTAATACTTACTGAATTACCCATCTTGTTGCTTTTCCAAAGAGGTAAACACGTCCAGGTAGTAAATGGGTATACACAATTATACGTTTTAAACCTTTTGTGGAGTATTACAAAAACTGAATTTAAAATTGTTTCAAATTAAGCATTTTGGGGTTCATTTAAATCAAATATTTTGTAAAAGCAGATGTTTTTAAAATTCCGCAAACAGTTTTCTACGTATAAAAGTGTACATCCATTTGTTACCTGGACGTGTTTTACCTCTTTGACAACAAGATGGACAATTCAACAAAAATCAAAAAGAGGTGTATTAATTACATGAAATCCGAAGCAAATGTGGGAGAAACGTGATTTTTAGGAAATTTTAAAGCATGTTTCATTTTCGCAAGTTACGGTAGCCACCGCATAAAAAATCCTAACTATATATATGTATGTACAGTGTTTTAGCGAATATTTGTTTTTAGATCAAAAATATATTGCATAACAAAATTTGTGTTTCAGATAACGAAAACAAACTTTAGATTGATTTGTTGGAATAACAAACAGTTCATATTTACTTTTAATTTAAATAAACAAAAATCCGTGTTTCTGGCGTATCCTAAATACGAGAAATATGTTTATAGAGAAGACCGTCGATGCTCAATTTTTTTGTTTATCAACAAAGGCTGGCCAAATTACAGTTGCGCTTTATTAATTCATTCTGATTCTAGCATATCTTCGACTTTTTGTTGATTTAGCTACTAAGCCATTTAAAGGAATTTTATACGTGAACCCGAAAATTCTGATATTTATTTCATGCACTTGGAAAACTGCCATAAGTGTGCCTTTCATAAATTACCGCTGAATGTCTCGGAATCATTAAATTGTTAAGTACGTGGCGTGGTGTATTTGTTATCATAATGTATGTTTAATGATCATTAATTTGAATTAACTGTTGTGGCGATTAAAACTGCACCATAAAATTTAACATCACAAAATAAAAGAATAATAACTTAAAAGCGAGCCAATTAAAAAAAAATACGCGATAAAAATGGAAAAGGCTTTCGTGCAAACTCCGTATAAAACTAGTACAATTGTCATGTGTTACTGCATTTTATAGCAAGCAGTTGGAAACCACTCGGTATATAATTTAAGTAAGAAATCGTATATAATAGGTAACAGAAATACTCTGTAATATTTACTTAGCAGTCAACATTATCATTCCAAAAGTGTTTGAATTCCACAAAATTTATGACTTCAGAAGAAATATTTTTAAAACATTAGACAGGAAACCTATTAAATATAGATGAGCATACTGAAGAATGCACAAGTTCAACTAAAATAGAAGCTGGAAATAGCAACTCGTAGAGACGCAACGAAAATCTTATAAATAGGTATTTTATCACCAATTAAGTGTAATTCCCTATTCTAAATTCTAAAGCGAATTTTAAAAGCTTAAAATCCATAACATACTATGCAAAAGGATAGTTTTAGATGGGTAAAGAGGTCAGTGATAAAGTGTTATTAAAAAAACTAGGAAGGCGAAAACTAAAAATTTAAGCCGTTTTCGTCGTGATTCGTAAATTCGGTATGCATATTATTACTATGTTTTATATTTTGATCTACTTAACGCATCCATATTAAACTCACGCCAAACTACTACAATGTCTATTCCAAAAATGCCACGAATTTTGATCTACCTCTACCACTGCAAGTAGTCATTAGCGAGAGTGAAAAATGTTCGGAAATTTCTAAGAATTCATTTTTCCAAACATTTTCTCCGAAATTCATTTACATAATTAATCTCTTTTTTATTTTTAACAGGTTTCTAACATATAAATTTGGACTATATATACTTTCTCTACCTGAACGTGTTGTGCCTCTTTGCAAAGGTAATAAAACGGTTAATTTATTGTAGTTTGGAGTGAGTTATATGTCGCAGCTTTGAGTAGATGAACATGTGAATAAAAAATAATAATGTGCATATTGTAGTTATGAATCTCCCTGTAACTCGAAAATGGTTGAAATTTACCCCCACAACAATTTTTTGTTTGCCTAGATATATCACCCCACCCATATTTGTGCAAGTGATACAAAACACCCTGTAGAAACGCGAAATCCACTAACTTTCTCACTCATCAAGAAATAAATACCATATAAAGGGTTTCCTAATAGGGATGACTTGGTTTTGATAGCTCGTGGCGCCCATATTTGTTTATGGTTTTTCGACAGGTCTGTGCAATCATGTTCAGTAAGGTTTGAGATTTCATCATAACACGTTGCAATTTGATCCAACGCTTGGAAATTGCCCAAAATTATTACGCAAATTCGCATTCTCTTGTCGGTATTCTAAGAGCGCTTCGTCGTCATTCTGAGCACGCTATAAGACGCATAATAACAAAGTTTGAAAGTGAATTTACTCTTCACGATACAAAGGTGCCTGTAAGACAAAGAAATGCTCGAAGTGAATAAATTATTGTGAAAACTCAAATGCGTCTGTTCCGCGCCGTCCTCAAGAGTTGGAGCTCTCCAGGATGACAGCCTGGCAATTTTGCGATTGGATTTGGGTCTGCATCCTTATAAGATGGTATTGGTACAAGAACTCAAGCCAACCATTCGACCATTCGTCGTCAGTTCGCTGATTGGTCACTGGAAATGTTGGAAGCCGACGGCGGCGATTGTCATCACAAAATCATCTTCTCAGATGAAGCTAATTTCTGGGTCAATGGATTCGTCAACAAACAAAATTGCCACTATTGGAGTGAGTCGAATGCACGAGTGTTCATGAATCACCATTCCATCCACAAAAATTGACCGTTAGGTGTGGATTATGGTATGGCAGAATCATCGGACCTTATTTCTTTCAACGGCTATAACATGTTGTCGACCGATATTTGTTTTCCGAAATTTTATGAAATTGATGCGGATGAGCGTTATTTCCAACAAGACGGTCCACTGCCTCACAATCCCCGACTTAACATGGACTTATTGCGTGTTAAGTTCGGTGAGTCGTTAATTTCCAGAAATGGTCCCATCGCTTGGCCGCCTAGGTCGTGTGATCTAACGCCTTTGGATTATTTCCTTTGGGGCCACATTAAGTCGAAGGTTTACAGCAACTATCCTACAACTCTTGAGGCATTAGAGGCCAATAGTCGTCAAGCGATAGCTGAGATACCGGCCGAAATATTGCACAGAGTCATCGAAAATTGGCGTGAGCGGATGAATGTGTGCAAGAGGATCCGTGGTGGCCATTTGGCCGATCCTTTATCCAAATCATAAACCGCATTACATTATTTTTCAAATAAAGCAATCAGAACCATTTTTACTTGCAAATTGTGTGTTTTATTCAAATTTAAAGTTCGAACTTTCTTATTGGGAAACCCTACATGTACATATACAAACTTTAAATTTAGAACACTTGTTTCTTATATGACGTAGACATCCGCTAAGTAGGGATTTTTGGAAATGTCTACCCTAAGGCTCGTTTCACACAGAGACTGTTCCCATCTAAATGGTGCCGTCTAAAAAGTAGTGATCTATGTGCTGATATAGAAGCTTTCACACGACACGGTGACGGTAACCCATATATTTCTGTTATCATACGACACCGTTTAGGCCAGTTTACAGGAAGCCAGTTGGCGGGCAAGGCAAGTGAGCAGTGGTCAAAGTTACCAGGCATTTGCAAACACTCACTTTTTGATTTTTGATTTTAAAGGCAAATCAAATTGCTTGGCAAACTGCCAGGCAAGTCAAGTTAATTGGCCGGAATTCTAGTCCCAGTAACCTGCCTCCTTATTTGTCACGTATTAACTTCTACTTGCTGATTGTTGAGAGCTGATGGATAACAGTTCTCTGGTTTGACAAAATAAATGTGGAACTATGAGATATTCACAAGTAAATTTAATTTATTAAGAAGAATGCATGTCATTGCTGCTTATTTCACTTAGATCTGTAGCCTCTTCCTGTAGTTAAAAACGACAGGGTTACTTAAAGTTTAATTCTTGAAGGTATTGCGTCCCTCATAAGAGTATCTTTCCTTTCTATATCACTAGAGACGAGATTATATAATGCATCAAATGCTTCAGGAGATATTCTCATGAAAGTCCGATACTCAAGAGGATCTTTTTCACGCTGTCCTCTCAACAGCACATCTGATTCACCATGCGTACCATACCCTAGATCTTTTTGCTTCTTTGACTTCCTCTATAACGTGACAAAGCAAAATTTGTAACAAATGCTTAATAGTTTGTCGAAATTGCTTTCTTCTAAAATAACACTTGGACGATCCACTTGCAACTGACCAGCTCCGCGTGTGAGCGCTACTTACTCCCCGACTTTCTTGAATCAACTTGGTGCAAGTTCCTTGCTCTCTTCCCTTGCTCGCTAACTGGCTTCGTATGAAACGGCCTTAAGGGGGAGAAATAAGGGATGAAAGTTTATATGAAGATTCCGTCCGTTAGTGGCATCTGATCCCATTTACATGTTTTTCTTCTTTTCGGGCAAAGCTGGGACGGGTCTGCAATAAAATAATAAAAACAACTATAATAGAAAATTGCACAGATTTTACATTTTTAAATGCTTTCCTACTTTTCAAATGTTTGGTGATTGTTTATAAAGTTGTGGTGATCATTTAGAAGCGAAATGCGAAAATAAAACATGTGATTCTCATAAAGCTATCAAAGCGATACAGTGGTTTTTAAAATCAAAACTACAAAAAGAGTTTAAGTGACATTTAAACTTTCAATTAAATTGTACAACACAACACGTACTAGTAAAATTATACACTTTTGCGGTGAAAATGAACATTTACCGCAAGTTTAGTTGTTCAAACTGATTATAAACAAACCATAAACTGACTTTAATTTTTTCCATGTGCGCTTTTGATGTATATTTTTGGCTTTTATTGCTTTGAAGCTCTACAATGTGTCTGGGCCGCCTCGTATGATGACATAAAACCTTTTGATTTGATTTGACTACTTTTACCAAAACACTAAAATAATTTGTGCCTAAAGCAAGTGATATTTCTACAGATCACAATAATTTTTGTAGTAATTGTGTGAAATTGAAATGATATTAAAAAAAGGTAAGCATTTTAAGTACCCGCAATAAATATTAAATTTTATTAACACGAAAATAAATACAACAATAACATAAGGTGAGCTGAATATGGCTTAGTTTATGGTGTGCTCTCTTATCCAGTCCATGTACTCGGATATTCTCGTATACACCCCCGGATATCCAGGCTCGCCACACTTATTGCCAAAGGAAACTACGCCAATCTGTGTCCACCTTGCATTAATACGCATCATCAATGGTCCACCAGAATCACCCTGTAATATATAAATTAAAAATATAATTACAAAAAAAATCAAATCCACTTTTTGTCAGGTTTTCATAAGACAAACATATCAAAAGAATTCATTCTGATGTAAAACGAATAGTCCAGTCATTCGAGATTTTGGTTATATGATTTTCAGAAAAAATATAGCAAGGCTGATTTCAGGGGTTGCCCTGAGATCATAGAGAATCACATGAGAGTCGCGGAGATCGTGAACATTGGAGGGTGGGAAAATTGCTTTAGGGAGTAAAAGGTGTGAAGGTAAATTGCGCCTAAGGGGTTGGTCGTACAAGAAAACTACCCAGAAGTAAAATCTGTAGAAAAATGCGCTCCATAATTTTGTTTCCATGGGCGAGTTTCTATAGTCAATAGTTTTTGAGTAATTTAACCTCATAATTTTGACAAACAAGTTTTTTCGGAATAATTTTTTTTGTGGTGGTTGTATAAATTTCGAGTAAATGAGAAAGTTGTAGAGCGCAAAATTTCCTATAGATGTCATATCCCTTAACTTACAAAATCCTGTGCACCAACAAATTCTCAGAAAACCTGTCCTAAACTTTAAAAATCACTTTTCGCGAAATTGCGGCCGAATTATAAATTGCGTTTTTTTTGTCAGAAATCTTTTTCGAGCACTAAACTTTGACGTACGATTTTCAACCTTCCCCGGTTGAACGTAGCATGGAAATACATTGATCTCTTCGCTAATACCAGCCTCTGGGTGACTGCGAAGAAAACCCAAGCTTAGATAAATAAAAACTCAGGAATGCGATTGAATAGAGTGATGGTGAGAGTGGAGCAGAGGAGGAATATACATCTGTGAAAAGCAAAATAGGTGTGTGGAGTGCGAAAACGACACTCTGTCGACATTTAAGCCGAAAACTGTACGAGCAAAATTTCATCCCCCAAATTGATTTGAATATTCAAAATAGGGGTTGGAGGTTAGTACGCAAGAAATTATTTAATTAATTTTCTTACGTCCGAGCCTTTGTAAACCCGATTTAATAATTTGGAATTGAGTATTATTGAAATTGAATTGAAAATATTAAATTTGTGGTGAAGGTTTTTTAGGGTGATTTGTGTAAGTTTCGCGATTTCCCGAAAAGTGATTTTATAAGTTTAGGGTTGGGTTTTTGGGAATTTGTTAGAGAGCTGGGTTTTTGTAAGTCCAGGGATATCTCTAGGAAATTTTACGCTCTACAATTTTCTCACTTTCTCGAAATTTATACAACCACCGCAAAAAAAGTTATTCCGAAAAAAACTGTTTGCGCAAAATCTCAAAAACTATTGACTTTGAATACTCGCTTTCGTGCAATAAATTGTGGAGTGTCTTTTTTTATTTAATTTACTACTGGGTAGTTTTTTGTGCGATCAACCCCTTAGGCGCAAATTACGTTCACACCTTTCACCACCTAAAGCGATTTTCCCACCCCCCACTGTGTACGATCTCCGTGGTTTCGTAATCATGGCAACTCCCCGAACAACATATCAAAAAATCAGCCTTGCTATGTTATATGTTTGCAATTGTAATATTCTTTTGTGAAAGGTGGCCCATCGGGTAGGGCGAATTTAAATTTCCCACCATTTTTTTTATATTTAAGTTGGCAACCCTAATGACTTTTTCATCTTTGCATATTCTCCTTATTGTAGGCAGTAGTTAGTATACAATCTTGCCGAATTTTCAAAAATATATAATTAAAAATGTCAAACCTGGCATGCGTCGACTCCACCTTCTGAATACCCAGCACAAAGGAAATTATCGGTGATCGGTTGAAAGTAGGCGCGATCACAATCTTCATTCCGCCAAATGGGTAAATCTGCTTGCCGTTGTACAGTAGACTCTTTCCCACCATAGTAAGTTGTTCCCCATCCGACGACTGTAGCCCTACGTCCAGGCAATCGACCTCTTGGGGGCGTTACTCCTGGCTGAGGTAGGCAAACGGGGATGACATACCTTGTCTTCCGCACAGGTCTGTCTAAAACTAAAATCGCTACGTCGTTGTAGAATCCGACTCTAGAAAATCTAAAAAAAACAGTTATATTTCCATTGCCCTTATACAGAAATTTTCAAAAGAACGGTACCTCTCGTGAGCCCTAACTTCCCTCACATTGAAGGTCACCGGAGCAGCAGGTTCAGCGTCCGTTGACAAGTCAATGTCCCCGAGCCGTACCGTAAACTGTCTCGCTGCGAATCTGAAATTCGTTGTTCAAAAAGCGACTACAGTAAAGGGTTCGAGCACTTACGGCTTTTGCCTTGAGTCCCTGGTGCAGTGAGCGGCTGTAAGAATGTACTTGGACCCGATCAAGGTACCCCCACACCAAAACTCAGTCCTTTTGGGTCCATGCAGGAAAATCGCCGCCATCCATGGCCACTGGCCATTGGGCGCTTCAATCCCACCCACAATACGCCCGGCGGAGTACTCTTGCTGCCCGCACTCTTCTGGGTCAACAATGTTATTGGCCACGGGATCAAGGTCATTCGAGCTAGGTCCTGAAATGCCGGACAATGGAACGTAGGGAGGTGGTTCGGGTGTCGTTGTGGTCGTCGAGGTTAATTGCGGTATCAGGACTAGATTTTGAGGCCTGTGGGTGGATTGGGCTGGGGCTGTCGGTCGCAAGATGATTGGCCTCTGCGTTGTGAGAATTGTGCTTTGCACGGATGGGCAACAGACGCCTGGCACAAAGAGGCTTTTGAAGCACAACGATTCTCTCAAATTCCCTAAATCCAGCAAAAGCGATGGACAGCTGCTGAGGTCCTCGCAATGTCCTAAATTGCCGTCAGGGGTGGTGCAGCGATTTTCTCCCTCTTTGCCTGATACATCGTGTACTGGTACTGAAATTTGAGTTTTAACAAGAAGTCCAAAAAATTAAAATTTTATTAAAACCTGCTACCGGAGCCCTTGTAGTTGTCGTAGGCGCCACTGTGGAAATGGACACTGCAACCTTGTTCTTCTTCACCTTTTTAATTTTATCTGCCTTAACGGGCTGCTCTTCATGACCTACTCGCTTTATCAAAGGCTCTATGGTCTTGGTAACGTTCTGACCCAAAACGGTTTTGGTTAGTGTTAGAATGGCGTCGGGTACGCTTTGCGTAGAGTCCTCATCATAATCGGAATCGGAGTCCTGGCCCCGTGTCATATCGACAATAAAATGCCCAACAGTGTTAAGTGCTCCTAAGGTCTCGGATATTTTGTTGAAAGCAGACGCTGACAACAAGCGGCCCTGTGAACCACTTTCCCCATTATTGCTTTCTGGTATTAGGGCTTTGTTGGAAATTGGTGGATTTTCCGGTGCAAAATGTGGCACCCTTACAAAATCTTGGTCTAGTGAACTGCTTCGAACGCTTCGGGCGTCCGAAAATGGGCTAGCTTGGTATGGCTGAAAATAAGACGCTACCTTTGAAGTAAATATGAATTCCTCATAACCGTTGGCATATGAATTTCTACCTTACCTTGACTTGTGGGGTAGTATTGGTTAAAATATGAAAACTGGCCGGTGACAATTGTTGTGGAGAATGTTGTTAACACTGGAAAGAAAAACGAAAACGTTTTATAGTAATTAATTAAAAATCAATCTGGTAAGCTTAATTAAACAAAATTGTATATATTTGTTGGGCATTGGCGAACCTACCATTATATAAACATTCATTTTTGATCTGAACTAATTTTTAATACCACTTACAAGGGAAACCCTACCAGTTAGAATTGCCCTTTTCCCATCGTAGCGCATCTGGCACGGCTCCAAGATTTCGAATAATTGGATGAGTCTACATAGGCATCCGAGAGGGATCAGCCTACTTCAACTTTCCGGGAAGTCAAACTTGAAACACTCCTTTGAAAATGAGTTCCTTTCATTAGGGAGCACGTGTATTTTACTAAATGCATTCATTCCCTTCTGTGGACTCTGAGAAGGGGGTTGGAGGGCAAAATATAAATTCACCTTTCTTCTGTAGTACGTTTGGCCAACGCTGTTTTCATCGTCTGTTTGAGTTGAAATTATTAAGACGATTGTGCTCAATTTGAATTTTCGGTAAATTTAGTTTTAGATATCGGCGCTGGCATAATATAAATAACTCTGCAGTTGACATTCTTTTAATTAATTGTATGTATTTTGGTGTTCCATCTAAAAAATGTAGGGATCCTCTGCCACTAGTGAAATTACGACGAAATATGTGTGTTATGGGTGTAAAATTTTGTATACTATTATTATCCTTCGAATCAAACACATTGTGGCGAAAAACCCTGGTTCTATACTTTCTGCACAGCAGAATTTGGCATTACTTGCCCATAAAACCAAAGGTTTACTCCTTGTGACTTATGTACTGACGAAAAATTTATAAAATTAGCACTTTTGTCACAAATAATGCCCGAAGTCCTTGAACTTGGCCGATCTTCTCCCCCCCCTAAGGGCTATAGAACACATACAATCATACATCCCAAAATGGGAAATATGGCAGTTCTTTTGCAAATTTTGATCCGCCATATTGGGAATGGGAATTTTATTTCTCCTACATAATATTTGTACTCAGTGTCCTCAAAAACCTCGAACAAAAATTTTCAAGAAAAATAAACCAATAAAAAAGTTCTGTGTGAAAGGGTCAATTGAAATGATCATCACGTTAAGGTGACCTTCTCCTAACTGGGGTAAAAAAAAATCGATTTTTTTTTACCTAAAAATGTTCCTTAATATGTCTAGAATCATGTCCTACAATTTTACGAAAAAAAAAATATGGTTTTCGAGTTAGCGCTTTCAGCCGGTGAAGTCGATCTAAAATCAAACGCATTTTTCTCGACTTCATTTGTCAATGGTAATTCCACGATATCTCATGAACCGCTCCACCGATTTCTATAAACCTTGGTTCATTTTGTTCAGAATTCAATTGTGCACAAATCTAACTAGGATATAAGACAAAAACCAAATAGTGTTTTTTTTACAGCACTTTATGTAACAATTTTTTCGAAAAATTTTCGATTTTTGACTTCAAATGGCTGCCATTTTTTCTAATCGACCGATTGGTTAGATCCTAGTTAGATCTATAGATTTTTATGTCTAATTTAAGTGGTTTTTTGAATTTTCTGTTTCAAATGATTTGGCGAGCCGCAATCACGGAATTACGGAAAAAAGGCCGATTTTTTTGGCGCCCTCTGGCGGTTTCTAGTTTTTGTTAAAGACTTCCAAATAAAAAAAGATTCAAGGTCATATATTGATTTGTTTTCTTGTAAAAAAATCCCAAACTTTTGCTTTTTTTTTAATTCAGTTAGGAGAAGGTCACCTAGGGATATACTTTGTAATTTTAAATAACGTAACTTTTAGAAAAAAAATTTTTTTAATCGTTCTCTCTCTTAAATTGAAGAGCAACAGTAGTACCAAATGATGTAACTGAAGATAGAGACCAGAAAAAATTTGCGCACCCTATACCCTCAAATAACCTCAAAGTTAGCCAAAAATGTCATTTTTTGGTCACATAACCTTAAATATCTAAAAATCCTGCTGTGATGGGATAATTCTGACACAGGATTCAGATTCTACGCACAAAATTACTTCGGAAATGATGCTCAGCTTTTCAACAACAAAACGATGTTAGCCTGTGAATTGATCGAGAATTGAGAGTGAAATTTCAAAGACGTGTCACGTTTAGGCACATTTGGTTACATGATAGAGAAGAAAGATATAACGTAGATAGAAGGAGAAAGAGAACTATACATTGTATATCTAATACACAGTGCAGGCTATTCGCGTCTCACTTTTGTGCGGTCCTTCGTTTTTACTCCCATTCATACGCTAAGTTTAAGGTAGGTGCTGCAATTGCCGACCCTCGGTCGATGCTGCACTAAAAGCAAAACGATCACATCTAACATACCATTAGTTAGTGCTTGTGCGACGACCATTCACAAGTCTCAGGGGAGCACGGGTTATGAGGTTGTTTACGAATATCATAAAAAACAATCGCAATCATTAGTTTACGTTGCTTTATCACGTGTCACAGTATTGAAGGATTATAGATCACAACGGATGGAGGTGATTCTACATTTTATCATGGTAAAAAAAGCTTGTAAAAACGGGATCGATATACTTCAGATAGTTATAAGTTAGTGCTGCTAGTACCAGGAGCAAGGTATAAGTCAATTATATAATGAGGATGAGTTCAATTTGATTCGGACACAAATGAACTTCAAACTCTCAAATCTATATACATATGTATGTACATATGTTACATGTATTGACTCAGCTTGCAAAAATTAACAAACCGAAACATTTTATTGATAGCAGGAACCCAATTTCACAAGATAATAATTTTTTTTGACTACTGTTTTCTTAAATGTTCTTCCTCGCCTCTACGTTAAAAAACAATAGAAATAAAAATTAATGCCATCCCAGTCCATCAATAGAAAAAAAATTACAAACCTGAAATATTTGCGAGCGTCGTTTGATTTGTGCCAGTGTCACATAAGTACGAAATCCCACACTGCCCACTTATTTTCATTATTTCAGTTTATACGGTAATATGTGTGCAAATTTGTAAAATATGTAAAACCAAAATTTCGTAGAAGACGGTTATGGTGTTGACCTATTTTAAAACTTTTAAAATTAATTTTTGGGCGAGACACCCAGAGCAGCATTTCAACAAAATCTTATCTTAACAATTTTTTTATATCAATTTGTGTGTCATTTTCTCGTGTGACGTCTCTAAATTTACAATATTGCTGGTTTCAGTTATACTAATTATGTTGAACAAACGAATTTTAATTTTCGTAAAACACCTTTAAAATTGGTTATTGGAAATTAGTGGTGGCTGAAAAATGCGACAGTGTATAAACAGTTGCAGTCATTTTTAGTCATCTCCGGCCACACAGCATTGCACATAAATGAGGCCTTGCGTGTATGGCCTTAACAATGTAACTTAAAGTGTGGCTCTCAGAAAAACCCCAAGAACTATGGTTCATTAGCTTCGACGAATAGCGTTTTATGGTTGTAGACACCTACTTTTGAAAATGCCGGCCTTGGCTAATTTTCACCTTTGTGTGAATGAAAGTTATTACAAAAATATTTGTCTCCACAAAAGAAATACCGGAGGATCCCTGCCTTAATTACAAACAAACAGAAAACTTAAAATGCTAAACATGAGCGTGGGTTGCGAAAAGCTCCACATTGTCCGCAATCCCCCAAAACATTTGGGCAACCATCAGCACTTTCTTTTCGTTCAACATGGGGCTAATGCTCGTCCGAGGTCTCGATCGCGGGACCGCAGCAATTATCGCGTCTTAGAGCAAACACAGCGCACTAATGTATATACATATGTGCATATGCGTAAGTGAATTAACCATCAGATGTTAGGTAACGCGCTTCTTCACCTTTCTTAGAAGAAGCACTTATTGTGGGAGTAGCCACCACCGAGCGAATGTCTGTAAATCTGTACATATCCGCGGTGGTTAACCGGTTCCTCGGAAGGAAAGTGAAACTGCTTTCTATGTGACGTCAGCAAGAGCAAGCATTACTTCTGTTACATACGCTGCCTTCGGAGTAACCGTTCATCGGTTGTGGTCAACGTCGCGCCGTGATTCGATGAATTTTACATGAAAAATTATGTAATAAAATTTTGCGGTGCTTTCCGCTGGGGGTTTCCAGTGACGGGGTCTGAAAAGGCAATGAAAGTACTTTGCAAATGGGTCAAAGTCTTGCTCAATGCCTGCCGGACCTTGCACAATGAATGGCCTAAAATTGGGCACGGGACGTGCATAACTGAAGTGGGGTCACTGCGTTTTGGATTTATAAATGCGAGTAGGTACATCCGGGGTGGGTTTATGTAAGCAAACTAGTCACCTGACTTCCTTATTTAGCTGACAATGGTAATTAGCGAGCGTTATTTACTGTCGTACGTTGGACTCTATCACCGTTTTTTGGGATGATTATGTTTTCACGGTACTTACCGAAAACGAGTATTCCGAAGGGGCCCATGGTGGTGATGCTTTCTTCAGTGGTTATCCAGGATATCTGCAGTATTCCTACCCGGGTTGGAGTACTTCTCGTTCGAACAGTTTAAATGTACGGCGAGTCGTTAACAATGCATTTCACTTGTTTACTTTTTTACTATTTTTACTACTGCAACAATCTGAAGAACTATCACTAGTGGACCGAACTGAGAAGAATGTGGTCCAATGAAAATGAAAGCAGTTACATTCCGTTTGCGAGTGTTCGCAAAAAACCACTCTTAAAATCGAAATAAGAAGAAGAAGACCGAAAAAAAACTAAAAACACTTCACCGTACCAGCAGATGCTGGCGACGTATTTCAATGTCTTCCCCACAATAAACAAAAATTTCACTTTCAAAGTGATTCACCTTTAAGCGCGAGCCGAAGAAGCGAACCGCGATCTTGTAACTCAGCCAGGTAAATGTTGACGACGCATTCGCGGCCGAATTGTGGACAAGCCACAAGGCGCCATCTCACATCAAAACAACTACGCGGCTGCAGTTCCTCCCCAATTCGGTTTTTGGGAGGGAATTTAATCCATCGCGGGGAGCGCCGCTGCCGTCGGGTAGGTGAGTCGAAATGCATGAAATTGCTAATGGGTCTCCCGAAAAGAAAGAAGTGAAAGGTTGCGGCGCGCGGTGCGCAGTGATCTATCACAGCCGCCGATGTAATCGGAATCAAAAAATATGAGTCACGGCGCGATAATTGCATGTGCACAAGATTTTTATAGCCATAAGACGGAGCCGTACCGTAGCGTAACGCAGCGTGATTGCCAGTGTCATTGCCATTAGACGTCGTTAATCCAAGTTTCATCTCAGCAAGTGTCTTGCCTTGATGCTAGCGTTAAGTTATTGGCAAAAAAAAAATAGGTGGGCCCTTGTTTCACTCTCTCCGGTGCTGGGGCTTTTTTTTCTTAATCACAATGCGCTGCTCCGCTGTTTCGCCCTACACCGGAACTGCGTAATTAACATTTCCTACAAAAATTTGAAAATTCCTTTCGAATTCGAAACACCGAGGAAATTAGGAAATTTATTTCTAACTTTCTCAAGAAGCGATGTAAATTATCAGTTTTCTAAGGCGTTCCAATTCCGTAGGAAGAGAATTGCGGTGTAAAAGTAAAAATAGCTTAATTACACAGGCCCCCCTACGGCCGAATACTAATTTTTAAATTTATTTCCAAGTTTAGCCAAAATGATCAAATGTTTGCAGTTAGCGGGAATACCTTCCCTAGAGTTGTTTATATTTTTTTTTTTGTAAAATAATATCGCGAACTAAAGTGGGAAATGGAAAAGTGCTTGCTTATACGCTCATTCGCAATTTAACAAGTTTGAGCTATTTGCAATAGTACATTACGTAGGTACCAAGGGCAATAGGGGAGGAAAGGAATCGGGATATTAGGACGAAATGCCGACTAATTGCCAATCTTGTAAAACTACCTCCTTCCCCATTTTCGAGGGCGTTGAATCCGAATACACTGAGAGAAAAGTTTAATATCAAAACGAAAAACTATAGTCACTGCAACGAAAAATTGTGTTCAATACGAGCCTAAAAAGTGCATTCTAATCGGTACGAAAATATTTCCATTGAATTAAAGGACGATTTTTTTGTAGTTTTTGTAAACATATAGAAGAAATTAAAATGCATTTCATAGATTTTGTCAGCGAGCTGTATCTCATGAACTGTAATAGGTAGAGAGTTGACATTTTCAGAGTATGTATTTCTACTGCCGCTATAACAACAAATAATGAAAAAACCAAGATGTCGAATTTCAAAATGGCCGCCATGCAAATTAGAAAAAAAAATTTCAATTATGTTATACCGCCTCTCTTTTGTTTCGTTTCGTTTCTTTTACAAAAGTATTTAAAAAGTACAGAGTGTTATATCCTTCACGATGGTACGGAACCCTTCGTGTGCGAGTCCGACTCGCGCTTGACTGATTTTATTTTATTTCAAGGAATATTTTATAGTATTAAGTATGGAATATAAGGTAGTTCAAATGTCTGCCGTGGTTTTGCTTGACCGCACGTATACGTAAGGTCCATTTTTCGATGACTTTGTCGCATAAATTTGGCTAAATTTGCTCGATGATGTTCATTATGTTGACTTTGAGGGCATCAATTGTTTGTCATTTATTCGCATAGACCTGTGATTTACGATAGCCTCAAAGGAAGAAGTCTAAAGGCGTTAAATCGCACGATGTCGGTGGCCAGTTCACGTCACCGCCGCGCAAGATTACCATGCCCTCAATTCGCTCGTGCAGAATGTCCATCGTGGCATGCGCTGTGTGGCACGTAGCGCCGTGTTGGTGGAACCATATACCGTCGGTATCCATATCATCCAGTTTAGGCCACTGAGCACTCGCTGTTGACGGTTGTGACAATGCTAGTTTCATTGTGAAAGAAGTACGGACCAATGATTGATGATTTGCGCACATTCTTTAACGCTATAACCTTCCATGGTGATTTTCCACACACTAATGAACAATTTACAATAAATTTGATATATGTTGCTTTAACAACATGGCTGCTTTAACCTAAAAAATATCGAGCGTCCATACTGAAAGACCCGTCATATTCAAAAATTGCCATGGATGTAATGAAAGTGAACGTACGAAGTAGTTCTAGTTTCTAGACAATAGAAAGACAGCTATGGAAATTATGAATAAATTAGGAATAGTATTTCCAATACACGGGATTCTGAAAGAAATAATAATGCTTCTAAGAAATCCTATAGAAAGTATAGAAGAGCTATGGATTGCATTATAAGAAATAAGAAATAAATTAGTGTGACTGCCTGAAAAAGAGGTGATTTTTGGGAATTTTTTAAAGAAAACTTCTACATAGAATGTTTTAATGTTTCAAGGATGAACCTATTTATGGATATATAATATATACATAATATAATTTTGTGATCAAAAAATCGAAATTGTAGCAAGTTATTTGCAATCTCCCAAAGCTCCAAAAAAAAGTCCCCTACTGTTGCAGTGATAGCGAGCTTCTCAGTGCCAGAAATCAAAAAAAACTAAAAAGTCCGATCGAAAAAAAAATTTTAAATTAACAAAATGGGAGAGTTTCTTAAAAAAAGTTACAAATTTCGCCCGAAAATTTAATGATTTTTGGTCTGTCAAAATTACATTTTTGATTTGATCAGAAAACTGGAAGTTCATGGTATGGAGAAACATGTATGAAAGAAGTTGCAATAAGAATCAGATCGATCGGATCATTTATTTTCCAGTTATAACAGCAGCAAATTTGAAAAATGTAGTTTAGAGAAAAACACGTTTAAGATTTTCATTTTTTAGAAGTTGATCTACGGCTGGGAGTATCATTGGAACCTTTTTGTTTTAAATACTGAGAATTCTCGCTCATTTATACTAAAATTATTTACGATGAACTCACTATAACGGTCACAGTAAAACTAGATGAGTCGTTTAAATGGCCAGGGTCTAGCAGCTCCAAAATATGTGGCTGGTAGCCGCCACGTACACGAAACCCCCGACCCATTAACCTGCTGCTTTTCAGATGGCTGTAACTCAAAAACTATTTTAGATATGCACTTGAAATTTTAGTATGTTACTTCTAAAGGCATATACTATCGAAATATGCAAAAACACAATTCGATTTTTCAAAATTTCACGCTAGTGGTGCCCCTTAAGGAATTCAATAAAACCCCGACAGAACTGCTGAGCTGAGCTGAGCAGCTTACTTTTAGAGTAAAGCGCTATGAAATGTAACTAAGATGCACAAAAGGTAAATTTCCTCCATTTCAAGTAATGACGGTAAGAACACGACATCATTTTGATTGGAGTCATGCTTCATCCTCGCACCCGGTTCAACGAAACCGGCGAAAAGCAGGAACATAAAACACATTCATGATGTGTTCCATAAAACACTTAAGAGAATTTCGGCAGTCGCTCTTCTAGCACGCGACTACATTCAACGCGCTCTCTAATCCCAATTCGCAAGCAATGCCTTGCCGCTTGGGCCCCCCCTTTAGGCGTTAAGCTGAACTGAACTATATTTTTGCAAGAGGAACAGAGCATCCATCACGCGGAGCGCGGAAATGCCTCTTCACCTGTGAATAGGACGCTGCAAGGGGTATTATGGCCCAGCCCAGCAGCTGCCGGGTGCCGGGAGGTTCAAACAGCTTTTTTGGCTGGCTGGTGACACTACTGCGACTGGTTAGGCAATATCAAGCCACTTGTTGTTGCTTCGTGCTGAAGAAAGGCAGGCATTTTGCGCCCGTGCGTCCCTCTGAACAGCTTTCCGAACCCGAACATCAAAAGTTTTTCTCCGAGTTGCGCAAACTGTTGTGTGTCATTACGGGAAGGTAGTGAAAACATTATTTCGACGATTACTGAATCTGAATCAAAAAGGTAAATATAGATAGAGTACGAGTTGTGCTTGTGAAGGAAATCGTCCTCAATTTTGTTTCGCTCCTATTGTCTGTCGAAAGGGTTGAATAAGCCGCAGGTACAGATGTGCTAACCCCACTTCGATTTGAAACGCAAAAGAGATTCAAGAGTGCCCGGTGACCTCTTGGCATTTGTTAAGAGTTGAATTTTGTGAATAGACCGGTCGATTTCTGAGCCCACTGTTTCGTGTGATAAGCAGCTAGAATGATTCAAACTTAACAGCAAAGGGTTTCTTTTTATTCGATATAATTACACCATGTAAGGAAACAATTTTCGGAGCTTTCGTTCTGTAACATAGATAAGTGATTTGTGTTTGCTATTTCTGAACAATTTTGAAACTCCTGTAAAAAAATAACGTTTATTAACTTCAAAAATAATATTAACAAGTGCATAACAATGTGTCAATATAAAGTTAACAGATTCGAAAATAATATTTTAATATTTAGTTGAGCCATCTTTTGCTTTTATTACTGCATCCAATATCCCCAGCATGGACTCGGCAAGCGTTTTTTTAAACGGTTTTATTTAGCTTGCCCTGTTTGGGTCAAATTTAGTAATTGAAATTTAACCCCGTTCCTATCGACAGATTGATCTGAAATTTGGTACACACCTTTAGTTCTGATGACAATATAATTTAATATAATCAGTATCATTGTAAATCTAAGATGGCCGCCTCTACAAAATGCGGATCACATATTTTCTCACAACCCCCTTAATATAGATATCAAATGAAAGGGCTTTACAAGTAGAACACAGTGCATGGCGGATCATAGAGCTGAGACAGTCTATACGTAAATTAAAAAAAAAAAAAACAAGTAAAAAAATTTTTTTAAGTTAAACGGTTTTATTGAAAATAAAGATAATAATAATGTAGATAATGTACTAAAAACTAAAAAATAATTCACTAGGTCCTAGGTACCAGTCATCACACCACTCCCCTCATCAATCTAGGGCATTAATCAGACAGGCGCGTGAAATTTATATCAATAGTCAACCACTCATATCATTATAAATGCTATTGACAAATTTACTCAAATTACGCCACGCCCCACGATTTTTTGTTTGTCTGATTAATGCCCTAGATTGATGAGGGGAGTGGTGTGATGACTGGTGCCTAGAGCCCACTGAATTATTTTTTAGTTTTTAGTACATTATCTACATCAATATTAACTTTATTTTCAACAAAACCGTTTAACTTAAAAAAAATTTGTTACTAATTTGTTTTTATATTCTTGAGTTATTTTTTCCCATCCCTCAAGAAGTGTTCGTTTGAGGCCATGATCCAGATGATCCCATAAAGTTTCTATGAGATTAAGGTCTGCAGTGAATGGAGGATTGTCTATAGCTGCTCAGGAGTCCTGTACAGCAACCGCTCTTTTACAATTTTGAAAGTGTGTTTGGGGTAGTTTTCTTGCTGAAATATCCATGACTGACTCCTTTTCAGCGCTAAGCTGGAGAATTGTTTGTAAAATTTTCATCGTATCTTGAATTAATACAAGACTGCCGACTCCAGAAGTCCTAAAACATCCCCAGCCCATTACAAATCCCCCTACATGTTTGATACTAAGTACTTACTAAATTCTCTTCCTCTAAAGCGCAATTTTTTTTCCTCCATCTTCGGAGGATTCTTTTCAAAATTTCGAATTCATTCTCACCTGATGATGAATTTTCCTTTTGGAAGAATAGGAAAAATAACTCAAGAATTAAAAAAAAAACGCTTGCCGCGCCATGCCGAGAATATTGGATGCAGTAATAAAAGCAAAAGAAGGCTCAACTAAACATTAAAAATTTATTTTCGAATAATTTCATACTTCGAATTTGTCTCTGAGTGATAAGTTTCGCTAGTTTACTTGGCACAACTTGCCGGTGAATAATTTCTGTTAGAACAAAAAAAGATAATTAATATTTACTGAAGCTTACATTATAATTCTGCATGTACATATGTAGGTGTGTAAAAGCGAATTGTGTAATTATTTTACACGAAATCAGTCTTTTCGAATTTTATTTGTTATTGATGTGCCGCATACCCTCCTCATCACGTCGCCTATCGCTTAGGATACGATTTGGGAAGGGAGGCGTGCCCTTGCGAGCTAACTACCTTTCTCTGCATAAAATTGGCTTAGGACATGCAAGGACTTTACGTTTATGGGCTGATAATTGCACTATTCACACATTGAACTTAATGGCGAGGGAGTGTCCATGTTCTAAATATTTGCAAATTATATGAAAACACATAACGCTGCGCTCCGTACCTAAATATGTAAATTGACACTCAATAATACTTTAAAGTTTTAAGAAACCACGTCAGCCCGCAAGACGTTATGTAATCTTAAGATTAAAATATGTTCCGGTTTTTTCTCTTTTAGAATAAATTATAATTTTTAATGCAATACGTCGATGATCGAACGTTATATTAAGCTTCTTAGCATTTATCTTACGTAGTATGCGCTTTCAACCTGTTCGGCGCACAATTTATTATTTTTTTTAAAAACATATGCGCTTTTATTTTCCTGTCTATCTATAGATGGGAAAGATCGCTAGATCGCCCGACAGCCGATATCTGGTTTCTCGTTTACGTGAGAACAGATTTTATGAAAATGTTCGTCTCTATCTGGCTTACCTTCAGGACAAATCCGGCTATATCTGCATTGACGGCAAAACAAAAACCTGTCCTGCGCCAGCTATTCTTTAAATATGTGTATAAATGAGTTTGTTTCAATTAAGCACAAAATCGGGGTGGTCTAGAGCAAACATTTTGAGCTACAAGACCTTGATTGGAGCAACAATTTAAGCCCATTTTGTTACGAACTCTATAAATCGATGCTCCGCAGCTGAGAAATTTCCCTCTGACCTAACTTTTTTCATCCTGTTGTCCGAAGCCCTAGCATACGTTCTGTTGCTCAGGAGAAAAAAGTGGGGCAAGGTCGGTCGAATTCGGCAGTTGTGGTCTTTAAAGTGAACGAGGAGCTAATTTTCACAGTTTTTCACATTTTAGATGCGATTTCCTGGGGCTACAGGTATTTCCGCGCAGAAAGGGCCACCGTTCCGAAAAGCCCTTGATACCAGCTTTCATTGGACACCAAAAAATCGGAATGTTAAATTTGGTCAATTTTTCAAAAATATACCAAGGGGTAGTACCACTTTGCATTTTTTTTAACAAAAACTTTTTCTCTCGGATTCTGACGACTTTGGTGTCAAACGAAAGGGACTGCCCCCACTAGCCCAAAACACAAAAAAAGCAGCCATAACCGGCCTAAACTGCGAGTTTTAGAGGTAACAAACTGAGAAACTAGAAATTTGAGTGAAACATACCATTTCTTGCAAAATGCGACTGTAGAGCCAAAAACACTCTCTGGTTGCCCAGCCATACAGAACATGAGTGTGCTTAAATTATGCACAAAATCAGGGTAGATCTAGAGCAAATATTTTGACCTACAAGACCTTGATTGGAGCAGCAATTTAAGCCCATGGAGGCCCCGCAGCTCAGAAATTTCCCTCTGACGTAACTTTTTTCAACCCATTGTCCGAAGCCCTGGCATGCGTTCTGTTGCTCAGGAGAAAAAAGTGGGGCAAGGTCGGTCGAATTCGGCAGTTGTGGTCTTTAAAGTGAACGAGGAGCTAATTTTCACAGTTTTTCACATTTTATATGCGATTTCCTGGGGCTACAGCTATATCCGCGCAGAAAGGGTCACCGTCCTGAAAAGCCCTTGATGCCAGCTTTCATTTGACATCAAAAAATCGGCATCATGTGGCTGCATAGTACGTACGCATGAGTCAAAAATGAAGCGAGCTCCTTATAAAAATGGCTATAACTTTTGAGTAGTGAAAGCAAAAAACAAAAAGCTTATTTATGAAAAATACTTTATTTACTCGACCCATGTATTGAAATGATCAAACAAATATTTAAACAATCATTATTAACTAATAATTTGCATACAATCACTTATTTTAATGATATCATAATCTCTAAAAATGCCGTTTCTCGAGTGGATATATCTACCTACCATGAACATACCCATAGATATTATATGCTGTCCCTGGTTTTTAAAATCAACGATATAATTTTATGTGTTTTCTTCTCTTTTTTTTTTGTTTAATGTAATTTTTAGTAACTTCGAGCCTGCCATTTAGTTCATAGATGCAAAGGCGTCTACGAACCAAATTTCACGATGTCACTACCCAAAATGCAAATATTTTTCATCATTTTCATCAATTCAAATACACAATCTTCAAAGGGCCTATACAAATATTCTTTTGGTTCAGTTATGTGGGCATTCTGGTGTATGCAGGCAAAAAAGAATTGAAAATTCCGTCGTTCGTTTCTTTTCGAGCGCGAGCGGCCGGAAACTTCATTCAAAACTTGCACTACTGCTCAAAAGGTTGCATGTTCCCCTAAATGACATCACAAACAGAACATTTTTAACGCCCACCCACACCAACCTTGAAGATAGCATGCCTCTGAATAGGCAGAGTTTTACAAAAACTCAAAAAAAGGCAACATACCCCCCAAAACGGCAGAGTACTGCAGTAGTTTTGGGGCACAGCTAGTCGAGTCGAAATAGACCTATATTTCTATAAATTTAAATATAACTGTAATAAAAGCTCAGCGGAGGGGGTGCGATAGACCGTCGTTTCATTGCACTTTGATCTCGTCCAAGGCACCAAATGTTACGAAGTATTATGCCTGCCCGCCGCTCTTGGCCCGCGACGCGAAAGGCTCTTGATAGGTTCCCTATTATACCCTGCCTGTTAAAGGCCAGATAAGCACACCCCATTGAATTATATGCTCCTGCCGTTTGGCACATGTTCCACCACAGCCCGCAGCAGGGGATCGTCTTCGTACAGTGGTGGTGGCTTCGTGTAATCCGGGCCTAGTAGGAAAGCTCAACTAGTCCTTGAAACCAATCTACAACTTTAAAACTACAAATCCAACCCTATAAAGCTCAGACAATAGTCTTCCGCGTAAAACGGGGCTAAGCGAACGATACCTGTGGCAGCGTGCACGAATCTAATGACGCTTTCTGAAATTTTCTTCTAATACCCCCGGCTTGTACGGGTACTTTGGAGGGTACTAAAGCTGTGAGCTCGTGCGTCATTGATCCGTGTAACAATGAAGCTATTGAATTTCACAGTTGGCTAAGCAGCGCGAAGAATAGTTAACATAATACGTAACCAGGACCGGTGGGGGGACTCTTTTGGGGGATTCAATTTATGTGCAAACGCGAAAATGGGTTTGTCAGTATCGGTGCAAGCTCGACTGTTATCAGACCACCCAATTCTTGACCTTTCTCTATTTCGCGGCACGTTCTAAGCACAAATCTGCCCGCACTGAAACCCCACGAGCAAAGGGAGGTTGCCCTGACAACTCGCAGATATTTGGTAGCTTGTTATTTCGATAAATTATTGGGCCGGTTGTTTTTTCCCTTTTATTTCATTGCTGTTGATTGTTCCCTTCTGCAGGTGCCCGCATTCGAAATTCGGCGCACTTTAACGATGGACTCGCCTACACCGAAACTATCAGTTGAGGACCCTCAGGAGTTCGCAATGGACGCGTGCTTTACCGCATTTGATAAGGATGGGTGAGTGTTCAAAAATTCATAACAATTGTTTGTTTTTTGCATGTTTTCGTTGAAGAAAAAAATGTTTTGTTTCTTTTGTTCTTTTTCTTGTAACGATAAGACGTTTATCAGTATTGTCCAGTGCCGTGATAAATAAATGTTTCGTGCGAATATCAAAATAATGATTGGTGCTACATCAGTGGTCTCCCCTACTGCTGCCAATATACGCGTTTCCCGGATATTGATGATGATGTCAGAGCTGAAATAATGGCCAATTCATTGTCTCTATTAGCCCGTGTGCACGAGGTGTAGCTATATAGCTGTTTAACCCATTTTTATGCGAATTGTACGCGGATTCGTGCTCGTGCCATTAGAGGCAATTTGACAAAATATTCTGACGATTTTTACTCGTCGAAATTATTGTGATATATTTGCTAACTGTTAAATTAAAGAAGTGATATTTCCCACTCTTCCAGCGGAAAAACAAGTAAAACACACGCAAACGAATCGGATTTATTATGGCTTCAAACAAAAGAAAGAAAAAAAATATTAACGTGGGTTGTGCCTATGCGAAGCGAACATGTGCATGCCGTTCCGATTTTGATAGAAAGACCCTTTTTCCTCGTTATAACATCGTCGATGGGTAATTGATTTTCTCGCAATTTGAGAAAGGATGTTTTTCACATGTATGTGGCATTATTCTGGCGTTTGGAAAAATGCAGTTTTGTTTTCTGTATTTTCTTTTTTTAATAGTATTTAATCATATATCTATTGTCAGTCTATTATGTTTCTTTACCTAAGTCTTCGAGAAAAATACTCTATTGGTAACTCCAGAAATATTTGTTAGAAAAAGACAGTGCACCATTACTTGGCTTCCGTCCTGGTCATGGCTGTAAGACTGTGTTCCTCAAAGTAATATAATTTTCCGTTATCTGGGCTTAGGAGAGGTGGTACAAAATTGTATTACCGCAATCCATTTATGGCTGTCCATGGTGTCGCTGCTTTTAAGTATGCTGCACCAAATAATTTGCTGATCTGGAGTTGTGAAACAACTCGACAAGGATTGGTACGTTACACATATATCTACTTCTTGACCGTAGTACGTATTAAGGAGCCCCATAAAGCTGATGTCCAAGGGATGCAGTTTATGCGTACAATGTGGTGGAAAGGATAAAAGAATAACACCGCTGTCCCACGCCAATTCTATTAAAGGTTGATTTTTTGTATATTTTGTATGTCCGTCTAATAATACAAGACTGGATCGTCTTTGGATGGTGCAGGTGCAAAGTGGTTCAACCACTCAACGAATATATCGCTCTGTATCCATCCGCTTGGATCCTGAAGGTGCGCCGTCTAAAAGTTCGTTTTTCATTCGTACTCTTGGATATATGAATAGTGGTGGCATGTCACGACGGTAGTTGTTTGACCTCTTTCCGCAGAACTAAGTAAGCCTACTAGCATAAGTGTTCTCGTGACAACAATTTTTGAACGTTTTTTCTGGAACTTTTGTCACACCTGTCTCGTCAACGTTAAATATTTTTGTGGATGTAAGATTATACTTTTCAATTACATCAATCAAAAAATTTGACACCGATACTTCATTAAAACCAGTTGCTCTCTCTAAAGACGTGGGTTCTGGCGAACGTATTACTAAATTTTTATATCGTCCTAAAAACTCGTACAGCCAATCCTTTCCAGCTAATTGAGTGGTATAATTGAAATTATGAAATACCATGCATCGTATGTCTTTGTATGTTAAGCCGAAAAATCTTTTTTCTAATCATTGCAAATGTTATACAATATCTTCTTTTTCTTCAACACTAAATACAGAATTGTGTCTACCCAAACCTTTATTCAATGCACTTGCTATATCTTCTCCTTTTCTGTACCTCTTGACACGGTCTTCCAATGTGAATTGTGGTACGCTATTAATTTCTTCCCCTTTTTTGTATTCAGAAACCCCATTCGTCACGTCCAATATTATATTTTTCATGCTTAGTCCGACCTAAGACTGTCTATCAGTCTTCCTCTTATATTTTCTGGGCATTATATTAATTATCTATAAATATCATAAAACAATAAGTATTACATGAAGTGATTATGCAGGGCCCGATTTGACCCCTAACGGTATGCCCCAACCCAATGGCTTGTTTATAAGCAAATGCTAGCCAAACATTTCTTGTTATTGAAATTCCGGAATATTTCTACCAAAATTCATACATAACAGTATGTAGTTCTAAAAGCAATCCTTATAAACCACTCACCTTAATTTTTTCTCGGCTAAACAAAACACTTAAATAGAAGCAATAATTTTGAGACCACACAAAGCAATTGTTTTTCTCATTTAATTGACACAACGAATGCAGTTCGCCTGACTCTTTGTTGTATCATTGACCACTGGCTGCCACTTCATTCGGCAGAGTTGGAAATCTTCAGCACTTATGGGCGCGAAGTTTGAATAGGTACCCGGATGTAGCCCTCTACCCGGTTTTGTACAACTTTCCCCTACACTCCGGAGCACTTGGGTACTACTTAGAATTTTCCGTTATCTGGGCTTAGGATAGCAGGTACAAAAATGTTTTACCGCAATAAAATATCCAAGGTCAGACTAGACAATATGCACAATTAATTGCACCACAATGATCGTCAGCAGAATTGTCAGAATTTTGTTTATGGTTTTTGTTCACTTGATTACCCTCAGTAGTTGCTATTCAATTTTGTGAGGGAGCTGTTAGTGCGAAATTTTTATAAAAACTGTAGCAATATTTGAAAACACACAATTTCTGGACTTGGTTCTAAAAGTTTCCTAGAAATGGAGCGTGGTGGAAATTTAACTGCAGAAAAGATCCGAAAAACTCGCGCTTACAAGCCGTAGAATTTATCCAATCGGAAAGTGGCCAACAGAATAGGCAGAAATGTTTTAACTATTAATAATTTTAAAGTATCCTCAAAATTATGGTGCACGGCGCAAGGGACGGACCCGTAAGAGCAACTACAGAATGGCAGCAGGGAAATATTGTTGTCTGATAATTTTTTCAGGTAACATGGGCCTTTGCTATTCTTTCAGAGGATTTGGCGTGCTGTTTTTTCTTAACAATTAAAGGTAAAAAATTCACATTATCAACAGTTGCCATCTTATAAGTAATTTAAAAGCATTTAAAATGTCGATATGATTTATTGTTGATTAAAAAATTGCAGAAAACCGTCAAAATTTGCGTGATATTCAATTAACAATAAATATTGCAAAAATAATTCTACCACTTTGTTATTGCTTTGTTAGTTGGGTCTTGTAATACTTAATAAATGGTAAAAATTTCAGAGCGATTCATCGAATAGTTTTTGCAAAATAGTGTTTCTTTATCCCAGAGATGTTTTTTTTTGCAATAATATTATACGGACAATAATGAAAATACAGCGCGTTTCATATTTATAAGCCACAATGAAAATTCGAGTTACTTCTTCTTAAGAACAATTTACTATGTCAAATCGCACACCAATTTTGAGAAACAGTTTGTGTGGCAATTCCTCCATAAATCATTGCTAAGTACCGTTGCTTTTGTATCGTTTTTGATAGTTCGTAATTTCTGCTCGTTTCATATTTATAAGACTGTGCATAGAGAAGTGCAGATCGAAGCAGCTCTTTTGTGCACCAGTTAATCAGGTTTGATTTTTATTAGCAATTAAGATTCAGGTTTAAGATGCCAGGTGGTAGGTACATCACTAAGTGAAATTGAAAAGGGTAACATTTTAGCCATTTGGGAAGAAAATCTTAGCATCAGTGAAATTTCAAGGAAAATCACCTGTAGCCGATGTGTTATTCGTAATTTGGTTACTGGGTTGCCAGTAACTCGACACTTAGCTGTTCGAAATTAGCTGCACTTTGTAAAACAAAAGTGTAGAAAACGATCGTCTGGAGGACTCTTTAACGAGATCCTAATATTCGCAGGGCTAAAATGAAATTAGCCCCAAAACCTTTAGCCCGTCACATTCAAGCTCGTTTAGAATTTGCAAGACAAGACATGGGAAGAGACTGGTCATCGGTAGGCTACACAACAATTAATTTCTTTGCATTATTTAAATAAATTTTAAATATGTCCAGGTTATTTGTTCTGACGAAAAGGAATGGAACTTAGACGGCCCCGACGGTTTCAAATCATACGGGCGAGATTTGAGGAAAGTCCGATATTTCTCAAGAAGAAATTTTGGTGTTGGTTCTGTCATGGTATGGGGGGCGTTCTCCGCGGCGGGATGCTTTGAACTGCAATTCACGTCATGCAGGATAACAGTATCTAGCGACTATTATCAAGTGCTACAAAACAGTCTAATGCCAGTTTTACGACATTCTGACAAAAAATGGCTTTTTCAACAGGATAACGCCAAAATCCATTCCAGTAGAGAAACCATGGGTTGGTTTAGCAAAGAGTCAATTGAGCTGATGGACTGGTAGCGTGTTCTCCAGACCTCAAGCCAATTGAGAACATTTGGGGAGCACTGGTAAGGCGGGTTTTTGCAGAAATTCGACAATATGACTCTGCTGAGCGCCTTAAAACTGCTATTCTCATGGAATGGGAAAAATAGACGCTAACATTTTAAATTCCCTGATATTATCAATGGACAAATGAGTTTTTGAATTAATAAAGGCCAAAGGAGGCCAGGTAAATTATTAACTTAATTTTTTTAATGAATAAATTTTCTTATTCTCTTTGCAAATCTAATGTCTTATAAATATGAATGGGTGTTTCTCCACTAAATGGAAAATAGCTGTCCCAAGCCAATTTCATGTAATAAATCTTAATATTTTTAGTTTTTCTGTATCACTAACGTCATAGTATTAGGTATTCTTAGCAGGCCTAAGCTTTTTTAGTTATTTAATAATCTAATGTTTGGATAAATGGACCTCAAACATCTCAAAACACAGTCCCCTGGTGCGTCCCTTTTCCAGAATTACAAATGTTGTTACCAATATTTAATTGTTCATCGGTGATAACTGAATAAAAAATATCCAAATACATAAAATAATACTTCAAGCATCTTTATTCACCAAAATTAAAATTCCACAACAGAAATTTAACCAAAATATCCATGTGCGAATGCTATCCTCAAATTATTAAAACAGTCCTCTGTTTAAATTTCAAACCCGCGCTAAAGTCAAATTTTGTTTTGGCGCGAATTATTACGATCGTGAAACGGAACGCAATCGGTGTGAAGTTCGTTCAGTTGTGGAGCCAAGCGAGCAGCCGCCATTTTGTTAGTGCTACGTCTGCGGTTGCTGGTCAATCACGCGTCTCGGCCGTTAGTGAAAACAGTCCCCTGGTAAGGTTTTTTTTTACTATTTTAAGAGTTTTAATTACGACGATTTGCTTAAAATAATTGATTATATAGTATGCAGCCATATCCGTGTCGTTAATGCGATATAATTTAAGCGATTTTGTTTTATGAAGTATTCATGTAAAAATGACAGTCCCCTGTCATTTTATAGCATAAGAAAAGTCACTATAGTAACAGCATTAACTATTAAACTAGGAAGTTGATTTTGTTAAGTTTTTAATACAAATGTTATTATTAACCATAAGAAAACTAACTATAGTAAGTGTAATTTGTTGTAGTACTGATTACTTTTATACATAAAAAAGTTGTTTTTGTCCATAAAAACATTCCCCTGGATGGTTACAACAGTCCCCTGTCACGGTTTTCTATAAAATCATCCATAACTCAAAATCTAAGAGGAAAATGTGTGGGTTTTTTTAATATATATATGTTTAATCAAATATTGTCCTTCAGTTTATTAACAAACATTCTTAATATTTGATAAAATTTGCTTAGGACAGACTTGTAACGACGAATTTCCAAATAGCAGAGAAATACCCGAATATGAAATTGCGAACTTTCAAAAACGACACAAAAGTAACAGTACTTAAGAACGATTCATAGAGGAATTGCCACATAAACTGTTTCTCAAACTATTGGTGTACGATTTGACATAATAAATCGTTCTTAGGCAGAAATAATCCGAATTTTGATGGTGGTATATAAATATGAAGCGCACTGTACAATAATTTTACGGCTCTCATGAAAGGGAAGCGTTGTTTTATCAAAATAAGTTGTAGGATCTAAAAAATGCTTGTAGGAAAATGCTTTTTCATAGTCGAAAGCTGGAAGTTCCTATAACAACTTATATAACTTAGCAATAAGTATAGGTACATCATCATAATTAAATAAAAATTATTCAAGTCGCAGTTTGTTAGAAGGTACACCATTATCTTCGATATTTAAATTTAAATCGTTTATATTTTCCGATTCTAAAGGTTAAAATAGGTTAAGGTACTTCTAGCAGACCTACAAACTTAAAGTTTGATATTCAGTCGGTCTTTAGTTTATAGAGAAGGAAAAATTTTAAAATGGTGAAAAATTCTTTCCAGTGCTTAATTATTACAAGAAAATATATATTTCGGTTGTGAACTAACTTGTATTCCTTATTGCCAACTATACAAATACTTTGTGTTCGACTTAACAATAATCAGACAGTGGAGAGAATATTTCACGATTATACAATATATCACTTTTTAATTGACTCAAAAACTCACGAATGCGGTTGATTCGAGTGACGATGATGAAAATGGATGAGAGGAGGTGGAAAAAAAGTAAAGTAAATCTACAAAAAGAAGTGAGATTCTATCAAAAGTATTTCATGAAAAAAATGTAGCCAAGTCTCGCGACTTTTTCACTCTAAAAAAAATTTTAGTTCTCTTGTACGTATACACCTACGAACTGCAACACTAATTCACAGATCACTCCAAATGTCTACAAATTAGTTTAAAAAAAATCGTGGCTTGGCACGAAAGTTATTAGATCCTACGACTTTAAGTAAACTTAAGTCCATAATAGGCATGCTCCTATAGTTATACTATAGCAAATATGTATATACAAATGTAGAGACTTGGAGTGATCTGTGAATTAGTATTGCGGTTCGTTAAAGGAATAGACTTGGCTTTACAAGTGATCTCACAACTTTTTTAGACTGAAAGAGAGCGAGACTTGGCTACATTTTTTACAAGAAATGTTTTTGATCGGATTAGAACTTGTCCATACTTTGTTTCAACGGGATTATTTGTTCACCTACTGCGTTTTCTAAGGCTCTGTTTCTTAATACTGAGTAGATTCATTCGATAATCATATATAAACATATTTTATGGGTGAAGACCGGCCTAAATTATAGGAAAATGAAAATCAATATTCACCGCTTTCATAAACCACAGCTCTTTTCTTTGCTTAACGCTTATAACATGTCTTTAATGGAAAAAAGTATACTAAATTTCCTTAATGATTTTTTAATCATCTTTTCTTGTGTTTTTATTTACCTCGTCTTAAAACTCTCCATTCATATCTATCATACAAAAATGTCTAATTTAACCCCAAACTCTTTTAATTTCAGAGATGATCGACTTTCTCTGGCCGAATTTACCTTAATATGTCGTGCCTTGTTCCGCAATGATAAAGGACACATTTACGATGTGCCACAAGAGCGGCTAGAGCAGATGTTTGCAGTATTCGATAAAAATGGTGACGGGTTTATTGATAGAGAAGAATTCCAGTTCTGCTGGGTTCAATGGATCAAAACCGTGAGTATCTCAGTGTAATTCAAAAATGAGAGTTAAAGAAAAACTAACTCCGCTACAGATTGTACGTCCCGCTAGTGCATTCCTTATAGTGGACGTTCAAAATGATTTCATTAGTGGATCATTGAACATAAGCAACTGCAGCGCTCAGCACAATGGCCTTGAGGCAAGTGATTATTAAACGTAATTTAATTGCATTTTAAAATTGTCCACTCTTCAGATAATAGATCCAATAAATCACTTGCTGGATACAGTTGAGTTTGATGCAGTGTTTTACTCCCTCGATTGGCATCCAAGTGATCACGTCTCTTTCATAGACAACGTGAAGATGAGGGCCTTAGATGAAACATCACCGGTAAGATATCTTAACTAAATATATTTCCTGACACCGATCTCGTGATGACATCGAAATGTTTTTGAAGGTAGACGCAGATTCAGCGCAAGTCTACGACACCGTCATATTTGCAGGACCTTCTCCAATGAAGCAGCGATTGTGGCCCCGGCACTGTGTTCAAGACTCGTGGGGAGCCGAACTTCACAAAGACCTTAAGGTATCTCAAAATAATTGGTAGTCCAGCCAAATTAGACATTTAACTGCGAAAAATTGGTATTGAGCTGAAAATTGGTACATGTCTTAAATACATATTACAAATGAAATATCAAAAGTCCTCATCGATCCCATTTGAGCTAAAAATTTTATTCAAGGTCAAAGACCAAATATATCGGCTTTTCGCATATTTCTAGTAAACGGTAAGATTTATCGTAAAAATAGTTCATACAAAAGTTGTAGATCTTATTATTGTCTATAAAAATGATACATAACATTTTTTTCCCTAAGACTCACCATTATTGTGATATCTCGATTTCAAACCTCGAAAGTACTAATATGCACCCATACGCCCAAGCGGTCAGCCGTTGCAGTTACGACAAAATTCATTACAAGCAAACTCGTGGTGCTCCGACCGCCCGATACGCTGATATCACCTCTTTCGTCGTAACTGCAAAAACTGCCGAGAAAATGGAAAACAATTTTGCGATCTTTGTTGTCCCTCCCCCGGCCCCATTCTTCTTTTCGTGTGAATTTTTCCGCAACTTCAATTTTTTTTCATCTATTTTGACTGGACTATGGGTATTATTAGCGTATAGAAAGTTTGTCGCGTCATTTGGGCTCCTTGGAATTTTTTTTTTTAGTTTATTTTTTCTTTATCTTGAAGGTTTTATTCTATATAAAAAAAAATTAACGTGTAATATGCATAAAAGTGACTCGAGGTTTTTTTCCATAATTAGGAAAAATGTAAAATTAATCGAAAAATTGCCACCAAAATTAGAATTTCGGAAAAAAACGCAGTTAAAAATTTAATTAATAATTTTCTTGTTCCTTGATATTGTAAATCTTAATTTAGGGCTCCTCCTCTACAATTGCTCCATTTTTTTACTTTAAAACCTTTTTTAGGTGGTTGATATGGGCATTAAGGTTTACAAAGGAACCAACCCAGAAGTGGATTCATATTCCGTTTTTTGGGATAACAAGAAGCTATCAGACACAACCCTTAATGCCCAACTGAAAATGAAGGGAACCACTGACATCTACGTTTGCGGGTTGGCTTACGACGTTTGTGTGGGTCAGTACTTACATTTATTTTGTAATAGAGCTTGTAACCATTTAGATCAATTATATTTATAGGGGCAACTGCTGTAGACGCCTTATCTGCCGGCTATAGAACCATCTTAATCGACGACTGTTGCCGAGGTGTGGACCTCCACGACATTGAAAACACAAAAGAAAAAGTAAATTCCAGCTTTGGTGTTATTGTGCATTCCAATGAGGTAAATACAATTCCAATAATGTCTTACTACTATTTGGTTATAAGATTTATTTTTGTTTTATTTACTTGTATTTAAAAAAAATCTATAAATGAAAAATTAATTGCTGCGACAACAAAAGACAAACCACAACAAAAGAGCTAAATCAATTACAGAAAATTTAAAATGCGCACGTTTGTTACGACTTTCGCTTTAATTAAAGTGCTATAACTTAACTAATTTTAGGTGAAAGGAATGGTTGAAGGACGTGACCGTCGACCAGAACTAGGATACAAATTGGCGATGGAACTTAAAAACCCTGACTCTGTCCTATCGCAAAGGAATGGTGTACGAAGACCGATTTAAGCTTCCTAACTTCTCGCACTCCAATTACCGACTTCTAATATTTACGATACCAACTATTCCTAACTTCTAAAGTTTGCTAATATTTTGTTCTTCTTTTGGGATTGGCAAAAAGAGTCTTATCCAAATTTTATTGGATTTCACAAAAACAAAAAAAAAACATAGTTAAGTAGTTCTAAATGCACAAATCACATTATATAAAATTGAATTAATATATAATACATGCTGATTAAATGAGCCTTCCAATAGTATTTTATGCTTTTATGTTATAACTTAAAACGACTTCCCTTTTCGGTTAAATTATAATTTTAGTTAATTTAGATTTTTTGTCATATCCTTACATAGTGTAAAAGGGAGTTCCCGGGCGCGTCTGTCTGTATGATTGCGCTAATGTCGAGAACCATTGTACAGATTTGGATTTGTTGTGTTATGATTAACATTTCTCTAGGAAGGTTTATGCGTATTAAATACTTCCCGATCAGTTATAAAAGTTGAGAATTAATGGGATTAGTGTATACGCTACATATTCCGTTACAGTAAAGAACTTAGTATTTTTGAAAATCAATAAATTCGTATTTAAAACTGTTCAATGTAGATAAGAAATGCATTGTACAGCATACAAATGAGGCCAATTCTTTAGAATTAATGAAAATTTTTGCGAAAAAGAACTTTCTTAAATCTATCTAAAACAGTCAGCCTGTGAAGTAAACAGCAGAATTTATCAAAATTTTCAGTCGAAATTTAGTATTAGGTCGCAGTTGGAGTCGCTTATTTAAAATCTGCTGCCAAAAAATAACGAATTTAAGATGGCGGACTGACATATCTCAAATTTCATACACTATTATTTGGGGCTTCTTTATTACAGATTTAAAATCTTCTGCCCACAATAAGGAACTCAAGATGACAGGTTGTCAATTCTTTTCACAGAAAGAAAATATGGCCGTTTGAATGAAGTCAAACTTGCATTCAAAAATCAATTGACCATTATTGACGAATTTAAATTTGCTTTTATATAGTGTTCATTATTGCAAAGGACCACGCGTCCACGCACACTTTACATTTAAATCCAGCCTCTATCAAAATTGAAATAAACTGTTTAAAATGAATGTTTTGGGGTTCCGAAACAAGGAATCGTTGCCAAAAACTCAAAAAATGGACAGTTTTTCTCCATTGGCATTTAAAGTTTTTTGATTATTGGAATTTTATAGAAAATCGCGATGGCAAAAGAGTAATATATATTATATAATATATGTATATTGAGACACACGCATACATACATACGTACATGCACGCGCACGTACACAAACACACACACTTAACGTATACCGAATATTACTTTCAAAAGGTCGTCAGTTAATGCCACTTGCGCAAAGCTGTCCATTTTGTTTTGTTTCGGGCAACAATTCCTTGTTTCGGAACCTTAAAATATTCATTTTCAACAGTGTGTTTCAATTTTGACAGAGGCCGGATTTCAAAGTAAAGTTGCGTGGTCCTTTCTAGGTAAGTTGAGAGAGTGGTTTGCGCACAAATTGCTTTATAAACTTGCTGATACGCATGTTTCTTTACTTGCATTGCATGCATGCTAGTTTGAATTCATGAAAACGCTCAAGTATTCGAGGATTATTAAAATTGTTAATATTCACGAATCCACCGTCATCTAGTGTTCAAAATAACGATTTCTGGTTGGCGGACTGGACTGTCAAATGTATATTTCATATGATTTTCACAAATAATGGCACATGGGGGTTTTCGCGGACACTCACTGAATGTAAATTTCTCATTAAAAATAAACAAATGCAAGTTTCCGAACTGCCAAGACCCAAACTTTAACTCTATGAGATTTTCCTTGATGCTAAGCAAAGTGGCTTTTCGAATCTGTAACTTTCACTTTGAAGTTTCAATTTTCTCAATTCTGGTGAAGTTATATTTTCGAATTTAATATTGCGGGCCCTTTTTACCGATGAAAATGTATAGGAGCACATACGTCAATGATTTTCTTCCCAAAATACCTATTTAATGAATGTGGACAATGTTATAGGTAGGGGAGAGTCGACAAAACAAACATACACAAAACAAAAGAGACACTTTGAGTTTTTGCTAATAGAAATTGTAGTATCATTTAATTTTGGTTAGTAGTACCATAAAGCGCAATGTCAAAGTAATACCTCTGAAATATTTTCTTATCCAAAAAGTACATATTCAATACTTAATTAATAATTTTAATGCCTCAACCACAATTCCAGTGATATACCTTGAGTCACAACCAAATGTACCTTAAACCATTTCAAATATTCTCTAAAATTACTAGTTTAAATGTCATATCTGTGATATTTCTGGTTTGTTCTAAGCTATGAAGATATTAGTAAGAGGTTTGAGTATTTCCTTAGTACAACATTAACGATGAATTTTAGGATAAGGTAGTTCCACATTTGCCAAATATTATCGAACTATTCTGACCTACCAATACAAAAATTTACGAGAAGAAATTAAGAAATAAACTTTCAAGGCAACGAACAAAATAATTTTCTTTATTAGATATTAAAATATAACAAAAAGAATTTCAAACATAAATAAACGTGTTCTTTAAATTTTATATAAAATCAACAGGTTTAAGGTGTTACATATGTTTCGCTGACTGATCCAAGGTACACGATTGGGACCTAGAAACCTAAAAATGGATATAAAATGTCTTTTCATACATGATCTCACAACTACCACTATTTATATATAAAGTAACGACCCAGCAGGAAATTGGAGATTGCGTGAAATAGTGTATCGATGATTTCGTGCATGACTAAGGTATGTATGCCAATTTTGAGGTCCTGATCATGCTAACAGGAAGGCATAGGAGTTTGTTTGTTTTAAGTGAGCTGAAGTTTTATTGCGGTTTTGTTTTTTTTTATGCTTCTCAGTAATCTAAATCTTCTCATTTTATATTTTTGTGATGACAACATAAATTTTTAAGGATAATTGTTTCATTAATGTAATAATCTGGCCTGGCAAGTAAAACTATTAGTGGGTCGTCCTGAGCAAAACAATTAAGTGTGCATAACTGCTAAGGATTGTGCGTAGGTCATTAAATCATATGGCTTAGCTCAGGAGCGGAGGCTCCAGGGTGGGGTTGCAAATCCGCCTAACTGGCGACTGCATTGTTAAAATTGCCAAAGGTCCAAATTTTTAAACTTACATGAATACATTGTATAGATATTTTGATTAATTTGGGATCGAATAGAGGAATATATTCGACAATATGTCCACACATTTTATTAATAAATAATAATCGGAGATAATGTGCATAACTTAATAAATTTTGTATATTTATAAATAAAAATGTGTGAACATATGTATAGTCGAATATATTACGCTATCCAATCCTTAAACATTAAATTAGACCAGTGTAAAAACAAATCGCCTTTGTTTTGCCCGTCACAATTGTGTTCCCCCTTCATTGCACGAAATCATTCATCATCGCCACCAATGATTTCAGCGATGCTGTCGTAATGCATTCAATCCACCAATGCAGAGACTTCGAAGAAAGCATCAGTAAAAAAAACATTGATGAATTTTGTATTCCATAGTAATGCAAAAAAGGATGAGCATACATGCAGACATGCACGTCTTTCCAATGACATCGCCCGCCGTGAGAAATTTCATCTATGTTGGGGATGGGAATACATGCCCTCTTATTGATGACTTCTTCGATGCCGTCATGAGTAAATTTCCTGCTGGGGAATAATGCAATATGTAAATATTTTAAACCACATGCATAAACTAATAAACCTCACTTATTATGTGTAGTACACTTTGAATTCTTGCAGGAATATTAAACTTTGCGCTAGCAGAAAGAAATTTTTACTTTTTAACTTTCACTGCGAGACTAAAACATAGCTCTCACACTTTAGAAGCCTTTGAACGTATGTTCTTCAAAAACGGTAAAACAACTGGTAAGTGGTAAACGTGCGTTAACATGAAATATAATGATTTCACGACTCTCCCCTAACGTAGTTTTAGTGGGTCATCGTTTGTTTTTAAAGAACACAGAGGAAAAATCCTGGGCAACGACGGGTATGGGTAAGCTAGTTTGAATGATTACAAGTCTACGCACGTTTTGAAAAAAAAAACATCTTGGTTGCGACCAAATTTGGTACGAATGATTACCTGAACCATTTTTAAAATGAAGCACATTAAAGAAAGATGAAATATTTTCCATTGGAGTCTTTGTTTTTATTTAGTATACTGGCAGAAATGCCCCTTACCTACAGGAAGATTCCGAAAATGGTTTGGAAAAGGCCATGTGTAAAAACTCGGTTTCTGCAGTCAACTGGTCAATTCAGAGACCTTATAGTCCAGTAAAATTGTCGAGCTGATGCCCCAACATAATCCAAAATAAATAAATCTCTACCTACCCAAAATGTTTAGCAAAATGACCATTATACTGGACTATAACTCTTGAAAACGAAACAAAATAGACAGACGAAACGGTACCATATTTCCTGCTTTGAAGACAGATTTTAGATTGGTGATGAATTTCAATATGAAGACACTACAAAGACTTTTTAGCACTTACCCATTCCCACTTTTGAAGTCACAACACAAACATCTATGTAAACGAGAGAAGGTCACCGAAATGTAATCGTCGTCAGAGGCGTAAATCAGACGACATCGTGTTTCCAGCCGAGGTAGCATTTTTTTTAAGCTGCCCCGTTTTCATGTCATTTCACGTTCCTAAGTAAAAATCCAGCTTAAAAAGAGCTCGCGATGAATTGCGCAGTTGACTGCAGAAATTGTATTTTTGACAAATCTATTCAATAAAAATCCCAAATATTCGCTCATACCGGATATGCATGAAGCAATTTTTGGTGGACTCTGCATTTTCATTTGACAAAATGATGTTCTGAGCTACAGACTGGATTGAAGTTTAGTTAAAACCAAGAAGCGGTCCCAAGTGGTAACTCGGCCATTATAATGCTGAAGAATCTGCAACCTGAAAACTAGAAGTGGTCGGAGCAAATATTATTTTGAGAAGAGCCACAAACTCATGTTACTGCCTGAAAAAAAGGTGATTTTTTGGGAATTTTTTAAAAGAAAACTTCTGCATAGAATATTATAATGATTCAGGGACATATTTGTGGATATATAATAAATACATGATAAAATGTTCGGACCAAACAATCGAAAATTTAGCGAGTTATTTACAATCTCCCAAGGCTCAAGAAAAAAAAGCCCCCCATTGCTGCAATGCTAGCGACCTTAACAATGCGTGAAATCTAAAAAATCAAAAAGTTTATTAAACTAGAAGGTGTTGCGCGTACAATGACCCTCGATTGAAAAAATAAATTGAAATTAGACAAAACGGCGGAGTTTTTAAAAAAAGTTTCAAATTTTCGCGCGAAAATTTGATGATTTTTGGCCTGCCAAAATTACATTTATTATTTGATCGGAAAACTGGAGGTTCATGGTATAGAGAAACATATATAAAAGAAGCTGCAACAAGAATCAAATCTTGTCTTCGAGTAATAACTGCAGCAAATTTTAAAAATGTGGTTTCGAGAAAAACCCGTTTAAAGTTTAAATTATTGATTTCATGCTTATAAATGGAGAAATATCATACCTGCTGCTAATCTGCTATTCTAGGCCCATACAATAGACCTTCCTCTTCTTCGAAAAACAGCTTTAGGGCTCAATGCGTGAAGATCAACAATAGAAACCAAAATCCCTTTATAATATCTTTTCTGGCCGACAGAGCCCGAACAATAACTCAGGTACGGTCCCTAACTCACGCAACTTTCGAACCGATGAGCAGCTGCTCCTAATATGGTTGTAACTCAAAATCAAAAGCTATTTGAGATATGCACTTGACATTTTAGTATGTTATTTTTCCTTCGAATTTCTTTTTTTATTGCTATATAAATATATTGTTCTATTGTTATATAAATGAGCGAGAAAAATGGACTAAAAGCTTTAAACACGTTTTTCTCGAAATGACTTTTTTCAAACTGGTCGCATCGATAACTCGATCAATTATTAATCGATTTTCAATTTTTTCTTTTTGTTTTGTTCGTATTTGCAGTGGCTATGGTAGAGCGTAGCCGATTTAAAAAATTTTAATTTTACTATTTTTTAGGCTGTTTTGAAACAAAAAAAAAAGGTCGAAATGATGGAAAAAATGTTCAATTGGTCGCCATTTTGTGAAAAATCAAAATAACGAAAATCGGCTACGTACGACGAAAACTACATTCATATAGATTATAAAGAACTTTTATTTTGTTTTTTCTGATAACCATTTCTTAAGTTATCGATGCGACCATGGAAGGGCAATTTTTTTTGCACTCTATTTCAACGCTCATAACTTTAAAACTATTTAATATTTTTTAATAAAAATTTATGCAAATATTGGTCAATGTACACTATATAAAATAAATAAAAAAGAATCCTGATATTCCTTCATTTTCCCGGCCAAAAAAATTCTCGAAAATCACTCATTTTTTCGGCCGTCACAGTGGCCTTCCCCCTTAAGCCTCCATACAAGAGGTATAACGATTGGGACTTCGTCGATTTAAAAATTTTTATGATGCTGAAATTAGTTCACAACCGCGACCCATCATATTTCCTAAAACAGTTTTTATTTGCAGTAGTAGGTACTGGAAGTAAGGAATAAGATAGATAATTCTTAGGAGCACTACTAAGATCAATTAACAAAAATACTAGGATTTATTCTTGGTCCTATAATTGTTCACCAATTCAAAGCCGGACGAGTTGTAAGTTATTGCAGCTGAATCACAGACACCTGAGATATCTATCGCACGATTCATAAAGGAAAGAGAGAGAAATGGTCACCAAACCATAAATCACAAGGAAGAGCTCTCCAGTAAATTGTATTTGGACAACTGAAAATTGCAAAGAAAAAAAATTCAAAGTATATATTGTATATAAATAGATAGATCACCAACAGACGGTTTCCTTCAAAAACTTTATTAATTACAAATACTTATAAAGGAATTGCTTATGAAAATAAATAAATAAGACTTTAATGTATACCTAGCAAGCATTTCTTACGATGAAAAAATGTCACAGAAGAACAAGATTAATTTTTCGTAAGATAGGCTTCCCTTAATAAAATTGCAGCTCAAATTGACTGAAGAATTTTATTCTGATAGATCACAAAATGAACTTAGGTGACGAAAATGATAATCACAACGTTCTTGTACGACAAAAATAGACCGTTTTACGTCACTAATTGTAACAAAAGAGAAAATATATGTATATATACAGTAAATGTTGAAAGCACTTTGGTAACCTAATCGATAACGAGACCGTGAGTATTCCACTTTAATACGATTAATGAAATTACAATTGTTTTTGAAGACTGCTTTTCCATTTTCCTTTAGGGCCGCATTCACCGACCGAGGCTGTGGGGCTGCCTTAAGCGCACTGCGCCCATCCCTTCCACCTTCTTGTCAAATGATACACCTGAATGCAACTTCGAGCCAAAAGTATTCAAACTTAACAAATCACAATAAGGTAATGACTAAATAATTTTGTGTTTCATAAATAGAGATCTTTTTGCTAGCTAGCTAACAGCCTGCTTCCCACCGACAGGCTTTTTAAGAAATTTACAATTTCAATCTTGCACCTAAAACGTGCAAAACTACGTTACAACTGGAAGGTGTCCCGAGGCCAATTTCGATGGCCTAGGATTTACAGCCCCATGATATGGCGATGAGCACAGGCAAGCCTTTCCCGGCGAGTCCTGAAACCAGCCTGGACTGGTAAATACGGCCCCAAAGGCAGCTCGACTTACTACGTAATGAAATTGTTAGAGGGTGTAACTGTTTTCAAGAAATACGTTTACTGCTTGTTCTTCAGTTATCTAATGAGATTATTCTAATACACTTAAGGACTACTACGATACTACGTTTAAAACTTTTCGGTTTTTATCAAAAACTGTTAATTATTTTGTACTTTTTTTTTTGAAGTTTTCTCAAAAAGCTTTTATAGTCTTTTTTTGATATTTTTCCTTGTGTTTTTTTTTAAAGTTTTTTTTTTATATTTTTTCGGATACAGAATTACACAGAACACAAATTCCTTTAACTAGCTTTTTTTTTCACGTGTTACACATAATCACTGTTCACACTGCTCAACAATTGGAATGATCGGAGAGGTTGGCCAATCTTCTTCCTCTTCGGAACTTACGCTTTCTGTCCTATGAAAAATTAGATGTTAGTGAAATTTGTGAACTTTTTGGTGGTGTTTTTCTTATACCTTTGTCTGTAGTCCTTGTCATCGTTAGATGGATTGCTCTCTTGAATTGTAGACAGGTTTGATCTAAAACGATTGGTTGGGCGCAAGACGCGAATTGTACGTTGTGATAGTCTCCAGACTAACCGCTGTTTGTATGGTTGTTTGCTGTAGTCATTGTAGTTTTTCAATATTAGAGAAACACAGGAGAAGCCCGTTGAAAATAGTCCATCTTGAATCTGCAATGTGAAAAAAAAAATTTGTTAGTTTGGTAAGGGAATACGTTAATGTGCTAATTTGACGAGCCAACAAATTATTTCAATGACAATTTTAGCATAAATATCATAAAATATATTTTATTTGTAGGGGAGGTCTCTTTAGGTTAAATGCAAACCCTTTTAGGAAAGACGGATCACCTGAATGTTCTATCTATAACCTGCACCAACAGGTTGGCCCGATTTTTGGGCACTACAAAACGCAATTTCTGGGAAGGGTGTTCTCTACCAATTTGGTAATTGATTTTTTAAATGGCAAGGATTGGAACGCCTTATACATACAAATATTGCACAGGGTATTAAAGTTTCGCAAACTTTTAAAAGAGCAATACAACGCATGATTTGTACTGCTGGAATCCATGGGAGCCGCCATTGATCACGAACATCTGGCGGCACCTGAACAATTAAAGACTCCTCATTTGTGTTTAAGTTACTACGATGTGCAACTGAAACAACAAGAAATGACTAATTCAATTTACATATTGTTGTTGCTGAGATTGCTAATCTAGACAGATGGCTTCGGCCATTGTCGAATCTGTATTCTCTTGTTTTTTTTATTATTTTTTAGTTTTCTTATTTCTATTTTTTTGGATTAACATTATTGACTTGCAATTTTATATAAAATAAAATGAAATTTTGAATTTTAAATTGTGGATTCAATTTAGGATTAATATTTTTAGGAATAATTTTGGGATGTTTGAAGAACTACTGAATTCTAAAATGGTCTAAAACTAACTTGCTAATGAAAATTTCACTTGTGAATAAAGCCATTATTATTATCATATAATCAGGTAGGGCTGCATCATTATTTGTGATTCATTTTGATCCTGTGCACCTCATCACATCGATCCAGACCAGGTATGGCAAAAGCACCCGGCGGCAGTGTTACTCACTATATGCGCGTTGTTCATTTCTTACGAGACGAACGAACTAACACTCCTACCATAGCGATCTTCAGGTAGCGTAAAAAGATTTGACTGCCGGAGCAAGGCAATGCTGACAAGGGAAATAACACGATTGTTGTGGGGCTTCGCATCTTTCCTTAATAAAACGCAGCTTGAGGCTGCATCCGCTTTAACGAATTTTCAGGCAAAGAAGCGAAGAAAAGAATCCTATAGTGCATGTGCACCAAAGAAACAAATTTTTCTGCCGAGGCAAGATTCTTTCTTTCATGATGTTCAATTCATAAATATATTCTGTACTACATACTTGCTACTTGGGTTTCGCTTTAGCAATAACAACGAAGACACATTTAGATGTAAAAACCAGTAAGGGAATGTAAGGGTATCTTTTTAATGTACATACATACACGCCGGGGTTGATTTGCCTCTGTTACTCGCTGCCAGCGAAATGAATTAGTTGTGTTCAAATTCGAACTAAATGATTTGAAATCAAAAACCGTTTTTGGGCACACTTCTAGGAAAACTTGCCGTGTTCGTTGGCCCTTAGAGTGTTGTCATATTCGTCGAACGCCACACTTTCCGATTAAGCAGATGTTTAAAATATTATAAACATTTTAATCACTGAGAACATAAAAATGCCTTTTAAACTTACTGGAAATTTTGACAATGACCGATAGGGTAAAACGCTCAGCAAATATTTTGCTTGTTGTTTTATTGCCAGTAAAAGTTTTATAGAAAATAACATTTTATCCAGACTCCATACCCGACTTAATGTTTTATTTGCCTATAAATCTCTTAATGAACGATCTAATAGCTTTTATCCGAGCGCAAGCCTGTTATTATATTGGGATAAAACTTTATACTCGGTAAATCAAAATTACGGTTTTTAGAACCGTGGATTGGTCATACCTTGAAAACAATTTGATCGATCTTACTCTATTCTATTCTTTCTATACTGTATACTTTTACACGAAGAAAAATAAAATATTGTGTACAAGGCACTTTAGAAACCGATTCGATTTATCTATCCCAAGTTAAATACTTTATCTCTCGAGACTGCCATTATGTATCACTGAACCCAAATTAAAAGATCGTAAATATTGGTAATCCGTTTCTTTAAGTTGAAATTAAAATAAATCAACAGGAGATTTTGTTATTATTATGGAAAATAAATGAAAACATTCCGATTGTTTATTTATGTAACGGAGGCCTTGGCATTTATTCTAATTATAAACTGGTTCTAATTATAAACTGGCCTCGTAAAACATTTATCAACGAATTAAATAAAAATCTTAAATTCAAACAAAAGTCAAACGTCAATAAAAGAACTTTTTCTTTTAGGTAAATTCTTTTACGAAGTGTGAAACTAAAAATGATGGATGAATGAATTCTCTTAGACTCTGACGCTTTTAATGGTAGGTACCTTTCTGTGAAAGCGCACCTTATCTTGCCAGAGGTGAAAATCAAGATTTTGCCACATTCGTGTACCTATACCCGTAAAGGGCAATATAAGCAATAAAAGAAGCCCTTATTTAACAATAGAAAAACCAACATTTAAAAAGTTATCAGCTTTTAAAGATCAGAGTTGAGAAAATCGAGTTCATATTTTTCAAACATTTGAAACTTCCTGATGATGAAATCTCATTGATGAAGGTTTAAAACAGTGTAACCAAATACCCAGCAGCGTCGAAATTCATTAAATTTCTAAAATCGCTAAATTTGGCACTGAACGACAATTTTCTCTTTCCTGATAATTTTTGTCTAGCAAGATAAGGTTTCCACAGATAGCATCACATGTGACAAAATTTGTTAAATTGCTTAAAATCACCCTATGTGATGACAGCACTCATCCCGTGGGATTACCGGCTTATCTTCTCAAGAATGTTCTTTATTATTAACTTGATTTAGCTATAAGGGGTCGTTAACTTGTGTAACTTCAATAAATAGAATTCCAGCAAATAATTTCACAAATAAAAAGTCCGGGATTCCTCACAGCAGGGAATAAACCTACCATTTCCACCCACGTACCTGAGTGTACCTTTTTATTTATCTGAAGAATTCTAATACCCTAACTCGGTAGGAATTTCCAACTCAACTCATCTTAAAAATTGTTGTACCGACAAAGTCCGCACTTCTTGTTTTTTTTCTCATAAAAATAGTCAGCCCTAGACAGTTTGAAGATTAGTTGTCCACTTAGGTTAAAGATAATAGGATAAATTCGTAGGAATTGCATTAGTGTAACAATTGAAATCTAATCAGCGGGTAAGGAAATAAATCAATTCTAAAGATACAATGCCGCCAAACGCCGCAGATATTTCAGCAGCAATAACACTAAATTAAGCTCTTTATCAACATTGAGAGGGCGGAGAATATACTATAGTGGATTACAGAAGGTTTTATCATTTTTAGCCGAAATGGAACCCGTGGGAACCCGATTAGGTGGTTCAGCTACCAAGCTTGTAGTTGTAGGTACATGAAAAATATTTTTGAAGCAATCACACTTGAAATCGCTTGGCAACGGAACATACCTAAGTGAAGGTACTCAACCCTAAATTACCCTGTCACCCTTACCCAGCCAGGCAAATCCCAGATAGTAAAGCAATAAAAAGCGGTACAAAGTACTTACGTTCATAAATTGTTGCAAATGCATGATGTACTTGAAAAGTACGGCATGGTACTTGGACCCCTTAATATCTGACTGATTTATCTGTGAATCCATATACAAGGATATGAGACACAATGCCAGAGTTGGCGGAGCAACGGTTGTTGAACGTGCGTCACAAGCCAGAACCTCCAGTCGCATAATTAACTCTTCAAGTTTCACTTTATGCTCGAAGAAATCGGCCAATTGCTCTCCGACATTATCAGCCAGACGTCGAAATAATGCGTGGAAAATACGCAAGAACGTAATTGACGTAATCGGCGCCTCATCCAAGTGTGCCCCCAAACGATCGGAGACAACTCCAGCCATTCGCTTTAAATCGCGAGCAGTGCAACCAACCTGAAGAAACAAAATGTAGGTTAGATAAACACTGTTTGTTGAAGGATGGTATGAGGTACCCGTACCTGTGATATTGTTACAAGATCCTCAGCAGGAATCTTATCGAGACCCAATTGATTCATGGCGATGTGGAAGCAAGCCACGCTCATGCACGCAACATGCTTCGGTTTCACGGACATAGTGTCCAGAAACCTGTCGCTGAGGCTCAGAGCAGCAAGCAGTACCTCGGATGGAAGATCGTACCACATCTTGAGGCAGCGCAAGACGTATGCGGACCCATCGCGTTGGCCACAGGTAACCTCTTTCTGTACAATTAACAAAATCAGTTTAGACAAAGTTTTAGACAACAAAAATTTGCATCTTACCTCTGATTCCTTGGGCAAGAGTACAGTAGCCCAATATTTGCTGGAAAGGTGACTGTACTCTTCGAGCAGCTGCTCCAAACGTTCAGACGGTAAATCATTGTAGAGCAGGAAACGTCGAGATTGTTGTTGTGATGCTAGAACTGTTTGATTTTTATCGCTTCCATTACCGTTAACATTCAACACATATTTTTGTTGTGGTACACCTCCAGCAGCACCCGGTATCCCAAGCCGGCCCTCTGCAGGTATCTGATCCTGCATCTCTGCGTCGTCAATAGACATCATCATCGTCGTCGTTGAATGTGGCGATTGGTTTTCGTCCATCATAAAATCAACGAGATTGGCAGAGCAGCGTACAGGGACAGACATTGTGAGGGCTGGCCTAGTACCTATATTTGCAATTTTCATCAAAGAAAAATTTCCCTTTAGATAGACAACTCAAGTTTTATACGCCGAAAAAATTGTTTTTTTTTGTTTTTTGACCCGCGAAATTGAAAAATTTTTTGATTGCGTTTCGTTGGTTGCAATAGGTACCAATTTGTTACTTATTTGTTCACAACAAATTTTTGACTGTGAAACATAATAAGCAACCTTTGCGAGATTGCAAAGCAAATATGAAATTTATTCAATTTCAATTGCCTCGCTGTATTTGTTTGCCCAGCTGACCCCAATATTTTCAAAATGAGAAAATTGTAGCTTTGTATTGTAGTTATGTACACATGGGTCAAAGACCTTCGTACGATTAACACAAAGCCTTGAATGACACCTGTACGCTTTGAAAAGTACAAACTGGTTTTGTCATAAATTCACGAATTCATGAAAAACCTTAGTACTTCCTTATTTTAATTTAGTATATGGGTGTATACTGGAAAATTCTTATATGCTCTTGCCAAACACTTACAAGTTCTGGAATTTATGAAAATGGTTATTAGTTTATGAAAAAAGTGAAAAAAAAGCAATAGTTGGTTTCATGCAACATTGCATCTACCTAAAAATGAAAGGAAAGATTAAATGTTGACACTTTACTATAGGTTCCATAATTAACCTGAAAAGAAGTGGGTTATTTTTTTACGGAATAAAAGAACTTGCTTGCTAGAGAGCACGTAGAATTTATGATAACAACCATACGTTTATCTACAATGCGGATCTGTAGGTACGTAAACCTAAACCAGCATGTTTTGCATTTTTTTCTGTATTTTTCACGACAGGAAGTTTCATTAGCCTAATCCTAATGCCAATAACAATATTAAAATGTAATATTAATTTAACTAAAAGGAATGTTTAAAATGTTCGGTAAATTGCCATGATATGGGACCACAAGTCAATAATTGGTACTATGAATGGTTCCTCCTCCTTATAAAGTCCCTGAATGGCAATACTTAGTTATTCTTAGACAGCCTCCTCCTCCAGAATTTGTGTATGAAAGTATGCTAAAAAGGTGACATGAAAGGCGTATATGGTCATCAGAGGTCATTGCAAATCAGGGTGAGTCGGTTCCCAAGACACAAAAAAAAAAATTTGTAGCGACTCCGTAATCAGAAATGTCGCAACGTCGCAAAATAACAGCCACCACGAGAGCAATACGAGAATCATTACAATTTCTCTCTGGGGACTTTGTTGAAATGCATGGAACTCATGACTATTTAATAAATTTTGCTGAAATGAATTATTCATTGTGAATTTTAACAAGATCACAGTCGAGAATCATGGCATATATGCATTTTAGCCAAATAACAAGGGTCAACCTTAATGTAGTTTTTGCTGATTTTGTAACCAACGCTGAGATTTGAGATGAAAATGATTTGGCTAGAAACAATTATAATTGAACCTGATTTAACTATTATATTTTATGGAAGCAATAAAAAAAACACTAAACAATTTAAATGAATAAAGTAACGAAAACGATTTACTCCCACAAATGGGTGGCTACAAATTTCGTGAAAATGTCTCGAAGGTGAAGAGATTATTTTGGGGTAGATATCTGAATTTTATGATTTTTCCCTACATTCACATCCTTAACCATATGTTGTCCCAAATATAAAGCGTATCAGCCCATTCGGCAGTACTTTATAGATTTTGATTTCTAGAGTGATGCAGTGATCAATAAATACTTGTCATGTTTAGGTTTTGCGTCAAAAGGTTATTTAGAAATTTTTGCAAAGCTCAAACTTCCCCGCCTATAGTGTTTTTTGGTATTTTATATTACTAATAGTACTGAAAATACAATAGTCGTCATATCTTATTCCTACAGAGCTCGTCACACTACTTCTTCATTTAGAACTTATCTAAGAAACCTTCCTCCCTCTTCACCTCAATCACGAAAAAAAAACTGGAGCACCTTTAGACTCGAAGTAGTACAAAACTCTAAAGTACAGCCTCTGTAATGCTGCGTCTATTTATACGCGATTATATTTACAGTCAATAAGCGATATCACTCTTTGCGCATGTGCCAGTGGTTTAATCAATGAGGGCATTGACACACTACGTACGCTGTACTAACTCAGGCGCACGAATAAACAGAAAGCATTCAGTAAACAAGCCTTATAGCTGAAAACTCATTAAATTCAAATGTGTTTTGTGGCCCTTTACCACACTAAGAAACGCTTTTCTACCTCTTTCGACTTTCGCCCACTGCCGTCAATATTCGATTTTTTATGAAGCAATTGACTATTTACGGATGTTTCAAAAATGGTTGGTTTTAGGGAGTGGGTGCATTACATGCGTAGGTGGAGAGATAAAGGGACTATGTAAATTGAGTTGAGAAGTACAGGAAGTCATACATGGAAAGAAAAACTCGCTCAATTTTAGAACCGTGAAGGTTGTTATGAAATAATCCGGAATGTGTTACAAGTTCGGAGACGAGCGACCGACGGTTGATAGATTTTGATGTTGATCTCGATCGTGATGAAAACAACACACTCGTTACGCAACTATCTGAATTGGTCAATTAATGCTAAGTGAAAGGGGTAGTTGGTTTGCTTAAAAGTATTTTTTTCGGTCATTGGCCGATTGATAAGTTGTCTATAAAAAAGAAAAAAGAAAATATAAAAATTTGTTTCAAATTTTATTTTCTCTACTCAGATATTTGTCAGAGATCTGGTGATGTTCTATTTTGAATCTCGTTTTTTTCTTATTTTGTTTTGCTGATGAGAAAATGATCTTGTATAAATTTCACACCTGGTCAACACGACTTGAGCTTTTGCTCATGCTATAAATAGAAGCATAGTCCAATGTTAACATATGCTTGCTTCAAGAACATCCATATTTCTTTTTATGAAAGCGAGTCTTGCATATTTCAAATAACACTACGTAGCAAGTTCAAGGAGAAAATCAAGCAAATAGATCAATTTAAAAGGAAACCTCAGTAGATCTTGATCTTCACACTGGAAATAGATCTTTAAATCTGTTGTTTTATCTTAACTTTACTCTCCAAAATTATCAAAACAAATTTATTTATCGGAAGCAACTACATTTGCTCGGATTTTTAAAGATACATTTTACTCTCACACAACTAAATACATAGTTCATATCAAACCTCGAAGGTAACATTTTTTATCTAATGCATGATGCATTTCTGATACATGGAAATGACCTACGGGCTACGATAATGGCTTTCCCTAGAGTTTTTCTGAGTGCATGTTTATACCCATTACGCTCTTATCATGCTTCGGTTTTAAACGTAAACATTGCAAGGGCATGTTCTTGCCACTTATCTCCTGTTTATGTGTACTGTTTTTTAAAAAAATTGTCAGGCTTGTAATGACCCTCCTAAATTATTTTGACTGATAATAATAAAAAAGTGATAAAGGTGGTTATACCTACTAATGAAGAAAATATAACTGATAAGATTTTAAAAATACTAATCCTGTGACCTGACCTTTGCTTTTTAGTGTTCCATACCGGAAACAAAACCTTAAGGAGGTCATTACGGACGGTATCTGTCTATCCTAGAAATTTTACACGAAGACGACGACCTATGTATAGGGTATTTATAAATCATGAGCTGTAACATATTTTGGAAATGCCTAATTTTAGGTGGACAAAAAAATGTAAATGAAAATAATGAAAAAACAACGATGCGCGAATGAATGCCATTGTTTTAAATAAAATATAAAAAAATAAATTCAATAATATTTACGACGCAAAAATTAATCTTTTTGAAATCTTTATATCAGCTGACAGTATCTCACCGCCTTACTGAACGCAAATTTACCTTATCCCATGTATAATGAACTATTTGTCATTTCATAAGCAATCTCAAGTTTCGGCAGAAAAAAAAAACAAGAAACAAATAATAATTCGCCCCTCAACCGCTTTATCCACTTAAGCCTTTTAAATAATCATCTCTCCCAGTACAGATCAAGGTTATCATCATACGAGTACGTCATACGTACACATATCTTATCTCCACTGCAACTGACCTTCTACTAATAGCTAAGTGGATAAATTTGGAAATGTCTCTGAGCTGCACCCATTTAAACCTCCCCTCAGCGGAGATATATCTTTCAACTTCATTTTGCATTCATTGCACTGCATGCTCGTTGCATAGCAAGCGCACTCGTATGCTTAAATCCCCCTGTTCCTTCCTCAAATCAATTCAAGTGGCTTTATTTGTGCTGAAAAGACACATTTATTTGCAATTCGAGATGAGGGGTAGGTATTATCTATTTTGGAGCTGGTATCAGTGGAAGGTGAACGCACGATGATGTTTTATAAGGCTTAGAGACCTTGGATGTTTGGATGTTGTTTTTCGTTTGTTTTTTTTTCTTTACTTTTACTAATGACGAGATTTGGAATGACACATTAATTTTTGATGTTTGCTTAGCAAAGATAGATTTCGGGAAGTAGATAGTTCTTATCTTTCTTAATATAAAAAATGATTAACCGTTAGATTTCGCGTCGTCTAAAGTAGAGGGCGGTCATGTGAAGGTCGTGATTTTATGTTTCAATAAAACCTGTTCAAATAGTCACATAAAGTGAATCGGAATTCTTTTTTACTATAGCTGAAGTAATATGAATAAATTTATAAATAAAGAACATTTGTAAAGGCTCTGTTTTTGCGGCTATTTTGAACTTGTTCTACTTTTGTTAATAACTTCTACATATCTTATGACTAAGGCCTTATGGTATTTTTACTTATCGAACTTCGTCCGAGTTGTACGTTAACCCAACTTTAAGTTGGTGAAATAATTTCATTTAAGTCGAATGACTCAGAGTAGGCTCAAATAAGTGCACTTAAAAAGTACTCGAGGAAATATGAACACATTTAGTAGAATTTCCATTTATAGTCCAGTGGAATTAGTCACAAAAGGGTCAATATTACGAAGAAATCCGAGCAAACTGGCATTGTAGAGACCATTGAACTGTGAGTTTTTTTAGGGAGTTAAATTAAGGGTGAATTCTTGTTTTTTGCAAATTTCTCGTAATTTTTTTTTTTATTTTTCATCGAAAATATTTTTAAAAAATGGTACTTATAACATTTTACAATAAAAGATTCGTAAATTTTTCCCTCCTTAGAAATACCCATGGATTAAATTTACGGTATTTTTCAGGATATCGCCAGGCCATCGAAATACAGCTCTCAACAAAAATCCAGCTTGGTCGGATTATTTCCGCAACCAAAGTCTAATTGCCAATGCTGTATTTAGACACTTTTATTGTATAGATAAAAATATCATGTATGTATATTTTAAGGACAGTGATAAAACATTCAAGTTTAGAATTTCAGTTGAGCCAAATGTGGATTGACTTTTGTTTCTGTTTACAAAATAAAAAACAGAACGTTTCGTGTGTCGGATACACTGTATTAAGTTCGGTGCCCTAATTAGATAAAAGTTGCTTTAACAAAAAATATATTTACATGTGAACTGATAAGCCCATGTAAATAAATGCAAATAAAATCTGATACTCTGCGTTGAATGTGTTGAATATGCTTCTTACCGTTTAACCATACAGAGGCTGATCAAGAAGTCAGAACAGGATGGAAAAGAATTTATTTTTAATCCTTCGGTTTTATCTTCTACCTGCCATAACTTTCAGGGACTGGGACTACTGCAAAATGAATTTTCTACAATATATTATACAATTTGTTTTCACATTTTCAAATATACCATCTTGAGGCAGGTTGTAGTAATTTTCATCTAAATACAAAATATCTTTGGTATCGTGTTAATATAATACATATGTATGTACATATGTATATAATCGTTGGTGTGTCTGTTGGTTATCGCGTAACTTCTGAACGACTTGACCAACTTCATATTCACAACATATGTTAGTGAGATTGCGAGTATGGATAATAGTTAGGTGTGGTCCCGGTAGGTGGCACCGTAATCCTACTTCTATACCAATGGACCAATTGAGCCCAGATTCACACCATATACACATAAGTTTTTTTGTGAGAAAGTTTCAAAGTTAGGCGATGTTCTCAAAATTCAACCGCTAAGGGGGGTGTAAATATTTGTATGAGGAAAAATTGTTTTTTTGAACCGGTATACTTGAAACTTTGTATAAACTCTCGACATCAAACTCACGCCAAAAACTACTATCCCAGTGTTCTTCTTAAAAATGTCGAAAATGTTCATCTACCTTTACCAGTCACTTGCTAAAGTGAAAAAATAACAAAATTAAATTATCAATTTACTAATGTAGGTTAGGGCGAAACAATGTTTGACGAGTTCCGCTTGTATTTTTATAAAAATCAAAACACATGCATATGCACATATATGTATATTTTAGCAGTGTTTGTCTGTGATTTAAAAATATTCAGCTTTTAAATACTTTTTTGTTTGCATATTCCATTCCATCGAATTAATTTAACGTTACAAACACGGTGCTATATTAGATCTGTCTGTACGAACGGATTTAATTCGAAAATTACTGAAGCTATTACCACGAAATTCACACAGTTTATAAACAGTAAGCCTAGGACAAATTTATGTAAAATATTTTGTCGAATATAATTTCTGCTACTTGTTCTCTGTCTCTCTGTTTTTCCAGACTAATATCGGGCACAGATGAACTAACTTCGATAGGATTGATACTGTAAGGTCGAGTATTGTGTCTAGAATGATTTAAGCAACTTTTCTTTTATCGTCTGTCTATTTGTCTGGCTTAATCGTAGGAACGAATAAACTTATTTGGATAGGACCTGTACTGGATGGTAGAGTATTTTGTTGTTCATGATTTAAGTTACCTTTTATTGCGGAAATATATTGTTCCCGCGGAAAATACGAAAAAATCAAAATTTATATAAAAATTGCAACAATTTCATTCATTCTGCAACAGCTTAATTTAAAAGTATAGAAATATCCAGGAAAAACTGGGTCATGTCAGCTAGTGTTTCTAAATATAATAAAAAAAAACCTTCTAATTATTATACAACATTTTCAAAGTTGTAGCAGTTAAAAACTCCGTGGGGTTCTTGCGCTTGTAGGTTCTACAGAAACTCTGCGCTCGAAATATTAAATGTTAGCGGGGAAATACATAACAATTTCAATATATCCATCAATTTAAAATCAATAAAAAATTTTAAAATGGAGGAATATGCATTTTTAGTGTTCTATTTGCTTTACCAATATTACGCTGTTGCTACTTGATTTGTAATATCTCGACGTAATGTTTCTTTTTATAGTATCCACCGATGAAACATGGTGTTATGTTAGATAGCAAAAAATGGTTTTAAAATGTGTTCGTAATTACCTCGTGTATTTATATAATACATTTTTACGCAAAAAAATCTTCAATTACGTCAGAGTACTTTTTTTCCGATTTACAAGACACTTTTTTCAGATGATTTATGAAAAAGTGATTATTGTTTCTTTTCTAGACACCTGCACAATAAATTATGCTTGAACAACTGTTAAAGAAATCACTATGATGTAAAATAATGTCTGGTTGTGTAAGTATTAATATGAACTCATTTTACGCCCTCTATGCATTAAACAATATCTCATAGATGGACAGAAAAAAATAAAAGAAACGCCGAAAATGTTCGTCCATAGTCCATATCAACAATTTATCTTCCTCCTCTTTTTATACAAAAATGCGAACAGATACGTATAATGAGTGAAATATTTCATCACTGTAGAAAAGCCAACTGCTGAGTACACTTCCAACTACAAGTCTTTACGCGCGTGCAGCAATGAGGCGTTGGAGGTGAAATTTTTGGCTCATGAGTACTATCATTCATACTCATTATTCCTATTGGTCGTGTGACTACTGTTTTTGAAATTTAATTGCACCTGAGCACACATTTATTAACTGCGTTGCTTATCTATTTTGGCACCGATACGTCTACTTCATTCGATTTAGTTTTGCGTCTATCTTATCGCTACTTTATGCAAACAAAAAATAAAAAAAATGAGTTTTATTGTTTATGAAATATTAGTAGGGTTATTAGTCATTTCGGTATTTTGCTTTAACCCTTTGAAGCCGTGTTACTCACAGTATTTTTTTTCCTTTTCTTTTACGATAGGCCCACATAAATTAAAAGAGCTGACGAAAAACGATCGGGTATTACATGAAATGAAATGAATCATTCTGAGGGTGATATTGGCAATAACTTAAACACGTGTCGTGCTCTTCCAAGTCTAAACAAGCTCGAATAATGCGATCACTACGAAGACCGTTTGAAGAAAATAAATAAACAAAAGCTAACCAAATCAAAAGAAAGATAACAACCACTACCTCTAAACTAATGTAAGTCAAATATTGAAGTAGCCCCCTTTCTTGCGACTTCCTTAGAGCCGATCACGCTCAGGCATAGCATTTTTTGGATGTAATGCTGTTTCCTTATTACAAAAACGTGGTACCGCTTTAATTCGTAAAAAAGGTCTGACAATTGCAGAATAGCTTGGGAGTCATCGTTTTTTAGTGCAGAAGCACTATACCATTCAGTTGAAGGTAAATAGAGGCACCTGCATGGATCTCTGACTACCAGCAGTAGCACATCGGCAGAATCGTGATTGCAAACGTCGTAGTTTGCCTCTAAAGCGACACCGATGGGAGAGAATCTTACGCGATCGGGTGTGCTCTACTCTGCGCTGATAAATATAATACAAGCAAATATTCAATATCTTGAATTTCTTGCAGTGCAGTGGTGCGATTGTCGTTAAAAGATCGGGGAAGGTACTCGGGGGAACGCTCTAAAACCATAAACAAGTTGCGATAAGACGCAATTAATTTTTTTTCGATCGCAATAGCCGAAATTTCATGCAAAAACCATTCTGGCAACTCCAGTACACCCGAAATCAGAGTTGTGTTGTGCAAAAACCCAAATTTTATCATCAAATAGAAACAAAATAGCGAATCTATCCCGTCACCAGAATAATTAAAATTTTTTTATTTTTCTTTCTCGATCTGTTTGTTGATATTTTTGGCACATAGAATGTTTATCAAAAGATAATATGTAAATTGGCGGCAGGCTACATAACCATCTATAAATAAAATTTCACCAAGGAGAGGACATTTGGACATACCGAGAACGATCTGGACGTCCGTCGTTAACAGAAAAACAAAAGGGCCCCTGGCGCTGTTGCTAATTTTCGGTGAGTCTATAGTGGCGTTTACCCCGCACAGACTACGCCTCCTGAGGGATAAGAGATATGAGGAATGAGGTGCGGGTACTCGCGTGGAAACAACAGACAAAATCTAAAAGTGATTGAGACCACACAACCGACGTGGTTGCTATTGATTTATAGAAGGCCAATATTGAGAGAAGATAGGTAGTAGGTACCTTTGCAGCGATAGTACGGACGGCGCTCTATATGCAAATCAAGTGCACAATCGGAGATGGCTCCTCGAAAGCTCGAGTGGCCCCAATATGATAGGAAGGCCATACGCCATATTGTTTACTATGCGTTGTACATTTGGACTACAGCTAGAGACCTTTTGTGACACTCTCAACTAGTAAATGACGGACACAGAAAGTGGCCAAAAGGCTAGTCTTGCGTTTCGCCATCCGAAAGCAGTGGAAAATCTAAACAAATTTCAGATGTCGTCGTGCTTCGGCGCACGGACACAGAATATGAGAATTTCGCTAGTTTGGCGATTTGTAACGGACAATTTCATCCAGAGGCTCTCAGTGGAAGAATTTATGACTTTTTTCTTCAAAATCCCGAGTATGCTTTGGTGCCGTAAATAAGATAAACTTTGAAAACATTGCTAAATGCAAAAGGGGGAGGAAGTTGGTATATCACCAAGCGGAATAGTCTGACGCAATCTCAATATGAAATCATAAAAAGTAAACACACAGTCGCAGAGAAGCTTTGTTCAGATACGATGAAAACAAACAGAAATTACGAATACATGCAACGGAGCTTCATGCGTGCACACAATGAAGAAACCCGACTCCTCATAAGGTTTCGTGTTCCACTTTCCACAACATTTCGCACTTTGCTTTCTTTGTTTCCCCAAAAGTTATTCATTTGATATTGAGTAAGAATTTAATTAACCTCCCAACCGAGTAATGATCAATCGATTAAAACTGAAACTCTAATTATATAAAATCATCGTGACCCCCACTTACGTTTCCATCAGCCTTGGGAAGACGCGAATAAATTTGAACTATAAAAATTGGATAAAGCCCTACAACACTACGAACTTTGCATTTCTCAGCACACTATATACGGTAAGTCTAAAAAATCTTAACAGTTACAGTAAACAAAAACGACCGACAATTAGCAATCGAACATCCTATTCCTCCGAGTACCAAACAAAAACTATCGATAGAAGAAACAAGCGACCAAGCCAGTTCTCAACAGCTGGACGATGTTGTCGCTCAACACCAGCGCATACAAACGTACTTCCCCTCGAATGCCCGAAGTGCGTCGGGGCAACGAAGTACCGTTCGGTTTGAGTCCCGAAGGTCGAACGACATGTTATTACATGAATTTTCATGAAAAATCACTACTTACTCTCAATAATTCTTTTACGATTACTAATCGATTACTAACTACTCAAAGTGTTGTGAGAACGCATCTTAAGTATTTTTAACCGGCTTAAAGTTCACTTAGCCTAATTGGCTTGGAGACAAGATGGCGATTATGATGACCAATATTTTCAATTCCCGTTTTACGCCATAAAACCTGAAATTATTGAGGTTATTTCATAAAAATCACTCACCCGGATGCTTCTGTAAGAATTATCAGGCTCTCGTTTTACACAGTCTCGCAAAAATAAGTCAATTACAAAACACTTCACAAATCACGGTTTGTGCGAATGAGCTTCTTCTTCGGACTGTGATGTCAATGGAATTTCGTTCAATTCACTTTGACTGTTTTAACGAACCGCAATCGCATCCAACTTCATCTGTTTCATTATAACTGTTTCATTTCAAGTAATTTCTCATACCTGGGACAAAAGACGACAAGAATGCAAATGGCTGGTAGCAGGTCAGCTGGTTCGAAGGGGTTTGATTATTTATTAAAGGAATTGATGCAATGAGCAAGGTAAGTAAAATTGGAGCAATTTCGTCAAGAAAAGTGAGATCAATAATTATGAATTTAGATTTTTTGCATAGTGAAGAAGAGCGACAAACTAAATACGCTCTCGTTATCTTATCCTTTGAAATTATCATAAAACTGAAAATTCACAGATAGGTAGAAGTATTTTCTTGTGGTGTAGGTATGTTAGATGCAATTTATGATATCACCTTTACTATTACAGGAAATATTTACCAGAGAGATTTAAGCAACAGCAAAGACTGGAATTTTAATGGTAAAATACTTAAATGATGCCGTGAACCTAAGACTTATTTATTTTCTTTTCTTTTAGGCTTGTTTCAAACTCGAACTGGTTCTTAAACTGGGAAAACTTATGCTATTATCCCAAAGTAGAAATTTAAAAAAATAATTTACCTAAGGAAAGGAAACAGGCTTACACGTACTTACTTAATTTAAGAATTATTCATAGTTAAAATCCTACTAATGGTTTAATGATCAGTTAATGATGAATTAAATTTGTTCGTACCTAAGCATATTTGTGTTTATTTTCAAGTTAAGATTTATTGTAGTTCGTACGACTTTTTTTCTTTTTTTCGATTTTCTCTGTGAAATTTATTTTGGTTATAAGTACTCAATGTACTGTTCAGTACAAATGGTAGGAAATTAAGCAATTAAGGAATAAAACATTTTCTTTATATATTGCAAAATAATTAATTTTAAATTAAAACCTTAGTTACTGTAGTGTCTGTCAGAGTGGTAGCCCCAGCACTGCGTACTTCACTCAAGATGGCACTTCGTGATCTGTTTCCGTTTAAAGCCGGTCCCAGACAATGCGTGCATTTGTCCAATATTTGGCAATGCGCCTCATTTTACGAGGTATGTGGGAGCTACAAAGAGTAATAATTCTTATGCGTACTCTTTAGCCAAAGCTTGTAATGCGTCCTTTTCTTCGTCATTTGTGTCTGCGTTCTTGCGCCAAATATTTGCTGTGTTTCTCTTTTGGCGAGGTATGTGGGAGACAAACGCAGGAAATATTTGTTATGCGTGCGCTTCCCACTAAAAATGGGCAGCACGATTATTTGTGTAATAACCTCCGGTTTAGCGGGCAGAAGCAAGCGTAAAATAAGTTTTAGCTGAACAAATTGAAAATGGAATGGTGTAATGAATTCACCCTTGAGTTTATAGCTCTTTATGAACTTGAGCCTGTGATATGGGATCCAAAAAATCCGTTACATAAAAATATAAATTCCATGGCTGATGTTTTCGTTTCGACTTTTATTCAAAGATAGCATCCGTCATTTTCTCTTTCGTCTTTTTAGTTATTTTACTTGTAAGGACCCACACATCATAATAAGAGCAGCAGTGCTAGCTATTGCTTGATTTTTACCACCAAGCATAGAGTATATAGAGAACTCATCTCTTACAAAACTTTGTCCGCCGTGCTTATGAACATTTTGTCTTCGATTGGCTCCCACCGCGTTCATTTCACCAGAAATGAATCCAAGAATTCATCCGACTTCAGAGCTCGGCACCGAGACTACGCTGGCCCGTGATCTGCGGCCTGGCTGCTGTTGTGACTTATCTGTATGCGTTGGAATATTTACATCTGAGCAAGCAGGTGTTTGTGCCCATTGCGCTCGTTCTTAATTGATGAATGCAATTTTGGGTGTGCGGGGCATAAAGGGCAACAGAGAACGACGGGCATAGTCCTGAGGTAGTCACATTCAAATACAGATGAGTCACAACAGCTCCCAGGACGCAGATCACGGGCCAGCGTAGTCTCGGTGCCGAGCTCTGAAGTCGGGTGAAAAACCAACACAACCCGTCGATCTCTCTGACAGCACAAATTTACAATCAATACTCGTATACCTTTGAAATAAAACTCAGCGCACATTCAGCACCTAGAAATTCATCGCTCCTTGCGGAATCGCGTGAATTCATCAAGTGCACACTGATCCTCTCGGTGTATTTTAAAATCGGTGCACACTTAGTAATAATTCGTGATTGCGGAATCCGGCCCTGGGCCCTGTTCCATACAAATTTTAGTCTAATACGAAGAGACTTGTAGTTATTGGAACTAATAAAGTAAGGAGTAATGGTAACGTAAAAAAAAATTCATTCAAATCACTAATAACTATGAGCCCACTGAATTAATAGAGAGACATAATTATCAGTCCCGAAGATTTATAGTCATTTGTCCCCAAAACTACGAGTATATTCCTTAAACATTATTCCATAGAAAAAATTTAAAGCTTCTGTGGTACTTTTAGTTTCCACACAAAAGCAAGAGTGTCTACGTAGGTAAATAATATTATAGTTAAAAATATACTTTGCTTGGAGGCACGTATTCGGGAGGGCTAATTTTCGATGACTTTGTTGCATAAATCTGGCTAAATTTGCTGGACAGCGTTCGTCATGTTGACTTTGGGCACATAAAATGTTTGCGGTCTATTCGCATAGACCTGTGGTTTAAGATAGCCCCAAAGGAAGAAGTGTAAAGGCGTTCAATCGCACGATCTCGGTGGCCCGTCTCACATCGCTGGTGCAGAATGCGCATCGTGGCATGCGCTGTATGGCACATAGTGTATCATCCAGTTCAGGCCACAAAAAGTTGCTTATCATCGATCTGTATCATTTGCCGCTGACGTCGCTAAAGATAATATTTTTGGAGAGATTTGGGTCTAATTCCAAATACGTACACCAAGCAAAGGCGCGGCGGACATTTGAACGACGTTATATTCCATAATTAATGCGATAAAATATTCTTTCAAATAAAATAAAAATGGAGTGGATATTTCACACACAACTTATTTTCTTTACATTTAAAAATCGAACGTCCTTCTTGAAAGACCCCAATGTGACGTTTTGTTTTGTTACTTTACATTACGGTCACTCTGGTAAGGACTTAACACAGCGGAATAACCCCAATCTGTTTATTCAGGTGCCCAGTAACCCAAATAAATTTCTTGTAGGGCGAAGAAAAACTTTTCTTTAAACAATAAAAAAATGCAATTCAATTCAATTCAAGACATTTATTGAGACTTATTTTTGACAATTACAATACACGGTAGCGTACAAAGACCACTAGCTTAAACATACTAGTCGCCAGCTACAATACTGCCAGGCTTTAATCATCAAAAAAATACCAGCGAATGGCACAGTGTGAATTCTGATCTCATTACATATTCTAACTTAAAAAAAAATAACGCAATTCGAAATATCATAGACGGGAGAAACCTTTCCTCACATCACGGAGAAGAGGGGGAGACATTTTTTATCTTAATGTGTATCCTTCGATTCTTCCTATGACATACGGAAATTTGCATATCAATCATAGGAAATTATGATTTCGGGTTTTCCTTCTTCATCGTTAATTCCTTTGTAGTTATTTAAAGCTCTAGTTTCCATGCATGAATCAGATTTTATTCAACCAAAACCAGCTTGGAATCCCCTTTAAATGATGAAAACAAATGTCTGCCCTTGCTATGTATCTGGCGTTAATCATTTTATTACATCGAACTGAATTACACAGGATTTAATTAAGTGAATTAACAATCAAATTATTTCGACAGAGGATAACATAGATAAATGCATGTAACTAAATAATTAGATATACTAGTGTGCATTTAAAAAATGAATAAAATGTACTTGCATTCTCATTGCAACCTTTCTAAAATGAAAATTCTATATATGGCGTAAAAATGTAGTTTCTGGTGTTCAACTATATCATCTTATATATTATTTCTCAAAGGTGATCTTAAGCTTCAAAATGATATCTCAATGTTTTACAATTAAACATTCCGATACTGTGCGAAATATTCCTAGCTAGTTAGGTAGCTAATATAATTTGTTTTTCTATGTCATCTTGAATTTTTTATGCATGGTCTCAGCTTTAAATCTTAATACAAACGACAGTACACCTATTCCTTGTGATTTTCACCAACAAAATCACGGTGGGTTATGCTTTTCAATTTCTTTCATTGCCCCTTTATGCATAAAATCTTAGCAAAAGTTCAGTTTCAATATTTGCATAGAAAACTCGAACCCGATCTCAATTCAAATGCTCGGTATTCCTTTCTGTATAAGATTGTTTTGTTTTCATCCGAGATTAAATGAAAGCTACAGGAAGAACACAAACCAGAAAAATATCTTCAAACTGTAGTGTCACAATAATATAAATGTTATTCCATTCCATTTTTTCTAAACAGGGAGAGGGAAAAATGACGGTAGTCTTATAAACAATAAAAAAACTTCCGAGAGCATTACTGTGATTTATTTGGTTAAAATCGTTTGTAACCTGTTTCACGAAGAATAAATATGGTATAATCGTATAACATACAAATTTCACAATCTTAGAACAGTTTTTGCATATCCACGGGCACGATTTTCATTTCTAAATGCAAATTGTGATTTTGATATGAGAGGACTAAGTTCGATAGAGCCTCAATAATATTTTCAAGACATCATGAATTGAAGTTATCTTTTCACCCATTTCACGAATAATGCATTTTGTAAATGTATGTGATGTATCGCTGATTTTACAATACCTAACCATGCGAAACTCTAAACACACGAGTGAAAAGAAATTCAAAGAGAAAAAGACATAATTTCGCAACTACTATCAAAACTGTTTATTGGACTATAAACGGGCTTGAAAACTTTACGGTCAATTTTGAATCTTATGGCACTAATAACACAGATCAAAAGGATTTTCTATCCCGGCTAGTAATAGATGATTTTCGTGTAATGTTTTATCCAGATTACGACTGCGAAAGTGAAACTATTGTATTAGTTCATGTTTTCTTGTTGTATTTTAATATTTGCAAAAAAACAAATATTAAAAGACGTTATTCCCTGACGGTGCACGAAATATTTCCGCCCTCTCAAAAAAAAAACTGGGGAGGGGCAGTAAATTCAAAAGTTGTTTTTCGATTTTCTCGGCTCTTTTTGCAGCTACGACGGAAGTGATTACAACAGCGTAGAGGGCGCTTCGAGTACCTACATACTTATGATTTTTGTTGTAACTGTCACGGTTCATTGCGGGGGCGTATGAGTGCATATCAGTATTTTCGATGTTTGAAAACGCGATATATCAATAATGGTAATTCGTTGGAAAAAAATATGAGAACTATTTTTGTAGACAAACGCAAGATCTACAACTTTTGTATGAACTCTTTTTACAATAAAACTTACCGTTTACGAGAAATATTCGAAAAGCCGATGTCGTTGATTATTGACCTTAAATAAAATATTTTGCGCAAGTCGGATCGGTGAGAACTTTTAACATTTCATTTGCAATTATGTATTCAAGGTCTACACAACTTTTAAGCTCTGTGGGAATTTTGTGGTTTGGACTTTTTTGTGTCAATTTTGACTGGACTATTCAATGTTTAAAATTGGAAAACATATTTATAATTATAAATCCCAAAAATCTCTATGTTCCAACTTTCACGAAACTGATAAATATCGTCTCAGTATTGTAATCGCCCCATCACAAAGAACGGAAATAACAAAGAAAGTAAAAACCACAAACCCTCCTTAAAATCTTAAATCGACCATCCCAATCGACTTAAGCTCTTCTTGCCAAGCTGCACAATTTAAGACTGCAGTCTTGATAGCTTCCGAGCGTCGAAAGCAATGCCACAAATCACTGGAAGAAAAGTAGCAGAGCCTTGCAGTCGCTCGCTTGTACCTTAAAGGAAAATATGAGCATTTACAGCGCTGCCATTATCAGCAAAATCTTTTTAATCCACTCAATGCCGAATCAAGAAATCGTTTTAATCCACTCACCGACTTGAGGAAACCTCCTTACCGCCCTGTGGATCAATACGCGACGTAGCCGCACACGACTGCTGAGACATCTCAATGCTGCAAGTTGAGGGTAAAAGGCGATATCTCTTTGAGCCTTTGACGCACTGAATTCGATCCGACTTGCCCCTGTCGGAGAGAAATTTTGATAACATTCGCATTCAATGAGTCAATCAAACGTGTGATTGATATCCTGTAACGGTTCCCCGCGAACAGAGCGAACGTACAGACTCAGCCACCACCGCACCGCACCGGCTCAAAAATCGGTTAGGCGGTGGAGCGCTATCATCTGAAAAAACATGAATTGGATTTCAGTGGGGCTGCGGGAGCTCTCTGCGAAATAAATATTACCCTTTTTGGGAAATTCATAAGTAGGGTGTTCGCCTTTATTTAAGAATTATTCCACTATAGGCAAGTGGATCATCCTCGCTTACTGCAGCATCCCGAAACGTTCGCACTATCCCTGTAGCGGATAACAATGGGCGACAAATCCCTTCACAGGATGTAAGTCAGCGAAAATTCGGTATAAACATAGAAACTGCTCCACTGCCGGGAGCAATCCGTTCGTTTGTTGTTGCCGGGTGGAAAAGCTCCTTTGCAGAAATCATATCGATTGGGAAATTCATGGCTTTCTCCCGACAAGAAATTCAAATTCCATAAGGTGTCGCCGGTCCTCGAGGAAGTTGGGAAAGATAAAAGGGCGCGGAGAGGCGAAATTAATGCGGGCGCAGCTGTATGTAGTAGTTGGGATATCATCCATGCCTCCTATACGGCTGGTCCTCGGGGGCGGCTGAATTGCAGCCAGGAGACATATTTGCCCCATTTATCTCAATTCTTATCTCATTCCAATCAAATCAGGACTTGCGATACGGAAACCCATCGCTTTGAGTTCCTTTTATTTATCTATGAGCAGGGAGTCATCCTGGTCCCGGTCCAGGTGCAATGCATTTTGGATGGAGCTGCTGACATCCTGATGCGAGACTGTTGTTAACTTTCGACAGGGCATTTCGGCAATTGATCCCCATCACAAGTAGCACTGTATCCCAATTTTCACCTGCTCATTTTGTGCATCCTTCCGATTGGAGCTTCCTTCCTGTGCACTATCGAAAAAAAAATTCTATGAACACTTTTCGAATTTGCATTCTTCACCAAAGCAGGGTGCCCCGGAGTGGCCGGGGCACTGGGGCAACCTGCTATGCAGCCGTTTTCTGCCTTAGAAGACGACGTGCCCCGACAACGAAATTTACAAGTTATCACATCTGTTCGGGAGTGATATGCATTGTGATGCGTTCTGGTTCATCTTCCGGGAGACGACACACCGAGGGCGGAGAGGCGAGGTGAGGAAACGGATAAACAAATTGTCGACGTTTGTACGACATGCTGGCCGTGTGGGATACATGAAGGATTTGTGATTACAGTTCATCTTGGATCTCATTTCGTATTCATTGGCGGTAAATTGTCACTATTTTAGTGTTTCAGTCATTCGCCAGGACTTCTACGCTATTCGCCCTTTATGGACTCACTCACAGGTGCAAAATGTCTAGGGGTACTGCGGACTTTGTTTAAATGGTTTATCGATAGCGCCATTTCACAATAGCTGTACAGGTCCCTTCTATTTCAATTTGCCAAACTGGCGAACGCCTTTATTCGATTTCGCCCGATTGGTTCGTCTATTACTATTACGATTGAAAAAGGTGCGCTCTCTATGGAAATGCTTCAGCCAGACTCCGTCAATAAAATTTTCGATTAAAATTTCCATCGGAACAAAAGAGTTTTGCTTAGGCGCTGCATAACTTAAAAGGGTTGAAGTGGGATTAATAGCCTTTGGACACGGTCACAAATATTCTTCAAAATTGAAGACGAAAATAGCAATAAAACAAATTTTTATGGGCCGAAATACCAAGGAAGGGAGTAAAACTTCACTTTTAAGATCAATAAGATCTTCTCTATCCCCAGAAAAATTTTTGGATAGTTAAAAGTTTGTCCAGGCTAAGAAAACATATATGCCTTTGTAGAAACCATAAGGTTACGGTATGTCTAGAGGAGATCTTTTAAGCCACAGGGTCTCGCGGTCGCCAGTCAACAAATATTCAGTCAAAATATATTGCAATTAAAACAGGTAACAAAAACTGTTTAAATGACATGGGTTTGCAGCACAATTGATGATGTACTAAAAGCTAGAAAATAATTATGAGTCACCAATCTGAGGCTTTGATCAGACCAAAATAAAATGGAGGGGTGTCATTTAGTAGAATATTTTGTTTTGTTGAAGCTTGGAAATTATACTGTTATTATTATATTATGTGTTTTCCCAAAATTCTGAGAGCTCCACAGCAATACTTCCACATGTGCGACGGAAGCCCCTCTCGATGCAGGAGAAATCACAGTTGTTCAGCGCGTCCTGCTTTTCGTGTGCTGTGCTGGGCAATTCCGAGAAAGACAGAGAGAAAAGCTTACTCCTATGTGTGGCTAAACATTTTGACTTAGAAAGATTGTTGTCAATGGACCATATATGAATTATACATAGATCTTCATTTATGCAATGAATAAATTCAGGAAAAATTCTATCAACTCCAGTAGCATTAGACTTAATGGAATATTTTGTCGGTAGTACTTCCTCTTTATCAACGCACCCGAAGCTAAAGCCACCAAAATGTTCGCTATAAGTACCAGAGGAGTATGTTATTGGTTGGTTCATATGTGTTATTAGATCCCCAATGTCTGCTTAAGTCATTAGCATCCAAATTTATTTTGGGTCTTTCTTTGCCGTATATGTCTAAACCCTAAATATATTACCATAACTTCTTGCCTGGCTGCCTAATATCTAGCTTGCGCTCTATAAACTTACGCTTGGAAGTACGCAGCATACACGTAACCCGATTACGAACACCTTTGCATCTTGTTAAGATGCCAAGATCGAACCAGGGGACCCCACATGAAATCTGGACAGTTGCAGACAACGTAACATCCGCCTTCATCTGTTGTGACCTATGAAGAGACAGACAGCTACGAATCAGGTTAAGGGCTGAAGCCGAGAAACCAAAATTGTAATGTGACTTGTTTAGGTGGATGTCATGTTTAAGAGTCTAAATCGAACGCTTTCGAGAAGTCGAGGAGAACTAAATACGACAGGTCTTGTTTGTCCAAAGCATTTCTCAAGTCAGTAGAGACCGTGAACAGTGCTGTTTCACAAGAGTGATTACAGCGGGCTGCCATGCAGTTAAGTAGCGATGGCCATTTAGATGAGCTGGCAACTGAGATTTAACTAGTTTTTCCAGTAATGTACCCTTGAGAGGTAGCATAATATGCATAATATGCTGATGGGATGAAAATCGGATAAAGAAGAAGGAGAGGACTTCTTGGGGATAGGAATGACTAGAGCATGTTTCCACGACACAGGAAAGGAGGATGTAGTTAGTATAAAGTTAAATAAGTGTATTAAGGGGTTATACGCAGTTAGAATTGGCATTTTCGGAATGTACATATATTTAAGTATATTCTCTGAAAATTTGAAGCCAGTCCGATAAATATTTACGGAGATATACCTGAATTTGTAAGGCCACTATGTGTAATTTTAACTATGTATGTGTAAACTACTTCTGAAACTTTAAACGCGTTTTTCTCAAATCGGTATTTCCAAAGCCGGTGATCTCGATGTCTCAGAAATGGCTCAACTGATCGGTCTCAAAATTTTACACAATCTTCTTAGATATATTCCTCAGGTATTGAACGAAAGAATAAAATTTAAAAAAATTAGTACTATTTTTTTTAACAATTTAGAGCGAAAATTTCAGTAAAAAACGAAAATTTTTTTTCGAACAGACGCCATTTTGTCAAAAATCAAATCAATTAATCAATCACATCCTTCCTTCAATACCTGAGGAATATATCTAAGAAGATTGTGTAAAAATTTGAGACCGATCGGTTGAGCCATTTCTGAGAAATCGAGATCACCGCCATGCGCCTTTTTTTAAAAGGTCGTTCGGCACATCATCTACAGGAGCGGTACACATTAATATTTTTACATGATCGATGCGCTATTGCATTCCTAAAAGTAGGCTCTATTTTATTTACCATCATTTGTAATTGATAAATAAAAACTGTTTTCATAAAAAATTCATAAAAGGACGTGTTTTTTGAGGCTCGCAACTGCGTATAACCCCTTAAGATAGGGAGGATAGAGCGAAGTAGAGGCTTTATAAATTTAGGTGGAATCCCATCGAAGCCAACTGCTTGGAATTTTATGCTAGACATATGTAGCTTCGAGTATGTCACACTCATCAATATTGTTGAATCCAAACTTTCATAGTGGATGGCGGGTCCTACTCAACAGTTGGCAAGAGTGCTGTCTTTAAATGAAGTGAAGTGTTAATTTAGGACGTCAGGTTCAAACTTACATTGGTTAGATTGGTTTTGGTGCACACCGAGTTTTTTGAGATTACTCCACAATGCTTTCATAGGTAAGTCTTTCTTAAAAACTTGGCTGTAATTTGCATTTCGTTATAGCAACTTTTGTGATAAAAAGATTGCGAATATCTTAAGAAAATTTTGAGATTTCCTTCCACTAGTGCCATAACTCGGTCCACCTCAATTATTTCGTAATAGCTAGTATTCTAGCTCTGACCTCTCTTGACGTACGCCCAACGTCACTAACGTCCAAAAAGGAGGCATGTCCTAAAGAACTTACTTTGACCTCAATTGCCAAAAACAAGAAAAATCGAGAAATTAGGCACCCCACGGCCTTAAAGTTTTTGCTTTCGTTGCCAAATGATTTCAGAACTCCAATTACCTCGCATTAAAACGCGAGGGAAAAAATCGATTAACTCCTATTACGTGAGTTCTTTTCAAAAATATTAGCTGTGTGGTTAAACTGCATTTCACCTTAACATAGTGCAAAGAACCCCTCCCTCCCCCGCTCAGCAGAGAGGACTTCAAAGCTACCCAGTACCTGAATGTAATGTAATTCTGTCCTTAGTTGTATTGCATGCAGGACCACGTCACAGTGCTCATTGAAAAATATGAAATCCAGCACGGCTCCTCTTGACGACATGAAGATTGACTTCTTCAAATTAACCCTCAGCAGCGTCATCGCATCACAGTGGAGCCGTTGATGTCGGAGGATTATGGAACATCACCACATGCCTTATTCATTCGGTTTTGCAAAATGAATTTTCTTTGCGAAAGGCGGTGAGTACACAGACAACACGAGCCGCAAATTAGTTGCGGGAGGGGTGGACGGGGCGCATCTTAAGATGCATTTTGCTGGGTCACATTAACTCCTGTATGAAGGAGTGCGATGCTTATCCTTATCCTCCATCACCCTAGCCATTGCACAGCGGCTACGTCGAGTGAATTAAGTTGCACTGTGCCCCAGGATCAGCGGCTTTTCATTGCACTCGCTGAACTGAATTTGAAAGGACGCTCCCCGGGCCGGGACGAGAGATAAAGTAATTGTAGTCGGGGCACGAAGCGCCAGGACGGGTCGGGGCAGGGTGGGACGAGCCGCAAGCAGCGAGTAGCGTTCGCGGGAACAATACAAATTGGTCAAATCAATTTCCACCTCAGTGAAAAGGGTTCATCGCCAGATGGCATGCAAGTAGTGCTCCCTTTGAAATGCGCGACTTGCAATTTTAATTTTCACTCATTAGCACAGTTCTGCCACAACGGGTTGTGACCCGGTGACAGGCGAGGGCGGGAGCATGAAATCGCGACTGCTTTAATTAGGTACTTGCTTTTCAACCTTTGAAAGGCTTGTTAGCGCAATAAACTATGGCATCGTCTTAACTCGAATCCCATCCTATAAAGGGGTTAGGTATAAACCCTGACCTAAAAATATCGTAACGGTTGAGGTGTACAATCAGTAACCCTGCAACTTTCGGAATGTGGTAGGTGGCGCAATTGTTTCATGGAAATTTCATTCGGTTGAGTATCGCCACACTTCAGGCAGGGAGACAGATATAATACGTGACGATTTGCATTTTTCTTTTGAATAAGTTTTTTCCTCTGATGTGCTGCTGATGCTCCCGATGTTTCTGCATAAGAAGAATGTTTTCTGAGGTGCCCTGTTCCGCTTTTCTTGCTCTTGCAGAGGGTGAATTTCACAAATTGACGACCTAATTTTTTCCTTTTTTTTTATTTTAAAGCACAGAACTCAGAGAAATACTCAACCCTTTTTTGATGGAGTACGCTGACTGACTCGATATTTATTCTTCGGTTCACTGCCCTGATCTAATCCTTACAGGAAATAGAGCACCTACTCCTCTGCGGCAGAGAACGTGTCTAGTTGCAGTTCTGACGCGGTGCGAGGAATGGAAGGTTTTATCCATTATACAAATTTTCGCCAGAGCTCTAGGCATTAAATATTGATGGAATAAAATCTCCTAGCTACTAGGCATTTTACGTGTCTGTTCGGAAAAAGGAGTTCACCTTATTTTTATTTTCTTTTTCAATTTTCGCTTTGGAAATGAAATTGGTCAAATACGATTCCAGCAATGCGTTAAAAACTGTTTGAGAGTTATTGTTCTTTCACTTTCATTTGTTTTAGTATCAAAATTTTTATTTACTTACTAGATATAAAATAATTAATAAATTTACTTAATAGATGTTTGGTAACTCAAAACTTCACTTGAAATTGAAAGGTAACTCATTTCACATGGAGAATTGTACAACTCTGTCCATTTTCCTTCTTTGAAGTTCTTACTAGTTTTTTATTACTTTTGCTGAAAATTGTAAGTAACATCAAGTCGATTTAAGGAAGAGTTGCCATTTTTGCTTGTTTATGTGAGACTGTCATCGGGAGACTACGAAGAATCATCACACATCACATCACTGGCTTTTACCATAGACAAGTATGCAGGGGAGGATGTGTAGTGGATTGAAAGATGATGGCTTGATTTCACGGCGTTTATTCAGGATAAGTTTTCTAAATGCTAAAAAATTTGTATAACAAGAATGTTATTATATGATTGATAACGCGTAACAAGAACTATAATTCAGCCCAAAGTTATATCTGGCCAAAGTAAGCCTTCTGATATAAGCACGTTTTATTACTCGCACCATTAACCCTTATGTCAATACCCGGGTACGCGGGTACCCTTATGCGTATTCTTACTTACATATCTTTTGTATTTAACGACAAATTATCAAATCCTTTTAGATCCTCGTTATTTGAGTCTATTAACATCGATTCATATACGTTAAGATATGGAAATATGCATAAAAATAAAGAAACTAAGAGTTAAAGTCAAATACTCTCTCGATCTATATGTAAGAATTTAGTACGTCTACAAAATTACAAAGTAATAATAGTATATTGTGCAACAAGTGCGGTAAGTTTAGCTGCAGCGTAAGCAATCGGCTACGCACCGCCCGAGTTGCACATTCTATTTTTCCGCACTAGTGAGGCATGCGACCGTCGGAAGAGGGGGTTCGAGGAAAGGGCTCGAAAAGGGAAAGGCGGGTGTGGGGGGCACGCCTTTGCGTGCGGTAAGTTGCTTATTTCCCACTGCTTGCTTTCGACGGTCAAAAAAACACGCTGCAGAAAATAAAACACGCACCTCGGTACCCAAGGCAAGAGATACGGAGATCCCTGTGTGCCGCACAAGCAATTTTTTACGTCAGGAGTATGCATTTCTCACTTGCACTTGCAATGCAGCAATGAGGAGATGCAGAAATATTTCTCGCTTGCACTTGCAGTGGCGTAAAGGTTTCGTTACGACAAAATCTTTATTGCCAATGGTCCTTTTTATAAGTGTTTAGGATTGAATTTTTTGTCCTCAACAATTTCCAGGTAATCAGCAACATTCTTGAAATATGCACGCAGAACCTTCCTCATTACTTTGCTGCAATATTTCTTTATTTTCACTAAGCAAAATTCGTTACAAGCGATAGTCTTGTTGTAATTATTTCTTAAATTATTATTATTTCTGTTGTGGGGGGCTCTGCCCCCCACACCCCCCTTTCCCTTTTCCCGCCCTTTCCTCGACCCCCTCTTCCGACGATCGCATGCCTCACTAGTGCGGAAAAATAGAATGTGCAACTCGGGCGGTGCGTAGCTGATTGCTTACGCTGCAACAGCGTGCGCAATCGGCTACTTACCGCACTTGTTGCACAATATACTATTGTGCAACTAGGGTGGAAACTAGCCGATTGCCCACGATGGCAGGGTTAGACGCACGAGCGAAGCGAGTGCGTCTACTGCCATCAAGGGCAATCGGCTAGTTTTCACCCGAGTTGTACACTGTATTTTTCCTCACAAGTGCGGCGGTGGGTTCGATAAGGAGGTCGGGAAGCAGGAGTCCGCGTTAGCGGAACGGGGGGTGCGGGGGGCAGAGCCCCCTGCTAATAAAAAAAACAATTTTTGCTCTATTTATCTCTCAAAAATATATACGAAAGGTTTTTATGATATCTAAGGTACAGATGTTCAAGGCAATATACTATTACACTCATGCCCGGCTTAAATAATTTATTTAGGTACCTGAAAAGCATTAAAAGGATGTTTAACACGTGCGAGTATATAAAAAAAAAGGGATTTCTTGAAGAAATATTCTGAGTGCACGAGTCTTAACCGTCGAGTCGAGTGCTCCTCAGGTAGATTTCTAGAGCTCATCATTGCTATTGCAAGTGCAAGCGAGAAATGCATACTACTGTCCAGTGATCAGTGATGGGACATGTACTCACTCCTTCTCATTGCGTTAATCGAGCGACACAAATGCACTCAGGTATACGGCTCCCATGAAGGATTTCTTGAAGAATTGAATTGAAGAAGAAAGAAAATATTCTGAGTGCATTTCCATTTCAGGTACCCGTGCGTTATTCGAAGTCTCCCTTGCGTTCTTTAAAATTACCAATGGGTTATTCCCAACAGGTTTTACAGTGGGCAATCGGCGTGTTTCCACACGCAAACCCGTGCGGAATAGTAGTGGTTTCCGCGCACGTGTGAGGAAAATAAATAAACTTATCTGTAGGGATAAAAAATATTACTTAATATATAAATAAACGAATTTATTTAAATCTTAATTAATTTTATTATAAAACTTATTATAAATTATACATGAAATATTGTTATATTGAATTTATTCTTGAACACATGCGTCACATTTTGTAATTGCTTTGGAATGTTCAACGCAACCTGGTTTATTACATTCTTTACATGATTTTCACCTTATCTTCTTTTATACGTACTTCACGTGTATTTGCATCATCAAACCGAATATATCGTAGTATACTCCAAAATCTATTGATGCCCATAGCAGCTCGATATAATGGATAAGAAGTTGACTTCCACATATCTAATGAATGATCCGTATTCGAATTATTTGCACCTGACATTATGAAAACTCCAATAATGCGTAGAACTCTTGAAAAATTACATTTTCCACGACATTTGCTTTTTCGTAGGATTTTCCTCATTGTATAAATTACATAATACATACAGCCTTGTTGTTGGTGTGACGAACAATTACATCGACCATTTCAACAGTGAGAACTCTTTTGAATGTTTCACTAATTGATAAAGTCTCTGTGCTTCCGTGTGGTCCACATCTTTGTCGAAGAATATTTCGAGTCAGAGTTTGATGTTGAATTGGTGGTGTTTTAGATCAAACAGTGCTATCTTTGCCAGTAAATTTTGTCGTCAGTTGTGATGATTCGCCACTAGTTGGAAAGCTTTCAGTCGATTCATCGTCATCCTCGTCGCTTCAGCTTCATTCTCACGATTTTCCACTAAACACAGAAATATTATATAAATTATAAAAATATTATAATATAATTGCAATTATTTTTGAATATAGAGAAATTATAATAATGGGAAAAAATAATAGTACTTACCTGATTCTTCGCAGTTAGAGACTTCTGAACGCTCTCTGTTAGGCATGTAGTCCTCGTTATCACTATCTGAGATATAATCCTCGACAGCGGAATCTTCTCCCAATAATTCATTCAAATATCTACTCTTCTCTTCAATCGTCAATCTGTTAAGTTATTAATTTTATAATTATAAAATAAGCGTTTATAAACGTGTGGCATCAGGATTTAGCCACAGTTGGCCATCAAGCCTGCTACTGTGATTTCCCTACTCGGCAAAATTCAACAATCGTAGTAGTGAAAAATCACAGAAGCCTGGCGAAAAAACAATGTCCGAGAGTGCTTTGCTTTTGATTTAGTTTTTATGGAAACCTTTGAGTTGATTCTTGTTTTATTAATATGGAACGTCGAATATTCTTAAATTAAAACATAAATAGAAGCTAGTGTTTTATTTACCATTAAATATATACGCTAAATAGGTGACCCCGACAAAAAGTGAACGATTTAAATAATAAGTTACAAACCATTTTATTATGGCCGTAGCACAGAAAGCTGCCGAAGAGTCTGCAGCCGCTTTGAAGGCGGAGCTGGACCTGCTCAAAACGGAGTATGATGCCCTTCTCCAGCAGCATCAGCAGAGCCGAGAGCCTGTGCAGCACCAGCAATTACAGCAGCAGATTTGTGAAGAAGGTCCTGCGGTTTTTCGTGCAGCAATACGTCTTCCTCCATTTTGGCCGGACAAACCCGAAGTGTGGTTTGCACAGGTTGAGGCGCAGTTCACCATCAGCGGCATCACACAGGAGTCAACGAAGTATAATTACGTCGTGGCTCAACTAGATCTGCGTTGGACTAATGAGGTATTTGATATAATTGCTAACCCTCCGCCACAGACCGAGCGGTATTCTAAGCTCAAAGCAGAGCTAATCCGTCGTCTGTCGCTTTCGGAGGAACAAAGAGTGCGGCAACTGCTCAGTTCTGAGGAGTTGGGAGACAGAAAGCCCTCCCAATTTCTCCGGCACCTCCGTTCTCTAGCTGGCACCTCTCCGGTCAGTGAGAACATTCTGCGGACGCTTTGGCTACAACGTTTGCCGTCTAACGTGCAGCAGATCCTTAAAGTTAAGCTGAATCTGTCCTTAGATGACACTGCAGATATTGCGGACAGTATCATGCAGGCAAATCCACCGACGTCGTCGCTTGCTGTCAGTGCACCTTCAGTCCTACCGGTCTCGGTTCAAATTGTGGCGGCTCAGCCAGTTTCCAATAGCGACAAATTGGTGCAGAAGATTGAGGAGCTTATTCATATGGTTGCAGCGCTCCACCCCGGTCGACGAGATTCTACACCTAATCGAAGAGTTCGGGAACGCTCACGATCTCGAAGTAAAACAGATTATTCGCACCGCAGCGCATCCAGTGAGCGTATCTGCTGGTACCACCGTCGTTTTGGTAACAATGCTCGGAACTGCATTGCTCCATGTTTTTTTTAAGTCGGAAAACTTATCCGGCAGCCATTAACGGCGGCAACTGGCTGCCGATCTGGAGGGAGCCGCCTTCTCGTCAGAGATCAAAAATCCAAAAGGCAATTTCTTATCGATACCGGCTCTGATCTATCATGTTATCCCCGATGTCTTCTGAAGGACCGTCGTGCAGCCACGGACTTTGAGCTCAGTGCTGCCAACAAGACCACCATCAAAACTTACGATGAACTTCCCTTAAGCCTTAATCTAGGGCTTCGTCGTGACTTTACTTGGCGTTTTGTTGTCACTGATGTGGGCCTGCCTATCCTAGGATCCGACTTTATGGCACATTACAACTTGCTCCCGGATTGCCGCCACCGGCGCCTAGTTGATGGCGTAACTGGTTTTTCGGCGCCTGGACAGTCGTTCAGTATGGCACATGCCAGTGTCAGGGTACTTGCCATTCCTCAGTCTACCTTCACTGACATTCTCAGCAAGTTCCCTCAGCTTATTCGGCCAGCTGGAGTCTGCGAATTTCGTCACTCCACCACGCATTTTATTCGGACTACTCCGGGACCGCCGGTATCGTGTCGTGCACGACGACTCCCACCAGATCGGCTAAGCATAGCCAAGGAGGTGTTCGACGCCATGCTCCGAGAAGGTACAGCTCGCCGTTCGGAGAGTGCTTAGTCCTCGCCGCTCCATATGGTACCCAACAAGACGGACTGCTGGCGTCCATGCGGCGATTACCGCGCCTTGAATGCTCGTACGGTGCCAGATCGCTACCCCGTACGTCATATTCACGATTTCAACCACAGGGTTCATGGTTGTGCAGTTTTCTCGGTGATTGACCTTGTGAAGGCCTCAACCAAATTCCTGTCAACCCTGAGGACGTCCAGAAGATAGCAATTATTACACCATTTGGATTGTTTGAGTTCCCATTAATGGGTTTCGGCCTTCGCAATGCCGGACAGACCTTCCAGCGTTTCATCGACGAGGTTTTGCATGGTTTCGATTTCTGTTACGCCTACATAGACGACATTTTGGTTGTTTAAAAATCAGAAGAACAACACAAGGAGCATTTGCATCAATTGTTCCAGCGACTGTCCGATTACGGTTTAGTGGTAAACTCCTCCAAGAGTGTTTTTGGCCAGCCTAGCGTAACATTTCTTGGTTATGATCTGTCAGCCAATGGTGTACGCCCATTACCAGATCGCATCGCCGCTCTGCAGTCTTTTCCGTTGCCTAAAACTGCTAAGGCTCTTCGTCGATTTTTGGGCATGATAAATTTTTTCGCCGCTTTCTGCCTGCAGCTGTGGAACATCAAGCTCCTTTAGACGGCGCTGTCGCTGGTCTTCGAGGATCGCAGCCTATACACTGGACACCATCTCTCGAGTGCGCTTTCGTCGCCTGCAAGGAGGCTCTTTCTAGGGCCAATCTGCTTCATCATCCGGTTCCGGACGCTCCAATTGGTCTTTTTACTGATGCTTCTAGCCATTCCGTTGGTGCTTGTCTCCAGCAGTTTGTCGACGGTTCTTGGCAGCCCATCGCTTTCTTTTCGAAAAAGCTCTCGAAAGAACATTCAAAACGGCTATCGAATGCTCTCAGCAAGACAGCAGCAATCATGGATTTAGAAAATATCGAAGAAGATCAGACGGGGTGGTCAGCTTACTACCGTGAGTTACTCGCCATATACGAAGCAGTCCAGCATTTTCGTCATGTACTAGAGGCTCAGCATTGTACAATTTATACGGACCATAAACCTTTAATCTATGCTTTCAATCAACGACGAGAGAAGCTTCCACCAGTTCAGCTTCGGCAACTTTCGTACATTGCGCAGTTCACCACGGACATTCAACATGTAAGTGGTTCCGATAACGTAGTAGCCGACGCTCTGTCAAGGATAGCGGCCGTGTCGGTGGAACCTGTCGATCTTCGCGCCCTGGCCCAATCTCAAGAGAACGGCTCTGAGCTCCAGCGTTTATTAGATCGCGGTTCGGTACTCAAGCTTAAACGTGAACCAGTAATCGGATCAGACTTGCTTATATATTGTGGCACATCCACGGCACGCTCACGGCCTTTCGTGACAACTCCTTTCTGGCAACAGGTATTCAACTCAATGCACAACCTCTGTCATCCTGGAGTACGTGCGACCGCGCGCCTTGTTATGGAACGTTTTGTTTGGTCTAGCATCCAACGAGACTGTCGTGCATGGGCCCGCGCCTGTTTGTCGTGTCAGCGTGCTAAAGTGGCAAGGCACGGCCAAGCACCACTTAGTACTTTCGCACTGCCGACAGATCGTTTTGCACACATCCATATAGACATAGTTGGCCCTTTACCGGTTTCTGAAGGTTTCAAGTATTGTCTAACGGCCACGGACAGGTTCACACGCTGGCTTGAAGTTTATCCAACTTCAGATATTACCGCCGAAACAATAGCGAAAGCCCTAATCACCGCTTGGATCTCCCGTTTTGGTGTTCCGCATCGCATCACCACTGATCGTGGTCGGCAGTTTGAAGCCTCGCTTTTTCAGGAGCTTGGTAAACTCGTTGGTTTCAAGCAATCCATGACTACAGCATATCACCCCTGCGCAAACGGAATGATAGAACGGCCACATCGGCAACTGAAGGCCGCCCTTGTGTGTCATCCTGGACAGAGGCCCTGCCACTGGTGCTCCTTGGAATGCGGACGGCATGGAAGGATGATCTGCTTTCATCATCTGCAGAGCTTGTTTATGGTGAGCCACTTCGCCTACCAGGAGAGTTTTTTACCCCTTCCGCAAGTACCCTGTGCGAAGGATCGGATTTCGTTTTACGTCTACGACGAACAATGTCCATCCTGAGGCCTCAGCCTGCTTCACGTCATGCGAAACCAAGCATTTTTGTCTTCAAGGATCTCAAGGACGCTTCACAAGTCATGCTTCGCGACGACAGCGTGCGAGGGACCCTGCAACCACCTTACGTTGGACCCTACCCGGTCATCGGGCGTACAGAAAAGACAGTCACCGTTCGCCGGCGAGGTCGTGACGTTGTGGTCAGCGTGGATAGAGTTAAACCCATTAACTTAACCCTTACATTTTAAACGAGGACACTCCTGCTGACACAGATTTCCCCGACCCATCGCCTGCTTCAGTTCCATCCTCTATTCTACAGTACTCAAGATCACAATCCGCATCAGGTTTCCGCACCACAAGAGCTGGCCGTAAAGTCCGGTTCCCGGAACATTTTCAGGCTGGTCTATGAGTACGCAGAATTCTCCGCAAGGGGGTAATGTGGCGTCAGGATTTAGCCACAGTTGGCCATCAAGCCTGCTACTGTGATTTCTCTACTCGGCAACATTCAACAATCGTAGTAGTAGTGAAATATCACAGAAGCCTGGCGAAAAAACAATGTCCGAGAGTGCTTTGCTTTTGATTTAGTTTTTATGGAAACCTTTGAGTTGATTCTTGTTTTGTTAATATGGAACGTCGAACATTGTTAAATTAAAACATAAATAGAAGCTAGTGTTTTATTTACCACTAAATATATACGCTAAAAACGTATAAAGTATATCGAGTACATTCAACTGCTAGCATTTATATATAAATTGTAACGTGCCTTGAAAACTCAGCTGGTGATAAATTTTCCATTATTTATAACAATTTTGTCACTATAACAAACGAATTTTAAGCAAAAAAATACATACAGTGTTCACAAAATATTCAAACGCCCTTGGAGTGGGTCAAGTCTAGTTTGAAACTGACCATTAGAAGTGACATCAACAAAGAAGCTGCAACGAAATTTCAGCTTATCCTTCTACCTCCCATCTCTCCCAAGGTTAACATTTCTATAGAAACAGGGTTTCTCAGGTAGTCGACTACTCTCTGAGTAATATCTTCTAGTGAGATGAGTTATAATGTGAAAGTCTCTAGGTATCAAAATTCTGCGAGTATTATTGAATAAATAACTCGTGCGGGTACCCGGGCACCCCGGCTATTGAACAACGTTGTAACGACTGGGCATTGACATAACATATTCCCTTGGTTGCTAGAAATGTGAGAAAAACGGATTTCCTAGATTGCTGTGAACTACTCTAAAAGATACAATTTGATTCATGCAAATGTAAGACAATATTAATGACAACGCCGTCAACAGTATCTGTACCAACATTTCATCTAAAATACGGTTAGGCACTTCACCTTTGTTAACTCCAGTAGCTCACACTTGAAACAAAAAGATTTATTTTTTCGAAACTACCCGACCTACTACCTCGAAGACTTTATCGCGAAGAATGCTTGGACGACTGGATGTCTGGCTTTTAAAGAGTAAGATTCCAGTAGATGCCAGTACTGTCATCAAGTTACTTCACTAATTCTGATGTAGAAACGTGCCTGAAGGAAAATTGTGGTGGTTTTATTTATAAGAGATACCTTATGCTATCGTGTTATGTCTCCCGACCTTCTTACTGTGCTTAATATTTATGCTGGATGCTGGATGCTGTATGCTGGAACCATTTTAAGGACTAGAGATATTTTACCGAAAATTCCAATGCACAGAACTTGCTACTTGAGTATCGTGATATTTATTGGACGTGTAGCCATATTATATTGACGGATCGCGAAACGGATTACAGAATTTCTATATATCTTGAAATCTGGATCGCGATACGGATCACGATAAATATTGAGCGTATAGCGTCTGCCTGAGATAGACTAGAGCTCTTTACCTAGTTCCTGACGTCAGAATGACGTAACGTATGAAAGATTCCGATTGCTAAACTAGTTCAAAGATCCGCACAATTGAACTAGTGCAAACTGAGTTTGTGCACATTTTGCTGCTGTTAGCGCCCCGTTGCGGAAACATATGATACTAAATTTGTCAATGCTGAAATAAAACTTCTTTTCCAATTGTATTTTATAAAGCGGAGCATGGAAAATTAAGGATAATTATGATTAAATTATATAATTCGACTTTTCCAATAGCCAGGGATAAGTTAACGGCAATTTTAAAGATTTTTATAAGACGCCAGCAATGTGTTAAAATAGAAACTGAACTAGTTCTAAATAAATTGAATCTGTCACTGCGAGTTTAACCAGTTCTCAGATGTCAAATGTGACGTCATGAACTAGTTAAGATTTTAATTCTAGACAAAGATATTGCTAGTGAACCTTCTGCTCTTTCTGACCTTTTTGCGAAGCATTTCAAATATGCTTATTGTGATGACTGGCTAGACCCCTTACTTTTTTGTTTAATTTGCCTTTGCGTTCTAGTGTTTTTCCTCGCCAATGGAAATTATTTTACGTGATACCCATTTTTAAAAATGGAAAAGAGAACCAAATCGAAAATTACAGACCTATTGCTAAACTGTGACCAATTCCAAAACTGTTTGAGGCTATTGTGAAAGATTTATCTGACGTTTTACTGCAGTTCTCTTTTGTCGGTGCACCAACATGGCTTTGTGAAATATAGGTCAACTGTGACTAACCTTGTGGAAATTTCGAATTTCTGTCTAACAAATATTGAAAAGCTTAAACAGGTCAACTGCGTTTACACTGATTTTAGTAAAGCATTTGACAAGCTTTCCCATAAAGTGCTTATATTTAAACTGCTTCGACTTGGCTTTCCCAAAGATTTTGTTCTTTGGGTTCAATCCTATCTTAGTAACCGATCCTTCAAGGTTACATTTTCGTCTACCTATTCTGCCCCTTTTTCTGTCTTGTCCGGAGTTCCACAGGGTAGTCACCTTGGGCCATTACTGTTTGTCATATTTATTAATGATTTGTTTCCCTTAGTTCGTAATACTCACGTTTTGGCATATGCAGATGATTTGAAGATCGTTAAAACTATTGAATCTCTTCATGATGCTCAATACCTACAGGACGATCTACTAATATTCGCGGAGTGGTGCTCCAAGAATCATTTGAAACTAAATATTAGTAAATGTAATTTTATTTCTTTTTGCTGGAAATCCTCCATTGTGGAGAACTCCTACAAAATGTTTGACAGACCCTTGTCTCGAACTGAAAGTGTTGTTGATCTTGAACTGTTGATCGATTGTAAATTTGACTTTGGGCGCCATATTGATAATATAATTAATCGAGCCAGCTCAACGTTGGGGTTCGTTAAACGTTGGTCTGTTGACTTCACTGACCTCCACAGTTTAAAAGTTTTATTTTGTGCTTTTGTTCGCCCAATTTTGGAATATGCTTCCGTAGTGTGGAGGCCTCATTATAATACGATCATAAATCGAATCGAGGCGGTGCAAAAACGTTTCTTACGGGTCGTTCTTCGTCAATTACCGTGGAATGACCCCTCCAATCTTCCTCCATATGAGGACAGATTAAAACTGCTGGGTTTGTCTTCTCTTTTAAAACGTAGAGATGTTGCTGGTGTTATGTTCATGCAAGATATCGTAACTGGCGCCTAATCTTTTAAAACTTTTAATTGTTAATTCACGCCCCGAGTGACTAGAGGACAACATTTTCTTTATGCAGATAATCACAGAACAAATTACGGTTATTTTGAACCTTTGTCGGCTATGTCTAGAGATTATAATGCATGTTTCTCAATTATCGATTTTCATTGTGATAAAATTGCACTGAAAAAACGACTATACAACTTTTCTTAATATTATAATTCATTTTGTACTGCTTAGCATAATTGCTATCTATGTAATCTATGTATCTATCTTTGTAACGTCAGATGGTTTGCACCTGTTGATGAGTAAATAAATAAAAGACCTCCAGTCTGTCTAGGGCATTAGACTGTTTTATAACTTCGTACGAGTATAATCACTTCTTGCGTTCTCAGCTTTTTAACAGCTTGTATTTAGTTAGCGACCTCTTGTATTTATTAGTTGTATGATTAGTATTAGTTTTTGGTTAATAATGCGATGCGTTGTAAGTGCAGATTATGTAGTTATTTTTTGTTCTTTTCATGTGAAGTGATTATTGATAAGTACTTTAAGTACAGTCTTCTTATTGCGAGCCTGTGAAGTTTTTAGGCGAAGTTAAATAAATAAATAAATACAAAAAAGTTGTAAGGACCTCATTACGGAAAGTTTCATTGCACACGACACACCCTCAATATTTTGAATACGCCAATTTTCAACGGATTAAATAAATCCTCTAAATACCCTGAAGAACCCCATAGGGTATATTTATTGTAGCTACCAAGCCAATACCCAACTAAAACGCAGGACGAACAAAATTTGTGTCGTTTGAAAATTCCCTACATTCCTGCTGCTTATCGAACATCCCCGAAGGCAAAGAGTCCTTCTCAAATAACTGGCAATATGTGGGGAAAACGACTAAGGCAGCGCAAGTGAGCAGCAGTGGCATTAAATTTATTCCTCTGCCTCCATGCGCGTGTCTCATTAGCAACGTTAGTGCATACCGACATACCCTGCACGGTGAGTAATATGTAGCTACGTCGGCGTCGCCCCCAGCCCTGGCCAGGTATAAAATTTCGCAATTTCACTGCTTACTTCCTCCGCATTGATTCTAGTGCTAATGCGCAATTTTCTGTAATCAAAGTCGCGAACTCAATCCGGGCCGGGCGGAGAGCGGAGGGCGAAGGGTAGGGGCTTGGGGAGCTGGGGCGAGCAACCGGATCCCGAAGTCAACTTTATTTACCATAAGATGAGTGAAGCATTCCCTTTAATGAGGCGAGCGAACGTATAATGCAATTACCTGGAAATCAATCATTTTAACGTCATGGGAATCGTCAAAGCCCTTCTCCTTATCATCCTGGAACAGGACGTTATTATGGTTATAATCTCCATGGTAGTGGATGCGACGAATGTGCCATCAGGGATGGCTGACTGCCGACACGGGGGGAACCTCTTCTCGGAAGGATCGTTGGCGCCTCACTGCCTTATTTGCACCTTAAGAGGCTTATGTCCTCCAGACATATTTCATCTTCATAAGCTGCGTTCATCTCGCCAAAAATATTGAGAGAAATGCTCAAATGGCACTCAGGCAGCGTACGTCCTGGAAATTGATGCCTTTATTGGTCGACCGGCACAGCGGCATCAGGACCAGGACCCACGGTGAACAGTGGGCGGGGCGCCGGAATATTAATGAAATTCTGAGGTTCATGGGATTTTACGAATTCCTCATATTGCATGACACAGGACATAATGGAGGTCCACTACGTTAACTGAGCGACCCTTCAACCCCCGGAAAAGAGCACAGATTCCAGCAATGCTCCGTAGCCGTAAGTGAGTCAAGAAGGCGTACGAGTTATCGAGGCCCGGCAAATGTTATTTCCACAAGAAAGGAGGTAACGAAAGAAATGAGGGGACTTTATGCCCTCCGGGTGGCATGAGGAGGGCGGGGGCGGCGGTTCCATATTCGGCGGAATCCACATATGGCACCCATTGCCTTGACTTTGATTGATGACCCGGTCTTAGCCGCTATTTGCTCGGAGTTGGGCCAACACATTTTAGAGTGGATGAAGATTTGCTGGCGAATGGGGCGTACTATTTGCTCTGGCCGCGGAAAAATTTGTCACCCCTAATGAACTTGATGATGGGTTCTTAGACGCACTGTCAGGAAATATGTATATGAAATGAGAAATGATTTCCCCCAAACTAAACTAGCTGTTACGGACTATGGTAAGCTTCCGGATGAGTGCAAAAGGCGTACATCAGCTTTCCACGCATTTGTTGGTCCTAGCCAGGAAAGCACGCTTGTTTGTCATCACTCGCTGGAGCAGGTCTTTAGAATTATCAAAATAGGCAGAGATTTATGTCGCGCTAAGTGAATGGAGGAGGTATTTTCTCAGTCTCACTCCATTAATTATTTACACTGGGATGAAGCAGGTTCTTCCAAGAAAGCAATGCTTGCTCTCCGTTTCTTGATGTTTCGAAAGGTTCGGTGCTATCACCAGACGTTGTTGTTTACCGTGGGCCTTTAACTAACAAAATACTCATGTACCTAATTACTTTTCCAGTTTATCTATGAATATGATATGAGATTTGCTGGCACAGATATGGATCGAAATAACACATTATTTGAGGTTAATTAATTCCAGCGAATACTCAGACTAGCTCTACAGTACTCTGCTTTGATTCCATTCCTTGGCAACAGCTCTTCTGAATGCCTTCTATTTTTGTCTTTAGTCCTTTTTCGTCGTAAAAGGATTTGTTCAGTTATCCGTTTCAATTAACCCATGATAGTGCTGGATGACACTTTCTAATAAGATCTATTTCCGCCTTCGTACAACATGAAAGTTGTTGAATAACTGAACCGATAACAAAGACGCTTTTGACGGGCGAGGATTCGCAATTTTCTCTATGACCATAATCATTTCCAGGACCTTTAGATTAATGAAGAAAAGGAAATATGGACAGGCGCCGATCTTGCTCTCGTGACGAGATAAACATCGTTATGTGGAATGCCAAACTCTTTCGAATATTATTTCCATCCTTTTCTAACTTCGCCCTCTGGGAGGTTAAATTTATTTTATTTATTTTTTTCGCTTCAAGCTACAACGAAAATAACAAAGTAAAAGGATTAAAAATAAACAAAATTAACTTAAACTAAGACTAGATCTAAAATAAGGGGCAAATAAAACAAAGATGTGGTCGGTGGGGAGCAAACAGGAGGGGCAAAATAAGATGGTTGGACTGAATGGTAAAGGGAGTGTCTGAGGGTTACTTTATCAATGTGGAAATCGAAAGGATCAGTATTTTTAACTTTACATAGCATCGTCCTAAAAGGCTCAAAGTGCCCATTGTTGGTGCGGTGGGTGTCTAGGCGGAAGAGTGGAAAGGATCTTGCATTGCGGGGGTTGGTATTGAGAGAGATATTCTGCAGATATTCGGGGCAATTGATGGAGCCTATTAGGAATTGATGGACGAAGACAATGTTGGCGACATCACGACGCAGTGCTACGGGCTGGGTGTTAATCAATTTCAATCGTTCCTCATATGGAGAAAGATTAAAGTTATCAACCCAGGGAAGGCCGCGCAATGCGCAGCGAACATACGCTGAACAGATTCAAACCTATTAATGAGTGAGGGCTGAAAGAGCGACCAGACTTGACAGGTGTAATCAAGTAGGGTCCTGACAAAGCAGAAGTGGAGAGCTTTAGTGACATAACATAGGGGTTGGAGAATTCCTTAAGGCCCATAGAATCCGCCACGCATGGACGTGGACCTGAGCGTTCACACGCAGCTATTGAAATGCATGCATTCATATGGGACCGCTGCCACAGGATACCGACTACGGATGTTTTACGGAGATTAATTGAAAATTGAAAAATTTTCAATATTTTATCCGTAAGGTGAGAGACCTTTTATGCTACTGAGAGACTTTTGACAACTGCTAGTTGTCATTCGTTCTATCAGCTGTCGATTTGGCAAGTAAAGGTTTGTGTTTCTATAGGCCTGACTATAATAGCCTTATGACTCTCTATGATTTGCTGTCAGATTTCCTTATGATTGGTTATGATTCGGCCGAATCATAACGAATCTTTTTTTTTTTTTTTTTTTTTTTTTTTTTTTTTTTTTTTTTTAAGGGAGCGGGGAAATGTTTTGGGCACCATAAGTGGGCGAGGCCACCCGTGTGCCGGACTCTCCCGTGTGTCCAGGCCTACCGGCTAAAACCCCGCTCCCTGCCACCAGGAACTCCACCTTGGAACTGCCTTAAAAGACATTACTTCAGGGTGGAGTCCTATTTATTTGCCCCCATTGGGGGACCTCCTTCCTGCGGCTACGCCACTATCTCTGCTGCGCCCTATTGGCGTCAGCTTCTTTCTGGCGGAGGATCCCCTTCACAAAAAGGGTGATCCTTCGCCAGTTGTCCTCTGTCTGTAGCATGACCCCGATTATGTTTTCCGGAGTCATGCTGCCGACCACATCCTCTGTCTCCTCTCTCTCCGCCCTCCATCTTTCGCATTCGAAAAATGTGTGTAGGGCGGAGTCCGATGGAGAGTCGCAGTATACGCAGCACGGGCTCGCCGCCTTCCCTATACGATGAAGGAAGGCGCGAAAATGCCCGTGCCCCGTCAGCATTTGAGTGAGGTAGTAGTCTACCTCCCCATGCCGCCGGTTTAGCCAGATGTCCAGCTGGGGAATAACCCGGGCCGTCCACCGGCCCCGCGACTCCCCATCCCATCTTGCTTGCCAGGACACCATGGTTCTGGCCCTCACCACTCTGGCGGTCTCCTTCCCGAGAACCGCCTTCTCCCGGTGGACAGACTGTCGCTCCCTGGCTAGGAGGTTAATTGGAATGACCCCCGCGACCACTAGCACCGCTGGTTCCGAGACCGTCCGGTAGGAGCTTGCGATGCGGAGAGCCGCACGCCGTTGTACCGCCGCCATGCGGTGACGGTACTTCTCCCACTGCATCGCATCGGCCCAGATTAGTACAGTACAGCATTATGGCTTCGGCGGTGCGGAGCAAAAGGCGCCTTTTGCAGGGCCTGGGTCCCCCAATATTGGCCATGACCCTGCTCAGCGCCGCCGTCACCGCAGCCGCCTTGTCCACCCGGCTCTTTATCTCTTCCCAAAAGGTGAGCCTGCAATCGAGGCTTACCCCCAGGTATTTTACCGCAGGCTTAGTCTGGACCGTCATGTCTCCTACCTGCATTCCCATCAGGAGGGGAATGCGTTTTTTGGTCAGAAGGACGATCTCGGTTTTGGCCAACGCCAACTCCAGCCCATGGTCGTGCAGCCAGGGGCTAACTCGGCGCATCACCTGGTTGAGTTTCCCCTGAGCCTTCTCGACATCTCTGGCGGTAATAACCGCCGCGATATCGTCAGCGTACCCAACCAGGAAAGACCCTTCCGGCATCTCCATACGAAGAATCCCGTCATATGTATAATTCCATATGTCGGGTCCCAGTATGGAGCCCTGGGCCGCCCCTGCCGAGAGGACCCTTGTTTCCGGGCCATCCTCCGTTTCGTAGGTGAGGGTGCGATCCTTCAGGTAGTCCCCCATAATCTGTAAGAGATAACGGGGAACTCCGAAGTCGCGCTCTAGCGCGTTGAGCGCATCCCCCCACCTGGCCGAGTTAAAGGCGTTGCGCACATCCAGAGTGACCAGCAGGCACACCGGGCGGGAATAATGATTTCCACATTCGGTGGCCCGGGCCGCTTCAACCACCTCCTGGATAGCGTGTACCGTCGACCTCCCTTTCCGAAAGCCATATTGTCTCTCGGAAAGGTCCCCAGCGGCTACCACAGCCGCCTGGAGGCGAGGCTTCAGGAGCTTCTCCAGGAGTTTGCCAGCTGTGTCGAGCATACACAGCGGTCTGTACGACCCAGGGGCCCCCACTGGCCCCTTGCCCTTGCTGATGAGCACAAGCCTGGCTGCCTTCCAGCGGGAGGGGAAAACTCCCGCCTTCAGGCAGGCATTGTACATATTCAACAAGAGCTCTGGGTGGCTCGCCGTCAACGCCTTCAGCACCTCTGCTGGGAGCCCGTCGGGCCCCGCAGCCTTCCGAGTCTGGAGGCCTTTCGAGGCTCTCGCTAGCTCCTCTGTTGAGAAGGGGAGAGCCTCAAAAGCCTCGCCAACCACACGGTTTGGGGCGATCGGATGGGTGGGGAAAAGGGTGTCCACAATGGTACGGACCGTCCTCGCATCAAGGGGGGCGCTCGGAGAGAACGCCCCTAATTTGCGGAGGACAATCCTATACCCCAGCCCCCATGGGTCCTCGTTGAGGTCCTCACTCAGCCGCATCCAGCATCGGCGCTTACTCGCTCTAATGGCCCTACGAAGGTCCTTTCTCGCTGCCTTATGTTCGGCAGATCTACGGGCTGCGTCCGAATCGCGTCGATCGGCTCGCTGAGCCAACCGCCTGAGACGGAGACATTTCCGTCTCATTTCCGCGATCTCATCCGTCCACCAGTAAACAGGACGTCGCCCCTCTCTGCCCACCTTCTTCCTCGGCACAGCCTCTCGGCAAGCTCGGTGGATAAGGCTCATAGTCGAGTCCACCACCCGATCAGCTTGCTCGAGTGAAGGCGACTCCTCTGGGATTCCATCAATGGTTCGCCGGCCGCGTGTGAAATCATAACGAATCTTAAGCTCAACTACAATCGTCATAATGAATTATTTGACACTTGCAAAAAGTGACATCTCAGTGAGTGATAATAATAAAAGCTAGTTGTGCACAATGTCGGCTAATTTTAATGAAGAGCTCATAGAGCAAGTAAAGAGTTCACCTTGCTTGTATGACAAGCAGCACAAAAGATATTTTGATGCTAATTTAAAAAACAGTTGCTGGCAAGAAATCGCAACAAAATTAAGCCATACCCGTAAGTAGTTTGTAAATATATTAATTTAAAGCTTACTAAATCAAACTATATTAATAGCTGAAGAATGCAAAACACGATGGACGCATTTGCGCGAAACTTTTACGCGAAAATGCAAACCAAAGTCAACGGGAAGTGGTGCTGAAGAGGACTCGTGGCCTTACTTTGAAAGTATGAGCTTTTTAAAATCTTTTGTTAAGCCGAGAAGGTATGTGTAATTATAAACAATTAAACTTTAATTATTTCCATATTTCTTCCAGCACTAAAAGCAATGAAACGCAGAGTAGCAGCAGCTATTCTGGTGATGATATTTGCCTAAGTGAAGAAAGCGCATTCAATTGTAGCTCGGAGAGTGAGGAGCGCATATTGAAACCACCAGCGCCAAAAAGAAAGCGGACTATTCAATCAACTCTGGAGGTGATTCAACAGTCTGCTTTAGCCCTAGTTAAGGGAAAAGTGGAAAACAGCTCAGTGGAAACGAACGATACGGACGAACTCATAACGAAAACCGTATTGAGGTTATTAAAAGATATTCCTCCTCACAATAAGGACAAAGTTAGAGCAGAATTATTTCAATTCGTGTTTGCCGCTAGAGAGAAATATGTAAGCAATTATTATAATGTTCTTTATGTGAATTTTGCTAAATTTGCGTTTTCGTTACAGGGTGCAAAATAATTACCGAGAAGTATGTGATATCTATTAGTTTTTTAAGTTTGTTTTTAAATGTTTATATGGCATGTTATGGAATTGAAAATGATTTATTTTTTTATTAAAAGACAACTTTGGAAAACGTAGTGTTTTATTTATAAATTAAAATATTCGCACAATATAGTTCTGTTCTGTGTTGCTTCATTACCATTGTATCTATGTGCAGTCGCGGAAGGTTGTATGGAGTCAGCTGGTGTGATTTCGGATCTCCACTCACCCGAATGTTCTGCACCATCAGAATCCACCCTGTCGGTAAACTGCGGAGGGAAGTAAACGATGCTGCATAGCCTATCCAGCATAATGAAGTTATGCAGGGCTACACATGCTAGTACAATTTTTTCCGCATTTTCTGGCTCCATATTAATTGTGTTTAATAGGATTCTCCACCGAGCAGTCAAAATTCCAAAGGAATTTTCAATTGTTTGACGTGCTCGGCTAATCCTTTTATTAAACACGTCCTTTTGTGCCGGTAAATTTCTTCCTCCGTACGGTTTCATGATATGTACAGCCAGGCGAAAAGCAGCGTCAGCTACAAAATAAGGGGCGACAATATTTTTGTTGCTTATCTCCTTCGGTGGCGGCAATGGCAGTTCCTTATTTATAATTCTCTTCCCGAAATAGCTGTTCGCAAAGATCCCTAAAACAATGTACACATGTAATCTTTTAATTTAAAAAGCGCTAATTATTTTACCTCCATCACTGTTTCCTCCATATGACCCTACGTCGATATATGTAAATGTGTATCGAGCATCGCATGCCGCCGAAAGGACGATACTATAATACCTCTTGTAGTTGAAGTAAAGAGCACCGCTATTTTTAGGCCTCGTTATTGCGATGTGCTTCCCGTCTACACTTCCGACACAATGAGGAACATTCCATTGGCTCTGGTATTGCTCTGCTATTAGCTCAAAATCAGTAGCATTTGGTTCCGACACGTCAATTGGGTACAAAGTTTTCCATATTAAGTCGCAGGTCTCCAGCACTATTCGCCGAACAGTTTCTTTGCCCAATTTGTACGACCACGCCAGGTACTGGATACTGACTCCTTGAGCCAAGTGACTAGAAATTGAATTATTGAATTTCACATTATTTTGATACGGAATATCTCTTACGACAACGTGATTGCTAGGCGGCATTCAGGCGGTACTGCCTTTCTTATCGAATTCTTCTGCAAGTTTGTTTTCAACATATCCAGCAGCATATCAAACTTGTCTTTGTTCATCCTGCAATGTTTGAAAAACTCCTCCGGATCTTCATTCTTCATTCTTAAGAATGTCCTATTGAAAAACCCATTCACTTCGCGGTCTCTATTAATCCTACGGACACTGCAAGATCTTCTTTTTCTTTGCAAGCGTTGAACTTCTCCCACTAATTCAACCAACATAGTTAAATCACTTAATGTTTCCATTTCATTCACCATTATTTTAAATTTGCCTCCAATTATCAACCAATTTTTTCAGAAACGTCACTTTTGTCAAGATTCCTTATGATTTGTTCGCTCCGGACCGTACCTTTATGATTTGCCGAAAGATTTCGAAAAGATTTCGAAAGTTCACGTATGATTCGATAAGACTATTATAGTTGTCAGTGTGGCACTTCATATGATGGTACAAAATCATAAGCAGTCATATGATCTCATAAGACTATTATAGTCAGGCCTTATCTATCCTGTGAATTGTTTTGCTGATTTTGTAATTATTTGATTTGCTGTTTCTTCCTTTAGATTTCCTGGAGGTGGGTTTACCTGCTTAATTTACCTTCGAAGTATACAGCGTCAAGTGTAAACGGTCAGGCACGAAGGAACACAAGTGATTGAGGAAGAGATGTTTATTAAAATCCCCATGACGTTGAAGATAGTCCTTAAGAATCCCACTGTCGTTTTTCTGCACTTGATAAGTAGTTACACTTGGCGACACCAACAACTTCATGCACTCGGGGCACAAGCAGGTACGGCGCTTAAAGCGTGTGATCTTCTAATGCTTGTTTCTCAGTTGAACGTTGAATGCTTTCAAATTCGGAGTAAGAAGTCTTCTGCAACCTGCACTCCTTTAAGGACGGCTGAAAGAATCGGCCCGAACTAACTATGGAGTATAATACTCAGGCAGACCCCACAAAAGATGAACTCCGAAGAGCCAATGAGTACAGCATTCAATGCCTAAAAAAGTACTCGTACTTGTGAGTATGACCAAGCTCCACAAAGTCTATTTAATCCAAAGAAATCTGTTCCTACAGCCTCCTTCCAAGCAACATTTGCAGAGTATCAATCTTTGCAGTTCCTTCCGCTGTGACAGTTACCGCAAAAGTCGTAATAAGCAAAGTTGTTGTAATCAAAGCGGCCTCTACGCTGATGCCATTACTTTTGTCATAGCTTTAATAGAAGCTCAGCAAATTGGAAAACAATTTGGTCATACCCTATCAGGATTTTGAAATATCGCAGGGAAAGAGAAGAACGGGTGCATCTCGTCACACCAAGTGACAAGAGAGAAAACAAAAATGTAATTGTGAAATGAAGCAGAGGAAGAAACAAAATTTCTACGTAAGTTTACGTCTAGTGCAACTCTTACGGCACCTTTCCTACGGCTAGTGACGTTGCCGATAGTTAAGGGAGATTCGTCAAGTTTGCTTACATCAATTTAGGTTGGTCCTACATTTTCTGGATGGCATTCGTTATATTGGCTTTTAAGGCATCAAATGTTTGCGGTTTATTCGCATAGACCTGTAATTTTAGATAGCCCCAGTGTGGCCAGTTCACGTCTCCCTCAAATCGTTCGTGCAGAATGTCCATTGCGGCATGCTGTGTGGGACGTAGCGCCGTCCTGTTGGAACCACATGTCGTCGGTATCCATATCATCCAGTTTAGGCCACAAGAAGTTTCTTATCATCGATTTGTAGCGCTCGCCGTTTCTCGCGGGAACATTTCTCGAGCGGAGCACTGATTTTGATAATAAAATTTGAAGATTTGCACACATTATTGAACGTTATAACCTTCCATGGTGATTTGCCACACATTACTGAACAATTTACAACAAATTTGACAGATGTTGCTTTCACAACATGGCCACTATAACCTTAAAATATTTCGAACGTTCATATTGAAAGACCCTTTTCAGACTTAAACTGCACAAGCCATATTTTCGAGTTGCGGACCATTCTGCAAATAGGCCCAGGACACACCTATACTACAATCAAACTCTGAATAAGCAAGAAACATGCATAGGCATTGTCACCGCACACAAATTTAATATTTATCTTTTTCAAGACCATTTGAATTACAGCCCCTTTGAACTTTTTACAAAAAATCGAACAGGCTCATAATGAAACTTCAGTTAAGGGAACCCTGAGCCCACAGAAATTGGATGGAACTTGAATAAGCAGCAAGTAGGAAGAGTCACAAGACTCATGTTCTCTCAACTCTCATGTTAAGATAACTAGGTGCAGAGAGAACATAATCACATTTTCCTAGCAGTAGTCAGGCCACTGGCTGGTGGGCTAAAAATGCCTACAGTCCAGTCAAAATAGGTATTCAAGCCTGGCAATATTCCCACAGGGCTGAAAATTTGTACAGACCTTAAATACATCATTACAAATGAAATATCAAAAATCCTCATCAATCCGACTTGTGCTAAAAATGTTATTAAAGGTTTTATCAAGATTAACAAGTTCGATATTTCGCATATATTTCGTAAACGGTAAGAGTTATCGTAAAAATATTTCATAGTATTTTCGATGTTTGAAATCGCGATGTCTCAAAAATGGTGATTCGTAGGAATAAAGGTATATGAGTAATTTTTGTAGACAATTGCAAGATCTACAACTTTTCTATGATAACTTTTAACAATAACATTTACCATTTACCATTTACCGATCGATGTTGTCGATCTTTGAATAAAATTTTTAGCACAAGTCGGATCGGTGGGAGCTTTGAACATTTCATTTGTAATGATGTATTTAATGTCTGCATAAATTTTCAGCTCTGTGTGGATTTTGTCTAGGGTTGGACTTTTTTGTGTCTATTTCGACTGGACTATAGACCCTTGCAGTACGGTAAGTACAATTTGACTGTTGGCTTTTTAATTTTAGATATTACCCCTTACATTTATTTTAACGAAGAGAGCGTTTTATAAGCAGCCGACACTGTGATCATGCACTCTGCGTAGAAATCAATGATTTTCTTTGTAAGAACTATGAGATAAAATGATGTGAATTTATTATGGGGAAATATTTAACAAATTTTTTTTAAAGAAAATTACAAAACTTTGATGGGGCTTCCCACTAGCCCCTAACCTAGAGTCGCCACTGCACTGCAAAAAACAAACTTAACTTCTAGGGTTGAGCGATTTCTTACAGCTAATACATATTACCAGTGATAGAAATTCTAGAATTCTAGTTGACTATTAAAGTTTCTTTTCTAACCTCTCGAAGTTCGAAATATAAAAACCTTTAAACTTTTGTTTAAGTTTTTTAAGAAATGCATAAAACTCAATTATAATTTTTTTCCTCGAATTGCACGGAATGTGTTAAATTTAGAAAAATATTTTTATTTCCGTAAAGTTAGCAGCCAACACTTAAGTTAAAAATATTTCGACAAAACGAGTTTTTATGGGACTTATATATTCCGACGGAAACTTCCTTAATTTCAACGCAGGCAGCCAGTTTAACTCCTGGACATAAACCCTTTTTTATAGCGGTACTTTCAGTCGACTTTTATGAAAGAGTTTTTCGGATTATAAAAATATATAAAAATATTCACCGGCTGTGTATGTCCGATTCACTTTGTTAGCCTGGTAATATTTCATAAAACGTGTTTTACGCCCCTGCAAGGCCCCATTGCGGTGAATTGTCGTGAAGTTAAATACCCAGCACTGCGCTCTTCTTTAAATTTGCGATATTTTCAAGATAGCCTTGTTCTAACAAAAAGTGTTTACCTCAGTCCACTCTTCCTCCATTTGTCGAACAGAAAAGGCAAACATTTTCCCTAATTGAAGCCTTTGAAGGCGCAAGGCGACTCGGCGAACCACCCACGCCGGCCCTAATAGAATGATTAAACACGAGTTGCCGGCTATCCAAAATAAACACCGAAATGGTAAAATATTTCCAAAATTATAACTCGGGGGATATAGTTAGGCTTAAAGTGCTTGAACTCGCAGCAGCCAGCGGCGCGGCCGGCGCCTCGCTGCGGAAATACAAGCGCAGGACAAATAAATAGGCAATATCTTGCCTGCGGGGGGGGCTATAAATCAAGAGAAAAGTTTCGCTTTGAACTGTAAATTGTTCCCTTAAGCACTAAGCACAACTGTTGACCACATTCAGTACACTGGGCGATATTAGTCGGGGCGAAACTCGTGCAAAATTTTCCATCTAAAACAAACTTTGGCCCGGCTCAGTGGCAGCGAGGCCTGCTGAATGATCGGAACTTTGTTTTTGATTCCTCTCCACATCCTCTCCATTTCGGCGGTTGGTATTTTTTATTAAATTTTTAATCACTCAGATTAGCTAATATAATAAGATTTGCCAGAGACCATGCAAAGAAGGGTTTACGCCGGTCGCAAAACTTCGCAGAAAGTTGTGTAAAACTTTTCCACAAAACAACTTAAATTCAAAAATTGTTTTGGCTGCTTGCGCTCGAAGGGAGTAGGGCAAAGAAAATTTTGAAGGAGCCGCCTCTCTTATCGAGGCAGAAGATCAGTTGGTACTCTCGCTCTTGTCATCCCATGAACTATGTACAGAGCCTGTTCCATCTACTCGAAGGGCAAAATTGGGGGTGGTAGGATGCAGCCGCAGAGATGGTGAGAGGCGAAACAACAGCAGATGCTGAGAATTACAGCCAGAAACTTCAAGAACTGCGGAGGTCAAATTTCATCATTTGCATAAATCAAGCATATTAAGAAGGCCATAAAGGCATACACAAGACAGAACGGTTCGCCCAAGAAAAGGGTATTATTCTACTCCCTCCTCAGGTCCTTATCTCATAACGAACAAGTGCTTCCATGCCCCCCTGCAAGCATAAAAAAGGCACAATCTCCGACGCTATCTTGACATTTCTTGAAAAGAAGAACCGGATAATTTTGCAGCGAGAATAAGGTAAGGCGGACCCGTAGCCCCGGGGAGGCAGGGGATAGGGAAAAAAAACACACGGAGCAATCCTACTCTAAATTACAATTTTAAATCTTTTGTGAGGGGAGGGGTGGCAGCACCCTACTTGTAGTCCTGGTGATTCCCGGTGGCTCCTGGACAGCTCTTACGGGAAGCCAAGACGGCCAGAATCAAAAGCATTTCTAGGCAATTATGTTTAAAAATTAGCCCACGATTCATTGTGATAATTAAGGGAACTGTTGTGGGTGGACATGACGCAAACGGTGATTACAACTGCCTGTGAGTACACAAATTAATTTCATTTTTGCCATTTTGTGAAACTCCGCTTATGGGACAGTCAGAACTCAGGAGTGGTGGGAACAAAGTTTGGCCTTCTAAGGAGGGCTTTTGATAAATTTAGACCTATCCAGCTCAGTATCCAGGCGGGACACTCGGTGGTCACGGGCTTATGGCCTACACCTACATAGGGTGTTTGGATATATGGGGGATATTTCTGTAGCCGCCGATTTATCATGCTAAACGGTACAGAGAACGTGATACGACTTTTAGCCCGGAGGAGTTGTGCGTGCCTAGTTCTAGTTATTCAGAAACGAATGCTAGACATTTTTGATTTGACTGGAATTCACTGAAAAAGATTATTTTTGGATTCAAATATATTTACGGGATGTTGTCACATTAAGCAAATTCTTCGATAAATTTTGTGACCTCATCACCTTAAAATTGTTGGATAGTTTTATAGAAGTCATGAAGGGGTACTGTGACGGACTTAAAAGAGTGGGGAATTACTTCGAGGCTTTTGATCACTTTAAAAATGTTTATTATCAATCTAAGCGATTTAGTAAATTTTGTAGATTTTTTCGATCTTGACGGCTCTATCAATGCCGTTGATTTTGTTAATTTTGTCAATTGTGTTGATTTTTAAAGGGTCTTTCAATATAGCTGCTCGAAATTGTTTAGGTTATAGCGACCATGTTGTTAAAGCAACATCTGTCAAAGGATCTCGGTCAAAATGGGCGTAAAACCAACAGCATTGAAATATATTTTATATGAAAGATAATGATTAGTACTTCATTTTATATTATGACGGCAATTACCCAAACACCAGGAGAACAGATATATTCAGTGTTATTCAAAAGAACAAAAACAACCAAATCGAAGATGATACGACATCATGTCGTGTTAAATGAACAGTTTAACAGTATTTTGGATCAGACACCCTCTATTGCGAATCAAAGTAGTCGTCCACGGACAGTCCTTTAAGTGTATTTAACAAAACTTCGTACAGGTGAAAGTAATGAACGATGAGCATCATTGTTTAGTATGTCTCGCCGAACTCTAGAAAGAAAACTAAAAATAGCTAGAGAATGTTTAGAGAGAGATTATATCCCTTTACATTTAGGCTGCGACCATATCACAAGAAATAATATCTTGGAGAGGAATTTGTTGATACCAAAACACCTATTTGGTAACAGTGAAAATAGCATAGCAATAATTATTTGCGATGGCACTTACATTTTGATAGAAAAATTTCTAATTTTTTGTTCCAACGTTTGTCTTACAGTTTGCATAAATATAAGAACTTACTGAAACCCTTCATGATTGTCAGCACTGATGGCTATATTTTGGATGTTTTGGGTCCGTATGTTTCCATTACATCTGACGCAACAATCATGCATGCCAAAAGTTTCAGACCCATCAGTCTAACCTCTTTTATTCTGAAATGTCTGGAACGCCTGGTTGAAAAGTACATTAGGGGAGGGGTGTTGAGAAGATGTCCGCTCAATGTTCGTCAGCACGCTTACCAGAGTGGCAAATCCTGCGAATCAGCACTACACGATTTAGTTCGAAGAATCGAGGGTGCGATGGAGCAGGGTGCTTTTGCTCTGGGTGTGTTCGTCGATATTGAGGGGCCTTTGACAATGCCACGTTCTCCTCCCTGTGTACCGCAGCCAAAGCGCATGGGGTGGACAACGTACTAGTACGTTGGATACAATCCATGCTGACACAGAGACTACTAATCGCGGACGGTGCGGACGATACCAGGGCTGAGGTAGGCAGAGGATGCCCCCAGGGAGGCGTACTGTCGCCCCTACTATGGTGCTTTCTAGTAGACTCGCTGTTGGATGAGTTACAGACTCACAACGTACACGCGCAGGCCTATGCCGATGACGTGCGAGCACTAGTTTGTGGCTACTCACTAAAGATAATTTGCCATAAAGTGCAGAGGACTTTGGATAGTATCCAGAACTGGTGCGAGAGGCACGGGTTATCAGTGAACCCTAGTAAAACGACACTTATATTGTTTACTAGGAAAAGAAAACTGAATAACCTTAAACTTCCAATATTAAAGGGTGTCACAATCTAACTCTCCACTGAGGTTAAGTATCTGGAAGTAATCCTAGACAGCAAGCTCACGTGGAGATCACATGTCGAACAAAAATCCACCCGAGCATTAAATGCCTTTTGGCAATGCAGGCGGGAAGACATGGGGTCTGAGACCAGAGGTGGTCTACTGGCTATATACTGCTGTTATTCGACCCATTATAACTTATGCGTCTGTGGTCTGGTGGATCAGAAGAGGAAAAACATCTACCTGTACCTACGAAATCCTATCCCAAGTAAAACGATGATGATGAAAATTTGAATTTTGACAAACAAACAAAAATTTTTTTTGCCAATAAAAACAGATTTTTTAAAAATTTTCTATTTTCCTCCCTCCATATCTCTTTAAGGATTGAACTTAGCGAAAAACAGTATGAGACCATTTTTGTAGAGAATTTTATGTAGATAAATATTAATATATATATATAATTAAATATTATAGGGACATTTTTTCGCTAGAGCTAGTACTTTTCGAGTTATTAACGAAAAACTGAAGGAAGGCACCTGTAGATACCGTTCCACCCTTTACATCCACTCCCACCCATCTTTTAGGATGTTGTTAAGGACACCTTCTCCTACAACTGTGCCAAAATTGGCTTCTACGTGAATTATTTCCACTGCCTGAACTATATAGAAACTTCGTAAAAATAGTAACCATATCGTCAATACAGGCATAAATGCTCTCCGATGTAGACTCCATCTATTTTATCAATGTTGTGGATGATTTCGATTTTGCAGACTCGGTCGATTTTGTTGTTAAGTAATTTGCAGGAGAACGATACTCTTGTAAAGGAGAGGGCTCCTTTAAGAGCTAATCTTCGTGGAATATTTGAATTAAAAGAGTTGTTTATTCTCGTAGCTACTGCATGGAACCCTAAAAACTGGTTTCACATTATAAAACGCTTCGCATCGTAACTTAGGCACCTTAAAAATTTCATGCCCGCCATTACTTTCACTCATAATTATCCTCAGCAAAGTGCTTCTCACATCTCCAGCATCTGAGCACGTCCCGTGGAACACTTTCGAGAGCAGCAGGAAAAAATACAATTGCGTTACCATCAAATTTATGGAAAATGTTTATTAAAAAAATTCTCACTTTGTGCCTGCTCTCCCCGTTAATTAACCTTATCAGCCATCCGCCTCTCTGCCAGAACCATTCAGCACAAGCGCCGGGGAGTATCACACCGCACCCTCAAGCCGCTGATCATCCAGTTCCGCAAAGTGCAATATTTTCCCTGCAACTTCTCAAGGATATTCACGTCGCCCATTTTTGCCAGAGCAAAATCTTGTATCTTAGCTTCTGCTCACTAACTTTGCTATTTACAAATTTCCTCAACAAAAGTTGTGTCTGGAGTGTATAAGTAACACAAGTTCAAACAAAATTTTATTTGCCACACCATTCTGCAGCGGAAGGGAGCTGAATCTGCTTTCACCCGGGCGAAGAAAGCCCCGCCCGGCCCGGACCCGTATTTACTTAAGGAAAATGTACTTAACCTATTTAGAAGTTTCTCATTCGGGAATATGTTGTGCGTTTAGTACGTTTTCGTTATTATTTCATCAATTCTGTTCAAGCAATTTGCCTTGGCTGATACCGACAAACAATCGCAAGGATACGAAAATATTTACACCGGGCGGCGCGGCGCAGCGGTGTATGGCGGAGTTTGGGTGGCGTGACGGGTGACGGGTGACGGGGGGTCTATATGGGTTAAATGGGGAAATTGGATCAAGGCATCGGTTTTAAGCGGAACGGAAAAACAAAAACAATGCCGGAACAGACTTTCAGTTTTTTTTTTGCTTTTAGTTCCCCGAGCTGCCACTACCTGGCCTGACTAGAACTACCACTTTCCCTCCGCTGTCCCCCGCTATTCGTTATCCGCTCTCACTCGGCTCGGAGCAAAGAAGCTAAATCAGCAAGTTTTGCAAATTTATGGCATACCCCGGAGCCCAGCCGCAGAAATACGCTGTAAGTACATTATCGTTTACTACATTATGGATGGCACGGTTTCGTGTGTTTGTACGCCCGTCGCCGTCGCCGCGATGCCCCGCACCCGCCGCTCCATCCCCCGGCCTTAAGCGAAACTGGCTTTCCTCAGGACCTCTTCTTGCTGCTCGCAAGGTGTGTGCTTATCCGTGATGTTGGATTTTCGGTTTACCCCACACATAATTGCAAATGCATACAAATTGAAAATTTCGCTAGACCACAGGTGTGCTTTTACTGCTGTTTCACGGCGGAGATAAAAAAAACTGAAAAAAGGGACGGGAACGAGGAGCATCCTAATACCCAAACTTCTTGCTATCCTGAAGTGCCAAAGGTTTTATGCACGGCGTTATTTCAGTAAAAATATAATTTTTAGAGGTGGGCTCCAGTCGCTCCCGTTGGCCACGCGTCACAGCTGTACCAGCCCCCCCTTTGCCGGGGATATCAGCTTAGATGCTCTACATAATGTATGCGATGCCGCTGCTGGTCGGGCAAAACGGTAGAAAGTTTATTCAAAAATTCATGAAGATAATAGTCGCTAATTTGACACCGATTTGTCACCAAAATATCTGGGGAGTGGCCCTACGACCAGGCACCGAAGTCGGTCTGAAATAGACGTCAGGAGATCGAGGGCACAAGTTACCAGTTTATGCCCAAAAGACTTCCTGGACATTTCTAGATATTGCCAGAAAAATGGGGGTTGCTACTCGACCAGTCGACTTAGTCAACCGTCAAGTGTGATACTGAGGAGGGTGCTGGAGCGTTTGATTCAATCAAATCTGATGCGGATCCGGATGGGACGCCACCCAAGTTTTTATGCTAAATTCTTCTCCTTCTTATCATCTGAGATGTTTTCAGCCTTAATGGTTGCCCCAGTTTCCTCTGTGCCCGGGATGGCCTTTTGTGTTATGAGTAGCTAGCCCGGACACCTTAAGAAGTTATAGGATTAGAAGCCCGTAGCTCCATTGTGTTATTAATCAAAAGCTGTCGGGAACGTAGGGCATTGTCAAATTCAATTAATAGTTTCATGCTTGGCAAGCAATCGGACTGCTATGCTTCCTACATCTGGAGCATTTGTCTTCCTCGAATGTCTTTAGTACAATTGAGAAATTTTGGGAAAATTTTATATTTATTGAGTGTGCGCCTGTTCAAATTTGCAGTGTTAGACAAGCACTGCATCATTGAGTTTTCTGCAGCCTAAAGTGGCAATTATGGAAGGTAGATAGAATTTTTTAAATAAAATAAAATAAAATTTACTATGGCGAAAATTATGATCTCAATGAGTCATGTCCAGGTAGAAAAGTCGGAAACATGGATTTTTGGGTTTATGCATATTCTGAAAGTACGCCGTTGTAAAAATGTTCTCTGAAAAAGTCATTTTAATCGGACGAAAATTGACAAAGTTATGCAAGTTTGAACGTAAGGACCGCCATGGGAGCAGTATGCGCGCCGCAAATTTTAAACGAGATTTTCTCGAAACGAATATTTCGAAAACGTCTCGAGCGTGTGCACGATTTATTCATACATTCATTTCATTTATTGTTTCTAATATTCGTTTTCATACATCGTAAGCTAAGGGACAAATTTTCAAGGGTTCAGGATTTATACCCCTACAGGTATTAATCTGCAATACATAATATTATGAAAACCCATATTTGTAGATTTTGCTTAAAAATAAGTGTGCTAACTAAAGTCTAGTCCATTTGGTGAAATACTATAATAACTACTCGTATATGAAAAATAAGAAAAAGAAAAGCCAATTGCAAATAAGATATTAAAGAAAAATAATAGATAAATAAAAGGAATGAGGAATCAAGAAAGCGACTTAAGGTTTTTCTTAACGCCTAATCATCTGAACGCCCATTGCGCAGATCTAGGCGGACTATTCCTGAGACGAGCCGTTTGGACAAAGTAAGAGTCTTCCATTAAGACTAATAAATAGAGGCATTATTAAATCTTTGGGTCTATTAGATTGTAGGAGTCGTATCAGATCGAATAGGCAGTCCGGTTGCTGATATATGTATGTATTTCTATAAAAGTGAATCTTTGTCTGTTTGTTAGTCTTTTATGCTATCCCAAACCATTCATCCGATTGCTATTAAACTTTGATGACATATTCGCTTGCCGGCAAAGGTTTCTAAGAAAAAAAATGGAATGGAAAGAATGGAAAAATTGGAATTAAAAATGGCGGAGCCAATATGGCGGTAACTTATCCAACTTCAAGGAATCTTTAAGAAAAATGATACCCGGAGGTTTATGGGGTCGCTGATCTCAAATCTGCATTCAAAATGATAGAATTCATGATGGTAGATGCAATATGGCGACCTAAAGTTAAATTTTAAGGGATTGTCCTGAAAATCCGCGCTATGAGGTTATCGGGGTCGATGATTTCGAATATGCCATCAAAATTTCCACATTCAATGTGGCGGATCCACTATGGCTACTGAAGAAGTCAAGTTTCACGGGATTACCATAAAAATCCGCACTAGAGGGTTTTGGGGGTTTGCCATCAACATTTCCTAATATGATCTCACCCCCACCCCGCTGGGCCATAAAGGATAATGGGTGCAGTAGGGAGTGGATGTGAAATAAAGAAATTTTAATTTAATAATTCTGTTGAAAAATATTTAAACACAAAACAGAAATAGAAAAACATTTGCAGAAAGTGAAAAAAAAATATTTACCCGTGAAAATGAAGCATGCATTTTTCGAGATTGAGGAGAAAAATTGTAATATCTCAGTAATTAATAGAGGTAATAAATTGTTGGTGTGTGGAAGTGCCTTGGAGAGTGGTGTAATTACGTACCTATATATATCAGTATTAAATGAGGAAAGTTTTTAGAAAGATGGGATAAAATGCAAAAGAGTAGTAGTAAAAGTGTAGGAGTTTACTGTTTATTTCTCGGAAAAGTGGGTAAGTATGTGAAAATAATTTTAAAAAATTGAAAAAATACGAGGCAATGGGTGTATTAAATTTAGAATGAAAATATTAACAAATGTAGAATGTTGAAAATGGAAAATTGTTGAAAGTGGCAAATACCTACATGGTTTAACCCTGCCGTTTCGATGAAATGAAAAAATTATTTAAAGTAAGAAATTATTAGGAACAGGTGAATGCTGGATTTAACGAGGGCACCCCCACACCATTGAGACATACAGAAGAGGGGGTGCGGTAAGGAAGTCGTGTAAAACCTCTAAAAAAATCAAAAGTTTCTAAATTGGTATGTCGTCTATGATGGTTACCAGAAGTACGAAAAAGTAATGCAATAAAAATGTCATATTCTTAGAAATATCCTCTTACTGGAGCAATTATTACCTGAATGGCCTTTTCGGGGAAGTAAAAGTTTAGAGTTTTCATTGGCTTGCTAATTATTTTATGATTACTGTGCAGTAGTATCATTTGTGAATTCGAACAGTGAACGCGATAGTGATTTTTTTTAGTTTTATAAAACTTAATATGAATTTATAAGTGGACCAAATTTATGGTATTATTACGTACCTATACCTGGCAACGCCGGGTCCGGGAAGGCTACTAAATAATAAATAATATAAATAAAAAATAAAAAATTTATTTCTGTAGCTTAAATGTTAAATAATAAATTTTAAACTTCTCATAAAAATAAACAAAGCAACTGCAAAAATTGTTGGCTTCCCAAGATGAAAGTTGCAGAAGTTCCCTTGAAAACGTGTAGCCGACACTTTTGTAAAAGACTCGAAATTTGGCAAAAGAGAAATAAATTTAAAATGAAAAATCTGGGAGAAAACTTCATTTGGTTGGATGGATGAAATCTGAACATTTTCCCACAAGTCGGATGCAAATTGAATCATTTCTTCTGGAGCTATCGATTCTACAATTTCAAGAAAAGTCGTTTCATGAAAATCACGGGTAAAGTTTTACCTGGCAGCTAGAGCAAATCAGAGCAGGTCCGTTATAAAGTAGCAAAAGTTTGTCAATTTTTCAAATTTCTGCAAGAATTTCTAGTGACGTACTTTTACAGGTATTTGCATTAAGGCTAAGTTAAAATGTCAATTGTCGAAGCCGTCACAGTGGTGGGGGCTATTAATACTTCTGCCGAGTTGAAGGCCAATGAAAATTAAAGTGCCCACAGCCGCGATACAATAAGTAGACCAAAAAACTTTTTGTCGCATTTTTAATCCAAAGTGCGAGGTAAATACTTACAGTGGCAGTGATTGCAAAATTATGCCAAAAACTCGCTATTTATTGGTAATGACGTGGACTTTAGGTTGGGTTAATATGAGTGTTTCCCTGCTGCATATCCAACCAAACCGGCGCTTCGTACATTTTGCTCCTTTAAAGTATGTACATCAACTGCCCGACGGATGAGTATTTAATTAATAGAATCACATTTCTCATTAATCCCGGGATGGTACGGGCCACAACTGCAATAATCATATGCCCATTCACCGCGTTCGCTTTTGGTTACCCAACTGTGAGGTCGACGGAATAATTTCCATCTTTCTAATTCGAAATTACTTTGAATGCCTTTAGCAGAAAGTAGAACAATTTTCGGGCTCGATTGACTGCACAATTGCATTTTCCCCGGGTGGCGAGCGAATGAGTGAAATAAACCCGACACACGGACGGGGTCGGCGCGCGCGGTGAAGGTGAGCGAATTCAGCGGATTCATGCCCCAGCATCCACCTATGCATCCTGTCGTCTTCTTCATTTATAACCTCGCTGCATGGAAAAGTTTTATTTCAAAAGATCCCATCCCCCTGCGAGCCGTGTAATTACGACATCGAGCACAAAAAATGTTTCCAGTTGCAAAAACATTTCTTCAAAGGCAGGCGGCATGCATGTTTGCGCATTAACAAATACGTGTGGGTGGCTGAATGGAGGTGTGACTCGTGAAGACCACAGGGACTGGCTCTTTGAGGTGCCTTCCCACCACAAAGCTCTTCCGCCCTTTCGGACTGTTTCCAACTCTTTTTCTTCTAATTAACTGAAGTGATTCATTTGTTTTCGGCGGGGCGGCGGGGCGGCGGGGCATACCCTATCTGCCGAGAACCAAGCCCTCCATTTACCCCACTGGACAATGGTCTCTCGTAAGATTAACAAATTGTGGCAACCGTAAATCGCCCGTCTCCAGAATGTAAATTTGCGAAAAGCTCGACGTTTGATTAGAAAAAAAGCTCCAGCCACAGTGGTGTGCCGGGCTGGGGCCCGGACAGAGGCCGGATAATCCCTTAAAAGCATTCTACGGGACAAATGCTGTTGCGGAACAATGGCGGGCTCCGGTCTGAATCGAAACTGGACATGCGAGCATTTTGCATTGAATTTATCTCGCAGGATAAATGTCCGATCAGATAAAGTCCGGCGGGCTAATTCAGTCGATGGCAAAACGAATTGCGTCCCCGCCTTAATTCTTTAAGTGCGGCTCATCGAGGCGGGCAGTATTCGTCGATGGGTGCTTTGTCGCATTTCCACGGATGCAGGGCTGCTGGGCTGCAGGGCTCGCCCGGTAAAACGGGTGCACCACCCTGGGGTGCTTGCATGCTCGTACGCTCGCCAAACGTGCACCCTTACAGCTTACACCGCCGCAGTGGTATAGCTTATTTCCTGTTTTCAAAGAAGTCTATTATTTCGCTAGTCATAGAGGTTGTGGCGTGGGTGTAGGTGTGGGAGGGGTTGCGATTAAGAAATCAATGTCGGTTTCTCCTCAAGAAAAGTTTTGTTTTGTCAGGAAACATCTGGAAAAGTTCGGAGCGAAACTAAGCTAACTGGGACAAGAGGTGCCCCATGCTCGGGTACTGCGGCTGGGAATACACAGCCCTGTGGCTTTAATGCTTAATTTTAAGTGAAATCGGCAAGGAGCCCGGGCACTCGAGACGTTCACTTCGACAACTCTATCAAAGGAAGCCAAGAAATGATCGTTTGGGTGAAAATGCTGTAGCTTTCGGTTATATACGGACAACGGGACTCTGGACGCCGCAAAAGTATCCGGGCAAGAGCTTTCCCACCCCATGCACCTCCCACGCCGGAACTCCTCCCGGGGCATACAGTGTACATGGATTTTTCAAGTGACCAATTGTGATGCGGGCTGTTTTATGGATTCAAATATTTACGAGATTTTATGATGAGTTTTAAGGTTCGGCTCACATGTTAGATTGCTCCGGGTTCACATGTCCGATGGTATGCGGACATGTAAACCCTTGTCGCCACACATGTTCGGTTGGGCACAGGAAAAAAAGAGATTTTTTTTTTGCAGAGCATGAGACCGGGTTAAATTATTCCCAGCCACATGTGAACGAGCCATTAAATTCGCATTATTCGCAGATTTTAGCGCAAACTTCTTACAAAAATTATCGCAGAATCTCGCTGAACAGCATTTTATCGATGATCTAGATAATTACCGCGAGTCATTGGGTGTTGTAGGCACGTCAGTCGCCATAGCGCTCCTATGTTAAGGTGGAGGGATATGAATAGGACCCCATATGAAAGCAGAAACTGTCGGGAGCAGAAGTGTGATCAATCAGGGGAAGGATAGGTGCGGATTTGCGTTTAAAAGGTTTTTCTACTTATTCCTTTTGTTTTTTGCACAACCAAAGAGCAGATCAGATAATATAACAGGCGGGCTGAAAAGTTCGTAGGCTAGCATAGAAAAAATTATTTTTTTGATAGAATTTGATTTTATTATTCAATATAGTTCCCTTCGAGAGCGATACAACGATTATAGCGGTCATACAATTTTTAGATAGCATTTTTATAATACGATTTGTCTTTGGCCTCAAAATAGGCTTCAGTTTCGGCGATCGAATTTCGCATAGGTTGTGGACTAAAAATGTCTGGAAGAGAGTCATCGATTCTTGCCTGCTTTATTTCCCATCCTTGCATTCCTATTCCTCAGTGCACTGATGCTAGATTTCAAATCAGAACATTTTAGAATTTTTTGAAGCACAGCTTCTATCGTCTCGTTATGATCTTGCTTGGGTTGTAAGACGAGAAAAACCGACACCGTGACTTAACTTTTACCGACAGCCGTGACGTAATCGTTACGACACCAAAATAACCCAACGCAGGCTTATTTCACATTCCACCATAGCGGTCTCTGTCTTACCACTTTTGAGTCAGTTTCGTTTTGTATGATAATAATGACATCACAGATACACGCCTCGCATTTAAAGGCAAATTTGAAGTGCTTCCTATCAATATCTTTATGAAGCAGTTAGGAAGATTTTAAAGCTTTTGCCAATTCTGCATTCTTAAAGTGAAAAATGCTTCACAGCATATTCTCTTGGCAATGTAAAGGAAGCTTTTCTATGTTTTCATGTGCAAAATTCTAAGGACGATGCCATCATTTCGTTGTGGTGAAAAACATTTCAATTAATTTTTGTTTAGGTGCTCGAGAGTGCAAGTGCATCTTTCAGAAACTTCTATATTGCTTTAGTGGAAGTGGAAAAGAACATCTTTACTGTTTTTCGATGTAGATAAAAAAATCTGCTTAAATCCTCTTCTTTAAAAGAACATAGGCAAAAAGCCTATCTGCCCAGCGGGAACTGGAAGCGTGCAAGAAGGCATGCAAGAGCAATTTTTAGATGCTTGAAAATGCTTCCCTCCCGTATCCCTATCCGTATCTCTTTAACCGCAGGGCATGTCATTGCGAGGAAGAAATCTTTTTCTATTTTCTTGCCGTGTGCTTCGTCGGAAGATGGTTGGCAGATTTGTTTGTTTTCTTCCCATGTGCTTCTTTTCTTCTTCTTTGGTTTTTTGGAGGACAGACATGAAGGCGAAGCAGATATAGAGCTTATAACTTTTTCGGTCCCTGGTTTCGCAGGAAATATTTATTAATTTGCTGGATATGAGTGGGCCGCTGTATGGTATGCAATTAAATATATAAGGATATAAAGGGAAATACATTCATATTAAATAAGCATGAATTCAGAACTTGAAAATATTCCCGTAACAAAATGCAACTGCACCCAAACGAAAATGAACTGAAATGCTTCAGCAGAAAGATAATTTCACAACGAAATGATGTCATCACCCTTTTACGCATAACAACAGAGAAAACCTTGCCTTTTCCTTTGCATTTTTCATTCGCAGAGAATGCAGAATTTTCCTAACTGCTTCATTCATCATCATCAATTTTTTCCCGCTGGGTGCTTTCCTCCATGACCATCTTCCAAAGACGCAAATAGGAAGGAAACAAACAGAAAAATCTGCCAAGCATCTTCCAAAGAAGCACATGGGAAGAAAAATAAAAAGCTTTCTTCCTCCCAATGACATGTACTGGTTAAAAATATTCGGAGCATTTCCAAGCTTCTAAAAATGTCTCTTTGATCGGTGGTCAGTAGTATAAAAACGAGTTTCCGGGATTCAAACCCCCTCCATTTGTCCACCATCTTAAAAATAAGGGTACGAACGTTATTCTGCGATATCTCGCTAACCGTTACTTGAACGAAAATTCTCAAATGCATTTTTTACATAGAATCAAATTCTCTACAATTATTATCAAATAACTTTTGCACGTAAAATTAATAAAAAAACAAGTTAGCAGCCGGAAAAGGCGAAAATATTTGATCAAAAATCGTTGAAACGCTATATGTAGCTATTAACGCATGTTGGGGCGACAGATTTCCTAGAATTCACATTTCCGCATTTTCTCCGAAATTGATGTAATAAGTGCACCTCTATTTTTATGTTTGTTGAATTACCCATCTTGTTGCCTTTCCATAGAGGTACAATATAGCTAGGTAAAGAAGGGATATACGGTGCCGTTGCCGTGCTATATGAAAGTGCCCTTATCGCTCATACAGCACTACTTTTCATACGGCACCGTTTATGCGGCAACTCTCTGTGTGTGAAAAGGGCCTTATCGTGTGACCAGTTTAAAAGATAATATGTTCCATTTTGTATTTTATTGTGAACATTTTCCGTCGTTTCTTTTGATGGACTCTAATTTTTAACTTTGAGAACTGTTTGTTCACGACGTTTGAAGGTTTTGATAAAGAATAGTTTATAATAAAGAAACATATAGAAATTATAAGTTAATAGCTTTTATAAATATTATAGGATCAAATGTTTTTTGTTTTTAAATTTCAGAAATTATTGATTGAAAATAAAAAAAAAAACTTCAACCTATCATAAGTCCTTCCAAGGATATTATAGGATTGAAAAAAATTTTGTTTCTAAAGACATCTCTAAAGGATTTTTTTTACAATAAAGTTGGGTTCATTAAAGACCATAAACAAAATAAATTGTGTGAATATCTTAAATCGTTTAACAGTTATTAACATTGATGTGGAATCAGAAACCAGCGAATTCTAAGCGGAGGAATAAATTCTGTGAATTTACTTGTTCTGCCCCGTAAGCAACGCCGCTGTGGCAATGTTAATATTTTGAATTTGATCTTTAAAGACCTCTTGTAAGTATAGATGATTTTCGTTCACTCTAAGATTGCACAATTTTGCAAGCACATGTCCACAAATTTCTTGGAAAACTGAACTAATCGAATCAAATTTTAAGCTAAAGTTTAATCACCAGGCAATCTGCAAGGCCCGGATCCTAAAAACCTTAAAAATTGTACCATGGAAAAGTATATTGAGGTGATTTTTTAATTACTTTCCCGAATCACGACACGACGGTGGATCGGCTTGATTTAACAACGTCCCAACTCCAGTACCCTGCAAATTTTCTGTGCAGAATGTCACGTGTGTACAGGCTTTTTCTATCGAAAAACAACGGAATCGCTTTTTACATAGAATGATATTTGATTCGAATTTTTTTACTGTGTATGTTAGATACCTACATATGTTTTTACGTACAAATTGCAACGAGCATTTGATCGGTTAGTGATTTTGGGAAGCCTCTAGGAAAGTGCACGTCGTTAACGCTGGCATTCCGCGGAAGACCCACTAAATATTTGACTTACAGGGAAAATCCCATCGTTGCGTTGGAGTCATTTAACCACTGTCAGCTCCTCGATGAGTTAGGTTCATATAATAAAAATCTGACAAAACACTTTTAGTACCCAAGTAAGCCGAAAGATTAATAGTCGAACGCCCAAATAATTTTGCCCAATATTAATGCATTGTCATAAATTTCCTCAATGTTGTTGCTGTCATTTTTGGGGTGGATCACACGTTATTGCAGGTCGGTTCTTTTCACCGCAGAATCATGCCACCACCGCCCGAAGAAATATGAGGCCTATAAGCCATGCTGTGCCAAGTGGGGATACGAGGCCCCTTGTTTCAAGGAATCTTTGGGGCTACTTATATTTCCTGAATTTATTTGTTGTTGCGTATCAGATGGGATCAGGACGTATAGCGGGGATGTAATTAATGACAATTCCGCAGTGTCACAGGATGCGGTATTTTAGGCGAAAAAATTGTTATTTAAAGATTTATAGCCTTATTAATTACTCGAGGAAGCCACGATGAAATTTCACGCAGGGCGGGTGCCTCAGTATATTAGGGACGCGACGAGATGTTGGGCCGCAACAACTGCGCAGTGCTTTAACGGCGGCGGCCCCTCCCGGGCAATGCTCATTCATTCAGCTTCATAATCCGCATCCGCGTGCATCACTTATAGAGGAATTAGAATAGCTCGCCTGCCTAGTTTAATTTCTTGTTTTCTATTTGCTCGAAGACACTTTTTCAGCTGGCCGAGAACACTTTTAGTCGAACGGACTAAAGAGTTTGCATGCGAAATGGAAGAAGGAGCGCTGGCATTAGTTCTCTAATTCTTTATAAGAGATTATGAGAAATGACTTTCGCCGTGTTTTTCCTTTTTCATCGTTTGTTCATTTTTTCAAAATCGAGTGACCCCCATTCCGCAGAATAAGCACACCTCCATCCCGTCCAACGTCGTTTTCTTGTTGAAGTTATTTTGCAGTACCTACTCCTATGCAGCATCTGGTGCAGAATAATTCCCTTTGTTCCTCGCAAGCAGTGTTAGCTTTCAATTTTTCTTCAAGCTTTCTTCTTTTCTGTCCTCTCTGCCATTTATAGTTTGGAGTAAAGCGCAACGAGAAATATGGGGGTGGTGGAGAAGAGAGGGAAAAAGGGAACTGAAAATAAATGAGAAATCTGTTTTACCCTGGAGGAAAACATCTTGGCAGTTTTTGAAGGAAAAGGGGCTAGGACATTCACTGAATTGTCCTAATTGATATTCGCTTGTTGTCCTCTGCAGACTATTCAGTCGGACAAGAGGATAGAAATCGACAATCGATTTCACTTCATTTCATGACCGGAAGAAATTCCCCCTTTACAGTTTTTACTTGTTCGGTGTAAGGACATCATTATTTCCCTTCTTGTCTTTTTATGGAAAACTTTAAGGTGCAGCGAAAGGCTCCGAAGACCTAAATGGCCTCTCAAATAGGTCGGCTATTGCGTGGTACCGACAAACTTTCGTAAGTACTTTGTAGGAAAAATTGGAATTTTTAACTGAAATTCTAACCTGCGAACCGAATACAAAAAGACACATCTTTATGAAGTGTGTGATAGGCTGAAAAAATATTTTTATTTGATTTTTGCAACAATTTTGCTAATCTCAGGTTTGAAGCATTCTAACAATGAGTTTTGAATTTTTTAAGATGCCCCACATCCATGGACGTTGGCAGAAAAACTGGCCAAGTACATAAGGGTTTTACAAGTTATACAGAGTCTATAGACCCTTTTAAGATGTAGATGTCACGCTTCTTTTCCAGCGAATCTAAGGAGATCAGTTTGAACAGTTGATCCAAGGCAGGCCACGAAGAGCAATCCGAAGAAATCTACGCTGGACCGCCTCGACACGATTAGTATGCACCGAATAAAATGGGGCCCAAATAGAGCAGGCATATTCCAAAACCAGTCTAATAAAGATCCAATACCAAAGCTTGGTAATGTAGGGATCGTCAAACTCATTGGACCATCTTTTTATAAAGCCTACATACACTGAAAATAATGAATAATTCATTGAACCAATGAAAAATTTATTGATATTTTTCTCCAGGCTATGAACAAGTTCACTAAAACTATAAGAAGCAGTTCTTTGATTTTATATACTCAATTTTGAAAGAACTATTTCATTGATTTAAGGTAAACTTTCAAAGAAGAAATGTGTCAATCTTTTCTTTAATTCTAAGAAATAGTTCATCCATTTCATGAAAAATTAACTTCACTGGATTATTATATCAATCAATCAATCAATTTATTTACGTTTGTTTACAGCAAAGCTATACAAACAGTTTCGTTCACAATCCATTTCAGAAAACCATATAAATACAATAAATAGATAAACAAATATATACACAGAACAAAAGTAACTACATATCACAGCATCTCGATAGAAAATTACAAATATCACAGATGATTGACTTATCGCAAGAATTGAGAATAAACAAGAGTGGTGAATCAGATAGCGCAGGAAATTCAGTATATTTAATTAGATTAAGTTTTTCACATTCAGATGCGCAATGAAGTATAAAGATATCGATATGGCAGTTACAGAATTTACAGAATTCGTTTTCAAATTGAAGGAATTTATTAAAAATCGATAAGCCTTTATTGTAACCAGATAAGAGGCGAAGACGAGCGTAGTTGGCCTTGCATGCTAAATCAGGTCGTTCAATAATAATAAATAGAGCGCGTCTTTTTCAATTTCATGTGGATTGACAAAGTTGTACAGGACTAGGGAGTGAGAAGCGGATGCACTCAGGCGATCCTGAAGTCGCACAGATCTACTGAAACGATCCAAGATCGACACAGAATCGGGTACTGAAGCATCCATAGAAGGCCAAGAATCGATCGAATCACTCATCGAGAAGAAGTGTTTTATCTCGCACACCCAGTGGTTCGTATAAGTACTGTGTCTGTCTCGTAATCTACATAGTTCCAGAAAGCACAATTTCGGGTAGCGCGAGTTATCCATTTCAGACAGTCTGCGAATCCATTGTAAAATTGCTTTAAAGATGACAAATTTAAGTGGGCATCGACCAATTTCTAATCTGAGGGCGTGAGAGGGGCAGTTCATAGGAAGTTTAAGTAGACGTTTAAAGAAGAGATTTTGTATTTTTTCGTATGAATCTGCCTTTGAAGGGCCACAAACTTCTGCGCCGTACAGCGCAATGCTGGCGATAAGGCTGTCAAATATGGTGTTAATATCATGCCACGCGGTAATTTTCAGTTTATTTATAGTGCGAAGTGCAGTTATAATAGCAAATTTACAGTTACTCAATTTTTTGTCAAAAGAGGCATCAAACTTACAATTTCTGTGAAAAGTAGTTTCTAGATAAACATAAGAATCGACAACTTTTATTTTTTCATTTTCAGCAAAATTGAAATATTCAAAAGGTACTTTACAGCGATTTTTTCTAAATATTACGATATTTGTCTTTGAAGTATTTACTGTCAGCGAGAGCTTGGAACAATACTCGGCAAGAGCTGAGAGTTTGCGACTAACTTCAGAGGGAGTATCTGCAAGGAGGACCAAGTCGTCCGCATAAGCCAGAAGCACGACTGCTTTCGCAAAGTTAATCGATAGGCCTCGGCAGCCTTTTTCCAAAAGGAATGTTTCAAGGTCGGCTAAGAAGAGAGAAAACAAAAGGGGACTAAGGACCTCTCCCTGTAACACACCTTTGGTAATTGCGACTGTAGGTGTTAAGCTATCATTACATTTGATCGCTGCAGTGGCTTGTGAATAAAAGCTACGAATGATATTCAAGAATTTTGAACTAATTCCAAAACCTTCTAGTTTATGCCACAGGAGTTCGTGGTCTATTGAGTCAAGAGCAGCTTTAAAATCTACAAAGATAGCATGAACTTTCGAATTTTTATTGATGGTATTAAGCTGAATAAGAGAGTTTAAGGTAAATATGTTATCGATACACGATCTTCTACAGCGAAAGCCTGATTGAAATTCGGGTAAAAGTTCATTTGCATAAAACAGAATCCAATTGTCGGGAAGGCTTTTGAAGAAGTCATAATTTATACCGTCTTCACCAGGAGCTTTGTTCGATTTGCACGAGTTAATAGAAACTAGGATTTCATCAACTGTTATTTCCGAGTCCAAAAGAGGAACCACCAAGGTGTTCGTTAACGGGATCGAGTTGTGACGCGGTGGGAAGATGTGAACCAAATAGTCTGTCCAAGTGGACAAGTTAATGGGAGACCTTATTTTCAAAGGTTGTCGGGAAAATCTGATTGCTCTGATTATTATATCAATATAATTCACACTTGGAATTTTTACTATATTGCATAAGTATTCTGATATTTTTGATCGATAATAAAGACTAGTCCTCCTCCAAACAATAAAGGCTGAAACACAATTGCGCCTTTTAAGTCAGCTTGAACTTTGAACCAATGAATCTGCTGCGGCAACACAAAATTGCAGATTCTTCTTCTCAGCTGGATGCTAGCAAGCTTCAGCTTTGCTCAAAGTTCAAATCTTCAGAGGGCTTGTGTCATTTGAACAGCTGATCTTTTCAGATAGGCATGATTTTGTGCGGAGATTACTTTTGGAGGAACTTAAATTTTGTAGGACAATTAATTTCTGAAGGAATGAAGGAGCAAATTATTGAATTAGTAATAATCAAGCCTATGTGATATTAATTAATGTTTAAAAGTTTAAATTTTGCTTTGCACAGATTTTCCGTCAGCGATAAAGCTACAAGCTGGCTTAGAGCTACATAAAAAGCTGGAATTTTGTTTCAGCCTTCAATAAAAAATAAAATAAAAATACGTTAAGGCGGTATTCTAGTTTAGGAGTACAAATTTAGGTGTTTTTTAAAATTCGATAAAAAAAACTAAGAATATTTTTACCAGCCATTTTTTTATTAGATATTTATTAATATTTTAACAACACAAACAAAATTAAAAATTGAAAAAAACACAGGTTGGTAAAGTTGGGGGGGTGAAAAAGTAAGGTACATCTATCTTGACATGATTCCAATCCTTCTGGTGATCTTAAAAAAAAAAACAAAACAAAAAATTTTTAATCTGTAAGAATTTCACTATCGTCTGAACTACGGAAATGAAAAAAAAATTTGTTTTCAGAAAATGGCGGCTGTTTGAAAAACAAGTGATTTTTCGCACTTTTTTTTCAAAGTTTTGAATTTTTTGAAAATAGTAAAAAACAAAATTTTTACATAATTATAGTTCCAACGATAGGGAGATATATAAAGAAATTCCACGCCAAATTTCATGATAATCGGTTCATTAGAACTTGAGAAATGACGTCAGACGTGTTGGAAAAAGTAGTTTCAAGAAAAACGCGTTTAAAGATTTGAGCAAAGTTATAGGCAGTCTGTACTTACATCACTACTCACAATTATTTATTTTTGAACTGCACACACACAGGGTACGTACTTTACGATAGCTAAGAGCAAACTGAGCTAAACTGCACACGGTGTATAAAAGACTTTCTGTAGGATAATTCACCCTTAGGTAGTCAGGGAACGTCTACCGCCTATTGTTCGATTCACTGTGGCAGGTCCGGTTTACTCGCTGTGTCACTAAAATAGCTATAACTCTGTAAATATTTGAAATTTTAAATATTCCTTTTGGAGGTAATATTTTTGAAGGTCTAATCTTTAAAATTTTTAGACTAGAATACCCCCTTAACAATATGAATACCATGAAAATTCTGAATTTATGAATCACCCTTTAACTCGAAAACGGTTGTGATTTTCCACCATTCCCCCATCTGTTATAAGATTTTTCGTTTGGCTAGGTGAGATCTATCACCCTTATCATTTAGCATGTATTAACTGCTACACCCTATATATTTTATTCTTATAATCCATTGATAACACAGCACACACACAAAAAAAAAAATTTCGGGTCCGGGGATCGGACTATGTGTTTCATATGTTTTTGGGGTCGCTGAAACTGAATTCGATGTCAGTTCAACCCCATCACGTCAGGTTTTTGACATAACCTCAAAAAACCTCAGCAAAAACGGGAGAAAAAAATATTTTTTCAATCTGGGGATCAGACCACGACTTTTATATGTTTTCTGGGTCGATCCGATGTCGATTTCACCCCATCACGTCAGGTTGCAGCGACCCCGAAAACATATAAAAGACATGGTCTGATTGAAACATTTTTATTTTTTCTCTTGTTATCCTTGAATTATCCGCGCTCGAGAATGTCGAGGCGACGTTTTTTTTTGCAAATTGATGACCCTCCCACTCCCTTACGTCAGGCTCAAATCGTCAGATTATTGAAATACACAATTTTCAGCATGTAATTAACCCACCATACCTTAATCTGACCCGCACGAGTACTTCCAGCTATTGATTTTTTTTACTATTCTGATTGACTGCCCTATGCGCGCGGCCTTATATAAAGGGCTTAAATATGGTAGAGTTACTCACCAGGGTGCAAGGTATCCCCATATATTAATCTGCCGCGTTTGAGTAAATCCCTATATCCCCTCTTGGGCTCCGGTACTAGAAAGGCTAGATTTGATTTGTTAAATTGTAGCAACCTATTAATAGAAAATACTGGTGGAAACATTACTTTGAATAATAACCTCAAATTTGTGTCCCAGTAGAACAGGTAAGAAAAAAAATTGCCTATGCCAAACTTTGTTACAAAGGGCAAAAGGCCGTTGTACCAATTTGAGGAGATAATCGTTGTATTTGAAAAGAAACTTTCATTACGTTATTTAACTATTTTATTTTATTTGTTCAAATCGTAAATCCAAATTTAATACATGTATAAAGTCTTGCATATCTTCAACAAAAAAATTATCTTCAATAACCAAAGATGAGAATTGTATGGAACTTTTCAGTGACAGAGTATAAGGAACATTACCTTGTGACTTGATTGCATGAGCATATTGCTTGAAGTATTGGTGTTTCGCCTCAAATCTAAAACACCAAAGGCTTTTCAATGGACCAAGATCTTTAATTACATTTGCATAGTGCGTAAGAAAATGATTCTTCGGATTTAATATTCTTTAAAAAAAATGTATGGCAAAATTGTTATGCTGAGTTAGACCACTTAAGGGATCGTCTCAGTGTGAAATTTTCGAAAAATCGATTTTTTTTTTGTTGCATTATCGGATAGTATACACTGTAATAAACATTCTCTCAAATTTTCAAATCGAAATTCAAATTATTACGGTCGCTACAGCGTTTCTTGTAGAAAGGGAACGGAGGGAACTGATGAGAATCCCCAGCATCAGTATTGTCCTTCGGGAGAAGATTCGTGGTGCGAATGCCGCAAAGCTGAGGCCAATGGATTTCAGGAAAAATATTCTCATCCACCAGCGCTCGATGACGATGTCCAAGAGGTTTTGAAGCCAATCTACGAAGATTTGACCACCGACGATTTGTTAGAGAGATCTACGGGCGCTTCAATCTTTAAACGCGTTTTTCTCCGAATGGTGGGTTTCAAAACGGTTTCCACTCTCAAAGGAAGAGTTTTGAAGATATCTAGTTCCAATTTGAACATTTGAGAACATTTTTAACGTCATTCTTTATGGCGCTATGGAAGCTTTTTGTTTTTGAAATCTTCCTATTTTTTTTTACGAAAAACTGTCGAAAAAAGGGCCAAATTCGATACTTTTTGTTCAAACCGCCGCCATTTTGTCAAATTAAAAAAAAAAACCCTCCATAGCGCCATAGCGACTTCCCTACAGATTAATAATCTTTTTGACATTTTTGTTTCGGATCAAAATTGCGGCCGCAATCGTGGAAACCGTACAGGACCTTTTTTTTTACGTGTCATTTCAACAATTTATTCAACTATTATACACATAATAAATAAACATAAAAAAAATCATTTTGTATTCGTCATGAATGTATTTATTTATAAAAAAAAACCGCACCGATTAGTTTATTTCAACATTAAAAAAAAAATCGCGAAAATCAGAGGAGGGTCACACTGAGACGATCCCTTAATTCTTTTAAAATGTCATCCGTAAATTCAGACAGTAAGACAATGTCCACAGCACGTAACGAAAACAAGTGAAATCCGCCACGAGGACTACTGTTACCCTCAATACAGGAATATCGTTAGAGTTCGTCGCAACAACACCCAAACCCGAATTCACCTTCACTGATGCACTTACTACTTACTTTACTTCTCGACACTTACCTTTAAGTCCGCCTGCATTGAAACGCGAACGAACGTGACGTTCTTAGTTTAAGCGTAAACGTTGTATTGGTCACAATAAACCCACTATGCGGAACCCACTATGAGGAACTGATTCAATTTTGAGAGCGCGACTGTTGATTAAAAAAATTGTATTTTTGTAAGTTAAAGTCAGAACTTCTTTTACGGTCTCAAATCAACATTAACTACGGAAAATTTATAGAAATCAACAAGTCCGTCCTTAAATCAAAGTTACAATTATATTCAAGTACTTTTACATGTTATAACATCAAATGCGAAAAATTGTATTTTCGACAGCGGATTTTTAGTGTATTATTAGTGTGGGTATATTAGAGTGTATTAACCAATTTGTTAGAGAACCAAGGAGATAGAATTTAGGAACAGACAATTTATACCGTTCTTATTTGTATTGTGTTATTTTATTAAAGTAAAGTTCCATTTGTCATTTCTATACCTAATTTTGTTAAACTACCTAAAATACCTAATTTACTTAATACATATACTCAGCCGGCATAATTTGTGCCGAATTACCAACCCCCCGGCGACCTTGCCCAAATCTAAAAACGGCTTTAAGCATCCGGATAGCCAGAAACATGCCACTGCCTGTCGTCAAGTGCCAATTTGCCAAAATTAATGACAAATTCTACTGGAAGCACATAAATCTCAAATATCACCAAATTGGAGATACGAAAAATATTTTATTATTTTTTTAAATTACAGAGAAAAGGAACTTGGCACAAGCACGTAAACTTTGGTTGGAGGAGAACAAATGCCAAATAGCTATGCGTTCGGTATACCTGTGTTTTTCCGCACACCTCCGCGAGCAGTGAGAAGGTAAAGTAATATCGTCCTGGCATGGCGCGCCGGTTTGAAATCTGAAGCTCGATATTTCCGAGGCGGATGGAGGAGCACGTGCCGAGTTTTCACCTATCATATGACTGAGTACTTAAATTCTCGAAGGACTTCTCAGGATCACGTCAAACGTTGCTATGAACTTTATGATGTTTTTTTACCTCCACGGGAATCGGGCTGAGGATCCATCTAACTTTGTTCTATCGCGACAAATCCAATTTATATACCAACGAAATCTTTCGTAGCCTCAAAAATGAGAATCGAGTGCAGCATTTTCTATTACCGCCTGGTCTCCATCGCAGCCACCTCATGAAATTTAATTCATTCCAGCTCAAGGTTATTGCGAGGGAAATAAATTAAAATAATATTAAAATTATTTATGGGCGCCGGATGGTCTGCACCGCATTCGGGCTTAAAAAATTCAACAAATACTGCTGAAAAGATTTTCTGCACTCTGCAGATTGTCGGAGACAATTTCAGATGCTTCCGTCTGAACACACCTTCATTAAAGCTGAGTTCGTATTCCCCCATTTCCAGGCAAGGCTCCACCGTAAATAGTTTTGCCAAGCAGTTTGGGGTGTTTAAAATTTTGTACATTTACCTCTCGGAAAAAGGGCGTCCCAAAACTTGAATAGTTCAACTTGAAATACTTTAGTGCCATCCACCCATTTCCTCTACTAGAATGAAACTGGGAAAAGTTAGTGGAAGCGATTCTATTAAGTTTCCACAATTCAAATCTTCCCCGGGAAAGATTGCAAAGTGTCTGGGTCAATGCTTAACTAAACAGGCAGCGGCCAACTTATTCACTGATGGGTGCACTAATTCTGAAAAGATGATATTTTGATGGTAGCTGAGCTGTAGAAAACATCGAGGGGTGTGGACTCTTTGTGTTGAATGGGATATTAGCGTAATACTTATTAAGGATGCCGGCGTACCTTGAATTCTTTGAAAAATCAATGAAAACATAAAAAACAATTCTCAACTGGAGGTTGATTCGAGCGCAAATAAACATTTGCTTTGCTGTGTAGCTAATTGTGGCCTTAAAATATAAAAATACGGCAGGTGAGATTTCGCACTTTGTATAACATTCTGAAGGCCACAGGTATTTTCGCATAGAAATGTTTACTGCCCTAAAGAAATGTGGGTGCCAGCTTTCGTTTGGTGACAATAAACGACAAATTATATAACGTTCTTATTTCACAGGAATTTCCTAGAAGCATTATTTTGTGTGAAAATATTTTAAACATTAAGCGAAAGTTCAGTTTCAAATCTTATATAGGAAAACTAAGAATGAGGTAGACTTTTCGTAGTAAAAATTGAAACTCATCTTTTGCTTTCTGAAGATAAAAGTTTAATTTATAAAAAAACAACATTTTTCTCTGTTTTCATTATTAAAGGAATTATACAGGGTGTCCCATTCATAGTGGTCCAACAAATAAATTTAGACAGATCCACAGATACCTAAATATTTTTCCTGGACCACTATAAATTGAACACTCGTAGCAGACGACAAGAATGACATCGATTTTGAGTAATAAAAAAAAAGAAGCAAATCTGTCAATTAGATTTCTCTCAATCATGATGGTTTCGAGCAAAACTCATTATAGGTTATGGAAAGTAGTACACGGCCCATTTGAGCGCCGAATATCGCCTTACTAATTAAATACCTATTAAAACCTTTGAGAAGAGAACTAAACGAGACAACATCCCATTGGAATGCATATGAACGATAGCGTACCCAAAAAAATTTCTTCTTCTTGTATTTTCTTGGGGCTTGGCTGTCACATTTCTGTAAGCCAGGATTCGTACATGGGGGCTTGGGCGCAGAGACGTAGTGACCCTGGGAAAATGTACTTGCGCAACAACGGCGTCAACAATTCTTAACACCTCCTCTGCCCAAGAAAAAGAACAAAAGTGGCTACGAATTTTTTCTTTTATTCTCTCCTCAAAGACTGTGACCTATTTCGAATATTCTGACGAAATTTTATTATTTTTTTTGATTATTGCGTATTTATTTATTTAAGCTCGTTTAGAAACGTTATTCCACGGGCTCGCAATTAAAAGACTATTTAAAGTATCTAACGATAATTACTTCACAAGAATTTACTAATCTGCACTTACAACGCATCGCATTATTAACGAAAACTTAAATAACTATTAAATTAAATAGGAAGGCGACTATAAAAACAATAAAATTGGCACACTATACAAGCTATAAAAAAATTATTATAAAAAACAAAAAACCCGACATTGAAAGAAACGCAGTCTGTCCGAAACAAATGGCGTACAAATGGGTATGAGGGGGTAGAAACAGAAAACTCAGATTAAAAACAAATCGGTGGAGAAAATATAACATCGTCCTGGAAGACAGGAATAATAATCAATCAAGCTTCCAAAGAAAGGGGGTTTAAAAGGCTGTAGTGACTGATGGGGCATCAGAATACTGGACCCAATGAACAAAGTTCCAGCTCTCACAATACTCACCAGAGTAGAAAACATAATGGACAAAGACATGCGGGAAGAACCAAGTGGCCTAAATGGGCTGAGATCGGAAGCATATATGACCACTTTTTGCGCCGTTTTTGCGACTTTACGCCTGTCTACAAGCTTTCGCGCTATGACTTGAAAAATATTATCTTTACGAAAAAAGTTGGTGAAGAATTTCGAAGTCCCACAAAATGTTTTTAAATTTTTCCTCTAGCATGTTTCAAAGATGAAATATTTACGAAAAACGATTTTTCTACTATTATTAACATACCAAGCTGGGGCCAGCGATCTCCCCAAGTGTATCAGGATTTTCATTATTCTGGCCCGCTATAAGTTCAGGTCAGTAACACAAAACCAACAACTTACCACAATTTCAACCAATTTGACGGAACCCACATTTTCACACAGACCGTGCGTGGTCCTTTTTGTCTCTTCCTGGAACCCAGATATAACAATCAGCAAAATTACGAATTGGGCAATTAGGCATCATTGACGAATATTATAAAAAGATAATATTGTGAATATTTCGGGGCTATTTTAATCAAATTTGTATGTACACCGGGCGAAATTCCATTAGTTCCACACATGTTTTTTGATAAATTTGTGTATACAGGGAAGTTGCATCAAAACTATATATTTAATTTATTAATATATGACATTAGAATTTAGTGGTAGTACAACAGATTAATTAAAAGCAATAATTTAATAGCTACGCGAAAAATATTAAAACAAGGTGCGAAATTCGAATAGTTCCACTTTAAAATTAAAATAAAAAAGGAGCACAAAAGAAATTTTTTTTTTTTTTTAATAGTTTGTGTGTCCTCCTTTGCACTTTATGACATCAAAGATAACGTTTTCCATGTAGTCAATTAACTTTCGCAGAGTAGAGAGATCAATATCATCCCATGCATTTTTGAAGGCAGTCTTTAGGTCTGATACGCTTTTGTATTGAGTACAATTGCCATAAACTTTATGAGCCAGAATTCCCCAGAGATTCTCAATTGGATTAAGATCTGGAGAACGCGCCGGCCATTTCAAAACGTCAATGTTTTTGCTGATAAACCAATCCTTCGTTAGACGGGAGCAGTGAATGGCCGCATTATCTTGATGATATTTCCAATTTATGTCAGAAATTTCGTCAGCATACTCTATAAGGACTTTTTCCAGCATATCGGCGTCTTCCCATTATAACTAAAAGCTTCCCAAGTCACAACAGTTCCACCTTCAAAATTGCGACTAATTAAGACCTCTCGTTTTTTTGCAAATCCTGCCAATAGTATTTTTCTCCATCGGGGCCATCCAAATTAAATTTTATCTCATCCGAAAAATGATAGATTGCCACTCCTTTTTCCAATGCATATGGTTTCTTGCACATGTTACCCTCACCTCCTTTTGCTGAATCGACAGTGCAGGTTTCTTCGCCATTTTCCGCCATTTAAACCTTCCAGACCTGGACAAAATTTGCTGAATACACCTTTTTGATACCGGGAGGTCATATTCTGCCTTTATTTCCCCCGCTGTCTTATTACCATTGGTGGCAGCTCGTAAAATTATTGACCGTTGCTTGCGCGTCAGCTTTGTGTTTCCCTGGGTGAAACGGTTTTTCCCGTAATTATCTCCTTGAGCCATGTAATTGTTAATTGCGTGATGAGACCTATTGATAAGCTTTGCAATAGCGCGCCTCTACAAACCCATACTTTTGTATGCCTGAAATTTAGCAATTTCTGCCTTACTTAATGATATGCCTTTTCCCATTTTCGCTCTTACTTTGAAAAATTGAGTAATAATATAAAATTATTTTAACTGAGCTCAAAAATGCTTTATTAAATAAACAATTCAATTTAAGTCACTTGCGCACCAAAAAACCTACAAAAGAACTGAATGGAACTAATGGAATTTCGCACTAATATACTCTGAAATTTATATTTTGCTGGAATTTGATTACGTTATGTCACCCGCCAGTAGTAGTATTGTGGAATTTTGGTTGATAACTTATCGAATTTTATTTTACAGAACGATTTTATTACATGCATCCAGTTAATATTGATTAAACTAAAAAAACAGTGGAACTAATCGAATTTCGCTGGCTGTATAACTTATCGATTTTCCTAAAACAAAAAGCCAGATTTTATCACTCCGACTAAAAGTTTGAACTTTGTTTTTCATTTATACATGTATACATAAAATTCAATAACACGAAAAACTCCAAGGATAGCATGTTAACTCCTGCAGCTAGGTATTTTTATTATACATTTGAAAAAAACCTTTTTTAAATTAATTATCCGTTAACGCTTACGGTAGCGCTATAAAACAATTTTAGAGAAATTACAGCAGCAACTGTCACATCTTTCTTCTTTTATAACTTTAGTTTACCGCCTCGCCTGTTTCGAAGAAATTCCCATATTTTTAATGCTATATCACATTTAAAGGCAACAACTCATATGCGTAGCCCATTCATTTCTGATTGTACGTTTCCCGAAGTAAGTCGATATATTTATCAAAAAAGTTTCTCTTGTCGCTTGTTATGCCGATGGCGTTAAGAGACTACAGAAACATAAATTGTATATCCGATATTAATGGGAAAAGTACATAACGGCGCCCGAGGAGCTTAATAAATTAGAAGCGAACAAGGAAAATTTTTGTAATAATAAATGTTAACAGCATTCACAATAACTCCCCGAATAGGCGATCATATTCCACAAAAACAAAAATTTATAAATAAATAATGTGAATAAAAAGAATATGAATAAGAAAATTCCAACAGAAACTTCCCACGCGAAGGTGTATTGATTTTTCGAGCTTAATGGACTCTGAAGGTTTTTCATTTTGTTAATGAGCAGAGCATCCATTGACAAAATGTGCCTATTGCAACATTTTCAATATTCGCTTCGTTAGTTGCCGTGCACGACACACCCACATTGGTGGTACGCCTGCACAACTGATAAGAATGCAGAATCCTAGTTATCTTCATCGCATCTTTCAGTAAAATCTCAACGCAAGGGAGGAAAGTCTATGTAGGAGCTTTGCGCCCACAAGTAAAAGGTCATTGAAAATAAAACGTTCGTTACCATCTGTGCAGTTCCATGTTATGTTCAATTTTGACTAATCCAAATTAATAGTCAGTGATTTCTAAATTCTACAGGAACAGGACTTATGTCAACTGATTGAGTTTTAACCCGTACGAATGGCTATTTTGTATGTTGTAATTCTGACTGCTGATTGTAATCACTCACGTTACCCTCAAATCGCTCGTGCAGAATGTCCATCTTGGCATGCGCTGTGTAGTACGTAGCGCCGTCCTGTTGGCACCAAATATCGTCGGTATCCATATAATCCAGTTTAGGCCACAAAAGTTGCCTATTATCGATGTATCACTTGGCGTTGGCGGTTATGGCAATGGCAGTTTCGTTTTGAAAGAAGTAAGGACCGATGATTCCTTCCGCCAGACCAAAATCCGCACCAAACAGTGACTTTTTCGAGATTTATTTGGTGCTGGTATATAAAAATATATATAAAAATATATATAAAAATGAATGTTTGTCTGTATATCTCGCTAAAACTCAAAAACGGCTTGACCGATTTCGATAGTTTTTTTGTGTGTTGTTCTTTATAATACAGGGGAAATTTCAAAAAAAAGAAAATTCGGGAAACCGCAAAGGAAAAGCTGGGAAATCGAAAAATTCGAAATTTCCGTTTTGTATAGGAAGCGAATTTTCCAAATTCAAGGAATCTTTATGAAAAAGGCAATTGGAGGTTTTCGGTGTCGCAGATCTCGAGCTTGCATTCAAAATTTTGGAATTCAAGATGTCGGATCCAATATGGCGACCGAAAAAGTTAAACTTCAAGGGATTTCACTGAAAATCCGCACTGGGGAATTTTCGGAATCACTGATTTCGATTCTGCTATTCAAATTTCCAAATATGAGACCACCCCACTCCGCTGGGAGATATAGGAGAGGGGGTGCAATAAGGATGTGGTGTAAAATGAAGAAAACTAAATTTAATAATACTGTTGGAAAATATCTAAAACATGTGCAAAACGCAAATAGGAAAACGCTGGGTCACGGGGAGAGGCGGTGGTGCAGTAGGGAGGCGTTGTAAAATTAAAGAATACAAATTTAATAGTATCCCGGGAAACGCCGGGTCCGGGCAAACTAGTTATTTATATAATTCCTTTAAACCTGAAATCAATCAAACTGAAACACCTAAAATCTGAAATTTCATTATAATACAAATTTAATGAATCGGCCAGGTACCCGTTCCCTTTGAAGATTTCTTTCGGGTAGAGCACAAAACTCAGAAGATTCGTAGAAAATTTTAAATCTGAAAAAACTCAAATGTAGCATGGTTTGCGTTGCAGGTGACAGCACGTCTTGTTGAAATTTTTCGTGGCCATGAAATTTGCCCGGCGGGCGACAGCTTTTTAGTTATAAAGTCTTTGCCGTAACGTTCTCACCAGCATCATCTTTGAAGAAATATGGGACAAACAGGGATGGATGTAACTGCATCTCCATAAATTCTTTTGAATTTTCTGCCTATCAAATCCGGCAATTTTGACTTAGCCATTCAACCAAAAATGAGCCTCATCGCTGAACAAAATTTTGTGTTGAAAACAACCACTATTTCGAAATGTTGCGTTGTTCAGGCATAAGTCTATTTATGGTAAAATGGCAAAACGTACTGAGCACAAATCATCTGTCAGCTATCAAATATACTGCCACTAGAAATAGTGTTGCCAATTCGAAAAAGAAACCTCTAAATAAACACCCTTTAAATAGACAGAGATAGCACATTTCAATAGTGAACTTACGAAAGTGACAAACTAGAAAATCAATTTCAGCCCCAAGCTCTTTTTTTGCACTATGCGAAAATTTCATTTAATTAAATTGTTTTTTATGCAGGTGAAGGCACGGTGTTTCATATATTTCAGAGTTAAGTCCACCATAATTCCGCTTAAGCCCCACTCATTCCCTTTGTTTTGGTCAGTGCTATAAGCCGTTCTTTTCCACTTATTCTAGGCATCCAAAAATAAATGTTCATATTCGCAAGTTTCCAATATGGTTTAAGACTCCTTTTAAGACTTATCCAATGTTTTCACACCTTTATCACTTACAACGCTGATGCCAAAAATAAATGTCGAACCTGAATTAATCGCCCACGTTTGTTGTTTTTCCCGTTCGCTGCTCCTTTTCATTGAATACTTGAAAAGAATGAGTTGCAAAATTTCTAAGGCCAGCCTATTTTTACTCAACGCCTACTTCTTTTCGGAGACACGGAATTAAAAGTTGAAATTACAAAACCTAGGCGCGTGCAAGCACGTCAAGGAAATTTAATTGGTAACTTAAGTCGGGGGCTTCGGTTTACTGCTGTAAAATTTGGGTTGAATGTTTGTTATGTATTTGCTTGTTTTCATCAGAAGGAGGTGTATTATACACTATAGGAACTGACTAGGGCATTCTGTTACGCGAAGCGCTTTTATAATGCATGTACAGAAAAATGGGCGAACACAGCAGACCACTTAGTGCAATAATAAAAAATAGCCCTTGCAAACATTCGTCTTTCCTAAATGTGGAGCAGTAAGAAATAAAATAAAATATATAAATTCGAGGTCAAAACTTTGCAGTCTAATTAGTGAAATGTTTAGAGGTCACCGGGTTAAGTGTTTCTGGAAGGAGCCTCTGAATAAATCGCCGCCAATTCCTCGCGCGTCTTTCGGACAGAGGAGCCCTCCACCAAGTGGCCAAGGAGAGACCAAAGCTGAAAATTAATAGATCCTTGTCATGCAAAGCAACTGGAATTTATCTCTCCTCCTTTTATTTGGCAATAATCTCATTAGTATTTCACCTAATAAATGCAAGCTGTAATCTCAGACTTTGCTTCATCCATCCTCGTGCCCACACCCCGCCCCTCCTGCCACCCGCGCGAAGACAGAAAGAAAATGGATGGGAGCATGCTGTTTCTGTTCGCAAAATTGCTACAATTAAGTGCGTTTAGTATGGCTGGGTACGGAATCGCTCCGCGCTGGATAAACTAACAGAGTAAAACTTCCCCTAACTGTACTAACTTGCATAATTAGAGCATTTATCTGGTGCTCGGTGAAAGCATTACTTTTAACAACTCCATTCGCCGGGATATCAACGCTCCCATGTACACGGAATTTTATTTAATTGAAACAAGAACTGAAATGGTTTACATTTTACGGCTTGTCCCAGATAAAAACATGTAAATTCATCAGGTGCTGTGCTGCTGCTGTTGGCGCTCCTATTTGCTGATCATCAGATGGATGGGCGGATTCTTTGGCTTTATTACACCACAGCAGGATACAAAATAAGCGCAGTGCCCACATTCGCTTTAAATGCGCGAAACTTAACTGTTTTTAGAGTTGTCGTGTTTTCCGCATGCTTCGTGTGAAAATTGAGATAAGTAATTACCAAGTTAGCAAATTAGCAGACTCTTCAGCAGCGACATCTGCTTTTCCTGTTGATCACTGCTACTGACAGATGCAATTCCATTGAGAAGATTGCAACTGACGCGACGTCCCATTTATCAAATTTACTGAGTTTTTTCTTTTAAAGTCCGTTTAAATTCCAAGCGAAAAACTGGTAAATTCTGGTAAGAACTCCTAAAAAACGGCTTCTGTATGAAAACTACATGTGGAATTTGTGAAATTGTTTGGGTTTTTGCTCTGTTTCTTTTTCATGTCAAATGAATTCAATTTAAGTGTAAATAATAAATTTTAATATTTGAAAGTTAATAAACGTTACACCTACATACATATGCGGAAACTCCTTAACTCTAAAGTGCCTTCCAGGATCTAATTAACATTTACTAGGTGAGGTGATAGCAGGTGTGAATCGATGCGATATGATAAATTAAATGCGATGGGATGTGACGAGATACGATTCGATACAAAGTGACACATTAACCCAAAAACCTAAAGATCCAAAAACAAACAACTAAATACCTAAAGACTGAAAAATCCAAAAAATCCAAGGAGAAAAGCCGACAGACAGACGGTTGCCGGGGAGATTCTTGTTTCCTTGGCCCCGCTTTTTGGGAATGGGGTCCCAATTTTTGGGAACGGGGTTCGAAACATTTTGCTGTGCTAATTAACGGAAAAATAATGAAAAAATTCTATCTCGACCCGTTTTCGAGATATAGGGTAAAATCAGGAGCGCAACCAGGGGGGGGGGCAACCGGGGCAATCTGCCCCGGGCCCCGGGTTCAAGGGGGCCCCGCGCGGATCGCGAAAAAATAATCGAAAATGCTAAAACATCCTGCTTGGAGTTCCTTGAACTTGAAAAGTTACTATACATTTGTTTGAATTTTACACTTCGAAAACGAACTTTGATGAGTGGTCGAATCATCAGAGTTTTTGTCGTGGTTCCCGATTGTTTCATTTGACTTTACTCACTCAAATAAAAAATAGCTCTAGCAATATTCAAAATATTTAATAGTTCATACTTCGAATTTTTGCTAATTTATAATGTTACTTTAGGAGCAAATTTTCAGCTTCAGTTGAAAGTAACAAATAAAAGAGGATTTTCGATACAGAGAAAACAAAATTTGTAACATATGAAAAGCTCTCGAAATGAGTGACAATGATGGAAACGAAAAATTTTTGATTTTTGGGAAAGAAAAATTTTCCCATGATATCGTTACGATAGAATACCCATTACGTTTCATGCGAGGGAAAAACCGGCTGAAAATCTAAACGCATTTTTTTCAGTAGAGATAAGTTGAGTAAGCCACATTTGTGCAATATGGGAAAGGAATCGTGCACAAGCAAGATCTGTGCATATGAATGTATAGCAGGGGGTTCGGGCTCATAACAGGTAAATTTCAGCGAGGAGCGCAGGCTTCCTCGATTTAGAAAAATGAGACAAAGGAAATGAAATTAGGAAAAAGGGAAAGATATCCGCGGTGGCGCACATGTGGGAATGATTATGTAGGTAAATTAGCAGAGATGAGTCATTACGTAATTTGGGGAAAAGTAGGTAGGTACGTTATCGTTTGTTGAGTAAATTAGGGATAAAGGGTAGACAGTTTAAGGAAGACTGAGGAAGTTCATTCCATGTAAGGCGGGAATGTCGAAAGCATGTTAGAGAAAAAGTGAAAGTAGTGAGATATTGATCAAGTGAAGTTTATAGGAAATTAATAAGGTTAACATTTAGTGAGTAGATAGCGTCAGTGGACAAAACTACAATGATAGTGGAAAAAAGAAAACAGACAAAGAGTTAAAACTTTAAGTTAGTGGGAAGGTGAAAAGGACCAAAGGCAGCGGGAAGTAGGAAGAAGAAAGGGAGAGGATTTTGGATAAGGTGAGTGAGTAGAGATCCACGATGGGCGAGGACAGGTTGAACCACTTGCTGACAATCTCCATTGAACACGAAAAAGCGAGTGAAATCAATTATGAAAAAATTATAAAGGATTTCAGTGCCATCAAAGCGAGGAGGCAAATGTAAATTTAAAATGTAAAAGTTGGAATATAAATTTATATAATAATAATAAAAAAAAAATTTTAGAAGAAGGGCCCCCCCAAAATTTTTTGCCCCGGGCCCCCAAATGTCTAGTTGCGCCCCTGGGTAAAATAGTTCATACTTGAGGAGCCACCTTAATTGGGAAAACTTTAACTTTGAGGAAAATTATATTATATTATAATATTAAAATTTCCCTTTTACACACTGCCGGTGGAGTTAATTTTCCTTTTACAAAGGAATGCAAAGCACAGCAAAATGTTTCGAACCCCGTTCCAATAAAGCGGGGCCAAGGATACAAGAATCGTGCCCGGTTGCCGCATAAATGGTGCCGTATGAAATGTAGTGATGTGTGAGCTGATAAGGGCGCTTTAACAAAGCGCGCCGACGGAACCGTTACCGTACGATAGCCGTGCGCATCCACTGAACGCACGGTTTTTACACGGACACAGTGGTGCATTGCTTACCATCTGCGTGTTCACAGAACCGAACGGTAAACACGGCACGGTCGAGTTTTTCTCTGAGCAGCCAGAGTCCAGTTAAATTGTATTGTTTGCTTGCAATCCGTCCACAATAGAGTTGGAGATGGGAATATGTGAAGGGGTGTTAGAACAGCTTAAGTTTGAGTTTTTGAAGTCACAGACCTTGAGCTTTCGCCGTCATGTTAATTATGGTAGAGTTTTTTGTAAATATCTCACCATCTGTCCATGATAGATAACAAATTCAAAAGCAATTATTCTTATCTTAAAATTATCTATTAATTATTCGTTAAACCAACTTTTTTTAAAATTTAATAACTTACGAGTTATAGCGAGAAAGAGGTTTAAAACCAGGAAAAAATTTGGGTTTTCGCATTTATCTCGTTTCGGGTAACTTTCACTAAAAAATTTATCCATACAAAAGCTGTAGACAAAACACAAAAAACAAAACTTGCTATAGTTTTTACGTGTCACATTTTCTCCACAAAAGGTTAAGCCTCTAGAGCGGTGCGAAGTTGTAGAATCTTCTTTTAAAAATAAATAATAAAAAATAATACAATTTCAAAAACTAAAGACCACTAAACTATGTTAAGAGCAAGAACCCCAAAACAGTTAGAAAAGCTTGAAAATTTTTAAGAGCTAGAAAACATAAATAACTTAGGAAAACTAGAAAACGGAGGAAACCTAGAAACCCTAAACATCTTAGAAAACCAAAAAAAAAATCGAGATACTTAGAATATTTGGGAAAATGTAGAAAACCTAATGGAAAGAAAACAGAGAAAATAAAACCACCTAGAAATCTTAGGGACCCTAGAAAATTTAAAAAACAAAAGATAATAAGCATAGATAATAGACAAAACGTAGAACACCTAGAAAAGCTGGGAAACCTAGACTACATTTTACAATCTAGGCTAAAAAAAGAAAGCCTGATGGATATGTCTAAGCCTTTCTAAACGACTTCTAAAAACGGAGGAGGTTCTAAATTCCACTAGTATATTTTTGTGTGTTTATTTTATGCGATGTCATCACCCATTGTGAATCGATTTTAATAATCGAGTGAGATGCACTCGTAGAGCACTATTTGCTGCTGATTTCAGGATGAAAATGTGCATGGGAGTAAGTTCTATTATAGCCTCCATTGCCAGCGTTGGATAAGTGCATGGCTCCGGTAATGGAAAGGAAGGCAAGTGTTGTATGTAGCTTGTTACATTAGGTAATAGCAATTTGCTGAGACAGGCTTTCTAAGCTTGAAATTAATTCATTTACTATAGTTGAGTTAGTTCAAAACTAGACAACACCTAGAAAAACTAGAAAACACGGGAAATCCAGAATATCTAGATATTTAAGAAATGCTTTGAACACCTGCCAAAATGAGAAAACTTAGTAATTCCAGAAAAATTGGGGTTTTCTGATTTTTGGGTTTGAGGTTTTTTTTTGTGTTTTTAGTTTTTCAGGTTTTTGGTTTTTTGCCGTTTTGGGTTTCACAATTTTAGAACTTTTGAATTTTCTACTAATGTTCTTTTCAATACGAGGCTGATTTCAGGTAAGTAAAAACAATTATAACATTTCCTTTTTATGCTCAAAATAGGGGTGTTCTGTGGCAGGCAAATCAGCAAGAATAATTTGTGTGCTCATTTGCTCGACAATACAATGCTCTATAACTTTTTGCTTAATTGAGTTTTTTAGAATGAAACGCAGGCACGGCAGCAGAATTCATATTATAATATATTCTCGGAATTAATAGAACTACCCCACAACATATTCCGCTAATATAGGATTTTTCAATAGCTATGTCCGAACTATGACAGGTTATTATTCTGAGGTTTCAAGTGGCAACACTGTCATTCTTCGACGTTTGTGTTCTGTCATAGTCACCATTTTACAATGGACCGATACACCATTCAATAAGGCGTCGAAATTATCAAAAATTATTATAAAACTTCGTGTTCTGTTCACCAAACTTTTCACGAGCTACGAAATATTTACGGCCGAAATAATCGTCCAACCGAGCGATTAATACAACGGATTATCGCGAAATTCGAGCAAAGCGGTTCGGTTGCTGATCGAGCAGTCCCTGTACGACACCGAATCGTGCAATCAAGCGAGAATATTGTTGCTGAAGGTGTTACTGACGACCCATACCTCTCAATTCCTCGTCGTACTCAAGGAGTTAGCCTTTCTGCGACCTCAACTTGGCGATTTTTGCGAACAGACTTGGGAATGCCTCCGTATAAGATCCAATTGACACAAGAATTGTAGTCCCAAGACCACCAAGCTCATCGTGCGTTCGCTGATTGGCCTCTGGCCTGGAGCAGGTGAAAACGGATCCAAATTTTGGCGAAAAAAACCTCCTTCAGTGATGTAGCACATTTTTGGTTGAATGGCTTCAACAACAAGCAAAATTGCCGCATTTGGGAAGAGAGTAATCCACAGCAGTATCAGGAGTGTCCAGTACATCCTCAGAAACTTATTTTTTGGTGTGGATTGTCAATGGTGAACGGTATTGGGCTATAATAACTGACTTTTGTGGCCTCAATTGGATAACACGGACCTGGAGGACACGTAGTTCCAACCAGATGGCGCAACGTATTACACATCGGACTTTAGAGTTCTTTCTTTGGGGCTACCTTAAGTCGCTGGTTTATGGCAACAAACCAACAACAATTAACCAACTGGAGAACAACATCATGCAAACCATTGGTGAGATCCAGCCTGACTTATGCAACAGAGTCATACAAAATCGGATCTTTCGAGGAAGATCGAGTCGCCTAACGAAGGCGCGGAGGTCATTTGAATGATATCACTTTTAAAACATAATGGTATTGAATGTACTTTAATCCGCAATAAAGGTTTACGTTATATCTCACAATTTTAAAGTTCAGAGACGCTTAATTAAAAACGTGGATTATCGTCTTCCATCTCTTCGTCATTTCATTCTGTGTACTCGGAAAACAGAGCCTGAGAAATTAAAAATTGGAGAGAGAAGTTCTTATAGGTATACTACCAATACATGAGCCAGGACCCAGGATTTTAGCCAACAGCAAACTACATCTTTAATTTATATGATCTTTGGTCATAGGGTCCTCTCTACAGGCTCTAAAGGAAAAAAAAATTTACGCACTAGACATAACCCCTACTCAAATTGCTAACAGGCATCTCTACACAATTTAAGGAGAACTAATAAACTTTCATCAGTGCCTATTTTTGTACATCGGCATTTTAAAAATACAACATCTACCAAACCTGCTTTAGACAGTTTGTCCGCCCCTTCGTCTATCCATTTACCAATTACGAATAAACGTCAGTCAATGACCGTTTTCATTTTTTTTCAAGAGTTAAATAAACCACTGACATTTAAATGTAGTCCCCCGCTCCTTCAAATTTTATTTCGTATATTTGTCGCCTCAATATTTTGTTGTAGGTCCCCGTGAGCATTATGAAAACCGACATTTATCGATTAAACGGCTGTTAATTCAAATCTGTTAAGTCTTCCTTTTCAAATGTTAGGCCATTCTCTTTAATCAAATCCATTTATAATGTTAATCAAAAAGTCTCTTTAAGTTAACCCAAAGCATATCTTAAACAAGAGAGACTAAAGAGAGTTGAATTGGAGCGGCAGGATGGCAGCGGATGGACGTGGAATAGCGCATTCCCCCCACCATTTTTCGTTTTGGCTTCCCATTGTCGCACGGCTGACATGGGTTTTAAACGTTTTTTTTACATGAAATATGAGGTCAAGTGTGTTTAACTGCGCATTAGAAAGACAGTACATACAGGTACACCGACACCCTCTGTGTATAATCCAGAAAGAAATGCGATATTATGGAGTGCCGTATCTTTCTGTTGTAGCACCACTTTTGTTCAGTCATAAAAACGAAGTGCATTGTTACACAGGCACCAAAAAACTGATATATGTACTCCCAAAACTTTACATTAGTGTTCCGAGCAACCCGCAACCGTTATCGTATATAATTTTAAATTTCCCACTTTGAAGTTTCTACCAAAACAAGGGACATTTCCATGCAAATAAATTAAAAACAAATTAGGCCATAGGAGTACTTACAATGCTAACTGTAACTGCTATTTCGAGGGAGAGCCGGCCACCTTTGTTCCATTCTAGGGGCGGATAAATTAGAAAACCATATGCCACCATTTACGAGACGGCCGCATGTGTTCTTTAGCGAAGATTTTCCAATTTTAGCAGCAAACAACAACCATTTGGGGAGCCCATGAAAATGGAGGCAATTTACGGGGCAGTAGCCTCCTTGGACCTACGGACCCTCCCTAGTTACAGTGCTGCCGGGGCAGGGATACTCCGCATTCCGGCTAAATAATGTTTACATAAACATCGAATATGTATGAATGTACTGTGGCCGGGCCAATTACTTGCTTCTTGTACTTTCATAGACACAATATTGAATAGCTGTCTCCCGTGTCCCCAGATGGAGCCCACCGCCCCAGCCCGCGCCCATCCCCCGCTCGGGAGCGTTGAAATCGCATACTTGTTGCATAGTTGAGGATGCTGCTGCGTACTCGTGCTTGCGGATTGTCTGGGCTCCGTATGAATGTTGCATATTTTCGCCAGCATGATGGATGGGGCCACTTACCATAATCTCTCGGCTAGAACGGTCATGTCCGACAAGGGAGATAAGCAGACTTTTTGCCCACCTTCTTGGCGCAATCATAAGGTCTTTGTCGGTCTCCCTGCTGCCGAATTGTAAAGGAATCCTGACGAGGGGCGGCAAAATATGTAGATGACTTCCTGGATGTCTTCACTCCCGGGATTTCGAGTTGTCAAGGCAATCTTAAAAGTCCCTGTTTCCGTGCTCCCACGAAATCAAGGAAGCTTACGAGCACGCTAATCCCCCGCTAACTGGCTTTTTCTTATTGCAGTAAAGAATATCGATGGGCTCCATTGTTCGACGGGCTCCTAACTATTATTGACACTTACCTGCCGGGTAATTTGTGTTTGGATGTGAATGAATGGCTGGGACAAATGGATTTTCCCAAAGGTGTTTGCTTGCATTCTTTGGGGAGCGGAGCTCTTCTCGCTGCCATGCCGCCTCTGCCGAATGATGTGAACTTTGCCGGAGAGTACGGGGTGTGCGAGTAACGGCCTTTGATACACCGGAGAAGTGGAGCAAGGTAACTGGGTCAAGAGGCGTTAAAGGAAGGCAAACAGTTGGTTTAATCTCATTTATTAGGAGGAATTTGCATAAAAGTTTCAGATTATGCTGGGAGTAATCGGCGGCGAGTTCCTCTCAGTTTTACCTCCTGATGGCGGGGTATTAGCATCTTATGTTTCCCAGATAGCGAGCACCTTGTAGTTTTATGTGGCGGAACTTGCCACATCCTTGATAGTATACCCAGCTCCATCCCGACTTTACGTTTCCTTCCTTCCTTCCTTCCTGGTCAGAGCAGTCTGGGGAGAAAAAAAACCAATAAGATTTTATTCTTTTAAGTGCACCTGGAGATGGGTGCTGGGATTTGGACTCAGGAGAAATACTGAAAGGTTGGAGATGATAAAGTTTGTGTTGATTGTCTGGAATTTTAATCAGAACGTGGCTCTAAGTGCAAAGGTCTAGTAATCTTATCTCCTGGAGTCTGTAAAGATTTATGCAAGTGGGTATACCTTAAGACGATTTGAATTCAACAAGAGATATTCCGTAAGAGAAAGAAAACTAATTATAACTGAGCACGCCATTTTCCTTTCGAGTATCACTTTGAAAATCGGCTTACCATTCGGTACTACGTCTTAGCTGTAAAAATACTTCAGATCTATAAAAGTTGGACGGAAAACCTACACGAGATTTTGGAGCACCTGCCAAAATTTCAAAGACCGGACAACAATATCTTTTTCATCCTGTTTTAGTGATACATACGCACAGGAATATTCGTGTGTTTGCTTTTTTTCTCTGTCCGAAAATTAGAAAGTTGCAAATTATTGCAAAAACTGCATATAGGACGAATCAAAATGAAAAAAAAACAACTGCCAATTCAGGTTTAATTGCGAATAAAGGAGAAAAACCCAGAACAGAAAGAAAATATTTTGATAAGGAAAAATATAGGTCAGTTAATATCAGAAATATTTGAGTTGTTTCGTTCTACAATCCCACAGTAAATAAATTTTTTTATTCAAAAAGAATCGATGCAAAATTATGGAACATACATATTATAAGGTTTAGGTTTGCCGTGGCTGCCCAAGGGCGCACTTACGCCATATTAGGCCCACTGTGATACACCACAGGGTAATTCCCAATTAACCCAAGTTGAACCATTCAGTCTCCTTGACGAACCGTATGAAGTCATGTATGTTCATATATGTATAAGTCTGTGGTCGGGCGTCGATGAACAATGAGGAAATTGAAGTGGGTAGTACCCTAGTGTCTTCTTCTACTGTCGAGCTCATACATAGCCTTCTCTCTGGTAGAAATCAACAAGTTAAACCTGACGAGAACTTTTCCACTATTGCCAGAATATTGCGTGGTGTACCTCAGGGCTCGATCTTGGGCCCGCTTTTATTTAACTCTATGTAAAGAAAATGCAATACTTTATTTAAATGACCGCGCGGCACTTACAGACTGCAGTGCACTCTTGAGCGTCAGAAAATATCATAACTACCTTACACGATAAGAACTGAGTATCTCGGACGTGGCTCAACAAGGGAGGCATGTCATGACGTAGTCAAAAGTAAGACGTGTTCTGTTTTCATAAATTCTAAAAGTTGTTAAAGAGAATTGACAGCTAAAGAATAAACTTTAAATGTCGTTTCTTTAATTTCAGGTGAGAACCACATTTGTAAAATAATTTTATATTAATTATGTAATTGGTGAATAAATCTCTAATTTCAGAGCAACACAATATTGTTTTATTTAAAAGCTGTCTAAAATAATAAAGAGACTTATAGAACGACATTTTTGGTCAAAAGAAGAAAAAAAACAGAATGGAGAAACTGCAATTCACTTTTATGATGCTAGAAGCTACGGATAAAACAAATATTTTATGTGTGACCTCAATTTCGACACCAGATAATCGCACTTATGAACTACCATTGGAATTAAAACCAGTTCACAAACATACGGCGTTGGCCGCCACGAGTGCAGTGACTAAAATGAAGAACGCTATTAAAAAAAGAAACCAATAAAATTTATATTATTATAAATAAATTTGCAAATAGAGTAACAAATGCAAACCAATGGATGGATGAATTTGAAAGAGAGTGTGATAGATTTGAAATTGAAGCAAATGGAAAAAAAATTGAGATTTTAAGAAATATGTTAGAAAAACCATGTCTAGGCTCGTATAGCAGCATGATGATAAAATTCTCGATAAACTCTGAGTGGAACATATGGAGAACGAATTTCTGTGAAATATGTGGAAATAAGGGTTGGTCGCAAATAAAATATGAATTCAATTTTAAATATCAATCAGGCTCTCTGCTAGAATACGCGATAAAAAAAGAAAGACTTCTACTGGAAGCGAACAAGACTATTGATGACTCAACGATGATAAACCTTATCGTAATTGGTCTTCCAGAAGAAGTCATAAATAAAATTGATAAGAAATCAGTGAAATAAACGACGCAGTTATTCACGGAAATCAATAAGCACGAACATTTAGGAACAAGGGAAAAGGAACCCGTTTTCATCCTGAATCCAAATGTCATTTTAAAAAATTAGAATACAATGACAAGGCTTATCAAGGCATCAATAATTCAACAGTTGATGCTGAATTAATTGATGAAGATACAAAAAACGAAAAATAACACCATTAATACGAGTAAAACTAATCCTAGATGGAAAAACAGAAATACATGGAGTATATGACTCAAGTGCTAATGTTTCATTGATAAATTCCAAGCTTCTAAACATAAAAGGAAATAAAAACATCACCGAGTCAGATACAAAATTAAGAACAATTAATGGTGTTAAAAAAACTATCGGTTTGACAAGAATCAGAATAAAGATATTTAACATAGAGAAAGTTCTAGACGTTTACGCCATGGACAAAGAAGATTGTAGATATGAATTTCTAATCGGGTTAGATATGATAAAGAATTTCTATCTAGTCCAAGATGACAAGTTGACGATAAGTCAAAAGATAAAAGATAATTTAAATACTGAAATAAACAGAACAGTAAAAGTTTGTTCAAACCGAGAAAACTCGAAGAAGAATAATTTAGAGAAGATTCTTATAAATTTTAATGAACACGTGAAAGAAAAAGATTTTATTGTGACTATGAACAATCTATCAGAAAAACAAGAAAGATATATAAATTTACTGATAGAAAAATACAAAGAAAGATAAATATGACATTGGAACTGTCAAAGATTACGAAGCACGAATAGATCTTATAACCGATCAATATTGCAGCAAAAGGCCCTACAGATGCTCATTAGAAGATAAGAAAGAAATAGGAAAACAGGTAGCAAAGTTATTAGAAAGGAAATTAATAGAAGAATCGTTTGCGGCACCAGTAACTCTAGCATTGTAAATGATTTGTTCAACATGCGAATATCCATCTCTATGCTGGCGATTTCTAGTTATACGTATATACATAAATGTGGTCCTCGCAGTCTGGCTCACGTATATGTTGAAAAGCTGAACAAAGACTTCCGATAAATTTCTGACTGGTCAATTGATAATGCTCTAACACTTAACCCATCAAATGAAGGCATCACTCTCTAAAATTTATGGCACTCTGAGAAGGCTGTGGATAACTGCGTCACTGCTTTCGAAAGCAACTCGCCTTGGGCTAATTAAAGCACTAAGTAATCATTCAATGACTGTTTCCGATTTGTGTATGGCTTACGGCATGGTGATCATATTTCGCCGTATATTTCCTTTATTGTAGGTTTGCCGCTTCAAAATTATTTAAGTGTCTAACTATTGTGTTTTCTCCACAAATTTATTTATTTTAACAACCCCGAGTACCAATCTTCTACTTTGGTTTTCCTTCGCTCTCAACAGAGGAATATGTTTCTTCTGCCCAATTTCAACATTTTGGTACGCTTCCTTTTCTGTCCAGATTGCTCGACTGTGGAATTCGCTTCTGCATAATATACCGAGGCTGTCCGGTCTTGGTGCGTTCAGGGGGAGTATATTAGAGCATTATATTAGAGTGGGTGGAATTTGGAAGAGGGAGATGCGTGTCTCCCACAGATTTTTGGAAGCTTTTATTTTATTTTATTTTTTCATATCTATATAACGAAGGCCGGACAATGACAGAGGAAGTGTTCAATAGTCTCCTCCTCGTCTAGATTTTGGCAGCCTCTGCAGTAATCTTGCGGAGGACCTCCGAGTCTTCTGGCATGACTACCTATGAGGCAATGACCCTTGATAACAGCCGCCGTCACGCTCATAGAGTCGCGCCTGAGAGCCAGTAGCTTTTTGGATCTAACCTGGTTGAGAGTTGTCTGGATTTGTCGAATTATGAGGCACGTATCTTCGGCGTGTTATGCCATCTGTTGTTTGCAGCTCTAGTGGCTTCTTTCTTAATGTTCAGCCTACAGGTTTCAAGCTCGCCTACTTTACAGAATATCCCGTGTGCCCGGAACCCATGTTAGTTTCAGGTTGTATCGTTCCGCTGCGTCATTAAAGGACGATTACTGAAGTTTTGTATACACCGGTAAGAGATTCTATTTTATTAAGAACTCTGAATTTGAAATTTTTTTTCCCAAATTAAAGGTTTATAACGTACTAACATTAACTGTAATAAGTTTTAAATTTGAAAAAAAAACATTTCGAAGTTCATTTATGTGGAATTTTTATGTAAAATGCCAGATTTCTTTAAAATTCCGCAAAAGCTTTTCTACGTATAAATTCGTATGTCCTTTCTCTACCTGGACGTGCTGTACCTCTATGGAATGGCAACAAAATGAGTATGTAATTCAATAAAAGAAAGAAAATTGGGGTATTAATTACATGAATTTCAGAGAAAAACTGGCGGAAAAAATCGCGGATCATACAGGGGGGTGATTCGGATACCATTCAATATGAGGCACCTGAATTTTAAATTGTACCTTTAGACACCACTTCTCCGGCGGCCCTGTATTAACATGAAATGCTCTCACGAACAGCGCGATGGGTTTGCTTAATTTTTTTTATTTTGTTCGTTATTCTCTGTAGAAGGTCGTAGGGGTATTTTTGATCAAAATTTTGGAATTAAAGATGGCGGATCCAGTATGGCGACCGAAAAAAGTAAACTTCAAGGAATTGTGTGCAATTGGGAGGAGGTGTTAAATGGAGAAAAATAAATTTATTAATACTTAAAAATTTACTCGTGTTAATGAAGGAAGGCAATATAACATGTATTTTTTCGAGGTTCAGGAAAAAAATTGTAATATCTCGGTAGTTAATGGGCGTAGTGTATTGTGGGTAGGCTTAATGGAAACGGTTTGGAGAATAGTATAATGACGTATATATTAGCATTTAATGAATAATAGTTTTTTAGTAAAGTGGAATAAAGCGTAAATGAGTTAGAATCTGCAGTTTTTTTTTCCAAAAAGAGGGGTGGGGGTAAGGGCGTGAAACTAATTTTAGAAAATAGACCACATGCGAAGCAACGTGTGCCCAATTTGGGAGGAAAATATTAATAAATTTAGAAACTGTGTGTGTGGTGTTGAAATTGGAAACTTTTTGAGAACGGAGGAAGGTTTGCCTCTGCCCTGGGAAAAAATGAAAAAATTGACTTATTTATGGTAAAAAAAAAGTATTAGGAATAGGTGGAAGTGATGTACGGAGGTATTGTGTATGAATTAATGCTTGATTTAATGAGATGACCCCCATCCCCTTGGAAATATATTAGAGGGGATGCAGTAGGGAAGGGGTGTACAATTTAATAGAATCTCGGGCAACAAATAACATATATCCTTGAAACCAAATTGTGTGGCGTATCATTCCAATTCATCTCACTTAGTCCACCACCCCTATCCCTTACCTACTTTCCCTTTGCTAAAGCCATCCAACTAAAACCAACTTCATCTCAGCTAATCTGGCCCTAACGTACCTAACTTTATAACACTTCTCCGCATTCAAAGTGCAACTATAAAAATTTGTTTTTCTTCCTAATTAGAAGCAACCAAGTAGATACGCAAATATCTCAATGTATTTCACTCGTTTACGGAGAAGGAGACTTTTAACTGGCGAACGAAATCGAACCAACTCAAGTCTAACTACATATATTCCTGCGAGGAAACTCTTATGCTATGTAGCTACCACGAAGTTTTTTTTTCCTGGAGGCAAGCCAGGTGCTCTCTTGCTTCTTAAAATCGCAAACTTATGAGAAAACTTTTCCCTTCGTTTCGACTTAGTCCTTGAAACGAAGAGAACTAGAAATCAAGTTAATACATTTCTTTTTTTTCCCATCGTAAAATGCTGAAAAATTGAAACGTATGTAATTGGTGTAGGTACTCTCTCAAAGTATCGATAAATTCGAAATTATATGACCGTTTCCACTTTAATTCAAAAGTTCCATCCTTTCGACCTGAGCAAATGGAAATCTTACACAATAAATAGTAAAAGAAAAGTTTTAAACACATTTTACCTTATAAGTTATTTTAGGTAAAAAACAGCAAGTTGAAAAAATTGATTAATGCTCAAATTCAGCAATCGTTCTTCAGTAGGTCAAAACATAAGTATTTTTGTTATTGCAGAATCAAAACCGCAACAAAAGGAATCTTAAAATGAAGATTTTATAGCTATGAACCCTTTTCGCAAATGACAGCTATAACCGTCAAATGTTCATTCATACATTTGCGTAACCGAAAACATAAGATAAGTGAGTTTCTGATATCGATCTATGAACAAAAAGTGCCTCAACGCGTGCAACTTTTAAACACGAAATTACAAAAAAAAAATTCCGGCAAGTGATATTTTGTTCAGCCTAAGAAATTATAAAATCAGGGCACGTCTAGAGGAAATTCGTTGAGCCGCTAAACCTGGTGATTTCAAGCCACTTTCTTAACCACAGACAGAGCTCTAACCAGAGCCGTTGAGAAGAGATCCAGACCCGGGACTGCACTATTAACGGGCCCATATAATATACAGGGTGGCCGGAGAAGTGACGTCACCTCTATGTATGTTCCGCGATTACAGAGTGATTTATAAATTCGGGATACACATTATCATTTAATTTTTATATTTTGATCTACTCAACATAGCGACATAAAATGCCCGCCAAACAACTGCTATATTAATGTGCTTTCCAAAATTGCCAAAAAGTGTTGACCTACCAACTACCACTGCAGGTACAGTCACTTGCGAAAATGAAAAAAAGCACCAAAATTTGTTAAATATCACGTTCTTCCTAATTTTTCTCTGAAATTCATGTAATTTATGCACCCCTGTTTTATTTTTATTGAATTACCCATCTTGTTGCCTTTCTATAAAAGTACAAGACGTTCTGATAGAGAAATGATATACGAATTTATATTATACGTAGAAAAGCTTTTGTGGATTTTAAAGAAATCTGCATTTTTCAAAATTCAACGTAAATGAGTCCCGAAATGCTTTTTCTCAAATTTGAAACTTATGACTGTTAATCTTACGTACGTACGTTATAAACGTTTCATTTAAAAAAAATCAAAATTCAAATTTCTTAATATTTTGATAATAATTTGAATAATAATATTGTGAATACTTACTTGTTATTTCGAAGTGCAATTTAATTTTGTGTTTCCAAAACCAATTCAAATCGCAATATTTTGTGTTTATTAGCATCTCAACTGAAGCTGTTATTAGGTTTTTCTACGTTGTGTTGTGACTTGTGATAACGACAAACTAACACTGCACGATTTTTTTACATTAAAGTTAATTTTTTGTGAATCGCTTTATTCTCATTTAAAGCTTATTTAAAAAAAATTAAATTATATCGAGTTGGGTTGAGTTAAAACTTATTTTTTACTTTATAGTTCACATTGCTACAACAGCGTATTTGTTGAGTTTTTTAACTATATAATTTTACACATTTAGTTAAAAAGCTCGAGTGCAAATGCAATTGCATGCAATCATTTGTATTCTATGTGACACTAAATATAAAATTATTTGATTTATATTTTCGTGACTTAGCCATTTCACATGCTATTTTTTTCATTATTTCGAAATGGTTTTGTATTTTCGTTTTTCATATTTACAAAATATATATTTTTTTCTTCATTTTACACCCCCTCTCCTATATAAACCAGCGGAGTGGTCTAATATTTGGGTGTTAAATTTCAAAAGATTCGAAATCAGTGACCTTAAGAACCTCTTAGTGCAGCAATCCCTTGAAGTTTAACTTCTTCGGTTGCCATCCGGTCTATCTTGAATTTGGTAGTGTTATAAAATTATTGTATTGTCATCGGTTCTTAATACGTGTGCAAAATTTTAAATTAGTCAGACGTTCGGAAGTGTGTGAAAATTAATTTGGAAGATTCATACATATACATACAGGTCAAGCTAAATAAAACGTTTAAAAAGTAAATGCGAACAAATATGTTCAAAGATTCGACAATTTTAAATTCGCATTTCCCAAGTGATTACAAACTTCGACATGTGAATAAAGTCGAACATTCTACAACCAGTCAACCTGGCAATGCTCCTGGTACTATGGATGGTAATGTTGTAGAATCAATTCCACTACGGTAAATGATAAGGGCACATGCAGGCAATAATTGAGAAGGCAAATCAGTCAAGATCATTGATGTAAAGACCAAAAAGAAGCGGGCCAAGGATTGAACCCTGAGGTACTGCATAAAACAAAGGAGCAGAACAGAAACAACATTATTAAGTTTAACGTGCTGACTGCGACCACTTACAATTAGATTTCAATTTAAGAGTTTAATTACGGAGGATGAGAAGAATAGAAAATAGATAATTGCGAAAAAAATTTATCCAATAAGTTGCCAGACCCTGCCAGTACAACTTTTATATTTTAAACTCAGGAAGTACCCTTTACTAATAACACATGCCAAAACCGATCGTGTAATATTTGCGGTATATAGCTAGAATTTTCGTTAATTTGATTGAGCTATTTCCAAAGGCTTAGTATGTGTTCTGTGGAAAAACTTACTCAGTCAAGTTTGGAAGTTGAAACATTCAAACTTGAGAAAAAAATTGAAAATCGATTTTCCTCGTAAATACGCCTATCACGCAACAGGGTCAACGTATTTCAAGGTCACCCACACCCCTGGAACTCCCCGCTGACTAACTGGAATTATCGGAATAAATTACTTGCCCCAAAAGTCTTACGAGTATTCCCGTATCTCTGAAACTGTTGCCAAGGGGGGAATACGTGTACATGCTTTAGTTCTTGAAGTGACGAGTTTCAAAACATATTTCTCAATTCTCAAAACCGGGAGTGGGGTAATGCACTTTCTCCCCAATCACAATAATTTCTTCCACTTTCTCCGCAATTTCTTCTTGCCTCACTCCCAACTTTGCCATCTACCCAATTATCTGATTTCGGTGAAACCCACTAAACGCATCGTGGAGAATCTGACAACTTCAGTAGTTTTCCCATTAATTTTCAGATTTATATCAGCACAATTGTGGGTGGCGTTTGCCCTCCCTTATGAGACATACTTTAGGCTGAAACCCCTCTCCTCGACACTGGGGTGTCTCAGGACGGGAAAAGGTCCTTAATATTTCGTGTGCAGAATGGAGCACAAGTAGGTATGGTACAAGTGTGCTCCTTCCCGTTTTCTTTCACCTCCAAGAAGCTGGTTCCTAAAACTTATTGTCACCTACCTACTCCCGAACCTTCTCGTGCCATTGTGAGCGGAGCGGAGATTTATTCAAAAATAGTCCCAACATACCTTTATGTGGAGCTTTCTCGAAAATTGAGAATTATGCCCTCCCACGACTCGTCCTCTCGCTTTTTTTCTAAAGAATTCGTCGTTTCTTAACCTCAGCAGACACCCCTATCACCACCCAGAATTTATGCGTGCGTAACAAATGCCCCCGTGCGCTCCCCGAAAAGTTGACAGTGCAGCAGAGGAAGTACTTATGCCACCACTGCCGCAATCCACGACAACTCAGTCCCCACATGCACTCTGCGAAGGGTCCTCATTTCTTTTTAAATTCAACTCTCATCCGCACTCAAGAGATGTGGAGCATTTCCTCAAGAAAACGCTTTATTAAGCCGAAATTCGGACCGAGGGGGGTGGGCATAAAAAATAAGGTCAATTGGTAATTCGTTCTGTCCTTGAAGCGTCAGAATTACAAGCATTTCGGGGCAGCACACAAAACTGTACGGAAGATACTTAGAAATCTTTCGGGGGAAAAGATGGTGAGATGTGCGTAGCAAGACGGGATCAGGACGGAATGTTTGTCGGGATGTGCGTATGTAATCTCGCTACTATTCTCCGGCATATCGCAGTTCAGAGGCAAGAGCAGGGGAAAAAAACACGAAATAAGACAGAGAAGCGAAAGAAATGTTTGTCTCAGCCATAAGAAGTTCTGCTCCGCAATAAACAACATCGCGATAAATTTCCGGTTATACGCTTAATATTCGAGCACGGAAGATATTAAGGAAAACGACATAAAGCACCATTTGAGGAAAACAAGCGGTTCCAACTTCTTATTTCGCCGAAATTGTTTTCATTTTGTTAATAATCGTGGCCGCGACAAACGGCGCTCGGATGCCATGCTGCGTTCTAGAAAAGGGGTATAGTGAGACATGTCGACGGACGCTTTTAATAGCACTATTTCCCGGGGCTCAATTCGCACTACAATGTCCCCCGGCGATCTTCTCCGCCACAATCCTTTCCACCCCTCTAACGGCAGAGACCTTGGGGCGAGGAAATTGTTTACCTCAGCGAGATGAGCCAAATTTCTGCGTAATTCTGTAATTCCTAATCCGCACAATTGACTGCGTGGATCCTTGAATCCGCTGGAGTGGAGTGGAAAGGGTAAAGACAAATATTCTCATCTCCTTTGAGACGTTAAAGGATACCCCATCATTTCCTGCCGAAACACCACCCCAACTCCGGCAATCTCGCAATTATTGGATGGGAAAAAGTCAGTCGAAATGAAGCCGAGTTGCGCCACCACAAAACCGGACACGAAATTTACAGTCTGGTCGGGGCATTGTTTTCCCTGCTGTTTAAATCTATTATGCTGGCTAACTACAAAAATCCCCCTCCCTGTGGCATTATTCACGTTTAATTACCACATAGCACAGAAAAGGCTTTTCCATTGGGAGAAATGCCCCCATGCGGAAAATATCACATACATTCGGCCACTTTGTGCTAATCTGAAATATATTTAAACTTAATTAGAGAAATCAATTTAAATATCCTGGAAACATTTCCACTGACTTAATTTGCTTAATTCACTTAATTGTTTAATTGTTGTACGCGGAGCTATTAGGGATATATGTTCGCTGCTAATTGATTATTAAATATTGAAAGGGTCGGGGGAGCAGCGGCGGGATGTTCCATTTGTTCTGCAATGGAAAAGTTCACATAGAGCCATAAGTGATGCAAAGTAATAAAAGTGGAAATAGTAAATGGCAAAACGGGTTCGGCTGTGCCCTGTCCACGGTCTAATAAATATGCATGCCATGCCTGATACCGGTCCATCAACGTCCAATATGCTATTGTTTTTGAATGGGGTGAGATGCGAGTAAAAATCACATTTATTATTTTTGAAATATGTTTTTCGCGGAAAGTCCTTTGGGGCTCTGTCAAAATGAAGCTAATCGATTTAAAAGAAATTTTATTTTATGGTAGTTTCACATAATTTAATCTAAATCTTGTGGGAGTCGCTGCATAGGGAGGGGATACACGGACAAGTCACATAATCCGTATTTTTATTGAATAATAAATTTAGGGCATCCTGCGCAGAACGGTCGAGGCAAAACCCAAAGTTGTGTGGAAGGAGCCTTATAAAATTCCTCATTGCTGAAATTGACAAGTCTTGTTCATATCTTTTACTGAAAATAGAAAAGTCCTTCAACTCCTTTGTTTACGATGTGGGGAGTTTATTACTTGTACAAGAAACTTTGATCGTCTTCAGCTTCGAATTGGCTGTAAACCACTTCTCCGTACTATTCGTCCTTCCGAAGCTTTAAAGTGTCAAAGCCACACTCAAAAAAATTATTATTAATAAAACAAAAACAATGGAATTCAATTACCTGAAAGACGTCGACTTGATTTAATTTTAAAGGGCCAAGGAAAATTATCAAATAAAACATTTTATTTATTTTCCTTGATTTGGCATCTATTTCCACAGTTAAGATAAATTACTCTTCGGTCCTAGAACTGGAAACTTGTTAGAAGGATACTTGCAACCACTCACTACCGATTCAAACTCCAACAACATGTTGTCAGAACATGTTAAATGGGCACTAAGCTCATTAGGTTTAACTTGTCAGGGAAACTCCGCGCAACGAAACATAGAAAAGCTTTTTCATGGTAAAGAATCGATGAGAGCATTTGAGTAGAGTTACATCTGCAATTCGTAAATGTATTTCTTAAGGTGTTCCTGTTTAAAAATCAAATGCAGTTTTTATGGATCTGTAGTTACCAGGAGTCTCATCCAACTTTTCTTATGGTTTTTTTCCAAAGCCGTGGAGGTTCTATATAATTACTTTATACTCCTTTGCATAAGAAGGGTAATAAATATGATGTCTGCAATTATCTACATGTTGTCAGTCTGAGTTGTATCGATAAGCTTTTTGAAGCCTTTTAGTCTGGTCTTTCAATAAGGACGCTCGACTTTTAAATGTAAATAAAACAAGTTGTGTGTGATATATCCACTTTACTTTAATTTCATTTGAAAAACATTTTTATGGCATTAAGTATGGAATATAACATCGTTGAAATATCTGCCGCGGCTTTGCTTGGTGGAACGTATTCGGAATGTCCAATTTTCGATGCTTTTGTTGCATAAATCTGGCTGTATTTGCTGGATGGTGTTCGTTATATTGACTTTGAGGGCATCAATTTATTTGCTGACCTGTGATTTAAGATAGCCCCGAAGTTCTCGTCATCCTCAAATCGCTCGTGTAGAATGTTCATCGTGGCATGCGCTGTGTGGAACGTAGCGCCGTTCTGTAGGAACCAAATGTCGTTGATATCCATATCATACAGTTTAGGCCACAACAAATTGCTTATCATCGATCTGTAGCGCTCGCCGTTTTTGGCGAAATTTTGGGTCAATTTCGGAATACTTGCCACCAAGCAAAGCCAAGGCGGATATTTGGATGACGTTATATTCCTACTTAATACCATAAAATATTCTTTTATATAAAATAAAAGTGAAGTGGATATTTCACACACAACTTGTTTTAGTTACATTTTTGACTTTAGTCAAGCGTCTTTATTTTCATATTTTCTAAATCAAGCTGTCTTCCTGTATACAGAGGCGATTTAAGTACAATTAATTTACTCTCTGTTGTTCTTAATGGCACTGTAATTGAGTATATGGAATCAATTAAGATTTGGGCGTCGCTATGAATGCTAAATTGAACTGCTGTGGTTACATACGCTCGATGATGAGTAAAATACACGGGTTGCTTCGGCAGCTGCGGATCACATCAGTCGATGTATCAGTTGAATTACGTATGAAGTTAGCCAAGACAACAGTCTAACCACACTTTTCCTACAGCATTGTTTATTCTAAACTGGATTCAGTGTGTACCACAAAACCAGTAGAAGCGTTTAACGATGTTGTTCCAGGAGCAGCCATGTCTTTGGGTACTGGAATTTCTTCAATCAAATAGAGATCACATTTTAGTGAGCGCTCTTTCCTTATTCAGGCAGTCTGAAGTGGGATGCTCTTCTCAAAACTGTACAAATAGTAAGGTCCAGCAGTGCTTTCCATAGACTTATAACATGACAAAATGTATGATATTTATTTGCGTGTGCCATTTTCTCATTTTCTTTTTTTTTTCTTATTTCATCTTTGCTTTTCTATCTTTTTATTTGATTTAATCCCTTCGCATTGTACTTTTTTAATTCCTTGAATTGACAGGTAATTATGCATGCAATTTTTAATTATTTATTTATTCATTTATTCAGTCTACTGATTTCTTTACAATCTTACAGACTAGAAAATCTTAAATTAAATATTAAATTGCATTTAAACCGTAATTCGTTTTGTGGGAAGAAGCATGTAGGAATTTTTTCGACCGGAGAGGCCTTTTAATAGCGTATATATTAATTAATCCTAGTAATTCAGAACACATAATAGCACCACATAAGATATCTTTAACAAGTAAAGCACAGGTAACATCACGACGAAAACTAAGCTTAGGTAGTCCAACTAGTAAACGTCCGGATTCATATGGAGGAATATTATCTTTGAAAAGTTTTAACTTATAACACAAGAATCGAGTAAACGATTTTTGCACCGATTCAATTCTGTTCGAATGAGTCATATAGTTCGGAGACCAAATTTAATGATAGCAGCCTATTCGAGAATTGGTCTTACTAAAGAGACGCACAAAGTTTTTATAGCAAAGATATCGGAAAATTCTTTAGAATTTCTTTTTATAAATGCTACAGTTTTAAAGGCTTTAAAACAAATATATTCAATATGTTTTACATACAAAAGCCTCTTGTCAAGAATTACCCCAAGATCAGTGATTTCATGAACTCTAACCAATAAATAATCGTTAACACAGTAAGTATACTCTATTTGATTTGAGGAATGAGAGAAAGTTATAACTCGACATTTTGAAATATTTAAGTGTAGGTCATTTAAAGAGCACCAGTCGGGTAACTTATCCAAATCGTGTTATAGGCGAGCGCAGGAATCTGGAGTGGTAACTTCCAAAAAGAGTTTCAAGTCATCAGCATACATTAGGCATTGTGAATAAGAAAAACAGTAATAATATCATTGATAAAAATAAGAAATAATACCGGACCGCAATGACTACCTTGAGGTACGCCCGATTTGACAAGGTAAGGTCTGGAAGTGACATCATCAATTGACACAAACTGTTTTCTATTTACCAAATAGGAATGGATCCACATTAAAAAAGATGAATGAATACCATATCTTTGTATTTTCCTAATTAGTACGAAATTATTTACCTTGTCAAAGGCTTTAGAGAAATCCGTATAGATAGCATCCAACTGATATCCGTTTTCCATAGTAGCTATGCAAGAAGTGGTAAACAAGGATAAGTTGGTGATAGTTGATCTGCCCTTAACAAAACCATGTTGCTGAGAACAAATAATTTAATTGCATAAGAAAGAAAGTTTAGTAGCAATAATGTAATCTAAAAACTTAGGAATTATCTTCATTAAGGATACAGCTCTGTAATTTGTAATTAAATGTTTTGAGCCACTTTTAAAAATAGGCATAATCACCAAAACTTTCCAAATATCAGGGAAATGACCTCGTCTTAATGAAGTATTAAAAAGCATAGTTAGAGGTAAAACAAGGGAAGAACCACATGATTTAAGCAAAGCTGTAGAGATACCGTCTCAATCTACCGAATAACTCGTATCAAGATGATTAATACCGCCCATATATCTGCTTCCCTCAATACTAACGAACCAATATCAAGCAATTCTTGATAAGCCGTTTCATTGAGGTCATTGTGAGCACCATTTTCGGTATCAATATATATCTACTGAATCAAAAAACTCAGCGAAAAGCTCACAAGATTCTTTCACACTAAAGGATCTCTTATCACTATATTCCAAAACATTTAGAAAATTTGAAGAGATACGTTTGTCATTAACATAGCTCTAGAATGAACTATTATTATTTTTTATATTATGCTCAACTGAGCAAATATATTGTTTATATAGGAACCAGTGCAAGACCTCGTACTCCCTTCTTAATCTTTTAAAATTTATGAAATCATTGCTACGTCCATACGATTTGTAAGCTTTATGAGCCGTAGATTTGGCATTTTTCAACCTGAGTAACGATTTATTATACCATTTAGGATGAGAGCTATTATGTGTTACATTTTTCAACATGCCGTTTCATACCGGAAATAACATTATCAAGGAGATTACTATACGCAACTTCCAGTGAACAATTATTCAGTAACTCATTCCATTTAACTCTAGTAAAGAAACTATTTAAGCCACTAATATTTGCCATCTTAAAATAATAAACCTCCGTTACAATTCTGGACGCTAATTTTGAAAAACTGGAAATGGAGAAACTAACATCTAAAGCTTTGTGATGTGAATCGCACTTAAGTAAAGGAGATATACACTCACTAACAGGAACAAAACGATTTTTGGATATGAAAACAAGATCTAGGAACTTGACATAAATATTACAAGTAGAGTTAACCTGAACTAAATCTAGAACTGTCATATTATCAAGGAAAGAGATTTCAATCTCAGAAGAAGCACCCGTTGGTAACAAACCCGATTCGTCTTCCACAGGAACCCATGCGATTTTGCTTAAATTGAAGTCACCAAGAACACATATTTCATCGGTATTGGATAGTGTACGTGATATGGACTCAATGTTACGAAAGTGTCCATTGTGAATTTGCAGGCCAGAAGAAAGTGGGATATAGCTCACACTGAACCGAATGTACCGGGTTAGAGTGGGATCTGTAATACAAAAGCTGACATGTTTATGTAAATATATTTTTTTTGTTTAATGATTTTATTTTATTATGTTAGTCTAAGTTCATACTGGTGGCATCCTAACCGCACGGAAAAATCGCATTAAATAGAAACGCGAACTATGCATGTTACAGCAAAAATGGTCATAACCTTTTCTGAACATTTTCTATCTTTTCTGTTTGAAAGGTATTGCTGTTAAGTTCAATAGGAATTGGCTCTAGGAGTTTGTTTATTTTCTGGTAATCATAAACACTCGCCTAATATAATTTCGTTGCCGTAGTGACAAACCAATGTTGAATGAGTGTCCAAACATTTAAACGATTTTAATTTCTCTGTAACAACTCTATGATTTGTCCGTGGTAATGAATCCATTCACACATTTTAAACGTTTTTATTAGACACTAAACGAGGAAAAAGGAACTTGAGAGACAAAATGGGAGGGAGGGAGGAATAGATCAATAATCGAACATTTTCCGTTGAAAAATTACCGATGAGAGCTCAGAACTAAATGCATTTTTTTTCCATTTTCACCCCCCTAGAGGATAACCGTGCTGCAATGGTTTCCCTCGTAGATTTCCTTTTTCCGAAACGGTCGAAATGGAGGAATTGATTTCTTCCTAGAATTTCTCCTCTTTTTACGTTTTTTCATAGAGTGCCGAACGATTGCAGACGTCGTTCTTGAAATGGACAGTGTTCATGTTCATGTTAATCAATCGCAAATGTTTCGCTCCCAGTCACTTTAAATATTTGAGATTTTGTAGCTATTGCTACGTGGCGCGCGTATTGGTAGGTATACGCTGTAAATTGTGACTTTGTTGTGTTGCAGTGGCTATTTCCCACTACTGTGAGTTGTCTGTTCAAAATTGATAAAAACAATTTTATAAGCACGCTTAACAGGTAGATTTCTGATTAAAAGCAATCCATTGAGACTAGGAACTCGATGGAAATTTTTTTTTTAAAGCAATACAGAAATGCTACTCGTGGAGTTTCTCAGAAATATCATTTTTGTTCGATTTTAGTGGCCTGCATTCAAAATTTACATTAACGTTTTAGGGCAACGGAAGAGAAGGGAATGAAGCAGTCCAGTTGTTTCATTTTTATTCCAGACGTACAGCCTCAGGTAGATGATTTTTTTGTGCATTTCTACTCAAATACTGCAGTAATGGGTTATGGCCAGCAGTGATAGGCGCCGATGCACCAGCGAGTGCAGGTGTTCAATAAAATCCACTTTCTTTTATTGCATTTTCCAAGGCCCGTATTGATACAAACTCAAAAACATTCTTTCAATTGAATTCTGCGGAAAGCTCCGAAAGTGCATGAAGTTTTCGAAAGAATCAAATCAGGGCAGGGTCTACAGTCAATATTTGGACGAGTTCAAAATCGAAACAATTGCAAGCAATTTCGAGGAACAATTTTTGAAATTAGAAAATAAAAATCATAAAAATCCCCGCACCTGCGTTAGGAGGCTAATAAGGTTAACTGAATTTATGACGCGCTCGAATAGCGTCTTTTTGAGCTGATTCCGTTGCTGGGCATATCTGCGAAGGATTATACTCTTATGTACCTACCGGAGGGAGCAGCGCCAATAAAAGCAAAATTTCATCATTTCAGAAATATGAAACTCATGAAAGAATTACCTTGTACGCCCCTCTTCCTCGGCACAATTTATGGCTCAGCTTCCATTAAAGCAAAAGCGTGATATAAAGGCTAATCCATGCGAGGACATAATTAAATTTTTTTCTGACACCCGTAAAAGTTGTTCTTAGAGGTGCTGACGGTGGGGTAGACATTTGAAACCACTTAGCTGCTGTAGCCAGCCTGATTAAGTTATAGTAGGGCTCAATTAGAATTAACTGCGAAATATGTTCGAGGGAATGTTCACATTTTAATAGGAAAAAATGTAGAGCAAGCGAAAAGTAAATTGATTACTTAAGTATTAAGCTCGTGAGTTATTTAATTTTATGCACTTTTCAGCAGTTTAAAAAACAGGATTTAGTGTTTTGTCGTAATTTTTTTTCAAATCTAACCTATGCACATAATATTTGTGTTTAATTTTCTAAGTAAATATTTTTATCTCAAGGGCTTCCTAGTTCAGAGTATTTAAAAATATTATGATTTTGTTAAACATTTTTACTAGTTACCCAGCTAAAGATTGCAAACAAGTATTAAATAATTAAACAACTCTGGTCCACATTTTCGAAATATGTTTGGTGCCAAACTAGTGATAGTAGTTAACATCTATGGAAATATTATATCTTAGATTAGCAGTCTACAAATGAACAAGTAATCTGTTTGGAACAAATAGGGTTACCAATAACAAAAAAGGCGTCATTCTGTCAATTGGTTCCATCAGGATGGCACTCTATGCTACACATCGCATGCCACGGTGGACATTCTGCACGAGCGTTTTGAGGGCATGATAATCTCTCGGGGCAACGACGAGAACTGGTCGCCGAGATTGTTTGATTTAACGCCTTTAGACTTCTTTCTTTGGTGCTGTTATAAATCGCAGGTCTATGTAAATAAACCGCAAACAACTGAAGCCCTCAAAGCCAACATAAAGAACGTCATCCATCAAATTCAGCCAGATTTATGCGACAAAGTCATCAAAAATAGACCCTCCCGAATACGTGCTTCAAAGTAAAGCTGCGGGGGACATTTGAACGACGTTATATTCTATACCTAATGCCATCAAATATTATTTCAAATAAAATAAAATGGAGTGGATATCTCACACACAACTTGTTTTATTTACATTTAAAAGTCGAGCATCCTTATTGAAAGACCCTTACAAGGATTACCAATTTGGCCACCACTTTTTTTGTTATCACGCTTTTGAAAAAAGTTTTAACAATTAATAAAAATCTTTAGAAAATGTTTCCTTAGCATCTACTAAGTCAACAAAAAGGTAATGGCTTTCGAGATTTTGCTTAAACGCATAAAAATAAGACTTGTCACTGTTTTTTTTTATTCATTCATATGCATTATTCATTTTAGAAAAACTCTCAACAAACTGCGAGATTTATGCATTTTATAAAATCTCCCAGGAAAGTGGTAATGGAACTGGAACTGTTTTCATAGCAGCCAGTGAGTCACTTCCTAAAAAGTAATTAAAACCTTTCTCCAGGTGCGCGAAATTTTACGCAGAGGTCCATTAGGACTACTGTGAGAAAATATATAAAATAATAAAAACACATTTAATAGTATTCGCATGTCTGAATTAATCCTGTCTCGAAATGCGGCCTAAAGGGATTTTTTTACTATTTAATTAAGAAATTAAATAAGTTGTATGAACGTCCAACTTTTGCTTCAAAGAGTAGAAAAAATAGCCAATTCATGTGTAATCTCAGTACTTAGCCTCCGGTTATCTCCAAGTTGATAAGAACAGATGTAGATAATATAATACAGTACCATCGGCCAACTAATCACACAGAAACTGTGCACTCAGAACAAATCAGAATAATGCTTTACCTCGACTCGAGAATCGGCGATGCCTCGCATGACATCCCGAAAGCGTTTTCCCCTACCACACAGATTGCATCCCGCACACATGGCAGAGCTGCAGTACGCTTCATCGCAGTCGCTCTTTTACTATAACGACGTATATTCGTTGAGCAAACTCATGACATGTGTCAAGCGTGGGCCGAAGTCATAGCTATGTGAGCCGTATCAACGGGCCAGTCAGAAATCTTACCTAGCTACGATTGATTTGGGCCTAGGCATGATTTCTTTGAATAGGTGTGTAAGAAAACACAGAGTAAGAGCAGGTGTAAATTTGTGCAGTTTACACGGGTAGCTACAATTTTTGTGGGAACCGGTTTTTCGGCACGATTTGTGACTGAGTACGTATATACGACAGTCCCAAATCAGGCCTAGAAACCGGTCAACGGTAGTTTTCGCATGTAATTTTTATCCTTATGCTCCGCTGCGCAGAAGATTCTATTGCGAGTTGTGATGTGCACCGCAAAACAACTTTCTTTTCGAGCCGCCTCTGGAGATTCACTGTCACTCGCTCAATTTACAATATTTAGCATTGGAAGTTCAGGAAAATATTGTTAAATGTTGTATTAGTATAGTATATTGAAATTGGCTGAATAAAACAACACTATCTGTATCACCAAAAAATATTCAACCCCCCCCATGCGAAGAAGTTTTCGTAAGTTTTTACTCGACAAATTTCTGCGGTGTAAACCATTTAAAACTGTCAAATTGTAACAGCAGATATTTTCAGATTAGCTTAGGAAATCGGAAAATGCTTCACAGCTAGATAGTGAAATAGTGATTGTGGTGGAATATTCACCACATACTTTTGAACGCACAAAAAAAGGTGAATTTAATACTGGTTGTTCTTTCCTATGCACTTCAAAAAACCCTTTCACGTTAATTGGTCAATTCAGAGTTGTTTCTAATTTGATGGAGTTAAGTTCACCTTTATGCTGTTCGCGTAGCTTAATAATTTCTGAGAGGTTTCTCTCTCATTTTCCCTCTTTTCTCTACTGCGAGGAAGTGTACAGAAGCTCTGCCATGTGTGTACTATCTGTGTGGCAGGAGAAAAAGTTTTCGTGATTTCATGCGAGGCATCGCCGATTCTCGAGTCGAGGTAAAGCGTTATCACAATTTGTTCTAAGTGCACAGTCTTTATGTGATTTGTTGGTTTGATAGTACCTAATAAAAGGAGTTTTAAAAATGTCCATCAGAACAATTTTTCCCTGCCTCTAGTATTCTTTTTTAAACAAAAACTAAACCTAAAATAAAAATGCCCGAAGAAATTACAGAAATGCGAAATTATGTGATAATTAATAAATATGAATAGTGATAGGCGTGATAGGAAAGCAGTTCAACAAAACCATTTCCGTTTTAATTGTCAACATCACAGCGTCATTAAGATTGACGTAATCAATTAAATTTGACTGCCAGAAATTCCGTTGAAATTTTCAGACTCAATAAAATCATTGAAATTACAAAGAAGCGTGAAATGACACGCACGACCGGCGACGATTCCCTTCACGCCACACTCTTACCCCTGGAATCCGATTTATGTAAGTGCAAAATCGTCAATATGATGGCGTTAGATTTAATTTTTTCCATCAAAAAAAAAAAGAAAAAGAAAAAGAAAAAGCGGAATTCTTTCACAGGATAACCGCCACAATCGAGGACGGATGGAGGGTGGCAGAGAGAAAAATGGAACGCGACTAAATATAACCAGGAAAGTCAATAGCTCAAAGAAGTCAAAGTATTCCGTCACAGCGCCCCCGACTTCTTACAAACCCACTTCAAACGCTCTATGGGGAAAGATAAACTCTCAGTTTAAACATCCCTTTCCGTTTCTTGCAAAATCCGGTTTTTTATGTGCATTGCCTTTACGGCACACAATTTTCGTTATTTACATATTTGATGGGATTTTGATCCCTCTTCAGGCACAATAGATGTCTAGGGAGGCGCACCGAGAATGCTTTTTTAGTACTCCCAATCTAATGCACTTAGGTCTAAAGCTTATGGATGGATTGCCTGGATGCTCGAGTGTAGGTACATATTTCTTGATTTTCGGCGTTCGTTTTCGTGGATTTCACGTCTAAATTGTAATCCAATAAGAATTACTCCTCTCCCGCGCTGTCGCTATTGCTACTGCTGCCAGGAGGAACCTCCGCTCAATTGCAGCTGTTCGGATAATCCCTAATCCGCGTCCTCATGTCGAGAATATCAAAGCAATATTTTGCGTATTTTACTTCACCTTTTGTGCGTTCCAAAATTCATGGTAAACACGCTCCTTTGTGCATAATTAAAAAATAAAAGCACAACATGATGTGCACCGTGGAGAGAGGGGGATGTTGTGCTTATCGATCGCTCCGATACACTTTAATCGGAATCGCTTTAAGGAGAAATGATTAAAATTCAAAGTATTTTGAACGTAAGCTCGTGGGAACTAGGACACGTGCGTGGGCGGAACTTGAGGTTGAAACAAAAACGTTGACCCTCGCCTGCTCAGTGCTCCACCGAGGCTCCATCTTCACATCTGTACCCAAAACTTGAGCAGCTCAAACTACACCGAAATATCTTCGCCAGAAGGCATATCGGGAATGAGAGAGGCGAAGCAAACACAGGCATTTGCAACTATACTACTGCGAGCCATCAGCTGTATTCTCCGAAGATGTTTGGATGGTGGGTGCTCCTTATTATTCTACTCCATCATCCCGGCGGCATCGCCCGCGCCGTCCCTCCGTTTCGGTAATTTCACCCACGTACCTGACGTACCTGGTTGACCCTTGAGATATTCAGGTAGAAAATTATTTTGTTTTCTGAAAATGGCCGTCGGCAAGCACCTGTTTTCTGCTACTTGCAAATACACCAAAAATGCTACGGCAAAGGCAGCCAACAGCATTTCTAATACTTTGAACGCACAGCGATGCTGGCAGTTACGTACAGCCGTAAACCTCTGCCTACGTTTGCAGGGAGGTGAAGACAGTAATGACATTCATATTTTATCAACTACGGAAACAACTTATTGCCCATTGTTATGACGTGGAATAAATTTATGTCGGCCCACGTAGTCCGTACTGGCAGGCCGCCACCGGCACAATTCAAGAGAAGAATCACCAAGAAATAGCTGGCAGTTTTGGTTAAATATTGGAATAATAGGAATGCGTTATCTTTGCGGATATGTTTTATTCCGTTTTAGGTGCGAAATTTTTCAATTTGGATATCAACGCATGATTCTCTCATAAATTTAGCAGGCACTACGCCCCAGAGCACACTCAGCGTGTAGATTTCATCTTTACAATTTTGCAAAATATAATACGATAAAAAAAGTCCAGCTTCTCATTGGCCCCAACTCCTTAAGCTAAGATGCATACGTGCTCGGCAGTTTGCTAGGGGGTATTAAAACTTTCTATTTATTCCTAGCAGCAGTTTAATGAATCGAAGTTTCAAGACAGTGTCCAGCAGTTTAAAGATATATACATATAACTATGGAAGTGGTATAGTCCCGTTAACTTAACGAATCAAATCAAAATAATCGTCCTATGTAAAATAAAATATATTCATGGGTGGGGTCGATGCTTTTAAAGCAACCTCTTCCAAGCTGAACTAATTTCAATGTTGTTAATTTGTGGGACCCACTCGTTGGTATAGAAATGAGAGCCGTATTTAAGTATGTAGAGGGTTTTTCAATATGGGCGCTCGAAATTTGTTAGGCTATAGCGGCCATGTAGTTAAAGAAACATCTGTCAAATTTATTGTGAATTGTTCAGTAGTATGCGGCAAATCATCATGGAAGTTAATACCGTTCAAGAACGTGTACAAATCATTAAATTTTATTATCAAAATCAGTGCTCCGTTCGAGAAACGTTCCGCGCGAGAAACGACGATCGCTACAGATCGATGCTAAGGAACTTCTTGTGGCCTGATCTGGATGATATGGTAACTGACAACATGTAGTTTAAACAGGACAGCACTACGTGCCACACAGCGCATGCCACGTTGGATATTCTGCACGAGCGATTTGAGGGCGGTGTGAACTGGCCACCGAGATCGTGCGATTAAACGCCTTTAGCCTTCTTCTTTTGGGGCTATTTTAAATCGCAGTTCTATGCGAATAAACCGCAAATAATTATTCCACTCAAAGTCAACATAACGAACGCCATCCAGGAAATTCAGTCAAAGTCATCGAAAATAGGACCTCCCGAAAACGTTCCACCAAGTAAAGCCGCGGCATACATTTTAACGACGTTATATTCCATATTTAATGCCATAAAATATTCTTTCAAACAAAATAAAAATGGAGTGGACACAACTTGTTTTATTTACACTTAAAAGTCGAGCGTCCTTATTGAAAGACCCTTTAGAAGCCCTAGAGCAAGGAAGAGCTGCAGCCACATAACTATTTATAATAGAATCAAAACGAAATCGTTGCAATACTATTTGTATAGGGGTTTCTAGGGTCATTGATTTTATCTCTAGACATTTTCATTCATCACCACTCACAAATAATACCGAGTGGTGGGCAATGTGGATTTTTACATGACGTAGGATTGTTCGACACTATTTACAATGCATGAGTTCTAGTCCGATATGTTCGAGATTTCTACTCCGTTACTTCCAGGGCCCACCGCCTCCAGGCCTCCTTTATTTCAAGAGACCCATTATTTAAAAAATGTGAAACGTGTCATGACGCATGACTCTTTTTTATTATATCATGTTGTAGAGTTGTGGAGCATCTTCGAAAACCTCCCTTAAAAACCCGAGTGGGGTGAATCGAAGAAAGGCCTGTAAATGGGTGAAACATTAATTCAAAATTACCCTCTATGTCATAAAATTGGTTTTTCATCCATTTCCAGACGTTCCGGAGTTCTGTTCAGCCCTCCGGAGTTTTTTAATGGCGTTTTTCGAACATGGTCTACAACATGGTGCAAAAATATATCTCGTGCCATGACACGTTTCACGGCACAACAACACATGCGAAAGTGACCACTTCTATAACATAGTTCATCTGATTTTACGCTACGGTCCCAGCTGTCGTGATTGAATTGGTTTATCCATTGAGGCATCATGGAAACTTGTATTGATAACAGCACCCATTCTAACACGGAAATCCTGCAAGACTTTTAGCAAGCGATTAAGCACGAAAACATGCACTTTGGGCGCCGGGCTTTAGAGAATTAAAATTCCAGCCATGGCAATTGAAGATTTGAGTTCGCTCAACACATAAATTTAAGCGCTAAACTTAAAGCGAGCTCAGAATTTAAGTACAGCGATGAGTTGAGTGCAGCTTTAAGTTGGGTCGTTTTCATCTTTGATGCATACATACCTACGCCATACGGAAGAATTTAATCATTAAAGACAATTAACAATTGAAAAAATTAATTGCAAATTAACGATTGAATCTTCAGTTTGGATTAAATTGATTGCAAGCGGAAATTAAGTGATTTAATTGCAACCTACAAATAATCTTTTAGTCAAATTAATCAATTTCAATTAATATTTCAATCAATTGATCAGTTGATTAAAAGGTTATTTGACTAAAGCTTAACAATGCTTATCAACCTCTTGTAGTCCTGTCCACCAGAAAAAAAAAACTTTAAAATTAAATTTAACCAATCCCAATAAAATAACTTTGCTTTTAACGCAGGCAATTAAAACCCACTTAACAAAGGGTGTCGGCAGTTATATGTATATATATATATATGTATATGCACGCAGATTTTTAAAACAAACTAGTGAAACCCATGTAACGCAGAGTGTTTTCGTTAATTTTTATTAAATGTGCATGTATTAAGAAATGACTTTAATGCTCACCAATTAAACTCACTTAAGGGGGACCACTAGTGTGACCGCCTGAAAAAAAGGTGATATTTGGGAATTTTTTAAAAGAAAACTACTGCATGGAATGTTTTAATGTTTTAAGGATAGTTTTGTGGATATATAGTAAATACATTATAAAATTTTTAGGCCAAAAAATTAAAAATTCAGCGCAATATTCGCAATCTCTCTTGGTTCCAAAAAAAACGTCCCCCCACTGCTGCAGTGATAGCGATCTTCACAATGCGTGAAATCAAAAAAATCAATAAGTTTATTAAACTAGAAGGTATTGCCCGTACCATGACCCTCGACCGACAAAAAGAATAGAAATTTAACAGAATGGCGTAGTTTTTAAAAAAAAGTTTCAAATTTCGCTCGAAAATTTGATTATTTTTGGCCTGCCAAAATTACATCTTTTATTCGATCGGAAAACCGGAGGTTCATGGTATGGAGAAACATATATAAAAGAAGCTGCAATAAGAACCAAATCTATCGGATGACTTGTCCTCGAGTTATAACTGCAGCAAAATTGAAAAATGTGATTTCGAGAAAAACGCGTTTAAAGTTTAAGTTACTAGATGAGCCGTTTAAATGTGCCAGGTTCTAGCAACTCCAAAATATATATATATGAAATGTGACTGGCAGCTACGTACAGGAAACCCTCCACCTATTAACCTATTCATACATTTCTCAATACCATAAAGTCAACAATAGAAACCAGAATCCTTTTATAATGACTTTCCTGGCCGACAGAGCACGAACAATAACTCAGGTATGATCCCTAAGCCAACGTAACTTCAGATGACTGTAACTCAAAAACTATTTGATATATGCACTTGAAACTTTAGTATGTTAATTTTAAAGGTATAGACTATTGAAATATGCAAAAAAAAGATTATAGATTTTTTCAAGCTTTCACACTAGTGGATACTAATTGTATAGGTAACAATTCTTAAACACAAACGAGCCAAGCCCATATAAAGTAGCGCAACTACCGTGTCGACACTGTAAATGAAAACAGGCAACTTTCAAAACCTTTTTGGAACTTTTGGTAAAAGGACAGTATTCAGTGAATAATCCAAAATGGCGGTTTTAATTTATTTTCTTAAATTTTTATTAGTGCGCTAAGTTATTTGTATGAGTAGAAAAAAAAATTTTAAAGAGCAGCATACCATAACACAACCCGAGTAGGTAATGTCCGAAAACAATTTCACATGAATTTATTTCAAAAATGGCGCGGCCAACTTCTACACCCAAAATTTAAATACGCTGCCAATTTTTTTCAATTGGTGATAAAAAAATGTTGCGAAGCAGCGCATTGCGGTATTTTGCTTTTAACTTTACTTTTTTATTTTTTCAAAAATGGCGGGGTTAAATTGCTGGATAACCACAACATGGAAGATTTTGTGAACATTTGCAGAAGCACTCGCATCGCAGACATCAAGAACTTTGATATCTTTATGCATGATACGTCGTCATCAAAGTTGCCTCCACCTCACTAATCCATACTTCGGCAGAATCGTCATACAAAATCATACCGTATTTTCCAAATAATATTTTGCAAGCTTCTTCATACAGGATTTTTGTTTTACTCGGAAAAAGACATCTTAAGTTTGACAGAAAATGCATTGTTTTGCATAAGATCCAAGGTAAATATTTGCTAGTTTTTTCCTAGTGATTCCCGGTTGGTTTCACACCATGAAATTCCTAGACTGAACAAAAACCTCGTTTTCACAATTCAAAAAGGTCATGAGTCCCTTTCCCCCAACCGTGCGTACGGCCCTGATCCACACCAATCCCCGTCGCCATTGATCACGACGTCTCTTCTATACTTCCTCTCACTGCTCCAAATATTGTTTCTCCAAACCAATTTCCAATTTGATCCGCAAATCCAACTCCACATTCTCGTTCGTTTTTCACCTAACCAAGTTATCCCTTAAGAAAATCCTGAATCGTCCCTTGTAAAGTCATTTATTTTTCCTTCATAGTTAATAAGTTCTAGTTTAGTTATAGTCTTTAAGTTCTTAAGGGTGCAACCGACCCAATCTACAGGGCCCGATATGTAGGGTCAGAAATTGGGTGTCCTCTCCGCAGTACCCCGACACCCTAGCTAAGAGAGCAAACAATTATCGGCCCTACGTGCCTACACACGATGTTTGTATGTATGTATGGCTGTATAGCTTGGATTAAGCTGACTTGATTAAAAAATTAAATAAATTGTCACATTACATTTTTTGAGTTCATAATTTGTTGAATATTTCATAGTTCGACGAATTTTTCAGAATTTCAAATTTTCTCCTTCTTCTCGCTGCCAAAAAAAATTATAAGTTCGGGTTCTATACAAAAAATCATGTCGAGACCACCTGCTACTTGTTCCGTTACAGAAAATACAAAAAAACAATTTTGACCAGTGTAAATCAATAGTTCAAGGATTCAAGAATGGTTCGTGTCCATTTGCTGGCTTATTGCGGCAAACCTAAAACTTCCAGCCTTATCTCAAGGGCTCACCAGGCAAGCAATCCCTTACAAAGACTCCGTTTTCGAATGTACTCGCATTAGACGTGTAACCTCAATTTTATCCAACAATTGATATGACTGTCTGCAATTGTCGTACGTAAGCTACTTTTTATCACACTGGGGAATTGGGTCGAGAAAGAGCTTAAGTTTATTCTCCCCCGAAGACAAAGTCCTTACTGTCTTTCCTTAAGTTTATGGCATACCCGTTTATCCAGCTCCTTTACGTTACCAATAACTTGCAGGTGTCGTGAAACCATTGTAATACTTGTGTACCGCCCCTGCGTAATCTCTTTTTGCGGCAATATCTGTGCCGTCGCTTTCAAGACACTATTACAGCCGGAAAGGACAGCGGATTCTCGGTTTATCTTAAAGCCTTATATCTTCCCCAATGCAAATTTGTCGAACCACATCCGCCGGTGGTGGGGTGCGTTAATTAGCTGTGTTTTCGCTATCTTCGCATGTTCTGTGAGGAAATTTTAAATTCTTAAAGCATTAATACTCTCCGCGGTAAGTCGTCTTGTTCGCTTCTTTATTTTGCGGATTAAAGTTGGGTGAAAACTGAAAAGGTGTAGTACGTGGGATGTAAAGTATGTTGGGCTTTCCTTATTTATCCTTCTGAGCCCCGGAAGGGATTGTTAGCTCAGGAGTATTTTCAGGTTCGGTCCCGCCGCGGGAAATGTAAAATTAATAGATAACGAAATTTTGCTACGCCATCTATAGTAACTGAGAGTGATGAAAAATAGTTTGCTCGCAAAACAACCCATTTGGAACGAAATAAGACGGAAGTTCCTGCTGTACTCCCGCAAAATACCATTTAACCTTAAAATTAAAAACACTTGCCTTGAAATCGATTCAGTTATTCTCCATTTATAAGGGATCACAAAACAAACAGATACAGACAAAAAGACAGGGATTGTTTTCTCTATGGATGGGTGAAACTTATCCTTTTGGGTATTATCTGAAGACGCTACTCGACGCAGTAGACAAAGACGTCAGAGGCCTTAATAAATGCGCGATAATTAATTAAAACATATCTCTTGGCAAAAACACACCCATACATACATATTAAACGAGAACCCGCACGAATATTGAAATCTGTGAGTACAGCAAATGATTCGCAAACTCTGCCTTTTCTTGTGCAGCAATAGCCATTCGTTATACATTTAGGCCAATAGCTCGGAAACTCCCAAAGAAAATTTTACATGTATCTACGCTCAAGTAGAGAACGCTGCCAAACCGATAAAATTAAAAGGCAGACGGTGGGGATATGCACAGCTTTACCGTTTTACGCCAAAGAATAAATTGAGAATCCCCAAAATAAGCACACGCCACACTATCACCGGGGAAATGTACCTCTGCACTTCGTACGTACCATACATAGATTGAAATTTTCATAACGAAATGCAAAGCATGTGAAAATTTGCAATTCAAATTGAAATAATATTAATATGCGGCGACGAGAGCGCGCCGCACTGATATTATTCGAAAGTAACATTTTAACTAGAAGATGTGACGTGCGACGTGACGTGAGCATCTTGCAATTAAAAGTTGCCTCTTTAGCTGGCATTTGGTCCTGAGCTGAGGGGAGAACTCGATTTCCAATTATACATACAATGTATCTCTAACCTTTATGATTCATTTAGGGCTGACAGTAGATCGAGAAAGGATTTATGTGTTTGTGGTAATATGCTGAAGCCGACTGTCCGAAGTGAAATATCTTGTTGTGCGATAAAATGATAAATAAGAATTTATAATTCAGCGACCCGACAAACCCTCATATGCCAAACTTTGAGAAAATTACATTTTGTATTATAGTTCATCTTTTGTTGCCACTTTATACATTTTGGCTTCATTTTCGCCACTAACGGATTCACACTTCAGGTTCATTACCGCACAACAATATAAATAAGCTTTTACTTCAAAAACACAAAAAAGAATGGGGAGTTGCTATTTACGTCCTGTTCTGTCAAATCATGCCAATAGCAACTGTAGCAGTCTGGGCCACCCAAATTGAACATTTTTTCATCAGATAAAATTACCTTTTCCCATTCGGATGTCCAAGACATGCACTTTTTGGCGAATTGTAATATCTTCTCTCGGTGAACGACAGTTAATAGTGGCTTGCCTTTAAGTTTCGTTTTGATTTTGTTTTTATATTTGGCGAAGTGCTTAAAATACGCGTAATGTGATGAAGTGTAACATTAAGCTCTAATTTCTCCTTAACTTGTTTTGCAGATGACCGATTTGTCGTTGCCTCGTGTCGAATTTTGCCACGCAATATCACACAAGGATTTAGTCACCTTATTGCCATAGCCATTATCTTTTTTCAAACCATTCTTGATTGCACATTCAGATCTACAAATTCATCTACAAATTCGACTAGCAATTTGCCTATTGGAGTAGTCTTCTACTTTCAATAAATTGATATCTAACTACTCCGTTTCATTTAAGCGCTTCCCAGAAGGTATTGCTGCAAAAAAACATTCACACTACTACTATTGCAAAATAATATGTGTAAATACTTTTACTTTTACGTTCAAAGCTCGATGCGCTTAAACGAATGTCGTGGCTCATACTGAGCTCCACTAGCACTTTTCGCTTTTTTGTAAAGATGGTTCCTTTCATTATTACTCATTCACATCAATTCCAAAAATAAGGAAATAAGGTAGTTTTTTCTCATTTATGTTAGTGTGGATTATAAATAGTACGGAGATATACCTTGAAAGGTTTGGCAATAGTTGTAGGAAAGGTGATAAAAATACCGTCGAACTGAACAAATTAAAAGCAAAAATGTTGTCTTTTTTCTTGAAGATAATTTTGGGAAGGTATGAGCGTTATTTAGACATTCTCTTCTAAATCAGCAGCCCCAAAAACCCCTATGTAATAGTTTTTATAGTATTCTACGAAGTTTTACTTTTTCCATCCATCCTATTGTATCCGCCGCCATCTCGCATTTTACATTTTTGATAATAAATTTGAAATCAGCAGCCTCGAGAATCCCGTTGTTCTAATTTTTAAGCATTACGAACAACATTCTGAATTCATGCCAGAAATTTGGGTATTCTGCACCACGTGCTAGCACAGCGCTTATTAGATGCCACATACTCAATTACAGTGCCGATAAGAACAACAGAGGGTAGACCAATTTGATTTAAATCACCTCTGTATACAGGAAGACTGCTTGACTTAGACAGATCAACTAATAGGGAATTAGTTAATTCATGTAACATATGATTTGCATATCCTCATTAACTCGTACAAGACAATCCGCAAGTAAACCAACTGGCCGGCTAAGATACAACAGCATACAGGTTAGCTGAACAATTTCTTACATACATGGGTAGATCATTTATAAAGATACTGAACAGCAATGGTCCCAAAATGGATCCCTGAGGAGCACCAGAATTGAGAAACTGTAGAGACGAGTTCTTAACCTCAACAACTTGACATCGTTCGGAGAGGAATTACAGTTATTATGCAGTTTATTGAGTATTTTAGCGTGGTTTACAGAATCAAAGGCCTTACTGAAGTCAAGCAATACAAGTATAGTTAGGTGGTCAGTATCGAGTGCTTCATGTATATCTGAAGTAATCCTTAAAAGGGCAGTCTCACAACTGTGACTAAGTATGTCGAAAGCCAAACTGCCACCTGGAGAGAAAACCATTTAATTCGATGTATTCCATTATCTGTTTGTACATAATGTCTTTGAGAACTTTTGCCAGGAAACACAAAGGACAGATTGAACGAAAGTCACTGGGTTCAGATGGGAACGACTTTTTAGGTGTACCTACATTGACAGAACAAAGCGGATTCGAAGATAAAGCAGCATAAAAGTTCGCTCGTGTAAATGAGGTCTACGTAGGTAGACAGGCGTTTAGAGCTCACAATATATTTTTCAAATTAAAAGAATTTAAGGGGAATTTAATTTAAGAATGCTTTTTAACCTGAAACAATACTTTAGGGTTATAAACACAATATCCAGCTGGTCCTGTATTCAATTATTGTATATGTATTTCAAATTTTACCTGATGAAATAATAAGTGGCCCTGCTACCGATACCGACACGAAAAGGGCCTTAGGGTTCCTCAGGAGTCCTCCAAAGTAATCTAATGTTGAAATAAAAGTCAGTACAGCTGCCAAGCGACGCCGAGAAGAAGCTTCGTATTGCTTTTTCTTTTGATTTCTCGAAACCACTTTTCAAACTGGGAGGACAGATTACTTGAACATCGTTGCATGGATCGATTTGAAATTTTGACAGAATTTTTCACATTTTTGATAATTACTTTCCCTACGGGACTACGTAGCCGTTTTTTTAATTTAATGTAAACTTTTTTATAAACAGTTTACGTACTGCTTTTTTTCGGCAAAATTTTTTTTCAAAAGTGCGCCATTTCTACAAAATTTGATTAAAAAAAAAACCCTTACGTAGTACCTACCATAGGCAACATTATATTTTACATATATATTGTAATGAGTCTTATACTTTACGAGAAATTCGTCCTCCCGTTTAGGGCTTTGAAAAAAGGCGATTTCTAAGATTGGCTCTGTCGCCGTCATTTTGTATCACAATGATAATAAAATAATTTGTTTGCATTCTTCAATATGTTTTAAATAGAGCTTGTGATAAGAAATCCTATTCCTGTTTCCATAGCCCCAAAATAAATCGTCAAAGTTAGACCTTTTTTCAGGCGCTAGAGTAATGTTACCCCTTAAATCAACAAATTATAAATGAGACAAGCAAAAGTTATTTCTTTGTGGACGACTTTTTTCTATAGGTAAAACTACGAACAAAAATCCATAATACCTATAAAAGATTTCATTCAGTGTATGGGCTAACATGTGTACGTCAATATGTTGCCCTACATTTTTCCAATGATAATATTTAACCGAGTTCCACTTATAAAAACTTAAAATCGTTGCTTCCATAGATTGCGCAAACAAACAGTTTCCCTGCTTTCATATAATATCTTTGCATGCTAAGGAGCACTATGAAATTGGACAATGCCAAACCCCATCCAATCTAAGTTGAATCCCTGGAAGGTATCGTTACCCATACGGCATATCTCGTACGCCGCCGCTACGTATGCAAAGGATCGTTCAATAATTTCCTAGACACTTTTCAGCTTTCAATTTCCTCCCGTTCGATGCAAATGCATTCTCAACTCAACTTAAAGTTTTTTTGGCCCACAGTTGTTCATTGTACATGGCTCCGTTTGCACCACAACAAAAAGACAGAACTACGGAGGGGCAATTACTGCAATATTAAATTTCAAAAAATGTCTGTGCCGGAGGATTTTGTTATTGTAAGATTTCCCGTGCTCGAGAACCACTAGAAGTGGAAATCCGCCTCAAGAACGCATCCAGAAAATCCTGGCAGCTCCAATCGATAGCTTAACGTGCTCCTCCATTCACAATTTGATCGTCCTCAATAGTGGCGGACTCGAGGAAAGAAAGCGCCCTTTTTGCGCTGAGGGCCCGTTTTCAATAAGTATTCATCCAACGTAAGAGATTTACGGAGTGCTTTGTTGTAATAAGACGCATATCTCGAGTTCATAAACGCAATATTGTTAGATCAACCTGAGAAGCAGGAGTGCTTAGTCGGTAAATGCAGTCACAACTGCCAATAATGAAAACAAATTGGTGCTTCGTGTGGGCGCGCTCCCAGCACACGGGGCGGGCCTAATATGTGTGCAGAGCGGCGGGGCATATGTGGCCCCATCGTCGGCGGCGCCGGAAGTGAAATCAGGCCCCCGGAACCACCCTCGTCGTGGCGGTTGAGCTGCGGAATTAGAGGCATTCGAGCTCTGGGTGGCATAAATATTACTTTTTGCTCAAAAGGACTTAAGCCGGCGAGGAAAGTTTGCATGAGTTCCTTGAGCACTCCGCCGTAAATCAATTGGCTCGGAAAATGAAGTTCATGATGTTACGCCAATTTATGGCCGGAGCCCTACGTTGTGTTTCTTTGCAGCAGCCAGCCGGATTTTTGATGGCACAAGTCCTTCGACATCTTGCGCATTGTTTTTGCAATCGGAAATTTCACCTCGGAGGGTAATGTGCAGTTTGAATGAGTTTTTAAAGCCCTTTTCACAACTCGGTTTAGCTGTGCATGCAACAACCCCGACCCGGTACCCTCGGCCCGAATCCCAATGCCGCGCTGCCCCCGCCCTCGCCCCGACCCGGTCCGCTGCGACCAACAGCCCCACGAGCAATGTTTGCACCAGGCTTTTGTTTCGTTTACATCTCATCTTTTATTCATGCCATTCAGTTCGAATTATGTTTTCAAAACAGAGTTAAGAATTACATTCGAAGAAAAACGGTTTTCGTATATGCTCCCACCCGGCGGCGCTCGTCACTGGCCCTAGTTGCTCCGGCTTCCTGATTTATTGAGTTCATTAATAGAGCCCCCACTGCAGCCCGGGACTGCGATCAGGGGATCGGAGAGTGTACTTCGAAATGATATTCACAAAATTCCATTTTTTAGGATTTAGAGAAAACATTCCGAGGAGCGCACGGCAGTCGGCACTGCAAGGTTCGTGTGCCCACGCCCCCCTTCGCTCCAAGGGGCGGAAGACAGCGGGGGGACATTATGCAGCGTAAACAGGAATCATGTACATGATTTCATATTCAAAAAGAATCAGGAATCACTGCACTTGCAAGTGATTTGAATATTTCATTTCGAGGAAATACGATAGCGGCATGGGTCATATTTTACGGCTGCTTAATCTCCGGCAAGTTAGTCAGCTAGTTTTGGTAGATCCGCAAATTTATTGCCAGGCAGAGGGCAAAAAGGAGGTAAATCTTTCAGAAAATGCTCAAACAGATGACTGACACCCGCCCCATTCTGAAGGGTGTGCTGGTGCGATGTATCCCCAGCTGGAGCTGCTGTACGTTCGTACGTATCTACTTTGCACTTTGGAGCAGCAGACAGCCACAGCCACGGTTGAAAGAAATTTTTTTCAGTACATCATGTGGAAAAGTAATTGGAAGATCTAGTTAAAAGCTACTAACCCTTAACTTTAGTGAATCCCTCCCGGGAGGGTTGCCTTCATGTGTAAATGACGAATGGGGAGGATTTGAGACGAACAATTAGGAATTACGGGTGAGATGCGATGAATATTCACCCGGCCACAAAAGCGGCCTAAAACCCATTCCCGTTTCATTTACCTATTACACTCGGGTACCTTTGTGGTTTCCTATATAATCAAGGGATGGGGGAATAAAGGATTTTCCTCTTTTCATCTCGCCAAACTGGGGTCGGGGCATGCTAGTGTATGCGCGACATATGTACATATGTGTGATGACTTCCGCCCATGTCGGCCGCTAGATGTTATGCAAATGACACGAGAGTTTCTTTTGACCAATTAATTGTATAAAACGCTAAGCGGTTAAGCAATCAAAAAAGGAGAAAAAATATAGTCGGGAGACACAGTTTAATTAACCGTCCGGTCAATGAAAAAATTTTCACCCTTCGTTCAATAAACGGGTACCCGGGTACCCACGTATAGTGTGTCAGGTAGAAAAGTTATTAGTAGGCTGCGTGCATGTGAAATAACTATGGTAATAGGGAGACCCTATGGCTCTCGAACATTCCTGGTATTTGGGATGCCCTGCCCCTTCACCTCGAACAACAGAAGAATAGGACTCAAGGCAGGCCCCCATAGAATCCGGCAATGACAAACGCACCGTCGCGAGCTTGAGAGCTCAAAGCATTTTGAGTCGGGGTCTTTCTCTCACGCCGGATTGCCGCAACAAAATAAATCTCTCTCTCTAAAATTTAGAGGAACCTTCTATATTACAAGTGAAATTACCTCAATACTTTAATAAACAGTCTCTTTAGTGTGCATAAACCCGGTATTCATACATAATAACTGTAGTGGGTACCCGGGTACCCGTTTATTGAACGAAGGGGGTATCAAGTTTGATAGTTAATAACTGTTATTAAATAATTAATTATTTAAAAAATTTGACGAAAATTGGGTGTCAAACTACTTCTATTTTGGGGATCCGGACGGTCTTAAAATTTTTTTGAGAAAAAGTTGATAAATTCTACCTTTGAAACTGAAATGGATACCCGGGTACCCATTCATTGACCGGACGGTTAAACCGCCGAGGAACATTATGCAGATCCACTTCAGTGGTTCTACAACGGCATGACAATTTAAGTGGTGTGCGAGCGCTGAGTTTCACGGTTTTTGGAATTCTCTAGCTAGAAGGGCGGATTTATCGATTATAAGTAAATCGGTTGAAAATTTGGTTATCCTTACGAATTTGCATCTAACATAAAATTTATTTGAGCAGACATTCGGGAAAATTTAAGGAGAAATGGTGTGTTTTAATTTACTCTAACCCTGTAAGAACATTTCAAGAAATATTTCACGTCGATATCAATTAAAAGCAAAGACGGCTCTTGCATTATCACGTTCAATTTGAAGCGAAACAAGGGCAATCGAACGTATACTATAGTCTGTGTAATATACATATGTATTAAGGGGAGGATGTAATCAAACGAGTGGGTACAACTAGATTACATGCTTTATTTAAAAACACAAGTAGACCACTGTTCACACTGACCGAGGATGAGCTACTGACTAGTTGAGGTTATCGCTAACTGGTCTAAATATACAGTTACTACACCTTCCCTTTTATGGGCTACTGTATGCTGTATGAATTATAATATAGGAAAATTATAATTCATACAGCATTCTCCTGAGTCATAATTACAAATTACATATAATAAATTCAAATGCAAAATCACATAGTTCAATGTAGGTACTTTGCAATAATAATAGACATTTTTATTCGATACTAGATTTCACTAGATAGTTATTGCTGCGGGTTTAGTCTCTCACTACTCAATTTTTATCGGTTTTACCTTGCCGAACCTATCTTTTCCCGGAAACCGGAGGTCCTTAGTTTAAAGCGAATTTGACCGGTATTCGCGTCACAATTACGTCACATTTGTCTGTGTGTATTGCAGAGCACTCACAGTTTATGTTTTCTCTTTATTTTCAGGTCAAGGATGGTGACAGCCGGTGAATTGGTTTGAATTGTTTTTTTGTTTTGTTACTTTTGAAATTAAAGCTTGAACTGTGTGTTTGTTTTACATATAAGAAAAACAGGCTTTTATTTCCGGTAATTCAGTCCCCTTATCTTTCGTCTTGCCCTCAATAATAGATCTACCGTCGCTTTGTTTATATTTCGTTTTGGTCTATTATAATTGAAATATTCATAAATGTGGTCAAGGCATCAAATTCAAAATGTGACGATATATAATAGTAAATACATATACCATATATAATATGTTGTCAGTACTGAACAAACAAATATTTATAATTGCCTGAGACGTATTGAATTTCTTTTAAGTGTTGCGCCATTTGCAACCTTTATCCAATAAGAGCATAGCAAGCTTTTTCCAATGCCCAAAAATTAAACACAACTTATGTTTACGTTAGATTACGAGAATAACTTGCAGTCAGTTGTGGGCCCGATAGGTGTCGCCGTAATCTAACTTCTATGTCCGCAAAGGTATATACATGACATCCGGCAGGAGTGTCGACACGATAGAACTTGGCCAGTATGTTGACGATAATGTGTATGGAATAACTGAACAACAAGACGCTGTATTATTTCTAACCGATCTCTTGTATCGTGAAAATATCCTTAGAAATATTGTTGAATGTAAAGCACGTTATACTACGCCATGTGTGAATGTCGCATGTGCACATACGGGCACATTGACAGAACTAAGTACTGTCCTTGCAATATCAGTTGCTGGTCATTTCAAAAACTTCTTGACGGGGAGTTTGGGAAACAAGAAAAAATCTATGCTATCTGTAAGCACTACTTTCACACTCAGAAAACACGAAAAGCCGAAGTGGTACCTATTCCATCAATTTTTGCGATAATAGGTTAAACTGTTTAAAATTTAGAATGGTGTGTTTCAAAGATTTTCAAATATTCCATTAAAAGTATCGCCACCTCTAAACTTGAGATTGCAGATTATTATTATTACAAAGTCGTGAGTGCAATATTTTTTCATTATGGACTTCTTGAGAATGGGCTCCATACAAGCATGCTGCGAGAAAAAAATTGCTGGCTCGAAATTGACGACTTACACGTTTTTATTTTGATTCTTCAACTGCAGTGCGTCACACCACACGTATGACACAATATAGATAAAGTGGTAGATCCATAGCAATATTTTTGGTTGGATCGATTTTCGGAATTTGGTTCATCACGCGTGAATTAAAAAACATACATCTGTAAAAACAAGTTCCTGTTCCTAAGGAAAGGTCCAAACTTAGGTCACAATGAGTAATGAATCAAAAAAATGTTCGGGAGGAGTTCACATTACAACAGACGAGTATGTCCTCAGATAGACTTTTCCCAGGTTCCTGGTGGTAACATGGCTCACCTAAGGTTTGACGATTATTGTAAGCGCCATTTTAAGTAAAACGCAAAACCGTTTTGCTAAAACTTATTGTCCAGTCCTGCTACAAGAAAAAATGGTCCGTCTGTACAAAAACGCTTTTGAATATCGATGAATTGGAATTCACCATAAGCTTACCTCGGGGCCATATTACCAACTAGTGTAGGTAGTATGATGGGGGTCATCATGAGGGGGGATGTCTGGTTTCCAGACATAAAAATTTGTAAATTTCGGGAAAAATTACAAATTAGGTTGGAAAATGAATAACATCAATAGGAAAACGTATTTGTCATACATATTTTGACAACCCCACACACTCCTCGTGAACATATTGTGAGCAAACCATACCTTCCCCCATGTCGTTAACCATATGGGCCAACTTTCATGAAAAATTCGATTGTAGTGAAATAACAGAAAACTTTGAACGAGAACCAACATCACCAATCAATTCTAACATGCATTAAAATTGATGGAGGGGCGAAAAAGAATTGAGTCAATCGGTTCATTTAACAGATAATAACTAAAAACTTACTTGAATTAAATAAGAACCAGCACCTGTCATATTACCAAAACAGAGATAATGACTCACTACATTTCCCTCGAAAGCAGTGAACCTCTTTTATCATCGGGATCATAGAAAAGGGCAACACCTGCACTGGTCTAGGCATTTCACCGTCGCATATGCCAACGACGTTATTTTAGTGATAACTGGCAAATATTTGGGCACTATCTCCGAAGTGTTGCAACAAGCACTAAACAAAATGGTTTATTGGTGTATCGGTTATGGTCTGTCCGTCAATCCGAACAAAACAGAACTGATGCTCTTAACCAGGAAACACTATATTCCACACTTTTAACTCAGCGGGGTACGCTTGACTGTTTCTTTTCAGGTAATTATGTTCGACAGGAAACTCTCCTGGAAGCCCAACTTGATTGAGAGGTCACAAAAAGCCGTTTCGGCACGTTACTGCGAAAACTAAGTTAACAGTGGAAAGTGGGCCACAATAATGTCAAGCACGTTATATGATGCTATGATATGAATTTTTTTTCACAAATACATGACCTCAGTTAAAGGCATTTTTAAAAGAGTTTTAGGTTTTTTCTCTTTACATAATCGCCGTTTAAACCGCGCTGGATTTTGGCGCATAACAACTTTGGGGGCATTTGGGGGGATTTCAAATCCCTACAAACCCCCTGCATACGTGTCTGGCACATACGTCTATAAGAAAAAAAGTGACTCCTGTTAAAAAAAAATCTCGAAATAATGGATCTCAAAAATATTCTATTATTCGAAAACAACAAAAACCTGACATACCTTAAATATAATTTTGAAATCCACCAACAAAAAGAATTGATATGTTATGTGCGAATATTTCAAGAAAATACGATTTTCTCTGATAAATGGGATGGAGAGAGAGGATGCATTACTCGTCAACATGAGAGGGATAAAACAAGAAACCAACGATTCTCTTCAAGACTATCAACAGCCCGCTTTCAGTGAAATTCAAAACTTTGGATCGTATCTACCCAAAATAAGTTCGATGGTATACCACAAAGGTATAGGATGATACCGCGAGAGGAAACCATATATTTTGAAGTATTTCAAGCGTGATCATCCAACGGAAAAATAGGCGTGTTCCGAACCCTTACTGGCAGCGCTGCCGTTACTGCCAAAAAAAAACTTCTAATGGGCACAATAAAATAAAGAATTTTTTTAAATGAATTGATAAAGTAACAATAAAATTTGAAAATAAGAGAACAAAATATTTTGTGCACACCAACAATTTATATGATGTGGTCTTTATTTTAACGCGATAAAATGAAGAATTATATTAAAATAATATTAATAAAAATAGAAAATGAGATAAAGAAAACATGTAAATCCGTAATATGCCAGTACTGTAAGTAGTTGGCAGGGTCATAATTGAAGGTGTTAGAAGTAAGGCTTAAGCGGATGTGACAAAAGTAGTCAAATTAAGAAACATTTTTAATTTCAGAATTTATTTTGTAACAAGAATGTGTGCCCAAAATCGGGGTGTTTATAGCCTTGAAGAGAATTGTTAGTTTTATTTGCTGTCTCTCTTATGTTAATGTTTAATGTATCCTCCCTCTCCATCCCACTCTCAGAGAAAATCTTATTTTCTTGTAATATTCGTACATATCAGTTCTTTTTGTTGCTGGATTTCAAAATTATATTTAAGGTATATCAAGTTTTTATTGTTTTTGAATAATAGATTTTTTAGCACGAGTCACTTTTTCTTACTGTTTACTGGGTTCACATTTAATAAGCATAGACTTCGAAATTTGGACAAACCTTTCTATTCCGCGAAACTGTTAAATTTGAGTTAATTAGGACTCGGCGTAGTTAGTTTAACAACATTTTCCATTGAAAATTTTTGAAATAAACAGGAACCAAATGGCACGTTACCAGCATTTATCTCGCGAGGAATGCCGTGGATTGAAAATATACTTTGTGATTTATTAATAACTTCAGCTGCAGTTTTGTTCTTCAATGGCCAAATATCAAAATACTTTGAAAAATAATTTGCAACAAGAAGGTAAGAGTCTCCGCTAAATTCAAAGATATCTATCCCAATTTTGAAATACGGGAATAGATGAATTTCATGGGAATGTAATGGTACTTTTGTTTTTTCCTTAATGTGCTTTTGGCAAATTACACATTGGTCATCCCAGTCGGTCTGTAATTATTCAAATCACACTTATCGCCTTTTTGGTGCAACGCTAATCAGCGACCCCAAAAATCTCCATATGTCGAATTTTATGTAAAAGGTGAGTCGGCAAATATGTTACAAAAGGTTAAAGCGAAAGTTTTGAATGAGTTATGATTTTTTACATAATTAGGTATGCAGGTTTAATATGCATATTTTTTCTTATTAAAAACTAAGAAATGTGTGTACCTACGTACATCGCTTCCATAAAACAGATAGATATGTAGTTGTATTGCATATCGCCAAAAGAAGGTAAGTTTGGAAGGCTGGATTTTGTTTGTTTTAAATCTTCCGATTATTTCTGAGATGTATCATACCCACGCGGGCCCTTATTTACGCCAATGGCAGGGAAGCAGACAATTCAGAGTTTGAAAAGCTAAGGTGGAATAACGTACGAGTGTGGAGTTTACATGTCTCCTTCAAGTGCAGACTCCCCCAGTTGATTATAACTGAAGTCGAGAAGCCAACAAACAGCTCTTCGCGATACAAACTTTTCCAGGGAGGTGCATTGAAAGTAATATTGTGTTGCTTGATAAGTGGTAAGTCTTCCCAGCAGCTACGTCATTAGAACAAGGCACGTCACCACACAACCCCCGAATCCAACATCGTCGCAACTTACTCGATTTCCGCATTTTAGTCCATATCTCAATATAATTAGCACATCCAGCACGGATGGGCGAACTTTGCACTCGAGTCTTCTAGAGGCGTTATCTCTGGGCAATATGATGTGGAGGGCTCTTTCATATGATAATGAACGTCAAAACTTTACTCATTCAGAAATTTGTCAAATATCTGCCGTCCGGAATGCGAGAAGCCGAATATCTGCTGCGGTCCAAGTTTCTATACCCGGATGCTTATGTCTCGGGAACAAGGAACACGGAACTTTTCCGACATTACGCGCCACTCTAAACCCTCCTCAAACTGTATTTGCCCTCGTATGGTAATTTTCTGGGAATCAACAAGAGATTCCCCAGGCGGGCGGAAAGACATTAGCAACTAGAGCCTGTCGCAGTTTGCGATTTTAAAAACTAATGAACTTGAACTTGTCGGGTGAGATCCGACCCACTCGTGACAACTTCTTCGGTGGCATTAGAAGGAGCAAGAAGACCCGGCCACCTTCCACCCGGCACATTAGCACAAATAGCACTAATAGCACTAATAGCACTCAAAAGCAGCAGTCCTCCGTCTCCGGCGAAATGAAATTAATCACGGCCGTATGTTCGCTGCGAGCTACTTTAATAATTTAATTATTGCAAAATTACACAGGAGCGCCCATCTCGGGAAGAAAAATAAGAAACTTTCCACATGACGGCTACATAGACTCCGAGCGCTTGTATAGGCGTCCTTATGAACTTATTATCTGCACAAAGAAATCCCTTTAGGATATGGGGCCATTGGAAAATCTTATCGCTCTTGATGACGCAACATAAAAGTTTATTTTCTTTGAAGGTCCACAACCTTCCATAAGAGAATGGGAATTGACGGGCGAGCTGCGCTGAACGGTTGGTTAGATCCTTGCTCCGAGCAGAGAAGTGTTTAAGAACTCAAACAAGGGAAATACAAAAACAAAAAAAAAACTTAGAAGTCTTCGCTCTTGAGACGTTGGACTTCATATGATGAAATTTAATGAAATAGTTAAGACGAGGAAAACATACAGGAAAATGATGTCATGGTGCAGAAATATCACTGGCCAGGGAATAGAGAAGCGTCGCGGCGGGGGTGGATAGGGGCGAATGTTTGTTTTCCAAAGGATGCAGCAGTTGATTTTACCTTTGAACTTGTTTTTTCGCTTGCCGCGTTCTGCTTTTGTGTTCTATTTCTGTGTTTTGTTTTAAGTAAATGGAAATGTTGTGCAGGTCATTTCAAACACCATCGCAGAATTATTCCACATGGCGGCACGATGAGAGTACCATATCGGAGCCCCAGTGGCGCAAGCTGGGAGCCACTTCATTTAATTTATTCGAACGTCTTTTATTCTCGAGGACTGTTTCTTATATTAATATGAGGGGCATCTGTTGGGAAGACGGAGATGAATAAGATGGAGCTGATTTCACTTTCATAATTCTAGAAGTGTGTTTTACGCACGCGTACTGACTAAATAAAAGTACTTCTGTATTTTTCTCACCAACATGGAATGATGTTCGTCAGAGTTGAAATACTGGCAGATTGAGCGCTAACTCAATTTTATACAACTTAAAAGGAATTGTCAATTTTGAAAAGGTATCACGTCCCATTTTTTTTTAATTAAGTCTTTGCATTTTCTTATTCTGCCTCCTTGTGTAATCCGTTAGATAGAAGAAGAGACCGTATTTTGCATTGGAAAAGTGAAGAAATAAATTTCAAGAAAATATCCACTCCAAGACGTCGCTTTTCTTAACTATCCACTAGCTTTACTTGAAAACTAGTATGTATAAACTTGTTCGAACCAAACTTAATTTTTTACCCCCACTTCCCCCAATGAGAACCTCCCAGGAAGATTTTACTCTCTGACTCTTCGTTGGAATGCTATTTTTTAAACGATTTTATTTAGCTTCACTCCGTATATTTGTTTATTTCAATTCTGGCAGTCGTTTGTTCAAACTACATACTTCCACTCAACCGATTTTCACGAGACAGACGTATTCAGTCTGCTCAATATGATAATAATTACTTTTTTGTTCCAAAATGGCGGATCCAACATGGCGACCGAAAGTTTTAATTTTCACGGATTTATATGAACATGAAAATGTTCAAGTTCTCGGGGTCGCTGATTTTGAATGTGCTATTAAAATTTGGAAATTCAATATGGCGGATCCAATATGACGATTGGAAATTCTCAACTTGAATAGATTTCCGTTTGATTAAATATCCATATATGGGGTTTGGGGATCAATTATTACAATTTTGCTATCAACATTTCGATTTTCAAGATGGCGGCCGAAAATCCCTACCCCTTAATAACGCCTAAACGCTTACTTTTTGTCAGAAAGTTGTTCATATAAATTATAATCTTATTATATAGTCTACCATTCATTTCAGGGTTGCAGAATGGCGGATCGAACATGTAAACTGAAAAATTTCAACTTGAAGGGTTGCTTTCAGATTTTGGAGGTTGCTGATTACGAAACTGCTACTCTACTCAGTGAAATGAATTTCCATGAAAATAGGTTCTTGGTAAGGGTGGCTGAACTCGAATCTGCTATTGAAATTTGGAATTTATAATGTCAGATCTAATATATTGATATAAGGGAATATAGACAGCTCGAAAATGCGTTTAATCAAATGTACGCGTTCCAGATATTAGCGCAGCTTATTGAAATAGATGAAGAAGCGAAAATTAAACTCCTTACATGTCCTAAAGTCACCGAAAATACCAGCTAAATGACTAAAAGTTAAAAATACTTAGCCTAATAATAGTGACTTTTAACAGTTCTTGATTTTTTATACATGGTCGTAGCCAGTCACGTCACAGACAAATGTCGAAAAAATTATTTACTATAATTTGCGTTCTGTGTTTGTATACCGTGCCCTTGAGGAGCTTCCAAATCACACTTGTCAGTTCGCGGTTTTTGAGTACGTCATTTGCGCATCGCAATTTTTAGTGATTAATTTCGACGTTTTCCATTTTGCAGTTATCGCAAACTTATTGGCAATATGAGGTAGGAAGAAAACGTAACCTTTAAGTATATTATTTAAAAATATTTTTTTCCCGGTCTTTTCTGTTTGCGTTTGTCAAAGTTGATGTTTTTTCGCTGATTATTGTATTTTGTTTTGTTCGTATTGCGCAAATGTTACAGTCACATATTGTTGTTGTTGTTGTGATTTTAACTGGAATGTCCAAGAACTGTGTTTTTACGTAAATGTTGCTTATAGGACCTATGCAATGTGATATAAAAGAAAGTTAGGTCTACTGATGAACACTAATGACACTATTGGTAATGCTGAAGGAGTACCATCGATAACACTGCTTACACTGATGAACAGTAATGACACTAATGGTGCTGATGCCTTGTTTGTATGATAAAATATCACGGTTTCCCAAGCAAAAATTTCTTTTCCCATTCAAACGTATAAAGATCCATTTCAAAAGTACTAAATTCCAATTTTCTTATTCTAATTTTTTCCAAATGAAAAGTATCGCAATTAATTTAATTTAATTTCGAACAACTTATTTATAACACGTTTGCTTGGAATTTTGTACTTTTTTTTTGAATAAAAATGCACCTTTGAAATGATACTTACTTTACATTTGCAAAAATGAGCACTTTTGTGTTAAATTTCGGTACTAATGTTTTGGAATTTAGTACTCTTTAAAAGGATTTTTATACGCTTGAAATGGAAAATGATTTATTTGCGTGGGAAAGGGTGATATGAAAATGAAAATCGGACAAGAACAACAGCTGTGCCTCAACGCATTAGTTGACTAAGTACATAATTGGGCCACTTCTCTTCGTTGAAGTACTCAAAAGGTAGAGCTGTCAATTACATACTTCGAAGTTCGACGGACGACGAATTCTATAGAGGCGGGCCTTAAAGACTACTATAAGACCCAAAGTTTCACTAGTCCCAGCGGCGGTAAGTTACTTTTAGTCTCTCTGGACACAATTGGATTGGTACCCGACAGCGGGTACGATATTTCCTTTAACATATAAGGCCAGGGCCCAGTCTGCTAGTAAAGCACAAAATTTTAGAATATCTCTTTGTAAAGTTTATTAGTCTATTTGAAAACGAAGTTAGTTAATTATATTAAGCTTTTTAAATGGCTAGGCTAACTAAGGAGAAGTGACTGATAGGGCCTCTTGGTACACAGCATAATTTGCACCAATGTTTTCTGCTTTTATAAGCCATATTGGAAGCTTTTGAACACTCAATAATTTTCGTGTCCTGAAATCATAACACCATTCAGATACATATAGATACCATGTCAATGGGGGACATGCCGCGGATTTTAATCACAACGCTAATGGCGCGTGGTTGGTTGGCATCAAACGATAATAATTCCTCTGGTGAAATCGATCCCAAGCACGCAGTATTTATCGGCCGAGTGCTCAGTTCTGCGATTAGAGTGGTAGATGCAGCGATAAAAGCGCGTTGCTGCTATTAATTTATCGTTATTCGAGAATAGAATTAACAGCGATTGATAACAAAAAAGAAAGAATTTATTAGCGAAGCATTTGTTAGTTGCAATTAAAAAGTGATTATCTGAAGTGGGTTTATTGGGCTTTTCGACCATTCGAATATGTACGAAATGTAATTCAAGGGTTAGTGATAGTTTTACCACAGCCAGAGATAGTAAATTTGCAGCAACCTCACACACTTTGACCCAAAGGCACCCCTTCCCCGTTCGCCTAGTTACAAAGAAAGCCCGGTGTGTTTTTTTAATGTTTTGAAAACAATATTTTATGAATAACTAGCAGACCCTTCCTCAGCGACCCTGCCCGACCAATCTTGAGGGTTAAATTTTAATTTATTAATTCAGCTTTATGCAGCCATAGAAACAAGCACGATTCAGGACTTCCTTTGGTTACGTGTAAGCTGAATGAGGGTGTGGCTTTGCGGATCATCATGGAAATTGGTTCTGAAAAGCCAAAACTGGTGCGGTGAGAGGTATGTAATTAGACGACGGGGATTGGTGTGGAGGAATATCAGCTCTAACAGAGAGCAGCAGTCAATGACACCGGAGAGCAGTTGATGAATAAAGATAATGTCGGCAAAGTCGCGTCGCTTACTAAACGGTACATAGAACAAGTAAAAGTCGATCAGTTTCAGTAAATCCTCGTAAGGGGGCAGATTCTGGTGGTCTGACCAAAAGAGATCGCGTAGAGCAAAGCGATGGACTCTGCGGTGGACAGGTTTATTTCTGTTGATGCACGTTAACTGTGTGGGAGACCCCACCTGACTGGCATATTCAATGGTAGTTCGGGCAAAAGAGATGTAAAGGGATATCCCTAAAAATCGAATTTTAAATTCAATGGACCACCGTTTCACAATTCCGAGGGCGGACTTAGCTGTACGTATAGCTAATGTGTTGCCAATGTGAGAACGAAAGTTAAGCTTGCTAATCGCTATCACAGATGACGGCCAGATCACGAAGAGAGGCAACTGAAAGGATATGCTCACCAGACAATTGATAGACTCTGTCTGGACGATGTTTACGGGAATAGGTTTGCTATTTATAGACATTTAATTCCAGTCTAAGTCTAATTGTAAAAGGGTGGGGTCAAGCGCGGAGGTGATTTGTTTGGATATTTTCATATCATCGGCGTAAATTGAAGGGTCCGAATGTTTAATGTGGACCCACATGGCTACCTTGAGGGACTCCTGAACCGGCTAAAAAAGGGTTAGAGGTTACTCAGTCGAAGAGATCAAAATATTGACCTTGGTCTGGGTAGAATTGCGTCATAGAAAGAAAACGAGGCTAAAAACCAAGTGAACGAAGTTTAAAAAAGATAATTTGGTGTGAGATTTTATCAAAGGCTTTACTGACATCAATCGGAATCACGGGGAGAAAATGGACTTACAATAAAAAAACAGAGTCGTGAACAATTTTCCTATAGGTCGACAGTTGGACACATCACTTTTGCAGCCCTTTTTGTGAATAGGGAAGATAAATGAGTCTTTCCACCTAGAAGAAAAGACGCACTGAGAGATTGACAGTTGAAAAAGAATGATTAGAAATTTTATGAACTGTTGTGCGCATTTTTTAGAATAATGGCTGGAATCAGTGACCGGGAACTGGGGATCCAGAGATAGAGAGAGAGAAGTCTAGAGACGAATTGACGAGCAAGTGATTCAATTTCATCAAGTCGCCCTTCCAAAAAAAGAAACAGAATTGTGGTACTAAATCGGGACAGCGATGGTAAACTCCTAAGAAAAATGAAAGAAGAAGGAGATAATGGAACTGGTCAAGAGAGGAAAGGCGATGGTTGAGTTTAGTAACAGTTGAGTTGCCAGGATCGGTTGAAAAGAAAAAATCGAGTTGTCTGTCAATATTATTGGTTATGCCGCTGATCTGGCAGAGGCGGTCAGGGAATTAGTGTTTTTCTTTACCAGAGGTGGCATTCGAAGGGACAAAATGGTTTAGATGATGAAGATGGTTTTTCTACGGACCTGCTTCTACTTTGGTCAAACGCTGTTTGATTCCTTTGCTTCCAGTGTCATCTTATCATCCGGCTCTTCGCCCGTCATCGTCGTTCAGGGCCACTGATTTCAAATATTTCAAAAACCATGCTGGCGGACCCCAAATGGCTACCGAAATTTTTTAAACTTCAAGGGATTGCCATCTAAATAAAAATTGGGAGGTTTTTAGGGATGCTCAAAATGAAATTTTAAATTCAGAATTAGACGCCGTTCTATATAAATAATATCCCCATAACTCCAAAAAATGTACGGTAATATATTTTTCTCGAAAAATACTCCCTGTTGACTTTGCCTACACAATCATCGATTTTGCATTGACCAGACTTGACAAATCTAAGGATTTGGGTGTGTGGTTGGATTCCAGTTTCAATTTTGACGACCATATTAATATGATAGTTAGCAAGGCTAACTCTACTTTAGGCTTCGTTAAGTGATGGTGCAAGGAGTTCAATGACCCATATATAAGTCTTCTTTTATGGTCGCCATTTTATGCTGCCCACATTAACCGGGGGAAGCTGTTCTGCGTAGATTTATACGTTTTGAGCTTAGTGGCCTTCTATGGAGTAATCCCATTGTAATGTATGTTGGATGCCGAAGGGGGAGATGAAAGCCTAGTGTAGCGAGTCACACAAAAGTGGATACTCGCTGTATAATGGCGTCACACCAGAGGTGGATACGCCGCTATTTCTAAGTTGAGAACAGTCAAAAATAAAAACAATACGCCGAATGGCTGCGTTGAGTTATGATAAAAGACTGTCTGTATTCTTCAATTTTACAATGGCTTAAATACTAAATCTTATTTCTATACATATGTAATACATACACATTTACTTTGATAATCTTAATATTACTCATAGCCAAAATTATTAATCGCAGTGAATTGACCCAATTCTAATCAACTGGTCACACGGTGCACTGGCATACGTCATAAGTGCATGGCGCTGCACTAAGGTGCTTTGCTTTACCCAGTGCGATGAACTCGAAGGGTTTGATATTGCACGTTGCCGTGCCCGCACATAGTGCTGCGCTGATCGAGTCATCGTCGTGGGGATTCCGTGTGACGTAACATTTCTGTTTATGTTTTGGTCAATTCACCTGTGCGACATTTGATCGGGGTAGTGTTACATATTGTCCGCTATAATGTGATCGTTGCATTTATTGCATGATCACTACACCATTATATTACCGCCATATCCGGATAGAATCAAACTTTTAAATTTGGATACTTTAGAAAACAGACGAAACATTTCTTAAACTGTCTTAGCTATGGACTGCTTGCAGGGCAACATTGATTTCCCTCTGTTGCTTTCTTTGTTTAATTTATCTGTTCCTGCTTACTCTTTGAGGAATCAGGTTCTACTAAGTGTTCCTCAACATAGTACCCATTATGGTTTCAGTGAGTCAATTACATATATGGCTTGGTGCGTTAACGAAAGCTTAGACCGTTTATATTTCAATTTGTCTAAAAACTCTATTAGAGCTCGTATTGGACATAATTATCCATAATTCGTATATTCATGTTTGGGATTATTATTCACCATACATACCTTTGTAATGGAAGTAATCAGTCATTTGATGAAACTTCTAATACGAATAAGATTAAAAAGTCACTGGTCGAAATCTGTAACCCTTAATTACATGCCCATTCTCATAGAAATATTTTGAAATTGAGAATTTTCGATCACCATCTGGAATCCGCCACCTTAAGTTCCCTTTATAAGGTAAATTCGAAATTATCAACTATGTGAGCCCTTGAGTAGCGCTCACACTCCTTTTAAGATATTTATTACTTTTATCCCACCATATTAGGGCGCGCGCTGTGTTAAATGTGCGAAAGACATCAGTGATTACAAAAACCCTGATGTGCAAACTATTATAAATATCTAAAGAAATTTGATATTTTCAGCCCGCCCTATTGCCGCCGGCATATTATTTTTATAAGACTGGATACTTTATTTGAAGTCGGCGGCATTAAATACCCAGATGCCATTTGTTTGAGAAGTCAAAGAAAAGTATTTGAAGTCCGCCATTCAAGGAAATATGAATTTGTTTCCGTGGAAGACAACATCGCAGTAATAACTTGAAATGCGTCTTTTAGGCGGGTTTCATCTGCCCAAAGCAATAAGGCATACCGAGAAATCAGAGAGAGTTTACTAAATCACAAGAAAAATGCATAGGGCGTGGCGTGGTACTTTAAAAATATTGATTAAATCAAAAGAGGTAAATCAGGCACGTGTACAGCATAATCCAAAGTTATACATTCGCATTCAATTTTGTTCACCATTAAAGAAAAATTAAATAGCCGGTGGCGGTGGTGTGACGTTACTGTTAAAGGACGAAATGCAATAGAGACTATAATAAATCAAGTCGGCTTTTAACAACTGTCAAAACGAAAGTCAGGCGAAAAAGTTTTTGTTTGTTTAGTTCGGACTTTTCGTTAGTAGTTGCAACTTGTATCAAAATGTAATTAAATTCAAAATGTACGGTAAATTAAAAAGATGCATTGAAAAGAAAAGGGCTTAAGTGTACGATACCTTGATTTGGATATAGCACTAAAACTTTGTGGAAATGTTCCTTTTATGGTCGGAACGAGTGAATTAGTTGTGTTTCCCACTTTCTTAAAAGTTAGCTTGTTTTAACACCAAAAATTGAAAAAATCAAAATCAATGTCGTCTCGTTTTCAACATATAAAATAATTCAGAATGGCTATTCGTATCGTCCTTGCTTTGTACAATCGAAATTTGCACTCATGTACAACATGGTAAATAATTTTTAAAATAATTCGTAAGGAAAATTTTCCTTTTACAAAATATCTGCTGAATGAATATTTTCCTTTTACAAAATTTTTTTTCAATTTTTGTTTTTAAAGGAAGCTAATTTTTCGGAAAGTATTGTTTTCCGACAACAATACTTTCCTAATTCCCTCGTTCCGACCATAAATGGAACATTTCCACAAAGTTTTATTGCAATATCAAAATCCAGGTTTCGTACACTTGTTCCAAATTGTCAAAATTTCTTCAGTGGAACTTGTAATTTTTATTTGATGTCAAGTTCTGTTAGGTCTGTGAAGTTGGCACCCCTTTTTGTGAATTTTAGAATTTTGTTTTGTGCGTACCTTTGTCCATCGTTTGTCCATGTCTTACCACCAATTATTTGTACAAGCTCGATTTCAAAATGCCGGACAAACCACTTTTTTTGCATAATTTTTTCACCAGCACCCCCACCTTGTTTGTGCAGGCTAACCTTTGTTTGTCCCATTAAACATTTTGTGTGTCCGCGCTAAAACTCCTTTCTTCAAGCCTAAATAAAATTCCCAAGTCAAAATGCCGATTTTCCAGGCTCTGAATTATTTGTCCAAATCAAAACCATGTTTGTCCAGGCTTGGACTCGTTTGTTAATTGATATTGCGATAAAAGAAGCAGGAAACCACTAAAGAAACTTTCACTGTTTGCTGATGAGCTCCCAAGGCATACCACGTCGCATAATATTCCAAGTAAACGAAGTTATGCAACACGCATTTTGTAACCAATAATTTTGAGCAGTTTCACTATTACCTGCTTATTACTCCAGTCAATTATCATCAATAATTGCTGCCCTGATGAACCCTCTGCAGAGCTTCTAATTGCCCAAATTAATTTACACCTCCTCAAGCAAACCTAGTGATTAGCAATTAAATATTTACCCCCAGCAGCCCGCCAGAATAAAAATTGTTCTTCGAATGACAAGTAAACAAGGCGAGTTGGCGAATAGAGCAAATATAGTCCCGTGCCGCTGCTCGTTCGGTGGCGTTGGCTCATTGGGTCTGGCCTGCCCCAGAGGTCTATCATGGCACCATGGCATAACAATTTGCACCCTTCGGCGTTCCACTAAAATCTGATTACGAGGAAACCTCAATTAGTACTTGACATAGACGAAAACCGATTAAATAGTCAAGGATTGTACACTTGTTGAAAAACGACGGCAAAGCCCAACAAATTTGCGTAGCTAATTCATTTTCGTTACCGAAGTCCGGGAAGCGCTTACAGGTGTCTTCTCCATGACAATAAACCATAATCCATCGGTTCGATTCACCGGCTTACATGGGTTCTGGGGCTGCATCAAACTGCGGCGTTATTAATTCATCAATTTGCACCAGAGAAAATTGGTAATTCAATATTAATCGGGGGGAATGATGTTTTAACAACATAATTCGTTGACGCAAAGCGGGGGCGAGTTGTGTAATCACTTGCGTTTGTTACCGCCCTAGACATAACGCCCTAACACGCGTCCATGCATATTTTTCGTGTTTTAAAAATAAACTGATGCAGAGTTTGCTTTAGTTCGCTATCTTGGTGGCATTGACCCGCCAGAGCAGGGGTGCTCTGTCCATATGTGGGTTCACATGCTTGTACTCCGGACAGGAGGGGTTTCTTGTCTGCTTCTTGTGCTGCTGAAATTGCTGTATGCATATGAGCAATTTTTAATGAGACACTTTCAGCTGCTGCCCCATCTATGGGGCGGCACGGCACGGCGGATTGAAAGAGTTTCGCAAAATTCTGTCCGTAAATAACTATCCCGTTTTATGTGTTTTATATGATACTAAACAAGAGTCAATTTTTGTAATGTTTTCCCAAGCTTTTAAACAATTTTATAATGCTCCTAGCCGATGCAGGCGGTGAGTTTCAAACACGTATCAACATAATTTGTTCAATTTTTGACAAATTTTCAATTTGTGAAAGCTGAAAACAATTTTCAAACAATTTTTAACGACTTTAAAATTTTGGTACTCTTATTAAAATCATTTCATAAATTGGTACTCACTTTTGATAAAATCCAAGCAGAACAGCACTTCACCTTTCCCGAAGTGGACGAAATTCGGAGAATTGAACTTTTGACTGGACTACAGACGTCTGGTCCGTTTTACCTTCCGTTCCCCTTTCTATTGAATCGGTACATAAATCTCTTAAATAATTGAGGCAGTTCATCATCATAAAAGGGAATGCCAAGTGCTGCCCATAGTAATTTGCGTAGGATGGACAGAGATGAATAGTTTATTATATGCTGTAATTGAGTGTCAAAATTTTAATGATATTATTGGATTTTCAGTACAAGGTAACAGTCTTGGTTATTAATGATTCATATAGCATATAGCCCCTCTTCGAGGTTGCCTCTTCGTGAAACATGAAGCAATATTTACCGAATACATCTTTTCAGCCTCAATGAGCATTATCTAATAATTAAATATTTTGTATAAATTTCTTATCTTAATAACAAACAATGGGATTAAGGCTTCTTTTGCTAATCAATGCAGTGCTTTTTTAAAAGTCAATTATGGATGAATTAAAGTAATTAAGGACAAATGGCAAAATGAATGGAAAAAACTGACAAAGTTCCAGGTGTGATGAGTAATGGTTCCCTATCGTCTGACAACTTTTCTGTTGTTGCTAATATGTTTGCTGAGTTTTTTGAATGTGCTCTTACCTTTGTTGATGTTTCTAATTTTTCGGATTGTGTCTCTGTGGATTTTACCCTCAATGTTGATATTCCACATATAACTAAGCCGGGGGTGCATAAATACTTATCTGAATTGGACAATTGTTACACTTACCTGTGTTATGAAACATTGTTGTAACTCTTTGGCATTGCCACTCACTCACGTATTTAATTTGTCACTTCAATCGTCCAATTTCCCCGTTCTATGGAAGCAAGCATATATTATTCCCATACATAAGAAAGGCAATTGCGACTTGATCGCCCAATTGCTAAATTGTCTTCCACACCAAAATTATTTGAATCAATTGTTTACGATCATCTGTAAATCTATAATATTACTTCTACAAAACAACACGGTTCCAATTTATGCCACTTTTGGTGTACCTCAGGGTAATCATCTTGGCCCGTTATTATTTATTTTATTCGTAAATGACCTAGAAGATTTAAAATGATGTTATATTAAACTCGTTTATTTATGCTGATGACGTTAAAATTTAAAAAAAAAAATAACCCGTCCTCACAACTGTCCACTGGTGTGGTCTTAATTATTTATTCCTAAATGTCCTCCACGTCGAGGCTCTGCTTCCGTTTTTTGAATCGTTTATGTTCCCTATGCTGACTGATACAACTTCCATCTTTCGCTTATTAGGAAAAGTGCACTCTGAAAGTGGAAGTATGGGGTCCGAGTGGGATTTTAACCTAAGACTTTTGGGTCAGCAGTCTAGCACACTTACAAAACGCCGCAAAAGTCGGTAGGATTTTTCTTAATCTTATCTCTGTGCATATGAAATTTAACATTAACCGTGCATAGGGGTGTAAATGCACCCCATTGATTTATATTATAATTATCAAGAAAAAAGTTTGGCTGCCTAAGGATTTGTGAAATATTTATAATTTTTGACAAAATTGTCAAAAACAAAACAAAATTCAAAAACAGTCATTTTAAATTAAATCGAGCAGACGTTGAGAAGGCATCGTCAGATTATCCTACGGTCTTAACATAGTATGTAATCTATGCCGATTCTGGCCCAAAATCCCATATATTTTTATATCGGGGTCTAAAACTACAAAATGGCATCCTAGAAGTTCGGCCAACCATAGACATTGTGTCTACTTGTGTCCCAATGTCATCATAGTACTCGTTTATAGCTGGCAGAGGTTTTGGGGTAGGTACCATTTTGTAGTTTTAGACCCCGATATAAAAATATATGGGATTTTGGCCCAGAATCGGAATAGCTTACCTACTGGTGTTGGCAGTATTATGACTAATTTCGATGCTCACGTATGAAGAATGAACTCAAACGGCTAGTACCACCGAATATTTATGGGGCCGACACGAAAGAAGTTTTGTGCTAATTATTAGCTATTTTTTACGACCAAATATATCTTTTTGGGTCCCCATTTATCAACAACTCCTGCAACAAATAGACGACAATTCAATCATGTCTTATTGCATAAACTCAATATTTGCAGAAAGAAATTGAGCTTACTCTTCCTTTTTCGCTATCTATGTATGTAAATCGGAGCAGGAAATCATGCTTGGTTTCGGGATGAGTTTCCTAAGCTATACACTTTCTAGACACAAAGGAAATTGATTATAAAACAAACAATAAAATAAAACTAATTGAAAACGCAATTTTCTACGAAAAATATATTTTTGAGTGGTAATTATATGACGAAATATTGGGGTGCAAAAGAACCCCTATGCGCACCGTAAAACGCCTAAGCATCAATTAACCCACACATTTCAGATGCCCGTGACCTCTGCTAACTCGTGCTTATTCATTCGTCTGTCAACCGGAACAACATCACGGCCTTTATCGATGGTGCGTCTTCGATGTTTATTCTCATTTCTGCCACGCACTAAATTACCCAAAGTCGAACTTTCATAGGAAGGGCATTCGTCACCCAATGATGGCAAATTCTCTCATGAATTTCCGTTGCTGTTTTCCTTTGCCGAAAAAAATAAAATTAATCACACCACGAATTCCAATAGCATCCATTTTTTACTGTCACTCGAAACGCTTGTATTTTAAGTAACTGCGAAACACCGAATTAGCATCAGAATAACTTTTTTGGGACCATAGAATATTGATACATAGAAAGCAAACATTATTACGACTCATACAGATGTTGCTGTCGCCCCTTATTAGTATGCATATCATCTCCAAGTTTTGAAGATTGTTAACCTATGTCCCCCGTAGGGTTGGTCTTCTTGCACACATGTAATAATAGAAGGTAATAATTAACAAGAGTAATTGCGATTTTAATTGACTACAAAAGTGGATGACTTACAACTGTACCCAGTTTTACAGAATAAGCGCCAAAATGCATGCAAAAAAATCTAGGAACAATTTCTACATATATGTATGTATATACACATTGCGCCATTTAAAAAAAACTTATAATTTTATTCAGATTTATTTACGGTCAAAGAACACGAAACACTTGTAAATTTAAGTTTGTATATCTAGAATTATGAGCTACACTCTACAGGACCGTGACAGGTAGACGCATAAAGTCGGACAGATGTGAGGTGGCTAAAAAGTCGCAGTATGCACCCTTCGTGTACATAACCCTAAAAGGGTCAACTGGCTATATTATAAAGAACAGCCGCGCTCGTATGTGCAACTTATGAAAGGATGACATGCAGGCTTTTCCTTTTTTTTCTTTTCTTTTTTTGGTATCTTTTATTTAATTTTTTTCCCCAAGAAAGATGAGCACCGAGCTTGTCGTGATACATGAATTTTGGTTAGCGTAAGCTCACTTACAGTACCAGACCATCAACGTGAACTAGTGCTTTCTGTGTCCATCTCTGCACCCATCCCCAGACGTGTCACCTGTCCAATTAAATTCAATTTCATAGCGGAAGGGAAGGGGAAGGAAGCGTCCTGAATTTTTTATCTTTTTAATTTAATTCAAATCACGTCACCTGCTCGCCTTGATAGCGTCAAATTAAATTAGACACAGTTTAAATTGTACCGTAGACTCGGACGAGGTACCGGCAACAAAATATCTCCCCGAGAACGGCTCAATTTCGGCCCACTTTAATTTATTTTAATTGCGATAAACTTTCCTTAAATGGCCCTCAATCTTCCCCCGTAATAAAGTGTTACAGTAGTTTGTGACAAAAATCGTTTTACACCGAAAATGATTAATTAACTTTATAGCCTGTCTGTCACATAAGCCGTCCTGGGGGCTCAAAGTGGTGTCTAGGACGGCTCGAGGGCTGCAGGGTAGAAGCAATTATTTTACTTGGTGAAACTTTTGCAAAATTTGCATAATATTTTGGCATCTTCAAAAATGGCGGTTAAATTCTGAAAAATTCCCAAAGGGCTCCTATTCGAACCGCTTTACACTTCCAGTCGGGGCGAGCAACTTACCCATGTTCACACATTGCCCTTACAAAGCTCTCCTTGGGGACTGGCAGTCACAGAAAACATATAAGCGTATTGTAGTAATTAGCGAAAGTTGTGTTTGGAACTTACCCCTCGGGGACCAAACTTGCTCCATTATTCCGATTATCCGGAAGCGGCCGGACCACATTTGTTGCCATTTTCCAAATGTTTTACAACGGACTTTGATAATTTGATTTTCTTATCAATGCTAAATAGGGCGGATACCATAGCAGACGGAGGTGCACTTCTGCGGACCCTACGTGCCTGCCGCCTAATGCCTGATAATACCCCTGAAATATCATTTTTGCGTGACTTGGAAAATATCACAGCACGAGTTATGCAGTGGGGAATTAAAATCCCAGCGGAGTTTTCAGCTCGTTCGAATGGGTGAGCTTGTGTAATAAATTTGTATCGTTAGTTCTCCCACGCGGCTTTGCTTTAACGTACGGGCCGGACCAGAGGTCGTCGTGGACGGAATAGTTAGCAAAGTCACGACACGCTTTTAATTGCATTCCTGCTGCGAAAGTTACATCGTTTTTAATCGGGACAATGCAGCGTTACAAATTCGGATTAAAAGGCTTTCATTAGTCGGAAAAATAGCTAGCGATTCGTGAATTTTTCAGGGAGGTATCCTTTGCGTCATACTGTGGTAGACTTTGACCGGAACCTAGGGCGCAATGGGTCCAATAGAAATGTCCTGCAATTAAAAGTTACCAGAGATAAAGAGAAGAGGAAGTGTACATCGAAGCATTATTCGATGGCTTGCATGTAAAGTTGATTAAATGTGCCTACTAAAATTGAGCTCGGATTGCTTCACAATAATTACGAATTTGCATGACTTGCACCGAACCATCCGGAATTGATTTTAACGTAGGATGAATTTAACTTGAATTTAAATTGTCTCAATTTTTTTACGAGCATTTCACACCCAAAAACTTATTGGTGCCAGGTGTGGGGTAGTAATTATAAAACCAATTTATTGCTACTATGAAAATAAGTTCGCATTACAGTAATTTTTATACTTTTATATACCTACTTAACACGTTATGCGTATGCACCCGGACAAAATCCCAATCCTTCATGTCAATGCCGTGTTCTCACAAGTTTTATGCAAAAAGCATTAAAGTACAATACCTAAATGTTTACAAGGTTACTTCAAAAGAAAAATAATATAGAAAAATTGGTTTAAATTATCACCATAAAGTCAAGAAAAACTTTCAAAGATTGTGGAAAAATGAAAAATTATGTATCTACAGTTACTCAACTAATTGATCAAATAAAGAGAATTTTCGAAATAAACATGAGTAATTCCTTTCCCCTTTGAATACGGAATTGCAAGCATGTCTCTGTAGAGAGAGAATCTGCTCTTCTGGCAAGTCTGATAAAATTACCACTACAACGCCAGCAACTAACGGTTATTATGTACTACAATCACTGAGCCACGGGATCAATTAGTTGAGTTTGTTTTTTATATTTAATGGGTGACCCCTGCTACCCTAAGGAACACTTGAATGGTGCAGCAACTGAGACGAGTTTTTGAGTTTTAGTTGAGGCTGATGTGCAGGTAAAAGTAAAAATGCTTTTTATGCTGGAAAAGGAGTTTGCAAAATTTAATAACAGATTGCAATGTCGTAAGTTTTTATGTGATAATATGATAATGTCGTATAAATAAAGAACTAGCTGAACTGCACCGAAAATGTTGGTTGTGTGCATAGACCTGCGAAAACATGGCTTACACGGCCGGGCAAAGGTTAAGCCATGTTGGTGCCGATGACCGACAATGAACCTGGCAGAAGACTAATGAAACCCTTCAGTGCCGTCATGTCAAACTGACGGTGAAATTTGGAGGAGGAAACATTATTCTGTGGGGTGCATGACAAACCAAGTAGTTGGAAGGTGCCAATGAATCATCGGCAGGATCACTGCTGATCATTACATCACCATCCTTGAGGCCGATTTCATCGGCAGCTTTCAACAGCGGGGAAAATATGTGTCAAACGTTATCTTTCAATAAGATAACGATCCGAAACACACGGCTCGAGTGACCCTGTAATGGTTGAGAAGTCAGGGATATCAGTCCTTGGAGAGACCTGCACGGTTCCCTGACCTCAACATTATTGAACATTTATGGGTTGAGGTCAAGAGCTCAACTGACTCAATGCCAGAAAGTATTCGGATCTTCCACCAATCCAAATGATAATTTTGCTAAACATTTTGGGTAGACAACGAATTTTTTTTTTAAATCTGCTGGGGGGTCAATGGTCAATACCCGGTGGTGAGTATAAAATTAAGTTTTCGGAATTCCAACCCCCTCAATTTGTCCGCCACTTTGAAAATAAGGTTGCGAACAATTTCTCAGCGATATCTCACAAACCGTTACTCGTACGAAAATTTTCAAGAAAACTGTTTTGTCAAGAATCAAATTCTCTACAATTCTTGTTAAATGACTTTTCCACGTAAAATTAATAATAAACAAGTTAGAATCGAGAGAAGGCGAAAATATTTGATCAAACAATTTTTGAAACGCTGTAACTTTTTCAATTTAAATTTTACAAAAAAAATTGCTGTTTTCTACAGCATTTGCTTATAATTAATTTACCTGGTTTGTTTTCAATTATTATTATTTTTAAGGGTTTTACTAAATCACAAAGGAGGGGCAGTCAAGAGTAAGTCATGTTTAAACAATGGGTACACATGTGACAATCTTGTCAGTATTTTAAGAATTGCTGAATATTGGGAAATAGTAAAATACCCGTTTCATTATTTGTATTGTAGAATATTTATGCAAAGTTTCAAGTAAATTCGTAAAAGCAATCATCACACAAATTTGTATGCCGCCATTTACCCCTTAGTAGGTTGAATTTTGAGAAATGCTGATAATGTCTTCCGTTATTTATGTTTTAGAGTATTTGTACTAAGTTTCAAATAAATCTCAAAAAAAATTAACAGGTGCAATTAATACAAAAGTTATAGCCTTTACGCATAGCAGGGGCCTTATATGCATATATACACGCGTTCAGTATAAAATGCGCAGAGAAAGTCGTAACTTTTCACTTTTTGTTAACACTCGATTTCACTCCTCATCTTTTTTCCGTACCGTGGGCTATATATGAAAATCAATTATTAATGAGCTAACTCCAAAAACTGTTATATTATTATATTATATAAGTATTTTAGTTTCTCATTAATAAACAGAGACTTGCTCAAACAAACCGAGGATAGGGTTCCATCCGTGACAAAAACTTATCTACAACAAAACAAATTTCAATCAATTCCGTAGCGGGGTTTAGACGTAATTCATGTTATTTGATTTTAAAAAGATTTTTCAAAGTTCAGTGTTCAGTACATTCCCTTTATATAGCACTAAACTCGCGGCTTTGCCTGGACCAGATATTTAATTGGTAAGAGAGTTCGACTCTGGTGTGAAGACACGCGAGTTTGAATCCGGTATATGAAAGTTACAATTTTCTGTACCATTTATCAGCCACGAACTGCAAGAACCCGGTAGCTCAGTGAATTTCGTTTTATTCTATTCTTTTCCTTATTTATTCTCGGACGCCCATCCAAACACACGTACACCTCTGAATGCTCCGCTTGCCCTCCTTCAGATGTAAATATATCGCGACTTTATCTTCAATTTGGCCGTCTCCCGCGAATAAAAGTGAGGTATCCACTTTACTCACTTGTTTGATTTTTCAAAGCTCAATACATTTTCTACAGCAGCAGTTTTTAATTCTCAAGAGCAAACCAGATTCACAGTTTCCACTAGCCCGGCAATTAAGGTGGTGGACTGACATGTGTGGTATAAAATCCGCCTCGACGTTCGCCTTTGAATAAAAAATAATCTCATTTACTTATGTGGGATTCGAACCCGGACCTCTGGAATCATAATGTGCCATTGATCTGCAGATTAAATACCCTAGCCAACCAAGAGCGAGGTAGCCACTGGAATGTGTTTTCTTATTATGATAAAATGAAAATTATTTGTGTGTGTAATGACTTCTAGTGGAGTTTGAAGAAAACTTTTTAGTGGCTTTGCTTCGGAGCAATGGAGTGCAAAGTGTTAACTATAACTATAACTACTTAAATTCGTTTGTTATTAGTGCACTTATCTGATCAGTGTGAGATAGATAATAATTTATGCAAATTATCTTACTCGAAACCACGTTCGGTACAGTGGTAGGTCTAGTTTGAACTCGAATTAACAATTAGGTATTCGCGGGGGTTAGCAATAGGGCCTTCTTACAGTTCGATACTTTGATGGGGCTATTTCGGGCCTGTGATGGGTATTTCGTCGTGTTGAGGGTGTTATATAAGTTGCGTTGATCTGCGCCTCGATTTCTCGAATTGGATTCAAAACCACTTTAGAATTAGGTGTTTTTTATGTGCTCTTTATGTACCGCAAAAACAAATTTTGTGGAACACATTTAAGTTCTTTTTTTAAAGGCTCCAAAGTCCGGGGTACAGCTCGACGTTGAGTGAAACCCCCGATCTCAGGGGTTTGCGCGAATTGGATTCGGAACTACATGAGAATTATGTACTATTTATCGAAATAGCATAGTAAGAGTATTTTACAAATAATTTCACAATTTTCTTTGCAAATATTAAAATAAGCCATTGTTCATTACGCCGTCTGTGAAACCTAGTCCACCTACACCTGATGAATCCCCACACCATGACTCCCTTATCACCGTGCTTTACCGTGCAATTTATATTTTTCCCTTCGTTTGGATTAGCTTCGTTTTGGATGAAAATAATGACGTCACTGTCACGTTTCCCATCTTCGGGCGCGTGAACAGGCCTTTTATTTGTGGGTTTAAGTGGTCTGAAAGATGATGGCAGAGGAACGAAATTCGTAGAGAAAATGTTGTTTTACTAGGAATCTATAACGGCTACGGGAAAGTGTTTTTACATAGGTAGTGCAAATCGGGCTGGTTTAAGGCGACTCTAGACAGACGATCCAATAAACAGGGTGGGATTTGGAGGGTCAGAATTTGGATGTGCAAAGCCGGTCGTGTATGTACATAAACATTTAAGCAGCTTTATCGATCAGCATAGTGTGGACGCACCTTAAGGCACATTCTGGTCGCGACCACACGTTCGCAATTGAAACCAGCATCGAAAATTCTCAGAAGAGGCCAAAAATCCTGCTGCAGCGTTCCAACAAAAATTCTTAGGATTTCGCACTATATGTGCCTGTATTCTGTTCCATTGCTCAAGGGTAAACATATTGCGCAACACCTTACTGAAATGGGTTACTTTTTCCAGACATTAAAATATCTCAAAGATATGTTTCGTATTAAGGGAATGCAAATTTGAAAAAAACTTCAGCGCAAGGAATTTAAGGAGAACAATGTTATATTGGTAATTAAGTCTTGCGTCCCTTGCGACGCACGCTACGCACGAATACGTGCAATTAGCTTCATTTTGTATGACGTAATTGCCCCACGTTTTGTATTTTCGTGCGTACTGTGTGATATATGTACATACGTGTGATGGACAAAATTATTGGCACACCTGAAGATTTAAAGTAAAACTATTTGTATTATGAATATCTACACTGAGCGAAATTACCATATTTTATGTTGTTTCTAGACATAATATTGTACGACGTATACGTATATCGTACGTCATATTAAGTGCATTTAAGATAAGTCTTTTGTTAAAAATTAGTAAGTTTATAAACAAACAATTATAAACAGAAATAGTCATGCTTGGTAATACTGAATCGCGAATGCTTTACCTACTGCTTTCCACTATAACATTTTCCTTGTTTAGATGTTTTATCGCTCAAAAATAATTAAAATTAAAGTTGTTTAAGAAATTTAATTTATTTTAAGTGTATACTTAGTGATGCAATGTTCGAATTTTTGTAATACATATTATACTATCTAAATGCTCCTTGATGTTATGTAAGAAAAATCAAATAAAAATACTTATTATTATATAGAAACGAAGCTGACGTGGTAGTAAAGTACTGTGACAAGCGAGTTATTGTGTGGGGATTCATCAGGAGTGGATGAACGAGGTTTCATGGAAAACATAATAAACAATGGCCTTTTTAATATTTTAAAAGAAAATGCAAATTTAAGAAATACATATGCAGCATAAAATTCTATTTTGTGAAACATAATGAGCACATATGTAAATTGCACATAATTCTTATGTGGTTTTGAATCCAATTCGTGCAAGCCCCTGATATCTGGGATTTCAACGTCGGCGTCGAGCTGCACCCCGGAGACTTTTAAAAAAGCACTTAAATGTGCACACAAATTTAGTTTGTGGTACATAAAGAGCACTTAATTCTCATGTGGTTGCGAATCCAATTCGAGAAATCGGTGGTGCAGTTCGATGCACCTTTTATACAGGCTTGCTAATTTGTACTCGGAACGATTGAACTTGGCCAGTATGTTGACGCTAATGTGTATGGAACAAATGAACAACAAGACGCTGTATTATTTCTAACCGATCTCTTTTAGCGTGAAAATATCCTTAGAAATATTGCTGAATTTAAAGTACGTTATACTACGCCATGTGTGAATGTCGCATGTTCACATACGGGCACATTGACAAAACTAAGTATTGTCCTTGCAATATCAGTTGCTTGTCATTTCAGAAACTTCTTGACGGGGCGTTTGGGGAACGACAAAAAATCGATGCTATCTGTGAGCACTGCTTTCATACTCAAAAAACACTAAAAACCAAAGTGATATCTATTCCATCAATTTTTCTGATACAGCTTCCTTAAACTGTTTCAAATTCAGAATGGTGTCGTTTCATAAATTGCCAAAAATTCCAATAAAAGTGTCGCCACCTCTGAACCTAAGATTGCAGGTCATTATCACAAAGTCGTGAGTGGAATATTTCATCACGGACTATACAAGTATGCTGCGAGATAAAAATAACTGGCGCGAAATTGACGACTTACACGTCGATCCAAAACCATCCCTGCGTACGCGCCCGGCATAGACGTTTATAAGAAAAAAGTGACTCCTGCTAAAAAAACGTCCTGAAATAATTAATTCTAGTAATATTCTATAAATCGACAACCCAAAAAACTCTAATCCCAAAACAACAAAAAATTCTAAGAACAAGTGTTGCTAGGAAAAACGGCTCGGGCAAACATTGATATTCCTGAAGATCATCGTTGGATTTAGTTGCTGTTGCTTTAGTGTTGACGTGTAATGCATCCTCCTTCTCCATCCCAGATTTCAAAATTATATTTAAAGTCTCTTTTACCATACACGAAATGTTTGCTTGAACCGTTATTTTTTATCAACACGTGTTGTTAGCAAAATTTGAAATTTTTTTGGAATTAATTTGACGTGAAAAAATTATTTAACAAGAATTGTAGAGAATTTGTTTCTCAACAAAAAAATCTTCCTTGAAAATGTTCATATCAGTAACGATTAGCGAGATATCGCTGGAAAACCGTTTGCACCTTTATTTTCAAGATGGCGGACAAATGGGGCGGTTCAATTCAATTCAATTCAATTTTTATTTAAAATTCACTATTCACAATTGTGTATGCTTAGTAGGACTGCTATTTTAAGTGCTCGAATTAGAAATTTATACATCTTGAATATTAGTAAGTAAACATAGGCGAAACTGTATTCTTTAGTAATATTTAAGTTGGCTAAAAAATATTTTCTGATAAAAACCCAAGACTGTTTTGTGTAAAATTAAAACTTACAATCTACGTATCAATCTAATCTAAAGCTATTAATTACTATAACTAGACTAGCCTACGCTTACTGGCAATTGAGTTGCCTGATGAGGGGATTTTCGGAATACGAGCATTTTTCAAAGAAATTGGCTGCTAAGGTATTTAGTTTCTCGCTTATGAGTTCCATATTTACCTTTTTGTGCAGCTCAGATGTCGCGCCGTTAAGTTTAAGATTATTGGTAGGCCACTAACGTGCATTCCGCCTACGCGTGAAGAACATGGTTTGAGATTTGTTGGGGTTTATTTTTATTTTCCATTTATTGGAATAATCCTGAATGATGTCTAGTCCGGTTGGAGATTTTCACAGATGGATGAAGGATTGTCATGGGAACTAAAAATTGCTGTGTCATCAGCGAATATCGACGAAAGACAATTGGGTATACACGGGAAGTCTGCTGTATATATATTATAGAGAATAGGCCCAAGAACAGAGCCTTGGGGAACTACTGCGGATCATAGCCGTTAGTACCGTAGGAAATCCAAAGGTGTTCATTTTCTAAACAAGGGCATTGTGCCAGACAGAGTCAAAAGCCGATGTACATCTAGGAGGACAAGTCGTGTCGATTTTTTTGTAGTGAGATTTGATTTCACATGCTGTGATATCCTTAAAATTGGTTGAGAAGGGTTATGTCCCGATCTGAACCCAAACTGATGATTAGGGAGTATGTTATTTGTATATATGAAGTTTCGGATTTTCGTTTTAACTACTTTTTCTAATACTTTGCGATAGTTGGACGGATCATCGGGAGGCTTGCCATGCTTGTGTATAGGTATGACTTTTGCAAATTTCCATGCATTAGGGAAATACCGTAACTTGAGACAAGCATTAATAATAAAGGTTAGGTATACGAGACCTTGGCGAGGCAGAGCCTTTAGACAGGGTATTCCGTCCAGTCCTGGTGCTTTATTAGAACGAGTGTGCCATATTATGTTTTTAACCTCCTTGGGCTGAACGTACCAGTCCGTCTCAAAACTAGGATGCGAAGAGACTAGCTCCGAGATTGAGGCATCTACTGCTGCTATTGTTGGGGGGTCACTAAGGTTGGCGGAAATTGTACTATTGGACGAAAATTTATCAACAAACAATTCGGCTTTTTCCGTGCTAGTAATAAATTTGTTCCCTTGGTTATTTAAAACTGGAATTGGTTTACGTTTATTTTTAATAATTTTCGTTATTTTCCAGAAGGGCTTTGAACATTTTTCCATATCTTGAAGAAGCAAACTCCATTTCCTATTTCGATGCTGTTCAATTAGTTGTTTAATGCGATGGTTAAGTTCGTTTAATTTGTTTTTGTAGATCGGTAGTCTGTAACGTACCTACCACCGTGGAACGATATTCTTTCGCTCAATCATATCTAAGATATTCGGCGGTAATTTAACCTCTTTTATAAGTGTAGGAAAATTAGGAACTGAGGCTTCTATACTTTCTTTAATGGATTTGGTAAGTGTGTTTAACGTATCGTCAATTTGCTCAGGAAAATGAATGGCAGCTCGCGAAAGTTTGGGGAGGTGATCCTTCAATTTACGCCTGTTGTGGACAGTTAGTTAAAAAGATATCAAGGACTGAGGGATTTGCTCTGGACTGACTCGGAATGTAAATGGGGCGGTTGAAAACCCGAAAACTGAGTTTTATACTCACTACAGACCCCCCAACAGATTAAAAGAAAAAAATTGCTGCTACCCAAAATGTTCAGATTCCCCCTTTTTTCCGACCATGACTGGACTAAAAGGTTTGCGAGTGAACTCCATGCACCGCAGGATAGAGGCCTTCATTAGTTGGCTGCGGGCCTAATATATGACGCTATTAATGAAAAATATAAAAGCCCAAAATTATTCAATTAAAATCCCGAAATAAAATACTTGAAAAAAGACGAAATAAGAGGTCCAGAGGTCCATGTAATTACAAAAATATATGTTCCTTTTCAAGCATCTTTTTTCGTATTATACTCTCAGATGATAAATGAACACTGCAGGTCTTAAATGCGGATCTTAACATAGACGCCCATTCAAAAATACTAGCAACAATAAGATAAGCGCCAAGTACCAAATGACCACTTCCCGTTTTGGGTAAAGAAAAGCATCTCCCACCAGGTACGGCATTCTTATAAATGGTAGCCAATGGATACGGTTCCGCTCACTCACCCCTCCTGTTCTCCTTAATTCAAGATGTATTAGTGGAATGTCCTCACGGGCATTATGGCTCGCTTAATGCACTCCCACTTTATAAATAACCCAGATGAATATTTGGTCTACAGGGTAATGGAAAATGTCCATTAACTCCCTCCACTTGAGTACTGCTGTCACGGCAGATAATGGTAATAGCCATATCTAAAACCTCGAAATTCACTGCGACTCTGGACATAGTAAATGAGTTCTGAGCATAGTGTGTTGGATGCCTCGCTAAGCCCCCTTCCCCTCACCAATCCACCCCTCCCCCACCCCGCCGTAAGAACACTTACACTTTCTACGCGCTCCCTAAAAAGATTAATTGCTCTTTAGGTGGTCTTTTCGTTGAAGCAACATTTTCGAAATGGCGAAATGAATGGTGGTTTGGGGAAGTTACCTCAAAAGGAGCGCTCAGTTCTGCAGTCCGCAGTTGTTACAATAAATAAATTAAAGCAGTTTGCCTAAATAGCGCGAGAATTTTAAAACTTCAGGTAATATACCGAAATACCTGAACCTTTGCGTGAACTACTTAGTTGGGCGTTGAAGACGGAGGCGGTGGCACCGTCCATTGTGGACCTAATTTCACCAAGCCACTAAAGCAGTATACCCACCGGCTCCCTCTTCTGAGCTCTAAGTGCTAACAGCTATTCAAACTTGTAAAAAAATTTAGGTCGGCAGTAATATTTTTCAGTGAAGGGCTTTATGTATAACTATTGCCGATGTGAGCCCAAAGGGTTTTTAAGTGCTTGTCGAGATTTGAGAATGAAGCAATTATTAAGAGCCTGAAATTAAACGTTTCACTCAAAGATTTTTAGGGTTCTGTGGTTCAACAACCCCAGCTTAAACGCCCCAGGGCTTCAACCCCGTCCCGTCCCTTAGAAATTCGTAAATAGCAAGCATGGCTGTGGTGGGGATTTTGGGGTGACTTTCTAAAATATTTACTTACTTAGAGCCCCATAAAGAGAGGCTTAGCTTGCCGCGTTGGGCAATCAAGAGAAACAAAACACCGCACGGTTTCCGACGCAAATGCAATTAAATATAATTGGCCACGGGTACTTGCCTTCAACTTCTTTGAAGTGCTACTTTCATTTCCTTTCATTTCCCACCTTGAATGCAGTGTATAAGAAGATGCGGAGCTTGTAATCCTTTGTGGAGCACCCACGCTACATCCCCGCTTCTCCTAATGAATACCTGCCATTATTTGAGGCGAATAAATGCATCCTTGTTTGCGACATTTAAAAGCTTTTATGATTTCAAACGGTTCCTTCTAATTGTTCTGTGGATTCTTCTTAAAAAATTGTATACCTTTCATCCGGGAAATTGTCCATAGAATGAAGGGAAGATTTTTTTAAATTTTATTGTTGATGAATTAATTTAGGGGGAAATTTAGATGAGTGTTTTTGTTGTTGTTGCCATTGTTGAACAAATAAGTGGTCTGCAAATGGCCCAACTGTCCCAGTCAAATGTACTAAAACGTGAAAAATAAAATAATATTATAATTACTTATTTTTACAACCCTTCCCGGCACCATGGTTTCGTGAGCGACCCAACGGCAATTTTAAAGTCATTTTTCAAATTTTTCAATGGCGCAACCAAAAATTCGCCTATTGGCTTAACGATCCCTCCGCCAGTTTTACAGGTAACAAACTGAGGAACTTGAAATTTAGTGAAACATACCCTTTCTTGCAAAATGAGACTGTGCAACCAAAAACACTCCCTGGTTGCTGAAATTTGGCCCAGCCATACAGAACATGAGTGTGCTTAAATTATGCACAAAATCGGTGTAGGTCTAGAGCAAATATTTTGAGCTACATGACCTTGATTGGAGCAGCAATTTAAGCCCATTTTGTTGCGAACCCTATAAATGGAGGCCCCGCAGCTCAGAAATTTCCCTCTGACGCAACTTTTTTCATCCCGTTGTCCGAAGCCCTAGCACGCATTCTGTTGCTCAGGAGAAAAAGTGGGGCAAGGTCTGTCGAATTCGGGAGTTGTGCTCGTTTAAGGGGGTATTGCGCTTTGAACGTCATTTTTGGAGCAAGATTTTAAGATTTTATTTCTCAGAAACTACAAAAGATATTTTAATTTTTATTTTTGTTATTTATTAATACAAGTCTCTGGTACCAAAATATATTTTTTTTCGTTGACAATAAAAAAAAATTCCAGCTGTCAGAGCTGGTCTACGTAGAGATGTAATTAATTAATTTGTATCCTATTGGTTATCGCCTGAACTAGAGAAAAGGAAAAATATAGAAATTTGCAAAAGTTATACAAATTTTAAAAAAAAATTCGATTTTTTGGGTTTTTTTCGAAGTAAATGTTGGATTAAAAAAAAGCTATTTATCGCATAAACAAAATCGTAGTTCCGGCGATAGCGGCTAGTATAAGGATGATTCTATATAAATTTGAAGAAAATCGGTCGAGATATCGTGGTGACCGTTTTGAAAAATGCTGTTTCGGGAAAAACGCGATCAGAGTTTTGGATTAAGATAAAAACGTGAATGAATGAGCTTGCCGCTCCAACTTTGAGGCATCATAGCTACGTCAATTTTTTGAATTTTTGAAAAATTCGTTTTGGAATACAATCTTAAATACATTAATAATAAAAATATTAAAAACAGAAAATTTCGATTTTTTCAAAATTTCAAAGCGCAATACGCCCTTAAGTGAACGAGAATCTAATTTTCGCAGTTTTTCACACTTTAGATGCGATTTCCTACGCACGAAACGTTCTTTGTAAATTATCAGCGCTGTATTTGTCAAAGCTTATGCGATGTCAGAAGCGGAAGAAAAATGCATCGTTTGATGCGTTAATTATTGGGTATGGTGCAGCATTTGTGTAGAAAAAGGAATGCTGAGATGAGAAATAATATATATGATTACTTTGTGAATTTATTTTTTTGCATTTATTGTGGAAAGAAAAAAAATCATATTCTGAAATTCTGTGACCATAATCTCCGAGCACGTGTAACCGACGACGCGGCGGTGTTAATATTCTCACACTGAAAACTTTGTTCAGTAAAAATTATTTTAATTGAGGGCGGGTTAGCACCTCATCCAAAACGGATTTAAACGACACTAGTCTTATCTAAAAGGTCACGTAGTCCCACCGATAGAACTGTTTTACTTAATTTAAAATTTTCAAAAAAATTAAAAATCCAATTAAAAAAGTTGTGTAACTATCAAACTAACGGGACTACCTAACCGATTATGACCAATTAGTGACCAGTTAGATGATACTTGTTTCATTTTAATTCATTTTAGATGGGGTGCTAACTTCTCTCGACGACGTTGAAAAAATTAAAAATTAACTAAAAAGGTTCTATTGCTGTCAAATTAACGGGACTACCTGACGCATTATGACCATTTAGTGATCTCTTTGGTGGCAAGTTTTCAGGCATGCATTTTAACTTGTGTTGCAATATTAGTAAAAAAATATTAAAATTTTAAAACTTACCTTATGACTTCAAATAAATATCAAGGCGACAGGCGGGCGGCGCGGCGGCGGCGAATAAATCAAAACTTTTAAATCTAGGGGCACGGTAGTACCGCAAGGCACTACTGTACCTCTTCTCGAAATTTGATTTTGATAGCTCTGTTAGTTTATATTTTATTAATATGCAAACACTGAATATACCACTCACGGATGATCAGCAAAGACCTGTAGCTCCCTCTTGTAGATTTTTTACTAAACTTCTCTAGTTTTCGCTGATTTCGCTGAATTGTCCGCACACGCGCAGCTTAAAGTTCAACCAGAAGGTTTCCTCGTTAGGCATATTTGCCACAGATTTCGGCATTTCAGAGGTCTCACATAAAATAGAGTCAATTGGGCAAATCTGTTATTATTTTCGTATTTATTAGACCAGAATTACCCCAGATCGACTACGAAACTCCACGCCGCGCCGCAGAGTCATTGTTACTCTGAGTAATTAATCAGACCAACCGGTGCCCCACCGTCTAATTTTCACGATAATGCACAACACAAGCTATTTATAATTGCAAATTTTTCCACATATAATTTATATATTCCCGAAAACTACAGCACAATACCTCAACAATATATGAATTTACAAAACGATATAGTTTTCCTGATCACAACTGATCACAAACCGACTTACCGACTGCAACATCAAAAGCAAGAGGGTGGAATTCGTTCAATTCTAGGATCAGTTTTTGCATGAGGTATTAGTGGGGAATGCTCCTTGAGTGTAAACCCAAAATGTTGACCTTTTAGGGAAGTAGCGCTAGCCGCCATATTGGATAACAGTTTTACGCGATTACCTCAGAAACCGTTGATTCTACCATGAAATTACTGAAGCCCTTTTCTGTTCAGAACAAAGCTCCCCATATTTTTGGTTCTAAACTTTCTTTTTGTGAAATCAATAGCTTTCGAATTAGAAGGTCTCAAAGTTGTTTGCGTAGGCAACAATTTTATTTTGTAATCTGATGGAGGGGTCAGTGGTGAGTAGGAAACTCAGGTTTGGAATTGACCTCTCTAAACGCCATCTTTCAAATAAGGGTGCGAAGGGTTTTTCAGCGATATCTCGCTAACCATCACTCGTACGAAAATGTTCAACAAAGACTTTTTGTTCAAAATCATATTCTCTATAATTTTTATTAAATAAATTTTTCACGTAAAATTAATAATAATCAAGTTAGAAAGCGAAAAACACGGAAATACCTGTTCATTATATGTATTGCAGACTATTTATACAAAGTTTCAAGTAAATCCGAAAGAAGCCTTACAAATTGGAAAAAATCAGAGGATACTGTTTCGTATTGTAAAAACTATCGTTTGCTTCGAAATTGAGATTAAGTACACCACATTTTAAAGAATCAAAGAATTTATGTCACGTTGTGGGAATTTTAACGTCTCGCGCGAGACGACATGGGGGGAGTTGTCATCGTTTCGCCACGTTCGGAAACTTGCAATCAATATATGTACATGCATAACTTCTGACTGAGTAAAGCTACGACGCTCCTTTTGATGTCAATCGATCTCTTGGGGAATATTGTATTATAGATAAATATATATGTACATATTCACGTTATCTGTCCATACCCGCGACACTAATATGAGGCTGTGTTGCGAGTACGGACAGATACAATACATATTTGCATTTTTCATTGCTTGTGGAGGCAAATGTAATGTATCTGGCATTCTTCAGATTTATAATCACGTGATTTTCTATGCATCGAGATATGAAGGGGTAATATGACCTTGTGTGCACGAAAGGAAAGGTTGAGTTTTGAATTCGTTTTTATTAATAATGTTTAATATAATGTAATTCTCTTCTTTTCGTGATCTTCAGTAGCTTACCCCTACCAGTGACAGTAATGATAGAATTAATTGAAAGAAATTCTAAAATCATATGCTAGAATTTAGTCGTCGTAGGATTTTTTCGAAATATTGTTTAAAAAAATGGCGTTAGGTTGATGGTGAATATTTTTTTTTTATACGAAAATCGGTAGTAAATCGTTAATAGAATTGTTGAATTTTAATCAATCAAAACAATCCCGCGTTGTTGATTAAAGAATGTTATTTATTATCAAGCCACAGTTAAAATTTCGGAACATTCGGCAAAAAATTCTAAGCGCTGACGGTACTCTAAACTAGGAAAACATGATTTAAAAAAAAAAACGCGTATTTAGTTGCAAGTACTGAAATATCAGCTGTTAGCCTGGTTTGAAATTTCGAGTAATGCAGATATATACTGGCCTAATTTAGAAAATTAATATGGACCGACAGTCGCTAATATGTATTGAACATTGTTAACATCGCATCCCCCCACCGCACCCAAATCCACTACAAAACGACACTTTAACTACAGTCACAAATTCGACTTTTTGGATTTATTAAACTTTATTCTCGCTCAAAAAACCTTTAGGATATCATTCTAGGCTGCTTTAGATAGCTTTTAGGGCAATACATAAAAACGGAATTAAAAATTTGCAAGGAGGTATTACCCCTTAAGGGGGCTCTCCCGTTTTTCGGTCTCAAAAAATCGATTTTTTTTAATATAAATCGATGCATTGAAGAATTATTGTCCCAAAACTGTTTTTCAGCAGTTAGTTAGTTTTCAAGTTACAGCGTGAAAAGGGTCGTGCGAGAACTTTAAACGTGTTTTTCTCAAAACAATGTTTTTGCAAACTAAGTGCAGTGCCGAGGCACTAATGAAGAAATTTTATTGATGTTTTTATATTTTATAATGTTCACAACTAATGTCATTATCGCGCATCATAGGATATTTTCGATATTCCAAAAATTTTGATTGTTAATAACCATTTAAAGCTGAAGAAATAGGGTGCATGGGGTAGTTTTCTTTCAAAGTAATGTTAAACCATGTAAAAACAAAAATTTAAAAAAACCCCTACGATAGGCGTAAACATAAACTCTATATTTTTTTGAACACAGATAACACATGTAGGAGGAAGCCTGCACTAAGTCCGCCACAATAGGGCTTGAAAGGAGAGGGACTCAACGGCTACCATTTGGATTTTTGAGTATAAAGAATTTTTGTTTTTTTAATAAGGACATTTATGCCAAAAATGTTATTTACGAAATTGTGGTGCTACTTCTTTTTGGTGTCTTCTATTCAAACCAATAATTGAGCCGTATGTTTTAAACGTGGAGCAAGTGCATTTACGTACATTTACTACACGGGCAAAAGAGGATGTACAATAAGTTTGTAGGATCATAAAAATTGTATACATATATAAAAACATTATACTATAGAAAGTTAGACTTACCTCACTTTTTGCTCAATTGAAAAAAAAAACCTGCATATTCTAAATTATTGAAATATAAATTTGATCCGCAAAAATCAATAAAAAGAGTATGCTTACCTGATTAGCCCCTTCAATCTATTTTGTAGACAATTATACATTTAAAAATTCACATTATCTCATAGAAAAATAGCACTCTCAATGGTCTAATATCCAACACAAACAAATTCCCCCATGTTTCCAGCATCAACAATGAAAAAAACACATTTTGTTTTATTTTTTAAATAGTCGTATAATTTTTATATTTCTCCTTTTCTCTTTAGTACACATTTACACCTTTTAAAATATCCTTTGAGTTTTGTCGTTTTGCAAACCTGACATTATTATCATTACGTTGCATCTTATTTCTGTGGCTGTGTTAATCTTTTTTACTTATATTTTACAATATTTATAAATTAAGAACATGTTACAGGTTATAAACTTTACTATGTCTCATATCTATTTAAATGCTATTTCACTAATACTCTCAGGTTTCGTTTATATGCACATATCTTTTTTTCATTTTAAATTTTGTGATGTCTTAAGAAGATCCATTTTTCAGTTTGAATAAGTTTTCCTGTTTGCAGGTTTTATATTTTATAAATTTTCTCGTAGTTTTCGTCTTTAAAATTGAAAGGAAATACCAAAAAGGATTTATTGAACTATTTTTTTTCCTTGTCTTGCGACCGCCCACTGTCACTTAATGTATACGTCCTATAAATTCCGTAATACTGTATTAAAAAGAGAGTCGTCAAAAGCAAAAAAGATATATCTTTTAAAAAAAAACAGCACATTTTTTAAAACCCTTACCTTGTTCAGTTATTATAAAAAATATGAGACTTTAAAATAATGTATATACAAATGATTTAGTGATTTTGCCTATTCTGGATATAATACATATTACACTTAAGGAATTGTTACTCTTCTTTATTTTTTCAAATTTATTTTATTTTTTATGAAACATTTTATAAATACGTTTTGTATGGTTACGGTTAAGTAGATGTTCATGCCCGTTACCTACTTTCTTGTGAGAAAAGTTATGAATTCTTTCAATCGATATACTCAGCAGCTTAAATTAAAAATGCTCTAAAATAGGCCGCACTTGTAATTCATATTTACATTAATTTTACAAATTTCACTTTTAAATTAAACAAAATGAACAGCAATTGTGATGGGTAAGTCAATAACAATTTTCTTAAAATTTTCTTTGGTTTTTTAGCAGGATTTTTTTTTCCTTAAATTGGCAAGTCTTTGACGATTGTGTAACTGTTTTAGATATAGCACATTGTACAAGAAATAGTAAGCTTCAAATTTTTTTGATTCATTTCGAAAGAATATGATAAGTAACGCAAATGTAATTTATGATCCGTCCTTAAATAGTTTGAGATAAGTAAAATCCAGCAAGTTTAAAGAATTGCACATTGGACGAAGAAACTGAACTGAACTAAGCTAAACAGAATATTCTGAATATTTAAATTTATAACTAATCACCAAGATAATTGGTTTCAATGAACTCTAACCCTATAAGACACAAGACACAAATGGAAAAAATATTACACCTTCTTTGTTGATGGTCAGATAAATAGAGGAAGAACCTTCTCGACAAAATTCTCTATTGTTTCAATAAGACCATTTTTTACTATCGAGAAAAAGTTGTTCATATTTTTAATAACAAATATTATAAATTTCGTAAACAATTCGACTATTTCAATGATAATATTTCTATGAAAACAAAATTCAACGTTGCTTTCATATATTTTGCAAAGGAACAAATTACCTCGATTGCAGTGAATGTGAACATCTCTGGTGGAACACTACAGGGTCAAATTATCAAAGGAATTTAAATGTCAGTACTCAATTGCAGCAAGTGCAGAAACAGTCCACTCATTTGCTTGAAATGGGCCGAGGGAAAGGACAAGCTTATCTATGCGATACCTTGTAACAAACAGTTTGACTGTGTAAAGTGCGAGTATTCCCTCGGGCAAATTTATGTATTCACTCGTCCTAGTTACTTGCATCGTGCACATCAGGGTTACCACTAATCCGCTGGCAGAGCGAGTAGCTCACACAAGAAGCAATTTACTGGACAGAACGAATAAATTACACACACAGCAAGCATAGCAACCTTAAGGAATTCTGTCGAAAGTCACAAATTCCGCTCGCGGATAGCCAGTTTAATTTCCAAATATCAGTGCACCGTTAGTTAGGACTAGGACTAGACTACTATTCGTGTATCTCGAATAACAGTACCGAAAGGCAGGCTCGTGCTAATCATAGCTTTGTTGCAGCGAACCTAAAACAGCTTGAAAACGTGCTAGGACGTGTAGCAAGGGATTTTAGACGAATTTTCATTGCGTGAAAACAGAGCAATCCACATGATAATTTTCCTTTATTACGACTCTCTTCATGATGACCTGATTACATTGGGAAATTACATTCATTTCATTTGCGATTGTCATTTATAATTACACGCTACTTTTAAATGGTCTGATTGAAATTTTATTAATACCTTAAGATCATTTTTGTTATCGAATAGTGTAATAGGTTGAACGCACACCGGCTGAAAAAAAATACATGAGGGATATTTCTCACTGATTTCAATACAAATGCGAAAAGGCGAATTTTTTAAAGGCTCAATTTTTCGAACCATTTCCGTCTGTCTCATTAAAAAAAAGCACCCAGCGGGAAATTTGGTCAGGGCTTCCTAGGGATGCGATCAGTATTTTTTATGGGCGAAAAACACAATCACTTCCCAGTCAGAAATTAAAAAGTACCTTCCATTAGAAGGGCATTGTTCCGAAAATTCACAAAGCAATCGAAAAGGACATGAGATATGAGAGAAAACAAAAAATTGTGCTGGATGATGTCACCGCACGCGCGTGCGTTACAAGAAACCTTTCAGTGTTTCAATAAAGTTTATGTTTAGTTTCTTTTATAATATTTAGGTTGCGTACATGAAGCAGCTGGTTGGTCATTCACCGATTGTACAATGTTTCAACATACTTTTCTCTGACGAAATTATTTTAAAAATTAATTGGGATCGTAAGCAGAAAAAAGCCATAAAGGATATCAAGCTTTTTAAAACTTTTATTTTTGGTGATTTTTTTTGTAATAGATATACCTCGTATATTAAAACATTTCACTTCACAAAGGCCGTGAATATTTTAAATTATGGTTTCCCTCAGAACGAAATGAACATGAAAAGGGGTTTTAAATTAGCAAAAACCGATTTTATAAGGAAACACAGAGGCAGAAAACCTCCAATTGAATTCAGTATTATAAGATTTCATATGAATTCTCGTTTTTTATGGCTTGAATGTTCAATTTCATTTTTCTAACTTTGGTATTTTATAAATAAGAATCTTGAATTTTCCTCTTTTTCGAATGAAAGATATCTACTTTGTTCTCTTAACAAATTTAAGCAGAAAAGCAGTAAAAAGCTTTTTGATTGCTTCTCTTCCTGCTGGGCATTTTGATGAGACCAATACATCCCCAATTCCCAAACATACTAACCCATGCAAGAAGGCTATATAAATTAGGAGACCGAACTCGCGTGCCGCCAACAGCACGAATTCTGAGGCGCTGCGAGCACATAAGTCACTATACTGGGCCGGTGATGTTTGCGTTAGTGGGAATCTATGTAGAAAGGCCGTAACCTCACTTCCATGTCAAATGACGAGTCTAACCAAAAAGACTAACGATACAGCGCTCACGCTATGCACTCGTAGCACCTTGAAAACACGATGTTTAAGAATTACTTCTTCTGCTAAGCAGTTTTAAGTGAATTGCGCAGTGACAAGTACATCATCCGGGAAAACGGCTTATGATGGACCCCAGGGAATTTCTCCCGAGAAGGAACTGATTGGGTTACACCAATAGATGAAAAGTTTAAGTTCACCCCAACCCAATATAATTAGAGTAATTCTGAGTCGTTTGGAGAACATCATAGTATTAAGACGTTTTAAAATCGGAGTCGTTTACGAGACATGAAAAAGCTAAGACGTTTCAATCTATCTAGTAATAAAGTTCACTTTTAAGTTAGAGTCGTGTCGGGAAAATCTAAATAACAAGACGTTTGAAAGAGAGTTTATAGTCACAGAACAGCATGGATTGATCTAGGCCAGCCATCAACATTGCTTGAAAAAAACGAATATTCATGCCAAGAAAGTGTTACTGTACATCTGGTGGGATTGGAAAGGAGTCATTTACTACGAGGTTCTGGAACCTGGTCAAACTGTTACAGCTGAAGATTACCAGGCCCAATTGATCGAATTAAGTGATGCTCTGTAGGATTTCCGGGCCAAGGAAGGCGAAAAGTGATATTGCTGCACGACAACGCTCGTCCACATACAGCAAAAACAAGCCAGGAACTCAATTTGTTCTTAGGCTGAAAAGTTCTCTAGCATACGGCGTATTGTCCAGACTTGGCTCCTTCTGATTACCATTTATTCAGATCGATGTCGTCATGTTTGAAAAACCAGCGGTTTACGAAAGTTGAAGATGCGCGAAAATGGCTTCTGTCGCGAAAGCATTCATCATCTACCCGATAAGTGGCAAAAATACCATAGATAGTAACGACGAATATTTCGATTAATCATCTTGGTAACAAGTATCAATAAAGTTGAATTTGACAAAAAAAGCCGACTTTCTACTTGCACACCAAATAACACATAACAAAATATATATTTTCTTCTTTTGAATTTTAGTGACGTGTGTATATTAACTTGTTGACACTAACCACATTTTTGGCCGGACACGTCATATAACATCTTTTGATTCCCGTCGGTTGTTGACTAAGGACGTCATATGACGTCCTCTCAACGACGTAGAAATTTTAAAGACTCCATCGATTTAGACATTGTTGAAAAAGGTAAGGCTTAAACGCAGACTAATTTAACAAAGCTGCTTTCAGTGAAGACATTTTTCTCGACTGTAACATTTTTTTTGGTGGTAAAAAGTAGAAAAAAAGTAAAACATCTGGTTCTTTTCCTGTTATTTTTTTTAATATCTAAAGTACTAAACTTAAGTATCTTTCTACACAATCCTATATACGCTACTTTTTCGCGTGATGTCATATAAAATAAAGAGACATGAAAATCGGAGCATGACACCACAAGATTGAAACGACAGAAAATGATGAGCCATAATATCCCAATGAGAGTTCTTAGAAGTCATGCGTTTGATATATAACTAAGTAATGGAACTACAGCATAGAAAACTAAATTATGTTTGATATTACATATTTTAATTTCTGCGGCATACTATTGACTGGTAAGATAGGGTTAGAATTCATTCACTGTATGTATACTCTAATTTAAAATATACAATGGTAAACCTTAGATAGTTTCTTCCTTTCTTATACTTACGGATAACCCTGTTGGTAGGGCATATGCCCCCAATAGACTAGCAAAGAAATATTAACTTTTCACAAATGAGTAAAAAAACTGCAATGATACTTCAGATAAAGCTGGAAAATTTTATTTTCGCTGATGTAAATAATCATCACTTCGCAACTACTTAAAAATAAACGATCAAACTGAAAAATTTAGTCAAAAGACATTAAACGAGAAAGTGAAAATGAAAACGGTAGAAACGGTAAGGCTACAAGAAACGCGAAATATTTTGGACAAGTGAGAAATATTATCAGTCTTTCAATTACTTTAACCTATAACTGCTGAAATCATACTGCAAACAGACGTCGAAGAAACCGAAACAGAAATGCTGATGCTGCTGTGTCCAGCAAGAAATCGTCAAACAATTGCCCATACGTCGAAGAACAAAGGAAGTGGAGTCAATTAACACTTACACTTAAATAATGCATCAACAACAGTTCAGTATATTTATGTACATCAATTAGCTACAATGCCCTCTGAAAATAAACGTCCACGCCCCAGTGTACAGTACGACTCAGTGGTAATAAGTTCAACATGTTATCAATCTCATACTACACTTATATACAATGCGGTAGATATATTTATACATCCATTAATTTATTATTTCCCTAGAGTGAAAGTAAACCTCACCTTACCTCTACGGCCCGGCGCCGCCACCTCAAGGAGCTCCGGTCTGTTAACGTTAAAGTATCCTCAGTCGTAGCGCTAAATTTATATTTTTTGTTCCAGACGAAGAGCCGCGGCGCACCACCGGCGCATCCTTGCGAGGGCGTCGGGGCCCCACTACTAACGAACCTCCTCCGCAGAAGACGTGCTTGAGCCAGCCAGACAATATCGGCCAGAGAACGGAGCACTATCAAGACTGCTGTGCCTACGACTCCTGTGAGCCTTAGTACACCGCGACAGTGTACTGTCAGGGACTTAAGACATTGAATAAGCGCGGCGAGCTGATGCATGCTAAGGTAGATAAGAAAATGGATAGGTAAACTAGTAGGTAGTGATTTGGTGGCATCCGATGATGCGCCTGCCCCGCGCGCTGCATTGCTGCTGGGAATTCCCCTGGAAACAGAATGAGAGACACCTGTTTACTTTAACCTTTCAACTGCTCTGTAACTCAAGCAATGGCGTTATGAATTTTTTTCTACTGTTTTTAAATTTTTTCCTCGAGGAGTGAAAGGGGTCGAGGGAGTGTGTGCAGGAGGGCAAGGATGATGAGGGACTCACTAAATTCATACTTACCATTTAGCACATGGACCGTGACACTTTTGCTTTTGGCGTTGGACGGGTTGCATTGGTATTGCCCTGAATCCGATGGCCTAGCGTTTTTGATCAGCAGAAATGATGTCGTCGTATCGCCCTTGATTGTAACCACGGATACTCCACCCCTCGGTGAGTCGTAATTTATTATCTATAATTGAGAATTGATTGGATGGTATTAGGTCAAATAGTGATGCAAACAAATCATTCATTATAACTTGGAGTATTCGAGTAATTATCAAATAATTGGGATTCTTGCCCGGCCTCTGGATAGATTGGAGTCGCTTCGCAATTAAATGATGGCCCTTCGCCCCCATCAATTTATTTGTTCAATAGGTAATTTCTTAGTAGCAAGTACCATAAGAGCTGACTATTTAATTCGTTTCCGAAATTTTACCTACAATTACCTAATAATTGAGGAAACCCATATTCACAGATCCACCTGGCCCACGAGCCATTTAATTATTAATATTTACGAAAAGGCAAAACATAATTAATAGCTAAAGGTTAATCCACCAATGTTTAAAAGGTTTCAGTTAATTAGACAATTTTGTTCTATCAAAAGGAGGGAATGCTTTCAATGGATTTTTACTGAGAAATTTTACAGTCATGTAACTAAATAATTACCAAACAATTTCTGAAAATCTACGTCTTATGATTTTATCCGGCTTTTGTAGTGTATAGGCTATACCTCGAGGGTGGTGCCATTTAAATTTGAAGAAAATATTAGAAATAATTGAATTTTCACCCACTTCCCGTTAACCGATTTTAATATAACTTGGCACATAGGTGTACTTCTAATGAAAATAAAATATTATGGTAACCTGCACTAAAAAGTTAAAATATAAGTCAAAATATAAACTAAAGCACTAAAAGGTTGAAAATAATTGTTCTTGGAGTCGGTGCCGAACCGTATGATACGCATCTGTGCAGTGGGAAAAAAATGACTGTGAACGACGCGTGATCGTTTGTATTGCCCACTCCACCACGTTGATCCTTCGCATCGCGCAAGCTACTCGACACCGCAGGATTTTTTTTTTTAAATATTTTATTTAAAATAATTAGTTTAATGTTTTCCCCTTATTTGGAGACTTAGAAAAATTATTCTATTCCTTACAAGAGGCGTGACCATCCGAAGTACTTTCCAAAGGAGGTGGAGTGGAGGTGAATACTAAAATAATACGTGTTCCATTATTTTTGTTGTAGAGGGTTTAAGCCGCCAACCCAACCCCCTCTCACCCCCTTAGCGGTTGACTTTCGAAATATCCTTCCTTAGTGCACCTCTATACTCTCTAAGGAACATACATATATTCCAATTTTTATATTTCTATCTTCAGTGCCTTAGACTGTGCGTTGTTTGTCAGTGAGTAACGGAACAGTTCTATATATACATTTAAATACATAAAAAGATGTACGTTAATATATACATATGTGTAGCGAGCGTCGAAGAATGAAACTTCCAAATTTTTCTAAACATATTTGGGATTTCCCGTATACCCGTATGTTTTGAAAGGGAAAATAAGCAATATATGGCCCGTGGATCGCAATCACAAAATGCAACTGGGATTTGCCAAAATTTGGTGCATTCGAGCAGAGCATAGAAGTTGCAAATAAACTCTTCCGATTGTGGAAATTGGAAGACAAAAAAATATCTTCAATTCCTTTTTGACCGCGGAAGACGGTAAGCTGTTATGTATTGGATAATGTCAACACCGACTGGGAATTCATCATCTGGTCGGATGAATCCAAATTTTTGTCTAAAGTCGGGTCAACCGCAAACTTGTGTCCGAAGGTCAGGCGAACATTCCTGACCGAACTGTGTTTAGTCGACCTTCAATAAAATTAGAGCCGCAATAGTTTTAACCTGTTGCAAGGCTTTCGCCATCAGACGTATATACCCTTTTCATTCATTCAGAAATCAACGTATTGAAGTATGCCGAGATACTTGAAAAAGTCCTACTCAGTCTGAGAAAACTTCCACCGTGTCGACTTTTCAAATTCTAACACGACAATGCTCCCTATCACACGACACAGAGTGTTAAACCTTGGCTGCGTACAAAGCGAATAAGACTCCTGGAGATCTGGCCAACCCAAAGTCCAGATCTCAACCTAATTGAGAACTTGTGGCATTTGGAGTGAGAGATTATTAATGAAGTAATTAATTTAATATACTGCGACTTGGACTACTGCAAACTGGTTGAGTTATGGACAAAATTAGAACACGCTTAGATGCAAACTACATGCGCATTGTTTATAACTTACTATACGAGCCCACTAACACTCCTACCCTTAGCGATCTTCAGGGTAAACAAATGTTACTACCGAGGCAAGGATATGCTGAAAAGGGAAAGAACACGAGCATTATAGGAGTTCGCATTTTTCCTTAATAAAACTTCCGTACAATAAAATTTTCGGCCGTTGCATTCTGAAATAGGTGGCGGCAGGTAAATTTCATCGCTAGTCGCCGCTACCCTCGTTGATTGCATTGCGAGGAGATTTATTTTTACAGCAGGTACCCAACAAAAATTTTTACGAGGTACGTAAACTTTGAATAAAATACGTTATACGTAGAAAAGAAACGGATCGGACTTTTAACGAAATTTGGCAAACGACATCTGCACAATTTCACCATTTAAAGACCAAACAGTCCGATTCCTTATTTTTCTTTTTTTTTCGATATCGTAAACGAACTATTATGTTCACTTTAAATATTTCTTTTTCGATTCACTTACAAATCGTTTGGTTTGCTGGGAGTTGAGCGGGGAGCGCACCCACCCCCTGCCCACTATGGTTACAACCATGATCGCTATATTTTGAAGTCTTTCTTTTGCTTTTTTTTTGCTTTTTCGTGTCATCTCCCTATCAGTCTGTTCACATTTCCGGAATAGAATCTATTCAGAAGCGTTTTCTATGTCTTGCCTTATCTGACCTCCCAAGAACAGGGAGGCTTTTGGTGCCATTTTTTTGTATCTGGCAATATACATACATATCCTCATAGACTCACCCTCACTTTTGAGCTGCATTAATTTAAATAGTCCTCTCCGCTTAACAAGAGCTCATAGCTTTATTTACCCCAATTATCATAGAACAGGATATGGATATGGAAACTCTATTTGCTACTAAATTCTGAAAATTCAATCTTACGATCAATTTATCTTGAGTTAGGTGTTTTTATTTTAAGGAATACAATCAGTTAATACGTTGTGATTCTTTTGTAAACTCATATAGTGTATATGAATCTTATTTGGAATAATTTTTTTTTTATTTTATTTTTTTTAATATTACTTCTAATTACGTAGCTACCACCGCACAATGAACAAATTTTTATTTAAAGTTTTGTAAAAAAGGATAAACTGATAAATGAGCGTGGTTCACAGTGGAATGTTTCCCTTCACAAAGTAAATTGTGACGGGTCACCTAAAATAAAACTCTTCCCCAAATACGCCTTGAAGCGCCTTAAAACAGGGAATTTTCCATGTCCCCTCCCCTCTTTGTTTAAAGTGCATGTTGAATTTTATGGGCAGGAAAATGCGGATATTTGTGAGTTCTTCCTGTTTTCAAACAGTTACACAAAAGTTGTTTGCAGAGTTGCCCCACAACTCTGTGGGAGCCGCTTCTATTAAAATTTTTATAGACTTTAGTTCAACCAAAAAAAAAACAACCCTTTTTGCTTTCTTTTCCTCTCCTGTAAATTGAATGTTGCATATATTACGCAGTGTCCGACAGTAGTCAAAATGTGTTCACACCCAGAGAAAAACTTTCTGAGCCACTTCTGGGGCGCACGGTTCACTACTCACTGCTAACCCTTGTGGTCTCATTGAACTCTGTGAAAATGCTGGAAGGTTTAGAGCGACCGATTTTCGTTCGCACGAATAACTCCATGTTATCGTCACAAAATAGAAAATAGTTTTTTTTTAGAAGCTCACCCGAAGGCAGTCATCATTTCAAGTTTCCTAAAGGTGTTGGAAACGCGCTGACAGGAGGTGTAATTTTTTTACTCGTCCTTCACTTGGAGGGGGAAATAAATTTATTTCTGAAAAAGGCGTTTATTTTATAAATTATTACACCTACGCTGAAAGTGAATCGGGCCCCTTTAGGTCACGTACATCGTTAAATGCAGCCTTTTATTCCGAATGGAACAATTCGCCCACATAAATAGACTCAGTAAAAATTCTTGCAGTAATTGAATGCTGGCGCCCTGCCAGGATACAACGCCCATAACGACAAATGTGGTGTAGGTCATGTACGTGGCTATGTACCTGAGCACAGGAATAACTTCCAATTTCCACTTAAAAATTTTTCCCAGTGATCTGTGTGGATGTGTGGTGCAGTAATAAAACCAAAAGCATTTAGGCGAGAGGGAAAATCGTGCTAAAAGGAACTAAAAAATAAAAAACAAAAGTAAAAATAAAGTGAAAACACAGGTGAAGAAAATTCACTTCACTTACCGCATTATTGTGATTCCAGAAAATATAAGCCGGTGGCTCAGGTGAGTTGAGGATTACACACGTAAGATTTATAGTTGAGCCGCTCTCTATGTATAGATCGGGTGCGCCAATGATTTCCGTTGATGGCTCTGCAATTAGATTAATTGATCAGATTCCTCGAGAATTCGAGTTCGGAGTGCACTAAAGTTGCCTCCCGGGGGATAAGGACACCGGAGAGGAGTGGAATGATGTCGAGATTTGGCCTGAGCATGACTCTTGCGTTGCATTATGTGGCCCTGGGCGGCCTTGCGGTGGGCAGGTGTTTTCAATAGCTCCGTCGTAAATTCACAAGGAGCGAATAACGTTGAGTGGCCGCATTTACAAAATGTTAGCTCATGCCGGTGGAGGCGCTGCCAGCCCCTACATACACCAGGGATCGCAGGCTTATCGTTAACGAACCGCTTCTACCTGGAGCGAAGGTGTAAGCACATAATGCATGATGGGGCGTGTTTTTATCTTTGTATATGCTTAACCTGAATATGATGCAATTTTGCCCGACTTCGCCTTGTTTTTGATATAAATTTGCATACACCTACGTGCACCCAGCGCCGGGTATTATACGGCTATCGCCATTTATTCAGCGCCACATAGTAAAAGCCGAGGGTTCAGAGCTGTTGTGTTGTGTTATCACAGGTGGAGCAAAACTAAAAGGGACCCCTCCACCCACTAGACGAGTTGGAAAAGATAAACAGAGAAAAACATATCTATCCTCGACAAAAGGGAAAAACAATGATTCAACAAAGTAGAGCGTCATTTCAAGTATACTCTGCCTTCTGCAGCTGGATAAATTTTCTGTGCTTTCCCCCATTATTTTGCCAGATTTTCCAGGGATGAATGACTTTTGACCTGTTTAATCGCAGCCACTACAGAATATCCTATTCAGAATTAAATTTTTAACAAAAATTGGGAGAACAAAGCGGGACAAAAGTGTGCGGGGCCTGGAGTATCATCTGCACGAATCCGACCATTGCATGCCGCCTTAAATCAAACTGCAGATAATTTAAGATTCACTCCCAACCACGGCGATAAGCACACGAATAGAGTCCTCATAATGGTCAATTAACCCAGAACACAGCTGAACACATTGCTCATCCACTTCAATAATGATACCTACTCAAAAATGGTGAGCTCCTAGTTCCGCTTGAAGAGGACTTGGGAGGCACTGGGGGAGAAAATCGATATAGCCGGCTTTTTCCGTATGAAAAGAGAAAATCATGCCTTGGCTTGATACCTTCGCTTCAAAGAAATATTATCTTCGTATTGTTGGAGTGATGCACTTTTAACCTCAAATTAGGAATAGAAGTGTTGTGGCGCCCGCAACAGCCACTTAAACCTTTTCAGGTGGGTACGTGCTAATTTCCATTGATGACGTTTCTTGTCTTCTTTTCATAATGATTTCAGAGCTCCGGAAGGATATCCGCATTGTAAATTACACAGGAAATGACTAGAGGGAATAGAGGGGTAAGTTACGCTAGTAGTTTGGATTTCTAAGCCGTCTGCACGAAGAGATTCCAAATTGTATGTAGACTAGGAGTCTATTGCCTTACTTCGGCATGCCTTAACATATTTTATTCGCCTGAATATTTTGGAAGCACAAATTAAACATATTTTTATTACTAGGTATCGTTATCTCGTCTAAAGGGCAATTTAAGACCTTGTCCTTATGGTCCAAGAAAAAGTCCCTAGAGGGGACCTAATTTTATATTTTCTGTAAAGGCAGGCTGTTTGCTTAGACAACAAAATTACAGCAACCGGAGAATTTGTTTGGGTACCGTTTTCGTCTATTCTCGAAGCAAATACCTCGACATTTTGAGGTTAGTGATAATTTTACAGCGATTTTGTTTGTTGAACTCGAGTAGTCTAGTGGTAAGCGTGCTAGACTGCCGATCCAAAAGTTCCGGGTTCGAATCCAACGCTTCTACTTTCACAGTACGCTTTACGTAATAAGCAGCAGATGGCGCCGATAATTGGTCTCTCAATTACGAACAATTAGTGAAATTTTTACTATTGTCACTTCAAAGATCAAAAATCCCGAAATTTACCAATTTTGTCGAGTTGTTCTGCCGACAAACAATTGAGTTTAAAAAATAATAGACAAAAAATTGTCTACGCTGCGGTACACTATGTTTGTTGTTTGCTGACTTGAAATCAGTATTGTTACCACTTTAAAGCCCAGGAGTCCTCGAAATGGACCGCTGCGTTTTTGCCTTTGGATGACATGGCACGGCTTTGGCGAAAAACATGAAAGGGCAAAAAAGTTCAGCTACGGTAGTTAAGATAACTACCGCAGCTGGTAGTTAGTCAAAAAAGGCCTGCAATCAGCACTGCTTCCAACATAAATGGAGTCTCAACAAGAACTACATTTTTAAAATAAACAAAAACCAAATTTGTATGTAATTCTTCGAGCATGTGTATTGATTGTGTAATTGTTGACAATAGATAAATGAAATAAAATGTCAAACAAATGGCCACAGTGGCTCCGTTAACAGAGGTGTACAATTTGTACGATGTTTTGGAAGACGTTTTGGATTACAGACATCTAGATTTCGGAAATGTGGTATTCGTTTTTTTCTTTTTTTCTAATTCTAGAGAAAAAAAGTTCAAACAAGTCAAATTGCAATTTCTCGGTGGTCAATTTTGGTTTCTAAAACGAGAGGTCGCACAACCTGGGAATTTGCTTTGTAATACCGTCATTGTTTTGCGAGCAGTGTGGCAGGGCGCACCATTCTGTTTAGACCACATGTCATTGATGTCCATTTTATCAAAAAGGGATCCGCAACGGATGATTATATACACAAAAACTAGTGCTACCATTTGGATTCCAAAAATGTCAGCTCTTATACTGAGGTAGAGGGGACAATCACACAAGAAATGGGTGACTGTTTTCGCCTTTATCTCGCATTTGCAGGTTGGTGAGTCGCATACAAAAATAAAATTTTTTTTCCAAAATGGCGAAAGTTTGAAAAAAAATTAGATTTTTTTCATTATTTTGTTCCCGTTATTAATTTTTTTAAATAGCAAAAACAAATTGGCCTTCTACACCAGAAGACCCCCTTAAGCAGGTCAAAATTTAAGGAACAACAAAAGTTTTTCTGAACAGGGTAGCATTTCATAGAAAAAAGCTATTTTTTTTCTCGCGAAATTTAGTTTCAGAGTTTATTAGCTCTTAGTCTATTTGAGGCCCAGTTGGCTGTGAACTTGTTTTTTGAGTTGGTTCGTTACCAAGTACTAGAAGACGTAAGCTGCACATTTTTAAATAGCAACTTCCTACCTACGATTCTTTTTAAAATTTTTGTATGCTAAAAATTGTTCTCTTTTCGTACAGACGACTTTAAAATCTTTTAAATCTGAAGTGTCTACTAAGGACCCAAATATAATATGTACACCGTTTCGTGCAGAAAGTTATGCAAATATGTAACCTTCTCAAATTGTGTCTTCAAACTATATATAGCAGGGTACGTGCGTACATGCATTTTCGTCCTGTTAAGTCCCGCCTGAAATGTTTTACTTTGAAGGTGTATTGCATAAAGGCATACGCAAAGTGAAATGAAAATTGGAATTTGTTTATTAATTTAATTATTAAAGTTAGTGCTGGGACTTTCTGTGCTCAGGAGGCTAATTTTACTCATACACTGAGCATATGGCATTACATATATAAAATGTGCACAAGAAGCTGTTGGTTAGGTTTTAGGCAGTTTTTTATGCAGAATATTAAAAAATAAATAAAAATTAATTAAACTTACCAATGACGTTTAGATGGATATAATGACTCATATGAGGAGTTGTTGATACTTGACACTCATAAATTCCTGAATCTCTATGTTGTGGGTATTTGATCTGTAGGATCCAGTCATCGGTATGTGGATGATGTATTGCGCGAAATCGCTGATCCGAAGTGTATGTATATCGTCCTACAGTCAGCAAGTGGATGTCCCGATGTCTCACCCAGGACACTTGTAGTAGCATCTGTGGTGTAATTTTTAAATGTAAAAAATTTATTATTACTTTCTATTGAAAAATGATAAAAATCTTGGGTTTAATTTTTCTAAGAACCAGGAAAACGTCAGCTTTCTTAGTCGCCTGATTTATATTGTGCACGCATTATAGGTTGTATTTATTAATCAGCATTAGCATCACAATTGCATTCATCATTTTGCATGAAGGCTACCAGCATGTATTTCGCGTCTTCTGCTTTGTATGTATTTGCTCTCACTATACCGGTATCCTTAAATAAACCAAATATCTTCCCACCAAACAACTTCTTATTGCCCCAACAATTCCTTTGCTGCAATGTAATACCTCAAGGATCCATACTGAGTCCATTATTATTATTATTTTGCTTCTCACAACAAAGCAACGACTCGAATGCCTGTTCCTTCTGCGCTAATGTTTATTTGTATACCGACAACATGCTGTTCAAACGAAAATCTCCCCCACACCCGTGTCATGAAAATCGATATAAATTGATTTTCTTGGAATCGTGTAACGTCTAGTATAACAAAAGCAACTTTTGTCAATTAAGCCTCAGATTCCTGGCAAAGGTACAAAGAATAAATGTTAATTAGAGCGAATGAAGTTATTGTTGTACTGTTTTGTTCAAGGACGTCAAATGTGGGAACACACAGCCCGAGAAAAGGGTCTCCCCTTTCGATATCCGTTTGGAGGAAAATGCGTGCCCGAAGGCAATTTTCAATTCACTTAAATTGGTTTTTATTGCCACTTAACACATTTATGCAAATATACGTACGTGTGTATATGCCGCGGCTTTCCATCGTCCTAATGCACATTAGCCGTACGCTAAAAGCCAGTTATTACGACGAAACTCCGTTTTATTCGAAAACGGCATTCCTTCGCCTTTCGTACGTCAGGGACCTCTTGCGTATAGAGCTACATTTGCATTATAATCAAGCTCCCTCCGAGGGATCACTTGTAGTCTCATAACCAATCAGGGCCCACCCGTGAGCTCGAATTAAGGCAATTAATTTGAATTTGGTTACCTCCCGAGGTTAGTCTTCCTTAAAATGTAATTCATATTAAATCGTTCTACCCTGTTCCTTTCGTGGTTAATAGCGGGTCTTAATTATACTTTGAAAACTTAGCTGCACGTAAACGAATGTACGAGTCGTGCAGGGTGGGGATTCCTGCCGCCTCTGGGTTCTGGGTGCTGCCTCGGTGTTTGGTCGAACACGCGGAGGGAGCCGGCGCTGGTTTCAAATTTATTTAATTTTTTGTGCGGTCCGCTGCCTTGAGTTACACACGAATTGCCCCAGAGATATTCATCAAAACTTTAACAACACTCATTTTCTAACGTTGTGTTGTCCCTCGTCCCTCACCCCTCACCCATCGCCCTTTGGCGAATACTTGTGAATGTTTTATACTGTAAATCATGAAAAATTAAGACTCCTGAAATAATGGAGCGCGCCCTGGCGCTTTGCTGGTGGTGTGGATATCGCACACAGACTCAAACCCTCCAGGAGGAGGGGGAGAATTAAAAACAATTTGCAAGAAACACGAAGAACATACGACACAAAATGTGAACTGAAGAAGTCCTTTAATTTAAGGGAACACCGGGTAGGGTCAGGGCTAGACGTGGGAGGAGATGGAGTCGAAAAGCAGGTAAAAATTATAAACAAGCTACAAAACAAAAATTGTTCCCTGGCTCTCGGCTGTTAGGGTGCTGTTGTGCAGGTTAAATATGGAATTATGTGCCGGCGGTACAAGAAACAGGCCTGCAGATGAAAACAACACGCAAATTTTCCTTTCGTGTAATCAAAGCGCTTGCCAAGTGCCCATCTGAATGTAAATGTGCCAGAAAAATTCATAACTTGTGAGTCTAAGAAATTGAAAGGCGCACGAACAGCCCTCTGGGCACAAAAACCATTCCCGGACGGAAAGGGATGGGGGGAATAGGAAAATGAGCAAAAAAAACGCAATAACTACGTCAATAGCCCCGTAGTACGGCCCAATGGTGTGTGGTGGAGCGCGCGGCAGAACACTTACAATAAACAACTTCAAGCTCTGTTCTTATCGGACACACAAAAAAAAGCGAAAACAAAAAGAAAACATAGCACGAAAAATGCCTTAAGACATTGCCTGCGTACTTACCGTCTTATTCCCTAAATTTTTCACTCTGCAGTTGAGATAAGCTGTTTTCCCTAGTAGTGCTGTCACATTTCTCGACGCGGCCTTATCGAAGTAAGGCCCGTTGCGTGCCTCCTCTATCTCGATGTTGTTCTTATTTGATCCACTAGAAGTGCTGACGTTCAGGTCCTTTGGCTTCGTTGATTCCCTTTGAGCAGCGTGAACTGTGGAAGCAAAAAATTCTCTTATAAAGCTGATTTTTAAGAAAAAACAATGTGAAACACAAAACAGGTCGCCTAATATTTATTTCACCCTAATCCCCAGAGATACGCCCACTCGCAGCTGCAATGAGTTTTCCTCCGGAATCTCATCTTTGCGCCAAAATAAAAAATAAAAAATATTCCTCCCTCGCTAGCACTCGCAAAAATCCTTGTTTGCCCCAAGCAGACATCCTTTAGTCCCAAGGATGAAATTTCGATAATCATCTGTGTAAACGCGCATTAATCCAAAGTGGCTGTTCAGGTAAACAGAGCGCTGAGTGGGCGGGTCTCCAGATGTGATGGCATCCAACATATTCGGGAGTGTTTCAAACCACCCACTGCACAGTCACCACACACTCTATTAAGACGAATGGAAATTCATACGACAGGTAATGGCCCTTGTCAATCAGAAGAAGCCCCCACCACTTTTGGAATGATGGATTTCGTAAATTAATTTCATAATTTCCCTGACAACAATCTATAGGATCAGTCGATTTTCTCTATGTAGGTGTATACGTTATACAAAATTTTCCGCCCAAAAGAGCAAACCTTCGACCTTTGATACCTCAAAAATGATTCTTCGCGGTAAAAAGATTTTATTGTGTTCCTCATGGTATAATCAAAATGTAGGCATAGGCTAACGGTGTCATATTCGGATGTGTACACGTGTACACAAGTTACAGGAAAAATACCCTCCGGGTATCCACGTGTCACTTCCTCGACAAAAAGGATAACATCACGAAGAGAGTTAAAAGCGTGTCGCGCAATAAAAATATATACCCCAAGTATTCTATTTTAAGGACGACATTTCGCTGACTTCGTTTCCTTTTAGTTTGCTGTTTTTTTTCTTTTCCCTTTGATGGCAAAACATTGATTTACAGGATGAGATAAAATTTTGTTTTCACGAAAGTATAACTCGCGCCAATTTTTTGGAACTTGAAAAACAGTAATTATTTACATAGGCGTATTCGAGCGGATCTGCTGGGTAAATTGTGAATGCTGTCGCTACACTCAGAAAAATATTAGGTGTACAAATAAGTTTCCGCGGTTTTTTATAAAAAATTAGGAATTTATTGTGAAGGAACAGTACATTACGTTTTATTCAAAGTATTTTCCATCATTTGCCACTACTTTTCCCCATCTTTCTGGCAACATTCGGATACCCCGTCGAAAAAACTCTTCATCTTTTGACGCTATCCACAAATCTACCCAATTTTTGGTGTCTTCATATGATGTGAAGCGCTGCTCAGACAGACCATGTGCCATCGACCGGAACAGGTGATAATCGGAAGGGGCTAAGTCTGGTGAATACGGCGGGTGGGGTAAAACTTCCCAGTTGAGTGTTTCCAAGTATGTTTTTACCGGCGCCGCAACATGTGGACGAGCATTATCGTGTAAAAGAATAATTTTGTCGTGTCTGGAGTAGTAATGGGCGCGTTTGTCCTTAAGTGCCCGACTCAATCTCATCAATTGTGTTCGGTAGAGAGCTCCAGTAATGGTTTCGCTTGGTTTCAGCAATTCATAATACACGACACCAAGCTGATCCCACCAAATACACAGCATGAGTTTTTTTCCATGAATATTCGGCTTAGCTGTCGATGTTGATGGTTCGCCGGGCTTAACCCATGACTTTCTCTTCTTTGGATTGTCGTAGTGAATCCATTTTTCGTCACCAGTGACTATACGATGCAAAAAACTCTTTTTTTTAATCCTGGCAAGCAGCATTTCACTCATGCATAATCGGCGTTCAACGTCTCTCGGCTTTAGTTCATATGGAACCCAATTTCCTTGTTTTTGAATCATTCCTAACAATTTTAAACGATGTGAAATTGCTTGTTGAGTCACTTGTAATGTAAGTGCAAGTTCTTTTTGCGTTTGGGACGAATCTTCCTCCAATAGTACTTCTAATTCCATGTCTTCGTACACTTTCGGCCTTCCACTGCGTTCTTTGTCTTTCACGTCAAACTCACCGTTCTTAAACTTTTGAAACCATTCCTGACAACTTCTCTCACTTAAAGCAGCTTCACCATATGCTTCTAGAAGCAATCGATGCGCCTCAGCTGCAGATTTTTTCAAATTAAACAAGTTAATCAAAAGTTCCCGCAAATGATGCTTATTCGGCACAAAACTTGACATTTTTGCACGAAAAAAATTACGTGATGCTGATACGGAATCACTAGTACTTTAAGGTTATGGTGTTGCCGGATGACGAAACTTGGGATATTACGTTTTACATCTGACAATTTCTCCATAACCTTCTGGTGGGGCCATCTTTTGACAAACCGCGGAAACTTATTTGTACACCTAATACTTTACATAAAACTAACGAAATTACCTCTTTGTTTTAACGAAACTGTAATTTTCATAAAAATAACGTAAATCTTCGTAAAATCAGATCAATGTCTATTGATACAAGAAATGTTTTATTAGTCGTACAAAATCCTAATTTGATGAAGCAACGAAAAAAAAAAGTTGAAATCAACGTAAGATCCGTTTTAATATAAGGAAAATATTTCGCAAGATTATCGAAACCGATTCCAATGAATTTCCCTATATTGTGTTTTCAACTCAAATTTTCGTTGAATTTAAGATGTTTTCTGAAGTGCTAAAAATCAACGAAAACGGTTTAGAAATCGAAGAAAATTGGTTCTTGGATTTACTGAAACGGATTCAATTTATTTGTTCTAATAAGAATAATTAACGTAAAACGGGCCACCTCTTTTTATTGTTTTTATTGAACGGCGGCGGTGAAATTTTAAATATTGAACGTATTGTGAACAGTGAAAATAGAGTAGCAGTTAAAACAGTGAATTGTCTGGACAAATGTGCTGAGTTAGTAAATATTTTGAATGCGCTCCAAGGATCAGCATTCTTAAAAGAATTTCTTGGTAAAAATTAGCAAATCATAAAGTAGATGTTTTCATTTGTACTTTCTTGCAGAACACGGAATAATTGTTGAAAGTTTAAAACTTGTTAAGCCAGCTAACCTGGAAATGCTTTGTCCAGCAACAAAATACGGTGCAAGACTTATTTTCCAGCATCATCTGCAACAGTGGCAAGGGAAATTTGTAAGTATCACTTATTAACATACAATTGTTCCGTATATAGTCCAGGAACCCTAATACAGGATGATCGGAAAGTTCCGGGCCACCTCTTGTTTACCATTATAACTATCATTGCCGAAAGGCCAGGGGATAATATCTTTCGATAAATACCTGATTCGAAGAAAATGTTTTTTAAACAAAGGCTCTTTACTTTTAAATTTGGAACCAGAATATGTAATAAAAAAGGAAGATCCCATTTGAAAGTTACCCTAAGGGATGAAGCGAGCGGAAATTGCATAATTGCCTAAGTAATTATTTAGGTGTAACTTATTAATTTATTTCGAAATTGTTTGCCGACTCGTATTTTCCGAGAATAACTGTCTATCGGAAATTTTCCAAGCACATTGTTTAAATTTACTCAGGCCGGTCCGTCTATACGTCCGTCCGTCTGTAAACACTTTTCTATCTCTAGATTGAAACAACTTTCTTTTTTAAATACGGGAGACTTCTTATTTAATTATGAACCTATGCTTTCAAATATTCCTACAACGTCGAGTAATTCTCCTCAAAAATCATCGTCGGCATCGACAGAGTCTATGACTTGTTCAATGAATCATTGGATGGAAAACAGTGCATTTTCGGATGCAGAAACTTCTTGTGATGAGGTATATAATAAAAGGAAAACAAACGTCACGCGACACTTTTAATGGAAATAGTTTTTCAGCTTTTGAGGGATGTCCTTAAAAGCGCGAAAGGTCAATTAATACAACAACATCACAAAATAAATAATCGACTGGAAAACAAATACCGGAGGGACTTGGACGAAATAATTGTACAGGGATTGATAGTAAAAGAGCACATTGCTCCGCCTAGATATTTAAAAAAAATTGCACAAGAAATGTTATCATTTGTTTGTAGATTTTCTCTAAAATTAATTATTTAGGAGTTTTATTTTGTACACATTCCAAAAAAGACACCGGGAGGTATTTTATTAAATTTATCAGTTTTGTCAACATGTAAAAATCATTGGATATGAAAGGAATTATGCGAGTTATGAAATAGGAAATACTTTAAAAGAATTCTCTTTGAAACAAATACAAGATATTAACATACTGCCTACTACTTGTCATACTACTCCTTCAGGAAAAATATTTATAAGAAAAAAGGTGTTTTTTAAGTAACTGTAATACATACATACATATATACACATGTAAATGAATTATATATTATAAGAAATTGTGAGTGATAATGTAATATACTTTCCAAAATACAAACGTATTGAAGAATATCTACTATTTATTTGTTTGATTTAACTGATCCTTTTCCTACTGAATGAAATCTCATAAGTTAAATTCGATGGTTTTGAGCTTCACCGTAGTGGACTATCAATTTGAAATTTATGAATTGAATTAAGCCCCTCATATTGCGGCTCCGTACCTGAGTTTTCATTAATTTTGAAAAAATCAGGTATTTATTTATTTTTCCCTGTTTAAATAACGTAACTACTACATTAATTTAAATCAAATAATTCTTAATAGAATATTAATTTTCGGAATTTACCGCGCGATATTTTGATAACTTGTTTACCCGACGTTTCGCAAAGATTACACTTTTCGTGGTCATGAATAAACAAATTAGCAAAATATGTAAATATATTATAGAATTATTTGATTTAAATTAATGGAGTAGTTACGTTATTGAAGCATGCAAATTTCGTTGAATTTCGACCCAATTTGTAAAATTTACCAACTCTATTTGGTAAAATCTACGAAATGCATTTTAATATCTTCGATATGTTTTCGTCAAAACTAAAAAAAAATCTTCCTTTCATTTAATGGAAATATTTTCGTGCCGATTAGAATGCACTTTGTAGGCTCGTATTGAACACAATTTTTCGTTGCAGTGACTAGTTTTTCGTTACTGATATTAAACTTTTTTCTCAGTGTAGCGCGTTTGCGATTGGCTGGTTCAGCGTCCGTGAGAGCGTTCACGTTTATTTACTTCGCCAGCATCATCTGCATCTTTATATAAAATTAATGCACATGTACACGCAGCATCTATTTTTCGACCTTTAACAAAAATAGTCTCAGAAACATAGTGTTTGAACACCTAAACGCCGGTGTGGCTGCTGCGCCGAAAACCGTCTACTATGGATTTTCATGAAAACAAGCGTGAATGCGTTCACGTACGCTGAGTCAACCAATCACAACCCCGATAGCGACAGCGTTCACACTGTTCACAGTGTTCCCAGCACATCCGCTCGAATACGCCTTAGGAGACGACTGTACGTGCGGCGACGGTGCATCGAGGGTATTTTACATGAGACTGACGGTGCGGCAACGGAACGGAGGCTCGCCTCATTGCACTGCCTCATTTGAAATAATGTTCTGCCGCAACGTGCAGCAGCAACCGGGCCCCAAGCGCACCGGTCGTCTGCTACGGGCCTTATGGGTAAAAACGTGCCGTTCCAATTTGTGTAGACTGTCGAGAAAGAGAACTCTTCAGTAAGTAAGAACCGCACCTTCCTCCGTTAACTTCCAAAACTACTCGACGGGAAAATTCACCATAACTTTCGAGCAATTTATTTGAGTTCTTCTCTACGTATTGGTTTTGATGAAAATTGTTTGGCCGCCCTTCCAACCGTCCAAAGTTTATAAAATTTAATTATGGAAACTAATTGAATGGTTTAGCAAATTTAGGTTCAATTTCGTAAAAACGTTCACCAGTAGAAACGATTTCACTACACAGGGTAAAATTTAAGTGCCTCATATTGACGGTATGAATATGCATAAGAATGAAAAATACACAGTGGAAAAATGCGTTTGAATTGTTAAAGCATTTTATTATATTAAAATCAGACATCCATTTTTCTGGAACTCCAGTAAACGTCAATTCTGAGAGATATCAATACATGGTCCGAACTGTTCTGGGATCGAATATTGATTCGGATTACATATCGTTTCAGCAAGACGACGCAATTACCCATACAGCGCACACATCAGTAAATTTGCTGAAAACCATGTTTGCTGGCTGGGAGATCTTATCTGAAGATACTTACATACTCTCGCTCACCTGATTTGACAGAGCCGATGTTTTTTGTAAGGACACTTGAATTACTTGAAGAGTAAAGTGCATACTAACCATCTTACTACATTGGACCAACACGTAGTCTAAATTACTGGAATTCGTAAACTCATTCTGTAAAATTTGATGTAAAACGTTATTGAAAGAAGTCGCGTTTGTCTCGCGTCCAGAGGTAACTATTGGGCCTATGTTAATTTTCCACCTAACACCTAAGCCTGAATAAACATTGTGTATAACAAGCAATCGGTTCATACTCGCCAGCCTCAAACAACCGGTAACCGGATAGACATCTTATATGTAACTCACGTCCTTAAAAGTTTACCTTGATTCTAAATAGAAAAAAGCGCTTAGCTTTATTAGTAGCTACTTCAAAAGTTTACAGAATTTTCTGTATACTATCAATCTCATCTGCTCTTAATCCTGGTTACTATGCAGCCCAACAGTAAAAAGTAATTTTTGAATGCTGATTAACGAATTCCACCTTTTGTAAAATGGAGACAACCCTTGAAATAAATTCCAAAGCATAGAATCAAGTAGGACTTAAAAGTTTTTCCTTCGTGCACAAGAGACGAGAGGGATAAAGTATGAATTCTTAGAATAAATGGGACGGGGATACACGTATTAGTAAAGTAAAGCGCAAATTCAGGTCGATGCGGGATTCAAACCCACCTACCTTGGCATGCTACACCGAGGTCGTTTTTGTTTACTCTCAAACTTTCAAAAGAAAAATGTTGTTTTCCAAAATACGGTTATTCGAATAATCAGTCTAACCAAATTATACCTAAATAATGAGTTCTTTCAATATAAAACATTTCTACTGGGTAACTGATTACTTGCGTTATTTACCCGGGATGCCTTCTTATAAATTAACTCGAAAAACACCCTTTGCTCCTAATTATCCTCGTTTGGATAAAATTTAGGTACTTTAAAAAGAGTTGGCGGCTTCAAATGTGCGCTCGAAAGAATTATTTCAACTTCTCCTAACATACTGTAGCTAATTCACAGGCCGATGGGTGAGTATCCGAACGAAATTTATTCATAATATTCACGAAAAATTTATTAGAAAAAATACATCCCCAAAAAAAGGCAACATAAATTTGAATAAGAGCCCGAAAACTTGCCCAATTTTCTCGTGCTTGCCCGCATACTCCCCCTTACCCCTCTTTTGCGCGTTTTTGGAGGCTACACTTCGTTATTTTCATCGTCTCATTACCTTCTTTTCGCAATTTCCTTGCAATTCAATGGAAGGACGTTACCATGGAAGCAGTGGCAATTTAATCTCGATCGGATTTCATTTAGCCTCCCCCGCACAGCAAAATAACTTTTGTGACTCCAACAAACTCCCAAACACTCCTTGGGCCTGGATATGGTGGCGGCAATAAAGCGGAATAATGGAAAGAGCACTTTCAGCTGACTTGGCGCTCCTTCATAAGGACGAGCCATCATTACTCCTAGAAGACACATGTGCTCATGTAAGGGAATTGCTGCTCGGGCCCGCAATAAACATGTGTGCACAATTTGGTGTAAGATTAGTGCAAAAACAAAAAAAAATGGAAATGAAGCAGAGTTTCAAAGGGCTGCAACTTGATGAAGGTGTGTAAGGGCTTTCTTCGTGCCTCTTTCCCTTTAACATTTGTTCAAGCTCTACTCCCATTTCGTTGCCTTGCAATTATCTCCTTTGATGTTTCGTTTCTCGCCTTGTTTTTCTCATTATTATTGCACGACGCTAAGGTATATAAGGCTCCTTTTGTACATAGTTAATTCTCTTCAGGGAACAAAGAAATCACAGAAAAAAACTTTGCAAGCATGGAGTGGTTTCACATATTAAAACTTTATGTAGGGTGACCGCATGCTGTACACAAGAATGCAAACGAATAATAGGAGGTGGCTAGATAAAAGAAATCCCACAGGACTCACAGGAGAACGGAAATCTTTTTCGCTTTTACAGGTGTATCAGCATTTAAGATTTCCTCCAGCAATTTTCACACAGCTTTCTCAAACGTAGGTTGCATATCACCTGTTATTTATCACAAATGTAGGTCACAGCTCCGGAGTGGCCACAATTTTCTGGGAACTCTAAAAACCTGATTTTTCTTCTTCTTAATATTTTTAAACTAAGAAACTTCAAATGTGCAGTTACTGATAATTATTACACGTATAGTTTTTGATTAGAACTCATTTCACAAAATATTCTTATTGTGAAAATAAACGTACAGCAGAACATCAAGAAGTTTCTTAATTTCACTTATCAGCAACCCAGACATCCACCACGAGTAACTCTGTGGTGTCAATTTTGGGCTATCGGGGTAATTGGACCATATTTCTTCGATAATGAAGTCAGCAATGTAGTTAGCGTCAATGGTGTTCGTTATCGCTTCTATTATCCAACTTTTTATGACCAGAATTGGACGAAATGGACGTGGATGACTTGTTATTCCAGCAAGACGATGCTAACAGTCACACTGCGGTCGAAACAATACAGATGTAGCGGACGAAATATCTTGGACATGTTATCTCGTACCGAGGAGATATGGATTGTCCACCAACATTTTGCGATTTGACACCATGGAACTTTTTTCTATGGGGATTTTTGAAAACACCATTGAAAACGAAAATTTTACTTGTTATTGACGAAATTCAGCCACAATTACGCCAAAATGTATTCCAAAATTGCGTCAAAAGAATGAAGGTGTGCCAACATAGTCCACGCGGGTATTTGTCGAATGTTTTGTTCCACACGTTACCCCATATCCATATTCTATGTGGAAATAAACACATTTTCACAGTTCAAGTGAAAAATATGTCTTTTATCAAAAATATGAAATGAAAGCCGGTTTTGAGGCGCCTTTTATTTGTATTGTATTTCACCGATTTCAATTAGAGTGCCAATGAATGGTTTGAACTCTCTTTTTATTTAAAATGGTTTTAGTTTTGGACCGTTTCGAATGAAATTTAATATTGTGTTGGGTACAGTAGAACCTCGTTTATCTGAGGTAATGTGGCGAGAAGGTACCTAGACACTACACCTAGATTAATGAGTAGTACTCGAATAAGACCGTTGTCTCGGATAACGCGGAGACTCGGCTAACCAAAGGCCTGATAAGCGAGGTTTTACTGAATAAGGTTACATTAAGACCTTATTTTTCTCAAAGCCCTAACTTGGTGATTATTTTTATTACGATCTCCGTAACTCTTGGAGGTATCTTCCCAAAAGGTATATGGATATCTTAAAGGGGAATACCATTTTGCTCTACAAGCTTGAACCCAAAAATATTTTAGTTTAAGGCCTATATCTTTTTTTCGATTTCCCAATTTAAATTTTCTTAACAGAATTAAAGTAATTACAAAAACTCACGAATTTAAACATAGTGATCTAGTTTAAGTTTTTCACATGGAAAAAAAAAACCAAAATCGGGAAATCGGCAGAATTTCTGAAGTAGCTACAGTAGCACTTTTAAACGCTACTTTGCGTGTATACAGTTGTATCATGTAGAAATTCGTTTCGTTTACGTATTTTATTAACCGTCAACAGACGCACTATCACTGCCTCGAGATTTAGACGCAGAGGGTTAGTCACACCCGCAAATTTTTATCGGGGCTTAGCTTAGAGTTAAACTGGAGGAACACTTTTATCATTTTATTCGGCACACAATGTAGAAAACGATAGTATATGTTAGCTTAAAATTAATAAAAAATATCAAAGATTTAAGGAAATGATGAAAGACCAACTTCGTATTTGAGTTCTGGGTGACCGTAACCCAATGTGTCCATTGAGGGTTAAATATAGGGCCCCATAGTCTAGTCATTTAATTTACCAAGGTTTTTGAAATAATTAGAGGTCTTCCGTTAAATGTGCTCGGCAGAGGCGCCTATGCCTAGTCGCTGTTGTAAAATAGATTTTTAGGAATATCTCGCAAACAGCTGGATTCACGACAAAAGTCAGGCAAGTGCGAATCAGACTCGTGCATTAAGAGTTCCGCATATATTCCGCAAATTATATGATTGATTTTTTTTAAATTAAAAATTTTCATGTGATAATACTACAAATTAACGATTTTCTGACTTTTTCCTTTATTTGTGCTGTGCCAAATTTCATGATTCTAGATCAGCGGGAAGTAGTCTATAGGTTTTGATTTATTTGCGAGTGTTGATATATGGGGCCGTATTTTTTGATTGCGTTCACTCAGTACTCTCCGTTTCGATGAACGTTTAGCAGCGCCAAACCGTTCAATCGCTTCTCACCCATCTGTCACGGAGACATGAGAAAGACTGTTCGAACCATAGAACAGAAACAGGCAGCGTCGCACCAATTTTCAAAAATTTCAAAAATCCGTGTCAATCAATGTTATTGAACGCTTTTCCTTCGATATAAGTATTTGAGAAATGTCTGAAACAAGAATGCGGTTAAAAATGAACGTCGTAAGCTCTGCGCAAATTTCTAAATTTTAATGAAGCGCATTCAACCTAACCTTTCTTTTAAGTGCTATTTTTCTATGCTATTAAAGATGGATTTCGATATGGTTGCTATTAAAGATGGATTTCGATATGGTTGCTATTAAAGATGGATTTCGATAAGCAGATTATTGAAGAAGTTCGCAAACGCGAATTCATTTTCAAAAAGCAATGATATTGTATTGACTTGTAAATGTGAGAGACAAAGCGTGACTTTAAAATATCTCGAGAAATAAGTACTCTACGAGAAAAATGTCCGTAATCAAAAGTTAATCATTCTGCGGAGGAAGTATTAGTGCTACAATTAGCCTCCTCCCCCTCCTTGTAGGTGTGACGTTGGTAACTTTGAAATGTTAAATATGAACCCCAATTTTTTATTGCAGATTCGGGTTCTACGGCTAAAAATACATAGGATTTGTCAGATTTTTTTTTCAATTTTTACCGGACCGCCCTTCCAGAAATTAATATATCATCTGCCGGTTTTTGTATTCTATTGTAACTTACCCAGCGTCGTATGCGTTGCTTAACAAATGGCAACGCACTAGGCGCAGGCGTGCGTTGCGTAGTGACCACTTAAACGTGCACGTACTGTTTTTATTTTAAATTTTTGGTTTCAAGTGCCTGAAAAAATGACATAATACTGAAATACATGTCACCCTACATTATTTCCAGCTGAAATTAAGGTGGTGGAATTAAAATGCGAAACTGGGACGATTTTTGCCTGTCTGATTTGAAAGTTTTTGTGTCTGTTTGAGATGAACGATCAAGACAACGATATGTGACAATAGACGCTTCCAAAATTCACCCCCACTACCTAAAATGGCGACCGAAAACTCCACAAACTCAGCTTGAAAATTTGTGCTTAAAGCTTTAGAGGGTTGCAGATTAAGATTTGATCAAGATGACGATTAATTTATTTGTCCGATACAGAACTGCGATTACACTAATTTTCGCTGATTGGACAATTTGTGTTGGAGTTATTAGGCCTGACTATAATAGCCTTAAGACTCTCTATGATTTGCTGTCAAATTTCCTTATGATTGGTTATGATTCGGCCGAATCATAACGAATCTTAAGCTCAACTACAATCGTCATAATGAATTATTTGACACTTGCAAAAAGTGACATCTCAGTGAGTGATAATAATAAAAGCTAGTTGTGCACAATTCATTCTTCATTCTTAAGAATGTCCTATTGAAAAACCCATTCACTTCGCGGTCTCTATTAATCCTACGGACACTGCAAGATCTTCTTTTTCTTTGCAAGCGTTAAACTTCTCCCATTAATTCAACTAACATAGTTAAATCACTTAATGTTTCCATTTCATTCACCATTATTTTAAATTTCCCTCCAATTATCAACCAATTTTTTCACAAACGTCACTTTTGTCAAGATTCCTTATGATTTGTTCGCTCCGGACCGTACCTTTATGATTTGCCGAAAGATTTCGAAAAGATTTCGAAAGTTCACGAATGATTCGATAAGACTATTATAGTTGTCAGTGTGGCAATTCATATGATGGTACAAAATCATAAGCAGTCTTATGATCTCATAAGACTATTATAGTCAGGCCTATTGTGTCGACTAGGTAAAAAAATCATTTCGAGGAAACTCCGATTAAAATTCGAACTCTGCGGCCGCTCTAACTATTCTTCTTGTATGTATGTAATATAACTTCGTCTTTCCTACTAATTTCAAAATGAATTTTTTGAACATCATAAGAGTATGTAGGTATTTTAAATATAAGCACAAAAAATCTTTGGACCAATCAAAGTGTACGCACTGATTAACGTTTTGCGTATATCATGTGATGCAAATTAAAAGCACAATTAAAATTTTCAAAAAAGTAATCAGTTATCAATTTGTGTACCTTACTAATCAAAATATATAAAACATGAAATTCTAAAGAGCGATAGAGTGAAAGTCGAGAGTATAATAACTTGCTGTTTTCCTCCACTAAAATTAATTTCATAACTAATAGTTAACTATCGAAACGTGATCCATCAGCTGTTATAGACTCATTTGACAGTTTTCTAATTTGTACGCTTCAAAAATTTACGGTTTATCTCTGGTAAAAATTATTTGAAAGGGAAAGGGTGACGTCATAAATTCTCTCTCAGTTTTCAACCATCATTTTGTGACTGCCATTTTTAATTTTAAGCTTTGCACCCAAATACATAATCAGTGACCTTGGAATACATCAGAATCCTTTCGTCTTGGCTGTAACACTTAAATCGTCGAGATTATTTTATTAAAACTTTTTTTTTACTACTCTTTTTTTTTCCACAGCCCGTTGTAGTTTCGAATTATTCGCAACTTTCAAAAAGTAAGATTTTCCTTAGTTCCCAATGTTAAAAACTCAATACAAAAATAAAACCACAAAAACTCATCTATAGTGTAACTGGATTTCGATATATTTAAGTTTTCATAATGAATTATGAATTATTAATGCGAATTCATCAAAGGCTGATTACTTAAAATACTAGAGAAAAAACTGCAACAGAAACTAAAGTAATATCATATTAGCCTTTATGCAATTTCTGGATAAATTTAAATCAATGCAATTAAATTTGTCATTAAAACCCTGAGACATTGATGTGACGGGCTCATGAAAACCATAATTAGTTCGATGTTGAGGAATTTTTAAGAAATCCCGACTTCTCAATGAGCGAGACGGCACTGATAAATAAAAACAAGACAATAAATCCGAATAGTCGATAATACCTTGAAGAGCGGCGAAAACAAAAGCAGCCTTGGAGTTGTTACGTCGGAGCTCTGAGGTATTCAAGTTTGAAGAGTTTGAGCCGATCCAAATAAAGAGGCAGGATGATGGGATTACTCCATGGGAGTCGACGAAGGGTAAAGCGAGCAGAACGTCATTGGACAGTCTCGACACGGTCGATTTTGTGTGCTGTAAAAAGGAAACCCAACACAAGATGCATGGATCAAAGAACTGGTCTTACAAAGATGCAATAGAGAAGACGCGTGATATCTCTTTATAAATTCTAGCGTGGAATTCGCTTTATTACCAATCGCATCAATATGGTCGTGAAAAATGAAACCGCTATTCATCCAAACACACAAATCCGTGATTTTGTCCAATCTTATCAAGGTGGAGCCATGCAATGTGTAAATATAAGTTAATGGGTTCCTTTTGCGAGAGAAAGACACAATCGAGCACTTCCCTACATTAAGAGGTAAATGATTACTACATCACCATTTGTAGAAGGCGTCTAAGTAAGAATTTGGGTATTCGCTATCCAAGCCAGTCGAAACAACACGAAATATATTGGCATCGTCAGCATAACAGCATAACATAAAACTTTTGAATAATTTAGACATATTGGAAGATCATTCGTAAATATTGAACAAAATCGAACCAAGATGGCTGTCTTGGGGCATGCCAGAAGTATTAAGGAACTCAAGGGATAGCGATCAGCGAGATGATCCTCGTTGAGTGGGTAAATTCAAGTACGATTGCAACTAATCAATGAACAGCATTGGAAACTCGAGCATAGTTAGTTTCAAAGGCACAATGTCATGGTTGATGCAATCAACTTCTTTGCCAGCTTCCACTGAAGAAATGCAATAATTTAAGAATTCTAGTAGGTTAGTCGTAGTTGATTCTTCCCACCATGCTGGGAATTCACTAAAAATGGGCTGCAGCGGAAAGCGAGAGTCTGGCTTGTTAGGGCCTCGGAAATTTTAGCGATTGAGCTCATAGGCGACCGACCTGTAATTTGATATATCACACCAATTACTTTTTTTATGCAGTTCCGTTTCAGCACTCGTTGAGTGCGATTGTGGGCTCTCACCCTGGTACTCTCGTATTAGGACATTAGGAGTTGATGATCTCTTTTGTGGAGTTTTCTGTTCATAGGGTGATCTCGGCACATCGTGATTGGTTTTTTGAGCTTTCGACATAAAGTAGTGAATTAATATAAAATGAACTAACGGTTCTCAGTAACCACGTGCCTATGAATTAGCACTTACGTCTGAGTAACAACACCGCTTTTAGCGGTTTTGGAAAATGAGGAATTTTGAATTGGATATAAGCAGTTTTTATGAAAGTGTGTTTTATTTGGGATATTTTTACGAAATAAGTGCCCACATAGGATTGTAAGACAAAACTTTTTTGGTCTGAGGTAATTTTTCTTCAGTGCGTAACGGTGATTCTGGAATCAACGGTTTTGGTGACTGCAGGAAGGACTATGACTACGTATACACGATATCCAAAGTCGCGGCTTTGGCCTAGCATAGCCCAAAGTCGCGATTATCTTTGCCGTGTAAACGGGCAAGTCCCAACTTTGGCCTAGCCGCGATTGAATTGGGCCTAGGCCTGATATATCTGTATGTGTGTGCTCACAATGTCACAAATCTTACTCGCACACAGATAGCACACAAGGGAAAATTTCCTAGCCCACTTTGTGTCGTTTACACGAGCAGCCGTGATTTTGGCCTACAACCGGTTTCTAGTCCTGATTTGGGACTGTCGTGTATACGTACTCAATAAGTTAGTGGTGGCAATGCCCGTTGTGCAATTAGTTTGACGTGTCACTGGTAATGTGACAAAGATTGAATTTTTTTGGGTTTACGGTAATTTGGTCAACTGACGAGGCTGTACGGTTTCGGTGAGGAGGGCCGAATCTTGGTTAATCTTAAGAAGTGGTCAATATTGCCCTAGCCGCTATGACCAAATAAGTCTATCAGTTCTGATAGCAAAGGAAAATACAACAACAAAGCTTTTTATGAAGGGGAGATGATTTCCACATTTTAGGGAAAACGCCACAGGATAATAACATGAAATAATGGCGAGGGGAATATGTTAGTACAGTTCTTTAAGAGGGATCAGGGCCACACGAAAACTTATCAGCCAAGCTATAAATGTGTTTCGCGACAGTGTCGTCATCAATTGAAAGATTTTTAGTTTCTGTAAGAAAGGGTTTATTTTGCATGCGTAGAAAATTAGAGTACATTGCTGCCTGCGGAGATTGCGCAGGTTATCGAAACGCATTTAAGTTTCGGGCACCTGAGTAAACAACTCAGGGTTGTTTTGCTCGTTGTATACCCTCGACTCTTTGTTTCAAAGCCTGAGAGCTAAGATTCGGTGCCTCGCTTGGCGACGTGCGCAGCCCTTTTTGAGAGTTCGGGTTGGGGCTTTATGAGGGTGCCATAAAATGGCATGCGAAGCATCAAGCGTGTTTATGCATGAAAATTTCTTAGGTAGTTGCCTGGATATTTTCCAAGGGCAGCTCATCTTACGTTGATCTGGCCGAGAAGATTTATCGTTTAAATGAAATATAAAAGTGTCGCAATTTAATAAGTTTTATAAAGAGTAGTGTTAAAAACTGAGTAATTTAATCACCTTGAAAAAAGAGTATAGTGCTAAGAAAACTTGAGTGAGTTAGTTGGACGAATTGCTGTTAAAAAAAAACTGAGTGATGGGCGTGGCGCATTATTTTGGAACTAGAGTGAGTAATCACTGAGTGTTCTTCTTGGAGTAGTTTTGTAGGGCATGATTAGGTTAAAATGCCTAGAAAAATGTAGTTATTAAATCTGCGTAGTGGTAGCGACGAGATCGTTGGTGTTTAAATTTAAATTGTTTAATTTCTGGGATTAAAATCGTGAGGCCCCATACGACATTTGAAAGGCTGGGTTAAGCCGGGTCGGATCGGGGAACAAGCGGGTGGTGTAACCCAGATTATTTCTCATTTTCCGGGAGATGTCAGGGGGTCCCAATATGGCATTCGAAAGGTTGGTGTAAACCGAGCCAGATCGAAGAACTTGCGGGTGGTGTAACCCAAAAGGGTTCTTCATTTTCTGGGGGATGCCGGGATGAAATGAAGTGGTTGTGTCCCCTCAGTTTTCTCATCACACTGGATACCTCGTATTCATTTAATTTCTTTCAAAAATTATTTGTATCATCTTACAACGATCTCAACGCTAAATAGGAGTTCTCCAGGCAAGAGTGCTCACAGGGTCTTTTTATTTTATTTTCAGATCGATTGATTATGTCGTTGTGACAGCCCGTGAGTCAAGATACGCCAAACGGAAGAGGCCAACTATTTTAATGACTATTTATGACAATTATGTACTCAGAAAAATAGACACATATGTATGTTTGAAATGGTTTTCATTATTTTAAAATTTTTTTTTTCCTCCTAGAATTACTATTATATTTCTAAGGAAATAATCGGAAAAAGGTTAGCGATAGTTGAGGGATCGCTGCTCTCCCTATTCAGTTTTCCTGTTCGAGTTTATGAACCTTCACAACACCGTTTAACGCGTCCAGAGTGATATAAGAAGAATACTCTTCAACAAAAAATGAATTTTGTGCTATCCTAGTTCGATCCAATAGACAGAGAAAACATTATGCAGAGAACTGTCTCCAGTGAGGACGTTGTTTCCAAAAGCTAAGACGTAGGTATTCAGATTTTCGCCAGACTCCAGGGACGAGAAGAAACAATGCGCATGCAGCCCTCCCTACACAGGATAATTTCCATTCCCCATAGTAGGTACACACGTGTGCCAAAAACAGCGCTTTTTTGTATTGAAACTTACCCGGGAAAGGAGCAGCATGCGCGGAGAACGCGAACTAATATCCGCTGATACATGGCTTAAGGCACTCCAGGAAGCTTTCCATCTATTCTGGAATCCCCTGGCCTGATAAAATCGCACTGGCGACAATGGGAAAGATGGACTATGTTATTGGCTCGTTCTTTGTCTGGGCTCGAATATGTTTCATATTTTTTAAGTGCTCACCGAAGCCGTCAGACAGGGGGGAACAGGAGAGATATCATCAGGGTGGTTATGTACGAGTATCTGACATGCTTTATGTGCAATCCCCAGCCGTATCGTTTTTATATTCAAATACACATCGTGGCCAGTGACGCAGACTGCTTTGGTAGTTATGGAGTCAGGAGGCGATCCCATCGAAGCTATTAATCGAAACTTAATTAGGTTGGAATAATAAGCCACAAGTTTTGTCGTTGCGGCCTTCGGGATAAGTTCCGATAATTGAATTTCCTTTTTTCCATTTGCATCGCCAAATAATCATCAATTTCCTTGGGGAGTTGAGCAAACATTTATGTAAGGCGGAGCGGAATATAAGTGGCCCAGAGGCATCCACAATCCAGCGGAGTTAATAATGATCAGTTATTGGAAGAAATTTAAACAAACCCAAATATTTGTTTGAGCTCTCTACTCTGATTGTATACGTTTATCGCGTAGCCCACTCCACGCTGTTAGCAGAAGGAAATGATTAACTTCGGGGCGAGTGCCTTTCGGAGGAACAATGTTTTTCCTTCCGTTTATTTTTTGCGAGAAGTGAAATGTTAGCCCGATGCTAATAAAATGGACAATTGGCCTGGCTTGGCCTGGCCTAGTACCGGGATATCGCGGTGTAATACGTGTGAGGGGCTCTTTACGCGGAAAACTTGAAAAACCTCCAATCAACTGTAAGGGAGGCAATCTTGCGACAAAAAGGGGAATTAGGTCAAAAACAGCAAATAGAATCGAGAGTCCGATGGAAATCGCCGGATCAGCCGACGGTCGGAAGATGGAGAGGAAAGAAATCAATTGTCCATTTCAATTTAGTTTTTAGCTATTTGTCCTGCTAGCAGAGTAAGCTGATACAGGAGAGCCTGAAAAACATACACAAAGCGCATGAAAAATAGCAACAACGGCCCAATGGACGGGAAAACTCGCTTTTTCAATTTTCGCATTTGCAGAGAAAGCAAATGGACGGATGGCGGACAGGAACAGGGGGCTGCAAGGCAAACAAAGTGGGGGTTAGGCGATTGATTTGATGGCGCCATGAAATACGTATAAGAAAGGTTTGGGGCCGATGTTGTCTTTTGTTATTTCACCAGTAAATCGAGAAGTTAATCAATAACTAAGCGTCAGACTACCCGCGCGACGGGCCCGACGGGCCCGACGGGCGCTCCGCTCTACTCCGAATTGGGGGCTGGGGCTGCGCTATCCCGGCGCAGCCCAGGGCTCGAGCGAAATATCCCTCTTCATGCCCAGGTAATTGTTTAAAAACCGCAAGGAGCTTGTAATTTCCGAGCATGCAACATTTTCCTGGAAAACTTTCCAAAGTGGCTCCTTGGATGGGTTCAATCAAAGGCGTGCACCCTACGACGGCTGCTATGCACAGTGCAGCCATTGATTCCAGTATGCGATTTTTCTGGGGAGCAACACTTCAGCGCGGCAGGCTGCGGGCATTAATTTAAAATTTTTATTTGGCGCAAAATTCTCCACCGGAGGCACTCACTTAGCCACAAGTAGCTACACTACTTGAAGTTAGCGCAGTACGAGCCCTGAATGCAGGCAGGAGCAGGAGGTTGGGAAAGGGTCTCTTGAAGGTACTTACCAGCATTCGTCGAAATAACTACAAAAACGAGCATCTGAAGAATTTTTCGTGGCCTTAATTCGGGTGACGCCATATCTCTGGCAGGGAGGAATCCTTTTCAGCCCCCAGAGAGAAAATGAGGCGATGGTGACAACGCGCTAATTTCGCTCCGCGGTGTACGTATTCCCTTAATTTGGAGCCAGATGGAGCCGAATTTTACTTTTATTCAGTATTACTTCTTCTTTCTCAACAATACGCCCCCTCCACCTCGGTTTTTCTACGGGCGAGGAGATTTTCGTCAGTCTCGGGACCGAAAAGTATAAAAGTAAATTTTTGGGCACCGACGAATCTCTTCACCTCATTCCAAATTCCAAGGGAAGAGCAGATTTTAACGTTTTATTCATTTTGAGGTTGCGCCCCATCAGGAGAGATGGCTGGCGGTGGTGGTGGTTGGTGGTGATGATGGCGTGGTGGTACTGGTGAATTTGTTTCCCTTTTCCTTTTTGTGTGTGCCCTCCCGGTTTTCTTGACGGAATTACTTTCCTCTTTTATCTTCCACAGACGATTGATTTTCAATTCATTGTTCACATTGGCTGCAAAAGAAAAAGAAAGAAAAAATGGAAAAAGGTTAATTTTCTTTTCTTTAACATTTCTGCCTACATTGCTTCTACAAAAATTTTTGTTCCTTTCAATTTCCCCCTAACGCTTACCAACTAAGCCCCTGTTTTTTCCTATTGTTCAAGGACGGACGATTCTAAAGGAATGCGTCGGTATGGCTTAGGAACGGATCAATTTCTACGTTTCCCCCTTTCGAACGCGCTGTGCAAATACGACTAATCTAGATTACTTGCAAAAGCATCGTGCGTGAAATTTCATCTTTGAAATACAATGAATTACGCAATGTCGCAAGACGGTAAATCGGTGCTTGTCGCGTAAACTGCAGATAAAGGAAGCTGTTAATTCAAGCCCTGTGTTGATTTGTCATTGCTTCGGTTATTCAATTATTTCTAAACCATTTGTTATGTCACTTACAATTTCAACTTATGTAACGTTTACGTTATTCCGTTTAATTTGTTATTGAACTCATGGGTTTTCATAAATAGATGGTTGTTCAATTATGCGAATATCTCTCACCACATCCTAAAAAGTTGGTGGCGTTTCTTTCATTAGGGGCTTTTGACAAGCACCCTCTCAGTGAGACAAGTGAGAAAACATTTTAAGCAACCGGCTCAGTTGTTTTGTCTCAGTTTGGTTGGGTAATTGGGTTGATCAGATTAAGACATCGCAGAAATCGGCGATACAAAGTAATGCAAACATTTCTTAAATAATTCAGAGACAAATAGAAGGCCTTTATCTGGTAGATAGTAAATGTTTGCTGGATATAGTGGAGCATAGGTAGGCCGTTTCCACACAACGAACTAAAAACATATGCATAAGGAATGACAATACCGTGTAAAGTTCGTGTACGTGAATGAGGCAAATTCAATTGCCCATCCGAATGTCAATTCCGCCTTATGAGAGAAGATTTGCAACTCGACTGTCAAAATGTTTGTTTATTTGGGGGATACTACAATATGTTACCGCGATATACAGAGTGAAAAACGCAATTACAAATCCATTTAAAGTTATAATATGGTGTATTTAAGACCTATTGTTAATAATAGAATCGAAAAATAATGCCTCTTCATTCAAAAATCGCTACTTCAGTGGATTTGTTTTTGCGTTGTTTTTCCTTGTAGAGGTATTTGTTTTTGCCTCATCAATTTACTCTTTCTGTAGTTCCTTATACATACATAGGTTCTTAATTCGTTGTTTCCACATGACACGACTAGTCTTGTTTCAAAGCTAAAATCGTAAGTTTAGAAAGTTATAAGAAGAAATTGCGTATATTTGCTTCATTTATTGAAAACACCCGCTCCCCGCTGGGACATATAGAAAAGGAGATAAAGCAAGGAGGGGGTATAAAGTGAGGAGAAAACAATATAATAATAGGTAGAAAAATAAAATGGCCCAAAAGATGAGAACAACGAAAATGGAAAAAAATTGGAATCAATTGAATATTTTGTGGTGAAAAAATAAAAAGAAAACCGTCGCGTATATGACTGATTTTTAAAGTTAAAAAACAGGATCCCGTTAAAGAGAAGACGAACCAAAGCGGCACATAAAACTCTTACGCCATGACAATGCATCAGATCAGTCGTGCGCAATCGCCACACCAAGCTGCTGAGGATACAGCAAACTCCACACCTGAAAAATGTCCGTGTGTGGAATTACATACCTGTAAATTCATGAACAAAATGGTATGTACCACTCGACCCTGAATATGCTCGTTTCATTTGTTTGTTATTGACGACTCCAGGATCGTCATGTGCAAATAAAAACGAAAGATCTTTCTAAACTTTGAGACGTCTGAGAATATATTTGCGATCGAAAATGGTCCAAAAACGCCTCAACCATATTGCAATTTTGCATATTTATGCAGAGATGGTATAAAGATTTATTGTTGAACGAATTCATTGGAAAAAATTTGAATTTTGCTTATAAAAAGTAACTCTGTTATGATTTTGACTAACTGCCTTCAACGCCCTATATTTTATAAATGGCTTAACAAAATTGAAACGTCCTATAATAAGTGTATCGACCTGAAAAGAGGCTATTTGGAAAAATAAACAATAACATGCTACCTCATCAAACTCAAACCAACCTTGATCTCTAGGGTTCAAGCCTTTACTGAATAGTATGACGCTAGTTACTTCTTTACAAATATTTTCAAAAACGATCAAAATGCGTACCTATTTTTACAACTTGATGAATAGACAGTAAGCTAATGTTTATTGACACGGGTAGTACTTTTACCATGAAAGCAGTAACTCTACGAGACATAGAAGAAACCTAGAAGGGAAGGAAGCAGAAAAGAGACTATAATTTTATCAGCCCAGGAATGATTTTGAATGCTTTTGAAATAATGGGAGGTGTGCTTATGGATCTTATAAAGAAATAAATACAGACAGAAAGTTTTCTAGCGACATGAAAATAGTGCATTATAACGCCGATAGCGAAAATTAAATGTGCTGAGAAGTGTGAAGACTACCGATCAGTCAACTCACTGTCCATTGTCGAGAAGTTGTTGGTATCTTCATGGAAGGAATAATTGGCAGCGAACAATCGAATAGCATGCGTCTTCTTGGATTTAATAGAAATAGAAGAAGCCAGAGGACGAGAGTCGATCAGACAACATCACCGCCTGTAGCAGTAGACCTGCGAGTTCCACAGGGATCAGTCCTAGGGGCTCTTATATTCGTGATGTACATCAACGACATGGGTAATGAAAACATTCCAAACCAGCACTTTTGTGGACGATACATTACTTTACCTTGCGGGAGAAGACAAAGATGACATCAGAGCTAAGCTGCCAGAGGCTCTTAAAAGTCTTAACATGTCTTAACATCTGCCTAAAGGCAAATAATTTGAAGCTCAACACTCAAAAAACTAAATCAATGTTTGCGAGCAGTGACGAGGAATTTTAATCGATAATAAAATTTGAAATTCAAATCTCAAGTGGACTACGTATCGAACAAGATAGGGAAGAAGGTTGATTTCCTGGAGAATGCGCGATAATATAATATATCTACATATACTGCAATAAAAACGTGTTGTGAGGCCACATTTCGAATACTGTAGTACTATACTCTTTATATGTAGCCAGCAGATAATAAGGAAGCTGCAAATCCTACAAAATAGGGCGACAAGGGTTATTTTTCGATGCGACAGATATGCCTCAATTCACTGTATGTTAAGTGCGCTGAAATGGCTTAGTGTTAAGCAAAGGATAATGATGAGTATGTTTATGTTTATTATTCAAGGTGCAGGGAAATATGATACCAAGATATTTAACGAGGTATATGAATTTTACAAGGGACGGACGTACAACCTTATTTATTAAAATCAGGAGGAGATATTAGGCTGCCACAATTTAAAAATGGTGCTCACAAAATACTGTCTTTTTTAGAGGTTTGCAGAGACACATATAATGGATTACCTCTAGATATTAAGTCGGAAACTAGTTTGAGGGCATTTAGAGCAAAAATTGTTTAGTTTGTGAGGAATAACTTTGTATATTACAATTTTCTTTTATAAAATGGATATGAATTTGCTAATAAATTGAAATATTATTATCTAATGATTGTCTTCGAAATATACATAGTGTTACGATAGAATGCCTTTTAAATTTCATTTGAGGGAATATCCAGCTGAAAATACGTTTAGGTAGAAATAAGTTGAGTGAGCCACATCTGCGCAATATGGGAAAGAAATCGTGCACAAGCAAGATCTGTGCATATGCATGTTTAGCAGGCGTTCGGGCTTGTAGCAGGTAAATTTCAGCGAGGAGCGCAGGCTTTTTCGATTTAGGAAAATGAGACAAAGGGAATGAAATTAGGAAAAAGGGAAAGATATGCGCGGTGGCGCACAACATGTGGGAATGATTATATAGGTAAATTAGCAGAGATGAGTCATTAGCTAATTTGGGGAAAATTAGGTAGTTAGGTTATCGTTTGTTGAGTAAATTAGGGAAAAGGGTAAACATTTTAAGGAAGACTGCCGAAAATCATTCCGTGTAAGGCAGTCGTGCGGGAATGTTCAAAGCGTGGTAGAGTAAAAAGTAAAATTATTATCAGTTAGGGATTCGATAGTGATAGTGGACAAAAGTGATTGTGAAAGACAGACAAGAGTGAAGACTTTAAGTTAGTGGGAAGGTGAAAAGGACCAATGGCAGCGGGAAGTAGGAAGAAGAAAGGGAGAGGATTTTGGAATTGGATTTTGGATAAGGTGAGTGAGTTGTGAGTGAGGAGTGAGGGAGTGAGTGAAGGATTGAGTAGTGAGTGGAATTGTTGTTAGGAACGTTTAGAGCGAAATGGCGTAGGATTTATAAGATTTAGGGAGTTAGGCCAACGTTTTATGTGGTGTGTTATGAATGAGCCAGAAATGGGGTTCCGCTTGAAGGGGATTGAATGAGTGCGTTCATCCAGCGCTAGACGGCAACCCGCAAGAGAATGGGTGTATTCACCCAGCTCTAGATGGTAAGCCGCAAGCGTGCGTGTTTAGGGATATGTTCCCGCTAGAATAAATCAGGAATAGGCTCCCAATGTGTGATAGGGGGGAGGCTCCCACGGGAATGAGCGTGAGCGGTAGCGACGTGATCGTTGGAATTCTGGGGAATACTCTCAACACGTATGGAATTGAGTTTCCGCTTGCGGTATATTTGAACGAATGAGTGTGACTCACCCACTGGGCGTTTCAACCGGAATGCTCATACCGTGTTTTCTTATTATTACAGCACGAGCGGAAGTAAAAGCGAACTAAAGGACTCGGATTGGCCCAATTAGGCAAAAGATTTATTTATTACAATCCTTTGTAAATTTCTTAATAAAAAAAGACAAGAAATTAAGTAGTTGTGCATGTGGGTGTTTTATTTTCCCATATAGCTCTCGGTGCTATGGTTGCTTAAATTCATTTCAGACAAATGCCTTAGAAAAATTATTCTTTCGTTTATTAATAGATTAAAAAGGAACCAAAAATGCGAGGCTAAGTTTACAGGAGTTGTAATATTTCGCTTTTTTCATGTAATTTCGGAAGTTTTAGTACGAAAGCTTTAACCGATTTCTGTTTTAACTTAATGCAATCAAAAATGTCCCTGTTCTCCTGTCAACAACAGCGTTTTTAAAATTTAATTATCCACAGGTCTCCACTTTACCGACACACAGAAACCAAGGCAATAACTAAATTGTTGCAGTTGTTTGAACTAATCACAGAGAATGACTGCAAACGTGCTCATTTTCTTTCCAATTTTAATGGGAGTCAGCAGGAGAAAAGCTACCAAGCACAGCAGCAAAAAAATACCAACGAAAAACGCAAGCCATCCGGATAACTGAACGTGTTCTCGTTTTCATCAAAAATTATACCGCGATCCCGATTACTTCTTATTTTTCTGCACGCGACCTGAGTGCCTGAGTACGACTCCTAGGAAGCTTGTTTTCAGATGAAAAAATTGCGTGCTGCATGCGGAAGGGTAGCTAGAAGGGGGCTCCACGAAAAATGCAGAGAGCCTAACCAAACGTGCTAGAAAGGAAAACGAGCACGAGCAATCTTGCCGGCACATCACGCGAGTTGAGCCGCTGCAAGGTAATTTTTGCGGTGCGGTGCGGAATGGCATAAGTGGAGTGCGAGGTGTGCTGAGAAATATTAGAAGAAATAAGAAAAAATGAAAAAAAAAACAAAGAAAAAAGGTATTTGATGTTTTCATTAGAAGAGTGCCTAGGATCAGGTCAGTGATTAATTGGAGTCTAGAGGAGTCCGGGAAATTCGTCAAGATCCGCATGTCGGGTGGAATGATGAAGAACGATTAGTTGGGAAAATGTTTGCTCAAGTGGGCGCAGTGCTCCACACCCGACGGGTGCTCCATATCAGACGAATGAAGGATTATGGATGAACAGGACCAGGAGATTATTCACATTATGACGGATGCAGAGCGAGAAATATCCTTCGGAGGCACTGAATGAAATGTGAGCGCTGTGGGACTACAGATCGAACCTTTTTCGGTATTAACGAGCATCATAGAAGCAAAGGATGAAAACATTTCTTACAGTCTGCTAATTTCATGTTGTTCTTGAATTATTGAATTTAATAACCAGATAGCTACCATCCGAAAACAAACTATTTCGATATCCACTTTGGAAGAACACAGATAAGTGAATTTTTTATTATTCGAAAACATAAAAACTAAGTAGTGGAGAGTGCGGCATGTTCGGCCAAATAATGTTCAAACAAAATTTTAAATGTCATATATAAATATATTATAAACTAAATGATATAAATCAGTTATTTGGTCCTTAGAAAGTATTCGGGAATTTTTGAAGTAGTTTACATCCATTGGCCGATTGTACTATCGGCCACCGAATGGGGCACTTTCTGCAGTCAGCATAGAGAACTGGAAAATCGTGAAATTAATGTTCAATACTTTCATGTTCACATCTTAAAGTTCGCAATTTCACTACCTGATTTAAAATCAGCGACCCCACAAACCCCTATGTATTCATTTATACGAACATTTTCGTAATAATTTCGAGATCTACGACCCCGCAAACATTAAAACACCCTTTTTCATAGCAATCTTGTGAACTTGAGGATTTTAGTTTTAGAGTTGGATCCGCCGTCTTTAGATTCCAAATTCAGACAGTAGTGTGGTCGATGATGAGTTTCTCGCCACAATTCAATAAAATACGTTTTAAAACACTTATTACTTTTAATATTTATTTTTATTAGGGATGTTCCTTCTCTATTCACAATATTCCAAAGACTAAAACAAATTTCTCTTCAAATTTTCTCCTGACAAATCTAAACCTACTTTTCTAAAATTCCCCTCAATCAACTACTATGTTCTCTCTACAATTAATTGCAACACAGTGCTATACTTGCACAGTACTATAGTTACTCTATATATGAACATTATTGCGCGACGCTATTTCCACATATGCGCGCTTGATAGTGAATTCTCAAACAGATTTACAAGACTCTCAAATTTTGTATTCACAATACCAAAATATCTTTTTTAGCCGAAAACAAGTTAAAAAAATACTCCGGCTGTTAACCGGGTGGCCACAGTAGTATATGTATAAGAGATAAGTGATCCCGAAAACCACCTAGTGTTGTTTTCATGGCAATCCCCTGAAGTTCAACTTATTCCGTAACCTTTTTTGATCCGCCATCTTGAATTTGTGTTCGGTAACCTCCAAGTCTTCTTAATATTACATTTGAAGAAAGAAAGAAAAGAAAATGAACGCTAAATCAAACAAAGGAAGACATGGATGACACGTTAGGTTTAACTGCGCCTTCGTATTCCAGAGTAAAAAAGTGGGCAGCTTTATTCAAACAAGGTAGAGAGAGCGTCCAAGATGACCCGAGGAGCGGAACGCCATCGACATCCATCACGCCAGTAATCATCGATAAAATTCAATCCACAAAATGGTTTTAGAAGACCGAAGATTTAAAGTGCGTGAAATAAGTGACACTATAGGGATCAAAACTGAGCGGGTCTTTAAAATTTTAACCAACGAACTAGGAATGAAAAAGGATGTCGCAACTTTTTTAGAAAATTTATAACCACCGATGAAGCTTGGATTAACCACTAGATTCCTGGTTCAAAAGAATAGTCGAACTAGTGGAAACATGGCGATTTTTCACCATCGAAGAAAGCCAAGGCGCAATGGCTAAGCTCCATGAACTCCGAATCGAAGAATTCAATCATCCCCCATATTGTTGGAGGAATCGGCCAAAAAGAGCGGCATAGTAGCGCTAGACCATAGATTGGATAAGTGTATTGAGATAAGGGAAGAATATGTAGAAGAAGATTTGTTTTCGTGGTCGGACCGATAACTTTCCAAACCATCCTTCTTTCAACTGCAGATTAGTTTTGTTCAACCTAGGCGTTGATTTAATTAATTTTACTATAGGTATTTTAAGGGGGGACATCACAGTAAAATTTTCAATGTTTCGAAAATTTTTTTATTTCTTTAAAAGGTGCTTTAGGGTCTTAAAAATAATATACCAAATGATGGAATACGGCAAAAGTGTCCGAGTACCCAAATTTTTCATTCTGCGGTTAGAGGTATATGAAATTTTCATACGGTTTCTCAGTACTTAAAACTTTAAACGCGTTTTTCTCGAAACCACTTTTTTTGAGCTCGCCGAAGACATAACTCGAGCAAATCTTTACCGATCGACTTGAAATGTTGACAGTAGCTTCGAAATATCTTTCTCCACGGAGCTACGTAGGATTTTTATTTTATATGGCTTAGTTATTTTTTTATCGACGATTTTATGGCGTTTTTTTTGTTAAAAATCAAATTTTTTTTTCAAACATGCACCATTTTGTGAAAAATCAATATATCGAAAAAATCCTACGTAGCTCGCTAGCTGTTGTTATGTGGAAACCAAAAAGTTTTGGTTTTTTCTTCCAGATCAAAAATTAAGGAGTCTACGTCTTCGGCCATCGACACGGTTTCAAAAATAGGCGCCTTGGGGCATATGCTGCGCAGCCGCCATTTTTAAATATTTTTTAATGAAAAAATTACATTTTGTACTTTTTTAGTATTGCTATAAAGCCTACTTTACAGTTTTTCGATTGATACTTTTATTCAGCCAAAATTAATTCCCGAAAATATGCCTATTTTTTTGTGTGCTACTGTGATGTCCCCCCTTAAATCAACAATCTTACTCAGACCTCTTTGCAGTCAGGTAGAAAGAACACCAAAAACAACGAACGAATCAGAAATAGGTTTTAGGAGTAAAGAAGAAACTCGAATTAGCATATAAAACCCATTGGATCAAAAATATTACAGATTTATGTATTCCCACAAAAACCTTATCATTTACGTTTTACTAAAATGATCCGTTCAAAAACATTCATGTGTCTGAAGCAATTTTTGTTCTTGCTATCGATAGCTGTTTTGATTGCGTAAATGTTGTCTTTCCAATAAATCCATTTTTACCCGAGAGTATCACATGTAAGTGACGTCATAACCGGAAATGGCAGATACTTCAACAAAATTACATTTAACGGAATCCCAAATCTTTCAATACACGTCCGTGTTCGTTTTTCTGGTAATTTTTGTTTGCCTTTGCAGCTGGGACAGAAGTGGGAAGCGATTTTGTGCTGCACCCTTATGACTTACATGTCCTACCCTACATCATCTCGTCTACCTCATAATAAACACCCATTTGTTAGGGTCAGAGGGTCCGAAAGGTCAATCACTCAATCACACCCAAGAACTAAGTTTTGTGTGCCAACTTGAGGGGGTGTCCCTCAAGGAAGCGCAAATAAAAACAAAACAAGATCCGGTCTGTAGGTATCACCCCTTATAAAATAAATGTCCCGTAAAATAAGGGCTCGATTCCAAGACCGATTTATATTATTCTTAGTAAACTACGGCGATAAGCACGTTTCCCACAACGAGATAAGCAGGCTACCTGCACATACTCGTACATATTCAGCAGACTCGATAAGCCGGTTGCATTTTACGACCAATAAATGACCAGATCCTAAATTCCCCCCCACCTTCCGCTAACACCGCACCGCATTGGTGCAATTTATGTACCTGATTCGATGCAGTAAAATTTATGGTCTCCTCACCTTTAAAGTCTCCCTGAAACCACACAAGGAATTCATTCATTCTCAAGGAAATTGCTGGCATGTCTTCCTACCTTCGGGGCTAGGAAAAAATCAAAGAAATGGCAAAATAGAAATTTCTATGGGAAAAACTCATTTTTTCCCTTTTTAAATCCACACTCACACCGTTTGCATAATGTACGATTGGCCAGAGTGTCGACCGTGCGAACCAATTTATAGTCACCGTGCCGTGAATAACTTGTGAATAAATTTTATCGAATAGAACCCATCTAATCGAAAATCATTGGTGACACACGCTCCGCTCGACTGTTTTCCTCTGCTTGCAATTTTGCAAATTGCCTCCAACAATGGCAGCCGGAGTAGTGCCATCATATTCTCCTCTCGAAAGGTGAAGTGCTATTGTATGGCATTAGGCATTTGTCGAAACCCCTGTGTAGGCCCATAATTTTATTCAGCGGTGTTTGGTAGGCTCATAGTGTAGCAGTAGCACCCTACTCCCTAGTACCCCAGTCACGTTAGCTTTTCAGAGCAATGCATGTAATTTGGTGTTTGTATGCTGTTTGCTGCAATTGAAACTATTAAAACTGCACAAGGAATTTCGGATATTTCAAGAGCGCGCAGTGAATATGTGCTCTTTTGAGTGGGGATCAAGTGCTGTACTTATTGTGGTGGGGTGAATTCAGTCACTTCTATACCGAGCGTGTCGGGTGTTACCTAGTGTCGCCTACTCTACTAGGCTATAGTGCTGACTATCAATTCCATCAATTGCTGGTTGCACATATAACGCTCTTCACAAATGTCAAAGTAATTGAAAATTTCACAATTCACATTTAATTAACGTCTCTCTCATTTTATTTAAGAGGGTTTGAGCTTAAATATTGGCACAATGAGGGGATCTCCAAAAATGTCCTCCAATTTATAATACAACATATTTTTCGTTTTTCAAGTACCTACCAAAAATGTATTATAAAAAAAATTGATAATTTGAGGCTGAGTGTAGTAGAATAAAATCGATACACAAATACAATTTAAAATTTCGGAAATTTGCAAAAACGCTCAAACCTTCATTAAACCTGAAGCGATTTTCATGGTTAAGGGTATTTTTCAAGAGCAACTCTCATATAAAGTTATATGATTATTAGTTATTTAATTGTTTGATTTTGTCCGGAACTTGACTTTGATAAAGTAGATCATCAATTGCTTTTGAAATAATTGTCATCATTATAAAATGCTGCTACTAAATACTATTGATTATTATTATTAGTATGATGATCTTATCTTGAGCACCGTTATCAAAAAGTTTTTAGCAACGTTGCCTTTCCAATAGCAAAAGCATAATATCAAGTGTGCAGCAGGGTTCTATTCTTGGTCCATTAATATTTTCAATTTTTATAAATGACCTACCTACGGTAATTACCGTAAACCAGGGCTACTTTGCCAGCATTATCATATTTCAGTTTTATATTGCTTTTCTTTTTTGCTTTATAGGCCACGCTTTTTTTTCTTTTTTTTTCACTTTGATTAAAGAGTAGCTGCAGAAAATGGTGCGAAATAGTCAAGACACTATGCAAACTTCAGCCAGAAAAATTTGGCAAAAGCACTTATTGACATTAGGAAGGGCGTAAGTCACGCAGAAGCAAGTAAACGGCACAAAATTTCGCGTAGTACGCTTCGCAATAAGCTATTTGGCAAGCATCAGGGAGATCCAGGACATTCCACCACCTTAAGTCCTGAAGATGAGCAGGCACACACTCACTCAAGTTGCAAATTGGGGATTTCCGCTAACTTCACATGATGTTGCTCAATTAGTGGCCAAATATGTCCAAAAACAAGGCAGGAATGCAAGGAATTGAAAAACAATAATCTTGGGCGCAACTTTGTAGCAAATTTTGTCACCAGATATATTTTAAGCAGCAGGCTAGCTACAAACATAAAGAAGTCGAGATCCAGTGTCGGTCACGAAGACACTTCAGAATTTTTTAACAATGTTCATTGTATTATCTAATATATATGTTTTCATCAATAATTGATACTTTAAGCCTAGGTTTTTCAACCCAGTATTTACATATAGCTGTCAAATTTATTTTTATTTCGCATCTCAAAGAAAATGTGTAAATGGTATACTGGGTTGTAGCATAGAGTCATATTTGAAGTTTCGGGCCTTGATAATTCTGCGCAATCTAATTCTTTCGCGTAAACCTAACTATCTGTATGAAAAACTTATCTCCTCCAAACACCAAAAGCTAGTACTCTTCCTACGGGCCGACAATTCTTTGTTGGCACTGTCAGGTTGTGGAATAGTGTTCCCTATCTATACGTATATAAGTTTTGATTTCTTGATTTTGCTTTGCTATACTATACTATACTAAATGCATAAAAATGAATCAATTTTTTTAAATATACCTTCACATAATTAGAAGCTTTGGCTTAAATGTGTACACTGAAAGAAATATTTGACCATATTTTGGGAGAACCATACATATAGTCCAATTGACTATATACCAAAACTTGACGAAGCTTCGTTAAATATGGAAAAAGTGTTTATTAGAATGGTTTTCTGGACCATTTATATTGATGAACATATTTAATCCATGACCAAAGTAAAAGGACGCAAGCGTCTATTTCATAGTTACCCGGACTGTGAATTCTAGACGCTCGCAATCATATTATGCTCACAGCGACTCAATACCTATGTTACTGCGATCATATGATGGTCACTGGGACTATAAACTCTAGTTGCTTTGACTACATTTATATAGGTTTTTAACTACTATATAGTAGCTTCGACTCTAAAATAAACAGACGTTTGGGCCATAAGATATATACCATTGCAACTATATTATGCTTACTGCAGCTAAAAAATAAAGTTGCTGTGGCTAGAATTATGATCACTATATCCTTAAAATTTAGTCCCATTGACTATAATTTTAAGCATTTATGTTCACTTCATAGTCGACACAACTAAAATAAATAGAAGCTAAGACCATAATATGTAGACCCTTGCAACTATAATCATGCTTACTGTTACTACACAACATAGTTGACCCGACCAGAATTATGAACTCTTTATCCTTAAAATTTAGTCCCTTTGACTAAATTTATAAGGATACCGAGACCACTTTATGGTTGCACCAACTAAATTATGTTGAAGCTTGCTTATTTTCACTGCGGTGCTCCCTGAAATTTAAATAAATAAAAAGTTTTTTAAAAATGTCGATACATATATTTATTTTACTTATACATACAAACTGACTTCTAAACATTTTACTTGGCTGGAATAAATATTTTAATCGAAAAAGGCCGACACCGAAAAACACGTCCGCCTTTTAACAGATCACCTAATGAAATGACTCATCTCTGGCGTTCATGCAGTTAACCAGGAAAGGTTGTGTATTCCATAATATAAAAAGTGACTACATCAAAATAACACACATAAGTGAGTTGAAATAACCCACTTGGATTTGCAGTGCAGATAACGGAAGTAGTCGTAGAACGTACAAATTTTGAAATGAGCCCCAACTCATTGGAATCCGATCCTCTTTTGCGATTTGATATTAATCAAAAATATTTCCAAATTTTTTTTTATAGTCCGCTAATTTTTTTAAGAAGTGTAGTTCTCTTCAGTCACTTCGTTTTATCGTTGAAAATTATAATTTGATACGATACGAATACAGTAGAGTCTGACGTAAAAGTTCCAAGATAATTTATATACCATACTTCGTACAGAACTTTCCAGGGTGGGTTTTTGTTTTTGTCATACATATTGCAATAAGTAATAAATGAGTTTAATGTTTTCCCAACACAATAATAGCAAAAAAAACTCTTATACGAGTAATTACCTCCAATGTCCATAGGAGGTCATTCACGCAATGACCCTGTATTATTCTAATTTCCCAACTTTGTTGACCTATTTTAAAAGCGGAAATGATAAAAAAATTATCTGGAAATTGAATAATAGAACTCCCTTCGATTATAATTCCTCAGTGGAATTAGAAGACATTTAAGTGTGAAGGGCGCAAAATAAATCGATTCGATCGATTCAGGCCTTCACGCTCAACGACACAGATAAATATTAATTTTTCAAAATAATGCCGTGCCTCTCTCCCGCACGACAGTGAAATTAAAATGAATCCCCCGCCTGATATATTTATTTCCTCCAGCGAAATGGAAATTCAATCGATGCTAGGCGAGGTTTATTTTGAATTATTTAATCATTCATAAAATCCGCAGTTACGACAATCGCGGGACCGTTTGGTAAAAATCGTTTCGTTGTTTTATTAGGATCAAGTTTCCTACCTTTGGCGTTTTACTGCGAATATGTTAAACGTCCTTTTACGCGATTGTGGCTTTATTATCTCTATAAAAGTGGGAACTCTGCGGTATATTACCTAGGATTATGTTCGCTACGATAATTACAAACTAGAAATGGCATCGTTAGTCGAATTTATTCCGGGATTTAAAAAGGGTTCGCGTACACTTAAAAGAACATTAAATAAGAAAAATGCCATAAGGAAATGACTTAGCAGTTACAGCACTTAACCTTTTTTGGAGCAGTCTTAATTTTATTTTCTTCCTCTTTTTTACTCGAAATGCACGTATTGGGAGAATTATGTTCTTTTAAACAAAGCTACGATTTTATTAGGGTGTGAGTCAGATCTTGGAAGCTTTTCCTGTTACACTACCTGCTCTGCATAAAATTTCCGGCATACGTGACTTAATTACTTTGTTACCGCACTCGCATACCCACACACTTTTAGACTGGCTTCATCTATAGAGTGACTGACGCGACGCGACGTTTTAACTGCGACAGCGAAACACGACTCAGCCCACGTAGAGCAATTTTCTCAGCACTTTTTAAAGGTATTTCAAATATTTTAAAATGATTTCATACAAACTAACAAAACTTTCAAGAAATTGGCACTCACACTAAGTTTGCACAAATTATATGAAATGCAGAAAATTTTATTCAACATGCCTCCACCCGGAAAGTAATCTAAAAACTATAAATTAGTGCGTGCCTAATTGAAATAGAAATAAAACTTACGACTGGCCGCACAATGACCCGACGGATAAAAGTACGCTATCACTGTAATTAAATGAAGTGCTACATGCTGTTACCGCAGGACGTTTTAAAGCACTTTCTCTATCATAATAAATCGCATCCTGGCACGACACTCTTGTGGTTAATTGCCCTAAAAACGTTTTCAGTGGAAGAGCATTTTGTAATTTCACATAATTGAAAAGAAGAGTTAGTTGATCGAGCCAAATTTATAAATTGCGGTGTCTTCAAGTTGGGAATGGAGTGGTTGTCTTTTGGTTTCTACTTTTAGCTTTTAGAGTTTTTGTATTGATTAACTGCAGTTGTTTGTGGGGTATTGAAACCATTCATATCTTTCAATAAAACGACGGCTTACAAAATTAAAATCACAAGCACAAATTTAACAGACGTAAATAAAAGTGCGGCAATGCGGACCATCATCATTTTAGATCCAGAAATATTTTTGGTATGCAAGGTTTATTAAAAGCGGTCAATCAGGGGATGATGATAATTTTTGCGGCCATTGATAAAAGGTTCTTTTCATGAATCGACCTTAGGAAATTAAAACAAAATCAGGACTCTTCACTTGCACATTGCTTTTATCAGTCTCTTTGGTAGAAATAAATATTTTTAAATTGCCATCTCGAATTAGTAAAATTTGATTTGAGAATCAGTGGCATCAAAAAATATCATAATGAAAATCTATACACTAATAGGCAATCCCATAATAATGCTGACTGTATTTCTTAATTTCATCACGAACTACCAAATATCATAAGCCTTTCATCAATGGCCACTACAAGAACAAATTGAGACCCAAGCTTAGATAAAGAGACAAGATGTACAATATTTAGTCAAGTAAAAAAAACTTCATAGTGCATGATTCCTCTTTCATATTGGAAATAGTTGTAGGTCTCCCCATGAGCGTAAAGTTTAGTTGACGCGGTGGCATATTTCAAACGTCATATTGGAAAATGTTTTTTAGCGAATATCTCGGAGACAGCTGACCTGGCGACAAAAATGGTATATAAAGACCTTTTTTGTAAAAAATAAGAATCTGTGGTTTTTTTTAAGTGAAAACTTCTTTAGCGGGGCCTTGCACTTTTTTGGGATGGGTACAAAATGTTAAACTCGCGCAGGTGTCACGTGTCCTGATCGAAAATTCGTAAGACAGAGGAAGAGTGTGAAGGCCAGCGCGGCGTAGGAGAGGAAGTAATATCCCCCTCGTTTAAGCGGTGCAGGGCGCTTGCGCGAGTGTGCGTGTGTGTTTGTACTACAGCCTGCTACGCGATCCACGGATGGTGTCTGCTGATGGCTCGACCGTCTGTATACTTGTAAAATTCGTGTATATACCGATTGCCCACGATGGCGGTGTTAGACACACGAGCGAAGCGAGTACGTTAATAGCTATCGTGGGCAATCGGCTACTTATCGCCCCGTGGTTAGTTCACGACGGGTTTCCATGCGGTAAAGTACTATTTACTCCGACGTGTGATGAGTTTTCACTTCTGCCGGCACTCCCAGAGTGCACCCGTTGTTTTTTTGCTGAATGTATTATATTATTTATGAAATTATTATTTTTGGAGTTCTACAAGTTCCCTATTTATAAGTTTTAAGTTAACAGTTTACAAACATTTTTTTAGCAACACATCTCCCACATCTTATGGTATTTTTCAAGACTAGATTCCATGTGCCTTTGATATATAGTCTGTAAACGTCAGTTTTAGCAATAGCAGCCAATTACATCGCCGGTTTAGCACTTTTATAGCCTTATAACTCAGACGTGCTCTCCTGGTCGCCGCCAGGATTGATATGGATAAGAATTATTTGTAGAGGGGATGATCGACACAAAAAATAATATTTCGTCGATGGACAACACTTGACCCATTATTGCACTGATCTCTTTAACTAACAAGTTTGTGTAGGTGGCTTGTTTTCCGATGAGCTTGACTTCTCTAAGGGAGTACCACAGGGGTCCATTCTCGGGCCAATCCTTTTTTTGTTTGTTCATCAAAGATCTGCCCTCGATTGTTGAAAATGTCAAAATTTGCCTGTGTATGCAGATTACGTCCAACTTTAGTTTAGCAGTAGAGTTGGCCTCCTGAATAACTGCATATCTTATGTAAGCAATGACCTTGGTAGGGTCTATCAGTGGTTAGTTATTGATAAACGTCATATAATTAAACTTCAATAAATGTCTTTCGATACCCATTTATGTTGTGTGTTGTGATTTGTAGGTGGCATGCAATCTAAAATGTTGCGAATATGTCAAGTGTCGACTGAGCAAGATTTATTCTGACCTAAGATTATTGTGCCTCTCTATTACCCCGATCAGCACGAATGGAGCTATTTAAGGTGCTATTAATAGTACGCTGGACGAAAACCGCAGGGAATTGCTCTTTCTACATAACTTATTGCACGGGTCAGTTAGTAATGAATTATTATGTATAAACCCACAAGTTATGTCCAGATAGAAAATAAACATGTCTCTATAAATTTGTAACTCCAATGCTCATATAGTGTTATGTGCCGAAAGCGCACACATTTAACATATCACTCGTAATATTTAAAAAATGGAACTCCTGTACGTAAATAAGTTTCAATTCAAAGTACATACGATTTCCTCTTAATCAGGATAGGTGAAAAAATAGAGCTATTATTTTCTTCACTTTCTCAAAACTTTTTTATTTTATTTTTTGTACTGTTGTTGCTTTGCCTTTCAGTTATTATTTTTAATTACTTTTTATTCCTTCCATTATGTTTTCTTCTTCTTTTCGGTCTATACATGAGTTTAATTTCTTTTGCTTTTATTATCCGCATATTTACATATTCGGTTCTAGATGTCAACTTCAAAATATGCATATTCATTCGTTTTTATAATTTTGCAAGCAAATTATTCCTACCCTTGTTGTGTCACTCAGCCCACTCAGGAAATTTATTCACCAGTTCAATAATCAAGGCCTCTTGAATCTTTGTGCAAAATTATAAGAAGTTTGTTTAAAAAATTTAAAAGTGACACTGCGCTGTTACAAACAGATGCCCTTTGAGATTTTTAATACAAATGTATGTGATATTGCATACTTTCCATAATAATATCACATCCGAATAATTTCATAATTTTATCATGTCACAGCCTTACTTTTAAACCGTGAAAGAAAAAGAAGACACACATAGGTACCTACCCCCACACATTACTGGAAAAAGGAAAATTTATTCATTAAGTTATTATCTTACATTTATTAGAATCTGACAACTTTTGGTAAGGTAGATTTTGGAGACCTGACGATTAATCAAAATTCCGAATTGCTCGCTTCGAATCGAATGATATTATTTGATGTACGGAAGTCGAACTGAATATTCGATACATCGAATATTTCAAATAATTCGAGAGATTTCAAGTTCTTTTGGGATGCCAACCTTTTAACCAGCCCACTGCATTGGACGAGTATATACGTCAAATGAAAAATCTACTTAGGTGCATTTGACGTGTATACTCGTCGTGTGAAATAAGCCCATCCACCCGTATGAAGAAAAATACTATCGTTTTCTTTGATATATCGGTTAGGTTGTCATCACATGGTTAGGCACGCACTCCATGAGAGATGTTTTAAACTAAATTCCGCAGTTAACTGGATAAAACTTGTGGCTACAGTTGTTGAGACTAGAAATATTTTTTATTTCAAAAATAAGCTTTCAGTGACAGACGAAAACCAGATTGATAGATTGTATTTCTTGTTTAACATAATTTTTATTTTTTATTAGAAAAAATGGTTGGAACAAATAGGGAAATTGTTGCTTAGCTTCCGTTTCATTTTGTTTGTTTGTTTGTTTATAATAATTTACATTTTCAAATTATTTCTTCTATTGCCATAATTCGGTTAATAGAATATTCGATTCGAGTTTACCATCCTCAAACAAATTCCACCCCAAAAGATATTTCGTACCCGGCAACAGTATTCTCCGTAATAATCAACGAAACAATTTACTCTGTCGCCAAAAAGCGTCAAACGCCTTATTGTGCCTATAATTAGCTAGCCAATAGGATACACGCCCTTCCCCCTCCACCGGTAAAATGATGATAACGATTCTACTTTGAGTAGGAAAATGTCCCAAAAGTTCGGTTTCCGCTTGCATAAATTTACATTTTTCACCGCTGGTGGTTATATATCTGTCTGTAGTCCCGTGAAATTGTTGAAATAATATTTGAGGTGCTCCAGATGTTCGAATTCACAATTAGAAGAAGTACGGGGAATAACATGGAGCCCAAATACAAGCACTCGCGGTAACAAAGCAGAAAGCGATTCAAGAAAATAAATTATTAACTTGTGGGAATCTTGAAAATTATAAATTGCTTTGTTGGTAATCGTCATTGTTCCGGTCGGTGTGATTGGAGGTGGAACTTGTAGGAGAGTTCAGGTGACTCTTCTCAGAAAGGAAGTTTCAAGGATTTTTGTTTTTTAAGCAGTTTCTTAACTTTTGAGGAAATACATTGAAGTTAACACGGGCAATCGTGGGAAAGAAATCAAATTATGTATATAGGGAAGTTTGGCCTTGAGATATCTATGTTTTTGAAATTCCTTCTTGACAAATAATTTGTTGTTTTATATAGATACGCTTGGATTTAAATTGTGCGAAAGTAAAGGGTGGGGTGGGTGAGTGAGTTTCACGCAACCATTTTCTTTCCCATTCGCTTGTACCAGTGATTTCAGCTTTCGCTGTACGACAAAATAATCACATTTTTTATGTCACCAATTTAAAAGTAAATCTAAGTGTCCACTAATTTTTTACTCGATTTTATGAACCTTCACTCAAAAATAAAATCAATTTTCAATGTTGGCAAGATGACAGTGCGAACCAAATTCTCTTGTTTTCTTTATGTCCACCAAACTGCTTTAGTGAAGCTGAGCCATCAGAACCTCTCCAGCCGAGTGCTCACTGAAGTGGATATGAATACAAATCAAAGTCTGCCTTATTGTTGGAAGCAAACTCAAGTCAATGGTTTTCAATATAAATTGTCATAGAATACAGTCAACGTATTATGAAGGGGCTTTGTACGCAATATGTATCAATGCCGACTTCGAATTATAGTAGCACAATCAATTCATGTGATGTTCTACTTCTCGTAATGAACCCTCCAAAAAATTAAGCTGGTGGTGCCTATTCAGGAAAGTGTGAATTAAACAGAACAACAACCACTTGCAACCGCAATATAAGCAGATTACTTGTAATCTGCAAGGCACAATTATTAAAATCTCGTAAAAAAACGTTGTGAAACTTTTTACCATAATAAACCCCCAATAATTTTTAGACTCAAGGGATAACAAATCATTATGAGAGAAATTAGCAATAAGGGAGGATAATTCATTCACGTGCTTATCGTAGAGCAAAATATGATAGCACCGATAAAAAACTACATAAACGTTTTGAGCAGAGTGATGATGATTTGTACACCGAATTATTGATTTCCCACCACTACATTTATTATTATAGTAGAGCAAAACCAAGGCACATATTTTGATTTGGACGCATCACATATGCATTTACCATTCGTTACAAATTGACTTTTTAACCATATAACTGATTTTGTTATTTTAATATAAAAATATTTGGCTTGTAATGCATTTCCCATTCACAGCGATACGCTCACATGTGCAACGGCAACCGGCGAGCTCGACGCAGGAAAAGTCGAATTGTTCAACGCTGAGTGTAAAAACTCAGGGTGCGCAAATCATGTGTTTCAGATTATTAACCTATGGCCAGCAAGCAAAATAGTTCCAGAAAAAAATTATGCAAATTAGCTGGTCAGCGAAGCTATCGTACGAACCTTCAGTTGCCTTGTTTTATTGGTCTTCTATCTCTGAATTCGCCTTGCATAGCACACGAACATCAAGCGCAAGGAATAACTCGACTTCTCGTCCATGGAGCTCGCCAGTTGCCGTCGTATATGTGGAGGTATCGCTGTGGAGCTCTCAGGAACTTTGGTCGCGTTTTGCTTGTTCGATGTGGGTAATCTTTATTATACGAGTATTCATTTGTCACTAAGTAACAAAGTATTTGATTAAACGACTTGACTTCTGTAAAAGGCCGAAAGCCCAGTAAAATTAGCCAAAAAAGGCAATATCACGAAAAAAGTCCGAACAAGCTGGAAAAGTTTCCTGATTTAGGCCGGCGGTTTTTATATTTTTAGGAGTTAAAGGAAGTTAATTATAGTTTTTTGCAAATATCTCGTGAATTATAAATTTGTGGAGGAAATTAGTAATATAACATTGTAGCCAATGAAAGTCTGCACAAAATAGAACCTGACACTTTTAAGTCGTCTGGTGGCCTCCTTTACTTAACAGCCCTATGCCCCTACGTTGCAAAATCGGTCCTAAAATACTTGGAAGGATTGAATTGAAAAATCTTGCCCCGCCGTATTCACCCGACATTGCCTACTTCGTGTATTCATTTATTCATTATTTCTATGCAATACCTTTCTGGAGAGCAATTTGCTTCTCATGAAGGTATCGAAAAATGGCTCAATGGCTCGATCGATTTTTATCCTTCGAACAATGCGTCTACTAGTTAAAAGATGGGGGAAACGTTTCGGTGATAATAAGACATATTTAAATAAAATCACTTTGCTTTTTCACTGTTTAACAACACAAACGACGATCTTTTGGGCAAAAAGGGCAGAAATTTATTCCCATACCCCATAAATGAAATAAGAAAAATATTTCTAAATCTATACATATCAATGGTAAAATTACAAATAACAATTTCAGGGAAATGTAGATTATCATAATTTAACAAGACATTTTTGCTAGCATTTTTTCAACAATATTTCTAATTTTAGAAATAAACGATCACTCACGATAACACAGGTCACGTTTTTCATATTCCACGTGAGAGAGTATGCAGCGCAGATGCGGTTTAACACTAACTATTAGATGAAAGCAATGCAAAGATCTCAAACTCAAAAAATTGACTGACTGCTTACAGCATGAGCAGGAAAATATATTCGGTTGTTAATTAAAAACAATTGACGCATTATATACAAAAAAATAAAAATTTGTGTATGGAGGGGCGACAGGCAGTTCGTACATAAAACTCCAAAGAATTAGGAAATTGTGTTTGTTATTGATAGAGATGGTTGACGTCTGCAATAATTAATTGTTTTCCGTCATTTATCATTATGTCCGTGATTTACGATAACCTGAGGGTCGTGTTTTGGGTTTTGAACTCGTACTCCCATGAAAATGAATTTTAACTTTCTTAAAGAATGCAAATGTGCTTTTCTCAGATCGTCATTTTAAATTACATTATCGTATAATTACAAAACATTAACAACGCTTAAAAAATTGTGACCTGTGCAAGATTAAATCCTCGTGCGTGGACTTTTTCACTTGTTTCCCTACTAACTAACTCTAATTTGCAAAATGAGGTACAAAATAATAAAAACCTCATTAAAGGGTCACATGCAGTTGTAATTGTCAAAACAATTAGTTTATATATTTTAATAGAACGAACTTTTAAGAACCTTTTTGCTCAAATCCCATACAAATATTCCCAGAATTAGATGATCTTTAAAAATTAAAACGTTAAAAAGAGGTAATTTCAAATTAACAAAACAAGTATAAAAAGACGTATTAGGAACTGGTAACTTAATTCAAATGAGAGCAATGAACCTTACACTATTGTTTTTTAATAGAATAAACCTATAAATTTCACAAAACTTTTTTACTGAAAAAATCTTTCTAAAACCTGCAGCGGATGAAAAATCCGCATGTGACAAAAAATCAAATTACTAAGATTTCGTAAGAGTTTTAGTCTTATCGTGTTTAAGTTTATTGTTTTAAGGTTTTAACTTATAGTTGAGCTACATCCCGAGTTGCAAAAATTCATCTTTTTTTGTAAATAATTTAAGGAGGAACGTCGAATCATTAAAACATTAAGACAAAATGGAACGACCTACAAGTTTATTGCAAAGGACCTCGCACCAACTATATGGGAGGAAACAACAAACATAATTTCCAAATCTTTTTTTTATTGCCTGATGTAAGCTATTTAATAAACTATTTGTAAAAAACAAGACTAAAATTATAATATTCATTCAGTCGACATTTTGTAAAAGGCAAATTTCAGTCAGCTAACATTTTGTAAAAGGCAAATTTCTTCTAATACTGGGACAATAGTTGGACAATAATTAGCCTTTAATACATGCACAAAACATTTTTTTTAGCAAATCGTTTCTGTTATTGTTGTAGCACTTAAATAGCCCGAATGCTTGTCGCTACTCTATACTAGAATTTTTAAAAAAATATGATATTTGCAGGCATTGGTGGCCATATTAAAAGCCCATAAAAGGTTCTTAATTTTAGTATTGTCATATTTTATATTCGAGAAGTCGGAGTTCACCTTCACCCACCTGAAATTATATTTGTTCCGTTTTTGCCATTTGCCTACGGAACCCTAAAAAACGTAGAAAGGTTTGCAAGTTACTTGTATTCTATTGCCCCATTTTTGGATTCAAATTGTCAATTAAGAGGAAAAAATAGTTCCTGCGACCTTTAGTGTTAAACTAAAACCTGCAACTTGCAAGCTGTCTTCAAATTTTCATAGAGACGATGTATTACATGTTCGGCAAAAAAAACTCTTGTATTCTAGTGTAATCGAATAGTAGTTAAGATGCAAAATGACCGAGTCATTTTATCGGGAATAATTTCTACAGCAATAGACAATTAAATAAGTGCAGCGTATAGAACTATTTGAAGAATCGCCATGAAAAAAAATTCCCCGAAAAATTCCTTCATTAAGAAAACTAAATATCAAAGAACGAAAATAATTCGCTACAAATTTTAATAATCACTCTAAAGAAATAATTAGGAACATTTGATGGAGTACCTAATGAAGCCATTATTACTTTATTTGATCCCCATAGCAACCTTAATGAGCAACGACCCCGGGGAAAAGTGTTTCTTATTCCAAATGGGGCTGCTTTTCTTACGAAGACGGTTCAATTTAAATAAATAAATAAATAAAACAAGGAGCAACAACAAAATATCCTGGAGGAAATCATCTTGAGGTATGCATAGGAAAACATGCCAATGGTGTGGCATTTTAAGCAGGATGATGACCCAAAGCAGAATTGGTTATTTTACTTGAGGATCATAAAGTGTGGATGATAAAGTAGCTTTCTCAATCCTCCGATCTCAAACCGATTCAGAATTTATAAATTGAAGGAAACTCTAGCAAAACAACAATTCCACAATAAATAATAGTTTTAGGAAGGAGTTGAAGCAACTTTGTTCACAATACCAAATGAGAAATGTCAAAAATTATTTTATTTCGTACCCCGACGAATTACCGCCGTTATTACTAATAATGGGTATCACTCTGGTTATTAAGTAATTTTTAACAGTTTACTATAATATATTTTGATTTTATTTCACATGCATTTTTTAGTTAGCTTTTGAATTGTTATTTTATTTTGTTTTGTTTTTTTGTAAAAGTTTGTTAGCTAAAGTGAAAATATTAATTGTTATATATTATCGAATACTGATTAAGCTAATTATATACATTTCTAGTTATCCGAAATAAAAGAAAACTTTAAAAAAAAGTAATGGAAAATCATATCACTTTTAATATTTTATTTGGTATTACTTTGTGGACAAAACATCTGTATATAATTCGTCAAAATAGGTTCGGCAGTTTCCGGTATAGGCGGATCTCAAAACCTTGAGACATTCATGAAATCCGGGTTATTTCTCAAACCATCTTTCTATTCTGCTATATTTTCCAGTAGTTTTCGAAACAAATATAATATTGTCTTAGTATTGTCATATACAAATTTCGATCGAAGTTTCAGAATAATTATGGGAAACAACATCGCATACAAATTAGCAAAAGTTTCATTAAGATCGGTTCGGTTACCAACAGACGGTTTCCATGTGGTTCATTAATACCAAGTTTTTCAACTCGTTGATACCATACAACCACTCTTCGACGAAGAGAATAGCGGCTCACAGTCTTAAAGACTAAAATCTACATTTTGACTTCGAAGGGTGATAAATTATCAAACATTATAAATTTATCATTTCTTTTCATTAGCGGAATTAATTTTTTCAAAACCCAACTAGAAGACGCCATTTAATTTTTTGAAATTTATAGCGCTTTCTTTTGCAATCCTAAGAAAATGTTTTTTTTATTTATTTAATTTTAGGAGCATATCTTTAGCCTCTTAAATTATAAATAAATAACATTATAAATTTATGAAAGCGATCTTTCTTTTCTTAAAAACGAGACCTTAAAAAAACCGTTTTTAAATGGTCTCCGCCAGAAAATCTTAATTAGTTTTCTGAGAACAAACACAAAGGAGCGCTTTTCTTCAGATCTAAATTTAACTATAACTTTTAAGAAAAATAACTCACGTACGAGTATACTCAATGATTGCAGTTCTGATTTAAGTTCATTTAAAAATACTTCCACGTTTCTTAGTGCTAGACAACTAAATTAACAGCAAAATGAATAAGTACTTTTTCGTGTTCCATTCCATCTTCTCTCTATTTACAATTTATGACTACATGAAATTACGGTTCTTTTAGTTTAACCTTTTCCCTTTACCATTTTGCCCATTTTTATTATTATGACTTTTTTATAATAAGCAGGATTTTTGTTTCTTTTATTTTAAGGCAAAGGGCTCAAGGGACGATTTATATCATCAATTATGCATACGCACCACCCTTTCAGATATTAATAAAATATTAAATTTACTTTGCATTGTAGAACTAATCCCTTGCCCCTGTGTGTACGTACATAAACACAAATCCAATCCCTCCCAAAAATTCTATTCGCCTATTCCTGCGAGAACCTGAGCATTAGTAAGCAAATGACCTAGAAAATAATTATGCCGAAAAGGTACAATATAAAAGGCAAGCCACCCAAAAATAAATCATTCTTACCATTTTTACATAATCCTTCCAAAATTTATTCAAAGCACCCGATTTTGCCGGACCGATGAATCGCTCCGTTTAGTTTCTCTCACTAGCAAAACTTTATACGGGCGCACGATGTTACTTTAAAATCAATATGAATACCTGCAGCGACCACAAACTGCATAAAACAGCGATTTGCATAATTGTAAAAAATTGGGAGGCCCCAAATGTATAGCTCCCGATTTTTTTAATTAAAATATTTTTTCGCTTTACTATTTTTTTAATTTTTTACTCCTATTTTGTATATTAATTACACAGGCTTATTAATTTTTCCCACAATTTCACTTTTACAACCACCGGGACTTCACATAGATTAAAAAGAAAAATCACAGTAATTTATTTAATGCAGAAAAAGGCTCTCTCTCTGCTGCTGTGTGTGTGTGTTTCAACGGTATATATACTTGTGGGCGCCTATTTTATTTCATGTGTGTTAAAATCAACCTCACTGCACGGGCCACATCACTGGAATACATTTTTCGGCGAGCAATAAAATCTCCACGAATTTATCCATATATCCAGGGAAGGTTGGCATTTTCATTTTTTTGGGGGGTTGTTAATTTTATCATTCATTTGCTCGGTTTCCTCCGGTTTTTTTGTTGTTGTTGTGTTTTCCCGAAAGTGTGTTTTCGCGCAGTGATGGCCGAGCGGAGGACGGGGCTTAATCCTTTCGCAGTCAGGTCTTCATGGTTCCAGTGCACTAGCTCACGTGAAGCAACAACAACAAATGGTAAAAATTGGTAAGGACACCACACACTCGTTTATTTATTTTTTTTTTTAAATTTATCTCTTCGCGAAATTTCAATACACCAGCACTCGACCGTGTTTCAGTAAATCATAACCACCGAGGTGTACTGAGTGTTGCGGATGTTCCGGGGACGCTGTGCATGTGCGTAGAATCGAACACCTTTAAATTATTAAAACACTTTCACTGGACAGCAGAGGTATATTCCATCAGAAACCCCGGAAATATGCCAGCAATAGGTTGACACCGAGGGACACGGTTGGCTTCCACTCCACACAGCGCTAGCCACGGACCGTAACTGGCGATTCCAGCAAATTAGAGGCAGGTGAGGACACTCGCTGCACCTTTTCCGGGTTATATAACAATTCAGCGGATTTCCCGACAGTATTCAAATCGATTGAGGATTTATAAATTTCCATGCAGTGTACAATCGCAACGGGCGAGAGCCTGGGTTTCACGGAGCTCACACGGTGCAGTTGACTCCATTCGGGGTTGACAAAAGGTGATTGGAAAACTTCTTCGCTCTGTAACTCCAAAGCTCTTTTCGTCCAGGTTTTTGCGGGCCGACGAGAGGGCCAGCTACTTGCCGAGGTGTGTAGAGGTATTTCGCCCTTTTTGGGCTTTCGTCCTCTGCTCTCCTCCTGCCTGGGCCAGGGAAGCCAGGTACAAATGGGAAAAAAAATTCTTTTTTTTTTTGTGATACGCACAAGCTGGATACCCGAAATACTGCCGTCTTTCCACAGTGAATGTAGGTGAAACACTGCTGAGAGGGATGAATCTAAAATTGATGGTCTCGTATCCTATGCCCCAGTCTCGAAAGCAGTCTTCGGTACCACCGCCATCGTCCTCGTTGTCGACGTCGTCTTTAAGTTGAGAGTAGTCGTCGCGACGCCCAGGGTACGCGCATACTCCCTACGTACGCTGTACGGTTCATTTCCGAACAATATTTTTGTTTTCATCGCCTCCTCTCCCGGTCGAGTCGGGCCCGATATTCCCCAAGCTGTTTTTCATCGAAATACGCAGGAATACACTGGGAACCGAGATTATTCCCCTCTGGATTTTAAAATAACGAAACGTGCGTGCCCGTGCCCGCCACACCACAGTGCATACATATGAGGCGCGGAGCTATGCAGTGAGTGGGATAAAAGGTTATTGGGAAAAAGCTCCCGCGCCCCAGGTATTCCCATGTCTGCGAAACGGGGGTTCTGTATGGGAAAAACTTCGGTTACACCAAGCGCGGGAGCTTCAGAATGATTGCTAGGTCAACTGCATGCAGACATAGACGGTTCCTCCACCGAGGGATGGAAGTATAAAATTCCTGCCAACGACAAACTATAGCGGCATTTAAACAAAAACGGCAGCGAACGCAGCCCACCGTTTCGGGGAGCCCTTCTTCATGTTCTTCCACCCCGCACCGGGCTAACTAGCTTAGTTACTACCGAAACGGAAGTATCTAAGGGAAGAAAGGCTCACCGTTGCGTCTTAGAAAGTCGCAAATTGCTGTTTTATTTTAAATTTACTCCTGCCTTCCTGCCGTCTACCGTGACGTAATTATTTTCCCTTTTCCCTTTTTTTGTCAGCTAGAATCAAAACTAGAACTCGTTATACTCCTCTCGGCACAGTGCGGTAGAGAGGAGCATCCCTCCTGCAGTACGTGCTGAATTCGACTCACCAGCCCCAGAAACGTGCAGGATATTTTCGGGGCACTAGAGGCATTTAGAAATTCTGTACGTTATATTTAAGGCGGTGGCGGTATCCATGGCACGGCGAGGAAATAGCTTTTCTTCTTTTCGGAATTGGTACCTATACCCAGAACTGCAGGGAGTAATATTTTTTTCTCCCGAAGAAGTTGGAGCGCTCGTGGACGGGCATATTTTATTTGAGACAAATGTGTTCCTACTGTTTTTTTACAGCTTCTCGTAATAAAACATTTCTGCTGATAATAAGGAATAAAAACATAAAAAGTACATAAAACCACTTGCACACGCTGCTCAGCCCCCTCTCACCGTTAGCGAGAATCGCAGTTAGAAGGACCCGGGCTTCTTATCATTAGAGGCACAATCCAGTCAGGAACTGTGGGAGTGAGTATCACAAAATCAACATAATATAGGAAAGAATCAATTCCTCCAACTTTATCTGATTAATATTGCCTTGAACTTTTCCTTCCAAGAGGAGCATACAGCCTTCGAAGTATCGCTGTTTGCAGCGGCCCAGCGGGGGTAAAGGTATAATGCCAGAATCAGTCTGTGGATGCCTCTTCAGTATTTTCGGGCGTGCCATTTAAATATCAAGTGCCGTTTTAGTTATTTGGGTATAGTACAACATTAGAGCTTTGGGCTGAGCTGCTCCAGACTACGGGGAAAGCACAGCCCAGCTATCGGATGAAGGCTAAGGGTTAAGGCTCGTGGGGGAAATTGAAAAGGGACGTGTATGATAAAATATTGGAAAACTAAAAGCTGGGTGGATACATTCCCACATTTGTGGGTACAATAAAAAATACTTCAAAAAAAAATTTACGGGTAAATTGCTTTAGTTGCACAGGCTGGGTGAAAGCCGTAACCTTTTGGTTTACGCAAAACAAACGAAAAAAAAACAAATAAATCTTTTAGAAAGAAGTAAAAGCATTTTTTTATGGATACATAAATAATCGCGCAAGGCATTCACCTCTAATAGGATTCTGAAAATACTGGATAAGTACCCTAATACCTGTTATTTTTTTCCTATTTTTAGGGTCAAATCACTAAACATAGAAAAGGTATAACTCGGGTGTCTGTCCCTTCGTTTGTCACGGACAGATATTTCAAGATCTATTGAAGATTTTGTAAAAATGACAAAATAAAAATGCGCCCACACACACCCACAGCAATAGGCATAAGGATCGGAAAGGTGAACAAGCGTTACATGGTAACAAGAAATGTTTTACCAAGAAATCAAATGAGATATCAATTTGTGTAGCTTGAAATCAAATGGTGGTTTGTTTGTTTCGGGAGTCCCATTCATAATAAAACATGCTGCTACCCGGCATCCCTTAATCCATGAATTAGTGAGGCAGTATACGCCTACCTCGAAATAGTGACAGTAGACACATTTCTACATTACCACACGGTTTAGCTAAGAGCACAACGTTTACGTGGTGGGCTAATAGGTGTGCACTTTACTCTTCAAGTACCCCTAAAAAATTGGGACCGTCAAATCCGGCGAGCGCAGGGGTCAATCGATGTCGACGTATGTTGAGATGGATCTCGCAGCAAGCATGGTTTTCAGCAAATCCGCTGTATGGGTAGTTGTGCCATCTTGTTGAAACCATGTGAATCGTATCAATTTTCGATGCCCAAAAAGTCTGCAGCATGTGCTTATATCATTCAGAATTTACGGTTACTGGTGGTCCACAAGCATTCTCAAAAAAAGATGACCGATTTTTACAAAACGTTTTAACAGTTAAAACGCAATTTTGGATCATGTATTTTCCCATTACAAATCTCCCATGTACACTGACCCTACAGGTCGAATTTCAAATGACAGCTCCAACTAGGTAATAACAAAATAGCGTTAAATGATTGTGAAGGCATGAATGCATACACTGTTTTAAAAAGTTTTACTTGATGATTAAAAGAAACTGCTCATTATTTAATTGCTATACCTGTTTAGATTCTCATGGAAATTGGCACATGGATGTTTTTTGGATTGTTGGTTTCAAATTAGGGAGGTACTTAAGTCTCTTAAGTCTCAAAAATTTAACCTGGTGGATTCAAAATAATAAATTTCTAACAAGCACCCCCTATTTATCTCATTATACCATAAAATAGGAGTTTCACTTCAGACTTGCAGATTCTGTAAATTACCGCACTTTATTTTTTGTTCTATTTTATTTAATTTTTGCATTTTGCTCTTTAAGGGCCAATTGGCAATTTCGAGTTCGTTCGTTTTCACACACAATTGTTTTCCCTATGTTTAATTTTCGTGTTCGTTTCAAGTTAGACTTTTAGAATTTTCATCCATGTATTGATTTCTTATTGTCATTTATCAAGACTAGGTTTGAAAAATGTGCATCAGCCGGCAACGCGGCCAATGTTATTCATACAGGTTCATGCGTTGTGGTGTACCATTTGCTTGTACCTACATTTTAAGCCTTGCTTTTAAGTGGCTATGAATTAATTCTCATCGCCCTCTCGTCATCAACAAAACAGGCGTGAATCCATGAATTAATATTCTCTTCCGAGTTCAGTTCAGAGTTCTCGTAATTTTACCGCGCTTCTTAGAATTGGGAACCGTGCGGTGAGTGCTCATGCGGACGGTCAGGCATATACATATGTATGTATATCAACGCATGCTCGGCACACCCCATCGCAAAATTCCATTAGAATAAAATTGCGCGTCTGAATTTCTGTACGATTGCTGACCAGAAGAATCAGAAAATGTTAGTCAACTTCTGATGTAATAAGCGTCTGAATATGAACGTTTGCTTGTGTTCATTGTATTACTACAGCTATAGGGTTCTGTTGGCAGAACCCTAGAGAAAATTTTTTTATTCAAATTACTCGTTCTAACTGCGAGTTCTTTATAGCTTTATGTTCTCTACATAACCTCATAACAAAATAATACTAAGTTATAAATAGGCAAAAAACTTAAACTTTGTAAATACATTAAATTGTACAAAATTCCACCAAAATTGGCACAGAAAAATCTTCGAGGTCGCTGATTTTAGTTTACGTTGTTGAAACTTTGGATTGCAAGATATCAGTTGCAGTATGGCGGGCTAAACTCAATAAAATTTAAAAGATTTACCTCGCCACCGCGCTCTACCTTTAGGAATGTGTTACTCCTATCACCTACATCGTGTCCATAGATTTTAATTCCTACTACCCTATTTAGAAAATAAACTCACAAGCAATTCCATCCTATTTTGTTTTATATTGCTATTTTTCTAATAATAATTTATTATTAAGAACTCCATTACAAAAGAAAAAAATGACAACATATTTTATGATTGAAAAGAAAAGTATAAAGCGTACCTTGTAGCCTCAGATGAATATTTAACAAGACCCTAAAATCCTATAAAGCTATCTTTTTTGTTATTCGGGGGGAAAAAAAACTCCTAAAATTTATAGAGCGTTCTGAAGGGTCTAATTGAAAAATTCCTCTTTAGGTAAAATATTTTCCGTGTGTAGACGGTAGACCCAAGAAAATCAAATAAAGTACGACAGCGCCACTTAACTGATTCCCTCAGCTGCACACTTCGTTGCCTTAACTTTATGTTAAAGTCAAGAGAATTTCGCCATTAGAAATGCGTACACAGGATGACTTCAAGCTTGGGTATTGATCTACTCTAATTAATTATTAACTCTCCCAATGACGTGAAAAGCACACTCAACTTAAATTTCCAGTTGGGTAGCAGTGTGAGGCTGTGGGCCCGACGTGAAGGATTACTTTGGGATTCACTCAGCAGGTGACAACAGTCAACAGCAAGAAACGGATTCCGATGCACGACTCTCGACCTGTACGACGATTCCCACTGCCGCCATTCGGCTTGTGTTTCTTTCCCCTTGCTGCCGTAATATTCAGTTGCACTGCGACAATTTTCAGTCAATTACCTGGCTCTCGTTGAGAATTGAAATTATCTCTCTTATACAGCAGCGGTAGTCCGGCCCAGCTCCGGTCGGGATCCCCCCGCCATCGCCAGCCCGCTTTTGCACCTATGCCTGCATGTAGCCCAGGTACATCTATTATCGTCATTACTATTGCCCCGGAGGGAGGTGTACTCAAATTCCTGGCATAACTATCATCACCCATTCTCCACACAAAGTCTAACAATCTTTCGAGTGACGAGGCGTACAAAATTGTGCAGATGAAAGTGATGCTTGCAAGTTTTGAGATGGTACAAACGTGATGGAATGCCCTAGGTGAGAATATGTGCAGTGGTGCCGCTTTAATGATGTAGTTATTTCAGGTATGTGCGCATATCTGGGGGGACCGAATCGGGGTCCTCAAAAAAAAAACTGAAACTTCCACAGCTGCTGCTGCAGGAATCTCCCATCTGGCCTTAAAGCGAGGCTGCCCTCAATCGGGCCCCAAATTCGTGTGGAATGTGTCCAATAACTGCGTATTAAAGGCCCATGTTCCGATATAAAGCGGGGGGCGCTTAGGAATGAAGGCAATCGCTGAGCATCCAGCCGGCAGTGTGAACGGGACTTTAATTGATCAATAACGTGAATAAAATATTTCCGTCGGGCATGGGGAGTTTTTCGACTCATTAAGGGCCGTTTTGAGATTTCGGATAATCCGCCGTTCCGGGAATTGACGTAGAGCACGAGTCTTAAGGACGCGTCGGTGTTAATTAATTTTTAAAAAGTGTGAGACAAAGCACGTAGGCACAGGATGTGCGGTAATCCGTTTCCCTATACGGGGCTGTAATTGAAATTCCATTATATTCGGGGCCTCCTCGGGTGGTCTGCAGATAGTAGTAATATTCCCCTTCTAATTCCGGACACGTACAGCATAGGGACGTGCTTCTCATTCCGGCAGAGCTTTAAATATTTTATGCCTTAAAAGTAGAAATAAATGTGTTGGAGTAGTGCACAACTCTGAGCAAATGTTGGACTTCCAGGTGGAATCCTTTCGCACCTAATATATTTAGCAATAAATTTTTTTCCTGTGTTTTCCCTAAACCCGGCTCTCAGGGTTTGGGCTTTAATGAAATCACCAGGTACCCAGCGGTGAGAATTTCGAGGGCCTGCATCCGCTTTTACTTTCTATCCAATTGGTTCCATTTACGGGATTGACGTGCCCGAAACCCCGATCAGGATGCTGGGCGTATGGGTATGCAAATGCCGCATTCATCCCTTATTGCGTATGGACACCGCAAATGACTCATTTTTTATGCAAATATTTAACCCTATTAAAAGAGTCCCTTCCCACATTATCGCGTGGAATTTTCTGTTCGTAAAATATCAGAAATAAGAATATTCCTGCATTATTTCCGTCGTGATGATTTTTTTTAAATAGAAAAATCGTACAATACATAAGGGAGCGTACCCTTTAGCGGCAAAACCTCTGGCATATAATTTGCTAAAGTAATGCTGGATGAAAGTATAAAGGACCTCTCTGTGGCGCTGTTCAAGCAACCAAGAGAGGCCAACTAAGTTGGAAAATTTCGTGAGTGGCCGACCGGCTAAATAGTCGCAAAAGCTGTTCGCTTTGACAATTACTGGCATTATGGATGGCAGATAACTTCGTTTTTGGCGAAAACTTTCTGTTCTGAATGGGACGTCATTAATGAACGCAAAGGAACAACGACACAATTTCTCCATTGGAAGGAAATTAATTTCATAAAGGCAATATACTTTGGCACAACTCAGTAAAGTATAATGCAAAGAAACGTTAACATCAAGGACTTCAGGGGCGCACTCAGTACAGATTTTGGTTTTGTTTATTAATCACGAGCTTCCATTGCTTCCTTCAAAAAGGTTTGCAGATTTAAGCTAAATCTAATCGCGCGCCGGCTTCTCGTCTGAAAACCCTGTTTATATTAATGAGAGCTTGACAGCACAATAAAATGCTGTTCCAGTGGCGGTTGCACGCATTAGTCAATGAAATCTGTAATTCATTCCTAGTAAGGCTAACTACTTCTAATCTGAATTACCTCCAATAGTAAAGCACGCAATACTTTCACATGACGATGTCATAGGAGGGAGTTAATTGCTTTCCTTGTCAATTACCAGTAACTAATTCGTTCACTAATTATATGTGAGCTCATACCCTAGTACATATTATAAATATATTATTTTATTAATTAGGCAGAATAAATCAATAATCATATATATATATATACATATAAGTAATTATTTCATGAGTTGTTCTTTGAATGCTAAATAAATTTCTTTCAACAAATCTGAAATGATAAGAAAGGTATATTTATGTAAGAGCTCAACGTTTCAGTATAAAGCTTTTGTACTCATTAATTGCATTCATCAATGAAAAAAAGCTTATTCAAATAAATAAAAGCAGTTACAAAAACATAATCATAACAAAATTTATTAATTTTTGTCTTTGCTATTATAGTCTTCCTTTTCACACAAATATTTAATAAAAAACGATTTTTTAAAGCTTCGAAGACCTTTCTGATTTCTGCTTCATAATGGTGCCCATTGTTATTATTTTCGACGACTTCAAATAATATAGCATACACTAGATCAATTATTTATATATTTTTATAAATAACTCGCTACGTAACACAATATTAATATTTTAATATCCTTTAATATTGGAAAAGGTGATAAAATTTAAAATCATGGATTTTGTAGACAACCATAAAATATTCCCCAACGAACAGTTTGGATTTAAACCTGGGCATAATACATACCATCCCCTTCTAAGGTTGACCCAGCATATCAAAAATCAACTCAACAAAAAGACATCAACAGGGTTGGTTCTCCTTGATGTGCAATCTGCCTTCGACTCTGTTTGGCATGACGCTTTAATACACAAGATGAAGAGCTTTAACTTTCCTTTGGTGGTAACTATGATAGCTAAAAAATTTTTAACTGAACGCTCATTTAGGGTATACCTTGGTTATGTCTCTTCCAATGAACTCTCCATTACTGCAGGAGTTCCCCAAGGTTCGGTTCTTGGACCCATACTCTACAACATATATACAGCCGATTTTCCAGAAACAACAAACTGTCTCTCTTCCATTTTCGCATACGATACGGCTTTTTTGGTCAACTGAGATGGCCTTATATATCTGTTCAAACCTAGAGCTCGGACTCAATAAACTGTATGATTACTTTCATAAATGAAAAATTAAGCTCAATTCGAACAAAACTCAAGCCATGTTATTCACACGTAGGCGACATGAACGATATCTACCAAATAGGAATCTACTCTTGAATGGTACCGAAATTACTTGGTTAGATCACGTTAAATATCTCGGTAGCACTTTTGATAAAACGCTCACTTTTAACAAGCACATATCTTTAGTTACACATAAGACTTGACTTTTAATAAAAACCATGTATCCGTTCATTAATAGAAGATCGACATTGAATTTGGAAAATAAGCTCATAATATATAAGGTAATATTTCAAGCTCTCATACTTTATGGAGCTCCTATATGGTTTCAATGTGCACGGACTCATATAAATAAATTGCAAGTTGCACAAAACAAAGTCATTAAAATGATATTGAATTTGCCATGGCATTTGTCTACTCTAGAATTACACGAACCTAGAAATAATCATAGAAAAATCAAAACGCATAGCGGATAAATTTTACGAACGGTGCTAATGGTCCCAAAATCCCTTAATCAAGGATCTATCTAGGCACATAGACAATTAGCTGTAAATTTATTTTATAACCCTTAGATTAACGTAGTATGTAATAGTAATAGTAACTTTAATTCTAGTCTTGTGGGTTTTATCAACAAAAGTGTTTTCCCCACAAATAAGATATCACCTCACAAATATTCCCTTCGGTTATGCCTACCTAATAAGATCATAGATGAATGAATTTATAATTCTAGCACTAAACAATCATCCATTCATATTTGTATACACATTTTTATATCGGCTTGCATAATAAATAAATAAATAAATCTTTAAATTGGACTTCCCATGCACGCTATCAAAATTTGACAAATTTTTTAATGACAATTTCCGCGCTCAATAATTTTTTTAAATTTTTTAATTGGACTAAATTGTATACAGCGGTAATCTATCAAAATAGAAAATTTAATATCATTTCACGAAAACTGACATTGACGCTTGTCCTAACTTTCTTACACAACAAATTCGCACGAATATTTCATTGAAAAACGGTTTGAAAATAATTTATCATAAATATTGTCACCCTCATATTGAAAATATGAACATTCTGTATTCAGCACAAGAGTTAAAAATAATTCACACCATGATCGTGCGAAAATACACTTCGTACATATACAAAAATCATAACAGGATTTAGTCATAAATTCGAAATTCATGTCTATATAGTTCTTAATTGCAATAAATCTTTCGATAAAATGCCCAACACTATGATCCAACACTATTGCCAATAAAACAATCTAAAAATCAGTGACGATATTTGACTTAAAAAAAAACTCTTTTTCTGCAAAACTGCATTATATCAGTAGGATGTGCTATTATGAATTTGTCCCAAGTTGGGAAAGTTAGTTTAACAAGCTAAAAATTGGTGGAGGTATTTTTTTGATGTACTGGAATAAAATACTGGCAGCCATCTTAGAAAATAAGTCGCTATCTTGGATTTTCACTTGATATTCTTTTAAACGGGATTTCTCGGTACCTATGGGTGATATACGACCGCGGTTTGCTCAGAAGTACTTGTATTAACGTAATCTACAGTTTTTTGTTTTGTGGATAAGATAAAATCCTTTAAAATTCAAATAAAAATAATAATAGGATAAAGTAAAATGGTGAACCAGAGTTTTTAGTTATCGGAATGGGAAAAAGTATCTAAATAAAAGTTGTAGAACACATTTAAACGCATAAGAATGCACAATTAGCATTTTTGTAAGCCTAAAATTGTGGCTTTTATAAGGTGCCGAACGCGCGGGACCGCGTCGCCAAATATCGTTTTTAGTGCCGTAAATAATTTGTACACGTAGAGAGAACCTATTCTATTGATAATTTAAATATTTTATATATTTATTTCAAAATGGCGGGTCCAAATTGGCGACTTCCTTTGAAGTTGAAATTAAGTCGTAAATTATTAATAATACGATTATAGCGATTGTATATCAGGGAAAAAAAGTTATAAGCCATTTAGTTCGTCGAAAAAAAACGGCTTTTTTTCAAACAACTGCCATTTTGCGAAAAAAAATTATAAAAATATAATCGTGTGTACTTCGTTAGATAATTTAATAATAAAGGTCCAGTTACAATTTGAAGTCAATCGGATGAAAACTGTTCGAGTTCTACTTCCGGCCGATTTTTAAAAGTGGTTCCGAGAAAAACGCGTTTACAAAAAAAATTGAAAAAGTGGCTTCGGAAAAATTGGTATTGGGACATCTCAGCATTTAAATACACCTTTCTACATAGTTTGTATTGATTCGAGGGATCTTTAGGCATTATTTAAGCCAATAGAAAAAAAAATTGAAAAAAGAAAATTAAGCTGGTAATAACCCCTTAACCCTCAAACTGTACGTAATACTTCGCACAGGGCTTAGATTTGCTGAGGAACATTTTCGAAAGCGGCAAGAATTTTGGGAAAATTTAGTACTCATTGATGGCAATATGGATAAATATGCGTATCTAGACACCTTGGAAAATAATTCAGTTCAAAGTGCAGAAAAATTGGGATTGGATAAATCAAAATTTATATTTCAGCAAGATAACGATCCCAAACAATGTACTTATATTGTCAGGGAATGGATTTTGTATAATTTTCGCAGGAAGTTGCATACACCCCCACAATCTCGCGACTTTAATACCAGAGAACATCTATGGGATTTACTTAATAGACGGATTAGAAAGCATGATATTACTTCAAAGGGCAAAAATCACAATCGTCGTTTGGAGGCTTCCATTAAATCCAACGAGTGTCCAACGAAATATTAAATCTATATTTGTTATTAAATTATGTATGGTTGATTAGGTACTAAAGTGGTAAAACTGTACGTAAACTTTTTTGATATAGAATTGGAGTTTTGTTAAATGTTGTGTTTTTATTGGTGAAATTGCTTCTTTTTTAAATAGATGCGCAAGTTTTCAGTGTAATTAAAATTTAAAATTAAACCGGTAAAAAGTGATTGGGTTTAATAAAACTAATCACTTTCATTTAAATTAACAAAGAGGTTGATCAACGAAGCGTTCAAAATAAGAACATTTCCCTTACCAATAATAATTCCAAGCAGCTCTACTCGTATATACTTCCAGCACACGCTCTGCAATTGCAAGAATTATTTCAATTTAGCACTTCAGCATTTCTCCGACCAAAATATAACACAATCTAAACTTAGCATTTCGAAATGCACTGGTCTGGGTTATTCCCTAATGGGATAAGTACCGTTACGCAAGTTGAATCCGCGAGAACACAATATTTCCCTTGCGTTACTATTTCCATTACATTTTTGGAAAAGTAATGACACGAAAGCGAAAGTGCCAGAAAAATTGCAGTGGCTTTCAATGTTTGCGTTCGCTGTATTTTTGGGCTCGCAGATTTGACCACATTTCACAGTTAAAATCAACCGTGTGTAGTCTTCCTTCTTTTTGGAAGCATTGGCTACTCACAAAAGTCTACATTGTTTTAAGGAATAATGAGCCTGATTATTTCCTGGAGCTATTCCACCATTCCGCTAACCCTTTTTGTGCAGTGTTAGATATTTTTCAATTATCTATTCAATTCAAAACGTAATAGTAGAAGGCGGAGTCAGCCAAACCAGGTTTGCCAGGTAGAGGAAACGGAGAGTGTTTCTACAAATGCTGAGGCTACAAGAGAACTGAAAGGTTCAACTGGCAAACTGGCTCATTTTATTAAGAAAAACTATAGAAACAAATAAAAAGCCGGCTATGTATGAGCTATATCAACTTTGCCCGAAAGTATGACGAGTGGATCGAGGAAATGTGGCACAACGTATTCTGGTCGGACGAAACAAAAATTAACCGCTACTGATCAGATGTAAGGACTTGAGCTTGGAGAAGACAAGCTCAAGTCTCATGTGAAGAAAATTGTTAAACACAGTCGAGGAGGTGTTATGTTATGGGGATGTATGAGTTAATTTCGCAAAAACATTTAGAATCAAACCATGTCCTTTCAAAAGAAGAATCTTAAAACATGATTAGAACCCTAAACACAGAGTCAAGAAAGTGCAGGCTTAAAAGATATACCTTTTTTCCATCTTAGGCTGCCCTGCTGAAAACCAGACCGAAACCCAATCGAAAATAAAGCAGATCGCTCTCATATATTTCTTAATATTAAGTCCTAAAATTCCCATTTTTAATTCGTTCATCCCAATTCCTTCAAAAAATTTAAAAACTGCAAGGATTTGCGTATCAGGTAAAATTTTCTGCATGTATTTTTTACTTGACGCTACATATTTTTTATTTTTCCCGACTTTATCAGAAGTGGGATGAGTTTACAAACAAAATATTTATTCTACCCAAATACCGTCCGCATTACCGTAGGGTAAAGAAAGCTAAGGAAACAATTTCTTTAATTAATAGGCTAAAGTTGTTATGTCACAAAAAAAAAATTTTAATAACAAGCACTTTACGCATTCGTGTGTTACACACTCTGCAAACAATAAAAACAAATTTCCAAATCCATAACCAAACAGAGCACACTTCCTATTAAAAAATTTAAAACTTTTAAAGCCTCAGCAGAAACTCTTCAAACAAAGTAGAAAGTTCAGAACATATTCAATTTGTTTTTAATTGCAGGAAAATTTAATCTCATTAGCTTGGATTTAACGGGAAATTGTTCTTAATTTTTCTCAGCCGTTCTTGCGTTGGCAGCAAGGGGGATATAAGGCCTGTAATAAATTACACGACAGACATTGATTTGCAGCACTATGAAGGGATATGACTTCGCGACGCCTGCTGGGGGAAGTTTAGTAACGATATGGTATGTGAATGTATAAATTGCTGCTGTGTTTTCCCCTATGGCACAACAAATTAATCGGCATGTACTCCCCCGGCGGACATCAGTCTATCAGTTTTCTGCGAATGTTGGCGCTCATGCGAGACAGGCTTTGTATTCGTGTGCCTTGCTGTTCTTTATTTTGAAATTATGGGAGTGATGGGCATTGTTTTGTTGTAGTTAAATTGAAGGGTCGTTGAAGTATTAATAGTAAAATAAAAAAAATTAAGCAGCTTACCTGCCGTACAAGCACATCCCCGCCCACTTTATTCACGGCTCATTATTCTTTCTAACTAAAGTTGATGTGGAATTTGATGCACCTTGAATTTGTCGATTTTCACGTCTTATAGCCGTTAGGTATCTGCGACATAAGCAAAAGGTCGAAGGCCAGTCTTCAGACAGTCGCCAAAACCCATAAAAAGGCTCTAGTGTCATGTTTCCAACGAACCCTTTCGGCTTCAACCTAAAATTAGAATTAAAGCAAAGTCAAGAATGGAAAATGCTCCTAAAAGTACAATAAAAAGGTTTATGATCCATGAAAACGTTTAAGAGAACAGAAGTCGCACATGTATCTACTTAAGGGTGTAAGTCAAAAATTTCCCGGGGCCGGGGACCCAAAAGTTTTTTTTGTGAATAAAATTAGAGATGAATTCATTTTGAAATGGATACATTACTTGGAAAGTTTGAACTAAGTTCACGTGGGTGCATTGCATACGCCACACAACGGAGAAGTGAACACGTGTCGAAAGTTACTTAACACAAGGAGAGACGGAAAACTTTGTTTCAAAGGGAAGGAGGGTATTTTTCTTTAAAAACTTTCGGCATTGAACTAATTCGAATTAATATGCCGTGAAAGTTTGCCTAAATAAATCTTTCCGCATGAGGAGAGCAATTTCCTATCTTTGCTGTACGGAGGACACAACAACACCTGCCGGGCTGCTCTAGTATTAAAGTGAAATGGTAAACCCGATTAGGAAATAAATTGTTAATAGCGATTCCGGAATACGGCGAAAATATTCTCTCCTAAATAACCAAAACAAATTCCTTTTTATGCAACCGTTTCGCCTGAAAATGATTGATTGCCTAGGGAACACCAGGGGAAGGATGTTTTTTATTTTAGCTGGTCACTACGCGGGACGTATATTGGTTGTTCCCCCTGGTCTTATTTCCGCAAGAGAATTTATTCCACAATTTTGATTTTAATGGATTTCGTTAAACCAATTTTATCAGGAAAGTTTTCTCCCTTATTTATGTACCTACGTCTTTATGTATGCCGAAAATAAATTGTTAATTTTTGAAAGTCCCAAAGGATATTTGCTGATTTTTCCATTGTTGTTTATTCTTTTACTCTTACTAATGATGAAAATTTCTACTTTGTAATATTATCTCCTTGTTATGAAAAAAAAAAACTAATTGAGCCTTTCAGTCTTGTTATGTAAACAAAAGAACATATTTTCCTGCTTTAGGGGCACAGAGATTGATACCGGCGGATAATATCGTATGCGACAATCTTCGAAGAAAACAAATCGTAGAAATTTTTTTTTCATTCAAAGACTTCCCTCCCATCACATTGTTTCAACATTATTTGTTTTGTTGTCGTCAATAGTAAAGTAAACCATCTTCTAAAATCATGGTAACTATACTTATCTATATAATTAAAACGCTAACGCGAGAGCTTGTAATTCCTCCTGTGAGTTTATTTCTGCACCAATTCAATGGCTCCAACACTGATCGAAAGCTTATTAACTGAATATGGAACATCGCCATTAAAATTTTGAAAAAGTCAGAATGGCGGCTCCAATATGGCGACCAAAGATTCTCAAATTCGAAGGATTACTATGAAAATGGTTCCTTTCATGTTTTCGGGTTCGCTGATCTTGAATCTGCTATCGAAATGTAGAAATTTATGATGACAGATCCAATATGTCGACTGAAAATTGGCAACTTCCTGAATTGATTTCGATGGGATGGAGGTAAATTGCTGTGCACCGGGTGCATAGCCGGGCATAAACCTTTTAATATTATGCAATTTATCTATCTAAGTATAGATTTAGACGTCAAATTTGTATTTAGTATCATTGTTTTACTATGCCCTAACGTATTGTACGATATTGTAAATATTGCACGATCCTATGCGACATAACACAATATGAATGGATATAACAAGATGGTCCCTTATTGATTAAAAGGAGTCGTTTTTCTAGTAAAGGTTTGCTTGATTAAATAGAAATTCGTTCGATTAATTTTGATTTTACAAAATCGTACTATTCACAGATGTTACCACGTCAAGTAAAAAATCATTGGAGACAACACTGTTTGCGTCTATAGGGTTCCATACCGAAACACCAACTTAGAATGACTCTTTTATTCTATTACTACTTCTTGGTATGGATCTTTACCGATTTTTGCACGTGTTTATTTTCACAATTCATATTTCTTAATATTTGGTCCATAGTCCTTTATTTTTTCAGAGCTCTTGCATTATCGTAGGCATACTACTATACAAATTGTCCATGATTTCCTGAGGTATGCTGTTCCACTCCTTCTTTACCCTTTCCCAAAATTGATTAACCCCAACTGGTGGTTCAGCATAATTGGCCAGTCTCTTTTTGATAAAACGCAACAGATTCTCAATGGGGTTCATATCAGAACTTTGAGCTGGTACTTCAAAGCCTCAAATCTTTGATTTTGCAACCAATTAACGACAATTTTGGCAGTATGCTTTGAATCTCCTTCATGTTGGAATATGATCTGATTTTCCGGCAATCCAATTTTGTCGTAAGTAGCTGGCTGGTTCTCTTGTAGGGTACTCAAATACATTTATTTCTTCATAATTCCTTTAATTCTGACTAGGGGACAAACACCGTGTTTTGAAAAGCACCCCGAAACCATTATTGCACCACCTCCATACTGTTTGCTTTACATGAAATCATTGGATATATGTAGTAACCACACTTATGAACATTTTAGGGCGCCTGGGATACAAAAACAGTGCATGCCCAAATAAAAAGTAATTATTTGAGTACAGAATTAAAACAGTTGCAACTAGAAGGAACAATTGATAAAGTAAGAATGGTCAACATGATCGATGTTAATAAGGCGAAGGCTAAAGAAAAGCAATTTCTAAGTATCCAGTTTCAACAAAATTCTTGAGGAGTGCATCATTAACATTCCACACTTTCACTCTGATTAATTTTTCATGTGAATCCTCTGACAGCAGTTTTTTTTTTAATTCCTTGGAGATTTTTAGGTTTAATAATTCAAGTTATCTGGCTGTAGAATTTTGAACTTCAAGCTGAACGACTAACTAGCTAAGGAAAGGAAGAGGGCCTGTAAGGACGGTTTTCGGCCCTTTTTATTTTTGGGCAAAAAATTATAACGTAGTTTGAGTGGGTCGTCATTTAATTTTAAAGAATATAGTGAACGAATCCGTAATTCAAATTGTGTTTTGCAAGTTGAATGCGTTCCAAGTCCGCGGAAAAATATCTAACGTAAAACTAATATCGACCACCGAAACCGAAGCTATTTATTTTGACTATATAAAGTAAACCAGCAATGATATTATCAAAAAATTAATATTTTTATGTACAAGAGAAGCCCCTTCTAAATCGAATTTACTGTTTGTTTAATTTTAGACCATTAAAATATAAATGAATTTGAAATAATTCTAAATTATACACTGCTGAATACCCTAATACCGACCTCAAAAATACCGACCGCTCATATACTGATAATCGATAGCAGATTTAAAATAAGTGGGCCCGAAAATCCCTACATATTTATTTAAATAGAATCGGTTCAGGTTGAGAATTTTCGGCCGCCGCCCCGCCATATTGGATCCGTTATATATGTAATTTGCGAAATGCTAATTATGGATTCGAGTTTAGCGACCCCGAAAACATAAAAAAGGTCCGTTTCCATAGCAATCCTTTGAAATTGAAACTATACGGTCGCCATATTTAATCCGCCATATTTAATTTCCAAATTTCGATAGTAGATTCAAGATCAGCTACCCCGAAAACCCGCTAGTGTTGATTTTCAATGCAATCCTGTTCAGTTTAGCTTTTTCGGTAGCCAATCTGGGTCCGCCATCTTGAATTTTTGTGGATTTGACTTCCGTAATCTCCAAGTCTTTCTAATATTAAGTTTCATACAAATTACTTAAAATTGAGGAATTTCCGTCGCCATTTTAAATCTCAACATCACACACAAACACATCACAAACCCCATCTTGTAGATTTTCATGGCAATCCCTTGACGTTTAACCTTTGCGGTAGCCATTTTAGAACCGTCATTTCGAAACCTTGCACTTTATCATAATAACAAATAACTTTCCATAACGAAAAACATATACAACACAAATGGTATAGAAGTACTGATATGCTGGTCACCTTTAAATAATTTTTTAGGGTTCTGTACCCGAAGGGTGCCCTACGGGATCCTATTACTAAGCCTCCGCTGTCCGTCCGTCCGTCCGTCCGTCGATGTGTCTGCCAGCGGGCTCTATCTCATGAACCGTAATAGGTAGAGAGTTGAAATTTTCACAGAGTGTGTATTTCTATTGTCGCTATAACAACAAATACTGGAGAAACCAAAATGGCGAATTTCAAAATGGCCGCCATACAAATTAGAAAAAAAAATTTTCGATTATGTTACAGCGCCTCTCTTGTTTCTTTTACAAAAGTATTTAAAAAGTACATAGTGTTATACATACATATGTTGTACAATGATACGAAACCCTTCATGTGCGAGTCCGACTCGCACTTGACCCGTTTTTTTTTAACTCGGACCACTCTGGTCGGAATTGAGAACATAGCAAATGTACTTCCTAATTACCGTCCACTTTCTATGTATCTCAAATTAGAATAAAAACTTACTCAATAAATAAAAATTATATTCAAATAAATAATAATACATTATATTATTGTGTTCAGTGAAAATTATTGCTAAAACAAACATATGACATGAAAAATCCTTAAAGTCAGTATACATAACATAATGCTGAGCGTTTGGATTAATGACATTGCTATGCTAACTTCAAACAAATGTTTCGAAGTAAATAATTAGATTTCAATAGGTCGTAATTAGGTAGGTAATCAGTCAAAGATTTTTAATGCCAACATTTAAAAAATCTTTTTTTTCACCAGCAACAGATAATAGCGTTTATAACTTTATATCGACCATCGGTCGGTATATGGAAAACGTAAAGCAACAGGCATCCTATTACCGACCGCAATATGTTATAGTTTATTTTTAATCAATAAAAAACAATAAATTAGAATACATCACAGTATGTAACAAATACACCTGTACCTGGAAAAGAAGTCCTTACAACTTGTTAAATTTAACGAAAGTAAAATAATTCACGCAAAAAACTGTAGGTACTAAAAATTGTTAAAAAAGCTAAACTTAATAATAATAAATAATATGCTCGGTTTCAATAAATTGTTCTACACCACGTTAACTCAAAATCATATAAAATAGAATAAGATGTACGTAGTGTGCAGATAGAAAGATATGCGTCTATATGAGTATGTCACGCTGAGCCTTTTGTTTATTGTTTTATTTTTTATTTCGTAAATGTAAATTCCAAAACTCCACCCCATCCCTTACAACTGAAGTTGGAATCTCTTTCTCGCATTTCTCTCTTCTGTCAGCCATTTTCCTTTTACCAACCAAAAATGTCTGTATTTTGTACAGCAGAAATCGTGAGGAGAAAATCACAACTGCAAATTAATCCAGTGATATCTGTCATTTTTATTATTACAACAAGTCGTAATTAATGTTCGCCCTGTATCCGATGTAAGGCGACACGAAATAAATTTTCGGCAATTTATTATCCATTTTCTCAGTGAAAATGAGACTGGAGTTGATTGCTTTGCTAACACAGTAAAATTTTCACGGAAAAGGCGAAACCGGGAGATATCATTAGTAAGGATAAGGGGTGGTGTATAGGTGCTGTTGTATATAATGGGAATAAATGACCATGTTTCTTGGGATGAGGGGGCAGTGCCGGGGGGAGGCATCAGGCGAACTTCCTTTTCTGCGCCACTCATTCCCATGCCACCATTCGGCTCATAGAAGTATTTCAGATAGTAGACAGAGGTGGTGATTACCGGGTGATGTTATTGTAAGAAGTTTCAAGTCATTAGGATTAATTCACATGGCAGCCAGCAAAAACATTTTAATCACGTGGTAATTTTGGCACTTAGGAAGTAGATCAAGGCTTTGATTTGTTGGTGCAGATTTGTTTTGTTATGTAAATGATATTTTGAAATTAGCAGCAGTCCGGTAAATGACTGTAAAAGCAGCAAATGACTGATCCGTAATTACTTTTAGAAATCATAACCTGGCAGGACAGGCGTAATCCACATGGGGGGAAATATAAATTGGTTGAATATGCTCTGGTAGCAATTTTTCTTTTCTTCTTTAAGCTTTATTTGTCCTGGCTTGCTTCTTTTAACTGAAAATTAAAGGGTAAACTACTTAATATGAACAAATGAATTTAATTTATTTATTTATTTATACATGTGTCTACAGACCATTAATTTCTTGCAAACTTAAACCTAAGTTGTGATTAAAACAGTTCAATTTCAATAAATATTGCATTTCATTAGTTGCATTTCTCGAGACATAGCTATATCAGCGAATGAGGAAGACTTACTAAATTTTATAATGCAGTTAGTAATTGGATCGAGATAACCGTAGTTGGTTCTATGTGACGGGCGCAATAAGCAGTGGCCGAGGTCTTATTACTCTTTCCGGTACATAAAAGCTAATTGAAGACAGTAGTTCCGAGGACTTAATTCTGTAACATGAAACGTCTCGTATAAACATAGTGCACCCAACCTCTCTTCTAAAGTTAAGTGTCGATAATACCAGCAATGCACAACGAACTTTGTGCGTAGGCATATTTTGACGCCAGCATGAATTTTTCGCGAGAGCAAATCTAGTAAACAATTTTTGTGTTTTTCCAATGCCCTCAACACTCGTTTTATACACGGGACACCAAACAACGAACGGATATTCCAAAATAGACCTAACAATTGACTAAGTGACTAAGGCAAGAGGTTCTTTAAAATCCTTTGTATTGCGTTTTAAGAAGCCCAAAGAGGTAAAAGCTTTAGAAGTTATGTATTCGATATGTTGAATGAAAGATAATTTAGTATGAACCAAAGCACCTAAATCCTTAATTGTTGACACTATAGAAATAGAGACACTATTAATACTGTAATCAAATTTTATAGGAGATACTTTCCGGTAAAAATTCATGACCTTACATTTAGAAATATCACTATCTTGCTGAAGCAATAGACAGTCACTTAAGGAGGCTGGATCGAAAACTAAAATCACGGGAGAATTAAATCAAATTTCGCTAGATGATAGTTAAATCATATACGAAATATGATCATATAAATCAATTACACAAAAAAATTTCAAGTCACCAAGAAAATAGAAGAGAAAAATCAAACTAAAATTTTTTAAGGGGTTATTACCAGCTTAATTTTTTTTTCCATTTTTTTCTATTGTCTTAAATAATGCCTAAACATCCCTCGAATTAAAAAATACTTTGTAGAAAGGTGTATTTGAATGTTGAAATGCCTCTAAACCAATTTTTCCGAAGCCACTTTTTCAATTTTTTTTTACGCGTTTTTCTCGGAACCACGTTTTTAAAATCCGCCGGCAGTAGAACTCGAACAGTTTTCATCCGATTGACTTCAAATTTTAACTGGGCTTTTATTATTAAATTATCTAACGAAGTACACACAATTATAGCGATTGTATATCAGGAAAAAAAGTTATAAGCCCTTTAGTTCGAGTTTTTTCGTCGAAAAAAACGGTTTTTCTTCAAACAACTGCTATTACGTAACAACTGCGTAGTTTACGCGACGTACTGTATAGCCGCCATTTTGGAATATTTTTCAATGCAACCATTTTTTTTTGTAGTTCAAGAAATATTTAATCAAATGTAATATCATACTTATAAAATTTATTTAATAAAAAATTAAGCTGGTAATAACCCCTTAATAAATTTTATTTTGATTTTTCTCTTCTATATTGTCGGTGACTTGAAATTTTTTTTTTGTAATTGATTTATATGATGCTAAACTATCATCTAGCGAAATTTGATTTAATTCTCCCGTGATTTTAGTTTTCGATCCAGCCTCCCTAAAGTTTTAATTTTATATAATAAAATATTTTTAAATCGTGTGTAAACATTAAATGTACTTAAAAATAGTTGATACTAGATCTGTTGATTTTCGAAGCTTTGAAGGCTTCGAATTATTCTAGCTTCAAACATCTTTGATAGTTCTATGGCGTTAAAATTCATGGAAGTTGTGTTCTTTGTGGTGTCTAGGGCAAATAACTCATAACCAAATCATTAATTTGTGTATTAGTCAAAGCATGCAGGGATAATACGAGATGTTTTCGCAAGCACTTCTCATGAGAATACATTCAGTCACGACCGTGCGAAAACACGAAGCCTAATTCAAATAAGAGTTCGAGCACAGGACGGGATTTTGCCTGATATTTTGCTCATAATACTAGTTCCGCTCCACATATTTTCTGCTCATGCTTACCTGGATTTGTGTTTACGTTTACTCCCTCATCTTATGTTCATTGTATCTCATATTTTTCGCGGTCAACGATTTCTAAAACACAAAGGTGCGCTTCTTTGAGTATGGGACGCCATATGACTGTGAGTACTGTGTAAGATACTTCGGCTATATAGAAAAATAAAAACCTTTGCGGCATTTTAATATTCGCTAATTTTAAGGCTTCATAGTACCTAGTTGAAGTTTCAAAGCTCTAAATATTCGAATCTTCGCTTTTTGGCTGCTTCGAAGTATTTGTATTCGAAACTTCGAAGACGCTGCTTCGAACTTTTCCAACACCCCTAGTTGATATGTCATTAATAAATAGAACAAAAAGAAGAGGACCCAAATGACTTCCCTGAGGAACACCGGAATTGACTAGAATGACTTTAGATAGAACGTTTTTCAATCTAACATATTGCCTACAATCGTAGAGAAATGAGGATATCCACTTTAGTATACTGGGTTGGAAGCCAATTCGTTCAAGCTTATAAATAAGCAATGAGACGTTAACTCTATCAAAGGCTTTAGAAATATCCGTGTACATCACATCCACCTGTCTCCCTTCTTTTATCGATTTAATAGTGAAACTACTAAAGATCGTAAGATTAGAGGCACATGACCTACCGGAACAAAAGCCATGCTGCTGTGGGCTTATCCAGTCTTTGACCAAAATATGTAGCCTACAACTAACTAGTGAATCCAAAATCTTAGGGATCGTTGACATTATAGATACTGCTCTATAGTTCTTAACCTCTTTCTTTGAACCCGATTATTGTATAGGCGTAATATACGATACTTTCCATGCATGTAAAACGCATCCAGAGCTAAGCGAAAGATTGAATATAACTGCTGAAGGTGATGCGAATGGTAGTGTGCAATGGAAGGGACGAGCAATTATTATCTATGTCAACTTCTTTCGTTTTTCCAAACACAAGTAAAATTTCATCTCTAGTAAAAGTCTTCAGAATCAAAAATTTTAGTATTCTCCCAGTAAACTAATGCGAAAAACTCAAAAATATTGATTAGAGCTAGAGAGCAGGTCATCTGATTTAATATTGCTATACGACAACACTTTTGGATAACGCTTGGACTTCCGTTTATTGTTAATATACATAGTTCCAAAAGACCTTACCATTAAATTTAATCTTAGACTCAATGGACCACATATGTATATTATGGAGGGACAACATATTTGCTCCATTTTTATACCAAATTTTATAAATAATAATAACTGTTACTTGTTTTGTTTTTATTATATACTCGTATAAGTCAATTAAACTCGCTTTTTATTTATTTGTATCATCATCAAAATAACTATAAATTTCGTAACTTAATTTCTCTGATAATATAATTATACCTGCGATATTCGTGGCCCATGGCACCCTTTGTTCACTGGTCTACATGATATCTACACCTTGAATGGATCATATGTATGAGCCTTTTATTTTGAATATAAATTTCCTATTTCACTCCAGTTAGGAACATAAGGCTTCCACAACCCTCTCCCTCGAGACTCTGCTTCAATTTCTTTAATCGTTTATGTTCGCTATGCTGGGTGATTAGCCCGCAGTAACTATCCTAATTGATGGGGCTTCCATATATCCGTCGCTTACTCACGTCCCTGTTTATTTTGACAGTAGGTCCATTTTTCTGCAAATTTTTTTTTAACATTGTTTTATCCTTTATTTATCTATTCATTTTATCAATCTAACCAAATTTTAAAAGATATTGAACTTGTCTGACATTCAAAATAAACGGCTCATAAATAGTATTTACTCTTAATTAAAATCGCAGAGTAATCAATTATATTATAGATCCCAGGTCATTAATAAATAAAAATAAATAATAAGGGGCCAATATGCATCCCATGAGGAACTCCAAATCTTGTAAGGATCTCAGTTGATAGGGCATTTATAAACAGAAATTATATTTCTCAATTGGGATGAGATACATTTAACCAACAGTACTGATAAACTTGTATGACAGTGCTTGTCAAAGGCTTCCAAAAATCTATATAAATACAATCCGTTTGGCTACTTCTCTTAAGAGAATTTTAAATATATGACGTTAAAAGAAACAAATATGAGGTCATAGATCTATCCTCAATAAATCTATACTGTTTAGTGATAAATATATTTATACAATCAAACGTGAGAAGATTGCATACAATACTTTCAAAAAGCTCCGGTATTACGGACACTTTAGAAATTGGCCTACGGTTGCCAACAAGAAGCTTCTTGCCCTTTGTAAAGGTAGAAATAATAAATAACGACTTCCATGAGTCAGGAAAAATACCTAAAGCCAAAGACAGGTTACACTAATAAACAAATATAGGAGTTGTTATAAAAGACTCAAGAACTTACTAGGCACACTATCCCGACCAACAGAACTCGACATATCCAATCCATTAATAAAGTTTTGGAAATTTTCAAAATAGTCAACATTTTAAATGTAATTAAATTGTCTAAAATTAAATTGTTTCTCTGGCACAAACTAATAACTCATACTCCGTCAGATTATAAATATTTGTTTCAACCACATTTAACCAGATATACATACCTGGAAAAATATTTGCACCTAGCACATGTAAACAGACACACCAGGTCTGTCGGAGAGTAGATAGAAAAAATTTTGCGATTCAGCTTCCGCATAAATTTTCAAACAAACATGGTCAGAATTTTATATGAAATTCTCTACCACCGTCTCATGCGGACTGCTTTACTTAAAATATTTGCTCGGGGTGCATCCTGCTATTACGTCAAGAATTTAGGGAAACATGTTAGGCATCTCAGCGATGGTAGAACAGTGCAACGGCCCCAACGAAATTTAAGGCAAAAAGCTTCCTATTTACGAAATATATGCAAAAATAAGATTTTTCGTTTAACAAGTATAGAAGGTTTAGCCCCGATGAAACGAACCAACGAAAAACAAGCACGGAAAGCACGTCTTTTGACTGGTTCCCATCCCCCAAATTGAATTAAGCAGAACAAAAAAATAGAAAAAGACAGTTTTGACTTGCTTTTGATATGTTGTGGAGAGAACGTAGTGAATCACGTTGTTTGCTACCTCGCTGGAATTACGACATGTTTTGTGCCTAATTATGCTCTTTACCTGGACTGATTGGCATGTGGGTATTTTTTTTATTGGAGTATATGCATTTCTAAATTTTTGGCATTGACCCTTTTGTGCAACTGTTTTTGACTTGATCAAATTTTGTAGTTCTCATTAAAGTTTTATTCCGTCACTCCAATATCCAACAGGGTTCATGTCTTAATCTACAGGGTGTTTCACTCAGAGGTTCACAATTTTGAATTGCCTCTAATTTTTTATTAGTTGAAGCTATCACTATAAGGAAAAAATTAACGAACGAAAAATACGCTTTCACTGTTAAAACAGTTATCCACTTTTGAGAATACTCTTGAAACATCAGTAACCGTAAATTCTAAGCGACATCAACAGATAGGACTGTTTTGACGTCGAAAATTGATGCGAATCACAAATGGTTTCAACAAGACGACGCAATCGCCCATACAGTGCAAATATCAGTGATTTTGCTGAAACCCACGTTTTCCGGGAGATTATTCCCAAGAATCTTGGCTAACAGATAAACAATATCTTTTGACAATAACAAACTTTAATTAATTGATATTCTCAAACAGCCTCTTTATATCTTTTCTTGCTCATATGAAAATCAATCATGCGACAATATTTGTTATAATTCCATATGGCTGAGAGGTTCGTAAAAACCATAATTGGTACGATGATAGTGGACAAATATAAAATTTCAGGAACGAGTAGGCCGACTGCCCGTATAGATTAATATAGACTCCAGAAGTTCTGGAGAGCCCAACTCGTCAATTAAAGCACTGTTAATAAAATCACATAGATGGCTTTCTCTCCATAATTTGAGAGTCCTCATATCAATAAGCCTGAGACGCTAGTTATAAGAAGGAACGACGCAAGACATATCGTAAAAATATCCTTTGAACAGCCTCAATACGGTCAATATGAGTTTGATATTAAGGATCCCATACTTGACAACAATATTCTAAAATAGATCTCACAAATGAATATTATATGGAATCTTTCAACCATCTGCACACAAAACCAAGCCTAGAGTTAGCCTTATTAATAATATAATCAAAGTGTGCCGAAAATGTAAGTCTATTGTCAAAGATTATATAGTGGAGGTCAGAAGTCGGAAGAGGTACCAACTAATTGCCAATGTCGTAAAACAACCTCCGTCCCCCATTTTCGAGGGTGCTGAATCCGAATATGCTAGTGAAAAAAGTTTTGACCCTGCGCTCATTCCCCTTCTTCTACAATAGCCAAAAACCACCATTTTTTTGTTTGCACGTGTAGACAAGATCCAATTAAGCTAGAGGTTTGACATTTTGCACGCGATTATAGATATGTAGATCTGCTGATAATGCCATACAGCATATCTAATATCGTTTCAAATTCAATATAGCGAACGTCCTTACCTTTTTCTTTACAACCCCCTTGACATGGGCATCGGATTAAAGCGTGCTACGAGTCAAATACGATTACCTCTGTGACGTCATTATAAACCTAATATGGCGGATGCCCATGATGGCGTATAACCTCTGTCTTGACAACTTCTTCAACATGGGTATCTAATAAAAGGGTTTGACAAGCGCAATACGACAAGCTATTGATATCATTTTAATTCCAATATAGTGTCAGCCTGTGGAGCCAGCCCCATAGATCAACAAAAAAAAATAAACTTGATGTAAAGAAATTAAATTGGAAAAGGTATAAGGTTAAAAGTAAACCTAGTGAAAGATTAAAATAAACGAAAATAAGGGAAGAAAAGAGGAGCAAAAAAAGAGAAAGGAGCGGTACCTAGGACCGGACCTGGAAGTACCGGGAAGCGAAACCAAGGACCAGAAAGAATGACGAATTCCCGGCAAGGAGGGACCAGGAATCAAAGTTGAGTGTGTGTAAATCGCCATATTGTGGTATCCGCCATATTGAATTTTAAACGATATTAGATATGCTATATTGCATTGTCACCGGACCTATACACGCGTGCAAAACTGCAAAGCTCTAGCTTAATTAGAACTCGCCTACACGTGGAAAAAAAGAAGGGTTTTGGCCAATTGAGGGGGGAGCGCAGGGTAAAATTTTTTTCACAAAACCCGACTACTGACCTCCGCTAATACACAAATCCTTCATTTTGGCAATAACTCTTAAAGGGACGTTTTCAATATTATAAGCGAATAGAAGGAATAAAGGCTTACCAACGTTCAAATACAAATTTTTTTTTTGCACCAGTCAATCAAATTACTTGAATATATATGTAAATATTTTAATTCCGTCAGCAGGGATTAAAATCATAGTATGTTTTATCACAGATATCAGATCGTTAATAAATAAAATAAATAACAGAGGTGCAAGATGACTGCCCTGAGGGACACCGGATTTTGTATAAACTCCTAATAAGTCACCCCCGAAATAAACACAAAAGCTTCTATCTGATATTTAAGAAGATATCCGGCTACCGGCCAATTTCCCGATTGCAATTTTCCTGAAAACTCTTTCTCCGGCATTACATTTCCCGACAATCTTTTTCCCGAAAAACTCTTTTCCCTATATTTTGTAAAAGTCAAGTTTCAGTCTGTCGAAATTCGGGAAAGTGACAGGGAACGAAATATCCACTCAATTACTCGTATTAAGGTTGAAAATCCTAGTAACACTATTTTCAAAAGAAGCACTTTGAGAAAAAGCTTGTCAGTTTGCATTCTACTTTCCATTGAGCCAGGAATAAAAGAGGTAAATATGGTAAGGTTTGTTATTGTTGATCTACTTTTAACAAAACCATATTGTCTGGAGTCAATTATCTGTTGACCCTGGAAAGTGAGCTGTACGCATATAACGCTTTCAAACAGTTTAGGTAAAGCGTGATTTGTGATTTTCAGCATGATAGTAACGGTGTCCTTGCCCTGAACTTGGACAGGAAAAAGGCGTGATAGTTGTTATTGACCATTACACAGGATTTAGGTTTACCTGGTCCGTGGATGTAGAGGGTCCTATAGCCATTTAAATTGAGTAATTGACTCGTTCTCCGAATCGAATGCATCGCTTTACCTGTCTTTTCTTTTAATTTAAGAGGACACTCTTCCAACAGAAACTTAGCCTTCTTTAGGGCTTGTATGACAACTGAGAACCGAGAGTATACATAGGTACAGCTGTATGATTCGGCATTGCATATATGGGACATTCTTTTACAAACCGAACACCTTTCTGACCGACACATTTTTGATTTTGCTGAAACTTTTTTTACGGGTTCTATATTGAAAAAAAAGAGACACGTATTTTTTTATTTATTTTTTTTCACAATATTTTGGACGCTAAAAAGTATTGAAATTCCGCGATTTCGGTGATTTTGTGCTTAAACAGGAATTTTCAAAAATTCATAACTCCGGTTCTATTTAAGCTACAGACTGCATTTTTTTGCATTTTGAAGGTAAAAGAACAAGCTTTAAGAAAAAATTACCTTTGAGAAAAATTATTAACAATTTAATATTGTTATTAACAATTTAAATGTTTAAATTGATTTTTAACAATTGCCCCCCCTTCGTAGCGAGTTATTAGTATTACCATCGTATTCTACGTCAAATTTTCTATTAGAAACCACTTTTTTTTTTCTGGGGTATTAATTATTACTATTGGAAATAAATTAATTTATGTAGTGCGGCACGTCTTATCGGTGCGCGGATTCTACCGCACGGCTTATTTTCTTCTCCACATCTTCTCTTTCCGTTATATAAATAATTATTTGACATCTTCAGTTAAACAATATTTGTAAGCACAATTAACATCATGCATAATTAAATAAAAAAAAGTAGTAAATACAAAACATTATTGTAGCAAATGAATACTGTTATTTATTAAGATTTCAATACATCATTATTAGTGAATAAGTACTTCGTTCTAAGTGACATTGTACAATATTTACATTTACTCTTATACTATACGTGTATAGTATTATTTTATTTAAAAATTTTCACAATAGTTTTCTTTTCATACAATGAGAATATGCGCTGCTTCCAATTCGTGAAGAGAGTTTGGAACTATACAATGATACTTTAACGTGCCTTTTATCGTTGTAGCTTTTTGGAAACGCGTTAATAATCTTTTTTCTTCCTCTTCATAATCATTATTAGTTGAATAGCGACACGTTATATTTGGTAGAGCTTTAGACGCCCAATTGAACAACTCTTTCGGAGTGCGAATCGGTTTATTTACCCTTTGAAGAATAGCTCTAGCAGCAAGTCGTTTTAATGTTCCACCTATTCCGTCACATGGTCCTTTACCATGTGAGGTTGGAAAAAAGTGCCACTCAGCTGCTATTTTAAAATCATTTATATGATGAGTAAGATTTATAAAATTTTTTTTGTTTTTATATTGTCCGCTTGCACCATCCAAAAAATATGTATATTATCTTATCTATGTCTTTCAAATTCGTTTTGATAAATTCTGCGAGTTGTCTCTGAACGAGATGAACAGCAATAGTATCGTGACGTTAACATTCAGAAATGGACATATTTAATGCGCGCAGAAAATTGTCATTCACTTTTCTCAATGTTACTTTTCTTCTTCTCGAATGACTAATTAACTTAAAGGGATTAAAACACGAGTCAGTACCAATGTTTGTGCATTGTAATTCATCGTTATGATTTTCGTCAGCACTTTACCAATAGGTTCACTAGCTTAGACACACAGGGCCAAAATCACGAGCGGATAAATTTGATATGAACACTCGCGGGCGCGGTAAAGAATGCTTAGCCAGATACTAGGCTGCATTCGGCTAACTGTTTAGTTATACGTGACTATAATTGCACTGGAAAGGTATGTGTCATTGTCAATAATTGTATTTAAATAGGCAACATACGTGAAAGTTCGGTACGACTACGGAAGGAAGTAGTTAAGCTTCATCTATTAATAACATAACAAAGAACTCAAGTAGTACAAAATGTAATAATTTTTAATAAGATTGTCTATTCAGTAACATCTATTTTGAACTGATTAATATAAAAAACTATATGTATTATAGAGAAAAACGAAATTATGCAAGAAAATATGACAGGCGATAGAATCCGCGCACCGATAAGACGTGCCGCACTACACAAATTAATTTATTTCCAATAGTAATAATTAATACCCCAGGAAAAAAAAAGAGGTTTCTAATAGAAAATTTGACGTAGAATACGATGGTAATACTAATAACTCGCTACGAGGGGGGGGCAATTGTTAAAAATCAATTTAAACATTTAAATTGTTAATAACAATATTAAATTGTTAATAATTTTTCTCAAAGGTAATTTTTTCTTAAAGCTTGTTCTTTTACCTTCAAAATGCAAAAAAATGCAGTCTGTAGCTTAAATAGAACCGGAGTTATGAATTTTTGAAAATTCCTGTTTAAGCACAAAATCACCGAAATCGCGGAATTTCAATACTTTTTAGCGTCCAAAATATTGTGAAAAAAAATAAATAAAAAAATACGTGTCTCTTTTTTTTCAATATAGAACCCGTAAAAAAAGTTTCAGCAAAATCAAAAATGTGTTGGTCAATTTTTGTCAAAATCTGTACGATTTGTAAAAGAACGTCCCATATTCGTATCACCTGCGGAAAATGGAACACTTTTATTTACTCACCAATAAAGCATCGGTCAACCTCCTTTAAACAACATCCATTTCGATAAATTGAAAAAAAAACAGTCGATGACCATCATTTGTTAAAAGTCGTTAAGGCAAAGTTGAGCATAAATAATTGCCCGCAATAAATTCATTTCACCCAAAATACCGCGAATATTAAGCAAACGTCTGCCGTAATTAAATTTGCAACACATCACCTCTCAATTTCATGGCATCGATAATTGTTTTTGCTGCACCTTGTGCACGAAGGTAGTAAGATCATTGGGCAAAATGGGATTTCATTCGGGGGGTTTTTGTGTGTATATTTTCGCCTTCTGACAGTCGCTTTTTAATTGTCCGACCTGCCGTAAATATTGCAAGTGTTGATTGTTGACCAGAAACTGTTGACGCAGGACATTAAGCTGTCATCGAGATAGAAAATGCACGGGGGGAGAAAAACGCGCCAACACTGCAGGAAAATTTACCTTTTCAGTGGTTTTATACGTGCACCTCCTGCAACCCTCGCCGCGCGTGAAAAGAAGACGGGTGTGTTTTTAATGAAATTTTATTTTCCTCTTAATGAATTTCGACTATGTACGAGTATGTGCATTTAGAGGGCGCTCAGCTCAGCGGCTTCGAGCAAAATTCGCTCTTTATTGGATTATAAGTGCTCAGCCGAATTGCAATTTGAAGTGGAGATTAGCTGGCGAATTAACGCAACCATTATGTCGTCGCTAATGCACAGTTCATCGCAGCCGGAAATGTAAATTGTTTTTTAAACGGTCGCACCCGTAAATGCGAGAGGGTTCGGGGCTATTGCATGTAATTTTCGTTTGATTAATTTTTGGAGAAGTGGAGCGGTTGAAATCGGTCGAAGTTGCTAGGCGGCTGGTGGGGCTTCTTCTGAAATGTGCTCCGAACGTACACCCCAGGAAACATTTATGTGCACACTGATCAGAGCAAGGAAGCAAAGGATGCATGTGAAGCATTCTGAATTGATTAGATGTCGTGTAAATAGGAAGTGCTTGCAGAGCAGGAAAATTAAGTCGCAGAAAATTGTTTTCGCACTCCATGCAGTCGGGAGGTTGAACACTGTGTTGACGGTGATGGCACAGGGCTCCTGATATATATCTCAATTAAAAATGAGTCGATTTTAATCAAATTGAAAGTGGTGGGATCGTCTTTAAAACTGCACTTTGAGTGGTAATTAGTGGAGCTTTTATTCAGCACTGATTACAATTAGTAGCTGTTTTTAAGAGCCAAAAGATATTTGAACAGGTTTGAAAAGTTTTGGAACAAAAATAGGCGTATTCGAGCGGATCTGCTGGGAATACTTTGAACGCTGTCACTACCGCGTTTGTGATTAGCTGGCTCAGCGCCCATAAGCGCGTTGATTTTTGCTGCAGTATACTGTTGCCACTGCTGGACGGTTTACAGCGCAGCAGCCACCACGGCGTTTACGTGTTTGCAAACACTTTCTGTTTCTGTGGCTAATTTTTTTTATGGATCGACACAGCATGTGCAAAGTGTCGCCTTAATTTTAGATGAAGATGCAGACGATGCTGGCGAAGTAAATGCTTGTGAACACGTAAACGCCGCAAGCGACATCGTTCACAGTGTTCCCAGCAGATACGCTTGAATACGTCTAATGTGTTATTTTCCCCGATAGTTTCCTTTCCTTCTAAAATTTCATTTTGTTCATCAAATGAAAATTAGGGATGTGCAATGTATTTCGAAAATTTCTTGGCATATCTTCTACCATCCGTGTATAATTAAAATATAATTTAGGTTTAGGGGGAAGAAAATAGACGCTGATGTCATTCAAAAATAAAACTCTGGCACCTAATTTATTTAATTAAATTTTATTTTTCCCATGAAAATTGTTAAGGCTCTTTAGCAGCAAGGCAGTCATTTTGTGTTAGGCCTGTAATGAGCATTCCGAAATGTGAAACGTACATATATAAAGACACACACTTACTCATACACGCGTAACGTCGCAATCGTCGTAAGTACAAATAAATATAGAAAAAATGTTCATTCCCTGAATAAATAACTGAGGCTCAGCAGAGATATCGTGAGGGGATTGGCAACCCCTCTCACTCAAACCCGATGTCTCCCAGGAAGAGTAAACGCGCGGCTCCAACCACACCCCCTCATCCGGCACGGTTTAACCAACCTTTCAGCCAATTCTGAGGAGATTCATCAACATAACCTGTTGGAATTCATCCTCAACCAAGGCTTCTCACACTGAGTTCCTCACAGAATTGATACCCTCAATTCCACAGAATCACAAATTAATTTACCAACGATTGCGGCGCGACAATAAAAAAATATATATATATATATTTACGTAGGCGCACTCGTACTCCCATTCCAAAGCTCACGCCAAAAGACACACTACAATGCAGTCTCCCAAATCTCTTCAAAACGCTGGTTCTTCAGTCTTTATGTTATATTCAAAAAAACACCTCCAAATTTCCACTTTTGTTTAACTCACAATCCGTTCACTTTCAACCGCGGAAAAATAACTCTTCATCTCCCCCCTGGTATGACAAGCAACTACGATCTCTCCGTAACACACGTAACAAATTGTGGCATGCCTATCTCTTTTCAAGATCTGATACAGATTATTCCTCTTATCTCTCAGCCTACACCCTTTTCTCTGAACGTAGTAAATCCCTTTACCATAACTACCTCAATCGGATGCAATTTGACCTAATTTCTGACGCCAGATGCTTCTACAAATTTATTAACATCAAAAGAAAATCGAATGGTTATCCCACGACCCTCAGACTTGCCGATGTTTGTTCAGCTGACACCAAAATAATCGCTAATCTCTTTGCCAACTATTTTAGCCAATCTTTTAGTGACCACTCTTCTTCAGTCGATTTTAACTACTTGTGTCCTCTGATTTTCATTCTGTCCGTAAACGACGTTGAATGCATCATCAAACACTCGGACCTTTCAATTTACGCCGCTGATACAAAATCTTAAAACAAATTTCCTCCGCGCTAGGCTCCCCCCCTCGTTCTACAAACACACCTAGATTCCGTTTGCATTTGGTGCAGTAAAAACTTTTTTTTATTAAACGTCCCTAAATGCCAATCTATCACCTACTCCCGTAAACGCCTTCCCTCGCACCCTAGAGTCTATCTTTTGTCTGGTGAGCACATCCCTGCAGTTGTCTCTCTTCGTGATCTCGGCGTCATCTGTGATGGCGAGCTTAACTTTCACTCTCACATCGACAGTACATTAACTAAAGCTAACTCCGCCCTCGGGTTTGTGAAACGCTGGTCCACCGAATTCGAAAACCCATAAGTTGCCAAATCCCTTTATGTCTCTTTTGTCCGACCCATCCTTGAATGTGCCAGTCAGGTAGGGTCTCTTACTCAGGCAACGTACATTAATAGAATCGAATCTGTCCAGCGCAGGTTCCTTCGTTTTGCTCTACGTGATTTACCTTGGTCCGACCACCAAAACTTGCCTCCTTATGAAGATCGACTGAAATTGATCGACTTAGAACTGCTAAGTAAGCGCCGTGACTTGACTGTCATTGACTGCCCCTCTTTGTTGCAGCTAATATCCCTCCACACCAATCCCCGTCGCCTGAGATCAGTACCTCTCTTCCGCCCTTCCTGGATGATGGGCAAAGCCAATTCCACACCCTCGTTCGACTTTCACCTAACCAAGTCCTCCCTTAAGAAAGTCCTCAATGGTTCCTCTTAAAGTCCCCTTTTTTGTCCCTGTTAGTTAATAAGTCCTAGTTTAGTTCTAGTCCTTAAGTTTTTATGTTTAAATTTATGTATGCATGTATGTTTGTATAGCTTGCATTAAGCTGAATTAAATATAGAAATTAACTATTTTAAAAAAAAACATTGGGCACGTTTATATTAAAACGAAGACGGTGACTCATATTCACATCAGCCCCTGCGCAAAATGCTTAGGGATAGCTGTGGGCGCCTTAGGCACAGATGAGATGCGTGCAGGACTTGAAAAAATCCACCCTGGTTTGTTCAAGTTGCGAAAAACCCAAAACTATTCATGAGCCTGGCAGCCAATAAATATGTACTTTAAAGTATAAACAATCTACTGCGCTAAACCTTTTCTTCCATATCGTTTATTCCGAATTCCACCCCTTTTCAATGAGCTGAGGAAACTAACATTTACATATGTCCACTGCCGTTGTGTTTGATTTAACAAAAAAGGTCAAATATTTATAATTTAAGCGTTCGCGTCTCTCATGATCGCACAACAGAATGGGAACAAAATCAACTTACTTGATTTCTCTTACACGTGTAAAACGATTTCTCCACCTTTTATAATTTCATCACCACCCGGCTGATGGAATTGTGTTTGCCTTCTTTCTTTAAAGAACACATCTGCCCAATCTGGTGTATAATGGCGAAGCGATGTTTCATCAGCAGTGATAACACACAAATTAGATGGTTGGATTGAGTTTAAACATGTCCAAACGCAGCTCAGCTTCATTATAATAATGCATTTTTAATTGGGTGTATACCTACTGCGTTGAAAACCTTTTATGCTAACATGATGCTCGTACAATTAAGATGCTAAGAATACATATGCATGCAAAAAACATTGTCTCTGCGACACAAGAGAGACATCATCAGCTATATAAATATAGCCGTTTTGCACGGTGCCTAATATTTCAGGAAATCCACATAAAATTTTTATTACTGTTATATTATTATTTAGGACAAGAACATCTACTGCATGTATATGTTTTCGACGTAGATCTCAATTAGCCCAAGTTTGCTGTTTAATTAAGGCTAGGGATCATCCACACATGGTACAGATGATATACTGTGTAACTTCAAGCAAGTCGTTTATATAGTCCTCTGTAAGCTCAAGGACATATTTGGTTTGGATCCACTTAACTTAAGCTCATTAAAAACTCCCTGATTAATTGGTCACAGGGAGCTCATGTACGGGGGATGTCGCCTCGGGTAGCCTGGGTGTATCATCTGGTGTTCCACAGGGCTCAATACTCGATCCACTATTATTCAGTTTCCTCATAAACTATTTAAAGAAGATAATTGAAATTTGCTCAGTTCATCTCAACGCTGATGATATTCAAATATATCGTAAATCTCCATTGGGTTTGATAGAGAACTGTGTCTGCATAATAAATGAGGAACTTAACAACATTTCACACATGTCTGTTAATAAATCTATATAAATAAAAATGTGAATGTTCGTTTGTTCAAAATTTTAAATCTCCGACTTTCTTAATTGATTGCTTTGAAATTTTGACACAACGTTGCATTCCAATGCGCCCGTGTTTGTATACACCATTTTTTTTTATAACACCGCAATCAGTTGGACGTAAAAGCAGCACACCCTATCATATATAAAAATGAATGTTTTTTGTTTGTTCGTCTTCTATGCGCTCCATTCATCCGATTGCAAGAAACTTAAATGAGCTATTGTGACCCCGCGGGCGAAGGTTTCTGACAAAAAATAAATTTTTTGGAATCCAACCGAGATGGCGGATCCAATATTGCGTCGAATGACACTCGGGGATTTTCGGACAGAAAAACATGCGGCGCAATATGTGCGCCAAATTTGAGATAAAAATATTAATAAATGTAGAAACTGTGGGTGTTGAAAACAGAAAATTTTTCGGGGAACTTTAAATTCAGTCCAACTGCCGTTAGCTTTATCAGTCACTTTCTTTCCAACCGTCATGTCATCAAGAAGTTAAAATTAATAATGAAACCCCTTCCGATTTTGTACGGGGTACCACAGGGGTCTGTTTTGGGTCCGTTATGCTTCAATATATTCATCAACGATCTGGCGCTGGTAGTGGACAATTATAGCGTACATATATAAGCAAATCACGTACAGATTTACTTGAGTAGACCCATTCACCTTATTGAAAATTGTACATATCGTATTAACTACGACCTGTAAAAGATACATGAATTGTCTCTGCTGAATAGATGGCTGCTTATTATATTTCTTATTATTGGAATTTGTTAATTTTATTATTGATTAGTAGTAGACACTGTTTAAAAGACTGTAGTCTTATTGCACTCTTGGAAATAAAGATTATTATTATTATATAATATATATGTACATAGAAGCCAAAGAGCAAAGGGACCATTATAGAACCTAGTGGAACGGCTCTCCTAAGTTCAGCACAAAAATTTAGTAATATTCATCACAACTCGACCCTTTGATTACGCCTGGAAAGCAAATTCCTATGAAACTTACAAGCAAAGCTTTTTTTTAATTTTAACGGAGGCCAATTCTCGATACATTTATTGCGTGCTTCTTTGATAAAATGTATTCAAAACTCCTTACATTACTCGAAATATTTTGTATTATTCCCATACACTCAAATTAATCAATTTCTCGAATACACAATTTTATTTTCGGAATTCTTAATTTTGTATTGCTCGCCCATCCCTAATGAAAACGTAATGAAATTGACGCCTTGAATTTAATACACATTTTAGACAATGTCAACAAGGAAATACGCTTCTGGGCTGGTATTCCTTAATATTAATAACCCTTTGTTTTCTGCTAAATCATGCCATTACCGAACGTATTAAAAATTCAAAGGTATCCTGTAATATGCGAGCACAGCCATTACAAAAACAAAAGGCGACACGAGCCCATAGCAGCAGTTCATATTAATGAGATCCTTACTGAATGGGCCTATTAAAGATTCAGACCCCAACGGAGCGCTTCTGCGTGTGTCTACAATCCTCTGAGCCTTTGTAAAAAAAAAGAAAAAAAAACAGATGAAAGTAATGTAAAAAAATGTGAAGGTCTATTAGACCCGACATGGATTTTTCAATCTGCACTCGGTATCAACAATTTATGGCATGCAATGTTCCCATGCCCAACGAAATTATAAAGTACCTCTGGCGATATTCATGCGAGTCACAAGTGAATAGAACTCTTTCATCATTCCGTACATCTCAGAAATATTCATTTATGAAAGGCTGCTCCACAAAAGAGAACTTGACACACAACCAATAATATGGCCGGGCTTGGCGTTCCTCCTTCGGGGAGATGTTGTTGTACACAGCCCTCGCCCTCGGCTCCCGGCTTATTCATTACACACGCCCGATATGCAGCACTTCCTCAGCTTCCCAAGGAAGTGCTAATCCTATTAAATGCCCATGCAACTTTTATACGTTTATGATTCCAAGGAGCACATTCTTTAGCTGGCATCAATCTGCGGAAACCTTAATTCCCAACTGCTCCATTTCCGCTGCAAGAAAGTATTATAACTCCTTTTTAACTTCTTTAAGACTCGAATGGTGGACTCCTGCGGGACTCGCGTACGTACACTCAGTCGGGAATGCATTGCATCACATAAATCTTCGCCATTAATGCACCGGCTGAAATCATTACGGGCAAACGTAATCTCATGTTAGCTTGTCGAATGAATCTCATTATTGGAAGGAAATTGAATCCAAACGCAACGCTTCCAATATCCGGCTCATCAAAACATTTAAGATTTTGTCTGTTCGAGTCAACCTTAAGATATCGCAGACAAATGCCCTCTGCTCTGCGCGCTGAGGTATCTTCCCGCAGACGGTGAACAATTCAATGTTGTGTTAAAGCCGTAGGTCGTGCCAAAAATGTTCCACTCAAAATAAAAATCGATGGCTAGGAAGCAGTCGGTATATTTCAAATTCAGGAAAACACCTAATTGTGAAGAGGCTCAAGCACGAGATTTATATTTAATCATCGATTTTTATGGGAAGGCCATCAGGTGAAATTAATTTTAAAAAATTCCCAGAGCCACTTTTAGGGAAGGTGATTTAAGACGAACCCTTAGCTTTTTTGAAGTGGTTTGGTAATTCAGAAACGATATTCTTATTTTAATTAGATACTCGTATAATCTTAAAAATACTACTTTAAAGATTTTCCTAATTGTTTTTCTTCTTTCAGTTAGAGTTTAGAGTTACGTACCAACAATGGGAACAAGGGAACCTAAATATCCGTCTGGATGCCCAAAACTTTTTTTTAATGTGGGTGAGTCAGTTGTGGATATCATCGGACAATTGAGATTCGTGGAAACAAATTTATCAGAAATAATTTGCTCAAATAAAAGTTTATCCAAAAATATCTCGATTTGGATTTAGGTGATACGTTCCTGATATCACTTAGATAATGTGAATTTTGCAGTTGATTTGTATATTTACGAATTCAGAAATAAAAGGCCTTCATGCATAGTAGTCCAGTAGTCAGGTATGGTGTTTTATTATATTTTATTCTCAAACTGGAAATAAATTTTCTAAATTAACCTAAAACTAAATAAAATTGTTTCCCTCTTTGAATGTCTATAAAAAAAATAAAGTAGATATGTTGGACCGGCAGAAAGGAAGTGAGTATGCAAAATATGAGGGACGGATTTTTCATCGGATATGAGTTTTGTAGGTCCTATACTGGAAATTTTTAGATGTTGCCAGGCAATTTAATGGTCGAATAATTATTTACAGAGCAGGTATTCGGAACCTTCCGTCTCGATTTCGATGAAATTGGAATTTATATATATGTATATAAATGAATTGCTGTGCGGTACGTCTCGCTAAAACTCAAAAACGGCTTGACCGATTTCGATAATTTTTTTTTGTTTTGATCGCTATAATACAGGGGAGGTTTAAAAAAAGAAAATTCGGGAAAACCCAAAGGAAAAGCCGGAAAATCGAAAAAATCGAAATTTCCGTTTTCTATAGGAAACGAATTTTCCAACTTCAAGGAATCTTCAAGGGATTTCACTGAACTTTTCTTTTTGGTTTGGGTTTTTGGGGTCACTGATTTTGAGTCTGCTATCAAAATTTTGGAAATCAAGATGGTGGATCAATATGGCGACCGAAAAGTTAAACTTCAAGGGATATCCCTGAAAATCTGCACTAGGGAATTTTCGGGATCACTGATTTCGAATCTGCTATTCATATTTCCAAATATGAGACCAACCCCACCCCGCTGGGTTATATAGGAGAGGGGGTGCAATAAGGAGGTGGTGTAAAATGAAGAAAACTAAATTTAATAATACTGTTGGAAAATATCTAAAACATGTGCAAAACGCAAATAGGAAAACGCTGAGTCACATAGGAGGGGCGGTGGTGCACTAGAGAGGCGTTGCAAAATTAAGGAATACAAATTTAACAGTATCCCGGGAAACGCCGGGTCCTGGCAAGCTAGTATGTCATAAAAGCGGTTAATTTTGGATTTTTTTTAACCTATTTTGCGGAGCCCTATAGGAAAAATTTGTGTAAACCAGGATACATAGGAAAAAAGCGTCCCCTGCCCGAATTAGATGAAATTGAAACCTATATACGTATGTATATATAGGTATGGTTAGATTCCGTGGCTGCCCATACTAGGCCTGTTGTGATACTACACAGGGATGGCTCCTTATTAACCCAAATCAAAACTCTTCAGTGTCCTTGACGAACTTTATGACGTCGTGTATGTTGGCGAACATTGAGAAGTACCCACGTGCCGAGCACTACGTAAGGCGAGGGCTGTACAGTGACAGAGGAGGTGTTCAACGGTCTCCTACTCGTCTATATTTTGACAGCTTCTGCAGTAGTCCTCCGAAAGAGTTCCAAGTCTTCGGGCATGTCTGCCAATGAGGCGGTGACCTGTGATCACTGTCACAGCCAAACTCATAGAGTCAAGCCTAAGAGGCGGCAGTTTATTGGATCTGGCCTGGTTGAGGGTTGGCCAGATTTGCCGAATTATGAGGCAAGTGTCTTCTGCATGCGATCTATTGTTGCAACTTTCCAGTGGCGCGCTGGGTTGGATAATGATGTCAAATTCTGGGAGGGTAGTGCCGCGGCAAGCAAGCTCGCCGGCTGTCCAGTTCCTCGAATCTTTGCGTACCCTGGAACTCATATAAGTTCCAGTTTGTATCGTTCCACAGCGTCACTTAGTGATGAACGGCCGTGTTGGACGACCCGGTTAGAGTTTTAATTGCTGCCTGGCTAGCAGTGCAGATACAAATATTCCCATAAGGAACTATGTTCCTGTGTAGCCAGGTTAAGAATTCTTTAACGGCCATCACCTCCTCTTGACAGACAGAATAATAGTCTAGTAGACTCCCCGCACACACCAATATCCAACTGGGAGCCATCGGTGTGTACAAACGCCGATCCTGGTCATTCGATGGGGCTTTCCTCCCACTCCCCCCTAGAAGGGATGGAAGTTGCGAATTTATTGCAAAAGCGGGGCTTGGGGTTGACATAGTCTATTTTTGCTGGCACTCCCAATATTTTCGAGTGTCCATAGTCGTGCTGCGTAGCGTTAAGCGTAATGTCGCTAGATGTTGCACACTGTTCGCGGAATAAATCCAATGGCGGTACGTGGCGAATACTCTCCAATGCTTTTATGGCTGTAGAGTTTAAAGCTCCTGTAATCAGCAGGTATTCTAATCTTTGAACCTTCTCCAGCAATTTTATGTAGATTGCCTTTTCTATCGCTGGCCACAAAACTAGCGCTCCATAGATTAGAATGGAGCTTACAACCGCGATGTAAATCCAATGAACCACGCTCGGTTGCAATCCCCACATTTTGCCGATGGCTTTTTAGCAAGAGTAGAGTGCTGCAACGGCTATTTGTGACCTCTCAATTAGGTTGGGATTCCAGGAGAGTTTCCTGTGGCCAGGTAATCACGCTTAGTTGAACGGAAAGTTTCCAGCGTACCCCGCTGAGAGTCGGTATGTTGGAGGATGGGATATATGGGCACTTCGGAAATAGAGTCCACTAAAACAACGTCGTCGGCATACGCGACGGTGAAGTGCCTAGAGCAGTCTAACTCCTTAAAAAACCGTTTAGGACTAGGTTCTATCGACTCACCTCGTTTGTTAGTGTCCGAGCTTCCTCAGACAGTATGATGGTCGTTGGCATCCGCGCCGTCATATAGCTGAAAGTCAACCATATGGTATGAGTAGTGACCTCCAGCATGGCCGTAATGGTATCCTTGTCACAGGACAGGACAAAAACGTTATAGTTATTTTTTCCATTACACAGGATTTAGGCTTACCTGGTCCCTGGGTGTAGAAGGTCTTATGTAGAAGGTTTTATTTAGATTGAGTCGTTATTGATTAACAGACTTACTGACTGCCTGACAAACAACACGCAGCCTAAACCACTGAAGATAAAAACATGAAATCAGCAATATATGTTGTCGAGGGTGTAGAGGTGCACTAAGGAAGGATTGTTCGAAATTCAACCCCTAAGGGGGTAAAAGACGTTTACGAATTTGTATGGGGTAAAATATTTTTTGATCCGATTTGCTTGAAATTTTGCATAAACATTCTACAATACAAATAATGGGACTGTTTCTGGAAAACTATAGGTGATACATGCAATATCTTTATACCGTTATGTAGCTTAAGACCTAGGCTAAATGGTCCCAATATTATTTTCACGGAGTGTCTTAACGTACGTGAGAATTTGTTTTCCGATTATGGCTCTCCTTCTTAATTTCTTATAAGAATACAATGGTACTCGTTCGTTTCTGTTTTAGCTAATGAGAAATTCTTCTGGATCTAGTTCTACACCAGGCATTGCATAAGGGCAAAGAAAATTAATTAAGAAGAAGTTGCATGAGTCCAATTTGCCACCCAAAAACGTTTTCGTTAGAAGAAAAGGATATCAGGGCGGGGAAGTAATTCTTAGAAACCGACTGTGGAAAGAAATGTGTACCAACACAAGTAATTTGCTTGCAGCAGTTAAAGAATAAAATGAGCTCCCCTATGGTCATCAACAAAACAGGCATGAATCCATGAATTAAAATTCTCCGGACTTCCAAATTCAGTTGAGGGTTCTAGTAATTTTTCCGCACTTCCTAGGATTGGATTCGGCCGTCCAGCGCTTATGCGGACAGTCAAAGCCAAAAGTCCATATGAATAATATTGTGCGTGAATTTCTGTACGTTTGCTGGTTGGGACCGCATCGCAAGGCGAAAGCATCAGACATTTTTGGTCACACTTCCGATGTAAGAAGCGTCTGAATAGTGAGGACATGGTGATCTAAGGATTCTAAAACAGTAAAATGTATGGTGTTTCTGTGTAATGTAGCTTTATTTTTTGCACAGCACCGATCTGGACCCTTAGCGAAATAATATAGGAAGGATTTTACGTGAAAAAGTTATTAATAAAAAGCGAAAAATTTTATTCTCTACAAAACATTTTCCACTTTCCGTTGTAAAGTTTCCAACGACAAACTGTTACTAAGATATCACTAAAAGAAACTTTAAGTGTCCTTATTTTAAAGATGAGGATAAATAGGTGTGGTTACAGCCCCGAAAACAGAACTATATAGTTTTAGCTAGGTTTTAGCACCGAATTCCAAACAGGTTAAAAGAAAAAAAATCGCTACTATATGTTCTGCAATCCCTCTTTAACGACATTTGACTAGAATCGATAGAATCAAAAAAGAAATAATATTGGGGACTATTTTTTCATTGAAAACAACAAAAAACCATCTCAAAACTGAAAAATTTGTTGAGATGAAAATCTCCTCTTTTCCAAAATAATAATGTTTTTGTTTGAGTTGATAATCATTATTCTGAAAAATGGGATAAAGTCTTCATCTTACTTTGAGACTGTAAACAGTGGAAAACGAACTTTTATTATACAAATTCTATTTGGACAATGTTTCCTCATTTTTTTAATTTGTCGCTGTTTTCGACGTAATGTTTGAAGAAATGTCTGAGGAGGAAATATGATCAATATTATCCAATAAAGATAAATTCCATTACAGAGGGTTATTCTATATTTTTCATATGTAAATTTAACCCGGACAAATTGACTTTAGACCACTGAACAGATATGAATCAAACCTCTTGGCAGTGCCGACAGCCCACCAAAATAAATCAGTTTGCTGTTATCTGCACGTTTTCATTGGTATATCATATTTCCATAAAACCCCAAAAATATAATAAAATACAAAAATGCTCACCTCTTTAATTCAATATTGATTTAAACCCTCCTGTACTGCTGGCATGTTACCAGGAACAAAAGAAATATCCTTCCTCCAGTTAACTCCATTATACGCTTTCGTAACATATTAAATGCGCCGCAAAAAAAGCACATCCCCTCAACACAGGCCAACAAAACAATGTGGAGACACCCCTTGCCCCCTCGAGCCCGTGCGGAAATTCATAAAGGTCTGCCACATTTCATCCTTGATTAAATATTTGTTCCATGGTCCACCAGTTAAAGGAATAAAGTCAATCGGCGAATCTATTTAAAAGAAAAATACAAAACAAAATTTTATATGATTCTGCCCAGCAGACAGAGGGCCAAATGGAATGCAGTAGATAGGGGACAATTGCTTAAAATTCGGGATAAAGAACCAATTAGCCACGGAGTGTGAAATCTGCTACTTCCTAATTAAGCGGGTAACCAACTGCTGCTATGATTAAATTTTTATGTGTCTGTTTGGATCCGCAAACAATAATAAGACGCGCGCTATTTTGCGTCCCTGCCGCCCTCCCGTTCCAGTTCAACTTTCTTTAGTCTCCTCTTGTTTAAGGCATGCTTCGGGTTAAGTTGAAGAAAATTTCTAATTAACATAATGAATGGATTTGATTAAAGAGAATGGCCGAACATTTTAAAAGGGAGACTTAACCGAGTTTAATTAACAGTCGTTTAATCGGTAAAAGTCGACTTTCGCAACGCTCCTTGCGGGGGAAATGCCCTGCAACAACAAAATTGAGTGGACAAATATACGAAATAAAACTTGAAGGAGTGGGGGAAATAATGGCGTTACACAGTTGAATTTCAGTCGTTCATTTAACTCTTAAAAAAAATTTAGATATCACGTGCGCATTGACTGATGATTATTCGTAAATGGACAGATAAAGAGCAGACAGAGGTCAGACAGTCTAAAGCAGGTTTGGTAGGTGTTGTGTTTGAAAAATGGCGATTTGAACATAGGCACTGACATAATAATATTTATCCTTAAATTGTGTAGGGGCACGTGTAACAATTTGAGTAGGGGTTATGTGTAATCATGTTATTTTAGGAGAAATGTAATTTGTTTAATTCCAGCTCATGAGGAACCAATCCCACTAGCAAGTAAAGGGTGTTTTTCTAGAGGTTTGTTTTTCGAATTGGCAATAATGTTTCTAGTGACAGTCAATTTGACAGCTGACAGATTCATTGATTCACGACTCATTTCCTCCACTGGACTCGCACGAACAAATGCACATGCCAATTGCCCACCTCTGTGTGTGTTTCTGTATACCCACAATGCAAGCCATGGTTATAAAATGTCGTGCTGGGGCTGAGTTCGAGCAAAGAATATCCAACAACAAGAAGGGACACTCGTGACGTTTTCCCTTATCTTTCAACGACCTTGGTACCATTAATCGGACCAGACGTTTGATATTATTAGAAATTTTTAAACAAGTAATATGTGAGAGCAAGACAAAAATTTGAGGGGTGGTGCTAAGAAAATTGAAACACTACTACCGGGTGCATCATTTTATTTTCAACATTTTCTATTTTTCAGTAAGGCACAAAACTTATTTCCTGATAATTGTCCCTTGCAAGACCGCACACCAAACGCCTTATATGAAGTTTACCCGTCATTTTTAAAATGAAAGAGCAGCTATTTACTTAATTGCATTTTAAAATGTTCCGAACTTTTCAAGTCAAGGCAAATTTCGCAACAAAATAACACCACCTTACACTGGCTCTCTAGCCGCTGAAATCGCCTGAAAGTGCACAGTGCAAAAGTGTGCGCTACCTGCGTCCTTCATTCTCAGCACAGTGGCATGGTAATAGAGGGAATTAGAAATCGCCTGAAAACTCCATAGTAAAAAATCGCTGCATATTGTATCCACACTGTATATGCTGTACGTGAGAAATTATTGCCGGCTATGGTACTGTCTCTTAATTACTTACGGGGATAGGATGGTACTCGTTGGTTTCTGATTTAGCTAATGGCAGATTTTTCTGGAAGTGTTTTCCAAACATTGCATACTAGTTAGGCATTTTCAGGCGTATAGAGAGTCCCTTTTTGTTGATAGATATTATTTGGTTCGAGTCAGATCAGGTTTGGGCGATTTGATGATAGAACCTTACCTGCATGCACCTATCTATAGTAAGATGCTCATTTACTAAACCCGGTTAAGACGCTGACTTAGCCTCCTTGACCCATCTGAGGGATTAGAGCATGGTGAGGTCGAGTCTCTCCGCATCCTCATTAACAAATTGCTTTATTATTGCCGGAAGCAGACGGAGAAATAATTTCATAACATCGAATTCTATTTTTGCTCTCTTAATTATTTTTTCCACTTAGCGAATTGTTATTGTTATTTTGAATTTGAAATTTGTTACCATGAATAGGACTTACGCCTAAACAATGCTTGCAAATTGTGCCAATTTATTTCGGAAATCGTGGTTATTTATAGCATACAATTTTTTTTAGCGATGATGCTCATTTTTCATTCGATGACTACGTCAATAAACAAATTTTCCGGATTTGGAGTGCTGGAAATCCATAAGAATTTATTGAAACGCCGTTAGATCCATGTTCTTTATGGGCCGGTAGTGCAAGAAACATTCGATAAGCGCATATAATTCCGTGAAATGGATCTGTGAATTGGCCTCCACAATCGAGTTATATCACACCTATGGATTCTTTTCTGTCTGATGTAAAGTTTCTAGTCTACGCCGATAAATTACAGACGATAGAGCACTTGGAATTTAACATTCGCCGCATTATTGTTCCAGCTGGTCGAAAAAGTGGTCGAAAATTGGATATCCAGATTGCGCTTTATTCGAACCAGCCGCGTGAGCCCATACGCCTGAACTCACATTGAAACACTAATGGCATAAAATCATCTTTCCAATTAATCCACTACCATGGTAATTAACAAGATTTTTACGTATTTTATTTCATTTTAAAATTATACACCTCTTTAAAAAAGCACCCCATATTGCTCTTTTTTTTAATTAAAAATTAGTATTCTGATAAGTTGTGGGTTCGTTGGCTCAAAATATTTCCTTAAAAACCAGCGTGCATATGTAAAGGAGAAATTATTTCATGCCTAACCGTTAACGACGAGTGCTACGATGATAATAATTTTATTGTGGCCTAAACTGGATATTATGGATACCGACGACATATAGTTCCAACAGGACAGCGCTACGTGCCAAACGAGGGCATGATAATCTCGCGTGGCGGCGACGTGAACTGTCCACCGAGATCGTGCGATTTAACAACGCCTTTAGGCTTATTCTTTTGGGGATATCTTAAATCACAGGTCTATGCTAATAAAACGCAAACAACTGATGCCCTCAAAGTCAACATAACGAACGCCATCCAGCAAGTTCAACCAAGTTCGAATACGTGCCACCAAGCAAAGTCGCGGCGGACATTTGAACGACGTTATATTCCATACTAAATGCCATAAAATATTCTTTGAAATAAAATACAATGGAGTGAAAATCTCACACATAACTTGTTTTATTTACATTCAAAAGTCGAGCGTCCTTATTGAACGACACTGTGCCACTCACTAGAACAAAATTAAGAAATGCATTAGTAGCAGCCATCCGTCGTCTGCGAACAGGTTAAGTCGAGATTTCTTTCATGTCACCAAATGTCTAAATAATATATTTCCGGTAGTCCTTACTTGTTACGCAAAATCCAATTCTGTACATATTCAAATAGATTTTATATTCTTTCAATATACGTCCGACGCTCCATTCAAGTGGAAAGGAAATCACAATCTCTTGGTATAAGAACCGTCAATATGGCTGCTGTTATCGTCTGGCAGTCGTCATAATAAGAGATTGGTCGTCACAACCTCTCTTTCAATTGCGTAAATTATACTGACGCATTCGCTGAGGGTTGCCATGCCCACACAATCGCACGCTCTGATTTTTTAATACGGTCCCTACGTTTCTATTTTCTAGTTACCATAACACAATAATAATTCCTAAAACCTTTGTTCTGTTATATCGACTAATATTCCATTATCGTGAATTACTTATGTTTGTAGTGACCCAAAATAGTTTCAATAACTTCGATCCAAATGAAAAATTTCTCTGAGTGTAAAAATTTAATTCAAATAAAATCACATTCACGTGTACACGTGTACGTCACGTCAAAATTTAATTGATCTTCTGCCTTGTCACACATTGTCACGCTCGCGACTAATCTCCCTCCCCCTTTATTCCGCACGTTTTTATGAACAGCCCCTTATATACATAGTATGTACTATATATGTGCTTTTAAACTGCATCATGCAATCCTATTTGTCTTGACGCGCCAAAGTTTGTCGCTCACACATCCCCAAAATGGCGATTCAAGGTCGTTCAATATCACCGAACGATAGATAGATAGTACCATCTCTCCCCTCAATAAATTTCTTTCATTTTCCTATCTCCTGCCATTTCCCAGATAAAGGCTCGGAAAGCCATCAGTAGTAAATCACGAGTGTTTTCATATTTCCCGCCCTGCGTATCCGGAAATCCTTAATGTCGACATATCGAATTAAAGCGGGATTACGCTAGAAACTTTGCCGAAAGTAAATAACGCAAGGAAAAAACTCCACACGGAACAGCAAGAATTCCGTGTTTCCTAAAAGGGTGAAAACACACATTCCCGGCTCGCAAGATTTTGCGGTGGAAATATGAAAACACCAGTCTATATCCTCCCAGGAAGGAAAATATAAATATTATAGGGAAAAGCACCCATGTAGAGTAGATGTGGATGAAACTATCAATTTCTCCTTAGCCGCCACCCACATGACCCGGTGAGGCTCGAGTCAAGCAGCCGCACCACCTCCTCGAGCTCATCAATTGTTCCCTAATCCCCTTCTGCTATTCTTCTCCTCTAGAGCCCTCCTGAAGCATAATAAGGCGTCCCCAGGGCCCAAGAGAAATCATTATTGATATCGAGAGGTTCAGCGAACGCCACTTAGCAGCGCACTGTTGTTGCATAATTACTCCTTTTCGGTATAACATTAAATTTTTAGAGTTGCAGGCAAGCAGACACATGCGAGTGTTTAAAACGCCCCACACGTGCCGGTGTGGATTTACTTATTTGCGGATTAAGGATTCTACAAATGCGTTGCGCACCGATGCGTGGGAGTATGTGGCTCCCGCCCTTCCCCGGCAAACGTGTATATATTTAAATTCCCAATCCAATTACTGTAATGGTAGTTTAGGGATTTGCGAAATAAAAACGCTTTGTGGCTCGCATTTTTAGCGAACTTAATTGAGGGTTGGCGCTTCATGGAGCCCGAGGCTCCAACCCCGTCCCGCCAGCCACAGCACGTCTATTTTGCGTTTTCCATTTAATCACCCTGTTTTAGTGCCTGCGGTAATGCTGTCCCAATCCAATGTGGCGGGGATTAATATTTTCGATATGTTTTTTCCAGCTGGCTAGCACCCTATGCGATCGGAGGGGGAGCTGAGCTGGCGGGGACGCATATTTATAGAAATACCATGCACTTTTCGCACGGGCGCACTAAGCCGAGTTGGGAGAATGATGAATTCCATTTGATAACCAATTTCCTCGGGCGGCATGGATTAGGTCACGTCTAGTACATAATTTTGATAAAACACGGCAACGTGCTCCGAGATGACAGCCCCTCGCCATCGTCCGTCCGCCCCCGCCCCGCCGCTGATACGCCAACCAAATAATTCATCTCAAGCAGAGAGAATAGATCCATCGTGATATGCAAATATAATTAGAAGTAAAGGACACATTGGTGACAGGTGCTTTTCATTTACGTCAAAATCGGTCACGAATACTGCCGAGGACCATTCCACATTGAGGCATGCATAATGCATCAGAATCCATATCTCATTTGGCATCGACATTCTTCGATACGGGGGCGTAGCACAGAGCGCTTAACCTATGCAGTAGTAAAACACCATGACAACCGGGGGAGGGGGTGGTTAATTCATTGCACCCGGACTCGAAGTTAATTAGAGTGCCGCGGATATCAAAATATATTTGGTACGCTCCAGAAAATCCCTAGAGTAAGCAGTTGACAACGTTTTCAAAACCAGACGAAGTCCCCCACAAAGGCGTCAAAATTACCTGCTCGCGTGTGTATCTGCAGTTGAAATACAAGAAACATTCACAATTTAATTACTCGCGAATTATGTATTTAACCCGAAGATAAAAAGCACTCAGGTATTTGTGTGGCTATTAGCAGATTTACAATTGCGTTTATTTACCGGCCCCGGAGCGCTGAAAGCCGCTAAGGTATTGTTCAATGAAGTCCGTGGTTATTTAATTATTTTAATTATTTGGATTTCCCTCAATGAAAGGGGGAAATCGCATTGAGAATTTCTACTCGTCGGAAATTTTTCAGATACTTTTGAAAGCAGACAAAAGACAAACACAATATTTATTACTACAGTCGATGCGCGTTGTTCGGGCGGGCATTCAAGTTCCGCGGATTCGTTGCTCGTGAAAGGAATTTTTGTGTTTTCGCTGTGCAATAGTATTTTTGGAGTAGTATTTGCGGTACTACCCACCTCTACAGCTTCAGGCCACCTTTTCTCAAAATTTGGAAAAAGCAGAGCTGATTTGTTATGTTTTGTCAAAGTTTAGAAATGGGGACAAATGTTTAATTTTTTTCACGTTTGGAAAATAGGACGCGTCAAAATTTGGAAAAAAATTACTCTTTTCTTTTCGATTTGATCAAAGTTTGGAAGAACGAACCATTTTTGACAGGTAGCCAAGAGTTGCAATGGGCCATAATGAAGTGCATATGAGACCGGGATTGGAGGGGTGTAGCACACTACAAAAATTTTGCAAAATCTTATCTTTTCTCAAAATGCCAGTTTTCACTTTTCATAATCAATATCTCATTGTGTATGCACAGGTGCTGGTTCGACGGTTGGCAAACATGTAGCTAGCTTCAGAAATTTAAAAGCAGATTTGAGAACGAAGAAAGGAGAAGAATCACCACCATCCTTGCTTGACCTTTGCTTGGTTAATAACTGTACTGAAGTTTTATTCTGTAACCATATCTCCACAGGTTTCAGTGATCATGATATAATTTATATGATTTCGAACATAGCACTGAACTATAAATCCCAAATAAGTGTTTTCCACTACAGGGATTTTAAATCCTTTTAAAAAGGATAATTTAAACAGATATGCGGCTTTAACAGATTGGAATTTTATATGTAGTAACTCATGTATTGATGAAAAGATGAAACGCATGTTCCCATTAAAACTAAACGCCACAATCGGGGTGCCAATCCATGGTGGACTGTTGGAATTAAGGATCTAATAAGAAGCCGTGACAGAAAATGGCGCAGATGGTAAAGGTGCAAATCGGATGAATTGTGGGAGCTGTTGAAAGAAAAACGTAACGCGAATGTTGTTGCTGTAAGGAAAGCAGGAATACAATATTACTCAACTTCAGCCTAATATTCCAAATTGTGGAGTGATCGACACCAACAAGCTAAACAAATATTTCATATCAACCTTCTCCAGTAACGTGGGTAATAGTTTCGAACTGTTTAATTGAACCGTTAAACAGTTAAAGTGTCCTCAACGTTTAATTTCAAAAATATCAACAGTCAGGAGGTATTGAATGCTGCAGCTCACATAAAATAAAATTCAATGGGTATCAATGATATCAGTCCCAAATTTCTGTTGCTCATAATGTTCCACTGTCTTTATTCGTTGGTCGACATATTTAATACTTGTAAAATTTCATGCTATTTTCCAGACATGTGGAAATTTGGCGAAACTCATTCCTGTTCCAAAAATAAAACAATTTTAGCATTTCGTAACTTCTCGCAAGCATTTGACTCCGTGGATGCGATTTTACTGTGTAAAAACTGTTTTGATTGTTTGGTTTTGATTATAAGTATTCTGTCACGTTAATTTATAACTATTTGTGGTGTCATCGTCAAATTTTCCTATCTAATAATTTATTTTCAGATGTTGGTATCGAGTGGTGTCCCTCTGGGCTCCTTGCTGGGTCCATTGTTGTTTTCCTTTTTTGTTAATGACGCTTGATGACAATAGACGAATTAGTACTTGGAAAAAATTATGATCTAGATTCAGTGCACAGATGAGCTATATCAAATAGACTTGCTTTGAATCCAACCAAGTCACAGTGTCCAGTAGTGTCAAGGTGAGTGACAGACATGATGAACTTTCCCCAAGTGCATTTTAAAGGAGTATTAGTCTCATACGTGAATAGCGTGAAAAACCTGGGAATAGTATTCAACAGAACTTTAACCTGGCATGATCATGTCTGCAATGTATAATAGATGGAAAAGTTTATTCTGTCATTGCGATCACTTTGGCATTCTGCTTCATTTACACGAAATGCGGGTTCGTGTAGGTACATGCTAAATACACGGGCGATGCAAACTGTCTTTTACTTAAGTGCGCTGTTCGGCTGCCATTTTTATTTCAAGCTTTTAAAGGATACGAGAAAACACATATCAATTTTTTTTTCTGTGGACGATAAATAAAACTAAATAGCCTCTATCTCTCTCGGGACTGTAAAGAAATAATTTGCGTCCAAATTGGTGTAGTATTCTTAGTAGTAGTTCTGGAATAGCAAACAACCAAACCGATAAATCCCCTTCTCTTTATAATATTAGTCTAGATATGGATTTATGTAATGTCTACAAAAAAATAGTAGGAGACGGCTCCATACTCTTAATGCAAATTAGCATAATTTTATTTCTTAACTAAATATTTATAAACACTCATTGTAAACACCCCCTCCTCCTCGCTCTCTAGCCGAAATTCCTTTTTAATTCCTTAGCACCTCATTGCAGGTACCTAAATACATATATGTACATAAATGTAAAACGCTTAAAATTACCTCTGAATAAAGGTTCTTCTAAAAAGGAAATGAGGGTAATTGGTCGCTACGTGCGTTAGAAGTTTTAGAATTTGTTTGCAATGATAAATGATGATTAAGTCCGCCACATTGAATACAATCTGGCACTATATTCGGAAATAGCGTCTCCAAAAATCCACACGTACCAACTTTCATGAAAATCTGACTGAATTTGCTTGGGTTGGGTTGCGTTTCACTTTTCCATGACTCTTCCATTTCTTATAATACGAGCTTACACTGCCGCATCCACCTCTCGTTCTCCTAGCTCAGCTCGTTCTGGGTCTAGGTGAACAAAAAGAAAAAGGAACTCATTGCTGCCCTTTTTCTCTTATTTTGGGAGGAAGATGTAAAAATTAAAAATTCTGTCTCCCTGTGGGCCAACCATGGTTAAGGGTAAAAGATCAATTTCGGATTGCATATTTTTTTTTATATCTCAAACTTTTCTCAAATGGAAAGAAAATAGAAAACCGAACTCAAAATGAAATAGTGGCAATACCTCCTGGAACGTGCTAAAAATTGCTAAGACTGAGTTGTCTGTCCATCTGTCAATAAGGCGAACAAATGAAGTTTCATCTAACATACAGTGCAATTTAACTTTCTAAAGAGCGCAGATAATATAAAAATGTGAAATTTGACAAACTACCCCATATATAATTTGTCGCAACTTCGAACTGCACCATTGTTCGGCATTAATCTCAACCATCGAATTATGCTGCTGTTCTGTGGATGTGGCACCGGACTCGTACGTTCATGCCTCTTCCAAGAAGTTCCCAGGTAATACCTCCCATCGGAATGACACTTAAATATTAGGAAATTTCTTAGTCTAAGGAAGCATAACGGCTGGGACAAAATCCCCAAGGAAGACGTCACCTGAAATATGAATGCCATAAGTTAAAAATAAGCAAAAAATACGTTCGATAAATTGTGAATGATATTTTGACTGTTTGGGCTCTTAAAGCGGCTTTTCTTCTTCAATAAATGTCCCCGCTGCGGATGGGAAGGAAGAGGCGTTTTCGGCGCGATGTACAATATATATTGACAGGACTCAAATCCTTATTATGCCCATCAGTCATGGTATTCCGAAAATATTTCATACACCTCAGCCAGGGAAAAGAAACAGAATTTTTCGTGAATGCGCTGTATCTCTATCCTGTCATTCCAATAGCATAAAACTGAGATATGGCTAACGATAAATTCAGCAAAAATCAATAAAAAACTGCTCATGTGCTTCGGATGAACTATGGTCTCACATGATCTGTGATTTAGTGGAACTCATTCGTTCCCAGTATCTGACTGAGGAGTGAAAGGCTGGAGGTCTGCCAGCGAACAAATCACTGTAAAGCACCCTTCAGTCGAGGGTTGAAGTCCTACTTTGCATTCATTCTGCCACTTGAGCAATAAATTTCCTCAGAATATTGAATATTGGAAGATTCTTGTAAGTATTAAGTTTACGCTGTGTAACCAATAACAAATGCCCGATGCCACGGCCTACGACTACGACTGATTTACCCTGATTGCCTTTTCCCCCGATTTCACATTTCCCATTTCGCATTTCCCGCTGGAATTTTTAATTTGCCCAAAATTTCAGATTGGTGTTTGTTATGCGTTATTGTGCTCGGCAGGTATAAGTGCGACGGTGCGCCCTTTAACTGAATCAGGTCGGTGTGGCCAAAGGGGAACGGGTACGGGTACGGGTGATGGTACGGCTGCGAGTGCGGGTGCGGCCGGTTGGGATCTGATGCAAATAATGACTATGCCATCTCCCGACTTTGGCCCCTAACTTGATCCCCGTGCAGCGCATAAACTGTCGCAGTAGTTTTATTTCAGCTCCAGTCCGAAACCTTCCCCGGGCATTGAATAAAACACTAACCAAAGAGTCAGCAGCACCCATTCGTTAAAAATTCCCCGCAAAGTTTGTATTCTGAGCACATAAAAGTACTCCCCCTAAAAGGATATCTGCGAGGAAAGTTGTTCCAAACGAATGCCCAGGTGTTATGTGATTTATAATGCTTCTGGTGGAAGATTTTTGGCCAAAAATTGCTCATGGATATTGGAAACAGTCGGGAAGAGTTAGTAAAGCACCCGTAGAGGCGGGTGTGTGAGACCGGCCCCCGCCCCCTTCCCACCTGTTTACTACACTTGTAGCCACCCCAAGTTTACAATCTCACGTAACTGGAAAATATTTCATTGAAATGCCCTGTAGCAGATGTTCCAGGAGTTGAACCGTAACTTTGAATGATTTTACCTCAACCAAGAGATCTCGCTGTTTTCATCGGATAAAACGAAAATATAGGGCGATGCTGTGGGAAAACAGAGAGAAAATAACTTTTTATCCGCTCGTATAAAAGTGGAAAAATTAAACGAAAGGGGTTAACTCCTTGCTGGAATTTCAATTGTGGTCAATTTAAGGAATACGAGGTGGAGAAAAGAACACGCACGGCACGGCACGACAGGGCCTTTAGATTGAGACTAAAGTGGGCCCATAAAAACTCATTATTATCATTTCATAGGAGCAAATGAGGAATTATTCCGTAGTTACTTTTATTTGCTGAATTAAGAACCGATTGGGGACGATTTATGTTGGACGAAAGTTTGGATGTTAGCATGCAGGGTGTATCAGTTAACGCATGTCTAAAACTGATAGGGGTGATAGATCTCACCTAGATAAACAAAACATTGTATGGAAAGGGTGGATCTCAATCGTTTTCGAGATACAGGGTGATTGATAAATTCGAAATTTTCATGGCATTCATATTGTTACTGTATTTGCATCTTTTGCTCTACTTAACGCAGCGACATCAAACTCACGCCAAACAACTACTATCTGAATGTCCTCTCCAAATATCTCAACAGTGTTTATCTAACTCTACCACTGCAGGTACAGTCACTTGAGAAACTGTAAAAACTGAAAAATTTCCTGTGATTTCCAAAAAAAACACGATTTCCCCAAATTTTCTCTGAAATTCATGTAACTAACCTCTTTTTTTTACTAAATTTCCCGTTTTATTACCTTTCTAAAAGGGTAAAAACTTGCATAAGTAAAGTAAGGATATACAAATTGATACGTACACTAAAATTTTGGCGGAACATTATAAAAATCCGCGTTTTAAGGCAATTAAACTCAAATTAACCCCAAAATGCCTTTTATTACCTAAAAAACTTATTACAGTTAATGTTGATAAGTTACAAAGCCTGCTGAAAATGTCCCCCACTAATTCCCGTGCATGCCTAATCTCCTTGTAATTCCCTATTTAAGGCGTATTGTGTGCAGCCTTTCTCGTGTTCCCGTCGCAGAAGTCCCAATCCTGCCCTTTAATTCTTCCAAGGTGTGAATAGGTCTTGAATAAACTGCATGCTTCATTATTCCCCATTAAAAAAGTGAAATGGAGTAAGGTCTAGCAGGCCAAGGCACCGTTCCACCTCGGCCAATGCAGCGCTCATGTAATTTTTCATTTAATATTTGTTTTACAATGTTGCCAGTATGCGCTGGTGCTCCATCATTGCCCTTCGATTATGCAGAGGGATGGCCTCTAATAGTTCTGGCAGTATATTCTCCAAAAAGTCCGCATGAATTTGACTATTAAGCGCTCGCGGAAAAAAGTAGATATGGTTCCATTAATTTCTCAATTTCTTTGAGTCCTAATATTGACCACAAAATTGAAATGTTTAACAACCTAGTAACGCGACTCTACACATGTTTTGTATGTTCCAATTAAAATCAGTGGTGGTCCAAAGCAATTGAGGAATTGAAAGATTAATTTCTGGGCGAAATAAACTGCATACCCACCATATGGAAATTATATAGAAATGACGGTGTTTATGTATAAAGGACGTACGAAATAAGGTAACAACTGAAGTTAAGAAAGCTAACATTATTTACTAACTTCCAATCAAGTGAACTGTGGAAGAATATTCACAAATTGGGTTGGACGACGATTATAGATATAAGTGTTTTAACCTAACTTGAATTTTCCAAAGCAAATGACACGGCGGACCATAGTATCTCATGGTCCTATGGACTAAGTTGTATCATCAGATCGGATTTGACAGGAACTCAGCGACTCTGATTTCTAATTACTTGACTAACCTGTGTCAAGCCGTTTACTCTGACAATCACTTTTCGAGCTTCATTAATGAAACTAGTGATGTTCCTCAGGATTCTTTGTTAAACTTCTGTTGTTTTGAACGGAGTATCCATTGCATATGAAAATGTCGTTTGGAACCTAGGAGTAATATTTAATGAAACATTGTCTCTGACTGACCATGTCACTGCAATGATAGTTAAGATACATATACCATATACTGGCCTACGCTCATTGTGACATTCAAAATCCGATTTGTTCTGTACTTATTTGTGAAGGGTGGATCAACAGTGACTGACCTTAAGGAATACTCAATACTTTCCTAACCAACTTAAAGAAGCTTCAACAAATCGATTGCATATACACTTATTTTAGCAGGGCATTTGACTTACTCTCACACAGATTGTTAAATTTTAAATTACAACGACTTGACTCCCCCAATGATCTTGTTCAGTGGTTTAAATCATATCTCGCCAATCGGTCGTTTAAATTCAAATTTAATTCTTCTCTTTCTGACCCCGTTTCAATATTTTCTGGAGTTCTTCAAGGCAGCTACTCCAAAATTCTAACATATTAGCTTATGCAGATGATTTAAAAATGTTGAAGGTTGAAACTATTGGACATGACGTACAAAATTTGCAGTTGTAGTTTTGACGCAGAATATCGTTACTGGAGCTATTGACTCTACGAACCTCTTAAGCATTATTACCATTAATACACGGCCTCGTCTAATTAGAGGACAAATATTTATTTATCCGACTAATCACAGGACAAATGTGGCTCTTTTGAGCCAGTGAATTTTCACTACAGTAAAGCTGAATTGAAGAAACATTTATTTAATGCTTGATTTCTTGTTTCGATTATTTATTATTTTGTACAAATTGACTCAATTTAATATTCATTGTCAGATGGTGGAAAATATACCTGCCCATAGATAAATAATGCCCTATTGTATGGGGATCCAAATTTATGTATAAAAAACATTGTAATCACACTCCCCAAAGTCGTACTCTAAAAACGTAAAAATAACTCCTGCCCCTACGCTAATCTGCAGTACATTTGAATTATTCAATACGATAAATTAGCCTGCTAGCCCTATCAAATGCCCCATCGCTCATGGGGGTCGAAGCGAGCTACAATCAATTGAACATCACCAATCGATTAATTTCAAGTCAATTACACCTTGATGAAGTACCTGGCCTCAGCGGCTACTCACACCTTGAATGTAACGTTGTGCCTTTCTCCATTTCCCTGTCAAATTCGGCAATTTTTTGGCATTTTCCAAACTTGCTCGTGTTATCCGACACAATTTCTACATTTATTAATAGTTTTCACTAAAGAATCAAACGGAAGATATATTTTCTAATATATTCTTCGTAAGTTTCCCTCCTCCCCCTACGATTACTTATTTTGGGTGCAGGGTGACAATGCACTGATACATTTTATTCAAATTTTGTGAGTTTATCTATCTCAAATTCAAATGCACGATGCAACCAAATTGCAACTATTGACAGGAGTTCCACAAGAGTCTATATTAGGACCTCTCCTGTTTCGCCTTTTTTTTTAGTGCATTGCCCAGTATTGCTAATAACTCGAAAATACATCTAAACGCAGATGACATTCAGTCCCATTGGTCTGATGGACAATTGTGCTTATCGTATTAATCAGGACTTACAGAGCATACATACATATGTAACTGGTCAAACAACAATAATGTTCAGCTTAATCCTTCAAAATCAAATTGCTTGGCTGTATACAGACGTGCACTTGGCAAATCTAGTCATCCTGTGGTGATGCTCAACGAATCTGCCCTGGAGTATAGTCATTCTCTAAAAGTTGTGTGGATTCGCCCTGATGGTCAGAATAGCTGTTGTAACTATACATACATATATGGAAGCGACATGATGGAGAAAATATATGGTAGCTCAAGGCGTCATCTTTAATGCCTCAGAAACTTGTCAAGGCTCTTATTCTGCTGCTGGCGGCTACAATATGGTAGAAATAAAATAGGTACTATGTCTTTTTAAGGTTCCATAAAATTTCGGGTCTGGAAATTTTCAGAATTATTCATTTCAAATATGGTTGCCGTTTTACGAATTCAAAATGACGACTCCAATATGACCAAAGCGATATACAAAATATCGTTATCACGTTTTCATCCATCAAAATGGCAACCATTTTTGAAAATACGTGTAGCCAATCCAATATAAAGGATTATTGAATTTTAACCTTAGCTCCCACATGGCCGACACAAAATAATATGTTTAATTAATTTTTTAAAAATCGACAAATGGAATTTTTTGGGGTCGCCGATTTAAATATGGTTTACACATTCTATATAGATGGCTGAAGGTAATGCATTTGCTGAGGAGCGCGAAGTCCCTGTTGAAGTCATCTAAAATGATTTTAAAAAATCCATGTTATGATAATGAAAGATAATTGAAAAACAATACGATTTCTGAAACAGCAGGCAATCAATCGACCGAGTAAATAAAATTGTCCATGAACATTTCGACATGTGGAAGTTGTCTGTGAGGAAAATCTGAATACAATTTGCAAGTTTAAATTTTAAATGGAACTCTTTGGACCGTAATTTTGTTCACGTGGCTATACCGGTCCAGTCAAGCAATTCTGTCACCGAATTTTGCTTAATCTGTGTAATTTAGTGCATTTTAATAAGCTTCAGATAATTTGCCCACTTCATTACCATTAATTCTCCCCACATAATTTAGTGAACCCTTAAACTATGGGCAAACGTTGTAAAATGTTAACAACGGAATGGTAGGCAAGGCGATTATTTTTTTTTTCTTCGTTTTCTTTCAAGCAAAAGGAAAAAGTAGCAACAACCATTCCAATTTGCATATTTTGTCGATTATTTTCCCAGTGGATCAAGACCGGATCAAGACCCGAAAAAGCAAAAAGCTGAAATAATTGCTTCTGTCTTTGTGGTTAAGATAAAAGCTCGAATGCCCTTTTCCGTTGCTCAGTTGTTTAAAATTTGATTTGCAAATTTCCTTCCCTGAAGTGCCTTTTTCTCCCTTAAATAGCAAGTCCCATCCGAAGATTCTTCTTTTTAACTGCTCGAATACAGATAGGTAACTACATGGACTATTTTTTAAATTGTTTGTCCCAGGGAAGGGAAGGGGAAAAACAATTTATATTTTCATTTTGAGCAGAAATTTGCATATATGGCTGTTGTGTCGACCCTTGGGTTCGATTTGAATTTGGTGACCCCAAAGTGGTTTTTGGTTTTTATTGTTTGTTTTTTTTTATCTTAATAGTTTAACAATCTATTCCCATTTTGTATAACCTTTCACATTAGAATCGTGATGAAGACACTTTGACTCCTGACGACAACGTGAGAACTGGATACGGACAACTCTTTTTTACCTTTATCTTTTTTTTAAAAAATAGAACAGGTTGTCTCAAACCCACTATACTATTTATATTAAGAATAATATCATATATTATTTTTATATTATATAATAAATAATGATAAAACACAAAAAGAATAGGTTGACCAAAATCAACATGCAATAAAGTTCCGAATACGATATCGCTTCAATGGCCGTCCTTGGCAGCGACGCAAATACTTACGTCACAATTCTTTGGATGGGATTTTTCATCACATTTTCACCCATTTCTGGTGTGAATTCGTTAAATTGATTGCGAATATTGTCTTAAAATTTTAAATGTGTCAGGATTGTTGGAGAAGGTTTTTCCCTTTAAATACCCCTACAGGAAGAAGTCATGTACGGCAAAAACAGGTAAGCTAGCAAAACAAGGGACATCACTAACATTTCCCAACATTATTCGACCAAGGAACAACGAACATCTGCTGGAAAATGCCAATAGTAGAACGTGCATGCGATGTCGCGTCATCCTGTTGAAACATGAAGGAACAATTCGTTAATATTAAACGTGAGTGCGATTTGTGTAAGTGTATGTGTGTGTGCGCGTGTGAAATATCTTTATGATATATTGTTACTAAACCTCCTACAATTGCAAGCCGTGAACTGGCCTTTTATTTATGTGCTCTGTGTAAGTGCTCTGACAGATTAAAATATTATTAACCACCTTGTTGCGTGATATGTTGAATTGTTACTATACATCGCAAAACTCTTTTATTATAAAGAAAAAGATAATCTGATATATTAAGGCGTCCACCGTATTGGGTTAAGAGTAACGTCACATACCTTATCGTCTTTTAATCGTCAAACCATTTCATTTGATACCCAATTCAAGCATGTCACGAAAAAAGAATGGTGCTCTGCCATCTTGTGGCATCTGGCATATTGGATTTTGAACAATATTAGATTTACTAAATTGCATTACCACCGGACTTACACACGTTATAAATTAATTAGACCTAGTCGACATTTTGATTGCAAGATTTGAGCAAAACATACTATTCCATTTTATTTAGCCCCGCAATGAGCTAAGTAGGGTGCACACTACTAAAGTTCCTACTTTTCCAATATTTTTGTATCGAATGACGTAACAAATTTGTTAACGTGAAACTTTAAAATCGAAAATTAACCCTTTTGTAAGTATTAAACTTCTTTAGATTTAATGAAAGTTAGTACATGCGGGTTTTTGGGTTTATTCATTTCAAATACACCACCAAATTATACAAATTCAAGATGGCTATGATTCGGTGAATAGACATTGCTAAACTTCCTTAGATTTTCATAAAAGTTGGTAGACATACCAGTCTTGGGTTCGTTGAATTCAAATATAAAGAGTCTTTCAATATGGCCGCTCGAAATTTTTTATGTTATCGCGGCCATGTTGTTAAAGCAACATCTGCCAAATTTATTGCAAATTATTCAGTAGTGTATAGCAACTCACCTTGGGAGATTATAGCGTTAAAGAACGTGCGCAATTTGAATCAGAATTTTTTATGATAATCAGGGCTCCGTTCGAGAAATGTTCCACGCATTACGTGATTTTTATCCTCGCCTCGTCCTGCCGAATCGACTATTCGACGTGGCCAAATTCGAGTTAATCGGTTCGGTAAATAATCAACGTCAACGTCGCCGAAACGCAAGGTTTGCTTAAAACATCGCTGCTCTACGTGGGAGTGTACGGGAAAACCCGAGACAGTCAATTTCTCGGCGTTCACAAGAACTTGGGCTTTCTGCCACTTCAACTTGGTGAATTTTGCGTCGGAACTTAGGTCAGCACCCGTATAAAATCCAACTAACCCAGGCACTCAAGGTAAACGATCACGACAACGCCGTGTGTTCGCTGATTGGGTTCTGGAGCAGTTAGAAATTGACCCAAATTTCGCCAAAAAAATCATCTTAAGCCACGAAGCCCTCTTTTTGATGAATATATGTGTGAACAAGCAAAATTGCCGGATTTGGAGCAATACCAATGCACACGAGATAAACCAGCACAAGCGGATTTTGATCCGAACATCGGTTCGTATTTCTACTGGTATTGGATTGGGTACCAGTTTTCACAATTTTTTTTTCATAAAACCTTTTTTCCTAAAATCAAGTTTTCCCAAAAACCCATTTTCCTAAAACCATAATTCCGAATGCAAAATTTTGTTAAAGGAAATTCATCTGTCAGAAGATATTTTTTAATTTGGGAAAAAAGAATTTTATTATAAAAGGTTTTGGAAAAAATGGATTTTTATGAAAAAGTGGTTTGGGAAAAAAAAATTGTGAAAACTGGTCCGGTACCCTGGTATTGCCATAACCGTCAACGGCGAGTGCTACAGATCCATGTATGCAACTTTTTGTGGCCTTAACTGGATGATATGGATACCATAGACTTCTTACTTTGGGGCTATCTTAAATCACTGGTCTATGTGAATAAACCACAAACAATTAATGCCCTCAAAGTCAAAGTCAACATAACGAGCGCCATCTAGAAAATTCAGCCAGATTTATACGACAAAGTCATCGAAAATTAGACCTGACGAATATGTGCCACCAAGCAAGCCGCGGCGGACATTTGAATGAAGTTATATTCCATACTTAATGCCATTAAATATTGTTTCAAATAAAATAAGAATGGAGTGAATATCTCATTCACAACTAGTTTTATTTACATTTAAAAGTCGAGCGTCCTTATTGAAAGACCCTTTCGTGCTCAATTATACCAACTCAGTAAAGTGACTTCAATATGGCGCACTCACAATAATAAATTTCACTTAGAGCATGAGTGTGTGATTTTCCATGCAATGTGTTTTTCATACTAAATTTAATATGGAGGTACAAGAACGGTTATGCTAGGATTTTATATATCTTCCCCGAACGAATATTTTTTCCAATTTTTATTTTTCCCCCTTCACGTACCTACTGCTTATAAACGTGCAATTGGTAAAGAGCTCTTGTGCTTATTTTCCATGTAGACAACCTTGAAACTTTTCAACAAAATAATAAGATCCAGTTGAAAATTGTAATCGAAATTATTTACAAACATAATAATCAAGGCCACTTCTGCTTTGCGAATGAACAGAGAAGCATTTGCCGTCCTTTAATTTATTTCAAAAATGAAAACCACCCACAGTTGTCCTCTGAAAGTAAATAACTTGAAGAAAGAGCACTTCTATCAAATTTCGTTCCAAAACGAAGCCGTAGGACACGTCAGATCGAATTGCAAAATTATCTCCCTCTGAAGGCCTATTTAAGTGGATTTATTTTAATACAATTCGAGAGGTTGCTCGATTCATTTGGAGCTTTATACGCAAACCGGATAAACTGACCGAATAAAAATAAAGTTTCAAACGATGAGTGGAAAATGTTAAAGCCCCATCTCGGCCCTCAGCCCCATAGTGTCTGGGGGAGTCCCTGGTTAGCCAGCGACCGGCCCCGGGGGGTGCTGGGCCCCGTCGAGGGGGTAAAATGCAATAACGAATTCATTTCACGTTCGGCTCGGGTGAACAGATCTAAGTGCTTCTTTCATTACACTACATAAGACACATAAGCTGCTCGAGAATCCCATGAAGACCCCTCATGGATGTGCTCTTTCTTTTATCACTTAGTCAGCATTCCTGACGTATTTATAGGTGTAATTTCCACCTTCTGCGGAAAAACTTAACGTTAAATGAGAATGAGCTTCCATCCATATAAATGCTGTGAATTTTCTACACACAATCTCTCCGTTCGAGAAGGGCAAATCTGCTCGTGGGTCGTGGGGAGCAGGCTGTGTGTGCAATTGGTGTTTGCTTGCAGTTAAATGGTTAACGTTCTCATTTTCGTAAGAGGCTGCTTTCCATATTGGGGTAGGTAGGTAAGTCAGATTGGTTTGGTTTGGGAGCCGTGCCGACTGACTAGTGCGGCTTGCCAAGAAAATAAAGAGTATGCTAACAAGCAGGTCTATCCAATGGTCCAGAAATAAAGCGATGAGAAAATTCAACATCGATTGTGTACTATGCTTTGAAATGCTTCTGTTATGCCAGATACCCTGCGAAGTACGAAGTCAATAAGGAGTTCGTGCTACCAAAAATTGATTCGCCAAGGAGTCACCTTTAAGACGCAAACCACGAACGTTCCACTTTTCTGGGAATTTTTATGTTTAGCTATCCGTACGGAACTTGTGAAATGTTGTTTCCCACCAGTCTAGTCTGTCGAGGAGATGATAAATTAAATTCTCTGCTATCATCTCTCAATAGGGTTCACATAAGTACATGGAGTGGATATGTGACACCACTCCTGAAATTTAAATTAACCCATCTTAAAGCCAGGTGCACACTTGAAAACAAGTCATATAGCTATTGTCGAAAATATTGTTGAAGCATTTGTACTTAAGGGGGCACATGCATGTACTAAAGCAACTCCTAGGAATGTTAAAAAGGAGTAATTTTCGTTTTAATATTTTTGATGTGTAAACATCTACATATGTAATTGCCGGATAGGGGATTTCTCGGGGTAGAGTGAACTGGCGAAATGGCACACTTCGGATGTCAGACACCTTTGGTGTGTAAATTCCTGGGGATGTAATCTTTTGTACATGAGTAAGAATTTCCAACTGCTAACTGATTATTGTTGGCCTACAATCGACACATTGGACTTGAAGGATTTTTGCTGTTTGTTGTTTCACACAAGCCAGGATACAATGGTGGTATTTCGCCAGAAGTTTCCTTACACTGAGCGAAAATATTTCTTAAAAGCGCATAATCTATTCTAATATTATAAAGAGGTAAAATTTGTTTGTCTGGAACTAATGAACCGATCGTAAAAATTCTTTCTTTATTAGAAAGCTACACTACCCTTGAGTAACATAGGACATATTTTATTTTGATAAATATATGTTTTCAGTTAGTAGTGTCAATATTTGTAAAGCAAGTCGGAAGAAAATGAGCTGCTTGCGTCCTTTATGGGAGTACAGGTACACTGACCAAACCGACCGATTGACTTGATATTCACAACATATGTACGAGTATGTTAGTTGGGTTGCGATAATGGTTTATAGTTTTAGCGGAAGGAACATTTTCCCAAAAAGTTCCCATTAAGAACACCCACAGTTTCTATGTTTACACCCAGAGAAATTTGGTTGTATATTTTAAAACCAGCAATTGTCAATTGAACAACATTGTGACTTTAACGTTATTCGCTATCAATTTCACAAGTCTATATAAATTTTACAGTAAACGCTGCTTTTTGACAGTAAATACAGTCACGCGCACAGCAAAATGGTAAAATTGTTGCTGTTAATTTTACTTCAGGTTGTGAAAAATGGCTGTCAATATTACAACTACTAAATATGTATATTTTACAGTAAATGCTGCTATTTAACAGTAATTGCAGTCATTTTCACAGTAAAATGGTAATATTTTTGTTGTTACTTTTACTGCAGATTGTAGTGAAAATTACAACTACCTGGTTATAGAAATTTTACAGTAAATGTTGCTTTTTCACAGCAGTTTCAGTTAGTTGCACAGCAAAGTGATAAAATTGTTGTTACTTTTACTACAAATTGTCAAAGTTACAACTACTGATTCACTGTGTGTGTAAGATTTAATTATTTCGGCTCAGCATAACATGAATCTGGCCTCCCTTTTCAATATATTTCAAATAAGAACGAGCAAAAATCTTCCCACATAGTTAAACCTGGCAACCCTATTAGTACCCGGAGGAGAATTAACCGTCAAAACGAGTAGCGAGCCGATTGCACACAGTCAGGACAGTGGTGTTTATTGCTCTTTGTTGAGTCACGGTACGCTGTCCTATCGTCCTATCCTATGACGTTTTAAGTTTAGTTGAAAAAGTGAATAGTTCAAGTGAGTCCATGTGAATTTATCATTCAAGTGTGCACGTTCCAGATCCCAGATTTTCATATACATATATAGTTTATGCCTGAAACGGTAACGTCGAGACACCTGTCATTTACCAAATTTTGTGGAGCCGTTTTTAGCAGGTAAATATACATACTTGTATATATTTTTAGTAGCCAAATTTTAGATTTTTGGAAGTGGGTGCATACGTCCAGCGTGCGTGCTTTTGGGGAATTGTTTTGAGAGTGATATATGTATTTAATTAGGAAGTGTCTATTTGCACCCAACTATGTCCATGTGTGGGTGTATCCGTACGACCGAAATCCGCAAAATGCATGGCCTACTGAGTGAATATTTGCCTTTTTCAAAATATCTACGCACTGAAATGTTTTCGCATTGCCATTGTACCCGTGTATTTACACGGCAAAATCGGGTGCGAATAGACACGGCCATTTAATTAAAGGAAGTGTCTATTTGCACCCAACTATGTCCATGTGTGGGTGTATCCGTAAGACCGAAATCCGCGAAAGGCATGGCCTACTGAGTGAATATTTGCCTTTTTCAAGATATCTACGCAGTGATATGTTTTCGCACTGCCATTGTACTCGTGTATTTACACGGGAAAATCGGGTGCGAATAGACACTGCCTTAATAAAATATCATAAAATTTCATTACTTACTGATTCTTAAAGTAAACATATACTTTTTACTTACATATATATACCTACTAATTATTTAATATAATTTTACTTAATACAGTTTTTGAGTTGCATATTTTTTTAACGTTTGTTTCGATTATAGTGCTGGAATCGGTTTATTTAAAAATGTTCAACAGTTCATGTATGTTACTTTGTCGCTATAGTCAGTCGACTTAAATTGTTTAACTTAAAATGAAATTATCGATTTAATAATTTTTAACAAACATTAAACATTTGTACTTAATTTAATTATTAAAATAGAAAATAATCAAAAATTTTTTTAAAAAATTACTAACAAAAATGTATCGAAGAAATTAATAAAAAATCATTCAAAAATATTGAACTGACTTGAATTGCGAAAAAATCTGACTTTAATGTGGGCGCCTTCACATTATACATAATCCATACATATGTATGTATAGTGTTAATTTTCGAAAATTTCTTTATATTTTTTTTCGTTAAATATTCTGTGATAATCGATAACAACATAGACATTGATTTCCCCAAAATGCTAGACGTTATGTACCCTCGTAATTAAATCAAATAAAATGAAACAAAATAATAATAAAATATCATATTATATCAATATAATATAATAATAATAAAAATTGGTTATAATTTTATTTTAGTATTATTGTAATTCATTAATTATTTTAATTTAATATTATTATTTACTATTGCGTTCAATTTATTTAATCTTAGGCCCGTCTAACGATTTATTTACATTAATGTCTAACACGATAACGGAATGGAAGATTTGAGTTTAATTAATTATTTAAACGATGAAAATCTTACGAACATTAGTTCCGAAAGAGAGGCTGCAAGTAAGATAAGCATTGACACTGAACATCATCAGTACTTTTAATATATCAAAGTCTGTAGTACCGTTCTTAGCAGGTAAATATTTGCACCACACGTGTGTCCATGTGTTTGTGTACACGGAGTACACGACAGTCCTTAGATATTTAGTAAAAGGCAAATATTCAGTCAGTTGGCGATGCATAACGCAGATTTCGGTCGTACGGACACACACACTTGGACACAGTTTGGTGCAAATATAAAAGTTGATTATTTGAGTAAAACTATTTAGTTTACTTCGTTTATTTATGTAAATATATTTGTAGATGGGTTAAATAAATCTGTGAATATAATATATATTTGAATTAAAAAAACACACCAATATCACAATATTTTAATCGATTTTCGGAAAATTATACAAATTTTTATGTATTATTAAATTCAAAACAGCACGTGGGTTATCTAAAAGAAGCTTATTGCTTTTGAAATCAAGTAATTTGGATAAAATCTTCCCGCCGTCCGAATTAGGTTTACAACTTGAATTTGAAGAAGAGCTTCAAAAGTGGAAAGACTCAGAAGTATGTTGAAATCTCTATTGGTATTAATATTATTCAAAAATTTATTAAAACGCAGTTGAAAGTATGCAGCACAATTTCATCATCATCTTCTGTTAAAAATTGGCTGGACCAGCAATGTACCTCTGATAACTCAGAGAGTTCTGCGGTTTACTCTGAAAGTTTAAAAGTAAGGCCTATTTTAACTATACATTACATACTCTAACAAATATATTTCAAAGCCAGTCTCCGAAATTTTGTCAATGTCAATCACAGGAAAACATATTTTAGAACAACATAGGTCAACTAAAGTCATAAACCAACGGCAACAACGACAAATTGTCCATCTAATAATTGAATACTATAATATCATGAACCGGAAGTTGAGGTCAAATGAGTTGGGGAAAATATCTGATGATATTATAAATTGCTTTTCTGGGGAAATTAAAGTAAACCATTTACATAATTCGTTTCACATTTCCACTCATTCATTGTTTCTTAAGGAAACTTACTTTATAGCAAGTAAGCTCAAATATGGCCATCCAAAGGGAATGCTTTATAACGCCTATTTTAATGCCAACCGAAAAAGGAAACACAACAATGTCGTACAAAATACAACTAGTATCACCAATCTCGAAGGGACAAACGAAATTTTGCCATTGTCATGCTCAGAATATTCTGAAATTAAGGAATTTCTTAAATATAATGATCAGCCTTGGGAAGATATTAAAGACAAATGGATTTTGACGTCCAGAAATAGAATCAACGAATTTAAAAATTCTTCGGAAAAAAAATGTACTCAATTTTTAATAGAATGGCCGCTCTACAAGCATGCCGAATCACTTGCTCTGGTGAATTATGTCAATGCACATTTATTCAAAATATTTTTTCACAATATTTTTCAATTGCAGATTCAGATAGATTTCAGGACACTTCATCCAGAAAGTCATAATAAACTTTTCATCAAATATTCAACCTGTGAAGAACGTTTGCTTAATTATTATAAATCTGATGGGAACATTAAAAACAAAGAGTACAAAAAATTGCTGTACACTTTTGATTCTTTACCTGATGGTAAGGAAAAAAAATATTTTCATTAATAAGTATACAACTAATAAGTACATTTCTTAGGTGCTAAGCAGTTGACAATTTTTCTACTTCTAAACTCCGTTGTTCCGCCCTCTAATGTTATAAAATGTCCTGGGAAAACTTCCTGGAGAATTGGAATTGGTGATGCTGAGGACTCCTTTATATTACGATCAATAACACAAAACGACATCTTTAGAATCATCGAAGACCAGAAATCAAAACACTATGATTACAAATTACCTTTCCAGCCAACTATGATAGTAGTAGGTGAGAGTATGTCATTTCCTAAAGAATTTTACCTTTATATTGATGGGACACTTTTGCGATGCGCGACTATGCTAACATTAATTGATATATGTTTTAAAATATTTTTCGTATTTGACTTAGAATACCCGAAACCATGTGAGAAAGCATGGACTTTTATCCAAGCATTTATTTTTGAAATAGCTCCTGACACTGCTAAAACTGATGCCGTCGTAAGTCGTTTTATTAATAATTTAAATAAGTTAAATTAGAATTTCTGGAGCGACTTCTTCTTACTTTACCTACTAAATTTGTGTATATACATATATATATTTTGAAACATTAAGCATTTGAATTTTAAAGAAGCACAATTTTTATATTATAAAACCTATAAAATGCTTGTATGTTTTGCATGCCAACAGAAATTTCAAACAATTCCTGAACTCTTTTCCGATTTCAAAATTCATGGTTTAAAGTCCCTTGGAAGTGCGATACATTGTAGGCAAGATAACTGTCCTCAGACCTTCAAATCATTTTCCCATTTTAAGAGGCATTTATTAAATATTCATAAAGTTGAAAAATTTGTTGAATCTCCCCTCAATAATGAAAACACTGGTGAGATCAGAAACAGGTTTCGAAATGAATCTTTTTGTCGTACTGAAAAGCGCCAAGAATCAGAAGAAAACGAGTTCTCAGATTACGTTGCAGACGGGTGTGTTCATAGAAGATTTGACAATATCCAATTAGATAAATATTTGGAGGAGAAGTCTTGTCATTTCCTAAGTAAGCTTCATTCGAAAACAAATTTTGCTAGAAAAGATGTAATGTTTGTTCAAAATATAACACAGGATTTGTTTTCATCAATTATGAAAAGCTTAAATAATTATTTTAGAGAGAATTTGAATTTAGAAGACCAACAAATTTGCGACGTGTTTGAAAAGTGTGCCAATCCTTTTTCCCTGTTTAATACGGAACATAAATATTTGAAATATTTAACAAAAAACGATTGTTTTGAAAATCCGCTTTCATTTACGATTAATAGCGAAGTAGGTATTAACATAAATCATTATGAGCCTACACTTTCTAAATCCAATATCAAAGGTTGCTTACTGGCTTTGCACTTTCAGTTCAAACGGTTCTTTGAATTGCCTGATGTCCTTAAAATAGCTTTAGAAAATACTAGGTTGCTTGAGAACAGTACCCTTAACGTAAACTATGTTTGCGGTGAGGTTTACAAAAATCGCAAAGTTTTATTTGAAAATAAATTAGTCATTCCTTACTTCCTTTATTCAGATGATGTGGAGCTAACAAATACTTTAGGAAGCCATTCTGGTCAAAATTCTGTTAATGCCTTTTATTACATATTCCCTACTATTCCACAACATCTGCTTTCGAAAATTAAATACATTTTTAACGCTGCCTATTTAAGAACAAAAGATAATAAAACATTTGGCAATGCTATTTGTTTTCATAAACTTGTCCAATCATTGAAATCCTTGGAAGATGATGGGTTAGAAATCCAGACTCCGGATGGTATAACTAAGGTACACTTTATGCTTGGCCTGGTTTTAGGGGACAACAAATGGATGAATACATTATTAGGGTTTTCCAAATCCTTCAATAGTAATTACTACTGTAGGTGCTGTAAACAAGAAAAGTCATCAATGATGTATAATACCTCCGAAGAAATAAGTCTTCTAAGAACCACTGATAATTATAAAATAGACCTTCAAACGCCCGACCACAACTCTAAGGGAATAGTCGAAAATAGTATATTTAATACAATAACTTCATACCACGTGACAGACAACTTCTGTTTTGATTTGATGCATGATATTTTCGAAGGCATCTGCCATTACGATTTGTGTGAAATTTTGTTAAATTTAATGGAAAAGGAATACTTCAATCTTTCTACATTGAACTCACGCAAACAGTTATTTGATTACGGCGAATTCGAAATAGGTAATTACTCTGAACCTATTACACTAGATCATCTAAAAAAATTTAAGTTAAAATTAAGTGCCCGAGAAATGTGGGCATTCTTACATTTTCTACCCTTGATGATTGGTGATTTAATACCTGTTAATGACGAAGTTTGGTATTTTTTCCGATTATTGATAAAAATTATTGATACAATTCTACTTCCTGAATTTGATGAAAGTACTATAAATGACCTATCTTCTACGATTCGGGAACACAATGAGCGTTATATTTCTCTTTTTCAAAAACATTTAAAACCAAAATTTCATTTCCTTACACATTATCCCACAGCTATTCTAAAGTCAGGACCTCTTAAATACACATCAACATTTAGATTTGAGTCTTACCACCAAAAAAGCAAACAATATACTAAAGTCAATAAAAATAGCATCAACATATGCTATTCACTTGCAATGAAAGCATCACTTGAATTTTCAAATGTTTTGATTGAGAAAGAAGGATTTGAAAAGAATATTACATTTTTAAAGCCTGACACTATGTCAGAACAAGCACAAAATAACCAGTCTATCCATTGTTTTTTGACAACCCAACAAATACCTCTTGCAGAAATATATTTATGTAAAGAAATTATGTATAAGGGTACTACTTACAAAATTAATTACTTTGTTGCCAAAATTAATAAAGTCGAGGCAAGATTATTTCAAATTAAATATATAGCAGTCCAAAAGAAAACAGACAAAGTCATATTCATCTGCAAGGAATATAAAATAACTGGCATTGATTTTCATTTTTGTTCTAATGTTACCGACTTATCACAAGTATTAAATGAAGAGATTATTCTATTAGCAACAGATATTACAAGTCCGCCTATCCACGTTAACTTATTACCTAATGGAAAACACATGTTTCGTAATAAATCACTATGATTTACTATGCTCAGAGCATAAAGTAAAAGCTTAGCCAGCAACCCTATCTTTTTCCCCTCCAATTTCCCGAATGAATGTGTTACCTAAGGGAAAACAAAATACATATGTTTTAATAAAACCGTATAATTATGTATACATATTACTACGTACGTACCAACAATATTTATGTAAATGCTTGCCTAAGCCTTATGAATTAAATCCAACAATATTGATAATTTTTAAGTAAAGAATGAATGAATCAACAAATGTTACGTTGGGTAAACATTTTAAAAAGAAATAAAAACCAGTGAAATGAAATAATTAACGTGAAATAAAATACTGAACATTTATGTAAAAATTTAAGTATAAGCGTACTATTCACAGAAATAATAAATGTATGTGTAATTGAAAACCTGATATTTTTTGCAATAAAAACATATGATCAACATATACTAATTTTTTTAATAAATTAAAAACACCTTTTCCTTAAAAAAGGCAACATCATTCAGTCTACGGTCTACATCAATTTGAAAGTTGTAAATTATAATATATTTTTAATATATGTATAATATAATAATAACATTTTTGCAAATAATTTTCATAAAAAAATACATGTATATTTAATTGTAATTTCTATGATGTAGCATTTTAATTAAAGGTCTACATCAATTTGAAAACTTTTAACTGTTCTTTTAAGCGAAACAATTATTAAAAATTATACATATAAATGTATATATATGTACCAAAAAAATATAAACATATATATATATATATATGAATCTACTGTTGATAATTTTTTCGTTCTGAAATACAATTAAAAGCTTTAAAATTAATGAAGACCGTTTGTAAAAATAGATGTCATGTCGTAGAAATTACAGTTTATGTGCTGTTAGTATTACGACGAAAGCTTTTAAATTGAAAGAATTTGCCTGTACATATTACAACGAATAATTTGTGAAATTGATAATATTTTCCTTAAAAAGTACAGTCAAAAGCTTTCAAATTGATGTAGATCGTATGCAAAAATAAATGCTGCGTCGTGACAATTACAGTTTATATGCTGTGGGGATGAAGACAAATCCTATGATTTTGATATAATTTGCTGTAAATATCACAATGTTTATTTGTAAAACCTACTACAGAAGTTCTCAATTTGAAGTTTGATATTTGACAGCATAATACGTAAAATATACATCGAAAAAGGGGAAACTAGCTGCACTGTAAATTTTACAGCGACCAAATTTTCAAATTGAAGTTGGTGGCTGTAGGGTCGATTTTAACTACGAAAATCGGTTGATTTTACAGTAAAATTAACATATTTACGTGCTTTTTTCTCTGGGTGTATTAATCCTTTCATCCCACACACACACTTCTTGCCCCAAATGTTTTCTATTTTCCAAAATTATTTTCACACCCTTACCTTATTAATTATTCCATTTTACTAAAAACAAAAAAACTCTCCAAGGTGCTTCTATTGAGCCCATCCACAATACACTACGTCAATTAATTACCGAGATATTTCAATTGTTCTCTTCAATTCCGAAAACATTTATGTTATTTTGCCTTTCTTCATTTCCACGGGTAAACATTTTTTACACTTGATCCAAATGTTTTTCTATTTTAGGTTTTCAGATGGGTTTAGATATCTTTCAACAGTATTAGCAATTTTTTTCTTCAATTTAGTTTATATGTCGCAACGGGGTGGAGGTGGTCTCATCAAATCAAACTTACAATCACCCATGAATCACTTTTACCTATTCTTAATACTTTTTTCAATATAAACAAATAAATTGTCACGATACCGATAAATAAGTAAGTATTAAATTCTCGACAGGGCAGTTAGGGATCGAGATGCAGCAACGAAAATTTCCACTGAAATTAGCTTACGCTTTAAGCAGTCAGGGCTGACTTTATGTAGATCGTGGAGGTTTACATTTCAGAAGCAATAGGTACAGTTAGATCAGCAGAAAATTTAAGGGTTGGTGTGAATATAATTTTAGAAAATAGAAACATATATTAGGTAAGAGAAAAAGGAAGTTCCGTTTTCTAAAGATAACTATTATTGTATGTATCACGTTTGAACCGGTTTGAGATTTATGTATTTGACAGGTCTAAAGTCAGTGTCAGAATCCATTGCATCCCGATCAGTGTAAGTATTTACAACAGAGTTTTTTTTGCCGAAAGGCAAGAATAAAACCGAAAAACCATTTGTGAAATACTGCTTCAAAGGTAATCAAGAAAGGGTTTTTTACACAGGATTGTTACTGAGGATGAAAAGAAAGGCTGAACTGGGAAGTGTTACACCACCCGCTGTACTCACCAGACATTTCACCGTCCGATTACTATTTGTTCCGATCGATGCACTAAGGGCTGAGTGGTTTTATTCTTTTGAAAGTATCCAAATTTGGATCAATAATTGAATCGTCTCGAAGGACGAGCAATTCTTTAGGGATGGAATCCGCAAGTTGCCGGAAAGTTCGCCAAACGTCATAGCTTCCGATGGAGCATACTTGTTCAATGAATGATGTTCAAAAATGGTATATTTTATAAGTACCTACCGATTTGTTTTTACCAAAAACACGGAACTTACATTTTCTCCTCCGTAATAGTAACTCATACACTTATACTCACTTATACTCTCAATCTTTTTCCATTTTTCGTTTTTTTTTTTTGTTATAGTACTTCAACTTTGATCCTTTTACCACCTACACATCATACTACACTCAAAGTTTAAACTCTCATCATTTTTAGTGGGAAAATGAACAAGTCTCAAGAGATTCCGGCCTGAAGAGGGGGCGGGGGCGATCCACCATAGGCGGACAGACGGACGACCTAGTAGTTTATAGTATTATTAACTTATTGACAACTTTAAATAGAAATAATAGTAGGTGCTTGGTAATACCAAACCTTCTATATTTCGTTTCGACAATCCGGCGTGAGAGAGAGAGCCGGACTCAAAATGCTTTAACCTCTCAAGCTTTGTGGCAAAGACGACGCTTCGTTTGCCGTTGCCGGATTCTATGGCGGCCTGCCTTTAGAAGTGAATTCCCTGATACAAAGAAAAGAAGAACGCAGCCCAGCAGGAAATTGGAGATTGCGTGAAATTGTACATCGATGATTTCATGCATGACTAAGGTATGTATGCCAATTCTGAGGACATAGCCATGCTAACAGGAAGGCATAGGAGTTTGTTTGTTTCAAGTGAGCTGAAGTTTTATTGGGGTTTTGTTGTTTCATGCGCTTCTCAGTAATCCAAATCTTCTTCTTTTTGTATTTTTGTGATGACCCCATACATTCCGTGGTCATGCAGAAAGGCATGCATGACTTTCCAATGACATCGCCGTGAGAAATGTCATCGATGTTGGAATGAGTATACATGCCCTTTTATTGATGACTTCTTCGATGCCGTCATGTGTAAATTTCCTGCTGGGAGGTATCGCACACTCAGTTGATAAGTACGTGCGCGGTTGTTTACATTTTTTCACTGTAAATTTTAAAAGTGATACTCTGCATTTGTGTGTGGCGCTGTGTTGAGAGATTTTAAAGCCTGCCCTGTCATACAACACAAAAAAAGCAACTTAAAAAGTATCCCTGAAACACTCCACACACAAAAATACTAACTCCTAACCTAAATCAGTCGACAGCTAAACTAGCCTAAGTAAGACCAGTTGTTCAAGAATGCTACAGTGTACATTTGAGGCCTCACTAACCTTGCGGAAACTATAAGACGCCGCCGGTGGTGGCGTCAGATTAACAATAAAGAACTCTTGTCTTTTCGTACTATCAATTACTCCTTAAAAACGGGACGAATGTCTTCCTTTCGGGCATCATGGATATGAAAATGTGCATTTTCCATGGTCTCGTAGGTATAACCGTCAGTTCCTGGTACCCATCTATTGGCACTTCGGAGAACTTCCCTCTGACTTTGTGGCGCTCTAGTTCCACTCTGCTGAATTCTCGGAATTCTTGGATTCTGGTATCGAACAATATTTTTCGCGGGTTGAGTATATGCTTCTTTGAAATTCTCCGAACGAACTGGGGTCACATGTGAATTTATATTTGATCCTTTCTCTCAGAATTTGTTTGTTGACTGAGGGATGATTCTCAGAAAAACATTCTGCGTTCTACGCGGTCTGTTTATGCTTTATTGTACAATTTGAATTTTTTGCAATAGTAGGCTTGCTATTTTATTTTGCAAGATTAGGAGAATGTACACGTGCCAACCAAGCAAACATTGAAAATAAAGATTTTGATTTTTTGATAGATAATTTTGTTTGGTATCGATTTGCCCTATTCTGTTCCTTTTAGCTAGATTTGTGTCGGAGCCTTAAAATGCTCAAACAGAAATTGTATTACGGGTGACCATCGCATTAATTGGCTGTGCGACCTTTTATTGAACAAGGGTAGTTTATGGGTCGAGCCGACTGAGCTAAATTTTTAACAAGAGGATCGTCCCCTTGTGTTTTACCCAAATGAGATTGCGTGGACACTGCACAGACTTATCTCCAAATATGCGCACTGATGAGCCTGGACTGGATGCAATAATTACGTAGTACGTGCAATACACGATGACCGAAGTCATGACTTGTGCCTAGCATGGGCCAAAGTCATACATAGCTGTCTTTTAGTATAAACGGGTCAATTAGAAATTCGACCTAGTTACGACTGAATTGGGCCTAGGCACGATTTCTTTGAATGTGACTCGTGCAGTCAGTTGGTGGTTTTTAAACGAATAAGAGCGGAAAATCTAGCAGTTTGGAAAACATTTTTTATAGTGATTTAAAGTGATTGTTTGTAATTCGAAATTGGTGAGTAATTTCACAGAGTTTGTGTTGATTTTTGAAAGATGAAATAATAATATGGCGGACAGAAGTCGTTTATATTTGTTTATAATTTCCCAGCGGGAAGTGGAAGCGCTTTTAATAGGCTTCTAGAGCGCATCATCGGAAGCACAGAGCGCTTCTTACGTGTATCCTCATTCATTTCCTTTTTACACGGACATGTCATTGGAAAGAAGCGCTTCAACTCTGTTATGTTGGAAGCGCTTCAGCTGTGCTATTTTAGGTGCACTTCACCTCTGTCATTTCAGAAGCGCAATTAAGTCACTTAAATATGTGCATCGATGAGCGCTTCATACTTCTATCCCACGCAATCACCACATTACTCTGCTTAAATACCCTGGATAAATAAAATATAACAAATTGCACTTTTCACTCCAAACACCGCACGTTTCAAACGCAAGCAAAAGACTATCCAGAAAATGCAAGAAATGCTCTGTGCCCCCAACATCTGAGTCATCAGACAGCCCCTTTTGCGCGATTCAAACTACACAACATACGAGAGTACGAATGTGCTTCCAACAGCTATGATTTGGAAGCGCATTTTATCCGCTTCTTTTAGAAGCGCTTGACTTATTTCCCGCTGGGTCCGTTCTCTGAGCACGAATTGTTTTTATCTGTGGAGGGTGTACTACAGATATTGAAGCTAGTGCCTTAAGGGCCAGAGCCAGCAAATAATTTATCGAAATGTCGCTACTCTCGACAAATTCTCGAAGCCAAAAAATAAGAAGAAAAAAATTTTGTCACGCAATTTTATTGTGTATGGTGCAGTTTTAAAGGTTATTGGTTGTTTTCCATTCTAAAGTGTTTGGTTGTTGTACTCTTAATTTACACAGTTGACGCATTAAAAAATAAGGTAAGAATGCACAAGTTAAAAAGGATAAGAAGGGAAGCTAGTAGGCGCTATCCTTCTCCAGTATTTTCTCCTGATGGATGTGGCCCTGTTTCATCCTCTCCTAACGTACCTCAGCAAAATATGAATATTGAAAATGAAGACATGAACTCCTCATCCTCAAGCAGTAGTTCTGATTTCCCTAATGCTGAGCCTAATTGCGTAGGAGTTAAGGAGTCAGTCAGATTTGAGTTTCGAGCAAGGTAAATGGGCAGTAAAACATCGGATAGGATTTGTAGCTCTAATAAGTCTTTATTAGGGATATAACGTAAAAGTGGCAATAATTTACCAGAGGACCCCCGAACATTAAAAAAAAAACTCCTAAAGACATTGTCACAATTGCTATGGGCTGTGGTGAATATGTGCATTATGGAATAATGGATGGGCTAACAGATTTTTTAACGTCTTCTTGTTATAATAAAGAAAATATTATTTTAGACTTTAATATAGATGGTTTGCCAGTTGCAAAAAGTTCTCTCTTACAACTATGGCCCATACTTTGTAATGTTGTTGGCACCGGATATGTTTTCGTTATAGGACTCCACGGAGGTAATTCTAAACCAGAAGACGCTGATGAATTTCTCTTACCATTTCTTTCCGATTTAAAAAATATTCTAACCGAAGGAATAATTTTTAATAATAGAAAGTATTCTGTAAGTATAGGGTGATTTTTTTTTGATGCACCTGCAAGATCCTTTGTTCTTAAAACAAAAAGTCATACAGGATATTCTCCATGCATCAAGTGCACTCAAAAAGGAAGACTTGCAGGTACCAAAGTAATTTTCATATTTGAGGATGCCCAACCCAGAACAAATGCATCCTATCGGTCTAGGGAAGATATTGAACATCATAAACAAATGGAAAGAACGACTATGGAACTTCTAGATTTCGACTGTATAAAACATGTAACCTTAGATTACATGCATGTTGTATGCCTGGGTGTTACAAAAACATTATTACATGCATGGGTAAAATCTAGAGGCAACAAATATATGTACTTTGCCTTCTTGGAAAACTCGTCAGTTTAGAAAATTTTTGCTAGAATTGAAAGTACAAACCCGATTTGAATTTTGCAGACAACCTAGAGACTTAAATAATTTAGAGCGGTGGGAAGCTACCGAATTCCTACAGTTTTTGCTATATACCATTCGAATTCTTTTACACAAAGTCATAAAAGGTTTTCTTTGACTCGATGATTTACTTCGTCCATTCTGCGCAATAATACTTCTTGTTGATACCTCATGGCCTTGTTTAGTTCATGTGGTGATAAATCGACCCCAATATCTTCTAAATCGTATCCTTCATCGATGAGCTTATAGAGTTCTTCAGGATCATTCACAGTGCTAGAACATTTTACTCTCTTTCTTTTCGTCATTCTCTCTTGCTGCAGCTCGTGTTGTACTTGACTAAAAATAAATTTGGAATTGTCAAAGTCAATCTTCTCTTCATCTTTCCTTAGGCTTTCTTCAACCTTTTGCGAGTGAGTACGCTGAGAACCCCCAGTTCGAGTCAAATAAAAAGTTTGATAAACTCGAAGAACATGCAGCTTTAACTTAAAAATACATCCTCCATTTTCTTTGACAGAATCCAGCGCTATGTAGAACGGCTTGGGATTTTCAAAGAAGCCCAGCTTTAAATCTACAATTCTATGTACAATAATTGGTATGAATTTTTAGTCGTACATGCGAGGACATTTCGAGGGGATTGCATCCATTATCGCAATTCAAAAGCTTAGATCCTTAGATCATTATTTTAGTCACAATGTGCACTTTTCCACGCCTAACTAAGTCCATCATAGCCAGATCTACGGAGTCTCGAACCGAATACCACCAATCACTGAGCTCTAACTCTATTTCACCATTATTTTCTTGTACGTCCAAAACTAACAGAACGATCCGTTTAGCGGGGCTATCATCGTTTTCCAAAATTCTCTTCAAGCACGATCGCTCAGCACGACATAATTCACGATCATATCGATATGATAGCTGTATGATCAAAATCTCCGGGGTACAGAGCTGATTGGCGAAAGATTCTGGCAATAATTTCTCAAGCATGGCGAGTTTTAGGACAATCATTTTGTAATTGTGGTCTACCCAACCTTCTGGGAGCAAAGTTTTATATACACTTGAGATAAGTAGGAAGGCTCGTTTTATTTCATGCAATCGAATTTGGTTGTACTCATCCGGGATTTTTAAGGTCACATTTGGAAGCTTCTAGGTGCAACTAAGGAGTCACCAAAGTTTGAGGGAATGGTCGTCTGCGACGGGGTCATGAAGGTTGAGTGCGCGGATGAACATTCGCTCAAATGGCTGCTTGCAAATGTGGCAAATATACCAGCTTGCGAGGGCATAAAGTTTAAGGCAGCGACACGCCCAGGCTGGTTCGGACCGTTATGTGGATCCCAGGACCTCGTAAGAGCCCTGGGGACATCATGGCCCGAATCCGGATCCAGAACCCGGGACTCGACACCAAATACTGGAGGAAGAGCTCCAGCAACCCTGAGGGCTCTACTCTGGCGCTGGGTATAGACCTGGAGTCGTTGCGAGTCCTGGAGTCTGTTTACGGACTCCGCCCGTACTTAGGGTTTGGCAGAGTGAAAGTTCACGTCTCCAAAAACTAAATGTGGTCGACGAGTGAATAGGGGAGTAGTTGACTCATATGCCACCGGACTTGAAGTTCACTCAGATTAACCTGCAGCACAGTAAATAGGCCACTGCATTACTAAGTGGAGGGTTGCCCAAACTGCGGACATACCCCCAAATAACTCTCATACAAGAACCATGGGTGTGCAGAAAACGCATCTGTGGCCTTGGGAAGGTTACTTGGGGTAAACTCTTCTATCACGATAGAAGTGACAGACCGAGGGCTTGTATGATTGTCTCCAACTCAATCGAAGCCATGATGTTAAGGCAATACTGTAGCCAAGACGTCGCGTCGTCGCGGTCAAAGTATCATACAAAAAATCGGGGGTCAGATGCGAAACAATTATTGTTTCTGCTTATCTGCCCTATGATTCAATCGGCCCACCTCCCGCTTGGGAGTTACGGGAAATTGTACGATACGCTGATTCCAATAACTTGGGGCTGATCATCGGCTGCGACGCCAATGCGCAGCACACCCTATGGGGAAGCAGCAAGTGCAACTCCCGTGGGGAGAAGCTATTAGATTGTATTCTTGCGTACGACCTCGTGGTGAAAAACGTGGGCAAAGACCCAACTTTCATCACGAGGAGGCGGCAGGAGGTAATAGACTTGACACTGTCCAATAGGAAGATGGAAGGTCTAATTACCAAGTGGCGCGTTCTTAGAGAGGAATCTCTTTCAGTCCACAGATACCTAGAGTTCCAGGTGAGTCAAATCTAATACCGGCGCGGCGGGCCGGAATCCTAGAAAGACTGACTGAGATAAATACAAGCAGCTACTGGGGAATAAGCTAACCCCAACTAAACTGCACTCGAGGACGCAAATTGAGGATGAGACGAGGAAACTCAGTCGGACCTTGATTGAGTCCTTCGAAGCAGCCTGTCCAGTCAGGAAGAGCAGATATGTGGCAAAAAAGTTCCGTGGTGGAACAATAAGCTACAAAGGCTCAGAAAAGAAACCAGGAAGCTTCTAAATAGAGCATTAAAAGCTCAAAAAGAAGAGGACTGGCAAGCCTATCGCACTTCGCAGCATAACTATAAGAAAGAGATTAGATCTTCTAAGCTCCAATCCAATAGCAAATACTGCGAGGAGCTAGAAGGGATGAAGGAGACATCACGGCTGCATAAAATATTCCAAAAGGATACAGCAGCCAAGCTGGACTCCATTCGGAAGTCTGAAGGTAGCTACACGGACTCCAGGCAGGAGGTTTTCAAAATTTTATTTGAAACACATTTCCCCGGTAGCAGAAATACCTTATCAGACATAGGCCCAGCTGATGATCACTCGTTGAACATCACTAGGCTGGACAGATATATAGCATCCAGGGTTGTCACGGAGGAGAGGATAGAGTTCGCTTTATCCTCCTTTGAAAATTACAAAGCTCCCGGCCTTGATGGTATATATCCTGCAATGCTGAAAGGCGGAGGTAGGATCCTGGTGCAATCCCTGAAAGAAATAATTAGGGCCTGCATAACTTGGGAATACATACCGACCGCCTGGCGAAAGGTTTGAGTTGTTTTCATTCCCAAACCAGGGAAGGACGACTATACTCTAGCCAAAAGTTTCAGACCCATCAGTCTAACCTCTTTTCTTCTGAAATGTCTGGAACGCCTGGTTGAAAAGTACATTAGGGGATGGGTGTTGAGAAGATGTCCACTCAATGTTCGTAAGCACGCTTACCAGAGTGGCAAATCCTGCGAATCAGCACTACACGATTTAGTTCGAAGAATCGAGGGTGCGATGGAGCAGGGTGCTTTTGCTCTGGGCGTGTTCGTCGATATTGAGGGGAACAATGCCACGTTTTCCTCCCTGAGTAACGCAGCCAAAGCGCATGGGGTGGACAACGTACTAGTTGGTTGGATACAATCCATGCTGGCACAGAGACTACTAATCGCGGACGGTGCGGACGATACCAGGGCTGAGGTAGGCAGAGGATGCCCCCAGGGAGGCGTACTGTCGCCCCTGCTCTGGTGCTTTCTAGTAGACTCGCTGTTGGATGAGTTACAGCCTCACAACGTAAACGCGCAGGCCTATGCCGATGATGTGTGTGCACTGGTTTGTGCCTACTCACTAAAGATAATTTGCCATAAAGTGGAGAGGATTTGGGATAGTATCCAGAACTGGTGCGAGAAGCACGGGTTATCAGTGAACCCTAGTAAAACGATACTAATATTAGGAAAAACGATACTAATACTAGGAAAAGAAAACTGAATAACCTTAAACTTTCAACATTAAAGGGTGTTACAATCCAATTCTCCACTGAGCTTAAGTATCTGGGAGTAATCCTAGACAGCAAGCTCACGTGGAGATCACATGTCGAACAAAAATCCACCCGAGCATTAAATGCATTCTGGCAATGCAGGCGGGTCTTTGGGAAGACATGGGGTTTGAGACCAGCGGTTGTCTACTGGCTATATACCGCTGTTATTAGACCCATCATAACTTATGCGTCTGTGGTCTGGTGGATCAGAACAGGAAAAACATCTACCTGTACGATCCTAAACAGAGTACAGAGAGAGGTATGCATAGGGATCACTGGCACCTTCAGCTCCACGCCTGGAGCAGCTCTCAACGCAATGCTCAACTTGCGACCACTGGACATCACAATCCAGGAAGAAGCAATGAAGGCAGTCTGTCATTTAAAGAGACAAGGACTCTAGTACGACAACCACAGAAACAGCCATGGTGATCTATCACGAAGGCTCCAGGAAAACTGTGACTCGTACAGTATGCCAACGGATAACATGCCACCGGTAACACCCGAATAGAGAGGACTGGGAAAACCCACACCATCTACTGGAGAGTTTTTCCCATGTCTTCTATGCAGACGGCTCGAAAACCTCTACTGGTACGGGCGCTGGATGGTGTTTGAGCAACGAAATCAAACACTCATATCCTCTCGGAGATTTTGCGTTAGTTTTCCAAGCGGAAATCATCGCTATTCTGAGTGCGACAAACTGGATAATTGATCAGAGATGGCGTGAAAGGAAGATCGGTGTTTGCTGTGACAGCAAAGCTGCGCTCGCAACACTACGAAATCCCATCACCCGCTCGAAAATTGTCCTGGAATGTAAGAGACGACTGCAGTCGGTAGCTCGCTACAGTGAAGTCTCTCCTATATGGGTTCCTAGTCATCAAGGCATCGAGGGTGACGAAAACTCTGATAGCCTAGCAAAGGAAGGCGCGAAATGCAGTCCCTTTGGACCGGAACCTCAGATTGGCGTGAATTCTGCAATAGTGAAAAACTGGATAACTCAACACATGGAGAAAATCCATGCGCAGAGATGGTCCGTGTTACAAAGTTGCAGACACACCAAACTCTTTATAGGTCGTCTCGATAAGTGGACTTTAGAAACTCTCCTGAAATTAAGCAGGAAAGAATGCAGGAATCTTGTAGGGATTGTAACAGGCCATAGTACATGTGGCAAACATCTACATACCCTGGTAATCGTCAGTGACCCTACATGCGCGTCGTGCGGGGAGGATGAGGAGAGCCTAGCACACTTTTTCTGCGAGTGTCCCGTGTTCTCCCAAGCGCGGCGCGCTGTATTCGGTGCTGACGTATTGAGGATGGAAGAGATCTGTCCTCGACCCCTATCCGAGGTTCTTCGGTTCATCAGAACAACGAAGAAGTTCGGTTAGGGTGGGGGCAGAGTACAATGGACTATTCGTCTGAGTGCTCGGGGCTTCGCTCCCCCCTTTCTTACAAACTAAACATCCGGGATTATATAAGTACTTTCCGCATTTACGAACGTTGAGGGCTCTGAAAATTTAAAGTCCTGTGCATGCGTGAATTGCAACTGCGCTACTTCTGCTCGAAGTCCTTTGTTAATCAATTCGTTTACCGTTAAAACTTTTGGTTTTCGATTTTCAACTAAATCTGTGAGTTTTCGTTGAATTTTGTCATTTACGACATAATGCGGTTGAGCACATCTGCCTGGGTAAATTTTCTTTTTCCTCAATAATTCTGTCCACCGTTTGTCTAAGACCGTCCCTAATTTTTGTAACTCTTCCAGGCGCCTTTACGGGGAAGTTGTTCACATCACTTTTATCCTCCGCTTTTATTGCTACTTTTGACTCCGATTTATCGTGAAAAGAATCTTCAAAATCATACCACTTTATTGTATGGAAATCATCAGTACCTGTGGACGACTTTAACTCATCCGCGGCGAGAGCAGCTATACCCGCTGAGATTTCTTGTGATAAACTAAAATTGTTCTTTGTTTTGATTGTTCGTGGCGTACTTGTTTCGACCGAGTTGAAAAATTGCTGAAGGTTTGGAGTATTCAACTCATGCAAAACAGACTTAATCTTCACAGGTGTAACAAATTCGTTGAGGGTCAGTGGTTGTAAAGGTGCATCACAGATTCTCTGACGAGTGCAGCTGCTGGTAGCCTGATTTCTACTTGTAATTGCAACCGGACTTTGTCGAGGGTTGCTTGACTTGAAGCGCTTTCTCGGGTTGTCGTCACCTAAAGACGTAGGAATAAGAGCACTTGTTCCGGCAGTATTTTCAAAACAACTTCCTAGCGATTGTTTGCATGAATTCACACTACTGTTTAGATTGAAACTCTGTATCTGAGGAACTCCTGTTGACGGGGTTCGAATCATATGTTTTTTTTCATTGAACCGGTTGAACTGCTGCGTTTCGGAGCTAATATCATCGATAAGCGGTTTAGTCATTTTTTCTGTCGTGCTTGCTAGTTGTCCCTTAACGTCTGTTAGAAAATCCTTCAGGTGAACTTCCAAATTCGGGTTTAAAACAGTGTTGTGCAGCCTTCTAGTCGTCTAATAATTTAAAATCTTTCTTTCGCTCTTCTAGCATACTGCCCACCTCAGAAAAGAGTTTATTTGCAATATGTTTGCCTGTATTTGAAATCAAAATAGATTTTCCCAATACAGTTGCGAATCCAGTGACACCTTTAGATTCTTCAAAACATTTTATTGAATCCTGATCGGCCGCGTCCTTGTTTTCCTCAGCAAAAAGATTACTTGCTCTGTTCTCTGCTTCCTTCGAAATCAAGATGGGTTTTCCAGCCAACCGTTTTAATTCCAGCGAAATCTTTATTTTCATCAAAAACCTTTGATGTATCATGATCGGCGCCATCCTGAATGAAAGGATCCACCTCAGCAAAAAGGTTACTTGCTCTGTTCGTTGCTACTTTTGAAACTAGAATAGGTTTACCAGATCCTGATTCAAATCCAGTGAAGCCTTTACCTTCATCAAAATTACTTAGGGAATTTTGATCAATTCTGGTTTCGCACTCAACACGAACACTGGTCTTCAGTTGACCAGATGGTTGAATAGTTCCACCTGCCATTGCTCGGAATCCGTCATAATATGTGCAATGATTAATCACTTTCAAAGCCTTTTGATTTGCCTGATTGGCATTTTCGAAGTTATTTAGTATAACTTTTGATTCCTTAACTTGTTCTAACTTTAATCACTGGGTTTCCTTCGATACCAAAGGTGGATCGAAACCAGTACAGTTTATATTAGCTGATATTCCCTTCGCTCCATTATCTGAGTTCTTCTCAGTAAAATCTTCAACTTCTATCCACAGATTTCTTGCTCTCAGCATGCCCTCTTCAGAAATTTGAGTAGCCTTTCCACTTGCGGACTGGAACCCTTCACAAAGAAGTTTTTCATCTGGCCAAATTTGAGATGTCCGTGGGGATTTTGGTAATGCATTTGCATATTTTTGCCCTTCTTCAGTATCTGCGGTAACATTTAAAGAACAGCTTTCACGGTTAAGATTTGTTGTAATTTTATTTTTCGCTGAATTGCCACAAGGCATGCGAGCTACTACCTTTTCCCTCGGATTATTAAGCTTAATAGCAACAATATAGCTGTCCCGAGCGCTTCTTATAGACCGATTCCTTCGGATGGTTTCATTCAAGGCTCCGTCTAAATTGTTTGTTACTTCTTCCATGGTACGCTCTTTGTGCGTGTTACTTGAGACGCCCACGTTCATGTTCCTATCCAGGCAAGTATACCCCACCGCGTGAAACAGATCATCATCATCGTCCAGAAGAAATCTACTAATTTCTTTCGATTCGCACGTGCTCTCAGAATGCAATGAGTTTAATTCGTCGCTGCGGAAGCCCTCAAAAGGACACCTACTGTCACTTCTGTCGTCTTCACTAAGGCGAAAATTGTTCCCACTTTTATAGCTCTCTAGCAAATCGCCATATGGTATCGATAGTTCTGAGGAAAGCCTTAATGTCGAGTCGGAATGGTAGTGATCAGCGAGCGTCTGGGGGATTTGCCTGTCCTTTTGCTTTTTGGCCCTTAGTGAACACGTTTCCGGAGCTCTAGAAAACTTCTGCTTATCCTGAGGGGTGAGTTCCCGCCTTGGGGATGGTGCAACATCTTGAGATATGCAATCTCTCGAATGTCCTGCGCCATAGAGTCCTGGGTGTTAACGTCAATGGTGTCCATGATCGCGGACGGGAAAGGCTGAGAGCACTCCCATCGAGAAAACAGCTCAATATTGGATTCCTCGATTTCTTCTATTATATCAGCCGCCTCGCATAGCCCCAGCACCTGGGTGTCGGAAACGCTCGATGCTTTCAGTTGCGAGGAACCTTTTTCAATCTCTATAAGGTCACAAACAGCTATGAAAGTCCGTGTTGCAGTTTGTTTTGCCGTGGAAGACGGATGGTACGGTGGGGCCCGTAAAGTGGCTTTTTCTATTGATGAGTGTAGGCTGAGAGCGCGACCAGACTTGACAGGCATATTCAAGTACGGGCCTGACAAAGCAGAAGTAGAGAGCTTTAGTGACATAGAAAAAGCGTCACCCTGCTAATTAATTTTGGGTTGTAATATTTTGTTTGTGATTTTTTTGTCACTTCCAGGATGCCACGATGGTTATTACGGAGATGTTCTTCTTCTATTAGTTTTCCGAGGGTCTCCTCGTCCTCGATGTCCTCTAGCACATCCTTGCAAAGAATAATTTTGAAACTTTTGCTCTGGGAGAAGTATGTTGACAATACCGTACTTATAACATCTACGAATTCTTGTTCCTGTGTATACAGGGCGTTAAGGGCATTCGGTTTGAAATGCGTTTTAAGGATAGTTATTGCGATTTCGCTGTCAAGGTTTTTGACGTAGATTATTTTGCGGTGTTTGTTGAAAATAGTTCTGTTTTTGATTTTCAGGGATCCTGAGTTCGTTTTGTTAATCATAATTTGTGTTTTAAATACGTTTAAGGGTGAGGTAGTATTAGGAATAATGAGGTTTTCTGTTAACATATTCAGTTCCGGCTTAGGTGTTCGTGAGAGTGTGTCGGCGTTACTGTTAGCCTTTCCTTTTTTGTATGTGATTTGATAATCGAATTCCGATAGCTTTAGTCGCCATCTGATGAGTATTGAATTCGGTTCTTTAATTGAAAACAGCCAAGTTAATAGTTTATGATCTGTTTCGATTATAAATTTGCGACCGAACAAATATGGGCGAAAATATTTTGTGGCCCATACTATCTCTAGACATTCTTTTTCAATGGTACTATAGCTTATCTCATGCTCATTAAGTGTGCGGCTGGCGTAGCACACAGCATAATATTATCAGGCCCAGTAAATCGCCATATTCAGCGCCGATTTGGATCGTACCTAAGAAGGCCGATGCCAGTGGTAAGGTAAAATGGAGACTAGTTATCGATTACCGTAAACTTAATGAAGTCACGGTCGATGACAAATATCCAATACCGAATATTGACGAAATACTTGACAAGCTAGGGAAATGCCAGTATTTCACAACACTGGACCTGGAAGTGTCAGATGTTCATAAAACAGCGTTTAGTGTCGAAAATGGCCACTACGAATTTCTTCGTATGCCATTCGGGCTTAAGACAGCCCCAGCGACTTTCCAACGTTTAATGAACGAAGTCCTAGCCGAATATATCAACAAAATATGCTAGGTATATTTAGATGATTTTATTATTTTTTCCACCTCACTCCAGGAACACCTAGATTCCCTTAAGAAAATATTCAAAAGACTGCAAGATGTCAACCTCAAGATTCAGTTGGATAAATCCGAATTTCTAAAAAAGGAAACAGAATTCTTGGGACACGTCGTTACACAGAACGGAATCAAGCCGAATCCTAAAAGAGTGGAATGTGCACAAAATTTCCCAATTCCCAAAACGGTCAAACAAATTAAACAATTCTTAGGTCTCACCGGCTACTACCGGAAATATATTAAAGATTGTTCTAAGATAGCCAAACCTATGACGAAATTCCTAAAGAAAGGGGCAAAAATAAATATCGAAGACCTGGAATACCAGACAGGCTTCGAAACACTCAAGAAACTTTTAGTAAATGACCCTACTGACTACCCTGATTTCCAAAAGACCTTTACACCCTAACAACGGACGCCACTCAACACGCCATAGGCGCCGTGCTCTCACAAGAAGACCACCCAGTGTGCTACGCCAGCCGCACACTTAATGAGCATGAGATAAGCTATAGTACCATTGAAAAAGAATGTCTAGAGATAGTATGGGCCACAAAATATTTTCGCCCATATTTGTTAGGTCGAAACAGATCATAAACTATTAACTTGGCGGTTGCAATTAAAGAACCGAATTCAATACTCATCAGATGGCGACTAAAGCTATCGGAATTCGATTATCAAATCACATACAAAAAAGGAAAGGCTAACAGTAACGCCGACACACTCTCACGAACACCTAAGCCGGAACTGAATATGTTAACAGAAAACCTCATTATTCCTAATACTACCTCACCCTTAAACGTATTTAAAACACAAATTATGATTAACAAAACGAACTCAGGATCCCTGAAAATCAAAAGCAGAACTATTTTCAACAAACACCGCAAAATAATCTACGTCAAAAACCTTGACAGCGAAATCGCAATAACTATCCTTAAAACACATTTCAAACCGAATGCCCTTAACGCCCTGTATACACAGGAACAAGATTTCGTAGATGTTATAAGTACGGTATTGTCAACATACTTCTCCCAGAGCAAAAGTTTCAAAATTATTCTTTGCAAAGATGTGCTAGAAGACATCGAGGACGAGGAGACCCTCGGAAAACTAATAGAAGAAGAACATCTCCGTAATAACCATCGTGGCATCCTGGAAGTGACAAAAAAATCACAAACAAAATATTACAACCCAAAATTAATTAGCAGGGTGACGCTTTTTCTATGTCACTAAAGCTCTCTACTTCTGCTTTGTCAGGCCCGTACTTGAATATGCCTGTCAAGTCTGGTCGCGCTCTCAGCCTACACTCATCAATAGAAAAAGCCACTTTACGGGCCCCACCGTACCATCCGTCTTCCACGGCAAAACAAACTGCAACACGGACTTTCATAGCTGTTTGTGACCTTATAGAGATTGAAAAAGGTTCCTCGCAACTGAAAGCATCGAGCGTTTCCGACACCCAGGTGCTGGGGCTATGCGAGGCGGCTGATATAATAGAAGAAATCGAGGAATCCAATATTGAGCTGTTTTCTCGATGGGAGTGCTCTCAGCCTTTCCCGTCCGCGATCATGGACACCATTGACGTTAACACCCAGGACTCTATGGCGCAGGACATTCGAGAGATTGCATATCTCAAGATGTTGCACCATCCCCAAGGCGGGAACTCACCCCTCAGGATAAGCAGAAGTTTTCTAGAGCTCCGGAAACGTGTTCACTAAGGGCCAAAAAGCAAAAGGACAGGCAAATCCCCCAGACGCTCGCTGATCACTACCATTCCGACTCGACATTAAGGCTTTCCTCAGAACTATCGATACCATATGGCGATTTGCTAGAGAGCTATAAAAGTGGGAACAATTTTCGCCTTAGTGAAGACGACAGAAGTGACAGTAGGTGTCCTTTTGAGGGCTTCCGCAGCGACGAATTAAACTCATTGCATTCTGAGAGCACGTGCGAATCGAAAGAAATTAGTAGATTTCTTCTGGACGATGATGATGATCTGTTTCACGCGGTGGGGTATACTTGCCTGGATAGGAACATGAACGTGGGCGTCTCAAGTAACACGCACAAAGAGCGTACCATGGAAGAAGTAACAAACAATTTAGACGGAGCCTTGAATGAAACCATCCGAAGGAATCGGTCTATAAGAAGCGCTCGGGACAGCTATATTGTTGCTATTAAGCTTAATAATCCGAGGGAAAAGGTAGTAGCTCGCATGCCTTGTGGCAATTCAGCGAAAAATAAAATTACAACAAATCTTAACCGTGAAAGCTGTTCTTTAAATGTTACCGCAGATACTGAAGAAGGGCAAAAATATGCAAATGCATTACCAAAATCCCCACGGACATCTCAAATTTGGCCAGATGAAAAACTTCTTTGTGAAGGGTTCCAGTCCGCAGGTGGAAAGGCTACTCAAATTTCTGAAGAGGGCATGCTGAGAGCAAGAAATCTGTGGATAGAAGTTGAAGATTTTACTGAGAAGAACTCAGATAATGGAGCGAAGGGAATATCAGCTAATATAAACTGTACTGGTTTCGATCCACCTTTGGTATCGAAGGAAACCCAGTGATTAAAGTCAGAACAAGTTAAGGAATCAAAAGTTATACCAAATAACTTCGAAAATGCCAATCAGGCAAATCAAAAGGCTTTGAAAGTGATTAATCATTGCACATATTATGACGGATTCCGAGCAATGGCAGGTGGAACTATTCAACCATCTGGTCAACTGAAGACCAGTGTTCGTGTTGAGTGCGAAACCAGAATTGATCAAAATTCCCTAAGTAATTTTGATGAAGGTAAAGGCTTCACTGGATTTGAATCAGGATCTGGTAAACCTATTCTAGTTTCAAAAGTAGCAACGAACAGAGCAAGTAACCTTTTTGCTGAGGTGGATCCTTTCATTCAGGATGGCGCCGATCATGATACATCAAAGGTTTTTGATGAAAATAAAGATTTCGCTGGAATTAAAACGGTTGGCTGGAAAACCCATCTTGATTTCGAAGGAAGCAGAGAACAGAGCAAGTAATCTTTTTGCTGAGGAAAACAAGGACGCGGCCGATTAGGATTCAATAAAATGTTTTGAAGAATCTAAAGGTGTCACTGGATTCGCAACTGTATCGGAAAAATCTATTTTGATTTCAAATACAGGCAAACATATTGCAAATAAACTCTTTTCTGAGGTGGACAGTATGCTAGAAGAGCGAAAGAAAGATTTTAAATTATTATACGACCAGAAGGCTGCACAACACTGTTTTAAACCCGAATTTGGAAGTTCACCTGAAGGATTTTCTAACAGACGTTAAGGGACAACTAGCAAGCACGACAGAAAAAATGACTAAACCGCTTATCGATGATATTAGCTCCGAAACGCAGCAGTTCAACCGGTTCAATGAAAAAGAACAAATGATTCGAACCCCGTCAACAGGAGTTCCTCAGATACAGAGTTTCAATCTAAACAGTAGTGTGAATTCATGCAAACAATCGCTAGGAAGTTGTTTTGAAAATACTGCCGGAACAAGTGCTCTTATTCCTACGTCTTTAGGTGACGACAACCCGAGAAAGCGCTTCAAGTCAAGCAACCCTCGACAAAGTCCGGTTGCAATTACAAGTAGAAATCAGGCTACCAGCAGCTGCACTCGTCAGAGAATCTGTGATGCACCTTTACAACCACTGACCCTCAACGAATTTGTTACACCTGTGAAGATTAAGTCTGTTTTGCATGAGTTGAATACTCCAAACCTTCAGCAATTTTTCAACTCGGTCGAAACAAGTACGCCACGAACAATCAAAACAAAGAACAATTTTAGTTTATCACAAGAAATCTCAGCGAGTATAGCTGCTCTCGCCGCGGATGAGTTAAAGTCGTCCACAGGTACTGATGATTTCCATACAATAAAGTGGTATGATTTTGAAGATTCTTTTCACGATAAATCGGAGTCAAAAGTAGCAATAAAAGCGGAGGATAAAAGTGATGTGAACAACTTCCCCGTAAAGGCGCCTGGAAGAGTTACAAAAATTAGGGACGGTCTTAGACAAACGGTGGACAGAATTATTGAGGAAAAAGAAAATTTACCCAGGCAGATGTGCTCAACCGCATTATGTCGTAAATGACAAAATTCAACGAAAACTCACAGATTTAGTTGAAAATCGAAAACCAAAAGTTTTAACGGTAAACGAATTGATTAACAAAGGACTTCGAGCAGAAGTAGCGCAGTTGCAATTCACGCCTGCACAGGACTTTAAATTTTCAGAGCCCTCAACGTTCGTAAATGCGGAAAGTACTTATATAATCCCGGATGTTTAGTTTGTAAGAAAGGGGGGAGCGAAGCCCCGAGCACTCAGACGAATAGTCCATTGTACTCTGCCCCCACCCTACCCGAACTTCTTCGTTGTTCTGATGAACCGAAGAACCTCGGATAGGGGTCGAGGACAGATCTCTTCCATCCTCAATACGTCAGCACCGAATACAGCGCGCTGCTCTTGGGAGAACGCGGGACACTCGCACAGAAGGTCTTCTACGCTGTCCTCATCCTCCCCGCACGACGCGCATGGAGGGTCACTGACGATTCCCAGGGTATGTAGATGTTTGCCACATGTACTATGCCCTGTTACAATCCCTACAAGTTTCCTGCATTCTTTCCTGCTTAATTTCAGGAGAGTTTCTGCAGTGCACTTATCGGGACGACCTGTAAAGAGTTTGGTGTGTCTGCAAGTTTGTAACACGGACCGGACATCTCTGCGCATGGATTTTCTCCATGTCTCGAGTTGTCCAGTCTTTCACTATTGCAGAATTCACGCCAATCTCTGGTTCCGGTCCAAAGGGGCTGCATTTCGCGCCTTCCTTTGCTAGGCTATCAGAGTTTTCGTTACCGTCGATGCCTTGATGACTAGGAACCCATATAGGAGAGACTTCATTGTAGCGAGCTACCGACTGCAGTCGTCTCTTACATTCCAGGACAATTTTCGAGCGGGTGATGGGATTTCGTAGTGTTGCGAGCGCAGCTTTGCTGTCGCAGCAAACACCGATCTTCCTTTCACGCCATCTCTGATCAATTATCCAGTTTGTCGCAATCAGAATAGCGATGATTTCCGCTTGGAAAACTGACGCAAAATCTCCGAGAGGATATGAAAGTTTGATTTCGTTGCTCAAACACCATCCAGCGCCCGTACCAGTAGAGGTTTTCGAGCCGTCTGCATAGAAGACATGGGAAAAACTCTCCAGTAGATGGTGTGGGTGTTCCCAGACCTCTCTATTCGAGTGTTACCGGTGGCATGTCATCCGCTGGCATGCTGTACGAGTGACAGTTTTCCTGGAGCCTTCGTGATAGATCACCATGGCCGTGTCTGTGGTTGTCGTGCCAGAGTTCTTGTCTCTTTAAACGACCTACTGCCTACATTGCTTCTTCCTGGATTGTGATGTCCAGTGGTCGCAAGTTGAGCATTGTGTTGAGAGCTGCACCAGGCGTGGAGCTGAAGGCCCCAGTGATCCCTATGCATACCTCTCTCTGTACTCTGTTTAGGATCGTACAGGTAGATGTTTTTCCTGTTTTGATCCACCAGACCACAGCCGCATAAGTTACGATGGGTCTAATAACAGCGATATATAGCCAGTAGACAACCGCTGGTCTCAAACCCAATGTCTTCCCAAAGACCCGCCTGCATTGCCAGAAGGCATTTAATGCTCGGGTGGATTTTTGTTCGACATGTGATCGCCACGTGAGCTTGCTGTCTAGGATTACTCCCAGATACTTAAGCTCAGTGGAGAGTTGTATTGTAACACCCTTTAATGTTGGAAGTTTAAGGTTATTCAGTTTTCTTTTCCTAGTAAACAATATTAGTGTCTTTTTACTATAGTTCACTGATAACCCGTGCTTCTCGCACCAGTTCTGGATACTATCCAAAATCCTCTGCACTTTATGGCAAATTATCTTTAGTGAGTAGCCACAAACCAGTGCACACAGATCATCGGCATAGGCCTGCGCGTTTACGTTGTGAGTCTGTAACTCATCCAACAGCGAGTCTACTAGAAAGCACCAGAGCAGGGGCGACAGTACGCCTCCCTGGGGGCATCCTCTGCCTACCTAAGCCCTGGTATCGTACGCGATTAGTAGTCTCTGTGCCAGCATGGATTGTATCCAACGTACTAGTACGTTGTCCACCCCATGCGCTTTGGCTGCGTTACACAGGGAGGAGAACGTGGCATTGTCAAAGGCCCCCTCAATGTCGACGAACACGCCCAGAGCAAAAGCACCCTGCTCCATCGCACCCTCGATTCTTCGAACTAAATCGTGTAGTGCTGATTCGCAGGTAAGTGTGCTGACGAACATTGAGCAGACATCTTTTCAACACCCCTCCCCTAATGTACTTTTCAACCAGGTGTTCCAGACATTTCAGAAGAAAAGAGTTTAGACTGATGGGTCTGAAACTTTTGACTAGAGTATAGTCGTCCTTCCCTGGTTTGGGAATGAAAACAACTCTAACCTTTCGCCAGGCGGTCGGTATGTATTCCCAAGTTATGCAGGCCCTAATTATTTCTTTCAGGGATTGCACCAGGATCCTACCTCCGACCTTCAGCATTGCAGGATATATACCATCAAGGCCGGGAGCTTTGTAATTTTCAAAGGAGGATAAAGCGAACTCTGTCCTCTCCTCCGTGACAACCCTGGATGCTATATATATGTCCAGCCTAGTGATGTTCAACGAGTGATCATCAGCTGGGCCTACGTCTGATAAGGTATTTCTGCTACCGGCGGAATGTGTTTCAAATAAAATTTTGAATACCTCCTGTCTGGACTCCGTGTAGCTACCATCAGACTTCCGAATGGAGTCCAGCTTGGCTGCGGTATCCCTTTGGAATATTTTATGCAGCCGTGATGTCTCCTTCATCCCTTCTAGCTCCTCGCAGTATTTGATATTGGATTGGAGCTTAGAAGATCTAATCTCTTTCTTATAGTTATGCTGCGAAGTGCGATAGGCTTGCCAGTCCTCTTCTTTTTGAGCTTTTAATGCTCTATTTAGAAGCTTCCTGATTTCTTTTCTGAACCTTTGTAGCTTATTGTTCCACCACGGAACATTTTTGCCACATATCTGCACTTCCTGACTGGACAGGCAGCCTCGAAGGACTCAATCAAGGCCCGACTGAGTTTCCTCGTCTCATCCTCAAATTGCGTCCTCGAGTGCAGTTTAGGCACTGGGGTTAGCTTATTCCCCAGTACCTGCTTGTATTTATCCCAGTCAGTCTTTCTAGGATTCCGGCCCGCCGCGCCGGTATTAGATTTGACTCACCTGGAACTCTAGGTATCTGTGGACCGAAAGAGATTCCTCTCTAAGAACGCGCCACTTTGTAATTAGACCTTTCACTTTCCTATTGGACAGTGTCACGTCTATTACCTCCTGCCGCCTCCTCGTGATGAAAGTTGGGTCTTTGCCCACGTTTTTCACCACGAGGTCGTGCCCCAGAATAAAATCCAATAGCTTCTCCCCACGGGAGTTGCACTTGCTGCTTCCCCATAAGGTGTGCTGCGCATTGGCGTCGCAGCCGATGATCAGCCCCAAGTTATTGGATTCAGCGTATCGTACAATTTCCCGTAACTCCCAAGCGGGAGGTGGGCCGATTGAATCATCTGCCCTATGATTCAATCGATAAGCAGAAACAATAATTGTTTCGCACCTGACCCCCGATTTTTTGTATGGTACTTTGACCGCGACGACGTCTTGGCTACTGTATTGCCTTAACATCATGGCTTCGATTGAGTTAGGGCAATCATACAAGCCCCCGGTCTGTCACTTCTATCGTGATAGAAGAGTTTACCCCAAGTAACCTTCCCAAGGCCACAGATGCATTTTCTGCACACCCATGGTTCTTGTATGAGAGTTAATTGGGGGTATGTCCGCAGTTTGGTCAACCTTCCACTTAGTAATGCAGTGGCCGATTTACTGTGCTGCAGGTTAATCTGAATGAACTTCAAGTCCGCTGACATATGAGTCAACTACTCCCCTATTCACTCGTCGACCGCACTTAGTTTGTGGAGACGTGAACTTTCACTCTGCCAAACCCTAAGTACGGGCGGAGTCCGTAAACAGACTCCAGGACTCGCAACGACTCCAGGTATATGCCCAGCGCCAGAGTAGAGCCCTCAGGGTTGCTGGAGCTCTTCCTCTTCGCGCTGTACGCACGGACACGCCAGTATTTGGTGTCGAGTCCCGGGTTCTGGATTCGGATTCGGGCCATCATGTCCCCAGGGCTCTTACGAGGTCCCGGGATCCACATAACGGCCCGAACCAGCTTGGGCATGTTGCTGCCTTTTGCAGCCTTAAACTTTATGCCCTCGCAAACTCGTATATTTGCCACATTTGCAAGTAGCCATTTGAGCTAATGTTCGTCTGCGCACTGAACCTTCATGTCCCCGTCGCAGACGACCATTCCCTCAAACTTTGGTGACTCCTTGGTTGCACCTAGAAGCTTCCAAATGTGACCTTAAAAATCCCGGATGAGTACAACCAAATTGGATTGCATGAAATAAAACGAGCCTTCCTAGATATCTCAAGTGTATATAAAACTTTGCTCCCAGAAGGTTGGGTAGACCACCATTACAAAATTATTGTCCTAAAACTCGCCATGTTTGAGAAATTATTGCCAGAATCTTTCGCCAACCAGCTCTGTACCCCGGAGATTTTGATCATACAGCTATCATATCGATATGATCGTGAATTATGTCGTGCTGAGCGATCCTGCTTGAAGAGAATTTTGGAAAACGATGATAACCCCGCTAAACGGATCGTTCTGTTAGTTTTGGACGTACAAGAAAATAATGGTGAAATAGAGTTAGAGCTCAGTGATTGGTGGTATTCGGTTCGAGCCTCCGTAGATCTGGCTATGATGGACTTAGTTAGGCGTGGAAAAGTGCACATTGGGACTAAAATAATGATCTAAGGATCTAAGCTTTTGAATTGCGATAATGGATGCAATCCCCTCGAAATGTCCTCGCGTGTACGATTAAAAATTCATACCAATTATTGTACATAGAATTGTAGATTTAAAGCTGGGCTTCTTTGAAAATCCCAAGCCGTTCTACAGCGCTGGATTCTGTCAAAGAAAATGGAGGACTTATTTTTAAGTTAAAGCTGCATGTTCTTCGAGTTTATCCAACTGTTTGTACTATTTTCATTGCCATTGGCACTGGTCAGGTCACTACCGCCGGCTAAGTCACCAACGGAATTATTTGCTCGAGTAACCGTGCCCGAATTATAGACTTCAGTGGGTGCATGCAGGTCTTCACTTGCACATGCAGTCACAGAATCGCTATTGAGGGCTGCAGCGGGAGTAAGCGGCACATCACTCGCACAAACACGCTGATTATATTAACCATTGTGGTCATGTTGGCTTTAGATTTACTTCTTGTTGTTATATGTGGAGTTGAATGAAACATCCCAACGACTGACAAGAGTCCAGATTCACTTTGAGCGAAATCACAAGATATATTGTAAGCAGCAGCAGTAACTTAAGACAGTTTTATTCAGTGTCACGTCTGTAGAGCTTTCAGACCAAATTTGAAATTATAACTTTAAAAAAACCCAGTAAAATTAAACAAAACTCGCCACCAATCACTAAGCGGTCTAGCTGCTAGGCATCACACACACAATTAGTCGAACAAATTCAGTTCGCAATCACAGATAACGCCCAGATCTCGTTAGGAACTGACAGATGGAATGGGTTCACTAGTGAGAAAATAGGTCCGAGGAAGAGTGGAGAGGTGTCTGCGGGAATAAGTGATTGATTGGCATTTAGAGATGTCAAGTTCCAAAAAAATTTTCGAGCACCAGGTTGAAAAGCTGAGTATTTCTTCTTGAAGGGATATAGGATCAGGTGCTCTGGAAATACTTTTGAAAATTTTCATATCATCGGCATAAATTAATATCTCTGAGTGTTTAAGTATCAGCTCAACATCGTTTATGGGCCAGAGTGAGATGCAAAGGGGTTAGAAATCGCTGAGTCATAGCGAACCCTGTAATGACGGATTTGATCCAGGAAATGAAAGAGAGGTGAAAGCCGAGGATACTAAGTTTGAGAAGAATGATCTGATGGGAGACTTTACTAAAAAAGTTGGCAATAACGTCGATCTCCTCACCATTTTCCGTAGCTTGCAGTCTTCGTGATACGAAGACTGTCAGGTTAGTAGTTGTCGATCTACTTTTAGGATGCCATGTTGAGCAGAGGAAAGAATAGACTTACAGTGGAAGCAAAGTGGAAAAGTTTCGGAATACAGAAAGTACCTTTTTTATGGATAAGGACAATAAATGAATCTTTCCAAGAACGGGGAAAAACACCTTCAGATAGAGAAAGGTAGAAGAGGGTGGAAAGAGGCTCACTCAGCCTGTCAGTGGGCACAAAATTTTTTTCAGAGATAAGCGGAGATCCTGTCGGGGCCAGAGTTATAGTCGTCCGGGAGCATGGAGATTTTGGCGGCAACAAGAAAAAAATTAATGTGAATGGATCTGAGGGGTGCTTCCCAGCAGTTTTGCATATAGCGAAAGTAATGAGGATCAGGATCTGGGACATGATCGCCAAACGATTGACTGAAAAAATCAGCGAAAATATTAGCGATGGTAGTTGGGTCAGCTGACGAAGATTCGCCAAGTTTAAGGGTCGACGGGTATCCGTTGGATTTCTTTTTTATATTGATAAAATTGCTTAGGGTAGGAAATAAATTTAAATTCCACGCGGTCCAGATATTGGTGATAATGATTCGCAACGTTCCTGTTCGGAATAAAAATAAATAACTGCAGAAATTTTAGGAGTGAGGAGATATTTGATTCGTGTAGGAGGGAATTTAATTTATCAAAGTCGGCTTTATGAAAGTTAAGTGGAAGCGAGGCTCGGATCGAATTTGGGTGTTGGGAGCATCATAAAACAAAGTTAGGAAGAGAGGAGGATGATAATGGTCAAGGGTGGAAAGAAGGTGGTTACTTTCAGTAACAATAGAGTTAAGAGGGTTAGAAGAAAATATCTAGTCGAGCTACCGCTGATTTGGTAAAAGCCAGAATCGGAGAGGTGATCAATAAATAGGGATTCAGTCAAAGAGGACGCTGTACCTACTGGGGAGGTAAAAAGAGTCAAGTAAATATACCCCTTACAATCAAGCGGTCAGGTTTGAATTAAAAATTCAATTTTGTTCCTTCGCAGCTCATCGAACAACGTCTATGTCTTATTTCGTTTTGGAACTATACGTCTTCAGATCTTTCTGATGCTAAAAATGGCTAATTATGTCCGCAAAATCTTACGAACTTTTCTTATAAACGGAAATGATGTACACACCCCTCCTAGCACGAAATTCTTTCATATTTTACCCGTTTTCTAGTTATTTTTCTCTTCAACTGAAAACAAAATTTATTCATTGTGAGATTAAGGCTAATGCATATCTACTGCTTTATGATGAGATCTTAACTCTAGGTAATGCCACTGCCCATCCACCAAGCAATTTACATCCCCTCCTCTATCCCCGCCAGTACCCAACTCAGTCGCGCCGGAGGTAACGCAAACTTTCAGGTATTTCCGTATTTTTTACGGGTGCCGTTTATAATTTTGCATAATTATAACCATAGTCCCTACAACAGGGGAAAAGTGCCATATTTGACTCAGATAAAGTACGTGCTTAGATTTTTATTGTGCCTTCTAATTTATTAGAGGACTTCTTGGGTGTCCTCATTAATTATATAATGAAATTCATAAGATGCTTCGCATAGGAGCGTAGTTCATTAGCCTGAATAAGATACGAACGGTAGCTTTGTTACCTGCGAGATAATTTAGCTGTCTACATACCAGGAAGGCGTGCCTAAGAGTATGAATTTTGAAAAATTTCCTTTTCTCGCTTTTGTAAATTTCGATCTCTCGCAAGGGCGGTGGCGGGAGGCACGGCGGCTGAATAGCCGACAGGCGGATGTGGGGATGGCTTGTTCCGCGGACTCATAATTTTTTTTTTCACCGCAAACATCCTGACGCTCTCACGGCGTCACAGCTTGGCTTATATTATTTAGAGCGAAAACCGGCGGGGCGGGGGGGCTACCAACGGAGCAGAGGAGTCGAAATATTTTATTTCGTTAAATATGCAGCATGTAATTCGAGTGGACTCTCGTAATCAATAAATCTAGGCGAAGTCGCAGCAACTGCTGAACTACTGAATTGTTAAACATAATAACACACGGAGGCAGCCCCGAACGACTCCTAGGCGCACGACTGTGAGTCCGAAAAAAAGTGCCCGAAAACTCTAAATCATCTTTCGGTGCTCCACTCATTCCGTCCCTCATCGAAAGTTGGTGGTGTTTTTCCTGCCTTTTTTCGGCTCTTTATAACGTCACCGTGCACGGTTTGCAGACCTTATATCCAAATCCCGGACGGTAACTTCTTGCTGACTTATTCTTGACGTCAAGAAATATAAAATATTAGACAGGCGGGAAATGGCTTGATTTATTTGTTTATGAAATGTGTGTGACTGATTGATTTATGTGCTAGAGCGGAACAATCCTTCGTCATGAACCAATCTCCGTAATAAATAACAGCACAGGAATCTCATAAAAACAGAGCCAGCCCGATTAGGTACAGATTGATTCTTCTCTTGACTTTATGTTTGATATGAGACACATTAAATTGCTTGCTAGACGTCAGCCGGGGTGGGGCGGGGAACGGGCGCCACAAAAACAAGTGGCCGAATGGGTTTTCATTAAGTCTCACATGTCCCTCCCTAGGCAGCTAATATTATCCCTCTGTTGCTGAGTAGGACCCACCGCCATAGGAGCCCCAGCTCAATTTGATCAAACTACTCGTACTATGGGGCCCAATATCGCCGGGCAGCTCTCCTTCCCCCGGTTAAGCTCGGAACATAGGCGTCATACTGCTGGCGAAGAAGTCCATTGCAAATATAATAAGTCGACAATTCCTCTGCGGCGGAATGTAAAGGATACTTAAAGAGAGAGGTCTTGGCATTTTGCGCGGCCAGTCGAGGAGAATAACTGTTCAAATCGAAAGGCACACCGATAAAAGGAAGGTGCTGGACATTTTTCCTTTTCCCGGCCACACAATATGGGAAATCCTTTATGGAGTGCGTGGAGGAAAATCTGTTCTCGATTTGTTAGCTTCTGGAATTTCAGTAATTGTCATTGCAATAGGGTCTGAGTACTTTTGTTATCTCTATAACTCTCACTTCTCACTCCCACCTATGTGGAATCAAGTTGAAGAAAAACACCCTGTTAAGATTGGCTTTTCCTTCAGCGAAGTTATGCTGCCGCTTTTGTGTTCGAAATCAGCCATTTCTTGTTCAGTTTTTGAGTTTACACCTGAGGAACTAGTAAGGCGAATTTCACCTTTTATGACTAAAACATCGTTTTTTGTGAATATTGTGAATGAAGAATATTCTTGTAACTGGATTCTTTAAGACTTATCAATATGCAAAGCTCGTAGAAGGTGAAAATATGACTGACAGGACATTTTCGTCAAGTACTAGGATATTGTGCAGTGTGCCTCAGCGCTCGATCATGGAACCGCTCTTTTTCACACTTTATATTATTGATTTACCCTCAATTGTTTCACACTCCGATATTCATCTTTATCCTGACAATTGCCAGTTATATGTGTTATATATCATTAGTCCACGTAGTCTGGCTCATTAAACGTTACAAGCTGAACAAAGACTTAAGTCAAATTCTGATTGTTCAATTGATAACGCTTTAACACTTAATACTTTCTCGCGCCAAGTTTAGCGTATGTACGAGTATATAGATGCTAATCTGCCGAGTGTGTTCTTTGACGACTCAAAATAAAATCGCGTCGATAAAGTCCAAAATTTGGGTATTTTTCTTAATAATAGGATAACGTACTGCGATCAAATCAATTCATCCCTTTCTGAAATTTATGGCACTCTGAGAAGTTTGTGGACAAATGCGTCACTGCTTCTGGCCGGCAACAGGTTGCTTGTTGGCTAATTAAAGGACTGGTCTTTCCGTTTTTTTGTGTATGGCATTGTGGTGTTTCCTTGCCTTGCCTTCCTCCTTGTGTGTCGTGTATGGTTTACATGCATGCCTAATATTATCGGTTGCCCTTTTGAAACATCTTTAAATGTCCAGTTATTGCGTTTTCTATACAATATTATTTATTCACACAATCTCGAGTATTCACCTGTCTTCTATTTTTATATTCTTTCGCTCCCAGCGGCGAAATATGATTCTTTCGCCCAGTTTTAATACTTTGGTGGGCGACCGTTCCTTTTCTGTTCAGGTTAATTGATTGTGGTTTTCGCTTTTGCATAATATACAGAGGTTGTAGCGTCATGGTGCGTTCAATAGTAGTATAGAAGCATTATCTTTTGAGTGGGAATGATTTTGAGATGTTGATGGAAGATGCGTGTCTGCTAAACCATCTTGTTTTATTATATTGTTCTCTTCTTTTCTTAAATTTTATCTAAATATAACTTCTTTTTCCGTTATGTATACCAAATAGTTTAAAACTGTTAAATTCTAGTCAATCTAGTCCTTCCGAAACGAGCCGTTTATGCAAAATCCTGGCTACTAATCCGAGCATTCCCAAGCTCATAATGAAACAAGATGGGGTTTGGACTGCATAAACTCGGAGGCATTAGAGTTGCTGGTTGAAACTCATTTCCCTGGCTGCCTGGTGAGGCAGGGAATTGCTCAAGTGACAACCACCACCCTCCACGATGTTGCCCACAAGGTGCTTACAAAGGATAAGCTAAAATAAGCCATCAAAAGTTTCAAGCATTTGCCCTGACATATTATTCCCTGGTTGGAAACCATCCTTAAAGCCTCCTTAAATTATATGCATATTTCTAAATCTTGGAGGGATGTCAATGTGATTTTCATCCCAAAAGGTGGTAAGCCCACCATGTCGCCCATGTCAAAAGGATTTTAGACCCATCAGTCTATCCTCATTTTTGTTAAAAAAAAACCTGGTAGCGGCTCATTGACCTCCACATTAGAGAGGTCATTGACCCGCAACACGCCTTTTGTAAAGGCAAACAGGTAGAGACGGTTATGCACACGGGGGATTAAGGAGTTAGACTGATCTAGGCAGTTCACCGTCGCGTATGCCGACGACGTTGTTTTAGTGGACTCTATTTCCGAAGTGCCCATATATCCCATCCTGCAACACACCTATTCAGCGGGGCACGCTCCGTTCAACTAAGGGTGATTACCTGGTCATTATATTCCACAGAAAACTCTCCTGAAAGCCCAACCTAATTGAGAGGTCACAAAAAGCCGTTGCAGCACTCTACTCTTGCAAAAAAGGCATCGGCAAGAAGTGGGGATTGGAACCGAGGTTGGTCCATTGAATCTACACCGTGGTTGTAAGACCCATTCAAATTTATGGAGCGGAGGTTTGGTGGCCAGTGGTAGAAACGCTCACCTAAATAAAATTGTTGGAGAAGGTGCAAAGATTAGAAAGCTTGCTGATTACAGGAGCTTTGAACTCTACACCCACAAGAGAATTGAAGATTATTCTCCACATACTGCCACTGGATCTGTTCTGTAGACAGGGGCAAAATCCAGCGCCATTAGGCTCAACGCTACGCATAAATGGCTGCCTTTCGACTATGGACACTCAAAGATATTGGAAGTGCTATAAAACATAGACTACGTCAACCCCAAGCCCCACTTTGGCAATAAATATCCAACTTTCATCCCCCGTACGGTGGAGTGGAAGGAAGGCCCCATCGAACGACCAGGGTCGGCATTGTTTACACCCATGGTTCTAAGTTGGATGGTGGCGTGGGGGGTGTCTCGTCGGATTGTCTAAACCTGAGCGTCCCCTTCCGTCCTTCGGACTACTGTTCTGTCTTTCAAGTGGATGTGATGGCCGTGAAAGAACTCCCAACCTAGGTAAACAGTAACATGGTCCATTCTGGGGGTGTCTATATCTGGACGGATAGCCAGGCGTATATACCAAGTCAAGGATCATCCATGACTGCCGTTCATCACTGAATGGCGCCGCGGACCGAAACAAACTGGAACTCATATGGGGCACGCAGAGATTCGAGGGTGCTGCAAAGCCAATGAGCTTGTTCATCGCGGCATGACCCTTCCAGAATCTAACATTATCGCTCAGCCCGGAGCGGCACTTGAAAGCTGCAAGCTGGTCATCAAGGAATCAGCCTTAAGAGCTGCAAACAATAGATGGCATGCAGAAGAGACGTGTCTCATAACCCGGTAAATCTGGCAAACCCTCATCCAGGCCAGATCCAATAAACTGCTGGCCCTAAAGCGTGACTCTATATATGAGCTTGGGTGTAGCTGTGATCACAGGTCACTGCCTCATAGGCAGTCATACCAGAAGACTTGGAGCTCCTTCGCAGGATTACTGCCAAAATGTAGACGAGGAGGAGACCGTTGAGCACCTACTCAGTCACTGTCCGGCCATCGCTATACGTAGCGCTCAGCACTTGGATACTTCCTACTTCAAAATCATACCTGAACTGGACTAGGGTCCGTTGACATACACGACCTCATACGGTTCGTCAAGTACACTGAATGGTTTGACTTGGGTTAACAGGGAGACTTCCCTGCGTGGTATCACAATGGGCCTAGTATGGCCTAAGTGTGCCCTCGGGCAGCCACTACAACCTAACCAAACCTAACCAATCTAATTAACTTGGACTATTGGGTCGGCAGTGCAGCACGCTTACCACTAGACTAGACTACTCGCGTCCCCGCGAATTGCAGAATTTACTAATTTTTAATTACACATCTTGTATACGTGTTCAAAAGCCAGAATTTGATTGAAAGAAAACCTCGCAAATCTTGATGAATCCGCGGTGTTTTCCTCGAACCAAATAAGCTCCGGATAATATCGCTGGCCCACTTCCTGTACACTTTACAGTAGCATAACTGAAGCGTTAATTCCCGATGGAATCAACTTAATTGGGACGACGTCTTTTAATAATGCTGCGAAACGAAAAAGGGACTGTTTTACGGCCTTTGATGAGGGCAAGGAGCCGGATATATTTCCGGCCAAACTACCAACTAACTGCAGTTTAAATTAAATCATTTTTCACTGATCTATTAAGTCCTCTCCTTGTCCCTAGGAATCCCCCCAACTACCGTCTCGGCCATGCAAGATTTCCGGTCATTGATTTTATCTCTCTCTTGAGAAGTTATTCGTGCCGAATTGTTTTAGGCAAAGATAATTTATCTTCGGCTCCTAAAGGGCCATAATTAACTTTAACTCCCGAACGCGTAACTATAGTTATACTGCGGACTGCGGAGGATATTTCCCGAAAAAGGGTCACACTTCGGAGAACATATTTAACTTTCATTTCAACCCGATATTAGATGAATGTGACAAAGTTTTATCCGTTTTTCAAGTTTTAAAGGCCAAAGGATCTGCGAGCTCTTTGTCCTACGAGTTGCAGATATAGAATTACAAAAGAATAATGGAGGCAGCATCTTTTTATAAAATATACGGGGGAAGGGAGGAAACTGAATTCCTCTTGTTTCCTATTTTCGTCCTGCAACGGCGTTATTGGAAGGGTTTAATAGAAGGCAGCAAAATGGATTCTCCGTAGGCTTCCTGAATTTGTTGATATTCATATTTTTTCCATTTTTCTTTATTTTTTTTCCATTTTATTTCATTTTGAAAGAACAACAACAGCCACGCTGCTGAAAGTGATGAGAACTTAAAAAGGAAAAAAATGGCGTAACAAGTTTAACTTAAAACGACCTGTCATGGGAGATATACCCTCATCAAATATCCGCAAAGAATTAAGATGACAGAAAGGAGGTTGACTTTGAATTTGCTCGGTATTCCTGCAGGTCTTTGTTTTTAAAGGGATTTTTTTTTGTCCTTTTTTAAAAAGCGGAATAAGTGGGAGACGAATTTTTCTCCAATTTTTTTTTCAATATTTGTTCACGTAATGGTGGCTGATTAAAAAATCAATATCCTCGCAAAATTAGAACGTTATCTCGGGCGACGTGAATGAAACCTTCTTTTAGTTGAGAGGAGAGAAAAAAAAATGTTGGCTACGCCTTTGATGAAGACCTGAAGGGGTGAATTTCTGTCTGCGGACGTCTTAAGGGGTTTGTTGCATGCTTTTTCCACCGGAGCAAAGCGCAAATCTCTCCGTCACCCTTCTCAAAGGCAGGACAGAATTTATTTCTACTTTTTAGAACGTTTTAATCATTCGAAAAGCAGTCAAGGCTGCCGTCATAGGACTGCTCAGCATTGAGAGTTGGAGGACTCCAACCGTGAAGGGCATCATACATCCAAAAATTTATGGCCAGACATGAACAGACAGGCAAACATAAATCAATGTTCCGATTGAAATGTTGCCGCAAAATGTGTAGAAGGTGCACCAACTGAATAAAAGCAGTTTGCTATAAAATTCGACGCCCACTCATGGCAGAATTTCTGCAATTTAATGCAATTGTTTTGTGGCGTCCCTAAAATTTGAAATAACATACCTCTAGGGCGCGAATGGCCATAAATTGTCCACCCTCGCTGCCAGATTAATTCGGCATCCTAGGCAAATGGGAATAGTGTCTATAAAAAGCCTCGGTTACTAATACGATCGCATCTACCTGCTTCTGCTGGACTGGCATATCAAATTACTTGACAACTTTTTCCAATATTAGGAAATTGGAATATCACCGGGCAGACCTTGTTGCCCGCAGAAAGGAAAATATTTTAATAACTTTTCCCTTTCGGGAGTGAGTGTAAAGACTTTGAGTGGCAATTCGTTTTGCTTCTGACAGCCCCCACAGAGAAATTCAATATCTGATGGCTAAAAAGTCCGAAATTTAGGAACAACCATTCGACTCTTTACAGCATTCGCAATATAGAGGGCGCGGCAGTTAAATATCATATTTTGGCCGCGTGTTCCAATTAAACGCATGTCATAGGCCATAAAGCAGCCCGTGAAATGTCTGGCACTTATTTGGCATGTACGGGCGGCTGTAGCCCCGAAATGATGTGCAAATGCAATCCATGTTCGGTGGATTGAGGTGCAGGCACCGGGGTTGCAATGGGACCTTGCGTAAATCCTTTAAAGCAGCAGAATGCCGCTTGCGTGGGTTTTCCATCGGAAAGTACATTCCAGCAATTTAAGGTCGAAGTCAAGCATTTTACTATGTACGACCTTTACAATTGCTCATTTGTTTTTTCTATTTTTTTTTTCATTTCCATTCTGCACAGCGGAGGGTATGTAACATTCAACAGTGGTGCACTGTTGAAATCTCTTAACCCACTTTCTAAGGACTTTAGAGAAAATTTAATACAGCAACTCCGGAGGAACTTGGTTAATAGTTTTTAAATGAAAAATGAATAAGCGGCCGAGGGTGGGGGTATATTAAGTGCGCACATTCAATTCAGTTCCTTCATTTCCATTTTAATGTTCTCTCTCGGGGGCCTTGGGGCGGTCAAGAATCGCACAGTATCTAAATTTGGCATAATTTCTTTTAATGTTCACGTTATTATGCCCGACCCTGGTATTCGCCAGCCCTGGCACTAGTGAAAAAGTTCTCGTCGACGGCGGCGAGCCCATTTCTAGCCAACTTAAGACGTGCATCGTGCAGCGTTGCAGTATGGCGGACGAATTCATATTTATGGGCAATATATCAACGCATTAATTCAGACTGTGACGCTTTAAAGCTGATCAATGCTCCGTACAATGCATAGGCGGAGGCAGGAAGAAATATGTCTTTTCGCAGACTTCAGTGCGACACTAAGTTCTAAGGTATGCGCTTTCGACGTTCGTATGTGGGAATTGTGCATTTCTTAATGGAGCAGTGGTAATTAAGAATTTTCAGAATTTAGTTTACGGAAACTTTAAGTTCTGTTGTTTTGCTCGTATTATAGGGTAGCTGCGCTAGATTCCGGACAATAAAGAACGAACATTAAGAATATATAGCTTATGGAGGTTGTCACAAAAATGCAACCATTTTTAGTGCTCTTATTTTTACCCTCCGAGCAAAATAGTAATCCTTAGGGGTTCGAGCTATGAACATGTTAATTCCACACGTTCTCTTATGTAATTTCACTCCTATATCAACGGGACATAACTTTTTAACCCTTAGCTGCACCTGTGGGGTCCAGGTGACCCTAGCGCTAATCAAGTTACAGTAAAACATACTACTGTTAAGAAATTGAATTTGTGGTTCCATTTGTTATTAGTTGAGGGATACCTCTTCCCCATGACACCCATAGTGGGATGATTTGCGCGTCAGTATCGTTCTAGCAGTGGTTTGAAGTGGTGTGGTGCCGTGTAAGACCCCAGTGTGGCAGCAATAGTTATTCAACTAATTTTTGTTTTTTTAATATTTCCACACTGTTTTGGCTCTATTGATCCTAAATAAGCGTAAGTACAATATTTCGGCTGCTAAAAATTTTTTTAAAACGTTTCATTATATTTATTCGTGACCATTAGATGGCATACAATTTGCGCTCTAGGACTTTTCGACAAGAAATGGTCGACAATGATTGTTACGATGGTGTTGCTGAACGTATGTCGGATGCTGAAGTCGACGATGGTTCTGGTTCTGAATACAGTGAATCTGAAAGTTCATCTTCGTCGGTGTTAGCTAGTTGGAAGATGCAGCTGCCGATCAACATATTTTAGGGTCTCGCGCACGCGGTCGACCTACGACGAAGCTAAAAGGAAAAAACGGTTTCTCGTGGGATACGAGAGTTCCTTGAGTTCCTCAGCAGTGCTACCAAAGCACAAAGCACGGTCGGCTTAGACTTCGAAAGACTTTTGAATTATACACGTACACACAATATACATACATATTTACGGTTATTTTTACTTCAGTGCGAGTGTCTGACATTCAACCTGAACTAATTCCTGGCCCGGCAGGTGAAGCATTGCTTGCTGAAAGTATTGACCAGTTCTGGGACTTATTATTTGATGAAAAAATTATTGAGATTATTGTTCAGCACACCAACGATAAAATTGAGGATGTTTTTTTGAGGAACAATTTTTTTTTGCTGTTTTCTATGTCTGTCTATTATCTTTTTGGAAAAGCATTATTTTAAAACGTTTTGAATTGAAAAATTAATCGTAAACTGGCAATAAAGTTTGAAAATTGGAAAACATTTTTTTCTTCAATGTAGCCCTTTTCATAGTTAAAAATAAATAAACTTTTTCTATAAGACAAATATCAAATATTATCTTGAGAGTATTTCATTAAATTTTTTGCTCAAAATATTGAAAAATGAAAAAAATTTGATTTTTTTAATGAAAATGACCATTATCACCATTTTTTTACAATAAACAATTTTTTATGAACAGCAAATATTAATATTTGTATTTAAACCCATTCTATCTTTTAAAATACATACTAATGATCAACACAGAATTTTTTCAAGGCAAACAATTCAACAGTTGCATCACAATATGATATTTTATTGTTGGGGCATCTCGTACCCCAGTGTGGCAGCTATGTTATTCTACAGAAGTGTGGCAGCTAAGGGTTAATAGAATATGTTCCCGATGAAAAAAAAAAATTAAAAAAATTTTTGATTTTACATGTATCGGCCCCCTTAACCACGCGGACGGCGCGGCGCGGTGACACTGGTAATCGTGTGCATACCTGCCCGCCGCGTCTTTTTCCCCTTATACTCTTCACTCTCCTGTAGATAGTTTAGGAAATATTCGAGCTGTTACAACCGTACCCCGTTACAATCGTACCCAGTCTCCCCTACTGCAGTGAAATTAGACAAAAAAAAGGCCCAAATTCGGAAAAACCAGGGAAAAGCTGAATTTTGGTTTGTTTATGTATTATATGGGTAGTGAAGGAATTTTGGTGCGCTCAACTCATAGCTCCTTAGTAATCCAACATTTCTGATTTATTTTAAATCTGGAATAAGGAACTAATTAGCTTTTATTTCGACACTGAATTTCAGTGAGGTCAGAAAATATCTTTTTGGAGAAAAATGCCTAAAGGTGAGCAAAATTGTCACATTCCTGGCGATTTAACAAAACGCAAGCTTTATACCTAAATAATAAGTAAAGTAAGTTCATAAATCAAAGAGCTTGTACCTAATCACAGTAACAATCAATACAACTTCTAATAATAAATTACTTGTCTCCCTATTTTTATTCGAATTTCCATCATAGAGTAGAGGCACCACGAATTGTATATCACATTTCTGTCAACTAAAAATATGTTAAGAACACCAACAAATTAAATAATGAGCGCTGTTGCCTAGTTTCCGATACAAAGCACGTAGTGAAATGATTTCATTCCAATCAGCCAATCAGGCAGTCGTAAGGAAGATCTCGCCGACTCGAGACGCGATCGGGTCAGACAACTTCTCACTTGCCTTCTCATGTATTTACGTAAACAATGTTGGGGTTTCTTAAAGATTTTTAATTGTTTTAATTAATATACCTAGTGTAAATATGTATAATATAAAATATTAACATTGCATTCAATCACAGCGTTTTTGTCTAAGATTGAGAATTTGTTTTTAATAATCTCACTTTCCTGGTTATTTCTCATTATCGTTAGTAAAATAGCGTTCACATCATAATATTTTCTAACGAATTTCAGTCGATGTATAAAATATCCATAATCTAGCCATAATTTAAATATTTACCAAAATTTTGTCTGACCCACAAAACTTTAACTCATACCTTGACCTCTGGCCACTTTGCGTACTTAATCTAATAAATGAAAGTGTGGAGCTAAAAACTTTCAATTTTATTCCATCATAATAAGAACTAGCCATACAATATAATGTGGTTCTAAACGAAATGTCAAAAGCCTCCATCGATTCGAGTGTATATATTTTACGTGTGGTCAAAAGTCACCAATAAGGATGCATGAAATTTTTTAGGACGTGTGAACATCATCAAATTTTTTATTGTCAAAATCAGTTTTTCATTCAAGAAACGTTCCGGCATTACGTGATTTTTATCGCCGCCGCCACAGTCGTCCTGCCGAATGGACTAATCGACGTTTGGTGACCAAATTCGAATCAACCGGTTCGGTAAATAATCAGCCAACACCCGTACATCACCGAAACGCAAGGTCTGCTGAAAACATCGCTGCTGTGCGTGAAAGTGTACGGGAAAACCCGAGGCAGTCAATTTCTCGGCGTTCAGAAGAACTTGGCCTTCTACTACTTCAGCTTGGCAAATTTTGTGTCGAGACTTGGGTCTGCACCCGTATAAAATTCAACTAACAGAAGAATTGAAGCCCCAAGACCACCAAGCTCATCGTACGTTCGCTGATTGGGCTCTGCAGCAGTTAGAAGTTGACCCACATTTCGCAAAAAAAAAATCCTCTTAAGCGACAAAGCCCTTTTTTGGATGAATAGATGTGTGAACACACAAAATTTGGGGCGATACCAATACACACGCTCAAACGGATCTTCGTCTGGCGGAATCATTGGTCCGTACTGCTTTCAAAACGAAACTAGCATTGCCATAACCTTCAACAGCAAGCGCTACAGATCGATGAAAAGGAATTTCTGGTAGCCTGAGCTGTATGATATTCGTACAAAATTTGCCACCCGAGCGGCTAACTGGCAAATCTCGGGAACAGAACAAGTTCCAAAAAATTATGAGCGGGCTCGAACCACGGGCTCAGGCGAGAAAGTTCGTGCATTTCGCGCTACACTACCGAGGCTTCTAAACAAGCCACTTCAATCGCTTTGAATAATCCACTGTTCATATTAATTTTATTTCAAAACGCTTTATTTTTTCACAAATAAAATTTCCGAGTTGAAACACTTCTTACAACTGACCACCTTCATTTCTCTTCTAAAAATACCGATCACGCTGCCTTACGAAAGTAAAGATGATTATACCAGATATTATTTGCTTCTCTCCACGTCTCCTTTCAAATGTTGTTAGAGGGCCACCGAGCTTTGTAACAATGTGGTTACCAACAGTATATGGTTCCAACAGGACGGCGTTACGTGCCACACAGTGCATGCCACAACGGACATTATGCACGAGCGATTTGAGGGCGACGTGAACTGGCCATCGAGATCGAACATATTAACGCCTTTATACTTCTTCCTTTCGGGTTATCTTAAATCACAACTCTATGCGAATAAACCACAAACAATTGATGACCTCAAAGTCAAAATAAAGAACGCCATCCAGCAAACTCAGCCAGATTTATAATGGATTAAAGGATGAGAATATTAAGAAATATTTCTCACTTTAGCAACAAACCAAATTTATGAATCACCCATGTATTATAGTTTTTTGTTAGTCTGAATGAGATCTACCACCGCACTCATTTTGGTTCGTGATTGAGGAAACGTCTGATATTTTTCATGGAACATGCACTTCTTTCTGTTCATGCTACTTTCGCGGTAGAGTACCAAGTGCATTTTTTACGTATGTATGTAGTGTCCTACTATAGTCCTATGTGCAGGGGTAGCCAAATTTGCACCAGGTACACTAAGACCATCTTTAAAAGTAATTTTTCACGCAGAACACGGGAGTTGCGGAGTGATCCGAGTGACCCTTCACCCATCACCCATAAAGAACCAAAAAACACAATTCTTGTGTGAGTGTTTTCGAGAATATAAATACTGAGGTGGCTTTGTCCCCATACGTTAGGATGGAAGATATTACGGGGATGTGCTCTAAAGATTTTGGTAATAGTTGCAGCCTCTAGGATTGTGGATACTAAATGGGGTACACTTGATCTCCCTAAACTAATTTTCACGTTTTTTTCATTCCGAGTACACACCTCTACCCCCAGAGTTAGGGTGGATTTGATTGTTACCGTCAATGGTGTGCATGATACTTTCAAATACTTTCAAATATTAATATACCATAAGAACAGAATGGCGCTGCGTGCCACACTAGTAACAAGTTTAATGAGAACAATTTTTCCAGAAATGCAATTGTCAATTGGCCTCTAAAATCATGTGATTTGAGCCATCGGTCTATACTGGTATATGCCAACAAACCAACAACTCTTGAATTCTTCGAAAGTTGTATTTAATTGTAAATTTTGTAATTTTGGAAGACCTTTTAAAGTAAAGACGGCTGGATTGAATGAATATGGTATTCGCTTTTTTCATTGAACTGTTAAATCGTCTCATCGTCGCTTGCGGTGTGACTGGTGATGACATTCTGTTGAAACCATATGCCATTTACGTTTATTCCGTCCAATTACGGACATAAAGGTTTGGCAAAATCGATCGCCATTGACAATCTCGAAAACACCAACTTATTTTTCAAAAAAGTACGTTTCGATAATCAATATTCTAGGGCTGGCTACAACGCGAAAGGTTTCTTTCGGGTTTCAACGGAACATCAAATATCTTTGAATCATTGGAAGCCAAAGATTGGTTGGAAAAGGTGTCGGTTATCATTTTCAACAATTTTTGTAGTAGATTCATTTCTTTCTAACACAATAATAATATGTCTTTCCCGGAATATTTATTTCTTTTATTTCAATTGAAACTTGTGTCCTGTTTAAAAAAAAACCTAGATAACTCTTTTTAAAATAATTTTGAAATCGACTGAACTATCTCTTACCGGTATTTTTTATAAATTCAGTTTAGTCTGGCTAACAAAAAAGCGTTCAATCAACTCGAAAATAAACTAAAAATTTAGAAAAATGAGAATGGATGTGGTACATTAATAATGTTCTTGCACCGGGCATATTTAACAACCCGTTTCAGTACAACAAATATTTTTTAATGGGTGGGCCTCGTTACCCCGGACAGAGCGCGTGTGAGTTCACAGTTTCGATCTATAAAAAGCGGAAATTGGCAGAATTAACGAATTTATTCATCCACACGTATGATAACCGCAAAAATTTATATTGAATATGCGAGTTTTTGCAGAGCAGGCTTTCTGGGCACACGGCAGTCCCAATTGCCGGAATCCGTATCTGCATTAGGTTCATGTTCCGCTTTTAAATTAATTCGAACGGGTGCAGTTGAAATAGGTTCGCCGAGGTGTGCACATTTCCATGTTGTTTTGAAAATTCTCAAAGGGATTGATTTTGTGCTCCGCATCTTCAGCAGAGGGCTGGGGATTTTGCTGTTGATGTTGGCAAATCGGGTGAAATTATGCTGGGCTCGCGGGCTTTGTGAATTCCTAATGCTTTGGTTGAGCCGCCCGATAAATCGCCGGATCATAAGCATATTTTTCGGTGGATCTGCGCCAAAAGTTTGCCTGATTTTAAATTCCCCCAATAAAAACTTCTAAGACGGACTCCTCACTCAGCCGAGATGCTTAGCTTGCTCGTCCTCTCCGATTTTATCCATTCTTTTTCCGACTTTTGCTTCATTGTAAGACTTTTACAATTTTTTAGTTTAGCAGTTTTCAGTTTGAGTTTCATAAGCCGAAAACTTTCTAAAGTATACTAGAACCTGGCAGGCACTGCATGAACTAGAATCCGGCAAGTTGATAAAGCCTTGGAAAAAAGATATTTTGTTCTCGCTCTCTTTAGTTTTAGTTATTCAGCACTTCCCTCCACTGCTTCCGCCACTGCTCTTATTTTTATAGTTTCAGTCCAAGACAAGAGGGAAAAGTTTCTCCTACCGTCCTCAGTCCTTTTTTTATTCATTTTTTTATTTTCGGGACTAAAACCAGGGAATATGTATACGAGAGAGACGGACTCCCGGTTCCAATATTGAAAATGGTCGAAGTGACAGCTGTAGTGACTGCAACCCAGAAAATTAACGAAAATGAAATCCAGTTAGTGTCCATCTTCATTTGCCCCCTTTGCTCTCAGTGGAAATGCGTTACCTGTGAAAACCGTAAAGCTTTCAATTTACGAGGACGCAGTCACCAGAACTGAAAAACTTTTCGGATGGAAAGCGATACATTTCCCAGCCGTAATTTACATGACTTTGCGTGCCATCATTTCAAATTTGTGTGTCAACTTTGCGGAGTTTCCCCAGCCGAATTTGCCTTTTCTATGTCGCCTTTTTTAATATTTGAAATTATTTTGAGACACAGTGATGCAGTATTGACACTGGTCGGATCAGGGAGCGAGGGCGGGATTTTTGTTGATGCAGAAAATTCAGAGAGGGAAAAAGGCAAATTTTCAACTTACAGGAGCCTTGAAGGCAATTTCCTGATATTCTGTGCAGAGGCTTCGAAAGTTTACATCCCGACTTTTCATGAAACGGAATTCATTCAACATTTTGTCGCAAGACATATGGCAATTGTATGTGCATCTGTGTAGCCCCGGGTGCGGGATTCGAGCATCCTAACGTGCACCCAGTTTGCACAGTCGAGCACTACGAGTTACGCTATGTGAAAAACAAAATTTTATAGATATTTACATATTCTTAAAGCCGTCCACGTAAAGGTCGTAATTTGTAAAATATATGAATAGTTCCGCAAAACTGTGTACGCTCGTACTTTTCCCCAGTTGCAAAATGTTTTCACGTTAAACGAGGTAGTAAACTGTGGCTCAAAGACTAATGAAAAATTCATAAAATAAGAAAAATATTTAGAGAGCATTTCCCGAATTCATAAAATTTTCTGAGTTTTGATTTTATGGGCAAAAATGGAATTTGTATTGGCTGTAACTTTGGTATTTTGAACAAGCAAACCAATTTGCATACAATGTGTGCGTTTTTGTAGTTTACTTCCTTTTTGTTATTATTAATAAATATCGTATATGCACAAAGTAAAGCGTTATCCAACAAGAACGTATATTTCAACACAGCCCTTCAAATGTCAAAGTTACAAGTATCAAACTTTGGCCACTTGACAAGTAAAAATTATATTATACGATTAACGAAAATGACTTATTCACGCTTAATCAACACATTGATCGTAATTAAACTCTTTCTCGTAACGCAATTTTCAAAAATCGAATAATTGAAAATCTCAAACAGAAGTAAACCCTTTAAACCCAAACTAAGCCATAAACTTTTAATTTATAAATTGAGTGGTTACGGATCTCCAGAGTTGTTGTTAAATTGGTTCGCTCTTACTTGACGGATCATGCTCAGCAAATATTTTTTCGCGGCTGTTTGTTTAGGGAGATACACAATACCGCTGGTGTACCACAGGAAAGCCATTTGGGTCTGCGCCAATTTAATATTTCAATTAATGATTTGCCTGACTGTTTGAAGTATGCAAAAAATTTATGTTACGCTGATGATGCCAAGATTTGTCATGTTGTGTCTTCTGAACGTGACTACGATTTCTAAATTCGGACTTAAGTCAACTTTATTCTGGGTTCTAGGAAGGGATAGTGTGAGGAGTTTGGTGATCCTTACATCACGTAACTCTTATGTTGCACTCTTGTAAAGTCTATGTTGCAATACGCTAGTTGCACCTGGTCGGATGTTTATAACGCAAACATTATTTATTTTTTTCATTTTATTTTTAATGAATTAAAAAAATAAAAGACCTCTACACAATTAAGAAATACAATTCTTGTGAATTTTTGCAGGTAAAAGACTATAAAGTATTTAATTTAACTATAATAGAGAATAAGTAAGTGAAGATTCTAAATAGAGAAAAAAATAAGAAAATAGTATAGGAAAACATATACATATATTTGTAGAATGAAACTAGACGGATTTTATGTAGTCGGAGAAAAGCTTTAATGGAAAGTCACGGTCGCTGCTGCTCGTCCTCAAGTGGATTGGGAGACCGTTCTAAACTCTGATGGATTGTAGAAAGATGTGTCCTTCCGTAGTTCGATATCGGCAGAAATAAGTACCCAGGGAGAACGTTCGATTGGACCGAGAGAAACTGACTTTATCACATAGATAGTTGGAAGATTTCGGAGAAATAAAATCGCCCGAACCTTGATGTAGGATTCATAGCTTCACTGTTAAGTCGATCTTGGACTTAACAAAAGCAGAAATATGGCCGAAGCGTCTTAAGCTGTATGGATGCCGTGCAGCAGATTAAACAGCAACTTTCATCCTATTCGAAGAGGCTGAGTCGAAAAATGACGAATAGAAGTAGACCTAAAATAGAACCCTGAGACACGCCGCTGAGAACTAAGATGAAGTCTGAACACGTGTTTTCTAAGGAGACCTTTTGCTATCGCTGACGAAGATATGACCAAAAGGTTCCAATAAGTCTATCGCATTTATGTCCCATTGTTTCAACTGTATACACATTTAGATTTACATTTATCCAGACAACACACTAACTCAAATTTTCTGTAGTTTAGCTTACCTTGTCTCACTTAAACTTTGCCCATTTATTATGTTTTATTGTTAAGTAATGAGCTTTTGATTAAATTTTTAATTAACCCTTTGTACACTCTAATTCAAATGAAATATACGTTAATTCAATTACTTTTAAATATGATTTGGCGCCAATGCCGAGAATAGTGAATTTTACAGTGAAAACTATTGAAAAGTTATCAAAAATTTAAAATGCTGAATTCAATTGAAAGCATATTGTTTCGGAAAACAGGATTCTTGATTCAAATGGAAATTGTTATATATTGATATAGCAAATGTATTTGTATACAAGGAAATGTAGAAACGTACTTATGTATGCCTTCAGGCTTTACTGTGATTCCCGATGGGATTTGAAACCGAGATGCTAGAACTCCAGGTTTGGAACTGCTAGCAATACTCCAATATGATGATACTTCATAGTTAAGTTGTAACCGATATATATAATGATCCTTAGGAAAGTAAAGCAATCTCATTCGTTATGGGATTCGTACCCAGGACCTCTAGAACAGTAGTCCACTGCTCTCGCCATAAATCTAGAGATACCTTTCAGGCAGGAAAAGGTGGACTTTTTTTTTTTGGGTAAAACAGTCAGATTAACAATTGATTCAAAAATGTTCGTTTATGATATCTTCCATTTACTACACAGACTTTTGAATCAAAAGTAAAACCTTTTGATTTAAATATACCAACAATGTGTTTTGTATTTGTTTAAAGTAATATGTCATTAATTTTACAATAGTATGACATTAAGTGCATCCGATAAGACGAATCTTATATACATAGCTCATTAAGGGGGTGTTCTCATGGAGCAATTTCAAAAAATCGATTTTTTTTTTTTGCATTTTTTTAATCTATATATAAGTACAATTTACCCTGTGAAAGGATTTTTTGGAATTCGATCTCTAACATTGCTTAAATGACCTTTGAAGTCGACATGTAAAGCGCGAACCGGAACGAAATGCCGACATTGCAAAACTTTAAACGCGTTTTTCTCGAGAACATGTTTTACAAAACGGTTAGCAAAATTCTGACGACTGTAATTGACCGATCGACTTGAAATTTTCACAGAACGTTCGAAATACATTTTCGCAGGTACCCACGTACGGATTTTGCGAAATCTTAAAAATTCGATTTTTAATCCACGTTTTTATTCGAAAAAAAACGCGAAAAATGAATTTTTTTTAAAAATTTGGCGCCATTTTGTCAATTTTGAAGATATCGAAAAAATCGTACGTGGGTACCTAATCGAGAGGATACTGAATGATAACATTTCGGTCATTTCTGTTTCAGACCACCCACGGAGGCAGAATCCTGCAAACACTTTGCCTCTGCAAATTTTTAGACCACTTTTTGGACTACAGCCAAAGACGCCATTTTGAATTTTTATGTAATTCAATAATTTTCTTAAATGTATTAAATGGTCCTTTTGAACCTCCAAAAAACTGCAAGTGTTTATCTTTATTCGTTTTCCCATACAAAAAATAAATGTAAACCCTTCAAAAATGGTGCTTTCCATGAGAACACCCCCGTCTAGTTAGGGCATTCAACAAATAAAAAGCGCGGTTTTTGATAACACTCATGTCTCCCTCCTCATGTACACCCTTACATCCTAGTGCGAAGTTTCAGCACGATAATATAAGTGTTACGTTCTATGCGATTTTTTTAAAATTTACGCCTCACTAACCTTATGTTGTGAAAATGTGCGATAACAGCACAAACAGGCAAAGAATCGTTTGTCATCAAAGTTTTTGTAAAATCATTTCACGTCTGTTTTGTTTTAACACGGCGCCGCCGGCCAATCCAAAACTGACGAAATAGTTACGATGAAAGAGAAAATAAAATTCGTCGTTGGCGTTTTACAAAACAAAAAAATGAAATCCTAAAGTCCGAAAGTCGGAAGGAAGCCATTTTACCGACCTATGCATGTCGCCTAGTAAAATCGTATTGCCTGTTGTAAACCGATTTTTGCAATAATTTTCGTTTTAGTTTTCACTGCTTGCAAGTTAAAATCTCCCAATTTTATTTACATAAGGAGGATTTAACCTTTGCTTTTGGACAAGTGATGTTCGTATTTCCATCTTCTCTGAACGTTTATTTTCTAGGGAATTGCTCATAAAATATGTTCACCGTAATTCTGTCCTGCGCTGGAACATGTTTTATTGAAAACCATCTGTTCCTCATAAAAACTAAAATATAAGTGATTGGAACTAATGAAAATTCTCCAATAAAAAGAATAGCTTCCAATAAATCGAAAGAAAATTTATCTTTTATTGCCAGGAACTTATTTACGGTTAGGTGCATGTATTTTGATTTGTAGGTATGACATCTACCTTCTTTTGAAAGATGTTTAATTATTTAATGACATTGCAAAATACGATTTAAAGAAATCGATAGACCTAATAAAATTCGGTTTGCTTTACAGTCCTCGATTTGCTTCGCGAAGTGCTTCGGCAAAAATTTACAACGTAAGCTGGAAATAAAGGGTCAATTGTGAGTTGCATTCATGCCCATGAGCGTACGCAGGGTGAAGCAATTGTTTGAATCTAGGACGGGCCATAAAGGCATTTTGATTAAGATTTTTTACAGTATTTTTGTTTTTTGATGATCCTGAGCTGAGAAATCATACGCAACTTTTTCGAGGCATTTATCTTAAGTGCAGTTTTCTTTTCTTATCTTAATATTATATCCTGTATTATGTAATTATTGACAGCACATTTTTTTTCCTTCATAAAAAATTTCAGTACCAAAAAATCAACCTTTTTCATGTCCACTAACCAGAACGAGCCCTTAATATATTACAGACATGGGCATTTTTCGGATAAGAGAATAAATAACTGTAACATGTAATTTGAAGCTCGACAATCGTGTGGTCGTATGGCAAAAACGATATCGTACGTTCGATCAGGTGCTTTTGCTTAATACATATAAATCGAAGCATCGAAAAACGTATTCTGAGTCGAACGTAATAAATTTACTCCGAACCCGATCTATGACGTACCCACTTTTTTGCTAAGTTATGACATTTCGGAAAATTAAAGGGAATTTGAAAGGATCGCGATATTTTTTGTTTGATAATAGTGACAGTGAAGGTGACAACAAGGGAAAAAATTACGCATCTGCGAGATGCCTCAGACCCGATCTACATTTATTCCACCAATTTTGAAAATAGCTGCAGCGTTACAAGTCCGTCTTTGGAGATGGTGGCTGCCAGTGGACATGTAGTGATTTCATCTCACCTTTCGTATACAACGATAGATGTAATAACGTGCAGTACAGCAACTGATTTACCGATGCATTGTTACTACGGATGCGAATGTAACGCATAAAGTACTTTACTTTTGACCGGGTGTTATAAGTAATTACAAAATACTAGCAGGACCCGGCAAACATTGTTTCGCCCCAGAGTACATTTGTAAATAAATAAATTAATTTTACTATTATATTTTTTCACTGTCGCAAATGTGCATCTATGAGCCAAGGAAGAAGGAACATCACTCAAAACTCACTCAGATCGGTGAATCGAGTAGATTTGATTTGCAAAAAATTAAATTGCATGAACGGGGGGAAAGTATTAAGAATAGGTGAAAGTTATGTATGCGTGTATGATGTATATGAATTTATGCTGGATTTAATGTAACCACCCCCACCCGGCTGAGACATACATATGTAGATTTATGAGGTAGGCTACAAAGTCTTGCACCATTTAGTTCACGTTGGTATACAGATGAGACATATAGGAGTGGCGTGCAGTAGGTAGGGAGTGTAAAATCAAGAAAAAAAATTTAATAATAGTGTGCCAAAATATCTAAAAACGTGGGAAAAACGAAATTAAAAAACGTTTGAAGAGAGTGAAAAAAAAATATTTACCCGAAAAAATGAAGGAAGCCAGCATAAATTTTGTCGAGATTGAGGAGAAAAATTGAAATATCTCGGTATTTATTCGCCATAGTGTATTGTGGAAGGGCTTACTGGAAGCGCATAGTAAATATATGAACATTTAATTTATGATAATTTTTTAGTAAAATGGAATAAAATGTAAAAGCGGTAGGAGATCACTGTGTCATTTTTTGCGAAAAGTAAGGTATAGGAAAATTGGAAACAATTTTGGAAAATAGTAAACATATTTGGAAGTCCGTGTGCAAATTTTGGAATGAAAATATTAATAAATGTAGAAACTGTGGGTGGTGAAAGTGAAACTTTTGGAGAATGGCGAAAGTGTTTGTTGTAATTATTAAGAATAGGTGAAAGTGATACGACATATAGGGGGTGCGGTAGGAAAGGGTTGTAAAATGAAGGAACAAAAATTTAATCAAAGTTAGAAAAATAGTCGTAAAAATTAGACAAACGAAAGTGGAAAACAAATTGGAAAGAAGTTAAAGTGGTGAAAACAAAGTTAAAAAATTAATTTTCGGCATGGCCTGATTTTGAACCACGGAACCACGGCTCCCCGTACTATCTCATTGTTGCATATATGCTTACCACTGAGCCACCGCTGCTGTTTGAATTCGTTCAAAATTTGTGGCTCATAAACGGCATAGAAAAAGTAGAATATCCAAAGCTCAAAAAAATATGGTTCAAAACTAATGTTCTACCCCATTCAAAGATTTATACCCCCGGGTTAAATTTTAAGAAATTCTAAAAGACGTGTTCTTTGGTTTAAAATTACCCTCCACGTCTTAAAAATTATTTTTCACCCATTTCCAGGCCTACCGGAGCTCTGTTCACCCCTTCGGGTTTTTAAGGGGGGTTCCCGAACCTGCTCTAAAATATGGTGCAATAAAAAAATTATGTCACGTGTTACGTCACGTGTTGTGTTACATTTCAATTACATGTAATGTCACCATGTTGTGGAGTATTGCCGAAAATCATTTTGTGTTTTTTTTATTAAATTTATTGCAACTGATTTTTACGGAAAAAGCAATCGTTATGGTCCCTGCATAATAAGTAATTTAGCTTCCTTAGAACTATCCAAAAAGATCAAAGCCGTCAAAAAATCCGAATACTTGGAACAATTTGAATAATTCAATATTCGAATAATAAATATAAAAATAAATAGTTCAACTATTCGAATATGTTCAGCTCTAGTACAGATGTGATTTGCAACAAATTCAGCCATATGGTTTTTTTGGTGAATCTTTTTATTTTTCAATTTTTAATCTCCAAAATGACGTCGGCAGGAGGCTGGAAATAAATTGTAATTGGACACCCCCCTCTCCCACTTTACAAAAAAAAAATTTATTGACATCTCAAACACGTAACGACATATTGGATTTTCTAACTAAATGTCTACAGAACCTTCCAAAGTCCAAATCGCACTTGTCTGATTTTTACTAGTTCTGATAAAGTCCGGTAATAGATGCTGTCCAGCGCCGGGTAAAATCCCCCATAGAAAACTTTATTACGACACAGCCACAGACTGATTTGAAACAAAGCCATGCCCACGTTTCGTCCGACCATCTTGAGCACTTCATAGTTGCCACCACTAAATGTAGGTCAATCTGCCTGTACCCTCGCATAAGTGTCAATCAGTTCCTACTTGGGAGACAATATTTTACAAAAATTACAAATTCAAGTCACTACTGCAGCAGAGAGTGGCGGACCACCGTACCGTCACCTTACAGCCGTGCTGTGGTTGAAGTGGGGGAAGGGAAAAAGACCATCATGAGAACATCAGTGTAAACTTGCAATGAAGGGAATCATTTCCAAGAGGGATGTCTTTTCCAATAGATGGATTCCTCTGCTTTTCCCTCGGCTGGGATAAGAAAAATTGCTTTTCGAAAATTGTGTCTGCGGCACCATTAAAAAGCCATTACTTTGTCCGAACTTCTCGCCTAGTTGTTTTTCGTATACTCCGAAATGTGATAAATTGCAATATTAAGTGGGACATGAAAAAATACGGCATAAAGCTCGGCGTGTCAGAGGATCCAATTAAGATCGATAGATTGCTGCGACCTTTCTCATAATTCTCCCTTTGTCCCCTTTGACGGCAGGCTCCGCCGTCATGTTGTGCTGCACTGCCTACTCCTGCTCTAACCCTGGGGATTCCTCGGTTGGGTGCTCATCGGTTTTAGATTAATTTTTCCTTATTTTTTGGATTGGAGAAGGTCGGGAAAAGTGCGCTTGAACCCTTCACCCCCGCCTTGTTGGTGGTGGTGAAAATAGTTGCCGGCTCGTAATCCGACCCACAAGGACGTCAAGTCTGTGTTTATGAAATATGAATTAATCCCCAAATCCCAGCCGGAGATGTAGCGATATCCGCTCATATCTCCAGCTCCAGCAATTACACATGCCGAGGACGTGCAGTCACAAAAAGGAGAGTAATTTTTCTAATAAAAATCATTTGTACTGTGTTTGCTCCCTCGACCACCCGTTGATAGTCATTTCTGCCTTTACATGGAGGATATCGGTTTCGGCGTATTTCGGTGCAATTTTTCCTAAATTTTTTGCTTCCTTGCTTGCCACTCAACCTAAGAAGTCGCATTTATCTCAGACAGGAATATTCCTGGCACGTCTTTTCGGGTAGAACGATACTCCAACCACGCATCACATTGAAAGGATGTTTGCACTGAAAAGACGAGGGATGTGTTTACACTGGAAAAAAAATGTTTTCTTGGTATTGTGATGTTGGCTTTTACACTCGGCTACCTTCGAAAAGGTTACTTTTCCTAAATTTTCTTTCCCTTTTTGGGCTTTTTGTTTTTTTTTATACCCACTTCTTTTTTGGTTTTTCTCGCCGGGTTAAGTTAAGGAAATTCCCACAAAATATGACAGTTTGGGGAGATCTCCCTAAGAAAGTCATTCTTTTAGTTGACCTTGTCAGAAAATTTGTCGTCTTGAGATTAATAAAAAAAAACAAAAAGGTGGAAAAATGCAGGGTACGGGACGTCGTCGGTCTTAATTAACTTTTGAATTGATATGTTGATTAATTTTCCAGCTCCACTGGTAATTACCTCATAATCCCTATGACGGCAGTTAATCTTGGTAATGATGCGGAAGGGGGAGTCATTAGACGCTCTGAAAGAAGTTTCCGACGGTTTTTCCGTGAACTATAAACGGCTAAATTAGCAGGGAGGGGGTGTTTTTCAATTTAAAAATGGATTTTTCTTCCTCGAGGAGGTTCTCTTTTATATCAGTTCCTCACAAAAAGGATGCAGTGAAATTGCCTAGTTACGGATCAGAAAGTGTTAACTTTTGTATGGATTAATTGAAATCCCTTTTTGCTGCGGGGGTTATCTTTGAGAACGTTTATGCATCAAATATAATTGTACAGCTCACAACCAGTGATGCCAGACAAATTGACGAGAAAATATTGCATTTGGAAGCCTTGAACGAGCCCTTTGCAGAGAGTTCCTTGAATTCAGGTTTTTTCCTTGAAAAACCAAGTTGCTCTTTATACTCTGTGTATGCAGCAGATCAAGGATTGGCCTTGTAGGAAAAAGGATTTTTCCAGTCTTCTCTTTTACCAAATAGTTATTGTCTAGTTTCTCCGTAGGCTTGTGGTTTGGATCCGTTTGAAGTCTTCTGGATATTCGGGTCGCCGTTGAACGCTTTCTCTCTCCAGAAAATCAATTCCTTCGTATTTTGAAGTTCAAGGGCATTTTTGACTTTCGTAATAAGAATTGTAAGAAAGACAGAAGATACGGAAATTGGAATGGAAAATAACGCTGAATTATAGCACAGGCACATTTATGGTTATCACTTTCAGTTTTGCATTGAAAAAAAGGAAACATGTAAATTATAAGATGCACGATTCACTTGCGTAATACAAATGTTCAATTTTCTATATTAATTATTTTATATTATGTGAGTCTTTAGGAGTCGCTTAATCGCATTGGTAGTGCCCGCCGAGCCCGAACAGTTGAGGGAAGACCGTTCCAAGAACGGACGATCTGGACAGGATAGGAACGTTCCATTCCAGATTTGCTGACCGCGGCATTAATAAATTTCGATTCCGATATGATGCGGTGAATTCGAACATTTCTCTTATATTCCTGGTTGGTAGGGTTTTAAAATATCAAAAAGAAATAAGAATGGCCCAGCCGCAGCCGAGCAAACGATGGCGATAAGCCGAGATATGCTGAAATCTTCGTAGTCTAAAAAAGAATGCCGTCATTGAACCTCAATCCTTCGATCGTACGTATCCAATTTTGGATAAATTATGCTTCCGAAGGTGAAAAGAAGCAAGATCAGCGCCTTTATCAATCTCATGCGGGTATGAATTAGTAGTATGCTCGCTGAAAGCCACAACCTGCGCATTATCGGAGCTCCTCATATTGTCATTCAAAATAATACCCAGATCTGTTACTTTATTTGTGAAAGGTAGCGAGAATCTATTTGAGGGCACTGGGGAAACATCAACTACATCAAGCGAACCGCCATAGAATTTGATGCACTGAATTTTTTTTGGATTCAAAAGCAACTCATTCTCCGCTGCCCAAGTTTGAACTCTTTCTAAGTCATCGTTTATCCGGGAGATGCAATCTTCGCTGAGGCCTATAGGACTGCTTAAATAAACTTGCACATCATAAGCGTACAAATGAATATTCACATCTTTGACAACAAACGGCAGATCATTAATGAATAAACTAAACAGCAGTGGCCCTAGCATCGATCCTTGGGGTACTCCTTAAGAGGATTGACACAATATTTTTGGTGTTGATTTGCTGGTATCGCTTGGTCAAGTAATTGTCAATCAAAAGAGCTGCCGAGCTGCTGAAGTTGAATAGTGGATAAGTTCTGTAGCAGTAAAACACGATCCACACTATCGAAAGCTTTTGAGAAATCGATTAATGCAATTACAGTAAATTGATAAACATCCAAAGCAGCTCCTATGTCTGTTGACAAATTTCTATCGCCATATTGATACTCTTAAATTACCAACATATAGCTTAAAACCTTGCCGAAGAACCAAGTTATCCAACAGTGAAAACCCTATTCGAATCCATTCAGTAGTTTGGGAGATATAAGGTAACAACGCCAAAAGCCTTACTCATTTATAAATATATATATATATACACTGTGAAGCACTTGAATAGGTGCACGGTCATACACGTAACAATACACGTGCAGGTAAACAATGGGTGCATTTGAATAACTAGATCGGTTTATTTGGTGCTATTTTTCAGTGCAGAGTTAAAATAACAGATATCGCATTAACAAAGCTAGTGGAAATAATATGGAGCGCAAACACCAACTTACTAAAGAACAAATTGGTTGAATTGGGGCATTAAAAGAAGAAGGATATTCTAGTAGAGAAATTGCTCGTAGAAATAATCGTAGCGCAAACGTTGTTTTTCCGTTCTTTGCGAAATCCAGAAGGATATGGAACACATTATAAGGACGAGTAGTTAGAGGCACCAGTAGAACGAGAACGGAGGAATATTTTGTGTTGTCTCAAACTCTTCAGAATCAGCTCGTCAAATTGCTCTACAAACAGGAACCTCAGCCAGCGTATGGACTGTTCGGCGGATTATTAAGGCAAGCCCCAACTTGAGACGTCTTCGACTAAAGAAAAAATCGGCTCTTCTACAACGTCACAGAAGTGCTCGCCTAGAATTTGCCAGAAATCACATCAGTTGGAAAGAGGAGTGGAATAGTGTTTTTTTACTGACGAAAAACGCTTTTCATTAGATGGAGCTGATAGACTTTCTTACTATTTTTACGATCTACGGAAAGAATATTCTTTTTCTATAATCTGAGCATTATTGAAAATGTGAGGGGATGGATCATACGTAAAATGTATTAAAATGACTGCATACTGGAAACGTTAAAGCTATAAATTAAGGTGCCTTAGCTGCTTGGAACAAAATACCACTAACCGTCATCAGGAGCCTTTTCAACAGTATGCCCGACAGGCTCATTGAATTAATTTCTAAGAATGGAAGTCCAACACATTATTGAAAGTACTTATAATAATGTTTATTATTCCTTAAATTAATATAATTATGTTAGTAATAAAAAGTAATACCGACAGGTATAATTTTTCTTGCAAAATAATAAATATACCTATTCAAATGCATCGCCTTTCTATTAGGATTTTTTCTTATATGCATGTAATTTTTTTCCTGGATTGCAATTCTTAGAAGAATAAACCTATTAAAAAAAATTTACCTGCACGTGTGGTGTAACGCATATTTGCCATTTATGAACGTGTACCTATTCAAGTGCTCCGCAGTGTATATATGTATAGTTATACGGGTTAACAAATCATTTGAAAAATCTGATAAACGCATATTTAAAGATATAGATCTCAACTACAACCTCTATGTAATTAGAACATTAATATAAGTTGTTTTGTTTAATAACAGACAGTTAATTGAACTGAAAAATATCAGGGAATTATAATTTTGATTCTTAATTTTCTTTAATAAATACATCTTAATAATGACCAATTCATAATTTAAATTTAAAAATAATTTTTTTTAAAAATTTACAAAATGGGACTTTGACAGATTTTCCTCAGTTTTAGAATGAATGGAAGCCCAGAGCACATCCGTTTTAAAAAAAATCTGCAGAACATGCTGGCTCCTTACATTTTCTCGAAAGTCGATTATGTCCGGCCAGTGCTTAGTGAGAAATTACAAAAATTACATGATGATTTTTTTGGAAAGAGAGGAAAGATAGAAATTCCTACGGCTATTTTCAATATTTCAGCAAATAAAAAATTTCTTTAAAATAACTGAAGGATTATTTTCAATTTTCACCGCCACCCACTAAAGTAGGGAACCCTGGCAGTTGATAACTTCTAAAGTATGTAAATTTATCAAAAATACTAGAGGAGTCTTCTTGTTGAACTCTGACTAGACAGAAAAATCCTAAATGACCGTCGACGGTAGAAGCATGGCTTGTGAGATTAACCGAATTTACTATCTACCTGGAGAAAGTACTTATGAGATAGATATTCCTTCAAAGTGGCTAGCGGCAGTAGCTTGATCCAGTCCCTTCGTAGTTCTAAGCGTGGAAATCTCAATCTCAGAGGAATCTCTACTCAGGCACCACAAAATTTATCGCATAGATACTTTATTTGGACAGATACCGAATTCAGTTAATCTTACCCTGCCCTCACGGTCGGTTGATTTGTTTCTACACTGCCGTCCAGCTGGAGATCCTTTAAATTTTTTTATGTGCTTAATGAAGCTTCCCTGAATTTTTAAGCCAATTTATTCAAATTGTCAACTGTTGCTTTGGGTGGCAGTGGCTGTACAATCAGTAGAGTGGGAACGGTACCGGCCCAATTGCAGTTGCCGGGGACTTTAAAATCAATAAAATGACAGGTTGTGAATTGATGAATGTGAAATACACAAGCGCTGCTATATATTATATTTTGTTAGCAGCCAACGATTTTATTTTTCCTTTTTGATGGACAGGTAAGTCGCCATAATTTTTTCTTTTTCTTTTATACCGCTCCTTATTTTATTAATTCCTATATTTGCTGTTTGATGTATTGTTTATTGTTTCGAAACACCTTACTGAAAATTAACTACACAGGCCTGCATGGAAAACTTGGCTTAAATCAAAATTGTGAATTATCATCATATTCAAAATTTTCTTCCACGTACAGTTCTTTCAGAAAAATACTATTTTATACTGTGATTTTCCAATTTTTATGTTTTTTTAATCTTCTCCTGAGTTATTCTTACGAGCTAGATTAAAATGGATTTTATATCTAATCTGTCTAAATAAACATATTTTTTTTTAAATTATGGTTATCATTTTATGTGTACCCGGTTGGGGTTTTGATAACTGATTTAAAATGTTTTCGTGGCACTGATTTTAGATATGAACTCCATTTTTATGTACAACGTAAGATTACATTAATAGAAAGTCAGAAAACCCCCAAAAACTAAGAAATCGCAGTATGAAATGCTGTTTCTTGGAAAAACTCTACGTGATTGAATGTGTTGGATATTATTTTCGTAAGCAGCATTCCACAAAACACCAAAAACAGGCGTTAATACTGAAACATTTTTTTATGATTTAAATTTGTCAGGCCTGTTACCGTAATGATAATGACTGGAAAATTATAATATATAATATAATATATGAATGATCTTATGATTACATAATACATTTTCTTTCATACTCTACCTATATGTGCCGATGATTGAAAAAGTGGTCTAATTTACATCCCGCCAATTATATTTTAAATCACTAAAATGACAAAATTCCATTTCTGCAGAAGAAGAAAACGAGAATTGTTGAAAACAAAATTATAAAATGTAAATGAATATTTTTGTTTTTAACTTTCTATTTCTAACAAAATTCATTACTGCTTCATAGTTCCGTTAAATCGGAGTCCAGCCAAATTTTAATGGTAGGTAGGTAGTGCTACCGAAACATTCCACCTAAGTTTCTCCCCTCGGATTCTGCAGGTAGTGTCTGCCAACGAAAACGCCTTTTTGCGATTTTACGACGTAACAACCAATCGGAGGCGAGAAATAGCTCTACCAAAAGTTGCAGCCTGTGAAATTCTCTACATTTTTCATATGTTCATCATGTTTGAATTTGTATTTTTGAAAATTTATACCTTTTTGTTTTCAAAAACATTTTCAAACAAAAGTTGTTACAAATAATGCCCTTAACAAATTTTGTAATGATCATTATTCGCATAAAACCTATATTTACCGAGATAATTGACCTCACCCCTAAAATTCAAATGGCGGCCATCGCTTGCTTTCGGTGGCACCCCCTACCCATCATTTGAAATTTCGCTGGACTCCAATTTAACGCGAATCTAGCCCCTTTTTCAACGATTTGACTGGACCATGATGTTACAAGTCAGTTTTAAAACATTCTTTTGTTCTGAAAATGGTCTAAGTCAGTTCATGCTCTAAAAACAATATTTCCTCATAAGCTACACATATGTATACGTATCTCTTTTAATAGTCCTTTTTGTTTCCTACGTTTATTTGGCAGAACAAGAGATCATAGTAAACCTCGTACTTACTCTACTTCCAACAAGCATTTATAACAGCCTTTTAACTTTAATGTTTGAATATTATAAATTTTCTTAATGTTTAGGTTTTTGATTTTCTTGCCAGGTGTTTTGTTTCTGCTTTTAGTTCTTGGGTTTTTAAATTGTATTATCAGTTGGTTTTCTTCTTATATATGAGGCTTCCTATTTTTTGAATTTCTTTATTTGCTGGTAGAGTATTTTCCTCATTTTTTTAATTTCCTTATTACTTCGGTTTTTTGTATTTTGCTCCTAATGTTTTTAATATGTTGTTATAAATTTATTTTTTAACAGCAACAATTTGGATGGATCGGAGAGTACCTAAATGTTGTTTTTCCACTCTGCATTTTTTGCATTTCTGATTTTTTGGGTTAGTGTTTTTCTTGTAGCATTTACTTTCAGCTTGCACCTGCCAACAATATTAAAAAAAAAAGCTACGTAAGAAAAAAGGAAATATTGCACGGAAAACACTTAACCAAGAATTCAGAAATCCAAAACAAGGAGAGTGGAAGAAAAACATAAAGGTACTACCCGATCCATCGAAATGGCTTCTGTTAAAATATAAAAATTAAATTTATAATAACATACAACAACAAAATCAAAAAACCAAAAAACAAAAAAAATTCAAAACAAAAATAAAGCACTAGAAGCGGCTGCGCGCCTCCCTCCATACCAGCGTATAAAATATCCGCGTCAAAATATCCACGACACAATAACCGGAACTTATTTCACCCAGCATGGCTACTGAAACAGTTAAGCTTTAAGGATTGCCCTGAAAATGTTAATTGACTGAAATCTGCCTTTTACAAAATGTCTACTGACTGAAATTTGCCTTAATTCGGTAACTATTTTGGGTCCGCCATCTTGAATATTGGTGGATTTGAATTCTATAACCCCTAATACGTCTTCATTTAAATTTCATTAAAATTGCTTAAGATTGGTGAATTTCGGTCGCCATATTGTATCCGCCGTTTTGAATTTGGTAATTGGCAGATTCGAAATCAGCGACCCTGGAAACCCTCTAGTACTAACTTGTGACAATCCCTTGACGTGTGACTTTTCCAGTGGTCATTTGGTCGTGGATGTTTAATTTAAACGCGGATTGCGGATATTTTAATATGTTACTATGAACAAATACTTTAATACAGATGTTTTGACCGCAGATATGGAGGCGCGCAAACGCTTCTAGTGCTTTTTTTTTAATTTTCTTAGATAAATTATTTTTTTTTGGTTTTTTGATTTTGTTGCCTGGTGTTTGTATTTTGCTACTAAGGATTCTCAAATGCCATTACAAATTTTATTTTTATTTTTTAACAGCAACCATTTCGATGGATCGGGAAGTACTTTTATGTTTTTCTTCCACTCTGTTTTTTTTTTGGGATTTCTGAATTTTTGGTGTGTTTTCCGTGCAATATTTCCTTCTTGCTTGCGTATTTTTTTTTTAAATTTTGTTGGCAGATGTTTTTTTTCTGTGTTTGATGTTTATGAGTTTTCTTATTATTTGGTATTTTATTTTGTTTGTCAGGTATGTGTTTTTGGCTTTTAAATTTTACTGGCAAATTATTTGTTTTCTTCTTGCCTACAGAAATTTTGATGGATCGGTGGGTACCTTTATGGTTGTTTTCTTTTCTTTTTGCTGGTAGTAGTAGTGCTTGAATTCTTAAAAAATTTTTATTGTTTGGATTTTTTAACTTTGTTGCTGGGTGTTTGTTTACTTTCAGCTTGTAGTATCTAAATTTTTTTTTAATTTTCCTATTGCATGGTTCATTTTTAATACATCTAAGTGAACATTTTCATTCTATGTGCCTACATTGTACGCCATAACATTATGCCTTAAAATTGCCAATTTCCCTTCTCAGTTAACCTTTCGCAGTAGGACAAAACGTAATAAATCAGCACGACATCAATGAATAAAATTGAAAAAAAAGTAAACAAATTGAGACGGGAAAAAAACAAGCACCAAAATTAGATCGTCGATTCGCCTAATTAAAGTACAAATTAAATTGAGATTTTTTTTCCTCGTTCCGCATTTCACATTTTCATTAATCATTTTGTGTTATCCAAACACTCGTGTCCGGGAGGGGTAAATATTCACGACTTGGTTTGGCGGATACTATTGGAACCCAATCCAGCTGAAGTGTTTGCACATTACTCAATTTTTCAATCGTTTTTTGGCCACATTCCAGCCGCATAGAAGAAAAATGTTTATGCCAGCACCAGGAAAGGAAGTATTTTTACTTTTTCCGAACACCTCCCACCCCCAGCTATCCCGTAGTATATCGCTGCCGTCACCGCCGCCGCCGTTGCCACCACCACCATCACCACCGTGCTATGCCATGCCGTACTGCCCGTCCGCCCCCCTCTTCCATATCGCTTGAGTGCTAAGTCGAACTCTAACCGCCCAGCGGGGGCGGGAATGGGGTGGTTGCTGCCGCCGCTGCTGTTCTGTTATCAAAAGCGAAAATAAATGACAAAAAACAAGAACAGAAGCGGGCGAATCTTATACACCCTGCCACCAGCATCTAAGATTTGATTTATTGAGAGAATTTTCCACTGCAGATGTATTGAGATAAAAGCGGAGTAGTTAATTGGGAGCCTTTGCGGCAAGCAATGTTAATTTTTACTTCTAGATTAACTCCAGCGGAGTGGGGGTTTCGTTAAGAACAAAAGAAATCGTTAAGGCAAATACCCACTCACGCGGACATTTTGGGTAGTTGCCGTTCTGGTTCGTCGAAACTTCGCCAATTACATTACGTTCTGTGCATAAAGCACTGAAAAATTACTCCATTAATGTGAAATCCCAACACAATTGTTCCATCTTAATATTAATTGCATTTAACTGATCCCCACCTGCGCTGAATTTTTGGTAGGACATACGCGTGTGGAGCACGCGCCTCCAACAATGTCAACTTAGCGAAAGCCGAATAATGACGTGCTTATGCATATCATTCCCCAGCACATCAGGGCGCTACATAATTTTTACTTGCAATTATTAAAATTTTAATTAACAACTTCTGCACACGTACGAGCATTTCCGTTGCGGAGATCCAACAAAAGGGCCCAAATTAACAAGAGTGTCCTGGCGTGAAATACGGAAAACTTTTATTTTTGGAAAATAAAAACTCAATAAAGAGGTGTCGCCTTACCGAGGACTTTTCACTTTAAGCGAATTTAAAAGAGTACTTTACAAATGCTTTTCATTTTTTATCTTTGATATATGAGACCACTGTGAATGTCTATCTAAACTTTTTCAAAAGCGAAAGTAGGAGAAATGGGTGGTGCGAATCTAGACATTCGCAAACCAATGTATTACAGTCGTCAGGTCATGTATTTTTGTAAAGAAAGTCAAATGAAATTTTCAAATTGAAAATAGTTAGAGGGCTCTCCTTGAGTGTAAATTAAAAATGACGAGACACGGGGGCTGGCATTCCTCAGTCGCCATATTGCAAAATGGTTTTTTGCAAATATCTCGGAGACAGCTACATACTTACGGCAAAACTGATAAACCCAAAGAAAGATGGAATCGTAAAATGTCATCAAATCAATATTAATTAAAACATTTTATTTTTTACATTGCAACATATTAATTTACTTGCTTGCCCGGACCCGGCGTTTCCCGGGATACTATTAAATTTGTATTCCTTAATTTTACAACGCCTCCCTACTGCACCACCGCCTGTCCTATGTGACCCAGAGTTTTCCTATTTGCGTTTCGCACATGTTTTAGATATTTTCGAACAGTATTATTAAATTTAGTTTTCTTCATTTTACACCACCTCCTTATTGCACCCCCTCTCCTATATCTCCCAGCGGGGTGGGGCTGATCTCATATTTGGAAATTTGAATAGCAGATTCGAAATCAGTGATCGCGAAAATTTCCTAGTGCGGATTTTAAGGGAAATCCCTTGAAGTTTAACTTTTCGGTCGCCATATTGATCCACTATCTTGATTTCCAAAATTTTGATGGCAGATTCAAAATCAGTGACCCCAAAAATCCAAACCAAAACAAAAGTTCGGATTTTCAGTGAAATCTCTTGAAGTTTAACTTTTTCGGTTGCCATATTGGATCCGACATCTTGAATTCCAAAATTTTGAATGCAAGCTCGAGGTCTGCGACCCCGAAAACCTCCAATTGCCTTTTTCATAAAGATTCCTTGAAGTTGCAAAATTCGCTTCCTATACAAAACGGAAATTTCGATTTTCCGGCTTTTCCTTTGGGGTTTCCCGAATTTTTTTGTTTTTAAAACCTCCCCTGTATTATAGCGAACAATACAAAAAAAATTATCGAAATCGGTCAAGCCGTTTTTGAGTTTTAGCGAGACGTACCGCACAGCAATTCATTTTTATATATATAGATAAGATTCACATTTTAAATTGTCCTTACGGCACTTTAATTGAAAACTGTAAGTTTTACAAGTTTATATGTAAATTTTACATGGATAAGTAATTCTCTATTGAGATCTATCATTTTACACTTTTCTACGTATTTTTAAAATAACAGATGTAAAATCCTGAAGCGGCATAAACAAATTTATATTGAGTTTAAAACAAAGTATAATCGTTCTTTTGTCAAGAGATCGATGTTTTCTTTGGACCGAAAATTAAACTAATTTATTTTTTTTATAAAAGTTTAGAAAAAGCATGCTAATAGGAAAAGTCATGCACAGCATTTACGGGTATACTATAGATCCTAACGTCTAATTTTTTTATTTTTCTTAAAACTATGCAATACAACAAAAGTGTGAACAGCAAACTAGACTTATCTTAATTTATACATTTTGTGTTGTTATTTTATAATGCTCAGTAGGGTGGTCCTTATTCCCAAGAAAAAAATTTGTTTTCTTTAATTTCGCGGGACACCACGTAATGTGCTTATATACCATAAGAAACAATTTCAATCTTTTTTTTGAATTTTTTAAATGACATTTAGGGGTCGCTACCAAGGTTTGAATTTTAAATAAAAACTCAAAATCCGTATTTTTTTTTTTGATGATAATTGACCGACAAGCCAAACCTTACTTTGATTTCATGAATGGTTATGTTCGGTACCAGAATTAGATTTTTTTATCCACTCCCTTTTTTTTATCTCGATTTTAAACCGAAAAACACAATCGATTTTTGAAATTTTTTTTTACAAGGCCGCCATTTTGTTATTTTTCACTCAAATCTTTTAAATCTGCTACGGAACAGAATGACAACCCTACTGAATAATAATCTTTTTGGAATATTGATTTCAGATGATTACAAAAGGAGCAATCAGGGGAGCCAACCACCTACTTTTTTTTTACTTTGCCAGCTGGTAGCGACCTCTAAATCTTAACTAAAAAAAAGAAAAAAAAACACGTATTTCATATTTAGATACATATAATCAAATGAAAAAGTGTCCCGGGAATAATTCAAAAGTCGAAAAATAAGGACCACCCTAATGCTCAGCTATACCTTTTTACTACTAATTGTGTTAAGTTAGTGTTGTATATGCTCGTTGTTAATTTACAAATATTGCCATGTAAAATCATTGACACCTACCTTTATTTCTACATATATTTTTGTTATTTTTCAGTGTTTTGGTAGTAGATTTGTACAGAATTCCTTATATAATTAGCATTGTTTCTTTTTATTTTGTGAAGATTTTCCTTTCATAAAACAACTTGTAAAATACTACTACGGCCACTGTTTTTTACGAAAAATTTCTATGACTCTATTTTGTATTGCAAAATAATAAATTCATATATAATACGTATTTTGCCAAATTTAGAATGACTTTTCTCTCAGTATAGGGACCTTCTTCGTAGGGTGTACAATTATCTACTTTTTGTGTTCGAAATATTTTATTGTGAAATGTAATATTTTCAGAATTACAGTGTAGATTCCTATCTATTGTTATTTTTTATTTATCTATAAGATTATTAATGACTGTTGTATAAGGAAGCCGTTAGCGGCAGAACTTCTTTTAATAAAACCGCTGTTGTTGTTGAATTCAAATAATAATGACAGAAATCATGCAACAAAAATTATAATAAAATAAAGTATACGAACTCATGTGCCTGTTGTTGTCAGTACATTTTTCAATATCCGTAAAATTCTATGAAAAATAGTAATAATAGTGATGTCCATTTGTGTTACTTGTATGTGACGTTAATGCTTGTAGTTTTACTGACTTTTGCTGTGGTTTTAATGTTTTTCGTGTCTATTTTTCAGATGTTTTGATCGCCCGGCACCTGGCTTACCTGGATCATTATAGGCAACCTTACAGCGCAGGGATGACATGGATTCAAGGCATGTAATCTTGTTTATATCCTTTACAGATTTATTTATTTATAAGAAGACAAGAGACTGCATGGGATTTCAACTATTCAGGTTATGTTGAGTTATTTGTGTTTATGTTTAATTCCTTTTTGTTTCAGTTCCTGAACAATGACAGTTTATGATGATAAGACAGTCCCACAAAAAAAAAAGTTGATCAGGTACCAGAAATGTGCTAGAATTTCATAGTCCCGATGCTCGATTTCGCTCCAATTTTACGAAAATCACTATATAAACCATACATGAACACAGAAAGTGAATTACCAGAAATATGAGTATCGTTTCCGGATAACATTCTGTGGCACCTAAAAGCGAAGTTCACAGTCCCAATACGAGAATGAGTTGGAAATATTGGAATGAAATCGGACATCGGGACTATGACATTCGGTTTTAGGTGCCACCATTTATTCGGAAACGATAGCCACATTTTTGGTAATTCACATTTTTTCTTGTGCAGCTGTGTAATCTACAGAAACCATAAATAGAAAAGTATGGAAAATCGTTAAGTACACTAATCACACTGATACGTATAACTTTACCCAGAACATAGTATTTAGCAATATATGTACCTATAAATCAATTATTCTGTAGTGCGAAATCGAAGAGGTGGAAGCGTTATATAATTTTAATGTCAATATAAACATTAGGGGCCTCGATAGTAGTATTTTGTGAGACTATGAGTTCGAAGCCCATGCCTTTCCCCTGGTCCTGCACTTTTCTGACGCTCAGTGTGAGACGTTCATCACTAACATAGGCATAATACTGCGTCTGACACTGACTTGTCTCATTGTTCGTGATGCAAATAATTGTTATCCACCCTACCCGTCCGAGCTATACTTAATAACACCGAAGCGTACTTAATAATAATAACAATAAAAATAAAAAATTAAACAATGTACTCAATTTAGCTCGTTTTATCAGTTTCTTCAGCCCCTGATTTCTCAAAAAAGTGTATATTTGGTTGTACGTGGATGCTAGTCCTAATTAAAGTTATATATGACTCTTTGTTTAACATGTTATACATTTTTAGCTTCACATTCCCAAGCTCTTTAATTTGATGCCAATCAGACTGGTATGTGATGAAAAAAACTCTTTTAGTCGTATCAATATGGCGTAGTATGGCCGATATTTTGAGTTCTTAAAAACAATACATATAAATATATATAACCAGTCCTTAATAAACTTGTTACTTAGACGAATTGATGGACACCACATTTTCCACTTGGCTGGAATTGAATGGACTGGACGTAAGTGACATATGGCTTCAACAGGATAGCGCGACCTGCCACATCGCACGTACGCACCAAATCTGGTAACCCAGAAATTGCTATTTAACTTGTTTGGGCTATGTTTTGTTTAAAAGTATTGTCTATACCGGAACCACCCTGAGATAATTCAACACGCAAGAAAGAAGTCAAGCGCCACATTCATGAAATTTAGCCGTCTTTACTACAAACCAAATCTTTCTATAATTTGTCAAAAAAGTACACATCTGATAATGAATCAGCGGTATGTCTTTTTAATTTAAAATTCAAGTTCTTGCTGCGACAATTCAAATGTTTTTTTTTTGGAATGAATAAATATTCAACGGCACAACCACTTAATAACTACTTGAAAAATTCGGTAATTCTTTACAAGTGGGGCTCTTGGCGTACATCCGAGTCAAGATTTTTGCTGACTATAACAACTTCATTATTATTTGTATTTAATTATTAAATGAAGGGGCAGAGAGAAATACAAATTATTTTGGACCCGCTTGTACACCAGGAGCCCTACTTGTCAATCACTCGTGAATAAAAACTACCATTTATTATTTTTTACATTTTATGCAGTCTATACTTATGTATGTATAGGCGCTCGTGATCCACCATCGTTCCAAATTTCAGCTTTCTGGGTCAAACCCTTCAAATGTTATGAATTAAGCTGTGACAGATAGATAGATTTACTACTGTTACATACAGAAAGCTATGCAACCTCCAATCGACTTCAAGTCGGCTTGACTCAAGTCTATCCGAAAAATTTATCTGATCAATTTGAAATAAAGTCATGTAACCGCAGCATGAGCACTGGAGTGCTTCAGTTCTTGAATTTCGACATTTATCAGTCGGCTGTGATATATTAAATACGTAATGGCGAAAATAAATTTGTGGAGTATCCAAAAAACCAACGCAGTGTTGGAGATACTGTAGGAAAAGAAATGCCGGAAAAAGATTTAGGAGTGACGTAAAGTTTTAAATCGATTTCAAGTCAAGTACTAAAATGAAGTGTAACACCACGGATTGAAATTTCAAGTCAAGTCAAGCCGAGCCCCCTATCCGCCCATGTAACGTAGTAATAGAACCGTTTCAACCGAAAAATAAAAACTATATTTAAAATTTTACCCCCGTAAGATCGAATCGAAATTTACAACTATAATAAAAAAAATGGTAAAAAGCTTCACCTTTCCCACACCAGTCTGTCATTCGCCATATTGCCGAATTTATGTCTTGTACAGACCATAAACCGGAAACAAAACCAATAAAATAACTTTTAAAAAAATGGGCTTTTGTTTCGGTAGGCGGCTCCCGGTTAGTGATTCCCAGCATTCCTGTGAAATTGGGCCCTGTAACAAGCGGTGCACACCTCTCGGGGAAAAAAAGAATCATCCCCTTTGCGGCAAATCATAGAAATAGTAATTAAAACAATCTGATTCATCGATATTAAATTTTTTCGTGTACCGCAGTATGCTTTTCCCTTGTGTCCCATCCAACGTCGTCCCAGTTCAATCAAATTGTTGTTGTGCCGTGCCCTCTAAAAAAAAATTGAGGTATTCCTCAAAACGACAATTTATGTGTGTCCTATTGATTTTTTTTCTCCCGTTTTGATTACCCGGGGATTTACCATATAATTCTTTGCATTGGGCGTTTCGGTATCCTTGTTTCATACTTTGAGCTCTTATTTCCCTCGAACTTTTACCCGGAATTTTTTGTTTTGCTTGTGTTACCTACACACGACGATGGATGAAAAAAAAAATCGGTGGAAGCTCGACAACTTTATGTGATTTATTTTGTTTCCCCAGCAATTTTTTCGATTACAATATTTGCCTTTTTCCCCTTTTTTGGGTGCGTTAGTTTTTCTCAATTTCGTTCAATTGTTGTATTTCTCACTCGTGGACGTGATGAGCTTGAAAATTAGCAGGCAGGCCACTGTTGAAAGGTACGTAGGCGATTGAAGAGTCCAGTTTACTGTTGAAGTGTTTAATCCATGAAAAAAACGATTCGAACATTTAAAAGCGATACATGGCTTAATTAGTGAATTAAGTAAGAAGGCATAAATCCTTAAAAGTATACTCGTCTATCTATTTATTCATTTGTGAAGACATGATTTTATTTGTGCTTTGAAACTATTATATGAAGGCATAAAATACAAAATAACAGTGTCCCGGTCCTATTAACATGATGTATGTACCAGTGAGATGGTTAAATCGTCACCTTTATCCCCTTTTAGTAACCTTCTTGGCGTCTAGCCGTGATCACTAATTTTTATTAGCTTCTGGTCCTGTGACTAAACGGAATCTTCCAATTACTTAGCATTTAAGCCACGCACTTAAACCCCAAATCAAATTTCCCTTCCAACTACCTAAGTTGCTATTGCGAAACTCACAATCAATTGAAAGACACTTAGACGAGCAATTTAATTCGACTTTCCAGATATGGGGCAAATTAATCCCAGTGTGGCACAAGAAACACGCCAACGCGGTGCGGGCCACATCACAGTAGCATTTACGTATTCAGCGCTGCTATTTACATTAACTCAGCTCTTGGCGGCGGGGATAGAATTACTCGAAACTAGATTACGATATGTTACTTGGTTAACGTCAGAACTACCCACGCTTTACGACGTAATGCCGAAGGTAACGCCAAATTATTTTATGCGAAAGGGGTAATTGGGGTATGTGTGTGCCGATATAATACAAATGAAGGCCAAGTCGTGTGTGGTGCGGAACGCTTTGAATTCATTACCACTAAACGATCTCATTTGTTTTGTGATTGAAATTATAAATATGATTCACTCCCCTGATATGCTGCGTAATGACTCCATTTGTTATGGGGTAGTGGGAATTGCGGGCGTGGGCAGCGACCACACACCCTGGCATCACAATTAACTCCCCACCTGATGCAGGTGACTGTATGAACTTCCTTTGATTTCTGAAGACCACCATGTGCTGCAAACATACCGCCCAATCGATGCCAAACAACTATCTGGAACTGGAATTGAAACGCCGGAATCCTCTGCTAATTGAGAATCTTAGGTTTCTCATTAGTTGCAAAATAGGGTCAATTTTAAGGAATTAGGAAACCACCGCCATTTGCGTTTAACCCCAAAAATCAATTTCCGTATTAAGTGGAGCATCCTTCTGCTGCATGATGGCTAATATCTTGAAATGAGTTGCCCGGCACTGATTGAAACCATCAATACATCTGACCGACATTCGATGCCCGCTACAATCGCTCGCCACCACACCACAGAAAGGTTGGGGGCGAAAGGCCTCTCGTTTTTTTCTGTTAGTGTATAAAAAGCCGAAATTATGGGTCCTTTTATAATTTTAATTAATTTCTGCGGCGGAAGGCCGCGTGATTCAGGAGGATGCTTTTTTTTAATTAATTAATGACTGATAAATCATGCCGTCTGATTTTAAGGTGAATATCCACGTTGACTTCGAAACTGCTTAAAAGTATTTTAATCCTCCGAAGTACCCCCGGCGCGGGAACTCGAATGTTTTACTGCCACTTCAACGTATAAATTTCTGCTGTTTTTGTGCAAGCCATTCGATTACGATGCGTGTGCACTGCAGTCCTGTTATGTCACTCATTACACAAATTAATATTTTTAAATTTGCTCTCCCCATATTTTGTAGCTTCAAAGGCAAAGTGGATTATTTTTTGTGAAATTGTTTAATTTGAAATCTGTAAAGGCCTTTTGCTTTGATCACTTTTTATTGGACCCATAACCGCAAAATATGACTTTATCATCAAAACTGTCATTTTGTTGGTTAATTAGCTGGTTAGGCAGTTATATTTTTTAATTAATTGTTTTTCACAGTATGATATATATTTAAACGCTTTAACACCGAAAGCTTGAAATTGGTATAAAAAGTGTGATATATTCAGGTACAGGGATTGTTGCAGCAAGGGGCTAGGAGAAAGCGTGGTAGTGCGTAGTGTGGCAAAGGCAATATGACAAGGCAGTGGGAAGGGTCCGGTAAAATAATAATAATACATAATAAATTTACTGAAAGATTTACACAAGATTTACAATCTTCTAGAGTACCTAGTCTAAAGATCCAAAAAACATATTTGTGAAAATTGGAAAATATCTAACCCTATAAACAAAAAAAGATAAATGAAGAGCGTCTGTTCAAAAGGTTATATTTACACATTTGCCAAATGCTCAGAAATTTAAAAAAACCTTGTAGAATATTGTTTGTATGGTCAGTTTTATTTATTCAATTTCTAAAATTATAGACTACTATATAGATTACTTATTATAGCCTACTCAAAAATTTTAATTTCTTTTTTTAGTCAGAGTAAAAAAAAAAAAGAGTTTACAAATATAACCTTTTGAACGGACTGTTTAAAAATGTTCAGTAAATATAACCTTTTGATCAAAAATAGTTGAAGCTTTAAATTTTTAATTTTTTAATGTAAACCGCAAAAACGTTCCATTTCACTCGACTGCATTATTACCAGCTTATATCAATGTTTTTCAGGTAAGAAAACCTGGTAAATATAACCTTTTGCTTGAATTTATGAACTAAAATTTGGTAAATATAACCTTTTGATTAGAATTTCAATTTTGGTGCATGATTTTATCTATGAAAGACACAGTATTAAACAAAATTTTGTGTGTTTGTGAAATATAGCCTTTTGAACAGACGCTCCTCAAATGTAAAAATGAAATAAAAAAAAATAATTAAAAAAAGAAGCTTCAAAAAAAACAATGACTGTATAATATGTTCTCTTATAAAATTCTTAAATGCACCGACCGAACGAGCTGCATAAACATCTAGGGGGAGAAAATTCCAGGGACGGGCGGTTTGGACCTAGAAAGAACCCTCCATGATCAGCTTCGTATGATGAGAGATAATAATTTTATACTTGATGTAAACTGTGTAAGTTAATATTCAAAGGATGGTATTCTATACCGTATTCACGTTCGCCTGGCAACATTTCTCTGAGCACTCGTGTCAAGTATATATGCTTGTTTTTCCTAGGGGGACGTGGAGCAGATGCTTCAATACAGTCTTTAATATTTTTTGTAAATGTTACGACCATGTCATCTATTTGGTTGTGGTTTGTAATGGCAGAAAGAGAGAGGTGTGACAATTTAGGTACAATCAGGTACGTACAACCTAAATAATATTTTTCAAAATTTGAATTTGTGCTTTTTGATAATTTAAGAAGCCAAAAAAATCAATTTTTCCCCTTATCTGTTTAGTTTACATTTGAGGTGTTTAGCTTCAAAAATCCGTTAAATATCCTTTTTATTAAAACTGCAATTAGTACAGTCAAGTAAGACAAATAATTGCCCCAACCTGGACATTTGAAATAACAAGCTAAAAGTTACTGAAGATGTTTAGGATAGTGTCTTGATTGATGTCCCGAATTTCCCAAAAAAATCTGTGTTGGGAAAAATCGGCTATATTGACAAAAACCGCCGCCATCTTGGATTTTTCGAGTTTTATGTATACCGACTGAACCAAACATCCGATTTTAGTCGTTTGTGCTCGAAATTGTTTTAAACTCCAGTAAAATTGAGAAAAATAAAAGGCTTGAAGAAAACAAGCACAGGCTACCGCGTAGTTCTCCCAATTTTCCGCTAGATGGTGACAGTTCTCTTGCAGTGGACAAAGATGACAACGTGAGGACTTTGGATGGCCACGGTACCTTTCACGACATGGGAGGAATAAGGTGCATCACGTCTTCAATAGCCGTTGAAACAAGTTCTCCCCAAGGAGTAAGCAATCTCTTCCGACAGCAGAATTGGCGTCTGTAGGTGCATTAGATTTGATACCTTACGAAAACCCGAGAATCGGGGCAGCACTCATCGTTGCGGAAGACATCGGCGCCGCTCTTCCAGAACCTGCCTCGGCCAAACAAGCTCATCTCAGTAATATGTTGTGGATGTGCGGTTGCCAGCTTCAAGAAACGGCAGGACCTGGCAGCAATGGATTTATGGACGTGGTAACTGTAAAACAGGAAGAAGAGTTAACCTTTCAGCTTCCTAACCTACCACCATTTACATCGCCACAGAGATGTGCAGAAAAACGCAACAGTCGACATGTGTGGTGACGTTCGACCAGCCTCTCGACGCGGAGGCGCTGGACAGGTTCTTAGAGCTGGAGAAGACAGCCTGTTGTCGTATGTCGTTTTGCGTTTCGGCGGCTTTCACAGACTTAGGTCATTAATCGGTGCAATGGGAACCATCATGGTACGGAGAAGAACTGTGGGAGACGGTATAGGCGAATAATTCGGTTACCCAGATGATGAACGGTCACGCCTACGCCCGGGCTCTCGGCGCACATCTTCTTACGCAAGTGGCGTTGGCGATTTTGATCTTTCAGGATTTGAAAGAAGCCGAATCTCCTCTTATCGAGCATTTAAAACAAACACTCAAAACTCCTCTATGGAAAGACTTATCTGGAAGACGTTCTGTCGTCAGAGTACATAGTCTCCCTTGGAGTAACGTCAATTTGTAAAAGAAGGCTTTTTCACTGTCCGAAGACCCGAGAAGTTCTGGTAAAGTTTTTGGACCGATACGACCATAGAGCAGGTATTGATGCGGAACATGAAGACGGCGGGTGGGCTCACACATGGACGTGGAGTGACGAACAAATTCATTACTCGATGGGTTTGCGCCATGCCTTCATCGGTAAAAGCTATAGAGGCCTCAGCATGTTTTTGTGGAGCTAAGAGAATCTCGCCAAGTTAGCGATCAGGCAGATTGCAGTTAACACGAACCAAACTTGTCAATTTTTACCCGTGATATTGTATCGCGGTTTGTGCCTGTACTTCATGCCTTGTGCTATAATGTTCTTTGGATTCATTTTCTTGTAATACTATAAGAATTCTTATAAATTTAAAATGATTTTCAATATGGCTGAAACATGCGAAGTTTTAAGCAAAATAAGTGTTTTTTTGTATTTTTTGACTTTGAAATAAACATTATTGTTTCTCAAGCTACAAAATTTACCCATAACTTTCAAATTTAGTATTTTGGAAGATAAAGCACCCTAAATGAAGTAATTTGGCGCAAAAACGAATAAAATCAGAAGCTTGGATCAGTCGCTATGCTTACAAATCGAAACATCCAAGATGGCGGCGGTTTTTACAATATGGCGGATTTCCCCACGATAGATATTTTGTGATTTTCGGGACATCAATCAGGACACTATCTTCAACATCTCCAGCAATTTTTAGCTTGTTATTTCACATGTCCGAGTCAATGTCTAATTTTATTGGGCTAAATGGCTTCACGTTTAAGGTTTACATTTTATGACTAGGTTTCTGTAGGTACCTACAGAAAATTTCACTTTAATTATAGGTTCAAAACTCGATTATTTCTTTATTTTACTTTTCGCAACAAACCTCATAACTCATTCATCTTATATTACGATTTGGAAGTTTTGGTGCAGGACTCGTTCTATTTTAAAATTATTTTATTGTTACATACAATAATGTGTTCGTCTAGTCAATAAATTACTATAAATGCATTTCCGACGCACGAAGCGCACTCGCTTACATTACAATTAACGTATTTTTTCGCAAAACAAACTTCAATTGTTAAGTGCCGTAGATCACTAATTAAATTACGCAAGTGGACAACTTTTTACTCCTCAGAAAGCGTAACGTTCTTACGTGTTGTACGTAAATTAGAAACTACAACTATGTTCACGTCTCCGTTTACATGTTTACATTACTGAAATTACTAAAAAATAAATTGCTACAAACTTACTATGAATTATTTTTTAAAAAACAAGAGTTCACTAGTATCTGAATGATGCAGAGAATTGAGTATTTTGGTATAGATTTTTTTTTACTTGTTTAGAGCCAATTTGAGGGGTGGAGACCATTAATATTCCTGACTACCCGACATTGGGGTCATCTATAAATGCACATAAATTTGATTAAAACCGCTTGAGTAATATTGATAAAAAGGGCATTATCCTCTTAGTATTGCTTTTTAAATTTATTTACTTTTGGGACATTTTTACTAATAAAAACTATTGTTACCTCTTTCTGTTGTCGGAAGTAGTAATTAAATTATGCTCTAAACTGTGTACGCGCGAAATGTTCTAATGATATGATTGCAAAATCTCGTTCAAACATCGCGTGATGTATGCAAATCGCTTACGGAATAATTTATTGAAAGATACACATAAGGAAATTTAAGTCCGAAAAAATCATGTTTTCTTATGGGAAACTTTTCATTCGACCCTTTTAACACAAATAAGCAAATTTGTACTTTGCATAATCGGGCATTCCCAACCTTTTCGCATTATCATAAAAAAACATAAAAACACACGAAAACAAAGGAACCGCATAAAAAAAAAATCTTCAAAGATTTTCCAAGCCATGAACATGAAAAAATACATATATCCCCGCATCCATTAATTTTGAGGATACTGATCACGTTTTTGAAATAAAAATCAAACACTATTACAACAGCTGGCTAAGAATGATGCCCATACTGAATGATGCATGACTGTTTGCGAACTCACGTACCTCCCAACGAAATGGTATTTTTACCTTTAGTCCCAACCCTTCAGCCAAACAGCTATCTTGTATTTACTTGAATGAATTCCGTCACATAGGAGAGAATTCCATCGCCACGTACGCGGGCGCCTCTATTCATCATGTGATTCTCAAAAACCTGTCAATTCCCTTCTTTGAGGTGATTGATGATTTACTGGCGGAGCAACTCGAGGAATAAAGTCAATTTTTAAAAGGTTTCCGACATTTTGTGTTTTTTGACTATTTTTGAGCTCTTCGAATGGTGAATAGTCGAAAAGTGGTGGATTAGTGGGAAAGTAAATTGCGCTTCCTTCAGTGATGGTTCTGATTAATGGACTTACGGGGGAGTGGGAGATACATGCGATCAAAAGTCATCCTGTGAAGTATTTCCGATGATGATTTCGGTTCACTTGCCTGCCTACACCACACGCTGCCGAATCCTTTCAGTAAAAGGGTAAAATTAAAAAGTCGACATTTGAGCATTTCCCGGAATTGCTTTTATGCTTTTCCTTAATTTCCTTTATTCGCCGTGGAGGATACATCGGATGAAATTAGGACGCATCGAGTCCCATAGATTTGAAATAGTCAAAGGATGTGAACCCGAGGGAAATTTTCATCTAAATTTTCCAAGGAGGGAAATAATCGTCAAAGGGGGTAACAATCATTTATTCTAAACTCATCCTTGAAATCAACCCTCATTCATCAAATATTAAGATCTAATGCTCCGCATCAGTGCACTTTAAAAGAAAGAGAGCAGCTCCTAAATAAATAACCATAAATATAAAACACATAAAAAGGATGCTGTCTTACATTTGAGACCTAAAGTCAACTACTTTGGGTGATAGCATAAAGGGAAACCCTTTTTCCTAAGGGATGACTTTTATGGAACCTGCTTTGTGACACACCCAAAAACGAGAAAAAAAGAAACGTCCCAGAGATATTTGTCACCCGAAATCATGTATCTGGGCAAATGCTGAACATAATCCGAGGTAATCGCTTTCTTCTATAAAAATTTTTTTTTATTGGAAAAAATGTCTCTGGCAAATATCATTAATAACCACTCAACGGAATCTCCGATGACACTGAGTGGGTGCTAGCAAATCGCAACGCTTCACCGAATTTCAGCGCTCTTTGTTGAAAACTTTTTTTTGGGGCACATTTGCAAGCATTGTGTAGGAATTAAAGGCAATCATTGACAGGGTGAGTAGCACGGTGTATCGACGTATGGAGGAGGAGCAACTCAAGCTTTTACCCCACCTGTTAGGCGACAAAGCCCTCAAAACAATAGACGAAATTGAAATCCTATCTCCGGCAGAGGGAGAAATTAACATTTAACCGACATTTCAACTACATAGGCTGAATGTGGCAATCGCAATTGTCGAAATCCTTTACACTGCATTAACTCCCACCATTGAACGCAGTCAGCGACGTCGAAAAAGTCCCGAAATTACAAAGCCCAGAAAGAGAAAGGGACTATTTTAAAAGTACTTCTGCAACGCATACAAGATAAGTGGATTTCTCGTTGAATTTTTACATTATATATATTTCTTTCGCTTTTGGTTTTTTTATTGTTATTTCTGGGCAGAAAATTTGGCAGACTTCCAGCGTCACTTTACGTCCCACAATAAGCTCTTATTCCCGAAATAATAGACAGAAATTTCTTTGGCCTTCAGCTCACGAATGCATTGCAGCGATAAGGGATGAAATGCTTTTTGTGGATTTCCTCAACGTTGAAAACTTTTTAGTGGAATTGCTTTCATTTTGAATTATGGCTAGGGGAATCTTTCGAATTAAGCGAGTATATCTAAATTCGGTGCCGGTGCGGTGGTGCGCGCTTTAACTGCATAGCGAAACAAATTTTGCGAAATGTTGAGGTGCGGTTATTTCTATTTCCTCGTAATAATAAAGCCGCAAATTGTGTGCCGGTTGCCAGCAGCTCTAGTTTCTTTTTTGTGCGAGGATTAAAGTAAAGTACTCTGCCGGTATGCGGATAAAATTATTATATATAATTAACGAAAACATATAAATGCAGAAAATAAGACACATTTGTGGCATTGCTTCGCCCCAATTCACATTATTAGAGTATACCAAAAAAAAATGGCAATTTCAAAACCAAAATTTCATTCAAGCATAGACTTTTGGCAATGCTGATCACATTCTATAAATCTTCGGATTCGAATTGTTTCAACAAAAAATAAAATTTCCGGAAAACTTTATTACATTTTTCTGTCATGAATTGCTCGAATCTAATCACATCACTAACCATCATAGTGTATAAAATTTCATAAAGAAACAGCGTAGCGAATAATTTAAACGCCCCTCTAGAACAAAATTTATGTGAAAATGAGCACACAGTGGTTTTCAGGGTGACTTACTTCACAGTTGGTGAAAAAGTTTTGAAATTAAAGGCAGCGGATCTAATATGGCGGTCACTGTACATACTTTGTGAGATTCTCATATAAATTCAAAAGTTTCCAATTCCGTCGTTTTTCAATTTTTTTCTGTTAATTTTACCAGTTCGCTTCGACTATATCTCAGAAAACTTAAAAGTTCAACCAATTACCCAGAAGGGTTCCCAGCGCTCATTTGTCGAACTAAATAACACTTCAGTCGGTCTCACAGTACCATGCTACCTACCACTTAAAAATCTGTCCATTGTAAACTACGTAACGTTATCCGATTTTTTGGGTTTTTGGTATAAGCAAATCCTTTAATACCTTAAACATTAAACCACGATTAATACTCAACAATATTGTAACGTTTTGGAACAACTTTGAACAGCCATCAAAAACCTGACGAACTCTCTTGGAAACCGTTGCTGCACCACGATATTGCAAAGCCTCATTCTGCAAATCAGACCCAAAATTTGCTCGCGTCATTCAAATGGGATATTTGTGATCACCCACCAGAGTTTTGCAAATGATAGGGAACTTGAAGAGGAGGTCAGCAGACGCCTGCGAAATTTGGACGCGAACTTTTATGAACAAGGACTGAAAAAATTTGTGTCACACTTCGAAAAGTGTATTAAGGGTAATTTGGATCACATTAAGAAATAAGTGAATATAGTTACTTATGACACAGAGTGTAAATATACTATTTTTGGATACTTAAACGCATTTCTGATTTTTTCTTTTTCGCCCACGTATACTGTTCTTGAAATCGAGATTATTTGTTTGTAATTTGTAAGAAAGGGGGGAGCGAAGCCCCGAGCACTCAGACGAATAGTCCATTGTACTCTGCCCCCACCCTAACCGAACTTCTTCGTTGTTCTGATGAACCGAAGAACCTCGGATAGGGGTCGAGGGCAGATCTTTTCCATCCTCCATACGTCAGCACCGATTCCCAGGGTATGTAGATGTTTGCCACATGTACTATGCCCTATTACAATCCCTACAAGATTCCTGCATTCTTTCCTGTTTAGTTTCAGGAGAGTTTCTGCAGTGCACTTATCGGGACGACCTATAAAGAGTTTGGTGTGTCTGCAGGTTTGTAACATGGACCATCTCTGCGCATGGATTTTCTCCATGTGTCGAGTTGTCCAGTCTTTCACTATTGCAGAATTCACGCCAATCTGTGGTTCCGGTCCAAAGGGGCTGCATTTCGCGCCTTCCTTTGCTAGGCTATCAGAGTTTTCGTCACCCTCGATGCCTTGATGACTAGGAACCCATATAAGAGAGACTCAATTGTAGCGAGCTACCGACTGCAGTCGTCTCTTACATTCCAGGACTATTTACGAGTGGGTAATTGGATATCGTATCGCAGCTTTGCTGTCGCAGCAAACACCGATCTTTTTTTCACGCCATCTCTGATCAATTATCCAGTTTGTCGCACTCAGAATAGCGATGATTTCCGCTTGGAAAACTGACGCAAAATCTCCGAGAGGATATGAGTATTTGATTTCTTTGCTCAAACACCATCCAGCGCCCGTACCAGTAGAGGTTTTCGAGCCGTCTGCATAGAAGACATGGGAAAAACTCTCCAGTAGATGGTGTGGGTTTTCCCAGTCCTCTCTATTCGGGATTTCAATGTGATATCCCCTATCGAACAGTATTACCGGTGGCATGTCATCCGTTGGCATACTGTACGAGTCACAGTTTTCCTAGAGCCTTCGTGATAGATCACCATGGCCGTTTCTGTGGTTGTCGTACCAGAGTCCTTGTCTCTTTAACCGACAGACTGCCTTCATTGCTTCTTCCTGGATTGTGATGTCCAATGGTCGCAAGTTGATCATTGCGTTGAGAGCTGCACCAGGCGTGGAGCTGAAGGCCCCAGTGATCCCTATGCATACCTCTCTCTGTACTCTGTGTAGGATCGTACAAGTAGAAGTTTTTCCTGTTCTGATCCACCAGACCACAGACGCATAAGTTATGATGGGACTAATAACAGCGGTATATAGCCAGTAGACCACCGCTGGTCTCAGACCCCATGTCTTCCCAAAGGCCCGCTTGCATTGCCAGAAGGCATTTAATGCTCGGGCGGATTTTTGTTGTACATGTGGTCTCCACGTGAACTTGCTGTCTAGGATTACTCCCAGATACTTAACCTCAGTGGAGAGTTGGATTGTAACACCCCTTAATGTTGGAAGTTTAAGGTTATTCATTTTTCTTTTCCTAGTAAACAATATAAGTGTTGTTTTACTAAGGTTCACTAATAACCCGTGCCTCTCGCACCAGTTCTGGATACTATCCAAAGTCCTCTGCACTTTATGGCAAATTATCTTTAGTGAGTAGCCACAAACCAGTGCACATACGTCATCGTCATAGGCCTGCGCGTGTACGTTGTGAGTCTGTAACTCATCCAACAGCGAGAAAGCACCATAGCAGGGGCCACAGTACGCCTCCCTGGGGGCATCCTCTGCCTACCTCAGCCCTGATATCGTCCACACCGTCCGCGATTAGTAGTCTCTGTGTCAGCATGGATTGTATCCAACGTACTAGTACGTTGTCCACCCCATGCGCTTTGGCTGCGTTACTCAGGGAGGAGAACGTGGCATTGTCAAAGACCCCCTCAATATCGACGAACACGCCCAGAGCAAAAGCACCCTGCTCCATCGCACCCTCGATTCTTCGAACTAAATCGTGTAGTGCTGATTCGCAGGATTTGCCACTCTGGTAAGCGTGCTGACGAACATTGAGTGGACATCTTCTCAACACCCCTCCCCTAATGTACTTTTCAACCAGGCGTTCCAGACATTTCAGACGAAAAGAGGTTAGACTGATGGGTCTGAAACTTTTGGCTAGAGTATAGTCGTCCTTCCCTGGTTTGGGAATGAAAACAACTCTTTGTTTACTTATTTGTTTACTATGCGAATTGTTGCTGATAATGATATAATAATAATAAGAGAAATAAACGCAAATGCGGTTTTACAATTTGACATAATGTAGTACTCACCCACTGTGGTTTTTAAAGCAACACTGGTGATGGTATCTCAGTAAATATTAGTTTAAAACACCTGAAAATATGTAAAAGAGTGTTTGTGAGACTTTTAACTACAATTACAAATAAATTACAAAAAGCAACGGTCTAAACTTGAACCGTGTGCGCGTCCATAAAATTTAAATTGAATTCTGTTATCAATGCTATTGTTTCATATTCCAAGATGTGGCTTAACCACAGTGTACAATGCACATTCAAATATCGGCGATTACGGTAATAGTCTTACTACATATGTATATAAAACGACACATATTAGTTGAGAGTTATTCGCTGACGGTGTGTGTACAATCATTTGTTGATGTTTGTTAGAGTGTACAACCATTCACTGAGGTTCACCAATCTAGTGAGTGTCACTCGCTAAGCTTCACCAATCTAGTGCCTGTACAATCATACGCTGAGGTTTACCAATCTAGTGAGCCTATAACCAATCGCTGAGCTTTGTCAATCTAGTAAGGCTATAATCATTCATCCACACTTGCTATGTGTGAAGAAGTATCCGAAAAAACAAATGTTATGATTTCTCTTCACATCTGTCTTAGGGTTCGCTAAATAAAATTTTATAAAACTTCATTACAAACAATGGTAAATTACAGGAACTGAAAGGATGCAGTACACGGACAGATAGACATATGGTCGGACGAACATGAAGACACTATAAACTACAAGGGTTCCTAGTAACTACGGAAAGCTAAAAAATTTAAAAAAAAAGTGATGTTTGGACTGTTACATTGCAATAGCCTCCACTTGTCTTTGAGGTTTATAGCAAAATGTTTTAGGCTGTGTGCGGGCAATCTTATTAAGGATTTTGGTAAGACCTTCATTAAAATCAATTCAGTAAATGGAGATAACAAGATGTCTGTATTTGACAGACGAACATCAAAGAGATCCCATAACGGTTCCATTTTCACAATTTCTAACAGCACCCTAAAAATTAAATTTACTGTTCCGGTGGACCTTTTTATGTATAGCTTCCAATGGCATGCAACGTCAATTTTTCTGGTTGCAGAAATGCCTTTCTTTTCTGTTTAATTAAAAACTGCGAGGACGTTCCTAATTGCCAGCGACGCCCGCAAAGAGGAAAAATTGGGCCAATATTTTTTTGAAAAATTATTGCACGGCTAAGTTACTAATTGGTTCCATTTCATTTAATTTCATCATTCATTATCTCAAATTGGGATTTTTAGGTAGTACTACAAGGAGCAAATCTGTTGGGGTATAAGGACGTTTCGTTTCGTGTTAGAGCACGTAGCTTCGGCTTAGTGAATTTTTAGGAATTCAACCCTCATAAACCAAAGTCGTTTATTTTGTAGGTCAAGCAAGTCCAATTTATTGTAAAATTTGTTTACACGTTCCTTTCGCTTATTTGTTATTATGTTAAGTAAGTTAACCAGAGAACAGTGGGAAATTGAGCAAAATGGACTTGCCCACTTTCACGACTCATTTATTCATCGACTTGATAAAAGTGATTCAAATAAAAGTGAAAAGCGAGCTTTTACGATACGCATTCACCTCAAATATTTATTGCTTGTTTATTTGCAGCCATCTACAAAAACACCACTCTATGAACAAGTGTCCTCCCTCACTTTGGTGGGTTCCTAATTGATTTCATATTTATAATCATTAAAAAAATTTCTGCGGTTTTGCACAAGCCACCCAACCGCAGAGGTGAGCTGCCGTCCCCTCTCGATATTTTCCCATGAAATTTCCCTATTTAAAAAGCGACTTTTACTTTAATTACAAATTCAGCCCCAACTTCCGGAGAGCTTTGTAAATACATTTCGCTTCCATCCCAGGGTACACTTGCGCTAAATTGGGCTATTTATACAAAACCGTGTTCCTCGCCATTTTTCTGGGCAAACCATTTTTTTGTTCGTTCCCTTTCAAGGGGAAAACATTGCAAGTCCTCAACATATTTGTCAATATATTATGTCAACCTATCTTTGTTTTCTGTGCCCGACAGTTATTATGTCACAATTTGATGAATTTATGTTGCGGGTGGAGGTGGTCGACAGTCTCTCTACCTTCGCCCAAAATGGCTAGATATCCTACACCATGGCGGCAGTGTTTCAGGCGGAAACAGCGTGTTTCCAATTGTTTGGAAAAAGGAGTGAAGGTGGTGGGATCCGGTGCCTCTCCGAAGTACCGAGCGTGCATATGAGGAACTGGAGTGGCTCTTGCACATTGTTGGTCAAATGAACTATTCCATGCACGACAGAAATTCTTGCTGTGTTACTGTTGGCCATGCTATGACATCTGCTGGCGCAGCGGGACAATGGAGGGCTGAAGCAATTTACCGCGATGACCAGGCTTCAGGCAGTGAGCTTTCACAATGTTTGGTTTATTAAGAAGAGCACTGAAATATAATTTAATATTTTTTTATTCGGAAACAGCAGCTGCTTACTAATGGAACCCCTGGCTCTTTATGGCATTATTAAAAAGGACGGCTAGGAGCCAATAACGGACGTAATTTAATAGCTACAATTCTGCACAAGTCTGACTAATTACACTAATTTCCATCGTGTTGACATATTCGGAAGATGGATGACCACTGCCGTCACAGCTGAATGTGGTCCGCAATTAATTGAATATTCTCTAAGATTAAAGGACGGAACAGGACATTTGATTAAAATATCCATAAAACACTAATGGAATAATGGACGGTGTTTATCACTGGAGAGTTGCGCTTAAACAGGTCAGGGGAGGTCAGAGTGCATTGAGCGCTGGCGGAGAGACGAATGTGGGATTTATCGCTTTTTGGGACATAATGAGGAAAGTTATTTGAAATCTAGAAAACAAATGGGATGCATGCGTCCTACCCTAGAAAAATTTTAAAAATATTGAAATGCTTTTTTGTTTTAATTTTTAAAATCAAAAAAACATTTTGTTTGTGCTAAATAAATAAAATTGACGTAAACCAAGGCGAACATGTTTGAGCAAGCAGAACTCTAAATATTGTTCTACGAATTTTTAAGGGCCAATGTTTTGTGCCCCAAAAATATAAATACAGTCGTACTACAATGAACGAAACTTCAGGGAACCCGAAAATGTTCCCGTCTATAGAGGTTTCCCAATTCCCACATAGTCGACGATCGACATATGCATAGTTACTAATGCAGACCTAACCGAAAAGCCACGCATGGGACCTGATAAAACACCCCCTCATTGTATTTTCTGGAAGACACTCTCGCTTAAAGAGACATAGTTCTAGGTGGTCTCCTTTAAAGAGGTCCGGACGTGAAAAACTACTCTTAGGTGAGGTCTACTACTTGCTCACATATAGAGGCTTTTGGAGGTAAAAATAACAAGACCTAGCAATTAGTCTCAATCATAGAATTTTTTCGCTTATCTAAGGTCGACTGTATAGCGTCTTTCAATAAGGACGCTCCACTTTTAAATGTAAATAAAACAAGTAGTGTATGTGACATCCACTCCACTTTTATTTTATTTGAAAGAATATTTTGTGACATTGAATACGGAATATAACGTCGTTCAAATGTCCTCTGTGGCTTTGCTTGGTGGACGTATTCGGAAGTTGACCCAAATTTCACCAAAAACGGCGAGCGCTACAGATCAATGAACTTCTTGCAGCCTAAACTGGATGATATGGATACCGATGACATTTGGTTCGAACAGAACAGCGCTACGTGCCACACAGCGCATGCCACGATGGAAATTCTGCACGAGCGATTTGAGGGCAACGTGAACTGGCCACCGAGATCGTGCGATTTAACGCCTTTAGCGTTCTTCCTTTGGGGATATCTTAAATCACAGGTCTATGCGAATCAACCGCAAACAACTGATGACCTCAATGTCAAAATAACGAACGCCATCCAGCAAGTTCAGCAAGTTTTATGCGACAGAGTCATTGAAAATTGGACCTCCCGAATACGTGTCACCAAATAAAGCCAAGGCGGTCAATTTAACGACGTTATACTCCATACTTTATGCCTTAAAACATTCTTTTAAAAAAAATATAAATGGAGTGGATATCTCACACACAACTTATTCTATTTACATTTAAAAGTCGAACGTCCTTATTGAAAGACCCTGTATTTATTTATTTTGATTTCATCAAAGAACTGGTTACTACATAAAATATACGTAAAAAGAAAATCAATTTTAACGAAGCTGAAACGTGAAAATCAATAAGTTGAAAATGATGAGCATTGAAAGTGTGTGACATTGATGTAATACGTTCGTTCAATCCGTTGTTTGCGTGAATCAAAGGTGAATTAAGGTTTCCTAATCCCTGAGATACAATTAGAGGCAAACATTACTTTTAATTTGTTGCGGCGTTTCTCAAGAGATTGTAATGAAATCAATTAGAGTCGGTCCACTTACGGACACGGATGCAGAATTAAGGAGTCAGACCAAGGAAGGTTTCGAAGAGCGAATCTAAAAAATATTTATTGTACTACCTCAACACGGTAAATGTGTGTCTTAAGGGATGGAGACCAGACCAGACTCGCATATTCGAGTATTGGTGAAACAAATGTAAATGTGCAGAAAAGAGTTCGAGTAATGTAAACTAGATCACCGCTTGATAAAGCCCAGGGTAGCACTCGCTTTGCAAACATTGGCATCAATATGATCCTCAAACGAAAAACGATCGTTTAACCAGACTCCGCATCAAGGTCAGAATTTAAAACAATACAATCCTGCTCGCTAGTTGGAACCCGAAAGATCGTAGTGTCATCAGTATAACAGAGAATTCTAGAATTTGATAAGATCATCGATGCATCATCAATAAATATGATGAACAAGAGTGGGCCAAGATGACTACCTTGAGGTACACCCGAGTTATTAAATATTTCCCTGGATAAAACGCTCTCGAAAGAGAGCGGGAAATCTAGGAATGCTGAGTTTATTGAGCAGAATTCGGTAATTAAATCTGTCCAAAGTTTTGCTGTTTGTAAAAATACAGTCAACTTTTTCTAGCCTTTTCAATAATTGAGATGCAGTAATTTGAAAATTCTAATAAGTTGGTAGTGGTGAATTTCGTTTTAAGAAAGCCATGCTGAGGAGACTGTAAGAAAGTCTTACAGTGGCAATAAAGGGTGTCAAAATTAAAACTGAAAATATTTTAACTACACAACTGATATTTTTGTTTAGCGGAATTATCGCCGACATTTTCCAAGATGTCGTAAAGAGTCCACAGGAAAAAGACAGATTGAATAAATACCATAAAGTATGGACAAGTAGTTTAGTACTCTAGCATATAGGGTATCATTTGAAAAGGCTTTTTTAAGGACATCAAAAACGTAATTTTTCATATTTTTGTATAATTTTTCTGAAAGCTTTTGGATAGCTGGAAACAAAAGGTATTGATTGAACTTAGTAAAAAATATATTATTACGTTCCAACATGACAAAAAAGTACTAAGAAAAAGTTTATGGCACTATTTTGAATCCTAAAAGTAAGCAAACTATAAACTTGTTTTCCCCGTAAACGGGAAGAAAGCTCAAATTGTAAACTCTTTACTTTTGTTTTAGTCACTTTATAATTTGACGATTTGTTTTTTATTGGGTATGAAAATAAGTTTCAGCCATTTTCTCAAAGCTGTCGTTAATGGTACTAGCTTCGTGTTCGATGAAACGACTATACTTCTGTTTTGAAAGTGTATGTGTAAGGTCCATAAATGGCAAGAAGAAATATCCACGTTTTGAACGTTAACATATGTTGTACATCTGGTGGTGCATCAGAAGGGTGTTGTTTATTTCGAACTTCTAGAACGATCCGAAATCATCATTAGGTATCTTTATCGATTGCAGTTAATACGTTTGAACCCAAGTTTGAAAGTAAACGGCCGAAATTGGAGACTAGGCACAACAAGGTAATTCTGCTCCACGACAACGCCAGGCCCCATGTTGTGTAACCGGTCCAACTTAGTATTGTTGTTGAAGGATTGAATTTTTAAATTCACCAGGCATTGCTCCTTCGGATCTCCATTTATTCCAGTCTGCACTGTCAAAACTTTCTGGAGAACGGTTTACTTCTCATGAAGGTATCGAAAATTTGTTAACGAGACGTTTTATTCCCGCATACATTACATAGTTGCAATTCCTCTCTAATTGTGCGTTACGGCAACATACACAAATTGTACACATATTCGGCTAATTCAAATTTGCTCACCGCCCAAAGATTATCCACCGGAAGCACACAACAAAATTTTCTATGTGCGAACAGAAATTACAACTTGCGGTTTAGGGTCGTGCGGTGGATGTCTGGCACAAACAACGCACAATGCAGAAATTTATTGATTTAATATTGTAAATTTTCCTGCATTGGTGCCGGTCGGGTCGGCAAAAGCACAGCAGAAGGGTCACAGGCATTCACCCAGTTCGCAAATAGGGAAAGTGAGAAACGATGAAACGAATGCCCGCATTTGATAATTTATTTCTTTTGTTGGCCCGACCCGGGGGCCGTACAAAATAATTGTGGAGAAAACCAAACGAATTCGCTCTCCTATCCCATCAATCAATTGCCCCCAAAAAAAGGAACATTTTACATAAACCACGTGACTAAAAACTTTCACTAAGCACCCGAATCGCATCGCGAAAAAAATATATAATAGTTTAACCCAGTGGGTTTCCACGCCAAATGCGGGTAATCTCTCCGCTCTTCGACGGGGGAGTTAAAAAAAATATTTAGATTTTGGGAATAGACAAGGCCGCACAGTACATGACAAAATGTACTGAAGCTGAAGTTGATTTTGGGGGTAGACTGTAGAGCGGAGCGTAAAGTTTTCAAAGTAATATATCAAGAAGTCCTATTAAGTGAAATTCTCCGAAACAAGGGCTTAGGGTGAAAATTGTCGACACAGTCAGTGAAGGGCGGGATAGCGGCTGCGGGATGTGGAGCTAGCAACATAGGAAAAACCAGGAGAACTCAGACGACAGAGCAAATGCCAGGAAAATTCAAATAAAATTAATGAATTGTAAAGCCTGTGACATTTTTATGGTGGCAGTTATATAATTTATGTGATCCACTAAAATTTCTGGCTTAAGCAGACATCCCTTGTGTTTCTTTCATTATATGTCTCAGGTTTGGGCCGACAGCTTAAAGTTGCCTAAGAATTTCACTAACAGCACTCGGTGCGGTGTGTTGTCGGTAATATTCTGTCGTGTGCAGTAATTGGTTACCATCAAACTTCCTTAATTCACGTCGGGTGAAATTACCGCATTTTTGAAGTGTGGGAACTTGCCTTAGGTCGATGGGCCCAAGATGTGTGTAACTACAGGAAAATTACAGAGGCCGTGTGGCAGCAGCCGTATCACACTCTGCCCAAATGATTCCACAGCCTCTAATTCATTTATCTTTGGAACGAGTCCCTTTTACATCAAAATTACTCAAAATTTCCGTTTTCTCAAAAAAGTAATTTTCCCCCCTAATGTTTATGACAAGATGAAATATTTGAAAAATTCTTCTTCAAAATGGCCCCTGGATCCGCACATCCCTGATAGCTGTCTCATTAAAGCGACTTGATGTGGTGGCGGTTGCAAAGCATGCAAAGGAGCAAAATTGTAATTTTCGCCTCCTCACAAACGATGTCAGATGCCAATCAGCATACTTGAGAGTGTTTAACTTTCATTAAATCATCATCATTTCCAGATCTTTTACATAATTTATTACAACGAGCCCCTAACGAGATCGAGAGCTTGTCAGCCTTTTTAATCTTTCTAGCAAGTACCACCAACGGTCGGAATTTGTTTTTATTGCAACGCCCCTTTATGGACCTTTAATAAGTGTTTGGTAATTTGCCCTGAATCTTGGTAATTAATCTTCAAATAAATATTACTTTTCTCGTGAAGTTATCATTTGGAGAGGCACGAGGATTGACTAATAAATAAACGAAAGGTATAGCGTCTGTCGCGTATGCGGTACGTCCTCCTGGCTGTCGCTGTCGCTGTTCCCATTGCCGACGTCTCCCAGACATTTTCGGGGGTTTCCTACAAGTCACTCGTAGACAATATCAAAAGTATATTTCTTCCAGTCATCGCTGACTATTATTTCTTCTTAACGCTTACTTGACACATAATGTGCCCCATAAATCATTTCGTATTAAAACTCGCCCCAATATATGTTCAGGTCAGGAGCCCCTCAGAGGATGTGGTTGCGACGTCTGCTCAAAGTCTTGAGTACTTAGGTAACAAGCTTTTATTTGTTAGCAATGAATATATATTTTCGACTCTGCCAGGAAACAAAAGAAGTTGTTTTATTTTACTTTAAGAGGCATCTTTAAATTCAACTGGCGTTTTTCTATTAATTCACTATTTCACTACTTTTTCCACTCAATTTTGTAATTATGTGTATTTCACAAGGGTGGACAATTTGAGGCATTGAAAAAAAACAATTGTTTTGCATATTCTTACAAGACATGCTTTCAGCAAACTGGTTTAAAACTTTCATGTTAAAATTTCTAAATTGGCGAAGTTATAGCACTTAAAGGAAGGTCAGGTAGAGCATACCCCTACAGAAACAAGCTGTCTGCGTTTTTTTATATGGGAGTGGAGGGAAATTTTTGCAGTTAGAGATTCCCTTCATTCTGTAAATAGAATTACAAAACTTGTGTATCTCTCCCCATGCTCACATTACAGAATTTTACACTGGCTAAAAATTAGAGTGCGACAAGTGAATAGGCTATAAAATGTGAAATTTTTAGGTAACCCGGTACAACTGAAAATTACAGTTTGAATTAAGTACATTTGTGAAGAACATCGATGATCTGACAAAGGACGAATTATTTTCAACTCGAAAAAAGCAAGGCGGTGGTGGTTCATAGTCTTGGGTACCGTGAAAAGGTGAACAATCATTTTACCAGTGTACGGATGAACAGCGACGACTACCTAAAACTCGTGGGCGAAGACATTATTTACTCCTGAAACGACAGGTTCCCAAACCTACTTTTCTTAGCAAGACAACGCGGCAATCCACACGGCTCGAAAGGTCAAGAAGTAATTCGAGTGCAGCAACGTGCAGACTTTTGATTGGCTAACGATTTTCTCCAGCATCAACAATTTCGCGAACGTGTAGACTGTAGGTATTACAAAAAACTGCAACAATTCTTGTGATTTTTCCATGTTTAGGGTTTTGTACCAACGGTACGGTAAATAAGTAGAAGCATCGCTCCAGCCCTATTTCCAATTTGCTTATGATTTTCTTCGTAACTGTCACTATTGTCCGCTGGGGCGTCTGAATGCATATTAGTATTTTCAATGTTTGAAATCGCGATATCCCAAGAATGGTGATTCGAACGAAAAAACGTATATGAACTCCCTCTGTAGACAATTGCAAGATGTATGAGTTTTCTATGAAATATTTTTACGATAACACTTACCATTTTCGATAAATATGCGCAAAACCGTCGTTGACCTTTGAGCTTAAATAACATTTTTAGCGCAAGTTGGATCAGTGTGGACTTTTGGCATTTCATTTTTAATGATGCATTTAAGGTCTGTACACATTTTCAGCTCTGTAGAAATTTTGTCTAGGTTGAATACCTACCTATTTTGACTGGACTACTAATCGACTCCAAAAATTTGTTTAACCATTTCGAATTATTTTAGAGTGTAGTAATAGGTAATTTAAGGTGGAGAAGGGCAAATTTCAGTCCGTAGGATATTTTATATTTTTATTTCGGAGGCCAAAAGGAGTCGAAAGAAGTTACCTACCGTTTTACCCAGCCGAGTAGAGTATCTTTTGAAAGGGCTCATTTCACTCCATTCAAAACACTATCGATATTCTTATATCCGTTTAAGAGAAATCATCAAAAATATATGGAAAAAAGGATATCATAAGCATAAGGGGGTGTATCGCCAAAGTGTCTTGTCGGAAAATTCTGAAACTTTTTTGAGAAGTGTCACAAGGGATACAGATTTCAGGAAAAATAAAACAAAGGCAATTGAAGGCAATTTCTTGAAAAACACACAAACTACCGAGGTACCAACAGTATAAAAAAAATAATTTAAAAAAAAAGATTCAAGTTGATTTTAAAAAATGTTTCGAACCGGAAATGTGTTTGTCAAAATGCTTTGTGATGTTTTTCATTAAAAAAAAATATTTGTTGTTCAGCTTATCGCGTAGAATTTATAAAATCATAAATACCGTTACGAACAATGAAAAACGCACATGGTGTATACCGTACACTGATTGCGCCAGATTAATTGAAAACGTTGCAACGAATGCAACAGCAGAAACTCCACAATGCATTCTCCTAAAAACGCCATCATTTTTTTAAGTCCTGATTCTACTCAATTGCATACATTGGCTTTTTGCGCTTCTGAAAGCAGAGCAATTTAGAATTACCCCTTTGCATGGGAAATGGCAGAAAAATGAGACAATCGATATGAATGCTGGAATCCCACAAACAAAATTGATAACGGTCTGGCAAAACCGCACCGCACCGTTAATCAGTTTTCCCTATTGAAAACATAATTAAGAAACTTACTGTGCGCATATACTTTGAATTTTGCAGAATTTGCTAAAACTCCTGCAATGGGAAATGAATCCCGACCGCCGACGGTCTTTGCTGATGTATTTTCACGGTTCAGCTACTTTGAAAAGCTTTTTCCCATGGAAACATTCTTCTACAGGCATTTGAACATTGGCCGGTGTGTTGCATTATAATTTCCATGTTGCCTGTGTGCATGGCGTGAATAGGTCAATTATATCGCATTTTATACAGGTGAACTAATATTGAAATGATTTAAACATAAAATGTAGATGAAGATTAGGTGCCACTGCCACGCATATTGGGGGAATTGAACTGGTCCGGAATAACGAATGCTCAAAAAGGAATATTAATAATGTGGCATGTCGACAAAGGGCAAAGTTCAGAATACCCAAGTGGAGAGTGACTATTTCGAGTTTGAAATTCAATAGATGGAAGCATTTGTAAAGATCACAATATCAAATTTTAGTTGTACTGGTTTTACTACTTTTACAAATTTGGAAGTGAACAATTACTTTTAGAGCAACAAAAAAGGAAATAAACAAAAATAACCTGGAGAAAATGATGCCCCATATGCTAGAATAGAAAAATATTTATTTTTTGGAGTATCAAACTTTCAGCCCCAAAAATGCATAGCAAAATAATTTTGAGTTCTAATTATCTGAATATACTTTTTTTTCAAATATAGAGCATCTGACATTTAAAACTATAATAACATGTGGCGAATAAAGTTTAAAGAAAAGTTAAAAAAAAAAATTTCACTATTTTACAAATAGCCGTGTTTTTCAAAATGTTAATCTGTTACAATTTAACTCAATAAAAAAAAGAAGCATTATAATTTCTCGACATGGTCAATATTGGTTCAAAAGATCCATAATTGGTCCTGTGATAATTAAAATATAGAAAATGTTGTCCTCTAGTCAGGCGAGGACGCGAGTTTAAATTAATAAAGCTTAAGAGGTTAGGTGAATTTGTGGCGCCAGTAACAATATTATGAATGCATATAATACTTGATACCTCTCATCATTTTAAGGGAGACGTCAAATCTAAAAGCTTTTATATATCCCTACCTATTTATATACATAGATATTACACAACCTCCCTTCTGCACCCCCTCCCCTTTATGTTCCTGCGGGGTGTGGGGGTGGTCTCATTAAATCAAGCGTAAATTCATACACTACTCCGCCATACATCACTTCCACCTATTCTCAACACGTTTTCACTCAAAATAAATCAAATTTTTCATTTATTTCCAATAGCCAGGGGCAAAAAATGTCCCCGCTCTCAAAAATTTCTCACTTTGAACACCCACAGGGCAGTCCCTTTAAGTTTAACTTTTTCGGTCGCCATATTGGATCCCCCAGCTTGAATTTCAGATAAATGGGATAAAAATTGTATAACAAGCACCTACCTCACAAAAAAATGCAACGTTATGTACAAATGTCTAGTCAATCAATAGACTACTTTTCGAGTTTTGCAGACACAAACATACGAAAGCTGAATTTTTATATATATACTAGTGGACCCAACAGACGTTGTCCTGCACCCCCTCCCCTATATCCCCCAAAAACCGAAACCAAAAACATAATTTTGTAATTTTCCGCGCAATATTCTTAATTTTTTCTTTCATAAGAACCTTCTCCTGACAATAGCAAACACAACAAAAAAAGAATTAGCGAAATCGGTTCAGTCGTACCCGCGTGATGGCGTTACCAAGGGAAATAAGGATTCATCTTTATATATATAGAAGATTACTCTGATTCCTTAGCTATCGATTGGTGAAAAAATTATTCCAATTCATGCATACACTTTTCTTCCACAGCCGTTTCAATTTTGTCGGCACCCACCGAAAAAACCAAGTTTTCACTATTTTCACCAACTTTCACCAACCCGGCGCAATTTCTTATAGTGCCTCTTCTTCCTACCCCTGAGATACAGTTCTGGGGGGTATCACCCCCCACCCCACCCCACAACAAAAACACGTTTTCATCAATAATTCCCACATTTCACACTTTTCATCAAACTTTCTTTCACCAACACATTCTACACTACCTCCTCTTTCCAACGATACCCATAACATGGCACACGCCACGGCAATATACGAAAATCATTACATTCATACCGACTGCAGCGCCAACTGCCGGGCTGATTTGTGAATCTAAACCATCCGGGGCGTCACCCAAACGTATACAAAAAAATTCATTCAAATCGATCCAGCCGTTTAGGAGGAGTTTAGTGACAACACACGTACAGTAGAATTATATATATAAAGATAGATAGATAGATAAGGAGGAATTTTACAGGGATCGTTTCACGGTAAATCTCGAAGAGCAAAGCGTACTCTTTTGTACTGCCTCGATCCATTCGATATGGACTTGATAGTGAGTTTAATTTAATTTATTCAAGTTCATCGAATAGCTGATTATATAGAATAAAACAATTAAAGTTTCATTAAAAATAATATAAAGAGAATCCAAGCAAGTCGAAAGAGGTTAAACATGTGAGACTAACCTTAACTAAGCCGATCTTTTACTTGGGGTCTAGAAAAATTAAAATCCATCGCATTATTATGTTGATTAAAAAGAGGGCATCCACACTACTATCGCATATTCCAATGTAGGGCGTACGAAATCTTGAAGAGACAAGGGTCGGCAAGATCCTTAGACCAGCGCTTAATAAAACTGAGAGTTAAATTAGGCCGATTTATAATGTTATTAATATGTCAATAGTAACGCTCAGGCCTACAACATATACTTATCGAGACAAACACCCAAAATAATATTTCTGGTTAACCAACAATTTGGGCTTGTTGATTGGTCTAGAAAGGTTAACCCATCAAAAACATTTCATGTAAAAAATGTAGCCAAGTCTAGCGACCCTTTCACTTCAAAAAAGTTATAAGATCTCTTGTAGAGCCAAGTCTATTCCTGGTACGAACTCCAACACTAAATCACAGATCACTCCAAGTCTCTACATATCAGTTTAAAAAAAACGTGACTTGGGCTTGCTGCTCTCATCCATTCTCACCATCATGACTCCAATCTATCGCATTCGTGAGATTTTGAGACAAGTTAAAGGTGATACATAATAGTGAAATATTATCTCCACTGTCTGAAATTATTAAGTAGAAAACAATTTATTTGTTTTAGTTAGCAATAAGGAATAGTTAGTTACTTTACACTAGGGCTGTTTCTACTCGAGTACTTCTGAACTCAATTACTTGAGTAATTGAGTACTCGAGTTCAAAGATCCGAGTTTGAGTAAAGGAGTTTTGAGTACCTGAGTACTTGAGAGCAAAAAGATCCGAGAACTCGAGTGAGGGAGTATTTGAGTAATCATTTAAGGAGTATTCGAGTATTAGAGTTTGGGAGTATTCAAGTACTTGAGTATTTGAGTTCTGTAGGTTTAATACATTAAGAAGTAAGAAATACAAGTTAATAAATTGTAGACTTTATAATTCATTACAATTTACAGTAAGTTACAGAAAACTAAATCGTTATTTTGGAAAAGAAATACATACAAGAAAATTCCTTAACATATCAGCAACCTCTTCTACTTCTGAACGAATATTTTCTACAGCAGGAAATATAGTAAGCTCCAGCAGAAGTTACTTAAATCCCGATAATATTAATAAACTTGTATTTTCTTCCAAAATTATGATTTGGTTTTCTTTAACTAACTGTAAATTGTAATGAATTACAAAGTCTACAATTTATTAACTTGTATTTCTTATTTCTTAATGTATTAAACCTACAGGACTCAAATACTCAAGTACTTGAATACTCCCAAACTCGAATACTTGAATACTTCTTAAATGAGTACTCAAATACTTCCTCACTCGAGTTCTCGGATCTTTTTGTTCTCAAGTACCCGAGTACTCAGGTACTTAAATCTCCTTTACTCAAACTCGGTCCAAGCCAATACGAGTACTTGAATACTCCAACTTGGGCTACTCAAATACTCAATTATCCGAGGCAATCTTAGAGCCCTACTTTACACCCAAAAAATTGGGAAGAACGTGAAATTTAGGAAACTTTAGAACTTTCTTTCAGTTTCGCAAATGACTGTACCTGCAGTGGTAGAGGTAGATCAACATTAGTGGCATTTTTAGAAAGCACATTAAGATAGTAGTTGTTTGGCGTGAGTTTGTTGTCGCTGCGTTGAGTAGATCAACAGATAAAAATAAAATAATAATGTGCATCCAAAATTTATGCATCACCCTGTAACTCCAAAACTACCTAAAATCGCGGAATATGCATGGGGAGATTCGGATACCCCTCAATATGAGGCACCAAAATTTTACCTTTGGACATCACTTCTCCGGCCACCCTGTATATGACAATTTCACTAGGATCCAATTCTTCATTTTTAAACTATTTCTAGTTAATTAAATTGCCACATCCCTTTCAATTGACAAATGTTATTTTGCGATGTTAAACGATCGAAGTTTAATTAAAGAGTATCGCAATATGAAAAGACTGCGTTTCTGTCAAATCTACTTATATGATATGTGTATGTTAGGTGTTATGAAGTGAAATCATGGTTACTATGTTTCAGAAGTACCGAGTTCGAATCCCATCGCGAAAAACAGAAAAATCAGAAGACAACACTTACATAAGTATGTTTCTACATTTCCTCGTATGCATACAAACAATTGAATCATTATTCGTTATTTCCATTGAATTTACAAAGTTTTTTTTCCAGATTTGGGTTATTGACCATGTAGCTTGCAAGTTGATGATCCAAAAAATGGATGGGGATTCACAATAGATCCAAGCGATCGCGATGACCAAAAGGTCTTGAGCCTGACCGTCCCCTTTCCAACCAATAACTAACTAATAGCGTTCAGTTTTTCCCTTTTAGTGTATGGGACCCTAAAACCTACCACCAAAGAGTATTATGTCCCCATTTGGCAAAGAAAAAATAGTACATACATACTTATTCAAACATGCCAGAACCAAACTACTGACTCTCCGGCGAGACTGTGGCTGTTATCACGGGTCACTGTCTCATAAGAAGCCATGACAGAAGACTCGGAGCACCTTCACTGCAGAAGCTGCCAAAATGTAAATGAGGAGGATACTGTTAAACTGCTCCTCTGTCATTGCCCGGTCCTCACTATACGCAGAGTTCAACACTTAGGCACTACCCACTTCAACGTCCTCACCGAACTGGGGTCCGCTGACATACATAACCTCATACGGTTCGTCAAGGAAACTGAGTTGTTCAACTTGGGTTAATAGGAAATTACGCTACGTGGTACCACAATGGGCCTAATATAGCGTAAATGTGCCCTTGGACAGCCACGGAAACCTAACCTAACCTAACATACTTATTCATTCTTGTCCATCACCTACTCACACCTCTTCAAAATCAATTTCAAATTTATATGAATTGCGCTTGAAACAATGAACTAAATTAGCCATCTTCTCCTTCCAAAGAAAAAGAAGACACTGGAAAGAAATTTAGGTACTACCGAAGTAATTAATGAAACGATTGCTTACTTTAAGGGTGAGATGAAACATGTAAAAGCTTATCCAAACACCCATGAAAAAAGCTCATAACAAATCAAAATTGCACTTCTCATCCTCGTTGCCTATATTTACCCACCTACGCCAAAATTAGGGCTTACAACTTCCATTATCTCAATGACAATGATCCTGAAGAAAAGCAAGGAAAAACCCTGAGTCCGTCCACGGGAAAAACGTTGAAATCGGGCATTCCTACTGCCCACGTACGATAACACAAGAAAATGTAATTACGTCCACCTATAACATACCTTTCACCCTATTATTATTCCCTAAAAAGGCTAATTATATTTAATTTGTGTAATTTAATTAAGTAATTGATTTCGTCCAGTAATGGTGCTGCTAAATCCATGTGAGCTGATAACAACAATATTTGTAAATTGCCCATAACTACATGGAGGAGCGCACAGCTCCCCTGCAGCCCGAATAAATTAATTTCGTGGAATAAAGAACTGGATTTCTGTTGCGTAATTTTGTTATTCGATACATGTTGTGTATGTTAATGGCCCGACTACATGGTGCTGGAGTGTTTTTTGATAGAAGGGACAATGCTATTTTCGGAGTCCTTTGTTGGAACTATCGAGAACTGAAATTAAATAAGGAGCCCGGTTAAGTAATAAGTTAAGTAAGAAATAATTACAGAGTATCTGCCAAAGTAATCTGAAGAGGAAATGTGACAAGGGTGGTCACGATGGAACTCCGATTGTTTTCCAACTATGCGATGGGTCGATTATTCGACGTTTCTTTCTTGTACTTTACGACCGCTTTATTACTGCGATCAGCCTTTGTCCTATGATTAATTGTTTTGTTTTGTGAGGGATGTCACATTCTTGATTTGTTATTGCGGTGTATCTGTGTGTTGTAAGGTATTTGTCGGATTTTAGTAATAACGAAGAATTATGAAATCATCTCGATGTCTTTCTCAGACTGTTTGACGTAGATTTAGCCGAAATAACGAAAATTACGTAAAGATCATGCATAAGTATAGATAGTGCACGGGAAGCATAACACTATGGCTGACTCGCTCGTCTCATTGCTCATGATGCAAAAAAATTTAAAATTTGTATAATGTAACTGTAATAATACGATTTTTGTATATGTACAGGATCTTTCAATAAAGGCGCTCGAGTTTTAAATGTAAATAAAACAAGTTGTGTGTAAGATATCCGCTTTCGGTTTATTTGAAATAATATTTTATAGCATTAAGTATGGAATATAACGTCGTTCAAATGTCCGCCTCGGCTTTGCTTGGTGGTACGCATAAATCTGGCTGATTTTGCTAGATGATGGACTTTGAGGGCATCAGTTATTTGCGGTTTATACGAATAGTCCTGTGGTTTAAGATAGCCCCGAAGGAAGAAGTCTAAAGACGATAAATCGGTGGCCAGTTCCAGTGGCGGATTTGCTACGTAGCAAGAGTAGTATTGCCAACTTGCAAAACTGCAGGGGAATTCCCTGATATTGTCATCGAGCTCGGTTGAAAAGGCTTATATTGACTACCACTCAATAAGAAATTGATGATATTTACGTTTGGAAGATAATTAATAATATCACTTTCGATGCGAGCCATTCTTGAGAAGAGTTGTTTTGTAATTTGAGTTCGATTCTGGGTAGGAGTAGAATGAATATTTATTCAAAAAATTTCGTGTATCGGTAGGTAACATAACAGCAGATCTAGAGATACGGGTCGGCACTAAGCTTCAGGAAGTGCTAAGCGTAAAGCAAAAGACGAAAAGGAATAAAAGAACGACGCTGTTCTATCAAAAACACGCAAGCTGTCCGAATTTTTAATGCTCAAAGTGGTTCTGTTTAATCTACAGAAATTGGGGCTGAAAATACAGAAGTTATACCTGTTACCGATTGAGCTACATCTATAAATGATACTGTATTTCAAGAGACAGCAATTCGTTCTAAAACCACATTGGGTTCTAGCCAAATAAAACTTAAAAGCACAGCAAGTCCTCTCGATCTAGAGTCGTCATCTTCAAATCAAAAAGCAGTCGAAAACATGATTCTAATGTCTCTGAATTTTCAAGCCAAAAACAAAACGAAAGCAAAATATACTCCATCGATATTGGTGAATGGTCGAGTACCTTTGATAGAGATTATTGGATTGCAAAAGGAAGCAGCAAAGTGCAACATATGAATAGGAATTTTATTTTTTCAAAGAAAATTTACGAAAAAGAAAATAAGTCACGCTTCTGCCAAAAGTTTTTTTATACCTATAAACATAAACTGACGAATCAAACTCACGTCAGAGATTGGTTATGTTATTAGGAAAGCAAAGGATGATTTCTCTGTTTTGTTTGCAAAGTTACTGATTCAGATACGGATTGATACGGAAAGGGGCATACGTCATATTTATCAAAAACAACATGAGAGGAGTTTATCCATCTAATTACATCAAGCATAGGTACTGGATCAAATTATTTGCGAAATTAAGAGCTTAAGATACTAAGTGGTCAGCCTGAGCTGATGCTGCGAAGGCACTTTTATGTGGTTTAATACTATCAAGAAAATTTTGGAAGACATTTCCCATAACGTGGATCAAAAAGCAGATTACCATAATCAAGCTTACGGACTAGTTTCAAAGATGAGTAAGTTGGAAACGGGAATAATGACAATTGCGTGGAACGGAATCCTAGAACGTTTGCAAGCACTTCAGTCGGCTAATAAAGACCTTAACACTGGATACGCCCTTTATGAATCATTACATGAGTACGTTGAAGCAGTGCGATCCACATTTTTAAATATTGAGGCAAAAACCAAAGATCTGACTGGCTGTGAGGAATATAAGCAAGAGACTTCAAGACGAAGCAAGCGAAATACAAAATACTAGCCGCTCTTAACTACACTCGACGACTTTGTTGAAATCAAACACCTGGACAACGTTATGAAATGCAAGTGTTTATTGTAATTATTGATAACGTACTGACTGCTTTAGCTAAACGTATGAAAGCCTATCATAAAATTACTGGCGTTTTTGGAATATTCCGACAGCTAAAATCTTCAATCATCGTCAGTGCTTACGCTTATGATTTGGAGGACAGCCTAGGCGATGAATTAATGCAGTTCGCTGCATTGCTAAAATTTGATGTTGCTAGTATTATTGACAGCAAGAAGCACGAGGCTCTGGAACTGCAATTTTACAAGATTTTGTTAAATAATTTTTAGAATCTTGTTTCACAAACGTAGAAATTGCCTTGCGCATTAATTTGTTTGTCATGTTCACCAACTGCAGTGGTGAACGTACTTTCTCAACATTAAAACGTGTTAAAAATAAGTTAAGGAACACAATGAGCCAAGAACGTTTTAATCACCTCACTTTGATGAATATTGAATACGATTTTCCAGAGAAGTCGATATGAATAGTATTATTTCTAAATTTTCCCTAAATAAATCCAGAAAAGTTTGTTTGTAACAGTTTTGTTTTATTTAATACCATAAACTTGATAACCTAAAGCAAACCAAGGGCCGGCCCCTTGATAGAATTTGTTACAGGCCCCGCGCTGGCTTAATCCGGCTCTGGCCAGTTCACATCACCCTCAAATCGGTCGTGCAGAATGCCCATCGTGGCATGTGCTGTATGGCACGTAGCGCCGTTTTGTTGGAACCACATGTTTAGACTACAAGAAGTATAGTCGACCTGTCACGCTCGCCGTTTTTGGCGAAATTTGGGTCAACTTACGAATACGTACCACGACGCAAAGCCAAGGCGGGCATTTGAACATAACGTCATTCCATACTTAATGCCATAAAATATTCTTTCAAATAAAACAAAAATGGAGTAGATATCTCACACACAACTTGTTTTATTTACATTTAAAAGTCGAGCGTCCTTATTGAAAGACCCTATACCCTACCCGATAGTAAACAATGCACCCGGAATGATGGAATGGGAATGATTTCAACACAACGTGCCTTTTACGGAACCAACTGAGCCTGGCCGCACGCCATGTGAACTCTCGTAGTGCAGGTACGCCCGAGAATATCGGTGCTTATAGTTATTTTACAACAGTTTTGGTCATAAAAATGTGGTGAAGTTTATTTGTAATCCGGTAAATTAAGTAATACTCTCCTAAACTGTTTAAAAAACTATTAACATTCGGTACTCCAGCAAATAGCTGAATGTCTACTCAGCGGAGCTTATGGAATACAACAGATTACATGATTTTGTGCGAGTGGATTTCAAGTGAAAGCTGCTCAAATAAATTTTAAGCAGTGTCTATAGTAATTATTGGAAATATTGCCTCAATTAATTCGTCCAAGATTTCTTAATTCTTGTTGCTCCCCTCCTGTCTTCCAAAATAAATGTCATCCTCCTGCACATGAACATAAACCGGGCCTCAGTCGTTAAGTGGTCAACGCACTGGACAACCATTTCAAAGGCTGTAAATTCGATCCCCACTTCAACCTTGATCATGCGCGTTTTCCGTATTTGGTGTAGAGCGACCATAAGCACGAAGGACATGATATGGCTGATTGGCCTCATCATTCCTGACGCAAAGACACCTTTATCACCTGCGCTCTCCTTAGTTCTTTTGCAGAGCAATGCTTGATAGCATCAAAGGTAAGATTTCGCCAACACATAAAAAAAATTACAGTAAAAAATATTGAAACATTTTGAGCACTATGCAATGCAACAAGCCTTAAATCAAAGATGGCTAACAACACTGCAAATTTGCATCCTCAAAACAGTTCTGCATCACAATTTTGCATAATAAATAGCGTTATTTTTCCCCTGCGAAAAGATCTCATAAATGCTCAAAAAATCAAGTTTTACCAATTTTAGTCCACTACATAAAACGGAAGAAAAAAAAGCAGCCCAAGGACCCAAGGGACTTCGAATTCATGATCCCTTTGAACAATCATTGCAAATCAAATTGCCCTGAAAACTTTATTTTGTGCGATTCATGGTGGCTGGCATACTTTAGTATGGACGCAGAGTACGGCCTGCTCTTGGTGTGCTGCTTCAATTCAAAAAAAATATCCTCCTCATTTCGCCTTCGCTTTTTTTCTTGCAATTCCTTTTTTCCTTTTTGAATATTCGCACTATGATTTGTTTATTTAATGAAACGGCGAGCATGCCTCATGGAATCCCTTGAAAACCATTTCTACCTGTCCTCAGCTACCTTGGTGTTAACATGACGTCAACTGTGAATTATTAACCTTAGTGTAGTGGAGCGAAATTTTTCCAGTAGTTCAGTTGGAAAATGGCAGGGCGCCTATAAAGAGCAGGGACCTTTATTCCGCGCAGGTGCTGGAATTGTGTTCGTGTTCTATATAGCTAAGAAGCGCTACGATGTTCGACTACCCCTGAAAGCTTAAGCGTTTATTTCACTACCCCAGCCGTACTAAGAAGTACAAAGTTGGCCATGCAGGTCAGGCATTATATGAGGACGTGTATACCGGGACACCTTTCTTAAGGCTCAATGAGCACACAACCTTAAATCGTTGTGGTGGGAAAAAAGGGAATTCGGAAGAGTGGTAAAATGGGATGAAAAGCTGAAAATGCAAACTACACTTTGTTTCATATCCGGGGGCAATAATTTTGAGGAAATATTCTTGAATGAAATTTTCTTAGACGTTGCAATTTATTGGAAAGTGTCCAAAACAACATTAAGTTACAAACTACCACAATGAAAGATAAGGAAGTAACGAAAATTTAAAATAATAAAGAAGACAACATAATATACGTTTCAATTAAATGTGTTAAAGATATTTGGCATACACCATGATGTGGAGCAATATTTCCACACAAAATATCTTAAGTGAGGTCACCCCCATCCTCGTAGGAATTTATGTGGATCACTTAATCGCTTTGAAATTATGTACATCAATGTGTGTTAACGAAATGGGGTGGCAAAAAATTGGAAATCACGAATTTTCGAAAACAGGATTGAACCGAAATGTTAACTTGTTAGCGCACATGAGGTTAATTTTGATGACGTTGCTATGATTTTTTGTCTACAGAATAATCACACATTAAGGTCTCGTTATGCCACGAGCACATATCCGCTAGTACATTTTTTTCAACAGTTATAATTTTTTCCAAATTAAATTAAAATCACAAAACAATTTAAAACTGGTACAATCTAGTAATAAGCTAAAAAATGGCTTCCATACCAAATTTGATGAATAGTTTTCACACTTGAGTGATGGAAAGAGAATTTTCGGAAAAGTAGATGTAAACAAATCATGACTTCTAAACTATACAAAAATTTTACTCTGCCCATGTCGGAATTAAACCTACAGCTCCAGAGGATGAGAAGAAAAAAAAATCGATTACGTACACTTGGTCGCCAAGATAGGTTAAAACTTCCCAGCGGGAAATTTGGTCAGGCCTTCCTAGGGAAGCGGATTTGGAATCAGTAAATTTTATAAATTAAAAATATGATGCTTCCCTGTTGATTCCGGGAAAGCCAGGTATGCATCACCGAATTGAGTTTGCTGCGAGCGAACCTTCTCGCTTTGTTTTCAAGTCATAAAAGAAAACAAAACGAAATCTTGCTCATTCCTGTTTGATCTATTTGTGCAGTAAGGTGCGTTTTTGGTTTTGCGTTGTATTGAGTGTTTTTTTGCGTTTTTTTAATAATAAAATCAGTTGTGAAAAATTGTTTTTGTGCTTTTAAAAAAGAGAAGGTAAACGAAAATAATTCGGTGAACTATTCCACACGCATAAACATGTCATGCATTAGAGATTATACTTCCAGAGACGCACGCTGGGAGCAATATGAAAGATTTTCAAAAGATTCCACTTGCATTCCATAGAAGCAAGCTGGGAGCAGTATGAACTAGATTCCATATGCATTCCGGAGAAGCTAGGTGGAAGCAGTAAAAATGGAGTGTCCAACGGAAGGGAATGCATCCATAGCTTCCCAGGAGTTGCTTCCGTTTGCATCTTGGAATGCTTCTTTTCCCGCTGGATTCCCAGCGGGAACTGGAATCATACAAGAAGGCATGAAAGATCAATTTTTAGAAGCTTAAAAATGCTTGCCTCCCGTATCTCTATCCATATCTTTTGAACCAGGGCATGTCATTGCGAGTACGAAACCTTTTTCTATTTTCTTCCCGTGTGCTTCGTCAGAAGATTATTGGCAGATTTGTTTGTTTTCTTCCCGTGTGCTTCCTTGGAAGCTTATTGGCAAATTTGTCTGTTTTCTTTTTCTTCGGTTCTTTGGAAGATTATAGGAAGATAGACATGGAGGCGAAGCGGATATAGAGCTTGACTCTATCGATCCTGGTTTCGCATGAAATATTTGTCAATTTCCTAGCTAGGATTAGGCCGCTATATGTTATGTACCAAACTTCATAAGGAAAAGAGGGGAAATATATTCATATCAAATAATCATGAATTCAATTTTATATTTATATTTAAAAAAACAGCCTTTGCTTCCTTAAAATATGTTGTAAATACCAGTAAAAAACAAACAGTCTCAAAAGAAAGAACATAAACAGCTTCTTTCCTTAAAATCATTTCTAAAACCTAATACAACAACATAAACAGCCTCTTTTCCCTCAAATAATTATAAAAAACAGCACAAAAAACAAACAGGAAAATCAATTATTCAATTAACTAAGCAAGTGCCGTTGATAAACTCTATTAACTAAAAACCACTTGAAAATATTCCCGTGACTTCAAACGCAACTGCACCTAAACGAAAATGAACTGAAATGCTTCAGGAGAACGATAATTTCACAACGAAATGATGTCATCGCTCTTTTACGCATGAAAACTTTAAAAAATCTTCCTTTGCATTACCAAGTGTATATGCTTTGAAGCATTTTTCACTCGCAGAGAATGCAGAATAGGAAAATGCTTTAACATCTTCCTGACTGTTTCAAAAGGACATTGATAGGAATCACTTCAAATTTGCTTCTTAGGAAGATTCAGAATTTTTTCCCGCTGGGTTGTGATACACCGCACACAAGGCTGTCGTTCAACCAAATGGACTACAGTGATCGCTACAGATCGGGGTGGTAAAAGAACTTTAGTAAGTAGTAGGTCGTTCTTTGAAAGAAGGAAAATGCTCGTAAATTAAGGAATTCATGTCACATTTATTACACAATTTCAAATAATTCACAAAGTGGAAGAAAAATCCATGTACTGGCAAAACCGTAACCGTAATCCCACACCAAGCTGTTCCTCTCTTCACGCTGGCTCCCCAGTCAATGGCAGATCTTGTGGTTCCGAATTTTAACCAGATCATTTGGTTAGGTCAGCATAGAGGATATACATACATACATACTGCGTCCACTAAATCATCACAAATATTTGCTATGTAGGCCTGTTTTGTAACAATACATATGCATATGTGCAGCTCAAAGGCTCTTAATCATAAAGTATGCATATTAATCAGCCTAGTTCAAATTTTGAATAAAAATGGACTTATTGGACTTATTTCTTTGAGCGCATATAAGCCCCCATAGTAGTCAAAGGGTTAAAGTCACAAAAGTGCACTTTTGATGCGAATTCCTTCATCATTCATTGGCAAATACTCGAAGAACATGTTGGGAAGTACTGACGGATTATATTATTCTAGTAAAGAAACACAATGTCAATTGAATAAACTTTTGGTGAACTTATCGCAGATACAACCCAGTTTCAATAAAAGCCCCAAGCTTGAAATAAAGTTCAAAGCGAACTTTCAGTCTCCCGTATTAAAGTATAACAGTTATAATTTCAGTAAAAACACGATTCGCAAATAGGCTTGAAACTTTGTTAGTAGCTGCTACCGGCTCAGTTTGCTCAGTTGCTCCGTTGCTCACTGAGCTGCATAGTTTTTCTCGCTCCTAATATCCCTCTTTTTCCGGATGGCGTCGCTAGTGTTTTCTGAGCCAGAACTGAGTTACCTGAGCCAGCTAATTCTGTTTTCAGTATGCTCAGCTCAGTTCTTCTGAAATTTATATATGTATGATGGGTTGTTAAATATTGAAATCACATGAGATTAGTACAGTAATTCTTATCTGAAGAATTTGTATCAGATTCACTGTTCAGAATCAAGCCCTCTAACCATTTTGAGAACACAATTGAAGAAAAATCAAAACTTCTAAGCGTTTTTCTTGCACAGTCTCGCTCACTGAGCCGAACCGAAACTGAGCAAGTCAATTGGACAGCTGATTTCAAAGTGAGCCGGCTCACTGAGGCAGTGGCAAACGCTCGTTTGATAATGAAATTGAATATCTTGTTTAAAATTTTTTGCAAATACGCACTAACAAATCGATTCTGCATTTTTTCAAAGAAAACCACTCTTTGTAAATTTTTTAAACAAAGTAAAATACGCTTTTTATTTACTCATATGTACTTAAAAAATTAATTAGATTTGAAAAGAAATAAACGAAAGCAATTAAAAATTTATTTTAGTTTTCTAAATTCACAATCTGATTGATATTTTTTTTGGTTATTGTTTTATTCGTTTCAAATTTCAACAATGAGTATCTGAGGGTGTTCTAAGCGGTTTAATATAATTTTAAACATTTTATCATGTTGTAGTCTAGAAGTTTAATGAAATGTGTTTGCTGAATTTTGCTACGTTCAATAATTTTGTGGGCGACGATTACTCTCGTTAAGCTGAATTTCGCAGTCGACTGCAGAAACCCAATTCTTCAATGCACCCAATGTTTTTATAAATTACGCGCATTCTTCAGAAATTACATTTTTAAGTTTCAGGTTTTCAAATATTTAGGGATAGGGTCATGCAACTTTTTTTGAGTTAAGTCGAAACGACTTGAAATGGCTAAATACCATGAATAGGATTTTTATAGCAAATTTACTGCAATTCAGCCTCGACTTTTTGTAAGACATGACAATTCTTCCCGTTTTGTTTATTGTAACTTAATTGCATGAAGAAATTTGAATTGTCCAGTCGACTGCAGAAAGGCTGATTTCCAAAATGCAGTGATACCGCAGTACTAAACAATTCAGCGTATTTGTATCTGAAGCTGAATTGTGCAGTACTGCGGTATCACTGTTTTGAAAAAAAAAAACAGTGAAACTGATGTCTCCAAAACAACCAGTTCTCTGCTGTCTTTTTTATTCCACATAGTTAGACTACATCTATATATAAAAAAATGAATTGCTGTGCGTTAGTCTCGCTAAAACTGAAAAATTGCTTGACCGATTTCGATAATTTTTTTTTGTTCGCTATAATACAGGGGAGGTTTAAAAAAAATATTAGGTGTACAAATAAGTTTCCGCGGTTTGTCAAAAGATGGCCCCACCAGAAGGTTATGGAGAAATTGTCAGATGTAAAACGTAATATCCCAAGTTTCGTCATCCGGCAACACCATAACCTTAAAGTACTAGTGATTCCGTATCAGCATCACGTAATTTTTTTCGTGCAAAAATGTCAAGTTTTGTGCCGAATAAGCATCATTTGCGGGAACTTTTGATTTACTTTTTTAATTTGAAAAAATCTGCAGCTGAGGCGCATCGATTGCTTCTAGAAGCATATGGTGAAGCTGCTTTAAGTGAGAGAAGTTGTGAGGAATGGTTTCAAAAGTTTAAGAACGGTGAGTTTGACGTGAAGGACAAAGAACGCAGTGGAAGGCCGAAAGTGTACGAAGACATGGAATTAGAAGTACTATTGGAGGAAGATTCGTCCCAAACGCAAAAAGAACTTGCACTTACATTACAAGTGACTCAACAAGCAATTTCACATCGTTTAAAATCGTTAGGAATGATTCAAAAACAAGGAAATTGGGTTCCATATGAACTAAAGCCGAGAGACGTTGAACGCCGATTATGCATGAGTGAAATGCTGCTTGCCAGGATTACAAAAAAGAGTTTTTTGCATCGTATAGTCACTGGTGACGAAAAATGGATTCACTACGATAATCCAAAGAAGAGAAAGTCATGGGTTAAGCCCGGCGAACCATCAACATCGACAGCTAAGCCGAATATTCATGGAAAAAAACTCATGCTGTGTATTTGGTGGGATCAGCTTGGTGTCGTGTATTATGAATTGCTGAAACCAAGCGAAACCATTACTGGAGCTCTCTACCGAACACAATTGATGAGATTGAGTCGGGCACTTAAGGAAAAACGCGCCCATTACTACTCCAGACACGACAAAATTATTCTTTTACACGATAATTCTCGTCCACATGTTGCGGCGCCGGTAAAAACATACTTGGAAACACTCAACTGGGAAGTTTTACCCCACCCGCCGTATTCACCAGACTTAGCCCCTTCCGATTATCACCTGTTCCGGTCGATGGCACATGGTCTGTCTGAGCAGCGCTTCACATCATATGAAGACACCAAAAATTGGGTAGATTTGTGGATAGCGTCAAAAGATGAAGAGTTTTTTCGACGGGGTATCCGAATGTTGCCAGAAAGATGGGGAAAAGTAGTGGCAAATGATGGAAAATACTTTGAATAAAACGTAATGTACTGTTCCTTCACAATAAATTCCTAATTTTTTATAAAAAACCGCGGAAACACCTAATAAAATTCGGGAAACCCCAAAAGAAAAGCCGGAAAATCGAAAAAATCGAAATTTCCGTTTTGTATAGGAAGTGAATTTTCCAACTTCAAGGAATCGTCATGAAAAAGGCAATTGGAGGTTTTCGGGGTCGCAGATCTCGAGCTGACATTCAAAATTTTGGAATTCAAGATGTCGGATCCAATATGGCGACCGAAAAAGTTAAACTTCAAGGGATTTCACTGAAAATCCGAACTTTTGTTTTTGGTTTGGATTTTTGGGGTCACTGATTTTGAATCTACCATCAAAATTTTGGAAATCAAGATGGTGGATCAATATGGCGACCGAAAAGTTAAACTTCAAACGATTTCCCTGAAAATCCGCACTAGGGAATTTTTGGGATCACTGATTTCGAATCTGCTACTCAAATTTCCAAATATAAGACCACCCCCACCCCGCTGGGAGATATAGGAGAGGGGGTGCAATAAGGAGGTGGTGTAAAATGAAGAAAACTAAATTTAATAATACTGTTGGAAAATATCTAAAACATGTGCAAAACGCAAATAGGAAAACTCTGGGTCACATAGGAGAGGCGGTGGTGCAGTAGGGAGGCGTTGTAAAATTAAGGAATACAAATTTAATAGTATCCCGGGAAACGCCGGGTCCGGGCAAGCTAGTTGCTAATAATTTTATTGACACAAACCGCAATGAAAGAAACTATAGATTTATAGATGACGTGTTAGACACGCCTGTTTCTTGAAATAACCAATTTGTATGAATATAAAATAAATGAATGAAAACGTGTTACCGAACGAAAGGTTTCGTTATGAGTCACGGCAAAGCTCTATAATGGAATTTGTTACGAGTCGACTCTTTTTATCTTTTACAGATGAATCCCAATATACTTATTGTTCGTATTTTTCCTCATATGTACATATCTCCGCTATAAAGGAAAAAGCAATAAGATTCGTATCGAATTCCATTTAGTAAATTAGTTATCAAACGAGTTAAAATGAATAATTTGTACAGTCATAGAAATCTCCAAGACAACGTCTACTTGCTACTAACGAACTTCAAAGTCCAAACAATGTTCTCTGGTGTCGCTCTTTTTATGTATGTATCTTCTTGTCTGCTTACACAATTTGTTGTCTTCTTTTTCCATTGAATCTGTTTTAGACTCGGGAATTCCTGCCAAATGTTTTTTTTCCTTCTGCACCCTTAGGTACCTAAATGAATTTTATTGTACTATGGGTTTTACCAGTCACCCACGGATGTTAAACGTAACTCTCATTCTGTCCATGATATCTCTCATTATCTAGATTAGAAAATTACGAGCTGTTTTAAAAATAATTCAAAATCAAATCTCAACGTACCATCGCAAGCACGAGCCGACTGTTCTTCTTCAACTTTAAGCATGGAATTGCCAACGCCGCCGGTCGTACCAATATCGAACCCCTCGTTAATTCTCCAGGTAAAATTTTACCTGTTGGCTCTACAAGTGTCGGTCTTCAGGCAAAACGTAGTTAGGTAAGATCGACTTTTAAGCCAAACAAACTTCAGTATGTTTCTAAGCCTTGAATGAGTCGCGTCGGGGGCTGTGATCGAACGGTTTTTTTCGTGCTAATGGCGCTGCTACCTGTGTTAAATATTCACTAAAGTTTTAATGACGATCTTCTCGGCGCAGTGATATCCGAGTGGAGTGGTGAGAAGAATTACAAAGAGTGAAAACATGAAAAGCAATCCAATAGTGCCACTTTGCTTAAAATGGGTGCCAACAGCTCTACTGGTATTCTTAACTTGTGGTAAGACGAGCTCGAGACTTTTCCACCACATGCTCAGGTTATGCGCGATAAAGTGTGACACATCCATCCGCCGCTGGTCTGGTCTGGTCTGGCCTGACCATCGAAATCTTTTGTTTATGTGTGCTTCTTCTTTTTATTGTTCTATGCCGGCGGTTTTTTATCGTACCGCCAGCAGAAATCCGTGCGATTTCCGTGCTGGCAAATTCTCATCATCGAATGGCTCCAGTGCTACTTGCAAAAGACGTTCATGCAAATCAGAGCAAATCGCTGGGGTTGTGTTGATGTGGGTCGAGCCCGTGGGTACGGGTTTATTTTGTGGGCGTTTTCAAGTATATGTGTCATGTCATTACTTTACTACAGGTTTACGCGAATGCATCACGTTAAGCCCCTGGTAAACAATACACGAGAGTATCACAGGTAGCATAACCTGGCTGCAAATTGAATTAATTCGTTCTTGGGGTGGATTAGCGGGCCAGATATTTTCGCAGCACTTCTGAAAGGTACTCACTGGTCCTCGACAGGAGGGTACGCAAAGATGGTGTCGTCGGCTCATACGTAAATTGGTTCTTAGGAATTTTTAGCATTTTTACGAAATTCTTTGTGCTCGTTCCGGCCTATGGGCAAATCTAAGCTTTCACTATACTAAGAAAGCTGCACGATTAGCCAATAATTCATTAGAGCAGATATAAGCGACACACGATCCCACCTGCAAGGGCGGGCAGGTGTTTTCTTTTGTTCTAGACACCTAGTCGATTCAAAAGGCATTAAAAAACGGAAGCGTTGCTTCCTATACCGGATAGAAACCTTCGGGGCGATTTTCATGCTTCCTGCTGTAAAATAATTGAACTTACAATTAGATAGAAACACTTCTATGCTGCAACACGTTTAATCCTATTAGGAAGATCCTTGAGATTAAAGAAACATTCCCAAATAAAAGAAACAATTAAAAATGTTAACTAATCATCAACAATATCAAAATTCTGGGAGATATGAGTAGGAAAGAACGAAATCCGATCCACCGTAAGTGATATCTACTAGGTGATCGTGATACTACAGGCAGGTACACACCTACTCAACATTCAATCTCCGGGTCAATTGCGCTCACGCTTTTACGTAACACAGGTGACTTTGTGCACTTAGAAGAAAATAATTAATCTTTAGATAAAAAAAAAAACGGGAATTCTCCTTTCCCACAGATAACAAAAAACCCAAATGAACTGGATTTGTCTTCCGACAATCAAGTGTTAGAATTGCATTGTATTCATATAGGTATTAATCTATATGTATATATAAAAATGAATTGCTGTGCGTTAGTCTCGCTAAAACTCAAAAAACGGCTTGACCGGTTTCGATAATTTTTTTTTGTTTTGTTCGCTATAATACAGGGGAGGTTTAAAAAAAAGAAAATTCGGGAAACCCCAAAGGAAAAGCCGGAAAATCGAAAAAATCCAAATTTTCGTTTTGTATAGGAAGCGAATTTTCCAACTTCAAGGAATCTTTATGAATAAGACAATTGGACGTTTTCGGGGTCGCAGATCTTGAGCTTGCATTCAATATTTTGGAATTCAAGATGTCGGATCCAATATGGCGACCGAAAAAGTTAAACTTCAAGGGATTTCACTGAAAATCCGAACTTTTGTTTTTGGTTTGGGTTTTTGAGGTCACTGATTTTAAATCTGCCATCAAAATTTTTGAAATCAAGATGGTGGATCAATATGGCGACCGAAAAGTTAAACTTCAAGGGATTTCCCTGAAAATCCGCACTAGGGAATTTTCGGGATCACTGATTTCGAATCTGCTATTCAAATTTCCAAATATGAGACCACCCTCACCCCGCTGGGAGATATAGGAGAAGGTGTGCAATAAGGAGGTGGTGTAAAATTAAGAAAACTAAATTTAATAATACTGTTGGAAAATATCTAAAAGATGTGCAAAACGCAAATAGGAAAACACTGGGTCACATAGGAGAGGCGGTGGTGCAGTAGGGAGGCGTTGTAAAATTAAGGAATACAAATTTAATAGTATCCCGGGAAACGCCGGGTCCGGGCAAGCTAGTTTATTAATAGTTTGATATTAAAAAGTCAGCTCACATAATGAATATAATAATAAAAAGAAATACATTTAAGATAGACACACCGAGCTCTCAATTGAGCACTTGAGGATGTTGCATCTTTAAGCAGGGTTCACACAAGGCACAAATTCTAGCAATTGTTCTGTCCGGACTTTATATTTGTCTGCTAAAATCTTTAGGGATAAAGGGACAGAGACAACTTTCTGATAAAAAGTTACTAGAATTTCTGCCTCCTATCATCTTTTATGAAAAGAATTATAAAAACCTTTTAACCAGTTAGCAGCCTTCGACGTGTATACACGTCAGACCATAACTCGATTTCGGTGCGTTTGACGTGTATGCTCGTTGTGTATATATCATATTTTGCTCGGACTTTTTTACTATTATTTTAAAAAATCACAATCAAAAAATAAAAGGTCAGCAACGGATTGTATGACCTTTTTGGAAATTTTGTTAAACAAACTTTAAATTAAATAAATAAAAGTTGTGTTTTTGGACCTCCCACATCTGGAGGCACAGCACTGCCCCCGCCAAGTCGAGCAAGCATGGCCGTACTACCCTTTCCGGAAGCAACTCAGGACACTTTGAAGCCCCTTGTATTTTTGTTATGGATCATAGTAAAAGCCTGAAATTTCTGTCACTGCGAATACTTAAGGGATCGTCACAGTGTGACCCTCCGAAAAATCACTGATTTTCGCGATTTTTTTTTTTAATGTTCAAATAAACTAATCGGTCCGGTTTTTTTTTTATAAATAAATACATTCATGACGAATACAAAATGATTTTTTTTATGTTCATTTATTAGGTGTATGTATGTTGAATAAATGTTTGAAATGACACGTAAACGAAAATCTTAAAGTACAAGTTTCTAACTATTATGGTTTACAAAATATTTACCATCACAGTGTAGTTATTTCGTCACTGACAGACTGACTGGGTCACTCACTGACCGATCATCAAAAATATGAGATACTTCTAGCAGTACAAGTTACCAAGAAATTAAAAAACCTGCGATATTCCCCCTCCAACCCCTCACAGTTGGGGGGCTGCATATTCTACAGGTGAAGGTGGGTTAAGGTACTTCTAGCAGACCTACAAACTTGAAATCTGGTATTCAGTTATTCTTTAGTTTATAGAGAAAGGAAAAATTTAAAAATGGTGAAACGGAACGATTATCTATCACTTGAAGTTTTCTCAAAAACTTACGAATGCGGTTGATTAGAGCGATGATGGTGGGAATGAATGAGAAGAGGCGGAAAAAAAGTAAAACTATCTACAAATAGAAATGAGATACCATCAAAGATATTTCATGTAAAAAATTTAGCCAAGTCTCGCGACTCTTTCACTCTAAAAAAAGATCTCTTGTAGAGCCAAGTCTATTCCCCCTTAGAATCCCAACACCGCAAACGCCACCCAACTACTCCTTGGACCTATTTTCTCTTTAGTGAACCCATTCCATCTGCCAATTCCCTACGTAATCTGGGCGTTATCTGTGATACCGAACTCAATTTCCGTTCTCATATCGATTATATCGTTAACAAAGCCAAAATATGCCATTACGCAGCACGAAAGTTATTAAATCCCACAATCAGAAATTTTAATAATTTAATCGGCTTTTTTTTTATCAATTGAAATGTAAACGAATCGTGCTACGTAATGGCCAAGTCACGAATTTTTTTAAACAAACATGTAGAGACTTGGAGTGATTTGTGAATTAGTGTCGGGAGTTCGATGGAGAAATAGACTTGGTTCTACAAGAGATCTCATAACTTTTTTAGAGTCAAAGAGTCGCGAGACTTGGGTACATTTTTCACATGAAATGTTTTTGATGGTATTTTAAGCTTTCATAATAACTCGGAAATAAAAATTACTTTGATCACTCTTTAAACCTCCACAGATTGCACACCCCTTGTTGAGGATTATGCAAAAAGAAAGCACATTGAACGCTCAACTCTTTCAAGAAAATCACTCCAGAATATTAGATTTACAAAATATTACAAAAGTCTAAATACATCCGGAAAAGCGGTCAGCGACTCGCTTAGTTCGGAAATCAGTGCCAATCAAACCCAGAGTGACGTATTCGTCGTCGTTCTCATTATTACGGCACGCCGCTCGAGCTGATGATGTAGTATGTACAGGCGTAAGTCACCGAACTGCTCGGGCTGCTGAAATATTCAGTTCAAGCTAAACCTTGCACAGTCAACTGTTTTGTCTTGAGAGAACATCTGAATTTAAATCAGCGACCACCCCTAAAATTCCGAAATCGATTTGTTTTGCCTTTCTCTACATTTAGTCCATTACTAACAGTGTACAAAACCCACTCACATGCGGACGCGAAAACACTCACGGGTAATTTTTGGCTCAGGCATGCACGCGAAAAAACTCAAGGGTTATTTCTGACTTGCGTCCATATTCGGTTTTCCAAACCTCATGTGCTTGAGTTGTTTAGCTTTTTGAATACCTCTCGCGTACACGAGTGAGATTATCTAATGAGCAAGCTAGCACTCGCGTGCACACATGCAATGTCAAGTTCTTGTGGTGCTTTTGGTTCTCTCACGGGATTGCATCAGTTTGAACTCAGAAAAGATTTCTAACGAATAGCATGCGCTCGTGAAGATTTCTAATTATAACTATGCCAAATTGCAACGTGTTCTGCTAAATAGTTTATGAAACGGCTAGGCAAACTGACATCGAGTTAATTGTATTAGTGTTTCGTTTTCCCAATTTTGTGTGGAAAACTACTAAAAATGAATGAATATAAAAAGTATGGAAATAGAGCAACAACAACAACAACTAGTTACTAATTTGTTTATTCCAATCAATTGTGAACAATCTTATGTTGTTTAAAATATTGGCATCGGCAGGAGTAGCAGAAATGTCAGTGGTTTTTTTTATTTTCGATTAAAAAATCCCACCTGTGACACCTTATTAATATGTAGAGGGTGGTCCATCTAATGTGTGGAATTTGAACTACCGGTAATTTGAAGTTTAGTTGATAATATGTCATTATCGACTTGACAGAAATTTAGTTTAAGGTTTGGCATTTACGAAATGGGACGGTATTCGCTTTGAAGAAAGTTGGACATTGCCCGCACTTCTTTGATGCGAATTTTGCGTAAAGACCTTGCCATGAAGCCAAATAAAGTTCAATTGGCAGAGCAGCTAAAGCCGGTGGACCATCCGAGCCATACAGCGAACGCCACAATCAGTCTTTTGCGCCCTATCTTCGGAAATCGCATAATCAGCAAAAATGGTGATGTGATTTGGCCGGCAAGAAGCTGCGATTTGACGCCATTGGACTATTATCTGTGGGGAGCGGTGAAAGATAAATGTTACGCCAACAAACCAGAAACAATTCAAGACCTCAAATACGAGATTCAAGCTGCTATTGCTGAGATAAGGCCCGAAACAATCGAAAATGTACTCAAAAATTGGGTGAACCGAATGGGCTACTGCCAAGTCATCCGTGGTAGTCATTTGACCGAAATTGTTTTTCATAAATAACTGAAAGAAAACAACCTTTCAAATAAATGTTCAACCATTGAAAAATATTGAGCCGTTTTTTTTTTTATAACAAAAAGAAATTCCAATTTTTAAATGGGCCACCCTTTATATAACTTATTGGTTGAGATTTTATGTTACTCAATAATTTGTTAAGTTCAGTTTAGGCTTTTAGTCATTCATTATCTGTCTACCGCAAACCTTGCCACAATCGACTGCCACCGTTTACAAACGTTTAAAATCCATTTAGTAAAGAAAAAAAGTCTCAATAACTAAGTTCGTGAACTCGAAAGTTCATCGAAAACTTGTTCAGGTCAAAACCACGTAACTTATTTGTGGGTGAAATCAATAAATCACCTGCAAGCGAAATCAGAACAGGTGCATAGAAAATTTATGTGATGCATGGTGAGGGTGCGTAAAATGTTAAACGATTTGATAATAAAGGGAAACTCATTCAAATGGAAGCAAGTTAATATTTTTTATGTTTTAAAAATCAAATTAACTAATACTCGTAACACACTACACTGACACAGTGCAGTTAACCGTTTCTATCAGACATGAGTAACAAAGCTTTTCTTTCTCGACAACCTAAAATGTATACATTGTTTGTCGTGATTTGAACACAAAAATAATAATTTCCTGAACAAGTAACACACCCACTCTATAAAAATTTAACTTAGCTACATGGCTGTAGATGCAGGAGTTACATACTTTATAAATCAAATATGCCGAGCTGACTACACCATAATTCTTTGTTGTTCGATTATCATGCGGACTATTCCGCTCTCATTCCACATAATGATGCAAATGATTCAAATGAGTTAAGAAAGCCTCACGACTTTTCAGAATATCATTTTGTGACATACGTATGTATGCATATACGTCGCCTTTGGCATTCCTTTGCCTTATGCTTCTTTTCCTATTAATCTGTGAATTGGTGATAAGGTAAGACGTAGAAATTTTCTCGATTCATCTTGACTTTGAGTCATCAAAATATGTTCAATAAAATTAAAGTCCGATTACGGCTAAATAAGTAAAAATAAACAAAAGACATGGTCACCAACCAATACAAAAATTTAAAAGATGTTTTCTAAACACACCATTAAAATATAAATTTGTTTTGTTGTATTTTTATTTTTTTCTTGCACAAGTATTCGACGATCTAAAGCTAATGCAAAAGATTACGGTAAACGTGTCCCCAACGACTGGGGAAAGCAAAAAAATAATTGTTCCACAATTTGATTAATAAAAATTATTTGTTTGCTTCTCTTGTTTTTTTTAACTTTACTTGATTTAACTGTTTTTTTTTTGTCATATTTGACTTTTGTTTTTTTACGCCCTCTGAACCGCAAGCGTTTCTTTCGTGTCTCTATCGTTTTGATTTTTACAAAAATGGGCAAACATTTCGCAAACCTTTCAAAATAGCTAGCTTACAATTTTAAATGCAATTTTCCCAATTATGATGATAATCGTAAAAATTTTCCCTCATTAGTCTAAACTCAAAAAGACCTATAGTATAGCCCAGCTGTAGGGCTCTAAGAATGACTCGGATAATTGAGTATTTGAGTACTGCAAGTTGGAGTATTCAAGTACTCGTAGTGGCTTGGACCGAGTTTGAGTAAAGGAGTTTTGAGTACTCGAGTACGAGCAAAGGTTGCTGGTATATTAACGTATTTTTTTGCAAGACAAGCAAAATTGGGAAGTGCAGTTTCTTGGCATTCCCACCATGATAATGGGTTTTGCGTTAATGGAATTTGTGGAAGAGCTAAATAGGAATTAAATTGAGATAACCCATCCCTTGTTGATCCACTTTTATTTCTATTAAATAAAAACTCTAGTGCAATTTTTCGATGTTCCTCTTGGCTGGAATCTCCGTCTCGCTCATTTTCAAGTTCAGGCAAAAGTTGTTTGGCTGCAGATCGGATGTGTGCTCTGGCCTGTGCTGGATCAGCCAGCAAGTCTTTCTATCGCGGATCAAAAAAGGATGCAATCTGTGACACTTTTACATCTTTTTGCTCTCAACTACTCGAGTACTCAAAACTCATTTACTCAAACTCGGATCTTTGAACTCGAGTACTCAAATACTCAAGTAATTGAGTTCAAAAGTACTCGAGTAGTAACAGCCCTGCCCAGCTGTGACTATAAAACCATTTTTCCAAAGCGCAAAACCACCTGTAAGTTTTATTTCTATGTCGGTCCTTTATGCAGTCATATTTAGGAGATTTTGGTGTTTACTGTCTAATGGAAGAGCACTTTTCAGGAACTAATACAAAAAAAAAGATTCACATGCAAGTGCATTTTAGACGATTTTGCAATCTTAGTCTATGTTCTAGTCCATTACTATTTTCGCAAAATATAAAATCCTAGGCAATAAAAAAAAAGGTGGAAAAATTTTCGGCATTTTTGGGGACATTAAAAGAGCCTTTGACTCTGTACCACATAATTTACTCTGGCTTCATCTTTTTCACTTAGGCATCAGCCCGAAAATAATAAGAATAATCAGAAAATTATATGAATAAGCCTCACTTGCGGCTAAGGTTGGAAACAATTTTACAGAGCATTTTGATGTATCGGAGGGTGTATTGCAGGGCGAGATTTTGAGTCCCCTTTTGTTTATTTTATATGTAATTGATTTAGATGATTTTGAAATTTGATGATTTTACTGAGAGTACTCACCTGTTTTATGCTGACGATTTAATTTTATTCGCAAGCTGATGTATAGATGTTAGAGAAAAATTGCAAGCACTTTATGAATATTGTGAAATGAAAAAACTGACTGTAAATATTTTAAAAACTAAGATAATACCGTTTAAGAATAAGGGAATTCATTTGAAAAACTTGTAACTTGTGCTGTGTATAATAATGAAAAAATTGAAATTGAGTATCGTATATTTAGGTGTAACTATCTCATCTTCCTCGAGGCAATCAGGAAAGCTAAATGTGCAATCGGTGCGACTCTTTCCACACTGTCTAAAGCGGGAGCAGACTCTTCGAACTGTCAAAAAAAAATGTTCGATTCATGTATTATACCAGCCTTAGTATACGCTGCCCACATCTGGGGCCTTCGATATTCTGACTTGTTGGAAACAGTTCAACTTGACTTCTACAAGAGGCTGCTCCTCCTTCCAAAAAACACCCCAAGCTGTGCTCTCAGGTTGGAGGTGGGTGCCGTTAAAATTGAATATATACTGTTTTGTTCTACATATAATTAGTTCATCAGACTGCTTAAAATGGATGACTCGCGAATTCCAAAAATTTGCCTTCTTAAATTATTGAAAACAATTAACTTAACGGATAATAAATATAACTGGTGCTCACAATTCAAAAAGATATTAAATAATATAAATGCTGGCTTTTTACTAGAAAACATAAATTTAAAATTTTGGCAAAAAAAGCGGGAAGAAATTCAACAACAATATTATAATTACATATCTTAAACTTTCTAATATTCAATCGTACACTGAATTAAACGCACTGCAACTTAAATCTTTACTTGCTATAGATTATGAACGTGCACCCTATTTAAACCTGAGATTACCTTGTACGTTTACTAGAATCATAGCTCAAGCTAAATTAGCAACCCTGCACCAGTTCAAGATCCCTTATAAAGGAGCGGTTTATCATTTATACCCAGCTGAAATATGCTCAATATGTAATATGATGGAACATGAGACCTTGGAACATTTTATGCTATATTGCCCGCAATACACCCCTTTGAGAAAATACTATCTCGAGAAATTTACCAGTGTACATACTATAAAAGAAAATATTTTATCTGATCTCTTTGAGATAACTATACGATCGACAAAGCGACAGCTATTGCTTTATACATAATTAATGCTACTAAATTAAGATGCTTTCTGAGAAATGAATGATTGTGATGAAATATATGTGCGCAGATTATATTCTTACTCTCTTTGCTACAGGAGATCCATTGTATCTTTTATAAGCAATTAATAAACTAAAAAAAAAAAACTCAAACATCCTATCACACCATTATGCTACGAAAGGAAAATTAGATTAGTAACAATTTTTCTTTTATTGACCGTTGCATACTGATAACCCACAGGGACTCAGCACCTATTAGAAGACTGTGTTTATTTTCCAAAAAAAAAAATAAAAAATAAAAATAAAACTACATATTTACCTAATAGTTTAAATTTGTCCACAGAGGCAAGCAATACAGCCAATGGATATTATCGGGTAAAAAGGCATAAAGTACGAAAATATGCAAAGAGCAGAAAGAAAACGATTATGTCTCGCATACTTGAGGTATTAACACAATTCTGAATAGCAACAGTGTTTGGCTCCACTCGTACGTTCTTATTCCACAACGCGCCGCTGAATAAGTGCCACCTGAACACAAAGCAGTGGCATTGTTACCATTTAGAAAAATTTTATTTTTTACCGCCTTGTGATTCAGTAAATCATCGTACTTTTAGTGGCGATTCATAAATATCTCATCTGCTTAAACATTTAGTGTAACAAATTGAAAGGCTTTCATTTTTATTTATATAATCATTTAAGAGCCAACATCTCAACTATTAAACCTTACCATGTCCTCAAACAAATCTTCGTTGCGTTATTGAACACCATGCAAAAGATTCATGCAACCATGCATGCATTTCAGATTGGACGAATTTTTTTTATATTTTTTATTGAAGCCCTTTTTGAACAGACATGAGCGTAATTTTACTTGTTTTTCGCATATATCGGGGCCAAAGGTATTTACGCCTGAAATGGGTTAATGTTCTGAGCAACTCTTGATTCCAGCTTTCTTTTGGCGACAGCAAAACAGAATGTTAAATTTTTTGCAAATCAAAATCAGTCAATTTCTATGTTTGGTCGTGAAAACATCGAATATCGGTGTAGACATGATATTTCACCCGATAGCAAACAGGAGTATTATCAAAATATTTACAAATAAATCCTCTTCTATTTTCAGGTGTAATTTGTACAACAACTGCGGCAGCAACTGCAGAATCAAAGGAAGCATACTTTAATGGATCCGCTTATTTGCGCCTTCTGACACCAATGCCAATATGGGGAAATTCAGCCATTAGTTTTCGAACATGCAGAGGTATGTAGCAAATAAATTATTTTCAGTGTCACACTAAAGATAAACAAAAATTTTACGGACTATGAAAACTTTTTTGCCATTATAGGCTAAACTAATACAAAAAGAATAATACATTAGTTTGAAATATATAGATAAGCTGTACATTTTCCATTATTGCTATTTACCTACATTAACTGTTATAAATCAGCTCTCTTCCACGACAACTTTATTATTATTAATTCATTGGTCAGATTGATCCATAAGATTTCTTGTAAAGTTTTGCAACCAAGTAATTTAGAAACAATTTGTTAATCCTAGTGATGGGATGACACTATGGTAGCTGTTATAATAATATAACAACTTTTTATTATTATATTTTTTCATCACACGTGCGGGGAAACCACTACTACATCGCACGGGTTTACGGGTGGAAACTCCCCGATTGCCCACTGTTGGGAATAACCCACTGGTAATTTTAAAGAACGCACGCGAGACTTAGAATAACGCACGGGTACCTGAAATGGAAATGCACTCAGAATATTTCTTCAAGAAATCCTTCATGGGAGCCGTACACCTGAGTGCATTTGGGTCGCTCCATTAACGCAATGAGAAGGAGTGAGTACATGTCCCATCACTGATCATTGGACAGGAGTATGCATTTCTCGCTTGCACTTACAATAGCAAAGAAGAGCTCTAGAAATCTACCTGAGGAGCACTCGAGAGTCAAAAGAGCCGAGTTTGCCCGGCTCTGGTTAAGAGTCTTAAAAGTTAAGACTCGTGCACTTAGAATATTTCTTCAAGAAATCCCATTTTTTTTTATATACTCGCACGTGTTAAACATACTTTTAATGCTTTTCAGGTACCTAAATAAATTATTTAAGCCGGTCATGAGTAAATATCACATGGTCACCAGAGTAGTTAAGACTATGTAATGTATATTGCTTTGAACATCTGTACCTTAGATATCATAAAAACCTTTCCTTACTACTTTTCTTTAAGATACGTATATCTTTTTGAGAAATAATTACAGCAAAAATTGTTTTTTTTATATTTGCGGAACCCCCCGTTCCGACCCCACGAACTCCTCCTTCCCCCACCTCCTTATCGAACCCATCGCCGCACTTGTGATGAAAAATAGAGTGTGCAACTCGGGTGAAAACTAGCCGACTAGTTGCACAAAACACTATTTTTTCATTTTGTATTTTATACAAATGCTGAAAAAAAAATTTTATTTATTATAGTTGACTAGTAACTAGACCAGTACAAATATATGTAGCTTTGAAGCTCGTTAATACAAAAACTGAAAACAGAGGTCCAATTAAGAACCTTAGAGTCTCTTTTCTCATCGATTGAGAGTCATTTATTCGTAGAAGTAAAATATTCAATCAATTTAAGTACCGTATAACAGTTAATCCAAACCGTTCAGTAGAACCAATTTTTTTTTCTTACAATTTAAAATTTCGGCAAAACAAAATTTCACACATATGAACCTACATTAAAAATTTTTTTTTTAATTTCAGGCGGTGAAATTCTCTCACAGCAGTACAACAGGCACACGCTATGGGTATCTGTGTTGACAGATTCTTTGGCTGTATCTCTGGTGGGCCCTACTACCAGAGTGGAAGCTCGAATTCCTGAAAAACTTCTAGACAATAAATGGCACACTATACAATTTTTGTACCAATACGGCAGTCTTAACCTCGTAATTGACCAAAAATCAATGATAATAGGTAAAATATGAAACACCGTGTGGTGGAATTTCAAAATGCGCTTGAAGTATCAATTCACCACTTTGTACCCTTCGAACCCATAGGGTTTCGTAGAGTGGTAAATTGCCGCATTTTTAGTGGCTAGTTCGCGCATTTTTGAATTATACCTCCTAAGACATTTTCTCATAATCTCAATTTCTTTCAGCCAACTCCACCTACAATAGCCAATTTCTAACAAATCAAGAGGTGAAAAACGAAGCGGCTGTACTTATACTTGGGAACACCTATTCCGGTTGTCTGCTGCATGGACCTGGACTAATTTTCAACGGAAGCTCAATGCATGCTCAAGGGGTCCTCTTCGGACCATGTCCTCTAGCACCAGGACCATGTGGGGAGCACGATGTCCTAATACGAATCCCCATCGATCACTGCTTGCATGATCCCTGTATGCAGCACGGAGTATGCATATCCAGGCAAGACAGCTATGAATGCCACTGTACTGCTCGATATAGCGGAAAAAACTGTGAGGTTGATGCTGGACCCCCTTGCCTATCCCAGCCATGCCTCCATTCTGGAACTTGCCAGGAGGATGCCCGAGGGAACTACCATTGCTTCTGTCAACCGAATTACACTGGTGTACATTGTGAGTCGAAAATAAGCATACACCCCCTCTGCGAAGAAAACCCTTGCCTAAACAATGGAACCTGTCAGGTGGCAGCAAATGGGAAGACAACCGAGTGCGAATGCATCAAAGGCTTCATAGGGACTCATTGCGAGATTGACCGGAACGACTGTGAGTCCCAGCCGTGCCTGAACAACGGACGATGCGTTGATGAAGTGGGGGGCTTCAACTGCGACTGCTCAGGCACTGGGTACTCGGGCACTCTGTGCCAAAATAACATTGATGAGTGCGTACTGAACAACCCTTGCCAGAATGGTGGAAGCTGCTTCGACACGTACGGGCTGTACACCTGCGAATGTTTACCTGGGTATGGTGGTGTTAACTGTGAACAAGCTATCAATGAGTGCCAGTTCCAGCCGTGTCAACACGGGGGTACTTGTATCGACAGAAAAGGATCGTTTGAGTGCATATGCCCGTCCTTGTACTCTGGTCTGTTTTGCGAACAAGGACCCCCATGTCCTCAGTGCCCGATCGATTCTGAGTGCATTGGCGGGAAGTGCCTTTGTAAACCTGGGACCACTGGTAAATCAATTTGGTATTTTATAACAATGTAAATAAGTATGATGCCTAAATTCAGTGAAATTTCCTCTTTAAAACTGTTCTACTGAGGGTTCGAATAACTGTTATACAATTTAACTGTTAAACTGTTCTGTAAATGTAAATATGAAAGGAAATAGTATTCGATATTTGTTTAAAAAAATCTTAAATCCTAAACATGGTTTACTTTTAAGCATATTCATATCTTGTATGACCTGTATAACAGTTGGTCCGAAATTTTCAGACATACCAAAAAATATTTCTAAACATTGCTCGGCTCCTCAAATTAATTTTGGGAGGGTACCTCTTATTGGCTAAGTAACTTTCTCGTAAAATTGAAGATTCTAACCTTTATATAACATTTAATAAAATTCAGGCCCAATAGGCCATTGCGTAGTTGTACAAAGCCAGTCTCGATCAGCTCAGTTGAATGCATGCCCCTCTCCTTGCTTAAATGGTGGTACTTGTATAGGAAACTCTTCAAACTTTTCATGTATATGTGCTAGCGGATACACAGGTTTGGTGCTTTAGTATACCAGTTATGTAACGTTAGGCAAAATATTCGAGTAAATTTTACACACTTTCTAGGCGCACGCTGTGAATTTCCTGTAACGAAGCAACCATCAGATGGTTGCGCATGCCTGAATTCCGAGGCATGTACAAACACCTCCATACGCTGTATCTGCCCTGCTGGCCTTGAAGGTCCGTATTGTGAGCAAACTGAAGTTTGTAACGCAAATAACTGCCAAGAGCCAATGAAATGCTTTGCAGGGAAATGCATTTGTCCGGAAAATACAAATTGTGTATTTCCCTGCAGTTCATCGCCTTGTCAGCATGGAGGCTCTTGCAAACAAAAGGGAAACGAATATGAGTGTCTCTGCACGGAAGGATGGAATGGGACTAACTGTGAGACTGATATTGATGAGTGCGAAAATAAATCAGGAGTTTGTGGAAATGGGATCTGCATTAATTATCCGGGTACGTTCAAGTGCTACTGCGAGCCAGGATTCACGGGAATATTATGCGACTCCGATGTCGATGAATGTCTCAGCCACCCGTGTAAACATGGAGCGACCTGCGTCAACAAGGTACTGTAGGATTGTTGTTGCTTTTTTTTCTAATTAAATTAAGTAATACGGTGTTTCAACGTAAAATTTAAGATGTTTCATTATAAGGATCGAGGGCAGAGGAAGGTATTGAGGGAAGTAAGTATATGGCAGAAATACCTAATGCTAAAAAGCTGCAAAAGTCATAAATGTAGGCTTGTAAATGTATTTCCTAGAAATCGTTTGCTAGTTATTATTTAAATGGACCTATTGGGATCATCGATCTATAGCCAAATCGACTAACTAAGTCTTATTAATCGACAATCGCAATAGGCACATATGTTGTAATTGTTGGTATAGATACTTTCAATTGTTGACTAAATCCTTCTATTCCTATGTATAAATAATGTGCAGTGCGGAATTACTTGGTATTTTCCTCGCACTAGAAAGTTACAAAAATGGAAAAAAGTCTTGCCAAATCGACACAACAAGTAACCTGTAGTGTACATGCGTTTAATTTATTATTATTTAATTTTCGATCGATAATTTTGATTTGTTCCTTCCTTGAGACAAATAACTAAACAAAAAGGATATTTTGGACCAATTCATGAAAGTTTACATCGACCTGTAATTTTAGATATTCAATCGACTCTTGACACGTCGAACTCGACTTGTTATTTTATGACTTAAAAATAAAAAATACACTCAACTCGTCGCCGTCGGCGTGAGTGAGTTAGCCACTGGTTTTAGAGCTAACAGTTCTTGTGTATTTTACGGAACTTATAGGGTGAAATATTTGATCCCAATTCGTACGGAATTTTGTACAAAAACAAAGCATGATGTTATGAAATTTCCTAAACTTAACACATGAAAACAAACAGAGTGTCTGTTCTTATACCATTCACCACAATTTCACCACGCTGTCCCTTTAAGTTTGGGGTAGATGTGCTACAGATCCATAGACATGCCTAGTGGCCTAGAATAAAATATTTCATTTTTTTAATATCAATTTATTAGTATTCGTTGGTAACACAAATTCCAAACAATTTACTGGTAGTAAACCAAAACCCCACCTTATAGTAAAACTCGCCATCTTTTCTTTCACTTCCTATATTTTTCCTAGATAAACGACTACGAATGCGTTTGCCCACCAGGATACAGTGGAAAGGAATGTGATGTTAATATCGATGAATGTGCCAGCAATCCCTGTTCGAAAGGTTCAACATGTGTCGATCAAATCGACAACTTTTCATGCACCTGCTTCCCTGGAATGACTGGTCGATTGTGCGAAATCGATATCGATGATTGTGAATCACAACCCTGCCAGCATGGTGGACGTTGTATAGATGAATTGGGAGGATTTCACTGCGACTGCAGTTCAACAGGATATTCGGGAGATTTTTGCCAGATCAATATCGATGAATGCCAGTCACATCCGTGCGCCAATGGGGCTCGATGCATTGATAAAGTTAACGATTATCAGTGCCAATGCTTCCCAGGGTATACGGGCAAGAATTGTGAGGTTGATGTGAACGAGTGCGAGAGCAATCCTTGTCAGTATAGCGGGACTTGTTTGGAAAGGTCAAACCTTACGTTGTATAAAATGAATGATAAAGCATTTGCTTACGAAAACGCTAGTGGGTTTGTATCAACTATGCCTTTTTAAAATAGCTTCAAAATCTTACACAATTTCTTACAGGTATGAGTGCCTCTGTGTGGAGGGAACATCGGGAAAAAACTGCGAAATTAATATAAACGAATGCGACAGCAATCCTTGCTCAAAACACGGAGTTTGTACAGATGGCGTAAGTAGTTTTTTTTTGTAAATAAGACTACAAAGTGAATATGTGGAATATTTTGATGACTATTCACTGCTTCCTATTCCTAATTATTTAGTGAGACAGAAATACAGCAAAAGCAGAACGAACTAACGGCTGTGAAAGCAGAACTTTTCGAAAGCTATCTGTTCTGCTTTTAAGCAATTTTTGTTAGGAATTGCGTCAAGATCGCTGAAATATCAGCCCAATTAATCACCAAACAAAGAGACTACCCAGTCATCCGATCCAAGCAGAAAAACAACAAATATGCTAGGCAACATAACTTTTTTAAAGCTTAAAAGCTGCTGCTCTAATTTTATGGACATTTTGTTTGTGGTATGCTTCTGCTGCTTTGAATATCTGGCTCTACTTTACTGCCTTAAAGACTGTGACACGTATAAGCAGAAAGCTGCGATAACAGCTGAGCACTATAACTGCCGCATGAGCATATAGAAAACAATTCAACTTTTAAAAATTTTTTTGTTTTCTTCTGTTTTGCTTTTTATGTGTTACGGAGTTTAGGCAACATTCATGTAGGATCCAAATTCATTTTTCCATAACAAGGCCCTTCAGTAGAGTTGCAAATTTAAAAATTACCTTCCATTGCAGGTTGGAAACTATACATGTGAGTGTGAGCCTGGATTCGAAGGAGTGCGTTGCGAAAAGGAAATAAATGAATGCGAGAAGTACAAACCTTTTTTTCCTCTGCACAACAAAATATATTAAGGATATCACCAACAGGTACACCCCGTGTATCCACGGAACGTGCATTGACCGACAGGATGACTACGAATGCGACTGCGATTCGATGTTTGGAGGAAAGAACTGCTCAGTCTCACTGACCGGCTGCGCCAACTCGCCTTGTTCGAATGGCGGAACGTGCAAGCCCTACCTGATAAATGAGACTGAGCATAAATTCAACTGCACCTGCCAGCATGGGTTCCAGGGAGCAACATGTGAAAAAGTTACGACCATGTCCCTTGTCGTTAGCAGTCTGATAACCGTTAACACTTCAAGGGATGAAGGATACGACATTAACTTAGAATTTAAGACAACCCTCCCCAACGGGATACTCGCTTTTGGAAAAGGCGACTCCTACAGCTACATCCTGGGTTTAGTAAACGGTAGGCTGAACCTGCACTCGTCCCTCTTAAACAAATGGGAAGGTGTGTTCATTGGGTCAGGCTTGAACGATAGCAAATGGCAAAAAGTATTTGTGGCAATCAACTCGTCCCATCTGGTGCTATCCGCCAACGAGGAGCAAACTATTTACCCGATTAATTCTTATGAAGGCACCAATGGTAGCCATACCACATTCCCGACGACAAACCTTGGTGGAACCATACCCAATTTATCCTCGTACTTGAGGCACCTTACCCATGAGCCAACAAGTTTCGTGGGATGCATGCAGGACATTGTTATCAACGGGAAGTGGATATTCCCGAATGAGCCCGACGATCAGACAACTCTGGTTAACGTCCAAAGTGGGTGCCCACGGACAGAACAATGCAATCCCAATCCTTGCCATTCAAATGGCGAATGCAAAGATTTGTGGCACACATTTTCATGCACATGCCAACGACCTCATTTGGGACACACGTGCAAATATAGTAAGTTGATGAAAGGTTGCTCCTAAGACAAATCTAATGACGTCACGTGTTTGCAGATATAACTGCTGCTACTTTCGGGCACGAAAACACAACACATTCAGCAGTTATTGTGGAAACTAGCGAGAGTGCAAGGAGAGCTATTAGATCGATTTTGGATATATCAATGTTCATCCGAACTAGACAGTCAACTGGACAAGTGTTCTATCTCGGAAGTGATCCACGGAAATCGAATCCATCAGGGAATGGAGGTAAAATGGGGGATTGTGTGGGGTATTTAATGAAGGCTTGGATATTTTACAGTTGAATTGCACAAACTGTATGTACTCGCAATTCAGCTATAAGAAGCGAAACTTTCGCTTGCAATTTCGTTTCACTTTTAATGACTGAAAAAAATAATTTTTGTAGCTGAATAGCTCATAGTGTATCAGAGGCCGTGTTCGATATCGTCATCTGCATTGCAATCACAATATTCAGCTTCATATTTTAAATTGCTGAATGTTGTGATTGCAGCAGCACCGAACACGGCCAGAGCAATACTTCGAAAGACAAATCGTCCCATTGCGTCTTTTATAGCTGAATTGTATGTATGTAAAGTTTAGGAATCAGAAATTATTGTTAAAATGTTTTACGATAACTCACACCGTTATGTGTTTTGTACCCTTCACCATTAGACTTCCTTTTTGCATTTCTGATGTACGAAACCCCAATGCCCTCATCCAATTCCTGAACACCACTAACTGATATCATCCCGCAGATGTTGAGACGTCCTTTGTATCAGCTAAACTCCATGGAGGCGAACTTCTCGTTGAAATGCAGTTTAACCGAACCCCAGAAGCGTATGTGGTTGGAGGGAACAAACTGGACAATGGCTACAACCACCTCATCCAAGTAGTTCGAAATTTAACATTAGTCGAAGTGAAGGTAAACGGTAGTGAATACTTCCGAAAAACCCTCTCCTCCACCGGACAGCTCGACGCTCAAATTTTGTACCTGGGTGGACCAGCAATGAATCGATCTCAAGTAAACATCACAAAGGAGCAGGAGGATAAAATGTACTTTAAAGGGATCATTCAAGATGTCCAGATAAGCAACGGGTCCCACGAAATGATTGTGGAGTTCTATCCCCTAAACGAGGAATACTTGAGCATACCACCTCCTTTCGGGGAGGTGTCCATCAATCGAAACTCTGTTCTTAAAGGAGAAGTTTCCGATGATTTATGTCGGCAAAAACCATGTCAGCACAATGCAGACTGTCGGAATACCTGGAACGACTTTGTCTGCACCTGTCCGCGAGGATACAAAGGCAAATACTGCCAAGATATCCAGTTTTGCGAGCTAAACAAATGTCCCGGCAATGCTGTCTGTCGGAATTTGGATGATGGCTTTGAGTGCATCACCAACATGACCTTCCAAGGGAACGAAAATAGCCCGCTTTCATTCACCTACTTCCCCAAGGATTTCCAGCAAAGTGCCACCCACCTAAAGCCGACAATAGAAATATCTTACAGGACCAAGACAGGTGGAACATTGTTCTACGTCCAGGAGGACGACTTGTACTTCGAAATAGCTGTCTTTAAAGATCAAGTAACCGTGCAATGGAAGCTTTCCGCTGATCTACCTGAGACCAGAAGGTTCCACAAAGAAAACTCAGACTTTGGCTGGAGTCGGATATTCCTGCGGGTTCGGGAGGGAACTCTAGAAGGTGGATGGAAGGGATGGGAGACCTTAACGGACCCGTCACCTTCAATGTCTGCAAAAATTGATCAAAATATGCTCTACGAGCTGATTTCTGGGAGGTACTTAATCCACCTTGGTGGAATGCCCTCCATTGAGACCAATTCCGTAACTAAGGGAATAAACTCAGGTGCAATGTTTAAAGGCTGTTTAGGTGAAGTTCGGGTAGGTGACTTGCTGCTGCCATACTTCCCATACAACGAAATGTACGCGGACAACATCGAGCCACGGGATCACTTTAGACTGAATTCGACAGAACCCGAAGAGGGCTGCATCCTGTGCTTCCAGCACGACTGCAAAAATGATGGATTCTGCAGTAACCCATCAGAACAGTACGCGTGCGACTGTTTACCTGGCTATGAAGGGGACGACTGCTCCCAAAATATTGACGAATGCCTCACGGCGAACTGTACGAACAACTCAACGTGCATAGACAGAATTGCTAGCTACAGCTGCAGTTGCCTACCTGGGTACGAAGGGGAGTTGTGCGAGCATGAAATAGACGAATGCGCTTCATTTCCTTGCCACCATGGAGGCACCTGCACAGATCTTGTAGCCACTTTCCGCTGTGACTGCACTGAAGACTACGCTGGTCCTCAGTGCGATGTGCTCAAGCTGGTCACGTGCGAAAACAGCCCTTGCAGAAATGGATCTACCTGCATTGATGGCTATAGTAAGTAGAGATAGCGGTATACGTAGGGTTTGGTATATTAATCCTGCTTTGTTCCTTAGATGCCACTACGGGGAATAACTTCACCTGCGCTTGCATACCTGGCTTACAAGGGTACCTGTGCGATGTTCCGTTTTGCTCAGTGGAGCCGTGCAAAAATGGCGGATTTTGTTTAACAACAGAACCTACGGTAGGTACTTGATTTAGTCCTTAAAAAGCTCTTGGAGGTCTTAAGTTATAGCGCAAGAGGGAGACTGCGTTTGAGTCCCAATAAACAATTTGTCGAAATCGGTCATATGTCGATTTTAAGTTTTGTGAAGACCACGGCCATACCGCAATCGTCTGAAGCCATACTTTTCAAACATCCCAACATTAGGGACTATCTGCAACCACTATAAGCGGGATGTGCCGAGCGCAAATATTTTAGAAGAAAGAACCAAAATTCAGTTTACGTGAGGGCCCCATACGAAAACGTATGTAAATTAGAACTTAGTCGAATAAAGTTTCACCGCCGCACACCCGACGTGGGTGTTGACCGTATTTTCATTCAAATTCAAATTCAAATTCTCTTAAAATCGACCACCAAATGGATCAATTGAGTTCCAGCTTTGATAGTACTGTCTCTTCGACTATTGTTCAACTCATGTCTTCAAATCTTATCTTATCTGCGTCCCTATCATGTTGGCGTGCCAGATAGCAGTCCCAATCTGAAATCAGATTGCATTCCTCTGTAGAAGATCGTGTGACTTACACGCCCTAAAAGTTAATTACTCATCCCTTCTTTGCATATATCCAGCCACCGATCTGCCAGTGCAGCATAGGATTCTCGGGGAAGTACTGTGAGATCGACATCAACGAGTGCGAGTCTCAACCTTGCCAGAACAAGGGCCAATGCACCGATCTGGTGGGTGAATTCCGTTGCAACTGCAACAACACTGGTTTCGAGGGACTACTGTGCGAGGTCGACATAGACGAGTGTGCTACGGGCCGCATAACTTGTGGAGGTCGGGGATTCTGCGTGAACACCAGAGGATCATTCAAGTGCCACTGCCAGCCAGGCCTCTGCGGCCCCAAGTGTGACCTTCAAGATCCCTGCTTTGGTCAGGAGGTATGTCTGCATGATGGGATATGCGAAGAAATGTGTGACGAGATGCCTAGCTACAATTGCAATTGCACTGAAGAATTCAGTGGCACAAATTGCACAGAGCCGGTAAGTGATTTCTGTTTTGTTTATGCCAAGACAGTTTTAATGATTACATTTTCTTCCCCGAGCAGGCCGGTGTATATGAGAAGGGCCCCACGACTGCCGACATAGCGATGATTGTTGTACCAATTGTGGTGATATTCCTAGCAATCGCAGGCGCTTCTCTGGGTGCTTTTATCGTGATGGCGAGAAACAAGCGTGCAACAAGAGGAACCTACAGTCCGAGTGCACAGGAGTATTGCAACCCGCGCCTGGAGATGGACAACGTCCTGAAGCCACCTCCGGAAGAGCGTTTAATTTAGGAGTCACCCCATAAAACAATTGTTACTTATTTGATAGAGCTCATTTTAACTCATTCTTGTATTATAGTATTTATTGTTCTTAGAGAAGCCCTCCTAGAGCGTAAGTTTTAGATAGAACTGCAATCTCAGCTAGGAACAAACGATCGGTTTGCAGAGAGCGTGGCCAGGACTGACACGCCCGCGACGCTATTATGTCATAGTTACTGCAATAAAGAGAAGCTGCAAAATGAAGCACGAACGATTAACACTTGTCGAGCCGACTAAATTCTTCGACAATCAGCAAACTCAAGCCAAGTGCTAATATCGACAAATTGTCTTGGTACCAAAGCTACTTTAGAGCATTGATTCCATTGTGATCGACCCGGGGTATGTCACTCAATGCCTTTTTATTTATTACGAGTTACGAGAGGACATTCTTTGTATCAAAAGATAACCGTAATCGCCCCAATAACGCTATTACTGTATAGAAAGAACAATTGTCTGAATCGTCTAGTTAGCGTAGAATTTTTCCTGTTTACAAAGCAACGAAGGAAAATATTAAATAAAAATTTGCTAAGATTTATTTATGACGTAAACTTACGAGTAGTGCACTGCACACTATGATAGCGATAGCTGATAATGCGATTTATTCTACTTTCAACCGTCCAAATAGTGTGTCAAATATACAAACAGTTAGGAATGTACATAAGCCCTGCGGGAAACTTCAATAGCTCTTTTGTTTAAAACACTTTCGAATTTTCATTGTATTTTAAAAGTGTTCAGCTATTTGAACTGATTTATTTTTACTTTTTGTGGATAGGTGAACGAAATATATTTTTAATAATAAAATTTGTTTAAGTGACTGCTGCTCTTTATTGCACCCCTTCTTGAATCTTTCGTAGAAAGAAGCATATTCCGGAAGAGCTTCTACAACATGTCGTTAATTTGCAAGATCTTTTTAAAACTGGAAAATAGAATATGATACTCTGGGTTACCTATGAAAAGAACCTAAACGCTGAAATAATAATTTATTGGATTTAACTATAAAAAAACACCTTTAACGTACGTTCGTGATAATTATATTTTAATAACAATATAAATCTTTAAGTATAGAAATTCAATTAATAATTTAAAATAGTTCTGACTGTTGGAGATGTCTATAAAAGGATCCGCTAGGCGATGTCACTGATTCGCACACATTGACAGAGAACGAACGTTTACCAAAACGGATAGTACATTGCTAAACTATGACTATATATGACTATGACTACATATCGAGGGATTAATAAGCAATCCACTGAACTCACTCCAACCATAAACCATGTTGAAATCATCGCTTATGCGGCAAATGCCATTCTCAATTAGGCCAATTTGCCGGGACAATTATATCTGATCGTCCACATAAAAATAAATTAATACATCACTAACTATATACACCTGGGAGGCCATTTATAGAGAGGCCTAAAAGAAGTGGTCCCAGAATGGAGCCCTGTGGAACTCCACAACAAAGGTGTCAAATTAGTGACAATAATATTAAATCGAACCTACTGACTACATCCATGTTGCTTACTTTATTACGGACAATTTTATGCTTAATGAATATATATTCTGATCGCGTAGATTTATATCCTTCTATTAGGCAACCTTACTATTCGAAAGACTTATTCAGGATGTTGAGAGAAGGTAGGTAGCTACGGTTCTTTTAATATATCGTTGGGAAATTGGTGTGTTTTGAATTTTTTTTAAAGTGGATGAAGAGTATTTTAAAAACAACACAATTTTCTGTAATTCCCTACCCGGTCTTGCATCAATTCCGCGACGAGCAAGAGCTCTGAGTAAATTTCTTTTCAAATATCTTAACGTCGGGACTTGCCCGTAATTTACATTTTTCTAGAGTTAAAAAAATAGCTTACCTTAAATAAATTCCTGGGGAAAAGAAACCAAAGTTATGCAACGTATATAAAAAATATTGGCGGCGTCGGCAAGAATGGGGATTTAATAGGATTCTATTATTAACTATGAAGTTCGCATTCCTGCCGACGGATTTTACAATAAGCCTTAGTGCAATTTCCTGTGATACCTTTGCCGATTTTGTCCCATGGACTATAAACTAATAGGCCACAATTTCATGTAGAGCAGTTATGACATTTATAGGAAGGATGTGGTAAAAAAAACAATACCGTTCGACAATACTATGTATTTCAAGTAAGCTTGAGTCCAACAATACATTATCAACTACTCTTCATTGATCTTACATAAAAAGAACAAAAAAAAATTGGAAATTATCCCGTGAGGAAGCCAGAACGAAACCTTAAAACGCAAACCAGTGAAATTAAGTTAAAATTTAACTGACTAATAGGTACGTAAGAACATTATACAAATGATAATCGTAGGATTACTAAACTCATGTTAAATTAGTTATTTTGTCTCATATCCATTCGTAACGTGTGTGCGGCCGAATTAGCCGAGAGAGGCGACCCACTTAAACTTGTCCTTGATGGGCATGGACATGGACAGGTCATGGTGATAGAAATTGCACTCAACCTTATTTATGCAATTCTTACCGAAGTGACACAATTTTGGGTGATAGAAATTACATAGATTATTTATACAGTTCGGATAATATTTACAGATGGCTGGTAGTGCTGTAGCTGTGATCGATTTGTAATTTTGTACTGGCACAACGTGAGAAGCTGTTGATGGAAAAAAACATTATTTTAAACGACTTAGTCGTAATTTGCATTGTTTTCTTACAAAGTGGGGGTGCTGCACTTGTAGTGGCGCTCACGCTGTGGGAAAAATTGCATCCGATACGGTTGCAAGTTAAGTCAAACTTACACTTCGGATGAAGGTAAAGACATTTGTCGGCAAACTTGCAGTTAGGAAAACCTTTGCATGGCAATGAGGGGTGGTGGAACTCGCAAGAATCACCCTTACTACATGAAGGAAAGAACTTACAACGATCCTTAGGCTTTGCCTTCACTATTGCCGAATCCACTGGCACTGAGCTGAGGACTATGGAAAGAAAATTGTTAGTACCGGCGTTAAAACGCTGAAACAAATTTATGTACTTACGGTCAGGGATATTATCATATTTCCTAGAACTATCTGGCTTCCTTGTAGGGACTCGAACTTTCTCATCGTCCTTGTCTTTGTCCTTGTCCTTCTCATCGGACTTGCTTTCTTCGCGTTCTCCACTTTTTGATTTCCTCTTTGACTCCTTTGCCTCGTCCAAATCAAATTTGATTGGGGACACTGTGCTGCGTTTCCGCTTTAGAGGCGACTGAGTCGCTGTCGACGTTAACGTCGTTGTCGGTGGCAATGGCGGTGTGGTTGAGCGCTCCTCCGATCTCCTCTTTTCTTTCGAAGGACTTGACGAGTCCTCGTCTTCAGTGTCATTCTTTATTATAATTTTCTTGATCTCTTTCGGCTTCTTGTATATCTCAGGCTGTTTACTGAACTTTTTACCAGGAGATTCGGAATTTCTGTTTTCTGTGGTTACGACTGGAAGGGTTTTTATCTCAATCCCACCAGAGTTCTTTTCAACGACTCGAATTTTATGCTTAGAAATATATTTTTCTCGAGTCTTATCTGCAATTTTGCATTTGGTTTTACTGTTTTGCTCAACCGGTAAGCGGGACTTACCATCTAGCGTTACAACAAATTGAGTTTTGCCACTATTCTCTGTCGACTTTTCTTTACTGGAAGTAGAAAAACGGTGGGTTATTGATTTTGCTGACTACCAAATATCATGAAATCATTAAATATTCAAGATAGCGATCAAGGGAGTTGCAAGAAAAGATTTATTACAGGGTGCCAGCTTACCTGTCATAATCAGCGTCCCCTTTCGATAAATCAATCGCCTGGGGAACGTAGACGAAATCATTGTCCGAATCGCCTCGATCAGAAATAGGCTCAGGAACGTACTCGTCCTCCTCAAACTTCTGCTTACGGGTCGAGTATTTTTTATCTGCATTGACCTCTATAACAATGTTATCCTTCGTCACTCTTTTAAGGACCGCCTCACGATTGCGATCCCGATAGGACTTTGTGTACAGTTTCTGTATCCGATTCAGTGAAGCAATATTCGACGCCGACAGAGTTGTGAAGTCCTTTTTAGGTTTAACCAGTGCAGTAGATTTCTGTGCCTCTGCGACGGCACGAAGGAGGAGATTTTTACTTGCCTGCTTACTGGGTGACACAGGTGGGCGCGGCTTTATCTTAATCAACGAATTGAGGGTCCTATCTACATTTTCTTCATCGTCATCCTTACAATCCGGCTTGGGGGGCGCTACAATCACTCTCGATCCAATCCATTTTCGCACGGTCCCCTTCGCACCCACGTCCCTATCCTTTTCTTCGCTCGACGCTGTATTATCCTTGCTCTCCCACATTTTTTTTTTACCCTCCTTCTCAAGCTCTTTCCGTCGAAACGACGGAACATATAATTCCTTCTCCACCCGACGGTTCTTCGAAACGCCCATGCCTCCCTCAGAGCTCTTTGATGCCTTGAACCCAAGACGTTCGTGTATAGACCTCTTCTTACGCACCTCATGGTTTTGTTCTTTGTCGCTATTATAAACTATAGGTGTATGCTTTTTGTGTTTCTCATGCCGGCCGCTGCTGTGATTCTCTTTGGTCTCTTCGTTTGTTTTGTGGCAATCAGATGATGCTGGACTCTTCTCCTTATGCTTCTTGCCAGTCTTGTCCCCAACGATTTCTTCAAGCTCTTCAGCATCTTCTTTAATATTGAGGAAATCCTCGTCTTCACTCTCGTCACTCTCCAAACCCTTTAACTGCCGCTTAGCCTGATTTATCTTCTTCTGTAGTTCGGCCAGTTCATTCAAATCCTTCTCCCTTGCATTCTGTTCGGAATTTTGTTCAGAGATTTCTGTAATGGTCGGAATATCAAAGTCGTCAGTTGTATTTTTTTCAGACGACGATTCCTTCTTTGTGTGAGCATCAATTGCTGTCTTTTTCGCCTTCTCCAGCAAATGGCTGGCAAAGGCTTCTGTAATAGAACCTTGTGTTGGCTCAGACTTATCGAGTTTTTTTGTTTTTTTCTCCTTCTTTTTCTCTTTACGCTCCTTTTTTATGTTTACTGTGGACTCTGTGTCGCTAGACTTTCGCTTTGTTTTGTGGACAGCTGTAACGAGAAGTTTTGAATTACAGACACCTCCCTAAGTTGTTGCAATTGGCAATTAAGAATTAACAACCGGAAGAACAAGTTATTCTCTAGAGCAATTTCAGGTTGTGTTTCTAAAAGAATTTTATGCGGGCATATACCGCTTTTGGCCTGCTAGGGTGGTTAGCTATGTAAGGTATTCATACGGGCCAACCACGCAGCCGTGTCTGTTCTATTCCTAATATAGTGCGGTGCGATAGGCAGAATGTGCATAGAAGTCGCAATGCTCGGAAAATCTGACACTAGTCAAATTGGCCGAACAAGACAGCCGCCTCGGTAAAATTTACAATCTTTCCAGAAAGTACTCGACAAACTCGCTCAATGGACTTCCCTCATGTAAAGCCTAAATTGAATTCAAGTGCCATTAATCGAACCATTAATGCGGAGAATGGCCCTAGCCCAGCTCAAAATTTACGGCTTTGCTCCGAACTCGGTCGATACGAGGGGCCTGAAGGAAATTACCTGTCCTCGTAAGACAACCGCAGGTAAACACAACCAAGGTATTTTTAAAACTAAATCCAGAAAACTAGCAATATTTACCCGAGGCAGGCAGCGTGACCTCTTGAAGCTTCTGGAGTACTTCGTGCAGCCAAGTGACGAATAATTCTGTGTGCGAACCCAGGAACAGGCTGAGATCGGCGATCATCTGTGTCTTGGATCGCTTATTCGCGACCATTATCATAACATAATCGGGCAGCTCATCATCAATGTACCCCGCTGCTCCACCAGTTCCCAGTTCTATTAATTTCGCTTTCACCGCACTCTGAAAATATTTATTTGGTTTTTTTAGTTGTAGCGCTGGCCAAAATGGGAGATTCGCAGACATCGCAATTCTATTGAGATGATTGCACTATAACGTACCCTCATCTTCTGACCCACTTGCGAGCCCAAATTATCCATTTCACTCTAAAATTTCTCTAAGATTCCTAACTTTTATATCAAATCTATCTTTGACAGATCCACTGCCAAAATACTATGCTCTGACATTTCACAGTAATGTATTTCGCCACAGTGGCAGATCGGTAGTTAAGGGGGCGATAAGTTGTGCACTTTAAGGAGGCGTTCGGTTAAGAGGTTACCATTTCAAGTATATTTTCTTTTACATACTCAACTCATTATAATGAGAATATTAAAAAACTTGAAATATTTTTTTCCACCTCCACTTCATATTAATTTTATATTTTATTTAATTCGATTTTGAACATAATTCTTGCATGTACCAAATCATTTGTTACCCTCTTCGTTACGAAGACTTCTTTCGCTTTCAAACCGGCGTGCATTCAATTTGACATTTCGGTTTCTCTTGTAAGCAGCTTACCCGTTTTTAAATCGCTACCGCTAAATTATGTCGTTTTTCACAATTGGCAGGGTAAAATGATGAATTTTGCATGTACATTTCATACCTATTCTCTTTCAGACATGCTTTCAAAGTGCCATGCCCAATGTCAGCAGGATTTTGTCTCGAAACTACGCTGATGGTCCACCCATGATTGAAAAATGTAAGTTTTGTGCCGCGATATTCCACTGGAATGGGAAATTTGACTTTGCTAACTTCCCTAGCAAACTTAGCTTAACGAGTGTTTATTCAAGTTATATTGAGTTTCAAACAAATATATCGAGCTAGATGGGTTTTCAGTTCAAAGAAAGCATTCATTATCTTTGACACCGTTTTAATTGATTCAAACTGTCCTTCGAACCAGTCCAGTAACTAACCGTCCATTTCTTATTTGGCTTTGTAACTTAGGCTCCCTAGGATTTTTAGATAGTCAAACATGAGGTCTTATTCTCAAAGTCGTTTTTATACAATGTGACTAGGCAAAGCTTTATTTTTTCAAGTATGTTATCCTTGGAAATGTGTATTGGCTAGTCTAATTAGCAGCTGATCAAACACTCCCGCCTCCTCAGCTATGCAACGCAACGAAACAATGATCAGTATTTGAAAATGGCGATTGTTTCAATTAGAATAAAAGGAAACCTACAGTGAAGGAAGTGCATCATTCAACTGCACGTTGATCGCCTAGTCACATTCTCCACCCTACCAAGATGAATTGCTTCCTAACCTTCCTAGTGTTCACAGCATCCGTAGTCAGCTTGTGCGAAGGACTTGGCATGATTATGGACCCTGTAGGACGAGCCTGCAGTTGGAGGTTCAACAGCTCAGCACTTTGGATAAAAACGACTCAGAATAGGGCCCATGGATCGTTTTTTAATTACTAAAATTGAAGACTGACGGGATGTTCCCAACAGAACAGAAAGTAGTTAAAAATAAATTTAATGTAGGAATTGGGGTGGCCCATATGGTGGGCACTGCGACCTGTATGTCGCGCCTGAAACAAAGCTTACATATGATAAACGTTCAGGAGTGGAATTATGTATCTTCTTTCCAGTTAAGTCGAAACAAATTCAAAAGCTGAATTCTATGCAAAATTCCTATAGGAATCCTATACATGAAATTCAGTTATTTCAAGTTATTCGACTAACCTCGAAACTATATATAATTCCACCACAGTTGCTAGATTTTATTTTCTGTGACGTAATGTTGTTCCCAGGGGGCTATCCAACTAAGCAGAAATTAAAACAACAAAAGCGTAAATTGATTCCGAAAAATGTTTCCTCATTTCAGCCATCAATGCAATCACCCTCCTTGGACGAGTTGGAGCTGAACCACAGAGCAGAGGAAATGAGCAACACCCCGTTGTGACCTTCTCGTTAGCAACTCACAATAATTACAAGTAAGTCGAATAAAGACCCATTTGTGGTTTTGCTTATAATTGATATGAGTTTTCAAGGCCCTAAGAGTATCGATGCGATTTAAGCCGGTATTTAAATTAGAAACCCCTAAATAACCCCCTTGTGTCATTGAATGGAAAGTTAGTTAACACTTTTCTCCTCTTTCAGGTATGAATCTGGGGAATGGGCCCAGAGGACAGACTGGCATCGCATCGTGGTATTCAAGCCTAGCTTAAGGGACACTGTAATGGAGTATTTAAAAAAAGGCCAGAGGGTATTGGTGCAAGGCAAAATAACTTACGGGGAAATAACAGATCAGGAAGGAAATCAAAGAACAAGTACAAGCGTTATTGCGGACGATGTAGTGTTCTTTAGGGAGAAAATGTAGTTTTTAAGCTGAAAAGACAATATGATTGTTTGGTTGAATAAAGAGATAATATTTCTACTCGGCTGGCTTTAATTTTGTAGGGAGAAAAAACTCACTTTACCAATTAAAAACACAAAAGTGAATAATTCGAAGATATTGGCATCCGTTGTGAAGACACATTTTCTTTCCACTAGTCAAATCCATCGAAAATATTGAAATTGCAATAGCGACAGCGACCAAATTTTGTATTCATCCGTTCAATGCCCAGTTTACTTTCGGCGAATAGTCTTCAAAATTAACGTTAGACGATTGGAATGATTCTGCCGTATTTGCTGGGTTAAAACATATCGTTTTGCTTAGAAAAATCAAAAAAACACCTTAAAAAATCGTCCCGCTCGATTTGTTTCTCGGGTAACTGAATGCCAAAAGTTGAAGCTAAAAGAAACCTTCCATTTTGTTGGAAATTTTAAATTTGCTGTCTCCCAACAACTAAAAATTGTAAGTCATTGCACATTTTAAATGTGAACTAGTCGTCTTAAATTTCTTATAGTTTTCAAAGTCAAAAAAAAAAATTCGTTGTTGAAATAAATCAAAATGAGTTCATTCTGTGGCGTTACATCGAATAAACCGGCGAAGGAATCGAAGCCCTGCGAGAAAAGAGCAGATGATATTATGACTTTTCAGAATTTGGAGAAAGACGTTCATATGTTGCACGAAGAAATCATCTCATTGCAACCCGATTTTATATTGAAATCGGAAGCGGTACAAGAATGGCAGTTTCAGCTGTACGAAAACGGGCCCCAGGTATGGGTGAAATTCATAGAGAACCCTACCAATACTCATTTTGCCGTGTCTTCAGCTTAAATTACTCCTTGATGAGGTGGATAATGTCCAAAAAACTTTAGCAGAACTTGAAAAATTTCTTGAGAGGATTACAAAAGATCTTGAAAGGATTGACTCGGCCTTAAAGCCTATTGAAATTATCACAAATAAGCTTCAATGTACTTCTTGCAATTTTGAACCTCAGCGCTATCAAATGTATACTCAGCTCTTCGAGTGTTTCAACGAAATCAAGGCAATGGAAAAGGTCTGGTTGAACTGTGAAGAGATAGCCAAATTATATGAATTGTCAAAGGTAGGAGGGATGCAATTTTTATTTTTCTTAAATTTTAATTATTGCGTGTGCGCGGCCTTTCTCTGGAAGCCGATACGAATCGCCTCTTTTTGTTTCTTATAGTTGAATTGCAGAATTATGTTCACAGCCTTAAGTGGTTGCGTAATAATATTCTCCCAGGCGAACCAGTTATTTTCAACTTATTTTTTTATAAATTATTGTTTAAATGCAGAAATAGAATCAATGGAGGCTTTTGCTTTTTGGTTTTTTGATTACATATTGATTTCACTAACCAGCTATTCTGCTCGTAGAGTTCAAGTGTGAAAGACATAATTTTCTACCATGTACGGATTTTGGAGAACATTGAGGAAAAAATCAATTCTTTGGTTAGCCTTCAAGAACTCAACGAAATCACGCTGCAATACATTCAAAAGGGTAATCATTTAAAAACTATTTTCAACGGTTGTAGTATTTGCAGTTATTTTCAGTTAAAGCTGGATGGAGTTGTACAACGTCTACCACAATATGAAAAGCCAAGCCCTAATGGAATTTATTACACCTTCAATTACAGCATTTTATTTGTTGAAAGTAATAACAATTTATAAATTAACATAAAACTCTGTTTATAACTAAATTATAGATAATAAAACGAAAAATCTCAATTCAGTATTTGCTCCTGGATTAATATAAAACATTTTGGAATTTAAAATTTTTCTGGCCACTCCCTTTTCCTTTTTCCAGCACTGCTCTCCGTATCCTAAAAATCAGAAGTTAGTAGTGATAGTTTGTTTTAACTAAATCCAAACCGTTGCCATTGCTACCGAAGTCCTAGTTTTGTGCAAATGACGGTAAGTTAAAGACTGAAACAAAAAACATTTTAAATATCCACTAACTAGAATTTTAAATAACTTCTGCAAGGCAAATTGTAATAATAAGACACTTTTACTTTGAAGCCGGGAAGGGTAGTCAATAATAATAACGGTTTGAGTAAAAGAGCTACTGGAATTTAAAAAAAAACATGCTGAAGTTGAACATACCTCATGAACTGATGAGCGAGTTCCACAATATTTAAATCTTTTGTTAGCCTCAGCCTAAAATAATTTCTTTTAACTCAGCTCTCCCACAGGAAGTGTTTATAATTCATTTACCTTAAAGGTGCCGCTGTAGCACGATGTTAGGGAAGATAAGGCAGAAAAAGCATCATCGTCCTGGTTAATAGTTGGTGTTTTTCTCATATAAATTTGTGGTGAGACAATTTTATTAATATTTTCTTTTGAGAGTTCAGAAATCCTTTCGGTCTGTTATATTTTTAGGAAAAAGAAAGTTTTTAGTGTGTTCGACAAATATTTAAATGCAGCTCATTTCTGGCAAACTATTTACAGGCCTATTCCAGAATCCGTCGTAGAAATTCCGAACACTATAGCCGTCTAATAGCAGCAATTTTAACTTTGCTCATAATGTCAGATATCATTATTTTCGTGTTCGCAACATCGACGGATTCTAGAATAGTCCTGTTACTGTTAGGTTTGAAGTCCTCTGCTGAATTTTTGAATATATAATGTCATCTTGTAAAACTTAAATCTACAAAATGTGCAAAAACCTCAGCGACAAGCTAATCACTTAATACCTTTGCCTTATTCTCCTCTTCCAACTGCTGAATTTTCTTCTCTAGTTCCTTCTCACGGGCGCCAAAAGACTCCTGAAAAATTAAGCCTGAGTAAAATATTATTTAGTCACCCCGGCAAAACCCTACTTCTTTATTTTTTAATAAATGGTATTCTTTGGTCGCTAGTTTTCCTGGGAATATACATAAATATATGAAATACACATCATTCACTCCATCGAATGCATCAACTTACCTTCATCAATTGCTATTTTTAAATTTTTCACTAAACGATCAAAATTTGGCTGATAATTTTCTTCTAGCGTTTTTAAATTACTCTCCATATCATTATATTTATGTTGGTAGTCATTGATACGGTCGCACATGGCATTTATTTGAGAATTTAAGATAGCAATTGTTGTGACCATTTCACTGAAAACAATAAGGAAACAGTCTATTTAACATAGCTCACGTTAATCCATCTTCTTCAAAATATTCCACCTATTAGGTGGAACCAAATTATTTTTACGTTTTTTCTAACTTAAAAATAATTTGTGGGATTAGTCGGATAAACCAGTAGCTTTAAGCTTATTTATTTGCGTTGATGAATAGAAAGTAGGAAATGTGTTCCTGTTTGGCGAAAATTTTTTATGTGTTTTTAGTGCCAACAGCAAATTGTACCACCCACAGGGCACTTCTTTCCAAACAAAGCGGAAGTCAAAATGAACCGGTCAGAAATCGTTTACAGCCACAGTTTGTACTTAGAAAATATTTCTTGACGGAACTAGAACTCCAGGCCTATTCCAGAATCCTCGTAGAAATTCCGTACATCGAAAAAGTGGTATTTAACAATATTAAAGGAGCTGAATTTAGTATTGCCGTTGAAGATTATACCACCTCTTTCTAATGGCAGCAATTTTAACTTTGCTCATAATGTTAGATGCCATTTTTTTCGTGTACGTAATATCTCCGACGAATTCTGGAATAGGCCTGCTAGTTTTCGCTGTGAATTCTTCTACACTATCTTCGCATCGCTGAACGAGGCGGGGCGACACGAACATATGTGGGTTAATAATGGGGGCTATTCTGAGAACCGATTCACGTGCAAAGCAGTCCTATTCTCCTATGCCAACATCGTTTATTTATTTATGTGTCTGGATGTGCCCCGCATGTTCGGTTGCTTATGCGGAACTGTCGGTAGAACCTAATCTCATATTCGCCTAAAGTGAAAGTTCCGTAGAAATATTTTTCACGTGAATCGGATCGGATCAAATAAACCCCAGGTTAGTAGTAAACTACAATATTCGAAATGAAGATTTTTTTCTTATAATTGTTCAATTTTTAAATAATATTTCATTTTGAATTCAGTGCTCTTTGGGAATCGTTTTCAGGGGACTGTAGTTGCTCCCGGGGTCTGTTTATGCTTAACCCGATAGGCTGAGTACGCAGAAATAGTTCTTTTGTTTCTCAGCTGCAGCAGAAAGCGCGTGCAAATTATCGGCTGTTGGCCCCGTTCAACTTTACAGCAAGTTCCGTACACCGAGGACGGTGATTCAGTCGCCAATACAACTCAATTCAAATCCATCCACAGAATGCTAAGTAGTTAGGATGGCAGATTTGCGTATCAATGGACAAATTACACGCATCGGTCTTTTTATCTTCCTGCCTCCCGAAGCGCAGCGGATCCATCCCTCAGGAGGGGGTTACTACTAATTTGACTTACAGGCCAAACTCAGCACATTTCGAGCCTAATCTTACCGCTTTTCCTTTTCCTTCTCAGCATCCCTCTTCTCGTCGGCGATTTTATTGCGTTCGCCAGCGCTCTCAGCCGTTTCGGCGGTCTCCTTGTGAAAATGCAGGATCTTGGACTTGAGAAACTCGTTCTCCGCTTCCAGGTCTTGAATTCTCAAAGTCTGTGTGACCTTCTTTATAAAAGTAGAAGAATCAAACGAACCGGATATCGCATCACTATCCTGAAATTTATCCAAATTAGGCGAAAGTGTCACAACCTCAGAAAGAATCTAGAAATTTAGCAACTTATCGCGGACGGGAATACCCTGATGCAGGCGTGCAGACTTACTTTTTGCACTCCTTGGTTTGCAGATAAACTAGACATTTTAAGAAAATGAATTTACTTTCTTGATTAACACACAAATAACTTTTTTTAAACCGACACTTCTGTTCCGGCCGCAGCGGAACTCATAGGAATTTGATCTAGTACCACGAGCACAGGATGGCAAACCAACAATGTGGTTGAGAGAGGGATTCTAGTACTTCAAAAGAATTTATTTGAAATTTGAATTGCAACGACTTTTTTAATCATTTAGTGCAACCTTGAGCTTAATCAGTTTATTAATTATTTATATTTACTGGTTTTTCTGTTAATCGAGTATGAAAGAAAAATTAAAGTTAGTGGCACTTTTTTTTTGCTTAAAAACGTTTTTGGGGGATGTGGATTTAAGTTCGATTGCTAACTTTGAGAGTTAGTCTTTCGGATTCGAGGCCCCAACCGGTAAAAAGAATTATGCAAATTTACCACCATGAGGTGTTGTTGTTGGCTCTATACAGTAAAACAAGGGTATGCATATGCATAACGCTGGAAATTATTACATACCATACATTTCCCATATGAGGGAATACGTTTAAGTGCAACACGCTTAAATACATAAAACGGTTAAGTGCATCCAATATTTGAACATCATATTTTCCACGTTCATTTTAATAACTACGGATAAGTGCACATGCCAAAAAATAGTTAGTAATAATTGGTAATCTGCTACTTTGTATTTAAAACTAGCTTGCCTGGACCCGGCGTTTCCCGGTATACTATTAAATTTGTATTCCTTAATTTTACAACGCCTCCCTACTGCACCACCGCCTCTCCTATATGACCCAGCGTTTTCCTATTTGCGTTTTGCACATGTTTTAGATATTTTCCAACAGTATTATTAATTTTAGTTTTCTTCATTTTACACCACCTCCTTATTGCACCCCCTATCCTATATCTCCCAGCGGGGTGGGGGTGGTCTCATATTTGGAGATTTGAATAGCAGATTCGAAATCAGTGATCCCGAAAATTCCCTAGTTCGGATTTTCAGGAAAATCACTTGAAGTTAAACTTTTCGGTTGCCATATTGATCCACCATCTTTATTTCCATAATTTTGATGACAGTTTCAAAATCAGTGACCCCAAAAACCCAAACCAAAAACAAAAGTTTGGATTTTGAGTGAAATCCCTTGAAGTTTAACTTTTTCGGTCGCTATATTGGATTCGACATCTTGAATTCCAAAATTTTGAATGCAAGCTCAAGATCTGCGACCCCGAAAACCTCCAATTGCCTTTTGCATAAAGATTCCTTGAAGTTCCTGTACAAAACGGAAATTTCGATTTTTTCGATTTACCGGCTTTTTCTTTGGGGTTTCCCGAATTTTCTTTTTTTTAAACCTCCCTGTATTATAGCGAACAAAACAAAACAAAATTATCGAAATCGGTCAAGCCGTTTTTGAGTTTTTACGCGACTAACGCACAGCAATTCATTTTTATATAATATATATAGATGAATAACCTTGCCACCTACGACGCACAGAAACTGTTGGATTCGGGAACTTGATACTTTAGCAATGCGAAGACGAACGTAGGGATGGATCTCACGGAGGACGAATTCTTTGAAGACCTAATTTTCCGCGCAATATTCTTATTTTTTTCTTTCATAAGAACCTTCTCCTGACAATAACAAACACAACAAACAAAAAATTAGCGAAATCGGTCCAGCCGTTCTTGCGTGATGGCGTGACCAAGGGAAATAGGGATTCATTTCTATATTATAGATAGATAGATAGATTACTCTGCTTCCTTAGCTATCGATTGGTGAAAAAATTATTCCAATTCATGCATACACTTTTCTTCCACAGCCGTTTCAATTTTGTCGGCACCCACCGAAAAAACCAAGTTTTCACTATTTTCACCAACTTTCACCAACCCGGCCCAATTTCCTATAGTGCCTCTTCTTCCCCCCCTGAGATACACTTCTGTGGGTGTCACCCCCACCCCTCCCCACAAAAAAAACATGTTTTCACCAATAATTCCCACATTTCACACTTTTCACCAACCTTTCTTTCACCAATACATTCTACACTACCTCCCCTTTCCAACGATACCCATAACGTGGCACACGCATTTTACATCAAATTTTCTCTTCTTCTTCCTGGACGCGACGGAAACGCGGTCGAACGGGACGAAAAGTCCTATGTCCGTCTCCTGGTTCTAAGCTACCTCCCCACCAATTTTCAGCCAAATCGGTTCAGCCGTTCTTGAGTTATAAATAGTGTAACAACTAACACGACTTTCTTTTATATATATAGATGAGTCTATTGCTTGAGAAAGAGGAACAAGAGAAGGTTCTCAATTCGATTCAATTTTTTTTATGTATGTTCACTTATATCTCCGATATTTCCAAACCAATTTACATAATTTTTTCTATATTTGCGGATCCAATATAGTGACCGGAAATTCTCAACTTAAACGGATTTCTGTGTAAATGAATATATAGGGGTTTTTAGGGTTGCTGATTTTAAATAAAATAGAAATTTGGTCCCAGGCATTTTTTGGGTTTCTGGGGGAAAATGAAAAACCGTCTACGCGCGTGAAACAGTTTAACGCATTTCGCAACAGTTTTACCGATGAATTCTAATAAAAATTGAAACAGTTTCTTTCACGCTTTAGAGATTTTAATTTAGAAATATGAAAAAACTCGAACAAGGCCGGGGCGAATCTGCTAGTATACTATAAACTAAAGCACTGATGGCCTCGACTGGTGACTTTTAAGGAGAGGTCACAAATTAAAAAATTGTATTAAAAACAAAGATGCAGTAAAGTTCAAGTGGAATAACTAATTTTTTATCTTCATCTCAATCGGGATTCCGTCCCAATCATAGCTGCACTACTGGCATTACTCAAAATTTCTGATGACATCCGGTATGCCCTAGATAACGACAATCCCACCACACTCGTTTTACTTGATTTCTCCAAGGCCTTCGATAAAGTTTGTCATACAGCTCTTCTAAATAAACTACACACACAGCTTAATATGTCTGTCCCTGCCTGCAAACTTCTTTGGTCATATCTCTCCCAGCGACAATAGAAAGTCTCCCTAAACGTAAAATCCTCCCACTTTCTCTCGGTCCCCAGTGGCGTACTCCAAGGCTCTATTTTGGGACCTCTGCTGTTTTAAATTTTTATTAATGACCTCCCATCAGTGATACATGAGTGCTCATTTCATATGTATGCTGACGACGTTCAGTTATATTTGGCTGGTCCTCTTGAATCACTGGCGGATACTGCGGCTCGAATCAATGAAGATTTGGACCGGATCTCTCAATGGGCCATAGACAATAACTTTACCCTAAATGCATCTAAATGTAATGCTATATGTATTTAGCGAAGACAGCTTGATTCGTCCATTCTCCAATTCCAAGCAAGCGTTTTCCCCGTTTACTTTACTTATGTATTATACATTTATATTCTAAATTTGTTTTTGAATTTTGCTATCTCATCGTCTTTTCAAGTTTCCTGCACATATTTATAAGATATTATCTTAATTGTGTAGAGGTTAACTTAAAATAAATAAATAAATTAAATAAATATAACATTTTAACATTACTACAATCATATTCCACTTGAACTTTACTGTATCTCTGCTTTTATTTCACTTTTATTATAAAACCATCTTCTTACTTTATATTTTGACTTCAATAAAAAAATAGTCAAGTTTTGCGTGGTCATGTCAACAAATATTATTCATCCAGTATTCTTTTTGTACGTGTCTTTTTGTGTTTCCTTTCTTGGATGGAATCCTACCTAAACCTACGTCAATACAGTGTTCTTTTCGACTCGGTGATCTCTAACCCTTTTGTAACCTGGTCAGGGGTCCCTCAAGGCAGCCATCTGGGTCCTCTGATTTTTATTGTGTCCGTAAACGATGTTAAACGCATCATCAAACACTCGAACCTTTCAATTTACGCCGATGATATGAAAATCTCCAAACAAATTTCCTCCGCGCTAGACTCTACAAGCAGACGTAGATTCTTTTTGCATTTGGTGCAGTAAAAACTTTTTGGAATTAAACGTCTCTAAATGCCTGTCTGGTGAGCACATCCCTGCAGTTGTCTCTCTTCGTGATCTCGGCGTAATTTGTGATGGCGAGCTTAACTTTCGCTCTCACATCGACAGTACATTAACTAAAGCTAACTCCGCCCTCGGGTTTGTGAAACGCTGGTCCACCGAATTCAAAAACCCATACGTTGGCAAATCTCTTTATGTCTCTTTTGCCCGACCCATCCTTGGATATGCCAGTCAGGTATGGTCTCCTACTCAGACAACGTACATTAATACAATCGAATCTGTCCAGCGCAGGTTCCTTCGTTTTGCTCTACGTGATTTACCTTAGTCCGACCACCAAAACTTGCCTCCTTATGAGGATCGACTGAAATTGATCGACTTAGAACCGCTAAGCAAGCGGCGTGACTCTGCCGACGTTATCTTTATTCACCAGCTCCTCACCGGTGTCATTGACTGCCCCTCTTTGTTGCAGCTGATATCCCTCCACACCAATCCCCGTCGCCTAAAAGATCAGTACCTCTCTTCCGCCCTTCCTCTCACCGCACCAATTATGGCTTTTCCGAACCGATTTCAAGGATGATCCGTAAAGCCAATTCCACACCCTCGTTCGACATTTACCTAACCAAGTCCTCCCTTAAGAAAGTCGTTAATGGTCCCTCTTAAAGTCCCCTTTTTTGTCCCTGTTAGTTAATAAGTCCTAGTTTAGTTCTAGTCCTTAAGTTCTTATGTTTATATTTATGTATGCCTGTATGTTTGTATAGCTTGCATTAAGCTGAATTAAATAAAAAACATTTCATGTAAAAAATATAGCCAAGTCTCTCGAATCTTTCCTTCTTAAAAATTTATGAGATCTCATGTGGAGCCAAGTCCATTCATTCCTCCTACGAACTCTAACACTTTCATTCTCAGATCATTCCAAGCCTCTACATCTTAGTTTAAAAAAATGTCGTGACTTAGCCATTACACAGCACAGAAGTTATTAAATTCCACGATCTTATGAAAACTGAAGTCCATTATATTAGTAGACATATTCCTATACGTACTATGTATATTCACTTCTTATATGGTGGTTACTGCCGCATAGGGGCACCGAAATCCATCGGTGTCATTATGCAAACGGAGGTCTCAACCGAACCTGGCAGAGAGGCGGTCGTGTATCCTCCTGCACGGACGATGCAGCGTGACGAGGGTGGGATGCAGCAGGGGTTTGAGGGGCAGCGGGCTTGCGGGGTTTCGTCAACTAAAACGCCTCTTTGCTACATTCGTAACCTCGAGGAACTGCGGCTCTAGGACGTAGCACACCTTAGAGCTAGGGAGAACACCCGCTCTGACCGTAGGGCGTGTAGAGGGGCGCTCCTCTGAAAGTCTACGGAACCCTCGGAGGCAGGTTACTGGTGATTCCGGGCCTGTTCGAGGAGGGGAAAGGACGGCAGGAGGGGAAGAGACCTTCTATGGAGCACGGGGGAGCGGGAGGCGTTTATGCTGGCGATGCCTCGGCTGTGGTCCGAGAACGCGAACCCGTGCCTGAATGTGGGAAATATTATGCCCAAAAGGTATTTAAATGGATTTTTTTAAAACTGATCTGGAAAAAGGGGGAGTGGATAGGAGGAGGAAAGGGAGCGGCAGCACGCCTGTCGACCCTTTCGCGAGGAAGTCACGGGTGCTTCGGTCCCCAGTACTTCAAGTACCGGCGGCGGATCGAGCTGGGTCGATGGGGTCTTCATCGAACTCGGCTGTTACCGGCGAAGCGGTGCACGTGCCCGCTGTGGAGGAGGCTCAGCTTCCGCTCATTCAGGCGCCTCTAGCACCGGCGGATCGGGCCACTCGATGGACTCGGTGGTGGTCGGCTACGTGGACCGCACGCCCACTATGGAGGAGGCCCGGCCTCCGCCCACTGGCGTCGCGGCACGTTGTCCTGCCTCTGGGAAGGCCCAGCCCCCCTCTGCAAAATTCGGCCTGGAGAGCAGGTTGGCTGAAGTAGAGGCGAAGCTGGAAAAGGGCTTCAGCCAGATGAAGGCCCGGATAAAGGAGATGCTGGGGGCCCTGAAGAAGGAGCCGAACGTCTCTAGGGTGGTGAAGGAGGGTCTACCGGCCCTGGAGGAGACGGTAGATGGGCTGGATGCAACGAGGAAGATGTGCGCGGAGATCCGCCGTGGCCTTCCCCAGGCAAGATTAGTGGCGGAGACCTTGGCGGCGAAATCCGTCCCAGCGCGCGAGGTTTCGTCGCAAATGGAAGCAACGAAGAGGAGAGCGTCCAGTCCCCTTCTCCGAAAAAAAATAAAAATATATTCACTTCTTATATAGATAACTAGATCCAAACTGTGCTTATATACATATTACTGTTATACTATACATACTTCAACAATACATAAATGTGAACATTGATGTGTAAACGACAACCTCGTGCATTATCGTTCTGTGCAATGGCCAAGTCACGAAATTATTTTAAACTAAGTTATATAAACTTGGAGTGGTCTGAGAATGAATGTGTTAGAGTTCGTAGGAGGAATAGACTTAGCTCTACATGAGATTTTAAGAAGTAAAAATTCGAGAGACTTGGCTACATTTTTTACAAGGAATGTTTTTGGTGGGATCTCAATTATTTTTGTAGGATGCTCTTGATTTCCTTTTCTTTTTTTCATGCCCTATTTCCTGAACGTCAGCGGCTTCTTTCTTCATAGCCCACTCTCTATCTTTTCCTCTTTTCCTTGTTGGCTTACCATAAGCAACACCGAATCCTTACCTAATTAAGGCCTGATCTGAACCTAAACAACTACCAGAGATCCAACAGCTACATATACATATTTAATGCCGATTTTAAATTTAAATGTACCGGTTTAAAATATAATAAAATAATATAATAACGTCTCATAAAATAGACAACAGAATAAATTTTTAAAGAACTAGAAGCATGAAGCACTAAAGAACTGAACAATTTTAATTTTAATTTTAATTTCGATTCAACTCGAAAGATTGCAATTAGCGTTTTTCACTCATTTCCAAGCCTTCCGGAGCTCTGTTCACCCACCACTTCAGGGTTTTGAAGCGTATAAAATGATGCAATAAAAAAGCATCATGTGACACGTGTCGTGACACGATTCACATTTCAAATAACATGGCAAAAAACATGTAAAGAGTGTCCACCTCTACAACATGGTGCATCTGATTTACGGAAAAAATTGCAACCGCGACGATCTCTGGTCGATATGAATCAGCTGCCGTGCTTCAATTGGTGCTAGGGCCGGGCTTTACAGAATTCAAATTCCAGCCAGAGCAATTGAAGATTTGATCGCGCTCAACTCAAAATTTCAGTACGCTCAAGATTTGAGTTTACGCCACGAGCTCAAAGTCGAGCGATGAGATAAACGCAGATTTAAGCTAGCCCTGAGCGAAAGCTTCTTTACCAGAGATCTTTAGTAAACGATCGATTAGGAGTAGATACAGATTTTTGTTGATCATCCGTGAGTGGCATATTCAGTGAAATTTGCATATAAATAAAATCAAATTTTGGTTGATTCCATAAGCTTGGTGACTTCATCATATCCTGAAAAGAGATCCGAAGTAGCATCCAGACCGAAGTTATGAGGGGTTGAAAATACACCGAATCGCTTCGGCAAAAGGTACAGTAGTGCTTACTCGACTTGGCAGGGGCACTACCGATACCAGATAAGCAAATAGAAGATCTCTGCATTTCCACAAAGGGTAGACGATCCTGAGCGCTAATGTGTTGGCTGCAATCTGATGAAGAAAGCAACAATCACATGTGATCAGTTTATGTAGGAATTCAGAATAATATCATGTTACCAAGATCCTTCGGAAGATCTAAAGCATAATACTTACCGCCCAAGAACCCAAGTAGAAGCATAAGTCCATGGTGGCTTTGAGGAGATAGCTGTTTGGCAACAGAGAATAGGCCGGGAACCAAATTGATTCTTGGTAAGGTAATCCTTTGACTCTAAGTGTAATTGGACCTGAAAGGTCATGAGCTTTTCCAAAGTCTTAATGAGACAGCAAACTATGCTAATTGGGCAAGAGGGTTGAGATAGAAATTATTAAGACCATTATAAGGTAACTCAGCCAGGGATTATGACAACAGCAACAAAACTGTTGCCCACGTAGGTGATGTTTTGGAGCTGAAATAATTAAAACAAATGTGAAAGTAACAATCTCGTTTTATTTGTGTAATTTAACATAAGAATTCTCATTCAGCTTTTATCTTTTCTCTCTTTTTTTTCAAATTGAGTATTTTTTGCATTTGTATATAACTGAATTTTTCACTGTGTATAAAATACTGAAGTTTTCAACAGCATGGCACTGCAACAAAATATGCCAATTGATCAAATGATGCTCCTGTGTTCGGATAAATCTAAAAGTTATCGCCATGACCAAAATATTTTGCAAGACTAGATTTCAGTTGTAGTTGAACGCATACAAAGTTAAACAAAATATCTTGTCAAAATACTAACTTCTGCCTTTTATTAAATATCATTAACTATTTACATTAAAATTTAGCTATGTTATGTACATCTCACGTCCCTATCAAATAATGTAGCTCTACGAATATTAACAAAACTTATTAAGAACTCCCTCTTAATAATGCCATAGCGAATAGAATCTCTCTAAAAAATAGCTTTGGAGAAAGTAATCCTTAAGGATAGTATAAATTATTACAAAACGCAAATAATAAATTATGTACAAAATTAGAAATAAATACCACAGTTTAGCAAGGACAAAACCACTCAGCCAGTCAGCGGGTGGGTGGTCCAAAAAATTATATTTGTATTGGGGTCTCCCGGGAAAGAACGAACTCCGCGCAGACACTGTCTGCCTGATAACTTCACTATGTGCCTTTATAAAAATAAGTCACTTATAAAATTTTCAAGAAAAACAAATCCCGGCCCGCCACGGGGCCACGATTCACAACCTGAGCAATTATAATAGAATGCCTAATTTTCCATATAATACTAACTGCCCACCATTATGTGGGCCGGCGATTCAAGTTCGTTTTCGTGGACATAGCGCGAAGAGCTTATGGAGGGTGAGACATTTTTGAAAAGGTCATCGGAAGGTATCTTGCAACTAGGCACTAGCTCAGTAAATTCGGGTCCCAGTCCCAGATCCATGTCTAGGAATCCGTACTCCCAGGATGGTACCCCCGTGGCTGACCCCTGGGGAACTGAGTTGCTAACAGACGATGCTGTGAATGTCCCACTGATTGCCGTCGTTGTCGGCGAATTGGGCAGTAGGGTCGAGAAGAGGTCATTGTTATTCAATGGATCTAATGCGGACTGCGAAGATAGACTTAATACTGAGCTCCAATTAATAGAGCGGTTGTTGTCCTCGTCCCCATATCCTGAGTCACTGTCTGCTATTGACGTGGGCGGGGGGAACGGTGTCGCTCTCCCCGATTGGTTGTCTCGGAACGGATAGTGATCATAGGGATGGAGCGAATCACTGGGGCATTGTATCGAATTAAAGGGTACTGTGGAAGATTTCATACTGTTCAGCTGATTGAAAGTGGAGCTACAGTCCCGGTTATCGCCATTACTACTTATATTGCTAAAATGGCTTTGCTGCTGAAAACCTTGATTGTTTGAACCCAAGGAATGAGGAATTGGGATCCGCGGACAGCTCATGGAAGGTGAGTAGTCTATATTAATACCCGTAGACGTTTCCCTCCCTTCGCATTCAATTTCGTTATCGATTTTCTTAAGTGTATTACATATTAAAACAGATCTGTACAAAGATTGCTCCGAAACCTGCCGAAATCTAGAAAGCTTAAACATCGATAAATTTCTGATTTTTAACCTTATCTCCTTATAGCAGCTTTTACTATTGCACCAAGTTCCCCGTCCATCACAGCACCTTTTGGAATGCACTGCATCCGAACCAGTACTTAAACTAGAGCTACCTAATTCCAGGTACGATTTTCCGTTTTCGGCACACCTTATGGTCTGTTGCGTATAAGATGCTTCCCCAGGAACATAATAACCGCCGTTTTGATTCCAATTGAAATTGCCTGGCCGCGTTATTTGGTTACCTGTCCTAGAACAGTTTTGTTGTGGAAATGGTTCGGAATAGAAACTTGGCTTTGTGTATCCATGCGGTGAGTAGTTTCGATGCGGCGTTAAGGGGTACCGTAGTGGGCAGTATGTCGGAATGATGCTTTCTTCTTCTTCATAATCATCTTCAAATTCATCCTCATCATCGTCTATTTGTTCAGCGCTTAATAATGTTGTTGCTAATGTTGATTTCGTTGAAATGCTCCCCCATGTATCAGTGGGTACTGCAACTGCTTGGAGTTTCGATATGCAGTCGACCACTGGCTCAGTGTTCCATGTCTCACATGGTGCAGCGGCCACAACTTCTAATTTAGTAATGCTGTCCTGGGTGGTGCCGCCACCGTCATTCACTCCATTCGAAAGATTACTTTCAGTTGACCATTTGCTCGATTTAACTGGTGAACAACTCAGGTAAAGATCCCGCTCCTTCTTATCAAATTCAGTATCGTGCTTTCTTTTAGATGTCGTTGCATGAAGACCCATGGTATAAGACGACTGTAAAAGAAAGAAAGGCGGTCGTTAGTTAGGGCATAGTATATGATTTTTTGTTATTTTCTACTGCAGTTTACTTGGATGTTATGTGGAAAATGTAGCAATATTTTTAGTAAGTATTTTTTTTTTGGAAGATTCATTGAGATTTATTTAAATCAATCACGTATAACGTACTGTTTCCAAAATGCGCACATTTAATTTCTCACGCAGTACCAATTACTGAAGGAAATGAATTGGAACCTAGCAGCCGAATGAACACTCAATAAATTGTAACAATAAGGAAATTGGAACATAGATTGGTTTCTATTTTTTTAACCCTTAACCACAACGAGCGGTTACTATCACCACAGCGATTTTTCGGATTCGAATTTCTCGATTTGTGTGCAACGAATGTTAGTTTAATTATTAATTACTGTTTTGAACAATTTGTTAATTATTTCCTTTTCTTTAAATTTTATTATAATGGTGCATTTTATTTATTTATACTTCCCCAAACGATCTAGATATTAAAACAGCTACAACAATTCGTCAGCGGTTGCTATGCCCGCACGTAGGGGGTTATGAGACGAAAATTGCGGGTAGGTGTCTAAGGTCTATTTTTTAATTAACTTTTTTAAGCACAGACGATTGATTTGCAACATTTCAAATTAAGAATTTTTGAATAGTTAAAATGATTTTTTGAAAGAAACCATCGCTTTTGAGGTCCAGGAAAATGTTTACTTCTACTGTTAAAATTTGATATTTTCCTCTTTCATGAGTTCTATAGTTTGAAGTTTATTTAGTACAACTTTTTTCAATATCGTAAACCTCTGACGGGGTAGGTACCACTATTTAATAGAGTCTTGCTTCACAGACCCAATCTGGCCAATTAAATACTTATCCTATTTTTATACTACGAAACCATTTGACGATTTAGCCGTAGAGAAAACGTGAACTCTATTCAATCCGCTATTTCGCTTAAATTCCATGCCATATTTGCGAATTTAGTTGTGAATAATAAGACCACCCATGTGGCACACAATTTTTACGTGTGTACCTACTGTACTTAAATGTAGCGGACAGAAAGGACCCAAAGACTGCGCCATCTACTTGAAAAAATCGGTAACAAGCGAAAACGGACCCCTCAAATGCTCTTAATCAAAACTAACAAATAAATGGCTTTCTTTAAGCAGAGGTAATTTTTCTAGAAAATTTCACTTGGAAACTACATTTTGCAATTAACGATTGTAAAACTTAACATTACCTTAAATAACTAAATACCTTCCGGCCTACACCGCGGGTACACCGATTACCGCAGTGTGCAAGAATTAACCTAAAAACTAGATTTTCAACCTAACGGCTATAAACCTTAAACATTATGTTGAAATCGAAACCCCTTCCCCGGAGATATGCGCAGCACCTTTAATTCTGTATCTAAACCAAATGAAGGGGTGTTTACAACCGTACCATCCCTACCGAGTCATCTGGTGATGGGAAATTTTCTAAAAAGCTGAAAATTGCGAGGGCAGTTGATCTCATCATTGCTATCGTCCGTAGTCGGTGCCGGAGCCGTAGTCGTTGTCGATTTCAAGAAATTCTCCGTGGCGAAAAGTTTTATGCTGCTGCCTGCCTGCTCGAAGCTACAAAGAGAACCGACCCGAACTAGCTGCCACACAAGTGCCATCGATCCACCTTCTCTTTTGCACTTAGCCGATGTAGGACGATTATTTTAATGCGCCCCACGCTCTATTTTCGTTTTGTGGAAAAGTACGTACGTCCGTCCGTTCGTCGTCGAGGCTTTGCCAGCGCCTCGATCATGAATCGGTTCGCTGCAAAGCATTCTCTTGGCGTTACTTTCTCAGTATCTAAATTTCTTTATATGTATATAAAAGATTTTCCGACTCCAGTGATTCACGTGCCTACCGCCTCGATATGCAAGAAAAACACAAAGAAGTCTTGCCTTGCCGCATACGCTGCTGTAGCCTGGTACTTATGTACGGCGACGGGTACGCCGCTGCTGCTGCTGCTGCTGGTACACACCAGAGCAACGGAGCTAAAACCGAGAAGCCGAGCACCCGAACAGCGGAGCCGTGGGGAACGGGTATGCAAGAAGACATCATAGAGGCAGGCATCCTACCTGAAGCGCAGGTAGTACGTACGACGTTCTTTGCGGGCATAGCATTGACACCGTTAAAATTTCGAAGACGGCACATCTCAGAGGTAGAGGTAAAGGCAGAGGCGGTGAGATGAGAAGAGGAAAGGGCCCCGCACCGCAACCGATACTCTGGCTCAAAATTAAAATAGCTTCGAGCTTTCCCCTAAGCAATGCCGCAAATGCCAAAAAGTAACTGTAATTTTCCCTCCCACATGTACTGCCCGCGCGAACTAAAGCTCCGCGCTCCGCTGGCTTGGTTCGGTTGAGTGTTTTGAGCTGTTGCTTCGCATCTTAGCGCTCAGGTCAGGATGCGCAACAACAAAAAAAAATCAAAAGAAAAAGCTTTCGTGCGTCTTGAAACGGCCGCCGATCACATTCGGCGGACGTTTTGATCGCAATTTTGTCGGTTTATCGGTGCTCCCATCGCCGTCAGGTCGGCGATGGCATGACCTCGGAAGTGGTCCGCACGAAAGCTCTTCGCTTTTCGGTTGCTGTTGCCGTTTCAAAAATGCCGTTTGAATGCGACTGGCGAGGCGACTGGCTGGCCACGAGTGGTGGGGGCTGCAATGGCCGCCACCGTCGCCGACACCGTATCAATTAAACGCCAGCCGCCCTGCAAGGTGGGCATTGCAACAATTTCGCAAAAATCCCCCGAGATGCCAGTGCTGCTCTACGTAAGACCTTTAACCACAGACGTTACGTTTAAAACTTGGAAGAACATGCGCTCATTTTATTTTTCTACTCAGCAGTCACAGGCGGCCGCAGCACATCATACCGCCATCCTGTGTTCTGCGCATAAAACAAAATATAATAACGTAGATATTTGTTCCCCGTACTCATGGTCCAGTACAGTGCTCGGTTGTCGGGTAGCAGCAAGAGGAATTCAGCCACAGCCGAATGGCGCCGAGTCAGAGCACCGGGCGGCGACGAACACCCGAACTGCTGTTCGGCAAGAGAATTACGTGCTTCGTGTCGAGTGGTCGATTTCCTCGTGTTTCGGTTTCCACCGACAGTGCAATTTAGAGAGAACAGACGCAAGCAAGCGAAAAGCAAGGGAACAAATACATTCAACGTACATTCATAAAGAAACTAATACAATTTCGATAGCGACGTCGCAAAACAACGTATAATGTAGATTAAAATTATGTGAAAATGCGATTTTATATTTCTAAAATAACAAATATTTTAATTCATTAGAAGAGCGCCTACTGGGTGCCGGGAACTGGCCTGGTCGGGCCACGGCTGTCGGCCGCTGGGCCATCCAATCCAGCCATCCCCCTATTACTGCCCGCCGGGCCCGACTAGTACGCCAGCAATTATTTCAAGAAGAGCAAATGCACTCATCGGCCGAGTCATCGGTGGCCCCGTCGGTCGCTTTAAAAATTCCCAAACTGATAGCTTTACGATGAGAAAGTATCTGGCGGGTTCGGGCGCGCTAGAATTCTCCTCAGCTTGGATGTTATGGCCAAAGCGCAGAGATTAAATCGTAAGGAATAATAAGAATCTTGGCCCACACGGCATATAGATATAGTCCAACACGTTTACGATATTCTATACCGAGCAGAGCCACCCTCTTTTTGCTACCCATGAATATATAGCCCGAACGGTTGCCATGGGTGCACAAATACAGAGGGTACAGCTACTCTTTCACTGAGAACAACCAACAGATGATGAGAAGAGGATTACAATACGGGGAATGAGGGTACATGACGTATAAAAGCTAAATATAATAGAACAAGCAAACCGCTCTGGTTGCTGTGTACCGGCTGGTGGTAAAATACCTAGTAAACTGCTTCGGGCAGAGCAGAGTTAAAATAATTCAATAGATAACTCCGTAAAAAATATCCTACACTTTTCCACGAAAAGCCAAAACATTTTCAACATCATGTTGAGCTGACATACATTTTAATGAATTACTTAATCGTCCAGAAGGATGCGGCCTCCCACTTAGTGCGGGTTTACCTGCCAGCTCCACCTCTGCTCTGCACGGCCCAACTGCTATGGGCTATCGATACTCGACGCTCCACAAACGATATGCAAACTTTTCTTCCCAATTTCCGAATCGTAAAAAAATAAAGTTTTTTTGCGTCAACCAGCCGCAGAGGCCTGTGGAGAATTGAGTGTTGACTAGGACAGGTTACCATGGAAATATAGACCTGAATTATCCCTTCCAGGCTCTATTATTCTCATAGTTACAGATCAGAGGGAAAGTGTGTACCTGTCATTATTGTTTTAACTACTTTTCCTTAATTCTCCAACTAGAAAACATCCTTCTTAGAAGATTACAATATACAACGAACATTTGATCCAAGCTAATTTTTAAATTAAAATCTCTTAAAAATTCTACATACATTGAACAAAATGTGAGAATTTTCCGATTTTTCAGCTAGCGTAATTATGTTTAAGAAAAACATTGAAATCGAAAATATTCCCATCACACTTTTAAATAGTAAAGGGTAATTATTATATATTGTGAACTCATGAGGTACAAGCTCCAAATGTTCGAGTGGTCGAATAGCTCTCGGTGTCCCTACGAAACTTTAAATGTTTTTTTTTATTTTGAAAATAAGCATAGGAAATATCATAAGAAACAACTTGATCGAGTGATATATAATAACATTATTTTAGAAATTTAAATTTTCATCTTCTTATTAACAAAACAAATTTAGGTCAGATCTCAAGCTACACATTAAATATCTTACATGTTTCAAAAAATTACCTTTTTCAGATTCGGCAGAGGCAACAAGTACTAATTCTTTTTGTCTAGTTTAATGCAAAAAAATATTTAAAACCCACGAAAATATATGGGATACCGCTGATGAGTTTTTTATTCAAATTTTAATTATAATATTGATTTTTCAATAAAATATAATTATACGATAACTGTTAATTTCACTTAAATTATTTAGTACAAAAATTAGTAGGTTGGGTTGTTGTAGCTGGCTGTCTTCAGAAGACACACTCAGGCCTTAATTTTATGCCCATTGCAATACCCTTTACAGGCCCTTTTGGGAATCTAACTCACTACCTCTATTTATATTAGCAGATTACTTATTTTTCGAAAACTGTTATTCAAATAAAATTTCACAATTCAGATTAATTGCAAGTTCATTATCTATTTCCATGAATTAATCTGGATTTATAAAACAAAATTCATGGGAAAAAAAAACATGCAACGAAATATGTTTTTATTCGAGAATTTTTAAAGACCTTTCTAGCAACGCCTCACTAATTTGTAGCATTACTTCTTTACATGAAGAGACAACTCACCATTTTTCTACAAGAAAAAACGACTTAACTTAACTTAACTTAAAAAACATGAAAATATTAATAGCCGCGTTCTTTTAATGTTCCATATAGAACTTCTCATTACTTTTCACATACAAAATCTCTCCACTGTTCCCGATAAAGATATGTTGTATAGGGAGAGTAGTGGCAAATTCTATATGGAACATTAAAATAACACGGCTTCTGTTTTACTACCTGACAAAAAAAAAAAATTTCAATTTTGTTCCCGCACGGAGGGTTGCGTACTTGGGGTTCGGGTCTATGTGCTAATTTCTCAAAAACTATGATAGTCCGGCGAGAAACTTCGGTGAAACGGAGCTATAAAAAAAACCCGGTATTGTTTTGAAGTGCATGAAATGAGCAATAAAGCGATACCCCACTCGACTGGAAAAACAACGTTTGTTTTCGACCCCCTTTAGCACTCTAACTAAATTTTGTTCACTTTTGGCTTTCAAGCAAGTTCTATAAGTGTACCAAATTTCGTGCCAATAGCTTTACAGATGGCTGGGATAATGTTCGGTGACATACAGTCGGACTGACACTGAAGTCTCAACAGTAGAGTTCTGTTTGGTGCCTTTGCTTCGGAACTCTCAAAAGAGTATCCACAGCAAAGCCAGAATTGATAAGTAACCATATTTTTAATAAGCACTAGGTAGTATAAAAGTGAAATTAAATTCAGGAAGTTTATTGTGCCACAGCAGGCAATTTATCCTACTTTTGGGAGACTTACCCCGTAAACTTCTGTTCGCATTTCACAATGCATGAATATTTGCCGAAGAGCAGATACTGTAATCTTTAATAGTAAGGACTAAACTAGCAATCGCAATAGATATGAGCAAAGACTTTAAAAATTTTATTTCTCTATTATTATCTATCTATAAATTTTATTTATCTATTTTAACCCTTAGAGCACAGACGAAGTCATTTGAATCCCAATTTTTTCTTCTACTACACTTTAACATGCTTTCCTATGGTGAAAAGATTTTTTTCGAATTTGAAAATTTCGTCTAACTTCAATAGTTTCAAATACGGATGAATCGATTCCACGTAAGTATCGATCTTTTTAATCGGCACTCGATATCCGAATGAAAGGTACTCGCATCATACACTGTACACATCGGTACACTGCACATCGAATTTACGCCTATAAACGAGATAGCCACACGCGCATAATGCATTTTATTTTTAAAAAAATCACTGATACCTACTCAGTACTCGGTAAAAAAGTATCGACACCATAAGTACTTAGTATCGAAATTACTGGTATCGTTTTATCCCTAGTGACAAAGTTTTAGCGGTTGAAAAAGGTCCTTTTGACCCCATATGCACTAGTAGGTTCTATAGAGAAGTCTGCGCTCGAAGGGTGAATTTAATACATTTTATTACTTATAACAGGGTTAGCATACCTGTCCAATTGAAAACACAAAAAATGTGGGCGACCGGCATTCCCTCCACCTTAGAATTTTACTGTAAAAAGCTACGTCGGATAAACTAAAATAGTTCGAGAAACATTAATCCAAAGAGTTAATTTTTTTTGCACAGGTCGCTTCAGAGTGTGTTTTAAAGTTAAATGAAGCTTATGAAAACATGAAAACTTGTTTAACGAAATTAGTGTTGCCGATAGCTTTGGAAAAAAACAAAAACTTTATAACTGTCCTTTGCATAATTCCACTAGTTCCGAATGCGTATTTCCCCAGTTTATTTGTAAAGGGTATTTGATCATAATTTAAAAATTTTGTGAGAAAGTTATTTATCTTATTTAATTAAAGAGCTTATTCAACAAGTAATAAGGACTTTATTTGCCGTCGGGCACCCAGCCATAATTTATTTCATTTAGTAAGTAATAAGTAAAGTTCTCCTTAGTAAATTAAAGCTATACCATGAAAATTGAATCTGAAATGATCCTATTTTAATTTAGCATTTTTAAAATCCTCCTCTAACATTAACGAGAATATATATCATATCACATCAAAAATGTTCCCTTCTATTTTAATCCAAAAGAAATATTAAGCTCTTATGAGCATAGCTTTTTAACAAATACAAAATATATAATATTATTATCATGTGACTTTTAATGTTGACCATTGGAGTTACTACTATTCGGTTTTCGCCTTACTAAGCGGTATTTGCCTCAACCTTTCGAATTTTCTCATTTTATATTTATTTAAAGAATTTTTTTAAATGTAAAAGCAAGGGACCTATTACGATTTGTAGTTAAACACCAGCCTTTTATTATATGAGCAAAGAAAATTTCTAACGATATCTCAACAACCAAAAAATAGATTCGATAATCGTACTCGCTTTCAGTCATACTAGAAGAAATACTATCTATCTACTTTTAGACTTTTTAAAGCCGGTTAGCCCCTAACATGTACTCCGAATACAGTGAACCCATCCAACAAAATTTACGTGGTAGGAACAATTCGAACACGAGGTTTTTTAAAGAGTTTTTAGTTTCTTCATTGCGTAAACAACAACACAAAAAATAAAAGAACTCGATATGATAATGAGGAGCGGAGGTAAGCGAATAAAAATAGCGTGAATGGATACTGTTCTTTGTAATGCATGTTGAGGGGAGACAAATTTTACTTTAATGTCACAAATTTTGTATGTGTCTGTATTATAATTCCTGTACGGACGGACAGCAGCGATAATCTTCTTGATTTTTAAAAAGTTATATTTTCCTCGTAAGAAATCGTATAATCTTTTCTCTATTTATCTGTGGCAGATCAAAAAAAGTCGATATTCGATTATTGCATTTTCTGCGAGTACATATTTTCAAAAAAAATTTAAAAAAAACTTCAAGTCACAAATTGGAAGTACGACGAAGTTATAGCCGTTTATATTTTAGGAGGTACGGCCATCTTCGTGTACTTGAACTATGAATCGCGTTTTTCTCGAAACGAGATTTCTCGATCTGGCTAAATTCAAAACTCTAGCTGCAATTAATTTAAATTTTTAATAACGAAAATGTTTGTAATCGCAGTGGCTATGGTGGTACGTAGGGATTTTTTTTTATTTAAAAAAAAATACTACATACTCGTACAACCATTTACGAAATAGCGACCCCGCCGTTAGGTAAAAAATTTTCAAATCTTTAATAAATAATCTACCGAACATTTCGAGAAAAAGGCTCTTTTTTGAACCCGTCACAGCACGGTTCCCTTTAAACTTTTATTTCATAAATAAAACCAAAATAATAAACTAAAGAATTCAAAATTGTAAATTTTTTTTTTGCTATGAAAATATAATCAAAAATATCTCTTTTTTAGACGTTTCAGTATTATACTCCCTTGTACATATATGCGACTTATTGAGAGTACTGTAATATTTATCTACATAAAGCGGTAGAAGCCGAAGTATAGCACATGACCTAATTAAAGAGGTATCGTGCATGTATATGTTTTACGGAAAAATATTTCTAATTTTATTTCTTCTTAAATAAATATAAGAAAACAGATCGTTTCTTCTGAAGGAGTTTCAGAGACATTTCAATTGCTAAATGAAAAGCTTACGTTAAAATTCTTTTTCGAGCTTTATATGAATTTTGTCTAATTTCTGTTATCAATTCATAATCAAGTGCTGACTGGGCGTTCAAGAAACTTTTCGTTCTTGTATTATCAATAATTGTATGCAAAACTGGCGTATGACTTCAAAATAAGTGAATTTGGTTAGGACGTATGTGCATACATGTAACCGGTTTTTTTCCGCTTTGATGAAATATTTTCTCTGGAACGAAATAAGGCTTTAAAATATTATTGCCGGGAAGAAGGTCTTAACGCCTTGATATCTAATATGAATTGAATTCAAAGCAAATGTTCTTAAGCAGCTCTTGAAAAAATCTACAATTAATGTCAAAGGTTATCTTTCGAATCCCAGTAAATCTGTCTGATAAAAGTTGACAATTTATTTAACCATACACAAGTATTCATTTTATAAAATAAATACGCAAATTGAAAAATAGTAAAGCGTTGTGCTTTGAAATATGAAAACTAATTGATAACTTTAAAATAAGAAGCTTGATTTCGTTTCTATGCGTATGCGTCCCTAATCTCATTCTTACCTTCTGCCCTTTCCTTGAACATTAGCCCAATTGGCATCCCTTGAGCCTTGGCAACATCATAATAAAAAGGACTCGCCTTGCGCAGCAACCTGTACAGTTCGGCTGGTGTTTTCTGTATAATTGATTCCTTCTCTTCTTTTGCATGCGCTTCATTATACGTAACTGGGGATTTTTACCTATCCTTGGTACTTGAGCTATATACATTTAACTGGTCTTTTGTTTTCTGGGAATTTGTTTCTTCAGTTATTAGAATAAAGCACAAAGTAAATAATATCATACAAAACTGTTATTAACATCATATTATGATCCATTGCAATATTTACTAGAGCTGAAAATATTCCAATAGATGAACTATTCAAATATTTTTATCTCTAATTTTTACTCATCTAGAACATAAATAATTTCAATTTCACCCATAAATCTGCTTTCAGCCGTCATACCATTTTACAACGAGAAACTATCTAAATGCTTTAGTTTTCAATCCTGGGTTAAGAAAAATATTTCAATTTTATAAAATAATGTACAAAAGGCATTGTAATATTTTTCTAGGACACCAGAATGACTATATCTTTTCAAATTTCACTTGGTATCTCTGTTTAGTATATTAAATGTTCTCCTTATTATGTAAATTTAGTAAGCAGTGTAGTACAAAGTTCGTTGGAATAATAATATGTACTAGATGTAGCTAAACAAATATATTATACTAATAGCACAAATTTCTTAATTATCGTACACACTTGAAATTAATTTTATTTCATTCATTCTGTCCCTGATGATGTCTAAACAAGGTGGAACGTGTGAGCAATTATATTTCAATAAATGCATGGAATTAAAAAAGACGATTTCACGATTCATCATCAAATATGTTAATTGAAAGAAATGCATTCCACCAAGCGTTATCAATAAGATCGGTAAACAGAGGCTCGGAGAAAATTAGGAGGGGAAAAATGACCGGAGGAAAATCGGCAGGGTAAATTTGACCCCCTATCAGACTAACCAGATGATTATGAATTTTGAATCTCAATAGTTTTTCAAATATCACAATACCTGCAAAATTTACGATACATATTCTTAATTATATAACATGTTTATTATTTGGGTTTCGATTAAAAAAAACTGAATAAATTGGATCATTGGAGGCGAACGAAAAATTAGGGTTGATGAAATGTGATGAAGCCGGATGGCTTCAATAGTGTGGTATTCGAGGGATAATTATTATATCTTATATGTGCTTATAGCCAAATACAAAATTTGTATTTTCTGTTACTGATGAAAAAATACACAGGCTGCATAAATTTAAATAACACCAAGATACTAATTTTGTGACATACGAGTATAGTATAAGGCTAGGCTAAAACAAAAGCCGTTTTTAAAAATTGTATTTATGACATTTAAGATATATTGTTACAATTTAAAAAAAAAAAAAAGTACAGATGTATTTTCAGGACAACTGATTTAAAATATTATCAGGTATACATACAGAGTTGAAAATAAATTGACATTGGTTTGAATTTTCGATATCCACATTTAAATACTCAGGGTTGACAGATCATGATTGTTCAACTCGCTTATACAGGCTGTTCGTATCTGTCACTTCAACTGGATCCAGCTATCTAACCGTCATCGGATCGAGTCGATTCGCTTTCAAATCGATCTGGGTATAATGGAATTGAATTTGAATTCTCATTCAACCCAGGTTCAACCATACACATAGTATGTACATGTTACACAAATTTTTAATTTCAAAATGGCGGGAATTTTTCTTGTATAAAAGATCATAGTTGCCACCTGCAAATATCTTCAAGTTTTTAAGCTCTAATAAAAGTTTAATAAAGTCCTGACCTGACTGAAATAATATTTGTACATTTTCATACTATTTGTATAGAAGTGGATATATTGCGAGTGTCAGCTTAATGCAGCTAATCTGTTAAACATATGTATTTTGAAATGAAGTATGCAAGAAGCTAACCATATAAGTTAATTATTATTTCTTGCATATGATTATTGCAAAATATTTTAGTATTAAAAATTTGAACTAACCTTGTGCTTCATAAAAGGTATATAACATAATTCGGACTGCAGTATTGGCTGAGTTAGACATTATTATTAACCTGCCAGGCAAAGGTATGTTAACATTTTTTCCTTTCACACATTAGTAAACTCCCATGGAAATATCAAACAAATTTACATATGTATGCATTAATGTTGGATATTATGGATTGAACTATATTAATAAGGTTTACTCAGCACTGTTGACACAACAAACCTAACATCATTAATTTTAAATTTAATGCCTAAACGGTACAAGAGATTTATTAATTTGTTTAGCAATTAATTAGGTGCATTAAGCATTAAAAAAGGTAAGGTCTCTTAAGAGATAGAGAAATACCATTTCATCAAGATAATACTCGACCACATTTCGCAGAAACTATAAAGCTTAGGAGGAGGGAGGATATGTGCTTATACACCCACCTATTTCCCCTGACGTTATTTCATTGAGGTTTACTTCGAATAGGACTCTTTTTATACAGGAAGTGCTTTACCGTACACGAAGGTGGAAACTAGCCGTAGCCGATGATGTCTAGAAAAACAACATATAGCTCCCAAAAAACATTCATAAACGAGAAATTTTTATTTTCCCCTCGGAATAAAGTAGATTGCTTTCAGAGGTGCTCAACGCGAATGGTTTCGAAGAGCGCATGTTTGCACCTTAATGAGCACCTAATGAAAGAACCTCAACTGTTGATGGTGCAGTTGTCAACCCTTCGCGACCGGTGGCAACGCAAGCCTTCTTTCTCTTAAAGCTGGCTGATTAGATGTCGATTGTCATCAATTCGCATGCAGCGGCGAGTCCTTCAGAGAAATCATTTTCGCACATATTCAGATTCATTCGTGTAAATCTTCGGCGGATAAGTTCTCTCTCACAATGTCTCCCGGCACCGTGGAGCGAATTCCCCTTAAAATTAAAGTGAGCTGCCTACAGAACCTACTTATTTATATACTATGTCACGAGTCGAAATATTTACACTATGTCTTATATAATTTCACTTATATCTTCTGACGGGTGCTCAATGAAAAAAGTTCAGTCGCTAGAACCCAGTCTGATTTCTCAGATGGCTAGCTGGTCAGCAAAGCTCCGTATGCGGGAGCTTCGCAATCGCAAGTAGCATATTACTTGTTGAATAATTGAGCGGCGGGAGCTTGCATTGTGGTGCTATCAATTAAAATATTACATGCATATAATTTCGACGAAAACTATAAGGAAAAACGGAGATAACAGAATTACTTAGGCATGACGCATCTCTCCTCATGTCCCCAAACCGGATTACTTAGATCGCTCCCCTCATGATTCCAGCATTTCTTTCGAATCCATGGCAAACACTAGGGAAAACCAACTAACTGGACTGGGTGACTGAAGTTTTTATGATACTTGGCAGGCAGCAAGACGTGAACCAAGCTTGCTACACAACAAGACCACACTCGCGCAGAGCCCAACACAGCGCCCCATGAAAAAGGTCATAAATGCGACAGAGCTAAGCTCGACGATATAGAGGTACGATATATACTCGTTTACCTAACGACCGCACACAGCGACAACCTAAGCGATACCCCACCTCTGAGAGAAGGGACTTCGTCGGAAGAGAATTCTATTTACTGCCAGGTCTTTGGCTGCCATAGTTTTTCCTTGAAATCAAACTAACTGAATGCGTAGAAAGCATAGTGTGGTCCCACGCACACTACAGCACCCTCACTTAAAACTCTTCTTCGGCGATGATCTAAAATGAACCTTCCTCGGCATGTGTTCGTGCAAAGAATCTCGCTTGCTTAATATCCTTATGTACACGCCGAAGAGAAAGATATATGCTAAGCATTTTGTTATGCATTTGCTTTTACCAAGGCTCTGCTGCTCTGAGCTGTTATTTTATATTCTTTACGTCAAACGAAAGAATAAACAAGTTCTGTAGTTTGCAATCGCACTGATTCTCTCTCTTAAAATTTCTGTTGATAGTTTAATTTTTTTCCGTTAAGTACGAGCAGAAAAAAAAAATCTTCTTCGAGTGACATAAGTTCTCACTCAAGAAGAAATTGCCTTCTAACGCTCATGTATTGTACCATCTCTTGAATTCCCCGGCAATTGAGGTGGGCTTAATATTTCTCTCATGGACCACCAGAGGGCAGTTCTTCTGGATGATACCAAGGGAGAAGGTATAGCGCTCAATGCCACAATTTGAATTCAAATTTCGTCATGGGACCTCTTATTTCGCAAGATAAAACATATAGAGAATATATTCGTAACCATTTTTAATAACACTGATATGTATAAATATATGAGAAGTATGAGAAATGTAAAGAGTAAACTAAATCTGCGAAACCGCTATAGGGACTAAGTTTAAACTTCCCAAATTTTAGTACATAGTTTACATATTTAACTATATTCAATAACATTATAATCCAAGTGGTCATTGTGTTAATAATTCCAGAATTGAGCTGCTAAAGCCTATTTATACAAATATAACTTTGATATTATTTTAAGCATTCGGGATTACCTCAGATGCTAAATTAGACACAAAGATGTGAAGAGAGTGTATCCTGCACATGCACAACAAATTTACTAATATTTTCTATTATTCCAAAAGGCTGAGTTCGGCTCAAAATCCTATCGACTTTTTTACCTCAAGATACTGCAGGACCGCACACTGGGTACAAGCATAGCTGACAAAAAAAAGGACGAACTCTGCACCCTCTATATAGCCCTATGAGGTTTCCACTTTTTTCTTTCCACTCAGAAGACTTTCAGTCAGACTCATCAGTACAATACAGAAGACAAGATGAAGGAGGTTGTGACGATGTGGATTAGGGGGAAATTTTGGAGATGAAGGAGGGTGTGATGACGCGATAGAATCCTCAGTGCTTTATTCAAGGCGTTAAACACGATGGAGGACAAAATAATTTTACTTTAACTCTAGACGTAGTTTTTCTTTAAAAAGAAATCTGCGACATTTTTAAAAAGCTCCCAATTAATTAATATTGCGCCCTATTATAAATTCGTTAGCGGGAATGCATATACTGATTTCATAGTTTCGTAAACTAAGAACATATGAAATTCACATTAGCGTACCCGCCGACGGATTCCATAATAAGCCCCACTATTGCCTCACAAAATTATTTTATTAGAACAGAATCCTATTTGTCATTTACAAAGTAAAAGTCATTTTTTAGTTCTACAATGAACTATTAATCCTACCATAGTTAACCGCGCTATACGCACATAGTTAAAACAAATAAGTAAAATCATTTGTATATTCGCAAACAAATTTATGCGCCTTAAAGAGTTAAATACCTAGGGATATAGAGCAACCTACCTAGGCTAGCACAATAGTTTGTTAACGACAGTATTGTAGCCTACAATTATCTAGTTGTGATTGCGTACTTATATATATATATATAGATTTTGAAACTTTTTCACTTTATGGAGGAATAATTAGGATTTGATTCGATCACGAGGAGTCGATATCGGGATTTTGCTACAGGGGAAGACGATACCAAACTGCAGCTGCTTGTGCTGTCTAGTAATAAAGCCGATATCATCGACTTTTGAAGCGAAAGATAAGATTAAAACTTTGAAAATAGAGTATCATCTTTGAATATCGATGAATTCAAAATCGACAAATCAAATCGAATTCCCAAATACTACTCCTGGCTTCTAGTAATTAGACAAATTCATCTGAAATTTCTGCAGTTGTAAATCTGAGATATCGAAACGATGTGTTTTTTAATTTTACATAAAAATTTGTTTTGGCTTCTATTAATTAAATTCCTAATGAATCAAAAAACTACGCAATAGGGAAGGTTAGCCTTTCAGAATTAGTACACCTGCGCCAATGCTAGTTAAAGACATGCTTTCATTCTGCAGATAGATCGACATAGCAAGAATAAACCACTGTACGTTAAGCTATTAATACAAGTTGTGAACGTCAATTTTTGTGTTGAATATATATATTGAATTGGGGGCATTTCTGGTGTTATGAGATTTTTTTTTGCAAATCTTTTGAGTATTTTCTGAGTTAGAAGTGAAATAAATTTATGTCTATTATCATAGCAACAGAATAGTTCAAAACTCATATGAAACTGGACCGCCCACATACATCAATTAAATTTAAAAATTCAGTTTGTCATCAAACTTAACAATTAAATCAATCGCTTTTACGGCACTGCTGTGAAACTTTAGGATATAAGATAGTTTCAATGCCATAATTTTCAAACGTTTAAGTGCTAAAGCACTAATATTTATTTGGATTTTCTTTAATTTATAAATTGTTCAAGATCTTCTCTGGCAAAACAATCTAAACATATTATAGCTACTCCTAATTATCAACAACAGATCCAATATCACAATTTAACTATATATTTCCTCTCTGTAAGTTTGATTATCCCCAGAATAGAGAGAATTACTAAGGAGTATAACTTCTCTAAGCCGAGCACAATTTTATATGAGAGTAGATTAAATTATGCTATTATAAATAATTTTAAATATCGTATTCCATACAAAAGGAACACAATTTATAAAATCAAAATACACAAAGTTAAAGCATATCACGAAAAAAATAAGAATTTTAAGATTCAAGCAACTTAGCCGAGAGCTATATGTATTAATTAATAATATATGCTTATTTCACTAAGTACTTACTTCACTAGCTTAGCGTCTAAAGAGGGCATGCACTTACCAACTATTCACTTATAAACACTTAAATATGTATATTGGGATTAGGGGAATTTGCAAAAACTACTATTAGTGTTCAATTATGTCGGCATTGATTTACCTATTCCTAGCAGACCTTAGTGATTTGAATTACATCTATAGTCGAACCAAATTCCTATAAAATTCGTATATTTTCAACTTCAGTATCGCAACACTTAAAATTCCTTTTGTAAAGGTTTGAACTACCACCCAACCTGTTATACCCAAATGCCTCACTCCTACGAAATAGAAAAAAAAAGATGTTGAGAAACCCCCGATTTTGATTCCCATCGAATGTAAAACTGGCAACACTAGCAGGTTTGTTGAAAACTATACTGCACAGGAATCGTATTCCATATATATACGCGATGTATATACCGCAAATGGTAATGACATGTGTGAACGCAAGTATTTATTTTTACTCTTGACAGTTTTGATAACAATGTGCAAATTCGAAAAATGTCACAGCAGCGCGCGTAAAGGCAATATCCGAACTTTTGTGAATGGAAACAATTTACTTACTTTGATATCAGTCCACATATTAATTGTCTACTATTTTTGTATCTCTGACAGCAGAAGATGAAGACGTCATTTTAATACCGTTTGAAACGATCGTTTTAAATAAAAAACACAAATTTTTAAGGCTCTGTGTCGAACTCAAGGTATTTTATTTCACTCAAACTCGATATTTGTAATTTCTCACAAAACACCACAGTCCAAATGCCACTCAACCTATGTCATGAAGTGCACAGGTCTGACTGGTTTTCCATTCCTCTCCAACAGTTTTGCTTCCAAGTTCCAACTCTCTGTTCAGGCAGTCGATCCGAATACCGAACGAGAATCTGAGTCTGCCTTGTTTCTGTTTCTACCTTCGACTTTGCTTCTCGTATGTATCACTGGCAGACTTTACACTGAGCTCGGGGAGCTTCACACTCAGCGGGTTTGTGTACGGGAAGCACTGTACATAGGGCCGCAATGTCCTTGTATGCGTAGACTTCAAAGTGAGTCGATGAAACTGTGGCGACTGACGAGTGCCTGTGCTATCGTGGCTATGGCAAGCAATGGCAGGCTACGGCTAAAGTTGAGCTACCCCTGCCGCTGGGAATTTTATAATGGCAAAAGAATACTATGGCATTTGGACACAGCGGCGCGGCTCAATACTACTGCTCACGTACACACTGTCTAGGCTGTGTGTGTAACTTTGTTTCTCGTTTCATTTTGGGTCTCGTGTGCAGGTTCCAATGAGTTTCTGCAGCTTCCCTCAAATTTTCTGCGCCCTTTTTATTAGACAAAACCGAACAAGGGTTCTGCAAGTTTAAAAATCGTACCATTAGCTTGGTAACGATGAAGAACCCCCGATCAAATCTGCCGACTTCAGGGCACACTTTAATTTATCAATAAATTTACTCTACCTACTCGTACTCTGTTAGACGCAAGACGAACAATTTCTTAGCTTCGAGCAGATCCCCTTGAAATCTAAAATTTCTCTTGCTTGGGCACAATTAAAGCTTAACGTTTAGGAATTCTGTTAATATTATACGTTTAGGCTGAATAAAATGTTGCTGGTAGCAAAAGGTAGCACTGTTATTGAATTTTTCTACCTCCTCAACCAGGTTATAATATAATTGGAGATGTATTTCCAGGGCTTTTAGAACTCAAGAAATCCGAAGCAAGTGCTTATGAACATCATGTTTTGAATTTTTCGATGAAAACACCTTCCTCGACAAAATGCTTCATAATTGTGCGGTTCGGGACATCGTATTCTCGAAATGAGTGCACCTAAAATAAGCTTTAGTTGAGCGCGTGTATTCGGCTGTACTTATGTATTAGACTAGCGTCATATATATGAGCATATCGAAATGTTGGAAATATTCCCAGGCGTTTGTTAAAAGAATCAAGTATAGTACGATTTAAATCTTTCAGGGAAGTTGTACTTATCTCACCTTTAAGGTGGTACACAGGGCAACCAATCGATTTTTTGTGTATCGTGTTTCCTCTTAGTTCATATGGATATATTTTGTTTTGTGTATGAAATTGTTCAGTAAACTACTATTGTGATTTTTCCTTCAATTATTCATTAGTTTTTTTCCTGAACATATACCTTTCAATACCATGTCATGCGGCTTTTTCTATGTTTCCATTACGATTCGTAATGAGATATATTTTATTTAGTTTGGAAATCTCGTATTGTATTCTATTTTTCAGAAATATTTGTCCAATACACCACATTTAAAATAAATTAAAAAGTCCACATAAGGACTGTTTTCTGTTTTGCTTTTACATCACACTAAACTAAACTATTTTTTAAAAAATGTAGTAGACTAAACACATTTAGCGCACTAAAGATGCATCACTCAACTTATTCATCCATTAGTTAGTATTAAACGTATTAAATCAAGCACTTGCATATCACTAACAAAAAATGCCTAAAAACCCTAAGTTTAGCTTAAACTTTAGCTATACAGTTCTCACTATTTCTGGGACTTTTGTCTCTGAATGTATTTTTATCAAAAAATATTCCACTTTGAAAATATGTATTTCTAATTTATATATCGTGTTGCTTGAAAAATGCGGTAAATTTTCACGAGATGGCAACGTGTTCCATTATTTGAAAACTTTGGTAAATGTCCATTAGATGACGGCTTGTTTTGGTTGTTGAAGTTTGGTTAATTTCCATTAGATGGCGGTGTGGTTAATTATGTGCACCCTTGGTTGCTGATTATCAACTTTATAATTTCATGAATTTTTTTCAGTCGAAAAATGCGTCGTCGTTGACTTAGAATTTAAGAACAAACATTAGATATTAAACCCACCGTGCACAAGCGTAGGTTTTTATAAGTAAATTGTCACCTGTAGTTGTCGGTTGTGGTGAAAATATACCGGTCGCCATCTACTAAAAATGTGTTCGCCTTTGGTTGTTAAATTAAAATCGATAATTGATTGGAATTGATGTGTTAAATTGTTATTTTTATAATTTTATTGGAAACTTTATTAAATTGATTATATTCTTGTTATTGTTGATTGATGTTTGATGGTTGTACATCGGCAGTCCCTTTTGGGCATTTTTGCTTGTTCTTTGGGTATTTCAGGTCCTCGTATTCCCTTGTTAACTGGAATTTTTTTGTGTGTTGTGTGTCTCACTTGACTTTTTTATTTTATTGAGTTTTTGTTGTTGATTGGTGTGCCAACGCTCAGAAAATAGCCATTGGCCTCGTAAGTCGGAAGCTACTGCCGCCGTTCTGCGTATGGGTTGATAAATATTTTATTAATTTGACCGGATTGGAACTTCCTGTCCTTTCCAAGCTTCTCGGGGTCACCAGTTGTACATGGCAGTCGTGGTTGTGGTGAATGTATACAGATTGCCACTTACTAATAATTTGATCGTCTTTTGTTGTTAAATTAAAATCGTTAATTGGTTGCAATAATTGATGTATTAAATTGTGAGTTTTATAATTTTATTGGTAACTTTGTTAAATTGATTATATTTTTGTTATTGTTGATTGATGCTTGATGGTTGGATAACTTTGAAATTGAATAATTTTTGTTCTTGATGTTCGTACCTTTGATAATTTTATACACACTGTCTTTGATTTGATAAATTTAATTCCTAGTACTTTAATTTTCTTATCGAGGTTGTCGCCACATCACCCAAGTACGGTTTGGCCGCCTGAAGACAATTGTAGCATGGCTGAATTTTACTTAAATTGTATGAAAACGTATCTTTATGATTCCAAAAAAAAAGTTTTGTTGCACATACATTTATTAATATTTTGTGAACATTGCCGTTGCATTTTTCAAGGATTCTATCCGACGTGGCATTCCAGTGATAGCTGCGGTGACCAAATCGGTATCATTTTCCCAAACTTCCTTCATGGCTTCAATCAATTCTGGTTTGGTCCGTGGGCACTTTTCTGCCACTTTCTGCTTAAAAACAGCCCAGATATTTTCGATAGGGTTCATATCTGGGCTATTCGCTGGCCAGTCAAGGATTTGGATGTTAGTCCTTAAAAACTCTGTAACTCTCCTTGTTGTATGGCAAGGGGCTTTATCGTGCATGAAAACTGTATCTCCGTTAAAGTTTGCATGTATAGTTGGGATCATCTGTGTCTGAAGGACTGTTAAATACTGCTCCGCGTTCATTATTCGGTAAACGACGTAGAGTGGGAAGTCTTTTGGACGATATTGCTGACCAAATCACGACCCTTACTGGCTGCTTGACCTGCTGTGGACACATGAAGGTAAATACTCTCCTCCTTTGGGTCTGCGAACAGTCCTGGACATTGGTAGTATCAAACTCACCATGGTCTCTTCACTGAATATAACCTATTCAAAAAATAGAATTAATTTAAGTGAAGTGAAAAATTTATTGGAAAATGTGTTTTCAGAATAATATGAAAAATCTCATCTTTATTTTTTCCCAATCATTTGTAGTCTATGTCAAATATCCATCCGCCCGTTTTTCTTTGTCGAATCATCCTAATGTTCAGCCACTTCTTCTTGCGTGGTCGTCTTGCACATAGCCCAGATTGAAAAAGTCGACGTATGACTATCCGCTTCGATATTTCTGCACCAACGTCACGCATAGTAGCCATTAGAGACTTACCAGATAGATTCGCAGCAAGTAGCGTTGCTGGTAGCCTGTTGTTTTTCGGCTGCGACCACATTTTCCTTTTCTTTTAGGACTTGTTGATAGCTCAGCAGTTCTTTTTTTGCAAATTTGCTAACAAATGACCGGCTAACTCCCACTTTCTGAGCTATTACTCCATAAGAATGTTGTCCTATTTCCAATAACGTCGAAATTTTCGCTTTCGTCATTGCACTGATATCCTTTGCTTTACCCATATTAAATTTTATATAATTCCACAAAATTTTTTATCACGTTCACTATTCGAAGTTTCAAATGAGTCTAAATATCATCATCAGGACTTATCCTTAAATACTGCACAGTAACCATAAAATTAAGGCAATTTGTAACTGAAACTTATTAGTAACACAATAAAAACTCTAAACTGTTATTTTCCCGAAAAGGTCATTCACGTAATAATTGCTCCAGGAAAGGGATTTTTCCAAGAATATGACATTTTTATTGCAGTACTTCTTCGTAATTGAGGTAACCTTTGTAAACGACATGCTAATTTAGAAAAAGAATGCAACAGTAGTTTTATAATCTACATTAATTAGTTCTTTTTAAGTGGTATAATAATTTGGCCACAACTGTATATATATAGAAACACATGAACAAAAATACAATTATGCAAAACAGGATGCTTAAACGCATGTCCGAATTCCTCTATTTAGGCAACTGAGAATATTATTGAACCTTCCTAAATCACTTTTTTTATCAGCAGTTTGTGAAAATGATCATAACTTATGATTTATGGACATATTTCATATTTTGCGAACTATATGTAGTTATCAACAAAATCATTTAAATTTCAAATGTCTTATTTGGTTACTACTTATGTACACCACAATTAGTTTACTTTTGCTCACAATACCACTAATTAACAACTAACATAACACTAATAGCCACTAACAAAACACTCACACACACTGATATTTGCGTTGCTATTTCAGCTATTCCATTTGTATTATGTTCATTTTTCAATCATAGACAAAGTTGTAAGCTTGATTCTGTAATACGTAGACACAAGATCACCCTTGCAGCAAATGTTCTTCTTTACTTCAAAATAGTTATTTAAATAACCTCAATCAAATGAATTTACATTAAACATATGTTTATTTTGCAATGGATGAATTCGTCTTGTCATAAGCTACTATTGAAATTCAAATTGACGTTTTTGGGAAGGCCGCAAAATTTAAAAAAAAAAATCCATTTCATACAAAATAACAAAATCAATACAATTCCCAAAATATATTATTCCAAAGAATAAAATTACAAAATATAGAGAATGTACAAAATTTGGAAAATTGTTTTTCCAGAATAGGTACATATAATACATATGTACATGAAGAGAGATCGGGGTTCACTTTTTTTCATTCCATTTTTTCCATGACAGTTTTCCCATTAATCCATTTTTCCATCACTGGATATTTGCCTTTTACAAAATGTCTACTGACTGAATATTTGCCTTTTACAAATGCGTATTAATGGAAAAAAATTATTGGATGGGAAAAAAAACCATGGAACAAAATGTTATGGAAAAGGCGCCCATCTTAGTTTCATTCTAATGGAATACAACTATATTTTGTGAAATTTTCGAATTGGAATTCTGTACATAGAAATTTCTGTGCGTGATTCCGTATTTAGGAATTTTGTGCATGGAATTTGCTTTTTAGGAATTATAGGTTTAGAAAAACGTACCCAACCCCCGGTTTTTGTTGAGATAAGCCATTCTTTGTTGCTCTGTTCTAAAATATATCCCATAGATACATCAAACTATAGATTTTAGACCCTACTAGACAAATCATAAAAGCAGCTAATGACTGACGAAAAGAAAATAATTCTGGAATGTGTTTGCAATTGTCTATGCATCGAAATTGTGCAAGAAAGAACAAGTTGCTGAGGGTTTAATATATAAAAGCAAAGAATCTTACCAATTTTAATTAAGAATAAATGCAGATGTAATGGGAAAGTAATACGAATGATGTTGATAAACAGTAAAACCACTGAAAATATATAATACAAACAAAAAAAACATTCTCTTTCGACTCCTTTTTTGAAGAATTTGAGAATTTTTCAAATTTTACTTCCGTACGAAATTAAGAACTGTCCACTTACCAAAAGAAAGGAAGAATAAAATAAGATGTGGAATTCAATGGAAAAAGAGGAGTTTAAGCAAGAAAGAAAAAAGAATTTATTAAGAAAAGGGGCTGAATGGAATTTTATTTACGATAAGAATTTCTTAAATTATAAGGGCTTCTGTTAACCCAAGAAAACAAATACTTTCTACATAATCTTTAATACAAAAACATCTTTTTACATCTTTATAATATTCTTACTTTCATAAATATAAAATTAATTTAAAAAGATACTAAAAGTCTTACCTACAGCAAAAGCGCATCATTTTACTGTGAGTCGCTAGAGCTAGAACTAGAGGTATCCGTAGACATAACTTCAACATCATCCTGTGAGGCTTCTTTATGCGCTCTTGTGTCCAAAGTAACCGAGCTCCCGGATCCCATTGACATGTGCAACTCACCTAATTGCCATGCGAATTGATTTTGGGCAGAAGTTGGGACATCTCCACCAGTCGTGCGATGTACATCGTTCATATTATTTTGATGTGTTGCCGCATTCCCATTAATGTTCAAATCAGATTTCCCCAAGAATCCAACACGCATTTCTATATCCGTTGGATAGGGACGACGTAAATCACCCTGTGACCATGATAAAGGAGCACATATTGCATTTGATGCGCTAATGCGGTGTGCATATTTAATTAATTCCTCTGATGCAACAGGCCTCTTATTTGCCCTTGCAATGCTTGTTAGTTTTTGCCTTGCTTGAAACAGGGCGGTTGATAGAATTTGTTCTGCTTCTTTTAGTTGTTTTTGTAGTTTTTGTATCTCAGCGTCCTATGAAATTTAATAATTTTATTTCGTTTTAAATATTCAACTGTATACTATTCTAAAATATGGAGACGGAACCTAAGAAGACTAATATTAAAGTGAATACGTTTTTAATTGGAAGAGTAAAGCAATTCTTGATTCAAGCAATTGAGCAATTCTGATGTCAGAAGTTTTATTGAGGCAATTTTCCTATATCAAGGTTTGCGGAATAGGGAAGAAAGGTACTGTTCCTTAAATGTTTATAAGTGCCACTGATTTAGGTAAAAATGTAATTAAAGAGCTAGCGAGTAAGCATTTCGCTCAGACCATACATCCCTTGTGGTCCTCATTTGGAATTTTAAAGTTATATTCCTAAGTAGACATTACATTCTCAACAACGGAAAATAGAAAAGGATTGCTAAAGTTTACCTTCAAGGTTTTTTAACTAATAGATGAGGCTGAACATTAACTCAGTTCAAAGAAATTGAATATGCCTGAGATTTGGCAGAATTCTTGATACCATGATCCCCTGCTAGTATCCAGTAAACCAGAGGAGGGCAAGGCAAATATGGCTGTATTCCTTCCTAATCTAATTAGCGTCACAAGTCTGTTCCAAAACCCACAATGCCTCACGACAAATGTATGGCACTCAGTTAGTAACGCTGATACAGAAATATGATAATATCTTTCTTTTCATCGTATGGTGTTATTAAAATTATAATATTTCCTTCTTTCCGTTACAAACAGTAGTGTTTCTCTCAATTTAAATTTTGACTACGTACTTAGCAGGTTTCCATTCTAGAGCTACCTTTATCCCTAAGCCAAACACTAACTGGAACTGAAATAAATGCAAATTTTTCCCTAACTGAACTAACTTAGCTTAACAGAATAAGGCATAAAAACTACCCGTTTGGTCACACTTTAGATTCTTGTTAGTTTTGTCCCTGTAGCAGTGTCCACCATATTGATCATCCAATTTTTTATAATAAATAGTTTTGTTCCTTATAGACTTAATTAATTAGGATGACAACCTACCTGCACGTCCACCTCCGCTCGCAGTTCACTCATGTTTTGTTCAATTTTCGCTTGCTCTGACGCTAGCTGAAGAATCTTCTTAAACTCATCATCCTTAGCTACAAGCAAATCGACAAGTGCAGCATGATCCACGCTGGAGATCTTCTGGTGTTTTGGGGCGATAGTATTTTCAATAAGCTCCCTGTGAAAAAATACCGTAATACAAAGGGATTATTTTAGCGTAAACAACGTACTTAGCAATGATTTCGATATCATCCACGAGAAGCAAGAGTCTTTCTTTCGTACTCAGATGGAAGGACATTTTGAATAATTCCTGACTTAGTTATACAATTTATTTACTCTCTAGGCCTGTCCAATCTTTTTTTTTTTCTATAAGCCCTTGCAAAATTTACGCTCCGCCACCAGCCGTTGCCAAAATTGTTAATGTCTTCTTCTTGTTTATCAGCTGAAGAAGCAAAAGTGCCTGCAATTATTTTCTGTTGAGTCGTTGGTTATATTTTTAACAACGCAATATTTTACAAATATATTTAATCGGTCGATATGCAGCCGGAAATTTTAAATGTGCTCATCACTTTTTAAAATTCAAATCTTAACAGGCTATAAGAAAAATTAAAAACCTCGACATAACGGTACTGACAATTCAAAACGTCACTTATGTTTTGACATTCCTTACAAACCTGTTTACGCGCTGGGAATTTGTGGTTGCCTAAAGCAGTAGGCTCGCAATTAGAGAGGCCTGGGATTTCTACTGGAATATGTGTTGACAAAGTGGCAAACGAATGGCCTTGTTAAGTTATTTAGTTTTTTTACCCTAATCTTAATAATTAATTGTAGATCCAGCGGCGAATAATGCCCGTTTTCGTCAAATATCCAGAATCATAAGTAAGTGGATGTAGGACTCCGTGAGTTGACCTCGAACCAATTAGTGAATTGCTCAAGATTGGATGATTATTGTATGCTAAGTAGCTGGCGGTGGATGGGGCTGTTGCGAGATAGTGCGAATGCTGCATTTGTTATTTATCTGCTTTATCTCGTGTTTTCTACCAGTACCGTAGAATTAAGTAGCTTACATAAAATAAAAATGCTTGCAAATTAACATTAGTCATAATTTTGGTCGCTTAAGCTGTACAGATTAGCTCAGATGTATCACTAAAGCTGCAGTCTATAAGAATAATAATAAGTTTTTCCTGCTTTTGGTTATTTTATTATTAACATGGGCTAGGGGCATGACTATTTTCATTTCCTAATGTGTGCACAGTAAACACATCCAGTACACTCCTCGGATTCTTGGAAATAACCAGATCAACTTTCTGGACTACCGGAATAATTGAAAGCGAACTGGAATTTAATATTTATAGGAAAGCACTTTCTCCAATGCTGCACTTGTTATTCCTCTACTAAATATGTCTGCACAGATCGCTTTTCGTTAGCTTATTTGAAAAGCCGTCGCTTGCTCACGGATTCTCTTTAAATACGATACGAATTCATTCCTTTCGTATTTTAAACCTTATTTTGTAAGACGAACAAAATCTTCTCGTTTCGTTTCTTGTAGCTGAAATGCGTCCAAAAATGGATATGAAAACATAGCATGCAATCAAACTATAAGAACCGAAAGGAGACGCTTCGTCCCATTTTACAAAATATATATTAATATATCTTATAAGATTTTTTGCCGAAATTCCACTATAAGATGCGAGCTGATCGGATTGGTATTGTATTCCCATTTGAACTTGCAGAACTGAAAATACAAGCGAAAATACTTTCTCCAACAAGATAAACCTTTTTTGATTTTTTATATTTCACACTTAGTAAAAAAAATGTGCTTACCTTTCCCAACGTATCTTGTACCTCGGCAGTGGCCAACCCATTATCAACTTCAAACTGTGGCTATACGGCTTGTTCCTAGGGAGGTGGTTAGTAACGAAACATCCTATTATGGAAGCCAATTTTTGTCGACTCGACTAGAAAAGACATTTCCAAAGCTGGGATACTACAAAAATGAGTGTCTTCGCTAATCGTTTCGTCCAAATTCGACTCACAAAATAATTTGGGAAAACTAGCGATCCCTCCAATCAAAGGTAATAAAGTTTACCAGCGATCGCCAGTACTGGTTCCGCCGTGAATGCTCTATAGGTGTGGCATCCTGCTCTTTTCGCGAAGTACAAATGGTCTTGACTTCCTGATTTTTAGGGTTTATAGACAAATGGCAAAAACGGAACCTTTATAGTTTCTTCATGTCCGTCTTCCTTTATAGGACTGGAACCCTACGTGGGTGTTGCACCATCTCTCATCAATCACTCGGTGGAGGACTGGGTCCGCTCTGAGCACAATGAGAGGTGGTCCAAAAGATTGGATTGTCGACAATCTAAGATGTTCTTGCATCGGGTCGACCTAGGCCTCGGCAGACATCTACTAAACCTCAGTAGATGCCAGTTGAGCCTTGCAATGGCCATCATCACTGGCCATTGCAGGCTGAACAAGCATCTTCACACAATACGGATAGCGGATTCGCCTCTTTGCGGATGCGAGTTGGAGGAAGAGACAATTGCTCACCTTTTGTGTGCATGTCCTTTCTACAACAGTGCCAGAACCGCTTTATTCGGGAACCCTCATGTAGATCCTAATGATCTACATAAACTGACGCTGCCCACTATCTTGAGCTTTGTTAGAAGAACTGGTCGTCTAACGGCTCAATCTGGGCTCCGAGATTAACTCAGATGTCAGCTTCTCTTCTCGAGGTTTGTACAATGGAGCTTTAGTCTAAGTGCAGGGTTTTCATACCCGCCTCATGATAATCTACATCTACATCTTCGTCATGTCCGTACGTCACAGCCTTATAACTTCATCTTTCCATCGATTCTGATTAAATTTTACAGGCTGGTGTTTTATGTGAACCGCCATTTAATTATGTAATGAAATTACATAAAAACAATTTAGGTGTAGTTTTCCATACACAGCACTGCGGGTTTAAAATTTTATTTTCGTGCACCCCATTCTGTAGGCATAGTTGGAAAGGTCTCTAAAAATGCAATAAAGGCTCTTAAGGCATTTTTTTGCTTGGGTGAATATTGCCTCCTCCAATGAACAGATTAACTATCGACCAGTTGGCTGAATTGGCTGGTAAAATTCTTTCGTACACATTCCTAGCAATGTGGATGTAACATTTATTTATTTATTTATTAATGCCGATCGGCTTTACACAACAAAAATAAGATATATATTTCAATTCATTTCGTTTCCCTAGATATAATATAATTGAAAATACACTGATTGTTACAATAATATAATATAATAGCTAGTACCGCAATACAGCTTTATTGACATCAGATTTAAAGGAACTTAATGACTTTCCAAAAAAATTAATATTGGCACAATAGGTATTAACTAGGTTGGTGACCCTGTTGTGCGGCCCATAATGCACATAATTTTTCGTTGAATTAATAGCCTCTGCTAGACAAGACGACCTAAGTCCCGATTTCGGACAGATGAGACCAGAAAGCTCGAGGTTCTCTGGCGAGTCAACCAGCCCGTTGAGGACCTTATAGAAGTAGGTTAGGTAGGTGACAATTCGACGACTGGCTAGGCTGTTAATTCCAAGGTGGGCATAGAATTCATCCCGACTATAATTTCCACCGCATACCTTCGATTGAACTTTTTCAATTCTGTTGATTTGTAAGCTGGTGTACGGGGACCATATTATCGAACAATATTTTAATATTGGTATGACCAGAGATTTATAGAGCCAGATAATCGTGTCAACTTTCACAAAGTCCTTGCCTGATCTGATGATAAAACTCAGCATCCTGTATGCCTGAAGGGCGATCTTATCCAAGTGTTGATGAAATGTTAATTTGTTATCAATGATGACCCCTAAATTTTCTAAATGGCTTCAGTTTCCTGGAGTAGTTGCCCATTCAGAAAGTAAGTGAAGAGTTGCTGGTTGCGCGAGCGTGAAAAGGACACAAGCCTAGAGCAAGTATTCCGATTTCAGTTTATTGCCAATATCATTAATAAAGATGTTAAACAGTATTGGCCCTAGGTGGGAACCTTGCGGAACTCCCGAGGAGGCCTCGTACTCACTAGAGATATGAGCGTTGACTCTCACTTGTAGATGCCTGCCCGTTAAGTAGGACCGTAGCCATACATGTCATAAAGTTGTGTTTTTTTTTATATCGAGAGTGAACTGTAACTGAAATAAATTTTTATTTCGTAATACTGTCCCAGGTAGAGGTACTGGCAAGGTCTAGAAATATTAAATCGTTTTAAGTTTATTCGAAACGAGTATAGCTGAATTATATGAACAATTGCAATAGGAATCCTCTATATGAACTTGAGTCATTTCTTACTTGCGGTATACGCACGATGCACACAGCATACATTTGAGAGAGTGCTTCATAAAAAAAAACGGGTTGCACTCCGGGAGTGCCGGCAGAAGTGAAAACTTGAACATTAACGTTGTGCATTTTTGAATATTTTGGAATGGTTAGGGAATAATTTCGCACGAATTGCTTTATTTATCAGTATAAAAGTACTATCATTTATGTGGTAAAATACAATATTCATTTATTGCGCTATCGTACACAAACATGACAATTTATATTACATTAAAAATTACATTTTTTACCCATCCCAAAAAGTGCACAACGCCGCTAAAGAAGTATTCACTTCACCGTCTTACGAATTTTCGCTCAGGTCACGTGTCCTGGTTGGCGTACTGTACAAGTCATAGTTTTCCTGGAGCCTTCGTGATAGATCACCACGGCCGTTTCTGTGGTTATCGTGCCAGAGTCCTTGTCTCTTTAAACGACAGACTGCCTTCATTGCTTCTTCCTGGATTGTGATGTCCAGTGGTCGCAAGTTGAGCATTGCGTTGAGAGCTGCACGAGGCGTGGAGCTGAAGGCCCCAGTGATCCCTATGCATACCTTTCTCTGTACTCTGTTTAGGATCTTACAGGAAGATGTTTTCCTGTTCTGATCCACCAGACCACAGACGCATAAGTTATGATGGGACTAATAACAACGGTATATAGCCAGTAGACCACCGTTGGTCTCAGACCCCATGTCTTCCCAAAGGCCCGCCTGCATTACCAGAAGGCATTTAATGCTCGGGCGGATTTTTGTTCGACATATAGTCTCCACGTGAGCTTGCTGTCTAGCATTACTCCCAGTTACTTAACCTCAGTGGAGAGTTGGATTGTAATACCCTTTAATGTAGGAAGTTTAAGGTTATTCAGTTTTCTTAGTAAACAATATTAGTGTCGTTTTACTAGGGTTCACTGATAACCCGTGCTTCTCGCACCAGTTCTGGATACTATCCAAAGTCCTCTGCACTTTATGGCAAATTATCTTTAGTGAGTAGCCACAAACCAGTGCACACACGTCATCGGCATAGGCCTGCGCGTGTACGTTGTGAGTCTGTAACTCATCCAACAGCGAGTCTACTAGAAAGCACCAGAGCAGGGGCGACAGTACGCCTCCCTGGGGGCATCCTCTGCCTACCTCAGCCCTGGTATCGTCCGCGATTAGTAGTCTCTGTGCCAGCATGGATTGTATCCAACGTACTAGTACGTTGTCCATCCCATGCGCTTTGGCTGCGGTACACAGGGAGGAGAACGTGGCATTGTCAAAGGCCCCCTCAATATCGACGAACACGCCCAGAGCAAAAGCACCCTGCTCCATCGCACCCTCGATTCTTCGAATCGTGTAGTGCTGATTCGCAGGATTTGCCACTCTGGTAAGCGTGCTGACGAATATTGAGCGGACATCTTCTCAACAACCCTCCCCTAATGTACTTTTCAACCAGGCGTTCCAGACATTTCAGTTTTAAGTATTTCATTTTTTAAGACTACTAACTATTAGGAAATGAAAAAAAATTGATGGTTTTGAGGTTTCCAGGTTGCTATAGCTATGTAACTCATAATTGTAAATTCAAGTCTTTAAATAGTTATGTTAAACAACTACACACTTAAATCATCAGCGTCTACATAGTCCCCTTTATTACTCCTTTTAGCCCGCCAACAAAATGCAGTGGGAGACTGCCTTTATTGTCGCATCATTGCTGAGTACTTGCTGGCAATGTAAGTTTAAATTGAGTTGCGTCGTAGTAGTAAATTAAAAATGGATATTTCAGGTTCGGCAAACCTTGCCCCAGTTTTTACTAAAGATATGAACGGCTTACCCCTATATGAAACAACTTCAGTTGGTACAATTGTGTACCGACTTGAGGGATTTGACCCAGAAGGGAGTGAAGTGAGATTTGGATTAGCCGGAACTGATCATTTCAGTGTAGACCCTGAATCTGGAAACGTTACTCTAATTAAGGAAGTGGACAGGGAAGTAAGTTTTACTTTAAATGTGTTACAGTCTAGGAAAAAGTATTTTAGACTTACATAAATTAAATTAGATCGCAAATGTTGGTGTGTTATGAGAGATCATCGCAGATCACAACTAGTGTAGATCGACTTAGATCTAGCTAGATTACTGTGGAACTAAAATACAATTTGATACAATTTGATCTAGGTAAATCTTTAGATTTAGAAGATCAACTTATGTCGAAGTTTTATTTGGATCTAAAATATTTTTTACCTGGTTCTTAGCAGTTTAAATCAAGAAAAATAAAAATACAATCTTCAATTATTCTAGGATCAAGAAACTCTTTCCTTCCTGGTGTCTATTAAAGATCGGGTAAATATTTCCGGTGACTCAGATGATGATAACGTAGTATCGGTGCCGATCAGTGTCATAGTTCTCGATGAGAATGATAATGTACCAGTGTTTGAGGGTGTAAGTAATTTAATGTTCGCAACACCGAAGGCTTTACTTAAATTTTTTTTCTAGACACCATATGAAACAGAAGTGCAAGAAGACGCCGAAATTGGACAGACTATTTTTGATAAGATTGTTGTAAGGGACATAGACACTGTTGGGGAAATTTTAAATATATCCTGTGTAGCTCAAGTTCCTGATGTTTGTTCAAAGTACATATTTGTAAAATTTGTCACAACACTTTTAATCTTAAGACAATTTAATTTCCCAGCTTTAAATTACACGTTTTAGAGAATTCTCAAGATATTCTTCGTGCATCTGTGATACTTAATACCACACTCAATTACAACTTGCGGACAATATACCATTTTCAGTTGGCAGCTACGGTAGGGTGGATTTCAATGTTTGTCCTTTGGACTATATCTGTTGTTTTCAGGATGGCAAACATACATCGGTGGAAAATTTTGAAGCAAGAGTAAAAGATATTCAGAATTCACCTCCAATTTTTCAAGGGTCACTATCAGCAGTTATTGATGAGGATAGTCCCATCGGTGCACTCGTTTTGAAGGTGCAAGCTAGGGATGGGGATAATGGCGAGCCCAGAAAAATTGTTTATGACCTTTTGACCAGTAAGTGTAGAATTTTAGCAAAATGAATATTTTTGTTTTCATTATTTTTTTTCTTTAATTTAGATCCTATGGAATATTTTCTTTTGGATCACTACAGTGGTGAACTGCGAACAGCAAAACCACTAGACAAAGAAGCACTTTCAGACACTACCGGTTTAATCACACTAATTGTACAAGTAAGTCCTTGGGAAAAGAAGTATGATATAATAGACTCAAACGATATAACTCTAGGCAAGGGAACTAGTTGATGGCATACCCGGAGCAGATAATTTAACTTCTTCAATGGCACAAATTTCAATAACCATCCGAGACGTGAATGATTCGCCTCCCACCTTCAACAAGAAGGAGTATGCTGTCTCTCTGATTGAGAACACAACATCCGGAACACCCTTAGCTTTGGAAATGAATGTCACCGACAAGGATGTGGTCGGTTACAGCATTTTACTTTGCAAACAATGTCTTACTTAAAGCACGATATTTTCAGGGAGTGAATTCAATCTTCTCCCTACGACTGGAAGATGTGTCTGGCGTGTTTGAAATCGAACCACAAATTGTTAATGGATTCAGTCAGGTCAATGTCCGGGTTGGAAATGGAACTTTAGATTACGAAAATCCGAATCAGAGGAAATTTATTGTTTTGGTAGTTACACATGTTTTAAGCTCGTGGCACATTCGAAACATAACGCAATGAGAATGAATTGGCAGAAGCAGAATAACCAAAACATCAACAGAAGCCAACATTTTTATATTCTGCATTTTTTTTCTGCCGTTGTGTTACGCCTTTAAGGCCCCGATACAAAAAAAAAAAGCAAAAACCAGCGAGAGAACTTCAACAAACGCAGATTCGGAATATGGAATATTTTGTTGTTGTTGTTTTGTGCCGTTGCCTTCTGCTTCAAATGTGTCACAGCCGTTAATATAGCACAAAATATTTCAATTGTTATAAATTTATACCCTAAAGGTTATTGCTGAAGAAACAGAAACGAATCCGAAGCTTTCGTCAACAGCCACAATCACAGTATCAGTTCTGGATGCAAACGACAATAAACCAGTTTTTGATCAGGAATCATATTCCGTAACGGTTTCGGAATCCGCCAATCCAGGGCAATTTATTACAGCAATAACAGCCAAAGACATTGATTCAGGCAACTATGGTGAAATGGGTATCAGGTACAGTCTGTCTGGGACTGGGGCGCATTTGTTTAATGTTAACCCGAAAACTGGAGTTATAACTCTGGCTGATTGCCACGAAAATAGACAAAAACGAGATCTTCCTGGAAATTCTTTTAATTCAGACGAGAATTACACCAAAATTAATGTGACCACAGATGGGTCGATTGGGGTCATGCCTATGGATAACAATTTGGAAACCGGAGTCGAGTACATCACGTACTCTCACAGCAATGAAACAAACGATTTAAGTCCGCCTAATCATTCAAATGTTCCACCAAGCAATGGACAAACATTTTGCCTTGACTATGAAACACAAACGACATATTTCCTGTCTTATAGGGTACTTGCTCCCAATGCCTTTTAGTAAAATCACACAATATAATTCGATCTCGTTTAAGGCAACGGATGATGAGGGTAAAGGGCAAACTTCAGTAGTTTCCCTAAAAATATCAGTACTTGATGCAAACGATACACCACCGGTTTGTGAGAGTGCCTTCTATCGGGCATCTATAGACGAGGGCGCGAAGATCTTTGATCCTCCTTTGATTGTTAAAGCTAGAGACATCGATACTGTTTCTGATATAAGTTATAGGTAATTTTCTTGTTAAAAGCTGTAGCTCAATTTAATACATTTCGGATTTTTTTCTTAGCATTGTTGGGGACACCGTTGTGCGGAATTTGTTTGAAATCGATAAGAGGTCTGGTCAAGTTACAATAAAACCGAACATTTCACTTGATGTTAATAACCTAAAAGCGGATTTCGTGAGCTTTGATGTTGAGGTAATTCTTTTGTTACTTTATAATACTTTTATTTTAACTATTAAAAGAAAGTATTATACATTACATAATAATGTACATTAAGATGTACCAACATCTATTCTGATTCTTTGGACATCCAGAAGTTTACATTCTAATTTTACCGGGATACGGAATAATCTCTCACATTATTAGTCAAGAATCTGGAAAAAAGGAAACATTCGGGTCACTAGGTATAATCTACGCCATACTAACCATTGGCCTACTAGGATTTATTGTATGAGCACACCATATGTTCACAGTAGGAATAGACGTAGATACTCGTGCATATTTTACGTCAGCAACTATAAATCATTGCCGCACCTACCGGTATCAAAATCTTTAGATGATTAGCAACTCTACACGGAACACAAATATCATTTTCTCCTGCCCATAGGTCTTGAAGGAAAGAAAAAACAACTTTTTCAAAAATTTGTATTTTAAAAACCAAAACTCTATTTGATTTGAAATTTAGACATAAAAAAGTGTAGCATTTCATGAAGTTCAAAATTTCAGCAAAATCGGTCGATTCGTTCTCGAGAAATATTGCCTACCGCAAAAAGAAGGCTGGACGAGGAAAACTGCAGGAAAATCGACAATTTTCAATATTTTTAGCTGAATTTTTTTTTAAAACTTCTTGAAATGCTAAACTTTTCTATGTGTAAATTTCAAATAAAACAGAGTTATAGTTTTTAAAATACAATTTTTTGAAAACGTTGTTTATTTTTTCCTTCAAGACCTATGTAACCCCTTAAATAAAAATCCAGATATTGAACTGGTGAAATATCCCCAAATAAACATAAATGCTACTATAGATTTGCTTTTTATAGCCCAGTTTTCAGCATTTTTTTTTTAAATTCCAAGTATTACCATACAAACTTTCTAAGTAAAAATTAAAAATCTCTATTTTCTTAAAAAGCCTGGAAAGCGGATATTTTTTTAGTTTTCCCGTGAATTCTTTTACCCAAATCAGTGACCAATGGCCAGTTTAGTTCGATCCCAGGGCCCACGTAGTTCGGGCGCGTTATTAAGGTCAATACAGTGACCCTGCTTGTAATAAATCTGTTATTTTTAAAAATTAAACAGGCCAACGATGGAGTTTATGCAGCCAAGTGCAGAGTCAATATTACTATACGCGACGTCAACAATCACGCTCCAACCTTTTCGAAGGATCTTTATGAGGCAATGATTGTTGAAGACCTTGGAATTGGTAAGAAAGTTGTTAATTTTATATATTTTATTTTTTACAAACATAAAAACTTAAAAAGGTGCCGAAGTTCAACAAGTGGAAGCAGTTGACTTAGATTCGGGAATAAATGCTGAAATTAGGTACTCCTTCTTCAAGAGTATATATTAGGGTGGTCCTTATTTTTCTACTTTTGAATTATCCCCGGGGCACTTTGTCATTTGATTATATGCATCTAAATATTAAATAAGTTTTTTTGTTTTTGTTAAGATTTAGAGGTCGCTACCAGCTGGCAAAGTTTTTACAAAAAGCGTTGAAGGACAGCTTAAATGATGGTTTCAGTAATGTTTCATTTAAGTGTTTTTATCACTTTTTACGTGCAAGTGAAACTCGCATAGACAATCGCTCCTTATCTCCTCCTCCCCTCGACCCCTCTTCTGTGCCGACGCGTCGAGATTTAGCCCGCCCCGCACTTTAGGGGGTAGTCTCATGTTCGAGGTTAAATTTTGAAGGTTTTCAAAGATTTTTGTTTTTGTGGAAAATGAAATACAATCTTCTTATGATAATTATATGATATTATTTAGCTATTGAATAAAAAAAAAAAAATGTTAAATAAAAAAAAATTATTTTAACGTCATTTTGGTGAGGTAAAGTAGGTGCCTTCAAAAAAAAAGTAGGTGGCTGGCCCCCTGATTGCTCCTTTTGTAATCATCTGAAATCAATATTCCAAAAAGTTTATTATTCAGTAGAGTTGTCATTCTGTCCCGTAGCAGATTTAAAAGATTTGAGTGAAGAATAACAAAATGGCGGCCTTGTAAACACACATTTCAAAAATCGACTGTTTTTTTCGGTTTAAAAACGAGAAAAAAAAAAGTAAGTGGATAAAAAAAATTTAATTCTGGCACCGGACATAACCATTCTTGAAATCAAAGTAAGGTTTCGCTTATCGGACAATTTTTATCAAAAAAAAAATACGGATTTTGAGTTTTTATTTAAAATTCAAACCTTGGTAGCGACCCCTAAATGTCATTTAAAAAATTCAGAAAAAATATTGAAATAGTTTCTTATGGTATATAATCAAATTACGTGGTGCCCCGCGAAATTAAAGAAAAACATTGTTTTTCTTAGGAATAAGGACCAACCTAGTATATATGTTTCTATTGTGGCATAAACATTGATGATTTTACAGATACCGCATACAGCAGGGAAGTTATGATGATTTTCGCATGGAACCAAAATCTGGAATGGTGCTAGTTGCCCGTAAATTGGACTATGACCGAAGAAACACATACGAGATGGAAATACTGGCTGTAGATTTAGGTAGTAGAAAACAAAATTTTCAGTGGTGTGTTTTACTTACAAATTGTCTTTAAAGGGACTCCTAGTTTGTCAGGCACTACGACGTTAGTTGTCCACGTGTCAAATAGTAACGACAAGGATCCATATTTTACGCCATCAACACAGCGTGCTGAGGTACTAAAATAACTAAATACGCCCTTATGGGCAGACTACCTAAATTAGAATATGATCTCGGTAACCCTTTAAATGCTGGTATCGTCCACTCATGCACTTTTCATAACATAAATCGACACATGACACAAACACGACACTGTCAATCTGTACGAGTAATCAGACTGACCGAAAAAATATACTGATCAAAATTTATACAATAAATCCATTTTTCATAACTAATTCTGCGACAAATTGAATCTTTTTTTTCTAGATAAGGGAAGACGCCCGAATTGGGTCAGTTGTTCATACCTTGATTGCCATAGACCCAGATGTAGATTCAGTGGATGCTTTAGAATTTGCAGCGACAGAACCGATTACTGCAATTGATAAGGATGGAAATGAAGTAATTTGATTTTTGGGGATGTTTTGCGCAGACACTCAAGTTGGATTTTTTTCTTTTCCAGGTAGAAGATTTTGATGATTTGAGAAGTTATTTCTCTGTTAGTCGCAATGGTACTGTATCTTTAAATAGGAAGCTAGAACGAGATGTTTTTGCGGTAAGTGCTGAAAATTGCAAATTATTTTGCAAGGAGAGGACGAGAAATATGAGTCGGATTTTGTATGGGCCCTCTTTGGGTGAAAGTATATAACAAATAAAGACTACGTGTCACTCTGCTTATGCTACGGGTCTTAGGGTAAACACATATCGATTAGGTTTTGATAACTACTGAGAGATAAAAACAAGTGGAAGAGCAAGCAAAGAGGCAGCTGATTAATAAGATTGCGGCTCAGGTGACTAATGGAACAGACTACCTAATATACAGATGGAACAAGCCCGAACAAAATGTGTTATCAATAAAAACTTTTACTGAGGCTCGACATTACATTCGAAGAGCGAAGCTCTTGCCCACTTAAAAAGCTCAAATCTCTTGCGACTTTGTAGGGATAGGCCAAATAGGTGTCAGGTAAAGGGACTTAACTTACAAATACAGGCTATACAGCTCTTGCCTTTCCATATAATTCACGACCATGTTTACTTTGCGTTGGGTGCGTTGTAAAAGTTGCGAGATGAATTTTCGCTCTGAGAGAAAACAAAAAACTCGGATGGGTTACGATACGACCAAAGAATATCTATCAAACAAGAAGGGACACTCGTTACGTTTTTCCTTATATTTCAACGACCTTAGTACCGTTAACCGGATCAAACGTTTCATTTTGTTAGAAATAGATAATTATAAAAAAGTAAATTGTGAGAGGAAGACAACAATTTAGGGCGAGATTACATGAAAATTGAAACACTTCTACAGGGTGCATAATTTAATTTTGAACATTTTCTATTTTTCAGTAAGGTACCAAACTTAATTCCTGATAATTGTCTCTTGCATAGCCACACACCAAACACCTTATATGATGCTTACCCATCCATCGTTTTTAAAACGAAAGAAAAGTTATTTACGTAAGGGGGAAGGCCACTGTGACGGCCGAAAAAATGAGTGATTTTCGGGAATTTTTTTGACCGGGAAAATAAAGGAATATCAGGATCATTTTATCAAATTTATCAAATTATTTTATAGAGTGTACATTGACCAATATTTACATAAATTTTTATTAAAAAATATTAAATAGTTTTAAAGTTATGAGCGTTGCCGTAGAGTCCAAAAAAAATTCCCCCTCTATGGTCGCATTGATTATTCAAGAACGGGTTATCAGAAAAAACAAAATAAAAGTTCATTATAATCTATATGAATGTAGTTTTCGTTGTACGTAGCCGATTTTTTTTTATTTTGATTTTTCACAAAATGGCGACCAATTGAAAAATTTTTCCATCATTTCGACCTTTTTTTGTTTCAAAACAGCCTAAAAAATAGTAAAAATTAATTTTTTTTAAATTGGCTACGCTTAACCTTAGCCACTGCAAATACGAACAAAACAAAAACAAAAGATTGAAAATCGGTTAATAATTGACTGAGTTATCGATGCGACCAGTTTGAAAAAAGTCATTTCGTGAAAAACGTGTTTAAAGTTTTTAGTCCATTTTTCTTGCTATCATTTATATAACAATAGAACAATATATTTATATAGCAATTAAAAAAGAAATTCGAAGAAAAGAACCCCAATAAGTCATCTATTGATAAATACGTTTGAGCAAGGGACTTAGGGGCATGCCATTCTTATCGGGACGTCAAGCGGAAAACAGTCGGTCTACTACTACTACTATACTAAAATGGCTGTAACTCTCGTCAATTTTGGAAATTTTGACCTGAAATTTTGTGCACATATTTTTGAATATATAAATTTTTTTTTTTTTGGCCCATCACAGTAACCTTCCCCCTTAATTGCATTTTAAAATATTCAAGTCTTTAAAATGTCTCAATAAAATAATATAGCCCTGTACTGACTCTTTAGCCGATCGACCGCCGCATACAAGTTTGGGAAAAAATGTAAACAACCGCGTACATATTTATCAACTATCTGTGCGCTACCTGCGTTCCCCCTTCTTGCATTCGCATTGTCCCTGTGCTTTTCATTCCCAGGAGAGGTAGAATTGAGATGTGATGGTAATAGTCATTCATAATTATCGCCTGTAAAACTCCATTGCAAAAAAATACTGCTTTAATATCTCACACTGTACATGCTGTACGCGAGATAATGGTACTCGTTCGTTTCTGTTTTAGCTAATGGGAAATTTTTCTGCTTTCTTGTTGATAGATATTCTTTAGTTACGACTTATAACTTGTAACCTATTTTTGTCTTCGCAACCCTAAGGCTACATTTATAGTGCACGCTATGAATGCAGCCTTATGTACGATTTGTTCCGTCTGTATATTAGGTCTGTGCTATTATATTGGTATAAACACACTTCAAATAAAATAGTTCCGTAAGTCTGCTAGCCTAAGTTGACTAGTTGACTTGTTGCACTTATCTCTCGGGTGGCGAATTTAAGGAGAAATTAATAAGTGCTGTGTAGATGAGGGTCCCTATTTGGGACACAAAACATAAAAACCTATTTGTTATGTTCTTACCTTTTGTCTAACTACTATCCTAGCATAGGTACCATATGCACAATTATTTTAGCTTCTTTGCAAAATTTTAATTAAGAGATAAAAATATTTCACTGATTCTTTCAATTATTACAAAGTTAAAACTTTTATCGCATTTACTATTTCTTTGATGTTTCTGATGAAACAACCGCTGCCTAAAAATGAGAATTAAAACAAATTTACAAACAAAAAAAAACCTTGCGATAAAATGGAGGTAATTACATATATGTATGTTGTCCTGTCTTTGCAAATATTGAAAACGGAAAATGTTTCAAATGATGCTATAACACATTTTTCTTTTACCTTTTACTCACCTTCAGGTACTACGGATTACGGTGCTAGTAACTGATAGCACAGCACCAACTATACAGCAAGGTAGTGGAATGCTTGTTATTTCTGTTATAGATGTAAACGAGGTCGCTCCTGTGAGTATAGATTTATATTTTACCATAGGTTTTTACATGGAGTAATATGATAACATGTAGAATTGTCATTTTCGTGATTGTATTGTATACCTCTATCCTATCTTCGCAACTTCGGATATCTTCTTAAAACTCACATTTGGCTTCGTCAATACCTGCATGTTTAAATGTTTTCTGCAAATTGACCTTATTTAATAAATAGTTGTAAGCGAATACGTAGATGTATCTAAAAAAGGAAAAAATTAGTGAAATTATTACATCATAAAAAATGGTAAATCGTTACAAAACATAAATTGCGAACAATATTTTAAATGTTCCTATTAGAATGAAGGTAATGCACGGAGCATAATAGTAAGGATGATGAAAGCACACATGATAGCCTATAAGAAGGTCGATAGAATTTAATATAATATTTTTGCAAAAATGGCTGGCTACAGCTGGTAGTAATAAATCGGGCAAATCGCATGCTATAATTGGGAATCTGAAAGGAAGCTTAAATAAGTTAAGGGAGAATAGCATTAGGCATCTATTTTGGAAGTATTGGGTTAAAGAAAAACTATACAGTTCGATGCACCAAATTAAACACAGACTTCCAGAACAGACAAACATAATTAGTTTTCCTTACAAAGCTATAACATGGCTGGCTAAGCAAATGTATGATATACAACACTTTAGGATGATTTCCAGTGCTATTATAACTTTGATAATTACACCTAGAATGAGAACGAGGTCAATTAACTGCTGGTAGATGCTTCAGAAGTACTTACTTTCGGTTATGAAGGGCTTGCAACTAAACATCATGGTAATATCTCTGTAGACGTATAGAATGGAGGGTTCAGAGCTGATTTTGAGTATTGTAAAGATGTTTATATACAGAATTTCAAAAAACGGAGGTATACCGAAATACAGTCCCAAAGTCATATTAAATTATTTTCTATACCCACATAAAGTTTTTTGTACATTTCTACTACTTTTGATTTATAAATATTTCACATTTCTGTCAAAACCGCCAAAAGCAACTAGCCCAAGGGTTGTATGTGAAAAACAAAATTCTAAGTGATTATTACTTAATTCCAGCAATTCCTTCCACCCTGGTCTTCTAAAGATCCAGTGATTAAATTGCAAATTTTAGAGGAGCAACCTATAGGTAACATTTTAACAACACTGCAAGCTGTGGACGAAGACTCCGCTATTTCTGAATATCGACTGGAAGACAATCCTTATTTTGAAATAAACGGCACTAGTGGTAATAATTTTTGAAACCTTAAAATGTAAAACTAAGCTTATCACAATTTGTTTGATCAGGTGAAATTAGAACAAAATCCAGATTGGATTATGAGGCTGTGAGGGAGGTTAAGCTTTCAGCTACAGTGGTAGATGCGGGAGTGCCACAATTAACATCGACAGCGGAATTGCTTATCAATATTATAAACATCAACGACAACGAGCCGTACTTCGACAAGAAAGAGTATAATTTCAACGTGCTTGAGAACTCATCGAAGGGAACGGTTGTTGGAAAGGTGTCCGCTAAAGACCACGATGCCGGTGAGTCTATTAAATCAGCGATTGTCTCAGTAATTTAACAAGAAAATTTTCCCAGGTGGTTATGGGGAAGTAAGCTATCGATTACAGGGGGATTACAGTAAGCATTTCCATATGGATCCAGACGCTGGAATTATTATGGTTGCGAACTCGTCGTTTTTGGATCGTGAGAAAATATCTACAATTTATTTAAGTGCAGTTGCAGAGGATAAAGCTCCTATCACGACAAGGAAGTCAGCAATTGCAAGTGTAAGTTTGAAACTCGGAGTGGGTAGGTATAGTCACTACCACTGAGGTTTTAGTAGGAAAATGTCTTACCCAGCGGTTTTGTCGGGGCGGGGTATTTGTTGGGTAGGTAAGACATTTTATTTTACCGCGCGGAGAACCCATAATTTTCCATACCAACTTGGCGTGTGAAGTCACGCGCTCAAAATGTATGTCGCATAACATTCGCTTACAAGCAAGGAATTAGGCATTTCATTCTTTATTTATAGTTTTTACCAGTTTCCGTTAAACCTTATTTTTGCTTCCCAACTAGGTTTTAATTAACGTCCTGGATATAAATGACAACCCTCCAATATTTTCTCAAAGCGAATACACATCGACGGTAGCTGAAAATGCTGCCATAAATCCTCCAGCGGCTTTATTACAGGTGAATACCGGAATTCAACCAAACTAGGAATAAAATTAACCATTGCAATCTCAATTATAGATTAAAGCCGAAGATGCGGACGAAGGAACTTTTGGCGAAGTCCGATATTTTATTATATCTGGCAACGAAGAGAATCTGTTCCACCTTGAGCCAGTTACTGGTATTTTATATCCCAGACAAAGCCTTGTGGGGAAAACTGGTAAATTTTTGAATCAATACCCGAAATAATTTCAATAACTATTTTTAATAAAGGCACCTATGAGTTGATTGTAGAAGCCAGAGACGGTGTTGGGGCTGGCCCTTTCACAAGCATGAGCAAAATTGTAATTATTATCTTTAGCGTGAATCAACATCGACCCGTTTTTATAATGCCAGCTTCCACTAATGCTACTGTTGAAATACCCAAGGTAATGCGAATTTTCTCTTGCAATGAGGAGGGATTTTTTATAATATCTTTGCAGGATGAAGTAGAACAAAATTACCTGGTAATGACTCTCAAGGCAACAGATCACGATACTGGTGATAACGGAAGAGTTACTTATCATTTGCAGGTAAGCAGTCGCCCACCATTTTAATAACTAAAATGGACGGTTTTATTCAAACATTTTGCATGCTACTTTAAATAAGTTTCATGTGACATGTCACGTGTCACGAAAATGAAACACAAATGAAATCTCTCTCGTCAAGTGCATTAGTAGTTCACGTAGTTCCCTCATGAAAGCTTTTTCGAAAATTCCGGCAAGGAACGTGTTCATTCATTTCGAGCTTTATCAGTATTTACTCCAGCCACATTCGTTTTTTCCCGACTGTCCCAGAAGGAGGGTTATGTTTTTCGATTGTATGTCCGTTTCTTTGGCTCATCCTGCAGCCTAAACGGCTTGATGGATTTTCATCTTAATCGTGGGAGTGATATAGGATATATAATTTTTGAGAAAAATGAATATGGTCGCCATCAGCCATCATTTTGTTTTTCTTCTTCTTCATATTCGATATGCGTATCAAATGAAGGGGTTTGTCGAATAGAAAGAATATGATAAACTTTGTGACGTCATTCTGAACCCAATATGGCGGTCGCCCCAAGATGGTAGATTACCTTGTTCTTCACAACCCCCTTAACAAGGATACCAAATAAAAACCTTTGACAGGTAAACTACGATAATCTATTTGACGTCATTATAAACCCAATTTGGCGGATTAAATTTTTCTTAACATTCGCCATGACATATGTAAGTACCAAATGAAAGGGTTTGAAGAGCAGAATACAATAAATAAGCTATGTGACTTCATTACCATAGGATAATAAAGACAATTTCTAGGCAAACGTATACAGCCCCTGTTCATCGAATTAGGAACACTCGTAATTTTGTTGAAATGCTCTTTTTATAGATTAAAAAAGACATGAAGGAAAAATAATATAAAAATGAAAGTTCACTTTTTACATAGTATATTTAGTGGTTAAAAAATAACGGACACAATTTGTTATAAAACATACTAATATTTTGTAGAACTACCCTTCGCATCTATAACTGCCTTAATTCTATGTGGCATGCTTTCAAAGCACCTTTGAATCATTTATTTTATATCGAAGCTATTTTCCCACACATTGTTTATATTTTCCTTCAGGACTGCTATAGTAGGATTGAGGACTGAATAAACTTTAGATTCAAGGAGACTCCAAACGTTCTCAATGGGATTAAGGTCAGGCGAATTGCCTGGCCAAGGAAGAATAGGAATACCAGAGCTATTCAATAACTTTCTGATTGATCGAGCAGTATGACAGGGTGCACTATCGTGCATAAAGGTGTAAGACATGTCGCAGGATCTTAAATAATTATAATGCGGTATAAAAATGTCCTGGAGCACTTCCTCGTACACGTTTTTGTTCATGATTCCATCGACAAAAAACAGTGGTCCAGGTCCATCGGCAGAGATACAAGACGTGGCTAGTGGGTATTTCACAGTTCTTGCAACGCAATCTTCATTGTACCGCTCTCCTAGCCTCCTCCGGACGAATTGAGGCTTCTCCGTAACAGCTTCCAGCCTGCACTCGTCGCTAAATACTATCTGAAAGTAAAAAAAAATAATTGTTTTATCAGATATTTGGGTTCTTAGCGCTAACTATTTTCCAAAAATATGACAAATAATTAATAATATGATAATTACCTTCTTAAAACCTGATACTCTATAATGACTAAGTTTCAGCCCACTGAAGCCTCAGTCGTCGCATCCTCGCCATGAGTTTTGGCTTTTTTACAGGCGTCTTGATGTTAGGTTCGCTTCGTATAATCGTCTCCTTAAAGTCATTGCTGATATTTGAATTCCTTCGCTTTGCATGACCTGGTGTAATGTGGTAAGAGACGGAAAACCATTTCCACAGGCCTTTTGGATGATTCTGCGGTCTGTTCGAGGTGTCGTTTTTCTTTTTCCGCGGCAATTTTGACGCCTACTGTTGATATCCTCTGAATTTTCCTGTAGTCCTTTTGATATTCTCATAAGAGTTTGAGGAGATAATTCCTCTTTTTTTGCGATTTTTCGAAAGGAAAATTTACTTGTCTTCAGCAAGGCAATGATAGCTGCTTTTTTTCACTGCTGATGTTTTTAGCCTTTCCCATTTTTGCACTTTTGTAAGAATTCCTTGCAAAATATACAACTTCGCAAATCTCCGCAAAAGTTTGGAAAAAAACACCTCTTTCGATTCCTTTAAACTGATACGCACAATCGCCTTTTAACGCACAGATAATCACTTGCCAAACACTTTTCAAAAAGTAATGAAATTCGTATTTTTCACTGAGTTTTTATAGTGACACAAACTTTTTGAAAACAGCCATAAAAATGGTCAGGTACAAAAATCGTCCTTAAAAACGATTAAGGGACAATGGTGTGTACTAATTATTTAATGTTTTTTTTTAAAACATTAATGGGATCAAGAAATAACGACTCTCCTCGGAAAAACCCGCAATTTAAATGTGTTGCAAGTAGATATTTCCAAATAATACGAAAAAGTGCTAGTGTTCCTAGTTCGATGAACAGGGGCTGTAGATATAATACTATTATCGTGATTATTGGGTAATAGCAAAGAATATATAACATAAAGAAGTCGCAGTCGGAACAAATAACTTGAACTGAAAAATTTGCTCTAGGGTCCTTCCGCGCGAACCCTATATCTGTAGTAGTACAATAAATACAAGCGGCCATTCATATTCAGACACTTCTTACATCGGAAGTGTGACCAAAAATTTCTGATGCGACGCGGGACCAGGCAGCAAACGTACAGAAATTCCGGCGCGCAATGTTATTCTTATGGACTTTTGCGATGAGGTGTTCCAAGCACGCGTTGAGGGCTGTATGAGCGCTCGCCGGTTCCAATTCTAGGAAGTGTGGGAAAATTACGAGAACTCTGAACTGAGCTCAGAATATTTTGGGTTCCTACGGGAAAAATGCAATAAATTAACCGCGCATGAATTCCTATGAAAATTAAAAGTTTTTATTTACAAGTATGGAAAAGAACGAGCAAGGACCGGACGGATCTGCTATTTTAAAATAAGAAAACCTTGTACAATACTTTTCACTTCTAACGTTAGTGTCACATTTACCTTTTGGAAGCACAGATATTTATTAATTAATTATTTAAAATAAAAACAATTTGCTGTTTCAAATAATTGCTTATCGATCTTATAAATTTAACATTATTATAATTCACAAGAAATATGTGTGTATATGCAATTAATTAATTAATAAATTAATGATAGTTACCATCTTCTTAAGAGTGAATGAATAAATAATAATGTATTCGCTTCCCCTAATATAATCTTAACAACAATCAAGAAATAGGAAAGTTGAGAATTACAACCCAGACGAAATTCTTTTGGGTTCTCGCCTTTTTACTCATATCATTCATTCACAGAATTCGGTCTGCCTTCAGCTAGAAGGCACATCGTCCGACAACGCAAGCGTGGTTCATCCCAACGCATGAACCCATATGAATAACCTGCGCCCGAACTTCTGTGCGTTGCTGGCTGGTACACATTTGTGTTCACAGCCGCGGTTTCTAGGAATCACTTCCCTGCCCTGACACCGTTCCTTCTCTTCCATCGATCGGAAAATATTTTTGAGTGGCAAATTAGGCTCGTGCAACTTCTTTATGTTATATATTCTTTGGTAATAGTTATTATGAGTGCGAGTTGCCCGTTTGAATGATGTCGTGACATTAGTTACCGATTCTACATATTAGCTGAAACTAAAAAGTTTCAAATAAAAAAAATATGTATTTGTTTTTAAATAAAACCGACTACAAAATATAAGATCATTTTACTATTTCAAGTAGGTAGCTACCAACTAAGAAATTTATTTAAACTTTAATATTACAGGTAAAACAGACGGCACCCATTCGACATCCCAGATGAAATAGTAAATAAATACAATAGGTCCCGCCTGCGTTTTTTCATCCTACTCCTGCTCCTTCTGTAATTTGTACGTGACTTACAACATTAAAGAATTAACAAAGCTCTTTATGCGGTTCTGAATTTAAATCCATTTTTTAGATGTCAAATTATCAAACAGACGGTGCATTTTTTTTTGAATGGTTTTAGAACTTAGTGTTATTGTCACGACTAAAAGGTAGTGTTTGTTATTTAAGCTAAAACGCAGCTCAAATCCGTTTTCCAGTAGTTAGTAAATAATATGATTTGATAATTTATAATTAACTAATCAAATCGCGATAAAACAAAACAAATTTCAATTTTATTTTCCGTTATCAAATTTAGTTTGAAATGCAATTTATATATGTAGGAATCTATTTCAACTTCTCAAACCTAAAACCGCCAACTCGGTTATTGAGCTGGATCGTTTTTATTCCATTTAGCACTGAGTAGGAACAGCATCAGGATGAAAAAATCTCAGCTACTTAAGTTTAAATAAAATTCTTGGTACCTGTCTACTTAAAATATTAAAATAACCTTATTTTTTGTAGTCGGTTTTTTTTTAATAATATATTATTTTTTTGAATAGCGCTCTATGTTGGACCTGCAGTCCACTCCATTTATATACAGTAGTGGCTCTACTGCAGGTTCTACGAAGTACGTTTTTTTAAAAGCAACGTCATTTGTTTTAGTTTAATGTTTAGCATGACGAATTGTCGAAAATTGCCCCAAATTATAGACAGGAAAAAATTGGCTCTGTGCACATATTGTGCTTTTTCTATATATGTATGCCGTTTGCAGCTAATTATATTGCTAGGTCCAGATTACATTCCTGTAAACGTAAAATTCTAGCTATTCTAAACTAATCTCTACTTTCAGGTAAACAATGCTATGGTCCAAGAAACGGATGAATTTTGGGTCAATGAAACAACTGGAGAACTTCGAACTAAAATCCCACTTCTACGTAATACGCAGTCAAAGTAAATTTCACTTCACAGCTAATAAACCTCTTAAAAATACATTTAAAATCTTCAGATACGACTTAATATTAGTGGCGCGAGATCAAGGATCACAGTCCCAGTTTGAAACACTCCGATTTTTGACTGTGATTTTGGTGGATGTGAATGAGAACCGTCCAGAATTTCCAGATGCCTCAAATCCGTATAAAATGTTCATCCAGGAAAACAATGAGCGAGATGTTCGTGTCGGTAAAATTCAGGCCCACACAAAAAGCAAGAGAACTGCAAACGATGTGATTTATTACTACATGCTTCTCGGCAACGAGGATGGAGCTTTCTACGTTGATAAAACAAATGGGGATGTGTTTGCAAATAAATCACTTGATCGGTAAGATTATGACTTTGAATTATTTTTATACGTAACAAATCATTTCAATTATAGTCGTAAAAGCCATGACACATTAAAACCACTGGCAGAAACAGAAAAACGATTCGCAATACTTGAGATTTTTTTAAGGCAAACCAAAAAACATTCAAAACCGAGAAAAGCAAAGCAATAACGAAATTGTTGTGAAATCAAAGATTTTTAAAGCCTCAAAAGCATATGCGACAGTTTATTCGCTTTTCTGCTTCTGCTACTGTTCGCTTCACTACTTTCATTGTGTCATGGCCTTTACGATTTTCAGAAAAAGGCAATGATAATTAACAACCATTCCACATTCCAGGGAAAAGACCGATTTTTATAACTTATACATTTTGGCAAGTAGAAAGTCTGATCTTCATATCTCCGACACTGAAAGAGCCACTTTTTCGATCAAGAGACTTGAGCACGACAATACCGTTGCTAAAGTGTGGATAACTGTCCTGGATGTTAATGACAATAAACCAGAATTTGATAGAAAGGTCTGATACATTGTTTTGGGTTGAAACCATTCAATATTCATGAATTTTTCGCAAACAGGTGTACTACGCAGGAGTTAACACAAAGGCTTCGATAAATGAGTTTATAACACTTATGAATGCAACTGACAAGGACTATGGCAGCAACGCCACAATCGAGTACTCTATCGTAGCTTCCAACTTGTACAAATTTGGTTCTTCCAAATCGACTGGATCTATAGTACCGAGTCCTTTTAGTAAGTATATCGAAATTCAAGTAACCGATCTATTTTAATTGATTTGGACTTAAAGCTGTGTCCAAAGAGGGAAGACTCACTACAACTGCTTTCATGGCTGAGTATAACCAAGACAGGTTTGAACTAGAAGTAATTGCTAAGGAAGTTGAGCCTCCACATAAATTTTCCAAAGCGCATGTTCACGTAATAGTGCTCAGTAATATGTAATATTTCCTCCCATTTACGTTTTCCCTCATATATGTAGATTTGGATATTCGAGTCGAGTCAGCTGGTGAGAGTTATTTTGTCTCGTCCACCGGCTGAAGTTCACAAAGAACAAGAAGAAATTGTCGCAGAATTGGGTAATGCAACAAAGAGCAGAATTGTAATTGATGAAATAAGATACCATGTCGATTCAATGGGACGAATTCGAGTCGATTGGTGCGATTTATTCTTCCATGCTGTCGATCTAAATACAAAACAAATCATCTCCGTCGACGACATTCTGAAAATTGTGGATTCAAACTACGATTACTGGAGGGTGAGTGAAGTGGTGGTTGGTTACTTATATTTCAATTATCAACACAATCATGGCGTCGCAAGTAATTCCTGACACTCCAAATATTTGCTTGAGTGATATTCAATGAATCGCTAGAGAAAATTTCAAAAATTGGAGTTAAGCAATATTTTTTTTGGGAATTTTTTTGTAGCACTGGATAGTTTATCGCGTGTTATCTTTCGAACAATTTTTAAAAATTTTAAAAATATTTTGTGTTTATTACTAAACGCATAAAATTATTGTAACTTACGCACATTTCAGGACTATTATGCAGGATTCGCAATTCAGAATGTAGTACCAGCTTACATTGACAGCATTCAGGAGGAATTTGATTTAGCACTTGCAGGACTCGTTGCGCTGATAATTGTGCTCTTTGTAGGCGTTACCAGCTTCATTGTCTTATGCTGTTGCCTGAAACATTGGTACAGTTTTTCTTACGCATATACTTGAAAATATTTTCTGTAATTTTACATTTCAGGAATTTGTCCTTACCAATGGAGAACTTCCGCTCAAACTCTTTGATAAAGAAGCAAATTATCGAAGATTTGAATACAACTGAAAATCCATTATGGATCGAGCAGTAAGTACAGGTAGATATTGTGGACGTTTACCGTTAATAATTTTTATTAAAGGAAACTGAAGTTGTATGAAGAGCAGGAGCTAACTATGCAAGTGTTTTCAGAACCTGAACAATTTTCGAATCTCGACACAGGGCTGGTAAGGTTTCTTAATTCTTTTTATGCTCCAAAGCCACTCATCCGTGCTCGTATATTTTACACCTCAACTAACGTGCATCACGCCTATTTAATTTGCGAACTAAAAAACTAAATTACACATTTCCTTATATGTTACACAAAAAAATGAGACCGTAAATATTAAGTTTATCGCCAAATTATGTGTTAAATGTTTTTATATAATTTTTTGTAATAAATATAACTACAACAGGACAACGAGGACAGAAGAGGCTCTTTGGAAAATTCACATGCTGAAGACAGCAATTATGCTACAATTCAACTGCGAAATGCTACTCAAATAGCAGATATAGGAGATTATGCTACGTTAAGAAATAATCGCGCACCATCTGTAAGTATTTACCTATAGTTTTAGCTACGTTTGTTAACGAGATTTCCCTTCAGATATATGACTTCACGGGGTCAACATTTCAAGCTCCAATTAGAGAACAAGATGACGTAGTCACTGAACTAATCTAAATGAACAAATGTAGATCGTACTGACAATAATATTACTATTTATGTTATTTAAGTTTTAACCGGTATTAGGGAGAAAATGTTTGATATTTGAACAAATATACTTTTTTTACTTTTATGTAGTTTTAGTTTCTGGTTTGGGGCAAAATCAAGCATAGCGCATAGGAAGTGTTGATGGGCTGTGCAACCCTTGATATTAGCTTTTGTTTAGCAACAAAAAAACGGCATGTTACAAATTTCCATAGTATTAAACTTTATTTACTTCCACCACGCACGAGAAAAAAAATCAATTTAATCAACCCCTGAAAGGTCTTCTATTTCATTTCGAATTGGAGTTTCAGTAAACTGTTTCTTATCAGCAGGTTCTGGCTGGCTAGGAGGAGGTTTTGTTGGCTCTTCTTCTTTTTCCACGAATTTTTCATCTTCCTGCGGAATGTTCTCATAGATCTGCTGAGCTCCATCTATTTTTTCTTTTAACGACTCCAACTTGTCGACATACAATTTATAGACGAATTCAGCCATTTCGGTCATATTGAGAATGTTTGCAACCTTTGGGACGTTCTCTTCAACTAGACGCTTTGACAAAAAATCTTCGCCAGGAACCAGCTGTAACGTTTGTGGTCGTTTATTCAGCTAAAATTACAAATCACTTTATTTTGATTTCATTACGATTTAATTTAATAATTCATACCAATTTAAAAGTTTGTTGTAATTCAAAGCAATTTTTGAATAGCGCCACTCTTCCAAAAATGTAAAGTCCCAAACGAGCACGACTCATGGCCACGACCAATCGGCGAACATCTCGCAAATGACCGACTGCTTTAGTCCGCACCAGCGAAAGTAATATGTAATCATTCTGCTGACCTTGGTACTTGTCGACTGTGGTCACTTTACTGGGCCAACCAATCAGAGGATTTTGTCCACAGCGCAAATTAATTACGTCTCTGATCAAGTGCTTTTGCCCATTATATGTGGTCAGTATGGAGATTTTTTCTGCGGGGTATCCAAGAAGGCGCATATACATGTAAACTGCAACAACGTATTCTGCTTCAGCTAGATTCTATAAATTTGAAAAATATTACGGTTTTGTATAATATATTCCTTAAAACGTTGAAAAATTTTTTACCTGATAGAAGAAAGGGTTAGGTTCAGATTCCCCAACGCCGTTAAAGTTCTCAACGTTTATCAGTTGGTAGTCATGCAGGAATCCACCATTAGCACTTTTGAATTCCTGCTTCATTATAATATGTTCCAGGTCAAACAAGTTTTTGTATCTCCACTTATATAAGTCACAGATGCTAAAATGGATAGATGAACAAAAAATTTCTGTTGAGCAGGAATTACATTAGACGCAAGCAGAGACAAAAAACAACAAAACTATCGGCAAAGGCAGGTCAGAAACTTTTAAAAAGCCTTCCAATAATTTGTATTTTCCTCTAGCTCCCTTTTGCTTCCAATGTATGTTTCCATCTAACTTACCTTGACCGAGCTCTTCCTTGTCCATCAAGATCAACTGTTGGAACTCCTAACCGCACAAGACGTGTAAACAGTGACTGTTCCATGTTGGAATATTTTTGGAAAGCCATGTTTTTAATTACAGGCGGCAATTGGTGATGGTCCCCAATCATAATCCAGCGTTTTAACCTGTTAAACCCATCCAGGGGATTTTGTAGTAGCAAGGGAATAAAAGTCTCGATCTCCAGAATTTGTGCCGATTCCTCCATTAGTATGTTGTCATATTTAAATCCTAAGTTGACCAATTCTTTCCGCTTTAGTGCAGCGTGAGTGCAAGTCATAGCTATAATTTTAGCCTCTTTTACAAGGAGATATTTCGATCTATCTAGACCGCTACGAAGAAGTTCAAACGCTCTGAATTCTTCCAATTCTGTAAATGTGCGGGATATGTATCTAAAACAGCTCTCCGCAATGCTCATGTAATCGTCGAAAGTGTCGCCTTTAAATAGCGGTTGCGGGGCATCACTAAAGAATTTTGTGAAAGGGAACTCCTCTTCGAATACACGTTTCCATTCAGTTTCCTTATCTACGGTTCCTTTTATTTGAAGTAGAAATCTCTCCCAACGGGCGACAACCTGAATCATAATTTTTTTTTTATATGAGTTATTTGCCGCATTGTGAAATAAGAAAGCTAAGGCTAACACAAGTGTGTAAAAGAATCGCAAATCCCGTAAATAGTCCGGTTCATAGACATTTACTCTTTACATCTTTATATAAATAAAAACTAAAATAAGACTTACCTGATATAGATAAAAGTATCCAGCTGTTTCGCACGTGTAAGCGTTATCACCAGGCACATCTAAAGACTCTTGCAATTTCTGTACTTGTGTAAGAAGATCAATTCTTTTCGCCAAAACGTAGTTAACTCGCCCATATCTGAAAACATATTTAATTTAATACCTATACGCATTTTTAAAGGCAAGCTTAAATACCTGCTGAAGTCTTTTTCAGTTTCAAGGGCTTCTTCTCCATGACCTAAACGCAATAAATGCCTTTCGTCAATATCCAGAGCCATGATCTTCTCGAACAACTGATTCAACGCCTGATTAGAGTGCGTTACAATCAGTGTCCTTTGATTAGGATGGTTGTGATACAAATTAGAAATGATTTGCACCGCAACGTCTGTTTTTCCTGTTCCAGGCGGACCTACCACTAAAGTTAGACCTGGCTGCATTCCGGCACGAATAGCTTCAACTTGTGTTGGTGTGAAACGAATTGAATTTCTATAAGAATAAATTAATTTATGTATAAAGTAAAAGCGCAGAATATTGATAAACAACTTTTTAGGGGCGTTGAAAACGTATGGCCCTCTGCTTTCGAAAACGTAAGGTTCAACCTTGATAACTGGCTGATCATCTCCTTCTGAAGAATCTTCCTCAAAATGTAGCTTGAAAGGAGGATTTACTAAATCCGGATTGTCTTTGGTGCATTTTATTTCGCAGTTGGGGAAACTCGCTTTCAAGTGATTTATATCTAGAAAAGTGTCATTAAAATCTAGCACACGCTCCTGTAAGAGAAAATAATTTACTTTTCAGTTCGTGTTCTTAAGCCAACGACATATGATGTGCATAAAGCAGCGGTGGAAACATAATCATTAGAAAACAATTGCACAAAAGGTTTTTAAAAAGATCTGCATTGGTAGATAAGTGGAAAAAGACTATAACTAAGTGATTCCCTCTATCTTCATGCTATAGACCCAGTTCCCCTTACCTGATTTGGCATTCGGCTATAATGCGCTGCACTAGGATCTCCATATCCAAGAAGGATATCATGAAGCCAGGGTGGTACTACACACTCAGTGTTCATCAAGTGCCTAATCGTTTCGAGAACAGCCTTAAAATTGTTTTCCTTGGGTTTGCGGCGCATTATAATATTAAACCCGTCGTAAACATCGGATTTTCCCTACATATAAAAATTATTAAATATCATTTTTTTTCGATACTACGGAAAATCGATTTTTGTGAAAAAGATGGGTAATTCTCCGCAGCGCACTTACCTCTTGTAACGCATCCATATCAATTCTGTACTGGTTACTATCCAACCAAACTCTATAAGTCCTCTGCTCCCCTGGGAGAGAAGGCCTTGGCTCAGGCCCATCTTCTATGACTCTCCCATTGGCATCTAGCAAGCCTTCAATTTCACATCCTCGAACATTGACCAATCCAACTTGCTGAAGGAAAGGTTCCTTCGTATTGTATTTCGTGCCTGAAAGCGTTTTACGTTCTATACCTATTTGAGCAAACTAAATATTATCTTACCAAAAGGCTTGGTTGGATTAACAGTTAATAAAAAGCAAACATCATGTTTCCTTAAGCTCTCCCACTCGTCTTTAACTTCTTTCCGAACGCTCAAAGTTACAGAAATATCTGCCCTTACACGTGAAGGCTTTTTTTCTCCAATGTGCGGTTTTGCGACTTCCACAACAGCAAAAGAAGCAATAGGTAAAGCCATTCTAGCCCATCCACCGAAAACCACATCCCCGTCTTCCGCTTGCCTTTAATTGAATTTATTATTATTTTACCGACTTTTATAACTTGAACAATTTTACCAAGGCAACATCCTGCTCACAGCATCCTCAATGTCCTGGCGTATTTCATCTAAAAAAAATTAATACGTTACAGCATCTGCAATTTGACTCATATCACTGAATTAAAATCAAAATTCCAGGGAAAGGAAGGATGATTAAAATTCGAGGTAACAATATTGTAATAGAAAGTAGAATTCCTGAATGGTGTCCTTACATGTTGATTCCAGTCGAAACAGATTAAAATTTCTCAGCAGATAATCGTGCAGAGTTAAAAACTGTAAATTCAGTTTTGGTAAAGCGAGACAACCTTCTCCAGAAAAATATTCAGTTGGTACAATGTTCTCGTCCCATATGATGTCCTCTGTAGGATACAAAGGCATTTCATTTAAGGCTTCCAGTTGTGAGGAGTGCCTCTCATGACGAGAAATCTACGTGAAAAAAAGTTTGATAGTAAAGAGACTTTATTATATGAATTTGTACAAAACATACTAATAATTCTCGTAGAAACTCCTCATCGAGGCGATGCCAATGGAAGGGCTCCCCCAGCTCCTCTGGTACAAGGTTCAAAAAGTTTGCAATATTCTTGAGACTTTTGCCATCCAACGCCCCAAAATGCTTCTCAAGAGCTTCTCTGCTGTCGACATTGGCGACATTCGATAGGGCGAACATTTTCAAATCAGGGAATTTTGCAAAGGCAGCACGCTGGGTAGACGCGGAATTTAATATACCTCTTAATTCAAAACTATAAACAACAAACCTGCAGTGAAGTTATTTTTGAATAATGCAGCTGTGTCATGTCGTGGTCTGTGAGAGAATCGCCAGTTACGTCGTTGATTTCAAAACGACAGTAGAATTTGAGCATTTGCAGAAGCTGTAGTAAAATATAATTATAAATAAAACATCTGGGTCTGCAAAAATGCCTGTACTTAATAATAATAACGGATTAGAACTACTCATTTAATTGGGGAAAATAGGCACTGCGACCAAGGAGCTTCTTTACGCCGAAGATTATGTCGCAAAACGCCTTCGTTGCGATACTCGCCCCCGACGGTGGAATTTTTAGCATCGTCAGGATTAGCCTGAGAAAAACGAATCATCATTTTCGTGTAAATACACGTAGCTAGAAAACAGCCTAGAAAAACATTTTAAAGGACCCTGCATGTTTTGTATGGGAAATGGCTCCCAGTCGATCACGCTTAAATGTTGATTTGTTGTAGCCCTCGACATTTTGATCAAATGTTATCATGAGCACGAAATGATTCTATGCCTAGTTTTGGCGCTACACGAAATTGAAGATATCAGTTATTGCAGATGATGAGGTATCTAACTTCTATACCAATGCGCCGATTGAGCCTGTATTCACACCATACATATATAAGTTATTTTTCGAGAAAGCTTTATAGGTAAGTGCTGTCCTTAAAATTCAGCCCTCAAAAGGGGTAATAAAAGGGGGTAAAGATCTTTGTAAGGAGAAACATATTTTCTTTTATCCGTTTTACTTGAAATTTTGCATAAACACTCTATCATACAAATAATGGAACACGTATTCCAGTTGTAATAACTTGTTGACAAGACTGCGTTTTCACTGTGAGGTTTGTTCTTGACGACTTTTTCTGGTCCCCTTTGTTTTCACTTGAGCAGTGCCTTACTCATGTTTTCGCGATGGGTATTGGATGGACATGTGAAAAACCAGTTTTTGCTCTAATTTCTTAGCTCATGGTCATGCCTCACTTTACAACTAAATTTCTAAACCCCCTCCATAAATTTTACGATCAGTCTTCGAAAATACAACCGAGTGAGAATACCTCTGTTGTCTCACTGAGAACGTACTTGCCAAGAGGCCCTATTGAGGCAATGATGGAATTCAGGGACGTGTCGTGCCCATAATTAATTACTGTGATTGTGTTTATTCTTGTTTTGATGCAGCAACTTTCGACATATTTCAGAAGACATTTAATGCATACATTCCCTCGTGTTTGGTTTGTGGCTGTTCGGTCACGTCCCTCCATATTCCAAGCTTATCCTTGGTATGACGTTAAAGAAGCACTTGGACTTTGGAAAGTGTGTATTTATGTACAAAGTGATTCATTGTCGGGTGCCTGAACAATTGCGTGATAATATCAGTTTTCTACGCCTAAGTAGAACGGGTAAAAACTGCTTGCCAAGATACAAATATTTGCGTCTAAGTTATAGAATAACTTCATGGTAGAATGTAAGACCCTCTGTACAGACATCTAGGTACTTACGGATACTTGCGTGAATAACTTTTGTCTTTGTTTTTGTTTTCTTTTCTCTCTACTTTTGTTGGCAATGGTATAAAGGAAGATTGAGTATTTTAAGTGGAATGAAGCATATGTGGTATAAGAACTAAATATCGGATGGCATACAAAAGTACGCTCAAAACAAATGTTGCTTTAACCGCAGTTTGAATACATTTGGTCGACTTGTTACATTTGGTTAGGGCCTCTCCGAAACCAAGTCTTCGTCTTGTTAGGGCAGTTCATGACGTCACACCAAGCTAAGCTCTGTTTCAATTCTTGTCTATGACTACGTATACACGATATCTAAAGTCACGACTTTGACCTAGCGTAGCCCAAAGTCGCGACTTTGGATATCGTGTATACGTAGTTATTAAGAGGTTGTAGGCCAAAATCACGGCTACTCGTGTAAACGACACAAAAGTGGACTGGGAAATTTTCCCTTGTGTGCTATCTGTGTGCGAATAAGATTTGTGTCATTTGAGGGATTGAGCACACACATACAGATATATCAGGCCTAGGCCCAATTCAATCCGGGCTAGGTCAAAGTTGGGACTTGCCCCTATACACGATAAAGATAATCGCGACTTTGGGCTACGCTACGCCAAATTCGCGACTTTGGATATCGTGTATATGTAGTCTATGTCAGTGAGCTTAGCTAGGCAGTATAACAGTTAAGACTGACTTAGCTTTATGAGCGAGTTAAGGTTTGGGTTGACTTCGTCAGGTAGATTTCAAAGTACTTAAATTAATTGAGCAGTTTTTAAAGGGAACACTTTTAACAGCCAAGTTCCCTGGCAGCAAGGGTAATTTAAAAATTTATTTAGTTATAAAAGCCAATTCAAATTACAATCTAAGCAAACGAATTCAAATAGATTTTTGCCTTTGCTTTATATGTTATAATAGCTTAGCTTGTTTGCTGACGGCAATAACTATCATAACGAGATAAAGACGAAGACTCTCACTTAATTTTTAAAGTACTTTGGCAACTTCACGCAAATCTACCTCACGAAGTCAACCCAAACTTCGACTCGTTCATCAAGCTAAGTCAGTCTTAACTGTTATACTACCTAGCTAAGCTCGCTGACTTAGCCATAAATTCGAACAGAGCTTAGCTTCGTGTGACGTTATAAACTGTCATAACAAGACGGAGATGAAGACGAAGACTTGGATTCGGACAAGCTCTTAAAATTTTTGAGATTCTTTTGTGAGACTTAAACCTTTCCTATTAAACTCAATAGATCCTCAGCGTGAATCTAAGCTCTTAGGAATAATTAACGAGTTTAATAAAAAATTATAAATAAATTCAAATGTAATTGAGACCCTCCCACATTTTCTTAACAGACTTCTCTAGCTTGAATTCAAACTGACATTCAGATGACTCCAAGTCGGGCTTAAAATCGGATTAATCTGGATTCGTACAAAACGTGGTCGTCGACGCACATATGCATGCCTCTATAGCTGCCCCTGGCCTATACAAGGTCAACTCTTAAGTGGTATGAGCCCGGCTTACAGCACACACTACTAATCCAACAACTTTTTGTTGTGCGGTCCCCTGACGCACACACCATCCAAGTTAAATACCTGCATGATGGCTTATATCCGGACTCCGGAGTGTTGCGAGTGCGGGCTGAAGCCGTGAAGCATTTACCTGTGTTAATTGTTAAGGTGTACAAGTCAACTTCGCTGCTGGAAGCGCGCAAAGAATTTGATTCTGCAAATTAATAAACGAATGCACAAGAAGTTAGTTTAGACCAAGGGTGGACTTATCCTCATTATCATGGTGAAGAAAGCACCTAGTAGACCTTTTTAGTTCGACCGGAAAGTACTCCAAATTAAAAATGAAACCCCTGTGCCTTGCTGATTACCTGCCTGTGTTGTTGTTCCTGCTTTTAAGGATCGAAATCGCCTTCCAGAGTTCTGATTTGGAGGAACCAGTTCGTGTTAATAAATGCTGTGAAAAGTTCGAGGCATACTATAGGTCGAGCTGTGGTCAAGTGAACAGTGGAAACACCTCCTGGGAAGGTATAAATCAGTTCAAAATACTTTTGTACAAAAAATGCAAATGAATGATTCAGACAAAGTCATCAGAATTGTGAGCTGTTTTATTTATGAGTTAGCCATCTCCCCAGTATTTACTGCCTTATGGCAGAAGTGTAGGGTGAGGAGTGACTATTTTTAGATTGTTTCTTTCCTGTTCCTAGGGTGAATGCATAACATACCATACAGAGTATACACATGCACTTCGTTACTGCAGTGCAGGCCTTTATTACTTGCTAATTATAAACACCAGATTACCTAGAGAACCATTCTTTTGTAATTAACGATAACCATAACATATTACATGGAATGTACTTAATAACAGCGTTAGCCGGAAGACTTCCATTCCCTAGTAAACGTTGAGATATACACAAAGGATTATCTTCTTTCTGTGTATGAAATGAAAATCCACCCGCAAATGGGATGATTTTGTAAAAGTCTTAATATTGATCTAGTCTCGATTAGTAAGAACAATAGGTCTAAGATTAAGGTAACTAGGTAGGTTTTTAACCAAAACGTAACCAAACCGGTAAGCTTTAAATGCGCATTAAGGGATAAAAACAGTTCTATCTCATAAGTTTACATTTTCAAATCCAAATTTGAATTATTTTAGACATTATGAACTTTAAGTGAGTTACGCTGGTTTTTCTATCTGAAATATTTAATTTCTCTCGAAACACGTTTTTTTGAAACAAGGCAATTGCACTTCATTTATTAAAAACAGTTAAAATGATAGTGCTATCGTAACTAATCTTTCAAACAGTTACACATACAAATTTTGCTCCGGTGTAATAATTTTTATATTTTTTCGAATATGTATGTTTTCTGTTTCAAATCAACGGTAGGTTGTTTGCCTAGTCGAATGTAAAAAAACAAGAACCCGAGCATCACTCGCTATTTAAATAAAAGACTAATACTTCCTCCAAGTTTTCGAAAAGAATACAACCTCTTTTTGAACGTCAATATTCGTACACATTGCGTATAAAATTATTTATCAGCAGCAAGTCGATCCGAATTTATGGTCGAAGTAATGTCTGGAACTTCCGGGAAATAGAAAGCCAGATACTCGTATATGTCGTGAACCACTCAATTGCAAATTTTGTCTAGATGCAGATTTTGATAAACGGGCAGAAATGCTCTGCACCTAAATCATGAGGTCCATTGTACATACCTCAGAAGAAGATCTGCCATTAAATGTTGTCTATATTAGCTCCGAGAAAATTTTACTATTTTGAATGGGACACTATTGTAGGAGCCTCATAACTAAAACTCCTTAATATTTTATTTAAACTAATTTAGTAAATATAACAAATTTATTGTTTGTTATCGTAATGCCTACGAATTACCTATCCGTAACTATCAAACAGATAGACACAAATAGTGAGACTAAAAGAGCTGCGTGTAGAATTTTCTGGTAAAAATTCTAAAAGCACGTAAATGTTCAGAAAATACTCCAGTTCTCCAGTAACGTGTTAAGGGGGAAAATATGTAAAGCTTGACCCCACTACTGGGACCGCAATTAACCCTTGAACACCACACTATTAAGATTGGGAATTGTCTATTAAAAAATACATTAATTTATTTAATTCATGGAGCATTTCAATTTCCCAAATAGACTGGAAGCCAACATTTTACAACTACGATGGACAACCTATCGCTAAAATCAACTACAAGTTTCTCATTGGTGTCCCTGCTTGCGGAACAAAACAATCTTGGTCTATTTACGGCCTGCACGAGGTACATGAAAACTTGATAAGAGCTATTTCAAATACACGGCTTTTAAAAAACAGGGCCCAGATCAGCTCAGACTCCTGCAGGACGGTAAACTCCGTCATTACACAAGCAACATGAATGATGAAAGTGACGACGACAACATGGAAGTGGAATTCAAAGAGCCTCGTTACTACGACTACAGCAATGGGGAGTATTGCTTAGATAAGGTAAAAACAACTAAGTTGAATTGTGTTTAAAATATATATGAAAGTCTAAAGGCAATTACAGGCAATAACACGCACGACCTCTTCGCAATGGTCTGTCTTCCCGAAAAGAATGTCTCGTGGACTGACACAGATTTCCTCATGCGAAAAATCATTAGTCCAATATTCCATGTGATCGGGATTGTTATCCTGCTGACAGTGTCTATATTTTACTTTATTCTCCCCACACTGAGGTACGGTGTTAGAATTTATTTTGGAATAAATTTAATATTGGTCTCCTTCCAGGGATTTGATGGGAAATATCATAACGACAATATCTGTGTGCCTTGTTATTAGTCAATGTGCAAACTTGGTTAGGATTTTTACAGAGTTCAGCAATCATGTGAGCTTTCTGGTGGCAGGTAAGGTCGCTATAGTGAACTTTTGCTTAAGAGGGGTCCGAAAACTAGTTTGGGTGAGGGTGAAAAGTCGCTTTCATATGTTGAGATAAAATCGTTGTCATTATCGTCGTGTACCACAAAATACATTATGTAGTTTCAAAACGTTTCTTGCACACCCATCATCTTGACAACAAATTTTACGTGAAATTTCGAAATATACTCAAGTTTTACGTTGGACGAAGCTAAATTCGCGATCCCAAATAGAACAACTTAATTCTTACAGCATTGTTTCCACCAAGTAAGTCGCACTTATTATGACTACCCCTCCGTGTAAAACGCGCGTTTACTAAGGAACTGCTTTTTGGAGAGTCAGCGTCAGCCGCATATGTACTTGAAAATTGTTACTGCATGTCTAGAATCAGTCTGTTTGAAATGGGCAGTTTAATCCAGTTAATTTTCCCTACAACTTTAAAGCTTTGTAGTTTTGTACTTTCTTCCAGAATAAAATTATTATTATAAACATCAATGTATTTGGAGTATATAACGCGATAATGAACGCGATTTTAATACTCAGAGCCCTTAATTTGCTTAAGATTTTCCTGTACAATATGATGAACTTAATATCCTAATCGTGTCCACATTTCAGATTCAATCCTTTACATATCACTGCTTGGAGCCTTTTTCTGGCTGAGTACATTAGGTTACTACATCTGGAAGACATTAAGGTATGCTGGCAGCGACGATGCATTTTATGTTTTACTTATTTTTATCCCCTAGATCACGAAACGTTTTTCTGCGAGTAACAGATGGACGCAAGTACTGCTGGTATTCCGGATTCGTCTGGGGATCAACTGGAATCATGACGGCATTAGCGATATTTTCGCATTACTTTCTAGACTCTCCCAACACAAGAAAGCAATACTTTGTTGATACCCAAGACTCAATAGGTACTTCTAATGTGGTCATAACTCTAAATTAGTTTTGTTAAAACCCTTCTAACAGGCTGGCTGGGGATCGCTGTATTTTTCTCACCGATTGGAATTTCACTGCTTGTTGATCTGTTCTTTTGTGTAACAACACTGAAGCTGCTCAAGCGGAGAAATGTTTACGGACGGATCCAGCACAAATTGAAGTCAAAGTACATACAACCTCCACACTATTCTTCTAAACAAAAACTAAATTTACTTCATTCACAGCTTCGTCCTGTACTATCTTCTCTGCCTAATTATGGGAATAAATTGGATAATCCTGATCCTCTCTTGGAGTAACAATGACGAACTTGTTTACACGTATATTATATCGAACGCAATCCAAGCACCCTTAATTTTATACGTGTGTGTGTTTAAGCAGAAGCATGTTTTATTTTTACTTAAGAAGTCCTGCTGCTACAACGGTAATTCCTCGCTTGATTGGGGAGATGAGATGAGCTATATGAACGGAAACGAATACTAAAGAAATCTCATATGCAATAAGACTAAGACGGTATTAAATATTGAACGACTCATTCCCTTTTGGTTTTTATATTTATAGTATAATAGTAATTATGACTAATTTTTAATATATGACAATAAACTTTTGTGTTGTTTGACTGGCTTTTATTCTTAATCTTTAAGCAGCGTTTCTAATACGGCGTGGGGCTAAACGTCAGAGGAAGCCTTGTTCCAAATGGCAGCGCAGAATATGTTAGAGGTTTTAAGATTTTTCGAAATTATATTATTGCCTCTTGTGAGTTCTGTTAAAATTAAAAGACAATTTGCAGCTATTGTTTTAGTTACGTATTAGCAAATATGACTACGTATATGCGATAGTCGCAAATCATGCCCGAAACTCGGTTTTCAGGCAGAAATTGTAGCTAGTCGTGTAAGGCCGTAGCAGACTTCCGTTTTCTGCGGGTGCGGTGAGGGTATTTTACATACTGACGGTGCGGTGACGGAGGCACTGCCTCATTTGAAATAAAGTTCTGCCGCAACGTGTGGCAGCAACCAGGCCACAGCCGCAACGGACGTCTGCTACGGGCCTAAACAGTACAAATTTCGACACACACACATTTAATAGAAATCATGCTTAGGTCCAATTCAATCGTAGCCAGGCAGAATTTCTAACTATCGTGTTTATTAATTAATTGAATTAATTATTGCTAAAATATTCTGCAGAATATTATATTCTGAAAATAAATTACTAGTTAAAAAATAAACGTGTTCAAGAAGAAATATGTTTATCACTTTTTCGATCCAAGAAATAAAAATCATAGGTAGAACTATAGCACACTTGCGCTGAATCCCAGCTCCAAAGATATATTTTTAAAACGACAAAAAAAAGGTCCGCAACTAAGTTCCCGCTGTTTTTCAATAGATGGCTCCAGTAGTAAGAGTTGGTCGATTATAGCATTACTAAAACGTCATGAACCAAGCTTAGACATATGGTAAGCAAGCCGCTTTGATACATTTGTGATTTTGTTTTTGGAACATATACTTTTGGTTGTGTGAAAATGTCTGATTATGTGCCAAATAATCGTCATTTGCGGGGAAGTGTTGCTTTTCGTTTTTCATTCGAAGAAAACGGCGGCTCAAGCGCATCGAGAACTCCAAAAAGTTTACGGAGATGCTGCTCTAAGTGAAACAACGTGCCGTGATTGGTTCCGTCGCTTCAAAGACGGTGATTTTGATGTTGACGACCGTTCGCGTGAAGGAAGGCCGAAAATCTTCGAAAATGCTGAAAAGACGTTGAAACCGAACGAAACGATCACTGGGGAACGGTATCGAACTCAATTGATGCGATTGAGCCGAGCACTGCGCGAAAAGCGGCCACAATACGATCAGGGCACGAAAAAGTGATTTTACAGCACGACAACGATCGGCCTCACGTTGCCAAACCCGTCAAAACCTACTTAGAAACACTCAAATGGGAAGTCCTACCCCACCCGCTATATTCCCCAGATATTGCGCCGTCCGATTATCACTTATTCCGTTCGATGGCACATGCTCTGACTAATCAGGAGTTCCGTTCATATGACGACATCGTAAATTGGCTTGATTCATGGATAACCTCAAAAGACGAACACTTCTACCGTGACGGTATTCGAGCTCTGCCAGAAAGATGGGAAAAGGTTGTCGCTAGCGATGGGCAGTACTTTGAATAACTCATTTGTAACCATTTTTTCATAATAAAGTTTTATATTCATAAAAAAAAACAGCGAGAACTTAGTTGCGGACCTAATAACTCTTTCGTTGGTGTGGGGATAGCAAATAATTTAAACTGCATACGGCGTCTTCGAGACCCGAGACCATAAACTTCACCAATTGTCGGGGGTTGTCTGTACATTAGGATTTTTTTTCACTGACTTCACTTTATTCATTCGGAATGTTTATGCCTACTCTCTACCGACCAGTTGGCTGAATTGTAGATGTGACATGCCAGAAGTTCTGTTTGTTTTGAATGGGAGTGAACTATAACTGAAATAAATTTTTATTTCGTATTACAGTCACTGGCCAGGGGAAGAATTATTAACTCGTTTCGAGTTTTTTCGACATATCAGACATCAGTTCGTGAAAATGTAATTATGTATTACCGAAAAGAGCAGCGATGGAGCCATGTACATTGATATACCATCATAGAATCACACGCGCCAGGTGCAAGCGCTATTATACATTACACTTTTTGTATACAGTTAGACACACACTATAAGGAGGAATTGTAAATTATCCGCCACATTTTATATTTATATTAATTATTATATTATATAAATTGTAAGCTCATTATCTTGTCACAAATAAATGCAATTTACTGTTGGCGATTGGAGAACCGCCATCTTTTCAGTTCAATCAAAATTCAACCACATAGGTCCTGATAGGAGGCAGGTTGTTCGCCGCAAATCTGAGGAAAGATATAGCGCTGAGTGCATCATTCACACAGTTTGTCATTTTATCCCCTACGTAATGGTACAGGGATGCACAACAGCTTACGGTGTAGGACGAATAATTATTGTTAAAGTATGAGTCAATGGCGTAAAATATAAAGAAATTATCAACGACGGCGTTCTACCGACAATAGAGCAATTGTCTGAAAATATTGAACAACCAGTTGTTTAAGACGATTCAGCACCTTACCATCAAGAAAAAATGATACGTTTTTATAAATATTGTGATTATATAACAACTTATTTTAATACTTATTCAATACAGATAATTAATTATAAAGAAAATGTGGGCATAGTCTTTCTCTTCCTTGGCCATATAATAGTCCGGATTTGAATTTCATTGAAAATATTTGGCCCATAATAAGAAAAATAATTACGGATAAACGGTCACAAACAATAAGGGAACTCAAAATGGTAATGGCAAGAACAGGATTTGCTGTCAAATATTTTCGATTCAATGCCGCCTCGAATTTCCGAGGTTATTAAAGGATAGGAGTTACGCGATACTGAGCAAATTAAAAGTGTATTACTACTACAAAATAAAATGTAAATGCTCTAGTGATCTGCTGTAAAATAAAGTAACAATTATAACATTAATCCTACTAATGAGTTTTATTACATCCTTTGTTAATTTTATTGCTTTCTAAAAATGTCCACAAGAATGCAGAATCTGTTGCTGAGTAATAGTTTAATACCCCTTTAATTACTTAGAGTGCAGGTAGGGAATTTCCAGTAGTTTTAAAAAAATTTGGTGAACAATTTTAAATTCAGTTCCTCTTCTTTTCTTTTGGCCAGGGGTGTTTCATCTATGGCGGACAAAAATGAATGGGATGATAGATCGTACCTAGCCAAACAAAAAATCGTATGACAAGGGGGCAATCAAAAATGTTTGTGAGTTACAGGGTGGTTAATAAATTCCGGATGCACATTATTATTTTATTTTTATTTTTTAATCTACCCAATGAAACGACCTCAAACTAAACCCAAGCAACTTCCATGTTAATGTGCTTTTCAAAAATGCCACCAATGTTTATCTATCACTAACACTGCAAATACAGTCTCTTGCGAAAATGAGAAATGCTCAAAAATTTCCTAAAGTGCACGTTTCTCCCACATTTTCTCCGAAATTATTGTAATTAATACACCTCTTTTTTATTTGTATTGAATCACCCATATTGTTGAGAGGTAAAACATAGAAGATTGAGAAAGGGTATACAAATTTATACGTAGAAAACCTTTAGATCTGCCTACAAGGGAACAAAAAGCTAAATCACTAAAAACTTACCTGTCCAAATAACTTGCCATCATTTCGCTTCACTAGGTTGCTGATGTTGCACCTAGTCAGTAAATGGCAATCGTCTAAAACCGTGTTGAAGAACCTCCTTGTTGGAAGCAGAGCTTCCAAATCGATTAGAAATTCGATGAATCGCTCGCAGTAGCGCACAATGCTATCGTCGAGATGTCCTTCTGCGGGTATTGTCTCCAGGATTTCGAGGAACTTTATGATCAAGTTCTACATGGAATTTTGCATTAGGTTTTGATTCTTTCTTTACTCAGATTAAAAGTGTTACTTACTTGCAAGAAGTGCCTTTCGAACTCGTGCTCTGGTTTTTTATCAACCTTTTCCTTCTTTTGAATTTTCTTCCAAAACTTCTTCCATTCTGGAGTCGCCTTGAGTTCTTGTTCTCTCCTTTCTAAATGAAAGTGATTAGAGGTCTTACTAATTTAAAGCTGTCGCGAAATCCTACTTGGTTGCAGGCATGCCCACATGGACAAGGACACCAGCTTCTTTGCTTGATCCCTGCATAAAGAAACTTCCATGCTGTTGAAGCAATGATTGAGGAAGATGAGAATGGCGGTTTGCTCCCTAAAGTACAGAGCTGTTAAAGGCTGATTACTGAGGCAGGCATGCATGGTTTGCCGGAAGAATGCCGGAAAGTGCTCTGGTCTTTTCTCAAAAATTGGCCATACTTCCACCCGCTCACGAAATTTTTCATTAACCATCACAACAATGGACATCATATGGCCATGAGAGGATTCCCCCTCTTTGAAATTAGGCCACAGGTAATTTTCGAGGTATTGACTGAACTCCAACATCATTACTCGCCGGATAGAGTGCTTGGACTCGGCGATTTCCTTTCCATAAATGTTATCAATCACTTGTGGGTCAAACGGGAGGTGGTCTGCATTTGTTTCTGGGGACCAGTAATTAGATGCAAGCTACACAGAAATTGGTTTAGAAATTTTAAGTAAAATAAGGTAGGTAGCAGCAGATTACCTGAGAAATGACATCGGCGTTTATTTGCGATAACGTTACTATTGGGATTTTGTGCTTTACAGATGTTTCCTCAGGCATGGTGTAATGTTGCTTTTAACACTATTTGCACAAAAATTGGTGAAATAATTGCACAAACGCACGTAAAAGTTTTAAAGTACCACACGGCCGGTACTGCGCTGCGTTCTCAAATTGTCAAGTTTGTTATGACTTTTGGAAAAACTGTTATACAGGTATTCAATAAAAATAAATAAACTTTAGTGTGCTACAAGAAATTTCAGCGAAGTAAATTGGGAGGCCATAAATGAACTCCTTTATCGTATTCAAAATCGAAACTTTATATATATTACGATAACATTTAATTAGAGCACAGTTATTATTACATTTGCCTATAAAAAATAATTAAATATAAAATTGCCTCTGACTTCTACTTTATTTGGCCAAACAAGATATTTGTTTTAAAAATTTATGATAACTGTGTAAACGTAGTATTGTTATGTTGGCGAAATTGACGTAACATTTGACAGTACCTCCATAACTTTATAGGCTGACTAGGACTTTTTGGGGGTGATAACTGCTATATTTTTGCGAAAAAGTACATTTAGCCATGTTTTCCTGCTCGAAACGACTGATTTCCAACAAGAACCTCGTAAGACAATCTTAATTTAATCTGCTACTATTTTAATCATATAGTACAATTGCAGGCGCAAAGGTTCAAAAGCACCTTGGTCCTTGCCGAGCACAATAATGAGGCTTTAAATCCCAGTACCCTTAACACCATCACTGCAGCGAAAAAGATCGGCGGCGACGTGACTGTGCTAGTCGCTGGCACCCAGTGCGCCAAGGTAATTTTGCTGTCTTTGTACTTTGAACCTGTTGCTAAGTACTGACAAATTGCAGGCCTCCGAAGCAGTGGCTAAAGTTCAAGGGGTGTCGAAGATCTTGGTAGCGGAAGATGGTGCATTTAAGGGCTTTCTCCCCGAATCTTTAACTCCTCTAATATTAGCCGCACAGAAGCAATTCAATTTCACACATATTCTGAGTCCTGCCACTGCTTTTGGAAAGAATGTCCTACCACGGGTCGCTGCCAAGCTGGATGTGTCTCCTATCTCAGAAATTATAGACGTGAAATCGGAAGACACCTTCGTACGCACAATATACGCTGGTAAGGAAAAGTTTAATAAAACGGCCTTGTAAAAGCACGTGTCAAACGTAGTTGGGTCAAAGGGCGTACAACCTATGGGGTCGTACATAACACCTTTAGACCCATTAGCTTATAGTTTATCTTCAAGTCCGCACAATACTATAAACACTTGATTACAAAAGAAACCAAAACGCGATCATTGAATCCTTGAAAACTTTCAGGAAACGCAATCCTCACCCTTAAAAGCAAGGATCCAGTCAAAGTTATCACCGTTCGCAGTACGAACTTCCCAGCAGCTGAAGCAGGCGGCAGTGCTGCCAAAGAGGATTTTAAAGGTGGCGATATTAAGTCCACCGTAACAGAATTTGTTTCGCAGGAGTTGACCAAGTCAGACAGGCCCGAATTGACTGCCGCTAAAGTTATAATCTCTGGAGGACGAGGCCTCAAATCCGGTGACAACTTCAAGCTTCTATATGATCTAGCTGACAAATTCGGTGCTGCCGTTGGTGCATCTCGTGCCGCAGTCGATGCAGGCTTCGTTCCAAATGATCTACAAATTGGTCAAACCGGAAAAATCGTCGCTCCAGTAAGATAATTTTGTTTACCGCATTGGAATTGAGGAAACTTAATAATCATTTATTTTCCAGGAACTCTACATCGCTGTCGGCATTTCTGGCGCTATCCAGCATTTGGCTGGTATGAAAGATTCAAAGACGATAGTAGCAATTAACAAGGATGCCGATGCACCCATTTTCCAAGTCGCTGATATCGGACTTGTAGCAGATTTGTTCAAAGCTGTGCCAGAGATTACACAGAAACTGTAAACCCAGTCGAATTTTATGCTAAAAATAAAGATCATTGTTCAAATTGTATTTTTATATCTGTAAAGTAAATTTTGTAAGCATTAAATGAAATTTACCGAAACAAGCTCTATACTCAATATCTAAACCTAAACTTATCAAGCAGGGAGGGACGAAGACCAAGTAAAGTCTACAGAAAACAATAATAAACAGTAGTAGCCTTGGAAACATATCTGACGTGCAAATCCAAAAAGTTTGCTACACAAATCTATCAAAACACCATCGAAAACATGGCTGAGAAAGGCGTGGAGTCCGCACAGACCCTTGTTCGATACAATAACCCAGTCCTGGTGATAAAGCACCCGGACAAAAAGGCAGCCGGAGATGCTGTACGTAATTCGATACCCACTTTTTATTAATTCTGATTTCTAATCACCGAAAACAGGAGGATAAGAAGAGAGTCTCCTCGGCTGGACTAATTGACTCGAAGAAAGAGACCGAAGAAATCTTGAACTCTATCATACCGCCGCGATGCTGGGAAGAAGACGGTCAGCTCTGGACGCAGACTGTAAGTAATCCCTCCAAATCATCAGTCAAATACTGAAAATCTTCAAGGTATCCAGCACCCCAGCTACTCGTCAGGATGTGATCAACTTGCAAGAGATGCTCGATACAAGACTGCAGCAGACTCAAGCTAGGGAAACAGGCATCTGCCCGATACGGCGGGAACTCTACTCTCAGTGTTTTGGTAACCAATTCCACAATTTGCTAGCTCAACTGCACAATCGTTTTTGCAGATGAAATAATACGGCAAGTTACGATAAACTGCACTGAAAGGGGGCTGCTCCTGCTACGAATAAGGGATGAAATCATGATGTCCATGGAAGCGTATGAGACCTTGTACTGCAGCTCGATAGCATTTGGTATGCGAAAAGCTCTACAGGCTCAAGAGGAGAAGGAGAAGCTGAGGGACAGTGTAAAAACATTGGAGGCAGAGAAGGAGGCCTTGGAGGAGATTATCACCGATATGAAGATAAAAACCGAGCAATCGGATCGTCGTAATGCTGAGCTTCGAGCGTCCGAGGAGAAGAAATACGCCGAGGAAGTCGCCTTCTTGAAAAAAACAAATGCGCAGCTCAAGGCGCAATTGGAAGGAATTACAGCTCCAAAGAAATAAATTTAATTATAGTGCCAAGATTTATTTTGATATCGTTTCATTAAAACGAGAAACATCTCATTTTCGTTTTTAGTAAGAGAGAAGAAATCCCCCAAATCCTGGGCCTTATTCTCTATTACAAGATTGTTAGCTGGAATTCGAATCATATGCCTGAATCAATTTATAAATTCTAATTGGAATTTTGAACTTAAACAGCTTTGAACTCAGCCATATGATACGAATTTCAGCTAACAATCTTGTAATAGAGAATAGCCTTATCATTCTTCTGCGCTGCGTTCAGACCACAGAAAATGTCAGGCCGCAGTTTGTGGTTGGAAGAATTATACTCCCACTTAGGGAAATTGTCATGGAAACTTATAGAAATTCACTTACCACCCTCGAAGGATAGAAATCAATGAAAATGATTTGCACACCGTGTGAAGTCGAGTACTTAAGCAAATAAACAATTCCAGCTAATATTTTTGACATTTATTTTTGAAAACAATTTTGAAATGAAGAAAAGTCAACATCAAATAAAATTTGCTTGCTTACGATAGAATTTACAATATGTGTTTACTTAGAGCTTATACCTATAACTTTTTTGTATAATATTTGGTTTTACTCTTACAAAAATTGTCTTAAGTTTTAACAACTCTTACTTACACCTAATGACTTAACACCAAATTTACTAGTTCCTGGGCAAGATTCTCTAATTTACCTACGTTTAAAAACAAATTCTCTATCAGTCATGGAAAAAAATCATTGGGATATTCTCACACCGAAAAGTATTCGAAACCTGTTATAACAAACACAACCAGTTGTAACGATAGACTACAACTAAACAGTGAATTAATAATAGTAGCTGCAAGTTAGACGGAGACGGTCCATAGATGCCTTTTTTATACTACATACGAGTTGTACACAAAATGAGGTAAAATTTCGGAGATCCTCACTGGAATATAAAACTAAAACGAGCTCTATAAATACTATCATTTACCTCGGAATTTCTAATCTATGTGAAGTAGTTTCGATGCTTCTATTTCAACGGAACATTTGCTTATTGAACTGCGTTTATATCTATGACTTGGAGTGGAGAAAATAACTTAGGAAGATACAGAGTAGCATTTAGTTGCTTGCAAACAAAAGTCATGGAATGTCAGCACGGAAAAATTATAAAGAGAAGGTGAAGTTGAACGTCTGAACCTCCATTGGTTCAAGCTTAACTTCCGAGAACGACTGAACAGGACCTTTTTTCTGCAGTCCAGTTAGGGTGGTTTTTTCTATGCTCTCAACGGCAAGCTGCTCGAAAAGGTTATTTGATAATTGAGATTTTTTACAGAGTCCCATATCGGGACTAATTTTGCAGTCGAAGCCCTGACGGTGCAATATAAGAAGAGCTGACCGCGATGGGAATAGGGGTAGTTGATCATCGGTTAAAGTGCGTATCGTAAGTAAATGTAAATCACAAGGGAATGGATTTCGAAGTAACAGAACTTCATCTTTTAAGTTCTTCGGCATTTTGTCATCGAAATTTTCTACAAAATAAACATTGGGTGAATATCTGAGGGAATTTGCTAAACTATTGGCTAGTAGGCTTGGAACATGATAAGCTTGCTCACTGGACGTGGGTAAGTCTTCAATTAGAACCCAAAACTTATGTCTCGTCAATCGACTGTCGACTATGCCCTCACCCATTCCTCTATAGTCGTCGTAGAGCATCCGCCGATCAACCATTACTTCTAGTTGCCCGGGTTCTAAACTGGCAGCGCCCTGTGCATGGTTCGTTAAAATTGTCAACCTCATATTCGCGTCTTGCACAAATGCTGCCGATGTTATTGGGAAATAGTTTCCTTCGATGCCTATTGTAGGAACTTTAGTTCTTTTATGGAACTGAAAGCCATTTTGATCGGAGTAGAAATGAGGAATGTCGCCATTCTCAATTTCAGTGAGGAACCGCATGAATAGCTCGGTTTCCCGATTTTTCGGCGGTGGCTCGAAGTCAATGTCGTTTTCAATGTAAATTGCCCTGTCGAGGTAGGTTCGTGTGTTAAATATCCGCACTGTGTGAGCCAGGAATGGGCCATAGATGACTGTTACATCACTAGCTAGGGGACCTGATGTTATAATGATCCTGCCCTCGTCATACTGCTCCAACACATCTTTCTCAGCCTCCCTCTGCTCAGGATCTGTTTTAAACAAATACGCCCCAGAATGGAACTGCGCACTTTTATAGGCTGCAAATTTGATGCCGCACTGAATGGGCTTGCCCTTGTTTTTTTTCGTCACGGTCTTCAAAAAGCCCGTCTTCTCGTCGAAGAGAAGCCGCATTTTGTAATTTTCCACCTGGATATCACCGGGCTGCTTGTTCTTAATGTTGAACTCGACATTACTTTTATCGTTACACTCATTGCAATAAATAGTCGCAAGCTTATCCTTGTAGTTGCTATTCTGCACAATCTTATACTTCAATAGAGACAGGGGTGGAAGTTTTGCCACGAAAACGATTTCGTACTGTCTCAGAGATACTTTGATTCGCTCGTTGAACACAGCGTTAGGGTTTTCGAGTTCATCGGTGATATTCCACACGGGGTTAATTTGCATTGACACCTTTGCACCATTCTGATCAACAACAGAGACATTTGGATACGTTGACCTAACCGAAACGATCTCCACTTTTTCCTGCGCTAGCGAATTGTAAATTATAATGGAAGCCTCAGAGCTTTCACCGAAACTAATTGGGGTTTTCCTCGGCAGTTTATTGTAGCTATCACGTTCTAATTCACTCAATATAAAGCTATGTCCGTATGTCCCATTTTGGACCAGAAATTCAATTGCATTAGACTGCATTTTCACAGCATCCTGAATACTCTCGAACAATCGGACCCCATAGTCGCGCATTACAAGAGATTTCGAGGTTCCAGTTATCGCATCGTGATGTTGAAATAATCCCAGGTTTCGCCTAGCTAATATCATTTTTTCGTAATTCTTTTCAAACACCTTTAAAGCTTTGTCGTTCTTATTCTGCCTGGCTAAATTGAAGGCCAAAGAAAATAGAATTTCTGTAGAGCGTAAATTGTTCTCTAAATCAGTGCTTAAAATTTTATAAAATGGTCTCGTGGTAAAGTATCCGGACCAATAGGCAGGTCTACCCTCAGAAAATATATCTGAGTACACAAAGAAATCTCCCTTGAATGTGGGAAACTGCTTGTTCCTCTTTTTGATTTCCTTAAAATAATCCTTAGGAGTACCGAACGAAATTTCCGCGTGGTACTGATCTTTGTTATCATTAATGTGATCTATAAGCTTTTTGTAATTCGTGTACTGTTGCTCAATTTCTTTCTCCTTATTATATCGAAAATCATCACCGACCGGAATTAAGGCTACATTATGTGAGAATAGAGAGGCAGTCCTGGCATACTGTTCCAGAAGGAGCTGCGCCTTCTCAGCCACATTATCGTCGGTTATAAACTGAGCTTTTATGGAGTACTCAGTGTATTCTCCAGGAATTTTTCGAAAATCGAAATTAAGGCAAATGAACGGATGGGGTCCGCAGGAATGTTTTATCGAATATATGTCAAAAGGCATATTATGAGTGAGTAAGGAATTATACTTGGTAAAATCATCAGCTGTTTTCCAGAAGGGCATCCAGTTAAAATCACCGGTTTGAGTTCTAGCAAACCATTGCTTCCAGGCATAGTGTATTCGTTGAATTATCGTGCCATCAAAGTCGCTTCCGGACAGCAAATAGGGTACTGTGCTCCCGTGACCAAATGGATCTATTGACCACCCTACTTTTGGGGTCACATTTAAGTTGCTCTTTAACCACTGGTGTCCTGTAAAAATATGTAGTTAGACTATTTTCAATTTCTGTATCTGTAAGCTAATTGATTGTTTGTTGTTAATTATACGAGTTATTCCGACTCAAACCAATGAGGATTATTTATGTACAGGTGTTTTATCTACAGGTAGTATGGTATCACACACGAATTGGACAAGAGACAAGGCCAACAACGACTAATTTTGATGCTTGAACTCACCCTCAGTATGTTGGCTTCAAACTCTGCAGAAACATCAATACTATTGCTTCCATTAAAATACTGTAAGAGTATGTTTGTGTTTGTTTAAAAAAGGGAGTTTTAATCGAAAGTGTCTGCAAGATCGAGATGAATGAGCAGAATATACTCAAGACGTTCTCTTCCCTTAAGGGATAGTTTTATAGAGATATCTACACCGGTCTAATCAAGAGACCTTAAACTTGGGAAAACGTCTTACAAATGTAACTCTTGTAAGATCTAAGTCTGCTCAGCTGCGGTGTGTACTGCTGCATTAGACTTACCCTCAATTAATTGATCGAGCATCGCATACAGATGTACATTGGCCTCATCAGTCATCACCCATCCTCCTGTTGTAATTTCAAATCTTCCAGATTGGATTAAATTTTTAAGCACCTAAAAATAAGAAATAAAATTATTTTATGGGTTTATTTGAATGAAATTTGACATACTCTCTGCTTTGTAGGATGCGCTTGCTCCCACCAAAGCTGCAGGAAGCTTATTTCCGACCATATGAATGTCATATCTTTGAAGTCTTGCATTTTAGTTATAACGAGATTCAAAATTTGCCTAGAGTCTGATTGAAAATAGTTGGTAAATGTTTTAAGCCAACCAGGATCATTGTGAGAATGAGGCACAACAATTATCTGCACGAGAATTTGATTACTCTACCGTACAATCATTGATTCCTACAAATAATTTACCTTTAACATGGGACGTGAAGTGTTCTTCTTCTGAGATTCAAAGCGTTCTTCAAAGGTTTTGTCCCAATATTCCTTTGTTCGAATCCACTCCGGCTATAAATGTTTTGTTTAGCGTAAATTAAAAAAATCTGTTTTGGCAAAGAGCAACAAAAATTGACAACAATAGAACGAACATTTATTGCAATTGCTTGGCTGTCTGAATTAGAGCTCTGTACGAAACTCACGTAAACAAAAGAAACATTACGAATCGGTACTTTCGAATTACAGAGCGCGCCCACATATGTAATTAAGTCTTGAACTTGACTGACAAACAAGCAAACGAACGGTTCTAAATAAATAAATTGTGCGGGGGGAATGGAAACGGAACAGTAAACAGAGAAAAGCATCATGAGCACAACTTTGAAGAAGCTTTTCGTTGCAAAAACATGAAACGAGGCACTTAAACTTTTTGGTTCGATATATAAAGAAACAACTTTAAACTACCAAGTAGTACTAGTAAGAAGCGCTTAGCTGCTTAAGGGGGCTAATGAACCACAGAGGCTACAGGTGGTAAAATTTAAATTACAGAAACTGTTAAATAGTTCGATATAATAAAATGTTGCTTTGTTAAATTTAAGAGGAAAGTAAAAATGTTTAGGCCAGGGTATATTGGATGTTACGTACTTGAAATTCAAAGTTTGCAAATTCCTCTGATGATGTTATGTTCGTTTCACGGATGCTTAAAACTGAACAGCTGCCCTTAGTATCTTCGTACATGTCGTTACTAAATTTAAATTCTCGGGGATTGTAGGTAATCACCTTGTCGTTCGGTTTTGCACTAAGTTTCGAGCCTCTGTGTAATCTGGATAACATGAAACAATGAGTCCAAAAAAAATTAAGTTTGAGAAAATACCTAGCGTTCATGTCCCTCTGTGAGATGTTTGACTGACCCATAGATATGTAGTACAAACATATCAGTATTGTGATGAATGCTGATAGTAGTCCTATACATCTTGCTGAGCCTCGGCGAAATATTTTAACAATCATAATGAAATTATCAGCTCTAGCAATGCATGTAGAGTTTTGTATTGACCTTGGGAAATACCACTGGTAGCATATTCACTGCATCTTTAAATTGATCTGAAAGAAACACAACAAGTTAATTAGGCAATTATCTATATGCAAAAAATCAGTATATCAAGTTATATCTGGTGAAGTCACAAGGTTATCGACAATATTAGCGCGACGTTCACGTTTTCTAGATTTAAAAAAAAAGCCCCTGATCGATCGTTAGGTGATCAATTTGCGCAAATTATCTGAAGGGAAGGAACGATTTAGTAGAAGGTTGCACCCACGTAATAATATATCTGGTACCTGGAGAGCTTTTCCAAAGGAAGGTTGGGGAGGCAGTTTACGTGTAAGGCAGTTGCGTCCAGCAAAAAGAGAACAATAAAACCAGTCTGGGAAGCACCGATTGTAAGGCATATATGTTAGTAAGTGGCATAACTCTACGGCTAAATTTAGGCCAACCAATAAATATGACAAAACAATTCGACAACAAATTAATAAAGCAACAGCGCCTTCTATTCCACGGGAAGCAGGGCCACTCTGAGAACTTAGAAAGCACTTTGAAATAATTTAATTTGCCGAGAATCACATCGAGCGGGTGATTTATACAAAAAAATCATTGCGTGTCGAATGTTTGAAATCATTTTAGCGAGACTATCGAAAAAGTAATTATTGTTTGCGTTCAACCTTAAAAACAACATGAAGGCTGTGAAGCCCCTCTAGAGCTCTTAGTTACTACACAGTTCGCAGCAGAGCTTTTTTACCGCACCGATTGACTACCCTCACTAAACACTGCGGACTGTCTTATCAAAACTCTCAATATTCTGCCGAAAATAAATTAGGAATTGTTGAAAACACGTAATCATCGCACTCGTAAATAAGTAAACAAACTCAGACTCACTTTAAATCAACTTTCTTTTGACTCGCTGCTTGACTCAGCCCACCGCGTAATAATATAACAAGTTTTTAATCAATTCTAAAATAGCTGCCGGACAAATTTCCCACAGAGAATTCGTAGCTAGTCAATTTTTTTCTCTCCGGAATTGTATGCAAAACTTCTTCGACCGCTTATCATATGGATTTGACACAACCAAATCAAATGTCAATTTTAGTGTCCATATTTGCTCAAAGATACGTTTATATGAGCTACCTGTGTGCATTAGAACAAGATCTATTGTACACACCATATTTTAGTTTGTACAGTACCGTTGCACTGAATCTGACAACACTCACCGCTCATAGATGAGGGTAACGACCCGACCATCCGTCTCGGATGATCCGCTTTTGTAAATTCGCGTGCGATGAGCGAAACGAAAGCATTTTGACCTGTTTAAATGATTACTTAGATGCAAATTAGCACGAGAATCGGCCGGATTCATGTACATAAGAGAAATAAAAACGATCAAGCTCAATTACCTGATTAGTGATTTCGAGTTTGAGTAGTTTGAATGAATTCCTATATGAATTGCATTGATTCCTATTGGAACTTTTCAAACTACATTTGAAAACGGAAAAATAAAGCTGAAATTAGTTTTGATCTGTCGCGATTTGATAAGTTAATTATAAATTATCAAATTATATTAATTACTAACTACTAGGAAATGGATTTGAGCTGCGTTTTAGCTTAAATAACAAAAACTTCTCTTTAGCCATGACGAAGTGCTAAAACTATTTAAAATGAACACACGCAGTCTGTTGGAAAATTCAAGAACTAAAATGTGAATTTCAATTTAGGGGGGAGATACCTATAGAACGGATGAGTGAAATCAGTCAATTTTAATGAATTTTTTTCAAGGTGATAAAATAATTTGATCATTTATTAATTTTGCCATCTTTTTGATACATTATTAAAGTTTAAAAAAACGTGATTTTTTTTTACAAAATGGCGGCTCTGCAGAATATTTCTTCAAGCGTCTGCTGCGAGCCATTGAAAACTGCTGCAGCTGCCAAAATTTTTCTATTTATCGGAAATAAAACAGTTTTTTTTTTGTCAATTGCTGATATATTAAAGGGAAGGATAAACCTAAATTAAAAATTAAAAATTATATCGGCTGTTTAATCAAAGGTCCAGATTTTTGGCTATTTGTCAACAGTTTTGACCCCAAAAAAAATTATTTATTAACCCGATATCTTTAAGCTTTTAGGTACATCCTTCCGATAGCACTATAAAGAGAAACCTCTGAATATTTCAGCCTAATCGGTCAATAACTTTTTGAGTTACAGAACGAGCAGTTTTTGAAAATGTTTCGAGATAATCGCGTTCAAAGATTCGATACTATAGTTAAAGTAACTATAAGTTAAAGTGACTTACCGGTCAATCGGCTATTTCGGATCCATGCAATAAACCTTCGGCCTCCTCAAAAAGCTGATTATCTTCGAGCTGCTGCTGTTTTCGAGCTGTACGAGCTACTTTTGTTTCGGAAAGACTCATCCGGTTCTGTTTCACTATTCGTGCCTCATCAGTATTTTCGGCGAAAACTTTACAATAGGTGCCAACAATTATACCCAGCTCGTTCATAAGTTTGAGAATTGAGGTGTAGCCTTCATTAAAATATACCAGCAGCAATGAAAGCTGAAAGTTCAACAATTTTTAGCCCTGAATTGAGGTGGTTCGGACATATTCGCCAAATTGTCGCATTGAAACTTTCGTTGGCATTCTGGGTATGGCCACCCAAGCATCTTTCCAGTAAATTATCTCTGGACAATCTTCATAAATTGGTAGAAGATGTTGTTTTATATCATCGACAAGTAATGGATCTTCAAACTGGGATCTTCTTTTCACTGTGAAAAGGCATTGCTCCGACCCAAGCTCTCCGACTACCTGGTTAATGACGGTATGCGGGCTCTGACGTTTTTGACAATAACTCCATTTAAATATTCAATATTTCGATTTTTCCTTTTAACAGTATATTTTTAACATATAATATATTCGAATTATGAAAAAAAAAAGTCGATGCTTTGAAAATTCTAAAGGTATCTCCCCCCTTTAGAGCCAGATAGAGAGCTGGCTTAATCTTTGTTCTCTAAGCCACGTAAAAATTAGAGAAGGAGCAAGATGAAGAAAACGCAGTTACTGACTATGAGCCAGAAAGCTTACATAGAACAGCACGTTGCATATGGAAATACTCAAGGGGGAGTAAGACTTTGAGCTGGCTTAGGTCTCCTTAAACGAACAGGGATATACCATCACTTTATTGGTACTATCTCAGGCCCTCCCCACTCGGAATCAAGCACTTTCTATCAGGGCAAGCATCCTACCTTGCTGCGATCATGATCATGCCTCAGGCTAAGCCAACGACTGTTATCAGACAAAATAATTTATATACCTAAGCAAGCTCATGCATGGCAAACAACAAAGATCTTCTGGATGAGCAGTCATTCTCAGTTCCATTCTGGTTAGTTCGCTTTCTGTTTATGCCACTGCCAGCCCTCATAGCAGGGATGATATGACACAAAATTGAATTGTACCTTTTACGCATACTAAATTACCATAGTACCATTAAAGTACCACTTTTTAAAACCTATTTCAAATACGCGACTGGTACGGTACCTATACATATTCTTAAATCCAGAAACCAATTTCTTGTAAGAAAATTACAAAATATCGATATATTGACACAAAAGTATCTTCACTTTTTTTAATTATATGGACGAGATAAAGAAACAATTAGATAATCTTTAGAATAAACAACAGCAATGTAACAAAATTACTTTGCTTTTGGGTACTCTTACAAATTTTTCATAAAAAGCACAATTATAAACATATAATAACAGTAACAAAAAGGGAAATAAAATAAAATATGTATTTGGCATTCAGAGTTGTTTTGAAATTATTACATAAAAAAAATGTATTTGGCATATTTATAGAACTGGATCTTCCACATCCTGATTTTTGTTCAGGTTTTCATTCAGTATTTTATTATTTACATTACAATTATAGCAAGAAGTTAAAGTTGCCCTTAAAAGGTCTTTCGCTTTTACTAAAGCTGAAACTGTTTCTACTGCAAGTCGGTTGCTGCACTTTGTTTTCATTAAATTTTGATAAGAAAGGATTCACTCGAGAGTAGCTGATGAATGTTGCAACGATAATACTCCTTTCGAAATTCTATGCACATTTTAGAACATATTCTGACCTAATTCGTTTTTTATTACACCGAATTCGTTCCAAAATTCTGACATAGAACATTTTCTAAACTTTTTTAATTCTTCGAATTCTGCGAGGCATCGAAATTCGTCGTTGATTTGTTCAATACCTTGCATTTCTTTTGAAGGAAATAAATTAATAATTAATGGCAAGATACTATTACTTTCTCCAGATAAAACACTCTCGGGGGAAAATTTTGGAACAAAATTAAGAACTTCATTATTAAAATCGAGTTATTTGGGTAAAGTGTCACAGAAAGTTATGTAAAAGTTCAAAACATTTGTTTTGAAATAAATTTCAGGAAATCAGGTCAGGAATATTTGTATTTAGGAGAAGAAGAAGTTCAACTTCAGTTCCACAATATATTTGCTTTAGTTCTAGAATTTCGTTGTTATCGTGTAAATTTAAATTTTTAATTAGAGTTGAATTCATTTATTGTTTTTTAAAAAAATTCTACAAATTTGTTTGAATAATAAATTTATTCTTGAAAGAAAAATGTACATGCGATAATCCTCAGACTGCATTTCAATATTTAAATCGTTTATTATTTTCAAAACATAGTTTAAGAACATGAAGTGCTATTTAAATGCAGGGTTAGTTAGACAATTGGATATGAATGAAATATTTTTATTTGCATAATGATTTTCAAAATTTCCTAGATTAAAATAATGCTTCAGAGGTTCCCATTGTTCTAGCAATCTACTAATAGCCGCTTGCCTGGAAAGCCATCGTGTTTCATTATGACGGAGTCATGGGCGTACCCAGGTTCCGGTCCGGGGGGGGGGGGCAAATAAATAAACATAAATTAAAATAAGTAATTTTTTATATAAATTCTTTAGTTATACAATAGCTATTTTAAAAGTGACTTTCGAGGGTCTTCAGCAAAACGGTTTATGAGGTCTGCCGTGAAAGAATCGCCCATAGCGTTAACAAATTTCCTATGCACATTGAGCATACAAAGCCCATTTAATCTATCTTCGATCATAGTCGACCTTAGCCACGTTTTTACGCGGCTGAGTGTGCTGAATGACCTTTCAATTGTAGCAGTGGAATAAGGCATTGCCAGTAAAATTTCTAGGGCTGTCTTCACCTGCGGATAAAAAGATTCTGCTACTTGTATTAAGTCCGTTATTCCAATACTTTCAAAGTCCTGCTGCTGCTTATTTATCCAATAAATGCGCCATAGTTTGGCTTCAGATGTGATCCCGGCTTAAGTTGTCGAGTGCCGTTTTTTGGAATTGTCCTAAAACTTTGTGAAAATGTTCCATTTATGGGCGGAAAGAGTGAATTAGGAAAAAAATTAGGAAATTCGTAAGAGAAATTTGCCTTTCTTAAAAAATATCTTCTGACAGAATATTTTCCTTTTACAAAATTTTCAGTTTTTTTTTTCAAAACAAGCGAAAAAAAGCTAATTTTTGGGAAAGTATTGTTTTCCGACAACAATACTTTCCTAATTCACTCGTTCCGACCATAAATGGAACATTTCCACAAAGTTTTAGGACAATTCCAAAAACGGCACTCGACAACTTGTTCCGTGATCTCTTCTAATTCATAAAATTTAGATACTTCCTCCATACATTTTTGTAGTTTTGGAACTGTGATTTTAATTATCTGAGCAGGGTGCAACAATGAAAGAGTAAACGCTGGTGAATGGTCTTTGCCGAATCTCGCCTCTAATGAAGATGATAACGAATCCAAATAGGGCACGTATAACGAGCGACGAAGAAGGGAAGCAGCTGGTTGATTTGCCCTATGTTGTTGGTGGCTTGCTGTTCTAGGTAAACGCTAGTACAGTCAATCTGTCAATGGAGTGATGCAAAAATTACAATAGTCGGAAATGTTGTTTTATTCGTTGAAGAATAATGTACTTAAGCTACCTTCGCGATGGGCACGTGCTACTTTGGTGCGTTTTTTTGAAAACTCAAAAAAACTTCCAAAAACATTTTGGAATGCATTTTTCTCGGAACGTGTGCATTTTACGGGAAAATTTTTCAAACAAAAAAAGTAGAGGACGTTGCGATCTACAATTAATGTCATTGAAGCAATGCTTTACAGCAAGAAATGCGCACGGTAGGTGGCGCTGAAGTTTCCAGTTTCGCGCGCCGCACGATTTTTAAAAGTTGTATATTGTATTGCAAATGACAAAAAGTTCTTTTTCTTAACTTTTATCGACAAAGTAGATAGTTAGTAGGGACGTAAACAAAATTCAAGGGGGGCAGCTGCTCCCCCCCCCCCCCCCCCCCTGCCCTACCCTGGGTACGCCCATGGACGGAGTATTGCATGCACCTCAGTCCGAAAGTATTCTTGAAATGCATTGAAATTTTCCTTTCTGGTAGGACTATTGCAAAAGTGAAGGTTTACTTTAATAAATTTATCAATTTCAAGTGGAAGTTTCACAAAAGCCCGTGAAGCAATATTAAGTTTGTGACAAATACGTTCCTGTACAAAAACATTAGGAATTAGATTTTTTAATTTAGCTTGAACACCGTTAAAATCTCTCATCATCACTGAACAGTTGTCAGCAGAAAAGGATAACATATTTTCTAGTGGAATTTCATGTTCATTTAGTGACCTTAAAATTGTTTTAAATAATCCTTAAGCTGAAACATCTGACGCAGGTACTAAATCTAGGAGACGGTCACAACACTTCTTATCGAAAACTCGAATACGTAAAACGATTGCCAGATTTTTGCCAACCCGAATTGTTGTTAGAAATGCCAGATGATTTCAAAAATGTTTCAAAAGAGCAAAGATTTTTGGGTGAACAATGATTTTATTACATTTTTCTGTCTGTCTGATCTAAATTTCTTTGTAAATGTACCAAAATTTATGTAGATGTACCGTTGTACCTCTTATGGCTTGATTGTACCAATTTTGGTATAATTGTACGCTAAATATCATCCCTGCCTCATAGCCCATTCATCTGCAGACAGGCAGAGCAACACATCTGAGTAGGTTTTTTTTAAAGGATTTTTTGTATTTTGCCGTTTTATGAAAGTTAACGACTTTCGGTAAATCCTGGAAAGAAAACGAAAATGTGTCTTTGCCCTATTTTTCAAAGAATAAAAGATCCGTGTACCTACCTTACTTTTAACTTTAACATATCCTTTGGGGCTTGCGGGTTATGATTAAAAGTAAAGATTTTTGTTCATACTGCAGAATTTAAGTTTTCTAGTTTCCTTGAGATATTTTGCTGTAACAGACCGTTGGCTACAAAAAATATTGAAATATTTAAACGAGTTAAAAGGCCGAGATAGATAAGTGTACATTAAAACTATACTAATAGGCGTTTTTAGTGAACGCTTAGGATACATAAAATCTTCGAATTATACCTTCATAACTGTTTTGTTCACAGGGATGAAATGATGTCCTACTCGGATTAAAAAAAGTGTGATTTTTTGCCATAGGCCGTTTAAGCTCTTATATTTAATTGGAGATATACTCACCTACACTGAATGTGTTATCCGCAAAAATTAGAAAAGGTGTTAAATTATATTTCCCCACCTGCCTGCTTTCTTCAAAGGACCAGCAATCTTATCATAGTCAATTTGTCCAGCAATTTTCAGTAGTACTGTAACGTTGGAAAAAGCCGGCGGAATGTTTTTTTCATTCGTTTTCCTAAATGCAGTTTATGCAGGCATTCAGTCAACCCTACCGTATTCGACTCTCGAACGTTAGCACATACATAGGAAAAGGCACCCTCGTCTCGCCGTTCCTGTTCGCCTTGTTGAGATATTGATTTCCCTTTTACTTGAGTGTCAGTCTTTCGCGGAGTTTTAAGGAAGTGTCGTCACGTCTCTCAATAAAACTAATAGATAGAAAGTATACAACCTCTTAGTCTAAAATTTTGCTACGCCCTTTACAATCCGGACTAATTTAAAATGTGCATACGCGTGGCAAATAACGACTGCGTTACATTTAATTACGAGTAAAAATTCCATACTATCTTCGATAATCAGTTCGAGTTCCCTCCTTCCCCGTAAAGAGGTGTTTTAGTAATTCCAGTACATTTTAAAAAAGAACCACTTATGATCGGATCATTTTGGAACCTGTGTAGAGCGTGTCCATCAATGCCTGTAGACAAGGTAATATCAGTTATCATCCACGTAATTACCGCTAGATTCCATTGCAGTAGAAAAATTGATTGGCGATGTAGAAAAATCGATACCATATGTTTTTTAGTGTAAGTCCACCGAATTATGTTTGTCGATTTCCTTGCGGCTGAAGAAAATTCCTTTAGCCGGGGACTGCAGTGTGTGCATGCCGAAATTCCAAAATCCCTGGCTAGTAGCCCGAAGGCACCAAGGCAATCGATTTTTAATATGCCGCATATATCTCCATACCTATGTACATACATGCATGGCCCTACTGCATGAAGTGTAATTTCGGATTATCTCTTCTGTGAAAAATGGGATTTGCATAGAATTGTTGTAATTGGAACGGAAGCCCGGTAGAAATGGTGAGGGACACTATCCCATACCATACCGCTCCTAGCAGGGATTAGGTATTAGGTATTACCTTTAGATGTGCCGCAGCAATTTTTTTGCTGACGAATTTTTCCGAAATTAGATATAGTAATAGAAAAAAACCCCTAAGTATCTAAAGAGTGACCAATAGAGGATTCAAAGACAATAGTTGAATATCCTGCCTTCGGGGATGATATTACATTTTTACTTGATAATGTTTTTATTCGTCTTTGAAATAACCCCAGCTAGTGATGTTAATGAATGCAATTCTTTCGGCTTAGGTGGTTTAATTACATAAAAGGGCAAATTGTGTTCATGCATACATTCGAGACAGGAGTAGAGCCGTAGAAGCGACGAGGTCAATGAATCATGACACACATAGATCGGTACTTATCCAATGAAAATTGGTTGATGGAAATTGAAGTCAAGTGTTTTTTAGTATTGATAGTGGAACGAGTATCCTTGGGTATTGACGCCAAATGGCTACACACTGGAATGGATCTTAATTGTCAGATAAATTTTTACGATATTGCACCCATTGCATGCAGCAATTCGTTCTGTAACCCAGTAGTGTTTCACTGCAGTCTTATGTGAAGAAAATCAATAGAGAAATATGTATAAAGTTATGTGCAAAATTCTGGGATGGTTTCTTCCAACGGAATTTATGCGTTTTGTGCCTTTCAATTGTATTTTTCGTTTATGCTCGGAGAATCATCGTAAGGATAGTGTAAAGGTAGTAATTCTGAGTAAAACAGATAGACACCAACGGATGTTGCACAGATGCGGCTTTCTAATCCCTCAGCACTGATGTGTATATGTGTAGAAATGTGTTTTTTTTTAACTTTTTTTTTGCCATAGATACCTTAGAGAAACGCCGGTGCAACGTTATTCGTGAATGATCTGATTATATCTGATGATTAGACATGGTTTCAACAGTAATTTGGCAGGTTGGTCATAAACTCCGATAAATGTGCCTTTTACGCCATTTCATATTACCTGCTAAACCGGAAACGAAATTCATTATTATTCATTTTTGTTATATGTACTAGCTGAAATAACAACAACAATTACAAAATAATAAATATACTATGTAGTGTGGAAACTACCATCCCCAAGTTGGTTTAATTTGTATCCTAGAAACATTTTTCGTCCTAGTACTACATAGTACCCAGATATGCTTGGGTGGTAATAATGAGTTAAAATTTGTTTGTTTGGGGTTCTGGATGTACTGAACCGATTCTAAACATTCTTTCACTATTGGAAAGCTACACTATTCCTGAGTAACATTAGCTATATTTTATTTAGATAAATATATGATTTAAGTTAGAAATATCAATATTTGTAAAGCAAGTCGGAAGAAAAAGAGCTGCTTGCACTCTCTATGGGCGTGCGCTGACCAAACCACTTGACCGATTGACTTCATATTTATAATATCTATACTAGCTTTCCCGGACCCGGCGTTTCGCGGGATACTATTAAATTTGTATTCCTTAATTTTACAACGCCTCCCTACTGCACCACCGCCTCTCCTATGTGACCCAGCGTTTTCCTATTTGCGTTTTGCACATGTTTTAGATATTTTCCAACAGTATTATTAAATTTAGTTTTCTTCATTTTACACCACCTCCTTATTGCACCCCCTCTCCTATATCTCCCAGCGGGGTGGGGATGGTCTCATATTTGGAAATTTGAATAGCAGATTCGAACTCAGTGATCCCGAAAATTCCCTACTGCGGGTTTTCAGGGAAATCCCTTGAAGTTTAACTTTTTCGGTCGCCATATTGGATCCGACATCTTGAATTCCAAAATCTTGAATACAAGCTCGAGATCTGCGACCCCGAAAACCTCCAATTGCCTTTTTCATAAAGATTCCTTGAAGTTGGAAAATTCGAATCCTATACAAAACGGAAATTTCGATTTTTTCGATTTTCCGGCTTTTCCTTTGGGGTTTCCCGAATTTTCTTTTTTTTAAACCTCCCCTTTATTATAGCGAACAAAACAAAAAAAAATTATCGAAATCGGTCAAGCCGTTTTTGAGTTTTAACGCGACTAACGCACAGCAATTTATTTTAATATGTATAGAAGAAAGATTAGTTGAGTTTCGAGATTGGTTTATACGTATATGGTAGTTAGGCGTGGTAACCATAGGTGGCGCCGTAATCTAACTTCTATAGCACTTGACCGGTTGACTTCATATTTACGTCTTATGTTAGTATGCATATTTTATATATTTTAGTACTAGAGCATAACGATATGGTCACTTGATGAAATTGTTGCAAAAGTAATATAAAGCTGATGTGAAGAGGTATCTTCAAATGAATACTCGAAAATTCTTAAATTGGTCTTTCTGATCCCTCTTTCCTTGTAATTTTATTTATTGTAATTTTTGAAGTCTCAATAGCTATATATGTATAGTATATACATATATACAGGGTATCCCATAAATAGTAGATAACCTGGAAACTGGTGATAGAACAGCTTATTAGCTACTAAATGAGCACAATATATCCTTATGAAAAGCCTTACGGTTTTCGAGTTGTTTAAGTTTTCTTTTCGAAAATTCATTTGTTTGTATACAATTTGTACAAATTATATTATTTATGCGTTCTGTTTTTGCATAATATTCATTAGGAGTTGTACCATCAGACAAATGATGGGAGTTTTCACCACCAGCTGTATTTTTGTAGAACAAAATTATTTTTCTCATATTGTGTCTCAACTAAAATTCTATGGCGCGAATTTAACCGTTAGTGGTGTAACATTTTTGCACCACGCAAGACGTGGCAATTGTTTTAAAAACGTGCCTATTCAATTGAAATTATAAATTGGTATCACACTTCTATTCTAAATCTGACCAAAATGTTCTTTTCCTCAAATACTGTCCAGTAAAATGTAAAACCAAATTACTTGTTTACATTTGGTCACACGCAACATGAGAGAAGATACCAAAGAAAGAAAGTGTCTCACTGGAGATAGTGGATATTACAATAAATGCTCAAATTGCGCGCCTTTCCTGATGCAGGCCCCACACCTTCTTATGAAGTTGCTTTCGAGTCGGCGCGCATAGCCTGCTCGATTTATTTCTTCATCTGCAGTACGGCTGCGTCCTTAATTCGGTTCAAATTACTTCTACAGGCAGGACAGATGCAGTGCAGAGTCTTTCAATAAGGTCGCTCGACTTTTAAATGTAAATAAAACTAGTTGTTTGTGAGATATCCACCTCATTTTTATTTTATTTGAAAGAATATTTGAAGGCATTAAGTATGAAATATAACGTGGTTAAATTGACCGCCTTGGCTTTATTTGGTGACACGTATTCGGGAGGTCCAATTTTCGATGACTTTATCACATATGTAAATCTGGCTGAATTTTCTGGATGGCGTTCGTTATGTTGACTTTGAGCGCATCAATTGTTTGCGATTTATTCGCATAGATCTGTGATTTAAGATAGTCCCAAAGGAAGAAGTCCAAGGCGTTAAATCGCACGATCTCGGTGGCCAGTCTACATCGCCCTCAAATCGCTCGTGCAGAATATCCATCGTGGCATGCACTGTGTGGTACGTAGCGCCGTCCTTTTGGCACCACATATTGTCGGTGTCTATATCATCTACTTTAGGCCACAAGAAGTTGCTTATCATCGATCTATAGTGCTGGCCGTTTTTGGCGAAATTTGGATCAACTTTCGAATACGCGCCGCCAAGCAAAGCTTCAGCGGACATTTGAATGACGTTATATACCATACTTAATGCCATAATATATTCTTTCAAATAAAATAAAAATATAGTGGATATCTCACACACAACTTGTTTTATTTACATTTAAAAATGGAGCGTCCGTATTGAAAGACCCTATAATAGGATTTTGTGGAAAATAAAACCCGTCGGCATGTGGTAAAAAAGTGGCCGTTCAGAAATGAAGAAGTACGGCAGATTATATTATATTTAATGGGGTGACCCTATCGATGGGCACTGCGACTAAGGAAGGTTTTTTGTGCCAAATACCCCGGTATTGCAAGAGACGATCTGCTACCCTAAGGATCGAACGTCAGCCGAGCTCAACAGCTCACGGCTGAGGATCCTTCTCCTTATCCGTGCCAGGGCAGGACAAACACACAATATGTGCGACGCAGTTTCGTCATCCTCAGTACATAGATGGCATTTCCTCACATTAAATAGGCCAATCTTGTTTAGGTGATACCTTAGCCCATGGTGGCTTGAAAGGTAGCATACCAGCAGTCTGAGATCCGCTCTATTGAAGGCAGTGATTTCAGAGTATGTAAATGGGTTGACGAGCTCTTTAGCCTGATGAAGCCCAGAGATATTTCTCCAATATAGAAACTGTTGGTAGGCCAATTCTCTACTGCAGCTTTGGTCGAAGACCAGTTAATGCTGCAGTAAGGTTCCGGGCCAATGAAACGAGTTCTAAACCTTCCCCAGCTAGTTCATCGGTGATTTCATTACCCTCAATACCGGAGTATCCCGGTACCCAACAGACAGTGGCTTTGTTGGAGGTAGCCGAGTTTCATAAGGTTGTAAAACACTCCTTTACTAGTTTCGATGAGAAACACGATGATGAGAGTGCTTTGATAGCCGCTTGGCTATCGGAAGAGATGTTTATTATAGCACCTTTCAGTCCCTTACGGATGATGAGAAGGGCACGGACACTTCAATAGCTTGGATGTCGGCTTGGAAAACACTAGGGCAACTGCCCAATTGCAATCGAGACCTTGGTGTTGGGTCCATAGACGCCAGCTGCATTGCCGTGCTCCGTTTTTAATCCATCTGTAAAGCAGTTGAGGCTTCTGGTATCCAGTCTGGGGTCAGGATCTTCCCAAGCTATACACTCAGGGAAGACCGTCCCGAAATTCCTACCGAAACACAGTTCCCTGGTCATGTAACATAGTCTGTTATAAAACACATTTTTAGATCAGGGATGCTCTGTAGGATGCTCATGTGACCATTGCCAGCAATTGGCGTATTTTGGGTAATGAAAGAAAATGTGCATGGGGGTGAGGCCTAGTATAGCCTCCATGGCCGGCGTTGAACAAGTCCGCGTGGCTTTTGTGATGGAGAGGCAGGCAAGCCGTTGTAACTTATTGCATTTGGTCGTAGTCATTTGCTGTTGAACCTTAGGCCACCATAGAAGAGCACCATAAGTGACAATTGGCCTGACAATTGTAAGTAGGGCAGATGTATGAAGTACAATAAAAATGACTGGCAAATTAATTATACTACCCTCCGACCGCTTAGATACTAATCTGGAAAAGTTTGAGCAAGCAATCCTCAATTTGTATAATTACTCTTATGAAATGCTAGGAAATTTATTCAAGATTTAGAGAAGAGGAATCTGTGAAAGATTTGCACTTTAAAAGCTTTTTTGCAAATTATTAGAGTTTTGTTGTTTTTAAAATTAGGAGTACCATTTCCGTATTTATATACGTCCTTCATCGACCTTTACAGTCGCATGAACAAATTTTCTGTTGTTACTTATGCAGCCTGGGTTCAATCTATACAGTTCTGATCAATTCATGTAAAAGGCTCCCTTTGCAAATAATCGTCCACTTTCTTTGTGTACAATATAAGAAAAGGACAAGGTCTTTGCTGAGGTTGGAAAAATATCCTGAAAACACAGAGCCTCACTCTAAAAGAAACGCGATGAATCGTCATATTTCGTATATTTATAAATATTGCTTTGTAGTATTTTATTTTTAAAAGAGCACGAAGTAATCCATCTATAATATAACTAGCAGACCCGTCCCAGCTTTGCCCGGGTTTTTTTATACTTGTAAATTAAAATTTTTGCAGAATGAGCGAAACTGTTTCAATTCTTATCTGAATTCAAGCATGGTAAAAGATGGATTATAATTTATCCCGCAGGAGCTTCAAATATTCCCGCGATAAGAAGTATGTAGTCTAAAAACAAAATATTTTACTTTCCAGTAAAAGTCCCATTAAAGTAGGTTTACTCGTTTCCGAGACTAGCCCGGACAAACAGACGGGTATGCCAACATTTATAATATGTTTGTTTGGGGCTTGGTGTCATGCAAATAAACATTAAGCTTAAAAAAATGCAGTTACGTATTTCTAAGAACTCAATTCCATGAATAGTCATTTACGTAACTTTTGGCGGCCATATTGAAGTTCGAAATTTCGATAGCAGATTTAATATCAGCGGCGCAAAACCCCCTATATATTAATTTTCACGTAAATCCGTTCAATATGAGAATTTTCTGTCGCCATATTGGATCCGCCAGCTTGAAACCCTACAATTAGATATAGTCTAAATCCTTGCCGAAAACACCATTCGAATCCATTCAGTAGTGTGGGAGGTATAAGATAACAACGCGAAAAGCCTTCCTCATTTCGGAGCTTCGTATTTTCTATAAAATCTCAACAGACTATGAATAGAATTTTATAAACAAATATAATTCAGTTTTATTTTGTATGATAATGCAATTATGAAAAAAAACACTTTTAAATTTGAATTTCAGCAGCTCCATTCAGAGTACCGGAGCACTTACCGTTGGCACGAATATACTGGGAATTCAAGGCCGGAGGTAGTCCGAAGACCTCCCGTCCCAAATAATTTCGGTAAGTAAACATTTTTTGTTTGTTTAGTTTTAGTCGTTAAGATGCTACTTCGTATAAGTCAAGCCAGTGGACTTAACTCTATTTCTAGTGGCACGTAAACAGTATTGCATTTCTCACATACAATTAGGTACAAGTAAATTAGCGATTTAAATCTGAGTGAGAGAAGTATTTGGAGTACATACATAGTTTAGGATCTTGTATCGAAGTAAAATAAAGGATGAAGCACGTTTAATAGTTACCTCTGGTTCGGTTTTTTTTTGTAGTTATATTTATATATCTTTTCCTATATTTATTGATTAGAAATTGTAAAAAAAAGATTTCAAAAACACTTTCTTCAGACTTCTTCAGGCACGAGTTGAATATAATTTAGAACTCACCTACTTGATTTATTAATTTCCTTACTTTTCTGCATATTTCCGAATGCAATCAGTACTACTTTTTGGCGTATAGTGTAAAAGTCAGAATTTTGAGCAACGCCCTTTTCACTTAAAATTCGTTTTAGCATTAAGACTACCTATGTACGTGTTCTATCGAATATTTGAGTATCGGGAATTTGGGTTTGAAATAATAGCAGTTCAAATTAATTAAGTTTTAAAAAATAACGCGTCTGTAACGGAGGCAGCCTCCAGCCCTGAAAATCGCTGTCACACCTCATGCAGACAGTTCCTATTATGCTGTTGAAATCGTACACAAAAATTCCTTTTATAAGTTCCACAATGTTGACGACAATACCAGTGTGCAGAAGCTAACAAAGTAGGAACACTATTTACAGCGATAATTTTATATAATAAATCGATCAGAGTATGGTACGTTTAGTGTTAGAGTGTTAAGCGAATACAGAGATATATCATCAGAAATGTTTATCCTATAAAATTGTTACAAAAAATTTGTTATATCGATTTAGAGTTATTTTATAAAACGGAAAATGCATTCATCTTGTAAATATACCCTCTACATTTTAAAAGTTAATTATTTATTTCAGGACCTATCAATGAACCTCCTCTACCGAGGAGAAAAAAATGTCCTGAACTCGCGTATAAATCTCATGAATTTTTAATTGGGACGAAGGATCAATTGCCGGATACACGAAATGACGCTACAGTGACCCGTGCAAGGGTGAGTAGATTATCACAACTAAAATGGACTTGATATAATTTTCTCCTTATTTCTGAACATCTCCTTCTTATCTGATTATTATTTCAATCTTTTACTGTATTGGGATCATTAAAATTTAGACGAATGTTAGTTTTGAAATTAAAAATTTTTCAATAAATTTAAACATTTTGTTGCTTAGGTAAGTTTTGTTATAGATTGAGGTTTTATAGTAAGCTTAATAGTAATTTAGAGGCAAAACAAATATAATCAACTTACATATCTCTCTGCCAGCTGCTCTCAAATTTCTATGTTATGTTCACAGATTAAGAGGTTTACTAAATATAGGGAGGGAACTTTTCCAAATGCGGACATTTAGCAAAATTGTTATTGTACTAGATGTACATTGTAAGTTTTAATTTTTCGCGATTTCTAGCCACAATAATTGGACTCGTTGGTATTTTTGATGCTTTTTTTCGCCCCAAAAGAAGTGACGTGATTTTGATAAGTTTTTTCAACAGATTCTGTGGATTTGGTAGAAAAACTGATCCATCAGGCCAATTTTCAAGAAATTATCACCTCGAAAGAAATAAAGTATAATTATTACATAAAAGCCTAAGTATTCATTCCACCTAGTTAAAGATATTTGCTAAACCAGCAATTATGAATTTCTAATTATTCTATCAATCAGTCAGAAATTTTGCAGTTTATGTTTAAAATATTTAAGACATTTAAGCGGCAGTACAGTAAATTTCAAATTCAATCTACATATGTGCTGCCATTTTAATGTATTAACCCTTTTGTCAATTCCTGGTCGTTACAACGTTGTTCAATAGCCGGGGTACCCGGGTACCCGCACGGGTTATTTATTCAATAATAGAATTTTGATACCTAGAGACTTTCAATATACCTCATCTCACTAGATCAGAGCCGGGCACACCCGGCTCTTTTAACTCCCGTGGATTCCTCAGGTAGATTTCTGGAGCTCCTCATTGCTCCTGAAAGTGCAAGCGAGGAATGCATACTCCTGTGATATCTGCATCGCGGTTAAATATTCAAAACTCTCCACGGACAAATAACGCAAAAAATTCAGGACTTCCGAAATTGTAAGCTGCGGACCGATTTCGGAGTATTCATTATATTGTTGAGTAAAAACTTTAAAACAGAAAATGTGTGTGATTGGTACTTAGGATCAACGGGAGTTATTCTGTTAGTTACCATCGAACAGTTGGGCTTTGCAGTTAAGCTGTCTAAAATTTCATTCAGATGCCCTGATCATATGTATCTTATCTACAGCCTTAGTTTGTGTACTGGAGCCCAAAAGACCGATTAATGGCATCACCGGATGTCTGCGAATATGATTAGGAAATGTTTTTCAACCTTTTTGCTCTTTGATGCTATTTTTCTTGAAAACTTTACGCTTTATGATGGAGATTTTCAGTTCCGAATTTATTGTCTATGCGTAGAAGTCAGTCAAAATTAACTCTAATTACTTCGGTCCTAGAAAAATCCTCGCCAACCAGTGCCAATGTTTCGGTACTATTCAAAATAAACAGGAGAGCGGATTAATGCAATCAATCAGATAAAACATTAGATGCAATTGGAAATCCAAAGTGGGAATATTTTTGCAACCGGTTTAAAGGATCTTCGTAGAGTGATAGTGATAAAAAAAGTACTCAAATACCGGAATTTTTTGGAACGCTAACTATTCATTCTAGCAACTCTTTCTGTTGCCTTGCTGGAGTATCTCCTCTACGACTAACATGATATCAAAAGAGCAGATTATATGAACAAAAAACAGAGCGAGGTTCTTCATATAGGGTATTTCAATCTCAACCGTTTATGAGTTACAGAGTGATTAATAAATTCCGGATGCACATTATTATTTTATTTTTATCCTTTGATCTACCCAACGCAGTGACATCGAACTCAGACCAAACAACTACTGACTGTCCTTCACTGCTTCAGCGGATTTCTCTCTATACTATTCCTCGTAATCTTAGATCGGCCCCTCTCTTCCGCGCTGTTTACCACCGCACTAACTATGACCTTTCTGAACCCCTCACCTGTATGCTTCGGAGAGCCAACTCCCTTCCTTCCGTCGACTTCCACCTGAGCAAATCATTTCTTAAATTTTACGTGTATGTTGCTCCAGGTAGAGAGAGGTTATACAAATTTATATGTAGAAAACCTTTTCCAGAATTTGAAAAAAATCTGCAATTCACACCAAATATAACTTAAATATTTCTCACTTTAAAACTTTTTTTTTAGATTTTTTTACATTTCGCAAGAGGTTTTTAATTCATAACTTTGTGTACTCTTTCTCTACCTGGACATGTTGTACCTCTTTCGAAAGGCAACAACACGATCAATTGAATGAATATAAAAGAGGTGTATTGATTACATAAATTTCGGAGAAAAATTGGGAGAAACGTGAATTGTAGGATAATTTTTAAGCATTTTTGTCACTTTCGCAAGTGACTGTGTCTGCAGTTCTATCTCTAAGATTGACTCGGATAATTGAGTATTTGAGTACTCCAAGTTGAAGTTTTCAAGTACTCGTATTGGCTTGAACCGAGTTTTAGTAAAGAAGTTTTGAGTACCTGAGTACTCGAGTACTTGAGACCAAAAAGAGCCGACAACTCGAGTGAGGGAGTATTCGAGTATTATAGTTTGGGAGTATTCAAGTACTTGAGTATTTGAGTCCTGTACATTAAGAAATAAGAAATAAAAATTAATAATTTGTAGACGTCATAATTCATTACAATTTACAGTTAGTTAAAGAAAACCAAATCTTTATTTTGGAAAAAAAAAATACAAGTTTATTAATATTATCGGGATTTAAGCAACTTCTGCTGGAGCTTACTATATTTCCTGCTGTAGAAAATACTCGTTCAGATGTAGCAGAGGTTGCTGATATATTAAGGAATTTTCTTGTATGTATTTCTTTTTCAAAATAATGATTTAGTTTTCTGTAACTAACTGTAAATTATAATGAATTATAAAGTCTACAATTTATTATCTTGTATTTCTTACTTCTTAATGTATTAAACCTACAGGGGTCAAATACTCAAATACTCCCTCACTCGAGTTCTCGGATCTTTTTGCTCTCAAGTACTCGAATACTCAGGTACTCAAAACTCCTTTACTTAAACTGGGATCTTTGAACTCGAGTACTCAAATACTCAGGTAATTGAGTTCAGAAGTACTCGAGTAGTAACAGCCCTAATCTGCAGTGGTAGCGGCAGATCAAAATTGGTGGTATTTTTGAAAATCACATTAAGAGTTGTTTGGTGTGAGTTTGAAATCGCTGCGCTGCGTTGGATAGATAGAAGATAAAAATAAAATAATAATCTACATCCGTCTGTAATTCCCAAACGGGCGAGATTGACATACAATTTTTTTTAGCTAGGTTAGATCTATCACCCCATTCATTTTTTCCTCCATAGATGAAACACCCTGTATATTCGCCTAAAGGATAAAAGAGATTTTATTTTTATTTTGAACTTAACATATTATTTGGTCACCATTTGAGTGAACTCAATTTATGGATGAGTTCCAATAACTGAGTCGTTCTTTCATAATTCCGCCATTTCTACTTTGTATCAAATCTAGAATTGATTTTCTCCTAATACATAACATTTTGTTTCACTGCCTCTATCTGATGTATATTTGCATTCTATAATTAGGTACAAATCGAACAAAACCATAATGATGCATATTTATTGACGGGGAGCTCTGTAACAAAAGCCTTGAATGAATGCCAGAAGAATAATAATTTCTGTTCGAGATCCTTGGTGTACCAAAGCATCGTTGTGAAGGCCGTCTGCATGCATGTACCATTTCAGCCTGCAGAATATTTCGAAAAAGTGGGCCAACAAAAGAGTCTCACTAAAATTTTTTTTAATTATGTATTTCGTTGCACCTCATGATAAGCGACCGTAAATAACGCTGTGTTTGAACAGATTGAAATTAACCAAATCATTTTGCGAAAAGCATTTCGATTGCAGAGCAGAGTTCATGATGATAAAGATGTCGAAATGAAAAATATACATATAATACATATTTCTGCAATTCTTGACGTACATATACGTTTTTGATGATACAGCTGCCTATCTTGAGTACGCAAATCGCGATTTCGTTTGAGATTTTTTACATCTATACGAGCAAAAAAATATTTACATAATTTGGCAAAATAAGTGCATATGCAAACGTATTTTAAGTGGCGATCCGTTTCACCTAAATGTCCAGCATTATAAAGTCCTGTTTCTATGGAAAAATTATTACTCCTAATAATTTTTAAATAAGGATATTTCGCTTAAGCTTTGCGCTCGAAGCCTGCAAAGAAATCAGTAGAAGTTTCAAATCTAGAGAATTTTTTCTATACTGGAAATTTTGTCCGGTGTAAATTTCGTAAGTTAATTAGGGCGAAATACTCTGACTTGAAATATAAAATTAAAATGAATACGTCTTGCATGCATAGAAAATTTGAAAGTTAGCTAATTTTGCCTGTGGGCATTGTGTAAAAATGAGAAAGCATTTTAAAAGCAAACCTATAATGACTATATGAATAAAATGAGCATGAAATGTATTCATTTTAATTTCAGTCTGAGGAACGAGGGACGCCCTCTAGAAGAAGTAAGTCAGAAGGTCCACCAGTTGTAGCAAATGGAAGGGCATATCCTGTAGCTTTTGAGAATGAAGTCGACGGAAGGGGAAAAGGAATTACTTCACAGGTACTATTTGCATAAATACTAATTCTTACTTATCAACACAATTACAATTAAATGCTGATTTATTTCAATTAAATTTTATAAAAATTTCATTATAGTAATTAATAAAATTATTTTTACATTTACAGGCGGGTGAGTCTAGTGGACTGTTCAAAAAGACATTCTCAAAATTGAGTACTGAATATCGTCTACAATTCGTTTGGCCCCATGTTCGCAAAGCAATTACAGGGCAACCAAACGATGCAGTGGAATTTCCAAGAAAGTCCCTATCAATGGGTACAATTAAATCATCTCAATCCAATGCAATGCCAACAGTTCATAAAAAACGAACAACTATCGAAAAAGAAGGTGCGACGAAAAAGTCGCTAATTTTGGCAACTTTTTATAAAAATTTCTTTTTGTTCTTTTTGTAAAATTAAAGTGTGTTTTTTAGCTTGAAGTCAGGTAGAATTGTATATCGATATTTGTATGTGAACTTTACTAGGGCTTTCTTAAAGTGAATTATGAAATTTCCTCTTTATATTCAATTCTCTAAATGTAATTAACTCTTACTATATATCTTTATTTCAGTATCTAAAATTGCTTATCAAATTAAATTTCTATAAGACACTGCAAGTTTATCAGTATCTAGACACACTGATGTTTGACCATTTATATATTTTGCAATTTTCATTTCAGCTACTGTCTATGAACTAGAGCCTTTAGTGAACGACGTAGAAGAAAAGAAAACGGAGAAGTATAAGAGCCCCCGTGTTTGTGCGCACTCACTTTCTTAATTCATTTTTAAGGAGTATTACCTCTGAAACGAAAAGCACCTTGGAGACTATGAAGAAGGAACATCACATCGTTCAAAATGGGGATGTTCCCAGCGAGAAGGCTGATAATAAAGCTACCATGAATGGTTTCGGTCCGTACGGAGAGCAGTGGTATAAAGAAGTTATAGAACTTAGGAAAAAAGCCGATGAATACAAGGTGATTTCAATAAATTTGCTTTAACTTCCGCTGTCTTTAGTCATACAAATGTAAAAAATATTTTTTAGTGCCGCGGCTGGGGAATAGAAATTGATCCTGGTCTCTATAAGAAACAAAAAGAGTTATGGGATCAAGTTTCCAGAAGAAGTTCGTTATCAGCTCTTTCATTGGCGTCATCCATCCATAGGTAAAATTATGCACAAACCGTACTTTAGTTTTTTGAGCACAGATTTTATTAAAGTGAAATATGCTTAAATTCTTAAACGAGATATTATTAAACATTTTTTTACTTTGTAATTTCTTATTTAAGGGGTTTTATTACCAGCTTAATTTTTTTTCCATTTTTTTTCTATTGTCTTAAATAATGCCTAAACATCGCTCGAATCAAATCATACTTTGTAGAAAGGTGTATTTAAATGTTAAAATGTCTCTAAACCATTTTTTTCGAAGCAACTTTTTCAATTTTTTTTTAAACGTGTTTTTCTCGGAACCACGTTTTAAAAATCGGCCGGCAGTAGAACTCGAACAGTTTTCATCCGATTGACTTCAAATTTGAACTGGACCTTTACTATTGAATTATCTAACGAAACACACGAGATTATAGCGATTAAGTATCAGGAAAAAAAGTTATGAGCCATTTAGTTCGAGTTTTTTCGTCGAAAAAAACGCTTTTTTTCTAACCACTGCCATTTCGCGAAAAAAAATTCTAAAAATATAATCATGTGTACTTCGGTAGCAAAATTCATGTAGATAATGAAACAATTTTTGGTTTTTTTTAAGTTACTTTAGACGAGACTTCTACTGCCAGCCGTGGAAGGACCTTTTTTAAATGGTAGTTTACGCGACCTACTGTATAGCCGCTATTTTGGAATATTTTTCAATGAAACAATTTTTTTTGTAGTTCAAGAAGTACTTAATCAAATGATATATCATATTTATAAAATTTATTTGAAATGTATTTATGAAAAATCATTAAAAACAACTCTTATTTTTGGGCAATAAGCTGGTAATAACCCCTTAATATAACAAAATTTTACATTATTTACATATTTTACAAAAACAACTTAAATTTTTCTTCAATAAATGACTAGTTCTAAAAGTCGCACTTTTTTCACTAATTTATTTTCTGTTTTCTAATGCGATCGGCACACCAAAAAATTGTAATGGGTATCGTTGTTTAAGTCACCGCTAATTATTTCACGTAACCACACGACCTACCACATACCAGGGCTTTGGAAAAATATATAAACAAATTTCTCCGAAGTAAATTTGTTATGATTTTTTTCATTTGAAATAAAATTTCGTAAGTTCCAACTATAATAATTTGATGAAAAGTCTAATGTATCGTGACCCATACCAACTACCGAAATATGTTATGTTTTGATAGATAACCATGCATTTTAAATTATTTATGCTCAAAAACTTCAAGCTGATCCTGTGGTATTGCATCAAGAAATATTCGTAAAAATTTAATTTACATTCACAGACCTATTACAAAAGAGGAGAAAGATCAGGAGAATAATAAGAAATCCATTCCTAGCAAGTCATCGCATAAGGCAAAAGTTCCTGGACAAGCATATTTAATTGACAACAAAGCAACTGACGAGCCTTTACTGCCTGCCAGAGTTCAAACGATTCGCCATCACTTAGAACGAACTACTGGCCCTGGTAAGAGGGATATAAGTGAGTATTCTATGGATCTTATTAAGGATTGTGTTTATTTCAAAAGATGTCGAAGAAGGTGCGCTCCTTCCTTCCCCGACAAGGGAAAAACTTATGCCAGCTGTTCCAAAATCCAAGGATACCGATTCATATGGCTCGCAGAAAGGAAGTCCAAAGAAGAGTACGACATCGAAGCACGGCAGTCCACAGAAGGGTAGCCCTCAAAAGGGTAGTCCTAAAAAAATGATGAAAGGTAATGCAACAATTTTACTATTCCCCTTACCCATTTCGAATGAGTTTGCGATTATTGTTTTAGATTAATGTTAAATGCGTAATGTGCCCTTTTTGATGATTTCGAAACAAATCTTTTCGCTTGGTCCTTTAATAACTCGAATGTGTGTAAACCTTCATGCAAGAAAAATCGCACACAATGCAGTTTATAAAGCTTCGAGTCGTCTTGAATTTGTTTCAACTTCAATATAAGGGATAGAATTAGTATTGCGTGGAAGATAGCTGCTTCCACATTTTTTTCATTACTCATCCTTGTAAAATTGTGCTGAGCAATTACCGCAAATCAGTCATCTTGAGCTTAATATTTTTGTTCATACAAAATACAAAAGGCACTGTAGATACCGCTAGAATTACTAGATATTTTGGAAATCGATGGTTATTTAAAATGTTGTTTTACTTTATAGGACGTTCACAATCTGTCGGTCCTGGAGTAATTGATTCAAATGAATCTCCCAAACGACAACTGAGAACAGTAAGCACAGCTCCTACTGCCGCTTTAACTTCTAAGCAAAATAAAAAAACATCTGCCTCTACTCCAGTTACGGCTGAGCGAAAGTCTCGACCATGTGAGTGATAAGTAACACTATTAGTATATTTTTCAGACGTTTTTCAATGTTATTAAATCGATAATTTCGGGTTAGTTCAATTTAATATGAAAGCATTTAAATTGCAATGAGTATGGTGAAGTTGTTAGCATGACAGATTTACTTGAATCTATAATCTGTTTTTCTTTAAACTGTAACCGTTTTGTGTATCCAAATGAATCTTTAATAGTTAGATACTATGAACAAGTTTAGGTAGAGGCATACATTAAATGTAATTGTTTTACTCACTACTCATTTTATCATAATCTGATTCATTAATTTGATGTACTATTTTTAGCAACCCTTTCCACATCAAATCAATCCCGTTTAAAAAGTAGCTCCTTACCTCCTAGTGGTAGAACTCACTCAGCTCCTGGTAATCATCATATACAGATAACTCAAAATGATACCAATAAGACATCGGCGGCTTCAATTCAATCCCAACCGCATTTGCGTAAGAATAGTAAAGCCTCTAAACAGCCGAGGCCAAAGTCAACTGTAATCAGTAGGGTGACTGGTGATTTGAATGATTCTGCGGTTTTAAGCGAAGATCATTCTAAGACTAAAATTGAGGAAAATGAATTGGCAGAAAGTGAGTAATGAAAATAAAACGTTTCTAACTGTACAAAGCGTATTTAAGTGTTGTTTTCTTGTTGTGTCCTATATGATAATGATGCGATATTTTGTGTAACTACTAAGCACGTTTTAACCATTTACCTCTCCCAGATGTTTGACGATAATGATTCTATTTTATTTTAGAAACTCACGTTTTGTCGTAATTTTATGTAGTTTGGAATGAGTTAAATCATTTGAACTGGCTGTAGTGGCGCAGCTGCGTTATGCAATAAACGACCAATCTATACTTTATGTTCGCAGATACCGATGAAGGGGAAGAGAAGGAATCAGTCACGTTCATGTCGAGCAGTCCACAACCAGCGCAGGAGCTTCCTGAGCATATTGTTAAATCTCCCCCTGAACCAACTAGAGTCAAATCTCCGGAGCAAATATTAATGCGATCTCCCGATCCTGTTAATTGGACAGTTCCATTAGATACAGGAAAGACATTCACGGTTACCCAGAATGTTAAAGAAGGTAAATTTTGTTATATTCATAGGGTGTCCTGGAAATATGTGTTACAATTTGTACCAATCGATTCTATGGAGTGTATTGATGTGTCTTAGAAGGTTATAGTCCAATTTTCCGACAAAATATTTTCCCGACATTTTATAAAAATTTTTAGTCTATTCAGAAAAAAGGCTGTCCGAATTGTTGCAAGTCGGGAAATTGACCGGGAATCTCTATCGGGAAAAGTGATTGTCGGGAAAATGATCTGTCGAGATATTGCATTGGGGAAAGCTGTATTAGGAACATGCCTTTTTTTTATAAAAGGGAATTTACTATTGTAGCTGTCGGTTAGAGAAGTCTCGGAATCTATTGAACCTGCTTTAATAAAAATACACACATCAAAATATGCTAAGCAACACGGAGTTTTTTCGTTGCCATTTCCAGGAGCAATTACCGATCATTTTCATTTTTCAACTGCAAGTAGGCAAAAGGTATACGCAACTTATGGTCAACCCGTTTCAGGTAGATTTGCAAAAGTAGGGGAGTTATTAAGGGAAAACAAGATTTTTCCTTTTGTGGTAAAATTTAAATTTCGTTTATTTGTAAAATTTCTAGGAAAATGTACTTCTATGACAATATTCGTCTTTAGTCTAATAAGAGGTGTCAGCACGACATCTCCTCGGCATTGAAAGAATTAAATTATCGAGGAAGTCATGTTGTCTGTTGCTCCAATGCTCTTGAAGCAGATCACTTAGCTCGCTTCTGGACGAAACTGATGACAAATCGTTTAAAATGCTTCTTTGAAGTCTATCCCATGCATGTTCGATTGGATTTAAATCTGGAGATTGCGCAGGCCATGGTAAAATGTTGATTTCGTTTGAACTCAACCATTCTCTAACGCTTTTTGCAATGTGTATTCTCGCATTATCTTGCATCAAGATGAGTTGAGGTCCAACTTCCTGTGCAAATGGAAGAACAACATGTTACAGTATTTCACTAACGTCACCTGAAGCATTTAGATTGCCTTATGGCAAAACGAGAGATGTTCGACCGCCAATCGTCATCCCGGCCCATACCATAACGGTGCCTCTTTGGTAGCTGGTGACTTCCTGAACAGCTCTGAGCCTTTCTGAATTTCCAGATCGCCTCCAAACTCGCACACGTCTTGAATCTGGGTGAAATCCAAATCGAGATTCATCAGTGAACAGTACATTGGACCATTGTTCTGTACCCCAATTTTGATGTTGCTCATACCAATAAACCCGCCTCACTCGATTCCCACGTCGAAGTGCTGGACATCGTAAGGCACGACGAGAGTGAAGGCCAGACTCATGTAGTCTATTCCTAATTGTTTGGTCACTAACCGTGACGTTGTATGTTGCAGAGAGGTTTGCAATCAATTGACGAGCCGTCAATTTCGGACCCCGTCGAGCTTGAAGGACAATGTACCAACCTTGTGGCGAAGCTGTTGACCTAGACCGATGAGTATGTTGTTCACGTGGACTCCGTGAAACACATTGTCGTTGCCACAATCGGCAAATTACACTTCTATCGTCGTTAAAGCTTCTTGCTACATCAGCTTGTGTTCTACCACTTTGAAGCATTCCTACGGCTAAATGCATTTCGCTAGAGGTGAGATGGCGACGCGTACGACCCGGTTCCATATCTTACTGAACAATTCAGAACTTTAAAACTGCTGGTTACTGAATAATAAGAAGTATCACTGTACACAACTTGCACAGGATTGAAAGAAAAAGACACTTGACTTGCTATTTATTTAATTAACCCCCCTACTTTTGCGAATCTACCTGAAACGGGTTGACCATAGGATGCGTATACCTTTTGCCTACCTGCAGTTGAAAAATGAAAATGATCGGTAATTGTCCCTGGAAATGGCAACGGAAAAACCCCGTGTTGCTTAGTATTTTTTGATGTGTGTATTTCTAAAATACGCACATGCAGCGCAATATTGTTTTCAAACTTTAAAGGCAACTACAGATATTCGAAAATGAAAACAAAACATAATTACAACATTAGCAATCAAAAAATGAAGAGTTTCTGTTTTGCCGATAGATTTCCTAATTTTCGAATGCGAAATGCCACCCTGTTCCCCAAAAACTCTTTGGTTGCTGAAATTAACCCTAGAAAACATGTGTGCCTTTACAGAAAGCATAAAATTAGGGTTCGTCTACAGAAAATTGGCTAAGCCACAGGGTCTTAGATTGGAAGCAGTGCTTATTTCAGCCACCATTTACCACCAAAGTTGATGGACCTAACCATAACAATTTGGCTCCGGCATACATTATTTAAATATTTTTTCCAGGCGTGCTATGTGTTTAGGGGTAAAAACTGGGTCAAATTACAACATGTAGCTTATCAGTCTGTAGGGTTTAATGTGAAATTTCAATATTATATGTAAATGTAGAAAATTCTTCTATTTGCGCCAAAAACTAGAAGTCCTATTTAAAATGTCCTCCCTTAAAATCCATAAAATCGCTTGACACGTATGCCCTGCTGGACACCTCGTACTTACAATATTTGCAAAATCTTTTTATCCAGGTGAAAGTTTCACGCGTCCACAAAGTGAAGTAAAGGCGTCAACACCAATAGAAAAGCCACCACCTGCACCACAGTCAGCTCCGCCGGAGTTGGCTGAACAAGAAAAAATGAAAGGTGACTAAAGCTCGTTACACGCATTACTCGTGAGTATTGTCGTCTTTAGTTTAATGTGCAAAAAATTTTCTGTGTCCCTTAGCATGGCGCAAAGAGGAGCTAAGCGATCCAGAGATTCCGATGCCAGATAGTCCATCATTTTCAAAGTCATCCACATCGCCAAATCCTCGATACGATCAACCAATTCCTGGTTCAACTATACGCTGCTTGGATGACCCCAACTTTGATCAAGAGTCCTCAACGTTGCCGAGAAATACAGCCACTGAGGTACTAGAAAAGGCTCGTGACCGTTTCGATAAATTCTGGGGTGGCAGCAAGGACGAAAATGCTTAATAATAATATCTACGAAAACTATGATAAACTTTGACATTTTCGCTAAGATGCTCTCACTACAGGGTGCAGTTATAGATGTTCAACATCACGTAGCGCAAGTATATAAGAAAAACTTTCTAGCAAGTGGAAATTATATTTCATGTAGTAAGGCTAAATTTTAGGGCATGGCTATGAATCCGCTGAAGACATTTAATCGAACTATTTATTATCCAAGAAAAGTAATGCAAGAGAAAAAAACGTAAATCTTACGGTCAGTAACTGCGTATGCGAGTAGGGAGTGTAAAACATTTGCATCTATGATTTGGACACACTTCAGCTGACAAATACGTTGCGAGAGTTGTTATTAAATTTTGTATGTTAAACAACCGCTTTTGAGATACAAGTTGTTTACCCAAACTAAATGTGCGTTCACGATGTGTTTGCTAATGTTTTGAAAAAAAAAACGGTACCAAAAATTTGTAAAATTTAGTTGTTGATGTATTTGATGTTTAAAATTTGTGATTACCACTCGATCTGCCTTTTGAATCAATCAAAACAACAATTTTGATATGGATTATCAGCGTAATTCACAGTTGTGGTTTTTTATTTGTAATTTTTTTTTTTTGTATTTCGATAAATCAATACGAGAAAAAAAGGGCAGTGATTAGTTTACGAGAGAAAAAAAATGCTTTATGTTCGTGAGTAAAAGTTACACTAAATACATATTAGGCAGCCAATCCTTTTTTATCAATACTCGAAAAAAGCTAGTTCTCCGTTTACTGGACCAGACCAGAAAGTAAAAACACTTAGTTCTCGTTCCAGAAGAACAACCTCTTTGATACTACAACGGCGAACGCATCTTGTTCTTGTATTTAAAAGAAGTTGTTCGTCGCGATAAATAGTTATATCTTTTTCGGAAGCAGGCATTTTGCACAAAATAACTCATTCCCGGCATTGATATTACCCTGCGAAACTTACACTCACAGAGAAGTGATGAAGCCAAGAGAATTCGAATATTGTCGACCAATAGTTGGAAGCAGAGAATTTTGTTGAATGGGCTTTAAAGTACTTGAATATAATTTGAATGCTTCTTACGATATAGTTTATTACTCAGTGTTAATTATATTTCAGTACTGTTAAAATGGATGTATTTTGAACGTTTTCCATGTTTATTAAGAGTTTCATTTCCCTATATAACAACAAAACAATGTTCAAAGCACACGGTTATAATAAAATTACACGAAGATAAAGCAGAATGAATTTTTAGCTTTATAAAATTGAATTTATTGACAAATAATAGATAACAACATATGTACTTATTATAGAGGGTACTTTTAAATAAATGCATCAATTCAAACCTAATCGTTTGTTTCAACTCTTGAACCGATCTTTGGGTAATTATTTATTACTGCTATGTACACGGGTTAGATGGGTAGTTGGAGACAATACTTGTTTTTATTAACTCGCTTCCTTGTCTGTTTGTCTGTTCGGTGCAAATATCGCAATAGATTTTAAACTAACTTCCCGATGAGCTGGAAACTTTAAACATAGCTCAGAACTGGATGACAAAACATATATGTATATACGCATACAATGTAGATATACATATGTTGCATTGTCATATAATGTTTCTAATATAATATCATCACAATGTTTAAAATCGATTTAAAAATTACTTTACAAGGCTCAAAAATGGAATATAATTATTTAAATAAACCTTTTTTAATATACCACGCTTTTAAACCGGACTGAAAAGTATAAAATAATTTCTGTCAGCCTCATACAGATTCCTAACCCTATATAGTAGGGGAGTCCAAGAGGGGATTTTGGGATTTACTTAAGCGCGGCAGAATAACATACATACATATTCTGTTGAGTACCTCTACCATATTAAAGCCCTCTACATAGGGCCGCGCGTGTATGGCAGCCGATCAGAATAGTTATGAAAAATCGATAGCTGGAAATACTCGAGCGCGTCAGATTAAGGAGTGGTTGGTCAATTACATGCTGAAAAGTGTGAATTTCAATAATCTGACGATTTGAGCCTGACGTAAGGGAGTGGGAGGGTCACAAACTTGCAAAATAAAAACGTCGCCTCGATATTCTCGAGCGCGGTCGAATTTGTTCTTATTTTTAAGGATATAATTCAAGGATAACGGGAAAAATATAATCTGCAGGTTTCCACAAGCCGAAGTAACAAAAATCGTCAATAAAGTTTAGCGCGTGCAACTGCAGTAAAGCATGTGTTCCCCGCTCCGCGCCTCTCTCTCACTCTCTCGCACCGTCCCCACACCGTGGATTATATAAAAAATATTTTTAAGTATTATTTTATTGATTACCCATTAATAAAACTGTCAAAAAATTTGAAAATATTGTTTTTTATTAACCTCAGCCATCAATTTTTTTTACCTCTTATTTATTTATCTTTTGTAATTTTATCAGAGAAACAGAATACCAAAAGTATATACATATATAATATATGTGTATATGTGTTTATATTATAATTATAATAAATAGATTTACGTGTGCTGAAAACGAAATAAAAACTTTCTTACAAATTTCATCAAAATTTGTTATTGTTTTTATGTGCATGCTATTTTCTGTGCATTTTATTTGTCACATTCAATGATTTAAGAAAAAAAAATCATTAAAAATTTTTTTTTTCAAACGGTCAGATTAAGAAATTCCCTCCAAATAATCCACAGATTATGCATCAGCACGATCAGGACATCAAGCTGAACCGCCTATCTAATAGTATCTATGATAAATTAAACAGGTTGACAAAGACTTTAGTAGCGAATGAGTGATAAGTGATTTTTGTAGTTTTTTTTCGTTCGGTCTCTAATTCGCTTCCGTGGTCCAAAGTCATAGCTATCTTTCCGTATAAACGGGGGTCAATCAGAAAATCTGCCTACCCAGTAGGAAAAATTGTAAGTGGTTTCCAAAGATACGAAGCAGCGCAAACAATTGCTACTGCTTCGTGACGAATCGAAAGTAAAGCATATTCCCAGCAAGGAGGCGGTGAGAACTGTGATAACTGCTCCTTCAAGAAGCGATAGCAAAGCATTCAGCGAGAAAGAAAAAGAAGGGAACTGGAAGCTTATCGGTCCGAGAATTGTTTCCACAGAATTTGTGAGTTCAGAGAAGTAGCTACCCTACGCGGCTTACTTACGGTATGCTTCCAGCAAAGGTTTTTTGAACCTTTTTTTGCTAGCATCAATGCTTCCTCCCAATGACATCCCAATGTTAAAAAAAGCTAAGTTAGAAAGGAGAGTTCATGCACACATTACATCGAAAGAAGCATTCGCAATTGAATTCTAGAATAATTCCATTTCTCGCTGGGTTTTTTTTAACGCGCATCTTCAAACAAAACCCAATATAACAGCCTTAACCAATGAGAACATCAATATATGAGAAAAGACAATTGAGGAAAACTCCCAACTTTTGTATATGAGTATAATGTAATAACAGAAGATTAAATTGTACAGATAAAGAAAAAGCATCAATGATTCATAATTAGATTGTGATTTATTTCGTCAGAAAAAAACAACCAAGAACAAAACGTATGTAAGGTGATTAAAAATAAAAACACGCATATATATATAATCCCTTACATATTTTACTTATCCAGAGGGTGTGGTTGAATGCCGGTCGTCGTAGCTGGGAGACGTCACAGATTTCTGTTTAAAAAAATGAAAACAACTGCGAGTTCCCGTACGAATTGTTGCAAACAAACACTAATTGATAACAATGATGAGCCTTTAAATATACAGTACCAAATTACTGCAAAAAAACAACAAAACTTAAAATAAAATGTATTGTGTATACAGGGGCCAGAAGTATTCCATCACCTGCACCACGATGATTACCAGGAGAACATCATCCTACAATCCATTTATTGGGAGAACACCATCCCCAATAAATATCTTTTAAAACTAGGTTGCACAGTTAATCACCATAGCAGCATACTCTATTAATGGATCTTGAACACAATCAAATATATATAAAATTTACTTCATTCGTTTAACACAAAGGCCCATCACTATAATGCATACATATACATATACATATACAACACGTATTAAATACAAAACACACAATTCGCAACCACTTGAACTCAGTAAGCTTTACTTACCTAAACCTCCTTAATCTCGTTCACAAATTAACACTTTCTAAATAACAATCAGCTTAAATTCACTTTCAGCACCTACTCACTGCGGAAGCAAAACTATCACAGGCTATCCTCTAAAAGAGGACAGGCCACGCAAATTTCCTGGCGCTACCCTGGCTACCTGACAGTGCTTCTTGGATATCCACGAAAAAGGGAAATGTGCACGCCAACATCGATGCAACCCAGTCTTTTACCCAGGCGCAGAAAACGGGAAACCCCAAACGCATTTGTGCGCATTTAGTGTTATTGCCTTAAATTTTAAAACAAGGGTGAGCGCAGGTCACTACCTTTCCTTTAATTAGGAGGCTTCGCCTCAAAGCAAAGGAGTTCTTTTGCGCCTGGTTCAAAACGAATATAATCTGACTAGCTTAGTTGCCATATAGGAACTTCATTCCAGATCGAAACTTCCATTCAGAATAAGAAATTTCTATAAACGGGGAATGAAGATCATGACAAAATCTCACTCGGCGTGGGATTGAAACTTCGATCCGGGATTTTCATTTTTCCTATAAACGGGGAATGAACTGCCAGCTGGTGTTTGAGTATTAAAAGAACAATTTTGGCCTTTCCGGGACTTAGTTATGTTCTTAATATAATTATTAATAACTATTTTTACTTCCTTTAGAAACAAATTTTCTCGTCACGCGTTAAATCCATTTTGCGGCTTTAAGATCCAATAAGCTTACAATCCGACGGGTGTCAGTTCATTCCCGGATTTAACAAGGACTTTCATTCCGAGATTTCGTTGTGCCTATAAATGCAACCGGATTTTACTCTTCAATACCGAATGAAGTTCCTGCTTTTAAATGCACTAATAGTCAGATAAATATTTTTCCCTGTGTATCAAGGGATATGGAGTTATGCCCTAAATTGTTAGCTTCGGTGGCATGATGCCTAATTTATTTCTTAGGTTTTTAGGCAAGGAAAAAAAACTTCGACCCTCTATATGATTATATGTAAATATATATTTTATTCTTTTAAATAAAAATATTTGTTCTTCTTTTTAAACTCTCTTTCACGTATAAAAATCAAGAGGACGAGATTCTACTTGGAATATGATTTCCTGAAAAAGCCAGCTACGGTGATATATCACAACGGACTCCATAACTCATAAACTAGTACGAGTGATTTATATAATCGTGAGAAAGCACGATGGCACTTGCGATATTCATTGCATAATCGTTTTCAGTGATAGGATTACGATCTTCTTCAAGTCGTATCGTACTCCGTGATGCAGCTAATGAGTGAAAATTATAAATAACTTTGCCGAAATCTAGGGTTCTAATGGACCTGCTTCTGGTCGTCCTCACTTTTTGTGATATGGTAACTTATAGCCGTGTAACGAGAAATTTTCTTCTTAGAATCACAACAGGCAATTCAGCCATAAACTACACGTCACGCAAAGTGAGGTAATAACCAGAATCGACCTAATGTGAACAGACCCAACGAGGGTTTCGACCTATAGTTAGCAGATGATTTGCAGTAAGGGAAAAACGTATATCACCATACCGAAAAATCTCTCGATTGAAAAATTAGAAAGAGATAAATGCAACTTTTCAGGAGAGACGTGTTTTTAATAACGTTTAAATTACTGCCTCAATCTATTTCAACAGATTCTTTAAATGGCTGCTACTGGTTAGCGCCTTTATACTTAAGCCAAAAGGAAAAAAATCTTAGAAAAATATTAAAACTAAAAAATGAATTCTTTTTACCCTAATGGTAAGAGTTGCGAAGGATGCTGTTACCGGAACTGAGATATTCTACTACTGAAATACGTGCAAGTCCCACAATAGACTCTGTTCAGTAAACGGCGTCGATTTGAAAATTACATTCGTTTATGTTTTTAAAATGCCGAATAACTTTAATGTACACACCAATACATTACAAATTTCAGATAATTATATTTGTGATATTCAAGACTGCTGTAACAATTAAAATATTGCAATATTTGTAAGACAGCCTCAGTTAAAAGTTCCTTATAATCATAATAAATAAAAATTAGTGTTATGTACATGTGGGATTATTTTTATATTGTCTAAATCTATTCAAGGCGGCCTCCCTTTCGTGTGCATCGAAGTACCACACTGTTATGGCATATCGGGTACGATGCGATGGTTGTACTTCATGTGGATTACGCCTGTCTGACCAGAAGAAAATTATTCTATCAAATTTTGGTTCTATATCAGCCACAGAGCCTCCACTTGCAGGAAATATTCTAGAAGAAGAGTGAGTTAGCGAAGTACCCAAAAGAAAAACTTGCATTATTACCGTAGCAGCCCCCCACTCCGCTCGGCATCCCAATTAATATTCAAATAGTAAATAGCGGTAATCACACGCCCGTCCCGGTTGGGGTTATCAACATGCATCACATAGTGAGATCCTGATCCAGGGTAACATGCGACCATTGCCTAATTATTCACGTCTACATAAATTTCTCTACAAGTTATAAAATAGCACAGTCACCTTTGTTCTTTCCTTGATTTCGTAGTTCCCGAGCTTCCCGTTTTCTTGCATTGTACTGGCCCTGCAAATCACCGCGTCAATCTACAAACAACATGTGTAAATAATGAAGGTATTAGGAGTATGTGCTTTACTTGATTTATAAGGTACCCGATATTCAAACAGCCCGGCTCTGTACCCTTTACCCAAGTAATCTTATCGCCCCTTATTGTGCGTGAATCGCGCTCGTCCAAGCTGTTGGATACAAGCTGCCCATCCTGCAAAAGGGGATGAATCAATGGGTTTGGCTTGATTAAATGATTGTTAAAACTTACTTGAAACACCCCCGCCGAGTACATCTTGTGTACTTCGTTAAGAATTTCGATGCCTAGGTCCCGCCCAAGGAAGTCATCTATCACCGAGAGCCCGTAGGTGTTGAGGTCATTTATGATGTTTCTGCAGAGGTCCTCATAGCGTTTTTCGCTGTAAGGAAAAATGTTTTAATTAGTTCCTACCTATTACTGTGAGAAGGTATGCATATCGTCTATCGCTTTTGCATTTGCAAAGCAATGTAAACTGTGCCGATCGGAAATAGATAGGTGAATCACCCCGCATTATCTGTAAACAAACTGAAGCTTCGCTACGCTCACCTGGAATTGCAGAAATCTGAGGAAATTATGTGGTCTTCTTTCAGCTGATGGGGATCCCCAAACTTATCGTTGTAGGAATTCACAATTGATTTCACAGGATAGTCCACATGCGATGACATCCTTTGTGAGGCAGACGGCTCGAAAAACGAGTACTCTTCCGATCGACAGCTAGAGTCCCAGGCGTTTGTGAACCGCCTCGGCGGATCTCTCTTTTGTCGCGAAAACTGTTTACATTCCAGCCTGTGATTTGGCCAGTCGGTGTGTTGATGGCTCGTGGAACAATAATAAATCGTCTTGCATTTTGCACAACGCAACAGTGATTTGTTCGTCCCGCACACTCTGCATCGTGGATTATCCATGGTGCCGTCTAAATATATACATGAGCTAGGGATCTCAACAATTCGTCGGAATAAGCTTTTCCGTTTTGAAGGGCAATAATGCACAAAAGAATTTCAAAATTCCGACATTGTATACAAGTAATTCCTCACATACACCAAATTGCAGCTGTCACTGCTCAGTGTCAAACTTTTATAACGTCGGAGTTGTCCATCGCTGGTTTTGTGATGTGTTGAGTTGTTTTCTTTTGCTGATATCTTACGAAATCTTTGGACAATTATCACGTAAACAAATTACTTCACTTATTTCTCAGAATTAATTGTGGGTCTACTAAACAAAATGACATTACTTCGAGTCTCTTTACACAGCGCTGTCAATTGACTACACGAAAAGGGCTATGTTCGTTTCACTTTTGTTCTCCATAAATTTAGAGCAAATTAAGGTAAGCTTAAGATCCACTCACGAACAAACGCGTTTGTAAACATTTTGTATAAAACGTATTTATGTTTAATATCCGCTAAAGATGCTGGCAAGTTTGTAATTCTTTTAGTATTTAAAAATTAAAGGTAATTTTCTTTCGCACGTATTTTCTGGATGAGGGTGCAGAAGATGAATAATAAGAAGAAGCATTACAACCCTGCACCAGGGACCTAAGGATGTTTGGGAAAGTTCGTACCTTAATTTTATCGGGAATATGGCTAAACAGTTAAGTGCTAAGGTTGTACTGTGTGACATAGAGGGGACTACGACGTCTATTAATTTTGTGAAGGTAATTATTTGCGAGTTTCAGTCAAAGTCACTAACTCCAACCGTGCCTTGTGACATTGCTCTTCGCGGTGTGCGCATGGCTGATTTTGCGATAAGTGGAATGTTTTCGTAAATTTTGTATTAGCAAGGATATAAGGTGCAATGCTCTCTAACTTTACGCAGAAGTACATATAAATGTATGATAGAGGCGGCTGGCTTGGATTATATTCCTGGATCTGTTTGGCATTGCAAGGAGTACACAATTTTTCAAATTTCAGATAATGGAATGTTTAACCTGAATAACGGTCATTTCCGGTCCCTAGTATGACTAGAGAGTACGAAACCATCATCTGTTATAATGACTGATTGCAGTGTTCGTCTGCCACCAAGTGTTATGTATGTGTGCCCCTTGAGCTTAAAATGAAACTCTGTGTAAACTGTTATACTGAGCAAAAATATTCATCGGGTGAACGAATTCTGAAGCCTCAAGAATTGCTCTTAATTTTTTAAAGGCTTCTATTTTCCAATTTGACCATATCATTTCGAAACACTGCAGGATTAGTTTATCTAGATAAAAATAAAGTAGTGATGTGCATCCCAAATTTATTAATCACTCTGTAACAGTAATTTTTTTTTCAGAATGATCTTTTCCCGTATTCCCAAAGGGAAATGAAAAATTTCCTGGAAGCAAATTGGACTAAGGATGATATTAAAGCCACTGTTACTGGCCTTGTGAAAAAAGCTCGGGAGCTATTGAAAGACGACAACTCTGTTCCCAGTGAGGTCAGCATATTCATAACTAAATGTGACCTGTGATTTGCATTTCATTTCTTTAGAATGTGCAAAATTCTGAAAGCCTGGCAGCCACTGTGAAAACAATTAACACCTTAATAGACAAGGACCTGAAGATTCAGGAGCTTAAATCGTTACAAGGGCTAATATGGCGGAAGGGCTATGAAGAAAACCAACTAAAAGGACAGTGAGTATAAATATAGCTTTCAAGTGGAATGATAAATTTATCATTTTTATTTCAGCGTTTATCTTGATGTCCCAGAAGCTTTCAAGAAATGGACAGGGCGAGGAATTAAAATTTACATCTATTCAAGCGGCAGTGAGCAGGCTCAGAAACTACTATTTGCCAACACTGAATATGGAGATTTATTGAAATACATTTCCGGTCATTTCGACACTAGAATTGGTGCTAAAATCGAACAGCAGTCATATGAAAACATAACTGAAAAACTGGACTGTGACAAAAAAGACGTGGTGTTCTTCACAGATATCGAAGGAGGTAACGGTCTCAATGTCCCAACATAAAAAATATTTTATTTCTATTTGATTATTTACAGAGGCAGTCGCTGCAAAAGCTGCAGGTCTAAATGTAGTCGTTTTGAGTCGTCCAGGTAATTCAAGTTTTTGTAGAGAAACAAAAGATTTTGAAGTTATTGAATCATTTAATGATATTGAGTTATCTTTATAAAGTTTGTAAGATGAAAAGCGATTAAAAATATTCAAAAGAAGTTGTTTCCTCTTCTATTATTACAAATTCTAAAGCTGGGTTATCATGGTTCGATTTTTGTTGATCAAGTAAAGTTGTAAAAGAAAATATAGAGTCGTCAGTAGTTAATTATGAAACGGAACCCGCAATAATATAGTGTGCACCAAACGTAATTAACATAAACGTTAACATTCCTGTAAATTTCGCACAACCTTATCTTTCTGAATATCTCGAGCTTTCCACGCATTGTACACATACGCTGGTTTAATTGGTGTTTTCAAAAATCTCCCCCATCCTTTCTGGGGATTAATAACACCATTCTCCACGCACACTCTTCCCTTTGAAATAACAATTTCCGGAACTCCGTGGCAGATCATATCCTCAAAGATATTAAAATCGCAAGCTTGGTGATGAGTTTTCGCTGAAATCTTCCGGCAAGCCTTTGGATCCCAAATAACAATATCAGCGTCTGAGCCCACTGCAATCCTTCCCTTTTGGGGGTACAAGTTGAATATTTTCGCTGCATTAGTGCTTGTGACGGCAACAAATCGACAAGGATCAATAATTCCAGTATGCACAGCTTTCTCCCATAAAACGGACATCCGATCCTCGACGCCATTGACACCGTTTGGAATTTTTGAGAAATCTCTTAAACCCAATTGCTTTTGAGATTTGGTAAATGTGCAATTATCGCTGCCAACAAGTTGCAGGTCATCACTGGGGAAGAATGGTTGCATTATTTTTTGTTGTATTATAAAGAAATATGAAATATACTTGGCAAGTGATTTAATGAGAAAAGCTGGTGTATCTGGATCTGGTCGAAGCGGAGGGCTTAAAACGTGACAAGCAGCTTTCTGCCAACATGTGTCCCAGTACGAGCTACCATCTGTTCCTACGGCTGCAGCTAAGGTCTCACCAAAAAGTATTTTGCTGTTGAAACGAGCTCTTGCACGAGCTAATTCCGTAGCAGCGGATTTGCTCATAACGTGTACAACGTATAAAGGGCAGTTTGCCTGAAAGTTTTGTTTATTTAATTATAACGCTAAAACTCAACTTTACCTCTGATTTTTATAATGAAGAATAACTCTGTACTAAAGAAAAAGCAGGGGAGGGGAAAAAGAGGAATATTTGAATATCAACGGAAGGCTGTTATCTCAACGGTGAATACAACAACGTCACAGTGGGGATCAATCTTGCCGCTTCTCTGACGGTAGTTACAGGCTTATCAGAGAAGTGGAAGAATTGGATTTGGAAACTGTTAACACTTTTTATAAGGCTACTGAAGTTTCCTCTAAACCAATAAAATCTGCATAATCCATATTGCTAGACTTTAGGGAGGTGTGTCGGTTAGGGTATATTTTTTTATTTGGTGTAAGGAAAGAACAAGAATTTAGAAAGTAATAGTAAAAAACTATGTAAGTTACCTGGTAGGCAAGTGTACAAGCCCTGTGCACAGCTTCCGCTTCAACTTCTTCCTTTCTAGATAATTCATGGCCTTCTGGTCCAGTTATTCCAGCATCTAGTAAATTTTTCACATTTCTTGCAATTGCATCACCGTTTTCAGCATGCACCTGATAATTACATAATTTAACAAAACTGCAATAAATTTTAGCGGATCTATTTACCTGAGCAATCGCGCTCAATTCTCGACACTTATCAAATGCTTGCAGTAGTTCAGTATCGCTAACTTGATATAGTCCTTTATAGGCCATGAACATTTTGAACGAATTAATTCCGTATTCGTCGCAGAGGATTTTCATTTCTTCGGCAACTGAATTTGACCACCAAGTTATAGCAATGTGTAGGGCATAGTCGCAACACACCTTTGGATCGGCCCAATTTCGCCATCTCTTGTAGGCTTCTATTAGCGATTCTCCTTTGTTTGGTATGGCAAAATCAACTGGAGGATTTGGAATTTTTTATTGAGAGCTGTTTAATTTGTATGAGATTTGGAGATCGATCCTTTAAGAGCGTCAGATTCTCTCAAACGGGTTAAAACTCACACTGCGTATAGTCAATAGGGTTCCATAATAAACAACAACACAGTCTATATTACATTATTAAATTCTATCGACCTACATTTTCATATCCATTGATCATTAATCAGCTACGTAAAAAATATTCCTTATCGATCAATCTCATAAACGAAGAAAATTGGAAAAAAGAGAGAGAAAGAGACAGAATATCTTTGAAGTAGCATTTATTGCGGTGACGGAGATTACGTTGGAAATTAAAAAAATTTGAATTATGTGCCTTCTTTATCAGGCTGAGAATTTATCGAACATTACTTTATATCTAATTGGAACGGAATACATAATTCAAATATTTTTATTTAAAACTAACACACACTTCTTACTTATAGTGGTTGTGCCGCCTGCAAGCGCAGCAATAGTGCCCTGATAAAAATCATCTACAGCTACGGTGCCACCGGAGGGCAATTGCATATGGGTGTGTGGGTCAATACCGCCAGGTATCACAAGTTTTTCTTGGGCATCAATTACTCTTACGCTATCTGGTATCGTGGTATCCACACCATCGCCAATATACCTGCATGGATGCAAAAACATGTGAAAGCGCCGTGAAACGTTAAGCCGGCTAATTCAATTACTTTATTTTGCCATGCTCTACAACCACATTCGCTTTGGTGATTCCATCATCGTTAACAATTGTTCCATTTTTAATGTACAACATTTTGCTGCAGGATCGAATGGACAAGACTTTAAATTATTCACTCAAAAAGTATGTAAAAATATATTGTCTAAAAATTTCTAGAACCACCTCAAAATATAAAAGCACGACTTCTTTTCAACAAAACTTAACCGAGAGAGACTATACCGAATGTGTGGCTGATTTACAACCAACGGAAATCCAACGAACTAGTTGTTACGCCAATAAGAAAACTTCTAACGTCGAATTGACCTACCACCGACTTGTAACTTTTTAACGTCGATATGTTATCTCACATGATATACGCATTTTACGACTCAAGTTTATTACAGTGCAGAAGTTCAGTGATTGAATCATTCACACTTGTCCAATATTTATTCAGCCGCTTAATCCGAACAATTCAAGATTTCTAATGAAAATAATAAAATAAAATGCTGATTTTTTTAATTGCTGTGATCTTGATTAGAGGGGGAAGATAAGGTTGACGATAAGGTTATGAGGCTATAAGACGAGAAGATAGAAAGTTAATAGTGAGATTGTGTCTTCGATGCTTTCGGGGTAAATAGTTCTACTTAATGGGGATGTAAATTTTATAACAATTAGCGAAATTTGCTTCCTGAAACAAAATTTGATTGATATGAATGAAATGATGATTTGACTATAAATATTAAAGAAATAATAAAGTATTTATTATTTGATATGTTTGGTGGTAATTCAGCGTAAATTTGTTTAGTAACCAAACAAGAGGCAAATATTTTACATAAAATATATTGACACACCACCATTACATCAAATAGTAATTAACTCATTGTTTTGTCGAAGCTATTAAATTTTCAATGGAAATTACTTTCATGTTTCATGCAACAAAATATAATCTTAAAATTAAAGAAAGCTTCATCATATGCAGTTATCTATCTGTCTATATATATATAAAAATGAATTGCTGTGCGGTACGTCTCGCTAAAACTCAAAAACGGCTTGACCGATTTCGATAATTTTTTTTTGTTTTGTTCGCTATAATACAGGAGAGGTTTAAAAAAAAAAGAAAATTCGGGAAACCCCAAAGGAAAAGCTGGAAGCGAATTTTCAACTTCAAGGGATCTTTATGAAAAAGGCAATTGGAGGTTTTCGGGGTCGCAGATCTCGAGCTTGCATTCAAAATTTTGGAATTCAAGATGTCGGATCCAATATGGCGACCGAAAAGTTAAACTTCAAGGGATTTCACTGAAAATCCGCACTAGGGAATTTTCGGGATCACTGATTTCGAATCTGCTATTCAAATTTCCAAATATGAGACCATCCCACCCCGCTGGGAGATATAGGAGAGGGGGTGCAATAAGGAGGACGTGTAAAATGAAGAAAACTATATTTAATAATACTGTTGGAAAATATCTAAAACATGTGCAAAACGCAAATAGGAAAACGCTGGGTCACATAGGAGAGGCGGTGGTGCAGTAGGGAGGCGTTGTAAAATTAAGGAATACAAATTTAATAGTATCCCGAGAAACGCCGGGTCCGGGCAAGCTAGTTACTTATAAAATTGTGACTGTTAAAGCTAAGAATACATTCAAGAAGTAATTTAAAAGATAAATTTAAAAAATTAGATCTTTTAATCTTACACGGATCATTAAAAATAATAGCTGAAATAAACAGCAAAGCAAAACAATTTGGACTGATTAAAGGCACCTTTATTTACAAAATTTTCGAATTCTAAATTAAGAATTGCAATAAAATTACTCCGAAATACTCATTAAGAGTCAACAGAAAGTCAATGAGAATTATTATCAGGGAATAAATTGAAAGAAAAACGATCTGTTAACACAATCGCTACCATAAAAATGTTAGAGATAAAGAGAATATTGTTTTCAATCAAATCAAAGGCCCAGACATAGCCCCTAATAATCGAGCTGTCGAGTTGCTCTCAGTAGTGTGCAATATGTAGCTTTGAAACTTTTAACAGTACTTACATAGGCGGAGACGGAGAAAATGGAGTGTATCGCTCTGGGCGACGACATGTTTAGGAAAGGACAAAGGTGCATTATGTTCGAACGAAACTATCATGGGCTGCCTCCCCACCTGTGTCAATATATTTTCTTCTGAAGTGGAGAATTTTATCTTTCAATTAAGGCTAATTCCATACCTTTCCTGAACATATCGTTGCCCAGCTCGATAATCGATACACTCTTTTTTTTTCGCGGGCACCTTCTTGCACTAATATGTAGTTTTTAAAATTGGTATCGAAAATATTTCAATGTTTACGCGACCGATTTGAATAAAATCATTCACAAAAATTCTTGAGACTAATCGAACCTTACCTTTCTAAACTAAATATTAGTTAGAGCGATGAGTGCAATAATGGCTCACGTGTTGATCATCGACGAAATATAATTTTTTGTGTAGATATAAATGCAGGCTCGATATCAATCCTGGTGGCGGCCAGGATGGCACGTATGATTGGCTGATATTCTAACACAGCTTTTCGACGACCGAAAAATGATTCCAATTCATTCAGCCAGTCCTAGCTGGTTCGAATTGGCTGAAATTTAAATTGGGAAAATTTTTCGATCGTCGAAAAGCTGTGTTGCTATATCAGCCAATTACATCGCCGGATTTGCACTTTAATAACCTTACAATTCGGATGTGCCATCCTGGCCGCATTTATAAGGATTATTTGTAGAGGAGGGCTTGATTTTCACAAGAAATAATATTTCGTCGAAGGACAACACTTAACCCATTATTGCACTCATCTCTCTAACTATATTTCGATTCCTGTCTTGCTTTTTTATTAATTACAAATAGAGTGAAAATTTCATAGCAGTATATTGTTCCCTAGTAGCCGTATGAGTATCAGCCTGCAAATAGTAATTCGGAATTATGAACAGAAGCGAATATTTTATTACAAATTTTATTTATTTGGTTAAATCACATAGTATATGTTCTACATACAAACAATATGTCCCATTGCATTGCTAAATGGCACAGGTCCTAAATTGCTACTTATGAAAAATACGGTATGACAAGTTGTCTCACCTCAAGGTACGGAGTCGTTTCCTCCGTTTACAGATTTTTTTTGGTTTTTTTTTTATATAAAAATATATTGCACATTTACCTACAGCTAAACATGTATTTTTATCCTGGATAACACCTCCCATCTAATGAATTGCATAATTGCATGATAACATAAAAGTGAAAACGAAACTTAATGCCAGGGACAATTATGGGTATGCGCCGTACCCGTGGCCACTGTGATGGTATTCATGGTGTTCAATGGGCTCAACATAGTGATGTTCATGGGGCTCAACATAGTGGTGTTCACCTTCAATATATTTTCCATGTCCGCCGAATTGCTCGTTTTCTTTGGCATTCTTTTGCGCCTCATAAGCTGAGTAAGAAGCCTTATCAGCAGCTTCCTTTGTCGCAATGTAACCCAATCGAACTTCGCTGAGCCGCTGTTTAACTTCATCGAGTTGAGCCTTACCTTGCCCCACCATTGAGGTTTGTGCTGCGAGTTCTGCAGCGGCATCAGACGCTGCTGTATGGGCGTGTGCAGCTGTTATCTTAGCATTATTTAAGGCAGCTGATAGAACATCAACGTGATAAGATGCTTGTTGAGCTGCTTGGGAGGCTGCCTTCGCTGATTTTCTGGCGAGCAGGAGTTGTCCAAGTTCATCCTCAATACGCCTAGATGCTTCGGCGAATTGTTGTTCGAGACGTTGTAGCAGAGCCTCCTTACCTTGAAGAGCTGCTAATGCTGTCGCAGCTGCCTGGGATGCACTTTGTGCTAGTGAATTTTTTACAGCATAAGCTGCTTGTTGAGCTGCTGCATATTGTTTTGCTACGGCTGATGTTGCTTGATTGGCTGAGCCTTGAGCTATGAAACGTAAGCCACTTCCTGCGTAACCGCCTTTTCCCTTATATTCTTCCTTGTAACCGTGATGTCCTTCATAACCATAACCAGCACCATAGCTATGGTCCTCATAGACTCCGTAATGGCCCGAATCATGGCTGTAGTGCTTTGAATTGTAGTCCTTTTTCACTTTTCCCGCAATTGATAAATCTGTTGGTATATTAGCGTTTAGTTATTGAAAAAGAATCTCCGTATTATTTGGTTTTACCTAGCAGAGCTAGAAGGACTAGTCCTAAAATGATTTTCATAGTCATACTGTAGTTGGCTTAAGCTGTAAAGAAAAAGTTTGAATTACAAAGGGGAATTAGGTTTAATATAATGACAATAAAATATAAGCGTTAGATCTCAATGGGATTTACAGCTTATATGTATATGTTAATTTAATTTATTAATGCTTAAGGATAAAGCTTTCTGGGAACTTCAATTTAATTATCGCAAATGCTTTCGTTTGTGTTTTTGAAACGAAGAGATGTTTTTTAAAGCATTAACAAATATTTTTTAAATCTTAAAAATTTTATTGTTGTTATATAATCGAGTTGTTGCCCATTAATGTGTCAACACAATGCAATTTCCCATTTATTAGTAATCCACAAAATACGAGGACAGCAACCTTTATTTATTTATCTTAAGGACTTTCACTCCTGCACTTCAGTTAATAAACAGCTGAACAAAATCTCCTTTTATTTAATCGACTCAAACAAATTAAGCAAACTAGGTAAATTGCTAGCTAACTGTTCATCGACGATAAGAAGAAATTGACTACGATAAATGATCAGAATAAGAGCACTTTTATACGGTTCGTTAAACATCCATATCGTCTCTCCACCATGCCGTATGTCTACCATTTCTCCCAAAGCAATGCACTCCATTTCTAACAATTTCATCTTTCCATAGGTGGAATTCACATTTTTATGGACTTAACGCAGGCAAGAAGAAATTCCCATATGCCCGAAAGTGTCCACTTGAGAAATGTGTCACCTGAAATCGCAATACCGCCCGACATCACATCACTTCAGTGCTACAGTCCACCTCAGCTGAAGTTATGGTAAGTAGATCTCATTGCACCGGCGCGGCGCGGCGCGACGCACCCTGGCTTCTTGACGGAGCGAAATATTCGCAGGTGATTATGTTCGGAATTTTTTTTAAAATCAGTTACAGTCATTGCTCCGATTTGAAGGCAGAAATTAATGCGGCGTATCATGGATATTTGCTAATCGTCATTAGATTTTCATAATCCACGAAAAGATATCTGTCTAACGGATTAATTTCTTAATGGCTCATCACTTTTGCTGTCTTTTGCTAACATTGCACGGCCGCAAGTACAAGTGCTGCTGTAATAGCCGAGGAAAGTCCATTTGCCTGGCTAATTAAGAGGTTGTTGTTTCTTCTTTCCTGTTAGAAAATTTACGGAGTTATTATTATGTGCTTCGCTTTTTTATTGTTATTTTTGTTTTGGTTGGAAGTAATTAAGAGGTGAAAAAGTGATAGAAGTCTATTTACGTTTTATTTATGGCTATTTTTGTCCTTTTGTTACATATATCGAACAATTATGCGAAGTTTTTGAAAGAAAACAAGCAAAGATTGTAATTAAGGTTACACTGCAGTACAGAAATTTGTATTCATTTATACAACCTTGTGTAATAGAAATGGATCAATCTACAATTAACAAAAGCATTGCAATTTGAAAGCTTATTGTTCCTACTTGACTAATTACTGAGTTGAATAATTTAATAAATGACTTTGGGGCTAACAATTCATAGGAGATGATAGCTTGCGCATCAAAACACGAATTGTGTGTTTTGTTATCTCTGATTGAATTTAATGTTATATTTCTTTAAATCTAGACACACTATCATTATGCAAAATGTCCACTTCTGTTAAAAAATAGATCACACGGACACCATAGTCAGATTATAAATGCTTCGTTTTCCATTTTTTTTTACAGTGCCCTAAAAAATCAAAGCTATACTACCCAATACTTAAAACTATTCATTAAAATGTTTTTATCGGTTATAACCATTGAGTAAAATTTTAAAGACGTCAAGAAAAAAGGGGTAACATTTTTTTGTAGTTTTACAGCTGCTTGTGAGAGAAAAAATTTCACGAATCAATTGATTTAGTTAAAATTCATTTTAGCTTTAATTGCTTTAATCGTGACTTGGCCATTACGTAGGATGTTCGTTTACATTTTAATGTTTACATTTATTATTGAAGTTTGTAACTATTTATCTATATAATTAGTGAATTTTAGTATAGGAGTATGCCTATTGTGGACTTAAGTTTACTTAAGGGGTTATACGCAGTTAGAATTTTCAAAAAAATCGATTTTTTCGTTTTCGTATTTTCGGAATGTACATATATTTAAGTATAATCTCTGAAAATTTGAAGCCAACCCGATAAATATTTGCGGAAATATACCTGAATTTGTAAGGCCACTATGTGTAATTTACTACTGTGTGTAAACTACTTCTGAAACTTTAAACGCGTTTTTCTCAAATCGGTACTTTCAAAGTCGGTGATCTCGATTTCTCAAAAATGGCTCAACCGATCGGTCTCAGATTTTTACACAATCTTCTTAGATATATTCCTCAGGTATTGAACGAAGGAATAAGATTTAAAAAAATTATTACTATTAACAATTTGGAGCGAAAATTTCAGTAAAAAACGAAAAATTGTGTTCAAATTGACGCCATTTTGTTAAAAATCAAAATTTTCTGAGAAATCTAGATCACCGCCAAGCGCCTTTTTTTAGAGGTCCTTCGGGACATCAACTACAGGAGCGATGCACATTAATATTTTTACATGATCGACGCGCTATTGTATTCTTAAAAGTAGGCTCTATTTGAATTACCATCACTTGTAATTGACAAATTAAAACTGTTTCTTTACAAAATTAATGAAAGTACGTCTTTTTTGAGCCTCGCAACTGCGTATAACCCCTTAAGTTCGTGGGATTTAATATCTTGTAACTTGACTTTCGATACGCACATTGACGATATTTGCAAAAGATCTTACAACCTAGCGGGGCTCATACTGCGGACCACAGGTTATTTCCGTAGTATTTTGTCGACGTGGTACCGCATTTAATCGAAAAATTTACGAGAATATCAACACACATTATTCAAAATAGCATTAAAATCGAAATTATACAATAAATATGAATGCAAGATTAGGTTGATAGCCCAGTAAAATTAGTTACCAAAAAGGTCAAAATTACGAAAAAAGTCCGACCAAGCTGAATTTTTGTGGATACCTCTATTTGGATGTCATTTTAGCTGTCGTGTAAAGTACGCTTAATTTGCCCCTTTGGATTTAGGGATGAATTCTAGTTTTTTGCAAATATATCGTAAATTGTAAATAGTTGTAAGAAAAATTGTAGTTTGTAAAATTCTGCACAAAATAGTCCCTTTTCTTTTTACCATAGAATCAGTACAAACTCTTTTCCACACCACCGCAGAGGTAGAGTATAGGGCGCGTGTTTTTATGTGTTATCCGCAATAGGCCTAATCCTCTTTGAAATATATGTAATAACAAAAATTAAATAAATTAGTCAGTTTTATCGTCTTCATCTGTTGATTCTATCATTTCTTGAGCCATTAGATCTATTTCTTCATTGCTATCTGCATTACTATATATTTCTTTATTTTCGGCGTTTAAATAGGATTGCCCCAGTTTTCGGGATTGAAATCTTTATTAAGCTACTTTTAGACTTTGGAGATAGATACTATTGTGATGCACTGAATGTAGGTGGTAGTTTGGATAATTTGGATGGAAAAGAGTTTGCACTGATTCGACGGAAAAAAGAAACGACAATGTTCTGTGCAGAATTTTATTAACTATAATATTTCTTATAACTGTTTTCTTCGAATATTTTATCACTAGCTGGAATTACCCCTTTTTGCCCGTGGTATTCGGAACTTTTAGCCAAATCAGCTCAAAAATTTCCTCAGATTTTCCTCTAAATTCCATTTTTCCCTTTTCCCGAAGACTTGGGTAGGTAAATTGAAAATGCATTAAAACACCTCGATGCACATTTTACTTCAGTGACTACTACACTGCTGAATTGTGCATCCAGGCGGTTTTGATGCATTTTTGAATTGACTCGTTCTTATGTAACGTAGCAAAGTCAGTAAAGCAATTATTAAAAAAAAGATCCTTGTGAAATAAATATCCTTGAGGTTTATTTTTTAAAAAGGAAGAGGTAAATGCAACATAAATATACTAATTCCTAACATTCTTCATTCTTCGCCTTCTCATCAGCATTCGCTTATTCCTAGCAGCGTTGACCTTGGCTTCGTGGGCAGCCGCCGAAGCCTTATAAGCCGCCTGCTTGGTGTTGGCATAATCAGATCTAGCGGCACTAAGCTGCCTTAAAAGCTGCTCAACTCTGTTTTTTGCAGCTTCCATAAGTTGAGTCTTTTCAGCCAATTCCTGTTGGGCGCCTTGTGCAGCCTGCTCCGAGTTACCAACATTTGCCTGTGCAGTCTGTACAGCTCCAGTAAGTGTTTTCAGCTGGGTGGTAGCTTGCTGGGCCGCCTGCATTGCAGCATTTACATTTGCCTGGGCCTGTTGTAAGGAAGCACTCTCTTCCTGAACTACAGCCTCAGCTTCCCGTACTTCTTGTTCAAGTTGTTCCACAATTGCTTGCTTTCCAGCTAGAGCAGCCTCAGCTGCCTTTGCGGCCTGTAAGGCTTTCTCGGCCAGCTGTGCTTTAACTTGATGAGCTGCCTGCTGTCCCGCAACTGCTTGTGCTTCGGAGGCTGCTTTTGCTTCCTGGGCAGCCTTTTGAGCAATGCTGGATGCTTTTTGCTTTATTGACCCTGCGGAGAGTTTCTGGTTTCCCTGGCATTGCGGGTGTGGTACTCCTGATGCCCCCTCAATTTCTGATGAGCTACCCTCTGCTGGTACCATATCTTGGAATTGGTTTGGAACCATACGCTTTTGGTATCTGCTGTGGCGGAGGCGGTACTACAATAATTTTTTTGTTTAGAAGAAGTACAAGTTAATTTTGCTTTATTACCTGTGGGTTATCTTGGTAAAATTGTGCCCAAGTTACGAAAACCATGTTCACAAATACTGCAAAAATAAGGCATAGAAGGATTTAAAGGTCAAGGAGGTTAAGTTTTTACCAAGGTATAAATATATATTCCTGCAATTATACATTTATTCACAATTTTCCAGAGGAAGGTGACAGGATTTGTATATTGTGCACAAAAAAGCCTCTGAAAGTAAAACCGTGGCTTGCTTGTTTAACAAATTGTGCCAACAGTTTTAAATTTATTTTTCTTTAATGCAAATGCAAAATTCGTATCGTACAAAGTATGTAACACCTGCCTACGACTTTTCTAAAGATAGCATTATTTCTGTAATATTTTTATTGTGATATTTGGTTCATGTATCATATCTTATCAGTACGAATACATACTAACCAATACCTCGGTAGGCTCCAATTACATTATGAAAAAATATTAAAAAAAAAAATAAAACAGAACCAACTCCAAAAAATCTCAAGCCCTAAAAAGTTTTAAATAATTTCACTAAAAAAAGCTCTGCTACTACTTTCAACATTGAATCCTAAGATTTTACTAGATTTTTGAAGTCGGTGCGGTGCGAAACCTGACTGGTATTAATCCAGTACCTACTTAGTAATGAAGACAGGTCAGGTTTTTTGGTGCCAATTCTCTAGTTTTTTATGATATTATTTAAGTCGGTTAAGAACCTTCCTTTTATGAAGTCGGATCGATTGGATCGGAGTTTCCAAATTCTGATAGCAGATTCGAAATCAGCGATCCCGACAGCTTCATAGTATTCGATTTCAGCTCAATCACTTGACGTTTGAAAATTTCAGTCGCTATATTGGATCCGCCATTTTGAATTTGCAAATTTTTCTATAGTAATTTCGCAATCAGTGAGTTCAAAAATCTTAAAGTATTGAATTTCACCGCAATTAAGTGACATTGAAAAAAATGTCGGCCGCCGTTTAGTATTTTAAAATTTTGATAGCAGATTCTACACCAGCGAGCCTTGGGGTTACATAGGTCTTGAAGGAAAAAAAAAAAGAACTTTTTCAAAAAATTGTGTTTTGAAAACCAAAAATCTATTTTATTTGAAATTTACACATAGAAAAGTTTAGCAAGAAGTTGTAAAAAAATTTTCAGCTAAAAATATTGAAAATTGTCGATTTTCCTGCAGTTTTCCTCGTCCAGCCTTTTTTTTTGCGGTAGGCAGAATATTTCGGTGCAGGTTCATCTGAAATTAAAAATTCAAAAATTTTCTTATAGTTTATACCCTTGGCTCGTGATTGACCGAAGGAATTGAAAAAAAATTGAAATTTAAAGTTTTGAAATAAGTTTGAATGTATTTTCGTCTCATATTTTTTTAGCATTTTTCCGATTCTCATCGTTTTTAAAACATTTTTTTCGTATAAAACAAGAACGAGTCAACCGATTGAAAATCCCTTTTTTGAATCACGAAACAATACTATAAAGAGAAACTGTGCAAAGTTTCAGCAAAATCGGTCGATTCGTTCTCGAGAAATCCTGCCTACCGCAAAACAAAGGCTGGACGAGGAAAACTGCAGGAAAATCAACAATTTTCAATATTTATAGCTGAACATTTTATTACAACTTCTTGAAATGCTAAACTTTTCTATGTGCAAATTTCAAATAATATAGATGATTGGTTTTTAAAGTACAATTTTTTGAAAATTGTTTTTCTTTTCGTTCAAGAAATACATATGTAACCCCTTAAAGCCCCTTAGTATTCAATTTCATCACACTCACTCGTAATTACAAATTTCGGTCGCCATATTGGATCAGCCATTTTGAATATATACACACTGTTATATACTAAAACCTCCCCAGATATATATTGATTATACCAGCGAAAGAAACACAGAACCTCCTTTTTTTAAGTCGGTTAAAAAAGGAGTAAAAAAAATGATCCAACTAGAATCGTAGCAAGCAATTCAGATTTTTAGTGTTTCGTGCCAAAATTAGAAACACGGAACACTTGTGGCATCACTCCGATGTTCAGTGTTTATTATTAATAATTAAATTTGTAAAAAAAAACCCGAAATTTAATCAGGAGAAGAAGTCACAAGTTTTTTATTTTTTTAAATTAAACAAAAAATATTCAATAATTGACCGCTCAGAGCAATGATGCATAGGGCAATCCCACAGTATGATGCTATTTTTAACAAGAAGACTTCAAAATAATGTCGCAAGCTGAATTTATAAAAAAAAGTGTTGTTGCATTATGCACAAAATAATTACTATTTGGCTATAGAAATTCAGAAGGAAATGAATCTAAAAAAGGGGTTACATTGATTGATTTATTTACGAAGTTAATTACTTCCCGGTAAAATTTATGCATCAGCTAAATACAAGCATTAGTTCCTAATAAACCATTAGCACTTACATATATAGCTAATAAAATTATATCAAATTACTTTACATGTCCCTTCACGCTGAAAATTAATAAGATCTGTTCGTTATGCATGTGCTTGAACTCACGTTTGCCGCGTTATTATCGAGATGGCGAATTACATCGGAATGAGGTGCGCTTAATCCATGGCAATCGATTGCTCTAGCAATGTTATAAGAAACTGCTTTTTTAATGTTTACCTTAAAAAGAAAAAAGGTCAAAAATGAGGCGCAATTATTCAACAATAGTACGATAATTGGATGAAATAATCCGTGACGTGAAATGATCTTTCATTGTCGCCGGGAATATCGATCAGGCAATCAAGAGCGCATTTCACTAAATCTCGGTATGGGAGAATCTGGCGCAAATTGCATAATCGCGAAGTAATCGTATCTCTTTCGTTGCCGGATGAATGTAAAATTTTAATTGCCCACATCCTGAAAAGCTAAGTAGCCAACAATCTGTACGGCCGCGTTATTTCATTTGCAGAGCAAAAGATGGGTATGAATTTTCGCTTTCGGTCAATGGGTCACTACTACCACTTGTATCGAGTACTCGACGCAGAAACTGTCGAAACAATCGACAGGTGAATTGATTTTTATACAAAAATTTGATAACTCTGTAAACTCTCAACAGGTTTTTTAACCTTATCTTATTCTGTGTGAAATTTTTCGGGATATTGCACCTCTACCCGACTGATTAGTGATTTTTAGCGAAACTTTTAATCTTTGTATCATGTAATTGGTGGCTCGTGTTATGTTACAGAATCGTATTGCTACAGCGAATGGTGAGTGCATTACTGCCGGGTGGGGTGGGGTGGGTGACCCATACTTTTAAGCTCTTTCACCGGGGCTGAGTGGTGGGTTATTTGAAAATTAACTTTGAGTGTTTCTTTGCAGTCTTACTTATTCTTGTGATGTTAATAGCAAAAGTAAACTGCCAACTCGATAATAGTTTCGAGAGGGCTCAAATGGATGATAAAAATCAAGAATTGGACGTATCAAGAAGCAAATTTCAAGCATTATCTGGCCGGGAACTAAATCCAAAATTTAATTTAGATTTAATGCAATTCAATACGAGGAATGCAGGTAATCAAATGCTGAATCCTTCTGTTGCACCCATTGGTGGCGCTGCTTCTGGCCAAACAGGCATCACCAACATGAAAGGTAATTACTCAAATGATATAGAAGAGACCACACATTTTGTATAAACGTTTAGTCCTGATTTTTGAGCAGCCTTTTAAGAAATGTAGTTTGTTTTATTAGTCTCACTAAAGCAAGCAACTTTTGTTATGGCAGCGACTCTGAAACATATGGAGAAGTGGAGATATATGCTGTTCGAAAAAATTAGATAAATAATTTTATTACGCACGTTTATACCATTCCGTCGATTGATGAGGAATGGGGCTAAACTTCGCAAGGAAGCTATAAATGCAAATGCCGCTGTTGTCCCATCACTTTGACATAAAATTTTTGCTATTTCAGGCCCTATATATCCTAACTTCCCCCCAGACAAGGGGGAGTACTTTCATAATTTTTGTGATGGGTCCCAAAAATAACTGTTCTGCACAACGGAACGGCTGTCTAGATCGCAATACTCTACCTCAGGGGTAACAAAATTAAAATGTTTCACCATGAGGGCCACATTGGTCATCATCGCTGTTCAGCGGGGCATAGTAAAACAAAAACTCTAGAGCTAGGTGTATGGGTTTTATTGAAAGCAGATATAAACTTGTTACGCAGTATGTGAGATTAAATTATCGTATATGACAACAAGCACTATCAGCAAATTCTCATATGAAATCATATCCTGGACCGCAGTTTAGAGACCCCTGCTCCAGCCCAATTGTTTCGGATTTTACGCACGTTTATAAAGTGTTCCTCTACGTTTGTCAAGATTAGATATACATTTTCACTTCGCAATGGTTTTGAGCTTGGCCATTAGGCTGGTCCTTATTTTTCGACTTTTGAATTATCCCCGGGGCACTTTGTCATTTAATTATATGCATCTAAATATTAAACAAGTTTTTTTTTGTTTTTGTTAAGATTTAGAGGTCGCTAAGCTGGCAAAGTTTTTACAAAAAGCGTTGAAGGACAACATAAATGATGGTTTCACTAATGTTCCATTTAAGTGTTTATATCACTTTTTACGTGCAAGTGAAACTCGCATAGACAATCGCTCGTTATCTCCTCCTCCCCTCGACCCCTCTTCTGTACCGACGCATCGAGATTTAGCCCGCCTTGCACTTTAGGGGGTAGTCTTCATGTCCGAGGTTAAATTTTGAAGGTTTTCAAAGATTTTTTTTTTGCGGAAAATGAAATACAATCTTCTTATCATAATTATATGATATTATTAAGCTATTGAATAATACAAAAAAATTTTTGTTAAATAAAAAAAAATTATTTTAACGTCATTTTGGTGAGGTAAAGTAGGTGTCTTCAAAAAAAAGTAGGTGGCTGGCTCCCCTGATTGCTCCTTTTGTAATAATCTGAAATCAATATTTCAAACAGATTATTATTCAGTAGGCTTGTCATTCTGTTCCGTAGCAGATTTAAAAGATTTGAGTGAAAAATAACAAAATGGCGGCCTTGAAAAAAAAAAATTCAAAAATCGACTGTTTGTTTCGGTTTAATATCGAGATAAAAAAAGTAAGTGGATAAAAAAATCTAATTCTGGTACCGAACATAACCAATCATGAAATCAAAGTAAGGTTTGGCTTATCGGACAATTATTATCAATTTTTTATTTAAAATTCAAACCTTGGTAGCGACCCCTAAATGTCATTTAAAAAATTCAAAAAAATTGTTGAAATAGTTTCTTATGGTATATAATCAAATTACGTGGTGTCCCGCGATATTAAAGAAAAAAAATTTTCTCTTGGGAATAAGGACCACCCTATTGGCCATAATAAAAGTTATTTGCTTTAGTGTTTTAGTAAGACCTACAAAATAATAAGCATTTTATTGACGGCTGAAGAAAAAAAAATCAGATTCAAAATGCGTGATGTTTTGCAAAAACCGAATGCCAACATTAACTTTAAGTTATATATAATCGAGTATATGTAGAAGGAATTTTTCTTAAAAATAGGTAAAACACACAGAGGTGCTGTTAACCTGCTAATTGCTACTAGTCTTGTGTCAGCTGTAATACGGTACGGTATTATATTATAATTTTAATTCGTTTGAAGTCGCCAAATATAAATAAAATGGTGCTCTTTGTAAAACTGTTATTACCATAAAATCAATGTTGATGATTTTATGGTAATAACAGTTTTACAAAGAGCACGAATAGCCGAAAAGTCAGTATAAAATACTAAGATACGTGTTTTTTGTATTAATTTCTTTTATTTTAGTATTTCAGATCAAAGAATAATCCTCCGGTCATTTAGGAATGCCAGCGACCCTTTTCGCATTCCCTCTAAAGCATTTTTTTAAGGAATTTCGTATGCCACAAAAGAAAGCTTTAAATTTAATAGATTTGCTGGAAGAGCACGATGGGCATTATTACTCCACTATACCGTTCCACCTTAAAGTTTCTTGCTCTTGTCTTGTCTTTGCTCACGGCTCTTATCAAAAATCTGCTGGACCGCATAATCTGATCAATTTAAGCCAGCCTTCGATTTCCCGATGCATAAAGAACGTAGCTGAGCTTATCGTCGCCCATTTATATCATTTGGTTATGTTCCCACAAACCCTAAATGATGCAAATGCCGCAAAAAGTGGCTTTCTGTCGAGTTTTGGGTTGGAGAACACCATTGAGTGCTTCGACTGCACGCACATAGCTGTGGTAGCTCCTCCAGAAACTGACGAAGTGCATCATCTGCGCCCCTATAGGAATCTTTGACAAGTCTCTCGCTTGCTAGATCTGCTATCCCAAACATTCTCCACATATCTGCTATCCAGAATGACGATTCTTTTTGACATCTGCTATCTCTAAAATTAGCAGGTTAGCAGATCTACTAAAAATCTTTTACGTAGAATAGGGGGGTTAGTTCTCAAAACTTATAAACTAAAAAAGGTGCTTTGATTTGTTTATGCTGATTTTGGTATCCTGTGATGAAAAAACAGGAGTTAGTAGTGCCTTTTCGTACTCTTATATTTGTTCATAAAATATAAACAAATTACTAACTAATATTTCTTTTTCAAATCAAAACTTATACAGTAAAAATCTCACCTCCACAAGAACCCGCAGCGGTACCATCACCAGCAACACCGCTTCCAATGCCACAATCTGCTCCAAAACCGCCAGATCCTTCGGCATCGCTACCAGTCACGGGGGAAAATTTGACAGTGGGCGACAAAGACAGTGACGAAAAGGCTCATGGATTGCACAAGTTGATACAGCAGCTGTATGTGGCTCAGGCTCAGGTCCAGTTGGAAGCAAATGAAATTCAGCGAGCACAAAGTGTGGCAGCAGGAGCTCAGCAGTACCTAGAAGAAGCCTCGAATAATGTGCGTGTTATCACTGCAGCTCTTCATGCTGCCCAGCAAACGGTAGCAGCAGCAGCTATCCGAGCTCAAACCGCACAGCTACAGCTTGCAGCACATGATCAGCTACTGTTTGCAGCTAGACAAAGGGTTGACGCCCTTTCGGCGCAAATAGTTAGCATGAAGGCTGAAGAGGGCATTCAGCCGACAAAAGTGATTGTCGACTTGCAAGCGTTGTTGAATAAGTTAAAGGAGCCGCTTCCTGAAAATCAAAAACCAACTCCGATTCCTTCAATACTGGGAGATAGTGGAGCCTCACCAGCGCCACCACCAGCAGGACCAAAAGAAGCTGCAGGATTTGGACAAGCAAAATCTAACGGTAAAATTATTTACTCTGTTCTTTACGTGGTAAGACATAATGATTTTGTAAATTTTATTAAGAATTCACAACAGAAGCCACTCCCCGAGGGAAAGAAAAACCGTGTGCGTACTCTTATTATCCAAACCAGGACTTAACACAATATGATGGAAAGTCACAAAGAAAAGTTATTAACGAAGGAGAAGACGATCGTGTGGATACTCTTTTGAGACGAATCCAAGAATTAGGCCAGTATGATGAAAAAATACCACAGAAATCAATGAACGAGGGGACGGACAATCGTGGGGATGATATTTTTCGTCAAGCCCAGGAATCTCCGCATGATGATGAAAAGATGCTGCAGAGAAAGGAGACTAATTTAGCTGATCTTATTAAGAAAGCCAATAGCTTGATAGAATACAGCGACAGCCTTCTGAAGGAAAATTCAGATGAGCATAGTGAGGCACTTTCCGATGAGAATAGAAAAAGGGAACTGAGCAGCCTAGATGAAATAGAGAGTCAGGAAATACCCGATGAAAGCATAAGAAAAGAACTCAGTGGCCTAAATGAAAATGAGTTAAGAGATTTGGTCGATTTTGTTCTATCAATAAACCATGAGCAGGAGCTCAATAATAAAAATGTTTTTGAAAAACAGACTGACCAAAAGTACATCAATGATTTTTTGAACACCATTCAAAACAGTCAATTGAAAGACGAGCCAAAGAAGGATTTTCCAGTGAACGAAGTTATAACGGTTAGGAAAAGTGCACCTGAGAAGGGCAATGCAGAAGGGTACAATAGTCAAGGATTGGATGCTAACGCCCCGCGCAAAGAAAATGAAAATAATGCATATGTACCAATTTTCAATTTAGAGAAAGCATTTGAGATGAACTCAGAGAACTTTCAAGAAAGTCTGCCATAAATTATAAAATTATTTTCTTTTTATTCCTTTAAGTGTAAGGCGAACTTTTATTTGTAAAATTTATTTTTAGTAAGTTTAGTTAGTGTCTGTTTATCGCTATGTATGTGGAGCAATAATACTAAGGATACCAATAAGTCTGTTTGACTTTCACTTCCATACAACAAAAATGATATGCAATTCAACTATGTATAATAGACAGAACGGTACGATTTGAATTGAATTCCGTGACGGAATCGCTCTTCTGAAAATTTATTTGATGTGATTTAGTGCTATAATTGGTTCCACTGGGCAGTTTATTACCTTACTTTTAGCAAAACATTACCAAACTAAAAAAATCTAACATTATGATATTTTTAATTATCTTGTATGTATTTCAGCACCGTGTACCAATAGCGCAAATGTATTTCAGGTTCATTAGATTGGTTTTATAGGAAATTTTAGTGATATATTGCAAAACCATTAATGTTGGGATACCATAGGCATCGTAAAATGAAGCATAATTAAAGTGCTCTGTACAATCATTTTTAATACATGTAATTACGAATCAAACCCATTTTATGTTGTTAGATGAAATTGGGCAGAATTGGCTTCCTAATTACCCACAGCATTCAAGCAACGCGTCTTATGCGAGTTAAATTAACTTAGCGATAATTGATTGCCGCCAATGAAAACCTTTCAATAGGAATTAGCGTTAAATCTCCAAGGTATTTAGGTTGAAAAATCGTAAAATTGATGTAAACACTTAAAGCTTTTGAGTGCTTCATAAAACATCGTTTCCACTCATAGCACCTATAACGCTAAAGTCAGGCAATGTGAGCAAACTGAAAGCATCGGCATCCCAGACAAAAGCCCACAGTATGTAGAGCAATAGGAGTATAATTACGGTATGCAAAGTAATTAGATCGCACTGAAGGACGGAAGCAGGTGTAAACGCCAACACATCAAGTAAGTGAACAAAAATATATTCGAGTATTGCGGACATCTGGCCATTCAGCGGGAAGCCGCATTTGGTACATTTCTTCGATTAGCTAACCAAATACCTGAGGAAGAAGTTAAACACTGCAACCGACTACAATTGACCGGCTCCGGGCGTTGTGCGTGGCCTGCAGGAGAAAAGCGTGTATCTATGCGCCGCCGCCGTTCTAATTAAATGCAGCAAAACGTTTCACGTTGGAGCCGTAATTGTTTCTCCTTACGCAACCATCACGTCGATTACTTTTGCTTACTGGAGGAAACCCAGGTGAAGGCTTCCTTAGACTGGGGCTCTATCGAGCCGAAAACAGAGCAATTTCGTTGTTATTAAAAACATTAGCAATTACAAGTCGTTCAAAAGAGCTAGCTGTTCACTTACGATGGTCCGGCTGTTTCTGATACAAATAATTGTGCCTAAGCCAGATCGGCCGCCGGTTATTCTTCCTTGAACGTTCGCCTTGGTCGACTGGGTGGCTGGCTGATCGAGTTGGACGTGATGTGATGGGCATTGATGCAACCTGAATGCCACAAAGTGCCTTTAATCGGAGTCTATTTAGCGATATGTTTCTAGGTGCCACATACGTTGCGATTTACTGAATTCTCTGAATTTCATTTCTCCTGAAGAGCTACATAGTTGCTTCAGCTATGCTCCTTATTGCATAATGGCAATTTCTTCTTTCTCTTAGATTTCTTACAGTTACAGTGTTTCTTTCTCCACACCGCACGTCCAAGACATCGCATCCAAAATGCAGACTAGTTTTTACCAATTGTGCTGCAGACACCCAGTCTTCATTTCAAACGAATGTGAATGCGACTGTTACAGAAACATGTTAAATAAGAGAATTAATCGTCCGTTTTACTTTTGATTTCTAAAACGCACTCACTGAAATTGGAGAAAAAGCCGAGACAGTTTTTCTCCCTGTCATCGATGAGAGCACATCATTGTGTGTCTTAACTCTTTGGTTAATTAAATTCACGCGTAACTGACTACGTGGGGTTTGAACAAAAATGCTCTAGTAATTGAGTAAACCTTTTATGGTGCACTTATGCATGTAACATCCTCTTTTAAGGGGATTAATACACATGGTGCACTGTAAATCAAAACACGATATGATATAACTACTGCAGTGGTCTTCGTTTTTAAAATATCGAGCTAAAACTGTTCGCATATTTCTCGAATTGATGTGATAAGAAGATTTCTGTTGATCGTGTTACTTCTTAGGTAATCGAATAAGGCAGGAAGAAAGCAAGTAGAAATTGTTTATCCATTCCCATATTGTAGCTATAGACTTATACATACTCTTGGATACAGCTTAATTAAAAAGTTTTTACAGTGCTCAGTTTGGGCAACAAGTAGTCTACCGACTGACTATGTACAGTTTAAATCTCCAAATAAAATTGTAGAAGTCACTTTTAATTGCATTGCAGGCATTTTTCCCTTAACAAAAAAAAAATCACTTTATTCTGCCTGACGAAAGCAAAGAGTAAAATGTTGTGTTAAGTAAATCATTAACAACCCTATCATTAGGTTCCTAAAATAGGCTGTGTTATGCGAATTCGTAGTAAACGTAAGAAAAGTAGCATTTTTTATAGTAAGCGGGTCGCATAGGTCCCCAGGAGCCTCTCGAAAGCAGCGCAATCTATAGCATCTATTGTGCTAAAAGTAGGGTAGGTACAACTTTAAATTTAAATGCAGTGATTTTAAAATTCTCTAACGGTTCTCAGAGTCCTCAAAATGAGCACCTGAGGGTCTCTAATGCAAATTAAAGGAATCATTTAAACATCGAAATATTATTAAAACTAATTCGTATATATTAGTTTTACAAAAGAGAATATTATACATATAATAGTATATTGATAGGTACATGTCACAATATGCACAATATATCTTATAGGTCACGCTGCTTTTGAGAGGCACCATAGAGCCTACGCGACCCGCTTGCACATAATAATAATAAATACATATGTACAAATATAAAGGGGTATTACCAGCTTATTGCCAAAAAAAAGGGTTGTTTTTAATGATTTTTCATAACTACATTTAAAATAAATTTTACAAGTATGGTATGATATTACATGTGAGGAGTGTCTGGTTCAAAAGGTTATACACCAATACCTCGCTTTGCGTCGTTTCGCTTTGCATTTTTTCGAAGTTGCGTCGCTGCTTAATTAGTACTAATTTTCACTGTGCGTCGTTAGATATTCGAGGTTGCGTTGTTTTGGGTTCTGGAATATCAATTTGCTAATGAAGAAGATGACAGTGACCGTTCAATAGAAATCTCCGAAGAACAAAACTTAACCTCCAAACAAATTTCCAAAGCGATGTGTTTGATTGACGAAGCTATGGAGATTTTTTTAAAAAACGATCCTGACAGCGGAAGGAGTTTTAAAGTGTCCCAGGCGGTAGCTACGAATATCAATTGCTACAAGGAAATTTATTTTACGTTGAAAAAAAAGCTGTTCAGCGAACATTGGACCAATTTTTTGTGAAAGAAAGCCGACTTACGTCAACAGCCACTATGGACTCATCAGACAGTGATTAATTTTAATTTTGTTTTTCATAAATTAATTGAATAGTTTATTTTGTTTTAATTGAATACGTTTTTTTTGTTTTCTGTATGTATGTAATACAATTTTATATTATTTTTGTTTTTTAAATGTTTACTTTGTTCAATTTTCTTTTTAAAAAGTAGTATTTTCGTAACCCTGGAACCTATTTTCGATCTTTACATGGTTTGCTATAGAAAATCTTAATTCACTTTGCGTCGTTTCAATTTGCGTCGTGTTTTTTTGGAACGTAACCCCGACGCAAAGTGAGGTATTGGTGTATTGTATTTGCACATTTTCCAAATGTTCACAAAGTGAAAAAAAGCTTATAGAATATTGTTTATATGGTCAGTTTTATTTATTCAATTTCTAAAATTGTAGCTTCTAATACAACTTATTATAGCCTACTCAACGATTTTCATTTCTTTTTTTTAGTCAGAGTTTAAAAAATAAAAGATATTACAAATATAACCCTTTGATCGGACTGTTTGAAAATATAACCTTATGTTCAGTATCTTAAGTAGGTAAATATAACCTTTTGATCAAAAATAGTTGAAGCTTTAAATTTTTATTTTTTTAATTTAAACTGCAAAAACGTTCCATTTCACTCGACTACAGTATTACCAGCTTATATCAATGCTTGTCAGGCAAGTAAACCCCGTACAGAATTGTTTGTATGGTAAATATAACATTTTGCTTGAATTTATGAACTAAAATTGGGTAAATATAACCTTTTGATTAAAACTTCAATTTTGGTGTACGATTTTATCTATGAAAGAAAGGGTATTAAACAGAATGAACATCGAGCACGAATCGAAAAAAAAACAAAATTTTGTGTATGAGTGAAATATAACCTTTTGAACAGACACTCCTCATTTGATTAAGTTCTTCTTGAACTACAAAAAAAAAATGGTTTCATTGGAAAATATTCCAAAATGGCGGCTATACAGTAGGTCGCGTAAACTACCATTTAAAAAGGGTCCTTCCACGGCCGGCAGTAGAAGTCTCGTCCAAAGTAACTTAAAAAAAAACCAAAAATTGTTTCATTATCTACATGATTTTTGCTACCGAAGTGCACATGATTATATTTTTAAAATTTTTTTCGCGAAATGGCAGTTTGAAAAAAAACCGTTTTTTCGACGAAAAAACTCGAACTAAATGGCTTATAACTTTTTTTCCTGATATACAATCCCTATAATCGTGTGTACTTCGTTAGATAATTGAATAATAAAGGTCCAGTTACAATTTGAAGTCAATCGGATGAACACTGTTCAAGTTCTACTGCCGGCCAATTTTGAAAATGTGGTTCCGAGAAAAACGCGTTTAAAAAAAAAATTGGAAAAGTGGCTTCGGAAAAATTGGTTTAGTGACATTTTAACATTTAAATACACCTTTCTACAAAGTTTGTTTCGATTCGAGGGATGCTTAGGTATTATTTAAGCCTATAGAAAAGAAATTGAAAAAAAAATTAAGCGGGTAATAACCCATTAATGTGTAGTTATTTTGGTTTCAAGGTATCATAAAGCCATGTATTGTAATATCGAATCTGTTTGTTTTGTAGGTTATTTTTGCGTATGCCGTAGAATTGTTTCGGATAGTCTTATTTATTCACCAATACAACACATTTGGCATATTGTCTTTTGGGCGATAAAATTAAAAATAACTTGTATGACATTTGGCGCAAATTTTGAATAATTTTTTCCAAGTTTTATCGTTCATTGAACCTTAGGCTTCATCAACGCCTTTTCTATATTTTTTTAAGAGAATAGATCTTGAAAATTAAAAGTTTGAAGTTAATTTGTATGTAAAATGCTGTTACAGTGCTCAAAATTCTTTAAATATGAATTAGAATATACGAATTAATGCAAACGACTCATGCATTGTGCTCAGTAGACAGTTTTGTTCATGAATCTATTATAGTTCCTGCCTTAAAGGGGATTTCTAGTGTTGAAGCCTATGAGGCTATTTGCTTTTTATTATTTAAGATAAAAGGTATAAAAAAACATTTAAAAAAAACCCAAACATGGAAGTGCTGCGAGGCGGTGAATCTGTCCCCACCAAAAAAGCGTGACTCAAGTCTATCATCTCTTCTAGTTATCTGAAATCAAAAAATCGGCTTAAAGTAGGGGCTTGTAGCTATCGTTTTGATCTGATTCAAGTCAAAATTCAAATCCATAAATTGGCGCGCAAAATTCAAATAGGGGTAACGTATTTTCCCTTTTTTTTTCATCTTTGAAGGTCCATAACTTTGTCCTTTGTATCGCGAAAAATCTTAATCAGGTCACGACGAGAATCATGTCTGCCGAACATTTTAAGCCCAATTTTTGTTCTATTCTAACAATTTTTACATATCAAAGTACCTATACTGCACGCCAGCTCAAAAAACATGGTTCGGCCCTAGAAAATGAGATGCACTCAATTTCATGAAGGCCGGTTGGTCGCGCCGCGTGCATTGTCCGTGTCTTTCAAAACTTTAATCGCGTTTTTCTCCGAATATTGAATTGAACAAATTCGAGCTTAAAATGTTCGGCAGGCTTGTGATTCTCGTCGTGACTAGATTCAGATTTTTTGCGATATTAAAGTAAAAGTTACGGCCCCTCAAAGACAAGTAGAAAATTCGTTTTCCTTTTGCATTTTGTGCCATTTGTAGAGTTTTTTGAATTTTTACTTGAATCTGGCCAGAACGATAGCCCCAAGTCTCTACTTTAAGATTCTGTCCGATTTTTTAATTTCAGTTAACTGAAAAGGATGATGCACTGCACGTCGCACAGCTGCTTTTTTTGGTGGGGGCAGATTCAGCGTCTGAAGTGCCCTCATGTTTCCTTTTTTTTTAATGAAAATGTTTTTTGATATCTCTCAAGTTAAATAAAAAGACGCAAAAAGTTTCTTAATTGTATTTAACTTACTATGATAAATTACCCTGGCTCTGACCATATTTTCGGTGCGCTTATCCTAATAGCGCTAGATGGCCATCAGTCAGGATAGCTACTGCGGGCTAATCTCCCTAATCTTCTTAAAGAAACTGAAGCAGAGCCTCGAAGTGGAAAGGCTTCGTGCAAGCCCTATGCTCCTAACTGGAGTAAAATAGGAAATAATTTTTTTTATAAATAATACACAAGAATATGGCAGAAACCATGATGTTCCGTATTACTACCTACGTATAAAAACATAATGAGTTTAACCAGTTGGAAATTACCGCAATGCTTTACATTCATTCAATTTTCCCCCGTTAGACCTTAATACAGAACTTCTGAGTTTTCCATTTTATTGTAAATCCACGCACGATTTATGTGACAATTTTAAAAAAATCTCTATAACACACAGGAAATTGCAATCAAAAATCTCACAGCAGTATACTTACCCTAAGTTGTTATTTCTCTGATTTAATTACAATAAATCACACAGTACCCGATTACGTGGCTGGCAAGTGCATTTGTGAACGCAATTCAGCCTTTCCTGAAAATTACTGAGTCAGAGTCTGCCCAAGGCATTATTTTCTCTTTACAACAACGCCGAACAGTTCTTACCGATGCAATTTATTTGACTTTCGCATTTTCCTTTTATGAAACCTCCTCTCCCTGTTACGGGCTATAATAACATAAGCAATTTGATCGAATCATGTTTACACATCTCAGAGCTAAATCGTGAAAAATTGCACCGAAATAGGAAGTCTTTGTCCATCGAAAGGAGGTCTTTACCCCAATTAAATCTGCATTCTGTAGCTGGTGCCCAGCAAAGCTTCAAAATGACCTATTAAAACTGATCTGAATTGCTTTCCTGTCAAAATTAATTAAGTAAAAATGAATGCTGGCCCGAATCAATACAGCCCGACCTTCAAGGACGTGTTCGCATTGAAAGAAATTCGATGTGGTCGGGTTCGACAGCACGACATTTTGCAGACCCGCGCGATCAAATAAAAATGGACAAAGGAAACTTTTGGGCACGCTTCGTTACATCACATTTTTACTAAACATCTTCCAATTTGAAATTTCCTTCGAAAAGTATCTCCGCTTTGAATCTAGACCGTGTATACCCACACTGACCAGACCACGGCAGTGGTGTCAAGAGGTTAATGGTGCAAAATAGCGCCCAGGAAAGAGGCAACCGCCGACGTGAAGGTGTGCGCACACATAACACTGAATGCGGGCACCAAACCTGAGTAACGATTTCGCGCTCATGCAAATGCTCCAATGGGAGGCTATAGCCCGACTCTGTGCATGAGCTCTACAACAGCACATCAAAGTACCCCAAGAAACGGCACCTCGAAAAAGTCTTGATGCTTTTTCCTTTATGACTCTATTTCATAACCAAAGCTGTGCGCGAATGTAGCAAGTGACTCTACAAGAATTTTGGGTATAAAATGGAGCAACTATGGAGTAGCAGACATCATTCTGCACTCGATCGCTTCCTCATCTACTTACGGTGGTACACTCCAGTTCAGTTCATTGCTAACCAGTAACAGCCCAAGAGTTCCATCTACGAACATGAAATTCACCGTGCTCATTGCCATTGCTCTGTTTGGTAAGTTGCAGCTGCACCTGAGGTGCAGTGTCGTGATTTATCGCCTAATATTGGATAAGTGACATTTTTCTGTGCATTTCTTTACGCAGGAATCGCCAACGCCGGAAAGGTGATCAACAAGCGCGGAGGATACGAGCATGGCGCTATTGCGATTGAGGTCTCTGATGGATTCGGACACGGAGGAGGCGGAAAAGGTTATAGCGTTGGCAGTGGATTAAGATCGATTGCCCAAGGATCCGCTAATCAAGCTCATTCCGCCGTAGCTAACCAACATGCCGCTGCTGTCCAGGCCTCCTATGTAGCTAAAAGCACTCTTGCCCAGACCGCCGTCCAAGCTGCTGCCACTGCACAAGCAGCCCTTGCTGGAAAACAAGTGCTCCTTGCTAGTTTGGAACAACAAAGGGAAGAAGCTCATCATGGTCTAGAGGCGGAACTTGCTCAGCTTCAATTAGCTAAATCTTCAGCTTCAGCCTCTAAGCAAACTGCTGCACAAGCAAACGCTCATGTCTCAATTCTAAGCGGAGCCTTAAACAGTGCCCAAGGAGTTGCTGAGCACGCTGAATTAGCTGCCAATGAAGCCGCTTCCGAACTGGCTTCTCAATCTGCTATGGTCGGAAAGGCTAAGGGACGTCTCCACTCTATCGAGGAACAACTCAAATCCGCTCTTATTGACTACGATGCCACCAAACAGGCTGCCGAAAAGGCTACTTCCGCCGCCCAGGAAGCCCAAAGCAATGCCGCATCTGCCGGTGCCCATGCCACTTTGGGACTTCATGAATCTGCTGCCGCCCAACAAAATGCTGGATTTGGACATGGCCAGGAATACGAACTCGTATCTGCTGGCGGTGATGGACATGGACATGGCTATCATCACTAGATACTTTATGTTGGCGGCTTATGCTCCACCGTTTAGGAAAATTGTTAAAAATTGTTGTGTGATTCTGTTTTCTTGTGATAACAACTAAATATAAATATACGAAGCTGAATATATAACACAGTAGTTTTTTTAGAGCCTTAGAAGGTAGTGAGTGATACTCATCCTTCCACAATTCGTGAAAACAATTAGTACAAGGTCCAGTGGTTGCTGCATAATCATTAGAGATAAAAAATACGTATTCGTAATCGTCCATAGGATTCGAGGACAGATTTAATTCCAGCAGTTACTTTCACTGCATTATTTTTGTTTCCATTTGTTTGTGCAACAATGAGGAAATTTTTGAGTTGTGTTATTGCCGTACACACTAGACAATTACCTGCTTACAATGCATTTCTCGTATCTATTCTAGTTTCCCATCTCAATCAGCTGAAATGTCGTTGTCACTGCTTGAATGCATTCAGGCGGGTTAATGAATAACATTGCAAGTATACATGGCCGTAGTTGCTGCAATCAGCATTACCGAAACACTTGCAGAGCACTTACTATTCATATAATACAATCAAAATTCATTCATAACTCTTTTTGTTTAGTACAAAAGATTTGGGAAATAAGTCTTATCTGTATCGAGTGATTTGGATTTTACCTCTTATGTGACTTCTAAGTGCAGTTTATCGACCGATGGAAGCACGACTATATTCCTCCTGATCTATTTTGTATTTCAAACTATTTGTTTTTATAAATTTTTAGATAGACTGGCAAATTGGATAGTTTTTATCTTCTCTTGAATAATTCGGAATATTAAGTAAAAGTGATATAATTGGTTTTATTAAATTAATCGAGAATTGTGTGGGCACTTGGTGGAACACGGAAACCATGGTTGTAAATTAATAAAATAAAAAGCACTTTTAGTTCCACTAAATTTTTCAATTTTTATAATTGAGAAGTCGACGCATTTCTTTTGATTAGAAAATTATCAAGGCTAATTGGTTACTGAGGTTTTTTACAAGAGTACATATAATCAAATGCCATAAGCTGTTAAATTATGTATTAGTTTAATGCTTGGGATTATTTGTCCTATTTGAACTCACATGTTCTTTTAATCTGAGTCTTAGTGACCTCTTAATTTTGCCTATATAAACTGTGTCACAATTATCACAGTTTACTTTGTATACCCCACTTTTTTCATTGTCGTCTATTTTGTTATTGACAAACACATTTTTAAAATTACAGCTGTTGAAAAGGCGGGTGGGCGGTGGTATAAATCGAACTTAGCACATGAGAAAAGTTTTCCCTTTGTCATAATTTGAACAAAAACAACTTTTTAGACAACACTCACAACAGATAATAATAAAATCGACTATAATATTTATAGAAGACCTACTAGTCCGGTCAATTTAGACAAAAAACAAGTGTGAAGGTACATAAATTCCCAACAAGCTGAAAGTTAGTAAAATTGTTCAAATCATGATTATAAATAAAATTTTAAAGTTCCCCATCAATCCCGTGTATGGAAAAAATTTTACTCAAGGTCAAAAGTAAAAAAAAATAGTTTTTCGCAATTTTCAGCCAAACGGTAAGTTTTATCATAAAATTACCCCAGATAAAAATTGTAGATCATAAAATTATCTATAAAATATGTATCAATACTTTTTTTCCTAAGAGGCACCGTTTCTGAGATATAACGATTCAAAAAGTTGTCTAAATTGACCGGACTAATACGTGGCATACTCATGCATATTATGACAATTACAACTTTTACAACTTTTTGAATCGTTATATCTCAGAAACGGTGGCTCTTAGGAAAAAAAGTATTGATACATATTTTATAGATAACTAGCTTGCCCGGACCCGGCGTTTCCCGGGAAACTATTAAATTTGTATTCCTTAATTTTACAACGCCTCCCTACTGCACCACCGCCTCTCCTATGTGACCCAGCGTTTTCCTATTTGCGTTTTGCACATGTTTTAGATATTTTCCAACAGTATTATTACATTTAGTTTTCGTCATTTTACACCACCTCTTTATTGCACCCCCTCGCCTATATCTCCCAGGGGGGTGGGGGTGTTCTCATATTTGGAAATTTGAATAGCAGATTCGAAATCAGTAATCCCGAAAATTCCCTAGTGCGGATTTTCAGGGAAATCCATTGAAGTTTAACTTTTTCGGTCGCCATATTGGATCCGACATCATGAATTCCAAAATTTTGAATGCAAGCTCGAGATCTGCGACCCCGAAAACCTCCAATTGCCTTTTTCATAAAGGTTCCTTGAAGTTGGAAAATTCGCTTCCTATAAAAAACGGAAATTTCGATTTTTTCGATTTCCCGGCTTTTCCTTTGGGGTTTCCCGAATTTTCTTTTTTTTTAAACCTCCTATGTATTATAGCGAACAAAACAAAAAAAATAATCGAAATCGGTCAAGCCGTTTTTGAGTTTTAGCGAGACATACAGACAAACATTCATTTTTATATATGTATATAGATTTTATGATCTACAATTTTTGTCTGCGGTAATTTTATGATAAAACTTACCGTTTTGCTGAAAATCGCGAGAAACTCATTTTTTGACCTTTGACCTTGAGTAAAATTTTTTCCATACACGGGAATAATGGGGAACTTTAAAATTTTATTTATAATCATGTTTTGAACAATTTCACTAACTTTCAGCTTGTTGGGAATTTATGTAACCTTGAATGTCTAGATTAACCGGACTACTACCTTTTCTGAGGCAGTTATGCCAAGAAACTCGTGCGATTTTTGAAACATAAATAGGGCGGCATTCTACAGTATGTTTAACAGATTATTACAAGTTCTCTTAAATAAAGAAAATTACAAAATAGAATTACTAACTATCCCAAGAATCGGAAAAATAACGGTAATAACAGGTAAATAATTCTCAATTTCATAAATTAAAAAAATGTTTGGAGTCAAGTATTTTTTCCATGGATTTATTATGTTCGATATCTTGTATGGGTAAAATTTAGTGATTGAAATTTGACCCACATTCCGTTGAGCTGAAATTTGGCATACTTCTTGGGTTCTGAAAACAATAATATATTTGAAAGGAAACACATGTTTTTTCAATCTATTTCTTATGTACGGTTGTCTGTATGGTTCAATTTTAGTGATTGAAATTTGACCCAATTCCCCATATGCTGTAGAACTAAAGTTTGCACACGACTTTGATTCTGATGACAATATTTAAAACAATCACCATCAATTAATCAACTAATTAGCTGTAATAATTAATGGGTACTTTATGGAATTTTAATTACAAACCTACAAACGTAAATACCTGGTTGCCCCTACAATAAAAAATTTTGAAGTCTTTGGAAACCTGCTCGATGGGTTTTGTGGATTATTAATTTTTAAAGAGGCAATAAACGGGTAACATTTTACGGCAACATGATGCTGCAATTGTTTGGCCATTTTGTGTCTGAATATATTTCTATATGAGCCAATATTTTTGAGTGTGAGTAAAAGTAAAAGTATGCCTAAAGGATAAGATAGTATAAGGTAAATGCATAAATAGGAATTCGATGATTTGTCAGTGCGTAATTAGTCTCCTTAGGTAAAAACGACTAAGATTTTTCACATTATAAATGGGTTTTGCTTTTGTGTCTTTTTTATTGTTTCGAGCCTACAGGTTTGAACCCAGTTTAGAGTTATGTATATCTGTTGCCGATCTCCCCAATCAAAAAATTTTTATATGTTATAAATGGGATATATTCACCTTATATTTTATTAAATCGTCTAAAGCACCTCAACAACAATTTAAATAATACTTTTGCAAAATTTGGATCAATTGACAACAATTAGTAAGTAACTGAAAATATCACATTCCATCTACAGTTCAGATCGTTCCTTGGGCCAACCTAGTGATGGTAGTGATGACCATCTAGGTCCCCGCCTGAAGAGAAACCAAAACCTCCGGCGGTCTGTTGCGCAGCGTTTTCATGCAGTTTAAGGCTTGCATGGGCTCCAGCAGCGGCGGCATTGTTTTGGGCTTCTTGGGCAGAGGCAGCAGCATTCTCGGCGGCCTGTTTAGTAGCCTCAAAGTCAACTTGGGCAGCGCTCGCTTGTTGTCTTATAGATTGGAGATCAGATTTTTTTCTTCCAACCAGCGCAGTTCCGGATGCAACAACTGCAGCAGCTTGATTGGCTGCTTCCTCGGCATGTGCAACGACTCCTTGAGCGCTGTTCAAGGCGCTGCTGAGAATGGCGAAATGAGCAGCAGCCTGCTGAGCGGCTTGTTTAGCAGAAGCAGCGGCTTGTTGGGACATCTGCAATAGTGCGATCTCTGCTTCCAGCCTAGAGGCTCCTTCGTTTCTTAAGAACTCCAAGCTTTCGAAGTAGACCTGCTTGCCAGCAAGGGCGGCTTGAGCAGTAGCAGCTGCCTGGACAGCGGCCTGAGCAAGCGTACTCGTAGCTACGAAAGAAGCCTGAACAGCGGCTGCATGCTGGTTGGCCACAGCAGAGTTAGCCTGGTCGGCAGATCCTTGGGCGATTGACCTTAATCCACTTCCTGCACTGTAACCCTTTCCGTCGAAGGAACCTCCGAAGGACTCGTGAGAAGAGATGGCTGATCCGTGGTCGTATCCACCATCATAATCCCGATTTTTGTGATGATTTATTTTGCCAGCACTAGCAATGCCTGTGGACGAAATATGAAACTTGAACACTTTTTTCAAAAAGTCACAAAACTGCTCTTACTCAACAAAGCGATAGCAATGAACACAACGATTTTCATTTTTAGCAAAATCAAACAAATTTTCTTCACGTCGAGAGAAGTGATATTTACAGAAAATACACGGTCTAGGTGAACTTGAACAATGGGGTGGTCGGATGCTGAATGATGCTATTCCATCCATATTGCTTCGTTTTATACACAATTTTTGGGCAGCATCATTTATTTCGATTCTTATGAAATCGAAGGCTATCCAATTGTATAAATGGGATTCATCCACAATTAAAATTGTTTACGGTAACTAAATGTGTGAAGAGATAAAGGTAACTTATTTTAATTTTTTGCTTTGAAACCTATTTTTTGCAGACTCTCATCTACATCACAATCATCATCGTCTGGTCTAGCCGTATAGGCTGCGCTTGCGCGGATGAAATGCTCTGTTAATTTTCGGCGGTGCACTTTAAATGTATCAGGCTGCGCTTACATCGATTATGGAGGCCTTGTGCAGTAGTCGTGAGGTGGTTTTATTTTATTAAATTTTTTTATTCGCATTTTATTAACCCAATAAAATTTCAATTTCTACTTAACCACTAAAGCAGAACTTAATTCATGTGTTTATATTTGACTTTCTTAATATTTTAGTACTTTGTATTTCTAAACGTAGCTCTACTAATTGAAATGAAAAGGAAATATTAAAATTAATTGCACAATTAAATGTTAAAAAACGCACAATAGATTTAAAATCATTTTTTAGACTTTAGGAATGCGAGGCGTATCATTTAGAAATACTTTATTCAATCTCTAATTTTAATCCCGGATAATTAATTAAAGATTGTAATCATTCCTCAATTTCTGTTATGTTTTTACCTAAAAAGTCTCTGAACTCTAGAGAATTTCGTACGCTTACTAAATATGTATATGGATGTATGTATGTGCGTGGCGGTGGATATATAAGCTGTTACACCCACGTCCAAGTTCACCAAACGCATCTTTCATAACACCTACTTGGATTCACTTTAATTTCGAACCCAGATTTCTTGGTACCTACCAAATAATAATTATAATTTATTTATATGAAAGAGTACAGCGGAACTAGGGCCCAATAAGTATATAATACTAGCTTGCCCGGACCCGGCGTTTGCCGGGATACTATTAAATTTGTATTCCTCCCTACTGCACAACCGCCTCTCCTATGTGACCCAGCGGGGTGGGGGTGGTCTCATTAAATCAACCATAAATTCGTACACAATACACACCATACATCACTTTGACCTATTCCAAGTACATTTTTAACTGTAAACTGTAAAGTATTATTAAATTTAGTTTTCCTCATTTTACACAACCTCCTTATTGCACCCCTCTCCTATATCACCCAGCGGGGTGGGGGGTGGTCTCATATTTGGATATTTGAATAACAGATTCGAAATCAGTGATCCCGAAAATTCCCTAGTGCGGATTTTCAGGGAAATCCCTTGAATTAGCGAAATCGGTCCAGCCGTTCACGCGTGATGGCGTGACCAAGGCAAAAAGGGGTTTATTTTTATATATAGATTACTTTGCTTCCTTAGCTAACGATTGGTGAAAAAATTATTCCAATTCATGCATACACTTTTCTTCCACAGCCGTTTCAATTTTGTCGGCACCCACCGAAAAAACCAAGTTTCACTATTTTCACCAACTTTCATCAACCTGGCCCAATTTCCTATAGTGCCTCTTCTTTCTCCCCCTGAGATACACTTCTGGGGGGTGTCACCCCCCCCCCCCCCCCCCCCTTAACAAAAACACGTTTTCACCAATAATTCCCACATTTCACACTTTTCACCAACCTTTCTTTCACCAACACATTCTACACTACCTCCCCTTTCCAACTATACCAATAACATGGCACACGCATTACAACAAATTTCCTCTTCTTCATCCTGACAGTGGCGCCATTTGTCGAAAATTGGTCGTACCAACTCAGAAACCTTCGTGGGCTCATGCACAACAACTTTGCTAAAGATCATCACATGATCAAATGCATAGTTTACGATTCTATAAAGGACATAATATAAAGGACATACAGACAAACATTCATTTTTATATATATAGATAGAAGATGTGGTGCATTCGTATTTCTATTAAATTAAACCTACAACCATTCAAAGTCTAAATTTATTTTTAAGATGAACAAGAATTTTAACACGTTTTAGGTTTTTAACTAAAACTATCATAGAACATGTACATAATGAAAAGAGAAAAAAACAAAATCGGAAATCCATTATTGGACATTGAGGTGGGAAGCTAGCCCTTCCTTAAAAAGGGCCGGGCTGTTTGTGCGCGCTTTATTTTTTTTAGAAGCTGATTATAATTTTTAACGCCATGGAACAGACGAAGAACACGTTTCTGGTGGTTAAGTTTGTTAAAGAAGAAAGCAAAAGGACGCCTAATGTGTCAAAGCAAGCAAATTGTATTCTCTCGTACAAATACTGTGACTTTTCCCTGCGTATTAAATTTTACTAATATTGTAAATGCGAAAGTTTGTGTGTTTGGATGTTTGGTTCTCAATCACGCTTAAACAGTTATTTTGATAGACTTCATTCATACACATAAGGTAGTACATATTCCAACTTAACATATGGGGTAGGTTACTTTGATAAAGTGCAAGGTTTAAAAATAGCGGTTCTAAGAAGGCTACCTCTACCGCAAAACTTAAACTTCAAGGAATTGTCCTGCAAATTTGCACTAGGGGCTTTTCGGGGTCGCTGATTTCGAATCTATCATTAAAATTTCCAAATTCAAGTTCAATCCGAATCTAATATGGCGACCGAAATGCTTCTACTTTTAGCCATTTTAATGTAAATTATTATAAAGAAGACTAAGGGGATATGGATTTCGATTTAACCAATATTCAAGATGGCAGGGCTATAATGGCTACCAAAGTTCTTAAACTGCAACGGATTGCTATGAAATTTAAAGCTAGGGGGTATTGGAGGATGCTAGCTTCGAATCTGCTACTGGAAAATTCAATGGCAGATCAAGCGACAACTTCAAAGAATTTCAATAAAATTGAATACAAAAAAAACTTAAGGTCCCCTGATTTTAAATTTCAAGATGGCGAGCCCCATAATGGCACTCCAATTTTTTAAACTTCGAATAAATACCACGAAAATTAATCCTTAGGGCTTCTTGAGGAGCAGATGTTGAATTTTTATAGCGGGAATGGCTAATTAAAAATGGCGGATCCAAAATGGCAATCGAACTTTGATTTCAAGAGTTCTCTGTTTTCGCATCTACTATTTTTAATTTAATAGATTCCCATTAAATAAAAGAAATGCGGGCTTATCACAATTTCTAATTATGTTATGAAAGGCTGAAAATTCTCAACTTCAAAGGATTGCACTTTAAATAAATATAGAGGACTTTTCGAGGTGGCTGATTTTAAATCTGCTATCGAAATTTTATCCCAGGAATATTTTGGGTTCCCGCGGGAGGATAAATAACAACCGTCTCCGCGCATGAAGCACTTTCATGCAATCTGTAACAGCTTTAATTTACAAGTACATATAGAAAAGCCCAGCCAAGTCGGGTCGGCTAGTTATCGCATAAATATACACGCGAAATCGAAAATAGACATCAAGAGGGAATCCCAATACGCAATGAAGAAAAGGTGAGAAGTGATCATATCGATAAATCATATCCACTCATAGTTCCCACTTTTGGACATTAATAGTTGAGTAATTTTTGCATTTCAGCAACCTCATTCTCAGCGCCGGATTTAAATAAAATACTAAATTTACATAATTTAAATGAAAACTTTTATACGGTGTGTTTCACCGTCGGAAATTATGCGTGCAATTGAAAAATTGCTGGTAGTGAAATACTGGTACTTTCGGGGGGTCTTTTTAATGCTTGAAAAATGAAGACTTTCCTATTCCCCTTTATGGGTGGGACGACAGACAATTATGGATTTTCAAATTAGGGCTTCCAATTTTTTGTACAAGTTTGTATTGAATTTGCTTTGTTATTTTATCTGTCTGCTACAAATCTTGCAAGTGAATTTTGAACCAATTTCCGCTATCAGGATAGGTTGAAACCCTACACACGTTGAAAGGTCCGGTGACAATGCAATATCGTATATTCAATATCATTTTTAATCCAATATGGCGAACGCCACAAGATGGCGGATTACCTTTATCTGCACAGCCCACTTGATGTGGGTATCAAATGAACGGGTTCAACGAGTAGAATGCGATTAGCTAAATAGGTTAATTTTGAACCAGTTCCCGTTATCAAAATAGGCTGAAGCTTGGAACGGAACGCATATATGAACCCTAAGACAATGCAATAATATGGTGATCTTAACCTGATGCTGCAGCCAGGGCAGAATGCAAACCACCAAATTTCTCAATAAATTACAGCAGATAAAGACTAAAAAATAAATAATAAAATAAATATATGTATATATAATTATATAAAGTAATAGCAATTTATACAAAAATTTAATTTAGTAAAATTGGGTATAGTTTTGTGCACATTTCAAAATTTATAAAAATGCCATAAGTAGGTAATTAATTGAATAGGTAATTAATATTTTATTTTTTACTTTTTAGGACATTTGAATGAATCTTTTAGCTTGCTTTTAAAATAGAGTATGTTTACAGTTATTTTGTTTAGCATTTCTGTATGAAAATACATATTAATTTTTTAAGTAAATTTGTTTTTCATGACTTCACTTAATGTATTGTTTTTGATTGTGGGGTAGGATCATATGTATTTTGAGCTATATTTAAATCAATTTTTATTGAAAACTAGCGAATATTATTTGAGATATTATATACACCGTAAAGTCCCATGTAGTAATATCGTTAAGCGTAGCCGTTTGTTTTAATTATAGGAATATGGCAATGAACGAATTAAGTATTCACAAAAAAAAAATCGAATTTAAGTGCTTCAAAAATAATAATTTTGAAATTTGAAAAAAACGGTTACGCTTAACGTTAGCAACATTACCACAATGGCCCTATTGCTTTGGTTCAAGGCCACGTGAACCTAACGTTAGCCATGAGGACTATTACAAGTAAAATAATTATAATATATATATTAATAATTTGTCGGACTTGAGTGCTGAAGGTGACATCATTTTGGAAGGATATTAATATTATTAATAATTAGGACTTTAATATTGCTGAGGAAGATGATGAATGTGAAACTGAAAATATTGGCTCGTATTCTAAAAAAATTATCAAAAACTCAGTCTCAATTTTTATAAAGAAAAGAGCGGCTCGACCTCAATTCAGTTCAGGCGCAAATTCAATAAACTAATATTTTGCAAACCAAAAAACAAAAAAAAACTCACGAACAAATTGCAAAAATTCAAAATAAAAACATTCAGCTAAGACATTTCTTAGTTTTGAGAGTACATTTTTTATATAAACAGTTTATAATTTTATATAAACAATAAATTTGTGTAATGAATTTTCAAGTAAAAACAAATTGGACGAGTTTTTGCATATAAGGTTATGCTGACTTTGTTTTTTAACCATTAAAGAAATTCGGTTTGCTTTGATTATTTGGTTATTCTTGTTATTTTTCGTTATTTTTGATTTTTCCTATCCTGTGACCCCCTCCGGAAAACAATTCTAGATCCGCGCCTGATTCAGTTCAGATTGAGCTCGGTTTTTTTCATGTAAAAATTGAGCTTTATCTCAGTTTTTTTTGAGAATACAAGCCATTAGCTCATATTCTAAAACTGAGCAGAAGCTCAGTCTCAATTACAAGGAAAAATCGAAGAGCCATTCATTATCTCCTCTTTCGACATCTCTGCAGAATGTACCGTAACTCGGTATTTAGCTGGATATGTGCTACAAAAGATGTTTAGAAGCACAAAATATAAAAAAATGCGGTGATTGAATATGTACATATATCTCAATGCAAAGTGCAATTCAAATCCAGGCCGGGTGTTCATACTTCAACGTATTTGTCTAAAGCCGGTCCCAGACAATGCGTGCATTTGTCCACTATTCGGCAATGAGTCTCATTTTACGAGGTATCTGGGAGCTACAAAGAGTAATAATTGTTATGCGTACTCTTTAGCCAAAGTTTGTAATGCGTCCTTTTTCTTCGTCATTTGTGTCTGCGTTCTTGCACCAAATATTTGCTGTGTCTCTCTTTTGGTGAGGTAGGTGGGAGACAAACGCAGGAAATATTTGCTATGCGTGCGCTTCCCACTAAAAATGGGAAGCAGACGATTATTCGTGTAATTACCTCCGGTTTAGCGGGCAGAAGCAAGCGTAAAAGAAGTTTTAGCTGAACAAATTGAAAATGGAATGGTTCACCCTTGAGTTTATAGCTCTCTATGAACTTGAGCCTGTGATATGGGATCCAAAATATCCGTTACATAAAAATATAAATTCCGTGGCTGATGATTACGTTTCGGCTTTTATTCAAAGATAGCATCCGTCATCTTCTCTTTCGTCTTTTTAGTGTTTTTAATTTTAAAAACCCACACATCATAATAAGAACAGCAGCTATTACTTGATTTTTACTCTCCATTGTGCAATCGGGAACTGACAACATATGAAACTGTGCAAAGCATACCGCGCAGAACTGCGTGTATCTGTATAAGTTTGACGAATAAACGAATGGTGTGGGAACACAAATTTAAGGCAGACAATTTTCGGTACATGCATTCTTCAAATAGAACGAAAGTGTGGGAGCGAAAGCAAGGCGAGTGAAATATTTGACAAATTGGGAGACGCAGATATTTGTACAAATGCACGCATTGTCTGGAACCGGCTTAAAAAGCAGTGCCATATATTTTCAGTAATCTCGAATATCCGACGAAGGGGCTGGTGCGCCGATTCGAGCCCCCCTAGTTAAATTAACTTAAACACTTGAAAAACAATTTTAATAATGTTTTTTTTAGAATTTGGATCAATTGAAAACAATAAGTAAGTAACTAAAAATATCACATTCCATCTACGGTTCAGATCGCTCCTTGGGACAGCCTAATGGTGGTAGTGATGACCATCTAGGTCCCCGCCTGAAGAGAAACCAAAGCCTCCGGCGGTCTGTTGCGCAGCGTTTTCATGCAGTTTAAGGCTTGCATGGGCTCCAGCAGCGGCGGCATTGTTTTGGGCTTCTTGGGCAGAGGCAGCAGCATTCTCGGCGGCCTGTTTAGTAGCCTCAAAGTCAACTTGGGCAGCGCTCGCTTGTTGCCTTATGGCCTGAAGATCAGATTTTTTTCTTCCAACCAGCGCAGTTCCGGATGCAACAACTGCAGCAGCTTGATTGGCTGCTTCCTCGGCATGTGCAACGACTCCTTGAGCGCTGTTTAAGGCGCTGCTGAGAATGGCGAAATGAGCAGCAGCCTGCTGAGCGGCTTGTTTAGCAGAAGCAGCGGCTTGTTGGGACAGCTGCAATAGTGCGATCTCTGCTTCCAGCCGAGAGGCTCCTTCATTTTTTAAGAACTCCAAGCTTTCGAAGTAGACCTGCTTGCCAGCAAGGGCGGCTTGAGCAGTAGCAGCTGCCTGGACAGCGGCCTGAGCAAGCGTGCTCTTAGCTACGAAAGAAGCCTGAACAGCGGCTGCATGCTGGTTGGCCACAGCAGAGTTAGCCTGGTCGGCAGATCCTTGGGCGATTGACCTTAATCCACTTCCTGCACTGTAACCCTTTCCGTCGAAGGAACCTCCGAAAGACTCGTGAGAAGAGATGGCTGATCCGTGGTCGTATCCACCATCATAATCCCGATTTTTGTGATGATTTATTTTGCCAGCACTAGCAATGCCTGTGGACGAAATATGAAACTTGAACACATTTTTCAAAAAGTCACAAAACTGCTCTTACTCAACAAAGCGATAGCAATGAACGCAACGATTTTCATTTTTAGCAAAATCAAACAAATTTTCTTCACGTCGAAAGAAGTGATATTTACAGAAAATACACGGTCTAGGTGAACTTAAACGATGGGGCGGTCGGATGCTGAATGATGCTATTCGATCCATAATGCTGCGTTTTATACACAATTTTTGAGCAGCATCACTTATTGCGATTTATCCACAATTAAAATTTTTTACGGTAACTAAATGTGTGAAGAGATAAAGGTAACTTATTTTAATTTTTTCCTTTGAAACCTATTTTTTGCAGACGCTCATCTACATCACAATCATCATCGTCTGGTCTAGCCGATATAGCCTGCGCTTGCGCGGATGAAATGCTCTGTTAATTTTCGGCGGTGCACTTTAAATGTATCAGGCTGCGCTTACATCGATTATGGAGGCCTTGTGCAGTAGTCGTGAGGTGTTTTTATTTTATTAAATTTTTTTATTCGCATTTTATTAACCCAATAAAATTTCAATTTCTACTTAACTACTAAAGCAGAACTTTATTCATGTGTTTATATTTGATTTTCTTAATATTTTAGTACTTTGTATTTCTAAACGTAGCTCTACTAATTGAAATTAATATTAAAATTAATTGCACAATTAAATGTTAAAAGACGCGCAATAAATTTAAAATCAGTTTTTAGACTATAGGAATGCGAGGCGTATCATGAAGCTCACAAAAAATACCTGCTGCTTACCTAATATTAGCAGTTTTTTTATTTTAGAAATACCTTATTCCATCCCTAATTTTAATCCCAGATAATTAATTAAAGATAGTAATCATTACTCAATTTCTGTTATGTTTTTACCTAAAAAGTCTCTGAACTCTAGAGAATTTCGTACGCTTACTAAATATGTATATGGATGTATGTACGTGGCGGGGGATATATAAGATGTAACACCCACGTCCAGGTTCACCAAACGCATCTTTCATAGCACCTACTTTTTTTCACCTTAATTTCGAGCTTCGACCCAGATTTCTTGGTACCTACATAGCAAATAATAATAATAATTTATTTATATGAAAGAGTACAGCGGAACTAGGGCCCAATTATATACATTGTGCTGCATTCGTATTTGTATTAAATTAAACCTACAACCATTCAAAGTCTAAACTTATTTTTAAGATGAACAAGAATTTTAACATGTTTTAGTTTTTTAACTAAAACTATCATAGAACATGTACATACATAATGAAAAGAGAAGAAAACAAAATCGGAAATCCGTTATTGGACATTGAGGTGGGAAGCTAGCCCTTCCTTACAAAGGGCCGGGCTGTTTTTGCGCGCTTTATTTATAATAGAAGCTGATTATAATTTTTAACGCCATGGAATAGACGAAGAACAAGTTTCTGGTGGTTAAGTTTGTAAAAGAAGAAAACAAAAGGACGCCTGATGTGTCAAAGCAAGCAAATTGTATTCTCTCGTACAAATACTGTGACTTTTCCCTGCGTGTTAAATTTTACTAATATTGTAAATGCGAAAGTTTGTGTGTTTGGATGTTTGGTTCTCAATCACGCCTTAACAGTTATTTTGATAGACTTCATTCATACACATAAGGTAATACATATTCCAACTTAACATATGGGGTGGGTTATTTTAATAGAGTGCAAGGTTTCAAAATGGCGGTTCTAAGAAGGCTACCTCTACTGCAAAACTTAAACTTCAAGGAATTGTCCTGCCGTGCCGGAGCTTTTTGGGGTCGCTGATTTCGAATCTATCATCAAAATTCCCAACTTCAAACTGGTGGATCCGAGATGGTAACCAAAATTCCTCAATTTTAAGCAGTTTTAATGAAATTTAATATGAGACGTCCTTTGAGTTACGGAATTCAATTCCTTCAAAATTCAAGATGGCGAACCATGAAATGAAAATCAACACTAGAGCGTTTTTAGGAATGCTGATTTCGAATCTGTTATCAAAATTTACAAATTCAAGTCCAATCCGAATCTAATATGGCGACCGAAATTCTTCCACTTTTAACAATTTTGATGAAAATTATTATAAAGAAGACTAAGGGGATATGGATTTCGATTTAACCAAAATTCAAGATGGCAGGACTATAATGGCTGCCAAAGTTCTTAAACTTCAACGGATTGCTATGAAAACTAAAGCTAGAGGGTATTGGAGGATGCTAGCTTCGAATCTGCTATTGGAAAATTCAAATCTACCAAAACCCTGATTTCAAATCTACCAAAATTACCAATTTCAAGATAGCGGACCCCATAATGGCACCCCAATTTTTTAAACTTCGAATAAAAACCACGAAAATTAATACTTAGGGCTTCTTAAGGTGCAGATATTGAATTTTTATAGCTGAAATGGCTAATTAAAATGGCAATCGAACTTTTTTGATTTCAAGAGTTCTCTGTTTTCGCATCTACTATTTTTAATTTAATAGATTCCCATTAAATAAAAGAAATGCTTATCACAATTTCTGATTATGTTATGAAAGGCTGAAAATTCTCAACTTGAAAGGATTTCACTTTAAAGAAATATAGACGGATTTTCGAGGTGGCTGATTTTAAATCTGCTATCGAAATTTTATCCCAGAAATATTTTGGGCTCCCGCGGGAGGATAAATAACAACCGTCTCCGCGCATGAAGCACTTTCGTGCAATCTGTAACAGCTTTAATTTACAAGTATGGAAAAGCCCAGGCAAAGCCCAAACGGGTCGGCTAGTTATCTATAAATAAATATACACACGCGAAATCGAAAATGGACATCAAGAGGGAATCCCGATACGCAATGAACAAAAGGTGAGAAGTGATCATATCGATAAATCATATCCACTCATAGTTCCCACTTTTGGACATTAATAGTTGAGTAATTTTTGCATTTCAGTAACCTCATTCTTAGCGCCTGATTTGTGCGGCTCCGTTTGCTGTTTTCGGCCATTAGTTTTCTGGTATGTCATTCTCGGCCAAATGGATTTAACTCAGTAGTCAGCATGTTCCCAAAGTGTTACTTACCGTCACAGTTTTTACTTTTCTATCAAATATCGCACTTTGCATGCCCTATATGTCTCCTATTTGTAATATGTTCCCCCACGCAAACCCTTAATATTTGAGGTGATGTCAGATTTTACTAAATTACAATTTTCTCTTCCAGCCGTATCCTGGAAAAATTGTGACCAATCATAAATCACAAGTCACAACTTTCTTGTTGTTCTTGCACAAGAAAGTTGTAGCTTGTGATCTTCCGGGGCGGTAATCCTGTAATCTACACTTGAAGCATTTTCTAATTTCGATTTTAGTTATCTTCAGCTGCCGCTCTTACTGAAAAGCCCCCTCAATAAGCTATGTATATGCACACCCAGAGAAAAGAGGCATTTTGAAATTAAATATTTAATATTTTAATTTAACACTTTACCAAAAGTTTCATTTCAAAATAGAAAATGTTTGCCACAAATATGTTTTTTTTAAAATAAACAGAAACTATGTAGAGTTAATAATGTCCAATTTTTTATTCTAAATGCTACTGCTTTTAGTCGAAAAGAATAGAAAATTTTGAAACAACCTAGAAATATATTTGAAGCAAATTACTTGAAATTTCAAATTAAAAGTGTTTAATCTTATTCTAAAATAAACTGTTACTCGTTTTCAAATGTCATTCAACGAAGTAAACAATAACTTTAAAACAAAAGTGGGCACATTTCAAATAAAATGTTCGGCCTTTCGTTTTAACAGTGTACATTTTGTTTTAAAATGAAATGCCTTTTATTAGTTCTTAGAATTTTTTGCCTCTCGTGTCACAGTTGCATCAGTTTTGCGCGCGTGCAGACGTGAATTTGTTTATTCGCAGTTTAAACGATGGAGCCACAGATGGAACCTTACGTTAGCAATGATCCGGATACCGGATTAATCATTTATAACTTTAATGTTGACGACATTAATACCAATGAGAGTAATGTTGCTATGTTGCTCGGTAGTGAAGAAAGCGAATTACGTGATCTTGTAAAATCGTGGAACTTAAATGATGAAACTATTTTACATCTAAATAAGTGTGGTGTCACAATTAAAGTTTTGGACTCTATCACGATCAAGGATATCGACAGCTTATTCCCTGATATATCCCAATTTGGGCAAAACGTGTTATTTAAGGCAGGGTTAAGGAAATGGAGACAAGAGTTGGTAAGTACAGATTAAAAAACTTTTCTGAAGCAATAAAAATACTCTTTTCCTTTTTACACATATGTAAGGGTAAACCTCTTACTGAATGCTGCTCAACAGCAGATACGTTGTCTATGAACTCAAGAGTATTTGAGTGGATCCAGGACCAAAACAGTTCATCTTCATCTTCTCAATCGTTGAGCACACATAGCTCCTTACCAGGCATTGAGTCAATGCTGAAAACCAGCGTAAAGGGCCAGCAGCTGGTCCTATCCTTTTTTAAAGATCATGGCTTTTTGGATAAAAGCACACAAACAAATTTAGTGCATACAATCATTGATAATATCATACTAAGTAAAAGGAGGTTAACACCAAAGGATTTTATCGCTTACTCATAAGCTATTGAGTCTTTGTTCCCCAGTGAAAAAGCTGTAAGTATATTTACTTTGTTTTTATTACAGTATTCACGCAGTATGCAGTTGGCAATATATTTTTTTAAATGTCAGCGACGAAACTTTATATTAATCAATTGCGTAATCGATTTTAGGCATCTTATTACACACCACGAAGGTATAAAAGGAATCCATGCGGGAAACTGTATGACAGGTATTGCAATTTGAGTTTTAAAACCAAGTTTCCACGAAAAATTTTGGAAAATCGAGAAGTTCTTAATAATTCCAAGACCGAGTCAGAAATTCAAGTGGATCAAAGTATGAACTGCTATATTTTTTTCTTTTCTCCTGAGTAACACTATGATTTTCCAGATTTAGCACAAGAATATAAAACGTGGCTTGCGAACAATTGTGCACCGTGGGAGAAAGTTTTACAAGACTGGAAAGTTACATTGGGTATGCGGCGTACTAAACTACAGCGAACCGAAAAACTAGACGACTTTTTAAATAATTAGCCACGTTATAATGACAGCATCGGGTACCAATTGGTATTGAAGAAAAAAGCAACAAATTCTTACAACAATTATATTATTCATATTTTTTATTTAGATTGACATCGATTTTTCTGTAATATTTTGTGGAAAAGGGGATTTATTACTTTCAAAATATGAAGATTTCAATTCTCTAATTGTCCCTTTATATGAGAGTGAAATTAAAGATAAATCCAACAAGGAGCTGTTTGAAGCTTATAAAAAGGGCCCAGTAACTAAAGGTATGAATTATAATTAACTATACATATATTCATAAGCTTCAGTATTATTGCTTTATTATTTTCTAGATTCTAAGGATTGTATTACTACAATTTTGCTGCATTCAATATTGCAACCACCACGCCTAGGGTGTAAATTTAAACCAACGATTATCGACGCGCAAGAAGATTTTGTTGTCCATGTCCGCACTATCAACGACGTGCAACCTAAATTAGAAAAATTAAAAGACGAATATTTTAAAAGGAAATTGACGGTGCAACCACGTATAGTCGTAGTTGGTGAGAATTTACATAATTTGGAACATTTTTTCGTTTTTTTAATACCATTAAATACAAATTACCTACTTTCATAAAGTGCCTTGATATCACAATAAAACTTATGTATGTTTTTAACATAAGTTATTCTCAAATCAGTAAATTAGTTTGGATATTTCTTCAAGAATATTTCTATCATATCAAATCAGAGAGAATTTATTCAAGCGTTGCCAATTTAATAAATCAACTCAAAAATAGTTCACACTCATTAAGTACAAAATGTTGACTTGTTTTTCATGTAATTTAAGTTTTGATAATTCCAATGAACTAATACAGCATCTGAAAATAGGACATGGATTTCCTTCAATTTATAAATTTAGATGTGCTCAAATTAATTGCACACAAATTTTCCAAAACATATATAAATTCAAAGTACATTTAAAAAAACATGAGCATAATCTACATGGTTTTAATTCAAAAGAAATTTTAAGAAAAGTTGATGAAGACGTGTATACAGAAAACAGTAACGTTGAAGTTAATCTTAAAGAAAAAATAAATATGTGTCATAGAGTATCTCAAAATGCCGAAATTAAAACTATTGACGAAAAATTATCTGAAGTGGAAAAATCTATGCTAAAATTTTGTCTAGAGTTATACGGGGATAGTTCTTTATCTCGCAAAAGAGTAGTTAACTTACAAAACTCTATTTCAGACCTGATTTGTGCTCCCATTTACGACCTTTTATCTTCAGCAATTCTCCCAACTATTAATAATTCCTGTAGCTATGATAATATTAAAATTTCCTTAGAGAAGTTAAAAAATCCTTTTGTTAAGGTAAAAACAGAATATCGATTTTTGAACTATATACAATCTCAAGAATTATTTAGTCATCCAAAATCATTTATTATATCCAATGAATTAGCTGAAATTATTAGCAATGGTATTCCCACGATAGATAGTAATACAGTTGAACGATGTCTGTTAGACATTAGATTTCAAATGAAAAAATATTTTGAAGTACCGAATATTTTAAAAGAAGTCCACAATAACATTGCACGTCTTGAAAATTTGGCTACACTTGACAATTTTGTTTGCGGTAATTTATGGAAAGAGAAAAAAGAATTATTTCCTAATAAAATATTATTCCTTACTTTTTGTATTTTGATAGTTTTGAAGTAAATGATCCATTAAGCTCACATGCAGGTCACCATTCTGTGTGTGGAATTTATTACAACTTTCCAACCATACCTGATTTTCAAATATCTAGACTCAATAACATTTTTGTAGCAGGTTTTATAAAATCAAAAGATTTGGCTCAATTTGGAAATACCTTAGCTCTAGGACCTCTCGTGGAAGAAATGAAAAAACTTGAAGTGGATGGAATAGAAATTGTAACTGCGGATGGAACATTTCAAGTGTACTTTATCTTAGCCCAAATTATTGGGGATAATTTGGGGTTAAATGGAATACTTGATTATACAACATCTTTTAATTCTACATTTTATTGTCGCCTTTGTAAAAGATGTAAAATTGATATGCAAAAGGATTGTGTGGAAATTTCTGAGTCTTTAAGAAATATTGCAAACTACAATGAAGACGTCGAAATCAACGACGTTAAAAGAACTGGAATTATACAAAACTCAATATTTAATTCAATTAATTCTTTCCATGTTACACAAAATCACACTTGCGACATTATGCATGATATTTTTGGGGGTATTTGTAACTACAATCTGTCAAGAATTTTTAAGTATTTTATTTATGAAAATAAAATATTTTCTCTAGATACTCTAAATTACCGCAAACAGATGTTTAACTACGGTGAGACAGAAATAATATTTTAGCTTGCTTTTAAAATAGAGTATGTTTACAGTTATTTTGTTTAACATTTCTGTATGAAAATACATATTAATTTTTGAAGTAAATTTGTTTTTCATGACTTCACTTAATGTATTGTTTTTGATTGTGGGATAGGATCATATGTGCTTTGAGCTATATTTACATAAATTTTTATTGAAAAGTAGCGAATATTATTTGAGATATTAGTTACACCGTAAAGTCCCATGTAGTAATATCGTTAAGCGTAGCCGCTTGTTTTAATTATAGGAATATGGCAATGAAATTTACATAAAAAAAATCGAATCTAAGTGCTTCAAAAATAATAATTTTGGAATTAAAAAAAACGGTTACGCTTAACGTTAGCAACATTAACACAATGGCCCTATTGCTTTGACCCAAGGCCAAGTGTTGTTTAGTCAGCCACGTGAACCTAACGTTAGCCATGAGGACTATTACAAGTAAAAAAATTTTATCGGATTTGAATGCTGAAGGTGGCAACATTTTGGAAGGAAATTTAGACTTTAATATTGCTGAGGAAGATGATGAACGTGAAACTGAAAATATTGGCTCGTATTCTAAAAAAATTATCAAAAACTCAGTCTCAATTTTCACATAGAAAACCGGAGCTCGACCTCAATTCAGTTCAGATTGAGCTCGGTTTTTTTCATGTAAAAATTGAACCTCAGTTTTTTTAGAATACAAGCCATTACCTCAAATTTTAAAACTGAGCAGAAACTCAGTCTTATTTACAAGGAAAAATCGAAGAGCCATTCATTATCTCCTCTTTCGACTTCTCTGCAGAATGTACCGTAACTCGGTATTTAGCTGGATATGTGCTACAAAGATGTTCAGAAGCACAAAATATAAAAAAATACGGCGATTGAATATGTATATCTCAATGCAAAGTGCAAATCAAATCCAGGCCGGGTGTTCATACTTCAACGTATTTGTCTAAGAAGCAGTGCCATATATTTTCAGTAATCTCGAATATCCGACGAAGGGGCTGGTGCGCCGATTCGAGCCCCCCTAGTTAAACTAACTTAAACACTTGAAAAACAATTTTAATAATGCTCTTTTAGAATTTGGATCAATTGAAAACAATTAGTAAGTAACTAAAAATATCACATTCCATCTACAGTTCAGATCGCTCCTTGGGACAGCCTAATGGTGGTAGTGATGACCATCTAGGTCCCCGCCTGAAGAGAAATCAAAGCCCCCGGCGGTCTGCTTAGCAGCGTTTTCATGCAGTTTAATGCTTGCATGGGCTCCAGCAGCGGCGGCATTGTTTTGGGCTTCTTGGGCAGAGGCAGCAGCATTCTCGGCGGCCTGTTTAGTAGCCTCAAAGTCAACTTGGGCAGCGCTCGCTTGTTGTCTTATAGATTGGAGATTAGCCTTTGCTCTTCCAACCATCGCAGTTTGGGATGCAAGAACAGCAGCAGCTTGATTGGCTGCTTCCTCGGCATGTTCAACGACTCCTTGAGCGCTGTTCAAAGCGCTGCTGAGAATGGAGACATGAGCAGCAGCCTGCTGAGCGGCTTGTTTAGCAGAAGCAGCGGCTTGTTGGGACAGCTGCAATAGTGCTATCTCTGCTTCCAGCCGAGAGGCTCCTTCATTTTGTAAGAACTCCAAACTTTCAAAGTAGACCTGCTTGCCAGCAAGGGCGGCTTGAGCAGTAGCAGCTGCCTGGACAGCGGCCTGAGCAAGCGTGCTCTTAGCTACGAAAGAAGCCTGAACAGCGGCTGCATGCTGGTTGGCCACAGCAGAGTTAGCCTGGTCGGCAGATCCTTGGGCGATTGACCTTAATCCACTTCCTGCACTGTAACCCTTTCCATCGAAGGAACCTCCGTAAGAATCGTGGGAAGAGATGGCTGATCCGTGGTCGTATCCACCATCATAATCCAAACGTTTGTTGATTTTCTTGATTTTCCCAGCATTAGCAATGCCTGTGGACGAAATATGAAACTTGAACACCTTTTTCAAAAAGTCACAAAACTGGTCTTACTCAATAAAGCGATAGCAATGAACACAACGATTTTCATTTTTAGTAAAAACAAAAAAAATTTCTTAACGTTGAAAGAAGTGATATTTACAGAAAATACACGGTCTAGGTGAACTTAAACGATGGGGCGGGCGGTCGGATGCTGAATGATGCTATTCGATCCATAATGCTGCGTTTTATACACAATTTTTGAGCAGCGTCACTCATTAAGATGCTTATGAAATCGGAGTCTATCGAATTGTAAAAATGGGAATTACCCGTAATCAAAATGTTTGTATGGTAACCAAATGTGTGAAGAGATAAAGGTAAACACCACAAGCACATGGTGAGGGTGTTCTTTTCACTTTACTTTTCTCTCCTTTAATAGCTATTATGCTTGCAGAGTCTGCCCATCATCTAGCGCCATCATCATCACCATCATCATCGACCATCGTCTAGCCGACATAGCCGAGAGGGCTTGCGCGAATGAAACGCTCTGTTAATTTTGGACGGTGCACCTTAAATGAAACAGGCTCCTCCGCTTACATTGGATCTGATGGAGGTCTGGTGCGGTAGTCGTGTGCCAACGTAATTAAAACGGCGATTTCCTAAAGATTAAGTCAATTTGGCTCTGACAGGGAGAGGTGTTTTTGTTTATAAGATTCGTGGGTGAGAAAGCGAGCATTTTTTACTCCCATTTTTCGTGTATCGTAATCTTAATGCTTTGAATTGCATGGCATAATATTTTTTTTTTTTTGCAGCCGTAGCGTATTTTTAGTTTTTGTCTTTGCATGGAACATATTTTTTTGGAATTTATTAACCCATATTAAAATTTTAATTTCTATTTAACCACTAAAGCAGAACCTAATAATTTAGTACTTTATATTTCTTAAATTCTCCAATTTTTTAACTAGGTAGACGATATTGCCGATTTATGAATATTATCTTAAGAAGCAAGTATCGAGTTTTTGAGCTTACCGCCTCAAATCTAAAATAAAAACTCACAGTACTCCTACAAATGGAAAAACCATATCATTTTACTATAAACAATTTTCCGGACAGGTTTCCGTCGAGTATTGCTACTTTATAATACCCAACCCTAAGGTTGGAAACAACCAAAATATTTATAACTCATTTCCCCTGTAGAACTATGTTTTGCCAATGTCACCAATTCCCATTTCCGGAAAACATTTAACAGTCATTTTTTTAAAGGCATGCAAGGGCTCCAGTATAGATCACCTTCTAATAGCTCAACTACATATGTATATTAACAGAAGCCAAAATGAAGACTTCTCAACGATTTCCAATAAAGCCTCAGTAAAAATGTACAAACCTATTATATTTTCGTAAAGAAAGACGTAACGGCTACTTTTCAGCCTAGATTAGCTTCTGCTAGTCCAACTAGGTAAATGAAACATTTAAATTTCTTTTGTAATGTATGCTGAACCCGTATGTCTCAGGAATTATTTAAAGATCAATTTTTTAAACCAACCCCCAAGTCTGCTCACTAAAGGTACTAAAGTTACATATTTCTAATCCTCAAAACGATTAATTTACATGTTTAATGTATTTTGCTGTTTTTAACAACAAAAGTTGTCTCGTATGTTTATGCATTGCCATAACTTTCCTTTATATTAATATTTCTGCTTAATGTTTGTATTTACAAATACGAAACCATAGTAAATAAAATTAAAAACTACTAAAAACGAAATTCATTGATTATTTTTGGAAAAAAGTATGAAAATCGGGATATTTTTCAAACGCCTAAAATTATTATATATTTCCCTCAAACTTGTTAAGGGGGTATTGCGCTTTGAAATTTCGAAAAAATTGAAATTTTGTTTTTTTAATACTTCTATTGTTAATGTATTTAAGATTGTATTCCCAAACGAATTTTTCAAAAATTCATAAAATTGACGTAGTTATGATGCCTCAAAGTTGGAGCGCCGAGCGCGATGCGATGCGAGTGCGGCGATCTGTCTAACTTTAATCGCGTTTTTCTCGAAACAGCATTTTTAAAAACGGCCACCACGATATATCAAGTTCTACTTGACCGATTTTCTTCAAATTTATACAGAATCATCCTTATCCTAGCCGCTATCGCCAGAACCCCGATTTTGTTTACGCGATAAATAGTTTTTTTTTAATCCAACATTTATTTACTTCGAAAAAAAACCCAAAAAATCGAACTTTTTTTTTAAATTTGTATAACTTTTGCAAATTTCTATATTTTTACTTTTCCCTAGTTCAGGCGATAACCAATAGGATACAAATTAACAACAATTTGGAATTTTTTGTTTCAGACGTCCCTGAGGTCGCGAAAAACATCTCTACTTTGACCAGCTCTGACAGCTGGAATTTTTTTGTCAACGAAAAAAATATATTTTGGTACCAGAGACTTGTATTAATAAATAACAAAAACAAAAATCAAAATGTCTTGTAGTTTCTGAGAAAAAAAATCTTAAAATCTTGCTACAAAAATGACGTTCAAAGCGCAATACCCCCTTAAGGGTAGTGATGGTCGTCTTTTTCTCTAACTTCATGAATTTTTTTCTAGGAATCAGAAATACATACTTAATTAAGATCATTTTTTCGTATATTTATTCGACCTTTTGGTATAAAAATACGAGCGCGTTGAATTTGAAGCGTCCGAAGCGCAGGTACAAAGGGTGACCACGATTTCTTCGATCCGAAGTCTTCTACATAAAATTTAAAATTGTTATTAATTGTTACTCTGTTGGCTATAGCCCGTAGCGTGGAGAGGTTAAAATATTGAAAATTACGAAAGTTATTTAGTTACAAACAGAAAAGTGCGATCGATAGTTTTTTTTATTTTTAAATACCTCTAAACAAACGCATATCAACACAATCGCAGTACCGGCTATAGCAGCAATTGTACTAAAGGTGCTGCTGTAAAAGTTTTAAGAGAATCGGTTCAGTAGAATTCGAGACATATTGTAATCACCGATTCGAAAAACGTGGTTTTGAGAAAAATGGGTTTGAAGTTTTGAAATATGATTGCACCGAAACAAATCTACTTGCTTTTAATCTGTTTAAACTAGTTAAAAAAGCCTAGAACATTTCAGGAGTCACAAGGTACACTTTACCTGGCGAGGTAACTTATCTATATATATAAAAATGAATTGCCGTCTCGCTAAAACTCAAAACCGGCTTGACCGATTTCGATAATTTTTTTTTGTTTTGTTCGCTATAATTAGGAACGCTAAAAAAAGGAAAAGCCGGAAAATCGAAAAAATCGAAATTTCCGTTTTGTATAGGAAGCGAATTTTCCAACTTCAAGGAATCTTTATGAAAAAGGCATTTGAAGGATTTCGGGGTCGCAGATCTCGAGCTTGCATTGAAAATTTTGGAATTCAAGATGTCGGATCCAATATCGCGACCGAAAAAGTTAAACTTCAAGGGATTTCACTGAAAATCCGAATTTTTGTTTTTGGTTTGGGTTTTTGGGGTCACTGATTTTGAATCTGCCATCAAAATTTTGGAAAATAAAATGGTGGATCAATATGGCGACCGAAAAGTCAAACTTCAAAGGGATTTCCCTGAAAATTCGCACTAGGGAATTTTCGGGATCACTGATTTCGAATCTGCTATTCAAATTTCCAAATATGAGACCTCCCTCACCCCGCTGGGAAATATAGGAGAGGGGGTGCAATAAGGAGGTGGTGTAAAATGAAGAAAACTAAATTTAATAATACTGTTGGAAAATATCTAAAACATGTGCAAAACGCTAATAGGAAAACGCTGGGTCACATAAGAGAGGCGGTGGTGCAGTAGGGAGGCGTTGTAAAATTAAGGAATACAAATTTAATAGTATCCCGGGAAACGCCGGGTCCGGGCAAGCTAGTTATACAATAAAAACGGGGCCAGCCAATTGTTCCCGCGCGTCAGGGGTCCGCACGGACCCAGGTAAACTCGGTCGCCACTCCATGCTTGTCGAATTTCTAAGCCATGGAACTTCCTTAATTGTACGAACATTCCGAAACTCTTTTACAGACATATTCTTGATGGCTTTCGGAATGCAAATATGGAAACATAAACCTTGTGTGCCCTATGTCTTTAATTTTGAAAAAGAATTTTTAATTTAAAGATGAGCTCGATATTAATTTAGATTTTCTCATTGAACATGTTTTTTTCATAAAACAGAACATGGCTCTCAATTATTTCTGACAATTTACATTTTGCAACTATTTTGACAAATAGCCTATTTACACTACTCCGAAGAATTCGATCTACACATGTAGTATATAAATAATTCGAACTATTTTTACTATTTCGAATAATCCGATCAATCTAACTCACTAACATGAGTATACTCCGTCAACTGTACTCCGTAGATATTTTTAAATTTATTTTCAAATAAGTATTGAACATATGGTGTCAAAATAAATTATTGAATTTTGTACATTTGTCGTCAGTTGTGTTTTAAAAATGGGCCTCTTCATATTTCACATCCTTCTTATATAGCGGAATATATTCCCCTTCTTGCTACTTATAGTATTACCGGAATTACCGCTTTTATGTCTGCCTTCCTTCGAACTTGTTCGTTAAACGGCATCTTAAATGCATGAATTGCATTAACTGCAGTAAATAAATCGTTTCCATGAACTGTGTACAAAAGTGTTTAGACTGATAATTAATCGCTATTGACATTATTGTCGCAAGCCCGTAAACAGTAAAATTATCGCAGTTAGGTGAATCATATAACAACCGTCGTAATAACAACATAGCAGCGTTTTACCTTGATGCCCCTGAGTCATAACTTGCGTGCCAATCAACATAAAGATGCAGAAATATCCCGAAGCCTTTACCTATCCCAGCCAGCAAGAGTGCAACTACGATCCGTATTTGTCGAGAATAAGTAATTAAAGCGCTCTAAATTCTTGGCAATTACACAGTAAAATTGTAAAAACTGAGAAAAACCAGCCTCTGCAACCGCATAGATATGACCTTGCCGTCAAGTTTCTCAGTAAAAGTGAACCCGAATGTCGTATTTACAGTAATTATTAACTCAGAAAGTTACCACACCACTTCTTGTGAAAATTTCTCACTTTGTCGCATTATGAACACGTAGCAACAGGTCTAGCCCCATTCCTAACAGACTTTCCCATTGCATGATTAGATAAAAAAATTGCAACTGCCTCTTTAAGCGTAGTAACTAATTACCCAGATCCACCTCCTGTTGCACTTCTGAAAACGACGGAAAATAAATTACAAGAGCCCACTGGTTTGTACCTTAAAATTGAATGGGTGGCGTAGCTCTCTTGGGGGTTTTCTTTGTTCTTCCTATTCATAATTGAAATCAAATTTTTTACTGAACATATTTAACTTGAATTAACAAGCGCATTGGCTAGTGCTTCTCTTTTAAAACCAGTCAGGAATTGACGCTAATGAGATTGCACCTTCTGGTACTATTCGCCTGCAATGATTAAGCCCGGAAGCTTTAATTCTGTGCGAAGATTATAATCGCAACCGAATATTATGCAAGTGAAGTGTACAGTCAGTCACTGTACGATGGACTGGAAAACTTTGTGAGGATAGGTTAGGACGTTAGGTAGCTATCCGTTGAGTGCAGATAGTAGCGCGATACTGGTTAATCGAGAAGGAATCGAGCACACGTATGACATCAGCAACGTTGCTATGACCAATCTGTAAGCAAATAGAAAATCGCCGGAAGAGTTCAATGAAATTTCATTTCTCCTTTCACTGGCGCGAATAATAGTTGAGAAGAATGTCGTTATTTTCGAACTATCTCAGTTAGCAAATAGTCTAGGGAAATAGGAATAGGAAATGAAAAGATGCTGTTGCGTTTTGTTAGATAATAAGAGTAAGGATAAGTAGCTTACATATAAGGAGACGAATCCAAATGTTGCTTTTTAGACGATTCTATTGCCGTAATTGGTACACACCGTATTTCTTTATTTTCGATATGCTTTCACCTAAGTAAAGCTCTTTAAAAAAACTCCGGTCATTTTGTGCTCCCTCGTTAATTGCTAATTTTTAATTTAATTAGACACAAACTATTTATGTTCCTTTCCTTAATAAGTTTTGTTGTTTATTTATAACAAATCGAATTTCGTCTTCATTTTTAAAACTAATATCTTATCTATTTTCTCTTTAATTCGGTCAACTACGGGTCAGATTGTGGATCCTCTCGTGCAAAATAAAACAGTTGTTAGTTATAATTAAGGGGGGCCACTAGTGTGACCGCCTGAAAAAAAGTGATATTTGGGAATTTTTTTTAAGGAAAACTACTGCATGGAATGTTTTAATGTTCTAAGGACAGTTTTGTGGATATATAGTAAATACATGATAAAATTTTTGGACCAAACAATTTAAAATTCAGCGAGTTATTCGCAATCTCCTAAGGTTCCAAAAAAAAGTCCCCTCACTGCTGCAGTGATAGCGACCTTCACAGTGTGGGTAATCAAAAAAACCAGAAAGTTTATTAAACTAGAAGGTATTGCCCGTACCATGACTCTCGATCGAAAAAAAAATTTAAATTAACAAAATGGTGGAGTTTTTAAAAAAAAAGTTTCAAATTTCGCGCGAAAATTTGATTATTTTTGGCCTGCCAAAATTACATCTTTTATTCGATCGGAAAACTGGACGTTCATGGTATGAAGAAATATATATAAAAGAAGCTGCAATAAGAATCAAATCGATCGGATGATTTGTCCTCGAGTTATAACTGCAGCCAGATTGAAAAATTTAGTTTCGAGAAAAACGCGTTTAAAGTTTAAGTTACTAGATGAGTCGTTTAAATGTGCCAGGTCCTAGCAGCTCCAAAACATGTGACTGGCAGCTACGTACACGAAAGCCCCCACCTATTAACCTATTCATACATTTCTCAATAACTTAAGGTCAACAATAGAAACCAGAATCCCTTTATAATGACTTTCCTGGCCGACAGAGCAGGTACGGTCCCTAAGTTAACGCAACTTAGCGGCTGCTCTTCAGATCGCTGTAACTCAAAAACTATTTGAGATATGCACTTGAAATTTTAGTATGTTAATTTTAAAGGTATACACTATCGAAATATGCGAGAAAAAAATTATCGATTTTTTTTTTAAATTTCACACTAGTGGTCCCCCTTAACGCCGAAGCGACTATCTACGGACACAACAAAAAAATTATGTATTTCTGCATAAAAACCACAACATAGGTAAAAAACCGCGTTCATTCAGAATCCGACATGTACGACCAACCTACGACCCCTCTAAATGTTCCAAAAAGGAATGAGAACAGGGTGAAAACCACAGATAAAAATAAGTCCGGACAAACCTACGAATTTCTGATTTCAATTTGCCAGATGATTGACTTCTAGAGACACGACCCTGTTCTCACTAATTTTTGGAACATTCAGGGAGGTCGTAGGTTAAAATAAATGCAGGATTCTGAAAGAAGAAGGTTTTATACCTATGATGTGGTTATGATGTGGATTTAATGACATTTTGCACCGTTTTTTTTGTCGAGTGTCCGTAGATAGTCACTTCGGCGTTAATGGGTTAAGGAAGTTGTTAATTATTTTATCGACCTCTTAAGATGTTTTGAGGTGCAACTCTATTAAGTGGTTTGAAGTGACCAGGTGTATTGAATAAGTTACGTGAAAAAGATCTGATTAGTCCAACGTTTCATCTATCTTTGGAAGTTTTCGTCGTATGTGGTCTTACGTTGTTGTGATTCACCAAGTATGGTGCCTTTTAAGGGATAATTACCAGCTTATTGAACAAAAATAAGGGATGTTTTTAATGATTTTTCATAAATACATTTAAAATAAATTTTATAAGTATGATATTACATTTGATTAAGTACTTCTTGAACTACAAAAAAAAATTTTTTCGATGGAAAATATTCCACAATGGCGGCTATACAGTAGGTCGCGTAAACTACCATTTAAAAAAGGTCCTTCCTCGGCCGACAGTAGAAGTCTCGTCTAAAGTAACTTAAAAAAAACCAAAAATTTTTTTCATTATTTACATGATTTTTGCTACCGAAGTACACATGATTATATTTTCAAAATTTTTTTTCGCGAAATGCCAGTTGTTTGAAAAAAAGCGTTTTTTTTCCACGAAAAAACTCGAACTAAATTGTTCATAACTTTTTTTCCTGATATACAATCGCTATAATCGTGTGTACTTTGTTAGATAATTTAATAATAAAGGTCCAGTTACAATTTGAAGTCAATCGGATGAAAACTGTTCGAGTTCTACTGCCGGCCGATTTTTAAAACGTGGTTCCGAGAAAATCGCGTTTAAGAAAAAATATTGAAAAAGTGGCTTCGGAAAAGAGACATTTTAACATTTAAATACACCTTTCTATAAAGTATATTTTGATTCGAGGGATGTTTAAGCATTATAGCCAATAGAAAAAAAATGGAAAAAATTTTATTAAGCTGGTAGTAACCCCTTAAGGACAATGTATCGGCTGTTCCCTTCAGTGCGAATTTAAAAGTTCGGTAAATCCCAAAGACCCAGACAATGACGTAAACCCATAAAGTATATACCACTTAAACATTACCTCGCCCATTGACTTTCTGACTTATTCAAGGTTAGCAGTAACGATTTGGATTTGTTTCCTTTTTATTATTCTTCCAATCACATATTGTAAATTCCATATATAAGTATACACTGATAAATAACTGTGAGCTCTGTTATTTACCACTTCAATAAAATTCCCTTTTCAAACCTATGTAAAAAAAAAACCACCACGAAATCTAAAAATAAATAATAAAAATAAACACCCATTTGCTTCAACGTGTGTTCACCAGGAAAACGACACATGCACCACTTCCCATAAACTTGACCCACAGTCTTAAACGGGCGTTGGGCACGAATTGAATTACTGATCAACTTTCCTTTTAGGTTCAAGCTGTAGTACGCAGTAATTGCTATGGATTTTTACGGTATCTCATTACCTGCAGGTTCAGACGCCGGTGCTGGTTTGGCGATAACAGCGAGAAACATGATTAACTGGTATCGTTTCATTTGGTAACAAATAAAGGAATAAATAAACAGTTTTACCTTGCAACTTGCTTGTGGGGGCTTCCTTGCGGCTTTTAGTGTGATATCAGAGCGTCGTATTAATTATTGGTAATTATTTGATTACAATTATCTGAAGTTTATAAGTAAGTATACACCGGGCGAAATTCGCTTAGTTCCACTTTAAAATTAAAATAAAAAAGGAGCACAAAAGACATTTTTTTTTTCTTTCAATAGTTTGTGTGTCCTCCTTGGCACTTTATGACATCAAAGATATGGTTTTCCATGGAGTCAATTAACTTTCGCAGACTAGAGAGGTCAATATCATCCCATGCATTTTTGATGGCAGTCTTTAGGTCTGATACGCTTTGGTATTGAGTACAATTGCCATAAACTTTATAAGCCAGAATTCCCCAGAAATTCTCAATTGGATTGAGATCTGGAGAACGCGCCGGCCATTTCAAAACATCAATGTTTTTGCTGATAAACCAATCCTTCGTTAGCCGGGAGCAGTAAATGGCCGCATTATCTTGTTGATATTTCCAATTTATGTCAGAAATTTCGTCAACATACTCTAGTAGGAACGTTTTCCAACAGCTCTACGTATCTGATAGAATTCATTTTAGTGCTAATGCAACATATCGGCGTCTTCCCATTATAACTAAAAGCTGCCCAAGTCATAAAAGTTCCACCTCCAAAATTGCGACTCATTAAGACCTCTCACTTTTTTTGCAAATCATGCCAATAGTATTTTTCTCCATCGGGGCCATCCAAATAAAATGTTTTCTCATCTGAAAAAATTATATATTGTTACTCCTTTTTCCAATGCATATGGTTTCTTGCAAATGTTAGCCTCGCCTCCTTGTGCTGAATCGACAGTGCAGGTTTCTTCGCCATTTTCCGCCATTTAAACCTTCCAGACCTGGACAAAATTTGCTGAATACACCTTTTTGATACCGGGAGGTCATACTCTGCCTTTATTTCCCCCGCTGTCTTATTACCATTGGTGGCAGCTCGTAAAATTATTGACCGTTGCTTGCGCGTCAGCTTTGTGTTTCCCTGGGTGAAACGGTTTTTCCCGTATCTCCTAGAGCCATGTAATTGTTAATTGCGTGATGAGACCTATTGATATGCTTTGCAATAGCGCAACTCGACAAACCCATACTTTTGTATGCCTGAATTTTAGCAATTTCTGCCTCACTTAATGATGTGCCTTTTCCCATTTTCGCTCTTACTTTGTAAAATTGAGTAATAATATAAAATTATTTTAACTGAGCTCAAAAATCCTTTATTAAATAAACAATTCAATTTAAGTTACTTGTGCACCAAAAAAACTACAAAAGAACTGAGTGGAACTAATAGAATATCGCACTAATATACTCTGAAATTTATATTTTGCTGGAATTTGATTACGTTGTGTCACCCGCCAGGAGCAGTATTCTGAAATTTGGTTAATAACTTATCGAATTTTATTTTAAAGAACAATTTTATCACATGCATCCAGTTAATATTGATTAAGCTCAAAAAGACTTAATGGAACTAATCGAATTTCGCTGGCTGTAGGTAAAGACCCTCGTGTCTTTCTAATGTGTCCTATCCGATAAAGAAATTGATAAAGTTAATGAATTGAGCTTCTTAACGACAATGCTTCAGTCAAGGTACTGGAATTTTCCTTGGCGATAGCGCACTTTCGGGAGCCATGGCAAAAATCCTAATTTAACGGGCTCATTAAATAAAATCATGAGAAGAAAACATTTGACAAAATGTCACAAATCTTTTTTTATATATTTTTCATGATATATATCTAAAAATTGTTTTTATCTCGCGTTTTAATCAGGAATCTGGCCCTTAAACATTCGGAGCAATTAAAATTTCAAACCGGTTTCACACATTATATAAGTCTAGTTGAATTTCCTTGTATTAATCCCACTAGACGTATAAGTAAGATAAGCTTTGTCTTTACACAACTTTTTCTATAATCCCTTGTGAGCAAATTTTTCAAAAGAAAACACATTGAACTATTTAGGCACGATCGTTTTACTTTCAACAAATTCCTCTATTTAATATCCTAATAACACCGTGAAAATTCTGATTTACCCTTAAATTACGTACGACACAAAATTACCAATGTTTCGATATTCTCTTAATTTTGAAAGCAAATAACAGTCGCAACTTGTAACCTAATTAGTTTCATAACAATTACCGTTTTTTAATAAAACTAAAAAGATGATTTGGCCTTCAAGTTCGCCGCTTTGTAAAGACCTGTTGACAAAAACCTCAATTTATCTAATGACAAGATAATTTGCTTTAGTGGCTAAAAGAACGTTAATTTGTATAATATAATTGCTGAAGACGCTCTAAGTTGAACAAATATACTGCCAACATTTCAATCGTTCCCTGCAAACTGATTACTTTTATTGAACCCATTCTTTTTCACTGCATGAAGGAAAAAGGTGCAGCATTGAGACCTTGATAAGTTCGAAACTCTTTAAAATTGGAAAAGTGATTAAACTCGACCGTAACCTTTTGACTTTTATTTACGCAACACCCACCAGAACTGCAACAATTTCCTGCCCAGTCACCCAATTTGCCATAAACAACTATACGATCGTACCAGTGACTAATGCAACTGGCATTTATCTTCGAGCTCTGAATTTGTTGCAAATCCGTCAAAACGTACAATTAATTAGAATATACCGCAAAAATGACTATTAATTCAAGCAAATCGCCATTCAATGCTAGTCCACTCACAACGGGCTCATTACCGCCCCGGTACCCCATACAGCAGCTGGAGCCATTCTCCGAGATTTTTCTCGAGATCGTTGCTCAAATCTTTTGTTGAACACATGATCGAATAATTGTAACGAGTATTTTGTATAGTATAAATTGCATCAGCCACACCGCGATGCGGATGGGGGCTGTAATTTATGGCTAAATTAATCTCGATCTCTTCCACTCAAGGACGTGCTGTGTGCGCACTGGGCACCGATTTCCATCAAGAGTTCAACTAATGTTGTTGCCTGCAGTCAAACGATTTGATTGAACTGAATGTGAAAATCGCATCCGTTATTTATGAATTAAAGGAAATTTAGAGAGAGCTATTAATTTTCAGCTAGTGCTAGTGCTCTACAGCCTTTGCGTAACGTCCAAGAAATGAGATCGGGGCGTTTTTCAAGAATACCATCCATTGTTCCTGGACAGGTAATAAGCAATTCAATCGTGCTCAATTAATGCTACGAGCTAATTTCATTGAGCGCACATTTCCAATTTCAATTGTACCAGAGCCTTAAAACATAAGTGGCGGCCCGCGCCAGGTATACAAAACGGCGCACATGCTAATGACCATTAGGGCTAGACAATTGCGCAGCCGCAATGCATTTCTCCTTAGCATATATAAAGGCCGTAACTGGATGGCTCATTAGGCTACCCGAGGAGACCGATCAATTGTTCGCAAACATAATGAGTTCATCGAAGGTAATCAATACTCCAGGAATCCTCCAAAGCATACGTAATTAATTACTGCATCATTCTGCTGTCCGTCAAAACATACGCTACCCACTGACTGAGCACAAAAAAGGCCAGATCGATCCGATAATGGCCATAAATCAGAGATAGCCCTCTTGATAAAGCGAAATATGTGAAGATCGTACCGACCACCTCCAGCGCGGCGATGTAACAAGTTCCATGTGCACAAAATGCTGCCCACCGCCTGATGTTACTTGCGATTTTGCGGCAATGGAGCTAGGGAACCGGACAGCACTCAAAACAGGTGAGTTTCCTAGTGAATGAAATAATCGCCGTGAGTGATATAACAGCCGTGCGGTGCAGCACGTGAAGCAATCGCTGGAGGTATAATGAAAACGCCTGAATCTCTCCACCAAAGTCCATTCAACAGGCAGGCCCTGACCTGAGGCATCAATAAGGAAGTGATCTCTAATTCAACGATTTCCCATGGCGCACAATAAGAGCCCCAAAATCTTTCGCTCCACGAAATTCAAGCAAGTCAGCCAAACATGAGTGCATTTTGCGCACTTTTCTACTTATTTTCAATTTTCTTTGTTTGTTCTGATTAAGAGAGTTGTAACCAAGTAGAAAACTGGACACAAGGAGGGGGAACTTATATTGGCAGGTGAGAAATAGTTGTTCATGTTCATGTCGTTTTTTTTTTCACACGCCCGGAGCGAAAGAAAATACAAAATCCCCTCGAATGCAGCTTTGGTGTTCGGACTCAAGGAGGGGTTGTGCAGAGCTGGTTTCCCAGATTGGCTACCCTCGGTGCGTATAAATTAGAGCATTGCATAAAAATATATCATTCACTTACTGAACTTCTTGCACAATACCTCCGCCGCCAGCGACACTCCCTCAAGGCCATACAACATGAAGCTGCAAGCATTCTTGCTGATTGCATTTTTCGGTAGGACATAATATTTTGTTTTACCGTCTTTTTTTAAATAATTCCCTATTCTCGTCAATTCTAGGACTTGCATTCGCAAAGTCTGTGAAAGTCGTCGAAAAGCGCAGTGATTACCATGGGTACGAGCATTCTCTTCCTGCAGTAGAATTGGTTGCCGGTTATGGAGAAGGTGAATTACATGGAGCAGGGCATTCCATTGGAGGCATCGTTAAAGGCTACAGCGTAGGAAGTGGTTTGCGTTCAATTGCCCAGGGCTCAGCTAACCAAGCCCATTCAGCTGTGGCGAACCAGCACGCTGCTGGCAAGCAAGCAGCCTACGTTGCTAAAAGCACCTTAGCTCAGACAGCGGTGCAAGCATCAGCAACAGCGCAAGCCGCTCTTACTGGAAAGGATGTACTTCTCAAAGGTTTGGAACAGCAAAATGCCGAGGCACACGAATCCCTTGAAGGCGAACTAGCTCAGCTTCAACTGGCCAAGAAATCTGCAAAGAATGCACAGCAAGCTGCCGCACAAGCCCTTCAGCATGTTTCAGTTCTCACAGCAGCTCTGAACAGTGCACAAAACGTCGCCGAACAGGCTGAGAAGTCTGCCCTGGACGCTGCCTCCGAACTCTCCTCCCAAACAGCAATGGTAGGTAAGGCCAAAGTAAATCTGGAATCATTGGACGAACAACTGAAAGCCGCTCGTGTGGACTTCGAAGCAACCAAAGAAGCAGCCGGAAGAGCATCAGCTGCCGCCCAAGAGGCTCAACATAACGCTGCTCATGCAGGTGCGCACGCGAGCATAGAGCTCCATGATACCGCTTCCAGCATTGCATCAGGTGGAATCTTAGAAAGCGGCGATCATCCAAGCATTGAACTGGAGTTGGCGAAAAATCACGGCCACTACGAACACCACTGATGTCGGCAAGGAGAGGCTGCGGATGGATTTTTTTCTTTTGTTTATTGTAACCTTGCACTTATCGTAACCCTTACGCTTTGGTGATACTAAAATAACTTAGGCAGATGTGGCCTGGTGGAATGATATATCAGTCATCTTCTTGAATGGAGACCTTTCTAGCATTAGTTGTATGTTCTTTGTTTGACCATCCCTCCCCCACACTCAGCAAAGATATGCAATTTTACTTTAAGGTATGTACTTAAAGAGTCAGATTAATGTAAACATGAGGCCATAAAATAAAAAACTTGAAAGTAGTCGTATATCTATTTTGCTTACGATTACCAACTAGTAGTCCTTCAGTCTTGCTGCATCGTTGGGTTTCGCCGGATCTATCGATCATATCAGGTTGCTGCATTTTATTCTGACCCTGTTCATACATTTAAGATATTCAGTAACATTTTCGTTGCCCAAGGGGATCTTTATGTTTCCCCAATACCCTAGCGAAAGCTCCAGAAATCTAAAAGTTTAACTGTGGCTAGTCTGAAATTTGGAATGTTTAATCTAACAAAATGTTCTGCCAGATATAGCCTGATCTTATGAATTCGGTAAAGGCACACGTTTTTGCTTATGGAAATACTACAAAATTTAAGCACAAATTTAGACGTGTTGTACCTCATTGGAATGGCAACACTATGGGCAATTTAATAAAATTAAAAAAGAGGTGTATTATCTGGGCATTTCGTACTATTGTTTTAAAACAGGGTGAGCGTAGGTCACTACATTTCAAGAAAGGGGTTCTTTTACGCATTGTGCAAAACGAATATGTTCTGATTGGCTTGGTTGCCGTAGTCAGATATAGGGTCTTTCAATAAGGACGCTTGACTTTTAAATGTAATAAAACAAGTGGTGTGTGAGAAATCCACTCTATTTTTATTTTATACTAGCTTGCCCGGACCCGGCGTTTCCCGGGATACTATTAAATTTATATTCCTTAATTTTACAACGCCTCCCTACTGCACCACCGCCTCTCCTATGTGAACCACCGTTTTCCTATTTGCGTTTTGCACATGTTTTAGATATTTTCCAACAGTATTATTAAATTTAGTTTTCTTCATTTTACACCACCTCCTTATTGCACACCCTCTCCTATATCTCCCAGCGGGGTGGGGGTGGTCTCATATTTGGAAATTTGAATAGCAGATTCGAAATCAGTGATCCCGAAAATTCCCTAGTGCGGATTTTCAGGGAAATCCCTTGAAGTTTAACTTTTCGGTCGCCATATTGATCCACCATCTTGATATCCAAAATTTTGATGACAGATTCAAAATCAATGACCCCAAAAACCCAAACCAAAAACAAAAGTTCGGATTTTCAGTGAAATCCCTTGAAGTTTAACTTTATTGGTCCCCATATTGAATCCGAGATCTTGAATTCTAAAATTTTGAATGCAAGCTCGAGATCTGCCCCCGAAAACCTCCAATTGCCTTTTTCATAAAGATTCCTTGAAGTTGGAAAATTCGCTTCCTATACAAAACGGAAATTTCGACTTTTTCGATTTTTCGGCTTTTCCTTTGGGGTTTCCCGATTTTAATTTTTATTTAAAACTTCCACTGTATTATAGCGAACAAAACAAAAAAAAAATTATCGAAATCGGTCATGCCATTTTTGAGTTTTAGCGAGACTAACGCACAGCAATTCATTTTTATATATGTACATAGATAGATGAAAGAATATTTGATGGCATTTATATGGAATATAACGTCGGTAAAATGTCCGCTGCGGCTTTGCTTGGTAGGTATGATGATAATCATAATCATAATAATTGGATGATAATCAACTTCTTGTGACCTAAACTGGATGATGTGGACACCGACGAAATGTGTTTCCAACAGGACGGCGCTACGTGCCACACAGCGCATGCCACGATGGAAAATCTGCAAGAGCGATTTGAGGTGACGTGAATGGGCCACCGAGATCGTGCGATTTAACGCCTTTAGACTTCTTCCAATCAATACAAATGATGACCTCAAAGTCAAATAACGAACGCCATCCAGCAAATACAGCCAGATTTATGCGACAAAGTTATGAACCGCAGCGGACATTTGAACGACGTTGTATTCCATATTAATGCCATAAAATATTCTTTGAAATAAAATAAAAATGGAGTTTTTATATTTAAAAGTCGAGCGTCCTTATTGAACGGTCCTGTAAATATTTTGCCAGTTTGCAGCTCTGCGAAAACGTTCCAGGAGATCTTTAACGGCTTTAATGGGAGATTATCGCTAGTCTTTAAAAAAAAAATGAATAAAAAGCTTACAACTACTAATATTACTTTGTCTTTAGATGACTACCATTATTATAGGCAACTTTACTGGGTTATAAGATTGCCTTCCAACACTTTTATCAATTTTTCATTTCAATTATCAAATTTAAAAAGAACACTGTATTGACGTCGTATCGACTTCGTCACCATTTTCCAGTACACATAATGTTCTGGAGACGAAGTCAGTGAGGTTAGTCGTAGTCGACCTGCCTTTAAGAAAGCCATGTTGGGACGGGGAGAAAATGGACTTGCAATGAAAGAACATGGAGTCGTAACCATTTTTTTCAAAGAGTTTAGGTATGCAAAATAATTTCGCTATGGGACGGTAGTTGGACACATCACTTTTGCAGCCCTTTTTGTGAATAGGTATGATAAATGAGTCTTTCCACCGGGAAGGAAGAACGCCTTGAGAGATTGACCGTTGTAAAAGAATGGTTAGAGGTTTGGTTAAATGTTCTGCGCATTTTTTTAATACAATGGCTGGAATCCCGTCAGGGCCGGGGCTGAAATTGTCATCAAGGGTTCTAATGGAAAAAGAGGCATGCAAGGGGTCGATATTGATCGAAGCCAAAGATGTCTGAGGTCGGGATTGCATAAAGTGGAAGTAGTTAAAATCGACTGTAGAAGAGTGTTCACTGAAAGATTGGCTGAAATAGAACACACTGATATAAGATATAGGAAACATAATGCTATTGTGTTTACAACATGATTTGGGTTATTAGTTTCCTTTATGCTTAAATCTTACACGCAGTAAAACTAAAAACGTTAATTTCATTGCCTCGGTCCAAATCGGAGTTTTGTTATGATGGCCAACAATTAATCGTAGAAACTTTGTTCTTTTTACTACAAGGTCTTCGAGTAACCAGTGTACTATCATTATATGATTTCATTCACATACTAGTTGTACACAATCAAAAGAAGGGGTGGTCACTAAGCTACAGAGCATAGCGTGTAGAGCTGGATCATATTCGATATCGATATTCGTGGATGAGCCATGGGCGCTCTGCGGGAAAATTTCTCAAATTTATTAGCTTTATTAATCCGAGCCGAAGTCTTTCCTTAAACTAAGCATCTTATTTTTCGTGTTTCTTGCTTTTCCGTTGTTTCCGTGCAGTTGATAAACTATTTACGATAAATTTTTAAATAAATTCGAATCGGATAATAAATGTACGATAAATGTACTTTAGCGACGCTAATTCAAATGTGGCATATTGCTGAGTTAACCAAATCATAGGAAATAATTCAGCGTGTACACATACCCACAAACAGCGGAACAAATTTTTATTAAAAATGCTGTAGTTAATTGTATTCAAAAATTGTATAAAATTATTCTGTTTATTTTCTTTAATTAAAGTGACATTGCGGTACACTTATATTAAACGAATTATAACTTTAAAAAAACGAAAAGTTATTTAATTTTAAGCGAATGCACAAACCATATAAAACCATGTGCATGCAACGTGAAATCATCGAGCACAGCATATCTCAGCAGCCGACAGATTGAACGCATTTTATTTCCCTGTAATGGCGACTGATGCTTCTGGGGACAATACGCTCACGGGAAAGCGATTTTCTTGTGAAATGAGCTGAAATAAATTGCGAAATTGCATAACAAAACAACCATTAACTAAGTATATTAAAAAATTCGGTGCTACATCTCGCGGGGAGTGTGAATTAACTCGTGAATTTTAACAAATTAATTTCGGTGTCGGTGTGTTTGTGTTTTCATGTGAGTTTTGACATGGCGTCACCCGACTGAAGTGATTTTTTTTCTTGCAAAAGTTCTAAAGTCCGTAAAGTGCTGAATTTATGGAAATTCTCGTGAAATGGGTGTTATATCAGCAGTGCGAATGAATGAACTTCGGGAGAAATAATGCTATTCTGAAGGCTGTGCGTCTTTGTGGAATTGCGGCAGAAAAGGGAACCATCAGCAGAAAAAAAGATGTCAAGCTCTGTTTTTGCAGAGAGTCCTGTATCAACAAATGAGTCCCGTATGTGTGGCGATTCCAACTCTAATTTAGTCGTCGTGTACGGGAAAAATGGGATAAATGTCGACCGGGAGGGTTTGGAGACCCTTATAGGTATGTTTCTCGCCAGGAAGCTGTTTGTTGGTCTTTTCAATTATTTGCAGCTCAGAATGCTTTGGAATTTATCAAAAGGTTTTTAGAGAACATGTGCACGCCTTTTCACATTTGGGGAGCTTTGGGGCACAGGTAGTAGAAGTTTTCCCGCCAAATGTCAATTTGACATATGACCAACCTAGGTCGTGCCGAATTTCTCATTTTCCCGAGCAATAAGCATCATTTATGGAATTACTAGCGCAGAGGGCAGCGTCGTACATTCGTTCCGTTGCTAATCCTCTGTACGCCATGGAAGAATTTTAAATCTGTAAATAAAAGGCTTATCTATTCACAAGTGTTCTTTTTTAATAGGTTGTAGTTTCCAAAATCTAAGATACGAGTAACTTTCCAAGGGGAACCTGTGAATGTGCTGAAACTCTTAGGGAGTCGGAAATACTGCAGCCACGGAGACACTGGGCATAGATATTTTACAGTAGCTATTCCTCAACATGCGACCACTGCTGCCATTCATTTTTGCAATTATATGTTATTAAATTGTTGCGTTCTAAACCTGCCCTGTACTATAAAACTCCACGCTAGATGGATCAACATTATCTTCTAGCAAAGATCCCTCAGAAATCGGGTATACAGAAAAAGACGTCTGAATAGTATCAGGCAGGGCTCAATATTCGTGAAGATTTACCCATAACTAGACATCATTTTGTTGATTCACCCATAAGTTCTGCCCCTAAATTTGAAAGCGGGATTCGAAGCAGTTTGTTGCCCTAATAAACGAAAAATTATTAAAAAAATTCATGCTGGTCACCTTTTCGAAAATAATCAATACTCTTGAAGTATTAAAAATGCTTACTGACTGATTATTTATCTTTTACAAATTGTCTATTTGCTGAAATTATTTACCTTTCACAAATTGCCTCGAAGCCATCAATTTTAGGGGCCCGACTTATAGGTGTCTTGCCATCATTTTTTTTGGTGATTATATAGAAGTGGGGCTCCCGCCATAATCGGCTCCTAAAATTTGTTTAACCATCTAAAACAATTCTGTAGTTTACGTTAAGACGGGGAAAGGGTTTTAAAAAAACAAAAAAACAATAGATACGTAAAAAGAAAATTTTCCTTTTACATAATATCTACGGACTGAAATTTGATAAACATGTTTTCCCCCATCATGTATTTACTATTTTTATGTGTTTTTTTAAAAATCCTATCTCCGCCTCAAATTACCTATTACTACACTATAAAATTGTCCTAGATGGTTAAAAAAATTATTGGAGCGGATTAGGGCTGGTAGGTAGGTAGGGCTGGTAGGGCTTATAAATAATTACCTTTTTTTTGTTACCTCTGGCAACGCTAGGGTCAAACCCAATAAATTGTTAATTTTAAAAAGGTTTAGATTAATAAATATATATTAAAAGTTGGTTGGTACAGTTTGATTTACAATAAGTTATTGAGTTTTAGCGCAGCACTTGGTCATATTGACTTTGAAGGATTCAAAAGAAACCACCAATCATACGTTACATAAACTGTTGATGATCTTGAATAGGCAGCACAAGTCACTAATACGAGTATCTGTTATCGGATTGTTTCTAGCCTGTTGATATCGACGGTATGTGATTTTTGAAAAAGTGTCCTATCCATAACGATTCCAAAGTCACGTATGCTGTCAACTTTCCCAATGACTCGGTGACAGCACACTCTTTCGCATTAAGGGCCATCCTATTTAAATAACACGATTCTTGCAGCCTCTCAAGATCATCCTGATTGACGGCAGACTAATTCGTTCCACTTCGTTAAAAAGTTTTAGCAAAGCCAGCAAAAATAACATGACGTGGTTGGACTGAGAAAGAAAAAATGTTAATAAAACTGTTGAATAGGACAGGTCCCAGATATGATCCTTGAGGCGCCCATACACTCAATGGAGTAAATATTGTTAAGTTTCACTATCAGTTTGCTGTCACCCAGACACGAAGACAATCAGAAAAGACTAATTCTAATCATACAAAATGCACACTTCTTTCTTACATATCAAAAGGAGTAATTGAAGATTTCACATGCATCCCTTTCATAAACAAGAGACCAAAATTCATCACAAGGTAGGTGACCATCAAGTAGGATTAGTAATCATTTATTTCAAAATGCTGAACAAAGTAGGTACATAAATGGAAATCGACAATCGTTAATTAAGCACCTTTTAAAAAAAGAAATCCTATTCTATTAGAGCGCGCGTCCCAGAGCTACTCATAATGTACCTACTTTTTGTTTGCCATGTTTATGATATCTCACCATGAGATGAAATTAGGACACACCAAGGGTCCTTTTCACGGACCTTATCATTTATAAAAAAAGTGTCTGGACTGTTTCTTCGTTGTCTAGTTGTCTGATTACGCACCTGGGGTATGTGAACCATCTTTAAATGGCTGCTCCATTTTTTTGTTGCAAATGGTGAATTCTTCTTAAGCATCTTTATTATGGCATAAAACTCAGTTTTTTTTTTCTTTTTTCTTTTTTACCATAAATTTGATTTAGGACAAGCGCTACTTAAATGGTGAACAAGGTTTTGCCCCTAAACGAAGGATGATAATGATACAATATAATTTTGTCCATAAATTAAGAAATATGAAACGAAAAATAGGAGAAAAAAATCGTAAAAAAAGTTAAATAAAACATCTGTTTTGTGACATTCCACCATAACTAATGATTTTAATAAAAAATATTCATACGCCCACAGTGTAATTTTTCTATATTTCATGCTGAAATACCGCGTTCTCATGTTTTAGATTTTCGATATTTAGGGGTAGTTCAAGGCGCTTTTATTTTGAAGTGTGTTACGACTTTGATTTTTTGAATCATTGCATAGAATCCTTAATCAACAAAAAATGCTGTTGTGCCGTAGCTAATATGTGTACCAAAATGTGGAAAATGGCAATAAAAATATGGTTTTCTTAGTGTCAAACCCTCATGTGATATTTTTTAATAGTTACAATAAATGGCCTGTTCTCGTAATAAAATATTTATTAGGAAACGTGCCGTTTCCCCCAAAGCCTTCGATTGTTATCTAACTCCTTCTCTAATTTTTCATCGAGCTGTAAAGTGATTGAAATATTTAATACAATATTCCCAAGGAAATGTGATTTAAGGGTGAACAGGTCTCCCTATTTCTACAAGGTGATGCGAGGTTCTATGAACTAATCCAAAAATACTTCGAATGCACAGAAGTTCACATTTATTATTCATTCAGTTAAACATTTAAAGAGATAATAGACAAATCGAAACAAATTGCGCTCACTTAAACAGTTACAGAAAATTACTCCCCAAGATAAGCGTTTGAGAAAGCTTTAAATAGTTTAAATACATGTATATTTTGTAATTGTAAATTTTACTTCCTAAAATAATAAATTGATTCCAACTGCCAATGACCTTAATCTTCTCGACAGACGATAAAAAGGTTTCCTCGATAAGCGTCGTTCGGCTTACGTCGCCAACGCCAAGCATGAAAGATGAAAAAGACGATGCAGAGGAGAACGGCGAAAGTCTCCATGAAGGTATTGATCTATCCAATTTGAAAATTTCTACGAAGAAAAATGAGCCGGAAATTGTTGGTCTGACGATTGAAGAATTCTATCCTGCTGATGAGGCTAAGAAGGTGGCTCGAGAAGTCATGAGTAAGTCTGATTGATTTGATAATATAAAACATTTTTCAGCAGTTTCTACTTTTCCAGACTATGCAGGAGTCGTGAATCCAGTGCACGTTAAAGTTGACTACGAGTTCCAACGATTTGTCATTCAAAATGATCATTGCTACACGCCGTTAACGTCTCCGAGTCAAGTAAAACAGAAGACAGTAACTGTGACTTCCTCAAATGCGGAGACTACAAAGCCAGTAGTGATAAGGCAATATAGCAATTCGAAACTGAAGAAGCCTGCTGATACTATCGAAATTGATGACAAATCAGAAAAAGAAACCGAAGAGGAGGAGGAGGAGGGATCAGATTATACGGAGTCAAGTCTTAGTGACTCGGATAACGACCGAGACAGTGACTTAGATTTTAACGTAAACGATCGTCAAGGCAAGCGAAGAAAGGCTGGGTTAAGACGTGCTAGAAAATCTGTGAGTAGAACTTCTAAGAAACGACACTCCATAACCGAGAATACTATTGGAGTAGAAGAAGAGAGGAAGAGCGTTACTCCAAGGGTTTATAACCGACTTTCATTTGATCAACGAAAAACTCTTCCAACAACTTCGACTGTTGTTCAGAAGACGCCAACGAAAATTGTACCAGCAATCAATCCTCAATTAAATATTCAAATACAGCCACAGGTTACAAAAGTGCAGGTGCAACAGCAACCGCAATTGCAACAACAACTGCCTCAGCAGAGCCAGACACAGCAACCGCAGCAAGTTAAGATAATTCAATCTAGCTCACATATAGCCGATTCGGAGAAGGCTGAAATGCAATTGCAGATGCTAACACAGGCAATTCGTCCACGAACTGTATTTGTCCAAAATAGCCAACCAGAACCGCCAAGACCAATGACGGTGCAGAAATTCCTCCTCATTAAAAAAGACCATAAAAAATCAGAAGGTGGTTTTACTGATATCAGCACGTTCCTAACGCAGGGTGAGAACAATAAAAGCAATGTAAAAGTAACGGAATTGAAGCCCGAAAGGAGTACACCAGTACAACCTCTGCCTACGCCTCAGCTTCCCCAGCCTGTTATTGTTCATCCCCCTCCTACAAAAGGCTTCATGCCTCTTGAGAGTGCTGCAAAAGGTCAATTACCAGCACAAATTTCAATTCAAACTCACACAAGTTCGACAGAGTTGGCTGCAGAGCATGATAAGCAGCTAGACTTGATTGATTCGATCGTAAAAGACGAGATGGAGAAGAGTAATGTAATTGTGAAGAATACAATGAATGAAAACATTCCGCAGCTTGTAAAGATGCTGGAGAGCACTGAGAAAGCTGTGCTTGCAAAGGCGAAACCACCAACTTCTTTGGAAATACCACGCCTCGCAGCTCCATCGAGCACCACCAGCACATACACTACAAGCGGAGTTGAAGACATAGATATCACCAATGCTCCACTTTTAGAAAATGCGGAAGACGATATAACAGACGATCTACTTCAGCATGTGGCAGAGTTAATGGACAACAAGAATCTACAAGAGGTCGTAGAGAAACAGGTTCTAACTCCTGAACCATTAGCTCAGCCAGCACCGACATCTGTTGATTCCCTGCTTAGAGATCCTCTTGCTCCAGCAGATCCATCTGCTCTGATATCTTCATCTCTACCGACAATTGCACAGAGTTCTACGCCGCACAAGAATATTTCATTTACTCAGCTGCAAACTCCTGTTAAAAAGGAACCCATTCAAATAGTCCGAGGTGATGGACGAGTTATCATACTTCCTCCAATTGAAGCCCCAACGACACGGGCTAAACGTCGTGCGCAAACTCAAGTTGTTTCACCTGTTGTAATGTCAGGTTCTACGCAGGGAAGTAAGCCTCAGTCGACTGGGAAAAATGATGGTACGGGGAGTAGGAGAAATTCTAATGAACCAAAGGCGGTCGCAGCAAGGAAACGAAGCTCTGTATCGTCGCAAAGTGCGCCAAAGGAGGATTATACAACGACGGAAAATGAATCTGAGGAAGAAGACGATTCAGAGGACGATCCCGATAAGTAAGTGTTGTAATTTAGAATAACTCAGGCACTATCGTGGAAAATGCAATCTTTTATTGCTGATTTGTTATAAGCCTAGTGAAAGCGGGGAGATTTTTTGTTTTGGTATTGTTATGTAGTGGGTTTTAAATAAGATAATATTATAACGATAATAATTATATTGTTATTATAATACGATTAAAGAATTTAACCGCTGTTAACAATAACGAAATCCTAGGGTTTATTTTGAGATCCCATTCACGTGAAAAATATTTCCACGTAACGTTCACTTCGGTCATACTGAATATATTCACTTCAGGCGTGAATATCAGAATAGGTTCTACCGACAGTTCCGCATAAAAAACTGAACATGTAGAACATGTACGCTAAAGCTAGCGACCGAATGCTTTCGTCACAAAAAGCTCTCGAAGTTCAGCTTATCTGGCAGACATGTAATTGCTCAGAATGTACGGAGCGGATCGGATCTAAAATAAAAAGTTAAATTCATTTCAACTTTTACGGAGAACATCGGAATAGGAAGGATCGGAGACATTCTGTTTCAGCCTTAAACGATGTCGGAAAGCGCGGACTCAACAAAACCAATGAACGGTTGACATGGAACCCTTGGTTCCCAGTGAGCGGTACACAGAGTCGTCCCAAAATCGTAAGTCGCTGAGAGTCGTCAAACTGAAAAGTCGCTAAAAGTGTTGTCTAAAATTGATTAAAGTATTGAGTCGAAATAAAAGAGTGGTCTTAAAATTCGGAGTAACCGTAGGAGTCTAAGATATGTCCGCCTCTTCAACACCCGGACTTATCTTAGAAGGAATTGTGTATTGGTTGTGCCCGAAGTGAAATAAACCATTGTGTTTAACAATCAATGTGTTTCACTAAAAGCGTCTGAATTCCAGCAACACTGGAGACAGATCTTAGCCGAGGGTGTAATTTCCTGTTGTGGAAAGTACACAACAGTATGAACAATGAATTTTTTGTTTACCGTATTTTTTTTTTTTCAAAGGTCACGTAGGTACTAAGCGTGTAAACTGTTTATACCGAGCTGTAAGATCTTTTACGTAATCCAGGTATGAGTGAGCTTCGACACGCTATTCAGCTATTTTACCTCGTTTTCAACAATAGTGTTCTAATTTTTTTTCTGCTTTCAAATACACTTGAAAATTCTTATTGCAAATTTTTTTTCCCCAGATTATGGTGCATTTGCCGACAGCCGCATAACAATCGCTTCATGATTTGTTGTGATGTATGCGAGGATTGGTTTCATGGAACTTGCGTTAATATAACGAAAGTTATGGGTCTTGAGATGGAAGCAAATGGAATTGAGTGGACTTGTCCCAAATGCATGAAAAAGCAGGAACCAAGTCAAAGGGTAATGCTTCCTCACTACGTTATACAACGAAAATTGGAATTTACTTCTATTTCTTTCAATAGAAAGCCATTCAGCGCAAGATCACAGAAATTTTTGATAAAAAACAACAACAACAACAGCAGCAGCAGCAGCAGCAACAACAGCCGCAACAGCCGCAGCAGCAACTGCAACAGCCGCAGCAGCAACTCCAACAGCCGCAACTGCAACAGCCGCTCGGCGAGGAACCAAAGAAAATACAAATTGAAAGCCGAAGAACAACACCAACAGTATCAACTATAAAAAGAGTAGATGGTAAAAAAGTAACAGAATCTCCGACGACTAGCAAGATTGAAAATAAACGTGAAGCACAAAAAAAGATTATAGAAACAGGAACGGCCAGAAAGTTGCCTGATATGTTCAAACGTGAAGCACAAAAGAAACAGACAGAAGTTAATCGAAAATCTACTGAAAACGTCCAACTGAAATCCTTGTCGCAGAATGTATCCCAATCTCAAGAAGCTGGACAGCAACAAGTTCTGAGGAATTCAGATACAATCGAGATAAAAACAATTGAAATAATTCGGCCTGCTACTGAAGATAGGGTGAAGTCGGTCGAAGGGCAATCTGGTAAATTGATTATTCTCCCTCCAAGCTCTAGCCAGCCAAAGGTTAGGGGGGAGACGTTGACGACCTGCATTGTATGCAAGAAGATTTCGCGGCCAAACTCTATTTATTGCAGCGATGATTGTATACGGCAGCATGCTCAGAATGCCTTAATTTCAAAGAATAAGGCGTCCAAGGCGACGGTTACACCTGATGATAAGAAAAAGAAAACCTTCAGTTCTTTTGAAGAGGCTTTGGCAAAGGCGTCTGAAACAACTTTTCAAGTCAAGAATAAAGTTGAACGGGTAAGGCAGTTTTCGATTTCAGATCTTAGAAAAAATATTGATATACTTACTTTCGATTTCATCGCATAATTTTTCCTACCCCAATTATTATTTTTCCTTCTTCACTTTCCAAAGGGAGTAGCATAAGGCTTCCACATAGCCTCTCCAACGAATTCTGTGCTGTCTTCTGCGCTGTTTGTTTGATTTGCGTCCAATTTTTACCGCTGTCTTCTATACGGTAACTAACGTTCGTCTCCAAGTAGTTCGTGGTCTTCCAACTTCTCTCTTCCCCTGCGGGTTCTACCACAATTATTAACTACTCTGTAATTTGTTCTAGCTACCATTCGAATACTTTTCAATTCTTTTGGCTTATTGGCATTGAATTTTCCTCTCCCTCTTTTTTTTTATACACTCAGTCTTGATAGAACATTCAAGTAATTTTTTCTTTCCAACAGGTTTATGTTTATGAGCGTAAAACTGGTCGTATATTAACCGGCAGTAATGCTCCAACAACGGCGAATTTGAAGAAGTGGCTGCAGGATAATCCAACATTTGAAGTAGTACAACCAGGGAGCCCACAGGCACATACGATTGAGGTAAGTCATAAACGTGTAATATGTGTTTCTAGAACTGAAAGATTAAAAAAAAAAATTAATAGAAAATTAAGCAACAAAAAACAAAGGGAACGAATTCAAACACCGTTACTTCAACGGCTCCATCTTCGTCATCATCATCTGAATCTTCATTTACATACACTCCAATTAAGAAAGTGTCTCCTAACATTAAACTGACGGAGGCTCATAAGATCACCAAGTTGCATAGGTACCCTCAACAGGTTTCTCTAAAAGCCGGAAGCTCTCCCCAAACAACTTATTTGCTGTCTCCGACGGAATCCAAAGATTCTAGGGATTTAAAAGATGCCAAAGATACAAAAGAAAGTAACAAAAAGGAACAGTCTGCCAAGGAAACGCCTACAAAACAATCGGTAAAGAAACAATCATCAGCTGAGCAACCGAAGACACCGCAGCCTACTACGCCCACGAACGAGGTGGAGCCAGTTCGGCTACATATGAAGCGTACTCTTAAGGAGCAATTAATATCGCGTATGAATGAAGTTAAAATTCCGAACGCCCCAAAATTGACTTTGGAACAAATGGAACAGTTCGCCAACGAGACGGAGAACGAAATGTTTAAGCTCTTCAATAAAGACACCGGAGCGAAATACAAAGCGAAGTATCGATCGCTTATGTTTAACATTAAGGATAGGAAGAATGAAACGCTTTTCCAGAAAATTTGTGAGAAAAAAATCGAACCTAAGCAGTTGGTTAGAATGTCTCCTGAGGAGCTGGCTAGCCAGGAATTGGCGCAATGGCGACAAAATGAGAATAAACATCAACTTGAAATGATCAAAAAGTCGGAATTGGATTTATTATCTTGTGCCAAAAATTACGTCTTGAAGACGCATAAAGGCGAGGAAGTAATCGAAAGCAAGAGCACAGATAGGGTGTCTTTGGATATATCAATTCCCGTAGAAGATGTTGTCACTGTCCTTAACAACTCAACTGTAAGCAGCACAAGTGACGAACTTCCACCCACGCCTTCTAATATGAGCGCAAGTAAGGATATCTACAAACTTTCCAACTCGTTAGACACATCTGACGTCGACAGTAGTGTAATTAGTTCGGATAGTAAAGTTGGGTCTACGGTATTGTTACAGTCTCCTACTCCTGGAGACTTTAAAAAGGTTGAGAACAAAGAAAAAGACAAGAGTAAGGAGAAAGATAAGGGCAAAGATAAAGACAAAGATAAGGAAATTGAGAAAGAAAAGGAGCGAGATAAGGAAAAAGAAAGAGAACGAGAACGTGAGAAAGATAAAGACAAGGAGAAGCATAAGGAGCGTGACCGAGAACGAGAGCGAGATCGGGATCGACATCATGCTCATAAATCAAACCAAAAGGACAAAAAGAGAAAGAGGAGTCGCAGCCGCAGTCGAAGCCGCGAAAGAGAGCATCGACACAAAAGTCCCCACAAGGAAGAAAAGCGGGATAGCATTACAATTAGCAGTAAAGATAAGGATTGTAAGGATAAGGAAAAGGATCGTGAGCCTCCTTCCAAGAAGGAGAAGTTCACGATCGAAGTTAAATTGAAGCCGCAGATTGTGGCTAAACCGGTGAGTGCAAAGCTCAAAGATCCCAGGCGGCCGTCGAAATCAGATAGCGCTCAAATGGCAAAGGTTGATGACTACAATCTGATCGATAAGATATTGGAGGCAACAAAAACAGTGGAGGAGGCTGCAAATCTAGTGAATGAAAAGGGAAAAGTTGCAGCAAAGCCAGCTAGTTCAACGAACACAAAACCATCCTCATCTACACAAAAAGTGGCACCATCTGTTCCCTCACGTACACCGGCTACTGTGAAGGTTAGTGAAACAACTTCACCAGGTGACAGCGACCAGGAGCCATCTAGCACCGTAACAATAGCAACTCCACCGGAGGACCAATATCAACGGTTCTCGAGTGATCTCTCCTCAATAATATGGAGCGGTAGCATCAATATGATCGACGTAGCTACGTTCCAAATAATCATCCAGCCAGTTTGTGGAGTTAGTGTTGATATGGAAAGGGATCTTCCATCTGAACTGGACATTGTGGGTAGAATTAGTCCTGATACCGTTTGGGACTATATTGCAAAAATTAAAAAGAGTCCGAACAAAGAGGTTGTCATCATCCGATTGGTGCCTTCCTGCTCTTCAGAGAATATCGCATATTCAGCACTGTACATGTATCTTGATAAGAGAAAACGGTTGGGAGTAGTGAAAACAACTTCGTCTAATATCAAGGATTTTTATATTCTTCCTCTTACGGCGAAGAAGCTGTTGCCACCCGTTCTGCAACCGGTGAATAATGTTGAATTCTTTGAGGATGAATCGAGGCCCGATCTTTTGATGGGAATTGTTATCAGAATAATGGGAAAACGGGCAGCACCGCCAGCACCTCCTCACACGTCGTCTAAGGTAAGTTAGTAGAGTTAGATGCAAATTTCATAGATTCAGCGTATTCGGTGGTCTTTGTCCTTTTCTTATTTGGTTTGGAAAAATGTTGTGCAATAAAACCGAAGCGATTTTTTAATTACTGCAAATGGCATCGCAGGCAATAGGCTGAAAATCGTGAACCACAAAAAATATACATCGCATCCAATTTGAATAAGTTTTAAAAAACGCAACTTTTTTTTTTAGATAAAAATACACCGGATGCGCCCGTGCAAATAATTCATCTGAGTAAAATTTTCTAAATTATTTTTCTAGGTTGTACGTAAAACTGTCGAGCAATCTGTGATATCAAGTTCCGCTCCTGCGATAAGTGAAGATCGTTTTACACCACCCGATAGTTCGAAAAATTTCCCATTAAAGAAATCTGAAAAAAGTATCATAAGTGCAGGCCGCTTACCGCCCAAAATAAACAGTCCAATTGATATTGATGCTGTTATAGCTCCGGTGGCTAGCAAGCGTAAAGGTAATTATTTTTTCTGCTAAGTTATTCAAAGTAATCATCGTTTATGTGTCTCAGCCCCAATAGAAACAGATGACGCAGATGAACCTTATTCACCAGGAGGGAGCTCGGACGATGACATTATGACTACTGTTCCACCAGTAACTGCCAACCCATCTTCGACGACCATCGATCCGATCGCGGATGAGTTGAAGCGAATAAATCGTCAAATTGAGGCGCAACAGATGGAAATCGCTGGCATCTTAAGTGGAGATCAGGAAATGGCTGTAGGGATTCTCTGTTCCAATATTTTATCGAGATGCTAACCGTTTTTCCATTTAGGCGAAAACACCTTATTCTACATCAGCCGCCGCCGCAACTGCCACTTTGGGACCAGCTTTAGCAAATATTTCAATTCCATCAAATCTGCAACAAATTCTCGCCAGTATACAATCAAAGCCAGAAGCAGCAACCCCAGCTGCATCATTAGCCCCGCCACCTCCAGTAATTGGATCCTTGCTTGCATCAAACAGTGTGAATGACGACGAGGAGTATACTCCTCAGCCTGCGCCGTCATATAAAGCAGCAACAGCCATTTCAGAAATGGGAAGTAGTGTAGCCAACCCACCTTTTGCTTTAGGTGCTATGCCCCCTATTGCACCTACGCCTTCATCAACGCCAGTTCTTTCGGCTGAAGAGGACGACTTCGGTAAGAGGCAGGATGTTGATATGCGTATCGGTCTCCTTGAGGACCCAACTCTGAAAAAGTCTCGATGGGATAACCAACCGCCGCCCCCTGGTATAGAGGACGAGTTCCTCTAAGGAGCAAAGCCGAATCAACAGAACATTTTGTAATTACAATTTCTAGCTTTAAGGGAGCATTTCAATTGCAATGTCGACTAATTTAGTTTTAAACTCAATTTTAGTTAAGATTTAACTGTAACTAAAGCGAATGGTAGTGTGCGCTTTTCGAAATACGTAGAGGATATAATTTCAGTTAGATTCTGTTTGTACCCAACTGTTCTCCCCACATCTTCCTGCGTTTCTTAGCTATAGTTCTCAAGTTTATCGGGGACATGTGAAGACACATTTTATTATGCTATTATGCTATCTCTGTACAGGAGCGAAGTGTTTTTGAGAAATATCACTAAAAAAATTGTTTAACTTTCAGTGAAAAATGAAGATTATTAATAAAAAAAAAGCAAATAAAATAAAGAAGTAATTTTTTGCGAGGTAAATATAAAGATTTCATGTGCAAAATGTCAAACAAATTGATATAAATTTGTAAACTTCATTTTTCTGTTACGTTTCACAGTCTATTTTGGAACATAGTTTCACGTAACAAATAAAGGTTGGATTATTTATATAAATATTTGTCGAATTGTTATTTGCATCTTATTTTCGTGATTGTTAATTTTTATAGACGTTATCTGCATTTTATTGAGCGCCTACATATCTCACTTCGAACTACTCATCCGTTCTTCAACACAACACGCTATAAACACAATAAGCACTTGAGGAAAGAATTTATCGCCAAGAGTTTTTTATGAGTGCATTTTTAAGTATCTTGTAGAAAAAGTGATTTGATCTCCTGTTGTTATATTTTACCTTTGTATTATTCCCAACCCATCTTACCATAAATTTCCGCTTGAATTTATATTTTAATATAGTTAGCTCTCATGTGGACTATTCTGTGAATCCTGTAGATCTTCCCCTCCCAATACATAAATTATATAAAATTTGAACATGAAAACTTATAGCTATAATTTTATAAATTTTTTGGCTTCGTCATCAGTGCTCCCTAAACCCTAAAAATTAAATTTCCTGGAGTGCTAGGAAGGTGATTATAACCTTTTTCCTTCTGAACTGTTTTTTTTTATAATTTTTAAAATTATATTTTCATTTTGTATGTTTCATATCCTTAAAAATTTGTTTATTTGCCTTGTGTCATTTTTTTAATTGATGTAAACTTCTCTTAGCAGATCTAAAAAAATTGCTGGTATTATTAACAGCTGGATTTCCGCTACCCGATTAATGAATTAAAAGAAAAAACTCGGAAGGTATAAATTAAAAAATTTATTTTCTTAAAACTACACTTACATGCTATAGAAAATAAACACGTTAAACAAAAAAAATGCCCAAGATAAATTACGCAGGTAGACATTGTATGTATGTAGGTGATCTGAAATTCATTTCGGTTTTAGAACATCCCTTGGTGATTAAGCTGCTGTGCTGCATCACAACCGACTCCTAAACAGGTGTGTCATCACGAGTCGATGGGATTTTCCTTTTTCATTAGCATCAGTGCAACGGCTCCAATCAACCCAGAGAAGCCCATCACAGTCATGGGAAGGTAAATCTGCACATGTTCCTGGAAAATTAATAAATTGCAATAACACCCATAAGTAATCTTGTGGTGAAAGGGATAAAAGTCTTTCCGCACACTCTGCCCACCCAGAGCGAACTCGCCGGATAAAATAATTAAACGGATGGTGCGGAAAATTCAGAGGTATAGTGGGAGACTTACCAACAGCCATACGTACGGCACTAGGATGAGACCAATTCCCGCTGCAAAATTGCCAACACCAACACCGAAATTCCTTACCATGGTGGGATACTGTTGCGCCGTATAAATGGGGATGATGGCGTTGTTTGCACCGATTGCACATTTCCCTGTAAAATTTCAGTGAAATTTTATTAATTCAAAAGCCAGCATGGTGTCGGCGTCGAAGCATGAAAATGAAGTGGGTGGATGAGTGTGAATGGATTCGTTTGAGGTGGGATGGTGACGAGACCGATGTTTGATTATACGCTAATTAATTTCAAAGGAGATAATTTAAAGTTAATGACTGTTGCATTTTTATGTGTGTCGCTCTACCCTTCACAACTACCAGCGTACGGAGGTCGATAATGCCTTTGCCAGGACGACAGGATGCAAGGTCATGCAATTAATTAATTCCGCTGAGCAAATATTTGTACACTGACCTTAACCCAAAAATTGCGTAGATAAAAGGGATTTCGTTTTTGGGCGACACAGGGGAGTTTTGTCGTTTTATGAAACAATAAAATTACAAGTGTCCACATAAACAGCATCCAATCGGGACATATATCTCAGTAAATCAGAGGATGCCAGATGTGCCATGAGTTATGCGTCCCAATAGGGAATTTCTCTCCCGTTTTTATACAATGTCTATTTTTCAGGTGATAGGTTCTGTTGATGAGAACAATGCTATTTACCAATTAGAGCCAATGTTATTACAGCCCATAGGTGACCGTCTGGAACGAAATTAACTAGCAAGCAGGCAACGCCGGCCAGTACCATATAGATGATGAGATTAAGTCGGATTCCCAATTTGAGAACCACAAAAATACTGATTGCAATGGAAAATGCCTCCACAATTCCAGCGATGGCCTATAAAAAAACAGTTAAAATAGGCGCGATCATTGGACAAAAAAAATCATAAAATGATTTTAGTATGTATCAGCCTGTTGTACTTACTGTGTTGAGGTAAATGTTTCCGCCCAAATTGCTCAGGTGCAAGGTAAGTCCAAAGTACACTATAATCAGCGTGAACCATAGTACCAATGTTAGAAGGGTAGTCTTTCTGAATCTTTTGTTGAAGACGACAACTAAAGGGCTTGACTGCTCGATTTCTCTGTCTTTATCATAAGCCTCCAGAGATTTCAGATAGTTCGGCGGCAGAGTTAGTTTATTCATACGAGCAGCTCTCTCAATAATCTTAACAAGTTCATCTGTCCGTCCTCGTGCTAATAACCATCTAGGTGATTCGGGCAGACAATACCTTTAATATTAACGAAAAGAAAATACTCAGTCAGCCATAGAAAACGGAGAAACCCTTAGGTGATTTAATTCATCGGAGCAGGAGAGAGCAAGAAGGGGTTCTTACCAAATCAGCAGGATGAAAAACCAAGGCGCTGATATGACTAACTGCATTAGCCTCCAGTCGCGTGTTAAATAAGCAATCCCAGATGTTATTGTGTAGGATAGAGCCACTGGCAAGATGTTCAATATGCCAATTATCGTTCGCCATCTTCCACTTACCAATTCCACGACAAGAACGAAGCTTACCACCGTGACAGTCATTGATGCAAATCCAATTATAACTCTAAGGGACATGAACATTGCCAATGAGGTAGAAAAAGCTAGCAGGATGCCTGGGCAGGAAGAATAAACAGAAAAGAAAAAAAGGCATAAATACAAACTGGAAGATGCTGAATAAATCACGAGAAATTTGAGAAATAAAGCTAGAAGTGAGTTGTACAAATAATTCCGTGCGGCAGACAAATGTTTGGTAGTCAGGCATTCAGACAGCCAGCCATCAAGCCGAAGGTGGTGCTCCTTCACTGCCTCGGCCACTTTTCCTTTTACCTGACAAGCATTCATCGGAGCTAGAATCAACTTAATCCAAATAGGATCGGATGGGATTCACTAAGTCCTGGTCGGCTGTTAATTCTTTTTTTTCTTTTTAGCTCGTCTTATTGAGAAATTGATTTTCAGACATGTGTGTGTGCTAGGACTGGCCCTTGACTTGTACTTGGAAGTTGTACCACGGTTAAGGGATATTATAAATCGATTCAGTCCCGGATAAATAGACTCAGTAAAAGAGACCACTAACGATAATTAAAATTGCACGTCCTAGTAATATGGAGTAATCACCTCGGTCGGCTGCCGAGATATCTGGGAATGGGTGGGAGCGACTACGTTGGATTGAATGGGAGAAATGAATTCGTCAGGTGGAATAATCCGGTCACTCTTTTATGTTGACTATTTCCTTTGTGTTCCTGCTTGGGCAGCGCCAGCTGGCTACTACGAGTATCAGCAATTGATTTAATGTGAACGCGGAGTGATTTCGGCTAATACAGGGATAGAAGGGCTTATAAATGAATTTCAGGCAAAAAGGCAAGTTGTACGTGTTCGCCTTAATTAACGCTAATTGATTATAATTTCTATCATCAAATAATTCAGTTTGCAAGAAGCATTCCGCAAGTTACATCATATGATTTGGGCTTTAACTTGCATTGAAACTCAGTAGAATAGCAACACTTTGCAAATCCTTACAGTTAGAGTTACATTATAGTGCGCAACTTTAGATACAGTGCAAATGGCGATACCGAACACGGCCCGAATAGTACTTGTTGTTTTAAACTACTGAATTCCTGGTAAGTGAACTTAATTAATAAGTGAATTTTAGACGTGAGCAATCTTAGGTACTGTGTATCTGAATTTTATCGAGACATATGTATTTACAGCTAATATGAATGACAAACATTTCTACTTGTTTATTCGCAGGTAGCTCCTCAATTCGGAAGTTTTGCACAGACATAAAAGGAGCATCAATATTGATATTGAAGTTATAATGAGGTAAAAGTTAGCTATTTTCTGATGATCCTCAATCAATCCGGAAACATGTAGTAAAAAAATTGTTTTCCATCGCTTTTTCAGGAAATCCATGCCAAATTTGAGAGATTTCGGGCGGTTTTTTTTTAATATTTCGAAATACGGAACACAAAATTCTGAACATAAATTTTAGATCTTTAAATATAACCTAATGAACGTAAACTGTTGGACAAGGTTATCTAATGCATCACTTATCATTCTCACTTCGCGTCGTTAAAAATGGTGAAAAATTCAACGTGTTGTAATTATTTTATGCGTTACTAGAAAATTACTCCATTGTCAAAATACCTATAAATATATCCAAAGTGCTCTAAATCAATAAAATAAAAACTGTCAAAGTATGTTAAAATTATGCAACGGAATGAAAAAAATGGGTTTGATAAGAACATTTTATCTAACGATCCTTATAAAGACACTTGATACTTTCAACGCAAAAACATATTTTTACATGACACAGTTGCTTGTAATTTAAAGATGAGCTATCAAAAAGTATTATTTCAATATACATTTTCCCTTGATCATAACTTCAATTAAATAATCTATTTTGTGCGGTTAACCACTATAACCTTTTACCTGTAATTTCACTTAAATTAAAATTGCTGCGAAACGTTAATTTATTATTGACCACATTCATTAGAGAGAAAATAGTTGAGTATTCCGTCAAGTACTAATTACCATTGAGATATTTATCATTACGCGAGCTTCTGTGCACGCAACAGTGATAAAACTTAACAGATTTAATCGTCACAATAGATGGATAAGCATCATAATGGCAGGAAATTGGACAAAATTGTTAGAAGTCAGAGTGTCGTAATTTGCCGAAGCAATTTTTCCGAATATGTACTTTACTGATGTGCACTTATAACGTAATAGCCTACTTTCATCTTCACATATGTGACTGTCTATTCAAGTGAATGTTGTTGCGTGAAACTATGAGCGTTTGGAGGAATAGGCCTCAAAATCTAATTTGATATATATATATATATTTTAATTACCGTTCTGTTCGAGACATAAGGAATCTTTATTTGTGGCAAATTCATTAAAAAATTGATTACTTTGAATTATGACAATTTTTATATCAATCTCCAACCTTAACGAAGCCGAACTTTTATTTGGGCTCGCGATAAATGAAAATCAATTTTAAAGTATTTTGAATTAAAGGAGCGCGACATACACGAAATAGGCTCATTAAATCCATGATTGGTACGGTGATAGGCTGGTTAGAAGAAATCGTTATTCCTCAGAGAGCGCGCAGGTACCGAAAGGTTAAATTTACTCAACGATGCCGCAGAGACAGAGTTATAACTCCCTGAAGAATATCAAACACGAAGTTCTGGAGTTGAATCACCTAACCACTAAGGAGTTAAGCGAAATAAGCTAAAGTCTGTCCAAATATGCGGATAGAATAGTATGATCCTCTCAAGGAAGGCAACGAAGAGCAAACCGTAAAAACATTCGTTGGATGACCTCGATACGGTTGATGTGGCATTCCTTAAGGGGGGAGATACCTTTAGAATTTTCAAAAAATCGAATTTTTTTTTTCATGATTCGAATATGTTAAAAATATATTGTTAAAAGGAAAAATCGAAATTTGAATGTAAATGGAGTTATTGTCAAAAACGTCAGAGCCCGCATACCGTCATTAACCAGGTAGTCGGAGAGCTTGGGTCGGAGCAATGCCTTTTCACAGTACGTTTGTGTATTCTTTTTTCTTTTGTCTCATAACTTACTCTCTTACTTGGCGATATAAAACAACATCTACCAATTTACGAAGATTTGTTCAGAGAATATTTACTGGAAAGATGCTTGGGTGGCCATACCCAGAATACCAACGAAAGTTTCAATGCGACAATTTGGCGAATATGTCCGAAGTACCTCAATTCTGGGCTAAAAATTGTTGAAATTTCAGCTTTCATTGCTGCTGGTATATTTAGTGAAGGCTACACCTCAATTCTCAAACTTATGAACGAGCTGGGTATAATTGTTGGCACCGATTGTAAAGTTTTCGCCGAAAATACCGATAAGGCACGAATAGTGAAACAGAACCGGATGAGTCTTTCCGAAACAAAAGCAGCTCGTACAGCTCGAAAACAGCAGCAGCTCGAAGATAATCAGCTTTTTGAGGAGGCCGAAGGGTTATTGTATGGATCCGGAATCGTTGATTGATCAGTAAGTCACTTTAACTTATAGTTATACCGTATCGAAACTTTGAACGCGATTATCTCGAAACTGTATTTTCAAAAACTGCTCGTTCTGTAACTCAAAAAGTTATTGACCGATTAGGCTGAAATATTCAGAGGTTTCTCTTTATAGTGCTATCGGAAGGATGTTCCTAAAAGTTTAAAGATATCGTGTTAATAAATAATTTTTTTTGGGGTCAAAACTGTTGAAAAATAGCCAAAAATCCGGACATTTGATAAAACAGCCGATATAAATTTTAATTTTTAACTTTTTTTATTATTTTATATGTTTATCCTTCCCTTCAATATATCAGTAATCGAAAAAAAAACTTTTTAATTTAAGATAAATAGAATGACAGCTGCAGCAGTTTTCGATGCCTTGCAGCAAACGCTTGAAGAAATATTCTGCAGAGCTGCCATTTTGTAAAAAAAAAAAAAATCATGTTTTTTTACACTTTAATAATGTATCAAAAAGATGTCAAAATTAATAAATGATCATATGATATTTTATCACCTTGAAAAAAATTCATTAAAATGACTGATTTCACCCGTTCTAAAGGTATCTGCCCCCTTAATTGGCGACCAGGCGGGGAAAGCGTAATATAGCAGTCGAGAGATATAGGATCATTAAACTCCTTACACCATCTTTTAGCGAACTCCAGAGGCGGGATAGCTTTGTTAACAATAGATCGATGTGATCTTCAAAAGAAAGCGCGAATTAAGAAAGACCTCTAAATCTCTCGACTTGTCAAGTCTGGCAATAGAGTGGCGGTTAGTCGAGTACTCAAAGTGCACTGGGTTCTTCTTGTGCGAAAAGGACTTGCGCTTACACTTATTCATATTAAATGGAAGACACCATTTTTGGAAAGCATCCAAGTCGGTATTTAGCGCATCACAACCAGAATTATTACATATAATGCGAAAAATGTTCGCGTCGTCCGTATAACAAAGAATTTTGGAGTGCTCAGGAATCAATGATGCATCGTTGATGTAAATAATGAAGAGTAATTGTAGTAAAATATTAGAGAGGTAATCATATTTATTTCTTCCATTGTAATAGAAAAAAGAGATGAAAAAATCGCAGAAAATTTGCTCTGAAATTTTTTTATCGAATTCGAATAATAACCCGGCGACGTGAGTGAGTGCGGATATCTCATTCCCAAACAGACAATTGTTTTCCTTAATATTGGGTATTTACAAATTGAAAATAATGAATTTAAGAACGGACTGAAAATGTCTAATTTTATAAATACATGTATGAGACAGGTGCAAATGTGATTTCGGAAGGGTGACTTCACAGCTCATACTATAGTATAGCCTACTGTACAGTCGTCAAAGCAAGATCTGCCACTCAATTAATTACACTGGTCAACATGGATTTTGTTTCCTGACATATAACAGGTCATTTCTATAAGATTTTTCCCACACATTACGAATCTGAAGACGAAAATGCTCTATCAGCTTCGGTTTTCAGGAAAAATAGGGGTAAAAGTACGAAAACCCGTATTTTGGCGTATTAAGTAAAATACTTCGAAGCGTTTTTGAAAGTTGGTAAGTGGATAATATAACAATGTGAACCTTAAGCTCTCCATAAAAATTTGAAAAAGCATAAAATTCGTACAAAGTATTCTGATAAACAAAACTTCTTTCATAAAAAGACATAACTGTAATGATGATTAAAACAAAGTTTGTTCCAGAGAAAACAAGAAAGGTTTATAGGGTAATTGTATTTTATGGCAAAAATTTTAGATTTCCAGCTTTCGTTTGAGCTACTTTAAGAATTCTTGTGTCATTTAGTTATATTGGTATCCCCTAACACATTTCAGGAAACAGAAAAAAACATCAAAAATGTTGGCCAGTGTTATTATTTGCTTTTTACAAGTCGCTAGACGATTGGTGCTTCTAGGAAAACTCACCAGTTTGATCATTGTCAACTTTTATAACTCACTTGCTCGCTGTGAGTATGTGTTTACGGAAAACATCAATGCTCAAGGTACCGCTGAATGGGATAGTTGAAACAGACATTTATAGGAAAACAATTTTTTTTCTAGACATCACCATTAACAAAATACACTTACCAATAAGACATTGCACAGTAGCAGAAATCATCAGAGTATGTTTCCGGCCAAATTTATCTGAAATCCATCCACTGGACACACTGCCGACAGCAGCTCCTGCTAAGAAGCACATTTCAACAACACTACTTAGACTTGAACGATCGCACACAAGATTAAATTCTTCCGTTAACGTGGCTCCCATGTCGTCAACGGCGTATTCAAAGTGTGAACATTTTGTTAAATTCATCGTATCACGCAGCTGCAAATATTCGTTCAAATCTGCATTTAGTAAATTGCTGCTATGAATGTCTAAAATTGAGCAAGCCCCATTTGGCTGTGTTAAATTTCTCCATAATGATATGTCCATGTCACTCATATTTCCGGGTCGAGCACACCAGAAATCTTTTGATGCAGACTGTAATGGTAAGAGAGAATTGTTTTTTTTAAATTCTTTTATTTGGTTATTGGTAGTTTATGGTACAAATATTGTTCCTACAAGGTTGTGGCTATTGAACACTTAAAGAAATAATTTTTCGTATACAATAAGCATGTTTGATTAAGATACGCTCTTAAATTGCTTTTTAATTGAAAAAAAACCATCTCACATTCTTAAATATTCAGTTAAAGTTTATAGCGAAAAATCCCATTACTGAAGAAGTTACTACGATAATTACGGATTGACCCGTAAGAAAATATTCAGACAATTTAAGAGGTGCTAAATGTATATGCATGCTTATAAAAAAAAATTAAGGGACCATAAATGTCTCTCAGCAATACGACTAACCAAAAAGTAGTATACATTTTTATAAAACCGTCCAACTTTGTAATGTTTTTCTTTTAACTCTCCTGCTATCTATAGAGAATGTGAATGAATTTTTCAACTAATTATAAAGTTCATAGCTTTAGCTTTAAATTTTTTTACCTCCGCCGGGTTATTTGGTCTCAAAGAAAAAAAAAATTAAGTTTGGACATTAATTATTTACTTGTAACCTGTTAAAAAAATATTTTTGGAAAAATTGTAAAAGTAAATTTGCTAAAGCCCAAAACTAATGCAAATTCCATTTTTACATAAGTAATAAAGTAAATGAGTCAGCAACTAAAAAACAATTATATGCTGAGGTAAAGTGCAGTTAATCTATAACACCCAAAGTAAACGAACTTGTTCCAATCCGAAAAATATTATCGTTCGACCTTGGCCATATTGAAACCGGACATTAAGTGCACCAAGTGAGCACCAGCGACAGCCATAATTTCCGCTGAAGCCCCACTGCATCTCAGTTACTAGCTTAAGTGATTATTCTTGTCAATTTCACACATCAGACTGAAAAGCTCTCGTGAGGAATGGGCTCAAGCTAGGATTTTGTGTGAGTGGCGTTTTTGTCCAGTCCGGATTTACTGTATCTTAATTGAACACCTTCTGCGGGATTGACACTGGGCACAAGTTCATTGTCTGCGGATCAAGATTTGCAAAGCTGTAGTGCAATCTGTTCAGAACGAGTAATTTTATTTCGAAGGTGAGAAAGCTTTGCATTCAATTAAACTGGTGCCTGGGCGGTCTGAACCCAGCGCTACTGTGGATGAAAGTAGAGCAAAATTTTCTGAATGGTGAAATAACGACTATCGTACAAGTATGGAAATAACTTAAACTTTGCTTCATTGGGAATAGTAGGTAATTACTCTCTCGGGACTGACGACATAATTGTTTAGTTTTAAGACAAATGGCCAAGTTAATTTGCAAAGTGATAAAGTTGTCAGGGAAGTTAATTTAAAATTTTAAGTCTTATAAATAAAAATTCCTTTTTTTTACTTCTTAAGATCAAAGGGAATAATTAACACTATGACTTTGAACTTCAACAAAGATCAAGAATCAATTTTTCGTGATAACTTCATCTCTTTTCCGTGCAAGCTGTGACATGCTGACGGGACTTGAGAAAATTATAAGAAATCTTCCTTTTACTACGTAATGCTAAATACAAAAAAATTGTGACTTTCATTTTATTTGATATCTGTGTGTTACCCTTGGCCAATTGATGGTATTTGTATAGCGGTAAGTTAGTTAACTAAAAAGTTAACTCAATAATTTCATGACAAGCAAAATGCTTGGTACGAAAAGAAAAAAAAAATTAATGTTTTAGAAAGCAAGAGTGGTAAAAAGCGGTCAAATGCAATGCGAATTCGTGCACTTAGATTCGGTACTCATCGTATCAATTAGACAAGAGCTGGATTTTCAGATAAATCTATCTTTAGTCAAAGCAAAAGTAAAACAGAAGCAAGAGAATTACGCGGCTCAAGTATAGTTTATTTTAGGGCTGTTGCTACTCGAGTACTTCTGAACTCAATTATTTGAATACTCGAGTTCAGAGATCCGAGTTTAAAGGAGTAAAGGAGTTTTGAGTACCTGAGTATTCGAGTACTTGGGAGCAAAAAGATCCGAGAACTAGAATGAGGAAGTATTTGATTACTCATTTCAGGAGTATTCGAGTATTAGAGTTTGGGAGTATTTAAGTGCTTGAGTATTTGAGTCCTGTAGGTTTAATACATTAAAAGGTAAGAAATACGAGTTAATAAATTGTAGACTTTGTAATTCATTATAATTTACAGTTAGTTACAGAAAACTAAATCTTTATTTTGGAAAAGAATACAAGTATAGCATTTAAGCAACTTCTGCTGGAGCTTATTATATTTCCTGCTGTGGAAAATACTCGTTCAGATATAATTAGAGTTGTCTATCTATATAATTGAACGCGAGAGCTTGTGATTCCTCCAGTGAGTTTATTTCTGTACAGATTTTAATGATTCCACGACGGATCGAAAGCTTATCAATTCAATATGGAACATCACTGATAAAACCTTTGAAAAATCAAAATGGTGGATCCAATATGACGACCGAAAATTCTCAACTTCAAAGGATTGTGATGGAAAGGGGTTCTTTTATGATTTCGGGGTCGCTGATCTCGAATCTACTGTCAAAATTTGGAAATTAAGGATAGCGGATTCAATATGGCTACCGACAATTATCAACTTCCTGAACCGATTTTGGCGGGATGGAGGATCCGCATTGCTAAATTTAAATAAATAATAAAGCAAGCTTTTCGAGAGCAGAAAATTTACACTTGTAGCATGGAAGTGTTTCACAAAACCAGTGCTTAAAATGTTCACATTTAATTTGGCGCTTTTTAGTTATATTTAATCTGTTTTATTTTCATGCTAAATGGCTCTTTTGAGAAAAAACATGTAAAAGCCAGCCAGCATTTATTTTGTTTATTTCAAATAATGTATTAGTTGGAGTTTGAAGGTTGCTAAATTTATATTATTTTTATAGTTTTTATAAAACATAAGATAATCAGAAACATGCCATCTTAAACCATTTCATGAAAGCAACAAGTAATGGGTAGGGATTTAAATGTTACTACTGTACAACTAATTAAATAAGCCATATAATATAGAAGCACCTGAAATTGAGAAGCTGTTATCTAAGCTAACTGAAGATAATTAATCATCTTCTGCTATATGTTCCCTAAATTTTCAAAAGGAGCAAAAGTAGAATTACATTCGCGGACAGAGGCATCTCTATTGTCCCGCCAGCACTTGTCACTACTCACTTGGGAATATATGTACAATTTTCTATGGGTTCTTGGTTTAGTCTGTTTGTTAAAATATACAACAAAAGAATTACATTGATGACATACTGATATGGAGAGAGTGGTGGACAAATCTTGTCCACTTCGTAACATAGGGCCCAGGTCTTCTGCAGTGAAATTTGATGTATTAAAAATTTGTAGGCGATGGACCAAATTTTTGTTCTAGATGGGACTTCTGATAAGTCTTTATTCTATGCTTCTATCTATTTAAAGACGTTTGAAGGACTACATCTAATTTACTATATATCTCTGGTACTTTGGGATATGTTTTTTTTATTACACAAGGTGTTGTTGGCATGTACGTAGGATAAAGTTTACCAATCGATAGCTTGAAGCGTTCTGAGCGACGGTAGTTATGACACTCCCGAATCACTACTTCCCGCTAAAAAATACGATCAAAGATTTTTATTCCAATGGAGGAGGCGCTTCCACTAGTATGCCTATGCCTCAAGGACATCACAAGATAACAAATGCGGACACTCCGACTTTTCTAACCGTACCTCATGTTGTATGATTTGCTTGTATATTCCAAAGTTGAAAATTGTGATAAAGGTCTATTAACATTGATCCTAGAAAATTTTCACACCAATGTACCAATTTTCAGGGAAAAGGTTGTAAGTTACATCTTTATAGGGAATCTAATTTTTTTTTTAAACCAACAATTTCCAACATTCAACTATGGAAATAAGTAAAGTTTAAGCACAGACTCTGTTTAAGCAACTTTAAGTGTCCTCAAGTCGCACACATACCCTATTAATATTCTCATGTTTGCGAATTAATGAAAATGCGGCAATTGTCCAGGAAGTTGCCATGAAAATCGTAATTTAATGCTTCCTTGAGCATTTCGCAAGGTGACAACATCACCGTCCTGAGAGATAAACAAATCTGTGTGTTTACCGGGAGCAATCACACGAGGAAAACATGGTACCTACATAAATGAAATTGTTTTCGCGTGAAGCACATAAGAAAGCAGCAAACCGAAATGAAGAACTATCGGAACGATCCATTAAACGAATCGTGAACACTACCCTGTGTGTCGTATGAGACGTGACCGGGATGAGCAATGAATTGGGTAAGCAATTTGGGAAGTTAATGAAATTAGTTATCGGTCGGGCGAAATCTTTCAATTATTTAAACTTTTTTACATCGATTGCCGCCGATCAAAGCAGACCCTGACTAGCCGTAGCGTTTCTCCGAGCAGTTTGAGATAACATCGAAGGCAGGCTTTCTGTAAATTTTCCCTTAAACTTGAGAGGCGCAAAAGAGCTGCTAGAAGTGTGATTAGATTCCATTCAAGCAGCGGCACGTGGATGGATTGATTGTTTTTGCTTTTTTAATGCCACCCAAGAATTGAGTGATCAAAATGTCGCACACTGTTTTTTCGTAGTTAACGACTAGAATCGAAATTTTCGTGTTCTCATCATATCAGTCATTTACAGAAGTTTACCTGTTTTCAAAACCGTGAAAATTGATTTGTTGTAACAGTCGTGTGCTAATTTAACTCATTTTTTCTTAAATGGAAACAGAAAGCGGAATGCAATTACATAAAGTTACTTATTGGGTACAAGTATCTATTTTAATTAGTTACTGTGTCGATGACATCGTGGTAGGTACGTTCTTTTGGCCATGAACTTTCAAGTCCATCAATTTTCTTAAGTGCAGTTCTTTGACTAGCCATGGATTTAATGTTTAGAAGCGACTTTCGCAAGCAAACAAGGTCTAATGCAACGAAGCAGTTATTAATCAAAATTTTAATTAATGCTACATTTTAGTGATTTCAGATAAGCAGCGGAATAATTGTTTTATATTTCCGCTTTACAGCTCATCCGACACTTGAACGGCAATTGATCTTCTTTCTGTGCCTTTCAGAAGCCAATCATTTCTGTTTGCTTTGCAGATCATGGCTATTTTCCGCGATATTTTTTTAGTTTGAGGTACATTTGTATTTCTTGTCTACGGTCCGAGAGATATATTTTTTTGTTACAATTCCGTACCTGTAGAGTCCACACGAAGCCTCATTAAGTATTGCTACAATGTCTAGCCATTTGTGTCACGGATCATAAAAAAAGTTAAACATTTTTATTTTTGTAAGTTTCGTGGCCGACGGTAGATCGACTGAGAGTCCTATCTTGAGATCTTGTACGATACAAAAAATTAGATGTAAACATTTTTATAAAGTTGTTTCCATACATCTAATAGGTCGACTTATATTTTTGTATACAAGCCTATAGGTACCAAAAAGTAGTTTTTAGGTTCATGCGAGAAATTGCGTCTCTTGCCGCTTCCGAAAGATCATTTAATTTTTTTGACCCCTCTTTTCTATTTAGAAGAAAATAATTTCTAAATACTCGTATCAGACAAAATTGTAATGGATCATGAGGCTATTATAATTACAAAAACATTAGAAAATCAGAAAAAATTTTTCGGCAAGGCATTTGTTTATGTATTTATTATAATTAAGCGGGTTGCGCAGGAACCCCAGGTGCCTTTCGAAAGCAACGCGACCTATAAGATCTATTTTGTTAATTCCATTTTTTTTAAACCACTTCCGTATTTGACACACTCATCGGCATCATAATAGGCGCTCCGAAGTATGTCATCCATCCGAACTAAGGCTGGAGGATTGCCTCTTGCATGGCCTTGAAGTGGCCTGCACTGAGGGTCTCCTCAGGGGGTCACGCTGCTTGGTATTCAGAGCTGTTCTCTAAGGCCAAGGCTCATGGGGTTGTCGCCGCATCTAAACCTTAAGGCGTTGCACAATCCACCCACCTGTGGTCCCACCGCGTAGCTGACACCCAAAACCCTTGGATTTATTTATGTAACTGTATTTTTCTTTTATTAATGTGTAACACTCAATAAGTATAATAAGGCCATGTTTTAAGAATTCCGTAGTTACTAGAATCTCTTAAATATGTTAGTGTCATGTCCGTCCGTCTGTCCGTGTATTGCAGCTGCTTCGTAGCTCCTACATTTTACCACCGTTAGTAATGACATTTCAGAGGATGACGTTTTTCTTTCCGTACCCTATCGCGAGCGGTACCTCATTGAATATACTCGTATATTTTAAATGTATGACAAGTTTCATTTTGAAGCTTCAGTCGCGTGTCATATGAGCCTGCAAAGTAGTTTACAATCGTTTCCCCACTCTAGTTTTCCGACTGATAGATACAAAATTTAAAAAACTGTGAAAGTAGAACTTAACACGTATGTACTTCAATAAAAATTATTACACGAGCGCGGTATGAATCCTAACAGACTTATTTATTTCGAGTGTGCGAATCAACTATTTCTAACCAATTTTAACTAGTTATCAGTTCAGTTATTAAGCATCAGAAAGCATTTTCTGACTTCTACCAGATAGTTTTGCATTTACGTATGGTCATTAGCGCTGGGGGTTTTGGGTTTATTATGGGCCCGAGAATAATGATTTCGACGGAAAATTTAAAGACACGTGATGACTAATCTGTATGTGTATAATATGCCTAAAAGTATGTACATATACTCGTATATACTTTATCTATACGAGCTGTTTTTAAAAACTGCGTGTAGAACATTTTTTACGCAACTACATGACAATATTTCTGTTTAAAAATCAGAAAAATTTTAAAATAATATTATTTCATTAATAAACCTCAAGTTTTTCACTTATTCCCACAGTTATTTATCTTTCCACTAAGTGATAGTTAGATAAACTTCAAACCAAAGAAGACCGCCAAGGACACATTTGTAGAACCCGCTAACACGGGTGTACGATTTCACGCTTCTCACTACCGAGCAACCGCTCAAAACGCAAAAGTTCAAGGCTCTTTGTGTCGCAACAAAATAAAAGTGCCAACAAACTCACTTGAAACACAAACGAAAATATGTGAAATGTTGAGATCATTTGGAAAAGGGACAGTATAAATGTCCAAATGAGTTGCCATAATCCACAATCACCAATAAGATCACCGATAATTTCCCGTTTAACTTCTGGAATATCGACGGAGATTTCATCTGTGTCGCTATCGACGTCGTCATCCTCAAATTCACGAAATTCGGTGACCATTTTTTGGAAGGTAGAAGGCGAAAACTGTTCTCGGCCCGAGGTAAGCAAGATTCGACCCGCAACTGAGGTGGATTATTTTAAAAGATATAGTTGCATTTACAGCGGTCGATGAGTGTCCACTATACGCTCAAGCTTGAGAGTATACTGAGGTATTTCTGTTCAAATAAAAAAAAGGTAAAGTCATTACGTCCTCGAGGCGAGATGTCTATTTGATGCAGGTGTGATTTACGCACAACTATGTCCGATCGAATAGAATTTGAAAAATCGATGAATGTTGAATGAATGAATTTTTTTATCGATAATTAGCTTGCACCCAAGAGGTAGTTTCATACTTAAGATGAATGCTTTTGTTAGAATTTTCCGACATTCATTGATAAACATGTTCAACACGTTAGCAGAGAAAACTTGTTTCAGATCATAAGCTGGGAATTTGACTTAATGACGCTGTCGACATTAAGCTAGTTAAAATCGCAACTGAGTTTGTGTGATATTATAACCAGTTTTTTGCATATTTTAAACAAAGTTTTACTTCCGAGAGAAATATCCGGTGTTATTCTAGCCACTGGTTCTCATTTCGGGTAAACAATCTCAGAGCAGAGAGTGCTGGTTTCAGATTTAATTAACGATTAAAAGCTAAAGTAGATATAAAAAAATACATTTTTTGGGTTTTTGTTTATAGTAGGTAGTATTTGCTTGTTGCAGTGCTGCCATTGAACAGTAGAAACTGTAGAAGATCTGAAAGGAAGCTGACACTTTAGGTAAAGTGCTTATAAGTTTAGCCACTCATTAATAATTAAAAAGCTTCTCACTTTGGACTCTATTCCAACAATGAGATGGAATAAACAAGATATTGACCTCTTGATGTTAAGAAAAAAGTGTAAATCAATTGTTTTTATTCATTTCCTTTTATTGACATGTGAGTGGTTCATTTGAAATTTTAAATTCTGTACAGGGTTGCTTCAATTTTCCTAGCCTGAGGCTTTTACGGAAGACATAAAATTATTGTTTTGCCCGCCTAAAAGAAATATTGTTGAACTACATAATGTCTTAATTAGAATCAGTGCAGATTTTACGTGATTTTTTTACTAACCACCAAAGTTGCGGTACCGTCGCATTCAAATATTGCTCTTCTATAATTTTCTTTATATTTTTCACTAAAGTCGTACTCTGTGGCTTAGGGTCCAGAGTGGGGTAGGAGGGTTGGACAACTCTTCACCTTTAAAGTTTCAAAATTATTGATTTCAAGGGAATTTGCAAACCATAGTTAAAGTCGGCTTGCGATGAAATTCTTTTTATATATTTCCAAGCTCTGGCATGGGTTCTGTCGCCTGGAATTTAAAAGCGTGAAAAAAGCAATCAATTTCGAGGAGTTGTAGGTCTTTAAAGTGCCAAAAGTACTAGTTTTTATTCCTTTGGATTCGATACCTGGAGGCTGGAGGTACAGGTTTTTATTTGTCCTGGAAATGGTGATTCACATCCCGTAATGCCAGCTTTAACTTAATGACAAAAAAACCACATATAAAATTTCGCAAATTTTTCGCAAACATTGCAAGGGGACAAAAAAAAATGATTTCCTTGGTGACTTGGGTATTTGATACATTTGGAAGGGAATGACCCACAATTATCCCACAAACAAAATTAAGTCTAAAATGGGAGTTTTAAAGCTAATGAAAAATTAATAATAAATATACTTTATTATATATATATATTATATGGTATTATTATAAATGTATATTATCGAAAAAAAACTTTGCAAAATGCCATTCTGTCCCAAAATGGGAATCTTCAATTGTTGAAAATTTGTCCAATGTATGAAAATATGCTGTCTATATGTAAAGCATAAAATATTGTGTAAAACACATGTATACATATTTACGTCTGTGTGAGGATTTACTTCTTTTCATTTAGGCTCTTAGCCAGTGGCGGCTCGTGGTCAAATTCACGATACTAAAAAGCGTATATGTATATATGTATATACATATATACAGGGTGGTCGGAGAAGTGACGTCCAAAAGGTAAAATTTAGGTGCCTCATATTGAGGAGTGTCCGAATCACCGCCATGTATATTCCGCGATTTTGCGTAGTTTTCGAGTTACAGGGTGATTCATAAATTCGGGATGCACATTATTATTTTATTTTTATCGTTTGGTCTACTCAACGCAGCGACAACAAGACCCATGTTCTCTTTATCTTGACTAGATGTAGACCACATTTTCCTATCAGTGACCAGGCCATTGGTTGATGGGCTAAAAATTTCTAGACCCTTGCAGGCGCTGCTAAGTATATTTTTACTATTCGCTCTTTCATTTTAGATATTTTCCCTTACTGCATTTTGTTATTTGGTGGCTGGTGCTTTCAGCCAAATAATATCTATAAACAAGAAAGGATTTGCAGGCCTATAAGAGTGGCCTGCAAATCCCCTAACCAGAATGCAATGTCTGAACATACATCCAGAAAAATTTCCCAATAGCTAAAACAGAAACGAACGAGTATCATTGTGTTCCTGCAGAAGTTAAGAGAGAGAGAGAGCCATAGTCGGCAAAAATGTCTCACGTACAGCATGTACAGAGTGAGATACAAAATACGGCATTTTTTGCAATGGAGTTAAATAGGCGATTATCTCACTCACTACCATGACATCTCAGTTCAGTCTCTCCTCGTGATTATAAAGCATAGGACAATGCGAATGAGGAAGGGGGAACGCAGGTAGCGCACACACAGTTCATAAAGACGTACGAGGTTGCTTATATTTCTTCACTCTGCATTCCATCAGGCGATTATTAACGATTCGTAGCGACTGTGTGCGGCGTTCGCTTGGCTGGAGAGCCAAAATAGGGCGGTGTGATTTTATTGAGAGATCTGTCTTGACTTGAAAAGTTCTTGAATATTTTAAAATGCAGTTAAGGAAATAGCTGTTCTTTCGTTTTAAAAATGGGTAAATGGGTTAACATCATATAAGGTGTTTGGTGTGTAGCTTTTCAAAGGACATTATCAGGTATTAAGTTTTGTAACATACCTTACTGAAAAATGGAAAATGTTCAAAATAAAATCATGTACCCTGTAGAAGTGTTTCAAATTTCATATCATCCCTCTTAAATTTTTGTCTGGCTCTCACAAATTACTTCTTTATAACTATCTATTTCTAACAAAATGAAACGTCTGGTCCGGTTAACGGTACCAAGTCTGCGTAGAAATGAAAGATTTTCTTTGTAATAACTGTGAGATAACATGATTTGAATTTATTATAGAAAATCTACAAAACTTTGGTGGGGCTAAGCCACATTAGTCCCTAACATAGAGCCGACACTGTTTTTAGCCCTTTAAACGATGAGCATAAATAAAATTAAAGGACATTTGCCAAAAATTAAAGGATGTCTGCAAGGCCAACATTTAATTTTTTAAAAATTTTCTTTACTACTCAGAATGTTAAATAGTAATGCACATTTTTTAGATACCATATTTCTTGATTGCCTGTTAAAATTTTATTTAGATCTCACTTTCTTTTGATCTCGGATTAGGAAACTGAAGATACAGAATATCTACAAATGGATCGAATTTATAAGCTCCTCTCCTTTCCAAGTCGTAAATAACCGATGATAACAAGGGAGCTCTTAAGTTTAACCTTGGTACTTGAACGTGATCTCATTGACGCATAAATTAATCTGCAATTACAATATATTGTCTAAAGTGGAGTGATTTTTTGCGTTGAGCTCTTTAGAATTCCGACAGCACAATGGACAAGAAAATGATAAATTGGTGACAACTATTAATAAAACTCAATCTTTAAGTGCTCAAATTTGATATGTCGTAGGTGGGTAAAAACGTTTTAAGAATTAAATGAATCTAATGCGTATAAGAAAGTACGCAACGTAGTGAACGAAATTCTTATGACAGTAGGTACCTGTGATAACGCCAGAAGTAGGCGATTTTCGGACACTTATTTTTACGAAATGGATTCTTTTGAACATTTTATTATTCTTATTCTACATTACGCAAAGGTAAAATTTGTTTTAATTGCAAAGTTCTTCACGAAGCTTGCAAGGATTGTTAATCAGGGTGCCTGCGACCTGCAACTTCATTCAGTCCGTAACAGAACTATTTTAAATGTGACTTTTCAAGGAGGTGAATTAAAATGTGGTTTACTATATCTTTATCATTTCCGAATCCGAGTTTACATTCTCAACTTTTATACTCCTTAACGAGTGGTGTCGTACACTCTGAGAAACCTACAATTTAAATTCCCTTCGTTATCAATTTTTTTTAAAATAGTTAAGGATAATATATCGGTTCCTAAAACCGGAAATAATTTTTAAAGGGAAGGATAAGTTTCTAAGAAAATTTTTAAAATTTTCAAACCCAAAAAAAGGAGCATTTTTTTTAAACGGTTTTAGTTAGCTTGCCCTGTTTGTTTGGGTCAAATTTAGTAGTTGAAATTTAGCCTCCTTCCTGTCGAAAGATTGATCTGAAATTTGGTGCGCACCTTTAGTTTTGATGACAATACAATTTAATATAATCAGTATCATTGTGAATCCAAGATGGCCGCCTCTACAAAATGGCGGATTACATATTTTCTCACAACCCCCTTAATATATGTAGGTATCAAATGAAAGGGCTTTACAAGTAGAACACAGTGCATGGCGCTATGATCAGTCAGTTTAGACAATCTATACTTACATTTAAAAAAAATAAGTAAAACAATTTTGAAGTTAAACGGTTCTATTGAAATTAAAGATAATAATGATCTAGATAATGTACTAAAAACTAAAAAATAATTCAGTAGGTCCTAGGTATCAGTCATCACACCACTCCCCTCATCAATTTAGGGCATTCATCAGACAAAAAAATAAAATCGTGGGGCGCGTGAAATTTATATCAACAGTCAACCGCTCATATCATTATAAATGCTATTGACATATTTTTTTTGTGTGATTAATGCCCTAAATTGATGAGGGGAGTGGTGTGATGACTGATACCTAGGACCAACTGAATTATTTTTCAGTTTTTAGTACATTATCTACATCATTATTATCTTTATTTTCAATAAAACCTTTTAACTTAAAAAAAATTGTTTACTTATATTTACTTTTCCAAATAGATGCAAGGGTTATTTAAATCTATAACAACAATTGTAGTCCCTGATCTAGTTTACGCCTATCTTTAAAACAAAACTAAAACATGTTACAAATATCTCCCATAGAGTCTGCAATAAGAAGCACATTTAAGTGAATGAACATGTAAGGACTTATAAACTAAAAAATCTTATCATGGCATTCAAAAATTATCTCATACTGATTATGAAGAACCATTGCCAGCTGGCTGATTAGAGCAATCTCAGAAGCGCGAAAAGTGCTTGCAAATAGCTTCTAGTTGTAAAAAAAATCTCTTTGGGTTTGCTTTGTTTTTTAAGTGATTAGATAATTTAAACTTTTGGTAATAAATTAATCCTAATTAAAAATTTTCACACAGCGATTGAGAGAGATAAAATTATCTCCATGCTCCTTAACGTAACTAACTAAATAATTAATCAACACGCTAGTTAGAATGACTTAGAGGTAATACATTGGGAATTAGAGCAGAAGTAACAGCCAGAGTAATTACAGTTGACTTTTGCTAGCATGAATGATTAGATATTCAGATAAGTTCGTTAGCGGTTATTTATGCAACATCTAATATGCAAACATGCAAAAAACGGTTTACTGAATTACTGCTAAATGCTTTTATAAAACACGTACTTAGCCGGGACTAGCAAAATCTACTGCCAAATTGCTAATGCTAATAAATGAAATAAATACTTACACCTGCAGACAATATATGTATCTACTGCGACGCGACGGCTTAACGGAGTGTGTAAAAAAGTGACTAAATGAAATGGAGTATTTTTTGTTTAAATTGGAAGTTTATGTTTTTTAGCAGTAAATTTATGTAGCGTAGCTATTATGGTACAGAATAATTAATGTAAGTTTATTGAACGTTCATGTTATTGAATTTGTTAATGTTATCGAAATTTAAATGAATTAAATTTTTTCTATTTGGATTTCCAAAACCTACATATAGGTGGGTTGCTTTAAAAGGTACGTATCTTACTGTCAAATGGGTAGTACGTTCAATGTAGAAATATTTGTCTATTACAAATAGCCCAGTAGAATTAAAAATTGGAAAAAAACATTTGTTGGGGGAGTAGCGATGTTTATAAGATGCCACTTTTAATAAAGAATTCGTAGAGTACCTTTAAAAAGGGAGTTGGAACAAGTCGCCAAGGTTTCCAGGTGATTGAAAATAATTTTGCCGGAATATAAATATCTGTTCCGCTTTATTTTACGGTGGAAAATTTTAGTAATTTTGTGGAGCATCCAATTCTCTACAACTTTTGTGGAAAAAAAATAATTTTTAAATGAAATGTTTTTTTCGGCCATTTTTGTAGGTACATATGAACATTTTTACTGGGCTAAAATATGTAGTAATAGTAGACTCGGTAAAATTAAGCTTTAAACAAAATAAAAAGTAAAACTCTGGCTAATTTCAATAACATTTCTGAAATTATACATCGATGAATTATATTTATAAGGATTGGGATGACTATGTGACCTGAAAGTCCTTTATGACATTTTATTGACATCTATCTTCTATATATATAAAAATGAATTGCTGTGCGTTAGTCTCGCTAAAACTCAAAAATGGCTTGGCCGATTTCGATAATTTTTTTTGTTTTGTTCGCTATAATACAGGGGAGGTTTAAAAAAAAGAAAATTCGGGAAACCCCAAAGGAAAAGCCGGAAAATCGAAAAAATCGAAATTCCTGTTTTGTATAGGAAGCGAATTTTCCAACTTCAAGGAATCTCTATGAAAAAGGCAATTGGAGGTTTTCGGGGTCGCAGATCTAGAGCTTGCATTCAAAATTTTGGAATTCAAGATGTCGGATCCAATATGGCGACCGAAGCGAGGAAAACTTCAAGGGATTTCACTGATTATCCGAACTTTTGTTATTGTTTGGGTTTTTGGGGTCACTGATTTTGAATCTGCCACCAAAATTTTGAAAATCAAGATGGTGGATCCATATGGCGACCGAAAAGTTAAACTTCAAGGATTCCCTGAAAATCCGCACTAGGGAATTTTCGGGATCACTGAGTTCGAATCTGCTATTCAAATTTCCAAATATGAGACCACCCTCACCCCGCTGGGAGATATAGGAGAGGTGTAAAATGAAGAAAACTAAATTTAATAATACTGTTGGAAAATATCTAAAACATGTGCAAAACGCAAATAGGAAAACGCTGGGTCACATAGGAGAGGCGGTGGTGCAGTAGGGAGGCGTAAAATTAAGGAATACAAATTTAATAGTATCCCGGGAAACGCCGGGTCCGGGCAAGCTAGTTTATTAATAATACATAAATGAATAATAACAAATTAAAGTAAGTAGTATAGAAACACAAAGTTCATTTGTTAAACTATCTGATGCTAATAAATATAAAGACTTCTAAACCATGCCATGTTAAATTCTACTGCAAAATTCTGTAGAGAAAATGTGATTAGTATTTTGAAAATTTGATTTTAAAGATTAAACTATATTATAGAGCTCTGTCCACTAATTTAGGGTACTTTTTCTAATTTAAAGAAAAGTATCTTCCAGATCAACAATTTTCAAGGAGATCTGGTGTCACTAAAAGTTGTTCGCCGACTTCTTGCCAATTGATTGTTGGATTCATCTTTGCTTTAAGATAAAAATAAAACCACTGATTTCGATGAGAGAATCACTACAAATTAGCTGCTAAACACTCCAACAAGTTTGGTGAATTGACAAAACAATTTGAATTCAAAATAGTGAAAACGATTTTACAGGTCCATAGGAAAGTTATGAAATCTTCATCGCAACTAGTTACTTACATTAAAATGTATTCAATATTTTACATGTGCAATTGCAGCAAAATTAATGTTTGTATTACATAAATCCCAAACCAAAGAAATTTGCATTGGAATTTAGTGATTCGGTTTGTCATTTCCTTCATTCATAAACAATTGCAAAACACCTCTTAAGGTTCTCTTTTATATCAATTATATCTATCTAGGTAGACGAAAAAATAAATATTTACAATTTTGTTATTTTTTTTGTTTTCTAAAGAAGTTATCTTACCTTTGTGTGTTATCTTATAAGCCTTATTTGTCAGTACATAAAATACTCCTGCTTTGATGCTTTGAAATTATTTTTATTCCAATGTAGGCATCCGATTACAAAAAAAACTTTTCTTGTCCATTAGCGCGTAATGAATTTGAAACATAGAATTTGTCTCAATTGTGATCACTGACAAAATAAATACAACTGTCGCATACAATGTGGGAGCAATTAGTATTAGAAAAATATCTTTCGAAAAGTGGAACTATTAAGTTCTTCATGAGTTTTGCATCATTTATTAGTATTTGGATTTTTTTTATTTGTTTGTCATCTACTGAATTCATTTTATTGTGCTTTTCTTCGTACTGACGCCGGTTAATCTTCAGGAAAGAAAACAGCTAGCAAGTCGGCTGCAAGTTAAATCAACTAAAGAAACTAAACTAGATTTCTTATTTTCTTTTACATGAGTCAACACCAATGTTTTTGCAATCGACTTAAATAAGACGAATCGATGAACATGCGACTTGACACTCATAGTAGACCCCCAAATAAATTGAAGGTCCAAAGTTTCATAAAAAAATTACTTGCATGATCATATCGATTTTTCTTTCAAGTACAGCATCGATTATATTTTTGTATTTCAACATTCGCATTTTTTTTTAAACAGTACTTTGTAGTAATTTTCTTATTTACAGATCATCATGCCGACTATACAAAAGTGAATTAAATTACTAAAACCACCTCTTTGATAACCTCTGAGCTGCAGTTCCTGTAGTGTTTTGAAAAAATGATGCCCTCTGGTGCACACTATTTACGCAGAAAGTGAGAGGACATATTTTTAAATGAAACATCACTTCTTTAAGAATTAATAAATTTCAGATCGTTCAGTGTGTTATCATTAAAACATCTAATAATCCCTACGACAGAAGTACAACAACAATCGAGAAATTCTATCCAAGAAAAAGAATTGAGGTATGAGACATTTTTCCAATCTAATATTTTAAATATAAAAATTCGTGACTATACTATTGATTTTTTACAACCTTATTGTTATAAATAGATAACTTTAAGGCGGTTAACTCGAGTTAGAGTCCATTGAAACTAAAAAAGGTTGAGTTTGGCTGAGTTATGTAAATTTGTTCGTATATTGTTTTTGTTTTGTTGTACTAAAATTAGCGTCCGTTCGAATTTTTTGAGGAGAGGAAGAAGTTGAGTTTTATTAAATATTTAAATTCTCGTATATAACTCAATTTTTACTGCAATACTTGTCAAATTAACCCAGGTACGTAGAGACGCACATTCCCTTGAAACTCAACCCAAACTTAACCATGTCCATGGAAACACAGTATATGGTATATGTAAATTATTCACTTGTTTAGGGTAATTTGCATGTTTTCATACATTTATTTCTTTTGCCCCGTTCAGCAGAGGTTATTTGAACCACCTCTAAAATAAAATAACACTTTTCAAATAACAATAACAAAAAATAAAAATAATGAAGCTGAGAGCACTACAAATAAAAATTAAATACAAAAACCTTAGATTAGTGTTTAAGCTATAAAGGATTTAAAAGGTTTAAAAAATTCGCCTGATTTTCACTTTCACAACGGATTTACCGTTTCTCTTGCAAATTCTTATTATGGAGCCTCCTAGTCTGCATATGATAATCTAGTGAAAATATTATATCTGAATCACCTACTCCTTTTTCGGGGACAATCAAACTGGTCGACCAGTTTGATTAGAGTAATAGTGCTGGATTTTTGATATACAATATTAAAACTTCAGAGCTGGAACTCTATTTGATCAAAATTTGTCAACATATTCCAAGTAATCTGAATTATTATTTTCGATTTCGTATATCAATTATTCGTCCCACATGTGTTTTTCAACAAATTCATTTTATTAAATAAATATTTATGTTGACTATACAATACGTCGCGTCACGAGAATACTACAAAAATAATGAAAACTTTGGCTATCAGCTGAACCAATAGTTTGTTTACATAAAACAAAAACACGTATTATATCAATAAATAGCGTCCAGTATATTTACGGAAGCTATTAAGTACTTGAACAGTTTTATATAGCTCATAAAATATGCAACGCCTGGAAAGTAGATGTGCTTTTTTTTATTATTTCATAATGATTGTTTTCTAACAAGTATAGTTAGATAACAAAATAAATTCCATGAGATTTTTCGCGTAGACAACGAATTCGAACAAAATACTGTTTGGGAAAATCGGAGAAAATGTATATTAACTTATTTCGAAGTCTTTAGAAAAAACGTATGTCTGACTACGTTCGTGGATCAAGCGAAATTAAAAGAAAAATATTCTAAAATTTTGCGTGAATATACAAACATTTTAAAACTCTCAAGAAGTGTACTGTTGAATGGGACGCGTGCCTATGAAATAAATATACATATGTATATCTATTAATTACTTGATAAATATATAAAGTTATTCTACTCAAAATATTCAGGTGTATATTTTGTAGTTGAACTTGTTTTCTAAGAGCTTTTCGAAAGAAAAAATAAAAGAACCGAGCTAATATTTGAAATCAGTTTTTAAAAAAAAAAAGTCATAGTTAGCACTTTTAAAAATTATGACCTAAAACATACAGGGTGTCCCGCAAATAATGGATAACCTGGAAACTGAAGATAAGGCAGCTTATTAGCTATCAAAGGAGCACAATATATTCTTATGAAAAGTGTCAAGGTTATCGTTTTTACACTTTTTACACTTTACAATCATTTACATACCATTTGTACAAATGATAATAATGTTGCGTTCAGTTTTTTGGCATAATATTCTTTAGTAGTTGTAGCATCAGTAAAATGATTGAAGTTTTCAGCACTACTGTATTTTTTCAGAAAAATATTATTTTTCTCAAAATTTGGCTATCAAATTTTTATGGCGCGATTTTAACAGCTGGTGGTGTAAAATTTTTGTACCAAGCAAGGCGTCCCAATTGTTTAAAAACTTACTATCTAGTTAAAGTTTCACATTGGTGTTACACGTCACATTTCACTTTCACATTATTTTAGCGAAATTGAAATTCTAACCAAAATGCGGTTTTTCTAAAATGTTGTCCAGTAAAATGATGAATAAAGCTCCTGTGCATTTTAATAGTAATAACTTTTTATTTCATTTTCATTTTTACGAGAAATGCGAAGTGTGATATCAATTTAAAATCTTAACTTAATAGGCAAGTTTTTAAAACAACTTGCACATCTTGCTTGGTACAAAAATTTTACATCACCAACTGTAAAAATCGTGCAATAGAATTCTTATAGAGTCACATTTTGAGAAAAATATAATTTTTCTGGAAAAATGCAGCTGCTAATAAAACTGCTGCTAATCAACAATTTATCTGATGGTACAACTATTGAGGAATATTATGCAGAAAACAGAACGTACAAATGGTATGCAAACAATTAATATAAAGTAGGAAATTGCGAAAAAAAATTAAAACTTAAATACTTCGAAAACCGTGAGACTTTCCCTATCCCTATCATCAGTTTATCACAACTGTTGCTTCCTTAGAAATTGTTTTCTAAGGGCTTTTCGAAAGAAAAAAGAAAATAACCAAGCTAATAATTTAAATCATATTTTATGAAAAGAAGAAACAATTCGTACTTAGCACCTTTAAAATTTATAACTCAAAACATATAAAAAATCATCATATGTGTTGCAATAATTAATTCACTTCGAAAATAGATTTGATTTAAGTTGACATGGATGACCACTCAACGGACAAAGCAAACTCAATCACATCTATAACTAGAGACCGGAACTCAGACACGGACCTATCTAAGTTATTTATTATTGGCATAATACAAAAAAAACTTGTTGGAGCAAGCTTAATTTAAAACTGAATTTTGAGCTGCTTGATACAAGAACAAAATCCCATAAATAAGGATGAGGCTAGTAACAAGCAGAGTGGAAAAGGTAGAACAATAATCAAGACTACCCACAAAGTCGATAAGTGGGGCATGGCTGAATTTATAGATAGCTGAAATGGTTGAAAAAGAAGAAAAGGATCCAATCGTACAAAGTCACAACACAAACACTATTTTACTCTTTTATTTTTAAATGTAAATGACCTTGACTCTGAAATAACATCCTGCATAATTTCGAATACACGGAACTCCAAACTATTGTCATTTCAAGTACTCTACACCTCACTTTGACAGTAAGTACTTATTAAAATCATCCGCCAACCATTCACGTGAACGAAATCTGCGATTGTTGTATTACAAAACAATTTGCGGCAGACCTTTTTGTTCGGCGATAGTGCCTAGCAGCAAGTGCCAATCATTCCAATTATACAGAGCCCATCAATGCTTTTTTCATCTTTTATCGGTTATTAACTTGGAATTGCAGTAAACATCGTTTTTCTGCTCTACTTAATTTTTTCCCGAACGATGATCGTGGACAAACATTTGGAAATGGTCAGCTTCATCTTTTTTTATCACTCTTCGTTTCAAATTTTCGCAATAATTTTGTAATTACCTGGAAAACCATGGCGAATATGTGAAAAGTGGTGGGCACCTGAAACAAGCACAGAATAATTGTCCACATAAACTGCCATATACCATAGTGTCCAATTAGGTCGGAAAGGATATCCGTTGAAGCCAAGTCGGAATGAAATGAGGAGCCACTGCTAACACTGTTCGATTTACATTGTTTCGAATTTTTAAAACCCTCATAATCGCCTAAATTAATTACACTTATCGTGGGCAACTCGTTCTTCTTATTACTTTCACTATCGGTAGTGTTCGGCGTGGTTGTATCGTTCATGTTTAATGAAATCACGTCAATCTACTGCTGCACGCTCGAACAACTTTAACCGACTGATCTTTTTAACAATATCGCCCGTCGTAAAAAACAATTTTTGTTGCACTCTGAACGCGTAAACTCTCCACCTTCTGAGCTTTGTGGCTGTTAAGTAAACAGTGGAGTTGGTTGCGGCTACTTCTTACGTCTACTCTATCCGCCACTCAGTCCGATCGAATCGAGGTTCTTTATGCAATTTTTTCTGAATGGAGAAATAATCTCCGCGGAGGAGATTTTGAAATATTTCAGTTGAACAAATGAAAATTACCACTCAACTGGGCGCCATGTGAGGGAGCACAGCTGGGAGGTGCGAGCGATTGCTTTTTCGTGAAAGACAATGAATTCAGTTGGCGACTTGACTTATTTACCTAGTGATGTATGTGCGAAAAAAGTAATATTTATATTTTAACGTATGCCATGAACTTAATAACAGATGACCTTATGAGCAATTTTCAAGATTTTTTCCGTAATCGATTAACTCTTCCAGATACGGACAATAAAGTTGCTATTTTTACATGATGGAATTTATAATGCTTCTTTATTTTTACCACAGGGAAATCTGGTATTTGTTCTGTCGTCAAAAAAAGCGATTAAAGTTATTACTTCGTTAAATACACATTATCTGAAGTAGGTACATGTAGATTTAAATATTATTCATAAGTCCGGTGTTAATGAAAAATCAGTTAAGTATTAAAGATGTTGATATCTTTGAACAGTAGGGCGTAATTAAACGACATAAACAATATTGTAAACTTTTTGTTGATTTTTAAGAGAGGGAAAATTTCTTTTATTTTTTGGCTTTATAAATTCGCAACAAATGTGAAAAGAAAACAAATTTTTAAGCCTTATGAAAAATATTAAAGCCAGAATCCATTGAAAGTAGGCAAATAGTTTTTGTTTGTTATTAAATACGAATTTCGGCACATAGTGCTTTCATATCAATACAACATTTTGTTTTATTGATGCCGTAGAACAGTTTCTGTTGATAGGCAGAATTAATTTCACTCTCTACCTATGAAGTAATTTCGTGTTTGTGATACGTGCGAATATTTGACTCCTGATATACCATTCCCATTACTTTAATTGAGGAAGATGTCGAGTCGCATTTCTTTTAATATTGCAGCTAGGTCTTACTTCTAATTAAAAAAAATAGAGGTTTTCGCGTAGTTAAATAAAATTGAAATAGAGAAACTAACGCTGTTCTTACAATAATCGATATCTCCAGTGCGGAGAAGTAAAAAAAAAATAAAGAAGACATTTTGATTCTTAAGTACAGTGTTCCAAATACTAATGGGTTCTTTTTTTTGATTTAAAAAAAAAACTAGTGCATTGTCAGTTTTTTTATTGAAATGAAACAAAACATCTTTCAGTGTAAATTTTGAGCGGGTGATTACGTGAGATTTTGCCAAAATTTTGTTTTCTTTGGAATAGCGACGTGGGAGGATAAAGAAATATAAAAAGGCGCACATTTCATCCATTCTTCCGTACTAACGGTAACACATTTTTAAATACGACACGAGTTTTGGCATTGGTATAGAAGTTGCTTGCCTGCACCTAGTCCGAGAGTCAAAAGCGAAAAAATATTTTATTTAACTGGTTATTTAGGGGGCCAAATGAGGTTGAAAAAAAAATGTTTACACTGTAGAGTGGTATATCGTTTTAAAGGGCTTATTTCGCGTATTTCCCAACACTACCAATTTTGTTTTCCATAGTTTAAAAAAACAAAAATACATTAAAAATAGTAGCCCCCATCTTTCTTTTCGCTGAAGTTTCTCGTCCGATTATTTTTAAACTTTTTTGATTGATATCACGACAGATAAAGAGTACAGAAAATATAAAACAAAGTCTATGACGTAGTTTTTGAGAAATTGGCAAATCTAATTAAACCCCAGGCACGGAATCCCGCTGCGCGAGTAAAACTGGAACTTTAGCGGCATGTTTTTATATTACCATTGTTTTTTATGCTAGGTAGTTTTTTTTTAAATGGTTCCACCAACTTTCTGATTTTATTTCGGGGAGTAAATTGGTATTCTGGTAATATCCTTTTTTGTTAGTTTATTTTCATTGTTCACCCATTTCTCGGAATGATAAAATGTATACAACATTTTCTAATTTTCGTGTAGATTTTTTTAATTTATTCCAGAACATTTTGACCTCCGAGCGTACACATGGCGCCTTTCTAGAGCATTAAACTAGCTTTCGGGCATGTGTCAAGAACTCACCTACAAACAGGCACAAACATGTTCAATTAATTGCTCATAAATGTTTGTAGGGTTATTAAAAGAAGCAATCGCCGAGATTATTAAAAGAGACAATTGAGCCGATATATTAGATTCAGTGTTACTTACCCATTTGGATGTAGCAACGATTGCACTTTGCAAACTGCCACTTCATTTGACAGACTAGCCAGCCACTGAATTGCTGTCGAATTGTACTCCTGAAATAGAATGATTGCCTTATCGAGAGGTAGAGATTGACACTTCGACATTGGCATTTCTGGTGAAATAATTAGCAATTCCTGCAAATTCAGAGGTACAATGACTAGATTAAGTAAACGTGAAAAAATACCTAGAAATCAAATTTTTTGCACTCCACAAAAATCAGTAAATGCATTTTCAAAGGAATACACAGTGCAACCTAGTAGAGAGGTGGTACAGAAGTGCAATCAGGAACGAAAATTTTGATGTAGGGGAGATGGGGCAGCTTAGGACATCGTTAGTAAATGACTGTTTGCTACTGTTTTTCTTGATTGTTGTCCTGAAGAAAACCTGGTTTACCAGCAGGACAATGCAAGAATTCATGTTTGTCGATCTACGCGGGAGTGGTTTTTGAATCATAACATTAATGTTATGGATTCGTCCGCTTGTTCTCCTGATCTAAACCCGATAGAGAACATTTGGGGGTGGCTACTGCAAATCAATATAATACAATTACCGAACTTTAACGAACGAACGATTTTAAATGTGATGAAATGTAATTTTATATCATTTAGTCGGCAAAGCTCTATTTTGGAGTTTTCATATAAAATTCACGACAAGCCTCTGTCTCGCCAGGATAGCGTTGTGGATCTTGGCTTGATTATTGATATAAAATTTAATTTTGGGAGCCACATTGAGAATATAATCAATCGGGCTAATTCAACACTTGGCTTCATAAAGCGTTGGTCTAAAGATCTTTCCGACCCATTTATTTTAAAAGTTTTGTTTTGTGCTTTTGTCCGTCCTATTTTGGAATACGCTTCTGTAGTGTGGATACCGCATTACGATGTACATATAAAACGTATCGAGGCAGTGCAAAAGAGGTTCCTGCGTTTCGCTCTTCGCCACCTACCTTGGACAGATCCCTGCAATCTTCCTCCTTATGAGGACAGATTAAAATTGTTAAGTCTAACATCTCTTTCTAAGCGTAGGGAGGTTGCTGGGGTCTTATTCTTGCACCATATCATAGCTGGCGATGTGGACTCTCCTAATCTCTTAAACCTAATTAATTTTAATTCGCGGCCCCGATTGACTAGAGGACAACATTTTCTTTATCCTTCTAACCATAGAACTAATTACGGCAGTTTTGAGCCAATATCGGCAATGGGTAAAATGTATAATACATTTTATCCTTATTTAGATTTTCACTGTGATAGATTAGCATTAAAGAAATGTTTATTAGAGACCTAGGTTGTTTCCAGTTCTAATGTTAAATTTATCAATAATTTTATAACTTTGTAACTAAATTCAAATGTTTATAGTACATAACAGGCGGGCTGAAAAGTTCGTAGGCTAGCATAGAAAAAATTATTTTTTTGATAGAATTTGATTTTATTATTCAATATAGTTCCCTTCGAGGGCGATACAACGATTATAGCGGTCATACAATTTTTCGATACCATTTTTATAATACGATTTGTATTTAGCCTCAAAATAGGCTTCAGTTTCGGCGATCACCTCTTCATCGGCGTAAAATTTCTGTCCAGCGAGCATCCTCTTGAGGTCTGAGAACAGAAAAAAGACGCTGGGGGCCAGATCTGGAGAGTACGGTGGATGCGGAAGCAATTCGAAGCCCAATTCATGGAATTTTGCCATCGATTTCATTGATTTGTGACATGGTGCATTATCTTGATGAAACAGCACTTTCTTTTTCTTCAAATGAGGCCGCTTTTCCGCGATTTCGTATTTTAAACGCTCCAATAACGCTACATAATAGTCGCTGTTTATGGTTTTCCCTTTTTTAAGATAGTCAATGAATATTATACCATGAGCATCCCAGAATATTGATGCCATAACCTTGCCAGCCGACTTTTGCGTCTTTCCACGCTTTGGAGTCGGTTCACCACGTGCAGTCCACTCGGCTGACTGTCGATTGGACTCTGGTGTGAAATGATGGAGCCATGTTTCGTCCATCGTCACATATCGACGCAAAAATTCGGATTTATTACGACTGAACAGCTCCAAACACTGCTTAGAATCATCGATCCGTTGTTGTTTTTGGTCGATTGTGAGCTGGCGCGGCACCCACTTTGCACAGAGCTTTCGCATATCCAAATATTCATTCACGAAATGACCAAGACGTTCCCTTGATATCTTTAGGGTCTCAGCTATTTCAATCAACTTCACTTTACTGTTATCAAAAATTATTTTGTGGACTTTTTTGATTTTTTCCTCGGTAACAGCCTCTTTGGGGCGTCCACTGCGTGCATCGTCCTCGGTGCTCATTTCGCCTCGTTTGAATTTAGCAAACCACTTTTCTACGGTTGATTTTCCTGGTGCACAGTCCGAATAATGTTTATCAAGCCAAACTTTGGTGTCAACAGTATTTTTTTTCGCCAAAAAGCAATGCTTTATTAACACACGAAATTCTTTTTGTCCATTTTTTGCAAAGTAACAAAAGTTCTTTCACTCAAAATCCTATAACTCAGATACTAATAGTGCAACAGCTGTCAAATTTATACACGCGTCTTTTGAAGGTTATGGCTAACTAGAAATCATATGGATTTGATACTAGTAGCGCCATCTATGTGTTAGCCTACGAACTTTTCAGCCCGCCTGTTATGTATATTTGGATTGTATTCTATTTGTTCTCCGTAACTGTCAGATGGTATATTGTACCTGTTGATAGATAAATAAAAAATCGCCAACAAAGAGTCCTGGGAGCTTTTGACACCTGATGTCTTAAATCCATATTGGGGATCAATGTCCAAAAGGTTGAAGGAGGTGGTGCGAAATAATGGCGGACCCACAATAATGAATTAGTCGTATGGTGAATTTTGCTATTGTTTTAAGAAATAAATTTATATTCGTTTATAATAATGAAACAACGTTTTTATCCAATTTTTTTAAGTTTTATTAACTAAACTCAAATACCGTTACGACCAGACAAATTACCCAGTGCATTAGAATAGTCTTGATCATCACTCCATAATCTGCAAAGTATTTTTCACAGGCTGTATTCGTTCTTGAGAAAAGGGAACATTTCAAATTTGTTTATAGCTTTGAAACATAGTGTATTACGGTTTGCTGTTGTCTTAAGAACCGGTTGGTGCAGCTTTGGAAAAAGTTTACAGGACACATTAGAACATGTCTTAAAGTGCTCTGTTATTATTTCTGTGGAAAGTTAAAAAGGGTAATAATATTATTTATTGTGGGAACTTTCCAAAAAAAAAAAAAATCCAAACTCTGGTTGACGAAGGTTTTACTGCTTTTTACTTCGCACTTCTGCTACTTCCTCTCACCCTTATTTCATGACAAATCAATCAATCATTATCTAGTTAATATTACTGACAATATTTGCACATTTGACATTTCTTACTTTCCAAAACTATCGTCAGACTTTTGACAAAGTCGAGTTTTTGTATATTGTCTTTAGTTGTTTAGCGAGATAAACAAGATTTTTTAAATAAAGTAAACAAAGGAAATTTTTAAATAGCTTTTCATCATCAGTCCATTTTGCCCGGGCTATACTAAACTGGTGTCCTAAACTTCCCCAGTGAGTGGTGTCCTGAACATCCCCCCTTGAGGGGCAGTTTAGGACAGAGAGAAACATTTTTATAATGCCAAAAATAACAAACTAAATATATTATTATTTGTTTTTCTGTGCATCCAGATTGGGTATGACGAACTAAATAAGCTTATTTTTCAATGGGAACAACAAATTCTTAAAAACCAAAGGATATAGGTGTCCTAATGTGCTCCCTCTCCCCTGCAAATTTTGCCATTCGATTTAATTTTTATCTCACCGAGGAACTAGCACAAATCTAATATGTAAGAAATATTTTTGAAAAGCTTCCAACAAATTCGCGCACTTTTAAACAGAAGAAACTTAAGCAATGGACGCCTAAAAATATGTTTTTTGCCGGAGATTTGTACAGTGTGAAATGAAAGCTTTGCCGTGTTTATCACCTGCAGCGAATCAATCAGTCAAGATCTCCACGTGATACACGATCGTTCCATTTTTTCTTATCAACATAATGTTTTTATAGAATGACGTGAACGGGAAAAATTCAGTTATTTGACTTATTTATGTCTCAATAAGAAACTGGGAATTCTCATTTTATTTTTCGCAGTCAAATAAAAAAAAGCGATTCATTAGTTTTTGCTCTAAAAGCTTTTTGGGGCTTTAGTCCAACTGGAGTTAGAGTTGTCAATGCTAACTCCGAGGGGATGTAGCTCAGTGGTAGAGCGTTCGCTTTGCATGTGAAAGGCCCCGGGTTCGATCCCCGGCATCTCCAATTTTTTTGTTATATGCGAAACAAGGACTTCTCGAATACTGAAAGGATTTCTTGCCAAGACAGTTTTTTATTGCGTTCTCCTCGACAAAATTCGTTTTCCTTTCCCGGAATAATTCCCACCCGATTAAAAATTTTGACTTAGGACACTTCCACCAAATGTTTCTAAGATCATTGTAAGAAAAAATATAAACAACTGGAGTTGTACTTAGCCGAAAATTAAAGCATGCTTTATTTCCAAATCGCTTAAAATGGGTCACATCTACTTTCAAGATTTGTTCGCACTGCAAGTACAAAGTACAATAAAAATAAGAACAAATTAAAGGTGCCTCCGTCAGCTCGGTCACTATTTACTTTAATTCAATTTAGAAAAGAAGACTACCAGGGACCATTAAAAGTTTAATATTTCCCGCAAAAAAAGCTACGTTATAACTTGCAGATATATCCCCCATTCATTAGCAGTGCTAACCACCCGACAGCGTGCGAGGAGCGCTCATTTCGGAGAAGAGGAAATTAAAAATTTAAAGGCGTCCCTACCAAGAACCCTTAAGAGTCTGGAGGTTGTTAAACCTTGTCCCCTATCCCACCCTCTCTTCGTTTTTTTTCAGGTCGCTTTTTATGTGCGTCCAGAATCGTACCCCGGTCGTAACCTTGCTGGCCCTCTGTTGTTGTACGTACACTTAACTGGTACTTTTCGTAAGACTCTTAAATTGAGTCAAGTGGATACCTGTGGAAGGAAATATGGGCACAGAAGTCAATTGGAAGGAATTACGCGATGAAAGCTTTTGTGTATATTTTTTCCCTTCAGATTGTTTGTTTGCTAGAGAGCGTTTATTGTCTCTAGTGGGAGAGGGAGGGTATGACAAAGAATAAATCGTAATTGTCATTGTTACCTTAAAAGGTTTATTATCTGCTTCCGAGTCTGAAAAGGTCCTGTGCTTTGCCTTTTTCTCCTTTCGTTTCTCTTTCTGGTTGTCTCATTTAAAAACAAATTTGGGAAGTTATCTCAGTTTAAGTAGAAAATTTCCTTTTAGGAGTTCATTTACCCGCTTTGAGACTAATTTGCATTTGTTTTAAGAAAGGTAAATCAAACGTAGCGGAAAATTTATTTAAGTGATTACAATTTCACTTTCGAGTGATTTTTGGGTATTGGTAATGTTGAGCAGCGACGTCCTTTTAGTGATTGCTGGCTATTGGGTTTTTTTTTTCTAATTCTATTATTGGAAATAATCAAGCCTATTGCTTGTTTGTTCAATTCCCCGCCATGGAGGTGATTTAAAAGTATTTAATATGGTCCAATAAAAATAAACCATTTTCACATTACGGATCTGATCTGATTCAAGTTTTGAAGATAGAGGTAATCATTAACGAAACCCGTATGTTACCATTTTATTAAAATTGTATTCTTGCTTATGGCAAGTTTTGTTTGTATTGTTCTGTATTTTCTGGCGCAGGCTTTAGTCTACACCCAGCGAAATAATTATATATTTGTGTACATACCAATATTTTTGATTTCTGGCAAATTAAAATTAAAATTATTACATTTATAAACCTGAAATCGTGATATATAAGGCATGTCCAGAAACTACTAGGGCCTTCACGGGCAGAGGGAAATTTTTTTTGTTATTTCATTCATTTCCAACGAGTCTAAGAAAGTCAGTACGACTAAAACTGTGACCACAGCAACGTGTCCCGTGAACTATGTCGATAGATCTGCCGCCAAGTGCGAAATTCGCAGCGTTATCCGTTATCTCGTTGTGAAGAGACAATTTCGGTCTGAAGTTTTTAACGAGATCAAATCGTTTTATGACCAAGGAGTATTTAATCGTACGATTGTGTTTAAATGGTGTCGTGAATTTAAAAACTCCAAATAAAATGTTTTCTCATCTGAAAAAATTATAGATTGTTACTCCTTTTTCCAATGCATATGGTTTCTTGCAAATGTTAGCCTCGCCTCCTTGTGCTGAATCGACAGTGCAGGTTTTCTTTGCCATTTTCCGCCATTTAAACCTTCCAGACCTGGACAAAATTTGCTGAATACACCTATTTGATACCGGGAGGTCATATTCTGCCTTTATTTCCCCGCTGTCTTATTAACATTGGTGGCTGCTTGTAAAATTATTGACCGTTGCTTGCGCGCCAGCTTTATGTTTCCCTGTGGATAAAAGGTTTTTTCCCGTAATTATCTCCTTCAGCCATGTAATTGTTAATCGCGTGATGAGACCTATTGATATGCTTTGCAATAGCGCGATTCGACAACCTCATACTTTTGTATGCCTGAATTTTAGCAATTTCTACCTCACTTAATGATGTGCCTTTTCCCATTTTCGCTCTTACTTTCTAAAATTGAGTAATAATATAAAATTATTTTAACTGAGCTCAAAAATGCTTTATTAAATAAACAATTCAATTTAAGTCACTTGCGCACCAAAAAAACTACAAAAGAACTGAGTGGAACTAATGGAATTTCGCACTAATATACTCTGAAATTTATATTTTGCTGGAATTTGATTACGTTATGTCACCCGCCAGGAGCAGTATTCTGAAATTTGGTTAATAACTTATCGAATTTTATTTTAAAGAACAATTTTATCACATGCATCCAGTTAATATTGATTAAACTAAAAGAGACTTAATGGAACTAATCGAATTTCGCTGGCTCTAGGTAAAGATCCTCGTGTCTTTCTAATGTGTCCTATCCGATGAAGAAATTGATAAAGTTAATGAATTGAGCTTCTTAACGGCAATGCTTTAGTCAAGGTACTGGAATTTTCCTTGGCGATAGCGCACTTTCGGTAGCCATGGCAAAAATGCTAATTTAACGGGCTCATTAAATGAAATCATGAGAAGAAAACATTTAACAAAATGTCAAAAATCTTTTTTTATATATTTTTCATGATATATATATACTGATGTGCACGACGAGCAAAGGAGTGGAAGACCGCTGATTTTGACTGATTCACTTGTAGAAAAAATTGAGGAAGCTGTTCGTGGCGACCGCAGATTGACTTTGGATGAACTTTCAATGATGTTTCCACAAATCCCCAGATCTTCGCGACGCGAAACAATCACAGAAAGACTCGGATATCGTAAGCTGTGTGCAAGGTGGGTCCCAAAACAGCTGACAGAGCAGCACAAATTGCATCGAGTGGCAACCTCCAAAGAGTTTTTGGGGCGGTATGAACTTGAAGATGATGATTTTTCGCTCTCTATTGTTACTGGGGACGAAACTTGGGTTGCCCACTATACCCCTGAAACCAAAAAAACAATCCAAAAAATTTCAACTGACGAGGAAGTGAAGGGGGAGGTGAACAAGTGGGAAAAGGAGTTGGCGGCAGAGTTCATTGACCAAGGCATAAAAAAAGTGATCCCTCATTTCAACGAAAATATCAATTTTATCTCATTCTCTTCATGGATAGCTTTTTTAAATCCTTTAACGTCTTAAATTGTCGTCCATTTTTGTGGACTTGATAGGTATGCTCCAAAGATTTTCCATAAAGTTTAAATCTGGAATAATAGCCGGCCACTGTAGAAATGGTATTTTTTTTTAATTAAAAAAATCCCTTCCCTCGTTTACTTTGCAGTATGTGCAAGAGCATTGTCCTGTTGAGAAGTTTAGGTTTCACCATAGCTATCAGCAAAAGACTATTAGCACACACCAGTCCAGAAAGTCGGCATACAATTTTGAATCTATTTTATGCGAAATTAAGCAAATAGGGGATGGCGGATTTTGTTCAAATATGAAAGAAGTTTTAGTGGCGCAATTGACTTTAGTGCAAAACCTCTGGCTGCAAGTTTAACAGCATGTGCAAGCAACCATGCGTTTATGAAAACATCCAATATGTAATCTAAAAATCTTAGGTTTCGGTAGGGGGCTAAGTGGGAAATTTGAAACTTAAAGATGGCGGATTGCTATGAAAAGGGGTCCTTTCAGGTTTCCGGGGTCTCGACTTCCAAGGATTGTTCTAAAATTGGGTTCTTTTATATTTTCGAGGTCGCAGATTGCGAATTTACTATTGAAATGGGAATTAAAGATGGGGAGGGGCGGCTGAAAATTCCTAACATTAAAGGATTGCTCCAAAATTCGGTATCGGGCCGGTGATTTTGAATCTATTATCGAAATGGAAATGAAAGATGGCCGATCCGATATGGAGCCTAAAAATTCCCACCTTTAAAAAATTACTATGAGGTTCGCTCGCTCACACCTTTCTCTCTAATATTTTAAAATTAATGGATTTTAATAAATTTTGGTCACTAATGGTCTGATTTATAATGTTTCTTGATTCTTTAAAAATTTTATTTTAACTCACTTATTTTCTCCACTAGCGCTTTGGGGAAGATTTCGATAATTGCAAAAAAATTACTGCGGGGTCCTTTAACGAGTTTAAGATGGCGGGTTGACATATGTTAAATTTGATGAATATTATTATTTGGAGCTTTTGGAATTATAGATTTCAAATCGTTTGTCCAAAATAAGGAACTTAAAATAACACAAAGTGCTGAGAATTCGTATATACCATATGTGCAAACTAAGAAGAAAGCAATAGGTTTTTGAAATGCATCTATTGTTTCAAAAATACACGAATATGTTTCAATTTCGCCAAACCAATCATAAGACTTCCGAGTACTTAAACTGATGGGAATTTCATCAAATTTTTAGTCGGCTTTTCTCCTTCGGCCGTTTTAAGTAGTATTTAAAATCAGTGATCCTTAAACTGTACTCACTGCTTATTTGTGTGGAAATTCAATAACATGGCTTTTAATTTTAACAACATATGTAGGGCGAGGGGATAGCTGCGCAAAGTTCTTAGTTATGAGGGGAGGATGGTTGGTCTCTTTGCTTTAAATAAAACACATTTTCGATATTTTTTTAAATATGTAATTTAAACCGTTTTTTATATTTACATTTAACATCAGAACTATTCAAAGTTACATGGAAATCTCATACATATTCCAATTGAATTGCAGTTTCCTTTAATTTTTTTTTATTTTATTTGTCCAATGGCAAAAATTGACATATTCATTTTTCTTCGTCGAAATATTTGCTATTCACGACTTTTAAGTACAAAAATAATAGTAGCAGTAGTGGTAACATTTAATTGTTCTCTAGGCTATAAGTACATAAATCTTGTTTTAATGCCATTTACTTATGCTTTTTTCTCATTGTATTACACCAACATTAGAGCTGTGGATTTGTGGAAAGTTATGCTTGCTTTATTTTGACAAATACGTAATTTAACCCATTGATTTGTTTTTAATTACATAGTTCAATTTATACTAAACAAGGAATTCTTTAATAATTGCAAAGTTTCGCATTTAAACTTTTGTACCTAATTGGAAAGTGGTACGAATTTTCACATTAATGTAAATGTCCCGCTTCTACACTTTTGCTTTTGTTGTAGATATTCGGAGTTAAAAATTTACACCTAATTGTAGAATTTTGTTGTGCTCCATTAAAAACATTCTAACGCACCAATTTAGGCCTGTTCATAATTCCAGCCTTCACAAAATCTGCAGCCTTGGCCCAGAACTATCGAGTTTAAGGTTTTGAAAGAATATAAGTAGTAGTACTGTAGGGCAGGGCTGAATTTTTGAACAGGCCCTTGACTCTGCTTCGTGCCCCGCTCCAATTCCACTTTTAATACATTCAATATTAAACTTCTCCCAAGTATGTAATTAAAATTGTAAAAATTTAACAAAATTGACAACGTTTACCTTTAAATAATTGACTGCTGTTACATGACGATTTTGTAACGTTCTACCACATACACACACTAGCTGCAATGCATAATACCTACAAGGACCCGCCTTTATTTTACTTATTTGAATCTACCACTAAAAACTGTTCCTCAATGGCGCTGAGACGTTTAATGCAATTATTTATTTAGATGTATAATTCTAAAAATTGGCTTTGTAAAAAATCATATGTACAAAACATACTAAATGCGATTCTATGTTGATACGAAATGAGGGCTGTGGCTACAAAATAAATAAATACAAAAATGAAATGTCGAAACTGGGATGTTTAGACTCTAGAGCTATTGTAAAAATGGAGTTAATGCTTTTCTGAATTTACTTTGCCTTTAATATGCATGGAAATGTTGTACTATTGTACAGTTTTGGACCAGCCAAAAGTTTATTTTAAAAAAATCATTCGGTTGTTCCTCTGTGTTTTCAGCTTACAAACTACAATTTTTGTCTACAATGAACCACAATGTTTCATAGCTATGATGTATACGTAAGCACGTTAATTCTCATGTGTCTGATTTTGGTATCATGTTATCAATTGCACACATGAAGATGAGTTTTATTTACAAAAATACATCAATTAACTTACTTTATAGTATTACAGTTATGCTGCTAAATTGACATTTAATAAAACGTGTATTTTTTACACTGAATATTTCTGTGGGTGTTTTTAATTGATCATGTTTCTAATACACGTCCCCGTGTTCTCATTGTTCGGACTCTTGATAAGCTAACAACAACAATTTTTTCTTTGTTTTTTAGTTTATAAAACAGCCGATTCGAATTCACCATATCAATTTCACATGCTAAAGTTTGCTAAAACACTTTGATCTATAGGTTCAATATTTTTTTACACAATTTTAATTTGTTTACCTCTTAATAAACGTTAACACTATTTTAACATGAATACAATTTAATTTTTGTTAAAAACACCTAAAGAATATATTATATAATTGATCCATTCCATTGACTAAATATTTTCGTAATTGGTTCCATTTTTTCACGTTTTTTTCATTTCTTCAAATCGCAGCGCTTTGTCGATTGTTACTAAACTCTAAAGCCTTGTTTTATACAATTGTTACAGATTTAATTGAGCTTTGAACAAATTTTAATTGATTTTGACTTACTTCTCCTCGGCCGGTTGTTGGGAAGGATACTGCATGGTTTCAGGCAGGAATATCACAACTACCCCTCCAAATATGCTCCAGCAGGTTAGGAGAGTCATTAGCAGATGATCTTCAATTTTGGTCTGTTACAATTAAAAAAATAGTAATAGTTAAAAAAACTGTCGTAGCAGAGTAATTATAGTGAAATAGCCTTCCAATCAAAATTAAAAAAAAAAAAGTGCTTTTAACATTAGACCTTCACCTAGCCATTCACCATAATATTAAATTCCTAATACCTACCGTAAACAGGGGCTACTTTGTCATGCGGGGCTACTTTGCCAGTATTGACCATATTTCAGTTTTATAGTTTTTTTCTTTTTTGCTTTATAGCCCACGCTTTTTTTTCTTTTCTTTTCACTTCGAATAAAGAGTAGCTGCAGAAAATGGTGCGAAAGTATAAAAGAAGTGTAGGGTCAACACACTATGCAAACTTCAGCCAGAAAAATTTGGCAAAAGCACTTACTGACATCAGGAAGTGCGTAAGTCACGCAGAAGCCAGTAAACGGCACAACATTTCGCGTAGTACGCTTCGCAATAAGCTATTTGGCAAGCATCAGAGAGATCCAGGACATCCCTTCATCTTAAGTCCTGAAGATGAGCAGGCACGCACTCACTCAAGTTGCAAATTGGGGATTTCCACTAACTTCACATGATGTTGCTCAATTAGTGGCCAAATATGCCCAAAAACAAAGCAGAGCCGTTAAAGAATGGAAGAACAATAATCCTGTGTCAGACTTTGTAGGAAATTTTGTTACCAGAAATAATTTAAGCAGCAGGCTAGCTACAAACATGAAGAAGTCGAGATCCAGTGTCGGTCACGAAGACATTTCAGAATTTTTTAACAATGTTCATTGTATTACCTCAAATATATGTTTTCATCAATAATTGATACTTTAAGCCTAGGGTTTTCGACTTTAAACTGACAATGAAGCCCCTACGGAGGGGCTACAATAGCTTTTCATTAAAAAGTGACTACTTGACAAAGTAGCCCCATTTCCTGGGGCTACTTTGTCAAGGTTTCTTTTAAAAATATACATATATATGTTGCAGCCACTATTTATTTTATTTTATTATACATACGTATTGACAAGACGTATATTGTCTTAACTATAGACAATCTTTGTGAATATCATACTCCTGTAAAGAATTTTATCATAAAACGTTCAAAAACCTGTACAAAGTAGCCACGGTTTACGGTACGTACGTAGGTATGCGTGCTTCTCGAGTAAAAACAAATATTCAATATAAAAAACCCAGAGAATATTTTAAATAGGGCGTTTTCATTATGGATAGCTTTATTGATTTTATTGAAATTTTGGTGATAGTCTTAGTTGATGTTTTTCAAAATTGTTCAATGTTTCTTACCAGCATAGATAGATACGGCGTAATAATTAGAGCTAAACCTGCTGCAACATTGCATGCTCCAACGCCAGCATTCCTAATAGCAGTCGGATATAGCTCAGCTGTGTAAACAGGCATTATTGTGTTTCCAGCACTAATAGTAAATTTGCCTAGAACAAAAATCATATAAAATCTACCGACAATTTATTTCACGCGGATTATACGGTAGTCCAAAGTGAAGTGTTTATTAAACAAAAGCGTATAAATAGCCGCTCAGCAGCGGCAATTTACTACGAAATACTAATTATTTACCAATCATTAAAAAGGTTATTTTCAGCCAGAGAATATCTTGTTTGCCCTCGGTGATTGCAGCGCACAAACACGCCAATCCAGCGCAGAAAAGTGTTGCACAAAAGAGCCACTTTTTGCCCACTTTCATGATGATGTACATTGCGATGGCGATGGCAGGAATTTCGACTAGACCAGCTAAAGCCTGAAAGTGATAAGTGCAAACAAAAGTAAATTTCATTTTTGAGTAAGCGGATGAAATTTTAAATTAATTGTGCGGAATAAAAGGAGGCAAACTGATGAAGCTGACACGAAATTAATGTCTGAGACTATGCGACGTTCCCGATATTTTTATTTTAAAAATGCATTCAACTCGGAAAAGAATAAAACAACAGCCGGTGTGGTGTCATAAAACATTTGATATAGTAGGGGGCACTACACCAACCACCCACGGCACATTGGATTCGGATTAATTAAGTCACCCAAGAAGACTACGTCAGACCCCTTGATATACCCGTGACTTTGATGCTCATGCTGCTGCTGCTGATGATGGGGAGTGATGTTCTCGGTCCACACTAATCACTCGTTAACATGAGAATTTTTAATCGCCTGAATAGATGCCAAGAAACAATGTCTGGCCACATGGGGCTGGCAATTAGTGTTTTAATCCATTAAAAATATGCACTTACGGGAGAGTGATGGACCTTTGTTTTATTGAAGATTTAAAATTAGGTGCATTGCAATATTACAGCGATATTTTGGGCGTACAATACAAAGGGAATTTTCTAATTTAGGAACGGAAACGCATGTATCCGCAGGAAGACTGCATATTTAAAGCAAATGCCTTGTGATTTCGCTTAATATAATTTATCAATCGCGCCAAATGTGTCGTCAAATTGTAACAAAGGAATATCTTGTTTTGCGCTAAAAGTGTACGCGAATGATTAAAAAAACGAGTAATTCCTTTCGAGTCGAACATCCAATCGAGCCATTCGATTTTCTTGACAAATTCCAATTATCAAGGATTTAGGAAAAATTGCGCCAATTTCAAAATACGAGGTATATATTTTACTTTCTTACTAAGCAGCGGTCTCACATAATCAGTTTTGAAAAAAAACTATGAAATACCTTCAAGCCCAGATGAATATTTGAAAAGACAGGTACTCAGAATGTCAGGTTCTTAGGGCTACTAAAATAAAAAGTCTATTCTTATAATTCTTGCTAATATTGATTCAATGTTAAAAAAATCACATGTGCACGTTCTGAGGAATTTCTTAAAAAGAAGAAATAAAGAACTGCCTTATTAAACTTTAATTGTGTACTGTTTCCATGAAATAAACTTATGAACTTATTATTAATTATTGATTAATGATTAATGATTAATGAAAAAGAGCAACAACAAAAATAATAATTTTTTTACATGTACTTACCGAATTCAAATAAACATTCCCACCGAATGTGTTCATATTGAGGATTAGACCGTAGTAGACGAGATTCATTGTGAACCAAATGCAAAGGAAGCATACTGTGATGCGACGAAGATATTTGGAACGAAATAAATATTTAAAATCTTCAGAACTCTCCTCTTGGACAGGAGGCTTGAGTAATTTCTCGTAGTTTTCGGGAAGCTGCCGTCCATTAAATTCTGCAGCACTTTTTACAATCTCTTTAACTTCTGCCACACGACCTTTTACTAATAACCACCTTGGAGATTCCGGTACGACGAACCTGCACGAAAGAAGTGCTTTATAATTGATTTCTTCGTTTATTTTAATTTTTATTCTTATTTATTTTTAGCATCAGCGTTAGTTTTAGCTTTGGTTTAATTTTTATCTATATTTTTATATTTGTATTTACAGTAAATCTCCGTATAACACGATCTTATGTTCTTTAAAAATGGTCTGTTATTCGACACAAAGAACTGATACTAGTAATCTCCGTATAACTTTCCATTCCTAAATCACAAACTGCTTCAGCAAAAAATCATGCAATTTTCATGTTATAAAGTAGTATCCTGCATATTTCATTTTTTTTCTTTTTATAGAAAAAAAACAACTTCTAGCCAAATTCCGAGACGTAGGCAGCTTTTGACGATTGCCGCTAACTTATCGAGATATACAGTGTCTTTTTGAATTTACTACCAAACGAATTTAAGAAATGTTTACGATCGAGAAAAATGCATTATTGCAACATTCACGAGTAATGACCTGAGGTATCATGGCATTCTTATGTCTCTTGTTAAATATAAAATTACAATAAAACTCGGAATAATATTCACAGAACTATAAAACCATCAGACAAGAATGAATCTATTTTGCATTTATTTCTACTTGGATACGAAGACACAATGGATCTGCTTTACTGCCTGAATTGAATGTCGTAAAATCCTTTACTACCTTACTTTATGACGAAACCTATTCTATCCTAAGGACCCAGGAATTTAATATCAATCAATGCCGGTGCGGGCTTGTTTCAAATGTTATTGCTCATCCAGAATACATTTTCAATCGAAATTCATAGTACTCACCAAAGGAAGCACAAAAATATCCCTGGGATACCGATGCAAAGTTGCAATTTCTGGTAGTCCTGCGTGAGGTAGGCGATACCGGATATCATCATGTACGAAACGGGTAGTGGGAAGAGATTGTACATTCCAGCAATTGTCCTCCACTTACCGTCAACATATTCAATAGCTAATATTAGGCCGGCATACGTTACGGATACAGAAACAAGTCCAAGCAGTGTCCTTAAAGCTAAGTACAATTCGAAGGAATTTGCAAAATACAGGGCCAGACCTATGTGATGAAATTGAAGAAAGAGTACGCGAATTAAATCAATCAGTCCAATCAAGGTAACCCGACTCCTCTACTTACCAAAAATCGTCTGTAATACTGCTGATATAAAAAGCATTGTCTTTCGTCCGAACTTATCCGAGAGATATCCACTTATTATGCCACCTGTTGCCACCCCGAGCAAAAAAAACATTTCTGCCACATTCTTTAGGTATTCCTTTTCACAAACTAAATTCCATTCGGATGTCCAGGTGTTTCCCAGATTATCGTCATGGTCGAACTCCCAAGCTGTGCACATTGTGGATGATGTGTTTAGGGGGAAATTCACAGTACCATCCTTTGGGAGAAAGGGACAAAAGAAATAAATAAAGAATAAATTCCGAACAGGATTCCTCGGAAAATTGATAACACGCGCCCACAAGAGAATCTCTTGATTTTTTTTGTTTTATTGCATATTACAGGAGGGGAATTAGATTGAGGTGGCATTTAGGGAGGGGAATAGTCTTACCTTGTAGTCGTCTACAGTCACAGAACTCCAGTTAGTTGCTACAAGATGGCAATTATCTTCCGATCTACTGATGTTTCGCCATTGCTCCACAGGAATGTCTCGTAAGTGATTCGGTCGACTACACCAATAATTTTTATGGGCTGCCTACGAAAGTGATGAAAGAATTTCTTTGTTGTAGTCACAATTACACAGTTTTCCACTTCAGTGATTAAAGGTGAAATGATTTTTAGTCACAAACGATTTTCTTTTCTTTACATAAAAGTAAACCCATAAAACTATTGTAGTCAGGTTGTCGCAACTCTTGGGTGGATTTAATGTAGTTGCACCTAATTTATTTAATGTTTTTTTTTTAAAGAGATAAGAAAAGAAAATTGGCAAATTTTATTCACAAAAAGAGCATTTTCGTAAAGATTTCTTCATACCATTGTTTTCTTTTGTCTTAGATTTTCCGATTGTCTCGCTTTTAACTGCTAGACGATAAGAAACATACTAAGTTTTGGAAATATTATTTTATTGCCGTAAAGGCATGCATGTTGCGTAAGGCTAGACAACGTTTCAGCAAAATGGGAATTTTTTGGGAACAAATATTTTGCAAAAAAAAAAAAAATTCTTCTTTCCGTAGTTTGAGTTTGATTACCTTAGGTTGTGCTGATTTGTCTTTTGTTGGGTTACGTAAGGTCTTTCGGATTGGTACCCAAATCGCTCAGATGCGCGACGTTTGAAAAAATTTACGAAAATTTAATAAAACCCTTTTTATCGGCCAAACATAAACTAGCATTAAGTGCTGCTCAGATCGGAAACCGTTTTAGCTGAAAACTCCTTTGAACTTTAAAAACCAGAAAGTTTTGAATTTGACAGAATTTGTTCTACTTTAAACTTTCATGCGACAGATTACATACCACGCTTTGGGAAAAATATAAAAGAAGTTTCGCTAGAGCAAACATTTTATACTGCCTTACGCCTAATTTGACTATGGTTAGAAAAATCGATATATCGAAATCGTCACACCTACTCTTCGGCGACAGGATAAATTACATTTAAACATATAATTTGTACATGTTTTTGAAAGCCATTTAAAAAACCCGTTATGTTGATAACCACTAGATAGGTTTTGAGGGGAAAAAAATTTTGAGGACATAATATGGCGCCAAAAATCGGCCATTTTAATTTTGATATATCCAGTGTCACTGTCACAATTAAGACGAATCGAACGACACCTCTCAAGTTAAAATCCATCAAGCCGTTTAGGCTACAGAGCGTAACAAAGAAATACACATACATACATACATTCATTTATACATCCATATATACATGCATGCATACACTCACTCGAACAACATAACCCTCCTTCTGGCGCAGTCGGGTAAAAGCGACATATATGCGTCGTTGAAATCTTTGGTAATTTGTAGTCGTTCCATCGATCGCAGCTAAACCTACTGCAACTTGTCATCACACTCATTCTCTGAGCATCCACCCAATTCTCTGACTGTCTATTACACTAATTGCCAAATTGTGCTGACTCGTTTGAAAGAGTTCATTACCCTGGCATACAGCCCAAGTAGATGGAAATTGACCAAATGTGGCCAGCACATTCAATAAAACACCCATTCCCACCGAGCTATTCAATAACTCACGAAAAAAAGCTAACGAATCACTCAGCCGGAATTAACCCGGAATAAAACGGAGCAAGAGTCCGGGAGTCATTTGAGACCCAATGTGGCTCGGCTCGGGCAAGTCAACAGCGCGCCAAATGCAAATAATTCCAGAAGATTTGCCGATCGTTTGAAATCGAATAAGCCCTTCTCCCGCACAAGGGTATTCAGAACAAGCCGGGAATGCTGAGATGATATATATATAAAAAAAAACTTGGGCACTTTGCTTTTACCTGGTAAATGGGCGATGATATGTGAAATGTGTTGGGTATTTGGAACAGCGACAGGAGTATGGTCATGAGAAACTGCCACTTTCCAAAGTGACCCACCAGATCCCCGATAACGTCCGTTTCATCGTCAGAAGTCCGAGGCTTGCTTTTACTGCTGCTGTTGTTGTTTGGGGGGGTCGGTCGTATCGTATCACCATCGGGGGATGTCTTTGATGTGTACATTTTGTTGCCTGCAACGAGAAGAGAGATAAACATGAAAAAATATACCTTCGCAAACAAGTCAAAACAAGAAGCTCCAAATGAGATCACAATAAATCATAACACATTTAGGGCAGGTGAACCCCGGCACCCAACTGAGCAAAAAGGGTTAAAAATTGAAAAGCTTTCCAACTCGTTGCTTCTTTGAGTCAATTTGCAGACGGATTTGGTCCAATGAGCTTAGACAAGAGTTAAGGGAGAATGGAGATGGATAGACCGGAAAAGAGTGAGTTCGCCCCAAGGAACTTGCAGAGACAGGGGATGGGTATTTGCTGGTGCTTGCTCATTCAGTGAATACCCAATTCCCCATACACTCCCCATTGGTGCTTGCTCAGCCGTCCATAGCAAGGACAGTGATACAAAAACCGAGTAGTTCGCTACTTTGCATATCAGAGGCACAGGGCACATACGAGTACATTGCTGTCGGGGTGCACTGTGATGAAACTTTTCAGCATCAATTCACGTTGCTGGATCTGACAGTATACTCTTAGCTTAGATAAATTAGCATGCTAGTCCGCAACAACTGCACGCATCTCAAACATCCTTTGTGAATTATTTTCCAGGAAAAATGAGGCATGAGATATTACAAAAAGGTTAGCAATACGTGAGCGATTTCTTTCGCTACAAATTTATAAATTTATAATTAAATTGAATCAGAAAAATGTTCGGAATAACTAAAGGGGCCATTTTTGTTGATTTCGCTTGGGGAGAAATGGTGTTTTTAGCGTGAATATATGTTGGACTATGGGCACAGGAATTCCTTGTTCAGAAGAGGAAAAAGAAATCATAAAAAAATAAAAAAAGGGGAAATCATACAAAGAAATTTAGGATATTTTGTTGTAACGCTTTAAATGGAAGTAAACAATAGAAAACTAGAAAATAGAGGAAAAAAGAAAACTTCTGATGTTGATGACTGCAGAATCAAGAGTTACGTCTACAGAAATAATCAGCACATTGGGCCTTAATATTAGCGCAGCAAGTGTTAGGAAAAGATTTCGAAAGGCAAATTTTTTCTCCAAAAGACCAGCAAAAACACGTTTAAGAAAACATGTGAAATCCTGATTGAACTTTGTCAAACAACGCGTAAATTGGCGTAACATGTTATGGTCTAATGAAACTAAACTTAAATTATTTTGCAATGATAGTGGCAAAAAAAAAAACAGTAAGAAGACCAAAAGATAAAAGATTTGAGATATGGAAGCATTATAGTGTAGGCTTGTTTGTCATATAAAGCGGTTGGTTCTATTTTCAAGATAGAAAATAAGATAAGAGCTGATCTGAATCCGATTGAGCATTAATGGGCTGATGTGACGAAAAGTGTGGCCCAAGCACAAACAACTAATCTCTGTATGCTTTGGAACGTTGTACAGTCTTTTTGGAATGCCATACCACTTCAATTCAAAGTTAGCAATGTTTAAATTAATTGTAATTCAAAATGTTCACAAAAATTCAACAACAATACAATTCAATTAAATGAAATCATAAATCCCATGTAACACATAAGTTGTTGTTATTTTTGATTTTGAGGATCTTGGTCTTGTTGGTGTTGATCTTCAGTCCAACTTCGCCCGCGTGGTACACTAGTGCATCTAATATGTTTTCCATATCCCTGTGCGGGTGTGCTACTAGTGCTATGTCGTCCGCATATTCTAGTCCTTCTAATTGCGCATTCAGCGTCCATTGTATCCCCCGTGTTGTCCTTGTTGCCTTTCTCATTACCTCATCTAGTACTGTGTTGAACATTAGCGGTGAGAGTGGGCAGCCCTGTTTGACTCCTATATTTATTCTTAGGGGGTCATTTAGAATGCCATTGTGGAGGATGCATGTGTCCGCGTTCGTGTATAGTTCCTTGATTAGTCGGATTATTTTAATAACAACACCAGGCCAATATCTATCGACAACGTAGCAATCGAAAAGTTGATACCTTCAAATACCTGGGAAGCATAATAAGCACAAAAGGTGGTGCAGACGAAGACATCAACAATCGGCTGAAAGAAGCCAGAATGATATTTGGCAGACTAAGAGCGACCTGGTCCTCCGGACAAATAGCAAGAGGAACAAAATTGAGAATATTCAACACTTGTGTGAAACCGGGTCTTCTATACGGAAGTGAGACATGGCTAGTTAAAAAGAGCAACATAACCAGGATACAGGTGTTCATCAACAAATGCCTTAGAAGAATATGCAGAATATACTGGCCAGAAAGAATTTCGAACAGGGAGTTATGGATCATAATAAACCAAGAACCCGTCTCAGCACAGATCGCAAGAAGAAAGTGGAAATGGATCGGGCACACACTCCGGAGACCAAAGACAACAATCGCAACGCAGGCGTTAGAATGGAACGCGCAGGGTGCAAGAAAACGAGGTCGACCCAGGATCACATGGAGGAGATCAGTCGATAAAGAGCTACAAGAAATTGGAAAAACGTGGGGAGAATGCAAGGCATTAGCCCGAGACAGAGACAAATGGCGGGACTTTGTGGAAGCCCTATGCTCCCAAAGGGAGTAGCAAGGAATAAAAAAAACCACCTAAGTTAGTATCTATCCTAATAAGCCCGATTATATAGAAAAAAAAGGAAAGAAAACAAGATTACTTTATACTTCGAGTTATCCAACCGCCATATAAGCGGAAGTTAGTAATGCAACTCGTTTTCTTCACCTCAATTTTTGTTTTGCTATCTGGAAGTCACTTAACTGAAACACACCGCAATTCGAGAGAGTCAATGTTAATGTGACGAAATTAAAATATGGCCCGGTATTGAAAAATTAAAATTTGTTGCATATTTGACACGGCGGCGCAAAGTTTAAAGAATTTCATTAAAGTGCAAAGATTAGTGAAAGTTTATATTGTGTTGTGGTTTTGAGTGTATTTGGTATTAACATATTTTAATTAAGGATTTTGTGGTTTAAGTACAATGGAGAGCCAAACCAAAAAATACAACAGGCTGAGTTTCTGCAACGATGTTATAGACAAAATATTACTAACTAGAAGATAATCGGAACCTGGGAACAAGTGTACAATCCCGGTTTTTTTTTTTTTTTCACTCGTTCCGACCAAAAATGGAACATTTCCATAAAGTTTTAGGGCAATTCCAAAAAAACCGGGATTGTACACTTAAGCCGGAACCTGATCTTCCGTATAAATTTAACTGCCGGTTTTCTTTTAATCGGAAGTGGAGACAACGAAAAATTCGGGATATTTTATTGTTAGCTTCACCTTGAAGATAACTGGAAGTGAACAAATCGGGCACAAGTCTCACTGGTGGTGATATGTCCCTTAAGATTTAAGAAGAAACATTTCTCTTAGCAGGAGAAAAAAATACAGCAGGTACTTGTAGGTAGGCTTGGAACGCAAGCCAGCTCAAGTTTATTATCTACAGAGCTTCTTTATATATAATGTTGGAAGTAGCGATTATAATAGTACTTATTTTTTTAATTACTATAAAGAGCGAAGATGGTGAAGACTTTTTGGATGTCAAAAAACTGCAAGACGAAATAAATACACTCGTCCACAGCCTTGTGTAAAAGCATAAAGCAATTTTACAGTCGTGCGCACGAATGGTTATTTATAGGTTATCAAAGCTGTATAAAGCAGAATGGCTAATGCTCGTTTTTGGTTGTTGTACTGGTGAAAATGTGTTTGTGAGTTGCGTATCCATAGAGACGATTGCCCTAGTATTAGTGCGATGCGTATCCATTAGAGACGTTGGCCACTGGTGCAATGTTTTTTCTTTTAAACGGAGTTTTGAAACAAATAAGGAACTTTAACGCAAAGTGACTCTGCGATGTTAGAAGCGGAAGTAAAAACGCATCGTTTGTTGTGCCGATTATTGAGTATGGTGCAATATTTGTGTAGAAAAAGGGATGTTGACATGAGAAATAATATATGTATATGATGATTGGATATCTGCAGTTAAAGATAAAAAATTTGGAAGAAGTTATGAAGCATGTCTCTTGGGGTGTAAGCGTGAACTGCGTAAATATATAATATCGATTTTTATTTTGCGTTTTCATTCGAAAATCTTTGTTATTTATCCTGATACAATACTGCTGTTATTTCGAACGCCTTAGCTTATGACCTTCTTCAAACAATATGTAAGGAAATAACTAACTCATCTGTGATTGGTCTTCCTAACAAGGTTTTAGTTTATTTATGCCACTAGCAGTTAACAGATAACAGTTTCTAATTGATCATTTAGCTTACAGTAATGCAAACACATAGTAAACAATGGTTTACAGAGTACTGCTATTTTTTCGAACGGAACTGTGCTTTTCAATTTAAAATATTTTTATATTTCATTCATAATTTTCTTATCTAATTTGAAAAGACATCCAGTAATACTTTTTTTTAATTGTATAAGAATTATTTGTTGTCTTATTAATCTCGTCAGTAATTGTTAAAAATATCTCTGTAATGTTGCAGGGTATTCAATCAATCAATCAATCAATTTTTATTTAAAATTAACGATTTACAATTATATTATATTATATAGACATAGTCGAAACTGTATTCTTTAGTAATATTTAAGTTGGGAAAAATAGTACATTGTGCACCGAGAGAGAAAACGGGCCATTGCGCAACGCATTGCAACGTTTTCTCCGAGGTGCACATACTGTTTTGTTTCCCAACCGAGTTTCCGAATCCGAGTTATTCATCGTTCGATGCCAACGAAACGCGACCGACTAGCGAAACAGCGAAACTGAGCAAGACCAGTGTAACGAGTAAAACGGTTGAAGAAGTACAGTAGCAGGCAGCCAGCACCGGCAGCCATTTGCACACGCACACTAACGCGCTAACGCCGTCCGCTACGTGCACGCAACGCAGCCGATCACGAGCCGCCTTCTCCTGTAGCCACGGCGGTCTGCCTGTCGTCACTTATATTAACTTTTTAATCGATTTTTTGTATTCAACTGTTCGAATTATTATACATATGCACCGCGCTAGGTGCACGCAGCTTATCACGAGCTGCCGTTGCCTGTCAGTGGCTCATATCAAAACTTTGGGATTTATTTTATTGGATTTTTGCAATTATTTTTACATTCTGAAAGGTAGCGATGTATGATCGCATGTGAACCTATCAGCGTAATATTTTTTTACCCATGCATATAGTGACGCTACGCCATTTTTAATGCTCAAATGTTTTGCCATCCGCCTGACGTAGGGACCGAGAATGGCTCACTTTCGATCCTCTTAACCGGATCGAAAACGAGCACTTTCGCTCCGTTGGGAAACAAAAATACGCGAGACTTCGAATAACGCAAGGGTACCTGAAATGGAAATGCACTCAAATATTTTCTTTCTTCTTCAATTCAATTCTTCAAGAAATCCTTCATGGGAGCCGTATACCTGAGTGCATTTGGGTCGCTCGATTAACGCAATGAGAAGGAGTGAGTACATGTCCCATCACTGATCACTGGACAGGAGTATGCATTTCTCGCTTGCACTTGCAATAGCAATGAGGAGCTCTAGAAATCTACCTGAGGAGCACTCGACTCAACGGTTAAGACTCGTGCACTCAGAATATTTCTTCAAGAAATCCCTTTTTTTTATATACTCGCACGTGTTAAACATCGTTTTAATGCTTTTCAGGTACCTAAATAAATTATTTCAGCCGGGCATGAGTGTAATATTATATTGCTTTGAACATCTGTACCTTAGATATCATAAAAACCTTTCGTATATCTTTTTGAGAGATAATTACAGCAAAAATTGGTTTTTTTTATTTGCAGGGGGCTCCGCCCCACGCACCCCCCGTTCCGCCCCACGAACTCCTCCTTCTCCCACCTCCTTATCGAACCCACCGCCGCACTTCTGATGAAAAATACAGTGTGCAACTCGGGTGAAAACTAGCCGATTGCCCTTGATGGAACACTGCCATCGTGGGCAATCGGCTAGTTTCCACAATAGTTGCACAAAATACTATTTCTGGCAAACACCCAAGACTGTTTTGTGTAAAATTAAAACTTACAATCTAATTTAAAGCTATTAATTACTATAACTAAACTAGCCTACGCTTACTGCCAATTGAGTTGCCTGATGAGGGAATTTTCGGAATACGAGCATTTTTCAAAGAAATTGGCTGCTAAGGTATTTAGTTTCTCAGAGCTCAGAGGTGGAGAAGTGCCATGGAAGGGTTCATGATCATTTTGAAGATTTTATTTTGGCAGATTTGTAGCTTATTTATATGCGTGCGCGCACATTTAAACCAAATGGGACCTCCATAGAGCATGAGAGCTCGAAAAACTACTTTGTATATAATGAGTTTATTATCCATACTTAGTGTCGATTTTCTGTTTATAAATGAGTACAAAATTTTAATTAAGAGGCTTGTTTTGTTAAGGACTGAGTTAATGTGTTTCGAAAAGGTAAGGGTTTTATCTAGGGTTATCCCGAGATATTTTACTTCTTCGGTCCACGGGATGTCGCAGCCGTTAAATTTAAGATTATTGGTAGACCAAAAACGTACATTCCGCCTACGCGTGAAGAACATGGCTTGAGATTTGTTGAGGTTTATTTTTATTTTCCATTTATTGGAATAATCCTGAATGATATCTGGTCCGCTTTGGAGATTTTCACAGATGGATGAAGGATTCTCATGGGAACTAAAAATTGCTGTGTCATCAGCGAATATCGACGAAAGACAATTGGATATACACGGGAAGTCTGCTGTATATATATTATAGAGAATAGGCCCAAGAACAGAGCCTTGGGGAACTCCAGCCACAATAGTTTTTTCTGAGGAAAAAGCAGAACCGAGATATACCTTAAAGGAACGATTTTGCAGGAAACTGCGGATCATAGCCGTTAATATCGTAGGAAACCCAAAGGTGTTCATTTTATAAACAAGGGCATTGTGCCAGACAGAGTCAAAAGCCGCTTGTAGATCTAGGAGGATAAGTCTTGTCGATTTTTTTGTAGTGAGATTTGATTTCACATGCTGTGATATCCTTAAAATTGGTTGAGAAGTGTTTTGTCCCGATCTGAACCCAAACTGATGATTACGGAGTATGTTGTTTGTATACATGAAGTTTAGGATTTTCGTTTTAATTACTTTTTCCAATACTTTTGCTAGATTATTTAGCAGACTAATAGGGCGATAGTTGGACGGATCATCGGGAGATTTGCCATGCTTGTGTATAGGTATGCAGGGTATTTGTTTTGAAATTTTTTGAACAAATTAAGTGTCAATTAATAAATGATAGAAATATTATATATCACTAAAAATAAGAAATTAAATTAAAAACTTGACGATTATTATCATCCCTTGCTGCTTGTGCGTTAGAAAAATTATCCCGTAATTTTCTGTGAACTTTGAAGGCGTCTATCGAGCACAATAAAATTTGAACAATAAATTCAATGAAAGCATTTGAAAGCTTGTTCTTTTCTATCTTTTTTAATAATGAAAATAATTTTTTTAGATCCCCAGTAGTTATCTCTGCCTCCAGTCCCCTCGTCAGCAAAAATAAGAAAAATTGGAACCCCCTAAACGTGCTTATGTAATTATGTGCTTAAGATGCTGGCGAACTGCAAGATATCAACGGATACCTCTTTTATACATTGGATACAAACCGGAGTAATTAATTAGCCCATAAATCTCTTCAGTCTTCCCGGATGCTATTTGTTTATTATTTAAGAAAAATTTTAACAGAGCGATATAAATATAGAAACAGGTATCCTTCAGGAAAAAATTCCATAAACATGACACATTCCTTAAAAGCTTTTAAGGAAGCTAAAAAAACCAAGCATTTTACTTAATCCTATTTTCGGCTAAAAGCTTGTATGACTGGAGTGAGGTGGCGTACGTCGGGGAATGATACAATCTACCATTTATAGACATTTTGATTGACACATGAGAACAGAATGCGATCACTGTCTTCCCGCATGTAACAAAAATAAAAATAAATCTCTGGCTGTACGGGAGATATCCTATCTTGGAAATTATATTCAAACGGATATTAAAACAGGATAAAAATAGTGTTTCCTATTAGAACATTTAAGATATTTCAGGAAAGAAAATTTTTTTTTGCAAATTATGGCATAAGAAAATTGCAAACTTTTGTACTTTAGATTGATAGCAATCAAATTGTTTTAATATTTTACATTTTATTGATAAAACGAGTCTTAAAAGATAACCTAGATAACCGTTTAAAAGTTGCGTAATTTAAAGTCACCTTAAGAATTACTCAAGTCAAATGCAAAATTTATATGCAAAAGAAGAAATATTAAAAATATTTAAATCTGAAATCGGACATACATATCATAAGAAACACAAATTTATGTGGCCGCAATTAGTACCCGTATATCAAACGAAACGAGGCAACAACTTAAATCAATTAAATACAAACTGCGTCCGATTAGTTACATAGTACGCTCGCGCTGTGTGAGGCAGCTAAGTAACCCTAATCGTTGGAATTATCACCTGCCCAAGCATTTACGACTTTATCTTGCATGAATAATATTTCAGCTGGCTAATTCCAATGCAAATATGCGCCCGCCATATCATAAATTAATTGTCAATCGAACGCATAATCTTTTAATTTCTTATTCCTTCGTTCCCAAGATAGACCTAACGACGAGTTGCTTCTGGATGTGCGACACTTTTGTCCGACGGACGCTGTTATCACTCATCAGGCGTGTTTTATTGCCCCAATTATGAGTCGAGTGCTCATTCATGCAGCTAGTCTATGTGAACTCTGTTCAGAGTACTTGCAATTATTTTAATTGAGTAATTAAATTGTGTTTCCGGTGCTTGTTTGCTCCAGACAAATTTTACGTGTTTCGGTAATTAATTGATTTATGAATGAATAACCCTGACGAACAGGTTATAGTCATACCTTTTGTTTAATTTTAATTTCGATAATGTACCATCTCTCGTTCAATAGGTCGAGTTAGGAAATGGATGTTGAATCGAGACCCAACAGAACGTTGGGTGGCTAAGATTAAGTGGAGCGTATTCTCATTCTAACTAATGAATACAAAACTCTATACAAATTAATTTGATTAATAGTGTCCTTCATTTTCTAGAGACGTATAATGCGTCCCTTGATTCTGTACACTCTGGGTTCCAACGGTTTCAATATCCCACACACTTTTCGGCCGTGTCCTTAATAGGAAAAAATAACCTTTTTGCTTCGAAATGTCTCTCTATCTCTTAGTTGCTGAAATTTTGTCCAGTCTAAGAAAACATTTCTTTCTTTACAGAAAGCGTTAGTCGTTTAGAGGAATTTTTCGAGCCACAGAATCTTTTAGCCAATTTAAAAGATTTCTAGTACCTAAGTGACAACTTTTTTCACAATTACACAAGGCTACTGTTCTAAGCAGTGCTTGATGCCAGCTTTCGTTTGTCGAGGAAAAAACACTTGTTAAAATTTGTTGTGCCATTTTGGAAAACAAATTTTGTCGCACATCTGGCCCAATTGGGTATTAAATAAAAAGTCTTGCCCTCAGTACAGTATCACAAGAAAACTAAATAGCAGCCAAATCAGGCTCAATATGGAATAACTCTTGTGAAATGAAATTTTGGTCCAGTCTAAGAAAATATTTTTCACTATTTCAGAAAATATAAAATTAACTAAATTATTACGTCCAGAGGCAATTTTTTAAAACGAAAGACCTAAGACTGGATTAGTGTAGATTTAAATTATTTTTTTACTCACTACCAACGTTCGGGTATCGTAGCATATAAATTTTGCTTCAGCGTAAATAATTTTTAAATTTTTCTCACAAGCCGTACTATGTGCCCTGTTACCAAGAGGTAAAACTGTGGTAGGACGGGTCGATTTCAAGGACCAAGTCACTTTCCTAACCACAGTCAAAGTTGTTGGTATATCACAGCATAAAATGTTTGCTCCGGAGGAATTACGTTATATTAAAGCGCTTCAGGGACACCAAATAATACACTACGAATTTTTCATGATTTTATAGCTTCACTGTGTTTTCTTTGTTGTGGCAGAAAGACGTGATTTTTTTTATATACATATTTCATGATACGATATGATATGAACGTCTAGACGGTATGTCTACAATCGTCTTTATTGCAAAGAACAATAACAATAAACCTCACCTACAAATTACACAAGTCTACATCTCATTAAGCATAAAATAGAACAAATCAAACAGCAACGCTCTTAGATACAAACTCCCGAGTACATCCAGATCTTGTATAATGAAAGTTTTCTGAGAAGTACTAATTTGAGAAAAACAAATTAAAGACGGTTCAAAGTCATCGCAACAGGTACCACCCAGGAGATAAATTTTCGAACTTTGATGAAGTAAAACGCCGCAAATTCGTGGAAACTTGGTGCCAGGAGTGAAGAAAAAAAATTGTTATCATCTGTGTTTTTCCGTAATAGAAGCACACGTTTCAACATAATGCCATCCTAGTGCGTAGTTTCACCATTTGTTACAATTTTAATTGATTTTTAAGTAGATATTTAGGAGAGGCTAGAAAAAGCAGCTCGTAATCAAAGCCAAGCAAAAAGCAACAAATTCATGTAAATAAAAGGCGCCGAAATATTCACACTGACCAGCTAATTTCACGCTCGATTCAAGCCAGATCGAGCAATTGTCTTGCAGCGAATATCGTCATGGTCGCGACCGCATGTTTTGGCGATCCAAAGCCGCTGTGTCCCGGCCTTTTATTTGTTTTTTAATTTATTTTAGTCGAAGTCGTCTATCTTGGCCGGATCCGAAAATAAAACTACGAAAAAATCATAATAGGCGCACCGAAATAGTTTCAAGTGCAAGATGATTATCCGATGAGTTCCTAGCGTAAATATCCTCCGCGATTGGCCGCTTCGTCACTGCGATCTTTGACACTGCGAAATTGGAAAAATTGCTCAGATGACCGGCCGCCCACAGTACAATGGCATAATCGTGCCAGAACCGCAAAAAGTCAAGCACAGCAAATTGCCCCCAAACCGTTCGGGTGTTTATCCAAAGGAGTATGTGGCTCTTGTGTTTTATGCTCCCCAGTCGGCTGAGTATATTTTTTTGCGACGATTAGCGATAATTGTCTCCGCCTATTATCTGGCGCTCTACGGGCGTACTAGTACTTGTATTAGTTAGCAGCCTCTGGACGTTGTGGAGCAGAGAAAATTTGCTCCGTTCTGCTCTGCTCCACAAATTTAATACAAAGCACCCACTGATGCGGAAAAGAATTGCTTTTTATCAACAGACATTATTCAAAAGACAGTAAAAAGTACGCCGAAAACTCGGTCACACTTACCACACCGACCAATTACGCCAGATGCTTTACGGAATTTACGCAAAATTTAACCCACGAATGCTGATGCTCAAATTGTTTTGGGTCAGAGACGGTCAAATTTCACGGATGCGCCAACTAAATAGTGTGGCGAAACTCCTTGACAGAATTTTGTCAGCAAACAATTTATTTAGTAGGCAGCAAATGAATTAGATGGCCCCATGCCGGTTAAGATAAAAAGACGAAAAATGTGTGGATTTGTCGGCATCATTGATGGACCTAAAATTAATTGAGTTCGTTCATTCAAAAGTGTTTTTGTTTTTGCTGATGATACTCGTATGTATTTTTTGGTTAGAATAAAAAAAAATGTTTAGTTAGCATCTACTAATAAATGCTGAACTAGTGACGGATGTTGGTTTTATCACCACAGACCTGTTTATGTTGATATTATAGGGGATACTAATGAGTCGCTATTCATATCCATCCAGCGGATTCAACTACTGACGACGATTGTATCAGCACCCATCGAGTCACATAAGCAGACTTGATATTGCAAAAAAAAAAAACAATACTAAGAAGGCTCGTATGCGCATATAATAAAACATATATGGCATATGCTCAGTTCGCAGTGAGATCAAAATATCAAAAGTACGTGTACATCCGTTGGTTCATTCAGTTCTAAATCTGTTTCTAAGGGATATTTTTTTTCTGGATATTTGTGAAAGGTATTAAACTAATGGAAATCAAAAGTTAGGTATTGTAGCAAGATCAAGACAAAAAAAATTTGACTAGACTATGATCCCGATTTTGATATTACTTTTGACATCGCTTTATCTATGGAAATATTTAACATCTCTGGCCGTCTTTAGTTGGGTCCTGTCCTATTTATTATTTGCATTAATGATGTCTTCATCTAATTCTAAAATCCTATGTTATACTGATGATGCCAAAATCTTTCGCGTTACACCTAACGAACACGACTCTATATTTTTAAATTGTGACCTTAACGCTTGTCGCAAATGGTGCGTTTCAAATCGCTTACTGTTAAATATTAACAAATGCACTTACATACATGTGCGTTACACCTGTCAGTGTCATTTATTTGAATCATACTATTGACGAATGTTCGTTAGACAGACTTGTCAAAACGAAGGATCTGGGAGTATATTTTAAAAACCATTTCTTCGAAAGAGCATCTTGATGCAATTGTGAGCAAAGCCAGCTACCTTTGGCTTTAATTATGGTCTAAAGATTTTTACCATCCATATGTATATTTATTGCTAGGATTGTACTTTCGTGAGACCTACTCTCGAGTTCGAGTACGTCAGTATGGTATGGTCCCCATCTTATAAAACATATATTAACCGCATCGAGGCAGTCTAACGAAGATTTCTTAGATTTTTCCGTGGAACAACCCCTTACTTTGAGGACAGGCTCAAATAAATCTTATTACAATCACTTGAGGAGTATCGCAATGACGCTCAAACAGTTCAATAGTTTTTTCATTATACTGAGTGTTAGGGATAATGGATTCCCCCGAGTTTGTTGCCATCTTTAATATTTCTGCCACTGCCTGGCTGACTAGAGATTAAGGTTTTTTCCATGTGCCTTATCACCACACGAACTACGGTATGAAAGAACTCTTGACGTCAACGTCACGAACCTTTAATTGTAATTACAAAAATATTGACTTCCTATTATCGAGAGTAATAATTAAAAATCACCTTCGTGCCGTATACCGTAATATTTTTTGTAGTGATCAGTTCTTGATGAATGTACCATAAATAAATAAATCACTAAGTAAATTGCAATGTAAAATATATTGCAAGCTCAGTTTTTTCCCATATTTAATCCCTTGCACTATGATAACGTGTGGGAGACATGATACTCTTTCTGGATCTGAATGACCATCACGTTCTTATATATGTATGTATTATAATATGGTTAAAATATTAAAAATACAGTGCTATTAATATCCACACAAAAAATCGAGCATAGGATTGAATTCTGCAAGTGGCGACGCAATCATAGTGCAATGGGTTAAAATTATGACGCTATTTTTAATGTTCTTCATTACTACACTCTAAGCAAAGTCCGTAGCATAACTTTTGCCTCACAGGGATTCCAGGGGCCTATCATGGAAAGGATGATTTTTAATCGTGTTAGCTGGATTTCTGCGAAACTACTTCAACTTAAAAAATTCTTACGCGTCACTTTTGAATCCTTATAAAAACAACTGAAAAATGTCATAGGAATTTTTTTGATATTTGCATTTTTTTTTAAAGATATGAACTTTGAATACTTATGTGGTGAAACGCTTGTTCTTGTTCCCTTCCACAATAAGTAGAGAACTTTAAGAGTTTTTTATCTTGCGACAAAGATAGTGTTTCGATCGAGACACCAAACCGATCTAATGAGATCTATTAGTGTGGCTCAGGCTCGGTGTTTCTGCTACAAACTGCACTGATGAGAGTGGCAAGGTAACCAAAAGTTTCATTTTTTCATTTAAAATTAAATTTAAACGCCTTACCGTTTTAAGCCCGACGAAAAGTCGAATGTAATTATTATTATCTTTGCTTTGCTTTAATCAGTCCTTTTTGTTCAGATCAGAATGTATGCATGGAAAATCGAAATAGATGAAATTGATTTTTTTTTTTACAAAATACATCGAGTGGTATGAATTGTAGTACCTATACTTTTTATTTTGTGGGAAAATGTAAAGAGAAAAAGTGTAGAAAGGTCTCAGGGGGTCTTTTCAGGTCCTGTGCATCAAATGGAACACTTATTTGTCCGTGCATCTGCCTAATATAGATTATAATTTTTATTATTTTTAATTTAGCATAACTTTTCTTTCAATATATTCTTGAAACTCATGCGCCAAGTGTAATCTCCCGCTCTATTTCTAAAAGTAGTGAAGTTAATACAATATATAGTGCAACTCGTACATTTTACAGGAAAATTGTTGCCTTTCCGTAAATTTCTGAAAAAGAGATTAACAACATATTTTCCTTTAAGTATACTCTTTTTAATTTTTGAGGGTCAAACACTCGAAAAGCATAATTTTTTATTATATACGGTCGGTTTTGCATTATACCCAATTAAAGTCTTTTTCACTTTTTCTGCGAAGCTTCCATCGTAAATAAATAAAGACGTGAGTAAATATATTGAATTTGTGTTACTTCTGGAAAAAAAATGCTTTGACTGCATTGCAACGAGCTGCATCAAAGTAAAGCCCTTTCAACTTTCAGCACTAGAAGCCTAAAGCCCTTCTTTTCACGTCTAGTGTGACTTACACACTCTTCTTTCTGAAACCAATGTACACAGAAGTGCATTCCGCACTCAAATAACTAAAAGCATCCCTATATCCATTACTTAATTAGCGCCAGTGTGGTTGTATTGTAACTATTTTCTCGTTTGGAAATTCTCATTACTGTGAACGCGCACATAGGCAAATAATTGGAGTTCGAGGATAAATTGCAGGGAGTTAGCTCACATTTCATGCTTTTCACTGCAGCTGGGAAACGATTTTTAAGGTAAATTGCAACTCCATCTGGTTGCGATGGTTACAATGTAAAATTGAGATGTGGCAATGATGCACCGCTAATTTGGAGGTGTAACAATGGAAAGCAAGCTTGCTGTATGCAGATGAATGAATTTTATAATGACGCTGGTAAAATTACCATTTGCTATTGAATATGGTTTCCTACAACCACCACCCAACATCTCATTTTAAATCGCGCGAGTCCCTGTTTTTGCCTGTAATTGCAGCAACTGCAACATATTGCATTTACTTTACTATCTAAATCAGCATGCTTAAGCCTAATAATGCAGTGATTGGAGATATTCTTAAATTAGCTCCTTGATCTATTCGCACTGGTAATTTGCAGTTCTTGCACATCGACACCATGCATAAATCTGACCGCGCAACCGGGTTAACGAAGCGCAATTAAATGCAATTGTAATCGCATTCCAAGATTTTCCGAAACTGATAAATGTCAGCAACAATCCCTGCTATCCTCCGATTCTGTCGATTTTCTTTAAAAGCATCTCAGCAGATGCATCACGGCTTAAGTTTGCCATTATAAATCAGTAAATTGAACTATTTGGCGCGAGAATGGAACGTTAACTCGGTCAAAATTTTCTCTATAAATTAAAGTCGACAGATAACATCTTGCAATCGACAGAAAGCCTCAGATAGGAGCTGTGCACCGTCCGGCTGAATAAGAAAATTTGCATAATTGATTAATGCAGCGCCGGACACAATGACCAGAACCCCACTGGTCCAATTCGCAAGCACACTCTAAAGGCGATCGGGAGAGATGGCACGGGTTTTATGATTATGCGTCGTTCGTCTTGCTGGTCTCAATTAAAATTGTTGTATTAATTACAGGCAATTACTCAGTGCTCACTTTCTCACGTTTTAATCCGTCGAAAAATTTGTCACTCGCCAACGAGCTCTCGTGCATGCTCAATTAGAGCGAACATGCTAAGAACAGCGAGGCTGGTCGCCATGGTGATGCGGAAGACTCGCGCGAATCTCTTGGAGGATTCGATCTATATGACTGCGAAATTAATTAACAGCGCACTTTAGGGGTTATCTAATCAAATTGGAGACCCTTGGCCTGTTCATATGTGCCTTTGTATCCGTATTTTGTTTTTAGCCATGTGCTCTGACCAAAAATAACCCTTCCTATCTGACTAAATGAATTTCCGTTTTTTGTTACATTGTTTACTTTATTTTGTTTTCAGAATATAAAACTGATAATATTTTTTCCGAGAGGCTTGCTAATGTAGAACTATATTTATATGAGGTAGATTAAGTGGTTACATTTTATAAGCGTACAGTTAAATCCGCTTGACCTTCCTATACCCGCTAGTTGATCGCACAGATTGATGATATTGAAATTTGCTTATTAGTGATTGCTTTCAAAGGCTGCTTAGAATCTATAGAAATGTTTTTTGGACATAAATTTTGCTTCTTACTTCAAAACAATTCAAAATTATTACGCTAGGGAATTTTCTACAGCATTTCGGTATAATTACGAATTTTGTAGTCCCAGGTCAACATTTGTATTTGAAGGATGACAGCCTAACCGTTTTACTCAATTCGTGAGAATTTTGATTCTTTGATATTAAAATTATATACATTTTTCTTAACACAAGGCAAAAGATCGTTTTTTTTACAAGTTATGAATCGAATTTAAATTTTTTTCTTTTATTTTGTTTATCGTGTTTTAGTTTGAATTAAACAAAATTAACAAAAAGAAAATACATCTCCATACAATGAACGTAAAAGAAGGAAATTAACTTGGACTTGGGGTGCAAATCCACCCCACGGACGTACATAGTTGTGTAGCAAAAACTATCAAAGTTAAGGGTTAAAACATTGCCCCCACAACGCATTGAATAAGATAAAATATTGCATATTTGCACGCAATGAAGCGAAGTACTTTCTATATGTTTTTCTAAGGAACAAATTGCACAAGGAACAAATTATCGTCATCTCTTAATTTTTCAAAAAAATTACCTTGTCCTTGCACAGCAGTTATCCTCGCCTCACTCTTCCCTTAAGCAAGCCTTTCAATCGTACGGCGCGGCGAATGTGATTATTTTTTTTTTTCTTCCAACCGGGAGAGAAATCGTACGTATCTGTAAATCTCAGACGGTTTATCTGGAAAACTTATCTACAAACACGGCGAAGACGCAAAAAAGTTTTCCCCGTTGAGGTCAAACACTTTTAAAGTGAAAGGAAACAGCCAATTTCCACGGACATAATTGTGTGACTTTCGGTGGTGAGGGTAGGGTGGGAGCTTGTCGTGTGTCCAAATACGGCCAAAATATGTGCCCAAAAAGTGGTGGTCCCTTCTCGGTAGCAACCAAACAAAAAATATAAACGCCAGCAATACACACTTCTTTCCAATTTCGCCTTTTATCTGGACGAGGAATTTTTTGCAATTATTTTCTTTAGCATCAACGGCAATTCAATGGGATCAAATGAAATTTATAGAGCCCCAACACAATGGTGCACGGTGGAGAACCGATGTTGATGGGTAGGTCACAACTTGTTTGGAGCTGCCCATAAGTTACCTTTTGCCTGCTCCGTGCGAGTATCCATCCGGCAAATTCAATTGATTCGGATTCCTCTGCAGCGAGGAACTACTGTCGCAAAAGGGAAAAAGGAGGATTTCTTCTATAACATCCGTCCCTATGTCCCTGCTGGCTGATAAGTGCTTCAAGCTAGAAAATACTGGCTCAATAGTAACACTGTTCCCAGGTCCCCGGAATTCTTAATGTTCGGCCAGCGGCAAAATACTGCTCAGGAATTGGATTGGCACTTTCAATTGATACTCGGATGGTTAGCCTGTTCAGAAAAGCACCTTTTTACGGGCTGGAGGAGAGTTCGACTATGAAAAGGCGGATATTGGTCATTAAAAAGCACTCGAACTTGAAATGGAAATTGCATTAAAACACTAAAGGTCCCCACATTCACAGCACACAGGGAGTATATCCCTCTTTAAATTTCCGACAAATTCACTTATCTTCTGAGTCACTTTAATTCCACTGCCGATGGGGGTGATCCGTGCAAGGACTCGGTGCACAAAGTATCAATTATTCGAAATCACTAGTCCACCTCCACCCGCTGGATACATTCGATCGTCAGTGGTGGCGAAGGGCTGACCAGTTCCCTTGAAAACATCGATACCGAAGCGTGAGAACTCCGAAACGCAACTGGAGTGCACTCATTAATCCATAACCGAATCTAGTCAGCGCACGAGAGTGACTAAACTTCGCCGAGTAGCCACCTTTACTTTATACCATAAAATTACACACCCCCATTGGGAACCACAGTAGTTTTGAGATGAATCGGAGATGAAGAACGCGACCGAGCACCAAGCAGACAGGCGGCGGCTATGGAACCACAAGATGTGTACTCGGGGAGGGAAGGAAAAACTATTCTGGCTCCAAAGCACGACGTTCCACTTCTCGATATTTTCAAGCGGAGGAAAATCTCCTCGATCTACAGTAGGTCTTTTGACTTCTGAAGAGATACTGACCAAAGTCATGGAAATGGGTCTCGATGCCGTTTGTGCCAGCCAGGAAGGCTCACATGGAATGTGCAAAGCACTAGGTATCTTTATCTATATAACTGCCAGGTGTATCAGCCAAATATTTCAGCATGGCAGAAGTATGCCATACTCCCAGCAGTTCCCATGATAAGAGAAAGCTTCTATGTATAAGATTCTCTGTGCTCTAGGTCCAGATGATGCTGTGTATTCTTCGGAATAGCTACTAAAAGTAAACAACAATCGGGTGGATATTAAAGCTTCGGAAAGCTTAACATAATATTAAGAGAATCTCGGAAGCTTTGGCACAGTCGCGAAAAAAATTTGTATCGTAATATCTCGCTAGATGGTCTTTTAAATTTGCTTCTATAATTATGTTCTTGAAATAGTAAAAAATTACGAAATTAAATGTAAGGAAATAATTGTTGTACTTTCAGAAGAAATCAATTCTAATATAGTTCTTTTGCAGGTAAATATGCTTGCCACGTTGATCAACATCAAAAGGCCGTTCTGAAGACTTACAAAACGCTCAGTAGCTACAACAACTCTAAAATGAGCTAATGTGTATATTTTTACATGTATTTCTAGAATAGAATATACTCATTGCCTAAATTAAAACTCATCCTATAACATATAGTCTTTGTTGTGTATTTAAATGTAGCTATGCTCTTATGTATTAAGGGGGCAATAACCTGATAATGTCCCCAAAAACGAGGAATTTTAAATTTTTTGTGTAAAAAAAACTACTTATTACTTTGAAGTTTATACCGTATTAAAAAATAAATAAAAAGTTAACCAATAGCTTTATTATTTTTTTGGAGAAAAGATTCTCTGTCATACCCTATATTTGGTTTCTTAGTGCAATATCACCTGCTGCACAAAAACACGATCTTTTGAAAAATTAGGTACTAGACATATTTCAATAATACCGAAATGGCCCTGACGGTATTCCTTCGTGTGTTTTGAAAAGATGTGGATCAACTTTGGTTTCTGTTCTTCGTTATTTATTTAATTTATCCCTTTGTTCTGGTGTATTCCCATTGTCATGGAAGCTTTCGGAAATTATTCCTTTGCATAAAAAGGCAGCAAATCCGATATTTCCAACTATAGACCTATTGCTAAATTGAGTTGTATTGCCAAACTGTTTAAGACTATTGTCTGTAAGGTTTTCCACTTTCACTGTAAACCCTTTTTATTACCCTTTCAACATTTACAAATTACTGTTTATCCGCTATTGAGTCCGGCAAACAGGTTGACTGCATTTTCACAGACGTCAGTAAGGCTTTTGATAGGATTAATCATCATATTCTTGTTTACAAGTTGACTAGGTTGGGATTCCCCGTTAGTTTTGTTGACTGGATTGCATCCTACTTGTGTGGCCGTACCCAACATGTTCGTTTTCGCGGTGCACTATCGCAGTCAATTGACAACACATCTGGCGTACCAAAAGATAGTCATCTTGGACCGTTACTATTTATTATTTACATTAATGAGGTATCTTTCATCCCTACCCACTCGAGAATTCTTTGCTATGCCGACGACGATGCGAAAATTTTTCGCATAATATCTGACGATCGTGACTGATGCTTTAAACTCCGACTTAGACGCCTTTAATAAATGGTATTCTATTAATTATCTTCCACTTAATGTTAGTAAGTGTACGTGTATGTCTTTTTCCCGAAAGAGGAATACGCAGCTTTTTGAGTACTCTATAAATGGACATTTTCTTTGCAGACTGACTAAGGTGAAAGACTTGGGTGTTGTGCACAACTCATCGTTTTCTTTTGATGATCATATTGCATCAATTGCTACTAAAGCTAATGCAACCCTAGGTTTCGTCAAGAATTGGTCTAAAGAGTTCGATGATCCTTACATCTCTCGTCTGTTGTATTGCACTTTCGTGAGACCTATTTTGGAATATGCGCCAGCCCGGTCTGGTGTTCATTTTATGAGTGCCATATAAACCGTATTGAGGTCGTTCAACGTAGATTCTTACGGTTTGCTCTTCGTGGACTTCCCTGGGAGAATAGTCTTGCCCTGCCTCCCTATCTTGATAGACTTGCTTATTTCTCTTGACTCGTTGAGGAATAGACGAAACATCTCCAGAACTGTCTTGGCTTTCGATTGTTCGCAGGGTGCTATCAATTCTGCTGAACTGCTGGCTCTTTTTAATATAACGGTGCCGGCTCGAACCGTGAGAAATGGTGACTTCCTCCACCTTTCATGCCATCGTACTAATTATGGTTTTAATGAGCCTGTAACCTCAATGTCGCGCTCGTTCAACTTAAATTACCCTAATATTGACTTCCACTTATCGAAAAGCCACATTAAAGGTCGGCTTCGTTAATGTTCAAACTAAGTAATCAGATTGTTGATGAAATTGTAAATAAATAAATAAATAATTAAATTTACATATCAAGGTGTCTTAGTTCATCCTCGTGTTTCTACGTTTTTTACTTTATGAGACCTGTTTGACCCAACTCTAGCGACTTATTTTCTACACTGTTTTGTTTACGTTCAGTTCAGCTCAAACACGAAAACTGCATGCTCACCGTCAACAGGCGTGATACAATCAATCGTGTATATTATGTTGCAGCTAGAGAAGGACAACACCGTGGAAACGTTTTCATTTAGCCAGCTTTCGCTTATACACGCATATCAAGCATATTGGAATTTGCAGAAATTTTCAAAGCTTAGTCTTACTGTTTTTCGCCATAGTAGGTAAGTGAGTGTTGGGGTTTTATATGATAATGAAAGTTTTGAACTTTGCACGTTTTCAGAATCTTATCACAATATCCAGCATCTATTCATATCACCGTGGAGCGGAACGCAGCTAAAAGGTTTCCAAATTACTAAAAGAACCGCCGCAAACATTCCCAATTAAATAAAACAATACCACAAGACGTGTTAATATCTCCACTGATTAGAACGCTTAAGGAATTATAAATACTCCAGCGCCCACATCATAGATGGGTTCTCTCTATTCACAAACCTTCGCCATTCTAACTGATTCAATTAACCTTGAGCGGGGTGTGTGCAAGGGAAAAGTCCCTGACCTATGTGCACCTAAAATGATTTGACGCAGTTGATGACGACGGGGCTGTGTGGATGGGTGTTTTTGAAAGACTCAATTCTACCTCCCAACCTCCAGTAATGTATCTAAACCAGGATGTCTTAATATCCTCGGAAAATGTGTCGCTCTCCCAGATGAACCCGTCCATCCCACTACAATTATTAGATGGCACCGAGAACGCTGTACCTTCTGGAACTGTTCAAAAGAATTCACCCACACTCTATGTATATCGTAGCTGTGAGGGGGACGGTCTCTGAATGTCATTGATTCTGCTATTCTAGACGATACGTTGTTGTGGGAAAGCTTCCCAGCGACCACGAGTCATCCCGAGGCGCTCTTCCGTTCTACACGGCTTGATGCTCGGTGACTCTTTGCTGCCGTGGAGAAGAGGAGACAAAACCCTTCCTCGGAGTGGGTGTGAATAGCAATCAAGGATCTTTTTTGAAGGTAAATATTTGCACCTACTGTTGTTCGGATATTTAAATAAAGTTTGCGAATGAAAACATAAACAGCATCCCGAGGGGAAGCTGAAAAGGTGATGAGCTTTATTTGTTCCCTCATAACTCAGAGGTCCTGCTGGGGACAATTTGGAAGAGTGCTTTTCAACCGCATCAAGGGAATTAGGCAATAACTTGGTAGATGGTGGACTATGTGGTATGGTTAGAATTTAAAAAATATATACTGTTGAAGCGTATTTAGTTGATGAGGGTCTCATTACACGAAAGTCGTTAACTTCCGAGATACCTACGGGAAAAAACGGCCTATTTTCAATAATTTTTTTTTCATATTAAAAATCAAATTTTTCATTCAAACTTTTTATTGTTTGAAAGATACACATTAGATAAAAGATTTCTGAAATTTTTGTAAACAAATTTTTAAAACTCCGCCATTGTGACGTCATTTCCGGCGAGCCCTCGGAAAAAAGGTGTGTCCGCGTTGTCAGCAGAACTCCTAGCAGGATCATAAAAAGTGAAAAAAAATACGTGTTTTAGCTAAGACTATAAACTTGTACCTGAACGAAGGAAAACAAAATAAAATTAAAATTGGATTTTTGGCGGACGTTTTCACAAAAAATTTAAAATTTCGCTCAAAATTTTTCATCATTTTTTTTTTTAAATAGTTGTAATTGAAAAAAAAAATCCTTCGTTCAGGAACTTGTAAATTGGATCTCGAAGAACTGTGTAACTTTTCATCACGATCGGTTGAGTAGTTCTCGAGAAATCTTGACAACCGACTTTAAAACACAGTTTCGAGAAAAGCGCGTTTGAAGTTTTCAGTGACAATAAAACTGGGAGCAACTGGCTTTGAGCGCGCAACTTCCCAAGGCTCTATCTCCGAAACTATTATTCCGATCGACTTGAAAATTCAGGATAATGTTCTAGAGATGTTGTAGAATTTAATAAGACAATAAAAAAAATTCGATTTTTTAAATCGTGAAACCCATGTAACCCCTTAAGGTCAACAACCGAATTATATTATTGCCATAGCAACACACAACCGCTTAAAAGTATATGCTCCGAAGAGGATTTAATGCCATCCATGACCAAAAGTATCACGTGAGTAAACGACCCAAATTTTATGGAAAATCTCCACCACATAATTCCATGTCCATGCAAGGTGCGAAATTAATTTCGGGGCGGATCGAAATTACCCTCAAAAAGGCTCACGTACTGCCGCCAATAATCTCTTGCCAGTTGAGCTCCACTCTTGCGGTGCTTTTTTAATGTGACAAATTTTCTCACCCACAAACATCGCGGTGACCGAATGATTTGATAAAATCTAGGGCGGCCGTACACGTCGCGATACCACAGTTCGAACGGGTTGAAATCCCTCGCTATTCGTACAATGTACGGTGGCGATACGCGACAGCAGTGGTGCTGCAAATTGGTCCATTATTAGCCATCATCACGAGTTATTCAATTATGGCGGGGGCTTTCCTTTTCCTGAAACAAAGACCAATTGAAATGCAAAACACTTCACAGAATCTGTGCCGAGACTGAATCAGCCGTATAGACTAATCCTGCTTCTTGGAGCAACCACCACCTACTCTCTCCTGCCAATGCTGGGGCGGCGGAATGCGGAATAGTTTTGCGTAAAGTAATAAAGGAGTTTTACGAAATCAGGTTTTGTGGAAACTCTTATTAATCTTATTATTGCCGCGTGAAACATTACTGTGACATAATTATGACTTAAATGAGTTGGAAAGCGCAGATGGCCCATGAATAACTCACCGCATTTGTTTAAAAGGTTTACAAGGTGCTGTGGAATCAACCTTGCCATACACGCAATCACCGACAATCACCACCAATTGGCTGTAATTTATGATACCGAGAAACAAAGAGACCGTCGTTGTCCAATAATTCATGCACGTACACGCGGAAGTGCCAAAGAAGCCGTAAATGCCCAAGTAGCATCAAGAGGGAAATAAGAATGTAGGAAAGATTTGGAAATGTACTTACCCTGGCGATCTGGTCCAGCTCGCATCAGGTTGACGTCATCCTCTTTCGGATCAATTTTGACCCTTCCATTCGTTTTGCTGTAATCGTTCCCGGTCTCCAGGAGGCTAAATATTTCAGTGGCATCATTGGGGGTATCCATAATGAAGCACTGAACCATAATTAAATCACTATCACCTCCAATTCGTTTTTAAGGTTTTCGGTTTTATGAAATTTTAAAAAGAGGCTCAGTCGTTATAATTCCGAATTTGTGCTACATTTTTTGATATTTTACAACTTCTATTATAGGTGTGTACGCCAAGAAACGATTATTAGTTGGAGAAGTTACAAAATGAAAAAGTATTATAATTTCTCTTAAATTGGCTGAATTTTTTTGTTATGATTCTAAAGTCAGAGATTAAAAGGGTTAATTGGATTGGAATTTGTCCAAAACAATTTACAGTATAGTTTTAGTTTAAATGTCAAACTAATTTAAGCAAAACCACTTTTCCCTACATTTTCAGCGGAATCTTTCCAAAAAAAATATGTTTTTATTTTTACTTTACAAAATGGTTTTCTTGAAACCATTTTGCAAAAATTCAAAGTCGATGTTCGAAGAATTACAAAGTTAAGAGTTTTCTGCAAGATATTATAGGTGCAACTACCCCAACTTGACCGTGCATATTTCCTGGAAACTATAATAAATTGTAGCAAAAACAAAATGGAATAGCCAAACTAAACGCTCCCATGTTATTGAAGACGATTTTTAGTTGACTGGAAACTCCATATGATCGTCTAAGCAGTCACCATTAACACTGACTATAAAAAATACTACGTGTGTCATATTTTGTGCGTACTCATTAAAATATTCCATGTAACTCAGAATATATCAAGTTTATATACTACTAGCTTGCCCGGACCCGGCGATTCCCGGGATACTGTTAAATTTTTATTCCTTAATTTTACAACGCCTCCCTACTGCACCACCGCCTCTCCTATGTGACCCAGCGTTTTCCTATTTGCGTTTTGCACATGTTTTGGATATTTTCCAACAGTATTATTAAATTTAGTTTTCTTCATTTTATACCACCTCCTTATTGCACCCCCTCTCCTATATCTCCCAGCGGGGTGGGGGTGGTCTCATATTTGGAAATTTGAATAGCAGATTCGAAATCAATGATCCCGAAAATTCCCTAGTGCGGATTTTCAGGGAAATCCCTTGAAGTTTAACTTTTCGGTCGCCATATTGATCCACCATTTTGATTTCCAAAATTTTGATGGCAGATTCAAAATCAGTGACCCCAAAACCCCAAACCAAAAACAAAAGTTCGGATTTTCAGTGAAATCCCTTGAAGTTTAACTTTTTCGGTCGCCATATTGGATCCGACATCTTGAATTCCAAAATTTTGAATGCAGGCTCGAGATCTGCGACCCCGAAAACCTCCAATTGCCTTTTTCATGAAGATTGCTTGAAGTTGGAAAATTCGCTTCCTATGCAAAACGGAAATTTCGATTTTTTCGATTTTCCGGCTTTTCCTTTGGGGTTTCCCGAATTTTCTTTTTTTTTAAACCTCCCCTGTATTATAGCGAACAAAACAAAACAAAATTATCGAAATCGGTCAAGCCGTTTTTGAGTTTTAGCGAGACATACCGCTCAGCAATTCATTTTTATATATATAGATTTTTCAAATTTATTCTTTGTTTCTGTTTTGAGTATTTTCTCACTAGCTTTCAAACAAAAACCATTCAGATTGAATCACTTTCCAACGTTCTCAAAATTGTTATCCATTAAAAAAATACGCCAATTTTTCTCTACCTTAACTCTTTCAAAGTGTTGACTGTGAATTCTACAATATTTCAAGTCGTTAACCAATTTTTTTTTCCAAAATGAGTCAGTAATTCAATTTATAAATATTTCAGAGTTTGGAACTTTTGAAGTGTTTACTTGAAGCCTCATAAACTATGAGGCAGGAAGTAAAGTGGCTATTTATTTTATTTGAAAAGGCAGAAAAATTACAATAGCCAGTGGAATGATTTCGTGTACAATGCTTCTAAATTCGTTAGGTATTAAATGAAAGACAACTTCTACTAAAATACAAACAAAAATGTGAAAAATTTAAAAGAAAAGTTATACGATATTCGGAAATTGATACAATTGCCAGCGATAGTTTGTCTTTTTAATGTCCCATTGTGAGCGTTTTCCAATCGAAAATTGCACTCCCTCAACTCCATTATTTCCACATAATAAATCGCAGCAATTGGTTTCTCAATAGCCTCTGGTATTATCGTTGGAATCAATGATTAAATTTCATTTCACTTGGAAGCTCATCCAGTGCGTAAATATGGCTACTAGAAGGCCCCATCCATCACCTTTACTCTCCAGGAGTGCAGTGCATAATGGAAGTGGTATCGAATCGAATCCTTCCGGCAATCACTGAAGCTTTTCTCTTGCATAAAAGTTCAATTGTGCAGAACAAAAAGACATCATAGCCGGGAAACGCAGAAATTGGTCGGGCTAGGGTAGATAGTTGCTGCTTGGCTCTTGAAGTCGCAATTTCAAATATTAAATTCAGAAAGGCTGCGTCGTTTTTCGTTTCGACCCAGTAGAGAATAAGATAAAGGCGGTTAGAGCGACGATTGAATTAATACGGATGGTGATTATCATTTAAATCACCGCCGAACCATATTGGGATTCTATGAAGAATGTTTCGAGCGGCGCCACAAACTACGCCATATAAGACACACATTTTGGGCGTTGATATTCCTTCCAAGTGAATTCATAAGTTTTGACTGGATCCTTTACCATTTTAAGTCACAATTATCTGCGAACAACTTTTTCGAGCAGCATTTCACCTTTTACGGGCACTTGAACCACTAGAGCACTTCACGTATTTCCCACGCTCGCAGTTTATACTGTCGATTTGACTAAATTATTTTTAACTCCTATCACATATTATATTTATAATTTCTTATCAAAAGCCCCACACGACGTTCCACTAGGGAAGGTATGAACGCGACGAACTGTTTTCTCCACAAGTGCCGATAGCGTCTGGATTCCACCTAATATCTCGGTGCTTCGGATATCACTGATTTGTGGCTTTATCCCCCGAAAAGAAATCGTTTTTGCGACTCAAGTGAATTATTGGAGTCGATGGCAACCAGCCGTCTCTAGACTTGACGGCTAACTCGGTGGAAATGGCTTTTTCTCGACCCCTGTATCGCCCCTAATGCTCCTGTAGTAGATTCTCTAGCGACATCGTCGGAAGTGTTCCTATAGCATACAAAGTAGAGAGATACTCTAATCAACTACACGAGGTGGGCTATATTACTGTCGCTCGCAAAATTTAAAATTAAAAAAAAAAACATACAATTTCGCTAGTATTTGGTGAATGAGGCTCGCACCATTGCTGATTACTTCAATGTTGACCATCTCCACACCTCACTCCCAACACATGTAACCGGTAGATAAGACCAGGCTTAATGGAGCCCCATTCATGGCTGTGTGCCTAGCCACTTGTAAGTACTTAGAGCTCTGTGCGGCAGGCATTCGGGGCGCAATGAGTTCTGTAAATTTGCGGTCAATTATAGATATACTCGCGCGCTTCGTGACACTGAGGAAGTTCAAAGCGCTTTGGCTGGAGCGTGTATCATCGAGGCCTCTTCTTACTGAGGGGTTAATTAAAGCTTTATTCAAACTTTTTCTAAAGGTGCTTGTTTGAATGGCATTAAAATAGAACACGGGCTACTATTAAATTAGGAGACATCGCAGAGCCGAAATATTGAGGATATGATCTTTTTAGACCGGTACGGAATTTACAGAACTCAAAAAATTTGCGAAATTCCCACTTCAAACATGTTTTTTGGCATTAATAACTTTTTTTCTGAAATTAAATTATGTTACTCTTAAGGGGGTATTGCGCTTTGAAATTTTGAAAAAACCGAAATTTTTTTTTTTAATATTTCTATTGTTAATGTATTCAAGATTGTATTCCAAAACGAATTTTTCAAAAATTCATAAAATTGACGTAGTTATGATGCCTCAAAGTTGGAGCGGCGAGCGCGCGCGTTTATCGCAGTGCACCCGGACCCTTGCGGGCGCTGCTTTGAGACCCTTATAATCCGAAGCTCAGACATTATTGTATATGGTAATTGTCATTTCATTTTCATTTGGAAAGTTTTTATTAAGAAGAAGGATGTCCCTACGGTCCAGGCATAGCCGATTAAGGGTAAACATATTATTCACGTTGTTATCTTAATCCAAAACTTTAATCGCGTTTTTCTCGAAACAGCATTTTTCAAAACGGCGACCACGATATCTCAAGTTCTACTTGACCGATTTTCTTCAAAATTTAGACGGAATCATCCTTATACTAGCCGCTATCGCCGGAACCACGATTTTGGTTATGCGATAAATAGTTTTTTTTAATCCAACATTTACTTCAAAAAAAAAAAAAATAATCGAACTTTTTTTTTAAATTTGCATAACTTTTGCAAATTTCTTTATTTTTATTTCTCCCTGGTTCAGGCGATAACCAATAGGATACAAATTAACAACAATTTGGAATTTTTTGCTTCAGACGTCTCTGAGGGCTGCAATCATGGTCGCCGTTAACCTCTTCGCGAAAAACATCTCTACTTTGACCAGCTCTGACAGCTGGAATTTTTTTGTATTGTCAACAAAAAAAAGGTATTTTGGTACCTGAGACTTGTATTAATAAATAACAAAAACAAAAATCAAAATATCTTTTGTAGTTTCTGAGAAAAAAAATCTTAAAATCTTGCTCCAAAAATGACGTTCAAAGCGCAATAGCCCCTTAAGTTCGATAAAGTAGCGACGAACTATAAGATTACTAAAAAAAAAATATTGATTTTATGGGTGTTTTTATTTGAAAATCGTTTGAGGCCAAATATACCCCATATTTACCTTAACCCTCAAATTTATGAATTTTTTTCTCAGTTTCTAAGATATAAAATGGGATAATTTTGGTGTGAGGTAAAGTAGAGCATTTTTAGGAGTGCAGTTACTTGTACGACTAAATGAAGTAAGCTCGCCTCTATCATGTTGTAATAATTGCAAAATGCATTCATATGTATGTAAAAATTTCGTTGATAACCCAAACTCTTCCAAAAGAATAAAGTCTAAAATATCCGTAGCAGTTTCTCTGTTTTGCCGCGAAATGGACTAACACCTAATAGTTGTGAGGTTGCATGTATTTATTGTTTTTTTAATGTCACTATAAACACGTGTCTGTCAATGAATTATGTCCAATTTTATGATTTTTAGATATCCCGTTTGGTCTTTCTATAATATACTAGTATTCCGTAGATACCTAAAATATAAAAGGAAAGCGTTGCTTGCAATTTTTTTTTATATAATAAATATATATTTTTGTTACTTATTTACATTTCTCTTTTTAAAGTTGTTCACCCTCTTCAATTGTCTCTGATAGGATATGTCCTTTTGTTTCCGGTAAAAAAACCGCACAAATCCCTGCTACAAGCGATATAATGCAAAAAATTAGGGGTGGTATCCATGGAAAGTTCTCCCTCTGGGTAATTGCAAAGGGTGCAATCATCGATGCCACATGACCAATCATTGACGACATCCCAACTCCAGTGTTTCGCACAACAGTTGGAAACAGCTCACCAGAATACATGTAGATATCCGCGAAGGCCATTGACATGCCCCCATTTGCAATAGATGCCAAAATAATAATCGCCCAGTCTATAGCAGAACCTTCGCCCAAGCTTAGAAAGGTCACGGTGAGCATGCAGGTGGAGCATAACATCTGAGACAAAACCAATGTGTTCCTACGTCCCCAGTATTTTGTAAGCAACAGGCAGCACAGCACTGCTGGTATTTCTAGGGTTGCACCCAGAACGACATTGAGGTACACATTTCCACTTATGTTGCATGTGAAGTGCGCAATTCCGTAAAAGACTAGGCCACATGAGAACCAATTTGTGATGATGTAAATCGTCTTTGTGCGCATATGGGACGTTCGCACGAGATCCATCGGGGTGCATACTTCTCCGTGATGATGAAACCTTTTATCAAATTCCAATTCGACTCTTTGCCGGATGTTGTCCGTTGGTAACTTGTTTATTTTTGCAATTTTCGTCAAAAGTTTTACAGTTTCATCAATTTTTCCAGCTGTGATCAAAAATCTTGGGGACTCTGGAACGAGCACGATATGGAAGACGCCTAAAAGGGACATCACTGAGAAAGCCAAGTTATAATGACGCCAATTCGGCATGTAATAACTTATTAAAGGTAAGGTAATGTGTCCGAGGAAAAATGGTATTTGTCCTCCCACCGAAATGATCTCCCTCCGTGAAATGTCCTGGTACTCCATAAGATTGACGAATCTATTCATGACACAATTCTGGTTTAGATTTAAGAGAAAGGGAAAGGCGTACGTACCCAATGATCATGCAACCACCAACTCCCAACGAGGTAGTGAATCGCAGGACACAGAATAACCAGAAAGTCGGTGCAAAAGAAGTAGCGATTCCAAAGGCAATCATGCTTGCAATGGACACATTTAGCGGGACCCTTCGCCCGTACCTTAAAGGAAAATTAATTTGTGTGGCTTCATTCCTTATGTAGTGTGTGTGTGTTTACTTATCAGCAATTGTCCCCAAAGCGCCAGTGCCAATCAAGATACCCATCATATAGACGGCCTGTGACAAGCTCTGCAGGTAACTATTCTCACACACAAGGTCCCACTCTGAAATTATGGTACTGGTGAAAGTACTGTTATCATAGGCGAATTCCTTGCAGGATTCTGAGCACTTCTCGGTGTCGTTTGGCGAGGCACACGTGAAATCAACGTGGGGCATTAGAAACACCATGGCCATTGTGTGCCATCCCATCGGGAAACACAGCAGGCAAAAGCAGATGAACACCCTCACTTGTAGCTGACCGCATACCCCCATTACCTCCTGAATTACATCCAAATCCTCATCGGCGGTTGATGCATCTGCAATTTTACTCACATTTAAATGATATTCAAATAATTAGAAGGGGGAATTTACCTGACATAATAAGATTTTTGAAGGAGACTGACAATTTATTGTCATACGGCTAAAAGTTGCTTTTGCTACCGATTGACCAGAACAGGTGGCTTGATGTGCATAGACACCTCTGACTATTGTTAAATCGAAGGTCGAAGGTGGGTTCTTCTTTATCAAAGTGTTCTTTGTGTTCTTAATGCATATCCATAAATCGTGTCTTTCTTTCTTTAAAGGCTTTAATTTTATTAAAAGAATATTTCTCTCAATACTTTTCATTGAAAATTACCATAAGAGCGTCACAGCTCACAACGCTTGCATATGTTTTCACAAATATATAAATATAATTAAGGATTTACGTTTTGCGTTCTGTGCAAATGAGAGCGGATTGGAGGATGCGTATGGACTTCTTGGATATTGCATATACCTACCAGTTCTGGTCCTTGTGGTAGTCAAATACCTAAATCCAAAAAAGGATTATTTTTATGTAGTTGTGACCTTCCAAAGCCGTTCAATCTATTAGTCTGTTTATACTTAAGTTTACGGCAGAATATTTCATCACCTCTCCACACACTTCAAACCTCAGTAAAACTATCAAAAAGGTAGAATTCTAAGCTTTAAAGCGTTGTGTGCTTCATTTGACATTTTTAGGGGTAGTGCAAGCTTAGAGAGCGCGTCTGAATTGTCAAGTTCCAAAGTACAAAACTGGTAATGTCTATGGCTGAAATTGTAACACTGCAATTGGGCGAAGAATGATCCTCATTCAAATTTCAGTCAATGCGGCCAATCCTGGCGGGTTTGGAGACAGTAAAAAAAATCTTACGAAGTATTGTCCATGGATAATATTGGAGCCAAATTCTTCGTCTCGATGTGGAGAACGCAAAAATATAATTTTCAGCCACTTCCGCCAATTTCATACTTAACAAAAAATTAGCTTCGTACAAAGTCGAGGTAAAAGTTAAATGAAAGTTTAAAAATTGTTTTAATGCAAGTATTATTAAATAATCTCGATCCATAAGTGTTTTTCCCATTAAAATATAATTTAAATGCAGCCTCTGTCCATATTTGTGGAAATGGACACTTTATATTGGCTGATCTAGCGCTAGGATTGACCAATTTGACTGAAATCGGTTGTTCGTCTTGTGGAGGTCTATAAAGACAGTGGCACCATTCTCAGCCAGGAACACCACTTGTTTGCAAAATTCGTATTTTGCAATTTAAAAAAAACACATCTTGGAGACTCGAAATTATTGTTCCATCGATCTAAAATGTTAAATTTAACATTCGATTTGTTGTTATTTTTTAACTTTTCTCGTTTTTTTCCTTTTTTAAAATGCAGCCAAACCCGTCAGGATTGGCCGAATTGACTGAAATTTGAATTGGAGTCATTTTTCGAACGTCCAAATGCAGTGTTACAATTTCAGCCCTGGACTAGTTTTGTACTTTTGTAACTTTACAATTCAGACGTGCTCTCCTGGCCACCAGGATTGGTGTGGCCCCGCATTTATAATAATAAGTTTTAGAGGGGGGCATATTTTACAAAAAATATTTTGATAATGGACAACATCTGACACATTATTACACTCATCTATCTAACTATTAGTTTGCTACTCTTATTTTATTTATATTTAATACTAGCTTGCCCGGACCCGGCGTTTCCCGGGATACTATTAAATTTGTATTCCTTAATGTTACAACGCCTCCCTACTGCACCACCGCCTCTCCTATGTGACACAGCGTTTTCCTATTTGCGTTTTGCACATGTTTTGCATATTTTCCAACAGTATTATTAAATTTAGTTTTCTTCATTTTATACCACCTCCTTGTTGCACCCCCTCTCCTATATCTCCCAGCGGGGTGGGGGTGGTCTCATATTTGGAAAGTGGAATAGCAGATTCGAAATCAGTGATCCCGAAAATTCCCTAGTGCGGATGATCAAGGGAAATCCCTTGAAGTTTAACTTTTCGGTCGCCATGTTGATCCACCATCTTGATTTCCAAAATTTTGATGGCAGATTCACAATCAGTGACCCCAAAAACCCAAACCGAAAACAAAAGTTCGGATTTTCCGTGAAATCCCTTGAAGTTTAACTTTTTCGATCGCCATATTGGATTAAATGCAAGCTCGAGATCTGCGACCCCGAAAAACTCCAATTGCCTTTTTCATAAAGATTCCTTGAAGTTGGAAAATTCGCTTCCTATACAAAACGGAAATTTCGATTTTTTCGATTTTCCGGCTTTTCCTTTGGGGTTTCCCGAATTTTCTTTTTTTTAAATCTCCCCTGTATTATAGTGAACAAAACAAAAAAAAAATATCGAAATCGGTGAAGCCGTTTTTGAGTTTTAGCGAGACTAACGCACAGCAATTCATTTTTATATATATAGATAGATTTTAAAGACGTTAAATACTTAGTAAAATTTTACGCAAAGATATGGCGGAAAATCCAAGGTTAAGATACTTTTCCTCGAGAAACAGAGTATGGATGGTAATCTGAACAAAAGGTTCACGGAGTCAAAAAGCCCTTCATATTTTTTAATGCCAGATGATCCTGTTCAAAATGCCATGGGTGAATTTTTCCGATGGCAGTTGCCTACGGTTATCATAGCGTTTGTCCACAAGTTGTTTCTATCCTGGCATACATTGACGCTCATCTTTCTGGCACCAAACGCTGAGTGGATCCCTATTCCCTATTCCGACAAATGCCATGAGTATAAAGTATGATGACAGTGTCTTCACACGGACTATAATTTCCGAATGGGACCTTGTTTGTGAACGGAAGAATATAGTGGTAGCTAGTCAGTCAATTGTACTGCTGGGCATATTCGTAGCAAGCATATTGTTTGGAAGTCTATCAGACTGGTAACAAGCGATATTACAAAATTACCTCACTTTGTTTTTTAAATAATGTCCATTTAGGATTGGGTGAAGAATACCCTTTTGTATTACCGTACTAGTACTTGTAGCGACTAGTATAGCAACTCCTTTCATTCCATGGTTCTGGCTCTTCATATTGATGGGATTCTGTAGGAGGTGTACTCTTTGTTAGGTAATTCTACTCTAAGGAATTTACTTTAGCCCAAAATCCTATCCAGTTTTGTCAACATGATAGAAATAGTTGGGAAACCTTTCCGGGGGCCTTTAGGAATAGCCAGCCAAATGCTGTACTACCTTGCACATTTAACCATGCCCGCTTTTGCATACTATTTCCGGGACTGGCGACAACATCAAAAGGTATATTCATTAGCGAGCGCAGTTTGTCTGTCTACCGTTCTTATTTCTCTTGCATGAGTCACTTTAATGGTTGTTCTCGACTGGTCAGTTGGGGCAAAGCGGCAAAAGTCCTCACCAAAGCGGCTAAGGTTAACAAATTGCCTACAGACGGTTTTGAGCTAAATTTACAAACTCCTTTCGATAGAAGAAATTTTGCAGAGCATGGGAAACAAATTCATGTATGGGACTTACTTGGAGCTCGGTATTTATGCATCCACACACATTTGCTTTAATTGGTTTTTGTGCGGTATGATTAGCTACCGTATAGCGCAGTACACAGGGTATCTGGGCGGGGACATTTTTGTAAACATTGCTATGGTTATGGTTGGAAAGGGGGAGTTAAGGCATAAGGCCTTTCGATCACCGCGACCGCTAGGATCTATTGTGAATGCCCATCCACATTTGATCCCAGGTCTAGCTTCTTGGAGAAACCCAGAATTTTCCCTGAGGCTGCCGCGCAATAGCGACAGGTGTCAGAGTCAGCTTTCCTTTTCTTTTTAAGGTGCCTTAAGGAGCAATGTCCAGAAAAGAGTCCAGTAAATGTTCTGAGCTCTTGTTTGTTTAGACGGAGGAATTTCTCGGCCTTATCATGCGGTGCGATCATGAAGGCTTTGGATTGCCGAAAACCTTGGGTGCTATTCCATTATCGGAGTGGGCTACTCTTCTCTCAGTTTTCTAGATTTTTCTAGATGCCGCAGAAGGGTTCTGGACCTTGTTTTTCCAGGCCATCGGCTACTTCGTTTCCTGTGTAGTCTTCGTGACTTGGGACCCACATAAGAGTAACTTTGTTATTGTTCGCCAAAAGCTTCTAGGCATGATGATGAATGATGAAACTGATGCAGATAATTGGCAACTAACTCACAGTATTCTGTATGGTTATAATAGCTTTTCTTGCTGAAGAAGAATCAGTCTCTGTTAACTGGACCAATTTAATACTTGTGTCGGCACGATTGTTATATCCTTGGCCCCAATTTTTGGGAACAAAAATTTTGCTGTGCTAATTAACGGAAAAATAATGAATATTAAATAGGGCAAAATAGTTGGCTTAAGGGGGGACATCACAGTAGCACACAAAAAAATAGGCATATTTTCGGGAATTAATTTTGGCTGAATAAAAGTATCAATCGAAAATCTGTAAAGTAGGTTTTATAGCAATACTAAAAAAGTACAAAATGTAATTTTTTCAATAAAAAATATTTAAAAATGGCGGCTGCGCAGCATATGCCCCAAGGCGCCTATTTTTGAAACCGTGTCGATGGCCGAAGACGTAGACTCCTTAATTTTTGACCTAGAAGAAAAAACTAAAATTTTTTAGTTTTCACATAACAACAGCTAGCGAGCTACGTAGGATTTTTTCGATATATTGATTTTTCACAAAATGGTGCATGTTTGAAAAAAAAATTTAATTTTTAACAAAAAAAACGCCATAAAATCGTCGATAAAAAGAAAACTAAGCCATATAAAATAAAAATCCTACGTAGCTCCGTGGAGACAGATATGTCGAAGCTACTGTCAACATTTCAAGTCTATCGGTAAAGATTTGCTCGAGTTATGTCTTCGGCGAGCTAAAAAAAAGTGGTTTCGAGAAAAACGCGTTTAAAGTTTTAAGTACTGAGAAACCATATGAAAATTTCATATACCTCTAACCGCAGAATGAAAAATTTGGGCACTCGGACACTTTTGCCGTATTCCATCATTTGGTATATTATTATTAAGACCCTAAAGCACCTTTTAAGCGAACAAAATTTTTTTCGAAACATTGAAAATTTTACTGTGATGTCCCCCCTTAAGTGTACGACGGCTGCTTTTGGAATTGCCCTAAAACTTTATGGCAATGTTCCATTTATGGTCGGAACGAATGAATTAGGAAAGTATTGTTGTCGGAAAACAATACTTTCCCAATATTTTGCCCTATATCTCGAAAACGGGTCGAGATAGAATTTTTACATTATTTTTCCGTTAATTAGCACAGCAAAATGTTTCGAACCCCCATCCCAAAAATTGGGGCCAAGGATATAACAATCTCCCCCTTGTGTCGATCGCTATGTCTGGAATATCGTTGGACTAACGCCGACTTGTATAGAGCAGAGCTATTTCCAATAATAGTAAGAAGTGCTGGAATACGATTATGCTCAATGTTTTCAAGGATTGAACCGTTCGTGGGAAATTTGAAATATCTCTGGATATCTTTGCTGATTTTTGGTGTTGTATTGGCTCTTGCTGCGGTATTGTGCCTCATTTTGCCTGTAACTTTGGAGGATGGTGAGAACTTTGGAAATAAGGAAAGTTATAATCTTTTATACATAAAAAAAGTTTTATAATACTAAAACCCGACTGTGCTAAAAAAATAAAAAGTCGATTAAATTACTGACAGTGTGTTTAATTAGGGCAGTGCTTATTTGCACCAAACTTTTTTTATGTGTGTGGGTGTGTCCGTACGACCGAAATCCGCAAAATGCATCGCCTACTGACGGAATATTTGCCTTTTACAAAATATCTACGGACTGCCGTGTACACCGTGTACACACCCGTGGTGCAAATAGAGCTAGTCAATTAATTAATGAGTTATATAAAACATTATACCGAATAGTTACTATGGGAATTAATAAGTTATAAATAAAAATCAAAACAAAATGAGCCTCCAAATTGCCTTACATAAATTGCTAATGCTTCGGGGCCTTATTTACAAATTCGATTCGATTGAACTAGTATCGTTAATAAAAGTATATTCCGAGTTGAATGTCAGTAAATTCACTGGCTCCTAGATGTTTTTTACTTGAGCTCGATACGATTAATAATTTACTGTGTTTACGACACAATTTCAATCGAATCGAATTCATGAATAAGCCCCCCAGCACCCTGTAGGCCTACGAGAGCGGTACCAACCTAAAAACCTTCCGACCAAAACACATTTCATTAAACAAATTTCCGGCAAATCTAACCATTCATTAAAAAAACGCAAAACCACAGCCATACAGATACTAGACAGTTGTCTCGATACATATCACCTTCCTTTTTTGTGTTATTTTATTTTTTTGTTATTTTTGTGAGACACTAAAGTAGACTTGACGGATTTTTATTGCACCGTTACCGAGAGTGTAATTACAATAATGGTAAGCAAATAAAATTAAAAAATTATTATTGAAAAGCAAAACAAAAATGGTTTTAGTCTCCAAAAAAAATTCATAGTTATTTAGCTAAAAGTGAAGTGGGTCAGATTAGCACAAGTAAACTATGGTTTCATTTTTTTGTCGACAGGATTTTATTGCCTATGAATTGAGACAGACACCAAATATGGCCCAAATTATTTTTTGCGGATCGTTTTTCTTCCATACTCGGAAAATGTAGTTGCAATTTAAGTAATAGAAAAAAAAGCCTGCAACAAGAAATTAAAACGTGGGTAATTAATTGCAAATATGTAGTTTCATAAATGGATCATTTAAAAAAAAACAGAAATCAAATATCGACTAAAAATTCAAAACTAAGAAACTAAATCAAAATATAAAACATTTTTATTAAATTATTTAAACCTTAAAGTATGTATTCGTATCTACGTTTCCAAACTCTCAAAGTCATCGATATCTTCCAAAATCTCTGGCAAAGGGAGTCCCTTAGTTTCCGGCAATATAATGCATAATAACCCAGCAATAATTGTTACAATTCCAAAAATCAACGCAGCCAACCAAGGCGACTTTATGCCTGCAATAAATGGTGTAATTATGAATCCGATCCTTGAAGTCATTGCGGCTGTTCCTAACCCAGCATTTCTTATGACTGTGGGGAATAATTCTGCGGCGTATAGGTAGGCGTTTGCTAATGCCATACTTATCCCAAAACTGGAGACCGCAACAAGTGTTAAAATAATCCAATGAGAAATAGGTATTGATTCCTCTTTCAAAAAACAAGCGATTGCAATTATTGCGGTTCCTGTGATGAGATGCGCAGTCATCTGTGTCGGTTTTCTTCCCCAGTATTTTGTGGTTAATACGCAGATCACCGTGGCCGGAATTTCAAGAGAAGCACTTATAGCAACGTTTATGAAAACGTCGCCATCAAGAAATCTTGTACAGTAAACTAGGCCGTAGAAGCCCGTAACGGACGCAAACCAAATATAGGAAATGCACACGGTCTTGATGCACATATTTCGGGATCGAAATAAATCTAAGACATGTCCTTTTTTCGCAGGTCTAGAAATTTTATCATCGTAAGCTGCTTGTAAATTTCGCTTAAGATTCTCAGTAGGCAGTTTGTTAACCTTAGCCGCGTGGGTGAGGACTTCCGCCGCCTTTTCCACCTGACCAGTCGAGTACAGCCATCGGGGTGAGTCATGGAAGATAAATAAACATGGTAAGCAAATTGCACTTGCTGCCGAATACGCCATTTGATATTGTTGCCAATCTCGAAAGAAGTATCCGAAAAAGGGTATTGTTAGATGTCCCATAAAGAATGGTATTGAAAAGGTTATCCCTAAAATCGTCCGAAAGGTGTGTCCAACAATTTCCATCATGTAAACAAAACTGAACAGATAGTTGGGGTAACATTAAGATCTTCAACTAAGTGAGTAATACCTACTACCTGACAATAACTCCACCTCCTACAGCAAGTCCATTGAGAAATCTCATAACGGTGAAAAGCCAGAACCAATGAACGAATGGAGTTGCAATCCCAGTCCCTAGTAGCCCTACAACCGTAATGCGCAAAGGTATCTTTCGTCCAATCCTATAATGAGAAGAATTTAAAAAAAAAATTAACAAAATTCACTACACCAACCTGTCTGATAAAATTCCAAACCCAATACTTCCGAGAAGGACGCCCAATTTAAATGCGACCTCAGCAATAATTGCCAGATACACTCGATCGCACACAAGATCCCATTGGGTAATTATAGTTCGTGTGAAGACACTGTTGTCATACTTATACCCATGGCATTCGGCGGAACAGGGATCCGTAACGTTCGGTATACCGCACTCGACTTCCACCCATGGCGAAAGAAAAATTGATGCCACTGAATGCCAGGATAGTGACAACTTGTACACAAACATCATCAAGACGTGAAGCAATTGCCACAGCCCAAAGTCTCCTATGGCGTTTTGAATTGGGTCTGGAATTACAAAATATTAGTGTGGTTAATTTAAACCGAAGAACATTTTATTCAACTTACCATGCATATTCAATTTTACCCTCTTCTTTTTTTGCACAAAATTGCTAACATTTCGCTCTCCATCTAATTACAACTATTTTTTGATAAAATTTGAGAGGTTTTAAAAATCAAACTAATTCATTGACATATCATTTTTATTCGCCTACACTAAAAAAACAATATGAATAAATGAGTGTTGGTCGATAAATCATTTCATTTTTCTACATAATCCAAGCTGCCCATACAGTTATCATATTTTCATCAGATCCGACCAATTTGATAATCTAATGGAGTTGTGGAATGATGTGTCGGATGATCTCCGCCAGTTCAATCTAATTTTGGAGGAGTTGACATGTTAAAAACTTTAAATCCTCGAAACTTTGACCAGATGCTGAAAAGCGAAACGATGCTAAAAGTCGCTCATTTGGGGAAATATTATAGCATTTCTCGTTTTAGTGTCCTGTAGACATATAACCGACAAGTGTATGGTAAAAGTATCCGATCATCGGACATACATAGTATGTACATATTTCTTTCATTCTGATACTTGCAATAGCCAAACTCATACCATGGGCCCATTTCTGAACGATGGCAATTATGATTTTTTTGCAGAATCCGTTCAAATTATTTTATCACAAACTTAATCGATTTTCAATAAAAACTTTCTAAAACACGTCTGTTACGCTAGCCCTAGTCTGTTACACATTTAGATTTATTAAAGACGTCCCGGCCTTGCCCTGATTTTTTCATACTTGTGAATTAAAACTGTTACAGTGCTAATGAAACTGTTTCATGCGCGAAGACCTCATAATAATCCCAGGATAAAATGTAACCATCGGTAAAGACAAAATCGGTTCAACGATTCTCGAGATTTGCTCCGACAAATAGGTAAATATTTTTGACACTTTTGTGTAGGTTTTGGTATAATGTAATTAAACATATGGGCTTAGGAAAAGGCAGATCCTTTGAAACCACAGACTCGTAAGAACCAAATTTTATGAAAATCATTTACGTTAAGAAATTACGGAAATCCGTTCAAGTTGAAAATTTTCGATCGTCATATTGGATCCGCCAATTATCGATGGAAGATTCAAGATCAGTGACCCTGAAAACCCCTATATGTATATTTATTAACACCGAAATTTGTATTAGCCGCGTATTGTCTTCTCGCCTCCCGCGGGCAGGGGTTAATACACTTCGTGAAAATAATATCGAGGTAATTTAACTAAGGTCTTAAGCTACATAAGGATTTAAAGATATTGCATGCATCACTTACAGTTTGCCAGGAACACCCGATGTTAGATAGGTAATTTTCGTAACGAAAACTTTCTGATTATGTGTTCCACGCTGTTACGTCAAAAAGTAATTCTGTAATTCTCCCGACATGGCGTTGATTTTTAAAAATGCTCAACACCCACAAAGGAACACATCTTCCAAATTTCATGTTGCTGTCTTTAGGGGTTTAGGCTGTGCAGTCAGTCAGTCAATCATGGAACAGTATTATATGTATAGATACAACTCGTAAAATAAATAAAAAAATGTCTTTAAAGGGTCTTTCCCGTATTTTCGTTGAAAAAACAGTATTTATTTTGAATAAACGGTTCAACGGATTGTAATAATTGTTTTATTACATACTTAAAACAATTATTGAAAAAAAAACTTCAAAAAAAATGGCGGTCGTTGAGTCCCCCACCTTTCAAGCCTGCTGTGGCGGACTAGATGCGGATTTCCTGCTACATGTGTTATCTGAATTCAAACAATAAAACATTTTTATAAAATACAGAGTTGAAGTTATCGCCTATCATTGGGTTTTTTAAATTTTATGCGATTTAGCGCAACTTTGGAAAAAAAATACGATTTTCACCCTATTTTTCCTGCTTTAAATTATTATTAAAAATCAAATTTTTGTAATGATGCGCGATAATGACATCAATTGTGAACATTAAAAATATTGATTGGTGTCCCGGCAAACCTGAACCTAGTTTGCAAAAACATAGTTTTGAGAAAAACGCGTTTCAATTTGCCGCAAGAACCTTCTGAGGCCGTGCGCGGCGTCACTAATTCGGCTGTAACTTGAAAACTATTGTGTTTTTCAGCAAAAATTTTTGGGACTATAATTCTAAGACTGCAAAGCATCGATTTCTATAAATTATTTTTTTTGATCGAAAAACGGGTAAGCCCCCTTAAGACGTTTAATCTGAAAACGCTTGAGGAAAGAGACAGCTATGGAAAAATACTTCCACTTGTTGTTGAAAATTGACAAGAGTCAATCAGTAAGTTTCAGTTTAATTGTTAAGCACTTTACACACTTATATTACTTTATTCCTCCTTTTTTCCAAATTTTTCGCCATCCTCCAAAGTTTCTGGCAAAGGTTGTCCCTTAGTTTCAGGCAAGAAAATGCAGAGAAATGCTGCAATAACTGGTATAACACCAAAAATCAACGAAGACATCCAAAGCTGATCCATATTGGCAATGAACGGCGACAGTATGGATCCGATTCTACAAATCACTGAAGCTGATCCCATTCCAGCATTTCGTACCACTGTCGGGAATAATTCTACGGCGTACAAGTAGACGTTAGAGAATGCCATACTCATTCCAGAAGTTCCGACCGAAACAAGTATTACCAAGAACCACTTAACAGCTTCAGATTTATCTTCGGGAAGGCAAGCGATTGCAATCATGGAGATTCCTGTGAGAAGATTCGAAATTATCTGCGTCGGTTTCCTCCCCCAGTATTTTGTCAAGAACACGCAGGTCACCGTAGCGGGTATCTCGAGGGAAGCACTTATAGCAACGTTTACGAAAATGTCTCCACCAAGATACCCTGCGTACTGAGCTATGCCGTAGTAGCCCATACCAGCCGCCAACCAATTGACGTAAATGCACATGGTTTTGATGCACATATTTCTGGATCGAAGTAAATCTAAGATATTTCCCTTTTTCACCGACCCTCCAGCATTTTTTCTGTCGAAAGCCGCTTGAAGGTTTTGCTCAAGACCCTCCGTAGGTAGTTTGTTAACCTTAGCCGCTTTGGTGAGGATTTGCGCCGCCTTGCTCACCTGACCAGTTGAAAACAACCATCGAGGTGATTCGTAAATTACAAATAAGCACGGTATGGAAATTGCGGTCGCTACCGAATACGCCATTTGATATTGTTGCCAATCTCGGAAGAAGTATCCGAAAAGGGGCATTGTTAGATGTCCGATAAAGAAGGGTATTTGAGAGGTAATTCCTAAAACCGGTCGGAGGGGTGTACCAACTATTTCCATAGTGAGGACAAAACTAAATAGATGATTGGGGTTAAATTAAATCCTTCAATTTAATTACGATTGAGGATTACCTGACAATTATTCCACCTCCTATACACATTGCATTGAAGAACTTCATAACGTTGAAAAACCAGAACCAAGGGATGTAGGCAGTTACAATACTAGTTGCTATAAGCCCTACAACAGTAATTTGAAAGGGTAATTTACGTCCAATTCTAAAATGGAAAGAATTTTTAAATATGTTAAAAATAATTACAACACAAACTTGTCTGACAAAATTCCGAATGAAATACTTCCTACAAGGATGCCAAGCATAACAATGGCCTGAGCCAAACTAGCCAGATGCTTTCGTTCACACACAAGATTCCATTGGGTTACTATTGTTCGTATGAAGACACTGTCGGCATATTTATACTCATCACATTCCGGGGAGCAGGGATCCGTAACGTTCGGGGTACCGCATTCAACTTTCACCTTTGGCGCGAGAAAAATTATCGCCATTGCATGCCAGGCTAGTGGCAGCTTGTAGATAAACACCAGGATGATCGTAGGCAATTGCCATCGGCCAAAGTCTCCCATGGCCTTCTGAACTGGGTCATCTTTAATATATTAAAGTCCTTTTTTGATTTCGCGCAAATGTTTGTGCAGCTTACCGTCCATATTCAGATTTTCAAATAACGAGCGTATATGTAGTTAAATCAAACGATATATTATCTCTTACCCTTTTGGAAAAATTTCGTAAGCACACAACATTTCCCAATAAAAACACAATATTTCAAATAAAAACTAAAATAATATGTTCAAGACATCGAACCGATTGACTGCCAGTTCAATTTTATTCGCCTACGCCAGAAACGCTGACATGGAAAGCATGAACGAGTATTTGACAATATCTTATATTTTTTACTGTTATTCATTTCTACACTGTGGATTTTTGTATGAGGTACTTGTTCCACAAGTGGCCTGACATACCAGTTATTAGCCACCAGGTAAAATCAGGTACACCATTCTTTTATTGCTTACATACTATGTACTCGTATTTTATTCTGAGTTTCGGTTTAAGTTTAAAATTTATAATTCATTTAGTTCATTTGTTAATTGTCCGCTCCTTTACCGTAGTACAGCCAAAGACTTCTAGTATAATACTTTTGTACTAAACCCTATTAAATCCATTAAATTCATTCATTCCATTCATATAGAGGAGGGCGTAATAGTCCGGTCAAAATAGACATTCCAGGTTACATTAATTCGCACAAAGCTGAAAATTGGCATGAATGTTGTGAACACAATTACAAACAATTTGTCAAAAATCCCCATCGATCCGACGTGTGGAAAAAAATTTATTCAAGGTCAAATGTTGCGAAAATCGGTTTTTTGCATTTTTCAGCTAAACGGCAAGTTTTATCATAAAAATAGCTGAGACAAAAATTATTCATTATGCGATTATCTATAAAAACTGTCTCTACACTTTTTTGGACCGTGTGGTGACGCTGCTCCTTTTGTAAGTTATCAGTGATGGGACATGTACTCACTCCTTCTCATTGCGTTAATGGAGAGACCCAAAATGCACTTGGTATACGGCTCCCATGACGTCAAAGTTTGCCCGGCTCTGGTCTTAACTACTCTGGTGACCATGTGATATTTACTCATGCCCGGCTTAATTAATTTATTTAGGTACCTGTAAAGCATTGAAAGGATGTTTAACACGTGCGAGTTTTCCCGCACGTGTGATGAAAAATAGTTTTAGTATCGAGCGTTCTTTCGTGGTAAGAACACGTAGTTATTGGTTATATTTCCAAAAAAATTCGTGCAGTTTTTTGTTTGTAAAAGAAATGTCGCAATTTCGCTTTATTTGTAGTAAACATTTGTCCGAAAGTGAAAGGGTTACTGTTGAGCGTGGCCTAAAGACGTTAATCGATGCAAGTATTGAAAGAGGTGATGAATTTTCGGAGTTCCTGAAAGACCAGACTTCTGTGACAATTCATGTGCAGTGTCGAAAAAACTACATTCGGAAGAGTACCATTACTGCAGTTAAAAGACAACACGAACAAGAACAAGCTGGTACATCAAGAATAAGTCCTCCTCGTACTAGAGCACGCGCAACTGAATCAGTTTTTTGTTTTAAACAGTGTTGCTTATTTGGTGGCAATGATTTGAATGAAGAGTTTGAAAGAAAAAAGCACTGAAATATCGGCGTCAAATTTGTAATGTAACTACACTTTCATTCAAAGAAACAATTTTGAATATAGCCCAGACTCGTTCTGATAATGTAGCAAAAGCTATTATTACTCGAATTGAGTTTGAACATAATTTAGTTGCTGCCGAAGCTAAATATCATAAAGACTGTTATAATTCCTTCTTGAGACCGACTACGGGGGGTAATGTCGGTCGTCCTCAAGATGAAACTACGAATCTTGCAATGGAAGAAATATTTGCATATATTGAAAATAGTGATGATTGTCAATTTACAATAAACGAATTAAAATATATTTGCAAAAATTCTGTAGACAATAGAACCATTTAGTTACGATTAAAGTTGAAGTATGGCGATAAAATTATCATAACAGAAAAGTCAGGAGCATCAACATTCATATGATATTTTAAATCGAGCTAGCTACGAAAAAAAAACAAATGAAAAAGAAGAGCGATTTAGAATCCTGAAAGCTGCGGCAGCGATCATGCGAGAAGACATTCAATCTGCAGTATTTGATAATTCTAATTACCCCCCGCCAGGTCGTATGTTTGAAGATATTAACACTCAAATTCCAGAGTCACTGACTTATTTTTCACGGGTGGCGCGGAAACGTGTACATTTTATGAATAACACAACATTTTCACCTTTTTGCATGGCTATATCTCCGAAATGGTGATTCTTAGGAAAAAAAGTGTAGAGACAGTTTTTATAGATAATCGCATAATGAATAGTTTTTGTCTCAGCTATTTTTATGATAAAACTTGCCGTTTAGCTGAAAAATGCAAAAAACCGATTTTCGACATTTGACCTTGAATAAATTTTTTTCCACACGTCCGATCGATGGGGATTTTTGACGAATTGTTTGTAATAGTGTTCCCAACATTCATGCCAATTTTCAGCTTTGTGCGAATTAATGTAACCTTACCCCTATTTTTGAAGCTAATTTGACCGGACTATAAGCTACACTTTAGTGTTATAATGTGTGCACTCTAAGATCCAAGAAAGCCGTGTAAAAAAATTACCATACATAGTACCGTCTAGTATTTGAGGATAGCGTCGAAGTGGGATCAAAGGAAACTGATTTGTTTTCCGATAAGTTAATTGAAGTTCTGTTTTGCTAGTGTATATCATGAGAAATTCTAGGACACGCCCTCTAATAGAGCAACAGGTTTTTTGTTTGTTATTAGAAAGCCTTTAACGCATACAAGTTTATTTTTCGTTTTATTTTGTTTATTTAAAAAATATGCAATACACTTAACATTGTATTTTTAACTAACTAATTTTGCACATTGACGCAGATATATAAAGTTGGGCTGCTCAATTACCCGACTCATGCGGAAACCCTTAAGTAAGCAGAAAAAACCAGTTATTTATAACAAATTATTTTATAACATAAATGGTAGCGAATTTAGAAGGCTACAAGTATCGAAATTAATACGAGTATTTTCGTTATTCAAATAACAAAGCCTTGGGTATATAACAAATTGACTACGATCTAAGCTTTCTTTAAAGAATGAAAATGAACGAACTACGGGTAACGTTATTTGTTTGTATTGAAAAATGATTAATGGGGAAAAAGATAATAGTAGATTAAAAAATAATGCTGATTTCTGTCTCTTGCAATGCTGCAATGCGTTTTATTAGAAATAGTTTTTAGAACCATCTTATTGTCTAAAAATTAAAGTCAAACAATTTCGATGCGACATTCTCTAATGGCGTTTTCACTTGCTTATTCTGCTTCTGAATACCTAACTGATTGCTATAACCTCAAATTAAATTCCTGTAAGCGAATGTGATAAGAACACTAAACATTTTCAATACACAATGTACATTTTTCATTTGCTTAATTCACAGCATCCTATTAGCCTTCGATGGTGTCAATAAAAAACAACAAATTAACTTAATTAAAGAGGTTTATGACATCACAATTAAGTTGCGGTCTTCAATGTTTAAGCCATCTCCCCTCCAAATGTTTATGAGGGAGGGTCAAATATCAAAAAGTGCTTCCACATTTGTTGTAAATTTACAAAGGACAAGCAGCCCATTAAATATAAATATCAATGCATTTACACACTAGACTAGAACCACTTTATTTCTCCTTTCTCCCAAAGATCTCACCATCTTCCAAAGTCTCTGGCAAAGGTTGTCCCTTAGTTTCAGGCAAGAAAATGCAGAGAAGTGCTGCAATAACTGGTATAACACCAAAAATCAACGAAGACAACCAAAGCTGATCCATATTGGCAATGAACGGCGACAGTATGGATCCGATCCTACAAATCACTGAAGCTGATCCCATTCCAGCATTTCGTACCACTGTCGGGAATAATTCTACGGCGTACAGGTAGGCGTTCGCAAATGCCATACTCATTCCAGAACTTCCGATTGAAACAAGCATTACCATAAACCACTTAACAGTTTCAGATTTTTCTTCGGGAAGGCAAGCGATTGCAATCATGGAAATTCCTGTGAGAAGATTCGAAATTACCTGCGTCGGTTTCCTCCCCCAGTATTTTGTCAAGAACACACAGATCACCGTAGCGGGTATTTCGAGGGAAGCACTTAAAGCAACGTTTACGAAAATGTTTCCACCAAGATACCCTGCGTACTGAGCTATGCCATAGTAGCCCATACCGGCCGCCAGCCAATTGAAGCAAATGCACATGGTTTTGATGCACATATTTCGGGTTCGGAATAAATCTAAAACATTTCCCCTTTTCACCGGCGCTCCAGCGTTTTTCTTATCGAAAGCTGTTTGTAAGTTTTCGACCAGACCTTCCGTGGGTAGTTTGTTAACTCTGGCTGCTTTGGTGAGTATCTTCGCCGCTTTGCCCACCTGACCAGTCGAGAACAGCCATCGAGGTGATTCGTACAAGACAAGTAAGCACGGTAGGGAAATTGCGCTTGCTATGGAATACGCCATTTGATAATGCCGCCAATCTCGGAAGAAGTATCCGAAAAGGGGCAGTGTTAGATGTCCTAACCAGAATGGTATTTGATAAGTGATTCCTAAAACTGCCCGAAGGGGTTTTCCAACAATTTCCATCATGGCGACAAAACTGAACAGAAAAATGGGATAAAGTAAATTTCTTCAACTTAATCGAGGAATATTACCCGACAATGAGTCCACCTCCTACAGCAAATGCGTTTAAGAATCTCATAACGTTGAAAAGCCAGAACCAAGGGATGTAGGCGGTTGCAATACCAGTCACTATAATCCCTACAACGGTAAGACAATAGGGTATTCTTCGACCAATCCTAAAATAGATAAATTTTCAGACAAATGTTCGTTAAATTCATAATGTATTTTACTTGTCTGACAAAATTCCAAAAACCATGCTGCCTATGAGGATGCCCAGCATAACGATAGACTGCGCAACACTCGCCAGATACTTTCGGTCACACACAAGATCCCATTGCGTTACTATCGTTCGTGTGAAGACACTGTCGTCATATTTATATTCATCGCATTCGGGGGAGCAGGGATCCGTAACGTTCGGTGTACCGCATTCGACACTCACCTTTGGCGCAAGAAAAATCACCGCCATTGTATGCCATGCTAGTGGCAGCTTGGAGACAAACACCATGATGACCGTTGGTAGTTGCCATCGGCCAAAGTCTCCCATGGCCATTTGAACTGGATCGTCTGGAAATGCAAAATATTAATGTCCTTTTATTGAGCTCAGAGGATATTTTATTCAGCTTACCAGCCATGTTCGGTTTTTTGGAGAATTACTGTAGCGGTGTACCTCTCACTATATATGTCTCTCTTGTTCAAGCAGGAGGGCTTTTTCTCTTGTTGTAAAATCTAAGTAAATATTTAACATTTCTAATTCATGCTTATTTGAAAAAAAAAAGATTTTGCGTCAATTTTGAAAACAATAAAAGAAGATGCTAGACCAGCGGCGATTTCATAACTTTACTGCAGTTATTGCAAAAAAAAAAGTTGTTTATGGTGTCGTTTTAAAAGTAAAAGAAAATTGCGCCTTTACGCGACTTTTTTTGCGTTATTTGAAAAAAAAATTCAAAAAAAGAAAGCTGAAAATATTTTTAATGTTTTTAATTCTAAAAAAAAAATCGATTACTTTTAAAACTTAAACTTTTTTTTTAAATTTACACAGACTAAACAGTGTAAGAATTAATGAGCGAGTTTTGGCTTAAAGAGATTTACTATGAATATGAATCAAAAAAATTATGCAAGCCTTTTTTAGAATGAGAGAAAGGGTTTTTGGTCGTTGAATTCAGCTTTACTATCTACCACCTTGTGTGTATAGTAAGTACATTGGTATATAACTTTGATTTCGCTTTTTTTGAAATTTACGACTAGGTATATAATATTGGAATATTTCTGTTTTCCGATTCGTAATCTACGGACACAATTTTCTAGAGATTAACTATCGCTTTCTCTGAATAGATTGCATTTGATAACAAGTGAACCTAGCGTTGTCGATAACTGGTACGACCAGATAGGTGCAGTAAGCAGTAAGTAAAGCCATAATAATAATTAATTGAAAAAGGCACCTCACTTTCTCGCATTAGTAAATGAGCCGTATAAATATGAATGATGGTAAAAGTCATGAAAGTCTTTTGGAAGTAATTTTCGATTTACAGTTTTTTTTCTTCAATAAATTTAACCACATAATTTTAAAAAAAATTGTTTTTTTCTATGGGTCACTAGTTCTCATTAGACACCTCGATGGTGTTCATTTTTTCACTTTTTCATAACACTTCTCACCTGTCTGAATTATGGGGATTATTTATCAATAAGTAAATTCTAAATCACAGCATTGAACCTTATCAAGTTTTAACTATTCAAAATTTTAAGTCCCTAGCTTGTATACCCAATGACGCTGGGTGTTTGTGACACAGATAGACGGACACCGGAGTGAGGCCATAAGTGCTCCGCTTTTCCAATTTTGCTCTAAAAACAAGTCGATATCTCATCTAGAGATAAATTGATATTGATGATATATTGATAAATCTATTAAAACACATGTTACCACTTTTCGCTCCTTTAGCGGTTGTATTGCGAAAAGTGGGCACTTTGATTACTTCAATAAAACACTTATACCTATCTATTACATCTGTACCTTTGAAAAGATCACTAACAAATGATCTAACCGACTGCTAACCGGTTTTGCCTCAATACCTGCTACCTCCCAGCTCCTTCCGCAGGATGAGCATATACCCGTCCTTATTTTTCGTTGGCTTTCGTTACCTTGAGAGAAACCAGCGATTCACTACCGTGCCCAATCGTGATTTATTACCCCTTGTCTTATCTAGCTAGAAGGGAAAGCAAGCGAGTGTCGTTTCTAAAGCTAAACTATCCTTAAATAAATATTTCATGCCTACACTTGGCTCGCCGTATGACGCACAGTTTCTGTTTACTTGACCTTTTGCATTTAACACAAGTGAATATTCCATAAAGACAATGAGTTCTTAAACTTCAATAAAAGTTTATTGTAAGCTTAGAAAACTTCTTAGATTACCGAAGGTAAAAATTTGATCTACTTGATTAAATTCAGGACCAAATTACACGATGAATGGGTTAAATTATCAGTAGGTATGCACAAATTTGTATAATGAAATGTGGTATTCGATTCAATCATTCGCACTAGCACAATTGAAATAATATCTACCCGACATTCAATTAGACTGGCAACGTCGGACGTTGCTCGTAATCGATTTTGGACTGAAACAATCGTTCAAACGTCTTTAAAACTTTAAAGGTATGAACTTACCTAATGCAAATATTTTACAGAAACTCGGCTGAATTTAAAAAACTTTTCTTTGTTCGTTTTTCTTTTAAACTAAAATTCTTAACATGGAAATTTTTCCGATGGGTTTCGGTAGTTAACATCTCCAAGAGTGCATGAAAAATTTTCTGTACAAACTATAAATTAGCATAACAACAAATTAATAACAAACTAGTATACGAAAAAACTGTCAAACCGATTTGAATGACATTTTGTACTCTGTGTCTCAATCTCAACATCATACGTACAGTCTAAGTAGTCGAAAAAAATTCAAGAAGAAACTTTATTTATTGAATTATTTTCCGTAATTATTCCTATTTTGCAACAACAAAAATGAATACTGGAATTGAATCGGTCATTTCAAAAACCTCTTAAGTCACATTTTTTTTCAACATGCTTTTTTTTTGCTGAAAATGGTTCCTTAAAGGGAGATGCGTATTCTGGGGAAAAACCACGTAAGTCGATACATTCCTTCTTCTTCCAATAATACTGCGTGAAAGACGTTCATTGCATAAACAACATTAGTCAGTGACTTAAGAGGTTTTTGCATGCACTTGCATGCATGTCATAAAAAAAAATGTTCGGAAGCATGATCGTATCTACGTGCCAGGAGAATACATTGATTTGGTTTCGAACTCCAGCTCAACATTTACAGTCATAGAGCTAAAAACTGAAGATGTTTTGGAATTTAAGAAATGGTGGCCAAATTTGTAGAAAAAAACATGTTTGTCAACTGAATCTTATGGAAAAAAAAGTCCCAAAGGACCAGAAAAAGTCATTCGCACCTTCGACATACATGAGTTTTCAGTATGATTCAGATCGAAAAGTAACTATCATAGCCGAGGAATATATTGATGGATTGATTAAACATTCATTCTTATTAATAAAAAAAATTACAACTTCTGTTTCACTTCCATCAGCCAAAGCCTATGATTTAAAAGTGCCCATCAATAAAAAAAAATAGACGATTTAAAACAAGTTCAGGATAGCATTCTGGAAGAGCATATGCCATTTTATAACAACATTTTTAGCTGACCAACTGCAAATGTTGAAGATAATCCAGATGAGAATGATGGAGAATATGACTATGTACCTTAAAGATATTAAAACATGACAAATTAATACATGTAAAATGTTAATAAGATTATTTTTAAGTGTAATTTTCAATAATAAGCAATAAAAAATATGATTACTACGATTGTTTTGGTTAAAGTATATACCACTAACCCTATTTCTCGCTAAAACAACATAAGTCAAGAACAGTTTTTCAGGTTTTTTCCATTATTTCTATTAATAAACTGTGAAGGTTATTCGCTATTTTAATTTTTTACCACTCAAATACTAAATTAAGCATAAAAAAGTCCTTTAAAACTCATTTGTTTGTGTATGAAACAATTTTTATTGATTCCTGAAAAATTCTAATTGAGTGACATATGAGGTTTTTGAAATGACCGATTCAATTTCTAAGTTATCCTTTTTTTTGTAAAATTTTATTCTGAAACTTTTATTCCATCTTCAACTTTTCTCTAAAATCAATGGTTCTCGAGCTGCTTTGAAATGAAAGTACAACTAAAGGTTATTGATTTGGATTTTTTCACATTTTGTTTTTTCATAACTTTTCCACAACTTTTTCAACTGGAGACTTTCAAAAAGAAAACTAGAGGTCCTATATCTATAAATATTTCATGTTTACGCACGTTTACCAATATCAGTTGTTTTATCGTTTGTTCAAAGGCTTCTAACGTGTTAGAGCTATGTTTTAGTTTCGCAGTAAAAGTTAAAGAGTAAAAATCTCTCTCTGCCATTGCAATGTTTTATATCCTCACAAGATTTAGTAGTGTACTACACATAGTAAGTGACGTTTATTAATTTATGCCTACGGTTTAAAATATTGCATTATTCGTTACCTTATACATATATCAACAGTGGTAGTTGTGAGATCTTGTATAAAAAGACATTTTGTTTGCTTTTTTAGATTTCTTGCTCCTAATCGTGTACGCTGGATCAGTCAGCAGATTATACCTTGAACCGGTTGATTTTATAAAAATTTTGTATTTTTTTTTTAAATTCTTTTTGTTATATTTGAATATCTAACAAAGAAACACATTGTTCATTGCGTTGAAAATTTATTTCTTCACGTTAATTTTTGTATCGGTAGGTCAAAATAGTTCGATTATACATGGCAAATATAAAACAACCTTATCTTAAAATTAATCTTTAATGTTTTACTAAAGAAGTTCCCAAACATCTTACTAATATCTTCATGGGTTAGAACTGACCAGTAATACCACAGATATGATATTTAAACTAGTAATTTTGTAAAACATATTTTTAATGGTTTAAGGGTACATTCGGTTGTGACTCAAGGTACATCATTGGAATGTACCTTAAGCCGATAACTTTAAACCGGGATTGAGGCATCAAAATTATTAATTAAGCATTGAATATGTACTTTTGGGACAAGAAAATATTTTAGAGATATTGTGCTTTATATAATAGTACTAGTAACAAAAACTAAATGATACCACAATTTCTATTAGTAAAATGTCAAAGTATCTATTTCGGTTCAAAGCACAGGACTCTCCTCTACGTAAAAACGTATAAAACTGAATTTAAAATTTTTTGGATTAATTTCAAAACAGCAAAGACACATTTGTTTCATTGCAAATCTCACAAATTGAATTAAAATGGGAATACATTTAAAAACAACCTGGTCTGGGAGCTTTTCATGATTTTCAAGTAGACAAAAAGTGATAAGACTGTTTTCACCAGTTTTCGCTAACTTCACTAGAACTTGTTTATTTAAACTCATCCTTCAAAAATTAAAGAAAAAGAGAATACCTCATTTTATCCAACAGTTGAACCAACTTGAATAACCGGACAAGTGCGTGTCGTACACGCATCAGCTTATGGTTACGCAGCATGTAGCATTTAAAGTACTATTTATAAAGTGCTACTATCTTAATTTTTTTCAAATTATTTTAATCACATGGTTCTAAAGTTAGTGGTAGGGAAAATTTTTTAACGATTTTAAGAGCCTATCGCCCCTATTCTTAATTCCGACGGAATCGAAACATTTCGAACGGAATCTTATTTGGCATTCCTAATTCCGATTTTTTCCGAAAATTGGGTTCGTTCGGAATGGACGCTATCCTGCATTTCGTTCGAAACGTGAAAACCATTCACGGATGTTCCGACAAACTGGCGTGACGGAATGCAAATTTGGGAAGAATGTAAGTATGATTAAACGCCGAATTAGGAATAATCTATTTGTATTTCTCTAATAAATATCCTATAATATTAATATGAGTGCCGTCAACACACATAATAACCCCAGGAAAGCCGCTATTCTCATAAAATTTCAATTTTGCTTGACGCTTCTCTTCGTCGGTCATACGCAGAGAAATCCACTTTGAGCAAAGTTTCCTCTCCATCAGAGCTACCATTTCCGAAAGAACTTTTGAAAAAGTTGACTGAGCAATTGCTACATCGAAGCCTTGTCCAGTTCCATGTTGGTAATTCCCTTCCGCAAAGAAGCGTAAGCATGCTGCTAACTTTTGCTTTGGAGAGAGGCCGCATTTTACAAACGAAGGGAATCTCATCCTGAATTTCACTCAGTACATATTGAGCATTTATTGAGTCTGAAGCCTTTTAAAAATCTGTGTACAAATCAAGGTATTAAATTGGTTTTTAAACTTAAACAATTACTTACAAGTTGTCGGGAAGATTCAGTGGATCAAATTTATTCCGCAGATTTTGCCTGTCTTTTTAATGGCATTTTGTACTCATCCTCACTTGCAATTCCCAAAAATGCACTTTCCATTTTAAATAAACAAAACTGATTTCAGCAAATTGACATAAATCAACTGATTTCGGAAACTGTTCCTATATGGCTGTACTAAACCTCATTTCGAACGGAATTAAGGATAAGGATTCGGACTACGTTCGAAATCTTCAATACGATCGGATTACCATTCCGACGGAATTAAGAATAGGGGCGTATATCTCGCAAATTATACACCTAAGGGAAAAAGTATCTTAAGAACCTTTATTGCATTTTTAGAAATCTGTCTCTAAAAAAATCTAATTTCATTACATAACGAAATTATAAGGGTTTCGTTTTTGCCATTTGTCTACGAAACCCTATGTACAACCAGAACATACGATATCGAATTTAACCCACATAGGGAAGGATTCCAATCAATCACGATTTGAGTCGATAGTGCGACTACTGTTTTCGGCAATACTTTGTTGATCTCCAGCTCTTCACTCCATCAAGTTTTTGTTGATGTGGAACATGAATAAAATTAATCTTCTCTTGTAGATCAAACGAATCGAATTTCCAAATGTGACACAAAAAGGAAATTCCGGAATATTTATTTAACCGATTTTAAGCACTGCAATTTATCAGTAAGGCTATAAGTTTCATTTCAGTAATCAAGAGGAACTTTAGAAGTGCGTTTAACCTAAAGTTCTGCGATGCACCTAAGTTTCACCACTGGAAGCTCGTCGATATAAAAAAAAAAACTAATTTTAAATAACTAATCAATCACGTTGTTCACTCCACACAGCTACCGTTCACTTCTTATTACTCACAAAACGGACCTGAACCGATCGATCCACGACTGCGGTTTTTACTAACTCTAACCATATCTTGGGTTTACTTAATACAAGTTTGTTTTCAATTTTTGGGTTTTGGGGTTTTGTTTTACGTACCTACTAATTTTTATTTACAATTGATGAGTGTTCTTCGCAATTTGCACCAGCTTTTAGATCAGGTTCGGTAAATACTAAAAAAAATTTAACTAAAGCGCAATTATTAGGCCGTATACCGCCAAATGAGTTAGGTAACAGTCTGAATCGATTTTTTTATGTATTTGCATTCTAATTAGAATATTTATGCCATTTTTATGGAGATCAAACTCTTTGTATATTTAATGATAGATGCAAGGTATTCTGACCTTACTCTGGAACACTAAAACGAGACGATTGTCTATCTAAGATAAATATTTGTGCAGAAAGTAATGCAAAGGTGTATGTATCTTTACTAGAAAATTGTATTTTGGTAAACAAGAATAAAGACTCAGTAATTTTGTTAATAATACAATTAGGTCTATGTCATAAATTGCTTTTCAGAACTCATTAGTTAGATCAGTTATATTGACTCGAGTTTAGCGCGGTAGTGTGACGCCATGACATTGTCTTCCATCTCTTGGAACAAAATCATATTGACTCCACTATGGTGATGATGTAACAAATTCACGGCACGTTTTGTACTTTGCTGTCACATTTTTATCCAATGTTCTTTATGAATTAAACCCGAACGAGACTGATATTAAACAAAGTCCAAAATGCTCGCCCGTTTGCAAAACTTTATTGTATTTGTGTTCGGATCTTTTTGTTGCGCCGAAACATTTGAATATCGCACTCTCTGTTAAATGAAAAGTATATATACTGACTGCCGTATCTGAATATTATTTTATACAAATGGAATTCGCGAACTCTCAAATTTCTAGCGTAAACACAAATATTATCTTATCACTTCAAACGGGCGCAGGGACAGTCCTCTATAATAAGCACTCTGTAGCAAGCGGTTACTCATATGTACTTCGAATGCACGGGCGTCATAGAACTCAGAAATAATATTCGGGTTCCTAAAATTATCGATTATGGAACTAATAACTGAAACTACGAAGCTATTTTCTATTAAATTAAATTTGGTTTCAGATAAACCGGCGATACGTCTCAGTTTACATGAAATGAACTTTTGTTCGACCCGAGAACCACTTGTTAAGCACGAAAACAAATAAGAAAAAAAACAAACAGACGACTATCACTGCTTGATATTCCGCGTGCATACGCTTAACGCAAGATTCTTCAAATATCTCCAGTTCATTCTTCGTCGTATGCTAAACCAGCAGAAGCTAACCATCAAATTATGTGGCTGGTCTGGACTGGTTGTGGTCGCACTGGAATAAATCCTCGATAAGAATATCGTCAGAATGGTTAGTACAAAGTAGCCGCAATCACTTCAACCTCTCGAAACAGTCAAAACGCGAATCCTATCTTGGCCGAACTCGATATCTTTATTTACATGCACTTTAGCACAATCACGGAGATGAAAAATGCCTGTTAGTTTTTATCACTTTTGTAAAACTAATCGAAACTTGTTGAGGGCATTGTCTTTGATTCCAGAACAAATACGGAAAGAGCCTCCACCTGAATAGCCTGTGCGCACTTCGATTGCAATTCAAATAGCGAATTGCTATCAATATGCAAGTTATACGTAAATCGCGCAATAAATTGTGGACAAAATTACGGCAATGCAAAATGGTGCTACAAACCGAGTATCATCAGTTCCGCAGAGCTGCTGGTGTGGTGGACTGCGTCGAAGCTTCAATTGTAAACTGAGATGAGGAACCGCGATCTTGTCCAGAATAAACCGCATCTTTGGAATTCAGTTTGATAAGTAATTTGTTTTTCTCAACACGTTTCCATTGATAAACTCTAACTGGGGTCTGGGGATAAAGTCTGTCTCCTCTGGAGCGTTTCAAAACATTGAATCGATGCGAGTTACGTTACAACATATAGCTGCCCCACGTCAATTAGAGGTAAATATTAACAATACTTCCAATGGAGATCGATGACACGGGCCTGAACTGAACCGATGGAACTGTTGGGGGCTTATACGATTTCAACGTTCACACAGTCATTTTGCTTAATTAATGAAATGTAAGCGTCCCATTTAAGCTGGTGATATTGTTTTACATATTCGCATACCGGGAGGATTTCAGACTTAAATAAATTTTAATCGTTTTGCAGCTTTACAATTTAACACGTCTTCAAGTGAAGGTCAGCAAGCAGAACATTTTATGGTCTGGAAATACAAAGCGATCAATTTGGCCTGGCACGCAATTCACTTTAATTATTTGATTGGTTGTTTTGATTTTATTTATCCTATTTTTAGCTACTTGTACCTTTCGATGAGGCTATAAATCATTAAATTCTTGATTCCATTAACCTTTCCAACCATTCGGGTAGTCAAAATACCATAAAATCTCTTAACATCTGAAGCTGAATTATCTAGACACCTATGTAATTCATAGTATATCGCTGAATTAGGCATCGATCCAGGGTCCTGATCATGCAAATCAATTCGAGTTTGTATCGTTTCGCCTGTTATCGTTGAATCAGTAGCATATAAATACATATATACAAAGCAACAATTCATTTGTACAATACAAACCAATATTCCAATCTAATTCCAGCGCACGGCCTCAGCTCCAAAGACTACTTATGCTGAATTGTGCATCGAGGCGGTTTTGATGCATTTTTGAATTTACCCCATGTTTATCCCAGCAGTAGGCACAAAGTCAAGTACTGTGAGTAAAAGTGCAATGAACACATATGCCACTATCAACTTTGCTCGATTTTGTTTTTCTAAACGCAAGTCATTTAGAAAATAATTAGCAACAACTAAGAAAATTAAATAGCTTTTTTAAAGGTTGGCGTTATATGCAGGTATATAAAACGCGTGTAAAACGTTAAATGCTATGTAATCTGTATAAAGCTGTGCAATCAATCTTCGGTAAATTAGTGGTTTTGGAGAAGACAAATTTCAGTCTATAGAATATTTTGTAAAATGCAAATATTCAGTCAGTAGATATTTTGTAAAAGTGCAAGCTTTCCCCGTGCAATTTTCCTTAAAATAAGACGGTTGACTTCCTAAACGTCAACAAAACTGGTTGTGATGCAGTTTGACAACCTTCATCATGCAAAATCAGGTTTATGGCTGGTGTATTGCATTTTGTGCATCAGAATTTTTTCTGATGTGCGATGTACTTACTTGATACGTCTCGGACTCATTAATGAGAACTTAAAACACAAAACAAGCAAACAAAACTTAAAATGTAGGCTATTTCTTATTTTGATAAAGTGCAAGGTTACAAAATGGCGGCTCCAAAATGACTTAAGGTTATTTTTCCGCACTAAGGGGTTTTCGGGGTCATAAATTCCAAATTCAAAATGGCGGATCCAATATGGCGACCAAAATTCCACAATTTTGATGAAATTTAATATGTACACATTTTTGGTGTTACAGAATTCAAATCTAGCAAAATTCAAGATGGCGAACCCAAAGTGGCTACGGAAAAAACTAAGGAACTGGCCTGAAAATTCTCACTAGGGGGTTTTCGGAGTCACTGATTCCGAATCTGCCATCCAAATTTCCAAATTCAAAATGACGGATACAATATGGCGATCGAAACTCCTCGATTTTAAGGAATGTTTAAAATGAATATAAAGACGACTAAGCGGATATGGATTTCAAATTTACTTAAATTAAAGATAGCGGACCCATAATGTCCACCAAAGTCCTTAAACTTCAACGGATTGCCATGAAATTCAAAGCTAAGGGTTTTAGTGATTCAACTTCGAAGAATTTGAATGAAAATCAATACAAGCAAAAACTTTAGGGACACTGATTTCAAATCTGCCAAAATTTCAAAATTCAAGATGGCGGACCACATAATGACAACCCAACGTTTTAAACTTTAAAGGAATACCACGAAAATGTATACTTATGGCTTCGTAGGGTGCTTCTCTTGAATTCTTATAACAATTTCAAGAGTTCTCCGTTTTCGCATCTGCTATTTGTAATTAAATAGATTTCCATTAAATATAAGATATGGGGGTTTATCACAATTTTTGAATATGGTATGAAAGACCTAGAAGAGCGAACGAAACCTTTCGATTTCAGTGAAAAATAATATACTACATATGTATGTATATATATAAATTTCTTTAATAGCTGATATTGAATATTCTGTTGAAAAGAATTTCATCATTACGAATTCAGTAAAGCATCTAAAATTTCTTAACTTATATTAATAAGAAAGATTGAGGAGATTTGATAAGAATAACACAATATTTTCCGGTGAATCAGTAACCTACACATATCACAAAACTTCTGTACTAAAAATGGATTGCAAGAAATTAAATGTGTAAATAGGATCATTGTAAGATCACGCGCCGCCATTCGAAGCCGGGTAACTCCGCTAGTAGATTATATAAGCTAAGGATACGACGTTTGCGAACACGATGCTTTCTCTTTATACGGCATTGTGGCATTTTGGAAGTCAGCCGTTGCTTAGGGCCTTATCATGTGATATACGTATATAACGATTATTAAAATAGTTTTTATATATTTGTATATGCGGAAGATTTCTTTCATTTTGTGGGCTTAGTCGGAGAAAAGCGATATTACAAGAAATTTAATGTCACTAAGAATAAGTTTCGACTGAAAAATCAATTTTTTAGGGACATAGAGGGGTTTTAGGGTCCTATGGCCCTATGTTCATTATTCACTGATATACTGACTTTTAACAAAATGTATTTAGATTCAAGAGGAATTTTTTTGAAACTCTAGATTTTCCATTGTTAACTACTCAAATTTTAACAATGCAATAATTACTTCTAAATCCCGCACGAAATGTCAACAGACTTGATATATCTTCGAAATAGAAAAATGCCACTGGAAATCGACACTCGCGATTTATCGACTTTAAGTCGCTTCATAGTAGACTCTCGCGATAAGGCCCATGTACCGCCATGACAATGTTTATTACAAGCCTCTATGGAAAACATTGGTCAAACGTTCGAAACGTGGGAAATTTAAAAATCCACTCATGAACAGTCCCATCCCTAGGAGTAAAAATTGACGGAACCCCAGGACGACTCAATCAGACAAGATGCTTAATAAACCGACCAGGTATTATATTTGGCCAATGCTCCAATCGGAGCAGATCACAGAATGATACCCATTGTAATCGAAAGAATTTGAATTTATCCAATGTTAATTCTACCGCGTTGGGTTCACTGCACGTTTTCCACGATAAGACCCACTAAAACATTTTGAACTTTCAGCAAGCGTCGAGCTACCGAACTTTATATTATATGGTCTTAGTTTCGTCGAACTTTCTCTTTGGCTTTAACATTTTTCTTCGCTTCGAACGGAACTGAATTCCGTTGAAATCAAGAATACGGCCATTATTTTCCTTTTGAATTGCTCGGACTAATTTCAGTGAGTACCACCTTACAACGCAAAAAAAAATATTCATATCAAGTGATCACCTTATATTAGCAAAAATTCCTTAAATAATTTACATAGTACTCAAAACAATATTAAGCTTGCTTACGGCCAAATTTTTCACTTTCCTCAATAGTGTCAGGTAATATCTTTCCTCTAGTCTCCGGTAAAAGTAAAGTTAAACCAGCTGCTATCAAAGGAAAAACGCCTATAATTAAGGGTGGTAGGAAGAAATATTGGTCTTTTAATTGTACGATAAATGGTGCTATCATTGAAGCCAGCCTAGAAGAAAATGATAAGAGACCAATGGCCGAATTTCTCACAACTGTTGGAAACAGCTCTCCACCATACAGGTAGACCGTTGGAAAAGCAAAACTTACACCGACTATGCCTATTATAGAGCAAATTAAAGTGCCTTGCTTTATTTCCTCCGGCACAATGGCAATTAGAAGCAGGCTTACGGCTGATATACAGAATGCACTAAACAATGTCTTCTTTCTACCCCAATACTTGCATAAAACGACTGAAATGAACGTTCCAGGTATACACATGGCAGCGCTAAGCGCAACATTCACAAAAATATTTCCGGATACAGATCCGACATAATCGGCAACACCAAAGAAAGTCATTCCACAGGCGAAAAAGTTAAAGAACATTACAAAAGCTTTCAGTCTCATAAAGGGATATCTCATTACATCCACCATATTTCCTCTTTTTTTATTATCTTCATCACCACCTTTCCTGGAGGCTGCAATTACTCGGTCCTGGATTCCAGAATCCGGCATTTTGTTCATTCGAGCCCCTTTCTGTAATACTTTAACAGCCTTGTCCGTTTTTCCTTGTGAAATCAGCCACCTCGGCGATTCCGGTATGATGAAAAAATATACAATTTTGAACAACGATACGAGTGATACCACAAGTTGAACAGTTCTCCAATTGCGCATGAAATAGGCGAACAAGGGAAGGGACAAATGGCCCAAATTGAACGGCAACTGGAATATTATGGAAAATAGCTCCCGCCAGTCTGGTCCAATAATTTCCATGATGAGTACAAACCTTAAAATAAATGATATAATTAGTAAAGATTGTAAACAGCGTTGTGCGATTAGATCGTAGCTTACGTCATTACCATTATACCGCCAGTTGCGAAAGCCGCACCAAATCTCATGATGCAGAACAACCAGAACCATGGAACGACAGCGGCTACTACACCAAAGCCCAGCGTCATCATTGATCCTATAAGCAATGGGATCTTTCGACCGAATCTGTAAGTTTTTAAGATTGTGTGTGTTGCTTTTTTTCAAATATCTCTTAAAATTTCGCACAGACATTCGGATCACCATTTTGTTTTAAATCACACAAGACTACAGTTCAAATGTGCCAACAGGTAAGTGCATATTTGAAAAACCATTATAGACTTATTTTTCAGAAAATCTGTAATTCGAATGTCTGATCTTCTAAGCATCGTACCTATCACCTAAGTAGCCAAAGGTAAAGTTTCCCAATATTACCCCCAACATTGCTATCGTTTGTGTTGCATTGGCGAGGTATTTCTTTTCGCAAATCAAGTCCCATTCCGTAATGATAGTTTCCTCAAAAATCGATCTGTCGTACTCAATATCCGTGCAATCTTCGGAACATGGATCAGTTACGCCTGGAGTAGCACAGGAGATATCCACTTCCGCCTTCTGAAATATCATAATTAACTGATGCGCAGCCACCGTCCAATTTGCCAACATCAGAGGTATACACACCGCCACTTGCCATCTTCCCACTTGACCAGCGGCATTTACAATTGGATCTTCTTTTAAGCTTTCATTTCTTTTCGCTTTTTCTGCAACGATAAAGTATTTTATTTTTTTATATCCAAAACAGAAAACCTTATTAAGATTAATTCCATTAAAGTAATCCCTCGGATCCTCCCTACCCGATTTAGCTTAATTCCATGCTGCCCCAGGTTCACAGATACGAACATGGTAGGATTTCCAGATTGCCTCGTGTGTAAGAAAGAATATTGCTTATTTTCCTAATAATTCAATAAGAGCTCGTTAAATAAACACATAAAGAGCGGAAACAAATTTATGCGGAATCGTAAAGTACCAAAGGGCACCCGCACGTTTTGTAAACGCACAGGTAAGCGCAAACCCATTACAAAATTGGCAAAGTGTATTCCTATTTTGCTGATATATTTTTCCATTATCGATCCTTTTTTAATACAAGGGACGCCCATGTACGCACCAGGCAATTCGTCTGCGTTAAGAACCACAAAATTCATGTAAACATTATATCCCGGAAAAAAATATTTTAAAATTATAAGTAGTCACAGCAGGTAAAGGAACGGAAGCTGAGAGCCTTATCTTCTAAGTTTAAGAATATTACGGCGGATATCAGATTTCCTGCAGCGAGAGTTAACAATTTTTATGGTATTTAGACAAACTGCAACTTAATTGCTAATAAAAGGACGTTCATATTGACATATCTCCCCCGCATGATTCAAGGAGATGAATTCAAAGAAATATCAGCTTTAAGGTCACGTTTTTCAGAATATGAAGAACGTTCATAAATACTTTCTTTTCAGTGAACTCAGAGAAGAGTGTATTATATAGCGTGGATAAAGAGCTTATGGACCGGCCGGCAGAGGTATTCCTCGGAAAGCCATAAGGATTTCTGATACACTTGTGTGACTTGTGTGAACGCAAAAAAATATACAAATTTTTAAGAATGAAGAGCGCAAGGTAATATGCAATCGGAGTGGAAAACTATGGCCCTTGTTCTAACTGTGTAGCGAACAAAGTGATACATAGCAATAACATCGATGTTGACCTTTTGTACGTTTCAGAAAAAAGTTCGAAGTCTGTCAGAAACAAGAATATGGCCTTGTATTATATGTCGGACTGAAAACCATAAATTTCTTTATATTTTTATAAAATTTAGCTCATGGGATTTTTGGGGTCACTGATTTTATATATTGTGTATATTATAAAATTCCGAAATAATGGTTCGAGGTTACATATTTCGAGTCTATGTCGATTTGCGAATTTAAGATGATCCTTTTAACCAATATCGCGACTGGATTAATAAATAAAGGGTGTTAGGGGCTGGCGCTGGCGGCGGTGGTTGGCGCCGTGTAAAGGTCGCTGCACACTTACCGGCACGGCATGGACCGGCACCGGCCGGCAACGGCAGGCACCAGCAAATTTCATGCACACTAGAACGGCACATGTTTAGCGCCGCGAGAGCCGATGGAACCTCAGTTCAGTTGGAAATTATGAAAATTATGAAAAATATGACAAAATTTAATAAAAAACAATTAATTTTAATTGCAATGCTGTTAGACGAGGAAGACAAGAATCGAGAGCGAGCATACTGGGTCCACCCTTTATTCTTGGTGAGGGGACATAAGGGAGAGTTCGGGACTCTTTATAAGCAACTTACGGACAACGAGTCAAAGTTTTATATGTACTTTCGCATGAGTATCTCGCAGTTTAATTGGCTACATGAAAAAATTATATTTAAAATAGAAAAGAAAAACACCAGATTGAGAGCAGCTATTACATCCAAAGAAAAACTTGCAGTTGTTTGTTGTTGATCCCCAATAACAATCCATACTCTCTCCTTGTAATTGTGGTCACTATATTTGTTATGTGCCATATTATATAGCACCACATTCTCTCTAACAAGTTCAAGTAATTTTTCTTGCATCATTTTCGATACCTTCAGCTTCCACCGGCAAACTGCAAATGCCGGTCAATATTCTCCTCGATGATTTCCACCGGCAACGCCGGTGCCGGTTCGTGTAGTTGCCTGCCGGTGCCGATGTATGTGAATGAACACATTTGTTTTCAGGATAGAATAATTTGCCGTGTCGTGTCGTTCCGTTCCGTGCCGGTAAGTGTGCAGCGACCTTAAATGTACTTTGAACATATCAACTTCCCTTCTTCGGAACGACATTGTAACGGAAAAATGATAAATTTGTGTATAGACTTTTCTTTGAAATTCGTTTTAAGAATCTTTAAAAAAAATTTATTTCGGGTGATCCATGCGGCGGAAGGAGCGGGGCGAACAAAGTCGCGAGCACAGCTAGTATTATGTACGTTCATTCGGAGCTCACATTTTTTAGGAAAAAGTTAGTTTCATCAAAGAAAATATACACATAAAGAACTTGCACCCAGTACAAGTCCATGCTTTACGAAATTCTTGCTGAAAAGGGTCTTGTGCGGTCGAGGTAAGGGGGCTTGTAAAGGGGATATCTTGTTCTGATCTGAATACTGAGAAACGTGTCTGTTAGCAAAGAATATCTAATAACAAAAAAGGACACTCTCTATACACCTGCAAATCCCTAACCCATATGCAATGCCGGGAACTACATCCAGGAAAAGTTCCCATTAGCTAACACAGAAACGAAGGAGTACCATTCTATTCCTGTAAGAAATTAAGAGAGAGAACCATAGTCGGCAAAAAATTCTCATGTACAGCATATGCACAGTTTAGATATAAAATGCGGCATTTGATAACGTATAGGGACAATGCGAATGCAAGAAAAGAGCAACGCAGGTAGCGCAAAAAACAGTTGATAAGTTTGTACGCGGTTGTTTACGTCGTTTGATTCTGCATTTCGTAGGCGATAGTTAACGATTCTAAGCGACTGTATGCGGCGGCGCTCGCTCGAAGACCCGAAAAATTCTTGAATATTTTAAAATACAAGTAAGTAAATAACCGTTCTTTCCTTTTAAAAGTGATGGGTAAACATCATATAAAATGTTTGGTGTGTGGCTTTGCAAGGGACAATTATCAGGAATTAAGTTTTGTACCTTACTGAAAAATAGAAAATGTTCAAAATTAAATCATGACGCGTTTCAATGTTCACGGCATATTCCCCCAAATTTTTGTCTTCCTCTCACTAATTATTTCTTTATAACTATATATTTCTAACAAAATGAAACGTCTGGTCCGCTTAATGGTATCAAGGTCGTTGAAAGATAAGGAAAAACGTCACGAGTCTCTTCTTGTTGGCTGCTAGTGGGCACATGAGATGAGTTGAGCTACCCACCGTATTCCTATCTTTCTTGTAAATACCCAGCGAATTCCTAGAACATGCAGTTTGCACAATATTTTGTCGTTGACCAGATCTGGTATCTTTGCAATACATATTTATATATTTACATATTTAAATTTGCAAATACGTAAATCTTTAATTGGTAATCCGTTGAGAAGTCGATGAATTACTTTTTTGGGCTTTTCGAACTAAAACAAAATAGCAAATTGTATGATATTACGCAGATATAAATTGCTACAAAAATTAAAACAAAATTAGTAGCAAAATATTGCAAAATAATTTTTGATCTTTGTTAAGATGTCAATGTTACTAACCTACCAAAATCGGATGAAACTGATTTATAATTTTTATAAAAAATAAATAGCTCTGACGAGATGTGGATATCAATTAATGGAGCAAAACTGATTTCCTAAAAATAACCTACTCATTCGAAAGACAGTGAATGGGAAATGCAACGAAACTCGTCGTAGGAAGCTGACCAACCGCAAAGAACGCGGTCTTCGGTCACGCCGTCACGGTGAGATTTTATCCCGATGAAAATGGGAAAACTATAATGAGAGGCTGTCTCTCACCTTCCTCATCCTAGTTCTTCTTATCCCGACGAGAAACCTCACCGTGCAAACAATCAAAGCAACGGGCACTCGCGCAGTGGACGACGTAAAGGCAGGCCCCCATAGAATCCGGCAATGACAAACGCAGCGTCGCGAACTTGAGAGCTTAAAGCATTTTGAGTCCGGCTCTCTCTCTTACGCCGGATTGCCTCAACGAAATATAGAAGGCTCCTCTAAATTTTAGAGATAGAGATTTATTTCGTTGCGGCAATACGGCGTGAGAGAGAGAGCCGGACTCAAAATGCTTCAAGCTCTCAAGCTCGCGACGCTGCGTTTGTCATTGCCGGATTCTATGGGGGGCCAGCCTTAACTCCTTGCCGCACACATACCGTCCGCATTCTCGGAATCTTCAGTCCCAGTGTGTAAACTGTAATTCGAAAGAGCTCAAAAAAAGCCCAGAACTAGAATAGCTGAAATGAAAGCAAAAATAGCTCATAACAGTCATAACGATATCTATGGGGTCGGCTCTCGATATGCTGAATGCTGAGTTCTATCTCCGGGTTTGGATATGGTGACAGGAATGTTAAGGGCATCCCATTTATTCGACCGCCAGAATTTGGAAATTCTAATTTAGTATGCGCGGAATGTTCAAAAAAAACTTTTCGATCAACAATAGCTAAAGGGGATTGTAAAAATCTTATTCATAAAAGAATTATGAAAAATGTTGTTGCACTACCATTTTCTTTAATTCAATATGTTAATGGTCAAAAAGTGGTTCAAACATTAAAGTTCCTATTCTTCATTCCGACAGAATTCAATTCCGTTTGAAATGTGGGCATGTTAAAGCATGCTGAAACGCCTTGTACATTTTGAAAGCGTTGAGCTTTTGTACCCTCCAGCCTGATTTTAAATTTTCTACGTTTCGAATGTTTTAAGATTTCCCCGGAATCAAAAATATGGCCCAAGATATACTTTTGTATTCGTGCAAAATGCAAAGCTCTAAATTTATAAAATTTCGGTTTAGTAAAAGACTCAGAATACGCGCTCTCACGTCGATTTCTTTTTAATAAATTTGAGACTAAAATTTCACTTTCGTAGGAATTTCTCTCCGTACGATATTCAAAATAGGGTTCTAGAATTGTTTTCTTATGTCTAGAACATTACTTCAATTAAGTTCGACCCTAAGTTCCCCAACAGTGCTGCATAGATTAGTATTTATATGAGTGCCCAGCATAAAGGCCAAACCATTATATGCATACCGCTCCGCAAGGAATCGCCAAACCACAATGGGAATAGTCGTTCGTTTCGTCAAGTTTCGGCAAGTCTGTTCTGATATGCAAGGTACGATCTGGAGCGTATCTTGCAAATGCACAATGACAAAAGATGAAAATGGAGACAATGGATAAGGATATACATTTCAGTGATTTATTACACTCTGACAGCCTGTCGAATATGCATGAACTTCCGTTCGTCCAGTTTTGAAAGGTTTCCGGAACCGGTATGCACATTATGGTTTGGCCTTTAAACCGATGCTCTCACTTCACAAATAAAGCGCCATCAATCATTTAATGGCTAACCTGATCATTTTAATTATTTTTTTAATTAATGTCTGGTGTCACCCCACATCACGATCATTACCGCAAAGTTCTTCTACGTTGGCGTTTTAAAATTTCTCTAGAAAGCGTTCAGATTGGTTGGCCACTTTGCACAGGACGAGATAAAAATTTCGGACCCGTGGGTTATATAATAATAACTTATTCTCTATTTCATTTTGCACTTAGTGTTGAGCACTTTCAATTTTGAACGAACGTTAAATCGAAATTTGATAACGAACCTTCCTCTTTCGCTTGTTTTTCGGCATCAGTTTCCGCCCTTCGACAGCATGCTGAGCCCATAGTGTGCTAAAAGAGAATCATATTTCTAAAATCTGCTGAGATCAAAGGATGTTAGCACTTCTCACTTTTTGACTAGAATTTTTTTTCACATACGGTCAAAATCCGATGCTGTTGTGGTGAATTAAAAAAAGTTAAAAAATTGCGGTTAAAATGTTTCTATGCAATTCAAAAGAATATGCACATATGACATGTAAAAATTTGAACAATTGCAATTAATCATCGCATACTTTTCAATTCTTATCAATAGTCGCGAAACGTTTGAACGGGTGCACAATTACGCCATACATCTTTGCCGCCCGACGAGATTTTAACGACTGCGCATAGTGAGGCGAACCAGGGGCAATTTAGGTGACACGCTCAACCAATTACTGATGATCGTAAATTGCATCAAATAGACGGACAGTGAGAGTGGTGACGGATCTTCAAGGATTCATCAATTAAGTGCCAGCAATAACACTACTTGTACACCGGGGAATTCCTATAATTACATTGCTGCACGACGTAATATAAATCTCGGTGTCAAGTGCAAATCGCGTCCTGATTAGACTCCGCGAGTCCCGATTTAGCAGATAACAGTGGGCCGTTATTTTTTATTTTTTTGTTGTTGAGCGCACCTCAGCGACAATTTGTTGGTGAAGTGCGGAAGCAAACTATCAAGGGTATAGAAGCAAAGGTGACAATCTCCACTTTTACTAATTTTATAAAAATCGCGTATCTCTGAAAACAAGCAGATAATTGAATTTTTTTGAAACACTTCGATAGATTACAATCAACTACTAGTGTATATTAAGTTTACACAAAATCGACTCGTAGTTTTTGGAAATATATAAATATGTACATGAAATTTGGAGATTGTTGTGTTTGTTGCAATCAAATGGAGATCTCCGTCGGTAGAATTTTTAACATCGTCAGGATTGTCGCTTTCTTTTCTATACATCTCGAATGTCAATTTATGTTTAATTTAATTTTAAAAGGACAAGCGATAGACACTTCCGATTATAAAAAAAATTCGTTCAAAGCACATACACAGATTTCTTAGATTTCTTATCACTTTTTATCTTGGGTTTTGAATATTCTAATCAAGTTTTATGCTGTAGATCGAATTATTTCGAGAAAGTTACGGCGGCGGCAGCAAATCATACCGACGAACGAAAAATACTTTTCCAAACCGTAAAAGTGCACAGTGATTTGCTCCATCGATTTGTAACCACATCCTTTTTAAAAATCGGAAAAAACTTTTATTTTTAGACCACCCAATATGCAAAACTATAAACGGCTGATTTATCAAGGATGCGACCTGCACTGTTTATGCTAACTGCCGCCACGTGTTTAGAAAAATATTCTTACGTTAACTCCCGCATGGTACGAACTAGTACACTTGCTTCGCTCCAGGAGCTTTGCAGGCATTTATTACACGTGTGAAATTCTGGAGCTACAGGTCGCCAATCAATGATCCAAATTAGGAACGCATATGGTTGCCTTCCACGACTATTTAGGTTTGTGGTATTTTTGGATCAATTTCTATAAAACAAAGACGTTTAATCAACGTAGTTGGCATCTACGCGACGCAGAAAGAATTATGATGAAATGGTAGTAGGTATTGGCTCATATTCCTCAAATTAATCAGAAGGAGCACTTCTCTTTTATCTATTGAGTAAATCAGCATTTAGAGGAGCTATTCAATCAATGACGTGCAATTTCATTGAGATTCACAATTTGTGTCTGCACCATCTACGTTTTCTTCGTGACTAATTTAAATCGAGAATTGTTTTGCTACAGCATAGGTGCTGGAAGAGGCGATTTGGTGGGAATATGAAAGTGTTTTTAATAATTCCTTTGACGCAAGACTGCAGATTTCGTACACTGTGACTGTAGTTAATAGTAATTGTTGGGACTGATTGGCGTCGTATAGGGTAGCCGTTAGACTGAAGTTAATCAGATCGACATAATATTGATGCCAAGTTCGTTAATTCAGTTTCAGTTTGATGTACCTACTCAAAATCGAAAATAATTCATTTCGAGACTGTTGCACTGACCACCTTAAAAATCTATATGGTTTTTTCACTGGTTCTATTATACATATCATAGACTGATGAAATTTGGTATACTGGTAGGGCTTAGCATGCAAAAAAAGGGAAAAATTCTTAAAACTTTCTCTCGCCGGGACCCTCAAATTGGTGGGTAGGGGGATCTGCCTAGTCCCTTAAATATTTAAAAAATTGGACCACAAATTAATTCTAAAATCACTCAAAGAATGCTATATACACTTCAGTAAAAAAAATGTCATCTTTTTCTCCAAACTTCAGCAATCCTTTCCTTTGTTGTTTTCAAAAACAAAATTTCAACAAGCCACACGTATTTTATTTCAACGTGTAGCTAGTTTTATCAACATCTAAAATCACCAAAAAAATTCTAGTTTAATCAATTTATACCGCAGCAAATTTTCAGTGCATTAAAAAAAAGAAAAGGAAATTTAAAAGCTTAGGGTCCGAAAATGTTAAATACATCTAGATGTTTATTTCGCAATCTGACTACCAACTTGGGACGTAAGGCCCAGCTAAGATTGTTATCTAGCAAACAAATGGCTGAAAACCCTGGTGGAGGGTGTTGCAGTGCAGGTGCTAAGAAAGGGGACGTATGTACAACAAAAGAGAACAGGAAAAAACCACCAAAGACAATAGGCCCTGCACAGAAGCCTAAAGTGCAATGTATGGACGAACCGTGTTGTCCCGATCCACCCATGTCATATGATGAGGAGTTCAAACATTTGCTGGAGCATAAAGAGCGAACGAACTATCAAAAGACTTGGCGAGAATGTCCGCCCCGCCGTGTAGTACAAAAAGTTACTTGCGGTGAGCCTGAACCAGAACCCACATGCCCTAGGGAAAAGATTGAACTTAAGGCACCTCCAAAGGAATGCACCAAACAAAATCCAAAATGCCCAAAAATCACAATGCCGGGTTGCAAGCCAGCGGTACAGAATGCACCTTATTGTAAAAAATGGCCTAAGCCAGCTAATTGTGAAAAGATAAAGTGTCCGTACCCCTCCTTTTCGGAGTGCATCAAACCGAAGATAAAACCAAAGCACCCGATAGAATGTGATTGTTTGCGCTTACGTGGAATGTGCGAGGTTTACCAACTATTGAAGAAGAAGGGTAAATTGAAGATAAAGAACAGGAAAGGTTAGGACCCTAGCACAAAAACATCTAAATATGTTGGAACCCCATCTTGAGACCCTCTAAATATTTTGCTTCAAATATATTTTAATACACGTTTTCTGTGATGAAGTTGTTTTATTTTCCTCCCACATAGCAAGTATTATTTGAAATTTTATTAATAAATATAGGATCGTACAGTAACCGCAGTCGGGTCATTGTAGATTCCCAGGGTACAGAAGGTGTTTACCACATGTATTACGACTTATAAGATCTCTACAGTCTTTTTTGCTTGATTTAAGCAGAGATTCTGCAGTGTATTTGTAACACTGACCATCTCTGTACATGGATTGCTTTCGTGTTTCCAGTTTTTCAATGTTACAAAATTCGCACCAATCTATAGTTCCGGCACCTTCGCGCCTTCCTTACTAGGAGGCTTGCGAGTTCGAAAATGCAGCGATACCGCAGTGCTGTACAATTCAGCTTCACTGACTACAACTCTGAATTGTGCAGTACTGCGATATCGCTGCGTTTTCCAACTGATCCGCCTCTCAGCGAAGGGACCAGAACCATAGATTGGTGCGAATCTTGTAACATTTAAAACTGGAAATAATAAAGCACAATCAGTTTGCTGTTTTAATTTTTTACAAAATTTACTCAGTCAAATTTCGATGAATTTGAAATTTATTTTCCTATCGTATTCTGTGGAGACTCTAATAAATAAACAAAATATACTTTTTATAGTATTTATTTCATGACGGCAAAATACAATATCAGCCCTAAGTATTGCTGACTGTGTAATTCGTGAAGGACACATACACAGCCAATAAAATAAATAACAGATGAACTGGAAATTCTCATCGACAAAAGAATAGTGTAGAAGAAACAATAGACCCCTTGCAAGCGACATTTGCAAAGTTTGTTCAGTTCAAGATGTAGAAGGGAAACGAAGGTGTTAATTACAAAGATAGGACGGGGCTAAAAAAAAATAATAATTCGTGCTTTTGTGCACGGCACAATTGAGTTTGGAACGATGCAACACGTTTTGCGTTTTTTAGTTGCAAATCTAACTGCTTGGGTAAAAGCAGTATCAGGTGCCCAGAAGGAAGTCTTAAAGTCCTGCCAATATGATTCTTGGATCTTCTACGGCAGCCTTGATTTTCCTTAAGAACATTACAGCCTCGCGACCGTCAATTAGGCGATGATCGTAAGTGAGCGCTACGTACATCATCGGCCGAATAACAACCTGCAGGAAATTGATTTTTATAATTCGCTTCTGTCATTGTGGAATGATATCTTTACCTGTCCCTTAACAGCTACGGGCCGTTCAAATACACCATGCATTCCCAGAATTGAGCTTTGAGGAGGATTGATAATCGGGGTGCCCATAAGAGAACCGAAGACGCCCCCATTACTAATAGTGAATGTACCGCCGTCCATATCCTCAACAGCGATTTTTCCCTTTTTCGCCTTTTCACCCAAAGCAGCAAGATTTATTTCGATATCAGCGTAGTTCATACTTTCGACATTTCGTACTACGGGGACAACCAGCCCCTTCGGCGTCGCAACGGCGATAGATATGTCCACGTAATCTCTGTACACGATTTCCTGCAAAAATATTTCCTTCATAGAACGGGAACTCCGCAGTTGTCTCGTTCAGTGGATTGAACATCTACTTCAGCCACTATTGATTTTCAGCAGAATTTGACGCGCTGGCTTTTTCTACGCTTCTTGGGACCACTAACACAAAACTGAGTTTCACCCAGTACTCTATCGAGAACTAGAATGAGGTAGACTATCCTTCCACTGAACGAGCTTAATATTTAGAAGCCTTACAGTTCCGTCAATGACTGCATTTACAACGGGCTGATCTTGCAGGGCGTATGCTGACGCCTTGGCGAAAATGGACATGTAGCCCAGTTTGATACCATACTTCTTCACGAATGCGTCCAGGTGGGTCTTACGGAATTCCATAGCGGCACTGTTTAGTGACAAAGGAATTAAGGAAGGCTAGTTAAACAAAAGTTCCCTACCTCATATCGATTTCGTTGAAGGTTGTAAGCATAGCGTTCACGTTCTGCGCTTCCTTTAACCTAGCGGCGATCTTCAGCCTCATTCGATTCATTTTAACCCGTTGCTCCGTACGTGTACCGGTGATTTCCCTTGAATAGTCCTGCGGTGGAACCTTAACAGCCGCTTCAATGCCCTGTGCGTGGCGGATAGCTGCAACAGGTATCTGAGCTGCAGGCTGAGCAGGCTTTGGTGGTGGTGGCGGTGGTCTTGCCGCTGGCGGTGGCGGTGGAGGAGGCGGTGATGGGGCCGCTGCTGGCTTTGGCGCTGCTGGTGGTGGTGGAGGTGCAGCAGCGGCTGGAGCAGGTGGAGGTGGAGCTGCAGCTGCCTTTGGTGCAGCAGCAGCTCCCGCAGCGCTGTCATCTTTCTTCAGTTTAAACAACTCCTGTCCGGCTTTTACGGTATCTCCGTCCTTCACCAAAATTTGTTCAATGAATCCTGTAAAGGGTGCAGGAACCCCTACAGTTGTTTTATCAGTTTCGATTTCCATCACAACTTGGTCGACTTTTACAGCGTCTCCGACTTTAACGGTAAATCTGCAATGAGTATTTCCTTAAGACTTTCTTTTTCCAGAGTACAATAAAAATAGTCTTACCTGACATCGCCTTCTGAAACAGAGTCGGCGAACGGGGGCACCTTAACCATTTCGGACTGGAGTAACCTTGTAGAGGTATGGAATTCGCAAGCTTCTGGCGTCCACTGGCCTTGTTCCCTGAAAGTAAGCATATCATATTTTGATTTTAGCGACTGCATGGAGACTTACGCCCTCCGTAAAGTGAGTCCTTTCCATGAGGAATTGTGAGAGAGCACCCGAACGTGTCTTAACGTCCTTCCAGTCGTCCCAAATTCTCTAACCTGAAAAATATGGTCATAAGATCAAAACGCGTTCATAGCTTGCTCTACCTGCAAGAGTTTTCTCTTATCAACTTGCGGTCATAAAATCCCTGAGGCGCCCCGTCGCCTGCAGCGGCCGTGAACGTTCTTATATTACATAATCTCTACCCGATGTTGCCTTACCTCGCATTCGCCCAAGGTCCGTGTTCCCAGCCTGAGAATGTTGCGGGGCAGGCACCGGGACCTTAAAATAAATAGTCCAGCCATTTATTTAATAAAACCGCTCGATATCTTGACCACCAATGTGTGAAAATTCACTCATGCAGGGATCCACGGACGTCACTTCTCAAGTGTCAATCGATGTCCGAAAAGAATGGGCAAACTGTACGAAATGCGAAAATTCGATGATGCTTGTCCAAACTATTTATAGAAAAATTTCGGTACCTTTACCTATTCATTAAATTTGTACAAAAGAAATTCTTCCCTGCATAAATAATGCGAGAATTCTTCGTTTTTGTTTAAGTCGCATGTAGCGAAAGACAAATTCGAAGTTTAGTCAAGACGCCTACCAACGGTCATATAGGAAGAAATGGCCAAACGCAAAGATGAAAGAATCAGCTGTTCCTTAATAACCTAACTTTTTGTCGCCCAGTGGAAGATATGTCAGCCCCGATTTTGTCCAGGCAGTACCAGAGATTCCTTAAATTGCTCGAAAAGTGGCCAGTGGATAAATCAAAATCGGGCAGGTAATCAAATGCTCAAACTTCCATAGTGGTTTTTGCTTGCTTTACTTTACATGTTAGATGTGTGGTGCTGTACGCTTGTAATTGCAAGGTCCCAGTAAAGTCGGAGCCTTATGTGTGCCTTAGGAATTCTCCAGTTTATTGTTGTAGATTGACTTGGCGTTAATTAAATAGAAACTAAAAAGTGAATTATAAAGCCGATTACACGTTCTGGCGGATTTGGCCTGTTTGTTGGTTGAGCATATAATTATTCGTTAAAGGATAACAAAGTGCCTCCAAGTCCGCTATCAAATTTAGGGGCACCGAACTGAATGCTCCCCAAGATCAGTAAAGCGACGCAACACTTTTATTTTAAACACGTGAAATGGGTGCCCATAAGTGGAATCCCAGTAATTACGTGCAGATCCTACCTGCGCAAGTACTTTCATATTGTTAGGCTTATTTAGGCTATAAACTTCCTCTAGAATTGGCAGAGAGACCTATAGAGAATTTAAGATTTTATTTTTAAATATCGTTAATAGTTGGGGACGCAGAGGAGTACACTTGTGCCAATAAAATACTTTTGCGGACATTACAAACCGAGAAAATCGCTAAATCAAAAAAACTTCCCTAAAACCACATTCTTTCTGCTTGCAGGGATTTGGGTGAACACCTGAGAGATCAATTGAAGCATCTTATCAGTAAAGAAAGTATTATTACCGAGCCCCAGGCAGAGCAGCTAGCCCAGCAAATAGCATCTCTTGAGCGGCTTGCTAGCAATGTTTATGGAAATACTTACCGAAGAACGTCCTCAGCAACAGCTACAGGCCTTTCTGTAGAAGAGTGTAGCCAAGTGCTTTCATCAGAAAATCTTAAGCTCCTGAACGAGGAGCGAAAAGGGTTCTTCGCGTCAAAGCGCGAATAATACCACCAAAATGCTTCCAATATCGAAAACTCTCCTGTTCCGTGCTCTACCAAATGTTGGAACTGTTTCTGTTCATAAATCCCTGCATACGCCAGTACTAGCGGAGAAGGCTGTTGAATACCTCGATGTAGCGCCGAACAAAGTCTTCATTGACATGACCTTCGGGGCTGGCGGCCACAGCAAACAAATTTTACAGTCCTGCGAAAATGTAAAAATTTTTGCTTTAGACAGAGATCCTGTGGCTTACAACTATGCCACACTACTCAACGAAGAGTATCAAGGTCGAGTGGTTCCACTACTGGGAAAATTTTCAGATATATCGACTCACCTTAAACACTACAACGTTAAACAGAACTCGGTGGATGGAATTATATTTGATTTCGGCTGCTCATCAATGCAATTCGATGAAGCAGATAGAGGCTTCTCGGTGTCAAAAAATGGCCCCCTGGACATGCGTATGGATAAAGAGCGAGTAAAGGAACAAATTACAGCGGCTGATATTCTAGCAAATGCTGATGAGGGAGATCTGGCAAAGATCTTCAAAGTATATGGAGAAGAAAAGGCGGCTAAAAAAATCGCTCGAGCAATAGTCGATGTGAGGTCTACAGTCCAAAATATTACGACAACAAAGCAATTTGCTGAACTGGTCGCCTCATGCTTGTCCCACTCGCACAAGCTGAATAAATTACAGAAGCCCATATCCACTGCGACTAAGGCATTTCAAGCTCTCCGAATATTTGTAAACAATGAGCTAAATGAGCTCAACTACGGAATGATCCTTGCGCATAGATACTTGAAGCCTGAAGGGAGATTGGTAACGATCACATTTCACTCACTTGAAGACACAATCGTGAAGCGACACATTAATGGAAATCTTATTGGCGGCGTGGCTAATCCTGTCCCGCTTAAGTACTGCAGTTCCTCCACCATGCACGAGAAGGAAATGATCCAACCGCTGATTGAATCGAATTGGAAGCAGCTTCACAAGCATGTGATAGTACCCGAAGAAGAGGAAGTCACGAGCAACCCCCGCAGTAGATCTGCTAAGCTTAGGGCGGCTATTAAAATAAAATAGCTTTTTTTTGTTTTAGACAAAAAATATATAAACTGCAAAGTATTTCAATGGTTTCCTTTTAATTCCCATTTTTTTGATTTTCTAAGACTGGCGATATGATTTGCGAAGTGTGAAATTCAACAGAATAAAATAATATGAGAATAAAAAAATAAGTTCACAACGTATCATTAATATGGGTGTCAAATGAAAGGGCTGGATGAGCACAAAACGACAAGATATATGACGTCATTCTAAGCCCAATATGGCGGATTGCATTTTTCTTTGGAACCTTCTGACCTGCGTATCAACTGAAAGGGTTTGGCGATTAGAATACGATGTGACGTCAATGCCACAGGATAAAAAAGAAAATTACTGGATGTAGATATTATACTATAATCGTGGTATAACGTAAAATTACTAGTTAGAGTATGTATTGCCTATTTAATAATATCATGATAATACTTACATACTACATATTGGCCCCTGTTATGCAAGTCGATTTTGGACTCGACTAGCAGACACTATTTTTCTCAGTATCTCAGCTTTAAAAATGTGTCTTTGCTAGTCGAACGTTTTCGACTTCCATATCTGGCTTCGACGCCCTTTATCTGAAACTAAAAAGCAGTAATTAAAAAAAAAATTTATAAAAAACCGACAACAGAAGAAATGAAAAGTATGAAACAAGAATTAGTTCAAATCGACACATAGTAGGTAGATGATGTTCAGAGTATAGCCGAGGTCGCATGTGAGAGAGAGAGAGAGAGAGAGATTTATTATTGGTCTTAGTACACAAGATTTACATCTTTTTTTAGTACTTAAATACATATATAAGAAATATTCGAGGATATATAGAAATAAATAGAAAGTGGCAATAAAACCAGAAAAAAAAATAAAAATAATAAAAATATTGTATGAGAAGAAATAGAGAATATGTATAAATATTAATGTAAACTAATATAACAGAATTACGAAAAATTGCAAGAAATTTTAATGTAAGCTATATAAATAAAACTAAGAAAAATTAAAATACGACACTAATTATATAATTGACGCATATTTAAGAAGTGTTTCAGATCGTGTTTGAAATTATGTGACCGATTTAGCCTTCTGATGCCGACAGGAAGAGAATTCCACAAGTTAGATATAAATTTGAAAAACGAACGCTGCCCAACCAAGTAGTGCGCGCGGGGGATTATTAATTTTCCAAGCCGGGAAGAAAGCGAGAAGCGTAAATGATTGTGCAGATATGAGGGATTTTTAGTATTAATTAAATTATTCAAGAATAACAGTCCTCTATAGTCAAGATAATTATTTAGGCTACACCCCAAAATGGAGTTCTTGTAGGCAGAGACATGATCGTGACGTCTTAAATTATATATGTAACGCACACAATCGTTAAAAGCGGTATTAAGTTTGCGATTGCACTCCGAATCCAGTTGCGAATAAACAGTGCTGCAGAAAGTGAAATGCGGAATCAACAGAGCTTTCACAAGTTTCAGCTTTAAATTAGATGCGAGAAGTCTATGTGACAACCACATCAGCCTAAGGCCTCCATAAACTTTCCGTAATATAGAATTGACTTGGTCGCAGCATTCCATTCTCGTGTTAAAATGAACCCCCAGATTTTTCAACCTGTCCAAGTATGGTAAATGTACTCCATTTAGCATTATTCGCGGAAGGTCAGATTCTACAAGATCTCTTCTATACATGACCATACTGGCAGATTTATTAGGATTCAGTAGAAGATGATTTCTGGAGGCCCAGGAAGAGATGTTAATTAAGTCGGAGTTAATTCGGTGCGCACAGTCTTCAATCAAGCCTATAGGACGGGAAAGATATATTTGGACATCGTCAGCATACATGTGAATATTGACATCTTTTATGACATTGGGAAGGTCATTTATGAATAGACAGAAAAGCATGGGTCCGAGAATAGATCCCTGTGGAACACCGCAGCCGACATCAATCCACTCCGACCTCTCATTTCCAACCTTCACCTGCTGCGAACGATTTGACAAAAAATTTGAAATGATTCGAACGGCGCTATTAGAAAATTTATACATGTTGTGTAGTTTAGACAAGAGTAGATTGTGGTCAACAGAGTCAAAAGCCTTGGAGAAGTCAAGCAGTACTAGAATCGTTAATAAGTCATTGTCCAGTGAGTCACGGATATCCGTTGACACCTTCAATAAGGCTGTTTCACAACTATGCCCCGATCGGAAACCGGATTGCCACTTTTTGTGTGGCTACTAATACTTTTGCTACCGAAGTACACATGATTATATTTTCAGAATTTTTTTTCGCGAAGTAGCAGTTGTTTGAAAAAAATCGTTTTTTTCGACGAAAAAACTCGAACTAAATGGCTTATACCTTTTTTTCCTGATATACAATCGCTATAATCGTGTGCACTTCGGTAGATAATTTAATAATAAAGGTCCAGTTAAAATTTGAAGTCAATCGGATGAAAACTGGTCGAGCTAAATTAAGCTGGTAATAATTAATAATTTATATGATGCTAAACTATCATCTAGCGAAATTTGAATTAATTCTCCCGTTTTTTGGTTTTCGATCCACCCTCCTTAAATATATAAATACGCTATTATTACGGCATGCCACCAGGGCTATGTTCTGAGCATCATCGTACCTACCTACAGTTTCGGTTTGAACTAATTCTTGTGTACAGTGTTCGATTTAATTCTTGTTACATACTTTCCATTTCTTCCATTGTCGAGTTTTTTGTATTTTTTTCTAATAATTTTGTTTTTTAAACTTTTTAGCAGATTCGAATTTTTCTTCGGGTAATTACGGATCGTACCGAATTGTGTTTTTTCTTAAAATTTATATATCCGTTCGAAGGTGATACATTTTTTTTTTTTAAATTTTAAATACGGTATCAGAAATATTTTAGGAAGTACTCGATCATTCGTACTTAACCGAACCGGCTTTTTAAAAATAACAATAATATGTGGTGCTACCAGGAAACATAAAAAAGTCGTTTCTTATTTTTTTTTTTAATTAAAAGACAGTGTTTGAAGGCTTGTTACAAATCGAGGGGTGTTGCCCTAATTGGAATAATCAGAGATGTTTTCTGAAAAGTACTATTATACCTCGTCCTATCACATCGCATTACAACAGTATCGACGCTCGTAATGGTTGACTTTAAGGACCTATCCTAGCAGTGCAGGCAATCCCTATACTATTGGCTTACAATTTAATATGATCTTTTCGGATTTTCAGACGATCGATCTTACCAGTAGCTTCAGTTTTATTTATTTGTTATGTACTGAAGTTCATATATCAATATCCCCTGCTGTGGGAAGCGGCCTACAGGTTATCATTATCGCCATGAACATTTCTCCTGCTAATTAGAATATTATTTTTTGCTAAGCATCAACACATCATTAATAGTTCTCTGCTTGAGCTAACTAATTCACAAGTCCTATCTCTGCATATGCAGAATTACGTTACCATTCTCTATTTTCTAGCCGTTTCATAACAGCTTCAATATTTTCAGCTAGAGATGTTATTTTCTCCCAATTTGACCGCCGTGATAACCTCCTGTAAAAGATAAGCTAAAAAATACTTCCCAAAGTATAACGAAGAAATCTCAGTTCCTTGCTGAACACCAACAGATAGACAGGCTCCAGTCGAATTAATTCTTCGAAAAAAAAATATTTTAATCGAAAATGGGCGAGGCTCAGAAGATATCAGGAACCCAAATAGCCAAGTAAGTTTCATTCACCCCAAATAGGAAATACAGTTTTAGTAAAATAATTCATTTTCAAGAGCCCTACAGGAATCCTTGAAGGATGAAGTGGCTAAAATGTCTGCACTCGTACCCAACTTTAAGCCGGGTCTTACCATAGTTCAAGTGGGCGGGCGTGAGGACTCTAACGTTTACATTCGGATGAAAATTAAGGCAGCTACGGAAATTGGGATCAATGCGGTGCACCTGAAGTTGCCCAGAACTATAACTGAAAGCGAACTACTTATGGAAGTAAAACGCCGAAAAGCTGGGAGTGATCATTTTAAGAAATTTGTAACATTTTTCTAGCTAGCAGAACTTAACAACGACCCCAATGTGCATGGAATAATCGTACAAATGCCCTTGGACTGTAACAATAAGATCGATTCCCACTTGATAACAGATGCGGTATCGCCTGATAAGGACGTTGATGGGTATAGTGATTTTAGTAGCTTCTCTGGAACTCGCATCACTCGATAATATTTGTGGCTCTATGGTTTGATTTAGTTTTAATAATTTCAAACAAAAAATAAGTAGCATAAAATATCTCAGTGCTGTGAGTTCCAGGGTACGGACCCCCAGATGTTTAGTATCGAAAATAAACTCCTTATCAAAATTACAGTCTTCACACCATCAACGAAGGCCGCGTTTCGATTGGTAACATGACTGGCTTCCTACCATGTACTCCACATGGATGCATTGAACTGATCAAGTCCACAGGAGTACCAATATCAGGTGCAAAAGCAGTTGTTCTGGGACGCAGCAAAATCGTCGGAACCCCCGTGTCTGAACTGCTTAAGTGGGAGAACGCAACAGTTACAGTCTGCCACTCTCGAACGAAAAATCTTTCAGAAGAGGTACGTTACGATTTGAAACCCAAGACAGCCTTCTTATGAAAAATATTTACAAACAGACAAAAGCTGCAGACATTCTGGTAGTTGGAATTGGCCAGGCTGAAATGGTTAGAGGGAGCTGGGTAAAGCCAGGGGCTGTCGTTATTGATTGCGGTATAAATGTTTTAACAGGTAATCGCCAACTGTGCAGCTGAAACATACGAATAAACATGTTATCTGTGGAAGCTATGGTTACTTGATAGCAATGGTCAAAAGGTCAAATTGTTCGCGATAAATCGCAGATTCGTTTACTTTTCAGATCCTACGAGACCATCGGGTAAGAGGTTGGTCGGCGACGTGTGTTTTGAGGAAGCCAAGCTAGTGGCTTCGTATATCACTCCAGTTCCGGGTGGTGTCGGTCCTATGACGGTTGCAATGCTCATGAAGAACACGGTGATTTCCGCGCGAAGAGCTGCTATGAAGATGTTAGAAAATGAATGGAGCATTAGTCCTTTACCGCTTAAAATTGAAAGCCCAACACCGAGGTGAGATTTTTTCTAAGTTGAATTTTGCTAGTGCTGTAAATAGTGTTTTAGTTTATTCAGTTAAATTATAACGTACGTGCATATTTGTCCAAGACCGCCAAAACGTTCCGTACTTGCGGACGCGATTTAAATATATTTTTTTTATTGATAAAGATATGGAACAAGTTGTCAAGTTTTGGAATTGTCCTAAAACTTTGTGGAAATGTTCCATTTATGGTCGGAACGAGTGAATTAGGAAAGTATTGTTGTCGGAAAACAATACTTTCCCAATATAAATATAAAAATAAAGGTACCTTGGTGTATGCCTTGAACGAAAATCGTTATGAAAGAGAGACCCCTTACCTAACATACCATATTTATCATTTAGTGACATCACAATTGCCCGATCGCACAAACCAAAAGATATTATGGTCCTCGCCCAGGAAATTGGCTTAATACCCAACGAAGTATCTTTGTATGGCAATAAGAAGGCCAAAATTGCTCTCAGCGTACTCCAAAGGCTGGAACATCGTACCAATGGAAAATATGTAGTTGTTAGCGCGTAAGATTCAAAACATTTCCTTTTGCTTAATAATAAAACAAGCATATTTTTTTCATCAGAATAACTCCCACTCCACTTGGTGAGGGGAAAAGCACCACCCTAGTTGGCCTCGTTCAAGCCCTTTGCGCACATAAGAACAAAAATGCAATTGCAAGCCTTAGGCAACCTTCTCAGGGGCCTACTTTCGGAATCAAAGGCGGTGCTGCTGGTGGTGGCTACTCTCAAGTAAGTTCCCACAACTGTTGACAATTAATAAAATAATAACTCAAAATTTCTTATTAAGGTCATCCCCATGGAGGATTTCAATCTCCACTTAACCGGCGACATTCATGCTATTTCTGCTGCCAACAACTTATTGGCGGCTCAACTCGACACTAGGATTTTCCATGAAGCAACACAATCTGATGATGCGCTTTATGATAGGCTTGTCCCAAAGAAGAATGAAACGCGTGCATTCTCCAACATTCAGTTAAGACGTCTGCAGAAACTAAGTATTAGCCAAACTAACCCAGATCTTCTGACCCCGGAGGAGAAAAAGCGATTTGCCCGTCTGAATATAGACCCTAACACCATTATGTGGTCAAGAGGTGAGTTTCTAAATTGTTTTAAATTTAAAGATAGTGTTACCAATTTATTTAATTATTTCTGGTACTTTCAGTCGTCGATGTGAATGATCGCTTCCTGCGAAAAATCACAATCGGCCAGTCACCAACTGAAAAGAATATCTCGAGAACTACGCAGTATACAATTTCAGTAGCAAGTGAAATTATGGCTGTGCTAGCTCTAGCAAAAAATCTCGAAGACATGAAGCAGCGTCTTGCCAACATGGTGGTTGCTTTCGATAAATCTGGAAATCCGGTTACAGCTGATGATCTCGGGATGACTGGGGCACTACTCGTCCTATTGAAGGACACCATTGAGCCGACTTTAATGCAAACATTAGAAGGAACCCCAGTGCTGGTTCATGCTGGCCCCTTCGCCAACATTGCTCATGGATGCTCCTCCATAATTGCGGATGAAATAGGCATGAAACTAGTGGGAGATCAGGGGTATGTTGTCACTGAGGCCGGCTTTGGGTCCGACATTGGGCTGGAGAAATTTGTTAATATTAAATGCCGTGCCTTTGGGAAGTCTCCAGATGCTGTAGTTATGGTAGCTACTATTCGGGCCCTTAAAGTGAACGGTGGTGGTCCAGCTGTTGTTCCTGGAACTCCACTTCCCAAGGAATACACCGAAGAGAATCTCAACTTATTAACGCAGGGAATGGACAATTTGGTGAAACATATTGAAAATGGAAGAGAATTCGGCATCCCGGTTGTCGTCGCCATTAATGCACATAGGTGAGATAAAAAATTATTTTTTGTGTAGTTATAGTTAACTAAGTACTGAAATTCCATGGTAGTCATGATACAGAAAAGGAGCATTTGTTGGTAAAGGAAGCAGCGCTGAAACACGGAGCTTACGCGGTAGTCAGCTGCACGAACTGGAAAAACGGAGGACTCGGTGCAACCGATTTAGCCGAAGCTGTAATCAGGGCCTGCAACGAGCCAAAGAACTTCCATTACTTGTATCCAACGGAATTACCAGTCGTTGAGAAAATCAACACAATTGCGAAGAAAATGTACGGAGCAGGGTCTGTAGAGTTTTCGCAGAAAGCCGCTGACTCTATTAAGATGCTAGAAGCTAAGGTAATTTCTAATGTTAAAATTTTAGTAAGAGAACAGTCGTGTAATTTTTATGCTTGAACAGGGATTCGGTGGGTTATCTATCTGCATGGCTAAGACATCAGCTTCGCTCACAGCAGATCCAGGAGTAAAAGGTGCACCAAAGGGCTTTACGGTGCATATTAGCGATGTGTATTTATCTGCGGGAGCTGGATTCTTGGTTGTTATGTGTGGAGAGATATCGAGGATGCCTGGATTGCCCACTCGTCCCTGCATTTATGATATCGACCTTAATACGGCCACGGGAGAAATTGAAGGGCTATTTTAAAGACTTTGTATGAAACCAAAGATAATGTCCCAAAAATATAAGTTTTTATGAAAGGAAAAATTATGTTTGTCTTTTTGCATTTTCTTGTATATCATGCAATTCGGCTTGAACATACAGTTTTGCGGATTTTATTAAGAAGAATTTTCCCACACAAGTTCTTCGAGCTAAAGTCTCTCCCCAAGAGGTCTTATCAACAACAGTCCTTGGAGATTTTTTTTTTAAATATCAAATTAAATGGTTATACGCGGTGATCTCGATTTCGGCGGTTTGGATTATCTGAAATCAAAAAATATGGTGGATTCTTTTAAAGGATAGATTAATGCAGGTAATGAACGAAGGAATAATAAAAATTTTGATTTTTGACAAAATGGCGTCTATTTGAATTATTTTTTCGTTTTTTACTGAAAATTTCGCTCCAAATTGTTAAAAAAAATAGTAATAATTTTTTTTAAATCTTATTCCTTCGTTCAATACCTGAGGAATATATCTAAAAAGACTGTGTAAAAATTTGAGACCGATCGGTTGAGCCATTTCTGAGAAATTGAGAACACCGACTTTGAAAGTACCGATTTGAGAAAAACGAGTTTAAAGTTTCAGAAGTAGTTTACACACAGTAGTAAATTACACATAGTGGCCTTACAAATTTAGGTATATCTCAGTAAATATTTATCGGATTGGCTTCAAATTTTCAAAGAATATACTTAAATATATGTACATTCCGAAAATCCATTTCTTGAAAATTCTAACTGCGTATAACCTCTTAAACGTAGTCATTAAAAAAAATCCAAAGTTAACCTCGGCCGGACGGACAATTTTGGTATCAAAATAAAGAACTTAGATATCTAAGAAGATCAGCTGTGGCCAAAATCTGTTTCTGCAGTAACTACTAAATTCAGCTTAAAGGTAGTAATCGCTGAATAGCGCAGTCGACGGCATAAGCTGAGATTTCGCCCATGGCCATCACATTTTTGGCTGTTTAACATCACTTTTATATTTCTGATAAAATCTGAGTTTTGGGGATTGTCCTACCTCAATTATTAGTGAACGGAGAAATTATGAAAAATTGATGGCCACAATGCTCATCCAAGCTACAAATTCATAAAGGTGTGTTCGCCCTATCCACCACAATAAACAGCTAATTTTATTTACAGAAAATATTTATTGATATTAATAATAAAAAATAAAACGAAAAATAAATCCTCTCAAAAATGTCAAAATATAATAAAAATTGAGATACAATTCATCACGACTTTGTGCTACCTGCAACGGTTACAATTTCCGTAATTATGGAAGCATCAGACGTGAGAAGCAATCCTCTTCCTGGTAGTGATGTCATCAAATATTAACTTACTCGTAAGTCCTTCGTTCCCATTTGTATCATCGATGTTATTCTAGAACACCGATTTTTGAGTATCTCATCCAGACATTGTGTGTCATCACTGAAATGCGTGATCAATAAAATTTACAAATACAATTTTCCACATTTTTTTGTTGTTTTCCGAAAATACATGAATATTTCTAAAGATTGTTGCTCCATTTGCTTACATCGTTAGGGTACTAGTATAGTATAATCTACAGATATTATATATCATCTTCTTTTTAACATCAAATTTGTTCAACATCAATTGAGACTTTGAGAAAGAAACTCTTAATCTTATTCCTCACTGCGCTTTTAATTTATTTACTCTTTTACTTATTTTTACCCATAAAATGTTCGTTAAAGAAGCAGTTAATATATTAATATTTTTTTGTTGCTTTTGCTTGTACCGTTTTTCTTCTAAATAATTATGTGGTACCTACTCATTACTCAAAAGAAGTTCTATGTAAGAGTTTTTGCAGATATATCATATAGAGGCATCAGTCAAATAATTTTGGCAGTTTTTCTTTATAAATATAAAATCTAAATACAATCATTTCGCTGGAAACATCTTGGCACCAATTATGAATAAGTGTGAAACTTATGAGCGCTATCGAATGTTGAAATTAGTTCTAGAGAATTTAGTGATGAAAAGGCAATGGACAATTTGCTTCTTGTTTTTTTTTTTGCTAACTTGTCGGTTTGAGGGCAACCAGGACAGAATTGTGTATCTTGCTTCAAGTTTAGTCGAAACGACTAGAAATGAATGAATTTCATGTGTGGCATATCCCTATAGGAGCTATACATGTAATTCAGTTCCAATTCATTTATTTCACGACTCTTGCGGAATATAGATGTACGAGTAAATTAATGTGGCGAGATAAAAACCAGCCTCGTCCACCTGTGTGTCATTAGGTGACGTGCCCAAGCTATTAAACTCGTTTTGACTAAACTCTATAATTCCACCCTAGGATCAGCAGGAGATTGGAGTGATTTCATGTTTAAGTCTTATTTTAAATTTGTTGGCCTCCAAAACACGCGAATCTCTGACGAAATTATGGAAAATCAAAAGATTGTTGGATTATTAATTCGACAAAAGGAAGGTGTAGCAAGGTGAAAATTTTTTACTTCTAGGGCCTTAATGTGGAAGGGCTTTTTAAAAAAGAAGGGATTCTCACAATCTTATAGGTCGCGTTGCGAATGGCACTTGCGGTGCCTGGACGACTCGCTTAATTATAATAAAAAAAGGTGAAAACTTCAATTCTGTTGTTTCAAAAATATTCTTATTTCAACTAAAGAATCACACACAGTGGATAGTGAGACATTTCCGCTGAGAATACATGGGAAGTTAGCTTAATTTAACATATTTTAGGTACAATCGTTAAAATTAAAGATTACTGACCCGTTTTTGAATGGATACCGAAAGACCTTGGGAATTTTTCAACACAATAAGGCTGTTGAATGGAATATCACAAAATCGAAATGAAAACTACGCATGTCTGTGCTGTTGGAAGACTTATAGTATATCATGGAAGGTGTTATTTGTTCATATATAAAATGGCTTTTCAGCAACAAGGCCGTGAATATCTTATTGGAGTTCAAAATAAGCATAAAAATTTTTTTTTGGCAGTAGCTTTTGGCATTATCGGCGGGAATTGCATGCATATCTTCACCGTAAGAAGGGTTAAAATACGTTTCCACCAAAACTTCTCACAGCTGCTGGATATTTCTCAAATGTGTTAAGATGTAATTATTACTCATGTTGTGGTTTTTTAACCAGAGCATTTCGACATGGAAAATAACTAATCCACGTAAAAGGTAACGTTTAGGGCAATAGCAAGCAATGCAATCTTCAGAGATATATGGTAGCTAGTTCAAATGCAAACTGATGCTCTATCTGCTAATATTGATGTAATGCATGAATTATTATTATCTACAATTATCTCACTAATTAACTTTAATTCGCCATACATCCTCCTCGCTCCTGCTGAACTGTACCGCTTGTCGACAAATATGCAATGTAAAAAAAAGCAAAACTTCTTTTATAGTTGAATTCCTGGCGATGATACGTAATTTAACAGAAAACATCAAAATCACGGTTAAATATATTATATATGTATAAAAATATTCGAGTAACAAAAATATAAATGAATTCTGTACACAAAATATTGTAATTAATTATCTTCATAACATTGGTAACTTTGTACTTCATGAGTTGTTTGTTAATGAATGAAAAGCAGATGAAGAAATGCGCTAACACACATATATATGCATTTCTATTTAATATATATGTATAATATATAGAAATATAATTTCGAGAATATTCTTCAAAAAATCCTCTTCTTATGCTCCTTCCTGGTACATTTTGATTTTACTGTGAAATGGAACAGCCGCCCGAGTGACCTATTGAGCTCGTCTTAATCGCAATTTCTTTTTGCATCTCGATAAAATACTGACACTGGGATTTTGCAATGCATCGACGTTAAATGCTAAGTAGTGTGATTAAGTAAATAATACAAGATATTCCTTACAAGTTAGAGCGCCAGAAGGACGTGTTCTGTTCCATTTCATCCAACAACATTTAATGAACACTTAAATTCACGTAGAGACATAATAACCATCTTTAAACGTTATTTCTATTAAAATTGCCTTCAAACTATGGTTTTTTTACTTTTTAGCTTGGTTTTTACTCATTTTACTCCTACTCATCCTCAGAACAACTGTTTTAAAATTCCTTTCGTAACCTAGACAATACAATTATTTAAATTTTAGTACAAAATATTGAGACATTTCCTTCTTCTATGAAATACATTTGTCAATAAACGCTTAAATACTCTGGAAGAATTCTTACAAAATGTTAATTGTGCGAAACGAGAAGAGCAATACACACAAATGTTGTCTTGTTAATGTTGATAGTAACACAAAAAAAGGAACACAGAAATAAATGCTTAAACATGAAAATCAGTGTAAAGGTTAAATAAACATATAATCTAGCCCAGTTCATTCAAATAACAATACCTACTTTATATTCGGATCGAGTTCGTTGAGTCGGAAAATATATTAATCTGGTACACATCCTTATAACTAATACAACGTAATTGTAATATTTCTGCTTTATATTTTTCCACATGGCAGCAAACACAAGTCCCCGAAATTGGAGCTTGCTCATAATTAATCTTATATTTCCTCTAAACTAGTTATAAACAATATTCGAGCAAAAGAGATTTCTTACTGTACTTAACCGTTTTTTCAGTACAAACCAAGTCAGCTTTATTAGTGTAATTAGCTTTCGCCAAAAAAGGAACAAATAGCAACTTCTCCAGAAGGAAAGCAAGCAAATCCATAAAGTTGTTCCGTAAATAGAGAACAATTTAAAAAAAAAAACTGAATGCTTTACGATGTTTGTTGCAGTCCATCTTTAAGCATATCTGTAAAGAAAAATCATGTTAGTGTTCTTAATATTAACTCTAACCCCTTTTGGAGTTTTCTCCTCTGGAATCCCAGCAGAAAGATAATCTACGTACAATTTACTCCCACAGCACACAAAAGGAAATAATTTTAATAATAAAAACTCCAGAAGGCCCCTAAATTTGTCTGTTCCGGTTCTTAGCCTAGTTATCTACTACAGATATGTTTATAACTGCAGATACTCACCCTGAACTATAATATTTGGCAAAAAGATTGCATATTACTCGCCACAACGACTCAGAAAAATTCAATAAAGACGTCCTTGAGGCTGTTTGTGCGACTGTTGCGATTATGCTTTGTAGTGGTCCTGGCTTCTGATGGTACAGCAAAGCGCCAGAGAAAATACTAATCCAAAGAACTCCAATAGAATTATCGCAAGCAAAATACTGAGCAAAACAATCCAATTATCGTGTACGAGCTCGACAAACTTTGTGATGCATCCCTGCAATTAGAATGGATTGTAATTGCTACTTTTAGTTGCTTTGGTTAAACGGTGATTAGTTACCTGATGGTATATGGAAGGATTTATTGGTGCGCCTATGTTAAGTTTTCGGAAGCCGTCACACACTGATTTATCAACACCTTCCTGGCAGCAAGATTCGGGGATCATGTAGAATGGGTTCACCTTGGAGACAGCCACGCTTATAATGTCGTTTTTGTCCACATTGTTGAATTTACTGGCTGCCCAGTCAGATGGCCCCTCAGCACCGCAGCAGTGGAGCTGATAAGATAGGCGTTATTGTTTTAGGTAATTAACGAAACTTGTGGAAGATGATACCTAGCATATTTATATTTATACTATTAAAAAATAAGAATAAATATTTTTCGTCTTTCGAAAATTTTAAGTTTTAACCTATAATTACGTAAATTTGAGGTCGTACTTCTCCATTGAGCCATCATAGTAATTTGCAGGGACATGCAAGCTATAATTTTTATTTCATTCATGTTTATTTTGTATAAGGTATATTTCTAATTTTTATATTTAGACCTATTGTCTATTCTCATCGGATTCCTTTAAAAAAAAATTTTTCTGAACGTTAACCGTGAGCATTAGACGCATTCGAACTATGAAGGTTTGTGCAGACGGTAAGCTGGGGAAGATGAAATTTATCCTTATCACTTGTGAAAGTCCAAGCTTTCTTAATAATTTTTAAGCCTGCTCGAGCCCACAAAGGCAACAATCGTCAGTATTTCAGAGTGGGGTTCAAATATTACTTACCTCTCGTTGGAATGTATCAAAAGCAATAGTCTTGGTCGGGTTTGCGCCGTATTCCTCCTGCATTGTCGCCTTGACACTATCTTTGACGTACTCATCGAGCTTGTCCCTGTTAGGGAACACCCATGCGCCGATTGCTACTTCACCCACGATGATGATCAATAGTAGGCAGAAGAACTGCACAAAGAAAAAATTACTCATTGCATCGCCTACAGTCACCGCAGAGCAGGTGTCTCACCGAAACAAGTAAGCATTGGGACTCCTTGAACGCACCGCAGCATCCGACGAATGCGACGATGATCATGAGCGCCCCAATCGCCAGGAAGACCCAAAGAGCATTGTAATAGTGATGGTTCTTTTCGGTCATCGAGAACAGGTAGGTCGGATCCATCATGAGCATCCATACCGAGCATACAGCGAAGGCGACGCCCAAGAACTGAAATTACACGGAAAAGGGGCTCATTGCATCCTTTCACTTTTAGCTAGGCGAAAGCAAAACAAAGCAACGTTTGCGAGGAAATTTGTTGCACAATTTGCGGGGGATGGGGAACCCTCCGAAATTCCGCGCAGGCGTCGTTCTTTCGGGGTGCTTCCTTGGCTGTGGTGCAAGCCATGAAACACGAAACTATGAAATTTTGCAACCCACACAAATGACGTCACTTTCTTATGTTTAAAAAAAGAAAATAGCTTTCTTCTTGGAATATTGAGCTGTTCGAGATGATTAATAGATGGGTGAAGAGCCACCGACCCGAGTGCACCCCCAACTTTCGTTGGGGGGAGCGTCGTCATAAATTTCACCTTACCAAAAATATCGTGTTCACTATCACCATCAGGTACTTGACCGTCGTACAACACCCGTTGAGACCCATTCTTGCGGTTTTCGATTAAATTCACTCGCGACCCTGCCGTTTATCACACTTCTTATCGTTGCAAAACAAACGCGCTACTCTCCTCCCGAGCTGCTGCCCTGCCTAAACAAATCGAAGAAGCGACTGACGAGTATCGAAGCAAACGGTTCAGTGCACCGAACCGAAGGCCAGTTGACAGCAGAATTTCCGGGTATACCCCTATGGAAATTACGTCACAAGCAAAATTGCCGTTTTTGTAAATTAAAATACGTTTGAAAAAGATTAAAACTGAAGAGCTGAACGCATTATTTTCATCCATAAATAATCCAAGAAATGTTAAGCGAATTTTAAGAAAATAGCAAACTCTTCTTTCTGAATACATCGCAAGAAAATTCGGAGATGATTGTCTTATTAGTTATCTCGTGCGCCGTCCATAAATATGCCGAAAAGAAGAAGATCATCTTATCAGTTTTGACATTTTAATTTGAAGTTTTGATTTAGCAGTGAAGCAGTTTCTCCCTTCGCCCAACAAAGCATTCTTACGTAGCAATTCGGGTCACTCATGCCTTAGGTTGCACTAGTTTTTTTCCATAATTATCTTTACTACACTTACCGACACAGAAGGTGGTGCACTGATGCCAATTTGAGTTGATGAGAGCTGACTTAATGGAGGAAGATCAGCGGAGTAGTGACCCCGATACTGTGGGTCTGAATTCCGACTCTCCGCAGAAGGAAAGGCTGCTTGGTCTCGAGGAGGAGCTCAAGAAGTTGTCCTTGCTCCTGCAACAGAAGGACAGTGCTATACAGCTTCTGGAACGGGAAAAGAAAATTTTGGAGAAGGAGAAGCATTCGGTGGGTTGGGTGGTAGTTTCCTTCTAGCAACCATAACAGCTTGTTTGAATTTTTAGCTCAAAATCGAAACTGAGAGTGCTGTAAAGGATAAGGAAACTGCTGTCATTCGATTCGCCTCCAAGGAAAAGGATCTGCTAGATCTTAAGCGGGAGAAGGATGCCTTCCAAAAGGAGCTCATTGACACGAAGAGGGAGATCAACAATATTAAAAAGATGTTCATGACCCTTAGCGATGAGAAGACGAGGGTGATGGGGATGCTGGATGAAAAGGTTGGTTGCTCCAAATCAGATCAGTTCATCCAGGCAAAATTCATTCTCTTTTTCTCTTGGTCTGCGTCTGATCTAATCTGGCTGGAGCTATAAGGCCTTCTTTTTGCTGAGATTCCTATTTTGCAGTGTAATGAACTAAAACGGCAACAAAAGAGCAGTGAAAAACTAAAGGCAGATTTCAACAACCTCGAAATGAAACTAAAATGGAACGTGATCAAGCTGAACCAGGAGACTGAAAGTAGGCAGGTATGCTAAAACCTCGGCAATCATTTGTTACAAACGATAAACAATCTATTCAATAGGCTTTGGAAAAAAGGCTTGAGGAGGTGTCGGCGTCTACGCCCAAAAATACTCCAAAAGTCACAGGTAATATTCTTTTTAATGGCCTTCACAGACAGCATAGCTCAATTGAATTCGCTTTCTGTCTGCGCCATGCCTAGCACGTCTTAAAAAGCATTTATTTACCCTTAGAGCAACAGCGGATAGAGCAGGAAGCTAACATGATTCTCCTCAAGCACGAAATCGAGGAGAAGGATAAAACTATTGAGCACTTAAAAAGGGACCATCAGGATGTTGTTGAAAAACTGAAAAAGTTGGAAGAAAACTTTGAGGGAGAGGTTAAACTGGTAAGATATGTAAGGAGCATAATAGCATGTACCAAACCTGATGGGAAAACAAGGTCACTTTAAGATTATTTATTGAAGACATTCCGCGATGAACACCTTTCTTGCATGAGTTCTAGACTTTATACTTTGTAACTCGAACCAATTTCTCGAGATGTAGTCTAGTAAGAAGGTTTTTGTAAAGGTTCAGATTATTTCTCAATCCAGGCTAAGTTTCAGCAACGGTGGAATTTTTTATGGAAGTAGGGTTTTTGCATTACAAATATTTTAGCTTTCTAGTTCCAGACCCTGTTCATAACATTTCCTCGCGTTTTCAATTGATTTGTGGTTATAATGTGATTTCAGAAAAACGAATTGTCTTCCGAGCTAAAGCAACTAAAAGAGGAACACAACACAGTCCAGGATTCGCTCAGTCAAGAAATTCTTGTTTCAGCACAGCTCCGAACTGAGCTTGAGGCCAGTAAAATACTTAAAGCGCAGCATGCTATGTAAGAGAGGTTCTTAAATCTTCTCAGCAACTTACAATACTTATCCAATTAATTTCTGCAGAAATGAGGAAAAAATCAAAACGTTGGAGAGTTCTGCAGAGGAAAAGGACCAGCGAATAAGTGATTGCGATGCACAAGTGTTCCATCTGAGAAACAAAGAGGCTGAACTGCTTAGCATCAACAAAGAAATGTCTGAGATGATTGTGGACCTGCAGAATCAGATATACTTGCAGGAGTCGAAGGTAGTAACCAACTAGATTGATAAGAATTTTCTTTAATATATGTATAATATATTATGTACTTCGCAGTTAAAGGCAATTGAGGCTGAGAAATCGCTTTTGCATAAGGAACGTCTCGATTTCGATACACGACTTAGGGCTGTAGACGATAAGCTTAAGGAGGAAATTGAGAAAAGGAATGAAGAAAGACTCGCTCTTGCGAGGCATTTATCTGAAAAGACAAAACAGTATGAAACAACGAAAATTAAATTCGATAACGCTGTCGGCGATTTGGAAGCTACAAAGAAAAAACATACTCAAGTTCTTAAGGTGAGTTTGGTTTGATTGTTCAAGTTTTTTAATCGAAACTTTTATCACCAGGAATTGCACAGAGAATTGAATAAATACAGGAAGCAGTGTACGGATCAGCCAGTCCAGAACTGTGCAGACGAGCCTGGATACACGGTGAGGTCGCAAAATTCCACATCAAGTCAGGGAGATGGGAATCAGAGTAATAGTCCCAGCCCCCAGAACACGTTGGAAGGTAGAACCGTACAGGAGCCGTCCAAGGAGCATTTGGTGGAGAGAATTTTACGGTTACAGCAAGCGGCTGTAAGACAAACGGAGAAAATTGATTTCCTCGAAAACCATACCATGTCGCTCGTAGCAGAGTTGCAGAAAAAATCGAAGATCCTTCAGTATTACATGCTTCGCGATCAAGCTGGTGCTCTGACATCGTCGAAGAGTGATCAAAATAAGGTGAGATGCAAGAGTCAGTTTTTAAAGATATTTATTGATTTTTAAGAACCAGGGAAATTTCCAATGTTTCGTGCAGCGAATTTAAGACCTAGATAGACTCCAAGGCGCTTAGCAGATTATTTAAATGAGGGTTTTAATAAAGACAGCAGAAAATAAGGATGCAGGTCAAGTTTTTTCAAACGTAGGCTTTCCTTTCGCTGAACAGAGACCACTTGTTGCCTTCTTGATAATGCTAATTGTTACATTACATTTTCAGACAGAACTGGCTAAATATGGCGGAGTTATGTCGGCCATATACACTGGTATTAGAGGAAATAACCAGAGCATGACGCTGGATTTATCCCTCGAAATCAATAAGAAACTGCAGGCAGTATTGGAGGACACTCTTCTAAAAAATATCACCTTAAAGGTAAGACACGTACACATTCTATCACATCTATCATTTCGGGCATTACACAAATTAAATTGTTTTTGCTAATAAGTTGTTTGCTCCCTTACATTACCTTAGTTTTTCCCGCATCCGCTTCCATCTATATAAAATGATCTTTTAATTTTTCAGGAAAATTTGGATGTGTTAGGACTAGAGGTGGACAAACTGACAAGGCAGTTAGCTAAGATCGGTGCTAATAAGTACGCCCCAACAGACCCGGACCAACAGAATCGGAAGTCAGTGATTAACTGACGAATGTGAAAGCAAGGCCCTCAGTATCAACCTGTTTGTCTTGCAGATCTCCCAAATAAAAAGCATTGTTTTGTTCTTTACAACGGTTTTATTCATTCAAATTGACATTCGTTATGTTATTAACTTTAACAACATAATCTATGGTCACAATCCGGGAGTGCGGGCCCCTAAATTTATTGCGCTATTCAGTGAAATCAAGATCACGGCAAAATAATAAAAAAATCCTTTACAGAAATATCGCAGATTTTAACTTTTTTCTCTCGTTTGCTAAAGATTAATTACTTGTAGCTAATACCTTTTCTCGGACCTTCTACTCGTGTACGAGCGGGAACGTGACCTCGATCGCGACCGTGATCGATCCCTTGAGTGTGATTTGTGGTACTTTCGTTTTTTGTACTGATCGTCAGAATCGGACGATGCATGACTGTTATTGCCACCTTTGCGGTGCCTTGAACTACCCGCATCTTTGGAGCTAGTATGCCGTCTACTACTGTACTTGTGCGAGTCGTGATCAGACGATGAGTCCGAGGAGTATGAGTTCCTCCTGGAGGACTTTGTCTTTCTTTTATCGTAATCGTAACTAGTGCACGGTATTGCCGTCGCTTGGACTATATAAGAGTTCGTTTTCTGTTTTGAATCTTTAATTGCACTGAAGCGAGACGTGCGCTCCCTCGATCGTTTACCTGTTATGGAATAGATGTAAAAATTTCATTTAATTTTAACGCGGGGAATGAGGGTAAAACTTCTCGTGTGAGAATGTGTGATGTTTAGGATAATTTTCGCTATTTTTTTTTGTTTTCTTTCTAAGCAAATCCGAACTATTCAGATATAATTTTTTACCCATGAAATTAAAAGTGATAAAAGGGAAAACGCACCATTGCTTTGACTTTTTTTATCAGGCTGTGTCTCACCAGAATCTTTGTCATAAACCTTATGCCCAAGGGTTCCTTCCACTTGGTCCTTAGCGCTGTCCATCGCCTCCTTGTTCCTGTCCGGCTGGTGCTTCTCTTCCGACTTGATAATGCTTAGTTCGATCTCCTGCGCAATTGTCTTGAAGGCGATCTGTCTGGCTTTTATGTTCTCCTTTAATAGAAATCGTCAAGGAATTTTACGTTGTGTAAGCTTGATGGCGAACCTTGATTTCTTCCTCAGAGTCTCTTTCATCTGACGAGTTTTCACTCTCGGACTCGCTGTTTTCGCTAGCGCTATCTGCGTACGCTCCTAGTCCTACAAGACACGAAAGCTTACGTCGCAACCAAAGACAGTGTTACGGGGAAGGAGTGCGGGGAGGGGCAATGGCATTCGTACATTGGTTTTTTTGTATTTTTGACATTGTTTTTGTATTGTGTAAATAATTAGTAAAACCCATTCGAAAGGACTTTTAAAACTTACCAAGTTTGCCGGTTATAGACGATATTGCGCTTTTACGGAAAACTTGTGCTGATGATGCTTTATAAACATAGTTACATTAAAATCTTATCAATAGCAAACGGTTTTGCAAGAGCTTTATTTTGCTAACACAGGCAAATGGATTCATGTCTCCTGCGGTGCTCTATCTGCGAAACATTTATTAATAGTATACTACCTTTGGTCTTGTATTTCCGGAGTGATTCCTGTGCCACAGTCACAATTTCCTCATTGGTTACCTCTAGTAGCAGCTCGGTAAGGGACTTTCGTACCACCAGCATCTGTGAAGAAGGGAATTTCATTTTAATCTTATTCTAGGCTGATTAGTATTGCGTTATATTAATGGACAACAGTTTGGTATAAAATTACATGTATGTATCGTAGGATATTTTCAAATGTGAGTCCACTACTTACCAGTTCTTCCATCCGTTCTTCACGGCTTTTCGTTGGAGCTTCTTGGTGTTGAAGCATAGAGTCGTTTGCACTGACCTCGTCGTTGTTGTCCTCTTCGTTGCTGCTTTCTTCGTTTTCCTGCATTAAATTCCGATTGAAATATTATGAATATTTTCAGCTAGACCTCGGCCACCTACCCTAACAATACTCCTCAAAATCCCCTCCGTACTTGAGTTCTCCTTATAGGGACTGTGTTCTGAATCACTGCCTTTGTCCCTCTTTTGCCTCTCAAGCTGTTTTTGTTTCTCCTTCTCCATTTTTTCAAGCCCTTCCCTACAATTAAAGGAATTGTAAGAATTTTCTGGTTTCTGCCTCTGTTCTGGCTCTAAACCTTATCCAAGCCGGTAAAGTCTTTTTCTTCGCCACATCCATGGGAGGAATGTCAGACGCCTGGCTCTGCCCCCCACTTTTCAGTAAAGGGATAGGAGTGGCACTTTCCTTGAAGAAATTTACTGGCTGCACTGCGGGGATCTGAGCAGCGGAGTTCCCGTTGCTATTGTTTGACCAGTTGTTCCAGCTAGTGCCTACTGTAAAAATACGACTTTATTACTCTCTTTCACCCCAACACGCTAGAAAACCTACAAAACTGAGCTTGTTCTGAGTACCATGCGGAAGACCAATCCCTAGGGTTTCCAAAAGATCCTCCCAAAGGTGCCGTCCCCGAGACCTGACTGCTCAGGTCGTCCTCTTTAACTACCTCCATCGGGGCCTCTCCCTGCTCCTCGAATGTTCGCAATACTGCTTCGTTGGCCGCAGGCTGGGTATCACCCGCACTTGAGCAGGACTCCTTCATTTGAATCCATTGCTGTGCCAGGGCAGCCCAATCAATTTGGTCCTTGTTCATGTTGCACGCCGACTGGCTCAACGGCCAGTTTGCAAGGTTGTTTTTATTGCTCAGTGCCTCACCGCTTGAATCTTCACCGGAATACATCTTTATTACCGCACAACGCTTTGTATTTTCACTGTAAAATCTCTTCTTAGCTTCTTGTCAACATCACTGCGACTTGTTTTATGTCCACCATGTTCTTTAGGGTTGGTGAGCGTTCGTTAAAGCAAAAGCACCCTCTTTACACTGTTAATTAAATATATTTAGTGTGATATTGCAGTTTATCTAAAAAAACCGAACAAATTTTTAGAAATCTTGAAAAAAGTTTGGATTTTGAATTCCTGGGATTTTAAACATTTTTGTTGTTCTTAAAATCTTTTATTTATTTCAAATACAATTTTTTGAGGTTTCGAAAATGTTTCTTCTTGTTTTAAAAGTTCAATTCATAGCACGCCTCAAATTTCTAGTTTGACTTTTGTTGTGGACATTTGACATTTTTCAATTGCCTGTGAAGTGTAAAGGGTAATTTTGTAAAATTGCGGAAAATCAGCGAGTGTGCTTGACTCAAAATGCCAGCAATTGAAGTAGAGGATCCCCATGCAAAAACCAATGGGGAGAATGAAAACAAGCAAACCATATCCGGGCCAATAATTGGGATAATTTATCCACCGCCCGAGGTTAGGAGTATCCTTTTGTCAAATCGTTGAGATTTCTACCTTTACTTATCACAATATGTACACAAAAATATATTTTCCTATAAAATAAATAGATATTGTCGATAAAACGGCAAGTTTCGTTGCCAGAAATGGACCAGAGTTCGAAGCGCGGATTCGACAAAATGAACTGGGAAATCCAAAGTTCAATTTCCTCAACGCCGGCGATCCCTACCACGCTTACTATCAACACAAAGTTGTGGAATTTCGTGACGGCAAAAGTAATGATAATATTAAAAAAAAAACGACAATGAGCTCCAATTTTTTCCTATAGGTGATATCTCTCAGCCACTCCTGCCAGGCATCAAGCAGCTCAGCGTGACTTCAGCAGCCCAACAGAAGCAGCAAGAGCTACTTAAGCAAGTTGCTGAGCAGCAGTTCGTTCCAAAGGAACCCCCACCAGATTTCGAGTTTATTGCAGACCCTCCATCAATATCGGCTCTAGATTTGTAAGTCCTTAAGATTCGCGTAGATCGAATTTCTAACTAACAACTTTGCTGCTTCCAGGGATATTGTAAAGCTGACGGCCCAGTTTGTAGCAAGAAACGGTCGCCAGTTCTTGACTAACTTGATGAATCGCGAGCAGAGGAACTACCAATTTGATTTTCTTCGGCCTCAACATTCCCTCTTCCAGTACTTCACAAAACTCCTTGAGCAGTACACAAAGATTCTGATTCCCCCAAAGGACTTGATGAGTAAATTGAAGTCTGAGAGTTCACAAGGCAGATCAAGCATGAATCTAGTGCTGGAGCAGGTCAAATATCGTGCCAATTGGCAGAAGCATCAGGAGGCCCAGAAGAGGCGCGAGGAAGAGAAAATTGAACGGGAAAGAGGTAAGTAAGAAACCATAAAATTAAACTATGGGCCGAAGGATTTTTATTTTAAGCCTGGGGGCCTAGAATTTCCTAGGGAATGAAAATGTGCAGGAAATGTATGGGGCGACTTTTTTCACATGAGAAGTCTTCTTACTAGAAGAAATGCCTACGTTGCTAATATCTTGCTTGGTTTAAGAAAATTTGAGAACCTTGACAGAAGCAATAAAATCGGCTTATGTCACGGCGAAATATTTCGAGCCCCAAAATGTTGGAAATTGCCAGAGACTGATCATGCTCATTAACTTTATTAAGTATAAATTTCAACTTTCCAGTTGCATACGCCCAAATCGATTGGCACGATTTTGTTGTGGTCGAAACTGTTGACTATCAGCCCTATGAGACAGGAAATTTTCCTCCACCAACAACACCCGAAGAAGTCGGGGCGCGTGTTCTAATGGAAGAGCGCCTCCTCGAAGACGACGGGGATATTGAGATGCAGATTGAATCTGACGACGAGGAGCCCTCAAGCACCACAATTAAATTGTCAACTATGGAAAACAGGATTGGCATCCACAGCCATATCCCGGCGAGTATTTCATCCTTACATTCCTCTAAGAAGGATAACAACCAAGTTCAGGACATGGATGAAGCGTCTAGTGACGAAGAATCTGGGCGCCCTGACTCAAGCAAGATACCTTCTCAGCCACTGGTTACTCCAGCAATTCCACCAACCCATGATAAGGTCATTGTGAAGAAGTACGATCCGAAGCAGAGTCAGAAGGTTGTGAAACCGACTGTTACAGATGAATACCTTATTTCGCCTATCACTGGCGAGAAGATTCCTGCTTCTAAGGTCGCTGAGCATATGCGCATTGGGTTGCTTGATCCCCGCTGGGTTGAGCAGCGTGACAAACACACCGTCGACAAAATCAATCAGGACAATGTAAGAGACATAATTTTTGTCGCTTAAAAAAAACACTACTATTTCTCCAAACAGGTATTTGCAGCTGGTACAGCCATTGAGGCAAGCTTGAAACAACTGGCTGAGCGTCGTACTGATATTTTCGGTATTGGAGACGAGGAAACAGTCATCGGTAATATTTGCCACAATTCTAGAAAATATACAAGTAGTACACGGTTTGCCTTGTAGGTAAAAAGTTGGGAGAGGAGGAAACCAAAAAAGACGAACGCGTTACTTGGGATGGGCATACTTCTAGTGTTGAAGCAGCCACCAGAGCTGCTCGAGCAAATATAACACTCGAGGAGCAAATCCATCAAATTCACAAAGTCAAGGGACTTCTTCCGGACGAGGAGAAGGAGAAGATCGGGCCCAAACCAGCTGTTTCCACAGTCAAAACTTCACAGTCTCAGTCTGTATCTCATTCACAGGCATCAATTGTGGCTCCTCCAAAGCCAGTTGTTCAGTCGGCTTCGATGGGTCATGCCCCTCCGGTGCCAGTTATGATGATGCCGATGCGGCCACCACCTATGATGCGTAAGTGCCTTCTATCCCCACGTTTTCATGTGTACAGTACTAACCTTTGCCAATCAGCTCCACCATTCCAAGTTGGATATATGCCTTCATTACCCCCGGGTGGTCCTATTGCTCCAGCCCCACCAGTTATGGACCAAAGCATGATGATACCCGACGATGAGCCACCAAATAAAAAAGCGCGTTCTGAGGATCATCTAATTCCAGAAACTCAGTTCATTTCAATGCATAAGGTACTAACAACCATTTGTAGACTTCCAACGATCTAATCTTAAACATTTTTTTCTTTGCAGAGTCCCATTACGATTCAGGTTCAAGTTCCCAATGCGACTCCAACTGCTGAATGGAAGTTGAATGGCCAGATGATTCCGATTTCTCTAGCCCTTACAGACAGTATATCGGCACTCAAGGCAAAGATCCAGGATGAAACCGGTATGCCTCCAGCTAAACAGAAGATTTCCCACGAGGGGATTTTCTTCAAAGACAGCAACACGGCTGCTTATTACAATTTGCTGAATGGGACTACTGTGCACTTGCAAGTTAAGGAGCGTGGTGGTAGGAAGAAGTAATTTTACTTATATGAGCTGTCATTTTGATTTTAATAAAGTAGTTCATACTCAAATATTTCGTTTACAAATTTTGATCTACCATGACAACAAGTGCTGCTTTCAACATTAATCCTTTGTGGGCGCAAACACCTGTGGGCGGAATTTTGCATACAAAGCTTGAAAAATTAGAAGTAGTACTTTTATCACCCAAAAAGTTCCCGAAATTGATTGTATTTGACTCCCAGGCGAGAGAACACATACTAGAGATTGGGGGGAGTCTTATAAGTCGACATGTACTTTCATGCCTTTACATATAGGCGACAGAAAAATATAACAAATATTATGTGTGGTCAAAAGTTTTATGGTGTGATTTTTTCGTGGTTCAGAACTGTTCAATTCAAGACCCTGTGGTTCAAGAATCTTCTAGAAGTGCCCTGATTTTATGAAGTTTTTAACCTTCTCTCTGTCCATAGGGGTGCAAACACACCCCAGGCTATAAAAATGTAAATATTTAAATAATTAATGAAAACTACAAAATTCCTCCTAGGAATGCTATCTGTATTATGTTTCTCACATTATCTTCGAAAATTGCTTTAAAATCGGTAAATTTCAATATACATAGTATTGAAGCGTTAAAGGTGCACAGGGATGCAAATGCACACCAATGTTTCCTACTACATTCCCCTCTCAAAAATCAAATTTTTGTAAAAAACTGCATTAGTTATTATTATTACTAGTTCTATTTATTTTATTCTATCTATATTATCTTACGAGACTAAATCCAAAACCACACTCAACTTTAAGAGGGAAATTTATCGTACTCTGATTTACATGACGCAAATAGGAAGATTAGACAGAATGGCAGGTAGCCATTGCTTATGCGAATAATGTTCCAACTGAAGACAATTTCAGAAATAAAGGGTAAATCTATAGTCGCCGTCTCCTTTGCTATATTATCACCATATGAGGGTATTTTTTTGGATTTCGTGCTATGCAGAGCATTTCACACAGTATAACAGATTTGAATTGTCGCCTATTAGATAGATAAGGATATATTTGGTCGTAAAAAAATAGCTGAAAATTAGCATAAAACTACCTTCCTTCCGCCCCCCCCTAAATATTGGATGGTGCTAGCCGTATGCATTCATTCCTCATGCGTGAACATCGAAATTACTGTTGATATGGCCAACACCGAAGGAAATTCTGACGTGTGAATTCGAATTAATTGTTTTCAATTTTTTTTTTTGGATAATTTTGTCCAAAAATTAATTATATTTCACAAATACTTACACAGTGTATGTTTTTTCTTTAAATTATAGTAGAAATTCATGGGGTGCATTTACTTCCTCTGTGCACGGTTAATGTTAAAATGTCTATCCACAGAGAGAAGGTTAATAAAGGCATACATGCTTTCTTAGGCCAAACAAAATTTTAGTAACCGGACAAATTGGAGACGGTGGAAATTCGAAATAAAAGAGTTACTCCGTTCTCTAGTCTTTGCTTAGGGAAGCGTTTCACTTTTCGTTACGATCTGATTTCTTAACTTGCGAACTTACACTACCATGACATAAGAAGTTTCATTTTAAAAAAACGTATTTGTTGCAATTTCTGTTAAAAGTTGACGAAATATAATATTCCGGGTCTTTTTGGCTAAACGAAAGATGGTAATAAGGCCAGGGTTTAGAACACTTACGCCCGATTTTACAATGGGAGCTTAAGTCCTAATCATCACTTAAGGGGTTATTCTCATGTGAACGCATGAATTTTACCTCTTTTTTGGGAATTCTTTTTTATAAGACAATAACATTCAATCAATTTTAATTTTTTTATATGTTTTTATTTGTATCTTAAACTAAATAAATAAATTGTTATTTTTGCTAATTTTACATTGCTTATATTTTTTTTTTAATTAAACTAGACACCAAAAAAAAAAGCAGGTTACTGGCCATGGTAAAAGCGGCTGGTTATGTTATCTGAAATGAAAAAATCGAATGGATTATTGTTCAGTACATCTGTCGCTATCGTAGGTACCAGAATTAATCAATTTCATTGAAAAATAAAAAAATGGCGGACTGTAGAAAAGAAAGTTACGAATATCTTGGTTTTTTTTGGTAAAAATCGTTTAAAAAAAGTAAGAACATATTTTCGAAAATAAACAATTCTGGTACCTACGATAAGCATTAATGGGTAGAAGAACATATATAAATTTCAAAGCAATCGGTCGATTAGTTTTTTTGTTAGGACCATGGCCGTTCTAGAAAATGACGTTTCGAGTAAAACGCGGTTAAAGTTTCAAGAGCATAATTCTCGTGGAAAATTTATACTTACACAAATCTGCTATGCCTGGACCATACAATTGCACAAATCACGACAAAACTTTATATACACTATTCCACATATACACAGGTAGGTAATATACTAAAGTTGACCGTTAGAAACTCCGTACGCAGGTAAAAAAGACCTGTGAAAACAATGGAAATGTAGCAGCTGCAGACCTGGCGCGGCGGCGATAATAAGTTGTAACTTATTTAATACTAGGAATTTCGGTCTGAATTTTTCACAGCATATTCCCAATAGGTTTTACTATCGAAATATGAAAAATAATTAAAAATTCGCCCCACGATTTTATTTTAGTCTGATCGAAGCCCCAGATTGGTCGACGCATAATTATTTTCGAGGTGCGGAACTTCCGCTTCTTCATGTTATTTAATACGCTTAACCTGCTCTAATATCTGGAACGCGTGCATTTAATTAAACCCATTTTCGAGCTGTCTATAACCTTTTAGGTTAACATATTGGATCTGCCAGAATTTTCGTCGCCATATTGGATTCCTGAATTTGGATAGCGAATTCGTAATCAGCAACCTCCAAAATCTGAAAGCATCCCTTAACGTTTAAACTTTTCAGTTGACATGTTGGATCCGCTATTCCGTAACCCGGCGGGTTTTTTGCGTCTGCGCACCTATTGAGCCCACTAAGGGCCGATGTACATGAACATATTCGCGGAGGAGCCCTTAATTGAGAAGATAATTTTGTAAATATTTATATGGGCAGCTCGGTACTGGAGTGAGCCCTCTAGCAAAATCTCGAAATATAAGCTAGCAGAGGCGGGTTTTTTCCGTCTTCGCAACTAGTGGGCCCACTAAGGGCCAATATACGTGAACATATTCGCGGAGGAGCCCTTAATTGAGAAGATAATTTTGTAAATATTTATTTGGGCAGCTCGGTACTGGAGTGAGCCCTATAGCAAAAGCTCGAAATATAAGCTAGCAGAGGCGGGTTTTTTCCGTCTTCGCACCTAGTGGGCCCACTAAGGGCCGGTATACGTGAAAATATTCGCGGAGGAGCCCTTAATTGAGAAGATAATTTTGTAAATATATATTTGGGCAGCTCGGTACTGGAGTGAGCCCTATAGCAAAATCTCGAAATATAAGCTAGCAGAGGCGGGTTTTTTGCATCTGCGCACCTAGTGGGCCCACTAAGGGCCGATCTACGTGAACATATTCGCGGAGGAGCCCTTAATTGAGAAGATAATTTTTTAAATATTTATTTGTTCAGCTGGGTACTGGAGTGAGCCCTATAGCAAAATCTCGAAATATAAGCTAGCAGAGTCGGGTTTTTTGCGTTTGCGCACCTAGTGAGCCCACTAAGAGCCGATATACATGAACATATTCGCGGAGGAGCCCTTAATTGAGAAGATAATTTTTTAAATATTTATTTTGGCAGCTCGGTACTGGAGTGAGCCCTATAGCAAAATCTCGAAATATAAGCTAGCAGAGGCGGGTTTTTTCCGTCTTCGCACCTAGTGGGCCCACTAAGGGCCGGTATACGTGAAAATATTCGCGGAGGAGCCCTTAATTGAGAAGATAATTTTGTAAATATATATTTGGGCAGCTCGGTACTGGAGTGAGCCCTATAGCAAAATCTCGAAATATAAGCTAGCAGAGGCGGGTTTTTTGCATCTGCGCACCTAGTGGGCCCACTAAGGGCCGATCTACGTGAACATATTCGCGGAGGAGCCCTTAATTGAGAAGATAATTTTTTAAATATTTATTTGTTCAGCTGGGTACTGGAGTGAGCCCTATAGCAAAATCTCGAAATATAAGCTAGCAGAAGCGGGTTTTTTGCATCTGCGCACCTAGTGGGCCCACTAAGGGCCGATATACATGAACATATTCGCGGAGGAGCCCTTAATTGAGAAGATAATTTTTTAAATATTTATTTGGGCAGCTCGGTATTGGAGTGAGCCCTATAGCAAAATCTCGAAATATAAGCTAGCAGAAGCAGGTTTTTTGCTTCTGCGCACCTAGTGGGCCCACTAAGGGCCGATATACGTGAACATATTCGCGGAGGAGCCCTTAATTGAGAAGATAATTTTGTAAATATTTATTTGGGCAGCTCGGTACTGGAGTGAGCCCTATAGCAAAATCTCGAAATATAAACTAGCAGAGGCGGGTTTTTTGCGTCTGCGCACCTAGTGGGCCCACTAAGGGCCGATATACGTGAACATATTTGCGGAGGAGCCCTTAATTGAGATGATAATTTTTTAAATATTTATTTGGGCAGCTCGGTACTGGAGTGAGCCCTATAGCAAAACTTGGAAATATAAGCTAGCAGAGGCGGGTTTTTTGCGTCTGCGCACCTAGTGGGCCCACTAAGGGCCGATATACGTGAACATATTCGCGGAGGAGCCCTTAATTGAGAAGATAATTTTGTAAATATTTATTTGGGCAGCTCGGTACTGGAGTGAGCCCTATAGCAAAAGCTCGAAATATAAGCTAGCAGAGGCGGGTTTTTTCCGTCTTCGCACCTAGTGGGCCCACTAAGGGCCGGTATACGTGAAAATATTCGCGGAGGAGCCCTTAATTGAGAAGATAATTTTGTAAATATATATTTGGGCAGCTCGGTACTGGAGTGAGCCCTATAGCAAAATCTCGAAATATAAGCTAGCAGAGGCGGGTTTTTTGCATCTGCGCACCTAGTGGGCCCACTAAGGGCCGATCTACGTGAACATATTCGCGGAGGAGCCCTTAATTGAGAAGATAATTTTTTAAATATTTATTTGTTCAGCTGGGTACTGGAGTGAGCCCTATAGCAAAATCTCGAAATATAAGCTAGCAGAGTCGGGTTTTTTGCGTTTGCGCACCTAGTGGGCCCACTAAGAGCCGATATACATGAACATATTCGCGGAGGAGCCCTTAATTGAGAAGATAATTTTTTAAATATTTATTTTGGCAGCTCGGTACTGGAGTGAGCCCTATAGCAAAATCTCGAAATATAAGCTAGCAGAGGCGGGTTTTTTCCGTCTTCGCACCTAGTGGGCCCACTAAGGGCCGGTATACGTGAAAATATTCGCGGAGGAGCCCTTAATTGAGAAGATAATTTTGTAAATATATATTTGGGCAGCTCGGTACTGGAGTGAGCCCTATAGCAAAATCTCGAAATATAAGCTAGCAGAGGCGGGTTTTTTGCATCTGCGCACCTAGTGGGCCCACTAAGGGCCGATCTACGTGAACATATTCGCGGAGGAGCCCTTAATTGAGAAGATAATTTTTTAAATATTTATTTGTTCAGCTGGGTACTGGAGTGAGCCCTATAGCAAAATCTCGAAATATAAGCTAGCAGAAGCGGGTTTTTTGCATCTGCGCACCTAGTGGGCCCACTAAGGGCCGATATACATGAACATATTCGCGGAGGAGCCCTTAATTGAGAAGATAATTTTTTAAATATTTATTTGGGCAGCTCGGTATTGGAGTGAGCCCTATAGCAAAATCTCGAAATATAAGCTAGCAGAAGCAGGTTTTTTGCTTCTGCGCACCTAGTGGGCCCACTAAGGGCCGATATACGTGAACATATTCGCGGAGGAGCCCTTAATTGAGAAGATAATTTTGTAAATATTTATTTGGGCAGCTCGGTACTGGAGTGAGCCCTATAGCAAAATCTCGAAATATAGGCTAGCAGAGGCGGGTCAAATAAATATTTAAAAAATTATCTTCTCAATTAAGGGCTCTTCCGCGAATATGTTCACGTAAATAGGCCCTTAGTGGGCCCACTAGGTGCGCAGACGCAAAAAACCCGCCTCTGCTAGCTTATATTTCCAAGTTTTGCTATAGGGCTCACTCCAGTACCGAGCTGCCCAAATAAATATTTAAAAAATTATCATCTCAATTAAGGGCTCCTCCGCAAATATGTTCACGTATATCGGCCCTTAGTGGGCCCACTAGGTGCGCAGACGCAAAAAACCCGCCTCTGCTAGTTTATATTTCGAGATTTTGCTATAGGGCTCACTCCAGTACCGAGCTGCCAAAATAAATATTTAAAAAATTATCTTCTCAATTAAGGGCTCCTCCGCGAATATGTTCACGTATATCGGCCCTTAGTGGGCCCACTAGGTGCGCAAACGCAAAAAACCCGCCTCTGCTAGCTTATATTTCCAAGTTTTGCTATAGGGCTCACTCCAGTACCGAGCTGCCCAAATAAATATTTAAAAAATTATCATCTCAATTAAGGGCTCCTCCGCAAATATGTTCACGTATATCGGCCCTTAGTGGGCCCACTAGGTGCGCAGACGCAAAAAACCCGCCTCTGCTAGTTTATATTTCGAGATTTTGCTATAGGGCTCACTCCAGTACCGAGCTGCCAAAATAAATATTTAAAAAATTATCTTCTCAATTAAGGGCTCCTCTGCGAATATGTTCACGTATATCGGCCCTTAGTGGGCATACTAGGTGCGCAGACGCAAAAAACCCGCCTCTGCTAGCTTATATTTCGAGCTTTTGCTATAGGGCTCACTCCAGTACCGAGCTGCCCAAATAAATATTTAAAAAATTATCTTCTCAATTACGGACTCCTCCGCGAATATGTTCACGTATATCGGCCCTTAGTGGGCCCACTAGGTGCGCAGACGGAAAAAACCCCCCTCTGCTAGCTTATATTTCGAGCTTTTGCTATAGGGCTCACTCCAGTACCGAGCTGCCAAAATAAATATTTAAAAAATTATCTTCTCAATTAAGGGCTCCTCCGCGAATATGTTCACGTATATCGGCCCTTAGTGGGCATACTAGGTGCGCAGACGCAAAAACCCCGCCTCTGCTAGCTTATATTTCGAGCTTTTGCTATAGGGCTCACTCCAGTACCGAGCTGCCCAAATAAATATTTAAAAAATTATCTTCTCAATTACGGACTCCTCCGCGAATATGTTCACGTATATCGGCCCTTAGTGGGCCCACTAGGAGCGCAGACGGAAAAAACCCCCCTCTGCTAGCTTATATTTCGAGCTTTTGCTATAGGGCTCACTCCAGTACCGAGCTGCCCAAATAAATATTTAAAAAATTATCTTCTCAATTACGGACTCCTCCGCGAATATGTTCACGTATATCGGCCCTTAGTGGGCCCACTATGTGCGAAGACGGAAAAAACCCCCCTCTGCTAGCTTATATTTCGAGCTTTTGCTATAGGGCTCACTCCAGTACCGAGCTGCCCAAATAAATATTTAAAAAATTATCTTCTCAATTAAGGACTCCTCCGCGAATATATTCACGTATATCGGCCCTTAGTGGGCCCATTAGGTGCGCAGACGCCAAAAACCCGCCTATGCTAGCTTATATTTCGAGATTTTGCTATAGGGCTCACTCCAGTACCGAGCTGCCCAAATAAATATTTAAAAAATTATCTTCTCAATTAAGGACTCCTCCGCGAATATGTTCACGTATATCGGCCCATAGTGGGCCCACTAGGTGCGCAGACGCAAAAAACCCGCCTCTGCTAGCTTATATTTCGAGCTTTTGCTATAGGGCTTACTCCAGTACCGAGCTGCCCAAATAAATATTTAAAAAATTATCTTCTCAATTAAGGACTCCTCCGCGAATATGTTCACGTATATCGGCCCTTAGTGGGCCCACTAGGTGCGCAGACGCAAAAAACCCGCCTCTGCTAGCTTATATTTCGAGCTTTTGCTATAGGGCTTACTCCAGTACCGAGCTGCCCAAATAAATATTTAAAAAATTATCTTCTCAATTAAGGACTCCTCCGCGAATATGTTCACGTATATCGGCCCATAGTGGGCCCACTAGGTGCGCAGACGCAAAAAACCCGCCTCTGCTAGCTTATATTTCGAGCTTTTGCTATAGGGCTTACTCCAGTACCGAGCTGCCCAAATAAATATTTAAAAAATTATCTTCTCAATTAAGGACTCCTCCGCGAATATGTTCACGTATATCGGCCCTTAGTGGGCCCACTAGGTGCGCAGACGCAAAAAACCTGCCTCAGCTAGCTTATATTTCGAGATTTTGCTATAGGGCTTACCTAGCCTGTAATGTAATTTCGGAAAAGGAAATACCCTTCACTGGATAATTTTGCTTAGCAAAAGAAACCTTCCCAAAAGTTGTTCAATAACGTCAAATTTGTGCCTTGTCCAGGCAAATTTTAATCGTATTTTTAAATTACGAATAGCGTTCAGCTCATTTGTATACATAGAATGAATGCTTAAAAATATACTCCACTGTAAATTCTCTCAGCCAGTGATATTTTATCCTCGGATATAAAAGGGTATTTATGTATATTCGGATGTGTTAGAGGACGTGCGATAATAGAGCAAAAATGAGCCCAGCTTGCTACTTTTATCGCGAGATTAAGAAAATAATGGCAGACATGAGCTTGAGTATTGAAATTTGCATGGAAATATTTTTAAGGCATATGCGTATTAAATATGCACACTACGCCTAAAGAGGCGCATATCTAAAAGGACAGAATATTAATTTTGAGGACTTAATGGGTTTGGAAATTGCACCGATGATGTAATAAATTGTAAAAACTAGTTCTCGGGAGAAATCTCGTTACATTAGCTATGCTTTTACCTACATAACAGTAAGTATATTGAAATTGTGGTTTCTGACGTGACTTATCCTTAAGGGGTTATACGCAGTTAGAATTTTCAAAAAATCGAATTTTTTTTTTCGCATTTTCGGAATGTACATATATTTAAGTATATTCTCTGAAAATATAAAGCCAATCCGATAAATATTTGCGGAGATATACCTGAATTTGTAAGGCCACTATGTGTAATTTACTACTGTGTGTAAACTACTTCTGAAACTTTAAACGCGTTTTTCTCAAATCGGTACTTTCAAAGTCGGTGATCACGATTTCTCAGAAATGGCTCAACCGATCGGTCTCAAATTTTTACACAATATTCTTAGATATATTCCTCAGGTATTGAACGAAGGAATAAGATTTGAAAAAATTATTACTATTTTATTTTTGACAATTTGGAGCAAAAATGTCAGTCAAAAACGAAAATTTTTTATTGTTATTATTCCTTCGTTCAATACCTGAGGAACATATCTAAGAAGATTGTGTAAAAATTTGAAACTGATCGGTTGAGCCATTTCTGAGAAATCGAGATCACCGCCAAGCGCCTTTTTTTATAGGTCTTTCCAGACATCATCTACAGGAGCGGTGCAAATTAATATTTTTACATGATCGACGCGCTAATATTTTAATTCATAATAATATTCTCCAAGGATAGCTTTCCACCTTTCAATTTTGTTGTTGTTATTATTGCTTAAGGGGGAAGGCCACTGTGATGGGTCAATGGATCTTTTCCGTCTTAAATTAAAGTTTATATATTCAAATATATGTGTACAAAATTTCAGGTCAAAATTTCAAAAATTGACTGAATTACAGCACTTTAGTATAGTAGCAGTAGTAGACCGACTGTTTTCCGCTTGACGTCATGAGAATGGCACGCCCCTAAGTCCCTTGCTCAAACGTATTTATCAATAGATGACTTATTGAGGTTCTTTTCTTCGAATTTCGTTTTTTATTGCTATATAAACATATTGTTCTATTGTTATATAAATGATAGCGAGAAAAATGAACTAAAAACTTTAAACACATTTTTCTCCAAATGACATTTTCAAACTGGTCGCATCGATAACTCGGTCAATTATTAACAGATTTTCAATTTTTTGTTTTTGTTTGGTTCGTATTTGCAGTGGCTAAGGTTAAGCGTAACCGATTTAAAAAATTTAAATTTTTACTATTTTTTAGGCTGTTTTGAAACAAAAAAAAGAGGTCGAAAATATGGAAACATTTTCAATTGGTCGCCATTTTGTGAAAAATCAAAAAAAAAAATCGGCTACGTACAACGAAAACAAAAGGACAAACAAAAAAGGACTTTTTTTTCTGATAACCCGTTCTTGAATAATCGATGCGACCATGGAGGGGGAATTTTTGTTTGGACTCTACGGCAACGCTCATAAGGCATCGGAGTAATTCAGAGAGTGTTGAGTGGAATCGCTCCACTTGACCATTTACTGAGCTAGCGTATGGGGGTGTTTTAAAAATTTGGATTCTGAGTTGGTCTTCGACCATGAAGCTGATTGAGGCCGAATTTAGTGATCTTTCATTGTCTATTATGATTGTTTTGGGAACGCCAAATGAAAACCGAATTTCGCGAAGTGGAGTTTCTATATCTTCGATGGACTTTGATTTAAGTAGCTTTACTTGTACGTATTTTGAGAATTTGTCGACTGCTGTCAGGATTAGTTTCTTTTCTGTGAGGTATATATCGATATGTAGGATTTCGCCTGGGAATTGGGGGAATAGGTGTTTCTTTGAGGAGTGGTTTGTGGGGATGCCTGTCATATTTCTGCTCCTTGCATATTATACATTGCTTAACAATTTCGTTTACTTTAAAGATCATTTTTGGAAAAAAAAAAACTTTTCAATTAATTACATTTTGTTTTCTCGAGCATTGCGATGTGCTCTTGTGTGGACTTTTAATATTTCTTCGTTCTGTTTTTCTGTGCCCTTAAGGTCTTCAGGAGCTGATCCGCACAGAAAAATTGGCGTTGCCCCCTATAAGATCCAAGAAACAGCACTACAGCCAACCAATAAAAAAAATAACAGCGCTACAATAGTATATTGTGCAACAAGTGCGGTAAGTAGCCGATTGCGCACCGCCCGAGTTGCACATTCTATTTTTCCGCACTAGTGAGGCATGCGACCGTCGGAAGAGGGGGTCGAGGAAAGGGCGCGAAAAGGGAAAGGGGGGTGTGGGGGCAGAGCCCCCCACAACAGAAATAATAATAATTTAAGAAATAATTACAACAAGACTATCGCTGATAACGAGTTTTGCTTAGTGAAAATAAAGAAATATTGCAGCAAAGTAATGAGGAAGGTTCTGCGTGCATATTTCAAGAATGTTGCTGATTACCTGGAAATTGTTGAGGACAAAAATTTCAATCCTAAACACTTATAAAAAGGACCATTGGCAATAAAGATTTTGTCGTAACGAAACCTTTACGCTACTGCAAGTGCAAGCGAGAAATATTTCTGCATCTCCTCATTGCTCCTGCAAGTGCAAGTGAGAAATGCATAATCCTGTGGTGAAAAATTACTTGTGCGGCACACAGGGATCTCCGTATCTCTTGTCTTGGGTACCGAGGTGCGTGTTTTATTTTCTGCAGCGTGTTTTTTTGACCCTCGAAAGCAAGCAGTGGGAAATAAGCAACTTACCGCACGCAAAGGCGTGCGTTTTAGTGGTACTTATCCCTCATGCGTGCGGAAAAATAACAATCCACCCGTCACTCCAGCCGGCCACATACGAAGCCAACCAATTTCAATCAAATCTACAGAGGGCACCGAGCCCACGAAACGCAGTCTCCAACTTTATCAGGCAATTCCTGCCGCCTTTAAAGGAACGCAGCAGCAGTAACTCCAAAACAGCACATTACTCATTAGTCGACTGGGCCCCAGGCAAAGAATATGCCTAACTAGTATGCAATGTCTGGAAAACACATCCAGAAAAATTTCCTATTAGCTACGTACGAACGAGTACCATCCCATTCCTGTGAGCAATTAAGAGAGAGAACCCTAGCCGGCAAAAATGTCTCACGTACAGCATGTACAATATGAGATACAAAATGCAGCATTTTTTTACTATGGAGTTTTAAAGGTGATTTCTAATTCTCTCTATTGCCATGCCATCTGAGTGCTACCTCTCCTCGTGATCATAAAGCATAGTGACAATGCGAATGACCAAAGGGCCTTACCAAGAAGGCCGAGAAAAAAACAAACGGAACACTCTGCTGGGCTAAAGGGCCACTAACACGTGTTTGTTTTTTTACCATACTGACATTTATCCTACTAAAAATCACGAGTCACGACATTCTTCTTGATAAATGTAAGGAAAAAGGTTAGTAGGCTGGTATTTCGGAAAATATGCGTGCGTAAATTTAAAGAAAAAATGTGAAAGACGCAATAATTCCTGAGGTTCGCTCCGCTGAGCAAACTAAGCAGGTTTATTGCAGGCTATCACTAAACGGGCATCGTTTAGTTTAGAGAAAGGATCGCGCATCTATAATTATACAAAGGGGTGCACGCGCCCGTCCGACTGACGACTGGACCACGCATATAGTTTCGGGCAACATTGCATTTATTTCTATTTTAGTGGAGCGCCTGGGGGTTTTGACCTCGGAAAATTGCTACAGTGAATGAATTTTTTTGGATGAGGTGGCATTTTCTTTCTTATACTATATATTGCAAAGTTTACCAAAAATTTTTTTGTGCTTTCAATTTTTTCACTTTTTAATTTTTTTTTATTTTTACATTTATTTACAGTTTTAAAAAAATGGATGAACCATGTACCAGTATCATGGCTGATGAGCATAGTTGCATACTATGTGAAAAATTAGGTTCATCATCCGAAATGAACTCAGATTTAGGTGAAATTATAAAAATAAGCAGAGGAATAACCACTTTTTAAAGACTTTTTTAAACAACACAGCCCTTTTCCTGATACAGATACTATCATGTCCATCGCTACAGGAATTACTGGTGATAAAGACATTAATTGTTACGATGCTTTCGAAGAAGGTTTGAAGGTAATGAAAAAAACAGAGGGACAAAATATACGCGAATTGAAATTATCAAGGAAAGATAAAATAAATCCTCTATTGGCAAAAAGTAACAAAATTAAAATTTATGACGATGTGATTCATGTTGATCCATTGCTGCTGTTTCAACGCATTTGTGTTCTGAAAAAAACTGATGAAGAACTGAAAAATTATATGAATTACGAACTAGCACCATATCCGCTGGCTCTATTTGAAAATGGCGAACTGCGAAAGGCCAAAAAATCCACTTTCTATGAGTTATTCCCAGAACTTTCAATTAATTTAAAAAGTTTAGAAAATGTTCATTATATTATTGATGGGGGCATGTTATTACATCGTTGCAAATGGCAATTAAATGAAAGCTTTAAAATGATATGTGAGCATTATGTAAGATATTTGAAAAATAATTATAATAGTAATACCTACGTGGTTTTCGACGGATATAAGATAGATTCTATTAAATCGGCCGAACGGAATCGTCGCGCATTGAAAAATAAATGTGCAGATATTGAATTCAACGAAGATATGCCTTTAAAAATCGCTCAAGATAAATTTTTGTCAAATAACAAAAATAAAAGTCGCTTGATAGAAATGTTGAGAATAAAATTAGCTGACAACAATATTTTTACATGTCAAGCGGAAAGTGATGCAGATAAATTAATTGTTGATACAGCAATTAATTTGGAAACAAAAAATGTTGTAATAGTTTCAGAAGATATTGACGTATTGGTTATATTAACGGCTTTAGCGGATGAGAGTCGTGAAATATATTTTCTAAAACCATCCCGAGGCAAGGTCGAACAAAAAATATTTTCTTCGAAGAGTTTAGAGAAATCTTTACCAAAATGTAAAGAACATATTCTTTTTTTACATTCCTTAACGGGTTGTGACACTACTTCGGCATTTTTCAATAAAGGAAAAATTAAGTTTGCCAAAATTTTTGAAAAACGTCATGATTTGCATGAATTAGCAAAAAAATTTAAAAACATAAATGAAGACTTCAATAATATATTTCAAGCAGGTGTAGCATGTATTTTGGCTTTATATGGAGCTCCGGCAAAAATCAAAGACTTGAATACATTGAGATACAATTTTTTCATTAAAGCTACAACCAAAAATACAAGTGTTATTCTGTCATCATTACCACCTACAACTGATGCCGCAATTGAACGCCTGAAAAGAGTGTACCTGCAAACCCAGATATGGTTAGGAAACGACATAAATATTGGAGATTGGGGGTGGAAGTATCTCAATAACATGTTCATCCCAATAACCATGAACCAATTACCAGCACCGGATAATCTACTGCAAATGTTATTTTGCAATTGCAAAAAGGGGTGTGGAGCTGCTTGTGGATGTCGGAAGAGTGGTTTATATTGTAGTGTAGCATGTTTACAGTGTAACGGAAATAGCTGCCTTAATACTTTACCTACCATTAAAATGACTGAAGTGGAAGAGAATATTTGATATAGATCAATAATGTAAAATGCCTTAATAAACAAAAATTTTATTTTAAATGTTACCTTTTTTTTCGATTTTCCTTGAATTACTACATTTACCCACTTATTATGCATATATAAAAATATACCTCAACTTAATTTTCATATACAACATCATTTTACAGAATAATATGCCTCATACTTTTTGAATTATTATAATTATCCATTTTTTTTTTTAAATCAAAAGCACAAATTTTCAATAGGTAAACTTTTTTATTTATGTTATTAGCTAAACATTACAATTTTTTTTTTTTTTTTTTCATCCACTGTAACGGAAGTCTGAGGTTTCTATGATTTTGACGCTCCAGGCACTCCACTATTTCCCTTATTGAGAAAAGAGGGTCGTTTATGACGTCGTCACAAAATCCCAAGTAATTTTCCTTGAATTTTAAAACGAAAGCGAAGGAAGGGATCAGGCTGAAAATGAAGAATAGGTCAGTCGGTTTAAAGACGGTGCGAAGTGTAAATCAGCAGAAAATTGTGGTGAAAGAATAATTAATCAATATTAGTTTTGTTGAGGCTAAAAGTACAGGGTGAGTATTTCACTGAGTGTATGAATGTGTATGTAATTTAATTAATTAATTAATTAATTGATCATTTGTGTTGACGTCGAGACGAGTGCTTTAAACGTATTTTCTAATAGATAATATTCGTATAATTAAATGTGCATGGTGTCGGGTGGTGTTTGTTTACCGGAAAGTTGATTCCTTTTGAACCTGAGGAAGACAGAGGCTTTGGGGATGGCGATCCTCCTCATTGGCTTTGAGGATGGCGATCCTCCTCACCGTCCAGGGTAGTTTGCATCGTGTGACGGCGATCCTCCACGAGTGCAAGGAGATGGCGATCCTCTCCGCCCCTTTTTGTGTTTTCGCAAACGGTTTGTCGCATCGTCTCGCGCGTGTATCCCTTGATGATGACCAGGTTCATGAGAGAGGACTTTATTTATATTCGGGGGAATAATTAGTTTGCCCGGCATCCATGTTATCTGCTTTTGTTGAAGTTCATGCACTCATTCGTTGTTTTTGATTTAATTGCAGAAACACGGTTCATCCACGAAAACATTCGGCTCTGGACATCCTCGCCCGTTTTACACATTATGGAGACGTACAGATTTAGAATTATATATGTATATTTGGTATTAAAGCCGTCTGGTTTGGTTTCTTTATATTTATTCTGGCGTTTTCTTTTTGATTCCTGACATATTGGAGCCTTTTACTTTTTTACATAAAAAACGTTTGCTATAAAATTGAATTGAGGAAATTATTCGTTATGAGCAATGAAACAAACGTAGCCAAAATGAGCTTTTCTTTTGATATAACAGATGGAGACGTGGTCTGAAATCTGTGCAAGTGACAGTTCTCGTTAGAAGAGAAAATTTTTGTTCAGACGAGATTTTATGTCTAGCTTTGCTGAAATTCCAAATAATTTGTGTTCCAAGGCAGACTGGTAAGTCATATATTTGTTGTTTCTAGATTCTTGATATGTGGAATCTGTTTGTACTTTTGTATTTGCTAATCCGAAAACGGGCAAATATTCGGACAAATTTGTAATGTCGCAGGCGTAATTTTGGTGCAGTGAGTCTTAAGAAACATGGCAGGCAGTACTTGAAGGAATGAAAGAAACGGCAAATAGTGTATAGATTTATCTCTTTTTAATGACAGTTGCCTGCGTGTACGCGAATGAAATATTGGTATGACTACTGAAGAGTCAGCTATAGTGGCTGTGTATACAATGGCGGCATACGAGTAGAAGTTTCAGGATTGTGGTCCTTAATTATGTTTGAAATAAGAGGAAAGTGCATTTTTTTAGTGAAAATAGAAAATAAGATGCATTTTCCAAGCAATTAAAGTGTTGCCTTTTCTAAATGATTAATTCTGTAATGTACGTGGAACCAGTGATCATAATTTGCTATGTGTAATGCGTATCGATGAGTTTTAATTGCATTTCCATTTGATCTACCCGGAAGCTTTCAGTTAGTGAAAATAAATAGAGCACGTCTTTGCACCTTAAATGATTATCAACGGTAAAGTTAAGCCGGTAAAGAAATAGCAGTCCATTGATTTTTTATGCAGCCGGTTCATTACAAACAAATAAAGCGAGCGGATTTTTTATGAGGAATTGTCACCATCAGGGATAGGCGCAGGTATATAACGGAATCCATACAATAAGAATGCAGCATAAGATGTCGGCGTGCAATGTTTTATTTTATAATCTTTTAATACCATTCTTCATCAGATGTGTACAATAACCCAGGTATTTTAACCGACTGAAATCGCAACTGACGAAGTTTTTCTTTTTTGCGCCTCGATTGAAACTAGCAATTCTTTTCAGATTCTTGTTCCAATGCTACCTATTTGGTAAATCATTCATATCTTTTCGAGTTCATATATATCGTAATTAATGTCGCCCTTGGATTTTTCAAAGCCTGGCGTAAAGGAATGTCAATATCGCGGTTTCTTCATTCAAGCCAATTTGGAATGTACGTCACTCGTTTAGATCTTGGTTGATTCCACCTTAGTCATTCTTCAGAACACTATATTGAAGTGCATATGACATAATTGGGGTACAAATGTACACATTATATGCGACCAATAACCATTTGGAGGATGTTTCATTATAATAACTCGAAATCAAAATGAGAATTCCTTCTGATTTGCTCAAAGTATTTAATGAAACAGAATTCCTTCGCAAGTATCATTGAATGAGTCATTTTCAATGCAAATGGGTGATGCGAATGCTCGATTTTTAGTATAACATAATTAAGCGTTTTTCTTGCATTAGAGTTCTAATGATTTTCATAGTGACAGGTCCGCCAGAATTAAAAAACCAGAAATGTTTAAACACGTTAAATCTATTTGAATGGAACATGCTTAGGACGATTTCATCTTGATATAAACGAAGGGCAAGGCTATGTTTTCCTGAACTTAGAATCTCCTAATACTTTCATGAGTTGTGCCGGCTGTATACGGCAGACCCTAATTTTTTTACAGCGACTGAAGACGATTATATACGGTAATACAATTTAGCAGAACAGTATACATGAGTGGCACATTGAATCATACATTGGTGACGCAGTAATGGGGGAGGTTCTTGTTACTCAGGCCCCAATTTTTGGGAACGGGGTTCGAAACATTTTGCTGTGCTAATTAACGGAAAAATAATGAAAAAATTCTGTCTCGTAAGAGACGTAAATGTGCTTTTCATGAAATCATTTCACTATAGGGATATTAAAAAATCATTATGTTCAATGCCATTTAGAAGATTCGGAGCCTGTGTGAACTAGAAAGACAAGACCGCAAAACATGCACAAGCTTATCATTATTTGTCCTTTAGTGATTCTGTTTTATCTTCTGATCTATTTAAAAAATAATGTATGGCAAGAAATGCAATAATTATTTATTCCCTGCCTCTATTTCCTCTTTATTAACAGCTTTTAAATTTGACAGCAATTTTAATAAGCGGATATATTTATTGGAAGTATCTACGAATCGAGTCGTTTAAACAAAGCTACTAATCAAATACACCTTATGTTAAGAATAGTTCAATACAAAAGTAAACAATTCGAATTTAAGAACAGCACATTAATTCTTGGACTCGCAATTCAAAAGAGATTTTTCATTCTGAACCAGCTATCTTGCCAAATTTATTTTTAGAGTTACTTTGAAAATGTAGATTATTTCGGAAAAAGGTCTGCCTGCGTTCAAAGGATTTGACAGAAACTCATGGCCACTATATTAATATTGCTTGGTAGCTTATAGTACCTAGCATTATCGTTATCGATTGTCTTTAAGTATTCCATATCAGTGAAACATTTTTCTTTTGCTTAGTATAACATTTTCTTAAATCTAATAGAATAGAAGGGAATAAACGCAATGTCCAGTGAAGAAGATAAACCTCCAGCACCTCCCGTTCGCTTAACAAGTAATCGTGGAGTGGGTGACCGTGCAGATGGTGGACCTCCTGTTGATATGCGGCCCTTACCAAAAGGTTTTATATATTTTTCAGGAGCATACAGGGTTGTAAATAATAAACACTTGTTTTCCTTTAGAACCAGAAGACGTCGACCGCAAGAAAAAAACCTTAAAAAATAAGATCAAAGGTTCGAAACCATCCCATACGGATTCAAAGCCTAACATTTCATACCCAACTAATTTTGAACACACAGTACACGTGGGATTTGATGCTGTCACTGGAGAGTTTACGGTAAGCTAAAATGTTTAACATTTTATTATTTCAGTTTTGATTTATAGTCGATCACACAAAACGCATTTTTGTCGTATATAATATTAAGAGATAACGCGCGAAGCCTCTGGAAAGAGAGCCAAATGTGAAATATTCGTACCTAAATTTAATATTAATGGTCTCTTTAATTGTCCAATTTTTCAACCTTTCTAAAAGTTTGAGGTCAGAGAGTTTGTTGACAGCATTTTGGAACACAAAACTTCCCCTAATGTACTTTTAGGACCGTATTCACCAACTGGAACAATCTTTTATTTAGGATTAATTTATTATTGCCACTTACACGTTATAAATTGCATTTAAAGTTAAAAGACGGAGTAAATTAATCCTAGATAAAAAGAACCCTATTCTGACTTTCGTATTCGTACGATATGCATTTTTGCATGAAAATAGTTTGAACGATTTTCACTTTCCTACAACACGAGAAGTTCTAAATTTGCAAATATTCAACTTAATGTGAGGGTCAGAATACGCCATGCTAAATTTTCCCCCAAATCAGTTAGCTTTGAAATGAATTTTGGAACTTGTAAAATTCCACTTTCGTACGAATTTGTCTCGTATGAACGTCAGAACAGGGCCCACGCTTAATTGGTGATTACGGCCCTTAATGTTAAAACCGTATGAGTCCATGAATTTTATTTTAAAACTTCTTAATTTTTTAACGCGATATATAGATATATAAACAGTCGTTTATTCATCATAATTTACAAGTACAGAAAAGCTCGGGCAAGGTTGGGACAAGTCTACTCGTAATAAATATAAATAAGAAAATTGGGTTTGTTAGTTCCCAACCGAATATACACAAAATGCCAGTGACAATTTTTTCCATGCGCCTAATATTAACTAAAGTCAATTACACGCTAGACAAATTTAGTTGGAGGAACAAAGTTACTTAGCCGGTTTTTTGGAATTGCCCTAAAACCTTATGGAAATGTTTCATTTATGGTTGCAACGAGTGAATTAGGTAAGTATAAGTTCCCGCAAACAATACTTTCCCAAAAATTAGCTTGTTTTAACACCAACAATTGAAAATTTTGTAAAAGGAAAATTATCTGTCAGAAGATATTTTTTAAGAAAGGTAAATTTTTATTACAAATTCTTTCGTACCGATGTTTAAAAAGTTATTTACCTTGTACATGAGCACAAATTTCGATGTACAAAGCAAGGACGATGCGAATAGCCACTCTGAATAATTTTATATCTCGAAAACAGACGTCAAAGTCAATTGATTTTTGCAATTTTTGGTGTTAAAACAAGTTAATTTTTGGGAAAGTATTGTTTGCGGGAACTTATACTTACCTAATTCACTCGTTCCGACCATAAATGGAACATTTCCATAAGATTTTAGGGCAATTCCAAAAAAACCAGCTAAGTTACTTTAAGCCTAGTTGGAAAACTACATTTTGTAAAAATCAAAAGTTTCTTTGTTTACTATTTGTAGTATTTGAAGTAATTTCTTTATTTTCACGTTAACATGTGGAGTGCCTTATTTCACTTTTAAGTAATTGTCGTTAAATTTTATTCTTTGTCTTTTGTATAAGAATTATGAGAAAATTAAAAAAGAACTTCCAGCGTAATACGTAAAGGCGCTTGATATTTTATTTTACAAATCTAAGTCTGAAACCTATTATTTCAAAGTGTCTCTTGTTTTAAACATGTTTGGTGTGTTCGCTTTCAATTTGCAGTTTATATTAATGCACTTGTTTTTTTTTTTGTTTTTTTTTGTATTTAATTACGTCGGTTTTGCGGTGGTATCATTGTTTCCTTTTTTTGTTTCAAGCTGCCACTGAAAGTAAGTATCGCTTTGGATTATTGTTTTGCAGCCATACTGCTAACAGCTAAACGTTTTCAAATTTTATCTTTCTCTATTTTATTTTTTATTTTTATTTAGATATTTTCCTTTTGTACAAAATTTATTTGCTCTACTTCACCGCGATCAAAAATTTTGCATAAATTGGAAATATTAAATTTTTAATTTAACTGCGTTGAAATATAAACTGTAGAATTTCTAGAACAGAGAGATATGGAGAGTATGGATTTTACGAATTTGGTTATAACTCCAAATACGAGCAGAATTAAAACGTACAAACTTATAACAGCAGTCACTTTTTCATACTCATTAATTGCTTAATCAAATGGTGTGGCTCGTTTATATAAAAGCTTTATGATTAGATAACCAGTGGAAATATATCCCCTTTTTTGTTTTATTAATTTTCAATCATATTTCAGGGCATGCCAGAAGCATGGGCTCGTCTTCTAATGAATTCAAATATAAGCAAGCAGGAGCAGAAGAAAAATCCACAAGCTGTGCTTGATGTACTTAAGTGGTTTGACAATACCAGCAAGCAGAGGCCTAATTCTAAATATATGACAAATGCAACTACCACGCATTCTGGTACAAATATAAGAATTACTGTTTTAAGAAGAGTAACTGTTAATTTGTCTACAGGTTCATCTCTCAGTCGTGTCAGCAGCAGCAGTCCAAGCAGCACGCCTACGGATTCTGAGTCACATACTGGCCCCAATGTTTTAAGTTCGAGCCAATCACATTCACATAACTTTGTGCCATCATCTCATAGTTCAAGTCATGAAGATGAAATTGCCCCGCCAATAGCAAGTCGACCTGAAAGAACCAAGTCCATATATACTAGGCCTATTGAAGAAACGCAGTTACTACCTTCACCACAATTACCACAACCCATTGCTGTACCACTTCATATTCCCCCGACAATAAAGAACCTAACTCTTGACAAAAATCAAAATAATGCGAATAATATAACCGAACATAACTACATCCCGGCGACGCAAATAACGTCTTCAACCTCCCCTGTAACAACTACGCATACTTCAACAAACCTAGCTTTGAACAATGTAGTTACTCTTAATACATGCGAAACAACGGCTAACACTCCAATTCCAACGGTGACTACAACAACCACGCCCACGAATGAATCTCGCGGAGGTGTTAAAAAGAAGAAGATGACTGACGAGGAAATTCTGGAGAAGTTACGTACCATCGTAAGTGTAGGAGATCCCAATAGAAAATACACAAAAATGGAAAAGATCGGTCAGGGCGCATCGGGTACAGTTTATACAGCTATCGAGACTTCAACCGGAATGGAAGTAGCTATAAAGCAGATGAATCTAAGCCAGCAACCAAAGAAGGAACTTATTATTAATGAAATCCTTGTTATGCGAGAAAACAAGCATCCGAACGTTGTTAACTATTTAGATAGTTATTTAGTATCCGAAGAACTTTGGGTTGTTATGGAGTATTTGCCTGGTGGCTCTCTAACCGATGTTGTGACAGAAACGTGTATGGATGAAGGGCAAATTGCAGCGGTCTGTCGCGAAGTGCTACAGGCCTTAGAATTCTTGCACAGTAATCAAGTTATACATAGGGATATTAAAAGTGACAATATTTTACTGGGACTTGATGGCAGCGTAAAATTAACAGATTTTGGCTTTTGTGCGCAAATTTCGCCAGAGCAATCCAAACGTACAACTATGGTTGGCACACCATATTGGATGGCACCAGAAGTTGTTACAAGAAAGCAATATGGACCAAAGGTAAGCTGGGCAGGGTTTTGGATTCACACTGATTTTATTTCCTCGTTAAAGAACATATCTTCAAGGAAAAACAGCAATAATTCAATCGTTATGAGAATTTTTAAAATTGCTACACCTAAACAAATTTAAAGTTATTTACCATGAACTTATGAACCTTTGACTTATTGATTTTTTAATTTTTTGAATAACCTTTTAAATTATAATCTTATTTTCAGGTTGATTTGTGGTCGTTAGGAATAATGGCTATTGAAATGGTTGAAGGAGAACCACCCTATCTAAACGAAAATCCTCTGAAAGCTCTTTATCTTATAGCAACAAATGGTAAACCCGAAATAAAGGAAAAGGATAAACTTTCTCCGATATTTCTCGATTTTCTTGACCACTGTCTAGAGGTGGATGTCGACCGCAGAGCAAGTGCCCATGAACTTCTTAAGGTGACATTGTGAAAAGCGTGAAATATTGATGGAAACAAAATATTTTTTACTATTTTAGCATCCTTTTCTTAAATTGGCTCGACCATTGGCTAGTTTGACGCCCCTTATCATGGCCGCAAAGGAAGCTACAAAAGGAAATTAAAACGTGCGTTCATTTAATATTTTGGAATGATTTGTCTGAAACTAATTTTAAGAAGAAAGTTTTCTTTGGTACCGAACAAACAATTCGTTGTTTTATAAAACGTTTATTTTGGTATAATTATATATATTTTAAATATTTGCAGCAATTATATTTTTACCACAAGTTGTAAACGTTGCATATTTTAATGTTTCCTTTCTATAATTGTACTATATTCGAACCAAAAATATTCTTATTTGCCTATTTTCTTACTTGTATTGCTAAATTATTTACAAATCCCGAGGAAAAGGAAAGCTCTTTAAATGCAATAAAGATACAAATATGATCTTAGTCGTTTTTACTTCATAATTTTTGTCTTAACGAGCTACGTGACTGATTTTACCAGATATTCATTACACTATTATAAATGAAATAAAATTGTGTTAAACTTTGTTTATTCATTGAATAGAGTTATTATTTCTAAATATGTCTCTGATTGCGCCAGTATATTTATGCCAATTTTAACATAAGGGGGAATTCTAGTATGATAAAGCGAAAGATTTGCATTTAAGATTAAAAAATTCAAGGTAAAAATGTAATAATTTTTGTTACTCAAATACAAAATCGTAATTTTTAAACTAAAAGGATCTGAAAGAATTTCTTGGGGCTCAACTATAATATAATTTCCGAAATATTAAACTTTTAATTTTGGCTCCAAAAGTCCTTCCCAATCGCACAATTACCTCGAAATTGGTACAAAATCCTTTACGCTACACGTATTCACTATTTTTTTTTTTTAATCCTTGAGAAAAGCATTATTAAAAGTAAAGCAAAATTATACTCTACCTGTTATCGCGCATACACGCATGCTTTTGTGGAGTATGACAGAATGAAAAGCACGCATTTGTGGAGAAGCAGGTGAGTAGATTCTTGCTTTTCTTTTAATAATGTTTTTTTCAGCGTTTGAAATAAATATATAGTGAAAACGAGTAGTGATAAGGGTTTTGCGTCAATTTGGCGGAAATTGTCCGGGAAGGTATTTTAGGGTCGAAATATTCAACTTTGAATTTTGACAGTTTGCCAAATTTAAAAGTTGAATTTTTCGGAAACTATAGCCGAGCCCCAAGAAATTCTATCAGATCATTTCATTTTAGGCCAAATGGAAGGCGCCTGCAAAATTTCTTCGAAATCGGAGATGGATAACGTATTTTAAATTTATGCCAAATTGGAAATGTGCATAATTGACGAGACCAGACTGCATCTACTAAACAAATGCAATAATTGTTGATTGTTCTATAACAAGGTTCAGCAAATTACGTCCCGCAGAGCACATGTGACTCGTGCGCAAGTATGAGATCTTTTAATATTCTGTCACAAAAATGTTGAATTTTACGTAAAGGCCCCAATACACGAGCAAATAATTTGCGCAATGCAGGGGCGTTACTCCTGAAGACGAGACGAGACGGCCTACTTTTGAAAACGATTGTTAGATGGTTATAGTATTACCGTTAGGATTCATAATTAATAATTTTTTCTCACATTTTGCGCATAAACTATAATTTTCCTACACCTCCCAAAAGTTTACACAAAAAGGTCACTTGTGTTGCAGAGTAGCATTTGCATCGCTTCGTCGTTTTCAGGAGTGAGGGCCCAGGTCGTCGTTGTTTAAACATTTTTCTCATGTATGATAGTTTGATGCGTTGCGCATCCGACAGATGAAATTCAAACACGTTTTAAAATTTTTGTGCAGCGCCGGCGTTGCGCAAATAATCAGGCCTAACTGAATTAGTGTATATTCCTGAAGTACGTCAAACTAAAAACATGTAGGTATCCACGTACCAGAAGATTACTTTCAAACTAACAACATCCTCAGAAAATACCAAAAAAGAATGTTTTTCTTACAGAACTAATACAAAATATGATGACTTCTTAATGGAGGACTTAAACATACAATTATGTATTTAAAATGTGTTAAAATGGTATTTTTCATTTATAACTAATTTTTCAAATTACTAATTCTTATTTATATCAGTATATAATAAAAACTAATTCTAAAGAAGTTTCATCCTTACGAAACTAGATGCTAATAGAAATACGGTTAATTTTGGAACCATTCAGCTAAAATCTGGGCAGGTACACTATTTATATTTTTAATAGATTGATTGGATCTCCAAATTGCTTTTTTTTTCTATTAGGGTTGTGCTTCGTATAATAATGTACCTAATCGATTCAGAAGAGGACTTATCGACGGAAATTTAAAGAAATGACTTTTTAATTAACAAACGTATTTAATTAAAGTTTCATACTTTTGTCTTACTATAATTTCTTCCTCTGTAATATCGACACCAATATGGGGTTAGATGCATGTAGTAAATAAATTCAGACCAGGAACACGTGCGACTAGAAAATCGTTTAACAAATGAAAAGTCACAAGATTATTGGCACTTATTTAGCAGGAAAAAATATAAACATTTTTAATTTGGTAAAATTATGAAGATATGGTTGAGATTTTGTCATATAACGATACTGCGTTATGGCCATATCATGTATCGAAAATGTATATTGTTATGAACCGCAATATCTAAATTTGACAGTTTTTTAGATGTCGAATACAAAGCCCACAGTTAAAAATTAAGAAGTGATTTAGTTGAAATATGTAAACACAATATATAATTTTAAAATGTTGTACCTGCTGGTGCACAAAGGATGTAACTTAGCTGAATATTCATTGATTCTCACTGCTTTTTCAGAAACACATGTAGCAGCAGTTTTGATACACATATAAGCATGTGTTATAGTTTCCACGGATGCCATCAAAGGTAGCAAATTTGGTATGCCGGATGGAATTTCTTTAGAATAAATTCTAGGTATTACTAAACTGAGCTTTCTACAAAAGTCATAAATAAAGGAGAACAAAACGAGTTGTTAAACAACTCCCCAAAGGAAAATAAGAAATATGGAACCAGACAGTGCCTGCGAAGAACATTTTTTTGAAACAGTTTCGTGAATATTGATGGAGTAAGCAATATTGGATTAGTTCCGCTACTCAAGAATTGACTGTAGGTTTTAGTTTGTCTGCTCGGAACATTTAATTTTAATCACATTCAATGCCATAAACAGTTGGGTTAGTTAAGGACTAATATCACGTACCGATTGGTTATAGTAATATTATTATTAATCCTAGATAACTAAATTTAAAATGTTACCCTGTAACGATTCATTCGACTCATAGACTACGAATTAAAAACATAAATACGTTTATATTTCCTTAATTTAATTCATTAATTAAAAAGTACAAAAATATTAAAAATTAACATTTGCAGTCTTTAGAGACTACTGGCTGGGACGGTAGTCTATTAGACGAATGTTCAGTTATCTAGGGTTAAAACATTTGTTCGACGTCTGAATATCTTCAAAAATAATATATTTGCAATTACTCAACCAAACACAAACACATTTGTCCGAACAATAGAGTCAAATAAGTATTTTATTATTTTTAAAAATTCGTTAAATATAGTAGCACAATATTCACAATCCTCACTAAAACAAAATTTCCTGTTCAAAGAGTTGGTTATAAAAGCGAGTTAAATTGAAAACCTTTTAAAAAATATGTAATTAAATTGTATTATACATTAAAGGCCATTGATTTATTGATTATGCAGACATTGGTTAATTTAAGCCTTTTCACTTACTCGAGTGCACTTATTTCTTATTTGGCCCTATTGCGCCTGTTTTTTTATAATCGAATCGACAGACAATAACCGGCTAACCATAAATACATGCCAACTTTTGAAATGTCTTGAATTTTGATTAGACTAAAAATTGCAATCATTGGCATATCACAACAATAACATTTCGACGTTGGAAATTTGTACAGCAAAACCGAACTTACCACAATTCCTTAGTTTTTTCAAAGAAAATTTCCTAAAATAGAGAATAAAAAAGATTTGTTAATTTCATAATAAAATTGTCGGATACCAATTTCTTTAATAAACGAAAAATATTGTTCATAGAAAAAGCGGGATTTGATGGCTCTATTTTTTTTTTAAAGATTCCTCTCTAGGCTTCCGTAGCCAAATGGCAAAAACAGAACCCTTGTAATTTCGTCATGTCCGTATGTCACACCCTTATACGTAACTCCGTCATCTTTCCATCGATTCCACCATTTAATTGTGTAGTGAAATTACAAAAAAAAAATTATGGGAGGTTTCCATACATGGAACTGAGGTACATCCGTACACCCCATTGTGTGGAGTATCGTTAGACAGGCCTTTAAAAAGCAATAACGCTTCTTAAGGGTATTTTTTCCTTAGGTGAATATTTCACGAGATATAAACTAAAGTCATTAATGTGCGTGCCCCCTCTAAATTTCCAACTATAGTATTAAAAAATTTGAAAAAATAAAGGTAGTAGCATTTTACAAATACACTCAAAAAAAAGTATTTTGAACCAGATATGTTAACAAGTTTTTTTTTAGATATCCACAATTTTCAGTTTTCAATAGTAGCAATCTACTAAGTAGTTATTCAGCAAAGAAATTTCGTTATTTCTTAATAATGCGTACATACCTATTTAAAAAAAATTCCAAATATTTATGTAAATATGTATTATTTATTATTATATACTACGGAACCCTAAGTAAAATATGGAAAACTTCCATAATTAAAGTGAATTTGTGTAACATTCGGCTAAAGTTTAATATATTAACAAATACGAATCGAACAAATTATAAGTACACTAATCTAATACTGCCTTGTAAGCTAAAGTATAGCATCCACATGCCTTTTCTATTAACAGATTCCACGTTTTGCTTATGATGGCAAACGTATTTACTTATATATTGTCCAAAACACGAAATAACCCCTAAGTAATTACATTTAGTATTCTCAATATTAAGCAGCAATTTATGATTTTAAAGCGTAGTTATCTTCCTAGGGTTCCTTTTTATTGTAGAGTGCTTCATCGCACAAAACAAGTGTTATAGAATGTAAAGGGAATTTTATTTATTATTGTTTTCAGGAGATTTATGGCTATAGTCTGTTCGTATAAACATGTTCGTTATATATGTATATATGGTGGAACTTTCCTAACTCGAATCTCAACGGACAGGAAAAATAACTTGAGGTAGAGAGCCTCTATGGTAAATATTTAATTAAATTAAGGTAGCAGAAAGTAGAACAAAAGTAAAAACTTGCTTTTTAAGTATTCAATAACTAGAGCGGGCAGTAAAGTTCTTTACAGCCCGCTCGAAACAAAGAAATGCGAAAACTGTGTGTATGACAGAGCTGGGCAAACTCGGCGCACTCGTGACAAAAAGTACAGTACGTTCCTCGGGCAGAGGAGGCTTTTACCGGACTCGAGCGGTGACCTCACTCTCCTTCGGCTCGTTCGGCCATCTCCGCTCTCGTCCGGTAAAAGCGTCCTTTCTGCCCTTGGTACGTAATGTACTATTTTGTCACACGTGCGCCGAAAGTGCCACTTTCGGTACCTCTTTTCGGGGCCGAAAGTAGCCCTTTTCTGACCTCTGCGAGAGCGGGCTGTAAAGTAACTCGAGCGGGCAGTAAAGTTCTTTACAGCCCGCTCGAAACAAAGAAATGCGCAAACTGTGTGTATGACAGAGCTGGGCAAACTCGGCGCACTCGTGACAAAAAGTACGGTACGTTCCTCGGGCAGAGGAGGCTTTTACCGGACTCGAGCGGTGACCTCACTCGCCTTCGGCTCGTTCGGCCATCTCCGCTCTCGTCCGGTAAAAGCGTCCTTTCTGCCCTTGGTACGTAATGTACTATTTTATGCTTGTGCAACAAAACTTTTTGAAGTAAAACTTCTTTACGCACGCTTGACTTGGGGAGTAAGCTGGTGAATGCGTGACGAGAGCGTTACGAAAAGTGTGATCGGGCGAGGCGAACGGAAGTTGAGAGAAGACACAGTGCAGGCCTATTGTCTGTATCACACTGTAGGAGCAAGAGAGAGATATTCGTTGAAAATTAATATAAATATATATGGATATACATGTATATATTATACATATATAAACATATATGTATATATACATAGTAGGGTGGTCCTTATTTTTCGTCTTTTATTATCCCCGGGGCACTCTGTCATTTGATTATATGCATTATATGTATTACATACATTGTAGATGGAGCTAAAGAAGTTTTACTTTAGTCGTGTGGTCTAAAGCACACTTGTATTTTTTTTTCTATAAAATCTTCCACTAAATTTCAACTAGAGGTGATAAAACCATTTCGGAACAAAACCAAAGCATGTGTTTATAAGAAAAAATCTACTTATTTCGAGTTAAGAAAATTCCACTGTAATTGGAATAAACAAAAATGTGAGTGTAATTAAATGTTCCGGAGTGTCTGTGGAAATTATTGAAGTGTTTTTATTACACTCTCCGTAAAAATTTAAGCAAGTATTATTTACAGTAATAATTCAGAAAATATTACGATCAAGCCAACACTATCGTAATGATGCAGGATATTTTTAGTTATTAGTTATAAAATAAAAATGTTGATATCTTAAAACTTTTAACGGATTATTCAAATTGTCCCCAATAGGCTTTTTTTATTTAAAATATTAAATACTTTGCTGGTAAACGTATACATTCTCCGCAATTAAGAAAAATGATATTATTTCCAGTAAAACCCGTGTAATTGTAATTAATTTATTCGAACAGCCCTACTTTGTGTATAGCACTTGACTTTGTGTACTGGACATACAGTTGTAAACAAAACACACAAAAATAAGTCGGTACACTAATAGTCCGGTCAATTTAGACAAAAAACAAGAGTGAGGGTACATAAATTCCCAACAAGCTGAAAGTTGGTGAAATCGTTCAAAACATAATTATAAATAAAATTTGAAAGTTCCCCATAATTCCCGTGTTTGGGAAAAATTTTACTCAAGGTCAAAGGTCACAAAAATGAGTTTTTCGCAATTTTAAGCAATTCAGTAAGTTTTATCATTAATTACCCCAGACAAAAATTGTAGACCACAAAATTATCTATAAAATATGTATCAATACTTTTTTTCCTAAGAGCCACCGTTTCTGAGATATAACGATTTAAGGGGGGAAAAGGGTCACAGAAACCAAAAAAGTAGCGTATTTTTGTGATTTTTTTTTTTCACAGTACCTTCTTTATTAAAATTCTTAACATTTGTAACATTATTAAGCATCATTCCAAGAATATTTTGTTAAATTTTCATTAAAAAATATTGAAAAATAAGCCAGTGGTAGTGGGGAGAACGAAGTAACCTCAAAAAAAAAGTCGACATGCGGTAGGCAGGATAATTCATGACTGCTTCATCAGAAATCAAAATACCAAAAAGATGTCTTTAGTATATAAGTTCATCTTGGATTTGAACGAAGGAATAAACAAAATATTCACTTTTGATTTTTTGGTACAGATTTAATCAAAAAACTCTGATTTTTACCAAAACTGTCTCATTTTGTTTAATTAAAAAGTAAGTAGTAATTGAAAAAAAAACACATCCTTCGTTCAGATCCGAGTATTTAGTATCGAAAACAAGTGTTTAAAATTTTGGCGAAATCGGTCCACAAGTTTTCGAGAAATTTTGCCTTGAAAAAAAAGTTTTGAGAAAAACGCGATTGAAGTTGCCACGCCGAGAGTAATGACGTACTAGGAAGACCGAGCGCTCGGACTCTATGGTCTGTAACTCGAATATCTCAGAAACGGTGGCTCTTAGGAAAAAAAGTATTGATACATATTTTATAGATAATTTTATGGTCTACAATTTTTGTCTGGGGTAATTAATGATAAAACTTACTGAATTGCTTAAAATTGCGAAAAATTCATTTTTGTGACCTTTGACCTTGAGTAAAATTTTTTCCAAACACGGGAATTATGGGGAACTTTCAAATTTTATTTATAATTATGTTTTGAACGATTTCACCAACTTTCAGCTTGTTGGGAATTTATGTAACCTTGTATGTCTAAATTGACCGGACTATAAAGGCGGAACCACACATGTCAGGCTTCAGTCCGGTATACGTGCTTTTTGTCGTTGTCAGTACCGAGTACGCACTGACAGCAAGTAATAGCACGCATCCCGGATGAACCAGAGCCTAACATGTGTGGATCGACCTTCAAAGTAATTTCGATATTTTGCTTGTTTAAGCCATATTAAAAACAGTTTAAACATATGAAAAGCAAATTGAGTAGATTCCAATAAAATCAAGTTTAATGTAAATAGTAGAATAATTTGTAAGTAATAAAATTTGTTACTTGAAATCGTACTGGCATTTTTTATTGAGCATAGATTTAATTTGAATATTTGGGTGGATTTGCACGCTTTTACTTTTCTACACTTTTAACGTAAGGCCCACATTTGCAAGTTCAAGTCGATCACAATTTGTGTCAATATCGAGATTTTGATGATCGGCAATACAATATCGAGATCCACTTCTCGTTCACTCACTCAATGTTCTGTGATCGAATTGTTCATGCTTGTCTTTCAAGTTTACGTGTACAACAATTTAATATCATTCAGATTATCAAATTCCCCGCCATAATAAACAAGGATCACTTTTAGCTGTCTTTATGTTTAGATTTTGCGATATTCGATTCGACCATATTCACAAATGCCGACATTCAAGTTAAATCGGGCTCTGGCAACAGGAAGACGGCTATCAGGTTCGTTCCAACCAGTGGATTATATTCGCAATTAGGATTGATATTTATTCATTTATTTATTTCTACAATTTCATCAAAAGACTGATTACTTCAAGTTATAACACGTACCATACCAATCACCTTAACGAAGCCGACTTTTTATTTGGGCTTGCGATAAATGAAAATCATCGATGGTGGAGTATCGTGAATTAAAACAGCGCGACATTGTGGATATGGGCTCATTATATTCATAATTAGTTCGGTGATAAGTTGGTTGGAAGAAATCAAGATTCCTCAGAGAGCGTACAGGTACAGAAATATTAAATTTACTCAACAATTCAGCAGAGTTGACCATTCCCTGAAGATAATCAAACGCGAAGACAGCTCCGGAGTTGAGGCCTAACCGCCAAGTCCGTAAGTAACATAAGTTGAAGTCTGTCCCAATATGGGGGCAGAATAATGTTATCCTCCCAAGGATGCAATTTTGACTTGGAGACCAGACGGGGCCAGCATACATTAGTATGGGTCTTACAAAAGCGCAATGTAGCAGTCGAGAGATATAGGGGTCATTAAATTCCTTACACCATCTCTTAACGAACCCCAAAGCTGCGTTAGCTTTGTTAACAATAGATTCGATGTGATCTTCAAAAGAAAAACGCGAATTAGGAATGACGCCCAAATCTCTCACCTTGTCAAGTCTGGCGAGAGAATTGCCGTCGATCGAATACTTAAAGTGCACCGGGTTATTTTTACGTGGAAAAGACATGCAGGTACACTTATTTACATTTAGTGGAATGGAGCACCATTTTTGGAAGGCATCCCAGTCAGTAATTAAACCATCACAGTCAGAGTCATTGGATACTATGCGAAAAATGTTCGCGTCGTCAATATAACAAAGAATTTTTGCATGAGAAGGAATTAGTGATACATCATTGATGTAAATAACGAACAGTAATGGTCCAAGGTGACTGCCCTGTGGTAAGCCCGACATATCTTTGATAGTCAGAAAGGACGCCACGAAAACGGACACATTGGGTGCGTCCAGTCAAATATGTAGGACGAAATCCAGGCGACAAAACAGGAAGGAAAACCAAGAGTGGTCAGCTTCTAGATAAGGATTCTGGGATTAATCCTGTCAAACGCCTCGCTAAAGTCTGAAAATACAATCAACTTGCTCGCCAGATTTAATAGCTGGAATGCAATAATTGGATAATTCTAAAAGGTAGATGTGGTTGATTTACCTTTCATAAACCGATGCTGAAAGGGCATAATAAGGTAAAAGTAAAGTGTATCGCAGATTAGCGCCTCAACGGGCTTAGCAATGCAGCTTAAATTGGAAACAGTTCTGTAGTTAGAAATGTCGCATTTATTACCCTTTTTATGCAACGGAACAATCACAGAAATCTTCCATGGACTTGGAAAAATACCACAAAGAGATAAATTAAATAAATAACACAAAAGAGGATGTTTAACTTCTTTCTGGGACGCGAGTAGTCTTCTAGTGGTAAGCGAGCTAGATTGCCTGATCCAAAAGTCCTAGGTTCGATTCTCACTCGGATCCCACGCTCCCACCCCCAGAGTGCGCTTCTCCTAATAAGCGACAGATCGAAACGCCTTCAATTAGGATAGCGAACGTGAACCATTCAAGAAATGGAACCAGAGCATCCAAGTGGAGAGGCTTTGTGAAAGCCTTATGCTCCTAACTGGAGTGAAGTACTTAGCAAATATTCTTTTATCACTATTATATCCATTAGCGTATACAGCGTGATGCTTCACGTTCGCTGCCGGGCACTGTTCACCTTATGGAAATATCACATGTTCGGCTCGCACTTGTGCGAGATGGGTAGCGAAAGTGTTAAAATATAAAAATATGAAACAAAACATAGCACCAAGAGAATAAGAACTTTATTCAATTTCTTTAAATGCTTATAATATCAAAATCGGACCTTTGATGCTTTCATATTCAATGATAATAAAAATGAAAAATATGTGATTAATATTAATTCAAAATGTTCAATATTTTTATAATAGCTAACTGTGCAAAGTACGACTCTGATATATCGTAGTTAGGTTTAAATAAATTTATGTTGTTTATGGCAACCGTGCAGTAAGCTACATGTAAAGTGCTGTTTCATTTTTAGGGCAGTCAATACGGTGTATGTGATGATTGCGCTTAGGAACTCTATAGGGTATAACAAAAATGCATTCTTAAACAGCCTTGTACGTTCTGATGCACTTGATATCAGCAATTGTCATTATCTGTAATAAATTAAATAGGATAAAAAATGATAGCATCAAACTTTCTAACGACGAGTACTCACTGCAACCATTTCAGCATCGGTGAATTCACGAATTATTGTGGTCGGCTTATCGCCTTTCTGTTCATGGACGAGCTTGTCATCTCCCTCAAAAGTGCAAACACTTTTAACCTTACGTCCATCAAGGGTTTCTTCATCGAATTCCTCGCCAGTTTTGAATTTTATTGTGCTCGTTTTGAAAGTAGAAGAAGTTGTAAGCGTGTATTCATCACCTTCCTTAATGAGCTCAACAGTGGGGCTAACACTATTACCCATTTTACGGAGCACCATCCCCACTCCTAGGGAAAAATTAATAAATTATTTTTCAAGAAATAAATGCATGTAAGGAATTGATATATTTTTTGAATTTGAATTAGCCATAAAATCGAATTAAACAATCTTTTACGAGGAAATTTGAAAACAACTTTTAAACATGAAATTAAGAATCGTTTTAATTTAAATATTTTTAGGTGAAAGGTATATCAAACATCTTTGGATTTGTGTACTTACAAAAGTATGCAAAATATTTCACTAAATGAATATATACTTTAAAATTTATACAAATATTTCTACTCTGCTATCACATAACATCGAAGAAAAATTAATTAACGTTTTGACAGCATTTCTAATTAGTTATTGAAATGCATAACGTTACAATATGTAAAATAATACAAAGTTTTACAAGGTTGGGTAATATTATTTATGCAGCTCCAGAGGACGAGCTAGTCAGTTGACACGTATTAATTTTCTATAAAATTTAATTTCACATAATAAAAAAGAATAGGAAAGTAATTGTCTCTATGTTTTATCTTCTATATATATAAAAATGAATGTTTGTCTGTATGTCTCGCCAAAACTCAAAAACGGGTTGACCGATTGCGATAATTTTTTTATTTTGTTCGCTATAATACAGGGGAGGTTTAAAAAGAAGAAAATTCGTGAAACCTCAAAGGAAAAGCCGGAAAATCGAAAAAATCGAAATTTCCGTTTTGTATAGGAAGCGAATTTTCCAACTTCAAGAAATCTTTATGAAAAAGGCAATTGGAGGTTTTCGGGGTCGCAGATCTCGAGCTCACATTCCACATTTTGGAATTCATGATGTCGGATCCAATATGGCGACCGAAAAGTTAAACTTCAAGGGATTTCCCCGAAAATCCGCACTAGGGACTTTTCGGGATCACTGATTTGGAATCTGCTATTCAAATTTCCAAATATGAGACCACCCCCACCCCGCTGGGAGGGAGAGGGGGTGCAATAAGGAGGTGGTGTAAAATGAAGAAAACTAAATTTAATAATACTGTTGGAAAATATCTAAAACATGTGCAAAACGCAAATAGGAAAACGCTGGGTCACATAGGGGAGGCGGTGGTGCAGTAGGGAGGCGTTAAATTATTAAAAAATAACATAAAACCCGACTACAAATAACGGTAATTTTTTTTCCTTTCTTCCATTGTTAAGATTTTTGTTTTTTATAGCACATTTTTTTACAGCTTTTCAGTTTCAGATTATATGTAGTAGGTAAGTAATGTCATATGATCAAGCAAACAGCTCATAGTAGTAATTTTACATCATATCACGATGATAGTTGTAAGTAGGGCAAAGTGGCATGCAACCACGGCTATATCTGAACATCACCGTACCTATGTGTCGATTAGAATTAAGTAAAGAATGAATATTTTCTTGTTTCATACTTTTCGTTTCTTCCATTGTCGGGATTTTTGTTTTTTATAATAATTTGCTTATTTACAGCTTTTTAGTTTCAGATTACAGTTACAGCCATGTAATTAAAAACGACTTGCAAAAACAAGCATTGGTCAGTAAGCTCGCATCAGTTTCAGTTGTACGACTGTAAATGTTCACAAATTGTATTTATCTAGAATCGCAGAACCGTTAGCTTCCATTTCTCAGTAGTAAATTCACATGTAATAATTGTAACTACCAGAGATTACTTGGCAATGCTAAAAATGTTATCATTAAATACATACTGTATTTGCTTAATAAATAAATAAAATTTAAATACATACTTGTCGCAATAAATTAATGATATTGTTCGTATGTGTATGTATCAAGAGAAAAAAAAACACTATTTACTTTCTTCTCAAAACTCAAATGCGATATTTTAACGTGAAATTTAATAAGAAAATTCCAAAAGATTAGATTTCAATATTTCAGACATATTGCTGGTTTTCTAGAGATAAAATTCATGAGAGATAGCAAAGCTAAAGTACAGAGGTTAAACAACGCGCTTCTAAAAATAAAATATTATCAAGGTAAAAGATAATTCTTTAAGTGGACAATAGACGGGATATTTATCTATCAGTAAGTCGGTTCACGACATGAAAGCTACTTTTAATCAGCCACTAAACGAAGAGCACACATCTCCAATATTTCTATCCTTCCATCTATCAAAACCCATCACCGATGTGATCGTTGTCGTCGACGTGCGCGTTGGAATGCCATGTATTTATTCCTTTATAGTTCAATTAGACTATTGAATCAGCCTCTATATGATGAAAAGTCATGAGAATATTTTCGATGAATTTGTCAGATTCATCTAATGATTCCATTGGCGGGATCAGCAAATACTAAATCTCTAGCCAGTTAATTTATTTAGATAGTTTAGAAAATAAATCAAATATTTTCAATAACACTTCGCGGTTATAGGTGTATAGAGTTAAATATTATGAAAAACTCTAAATATACCTGTCTGATCATGTAATTTTAATCGCATGCTGGTACTGATGAATGAATAAGTGCAGTGCAGAAAGGAGAAAGGGTGAAATACGAAGAGACAGCATTAGCCAGCGATAAAGCCCCGGAGATGAGTAATTTAATCTATGCAGAGGAATGCTGGCCAGTTGCAGCATCAGCCGAGTTGTTGCCGGTATTCCTTTTCTTCATAAACTCACTAATTTTTCTCTGACAGACTACATCTAATTGAACTAATTCAATTTTAAGCCTGATTCGATTGTGGGAAGGCGCTACGATTATTACAAACGATGAATGGAAATATAATGGTCTTACGAGCATCGTCTGGGTTTGGGGGTCTTTTTTTACTTGTTGAATATGATAATCGCTCATGCTGGAGGTTTTTGTATTCCAATAAAGGAAATGTACATATACAATTTGTTATCTCAGATTTTAAGCCATATTATTGTATAAAATTATTTCCTTTAGTTAGCTGAAAAAGATACTACTTCCACGAATCTCTACGGACAATTCAAGTATGAAGATTCAATAGACTAGATTGACGTTCTTAAAATACTGTGCGTCATTGACAGATTGGCAACCTTTGGGTGCTATAATTTCTTAATGTACAATAAACTGACGGACTTTACATGATAAAAAAAAGAACTAGTTCTCAACAATGCTTCCCTTTTCTCGTTATGAGCTAACATTGTGGGCTAATAGGTAAATACTTTCTATTTATTTTTATTTTTCCAGTCGTTTAGCTGTGATAAAGGAAAGCAAAAATATTTCTTTCTTCAACAGTGATAAATCCATTGTAATAATCGATTATTTGGCAGTTCACCATAAGGGGTACCCTTAAATTAGAGAGCGTAGGTAAATAATTTCAGCAAGTAAACAATTTGTAAAAGGCAAATAATCAGTCAGTAGGAATTTTTAATACTGCAAAAATATAAACTATTTTATTAAATATCTCGAAACTGGGACGAGCACGAATTTTCCCAATAATTTTCCGTTTATTAGGCTAAGAAAGCGCCTCAAAGTCCGCCTTCTAATTTAGGGGCACCACTTACGGAGTTATTCGCTGCGTGAAATTCTGCGTGGTATGTTTATTCAGTCCACAAAGACCACAAAAAACGCTCTTCTATAACACGTTTTTAATATTTTTAACAATAACAAGGGAAAAAATCACCTGCTTGCACAGTATGAAATGGCTTCTTTTTTTTTTATACAAGGATAATGCAAGTCTAACCCTAAACATCTTCTATGGCTTCTATTTAAGAAAACAATAAATATTTTGCTTTAAAGTAGACCTCGAATCTAAAAATGGGAAAATGCAGGACATCTTTCTTTGTTCATGTAAGGATCCTAAGACCATCAAGTTTTTAACAGACTGTTTACAGTTTCCTCTATTTCACTTTCATGCGCAAATTATTTCCGTATGAGCTTTGACCTTTGCGCAGAACCATTACGAAACAATTCACTCTGCATTTCAAAGTCCGAAAGTTTAAATAAAGGTGGGACGGCTGTACGTACGTATGGGCCTAATTAATATTTTCTAGAGCAACGGCACCACACTGGATAATTAACACATGAAACATCTGAATAAACCAACCCATTGTGATACACCAATTATTGAGCGCATTTTTATTCTTGATAAAAAGACTTCCGCTACACAAACAATAAGTTGTGCAAAACCGTCTGTACAGCTTTTGGTTTTTATTTTGAATTTACTTCGCTACAAGGATTGACAAGGTTTTATAGGATTTGGTGCAGAAAATATTTCTGGAAAACAAACTTACCTAGTGCCTTCATGTACTCGTCGAAATTCTCCGATTTTTCCAATTTGAACTTTTTCCCTTCCCAAGCTGGCATATTTACTTATTATTTAATAAACTGTGCAGAACGGACTTAAAATGCGATAAAATGTTAAACCTACGGCCGGCTTTTCTTTTCACTGCTCGAGCTTCGTAATACACAACTGCACTGCACCACACTACTCTTCACCGTCGAGCAGCAAGCGAATGAATTTGTTTTCTCCCTGAGAAATATTATATACCCACCCAGCACTCATACTACAAATAAATCCACTCCACCCCAACTCTGCTCAGCAGCCGGCACTGAGCACATCGCTCGTTCTTTTCTCTTTTAATTGTATAGTACATATGGTATATATATTATATTCTGTCCATTGGAAAGATCAATATACGTCAGCTGATGCTCCCGAATTAGTATTGCCATAACCACGAACGTCGTAGTTAAGTTTAACTCTAAAAGAACGTTACAATTACTCAGTCGAAAAGTTGCGTTAAATTGAACAGCTTTATTTTTGCTAATACGGTTTGTTTTCGTTGGCACTCCTTCATAAGCTTTTTGAAATCATGGTCGAAATTTTTTACTGCAGCATTTGAAAAATAATTGTCACAGAATATAGAGATCACCTACATATTTGAAACATAAATCGTTTTCTGACCACCCGCCAACGATGGAAACTACAATTTAAGGTGCATAAACTCGCTAAGTATGATAAAGATATTCGCTAAGTGGGTAAAAAAACTCACTATTCGACAATTTTTAGGCTTGTTCGACTGACCAGAATACAGCCGGCCACTGATCTATATAATCACTGGATAGTGAACGCGCTCTATTCACTGTAGTACGGCTCGTGCGCACAGTCGCCATGTTTCAGAGGGCAGAATTCCAGCAGGAATGACAGTTGTGATATCAGCAACGTTTGTTTACGTTTTTTGCGAGTGTGGTGAGGTGTTTTTCATTATTGAAGTGCAGTGTAATTTTAATAAAAAAAAAAGCCGAGTGGGGTTTAGATTTGCTTAATTTTATTTATACTTTTTCAAATATTTGCACCACATCGAACATCGACGAGGCCTAATTGTAAGATACTTTAAAAATCCACTCAAATTGAGTAATAAAATGTTCGACATATTTTTCTCGCAACTGCATATTCGAGCTTGAATTGCATATGTAGTCAAATAATCCGAGCCAAGTGCGGGCAAGCCATGCGAGCTTTCGAAATTATACTCAATATGATTTCAAGTATTATTTTTTAAACATCTATCTGCCGTTTATTAATCCAAAGCAAATAAATATGGAATTAAGTTACAAAACATTAGATTGAGAGAATAGTTATCCGTTCAATGCAGTCAGTTTGGACTCTGCTTGAAATTGATAGAATATCCTTCGCTACCAGGGCTCTGTTTTAACTCGAAATTTGCTGTTGAGAGCCCAAAAGGTTTAAGAACCATATTACCTAAATCCTTAAGCTTGTCAATCATTTCCTCCTTCAATTTCTCATTACGTTCACTAATTTTATTTGGGAGGCGGAGAAGAGCCTCATTCGCCTCTTTATTTTGACAATCAATTTTCATAACCCGTTTAAAATCCTCGAGGCTTTCGTCTAATTTATCCGTTTCCTCGTAGAGTTTAGCTCTCCTACAGTAAATTACAATTAATGATAATGAATTATGTATATGAAAATATTCTCTTACCTTATCCAAGCCTTGACGTAGTGCTCGTCCAGCTCGATGGCTTTCGTACAATCATCTATTGCCGAATTTATTGATGCTATTTTTATTTTCGCAGCTGCTCTGTTAGCAAAAAGTATTGCACGGTCATTCCTATAGCTAGGTGGAAGAATCCTCAAGGCAGAAGTATATAATTGAATACAATTTTCGTAATTTTGCGCCTTAAAGCTCTCGTTGCCTTCGATTTTTATGGCGTCTGCTTTCTGTTTACTTAACAGCTTCTGCTCCTCTGGCATTTCCTTTTCCATTTCTAGTAAAGCTTCTTCATCCACAAAATCATCAACGCAATCCTTAAACACTTCGTCTCTTTGTGTATCGCTTAAATTTTCATTGTTAGCTGGCAAATTATGGGGGCCTTGCGTTGTTGATTCATCCTGTTCTTCTAATACTTTGGCAATAATTTGCTCATTTGTCTTTGATAAGGCATCTTGGTAGTTCTCATCATCACTCGGCAATGCTTCCTTGATTTCCTCAAATTCAGACATGCTATAAATACAAAGTAATTTTAATGATGTCTCGGACGAACAAAAAATGACAGATCCCAATTGCAACAGAATACTCTGAATTTAGCCACTGTCGTAATTAAAATGGATAGTGAGGTTCTGCTTGCTATTTCTGGTACGTTTATATGAATGATATTTCGCAGAACAAATTGAAAAATTATTTTACCAAACTTTTTAGTTTAACTAAATGCTAACACAGATGCTAATTATACTGGACGTAAGTACTCGCGTCCAGAAAAATTGTAAATTTTCTCGAACTCGAGAAATCTGAAAATTTACTAGTTGAATAAACCTTATTTAATTGGAATATCTAAGACATAAACCACACCCGTCGCTGTCGATTTGACATCGTTCCATTACGAATCGCTTTGACGTTGAAATGACAGATTCAGATTATGCAATGGGTCCGGTATAGTTTACAGAAATTGGTTTCAACAATTATCAAGGTAGGAAATCCCTTTATTAAATGTAGTAACCAAGACGGACGTCAATATATTCAAAATTAATAAGTATACACACATAATATTTTGGAGAACTAGCAGACTTTAATATTGTTTTGTTTCGCAGCAATGTTACGCAAAATATGCTTGGCCGCCACTGCCGTAAAGGCCGCTGATAGCAGGCAGCCGACGCATGGAAAGGATAAAATTGATGAAAAAGTTCAGTACAAGTGCAAACCGTCTGACTTGCCGATGTATACACCGCTTCACTTTGTTGAGAAGTTTGTTCCGAAAGAAATTATTTGGTTAGAAAAATTAATGTATAGAATTGTAGATCCAAAACGAATCGTGCTCATCCGGAAGATTCAGCTGCTAGGAAGGCGATAGAAAGTGGTATATACACTGTGCGTGTGGAAGTCTTCAAAGCAATTAATGCCGTTGCGTCACAGAAAAAGAACATTGTGGAGTTTGTGGACAATGGAAAAGCGCACTCAAAGTGTATTATGGTTTTCCATCTTTCTGAGTATTTAGCTAAATCGTATATGCATTTTCAGTCATATTCGACTACTTGAATGAGCCGGGTAATAGTCTTCCTCGCGTCGGAGCCATTGCAGTTGGAGGGTTGTCTGGCTTCATATTAGCGCTTCGAGGTGGTTTCATACGTCGGCTATTCTACACCTCATTAGGATCAGGAACGATCGCATCTATATGCTATCCCAAAGAGGCTGAAAAGTTTGCTCAGAATTGCTTAACTGAGTCGAAAAAGACAGCTACGATAGCATACAATTTTGCAGTTGGTGTAAAACCTGGAGACGATGTAAATACCATCAATTGGCCGAAATTTCCAACGAATATGTCTGAGGTTAGCGAATCCATTTCCGATTTAGCTAAGAATGCTAAGGATATCTTAATCTCAAAGAAGTAGGTGGAGAAAGATATATTTTACATAGCATTTGAGCTTCTGTTTTCTGTTGTACTCAATAAATATAAATTATTGGCAATGTATTTTCCTATGCCATTCAAATGTTTCCAGAAATAATGATTTGGGGGCTTTATCTTCGTTGCTCCTTTAAGTTTGCCTTGAAAAGTGTCACAGCTCTGACAAGATATCCTTTAAAAAAAAAAAAATGTGTTCATAGGGCATATGGCACACTCGCCAAGACAAAAGACTCCATTTATAGCGCGCACTAAAAGCGAACCAAGGACAAGCGTATCTAAAGAGAGCGAGTTTACCGATACGTTTGATTTGTTCACTCGTTAGATTTGCTTCTAGCGTGCACTATGAATGAGGCCTTAGTCTTGACCATAGAAATATAAACTAAACCCGGAACGGCTCTATCGTGTAAAATTTCTGTACATCGGCGAACATCTAAACACCTAAAGATAGAGGAGTACACCAAAAGCGTCAAAAGCGTGTATGAGGGAAGCTTAGAAATAAAACATCAAAAGCATCGTAGCTTGCCAGTGAATGGCAGCGTGCAAATAGATGTTAAGGGGGGCATAGACATTAGACATAGACGAACATAGTCAACTCTAACCCATCAGGGAATGTGGTACGCTAAATCTGGCTTACAGCCGTTCCGTGTTTAGTACATATTTCCATAGTCTTGACGGGTGTGCCATATGCCCATGAACACTACTTTGTTTATTTTTTTCAAGGATATCGTCTTAAACGTACAACAGCTGATTGCCGAATACATGTGCTCTCAATATATCTCTCTGAAAATCGGTGAAATTTCTATACTTCTCTAATTCAAAATAATGATATGTGCGAGGACCGTTGTGCAAACACCCGAGGCTACTAAAAAGGTGTGTAATTTATAAATGAATGAAAACTTAGATAATGCTTTAAGGGGACCTATATGGCTTAAATGGGGTTGTGCGGAGTCAAAGGATTATTTTTTTTTAAAGAAATAAACCAATTAAAATCTAGAAAATGAGGAAACTAATTTATTATTGAATACTTTAAGATTGTTTTTGGCCTATAAAAATCACAAAAATACCCATGGGCTCTTATGGGTTGAGCGTAATGGTGGAATTTCACCATTGCCGTAGCTTTTTTCCAGAACCCCTGTTCTGAAACACATTAACCAGACATTTTCTGTTAGATAATACTTGACTGCACAGAATGAATTAATTGTTAGTAACAGAATTCCGAGCAAAATCGAATTAAAGATTGACTTTACAGAAGATAAACAAAGTTTATCAACGAAAAAGCTACTTAGAAACGCACTGATTAAAGTTCGTTTACAGAACAAACACAACAGAGAATCACAGGGAACGTAGTTGCTCTGCTGTGAACCAAAAATAGCGCGGATTTAGCGCGTCGATTAGGCTTCCGACCTTCCGTTATTACAGAGTATTTGAAGTACATACTTTTTTTTAACGACAAATCTAAAAGTAAAAAAAAGGCATAACTTCGTTATTTTCTTACGGATTTGAGTTCAGTTTGGAGCGTTTTACTCGGAAATAGTCGAACAAAAATAAAAGCCAATAAAAAAAGAATCGAAAATTTAGCCATATATGTAGGTCCCCTATATGGAAGTGTTTATATGCAATTCTGATATGGCCATGTGTGTGTTTCCGTACGACTGAAATCCGCGAAACGCATCGTCTACACATGCTCTCACATCACATGGCCACACAGAAGTGCAAATAAACGCTTCCTTAAAAAATCCCTTCGCAGGGGTGCTAATGTCATAAGAGCAAGACACCTCTAAAATTTTGTGTTTCTAGGTCGAGGGGCTATTATGCATGAAATTTATAAAGTGTTTTTAAATATGCAAACTATGCATAATAATTGATAAAATTGATGTTTTTGTAGGCACTTGGTAACACTGGTTTTTATATCACTTTCGAATGACACGCGACTCATTCAAATAAAGTTTTGTAGAACAATAACATAACATTTCTTTCCGAAAGTGATATAAAAGATGCATAATAAATTACTGCATGTAAATTTACCTAGGACCTAGGGTTGTTTCGTTTTCCGATAGTACAATTCACAAATTGGACTTCGTTTTCGGCTCCCAGGAGTAGCGCAACCCCTTAAATTCGTCCGGTAGTTTCCCCATGACGCGTGTACAGATAGCCAGATAGAAAACATTTTTAAAATTGCTGTTTTTGACTCTATATCGATTATTATTATTTAAAAAAAAAATTCATGTACACATTCAGCCCTGTTACAGTTATATATGTACATACATATGTATGTATAGATATAGTGGGCCGTATTCTTGATTCCGGCGGAATTCAATTCCGTTCGAATCGTAGGAAATTTAAAAGCACACGGGAACGTTTTTAAAGTTCAGCAAGCGTTTCTGGCAGACCTCACGTTCTTTTAAATTGTCTACGTTTCGAATTGAATTGAATTCCGTCGAAATCAAGAATACGGCCCATAGTGCAGGCGGAATTTTTTTTGGGTTGGATATTTCATATAGGACTTCTAATTTTTTAAAGCCTCCGGAACGTCACACAGTGGGGCAGAATCCCAAAAAGCTGCACAAAAATCAAATTTTTGAGTTGTGTATATTCGTTTATATACGTTCAGATCTTATTTAGGGATAGTCCTAGAACATAATTCCGGACCGGGCAGGAAAATACCTGCTCTAGGTTCGCCTCGACATCAGTCGACATTCAGCCTCCGTTGAGTGCTCAAGAAACAAGTGTACGCGTGGAAAAATTCTTACCTGTTTGAAGTGCTGCGAAACTGAGGAAACTAGTTCAATTCGAATTCGGCAAAATGGAATCATTTTCTGGAGGTATGTAGAATATATGGTTATGCACAATTATTGCTCATTTTATGTTTGTGATATTTAAATCTCGCGACAAGTATATAGTATATTTTTTTTTATATTTATATAAAATCGATTTTCTAATGGAGTTTTAAAAATATATCCGCGAGTATCTGTCTTGTTTCGACAAGGAACTGATAGTGTACAATGTTAAATATAACATATTAAAAAACTGGCTGCTACGGACTGCTCCTTGAGTAGTGAGACTAATTTTTATGGAAAAACGCGTGGCGCGACATTAAGGGGATATTCTCATGTGAACGCATAAATTTTACCTTTTTAGCGAATCGAAAAAAAATCGAATGGAATATTGTTCAGTAGGTCTGTTGCTATCGTCCCTACTAGAATTAATCAATTTCATTAGAAAACAAAAAAATGGCGGACTGTAAAAAAAAATTTACGAAAATTTTGGTTTTTTTTTAGTACAAATCGTTTGAAAAAAATAAGGAAATATTTTCAAAAATAAGCAATTTTGGTACGGACGATAACTATTAATAAGTAGAAGAACATATATAAATATCAAAGCAATCGGTTGAATAATTTTTTGTTTAGGCCCATGAGAGTTTTAGAAAATGATGTTTCGAGAAAAATGCGTTTAAAGTTTCAAGAGCAGAATTTGCGTGGAAAGTTTATATTTACACTAATGAATTTATCATATCAATTTTACAATACTTTTGCGATGTTTTTGCTCTAATTTAACTCCTGAATCGTAAGCAATAACCTCGAAAACCAAATTACATGAGAATTCACTTCATATTTTCAACGTATGAACCATAGTCCGCCATATTGGAGCCGCCATTTTGAATTTTGAAAATCTGACTTCAGATTCGTAATCAGCGACCTCGAAAACCCCCGTATAGGTAATTTGGGATTTTTGGCCACAAAATCGGGATTCTGCCCCACTGTGCGTCATAAGGAATGCTTATTTTGATATACGCCAGTTGAACATGATGTGGAAAACTTATGACAATCATAATGTGAAAAGCTCAAACAAAAATTGTTTTTTATTTAATTGCCCTTTCTGTTTCTCGAGGGGTTATGAAGCGCTTTGCAATCATGCTGAAAATCTTTATATGTAGCAATCTAAGGAGTCCACATTAAATTGGATTTACCTCTCTGAAAAACAAGAACGCGCCGGCACATTATATGCACCCATTAATACTCAGATCAGTTACATTTCGTTTAACACTGTAATTAATACGGAGTACTATCCTTCATACCCCTCGCATAGAGCACGGGCGATTTCAATTTGCGTTATATGGGTGCATCATCGGGGTGACTGACCTCGGTCCCGTACCATAAGCTTTTCACCATTTTACTGCAATTTTAAATGCAAATTAGTCCGAATCGGAACGTAGACAAATGTCCTCTTTTAGTTAGATACTATCGTTATAGATTATAGATTACGGGCTCAGCTTAGTTTAGCTTACGAGGGCATTATTGACATACCGCGTATTTTAACCCATTGTCCTATTATTGGATACTGACTGCCTTGGTACCAGAATTAGATACATACATAGCTACGTTAACCATCTGTTATCTGTGGGGAATTTATTGATTCCCCCATAATACTGAGAGTTATGAGTCAGTCGCGTTCCGTAGGCTGGCATTAACTCCAATTTAAGGGATTGAAACTGCTTAGTGCCTACAGGATGTAAATGTTTACTTGAAGTAAAGTTGCAATTCATAGTGAATAATAAGCATTATCTTTATTTCATGGCGGATTGCTCTTATATTTTGAAGAGGCATATAAAGGGTCTTTCAATAAGAGCGCTCGACTTTTAAATAAATAAAACAAGTTTTGTGTGAGATATTCACTGCATTTTTATTTTATTTGAAAGAATATTTTATGGCATTAAGTATGGAATGTAACGTCGTTCAAATGTCCGACGCGGCCAAATTTCATTCAAATCGTTTCGATAGTTTTTCGTATAGATAGCAACAAACATTTTTTTTATAATAAAAATTTAAGGGAGCTATCCTACTCTCTTATTCTGACATCGTTTAGTGTTCCACATGTTCGGTATCTTATGTGGAACTATCGCTAAAACCTATTCTCATATTCGCCTATTTTCAGTATGAGGGAAGTGAAAGCCCGTGGTAATATTTTCGTAAATCGGATCTCAGAATAGAACCCTAAATGTTTAAATTGAAATTTATTCAATGGGAATTGATAGATGGCATCTCCAAAAGTATGTAAAAAACTTCGCAGGAAAAAATATTATTAGTTCAGGCGTGACAATATTTATAAAATTAGCAACAATTATTAACAATTATCAAATCAATTTGGATGAAATTTGGTACGTTGTTTTATCATAGTAAGACGTATTCTATACCTAATATGAATTGTCGAAAAAAATTCAAGGAAACATGTTTCTTTTAAACTTATTTTCGTTATTTATTCATTTTTTGCAACAATAACAGCGTAGATTGTAATTTCAGAGTTATCATATCTTGTGTGAAATTTTATTACAAAAACGTTTTCTCTCTTCAAATTTTCTCTAAAATTAATAGCACGCGAGTTATCTTGAAGAGAATGAGAAAAAACACGATTTTATTTCGAGTTTTTTTGCATTTCGATTTTCCATTACTTTTCCACAACTCTTTTAACTGGCGCACATCGAAATTATCATTCCTGATGAAATCCCGGAGGCTTTTAAAAAAGAACTAGAGGTTCTATAATATAAGAAACATCCAACCCAAAATAGACTACAATAAAAATCCTAATACTTGTCTTATTACGATGCCTAAACATTAAAAGTTGCTAACTGAGGGGTCAACCCCCCCTGCATATGCGCCTGATTTTTTCTAATCTCCCATATAACGTTGCCTAAACAATAAAACCTGTTAACTGAGTTGTGAAACCCCTAACACCCTCTGCGTACGTGCCTGATTTCTTTCTAATTTCTACAAGTTTCTTCAAGTCAAGTTGTCGGGCTCACTTAAGACGTTCTACTTCAGCGAAATTTTAAATATTCAATTTCCTCTCTATTTTGAGCTCCGTCGGTTCGGAGATTGCCTTATTATTAGTTCTGAATCTTTTGCATCACCTGCGCACGAATTCCGACCCTTGAAGAAGATCTACGGTCTTGCTCCTTGCAACCTCAAGAAATTTGTATTTCTTTAATTCTGCCCTTTGGCAGCATTCAAATATACACACAAATACATAACTCGTAGCAGCAAACATCCAGGCCACTTAAGTTTTTCGATTTCCTTTCTAGGATGTCATCGGAAATTGAGGTTTTCGAGTACCAACGCTGTGCAGAAAAAAGGCAGAAACTGTGCCATTACCTACACCTTTGCCGTACTATTTCATGAGTGGCACTTTGTTTACTGGCCGGTCGAGCAATTGTAAATTTATTTATAAACCGTATAGTAGGGGCGGTAGCGTTGCATTTTTTCGAGGCATTTTATACCGAATGAATTTTATTTTAAGTAGTTGATTGATATTCAATAATCAACAAAATAAGCGTCAGTCGCCGCACCCGCGGTGGAGCAGAAGGTGATAGTATGTGAAAGTGGTTAAAAAAAATGGAGCTACGAGTAATTTTATACAATACCAACATTTATAGGGTGACTGTTGAGATTATTTTTAACCAAAAAATAACCATCAGCTGTATTGAAGAGAGGGGATTATACGTCAGTCACGTATATGAACCATATTAAAAATGTTGAAGTATAAAGTCATTTTATACGTTATGAATTTTATACAGCTGAATTTTCATACTTTATAAATAATAAAATAAATAGTCAGCTGTATTTATAACAGTGGTAAGACCGTCAGCCAGCGCACAGTGGGGCAGAATCCCGATTTTGTGGCCAAAAATCCCAAATTACTTATATGGGGGTTTTCGAGGTCGCTGATTACGAATCTGTTGTCAGATTTTCAAAAATTCAAAATGGCGGCTCCAATATGGCGGACAAAAAATTCGAATTTCTATTAATTTGACTGAAACTGGATACTCGGGGGGTTTTTGGGATCGTTGATTACGAATCTGAGGTCAGATGTTCAAAATTCAAAATGGCGGATCCAATATGGCGGACTATGGTTCATACGTTGAAAATATGAAGTGAAATCTCTTGTAATTTGGTTTTCGAGGTTATTGCTTACGATTCAGGAGTTCAATTAGAGCAAAAACATCGTAAAAGTATTGTTAAATTGATATGATAAATTCATTAGTGTAAATATAAACTTTCCACGAAAATTCTGCTCTTGAAACTTTAAACGCATTTTTCTCGAAATATCATTTTCTAAAACTGTCATGGGCCTAAACAAAAAACTATTCAACCGATTGCTTTAAAATTTACATATGTTCTTCTACTCATCAATAGTTATCGTCCGTACTAGAATTACTTATTTTCGAAAATATTTACTTACTTTTTTTAAACGATCTGTACCAAAAAAAACCAAGATTTTCGTAAAGTTTTTTTCTACAGTCCGCCATTTTTTTTTTTCAATGAAATTGATTAATTTTGGTAGGGACGATAGCGACAGACCTATTGAACAATATTCCATTCGATTTTTTTTTCGATTCCCTAAAAAGAGGTAAAATTTATTCGTTCACATGAGAATACCCCCTTAATGTCGCGCCACGCGTTTTTCCATAAAAATTAGTCTCACTACTCAAGGAGCAGTCCGTAGCAGCCAGTTTTTTAATATGTTATATTTAACATTGTACACTATCAGTTCCTTGTCGAAACAAGACAGATAACCGCGGATATTTTTTTAAAACTCTATTAGAAAATCGATTTTATATAAATATAAAAAAAAATATACTACATACTTGTCGCGAGATTTAAATATCACAAACATAAAATGAGCAATAATTGTGCATAAGCATAAATTCTACATACCTCCAGAAAATGAATCCATTTTGCCGAATTCGAATTGAACTAGTTTCCTCAGTTTCGCAGTACTTCAAACAGGTAAGAATTTTTCCACGCGTACACTTTTTTCGTGCGTACTCAGCGGAGGCTGAATGTCGACTGATGTCGAGGCGAACCTAGAGCAGGTATTTACCTGCCCGGTCCGGAATTATGTTCTAGGACTATCCCTAAACAAGATTTGATGGTATATAGACGAATATACACAACTCAAAAATTTGATTTTTGGCCAGCTTTTTGGGATTCTGCCCCACTGTGCAGCGGCATAAACATGCCTCGCGCTCAGTGCATCTCAACGGTGCATAGTTACGTTGACAGATAAACTGACGATCTTTACACCCACAAGCATTTAGCTGACGACAATATTCCTTATAACAATAAAATTGCTCTATATTCCAATTTCATGAGGTATTCTATTAATTCAACATATTTTATGCCACTTAATGCCATGAACAACGAGTTTTCATATAAATCCCTTAACGATGTAGAGAAAATATTGTTTACATTCCACAGGTGTGTAGACCAAATAGTTCATCAATGTTTATATTATTATTATTGACATGTGTATTTTTCTGCCTGCTCAGTTTTAACTATTTTTTAAGTTATAAAAATTATAATACAACTTATACAAAACCTTTGAACTTTAGCTTAAAATGTAAAAAAATAATAATTAACTACAAATATTAAATTTTATTAAACGTTACTTTATTTCAAAAAAATTATAATTTTTTTCCAAAATTAGTTAATTTTTTAATCATATTTTTTAAATTTATTAATTCATTGTATTCAAAAATTAAAAATCGATAAATTCTTCTATATCTTCATATTCATTAATGTCGTCGCAACTATCATCTGAGCTATCAATAATAACATTACGATTACGATTCATCTGATAATTCTACATCCTCTTCGGCATTATCCAACTGCTCAATTTCTTCAGTTTCAATATTTTCTGTAAAAAAAATAGGACAAATATTAAAGCTGTTAGCTGTATTATTACTCTAATTCAATTGTAATATGTTATAAGCATATATAAGTTAAAATAGTACCTGCAGGGTTTTCATTCATAATGGTTATGTCAGTTATTGAGGGTGGGACTTGATAACCGTCGAACCACTTAAAAGTATATTTATCATTTTCTTCCCTCCATCCATAATCTAAGGGTGATAACTCCGATGGAACGGACTGATGAGCATGACTCCAAAGATTTGCTATATATGTATGATGTGCGTAGGATGTGCTGATACAGCTCCGATTGACATGGAGGAAATATTGCTCCGTCAATTGTACTCTTCAGCATGAATTTGTCGGTTTTTTCATTCATCTTATAAGTTTTTGTGAATATTGCTACGATATTAATGTTGTCGATTGATTGTAAACCATAAATTCTACAGACAGATTCTTCGATCGTTTTTTGAAGTTCGTTTATATTACAGTTGTGTATATTACATATGTCTGTAAATGCTTTAATGTAATTTTCGGATTTTTTTTAAAACGTCGAAAGGTTTTTTTTCCCTTTTCTATAAAACGCAGGATTAAAATCACACCCTGTAAAGGCATGAAATCCTGGCAACGATGCGCTTAAGTTAGGCCCCAGGGTTTCATACAGTTGAGTGACATCGATATAACGTTGAGCATTTCCACTTCCAAGGAGCATATGCATTTTTAAGTTGCTCTGAATATGATTCATATTTCCTAATACTATTATTAAAATGTCTGTATCTGATCATCGTATTGTTACGTTAGCATCACTATGTAACTTGCAAACATGGAATATTATTTTTGTATCTGCTTCTTCATGAGGTGTACAATTAAAATTTTGTTCTACACTTCTCACAACTATTTCATCCTGTATTTTATACCTGAATTACACCGGACCCTTCTTACCGGTGTAATCCAGGTAGAAATCCCGGTTTTTATTTCTGTAGCTATTCTACTTGCAACGCAGAAATCTTTTAAAAACTGAGAATATATATGCGCAGATAAGATTACTCATATAATTATATATATGTATATATATATATATATATTATGATTATTTTTATTATATTTTTGTATTATTATATATTGTAAGTAGCATTTTAACGATTAAAAACAAAATTAATCTCTGTACTTCAAAAACGTATTAGTACACAAAGAAATTATATTTCATTGATTCATTCAGTTTAACGAGTTATTTATAATTTTTAATAAGTAACAAAAAATATCATTAACAAATAATGTGAACTTACCTTGAATCATGAGACGATGTCTCAGATAAAAGACTTGGACGATATTTTTTTGGTAATGCCGTAAATTGTCTGTAGCACTTTGAATGATATTTTTGAAAATCATTTATTTCCACTGGCACTTTAGCGTCTTTCATGGATAAATCATTATTTTTGCGTATTTCTATAATTATTTTACACTTTTCTAGATAACTTGGAATAAATGCATGAAGCGGTTCGTTTCGCTTAAAACAAAATACACAAAATGATTTTGTTGTTACAGACATTTTCAACACAACACGTTTGAACAGTAGAGCACAACAAAATAAACTAAAGCAGCTTGAAATTGCTTGGTTGTACAGAATGTAATAGTATAACTTTAAACGACGTGAACTGTATGACAGTAAGCTTACGAATGTGTCGCAATGGCCGAATTCATGGGTTTTTATAACCCGTGCCCCAGGTAGTAAACAAATGCATCTTCATAAGGGTAGGTTCTAATAGATTTTAGGACAACCTTGGTTAGCTTTGACGTTAAGATGGAAATAAATCTTCAGATGTTAAAAGGCAAATAATTTGTAAGTAAAATATCGATTTGAATAGAAAAATGTATAATAACTAAATGAGGGTCTGAATATTAAAAATACATAAAAATGTTGAGAGAAACAATACTTGAAAAGATTTAGAAAAATGCAAATACTATACCGTCATTTAAATTTTATGAAGGTATACAACAATCATATGAATTTATAATTAATACGAAACATGAATTTAAAATTAATATAAAAAATCTATATGAAAACTCGTTGTTCATGGCATTAAGTGGCATAACCTATGTTGAATTAATAGAATACCTCATGAAATTGGAATATAGAGCAATTTTATTGTTAATAACAAGAAAAATTGTCGTCAGCTAAATGCTTGTGGGTGTAAAGATCGTCAGTTTATCTGTCAACGTAACTATGCACCGTTGAGATGCACTGAGCGCGAGGCATGTTTATGCCGCTGGCTGACGGTCTTACCACTGTTATAAATACAGCTGACTATTTTTTTTATTATTTATAAAGTATGAAAATTCAGCTGTATAAAATGCATAAGGTATAAAATGACTTTATAATCTAACATTTTTAATATGGTTCATACACGTGACTGACGTATAATCCCCTCTCTACAATACAGCTGATGGCTATTTTTTGGTTAAAAATAATCTCAACAGTCACCCTATAAATTTTGGTATGGTATAAATTTACTTGTAGCATAATTTTTCTTTTAAATTTCAACTTGCTCTAACTTCCGGTTCCACCGCTACTGGAGTAGCTGACGGTGAAATCCCTAATGTATTGGTGATAAACTATTATTGTTACGATTATTTCCGGTATGAAATGACTTTTAAACATTAACGCTACCTCCCCTACTAGTATATAAGATACTGAGGTACTGAGATGTTCTTATAGAATTTATATTTGTGGAGGGGCTACCAGGAATAAATATAATTTGAATGCTATTCCGTGTTGTCAGTTAATTTTAATGCTAATTGAGAACACAATTTTATAAAGCTCACAATTAGTTAATAATGTAATTAGAAAAATTTGCTCTCTGCTTCCCATGATTACTATTCTCGGCTAAAAGGACGGGAAAAAAAGAAGTATATTTACTATTTAGGGAAACACAAATTTGGTAATATCAATATTAGCGGGAAAATCTTGAAAATTCTTCAGAGCCAATGTATAAAAAACCCCTGCAGCTGAAGAGCTATACCTCAGCCTGGAAAATATTTCGTGATAATTTACTAAGTTTTAGGTAAAAAAAAAGCTTTTTAAGTTAAACGGTTTAATTGCACAATTGATAATGTACTAAAAGCTGGAAAGTAATTATGGGTCACCAATCGATCAATATCGTTAAATATCAAATTCTCATTTCCAATTAAGTACTTAGACCGGATAGTGGAATGCCCTTCACTGCATAACTTCGACAGAATCTCGCCAGCAAAGCCACCGTATGATATCTAATAACAGTGGGCGACTACTTTCTTCCAATTGTCGAGACGGCAATACCCCCACCTATGTTCAGGTACATATATGCTCGGTTCTATTATAATGATGATGCCATGTGCTTGGAGGGTTGATAATGTAAAGAGCTTTCTAAAATAATAGTGCGCCTCTTGAATCTCCTCTGCAAAAAGGTTGCCCTTTTGTAGCTTTTGTTTATCTGTAATGAAAACCTTGTCATTGTCGGATTTCTGCTCCGATTGCTATTGTTGCCAGAAGCGTGTATATGCCTTTTTAATGAATTCACATTTTCCATTTGTTCGGAATCAACTATTGTCCATCTTGTCGACCCCTCTGGCGTTACTGTAAATTCGCGGAAGGTTAAAATCGGACTACTCCTTTTATATTATTATAAATTTGGAAGCAACTAAAGAGGTGCGGTAGCCGGTTGTGGGCGAATAGAATATATAATAGTTGATCGAAATGAATGGAACAATTAAGAAATTTTAAAAAATATTGAAGAACTTTTCTAGTGGCACGATTCTTGTTACTTTGGCCCCGCTTTTTGGGAACGGGGTTCGAAACATTTTGCTGTGCTTTGCATTCCTTTGTAAAAGGAAAATTAACTCCACCGGCAGTTTGTAGAAGGGAAATTATAATAATATAATAGAATTTTCCTAAAAGTTAAAGTTTTCCCAATTAAGGTGGCTCGTCAAGTATGAACTATTTTGCCCTATATCTGGAAAACGGGTCGAGGTAGAATTTTTTCATTATTTTTCCGTTAATTAGCACAGCAAAATTTTTCGAACCCCGTTCCCAAAAATTGGGACCCCGTTCCCAAAAAGCGGGGCCATAGTAACAAGAATCTCCCCTTTCTAGTCTTTAAAATTTCCCAATAAAACAGAACCACCCTGTACGTCGAGCAAGCGCCGCACATAGTCTCTAATTATCGCCAACGCAATGCAGACTAAAAAAAATTAAACAACCGTGTACGTCTTTATCGACTGTGTGTGTGTCCCCATACGTTATCATTACCTCCCCCTGCCACCATGGCTGGTGGGGGGCTAAGCACAACGGTTTGAGCAAAAAGTGCCAAGTCTAAGGTTCCTTACTGCGATTTCTTTATTATTATAGTTAATGTTGTGTGACTTGGCCGTTGAACATTCTTTATACGTTAGTGGGTACAAGTCAATTTTGTTTACACGTAATGTTATATCGTCAATAGGTAGCGGTTCTGGCGACAGATTGGTGCAATGGTGTCATGGAGCACCTGGTTTTGTACCTTGTGTACCCTTCAACGGCCAAGTCACACAACATTAACTATAATAATAAAGAAATCGCAGTAAGGAACCTTAGACTTGGCACGACTTTGTCTAGATTTCATTACTTTTTAGAGATAAACAAGCAGCTCCATCGAGACTTGGCTAGTTTTTTACAGAATGTTTTTGGTGGGATTTCACTTCTTTTTGTAGAAGAGTGGGCATATTGATTTATAATACAGTCAGATTAAAAGCAGAAGGGTAGGCATTCGCCCAGCAGTGGGACGCTATAAGCAGAAGGGGAGGCATTCGCCCAGCAGTGGGACGCTATAGGCTAGATTAAATTAGATTAGAAGATGTGTCCCACTACGCTGGATTTTTGCAATGACAGTCGATTTTTTTATGTACCAATAGTAGAAGGGGGCATTACCATATCTCTAATGCAGCTGAGACCAGCTGAGGGTTCTTCATCAGATACTTCAGACCTTCGATTTTTGACATCAAATGAAGCGGCCCACCAAGTTGAATATTTTTTGTAAAGGCGGTATGTCGATCTCTAATAGTTTGGTGGGGCTCTTGTGTTTTCTAATCAGGGTCACCAGGTACTCCAGATCTTCGATTATCCTAGTTTTTATAGTAAACCCTAACTCTGTACCAAATTTCAGCTCTCTGAGTTTATGGGAAGTACTATATTCTATCAAACGGAAATCCATTCAAGTTGAGAATTTCCAATCGCCATATTGCCATCTTGATTTTCCAAATTTTGATAGCAGATTCGAAATCAGCGACCCCGTAGTTGAAAAATCGATTGCAAGATTTGAAACAAACAAATATACGGAGTGAGGCTAAATAAAACCGTTTAATAAATCATCACGATCTCTGGTGTTCTGGTGTATATTGTTAAGTGTGGTACTTAACATTTTATTAGATAACATCATATAGTATTCCTTAGTAGGAGCTTGCGAACTGTACTATTTATATTTGAAAGGTATTTTCTTTGTATGCTATTGTAGTTGCCGATCGGAAGTGAATTGCATAATTTAGTTTTTTTTAGCAATATTCGTATTAAATTTAGTGAGTGGTTTATCAATCAGGTCATGATAAATATCCTTGCCCGGTGGAATGAGGTTTACTGTCAAATGATTGAGTTGGTCGAGAAATTAACGTTAAACTTGGCGGCGCATTCGCAGGATTAAAGATTTCACATTGAATGGAAAAGTGTGACCTGCATATTTCTATTGTTTCCTTTAACTCGCATTTTAATGGAAACTTGTTCTGTGAGCAATGCCTTTACACTTTACAGCCATTCCGCATATCTGCTTTAGTCGATTTCAACATCCTCTTACATCCTTAGGATTCCTGTGGAAGACAGACCGGCAGAAACTCAATAACTGGAATTGCACATAAATTGGAATACCATTTTACTCTGAACTCAGCAAAAAGGATAAAAAAGGGAAGGCCAGCAGAATCCATCATTCTTTCATTTGGGAATGAGGTAGGGCAAGTGCAGGTGGAGCAGATGGTGGCATTACCGCTATCTTAAGCGATTTTATCTCGTTTATTTGGTTCTTGTGATAGCGTTGGTGGTGTATTTATTTTGTATTGCTAGGGTGAAGACCGAATTGACAAATATCGGCGCTAATTTACCAGCTGGCCAGCGATAATAAAAAATAATAAATTTGATTGCATTATGTGTACATGTTTAACAGATTTGTAATTCTGTTAATAACATTTTCTTGAAAGCCAATGAGTCCAAAACAAAAATTATTTAAAATATTAGGTCCGCAACTAAGTTCCCGCTGTTTTTCAATAGATGGCTCCAGTAGTAAGAGTTCGTCGATTATAGCATTACTAAAACGTCATGAACCAAGCTTAGACATATGGTAAGCAAGCCGCTTTGATACATTTGTGATTTTGTTTTTGGAACATATACTTTTGGTTGTGTGAAAATGTCTGATTATGTGCCAAATAATCGTCATTTGCGGGGAAGTGTTGCTTTTCGTTTTTCATTCGAAGAAAACGGCGGCTCAAGCGCATCGAGAACTCCAAAAAGTTTACGGAGATGCTGCTCTAAGTGAAACAACGTGGCCGTGATTGGTTCCGTCGCTTCAAAGGCGGTGATTTTGATGTTGACGACCGTTCGCGTGAAGGAAGGCCGAAAATCTTCGAAAACGCTGAAAAGACGTTGAAACCGAACGAAACGATCACTGGGGAACGGTATCGAACTCAATTGATGCGATTGAGCCGAGCACTGCGCGAAAAGCGGCCACAATACGATCAGGGCACGAAAAAGTGATTTTACAGCACGACAACGATCGGCCTCACGTTGCCAAACCCGTCAAAACCTACTTAGAAACACTCAAATGGGAAGTCCTACCCCACCCGCTATATTCCCCAGATATTGCGCCGTCCGATTATCACTTATTCCGTTCGATGGCACATGCTCTGACTAATCAGGAGTTCCGTTCATATGACGACATCGTAAATTGGCTTGATTCATGGATAACCTCAAAAGACGAACACTTCTACCGTGACGGTATTCGAGCTCTGCCAGAAAGATGGGAAAAGGTTGTCGCTAGCGATGGGCAGTACTTTGAATAACTCATTTGTAACCATTTTTTCATAATAAAGTTTTATATTCATAAAAAAAAACAGCGAGAACTTAGTTGCGGACCTAATATATATGTGCATAATTTATAGTTTCGGAGCTTATAGCCGATGCCACAAATTTCGAGATACATAAGGGATAAAAAAAACAGTTTGAAGATGAAATTCTAGTCTGAAAAAAAGTTAACGTTGAATTTTTCCTTTATATTTCACGTAAATGAAATGAACATTTTAAGAAATATTTTACTTTTAACGGTTGTATAATAAAAAAAATTGCGTTACAATTGTGGCACTTCTCTTGTCGAGATAATTCATGGTGTTCACAAGTTTTTAAAAAGAAAATTCCCTGATTTTTCATGACCATATATTCGAAATTGCCTGACTAATATTTCTTGATTCATCAATTAAATAACTATCATAGTTTTCTTTCATATAAAAAAAGTATGTAGGACCATCATACTCACAGCTGGCCTAGTTCTCTCTTCTTTTTCGTTTTTATTTATTAAAAATATATCTAATTAAATGAATATCTTGTAAAGGGTGGCCCATTTAAAAATTGGAATTTCTTTTTGTTATAAAAAAAAACGGCTCAATATTTTGCGATGGTTGAACATTTATTTGAAAGGTTGTTTTCTGTCATTGATGTATGAAAAACAATTTCGGTCAAATGACCACCACGACTGATTTGGCAGTAGCCCATTCGGTTCACCCAATTTTTGAGTACATTTTCGATTGTTTCGGGCCTTATGTCAGCAATAGCAATTTGAATCTCGTACTTGAGGCCTTAAATTGTTTCTGGTTTGTAGGCGTAACATTTATCATTCACCGCTCTCCAAAGATAATAGTCCAACGGCGTCAAATCGCAGCTTCTTGCCGGCCAAATCACATCACCATTTTTGCTGATTATGCGATTTATGCGAAGATAGGGCGCAAAAGACTGATTGTGGCGTTCGCTATATATGGTTCGGATGGTCAACCGGCTTTAGCTGCTGTACCAATTGAACTTTATATGGCTTCATGGCAAGGTCTTTGCGCAAAATTCACATCAAAAAAAATGCGTGCAATGCCCAATTGTTGAGAACGATGACGAGTTGATGTTGATGGTTGCTCACGCACACTTTGAGCAACAGCAGCAATATTTTCGATTGAGCGCCCCGGACGAGTACGTACACGGTTTGGTTTATCCACTAACATTCCAGTTTCACAATATATATATTCCAATAATTTCAACACAAGTTATGAGCTTTCTAAAATTGTGCGTAATTGCGGTATCTTTTTTTCTGTAATTTTTCGCATCATATTTCCAAAAAAAAAAATTCTTAGAATGATCTCCTATAAACTCTTTCTATTCAATGATAAATTAAGCTATCCACCACACATCTCCGGCGTGCTCAAGTTATCCTACGAAGGAACAAAGCCTATTGATTTTATTCATACAGAATAACTTGGAAAGTTAGGATGGGGTTATGGGGATGCTGGCCGGTGGCACGAGAGACAAATTTGCGTAGAATAGGTACAGGCCTGCGTCTGGTATTTGTCTGATTAAAATTTATTTACATGAAACTGAACGGTTTAATTTGTGACAAATTCAAAAGACATGCAACAGTATGCTATTACTGCACAAAATTTCGTTCCTTTTAATTCGCCCAACCGGTACGGTATTCCGCAAACTCTCCACAGTCCTAGTTTGTATTTCATATTCACATACGTACATATCACAGGTAAATTTCTATTCTGCAGGCAAAGAGCCAGGAAAAGTAAATGGCAGGGGCTTACCGCAGATTCCCCAAATAGGATACCCACATTCTACATATTCTTAAACATGGTATATTTTCTATTGAATTCCTTTCACAGGGCAAAGAGGACACGCTAGAACGTACGACGATTAGAAGTTATTAATTCACTCTGACCAGGGCTACCATATTATGTGGTTACAATAATTGTGAATTCCATTAGTATACGAGAATTAATTATGTGCAAGCTCGAGTAAATCTTCAAGCCAAATAATATTGTTCAGGGTCAGACTTTGCGGCTCACTTCACGTAGACGAGGTTACTAGCCATCATTAAATTTGAACGCTTCTATGCATTTGTGATAAAATTTAGCATTGAGATGAACATAAGCCGAACTTCCCACAATATGTACTTATTCAGATTTATTGTATCAATAAAGCAAGAGGTCTAATCATAATTCCTTTGCAGATTGGCTTGCCACATTTCAATAGGAATGGCCTTAAGGCTCACTAAGATCTTTGGTAGAATTCCCTTAAGGGTGGGTAAGTTTCTGTCAAATCATTACGAACCTGAAGCTCAGCTATAATCGCCTTAATGCATATTTCACAAGTTGCAAAATTTAGTAATTTAATAGATCCGTTTTCCTCAACTAATCAAAAAAAGCTACAAATAACTGACTTATATACATATATATAACACCTTGGGATCGTCTCAGTGTGAAATTTTCGAAAAATCGATTTTTGTTGTTGCATTATTGGATAGTATACACTGTAGTAAACATTCTCTCAAATTTTCAAATCGAAATTCAAATTATTACGGTCACTACAGCGTTTCTTGTAGTAAGGGAACGGAGGGAACTGATGAGAATCCCCAGCATCAGTATTGTCCTTCGGGAGGAGATTCGTGGTGCCAATGGCGCAAAGCTGAGGCCAATGGATTTCAGGAAAAATATGCTCATCCACCAGCGCTCGATGACAATGTCCAAGAGGTTTTGCAGTCAATCTACGAAGATTTGACCACCGACGATTTGTTAGAGAGATGTACGGGCGCTTCAATCTTTAAACGCGTTTTTCTCAGAATAGTGTTTTTCAAAACGGTTTCCACTCTCAAAGGAAGAGTTTTGAAGATATCTAGTTCCAATTTGGAGAGAACATTTTTAACGTCATTCTTTATGGCGCTATGGAAGCTTTTTGTTTTTTTTTGAAATCTTCCTATTTTTGTGTACGAAAAACTGTCGAAAAAAGGGCCAAATTCGATACTTTTCGTTCAAACCGCCGCCATTTTGTCAAATTAAAAAAAAAACTCCTCCATAGCGCCATAGCGACTTCCCTAGAGATTAATAATCTTTTTGAAATTTTTGTTTCGGATCAAAATTGCGGCCGCAATCGTGGAAACCGTACAGGACCTTTTTTTTACGTGTCATTTCAACAATTTATTCAACTGTTATACATCCAATAAATAAACATAAAAAAAATCATTTTGTATTCGTCATGAATGTATTTATTTATAAAAAAAAACGGGACCGATTAGTTTATTTCAACATTAAAAAAAAAAATCGCGAAAATTAGTGATTTTTCGGAGGGTCACACTGAGACGATCCCTTAATAGCACCAATTGTTTACAGTAACCTAACTTATGTTGTTTTTTTAAGATTTGTACGCTCCGGGTCATACCCTTAAGACGGAAAGATTCCGAAAGTAAACGAACGGTGGGATAAGGCCATTATAGTTGTCAGTGTGGCACTTCATATAATCGTGTAAATTTTAAAGCTTCCCTAAGATGCCCTAAGGCTATTATAATTAAGACTAATTGTGTTAACCCTTAAAGGGTTACGCCACTGTAGAATTTTTTTAAAATCGATTTTTTTTTATTGGCTTAAAAAATACTAAGCCCTATAGAATAAGAAACAAAAGGTCCCGTAGCTAAAATCATTTTCCTTCCTTGGAAAATCCAGGTTGTCGCTGCGCGCGAAAACCGGTTTCGAGGCGACCACCTGTTGCGTTCTGTTTTACGAAGAAGGGACGACACAATAGGCTTTTCTATCGATTCCAGATGTCTTCTCTGTGTGCCCCCGTGATTTTCGTGCATTCCGAGGAGATATTTCGTTAGTCTGTGGACAGTTTTTTTAACTGCGATTTTTTCAGTTTTTTCCATTGCAAACTGTTACCGAAACTTTAAATGCGTTTTTCTCAAATCCATGTTTTCAAAATGGCACGCAGCAGTACTCGAACAATTTTCAATATTTTGGTTTCAAATTTTGACTAGATCTTAATATTAATATTATGCTGTGATTGTCGATCGGGATTTTTGATAACTTGATTTGTTTATTTTGAATTAACAAAAAACATGCGTTGTTTTAGGTCGAAAAAAAAAATTTTTTTTCAAACTCAAACCAAATTTTGAAAAATCAATATTTTTGAAAATCCGATCGAAAATCAGAGGATAATACCTACCCTCTAGAATAACGCAAATTTTTTGTTTGGTTCTAGATTTAAATTTGCACAAGGCGTGCTGCGTGCCCCAGACCCCTACAGGAAAAACACGTCGCGGGAGGATTGCCATGGAGCCGCCATTTTGTTTTATTTTTTAATAAAAAAATTACCTTGTAAAGTTCAATATATGACTCATAACACCCTTAATAAAACCATTCCGTTTGCGAGAAAAAAAATCGCACAAAAACCGTTTTTTTTCAGCGTCTACAGTGGCGTAACCCCCGGCCACACGGGGTTACTAGTTACCCCAGGCTTAGAAACGGGGAAATTAAAGGTTCAAACCTTTGAAATTGATACTCAGCTTTTAAAGTGCCATATATAAATTGACAACAATCATTGGAAATGTTGAAGAACACTTCAACAAACATGTAACAATCGGTGAGAAGTCTTAAAACACCCGATGTTTTCTACAAACTAGGTTTTTCAACGTGGGGTAATGAGTTACCCCATGTGGCCGCTATGTGGCCAGAATGAGGTGTGGCCGTTAAGGGTTAAATTCATGATTTGTAAAAAATGACTAATTTACATGTCTTTATAAAATCATCCTTGATTGATCCAGCTTTTCACAAATGAAGCTTTAATAGGCAATAATTATTGGTAGCGCTAAAAACAATTCAATCTCATGCTACAGTTTCGTAGTCAAGAACAGCTTCTATTAAATTCTGACTATAGGCAGAACCTACTACTATTCCAACGATGTCTTGTTCTCTAATATGTTCGCTTTTATAAATGACTAGCTGATCCGTAACCGGCGTTCTTCGGCCACAGATGTTCTTTTAAAGAAAGAAAAACCTTAATCAAAGTATGACTTAACTAAAAAGTATAAAAATTTCAATAAGAACATAACTAATCGATAAGGTAAAATACAGCTAAAAAACTCAAATGAAAGGAGAGTCTTATCCTTAGTTTCTTGAAAGCCAATCTTCAATCTTTTGAAAAATAATAGAATGATTTTAATAATATGACATTTTTCCCCAATTACAACACATAGTCTATATGATTTAGGTGGTCTTCCGCAACACGCCTGTAAAATTTCATAAATATCGAATAAGTAGGTACTTTTTACGTGGCTCACCATAAACACTGCTGATGGAAATTCACTCTTCCTCCTCCACTTTCCCCAATTAAAACGCATAATCTATATGACTCATGAGGTCTTACGAAACACGCCTGTAAATTATCATTTAATCGTCCTTTTTACGTGAATCCCCACAAATATCATTGCTCGCTTTTCACTCCTGCTTGCCTGCTCCCCTTCCACTTAAGTTAAATTAAGTTGAAAAGGGAGCGTTAAGGCATAAGGCTCAGCACAATATATCCTTATGAAAAGTCTCACGGTTTTCGAATTATTTAAGTTTTAATTTTTTTTCCAAATTTCTTAGCTTAGATATATCAATCGTTTGCATACCATTTGTACAAAATATGATATTTTTGTGTTCTGTGTTTTTCATAATATTCTTTAGTAGTCTCAAAATGTGACTTTAAAATTCTATTGCACAATTTTAACAGTTGGTGGAGTAAAATTTTAGTACCAACCGTCTCCATTCAATATTCAAAATTCAGATAAAAATTGAAATAGTTTCATTCGTTCTGTAAGAGTTTTCATTTAAAAGTATAGAAAAACCCGGACAAAGCTGGGACGGCTCAGCTAGTGTATTTATAAAAATAGCCGACGATTTCTTTGAAGTTGATGCACGAATAATAATTGAAAAACTTAAAACGTAACACATTTACTACGCATAGATGACGGATTGAGAGATCGAATCGAGATTTTCGATCCACATATTTTCCGACCTTTCTTTGTTTAAATTAAATAATTTTTACAGGCAAAACAAATCCGACAAAGAAATTAATGCTGTTACAACATGCTCAGCGGCTATTACTCGATCTATGTTTGTAATATATGTATCTGTTATTTCGACTCAATCCAGCCGACTAAGCGAGATTGTGTACGTAGTAATTATAAAAGTAAGAAAGCAAAACACTTTTTATATTTTATAGGCAATTCGAATTTTCGGAGATGTATTAGGTTATAACTAACCTTCAAAATGTATAATATAAATGGAACTAATTTCAAAAGCTTGCTTATGATATTTTTGACGCTTATCTACTGATCGATACATTCTTCGTGTAATGCTGCAAGGAGTTCATGTTTTTTCAATAATTAATTTATCAATTAAGTCAGTAACAAATAACCATACCAACGCTAATACCACATATAAAATATTTTTTCCTGTTGTACTCGTATGAAAAAGGCACTGGACATCTCTTGCAGAAATTTAATAATACCTCCAAGAGAGTATTTTGTTCAGTACCGAAAACAATGTGCCAGAATGGGGCCAGCTGTCTACTTGGGCAAAAGTCCTTCTAGCAATTCAGCCCGTGCACCTTCGCCCTAGATGGCCAGATAAAGCTCAACACAACGAAGTTGCCCATTCTTTGATTAAGTGTATCCTGCCAACAACAGGTGCTTTAAGTATTCAGACTCACTTCTTTTGAGCAAACAAGTGGTTTTATGCTATTTTTTTATACAAGGGTTTTTGTTTTATGTTCCCCTAATAAACGATTCATAAAGAAATTCTTCCTGCAGGTATTATATTGTTCACGCCTATAAGCGGGTCGCATTCCACCACAGGGAATCCTTTTCCAATAAGCAACCTATTTAACTTTACCTATAATGGAATATCTTTGATAAAGCTTTTTCCTAATCATACTCTAACGTATCATCAATGCAAGGCGATTAAAACTACTGTTGGTACCAAAAAAATATTATTTTTAAATACAGCGGTGCACCCACTGAATATATCGCATTTTGGAGTAACGTTTATTAAATGTTATATTATTTTACCTATTCTTATCCATCCAGCTTATTTTTTTGCTTCACTTGAAAAACAAGATGGGTGGATAAATTGTTTTTGCATAGTTTGCACGAAGAGTCAAAAACCCCGGTTTGGAATCAGCGAAAATAGCAATTTAACAACAGCATAAGCACAAAAAGAAAATGTGGAAAAATCGCTTTCTGCACAAGGCTTACCTCTAAGTGAAATGTACATCTGGTTGCTGGTGACGTCACGACAGACATGAAACTGAGCATTCCTGTATCTTTGTTTTGAACGCCCCCTTTCTTAAGCCTAAGAATGCGAATATTGCTTTCAGAAATTTCATTGAAATATTTTTTGCTCCTATAAGTTTCCTAGCCACCCATTTGTTTTCTGTATCCCATCCCAAGTCCAGTTGCTCCAAACGATGCTTTTCTTGTGTATGAATACAGTGTCATGCGCATTATTACAATGAATAGGTCGCCTTATCAAAAAGGCTCTGAGCACTTCCTCATGACTTTCTTGTCAGTATCGAGCTGTGATTCAGTCCGCGACGAGTTCAGAGGGAAAATCCGTCTCAACAGTGATGCCTCGTTGAACATTGTAAAGTGTTTTGTTTACCTTACGATTGTGACAATTTGCAGTTAGTTAGTGTACTCTGTGCTATTTGTCTGTATATGAACTCAGCCTTGAGCAGTTAGTAGCGTTTTGTGCAAAGGCTCCAGGTATCTACAATCTCCTCTAGCTTACTTGGAGTACTACTGCAACAACTGAAAGACAACGTCAAGGATAAGCGCTTCTATAATGTCAAAATAGTACCTACATACAGCGAAATCCCTAATCTCAAGCTAGATAGATTTTTTATATTCAACACATGTGTATATATGACATATGTGTATTATATATGATTGGCCCATCGCTAAAGTTTCTGGGTGCAGCAGTCGTCTTTTTTAGTTTTCTAGGAGTTCTACTGCAACAGCAAATGAGGGATAATGCCAGGACATAAGAGCTTCAAATAATGTCAAAATAGTGTTTTGAAATGGTCATTTTCGCAAGCTAGATTAATTGTCTCATATTTAGCACACACATATATATGTACATTATCTAGGTACGTTAAACTGTTGGCCAACTTTATCTGAAGTGGATGCTGTGCATATAATGTAGGTATCAAATAGGAGACAGCCACGATAGGGGGGTCTAATCCACTGTTTGTTTATATATTGTCTCCTAAGTCTTTGTACGGCATGTGATATCGGAATTTAGGAATTAGCTTGTTATATCCCACATGCCACGAATTTCTCTTATAAATAATGACGAAAAGGAAAACGTTAAAATATTTGTGTGGTACTATTGTGATATATCTTTCCCAAGGTGAAGGGAATGTATATAACTAGGAGTTCGTCCGGTACGTTCGATTATGAAGGAGCGCCCGAGACAATTGTTGGGGTACGAAGGTGTGTACTCGGCCCTGTACGGCCGTTAGTTGATGCGGATAGAAACACAAGATCACTTATCGTATATGTACTTCACTTTATTTGGCGTTCTATCCTAAAAAACATCTTCCATTTAAACTAGATATTTTGTTTAATATTTACTACACCCGCGACTTTCCCCACAACCGTTCACTCTTCAGCCCAGATTACAACTAGATTAATTAGTTCTTGACCGAAGGTCCGGCCAAAATTAAGGAATCGTGGCGGAACCAAATGCCCCCCCCCACCAATCTGATCGTTCGAAACCCAATCAGCTCTTGTTAAAATGTCTCTTCCGATCAATTTCGGAATTTCTCTTAAGCGGCCACTTTCTCCCACGCTGCATTTTCCGCCCTTCGCGACAACAAGTAATGACGCGGGCCCTCGTTTCGGGTCAATTATCTTGTTGCGGAATAATTTCTGGGCCGAAATTGCGCTTGAGCAATAATCAACTATTTGTCAGTTTATTGCTCTGGGCACTAAAGTTTAAATGCACTTTCGTCTGAACAAATTATTGCTTAAGCCGTTTAGGAATTGCAGTGCTAGATTCTTCGTAATTTCTTCGGCATGTAGTTTATCTCTAATATAAGTCACATGCCGGTATGACATAATGAGAAAATGATTTTAGTTGTATTAATTTGAGAAGGGATTTATACTATCTGCAGAAGGAAAGATTTCAAGGCGGTGCCAATTTGGGCTAACAATTTAGTTCTCTGCTAAATTTTTGAATATTTAACGCGATAGGACGGGTTTGCCAGCAAAAGGATTAAATAAATACACAAAATGTCTTCTATGAGCGAATGGTATATGAGTTGAATTACTTTTAAGTACATTTAAAAGTTATTAATAAAAGCTTAGCTGAGCGACGTGGTGAGCAAATACATTTTGGAGCCACCGTAAGTGGCGAAAAATGGGTTTGTAGAGTTGAGTAGTAAGTTTAAAGCGTTCAGTCATAGGTTTCTATACTGCTATATATTTTTGCAGCTAAGTAGCTTAATAGAAATCATTACTCTTTACCATATAAAGCTATTAAGTTCACTAACTTGAAATTGTGGTTCGTTCCTTCCATTGTTTAAGTTCATATTGAGCACTTTGCTCTGACCACTTACGAGTATTCATGTCACAGCATGGTCGGGGCAAAACAAACCAAACCAATTCCCTGTTGATTCGCATACATTCAATGAAAACGCGGAAACGCGGTTGTTCTGTTTCTTGTATTGTAGTTGGTTTACTCTTTAGAGAGTACAAGGGGGATTATTTCAAAAAACCAGCCAAGGAATGTGCCAACTAGGCAACTTCACTTTGGCTTTTCATACGGCTCAACTTATTCTTATATTTAAAGTGTTTTCATGAAAGCTTAGGCACTTTTTCGAACTCAAAGGGGCACAGCAGGGAGTCCATAATGGTTGATTTGCAACGCAATTGTATACATATTCACAGGAATAGAGCATGTTAAGGTTTTCTACATCGCAGTTCCTCGATTATGTGTTTTTAGATAGTTTGTTCGCATATGTTATTTCACGTTTATTTCAACCTTCCTGTTGACTTCAACTTGAAATATACATATGTATGTATATTCAGTGGCGTACCTAGGGTGGGCCATGGCCGCCCCCTCGGAGATATTTTTCCATTTTAAAACAAGACAGATGAAATAAAAATTAACACTTTTTATTTTGCAATAGTAATTTAATTTGCTAAAATCTATTTTCGTTTTGAGATCAACAAATCTTTGGATTTCGTTTCTTCACATTTCCAAATCACAATAAAAATTTACCGACAAATACTTCAAAGTATGATGTTCAATCGTCGATTTTTTTTCGAAGCAAAGCGGTCAATGACTTTTTGTATATCTACATTTATATCGCGATGAATGTGCAAAAGAGCTAAACCTAACAGACGATCTTCAGTCATCGTACTGCGCAACCAAGTTTTGAGACGTCTCAAAGTTGAAAAACTTCTTTCCGAGGTAGCGTTGCTTGAGGCAAACAATAAAAAAACTTATGACAAGTTGTTTTAGCTTGTTTTAACACCAAAAATTGAAAATTTTGTGAAAGGAAAATCATCTGTCAGAAATTATTTTTTAAGAAAGATAAATTTTTATTACGAATTCTTTCGTACCGATGTTTAATAAATTATTTACCATGTACATGAGCGCAAATTTCGATTGTACAAAGCAAGGACGATGCGAATAGCCACTCTGAATAATTTTATATCTCGAAAACGAGACGAAATTGACTTCGATTTTTGCAATTTTTGGTGTTAAAACAAGTTAATTTTTGGGAAAGTATTGTTTTCCGTAAACAATACTTACCTAATTCACTCGTTCCGACCATAAATGGAACATTTGCATAAGGTTTTAGGGCACTTCCAAAAAAGGAGCATTGGGAACTTAAGCCAAAAATTTATTACGATTAAAAAATGGGGGGGAAATATGCCCCCCCGGTAAAAAGTTTCTGGATCCGCCCTTGGGGTGGGGCAAGTAGGGCACGTGCCCTGGGCGCCAATCAAAGGGGGGCGCAAAATTCTTGGATCACAAACCGGTAATTCAGTTTATGTTTTTCACAGAATCCGTATGATAAAAGTTTAGACGTTTGTTCGTAAGATAAAACTTTAGACATTTGAAATAAATTTGCATGGCGTTCTTTGGCGTGGGGCTAACAGGGAGTACGTACGCCGCGCCGCGTAACGGGAAATAACTTGCGCATGCTTGCTAATGCTTGCTCTGGGGAAAAGATGGTGCGAGCTAGCGCCCCTACGTGGCGCATATTACGCCAGTGTAGGGCACTGCGTACAGTGATTCAGTCACTGTCAGTGACAAATGGTTGTGAGTTTTTTTGGTTACCGACAGGACTTCAAATGTGAGTATTCGAGTTACTTTTACTCAGGTACCTTCATATTAGTTCATAATTGTGTTGTTTTTCGTGGAGGCAATTCAACTGTCTCAATGCTATTTCCGTATTTTCTACACCAAGTTGAGATGAATTACAGAAAACCACGAGGTTTTTGTACTATAAAAAAATAAAAATCGAAAAATGTGATTTCAAAACCATGTTAGATTTTTAATTATAAAGGTGAATTAATCACAATGAAGTTTGGTAGGGATATTTGAAGTAGATTTCTGGGGATGAAAATAATCAAAAATATTGCATTAACATTTCAAATAAAATGAGTGCGTTAAATTTGTACATTTACTTATTCAATGTTTCTTATTAAATGTTTCTCAATATAATCATTACCATATAAATAAACCGTACCAAATTATGCGATTAATGGTTTATATATAATATGTGTAGTAAAAAATCATTCATGACGCATATACGGTTTTCCAACAGCATATTGCTTATGAATAAATCATTAAGGTAGAAAATCCCTCTTTTAAATCTGATTTTTAAAAAATCATTTCTATGTGATCTAGGTATTTTTCATACAATACCTTTATCGCGTTCGACGGGCTATATCTTAGACTTTATAATAAAAAAAAATATGAGTGAATGATATTATAACATTTCAGAGTAATTGTAAAATGAAAAATTAAACTGTTTTTTAACTCCAAATGTTTATAATTATTTATCAATTCTATTATTTATTTACTTGAATTGTCCGCACAAACATTTATGCCTGTTTCACCGTTTTAGGTTTTGGAAATATTTATACGACAAAAGATTTTACGACAGGGCGCTTTTTCTATACTTGCCCTGGGCGCCATTTACCCTAGGTACGCCACTGTGCATATTGTATAGTATTAAGAGTAGTAGTAGTATATTGATCTCTCAGAATTTGGTTTGCACCTCAAGTTTAATCTGGGGGGTGGTGGAGTTTGTGGACGGGCAAAGGTGGTCGCTAAGATTAAATATCATAGTTGCGTATATCGATAGATATTGGGAGTGAACTTTATTGATTGGTTCTTTAAACAATATGCTATGGTCGAAAGATATTTGTAGTATCAAGTATTTTGCTTTAAATTCTTATGTAAATATTATCGATATCATCTAAAAAAACTCTCTGATTGCTTGATCTTTTATAGGATATAGAAAAAATTCCTGGTGATATTAGTCAGCATATAAAGCTAAAAACAATGACCCAAGTCACGTGACTTTCTTCTACGTCACTCCGATGTCTATGTTAACAATGCCCATAAGATTGCTCTTGTTCATATTTTGTCTACTGTTGCCACTAACTCTTGGAAAGAATCCTTGCGGAAAAAAAAATGTCCAGGAGTTAATTAAAGCAAGTCCTGTGATACTGAAGGCCTTGGTCGCAAACATTTTTGCTGACTCTAGAGCTGATAAATTGACGTCAGATAATAGCAGCGGTAGCACTGCTTGTGCCGGAGGCTGCGAAATCATCATCCTCACGACAGCTACACCGGCACCAACTTCAATTACACTAACACCAGAGACGATTTACAAGGGTGCTTCAGCTCTGAAGGTTGTCCAAATTGCTGATGTTGGCGAGTACTATAATTACGATGGGTGAGTATCTCCTTGAAGTTCTGCAATGTGATGTCTATTGCTGCGAGTTTATAATTAAGATGCGTGAGTGGCGACATTGGTCAGAACTCTTTTGGTTTCAGGAATACAAAAGGGTGCCTGTTTTGAGATGACAAGACCAGGAAAGCGGTGTCATTTATTTTACTATGATAAATGCGCCCTTTATTTCTTACGGACATAAATCCTTGCCATGACAGAGTGAAATAAAAGCTGAGCAAGAATTCAATCTCTTGTGATAATTTTCGTTGAGGTATTAGTTGTTTCATCTTGGTAAAACCCAGGACTAAGCACTTTTAAAAGAATTTTGTGCTACATGTTTATATAAGAAATTAGAAAGTTTGTTCGTAATCTACAGTACCTAAGTCCTCAATTTACGCGATTAATTCGCTAACCCGATTTAATTAATTTCATCGCAAGTTAACTGCGTAAATAAAGTAATGCCAGCTAAAAAAGCGGAAATACGGTCAACTTTCTATACTGGAAAAAAGCTTGGGTTGTTTATATTAAAACTTGGTTTGTACATGATACCTATGTACATATTGTAGTTCCAATAAAAAAAGTGGACAGTTACAAAACGTTCAGAAAGTTTTAAATAACGCAAGACAGAGTGCCTAATTTTAATTTCATAGAATGTGAAAGTACCTACTATGTTAGTATTGTATTTTGAGATTTTAAATTTGAAAGCCAAAAAAATTTTTTTTTTTCATGGGAATTATTCTCTCTAGGGGTACGGTGCGCTTTTTCGTGTATTGACTGTATTTCTGATTTAAACTCTAGAGAACATTTGAAACTGGCCCAAGTGGTACTCAACTTGATTCTATTAGGTGGTATTCTCTTTTTTTCAAAATACAATTTCGTTTCTTTTACATTTAAAATGCGTTTTTCTTAAAACGGTTGCCACGATATCTCGAGTAATTTTTATCCAATTTTGAAAAAAATTAAGGCATATTTTTTATTAACTAGTTTTCTAGTCCGTGTAGTACGATAAACCTTTTCCATTCAATTTTAAAACTTTTTATGTTTCGAAGGTAAAAAGATACTTTATATTTCAACTTTTGTTTTTAAATGCTTGTCATTTGACTGAAAATTGCTTTATTTTTAAACATCCTACAAACACGGACAAGGTTAAGGGGCCGATACATTGAAAGTGTGTTTTTTTAAAAACAAAATTTTGACAGGGAAGGAATAAGCGGATCGAGTTAAGTTTTTTTTTGAATTTATCACAAGAGTTTGTACATTAGAAAAATTTTTTTTCCGTGTGCAGGCGTTTCAATATGGCGGCGGAGCCCGTGCCACAAAAGCCCCCTTTTATTTCAGTCGCTGCGTTCTCCCAGCGGTAGTGCTGGTCTGAAACGAAGCTGGAAGAAAACATTGTCGAAAAGCAGTTGTGACTTCAATGTAAACCTAACTATGAGACAAAAAAAAATTTTTTCCCCAAATGTGACTTGAATGAAAATTTTGCTTGTTTTTTTGGCTGAATTCGCAACCTCTACAGTCGGGGATTCGCGAATTCGGCTATGGATTTAGGTTCATCCAGTAGACAAGAGTCTTTTGAAACTACAGTAAAATTTTCAGCATGGTTGAACCTTTCTTAATAAAGTTATCGTGCAGCGAGTAGTCGAAAATGTCGTTTCGAGGAATTTGAACTCAAAGTTTGGGAAAGTGAAAAGACGAATTCTCTACTTACATTTTAGTCGGCTATTCCTGCACCGTAGAGTTGTCCTTCCTCTTGTTCCAGTAGCTGATTTTCGGCAAAAGTTTTTTGTTTCCAAGCCGTTTTTGCATGTTTTGAATCGAGAAATGTGTGCCGGTCTGCGCGGAGCGGGGCGGTCCGGAGACGGAGCGATGGACAACTGCTCACCCGCGCTACCTGACATCGCCGCTTCTATGTAAGATTCCATGAGACCGGATTGAGATATCGAAAAACGCTCTTAGACACACGTTCTCAGCACCTTATAGAATATATGTATTCCCAACGAAAAAAAAAATTAAAAAATTTTTGATTTTACATGTATCCGGCCCCCTTAATGGTCCTCTTCTAAAATAAATTTGTGTTTATTTTTTCCGATCTTTTGTAGTGGAGTTATGATGGCAACCGAAAAGCGAATAAATTTTGCAGACTTAACTTAACACCCTCTATAAAAGTGTAAAATGAACTTGCATGGAACACAAATTATTTTATATACTTTAATACTAGTACAATCAGGTGTTAAAATTTTATTATATATAAAATTATATATTTCAACATAAAAAAAACGTGAGAACAAGGATTCTTAACATTTGTCATTTCTTCACTGAAAAAAAGAGAAAGACCCCTTAACCATTTCCCTGAGGAATTATTTACCTTTTTTAAATTGATTACTATTGGATAATATAGTCGACTGTCGATAATTTGGCACTCGTTAATTTGAATCTTTCGATAATATGAATTTTTTCCCCGGTCCCTTGAAACATACTCGATAAATTGAATAAAATCAATATTAATTGGTCCCCTCGCTAATTTGAAGTTGAAGGAATAGTATTTTCCCGCCAACATTCAATAATTTGAAGTCCGAGCTTCCCTACTCTCTATAATTTGAAGCGCTTTTCATGCACAGACCTCTCAGCTCTCACCACTATCGAAAATTCATTGGACAATGATAGACGGAAGTCAACAGAAAATTACGAACTTCTTTTCAAAATGAACATTTGTGAATATTTGCACAAATGTTTATAATAACAATTCACGAATTTTGATCAATCTCTTCTTTATTTGTTTTTTCCACCCTCCCTCTTGGTTATTTAAGGGGGTATTTTTTTAATATTTGTATTATTAATGTATTTAAGATTGTATTCCAAAACGAATTTTTCAAAAATTCATAAAATTGACGTAGTTATGATGCCTCAAAGTTGGAGCGGCGAGCGCGCGCGCTTATCGCGGTGCGCCCGGACCCAGCTCTGACAGCTGAAATTTTTTTGTATTGTCAACGAAAAAAATATATTTTGGTGCAGAGACTTGTATTAATAAATAACAAAAACAAAAATCAAAATATCTTTTGTAGTTTCTGAGAAAAAAAATCATAAAATCTTGCTCCAAAAATGACGTTCAAAGCGCAATACCCCCTTAACAGCATTTTTCAAAACGGCGACCACGATATTCTACTTGACCGATTTTATTCAAATTTAGACAGAATCATCCTTATACTAGCCGCTATCGCCGGAACCACGTTTTTGTTTATGCGAAATTTGTTTTTTTTAATCCAACATTTACTTCGAAAAAAAAACCCAAAAATCGAACTTTTTTTTTAAATTTGCATAACTTTTGCAAATTTCTATATTTTGACTTTTCCATGGTTCAGGCGATAACCATTAGGATACAAATTAACAACAATTTGGAATTTTTTGTTTCAGACGTCTCTGAGGGCTGCAATCATGGTCGCCGTTAACCCCTTCGCGAAAATCATCTCTACTTTGACCAGCTCTGACAGCTGGAATTTTTTTGTATTGTCAACGAAAAAAATATATTTTGGTGCCAGAGACTTGTGTTAATAAATAACAAAAACAAAAATCAAAATATCTTTTGTAGTTTCTGAGAAAAAAAATCTTAAAATCTTGCTCCAAAAATGACGTTCAAAGCGCAATACCCCCTTAAACTCCTGTTATTTTGAACCCTTGGTTATTTGAAATTTTTCTCTGGTCCCTTGAGTTTCAAATTATCGAGAGTCGACTGTATATACAAACATAATCATCATATAGAAATGTTCACAGGTATGCTAAACGTCGACAAAGTAAATTAATTTATTTGACGAGTATACTCGCCGAAAATAAAACGAATGTACTTACATATATGTATGTCTGGACTAGTATATTCGAAGCCAGGAAAGTGATGAAAAATGAAATCAAATATGTTTATCCATTACTACGAAGGCTAATTAGGCAAACTAAAAATTTATAATATATGACGGTTGCATTTTGTAGATATACCAAATTTGAGCTTAAAGCCTAGTGCTGAGTTCGCGTGAAATCACAACTCTTCGTGGACGATAACAGCCGTCATAAACAGCGAATCGGTCACTTTAATTTTTTAATGTCATTCGAAGAGATGTATCTAAAATAACTCTTAATTTATTAACCCTTAGCGGTTCAGTGCCTTCGCTGAGGAGACATTCAGCTATTTTCTCATAACAAACCTTGAAGTGGAAAGGGTTGAGATGAGAATAGTATTGTAAATATTATTTAGTGTCAGGATTTCTCAAAGAGCCCCTCAATTTTCAAGGAAAATGTTCGTTTTGAATTTGAATTCACCTGGTCACAACCGTATGATAATAGACATTTTTCACAGGCATTTATTGACCGCGACCAACAAAATGCCTGTAAAAATAGTGTAGAGTAGTAGGTCCTGCCATTTTATTTCTCTTACATTCACTTTTTTTATTTCTCCATTGACGACCGAACTTAGTACAGGGTAGTACAATATTGCTACTGAAAAAATCAAGGGTGTGAAAATCTGAGATAAAAATATACATATGATATTTGCCACTTCACGCTGGGTTGCAAAAAGTGTCAGATTTCGTTAAACTTTTTCTTGTACATATTCACAAATACTCGTCATAGTCCGAGATTTTTAACCGCGCTCATAGGAAAGGAATTCTGATTTAACAAATTAGCGCAAATAGCTAACTACATATAACTTTTATTGACACTTTTGTGACATAATTATTAGTCTAAAAAATAAATAACTTCAAGTAGGCTCTCGGCTTTATTTATGTAGTATCAGCTTCTTTCGTTTGCAATTATGGTGAATACCTTTTATATTTTATTAAAGGAATCAATTAATGTTCTCTTTAAGGGGTTACATACGTCCAGAATTTTTAAAAAAAAGTTTTTTTTTTCTACAGATTATTATTATCTATACGTTTAGGCGTATTTCTGTGAAAGTCAATTGCAAAAATTCCCCATAGATCGAAAGTTATTATAGAAAACGTGACCGCCCGCCGAGATTCTGATGCGCGCAGGTAGCTGTCCCTTGTTTGAAACAGCTGGCTGTTACTTTCTCGAACGAAACGCACTTGAAACTTTAAATGCGTTTTTCTCAAAACTACTTTTTCCGGCACGGTCTGCATGATAACTCATACTGTTTTTAATATATTTTGATGTTTTTTTTTTTTGAAATATTCGAAATTGTTTTCTCTATAGTCTCTCGAGCCGGATTTTTGATATTGTGATTAAAAAATTTTATAAACATAATTAAAGTGTGACATTTATGACACAAAATGCACACTTTTTTTTAAACTGCCGTAAATTGCCAAATTTTTCGAATTTTAAAAATCCAGCTCGAGAGACTATAACTACAACTTTATTTTACTAGAATTTTTTTACTTTTTGAGGATCCATCAACATTTCAAGGAGAAATGATGCAGACCGTGGAGCAACTTTTTTTTCATAGTGCTTCGGGAAACGTAATTTTTTATATTGTAATTTTTGAAAAAAATAAATTAAATATTTTTTTTTATAAAGTTTAAATAAAAAACTATAATAAAATAAATATAATATATAAAATATAAAAATAATAAATATAAAAAAATATAAAAACAGTTTCTCTTTTAGCGCGTTTTTGGCGCTGCTGGACGTATGTAACCCCTTAAGGGCGGGGTAACGTATTAAAAAATTTAATTTTTAATTTTTTTTTTATTGTTTCATAGGATTGTACAACATCTTAAGATTGTTGTGTCAAAATTTCAAACAAATCGGAGTAAAACTAACAAAGATACAGAACTTTGAGCGTTTGTTGCTTTCATGTATACTACTCGATTTTCAGATATGCAAAACTTTAAAGCGATTTTCTGACGCTTGTCATTTTTAAAACCGGTGAACAGTTTAGAGCAAAATCTACTCGACCGATTGTTTTGAAATTTTGTATACAGCTTCTTTACATAAATGACCAGGTAACGCTGGGAGCTTTTTTTTTTTTTTCATTATTATAGATTTTACAATAACAAATAGGTTCATTTTTTAGACGAAAATCGGTGTTTTCACTTCTAAGTGTCAGCAAAAATTGAAAAATCGAAAAAAAAAATTTCCTCCCAGGAATACCTTTGGAAAGCGGTTATCTAATGACACATTTTTTTTTTTTTAATTCAGATGATCCACTCTTCAGTAATATTGTTCACCGACAGGCAACTTTTTTTCGAGGCGCCTCCGAAGATTTGCTGCCGTCGGCTTAATTATTTATATTTTGTTTTAAAATATTAAGGAAAATATTGTTCACAGGTTGTACTATAATGCTGCGATCGACTAATTAAATTTGTATTGCCTGTAGCGTCTGGAAAAATTCTTGAAAAAGGGCCTTTTTCACGCCGAATTAACGTTACCCCCCCCTTAAAAGAAGATGGATCGTGTATTCACGAGTTTGTGATTTTGTGACTGCTCAATATTATTTTATTTCGGTCCACAAAAGCGAACCCATCTAAGCACCATAGCGTTCCTCTTATTACTGTAGACATTAAGACAGAATTGTAAACCATCCATTTTCATTTACTGGTTTTTAAATCCATATTAATGTGGGAAATCTTCAGTTTAGCATTTTGTCAACCTTTGAGATTATTCCATTATTGATAAATAATAAGTTAGTTTGAGGCTAATTTACAGGTTTTTATAGTATACTTTGAATAAATTGAGCTTGATAAAATATGCCTGATTACTTTTCAATACAAATGGTCCTCCATCAAATTCTCGAATATTTTGTAAGCGGAAGTAAACCTTCTCTATACTCTATTCTTCGTTCTGCCGGCAACTATTATTCGTTTTGAAAAAGAAACACAATTTACTATACAATAAATATTTCTTTTAACAGCCAACTCAACATGACAGGACACATCTCTGAAGAGTGTTTCAACCAAACTATTCTCAGATTGCTGCCGACTAAATTGATAGTTTTTGGATATTTTGATAGCAGCCACTCTGACCAGAAATTTACTGTAAACAGTCTTCAGAAATGGACTTTAGAATTCGAGGGCCGCATTTGGGAGTATTTAGGTAATTTATATACATATAAATAGTATAGTATTAGTCTATAGATTTAAACCCAGTGAGGAGGTTGGAATGAAAATAGTTACGTACCCATAAATCCAACATATATAATATAATTTTTCATCACACGCGCGCGGAAACCACTACTAATACGCCGATTGCCCACTGTAAAGCCTGTTGGGAATAACCCACTAGTAATTTTAAAAAAGAACGCACGCGAGACTTAAGGTAGTGACACTATGAGTCGCTCATCGAATTCCATTTTGCCACACGAGTGACACTTATAAGTAAGGTTAAGTTGAATGCGCCGCGTTAAAATTTAGAAATTTGCGCGCGAATTCGTTGTAACGCGAAGTACAGGACTGCATAAGCGCTTTAAAGCCTGTCATGGCACGCATCGCTCGCGAAGCGTTCAAAATTTGGTTGTGTCACCAGCTTTAGAAAAACGCACGGGTACCTGAAATGGAAATGCACTCAGAATATTTCTTCAAGAAATCCTTCATGGGAGCCGTATACCTGAGTGCATTTGGGTCGCTCCATTAATGAGAAGGAGTGAGTACATGTCCCATCACTGATCACTGGACAGGAGTATGCATTTCTCGCTTGCACTTGCAATAGCAATGAGGAGCTCTAGAAATCTACCTGAGGAGCACTCGATCAATCAATCGACTCGTGCACTCAGAATATTTCTTCAAGAAATCCCATTTTTTTTTATATACTCGCACGTGTTAAACATCCTTTTAATGCTTTTCAGGTACCTAAATAAATTATTTAAGCCGGGCATGAGTGTAATGGTAATGTAATAGTATATTTCTTTGAACATCTGTACCTTAGATATCATAAAAACCTTTCCTTACTACTTTTCTTTAAAATACGTATTATCTTTTTGAGAGATAATTACAGCAAAAATTGCGCTTCGCTCGTGCGTCTAACCCTGCCATCGTGGGCAATCGGCTAGTTTCCACCCTAGTTGCAGAAAATACTATTTATAACAAGGCACACTACATTAGTATAATGGATCACTGAAAGCTACCCACTTGGCAAAGTTGATTATAGGAAACCACGACGACTCACCATTAAAAAAAAATTCTAAAAATAATTCCCTCTTGAAAGTTTTACCATGGCATTTAAAGTTTATTACATTCCTAATAGGATGGGATAACTGGAGTGACTTTACACTCTGTAGTGTGACATGTGGCACAGGTGTGCAGCAGCGGTTCCGTAGATGCCTCCTGGATTCACCAAATAGTAGTCCGCTGTCGCAGTACTCAGCGGACTTTTATTCATCGAGACTGAAGATAAAGGAAAAAAGTAATAATCGCGATAGCAAGAAGTACTTGCAAACTAACAAAATGAAAAGGCGACGGCGAAGGAAAGGCAAGGGGCTCTCAACGTTGTCCTGCGAAGGTTATAATATTGAGCAGAGGAATTGCAATATGTTCGAATGTAGCGGTATGAGATCTGGCTGGTATTAATCATTTTCAATCAAATTAATCCAAACTATATTTTCAGATGATATTAGCGACCTATTGAAGTTTTACAAAAAATCCTACGCTGTGAACGAAACCATAGCAGTTGCGAGTACAATTGCAGCAACATCGATCCAAGCTACGATGGCGCCAACGTCCGCCATGATAGAAAGCTCTAGATTGTATTCAAATGCAAGTGGAGCTTTACCTACAGCTAGCACTGGTGGCTTCTTACGCCCCTGGAAGAACCCGATGAACTTCACTTTAATGACAACCTTAAGAGCAAAGGTAACCACAAGCTGGACAGCTTTATGTTTTGCATTTTTTGAATAACTTCCATTTCCCTTAAAAGGAAAGATGTTTGTTTATGTTTCTAGACATTTTCAAATAACAATTTAACGGAGATTTCCTTACATTAGATATTATTTCTTAAATTGAAGCTGGACTAATATCACCAAATTTTCTGTTTTATCTCCAAATATGTATACTGTTTACTAAAAACGGTTTTGATATTAATAATCATTGTTTTCTTCTGATTTTATTGAGTATATAATTCACTCCCCAATATTATGTACTTAAGGGGTAACACCACTGTAACAGCCTAAAAAAACGTGTTTTTTTGTCATTTTTTTTTTTGGGTGGAAGGAAAGGTAATAAAATTATAATATTGGAGGAAGTTATTTAGCGTATACTTAAGTAACAAAATAGAAAATTATTATAAAAAAATATTCAAAAATGACGGCACCACAGCCATTTTCGCGAGGCACGTAGAATTCGAGGCGCTCTGCGGCACGCAGTGTAGCTGCTGCAAATTTGGATCTAGAACACAAAAAAAAACACTTTTTGGACATGCTTATAGCTAGAGAAATACGTAGAGGATTTTAAAAATATTGATTTTTGTGTGATTGGCGAGTATTTGAATTAAATCGTTAAATTTTCAACAAAAAAAAGATAATCATTTGTTAATAAATAATGATTAAATTAACTTATCGAAAATCCCCTACGTATTTCTCTTCAAAATCTTATTTTAAAGATATTGTAACAAATTCGAATGAAAAGAATGAAAATTGTTGGAGTTATGCTGCGTGCCGTTTTGAAAAATCGTGTTTCGAGAAAAACGCATTTAAAGTTTGACTTGATTATAGACATGATAAAATGAACGCGGTGGGAGCCAATCGAAGACGAAATCTTCATAAGCACGGCTGACAAATTTTTGTTAGAGATGAGTTCTCTATATACTCAATACTGTATGCTTGGTGTCAAAAGGTAGGACATTAGGCTGTACCTTCCCAGCAGGTATTCATCTGACGCAGGTGTCGTTTCGGAGCAGTCCGACGCGCTTGGGGAAGAGCTCGAAATTACAAGAAAAAAAAATACTTTGAGGTATGAAATATTTTTCCCCATGTTCTAAATGGTTCAAAGTATTTTTTAAGCCTAAAAAAAAAAATGATTTCTTGAAAAATTTACGGTGGTGTTACCCCTTAATAGGCGCGTAGATTTTTTAAGTTCACTTATATCTATTTGCAAAACATCAGAGTGAAGTGATTATAATTTTCAATGGTAAATAAAAGATTTTTGGATCCAGCCCGGCATTGTATTTGATGCAGCCGCAAAATTTAAATTCTTTAACAGTTTAAGCAAATAAACTCGCACTTTGAAAAATGCCCGCAAAGAAAGTGAACAAAAAAATTAAAACAATGAGGTCCCATTCGTTATTCTGCTGGAATTCATATCTGTTCGAAATGTAAGTCATTGTAAAATAGATGAGCCGTTTGGGAGGAAGAACAGCAAGTTTCAAATTGTCTGACAATTCAAGTTTGCTTTTAAATTCCCTACGTTTGGAACGGAATTTGAATTCAGCCAAAAACAAGTATATGTTTAAATGTGACGGACATATTATAATATTTTTAATATTCCTACCCAAGAGTGATTTCAAAGCGAGCATAATACTATTTCAAAAACTTCGTTCTAATCGTTCCCTTTTATACTTGACCGATTTTTTTATACACGATCTTTCAAATTGAGTTTCCAAAAGTAATTAAATAAAAATTATTTACGAGTGTCAAAATATACGGCGTAAATGGGATATAAAGGGGAGGTTCTTGTTATTCAGGCCCCAATTTTTAGGAACGGGGTTCGAAACATTTTGCTGTGGTAATCAACGGAAAAATAATTAAAAAATTCTATCTCGACCCGTTTTCGAGATATAGGGCAATTAGGAGCCACCTAACGTTCGTAACTTGTAGGAAAATTCTATTATATATTATAATTTCTCTTTTACAAACTGCCGGTGGAGTTAATTTTCCTTTTACAAACTACCGGTGGAGTTAATTAACACAGCAAAATGTTTCGAACCCCGTTCCCAAAAATTGGGGCCTGAGTAACAAGAATCGTGCCAGTATAAATGGCCGTATTTTTTAATTGCGTTGACTTAGAAGCTTGATATTTTCACAGGTCCAAGGGAGTATTTGATATTAATTTCAACTTTATACCTTCACGCATTCCTGAGAAAAAGGGTCTTGACGGACAGACAAACAACGAAGTGACCCTATAAAGCTTTCTTTTTTCCTATTGTGGTGCGGAACCCTAAAAATAGTCCAGTTGCGTTAAACCGCACGATCTAAGCGGCCAATTGACATCACCACTTCTTGAAATTACACGACCAGGAAATTTTTCGTGCAATAAAGTTAGCTTTTCACCTACTATGGTACATAGCTTCCAATTCCGTCCACAAAAAATCTGTTATCATTCGTCTATAGAAGAAATGATTTTCGACGAAAAGCCTTCTGGATGCTGTGTAAATGAATTGCGACGCACAGTGGGCAGAATCCCGATTTTGTGGCCAAAAATCCCAAATTACCTTTATGGGGGTTTTCGAGGTCGCTGATTACGAATCTGATGTCAGATTTTCAAAATTCAAAATGGCGGCTCGAATATGGCGGACATAAAATTCAAATTTCTATTAATTTGCCTGAAACTGGTTACTCGGGGGTTTTTGGGATCGCTGATTACGAATCTGAAGTCAGATTTTCAAAATTCAAAATGGCGGATCCAATATGGCGGACAAAAAAATCGAAATTCTATTAATTTCACTGAAACTGGTTACTCGGGGGTTTTTGGGATCGCTGATTACGAATCTGAGGTCAGATTTTCAAAATTCAAAATAGCGGATCCAATATGGCGGACTATGGTTCATACATTGAAAATATGAAGTGAAATCTCATGTAATTTGGTTTTCGAGGTTATTGCTTACGAGGAGTTAAATTAGAGCAAAAACATCGTAAAAGTATTGTAAAATTGATATAATAAATTCATTAGTGTAAATATAAACTTTCCACGCAAATTCTGCTCTTGAAACTTTAAACGCATTTTTCTCGAAACATCATTTTCTAAAACTGTCATGGGCCTAAACAAAAAACTATTCAACCGATTGCTTTGATATTTATATATGTTCTTCTACTTATTAATAGTTATCGTCCGTACCAAAATTGCTTATTTTCGAAAATATTTTCTTATTTTTTTTAAACGATTTGTACCAAAAAAAACCAAAATTTTCGTAACTTTTATTCTACAGTCCGGCATTTTTTTGTTTTCCAATGAAATTGATTAATTCTAGTAGGGGTGATAGCGACAGACCTACTGAACAATATTCCATTCGATTTTTTTTTCGATTCCCTAAAAAGAGGTAAAATTTATGCGTTCACATGAGAATACCCCCTTAATGTCGCGCCACGCGTTTCTCCATAAAAATTAGTCTCACTACTCAGGCGGCAGTCCGCTGCAGCCAGTTTTTTAATATGTTATATTTAATATTGTACACTATCAGTTCCTTGTCGAAACAAGGCGGGACCTCACGGGACTATTTTTAAAACTCAATTAGAAAATCGATTTTATATAAATATAAAAAAAATATACTATATACTTGTCGCGAGATTTAAATACAAACATAAAATGAGCAATAATTGTGCATAACCATATATTCCACATACCTCCAGAAAATGAATCCATTTTGCCGAATTCGAATTGAACTAGTTTCCTCAGTTTCGCAACACTTAAAACAGGTAAGAATTTTTCCACGCGTACACTTTTTTCGTGCGTACTCAGCGGAGGCTGAATTTCGACTGATGTCGTGGCGAACCTAGAGCAGGTATTTACCGCCCCGGTCCGGAATTATGTTCTAGGACTATCCCTAAACAAGATCTGAACGTATATAGGCGAATATACACAACTAAAAAATTTGATTTTTGGCCAGCTTTTTGGGATTCTGCCCCACTGTTCGACGGTTGGTATACGACTCCATTTTGAAAAGGGAAGTGCCTATATGCACCATGTGTTTCACCGTGTATAACCCGTGTGACATGGACTAAGGTAACTACGGCTTTACCGGATTCTATATAAAGTCTTTTTGACACAGACTTGGGCCAGTGCCTAGCTGCACCCCACGTGTGTCCGTGCGCATATCGGTGCAAAAAGGCTAATTTCAACCCGTAGATGTTTTGTAAAAGGAAAATATTCAGTCAGTAGACATTTTGTAAAAGGCAAATTTTCCTTTTAGATATTGTTTTGTATCCCAGTCCGTGTCACACGGACTTTACACAGAATCTGGAAAAGCCGAAGTTACCCGAGTCCATGTCACGCGGACTTACACGGTGAAACGCATGGTGCAAAGAGACACTTCCTTTTAAAAGTGCCATACCTTGTACTCGTCAAGTGACATATGACATGAATGCGTTCAATTGAGTATGCATGCAAAAATTGTGCGTAGTTTTGAAAACTCGATTTGAAAGACCCTTTATAAGAATTGAGTTATGGAGAAGGTGTTTTTCTCAGAGAACCTAAAATCGCAGCAACACAAAACCACAAAACAATACAATTTTTAACACAATCCAGAGAATTGTTTAAATTTTCCAAATAAAATTAATCTTTATTAACTATATAACTTTTGGGCATTCCAAAAACTACAGAATCGGTCAAAGGGTACGATATTGTCATTGAGAAACGAAACCCACAATTTGTACTTGGATCTACGTCGTGACGGTCTCAAGTTATTCCAGGAGCGAGATGATGTCACCGAAATGCTTCCAATAAAATTAAATCTTTACGACAAACGGTGGCATCAAATCGCTATAAGGTATGTCTAAATATCGTTATTCTGATAACCTAACAGATAAACTTACGAGTATATAAATTGCCCATATACGAACTTTTGACTACAGCGTTCACAACGGTGATTTCATAACGATATATGTCGACTGCCTATGGACAAACAGTTTTGTTGTTTCAAAGCGGCTCTTCGCCCTCCCAAATGATGCGGATATCGAGGTTGGCCGAGAATTTAATGTAAGTTGTTCCGTAATTTTTCCTTTTCTGTTATATTGCATTGTTCTCTAAAAATACAGGGTGATATCCAGCAGCTTTTAATACTACCCGGAAATCACGAGAGGCGGCAGTGCTCGACAGTACGGACATCGATAAATGAAGTAAAGCGGTATATAATCGACACCTTTATTGACGACGAAAGTAACTGATTACGATAATAATAATGTTAAATGAATGTTCGGTACATCGTTTTCCTATTTTTCAAGTAAAAGTAAGGGTGAAATGGGTGCTTGACTGCTCCTTGACAAAAAAAAAAATATAAGTCAACAGTAAACAATAAATTTTATGGCCTGTAACACATAGAAAAGTACAGCTCAAGGGCGATTTATTTCCCGGATGAAGCTTAAATTTAAATTTGCATAATAGACTCAGATATACACAGATTGTTTATTTAGAGTAAGCGTTAGTTATTTTTGAAGATGGAAGAACTGGTTGCATATGTATAGTTATGTAATGAGAAAATAAAAAATAAACAGTAAATTATTGTGAATCTTTGGATTTGGGAGTGTCTTTTCTTATTAATATTTACCCTCTCCGTCGTGTCAGTGAAGACCACCAGCACATTCCAAATCAATTTCTCTGTTGGGTGATATAGAGATGACGACTCTATTTATTTGGATTGCAATAACGATTCGCACATGGCGTCACTGCTTCAGATAAATTGTTCATTTTTTGAAATAATTGCAACAGCCAAAATATTATTAAGGGATCGTCTCAGTGTGACCCTCCGAAAAATCACTGATTTTTGCGATTTTTTTTTAATGTTGAAATAACCTAATCGGTCTGGTTTTTTTTTTATAAATAAATACATTCATGACGAATACAAAATGATTTTTTTTATGTTTATTTATTGGGTGTAAAATAGTTCAATAAATTGTTGAAATGACACGTAAAAAAAAGGCCCTGTATGGTTTCCAGGATTGCGGCCGCAATTTTGATCTGAAACAAAAATTTGAAAAAGATTATTAATCTGTAGGGAAGTCGCTATGGCGCTATGGAAGGTTTTTTTTTTTTAATTTGACAAAATAGCGGCGGTTTGAACAAAAATTATCGAATTTGGCCCTTTTTTTCGACAGTTTTTCGTAAAAAAATTAGGAAGATTTCAAAAAAAAAAAAGCTTCCATAGCGCCATAAAGAATGCCTTTAAATATGTTCTCTCCAAATTGGAACTAGATATCTTCAAAACTCTTCCTTTGAAAGTGGAAACCGTTTTGAAAAACACAATTCTGAGAAAAACGCGTTTAAAGATTGAAGCGCCCGTACATCTCTCTAACAAATCGTCGGTGGTCAAATCTTCGTAGATTGGCTTCATAACCTCTTGGACATCGCCATCGAGCGCTGGTGGATGAGAATACTTTTCCCGAAATCCATTGGCCTCAGCTTTGCGCCATTCGCACCACGAATCTCCTCCCGAAGGACAATACTGATGCTGGGGATTCTCATCAGTTGCCTTCGTTCCCTTTCTACAAGAAACGCTGTAGCGACCGTAATAATTTGAATTTCGATTTGAAAATTTGAGAGAATTTCACACTGTGACGACCCCTTAAGTACCTAATACCACAGAAAATAACAAGTAGGTACAAACAAAAGGGTGCCTAGCAACAGTACAACACAGCAAGTATCGATTTACTTTTTTAGCATCGCTTTTAATTTGTTTAATCGCTCTACTGAAGAAAAAACAGAATTTTCATATTATATAAATAAACATAATAGCTACCAAAAAGCATAATTTTTAAAAAAAAATTTAAAAACTGACAGTCGTGTGAAAAAAATTTTTTTTTTTAATGTTAAAGTTAAAAAGTTAATAAAAAAAGAACCAAACGTTCGACAATAAAACTATTCTACTTTCTAATAGGCAAGCCTAAAACAGTACGAATCTACATATTGTCTTGCCGCGATCTCTTTAAATTGCTATAACTGGGATGATTTTTGGAATATGACTTCGCAAACTAGTTTGGGTACGTATAAGTAATAACTTAAAGCAAAAAAATTGATTCTTAGAAATTCTCAGGATGGTGTATAACCCCTTAAACCCCATTTGCATGTACGAACTCAGAACGGCGGACACTAAAGAACTATGATAAGGGAGACGAGAGGGACAGACAGAACAAAGATGAATCAAAAAAAATCAACGCGGAGTCGAAGAGTCGCATAAGAATTCGAATTTTTCAGGACGTCATAGTATATAAGCCTAAAAAAATATTATTTTTTTTTTAAATTCTGGAGTGGCAAAGGAAAAGCCTTATTTCGGGATTCGATAGCGAATCAAAACTATCGACTTAGAAGGATTTCTATTTCGGTTTCTTTTTAACTAATAATGTCCGGCAAAGGACGTCGGATTGGTCTGCTACTATTTTTCGTTTAATAAAAAAACTGCAAAAACATAATAAATCAATTGTTTAAAAGGAAAACATTGAGTGATATCGGCTCCGTTACCCCATAAACATCGCCTGATTGAATACCCATGGCCTAATTAGGTGCTGCAGTAAAATGCGAAAAACACAAAATCAGATTTTTCCGGAAGATATTGAGGTCACTTGCTTCGTTTGCACCCGTGCCATTTTGGATGACGGTAACAGTCCGGTCAGCTTCATGTACCTTTTGCTTATTGAAATTCCACAGTTTTTCGCATTTATTTTATCTTATCGTCTTCTTTGTCATTTTTAGGCGGTACCGGTAACAGAGAATGAGCATTGACTGAGCTGAACAAGGGAAAAAATGGCCTTCCGGACAAATTCAGGTTTAAATAAGAGAATGCATGAGGACGTTCCAAGGGTTTATGACCATTTCTTCAATGTAGTGACCCACTTATTCAATAGCCGTGTTTTGAAAGTTTTTCTGGTGCAACGTGTTTCCCGTGAAGCAGCTCACACACAGCTCGACTTGTTAGCCAACGTACTAAGCCGAAAAAGTTGAGCGTCAGTGAAGTATTCTCATTTAATGCTTGGTTAAAATAATTTTGCAGGATTTTTCATGTGGAAATATATAATAAACATAAATTAGGTAGTATTAAGAATATTTCATTATTTCAGGATTACAAGAAACATTTTTTTTAAATCAACTTAATCCTCAAATTCAAATTCGTCGTCTTCTTCCTTTTCTTCGCCGATCATGTCGTTTCGAACATATTGCGTTTCAGCAAGCAATAGACTATTTGTTTCAAAACAAAATTCTAAAAAGAACCCAAAATGTATTTTAAACCAATAGAAAGTACGAAAAAATTAACATTTTTTTAACACATTTTGTTAACAAAATAGTGGATGTAAATGGACAGTTTGTTTTTATCAACCTTACTAGGAAACGCAAACTTTATTTATGTACCTAAGGATCATGCCGACGCAAGACGATGAACATGTTCATAAACACTTTTGTTTAAAATTATTTACAATCACTTTTCTATCGTAAGTACAAATAATATATATTTAAAAAGACGATTTAAATAAAACATAGTTAATAATAAGGTGCATACCTTCTAATTCCTTCTCCATAATTATTATCTTTTAAAGTCACTGTTACTTTCACTATCAAGATTTGTATCACAAATAAAATCGCCTAGAATAAAACAGTGCGAATGACTGAGTTCAAAGTTCCGACTAACTGTCCGACACACAGTGGGGCAGAATCCCAAAAAGCTGTCCAAAAATCAAATTTTTGAGTTGTGTATATTCGTCTATATACCATCAGATCTTGTTTAGGAATAGTCGTAGAACATAATTCCGGACCGGGCGGTAAATACCTGCTCTAGGTTCGCCTCGACATCAGTCGACATTCAGCCTCCGCTCAGTACGCACGAAAAAAGTGTACGCGTGGAAAAATTCTTACCTGTTTGAAGTGCTGCGAAACTTAGGAAACTAGTTCAATTCGAATTCGGCAAAATGGATTCATTTTCTGGAGGTATGTAGAATTTATGGTTATGCACAATTATTGCTCATTTTATGTTTGTGATATTTAAATCTCGCGACAAGTATATATTATAGTATATTTTTTTTTATATTTATATAAAATCGATTTTCTAATGGAGTTTTAAAAATATATCCGCGAGTATCTGTCTTGTTTCGACAAGGAACTGATAGTGTACAATGTTAAATATAACATATTAAAAAACTGGCTGCAGCCGACTGCCGCCTGAGTAGTGAGACTAATTTTTATGGAAAAACGCGTGGCGCGACATTAAGGGGGTATTCTCATGCGAACGCATAAATTTTACCTCTTTTTAGGGAATCGAAAAAAAAGTCGAATGGAATATTGTTCAGTAGGTCTGTCGCTATCGTCCCTACTAGAATTAATCAATTTCATTGGAAAACAAAAAAATGGCGGACTGTAGAAAAAAAAGTTACGAAAATTTTGGTTTTTTTTGGTACAAATCGTTTAAAAAAAATAAGAAAATATTTTCGAAAATAAGCAATTTTGGTACGGACGATAACTATAGTATATAGTAAGTAGAAGAACATATATATGAATTTCAAAGCAATCGGTTGAATAGTTTTTTGTTTAGGCCCATGAGAGTTTTAGAAAATGATGTTTCGAGAAAAATGCGTTTAAAGTTTCAAGAGCAGAATTTTCGTGGAAAGTTTATATTTACACTAATACGTTTATCATATCAATTTTACAATACTTTTACGATGTTTTTGCTCTAATTTAACTCCTGAATCGTAAGCAATAACCTCGAAAACCAAATTACATGAGATTTCACTTCATATTTTCAACGTATGAACCATAGTCCGCCATATTGGATCCGCCATTTTGAATTTTGAAAATCTGACCTCAGATTCATAATCAACGATCCCATAAACCCCCCGAGTAACCAGTTTCAGTGAAATTAATAGAAATTCGAATTTTTTGTCCGCCATATTGGAGCCGCCACTTTGAATTTTGAAAATCTGACTTCAGATTCGTAATCAGCGACCTCGAAAACCCCCATATAGGTAATTTGGGATTTTTGGGCACAAAATCGGGATTCTGCCCCACTGTGCAACACGGCGAAAGGGTGGAAGCTAGGCGAAAGACGTATTAGTTATCATGGTGTTAACATATCCAGCCATATTTATTTCATTATACATCATATATGAATATATAAGGCTTTCTTTCTTTACATTTTAAAGTAAAAAAAGAATAAATATTTAATAAGTATACTATACATTCATATGTACATTCATAACTTGTTGTAGGAAGACGTCACAGCAGTGACTTATTGGTCCTAGCGTCCAGCTATACAACCATGGAGGTCTTTGATCTTGGACCCATGCGGATACTCCCAGTGCGGCAGCGTAAAAAGAAGGCTGGAATCCACCAGCAAATATTCCCTCCTGGTTAGGCCTCTTTCTCCTCCAGTGCTCACCACGTCCGCTCGGTATATTGAATTGAATTAACTTAATTGGAGAAAAAGACTGCACGTATGGAAATCATATAACCATATTAGACTAATACATAGAGCCTAAACACTGGTAAAAGATAGATGAGGGAATCCTACAGAGAACAAACAAACCTCCCAAAGGGAAAAATCATCACAGCAGCCTGACGGACAAACCTAGTCCCTAGTCACAACGAGTTATACCTCCTCAAACGACGAAGGCACCTGCCTGAAAGTTTCCAAAAAAGGGTTTTTCCACTTTTTCGCCATGAAAATATTATTTTATCGCAAAAATGTAAATACAAAACTTGTTCCTTACATTATTATCAACAACTTTTATTTAAAGATTTTTTTCATACAACTTACCGTTTTCAAGTTACAGTGCAATATAGCGTTGCGTATACAGCACCGTGCTGTTAACGGTAATTTCGTCGGTCCTACTGTGACTTTCTCCGCGTCCATTTTTTCCAAATTTTCAAAGTGTCAATTAAACAATAACAATTAAAAGTAGTTATCTTGTTTGTATAAAACTATTACTACTAAATTTACTAAATTTTTTTGGAAACTTTAGCGCCACCTACCGTGCGCATTTCTTGCTGTGCAGCATTGCTTCAATGACATTAATTGTAGATCGCAATGTCCTCTACTTTTTTTGTTTGAAAAATTTTCCCGTAAAATGCACACGTTCCGAGAAAAATGCATTCCAAAATTTTTTTTGAAGTTTTTTTGAGTTTTCAAAAAAACCCATCATAGTAGCACGTGCCCATCGCGAAGGTAGCTTAAGTACATTATTCTTCAACGAATAAAACAACATTTCCGACTATTGGACTTTTTTCACTCAAACTATTCATTTTTCGACAGATTGACTGTACTAGAAGTCCCTCAACGAAGGGGAGTCACATCACAGAGCTCCCAATATTTAGCCCTTTCCACATGAAACCTCTAGCACCTCAGAATTAGGTGTTCCTCATCCCCCAAGCCATTGCACAAATCAAACCAGTCTCCCTCAAGCCTTTTCCACCTGGCGAAATGCTTCCTCCCACCCACATCCATGCATACAGCCGAAATCTACCTCGCTTTCTGTACATAAATTTGTGTATATGTATATTTATTCACACATGTGTAAATGCATGTATGTGCATGGGTTGGTGCCTATGTTGTATGGTTCTAATTTATTTATTTATTATTACAATTCGTCAAAGGCTGAGTACTGAGTCAGCAATTGCTGAGGCAGGTTCGTGGAATCCATATTGAGTTCAAGGAAATCAAAGCGTTTCAATGAACGAGTCGGGTTCAAAATTATTAAATGATGATACCATTTCAGGGGAGTCGATACTCCTAGTTTGGAAAACGACACTTATAACGACATGTCGTCTTCTGGGTTCGCGCATTTCGAGACGACGATCATATAACACCTCTGTACTTGCACAAAAGTAAACAATTGTAAAACCGCTGCATATTATCATTTCAGTTTGACAAGCTTTTAACGTGAATTTGTGTAATAATAAGTTAGTGCCAGTCACTTCTCACAGAGCCTTCATTTTATTTTGTCTTCAATTCGACGCGAAAAATGGCGTCGAATGCTCTGTGTCAACATGCCAATAAAATAAATTAAAACGACGTTGCACGGCCTCGACGCAATTGATAATGAGGTCATAAAAAGAAGCACATAGACAACACAAGAGGCGTAATCTAATATGGACGGGACAAAAGTACAGCAAAGGAGGTGCATTACATAAGGATATTGAAATTGCTCACCTCACATTTTAATAAAACCGAAACTGGAGTTAGTTTGACCATTGAATCAATATTATGGCAAAGTTCATATGGTTGTCATGGGAGAGACGCAAGTCCTGCACACTATTGACCTGTGGTTATGGTCGGAACAAGGATTTAGTGAAAATATTAAAATTTCCATTTTCTACAACGATTTGAAGAAAAAAGTTAATATTTCGTTTATTTTTCACTGCCGATTAAATATGAATTTTTATTCATAACTTAATTCGAGTGCTACTCAATGAAGTTCTGAGAACTTAATTTTCAGCGGATGACGATGAGAGTCCTGGAAAAATAAGAGAATTTCCAGTGTCCAGCTGTTTTATTGATAACTAGCTTGCCCGGACCCGGCGTTTCCCGGGATACTATTAAATTCGTATTCCTTAATTTTACAACGCCTCCCTACTGCAACACCGCCTCTCCTATGTGACCCATCGTTTTCCTATTTGCGTTTTGCACATGTTTTAGATATTTTCCAACAAAATTATTAAATTAAGTTCTCTTCATTTTACACCACCTCCTTATTGCACCCCCTCTCCTATATCACCCAGGGGGGGGTCTCATATTTGGAATTTTGTTTAGCAGATTCGAAATCAGTGATCCCGAAAATTCCTTAGTGCGGATTTTCAGGGAAATCCCTTGAAGTTTAACTTTTCGGTCGCCATATTGGATCCGACATCTTGAATTCCAAAATTTTGAATGTAAGCTCGAGATCTGCGACCCCGAAAACCTCCAATTGCCTTTTTCATAAAGATTCCTTGAAGTTGGAAAATTCGCTTCCTATACAAAACGGAAATTTCGATTTTTTCGATTTTCCGGCTTTTCCTTTGGGGTTTCACGAATTTTCTTTTTTTTAAACCTCCCCTGTATTATAGCGAACAAAACAAAAAAAATTATCGCAATCGGTCAGCCGTTTTTGAGTTTTAGCGAGATTAACGCAAAGCAAGTTAAGTATTCTTAAATTTTCTAATTTTCCGCGCAATATTCTTAATTTTTTCTTTCATAAGAACCTTCTCCTGACAATAAAAAACACAAAAAAAAAAAGAATTAGCGAAATCGGTCCAGCCGTTCACGCGTGATGGCGTGACCAAGGGAAATAGGGATTCATTTTTATATATAAATATAACAGGCGGGCTGAAAAGTTCGTAGGCTAACACATAGATGGCGCTACTAGTATCAAATCCATATGATTTCTAGTTAGTTCTATAGATTCTAGTTAGAATTTCGTGTGTTAATAAAGCATTGCTTTTTGGCGAAAAAAAATACTGTTGACACCAAAATTTGGCTTGATAAACATTATTCGGACTGTGCACCAGGAAAATCACCGTAGAAAAGTGGTTTGCTAAATTTAAACGAGGCGAAATGAGCACCGAGGACGATGCACGCAGTGGACGCCCCAAAGAGGCTGTTACCGAGGAAAAAATCAAAAAAGTCCACAAAATAATTTTTGATAACAGTAAAGTGAAGTTGATTGAAATAGCTGAGACCCTAAAGATATCAAGGGAACGTGTTGGTCATATCGTGAATGAATATTTTGATATGCGAAAGCTCTGTGCAAAGTGGGTGCCGCGCCAGCTCACAATCGACCAAAAACAACAACGGATCGATGATTCTAAGCAGTGTTTGGAGCTGTTCAGTCGTAATAAATTCGAATTTTTGCGTCGATATGTGACGATGGACGAAACATGGCTCCATCATTTCACACCAGAGTCCAATCGACAGTCAGCCGAGTGGACTGCACGTGGTGAATCGACTCCAAAGCGTGGAAAGACGCAAAAGTCGGCTGGCATCAATATTCTGGCATGCTCATGGTATAATATTCATTGACTATCTTAAAAAAGGGAAAACCATAAACAGCGACTATTATGTAGCGTTATTGGAGCGTTTAAAATACGAAATCGCGGAAAAGCGGCCTCATTTGAAGAAAAAGAAAGTGCTGTTTCATCAAGATAATGCACCATGTCACAAATCAATGAAATCGATGGCAAAATTCCATGAATTGGGCTTCGAATTGCTTCCGCATCCACCGTACTCTCCAGATCTGGCCCCCAGCGACTTTTTTCTGTTCTCAGACCTCAAGAGGATGCTCGCTGGACAGAAATTTTACGCCGATGAAGAGGTGATCGCCGAAACTGAAGCCTATTTTGAGGCTAAAGACAAATCGTATTATAAAAATGGTATCGAAAAATTGTATGACCGCTATAATCGTTGTATCGCCCTCGAAGAGAACTATATTGAATAATAAAATCAAATTCTATCAAAAATATAATTTTTTCTATGCTAGCCTACGAACTTTTCAGCCCGCCTGTTATATAGATAATAAAACCAAGCTGCGTACTAAATATTTGCGATATAATGCATTTTTATATCACGATAGGTATAACAAACTTTTGCTTTTGTTGATTACTAAACGTTTAAAAGAATGCGATAATTATAGCAGTAGAGTCGTCATGAAATAAAGATTCCTTTCCCTTGTTAAGGCAACCGAGGAGTTTTATTTAATATACCACAATATATTTGTACAATTACCGAGAAAATGCATTATTTCTGTCATCAACTCGGATGAAATTCGCAGTATGCCCGTGTACCACCCATGGAATGAATGAAAATCCAAGTGAATTATCATTGGACCGCGTCCGTGTATCGAGGGTATTATATCACTTGCCGTAAACCTTTTCTTAATTATTTCATTCTTATTCAGTTTTTGCTTTCTTATAAACCTGAAAGTGTAATTGGAAATAATTTCTGTACGAAGCTATATATGTATGCAAACACAAAAAAATAAGGTCTGATAATGTGTATCCGAGAATTGTTGCACCTGAACTACCTCTGTTCCTCCAAATTGCTCCATCCACGTCGCTCTCACGCTTTCGTTGTTTAGCTTTCCCAGTCGCTAGAGCAGAGCAATCCCAACCAGCCAGTTGCGCCTGTCAGCAACTAATCCATTTTGAAGTCGTAACTTCCAAAATCGGTTGTCATCCATCACACACGACCGGCATGCGGTTCTCATAAAAGACAGATCCAACAAAGATTGACAATAATTACCTGCCGCTGTACGATAGGTGAAAGCTCAGCTGAAGTCGACGATCGCTCTTGTTGCCGCATGATTCCAACGAGGCCACTGCACTACTGGGAAGTACCCTACAAAACCAGGGTAGCGACGGGCATGGTGACTTTTTAATGATTTTCATTGCACCGCATTTTTGATGTGTGGTTTTGTAGTCAACGTCACTTATAGAATCGCGAAGTGGAAAAAGTTATGAGCACAACCATCAAGTAAGCAAATAAGGCGCAACAATCTCGGAACTTTCTTCAACGGCAAGTCAATTTTCGCACCTACAGCACTCATCATGAACCCAATTTTTCTATGGCAGATGATTAGGTTCCACTTTTCTTTGGCATCACTTTGTACCACACGAAAGTGGTAAAATTTCGCACACATCAGTCTTACACCAAAAAATTTCTAATGGATTTACTTGCGATGCGAGGTGTGGAAAGTGCTTACTTTTGGCATACCAACATGCGCACACCGCCGCACACACCATGAGGTCCATTGTGGCATTAGCTGATCAAAAGCGAGCCGGGACTCAAATTGGTAATTAAATTTTACTGTGCTGCGTGAAGATCGGCCAGCGCAGAGCACGCTATTAACTAAAAGGTGGGCCAAAAGAAGTCATCCGATGTTGTTTGGCTCTAATTTTTTTTCTAAATGAAAAACTGCGATTCTGTTTTTTGATTATATTTATTTGAACCTTTAGAATTTTATTGGTCAAGTCGAGAAGATGATATCGGCCAAATGGGCGCCGTCACAATTGATTGCCATACGGGCTCGTTTTATGGCATTTTTCATCACTTCGGCGAGAACTTCGGGCGAAAGATTCTCGCACTCGTGTCGAATGTTGTCCTTAAGGGCTTCCAGGGTCTCGGGCTTGTTCACGTAAACACGGGACTTCAAAAAACCCCACACAAAAAAGTCTGGAACGGTTAAATCGGGCGATCTTGCGGGCCAGTGCAAATCGCCAAAACGAGAGATGAGGCGACCCGGGAACGCCGCCTTCAGAATATCGATTGTGGAAATCAATTGTGACGGCGCCCATTTAGCCGATATCATCTTCTCGACTTAACCAATAAAATTCTAAAGGTTCAAATAAATATAATCAAAATACAGAATCGAAGTTTTTCATTTAGAAAAAAAATTAGAGCCAAACAACATCGGATGACTTCTTTTGGCCCACCTTGTACTATTCCCTAATTTGAGTTGTGCTTATCTCATCCAAGAGATGTTCGTTTAACCACTTGCCAGTACAAAATATCGATGATTGTTTATGTAATTTAATTTTGCAGAAATTACGCGGTGCACTCTTCTGTTTCCTTACTATTTTCAGAATGGAAATCTTTGTCAAATTCTGGCTGAGGCCTGTTTGGTGGTAGTGGACATAAAATAGCAAGGGTATGAGAACGCATTTCTGACTTTATGCTGACAAGATTGTAATTGTAATTATAAATTACATTTAGATAGTTTATTCAACTACTTTAAATTTCCGAGTGCGTGTGCTGTACATTCTATTGCTTTCACTTGTGCTACCGATCTCAATTGAAAGTTTACAAAGCACAGTATACGGAAGACAAGACACTCTACTAAGAATTAGGTTTGTTTGAAAGAAGGTTTTTTAAACTGAGTAACTTTTGTGTGGCCAGATTGATTATATATAATCTAGACAAAGTGATTAATGAGGCTTTATTTGTCAAATTGACTTAGAGTAAAAAAACACAATAAAATTCATTTTATTTTGTACTGCAGGGATATATGTAATACTCGTAAACTTAAATTTTCCTTTTATTCAACTAACTGAAGAGTTCCCTTGCAAAAAATATATACTTTCCTTCTCAAAAATACAAGAAAACTCTCAGGCAATTAAATATTTTGTAATAAGATATTTGAGTCTATCATATCATTATTTATCTTTGCAATATAAAATAAGGTAAAATTTATTGTGTTCTATTACTAAATTTTACAGTTTTGCATGACCTCTTGAGTGACGTAGTCTATGCATCGTAATTGGAGAGTCAAGGAGAGAGTGAATGTCGAACAGTGATGTTCATTGTGAGTCTCGCAAAAAACACTTATCCGATTTAGATATGGAATATAGAAAGTTGCCGAGCAACGCCGGGTATGTGTCAGCACCAAGCGCACAGTATATAGAGAACTCATCTCTAACAAAAATTTGTCCGCCGTGCTTATGAACATTTTGTCTTCGATTGGCTCCCATCGCGTTCATTTCACCAGAAATGAATCCAAGAATTCACCCGAATTCAGAGCTCGGCACCGAGTTACGCTGGCTCGTGATCTGCTGCTTGGGAGCTGTTGTGACTCATCTGTATGCGTTGGAATATTTACATCTGAGCAAGCAGGTGTTTGTGCCCATTGCGCTCGTTTTTAATTGATGAATGCAATTTCGGGTGTGCGGGGCATGAAGGGCAACAATTTATTGAGTTGGATTTGGTTATTTGTTACATTTTTTTCTTATTGACGACTTTGGCTTTTGATTAGGAGTAATTCTGAACTTATTACTTTTGTTTTACTTTGGTTGCTTTCCTTAGCAATTCTTTTTATTGTTGACGACCTTTGGGTTTGGTCAGAGTGTTGGGTTATTATTGCTCATTCCCCTGGACCTTATTAGGTAAAAAAGATTTTCTATGGCAGCAGTACTTAACTGGAAAGAGCTATATAAAAAATTCCATTTGAATCGTTCCATATGTCTTGGGAAAACAGCAAAATTGACGATATAGTAAAAGTTATTCCCTTTAAACAGAAAACCTTTGTTTTTGAACAATATTTAATATCCTGAACATAATTGTTCATTTCTTGCAAATAACATTGAATATGGTTATTTTCACATTACCCTGAACGGTAAATATTTTTGTCATGTAGGACATGACTGTTTAAACAGTCAAATAATTTATTTATCTTCTCTACAAATTTTGCAGTACAGAATGCTATATTTTATTAACCTTTTTTTCAACGCAAGCAAGTGATTTTTCTTTCTATGTTTATCTCTCTTAATAGCGACTTTCAGACGATAAATTTCATTCAGTCATTCTTTGGCTATTTTGATTTTCTTTTTGTATGACTGTAAAGTATCTGTATACTTTTTTCTATAATATAATTCGTTTCGCTCTTTTTTCAAACAATAATCACAAAATTCCTCAGCCTTTTCAATCATATTTAGGTACTGACGAAATTTCACAAACATCTGTATTGCTTGACGTTTAAGTCTGTGTTTAAATCGCTTTGTAAAACTTGTGTTACATCTTTAGTAAATTTACTCAAATCATCTTTCCATAATTCCTGCTTTTGTTCACAATTAAATTTTATCAAATCAACCATATTTATCAGATTCAATTTTCTTTATGGCAGTTGTACTTGTTTCACATTCCTCTTCAAAATCATAAGAGGAAGATGGCACAGCCAAGTCACTGCATTTGCAAATAATTTCAGAGTTGGTATGGCGTTAGCTTTCAATTTTTTTTTTCCAAAATACTTTTTTTCAAAATGTAAATTACATATCCGAGCCTTGTTAACATCAATATCTGGAGCTAATTTGCATTTAGAGATCCAGAAAAGTCGTTTTTGTTCGTCTTTAGGAAATTTAAAAAGACGAGCCGGAGGTTTTTCAAGACTATCTCGGTAACTTCGTTTACAAAAACTTATAATGCATTTTCCGCCGTATCTTCGTTTATCTATTTTCCCAAAACGTTTTTCCATTATACCAGTAATCGATAAACCAGTCACAAAAATTGCCAAACTCGTAATCAATAAGAGAAAAGGTCGATATCAAAAGGTAAGTAATGAAAGCCAAAGGTCCTCAACAATAAAACGAATTGCTAAGAAAAGCAGCCAAAGTAAAATAAAAGTAATAAGTTCAGAATCACTCCTAATCAAAAGCCAAAGTCGTCAATAAGAAAAAAATGTAACAATTAACCAAATCCAACTCAATAAATTGTTGCCCTTCATGCCCCGCACACCCGAAATTGCATTCATCAATTAAGATCGAGCGCAATGGGCACAAACACCTGCTTGCTCAGATGTAAATATTCCAACGCATACAGATGAGTCACAACAGCTCCCAAGCAGCAGATCACGGGCCAGCGTAACTCGGTGCCGAGCTCTGAATTCGGGTGAATTCATGGATTCATTTCTAGTGAAATGAACGCGATGGGAGCCAATCGAAGACAAAATGTTCATAAGCACGGCGGACAAATTTTTGTTAGAGATGAGTTCTCTATATACTGTGTCCTTGCTGGTGTCAGCTAGTATCCTGATAAAACCGGGATCAACACTTTGTATGAAAGAGATATCGAAACAGATCATTAAAAAAACGCAGCTTTTATGGCAATAAAACATTGCAATTAGGCATAGTTTTGAAAAATCTTTGAAATCTTTTTAAAATAAGCCATTGTATATAGATTATAGACAGAAGAAACTGCGAACACTCAAAGAAACCTTCTTTTGATATTAAACAACAAAAGACATTTTCATTATTATTTCTTTTTACAATTGTTCATTTACAGTGGAATGAACGTAAAAATTGTAAATAAAACATTTGTTGATATAGTGAAGTTTTCATTATATGTTCTAAATATTTGCTTCACCGGCAAAACAAATTATGCAAATGCATAGCATCTCTTATTGGAATTTCATACCCGCGAAATATGTAGGTCTTTAACTATGTGTACTGAGATATTTTGCATAGACTGGAGCTGCGTTATTCCACTGAAATAAAACAATTATAGAAAATAAACTTTGAATATATTTTGTATCTTTGGGCAAGATTTTGCAACCGATAAATATAGTTTTCTTTCACTTTCATATTTTCATTTCACTTTACATTTTACTACTAGTGAACAAATAATAAAAGTTTTAACATTATTAACAATCAACGACACGAACATCGAAATGAAAATCTAGCGAAGATTCAGAACAATAAGCACATAAATTACATAACTCCCTCGAGTCAAGAGTAAAGCAACTTAATTCATGATACTAAATATTACATTGTATACAAACCACATTACACATTCTTTCACGAAAATCTATTTTACAGCAACTTCAATCTTACAGCAGGCACTATCAGTTATTCACAATCACATAGACGCTTCCGGTCATTTGCCTTACTACCGAATTAATATTTTTTACACAAGTTTCACTTAAGTATAAAGATATTTTACACGATTTTACTTACAGTAAAACTTAAATATTTACATTTATTCTGTCTCGGTTAAACAAATTTTCACTTTCCCATGATGACTGTTCGCTAAATTGGCAGTTTTGAGTATTTTGCGAGAGAATGCTGGGTAAACTAAATTGTTCCTAAAGTTCAATTTTCAATTTAACCTGGTCACATAACATTCTCCATAATCCACGGGACAAATTTTGAAATTCTGGTGCACACTCCAGGCAGATTTGCCTCAGCGCAACCGATGCCCCAAGATATTATTCCTGCTAAGAAGTATTTTCCGTCATCTCCTTTTACCTGTTTAAATACACAGAAATAAAGAATTTATAAAGCAGTAGCGGATTCGTCGATAACTATGTCTAATGAATGAATGTATATAATATTAATGATAGTAATATATCACTGCTTTATCCAAAGTGTGTTTAAATTTGTTTCAATAAAATAAATTGTTACCTGCAAAGGACCGCCAGAATCTCCTTGACAAGAATCTTGGCCACCAGTCTCATATCCGGCACAGAGGAATATATCCGGTATAAATTCTTGTCGACCAGCTCGAAGAAACATCGATTTACAACGATCGTTGCTAACAATTGGAACAGATACCTAAAGCAAAATTTTTTAAAAATAATTGTTGTGACAATGTTAATGGTTTGACCTCCTGCAGGACGGATGGTAATGTTCCACCTTCACTTAATCTGCCCCATCCAGTTACCGTTGCATTAAGTCCGATAAGCAAATCTTCGGTGGCTGGGAGGCAAATGGGGCTCACATGGGGGGCAAATTCCAGACGTTGCTCTAACTTAACTAGGGCCAAATCGTATTCATAGGTGAAGAAATTATACTTGGGATGAACAACTTTTTGTGCTACTCCACGCTCTATATATGGAAGCTGTTCCTGAACGTGAGAGAAATCGTATTCCCCGACGCGTATACGGATCTGTGAGGTGAGCAAACTGCAAAAAAGTAAATAGATCGAATTTTAATTTCATCACCTTGTAAGGGAAGAAAGTACGTTGCATGGTTAACTGTGCACTTACTCATCAACGCAATGGCCGGCCGTCGCAATCCAGTTTTCATTGATTAGAGCTCCGCCGCATCGATGAGTGCTGGAAAATCCAAAGAATGAGGTTCGCCGGACTGATACTTGCCATGGCCAGCGTCCAAAAGGCGCATTTTTCCCACCAACAATTCGAGTCTCCGGACGGCTGAACATAGGGGGTATGCCACAATCTGGCATAAAAAACAAGACCTTTACAACTTTTCAAGTGTGATTAAGGAAGTAACCTACCTATTCCTCTAGCCGCTGACAAAGTTGTTATTCTTGGCTCTATTGTGGGCTTATCAATTTCGTTTATTTCCTCGGTATTACTTAAAAATATCGACGAAGAAATGGTTGGACTTATTTCAGTTTTTGGAGTTCCTGTCGTTTTTGTGTCGATTGTTGATGAAATTCGCGTTGTTGTTGTGGATAGAAAAGTCGAAGTAACCGTAGAAATAGGTTTTGTAGGTGTAACAGACAAAGGAAGCATTGTCGAGGTTACAGGCTTCGAAGGCTTTAGATGAAACACCTAACATACATTACAAATGTCTTCCAATAAAATTAATTTATCCTACCTGTGGTTTGGGTTTTGGCGTTGTAGACTTTCTAGTTGGTTGAGTTTCTGTAAGCACAATCGGTCTTTCTATGGGCTTCTTTGTTGGTTTCTGGGGTTTCGGTCTATGCGTTGGCTTCTCCCACACAGGTGGTCTTGGCTTCGTAATGAAATTTGGTTCCGTTGTCATATGCCATTTTATCGTTTGGGGGAATGTGTTCCAGACACCTGAAAAAAAAAACAAATGTCTAAATTCCTCCCGTAAAACAAATAATGCTATATAACTTACTTCCAGCTAAACTAGATGCTGTATCCAAGTCTGCTATTGAATTTGAAGGACTAGGAATTCTCATGGTCGTACTAACTATTGGTATAACTGGCCTTTGATGTGTCGGCCGATTTTGGGGATTAGAGGGCCGAATAACTAGTGTTCCCGCTCCGTGAGGACGCTCGATAGTTGTTGTACCACTACAGATGTGGATAGCTGGTTTGCAGGTATTGAAAATATTGCAACTTTGAGAATTTACCTTTGTGGTCTATGGGGCGGCCTAGGCCTATGTGGCGCCGATCCGGCCGGCTTTGTGGGCCTCGTATAAGAAAATGTTTGAGGTAAAATCACATTTTCAGTTAAATTGTGGGAACAGCAACTACCAAACATGAAGGAATCGACACACATTCCAACATGCTGACCCTCTGACTTTATACATTCCCAGACAAACATACATGTCCCTTCTAGGCCATTTACTGTACATGGTTTTGGACTAATTTTGTAATTTTGTTGTGAATGACCAATTGCCATAGTTAAGAATATTTGGTAAAATAATATGACTAGAATGCGGACTAGCCATCTGCTCCACATTGTGGAGAAGATATGATTTCCTGTAAAAATACGAAAATTTGATATGTTTAAAAATAAAATAGTTGAGTATAATGATGAACATCTAAGTTTTAGAAATAGAAACATTTAAAATTATAATGAAGCTTCAGGGTCCTCTTCTCGCAACAAGCAATCAACATGGGATTCCGGAATGAATTAATCTAACATATTTACTCGTATGTACATATCCCCCGCCGCCCTTTCGTTTTATGAAAACCACTCATTCACATTTTATAGGTATTCATAGAATCAGCGTTGTCGCGTATCATCGTTAAATGATTAAATAATTATTAATTAAAATACTATAGAGGAACTATTTATTTTCTTCAAATAGGATTAAAATAAGTATGTAACACTGTAACTGCATATGTAAATATTTCACTAACAACAATAACACCCAACAATGAAACATCTTCTTGCCCATGAATGGGTATGACCGAAATTGTTATGAAGTGTATAGAAGTTTGTAATACAGTTATTATATTACAAACGGACAGATTTTCAGTTGTTTTCAACACTGTTGTATTTCGGTTTTTTAAGGTTTTTTTTTATTTAATTATTTGAAGTGATTTTCAATTCTTTACCCGAAATATGTACTATTTCGTAAACAATTAGTAAAATTTGAAAATTGCTAAAAACCGTTATTTGGCATCAACTGTGCATTTTCTTAAAATCAATATTTCCAAAATTAATTGACCCTACACATTGATTTTATACAAATAGATATCTCCAGATGGTTTTCTGTATCCTATAATTGTAGATGTCTCTACTTACACTGAAAAAGGGAATCAAGCTAAAAGCACAGTAAGAAACTTTTCTCTCTCCTAATGTCCGATCGTGAATTGACATTTTGGCTCTGGCTGTGTATATGATGTGGTACGATATACGATAAAAATAAACCAGCCGTTGATTTCATGAGAAAAATATAATACGTAGGGACGTTTATACCCGGGCTAGAGCGGTACACTCCATTTTTCCTTCTTGCGACATTGCTGCTTTAAGGAAGTAGATTTCGGCTTGAATACTGTCCCGGGGGTTTTGGCTGTAGTATTAGTTTCTGTTCTGCTTTCAGATTGTTTTTAATGTATATTCTCATTCTATGCAGAGAATTCTTCAAGGAGGTTCACTTGGAATTTTGTGTAATTGTACTTTAGGTCGGTTAGGAGTTTATACTGTTTCGTTCTTATAATTACAGCAATTCATTGTCAGAAGGTTTTTTGAGTTGGCATTCCTTCTGAGAATCTCCTTGTTGATTCTTTTATTTGTTGCATTCTTCGTACTGCTTATCTTATTGAAAATGTCTTTTTGTTGTAGTTATAAGAATTGTTTTAATGTTCATAGACCAGGATCATTGTTTACGTTTTTCATGGTTCCAAATAATTATCGTAGAACCGTTTGGTTACGGCACAGTGGAAATGTATATCTCCAGTTGGATATAAATGCAACTAAACGAGTTCATTTTTGTGCAAAACATTTTTATGAGAAAGATATAAAGCATTATACTGGTTGGAAGGCATTAAATAAAATTGCCATACCAAAACCTTTCAGCGAGGATATCTGTTCGTGCAATGAGAGTAGCAGAGACGAAATATGTGACCGCATATTAATAAGTTCAAGAAGTGGGATCATTCATACTGAGCCAAAATATAAAAATAAAAGAATAAAAAAATCTGCCACCGAAACAGTGACAGAAATAAGTTTAATGGAACGGTTAGATGAAGAGGAAAATGCTGATCTCATTGTTACAAAAAATGTTGGTGACAAGACTTATATAAGAGATTACAAAATCCCAGATAGTGACCACATAAAAAATCTGTTCGCATTCCCGATAATGTCCAGCACCACTCATATAAGGAAATATCAATACATATCACTGTAAGCTCTGCACAGATAAAGGTTTGAATCTTAAAGAAAGCTTAAAGTTTCCGATACTATCGTCACTGCGGGCCATACAGAAAACATCAAATCCTCTGAAAAGAGATATCTATTATATTCTATAAACAATGCCCTACAAACCGATGTCATTGAAAGAATTTCAATTATTGATATATGTACAAGGTGGGCCAAAAGAAGTCATCCGATGTTGTTTGGCTCTCATTTTTTTTCTAAATGAATGAAAAATTTCGATTCTGTTTTTTGATTATGTTTATTTGAACCTTTAGAATTTTATTGGTCAAGTCGAGAAGCCATATCGGTCAAATGGGCGCCGTCACAATTGATTGCCATACGGGCTCGTTTTATGGCATTTTTCATCTCTTCGGCGAGAACTTCGAGCGACAGATTCTCGCACTCGTGTCGAATGTTGTCCTTGAGGGCTTCCAGGGTCTCGGGCTTGTTCACGTAAACACGGGACTTCAAAAAGCCCCACAAAAAAAGTCTGGAACGGTTAAATCGGGCAATCTTGCGGGCCAGTGCAAATCGCCAAAACGAGAGATAAGGCGACCCGGGAACGGGAGACACGATTATTCCGCGTTCTTGGGGAGTGTACCGCTCCATGGCTTGTTCACTTGTATTCTACACCTGTCTAGTCCACAAATGTCAAAACAGATTTGACATTGGCGGTCATTTGCAAAAATAAGAGCATCTTCCAATAGGGTGATCTCTTTTGGCCCACCTTGTACATATGTATAAAGGCCTTTGGATCAAATTATCTAGATTACAACTTTCTTATACTACAAAGTCCGTTAGTACCTATTCATATTTAAGAAACACTGTGACAATACAACAGAAAATGTACGCGTCATCATGATCAAAACTCAATATTCGTGCAACATCTTTCTATCATAATAACGCCAGGTTAAGCAACCAAAAGTGGCCCGTCACGACGCTTAATCATTTTATAACAAGGTATGCAAAGAGGTCTTTTAAAAAAATAAACCTTGTCAGATAGTATTACATTTATAATGCATTGAGTTAACATTGGGGTTTAATAACATTAATATATTAATCGGCGAAATCTAAGAAACTCTTTGAATATATTCCTCACAAAATGCTGTATTTAAGTTTCTCACCATCTCATAACATCAACAAAGTATATACATATGTTATATGTAAATCATAATGCATAGGGTAAAGAACAATCTCATTACTCTAAATGTATATACCGCAGCAAATAAGGGGCGCATCTTGCTCGTGTGAATATTTTCTAATTCCACGTCCAGTTTTGTGTAGCGATTTCTTTCGTCGATTGGATGCACTTGCGAATCTTAATTATGGCTCCATTCGACGGTCGCAGGTGTTGTTGCTAGCACCGAAGCTGATTGGTATTTAGGTCATACCTAACTCAATAATATTTAAGTTGGTTTCCTATGTTACTTATATATGTATTATTCATCACACAAATTATTATTAATACTAGGAAAGAAAGGGTATAGTTGCCAGTCAAAGCATACTCACTTAATATCGACATATGGGTTACACATTAATCCTGAGAAAAGCGCACATCTGAAAAAAAGCAAAAAAATGGCATTAAAGAGGTGATAATTCTCGAGAAATGTTCAATTAAATTAAATTTGCAGAAAAGAACATTAAAGGGATTTTATTTTGAATGTTGCTGCTTCGATTCACTGGCGAGCAAACCTTCGATGTATTTCACAAAGTAATAAAATCATAGCAACGTGAAAGCCAAAAGCCTCTCTAATGACGCCTAGCACCAAGCCCTTCACTTCCTACCTTTGATGACCTCTTCAATTGCTTTTTGCACCTTCTTCCCAGGGAGCGCGAACTTGATCTCTGCGACCTGCTTGCTGTGCAAGACTAATTGCATTTAATTTAGTCGACCATACCACACCGTAGCCGCACCAATCTTTTATGTAGGTTGCTTGGTTGTTCCCTCTTCACTTCCACCGATGTTTGAAGGGGAGGGTGTATCGTCTTTCGTTGTCTCATTTTCATGTTAATAGCCTCAAAACAAATATGTTTTACTAGAGCATATCACTAAGAAACGAGAGGATTATCTATGATGCCTATTCATAACATGATGAGTTATAAACCTTTCAAAATTTGGTTAATATTAGATGCAGAAACAAGTGGTCGTTAATAGAGCTTTAGATTAATTCGCGAAATCTTCGAATAATTTTAATAATTTTTGTTAAAGTTTCGTTTAATTCAACGCTCCAACAACAAATGTTTCCCAATTTGCTATTGGTAAGAATAGAACTAGAAAACGGAATAACAGATAAGAAACGCGAATAATTTCAAGAACCGAAAAATGTATCGAAAGGTTACACCTTCACGCGAGTTTTTAAACAACTTACTTATGAAGGTTACTTTTCTATAAGCAAATATTAATTATGGATGATCTTTCACCTCCCGTGGCCGCTTAGCTCCAACGAAGTAAACTCTCAATACTTCCTGTTTGTTGGAAGTCTGAGTGAGGAAAAAGTTTCGGACACCAAGCCGCTGTCGAAAAATTAAACAGCTCGGCAAGCTCCCGGTGATTTGGAAAATATATGTCAGTCTCACTCTGAGACCCGTCTGTGCTTTAATGATTGGTGATTAATCACTATTGATCCCAGTACATTCATATGAAAATAAGTAACTGGGCTATACCAATACCATACACCAAAGAAATTGACTATTTGTTGTATGTCACAGCATTAAAGGAACCAGCATATTGTTGACTATTTTCACTAATCGATATATATATGTATATATTCGATAATTTCTTCTACTGTTATTAATGTGTTTACCACACCCTTGGATCAAATATGGCTCAAACTCAGCTTGAACTTAATCTACTTAGTCAGCAATAAATTGCCACCGATTGATCCACACATACACAGGCGCATTATGCCCGCTCTCCAATGGGCATACCGACCAAAAACCAACAACCGACCAGTTGGCTGAAATTAGCTGACAAAATGCGTTCGTACATAATTCTATCAATGTAGATGTGAACAGTCAGAAAGCTCTGTTTGTTGTGATCGGTGAAATGCAAAGAAACGAACTAAATTTTATTTTATTTATTTTTAACAATTAGCTAATTTAGCAGAACTAGCTGCTTAATAAATTCCATTTCTTCGTTTCTACACACTTTTGTGGCGTTAGGCGTAAATATTTACTTGTGCTTAACCGCACTTTTGCTTGAATTTTGACAATTTTCATGTACTAAATACGTATCTAGGGCCCGAACCACTGCTAAAAAGTGCTGAATTAAATGCGGCAACTCAAATGGTTTAACTAATACAAAGGAAAAGTTAGAGCATGTGGACCAAAACACGAGTAAGATGGGAGACTCATTTTATAATGAGAAGGAAAAGGCAGCAGCATTTTGGTTGGTTGGTTGTTGGTCGGTCTGCGCATTGGAGAGTGGGCATTACTACCTTCGAGCCGCAGAGAACTGAGGACAGCGAATAGGTTAAATCTATGTATGTACATAGGCATATTTTATTTTTGAATATTATCGAACCAAATAGTACCTACTGAGCAGAACTGCGCACAGTTGAAATCAATAAAACTCAGTCCAGAGAAAATTAGCTCTAGTATGCAGCTGCCTCGACATAGTATTTTCTGGGCATTATTGTTTTATTGAACATTTTAAGAAAATTGAACTAAAAATGCAAGACACCCAAGTCACGCTCCTAAATTTGATAAATTTGAGAGTGGGCTGCGAAACAGTTTGTAATAAAATCAGTCTGTAGGCATCAATTTGTAAAAAGTAAATAATCAGTCAGTAGGAATTATTAATACTGCAAAAGTATGAACTATTTTATTAATGTTATCTAGAAAATGGGACGAGCACGAATTTTATCAACAATCAAAAATCAAAACAAGCCGGCCTTCAAATTTAGGGGCGAGACCCCTAAAACTACATATGCATATGAATGTGACATTGACTACGTATACACGATATCCAAAGTCGCGACTTTGGCCTAGCGTAGCCCAAAGTCGCGATTATCTTTGCAGTGTATACGGGCAAGCCCCAACTTTGGCCTAGCCCCGATTGAATTAGGCCTAGGCCTGATATATCTGTATGTGTGTGCTCTATCCCTCAAATGACACAAATCTTATTCGCACACCGATAGCACACAAGAACAAATTTCCTAACCCACTTTGTGTCGTTTACACGAGCAGCCGTGATTTTGGCCTACAACCGGTTTCTAGTCCTGATTTGGGACTATCATGTATACGTACTCATTGATATTTTTTGGCTTTAAATCCCATAAATATTCGTTGTGTCGTTTATCATCGATGGACGATAAGATAGCCGCCCAGAAAGCTTCACTTCTATTTTATTTTAATTATCAAGTTAATCGAATCTAAATAAAGTATAATATAATTATTTTTACATGACTTATTCAATTCAACTAACTGTTTTGCATCATTCTCTATTTTTCAAAGCTTCAACTTTCACAACTTCGATATTTGGGATTTGTGGGTTTTTAGGCGTTTGCAAGATTGCTAGTGAATATATACATAGGTAAATATATACATGTAAAAAGTTAATTGTCCTTGGAGAATACTGATATCAAAACTTTTTAACTGTAAACTCAAAAAAAACAAAAATTGTACATTTTAGAAACGGTGGTAAGCAATGTGAGAGAGAATTTGTATTCAAAAACGAAACGATTGAAACTGTGAGAATGTATACATATTTAGGTGTGAATATCTCGTGCTCGGCCAAGGGAAGATTAGCGGCTGAGGAGGCACTGCGAAAAGCTAACATGTAGCAACGGGCAGCGTATTGTCCACGCTAGCGATTGGTAAAAACGACTCGTGGCAGGGAGTATTGAAATTGTACGACGCGATTATTTCAGCGACACTATTGTACGCCGCCCCCATATGCAGTCTTAGATACACAGAATTGCTAGAAAAAGGCCAACTCAACTTTTTCAAAAAACTTCTATGTCTACCGAGAAATACGTCGAACTCTATTTTACGATTGGAATTGGGAATTGATAAAATTGAACATAAAATTGTTGATTTAACATTAGGTTGGATAATACATTTGCTTGAATTTCCAGATAACCGTCTACCAAAAAAATGTTTTTTGCGGCATTTAGAATTGTATAGAGCAGGAATGAGAAATGTTAATTATAATTGGAAAGCACAAGTAAATGAATTCTTATCGAAAGTTGGTTATGATGATGATATCTGGGAGAATGAAGACCCACGTTTTTGGGCACAGAAAAGACAAAACATATGTGACGAATTAAAATCCGTATTGAAACAACAAGACCTTGTAAGATACACCGAATCCACTTTTTGTCAAATTAAACTCAATCGTGAAATGTCTTCGGCTGATTATCTTTATAACCGTTGTACCTTCGCCAGAAAACGCCTCATGAGCCAACTGAGGCTCGCCTCGAAATACATATGTATTATAACTATCAAAGGCCTAACTTATAAAATTTACCCGGAGCAATTATGTACGATATGTAATTTAAATGAGAATGAAACGATTATGCATGTACTTTTAAAATGTCCAATGTAGCAAAATTTGAGAGATGTTTTACTTAGAAAATTCATTGATGTTAATTTAGACGAAACAACAAACACTGAAAACTTTTTAATGTCAAAAGATGAAAATTGTATGAATTGTATTTATTATTTTGTTTCAAACTGTCTACGTATACGAGCATTTATAATTAACGAATAACAGAACCCTTGTGATTGAATTGTACTTTCCTAGACACAATAAATATTCTATTCTATTCTATTCTACATAGGTAGTCGTCAACAAGAAATCTTGCCAAGCTTTATGGTACAGGGGCTGATCTGTGTAATGCATACCAAATTATTGAGCTTATTTCAGCAAAAACATGTTTTTCTACAAATTGTGTAACAAAAACGATAATTACTACAAAAAGATCATTCCTTCTATACATCTATCTACAGCAGTGTCAGAGACCTTTTTTGAGTTAGGAGGCGCGGGTAGAAAACTCCATTAAAAAAAGAGCAGCTTTTTCGGATCCAGTGGGTTTTTCTTGCTAAGTTCAGATATTTCTCTTTGTTCATGTATCGTCCGGATCGAAACCCAGGGGGAAATAAGTCAAGCGCTTCCAAAAGAAGCGGAGAAAATGAGCTTCCAAATCATAGCTGTTGGAAGCACATTCGTACTCTCGTATGTTGTGTAGTTTGAATGACTGAGATGTTGGGGACACAGAGCGTTTCTTGCATTTGCTGGATAGTCTTTTGCTTGCGTTTGAAACGTGCGGTGCTTGGAGTGGAAAGTACAATCTGTTATATTTTATTTATCCAGGGTATTTAAGCAGGGTAATGTGGTAATTGCGTGGGATAGAAGTATGAAGCGCTAATCGATGCACACATTTAAGTGGCAATAATTGCGCTTCTGAAATGGCAGAGGTGAAGCGCTTCTTTCCAATGATATGTCTGTGTAAAAAGGAAATGAATGACGATACACGTAAGAAGCGCTCGGTGCTTCCGAATATGCGCTCTAGAAGCCTATTAAAAGCGCTTCCACTTCCCGCTGGGAACGTCTCCTTTATTGCGTTAGAAATGTAATGTACATATACGAGTATGTTTTTTTAGGTTTTTAATCCATAACGAGAAAATTTCAGGCTAAGGATTTGATAGTAGCCCGAATAATTAATTAATTAATAGTGCTTGGAATAAAGTTTTTATTTTAAAGGTTTAGCTAACAACTAATCGAGCATGTATAGTATTCTTTTTTAGCCGCGACGACTCCAATGGTGCATGTTTAAACGCTGAAAAAGGCACTGTTAAACGAAAGTAATCATTTCAAAATATCAAATAAAAAGGGGTTGAAGTGTACAGCGGGTATCAGAAAAAACAAGTACTGAAGGGGCTATTATAATCGCAATCTCTAGAAGGTACGAAGACTTAATAACTACAATCTGTGCCTCAACTCAAGCGCAATCATATATAAGTTAATCCATAGTTCAATCTGCATGCCCTGGACGGGTCACACTCTAATTTGATGATCTCAGGCCAAAATTACAGACAAGGGGGCAATGACAGGGATGTGAAAGGGTCCTTGGCACACTGTATACCTTCCATCCAATGCCAATAGATTCTTGTGACAAACAGAAAAGCCGGCAGCGGTAGCTCCTAATTGCAAAATCTACATCATGTATGTGAGCTGCCACTGCTTCGGTATTACCAATTGCTGCCAATTGTTGCGCACGGATCGGGAAAACCCGCGAATTCAGCGAAAATAAGCAAAATTCAAATTAAATTGTTAAACTCCTCTAATCCATTTTCACTGAAATGTCAAATGATGGCAGTTGTCAAATGAGCTGCCGCTGCCCGCTGCCGACTGTTCTGTTTCAGCCACTCGATTTACGTGGTGAGCCTACTGCTGCCGGTGCCGACGCGCTGCTGCTGCCCGCTACCTGCTGTTCTGTTTAGACCTTCTGGCTTTAAGGCTAATTTCAGCCGCATATGAAACGTGAGCTCAAAGGCCACCAGAACTAAGGTGAAGAACCTTTAAACGAAGCAAAAGTGGCGACGATAAAAATGTGATTAAACCGTTTCAACATGTCTTCCAGCTATCACAAGGTTGACTTCCTCGAAGGTTTATGAAGGATACCTAGGTTTTTTTTGCTGGTCGATGAGAGCATAAATTCTTGAGGTTGTGCTTGCAATGTGGTTTCACTGCAAATGTCCAGTCAGCCGAATAGAATGGCTGGCCAAACGAGTGATTGAGCTTATGTAGGATATTTCATGATGCTAGTGAACTTTACAATCCTGGCACCGAGAACATCTTGTCGCTAGCGGTCTGACTAGAGCTCTAGTTAATTTTTACAGACATTTTGACATATCCAACTAAATTAGTGAAGTCGTAGTCCGCCTGACCTTGGAACTTCATTACCGATAAAATGTCCCAAGCTTAAAAAGTGAAATGATCATATTACTAGCAGATACAAGCTGTGACAAGTAAATCACACCCTACGCCGATATACAAATCCTGGGCTCGGATACGTAAGCAAAATCTGTATAAATTTATATCTCCTAATAACAGGAATTTTGCGAAAGACAGGTGCCAGGCAATTTGCTCCCAGCTCTGCGTGCCTTGTCGGCGAGGAGCCCGCAGAATTAATGGTAACTTAACTACTAACGAGTAAAGCCTATATATAAATATACATATCGAGTATTCTCCGCTTCTCCCTCTCTCATATTTTAACTATACCTACAATGTATGTAGTGTTGTATCAAGGTAAGAACGCACTACTGTAACTGTTCTCCGGCTTCCCCGTTGTGTCATAGCTATTCGTATCTAATGGCGGACGAGACTTATCGTCAAGTGAATTGAACCATCGGTAGCTGCCACAGCTAAGGTGACTTCATATTATGGCCATTGGAGAAGATCGAATTGCATCAGCGGATTTATTTGTTTTAATCGTGGATATTTAACCTATCCATTTCCTAGTAGGCATTTGTACCCATATTCACCAACTGAGATTATCTGTTGTCTAGGATTAACTTATTACTGTCACTTTTCTACACGTTCTAGATCGTATTTAAAATCGATAGGCAGAATATCTTAATGCGGAAAACATAAACTCATTCATATACAAGGTGGGCCAAAAGAGATCACCCTATTGGAAGATGCTCTTATTTTTGCAAATGGCCGCCAATGTCAAATCTGTTTTGACATTTGTGGACTAGACAGGTGTAGAATACAAATGAACAAGCCATGGAGCGGTACACTCCCCAAGAACGCGGAATAATCGTGTCTCCCGTTCCGGGTCGCCTCATCTCTCGTTTTGGCGATTTGCACTGGCCCGCAAGATCGCCCGATTTAACCGTTCCAGACTTTTTTTGTGGGGTTTTTTGAAGTCCCGTGTTTACGTGATCAAGCCCGAGACCCTGGAAGCCCTCAAGGACAACATTCGACACGAGTGCGACAATCTGTCGCCCGAAGTTCTCGCCGAAGTGATGAAAAATGCCATAAAACGAGCCCGTATGGCAATCAATTGTGACGGCGCCCATTTGGCCGATATCATCTTCTCGACTTGACCAATAAAATTCTAAAGGTTCAAATAAACATATTCAAAAAACAGAATCGAAGTTTTTCGTTTAGAAAAAAAATGAGAGCCAAACAACATCGGATGACTTCGTTTGGCCCACCTTGTACATATGTATTTCCTTAAGGGGGCCGATACATGTAAAAGCAAAAACATTTTTTTTTTTTTTTTCGTCGGGAATATATTCTATAAGGTGTTGAGAACGTGTGTCTAAAGAGCGTTTCCCGATATCTCAATCCGGTCTCATGGAATCTCACATAGAAGCCGATACATGTAAAATCAAAAAAAATTTTTTTTTTTTTGTCGTCGGGAATATATTCTATAAGGTGTTGAGAACGTGTGTCTAAGAGCGTTTCCCGATATCTCAATCCGGTCTCATGGAATCTCACATAGAAGCGGCGATGTCAAGTAGCGCGGGTGAGAAGCTGTCCATCGCCCCGGCTCCAGACCGCCCCGCTCTTAGCTTTTCGTCTATTATTCCCAAATTCCTCAGCTATTGTTCTAATCGAAGACAAATATTTCGAATTATTCTCGAGTAACGAGCGCAGACCGGCACACATTTCTCGATTCAAAAGAAGCAAAAACGGCTCGGAAAGAAAAACCTTTTGCCGTAAATCAGCTGCGTGCACAAGAGGAAGAACAACTCTACGGTGCAGGAATAGCCGACTAATATGTAAGTAGAGAACTCGTCTTTTCACTTTCCCAAACTTTGAGTTCAAATTCCTCGAAAGGACATTTTCGACTACTCGCTGCACGATAACTTTATTAAAAAAGGTTCAATCACGCTGACAATTTTACCGTAGCTTCAAAAGACCCTTGTCTACTGGATGAACCTAAATTTATAGCCGATTTCGCGAATCCCTGACCGTAGAGGTTGCGAATTCAGCCAAAAAAACAAGCAAAATTTTCATTCAAGTCGCATTTGGGGAAAAAAAATTTTTTTGTCTTAAAATTAGGTTCACATTGAAGCCACAACTGTTTTTTAACAATTTCTTCTTCCTCCTTTGTTTCAGACCAATATTACCGCCGCGAGAACGCAGCGACTGAAATATGAGGGGGCTGTTGCGTCACGGGCTTCGCCGCCATTTTGAAACGCCGGCACTCGAAAAAAAATGTTTTATAATGTACAAGCTCTTGTGGTAAACTAATAAAAAAATTAACTCGATCCGCTTATTCCTTCCCTATCAAAAAAATTCTTTAAAAAAACTCTCTTTCAATGTATCGGCCCCCTTAATGCTTTAATGACCTCCCAAAGAGGTGAAAACTATTGCATTTTTAAAGGAGTCAGTTGGTTAAACAATGAGCAATTTCCCTTAGCAAAAATATTGTTTATAATCATAATATATCACGTAGATAACAAGACTATAATTGTTAGTAAACGAGTGTCGTATTTACTCATTATCGATAAAAGTACCTACATACATATATCACAAGAATTTCACTAGATATTTTCCTCGGTTGAACCCATTGGTCATCCCAGTTATACCATTTATCGGTGTGCCAACTACGCCACTGTTAAAGTGCTTATATGAACAATGACGAAAAATAAATACGGCCGCCGTTAGCAGGCATTTTGTTTTTTTTTGTCTTCATAACTGCCGTTGATATGGGTATTAAATGAAAGGGTTTGACGAGTAAACTTCGTTAAACTATGTGGCGTCATTGTAAATCGGACTATGGCGGACTCTGCAAGATGGTGAATCACCTCTTTCTTCAAAACCCCCTTGACAAGGGTGTCAAATGAAAATATTTGATGAGCAAAATACGATAATCTATGTGACGTTATTCTAAATTCAATATGGCGGGCGCCCCAAGATGGCGGATTATATTTTCTTAATATCCCTCATGACCTGGGTGCCGAATGAAAGGGTTTGACGAGCAGATGCGATAAGCTATGTATGTATGTGATGTCACTACCATAGGATAACAAAGACAATTTCTGGACGTAAATACAATAAGGGGTTCCTTATAAAGTTATACCCTATACCATGTGTGTGTGTGAGCGAGAGAAAAAGAGGGGGCATCCTATATGCTGCTTTCATGACACAAGCATCCACAAATATGCTCGTAGACGTCCAGAAAGAGCTTTCATGACGTCAGCACCCGCAACATGTTTGTAAACTTGGACGAAGAGCTTTGGAACGATTCTGTACTCGCGGACCCCCCTGTATAAACCTTAAGGGGATTTTGCGCTCGACAAATATGCTTGTAGACGTCCAGGAAGAGCTTTCATGACGTCAGCACCCCGCAACATCATGTTTTCAAAGTGGAGTAAGAGCTTTTTGAGACCATTCTGTACTCACGGACCCTTTCTGTATAAACCTTATGGTATGTTGCGCTAGTATTAGTGATCTTTTGATACTATTTCTGTACTCGCGGCCCCCGTGTATAAATCATACGGAATTTTGCGCCAAGACCGTCATAGCTATACTACTACAATATTATCATCGTGGTATTATGCAAAATTACTAGTTATGAGTGAGTAAATTTACTAGTGCGAGCTGCCTGTTTGAATCATCTCGTGACATTTTACTTACATACTCTACATATTATCTGGAACCATAAAAGTTGTAAAAAAACACTATTAAAATATAAACAAAAAACCCAACTACAAAAAGGAGGTCTTTTTAATACTTTAAGTAGGTAGGTACCAATTTTATTTAAACTTTAATATTACAATTAAAGCAGTATACTATACACGATACTATAAAAAGTTCGAAAAAAAATTGAGTTAGCAATAAAACCAGAAAAGGGCAAAGAAAGAAACTAGTGGCCTGTCTGAATACAAGTCCTGGTCTTCGTCTTTGTCTCGTTATGACAGTTAATGTATCAGCAAACAATCTAAGTCTTTATAACATATAAAGCAAAGACAAAAACCAATTTGAATTCACTTTTAAATAAATAAATTTATAACCCTTACTGCCAGGCAACTTGACAACACAGAAGTGTTCCCTTTAAAAAGTTGGCCATTAATTTATGTAATTATTTTGCCAATTTCACGCAAATCTTCCTGACAAAGTCAACCCAAACCTTGACTCGTTCATCAAGCTAAGTCAGCCTTAACTATTATTCTGCCTAGCTAAGCTCTCTGGCATAGATATGAATTCGAAAAGAGCTTAGCTTGGTGTGACATCATGAACTGGCATAACAAGACGAAGACTTGGATTCGGACAGGCCCTAAGTGCGAGAAGGTTATTAAACGGATCGCTGACAAAAACCCATTTATTTCTGCAGATAAAATTAGAATTGTATTTGAAAAGGACAAGGAAAAGTGTGTCTCTCCAGACACAAATTAGAAGATGTATAAAAAGTTTCGATTTAAAGAGTCGAGCAATAATGAATAAAACCTTCAACTCTATGGATTATAAACTCTGACGGCAAGGGACATCCCCACTGAATACTAATGAAAAATTTTACTTGCGGGAAACATCTTACTCCCGTCTAATTTCGTTGCCGGGTTCCGAAGGGAAATGCAATTGTGGAATGCTGGCATATTCTTTTGAGTCTTTTAACTACGATTCTATTACTAAATAGTACGAAATTGAGAATATTCAATGTCGTTCAGAATAAAGGCAGATCTATTGAATAATTTCTCATTGATGTCAACCTCGACCTCTTACGCACTATTATGAAAAATTATGAATTATATTAAGGATCATTTCAACTATTATAATTGATTAATAAATAAAAGTTGTTGACATTCAGAACTGTTAAAATAATATGCCTAGTGAAAACACTTTCCTTTTTTTGGGAAAAAAAAACAATTTTTTTATAGCCTTGATAAAATGTAAAAATCCATGCAAATATCCACGTTTTCTGCCCTAATAATCTCTTACCTCCACCGTTATTCATTAATTCTAGTTTTTTATCAACGTCATATATTAACATAAGCATCAATTTGCGAAGATTCTGTATGGTAAACACTTTCTTCTGTGAAATATTTAACTTCTGATGCTTTTACTTGACAAATTCAAGGAAAAGTCACATCAAACACATCATAAATCATTTCGGTGTGTATATCCAATTTCGGTCATAAATCCAGCAAAAGAAAGCTCCTTGGGTTTTACATATGATAATTAAGTCAATTATCAAACCCCGTAAACCATAAATATGAAATATATGTATATCGTTAATTTAGAATCATATTCACGTTTGAATGAATGAAATGATTTTACGTATGAAATATAACTAGGGATAAATTTAACATTTCATACGACGTACATATTAAATTTACTTTGTTAATTAACAGTACTGTCATATTCTGCAGAAACGCCGTAAGATAATTTTGAGATGCTGCAAAATATACATACAAATTTGTCTTTGTAAATGTTATTAATGTAAAGATTTAAATTTCGCAGATTTCGCATTAATAGCCGTACAAGGAGACATTTAACAACTTGTTTGAAAGCAAACAAATACTACCCAAACTACTGACATTTACGAATTCAACTTTAAAACTTTCTTGAGACCACGTATCTCATATAATTTATCTTACAAGAGCTAATAGGTATTTAATCGATTTTGAAAGGAAGGTGCGTGAATAAGAGTACAAAATAATATCTCAAATTTCAAAAAACATTCCTGAAGTATTTTAATTGCGAAAACGAACAGCAGACGAAACAAATTTTTTTATTTTGTTTTTTAATTAGGAATTAAGATTAGCTTTACAGACTGATTGTATTCAAGGATTTCTTATAAGCGTATAGACATGCGAACGCATTCATAAAAACTTGTTCAGCCCTAGACTGCACACAACGACTCAAGAAAAGAAAGAAGCTAAAAACAAACGGCGCAGGTTGTTATAGCATTTTGGTGGCTCCAGTCCAGTCCGCAGATATGGAATTAGTTACTTTTACTGGTGCCTCCACTCATCACGTCTAGTGGCCAGTGAAATGCTCCCCTCAGCTCACATTTGTCCGCGCGATAATACTTATATATGTAGACTTTTACTTAACCCAGTGCGGTTATACGCTTTCTGGCTTCGTTCGAGGTAATTAATCAGGCGCCGCAATTGCCAATTCGCAAATATTTCTGGTTTCTCAACTTTTGCTATTCATCAGCCAGAAGATCGCTTTCACGACCAAGCGGATTATTCTCAGGATGGCGCATGATTTGGCTAGATCGAGTTTTGGCTCGATAATCCATTAGCTCCGGCTAGCCCAAAAGAAGATATAAAAAAAATGGAAAGAGCTTGTGTAGAATTTCCTCTGGCGTCGATCGACCTTCTTCCTCTAGAAACAATGCCTTTAACTGCGTATCAAGACCTATCAGCAGGTGGTTCAAGCGGGTACGGGCCAGCCAGCAAAACTGTTCACGATCCAATTCTACAGTGATCACGGCACATCTTTTGCTATCCATCTTATGGATATGCCGCGGCCGGTCCAGCCGACTCGGCTGCGTGAAATTCTTTACCAATAGAACATCTGTGAGGTGCGAAAACTACGTAAGATGATTAGCGGTATCGATAGCCAACTGTCTGAAACCGCTTTTTAGAACGTCTCAATTTGACCTTAAATGATTGAGCTGTCAAAAATTCTCGTTCTTCCTGTTCGACAACCGTGGTCAAATATTGTCCGTAGTATTACTGACCTATTTAATTTTGTAGATAATTGGACATAGGTCGTTGATTGAGTTGGTTCCCCTGTGTCAACTGAGCTGTGTCTGCACCCAGTCTTTCTTTCTCGTGAAACAATATTTTTTGCTCTTGCAATAGTTAGCCTAATTTCGTTTAGAACTATGTACGTGGATGATATATTTTTTTGCTGGCATTTCATAACATGATATTTTTAATTAGTTCTTTTAGGAAACAAGGGCGCAATTATTCCCCTGCAGAGACGTGCTGGAGAGGATGATATTAATGACTTTGTCGACGCCTACTAAGACTACCTCTATAAAATTATAGTAGACACCCTAAAGTCGTCTGAAGATTCTGAACCTTCTACTTTAAGCACAGTATGATACTTATATGATGACTATTAAGATACCAAGGGGCAAGGGTGAATGAAGGAACATTTCAAGCGAAAAGGAATTAACTTTCTGTGAAACTAGAAAATAGTCGTTGTTTTGCATTTTTTTTTTCTAATCAATCTTGCGTAGATTATAGTCATAATACCAAATAATAGATGTAGTAGAAGTCCTGTTCAATGTTTGAATTGAACCGATTGTTGTTTACAGTGAGTGTAATATTAATTCATAGTACAAAATGACAATAAAAAAGTTTAAGTCACTTAAACTTGACTGATCTAATAATAAAGAACGACAAACGAGTTGTAAAGAGTAAAATTTTTTTCCACAAATATTCTTATAATTGACTATTTTGTGGAAATTTTTAACTATAATAATATAGTTAAAAGTAACGAGAGGAATAGTTAGGAACGACCATAAAAACTTTCCTTGGTGTGGCTATAGCGAATATATAGTTACTCTTATTATTTTAACCGTCTTAGTACCTTAGGATCGATATATCGACTTGTAAGATCGTCTGGCATATCTGTTGATTATAAAATCCAAAGAGAGTGTCTATTCCGTTCTAAAAGGAGATCTTGGAATGACTTTGGACTCAGAATTGACTTTTAAGCCTCATATTGAAAATATCATCAGCCGTAGGTACTAATTCCTCTCTTGGTTTTAAAAAAACGCTGGTCTAAGAACCTTCATGTTACGTAATAAAAATTTTATTCTGTGATTTTGTTCGTCCCATTTTGGAATACCCTTGTTTTGTTTGGTCGCACTACTCATCTTACATTCTACGTACGGAGTAAGTTCAAACACGATTTTTAAGACTGACCTCGGCACATCTCTCTTCTTGTAATAGGCTGTGCCTCCCGCCTTATATACAGACTCAAACTTTTAAATATGACTCCGTTATCTAAGGGATGCTTTTCGTGTGTTGTTCCTGCATGATCTTCTCTCTGGCAATAGGGATTCGCCGTCTCTTTTGAGTTCTATTGATGTTAATACCCGTCCCGCTTGACAAGAACGCGCAGACATGATAAGGGTGATAAATCTTACCTAGCCGAACAAAAAAATCATATGGCAGAGGGGAATCTCAACCCTTTTCGAGTGATTAATAAATTTGGGTTGCACATTATTATTTAATTTTTACTTTTTATCTAATTAACGTATCGACATCAAACTCACGCCAAACAACTACTATCTTAATGTGCTTTCCAAACATGCCACCAATGTTGATCTATATCACTACGGGTGAATTTTACCACAAGAAGGTAAGCCATTTACAAAAATGATATTTCAAATTACACAAGATATTAACAATTTTCCTATTTGTGGTTTAACTACAGGAAATGAGCCATGATTCTGATTTTCATTGTAGTGTCCAAGGATTTCTAAACACATCTGAACACACCGAAATTGAAGAACCTATTATTACTGCGTTATTTTTAGAATTTAATTTTCTTATGTAACATACAGCGTTTTTATACTCGTCGGGGCCTATTCAGTGATATCTCACACTGGCAGGTTAGATAAAAAAAAATCCATTTCAGTCCCTTGTACAGAACCCCTCAAAAATAATTATCCCATAAAATGTCACGGTTTTGGATCAAGTCAACACATACCTATACCCTGTAAACTTCAGATTTAAATATTTCTGGGTTTATAAGCTAGGAGGCTCTACCAGACGGATGAACAGAAGAGAGACGAAGATGCTAAGCTAAATATGGTCTTCGATATTTTGAAATTGTTTTCATATAAGGCAAGAAAGTACTATCCATTTTCAATGGTGTTTTATACGCTACTTTTCCATTATTTATTTATTTTCCCAAAACATAAATAAGCTAGAGGAACGAAAATAACTCTTCGATACATTTTAACATGTCCCCCATAGTCTATGATTTTTTCAAATAATCTTGACCATACGTGAAAGTAGTAGACATGCGTGTATTTAATACCCGGCTGGCAAGTACATAAAGTGGGCTAATATTAACATTTCTGCAAACTACTATTTCTTCTTGAAAAAGTTTTAAAATACTCACCCCTATAAATTTTACGGAACATGGAACTGTTTAAGAAGAAATCCAAGAACTTCCCATTAATCCAATTTTGAGCAGTGAAAAATGCACGACAGAACTCGAAATAAAAAAAATCAGTCACCGATGAAATAATTCGGAGCACGACGAGCAATTTCTTTCTGTAATTGCTCTCCACTTCCTCCTGTGCTAGAGCACAGAAATAAAAAAGCAATAACAATGTTCTTCTTGGTAATTAACAATTCACTTCCTAACACATCAACCCAATGTATCTGGATTTTATTCTTCTTAGTTTAAGATTTTAGATCACTAGTAGCACGTTTTTTACAGGACCATTGGGTTATAATATAATTTTTTTTGCTGATTCCTTTTATGACATTTTAAGGAATTTCTAATCGATAAAATAATAATTAAAGCGATCTAAAGAGCTTCTCCACTCCAAGCAAAGTGAAGCGGGTATTATTAGGTGAATAGCAACAGTAGTCGAGCAGCAGCCTGGAGCAATTAATTATGGGACTCGGGTCAGAGTCTTCTGAGCGCCAACTGCTGCAGATAGAGATTTTGTCTATATGTACCTGCACTTGCAGCGTCTTAAACTGTTTCAATGATCCACAAAAATTCACAGCACTTTGAAGGGACTAAATAGGGTTTACTCTTTACTACCTTTTTTATCATCAAAAGTATCCCCAGAATCTGAGGTGTTGCAGCGCTTAAAGAGTATACGCAAGGTCCTGCTTTGCCATAAGTGAAGCGATTACCAGATAGATGAATGCGCGATCACAGAACTGGACAAACCAGCGAGCGTGTACAGGTTTGCTTAAGGTATTTTGTACAGGTGAATTTTGCCATTAATTTCGTAATGTCGTCTTCGCTGCGCTGTTGATCCTAATATAACGATAGGAGACAAGCTCAACTAATTGATTTTCTTCACGGGAGCGGATTTTTATTACCTCAAGGTTCTTTTGTCTCTGAACAAAATCCCACCATCCGTAAGGCAGCAATTAATCACTTCGCAGAATAATCGAAATCACATCGATCGCATCAGCATTTTTCTGTTGAAGATGTAGTGATTGGCGGAGAAAGTGTACCGTATAAGGATTTTTTAATCCAATCTCACAACGCAATATGTAAAGAAATCAGCAACCAACGGCATCCAAATAGCCACCCGCATCGATATAATCCTTAAACCGCTCAGGCCACAGTTTGCAAAATTACACAGAGATTACACGGAACGCACGCGGATCAGTCGATTCGAACTTGCTCGGCCCAAAGTAGCTAGTGGCTGAACAAGTGGTTTGGGAGCATCGCACGCGACTATTTGTGAGCGCGGACGTCGTGAGACTAGTGGCTTGATTGGCTGCGATGGTACTGTTACTGTTAGTTACGGGCGCAAGGTAAGTAAGATAAGACCTTTTAACAAAGGTAAAAAAACAAAAGCGGCGAACAGCTAGCAAAAGTTGTGCTCGAGCTCGATGAAGAGCTCTCCGTGCCGTGGTCTCGGAGAGCACTTGCTCCCGCAATCACCATTGGTAGTATAGAGAAGGGCTCCTTCGGTGCCATCCATCGGAAATCTTCCTCAAGCAGACAGACAGCGCGAATCTTGCCCGTCGACCGCTTTCTATCGGTTGTGCCACCTCTCGCCAGCATACACCTCTGAAGCCGCCTTTAAGGCCCGCAGCAGACGACCGGTGCGGTTGAGGCCCGGTTGCTGTTGTTCGTTGCAACAGAATATTATTTCCAATAAGACAGTGCACACGAGCCTCCGTTACTGCACCGTCAGTCACCATGTAAAATACCTCGACGCACCGACGCCGCACCCGCGGAAACGGTCGTCTGCTACGGCTCTTATCCAACATACCAGAGGTGCAGGTAAAGTGGATTGCAAAAAGTAGCAAAAAAGCTAGCCAGCTAAGATTTTCATTGCGCGCCGTATCTTTAACAAATGACTTTCCTCAAGAATCTCTCAAGAGTCTGCTTAGTATTGCTCTGTGGCGAAATTGCGGAAGTATATCTGGTGAGAGATGCTAGCTGTTGCTCGACACATATGACCACATATGAATGTCTGATTGACTCGGTCGGTGTTTTTGTAGCCTTGGCCTCACAGTTGCATAAAATGATCACTTGCCCAGGTAACTGGTACTTGGCCAGTTAGGTACAGCAATTAAGAATACTGCAATGATTTCCAGCCGCATAGCAAGAGTCATTGCCGCTTTCATTTATTGAGGGGCGGAATAGCTAACCGTTTTGTCTAAATCAGCTTCTAAATAATGTTTGCTAAAATTTTTATATATGCATATCAATTAAGTGATGCAATGGCGTTGTAGTAAGGAAATCTTAACTAATTCACAGAGTAAAAATTAAGCTCATCTTTTAGCGCATGAAAATTCAATCGTATTACCTTAAGAAATATACAGACCAAATATATGTACATTTATTTGATGCAGAGTTAATATAAGACAGTCATGGCCATGAGATCTAACCAAAAATAAAACATATTTTAAAATTTGAGTTGCTTATTTTAAGAATCATGAATAATAAAACAAGAATTAATAGTAATTAAAGTCAATGAAGTTAAAGATGCACGAATCTAAATAAGAAGATTTGTACTTACTTTTTCGGTTTACTAACATTGCTTTGCATAGTGCTGCTTTGATCAGATACGTAAGTCCTTGTTTGAATCTCAATCAAGACCTGAGTACACATAATAATAGAAGAGAGCAAAAGCAAAATTATAGGAAACTTTCACAATGTTCCGGTGATATATTCAGCGAAAGTATCTCCCGGCTAGGTACACGTTTCATAAAAAATATCACAGTGAACTGATCCATGTACGAGTAATGATAGACAGTCATGTTAGGGAAATCTTCACAAATGGATTAACCATTAATTTTTTTTCACCGTAATTAGTGCCTGCAACTAACAGCAGAAAAAAATTTTAATGGGCAGTCGGCATGAAACCTTCATAGTTTAAGGAAATCATAGTGAAAATTTACTAAGAAACTCAAGTTTTTCGTCTTGATTACTCATTTTGTATTTAATTTTTACAGGTAAAAAATGTCCAATAATGCGATGTCGGTAATTTTCCTATAAAATTTAATTGTAAGATATCGAAATTCATTTCGAAGTAATTAATTGCATGAGTGAATTATTCGCTAAAGTGAAATTTGCATTTGTTAAGCCAACGACGAATTCTGCCGATCTTAAAATAAATCCAGTGAAATTAATAATAAAATAATTAATTATAATTAATCGAAAATAATAGCTTTTCCCCCAATTGTTCGAAAATATTAATTTCAATTTCTGAAAACGATATTACCAAACACATATGAGCATACATACAAATGTACATGTAGCTTTAATGTCAGTTTTATTATTATCATTTTATAGGACAATTATTTATATAGATTAGGATTTATTGAACGCTAATAAGTTCATAGGTATATGCTTTAAATGTAAGACACCATTGAACAATATCCTATACTATCATACGAGCAATATTTATATATTGTTTGTAATCGCGCTCTCGAAAACGGCTCTAACGATTTCGATGAAATTTGGTATATGGCGATTTTGGCGCGTGATAAATCGATGTAGATAGGTGTCAAATCGAGGGAAAGTCCAATATGGCGGACGTCCAAGATTGTTGGGGGTTCCTTTTTCCATACAACCACTAGACATGGGTATCTAATTAAATTGTTTAACGAGCAGAATATGATAAACTATATGACGTCATTCTAGACCCAATATGGCGGACGCCCCAAGATGGCGGAATACCTTATTCTTCACAACCCCCTTGCAATGGGTATCAAATAGAAAGGTTTAACGTGTAAAATATTAATAAATATATAAATATTGCTGAATTGCTCATACAATAGTATAGGATAACTGTAAAAAACTGTCGAAGAAATATTGCCTACTCGCAGAGGCGAGAAATCGATCTAGCCAGGTTTCATCTCTGGAACGAACGATGGAGAAATCTAAATCTTATTACACAGAAAAGGGGTTTTTGGGGTAGCTGATTTTAAAATACGTTGTCTGACCCAATATGGAAGAATCAAAATAATAGGAGGGAGCGCAAAGCACTCTCCGGTGGTCTACTTATTTGACCGAGGGAAGCTCGGTCTTACAGGTACTTAAAACAAAACGAATTAAAAGCGCATGTTCACAAATTTTAATTATGATGAATTAAGAGTAGGTATACCATAACTACTCACTGAGCATAACAACTACACACATTTACGTTAATTACGGGTATCTGCGGGCGGAAGTTGAATGGAATTCATCAACTAATCTACAATGCTTTGAAGGAAGGTCTATTGTATTCATAGCCTCCATTAGTAGCCATCTTGGTCAAACTAGAAGACTGTTTAAATAAGTTCTGCAGAAAGCAATAAACTGCAATGACTAGACAGCTTCTGTAGTTCGAATACTCATGTGCTGCATCTTACCAGCAGGAGATAAGGCGTTGCGTATATTTTTGAGGCTAAAAATCCCCAATATACTTATACTTAAGACATCAAAATTGCTTTTAGGAGTAACGTTTTTTTCATAATAAGTATAAACCCTAGCAATACTTTATGGGTTAAACAAAAATGGCATTCCCTTTGTGTGGGACACTCTACACAGCTACTCGAAATGAATTAGATTATGAATTTAATACAAATTCTAGCCTAACCTGGGACACTTGTCAAAGTGTATTGGAATAGAAGATTTACATATAACATAAGTGCAAATTTTTAACTCAAATATTCAACGAAAAGAGGATACAATTAGAGTTACAAAGCACCTCGCACAAAATGTTAGAATTTTGAAACTCACTGAAAGTTCCAGAAACTTTTATTTTGTTATTTTGGAGTTTATGGCCTCCTGATTAAAAGTTCTCATAGGCGGAATACGGAATAATGGAGAATTCCTGAGATAGACTGCTCAAAAACTCACCGCATCTACTAATTGCTATCTCGGAAATCCTCCATTATTTCGCATTCCGCCCATGAGAACTTTTGATCAGTGAGGTCAAAAATCCTAACACTTTGTAATCGCCTTGTACGAGATTGCTCTGGGACAGGGTTGCCACACTCCAAATTTTGCAAGTCAATTTTGAACCAATTTCCGTTATCGGAATAAGTTGAAACTTTGCTGACGTTGTTTTAAACGAAATATGGTGGAGGACACATGATGGCGGATCACCTTTTTCTGCACAACCTACTTGATGTTGGTATCAAATGGAAGCATTTGACGAGAGAGGATAAGCTATGTGACGTCATTCTAAACCCAATTGGCGGACGCCCAAAGATGGCGGATCACCTTTTTCTTCACAACCCCCTTGATATGGGTATCAAATCAACACGTTCAACGAATAGAATGCGATTGGATATAATTAAAAGTCAATTTAGAACCAGTTCTAATTATCAGAATATGCTTAAACTCTGAATGCATATATGAACCCTATGACAATTCAATAATATGGAGAGCTAGACCTGATGCTGCAGCCAGGACAGCATGCACACTACCAAACTTCTCAATATCTTAAAGCAGATAAAGACTAAAAAGTAAATAATAAAATAACTGTAATAAGTGCTATTTTAAAAACAAAAATTATACTTTATATCAAAGCTTGTTCCGATTTTGTATGAAAACTCAACATATACAGATATTATATCGCAACAAGCTTTTATATCACGTAATCGCAATTAATTCAAAAATTTAAAATTGTAAAATTTGTTATAGTTTTGTGCACATTTCAAAATGTCTAAAATTGTCATAAATAGGTAGGTAATTGAACAGGTAATTATTATTTTATTTTTTACTTTTTAGTACATTTTACTTATATAAAAGCTTTTCTTTAAAATAGTGTTGTTTACATGGAAAACTAGGACGACACAATTTCATTACGATTAATTAGCGATAGAGGTGTCATCACGGATTTATCATAATTAGATAAAACCTAAGTTTGCAGCACAATAAACATGAAATTCCAGAAATAGCGATGAAAAATGAATGGATAAATATCTATCTACCATTCAAGCCGGGCCCATTGGATGCAAATTCTGCACATGTGTGCCTCTTACGATTGAATTCCTGCCTGGCATCAATATTATTATATAATAATAAAATAAACACGGCGTTATGCAAGCTGTCTGTAAGGAACAAACGGGTAATATTCAATTCCATCGTTGATAGGCCGGGAAGTGAAATATACTTAATCTGCCATTGGTACACCAATAAACCGGAAATTGCCGCGAACCTGGTTTAAGGGCACCGGCATGCGGATTGAATTTTCTTATTGTTGCGAATTGTGCATGACCATGACCAAGGAAGAGAGTTGAAGGTATACCAAAACAAAGTAAAAGTTCATCTGCTACTTGACCAGTTACCCGAGAAAACCAGAAATCATATAGGTATGTTGCCTGCCTAGGCAAGTTATCCGCACATGGTACTACGTTTGTCTCATACCTGTAGATGCGGCCAGATAGTTAGGCTGCACGCCGGACCGCGACGTGGGGCATGTTGCCAGGAATTGGAGGCCACTTTGCCGTGATGCGGCAGAAAATATACACCGACAGAGTCAACATACGTGCAATAACGGATTTATGTTTAGCCTAGTGCAACAGGTTGCCATTGTTTATCCGGAACGACGATACGCACTCTTCACAGATAAGCTAGAAAGAGCAGAGCAAGTGGTGCGCATGGGCAATTGATTTATTTACTTTTCGTGCGGTTCTAGCCGACTATCCGTGCACGGATCCATTCTTTTACTGCAAGCAGGTTCAGCGAAATGAGAATTGAAGCCATAAGTCCGGCGCAAAATTGATTCTAAAACCAAACGGTAAAGGTGCATCCCAGAGCATCCCACGGAAACAATTTGCGCGCCTCTTTGAACTTTACAAATATTTGCCTTTAGCACATTCAATTACATAATTTGCTTTTCGTATGGAACTGATAGATTAACCTTGGCATTGTGCTCCAACTAAGTAGAATTAAAATCGTTTTAAAGTTTATCGACCGGTGTTTTAAAAGAATAAGGCATGAATCTTTATTAGTTTTAACAGTTTCTATACCGCCAAGACATTTTTTTGTAATTCAAGGAATCATCATACGGTTTGAAGGTACACAAAATATAGAGTTGATCTGCTTCCCCTCTAACCGACGACAAAACCTGTTAGGTCGGCTGTGAGAATTATATTTACTTATTGAAATGGTAATTTATCGTTCCCAGTTTTTTGCTATCCTAACTAGAAAAGAATACTTTCTAATTAAAAAGTCATCCCATTCTGCTTTCCATGACGGAAAATTTTCTTTGATGGTGTTTCTCTAAAGAAGTAATACACAATAATTCACAACTCGCAAATATGAGCTTTCCGAACTGGAGCTTAAATACTTTTAAAACGATATTTGAGTCTATGATATTTTCTAAAGCTCTGAGCTACTCTTTTCTTCCTCAATGAAAATCATGTATAACTTCTATGCAATAGACTAAATGCTGCATAAACTTCGTTTTCTCTAATCAAATTTCACTCCACTCCTCTTTGAATTACCACTTATTTATTTTTTCCAGGCGTCATATGACCTACATTCCCGATTGCGCTTTGCCACTACAGGCTAGGTTAAGACCTTTTCTGTACATCAATAAATAAATAAAATCCAATCAATGAACGAATCTAACCCGTCTAGCTAACCCGGCCCTTATCAATTTACGAATATCATAAGCTAAGTTCATCCCCTCAAGAATGATGAATATCCCATTCATCTTAGCGTTTAAGTATATTCATGTTATATTTATGTAGAACTTTTTATCTCTTGGCAAAAAGAGACATATTTTCCAAAATGGGGCGATTCCTCATGGCCCTGATTGCTTACATACATATATTTTGGGTAGTAAAAGAGCAACCTCAAATGCGTAGTACGTATGAATACCGATTTTCATTACTATCTGTTTGATTATGACCTCAGACCATATTTGAATCTAGGATGACTGGGTTAAAAGGAAGATTTTTTTATAGGTAATATTAAATAACGATAAACGATCATAAAATCGAATGCAGCAACACCGCCATGATCGGCAAATCAATTATTTTTCCAGATCGGGTCAATAATCTGTATATTACAGGCAACTCATAGCCTCTCATAGTTAACTCATTCTCTGGAAAATTTTCAGACTTGCATCCAATTTCATCCCATATTACTCAATCGATTGCAAAATCTCATCACTGACCAGCTGGCCACTCCATGATCAAGATCGTGTCGCTGTCCATCAACGCGGCAAATGCTTTGATTTTTTAACTATTAACTGATACCGTTAAGGAGGCTGGATGCCTATCGATTAAGTGCTGAAATTCAACTTGAGCTCGATGCAAAGCACACTGAACCCATAATGTGAGACTGGTAATTTTTTGTTCGTTGTTAGTTGAAGGTCAGAACTTAACATAGAGGGTGTTTTGTAAAATTAGCCGAGATAAAGGAGATTAACTTGTTTAGGTAAGCTGATACCTATGAGTTGATAAGTGCTAATTAACATTTTCAGTTCAAATGCGACGTGTCTATTGACATTGAACAGGACGAAAATGTTACGGCTTTTTTTCTTCAAAAGTTATGTAAATCCAATATAGCGCTCAGTTAAATCCTAAAGACAAGCATGAACTCCGGCTGAAACAACACTATCGCAGCTATGATAGATAGCTTGCTCCAGTTGATACAGAGCCATTTTCATTCAGTAATTAACAGAATTCTTGTATTAAATCCAAACAAAAGTAAATTATTGGAATCTGTCAAGCATGCGCGCTTTTACAAACTAACTAATTAATCCAATTAGACGCGTATCAGTTCAAAATTTCGAAGCAGCATCGAAGCAGACTCGAAGTAATGTGTGCAGTGTGCTGTAAAAATGTTCAACTTTTTATGCAGTTATCCAACTGTGATGATAGCTTACGTGTATGTACCGAAATTGCCTCTTTCCCTCTGTTTTTTGTTTGATTTTTATTAAAATTTCATCTACAAATCTGTTAGCAGAAAAATGCAGGCTAAGAAGTAATAATAACTGTAATATGGCAGAATCTCCGCATAGACAAGTAGATGCAATCAGGTTCCGTTGAAAACGGATCGACCAGTCAAAAGAAATCATCAAATAAGTGTAATGTTTCAGCTAATTGGCATGACCATGATAATTTAAGATTAAGATCGGTTTATATTTTACCAAAATAATTTATTTATCGAGCAAAGATGAGTGTTAACGGCGAATCATTTTTTTGTGGCAATTTCATTACACTACATTATTTATAAAGACAAATTGCAGCTCGAAGAAGAATACGACAGCACTCAACTTCAGAGATATACTATTTTTAAGCGAATTGAAACTACATACAGTAGAATTTGCATATAACGACCTTAAAGGGACCGGCGATACTATGTCGTACTAACCGGATGACGTACAAAACGGCAGGATTATTTCTTAAGTACATATATACTTAACTTACGAATATTGCACTTTTTTCTTCAATTGTAAAACACTTTCGCTTCACAGAACCCTTTTTTCCAGCTTTAAGAACATATCACAACAAGTGACAAACACTAACTGTGATTTACGCGCGCCAATAAGGAGAGATGAAGCGCGCGGGGCGGGGCGCCGAGGTATTGGTGCGTAGGCTGTGGAAACAAAATATTGCGCGTCGTTTTAACCGGACGTATTATCATAAAAAATGGTCGCTATAAGCAGTTGGTCGCTTAAACCGGAGTCGCACTAAACGGTTATATTTTCTCAGTACCTAACTATGAAACCTAACTTGAGTAAACATTATCGTCGCTAAAATCGGTTAGTCGTTATAAGCGAAGTCGTTATAAGTGAATTCTACTGTATTTACAAATTGAAACTATTTTTAAAATTAATGAAATCTATACATATGTACAGAACGCGTAAGATGGCTGAGAGTTGAATTTGGGTTGAGTTTTCGTCGAGTTTCAAAGGAATGAGGGCGCCCCGTTCGTTTCCATGCAGCTGGGTTAATTTGACAAATCTTGCAGTAGAAATGGACGCTTATTTTAATGCAAAAGTAAAAAATCGATGAACACATTTACGTAACTCAGTCAGACTCAGCCTCTTTCGTGGAGTAAAGCTGGATTCAGTTTAACAAAATTGAAATCAACTCTTAACTTGAGTTAACCTAGAATTAACTCTGCATGGTAGCACAGTATATTCAGGGAAATGTTTTCAATTGACTTGGTAACTAAGCTATCAATTGTTGATTTTGAGTATTACAGCCGTCGGAGTGTAAAATATACAAGGTGGGCCAAAAGAAGTCATTCGATGTTGTTTGGCTCTCATTTTTTTTCTAAATGAAAAACTTCGATTCTGTTTTTTGATTATGTTTATTTGAACCTTTAGAATTTTATTGGTCAAGTCGAGAAGATGATATCGGTTAAATGGGCGCCGTCACAATTGATTGCCACAACCGATATTCTGAAGGCGGCGTTCCCGGGTCACCTCATCTCTCGTTTTGGCGATTTGCACTGGCCCGCAAGATCGCCCGATTTAACCGTTCCAGACTTTTTTTTGTGGGGTTTTTTAAAGTCCCGTAGTTACGTGCACAAGCCCGAGACCCTGGAAGCCCTCAAGGACAACATTCGACACGAGTGCGAGAATCTGTCGCCCGAAATTCTCGCCGAAGTGATGAAAAATGCCATAAAACGAGCCCGTATGGCAATCAATTGTGACGGCGCCCATTTGGCCGATATCATCTTCTCGACTTGACCAATAAAATTCTAAAGGTTCAAATAAACCTAATCAAAAAACAGAATCGAAGTTTTTCATTTAGAAAAAAAATGAGAGCCAAACAACATCGGATGACTTCTTGTGGCCCACCTTGTACGTGCACAGTTGTCTGAAAACCACTTTTACAATAGAATCTAAAATATTGATATCAATTCTTGGAACATCATACATATATATTTTAAATTTATATTGCGCAAACAATTTCTTTTTATATTTTATCACGCCACTAGTGTAAACCCCTCATAAATACAAGGTAATGGATTTTCGAGACATAAATTAAATTAGGTACATGTACCGACAAGCATTAAGCCCTTGTCAGATGCCCAAAAATGTGAGCTGGAAAGCCATTAAACTGGCATGTATGTATATGCACCGATAGGATCTGATTACACAATTTGCGAATGAGATGGCCTCCGTATACAGATAAGTGCTACGCATCTTCCACAACAACGCATCGCTTTTACCCGCTCAATTCAAGATTCTCAACAAATCGGATAAGAATGCTGTTTCATCTCCGTTCTTTGCATATCAACTGCCTTTTGCTTTTGCTGCCCAAAATCATGAGGACCCAAACCGTCTCATCGCTGAATAAGGTGTATTACTCCCAACAATTAATTTCATCTGCATATAAATGCTTTTGCCCGTGAAGTGCTTCGTGATCGCTACGATAAGTTGCCATGAGGTCAAAATTCTTTTAGTCGCAAACGAAACATCTTTTCTTGGATTTTATCGAACAAGGGAGAGAAGGATGGAAAAAGATTACATATATGAAGGTTGCACAGCACCTACCTTCAGTTCGACACTTTAATGAACTTGATTATATAGTTAATGGTCTGTCTGCCCGGACTTTGGGAATCGTGAACCATTTGACATTTGCAGAAATTTTGAGGAACCGTGAAGATAATTATCATTCAGTACCGCAGCCTATGAGATGAACAAGAAGCATTTCTGCCCCAACTATTTTTAATTTTGGAGTCACTATATCATAACGAAAGTCAAATTGTGAATTTCTTTTTCAAATTACCAATAGTGAATAATTCTGCATTATAAGACTTTTCATATTTTTACTTAAAAACACAAACACAGAATCTTTTGAAGATAATGAGACAGCGAACTAACAAAGAATATAATATATACGTAATAATAATTTCAATTTGTTTAAATCACCTTATAGTAGTACACTCAAAAAATATTCTAGTTAAACAAACAATTTGGGCTTGATAATTCGTCTGGTAAGGTTTATCTGAATTGATTGGAGCATAATAAAGCCAATCATTCTCCCATTAAATTGGGTGGAAAATTATTAAAATATTATGAACATCACAATTTCACTAGAATCTATTTATTGATTGTTAAACGGATTTCTATTTAATAAAATTGCCACATCCCTTTCAACTGACAAATGTTATCAAATGGTAACGTAACATGCTCGAAGTCTGATTAAACAGGATCGAAATATGAAACGACTGCGTTTCTATCAAATCTACTGTATGTGTAGTTGTTATGAAACGAACTCATTTTGATCCACTCACTGATAGAAAAACCGCCTGTGTAGATTAATGGTGAGAGGTGTGTTACTGTTTCATAGGTCCCGGATTCAAATCGCATATGAATGAGATTGTTTTACTTCTAAAAGATTAGATTATATGTATAATTGTTACAACTTAACTACGAAATATTGCTAGCGGTTCCAAACTAGAAGTTGAAGCATCGCGGGTTCGTTTCCCATCGGAAATCACAGAAAAACCTGAAGACAAGAAATATCTATACATAAGTATATTTATTTATTTATTTATTATCATCAACAATGATTTAAATTAATTCCTAATGATTGAGTAACAATTTTTTGATTAAATCTTTGCTACAATGAAAGTCTACTGAGGAAAATCTAGTATTATAAATTTTGGACATGGTCGATACCGGTTCAAAAGTGCCATAATTAGTTCTGTGGTACATGGAGTATAGAAAGCCCTTTCCTCTTGTAAAACGGGGGCGTGAGTTAAAATTAACAAGATTTAAAAGAGTCTATAACGCCAGTAATGATATCGTGCATGAACGTCACACTTGAGATTTCTCTACGGTTAGATAGAGTCGTCAAACCTAAAAGTTTAAGTCTGTCTTCATACCGAGGAAGACTATGCGGGTCACGCCAGGGTAGGTGACGAAGACTGAACCGGAGAAAACGCTTTTGGACTGCTTCGATACGGTCTATATACACAGAATAATGAGGAGACCAAACAACAGAAACATATTCCAAGATAGGTCGGACAAACGCACAAAACAATGTTTTTAAGAGATAAGGATCATTAAAATCCTTAGACCAGCGCTTAACAAAAAAAGGGTGGAATTTGCACGATTTATTATTTTATCAACATGTCGTCCAAAATCGTATTTAGAATCAATAGTCATTCCCAAGTCGACAACATTCTCTTGCCGAGATAAAGGTGTGTCAAGAATTTTTAGGAGTACTCAAAAATAGAAGACTTCCTAGTAAATGAAATAAAGTTGCATTTACTAATATTTAGTTTCATGTGATTCTTTGAACACCACTCAGTAAAGGTGTCAAGATCGCGTTGGAGGCTAAGCGCATCTTGCAGTGACTCGGTCACTCGGAAAATCTTCAAGTCATCAGCGTAAGCCAAAGCATGCGAGTTCTCGAATAGAGGAAACACGTCGGTAAGGAAAAAAGTAAACAGCAAAAGTCCCAGATGGCTGCCCTGTGGCACTCCCGACCGAACGGAAACAGGGTCCGAAAAGCAAAGAGAAAACTTAACTCTAAAGGAACGACTAGTAAGGTATGACTTAATCCAATGAAGAAGGTCATTGGGAAAGCCAAGTCGTCGAAGTTTAAAAATCAGCACTCTATGGGAAAGCTTGTCAAATGCTTTACTGAAATCTGTGTAAACACAATCCATTAGTTTACGCTTCTCCAAGTTCGTTAAACAGAAATTCGAAAACTCCACAAGATTAGTTGAAGTTGATCTGCCCCTCATAAATCCATGTTGATTACTTGATATCATCGAGCTACAGTAGAAGGCTAAATAGTCTCTCAAAATTGCCTCAAAAAGTTTAGGTATTGGTGATAGTTTAGCAATAGGTCTATAGTTTTCCACTGAGTTCTTTTTGCCCTTCTTGAAAATGGGGATCACATAAAATAATTTCCAGATATCCGGAAAAACAGCAGTACGAAGAGATAAATTAAACAGGAAGGTAAGAGGCTCCACAAGTGAACCACTACATCTACGGATGACGACACTAGGGATATGGTCAGGCGGTTCTGAGAAGCCTTCGTCAATTTTGTTTAAATACTCAAGAACAGTACCCTCGTCTAAAAGAATATTTGAACATTGAGCCGGAAAATAAGTCAAGTTATTAAAATAATCTAAATCTATATCACAGACTTCATCACAGTATGAATTGTTAAAATGCTTAGCAAACAAATTAGAAATAGCAGAAGGATCATAACAGGTTTCATTGTCAAGTGCTAAAACAGAGGGGTAGCTATTGGTCTTCCGTTTACTATTTATAAAATTCCAAAATTCTTTAGGATTAGACTTAATGTTACCTTTCACACGATCAATGTACTGGCGATATAAGACCTTGGAGTAATTGTTAAATTGTCTCCGTAAATCAGAATAGCGCAGATAGTCCACTTGATCATTTCCAATTCTAAACTGACGCCAAGCAGTGTTTCTTTGATTTCTCAAGGATCTTAAGTGATCATCAAACCATACCGGATTATGTAAAAAAATTTTACGTTTAGCCAGAGGAACAAAACGATCGATTCCCATTAAAATTAACTCATAGAAATTAATTTACTTGTGTACAAATAATTGAAATTCACAAAATTTTTTTCTGAGTTGATTAATTGACTAGCTTGCATGTTGATATGAAAGAACTTCCCTGTCGCTCTGTAGTTGAAATAACGAGACCGTTTTATATTTTCCAACTAGGCTTTTCAGGTTACGATGCCCAGAAACTTTGTTAGGTGATAATCATAAGGAAAAATACGAAATTAGTTGTTCGAGCAGGAAATTTTTTTTAGTGATTTTAAGATTGGTGTTATATGCAAGTACGGTATCTACGCGTAAAACGTTAAATGCAGGTACGGCACCTACACGTAAAACGTTAAATGCAGGTACAAGCAGTAAATTAAATGTTTTAATTACGTATTGTATGGAAATTTGCTTTTTACAAAATGTCTACTAATTGCATATTTTCCTTTTACCAAATGTTTATTGACTGAAATTTGGCTTTTTGCAACAATGTGCGCATAGATAAACCTGGGGTGCAAATAGGCACTGACGAAAGTCCGTGTCACACGGATTTTACACGGAATCCGGAAGTAGACGGAAAAGCCGAAGTTACCCGAGTCCGTATCACAAATAAGCACTGCCTTTAATCTTTATTTATATAAGCAAGAAAACCGCCATCTGTGGCTGAGTAGTTACTTTTTAATAAATAGAAATAAAATGTAACTTCCCTGTCCTAATAAAACATACATATGTATATGTCGCTGTCATCATTTTTTTTATTTTAAATTATTATATGTTTATTAAATTTTCCCGAAAATGAGACCGCGACATCGATTTTTTAAATATGTACAAGAATTGTTTAATAGTACCTATAGTCCTATAGGATAATCCGATGTGGCATGCATCACGAGTTAATTCATAATCAGTCAACAATATTTAAACTTGATAATTTGAGCATAACAATAAACAATTTGTTAAAAAATAAAGCCGTAATATAAAATTCAACCACTTTCATAATACTTAAGATATGACAAATTTTAGCATACGACTCATTAACTATTAGGGTAGGGCGGGGCTAGTTGAGCATAGGGGCAAGTTGGGCAATCGAAATATCTCGCAAACTATTCACCGTACGCATAGGCATCGTATGCTGGAAAGAAGGGGTCGCGGGAGGGGTGATCACCACGCGATCGCTAGTGGCCGCTCGACGAGCGAGTGAAGCGCACGAGCGTTTTGTTTATTTTGTGACCAAAAAGTAAAAACGTCGTTTATCGCAAGTTTTCGTCTGGATTAGTCAAATGTTGTCTGTTTTCAATCAGGTAAGTGTTAATCTTCTAGAAAATTATTGTACTTTTGATATGTAGAGAGGTTCTGGGTATAATTCTCACGATTTTTTTATAATCTCACTTTTGTTTTAAAATTCCGGGTTGGGGTTAGTTGAGCAATAGTTGCAATATGTATATAGTGACAATGACCATTAAGTTCCAAAGATCTTATTAATATTTTCTTTTAAGATATAAGCTATATGGCCATGGGTAATAATATAATATAAATATTTCAATCTGATTTTAAACAGAAAGACTGAATTTAATCCTGAAGTTAGTCTTAAGATACGTTGATGTTTTGTTTATTCTATTTTCAGTTAATTATCCAAAGAATATTACTTTAAATTTTGTTGTTCTGTCACTAAAAGACAGAGCTGATTGTCAAACACATATTTTACTTCATCTCTAGTCAACATTGAACCCATGGTTTGGCTAGACATTCTTAGTGGTCAACTTGCGCCATACGCTTGCTCAACTTACCCCACGTATGGGGCACATTGAGCATACTTGACTTTCCGCATTTAAATAGCTGCAGCTCTTAAATTCGAAATGTTACAAAAAAATTACTATGGACACTTTTGCTAAGGGATAAATTACTAATCCATCAGGGCGCATAACAACTCATTGAGACTTATCATTGAGGAGCTATATCCGCTCAAGTGAAAAATTGCTCGACTAGCCCCGCCCTACCCTACTCGTAAGCCATCGTAATTCAAACTATTTGTTGCTATATTGGCAATCCCAAAATTTGAAGATCAATTCTATTCAAATAGGCTACTAAGTATGTCATTTTTTATTTGTTTATTCACATCTGGCTAACAAATCGGTCCCGTAGTTTCTGAAGAATAGCGAGCAAACACTTTTGCGTTAAAAATGCTCCCCGAAATGCAAACATACAGGAGTTTTCGGGACCAGTGATTCCAAACATTATGGACATATCGAAATGGTCATATATGGATATTGATCAAGCATTATCACTTTCTTTCAAAACTTCAAAAGTGACGAAGAAAGCAACAACGGTATAAACGATTACGTCTAGCAAATAAAAAATTCAAATATCGAACGTGCACGAATCTCGAGGTCACCGTAAACTCCATCGGACAGTTTTGTACCGTTGGGTGTTCACACTTATTGCAAAAAAGTTTCATTTTTCGGAACAGCTTTTTTCCTTAAGCACAAATCACACGAAGCACTGTTGAATTTTTGTGCACTAACCCAAACGAGTTCCTTATCACTGTGAAAATCAGAGCATCAATCTGTTCTCATATATATGGTACATATCCATATGTATGAGCGGTACAAGAAAGGGAAAATGAGAAAATGGAATGTTTGTTAAAAATTTTTTGACTGACTTGTTACACATGATTAAAAAAATTAAGTGGGAAGAGGTCTAGGGCTCTAAAGAACAATTACGCTAAGAATACGAAACAGTTCAATAGTTATGCGGCGCTATACATACATAAGTCATAAATGTACCTAATATATGCGGCGCAGTTCATACAAACTGTTTTGCACGAAGAAGTGAAAATGGTCCCAACGATGGCATCCAAATCTTCATCAATTGGGGGCCAATGAACTTGAAGTAGACTTAAGTGCGCTGGAAATTATTCGAGTGTCAAACCACAAAAGTTTGAATTTCTCCTGTGTAGTATTATAATAACAATGAGGCAAGTGCAGGTAGCGACTCAAGGGTTTTCAAAACTGAGCGCGTTTCATAATCAATCAACCGATTTCCATTTAATAAGAAGAATAAATTCGGTTAAAGGTATTTAACGACCTCAGACAATTTCAATTAAACCAGCTTTCATACCGGCAATCGGTCATTATATAATAAGTTTTTAAAATTAATTCTGTTCTCCTATATGTACGATGGTCGGAACCCTAAAGAGGATCATTAAGTCTGCGCCTAGCTATAGTACTCTAGTCAAACAACCAACAACAAAAAATGTGTATGTGAGAGTATTTCTACCTACAAAACACCATAGGCGTGAGCGATTTCTTCCTGAAATTTACAAAATTGCTGTAATCATTTCGTGTAATGTTCGAGCAGTTAGCAACGCAAATTATGCTTGGTAGAGTAAAAACCTCTTGACATAGTTTAAACTTTTCTTTTCGTTAAGCCGTGCAGTCATGGTCATCACAAGACAATGGTCGCAAGGTCGGGTCGGCTTAGACACAACTTGACGAAATTCTTCTCCACTTATCGCCTATTGTTCAGATGCTGGACTTCCGCCGCGATTATAAATGCCCACACTGCGGGCTCCACTTCTATGCTAGTACTGATGAGATATTGTTCAGACAGTCTGCAAGTTAACGTATAGCGTCTTACTGATAATCTAGGCCAATGTTTGTCTTTTGTCACAGGATAGCACAAAAAATATTATTGGACGATCATGCCATGATCAATGGCATTAGAACTGTTCAACCATATCGAGGTCTAGAAGATAGAAAGAACCGTTTGAAGACGATACTCAAAAACTACCGGGCAAAATTGTAAGCGCGAGCTGATCAATTGCCCGACAGCATTTGTTGGGCGTAAGCCTGATAAAATTGAATTTCTTTAAGGCTTTTTGCACCTTATCATTGTCGTTTTGTGGTTTTTGTAAATCGGCTGACTGTAGTTCGGTTTCAATTTGTACTTTTATTTTGATAACATTCCGGTTAAATTGGTAAAATCGTTCTTTTGAAAGATTTGTTTTACGCAAACTGTCATTATAGTAAGGGATAAGATTCCCTTCCAACGCAATCTTTTTTTCTTGCAAGTTTTCGCTCATCCACTTTTTAAGAAATATTCTTCATAGTTTCGAGAATGAAGTCTGCCGCAATAGAAACTTCCATTAAGTACTATACATACAGTGAGTCACTTGGGTATTCGTACAGAGCTGAACATATCATTAGTGCTGTAGGTAACTCAGTTTTCTATAATGATTTTTTAAGTATTATTGGATCACAACATATTTTAACAAATCTGCACTTAGATAGGAAAACAATTTACGAAATATATCAATTCTTTAGAATTTATTTAATACAAAAATAAAAACAACCTCAAAATTGACGTCACTTGGTTATTCGTACAGCTCTAAATTTCCTGTTAAAACGTATTTCACCGTTATTGTTCTGATTCTTAAAACACAACCCAACATGATGTAGCATTTCTATGCATTCAGTGAAGGAGTTCAGTAGTCGATTGAGTGTTTTCGAATGAACATTTTTGAGAAAAGCGAAAAATGGGACGTGTAAATCTAAAAATACATCTGTCGACATCCGCGAATTGGCAATATCGCAACATAAGGCCGGGAAATCTTTACGGGAAATCGCGAATATACTTAATAAAAGTCATTCTACAATTCAGTACATAATTAAGCGCTTTAAAACCGAAAATCGTATTGTAGATAAGAAAAAAAAGGACCCCTGTTTTGGTTGAATGAGCAGGACAGTCGTTGGCTAATTCGAAGAATTCGTGAGGACCCTAAATTAAGTGCGCCTAAAGGGCGGCCCCCATAGAATCCTTCACCGTCAACTTTGCAGCAGAGCTTTGAGAGTTTAAAGCCTTTTCAGTGCAGCAGCAGCGACCCGAACCCATAGAATCCTTCGCCGCCACCGCCACCGCTCAGCTGTTTATGACAATTCGAGACCAACCGCCAACTGGCGCAGTATGCTCCGAAGGTGAATTAACAAGAAATCTAGTACCAATTCGTCAAGAAACTAGACTAATGAATTCGGGAAAAACTCGGCACTTTCCAGGAAATCCAAACGAAGAAACAGGAAACCGAATAATCACAAAATCACCAAAACAGTTCACAGATATCAAATTCAAACCTTTACTTGTCAAATAAACAGCTGATTCAACGAAACCCAACTGGCCAATCACAACTTGTAAAAGCCCTCTCAGCAAAGCTCCCTCACGACGGCCTGCTGCAACCAGATATTGACAATTCCTCTAAATTTCCTCTCGCGACGGTCTGACGGTGAGTCGGCTATGGGTTAGCTCCCATATGAATGCATGGATTCAATAGTTGTGCAGCGGCGGCGAAGGTGAAGTTGACGGCGAAGGATTCTATGGGGGCCGCCCTTAAGTTAGCTACCGCATTTGAGGAGCATTCAGGAAAGCGGGTGTGTGCGGAGACTATACGGAGAGTACTGAGGAAAGCTGGTTATAACGGACGAGTGGCCAGAAAGAAACCGTATCTATCGGAGAAGAATAGAAAGCAGCGCTTAATGTTTGCAAAAAACCACCTTACAAAGGATGCAGAGTTTTGGGACAACGTTATTTTTGTAGATGAGTCCAAATTCAATATATTTGGCTCAGATGGGCGGACGATGGTTTGGCGAAAACCAAATGAAGAGCTTCACAAGCAAAATCTCCGTGCCACCGTAAAACATGGCGGTGGTTCCGTCTTAGTTTGGGGTTGTATGTCGGCACATGGTGTAGGAAATCTGCATATTATCAATGGAATAATGGATAAGATAGTTTACCTCAACATTTTGAAAAACAATCTGAAGCAAAGTGCTGTCAAAATGGGTTTAAGTGATAGTTTTAAGTTTTACCAGGACAATGACCCTAAACATAAATCATACATTGTCCGAGAATGGCTTCTTTACAATTGTGCAAAAGTCATAGAAACTCCAGCACAATCACCCGATCTTAATCCGATCGAGAATCTTTGGCACGAGCTTGATAAACGCATTCGAAAACATACCATTAGTAATAAAGAAGTTCTTATAAGTAAACTAAAGCACGAATGGTCTAATATCTCAGCTGAATACACCAAAAAGTTAGTAGACTCTGTTCCTAAGAGACTTCAAAGCGTTATAAAGAACAAAGGACTCCATACGAAATATTAGTTATTTCTTATACTTTTTATTTCTCTCTACATTTTACTTCTGTACGAATATCAAAGTGACGTAAATTCATGAAGCCATTTATTCACTTTTATAATATTATTAACATTATTAGGAGAAGAACGAATTTTTTGTTATTGTTCTACTACATATGTACAAAATAAAACATTTATTTACAAAAATTTTAACTTTTTTAATCCAATCTCAAAATAGCGCTACCTAAAGTTTTAATTTCCACGTGTACGAATAACCAAGTGACTCACTCTATTTGGTATTTCAAAAAGTACGAAATTGGACAGAAATAGCTTTAATAAGGCTTACCGCAATAGTCGATTAACTATAAATAGAGAAACTCTAAGAAAAATATTTACTAATTATAATTTAAACTAATTGCCGTTGGCTCTCAAAATAACAACGGCCTCCTGATGACGAATAACAATTTAAATTATATACAGCCCGAATCACAGTACATCCTCCCACATTTGTTAGATTATTGATTCTAAAATGAAGACTCTTTCTAAAATCTTAGTAGTGAGTCTGTAAGAGTTCGTGATTGGCGTCTAACCAAAAATATGCATGTGCCAATTATTCAAACAAAAGCCAATGCTCGGATGTTACATTTTCAAACTTGGGTGATGATTATTTTCAGGTATACACAGCATAAATCCGCATTTGTGGCTTCTCTGCATACGCACAAGTGGGCCTCGTTAGTACTGCGAGCGTTTCTTACAATTACAATTGTGCAGCATCACACAGAGGTGTGATCTCGCATATTTTTCCCAGGTTGACCCAACTTTCGCAGATGCATAGCGGTAATAACTGGCTTTTGTATTGGCTCACCTGAGCAAGCCGGTGAGCATGACACGAAGGTGCATGACCGGATTACTCGTTAGACAGCAAGACAAAGAAAGATTAATTAATGATAAATGTCAAGATACTATCACATTTCAATTCATCCACTGGCTACCGGCCAAATATAATCGTAACATAATAGCGGATTGCAGGGATGATAACGATTTTTTCTCCCATTCAATCTGTAAGGCGCCACATCTTAATTATATTCTGTGACAAGATAAAAATCCCTCGAAATGTTCATTTCAATTTCGATTGGGATAATCAGATGTTCCCAGCGAAGGATGTAACGGAACCCAAGAAAGCGCATACCGCATTCTGAGGTTTCCTCGTAAGAATAATGTGTTACGCGAGTGCTATCGATTTAATTCCTTTTTTTTTACATTTATGGTATCTGCACAAGAACTTAGTTCCATTAACTAAGTTGCATTTATTTCGGGCACACAAAATATTTTAATTCTTCTGCAAATTTTCAAATATTTGTCCCTTCGTATTTTCGACTTGAATTATTAAGCTAGATTCAGCTGCTCTCGCTGTGTTGTCTACTTTATTTGTCATCAAAACTTATTATTAGTGAAGGCTCTTTTCGGAGGCAAATTCCTGCGACTCGCCATTCTGTTCAAATACATATCCCTAAAATGCGATTATGTGTTACATAGTTAGAATTCTTGTGCTGTTTCATCGAACCGAGTTGCAAATATGTTTAAAAAAAATTGTTGCCCATCAATCGCCAAAGCAAGAAAATTGGCTTCACCGCGAGTCTACTCACAAAGCTAATGCCAGAAGCAAAAAAAATGAAGCATTTTCCAACAAACATGAGTGTTTCCATCGTTATGTCACTCAAATGATACTATTACACAATAGACGCGGAAACTATCAAAATAATTGGCTCATTAAGTTGTCACAACTTGGAAAATTCCACGAAATTCAATGAGACTCATTCGACTTCTTCCGGAATTTGCAAAATAAAGCCTCAAGTCCGGGTTGAAAACTCTTCTTCACAGTTGTCTAATTTGCTTAACAATATGAATATGATTGAGGTGAGAGCTTATCGCTGAAATTTTCCAGCAAAGTTGATACGCATCATAATCCCTACACCATACTGTATACTTAACTGTTGTCATGCGAAATAATGAGATGTGCTTTTTTTGTGATGAAGTACCATTGTGCAACATCAAGGCAACATATATTTTTTTTAAATTGTGAGTGGGCAGGAAGCAAAGGTACCCAGATTATATAATTCACAAATTTTCATTTTGGATTCCTTATTCAATTCAAGAGGACAACCATTTTCATTGTACCTTGATTAATAGTGATAATTTGACTTATTGTTAGAAAAAAGTAATAATTGCAAAATCCTTCTTAGCAGATTTGTATCTTAATTCTTACGAATATGTATAGCAAAAATTGACTGATGAGTGTGACAGTCGGTATTGTTGTTTTAATCGTTGAAGAATAATGTACTTAAGCTACCTTCGCGATGGGCACGTGCTACTATGGTGCGTTTTTTTGAAAACTCAAAAAAACTTCCAAAAAAATTTTGGAATGCATTTTTCGCGAAACGTGTGCATTTTACGGGAAAAATTTTCAAACAAAAAATGTAGAGGACGTTGCGATCTACAATTAATGTCATTGAAGCAATGCTGTACAGCAAGAAATGCGCACGGTAGGTGGCGCTGAAGTTTCCAAAAAAAGGGTTTTTCCACTTTCTCGCCATGAAAATATTATTTTATCGCAAAAATGTAAATGCAAAACTTATTCCATAATATAAGGACAACAACTTTTATTTAAACATTTTTTTCATACATCTTACCGTTTTCAAATTGGAGCTGGGAAAAATATGAAAATTCCAATAATACGGTTGCACGCAACATGGCTTTACATCTTACTTGTACGTTTTAATAAAAATTTAATTTGTTTGAGCTTCGTAGTTTCTTTCTCTGTGGTCCTTGCTCTGGAGACACACTTCTGGCGCTTTCTGCAGATGAACTTCCGGACGATGGTCGATCACTTCCTTGCGCCGTTGCGTTGCTAATTTTTTCATAATATGAAGGAGGTTGTGTAGTCAAATTCAATGGGAATAGAGGTGTGGCCAGCAGAGCGACGTAATCTTTCAGCCGATTTTGTTCCACCGATGTCTGAATCAGAGGGATATCCATCGAAGATTACAGCAACTTTTCCATCAGAGTAATGTTTTTGAAGATATGCGACGTATGACTTACAGACATCTTGAATTGTCGTATCCTTCTTCCATCTCACCTTGTGCAGCAAATATCCGCCATCGACGACGTAAGAACGATTTTCTTTTGGAATATTCGGTGTTACAGCGGCGAATGCTTCGTAGAAAGATGATTTGGTTCCTTTTCGCATACCACTCTCGTCGAAGAGAGACATTGGGTAAGGTGCGAGCTCGTGATCAAAAAATCTCCCTATATATATAATATTTTCATGGCGAAAAAGTGGAAAAACCCTTTTTTTGGAAACTTCAGCGCCACCTACCGTGCGCATTTCTTGCTGTACAGCATTGCTTCAACGACATTAATTGTAGATCGCAACGTCCTCTACATTTTTTGTTTGAAAAATTCTCCCGTAAAATGCACACGTTTCGCGAAAAATGCATTCCAAAATTTTTTTGGAAGTTTTTTTGAGTTTTCAAAAAAACGCACCATAGTAGCACGTGCCCATCGCGAAGGTAGCTTAAGTACATTATTCTTCAACGAATAAAACAACAATACCGACTATTGGACTTTTTCACTCAAACTACTCATTTTTCGACAGATTGACTGTACTACGTAGTATTGATCCAAGTAACATTGAAATTGCTGCTATTATTTACATAGTATAGATAATAGTGAATATTGGTTGACATTTCTCACATGATTCCGTTTCTTTGAATAGCGTAACAAATGCACAAAAATCTACCAACCTGGGGATTAGGAAAATTTGGAAGGATATTCGCTTATAGGCCCGATGAATTCTGCAACGTAAAACTATAAATAAAGATTATTTGAAGCTATAAATCTCATAAATCTTAGTAAAAAATATGGTCGTTGAATTAGAGGCAATGTAAGCCCATTAGTCGCAAGCAGTTAGCTCTTAATGCTGTCATAATTCTGTGATTTATTTAACAAACGGTTATATACGGCACATATAATTATCAAGCACTAAAAAATCACTTTGAATAATTACAAACAAATGCTTCTGGTTGTACAGCATGTTCATCAATAATAGAAATTAATTAACTGGGCGCATAAATTGGTTAGCCACGCCGCTGTTGTCTTTCTGCTTAGTGAGTGATTTTTCAGTAAATTTTTCTCCGCTAAAGAGAAGGTTCATTACGTTTCGGCCCATTGAAAGCTCTTTATGCGTAACACTCTTGCAGGTGAGGTGCATTAACCCGTCGAAAGAGACAGGTGCACCACAAATGGACTGGGCAAAAAATTTTGTGTGTTCCATATATGCAAGTTTCTTTCTAGCTAATAGCCCTTTTGAGATACAGCCTCATGCAAGCCTCCGATTATAGGATTTTACGAATTACTGAAGTAAAAATTAGACTTCAATTTTAAAACTTTATCATTAATAATGAAACATAGATCCATTTTTAAATAATTGGGAATCATAGATCTTATAGATCTCTCAAATAAGAAAAAAGCCATAATATGCCTATCTACATAAAATAAGAAGTATGCAGATGCAGGTATGCTATCCGATTAAGCCTTTTCCAATTATAAATTAATTTCTTTGACATTTTAATTGGATTTTTTAAAACCTATGTATAAAAGAAAGTTTCTCTCTACCTTAATAAACAATAACTGTATAATAAATTGAAGTCATAATAAAAGAGAAGGCCTGGTGCTAGTCGAACCACGTGAATTGAGTGTTCCGTACCAATACAAATTTGTAATAGGGACGCGGCATGGAGATGTTTGATTTATTGAAAGCCAGTCTATGTGATGCTCTTGAAGCTCGCCAGTATAAAATAATAATGAGTTGCGATTGCTTAGACTCTAAGCCAACCGCTCAGATTAGGTTGTAGAACGTTTTGATACTAAACAAATTGTGCTGCAGATACTCGCAAAATGTTTCCGCATTTATCGGTTATTTAAATGGTTAAAAACGTTATATGCAGATAGGGCATCTATACCTAAAACATTAAATACAGGTACGGTGTAACTAATAAACCACGCGCGGTAAATCTTCAGTCAATTAAATATTTTATATATATGTACATAATATTCAGACCGTAGATATTTTGTAAGTAAAGTAGGCAAGATTTCCCGCGCAAGGTTCATTGATTACACAGTGCCTGTATTTAACGTTTTAGGCATATGTACCATACCTGTATTTAACGTTTGCACGTAGGTACCTGCATATAAGCATTTTCTATTTAAATTGCCAATTTTGGTTCCCAGTATCGTCTCCGACTGTAAAAAACAGGATGAAAAACCCTACCAAATAGCAATAAAATTACATAATAATCTGTTAAAGGGCACGATTCTTGTTACTCAGGCCCCAATTTTTGGGAACGGGGTTCGAAACATTTTGCTGTGTTAATTAACTCCACCGGTAGTTTGTAAAAGGAAAATTAACTAAAAAGGAAATTATAATATATTGTTACAAAACGGGCTTTTGCAAACTAAGCAGTGGTAGTTTCTTGCGAATGCACACTGTGAGGCTGCCTGCCTGTTTGAAAAAGTCCCGCTGAGGTTGCGTTGGAAGAGCCGTTCACCGAACCGAGAGGACAGTGAGTCGTCGGTCGAAGTGCAGTGCGATCGCTGCTTTTGATTTTCATTTTTAATTTGCTTATCGATCTTGAATGAAAAAATGTAAACCGAGTGTCGAGAATTAAATTTTGAAGTAGAATGAAGAGTAGACTCGAGTGTTTTCATAAAAACGGACTTCTGTGTCGGGATCTCCCGTTCAAATCCACGCAGGGACAATTAGTTGTAGAAATTTTCCCTCCCGAAATTTGCCGGCTAGCCGCTCAGCAGGCCAATTTTGTTACAATATAATAGAATTTTCCCAAAAGTTACGAACGTTAGGTGGCTCGCGAATTGACCTATATCTCGAAAACGGGTCGAGATAGAATTTTTTCATTATTTTTCCGTTAATTACCACAGCAAAATGTTTCGAACCCCGTTCCCAAAAATTGGGGCCTGAATAACAAGAACCACCCCTGTTAAAGTATACTTCTCGAGATAATGGTTACTGATATTGCATATTTGAAATATGCAATAATCTCCTCCTCGTATTTAAGATACAGTTTTACAAGTAAAAATTTAAAGTACATAATGTAAATAACATTTCGCTGGTTTTTATACATTGGCATATCTACATTATATGTTGTTCATTCAATATACCTTACGTAAGCCTCTTTACTGCAAAAATCACGTTGTTGTTTGGTTTTGTTTACCCTTCATCGAAGGCCGTCACGGTTGCGACATTAACTGGTCGCAGCTGCGGGGGTTCCAAAGCCATTAGCCGAGGTAGACTTCAGGATTGACAGATCCAAATAAAAAGTATGGTCTTGGTTTTGGGCTCGACTATCCCAGTAAAAGTTCTCTCCTTAAGGGGGGAAATCACAGTAAGATCTTCAGTTTTTTCGCTTAAAAGGTGCTTTAGGGTCTTAAAAATAATATACCAAATGATGGAATACGGCAGAAGTGTCCGAGTGCCCAAATTTTTCATTCTGCGGTAACGCCTCTCAGGTATTTTCATATGGTATCTCAGTACTTAAAACTTTAAACGCGTTTTTCTCGAAACCACTTTTTTTGAGCTCGCCGAAGACATAACTCGAGCAAATCTTTACCGATCGACTTGAAATTTTGACAGTAGCTTCGAAATATCTTTCTCCACACAGCTACGTTTTTTTATTTTATATGGCTTAGTTTTTTTTATCGACGATTTTATGGCGTTTTTTTTGTTAGAAATTTAACTTTATTTTCAAACATGCACCATTTTGTGAAAAATCAATATATCGAAAAAAATCCTACGCTAGCTGTTGTTATATGAAAACTAAAAAATTTTGGTTTTTTCTTCCAGGTCAAAAATTAAGGAGTCTACGTCTTCGGCCATCGACACGCTTTCAAAAATAGGCGCCTTGGGGCATATGCTGCGCAGCCGCCATTTTTAAATATTTTTTATTGAAAAAATTACATTTTGTACTTTTTTAGTATTGCTATAAAACCTACTTTACAGATTTTCGATTGATACTTTTATTCAGCCAAAATTAATTCCCGAAAATACGCCTATTTTTTTGTGTGCTACTGTGATTTCCCCCCTTAAATATCGTGTACGTTTTTTTTTTTAACTAATCCACACGGCCACAAACAGCAGGACATAAAGTTGTCACCGAAAAATGGACGCATTCAATACGTAACAAAATAAGAAGAAAAAAAGGGACAGTCACACGTACTGAAAAAGAATCTCATTAGTTTTGGCAGTGAGTAAAATTTACATTGTTGCAGAAGTGGATGGGCTGCAGTAGTAAAAAATAAAGAGTAGAAAGGCCAATGAACTTAGTTACTAGTTCTTTCTAGAGTCAGTCTACTATATGTATCTGATCGTCTTAAAGGTCAAGTTACAATAGCCTCCCTCCGTTACGGAGGGAGTAAGTCAATAGAAATGGGGGTGTCAGGCAGTATGAAGACTCCCTGCAGCCGAAGAAAAGGAGAAAAGAGCCCGTTTTATATTGAAATTCCTGCTTCAGACAGGAAACTATAATTCCTGATATATTTTGGTCTTGATATTTGAAAAGGCATCCTAAGCGGTCAGCGGATGTTGCAGGAAGTCACCTTCTGTCTGTCCTCCACGGCCACCCTCTCCGCCCAGCAATTCTCGAAGATTCCTTTGTGGGATGGATAAGCTTGACATATTCGAATTTACCATAGGTCACTCAGTTCACAAATTTGTGACACAAACAGATTTTCAGTGTACGCTCTCCCAAGGGCTCTACAATCGTTGAGACTATTGGTAATCAAAACGACCTTCCTGGTACCCCAGGACGCACATATCTTGACATTTGACAGCTACTTTGACTTTCATTTAACAATATTGAATTGATACTCGAAAAGTAATTGGCACACGGTCTCGTGCGAATTTCGCAGAATATTTTCTGCCCTTTGCCCCTAATATTTTGTATACCTAAACCCCTTTGTAGGATAATACGCCCGTGGCCACAACGATAAAACAACCACATCCCAAATCTGTCATAAATTAATAATAATTGTTTGCTAGTTTAACATTTTTGCTTAATAAAATTTTATAATAATGTTTAAATTGAGAATTTATCAGAATATAAATCTATAAAGGAAATATGTAAGAACTGCGAACAGCGCGACAATCAACATCTTCCGCAAATTGACTTGGTTCACACCTTTTACAGTTCTAATAATTTCGTTGTTTAACTCAAACACTCTGCGGCTTTCCCCTATTAAACGTTGTTTGAGATCTTCGTCAAATTCTCTACCCTTTTTGTCTACTAGGTTGCGCATTTTACTCTTTAAGTCTGCAATAGCTGCTCCACCGAAATACGTGACTTGCGACCCGTGAAAATTGGCCTCCCCGTTGACCAAAGGGTTAACTCTCCTGGCAATAGCGCGTTTCTTCTGCAAGATTTGTCCACCAGATAATAAACCCATGTACAAGTGATATACATAGACTAAAAGCAATATGGGATTCTCCTTGTTTATTTCGCTCAAATGATCAACATAAGATTGGACTGCTTTCCTTGGTTCGTATGACCGCTTCCACTCTGGGCCCAGGTAGTACGACAAATCATTTTCAAATGCTGTTCTACGGTGAAATTCTCTAGGGAGGATCTCTGAAGGTACGCTTTCTTCAAGATATTTAAAGATTTCGTAGAATATTAAAAGACCTTCAGCCCAAACTGCATCGTCTGAAAGAGCTAAAAGATGTCGTTAGATAGGCTTTACCAAATTTTTTAATTATCGACTTGAAACCCAACTAGATAACGAATTTATAAACTTGACTTTAATACAGTTTTTGTCCCAGACTACTCCGGCTACCAATTGTTTGCAATTGTACAAAGCTGGCAAATTTGAAGTACGCATTTTGTATTTAATTTAGGTACGGTCGACGTAGTTCAGGCCTCAGGGCAGCAACTTTATTTTTATAAACAATAAACTCACCAAAGGCCAATTTAGCATTCACTAAAGTGTCACTAATTTTGTGCACATCCCTTGTCGCCTTTCGCAATTGCATCGAAAATCTAGTTTCGTTGCCCTGTGTCATGTCTTTTAGAAACAAAATTTTCTTGGATTGAGTCCAAACAAGCTCCAAACAAAAGCACAGGAACGCCAAAGATTAAAAGTAAAAATTTGGAACAGCTGCATATCCCCACCGCTCATATGGAAATAGACAACTTTTATGACGCAAAGCTTAGACTGAAACACAACAAATGCTTCATCGAATGCGATTCGGATCAATATCCAAATTCCAAGCATTACCCGCTGTCCCAATTAGCAATTTGCTGTAGAATAAACAGCATGTTTGATAATGTTGCAGAAATTGAAATTGCTTCAAATGTTAGAATTAAAAAAATTATGTGGTTTAGGACGTAGGGGCCCTAAATTCGAAATGTAATGCCTTTTACGAAATGTATTTTTCCTGGTTTTTGTCTTTGTAGATTTTATAGTTCCCGCTGTTAGTTTGTTGCTCCAAAGTGGTTTCACCGTGAAGTTTTAAAAACGTGGCAGGACCGTGCAGATTAGAACCTTGGAGAAACACAAATAAGCAAGAGTTAAATCTACGCGGGTCGACTCTAGTCGAGATAATGAACGTACTCCAGAAATGGCTGCCTTGTGTTGTGTGTCTCTAACTGACAGATGTCTTGTTGTCATTTCTATCTAATATTGACTAATATAAAAATAATTAGCAGGATTGGCAGTCCACCTTAGGCTGCTTTATCTGGTTTGATTATAGTTATTTTATATGTTTGGATAGGGATGGGTACAAGTATTTTTGAATTTAACTAGTATATGCTGAACTAGTTCATGTGTTTCTTGTAAACCCCCCTCATTTTTAATATTATTTGTTTTTCAAGTTTCATGTCCCATAACTGTATTGTGATTTTAGCGAAGTAGCACTGAGTGTTGTACCCTATTTGATCTGGCGATCGTTGTGGCGGGGAAGGTCACATCCCGAGAGAACTTTAACTGGGTAAATTCTCATCCGCAAATCTAATATTCCTATTCTACTGTCGCTACGAGGTGAATTCATCCCGAAAAATAGAGTTTATTGATTTTGTGGCACCCTTACCCGATCAGAAAGTCACGAATGTGACGCCCTCACGTATAAGAGCTTTAACCTAAACTCAACAACATCAAAATGTCCTGGATAAGCGGTTTGGCTGGTAAGGCTGAGGACATTTTAAACAAGATTGATCAGAATGCGGCTAATGTACTCCAGCAGCCCTCCCGTCCAGAAGTAGGAAACACGGAAATTGTTGGATTAAACGAAGTGAAAGCGAATGAGGCGATCAACAGTGGTCTGGTGAAGAATATATCGTCCAGTTCGCTGTCATTGACAAAGTCTCTAACTCCCAAGAAACTCTTTAAGAATAATCTAACATCAAGTTCCTCAGAACACAAGACAAATGAACCCAACTTGTCTTCGAAGAGGTCCTCCGGTACTTCTACAATCACGGATGAAGATACCATAGAGAGTCCAACACGCCAAAAGGCCAGCACTTCGGGAAGAAGACATTTTGACGTGAGTCAAGAAATGGAATTGGCTGCCTTGAGGATTGCTTTAGCAGATGTCAGCAGTCAGAGGGACGAGCTAAAGGAAGGAGAAGCAGTCCTTCAAGGTGAAATAGCTCAAGCTAAGCAAGAAAGAAACGAATTAGAGGGACTTGTAAAGAAACTTATAATGGAACGTGATGAAGCAACTTCTGAGCTTGCCACACTAAGGGAAAACTGCAGCAGTTACCTAAGAACCCTCGATGAGACAGACACAAGCATAGGGCAATTTCGACAAAATATTGTGGAGCTTACAGAAAAGTTGAACTTGCAAATGAAGGAAACTGAGCAAGTAACAGCTGAACTGCAAGAATATCGACACAAAGCCAAGTCAACACTCAAGATAAAGGACAAGATCATCATGGAGCTCAAAACCAAGGGTAACTTGGGAACAGATTTGTCTGAAGCGAGCAATAAAAAGGTCCTAGCTTTGGAGCTCGAAAGTTTGCGACAAGAGAACTCTGATTTGAACGATGAACTGTGCAGCATGGCGCATCAATTGCAAGACACAAAAACGTTCGTTCAAAAACTTGAAGAGCAACTTTGTGATAGCCAAAATAGTGCTTCAAAAATGAAGGAGCACTTTGAAAGAGCGCGAACATTTGAACTTAAGCATTCTAGTCAGTTAGAAACAGACGTGAAATTCCTCAACCAGGAGATCACAGCACTGAGAGAGGAGATTAGTCATATAAGAGAATCTTTTTCTATTCAGCTCTGTGACAAGGAGCAAGAGCTGGTTAAACTTCGCAAGCAAGCAGGGGATATCTCAAAGTTTTCCGATCCCAACAGAATGGAAGGTAGAATTGAATCATTGACTCAAGCATTGGTTAAAAAGCAGACTGCTATTGAGACACTCACTGCAGAGAAGAATGCTTTAAAACTTCAAGTGGAAAAAGTTGAGGTATCTTTCAGATTTTATATAAGATTTGTTTCAGATGTTATATAAGGTTTGTAAATACAGCTTGAATTTTGCAGGAGCAGCTCCAGCATCTGATGGTTCAAAACAGACAACGCCACAGCGAAATAATTTTTGTCAACGACACAGACGATGGTAATTTAGCAGTAGTACGAGACATCCAAATTAAATCTATTTACTTACAGCAAAGGCACAGCTCCCGAGCTTGATGAAAGAGAGCCCTTTCGACACGAATGTAGCCAGACGGGTGAAACGCGCCTATTCTAGCTTGGACTCAGCAGGGATTCGACTAGGGATTTTCTTACGGCGCTACCCACTGGTTAGGATAATGGTGCTCATCTACGTTGCTCTGCTTCACCTATGGGTCATGTTCGTGCTTTTGTCTTCCACACCTACCTAAAAGCGACAAACTCTGGCATCCGAAACCACATAAAATGTTTCCAGCCAACATTTTTTAAAAATTAATATTCAAATCTATAATAATTCAATAAAAGTTGAAAAAAGACTCGACTGACCCAATTTTCCAATCGCAGGTATAGCCTGATAATATCTACCTAAACAATGGAACACATTGAAGAGATTTTCGGATTGTAATGAATGTACTCCAAAGTGATTTATTAAATGAGTTCTCGGAAATTCAGAAGGTCTATGTTATGTGAAATTGTAAAGGGTGTTTTTTTAAGAGGTTGCCGATTTTTTTTTTGAATAAAACACATAAAATTATGAAATGACCAAAATTTTTTTTTTATTTGGTAGATAATTTTTTGGCATTTAACATTTAAACACAATTTCTGGCATATGGCCACCACGACTATTTTTCACAAATGTCATTCTGGAGGTCCAATTTTCGACCACTTTTTCAAGCATTTGGAGGCGTATGTCAGCAATGACACGTTGAATATTGGTTTCCAAAGCATCAATCGATTGAGGTTTATCCACATAAACCAATGACTTCACGTATCCCCACAAAAAGTAATCGAGTGGCGTCAAATCGCACGAACGCGGAGGCCAATTCACCGGACCATTTCTCGAAATAATGTTGTCGTTGAAAGTTTCTTTCAATAAGTCGATTGTTTCACGTGCTGTATGGCAAGTGGCACCATCTTGTTGAAACCACATTTCATCCATATCCATATCTTCAAGATTTGGCAACAAAAACTCATTGATCATGGTTCTGTATCGATTTCCATTCACGGTAACGCGTCGTCCTTCCTCATTTTTAAAGAAATATGGACCGATGATCCCACCAGCCCATAGACTGCACCAAACAGTACATTTATCAGGATGCATTGGTAATTCTTGAACGGCGTGTGGATTATCTTTGCTCCAAATGCGACAATTTTGCTTGTTGACGTATCCATTTAACCAAAAATGCGCCTCACCACTGAAGAGAATTTTACGGTAAAAAAATGGATCTTCGTTCAATTGATTTAACGACCAATCACTGAATTCACGGCGCAAACGATGGTCGTGTGGCTTTAATTCTTGCACCAATTGAATTTTGTATGGCACCAAACCAATTTGCTGAGCGCGACGACGAATCGATAAATTGTCGTTTTCTTCGACACTGGCCTCAACGACAGCAATATTTTCTTCTGTACGAACTCTTCTCATTCTTGTCGGTGGCTTGGCATCCAAAAGAGTGAATGTAGACCGAAATTTGGTAATTACGTTCTTTATGGTGGTCTCTGACGGACGATTATGTGCACCATAAAATTCACGAAGTGCTCTATAAACATTTTTAATTGAACACTGATTTTGAAAATAAATTTCCACGATTTGAAAACGTTGTTCTGGAGTTAACCTATTCATAATGATTTGCCAAACAATACTGAGTAGAAATGCCACTTTGAGCTGTCAAAACAACTGCCATAAAATAAAACGACATCTATCGGAAAAACAAACCTCCTAAAAAAACACCCTTTAAAAGAGAGCGTGCACCTACCAATAATTTTTGTGGAATCTAATTTGAAAACACAACAAATAAAGAGACCTAAAATTGGTCACAAAATTCGAATTCTAAATCCCATACAAATTACATTACAAACCACTTGAGATTGTACTCTATGTTGAACCTCATTACAGATCTTTGTTTTAATTTTATTTACATTTACCCAAACCTAATCTTATCGAAATGCTTATTACTTTTCGATAAATAGAACTGTGCAAAGTGTTGATCGTTTCTGAATAACAGGACTAGCCAATACGCTCTTAGGCATAGAATATTAGCAAAGAGTTTTTAACTATAGTTAAGTCTTTGATATCAGCTGTGAACACGTGTCTTCGCTAATCGTATTTCAAGAATAGCAGTGTACCGTTATGTGAGCCGATACCGAATTGCTGCCCGACCCGAGTCGAGTCAATACCGAATTGCTACAAACGCGTCGAACTCGAATCTACCATTTCGATTTGGTAGGATTCGAGTTGCAACCTTCCCCTAAGCGATTTGTTTTCGATTTCTAAATCGGTAGGTGATGTGAAGGTGTATTACACTTACGACTCTTAAGTGAAATTGTTTTATTAAATTTGAATGCCGGCCGCCGGGTAACCGGAGTGGAATGTTGGAACCATGCTGACTTTCGGTTTTTTTCGTGATTGCAGAAATTTCCACGAATGAAATGTCATTTGTTGACTGTTGTGTGACAGCAAATCTCAGCAGATAAGAAGAGGAGAAGTTTTACGTGAATTTCTTTGCGTTCCTTCGAATAAAGTATGGATTTTGATAGCCCTGATGTAGAAAAGGAATTCCCTGGACTTTACGCATCTGAATCGGGCCTGAATAAGAAGAAAGAAGAAAGTGATTGTAAGCATTAATAACGTGAAATGAGGCACGATTCTTGTTACTCAGGCCCCAATTTTTGGGAACGGAGTTCGAAACATTTTGCTGTGTTAATTAACTCCACCGGTAGTTTGTAAAAGGAAAATTAACTCCACCGGCAGTTTATAAAAGGGAAATTATAATATATAATAGAATTTTCCTAAAAGTTACGAACGTTAGGTGGCTCGCGAATTGCCCTATATCTCGAAAACGGGTCGAGATAGAATTTTGCATTATTTTTCCGTTAATTAGCACAGCAAAATGTTTCGAACCCCGTTCCCAAAAATTGGGGCCTGAGTAACAAGAACCTTCCCTGAAATGATGTTTATTTTTTGAGTTCCGCTATCGTAGCACATAAATGCTATTGCAGATAATACATTCAAGTTTATTCTTTTAAGTTTCTGAAGGTGACCATGAAAGAGTCAGCAAAAAGGAACTCCTAATTGGGCGTAGAAAGGACAAGAAAGACAAAAAAGACCGGGGCTATGCAACGCTAGAAGGGGAGAGTTCTCCAGAGGAGGATATTGAAACAAAGTAACTCGCACTCAATAAAAACGGCTGCAATTTAATACTTGAAATTTGTTTAGAAGTCCCTTCAAAGGAGCAAAGAAATCCAAGGCTTTTAAATTTTCATCCAAAAGTAAGGAAAAGCGTGAAAAGTCTAGAGAAAAAGATAAGGGTGAAAAAGAACCAAGAGAAAGGGATAAGGAAACTTTCGAATTGAAAGACAAGAAGAAGGAAAAAGAAAAGAAAGATAAGGACAAGAAGGAAAAGAAAGAAAAAGATAAAGACAAGGACAAGAAAGAAAAAAAATCCAAGCAAGCTAGCATTTGTGAAGAGGTTTTGGAACTGGGAGATGTGCAACCAGTTTTCGGAGTTTCAGTTAGTTTGGCAACCGAAAGGAGTCGATGCCATGATGGCGTTGACTTGCCCTTAGTAGTGCGTGATTGCATAGATTATCTGCAAGAGCATGGACTACAAAGCGAACAAATATACAAGGTTGAACCACTTAAATCGCGTATTCAACATCTCAAAAGACAATACAACAACAGAGAATCTCCATGCATAAACGAATTGGATATACCAACGGCATGCGGATTGCTCAAACAGTTTTTAAAGTGAAGTAAAGTGTTTCAACAATTTATGTTTGCTTAATCTTATCTATTCTAGGGAGCTTCCAGAACCTGTCTTAACTACTGATCTTATTGCTCGTTTTGAAGAAGTTGCCTCACAGCCAAATATCACTCAGCAGGAGCAAAACTTGCACGTTCTGCTGGAACAATTACCTGGATGTAACAAAACATTGCTTTCCTGGGTGCTTCTGCATTTCGATAGTATTATCCAGAACGAAAAGGCGAACAAAATGAATGCCCAGAGCTTAGCTATGCTGCTTAGTCCAACGCTACAGATGTCTCATCGGTTGTTGGTCACGTTATTGTGTCATTGTCCCAACTTGTGTACAAAAGTTAAACTTGTCAAGTAAGTAAGATTCGAATTATTTTAACAATCATTTTCTGCGGTAGAGTAGATTTTCACTTAAAAATTACATACGTAAAATAATTTTTTCTTTATTTAACAAAATTTTTTTTTGTATTATTCAATAGCTAAATAATATCATATAATTATCATAACAAGATTGTATTTCCTTTTCCGCAACAAAAAAAATCTTTGAAAACCTTCAAAATTTAGCCTCGGACATGAAACAACCCCCTTAATAAACTTGAGTTTGATTTTTCTCTTCCATTTGGCCGGTGACATGTATTTTTTTTTGTAATTGATTTATATGATGCTAAACTATCATCTAGCGAAATTTGAATAAATTCTCCCGTTTTTATTTAGTTTTCGATCCAGCCTCCTTAAATGAGTAAATATTCCAAGTTGCCCTAGATTTTACCAAAGTTGAAAATTGTGTGAATTCACTACGATCATTTGCATTTTAACCAGTGTCCAATGTACTTTCAGATATGTACCACCCATCACTTCATCGAGTCCTAAACTACCAGAGACAAGTAGCGGTATTCAAAAAGAATTACTCAAACAAGAAAGCCTCTTGGCCCAGATTCATGCTGAGATGAATGCAGGCTTCGTGTCCAAGAAACGTGAAGAGCAACTCTGGGAAGTTCAGAGAATTATCACACAATTAAAGCGAAAATTGCGGACTTTTGAAAAAAAACAAGACTCAATTACGAGGAGTGTGGATGATACTGTTGACGGGGAAATTATAACTGAATCTGCATCAGCCACACATGTAAAGTCGAAATTATCTTATTCGGATGATGAGTCCGTGAAAACGGCGCCTGCCGCATCAAACGAATCCGCAACAAATACCGAAACTAAGAGCACTCCCCAGGAGATGCCAGATATACCTACAGTAATTCTGGAAGGAAAAGCAGGTGAGCAAAGGAGTAATGTATCCCCTGATGATGGAACTAGGAACCCTGATTCAACGTTTTTGCACGAATCTGGCTTATTGATGCTAGCAGACAATCATCCTGAATACCTAAATCTCATAAGAATTCAGTTAGAAAATCAGGAACTTTTACAGTGGAAATCTCAGCTTCAGATTCGAATTAATGCTGAAAGGGCGGAAATATTGCGACTTAAGAAACTTTTAGCACTAGCTGAAGCTCAGCAACAGCAGCAAGGTAAAGGCGTTAAGCCACCCAGTCAAGGAGTAGAAGATGGCGACTATGAAAAAATTATAGAGCATTTTCTAAAAGAAAACACCCTTCTGGAACATAAGCGAGTAATGCTGGCCAAGGAGATCTTCGAAGAAAATAAAGATCTTGTCCAACTGCAAGTTGAATTGACCCTCCAAGCACTTAGACCGTGATCAAGATAAGTTACAACAAAATATTTTTCTTTTGCGCGGAATGTCTTTATATGAGGAATATTTTGATTAAAATCTGCTTTATTTTATTAAGTCATTTACACCTTAAAAGCACGTTTAATATTCCTTCATACGAAAATGTCAGCTTCACTTAAATAAATTTATTTCTAATTAGAATTTTGTCTACATGGTATATATCGCAATCAACATCACAACTATTCGGATCAGTTTTGGAAATTGAGTCAATTATAGGGGTCTAGGTTCTTTAAGTCCAATCGGATGTCTCCTATAGGCCTACCAACCAGAATACCAGTCCGTAACACTTGCTTAATATTTTCCTTCACCTGATCAACAAGTTCGATGTATGCAGTTTCTTTTGCACGAATTTTAGCTTCTAGGTTGAAAAGGTGATCGTCTTTTTGGTCCGGAAATAGCATTCGCATTGCATTAGCAAGTTTATAAACATATTCCCTGTTTGTTCCGCTTATTCCCGAAGCCTCGTAGATTTGCTGAGCAATGTCGTCTAAGTTACTAAGGTGGCCTGCAAAGGAAGCATTATGTTCCGTTGCAACATAAGCCACCATTTCGATTGGCTCGCTGTCTTCGTATACAGGCGGATATTCATAGAACAAAACAGGCAAGCGGTTATACCCGTTTTTCTCCCTCACATCCAAGTTTTGTACCACTGAATTCTTCACCTTACATGATATCCGGTATCCAACACCCCACACTTTGCTATTTGGGTTCGCGGAAGGAATTAGGGTAACAACACGCCCCGGTTTCTCTGGTATTCCTCTGTGATCGATACTGTTTTGGTAAAACATCCTCTCGTACCCCTTAATATAACCCGCCTTACGGCAGATGTATGGAAAATCTACTTTCCAAATTAGAGAACCGTATCCAAATATCCAAATGTCTGTAGGCGCCTCCATTCTGCTAGCCTCCAGCGAATCATCCTCAGACAAGTCGATGTTTACATCAGATTTGATTTTTTGTAGTTGTGGATACTTGGCGCCATAATACTGCTCGTAAACTGCGTTTGTTAGTGATTCAATTGACCAATCCTCAAGCGCGTCAAATACTGTTGGCTGAAGGACATTGAAAGCCACCTTTTTTAGTGCATCCCAATCCTCCGAGCTATCCGAATCGTTGCTTATTGATTTTGACATATCCCTACGTGTTCCACAAGAATTTTAGGTGACAGACTCCAAATAGGGAATGAATAACATTGCCAGGCTTACTGCGGTCGTAACTAAAGTATTCTGTAGGGATTTCCGTATACGAATTGTGACTGAAACTGGTCGAAAATTATGTCGAGCTCACTTTTAAGTCAAAAAACTTGTTTTCTCCCTGAATTCAACAAAGGGTCTTTATCCGATATTTCATTATGGCTATAAAGGCAAGCGGATTTTATTTCGGGATTTTCTGCATACTTTTCCACGTAAAGTTCACCTTGCGTGTTTGCCGTAAAATCAACGTTGCTTTTTCCACGAAAAAATTTTGATGGAGTTTTCTCCGTGGTGTTAACGTTAGTAGTCCACGTCAACTTATACAGATCTACCCTAGGACATCGGCATACGAAATTCCACTCTTTTTCAACGTGAAATTACGTGTTTTTTCCATGCCGATTCTGCGAGTTTTTGAATGAAAACTTAGTATACTATTATTGTACTCTTACTCTGAGCTTAATATCGGAATTACATTCAAAAATCCTATAAGAATTCTATACATGAAATTCAGCCATTTCAAGTCGTTTCGACTAAACTCGAAAGAAAATACAAATTCCACCCCTGAACCCTTCCTTGGCTGTTTCCATAGCTGCGTTTGACTCGGCATTGCCTCAGTCATCAGTGATCCAAGTCAGTTGGCTATTTTGGCCAGATACGAGATATACGAAGCCTGCGAGTGCATGACGTGAATACTCCTGTATTATTATAGGATATTAGATAAATTCAAAATTCACAATCATATTGATCAGCTGAAAATTGTCATCCAACACATCTTAGAATGACATGACAGCTAGCGGGCGGTTCCGAAATTAGTGTAAATAAAAATCGGGTTTTCTTGTCACCATGAATACCTTAGGGTGGGCAATCTTATTCAAAATGGGCTGCCTGTGTACAAGAGAAAGCATTAACATAAGCGGTACCAAATATGTGGTGCGGGAAAATATCGCTCAAGGGTAAAAAGTTCTGCACGAAGATCTGACTGATTTGTTGGCAACAAAATCTTTTCCATTTTAGAGGCTTTAGCCTGATAGACTTGGTGGAGAACAATGTGACAAGGAAGAAATATGCCTTAAAGCGGATAACTTGTCACAGCATAGATGATCAGAACAGCGCCCTAAAGGAAATAGAGATATGTAAACAAATCAGCCACGAAAATGTCATCAAAGTGGTAGATTACATGTTAAAGGGTTCAGCAGATATCGTAATAAACACGACTAGTCAATTATACATAGTGCTACCGTACTACAAAAATGGTTCCTTGCAAGATCACCTCAATGTCAGAGCGAAAGTTCAGGATTACATGCCGGAAGCGCAAGTTTTGCAAGTGTTTCTCGGCATTTGTGACGGCGTAAAGGCGTTGCATGAAGCGAAGCCGGAACCTTTGGCCCATAGAGATTTAAAAACAGCGAATATTTGCTTATCAGACTCTTTTGAACCAATCATCGTTGATATGGGCTCTGCAACAGAAGCACGTTTGCAAATCTGCGGCTCACAACACGCCCAGAGGCTTCAGGAATTAGCGGAGGAACGGTGTTCTATTGTGTATCGTGCTCCGGAACTGTTTTCAGTTCAAAGCTATTGTATGATTGACGAAAGGACAGATATATGGGTGCGTCTTTGAAATAATATAAATGGCGTAATTACAATTGATATACTTTTTCAGAGTTTGGGCTGCGTTCTGTACGCTATATGTTTTTTCAAATGCCCTTTCGACCCAGTATACGAAAAGGGAGACAGTGTGGCTTTGGCCGTGCTGAGTGGAAACATAATATTCCCCGAAGACTGTATTTACACTCAGGATCTGTGCGATTTGATTCTCTTCATGCTCCGCCTTAACCCTATGGAGCGACCCTTCATCTACAGCGTAATAGAAAAGACTCTGGATCTAGTAAGTAAGATAGAAGGTAAAGTGTAATATTGTTGGCGGGTTATCTGCTGACTCATTCCAGCCCTCCCGCTTACATAGTTTACTTTTTTTATTGAACTTGGAGTTGTATGTTTGAGGGAATTATAACTGTTAATAAACAATGTTCTTTTATTCAGTGCAATCACCCACCCATATATAGCAGTATAACTTCTAAGCTGAATTTTCGTTTATTCGCAAAAGTAGAACACTATTTCACAGGAGGTATGCTGCCCAGCATTGGGATGATAGATTGAAAGTTCTTGTTACTTTCTGCTTTTTTAACTCTAAGTGCATCAACGTTTTCTCGGGGCGAATTACTTTGATGGATCAAAGTATTCATGTGTGCCTTTAAGTGATGAAGTTGGGAAAATGACTTCCCACAAAGATCACACCTACATAATCTGGTTGTAAGCAAATATTAAGTCGTAACGTGGATTACGTACCGGTAGGGTTTTTCGCCTGTGTGAACCGTCATGTGCACCTTAAGGACGTGGGAATAATTGAACGCTTTCCCACAAGTATCGCACTTGAATGGTCGTTCATCTGTATGTGTTCTTTGATGTTTTATACATGTGCTTAAGTCGGAAAATTTTCTACCGCAGAACTTGCACTGATATGGTTTCTGGCCTGTATGGGACCTCATATGGCGTGTAAGCTGAAAATTAATAGAAAACTTTTTCCCACAAATCCTGCAGAAGATTGGAATTAGTAAAATCAATTGAACCGCAAATAGTAGATTTACTCGCAGCAAAACGGTTTCTCGTCTCGATGCCATTTCATGTGATTGTCCAGAGTGCTCTTTTTCGTATACTTATTCCCGCAAACTTCACAAATATGAAGGGGTTTTTCTTCAGGAACAGATGTCAATAGTGCCGAACCGTCCGATGTAACTGTTAAGGTGTTGATTGGCTTTTTCCGAACACTCTTGCGCTTGGTTTGGATTTTTTTAATTGGCTTTGATTCTTGCGCGTCTCCGTCACTACTTAATTGCTCTGGATCAAACCAACTATCACTTCTTTCGTCTTCCATTTTTATTTGACAAATTTTCCGAGGGGAGCATTTAAGTAAACCATTGTCACACTCGAAATTCTTGTCATCTTTGCTTTCCTGAAACTAAATTATTTATGCCTGCTAGAAATTCCTAAAAAATTGTACCCCTCCTTCCGTAACCAAAGGCTTGCTGGGAACTTCTAAGCCTTGGAAGGTAATGCATTCATCGTCTTCAGCGGCTGGGTTGCTTTCATATAGTTGTGGCAAAGCCATTGCGGCAAACCCTGCAAACTTCCTTGGTAAATTCGAGGCCTCATCTAATTTTATGTCACAGATGAATGTCCTTAAAATCCGGTCCGAGTTTTGACAATTTACAAAAAATTTGTATGCGATATTGAGGTATGCCACACATTTGCGACATATTTGTTCGGGAAGATTCATATCCCTGTCAATCTAAAAAAATATTAATAGCGCTAAAGGTGCGTGCAATTCCGCTTACAATCACTCCGCCGCAAGTTGTTATCTTTTCAAAAAATGAGTGGTCTTCTTCATCCTTCTCGAAAATGGACTGCAATTCGTCGCCTTCCCACAGGCATATTCTGCATACTTTCCACGTTAAATTTATCCGCATTCCGCCGACTGAACAAAGGAAACCGTAAATCGAAATAACATAACAGCTAACAGCACCGCTGTTTCCATAAATGTACACGGGGTTGTCAAATCAAAAATACTGTTTTATTAATGTTTTATTACAAATTCGTTCCGCGCAGCAGTTCAGAATTTTCACTGACGTACATATAATATAAAATTATGTAAGTGCTTCGTTCGTTGAATAAATAATATATTGACTGTCTGTTGGAAATATCTATCCGATTGGTTGAAATTAAAAAGCGCGAAAGTGAAATGAGAATGAAAGCTCTTGCTTCGCTCTCAAATCTTGTATTTCACATATTTGTAAGTGTTCCCATCACATTCCATCCTTCATAACTTTCCGCAGGGCATTTTTTGTTCCCTACAATATAAAGTATCTCATGAAAACTGCTTGTATTTCACCGCGTTCAGGACCATTTAGTACTTTGATGTATCTTCCCACTTAGTTTTATGCTTGCTTAAAAATCTTAATTACATCTATAGCAAGTTATTCCCTTAATATAACGACGATTTCCTACATCGAAATAGTGAAATTAAACTCAGCGCAATGACGGACCAGTTTTTGAAATAGTGCTGAAATATGTACAATAAGTATTAGCCTTTATACTTCTTCACATAATATATATATACTTCTTTTTATTTTAATTACACATATTCTGGTAGCTGGAAAGGTTTTAAAATATATTAATTTTTTTACTTATTTATTGACTACATCATATTGCCAAAATTATTGTGTTTTTATACCTATATTTATATTTTCATGCAAAAACCTACGCAGTGACGTCACAGCACAACAACTGTGAACTGTCAAAAAACTGTCATATCTTGTTTATCTATACCGTGTGACAGTATGTAGTTCATTTACAAGAGTTACGTTGTAAAGCCAAAGCCAAGAAATTTGCTTCGAGTAATGGCTGCAAGGGAGGGACACACTCAATCAAAGAAAATCTCACGCCAAAATTCCTTTACCGCAATGACTTTACCCAGCTCGAACATTGTTCTGCAACATGGGGCACAGCGACCGGAGCAGGAAGAACGACAATTTTCCTTCTACGACGAAATATCGGACATAATGCGCGGTTTTGGCGATTGCAACAACCCCTTAAGAGAAAGTGTTCTTCTGGTTGAAAAAATTCTACAGCAACAGATGAAAGGCATCCTGAGCGATGCGATGGATGTTGCAATGAAGCGCAGAGGGGACGCTGCGCCCCACACAGCTGATTTTGAGTTTTTAATGCGTAAACACCCAGCAAAAATCAATCGCATGAGAAAGCACATCGAAGACCAGAAGCTGTTAAGACGATTACAAAACAGGTCAGAGGGCAGGGTAGAACAGGCAGACGGTAGCCAATATTCTGATGAGGAAAATGAGACTGAAGTGGTTGGAAAATACGACGAAGAGAAAACCCGTCGAATGTTCAGGGCTGATCGAATTTCACAAATACTTTCAGGCGAACAGTACTCCGAATTCAATGAAGCTAGAAGAACTTCCTTCTACTGTCGGCACTCAGAAAAAATGAAAGTTAAGTTCAAAGGTTTCCTCTGCGTCCCATCCGAGATATCATTGTCAAAATGCTGTATGATTATTTTGGCTTATCTTGCTCATGAAACTGTTGCCACAGTAGTAGACTATGCTATACTGACAAGACTGCACTCTGGTAATCGAAGCACGGAACCGTATAGTAGAGTTACCCCATCAGGGACATCTTATAATATGCTGCATGTTTGTCCAGAGGTGTCACAGGGTCGTGGTCAAGACGGCATTAAACCCATAACACCACACGAGATTCAGGAAGCGATCCGACGCAATACTCAATTCACGCGAAAAGGATTTGGCTTTTATCGTAGTACTATTAATTCCGATATACAGCACAGCTACTTGGCTATATAAAATCCGTCAAAATAAACCAGTTTTAAGCTCAAAATCTTTATTTCCTTAAATCATATTTCATGTCTGTGCTGTTTCTTTTTTATGCACGTTTGTCTGTAGATGCGCTTTTAGGTGATGAAAAAGTCTAAATTCTTTGCCGCATAGCTCACAACTAGAAAGATTTACTTCTTCTGAATCTATTTTAAGACCACTACTTGCTTACCTGTAAAGCTTTTCTCCTGTATGAATCAACTTGTGCTTTGTAAGACTTTGTGAGTAAATAAACCTCTTTCCGCATTCTTTACAATCGTATGGACGTTCACCAGAGTGTACCCTGCAATGCGTACAAAAATAATTCAATGTAGCAGACAAGCGATACCAAAACATACTTCTCATGTGCACGACAAGTGCCTCTTTCATAGAATCTTCGATTACAGAACTGGCACTTGTAGGGTTTATGCCCAGTGTGAATTTTTATATGCCGTGCCATTAATGAAGAGGTTACGAATGCTTTACCACAAATCCTGAAATTAAGCAGATATCACTCACTGCATTGTATAACGAAAATTGGGTTTACTCGCAAGAAAACGGTCTTTCGTTATTGTGTCGACGCATGTGTGTTTGTAATAAGCTATTCTGCTTGTACACGTTCCCACAGATTTCACAAATAAAGCTTGGTTTATCATCAGGCTTCCTTGGTGACTTCTCCCTGGGAATGGGAATCACTTTTTCTTGTTGTTCATCTTCAGAGTCGGAAGTATAACGAATATACTTTGGGGGTGAGTTACTCTTCATTTGATTTATAATTTTCTTCAAAGGAATATGTCCTTTTTTCCACTTTTTAGGAAGGCGTTTTAATCTAGTTGGTGATTTTCTCTTTTCCTTAACTGTCGGCTGTAAATCCGGCTCATGGTTTTCACTGTTGTCGGAAATACTAGTATCCTGGAAGACATTGTAAAATAAGATTGAATAATATTAGGTCTACTGAAGCTACATTTGCCGGTTCATATGGTGGGTCATCTACACATTGGTCCCCATCATCAGAAAAATCTTTTCCTTCATTATCCATGTCAGCTTGCAAATTATTTTCCTGGGTCGCACAAGTAACAGTTACAGCGATTTTACGGTTTCCATATAAATCTCCCTGACTTTCATCTACAATTGGTATTATGTTTTTATCCTCAGAAACTGGTTCCTCTTCACTGCCTTTTTTAACTTTCACAATTTTCAATTTCAAATCTTCCGGCAGTTTGTAAGTTTTCCCACTGCTTAAAGTGAGAAAAATGTTATTTCTGTTGTTTGCTTTTAGGTACAACTGAAGGATACTGTCCGATTTTTTGCAGTTTAGCCGGAAGTTGTATGCAACATCCAAATTTGTCAGGCATTTAGCACATATAAATTCTGGTAAGTCCATACTGGGTCTTATCTTAAATAAGTTAATAAGAAGATATATCGCGTTAATTTTCTTCTTAATATGGATAGTACCCACTTACCAACACCCCGCCACATTCCATTATTTTATCGCATAGTGTAATATTGTTCAAGTCTTTTTCATAAATAGACGTTAAAATGCCTTTTTTTAGACAAACTCTACACGCTTCCATTTTATTTTGATCACAAATGTAAGAAATCAAGAAAACAAAAACTCCTTACAGTGAATATTTACATTCTGGTGGAGAAATGTCAATGAAATGTCAATAAAATGTTAAGTTGAAGCTGGGTGTAATTGGTGAATTTTTCAAAATACTATAGTCGGATTTTCGTCTCAACATTTGTTATTGTTGCTGTATTTAAATTTTGCCCGCCAAGGCGAGGCGCCGCAATTTGCGACTTATTGGCCACGGCCAGGTAATCACACGACCATGAGACAGTTTGCAGCCTTCCGCTATGCAACTCCTTGTTGAGATAAGTTTGTGTATAAGATGTCGGCAGCGCCACCACATATGGTCTCAACATTTGTTGACAAATAAAACAGCTCAAAACAAAATTTCTTCATTTTTGTAACGGTTCTTCACTATTAATAAAAGTTCTTCCAAGTGTAAAGCCAGAAGCCAGAAGCGACAGTGGCAGCTCATCATTTAAAGGCAATGCTTTTATAATGGCGGATGCAGAATCAGAATAACGCCAGCCGCAACGCGTCGACAGCGGCAGCTCCTCCTCGACTCGTCGCAAAATCAAGTGATCTGACGATGTTTCGGTCCTGCCAATGGCACAAACCCGTTTCAGAGCTGCCAATTTCGAATTATCCAAATTAAATTGCTGTTGTTGTTGTATTTACGGCTCTCTGGTCATCATGCAAAGTTAGATTTATCACTAATGCACTGCATTTTGTCTATCAGAAAAATTTTCCAATGTGCGACTTGCTTACTTGATGCGTCTCGGGTTCATTCATGATACGTTTCGGAACATATTGCTTCATCAAAATCTTTAAATACGACGTTTAGGATCACGATGGGTAAATTCAAAAACGTCAAATTTCCTTGCATCACTGTGTATTACGTTACGACCGCATCATCGCGGTGAAGCGTAGCGCTACACAGCCGATGCTTTGTTTTGTATTTTTTAACGTCATTAAGCATAACTTGTTTTTACCAGTTTACGTGTCATTTAGGATAGATTCAATATAGCTTGGGACACAGCTCTATAGCCATATAATAATAAATGCTCTGTCACTAGTAAGCAATTAAGAGAGAACCATAGCCGGCAAAAATTTCTCGCGTACAGCATGTACAGTGGCAGATACAAAATGCAGCATTTTTTTACTATGGAGTTTTCAGGCGATTTCTAATTCTATTACCATGCCATCTGAGTGTTACCTCTCCTCGTGATCATAAAGCATAGGGACAATGCGAATGAAGAATGGGGGCACACAGGTACCGCACACGTAGTTGATATATAGCACGCGGTAGCTGTCATTTTCTCACTTTGCATTTAAAAGGAGGTGATTTCTAACGATTCATAGCGACTGTGTGTGACGCTTACGCGGCTAGAGAGCTAGTGTAGAGTGGTGTTATTTTATTGAGAGATTTGACCTGAATGGAAAAGTTCGGAACATTTTAAAATGCTGTTCTTTCGTTTTAAAAATGATGGGAACACATCATACAAGGCGTTTGGTGTGTGGCTTTGCAAGGGACAGTTAACAGGAAATAAGTTTTGTGCCTTGCTGGAAAATAGAAATTGTTCAAAATAAAATCATGCACCCTGTCACAATATGACATCAATATGATTCGAGTAGATTGTGCTGAAGTTTTCGTTCGTAAATTTAACGAAATAATGTTACAATTGTTGGAGCTTTTCATAGTAGACCCCATGGAAATATAAGCTTAGCTTAAGTTTGTATTTCTATGAGTAGACCCAACTGACATATGTATTATATATGTATGTAGATGGGCCGTATGCTTGTCCCGAGCTTTCCGTCGGAATTCAATTCCGTTCGAAATGTAGAAAATTGAATGTAGGCTGGAAATGTCAGTGATAGACCCCCAGTTATATGATCTTTAAACGAAACGGTACTAATGGCCTACTTTCGAAAACATTTATGAAAACTGCAATCGGGTCTACAAACGTAAACGTCACATCACCGCAATGATGCTGCGCTCACGATAAACAGTGATGTCCATACGACGCAAAGAAATTTGAGGTTTTTGAATTTACCCGATATCCATTTGGCATAGTAGCATTTTTCGTTATCTTTCTTCGTTTTGTTTTCAAGAGTAAAGCTGGTGACACAACCAAATTTTGAACGCGTCGCGAGCGATGACAGGATTTAAAGCGCTTATGCAGTCCTGTACTCATGGAAATATGAACTAAGCACGGAACGGCTGTAAGCCAGATTTAGCGTACCACATTCCCTGATGTGTTAGAATTGGCTGTGTTCGTATGGTCGCTCAGTGCAGGCGTAAATATGTAGACATAATCAGAAGGGGGCTTACAATTCAAAATTTTCTGAAGTTCTTTCCATAATGTCTATGCCCCCTTTAACATTTATTTACACGCTGCCATTCACCGCATGCGCCCCGCTTGTGAGGATTCTTATTTAGCTCTCCCTCATAAACGCTTCATAAACGCTGTTGCTGTTCTCCTCTAGGAAGCACCCCTTAGGTGGTCGCTCACGTATAGGGTTCATACACGATACAGCCGTTCCGTGCTTAGTTAGTATTTCTATGCCTGTACTTCGCGTTACAACGAATTCGCATCCGACGCGCCGCTATGCGACGCGTCGCATCCTTTGCGCAAATTTCTAAATTTTAACGCGGCGCATTCAACTTATCCTTACTTTTAAATGTCACTCGTGTGGCAAAATGGAATTCGATGAGCGACTCATAGAAGAAGTGCGCGAGTTTATTTATAACAAACGCATGAAGTTATATAGGAATATAATTACATATATCATAATATAACTGAAATTGCCTGTGTCACTTGCTTGTCAGTTGCCGCGTTCAATATTCTGTTGTAACTTACCTAGTACTTGTGACACACATGGGGTATCGATAACTGGATATCTATATCCAGATATCACGAATATCCAGCTATCTGAGTACTCCTGACACATATAAACTGGGTATCGCGCTGTCAAAGTTGTGTCAAATTTACATTTCAAAAACGAGATCTGAAATTTGAATTTCTTAAATGGAAGAAATAGTTGCGTTAATTCAATTAAAGCGAGAGCAAATTTTTGCTAATATGAGGCAAATTCAGGATTTGGACAGGAGGAGGAAGCAATTGCGGCTTCTAGCAATGAGAGCATCGTTGCGAAGAAGAATGTATTTGCGGCTTTGGTGGCTAGGTTCTAAGCTTGCCTCAAAACAAAGATTGGTATGGTCCAAGGTATGTTTAAAAACATTACTTTAGGAAGAAGGTAAATCAATTATAAAATATAATATCTTAGGATTTCGCGAAAGAACTTTGGACTGTTTTTAGCCAGAGTTCTTGAATGTATATCCACCTTCGCAGGAAAAAGTCGAGGAAGTTGTTGCTGGCTTGGCAAAATTTGTCTGCTCACAGTGCCACCACTGACCGCCCGTGGCGCTGTGCACAGTAAATTATGTCCTATATCCAGAAGTTTTTGGGGGTATCCATACCCAGTTGTTTTTCGGGGTATATCCAGGATATGCGGTGACACACATGGGGTATGAACGGAGTATTGCGAATAGCTGGATATCGATACCCCATGTCTGTCCCGGGCTTAACATCGTATCATAAATGTCAACGCACGCAATGCCGCGACGCACGCGTTGGTTGTGTCACTACCTTAAAGACCCTGGGGCCGCATTTGGAATTTAAACTATCGATCGACTAGAATCGATATCGATAAATTTCCATTTGGCAGCACAATTGCAGTCTATTGTCATCGACGAAACCGCTACTTTGGGTAAATAAAAGCGCAAGGTCTCTCTGAATTCATGCAAGTAAACAAACATGCGCATCTGCAGGTTGATAAAAGCAAATTGTGCACAAGCTTTTTACTTGCAAAATTTCAATTAACTTACCTAGAAATTTGCAATGATGAACACTATAAAAACAAGTTTAAATTAATGAATACTCTGCAATTGATTTATGCATGCAAGTTTGAATTCATGAAAACGGCCAAGATTTTCAGTATGAGCGAAGTTACGTGGAAAAATTTTTCATGTGAATCTGATCTCAGAATAGACCATTGTCCATTATGCATTGATTATTATAAGTCGACAAAGCAGTATTGCATAGTGAAATTAAAAAAGCGGCATCAGTTACTTTCGTGGATTTTATTTCAAATAACGTGTTCTCCCAGATGGTTGTATTACAGTTCTGTCGACTCAGGGTACTCCTATACAGTCATAAAAAAAATATTTTTACAACAAAGAAATTTCGGCTTGGTCTGTAGCGCCAGAACGACACAGACCAGTCGATCACTCAACTCTCCTGTATACTTCGAAGTAAATACGGTACTTAGTAACGTGGCTGTCATAATACTATGTATTCGTAAAAAGAATTATTACACAATTACTTCTCGAAGATTATTTTAGGGAAATGGAGGAAATAAGGCAGAACATATCTACAGTTTTGTTAAAGGTGAAACATCCTCAACCATCGACTGTGCATTTTATAAGTAGAACCACATATCCCTACCGCCAAGTTGCTGACTGTTAATACTTGGTGGTGCAATATAACTTGAATTTTTCATAAAAAATATTGTTGTTGCTTAAGTAGTAAAATGTTGTGGCTCGTGTAACAAAATCCTCTACACTAGGCAATTATCCGTACCGACTATCCCCTTCGTTTGGAAACATTATTATAATCTCATCTTGTTAATAAATTAGCGTTAAAGGATTATAGTTATGGCATTATTTGAGCTATCATAAGAGTTTCTGGCGCGAGCAATTAGAGAAAGATTTAGGAGCAATGAAAGCATACTGAACAAAAACTGTTGAATTTAACATAAAATTAGCGCAAAATGTAAGAAATATGTGTAATAGATCCAATAACAAATTCATTAACAAGCAATTAAAGATCTGCATGGTTTCAAAAAACAACCTATAGATATCCTTGCACTTTTCGTTTTTCTCATCTTTGGAACGTCTCCTTCAAGCGGCCCGATCCGGGCCCCTACATTAAAATTTAATATCTAACAAAACCTGCATAAATAAACGCGCTAAAATTATAATTACAGAGGTTAAGAGTTAACAGTATTTATACTTTTTAATCAGAGCTCCCAGGGATAACGACTTAAGGATTACAGTGAGTGGCGTGGATTCTCGCTGATTAGGTTAAATGTAGTTAAGGACTGTGGGAGGCTGTGGTTATAAGTTTCTAAGATTTAATCCTTAACTGCTAGCACCCTGGCCGTTAATAAGCTCATCACATATCTTCATCAGCTCCTCATTTTCGCGCGTTTTCTGCTGAAGCTGTTCGTTTACTGACAGCCGTGAGATCTCCTCCTTCTTCAGAAGCGCTTTTAGTCGAGTAACCTCCATTGAATGATTCTTTTGGAGAGATTCAAGTTTATTGTTGGCACTACAAGGAGACAAATGAACCAACATTAAGTCAAAGGAAGAATTACTTACATTTCTAATTGCTGCATAGCGTGACTCTTCATTTTTTCATAGCGTTGTTCTTGTAATCTCAGGTTCTCAAGGTTTTGTTTCTTTTCCTGTTTAAGATCTTCTTCACTGGATTTCAGCTTTGCTGTTAACTGCTTACTTCTTTCATATTTTCTGTGGCCGAACAAAATGTGAAATATTTGTTTGTCGGGAAAATATCGAAAGACTTACGCGTGAAGATCTGTGAACGTAGACTCGAGCGACGTAAGATGTTTATAATTCAGATCCCTCTCCGACTTTATTTCCGACATCTGTTTTTCGTAGTTTTGTATAATCTGCTCTTTCTCAGCTATTAACTCCGCAATTGCCTTTTCATAAGCTTCGATTACACCACTAGTAAAATTAAAGTCGTTTACAAGCGAATAATGTTATATAAAGGTAACACTTCGTTACCTCATTTTTGCTATAGTTTTGTCCTTTTCTGTTATACGCTTAAGAAGAGCTTCCTCTCGCTGCTCGGCATCTTTCAGTTTCTTTTCGATATCCTCTGTTTTTAAGCTGCAAAGAAACAACCAAATATTACACATATCGCTTAGTGACAAAAACCGCTTTGATAAAGGCTTGTGAAATAAGGATATAGATTAAAATCCAGTGAGGTTACAAGCAGCTAATGTTCTAAAGTAATACGAATCAATAGCAAACAAACGAAGAAAACGGCGTTACACGCTTTTTTGCGGAAATTTGAAATCTTCATTTGTACTGAGCCAACTTTTCAATGAGATATGTAATTCGAAAAACGACAGGAATATTTCTTTACAGTTCCAATCATTAAGATGTATTGCAAGGGTTGTTTTTACGCAGAAAAATGGACGCTGCAAAACTTTCTGTAAAGAAATTAATTTTTGATTTCTATTGAGGCATTTCTGCAAATAAAATAGTAGTATTTAAAATAATTAGAAAAATGGCAGGAATGTTGAGATAAATAACTTCCTTCAACCGAGAATGTGCAGAAACTAATTTTTCATTCTTTTAATTTTCATAAAAATGGGATCTTGTTGACAACAGACTTTTGGAATTCAGATATCAGTTCAATCTAATCTTCTTTTGCTCGTTACAGATGTAACATATATAATATATGAGTGTATTACTGCTTCGACTTTGGAGTTCCTCGATAAGTAAAAAGTCGTACTTACACTTCATTTTTGATCTTTTTTTCCATATCATCCATTTTGTATTCGTGGGTGTTACCCGTTTTTTGCCTGAAGAGAAATAAATGTGAATAAGCGCGCAAAGGAAGCACACGATTACCTTAGGTTTTCTTCTGATTTTGAATCATTTTCGATATCTAAGCCTTGAATCACATCGACACTCATTTTATCATCGCTCTGTAATAAAATAATTATCATGCCTGCACTTATAAGTCGCCAAATGGACCAATACTTGAATCAATTCTGTTGAAGCATTAAAATTTTGTAAAACAAGCGGCGCGTTTTTGGGTATTGACTCTGGTTCTTTTACAATATTTTTTAGAACGACGTTCTCCAAGGGTGTTTCAGAATGCACAATATTTGAAGAACCTTTCACTTCCGCGGCGACTGCTACTCCTGATAACTTTTTGCTATTCGCTTCTTCCTCCTGTTCCTCCGTAGCTGTAGGTAGGTTCGGATTGTATACCTGAGACTGATTTACTGGCACAGGATGACCCACCAGCGGATCGAATCGGAGTAATACTGAACTTCGATCATCAACGGGTTCAAAATTACTCCCTTTGGATAGTAGAAAATCAAAATCCGATGGATTAAGTATGACTGCAAGAAAAATTAAAAATGAAAACGTTACTCGCTGCACGAAAGAAAGATTCTCGTTTTCAAGATTCTCTGTTCCCATTCGAGAGACTAAATCCGCCTGTGACGAATTCCTGATTTTATTTTCATGTTTTTATTAATTACTTACAAATTCACAGATGGAGGGCCGGATTAAGAAGTTTAAAGGTAGCAGAATATTGCATTAATATTCTCGAGATAACGAGAAGAGAATCTATACTTCGATTTATCGCAAATTTCCTAAAATTTGATGTAAAAACAGAGGCGACTGAAAAGATTGACGTAAAAATGACAGCGAGCTGCCTCTTGCACTGTATACAAACAACCACACTGGCAACTGGCCCCCCACACATTTTAAACAGTATTGCGTGTACACACTACCAACCGCGCGCTTGAAATTACATATAGGTGTGACCTAGAAGAAACCAGTTCCATTTCTTTTCGCAGCGCGGCACTGCCAGATGGACATGGGCGGGCAATATCGTCGTATATCACAAGAATAGTGCTGCCAACTCTAATTCGGTTACGCGCCTTTTATGAAAAATTACTTTACGAATTGCGTTCTGTAGCTTTTATAATAGTGCTCCGGAGTATAAGTTGACCTCAATCAGATTGCTCACCATCCCACCAAATTAAAATTAATTAAAAATAAATAAAAGTAAAATATATTGAAGGGAAAAAAAAAATTACTCACGACCATGTCCCTGGAAGTCTCTATCAAAGGGTTCTGTACTTCTTCGTTTCTGTGCGGCTATTATCGGTGGTGGTTTGAAAGTAACATCCATGGGATTCATTAATTCGTTAATGAAGATGTTGTGCGGCTGGCCCGGCGACTTTGTGCATTCAGTCTGAGGAAGGCAATGGATGTGGTCCATATACATGAGTTGTGCGGCATTTTCGGTGCCAATTATTGTTTGATCCATTATTTTAGATGCATCCACGACTATTGTCTGATCCATTATTTCAAATGTATCGACCACTATTGTCTGATCCATTATTTTGGATGCATCGGCCGCTATTGTGTGATTTGTTAGTTTAGGTACATCAGACTTAATATTAAATAAAGACTGTTCCAGTTGAACATTTGGATGTAAATCAAGGACGGATTCAAAAGATGTATTCAGCTGATCAACATAGGTGTTAGGTTCATGCATTATGTCCTCTGATAATTCATCGGTTTGATTCAATTCGCCTATGTTTTCTGTTGTCTCAAATGTTGTACTGAACTGGTTTGTACTGAATGTTGTTTCCAAGTTTAATTTAGGTGAAAACGCCTCCTGTTCTATGGACTCTTTAAATTCCAACGCCACTTTAGGTACCTGAACACTCCTATCTAGCTGATTATTGCCGGAAGCTTTGTCCGCCACGGATATTTTATTTGTGGAGTTTGGCACAGAACATATTTCCTTTTGGCCGCTCACTTTACATTCTTCCTCAATTGTCGAAGTCACATTGGGCGAACTGTTTGGGATATCAAAGCAATTCAATTCAGGACTTTCAAGAGACTGTTCCACATTCTCTGTTTCTACGCCGCTGTGACTGCATTCTTTTTCAAGAGTAATGGATGGATATATTATACTAGAGGAAGGAGTCTCGTTATTATAGCAAAGAGATATCATGTCTTTGCAAATAGTTTTCAGATCTACAATTTTGTCCAATTCGACAGATTTTACTGATTCTGGTATATTGTGATTCAGCGTTGAGTCTGGGGAATGTGAAACTATTTTAGCACTTTTTAATTCTTCTTGAATTTGAGATATCGCTCCAGTTGAGCTTTGAACACAACCGACGTCTTCACTGTTAACTTCATGATCAGCCTCCAGTTCTTGGCTCAGTTCAAGGTCTAAAGATGACTCAATAACGCCTTGTTCTGTTGTGTGTTCAATACTTTCCAGGTTCTCTATGTTTGACGACGTCACATTGGAGAGCATTGTATTCCAATGAGCGCTGCGGTTAAATTCATCCTCGATTGGCATCTGTTGCTCGACATACGATTGACATTCCGTGAAAATATCCTCATCAGAGGACACTGCATCGCAAGCGATGCTTGGAACGGTTAATGTGGAATTACCTGAACAAAATCAAAACAAACAAGGTGGAAAATAATACAAAAACATAATAATGTAATAAAAGAATGCAAACGGCGGTGTTCAATGAGGAAAATAGAAACATTTCCTCTGCATTTCTATCCCCCGGAAAATAACTAAGGCCGGCTACTTACCTTGCGATTCGATTGTAGTGTAGTGACCGTCGCTGTTCGGAGTTAAAGTTTGGCTTTTTTCGGTATCGTCTTTAACTAACAAAAGTGAAGACAAGGTATTTAATAGGCTGTTGTAGTGAACAGAAAATGCACCATATACCTGCGATTGGTTGAACGTTAATTATATCTGGGAGTATTGTTAACGGACTGACGGACTTTATCCAAGATCTTTCCTTGCGTTCTAGTTGATTTTTATCTTCAATGTGACCTTCTTCGGTTACACTACTTAAAGTAACAGTGGGAAAGTATTCAACTTCCTCTTTAGTTTGATTCTCGACGCCTCTTATATTTATGCCCTCAATATGCTGTATGGTATCCTTCGTTCGATCCGCTGCCAATAGCTTCTTGGAGGCTGACGAAGGCTGTGTTTGAGGCTGACCACAAAAATTACATAAATTGTAACAAAAGTGTAAGCTCACTAAGTAGTCGGTGAAAATACGGAGGAGATGTAGCCACATTTTTTTTACAGACAAGGTGAAACACGATCAGAATTTTTCTGCCGCCTAATAGTTTGTCGGCAGCACAATCCTGCGGAATCCACTTCTTTCCCAAAAATTTTCATTAAACTAAATCGAGGGGAACGCACCTATCGACTTATCGAAATTACGAGTTACTTAACAATTCAAAGCACTGAATGGTCAATTTGAATATTATTTGCGTAAAGAACAACAGAAGTTTTCAATTTTGCAATAAAAAGCAATGTGTTCTATGATGTATTCGATGTGTTCTATGATTACGACCCCAGATAAAGTGAAACATTAGTTAGAGTACTTACTGGTATTTCAATATATTTTTATAATCGCGTAATTGCAACTCTAAACTGGATTTTTTGCACTTTCTTAACGTTAGAATAGAATTACCTAGCACCATTTCACAATCTGCGAAAATAAAATTGTTGTTGCGCTCGCTCCGAAAATTCAATCTAACATTCGAAATATATTGAGCTTAAAATGCGACAAAGGAACAAATAGATCTGAATTTAAGAAACTTTTGTAAAAAGATCATGAACTTCACCTCTTTGTTCTTTACCTCTGAACCATTAGCAGCGGAATCCATTTGATCAGCTGACGAAAATACTAAACTTTTAGGCCGATTTATCAGCTTAGTCAAAAAATCCATGACAATGCCAACCACTAGTAATTTCGATAAATTATATGACGATCACTGAACAGACGATTAACTTTGTTTACCCTAGCCGAGCAATTGGTCCAAGATAGAGCCGAAAATTATTGCCCCAGTGACCACGTGAGAACTCATGGGAACGACTGATGGGGGATGGAAGCAGAGGATTCTCGACAGAATGAAGGGGGTGGCTAAAAATAACTTCTGTTGTATATAAGCAGAGAAAATATGAGCTGATGTATCGAAATTGTGGCTATAAGAGACTGAAACCACTGAGCTTAGGTATGAGCAATATGTGCAACGTAGGATGGCTTGTCGTCTGAGTGATGGCACTAGAATCTTGAGAGAACATCTTTGCTATAAGTTTTTTGACCCTTCATTAACGAACTAGGTATACATCATACAAGCGTATTACATGAAGGTCATTAAAATGGTGCACGAAGCAGCGAAGCAATGTGGAGATACATTTGCGTTGTGCATGCATTAAGCAACGGCTTTGATCTTATTTTTATGCAGGTTATCATCTACATTATCTTTTTATTATCACTTTAGAAAGTGACAAGTAAAAGGATTACAAATGATATTTTTTCACAGTTCTCCCATTTAAAAAAAAATAGTTCACTAGTATCGTAGCTTACTCCAGATCATAAAATCGCTTTCTTTCACACCAGAGTAATTTTTGCTAACTGTTAATCAGACTTAATTTCACCACAGCTCCGGGAAATAACTCTACTTTCAATGGGTCTTCACTTATATAAAAGTTAAGGTTTGGTTCTCAGAATATTAACAATATCTTTCTGGCACTCTTCATGGTATATATTTCCCGAAGGATTCGATCCAGTAAACCTAAATATAGAAGAAAGACCAGCCACAAGATGACCTGTGGGAAAACGGTCGATTTACACCAATCCAAGAAGAACGCACCATTCTTTTGATTCCTGCGAAGTTTCCCATTCCCGACTTTTTCTGTGTTATAACAATCAGAGGCGTTTCTGAAGATTGATTAAACACAATTTTATAATCCAACCAAGATAGATCTTATCGCCAACGAAATAAATTGATATCAATTGCGATAGTGCACTTCAACATTAAATTGCGACTAGATTCCGAGTACTGGGTACCCCAACGTGATAGCTACTGTGGGTGGGACACTCGTTCGTCGGGCGTCGTCCAAATTTACATCAAATCGCTGCACTGGTGAGGTTGTCTAAATTGAATGGCCGCAGTTCGTGCATTGTATTATGACAATGCGGCAAAGTTTTGGCGATCACCCGGAATTTTACTTATGTAGTTGCTTTCATTTATATCTTTTTGTTTTAAGCACACGCCGTAATTATAATTTTGGAATTAATATTTTTTTTTGTTAACTGGACGTGATTAGGCAGTCATATTACCCAACACGTATTTTGAATACTAATTAATATTCAAGCGGTGAATACCTAATATATAAATATGCGTCAGTAAGTAACGCGTCTTTATTGAGTCCATTAAAAATAAAACGCAGGTGAAAGCCTGCATCCTTTGCAATCCTATATGGAAATTAATGGGGCCTCTTTCTGAAAAGCGTCATATATGCTGCAACGGTATTATGTATATTAGTTATGTGTTATGTGACAAATATTTCCAAAAAATTTATTCGTTGTTATGGAACGAAGCCGTGAACTGGCCTTTTATTTGTGCGCGGGGTCTGAAAGATGAACATATTAACATTGCCGCTTACGGCAGAGTAATGAATTTGACATAAAAATCTCTCCCTCACTGAAAATACTGCACATTCGGCCGTATGCCGTTCGCTCAGTGGTCTGCCTCGAGTGTTTACTTTTGAGTTGGATTAAAACTTAAAATTTTTATATACTTCGTTAGAAAATGTCTTAAAATGTTTAGTGAACCTCTCAGGCATATTGTTTTGTGTGCGCAAGTGGTCTGACAGATGGAAATATTAGCATTTCCGCTTATGACGCGCGGCCATGCAATTCGTAGCCAAATTTGATTTTAATCGGAATCCATAATTTTCACATAGTGCAATTCTAGTGGGTTTGGCTTCATATAAGCAAGAAATATCGATGCATTTGCAGTAATTTTGTGATATGTTCTGGAAGCAGAGAGCCTATTCGAATAGGTTGAATTGCTGAATGCTGCAATTGCAGTGCAAACCGATGTTTAGAATAGGCACAATCTGTCCAGCACCAGAAATGCCGGCTATTCACCCGTATGTCGACAGGGGTGTTTTCTATTGAGTTGAATTAAAATTCGATTTTTTCTTATATTTCGTTAGAAGCAAACATTCAGCAGAAGATATATTTTCGATTCAAGCAATAATATGGAAGCTACAGTGAATTCTTTTGAACTTTGCATCTTCTAAGAGTCAATGATTTCATTTCTGGATTTCAGACCACTCTTCCCCATTGTTGTGTGCGTGCGCCGAACCACTTCACGGCTTGAAATTGTAGGTTTTGTTTGGAGCAATTCACACCAAACTTCGTACAAATACGATTTACAATCTGGATAAAAATACTGTGGGTCTAAGACATCCCTCGAACCACATTGGGTTGGCGTTGAAGAGGGTTAACATTTTCAGGTTCACTGTGATGAAAGAAAACGGTCTGCTAGTAATAAAATAAACGTGCCCGTGAGAAGAACTGCACTAGTTAACAAGCTTCTCTGGCGAACTTTTAATATAATAATAATAAAATCTTCCTTGTCGCACTTCTCAGAAAGCTGCTGGAAACATTCACCCTGCGCATTTAAGTACACGAGTTTGGGCTGTGGGTTCTAAATAACATTTCTATTTCAAAATTTATAATACAATTATTTCCAAAACTGCTCAATCAGCTCGCTGCTGTTATTACCGCAGTTTGGGTTTCCCTAATCAATAATAATTATCAATCAATGAATAATTAAAAGCTTGTAAAATTGATGCACGCTCGCACTTATTCCACAAGTCTTTTCATTTATCGTTCATTCATACCTCATTTCCAAATTCATTTTAGCTTATATTAGCACCTGCCCTAACGTGACCTTGTATTGCATTTCGAAACATCTTTATATCTTTTATTCTTTTGATTTTTTATTGTAGATCTCGATTGCGCTAATTATGTATCTTCACGACTCCTTTCCGTTCTCGGTATCTCCGTGCGCAATAAACCCCTGATTCGTGTGCCGTAGTTCTTCTGGAATTTTATATCGCTTCTTGGCCAGCCCCTTAAAAGGAATATTCGAGTTGTGCAAAGGGTTAATAACATTGGGATGGAATAAACTCCACAAAACCAAAGGGCTCCATTTACCCATCGGATTAATACCGAGTTCTCAGGGGTCATACGCGTCGTATGCGTCGCTTCATAAATGTCAACGCACGCAATGCCGCGACGCACGCGTTGGTTGTGTCACTACCTTAAGAATGAACTCTTACCCATGAAATGGAAATTACCTGACGCTATACCATCTAGGTCAAGTTCAATAGCTTCGCAATTAACGCTTGACACAGACACGCTAAATAACTTTCTACCAGGCCGCAACATGTATCTACAAGGAGTAACTTCCGGAGGCAGTATCTTACCAAATAGAACTATATTTCTGAATTGATGATACGAGATTGCAATTAAATTACTCGCAAGTCGCAATACTGCTGAAGATGATTTTTTAGCGATGCCGCACTATCATGCACAAGAATAGGAGGGGACAGTGCTACTAGTTGAAGCAAACATTCAATGCGATGCGGCGATTATTCATAACTTCTCTTAGTGCAGGCGAACAGATAAAAAGGTTACTTATTGATTATTCGCACAAAATCTTCACTATCATTTTATAGAAAGCGAATAATGTCTCGGTAAGGGGATGAGTGGTTCGAAAACAAAACAAACCTGTCTGACTATATTGTGTTAGCGATGGCTGCTTGATGTTTTTTTTCCCGGATAATCACGGCTTTGCATTTACACAAACATTACACGAATCAAATACCACCTGAAATGAAACTGAACAATTTCACACCTTATTTCTTCGCCTGCCCACCGTAATGTGCCAACCTTAAGCAAATTATTGTGCCGTATGAATCAACCTTCCTACGGGCCCTTTTCACATATTATAGCGATACCTGATGACATGACATGACACGGTAGCCATGATTTGTTTTCATACGGCACTTTAACCGAGTACCGTATGTGTGCGAAAAGGGCCACAAGCGAGAGCGCAAGTCCCATACAACACAACAATTTCCACAATTCTTTTTTTTCGAAATATAACAGATACTATGAGAATCTTTTAAATTATAAAATCTAAAAACATACCAAGTCATTATGCGTTATTTCCTTAAGCGCAGGTCGGCTTCCCACGGGTGCCTCCAGCACAAAGTCACTCATTTGATCAAGGAATTTATAAACTTCTTGAAAACAATATTTGTTAAACTCTTGTGTACTACCCAACGTTTTCTAATCAAATTTATCAAATCATTAAAAATCTAATCACTTCTCGGAGAGCTTGCCTTCCTGAGACGAGACAATAACGTTACATCGCTTTTCGGTTTGAAGTTTCCAGGTGTAACAATCTTACAAATTATGTGCAAACAGCTGGTCAAATGAAGCTCTTTCTAATTCAAGAGTACAGTTCAGAAGAAAATGTTCAAGGAACCTTCGAATAAGAAATAAAGAATGGCAGGGTAAAGCATAAATAGCTACTCAATATGCAGGTTAACGATGTATAATAATATAATGGGTAACGCAACAAGTACGCAATGCTCCTTTTTTGGAAGTGCCCTAAAACCTTATGGAAATGTTCCGTTTATGGTCGGAACGAGTGATTTAGGTAAGTATTGTTCATGGCAAACAATACTTTCCCAAAAATTACCTTGTTTTAACACCAAAAATTGCAAAAATCAATTGACCATAAACGGAACATTTCCATAAGGTTTTAGGGCACTTCCAAAAAAGGAGCATTGCGAACTTAAGCCTGGGTAACTAGCCCGGTGGCTCATATAAAATGCGTAGAAGAAAATAGTAAATATTTTATTAGCCCTGACTATAATAGCCTTAAGGCTCTCTAAGATTTGCTGTCAAATTTCCCTAAGATTGGTTAAGTTTCTGTCAAATCTTAACGATTCTTAAGCTCAACTACAATCGTCTTAATGTATAACATCTCCCACTAATTCAACCAACAAAGTCAAATCACTTAATGTTTCCATTTTATTCACCATATATTTAAATTTCTCTCGAATTATCAACCAATTTGTACACAAACGTCACTTTTGTCAAGTTCCTTTAAGATTTGTACGCTCCGGACATACCTTTAAGATTTCGAAATGATTTCGAAAGATTGGATAAGACTATTATAGTTGTCAGTATGGGACTTCATATGATCGTACAAAATTTTAAGCAGTATTAAGATCCCTTAAGTTCCATCCTAGCACTCGTGGAGTGCGGATGTGAGCTCAAAACCAGTGGTCTTGATTATTATAATTGTCTCGCATTTAAAATGTGTTTTAAGTGATTGGTTATCAAGTTTTCTTTTGAGTGGCACTCTGTGCCTTTTTATTTGGTGCTTTCTGATTTTTAATATTAATAAGGAAGTGTATTCAGATTCCATATAGGTTTATGTGCGGAAAAGCACATTTCTGTGAAAATTTACTGTTGTTAACGGTTTCTTATCTTGTCTTGCGAGATCTTTATGTGAGATGTTCAAGATAGTTAATTCGGTCTTTCAGTGTAATCATGGGATTGAAGAATCCCCTTTTTCTTTTCGTTTCTTTTTTGTTTTGTCTTTTGTAATATCTTCGAATTTGTATAGAAGATTTGTTTTTGAGAAAATTGACTATCTGTGTGATATGGTCCGTTACTAACGGTATCACAAAAAGTGAATTCACCTATGAGTCACCCAATAAAGTATCGGTTTCTGAGTTTTTTCTACTCAAGTTTTTGATTAAAAAATTTAATTGAAACTATTTTTCGGTATATGGTTTTTCAAGTGTTTGCAATTTGTGATCAATGCATGTGTTGGTCCTTTATGTCGAATCTGCTCAGCATAGCGGTGCCTACCGTTGTTAACGGTTTGAAAATTATTAAAATGATGTAGTGCATCTTTGCATGAAAGAGAAATTACTGTGACAAGGGCAAGGTGTAAGCATGCCCATGGTTGTTTCTATGCAGATTTCTTTTTGTATGAAGTATGAGACAAGGGCTCCCCCTGCTTAGATATTTTTATAGGTGGTAAACCAACAAATGAGGTTTGATGCATATTTATGATACTTAAAAGTTGAACCTATCTGGTCGTGAATATGGGGTAATAGTTAATTAGTGTTTATTTATGTTGCTCTGTTCTGTGAGTATGTTTTTCTAGAAGCAATCCAGTCTTGTCTTATGTTTTTTCAGGAGGTTATGTGTAGGAGATGGTCGGTCAAGTTTTTGAGTGAATTATGTGTACGGAGGGTACATGTGTCGCTCAGGCAAATTAAGTCTAGTGTTTCTCTATGTTGATTTTTTTCTGTGACCGATGTATTTGTAGTCAGACTGGAAAGGCTTGCCCTATGTTGGATCTTTTGCTAGAGGGTTGTATTTGTAAAGGCGTGGGTTTACCAACTAATGAGTTTTGTGTCATGATGATGAGCAAGAGGAATCTGTTTAGAATTATCTGGCCGTCAATTGAGGATTATAGTGTGTTGGTGGTTGTTTTTGTCGCTTTGTTTCGCAATGGGCTCTGTCACAGCCAGACTATAGAGTTTCATCTTTTTTTGTGTTATTGTCATCTAACAAATGGAGCTTTCATCTATAATGAGAATTATTGAAAGTTGACCCTATCTGGTCGTGAATATGGGGTAATAGTTTAATTAGTGGTTGTTCATGTCGCTTTGTTTTGTGAGAAGCGTTTTTTCTTTTTCTAATGCCATTCCAGTCTTATCTTATTTTGCGTTATTTGGCGACTGGTGTGTTTGTCGCCTGACTGGAAAGGCTTGCCCTATGTTGTATGTTTGCCAGGGGGTCCTCTTAGGAGGGCTTCGTTTGATCGATAAATGATGTTTTGACTCATGTTGATGAGCAGGAGAAATCAGTTAAAACCTGTCTGGCAGTGAATGGGAGATTGTAATCCGATTGAGTTACCGTGTGTTCAAGAATTACGGCTGTATAACGGATGCCCTAACAAATTTTAACATTGACAATATCAAACAGATTGCTAATTTTATATCGGAAACGAAATTAACGTTATATTATTGTGGTAGATTAACTGGTGATTGTGGCGTGGTTTTCAAAAAAATTTTTTCTTGCGGCCTCTCTTTTCATGGGCGTCGGTTGTACCTCCCTATCAGATTAGACGACACCCCGTCTGTGAATGGGGTTGAATATCAGGGATCCCTCCACAAAATGTTGTTATAGTCTAGATGTATTTTGGGTCTTCACCCCTTTTTGTTTTTTTTTTTGTCATTGTTCCTTTTTCAAGAGGTGGCTCTTTGTTTTCGGTGCTGTTTCGTTCGCGATAAACTTTCCTGGCTGATTAATTGAGGAAATGGTGATAAAAGAGTGTTTTTCGCATTGTATCAAGCGGAAATTATAACCAACCTTTTTTTTTTACCTTAATTTTGTGGTTGCCAGGGGATTTTTGTTGTTTGCGCGATTGAGTGATGCTAGGTTGAGTGATGTTTTGATTTGCAAAGATGATTGTTAAGGGTGGACTTATCCGGTCGTGAATGTGGGATAATGGTGAATTGGCGTTTGTTCATGTCACTTGACTTTTTGTAAGAGGCTTTTTCTAATACTGGTCCAGTCTTTTTTTTTTTTATGTTGATTAGTTTCCAGAGGTTTCTATGTAAGAGACGGACGGTCAAGGTTGGAAATCATTTTAAACATATCTGGCCATAAGCGTGGTGTCCTGCGTAGAGGAAGCCCAGCGAAGAAGAGGAATCAAACCATCAACTCGGTACTGTCAAGGGAGAGAACTTTTCACGAAGTCTCACCCTCACACTCTCTAAATTATCAACGGTGAGGTTAGAAGAGAGGAAAAGGTCCTGTATCATGGTCTTATGGCGCTCGCGCCGGATCAAAGAAGCCCACTCAGTGGCGCCTGTTTAAGGCAAAATAAAAACAAACAAACAAACAACAAACAAGATCCCTTAAGGCTATTATAGTCAGGGCTATTCCGTCGTACGAAAAAAATGCGTGTAACTGTATTGACCCCACACGCGTGCGAACTTTATAATGAAGGTTTCATTGAAAATAACTTATGCCTTTTAGATTACGAAATAATAATATCCTTATACATTAGCATGCAATGTAATATTGCGACAACATTTCGATATACGGGTATACGCCAAACTGAAGTTGAAGATGATTGGTCATATGGAACATATTTTTGACGAAAGAAAAATATTCAGTCAGCTAACATTTTGCAAAAGGTAAAAAATGTCATGGCCTGCAACTTCAACTTCACAGTACGTAGATTTTCACCCGATATTGCTTCCAAGAAGTTTTCGTTAAATTAATAATGGATTAGCATGTTCTTCAACGCAGGGATATCCCACTAAATACTTACCTTGTATATTACTATGTAATGAGTTATTGCGTCTAAGCAGTTTACACCAAATTGAAGATTTTCGGGCGATTTTGTTCTGTTCTCAATATAGTTTCCTTGAAAATCGATACATTTTCTCCAACGATGTTCAAACTTTCTGACACCTTTAAAATAGTACGATGCTTCCAACTCCGCAAAATTAACGTTTGTTTCAGCTATGATCTCTTTATTGGGAGTCAACTTTGTCCGTTAGCGAATTTTTTTCATATTCGGGAAGAGATAAAAATCGCTGGGAACCAATGTAGGGAATACGGGGCATGTAGTAGCACTTCAAATCGAAGTTCCCCAAAATTTTAAAACGAAGTACAAATATGATGAGTTTTTGAGCATAATCATAAAAGAAAAATTATAGCGTTCTTTATAAAGTGTGGAGAATATCGAGAGTTTTCTTTAAGTTTTACTATATTCGTATTTCCACCAAGTGTCTTTTCTTTGTTTGACTTAACTAATTCGCCTAATAAGCCTCTAATGAATTTTCAAATTAATTTTCCTTCATTATAATTCATGCTTGGTACTTTACATTGGGAATCGTTTACGATTCTTCATTGTGGCTGTCTATTTCAGTGAAGCAGGCGCCATACGGCATACCGATGAGATCAGTTTGCTTCTCGCATTGAAACACTCATCATTTTTGTACCTTTTTTTAAAGCGAGCAACATATATAAAATTTATTGCGTTCCTTATATAGTATGGAAAATAACAAGAATTTTGTTTTTAGTTTCACCAAAGGTAAACAGTAGCAACGCTATACATATAGTAATAAAAGCGGCTCTCATTTGTAAGTATACGCAGATAAAATGAACGCACAAGTTACATATATGTATATATTTGTTGGCGTGAGTGGCAGAGACAAATTTACCAAAAATATTGCTTTATTCAACAAGTCGTAGAAGTGTATTTAGACTTCCAACAGCTTTTAGTAGTGTCCTTAGAATTACATAACAAGACTAATACTAGCCGTCCCCAGCAAGCGGAGGTTACCAGCTCGCTTAGGGACAAATCTACTTGATGTTCTGTGTAATTGCATTAATATTTTTATTTGATAGTTTAAACCTACGTGATGCGCCCTCGACAGTCTTATGTTATATTTGGCACTTTTCGTCCTGCACTTTGGTGGTCCAAATACCGGATATGAGTTCTGGAGGTAGATTGGTTGCTGTCTTTTTCCTGGAAATAGTCCGCGGGCTACTTATAAGGGCAGTTAATACACCACCGAAAATTGACAGCGACGCGAACGCTGTCTGGGGCACCAATTGTCCGAAAATCACAGTAGCACCCACAAATGGGGCGGTCAGAAGCCATATCCTGGCCCATACTATTGTTGAAAATGCGCAGATTTTCTTCTTTTCGTCAGACACCAATTCTGTTGTACAGGTGGTGAGGATAGCCAGCGTGCACGATATCGCTGCTTTCGAAACCATTGCACTGAGCATAAGAAGCACAACCCGATTGTTGCCCTTAACTGCAATGAAGTTAGTAGATTGTGGTTTTTTGCGGTTTTATAGATACTTACTTTCGGGAGGAATGACCCACGCTAGATATGCTATTAGTCCGGCCGCAATATTAAATAGTCCTGACCACAGCCACTTTTCGGTTGTGTTTAGAATTAGCACTAAACCGATGAATACACCGATGATTTCGCTGCAACCAGCAATGGCAGTGTTCACTTCTAGGTGATCTCGACTAAAGGACCGGATGTTCAAGAGCATTCCATAATAGACCACTATGTAGATTGACCAGCATAGGTGGACGCAAATCATGTGCCGAATCGCGCGGTGACCTTTCCATATACTCCACCATCCAGCAGGAGGTGGCGCTTCCATACAGCCAATCGCTTGCAGTTGTAACTGCTGGTCAATGTCGCTGGCCAACCCACACTTGGTGTTGTTGATCTCTATGCACTGCATCAGAATGGCTTTGGCTTCATCGACTCGACCGCGCTGAATCATCCATCTGGGGGAGTCGGGGATCCATCTAAAATTGGGATAATTTAAATTGGCGCTATACATATGTACATATATACATTAAAATTATTTAGGTTTGGTGACATTCATTTGCTCCAAACGCTATCACGAAGTTAAGGGATCGTCTCAGTGTGACCCTCCGAAAAATCACCGATTTTCGCGATTTTTTTTTTAAATGTTGAAATAAACTAATCGGTTTTTTTATAAATAAATACATTCATGACGAATACAAAATGATTTTTTTTATGTTTATTTATTGGGTGTAAAATAGTTAAATAAATTGCTGAAAAAAAAGGTCCTGTACGGTTTCCACGATTGCGGCCGCAATTTTGATCCGAAACAAAAATTTCAAAAAGATTATTAATCTGTAGGGAAGTCGCTAGCGCGCTATGGAGGATTTTTATTTTTAATTTGACAAAATGGTTCGAACAAAAAGTATCGAATTTGGCCCTTTTTTCGACAGTTTTTCGTAAAAAAAAATAGGAAGATTTTAAAAAAACAAAAAAAAGCTTCCATAGCGCCATAAAGAATGCCGTTAAAAATGTTCTCTCCAAATTGGAACTAGATATCTTCAAAACTCTTCCTTTGAGAGTGGAAACCGTTTTGAAAAACACCATTCTGAGAAAAACGCGTTTAAAGATTGAAGCGCCCGTACATCTCTCTAACAAATCGTCGGTGGTCAAATCTTCGTAGATTGACTGCAAAACCTCTTGGACATTGTCATCGAGCGCTGGTGGATGAGAATATTTTTCCTGAAATCCATTGGCCTCAGCTTTGCGCCATGCGCACCACGAATCTCCTCCCGAAGGACAATACTGACGCTGGGGATTCTCATCAGTTCCCTCCGTTCCCTTTCTACAAGAAACGCTGTAGCGACCGTAATAATTTGAAATTCGATTTGAAAATTTGAGAGAATGTTTACTACAGTGTATACTATCCGATAATGCAACAAAAAAAAAAATCGATTTTTCGAAAATTTCACACTGAGACGATCCCTTAAGCCCCTGGGAAAAAAATTTTCGTTATATTACATACCTCCACAGATAGACGAGAATGAATGTGGGGAACGATATTGCCATGTAGAGGTGGGTCCAGTTGGTGAAGAAGCTGGCGACTCCCGGAAGTAAGATGACTCCAATTGACCAGAACTGTTCAAAGAGGGTGCACACAATGGTTCGATATTTTCCACCAGTTATATCCGTGACTGAGGAGCAAATAAATTCAAATTTTTAATTTAAAAAGTACAGTGGTGTGGGAAGGATCTTACAAATCATTGCTCCAGCAGTGTACATCTGAGCACAGCATACAGCAGATAAGCAGCGGAAGAACACATGCAACTCGTAGGATATCACATGGCCAGTCATATTGCCGCAGAATATCTGTGTCAACATGCCAAACATCATCACGTTCCTTGGACTAAAACTATTGAAAGGGAAAAATGTTTTGTCAAATCGAAAGTAGATTTATTTCCGTAAGATATGTAAGTAGAGGTGAGGTAAGTCGTTTTCTTCAAAGCCCACTGCTAAAAAGAATCTCAAAAGCTCCCCCACGGGCGAAACAAATATTTCCACTCACTATTTTAGAAGATGGGTGGCAAGAATGCCCCCTGTGAGGACCCCAAACAGGTGGAAAAATTGGGTCACAGCTACGAGAATATCCCGGGAACAGACCAGGTCAAATTGAGTTATAATTGACTTAAATTCGGCGTGATGTTCGAATGTATTGCAAGGCACAACACTGCTATTCCTTGTGGGCTCCTCCCACGGCTTTGGCTCATCCCTGCCAGACTCATAGTGGAAATATTGGTGGACATGATCCTCGGCATCCTGATATACGTTGCAGAAGTCGATGTTAAACTCATGATCATCTGCCTCTTCCTTTTCTGGATGTGAGATCTTTATCCACTTAGTATGGTTCGCCGTGGACACCGTTTCTGGTGGCTTGCAGTAGAACTCGCCATGACGGGGCGAGGGGGCAGTGAATATTATGCAGGCCATAAACCATGAAGCTGGTATTTTGCATAGGAATATCAGTAAGACTGTTCGAAGCTGCCACCTGCCCCACTCTCCAGTTATCTTCCCCACTGCATCGATCTTTTGTTCCATTGTCGGACTCCGTTTCTCTTCGACTATGAGTGTTTCTATCTTGTTGGCCAGGACCGCATTAATTTGTCGCACGCTTGCTTTGTTTCGGCGCAGGTCTTTAGATTGTGCTGGACCAAGTGATTCCTCTTGGGATGGTATGAGTGGGTACTCTGCCTGGAAAAATATTAGCATATTTAGATACATACAAAATTAAGTGGAGGGTGTTGTTAGAATCGAAATTTGGTACTCTTGTAATTTATTTATTTTCGACATATGTAATTGAAACTGATTTTGATTGAGTGCTGAAAGATCAAGAAGACACCAAAAGGTGCTGAGGTGCGCTAGCCAGGCTAACAAAACTATGCGTCGACTTGTACTACCTAATCAAGTTCATTAATGGTTTATGTAACCTGGCCAAAACTTTATCGATGTTTGATTTCTCTGTTCCCACCTTGAATCTCCGAACTCGTCAATTTTTTACTACTCCTCCACTTAAAACGAACTATGAGCTAACTTCAAAAGGGCAAACTGGACAAAATTCAGAAACAATATAAAAGAGAACCTAAAATCTGTTATGAAAACTCTGTCGCTAAACAATATCCAAAATACGAATCAAATCGATGGTATGATAACTTTTTTTACTAAATTAACACATTCCGCGATAAAAGCAGCTGTTCCGTTACAATATCCAAATACTTCAAAGATGTGTGAACTGCCTGAGGAAATCAATAATATGATACGGTTTCGTAACAAAATGTACGCAGGAGATGGCAGCGTACGCGAAATAGTTTCTATAAAAAAATGATGGTATTTTGGAATAAAAGCATTAAAGCAGAAATCCTGAAATTCCGGAATGCAAGGTGGAACAACCTATTAAAAACTTTAAGTAAAGCTTCCGCTCCTTTTTGGAATCTTACAAAAATAATCAAAAAGAAGCATAAACCTCTCCCTTCTATTACACATAACAACGCCAGATGCTTTACGGGCAGTGAGAAGGCAAACGTTTATTCTGAAATCTTTTCTATGAACAACTCTATCTCCCTCCATCTAAGCGACACAGAGACTATAACTGAAGTTGTAAACAACATAACGTCATACTTTGGAAATAATGTAACTGAAACATTTAATTATATAAAACCCAAAGAAATACAAATGATTATAAATCAGCTCAAAAATAAGAAAGCACCAGGGTTAGATAAAATTCCTAACTGCTGCATAAAGAACTACCCCAAACCTGCTGTAGTTTACTTAACATTTATTTTTAATTCATGTTTCAAACTACATTACTTCCCAACAGAATGGAAAGTTGCAAAAACAATAAGTAAAGGTCTATCGGAGAAAAAATCAACCTATCTGGTATTATTGGATGTTCAAGCCGCCTTTGACACTGTCTGGCACGATGGAATAGTGCATAAAATGATTAATTTTCAATTTCCTAAATACTTGATCTCCATTATTCTAAATTATCTTAGAGATCGATATTTCAAAGTTTATGTAGGTACTGAAAGTGCTGAACCATGCAAGATTGTGGCAGGTGTCCCTCAAGGATCAGTACTTGGTCCTGTTTTATACACGATATTTACAGCAGATTTCCCAACAGTGGACAATTGTCATACATCCATTTTTGCTGATGACACAGCAATGTATACTTCAGCAGTAAATATCAAAGAAATCATGATAAACATGCAGGAAGGATTTAACTTAATAGCTAAGTATTTCCATAAATGGAAAATAAAACTAAACTGCGACAAATCAAAGGCCATGTTATTTACGAGAAAAAGAAGCCCATGCCATCTCCCAGCAAATAAGCTTAAGGTTAATAATGTAGAAGTAGTGCGGTGTGAGGTTGTGAAATATTTAGGAGTTACATTAGACAAGACCTTAACGCATAAAACTCACATTTCGCAAACGATACATAATACAAACATTTTAACGAGAATTCTATATCCCTTTATAAACAGAAGATCAACCCTAAGCCTGGACAACAAGCTATTAATATGTATATAAAGTTATATTCCAAACCATACTTACATATGGAGCCCCAATTTGGTATAAATGTTCAAAATCTCATACAAATAAACTCCAAGTTGCCCAAAATAGGCTGCTTAAGATTATTCTTAATCTACCGTGGCATTTTTCAACGAAAAGACTCCACTTAAGGACAGACATTGAATTTATAGAAGATAAAGTTGACAAAATGGCCAAACAATTTTATACTAAGTGTGAATATAGCACCAACCCCCTGATTCGGCAACTGCCTATGTTAGAAAATAATAATAGGATAGGTAGCATAGGTTAGTTAGTAGAAGATAGGTAGAAAGAGAAAAAATAAAAATCATGAGGTTTTTTACATAAATAATGTTTCCCTCACCACTAAGAAATTATGCTAAATAAACAATTATTATATTATATATATGTATATAAGTATTTCGAAGTTATAAGAGACAAGTTTACATGCCATGATAATAAATAATAAATACAATACAAAAAAAATGAGCAAACATACGTCGTTCGAAAAAATAGAATCAGCGTGGAAGCAAATGCCCTAGCGAGTGGTATTGATTCATATGGAGTTTCTTTTGGGTCCTTTAAGGTCAATGTGATCAAGTGCTGCATTATTACTCAATAGCTAATTGTAAATCACACTGCACTGCATCAACCTCTTCTAATATCTGTTAACCTTATATTTCCACGTTAATATTTGTTATTCACACTTATACCAAACCAATGTATAAATTTTATAAAATTACCTATGTACTGGGAGTAGAATAAATAACTTAACGTACAAACATAACGGCAAGGCACCCATAAGTTACGCCCCAAAATTTAATAAATTTGAGAGCGGGCTTCGATAGGTAAATAATGAGTCAGTACGCATTAGTTTGCAAAAGGTGAATAATTTTAGCGAGTAGACAATTTGTAAAAGGTACACAATCAGTCTGTAGACATTTTTAATACTGCAAAAGTATTAATTATTTTATAAAATATCTCGAAAACGGGACGAGAACGAATTTTTTCAATAATTTTCTGTTTATTAGGGTAACAAACTGCCTCGAAGACCGCTCTCAAATTTAGGGGCAGAACTTAACGAATATCAAATGTTAACATAAGCAAGCTAAAGATCATACAACTTAAGTGACGTCACTTATGTTAAGTGAAATCTGGTGCGGTAGCTCACCTTTAAAAAAATTATCAGTTCAGATCATGGGAAGCGGAGTGTAAGGATTGTAAAGGTGGATACACACTGAGCAAACACATGCGAACACATGTGGTTGCTCTCATTAAAGCAACTAACACACAAACAGGCCTTCCTTATTTTAAATATGTTGTCAAGGTCATCGCCCCGAATAATACAGCCATAAAAAACATAACCTGTAAAAACAACCAAGTCTCGCAACGCAGTTCTTCTATCGTAAAAAGTTGTGAGATCTATTTAATACCAAGTCGGTCAATTTATTCAGTCCCTACTTAAGGGTCCTTCTGTCTTAAGTTATTACGTAATTGGCTAACCTAACAACCATATCAATATTAAAAATCTTTAGGGTAGCCAATTACGTAATAACTTAAGACAGAAGGACCCTTAAGTAGGGACTGAATAAATTGACCGACTTGGTATTACATAGATCTCACAACTTTTTACGATAGAAGAACTGAGTTGCGAGACTTGGTTGTTTTTACAGGTTATGTTTTTATGGCATCTGATTTCTTTTTGTAGGTATTCTTCCTTTTTTTCTTTTTATTTATACGTATACAGGTACACTGATTCATTCACTGCAAATGTATTAATTAATCTGGGGTCCTATACTTATATGGGATTACAAAGTTATTTATGCAGTTTGTGTATCTAGAAAACTGGACCGAAATTGCAAAATATTTTAGTTTTTCCTTGTTGAGCGTTGCTGCCTTAACTTGCCCTGAGCTTTGGTATTTGGACTCTTGAAGCATTTCCATACCATCACTGATCTCTATCAAAGAGATCACGGAGGATGTACTAAAGTACTAAGTTACTACGAAAAACGTCACAAAATTCTCTTCACCCGAAGAGAATGAGGAGTTTGAAGCTTAGCTCCACCGTCAGCGATCGAGGTGAGACACTTTTGGTCCAGCCACCCACCCGTCTAGCAACGAGACAACTCAGCTGCAGCAGAAGGCCATCGCCAATTTAGCAGCCGCAATTTCAACGCCGGACCAGCCGATCACAGCACAATTAGCAGACCATCAGGCCCTTAGGACGCGTCGAATCATTGTATTTCTTTATTTACAAAGAAACGTAAATTAAAGTTTGGACATAAAAGGAATTAGTTTACCAGTAGAACCTCTTATCCCATCCTAACAAATCCAACATTCCTTGATTTATACACTAAACACTAATTTTATTCTAAATTTGAAGCTTCTATATCTGCTAGAAGTGCCTTAGAGTTTTGATGGTCGGTCAGTCAGTGAGTGACAAAATTAAGAAACTTTGATTAGTTATAATTCTTAAACTACTGGTTCAAACTGAATGAAATTTGAAATCTACCGTGTTTATACAATGCCTGCTTGGTTACTGAAAATTCAGGCTTCTAGTTTTATCCACAACGAAGTTATAGGGGGGTCGAAAATGGCCTGAACTGCTTCGAGAAAAGGATGGTACGGCGCACAGTGGGCCAAAACGAATTTTAGGTGACCAAAAATCGATTTTCGTCATGTCATAGATTTTAAAAATTTTAATGCCATTCGATAGCAAACTAAATGTATCACCTTATTGCAAAATTTTTTTGTAATATTCACCCCCACTCTATGTGTTTGGAATGGCTAAAGTCAGAGAAAAATCTGAACAGCTCATTTTCCTTATAAAATGTTCGAGTTTTCTATGATTTCAAAGTTATATTGTGAAAATGTTTGTATGGGGAGGTTGAATTGTTGTTAATGAAATCACTTACTACATAGGAGGAGGTCTTACTAGGCCAACAACTTGTGATAAAAGTCAAACAGTTTTTTTAATAATAGCATTTTAGTTGAAAAGGGCGATTTTTCGTTCAAATTTTTATTTCTTTTTGACTTTAAAAAAAATGGCCACAGATGGCCACGCTCTCCTTAATACCGACGAAACTATAAACTCTCCTTTATCATTTAAAACAAAAATTGGCTGCGTCCACCTGCGAACTTGGGAGAATATTGCATTTGAAGTAAAGTCTACCTTGCTTTCACGTGAATATTTCCACACAATGTTCCCATTTATGCAGGCATTTTATGACTTTTAAGGCTGCATAATGTTTGTTTGGGAAATAAATTACAGTTTTCCTAATGAACGTTTAGGATTAACGACATCATTTGTATTTAAAGAAGTTATATTATTACGTTTCATGACATTTTTAACTGACTTTGACTTACTCTGCAATCTGCATATGCGCCCTATTCAGTATGTGCTTAGTTCTTTATAACATCCAGGTAAATACGTACGATGATTATTGACTTTGATTTTTATGACACCTAATTTGTTTTATTATAATTGCCTGACATAAGGGAGAATTGTAATTGTGTGTGTGTTTAAAAACATCAGTTGCAGTTAGGTGAAAGTAACGGAAATCTTAGCTACTTAAGAGGTTATTACCAGCTTAATTTTGGGTTTTCAATTTTTTTTTCTATTGGCTTAAATAATGCCTAAACATCCTCCGAATCAAAAGAAACTTTGTAGAAAGGTGTACTTAAATGTTTAATGTCTCTAAACCAATTTGTCCGAAGCTACTCTTTCAATATTTTTTTTAACGCGTTTTTCTCGGAACCACTTTTAAAAATCTGCCAGCAATAGAACTCGAACAGTTTTCATCCGATTGACTTCAAATTTTAACTGGACCTTTATTATTAAATTATCTATAGAAGTACACACGATTGTATATCAGGAAAAAAGGTTATAAGCCATTATAAAAAAGGATATTAGGAATAAATGAAAGAATGATGCATTAGAAAGTTGTGTGAGACTATTCGAATTTTTGTAAGATATACATATGTATGGTGCAGTGGGGAGAGGTTATAAAATGATACGTACAATAGCATAAACAAAAAGCCATTGAAATTAGAAAAACGAATGTGGGAAAAGAAATTCGAAGAAAAGAGTGAATAAAGGTGACATGTTGCTCCATGACACGGAAAATGAAGAAATAATTTATTTATTGTGGGAAAAGTGTTAGGAATTGGTGAAAGATATTTTGGGGTTGGGTTTATAAGTGGATGCCTGATTATATGAGACTACCCGCACCCCGGTGGGGAATATGGGGGAGGGGATTTATAGGAGAGGGGGTGTGAAGTAATTTTTTTTTTTTTTTTTCAAATTCACAGAAAATATTGTTAAAAATAATGAAAACGAAAATGGGAAAAGATTTGCGAAAATTGAAAAAAAAATTTTTCGTCGAAAATACCAATATAAAATTTTTATTGTTTTGCATAAATTTGTAATTTCTTTTTTTATTTATTAAATATTGATCATGCAGATGACAAAATAATTAAAGAATAAATTAAAAATGTTGTGAAAACTTTTTAAATAACATTAATAATTCATTTATGGAGTACTTCAAATTTCTTTGATTTAATTAGCGGCACCCTGTAAACCAATTAAATATTTTTTGTTGGCAGTTAAGGGGTAATAATGTCAAAATTAATTAGCCTAAATTTCATTATGATATCTTTAACACAACAAAAGTTACAGATTTTTGATAGCGAACAAGTCGTTTTGGCCCACTGTGCGGCGGTGCTCGACTTGGTGGGGGCACTGCCGTGTCCCCAGATATTCACCGTTTAGCTATTAGTGCAGGAGTTTACTTAATTCTAACTAACATTTCCATGTTTTAAGTATATATGCGGGGGTATGTGGGTGTGTACGGATGTATATGTATACATATGTATTGAATAATAATACTTATTACATAATAATATTAAATTATACAAATAATATAAATACATACACCTACACACTCTCCCTTCTCCAGCTCAGCAAACAAATTTTTTTGATGTGTTACTGTCCCTATTTGGAAGTTTGCGGCTGGATACTTACATTAGCTAGTGACTCATTTACGCAGTTTTCGCTCTTGCGGATTTGGAAAATTATCTTATCACTCGGGGGTCGAGCGGCGTTTCGCTGGACCACGCTAACGAAATTAGACTCATAGCGTACGCGGATGATATTGTTCTCCTGTCTGACACTCCCAGTGAAACAAACAACAAATTGCGAATCTTACAAAACTACTGCGAAATCAACGATTTTACTGTTAATAGAAAAAAACGAAAGTTGTAATTTTTCATAAGGGTAGATTGGGAAACATTAAACAACGATTATTGTTTCAATACAACGACGCTCCGCTTGAAATTGTAAGCGACTATAAATATCTAGGAATAACTTTTTCTGAAACCGGCTTATTCAATAAAGAGTGCAAAACGTTGACAAACTCCTCTAGAATCGCTCTTGGGCGAATTATCTCCATTTTGACAAAAATACAACTCAACTCATGGGAAACTCGGATTAATTTATTTCAAGCTCTTTTACTTGACGTTTTACTTTATGAATCTGAAGTTAGGGCCCTGAGACACCTAGAGGAGATTGACAAAGTACAGAATACTTTCTTTAAACGAGTTCTCAACACGCCGATGAACACAGCGGGATATGCGCTTAGATTAGAAACAGGCAGACTGTCACTCCAATCAAATGTATTACAAGCGGCCCTGAGATGGTGTACAAAAATTGTAAACATGTCCGATTACCGCCTTCCAAAGATCTGCGCCAAACTCCTGGAAAGCCTAGCGAATGGGGACTCCGTGACTGAGAGGTACAACTGGCTATTGCAAATCAGAAATCTTTGCCTGGTTGACGAGGACCCGAGCCTCCTCACACTAGATTACTTAGCGTCCAACTCAAATGACATATTAGACCGAACCAGACTAAGATTATACGAAGCTGATTTTAACCGTTTATCTCAAACAAGGAGCTTGCAATTGCTACCGTTGTTGCCCCAGACATACTTGACGCTACCGGGCGAGGCTTCTTGTACAAAGCTCACCGCGCGCGTCCGACTAGCGAATTCTTACAACTGTTCTTTTTTTCGCAAAGGTCGAACTGTCAAATTCTCCCGACACGATCTATCATACTTTCTTTGAATGTGAGGCAACACGAAACATCCGTTTAACTTATCTGGGCAATCCACATCCTTCACAAGATCTTGTCGTCAAAATATTGTCCCCCTCAACGCTTTCCGAACCAGCAGAAACAACAAAATTTATACAAGGGTTTTTTGACTTTATTCTGAATTATTAATGTCGTCAAAACGTAAACTGATATTTGAAAGATGGTTTCGACAATTATACTTATTATATTTACTGCTCTTCTATTTGTTTAACTTTTAAGTCAATTATCTTTATATATTTTTATATTCTATTCTATACTATTGTAATTACTTTTTGTGTTGGGACCCCGTGTATGATGTAATCAAAACACGTATCAATAAATAAATAAATTTACGCAGTTTTAGGAAAGATGCGAAGTATCCGCGCGCACACATCGGACCCAAAATATAGCGGTGTATGAGGAAGCTCATAGGAAAATGTGCCTGATTTAATTCAAATGATTGCGGCTATATTTTAGTAGGTAACTTCAACGAAATTAATGTGAAACGATCTCTGTATGATGAGGTGGCGAATCATTGCAAGGAAGGACGTGAAAGGCGAAGTATCTACTAGTAAATTCCAGTGTAGTACGTATATGAATATATTGGTAACTAGTGGCCAGTGCAGTACCCTTCAATATGAAATACTGCTAATGGCGATACATATATAAGTTTTGTGCTGGTATTTTAAAGTGTAAGCAGTAAAATCCCTTCGTGTAACAGTTCTGTTAACTCAGTTTAATTAGAATTGAAAATGTAATACGTAATTATTTTTACAAAACTCGTCGGTCTTTTCACAACATTTGGGGTTTAGGTAAAGGACAGTCCTGAACATCTGGACTGACCCCCTGAATTTCCGGCATGATTTTGCATCTTGATAGCAGTGCGATGTCGTACCGAGTGTATGCGTGCGATAACGTTGACAGTACGGCTAAGTTCTTTTGACTCGATTTTGGATTCCCAACCAATTTATTTTGGCTTTTCAAAAAAATAAATTGAAATTACTCGAGCCAGTGTATTTTCTTTTATTGTACACCAATACCTCGCTTTGCGTCGGCGTTACGTTCCAAAAAAACACGACGCAAATTGAAACGACGCAAAGTGAATTAAGATTTTCTATAGCAAACCATGTAAAGATCGAAGATAGGTTTCAGGGTTACGAAAATACTACTTTTTAAAAAGAAAATTGAACAAAGTAAACATTTAAAAAACAAAAATAATATAAAATTTTATTACATACATACAGAAAACAAAAAAAACGTATTCAATTAAAACAAAATAAACTATTAAATTAATTTATGAAAAACAAAATTAAAATTAATCACTGTCTGATGAGTCCATAGTGGCTGTTGTCGTAAGTCGGCTTTCTTTCACAAAAAATTGGTCCAATGTTTGCTGAACAGCTTTTTTTTTTCAACGTAAAATAAATTTCTTTGTAGCAATTGATCTTCGTAGCTACCGCCTGGGACACTTTAAAACTCCTTCCGCTGTCAGGATCGTTTTTTAAAAAAATTTCCATAGCTTCGTCAATCAAACACATCGCTTTGGAAATTTGTTTGGAGATAAATTTTGTTCTTCGGAGATTTCTATTGAACGGTCACTGTCATCTTCTTCATTAGCCAAAACCAAAACAACGCAACCTCGAAAATCTAACGACGCACAGTGGCCGATTTCCCGAAAAAGCTGGCCAAAAGTCGAAAAATGATAGGAATTACACAAAACTTCGTAATTTTATGTTTTTGAGGTCGCTGATCACGAATATGAAATTTATTTTGCAAAATTCAAAATGGTGGGATTCAAAATGGCGGACGTCTACTGCTAAAAACAACTCCGTTTCAACAAAATTTTGTATGCTTTAGTTTTTGAGGTCACTGATTACGAATATGACATTTTTTTTCCAAAATTCAAAATGGCGGACGTCTACTACTCAAAACAATTCGATTTTAACAAAATTTTGTATGCTTTAGTTTTTGAGGTCGCTGATTACGAATATGACATTTTTTCCAAAATTAAAAATGGCGGATTCAAAATGGCGTTGATTTCAACAAAATTTCGTATGGCCATTTTTAATCCGCCATTTTAATTTTGGAAAATAAATTTCATATTCGTGATCAGCGACCTCAAAAACATAAAATTGCGAAGTTTTGTGTAATTGCTATCGTTTTTCGACTTTTGGCCAGCTTTTTCGGGAACCGGCCAGCTTCAGTCCGCAAGATTGAAAATTATGTTTCATGAAATATCGCAAATTATTGCAGCTGCTTTTTTCGGCAAATGAAAGAAAATACTTTCTTTTACATAATAAAAATGATCTTATCGTGGAACTCTGCGGAACTTCTAACTATTTTTCTTCATTTTTATAAAATGTCAACACGAAAAAGCTTGACGTGCATGACTGTGTTTAAAAAAAGTTTTTACACAGCGAAACTTTAGGTACTTTCTATACTTGCAGAAAAACCCGTTACTGAACGCGATCTGAAAACAGCCACTAGAAAAGCTGTTATCACTTTCAAAACAACGTAGTACAAATCCAGGTTTAAGTCAGAAGAGAGTCACTTTGACTTGCTCTAATGCTGAATGCCTTACCAGTACATTACTGTTATTTTGCCAAAATGTGTAGAAAAAGGTTTTTTATGACATAGGATGGTAGCTTGAACAGAACGAAACAATTTTTTATTTCGACTTTTGGCCAGCTTTTTCGACAAATTGGCCACTACACACAGTGAAAATTAGTACTAATTAAGCAGCGACGCAACTTCGAAAAAATGCAAAGCGAAACGACGCAAAGCGAAGTATTGGTGTACTCCGGAACTATGGCCCTACAGCAAGTTTTGCTCCTTCCCATCGAACTATTGCAAGAAGCTTTCGGTAGTGTAGGGAGAAATACACGTAATTCAGCGCTTGAGTCCGCGGTTCGAGCGCGCTTCGAATTTTTGGAACTTTTGTGTCTCCGAGATAAAATATTATTATATTATATTATGCACTTCCTCTCAGCGTTTAGTTCTCTGTTGATATTGGTAGTCAAGAATATTTTCATGTCATCCACACCAGTTTTTTTTTCAATTTGCCTCAATGAAACATATAAGTTCACATATAGAAAAATTCTGCCAGCATCACTATCTTTAGTAGCCGAATATTTTTGTTCCACTGAACGAGCGCACATTTCGGAGTAGTTATTAATTAAATTGGTGCCGAGTATTAACTCAGATCCCAAGAATTAGGTACCACAGGACATTTAAATGCTTCCTTAAAATTTTGCTTTCATACAATCAACATACATATTATGTACGTCCATATATGCACTTTACTTCTACTACCCGTTGAAGCACACTCAATTCATAAATTCCTGCAAGTTCATAAAGCATGAAAAATAAAGTTATAGGATTCAAACTAGCAGCCACACAAGTAGCATAACTCTTCTCGGCTATAAGAATAAGCTCAACGCTTGGTCATTTGAAGCCAGTGTTTTCTGTCTACTCGAAGCAAAGCTGCCCAGTCATCGCGCGTTTAATTTGTCTTCCCTACCCCGGGACACCTTGTCCTTTCTGCGTAAAAGCAGATTTTACCATCGAAAAGTTATAGATGACCCTGGCCTGGCCAGTATCCTACCCTTTTGGGGCTATTTATTTAATTTTACACTTTCACCGAGGATTAAATCCTATAGAGACAGCAATCCTTTTTTTTCGTTACCCACTCGCACAGTTTTCGTTACCACGCCATCGCCATCCAAATTGCTCTCTATTAAAAGAACAGATCAAAAATCCGGAGAATTGCAACCAATAAGGGCCGAAGGGCCACTGTCTTCATATTTTGTTTTAATATATCAAACGGCCGCATGTCCCCCTGGGCCCCCGCTCATAAGAGTAAGATATTGGCCCAGTCCCTCGGGTAAATATTTGCGACACACAAAGACGCCTCAACGATAGCTGGGAAGGTCATGTAGCCAACAAAAACATTTTCTGCGTCTTTACCATGCTTTCCTTCTGGGCGATCGGAGGCAAATCATTTTCCCTGGGAGATGTTAGTTGAACAGCCAGTACTTCTCCACGCCCACAGTCGTTTTTCCCGGGAGGAATAGCTCGCGTGCATGCAGCTCATCCCGTTCTTAGATCATTCACAAGGACACAGCTTGAAACGCATGAATCAATTTGGCCGCAATAATCCTTGATAGGTTGTCAATAAATTCCGTTAATAAATTTCGGCCGATTAATCCACAATTCGAACACTTTCCGAGTTACATGCAGTCGTGAGAGATCTTTTGTTCATTCACTGATAGTGTGCGCCTGGAGCAGACCGCGACTGATGTCATAACATCCCGCTTTCCCGTATACTACTAACTGGCTGGTTGGGTTTGGAAATGTCCAGCTACAGAACATTTTCCCACGAAAGCTGCGCTGCGTCCGGGCTTTTCGTTGGGTTGAAGTAGGACATTGTGTATACACGGTGTACCAGCACCCCAGCATCCCTTCATTGTTCTCAGTTCACGGCTATCGATTTTCCCGCCGTTAACTTACACCGTCGAAAAATTGCTGTTCCGTTGACTCCAATAGAGACTGGGTCACGCTTTCAAACAAAGTGGCACTGGTTGCAGGTCTGATTGCGTGCGAGATGAGCAGGTGAAAGGAGAGCCGCAGTCTATGAGGTTTGAGGTAAGAAGCAGGATATTGAAGCAGTCGCTAAGCTTTAGGGATACTGACTGGAATTTCGGGATGCATAGCCATGGGCATTACACAGGATTCAGGAATCGCTCATAACATAACGTGATCCCCGACTGCGAGGCGAGCTACTCCTCTGGTTATAGTCGGTGTTTGAATTCCCGTTTCCAAATGTCCATTACTTTGCATAGGAAATCGATACGTGTGTGTAAATGTCTCTCGATATAATTCAAAACATTCGCCGTTATTTGGACTGGGGCTCCTATTTTTATCTTTATATATATAATTCTACTGTACGTGTGTATGTCACTGAACTCCTCTTAAACGGCTGGACCGATTTGAATGAATTTTTTTGTATGCGTTTGGGTGGCGCCCCGGATGGTTTAGATTCACAAATCAGCCCGGCAGATGGCGCTGCAGTTGTTGTAAAAATTCATAATTATACTATTAGCAATGCGTGTGCCATGTTATGGGTATCGTTGGAAAGGGGAGGTAGTGTAGACTGTGTTGGTGAAAGAAAGGTTGGTTAAAAGTGTGAAATGTGGGAATTATGAAACCGTGTTTTTGTTGCGGGGGAGGGGTGAGGGGTGACACCACCCAGAAGTGTATCTCAGGGGTAGGAAGAAGAGGCACTATAGGAAATTGGGTCGGGTTGGTGAAAGTTGATGAAAATAGTGAAAACTTGGTTTTTTCGGTCGCTGCCGACAAAATTGAAACGGCTGTGGAAGAAAAGTGTATGCATGAATTGGAATAATTTTTTCACCAATCGATAGCTATGGAAGCAGAGTAATCTATATATATAGAAATTAATTTCTATTTCCCTTGGTCACGCCATCACGCGTGAACGGCTGGGCCGAATTCTTTTTTTGTTGTGTTTGTTATTGTGAGGAGAAGGTTCTTATGAAAGAAGAAATTAAGAATATTGTGCGGAAAATTAGAAAATTATGTTTTTGATTTGGGTTTTGGGGGTCACTGATTTTGAATCTGCCATCAAAATTTTGGAAATCAAGATGCTGGATCAATATGGCTACCGAAAAGTTAAAGTTCAAGGGATTTCCCTGAAAATCCGCGCTTGGGGATTTTCGGGATCACTGATTTCGAATCTGTTATTCAAATTTCCAAATATGAGACCACCCCCCACCCCGCTGGGAGATATAGGAGAGGGGGTGCAATAAGGAGGTGGTGTAAAATGAAGAAAACTAAATTTAATAATACTTTACAGTTTACAGTTAAAAAAGTATAAGGAATAGGTGAAAGTGATGTATGGGGTGTATTGTGTACGAATTTATGGTTGATCTAATGAGACCACCCCCACCCCGCTGGGTCACATAGGAGAGGCGGTTGTGCAGTAGGGAGGCGTTGTAAAATTAAGGAATACAAATTTAATAGTATCCCGGGAAACGCCGGGTCCGGGCAAGCTAGTACATACATATAATCTAAGCGGAGACGTAATACTTACAGATTTCGATGGGTGGCTTTTTTCAAGGAACAATAAATTACCATCAAATGATGTTTTGAAAATTAAGTCAGGTGCCCCACTCCCCGCAAGGCAGTAATGTTCTAATCAAAAGAATCTAAGAAGTGCTTGTATGTCGCGCCATAAATTGGATGTCATTCATACAGGATTCGGTTGAATGGCAGTTGCTATAGAAGTCTTGGTCATTTATGCATCGACATTTCGTATTTATTATTTCTTCTGGTAACAGTTAATGTTAAGACGGATTAATGCAAGCATATTTTCTCTTAACTTTTTTAGGTAAGAATTGTTCAATATTCAATGTATTTATGGAAAATCACGAGGACAGATAAATAATTTAGAATGATTCAGCAATTCCATCAGTTTCTAGTTGCTGTGGCCATAACACGAGTAAACTGTTTTGACGACTTGGCCTCCCTTACGAGAGGAAATAGACTCCAAAATCTGTTTGGACAAAATTTACTAAATGAATACTAAACAAATTTTCCCATATGCAGACATCGGCAGACATCTAGTTTCCATTTCCAAAGGTATAATTCCTATTCCTAATTTTCCACTTCGACGGTCTGCTTCAGTTTCTTTAATCATTCATGTTCGCTATGCTGGGTGATTAAACCGAAGCAGTAGCTATCCTAATTGATTGACCTTCTAACGCTATCAGCAAAAGCGCACCTCAATTATGATCCGCGTCAGGTTTGAACCGGGGATCCCTAATTGATCGCCCAACGTATGTACTTACCACTGAGCTATGTCCTACACCTGGCAAAAAAAGACAAAAAAAGCGATTTGCCGAATTTGCTTGCTTAAGACTAAGAGTTACCTGCATCAAGATTCAGCCCGCTTAATTTTTAAAAGAAAATTAGATATATTTAGGGAATAAGTTTAGCATAATTGATTGATTCATATCGAAACTAAAAAATCGAAGCTATTTTCGCGTGTGGTGATAGAGTGGAATGGATGCAGGCAACATTTTTGGCACATAGAGAACTTATTCCACGACAATTCAAATGCCACCTTAACAACTGAAGTAATAAAAAACTAATAAATATAATGCAATTTTCTCTGGCGAATACGTATGAATATGTATGAATATCACATTAATAAAATCCAATAATCACCCCAGCACAAGGCGACCTTTATTTGGATTATACTCAATGTACGGAAATCAACTGGTTGTTCTTATTTTCATGAATGAGGAAGTAATTGAAGGGGATACCCATTGTTGCCATAGCTTTTGCTCTACATGTGCTTCATATGCAAAACGAAATATGCTTCTCAATAAAAAGAACAAGAAAAACAAATCAGTTACGTAAACTTGATTTAATTTTCTGTGAGGTAACGTTTCAACTTCTTGTTCCAAAAATGAGATATTCAAGACACGATGTCTTTCCTCGTAATTGTTTGAGGTCACCAAATTAAGGGGGTATTCTCATGGAGCAATTTCAAAAAATCGATTTTTTTTTTGCATTTTTTTAATCTATATATAAATACCTACAATTTACCCTGTGAAAGGATATTTCGGAATTCGATCTCTAACATTGCTTAAATGACCTTTGAAGTCGACATGTAATGCGCGAACCGAACCGAAATGCCGACATTGCAAAACTTTAAACGCGTTTTTCTCGAAAACACGTTTTACAAAATGGTTTTCAAACTTCTGACGACTGTAATTGACCGATCGACTTGAAATTTCCACAGAATGCTTCAAAATACATTTTTGCAGGTACTCACGTACGGATTTTTCGAAATCTTAAAAAATTCGATTTTTAATCCACGTTTTTATTCGAAAAAAAACGCGAAAAATGAATTTTTTTTAATAATTTGGCGCCATTTTGTCAATTTTGAAGATATCGAAAAAATCGTACGTGGATACCTAATCGAGGGGATACTGATTGATAACATTTCGGTCATTTCTGTTTCAGACCACCCAGGGAGGCAGAAACCTGCAAACCGTTTGCCTCTGCAAATTTTTAGACCAATTTTTGGACTACAGTCAAGGACGCCATTTTGAATTTTTATGTAATTCATAAATTTTTTAAATGTATTTAATGGTCCTTTTGAACCTCCAAAAAACTGCAAGTGTTTATCTTTATTCGTTTTCCCATAAAAAAAATAAATGTAAACCCTTCAAAAGTCCTTTAATCTAAAAAGGTTGTGATCCAACACCTATGCAATTAGTTTTACTTTTATAAATACCCTCATACAATATTAATTTGAAATATCACAAAATCTACCACTCATCTACATACATATGTACAATTTCGGAAATATTGTTTTTGCGTGTTCGGTGCGATGATTCGTCAGTCACACCGTTACTGGGTAGCGTCCTTCCCAGTAGACACTACTTACCCAGAACAAAATTGTATTATTGGATGGAGGACATAATTAAATTTCAATAATCAACACTTGGACTTGACCCACTTTTAACTTCGAATAAAGCGAGAAGCACTCAACAACTCCTGAAGTATCTTTGAACTTCCGTTAAAACTTTTGGAACGAGATAACACTTTCACCACCTTGAGATAACTCCATTTTAGCACACTAGTTATTACTCGTTGCATTTCTTCCTTAGTAAGCGCCAACGTAACCAAATATACGATACGGAAGAATTTCTAATCTGCAGCTCTACGCCCTTCGTAAAGGCTACAAATTCGAGTAAAAGAGACTCCGACGGAACATTTTAACGATAAATTCTATCGCACTCAAAATGTTCCAAGGTTATCAGCGTAGAAGCAGGACATGCAAGTGGGCTATCTCCCACCGATTATTACCATAAGCTCGCTATTCTCGTCATCCTCGCTATTCGCCCTTGGGGACACTGTCGACATCTATGAATTTCTGAATATATGAAGAGCTCAGTTCGTTTCGTTCCAGCAAAACTCCGTTCGCGCCAAAGGATAGCCAACAAGTGGGATTTCGGGTGGTTTGTACAAAGCTTTATCAAGCGCATGAGCTTGCAGTGTATTGCTACGACCTATTCAATAAGTAAACTGGATAGCATCACGGTTGGCAGCATATCGCCGCTGTATGTTATCACAGTAGTACAGGATTGTATGGAACTCGGCAATTATGGGGCAAAGCTGTAAAAGCTCTATTAATAAGAAAGAGCCTCCCTTTGGAGTTTTTGCTTCGCTACATTGGAAATTTTGATGAAAGTTAATTACGATTGCATTTGGCCCAAACCGGTGTCCAGCGATGTGGTGGTGGTTGACCACACCGGGATTCATAAGAGGACTATTGACACCAGACAGATGCGATCTGGTAAAAATCAATTATATGGTAAATCAAACTGTGGGCAATGGATTGCTTGCTTTCAAGAAGGCTGGAGGGCGCGAGGGAGCGGTAACGAGATATGTGTTATATTCGTTTCGAACATCCTCAATTGCTTTGTCCACAACATGTTGAGTGAGTGTCGCGTCCGTCAAGCGTGGCGATATCCCATTGAGTCATTTTATGTTCCGTGAAAGGTTTGGACCCAACCTGGTACATTCAATCTGGAAATGTCGTACCCCGTTCAGCCTCGGGCAGGATTCGTGGCTTGTATGAGTTTGTAGTAGGCAAAATAGCAAGGATATTCTGAAGACGTTCTTATAACGATTTTTTGGATCAGGGAACCATAAGCAATAATCGAACAACTGTTTAGGCTCCTCTACTTAGAGGTTGCGTTAGTTTAGGAAAAATGCAAAGTTGAATCGGCCGCATAAGAATGTGTTTAATCGCTTTTTGCGCACAACCATTGACAGTCCTAACGGTGTACAAAATTACGTTTTAAAACATCAAATTTATGTATGCATGTTTCTATGTTTCATGTTATTCGATACAAATGAACCATATCACATGGCTAATTAATGCCTTAAAACAAGACAAATATTCATACAACCTTCGCATATCTATAAATGCTTTTACTACTTGCGTCGCTTTAAGATGAAACGGCATTAAGTGTTAACGACGGGAAATCGGGGAACTTTCGCCTCCTAATTCATGCTAAGTATATTAAGAGCACTTAGCCCGCCTCAGTTCACATACATAACTCTGAAGTCTTTCATCCCGCATAAACGTAAAGGAAGCCTTGTTAGATTTCTGCAGACTCTTTCGCCATAAATTCGGATAACGGATACCAGCAACCCACCACCCTACTCATCATTTTATTATTTACTGTTAACATGAAGTTAGGTTAGTTGTACAAAAAGGGATATGGAACTTTTTGTATCAGAATATGGTGGTGTTTTTTCCTCTTGGCAACGAACGTAATTAATGCGGGTTGGTACGAGTAGAAGAGACGAAAGTAACATCTCTTAATATTCGCTCAGCTGTCACTTATGTACTGAAGATGGAACGGCATTAATCTCTTACTAATTTATTGAATATTCCGAAAATTGTGTGAACTCGTAATATGATATGAGCCGCGTGAGCCAAACGCTCACCCAGTTGCAGGTCAACGGCTCATGCAATTTCGGCATAGCTAGCACTTGTGGTGTATATTTAAAAAGCCGCTTGGAAATTAAAGAATCAGTTGTTAGTATTGTCACCGTGTGTTTCAATTAATCAATTACCTTTCAGACTCGTAGCTCAGTGAAGAGCTAAACTTTCCGCCAGCAGCTACTTCGGTACATATCAACCTCATCTCGTTTTGGGAATTATTGTGAAGTGGTACATTGCACCACGATCACGCTATTGGAGTAAAGGTACAAAGCACCTTAACTCAAACCAAAATAAAATCATTTTGGAAACATGTTCCTTTTTTGACAAGATTCAAGATTATTTATTCCCACAGAAAGATATAATTTTCTAAAATCAAGAATATTAGTTCCTACTTGCACGAAAATTTGATATACATATATAAAATATATTTAATACTCGAGCTGGCGAGGGGGGCTAAGCTAAGCTAAGCTAATCCGCAATTTTGTGGTGGTCATATAAAATGTACCATAAAATTGAATATACGGGCCATTCTCAAAAACGGACTTAAAATGTGAAAAAAAAAAAGTTTTTTTATTTGATCCAAAGTAGTCTCAAATGAAAGATATTTTATCTTACATTATGTAGCACTTATGTGCTTAGCTATTTTCACTGTAGTTTTCATACATATATGTATATGGACATTTAAGTCACCTCCGTGGATAATGTAATACGTAATCCACGGAAGTGGCCAAAACAGCATGTTAATTCTTAAAAAAACTTGCCGTACGGGTCTTCACTCCAAAATAATTATCCCAGGAATGACAAACTGTCAAATACTTTTAAGGTGGCGTTGTGTCTGTATTCGTTAAGAAACTATAGGGCCTTTCGGCAACCACATTCTCAGTGAGACAAGTGAGATATTCTCACTTGGCTCACTGAGACGGCGTGTTTTCGCACATCGTCTCACTTTCACATTGAGCAACAAAAATGAACGCAGCCTTTGAGCAACTGAGCCATCTGAGATGGATTTTCTGTGTCTCACTTGTCTCAGTTATATGTTGTTTGTCGTGATAGCCCTTGAGTAGTCCTCAGAATAAACTTTTACTTTATTTTAATTGTTTTCCAAGCGAAAGTGCCTCTTCAAATCGGCATAATCATATATAATGGGTCTTATTTTGGTAAACACGACACGACTAGCCAAGACACTTTCTAAACCAAGGATTTTAGCATTGAAAGTGTGCCTTAGCTAGTCGTGCCGAGAGGAAACGACTACCAGAAAAATTCGATGTCAAAATCAGCTGATTAATCCAATTATCCTACCCAACTGAGACAACTGAGACAGTTGCTCAATATCTTGTCTCAGTTGGCTCAGTGAGAACGTGCTGCCGAAAGGCCCTACTGTGTTTACTGATTTAATGAATTATGGCTGCGTTCAATAAGTTGATCCATGGAGGTGACAATTTTTCCATACACAAAACAACTAAATATTTAGAATCTATTATTCTGTTGATGTTTTAAATATTTGGTGTTATTTAGACAGTTTATTCTAGGTTTTATGGTAAAATAATATAAATTAATTTATTCGCCGTTGATAAAGTTATTTTATTTTAGTCTAATCATCGTAAATGGATTTTGCACACGACATGGAGGTGACATTTTCGTCACTTTCTTAAGGATAATTCAAAATAATATTTATATTGTGTAAGTTTTAATAAAGATCCTATTAGTATAAACTACTTCAATGAATTGTAGATAGGAATTTCAGAAATAATAAAAGTACTTCATTTTTAATACAAATGCACACAAAAAATACGCCAAAATGAAAATGGCCCATACATACTATATTGCATTGTCATACAGACTGAATACGTATGGAAAGTTTCATCGGAATCGGTTTAGTAGAAGTTGTCGAAAAACCTATTGCAAGATTTGAAACAAACAAAGAAACAAATATAAGGAGTGACGCTAAATAAAACCGTTTTAAAACGTGCGCATTATACATTATTTAGAATACTTTTAGGCACAAGCTATAATCATCTTGTGACCAAAGTAGCATTCTTCTTTTCTGCGATCAGATTTTCATGGCTACAAATGGGCGTTTCAGAAATACTATTAGTTCCGTTCATCGTTTGTATGCGTATAATAACTTAACCCTTTAGATATTTAAAGGTTTCGAAGAAATCAAGCAAAGCATTACCAGTCATGGTGTGTGTGGAGTATGAATATCTTCCAAAGGGCCGTATCTTCAGTATCAGCGAAATCAACAACACAAGCAAGCAAGTACTATGTAATGTCGTCAACAAACAACCTAAGCTATTATAATCTATATATATAAAAATGAATGTTTGTCTGTATGTCGTTTATAGAATCGTAAACTATGCATTTGATCATATGATGATCTTTAGCAAAGTTGTTGTACATGAGCCCACGAAGGTTTCTGAGGTGGTACGACCAATTTTCGACAGATGGCTCCACTGTTAGGAAGAAGAAGAGGGAATTTGTTATAATGCGTGTGCCATGTTATGGGTATCGTTGGAAAGGGGAGGTAGTGTGGAATGTGTTGGTGGAAGAAATGTTGGTGAAAAGTGTGAAATGTGGGAATTTTTGGTGAAAACGTGTTTTTGTTGTGGGTGAGGGGTGGGGGGTGACACCCCTCAGAAGTGTATCTCAGGGGTAGGATGAAGAGGCACTATAGGAAATTGGGCCGGGTTGGTGAAAGTTGGTGGAAATAGTGAAAAATTGGTTTTTTCGGTGGGTGCCGACAAAATTGAAACGGCTGTGGAAGAAAAGTGTATGCATGAATTGGAATAATTTTTTCACCAATGCATGAGCCCACGAAGGTTTCTGAGTTGGTACGACCAATTTTCGACAGATGGCTCCACTATCAGGAAGAAGAAGAGGAAATTTGTTGTAATGCGTGTGCCATGTTATGGGTATCGTTGGAAAGGGGAGGTACTGTCGAATGTGTTGGTGAAAAGTGTGATATGTGGGAATTATTGGTGAAAACGTTTTTTTGTTGTGGGTGAGGGGTGGGGGGTGACACCCCTCAGAAGTGTATCTCAGAGGTAGGAAGAAGAGGCACTATAGGAAATTGGGCCGGGTTGATGAAAGTTGGTGGAAATAGTGAAAATTTGGTTTTTCTTTGGGTGCCGACAAAATTGGAACGGCTGTGGAAGAAAAGTGTAACATGAATTGGAATAATTTTTTCACCAATCGATAGCTAAGGAAGCAGAGTAATCTCTATATATACAAATGAATCTCTACTTCCCTTGGTCACGCCATCAAGCGCGAACGGCTGGACCGATTTCGCTAATTCGTGAAAGAAAAAATTAAGAATATTGCGCGGAAAATTAGAAAATTATATTTTTGGTTTGGGTTTTTGGGGTCACTGATTTTGAATCTGCCATCAAAATTTTGGAAATCAAGATGCTGAATCAATATGGCGACCCAAAAGTTAAACTTCGAGGGATTTCCCTGAAAGTCCGCGTTTGGGGATTTTCGGGATCACTCATTTCGAATTTGCTATTCGAATTTCCAAATATGAGACCACCCCCACCCCGCTGGGAGATAAGGAGAGGGGGTGCAATAATGTGTGTGTGTTGTAAAATGAGGAAAACTAAATTTAATAATACTTTACAGTTTACAGTTAAAAAAGTATTAGTAATAGGTGAAAGTGATGTGATGGGTGTATTGTGTACGAATTTATGGTTGATTTAATGAGACCACCCCCACCCTGCTGGGTCACATAGGAGGGGGGTTGTGCGGTAGGAAGGCGTTGTAAAATTAAGGAATACAAATTTAATAGTATCCCGGGAAACGCCGGGTCCGGGCATGCTAGTCGCATATAAAGCAAAGACAAAAACCAATTCAAATTCGTTTATTTAGCTTGTACTTTGAATCGAATTTTGTAAATAAATAAATTTATAAATGAGCCTTACTTCCAGGCAACTTGGGTGTTAAAAGTATTTCCTTTAAAAAGTTGACCATTAATTTATGTATGTACTTTGCCAACTTCATGAAAATCTACCTGACGAAGCCTACGAGCCCAAACCTTGACTCGCTCATCAAGATAAGTCAGCCTTAACTGTTATACTGCATAGCTAAGCTCACTGCCATAGACATGGATTCGAACAGAGCTTAGCTTGGCGTGATGTCATGAACTGGCATAACAATACGAAGACGATGAAGACTTGGATTCGGACAGGCCCTAAAAATAGTACTCCATACATGGAAAGGGGGCGAAAACTTTTTTCCGGTATTTACTAAGTAGTTCTAAACTGGGGTTTCAATTTCGAATTTCACAAATTTACAAACACGCTTTATGTAGGGAACTTAAATTCATAACTTTAAGACAACTCAAGGCAGGAGTTACTCGAAATAAATCCTAGCGAGAAAAAATGTCTGATTGCTTCTGAGAGGGAAAATGAATGCGTTACCGTTTTTTCAGAAAATTATTTAAGAGACGTGAACGAGGACAACTGACGCAAAGGTGCCAAATTGATAGCAGCCCGCAGGCTGCAAGCAATTTGACGCTAGAAGAATAGATAATCTGAAAAGATTTTGAGAGCACCCTCAAAAACGTATTCTTAGGACCATGGCTTGTTTGCAATTAGTGCGGGCAATTTGCTGGCTTCAGGAGTTTAAAAAAATTCTTCACACTTTATTTTAAGTTTGCGTTATAGTGCTATAACTAATATTACGCTAAGGACTATCAAAACACTAGGCCCATTCAGAACAAAAGAAAATGTAATACCGAATATTTTCTATTATTTTACATGCCTTCTTCAAAAACCTTACAAACTTGAAATTGCAAGACTTACAGTTCAGTTACTCCGTGTTGAATTCCGTGAAGTCTACTGAACTAACTTAACGTAATCTCACATTCTTGCGCTACTGTTCCCGACTGGGCAACGTAAAGTGTAAAATTGAATTGATGCAGCTTCGGTGTTGGCCATTGCACAATGCACCCAGAATGTACCTGTCTGGCTACCCGTAGCTTAATAGATTTTATATTTAAAAATAAAAATTTTAATTTGGCTAAACATGAATACGATTCAAGTGGCCAAATTCGTTCAGGCGGATACATGCATCCCAAAACAGAAATAGTGATGCTCACCACTCTGAAAAAAATCGATCATTCCCACGAATAATGTTGAGATATTTCATTCTTTTCACTGCTCGGGCTATAATTAATATTTTTCCGCTCGTGCAATGAGCCGGTGTGCTTACATGTCTCTGAACATATTTTTGCGAACGGAAATAAATGTTTTGTTTATATTTTGTTGCTCAAGACATGCTTATTGCCACCGTGTACACCTTTCGGTGTGGCGGTATCTTGGCAGTAGTGGCATAATAACAATTAAATGTTGGGCCGCATAAGCCTTGGAAGAAGACGAAAAGTGCAATTAATCTGTAAAGTGCGGCTGGATCCATGATAAGTAGCCCTTCTATGTGTTATGAGTGATTACTATAGGTTTGTATTGTAATCCTCACAAATTGTTTTTTAAGAAGTACAGAAGAGTGTTAGGATTAGGTCGTGGTCGTAAGAGAAGAGGGGACTGATTATCCAAAAAGAGATTTATTTATTTATTTATCATCATCAACAGGTTGATTACACCATCTGATCTTAACATAACAAACAATGATTTAAATTAATTCCTAATTATTGAGTAACAATTTTTTGATTAAATCTTTGCTACAATGAAAGTCTACTGAGGAAAATCTAGTATTGTAAATTTTGGACATGACCGATACCGGTTCAAAAGTGCCATAATTAGTTCTGTGGTACATGGAGTATAGAAAGTCCTTTCCTCTAGTAGAACGGGGGCGTGAGTTAAAATTAACAAGATTGAAAAGCTTTGGAGAGTCTATAACGCCAGTAATGATATCGTACATGAACGTCACACTTGAAATTTCTCTACGGTTGGATAGAGTCGTCAAACCTAAAAGTTTAAGTCTGTCTTGATACCGAGGAAGACTATGCGGGTCACGCCAGGGTAGGTGACGAAGACTGAACCGGAGAAAACGCTTTTGAACTGCTTCGATACGGTCTATATACACAGAATAATGAGGAGACCAAACAACAGAAACATATTCCAAGATAGGTCGGACAAACGCACAAAACAATGTTTTTAAGAGATAAGGATCATTAAAATCCTTAGACCAGCGCTTAACAAAAAAAGGGTGGAATTTGCACGATTTATTATTTTATCAACATGTCGTCCAAAATCGAATTTAGAAGCAATAGTCAGTCCCAAGTCGACAACATTCTCTTGCCGAGATAAAGGTGTGTCAAGAATTTTGTAGGAGTACTCCAAAATAGAAGACTTCCTAGTAAATGAAATAAAGTTGCATTTACTAATATTTAGTTTCATGTGATTCTTTGAACACCACTCAGTAAAAGTGTCAAGATCGCGTTGGAGGCTAAGCGCATCTTGCAGTGACTCGGTCACTCGGAAAATCTTCAAGTCATCAGCGTAAGCCAAAGCATGCGAGTTCTCGAATAGAGCAAACACGTCGTTAAGGAAAAGAGTAAACAGCAAAGGTCCCAGGTGGCTGCCCTGTGGCACTCCTGACCGAACGGAAACAGGGTAAGAAAAGCAAAGAGAAAACTTAACTCTAAAGGAACGATTGGTAAGGTATGACTTAATCCAATGAAGAAGATCATTGGGAAAGCCAAGTCGTCGAAGTTTAAAAATCAGCACTCTATGAGAAAGCTTGTCAAATGCTTTACTGAAATCTGTGTAAACACAATCGATTTCTTTACGCTTCTCCAAATTCGTTAAACAGAAATTCGAAAACTCCACAAGATTAGTTGAAGTCGATCTGCCCCTCATAAATCCATGTTCAATGAGATTATTTGGTGTTCTGTAACTTTTGCCCGTTGCCATCGTAAAGTTATCTATTTTCTTTCGAAATAGAGAAGCTACAATATTGAGTAGCGATTACGATTGTTCCTTTATAGCACTTGGCAACTTTAAATTTTACCTATGAATAAAATGCTTCTACTCGACAGTTTGAGGCAATTTATATGAGCGGAGAGGAATTTTGCTCTCGCCCTTTAAAAGTACATTGCCAGCGTTTTAATGAGAAGAGAAAAAAACAATATTTATTTAAGTTTCACTAATTAGTCATGAAGAAGAATAAATATAATTGCAGATATTTCAATTTTGTCCTTCTAGGCTGGTCAAATGGTTATGAGTAAATTTTGAAGAAACATACTGGAATTGTAGAACAGCGCAGACATTTTAAAATATTTTAATTTTGTAACGTAACACACATCAATGAATGCGATAAGTTTAAAACCATTAAGGAATAAACTTGTAGTGAGATTTTGAATCGTTGGTATCCCGAACGGATTGTCATCTTGAACAGAATTCACAAAAGCATTAGTATCATATATTGCATTGCATGAAGCGCTGCACAACAGTTTTTGTAATAAGGGTAAGCACACAACACACACCTATATATTTATATATTTATTTTACCTGAACAGATTAAACACTTGAATTACAAATTCCACCTTGTTGGACAGAGTTTAGCTGCAGCCCATGTGGACTGAAGAGTCCAAATCTTACACCATAACTGACCAAGTAGCAACTGCCCATGGAACCAGTTTCCTCCAGGTAGATCTTCTGATTGATTGGCATAATTAAAGTGGGGAAATATCTGTCTTCCTGTTGATATCTTCGCAGTGAGGGGGGAATATTTATGCAACAAATCGGATCCACTTAACGACAAGCAACCACCACGCTCATCAAAAATTCGGAAGGGGCTGCTGCCCCGCTTGCATTAGCATCAATTTGAAAATGCCAAAAGTCGTGATAATCGTGGGATAAATAAAATCACAAAGGTGTTGTTGGGGTGATTGCTTCAATATGATCATAACAATTAAAGCTTCTTGTTAGGCAAATATACATATTAAAAAAAAGGAATTGACCTGCCAGAAAATTGTGCATTTTCAAAAGGTGAGTGATGATCGCGAGATGGCAAGGTGGGCGAGGATTCATGACCTGACATTTGGCGCCCTGTATTATACCTGAACCTGCCTCCAAGACTTTGTACCTATCTGAGAGATATTAAAATTTTCAGATTTTTTGAAAGAGATAAAATTTGTTTGAAGGGTAAATCACAATATATGTAAGTCGCTTGTTCTTAAAAGAGGAGTCATGTAGGAGTACGTAACCTACTTCAGAAAATACATACATATATAGACTTCACAAAACTAGTGCTTCCCATTCAAAACAAAAACAAATTATTTGTAGATATATAAATAAATAATGTAATATAATAAACCTCTGGCTCAAGTCTTATCGAATTGCGACCGCAGACGTAATTCTGTCTAGGTGTACGTAGTGCTAAAACATCTAACACATGACTATCACTGAGATTTATTGAAGAACACTATCAAATTCTTAAGTTGCTGTACTCGGCAGACTGTGGGAAACATTTTCAAATAACTTTCCACATTCACCTCTCCTCTAATTTATGTCCCGATTGCAGATTGCCTTATCGCCATCAAACCGCAAAAAATTATGCTTTATACCACGGCTCTCGACAGAGCATCATTTTCGCGGGTTACACATACCTACATATGTATGTAGTGCGATTATCGGAAAATATAGTTGACGTCTACAAGTGGATGACTCTTTGCTCGGTAGGTAAAAATAGAACGAGGGCCTCAATGAATTTTGTCTCGTGAGAGGAGCTCATGGGCAAGGACAAGGGCAAGTTAAATGCAGGCATAAAGTAGAGCGAGATAATGAAGCACTAAAATTTTCATGGGCGTACAAAAAGGGAGTGCGATTAGAGGAGCAGAGGATCTCTATTTTGTGAGTATCATGAAAAGATTGAGGCATCAATTACTAACAACTTTTGTACACCTTTGGTCGGAAAGCCTCCAGTTTTTGGTACACAAATTGAGAGGTGTGCGCCTTGTTTATTTATTATCAAACGCTTTTTATTCACTAAATTCGAGCCCAAAAGTATAATCTTTGCTGAGCACTATGACACAAACATCAATAAAGTTTTAATTTTTTATCACCACTTCACTATAAATCACTGTGGATATTACTTTTTAAAATGTCGGTTTAAGTCTATGGTCCGAGTATACTAGAAATATACAAATAAATTTCGCACAACCAAAGACAAGCCAAGGGCTAATGGACCCACCGAATCCAACTTAGTACATACTTTGTTGCAATGAGGATAAACTTCATAAATTCACTTCTTTTGTAAGTAAGTACTCCCCCAGCCATGAATTATTTAGAAAGCAAAATTTTAAACATGCAGCGGAAACAAACATTCAATATATGTAATTGTTATTTTGAATTCACACGTGCTACATATGTCCGTGAATTGATGCCAAAAGTTCTTGCGGAAGATACTTCCAATTATCGCGTTTGAGGGAGTGAGAGAGCGACAGGTTTTTTTTCGAGTGTGTATAATTGTATCATATGTATATCATCTGTCTGCTTATATCGATTTTTCAAAATCTCCGGAAAGTCAGAATTCAGTTTCGTTTTGAGGACGAACGACTGACTCCTTTTGACGGCAATACGATGTCTGTATTTATTTATTTAATTTATTTAATTTATTTATCATCATCAACAGGTCGATTACACCATCTGATCTTAACATAACAAACAATGATTTAAATTAATTCCTAATGACTGAGTAACAATTTTTTGATTAAATCTTTGCTACAATGAAAGTCTACTGAGCAAAATCTAGTATTGTAAATTTTGGACATGGCCGATACCGGTTCAAAAGTGCCATAATTAGTTCTGTGGTACATGGAGTATAGAAAGTCCTCTCCTCTAGTAGAATGGGGGCGTGAGTTAAAATTAACAAGATTGAAAAGCTTTGGAGAGCCTATAACGCCAGTAATAATATCGTGCATGAACGTCACACTTGAAATTTCTCTACGGTTGGATAGAGTCGTCAAACCTAAAAGTTTAAGTCTGTCTTGATACCGAGGAAGACTATGCGGGTCACGCCAGGGTAGGTGACGAAGCCTGAACCGGAGAAAACGCTTTTGGACTGCTTCGATACGGTCTATATACACAGAAGAATGAGGAGACCAAACAACAGAAACATATTCCAAGATAGGTCGGACAATCGCACAAAACAATGTTTTTAAGAGATAAGGATCAAAAAAACCAGCGCTTAACAAAACCAAGGGTGGAATTTGCACGATTTATTATTTTATCAACATGTCGTCCAAAATTGAATTTAGAATCAATAGTCATTCCCAAGTCGACAACATTCTCTTGCCGAGATAAAGGTGTGTCAAGGATTTTGTAGGAGAACTCCAAAATAGAAGACTTCCTATTAAACGAAATAAAGTTGCATTTACTATTATTTAGTTTCATGTGATTCTTTGAACACCACTCAGTAAAGGTGTCAAGATCGCGTTGGAGGCTAAGCGCATCTTGCAGTGACTCGGTCACTCGGAAAATCTTTAAGTCATCAGCGTAAGCCAAAGCATGCGAGTTCTCGAATAGAGGAAACACGTCGTTAAGGAAAAGAGCAAACAGCAAAGGTCCCAGGTGGATGCCCTGTGGCACTTCCGACCGAATGGAAACAGGGTCCGAAAAGCAAAGAGAAAACTAAACTCTAAAGGAACGATTGGTAAGGTATGACTTAATCCAATGAAGAAGGTCATTGGGAAAGCCAAGTCGTCGAAGTTTAAAAATCAGCACTCTATGAGAAAGCTCGTCAAATGCTTTACTGAAATCTGTGTAAACACAATCGATTTGTTTACGCTTCTCCAAGTTCGTTAAACAGAAATTCGAAAACTCCACAAGATTAGTTGAAGTTGATCTGCCCCTCATAAATCCATGTTGATTACTTGATATCATCGAGCAACAGTAGAAGGCTAAATAGTCTCTCAAAATTGCCTCAAAAAGTTTATGTATAGGTGATAGTTTAGCAATAGGTCTATAGTTTTCCACTGAGTTCTTTTTCCCCTTCTTGAAAATGGGGATCACATAAAATAATTTCCAGATATCCGGATAAACAGCAGTACGAAGAGATAAATTAAACAGGAAGGTAAGAGGCTCCACAAGTGAACCACTACATCTACGGATGACGACACTAGGGATATGGTCAGGCGGTTCTGAGTAGTCTTCGTCAATTTTGTTTAAATACTCAAGAACAGTACCCTCGTCTAAAAGAATATTTGAACATTGAGCCGGAAAACAAGTCAAGTTATTAAAATAATCTAAATCTATATCACAGACTTCATCACAGTATGAATTGTTAAAATGCTTAGCAAACAAATTAGAAATAGCAGAAGGATCGTAACAGGTTTCATTGTCAAGTGTTAAAACAGAGGGGTAGCTATTGGTCTTCCGTTTACTATTTATAAAATTCCAAAATTCTTTAGGATTAGACTTAATGTTACCTTTCACACGATCAATGTACTGGCGATATAAGACCTTGGAGTAATTGTTAAATTGTCTCCGTAAATCAGAATAGCGCAGATAGTCCACTTGATCATTTCCAATTCTAAACTGACGCCAAGCAGTGTTTCTTTGATTTCTCAATGATCTTAAGTGATCATCAAACCATACCGGATTATGTAAAAAATTTTTACGTTTAGCCAGAGGAACAAAATTTAATGGTAACAGTTTAATTACGTCCCTAAAAAGAATCGCTTCCTCCCACTGGCTTCGCGTCATCATCAACTTGTTAACAATCACTGACAAAAATCGTAGAATAGCAATATTGACTATGCGTGATTCCCAAATTATGAGACGCGCGCATGATCGAAAGTGTTAATCGAAGAATAGATTGAATGACGTTTGTGTCTGATAATGAGATTAAGATGTCTTTGGGCATTTGGTAAATGTTTGGTTCATTTGGACGGCTACATTTCTCCAATACATATTGGGCTAAGGTTGTATACACATATGTTACTATATCTAACATATCTATCTTTAACATACATATGTTCCTTATGTATCAGACTAGTGAATGACTTGCGAAATGCGTAGATAATTTTATTTGACTGAATGATTGTGATGTGTGGACAGTATGAAATCAATATTTTCTAATAATTACGAACTGCCGAAGTTTGGGTGGGAACTGAATGTTGCAGTCGTGTCACTTGAGAAGTAGATGATGACTGAATGATTCAAAAATTCAAAATTTTGTAAGGTTAATACAAGCACGGTCCTTCACTGTCTCATTTCAGTCCGAAATAGACTATTTTTGATTCGCCATTTGATTTCTGAGATTAGGCACTCGTTAACCAAAAAAGCACCAATCAAAGGACGAAACGAATTCGACTTTGACTATAACTTCTTGCCAAACCTAAGGAACCACTAATCAAACCTAGGGTTTGGTCTTCGACTATAAAATATCGATAGAATTTTTTTATTAAATGTAATGTTATAAAACACAATATAACATTTGGTGCTGCTTCTTTGTAAGCAAAGCAAACACTTTCGCGACCCGGCAATAAATTCATGCGGACCACTGCTATATGGCTGTGACTGTAAGTACTTTTTCCGAGAAATCGCTACAAACAACCAAACACCTAAACTATTTCTCCTTATATAATAATATACATATAGATAACAGAGTATTCACAAACTGAATATTTTGGATAACAGATTATTTACGGGCGTCTCGATCGATTTTAGAAATTACCCGTACTTTTAATAACTTTTAAAGTATTGCCGGGAATTGTTTGCTGTGAAGGAAATTTTTAAAACGGGTGTTTTTATGAATTAATTTACTTTAATAAAGATTGAGATTGAGCGCGCTGTCGGCAAACTTTTCCCCAGCTTGATTCACTGATCCCCTTAATGTTCAGCTCCTATAAGTGATAGGGAAATTTTTAAAACAAATAAGCCTTCCTCGAGAAATTCAGATTATAATAGTGAAAATCGTACCCAAATCCGCTCAGCTCTGGAAAATCCTACCACGGGACGGGGCACTCAGAGCCCTCTGAGGCCGGGGGACCCTGACATTTTGCCAGCCTTGCCATCCTATTATTACGCCTCTGGTATAACATAAAAACATAGCGTATGAAAACAAATATCTTTTTACTTCGTTCATCAAAATCCATCCGGGGATTTTGACTCTGAGGGATAATAAAGAAACGGACAAGACAAATATGCATACAGCCCCTGTTCATCGAATTAGGAACACTAACACTTTTTCGTATTTTTTGGAAATATCTACCTGCAACACATTTAAATTGCGGGTTTTTCCGAGGAGAGTCGTTTTTTCTTGATCCCATTAATGTTTTAAACAGAACATAAAATAATTAGTACACACAATTGTCCCTTAATCGATTTTAAGGACGATTTTTCTACCTGATCATTTTTATGGCTGTTTTCGAAAAGTTTGTGTTACTATAAAAACTAAGTGAAAAATACGAATTTCATCACTTTTTGAGAAGTGTTTGGCAAGTGATTATCTGTGTGTTAAAAGGCGATTGTGTGTATGAGTTTAAAGGAATCGGAAGATGTGTTTTTTTCCAAACTTTTGCGGTCATTTGCGAAGTTGTAATTTTTGCAAGGAATTCTTGCAAAAGTGCAAAAATGGGAAAGACTAAAAGACATCAGCAGTGTAAAAAAAGTAGCTATCATTGCCTTGCTCAAGCCAAGGACATTTTGCTTTCGAGAAATCGCAAGAAAAGAGGAAGAATCTCCTCAAACTCTTATAAGAATATCAAAAGTACTACAGGAAAGTCCAGAGGATATCAACAGACGGCGTCAAAATTGCCGTGCAAAAGAAAAACGACACCTCGAAGAGACCGTAGAATTATCCAAAAGGCCTGCGGAAATCGTTTTGCGTCTCTTACCACATTACACCAGGGCATACAGAGCGACGGAATTCAAATATAAGCAATGACCTTAAGGAGACTATTATACGAAGCGAAGCTAACATCAAGACGGCCTGTAAAAAAGCCAAAACTCACGACGTGGATGCGACGAGCGAGGCTTCAGTGGGCTAAAACATATCGTCATTATACAGTAGCAGATTTTAAGAAGGTGAATATCATATTATTAATTAATCAATATATTTTTGGAACTATTTTGCACTGAGAACCTAAATATCTGATAAAACAATTTTTTTACTTTCAAATAGTATTTAGCGATGAGTGCAGGCTGGAAGCTGTTACGAAGGACCCTCAATTCGTTCGGAGGAGGCCAGAAGAGCGGTACAATGAAGGTTACATTGCTAGAACCGTGAAACACCCACTAGCCACGATGATATGGTCTTGAATCTCTGCCGATGGACCTGGACCACAAGAACGTGTAGGAGGAAATGCTCCAGGATATTTTTATACCGCATTATAATTATTTAAGATCCTGCGACATGCCCTACACCTTTATGCACGATGCTGCACGCTGCCATATTGCTTGGTCAATCAGAAATTTATTGAACAGCTCTGGTATCCCTATTCTTGCTTGGCCAGGCAATCCTCTTGACCTTAATCCCATTGAGAACGTTTGGAGTCCCCTTAAATCTAAAGTTTATTCTACTATAGCAGTCCTGAAAGAAGATATAAACAATGTGTGGGAAAATAGCCTCGATATAAAATAAATGATTGAAAGGTGCTTTGAAAGCATGCCACATAGAATTAAGGCAGTTATAGATGCGAAGGGTAGTTCTACAGAATATTAGTATGTTTTACAACAAATTGTACCCGTCATTTTTTAACAACTAAATATACTATGTAAAAAGTGAACATTTATTTTAATATTATTTTCCCTTCATGTCGTTTTTAATCTATGAAAAGAACATTTCAACAAAATTACGAGTGGCTGTACAGACAAACAGTGAAATAAATACAATACCCCCCTTTACGCGTGCATGAGGGAAACAAATGAAGTGCAAACTCGTGATTTGGGTTATTTTAAAAATAAAATACAGAAATTGGTACTCCGAAATTGATTTCCATTTGCACTTTATTTCAATTATGTATTCAATGTTACTCATTTTGCCTGTTTGAGTTCAATATGAAGTAAATACAAATGAAATACGAACGGCAATCACAATTTATTTTCAAAGGATCTCCATGCATACATATGTATGTATATTGGCTAGTACGAAACTACAATAAATTCGCATTGCGTCTGCATTAATTAACGATACACGGAACCTCAGTCCTGCTTTCAATGAACGTCATTGATTCGCCCATCAACATGCATGATGTCTTGCCGACATTCATTTTAATTTAAGCTGAAACAATTAGAGACAATAAAAGAATTCATCTCAATTGCAAAGTAGACTTTGTTTGCCAAGACTTTGAGTTTTCTCTTGGGTGACTACTGACGATAGACACTCTTGTCGACTTTACCACACTCTGTACGGCTTGTAAGTATACTCGAGTGAAAAATATGTCGAACGGGAACTCGCGTGCTGAATTATTGTTCTTTAATTATAGCAGATGTTACGTAATCCTTAACAAATTTCGACAAAAACAGAAAATACATACAAAGGAAATAATATGGTGTACGGAAAGTGTATTATCATGTTTCTAGTTTCATGTTCACTGTACAAGGTTAATTGATTGATAGTACTGCAGGAAAGTGTGCTGAAGTGTTGTACCTGTGTACCATTGAAAGAAAATTGCGAGTTCATTTAACAAATAACTTCTTTGGCTGAAGCATCGTAGTGAAAACTAATTGCATTAAAACTGTTTATGATCTCATATAAGTTTCTGGGTAGGGAATGTGGAATTCACATGAGTGGAGTAGATTGGCATAGAGTATAAGCTGGCATCCTTTTTTCAAGTAATAAAGCAAATGATCCCAGACTTTTCGTTATGAAAACTAATTAAATTTAAAACTTTGAAATAATTTCAAATTTCGAAATCTACGCTGCCGTCGTTTTGGTCTCAAAGCTCACTCTGATTCACTCTGCTCTACTCTGCATTGTGGATTCGGTAGAAAGATATGCAATTTAAACTTTCATCTTGTCCTTCAAATTTGATGGTGTATTTTAAGTATTCCGGTGAAAATAGATAATTTGTTCTCAACGTGCCAATGTCCGCAGAGTTGTTTCATTAACATTAAAACAATGAGGCCGTCAATCGTCAGGTACACAGGGGGAATCACATGTAACAAATTGCTGTACATGCCGTAACTGTGTATATATGTTCGAACTGTATGCAGTACACTGCTGGTGGTGCGATTCTTCCCTTCACTTGAGGGCGGCTCGAAACAGCTCATGCAAGGTCATGTCTCTGCTAGGAGTGCTGGCTAATAGTACAGTCAATCTGTCGAAAAATGAGTAGTTTGAGTGAAAAAAGTCCAATAGTCGGTTTTGTTGTTTTATTCGTTGAAGAATAATGTACTTAAGCTACCTTCGCGATGGGCACGTGCTACTTTGGTGCGTTTTTTTGAAAACTCAAAAAAACTTAAAAAAAAATTTTGGAATGCATTTTTCTCGGAACGTGTGCATTTTACGGGAAATTTTTTCAAACAAAAAAAGTAGAGGACGTTGCGATCTACAATTAATGTCAGTGAAGCAATGCTGTACAGCAAGAAATGCGCACGGTAGGTGGCGCTGAAGTTTCAAAAAAACGCACCAAAGTAGCACGTGCCCATCGCGAAGGTAGCTTAAGTACATTATTCTTTAACGAATAAAACAACAAAACCGACTATTGGACTTTTTTCATCACTCCATCGGCAGATTGACTGTACTATAATTGTAGTCGAGCGGAGAGAAGGATACTCTCTTAAATAAAATACTGGGGTCTATTCTGAGATTCGATTCACGTGAAAAATATTTCCATGTAGCTCTCACTTCGCTCACTTGTCATATTCGAATAGGTTCTACCGACACTTCCGCATAAGAAAAAATTAAAAGCAAAAAAAACCTTTTTTAAAAAAAGCTTTTATTTAAATGCTCTAAAAAGAAGAAAATAAAATTTTCCTTTAAAATTTTAACTATCAACTTATAACCTCATTATACACAATTTATATGATCATAAAAGCTTGTTGCATACTTAGCAGATTAAGTTACTCAATTAAATAGGTACTAGTTTATTTACACAAGTAAATCGCGCCACAAGCTTTTATGATCATATAAATTATGTATAATGAGGTTATAAGTTGATAGTTAAAATTGTAAAGGAAAATTTTATTTTCTTCTTTTTAGAGCATTTAAATAAAAGCTTTTTTTAAAAAAGGTTTTTTTGCTTTTAATTTATTTTTTACTTTTTAGTTATTTAACCGGCTTTTTTATTCTCAGCGAACCCTTTCATTTAATACCCATACTATAAGAAAGCAAAAAACTCTAAAAGTCCGCCATATTGGATTAAGAGTGATGTCAGAATATTTTACTAATTATTCTCGGCAAGCCCTTTCATTACCCATATTGTAGAAGTGCATAAAAAATAACTATTCCGCCATCTTGGATGTTCCGCCATCTTGGATGTTCCGCCATATTGGATATAGAATGACGTCACATCATTTTTCGAGTTACTCTCAACAAGCCCTTTCATTTGATACTCATATTGTAGAAGTGCATAAAAAATAACTATTCCGCCATCTTGGATGGTCCGCCATATTGGATTTAGAATGACGTTACACAGCTTATCGTGTATTGTCATCCAAACTAAACGTGTATACAAAATTTCAGCTCAATAGGTTGAAGATATCTGCTTCAAAATTGAGTAGCAAGAAGCACACGAAACGAGTGAGAATAGGAGAAAAAGTAAGAAAATGTTATATCCACGACGTTGGGCGAATAGTCCCAACCAGGGGCGCAGCTAGACATTTGGGGGCCCGGGGCAAAACATTTTGGGGGAGCCCTTCTAAAATTTTTTTTTTATTATTATTACATTTTAAATTTACATTTACATTTCGACATTCCCGCCTTACATGGAATGAACTTCCTCAGTCTTCCTTAAACTGTCTACCCTTTATCCCTAATTTACTCAACAAACGATAACGTACCTACCTACTTTTCCCCAAATTACGTAATGACTCATCTCTGCTAATTTACCTACATAATCATTCCCACATGTGCGCCACCGCGGATATCTTTTCCTTTTTCCTAATTTCATTTCCTTTGTCTCATTTTTCTAAATCGAGGAAGCATGCGCTCCTCGCTGAAATTTACCTGCTATGAGCCCGAACCCCCTGCTAAACATTCATATGCACAGATCTTGCTTGTGCACGATTCCTTTCCCATATTGCACAAATGTGGCTTACTCAACTTATCTCTACTGAAAAAAATGCGTTTAGATTTTCAGCCGGTTTATCCCTCGCATGAAACGTAATGGGTATTCTATCGTAACGATATCATGGGAAAATTTTTCTTTACCAAAAATCAAAAATTTTTCGGTTCCATCATTGTCACTCATTTCGAGAGCTTTTCATATTTTACAAATTTTGTTTTCTCTGTATCGAAAATCCTCTTTTATTTGTTACTTCCAACTGAAGCTTAAAATTTGCTCCTAAATTAACATTATAAATTAGCAAAAATTCGAAGTATGAACTATTAAATATTTTGAATATTGCTAGAGCTATTTTTTATTTGAGTGAGTAAAGTCAAATGAAACAATCGACAACCACGACAAAAACTCTGATGATTCGACCATTGAGTCCGTTTTCGAAGTGTAAAATTCAAACAAATGTATAGTAACTTTTCAAGTTCAAGGAACTCCAAGCAGGATGTTTTAGCATTTTCGATTATTTTTTCGCGATCCGCGCGGGGCCCGGGGCAGATTGCCCCGGTTGCCCCCCCCTGGTTGCGCTCCTGGTCCCAACCATAAAATATTGACGTTCATATCACATTTTAAAATTTAACTCCCGTTTTCCTAAGATTACCCCATTAGAAATGAACGCACCGGTTTCAATAAAGCCCTGCACAATCGTTTTCTTATCATTATCTTGTCTTTATCAATCGCATTTTTCTCGAGATTTATAATACAAAAGTCAGCCACTCATCTTTTTCCCATAAAATCAAAATGTTAAAGATTGGTTGCGATAAGGAATGCGTATCAACTTTTAAGGAAATTAGCTTAGGAAACTAACTCTGACACCGTAACATTGCTTCGGAGTAGTATTTATCCTTAAAGGACGAAAATATCATCATCATCAATATTTTAAAGTCTGTTATTTGTCCTCCCGGTAGCTACTTAAGTTCAGCGTAGTTGCGTGAGGCTTGTAATTAGCCACTTCTTCTACTAGACGCTGCTAATCACTATCAAAACAAGAATGTGGCAGCCACTCGGAGCTGTATAATGATTTATATCAGTTTTAGATAAAGACGTTTTTCTAACGGTGTTCACGTATAAAAGCGGACTGCAATCGTGCATTTGGTTTGTTCGTGTAACTAGCGCTCAGACAGTAAACTGTTTTTCACTATTTTCGCGTACAGCCATTGCCTCACATCGGTGAGCGCCAGTTATAGTAATAGTTTCCCGCGAAAGTGCAGCTCCCATTACGGCATCCCATTCCACCCCATTTTAACTTGCAACCTTTAAACGATCTCGTAAGTCGCAGTGTCACACGATTAGTTATGATTTATTGCGGTTGTTAAAGCTATCTCAATTCGAAGACTATCGACGTCTGGAAGGCTTATAGTCGATAAATATAAAATTCTAGTCTCAGATTCGTCCTATAATTAGATCTTTGTGATTGCACGTCCATGCGGTGGCTTAGCAGATGAATTCAGTGTGTAGAAAATGCTTCTTCTGTTTACACAACTCCATTCCCTCTGTGGATATTTTTAGTTGAATCTCTATGGTACTGTGAAACAAGCACTTCATTCTTTCCGATTCCAGCTTATCGTGCTTCCCTCCCCCTGAAGTGGCTTTAGAATAATTGGGACCACCCTACGTCCGTCTACCTTCAAACGTTCATCGCCTTACCGCTTCCAGCCATGCCAGATGTTGTAAATAAAATCACCGGAAATTTTGGAGTGTGGCAGTTGCGGGCAGTGCTCATCATATACCTCTGCAAGATACCGTCCTCATGGTTCATGGCATGCGTCATATTCACTGCCCCGGCTCCGTACGACGATGAATTCTACTGCAAGCCACCCAGTACAAAGATGAAGAACGTCTCGGCCTGGATAAATGCAGTTCACCCATCGCTCCCCACTGAAACGGGGATTGACCACTGCCATGTGTACGAAGATGCTTTTCATAACTTCACCCAGCAGCCAGACATCCTGAATTACTCTAATAATCTTGAAAAAACAGACAGAAGACTTACTGAGTGCAAGGAATTCGAGCACGTGGCAAGTTACTACTCGCTTGTGATGCAGTTTAATTTGGTCTGCTCCAGAGAGATCTTCGTCGCGTGGACGCAGTTTTGGCACCTGTTCGGAGTGCTTCTCGGCGGCATAATTGCAACCAATATGATGCTTTAGTAAGTTCTAAAAGTCAGCTCCTTTCTGAACTGTTAAAATTAATATTTGCTGCAGTATAAGTCCACGTCGGGTCATGCTAATTGGAATGCTCGCGCAAATTGTGAGTGGAAGTCTCACAGGTCTAGTGAATAATTTTAGTCTTCACTGTCTCTTTCGGACGACTTCAGCTATTTGCTGTGCCCTCATGTTTACGGCAGGTGGAGTCATTTGTATGTGCGCACATTTTCACCTTCATAAATGATAGCAGTCTTTAGTTTCAGAGATAACTGGGGGTCGATACCGGATCGCTGTCTCAACTCTCTTCGATCAGTTCTGGTCAATCGGTGTAATACTGCTACCAGGACTATCCAGCTTCTTTGTAAACTGGTCGCATATCTACTTGGCCATTACATTCCCTACGCTCATCCTGGTATTTCTATACCGGTGGATCCCAGATGCGCCAAGGTGGCTCCTCAAGCGAGGACGCATATTGCAAGTCGAGAAAATCCTGCTAGAATCAGCCGAGATTAACGATAGACTGCATTCCGTTCCCAGGAATTTAACCCAGGAGCTCCAGTTGCTGGCAGAGACGTTGAAAACAGAGCAACCCTCTGCCAGCTGGTGGATGATTTGGGAGGGACGTAGAGCTAAACTAAATGTAGTTGCAGCTCACATCGCGTTCGCTGTGTATATTACGAATTTCAATGGGATGCTTTTGAACATCCGTTCGTTTGGACGGGACTACCTCGTGGTGAATACGGTTATCACAGGTAAGCTCTTGCATTGCATGGGCCTTGTCGAGTATTATGAAATTAGTAGCGTTCTTTTTATTTAACACCAATCCTTTCACGATGCCATTTGTGGCACTGGATATACTCGTACACTCTTTAAGGGGTTAGGTGTAGTCAGAGAAATGAAAAAATGACAATTTTAAATAATTTTTTTTTGCCAGTAAATTATTTTATTTTATAAAAGTAAAAACATAGCATCATTAAATAAGGTGTCGACTTGACTTGACAGAAATTTTAGAAAAAACAGTTAATAATTTTAAAAGTAATGGCTCTTTTTCCAAACCATGTGTTTTGAACTGGTGGCCACTGTAGCTCGAAAACCGCTCGATAGATTTTAATGAAATTTATACAGCTTTTTGAAAACATGAAAAGCTAGTGCCTGATCGAAGCTTTTTGTAATTTGTTTTTAAATTAACAAAATGGCGGCCTTAGGAAAAAAATTTTCCCGATTTTCGGGAAAACACCAACAGTTAATTGTTTATAAAAAATCGAAATTAAAAACAAAAACAAAAAGCTTCGATCAGGCACTAGCTTTTCATGTTTTCAAAAAGCTGTATAAATTTCATTAAAATCTATCGAGCGGTTTTCGAGCTACCGTGGCCACCAGTTCAAAACACATGGTTTGGAAAAAGAGCCATTACTTTTAAAATTATTAACTGTTTTTTCTAAAATTTCTGTCAAGTCAAGTCGACACCTTATTTAATGATGCTATGTTTTTACTTTTATAAAATAAAATAATTTACTGGCAAAAAAAAATTATTTAAAATTGTCATTTTTTCATTTCTCTGACTACACCTAACCCCTTAAAGGACATCGCATCATTACATCTAAGGGTTTGTTTAGAAGTGATACCGTTTATTGAAAAGTACGATAAAATCCGAGTAATATTCTATGCTATTCGAAGGTGAGACGGATGAAGTTTTTTAAATACGATTATCGGGAATATTGAAATAAAAATGAAGTTCCTGTATTTCCTACTAAACTTTTGAATTATTTATGAACTGTTAATAGAGCATTATTTTATATTTTGTTATATTGTATCAAGAAGACCATAGTGACCATCGTGAAGGATTAGGCTTAAATTAAAGGCACTTGCACTTCACCATGTGACTATTAACGCCTCTCTCTTTGAGATTATAAAGCCAACTCTTTGCAGGTTTTAGTGAAATTGTGGGCTGTTTTCTGGCCCTCCACTTTACTCTAAATACGAAAAACAAGTGGCTCTGCGCTGGAATTTACAATATCCTCGCAGGACTAATTGGGTGCCTAGGATGGGTTTTTCCCACCTCTTGTAAGATTAAAATGTAAAAAATGTTTACTCCAAGATAACGTTTATCTCATTTCAATTACCTAACTAGTGCCGGAACTTGTACGGGTCTCCCTGTTGATGCTGATATCCTCTATCGCCAAGGCAGGTGTCTCCATCTCCCAATCGATGTTACTGGCGTGTTCGGCTGAGTTGATGTCTCCAGAAAAGAAACAAATTTTTGTCTTCTCCTGCATAGTTTGGGCAAGGATTTGGTTGCTGTCGGCGCCGTTTATCAACGTCTTACAGAAGATCGATGTGGCAATGTCCCTCACTGCCTTTAGCCTTCTCAGTTTTCTGGGTGGCATTGCGACCTGTTGTCTTGGTGCGGAGAAAACGGACGTTGCTGCTGAGCCGGTCGAGAATAACATGGAGGAGAATAATGAGGCTCCAGCGGTCTGGACTATTCCTGACAATTTAGTGGAAAAGACAAAGTTTTAGTCGTAAATTGATACTAGGCATTAGTTTATAGTTGCGCTGTGATTTTGATTTTAGTAAATGATTTGTAGCCAAGCATTTTTTACACAACTTTGTCCACGGGTAATTTTCTGAGCCTGTATGTATAATGCATCGTAAAAATTAACAAATTGCTAGCGAGCCTATTGAAAAATATGTCTTCGCTCTGAGGTTGAGCTTGGTTACCGCGTTATACGGCCAGGTTACGTCTTGAGCTTTAAGGAATGGGTTCGGTAGGATACCTCCACAAAAATATCAAAAACGTTATCTCCAATGGTCAAAGCTCCAGTTTAAAATTTCTATAGCCCTGAATCTTCACGTGCTAATAGTTTCATAGTAAAATTGATATAAGTTGAAGCACAACTTCATCAAATCTAGCATCAAGTTAAAAGAAAATAGAACAAACAGTTCACACATACAACACAAGGCCTTCTCAGCTCCTGAGATTGTCATTTGCCTGAACACATACATAGGAAATAAAAAGGGTTCAAGAGTACGGCCATGCTCACTCACCACCAGCGGAAATTAAGGATATAAACAAATCGCAACTTTTGGAGAAGAGACTAAAGGAATATGCTAATAATTATATGGCACTACATGCATTACACTATTGATGGATGTTCTTTATACATATACATATGTAGATTTTATAAGAAGAAGAATCTTATTGTTTTGCTATATAGCCGCTTGTCTTTAAAGACCTTATTGATGACACCGTTAGAAAGACTAACGCCACTCTTGGCTTTATTCCGCGATGGGATAAAGAATTCAATGATTTTTGAGTACATGCATGGTATATTATGTGCGTTTTTAATGTTCTCTATAGTTAGATTTCTCCACTAAGTATACTTTCCCTCCATACAAAAGTGCGAAATCCAGATTTTATCTGGATCTCTACATGCATTTTTGTATGGGGAGAGTAGTGGAGAGATCTTTATAAATCACCCAGCGGGAAAAAATTCCTAAGAAGCAAATTTGAAGTGCTTCCTATCAATATCTTTATGAAGCTGTTAGGAAGATGTTAAAGCTTTTGCCAATTCCACGTTCTCTGCGAGTGAAAAATGCTTCAAAACATATGTCCTTGGTAATGCAAAGGAAAATTTTCTATTTTTTCATGCGTGAAAGGCCGATGACATCATTTCATTTTGTAATCATCTTTCTGCTGAAGCATTTCAGTTCACTTTCGTTTAGGTGCTCGAGAGTGCAGTTGCGTTTTTAAACTACGGGAATATTTGCTGTTCTGAATTCATGCTTATTTAATATGAGCATTATTTCCCCTCTTGTCCTAGTCATAGCCAGCAAATTAACAAATATTTCCTGCGAAAACAGGGACCGAAAGTGTTATAATCTCTATATCTGCTTCGCCTCCATTCTATCTTCAAAAAAACTAAAGAAGAAGAAAATAGACAAAGTTGCCAATAAGCTTCCAAAGAAGCACACGGGAAAAAAACAAACGAATCTGCCAATCATCTTCCGACGAAGCACACGGGAAAAAAATAGAAAAAGCTTTCTTCCTCGTAATGATGTGCCCTGGTTAAAAAGATACGGATAGGGATACGGGAGACAAGCATTTTTAAGCTTCTAAAAATTGCTCTTTCTTGTATGATTCCTGTTCCCGCTGGGCATTAACAAAACGCAGCAATTGTAGTATCAGCTTTTTGATGAATGCGAATAAAAAATAAAAGAAAAATAGTTCAGAAATCAGAAGAATTTCAGGCTCCCACAAATTACATTTTTCTCTGAAAATGCATAAAATTACATTAAAAATGATGTTTTCTTTAAAATCACTGTAAATAAAAAAAAATGCAGCAAACCAATCGCAAAACGGTACATTTGCTGGTTGTATCATATTCATGACTCAACTCACATTTGTCTCTGATTGCCTGCTGAGACTTTTATAAAGCTTGCTAAAGAAAGCATCGAGCTTTTGTTCAATTTCGCGCAGAATTCCTCATGTGTTTCGTTCATTTTAAATAATTGGTGCTGTAATCGTATATCTTTGACACGAACCAGAAACTGAATCTTTACGAAGGTGACTGCTTTTATGTAAGACTGCTGAGTGTCGAACAACGGCTGTAAAAAAAAATTTTTCACTTCTATTGTGCATGTGGGTTCGGGAAATGAAAGTCCGCGTTTAGAAAATAAGTTCACTAGGTATATTATGTAATATTAGTTCTAGTTTAGTTCATAAATTTACTGATTGTAAATCATCCCAATTATGAAATCCGACGGGAATCAAATTCATACGCCGACCATAAAAATGACTGACATTTATAAATTGACTGATCACGATAGTCAAAATGGCGATGAGAAGGATAGAACCCATAGAAATACAAACTAAGCACGGAACGGCTATATCGTGTATGAACCCTGTACATGAGCGACCACCTCAATGGGACCTACCTAGAGGAGAACAGCAACAGCATTTATGAGGGAGAGCTAAATAAGAATCAGGCCAAGCTGGGCCAAGCGGTGAATGGTAGCGTGTAAATAGATGTTAAGGGGGGCATAGACATTAAGGCAGGAACTTCAGAAAATTTTGAATTGTATGCCCCCTTCTGATTATGGCTTCATATTTACGCCTGCACTGAGCGACCATACGAACACAGCCTATTCTAACACATCAGGAAATGTGGTACGCTAAATCTGGCTTACAGCCGTTCCGTGCTTAGTTCATATTTCCATGATAGAACCACGACGTATATCTTCCTCTCTTGACAAGGGGGTATTCTCATGGAGAGCACCATTTTTAAAGGGTTTACTTTTTTTTTTTTATGGGAAAACGAATAAAGATAAACACTTGCAGTTTTTTGTAGGTTGAAATGGACCATTTAATACATTTAAAAAAATTTTTGAATTACGTAAAAATTCAAAATGGCGTCCTTGGCTGTAGTCCAAAAATTGGTCTAAAAATTTGCAGAGGCAAACGGTTTGCAGGTTTCTGCCTCCCTGGGTGGTCTGAAACAGAAATGACATAAATGTTATCAATCAGTATCCTCTCGATTAGGTACCCACGTATGATTTTTTCGATATCTTCAAAATTGACAAAATGGCGCAAAATTTTTAAAAAAAATTCATTTTTCGCGCTTTTTTCCGAATAAAAACGTGGTTTAAAAATCGAATTTTTAAGATTTCGAAAAATCCGTACGTGGGTACCTGCAAAAATGTATTTCAAAACGTTCTGTGGAAATTTCAAGTCGATCGGTCAATTACAGTCGTCAGAAGTTTGCAAACCATTTTGTAAAACGTGTTTTCGAGAAAAACGCGTTTAAAGTTTTGCAATGTCGGCGTTTCGGTTCGGTTCGCGCTTCTAGCTTCTCCGGAATGCACATGGAATCTGGTTCATACTGCTCCCAACTTGCTTCTCTGGAATGCAAGTGGCATCTTTTGAAATACTTTCATATTGCTCCCAGCCCAGCGGGAAATAAGTCAAGCGCTTCTAAAAGAAGCGGAGAAAATGCGTTTCCAACTCATAGCTGTTGGAAGCACATTCGTAATCTCGTATGTTGTGTAGTTTGAATCGCGCAAAAGGGGTTGTCTGATGACTCAGATGTTGGGGACACAGAGCGTTTCTTGCATTTTCTGGATAGTCTTTTGCTTGCGTTTGAAACGTGCGGGGCTTGGAGTGGAAAGTACAATCTGTTATATTTTATTTATCCAGGGTATTTAAGCAGGGTAATGTGGTAATTGCGTGGGATAGAAGTATGAAGCGCTCATCGATGCACACATTTGTGCACACAAGTGCACCTAAAATATCACAGCTGAAGCGCTTCCAACATAACAGAGTTGAAGCGCTTCTTTCCAATGACATGTCTGTGTAAAAAGGAAATGAATGAGGATACACGTAAAGCCTGGCCCCCATAGAATCCGTCGGCTTCAGGCGTCGCTTTTGCAACTATTGAATGCATGCATTCATATGGGAGCTAACCCATAGCCGGCGCCGCGGCAACGCGTCGCGTGAGAGAATTTTAGAGGAAACTCTAATATTTCGGCAAAAGCGACGCGCCGTATAATAGCTTTGCTGAGAGAGCTCTGACAAGTTGCGATTGGCCAGTTGGGATTCGTTGAATCAGCTGTTTATTTGACAAATAAGCTTTGAATTTGATATCTGTGAACTGTTTTGGTGATTTTGTAATTATTCGGTTTCCTGTTTCTTCGTTTGGATTTCCTGGAAGGTGCCGAGTTTTTCCCGAATTCATTAGTCTAGTTTCTTGACAAATTGCTACTAGATTTCTTGTTAATTCACCTTCGGAGCATACTGCGCCAGTTGGCGGTTGGTCTCGAATTGTCATAAACAGCTGAGCGATAGCGAAAGCGACGCCTGAAGCCGACGGATTCTATGGGTTCGGCTCTCTCTTGCCGCGCTAAAAAGGTGAAAGCTCCGCGGCAAAGCGACGCGCCGACGCGTTCTATGGGGTTAAGGTAGTGACACAACCAACGCGTTCGTCGCGGCATTGCGTGCGTTGACATCTATGACGCGACGCACGCGACGCTAGGTAAGTTACAACAGAATATTGATCGCGGCAACTGACAAGCAAGTGACACAGGCAATTTCAGTTATATTATGATATATATAATTATATTCCTATATAACTTCATGCGTTTGTTATAAATAAACTCGCGATTGCGCACTTCTTCTATGAGTCGCTCATCGAATTCCATTTTACCACACGAATGACACTAAAAGTAAGGTTAAGTTGAACGCGCCGCGTTAAAATTTAGAAATTTGCGCAAAGGATGCGACGCGTCGCATAGCGGCGCGTCGGATGCGAATTCGTTGTAACTCGAAGCACAGGACTGCCTAAGCGCTTTAAAACCTGTCAACGCACGCATCGCTCGCGACGCGTTCAAAATTTGGTTGTGTCACCAGCTTTAGCCCTTAACAAGCGCTCTGTGCTTCCGATGATGCGCTCTAGAAGCCTATTAAAAGCGCTCCCACTTCCCGCTGGGAGCTTGCATCTTTGGAAGTATAATCTCTAATGCATGACATGTTTTTCGTTTTAAGTCAAAGATCAAGGACAGGTCAAAAGGCGAACAAAAATGAAAGCACAAAACTGATTTTATTATTAAAAACACGCAAAAACGCAACAAAAACACTCAATAGAACGCAAAACCAAAAACGCACCTTACTGCACAGAAGATAAAACAGGAATGAGCAAGATTTCGTTGTGTTTTCGTTTATGACTTAAAAACAAAACGAGAAGGTTCGCTCGCAGCAAGCTCAATTCGGTGATGCATACCTGCCTTCCCCGGAATCAACAGGGAAGCAGCATATTTTTCTCTCATAAAATTTACTGATTCCAAACCCGCTTCGCTAGGAATGCCTGACCAAATTTCCCGCTGGGTACCTACTCAAAAGTAAAAGGTTATTCACATAATTTCTAGCATTTCCTAGTACAGAATGCTCTTAATATACATAAACAAATGCTTTTACTGAAACCGTTTACTTTCAGTAAATGTTTGATTTTTATTCACTTGGCCCGATAAACCCAATTTGGTCGCGGTGATCGAAAAGTTTTGATCTACGCCTAATTATTAATTTGGTTAACAAGATTTCTCGAGCAATCAATTTTATACACGGGAAAATGAAAAAATCGGTTATGCCGCAACTGTTGTACTTGTGACTATGAAAACATTCCGCAATTGCCTCAATTTGCACCCTTGTCATGCTTCTGCGAAACTGTTGATATAGGCTCAGCAAATACAACTGCTTTGAAGAATCTCTCCAAAAACGCGACTACCCAGTCAGTTATTTGTAAGTAGCCTACGGAAGTGGTGTTTGCGGCTCTGTCGGGCAATTTGAAGACAATGCAGGAAAGTGATATAGTTCATCAAATAAACGGTGATTTTGGCAGGTGGCAATTGCGTACAATTCTCTTCATATTTCTGTGCAAAATTCCTACTTCGTGGCTCACAGCATGCGTAATCTACACAGCACCTACACCTAAAAAGGGCGACTACTATTGCAAGCCCCCGATTCAACTAGAGCTAAACGATACAAGGAATTGGATTAAAATATCGCACCCGACCTACACAGAACGGCATACAGATCGCGAGTTTCGTGTAGATTTCTGCAATGTCTACGAGGGCGTGCTGGACAACAATTTCGCAGCGAAATACTCTAACTACACAAATCCGTTCGAGGAGCCTAAAGACATCTCTAGCATCATACCATGCAGTCATTTCGAACACAACTCCGATTACATATCCTTAGTGACTCAATTCGACCTAGTCTGCTCCCGGAAGCTTCTAATTAGTGTTACACAGGCTTTTCATGCCGTGGGGACTTTAATTGGAGGCCTTTTTGCCACTTGTCTTTTAAAGCAGTTAAGTTTTTCCAGGAAAGCGTTGATAATGACTATAAAAGCGATTCAGTTTCTTTTATAGCATTAGCCCGCGACGCCTTATGCTAGTCGGAATGATTTCTCAAATATTTTGTGGCAATCTTACTGGACTAGTCACAACCTTCCAACTGCATATATTTTTTCGATGCCTAACTTCAATTTGTTGCGCCTTCATGTACACTTCTGGCCAAATAATATGTAAGTAACGAATCTGTTCTAGAGCTGCCGAAACGGCTTGGACAGATATATCATAGGGCCCCTTGACTGGACATTCGACGAAAGTGTAGTGTCAGTTCAGTAGCAAATTACAGCTACTTGTAGCTCTTCTCCCCCCACTTTTGTAGAATCTATGTATTATAATTAAAATAAGAAACAAACCAAATAAACCACGTAATCCCCATTTCAGTCGCAGACATAACAAGTGGAAAGGCAAAGACTATCGTGACGACGCTTTTTGAGCTTTTCTGGTCCATCGGTCTTATCCTTCTGCCAGGGATTTCTATCTTCGTGGACAGTTGGACATATCTCTACGTTGCTATATCTTCTCCCACGATCCTGCTCGTTTTTCTGCATAGGTAGGTTGAACCTATATGAACTTCGATACATACCCGATGCAAACGCATTGAGTTGATTGCGCTAATTGCACGCTAATCAGCTACATAGCTAGCTGTAGCTATTTTTGGATGACTCCAGCAGATTGTGTTTTCATTGAGACGGGCTAGTTTAAGGCCAATTTGTTTGATGTCATAATAAAAATACTGCGCTGGGTCCGCACCTCTTATCACTTTTCTTCTACAGATGGATAGCCGACTCCCCTCGGTGGCTCTTGAAGAAGGGGAAAATCGATCAAGCGTTAAAGAACCTGCTCGAGTCAGCGGCATTTAACAACAGGGAGATCCCGCTTGACCTTGAGGAGCGTCTCAAAATCTATTCACAAGATGTTTGTAATGGAGCAGAATCACAATATTGGTCAATTTGGGATGGGGCCACCAAACGGACGTACATTGTGGCCATCCACTGGGCCTGGGTGTGGTCGATTATGTTGTATAATGCCATGATCCTGAACATAAGAGCATTCGGTGTTTCTCATATCCACGTGAACACGGTAGTCCTAGGTAAGATCTTCAATACCGATTAATTTTTGGACCGTGCCAAGAGACAAGCTCTTTCAGGATTTGCAGAAATGATAGGGGTTTTTATTGGGCTTTATTTCATCCTATACACTCGCAGACGATGGCTCTGGGTGGGCTATCTAATGATTGTTGCAGGCCTTCTAACGTTTTTTATTTGGACTGTTCCCAATACACGTAAGCAAAAACTTATACTCCCTCTGTCCGAAAATATGGTTGAAATTACAGCGGTGAATATTTTATTTTTCTTGAAAAAAAAATAATTTTTGGTCTTCAAATTCTCGGACAGAGGGAGTATTTTAATACGAACGGTTAATCGCTTTATTTGTTAAATTTAGTCACAGACAGCAGGCGTGTGGGTTTGGAAATGCTTTACTGCATAGGTCTGAAGGTAGCCAACGCGGCTTCTCTGTCCGTACTGATCACATGCACAGGTGAAATGGTGTCAACAGCGAAAAGGACTATGCTGATGCTCTCTGTGGTCACATGGAGCAGAATTTGGCTTTTGCTCGCTCCATTTATTATCGCGACAGCACTAGTTCATCCGCTGATACCCATAACGGTCTTTGCTGGACTCGCCGTATGTAGTGGGCTATTTATGTGCTACATAAATGGACAATTTTGGAACTGGAACCAGCCCAGAATTGAAAGGGTACCAACATTGACGACCTTCAGAAGGAACTCACAGATATTGCTGATGAAGAGAAACTCAACCTGTTCGGAGCTTAACAATGCTGAGATACCGCACACGATCAGCATAACTGAGCTGTGGACTATGGCACAGCAGCTTTCTTCTGAGGAGAAAGTTTGACTAAATAAATTATTTTGCGTTTATCCTAGAAGAGTCTTTTGTCTTGAGATGGGCTCATTTTGCTTTGGGTAGAGCATCATTTTTTTTAAAACTGTAGTGGATAACTCATTGAGGCTCAAGTTTGTTTGGTAGTCTAAGGGCCTCTTTCACCAACTACAAGTAAAGTGTTGATTAGTTACTCTTTAATTAACGCTAATTGGCAAGTAAAGGTTCCGAGTATTTTCTGTCAGTTTCACAAACGAAATCAAAGCTTCGAGTAACTACTTATTCGTTAAGTGAATGTCGTAGCAAATCAAACGTTCATTCGTTGAGTTTTGTGTCAAATGTCACGATTCAAATTCAAAAGTATCGCAGATAATTTCGTATTAACTACTTATTTACGTTTTGCGGTGATTTAAAATATGTATTATCATAAAACATAAACAAGTTGCAATCTGAAGTTGTCAGTTGCAAGCAGCTGCGGGCACCAGGAAGTGCTTAGTAGGAAAAAACCCCCCTAAAACAATAAACGAGAAAGGTCAGGCTTTCCCCTGATTACGGGTAATTGTATCGGCGCCCGCGGCGCCTCAAGAACAACCCTTCTGGAGCCCCGAAAACGCAATGTGCATTTGGGTGTCTGAGATAGTTAGTTTTATTTCGATCGCTTTAGAAATATATAATGTATGAGTGTGGCATGAATGATCATTTTAAATGCAGTTAGGATATTTAAGGGCGAAGAAAATGTTCTTGAGGTGCAGATGAGATGTGCCATCGGGCGTAATTAGTGCTTAGCGAGAACGATTCGGGCCTTTGTTATTACAATGGATAAAGTTAAAAGAGAAAGAAGTACGAATTTTTCCTTGCAGGAGAGAGATATTTTAATATCACTGGTACAAAAATACCAAACTGTCCTGGAGAATAAACAAAGCGATGCATCGACATGGAAGAAGAAAGAAGCCGCTTGGGAAAGCATTCAAAACGAGTTTAACGCTCGATCTGGAGGAATATTCAGATCAGTTAAAACATTGAAGGTTAAGTATGAGGGCCTGAAACGTACGGTCAGAAAAAAATCGGCTGCAATACGCTCGGAACTATATCGTACCGGTGGTGGTAGAAATATTGCAACTCCACTGGATAGTGTGGAGGAACAAATCCAGGCCATGATCTCCTTAAGGGACAACACCACTGTGACCCCCTGTTTTTTTGCCGATTTTCAAGAATTTTTTTTTTGTGGGAAAAAAAAGACATTCCAAATTTTTTTGTTTTGTTTTGTTTGTTCTTTATTAAAGATACATAAAAAAAAAAATAAAAAATTATCGCCCCATGGTAGCGCTGGGGAAGCTCCCGCGTCAGGTGCTGTTGGCTCTGCAGTGATCCGCGGCCTGCAGCAGAACTGTCTTCAAAGTCGATCGGAAAAAAATACCGATTTTTTTCGTTAATAATATGATATTTTGAAGAGAAGTACATAGGGATTTGAACAAATATTGATTTTTAAAAAATAGGCACGCTTTTGAAATTTAAGGTCGATTTTCGAGCACAATTTCTCGTCGAAAAATGCTATAATTTTTTTTTTTATTAAGATATCGAAAAGATCCTATGTACTTCTTTAGATAATCTAGTTTTATTGATGCAGTCCAAATTTGAAGTTGATCGGATAAAAATTGCTCGAGTTATGCTGCAGGCCGCACTCAAAGAAGTGGTTTTGAGAAAAACGCGTTCAAAGTTTGAAGTTTGTTAATTTATGTGTGGACCCCGAGCTGCACCGCTCCACAAAATATTCAATATCTCCGAAAATAATTATTTTTTCGACCTGGGACCAACGGCATTCTATTCTTAAATGTATTTTAGATTTTTCTAGATGGTTTTAAAAAAATCGATTTTTTGAAACCGTAACAGTGGTGTTGTCCCTTAAGCACCTACGGCTTAGAAAGTATCTTCGCCTCAGATATATTACCCCAAACCCAAGAAACTCAAGGTAACTTATGTTTAATAGTTTGTTGAAAACGATATTTTTACTAAAATATAACGAACTGCTTTATCTGAAATACACAATGTTTTACAGACGACATTAATTTCACTGTAGTGGAGGAGAAATCTATCAGTAAATCATCATTGCCTATGGATGTAGAATATGAGGTGATAGAAAATGAGGCTACTCAAAACAGCAGTAAGTACCCATGTAACATACCCGACGCGACGTATAATGTTAAAATGTGGTAATCAGCAATAAACGTTGTCTAGCAAGGGCTGTTTATTACTAGTTCAACTCCAAAATAGCTTCTAGAAGTAGAAATTCTGGAAAAAAAGAAGGAATGGGAATTTAAAGAAAAGGAACGAAAATGGACGAAAGAAGAGTACAAATTAAAATTAGAAATATTAAGAAAGGAATTAAATGCATAGATTTAATAACATTTCTTTTAAAAAAACTTGTTCATAATGCACGATGACGATGAAGTTTTTGTTAACCTACTCTTCAATTAAATTCGCTAATTGGCAGATCGAGTGGCAAGTAAGTTACGGGCTAGTTTATCCACTGGCTAACGCTACTCGAAGATGGTGAAATTCGTACATTTAGTTACCGGTGACTTTAACTGGCGGTTAGCCTACTTGACACTTTACTTGTAGTTTGTGAAAGAGGCCCTAAGTAATATAAATTTAACAGGTTTTTAATTGTCTTAATTTTCGTTCATAATATTAATCCTGAGAATGCACACCTCAGAGTTACAAATCATAAAGCGTACTTGGGATGTAATTCTCCCCAGCAGTGTTCACCTCCTGGGGGATAGTCATGTAACTTGAAACGACCAGCAATTTTCGACCATTCGCGAAAACGGTGTCATGTAAGTCGAATCGACCAAACTTTGACAGACGTTGCGACTGAATTTAAGTCGAAAGGTGCAAGTTGATCGCGCTTAGAAAAATTGTTGGAAATGTAAGTTAATCATCACCAAAAATCTTCAGAACTTAAGTTCTTTTAAATAGCCACATATTTGTATGCTCATCGTTGTACAAATTTTCGAAATATGTCTTTTCGTTGCTCATACTACATACAAAGGAGTCATGTGCAGCACCTCCATATAATGAATTGATTGCCATTATCCTCATAGAGTGGTCACATATCTTTGAAAAGTGTTTGGTTTAATATTGAACAAAAATTTCTACCATATATTTTTTACCAGCATTGTATTGATACTGTGATAGCCTTTTCTATTAAAGTACTTCTGCTGGTCTACAGGTGGCTTTAACATGCCAATTTTTGTTCCATCCATAAAGCCGATGACTCCGGGAATTTTATATTTCTCGAAGCAATATTCCTTCGTTCCATTGAATTTGCTTTCGTCTATTTGAATCCATAAGGGACACAAATCCTCCAAATGACCTAATATTTCCGAAAATACTACACTAACAGTGTTTCGTCCTAGCGCAGTCATATAGCCTGCGCCAACTGACCACTGATAACTTCCACTGGCCATAAGCTTTAAGGCTGTGGCCAATTCAATTACTGCATATTTAAACACATCTTTTGAAACTCGAAAATTGTTCCTGAAACTAGAGGCACTAAATTTATAGATATAACGTAAAATAATTTAACTTACTCTGCTTCCCTTAATTCAAAGGGGTTACTTTTATCACGCAAACGCCTTCTTTGTATCCTTAATAAAGCTTTTTGCTTGTTACATGCAAATTTACTGCGTGAAGCCTGGCCCCCATAGAATCCGTCGGCTTCAGGCGTCGCTTTTGCAACTATTGAATGCATGCATTCATATGGGAGCTAACCCATAGCAGGCGCCGCGGCAGCGCGTCGCGTGAGAGAATTTTAGAGGAAACTCTAATATTTCGGCAAAAGCGACGCGCCGTATAATAGCTTTGGTGAGAGAGTTCTACAAGTTGCGATTGGCCAGTTGGGATTCGTTGAATCAGCTGTTTATTTGACAAGTAAGCTTTGAATTTGATATCTGTGAACTGTTTTGGTGATTTTGTAATTATTCGGTTTCCTGTTTCTTCGTTTGGATTTCCTGGAAGGTGCCGAGTTTTTCCCGAATTCATTAGTCTAGTTTCTTGACGAATTGCTACTAGATTTCTTGTTAATTCACCTTCGGAGCATACTGCGCCAGTTGGCGGTTGGTCTCGAATTGTCATAAACAGCTGAGCGATAGCGAAAGCGACGCCTGAAACCGACGGATTCTATGGGTTCGGCTCTCTCTTGCCGCGCTAAAAAGGTGAAAGCTCCGCGGCAAAGCGACGCGCCGACGCGTTCTATGGGGTTAGCCCTTGAGGCTGCTCCGCTAGCGTTGGAGAGTGGGCCGGGTACTTACAGCAAGCAAGGGCTGATCGCCAATCGATCGTACGTCGATCTTGGTGATTGCAGATAAGCAGCACATATATGTCGGGCGCCACTCGGTTTGAGGTTAACCGAGAACCGTGATTTGGAAGGTACCTTAGTGCATATAAGCGAAACGCTCGGATATCGGAATAAAAAAAAGATCTATAATTCCGCAATATTCAATAAAATTATACTTGGCCTACTACTGAACAAGTAACATGGAATGCCGAGCAAGGTATCTCGAACGCCGAATAAATGTGTTCCCCGTTGTAGGTTACATGAAAAATCGCGGAGAGGAACAAAATAAAACTAGCATGCGCTATCCTATATGATATATAGTATATATAAAAGAAACGCAAAGTACTTAACTTATACTAATTATCCCCAACGAAGGATCCCACCGCACAGCTTACGCGAGGTCCGGCCTCCTTCCTCGGGTGTACTCCGCACCAAAATCGGGGATGTTCCCAGCCATCCTTCTAGTTTCTTCCGCCACTTCCTTGGAATTCCTAACTTTATATTCCTATCCTCCAGCAGGCTTCAAATTTTCCTTTGATGTTGACTTTCTTCTTCCTTTGTTCTTCTCCTTTCCAGTCCACCTTTTTTTTTTCTTGCTAGCTTCAAACTCCGACTACTATAGTTGAACGACTACCAGCTACTGAAGAGAGAGAGGCCGCCCGCTTCACCTACCCGGTTTTATACTACTGCCCTTACCCGTATTCCAATTTCCGGTGGAGTCGTTCGGCGTATCGAGTGTTCAGTATGACACTTACTGCATTCAGTCTCGTTTCCAATTCGTAGTTGGGAACTACATATAAATAAATATTATGGAATATATATATTGAAATTGTCTCCTTCGGCATTTTCCAATATCGATCGATACCCTCGGTTCTCATGGTTTGATCAAACCGAATTAAAAGCTTACGTCGTAGATTCCAGTATCGAGTAGAGAATAGTATATAGTAACCCGGGTTACGGTTGGCTCTCTTGATGTCCACGTTAATATTTTTTTTTTTTCGACCAATCTAGGTAATGGTTGTACCGGTAAGTCTTTTCGCAATTTCCAATAAATCCGTGGTACGTTTCTTCGAATGGGTGCTGTGCGGTTTGTATTTGGGTTGAAGGAGGCTGGGACCAAGTAAGTATTTCAACTGAATATTTAATTACCCGACTAAGCTAAATACCCCCTTCCGTCTCTTTTACAGCAGAAAAAGAAAGAAAAGGAATTTGCAGTACTCGAGATACCCCTTTGCCCGACGTACACCAATCTTAACATTCTAGTTTTCTTAGTAACTTTCTTTTCTATTAGTAATATTCTAATTAGCTATCTACTACAAATCCGCTGCATCTACGATGCCCTACACTACAAGAATTCCACTACTAACATACGATCTTCTTTCTTATACACCTTTTCTTTATAAAACAAAACCTTCCGTTTCGCTACTGCTTCCTCTTCTCATTCACCCCGTCTCTTCTTTGTCTCATCTTCGTCTCGCTCTAGCTAATTTCGCCCATCGTTCAAGAAATCTTGCTCCTCGTAACTTCACCTCAGTTAAAACGGAGTACTGCCGCCGTCGTTCTCGTTTTTTTTTTTTTTGCAATATTCTTTACTCAACTCAACGCTCATCTTCATAGTCATAAGAAGAGCACTGACCAGGCACCCAACCGCAGAGCAAGTTTATTTCTTCTTCTTCTTTTAATACCTCCTTGTTTTTCCAATAGGCCCTGAAATTATAAATAAATTTCCTTGCAGTTTCAACGCTTATAGGAACACATACGGGGACAATACAAGGTAAGTATCGGCATCCAATAGTTGAATGATTAGTTTTAACTATTTCCTCTCCAGATCAATGACCGGTCCGATTAATCGTAACATTCTTCATCCTCATCGCTGCTGCTATTTAAAAATATCATTTCCCTTGTTTTGCGACAAAACCAGCAATTCAAATTAATTCCTTAATAATACCTTTAAGGACAAAATACCTTTTGACAAGTCTTAGCTGGTTCAGTGGTCGGATTTTTGTGTATTGAAATTATGGCAGTACCCTTTTTACGGTCGAAAGAATTACATGACGCCGAAATGAATTTTGTTCGACCTAATTCATCGACTGAAAAATTGGTCGAAACACAGTTACGTGACTACCCCCCAGATAACTCGTTAACTATTGATTTTTTGAATAAAAGTATACTCACCCTTATTGTAGTTTGAAGATAGAACGGTCTGTATTCTTTTAAAATATATTTTGATTTTTCGAATAGGCTACTGACTACGTTAGGAAAATTCCTGAGAAGAAAACGAAAACCTAATCAGCATATTCCAAAAAGAGTGCAATTTCGCCTGTTCTGCCCCGCCCGATTTTGCAAGCAGCATGTGCATTGAATGAAAATAAAAACGCTGTTTGATATTTTATTAATATTACCCGAAAGTTTTGTCTGTAGTTTTATGTTGTGAACCGGGCAGGTTTTTTCAGAGTACACTATAATTGGAAGACTGCCGGTTTGATACCACATCGCATATGACCTGGTTGTTAAAGGGCGTGCGTTTGATTAAACGGAATTGTAAAGGGATTCTGCATCTGGAATTATAACTTCACTCGGTGAAGTTCAGACAGTAAACTATTAATCTAATTCTCTTTTCGGATAGCTTTCTGACTTCGTTAATAATGTGTTTGTAGAGTGCTTTGACCAGTGATGGATATCTGCACGAGGAATGAAAAAAGGGTATTTTTCTCGTTCGCGTGTTTGCAGGTTAAGGCAATATGTTGCGTTGAAAAGGATCTTGCCGTTTACTCCTGTTAAAACAGGCATTGTTAATTCGTAGTTAGTGAAAGTAATAAGATCCATCCATCATCATGAAGTAGCAGGAATAACTATTAAAAAAAATTTAACATGATTATTTCAACAATGCGTAAAGTCAAATGGCAGTTCTATCATTTCCAAGGTTTTTGGAGTTTCTGAAGCACTTTGTAGCAGGCAAGACAAAAAAATGAAAAAAATACACCTCGCATCGTTTTCGAGATATTTACAATAAAAGTGCAATATACAAAATAACTTTTTTAGAAAATTCGCTGTTTTGTAAATAAAAAACACAGAAATAAACCTAATTTAATTATTACTACATACATTTTTAATACATAACTATGTTTCCGTCACGCATTAAGGGGTCTTTCTACTGTTAAAACGGCAAAAATGAACTTTTTTTTAAAATTGCTATAAAAACAAAGCGAAGAAAGGCATCGATTTCAAATTTTGTATGCTTATTTACTAAGGTATAAAATTGTCATTTTCATTATTATAATGCAAAACAAAATGGCGGCTGCCATTTGGGCCATTTGGGGCCACTTTTTTCTCATGAAGATGACCCAAAAATCGACTACCTCATGTTCAAACATCCACCAAATGGCCAAAAATTATTTTTTTGTTCCAAACTGTGGTCGGTGCAGTCGATAAATGGTTATTAAGTATGTGTGCAAAGTTTCAAGTAAATCGATTGAGTAGTTTTTTCACAGTTTTACAACGCGCATTTCGGATTTTTTAACGCACAGTGCTGGAACGGCGGACTGTGGTAGCCGCCATTTTGTTTTTTAATGCATTATAATAATGAAAATGACAATTTTATACCTTAGTAAATACGCATACAAAATTTGAAATCGATGCCTTTCTTCGCTTCGTTTTTATAGCAATTTTAAAAAAACGTTCATTTTTGCCGTTTTAACAGTAGAAAGACCGCTTGGGGGTATTGCGCTTTGAAATTTTGAAAAAATCGAAATTTTTTTTTTTAATATTTCTATTGTTAATGTATTTAAGATTGTATTCCAAAACGAATATTTCAAAAATTCATAAAATTGACGTAGTTATGATGCCTCAAATTTGGAGCGGCGAGCTCACTCATTCACGTTTTTATCGGGGTTATATCCACTTGTAAGTCCGAAAAAACGTGTTTTTTGTGAATTTTTTGTGAAGAGGCTTTTTATTAAATAAATACATAGAATAAATGTACATATAGCGAATTTAATGTATTTTAAGAATTCGCGATGTATTTACAAAAATATTCGGTTCCGTTGTTCCTGTAGTAGATCTAATAGAGGACCTCCACAAAAAGGTGTCTGGCGGTGAGGAAGATATCTCTGATCCAAATTATTTGAAATAAAAAAAACCAAAAGATTTAATTTTAGGATAGATGAATACAGGTAATGATCGATGGAATAGTCAAAATTTTGATTTTTGACAAAATGGCAGCTTCCCAAAGAAAAAAATCGTTTTTTTCAAGAAAAAGAAATTATTGTCAGAAACCGTATTCCTTCGATAATTACCTGACACAAGTATCTAAGAAGATTGTGTGAAAATTTCAAGCCGATCGGTCCAGCCGTTTTGGAGAAATTTTCCTCACCGACTTTGAAAACACCGTTTCGAGAAAAACGCGTTTAAAGTTTTGGGAACCATTTAAACTACTTTCAAACGCTCGGAGACGTCTTTACAAATACGCTAATTTCTCCGAAACTATTTGCCGGATCAATGTGAAATTTTCGGACGATATTCTCAAATATATGTACATTCAAAATATGCAAACAAAAAATAATTCGGTTTTTTCAAAATTACAAGTGGATATAACTCCTTTCCAAAACTTTAATCGCGTTTTTCTCGAAACAGCATTTTTCAAAACGGCGCCCACGATATCTCAAGTTCTACTTGACCGATTTTCTTCAAATTCAGACAGAATCATCCAACCAAAAATCGAACTTTATTTTTAAATTTGCATAACTTTTGCAAATTTCTATATTTTGACCTATCCCTGGTTCAGGCGATAAACAATAGGATACAAATTAACAACAATTTGGAATTTTTTGTTTCAGCCGTCTCTGAGGGCTGCAATCATAGGCGCCGTTAACCCCTTCGCGAAAAACATCTCTACTTTGACCAGCTCTGACAGCTGGAATTTTTTTGTATTGTCAACGAAAAAAATATATTTTGGTACGAGACTTGTATTAATAAATAACAAAAACAGAAATCAAAAATTATCTTTTGTAGTTTCTGAGAAAAAAAATCTTAAAATCTTGCTCCAAAAATGACGTTCAAAGCGCAATACCCCCTTAAGCAATGTTAAATAATTGTAATTAATAAAGCTTTTTCGAAAAACATAGTTGTGCAGTAAATGCGTAATAGTAAATAATTAAAATGCTTTCCTTGTGTCCTTTATTTTTAAAACAGCAGATTATAGGCATTTTGTAAAAGCAAAATAGTACCTCGGATATGATAGGAACCACAGTCAAATACTAAAATGTAAAGGTCAACATTAATATAATATAAAAATTCTGAACAAAGTGGGATTTTCAGCGCTAAAAGGAGATTCTTCCTTTAGTCATACTGTAGACATACTGTAGGTGCTGGAAAATGAAACACGTTGAAGTTCAGTTATGTTATTCACTTCATCAATATTTGGTTTAGGTAATTTACAACCATTATAATTCGCTTACTTACACTAGACTAACTCAACTCGTCTAAAGTAATCTTTGGGTTCATTGAAGAGTTTCGCAATTTGCGGATTGGTTGTCCTCAGTTTTGTGCTTAGTTCACTGTTTTGGGCCGTTTTGAGACAAGGTTTGCTCTGGGGTCACACTTACTCGCTTATCACAGAAAAATAATTATAAAAACTTTAGTTTTGCTTACTCATGCTGGGTTGGAATCTTTAAGTTATGACTTAACACTACTGGGACTATGCGAGCGCCCTCTGGCTATTTACAAGGCGGTAGAGTCGCGTCCGGGCTAACTAGGAATAAATACAGACGCGACTCAGTCCGTCCGCTCCATGCTATAACTACTGATTTTGATTGAGTGCTCAGAGCCGTTCAATTGGAGTAGTAAAAAAAAGGTCAAAAGTCAAAGTTCAATAAAACTAAGTAGAGTGAGAGTGTTGTTTGATTGCACGAAGTTTCCTGGTGCGCACGGTCGCTGCTCGGGCTGTGCCGGCGGGAAGAGATTGCACTGTTGGTTTCTGTTGTCCTCCTGTTGTGGAGCCAGCGCCCTTTGCTAGCTCGCTGCCGGACAACGATAATTGCAAAAAGAGCAATGGTGAGATTTCGGAAAAATTTAAATTTCTCGGGCCAATTGGCTCCACTATTGGTTCAGAAGAGTGTTGGTCACCTCAGAGAAGGACAACAAAGGACTCCCGTCCGGCTGATCGGTGTACGCGTGGGATGCGTATGCGAGAGCTGTGTGAGCGGTGATATTGGAGAGATGGTTCCGCCTGGATGATGATGAGGTTGGTGTGATTGCGATGGATGATGTGGATGATGCGGATGGTGATGGTGGGCTGGGAGATGCGCATCCATGTAGCCGTTGCTGCGAGAAAGATAGTGCGATTGATTGCTGTCGACTCCCAATGATGATCTGCAATGAGAGATGCCGAAAGGATAATTACTTTTCTTTGTGCGCTCTGGTTGCTTGTAATGTTTGCTACGGGACAGAGATGGCAATTAGTGCGACTAAGACTACTGTTAGGCGTTACATCCTGCAGCCACGTATTCGGACTGTCTGTACCGCCGACCGGGCTAGGGATGTCCGGCCACAGGAATATATTTAAAGAATACTGGGGCCACAGGTCCGACCTATGTACGTATCAACAAAGAGTAAAGCACACGGGAGAGGGAGGACAAGCTAAACGTAAACGAAAAGTTCTCAACTAAAAGTTCGACACTCACTGAGTGCTTGCGTGCTGAGGAGCGTGGTGGTAAGTGAAATACTGGTATTGCGAGTAGGACGCAGGACTCCATACCTCGCAGCCGCTACTGCTGCCGACGGCTTGGTGGGACTGCTGCTGCTGGATGTGATGTGTCTGATGCTGGTGATGGTGACCGATCACGCTATTTTGGTGGTTCGATGACTGCATGATCACGTCGGCGTGGGTATGCGGTGACTGATGGTGTGAGTGCTCCGCGCCAATTATGTGGCCACCTGAATGATGCGAGGCTACGTGGTGGCCGTACATTGCCGCGGAGTCCACACTTTCGCTGGAGTGCTGTTGGTGTAGCTGATATACTTGCACGTCCGAGACAGTTGTCGCAAGGTCCTTAGAGGTCCCATTCCACTTTAGTTGATTGGAGTGGTGCAACTGGGAATGAGCATGGTCATCCAGTTTCACTTCGCTGTAGATACCGTTGGAAGTAGGAGTATGTATGGGAGAACGCGCATTTGAATTTATTGCAGCGTTTGGAGTCGATGCATTGCCACTAGAGGCAGTACCCCACATTAGGACTGTTTGGCGTTCATAGTGCTCCGGGGGCGAGTGCTCAACCTTGGGCGTTACAGGGATTATGCTGCTGTTGCCGTTCGTTGTGCTGGAATTGTTGGCATTGTTCGTCGAGGAGGTGTTCGGCGTATTATTCATGTGATTAGGAGTTGTGTTTATCGTTATTGATGAGGTACTGTTGACGGGGGAGGGTCCACCGGAAGAGCATGACACCACCTCCATGATTTGGGGAGAAGATTTTGGAGTTTTCAGAGGTATCTGGATAACCTGAAAATTCTTTTCTGTTAAATTGAAACTACACAGTGTTGGGACAGACCTGAGGCGTTGAAGTAGGACTACCGTACCCGGTATACACTCCACGGCCGGAGATTTCTGCTCCGCTATAATACTTGCTAGAGTCTTGCCACTTGTCTTCTTTGGTTGCAATACCATATCCGTCGTATGATAAGAACCCGTTTGTTACGTACGACGTTGCTCCCGTTGTGTGATGATACTCTGGGTAGTAACCGCTGACACCTTGAAGTCGATACTGGTGGAACAAATTCTCGGTGACGGGATAGAAGTTGGATGAATGAACGGAAGGAGTCATATAGAGGTTATCGGCTGCTGAAGCGTAAGCGGAAGTCGTATACATTGGATTGAGGTTGGAATATGCGGCTGCTACTGCAGCGGCTGGATCTGGAATATATTCAACCACTGGTGCTGGAGGCGTCACCTGAAACAAATTGCTCCTTTGGACTTTAAAGCAAACTTTTATGTAAAAATCAAGTACCTGACCCAAAGGGGAAGGCTGTTGTAATTTACGTTTGGATCGGCAGGTTGATAGGAAGTCCCGAAGTTGTGTTTTGTAGCGTCGACTAGTTCGCTGCGGAGTAACTGGAGGGGGTAAGGAAGTAGGTGAGCCTGTAGGTGCCACCACAAGTTGGTCCGTTTCGGTGAAATAAGTTGACGCCAATCCCGTGTCCAGGTAGCTCACCTTAAAATCCATAGTTCGCTTACCCAGTAGATCACGGCCTTCTTCCTCCATAAGCTGTCGGTGTGTGCATATGACAAAGTCCGGCTTGGAATTTTTGTAAACGAGTCTTGAGCTGAATAAGGATCATCAGGTTGAGTGGCCGCTGCTATTATTGAGAGTCTCCTTACCTTGTTTGAAGCCACTGCCACTCTCCGTCCTTTTTTTGGTACCTGTAGGCAATCATTCCAGATGCGCCAGTCTTCAGAACTGAAATAGAGAGGCATTTGCTGTAGGCGCATGGATAGCAGGGATAGTTAACTTACGCTCTTGATGCGCACTGGCCACATAAGCTAAATCGTCGTAATGCACGAGGTCATAACCACCCATATTGACGAGCTCTGCATCCGAGTAGCCAAGAATCATCTTTCCCCTATAATATCAACGATATGAAAATTAACCAAACATGTAGGTTATAGCGTCCACTCACCTTTGGTCCATTGACACCAGCGACAGATCGAGTTTGTGTTTAGATTTGAACATATTTTCCTTTTGTGGTATTTCGAGGAGAGAGGGTGGTCCGAATGGTGTGCAGTAGGCGAATAGGGCCAAGGGGGGCTCTTCGGTTTTTCTGTTCTGTCCATGGAGGATTTTGATGCGCCCACGTATGTCTAGCCTTAGGAAACCGGAAGTATTGTCCAGAAGACATCGAAACCGTACGGTGAAGCTGCGCTCTAGGTAGGAGCTTTTGTCCGGTGTTAGAGCTTCACCCAGCGGCATGCCGGACAAGTCGGCGGGCAGAAATGAATTCCACAGCAGTTGTCGTTGCAGTTCCTCCCTGTCTTCCGAATGGACTAATTCATACACGGACTGGTGAACGATGTCAGACTGAAAAAAAATAAGAACAATGAGTCCCAGCGGCTACGGGATTTTAATTAATTTTTTATGCAAATTATTAACTATGAGTACAACGTGCAAATAATTTATAGCATCGCGAATAATTTATCAAATGGGAAACGTTCACCACGGCACCGCCACCGCTGCTCCGCCGGGGTCTGGGCCAGTGTGGGGCTCCCTAACTGCGTCCAGCCAAAACGGTCTCATCGCCAGATATGAGAGGAAACACTCATAGGCGCAGAGGAGACTCAGCCGGGGGTATATTTGGATTTTTCGACAACCGAACGCACCCCACCGAGGACATGGTCATAAATTTCGTTCAATCAGTTTTCAATACATGCCCGGGTCTGTGTGGTTGCGCCCAACATCATGGTATAACATGGTATGCAAAAGCAAATATTTTTCTTGTTTTGACAAACCCTCTGAGACATTCTTCATTAGAGAGATAGATTCTGGGTAACTGGGTTTTTTGCATCCTGCTCCTGCTCAATGCTAAGTGAAAAAACGATCCAGCTTTATTACCTGGCTAGAGATTTTGGGTTTTAGAAGTTGGAATGAAATCAACTGGTGAATTAGGGTTTACATACATATGTACCTACACAGTGGCGTAACTATACCATCTGGGGCCCGTGGCAAATTATTTTGATGGGGCTCTATCAGTATAAATCGTCACGTTGTACTTAGTTTAATTTTAATAAACCACTTAAGTAGTTATCCAACACTAATAACAGTTTTATTTTCAAGAGAATGGGCTTATACATTTACAATGAAATAACAATTTAATTTCAATAAGATATTTATTAAGAGAAATCTTTTCTTCGAGCTTTCTGTTCCGCAAAAGTGTCTATAACATCATCAAAGTTTAAAGATCGGGCCATAGAATTTTCAATAGACAGAATAGCCAAGTTAGATAACCTGTCTTGTCCCATAGAGTTTTTTAAATAGGTTTTTATTAATTTTACTTTTGAAAATGATCGTTCAGCACTAGCTGTAGTCACAGGAATTGTAACAAATAACAACATTAATGCAGTGCATACTTCAGGAAAGCTGCAGGACATAAAATGATTCTTTATTAATAATAAATCAGCAAGGTCTCTAATACACGAAGACTTTACTATTTCGTCTCTGAAAGTGGACCGAAAACTGAGAATTTCCCTGGCAAATGATTCAGATATGTCTTTTTTATATATGTCAACAAATTCGAGATCTTTTTTTTAATAAATCTGTGTCATTTAAAATTTGTAAAGTTGAAGGCTGCAAAACACTGAAATTGGAAACAATTTCATGCATCGGAAGGAAACGCGATTTCAGTTGATTAGTAATGATGTCCAATACTCGATGAAATATGTTCACTTTGAACAAACTTTCCGGATCTTGGAGATGCCCATCTTCACAAAGTTCGTCAAAATGGCGTTTTACCTTTCTCTGACGAGTTTTAGAAAATTCAGGGGATATGGACCATTTTGCTGCTACACTATTTGCTTCCATTTTTAAATTTACAAATTCATGTCGACACCTTTCCAATTCTTCTAGACAAATTTTCAAACGTTTTAAGGCATTTGAAAGATCGGTGGCTTTAGACTGAAGTGCTTTAGAGGCTGCATCGGTAGTTTGTAGAATTTTGCAATGGAAAACCAATAACATAATAAAATTGTGGTTATAGATCTTCTTCTTGAGTGAAACAGCTTCATTTCTTTCATCTGATTTGCAATGTAACAGAATTATTTTCGTTAGCGCTTTTGGGACTTCAACAAACCGAACTTTCAAAGCACAAACAGCATCATAACGTCCTGCCCATCTAGTAGGGTTTAATGTTTTTAATGTTATTGAAGTTGAAGACTCTCTTTCTTTATCTATATATATAAAAATGAATGTTTGTCTGTATGTCCTTTATAGAATCGTAAACTATGCATTTGATCATATGATGATCTTTAGCAAAGTTGTTGCGCATGATCCCACGAAGGTTTCTGAGTTGGTACGACCAATTTTTGACAGATGGCTCCACTGTCAGGAAGAAGAAGAGGAAATTTGTTGTAATGCGTGTGCCATGTTATGGGTATCGTTGGAAAGGGGAGGTAGTGTGGAATGTGTTGGTGGAAGAAAGGTTGGTGAAAAGTGTGAAATGTGGGAATTATTGGTGAAAACGTGTTTTTGTTGTGGGGGGGAAGGTGGGGGGTGACACCCCTCAGAAGTGTATCTCAGGGGTAGGAATAAGAGGCACTATAGGAAATTGGGCCGGGTTGGTGAAAGTTGGTGGAAATAGCGAAAAATTGGTTTTTTCGGCGGGTGCCGACAAAATTGGAACGGCTGTGGAAGAAAAGTGTATGCATGAATTGGAATAATTTTTTCACCTATCGATAGCTAAGGAAGCAGAGTAATCTCTATATATAGAAATGAATCTCTACTTCCCTTGGTCACGCCATCACGCGCGAACGGCTGGACCGATTTCGCTAATTCGTGACAGAAAAAATTAAGAATATTGCGCGGAAAATTAGAAAATTATATTTTTGGGGTCACTGATTTTGAATCTGCCATCAAAATTTTGGAAATCAAGATGCTGGATCAATATGGCGACCCAAAAGTTAAACTTCGAGGGATTTCCCTGAAAGTCCGCGTTTGGGGATTTTCGGGATCACTCATTTCGAATCTGCTATTCGAATTTCCAAATATGAGACCACCCCCACCCCGCTGGGAGATATAGGAGAGGGGGTGCAATAAGGAGGTGTTGTAAAATGAGGAAAACTAAATTTAATAATACTTTACAGTTTACAGTTAAAAAAGTATTAGGAATAGGTGCAAGTGATGTATGGGGTGTATTGTGTACGAATTTATGGTTGATTTAATGAGACCACCCCCACCCTGCTGGGTCACATAGGAGAGGGGGTTGTGCGGTGGGAAGGCGTTGTAAAATTAAGGAATACAAATTTAATAGTATCCCGGGAAACGCCGGGTCCGGGCATGCTAGTTAGATATAAAACTGGATAAAATATTCCATCTCTTGATACTATGCCCAAAAAAATTATAAATTTGTTGAACTGTATCAAAAAACTTTGCAAATCAATAACCTCTGTCACTGCATCATTGAGTACTAGAGTTAAGTTACGAGCAGCACAGTGAACATATACGGCATTTGGCTCGACATCTTTTATAAGTTTTTGAACTCCACCATAAGTCCCTTTCATTGTGTTAGTACCATCATATATCCTTGTCCTCGACACTTATTTAGAGGAATATTTTTGTCATTTATGGATTTAATAATTTGCGTGGACATTGCTAAGGCAGTTTGATCCTTAACGTCATGAAATCCTAAAAATGTCTCTATAATGACGAGTGCCTTTGGGATCCCATTACTATCTTTTTCGATCATACAATAACGGCAAAGTTCACACATTTGATCATTTTTTGAAATATCTTGAGTTGTATCGAATATGATAGAGTAGAATGGTGCGGCGTTTATTTCATTTATGAGAGCATTTTCTACTTTTAGAACCAGGACAGAAATTAGTTCATTTTGTATTTTTGGACTTAAGTATTTTATCTGGCCCTTCGGTTTACTTAACAATTATTGTAAAATCGGGTCGTATTTTCTTAATAACGCAACAATACTCAAAAAGTTTCCTTGGGAGCTTGGATCATTGCTATCTGCGTTTTCTCTGTGGCTACGAAAGGTACTGTAGATACTTGAGTATTTGATTTTGCTTGTATCTGAGGTACAATGTCAAAAATTTATTTCTGAGCGCGCAGCCTCTTGGTATTCAGTACAATTGTTCAAAACTTTTCACGATGTAATCATAATTCTTTTGTTGGAATGGGAAGCCGTAGCCTTGCGCACTCGATGAGTTTATTAATTATTTTCTCCAGACGCAGCACACCACGTGTTTGTTTAGGACACAGAGGTGGTCGGATTTAATTTAGGTAAAACTGTGATGACTTTTTGAGCCTGGGTTGTCCCACACTCGGACATAAATTTCTCACAATTCCGATGAGTATCAGGCGCGCAATTAATCAAAGGTGCGTCCGAGCAAATTGAGACATAAATTCCGCTGATGCAGTGGATTCGCAGCGCTCAGCGATAACTCCTTCTTGGATTAATTTTTAATATTTCGATAGAGCCGGGCAGCTGAAAAATTACAACGGAGTAGAGGAGAAGCGAGTACCCCGTTGTCGTCGCGGTTCTTATTCGCAGCTCGGGCACCGTAGCGATCTGAATGACTGAGCTGGGCCGCTTGCCGCTCTTGCCGGTGCTCTTGCCAATATGTTTTGTAGAATCGAAATAAATTTCACGAAACCGCCCATTTTTCATCTTAATTAATTACGAAAAACAAACGAAAGATCATTTGAAGGGCGAAGGGGTAGAGGGGCTTCATTCCGAAACAATCAATGATTGAGCCTCTGGTTGGGACTTGGCTTTTGTTGCGGATTGTAGGGCCCTTGTGGTAATTAGCAACTTTCATTATTTACTGCCGGCCTAATTGCGATTGAACTGCACCAATTCCCCACTTACCCCCTGCTGGAGTTCCTACTCCGGTGGATGTGTTGGACCGAGCTAAGCTTTCCACTCGCAAATCTTGCCAGTTTTAACAACCAATTGCTGGAATAAATCAGATAAAAGAGGAGAATTTCTTGAATTGTACTTTTGTTGCATTTCCTTGTTATCCGGCTGGCAGCGTGCACTGCGCGGTCGAGCCTCTTCCGCGCCAGGTATCTTCCCGTAATCAGAGAACCTGAGTAAACAACTGCAATAACCAAATCGGTGCAAAAAGATCTGCGAGAGCCGTTGTTGGGTCGTGCGATCCACTCAAGGAATGGCTCTTGCGACTGTCGAAGCCGCGACGGCGGCGGAGGAGGCTTCGGAGTGGGAGGCTTCGCGCCAGCGTAGAACGACCGAGTCGAAGGAATGACCAGCGGAGCCCCCAATAATCAATATTTTAATCGTGTGTTGATTTATTTGAAATTTTAATGCAGCTGATTGCATTTCGATACTAAACGCTGTTATTACTACGTATATACACAAACCGTGGGCAGCAGTCGACGTTGATGTTTTAATTTTGTGAAATTTACTCATATGCAGTAATTGCGAACGCGTTCACGGTGGCGTGTGTTGGGGGATGACGGACAATCAGTGCGGTAAATATGCAATCAGCCACACTTTGGTTTATAACTTACTCTCTGGCTGAATGGATTCTAGATACGCCCAATTCCTAAATTGATTAGTTTCTGGTCAAACAGATAAGCAGGTCTGGTTCTATCCGATCGGCTCGTCTAAACAACCATAAAGAACAAGGACATGAAAGCTGATGTTCTCAAATATGGGGAACGTTAGATTTCTACACTCGGCGACAAAATAATAAGAACACTCTGTTTGATGTCTATATAAGGCCTGTCCACGAAAGTTTTTTTACAGCTCAATGTGTAAATTTTCCCCGAATAACGGTACTCCAGGACTCCCTATTTTGCGTCATAAGTTGGTTTAGCTCTTAAACGATCAAATGTGAGTATTGTTTAGTTGGCTAAATCGCGTTGTTAAACAATGTCGTCTGATAGGGAAGACTTGAGAAAAAAAATGTGAAATCGAATCGGGCTACGGTTAGAAATGTTGTGAAAAGGTTTTTAGATGAACAAAGAGTTTGTGACAAACCAAGAAGTGGTCGGCCTAAAGGTCCAACAAATAAAGAACTTGAAAAAAAGATTGCTTGAGCCTTCAAAACAGATCCCGGAGTTTCGGTTAGAGATTTGGCTAAAAAACTGAAAATAAGCAAAAGTTTGGTGCAAAAAGCAAAGGGTAGTATCGGGTTGAAGACTCGGAAGAAAACTAAAAAGCCAAAGAGAACGAAATTACAATTTAACACTGCAGTGAGACGCGCAAAAAAACTTTACGGCCTTCTTTGCAACTTGGGTGAAAAGTGTATTTTGATGGACGATGAAACGTATGTTAAAATGGATTTTACGACATTACCTGGAGGCCAATTTTACACTACGGATAACGATGATGATCTAGGCGATGAGGAAAAGTTTATTTCAGTGGAAAAATTTGGAAACAAAATTATGGTTTGGCAGGCAATCTGCAGTTGTGGTGAACGAAGTCGTGCTTTTTTTACGAAAGGTACAATTAATGCAGAAATTTACTCGACAGAGTGCCTGCAAAAACGTCTATTGCCATTTATACGTCGGCATAATGGCAATGTTTTATTTTGGCCCGATTTAGCGAGTGTCCACTATGCTCGCAACACTTTGAACTGGTTCCAAGCAAAAAATATCGATTTTGTGAGTAACGACAGTCATCCACCGAACTGTCCTGAGCTTAGACCCATTGAAAGATACTGGGCGTTGGTGAAAGCAGAACTACGGAAGACAGGTCAAACATCAATATCGGAAGAAGACTTCAAAGAAAAGTGGACGAAATTTAACAAAAAAATCAAAAGGAAAGGCAAAATTTAATGCGAGGAATAAAAAGAAAAGTTCGGGAATTCAGCAGACAAAATTTAAAAAATTAACTTGAATGATTTAAGTTGTTAGAATTAAGGAACAGAATAAACATATTTTTGATTAAAAAAAAAAAATTAATATTTTTATTAGTTTTCAGCTGTTCTCTTTGTAAAAAACTTTCGTGGACAGGCCTTAGTCTTAGCTAATGGGCCTCTAATGCCTCTCCATTTTTTGTGTTGCTTTCGACAAGTGAGTATGGGTTGCTCACAAACCTGGTTTTTATTTTGCCTTGATTCGAAAATACCACAAGTTCAAAAGACAAGAAAAAGCAGTTCAAATTAATTTTTTTATGTAAACAAAAATATTTTCCGTGATATGATTTCTTAGTTCGAATTTTTCAATTTAAAATTAATAATAATGCCCTTAGGCTTGATTCTCGATGATGGGGAAAGGAAAAACTTTAACACAGGATGAGAGAGGTAAGATTTGTGCTCTTAGGTCCAAGAGTCGTAGCTCGTATCATAAGGGAAATTGCGCGTGCGATTTAGCAGTACCATTATATGGTCATTTTTACAAAATAAAGAGATTTACCGCACAAAAAAGTAGCCAGGTCGCCTGAAGGCTATATCATCCCGCGACAAAAGAACGATACTGAGGGAAGCATCCACCAATGCTCTTACTGGCAGGGAAATAGCAGGCGTAAATATAAATAAATATTCGTAATATTTGAAGGCTGTTACAAAATACCTCAAATATAAAACGGAAAAAAATTAGACCGAAAAGCTCCACTCAAACCACACCATGTGAAAGCAAGATTAAGTTTTGCACAAAAATACCACTCATGGACTTCAGAATGGCAAAGTATTGTATTCTGTAACGAATAAAAAATTAATCTCGTCTCGATGGCCCCGATGTTCTTTGGCTGTAATTTGTTTTATGAATGAAGAACTTTGGTTCTGCTTTTGGATTGTGTTTATTTGATGTCTTAATTTTTTTCCATTAAGTCGAGAAAATGATATGGCCAAGTGGCCGCCGCCAGAATTGATTGATACTTTATGTCATCAAGTATGGAACATAACGTCGTTCAAATGTTCGCCGCAGCTTTGCTTGGTGGCACGTATTCGGGAGGTCAAATTTTTGATGATTTTATCACATAAATCTGGCTGAATTTGCTGGAAGACGTTCGTTATGTTGACTTTGAGGGCATCAATTGTTTGCGGTTTATTCGCATAGACCTGTAATAGGATCATAGGAAAGAAGAAGTCCAAAGGCGTTAAATCGCACGAGCTCGGCGGCCAGTCTCAAATCTCTCATGCCGAATGTCCATCGTGACATGCGCTGTGTGGCGCGTAGCGCCGTTCTGTTGGAACCACATGTGGTCGGTATCTACGTCATCCAGTTTAGGCCAGAAGAAGTTGCTTATCATCGATCTGTAGCGCTCGCCGTTGTCGTCGTTAAAGTGAATTTCTTTGGCGAAAGTTGGATCAACTTCCGAATGCGTACCACCAAGCAAATACTACAGTCTTCACGATGACTTCATTCCACCAAGAAAGCAAAATGGTGGAAATATATCCGCAGGATTTTCCACACAAAATAATTAACTGCACTTTAAGCTTAACGACTACCAAATAAGCAAAATGAGAATATAAATATACCGTTAAAAACTTTACTTGTGTGCTATCGTTAAAAAAATCGTCGAAATAGATTCACCATTTGCACTTCTAATTATACGTAATTTTGTACAATGTGAATCGCCTCTAGTAGCAGACGCCTAGAGCAGTTAATTGGTTGTAATAGTTGTAAAAGATGAAGGCCCCCAATTTCTCTGTCAAAAATATCCAACATTCTGACATACATCAAGTTCCCGCTAGCAATCAAAATCAGCCTACTGGACCCCAAAGGCCTACCCATTTAGCTAATTGGACATATGCAAGCCCGGATCATTCATAGATCGCGGAGAAGGCCCGAGGTCTCACCGCAATTCAACTCACCTGATGAAATCCCAAGTAGCTCTCGATGCTGTGTGTAGCAAAGAACACCTCACCCTCGCATGTGAGGATCATTAGAAATCCATTTAGTGCCTGCAAAGATACAACAAGACAACAGTTGAGCAAATTATGTCCAGGACGTTTTTATCGCTCTTTGACCATTTCTTTTAATTTAATTTACGGCGCGGTGAGCCGCGCACAACGCTGGGTGAATTAGTAATTACGCTGAAAACAGGCGCGGATTACACAGGGATCCAACGACCTCTGGACCCTGTCTAAGAAAAACCAACCAGACCAGGAAATGATCCCCAATTATCGCAACGATCTTATCCGAATATTGTAGCAGAGCGAACGGATTTCAGAACATTGAATCGTCGGACGTCTCTGGAAAATCAGCGGCAAAACAGCCACTGAGGTGTTCGGACGCAGCTCTTCTAATGTCAAAATAACAATCTGACGAAGGGGGTGGAGAATACATCAGACCTTACAGTGATCTTTTCTCTGGCTGGATTTGGTGATTACCTACCAGGTCCCTCCGATTTTTTCATAATCCTCCTTCTCGATTCAGTTCAAAGTTGCTTCCACGGTGCCGCGCTTGACTTACTATTAAAATCGCATTAGAATGTCATCCGCAGGTCGAGAGCAACGCGGAAAAAAGGAAAGGGTTCCGTTGGGCTGATGTCGGTTGATATGGATCTAGCGATTAAAATGAATTAAGTCAAATTTCAGTGAATGAGTCGAGATCATAACCATTATGGCAGTGAAATGTCTGTAACCCGCAAATAGGGGTCCAATGAATATGGGCACGTTGTGGCCGGTCGTCTCCCTATTGAATTGAAGGCCTTTACCTAGGCAGGGCCTCTTCGGTAATTAGATTTGCTGTTTGAGCAGCCAATGAACTACATAGTCATTGGCAATTTGGCACTGATTTATGGGGCTTGTTGAAAAGCGTCGTTTCATCGCTCAAATGCATCAAATTAGCGCCGCGGATCGCTCAAATTAGCCACTCGAAAATTCGCCTTAATGGGCCCAATTTGCAATTATTCACCTCTGCATCATGCAACGATAATTAATATTAGAAAATTTAATATTCCACCCGCTCACCATGAATATTCATGGTGGCGAGGCGAGTGATGCCAATTGTGGTCAACGGTCGCTTCTCAGGTGGATGTAAAGTTACAATTCTTCATTTTTACTTCCTTTCGTGGAAGATAGTGAGAAATCCAACTCAGGTGGGGCTAGCGGCTCATTGAGCGATTTTGCAACGTAACGAGTGCAGAGAGTGCAGCGTGACTTATTGGAGCATTCCAAATGGGTTTTCTAGAAGTCCATTAGACGCGCCAGACCGGGCTTGACTTTTGAGAAATTGTGCTATGCCTCAAACTCCGCGAAGCGAACGCGGTGGCTGGATACAGGAACATGAGCAATTAATAATGAAATCTCCAAGTTTCGCGCGCGTTGTGCAGTGCGCGGGCTGCTGCGATGGCTGCAGCGTTCTAATTAATTTAATCGCTACTAATGGTATAGTGGTAAACTACAATTATGATTACCGGCCTGCACTGATGCACATTATTAATGGCCACGAACCTGCGGAAATATTCGCTAACAAGGTGCGAAGTAAGTAGACATACATATCTACCCTCATGTTCACAGAAACACTTTTTTTAAGTAAACAAAAGACGCAAAACACTCAAAGGGTGCCCTACCCTACGGGACCTTATTACTAAGCCTCGGCTGTCCGTCTGTCTGCCAGAGGGCTGTATTTCATGAACCGTAATAGGTAGAAAGTTGAAATTTCCACAGAGTGTGTATTTCTATTGCCGCTATAACAACAAATAAAGAAAAAACCAGTATGGCGAATTTAAAAATGACCGCCATGCAAAGTAGAAAAAAAAATTTCGATTATATTATAGCGCCTCTCTTGTTTCTTTTACAAAAGTATTTAAAAAGTGCATAGTGTTGTATCTTGTACGATGACACAATTTTTAGAGCTATAGGGGAAGGGGGGGGTAAGACGGGAGCAAGGGCAAGACGGGGCAGAGGGTCTCACGTGTCGTACGAACGTCCAATCACAGCTGCTCTGGGTCGTAATGACGCGACGTTGTATTGTTTCTCAGTCAGCACTGTCACCGGTTTGTGAGTTTACGCGTTTGTGACCTAGCGCCAAAAACTCTGTTTTTGTCAAATTGCTTGTTATTTTCGCGTTGTGCATGGCATGTGTTTTTCACCTCAATATAAACTATCAAATACTCACTGAAAGTTAGTTTTGTTTATCAATAATTATACTAGCAGGTAAGAATATGTTTGTTTCAAAATTTTGATTTGTTTTTTTATGGTACGTTATTTTATTCAAAAAAGAATGAAAGGGCAAGATGGGGTACCGTGGGGTAAGGTACCCCATCTTGCCCTTCGAAAATAAAATATGACTTTATAATGACATAGGCATGTTTTTGATTAACTGTTAATAACTTATTTGATTTTTTTCTTTTTTAAGATGGTGAAGAATTATAAAAGAAACCGGAGAGAGGAGTTGGAATGAAGAAAGTATGAAAAATGCCATACCCCATCTTGCCCCAGAGGGTACCCCGTCTTACCCTACCTTATGTCAAAATCGGGTGTTGGATGTCTTTGACAAAATTTTTTGTTTTTTCTTTTTCTGGCATAAGTAAAGTGCCTTAAGTTCCTAATTCCCAAAGATTAATAATGTAAGCGTTATTCAAAATAACTTAAATTGAGCGTTTTAAAGCCCTTCAAACGTTAAGGTCCCCGTCATGCCCCCCCTTCCCCTACTGGCATGTCGTAGGATATCGGGATAATGAAGGCGTCGGGAAGCAAACTTCCGTAATAATAAAAAGGCAGTGTCTATTCGCACCCGATTTTCCCGTGTAAACACACGGGTACAATGGCAGTGCGAAAATATTTCAGTGCGTAGATATTTTGAAAAAGAAAAGGTCGTTCCAAAAGGCTTATAGAGCAAAAGCCTTGAAACATCTTACCTGTACCGTTAGGTAATCATCAGCGCTTAACGCATAAGCTACGAGGATTTCTTGAAATTTAATAACCCTTAATCGGGAAGTTAGCTAATTGGCAGAAATGTGGCCTGGTCTGTCCGAACGACCAACAAGTAGGTAATGCCGCTCCATCGGGGTAGGTATATTTTTTTCTAGCACTCTTTACGGCGGAATAAGACTATGTCGTGACAAGGCAGAATTGCGTCCGCATGCAACAAACCGATGCAACAGTCCGTAGTCCTGTGCATAAATGCATAAAAGCCTTTTCGACGCAAACAACCAAAAAACTGAGGAATGGGGAGGAGGAGCAACTATGTCGGGTGTGTTGAGGTACGGGTTTGGAAGCGTGTTATTCACATTTAACCCCCTCCCAGATTTATTTCTAATTGAAACACCAGAGATGTCTGACGTCAGGTTCTGAGGGTCAAAAATCAAATTGACTGGAGCAGGGTGACTAACACCAGCAGGTGCAGCTGGTTGAATTCAGGCCGACTCAAAGCTCATACATTCTCTAAAGTTGCTTTCGTCTGGCCTACACTGCACTACGAAAGAGCGGCACTGCACTGAATGTAAATTTCGAAAATATCACTCGTGATAAAATGCAATTTTCAACGAAACAATGCTTTGCCCCAGAAGAAAGGGCATGCTCTTACTGGATGCACTCAAGGAAGGTACCTAGGTACTCGCATGGGTCGCACTGGATTTGTGAACTTGCTTGATAAGCAGATTACTTTTTTGGCAGAACTATGTAGCTAACATATGTATGTAGGTGCTGATATCAATTACACAGAAGGAGAAAGAAAATGCGAGCTGTTTCTTCTTGCTTCTACCCTGTGGTCTGTACCCTTGCATTTACTTACAATGGACCACTAATGAAGTTCTTCTTTAAGAGTTTTGATTGTCTGGTGTTCATTAGCTCGCCTGGGGAAAATGCAATGCAATTTCTCATCTTAATTAAGATATTTCGAGATTCCCTCTTTCAGTAGAGAACAATCATTTGGCGATGTGCCATTAATCAGCTCCTAATTGGCATGCATTGATCTGTGCTAAGCTACAAATTGCTAGTTTCATTTGTTTTCCGTGAAAAATTACGTATCCCATGGTGATATGTGGTCCTTAACAGAAAATAGCGTCTTAAGGGGGCCGATACATATAAAATCAAAAATTTTTTTTAATTTTTTTTTTTCGTCGGGAATATATTCTATAAGGTGTTGAGAACGCGTGTCTAAGAGCGTTTCTCGATATCTCAATCCGGTCTCATGGAATCTCACATAGAAGCGGCGATGTCAGGTAGCGCGGGTGAGCAGCTGTCCATCGCTCCGTCTCCGGACCGCACCGCTCCGCGCACACCGGCACACATTTCTCGATTCAAAAGAAGCAAGAACGGCTAGGAAACAAAAATCTTTTGCCGAAAATCAGCTGCTTGAACAAGAGGAAGAACAACTCTACGGCGCAGGCATAGCCGACTAATATGTAAGTAGAGAACTCGTCTTTTCACTTTCCCAAACTTTGAGTTCAAATTCCTCGAAACGACATTTTCGACTACTCGCTGCACGATAACTTTATTAAAAAAGGTTCAATCACGCTGAAAATTTTACTATGGTTTCAAAAGACCCTTGTCTATTGGATGAACCTACATCCATAGCCGATTTCGCGAATCCCCGACCGTAGAGGTTGCGAATTCAGCCAAAAAAACAAGCAAAATTTTCATTCAATTCACATTTGGGGGAAAAAATTTTTTTTGTCTCAAAGTTGGGTTTACATTGAAGTCACAACTGTTTTTCAACAATTTTTTCTTCCTGCTTCGTTTCAGACCACTACCGCCGCCGGGAGAACGCAGCGACTGAAATAAGAGGGGGCTTTTGAGTCACGGGCTCCGCCGCCATCTTGAAACGCCGGCACACGAAAAAAAAATTTTCTAATGTACAAGCTCTAGTCATAAATTCAAAAAAAAAATTAACTCGATCCGCTTATTCCTTCCCTATCAAAAAATTTTTTTAAAAAAACACAATTTCAATGTATCGGCCCCCTTAAGGGGAGGGTAACGTTAATTCGGCGTAAAAAAGGCGCATTTTCAAGAATTTTTCCAGACGCTACAGGCAATACAAATTTAATTAGTCGATCGCAGCATTATAGTACAACCTTTGAACAATATTTCCTTAATTTTTTAAAACAAAATATAAATAATTAAGACGACGGCAGCAAATCTTCGGAGGCGCCTCGAAAAAAAGTTATCTGTCGGTGAACAATATAACTCAAGAGTGGATCATCTGAATTAAAAAAAAAATATTGTGTCATTAGATAACCGCTTTCCAAAGGTATTCCTGGGAGGAAATTTTTTTTTTCGATTTTTAAATTTTTGCTTACACTTAGAAGTGAAAACACCGATTTTCGTCTAAAAAATGAACCTATTTGTTATTGTAAAATCTATAATTATGAAAAAAAAAAGCTCCCAGCGTTACCTGGCCATTTATGTAAAGAAGCTGTATACAAAATTTCAAAATAATCGGTCGAGTAGATGTTGATTGAAACTGTTCACCGGTTTCAAAAATGACAAGCGTCAGAAAATCGCTTTAAAGTTGTGCATACCTGAAAATCGAGTATTATACATGAAAGCAACAAACGCTCAAAGTTCTATATCTTGTTAGTTTTACTCCGATTTGTTTGAACTTTTGACACAACAATCTTAAGATGTTGTGCAATCATACTAAACAATAAAAAAAAATGAAGAAAAAAAATTTTAATACGTTACCCTGCCCTTAAGGAACTCTCTGTTAGAGCAGGTTTGTAAAAACCCATCGTAGCGAAATACAAGAAAACTGTTTGGATAGCGTCCGAAATTTAAACTGATAACATTCATATCAAGCCATGGCAGAAAAAGAGCAATTACAAAAGTATCATAAAAGCAGAGCAGATGATCTTCTTTTCTTTGGGCAGACTCACAGCAAAATTGCCGTAAAGACAGTAAAGCAGAGCAAAAGCTTCGTGATAGTTTTGTTGTTGGACTGCGTCTGCCACCGTTTCCTTCTGTAATATTTCTGGTGATATCACAAGAGTTAAGCTTGAAGCCGCTCACCTGCAGGAACATATCACCGTCAAGTAGACCGTGCTCGAATGCGCCTAATTCACGCGTCCGATATCCGTCATGAGGATGGATGTGCGTCAGCATACCGTTTTCTTCCTTCTCCTTGTGCATGACAACTGTAAGATAAAAAAAAAAAAACGTTATTTCAATGCATTTTCTAAGCTCTTTTAATAAAACTTAAAACAACTCTATATGAGGGAAATATTGACCGGAACCATGGGGTGGCTGAGGCCCTGGTTTTTCCAGCACAGACGCGTTCGAGACGAAATTCGTTTGTTCATTTGGTGAAATAACAAATACGGTAAAGCACAAAACCCCATCCTAGCTCCACTAATTTCCTTTCCTCCTGCAGTTTCTCGTTGCTGCCGACCCACTCGGTACTTCCCATGCCGCCCGCCGCAATATTCGTTGCTCTTGTCTTTCAGCTTTTTCGCAGAAAGAAATTCAGGAGGCAACGCTTGAGGATTTTCAGTGGGTTTTCTTGGTGTGTCCATCTTGTTCTTAACTAGCTTTTCCTGCAGCCAAAAGACTGGTGGTACTAGCTTCTCATAGTTTTACACTCGTGCCCAATTGCCGTTGTGTGTAAAGTGTGGCCGGGCAGATGTATAAAACAAAACCAAACATTTTTCCATTTTTTCCTATTTCTCCCTTTTGCTGTTACTTACATACTTGTAATCAACTTCATTTCCGTTGCTCCATTTCCGTTCGTAAAACTTTAATACGACGCTGTGGAAGACAAATGTGTGGGCCATTCCAAGAAAAGGGAGGAAGACGACTTTGCCAAAAACGAACACAACATTTGGGGGCAATGGTGTTGTATTTTGTACGGCAACCAAGGGCTATCTCCAGCAAGGAGAACATCGCGCTGTAGTTACGGAAAATAAAATCCAACGAAAAATTTGAGACGAGCATTCCCACAAGCATTTGCCTGGCAATTCTGGATGTAATCGGAAAGCAAACTGAAAGGAGGAAAAAGTCCCAGACTTGGGTTCTGCCAGGAAGCCCGGAAGCGCCTTAACCGACGGGAATAGAATAGACTGAGCGAAGACATCAGGTGGAGTCGGTGCAGTTTTTCGGGGAAGCCATCTTGGATCGTTGAGTAAATTTGCCTTGAAGAAATCGATTTTCTGTCTGCCTCGGATGGCGTTGCCTGAGAAAATATTTGTTTGGAGGAGCTGTTTACTTTTTAAATTTTCGCTGTAGAACGCCAGTATTTTTCATCTCATGAAGCTTGGGTCTGAGTTGCCCTAGAATGTATTTTTATCAAACAAGGCATCTTTTCCGGCCAGTCAGAGTCATTCTGAGCTTTGCAAAAGGCGTAATGTTCGTATCATGCAAATTAGGCTCATGAAGATATCAAACGAAATCTTAATGAATTAAATGCGGCACCTCATCACAGCTACCATTGCTAGGAACAAGGAAAGGCCCCAATTTGTGCCAAGTCCGAGCATAATGTTTTCACTGCCAGTTTTCACGCTGTGGCGCTTGTAACGTGTATCTCGGGAAAATCTCTTTTAATAAAATGAAAAATGGCCAAGAAAACTTAATTAAATTACAGTGCCTCGTGACGCGACATTCATGCAGAAAGATTGCATCATGCGATAAGAAATTTAATTAAACCAAAGCTTTTTCTAGCCGCTTAATGAGGCTGGCTTGAAGCATTCTGGAACCCTGCAAGCACCTTTGGGGGAAAGCATTGAAATGCGCCTCTTTCTCATTAGCTCTGAAACTACTCTTCCATAGATAACTGTAGATATTTTAAGGAATAGCCTTTGCTTGGTTCAACTTTGATGAGCAATTGTACTAAGGCACTCTTAAAAAGAAATTGGCGATGTACATAAATATTTAAAATAATTAGAAAAGCCATGGTATATGAACTTATATGAGGTGAGGGATATGTGTATGTTTGTCTGTAAACATTTTTCAACAAAATTCTTAATTTTTTTTTTATTAATTTTTAGGAAAAAATCAGAACGTTATGGCTCAATTCTGGTGAGGGATTCGTGCTCAGCAGGTCTCAATTCATATGAATATAGGTTTAAATGTTAAAAATAAATTTTTTCAGAATTTTACTCCACGATTTTCTCTATTTTTAACCCACTTTTTGGAGGTTAGAAAAAAATCTGGACGTTACGGCTCAATTCTGGTCGCAGATTCGTGCTCAGCAGGCCAAAATACTACGGATATGACGTATGGCATCAAAAGTAATCCCCACTTTTCTTTTTTTGTGTGGCTGTGAATTGACCGACAAGCCAAACCTTACTTTGATTTCATGAATGGTTATGTCCGGTACCAGAATTAGATTTTTTTATCCACTCACTTTTTTTATCTCGATTTTAAACCGAAAAACACAATCGATTTTTGAAATTTTTTTTTACAAGGCCGCCATTTTGTTATTTTTCACTCAAATCTTTTAAATCTGCTACGGAACAGAATGACAACCCTACTGAATAATAATCTCTTTGGAATATTGATTTCAGATGATTACAAAAGGAGCAATCAGGGGGGTCAACCACCTACTTTTTTTTGACTTTGCCAGCTGGTAGCGACCTCTAAATTTTAACTAAAACAAAAAAAACACGTATTTCATATTTAGATGCATATAATCAAATGAAAAAGTGTCCCGGGGATAATTCAAAAGTCGAAAAATAAGGACCACCCTAATATATATGTAGATAAACAAATTAATCCAGTTACCTAGCCGTTATCTCTCTTCCTTAACTCATATATTCCTTCTAGGTATGTACAGTGGGTGATCAATGAATTATGATCACTAACATATTTTCTAGAAAATATTAAAACTAATTGCTTTATGATGCTAATATAGTATAATTAGATGTCAACTTCATCGGAATGGGTTCGGGTAACTTCTGAAGGTAAAACACATATTCCTTAATGACTTTTCAGCAGGTAGAAACCCTTATTTTCGAAGAAAGAAGAGGTAGGCCAATCCCACCTAAATTACTTTCTTTGGTAGAAGTACCGCCTACTTAAATAAGATATAAATATACGGAGATATTCTAAACAAATCTATTCTGAGATTGTTCGTGGATAAGTTAAAGTGAAGTTGTGTTAAAAACAAAAAATAAAGTGATTAAATTAGACGCTTACCATCTTAAAGTTTAAATTAAGTGATTTTTTGAAAAGTGCTAATAATGGGCCGTGCAAAAGACATTAGTGATTTAAAAAAAGTTGCAATTTCAACGCTGTTGAAACAAAATATTTATTCTTTTCGCGAAATTGCCCGAAAAGAGTGCATTTCTTACGGAACAGTAGCGAAAATTGCAAAGAATCTAGAATTAGGACTGTCTGTCTCCACGTGCAAAGAAACGCAAAACTGCCGTGAAAAACGGAAGAAAACACCAAGTATGGACAGACAAATTATTAGTACTGCTCTACAACATCGTAATGCACCCATTAGAGTATTAAATACAGCAATACGAGAAGAGGGAATCAATTTATCTGCAGTTACAGTACGAAGAAGACTTTACGAAGCGTATATAAAATGTAGGCGCCCCGCTAAAAGGCTAAGAATAACCGAAGCGATGAAGAAAAAAAGGTTAATTTGGGCGAAACTTCATAAGAACTATACGGAAAGAGTGATTGGGATAAGGTAAATTAAAAAAATAAAATTTGTTCATACTAACAGATTGCTTAATATTTGACTTTTTGGTAATACGATTTTTTTAAATTTTCACATGTTATCTTTAGCGACGTGTGTCGTTTAGAGGCTTTGACGGAATCAACCCAATTTGTCAGAATACGACCACAAGAAAAATACAATCAAGCATTCGTGGTAACAAGAGTGAAACATCCCCCCTCAGTGATGATATGGGGTTGTATAACATCCGAGGGACCAGGACCATTGCGTTCTGTAGAGGGAATCTTCGGCAGAATCAGTACAAAACTATTTTACAGGATGAACTTATACCATTTATGGACTCCTTACACCTCGGAAGATCAGAATTCACGTTCATGCAAGACGGGGCACCTTGCCATACAGCGGCATCCATAAGAAGTTTCTTTGACGAGGAGGAAATCATGGTTTTACCTTGGCCAGGCAATTCACCGCACATGAATCCCATAGAAAATAGTCGGGCACATCTGAATTAAAGAGCTTCTGAAAGCAAAGGGGAGCTTTACTAAATATTAGCACAGAATGTCTCTTTCACTAAATTTACTGTAGTATAGGAATAAATCATTAGTTTCAATTTAAAAAAACCGTTTTTTCTTCATTTTTGTAAATTCCCGAGCTAATTAAAGTTGAAATCGTGAAAATTTTCAAAGTTATCGTAATTCATTGATCACCCACTATATTATTACTGTTTATCCATTTTTAAAAAAGAATAATTACATTAAGCCATTTTCGTATTTATCAGCATGCGTTGCAAACCATTCAGACCTGCACAGACGGTAATTTTTATTGACACATTGATAAATGTGTCGTTTCGTCGCCGGATTGGACTGTTTCATTACCCTTTACAAATTCAAGATGGTGGCTGCAAAAATTTAATTTACTTGGATTTTCAAAAAAATTATCATATGAAGTTTTTTGGGTCGATGACATCAAAATTGATGCTCATTTTCCAAATTTAATATGGTGGCTTCAAAATACTAGACTGTTATACACTCTTATAAAAGTTGGCACTTGGTATGGTGTCCATTTTTGAACATTGAAGACGGCAGATCTAGTATGGCGGAATAAAAAAATACTTAATTTGAGGATGATGGTCATCGTCACTTAAAGGTATTGAGGGTTGCAGATTTCCACTTTCCCTTCAAAATTTGAGAATTCATGCGGTGGCGGGTCCAATATGGTGTTTTGATTAGATTGATAAAATATATTTGTAGTCGGTTTGTGTTAATTTTCTAGATAGGTAGACGATGGGTCTGCCAGTTTAGAGTAATTAGAAACATGGAAAGGCCATTAAAACCTGTACTCCACATTAGAGAATAGACGAACATTTCTCTACCATAGATTGTCTGTAACGGAAGCATTATTTATTAAATTTCCCCGCGGAGTGATTATTCTAAGTTATTATACAAAGACTATATTTCTCCTGAAAAAGTATAATCAACTTTGTCGGAAGGACAGGAGATGTGTTTTCACTGAAAAAGTGAACGGAATACCGAGTCCGCATAGACCCCACCTCATTAGTACTATGTTATCACTTGAAAGGTTTTTGGTCAAAATTTTATCATTTCCTTCGCCTCCCAATTATCAGTTCCTTGGATAGTTGTACATTTTCTATTCAACCGACCGGCAAGTACTGAAAGTCGGCAGAAGAGCCGTATTCTGCCAGTGCGGCTGCCTCCTGAAGGTTCCAACTTTCTAGGTACACTACACGTCGAGAAAATAAAAAAATCCATAAAATATATGTATATGAGAGTGGAGCCACCTGGTTTTTGGGATATATGTAGTGTCCCACCACCCTATCTGTAATTGCTGTGGTTCAGTCCCAGCGAGTAGGGGAGTGCAGCCCTTCTTGCGGAGCTGAACTGCGCAAAACTTAAACAAGCAAAAAAATTGCAGAGAAATATTCATCAAAGGCGGGGTAAACATGTAAGAACCCTCGTATATTTGGGCTAGAAGCCGAAAAAGAAATTCTAGGATGGTGGAACCTCCTATAAGCTGTGAATTTGTTTCTTTCAATCCTCCATCTGCTTCATCACCTTCCGAAGTGATATCGCCTTGTGCGCGATGGAACTGTACACCTTTATGTAATTAACGGTTTTTTTTCTACTTTTATTGCGCACCCTTCCCGAAACAGTCAGCCATTCACCCCTTGTTGCTGTTTTTCAATGCTTTCAGGGCTTAATTAGGGTCAGCCAGAGGGTTAATACTTTATCTATCAGCGGGGAGTAATTAATTCCCAGGAATTTCTGGAGTGTGCAAGCGCGGCTACCTTTCTTGGAATGCAGTTATTACAAAAATTTATCACTGCTGGAAAACTAATAGAACATTTTTCAACTCAACGGTAAGTCAATCCTATGATTAGAATTGATAGTACAAGTATTTTGTGATTGGTGTAGCGGGGTACCAACGTAACCTCAACGTAATTTAAAAGTGTTAATGTTTTAGCAAATTGCCGCATTTTCTGATTACTGCAGTTTTTTCTCCTTTTGTGGCCTCCACTCCTTCCGAACCCGACTGCTTGGTGGAATAATTAAAAATGATTTATTCGTGGGTCATTTGGCGAACTCCACAAATATTTGCGGGCCAAACCAGGGAGTAATTAAATTAAGGCGCTCCGGTAGGTACATGAGGCACTGCTACTGCTTTCCGTCTTATCGCACGAGCATAGTGCCATTGTTTAAATAATTATTTAACCGCAAAGTATCCAGGTCTCTCACCGCAGTCAAGTGACATTAAATCACTGACTGCCACATTAAGGTGATTTATTCGATGCGAACCTCATCTTGGCCAGAACGGCGGGCACCACGCGATCGTACACTTCTCTCTCGTCCGCTACGAGTAGGGCGCCACTAAGGTGGAATAAATTTAAGATAGTAAAAAAGCAAAGAGCACTTTATAGGGGTGCGCAATATTTTGATAAAAATCATAATTTATAGGCGGGGGAGAGGAGCCACATTGGGTGGATCGGTGAAGTCGTCGCCAAACGCCGACGACAATAATGATGGCGCGGCAGTGGAGTAGAGACCAGCGAAACAGTCGCAATGAAAGTGGAAGACATTAATAAATGGGCAAAGGTAGACGTTGAGCAGGCTGGACGAGAGAGGGTGGGCCCACCCCCAAAAACATAAAAGAAAAATAGCAAGGCGCTGACGCGGCGGCAGCGGCGATGGGACCAGAGCAAGCAATGCTATAACAAGGGGTGAGTGGCACTGGGTCGCGGTGCTCTGTTAATAAATTTCAACCTGAATTTATTATTTGCGATAAAATCGTAATCCTGAGAATATTTTTGACTGTTCTTTATGGTCTTTCCCTCAACGTTTTCGGCGCAATGGGTGATCCCACCTAATTAACGCAACGTGAACATGGAAAAAGTGGTGAAGGTGCCTTCGGTTTACGAGCCTTGGCCCGTCCACCCAGCCTGCCTTATGTCCTGCACATGTAGAGGGGCAATTACCCGAAAAATGAGTTTATGGTCAGCTGTTTCCATTACGTGCTGGCAGTAATCGCTTTTTTGGCCTTACTTTATTTTGCCATTCAAGCTTCAAGTGTGCCTAGATTGGGGCTCTAAACAGCGACAATAATGCTCCAAAGAAGGTGCGACGACTATGGCAAATGGATTTATTCACGCACAAAACGTGACCTCAAACCCGCAATAGCACTTTACCCGCAAATTTCGAAAGGGCGTCGGTTTAACAAGGAAATTAAGAACATTGTGCAGTTTCGTGCAACAGTTATTGATGGTAGAGTTTGTGCACAAAATCGGGCGGTAAAGCCATACAAAAAATATATAGTCCACCCTGTATCGGTTGCGTCTCCCCATTACTCGGCAGAGTAATAACGCTATAGAGCTACCACCCCTTTTGGCACAGATACGAAAGGCCACGAAACCAACACGTACAAGGAAACTCCTAAACATTTTCGCGCATGTCTTTCGCGTTTGGAATTTTATCCCCCCCTTCTGTTGAAGGTTGCCGCATCTCTGGTTAGATAAAAATCTATAGGAAGCCGGGACCAGAACTGAATGCCGTCACCACACAGGAGCCAATAGCAATCGTCTGCCGTCGTGGTGGTAGATAATCTGGGCAAGTGGGTGTCTAGGCTGGTTCGGAGGCTTCCCTTCTGTGCTATGTTTGTGCACTCTAAGTGTTCTTCCTACACCACAGTTAGCGAAATGGAGACGGCCATGATAGAGAAAATGGCTGAAGAGTGAAGACCCTCCAGCACAGTGGCATACTGTAGCAGGGCATGAGGGCGCAGTATCCTCCCAAGGCATTCCGATGATGAATTATTAACCTGGGGTTAACAAGGATTATTACATCCGCACCCTTCGCCCGCAGTTCTAGCATGGCCTTTTCAATTTCTTGAGGGAAAATCGAATAAAATGGCGGAGTCTTCGGCACTAGGGTGTGGAGAGATTGCCTTTTCCGTGTTGGTTTCCCTCTTAAATTATGAAAATTGCTCGATTTATGCGATTTATGGCACCTTCCGCACTCTGGTCGCTGATAAAACTCAATCCCTGATAACGACTTCGTCTCGGCGATATGTATGTAAGGGAGGTGTATACTGAGCCGCCATGGCTACTACTGTTCATGCAAACACTAGCGCCCGGCCTCACTCTCGGCCTTTGCGGTAACACCATCAAGATCGTGTCACGCAATGGCGTGACCACCAGCCCTGCTAACCGACTGACCTTCACGCGGCTTATTAAAATTGCACTCGATGTGATTTTCAAATCGCATCTCTAAATAAATTACAGTAGTATTCCAGTCCACGCCTTTTATTTTACCATATAGGCTGCCGCATCGGTTTCTTGCAATGTTTGCCGAACCTTTGCCAGTTTCATATATTTTAAAATAAATAATAGTAAGGGAAAAATTAAATATATTTCCTAGAGATCTCAAAAATTATAATGATGAAGCTTAAGCGCGCCTATACATATTATTTCTCATAACTTCCATATTTTTTTGATTTCATATTATTTCTTTCCTCCCTGGATTTTTATTTAAAAATCGTTTATTTTCTTAGTCCGAAAATAAAAGTCTCGAGAAGAACTTTTTTTAAATTAGCTGAATAAGAGTTATTAAAGACTTTTATTTTTTTAATAATATATTCTCTATTTCACTCCAGCTAGGAGCATAGGGTTCCACAAAGTCTCTCCACATCTAGGCTCTGCTTCAGTTTCTTTAATTGTTATGCGTTCTGCTATGCTGGGTTATTAGCCCGCAATTATCAATTATCCTAATTGATAGGGCTTCCATCTGTCGCTTATTAGGAAAAGCGCACTCTGGGAGTGGAAGCGTGAGGTCCGAGTAGGATTAGAACCTGGAACCTTTGGATTGGCAGTCATAACATGCTTACCACTGGACTGCTCGCGTCCCCTATTTTTTATATAGTTAATACTAGCGGACCCGACAGACGTTGCCCTGCCCGAACGTTGAAAATTAAAAATTAGCAAAGAAAAAAAATTAAATCATTTCCATGACAGTCATATTTTATTAATTTAAAAAAGTAAAGCATGTAAATAAATGTTGATTCTTGTTTGGCCTTGTGACTTATTAATACTCATTGCGCATGCCAAGCGAATTGGAAATTGCAGGCGTCTGAATGGAATGGGCAAGTATGAAGGGATCATTAGCACTCGTGGCAGGACAATAACTTGCCGTTCAAAATGTACCTTCAAGAACATTGCCCAGTAATTTTTTTATGACCAATCGCGTGCCATTGCATAGCTTTGGTGCATTTAAATTCCGAATCTAAATGATTGGTGTACTAATTTTTAATCGCAAGTTATGTGATGGCATTCCCGGTAAATCCAGTGAGTTCAAAAATTCAACAGGATACAGTGCCGATCGATTTGAACGACATCTCATTGCTATGCAATAACTGTTGGATTTTGAAATTAATAGAGTTAACATCGATATTTTTGCTGCCAACTAGCTCGTTCATATAGCCACACATGATTAATGCAATTAGTGCGCAAATCAGGGAATATGCTTTCAATCAAAGCATCCTACGTATACCATGTTGCAAAAATTTGTCTGGCAATTTGATGCATTGTGTATTTTCATGCAATTGAATTTTTCCATTTCCAATGTTGAGCAATTGTTCGGAGAATGACAGTGTCAATGGATCGTTTTGCAGTTGAACACGCATAGTTATGTTAAGGCGTAATGTATTTACATTTCGCCATAGGTATGATTGTTTCAAACATGTGTTAATTTCGTCCGCGCGTGGAATGACCGGCAATGCCTGTCTGAAGTCAACGGACAGCAGCAGTAGAGCGCCACCGAAAAGTCTTGTATTATTGTTGAGATCTTTCATCGTTCTATCGAGAGCTTCCAGTGAATGCTTATGGGTCATAGTGCATTGATCCCAGATAATAATTTTGCAACTTTAGCCATGCCGGAATGCTTCTTTGTGTTGTACATTGCGTCTGGATTTGTGTGAACGTTCAATGGCCATTTGAATGTGCAGTCCATCCACCATCCAGCAAACTCACTGCAATGCCTGATGAAGCAATAGCCAACGCAATACGATTTTGTGATCGAATTCGCCCAAGTATCAGTGAGATGAGGAATGTTTTTCCAGTACCGCCTGGTGCTTCCAAAAAAAAGGGTCCGCCATGTTGTGCCGCAATTGACAAATTAATTCGATCGTATTTGATCTTTTGTCCAGCATTGAGTAGTAAATTTTTAAAACGTTATTTATGCAAGCAATTGTGATACTTGGAATATCGAAACACAGCGAACAGAAATTGAAATGTCAAAACAACGGCAAGCTACGATTTCGTAAAAATAATATACTAGAACTCGATCGCAGCGCCACCTATTGGGTCCAATCTAAACCATCCAGGGACCCTCTCAAATACACACAACAAATTTCATCAAAATCGATCCAGCCGTTTAGGAGGAGTTCAGTGACATACATACGTACAGTAGAATTTTATATATAAAGAGAAAGATATGATTTTCTCAAAACAAAGGCGTCTGAATAGGCTTCCCTAGCCTTATATCTCGGTTTAATGTATGGAGACTTTATACAAACATATCCTTTATTTCTCCAAAAATAAAAGTCGCAGCGTAAATGTTATAAACGTGGAGTAGAAGCGTGGGGTCCGAGTGGGATATTAATAATAAATCTTCTATTAAGACTTTTATTAATTATGTCTTATAACTGTTTCGGTCCCTGGATAATTGTAATAAACCTACATCAATACTTATAGAGGTACCCATTCACTATACATACTTTAAATATTGGAAATACATAGCTAATTTTTTTAGGTTCGAGAACATTACCTTCTTATCAACCCCTTAAATTCCTCACTGAAACAATAAAGGAATAATTTGTTGAAATATCCGTAGAAATTCTTTTCATACCCAATTTAATGGCATTTTTTGTTGAGCCTGATATTTCTCATCTGGCGTAGATTAGAAACAATAATCACCCACGTGCCGGCAATCGTACCGTGAAGCACTCCCGATCGAACATTTAAACGATTTAAAATCGAATTTCACGCGCTCATCAAGGGTCGTCTCCGGTCGGAGCTATAGCGGACAGATGAGCTCATCAGAAAGTTAAACCTCATTATGAGGGCCCTCGGAGGACTAGACATTCGGCCCCCGTGAGTAAATCGGTCAATCTACTAAATTAAAAAGTCATTCGTCTTGTTATCCGATCGAGGGACATTGAAGGGTCCTGCAGTACATTGTTGTTTCCCGGTGCCATATGCTGCCCCAACCCTTGAACTTGCGAAGCGAGGCCCTGGTAATGTACCTGGTGCTGTGCTCACATACCGCGGCTCCTACATACCTTATGGCCAGAGCCATTAACAACTCCCTGACGGACGCTTTGACAGGCGTGGAAATGCTCTCTGAATGGGGTTTGGCTAAGTCCGATGGGCTTAAACGGGTCACCCGTACTACCCGGGAATTACTTAAGAAATTGCTCCTCTAGAGGATTTAGAAGCTGTTGGCTCTAATCCAGCGAGGAAAGACTGGGATATCAATGAAATAGCTGCCGACAGGCCTCTTCTACTGTTCCGATTCATCAACTCTTCTCCAGGTTGTCCTTGCGGTTGTAAACAAATGAAAACAAATCTATTAATGCTTGTGGTCATTTGGGAGGAATTCAATTGCGGCGGACAGCGTTCCGAACCGTGTGCCGGATGTGCAGTTACTTTCTCATGGCACGTGGCGCACATTTCGTAAAATTGTTTGAACTGGTTGGGCTGCTGTAACCATCTTTAGGTGGGCATTGGCCAGTGATTGTTTACTCTGGATGTGTCTGGCTGATCGCAATCGGCTTTTGTCAAGCAGTTTAAGGGCATTTTCGGGTTTATTGCTTCCTGCGGAAATGTCCAGGAGTGTAAACTCACGTGGGGCTGCGAACAGAAATAATTTGTCTGCTCGATGCAGCCCACATATGCATGTATGTAAAGTGGAGCTTTGGCCCACCAGCAAATTGTACCTGGTTGTTGCCTCCTGAGATTCGCTGAAGGAAGGTAAAATTTAATTAAGTCCACTGCTGCTTCTCCTATTTTAATAACAAATTATGAAAACCACGTTAGTGCAATCACCTGGGCGGGGAGGGGCCTCAAACAACAGAGCCTCCAACTTGAATAATTTTTATTGCCCCCAATCATGCAAAGATTATGCTGTTATGGGAAGAGCTCCTGAATGCAGTTCTACTGCTGTTTCTTCTTTACCCACACCGCTGCTGGTGCGTCTGAAGGTTAACAATTGTTGCACTTCTATGATATTGCTTCGCGGACCAAAGCTTGATGAAATACTACTGCGCCGCTTTTCCGTCTAATTGAAATGCACTTGGGCACTGATAAGAGGGGACGGTGATAGCGGCTAGCTGAAGCGAATAGTCCGCGGGAGGAATCCACACACAGTTTTCATCACATTCCGTGGTGAGAGCTACGGAAGAAAACTTTCCAATTTGCGAGAAAATGTTTTTTTTTATAATTTATTCATAACCGCAAGTGAAGAAGCTAATGCGCGCTAATTTAGTGATGATGAGAAATTTACTATAGGAGACGGCGGTGTCTTCTCTCTGAAGTTTTGTTACCAAAGACGTGTTTTTAGCATCCAGTAGCCAGTAACCGTGTAAAAATGGTGTCTATACTTTTAATTATTTGTTAATGAACCCTTAAAAGGGTTATAAATAGAAAATTTTAAAGTTCCCAACCTAATGGTAACCGCAACGACCAAAAACAAACTCTGCAGCGGATTCGTTTGACGTTATCCTCATTATTCGTTACTCAGACGAAAAAATATCATATGGCTAAAGAAATTCGTCATGACGAGATTTGGCGACCGATTTTATGTCGGTATTTCAAGAGTAATAGAAGGATCATTGGCCATATAATGGGAATTGTGACATACCAGAAAGGCTGGAACAACCGCTCTTCGCCATCAAGGTTAGTAAATAAAGTATCCAAGAAAATATTAGGTGTACAAATTGAAACCCGCCGTTTTACTAAAGATGGCGCCACCTGAAAACGAGGGCTCAAAATGGCGGGCGGAAATTTTATATGGCAAGGCCAAATATTTGTCAACAATTCCTCATCGTCACATTTGCAAATTAGACACAGCGTGTAAGACATGACTGGTTCTGGGCCCAACAAACACCATTTGCGGGAAGTGTTACTTTTTGGTTGTAATTGCAAAAAAACTGCGGCTGAAGCGCATAAAATGATAATAGAGACATATGGTGACAAGTCTTTAAGTGAAAGAACGTGTCGGGAATGGTTTCAGAAGGTCAAATCAGGTTATTTCCGCGAGGAAGACAAACAGCGTCCCGGAGCAGTAAAGAAGTTAGAAGACGCAGAATTGGAGGACTTGTTGGACGAAGATTCTTGCCAAACTCAGCAAGAACTTGCTCACTCATTAGAGTTTACTCAACAAGCCATTTCCCATCGATTAAAATTCTTGTGAATGGTTCAAAAAGAAGGGCATTGGCTACCATATGAATTAAAGCCTAGAGACGTTGAACGACGTTTTTACACATGTCAGCAACTACCGCAACGGCAGAAAAAAAAGGGTTTTTTGCATCGCATAGTTACTGGGGATGAAAAGTGGATTCACTATGACTATCCCAAGCGGAAAAAATAGTGGGGATACCCCGGCCACGCTCTACATCCACGGCCAAACCAAATATTCATGGCGCGAAGGTCTTGTTGTGTATATGGTGGGACCAGCTCGGCGTGGTGTACTACGAGTTGCTAAAATCAGGCGAAACGATTACACGAGCACGCTATCGAACTCAACTTATTCGTTTGAGCCGTGCATTAAAAGAAAAACGGCCGCTATTCCAAGAAAAACATGACAAAGTAATCTTGCTACATGACAATGCCCGACCGCATGTGGCTCAAGAGGTTAAAAATTATCTTGAAACGCTAAAATGGGATATCCTACCCCACCCGCAGTATTCTCCAAATATTGCTCCTTAGGATTACCACCTATTCCGGTCAATGCCGCACGGTCTGGCCGAACAGCAGTTTCGTTTTTTGGAAGATATCAAAAATTGGCTTGACTCATGGATTGCCTCCAAAGAAGAAGAATTTTATAGGCGCGGAATCCGCATGTTACCCAAAAGATGAGTCAAGGTTGTGAGTAGTGATGGACAGTATTTCCCCGAAAAAATATGTAATAGTTTTTGTGTAATAAAGGTTTCAATTTTCGAAAAAAACGGCGAGTTTCAGATTGTACACCTAAAATATAAAGCAACAAGTCTAGTTTCTAATGTATTAAACTTAAAATGACGAATTTCAACGCGAAAATTTAACTGCATAATATTAAATACTCCAATTTTCCTAAAAAAAAAATAAAAAAAATATTTGTTCCCAAATTTCTTAATCAGAGTGACCCCTTCAAATAGTCGAGAAAATTTGGTAATAAGCAGGCTAACAGCACAACGATACACACTTCAAACTGATTTTCATAAATAATTTCCAGAACGTATTGGTAGCGGCGTCGCTCCGTACCCACCAGCTGCGATCGTCCGTACTGGGGGATATGAAAAATTCAAGCGGTTCGATTTAGCCGCCCTAATTTAAAGCGCCCGCACAGAGGTGCTCGGCTGCCGAAAATGACAAAGCTACGTCGAATTGGGGGTCTGTGGGGTGGGGTTTATCTAATTTCTTGTCAGCCTGCCGGACACAGGAGCTTCGAGTCCGGGCTATGAATAAGTGATGCACTTACCTTGGAAATAGCTTTTCGTCCTTAAATAACTAACAGATAGCCTAAGAATACTCAGTCGGTCTAATTTGCTAAGGATGTTTTGCTCAAATGGCAGTAGAGATGCCAGCAGATCCAATTCGGCGTTCAATCGCTCCCGGTGCCGCTTTGACGGATTGCTCTTTGTAACGCCATCCTTGGGAGGTGGTTTAAGGCTGCAATGGGAAAAATGAAGGTAAATAAGTACATGGGGCAATTGCTAAATAATTTGTTTGCAATTTGGCCGACAAACAGAGGGGGAGAAATTGAAAGTCACTCGAAGTACATTAATTCCGTTTGTGTATCAATTGCACCCCAAGGATCAACGCGGCGATTTTTTGCTTCTCGGGGTGAAATTGATTAGCCATGCCCACTTGATCTCATAATTCGACAAAGGAATCCACAGGGGTTACGGCCTTATGACTAATGCAAATGACGCTTTCTTTGGCCGACTTGGGTGGTAGGTGATTTTTTTTCCTGGATGGGCCTGGACGCTGGGTAGCAAGGTATACATGATTTCACTGGTGGTATACCGCCGAATCCGAGGGTGGCTGTAATTGAATTTCTCTTGGTTGCAGCATTTCGATTGCCCGCGCAGAGAGGACTGGTACTGTGTCTTACCTGTCCGTAATTATCAAGGACTCCCTCTGGAACTGATGCCAGTAATTTAGGAGGTAATTTATGGAAAGGACTGATTAGCCTTTGACAGGCCTTCTGTCTTATTCTACGTTTATTACTCTTTGCGTAGATAAATAACTCAAAAGATGATGGATAGCTTCATTCGGCTGGGGCGCTATCTGAAAGTTTGCCGCATTTCCGTGTGGCTGAACAAACGCGGTCCTACTGTGCCGTCAGCTGCCCACAAAGGCTCCCAGAAGCATTCATTATCTGCTAGATAGTCATCTCACCGCTCTAACTGAAAATTACCTCAAAAATTCATTAGCATTCGCCGTGGCATATGGGGAAGGCGTTGTCCAGTGTCTTGTTTTTCTCACACGGTTCACAGGACCATATGTCACCTGGTTTGTAGTAAGCCAAGTGTGAACACGGGGCGCCTAAACGAAATGAACAATACAACTTTATGCGGGCAACGACATCAACGGAGCCTTGACTGATGCGAGATATGCTCCAATTTTTGCAGATCACTGATCAAATCCATTTTATAGTTTACCTAAGATTTAGAGGTGCTTGCATAATTTAAATACATCCAATGCTGCATGTTGCAATGTTTTTTTTAAATTGCTCCACTTATCTCCACAAAGGACCTGCTCAGCTGCTGTTTAACGTAAAACAGTTCCACGGAGCCATTAACCATTTTCACCTGCTGTCACTTTATGCTAATCAATTGGCTGCTTCCAGTGCCCGTGAAGATCGCGACAGCCTGAATTGCTTTTAAGCGTCGAATCGTCTGATAAGCTACATATTGGGCGAAACATTAAGATCGGACATTTGTCGACTGCGTGAACAGTGGCTGCGACATTCCCGGTGACAATTTTATTAAGATGGGACTGCAGTAGCAGCGTCCGTGGACACGAGACAGTAGCGGTCATCGTCCAGCAGCATCTTCAACAACTTGAAAAGGGCCGCCTTGGTTGGACTCAATAAGCGCAGCCCTGCGCGTTTAGATTGCGTTTGTGGGACAAGCTGGTGAATTTTTAATTCTCCAGTTAATTCAGTTCTTCTGTTGTGGTGATCCTGCTCCCGTTCCCACCGCCGCGCCGCGCCGATGGATGTATTCCTTGTCAAAATATTTTCCAGAAAGCTGACAGGTTTTACCAGTCGCTGTCTGCAAGCACCATGGACATATTAATTGCATGAGGTGGGTGCGTACCGTGCAGAGCAGGTGCCAGCCCTCTCAGCGTATTCCCTCCTAGTGATTCATGCCGCGCTTCTGCCTACTACCCCAGATACTCCCAGTTGCTCTGTACTTTATGGAGTTGAACCCCATTAGTGTTCCTGTCCCATTCAGCTCCCTTCCCGGGGGTGATCATAAAATCGCGAATGTTTAATCGATACCCCATTGCCACCACATCCTCGCTGAGAAAACGGCGGAGGTGGCGAAGCTGGTGGAGGCGGGAAGGACTCTTATTTCCAAGTGAATATCTTAACGTTTCATATTTTACCTTTGCTGACGTTCGCTAGCTCGTGACTTTTATGGTAGCCAACTAATAAAATTGAAAAGCAGCGAAATTATTCCAGCCGCAGCAGCTACTATCATACCGAGCCCAGTGCAGGGTTCGGGTTCGGAAGTAAAAGGCGAGACAGCGGGAGTATGCTCGCGAATTTCTGCAGTTGACATGTTTATGAGAACCGTGCTGATGTTCAAAATTCGAGGGCGCTCCCCTGCTGACGGGTGGACGGAAGAGAGGATTCGTTGTTAGGTCAATGCAGGGCGCAGGCATGTCGCAAAACTATCATGGAGAAAAGCGGCAGATTGTCGTCTTTACTCTTTCCACAAGCATTCAAAGGATTTTAAACTTCTTTTTAATATGGCGGATATCAGCGTAACGCATAACGTGTTTGGTGTGGTAAGTGGTATGACAGGCTAGCAGGAAGATGTTTCCAGCAATATGGCAATATCATTTTCCCATTAATCGCCGCCGGTAATATTGCTCAGAAAAATCACATCTTGTCCAAACCCCGAAATTTGCGCAATTTCCCTAAGAACTAAGATCCAAAAATGAGCCCCACATACTTCCCAAGGCCCATCTACCATCAAAGGGCACCAGCAGGTTCTGATCAAATATCGGCTCCCTTGTTTCGTGCCGACACAGCAACGGTGTGGTTAGGACAGAGGAAAGGCATTGCCCAGGCATGCAATCGCACATGATTTGGTTTAATTACTTCACAATCGCACAACCTACCCTAAGGTCAAGCTGTTCGTGATCAGATCCTCTTACTGCTCCCCGTGTATAGAGCACTGAACCTGCTATTGAACCATCTAGCAAAGCTCACGCCGCACTATCATTAGCAACAGCAGAGGACAAAGCGGGGGCCCTCAAAAAGCGAAAGAGCCGCGTCAGTGGGGATGGCATGTCATCTCGATGCTTGGCCCACAGCCCAAAACGCAACGCAATCAAGTGCTGCTACACGGTGCTCCTCCGGCAAGAACCAACCCCCGATACCCGGCCCCGACCCATGGGCACCACTGGGTCTGTTCTGGTGACTGATTTACCTCAGTGTTGTTGTTGCCGCTGGCACGCCGCTGATACTATTGTTGTTATTGTTGCTACTGTAGTGTGTCGCCACGATAATCTGTAGCCGCGCGTGCATGAGTTTGCTTCATTTACGAAATGTACGTTAAAAACGCAATCGTTTTCCGTTTCATTTGTGACGTCACACACGCTATCTGCTCGGTGTCTGCTGATTACACCATGTGACGACAAATCGACGAGCCGGTTGGCCTGGGCTGTTGCATTTTCCAGCGCACGAAATCACGGAAAACGGCACAGCGACAAGTTCAATGATGGGGAAAAGCCTCCAGCCTCAAAATTTAGTAACCCCCCCGGGCTGGCTTTTAAAGTTTAGAGCTAACAAACTGACTAGCTAACTAGAGTTGTTTAGAAGATTTTCCTAGACCCTGAGGAGGTCCGGCCCTGCAAAGCGGCCAGGAAACAGCTGTACAGTAGCTAGGTAGCGTGCCCTACAATTTTTTACAGCAGTCGTTCGATCAACACACTTTCGCAACAGGCGCACGTAACGTAATGGCCTCAATGGGATTCGGGCTGGTCTCGAGCTCCATGAAAAACGAGGGCTGGCGGAGTATATGTATAATGGCTGGTCATCATGCATCTTTGCACTGAATGCATCGGACGATAGCTGCCGCCGCCGTGATTATGATACCTTTATATACATACATATGTAATGTATCTAAATATGCTAATACTCAATGAAGGCACGGACTTGTGAGGCTGCTCTTGCGGCGGCGGCGGTGAATTCCTAAAAGGAGGCGGTGCCAGGCCCCCTTTCGTATGAAATACTTTGCGGGATCCGCACTCAATGTAATCACAACCCGATGGAGCCTCATCCGTTAATGGAAGAAAAACCACGCTTGCACAGACTGCAGCTGACTAGGTTTCCCCTATTTAACCACGTATGCTAGCCCTAAGGAGTCTCCATGATGTCATAGCCCAGAATTCAGGTTACAATTGCGTGCCGACAACAATTTACATGAATAATGCTTCTCTGAGCGGTATATCTGCCGGAATAAAGCCGATATAGACAGCGTGTCCATTAAGAGTGGACAAACAGCCGTTCGTAGTGACCATCGAGTGATTTTGCATTTACGGTAACGAGTACCTTAAGTGTCTCACAATTCTCGTCATTTCACTCTTTGGAGAAAGAGTCGTGGGGTTGCACATTGGGAGTCCCTAAAAACTGATACATCTAAGGTCAATGTCCCATTTGGCACTGTAATACATAAGAGAAATTCCATCCCAATGGTTGCCTTAAAGGCAGCTGTGGCTAACCAAGTACAAAACATAAAGCTGACAACAACTCTATCTATCCGCGTCATGGCGACACACCCAACTGGCGATCCACACCTGTAATTAATTTTGTCACCCAAAAGCGAATGGGAGACGAGCCGGAAATATGCAAATCGCGAAGCGCGAATGTACCCTCACCCTTCGACATAGTCCAGCGTAATTATCCACCAACCCTGCACCCGTGCTCCCCGGCGCTTTTATTTATTAATTTACTTTAATTTTTTAAAGTAAACTAGCAGACAGTCGTTGCGGTACGTCATTAAGGGACTGGAGAAACGAACGCGGTAATGATAAAAATTATGAATTTTACGCTCGGTGTCCTTCTTTAATAATTTGCGACCCCATTCGCCTTATTTGCCTTATCTGGCGAACGCGATGACTGTGCATGCCGGGCCGGCTGCTCTAGTGATTCTGGGCCGACATAACATATCATAGTGACGCTGAGTTGCTGCTGATTGCTTCCCAGCTGTTTGTTAAGTTTGTAAGTTAAGATGCCTATCGAATCGGTACCCCCAGAGCGGATGCCTCACCGAGAGAACAAGCTTATGACAACATTCAAGACTCAAGAAATTTATTGCTGTTCATATACATACATCGACTTGATATAAGATTCTTAAACTAAGAAACACTAGGCATATGACGCTCTGTGTTTGACTGACATTTGCGCGTGGTTTTTTAAAATTACTCATACATGAGATTTTGGGAGTTTGAAATCCATGTACAAATTACAATGCAATAACCTTTGCGCTTTTTCATTGAGGTTAGGCATATGACAGTGAAAATTGCTTTGACAGGCGGCCATTCGTGTCGTAAAAAAATCCTCTGGAAAAGTGGCGCGTTTAATACTCTCTGGCGGCTCAGACGACCGCGACGTCAAGGCCACAACCGAAGGTGGAAATTGTTATGCTGCTCGTCTACGCCTGCCGTTTTGCACATAAACAAATTTTTATACTTTATTCTTAAAACCAAAACTGAGAGCGGAGATTTTTTAAGAAAACAGAGTAGAGACTGTGTTAAATTAACTAGGACCAGTTTTACATGGACCACGCTTATAGTTAATACATTTTTAATTGCTTTCTGCGCACGATATATTTTCACGAAAAAAGTTTGTGTGAATTGCCGCTAAAGATCTCTTCCTTATGCCCAAAAATGCTCAAAAATTTTTGTCCCAAAATTGAAGCAGATCATCGAGAAATCATACAACAACAGTTGATCCTCAAAACTCGCTCAGGCCGGAAATATGTATAAGCACTAGCTTGCCCGGACCCGGCGTTTCCCGGGATACTATTAAATTTGTATTCCTTAATCTTACAACGCCTCCCTACTGCACAACTGCCTCTCCTATGTGACCCAGCGGGGTGTGGGTGGTCTCATTAAAGCAACCATAAATTCGTACACAATACACCCCATACATCACTTTCACCTATTCCTAATACTTTTTTAACTGTAAACTGTAAAGTATTATTAAATTTAGTTTTCTTCATTTTACACCACCTCCTTATTGCACCCCCCTCTCCTATATCTCCCAGCGGGGTGGGGAGTGGTCTCATATTTGGAAATTTGAATAACAGATTCGAAATCAGTGATCCCGAAAATCCCCAAGCGCGGATTTTCAGGGAAATCCCTTAAAGCTTAACTTTTAGGTCGCCATATTGATCCAGCATCTTGATTTCCAAAATTTTGAAGGCAGATTCAAAATCAGTGACCCCAAAAACCCAAACCAAAAACATAATTTTCTAATTTTCCGCGCAATATTCTTAATTTTTTCTTTCATAAGAACCTTCTCCTGACAATAACAAACACAACAAAAAAAGAATTAGCGAAATCGGTCCAGCCGTTCACGCGTGATGGCGTGACCAAGAGAAATAGGGATTCATTTCTATATATATAGATTACTGTGCTTCCTTAACTATCGATTGGTGAAAAAATTATTCCAATTCATGCATACACTTTTCTTCCACAGCCGTTTCAATTTTGTCGGCATCCACCGAAAAAACCAAGTTTTCACTATTTTCACCAACTTTCACCAACCCGGCCCAATTTCCTATAGTGCCTCTTCTTCCTCCCCCTGAGATACACTTCTGGGGGGTGTCACCCCCACCCCTCCCCACAACAAAAACACGTTTTCAGCAATAATTCCCACATTTCACACTTTTAACCAACCTTTATTTCACCAACACATTCTACACTACCTCCCCTTTCCAACGATACCCATAACATGTCACACGCATTACTAATAGTATAATTATGAATTTTTACAACAACTGCAGCGCCATCTGCCGGGCTGATTTGTGAATCTAAACCATCCAGGGCGCCACCCAAACGCATTCAAAAAAATTCATTCAAATCGGTCCAGCGGTTCAGTCACAACACACGTACAGTAGAATTATGTATATAAAGATAAATACACAACGTTCTGAACGCTTGCCAGTTGTATTAATAAAAAAAATATTGGGCATAAGGAAGATATCCTTCCTTCTATGTACTTTTTAGCGTCAATTCAGATAAACACTTTTTGTTGTAAAAAAGCACTGTGTGCGTAATTTTAACTCTACTAAAACTGTGTAGGTACTCGAAAACGTCTTCCTGAGCGATATTTGAGTAGTCTCGGAAAAATAAGAAGTAAAGGCTTTTTTAAGTTAAAACTAACTAGGAGCCTTATATGTTAGTTTCGCTCTGTCCGTTCGTCTGTATGTCATAGCCCTCTCATCCTCTCATTTATAGCACTTACACTTCAAAAGTAACTAAATCAAAATCAAGAACAACTACCTAATTCAAATTCAAGTGTAGCTAATTGAAAATCATTTACGACCAACTCCAAACCAACCACAACTTGTTACTTTTCGGTCGATCTGACATCATGTTTATGAAATTGGAACCCTCAACGGATTTTTATTCTAATTGCAGAATTTCCGGAGTAGATGAATAATAGCAGCGAGCTTGAGTTGTGTTGTATTTCCACGTCATTTGTCTGCACAGGTCGGATGAACTTCCATCAAAAATTGCTGCGGCTTTACTGCCCCGTAGTAAAGAAGTAAATTAGCCTTAATAGCAGCGTAGTCCGACCGATTGTTTTAATACATTGCTCAATTCCAGAGCAAATTTAAAAGAACTAATTTTTAATGACTTTAGAGCTTCCAATGGACCCTAAATACTACACCCAAAGTTTATTTTTGCGAACAAAGCAAATCTTGAAAGAAACTCAATTATAGGAGCTAAGAAAAATACGAGCGTTTATGGCTTAGTCTAATCGCTTCACAGGATAGACATTTCTGAAAAACATTCCAGGTATTCAACGGTACCCATTTGAATAACATAATTGCAGAGATCCCATAAAACCAGCCTTCCTCGCCGCATAGCACTTGGAGTCCGTGCATGGAATTTGATTGGTTTTATTGCAGCGGGTGGATGCCTAATGAGACCCAAATATGTTTTGCAGTTTAAATAAGCTCGGCCAGTATCGGGAGCCAATTAAATAGTTTTTCCTTAGCTCTGTGCTGGTTTAGTCTCTTTTTAAGATATAAGTTCCCCGAAAGTGCCTAGACTAATAAAATCGTCTGCGAAACAGGCGATTCTATCATATCCGAGGTTTTCCAATTTGACAACGGATTCTTAAGCATTTCGAGGCTCTAAAACGGGAAAAATAATGAAAAAGCTGAAGATGTGGGTACAGGTACCTACACAGGCGTTTTTCACAATTACTTCGACATTCAAATTGTTCCGCTAACTCATATGAAATCCGTCCAAAGCTAATGAAATCCAATCCCCACTGAACAAAAATTTGAAATTGTTTACACGGATTGACCGGATTCGATCCATGTAATCCAATTACAAGGATCAGATTCACCCTACCAGTTCCCCGTGCAATAGCCGACTAAACCCTTCAACGGAGAGAAGGCGGCTGAACGCCCAGGACAACTAGTAAATTTTCAGATCAGACAACTTGGCGCGTCAGATTAAAGAATTTTAGGTGCGTTGTAGTGCTTTTCAATAGCCCCAGGCAATAGGGTTTAGGATAGGGATGACCTGAACTGCCGCACTGTCCCAATGAAACACACGGAAGACGGTATTCGTCGGCTTAGCAGAATACGTTCGCTGCCCATAAAAGAGATCGATTTCAGGCAATTTTCTAGCAATTACTTAGTCGCATTAACCAGGCGGTGGGTGCTGCGCGTTCGCTCAGACGAGATAACCCCACTGACTGCCAGGTTGGTTGGATCAATACCTCCACCAAGGACAAATTGGCAAAAAATGCCAGCCGTGTTCCATCTCGTGGACATGCAAATTATGGCGAAATTTTTTGCAGCCTACTGCTTAGATTATACTCCTCTCAGGCTGTTATTTTAGAGCCTCAAAAATTCCAAAGTTTCAGCGCGATCTGAAATTAGTATAAACTGATTTTGCCATTTTTTCTAGCGATAACGGTGCGCAATAATTGCCTAATCAGGGAGTGGAGGCGCACACAACAGAAAGAAATGCGAAAGAGCCCAGCGAGAACAGCAGCGGCGCCCTCGCCAAAATTAAATGCTTGTCCTTTGTGTTGCGCCTTTATACTTTGGGGCTCCTCTGCTGCGCCCTAATTCAGTCGCCTGAAATCGATCAATCTCCGAGCCAACTCCCCGAAATTCAGCGGGCGCTTTTCCTTCGATTTATTCTCAAATGACGGAAGGCCCTAGCAGCCTGAACAACTGATCGACCGTCGCGCCGCCCTGCCCACTTCATAGGAATTTCTGAAATTCTTTTCTAAACTGAACCTCCCCTACTCCTCTTGCCCCATGTTCCTTCAGCTGAGCCCCAACCGCGGGTAATGTGTATAATTTTCGTATTATTTCGCTTAAGCGTTGTGTATCAAATACACGGCTGCGAGGCTCCGGTAAGGACTATGGATAGCTCGGAAATTACATGTCACAGAAGACATAGTAGACGTGGAGGCCAGGACGAATCATACGTTTCTGGGAATCTGTCCGTGGCCCTTTGTGCCTAAATTTCACTTTCCCTAATGAGCTCTAAGTGGAGGGAATTTATCTCTTTTGGTGAAGGCCACGCCAATAGCAGGGAGCAACAGGAAGGGGAAAGAGAAAGACCGTACATGTAAATTAATTCCCTATATACGGTAAGCAAAAAGGCTTTAAAATTGCGACTTTTGCACTTGCATAACATATGTATGATTATTCTAAGAACGTGTAGATACAAGGCTGAAACTTTGTGCACACTTAATTTAATACCAGTTGCGTGGGTGCAATATTAATTAACCCCACATTTTTCGAAATGTTAAATATTTGAGAAAATTAATAGGTATGCCTGTACCAAGCGGGTCTGCGGGATATGTTTTAATTTTCACATTTTTAAACAAGAAAAAATACTTTCCAGGTGATTCTGGTGGGTACAAATGCTTACCAGGTGAGCCTAAAGTTTTTAGGAAAGGTAGTATTTCGCAATATACTTCTACAAAGGAAATATTATACGAAATAGAACATACGTATATATATACACAATCAGGCGGTTCAGGTAGTATCGAAATCTCCCCATTGTTCGCTATATTCAATGGGCCAGCGCACTTGGCGCTTACGACTATATTAGAGGTGTCACAACATCTCGCACCTTTTAGTTTCGCACTATTTTGCCGAATACAGTTCGGACTCGATCAAAACTCTTCATTTGCTTGCTTAGTATGTTAAAAAATTGGAGGGGGTACTTCACACCCACGCACAGTGGGGCAGAATCCCAAAAAGCTGGCCATAAATCAAATTTTTGAGTTCTGTATATTCGTCTATATACGTTCAGATCTTGTTTAGGGATAGTCCTAGAACATAATTCCGGACCGGGCAGGTAAATACCTGCTCTAGGGTCGCCTCGACAGCAGTCGACATTCAGCCTCCGTTGAGTACCTACGCACGAAACTAGTGTACGCGTGGAAAAATTCTTACCTGTTTGAAGTGCTGCGAAACTGAAGAAACTAGTTCAATTCAAATTCGGCAAAATGGATTCATTTTCTGGAGGTACATATGTAGAATATATGGGTATACACAATTATTGCTCATTTTATGTTTGTGATATTTAAATCTCGCGACAAGTATATATTATAGTATATTTTTTTTTATATTTATATAAAATCGATTTTCTAATGGAGTTCTAAAAATGTCTTCGCGAGTCTCGATCTTGTTTCGACAAGGAACTGATAGTGTACAATGTTAAATATAACATATTAAAAACCTGGCTGCAGCGGACTGCACCTTGAGTAGTGAGACTAATTTTTATGGAAAAACGCGTGGCGCGACATTTAGGGGGTATTCTCATGTGAACGCATAAATTTTACCTCTTTTTAGGGAATCGAAAAAAAATCGAATGGAATATTGTTCAGTAGGTCTGTCGCTATCGTCCCTACCAAAACTAATAAATTTCATTGAAAAAAAAATGGCGGACTGTCGAAAAAAAAGTTACGAAAATCTTGTTTTTTTGTTGTTAAAAATCGTTTAAAAAAATAAGAAAATATTTTCGAAAATAAGCAATTCTGGTACGGACGATAACTATTAATAAGTAGAAGAACATATATAAATTCCAAAGCAATAGATTGAATAGTTTTTTGTTTAGGCCCATGCAGTGGCGGATTTACGCGTAGGCAAAGTAGGCCTGTGCCTACGGCGGCAAAAAAATGGGGGCGGCAAAAAAGTCAATTATTCAATTATTTAAAAATTTTTTGATTAATAAAAATAAAAACTTGCACCAGGTGTATCCGATGATCGATATCGCTGTTAGAATGTTTACCTGCACTGCAGTCGCAAACTGTACCGCGGAACGTTCTTTTTCATGCTTAAAACGTATTAAAACTTATTTGCGTTCAACGATGAAAGAGAACAGACTCAATTCTTTAGCTATAATGTGTATTGAAGTGGAAACTTTGCTACAAGTTGATCTGAACAAAATCATCGATAGATTTGCTGTTGAAAAAGTCCGCCGTAAAAATGTACATTGATAATGTACAAGCTCCCAAAATTTGCTTGTGACTTACTTTTAAAATTAATTGAAAAATGTATTTTTTTGTTTTGTAAACATAAGTTATAATTAAAAGGTTATTTAATTTATTATATTAAATATTTTCCAATTACCAAAATAATAAAACAGATTTTTGTTTAGAAAAAAAGGCGGCACTTTGATGCCTGCCTACGGGCGGCAAATTCGTAAATCCGCCACTGGGCCCATGAGAGTTTTAGAAAATGATGTTTCGAGAAAAATGCGTTTAAAGTTTCAAGAGCAGGATTTTCGTGGAAAGTTCATATTTACACTAATCAATTTATCATATCAATTTTACAATACTTTTACGAAGTTTTTGCTCTAATTTACTCCTGAATCGTAAGCAATAACCTCGAAAACCAAATTACATGAGATTTCACTTCATATTTTCAACGTATGAACCATAGTCCGCCATATTGGAGCCGCCATTTTGAATTTTGAAAATCTGACCTCAGATTCGTAATCAGCGATCCCAAAAACCCCCGAGTAACCAGTTTCAGTCAAATTAATAGAAATTCGAATTTTTTGTCCGCCATATTGGATCCGCCATTTTGAATTTTGAAAATCTGACCTCAGATTCGTAATCATCGACCTCGAAAACCCGCATATAGGTAATTTGGGAATTTTGGCCACGAAATCGGGATTCTGCCCCACTGTGCCGCGCCAACCCTGCCAAGTCATGATTTTCTTATTCAACTAGTATTAAATTAAGTGTAACACAAAGTTTCAGCCTTGTATCTAACACGTTACAAAACTGACATCCAGCTCTCCTTCTGTATCATATTTTACGTAAGAAAAAAATAATACGTGCTTAAAAAATAGTACAATTTCCCCTGATGCTCTGGCCGATTTTGAATAGGTTTCGTCTCCAAAATCGTTCGGGATATGCCAGTATTTTGCAATTTTCAAAAACTGCCGCAAGAACTTATGTTGATTATTTTTTTCAATATTGCTTTTTTGGTACCGACTCTGAGCTCTTATTAATAATAATTAGTCTTACAATTTGTTAAATACATGCATCCATAACAAAACCTTAATATTTTTGAGTAGGTTGTTTGCAGACGAACTAAAACATCTCTCTGGAGCCGCTTTATGTTGCCTAGGTTCATTTGAGCATTTTGTAGATCAACAGCCCAGTGAGTGCCCAGTAGAACACCAAAACGGTCGCACTGAAGTGGACGTGGAGGTCGCACAGCAAAGCAAATTTTGCAATTAATCTGAGGCAACAAGACGATTTATGGATATCCACTTCGCGTGTCGGTTTATTTGCCACCAAACATCGCCTAATGATTCATCGTCATTTTTCAATGAATACAAAGATATATCGATTAACGCGGGTACCTACGCACTTCGTAACGCTTAGCTACTGCTCGACAACGAAGTCGGTGGAGCGTCGCCATACTCACCCGACACCTTACTAGATGCACTCGCGACGCCCGGCTAGGTGATTTAGTCACCTGGCCTGGGCTAGATGGCGATTAAATGTGCGCCGGTGTGGTGGAGAGATTTATCATTGTTCGAGGGGGAAGGCAGCCGTATGTATCGAGGAAAAGTGAAATGCACTCGCCAGAATGCAGGAAAAATATGGAAATCCACGGCAAAACGCGTAAAAAGATTTTATCGAGTGCCGACCAATTGCATTTACGCTGCTAAGGCAGAGCCAGCTATACAAGTGCTCCCTGGAAGCATTAATTTAATAGGTCTGCTGACAACAGTGGGACCGCGCCCCTTTGGGGGTACGTGGGACGTTTTTTTTTCAGAAATTTAAACAGTTAAAACGGGGGTCTCACCTTTTTCCATTGCGTCGCCTTCGTTTAGTTGCATACACAGTACCCAGTTGGCTCATGGCTAAGGAATTCGCAGGAGTTGAGGTAGCCACCGTACTACCGCCAGAGGCGCTGTTACCAGCAGCAGTTGTCTTCGATTTCGCAACGGCGGCGGCGGCGCCAGGAACACTCGATCGCGGAAGGAGATTCGCCTCTAGTACTGCACTGGTATCATCCGTTATCGTACATGGGACGGAAGAATAACTTCCGGCCGGCGTTTGATAAGACACGAATGTTGTCGAGTGGTAAGGCTGCTCCACGTAGTAATAGGCCTGCGACTGGCCACTGAGATCGCCGCTAGGTACGACTGCTGTCTGTTGTGCTGACTGATCCTGTTGTTGCTGCAGCTGTTGATGGTGTTGGGGATGCTGCTCCTCGGGGAGTGTTTGGGTACTTGTCTGATGGTGGTGGGCATATAGAAGACGATTTTTTACTATTGTTGGCTCCAGATTTACTTCGGCATTTATTTCGTCATCCAGTGGGGCATTACTTAATTCTTTTAGGGTTAGCGAGTACTTCTGCGGTAGAGAAAAGTAAAAACGTTTCAGTGTCATATCCTCAAGTCCATATTTTAAGAATTTCTCTGCTTTCGCCTAGTTTATGCCGACTAGATTGGGACTCTATTTGGGGAAAACTTTGGTTCTAATCAGCTGGTTGGGCTGACAGGAGCTAATTCGCGCAGAAAAATTGGCGTTGTACGCCTTTCTGTGGAATATTGAATTCTTAGTTTTTCCTGCGTAATTGTTTGCAGGGAAACAGGTAATGTTAAAAAATTAGACAAATGACAGGAATGTGCGTTATAAATGTAAATCCGATCCTTCCGTATCTTGTATAGATGAACCGAAAAATGCTTACGCAATACATACGTAATTCAGCTACAACCCAGCGGGAAATGCTGGGAGTGCTCCCTTTCAGAGGCATAAGGGAGCAGTAAAGTACAATGCTCTTTTTGAACTAAGAATCTTCTTTCAAAATGTTTAAAACTCCCTTATTACTCCCCTAACGATCCCTTGTATGTTTTCTACTGCGTTCATAGATTATTGAGAGGGAGAGTCATCGTCCTCTCGTTTACGTGAGAATTTTTGCGTTAAATTGTGAAATTCGTTCTGGAGAATGTTTTCGGCTTCACTTCGTTTTCAGAGCTCCCACTAGCAACCACGTTTTAAAAGTTGAAAGTGAAATTTTGTGTGCCTGAGTTATTATGTTATGTTATTATTATAATAATATGAAATGTTAATATTGACTGAAGATTTTCCTTTTACATATATCTGTGAGTTTACAGAATACTAGGATTAATATAATTTCCGATTTAGACAATTCGCCTGCGACGTATCTAAAGTCCCTTGCCTTTTTAAGGCGCTAACCGACTCTAAAAAGTGCTCAAATTTTCCGACTAGGGATGCATTCAAAAGTGCTCTCAAGAGAGCATAAGGAGAGCTCTCTCACGGAATCTACAGCTCCCATCTAATGACATGCTATGTTAAAATTACAATGAAGGGAGAGCTTAAAGGGAGCACTCTTTGCCTCCCTTAAGAGGCCTCTTGGATGCATGTTGATGTGCTCTTATTTCCGGCTAGAGGTGCATTCAAAAGTGCTCTCAAGGGAGCATACGAGGAGCTCTCTCAACGAATCTACCGCTCCAGTGCTCCCTTCTAATGACATGCTGTGTTAAAATTACAATAAAGGTAGAGCATAAATGAAGCACTCCCTACCTCCCTTAAGAGGCCTCTTGTATGCATCATGTTATACTCCTTTTTCCCGCTGGGAAGATACAAAACAATTATTATAGATCCACCATACTTATGTAATATTCTGCAAGCTTGCCAACATCGCTTTACCATAGTAAATAAATTCCAATCTAAACCTTTCCTGACTGCACATATAATCGAATACAGTTCCACCTCAAGGTCTCAATCGCTCCTACAAATGCGATAACCGTTTCCACCTGTGTCCCCGATCATGCTAATTAAATCTAGCTCATTAGCAGTTGGTATGTCAAATCGACAATTGCTCCGGATTTCAGGTAAAACTATGTACATGTCCATTAAGCGAAAATCAATCAATGGGGCCAGTTTTCCACATGTACCACAGCGAGCGGACTGTGTTCCGGGGATTTCGTCCTGCGGCCACTTCCAAGTGAATTACGATTATGAAAATCGAATTCCAGAAGACTATGTCCGAGAGAAGAGCCAAGTAATTATTAATGATGCAGCGGCCGCTGGTGCCGCTCCTGGAAAACCAGCGACGTGACCACCAGCCCCGTAATTCGTCCGTAGTAAGTAGCAAATGTAAAATAATCATTTGAACTGTACTTAAGCCCAGAGAAATAATTTCGAAACACGCAAACTTGGCATACGGTAGTGAGCAGTGAGCGCAAAGAGTGTCTAGTTGGTCACGGCGACGGCGGCGGCGACGATGCCGATTCACCTGAATGAATGGCCGAGAAAGTAGGTATGGCACACCCCTCAAGGCGATGGGCAACAAATGGCGCTGCAAGGTGGAAACTTCACACCTCAAACTTTCAGGGACATTTTCAAGATGGCAATAAGTTTCGAGCGCGACGAGTAATTAAGACAAAATGGAAAATTGGCAATACTGTATTGTTGCCCATTAACCCTACTCTATAGTTGCAGGTGGGGGAGGTCTTTCCAAGCAATTAAACTCCTTTGTTTCGTGGAAAGAAATTATTTTATCATTTGTACCAATTTCATAAGTCAACGACAAGTAACGCGACTGCTGCTAATTGAAAGGTTCCCTATGCGAGCCTTTCCTCACAGTTGCTCACCTAATTAAGATTAAATGTGTTTTAACAGCCCCAAACAGACCAAAGCACTACATTCGATTTTAGATTGATTTGCGCCGTGATCAGCGGAAAGAGGTGTGAAGCTGGTTGACAGGTCCTCGCCGAGTCGGTGCGTGACCACGCTGGTTGATTTCTAGATAAATTCGTATAGGTAATCGATACTTGTCCGTCGCGTTGTCGAAGCACTTAAATTATTGATATGAGTAGTGCTTATGGCAGCGGCCATTATAAATCCAGTGCCCGCAAGCGCGGCATGATTATTGGGATTGATGAAGCCATGCTCAAAATGCGCGATTGCTTGACAAACCTATCAAATACAGACAAGCACTTTAGTGCTCGCGCACAGTCCCACTGCTGGGGCGCTTTTAAACCGATTTTTCGCTTAATTGTGCAATAAATTCCGCGTAGTTTGAGCTCAGTAAGTAAGCGCGTTATTTATGTCTTTGAGACTGGGAAGTCCGTATATATTTCCCCACTAAGCACCGGCTGTTTTGGAATACGTTAAGTTAGCTTTTTCCAACTCCTAATGATTCTGATACCTACATAAATGGACATAAAGATTAATATGATTTTCATGCCTAGTAATAATTTTAAAACATAAACAGGTAGTCAGTCAGACATTCGATCACGGTGTGAACCACAATTAATTTGAAATGCGCATTTATTTAAAAAATATTTATAACACATTTTGTTAATATTTGTGTGGCGTATCATTTAAAGTATGCCATGTGGTATTTCGTGTTTCAGCAAGACTACGCATACATACAGCCCCTGTTCATAGAATTAGGAACACTTTTTCGTATTTTTTGCAAATATCTGCCTGCAACACATTTAAATTGCGCGTTTTTCCGAGGAGAGCCGTTTTTTCTTGATCCCATTAATGTTTTAAAGAGAACATAAAATAATTAGTACACACCATTGTCCCTTAATCGTTTTTAAGGACGATAGTAGAAATACCTGACCATTTTTATGGCTGTTTTCAAAAAGTTGGTGTCACTATAAAAAGTAAGTGAAAAATACGAATTTCATCACTTTTTGAGAAGTGGTTGGCAGGTGATTATCTGTGCGTTAAAAGGGCGATTGTGTGTATCAGTTTAAGGAATCAGAAGCGGTGTATTTTTCCAAACTTTTGCGGATATTTGCGAACTTGTGATTTTTGAAAGGAATTCTTGCAAAAGTGCAAAAATGGGAAAGGCTAAAGATCAGCAGTGCAAAAAAGCAGCTATCATTGCCTTGCTGAAGACAAGGAAAATTTCCTTTCGCGAATTCGCAAGAAAAGAGGAAGTATCTCCTCAAACTGTTATGAGAATATCAAAAGGACTACAGGAAAATCCAGAGGATATCAACAGTAGGCGTCAAAATTGCCGCGGAAAAAGAAAAACGCGACCTCGAACAGACCGTAGAATCATCCAAAAGGCCTGCAAAAATCGTTTTGCGTCTCTTACTACATTAAACCAGGACATACAAAGCGAAGGAATTCAAATATCAGCAATGACCTTTAAGGAGACGATTATACAAAGCGAACCTAATATCAAGATGGCCTGCAAAAAAGCCAAAACTCACGGCGAGGATGCGCCGAGCGAGGCTTGCTTCAGTTGGCTAAAACTTATTGTCATTATACAGAAGCAGATTTGAAGAAGGTGATTATCATATTATTAATTAATTAACATATTTTTGGAACTATTTTGCGCTAAGAGCCCAAATATCTGATAAAACAATTTTTTTTTTACTTTCAGATAATATTTAGCGACGAGTGTAGGATGGAAGCTGTTACGGAGAACCTCCAATTCGTCCGGAGGAGGCCAGGAGAGCGGTACAATGAAGATTGCGTTGCAAGAACCGTGAAACACCCACTAGCCACGATGGTATGGTTTTGTATATCTGCCGATGGAATCATGAATAAGGACGTGTACGAGGAAGTGCTCCAGGACATTTTGATACCGCATTATAATTATTTAATATCCTGCGACATGTCCTACACCTTTATGCACAATGGTGCACCCTGCCATACTGCTCGGTCAATCAGAAATTTATTGAACAGCTCTGGTATCCCTATTCTTCCTTGGCCAGGCAATTCTCCTGACCTTAATCCCATTGAGAACGTTTGGAGTCTCCTTAAATCTAAAGTTTATTCAGTCCCCAATCCTACTTTAGCAGTCCTGAAGGAAAATATAAACAATGTGTGGGAAAATAGCCACGATATAAAATAAATGATTGAAAGGTGCTTTGAAAGCATGCCACATAGAATTAAGGCAGTTATAGATGCGAAGGGTGGTTCTACAAAATATTAGTATGTTTTATAACAAATTGTGTCCGTCATTTTTTGACAACTAAATATACTATGTAAAAATTGAACTTTCATTTTTATATTACTTTCCCTTCATGCCTTTTTTAATCTATAAAAAGAGCATTTCAACAAAATTACGAGTGTTCCTAATTCGATGAACAGGGGCTGTACATTGGTACAGATGGTAAATTATACACATTTGAAAAGTTAAAAGCTATGCATTGAACCAAACTACTAACAACACATTTTCGACCTGTCTTTTCCCTAGTTTAACCCTGGCGCAGCGCGAAGCGGTGGCACAAAATTGATGTTAGACGCATCGAGCCCACATGAGATTAAATCAACCCCACGCTAGTTTCAAACCGCTATATCTCAGAACCTATGCGGTTTTTTACATTTATCAGGTGACACTTTTTATAGCTATAGCAATGTCCTTCATTATAAAATTATCCTCGATTTGATTTGTTTAAAATTCCGCAAAAGGGATTTTACGTATAATTTGGTTCACCCATTTTTTATCTGGACATGTTGAAAAGGCTATAAGAAGGGTGATTCAATAAAAATAAAAACAAGCGGTGCATTAATTACATGAATTTCGGGAAACAAAATTGGGAGAAGCGCGAATTTTACAAAATTTTAGGGTTTTTTTTCACTTTCGCAAGTGACTGTACCTGCAGTGGTAGAGATAGATAGACATTGGTGTAATTTTTGGAAAGAACATTAAGATAGTAGTTGTTTGGTGTGAGTTTGATGTTGCTGCGTTGAGTAGATTAAAAGATAAAAATACAATAATAATGTACAATACAGCCCCGTTCACTAAAACTCTCTGTATAATGTCTTCTTTAGATGCGTTTTTCAAGGTTGAAACCAATTTGTTCACAAAACGAACAAAGTTAAGACTTAAAGTTCAATGTTTGAATACATAGGTCCCATACATATAGTTTCGTACAAAAAACCAATAGATAACGAGTTCGCAAGAGTTGAAAACTGCTGGAGTGGTGTAGGGAAGAATAGGGCAATGGGAGTCAGCGGGTAATGGGAGTAACCCACATATACACTAAACTGAACACTCGAACGTCGCGTAAACTACTTCCTCGCCCCACTCTGTGCCACCAGACATTGTATTAAACGACTCGTGCATATTAGTCACCCGCGCTGCAGAGAAACAAAAGTGTTTTGTTTTTGTGATTCGTTGATCTAATTCTGATCAAAGTGAAATAAACGATAAGTGTGGTTTTTTTTTACAATATATGATCAAAACTTTTACACGTATTTAGTTAGATGTTCAAAATATTGATGTGTACTTTAGATTGTGTCTGTATTTTACAGGTTTTTTTATTTCAATTTTTTTTCTCGTTAGTGCACTTGTGGGAAATGAGAGTCAGGTAGAATTAAGTACCTATATTATTTTTATTTCACTCTATATGCCAAAAGTACGAGTCAGGACGACTCAAAAGGCTTCCTAGTCTTCTGAAGGTCTGGAAAAAGCTTTGCAGCTCATTGAACAAGGTTACTCTATAAGAAAAGCTCCTAAAACAATGGATATCCCATTTTCAACTTTTAAAAAGAGGTACAAAAGTCATTCTAATTTGGGGCCACGTCTACAAAAGTCATTCTAATTTGGGGCCACGTCTAGGACGCCACACTGTCTTCAGTCCTGAAGTAGAAGCTGAACTAGCAAGTTTGGTGAAAAAATGGCCAATGTTTCAATGGTTGCACAGAGTGACTGTCATTGCCCCCACGTCAGTGCAATGAGAGTCAAATCAGTTTTTGTTTTAACTGTTATAACTTCTAAAGTTGATTTTTAAAATCTTTAAAACTGGTCTTAGTTAATAGCTAAAGAAGTAAACTTGATGTTGAGGCCTTTGCAATAAATATTTGATTATAAATTCGGATTTTATTTCATTTCTCCCTTAACTGACTCTCATTACCCTCTTTTACCCTACACCAGAGTTAGTTCAAAATCTTATTAAAAGTGTAATGATGAGAATTTTGAATGCGATTCTAGAGAGAATAACAACTGTACATTCATTTACAATTTTGTTGTGATTTGTATGCAGAAGAAATGACTATTTTTAATTATAAAACAGGCGAAAATGCGTTTTTATCCCACAAAAAGATTTATATGTTAGATGTGAGAGGCTTTTTAATTGAAGGCGATTACTTCTTATTCATCAATGCCATTTTTTCTCAATCATTGTGTTCTTCTAAATTCAATAGTTGATATCTGAAAATCAACAATTTAGGGGAGGCGCTATACCATAAATATGAAATCCACTATATATGTATGTCTTCTTTGGTTCTCGCGTAATAAATTTGAATTATATTATTTTTCTTCATAATTTATTCAATTTATTTTCTATCATAATAATTCGGCTCAACCAATTTATATTAAGGATAAATATTCACATTTACAATTCGCTCCATGCTAATTTACCTAGTAAACAAATACCTACAGCAACAAACATTGAAACTACCGTATTTTTAGGTAGGTTCACGATATATGTACGTATGTATGTATGTATATACAGTGACGAGAACAATTTTTCATTCAAAGACAAATTTTGAGGCAATGCTTGCATGGAAAAAGTATAAACCGTTATTTTTTGCTTCATGACTAAATTCAACACAACAAAAACAATAACTTCATAATTTAAATATTAAAGAACATAATGCGATTTTAATTCATTTCGTATCTGGGCCATTCTCAAAAACGGACTTAAAATTTGAAAAAAAGAAAATGCTTTTTTATTTGATCCAAAGTAGTCTCAAATGAAAAATATTTTATCTTACATTATGTAGCACTTATGTGCTTAGCTATTTTCGCTGTAGTTTTCATACATATACATATATGGACATTTAAGTCACCTCCGTGGATAATGTAATATGTAATCCACGGAAGTGACCAGAACAGCATGCTAATTCTTAAAAAAACTTGCCGTACGGGTCTTCACTCCAAAATAATTATCCCAGGAATGACAAACTGTCAAATACTTTTAAGATGGCGTTGTGTTTGTTGTCTGTATTCGTTCAGAAACTGTGTTTACTGATTTAATGAATTATGGCTGCGTTCAATAAGTTGATCCATGGAGGTGACAATTTTTCCCAACACAAAACAACTAAATATTTAGAATCCATTATTCTGTTGATATTTGGTGTTATTTAGACAGTTTACTCTATGTTTTGTGGTAAAATAATATAAATTAATTTATTCGCCGTTGATAAAGTTATTTTATTTTAGTCTAATCATCGTAAATGGATTTTGCACACGACATGGAGGTGACATTTTCGTCACTTTCTTAACGATAATTCAAAATAATATTTATATTGTGTAAGTTTTAATAAAGATCCTATTAATATAAACTACTTCAATGAATTGTAGATAGGAATTCCAGAAATAATAAAAGTACTTCAATTTTTAATACAAATGCACACAAAAAATACGCCTAAATGAGAATGGCCCATACATAAATAAAACAAACGCTGAACAAAATCAAACAAATTAAATCGTTAAATCAAATAAATTGCACAACTGTTTCCTTAAAATTGCTAAGTATAAATTAAAAGCTTTTCGGGTCATTGGACTATATTATTTGGCTGATTTTCCAAGCACGCCTGCAGGGAAATTACCTGATTTTTATATCCAGCCAGCACACAATTCAGCTTTCATCTTACAACTCTTCAAAAAGCGGCTAGTTAAAAAGAAACATGGTTATGGGGACAGGGCCGGATTTACAATTTTGCCGCACCTAGCCATAGTAAATTGTGCCGCCCCTCTAATAGGCAATAAAATCAAGTTTACACGGAGACAAATGAATTACTGAGGATTAGCCTACAATAAAAAGCTGCAGCTAACTATTAGCTGTGGCAACTAACCTTTTCTGCTGTACATTTTTGAATCCATCATATTTTAAATATTCATTTAGATTGTGAATATACATTCAGATTTTATTAAAGGCAGTGAAATCAAGTTTATTTTGGAATCTATTATTTTTAATATATTTATATATTTGAACTACATAAATAGCATTTGATATCGATCATACTTAACTTAAATATTATATTTTATATTACAGATATAGTATAAAATCGCAAGAACAAATTGCTAAACTTGTCACGTATTTCAAGCTCAATTCAAATATTGCATCGTCTTGCTCTTTTGGCTGCAAAATCACAAAAGATCTCATCGTAATCTTATGACATTGTTATATCCGGCTCTATTGATAATAAAGATAAACTCACTAATCTTGATTCAGACATGTTCGAACGCAGATAATTTCGAATGCGATTTAAACAAGAAAATGATCTCTCTGCACTACAATTCGTAATGGCCGGCCGTACAAACTAGCAGTCGGTAAGAGATGTCGACATTGGGAAACACCAAGCAGAGATCATTTTCTATTAATACTTGCATTGATGATAATGGTGAATGAGAAGCAATCTTTTTGGCTAAGCAATGTGACTGCAAATGCAAGAGCTCATCTACAAATGCTTCTTAAACATCTTCTGGGAAGTTTTCTTGAAAAGAGGGGAGATAATTTACTTACATGTATCAGAACAGAAAACTTTTCGGCAATTGTTTCATAGCCCACACATCTCTCATTTAAATCAGTCAATAAATAATCTAAAATGACATTAAATGTATTGACCTTCAAGTCGTGACTGCTTTCAAATGTAAAATCATCGTCTGTCGTTTCATCAAAATGTCTTTTTCTAAATCTTTAATGAAATTACGTGATCGCAAAAAAAGTTTTGACTTGACTTTATATTTTTTCAAACATATATATTTTTTTTTCAACTCTGATTTTTGCCGCCCCTAAAAAAATTGCTGCCCTAGGCACGAGCCTACATTGCCTTATGGGAATTCCGTCCCTGTATGGGGATGTGTATTGGAATTCTCTTCGATAGCTTAGTCCATGCTGTGAGTTACTAGGGCTTTCACCGTTAAGGTGTGTCCCGAATTAGTTCCGTGTACTTCCCTCGGTATGCGGCTTAGTGCGTGCGCGCTAGTATTATACTTTCCCGGTTTATATTCGATTTTATAGTTCGAACAGCGGCTTAGTTTAAATTTTTATCTAAACAAATTTGCATAATGAAAATCAACAGAGAAAGCCAAACCGATAAAGAAAATTATAATTCATCAATAGATGGTAAATTTTATGTGCCATTCCATGAAATCGGTGTAGGCACACGGTTTGGCCGCTATAACGCTAAACTTCCCTCTCGAACAGAACTTTAGGCCCAACTATATTGGGCATACGAGTAGGCAAACAGATCCAGTCTGTAGAGATGATGTATGTAGTACATACATAGCTTATGAACTATACGGACCTTTGTAGCTTATGTACCGCCTCATTTTAATCTCGTCGCTCATTGTAAGCCGATAGACGTTTGGTTCGACTAACAAAGCTCATTATAGTGGACAACTTGGGGAGGTTCTTGTTACTCAGGGCCCCAATTTTTGGGAACGGGGTTCGAAACATTTTGCTGTGCTAATTAACGGAAAAACAATGAAAAAATTCTATCTCGACCCGTTTTCGAGATATAGGGCAATTCGCGAGCCACCTAACGTTCGTAACTTTTAGGAAAATTCTATTATATATTATAATTTCCCTTTTATAAACTGCCGGTGGAGTTGATTTTCCTTTTACAAACTACCGGTGGAGTTAATTAGCACAGCAAAATGTTTCGAACCCCGTTCCCAAAAATTGGGCCCTGAGTAACAAGAATCGTGCCGACAACTTAAGTTTGTTTAACTCAGAAGTGGCTAAACAGCAATTCACGAAGATGTCGGCTCAGGCAGCAGACAGGTACATAAGAAGTGTGTAACTGTTTCCTCCCCTAACTCGCATTCACATATTGGTGCATCAGCTATATACATACATATACATACATATTGTGAAGAGGCGCTCGTTCAGCCTGCAGTGACCTGTGAGGATTCTTATATATATGCAGGGGGGTAGTCATGTAACTTGAAACGACCAACAATTTTCGACCATTCGCGAAAACGGTGTCATGTAAGTCGAATCGACCAAACTTTGACAGACGTTGCGACTGCATTTAAGTCGAAAGGTGCAAGTTGATCGCGCTTAGAGAAATTGTTGGAAATGTAAGTTAAAAAACACCAAAAATCTTCAGAACTTAAGTTCTTTAAAATATATTTTAAAATAGGGCTACAATAAGTAAGGAGAACAATGAAAAACGGAAAGCTACTGAAAGCATTAACTCCGAACAAAAAAAGTACCTAGCTGAATATTTGGAGAAGCACAAAGGTTTAGCAAAAGGCGTGCTAAAATGTTCAAATGCAAGAGACGAGTCTTTAAAATTGTGGGAAAATATAAGTACAGGGCTAAATTCGAGAGTTCCGCCAATTAAACAAATGCACGAGTGGAAAAAGGTATATAATAAAATAATAATAAATTCAACGTAACGTACATGCAACTGATATATTTGTATACATAGACGTGGGCAGATATTAAATACCAGCTAAGGAACAAATTAAGGAAAAACAAAATTAATATAACAAAAACTGGAGGAGGACCAAAAAATTACTAGACGTTGAAGATTCCCTCATAGCATTTGCTGGAACATCATATGGGGCAAATCTAAACCCAAAATCACTTACTCTGCCTCCCTTAATTCAAACGGGTTACTTTTATCACGTAAACGCCTGCTTTGTATCCTTAATAAAGCTTTTTGCTCTTCATCCTCATCGCTGCTGCTATTTAAAAATATCATTTCACTTGTTTTGCGACAAAACCAGCAATTCAAATTAATTCCTTAATACCTTTAAGGACACAATACCTTTTGACAAGTCTTAGCTGGTTCAGTGGTCGGATTTTTGTGTATTGAAATTATGGCAGTACCCTTTTTACGGTCGAAAGAATTAATTACATGATAGTACAGTCGATTTGGAAGTTGCCCTCCGAAAAATGACCCTCCGGAATTTGACTTGATAAATCGATAGGGGGGCATAAAATAAAGTTAATGCTAGATTTCCGAATTGATCCCCCCCCCCTGTTTTTGAGAAAATCCAAAAAAACTTTGGATGCGTTTTTCTCAGAATCTATGGGTTCTAGAGAAAAGTTTATTTAACAAAAAACTTAGAGGACATTGTTAACTACATTTTATCTCATTGAAGTCAAGTCCTCCGACTTAAATTACAAAAAGTAGGTGGCGCTAAAGTTTCAAAAAAGTGGTTTTTTGGCATTTTCGTTAGGAATAAATACTTTTTTCATAGTAATGTAAATGGGAAAGTTGTTCGTCACAAAAATATTTACATTTTTTATTTGAACAATTTTTTTGTAAAACTTACCGTTCTCGAGCTGGAGCTTGCCAAAGTGTAAAAATTGTACTTTATGGCCGCGCTGATGCGCGTATTCCATAAATTTTATTTTATTTTTATATTTTTGGATTAATATACCATAATGTTTACTTGATATCCTCATTTTCAACCATAATTCTGATATAAAAATAAAATAAAATTTATGGAATACGCGCATTAGCGCGGTCATAAAGTACAATTTTTACACTTTGGCAAGCTCCAGCTCGAGAACGGTAAGTTTTAAAAAAAAATTGTTTAAATAAAAAATGTAAATATTTTTGTGACGAACAACTTTCCCATTTACATTACTATGAAAAAAGTATTTATTCCTAACGAAAATGCCAAAAAACCACTTTTTGAAACTTTAGCGCCACCTACTTTTTGTAATTTAAGTCGGAGGACTTGACTTCAATGAGATAAAATGTAGTTAACAATGTCCTCTAACTTTATTGTTAAATAAACTTTTCTCTAGAACCCATAGATTCTGAGAAAAACGCATCCAAAGTTTTATTGGATTTTCTCAAAAACAGGGGGGGGGGATCAATTCGGAAATCTAACATTAACTTTATTTTATGCCCCCCTATCGATTTATCAAGTCAAATTCCGGAGGGTCATTTTTCGGAGCAACCCTATTTTTTCGTTCTAAATCGACTGTACTATGACGCCGAAATGAATTTTGTTCGACCTAAGTCATCGACTGTAAAATTGGTCGAAACACAGTTACGTGACTACCCCCCAGCTATGCTGGTGAGACCACTGCTGTAGTTCTTCAAACGTTTGCTGAAGCCATGATCCGCTTGATTTGGAAGATTTTTGACTGATGCTATGGCCTGGGACTCAGGTTATCTCCACATAGTTTGTTGCGGTGATTTCCTTTAGCACTGTTTTATATTCGCTTAAACCTTAGAAGCAGCAGCGCTTGAACTCACTTTAAGGGCAGCTAGGACAGAATACTTTTAAATGCGATTAACCATAATTTCCTATGCAAGATTCATACAGTTTGTTTGCAGTTAACTAACATGAGCTAAATCAAAACTTTTTAAATCCGATATACGCATTGACATGTATTTATATACGTATATAAATTAGTCCTTTGGCGTTGGTGGTATCCTTCTATCTTGATTTCAATCTTATCTCATTAATAGAAAATAAATAGTGAAAATTAAAGGATCTTTTTCTGATTCATTTGATGTGCTTTCAGGGGTTCCTCAGGGGTCACACCTGGGTCCACTTTTATTTTTAATCTATAGTAACGATATTGCTAACGTCATTAATAATTCCAAATTTCTTCTGTATGCTGATGATTTAAAAATTTTTAAAGTTATTACTTCACAAAATGATATTAATCTTCTTCAACACGACCTTTCACGAATTATTAACTGGGCTGCCACTAATGAATTAAATATTAACGTCTGTAAATCAAAAGTTGTTTCATTTCATAAGAAGAAGAGGGGTATTTTGAATGGGGTTTATTCTGTTAATCAAGTAAATCTTGATAAACTAAATGAATTTAAGGACCTGGGTGTGATCTTTGACAGATCTTTATCCTTTGCTAGTCGCATTGGCCACTTGCGCGCAAGGGCTTTAAGTTTAGTCGGATTTTTAACTCGATCCACTAAGGTTTTTGGTAACATTTGGACCCTGCATCGCCTATACAACGCTCTTGTCTTGTCCATCTTGAAGTATGCTTCTCCGATTTGAAGCCCTTATAAAAAACGTGATAAACTTCAACTTGAACGTGTTCAACACAGGTTTTTAAGATCTGCCTCTCGTAAATTAGGCAGGCCAATGTTACCTACTGTACCGAGTACATATAATTCTAATTAGGCTAATTTAAATTCTATAATATATCGACATAATTTCATTCAAGTATACTGCTGATGCATCACTTCCGCAAATTCCCGTTGCCAAAGTGCTGATCAACAATTTATACATAACTGCTCAATATACGCGCATTATTTGCCGTAATGCATTTTTACTTAAGGTGAGTGACTTCACGCGACAAATTGCTGATGCGACACTTATGCCTGAGGTGAATGAAATTATGTCAATGCAATTGTATATTAGTGTAAGTGCATTGTTAATTAGGTATAAATAGCTGTAATTTGGATAAAATAAATTCATTGTTCTTTAGTTAGCAATCAGTGAAGTTTTACTTAACTTCTACATTTGGTCCTTCGAACAAAAGAGAATTTATCCTGTAGAACTAGGGTCTTCAGGTAAAATAATCTTAAAACAACCTCTGGAACTAGGGTCCAAAGGCTTTGCAAATTGGAGAAAGACAGCCCACTTCTAGAACAAGGGTCTAGAAGTCTCGCTTAAATTCTTCAGCAAATAACTAAAACATTTTTATTCCTAAATCAGCAAAAATTTACACATCAACTCGACCACAGTTAGGAATAAAAAGCACAACATGGATCAGTTACTGAGAGATCAGGCAAAATACGTCAGAATAATAAAGAAGATCGCCACCCAAATAAGCAAGGATCCCACGGTCAGAAAGACAATCGAGTATGGTGAGACAAGGCTGATGTCACTCAACAATGCTTGGGAGGAAGTTGAGAATTTCAATAATCAACTCGAAGCAATAAAAGAGCAGAATGCCGATCATAAATATTTCAATGAAGACTACTTCGGCCAAGTTGAGACACTTTGTGATCAGACAAGGGAGAGCTTAGAGAAATTGATTCGAGAGGCAATTGAAAGGAAGAAAAGCTCTGAAGAAATTGCAGAGCAGCTACGGCTAATAAGAAAGCAAACAGCTATAATCGACACTTTGAAAAGGAACATCGCTAGCATCGAAGTAGATGAAGACAAGGAGTTCTCGTCAATATACTACACGCAGAAGACTAAACTATTAGCCGACTACTGGGAACTAATCGTGCAAAATCATGCCAATATTGTAGGTATGGGAAAATTCAAGGAAGAGTATTTCGAAGAAGATGTATTTGCAGCAGCTGAAACTTTGTATCAGAACGTTTTGATAAAGATGCAAGAGAAATTGAGTAGTCTAGTTGCACCAACACCAACTCAGGCAACTATAGTTACAGCTGATAGAAATACAAGTGTACAACTTCCACGAATTGACATTCCAACATTTTCCGGGGATTACTTAAAATGGCCATCTTTCGAAAATTTGTTTACTGAACTGATACACAAAAGTAATAAAATTACCAAAGCGGAGAAACTATTTTATTTAAAGGCGAACGTGAACACAGAACCCAGCGAACTTATTCAACATTTGAATATAACTAATGAAAACTATGACACTGCTTGGGAAATTTTAAATCGCAGATACGACAACAAAAGAGTCTTGATATCGGCACAATTAAGAAGACTCTGCAATCAGCCAGAATTAATTAAGGAATCAGCGGATGGGTTAAAGAAACTTCATGATTCAACATTAGAATGCTTAGAAGCAATCAAAAACTTAGAAATCGACATTCAAAATTGGGATCCGATTATTATACATCTCTTAATTGAAAAACTAGACAGAGAATCTCGACGTAGTTATGAGCAATCTCTCACCGATCCCAGACAGATTCAAACGCTAGAGGAGTTTCTTAAGTTTCTTGAGAATAGGTTTCAAGCACTAGAATCTATGGGTCTAATCAAATATAATCAAACAACTAAACAAGAAAAAAGGAACGATGTGAAGGTATGTCATGGTACAGTTGGGTCAAAATCGTCATGCGGCCTTTGCAAAGGCAATCACAAAATCTATGCTTGTGAAAAGTTTCTGAAAATGAACACTGACAAAAGAAATGATGAGATTCGAAGAAACAAGCTATGTTCTAACTGCCTCATACAGGGTCATTCAGCTTATAACTGTAAAAGCTGGAAAACTTGCAGAATATGTAACAAAAAGCATCATACGCTTTTACATGTAAATTCATCGTTTCAAAAGCCTGTACCAAGCGCAACCAGTCAGGAAACCAATGAAAAGGAGCCCAAGAAGGCAAACGCTACAATGCTATCAACTCACTTAGCAGAAAACGAAAGTAAGCATACGGTACTTCTAGCCACTGCAGTGTTACAGGCAGTCGGCAAAAATTACAACTCGGTAATGTTGCGAGCACTAATTGATCAAGGGGCCCAAGCCAGTTTTATAACCGAAGAAGCAGCACAGAAACTAAAACTCCCGAGGAAACGCATTAACGCAACTGTCACTGCATTAGGAGGAGCAAAAGTTAACAACATTCAAACGTGTATCGAACTTACCATAAAGCCAAGATTTCCATCTGAATTCAACACAACGACAACAGCGCTAGTATTAAAGAAACTAACAAGACTATTGCCATCAACCAAAATTGCAAACAAATTGAAATGGGAACACACAAAAAATTTAATACTGGCAGATCCAGAATTGGATGAACCAAGAAAAATTGATGTAATTCTTGGAGCAGAAGTAGTTGCAAAAATATTAATGAATAGTGTATTGCGTGGATTCCCAGGAACTCCTATAGCTCAGGAGACACAGCTAGGTTGGGTACTATCAGGTGAAGTAGAACAGAGTTCGTCAATTATAGCACCTCAATGTTATATAAGTGAGGTGAACATAGATCAAGAAATAAGGAAATTTTGGGAAATAGAGGAACTTCACACTGACTCAGTACTGTCAAGTGATGATTTAATTTGCGAAAATCATTACAGAACTACGTACAAAAGAAATTCAGATGGAAGATACATAGTGAGATTACCATTTAGAAAGGATCCTACACACGCCAAACTAGAAGGTTCGAGAGATATTGCTATGGCCAGATTGCTTCAAATGGAAAAGAAATTCAGAGGCGATAAAACCTTGGAAATCATGTACAAGGATTTTATGAAGGAGTACTTGCAACTTGGCCACATGAGCTTAGCATCTGATCACTTAGATACAGCATACTATCTACCTCACCATGCTGTAATGAAGCACGATAGCACAACAACAAAACTAAGAGTTGTATTTGATGGTACCGCAAAACGTCACAATAAAGAAAGTTTAAACGATATATTACTAGTGGGACCGCAAATACAGCAAACGTTAATTTCAATCCTAACTAGATGGCGGAAACACAAAGTAGTCTTTACATCTGATATTGAAAAGATGTACCGTCAAATAAAGGTCGACATCAGAGACCAAAATTATCAACGTATCTTATGGCGAAATTCTCCAGAAGAACCGATCAAAGAGTACAACCTAACGACAGTTTCCTATGGGACAGCAAGTGCACCATTTCTAGCGATACGAACACTACAGCAGTTAGCCCGGGATACAGCTAAAGAATACCCACTTGCAGAAAGGGTTATTATGAGAGACACGTACGCAGACGATATTGTATCTGGAGGAGATTCTGTAGAGGAAACTATCAAAATAAGTGCAGAATTAATTAATTCACTGAAAAGCGGCGGATTCAATTTAAGAAAATGGAATAGTAATGCCAGAGAGCTCTTACAGAAACTACCATGGAATTTGAGAGATTCAGCTCCAGACCTGGATTTTGACCAAGAAAAATCTATAAAGGCACTTGGGGTTTATTGGAATCCAGCAACTGATCATTTCAAAATATCAGTAAATATACAGGAAGACCAAGATTCCTTGACTAAAAGAGAAATGTTATCTGAAGCGGCTAAAATCTTCGATCCAATTGGATTATTAGCACCGGTCACAATTACTATCAAGCTATTATTCCAAGAAATTTGGAAGGAAAATCTAAATTGGGACCAACCACTACCTGAAAAAATCAAATCACAATGGAATCGAATAAAACAAGAACTATCGTGCTTAACGAAACTGCGAATTCCAAGGTGGATTAATTACAGATCAGACGCTGGTTATTATGAACTGCACGGATTCTCGGACGCCTCAGAAAAAGCATATAGCGCAGCAATCTACTTCAGAGCAATACAACCAGGAAAAATAGCGGTATCATTATTCGCTGCTAAAACTAAGGTTGCTCCACTCAAATCAAAACTGACATTACCACGGTTAGAATTGTGTGGAGCAGAGCTTCTTGCAAAATTATTAAAGGAAACAGTAGACAATTTAGAAATTCCAAACCTACAATGCTTTGCCTGGACAGACTCGAAAATAGTGTTATCATGGATTAAGGTCGACCCACACAGATGGAAAACATTTGTGGGCAACCGAGTTGCAGAAATACAAGCAAAAACGAATAAGGAAAACTGGTATTACGTACGCTCTTCAGAAAATCCTGCAGATGTAGCCTCAAGGGGAATATACCCATCACAGCTGGAAAGGCATTCGCTGTGGTGGGAAGGTCCAGACTGGCTGAAACATGCAAGGATTGTATATCCAGAAATAGAAGTGAAGGAGACAGAAATAGAAAGGAAAAATGTTGTAGTACATACACTAACACATACAGATGATGCGAACATATTCGAGTTATTACTACAAAGATATTCTTCATTATGGACAATTCTACGTATTCTGGCATACTGCAAGAGATTCATAAGAAACTTAAAAACCAGCAAGCGACAGACTAACTTACTTACAGCTGAGGAAATTGAGAGTGCACTTCTACCATTAATTAAATTCATCCAAGAAAAACACTTCAAAGAGGAAATAAAAAAACTACGACAAAAACAAGAACTGCCAAAAACAAGTCGGCTGCTAACACTAAACCCATTTATTGATCCAGACGAAGTGTTACGTGTTGGCGGTAGGCTAGAAAATTCAAAATTGTCCTTCGATCAGAAGCATCCAATTATTATTCCACATAAGGACGAGTTAGCTACCCTCATCATAGACCAAGCCCATAAACGTACATTACATGGGGGAAATAATCTAACCTTGGAAGTAATTCGCCAAAGATACTGGATAATCAATGGACTAAAGGCTGTCAAGGGGCAAATCCATAAATGCACTAAATGCCATCGATACAAGGCTGAGATGGCTCAACAGCTTATGGGAATGTTACCTTCTGCGAGAGTCACACCAAGCCGTCCATTCACACATACTGGGGTCGATTACGCAGGACCTTTCGATCTTCTAGTGAAAACGGGTAGAGGAAGCCGCACCTATAAGGGATATGTAGCAATCTTCATATGCCTGACTAATAAAGCAATTCACATCGAGGTAGTTACAGATATGACATCGCAGGCCTTCATAGCCGCCTTTAAGAGAGTAATACACCGAAGAGGTCCTGTGGCACACATGTATAGCGACAACGGCACTAACTTCGTGGGAGCAAGCAGGATAATCAGTAATTTACATCAACAGAACACATATAAAACTGAGGTTGGCGAAGCCCTAACAAGAGCTGGTACTCAATGGCACTTTATTCCTCCAGCATCACCACATTTTGGCGGTCTATGGGAAGCTGGGGTGAAATCTGTGAAACACCATATGCATCGAGTAGTTGGGGAAACAAAAATGACTTATGAAGAAATGACAACACTAATGACTCAAATTGAAGGATGTCTCAATTCACGTCCTCTGTGCCCATTATCGCAAGACCCGGAGAGCCTAGAAGTGCTGACACCTGGTCATTTTCTAACTGGGGCACCCATTTTGTCAATGCCGGATAAGGACTACTTGGAAACCTCCTGTGGTCTCCTTAGGAGATGGGAACGAGTGGGGAAAATGTATCAGGAATTCTGGAAAAAATGGTCGAATGAGTATCTTGGACGACTTCAGCAAAGACCAAAATGGGCACAGAAAAGACGAAACCCAGCAAAGGGAGATCTCGTTTTAATAGAGGAGGACAATCTGCCTCCATCTCGATGGGCTCTTGGGAGAATAATCGAGGTACATCCTGGAACCGACGGACTCATAAGAGTTGTAACATTGAAAACGAAATCTGGTGTTCTCAAAAGACCCATTGCAAAGATCTCTATGTTACCGATAAATAAGGATGAGAATACTGGGGGCGATTCGTTAAGTGACGAGCTGGATTCTGACAGTGATTTCCAACCACCACCGTCCTCGTCTAGAGACAAACCACACAAGTCAGAGGGCACTTCTCGCAAACGGCCACTTAATGAACCCTCAACCTCCAGTGAAGATCAACGAGAAGAGAACAAATCAAGAAGAACCACCAAAGACCGAAGTTGCAACATGAGCCTGGTCCACTACTTATTACTTGGTGCATTAATTGTCCTTCCTGCCATGATCCAGGAAATACCACAGCCATACCAGCTAACAAAATTCGATAATCAGGAAGGAATATACTTTGATGACGTTGCAGAAGTACACCTATACGGAAGCGAATGGAATCTACTCATTTATTACGACTTATCAGCGTATTGGGCAGAATTCTTCGGAATTAAGCAATCGGTACGGAGGCTCAGTGAACTTTGTGAGCAGAATCAGCAAACAGGACTACCAAAGGAATTATGCAATGCAACGATATTGCAGCTAAATCATCAAGTACTCGAGTCAGAACACATAAATACTGTACTCTACCAGCAAAATGAAAAAACTTCAACGCGCAGCAAAAGAGCACCATTGGAGATAATTGGAACAGCTGCTAACAAATTATTTGGTATTCTCGATCAAGATTTTGCAGAAAAATATGAGGAACAAATTACTCAAATCAACAAAAACGAAATGATGCTGCAGAAACTTCTTGACGACCAGACATCAATTGCAGAGCACACAGTTAATGTAATGAAAAAGAACCACCAGACGGTTCAACATCAACTGAGTGCACTAAAAACTCAAATCGAAGCAGTCAAAAGCAGCATCAATGAATCAAACCAAGAGCTTAAAGTAACACAAACATTCAACTCGGCAGCAATATTGATAACATTAAATCTGATTAATTTTCAACATGTACAGCGAAGCATTCTATCAGTAGTAATGGATACTAAACAGGGCCGAATAAATACGTTATTATTAACTCCAGCACAACTCAGTGAACAGCTCAGAACGATACGAGAGCACCTACCAGATAACTTGAAGCTCCCAGGGACCGACAGTACATCGTCAATGTTATCCATATATACTGCAATGCATGTAAAGATGAGGATCACCGAAAGGAAAGTCTTATTTGACACTCGAATCCCCTTATTAAGGAGTGAATCATACCGATTGTATCAATTGGTACCGATTCCTGTACAGCATGCGAACGATCACATATATATTCAGCCGTCGAGCGAATATATCGCAGTAAATCGACACAGAGATCGATTTAGCCCCCTAACACAGCAAAACATGAAGGCTTGCATCCATTCGTCCAACAGTGAATTGATTTGCAAGCTAAAAGAAGGTCAATTGGTGTCAAATCACCTAAAGGCCAGCATTGGAGGAAAGCCGAATAATACTACTGCCTTATTACATGTGCCACAGTTGAAGAAGGAAATAAGCAGCGACGAGTTTGCCGAACTCGACACGGCAATCAAAAAATTACATCATAATGCTGAAAATATCTCCAAATTGAAGAATCATCACCTGCATCACTACTCGATGACCTACATCCTGCTCATTGTGCTAGTACTGATATGCCTATACTACAGATGTCGAAGAAGGATGATGACCCGACGCAAGAAAATCAACCAGCCACAACCTGCCCCTAGAAGTCGATGCCGCAAGCCAGATCAACATTCCACCCTAGACCTGCCATCGCTTAATCTAGACGGGGGAGAATGTACCGAGTACATATAATTCTAATTAGGCTAATTTAAATTCTATAATATATCGACATAATTTCATTCAAGTATACTGCTGATGCATCACTTCCGCAAATTCCCGTTGCCAAAGTGCTGATCAACAATTTATACATAACTGCTCAATATACGCGCATTATTTGCCGTAATGCATTTTTACTTAAGGTGAGTGACTTCACGCGACAAATTGCTGATGCGACACTTATGCCTGAGGTGAATGAAATTATGTCAATGCAATTGTATATTAGTGTAAGTGCATTGTTAATTAGGTATAAATAGCTGTAATTTGGATAAAATAAATTCATTGTTCTTTAGTTAGCAATCAGTGAAGTTTTACTTAACTTCTACACCTACTGATTATAACTATAGCTGGATCTCATATGCTTTAAACGTTCCCACTATTGAAAATGTACATAGATTTAACGATATTATGTTAACATTTAAAATTCGCAAGGGCTTCATTGCCTGTCCTAGTCTGTGTAACTTAATTAGCGATCGTCGTATTCAATATTATCTACGTGCCCCCAGATTGGTTAGAGAATTTAATTCTCACTCTAATTACGACTTCTTCAATCCCACTCAAAGACTTCGCAGGCTATGGAACACCTTGCCTCCTGATATGCAAGTAATCACCTCTGTATCTTCAGATCAATTTAAACACAAAGCCAAGAAATTATATACTTAAGTCAGTTCATATGTAATGTTAGTTTTAAATTGTCTTTATTGTACAATATTGTAAATTGAGTGATTTGTGAAGCTGAGTTGTGAATTACTGTAATTTTATATTCATGCTAACTATCTTTTTTATGTATATATTATCTTAATGATTATTTTTTTAATGCGCCATGTAAATGAATTATTTTTTACAGGGCATCTGCCCGTTGAACTCTAATAAATAAATAAATATAAAATACACTGACCAATCTCACGCCTCACTCGACCCGCCTACCAAAGCATGTCGAATAAACCAATTTCCATGAAGAGAAGTCTTTTTATAAATTTTAGTGTATTATATTTAAAAACCCAAAAGCATTGGAATCAAAATTGCCATTGTTCAAATACCCTAAAGTTTGCGTGTATAGGTGCCGGCATTAAACTTTACTAATAGAAACAAAATCTTCGAATACAAGACCGGTTTCCCTTGAACTTGTTTAGCCTAATAACGGAAACTATGGAGTGCTTTGTCTCACATTTCCAAATAAATTAGGAAAATCAAATTTTTAATTCGCACTAGCTATTTAGCTGTCAAAATTCATCTACTCAGCTGATCATCTACATAAATATGAACAGCTTCGTTAGAACTGAGCTGATCCAGTTGTACTTGAATATGACAATTATAATTGCGCCGTTACAGAGCTTGTTAGATCAAATAAAGCTGTCTACACTGGCGATTTCCCCGTGACAACAGAACTGCTGTTCTTATCGATGATAACCCCGGCAATTAGCTGTTCGTGCAGAATGGATCTAAAATACTAACGTAGGTACTGTGAGGGTTTTTTACTATAAGGAAGGATTTTTCGCTACAGGTCGTCCTATATAGTGATCACCCATTAACGCCCAACGCCCTGGGTTATGCAAAGAGCATTCTTCATTAGAATCGAATATTACCGCTCTTTGCTTTGCTAGTGCTCTGCTACTGCTCCCTACGCTCAATGTATCTTAAATATCGAAAACAACAACAAGATTTTATTAGATCTCCATTTCCGATGTATTTTACCGGTTTTAGTTATTTAATTAAAAACATTTCATTTCCCTTTAGATTTGAATGGCTCAAAAGCACAGAGGAGACAAGAACGCATTGACTTTGTTTCTTTGCACTTTGGGGTAGATGTCTCTACTGCATAAAGGGAGCAGATTGTGGAATTTTGACACAGATCAAAAAAGTGAAGAGAATAAAAAATTAAAAAAAAAACAATCAGAAGAACACACACTTTTCTCATTAATAATATTCCGTGATCAGAGAAGGGGTAATTGGGGGGTTGCGGCAACAATTCATCCACTTCTCACTGCACTTGAGAAAGAAACAGGAGCACTGGCACTGTTGGATCCATCAGAGGTCAATTGGCACTCCCGTAGGCAGTCCCAGCATTTTGTCGCAACTGATACCCGTGCACCCGCACTTATTTAGACTTGTCACTGACGCACAAGAGCACTTTCCTTTTTCCGTCGCGGGTTCTGGGTGGCGGAAAAATTTTAGGGATCACTAGAGATTGGTTAGGCTGCACGACGCACCGCACTAGTGCACAGAAATTCTCGAGATATACACGCTTGCACAATCACTGACCTACAGAGAATTAACAAAAGGTCCACTGATCTCGTGTTTTTTAGATCCCTCGCTAAGGGGACTGAACCGAAAGAGAAAACTGCTTCTATCCAAACCGCGACGGCCGCTGTGCATGTGAAACCGCAGTGCCTTAAGAACCCGCGTACGACCTCTTGGAGAATTGGACAAGAACTAAAGAAGCCAAGCCAGTCCAAAAGGCACACGAACAATTTTTTTATTTACTTCCAGTCGACTATTCAGGTGAGCGCGGGTGTGTAGGTGATGCAGGTACCAATCGCCAGTCTTGAGGAGGACTCCATGGAAATTCGTTGGCACTACTTTGCGAGGGGCTTCGAAATTCGGACAGGCAAAGAGGGTATGGTAACACGTCAAGGAAACAAGCAAGCCTCATCTGCCTACCTGGGTTGCCAAAGAATAGAAATTATGGGTTGAAGTAGCCGTAAGGTTTTTCACGTGATTCGATTGGGAGCAGTTGAGCGAGGGTAATAGACTGGAGCGAGAGAGGAAATTGTCTGGAATGAATGGAAGGCAGGAACTCGAGGGCGGAGCTTAGACCCGGCTAGGGGAATTGCAATCAATTAAAACTGCCTCCGTTGAATGTTCGTTGCGAAGATGGTTTGTTTGGATAGAGATAGACAGATAACCACTGGTCAATTTTGCAAATAGACACGACATCCAGCAGCGCGAGAAAGCAGCAAAGTGCAATGGGCTGACTGCTCCACGGGACTCCCGTTAATACGTGGGAAGTGGATTGAATTTGCTGGGAGCTGTGGATTTTCACTTGTATAAATCTCTTTGAGTCTGCGCAGGAAAATTAACTTAAATCTGTAAGTTTCCTCGGAATTCCAGGCACTTGAAGATTTTTGTGGGAAAAGCATTTTTAGAGCTCCCAGAGAAACCACTGGAAACCTTTATTACTTGACTGTATTTGTCATGCTCGTGTTTATTTCGCCGCCTCAGTGACAATTTTGATTTTATTGCCGATAAATGCCGCCGGCTTTGATTTAATTGCCGTTTCGTTTTGATTCGGGTATGATTATAAAATAATCGAATACCATGTATTCAATGATCATTTTGCTTCATCATCGGGGATCATGTAAATATGAACCACCAAAAACAAAAATGTGAAAAAGGAGACAAGTTCAGTACAAAGGACAAGTGGGCTTATCGGCTTTGCCGATAAAAGAATGGACCTCTCAGTGGGTGCCAAGTTATACCAAAGTTCCTTCATCTCACTCACCTTCAAAAATATATAACGTTGTTTAAATTGTTTAAAAAGAAAAATTATTGCCTGCCTTCTACTAAATCTTTGACTTGGCAAGTATTAACACACGAGTTAGTTACATATTATAAATAAAACTTACCAACAACTTGTTTCTGGCTGTATTAGTTCATCGAATTAGGAACATTTGTAATTTTGTTGAAATGCTCTTTTTATAGATTAAAAAAGGCATGAAGGGAAAATAATATAAAAATGAAAGTTCACTTTTTACATAGTATATTTAGTTCTTAAAAAATGACGGACACAATTTGTTATAAAACATACTAATACTTTGTAGAACCACCCTTCGCATCTATAACTGCCTTAATTCTATGTGGCATGCTTTCAAAGCACCTTTCAATCATTTCTTTTATATGGAGGCTATTTTCCCACACATTGCTTATGTTTTCCTTCAGGACTGCTATAGTAGGATTGGGGACTGAATAAACTTTAGATTCAAAGAGACTCCAAACGTTCTCAATGGGATTAAGGTCAGGCGAATTACCTGGCCAATGAAGAATAGGGATACCAGAGCTATTCAATAAATTTCTGATTGACCGAGCAGTATGGCAGGGTGCACCATCGTGCATAAAGGTGTAGGGCATGTCGCAGGATATTAAATAATTATAATGCGGTTTCAAAATGTCCTAGAGCACTTCCTCGTACACGTCCTTATTCATGATTCCATCGACAAAAAACAGTGGTCCAGGTCCATCGGCAGATATACAAGACCATATCGTCGTGGCTAGTGGGTGTTTCACGGTTCTTGCAACGCAATCTTCATTGTACCGCTCTGCTAGCCTCCTCCGGACGAATTGAGGGTTCTCCGTAACAGCTTCTAGCCTACACTCGTCGCTAAATATTATCTGAAAGTAAAAAAAAAATTGTTTTATCAGATATTTGGGTTCTTAGCGCAAAACAGTTCCAAAAATATATTGATTAATTAATAATATGATAATCACCTTCTTAAAATCTGCTTCTCTATAATGACGATAAGTTTTAGCCCACTGAAGCCTCGCTCGTCGCATCCACGCCGTGAGTTTTGGCTTTTTTACAGGCCGTCTTGATGTTAGCTTCGCTTCGTAAAATTGTCTCCTTAAGGGGGGACATCACAGTAAAATTTTCAATGTTTCGAAAAAAATTTTGTTCGCTTAAAAGGTGCTTTAGGGTCTTAATAATAATATACCAAATGATGGAATACGGCAAAAGTGTCCGAGTGCCCAAATTTTTCATTCTGCGGTTAGAGGTATATGAAATTTTCATATGGTTTCTCAGTACTTAAAACTTTAAACGCGTTTTTCTCGAAACCACTTTTTTTTAGCTCGCCGAAGACATAACTCGAGCAAATCTTTACCGATAGACTTGAAATGTTGACAGTAGCTTCGACATATCTGTCTCCACGGAGCTACGTAGGATTTTTATTTTATATGGCTTAGTTTTCTTTTTATCGACGATTTTATGGCGTTTTTTTTGTTAAAAATTAAATTTTTTTTTCAAACATGCACCATTTTATGAAAAATCAATATATCGAAAAAATCCTACGTAGCTCGCTAGCTGTTGTTATGTGAAAACTAAAAAATTTTAGTTTTTTCTTCCAGGTCAAAAATTAAGGAGTCTACGTCTTCGGCCATCGACACGGTTTCAAAAATAGGCGCCTTGGGGCATATGCTGCGCAGCCGCCATTTTTAAATATTTTTTATTGAAAAAATTACATTTTCTACTTTTTTAGTATTGCTATAAAACCTACTTTACAGATTTTCGATTGATACTTTTATTCAGCCAAAATTAATTCCCGAAAATATGCCTATTTTTTTGTGTGCTACTGTGATGTCCCCCCTTAAGGGGTTATTCTCATGTGAAGGCATGAATTTTACCTCTTTTTTGGGATTTTTTTTTTATAAGACAATAAAACTCAATCATTTTAATTTTTTTATATGTTTATATATGTATCTTAAACTGTATAAAGAAATTGTTATTTTTGCTTATTTTACATTGTTTACATTTTATTTTTTTAATTAAACTAGACACCAAAAAAAAAAAGCAGGTCACTGGTGGGGGTGATAGCGGCTGTTCGTGTTATCTGAAATGAAAAAATCGAATGGGTTATTGTTCAGTAGGTCTGTCGCTATCGTCCGAACTAGGATTAATCAATTTCATTAAAAACAAAAAAATGGCGGACTGTTGAAAAAAAAGTTACGAAAAGCTTGGTTTTTTTTGGTACAAATCGTTTAAAAAAAGTAAGTAAATATTTTCGAAAATTAACAATTCTAGTTCCGACGATAACTATTAATGAGTAGAAGAACATATATAAATTTCAAAGCAATCGGTCGATTAGTTTTTTTGTTAGGACCTTGACCGTTCTAGAAAATGATGTTTCGAGTAAAATGCGTTTAAAGTTTCAAGAGCAGAATTTTGGTGGAAAATTTATACTTACACTAATCTGCTATGCCTGGACCATACAATTTCACAATTCACGACAAAACTTTATATACACTATTCCACATATACACAGGTAGGTAATATACTAAAGTTGACCGTTAGAAACTCCGTACGCAGGTAAAAAAGACCGGTGAAAACAATAGAAATGTAGCAGCTGCAGACCTGGCGCGGCGGCGGCGATAATGAGATGTAACTTATTTAATACTAGGAATTTCGGTCTGAATTTTTCACAGCATATTCCCAATAGGTTTTACTATCGAAATATGACAAAAAAAAAATCGATTTTTCGAAGTGGTCACATGAGAATAACCCCTTAAGGTCATTGCTGATATTTGAATTCCTTAGCTTTGTATGACTTGGTGTAATGTGGTAAGAGACGCAAAACGATTTTCGCAGGCCTTTTGGATGATTCTACGGTCTCTTCGAGGTGTCGTTTTTCTTTTTCCACGGCAATTTTGACGCCGACTGTTGATATCCTCTGGATTTTCCTGTAGTCCTTTTGATATTCTCATAACAGTTTGAGGAGATTCTTCCTCTTTTCTTGCGATTTCTCGAAAGGAAAATTTCCTTGTCTTCAGCAAGGCAATGATAGCTACTTTTTTTACCCATTTTTGCACTTTTGCAAGAATTCCTTTCAAAAATAACAAGTTCGCAAATGTCCGCAAAAGTTTGGAAAAAACATATCTTTCGATTCCTTTAAACTGATACACACAATCGCCTTTTAACGCACAGATAATCACTTGCCAAACTCTTTTCAAAAAGTGATGAAATTCGTATTTTTCACTTAGTTCTTATAGAGACACAAACTTTTCGAAAACAGCCATAAAAATGGTCAGGTACAAAAATCGTCCTTAAAAACGATTAAGGGACAATGGTGTGTACTAATTATTTTATGTTCTGTTTAAAACATTAATGGGATCAAGAAAAAACGACTCTCCTCGGAAAAACCCGCAATTTAAATATGTTGCAGGCAGATATTTGCAAAAAATACGGAAAAGTGTTAGTGTTCCTAATTCGATGAACAGGGGCTGTACACCTTCATGGCTACTCAGTTAGTTGTGCTCCTACTTGAGCAGCAAGTAGTCTCAACCCTCTCAAGAGAGATTATTATCCCTGGTGAATCATTCATCCTTTGTGGGAATTACATATGTATCTCACGCAATTATTATTTCAGACCTCCAGCTCTATTCGAATATAAAAATATATAAGACCACCAAGACTGCAAAGGATTGTCTGGAATTGCAGGATGGCTTGAATAGATTTGTCATATCAGAAGAGAACGATATAGGGCCCTGCAATGGCAGAATCCGCTTTGCGTTTCTCCTTATGAAAATAGATTGACATTGATTCAGTGAACGTAGAAAAATATCGGACATCCAAGTTGTTTCATATCAAATTATTTCATTTATCTGCACCTCAACGTTAATAGGATGTGTTCTAATTTCAGTATTAGCATGCCAGAGGTACAAAAAACAATTATCTTCATTATTATCTCGCCCCCACAGGAGATACAACTTCCAGCTAATTTTGAAACCGAGTTCAGAACTACTTACATTACAATACACGCGTCATATCTTTATATTCTTGTGGACAATTTTAACTTGATATAACTAACCATTGAGAGCAGGGTATTTAACTCATTTGTTGTGCTTCCACTAGTAGGGAAAGGCAAATCAGCTTGTCTTTCCCTATACTTATAGAAGCATAACAAACGCGTTAAATACCACGATCTTCCTTAACTTATCTTCGTCGCTCTGGTCAAGAAAAAGGGCCTTTTACATAGTCCACCTTGGTATGATAAAGAATTAAGACTACTGAGAAATCGTAGAAATAGTGCTTGGCGTCTATTTCATAGTTCTCATTCAGATGACGATTACCTGATCTACAATGACTTGCGAAGACAATACCATAATTACTCTAAGTGTCTATATCGCCGGTATTTGTGTCGCATAAAATCTAACATTAAAACTAACCCGAAAGAATTTTGGAATTTTGTAAATAGTAAACGGAAGACTAACAACTGTCCTGCCGTGTTAACTCTTGCCAACGAAACAGGTCATGATTCAGCTACTATTTCTAACCTCTTTGCTAAACATTTTAGCAATGCGTATAGTGATAATACCTGTGATATAGATTTAGAATATTTTAACAACTTGACATGTCTTCCGATGCAATCTCCAAATATAGTCTTAAATGCTTGCACCGTCTTAGAATACATAAGGAAGATTGACGAAGACCTTTCGGATTCTCCTGATAATGTCCCTGGAGTTGTATTGTGTAAATGTGGTGTTCCAATTGTTGAGCCTATTACTTTTATGTTTAATTTATCTTTACGTTGTTGTGTATTTCCTGATATTTGGAAGGTTTTTTTATGTCATCCCTATATTTAAGAAAGGTAAAAAGGACTTAATTGAGAATTATAGGACAATTTCTAAGCTTTTTGAATCTATTGTTAAGGACCACTTGTCATTTTACTGTAGTTCTATTTTATCTACTAAACAGCATGGCTTTGTGAAAGATCGACAGTCACAAATCTGGTAGAATTCTCAAATTTCTGTTTAACCGAACGAGAAAAACATAAACAAGTCGATTGTGTGTATACCGATTTTAGTAAGGCATTTGACAAGCTTTCCCATAAAGTGCTAATTTATAAACTGCTTCGACTGGGCTTTTTAAACGATCTTGTTAATTGGATTAAGTCTTACCTAACGTGTCGTTCGTTCAAAGTTAAATTTTCTCATACTTTTTCTGATTCCGTTTCGGTCTTGTCTGGTGTCCCGCAAGGTAGTCATCTTGGACCGTTGTTGTTCACGCTATTTATCAATGACTTATTTCCTCTTGTTCGGAATTCGCATGTATTAGCCTACGCCGATGATTTAAAAATCTTTAGATCAATCGAACCTCTACAACATGCACAATGGCTCCAAGATGATCTTACCAGCTTTGAACTTTGGTGTTTGAAAAATCATATGCAGTTAAATGTCAAGAAATGTGCCTTTATTTCTTTCAGTCGGAAATGCTCCCCTTTGGAGTACTATTATAAAATCCTCGGCAAAACTTTGTCTAGACAAGATAATGTTATTGACCTTGGCTCAACCATCGATAATAAATTTAATTTTGGACGCCATATCAATAATATAATTAATCAGGCGAATTCAGCACGTGGTTTTGTAAAACGTTGGTCGAAGGAATTTGACGACCCTTTTATCTTAAAAATTTTGTATTGTACTTTCGTCCGTCCCATACCGGAATACGCATCTATGGTGTGGATGCCACACTATGATGTTCATATCAATCGCGTTGAGGCGGTACAGAAAAGATTCCTACGCTACGCTCTTCGGGTGTTTTATTTATGAATGATATTGTTACTGGCGGTATAGACTCTCCCATTCTCTTAAGTCTCGTGAATATTAATACACGCCCCCGAGGACCAGAGGACGAGAATTTTTATATTCTTCCTACCACCGGACAAACTATGGCACTTTTGAACCGATGTCGTCTATGTCTAGATATTACAATAATTATTTTAATTGCTTGGATTATAATAATTCCAAACTCACACTAAAGGAAGCACTATTGAACTATGTGGAAGTCTAATTTTATTCTTAATTATATTACATATGTTGTTTACATGTTTCATACATACATGGTATTTTCTTTTTTGTAAATTTTATTGCATGGCTTTTTAATGATCCTTTTCCTTTTTTTCTTATTGTAAGTGTCAGATGGTCAACTAATTGTATCTGTTGATGATGAATAAATGCATAAATAAACAAGTACACTCCCACATAGTAACCATTTAGAAATTATAGATCCCTGTGATCGCTTAAAAATTAGTAAGCACGAATTTTCCACGCCGCCGGCCGCAATAAACGGTATTCAGCTGAACCGCCAATGTTGAAGCGAATCTCGAAAAATATGTTTACAGTTATGGAAGTTTTCTTAATCTTGATATCGTGCTATTAAAGCGTCCCAAATCGCTTTCTTGTTAGGAAAATGTAAATGATAATACTCGAATAATTATGTAAAAGAGGCTGTAGGGACGGAATCTGCTCAGATCTTTTGTCGTCAAGATGAATGCAGTCTTTTAGATTCTGATGATCTTTGCGCAGATCGCCCGAACGGACGCAACGGCCATTTTAACAGCCGAAAATATCAAGATCTCGAAACATCACAAGATGGTGCGATTGCGTGTCAAGCGAGCCCTGATGTAATTTTCCCCAAACAAAATGGAAAAAACAGCCGAGGCCAATTTTAGTAATTTTCTTTTTTCACCGATCGGAGTGAACAGCAATTATTCCGGGAGTCACTTAAAGAGCAAAAATGGCGTCAGCTGGAAGCCAGCAGAAGACCGAACAATCGCCGGTTGGGCGATGAGATTATAGCTCGGCTGATTGCCACCGATCCAAAGCAATCAGAATGAACAAAATTACACCTATCCGCGCGTTTCAATGTAATCCCTCTCCACGAGAAAACGACGATGAAAACGGACCCTGATTGCTGCGATTAGTTTTTAGAAGAATCGCTAGCCTCCGGCTTTTTTACTGATGGGCAAAATGGTGGCTGCACAGCGACTACCGGGGATTGATTGATTCAGCCGAAGTGAGTCTGATCTGAGTCTACTTGTCATTGAGTGAGTGCATGGAGTGGGTTGGATGGCCTCACAAGTCGTCAAAGTCGACTCTGCAACCTTCGCATAAAATCTGTGAGAAGGAACGCATTGCTCGTTTTCCAAAATATCGCCGTCAGCGGGGCATCACAATGCGAAAACGGAAACGGTTATTATTCCCGGCTCTTATTATTGGCCTGTTAGCGTAAGGCAATGGAGTTGAAGTTTCGCCTGAAACGGTGGCGAGATTACAGTGTGTACGTACATCTCGGACGGAGCTTTGACCTCCCAAGTCGCCGTAGATTCACATACAAACTTACGCGAACTTGCACCGTCAGCTGATCATTGTCAACGTTTTGTGTCGCGTAACAGTCCACTCAAACGGAAAATGCACTTATCCAACAGTTATATGGGAAAACGATTAAATTTGTAAACAATTGGCTGAAAATGGCCGGCAAGTCGCCTTGAACTGACATCTCAATTGCTGCCGAATTATATTGTGTGCAATTTTATTATGATCGGCGACGAATTTCATTTTCCGTTCGCAACTTCTGCCTTCGGGGCAATTTGTCCAGTTCACCGCTGAGAAAACTTCAGCCTGCTAGACGTGCGCCTTATTGAAACGGTCGTGCGCGCAAATTTAACCCCTGGGCCTGTTTCTCACAAAGATCAATCTCGCGGGCCGGCACCTTATCTCTGCCCTGCTAGCGAACAAGTACTTGAGCAAACAATGCGCCATAAATAACCGAGAAAATATCCGAGGGTATCGAGGCCGTCTGGCTATTAAGACTGCGAACGCAGTCGTTAGAGGCTGTGCGGTGGTGCGGCTCTATGCGCGGTAAGTTTCATTGAAACCTTTTTGAACAATTTGTCTACCCGAGGGCTTTTCGTCCCGAGTCAGTACAGATGGTTGTCGGGAATGCTAGAAACTTTTGCACAAGGGGCGATGTGGCGATATCCTAAAATTGCGGCCAAATTACGATTATCAAATTTACCGGCGACCCTGCACCGCTGGCATACTTTCACCAAACCAGGAAAACGGATAGTCCCAATCACTACGCTACATCCCAACCTCGTTAGGGTACTGCAGAACATATAAACGAGGGGAAGGTGGAAAGTCCTCGCACAGCTCGGAACACAAAAGTCAGCCTGTGCAAAAATTTATATCTTCCTCAATGAACGTGGAGCCAATTAATTTTTTGTTCACCTCTTTAACCCGGACGATGTAGAACACCTATAAACGGCGAGATCCCACCGAAATAGCCCTGGTGCTCGGTTTCGACTCCGCTTGATCTGCGAGGCTTCATCGGCCGCGACACTTGCGCCAACTGCATGGCCGGCGGAGACACACCGTCGCAAGGGGCGAGAATTGAGGTGCCCGAAGGAAGCCAGATATATCCACCAGTGTTAAACATAAATCTCAGCAGCGCACCTCAGCAGCTATCCCGCTACCGCAAGATTCGAATGGCCGATATGACATTTAAATTGTTTTTCCTCATGACTGCCCACACTTATGTCGCTGGAGGCAGCTACCAGCCAGATACATCGCCCCAGCATCTCGGCCCTCGCAGGTAATAACGCCCGCTGAAGGGAGAACCGCTCTTTTCTCAGGTCCCGGGGCCCTGATGGGCCTGACGATTGCTGACGGAGCTAGAGGTGGTGGTGTTTTGCTGTGTGATTCATCTCAACCACCCCGCCATCAAGCACTTCTGCGCCGCCGGGTCCCCGTCACCTTGGGTTAATCAAAAATCTCTCCACAACTGGATTGCGGTCTCGATGTTATCGCACCCCTAATTAATTCCCTCCGCCAGGTCAACTCTATTAACATAAAAAAAAAACCCTGGCTTTCGGCGAAGTAGCATTAATTTCTCCTCATTTTCTCGTACAGAAGTAGCTCTCGATTTTTAGTTAGCGAGGGCTCCCGTATGCAGGGACTACCCGGTCGTCAGCACCCACCACGGTGCAGCGAGGCCATGGACACAAAATAATTTTTCCTGGCGCGGGACTAGGGCCATAGCCAGGTGGTGGTTATTTGCTGAATTTGCATAAGTTCCAGTGGTGTGTGCATTAATCAGGGCTTCTGGGTTAATGCGATGAGTGATGAATTCTAACACCAAGGCAACGTGGCCCAGGAGTATGGTGGGGGACATTCATGTCGTTGGGAATGAAGTTGACCAGGGCATCAACCTGCAAAAGGATCTTCTACAGGTAAGCCGAACCACTTGTAGCTTTAATGGTGAAAAAGGATTTATTTATTTAATTACGGTTTCATCAAAATACTGATAACTAATCATTTAGGATCTTTACATACATACCTTCTATTAATCCCCCCGTAGTAACTAAAACTCCTACGAGTAAAAGCACGCACCTACAATGTCGCAGTTCTAAACCGCTCCTAATTGCCCCTACTACATATTTGGGCCGGGGAAGAATATCCGCGTACTATTTAGTTGCCGTTGACCGGCTCGACCGTTTTGAAAACTGATTCGCCCAAAAATAAAATAAACACACAGGAACATTAAAAAAAATATACGTTGCTTAAGTTTTCGTTTTCTCGCTAGGAATTTGTTTGAAGTCGTTAGTGATTAGAAAAAGTCCCGAAGAATATTTTAAGAGGCGCATACCTAGACCTTCTGTAGTCTCTTCTGCTTGTTTCTGCAAATGTTTGGCCGACAACTGGCCCAGGTGAAAACGGTCCTGTATTTTAAGTTTCGTTGACGTTTGGCTAATTTTATAACGAACTAGCTTGCCCACCCGGCGTATTCCGGGATACTATTAAATTTGTATTCCTTAATTTTAAAACGCCTCCCTACTGCACCACCGCCTCTCCTATGTGACCCAGCGTTTTCCTATTTGCGTTTTGCACATGTTTTAGATATTTTCCAACAGTATTATTAAATTTAGTTTTCTTCATTGCACCCCTCTCCTATATCTCCCAGCGGGGTGGGGGTGGTCTCATATTTTGAAATTGAATAGCAGATTCGAAATCAGTGATCCCGAAAATTCCCTAGCGCGGATTTTCAGGGAAATCCCTTGAAGTTTAACTTTTCGGTAGCCCAAACCAAAAACAAATTCGGATTTTCAGTGAAATCCCTTGAAGTTTAACTTTTTCGGTCGCCATTTTGGATCCGACATCTTGAAATCCAAAATTTTGAATGCTAGCTCAAGATCTGCGACCCCGAAAACCTCCAATTGCCTTTTTCATAAAGATTCCTTGAAGTTGGAAAATTCGCTTCCTATACAAAACGGAAATTTCGATTTTTTCGATTTTCCGGCTTTTCCTTTGGGGTTTCCCGCATTTTCTTTTTATTTTTAAACTTCCCCTGTATTATAGCGAACAAAACAAAAACAAAATTATCGAAATCGATAAAGCCGTTTTTGAGTTTTAGCGAGACTAACGCACAGCAATTCATTTTTATGGAAATTTCGATTTTTTCGATTTTCCGGCTTTTCCTTTGGGGTTTCCCGAATTTTCTTTTTTTTAAACCTCCGCTGCATCATAGTGAACAAAACAAAAACAAAATTATCGAAATCGGTCAAGCCCTTTTTGAGTTTTAGCGAGACATACAGACAAACATTCATTTTTATATATATAGAAGATAGATGTTGCGCCATTCTCTAAACGGATGATAAATTAAAGCAGGCGGGACCCTACACTATTTCAACTGGGATGTATGCTTTAATTGTAATATTAAAGTTTAAACAAAATTCTTAGTTGGTGCCTACCTACCTACTTAAAGTATTAAAATGCCCTCGTTTTTTCTACCTACTTAAAGTATTAAAATGCCCTCCTTTTTTGTAGTCGGGTTTTTTTTATTTATTTTTTTATAAAATTTTTCTATTCTTCAAAATCACAACAGTAACACCGGGGTAGTTGCTCCCACCGGTATTGCGCTCTCTTAACAGCTCATTGACCGTAACGGGTCATGCACCGGCTACTAACGAGGGTAAGCTAAATGGCGGCAGGTGTTTTCTTGAAGTAAACTTATCAGCAGCGTCGCATAATGGCATAATTGTCGACCCTTCAGCTAAATTGCGGCTGTTTAATCGATACGTCAGCAGCAGCGGAGCGGCAGCAGTGCATTCTGCGACATTGAAGGTGTAAAGCAGCCTGCCTGGCAAACTTGCACAGGTAGCTAAGGATGAATATAGCGCAGCACAGAAAAAAAAAAACTGCGCGTTTGTGGACCCTTTGCTCAACCCAGGCAAGATCAAAAGAACTCTGACAGATTTTGATGCAAGGAAACGTTCGGCAGCGCTAATTTATGCGTTGCGCACTTGGCCCGTATCATCGAAGTGGCGAGTGGTCCCGCCATAGTGGGTTTATCCCGCCGAATCTAAGCACGAAGCATCTCATGATAGACATCACTTTGTGCTTTAGTAATTAAGTCATTCTCGAGGATCCCGCGGTTGCATTAATTTGCATTGCATTAGCGCGACGCGCTCTTAATTGATTTTGTTAGACATAGGGATCTGAGTTGGGGCTCTTGGCGGCATGGATTGGGATCTGATTAGACCAACGATCGGGCCCCAGAGAGAGAGAGCTTCGGGCCGGGGTTCACACCTCTCAAATAGTCACCTCAGCCTCCTAATGGCGGGGTAATTTACACCGAAAGCCATCGCTGGGCGGCATGCAACATTAATGGCACGAACCAAGCCGTAATGTGCGTGCTCACTGATTCGTTTCCGTATGGTATCGAGTTGCAGCAACTTCTGTCACGTCAGTTGAAACGGCTGCTCACCTGCCTAGGTGTGACATTGTAAAGTTTGCGAGGAGGCTCCCTGGCATGTCAGCAGCGACAGCACGCCATGCTCATCCCCACACGTCTCTCTGTGTGTCGGTGGCGCCGCCGGACGGGCACATGGACACAACTCGCCCGCATCCATCCCAAACGGGGGCCCAGACACTAAAAAACGCAATGGCCTGCTCCTTCAACCAGCTGTGACGTCAGAGGGCTGATTGCCCGTGCAACCTATGTCGTACTATGATGTGTGTTGTGTCGGAAGCTAGAGTAACGGTAATGTGCGTGGCCTTACCTGTTCATGCCCCATTCAGGTGCAATACACACATCTCAGTGTCGACGAGCAGCTCTTCCAAGGTGCCTACTCGCCGTCGTCGTTTGCATGCCACACAGTGTGCGAGTCACGGAATCCCATTGTTCCACAGGTGATTAGCAAAAATATTTCACGTCGCTGGATTTAGTCGATTTATCTCGATCAGAGTGGATGCTGGAGGCAACAATGGTATGTGGAAAGATTCCGGTGCAACTGGTGTTGGGGCGGGCTACGACAGGTGCGACGGGGCATCTCTATTTCGAAAGATGGGGCTGGCCACAAAGTAACCGTCCACTTCACGAAGTTTCGGATGATCGATAGGGAGCATCGTATCTTTGCGGTAATTCTGATAAATTGCTGGCTAAGAGGGTTGGCAACCGGCGTGCACAGTTACATAGGTAAATAAATCCCTCTTCCGCTTCATCTCTATTTGAGATCGAAGGAGGAAGAGCTTTATAGTGGTTAATCGGGGCAACTGATCGTGGCCTGCGTATAATTTTGTAGCGCGATGGAAATAGCTACAGAATCTGTATCTGCAGCAGATCTGGCCGACTCGTTGCCAGCTCTGCTCTATGAGAGATCCAGGCAAACACAATGCCTCGTAAATAATTGCGAAATACCTGAAATATCTGATGAGACTACGCGCCCCCTCTTAATGTTGGGATACCGCTGCGCGAACTGCACACTGCTCGCACTCAGTTAGCTGGTCGGGTTACTTGGGCGTCCAGTCCAGAGGTATCTATCTGCTGGAAATTTCTTGGCTCGGAGATCAATTAGCGATACAGATTAACTTGAAGTTGAATTACAAATGTGAAGCGGGTCAAAAGGGCGTCCTTTGTAAATTTTGCGGAATAATCGAATCGCGCAGCAGCGCCACTGCCCAGGCATCCTGTCTCAAGAATTTCGCTTCCATGGAGCTCATGCGCCCCCCGCCGCCGCCGTCACGAGTTGGATTAAATTGACCCGTTGTTGAGCGATCCCTCGTAATTTCGCTGAAACAAAAAATTGAAAATTGAGAAATTCCCGAAAACTGTTCTGAAGCGGCATAGTAAAGTCCATAAATTTCCCTTAATTTGACGAATTAGCGGTAGTCCACCCGTTGGAGCACACTTTTAAGATGCTGGTCCGCGGCTGAGAATCCTCGAGAGCTGTCAGCAAATGATTTATGCGCCTTCCCACAGTATATCATAATTAATCGCTGTTTGAGCCCCACAAAGTGGCCGCTTTAATTGCCACGAATTAAATTGACGGCACATTCCCCATAGTGCGCCGCGCCGCGACAATGCCGAATCTGAGACGCCTCGGACTCTGGGCAAATTTACGCGGGCACACACATCTGAGACGGGTTTCCGACAAAACGGCCGATCGGGCTCGGTCAAATGAGAAAGATGCCCTGCAAAGCATCAACTTAATTAGCATAGAGCTTCTGAGTGAATCAGGGAAACCACTCTTGAGGGTAGCGCAGAGGTACACATATGGGGGGCACAGTGCTACCGTGCGGCCAGTCATTCTAGTGAAGGACATTTGCATACGAAATTACAGGAAAGCGGGCAGTGTATGATTTTGCTGAAAAAGGCTCATTTACCTGAGCGAGCAGGCCAGCAAGTGACCGTGGAGGATAGATACTTCTTGACGTCGTCGTCGCCGTCGGAGAAAATCAGAAATTTGAGGCGAAAGAAAATTCCTGGCATCGTCTCCCAAATTATGTCTCTCCCCCAGGAGTCAGGCTGGTCCCAAGTACCGTAATAGAGCACTGTCTGTACAGTGTACAGCGGTCCAGTCTGCAATTTTCAGCGGAAAATATTAATTTTAACAGCACTTTACGTAATGAGCCGCCTCTCGAGCTAGGGTCGGCCGCTGGTGAATTGCTACCTACTGGCTCAGCTCTGTTGCCCTGATACGTTCGCATCGGCCGGGAGGCTCTCCTGAAGCCTGTAATCCGCCTAATGGTAACAATTTGTCAAAGTGTTTATGCGTAGTTATGATTGGTATTTTGCAGGTAAATATTGTCAGCGTTTACAGCGCATAATGTAATGGATCTGTAAACACCATCATCGCGAGGCCCATGCCCGCAGGCTGGCGAGAGACCCTCAGTCCGGATACTGATGCGCTGATAATACGTTTCGCGACAAATCGGCGCTGCAGGTTATTGAGCATTCGCGCCCGCCTATAGTATTTTAAAAATACGGCAATTCCCTGTAATGCCCTGCCCGACTTTGTGAGGAAAAAACGGTCTGAGTATTTTAAAATATCCTTCAGGAGCTGCATGCATTTGGCATTGTTCTAAAAGCTCACGGCTTTAGGAATTATACCGCGAAGTAATTTTGCTCTTTCGCTCACGAAATCCAAAAGCGAAAATTTCTTCGTCGTGCCGGCTTTTTGCATCTCGGAATGCGGGTGTCCTTCATCTCTAAGCCCACGGGGCGCAGACGCACACTTCGTTCGGCGGATTCAATCAGCAAATTGGTACGCAATTTAAACATTTTCACACAGGTACCGCAACGCAACATCCCAACGGACCGCTATGGGAGCTGGGCCAGGGTGTGCAAAAGAACATTTTAATAGTCTTCGCAATTACAAGCGGATCGACAGCTGATTACCTTGATTGACAGTATAAGTGGCCAGTCGAGGAAATTGCCAGTCCGAAGGAACGGACTTCAATTGAGGCTGCCTTTCCTCTTATAATTAAAATGTCAAGGGCATGGCTCGGTCTCAAAAATTTTGAAGACTCTCCTGGCGACCCGGAGGCGAAGCATGTGTGTTTCAATTACCGGAGAATTCTCTAACGCTCTGGCCATACTCGTTGTGCTATAGTTCGCCCAGCGGCGATGCAACCGTTACAGTCATAACCCGTCAACTGTCAAGGAAGCCTCGAACGACTCAAAAGAAGAGCCAGCAGACGTGCACTTGTCCTGAATATCCTCGCCAGCCGGAGGAGCTGCTACTGGTTTAGGGCGCTGCGCGAATAGTTGGCAGTTTCCCAGTAGTGCTCGTTGCAGAGCAGCCGCAGAAGTCGTGAGTTGTCCCGACTGGTCCCCGCGTAATAACATGAGATTACCTCGGCAGCGCCCTTTGATTACTAGCGCTGATTTTATAGCAAATTTACGCCTTTGAGACAATAACAGACAGAGCTCGGGCGTTTCTCTGACTTAATGCGGGTAATTCGGGGCACCCTGGTTTGCAAGGATTGCTGAGACCTCGTTTAGGCTCCATAACCGGCGGGTCCCAACCAAACGTCAGATCATGTGACTTCACGCGGTGGGCTGTGATGAGCTCTGATTGCTATGTCGGCCCGCTGTCCTCCATCATATGAAGACATAAAATTTAAAGAGTTTTTGATACAGAAAATGAATCCGCGCGGTCAGCAGAATGCTAATTGCTCCTGTAAGTAGTTCTGGATCTGGACCAACTCATCGCTCCGCGAACTTGTAATAATCAGCGGTTCATTGCCGCGTTCAAACTGCTCGTCTTATTGCTAGCATAGCTTATCGGCCGGACAGACAGAGCCCTTTGGCCCCCTCTTCTCGACAGCCAGCACTCGCGAGGCATTCCCGCCGATAATTTTCCCATCGTGCATCTTGTCACTATCAGCGCAAGTCAAAACTCTTCCAATTCATGAATGAATGGGCTGAGTGCATGCAATGCATCGGAATCCATCTTTTGACGGACTCTCGCGTTGCAGCGGCTAACCGCGAGAAACACGCACACTGTGACGTCATATTCAATTGCGTGCAGCTATCGATTAGGGAGGAGTGTGACGCTCCAACTGCTGCTCAATGCATGCATTCCACTGCTGTACCCTGGCCCCGGGTCGCAATTCAGTTTATGTCGGCGGATGGTAAAATTTAAAAAGATCTCCTACCACTTGGAATATGACTACCGGGAGCCTACAAGTAGCCCTGGGAAGAACAGTCTGCCCGGTCGGTAGTGCAGCAACAGTTAGCTGTGGACAATGCAATGAAAGCAGGTGTTGCACCAACGAATAATTTTCTGCTCTACAAAGGAATTCCTGCAAGGGAATCAGTTAGAGGTTAATTAAGCTTAAGTGCCATATGGAGCCATAATTTCTGACTCTACAATTGCGAACGGGCGTCATTGTGGGCTAGGCGATAACATATGCTGTTGCCAGTCGACCGGAAAAAATCCAGGGCGCTTGAGTTCAAGGCATTCAACTGTAGTTAATATTTTACTTGATTTGGTTTTTTGCGCTCGCTAGTGGAAAACTCTACTAGCGCTTCCACAAAGCCTGAGGCAGAGGTAATTTTTGAGTTTTTATTAGCCACCATGTGATTTTAATGCTATACTAGCCATAAATATACGCGTTTCGATTAAAATTTAACTAAAACCCGATCAAATCGAAGAATACAGCACTTAACGAAATAGAAACCTTTGGTAAAATCAAAAGTGCACACCCCACGAGGGATAGGGATAGTAGGGACATAATACAAGGTGGGCCAAAAGAAGTCATCCGATGTTGTTTGGCTCTCATTTTTCTTCTAAATGAAAAACTTCGATTCTGTTTTTTGATTATATTTATCTGAACCTTTAGAATTTTATTGGTCAAGTCGAGAAGCCATACCGGCCAAATGGGCGCCGTCACAATTGATTGCCATACGGGCTCGTTTTGTGGCATTTTTCATCACTTCGGCGAGAACTTCGGACGACAGATTCTCGCACTCGTGTCGAATGTTGTCCTTGAGGGCTTCCAAGGTCTCGGGCTTGTTCACGTAAACACGGGATTTCAAATAACTCCACAAAAAAAAGTCTGGAACGGTTAAATCGGGCGATCTTGCGGGCCAGTGCAAATCGCCAAAACGAGAGATGAGGCGACCCGGGAACGCCGCCTTCAGAATATCGGTTGTGGCAATCAATTGTGACGGCGCCAATTTGGCCGATGTCATCTTCTCGACTTGACCAATAAAATTCTAAAGGTTCAAGTAAACATAATCAAAAAACAGAATCGAAGTTTTTCATTTAGAAAAAAAATGACAGCCAAACAACATCGGATGACTTCTTTTGGCCCACCTTGTACATACACTCTAAAAACTAGTATACGGATTGAGAGTAATGTTGTTACAATATTATTACAGCAATTTCGTTTGTTGTTGGTAATAAGTTTATTCAAGATATTACGCACACCTGTATACGTTTGCACAGCCTTTATTTATTTATTTATTTACTCATCAACAGGTGCAAACCATCTGACGTTACAAAGAATAGATACAAAGATTACATAAATAGAAATTATGCTAAGCAGTATAAAATGAATTATAATATTAAGAAAAGTTGTATAGTCGTTTTTTCAGTTCAACCTTATTACAATGAAAATCGATAATTGAGAAACAGGCATTATAATCTCTAGACATAGCCGACAAAGGTTCAAAATAACTGTAATTGGTCCTGTGGTTATCTGCATAAAGAAAATTTGGTCCTCTAGTCATTCGGGGGCGTGAATTAACATTTAAAAGTTTTAAAAGATTAGGACAGTCTACGGCGCCAGTTACGATGTCTTGCATGAACATAACACCAGCAACATCTCTACGTTTTAAAAGAGACGACAGACCCAACAGTTATAATCTGTCCTCATATGGAGGAAGATTGGAGGGGTTATTCCACGGTAATTGACGAAGAGCGACCCGTAAGAAACGTTTTTGCACCGCCTCGATTCGACTTATGTTCATGTTATAATGAGGTCTCCACACTAAGGAAGCATATTCCAAAATTGGGCGAACAAAAGCACAAAATAAAACTTTTAAACTGTGGGGGTCAGTGAAGTCAACAGACCAACGTCTAACGAACCCCAACGTTGAGTTGGCTCGATTAATTATACTATCGATATGGCGCCCAAGTCAAATTTAGAATCAATCAACAGTCCAAGATCAACCACACTTTCAATTCGAGACAAGGGCCTGTCAAACATTTTGTAGGAGAACTCCACAATGGAGGATTTCCTGCAAAAAGAAATAAAATTACATTTACTAATATTTAGTTTCAAATGATTTTTGGAGCACCACTCCGCGAATATTACAAGATCGTCCTGTAGATATTGAGCATCGTGAAGAGATTCAATAGTTTTAAAGAGCTTCAAATCATCTGCATATGCCAAAACGTGAGTATTACGAAGTAAGGGAAACAAATCATTAATAAATATGACAAACAGTAATGGCCCAAGGTGACTACCCTGTGGAACTCCGGACAAAACAGAAATAGGGGCAGAATAGGCAGACGAAAATTTAACCTTGAAGGATCGGTTACTAAGATAGGATTGAACCCAAAGAACAAAATCTTTGGGAAAGCCAAGTCGAAGCAGTTTAAATATAAGCACTTTATGGGAAAGCTTGTCAAATGCTTTACTAAAATCAGTGTAAACACAGTCGACCTGTTTAAGCTTTTCAATATTTGTTAGGCAGAAATTCGAAAATTCCACAAGGTTAGTCACAGTTGATCTATATTTCACAAAGCCATGTTGGTGCACCGACAAAAGAGAACTGCAGTAAAACGTCAGATAATCTTTCACAATAGCCTCAAACAGTTTTGGAATCGGTGACAGTTTAGCAATAGGTCTGTAATTTTCGCTTTGGTTCTTTTTTCCCTTTTTAAAAATGGGTATCACGTAAAATAATTTCCATTGGCGAGGAAAAACACTAGAACGCAAAGACAAATTAAACAAAAAAGTAAGGGGTCTAGCCAGTGCAGTACCACACTTACGCAGAGCAACCCCAGGAATGTTATCGGGTGAATCCGAGTAATCTTCGTCAATTTTATTTAGGTACTCTAAAACGGTACAGTCATCAAAAACAAAGTTATTTGTAAATGAAAGAAGACACGTCATATGATTAAAATAATCTAAGTCTATATCACAGATGTCATCACAATAAGCATTTTTGAAATGCTTCGCAAAAAGGTCAGAAATAGTAGAAGGTTCACTACCAATTTCTTTTTCTAGAATTACAATAGAAGGATAGTTATTGGTTATTGGTCTTCCGTTTGCTATTACCAAAGTCAAAAAATTGCTTAGGATTAGATTTAATGTTATGTTCTGTGCGAATCGTGTACTGTATTTTTTTCTTAAATTTTTTTTTTTTAATTTTTAGAAAAAGATCAGAACGTGATGGCTCAATTCTGGTAATGGATTCGTGCTCAGCAGGTCTCAATTCATATGAATATAGGTTTAAATGTTAAAAATAAATTTTTTCCGAATTTTACTCCACGATTTTCTCTGTTTTTAACCCATTTTTTGAGGTTAGAAAAAAATCTGGACGTCACGGCTCAATTCTGGTCGCGGATTCGTGATCAGCAGGCCAAATTACTACGGATATGACATATGGCATCAAAAGTAATCCCCACTTTTTTTTTTTGTGTGGCTGTGTTATCTATCAACTGAGCACTGAGAAGTGTGTGAATTGATCCAGGATGAGCTGGAGGAAAATTATATCGCTGAATTAATTTAACAATTATTGTGAGAAATGATTAAACTTTGACACTCTCTCTAGGTAGAAATAGTGTTAAAAGTTGAATACTTGTAAATTAACCCGAGTTGATATTATTTCTAGTGTCAAAACTCGAGACTGGCGCGCTAGTCGATAATAGAGCAAATAAATACCTGTGGTGTGCGAAAATGTTTGTAAACTTGAATGACCTTGCTTTTAGAGTTACATAGGGAGCTTATAAAGTTGTAGTTGGTACTAATCTAACAATCACGTTCAAACTTATTTGACAATAAAAGAAAACTAGATAAAGATAAATTAGAAAAAGTTCAAATTAAGATTACTATAATAGAAATCAAAAATAAAAACTAAAAGAACGCAACCTCAAGTGAGCAGTTAAATTCCACACACAAAATATTCGACAAAAAAAAATTTTGGGTCCTGCCCTATACGACTGCTTAAAAAAGTTGCTGACTATCGACTATAACTGGGCTAACCATTAAAAAGGACTTCTAAAATTCTCGAGCACAGTGTTCAAACATTGCGGTTGGCTATTTGAACTGTCCTCGGTTTGAAGCACTCCAGAAAAAATATTTCTATGGGGCATCGGAGGAAACAAAATTATTAGGACCTGTCCGAATCCATCTTCGCCTTCGTCTCGTTACGACAGTTAATGTCGTCAGTAAACAAGCTAAGGTATTATAGCAAATAAAGCAAAGACAAAAGCCTATTCGAATTCGTATGCTTATAGCTTCTAACTTTAATTGATTTTTGTAAACAAATGTTTTTTTAAATAACCCTCACTCCCAGGCAACTTGGCTGCTAAAAATGTTCACTTTAAAAAGTTGCTTATGATCCTTTCTGAGTAGCTTAATTAATTTAAACACTTTGCCAACTTCACGCAAATCTACCTGACGAAATCAACCCATACCTTGACTTTGGCAATTGGCTTAACTGTTATACTGCGTAGACATAGCCAAGCTCACTGACTTAGAAATGAATTCAAAGAGAGCTAAGCCCGGTGTGACGAAACAAACTGTCCTAACAAGACGAAGAAGAAGACGCAGACTTCTGACTGATTCGGACAGGCCCTAAATTCTTGTGTCCCTGAAGTAGCAGGTTGTAGGCGAATATAGCTAGAACACATGCATCTTCCTTGTTAAAGTAGTCAATTGGCCTGGGTAATGAATGACCACAGGGAGCGATGCTCTGTGGAAAATTTAATGCGATACTTCCCATGGCCAGGAATATCACGGGCAAGATAATGCCGAACGCAAGAAGCCCTATGTTCCCCTCTAGCAAAAACTAGCGGATCCCACTAGTCCCGGAATTTATTGAAATGGAAATTCATAATATTTTGTGCTTGATTGGCCAGACGCGCGCGGGTGTCGCATGTCAAAACCCAAAACCGCACTCGCTTCCATCCAAGTCGGTAAGCAAAATGAGTTAATTGCTCATGTGATATCCACCCGGATGGGTTACACCGTAAGATCACACGACCCCACGATCTCTACCTGATGAAAAGAAAAGTCATCGCTTCGACGCGTGTGACGTCCCACGCAGACCTTACAGGTGTAATTAATACAGTAGCGTTGCTGCTGAGATGAGGCTCAATATAATGCGATAGCGAGGATGAATTATCCTTGCGGTTTAACCTACTCTCCGGCAATATTTTCAGATTTTTGGATGCGGTTAGTACCGCGACGTATCATATAGCGCGACCATAATTTGGTGGGAATTTTTTTTCGAGATTTTTCCTGAGACGATTTCGTTGATTTCAAGGTATTCCGATGCTTTAGCCCAGGAGTCTGTGGAAACATGGGACCCGTCTATACAGAGGTGGCTATCACGTGACCTCCTCGCCAAGGTTTGGGGTTGGACTGCTGGAGATACCTTGATATGATACCAGTAACAATGACAGAGTTGCCTGCTCCTAAGAACTTTTTGTACATGATTTTTTGCAGGTGCGCAAAAGGTTGTACTAAAAATTGTTTATTTAATGTTATTGGCTTTATGAAAGATATGAATATTGTGCACCAAATTTCTGCCGATGACTTAACAGTTAGTCAACTGCAGAAGAGACTTCTACTCTGGTGTGAAGAGATGCGAGTTCGTACCCGGTATATAAAAAAATAATTTTTACCATTTTTTATTGAGAATTCGCCAGCTAGCCGCTCGGCTTGAGAAATTTATAATGTTGTCACAACATATGAAGATTGCGAGAATGGTTTATAGTTAGGTGTGAGCCCAATAGATGTCGCCTAATCTAATTTCTATACCACTTGGCCGAAGCCTGCAAAATTAGAAACATGACATCCGGCAGTAGTGTCGACACGATTGAAATTCGCCAGTATGTTGACGTTTGTGTATAGAACAAATGAACAATATATTTGATTGCCGCGAGTTCATAATACGAGCACAACGACAGAACTATGTAAGTACTGTCCTTGCAATATCAGTTGGTGGTGCATAGAAAAACACTGTAACGCTTCAGAAACTTTGTGCCGGGAGTTTGGGAAACGTTAAAAAATCGATGCTATCTGTGAGCACTGCTTTCATACTCAGAAAACACGAAAAGTCGAAGTAGTATCTATTCCATCAACAGTACCGTGCCGCCCATATTAGCATCGGTGCGAGCTGCACAGGGCGCCTGTGAACATAGTGACCGTCCCGATCTGTGATTTTGGAAACCTGGCAACCCTAGCCCATACGCAAATATTTTTATTCGCGAATATATTTCAATTTCATGCACTCTGCAGTGTGCATCGCCGGCACTGGGACCTGGAACGGGAAAATTTTGAGCAATTAGTCATCGAAACAGCGAAAATAAACTGCTGGACGAACAGGGTTTATCCCATGACTGCCGTTCGGCGGGCGTACAGAGCACGTTCTGATTTCGAGCTCTGACGATTTATTTCCGCTCCTGTACCTCGCTCAGACTGGCTTCTTTGGAGCAGGCTCATTAGCATAATTAATTTCGCGATGACATATCCCCAGTTCAGCGACAATTTATGGAGCCTGGGGACTAACTGGTGCCCACTTCTCGGATGGCATGTCGATTTATCCGCAACGCACGTATATGGCATGCATGATTGAGACGTCTCATCGCTACGATTTAGGCTGAGAGGTATTTATGACCCCAATTACATATATATCGCACAAAAACAAATGACTATGGGGGGGACCTAAAAAGATTTAGATTTATGTATGGATGTAAGAAAGTACAGTGGTCATGCGTGTACATAGAAAAAATGTTCGGAAGGGGTTTTCATAAAAACCAACGAATATCCATATTCTCCAACCCATTTTGCCAGTGTCAACTCAATTATAGCAATATTAGCGCGAGCAGAGTGAGTAAGTCGGAATTTTTGGTTTGTTTTTTTTCAAAGACATGACATCAGTTTAAGGGGGCCGATACATGTAAAATCAAAAACATATTCTATATGGTGTTGAGAACGCGTGTCTAAGAGCATTTCTCGATATCTCAATCCGGTCACATGGAATCTCACATAGAAGCGGCGATGTCAGATATAGCGCTCGGAAACAAAAAACTTTTGCCGAAAATCAGCTGCTTGAACAAGAGGAAAGACAACTCTACGGGGCAGGAATAGCCGACTAATATGTAAGTAGAGAACTCGTCTTTTCACTTTCCCAAACTTTGAGTTCAAATTCCTCGAAGCGACATTTTCGACTACTCGCTGCACGATAACTTTATTAAAAAAGGTTCAATCACGCTGACAATTTTACTGTAGTTTCAAAAGACCCTTGTCTACTGGATGAACCTACATCCATAGCCGATTTCTCGAATCCCCGATCGTAGAGGTTGCGAATTCAGCCAAAAAAACAAGCACAATTTTCATTCAAGTCACACTTGGGGAAAAAAATTGTTTTTGTCTCAAAGTTGGGTTTACATTGAAGTCACAACTGTTTTTCGACAATTTTTTCTTCCTGCTTCGTTTCAGACCAGCACACAGTGGGGCAGAATCCCGATTTCGTGGCCAAAAATCCCAAATTACCTATATGGGTGTTTTCGAGGTCGCTGATTACGAATCTGAAGTCAGATTTTCAAAATTCAAAATGGCGGCTCCAATATGACGGACAAAAAATTCGAATTTCTATTAATTTGACTAAAACTGGTTACTCGGGGGGTTTTTGGGATCGCTGATTACGAATCTGAGGTCAGATTTTCAAAATTCAAAATGGCGGATCCAATATGGCGGACTAAACTGTTCATACGTTGAAAATATGAAGTGAAATTTCATGTAATTTGGTTTTCGAGGTTATTGGTTACGATTCAGGAGTTAAATTATAGCAAAAACATCGTAAAAGTATGTTAAAATTGATATGATAAATTGATTAGTGTAAATATAAACTTTCCACGAAAATTCTGCTCTTGAAACTTTAAACGCATTTTTCTCGAAACATCATTTTCTAAAATTCTCATGGGCCTAAACAAAAAACTATTCAACCGATTGCTTTGAAATTTATATATGTTCTTCTACCTATTAATAGTTATCGTCCGTATCAAAATTGCTTATTTTCGAAAATATTTTCTTAAATTTTTTAAACAATTTTTAACAAAAAAAACAAGATTTTCGTAACTTTTTTTTCTAAAGTCCGCCATTTTTTATTTTTTCAATGAAATTGATTAATTTTGGTAGGGACGATAGCGACAGACCTACTGAATAATATTCCATTCGACTTTTTTTTCGATTCCCTAAACAGAGGTAAAATTTATGTGTTCACATGAGAATACCCCCTTAATGTCGCGCCACGCGTTTTTCCATAAAAATTAGTCTCACTACTCAGGCTGCAGTTCGCTGCATATGTTATATTTAACATTGTACACTATCAGTTCCTTGTCGAAACAAGACGGGACCTCGCGGGACTATTTTTAAAACTCAATTAGAAAATCGATTTTATATAAATATAAAAAAAAATATACTATATACTTGTCGCGGGATTTAGGACTATCCCTAAACAAGATCTGAACGTATATAGACGAATATACACAACTCAAAAATTTGATTTTTGGTCAGCTTTTTGGGATTCTGCCCCACTGTGCAGCACTACCGCCGGGAGAACGCAGCGACTGAAATAAGAGGGGGCTTTTGAGTCACAGGCTCCGCCGCCATCTTGAAACGCCGGCACACGAAAAAAAATTTTTTCTAATGTACAAGCTCTTGTGATAAATTCAAAAAAAAAATTAACTCGATCCGCTTATTCCTTCCCTATCAAACATTTTTTTTTAAAAAAACACACTTTCAATGTATCGGCCGCCTTAAGTGCATTTTTAAGGGAGTTTTAGCTTTTTGCTCTTTATATAACGCATAACTAATTTGAAGACATTTCGGGGGGTAGCACAAAAAATGTTCGAGAAGGGTTTGCATAATGCAGAGGAATATCTTTGTTAATTTTACAAAATAGCTGCTTACTAAAAAAGGTGGCTAAATGGAATTGAGTGTAAAAAATAAGCGCGATGTCATGTGGTGTATAGGCTAGTCACTCGTGACCAAATCAGTCATCAGATAATGTCGTCTGTAGGGCCCTTTGGACTTTTCTGCATAGAAAATATTAGCGGTCAGTCGCTCCATGCATTTGTTGCCCCTGCCAAGTACCTCCGATAGCTCAGTAGCGTGGTGGACTGTACAGACATTCAAGAAGCAAAATCTGTAGATTCAAATCCAGCACCAAGGAAGAGTTACCGGTCGGAATACGTTCATTTTTGGCATTCACCTGTATGTCCTGCTGAGACCGCCTTTACTCCATCCAGGCAGAAGTAGAGCGCATATTGCTTCGACATTAACCAGGCCTCTGGCCACACCTGGTGCGGAGCCCCCGGGGGAATTTATCTTCCCGCATCAACGGGAATAAATGTAGGGACATGGATTCCGCGGCTTCTGTTGCCTATGTCATATAATTCGCTCTGGAATGGAGCTCCTGCCCTTACTACCAGTCTGGCTCATTAAATTAATCGTAGCAACAATAAGCGAAGCAACGCGAGCAGGCAGCGCCAGACACATATGTAGGTATGCCTGACTGTATCTGCCCTGGCTGGAGGCTCCTGCTACCTGACCACTGAACCAGGTCCTACTCATCTTCCTTTTTCCATAATTTCGCGACGTATTAATAATTCAATGCAAATTTCCGTTATTTATTACGGCGAGTATTGATTTCAGCAGTTTTACTTTAAAAATTATTCGGTAGTTGTCGACATAAATAGCCGCCCAGCAGAATTAATTGGTGATCGGATGTCTGACTCAGTGGGAGTCCGCGGTTTCCTCATCTCTGACACCGCGCTCGATGTTGTGATTGCGGTCGATCCGTGCTAAGTAGGTACCCATAGTATCAGAAACACCCAAATGGCCACGATGCAACTGTCAGGACTGTATCGGCGAAGAGGTCGTTCGTATTGAGTTATAGCCCCCGCGCTACGGAATTGCTCTGATTCTAATTGCTCGATTAGATTTGATTCAGGAAACAACACATGCTCCCACCACCTCATAATGTTGCACTCTTGCTCTTACGTCTTCTAAAAATTAAGCCAAAGCAGAAATTAGGGACTAAATTGTCACTTTTGTTATCCCAGTGATAAAACAACTGGAATATGTTATAAAGGTTGAACACACCGCACGTTCAAAACGCATTGATTTCGAGACTTTAAGGATTAATGATGGGCAAACTACAAACTTTTGATCAGGATGGTAGGAAGAACGTTTTCCCAAATTTTCAACAAATTTGACCGAACGGCATTTTCCTAACATTTTGGCGGGGTTCTTCATCCACTGCAGGGAAACTCGCATAACACTAAAAAGCACCATACGCCTACGCTGGCAGTTTAAAGCCGCAAGGACATTATGCCTGACTATAATAGCCTTACGAGATCTTAAGACTGCTTAAGATTTTGTACGATCATATGAAGTCCCACAGTGACAACTTTAATAGTCTTATCCAATCTTTCGTTAATTTTCGAAATATTTTCGAAATCTTTCGGCAAGTCTTAAAGGTACGGTCCGCAGCGTACAAATCTTAAAGGAACTTGACAAAAGTGGCGTTTGTGTCAGTGGCGGACTAAGACCGTCAGAGGCCCGGGGCGGCAAAGCTAAATGAGGCCCCCCAGCTTTAAAAGAAATGTAGTTTTACAAGCTTTTTATTCAGTTCACATTTGTATGTATAAATAAGTGTTTATGTTTATTTCGTTAAAATCTGGCAAGTGAAATTTAAATTCGACTTAAATTATTTAGGCTAAATAAACATACATACCTACAATATGGAATGGATATGGATGAGGAACAGGGGCGTAGCTACCGCCGTATCAGCCGTATCAATGATACGGGGCCCCCGGGTTACAGAGGCCCCCAACCCAACGTGTGTAAGCAAAAATTAGTAAAATGGTATCCACAATGTCACTTAATCTCGTGCTTCCCGGGAAAAAAAAATATATAAAAAAACTGGGCACGATTCTTGTTACTCAGGCCCCAATTTTTGGGAAAGGGGTTCGAAACATTTTGCTGTGCTAATTAACTCCACCGGTAGTTTGTAAAAGGAAAATTAACTCCACCGGCAGTTTATAAAAGGGAAATTATAATATATAATAGAATTTTCCTAAAAGTTACGACCGTTAGGTGGCTCGCGAATTGCCCTATATCTCGAAAACGGGTCGAGATAGAATATTTTGATTATTTTTCCGTTAATTAGCACAGCAAAATGTTTCGAACTCCGTTCCCAAAAATTGGGGCCTGAATAACAAGAACCTCCCCATCTCTTTTATTCCCGGGTTAATCGTGCGCCCAAAAGTTGGCAACATCCTACATCGGTTATTGCGGGATTCCCCCGTTTAAGTCATTCTCTTGATTGATAATGAGTCCAGAGATTTAGCAAAAGAGTGGGGGGTAACAACTGTTTTTAAAAATAAAAGGCGAAAGATAACGAAGCGTTTTTTTGATGAGTTATAACAAGATGAGAGAATTTTAGACCCGGAATCATATTTCAAGGTCAATGCTGTTGACTACTATTGCTGTTAAGATATATTAATTTCTGCGTTAGATATATGTTCGAAGTATTACAACCGGAGAAACTCCTATCTTCTTCAAACGAAGTGATAAAAAACGCTTCCGGACAATTTTTGGCTAAATACAGTAAAGACATCTCAGTTAATCTTTATGAACAATTATTGTAATTGCTCTGAAACATGCTTAAAATCTGAAATTCAAATAATTCATTCCATTAAGGAACTCATGGAATTATTGCTGATAAAATTCAATAGCCTTGCATCCAGTTTTCCGGAGGTAATAACAGCATGCTCTCTATGATGTTTTTCAAAATTAAAACTGATAAAAAATTACCTAAGGACTTCGATGGGACAGGAACTTTAGAAAAACTGAAATCGTCTTCAGCTATAGATGATTTAATAAATCAATTTGCCGAAAAAAAGGCAAGAAAAGTGTATATTTAATTTGAATTGTTTGGCTAGCTCAATTTCTAGGAGGAAGTGATAACTTATAATCAATAAATATTTACTTTCATTTAATGCAAGCATTTTTGTTTCTTTTGTGAGAAATCTTTATCCTTCATTTGGGCCCCCAACTAATTTTGATACAGGGCCCCTCCAAGGCACGCTACGCCACTGGTGTGGAAAATAAAATACGAATCGATCGACAAAAAAAAAATAGATAAAATAAATCAAAGATAGTTTTATTATTTTTTGTAGCGTGTTATATGTGTTTTCGTGCCTTCAATTTACTGAACTCCTCAATAACTTCTGTGAAATCGATTTCTTTTGAAATTTTTCTTTCTATTGAAAGCACGGCTAGATTAACCAGTCGCTTTTGACCCATTGTAGATCGAAGATAATTTTTAATTAGTTTAAGTTTCGAAAAACACCTCTCGCATGATGCAACCGAGATGCAAATGGTCAAGAAGTATTGAAGTATAAGCGATATACAGGGTAACGATTCACTGAAGTCCCATTTTATTATAAATTGAAGGATTTCTTGGGCTCTCCATTTGGCAGCAACGTCCATACTCGTATCGGTGGCTTTTACATGCCTGCGGTACCTTTTTATTTCTTGGGAAACTTGCTCCTTGTCAAATTCACCATAAATTTGTATCAGATTGTCAACTGCTACAGCCAGAGCGTCATCTGAAGCTTCTAGCATAAACTTTGTTTCAATAATTTGGAAAATATTATTGATTTGTTTGAATTGTAAGCCCCCTTCTGATTATGTCTTCATATTTACGCCTGCACTGAGCGACCATACGAACACAGCCAATTCTAACACATCGTTCCGTGCTTAGTTCATATTTCCATGGGAAGTACCCGCTACAAAGACGGGAATTCCCCCAGCGTGTTGGACGCGTTCAGCAAAGTTAAAAGAATATTAGTACCGCGTAAAAGGTCTAGATGGCTGTAGTGTTTTGATCTTGATGAAATTATGTAGGTAGTAAACACATTTTTAAAGTCTTGTTTAGGAATTGATCAGGGAAACGCAAAGGCATTTGGGGGCCCCCCAAGACCGGCGCACAGTGGGCCAAAACGACTTGGTCGCTATCAGGGGCGCAACTAGACATTTGGGGGCCCGGGGCAAAAAAATTTGGGGGGGCCCTTCTTCTAAATTTTTTTTTTTATTATTATTATATAAATTTATATTCCAACTTTTACTTTTTAAATTTACATTTGCCTCCTCGCTTTGATGGCACTGAAATCCTTTATAATTCTTCTCTAATAATCCTTCCCGCTGCCTTTGGTCCTTTTCACCTTCCCACTAACTTAAAGTTTTAACTCTTTGTCTGTTTTCTTTTTTCCACTATCACTGTAGTTTTGTCCACTGACGCTATCTATGTTACTCACTAAATGTTAACCTTATTAATTTCCTATAAACTTCACTTGATCAATATCTCACTACTTTCACTTTTTCTCTAACATGCTTTCGACATTACCTCCTTACATGGAATGAACTTCCTCAGTCTTCCTTAAACTGTCTACCCTTTATCCCTAATTTACTCAACAAACGATAACGTACCTACCTATAATACTTTTCCCCAAATTACGTAATGACTCATCTCTGCTAATTTACCTACATAATCATTCCCACATGTGCGCCACCGCGGATATCTTTCCCTTTTTCCTAATTTCATTTCCTTTGTCTCATTTTTGTAAATCGAGGAAGCCTGCGCTCCTCGCTGAAATTTACCTGCTATTAGCCCGAACCCCCTGCTAAACATTCATATGCACAGATCTTGCTTGTGCACGATTCCTTTCCCATATTGCACAAATGTGGCTTACTCAACTTATCTCTACGCCTCTACGGAAAAAAATGCGTTTAGATTTTCAGCCGGTTTTTCCCTCGCATGAAACGTAATGGGTATTCTATCGTAACGATATCATGGGAAAATTTTTCTTTCCCAAAAATCAAAAATTTTTCTTTTCCATCATTGTCACTCATTTCGAGAGCTTTTCATATTTTACAAATTTTGTTTTCTCTGTATCGAAAATCCTCTTTTATTTGTTACTTTCAACTGAAGCTGAAAACTTGCTCCTAAATTAACATTATAAATTAGCAAAAATTCGAAGTATGAACTATTAAATATTTTGAATATTGCTAGAGCTATTTTTTATTTGAGTGAGTAAAGTCAAATGAAACAATCGACAAACACGACAAAAACTCTGATGATTCGACCACTCATCAAAGTCCGTTTTCGAAGTGTAAAATTCAAACAAATGTATAGTAACTTTTCAAGTTCAAGCAGGATGTTTTAGCATTTTCGATTATTTTTTCGCGATCCGCGCGGGGCCCCCTTGAACCCGGGGCCCGGGGCAGATTGCCCCGGTTGCCCCCCCCTGGTTGCGCTTCTGGTCGCTATCAAAAATCTGTAACTTTTGTTGTGTTAAAGATATCATAATGAAATTTAGGCTAATTAATCTTGACATTATTATCCCTTAACTGCCAAAAACAAAATTGGTTTACAGGGTGCCGCAAAATAAATCAAAGAAATTTGAAGTACTCCATAAATGAATTATAAATGTTATTTAAAAAGTTCTCACAACATTTTTTACTTAATCTTTTATTATTTTGTCATCTCCATGATCAATATTAAATAAAAAAAAAAAGAAATTACTAATTTATGCAAAAAAATAAAAATTTTATATTTAGCTGGTCTGCCCTTGCCGGGGCCAATGTTGATGCAGAAGATTCCAATGTTGGTAAAGCAAATTCCGATGTTGATGTAGAAGGCAAAGACGAAGGCGTTGCAAATGATGAAGTTGATGGTTGGGATGACACGGAAGATTGTATTTCTTTAGCGCTGATTTCCATTGCCGTATTTAACCACGTCTCATTTTGTTGTTCTAACTTTCGTGCGTTTCCAGTACTAAGTTGCCACTTTTTCTTGAAACTCCAAAAGAATCGCCGAACTGTTTCTTCGTCCAAAATTGTATCATTATACGTATTTGAAAGAAGCCGCACAAACGCTTGGTATTCCATAGCATTGTTATCACGGATTAGTTTGTAAAGTTCACAATACAAAATCTGCATTTTGATTTCATCGTAGCACTTTTATACCAATAAATGTAATTAACAAGCACAAATCACACACTTAAAAGTTCTCCTGGCTCAAAATCTTGTTTTCGTAGCAGTGTTGTGTTTCCTCTTTCCAATTAAGATAGAGAATGTTCAATACGCCAAATATCTTCTCTTTAAGCAGCTAAGATTTCCGTTACTTTCACCTACCTGCAACTGATGTTTTTAAACACACACATAATTACAATTCTCCCTTATGCCTTATGTCAGGCAATTATAATAAAACAAATTAGGTGTCATAAAAATCAAAGTCAATAATCATCATACGCATTTACCTGGATGTTATAAAGTACTAAGCACATACTGAGTAAGTGCGCATATGCAGAGTAAGTCAAAGTCAGTTAAAAATGTCATAAAACGTAATAATATAACTTCTTTAAATACAAATGATGTCGTTAATCCTAAACGTGCATTAGGAAAACTGTAATTTATTTCCCAAACAAACATTAAGCAGCCTTAAAAGTCATAAAATGTCTGCATAAATGGGAACATTGTGTGGAAATATGCACGTGAAAGCAAGGTAGACTTTACTTCAAATGCAATTTTCTCCCAAGGTCGCAGGTGGTCGCAGCCAATTTTTGTTTTAAATGATAAAGGAGGGTTTATACTTTCATTGATAGCGGAGAGCGTGGCCATCTGTGGCGATTTTTTTTAAAGTCAAAAAGAAATAAAAATTTGAACGAAAAATCGCCCTTTTCAACTAAAATGCTATTATTAAAAAAACTGTTTGCTTTTTATCATAAGTTATTGACCTAAACAGACCTCCTCCTATGTAGTAAGTGATTTCATTAACAACAATTCAACCTCGCCACGCAAACATTTTCACAATATAACTTTGAAATCAAAGAAAACTCGAACATTTTATAAGGAAAATGAGCTGTTCAGATTTTTCTCTGACTTTAGCCATTCCAAACACATAGAGGGGGGGGTGAATATTGAAAAAAACTTTTGCCATAAGGTGATACATTTAGTTTGCTATCGAATGGCATTAAAATTTTTAAAATCTATGACATGACGAAAATCGATTTGTGGTCACCTAAAATTCGTTTTGGCCCACTGCACAGTGGGGCCAAATCTCAAAAAGCTGGCCAAAACTAAAAAATTCAAGTTATCGATCTGAAATCTCTCACTCGGGGGTTTTTGGGGGCGCTGATTACGAATCTGATATCGGATTTGTAAAAATCAAAATGGCGGACCGGAAGTGACGTAATGTTTTACGAAAAAATTGAGCTAGCGCTTTGAAACTCGGTATTGTATGGTTTCCGGGGGCGGTGATTACGAATCTGATATCGGATTTATAAAATTAAAAATTGCAAAAATTTAAGTCACTTCCGGTCCGCCATTTTGAATTTTGTAAATCCGATATCAGATTCGAAATCAGTGCCCCCGAGAACCATATAATACCGACTTTTGAAACGATTCATCACTTTTTCGATTTTTGTCCATCGAAACAGGTTATGCATACATTTGTTTCGAAAAAAATCGATTAAATCGAAAGGCAGTGATATGCCGCGCTTTTTTTTTCTTAATTTTATTTCTTATTTATCTAATTTATCACCTCCAATCGTTTCAGAGCGGTACCTTGCGGAACTTTTTATATATTTCTATTGTAACATGGCATCTTACATAGTTTTTGAGTTGTAAAATGTAAAAAACTCTATCTCTCTCTAGAATTACTGTTTAATAATACAGTAACTAAATTAATTTTATAATATTCTACTAATCTTTAACTGACGATTCCATTTGGTTTTATTAAAATCGGTCAAATTTTAAATATTTTGTGCCTTCTTGAAAACGAGAACTTTTTCTCTCTTCAAAACACACAATCACTGCTACCCTTGGATGCCACTTTCACGTTGGTATTCTACGGATGAGCGTCAAGTTGGGGTCCTATTATCGCTTGATTCTATAGCACTAGGAAGTACTTTAGCCAATTTGAGATAGAAAAATCCCAACTTGAAAACTTTTTTTTTTAGGTTTTGGCCAGCTTTTTGAGATTTGGCCCCACTGTGCACTGTGCGGCGGCCCGGGCGGGCCGCCCCTTCCGCCCCCCTGTTAGTCCGCCACTGGGCAGTTTACAGCCGCAAGGACATTAGCACAATCTCGGAATTCCAACAAATCAGTGCCCGTTATGATTTGCCCGACTGGATTGGAATTACACAGATAAAAAATGAAATAGCCACAACAGAAAATCACCGATTTGTTTTTGCGGCAACCAGCTTGTTTCGTTAATACGCAACCCGGCGAATACAAACTGCAAACAATTTTTCTGCAGCATAATTGCTTTCCAGAGGAAGCGATTTGGAAGCAAAGTGCACCTTTGCGCCATTCCTAATGAGCGTCGCATATAATTTATCGCCGATTGTCCGCCCTCCATTCGCGATTACCACAAACAAGTCGCGTTTAAATGAAATTTAAAAGACGAGTTGCCCGCAAAATAGCCGGTAAAGCAAACAAGCTCCCGCTCACCCCTCAATTGCACCTAGCCCTAATCGATGACTTTCACACGTCCTGACTAAAGGCGAAGAAATTACCGCAGCCGCTTTCCCTCACAGCGCAGCGACAAGGACAGCCAGCAGCCAAATTGCCTTTTATTAGCGGCGACAAACTTTCAATTTTATTCGCGGGGTTGCACGAGCCCGTTCGTTCGTTAATTTCATGAAAAGGACTCTCCAAACCTTTTTACGTCGTTTCTACCATCGTTTGTCGAGGGGGTGGGGCAAGGAGGCTACATTCGTTTCCCAAATCCTTTATAGGCTAAATAATAACTTTTATGGCATCCGCTTTGGCTCGGTATCACTTTATGACGGCATTACGCTGAAAGCTATTTCGCCATCATTCGGATTCGGGTATTGCTGTTTTAGGGGGTCGGAAGGCATTAGAACTGAAAGGTGGCTCCCGATCTCCCTCCGGAGGCATAAACTAAAACTATTAATTGCCCGTGGAATAACTATAATTGCGTACCTTGCCCAAAATAACGAAGTTTACGTTAAGGGGATATCCGGTCTGCGTGTCGGAGGCAATTCTTTTTCAATACTCTTAACCCTTTTTTAACCAATTCTAATATCCAGGAATAAAGCATAAATTTGTCAAACTGTTGACGAAGAAACAAGTCGTATATAATTTGCACATATGAGACTAACGGCACTTCATCTCTGCAGACTTTAAAATTAGTTTCTTTCTTTGCTATTTGATGTGCCATACTTTTTTTCAATAGCGTAAGACTATTTTTAATTTTCCAAATCTATATTAGGTGCGCAACTAAGTCCCCGCTGTTTTTCAAGAGATGGCTCCAGTAGTAAGTGTTGGTTGTTTGTGACATAACTAAAACGTCATGAACCAAGCTTAGACATATGGTAAACAAACCGCTTTGACACATTAGTGATTTTGTTTTTGCATCATATACTTTTGGTTGTGTGAAAATGTCTGATTATGTGCCAAATAATCGTCATTTGCGGGAAGTGTTGCTTTTCTTTTTTTATTCGAAGAAAACGGCGGCTGAAGCGCATCGAGAACTCCAAAAAGCTTACGGAGATGCTGCTCTAAGTGAAACAATGTGCCGTGATTGGTTCCGTCGCTTCAAAGACAGTGATTTTGATGTTGACGACCCTTCGCGTGAAGGAAGCCCAAAAATCTTCGAAAACGCTGAAAAAACGTTGAGACCGAACGAAACCATCACTGGCGAATGGCATCGAACTCAATTGATTCGATTGAGCCGAGCACTGCGCAAAAAGCGGCCACAATACGAGCAGACGCACGAAAAAGTGATTCTACAGCACGACAACGCTCGGCCTCACGTTGCCAAACCCGTTAAAACCTACTTAGAAACGCTCAAATGGGAAGTCCTACCCCACCCGCCATATTCCCCAGATATTGCACCGTCCGATTATTAATTGTTCCGTTCGATGGCACATGGTCTGGCTAATCAGCAGTTCCGCTCATATGAAGACATTTCAAAAATTCGTGGATAGCCTCAAAAGACGAACACTTCTACCGTGGCGGTATTCGAGCTCTGCCAGAAAGATGGGAAAAGGTTGTCGCTAGCGATGGGAAATATTTTGAATGATTCATTTGTAAACATTTTTTCACAATAAACTTGCATATTCATAAAAAAAACAGCGAGAACTTAGTTGCGCACCTAATAGTATAGATTCAAGCTGGAAGATATCGATCCTTCACGGTCTTTCTACAATGAGAAAAATATCACAATGTAATTTCAAAAATGTGCTATTATTCATAACGTATTTGGAATTTCTTGGGGACCATTGTAAAATCATCAATAACATATTATTTGAAACAACTATAAAACGCTTTTGATTCAAAAGTCTATCTAAATGTAGCATATCATAAACGAACATTTTTGAATCAATTGCTAACGTGATCGTTTGCCCAAAAAAGACGACCTTTCCCTGCCTCGAGGTTGTCTTTAGATTAATGGCGAGATACTGTTCCAAAGATCTCGGGTTCGAATCCCACTTACTTTATAAAAGGTCATTATGTGTCGGTTACAACATAACTACGAAGTATCATTATTTTGACGTATTGCTAGCGGTTCCAAATTAAAAGTTCAAGCATTTCGGGTTCGAATCCCATCGGGACTCACTTCGAATTAGTATACTTTCATATTGAGTATTTTCGGCATTGGCGCCCAATCATATTTGAAAGTAATTGAATTAACGTTTTTTTCTAAGTGTAAGGCGGGACACACACAGTGATGTGGTAAATATGTATGTAGGTGGCCTGGGACCATTGGCGTAACTATAGGGTGGCAGGGCTGGCAAATTGCCACGACCCAAGAGGGACCCGACCCAAGGTCCCGCACGCTCAGAAATAAATTTTTGACATTGTACCTCAAGAGATGGAATATTTTATCAAGTTTTATATCTAATAAAGAAAGAGAGTCTTCAACTTCAATAACATTAAAAACATTAAACCCTACTAGATGGGCAGGACGTTATGATGCTGTTTTTGCTTTGAAAGTTCGGTTTGTTGAAGTCCCAAAAGCGCTAACGAAAATAATTCTGTTAGATTGCAAATCAGATGAAAGAAATGAAGCTGTTTCACTCAAGAAGAAGATCGAAAACCACAATTTTATTATGTTATTGGTTTTCCATTGCAAAATTCTACAAACTACCAATGCAGTCTCTAAAGCACTTCAGTCTAAAGCCACCGATCTTTCAAATGCCTTAAAACGTTTAAAAATTTGTCTAGAAGAATTAATTGGAAAGGTGTCGACATGAATTTGTAAATTTAAAAATGGAAGGAAGGAAATTGGAAATGGAATGGTCCATAACACCTGAATTTTCTAAAACTCGTCAGAGAAAGGTAAAACGCCATTTTGACGAACTTTGTGAAGATGGGCATCTCCAAGATCCGGAAAGTTTGTTCAAAGTGAACATATTTTATCGAGTATTGGACATCATTACTAATCAACTGAAATCGCGTTTCCTTCCGATGCATGAAATTGTTTCCAATTTCAGTGTTTTGCAGCCTTCAACTTTACAAATTTTAAATGACACAGATTTATTAAAAAAAGCTTTAGAACTTGTTGATATATATAAAAAAGACATATCTGAATCATTTGCCAGGGAAATTCTCAGTTTTCGGTCCACTTTCAGAGACGAAATAGAAAAGTCTTCGTGTATTAGAGACCTTGCTGATTTATTATTAATAAAGAATCATTTTATGTCCTGCAGCTTTCCTGAGGTATGCACTGCATTAATGTTATTTGTTACAATTCCTGTGACTACAGCTAGTGCTGAACGATCATTTTCAAAACTAAAATTAATAAAAGCCTATTTAAGAAACTCTATGGGACAAGACAAGTTATCTAAGTTGGCTATTCTGTCTATTGAAAATTCTATGGCCCGATCTTTAAACTTTGATGATGTTATAGACACTTTTGCGGAACAGAAAGCTCGAAGAAAAGATTTCTCTTAATAAATATCTTATTGAAATTAAATTGTTATTTCATTGTAAATGTATAAGCCCATTCTCTTGAAAATAAAACTGTTATTAGTGTTGGATAACTACTTAAGTGGTTTATTAAAATTAAACTAAGTACAACGCGACGATTTTTATTGATAGGGGATAGGGCCCCATCAAAAGAATTTGCCACGGGCCCTAGATGGTATAGTTACGCCCAGGGGCCCAACTAGACATTTTGGGGCCCGGGGCAAAAAATTTTGGGGGGGCCCTTCTTCTAAATTTTTTTTTTATTATTATTATATAAATTTATATTCCAACTTTTACATTTTAAATTTACATTTGCCTCCTCGCTTTGATGGCACTGAAATCCTTTATAATTTTTTCATAATTGATTTCACTCGCTTTTTCGTGTTCAATGGAGATTGTCAACAAGTGGTTCAACCTGTCCTCGCCCATCGTGGATCTCTACTCACTCACCTTATCCAAAATCTAATTCCAAAATCCTCTCCCTTTCTTCTTCCTACTTCCCGCTGCCTTTGGTCCTTTTCACCTTCCCACTAACTTAAAGTTTTAACTCTTTGTCTGTTTTCTTTTTTCCACTATCACTGTAGTTTTGTCCACTGACGCTATCTACTCACTAAATGTTAACCTTATTAATTTCCTATAAACTTCACTTGATCAATATCTCACTACTTTCACTTTTTCTCTAACATGCTTTCGACATTCCCGCCTTACATGGAATGAACTTCCTCAGTCTTCCTTAAACTGTCTACCCTTTATCCCTAATTTACTCAACAAACGATAACGTACCTACCCACTTTTCCCCAAATAACGTAATGACTCATCTCTGCTAATTTACCTACATAATCATTCCCACATGTGCCACCGCGGATATCTTTCCCTTTTTCCTAATTTCATTTCCTTTGTCTCATTTTTCTAAATCGAGGAAGCCTGCGCTCCTCGCTGAAATTTACCTGCTATGAGCCCGAACCCCCTGCTAAACATTCATATGCACAGATCTTGCTTGTGCACGATTCCTTTTCCATATTGCACAAATGTGGCTTACTGAACTTGATTTCGAGAGCTTTTCATATTTCACAAATTTTGTTTTCTCTGTATCGAAAATCCTCTTTTATTTGTTACTTTCAACTGAAGCTGAAAACTTGCTCCTAAATTAACATTATAAATTAGCAAAAATTCGAAGTATGAACTATTAAATATTTTGAATATTGCTAGAGCTATTTTTTATTTGAGTGAGTAAATCGACAACCACGACAAAAACTCTGATGATTCGACCACTCATCAAAGTCCGTTTTCGAAGTGTAAAATTCAAACAAATGTATAGTAACTTTTCAAGTTCAAGGAACTCCAAGCAGGATGTTTTAGCATTTTCGATTATTTTTTCGCGATCCGCGCGGGGCCCCCTTGAACGCGGGGCCCGAGGCAGATTGCCCCGGTTTCCCCCCCTGGTTACGCCACTGCCTGGGACCACTTACTAGTCTCCAGCAAGTTTAATTTTTGAGTGGCAAAATGACGTTGCACCCGCCACTTTCATCATTGTTATTGAAAAAATCACATGTGGTAAGTTAATGCCACTTAAACCACTTTAATACCACCCTGCTGCCATTCCGCTGTGTCATCACGTTACTACCTACTCAACACACCATTCCAGAACGTCCTTACTATATTGCACCATTTCAGATCACGCCCTACCTAAGGCAAAACTAAAAATGTGACCGCGTAAGAACAGTTTGAAAAACCATCAGGAAAATACAGAGGCTAATTTTGGAGCTATGAAAGGTAAAAATCACCTGAAAATTCTATTTCCAAGTTGTCATTAAAAAAGCACATCGTTCCAAAATTGTGATGCTAATAAGATTGGCTTTCCCACCTAGGAAAAAGTCTTAAAATCAAATTACTCCGACCGCTTCTTTCCAAAAGTTAAAGCCGTTCAAAGCAAACAAGCGTGGACAACCGAAGCCACCCACTCATTTCGGTGGGGAGTTGGCCGCAACGAAAGAAAACAGAAAAACCGTCCCATCAGGCATGTGGACCTGGAATGTGTCTTTCCAAGAGCGAGATGCATTCTCAGCGCAGAGCGAGAAGACTACTGTCAATCTTTAAAAATAGGACTGCGCTGTGCACGGGAAGAGAAGCCCTCCTTCGACTTGACCACACCTCCAGTACTGAGCCATACAAAAGCCTCGCATCGCACATAAACCTGGGCAATAGCTGAGCGAAAATGGAGGGCTTTTCCGTTTCCAGTGCTGTTTCTATGGAAATTAATTACCAAGAGCTGGGCGGGTATCGCGCGGTTTCACCTATATAAGAGATAAGAGTTTCTTAGCCACCGACTGGTTGCACTTTCACATGGAATTCAATGCGGCGTTGTGTTGAAAGGCATCATGGCCGCTGTGTGCAAACAGGAGAGAAGGCAAGGCGACTGCGATGGGCTTCACAACCAGCACTGCGTCGTAGTTTGCCTCTTGTGTACTTTGCGCCGCAACCATTTCCGTGGGCGCAGTTGCTTTTATTTTGGAGCGCTCACTGTTTTTTACCGAATTGCTTATTAATTTTTAATATCATGAGCGGCTATTACCTGAATTTCCACTGAGCGTGAATTTTAATGACGCCTAGGACTGATAAGAGACCCAATTCACAACGTTTCCTTACAACCAACCAGCCACTTCCGCTGGATTAGATTGCTTTCACAAATTTTCCTAATTGAACCAGATTAGATTAAATGTGTCACAATATGTATATGTTATCTTTCTAAAACTAATTTCATGAAACTGGACAAAATGCTGCGCTGTGTAAATCAAAATATCGGTTAAAACCACGTCGGGCGTGCGTCGGGCTCTATGACAAGGCCCTAGCCATTGCGAAAAAAAAACCTTTGAAAATTTAACTTATTTCTCGTTTAGCTAATTTAACTTATTTCTCGTTTAGCTACATAATTCACACACACGGTTTTGGAGAAGCTGTAACAAAATTGGTCTAAAATCGTTGACTTTGGTGTCTTTACAATCTTGCTGCTGGAAACAGCAGTTGGCTTTGCAAAAATACTGCTGGGTTGGATGGAGAAAAGAGCACGACTCCAAAAAAATTGCATTCCTAATAAATCTGTATCAGACCTTGCTCGTGAAAAATTGACCAAAGACTTCCCAGATAAGTTTACAGCACCATTACAGGACGATGACAAGTCTAGTTCGAAGTGTAAAATTGTTCGGCTCTCTAACATTCGTGATATCATGGACCGCGGAAAGCATGCTCCTTTGAAGAAAGATATAACAGGAACGGAACGTAGCAAAATAACTTGAGGCAAGTTCTAAAAAGGTGTTTGTGGAAACTTACCCAGAAACAAAAGACCAGGGCAGTATTGAAAATAAAATTTTCGGTGGGGGCAGTTTGGCGTGCATTTTCAAATTTACGGTGAAACGACAACAATAATAATTAATTTGATATCATCAGAAATCATAAAGAAATGTGCCTTAATTTCAACTTTATGGATTGTAAACTTTTATAAAAGCTTATACAGTTTTATTTACCCTATCTGTGCTATTATTATAGCTTCAATAACGCAAACACGTAAAGTGCATTTCTTAGGAATTCGCACGTCTTAGTTCGTACATAGGTAGCACAGAAAACCTATGTAAAGGAGATGCAGAACAAGTTACAAAAGAATTGCCCGCGGCGATGAAAACATTGGAAGAATAAAAGGTTATACATTCGTAATAATGAACCAGCGCGTAGCTACTAACCTCCCTCTTCCTTTTTCAACCGGGCTTGGGACCGGCTTCGGCGGAATTGCGGTCCAGTAGCAAGAAATTTATGTGTAATTAACAAAATGTTATAAAATCTTTTATAAAATAAAATTTTCTGGCGCAAATATAATCTTCCTCTGCCGTAAAATTGTTCCCTTGCCCCAATATTTTCTGAGTATAATTAACTACGGCACTGACCATTCCTACAAACAAACAGTATGGCAGCCAAGCAAACATAAAAAAGGCATTAAATTGGGACAAAAGTCAATGTTTATGACTAAAATTACTGCGTATTTATTGTGATACTAAGAGTATAATATAGTTAGATTAAACTTACGTGTGAAATGATACTCCATATGGACGGGAACGCATCCTATTTCCGCAACTGAGCACTGAGCACTTCATCATACAATTGTTCTTGTCTTTCGCAGTTTTACAAAAAACGCTTCAACTATGTTGTCTCTATTAGTCTAACACGTCACTTTCTCACTTCACCTTTAAGCAAATAGCTTTAATTTTCTTAAAATCACAAAATTTTGCACTTGACACAATTCACTTGACAGCCAAACTGCGGAATTCTACCGCATGTAAGAGACAATTTTTGCCTCATTCACATATACGACACGTACACGGTAGTTCCGTTCCTGTTAGATTCATCTTCAAAGGCATGCTCTTTTAGACATCATAACACCAAATGCCGTCGATAGACTCAATTACGCTCAATTTTATCCGATCGTTATATTTCTCAAAACAGATACAAAGCATGTGATCAAACAGTTGCGGCAAGGTATTGGAAAAAAATTGGAAAGAGTTTGGTCGCACATTTTCAGTACGACGATTATATTGAACGAAACTGACTCTTGGTAAAGAAAGTTGCGGGAAGCAATTGATTTGCAACAGAGTGGAGCAGTGTGGATGTCCGAGTCAAAGGTAAGTCTGGTTCCTTTATTTAATTGGAAATGTCTATGGTACAAGGATTAAACGCACTCTGCAATGCGAACGTGAATGCATTCGAAATGTTGACGCACTTGGTCATTTTTTGTTCATTGGTGTAGTAGCTCGAAAGAAAATATAAAAATTGGTGAAGGGTCTGTAACGGCAGTGATGAGACGCAGAGATAGTACGCTTAGAGCAATGTCACACGAACGTTGTATGTTTTATGGGCATTTCTCTGTAAGCTCGTACAGGTCCCATACAAATGCTGTCCTGGCAATTTTTTTTAACATTTGCCAAAAAACCGTGTTCTATTTCGAAGAAAATTAACTATTATTTTAGTTAGATAAGGAGGCCCACTGAATTTATACGTATTTTCCGAGTTATTTTCGATTTTCTAAAAAATCATGACAGGGGACTGTTTGAGGCATCAGGGGACTGTTTTGAACGTCGCAGGGGGCTGTTAAGTGAGACAGATGACTGTTGTACTTAGAAAAAAGTCATTTTACATTAATCAATCATTTATTATTTTTATGGTATATTTGCGCATCAATAATCAACAAAGTTTCTTTAGAAAAAATCAGCAGAAAACATAACTTTCTTTAAACATTCATATCAAAAAATAACCTTAATTACGTAGCCGTTTTTCTATCTAACGTCAACTTCTTTTTTTTATAATCAATTTACTGTCATCTTACTTATTACTTACAGTTACTTACAATCAAAATTTGTTGGCCAAAAATAAATTAATTTTTTCAAAAGTGCACCATTTCTTCAAAATTTGATTTAAAAAAAAAATCCTGCGTACTTCCATAAGCAATAGTATATAGATTATAAAATATTTTTGTTTTTCGTTCCACGTCTTATACTTCACGAGAAATCCGTCCTCCCGAGTAGGAGGGGGCTCTGCCGCCGCCATTTTGTATTAAAACTATAACAAACAATTTTTTTTCATACTTCAATAACTGTTAAATAAACCCTGTGAAAAGAAATCTTAACCCTTTTTCCATACTTCCAAAATAAATTGTCAAAATTAGGCGTTTTTTTCGGTCGCTAGAGTGGTGTTACCCCTTAAGTTAAATAAAGGAAAATAATTCGAAGCAATGATACTTTGATGATTCTTACATTACTAAAACAGACTAGCGGATAAATTTACACAAACAATACATAAAAATAACAACCAATACCCAAAATACACAGTCCCCTGTTGTGTAGAACAGTCCCCTGCTGCATTTTCAGGCAGGGGACTGTTTATTTCGGGTAAATTTCACAATATTTACAAAACTGGTGTAAAATAGTTTTTTTAAAACCTACCAATCAATTTAGACATAAATAATAAAGCAATAAATTATATATAGAGATAATTAAAGTAATTAACATAAATATTATTACTTGCCAGGGGACTGTTCGTGGTAGCGGTCCAAACGCGTGTTCACCTCACTAATGACGCTCTGACACTAAAAAAAGTGGCGTCTCGCCGCCGCATTCAGCATCGTTACCAACTTTACAACAATTGCGTTTCGTTTCACTCAAAAAAACCTTTGTAAACATCACAGTTTTTTTTTATTATGGCTTTAACTTTTTGGCAGGGGACTGTTTGGAGATTCTGGGGACAAAGTTTACAGGACTTTACTAAATAAATAAAATACGAATTGAGACCTTGTTTTACGAAAATAGTATAAGTTAATTATCTTTCTTTATGATATTAACTGCCAAATGTATGTAGTTTCAATAACTTCTTCGTAAATCTCAAGCCAGGGGACTGTGTTTTTAGAGCTTCTATCACGTCTAGAAAAAAACTTAAAATAGTTATGGTTCTAGAAACAATGGGCCCGTAAAGTTTCGGGGTTAAAGTTTCATTGGGAGTGATTTTGTAAAAAACAATTAACAATACAATTAATTAATTACAATTTTTGAAAAAATCGTTGAGCCGATTACGAGCTTACAGAGAATCGCCCTTATTCTAAATTAATCGCACGGTATCATTTGGTAGAGAATATAATTTCATTATAACCCCAAAATGGTGCATTTCTTGCAATCTTTCAAATCTCATGACGTTATGAATTTATAATTCACAGAGAAGGTCTTCAAATTGGGGAATGTACACTTACTTCTCTTTTTACATGGTCTTTTTCTTACAATATTTTGATTTAACAGGGTTAACAAATTTCCTTTCTAAATTTTGTTCGAGGTGCTTGTAGTATAATAATATGAACTACGGTTTGACAGGAGCTTTTGTTCAATTTTTCCGCATTTTTTATTCCAAATTTCATAGGACGCCGGTTGATGTCCGCCCTCTAAAATTTATATATGCTTACCTATTGGCTATACATCATCAAAGTGTTAATACAAGCAGTGTTTCAACGTTTTATTTATTTTTTAAAATTCTAAAAGACAAAACCCGAAATGTAGGCGAAAGGGCGATTCTACCAAAATATTCTAATATACAGTAAAACCTCGTTATAACGAACTCGAAGGGTCTGAGAAAACGATTGTTCGTTATATGCAAGTTCGTTATAACCGAAAAGTATCAAAAAGGTGTCAACAATAAATTCTGTTCAGGGAGATTATAATGAAACAGCTGCATTTAATTTTTCATTATTTGCGATGATAGTGTGTTCGTTATATTCGAGTTTGTTATGACGAGATTTTACTATACATAAAAAATGTTGATATTGTGACGGTTACTAACTTTTTATCCCGATACATGAATAATTGGAACCACGAGTAATTTAAAGCTCGTCTGACATACATAGCCCTTAGTGTATTGCACTCTGTATTGCTACCACTGATCTAATTTTCATTGTAGTATTAAAATATTTTTGGTGATGTAAATTTTTATGTAAATTCTTTGTTTGGTCTCTGATGGGATTCGAACCCGGGTGGGTCGCCTGGCTTCTAGTCGGGACACTTTGCCGCTATTCCATTACACGTTTCATATCTGATTCACATATGTATAATCTGACTCTTTAGAATGGAAAATAATCTGTATCATATGAGATTCGAACTCAGGACCTCTGGAACATAAGGACACCGCTCTAGCCATTGATCTGCAGATAGCCGGGTTTGATTTCAAAGAGAGTCATTTTTGTGAGTGAACGTCTGACATTCTACCCAAGATAGAATTTGGAATCAGTTTTGTTGGAATCATTATTTCTTCACTTTTGAATATTGAAGAAAAGTGATGTAAACCATAGCACGGAATCAGTACCGTTTTCAGGCAATTATAGGGGACAATTTTTGAGGGGCGGAAAGGTAACAGATCCAGAAAACAAATTAAGAACTGATTTTCGAAGGAAGTTTAACATCAAATAAAATATAATTGGCCGAGTCTATGTCTAATGAAAATCCTACGTTGGGAATCAGTTTAAGGGGGGCGATACCTGTAGAACGGGTGAAATCAGTCAATTTTAATGAATTTTTTTTAATGTGATACAATAATTGGATCATTTATTACTTTTGACATATTTTTAATACATTATTAAAGTGTACAAAAACATGAGTTTTTTTTTTTGTTTACAAAATGGCGGCTCTGCAGAATATTTCCTCAAGCGTCTCCCGTGTGACATCGAAAACTGCTAACACTGTCTATTTATCGGAAAAAGTGTTGTCGATTACTAACATATTAAATGGAAGGATAAAGCTATAAAATAATAAAAAAGTTAAAAATTAAAATTTATGTCGGCTGTTTAATCAAAGGTCCAGTTTTTGGCTATTTTTCAAGAGTTTTGACCCCAAAAAAAGTTATTTATTAAACCGATATCTTTACACTTTTAGGTACATCCTTCCGATAGCCCGATAGCATCTATTAAGAGAAACCTGTGAATGTTTCAGCCTAATCGGTCTATAACTTTTTGAGATACAGTGCTAGCAGTTTTTGAAGACACAGTTTCGTATAATCGCGTTCAAAGTTTGCATGAAACTTTCGTTGGCATTCTGGGTATGGCCACCCAAGCATCTTTCCAGTATTCCAATATTCTCAGGACAAATCTTCGTAAATTGGTAGAATATGTTGTTTTATATCGTCGCCAAGTAAGAGAGTAAGTTATGAGACAAAAGAATACACAAACGTACTGTGAAAAGGCATTGCTCCGACCCAAGCTCTCCGACTACCTGGTTAATGACGGTATGCGGGCTCTGACGTTTTTCCCAATAACTCCATTAATATTCAATATTTTGATTTGTCCTTTTGGCAGTATATTGTTAACATATTATATATTCGAAATATGTAAAAAAAAAATTCGATTTTCTAAAAGTTCTAAAGGTATTAAATAAACAAGTTCACTTTTGATTCTATGAACTGATGCGGTGTGTACGCTGGAACTGATGATCAATTTCATTTTGATTCCAGCGTTTCTGGCATTGCTGATAGCTGAGCGGTAATTACGCAAGGATTAGCTACTGCGGGCTAATCACCCAACAGAAATGAAGTTGTTACGTTTTAGATACGGTATGGATAAGGATATGTCTTATACATTAAAAACTGATTTTTCCTGATCCCTTCCACATTTAATAATATCCATTCAAATCTGATTTTTAATTGATTTCAACTCACTCCAATCAAAACATAAGAATCCATGAATAACTGATTGTATTTTGATTTTTGAATTCGGTCCCCAAAACGCGGACATGATCCATTCAAAAAAATCATTTTCCCCATCATGAAATGATTGATTACACAGCCACACAAAAAAAAAAAAGTGGGGTATACTTTTGATGCCATATGTCAATGCCATATGTCATATCCGTAGTAATTAGCCATCACGTCCTCATTTTTTTCTAACCTCAAAAAATGGGTTAAAAACAGAGAAAATCGTGGAAAATACACTCGTAAGATTCGGAAAAAAATTATTTTTAACATTTAAACCTATATTCATATGAATTGAGACCTGCTGAGCACGAATCCGTCACCAGAATTGAGCCATCACGTTCTGATTTTTTTCTTAAATTTTTTTTTTAATTTTTAGAAAAAAATCAGAACGTGATGGCTCAATTCTGGTCACGGATTCGTGATCAGCAGGCCAAATTACTACGGATATGACATATGGGATCAAAAGTATACCCCACTTTTTTTTTTTGTGTGGCTGTGTTATTTGATACCTAAGAATCAATCTGGAATTAGTTAAACATCAGTTTTTCAGTTCTATCTGGGACTCTTTGTTAAGGCCTTTAAACAGAATCGTGTTTGATGCAAACTTATTCATGTTTTTGAATATAAATCTATTCAATCAAACGTATTTCTCTTTAAAAATGCTGCAACCAGATTTATATTTGAAATTTTCTTTGTGAATTTTCTCAGTGAAGATAAAAATTACAGAGCAATATATATTTGTTTACTGTTATCACGTTTCAAATTAGGTACCTTAAACTCGAAACTTTTTACTTTAATAAGAAAGTTTAATTTGCGCCGATTTTAAAATTTAAGTAGGTAACGCAAATGTTTGTAATGGCAGTGGGTAAGGTTGTACGTATAGGATTTATTTTAATTTTAAAAAGCAGTATTTGTTTGAGCCCCCAAGTCATTAGTTGTGCAAAAGTGAAATTTAACACCCACCATTTTGGGAAGATTTTAAAGGAAAGGCCACCTACAACGGCTATCGCGTTTATTATGTAGATTGTAAACAGTGGCGGAACTATACCATCTGGGGCCCGTGGCAAATTCTTTTGATGGGGCTCTATCCCCTATCAATAAAAATCGTCACGTTGTAAGTTTAATTTTAATAAACCACTTAAGTAGTTATCCAACACTAATAACAGTTTTATTTTCAAGAGCATGGGCTTATACATTTACCATGAAATAACAATTTAATTTCAATAAGTTATTTATTAAGAGAAATCTTTTCTTCGAGCTTTCTGTTCCGCAAAAGTGTCTATAACATCATCAAAGTTTAAAGATCGGACCATAGAATTTTCAATAGACAGAATAGCCAAGTTAGATAACCTGTCTTGTCCCATAGAGTTTCTTAAATAGGTTTTTATTAATTTTAGTTTTGAAAATGATCGTTCAGCACTAGCTGTAGTCACAGGAATTGCAACAAATAACATTAATGCAGTGCGTACCTCAGGAAAGCTGCAGGACATAAAATGATTCTTTATTAATAATAAATCAGCAAGGTCTCTAATACACGAAGACTTTTCTATTTCGTCTCTGAAAGTGGACCGAAAACTGCGAATTTCCCTGGGAAATGATTCAGATATGTCTTTTTTATATATATCAACAAGTTCTAAAGCTTTTTTTAATAAATCTGTGTCATTTAAAATTTGTAAAGTTGAAGGCTGCAAAACACTGAAATTGGAACAAAATCTCATTCATCGGAAGGAAACGCGATTTCAGTTGATTAATAATGTTGTCCAATACTCGATCAAATATGTTCACTCTGAACCAGGGCTGTTGCTACTGGAGTACTCCTGAACTCAATTACTCGAGTATTTGAGTACTCGAGTTCAAAGATCCGAGTTTGAGTAAAGGAGTTATTTCAGGAGTATTTGAGTATTAGAGTTTGGGAGTATTCAAGTATTTGAGTATTTGAGTCCTGTAGGTTTAATACATTAAGAAGTAAGAAAAACAAGTTAATAAATTGTAGACTTTATAATTCATTATAATTTACGGTTAATTACAGAAAACTAAATCTTTATTTTGGAAAAGAAATACAAGAATGTTAACATTATCGGGAGTTAAGCAACTTCTGCTGGAGCTTACTATATTTCCTGCTATAGAAAATACTCATTCAGATGTAGCAGAGGTTGCTAGTATATTAAGGTATTTTTTTGCAAGACAAGCAACATTGGGAAGTGCAGTTTCTTCACATTCCCACTATGATAATGGGTTTTGCGTTAATGGAATTTGTGAAGAGCTAAATAGGAATTAAATTGAGATAACACATCCCTTGTTGATCCACTTTCATTTATATTAAATAAAAACTCTAGTGCACTTTTTCGTTGTTCCTCTTGGCTGGAATCTCCGTCTCGCTCATTTTCAAGTATTGGCAAAAGTTGTTTGGCTGCAGATCGGATGTGTGCTCTAGCCTGTTCTGGTTCAGCCAGCAAGTCTTTATATCGCGGATCAAAAAAGGATGCAATCTGCGACACTTCTACATTGCTTACTCCTTCAGTCCACTCCATATCAAACCTATTCTTTAAATCTCGTACAACGGTTGACTTAAAATCTGAATCCCCGCCAAAGCAGCGTATCTCGTCGAGTAAATATGAAGACATAATCATAGGGGGATTTTAAGGCTTTAGGCACACCGACAACATGTATCGCCGCTCATTTCTTAATAGAGCACGTAAAAACAATTTAAAAGAAAATAACAAAACAACGTTTTTTCTATTATCTCTTGTATACAAATCTACCAAGCATATTCATCATTTCCATTTATCAAATAAAACCTGCGCCACTTCATAAATTATATTTCATTGTTGATATTGTTTGCCATTATGCCGCAGAAGTGACGTAACTCGAGTTGTTTCCTAAGTTTTTTATTGGCTTGATTTAAGTTGCCGGCGACAAAAGTCTCCAGTGAGCTCCCTTCGATATTAGCTCACAAGTAGTGGAACAGTTTTGTCGCCGCCCTGCGGAACTTTATGTCTCCGTCTCCTTGTGTCGCTGAAGTGAGCGTGCGTCGCAGAGGAATTAGCCAAGGCGACAGAACGTCGGCGTGCAGAAAGTTAAAAAAATTCCTTAATATACCAGCAACCTCTGCGACATGTGAACGAGTATTTTCTACAGCAGGAAATATAGTAAGCTCCAGCAGAAGTTGCTTAACTCCCGATAATGTTAACATTCTTGTATTTCTTTTCCAAAATAAAGATTTTGTTTTCTGTAATTAACCGTAAATTATAATGAATTATAAAGTCTACAATTTATCAACTTGTTTTTCTTACTTCTTAATGTATTAAACCTACAGGACTCAAATACTCAAATACTTGAAAACTCCCAAACTCTAATACTCGAATACTCCTGAAATGAGTACTCGAGTTCTCGGATATTTTCGCTCTCAAGTACTCGAGTACTCAAAACTCTTTTACTCAAACTCGGATCTTTGAACTCGAGTACTCAAATACTCGAGTAATTGAGTTCAGAAGTACTCGAGTAGTAAAAGCCCTGCTATATACCATAATTCCGCTTGGTGACGCAATTCCCCTAGATGAAGATAATATCTACCGAAATTTAAAATATCAGCTCAATGTATAATTTCTTCGATCTAGATTCTTATCTACAGGTATGACCACATGGAAACAATACTTAGATTGAATTAGAACCAAATAGTATGGCGTAATCCAATCAAAAAGTCGAATTTGATTTTAACGAAAATTTTTCAGAGACATATTTCGAGTGCGAACTAACAATCTTGTCGTAAAAATGATTGGGGTTGAGGGTTTGAAAACAGCATTATTGTTATAAGATAAATACAACTGCAGTTTCCTGCAGTCATTACAACGCTATGACACGCATACTCTTTAACAGTTTCAAAACATTAATATCTTTTGCTTACCGACCAGTTAGCTACACTGTAGACTTCTGCCGACAAAGTTTATGCTACTTTAATGGCTCAACCGCTTCCTTTCTTATGGTCGTTAATTGCACTTCATTTATTCCACCACCCGCCGACCCCCACCCGCACAGTTATTAACCGAATTAACGAAGGTACGCGCCTGGAAATGGGTTGATTACTTAATCAAGTAAATAGAGACGTCGCCGCACACGTCGTTGACGCCAGCAAGTTATTTTTGAGACTAATTAATTCGGAGTACATCAATCAAACTCTTCAAAATGTCTTCACACGTAATCCTCTCATTAATAATGCTAGCTTTAAAAAGGGGGCGTACCTTTGGCTTTACGGAATGTAACGCTCTCAGTTCGAGTAATTGACGGATGCTACTGTTGTAATTCTTCCAAATTACCACTGAACTGCCACAGACGCCTTTCTTCCTTGAACTTCTCCTGGTGAAAAGTTCCCATAAATTCGTTTCCATAAATGGTTTTAAGAGCTGAAAAAAATGTTGATTTTATGAAATGCAGAAACGGCAAATACATACATAGTTTGCTACTGTGTCCGAGTCGTGTTCTTTTATGGCACCTTATTAAGTATAAAAGAAGACATCATTACCCTCCACATAACTTAGAACCCTTCACAACTGCCACCCCTTCAGTGTCCCAAAAAAGTCGAAAAAGGGTAGAAAAGAATGGCCGCCGATTCATACTCACTCTTTAGTCCTACAAACTTTGGTAGTGTCAGGTTAGATAGGCAGCCCAAACAATTGCGTCAAATTGTACGACGGCACTGAAAGCACCGGAATTGCGTGATGAATTAGACCCCGCCCAGTGGCAAAACATTTGATTATTTCATTGTTCGGCACCGTTTTTACCGTCCACCCACCGATTTGGGAAAGAAGTATAATTGCCGACCTCCATTTTGGCGGTTTCTCCGTGAAGGATACTTCTCCTAAGGGTGGCAGGGCCATTACTTACATCAAATCTTCTATCCCGGGTAATGTCTTGGATGTGAGGACTAACTCGTTGGTTCAACAGGTGTTTTCAGCAACGGTATTTCTGCTTATGAGTAGTCGTTCATTTTTGCAATATATCTATTAAAGTGTTTTGTTGTTTATCTGCAATCCTAAAGCCGTTTTCACAAATTATGCGGTTTCATAAAATTAATTTGCAATCTTTTGTTCGTACATTATTTCCGAAGTACTGTTACTCTGCGGAAATTCATAACATTTCAAAATTATTTTAAATACAATTCAAGTTTATTTTTTATCCGAATGGGAATACAAGTAATGCTTGGGGTTTTTCGAAGCTTGGTGAGCAATATGCGGTGGGGAGAGCCGATTGAAGAGGTTTAGATAGCAATTTCTCTGTAGGTACTTCACTTTCTAACTACAAATTCCAAATCAAAAATGACCACCAGAAGAAACCAGAGTCCAAAAGTAATTACATATGTTAGCTATTTTTGACTTTTGCTTGACCTAGATCTAAAGAATATACATTTTTGCATCCAATCACGTATCCCGGCAAGCTGGGCCTGATTCACGCAAAAAAGTGGGCGGCGTGGATGTCTAAATAAAAGTGATTTTTTTTATAATTTTTGTTGAGGTAAGTGTTGCAAGGATACTGGTAATATTTAAGATGATTAAAGATTTCATTCTAGTTTTGGTGGGTGGTTTCTATGAGCAAATATCAAGAGTTAGGAGCTCTGAGTCTGGTAAAGAGGGGTAGTATAGCGTCTTAAGGGGACATTCTACCGTTAGATGAGAACAATATTTTATATATTTTTATATACATACTGCTAAAATTTTATATCGTAACTAGCTCGCCCGGACCCGGCGTTTCCCGGGATACTATTAAATTTGTATTCCTTAATTTTACAACGCCTCCCTACTGCATCACCGCCTCTACTATATGACCCAGCGTTTTCCTATTTGCTTTTTGTACATGTTTTAGATATTTTCCAACAGTATTATTAAATTTAGTTTTCTTCATTTTACACCACCTCCTTATTGCACCCCCTCTCCTATATCTCCCAGCGGGGTGGGGGTGGTCTCATATTTGGAAATTTGAATAGCAGATTCGAAATCAGTGATCCCGAAAATTCCCTAGTGCGGATTTTCAGGGAAATCCCTTGTAGTTTAACTTTTCGGTCGCCATATTGGATCCGACACCTTGAATTCCAACATTTTGATGGCAGATTCAAAATCAGTGACCCCAAAAACTCAAACCAAAAACAAAAGTTCAAATTTTCAGGGAAATCACAATTTACATAAATTCTTATGTCACCCACAACTCGAAACGTTTCCCGGGATACTATTAAATTTGTATTCCTTAATTTTATAACGCCTGCCTACTGCACAACCGCCTCTCCTATGTGACCCAGCGGGGTGGGGGTGGTCTCATTAAATCAACCATAAATTCGTACACAATACACCCCATACATCACTTTCACCTATTCCTAATACCTTTTTAGCTGTACACTGTAAAATATTATTAAATTTAGTTTTCCTCATTTTACACCACCTACTTATTGCACCCCCTCTCTTATTTCTCCCAGCGGGGTGGGGGGTGGTCTCATATTTGGAAATTTGAATAACAGATTCGAAATCAGTGATCTCGAAAATTCCCTAGTACGGATTTTCAGGGAAATCCTTGATATAGCGAAATCGGTCCAGCCGTTCACGCGTGATGGCGTGACCAAGGGAAATAGGGATTCATTTTTATATATATAGATTACCCTGCTTCCTTAGCTATCGACTGGTGAAAAAATTATTCCAATTCATGCCTACACTTTTCTTCCACAGCCGTTTCAATTTTGTCGGCACCCACCGAAAAAACCAAGTTTTCACTATTTTCACCAACTTTCACCAACCCGGCCCAATTTTCTATAGTGTTTCTTTTTCCTACCCCTGAGATACACTTCTGAGGGTGTCACCCCCCACCCCTCCCCCACAACAAAAATACGTTTTCACCAATAGTTCCCACATTTCACTCTTTTCACAAACCTTTCTTTCACCAACACATTCTACACTACCTCCCCTTTCCAACGATACCCATGACAGCATGAACTGTCACGGAAATATATGGAATTCATTGGAATGACAGTGGCGCCATCTGTCGAAAATTGGTCGTACCAACTCAGAAACCTTCGTGGGTTCATGCACAGCAACTTTGCTAAAGATCATCACATGATCAAATGCATAGTGTACGATTCTATAAAGGACATATGTACAAACATTCATTTTTATATACATATATAGATTTCTAAATATTTTCATATTAAAAGCCTCTGACGTCAGCGATTTCTGCCATGAACCATATACATATTATTTAAAGGCGTTTTCTCAATGGGGTACGAAACCCTGCGAAAACGAACAATCCGATTGATTTCAAATTTAGTACAGTTATGAAGCCGATAATATGCACGGAATCACCCGTATTTAAATATATATTATATTTTTCATTACATTAAAGAGCACATTGCACTATTTTATAACTTCTTTTCTACATTTTAAAACTTGTTCTCGCTTGTTTATAAATATGTTTTTTTACAGAAATATATTAAATCCATACGGAATTTAATCTGTTTTAAAAAAAATGTTGGTTGTTTGATTAGACTTGACTAGAACGGGTGTATTATCTTTTCAAATAATTACTTATAATGCTTTCCAATAATAATATTTGTTTGGTGTTTTTCAAGTCCACTTAATAATGTATAAGAATGTATTTGATTAGAAGTTACCTACTTATTGATTCGGAAGAATTGCTTATTTTGTATTCAACAGTAGAAAGTCGCCTTAAGTGTCATATACGAAAAACTAAAAACAAAAATGTAAACTTGTAGAGCTCCTTCGTTATTTGACAAAACCTGTTCCTATACTTTAATCGACTTAATGACTTTCCCTGTGCAGAATGTTTACAAACCTGAATAAGTGTCTTTTAACCAGAGGGCTGCTGGATAGTACCTACCGTCAGGAATTACATTTATCTTGTTTACTTTACCAGCAGCGGACAATGCCCAAAAACAAATGTAGTCTAGCCTCCAGCGAAGGTGGAGAGTAGCAGCATAATCCACGCCTCCGCCGTAGGGAGCAAATACGGTAATTGGTGGTTGCAGCCTTCTCTTGCTCTGCTGAAGACCATCTGTTGGAACCAACAACGACCTTACATTATGACAAAACTGTTTGCTAGAACTGATAAAACCTTATGAAGCACATCTCCATACACATGCTGCTCCTCATTTCGTATATTATAGAAAACCAGCTTACCAACAGTAAGTGACAACAACTTAATGCCTTACAATAAATACTGTGGATTTTTCGCCAGCATACTGAGGATCATGTTATTGTGGCTTTTCACGAGCCGTGCAATTATTAATTAGGCCGTCAGCGAGGTGATCGCAGTAAACCGAAAACTTGATGAACTCACTTTCGCGACAGCTAGTTCCAGCACCTGTCCAGGTGTCTGAACTCAAGTCGCCTCTGATCGGGGTCCGGAACAGAACGCTAAGGAATTATGTGCGGATCAATTCGGCAGTGCACATTAATTGCGCAAAAATATTCGATGCATGCAAATTGGGACGCGGAAACGCTCTAATTTTAGACAGCCCCTCATTTTTCAAGGCTCATCTTATTCTTACTTGAGTGTCCCAGCCCGGCTGCGGCCGTAACGGACGGCGGAATGTGTCACACCATACCTTGCGGACAACAGCGGCTGCTGCCGTGACATGCATCTGCCACGAGCAGCGGTTCATCTTAAGGTCGCGACGCTAGGCATTTGGAAGCAGGCAGGGCATTTCCGAGTGCTTAGCTCCATTAAAGTCAGTCATCAGAAGCTAATTGTGGATATAATTTGGGCTTTAAAGGGTTAAGTCTTAATTTACAGCCGAGACCGGTTTGTCATACCCGTAATTGCTCACAGGGTAGCTGCACAGGAATGTGCTGCAATTAGTGGGATAATTGTCATAAGCGGGCTTTTGATCCCTAGCCTTGCATTTAATTTCCTAAAAGTTTGCAATTTCTCGGAACCAATTTCATTCGTTCAGCATTAACTGGCTGCGGGCGGCACACTTTCCGCAAAAACAGGTAATCTTAGCCAGGGCCCCCGCGATAAAATTGATATGATGACCCGACTCGAGATAACGAGCCGAATTATCCCCAATTACCGGTGGCACTGCTATTCTTGCCAATTTTGCTGGATGATTTACTGTGGGAAGTACCATAAATCATCCGTTGAATGACAGACGCCGCCCGTGTCGCTCGCGTTTATTCCCATCCCGTCCGGTCGCAAAATTAATGCTTTTCAGGCTCAATTTCACAAAAATTGCTTTAATTTTAGTAGTAGTGTTAGGGAGGATATTTGCAACAAATTTCCCGGAGGCGGCAGCTGGTCGAGGACCTCCTTGCAATCTCCAATCGAGTTCTAATGATTTTTTAAACGGTAAGCCCTTGCTCCTGAGAGGCTGTGCCTTGACCCCGGCAAGGCTCTTAAGAAATCCGAAATACTTTTAGTTGGTCTCCCCGAGCAGAGTAACACTTTTAATTGCGAAAATGTTCGCAGCGCGGTCAGCCCGTCGCCCAGCATTTGCCACCCGCCGGCTCATTTCCTACCTCTGGAGCTTCAGCGTTAATAAGTGATCATGACCGTACAAAGGTGTTGTCTCGCCTAAATCATCTGATCAGCGGGGATTTGGTTTCGAACACGGCGCAGGAATTCCCTTCGCGAGGATCTTAAATCTCTGCCGGAGATGTTTCCAGTCTCTGCGCCTGATGTTCCTTTTTGGTTTGCGTTCGGGCTTTCTTCTGGCGCTGGACGATGTGGTGGTACGCCAGTGCCAACGTCCGTATGCGCCGGACTTGAATGTTATTTATGTGGTTGCGCTAATTTATTAATTATGTTAAGACAGCGTTTATTATGAACCCTGCTCCGGGGCTACATCATAGGTAGGGTGTTTGAGCACGCATCCAGGGACTCCCAAGAGACTCATAAAAATAGCCTTGCGTCGCGAACCTAGACATCGAAACCTTGTCGCGGTCTAACAAGTGGCCATGAGCGACGCTTATTCTTCGAGCAACACATTTGCTGCGGCACCTCTTGTACTTAAGCATAAAATTGAGCTCGCTAATATTGGGTCGGACGAGCCATTGGCAGTTTCCTCTCATTTGTGTTCAATTTGGGTTATGTAAACACGCTCCTTAAATTCTCGATTCCTTTACCAAACATCGACAAATTTCCGAAAAATGCAGAAAACATGTAAGTCCCGAATAACGAAGTCAGCCCGCCGTTTTACTTGCAATAACGCATAAAATTGGGCAAGAAATCACTGGAATCAAGGAATTGCGCTATTTTTAAAATACGCTTCTAGATATCAGCTTTCTTGCTGGGAATTTGCGTAACATTGGCAGCTTTAGCATCAACGATTTGCGAAGAAAAATTCACTTTTTTTGTTATTCCGCATCTCCTCCACTCCCCCATAACTCTATTCAATCAAATTCCTGAGGAGTTTTTTATCTAAGCTTGGGTTTTCTTCGCAGTCAGCCAGAAGCTGGTATTAGCGAAGAGTTGAACTTTGTCCCTTTTTCCAGTTTTCTATAAGTAATGTATATTTCAGTCATCCTTTTATAATAATAATAATAATAATTTTATTGTGGAATCAAGTACAAAGATTACAACATCTTAAATGTACGAAATGAACTGGAGAAAATAAAAAGGAAGCTAACTAAAATATATTCAAATAAATAATTCATACCAACCAAGAGAATTGAAATATTAAATTAAAATTACAAAAAAAAGCACTAAATAAAGAAGAACACTCAATCAGAAAAGGAAGAAAAAAAAAGGAGCAAAAATTAAGTAATTGCGAGACTAAGTCTATGAAACGCCTGCTGACTTAAGAAGTCTACCAAAAGTACTGCTGACCCTCGTGCGCTGGATATTATGTGAAAGTAGATTCCACCTACGGGAGCATTGGAAAAAGTAGGAACGTTGTCCATAACTAGACCTACAACATGGAACCAGAAGATCTTTACGTCTAGTAGATTGCAGGAAGTGCAGTTTTTCATATAGGTAGATTGGCTGTCGGGTGTATATCAGCTTATGTAGAAATATTAATCTGCGCCGTGTCAAATAATCCTCAAGAGAACAACCAAGCAAACTCGAACTATAGGGTGATATATGGGCATATCTCTTTAATGTAAATACAAATCGTACTACGTCATTGTACGCCACAAAAAGTCTCTTACGACAAACGGAGTCAAGTACCGGAAAAATAACACAACCATACAAGAAATGAGGTAGAATCAGCGCCTTTACCAGTTTACTTCTCAAGTGTAATGAGAGAATACTGGAATGAAGCCACAGTCGTCTCAAACCGCCATATATTCAATTCAAGTCCCAGACTCTTGGCGGTTTCCACATACTTTAGAGTTGAGTTATCGATTACAACAGGTGGTAGGTAGCTGAGATCAATACCATTTCTATAAATTGCTAGGCAACACGACTTAGTGGGATTCAATTACAGATGGTTTTGTCTTGACCAATCGCATATACGCTGAAGATCTTCATTCAAGCCAATTGGTCTGCCAATATACAGCTGTATGTCGTCTGCATACAAATGTATATTAGAGTTACAAACTACGTCAACTACCTACATCATTTGTATACAGGCTAAACAGTAATGGCCCCAAGATAGAGCCCTGAGGTACACCGCGACTGAAAAATGTTGTATCCGAAAAAGCACTTTCCACCCTCACAAACTGACTTCTACGATGGAGAAAGCGCTGAATCAACTTGACTGCTGAGGATGAGCAGGAGAATCTATCAGATAGTTTCCTAAGAAGCATTCGGTGGTCAATAGAGTCAAACGCCTTCCTAAAATCAAGCAAGGCGAGGACGGTTAGGAAGTCTTTATCCAGTGCTTCATGAATATCTGTGGTCACTTTTAGCATTGCAGTTTCACAACTATGACCCGAACGAAATCCCGATTGCCAATCACTCAACAAATTATTAGCACCTATGTGCTCCATGGCCAGAGCGTAAATTACTTTTTCAAATATCTTGGCCAGAAAGCACAAAAGACTAATGGGGCGGAAATCGTTCGGATGAGAGGGAGTCGAATTTTTGGGTATAGGAACGACTACTGCATTTTTCCACTTGCTAGGAAATACTGACGTTGCAAGACAGAAATGACAGCAGCTGACAAGCCCCTTGATGTTAGATTTTATCAAGTTGTGCTTCAGTTAATATATAAATTTGGCTTTTCTGCAATTATTAGTTGGCGTATAGTCAGGAATTTCGTTGTCTCATAAAGTATACCATATATGTTGGGGTTAGTCTTGGGCGATTGTGCATTGCCTTTTTCGCCCTGTTGTTCAAACGATTTATGTTTCCTATTAAATTATTACTGCAATGACACCAGTTAATTGTATTATATGATTTTGTCGGAAATAGGTAAAAGCGTTGTGTATTAAATTCATCGTCCCGCGTATATAGTTTTTGATCCAAGATGATTCCTAAACATTTCCAAGTGTCCTTGATTTTTCTGTTGGAATATCATGTAGTTCGTTTTGTTTGTGTTTATTGTCAGTATGTTTCCATACAACCAAGTAGCGTTTTGTATCCTCATTTATCGTGCCTTGTATTGTAGTTGTGTCGCGTTATTTCCCAAATAAAAAGTAATGTATCATCCGTATTAATATAGTAGCTTGCTGTGAACTTGGCTTCTTTAATATTCTGTATATGGCTCAAAATCACCAAGGTTGCGAATTTCAAGATTGGTTTTATGCCAAAAAAAATTTCAAGCTTTAGTGATGACTCTGGGTTTATACTGTTGCAAAATTTGTATATTAATAAACTTTGACAGGGCAGCGCACAGAATTCAAAATTTTGTTTGCACTGAATATCTTACAGAAAACCATCAATTCGGGAACATTTTTCTAAGTTTGATAATATGTACAAAAACAAAACAAAGCACATAACTTAAGGATTGTTTGATAACATGGGTATATTATGTATCCATAATATATAAACAATATTGAAAACAATAAATACAAAATCTTTTACACGCAAAATACGTCAACAAACGAGAACGCAACACTCATTTCGGGAACGTACCGTCATGTCCGGGAACGTTCCCGAAATGACGATTTCACATAAGCGCGCGCTTTGATTATTCAGTGGCCATCTTAAATGCGACCTGACTTTGTAAATAGTAATATATTTGAGGTTACTTTGTTATTTCGGGTCGTAAAAGAGATTCACATGAATAATTAAATGTAAAAAACACGTTCCCGAAATGACGGGCTATTGATGTACGCTCTACGAAAAATGAATTGAAAGGTACTTACCACGTAGATATTAATACATTTGCCGATAAATATACTGACAGCCGGCTTTGTCATTGTTTGCTTCCTCTACTAACGTTTGACACAGAATAGCTGCGTTCACTTAAAATTATTTTTCTTCGGTTATCGATGCGTTCACTGAAATGACTTATGCGCTTTCGGACAAACTAAGTATTTTTGCAGTTTTTAATTAAAAAAAAAAAATCTTTTAGTATCCTTTCCAAAACTAGATTTCGTATAAAAAATACGGTATGTTAAGTAATGACAGGAGTTACATACCTTAAATTTTTCATTAATATTTTGGACTTGTTGTTGAAGATCCTGCATTAGGACGCGTTCCCGAAATGACGTTCTCTGCATTTATATTGATTTAATTTAAAATGTACTTCTTTAATAAGTTGTATTATTTGATGTACACACAAAACAGGTTAGTTGTAGTATTTTATTAATTTTCTTTTCTCAATAAAGTCAAGATTTAAGACATTAAATTGCTAGCAAAGCCAATTCTGCACCTTGGTGATTTTGAGCCATATAGAGAGTATTCCTTTTCCTAATTTTGTTTAGTATTTCTTGGGTTATCCAGCAATGTTCTCTGCATCTGATGTATTTGGTTTCCGTCGCGTTGCTTTTTGTGTTCTGGACAATGTTTATAATTTATCCTGTCTATTTGTGTAATATTCATTCTTACTGTGATAGTCTGATGATCTAGTGCAAGCCAATCCCAAACGTTATACTGGAGCGCGCAATTCTGCAAAGTTTGAATGTGTCCCGGCTCAGTAGTGTTTGCTGGTAAGTTGGAGTATTGTTTATTTTGCACTTAAAATTCATAGAACAATTTCATATTCAAATGCTGACTGCCTCAGGATGTCATGCAAAGGGAAAATCCATCTCCATCCAGCCTTCTGGCAGCGCCTTCCTATTTGACCGTGCAAATGAGGTCGGGGGTAAAAGGAATTGTCGTCTGCCTTTCCAGGGCACCTCACAGCCCGCTAATTAATTTATAAATCATTTTCGCTATAAATTAATTTTCTTATCGCCGCGAGCATCAAAAACTGCTTTATGGCCGTGCAAGCCACTTGCGAAACTGTTTCAGCACAACGGGGCAGTCCCGATGGCTGGGAGGAAATCACTTTCAAAGGAGCAAGAGGAGCATAGGTGTACTTCACCCTTCAGTGCAGCGCAATTAAGCTCCCCCAATGACTGTGCCAGCCACTGTGGCCATAATTGGTGGAACTCTAAGTGGTTACGAGCCAGACCCACCAAGTGCCTACTGCAGAACCATACAGAGATCCATCCAGACACGTTGAGGTTCAGACCATTGCATTGGCGGGAGATCGCCGATAAGCAGCCGAGCTTTATTACAGTAATTCACGACTGTTTCGCAGGCCGAGCGGTAAGCGATAATGGGCATGGAGAAAGGCGCAGCACCCACACCGGCGTTTCATGGGCTTAACGCGGTTCGCTGTGGTACGCCCTCTGCAATTACGCTTCCTCTGGCTGGCGGCAACGTCTCGCGGAGGACAAACTCAGGTCGATTGTTTGCAAAACTGCAGCATTAACGCCACACTTGCTCCCCGCGCACACGCGGCGCAAATTACAAATTCTCTCCGCAGAACAACCGTCACCGTCACAGTTCGGGAAGAGTGCTGCCTCCCAAGGATTTCTGCAACAAGTTGGCAGAATGTTGCCACTTTTTACTGCTTTCCCCGGCAATCGAAATGAAAGTTTACGGTCCTATTGTTCGAATCTCCCCAAATCTGCTGTAGACAACTAATTAGCTTGCCAGGCAAATTGGTGTTACGTTGCTTTGCCTCGCCCACGGCAGGCATCTCTGCGGCGGCTCTGGATTCTCATAATTATGAATTGCCTCAAATTTGATTTTTTTAGTTAATTAAAATTGCCGCCTTCGTTCTTTCCGGTCTCGCTGGTCGCTTCCAAGCCCAGCTTGTGAGATTTCGCCTTTACTTGGAAAATTTCCAATTCCCTTCCGAACTCCTCGTAAAAAACCTTCCCTTCCCGGCTGACGGTAAATTGAATTTAAATCGCTTTGGAGACCGAGTTTGTAGATGATGTCGTGGAATTGCTGCCATTAAACAGAATCGAAAATAGAAAGGCAATCTGGCCCGGACAAGGCGGCAGTTAACCTGCTTATCAACCTGCCGCATTTTGTTGCGACTTCAATTGTATGTAGTGTCCGCACTTTGTACAGGCCCGCCGAAATTATGAGAGGCGCACCTTATTATGTAGGCGAAGAACAAAGGGCCTGGCATGTTTATGATTGACAGGCTAAAACTGGAGTGAGGCACCTAATCGGTCGGTTCCTCTACCGGTGGCCTCAGTGCCACAAAGAAAGTGTCAATCTTCTTCAAATCGAGAGTCGGCGTTGGTTGACACGTTATAATTCCCCGGCGGCGTAGTCCTGGTCGACCAGATGAAATTGTTCCAGTGGGCCGGACGGGCACCTATCATCGATGGATGAGCGGTGAAAAGAGATGGAAGTGGGAGAAAGCTCGTGGAAGACGACTGTCTTCGCGGCTGCTTCAGCATCAAGAAATTTGCCGGCCAGAGCCATAATTCACGAGAGGTACCGACATCTCTGTTAGATCCGCAACCAAGGTCCGTCGGATCGTGTAAATTAGTTCGCGACAAGTGAGCCCCAGAGATCTTGCTATGCCAGCCACATGCAGCACCAATCACTTTCATGTTGTTGAATTTTCGCAAGTTCTCCATATCCTACGCTTTGGCGGCATTCAGCTTCATCCACTTGTGGCCTCTTAAGCCTGAGGCGTATTTGGATCCATGCCTTTGATTGATCGTAATTGGCTGAGCCTCATTGATTTTGTTGTATCGACGGTGCGCCCCGCTGGGATTTATTTAGATAATTGCTGCTGGGGGTGATCCTTGTCAGCCAACAAATAGCCACCTGACATCGCACAACGGAGAGTACAAAAGAAAACGGCTCAGGCGTAGGAGTATAAGGTGTCCGAGGCAAATGCTCTTAATTCAATAAAAGGCTCTCTAAAGTCACCAAAGATATCGACGCGAAACTCAGCCAATTGTATACTAGTACGTTATAAGTATTTGTTACATCAGCCATCTTAGTACCTACTGTTATAGAGAGACGTTGACTTAAATTGCGAAAACAAAATGTTAATATTATAATTCAAATAGAGCTATCTAAACTATTTGTCCCGACAATAAATTTTAATACAATAAGGGCCATATTCACCAACATACAGCCCCTGTTCATCGAATTAGGAATACTAACACTTTTTCGTATTTTTTGCAAATATCTACCTGCAACACATTTAAATTGCAGGTTTTTCCGAGGAGAGTCGTTTTTTCTTGATCCCATTAATGTTTTAAACAGAACATAAAATAATTAGTACACACAATTGTCCCTTAATCGTTTTTAAGGACTATTTTTCTGCCTGACCATTTTTATGGCTGTTTTCGAAAAGTTTGTGTCACTATAAAAACTAAGTGAAAAATACGAATTTCATCACTTTTTGAAAAGTGTTTGGCAAGTGATTATCTGTGCGTTAAAAGGCATTGTGTGTATCAGTTTAAAGGAATCGAAAGATGTGTTTTTTTCCAAACTTTTGCGGTCATTTGCGAAGTTGTAATTTTTGCAAGGAATTCTTGCAAAAGTGCAAAAATGGGAAAGACTAAAGACATCAGCAGTGTAAAAAAATTAGCTATCATTGCCTTGCTAAATACAAGGACATTTTTCTTTCGAGAAATCGCAAGAAAAGAGGAAGAATCTCCTCAAACTATTATAAGAATATCAAAAGGACTACAGGAAAGTCCAGAGGATATTAACAGTAGGCGTCAAAATTGCCCCGGAAAAAGAAAAACGACACCTCGAACAGACCGTAGAATCATCCAAAAGGCCTGCGAAAATCGTTTTGCGTCTCTTACCACATTACACCAGGCCATACAAGGCGACGGAATTCAAGTATCAGCAATGACCTTAAGGAGACGATTATACGAAGCGAACCTAATATCAAGACGGCCTGTAAAAAAGCTAAAACTCACGGCGAGGATGCGACGACTGAGGCTTCAGTGGGCTAAAAGTTATCGTCATTATACAGTAGCAGATTTTAAGAAGGTGATTATCATATCATTAATTAATCAACATATTTTTGGAACTATTTTGCGCTAAGAACCCAAATATCTGATAAAACAATTTTTTTTTTGTTACTTTCAGATAGTATTTAGCGACGAGTGCAGGCTGGAAGCTGTTACGAAGAACCCTCAATTCGTCCGGAGGAGGCTAGGAGAGCGGTACAATGAAGATTGCGTTGCAAGAACCGTGAAACACCCACTAGCCACGATGATATGGTCTTTTATCTCTGCCGATGGACCTGGACCACTGTTTTTTGTCGATGGAACTATGAACAAGAACTTGTTCGATGAAGTGCTCCAGGACATTTTTATACCGCATTATAATTATTTAAGATCCTGCGACATGTCCTACACGCTTATGCACGATGGTCAATCAGAAAATTATTGAACAGCACTGGTATCCCTATTCTTCCTTGGCCAGGCAATTCTCCTGACCTTAATCCCATTGAGAACGTTTGGAGTCTCCTTAAATCTAAAGTTTATTCAGTCCCCAATCCTACTTTAGCAGTCCTGAAGGAAAATATAAACAATGTGTGGGAAAATAGCCTCGATATAAAATAAATGATTGAAAGGTGCTTTGAAAGCATGCCACATAGAATTAAGGCAGTTATAGATGCGAAGGGTGGTTCTACAAAATATTAGTATGTTTTACAACAAATTGTGTCCGTCATTTTTTAACAACAAAATATACTATGTAAAAAGTGAACTTTCATTTTTATATTATTTTTCCTTCATGTCTTTTTTAATCTATAAAAAGAGCACATCAACAAAATTACGATTGTTCCTAATTCGATGAACAGGGGCTGTAGATAAACAGACATCGGATAAATTTATCACCACCCGACCCGAATGAATAGTCTTATATTTATCTGGCGAAGATAACCTCAAACTCACATACTCATTCTGTAACACTCGTTTATTGGATATCTAGAATTTGTTTATTTCAGTATTTGGAATGGCTGAAGAATTATAAATAAATGGTGAGTATTATATTGAGCCGTACGAGATGAGCTAATATACCTACCTGAGGTGAAAAATTTAGTTCCAGAAATTAGGGAGAGAGGGTGAAGATTTTACGCAATAAATGATCGACAATAAATTCGCAATGTAGCGCTCTAACTTCATATTTGCTTGTTTCAAAGATTTTAAAACTACTGTTCTTCGTATTTATCAACCCGCTTGAATTTTCTTGTTTCCTAGCCAAAGCTTCGTCCTGAACAGACAACCGCCGTAATCACCAACAGTCAATTGTGGAGCTCCTTCTAATTAGCGCAATGCCTGCAAATCACCTACGTGTGCACGTTCTCTCACGCGCCAAGAAATTTGCATTTCGAACAATTAAATGAATTCGATTAGGTGCTAAACAGGCAATTGACTCGAGTCTTTTGTGGCTCAAAATGTGAAACGCGATATCGTTGTGCGTTCTAAAGCCAGCCACCGAGACTGCGCTTGTATCCCATATCGCAGCGGAAAAAATAAAATGGTAACGCAAGGAGGCGCACTTCATAGAAAATGAGCTCTCGCTGGAAATAACAACTGCAGTGTTGCGTGCTTTTCGCGATGCTTTTTATCGGCCACAGCATAATTGCGCTGCAATCTGGAGCATTTGCATAAACTGAGTCCTGAGCACTTATACTACACGTGGGATTGCTAGCCAGAGCATTGTATTTTAGGAAAAATTTCGTTCTGCAAACTGCCTGGATAGCTCTACTGGAACTCGAAATTATGCACTGCTACATGGCGCCGTGGCTTAGTTGGTTAAAGCGCCTGTCTAGTAAACAGGAGATCGCGAGTTCGAATCTCGCCGGGGCCTTCAGTGACGTGGAGTTATAGAGTCCATTTTTTCCAATAACTCTTATTTCCTTTATCTAATCTAATAAATTAAGAAATCAACATTTTTTTTTTGCAACTCATTAATCTATTTATACATAGATGTAACCTTTCCGCTTCTCCCATCGAATTAGGTATTTTTCTTAAAATTCAGTTCAAACATATTCATTTTCGGTTTTTGTACACATCAAGTTTATAACTGGTTTCGCTCCTTGTATTTGCTTGAAAATCATTCCGAAAACTCTGAACATATTTTCCACATTAACTCAATTAGATTCATCTAAATTAGTTAATGGATTTTAATCGCTTTAACTTGCCTTCCCCAACACTTCGTATCGCGTATGTGATTTTAATATCTATTAATGGTTCCAAGTAGAATAGAGTAAGAATAGCAGGTTGTGGAATTCGGCTATTAGATCTTTCCGAGCTGGGCGTAGTATTTAGATAGACTACATACCTATGTATGCAATGCGTGCATGTTTACAAGTGTTCAAATTTCTAGCGCAGTCGAATTAATTTTCAAGGAGAAATTTAAATACAAGCAATTGGTATATTTAGAAAAAATAAAACGAATTGTACTTATAGTAGGAACATGACTGTGCCTGCAGGCCTAACATAATATTCCGGTATTTAGAAGAAATGAGATGTGTCCGGGCTAAATATTTTTTTTGGAGTACCTCAAATCAACGCCCCAGTTAATTCTTGAATATTATATTCTTTACTACAGAGATTTTCTTATAAACGGAGCTCCTTTGGACCAGTCCTTTTAGATTAAGCGCTTGCCTGCGGAGCATACTTTTTGTAAAGGTGCACCTGCCCCCCACGTATACCGAATCAATCACTCTAGTGATGTTTAGAATAGTTTAATTAACCCTGAAGACCTGAATACAAGTGCGGAGGAAGCGTGGCGGGAATCAATAAAAATAAATTAAAGCAGCAATCTATGCAGATGAACTATGCGGTCTGCCTTTGGAGTGCTGGCGTAGGCATCAAATAGGTGCTCATAATATTTTCCTCACTCCACCGAAGGCAATTCGAAATTGCAAAGTTCTGGCGCTCCAATCGGCCGATAGTGAGGCGCGAACAGGTAGTGCGGTGGCATTAATCACCTTTAACCGGCGTCGAAATTTCAATTAGCGGGAATTCAATTTTAGACCTCGCAGAACCCGAGTTCCCTGCACGGCACTAAACACCTCCGGGAATGGAAGATGAATGGGCCCATTTGGCATCAGCTGGACCAGAATGCATCTTCGCGTGCAGTGCTGGAATTGAGTCAAAGGGTGTTTTGCATTTATGAAGAAATTTTACGGACGCAAGTAATTCAAGCTGGGTTTGCTGAGAGGTCTATAGGATTTATCGATTAAATTATCGAAAGCAACAATTCCCGGCAGTGGCGGGTATATCTGGGCGAACAATCGCGGCCAAAACGTGGAAATTATAAAATGCGCAAAACTCGCAAATAATTAATTTCGTCGCCCGTTTCCCATTCCCGGTGAAGACCCAGGCACTCCCATCTCCTCGCACCATCTAAAATTGCTCATTAACATTTCACGGCGCTATCATCTGTGAAAATCGGCCAATTGCTCCACTGCCAGCAGCCGGAGTCTGTGCGTTGTCTCAGCGTGGACCTTAGTCTGGATGCCTCTATGCCTCTGAATCGTTGCGCTCGATCGATTCGCGCGCTCCATTGAGGCAGAGGAAGCATTAAGGGTTCGGGCTCATCCCGTCTCACCTTGTCGCCGAAGAGCAGCGAGACGGAGGACCTTGTCCGATCAGAGATTTATGTCAAACATTAAAATCGTTTAACCTGCAAATCCTGTTAGCAATGGTAATCAGAACATGTTTCTCGGGGGAAGTGGTGAGCCGGCGCAATTAATTGACTACCGGCAGAGCCGCGCTGTCTGCTCCAGTTAATTTGGCGAAGCACGTTTTGTTCCTCGAAAGAAATGTCACACATCGAAGAAGCAGTGAACTGCGGGCGACCAATGTCCGCGTAGCAATTACCAGACTAGGCTGCGGCTAGGTTCTGTTGGCACCTTCTAACAGGGTAATAATCGCGTGGAGTCGCTCCTGGTGTGTAAAACCCAAGGGAAATGCAAAGAGCACATAAAAGCGACCACAAGGAGTTAATACTCTTTACTTACGGAATATTACTCGTGTTTACGACTTGATGTTATTCAAAACTTGAAATTTAGCAAAATATCAGATTTATGACTGTCGAGTACGAAAAACCCCGATCACCCCACCTAGAGCTTAATTAGCGCATAAAATTCTGACCAAAGGAGCAACCACGCGGAGGTGATAGGATTATGCTGCGAAAAGCCTGGAAAATTTCATTGTTTTGGGGGGGCTGCCAAGAGCGGAGGTGCCACCAGCAGTCAATCCCAGACAAGATCGCGTAATTAAGTTGTACGCGAATCAAAGCCAGTTCGTAATGGAGCCATAACTCTTTAAATGATTTATGAAATGGGTCTTTAGCGAGATTAACATATGCGCGCACGCAGCCGAGTCTCCGCGAATCACATTGTTTCGCGTTCGACTCGCTCCTGCCGGCCATTAAAAAAAAGTGAGACCGACTACGGAACGCTTTGCGTTGCAACCGGCCAGACGGCCAGGAAGTCGTTTCCAGCGATTTTAAGAGGCATCTCGCACAAAAACAAAAAACCTGTAGAAATGCCATTTCAATTGTGGCGCGCTTATCACCGGGTAAAATGAATTCATTAAGCGCATGAGCGTAGGGTGACTCAGCCAGGTATGCGCTACTTTTAAGGGTGCTTCGCGCGAAGAACGAGGAATTACCTGCTTTTATGCGGTTTTAATTTGCCTTAACAGACATGATGACTTAACTGGGTGCTCGCACCAAGGCACAGCATTATGGGAGCTATTTCTTCATTTCAATTGTTCGAAGGGGCTCAAGGTCCACTGCCTGGTAATCTAGCAAGGCCGCTCCATTGGTTCTCGACGACTAATTAAAAGAAATCCACTTCGTGAATGTGCGCAAGTAATAACTAAATAACTACCATTACATTTCCTCTCCAAATACCCCAGCATACATAAATCCACGACCAAACACATCCGCTTCAATCACTTACGCGATCGTACCTCGTCCATGTCGTGTATCACGTTGATATCTTTTTCTCGAATAAAGCCTGCACCTTCCCACGCATCCCGGCTGTCGTACACAGCTTCTAGTCTTGAAAATGAGCTCCCTGTTCCCTGTAGCAGCAATAACAAGTGGGGACCACAGCCGCAAGACCAGCGGCCGATCTCTGTCCGCACAGTGAAATCCGCAAATATTCAGTCAGACTGCCTCTACTCCATTTAAATAAATATAAAAGGCAAGACGTGGATGGGGCCATCGGTAGTATTCCGATACGACCGGACCGAGGGCCGCGGGAGTTGGTTTCGCTTCAAGGAGGTGTGAATGGAGCTGGATTCTGCTTATCACGTCTTGGCCAGTATCGATCGCACAATGACGGTGCATTACAATTAACATTTCGCCGGTAGGTGTGGGAAACCTGAAGATACGTGCTCACCTGACGATTCGCTTCACGAGACCATGCGCTTTGTACTATACTGCGCTGCCCAGAAGTGTTCGTAGAGGACATCTGCTGAGTTTAACTTAATTTCACCGAAAGTCCGTTATCCTCGAGCTGCCCGTTCCGGGGGATGAAAGTGGTATGGTCTCATCGCACGGCACTTGTACTGATATGGGCACGCAGGGGTACTTAAGCAGATAATCGCACGCAAAGAGAGTAATATTCATAAATTAAGTGCGCAGAAAAACAGATGATTGCAATTAACAGCAGCCATGCACCTGTCCTACTTCAGCTTTTAACCGTACTTACTCCGGCTGTCCACGATGGGGCCAAGTCAGGATGGATGGATGGACGGATGAAGGCCAAATGCGTCCAAAATGAACACAATTATGCTAATATCCACGCCACGCCTGTCATTCTCCATGGCAATTAAAAATGTAAATATTTGATAGCCAATTAGCTGGTGCTTAACAATAGCAATAGTATCTTCCTTGGGGCTTGTGTTGTTCCTAATTATTTGCCTGATTCTAATATGAACAAATCTTAATTGGTATCACTGATAAACCAAAGCTCTGAATGTTATTAGTTAATTATTCTTGTGGAAGCATATAAATTTTACACCTAAAGCGTCCTTTTACTGTTCACGAAAAATATGGCTAAACAAATATGTAGATAGATATGTATCCTTTTACAAAATCAGGCAGAGTATCAAATTCCGGGTAGGGGATCACTTTTTCCATTTCATTTCTTTCCCATTACTTACTGAATATTTGCCATTTTACAATATGTCTATTGCTGTTTGCATGGCTAATGGAAAAAATATGAACTTCCCCGGGAAAAAGAATGAAAATATCGGACACAAGCGCGGATCCAGAAATCCATCCAGATCCAGGGGGGGGGGGGGGGCTTAAGTTCCCAATGCTCCTTTTTTGGAAGTGCCCTAAAACCTTATGCAAATGTTTCATTTATGGTCGGAACGAGTGAGTTAGGTAAGTATTGTTCACGGAAAACAATACTTTCCCAAAAATTAACTTGTTTTAACACCAAAAATTGCAAAAATCGAAGTCAAGTCAATTTCGTCTCGTTTTCGAGATATAAAATTATTCAGAGTGGCTATTCGCATCGTCCTTGCTTTTTGTACAATCGAAATTTGCGCTCATGTACATGGTAAATAATTTTTTAAACATCGGTACGAAAGAATTCGTAATAAAAATTTACCTTTCTTAAAAAATATCTTCTGACAAATGATTTTCCTTTCACAAAATTTTCAATTTTTGGTGTTAAAACAACCTAAAACAAGCTAATTTTTGGGAAAGTATTGTTTTCCGTGAACACTACTTACCTAATTCACTCGACCATAAACGGAACATTTCCATAAGGTTTTAGGGCACTTCCAAAAAAGTAGCATTGCGAACTTGTTCTGAAGACTGAAGATCGTCTGTTAGGTTTAGCTCTTTTGCACATTCATCGCGATATAAATGTAGATATACAAAAAGTCATTGACCGCTTTGCTTCGAAAAAAAATCGACGGTTGAACATCATACTTTGAAGTATTTGTCGGTAAATTTTTATTGTGATTTGGAAATGTGAAGAAACGAAATCCAAAGATTTGTTGATCTCAAAACCAAAAGAGATTTTAGCAAATTAAATTATTATTGCAAAATAAAAACTGTTAATTTTTATTTCATCTGTCTTGTTTTGAAATGGAAAAATATCTTATCTGGATCCGCCCTTGATCGGACAGGCCATTAATAGTATATTAAGCAACAAGGGCCGTAACTAGCCGATTGCCCACGGTGGCAGGGTGAATACTGCCACCACGAGCATCGGCTAGTTACCGCCCGTGTCGCGTATGCTATTTTTCATCACAAGTGAAGGGGTTCGTTCAGGGGGGTTAGGGACGGGTAGTTGGGGGAGGAAACGGGGGTTTGGGGGGCAGAGCCCCCGCAAAAAAAAAATTAAAAATGTAATGAAATTATTTATTAAAAGTAAACAAGATAATTGTATAATAAATATTAATTTTTTTTTTTTTATGAATATGAATATTTATATTCGAGCAATTAGAAATATGTACGTGAATAATTCCACCGTTTTCTAACTGGCAAATTTGTCTATCATTTCGTCTTCATCGTTGGATTCAGCTGCCTTTGATGTACTTGACTGGTTCGCATTTTTTATTGTTTCCATGATTTTCCTCGATGTATTCGTTTTATTTTTTATCGAGTTTTCAACATACGATGCAGCGACAACATCAGAATTCCATCCTCCAAGTCGTTTCATCTCCAGTAAATTCGCTCCTGAATCCGCAAGAAGTGTGGCCGCAGTTCTTCTGAATGTATGACCAGTATAACATTCAGCTTGTGGTAATTGAAGATATGTGGCTACAATCTTTGGAATATTTCCAAATTAATTTATTCCCATGACTTGATTTGTACATTTGCCTTCTCTATACTGTACAAAAAATCTGTTAGTTGAAGCATCTTGCGGACGTGAATTGGCATAATTTTCATAAATTTTGTAAAATTCGTCCGCAACTACGAATGTTCGTGGCTTATATGTTTTTGTTTTTGGTATATTCACCACAATCATGTTATAGAAGGAGTGAGTAAGAAGTTAGAAGGAGGTCTGTGTCCTGTGTGCCGCACAAGTAATTTTTCACGACAGGAGTATGCATTTCTCACTTGCACTTGCAGTAGCAATGAGGAGCTCAGAAATCTACCTGAGGAGCACTCGGGAGTCAAAAGAGCCGAGTTTGCCCGGCGGTGGCTTAACAGACCTGGGCAAACCCGGCTCTTTTGACTCCCAAGTGCTCCTCAGGTAGGATCTTTTGACTCCCGGTGCCCACCTCATTGCTACTGCAAGTGCAAGTGAGAAATGCATACTCCTGTCGTGAAAAATTACTTGTGCGGCACACAGGACATAGACGAGTGCTCGAGTGCAAGCGAGAAATATTATTTTGGTGGCGAGAAATATTTTTTTGGTGCCTCCTGCAAGTGCAAGCGAGAAATGCATACTCCTGTCCTGAATCAGTGATGGTTTACATGTACTCACTCCTCATTGCGTTAATGGAGCGACCCGGAATGACCCGAAATGCACTCAGGTTTATGGAGGTGTTTATGGAGGTATACTGCTCCCATGAAGTCAAACTTTGCCCGGGTCTGGCTTAAATAATACTTTCAGTTATTGAAAAGTGTTACATAGATGTTCAACATGCGCTATCGTCATAAAAAATGGTCAAAAGGATGGGTTTTCCCAAGAATGGATTTAAAATTTGCTTTCATTCTAGCTAGATGTCCGTGGATTATTCTTAATCCATCGTGTGGTATTCAAAATTTCCCGTGTTTTATCGTCCGTACGCTTAGAGTGGCCAATCGGCGAGTTACCGCCCTGAAACGCGTGCAGTAACCTAGTAGTTACCCCGCACGTGTGATGAAAAGAATATTGTGTTATTGATTGTTATTAATTTTAAAAAACGCTGCTTAAATTTCCGTTTTCTTCTCAGGAATTTACCTAGTCAGCTTTTAGAAAATCTAAAATTAAGAATGTTCAAAATGAAACGCACTCAGAATTGCTTTTGCAAAAGCCAGGCAAAACAGGCGGGCCAAAATCTATAATATATATATAAAAATGAATCCCTATTTCTTATTATAAGGTTCTTATGAAAGAAAAAATTAAGAAAATTGCGCGGAAAATTAGAAAATTTAAGAATACTTAACTTGCTGTGCGTTAGTCTCGCTAAAACCAAAAACGGCTTGACCGATTGCGATAATTTTTTTTGTTTTGTTCGGTATAATACAGGGGAGGTTTAAAAAGAAGAAAATTCGTGAAATCTCTACGGAAAAGCCGGAAAATCGAAAATCTCGAAATTTCCGTTTTGTATAGGAAGCGAATTTTCCAACTTAAAGGAATCTTTACGAAAAAGACAATTGGAGGTTTTCGGGGTCGCAGATCTCGAGCTTACATTCAAAATTTTGGAATTCAAGATGTCGGATCCAATATGGCGACCGAAAAGTTAAACTTCAAGGGATTTCCCTGAAAATCCGCACTAGGGAATTTTCGGGATCACTGATTTCGAATCTGCTATTCAAATTTCCAAATATGAGACCACCCCCACCCCGCTGGGAGATATAGGAGAGGGGGTGCAATGAAGAAAACTAAATTTAATAATACTGTTGGAAAATATCTAAAACATGTGCAAAACGCAAATAGGAAAACGCAGGGTCACATAGGAGAGGCGGTGGTGCAGTAGGGAGGCGTTGTAAAATTAAGGAATACAAATTTAATAGTATCCCGGGAACGCCGGGTCCGGCCAAGCTAGTATAAAGTAATAATCGTTTTCTGCGTTAAAATCAAAAGCTCTACACCAGTCGGAGAACACTTCTTGTATTTTCCTTGACTCCATGTAGGAAACACTACAAAGGGTGCCGATATATTCACTTTCGGAATGCTTGCTCCCCTATAGAGAGATTATCGCAGATATAAGTTTGTATTAACATTTGTTACGAGTTTGAGTTTTAACACTAAATAAATCATACCAGGTGACTGATGTGCAGCAGAGGTCTATAAAGTGGCGATCCAATAAATTGAGAGGCAGCCATACAATAGCAATTATGCCATGGTCGCGATAAAGTTGATTTATGGTAATCGATTAATTAAAACCGTTTATGACAGGTGAGAGATCGTTCGCGCATTACATTACATTAACCCTGTAATTACAACAAATATAAAGTTCGATTCCCCACAATCGCACCTGTTTTTGCTGCTCCCCAGTGTGCATCCGTTGCCATTTCTGCGGATATCTGATCATCACTACCCGGAGAGATGATCGGCTCACCGTGAGCGGCACGTGGCTGGAGGACTGTGGTGCAACTTTAAACAGGATCAGCGCTCCTGCAAAAGAAAAAGTGCACGCTGCACTGCACTTAGAGCCTGATCACGCTGATTATCTAGTGATCGCGACCTGCGCATGATAAGTCATCTAATTAAACCGTTTCCGAAATTGGGCCTGCTGCCTGAAAGTACTCGGCAAGCAGGTGGTTGGTGTTTGTTCGCAGAACGTAACTCGTAGAGAATTATGCCAAGTCCACCGGAGTTGTGGATAGGAAGTAGCTGGTTTGATTGAGTCCAAGTACAACATAGTGGATATAAAAAGTGAAGAATTCCTTTCGAATTTGTGCAGTTTTGATGCGTCTGATAAATTGGACTTTTGCATACGATTCCTCGACATTATCAAAGTATGCCTGCAAGACGGGAAATAGAAGTAGTAATCAGGTCTCAAATTCAAAAGCAATTTTTGCATTGCCTCCGATTGCTGCAATGTTTCGGACGAGCACATGCTCACTTAGGACATCTCAGGTTTTGCCTAAGATCGACGTGCCTCCATAAAGCAGGTGATTAATAAAACTCCGGGTTATTATGTCGCGGAATGCATGTATAGAAGTGGACCTAGGCAGGTTGCAGCGAGTCATTTCATTAAAAAATTGCAAACGAACGGTATCATTGCACCGAAGCGGGCAGACAACTGAAGCTCTTGTTTAGCTCCATCAAGATATTACTTAATTGGCCTTAGGCTCCGGGACAGTCGCCGCGGCCGTTATTGAGAAGCAGCCTTATCGGCAATCGGATCCTTTTAACAAGACGAAATTGGTCGCTAATTAAGAGTACAACTATTTAGTCGCAATTTTGACATTCGTCCGTCAGGTCAAACACATCCAGTCAATTGCATATTGCATACTAATTTGCAGCACGGCGACCCATGGAAGGGGAGCTGCGCCGGTGACGAATCGTGATGAGGCGACAACACGCGTATCTTGGCCGATTGAGTGTCCGACGCGCAGCCACCGACAGGTGAAGAGCGCAATTTCATCGTCATTTAATTAAAATTTTTGGTAATTATTCTGGATTTCAATTATTAAAATTGCTAAATTGGCACGGAGCCGCTTATCCAGAGAGCCGCAGGTGTGGCGATCACGTAGCCGGGCTGGAAGATAGAAGAAAAAAACACAGCAGTTCACGACAGTAATTGCATTTGATAGCTGTCTGTCGACGATGTAAGATGTATCCGTAATATTTGTTTGCCTGGACAGCAGCTCAGTCGCAATTCCCATTTTCTTTGACAGTAGATTACCAGTGCAAGTGCGAGTAGCGCTGCAGGCGAGCTGCTTCCCATAAAACAAGTTTGTTTGGCTGATTACTTCGGAAAACTCACTATATTGACTTGAGCAAGGGTGCCCGCCCCACCAGAAAACAAATTTTAATTTTAATCGAAGTGCAGGATGATGAATGGAGATATGCCTCTGTGAATTGCGGCTGGTGACAACGCTGCTAAGCCATTCTGCTTTTACGCGACTGATTTTGAAGCAGCTAGTAGCCAGAGAATAGGAGACCGTAATTACTCCATAAACATTTTATTTGATCACAAGGAGAGTAAACACAATGCCACCCCTGGAGGAATTGTTTCCAGCCTTCCCCCGAAGCTCGCAAACAAGGAAGGCCACAAGAAGTACACAGGAAGCCATTTAAGTTTTATCGGAGATTTTATCAGAGACAGGCACTCAGAGAGCAAAAAGCAAACCAACTTCCATGTTATGTTGCTTAATTACGCTTAATTGCGACCGGCTAACGCATCAGATTATACGCCATTTTTGTCCAGGAGTATATTACCTCCTCCCTCCCCCTGTCGGCGGTGATAGGCGTGTTTGATATACTTTCCACATCACAGAATTTTAAATTTTTACCGCAATGCACCGACCAGTACCTGCTGCTGGTTTATTGACGCCCGTACAGTTGCATGCTAATCGATTGTAATTGTTGGCAATTACGGCCCTGAGATCTGATCATCACCATTGTGGGTTTAACCTTGTCTATCCTGGAGCGGTCGCAAAAATACAACGTATTACCTGTGAGCATTTATTTGAAGCAAAAAACATGTTAATCGCCTTTTCATGTAGACAAATATACCATCTCATCATGAGTCCGGAACGAACTCCTGGCTTTTCCGCGGCACAGTCCCCGCCAACTACTGGAACCTACTTGTTGTCCTAAATGCAGTTACCTGTGCATCGGGGGCAACTTTCTGATCCTAAGTGACATTTTTCGAAATGAACTCCGAAGCTCTGTTTGCTTTAGCTTTTATTTTTCTAACTTTTGTAACCTGCCCCTCGAAGACAGAAGTGCACATTGGAAATGTCGTTATGCGGCCCCCGAGATTGAACGACATTGGACTACTTTTCGGTTGCATTGAGATTTTGTAAATACTTTTAATTTTAGAAGACGTCCACAGATGTCAGCCTGGTAAACACCGCAGATGCAAGTAAAGGGGGCTATGAAGTGAAAATTCGCTGCGAAAAATGCTGTCTCACCTTGGCGAATAATAAGTCTATGTGTGATGTAAGCCATTAGCTAATTTTAGAATTCTGTTACTTCATTTATATTATGCTGTGCCGAGTCAAGACCTTATTAAGTAAAATACGAGTAACTAGGTCCAGCTGCTGTAATTCCGATTAAGAAAATTCTCTTCGATGCCATGAAATAAATTCACTATCTTTAAATTCCTTACTTGTTTCAGGCGGTAAAAATATTGGGTGGGACATTTGGTTTCATAGACCCAGGTGCTAGTAAAGTAGTCAGTATTATCTGGCCCACCGTGGTATGAGACTATTCCTATTCTATTTCGTACATTGCACTAATTTTAAGGATTTTTAGACATTATTCAACAGAGTAGGGAGTTGTGACATCGTTGTGATATCTCGCAATAATGCTTCCGATAGCAAATCCAAAGTAAGTCACTCGGTTGGCTTTGATACGATGATGACAACGACTAATGTTCCCGGTATAATGAAGCGTAAGGTTTACTGTTCAAATGGAAAAATTTTCATTACATTTCACATTTTTCTAGAATTCGTCTACGGTTTAAATTTTACAGACTGCCCAACTTTGGACTTAAACCCATTTCACAAATGCGAGCCCGTCAATTGTGAGGAAAAGTATTTTGGAAGGCAGAGTTTTTTTAATCACACCAATAACCTTTGTGAGCCCGTACCCAATTGTACTGGAAAAGATTTTGTAAGTTCAAGGACCCTATCGCAAAGTCAAATTTCAACCGTGTCGTCGTCTAATTGTATAGATAATTAAGCTACAGCGCACGAAATGATGCGATTTGCATTGAATTGTATTCGATTTGATCGGAAGTTACTTAGTTCTAGAGTACAAGAACCTTTTTTCTATTTACTTTTAATAATCTGTCTATAGCTTGCATTTAAAAATACTTCGTTGATACTTCACTCCAATTTAATTTCCACTGGATAAGAAGAAACGAATTTTTTTTATGTTTCAACATTTCAAGATTTGTAGTTTGATTCTGAGTTCCATTAGCGATACTTGCCTAAAATACATAGATTATTAAAAGAAATTAATTTTTGCAAATCTCATTAGCAACCCCAACAAAATTTTAAAATTTATTACATTGTAACATTTCCTATAGATCTACGACTTCATTTTGAACGAGTGCGTGGACTCCAATCATCCAATTTGCATGGACGACATAAAAGCGATAAGTGAAGGAAAATTCAACAATAACGTCTGGGAATTTAGAAAATATATACCGGTAAGTGCAATAATTTACTATATCCCTAAATCCTGATATGCATCATACATAAAAAAATTGTGTCAAATGCGTATAATGGGTGGCAATAGTGGTCCAACTGGAGTTTTCAGGGAGTATTACGTAGTGACGACTGTTTTCTCGCTCGATTTTTATGATTTTTTTTTCAAGGAAACTACTAAGGATATCAAAGCGGCATTTTTTCTACTTAAAACATCCACGTATCACACGGTTTGGCACCCACTCCTAAAACAATTATTTTCAACTATTTAGTTCTTCAGATTATATTTTTTAAGTCGGTTTCAATTTTTTTTTTTAAAGATTTTATTTTCCAACTTTTTAGTGCAGACCAGTCTCGGGCTTTTTCATACTTGTATGTAAATTAAAACTGTTAGAGAACTTTACTTTCTTACACAATGAGAAAGCTCTGACCGAAATGACGAGGGTGCGTAATCTCTCCAACAACTAGTTCTTTATATTATTAATTGCGGGTTGGGTATTTGGCAGTGACCACGAATACAGCGGAATCGGAGCAGCAGTGAAAACAAATGACGGCTCCATACAAATGCGAACAATCTTTCTTACTTCCTCCGCCCCGCCTCCAGTGTGTTCGTGTCCGAGGCCATAAAGCCCAGATGGAAGTCCTCGTCAAAACGAATCATATGAGCCCAAACACGAGGTAGCTGCTGCACACCGTTAAATACTTCGAAAACACTTTGCATATTTAAAAGGCTTTTAGGAAAATAAAAATGCCAAAAAAAACCATGTTAGACAATTTGCGCCCATGCATGCCTTCTGTTTGATGTTATTTATTTGAATCTTTCTCAACTCAATAAATTAAAAGCAAAAAAACCTTTTTAAAAAAAGCTTTTATTTAAATGCTCTAAAAAGAAGAAAATAAAATTTTCCTTTAAAATTTTAACTATCAACTTATAACCTCATTATACACAATTTATATGATCATAAAAGCTTGTCGCGTACTTAGCAGATTAAGTTACTCAATTAAATAGGTACTAGTTTATTTACATGAGTAAATCGCGCGACAAGCTTTTATGATCATATAAATTGTGTATAATGAGGTTATAAGTTGATAGTTAAAATTTTAAAGGAAAATTTTATTTTCTTCTTTTTAGAGCATTTAAATAAAAGCTTTTTTAAAAAAAGGTTTTTTTGCTTTTAATTTATTTTTTTCTTTTTAGTTATTTAACCTGCCTTTTTATTCTCAGCGAACCCTTTCATTAAATACCCATACTATAAGAAAGCATAAAAAACTCTAAAAGTCCGCCATATTGGATCAAGAGTGATGTCAGAATATTTTTCTAATTATTCTCGGCAAGCCCTTTCATTTGATACCCATATTGCAGAAGTGCATAAAAAATAACTATTCCGCCATCTTGGATGTTCCGCCATATTGGATTTAGAATGACGTCACAAAGCTTATCGTGTATTGTCATCCAAACTAAACGTGTATACAAAATTTCAACTTAATCGGTTGAAGATATCTGCTTCAAAATTTAGGAACAAGAGTTTACCCGAACATACTTACAGTGCAAGTTCAATAAAAGCTTTTAAAAAGGATACAATAAGCTCGTATAAATTACGGCTAATGAGGCTAGTTACATATCTAAACTCGAACTTGACCATTGTGAACTCAGTTTTCAAACAAAAACGGTCTCCAAATTTCTGTGATACAATTCTGTATGTTTTGACGTCGTTTTAAAACCCATAAAGTCCTGGTTTTCTATTTAAATGAATTTACACACTGCACGGCGCACGGAAATTTATCTGTCGCAATGATAGAGAACTCATCCTTTTAACAATAACGTACTATACCGTAACTCCGGGTTACTTTGACCAAAAATATAAACAGTTTTCACAAATCACTCTGTGGTTTATTTTATTATTGGCCTATTAATGTTACATTGACTTTAATACCAATTACCAACTCTGAACTATATTAAACAAATAACAATTCCCAAGTTAAAACTAAATTATGTTTAAGTGCATTCTATTTTTGTCCCAATTTTGGGTCAAAGTTGTCCTTACGGGAGGTTAACTTTGGCTTACGGTTTTTGCTTTATAAAAAAACTATCTTATACGAAAGAAACCCTATCACAGGTTGGGAAGTAAATGTAAGAAGGCTGTTGGCAAAGTAGAATCTAATTTTAATTCAGTTATAACACAATATAACCAAATAACCAAAATGAGAGCTTCCCAACAAAGTTTGCAAACGTGAATACGCGTGATTTCTCTGCCTATCCCAGCAGGAAATTGGAGATTGCGTGAAATAGTACATCGATGATTTCATGCATGACCAAGGTATGTATGCCAATTCTGAGGACATAGCCATGCTAACAGGAAGGCATAGGAGTTTGTTTGTTTCAAGTGAGCTGAAGTTTTATTGCGGTTTTGTTTTTTCATGATTTTCAGTAATCCAAATCTTCTCATTTTATATTTTTGTGATGACCCCATACATTCCGTGGTCATGCAGAAAGGCATGCATGACTTTCCAATGACATCGCCGTGAGAAATGTCATCGATGTTGGAATGAGTATACATGCCCTTTTATTGATGACTTCCTCGATGCCGTCATGTGTAAATTTCCTGCTGGGAATAAGCGGTGCACGCGCCTATATTCCGAATTACTATTTTCGGCAGTAATCACAAACCTCGCTTAAGCAGTTACGATGTGATGGGAGATTTAAACTTTGTTACAATTTGGGTTAAAGTTACCCCCCAGGGCTAAAGAAACCCGTGTTTACGGTATTGAGTTCTGGGGTAGGAGCTGGATTTTATGTATGGGACTCCTATAGGAATTTTCCAATTAATTCATCAATTCTAAGTCATTTCGACTTAAGTCGAACAAGTTTATATACTGCTACCCCTACCAGCTACTACCCTTGTTAGTGCAAAAGAGTCCATTCTTTCCATTTTATTTTAGTAAGGTACTGACAACTCATTGTAAACAGTCAACCCATTACCCTTTTGTTGCTTTATTGTCACACGGGTCACAAAGTGGCGCCGTGGCTTAGTTGGTTAAAGCGCCTGTCTAGTAAACAGGAGATCGTGAGTTCGAATCTCGCCGGGGCCTGCCTGTATCAGGATTTCTTTTTGTTTTTGCTTTTTAAAATATTTCTATTATGAGTAAGCTAATTGACGCATTTTATTTATTATACAATTGAACAAATCTCCAAAGGCCTGGAATCAGGAGTTCTACGAATATCCAGACGAAGCCACACAAACGACACTAAAGCCCAAAAGACAGACAATTTCCCCATGGACGGGTGTTGTGAATGCTTTCTTAATAGTAAGCATAAATCTGTTAACAGGAAATTTTACAATTTAGCAACAAAAGCTTCCCGTACACTTTTCCCAGATCGCCTTCGCAATGGGTTGCTTCTTTGTCATATGCTTCATTATTTATCTAGTGATTCATCTGTTAACGAAATTGAAAAATCGCAAGACTAAAAATGCGGAAAACAAATGATGTGAAGCAATTTTGTTGTTTAATTTAATTGAAATAAAGTTTCTCGGAAAACAAAAACCTTTAAATGTAACGTATTTCAAACATTTGTACACTTGTGCCCCAACTGACATCTGTCACCGCAGTGTAAAAAGTCAACAATCCCAATACCGTCCGCAGTGCAGGTGAAGAATTTTGATTTGGCTTCTAGTAGACACAAAGATATGGAAAATGGAACTTCCATTTGGCATCAGAGGTTTGAATGCCCTCAAGAAGGAAAAGTTCAATGACGAGAAAGTGTCCACTGTAACGTCCAGGGAGCAGGTAAGAATTGGCAGTTCTGTGGCTCCCGGCTAATTTATTAAACCTACTCCCCCTTGCAGATGAACACCGAGAATTCTATTGAGAAATGCTTTGATAGGTTCAGGCAGTTGTTCTGCCTCAATCACTCACTTCTTAACATACATAGAGAACAGCACATCCGCTACTTAGAGAATAGCCTGCGGCGACTGTCCACCGCTTACGAGTGCCTGGATAGTAGCAGGCCCTGGCTTGTTTACTGGATCCTGAACTCAGCCCACTTGTTGAATTTTAAATTTCAGGATGAACTACTCGATCAGACCGTTGATTTCTTAGTCAAGTAAATGAGATGTACCGTAAGAAACAAATTCACAAATATTTTTAGGTGTCGAGCCAAAGATGGAGGCTTTGGTGGTGGTCCCGGACAGAGAGCCCACTTGGCGCCCACCTATGCAGCTGTCAACAGCCTCTGCATAATCGGAACGGAAAAGGCGTACAAAGCCCTAGATCGCGAATCGCTCAGAAAGTTCTTAAAGTCTGTACGTAAGCCGGATGGCGCGTTTTGCCTTCATGTGGATGGAGAGATAGACGTTCGTGGGGCGTATTGTGCCTTATCCTGTGCGAAGCTAGCGAACTTTTCACAGGAAGATGAAGATGAACTTTTTGAGGGAACTGCAGAATGGATGACCACTTGCCAGACATATGAAGGAGGTTTTGGTGGTGCACCAGGCCTTGAGGCTCACGGCGGATATACATTCTGTGGCTTAGCTGGGTTAGTTATGCTAGGAAAGAGCGAACTTTGCGATTTAGAGCTTCTTTTAGTAAGTATAAGTTCATTCGGTCTGTTTGCATTGGCAACTTGAAAGTTTTCCGCAGAAATGGGCTTTGGCCAGGCAGATGCGTTTCGAGGGGGGCTTCCAGGGAAGGACAAATAAATTGGTGGACGGCTGTTATTCATTCTGGGTGGGGGCCATTTTTCCTATAATCCAAGCTGTCTTGGGAAAAACAGGTGAATGCGGCATTCTCCAAAATAAATAATTTCAAAATTTCCCCTTACAGACCCATCGATTGCACAGCTTCTGAAAACGCCTTTATTTGACCGTGTAGCCCTGCAGGAGTACATACTCCTATGCTGTCAGAAGTCGAACGGGGGTTTAATAGATAAACCTGGGAAGTAAGTGGTTGGTACTTAGCAGTAGTACCAGAATTTTAGCTCCTTTTGTTTGCAGACCCCAAGATCTGTACCACACTTGCTACACTTTGAGCGGAGTGTCTATTTCACAGCACTGTGAGCTAAACATGGAACCTCTTGTTTTGGGACCATCTTCAAATGAGCTCGAACCGGTGCATCCGCTGCACAATATTCCCCCTGTTGCCGTAGTGCGAGCATTTACGCACATCAGAAATTGTAAAGCCTCGTACGACTCAGCGGATGAACAAAGCGAGGAATTACTCCATACTGATCAAGACCAAAGTGAGCGGAAGACATCAGAGAATACTGCGAATTTTGATGGCGATGACGACTTGTCGTGGAACACAACGTCTTCTTAACAATCCCTAGTTTGTCAGTTAAGGGCGGACCAGAAAAATATACCTTTAGTCCCAAAAAACAAAAGGAAACTTTTATTCCGCCCATAGAAAATTATAGGGAATCAGTGGATGTAGTAAACGCCGCTCTTGTTGGTTTGTAACTTGTTTATTCAGTAAAAAATACGATGTTACTCGTATCCATAGGATTTTATAATTTTCGTGAAGGGTTCTGCCGCCTTGGCAATGTTTTCGCGGGCTTGAACAGTCAGCTTCTTCATGATTTTGTTGTGTTTAAGCATCACTCGTAGCTTGGATTTCCTCTTCCTCTCAAGATTCCTGACAACATCTTGGTAGTGCCAACCGACTTCATGGGACAGACGTCCAACCTGGCAGTATTTGCGATCTGATCGCAAGCACAATATCCTCATAGCGATGGGAACGCAAACACGTCGTTTCTTATCGTATGGTGGAGGAATGCCATCGAAGACCCGAAGGCGCTTTAGAGCTGCTTGTCCACGCTTTGTCTTGTGTGGGATCATACCTGAAATGGGAATAACTTGATTCATGATCTGATTCCGAAAAGCAATCAAAGATTTATTGGGCCAGACTTTCAGATATATGATTTTTTTCACGTCTTTCTCAAATAATGTAGGTAAGAAGTTTGATCATCACAAAAGAGTGCGAGACTACCATTCCCGTGGCTCTCCAATATGAAGAACACTAATGGAAAAGCAATATTTATATTTAGGTTATTACAAATTACGAAGCACGCAAATATGCTTTTAATTCAATAAAAGCAAATATATGTGCTAACATTATTGCATTTTCAAGTTGAAGGACCAGGGAAAGATAGGATGTGTTCCAAAACACAGTGGCACCGCAGTACTACACAGTCCAGCTTCAGAGAGTACTGCGCTGAATTGTGCATCTGATATTTTAGCGGAATTTTTTGATATATTTACCCCTAACAGCTTTGTAGAAAATCCTAGAAGGGGCACGGAAGTGGTATGGTCCACGAGCCGGGTTCACATTGCACCGCTTCCGCAAGTACGACAAATATTTCACTTTGTTTCTGTAGAAGTGCCCAGATAGATTCAGCTCCTCACATCTTACAACAGCTACCTTGCCACCCTGCAGTAAATACTTTGCCACCACTGAGGCCAAGCGGCCTACTAAATGGCCGCGACCGTCAATTACCACGGCCTGCAAAAGAAAGTATTTGGTAAAACAGCCATCTTCGAATCGGGGAAATTGAGGTTATGTGTATCAGAAGTTTGCGAAAAGGAATTTACTATAATCTGCTTAGCAGAGGGATGCTGCTGCATTACTTAGGAAATAAGGATTAATTGATCTTTCGATAATATTTGATTATTTTAAAAACTACACGAAGTGCATCAATAGATACACGTGTGAAGTGTCAAATGTTTAAATCACCAAAAACTGCACTTAGCAGAATTTAAAAGCAAAAACAACACATTTCCTTATTTTATATACATTTCTTTCCAATTTGGCAGGGATTTCCTTAAATACTTTTCACAATTTTCCGCAAAAAACGCCACTCACCCTGTTACTTAAACCAGTCATGTTTAAGAACCAATCGAAAAGAAATGGCTGACGAGGCTTCAAAACGGAAGTTTGTTTTCAAGATGGCAGTCGACCGATTCAGAGTTCAGTGGTCTTAAAATTGTAATTTAAAATTGCCACTTATTTCTACGAAAACCAAACCATTGGTAATTTAATAGAAATAATTATAAAGGAAAATTACTTTAAATAAGATCTCGCTAAAAGCCAAAACTGAATGGGCAAAACAAGACAACAAAAGCTTATTTTAGAACAGTTAAATATTTATATTATACGTCATCAGGTACAGAGTTAAAATATGTGCTAAAATATTTTCCGGTTCACACTTTCATCAAAAGTTGGCACTGCCTATTTTACCCAAAGAATTTAAATCTTAACCAACTTCGGGTTGTATTTTGACAAGCGGAGTCATTTGCTTTGGTATGACATCGGTGATTCATCGGAATTTCTGTGAATAAATGTGCGAATTCGCATTTTATTCCAATAGTATTTAAACTATTAATGGTAAGTTGTAGTTGTTCTTCATTTGAGTACAATTTAATCTTTCCAATCAGTCTTAGCTGTGAGTAGTACTGCGAGCAGTGGACTAGCCCCTCCCATCTGAGAACGAGAAACTTTTGTTTGGATTTCTGAAAAAAGTAAAATGTGGAAAGCAGCGGCCGGTGTGCAGTTAAATATATCAAACGACCCAGAGGAAGATGACTGGGAAACGGATCCGGACTTTGTAAACGATGTGAACGAGCAGGAGCAAAGATGGGGCTCAAAAACGATCGAGGGTAGTGGACGTACTGCTGGAGCTATCAAGTAAACTGTTTTGAATGCGTAGCAAAAATCAGGCTGCTTTAGGTTAATCATTGCAGTATGCAACAGCTCCGTGAGGAGACAGAGAAGGCAGACGCGGACAAAAAAAAGAAAGAGATTGAGGAGATTAACCCTGGTTACGGTTATGGGGGTAAATTTGGCGTGCAGAAGGACAGAATGGATAAGTCAGCCATGGGCCACGACTACATCGGAAAGACTGAAAAGCATGGCTCACAAACGGACTACAGCGATGGTTTCGGCGGAAAATTCGGCATCCAAACGGACAGGGTGGATAAATCTGCAGTTAATTGGGACTACAAGGAGGCGGTGGAGAAACATAGTTCACAGAAAGATTACGCCACTGGATTTGGTGGGAAATTCGGGGTGCAGAGTGATAGGGTAGACAAGTCTGCTGTAGGATGGGATCACGTAGAAATGGTCGAAAAGCACGAGTCACAAAAAGGTATGTTATACATATAGATATCCTGTTAATGCGTCCACATAACTACGCGTTCTTATAGATTACGTTAAAGGCTTTGGTGGTAAATTCGGAGTGCAAGAAGATCGAAGGGATAAATCAGCAGTAGGTTGGGACTATATGGAAGCTCCAAAGAAGCATGAAAGCCAGCTAGACCACAAAATTGTAAGAGAACTTTGCTGGAATTTTAAGTTATTTGAAGGCGAAAATTTCAGGGCTTTGGAGGTAAATTTGGTGTGCAGAGTGACCGCATGGATAAATCCGCCGTGGGCTTCGATGAGCAGAATGAACGTATTGGGACTAATTACATAAAAACTAAGCCGGATATTGGCAGTGCTAAGCCGTCTAATCTTCGTGCAAAGTTTGAGAACTTGGCAAAATCCGCAGACGAGGAAGATAAGCAGAAGGCCGCAGAACAGAAGCGTCTTCGTGAGGACAAAGATAGACGAGATCGTGAGGAGGCGACCAAAAGGCAGGTGGTCGATTCTGCACCTTCGGAAGCAAAGGCAATTGGGAGAAAAATTGAGAAAATCGAAACAGGCCGGGAAGGTCGTATAGGTAGCGCTATAAGTGCTTTTAACCAGATGCAGTCACCCTCAAATGAGCCTGAGGTTGCCCAACAGCGAAAGGAACCTATTAAATTGCCTAAAGAAGAGCAGAAAAGCGTGCAACCCGATGTGATTCCTGTGAAAGAACCCGAACCAGAGCTGATTGCTATGGGAACACGAAGTCCCGAGCCTGCTGAACTATATGCTAGCGAACAGGCAACTGAAAATATTGTCGCTCCGCCGGTGGAGTTCAGTCAGCAGGAAAAGGTATTTGAGGAGCCTATTTACTCGAACCAGGAGAATATGTCGGAGTATATAGAAGATACCGGTATTAAGGCAATTGCCCTGTACGACTATCAAGCCGCCGCTGATGACGAGATATCCTTCGATCCTGAGGATAGTATTACGCATATCGAGATGGTAACTCTTATTGTTAATTAGGAGATAAACTGGCTCATTATTGTCACTTTTCTTCTTCAGATTGATGAAGGCTGGTGGCGTGGACTTTGCAAAAATCGCTACGGCCTCTTTCCTGCCAACTACGTGCAGCTGCAAGAGCAGCAACAGGCGTAAAACAATCGCAGTTTCCTGTCAACGAGTAATTCCATTCTAGCGTTTCGATGGAGGCCTATTTCTCTATCCAGCAGTAGAATCGTAATGTAACGGTATTTTTAGTCTAACTAAAGTGCATCATCCTATTTTATTTCTTTTTGGATCCTTTATGTTTTTTTAATCATTTGACAAATGTATTGTGACGACTGTTATTTAAATAAAAGTTAAACGGTTTTCTTAGTTCCTGGTACTTGCATTCCTGTTATCGGGCGAGGGCTGGGGAGGGTTTTGTTTTTTCCCAAACATGTTTATCAAAAAATCGGTTATCTTATATCTTGAGTGCTTTCAAATACTTAAGTAAAAACAGAGATATGACAAATCCATTCTGATACATTGATTGAAAAATTTTACATTGTGGGAGGTGAAGCTACTAAAAACAGTCAAGTTGTGTGACAAGCACGAAATAGTTTTCATGATAAATTTTGTTAAAAAATGTTATCTCTTATTTGCATACGCACAGTCATTATTGAAAAAAAATCCCTCCGTCCGGTGATTTACAATTAGAAAATGTACGACGATAAGCAGCCTGCAAGATAAAACTGGCCAGTACGTTGTGAAATGCGACTGGCAACACATCACAAGAGTTTTGTGTGTTCCAACGTCAACCTCAATTCTGAGTTCCTCCATTCCTGTTCCATGCATATATATATTTCATACGGACTCTCTTAAAATAATAAAACCTCCCTGCCGTGTCGATGCTCATCAAATTACTTCATACTACTAGTGGTGTGCGTGACGTGCAGCGCGTGATATAGGTATTCGGCTCTCTCATCCTCTCAACCACTATTATCCAAATCCAATAGAGATTAGACAATCGAGAAGACGAGAAGTCAAAGTCAAATAGAAATCAAGCAGAGCTGAGGCCTCTTGCTTAGAGTGTCGTATTCGTTCGTATATGAGGGACCTGCCTGCAACTGTCGCCCGCATTACTGTGTCATCATCTTGCTTGTGTGGATGTGTCGCGCACCGCGGAGGAATTCCCACTTAATTAGATGAAAAATGTCATCTTGATTCGGCCACTATCGTTTTTCATATGACCAAAAGTGTATACAGTATAATTTCAGTGAATCGTGCAATTACCGCCGTCAGCTTGAGTAGTGCACGTCATTTGGTGGGTTCTTGCGGAGCGAAGCGATCTTCGGGAGAAATAAAGTTCCACGAAATTCAAGTAAGTGTGACGTGTTGCGTGCATTTGTGTTGGAGAAATAATTTTTTTTATTGTGGCGGGTATGAGCGGATGAGAGATGCAAATGTCAAAACAAAAATGTCTCTTGTAGAAATCCCAACTTCAGCTGTCTGTCGCTTGTTGTTAGGTAAAGGCATGCCAACAACACAAGGTGCAGGGGAAATGGCCTGCATGTTCCGGAACTGATAACGGCAGCGCTTTCTTTTCTAACTTATCAATCCACCCATCTGATTATTCAAAGTTCAGCATAAATCCCACCAACTCTCTGGCTGAAACTAGAATTCCCATTTCCCCTCCAATGATTTGTGTACATCCATGGTACGACAAACATCACTTCTCCAGGCTCCACGTGTTCGCTGCATAAATTGACACATGCACTCAGTGCAATAAAAAAAAGTTTGCAGTTTGCAGTGCGTATAAAACTTGTTTTGCAAGCAGATGCCCTAACGCTGGCTAACGTAGCTGTTGAGTTATTTTATTTTCTGTGGCAGTTAACTAATCCGTCCAGGCCAAGGTGAACATCCGAATTTCTGCTTCGCCAACTGAACTAAGTGAATCTCGGAGCAGGTGGGATTGGAGGCTATTGAACTGTTCAAATTTATATTTTCTTTGTACGTGCCTTGAGCCGTACTTTGTTTGCCTCCTTCAAGTACTTATCTCAGGGACTATTAGCTTGTTTTAGATCTGCCACTGTCATTCACATTTTGACGGATTTATCGTGGCAGCTAGAGGAAGTTGTAAATCACAGGCGTCATGGATTTTAGCGTACAACCAATGTCTGCTGAAGGAAGGTTGCAATTCCATTGCTGATTCGTGTAGAGGTGCTTCTAATTCGCTTGAGATTCGAAGGCCTGGCACCAACCATATTTCCAAGGCTGTGTAAGGAAGCCGAAATCTGCCCTACATAGACTGCATTGAGATTTATAATTTCTGCTTAGAAGAATCTTTGCTCTGCATCAATATCTCTAAGCTAGCAATGGCTAGTGTTTTCAATTGGGGTTCTACCAATTTAATTTTGGAAGTGTCTATTTGCACTCGACTTTTCCGTGTAAAATTTTGCTTACACGGGTACACGGGTCGCTCGACAAACTTTGGAATCGCCTGTCCATGTCCGTGTTCCTCGAGCCTCAAGTAAATATATAGCTGATTAAAGTATGTATTTAGTTTATGATAATTGCTTTTCTTACTGATATTTACCTTTTACAAAATATCTACTGGCTGGAAATTTGTCTTTTACAAAATATTTATGCCGACTGAAATTTACACGATTTCATGTTACAGGCGATTCCGAAGTTTACCGACCGACCTGTTTACACGGAAAAATCGAGTGCAAGTAGACTGCCAATTTTATTTGTCACCTTATTTACTCTAGTCTTGTTTGAACAAGTTGAAAGTAATCAAGTAATTTTTGCATAGGTATAATTTATGCCTTCATTCAGTTGTCTATTCCTGCTTATGTATAAGTGGTTGGCAGTAAAAGTACTATTATTTTTTTATTACTACTAAAATCCGATATAATTTGCATTTATTTTGTCCTTATTCCTCCAGCATGGCTGAGAACAACGCCTTTGAAGGTGATACTCCCAACCAGACAAACAGGAGAAATCAAACGCCGGCTATCAAAGGGACAGGTACTCCGGAAAGTGTTAGTACATCACCCCCAAATGAGGGTACACTACTCCAGGAAGTCCACACATATTTCAGCGATGAAAAGATTCCGATTCCGGAAGTGGAGACGGTAAGTACTTGGAACATGTAAACTGTTTAGTCTCAGGTTACGTAAGTGCAGTTACCACTTTTTAAGGTATGGCCTTCGCCAAAATAGAAAACTTGAGGCTTAGTGGAGCCCCCGAGCCTCAACAAATCAATTATTTGCGAAATCAAATAAAGTATCAAATCAAGGCGCAAAGCTAATTGTGAAATACATTCAGAGTGATGATAGATCATAAAAACTGTAAATAAACAGATTAAATCAGCTAAGAAAAAGCTAGCTGGATTGAATGTTTGCAGTTACATCAGCAATAGGGTAGTCTAGTCTAGTACATGCAAAGCGACTGCTAATTTGCGTTTATTTCAAGAATGGATGTTATTTTCAACCGTGGCGAGGGTGAGACCTGCTCCATTTGCAAATCTTATTGAACTAAACAATTCTTTGTAAAGCTCCTTTTTACCGCTGATCAATCTAAAGGCGACGCAATTATATACAAATCCTGTTTTCCTTTTTTATTAAGAAGATCTCGGACCATTTATTATTATTATTGTAAAATCAGGCACGGTATCACAGGAAATGGTACTATTTTTTTAAAGTAAGCGGTTTAAGTTTTCGCTTTCTTACCAGGATTTTGTCAGCTCGTTGCCATATGAGAATAATTCGCAGGGTTACCTGATTTGTTGATAGGTCGAGTACCTCATTGAGCAAACATTTGATAAGCGTCGTTATGCTTCATTGTTTGGAAATCATGTTTCAGGTCACATACGGTGTTATCGTTGAGAGCCATTTGATCCTACTGCCGCAATCACGATCCAGTAAAACGATAAGACCACAAAAATAAGTGTGATCAAGGCGCTAAAAAATGATTGTTTTTTCTATATTTAGCATGGATTCAGTTTCCGGAAATTATGGGCTTTCACAGGACCAGGGTTCCTCATGTCGATCGCTTATCTGGATCCCGGAAATATTGAATCAGATCTTCAGAGTGGTGTGGTGGCCCAATACAGATTTTTATGGGTACTCCTGAGTGCTACAATTTTGGGCTTACTTATGCAGAGACTATCAGCAAGGTAAGTTTTACCGATGATCTGAGTTCATTGCTGTCTTCAACTATTCCGATCATAGGCTAGGTGTTGTCACAGGACTACATTTAGCAGAAATGTGCTACAGACAGTACAAGAAGTTGCCCCGTCTCGTGCTGTGGGTGATGGTGGAGATAGCTATCATAGGCTCGGACATGCAGGAAGTCATTGGCACCGCAATTGCTTTATATTTGCTGTCCAATAAAGCGTAAGTGGTCGCGGTAGTAATGTCTTAATCTCAACAACTATTTATTTAACTGTTAGCATACCACTCTGGCTTGGTACTCTTATAACGATTGTGGACACCTTCACTTTCCTCTTTCTGGACAAATACGGATTAAGAAAGCTCGAGTGCTTCTTCGGATTTCTAATCGCAGTGATGGCATTTACATTTGGATATGAAGTAAGTATTTGTCTGAAATTGCTGCTAGTCGTTTGAAACCGTCTTATGCCTAGATTGCATGTGTCAAGATTTATTATTACTCCTCACTTATAGTAAATTTATTTAATCAGACTGATGATGCAATTCGATGTTCCGTTGCTCCTCTCTTATATGTTTATAAGTAAATCCCCTTTCTTTGCAAGTAACAACAAATTTTAGTTAAATTTTATCGCAAAGCTTTTGGAAAGGTAGGACGAGTAGTAAAGAAACGTAATCAAAGCGGTAAAAAATTCACGGGACTTTTAGGAGTTATAAACAGTAAGTGTATTTTGGGTTACCACAGTCAAGGCAACGATTGGTGTGATTCCCGACAAGACGTGATTTCTTTATCCAAAATCCCCTCAGTAATACTATTTCCGATAGTGACAACTTCATTCGCTTTGCTGCATCAAATTAACATAAATCCGGCGTTTATATCAGGGACTGCCAACTTTGATTGTATATCTTGCAGGAAATTTTAAAATATATCACAATTCTGGGGACTTTTTAGTTTAGATAAAGCTTTTAATGGTTTTGGAAAACGTTTTTAAATAATAATAAGGGCTTCTTATACCTTTATTTAAAGACTCTAATCAATTACTTTACAGTACGTGATATCAGCACCGCCACAGGATGAAGTTGTGAAAGGAATGTTTATCCCTTGGTGCTCTGGCTGTGATTCAAAGGTTTTGTTGCAAGCCGTAGGGATTGTTGGTGCTGTCATCATGCCGCACAATCTTTACTTGCACTCAGCTCTGGTTAAAGTATAAAAACATCCAAAAATGTTCCCTGGAAACCTCGTAACCAAATTCGTTTTTTACAGTCTAGGGACGTAGATAGACGGCAACCAACGAAGGTAAGGGATGCAAACTTCTACTTCTTCATTGAAGCCTCCATTGCCCTATTTGTTTCCTTCATTATAAATGTTTTCGTTGTGGCTGTGTTTGCTCATGGTCTGTTTGGAAAAACTAATAACGAAGTTGTGAGTATACAGGATTTTAATTTTTGTGTAGCTTGGAACTCAGAAGTTGTGAATTTCAGATAGACATGTGCGTTAATAAAACCATGTATGATGATGTCTATAAAGCGTATGATCATAACAATGAGCCAGTCTCAGCGGATTTATACAAAGGAGGTCTTTTCCTTGGCTGTACTTTTGGCGCGGCAGCAATGTACATTTGGGCTGTTGGAATTTTAGCCGCTGGACAAAGCTCAACAATGACTGGGACATACGCTGGTCAGTTTGCCATGGAGGGATTTCTAAACTTGCAATGGCCTCGCTGGAAGCGAGTGCTGTTTACCAGAATGATCGCCATTGTGCCCACTTTTTGCGTCGCGTTTTTTAGTAACATCGAGGATCTCACTGGGATGAATGATCTTTTAAATGCGGTCATGTCGCTTCAGTTGCCATTCGCCGCTATTCCTACAATTGCTTTTACTTCGAATATTGCAATAATGGGAGAGTTTACAAACGGATTGTATGTAATGGCCCGTATTCTGCTTTCCGACGGAAGTGGAATTTGTTCGAGTTTCTCCTTCCGAACGAAATAGAAAAGAAGATTCTCAGTTACGTACGAAATTAAATAGCTGTTTCGAATTTCGAGCTCATATATGCTAGTCAACTAATGTCAATGGTGATTTCTTTTATGAGGAAGTGTTATTGCTATTATAAAGAAAAATGTATAGTGTTGCTATATACTTATACTTATTTTAGAAGGACAGTTAATTAGTGAAACAAAGATTTAGCACAGACTACCTAATTTACAGACAGAAAAAACACGAACAAATGAACCCCGGTGTTATAAATGAAAGCTTTTACTGAGGTACGACATCACATTCGAAGAGCGCGAAGCTCTTGCCAACTTAAAAGCTCAACTCTCTCACGACTTCGTAGGGAAGGCGTCGTTACGGCCAAAGGGATATAACTTGCATATACAGTTGCCTAGGTTTCCGTATAGTACACCTCATGAGCATGTTTACTTTGTGTTGTGTGCGTTTAAAAATTTGTGAGATGAATTATCGTTCTGAGAGAAAACAAAAAGCTCGGATGGGTTTCGACTTATAACACATTTTTAACTTGGCAACCCGATGTACAACTAGTTCCGTCTGTATATTAGGTGGTCTGTGGTTTTAGGTACACAATAGGTCTGTTCGCGTACTTTCCTAGTAAAAAATTTCAATTGAGAAAAGGGAGAAAGTAAGAGAGTAGAAACTTACGATAATTTCTTTGGTGGGGAAATGTGACCTGAGCGAATTCCCTCTCAATTCGGGTTCGTGAGAGCGTTCTGGTAAAAACTTTCAAAAGTTTTCGTATGCATTTAGGTACGCGAACAGATCTAATGTGTTTAATTTCTTGCACCTGATATTTGCTTCGGTTTTCGTTTTGTTTAACCTGTGCTTACTTAATTCCCATCGAACGCATCACGTAAAGGTGGATCGGCCTATGCTGTTCAATTCCTTCTAACAATTTTCCCAAAAAGAGGATTCACAAATTTTGAAAACCCCTTGGCTTCAAGAAGCTCAACCAATCTTTGGTATTTTCTCTTTTATTTGTTCTACGCTTAATAAATAAAAAACACTATTTTGTCAATGTAACATATACAAAGATTAATGTACATTATAATTGACAACCCAATATCTGTTCCGCAAGTAAGAAATGTCGGAAAATTAAGTATGAAATTTGACGTTTTGTACGAAATTTAGAATATAGTCAGTTCAGTCGGAACCGATTTCCAAATTCCAACGGAATGTAGAATGTGCATTTAGATTGCATCCGAAATATTTCCGATACGTCGGAATGTAGAATATGGACCAATATTATAGTTTCTGGAAGGCTTTACATCTAATGTGTATATTTTTTCAGACCAAACAAAATTGTTTCAATTATTCTGACAGGGATAGTGATCAGCATCAATATATTTTTCGTTGTTGTCCAAGTACGCGACGCCGAACTACATCCTGGATACCTGGCACTCATTGGTAGGTGATTTTTATTGGTTTATAGTTCGAAGTAGATTTGCATATATTTTGGAAGGATGATTTTTCATAGCCCTTTTCTTAGACTCTGTTACCCATTGTCTTTACTCATTTAATATTTGTTATCAGCTTTAATTTCATGGCACTTAGGGTGTTCTCCTAGATGTTTAATTTTCCTAAAATAACTAATGATTTTTCGTGTTGACTGAAATAACCGGTATAAGCCTTTAACAATGTTCTGGCTGGCAGTCCCACTGAACATTATACAATTTTTAAATCAAGAGTCCGTTCTCGAGTATTTTGAATTTTATGTGCAGTTTTAAAATTTTTAAATTCCGGCATGTTAGGCCTATAGCCGGGACTTTTAAGACGAGAATCCTAATGTGTTTATTAACCGATTTCATCCCATTAATATCGACCTGGGAAGATTACATTACACTATGTTGGCCACATTTTTGGGGTCTGTCAAACATCATCACAATATTTGAAATTGTTGCAAATTGTTAGTTTAACTCCTTAGAACTATTTCGTCTTTCACAGTTATGAAACTGGAATCATCACAGAATACATTTATCTTTTCAGTCATCTTTTCGATTGCTTACCTTCTCTTCAGTTTTTATCTGGTGATACATATGACGGCCAGCATGGGACACAAAAGGCTTACTAATAATTCTGTAAGTGACAACTAACTGAATGTCTTTTCAGGGGTACTTACAAATTTTCTATTTCAGTTTATCCATAAGTACGTTCTCTCGCCTCAGACAGCACTGTCTTTTGGGAATGTAAATTCTAGCTATGCCAGGTAAGCCACCAACCTTTTCTTTATTTTATTAGTTTTGGTAGTTGCTTTTACTAATCTAGGCTTTTTATTCGATTAACTTATTTTTGTTTATTAGTTCGAAGCTGGTGAGTTAGTAGTGCTGTAACAAGATGGCTTTGGCGGATTTTTTCATCGCTTACTTACCCTCTAAAATGCTAAACTAATGCTATGTGAAACTACTATTAATACTAGATTTTAAACTGTCACTGCTGGTTTAAGGCTTGTATACTCGTAATCGTGTATACTGCATCGTTATTGGTCAGGTTATAATTTTTGTTACAGAGATGCGACAAATACAATATATTTCTACTCTTGTATCTAATCTGTAGAAAGTATGGTCTGTTTAAGTTATTTTTTTTTCAATCGGAATACAGTGAGTGAAGTTTTTTTTAGGTTTAGGTTTTTGTTTAGGATATTTAAAGAAGTCTGTTTGCGTACTTTGCTAGTAAAAACTTTTAATAGAGAAAGGAGAGAGAAACAGCGAACAGCATCAAGTAAAATGAAATGATTAACATTCTTGTTCCAGGGCACTTTCCATTTTACATGAAAAGCCAACCTAACCTGAAAATATCAGGTTTTAAATTTTTGACATGGCGAAATTTGGCGAGTAAAAACTTACGATAACCTCTTCGGAGGGGAAATGTGTGTAAGCAAATTCTCTCAATTCGTGAGTTCGTGTGAGCGTTTTGGTAAAAACTTTCGAAAGTTTTCGGATGCATTTGGGTACGCATCACACGAACAGACCTAGTATTTCGGAGACTTACATAACGTAAAGTAGTAGTATTACTACAAGGTTCAAATCTATATGTTAAAAATTATGCTGTCGCGAGGATCTAGTTAATCATGTCGTAATGTACCGGAAAAAAACTATTATTCAGCGAATCATCTCCTGTCGTTCATTATAGCTGAATTGCATGGAACATTTTCTTACGAATTTTTGCACGCAATTCAGCAATAATTACCGAAATGAGACGATATGTGCCGTCTTACAAAATATGGTCTCAGATACAAGGTGAAATTCGTGCGTGTTTACACATTAATTGGTTATTTTCTCACATAAAAGATTTTAAAAACGAAAGGATAAATTAACAAAATTAATGGGTGGAAGATGGGTGAAAATTAATCAATTCTACTATTTACTATAAAAATATAAAATCAAAGGAATAAATGCACTTATTTTAATCAAACCTGTAGTTACAGGTGCTAAAGAAAGTTCGCTCACTGTAAAATGCGTTTTGTGCGATCTGTTGTATTTGTCCGTCTTTAGTGATATTGAATAATTGGTGTAGTTTAAGACACATTCTGTCTGGGTTTTCCGAGAAGCTTTTCTTGACAGTGGCATGAAATAAGAACTCGAAATTAGTCGGGTAAGTTATTGAAATTAAATCCCTAAAGACCGATGAAGCCATGCAAGAAATCTTTGGAAGACTTAGCAATTCTTAATTGACACAGCTGTTAATCGATGTTTGAAAACTAAAAAAAAATATTCTCTTATTTTTCCATGTAACACTTGTAATTGTTTTTTGTGTTTCCACAATGAAGTGTTATTCCATGTTATAACTTACATATGCTCTTGCAAAACACTTGATTGGATGTAAGTAGCGGACAATTTCACTGCAACGTTTTGATATCATGGTATTTGGATTTTGTAGTACGCTGTCAATGTGTGACAAGGGCCGCCTCGTGAGCTCTGATCAAACTGTGCAATCTTGTCACCTGTAGCAGCACGGGCCCGCTCTTACCGATTATTTAACAAAATATCTACAGTCCTCGCTCATTACGATGTAGAGAGCAAGTCTGCCTCCTCCAATGGGATGTAGTGCAAGTGCCTTGCCTTGTTTAGATAGAAACCTTTGTAAATAGCCCACAGCACTGATAGTATCCGCTGTGCTTAAAGTAATTACTGTGCTGAATTGTTGTAATGTGCTGCAGTAACACCTAAGGATACTTTTCACTGTGAGTTCTTAATGTATGTAAAATTTATTCACAATTTAGAGATTTTTAATTTGTTATTGCTATTTTAAGAGTTTTATTTTTAATTAATAAAGTGCAAATATTTGATTGTTTTTTGTGTTTATTCTTTTTATTTGCGATGCATGTCAAATACGTACATATAAATTGCCAACTGGATCACTATTGTTGCGAATTCTTTACTTACCAGCGAGAGTCATGCTTAAAAATGAAATTCTGCTTCTCATGCGATCAACGGTGCCACTCAGTCACACTAACAATCTGCTTAATTAAATTCTTCAGTTCCAGAAATCCCTTTATAGATAAGATCGTTTTATTTATTTTTTACACACGGATTTCTCAATGGAAAATAAGATTGGTGAATTGAACTGGAAGTAGGAATAAAGTCAATCCTAAAGTCTAGACTGGACTTCCTCATGAGACGTAATTAATTAATCAGTTCATTTTAAAATATCATCAAATATGCATGCGCTTTTGGTAGAAACTTAACGCAAAACAAAGAGGAATATCGAGGTAAAATGCTTAACACCTTAATGCTTTTTGCACAAATATAGCGCATTCGGGTGTTCCGATTTTCGAAAAATTGTCTTAGGTTGGCAATTGAGCATATTTTAAATGAGGAATTTATTTTCTTTCAGGCTGGATGACGCATAGCCGCTACTGTGCGATACTGACTCTGAAAATTACGAGTTTAGCTAACAAAAGTGTTTTAATCCATTGACGGAATCCTTTTGCATCTATGCGTCAACCCCTATCGTAGCTAGATTTGTAATAATAAAAGTAGCCTTCCTTGCGGTGGTGTAGTCAAATCACAGTGTCAGTATCCACATTGTCCACTGAACCTAAAGTGAAATAAAATTGAAACCAAAAATGTAAAAAGTTGTAACGATTGTAAAAAAATTCTAGTTTTATACGTTGCATTTTTGTACGTAAGGGATATAGAGATAAAGAAACTTAGTGATAGGTTACTGTAAATAGTGTATAAAGGCGAATTAATTAAGGAAGGCCGCACAGGGATGGTGGACTTATTCATATCGTTTGTTATGTTTCTATCTGCGATACTACTCTAAAGAATAAAAGTTGAGAAATCGACGTTTTTGAATAAATTCTTATTTGCCCCATTTTTGTAGTTTTTCATTTATTCCTGATACTGATCCTAGGTATGCAGTTATCAGTTATTAGGTATCGGTAGATAAAATAATTATAAAATCAGGACATGCGTAACAATGAATTAATTAATTGTGTTTTTGAATTATGCATTAAGGGAAACTAGTAAAATCGAAGAGTACAAAATGCCGCAGCGAAAACAGTTGTGACGATATTTCGTCCATTGATTCACTATTCATGTGTTTTTCTAGTTCGAGCATGATAGGCCCAGAACCTTGCGTAGGGCTGGCATCCAATTTCGGTATCCAAATCCTTGAACGTGGGGTACACTTAAACATAATCGGACTTGGAACGAAAGGTAAGATTGCAGACAAAAAAAGTAAATGGTTGGCCAACTGCCTTAGCAGAAAAATGACCTTAGCAATGAGTATACTGACTGGACACATTGCAAGCTAAATAAACATCTTCACAGTATGAAAAGAGTAAACTCGCCCATGTGTGAATGCGGCTTATAATAGGAAACCGTAAAACATCTCTTATGTGACTGTCCTCAATATACGTGTGACCGCGAGAATCCAAATTTTTGGGGAACACATAATAAGTACAACAAACGAGCTGGAAAAACCCACGATGCTCCAAATAATGAGTTTTGTTAGAAGAACCAAACGTCTAGCGACTCATGATGACGCATCAAGATTAAATCGGATGACAGATTTTTTTCCCTAAGCTTGAGGTACGTGCAGTGGACCACATGGTCTAAGTGCAAGGCTTTGTAGCCTACTTCATTAATCTACATCTATTGCGTCCAGGTTTCAGAGAGGCTAGTTTAATAATTTTAACTAGGCCTTCATAAGCGGGTTACTCTAAGGAATTCCACGAAGTTCGGAACGAGTAAGTCGACGCTGGAGCAGTTCCACCGAATTAACATTACAAACAAAAATGTTCAAATTCTGCAAGGAACAAAACGACTGAAGACCACTATTTTAAAATATCTTTCGGGACTTCCAGTGTTTTGCCTTTTTTTAAAAGTTGATAAGAAAGGGTATGTCGCTTTTTAAATATTTTAAAAATATCGCAATTTTCTGTAATGTTTTCCTTTCTGATTTGGCCGAGATCTTGTAAGGGAAATAAATTCTGATTACGTTTATTATGTTTTGGAAGCTGCCTGTATTTTTCTGCAGACGGCGGCTCTAGGTAAATTTCTCTAAATCAAAAAGAAAACTTGTTTAAAAATTAAATAACTTTCTGTGATGTCTTCCCCGATTTTATTTAAATTTAGCAAGGAGAAGAACAATTGTGTACATTTATTTTAAAATATTCCTCGGTACTTACCTGTATTGAGATTTTTCTAATGAATACTCTAGGTAAATTCCTGCCAAGAAAAGGATAACTAAAGCAGCTTACACGCAAGATAACTAAACATTCGTCTAATATCGACCCCTGCCCCCTGCCATGTTTTGCGAATTCGAGATGTTCCCGTAGCGCTCACACCATTTCACTCAGCATCTCAACTAGGAAAATGAGTTACTCGGAGGTGATAAGCGTGACTGTAGGTTTGTTACTTTTCGAGATTTGCTGTAATAGTCGAATATTTAGTAGCGTTCCATTAAAAATAATATTGAAGATCAGTATTGAAAAGGTCACAGAAGAAAAGTCTAAAAGTGTAAACACAAACGCAAAATGTGCACTTCTAAGAACGGCAAAATAACAAAATACGTATACGCCACAGCCTTTTTGTGGACAGCACACTTTTAACATCTACAAAGATTGCAAACAGAAATATAACGCTCCCCTTAAGTTACGCTAATTTACTTGAAAAAATAAATGAAGGAAATCCAAAAATATACATGGTTTTAATTCGAGTCGAATGATTGGAGTACTCGTAAAACTGATTTAGGTTTAGTTATCTAGAGTTAAAGATAGCACAATTTTTTGCTGGATAGAAAATGCAGCTTAACCTAACGGATTTACAATACGGACCATGTTCATCATGAATATTAAAATTCGGGTTGTCAAACAGGGTTTTCGGAAAAATTTTATTTCTTGCAAGAAATTATGTTTCAAATTTTATTTTTTAGAACAGCAAAGCCAATGGACTAAAGCTAGCTTATGAATAATTCTGGCTAATGTTTTACTAACTGGTCAATATAAATGCAGTAGAGTGGCAACTAGATTCAAAAGTAGAAATACAGAAATTTGAAAACCCAGAATGTTTATTGGGGCTGACTTTCATAAAACGCTCAAAAGTGCCCTAGAATTACTTTTAAATAAAATAAAGAACAAAAAAAAACATTGGAAATGCCTCGAATATTTTGTTAAAAGAGGATAAGTTAACCGCGGACTTATAACTTCATATATGTAACATGTACATATCTATGTAATTCGAGTATACAGAGTTTTCCTAATCCGCGTAAAGCAACTATTATTTTTTACTAGCCCAAACAACGAATGTGATATGAAGCAGCATGCGTTGCATGGACGTACTTCGCTATGGACTAGCCTCAGCGAGATGAAGGGTATCATACTTGATTTACGATTTTCACGGAGCACAAGTCGAGCTTGAAACAATTAAATCAGTCAACAACCTCTGCGACAATCCGTCTCGAGTTTCATGGCATTGGGAAATTAATGGCGTAACGATTTAATTGCAACATCCCCCTTCGCAATCGGCCTTCTCGAAGATGCGGCGTTAAAGGTGATCTGATCCTCGCAGAAAATTGATTTTTTTTACTTTACTTTTTTTATGCAAAGAAACTTATTATTATATTTAAAATGAATAGAAAAACGTGAGGATTGTGAGTTGTTTTGGCTCTAATCACCTAGTTGAGCTATCCCTAACAGAAGCTTATCCACTTAGAAGAATTGGCACTGCACACCGCTCTGCGTTAGATCAGATTTATAAAAATTGCGACTCCTTTAAATCCTCACGCATACGGCTCGTAATAATTATGAACTCAAAAATGCAGGGATTGCATAACAGAGCAGCCAATAAGAACCATACCTCACATTTGGAAGAGTCTTTACACTTACTAATGTACTATACTATCAGGCAGTTACTGGCAGCCTGAGTAGGTTGCACTATTGCCCTACACCTACTGAAACTGCTAGAGTTCATGAGAACTTAACGAATGGCTTAATGAGGTTTCTCAACAAAATCCCAGCCGGTGAACAGCCTCGCAAAAAATCAACAAAGATTGTGTTCGATGCAATTCTGCCCCAAAGCTCGTAAACTTTTATCTCTGCACAAAGGGCGGTAATTAAAGTTTACGCAACTCATATCGGAGCACGCGTGATAGAGCCCGGCATTTCGTTGGCGTGTACGTGACTATATGTGCTGCAAAAGTATTAGCAAATGTAGTCCTTGAATGGTGAGTGCACCGGTGGCAACCACGGGACTAAATGACTGCTGCTTAAATTTGAAAGTGAAAAAGAGGCAGCGCCGCAATCTGGTTAGAAAATGAGTTAAACGCTGAAAAACAGTCTTCGTTTTTTTAAGCTCACATAGGTGACGGAGTTCCGCATTTGCAATGAAAATGCATAAAAACGATCTTTTTCTAATCACGGGCTGTGTCAAAGTCCAACTGGGCTAGGCCGCAAATTCTGAAGTTGCCAAAGTGGACAGCGGTTGCAATTTCAATTATTCGCTGCCAAAAACACTGTTGTGGATCACTGGTTCCACAGAGAACTCCTTGATTATGTGAATTGCTATTTCTCCATCTGGTCGCCAAAGCTGGCCCACTTCGTTTTGATTATGTGACTTGCCTTTAAAATACTGTGCGTTCGTCTTGATCTCTCAATTGGAGCGATGAAATGAAATCGCTTGAACGCGGATTTGATTGACGAATAAATCCATGAGAACTACTGGCTGCCTGAGTTATGAGCGTCCATGCAACACAAACACACTACGTAAATATGTGGGGGTAGACGGCAATATTTTTTGCAATTAGTTTGCATCTCTGCGACAAAGTTTGATTTGATTTTTTCGCGGTACTAGTCAAGCGCGAACGCGTGGTTTAAGCGCCACTTGGCCATACCATAGATTCATTCATACCTTGGCGAGGTCAGGCACTTCGCGGGCTCGTCTGATGCAATGGATTCCGCGGTGACCAGAACGAAAGTTAGTAGCTATCCAATTTGACCAGCCGTTGTCTATATAAGATCTGGAGGTGGTGCCGCTCAGCGGTCATTTGTTTGATGGTGGTTTCGCGGTTCATTAAAAAATAGAATTTCGCCAAGTACGTTGGGCACAGAGCAGTCGCCATGAAGTTTTCGCTTCTGGTCTTTGCAGTTGAAGTAATTTCGGGAGTTTATTGTGAGCGTTCGTACGGTGGAGCATTTGGATATAGATCATATGGCCGTGAAACATATCCATCTAAAGGTCACTTCAGGAAAAAGCTTCATTCGTTCCCTGGGACACCCATTTCCAAGCCCCTTCCACGACCGCATACCTTTCTAATACCACCGACTGCACCCACCGTTGCCTCAGGATATATTTTACATGCAGGGCAGTACCCATCTACAAGTGCAATAACGCAAATGTACCAAGCGCCTGCAATATCGGGCTTCCGAACGAAGGGATATCCCAGGTATGCTCTCTCACCAGTCCGGCAATATGTTCCACACAATTATGCTGCGCATGCTCTTGGCGCTGTGATTCCTCCAAAAATGGTGCAAATGCACGCAAGCTCCTACTCCACCATGTCAACCATGCCATATGCTTCGTCAACTCCAATGCACTACCATTCGTGGAACGACCAGGACCATAGCTTCGATAGTGACGCGGTGGAGTACTATAACCACAAGGGAGGGATAGATGAAAATGAAGACGATGACGAAGAGGAAGATGACTTCTCCATTGACCGAAAAGGCTCTGTTGCAGAAGCGGAGAAAAGACATGACCACGACATGTCATTCCCGGTTGAGGCGTTGATGTCTGTGGTAGAAGCGCAAAATGGCCCTCATGGCGAGCAGTTTTCCAAAAAGAAAGGGGCTTCGTATGGGGACGAGCATAAGTCTAAAAAAGGATATAAGACTTCTAAAGGACATCAATCTGAAACTAAGTTCGACAAAGGCGACAAGGGGCACCATGATAATGAGGTGCAACAAAAGGACTACGAGGAAGAAGGAGCAAAAAAATCGGACCATCACGACGAAAAAGAAAAGCACGCGTCGCACCATGAACAGGATCACGGCGAAAAGAAGGGAGAGTTCGATGAAAAGAAGAAGTATAAAAAGGGGCAAAAATCGAAGGGATATCACAACGTTTTCCATAAAGATGAATTCGTCAAGGATCATACGTTCTACGACGACCTTGACCAGTCCGGGCACTACAAAAAGTACGAAGAAGAGCACAAGAAGCACAAAAAGAGTGATGCGAAAAAGAAGAAGGGCCAGAACCATGATGCAGGGAGCAAAACCGCACACCAAGGACACCACGGGCATTATAGCAAGGGTCACCACGACGACGCAGACAAGGGCTATGAACAGAAGCACGGCCATGAACAACAATACGCCAACGAGCACCACCACAAGAAAAAGGGTGGCGATGCGCACAAGCATGACTTCGACTATCTGAAGGGCTACTAGTCGTCGCTGCAAGCTTATTTATTTTTTGATTGTTTTCACTTTTTCATTAAAATTTGTTTTTACCTAGTATTGTCCGAAATAGCAAGTTTTTATTGCCGTTTGTTTTACGCTAACGTGTACTTGGTGGCCGCACAGGTAGTTGCTTACGCAATTTCGCTGAAGAGTTGTTTTGCGCATGACCAACGCTGGTCGGTAAGTCACGTCGCTGGACGGCAATAATGCAGCCAGATCCGCTAATCGATTTCTGCCACTTCCAATTTGGTTTAATCAGCTGGCGTCACACGGACTCGTCGGCTAGACAAACCGCTCGCTCATCTGTGGGTTTTGTAATTATTCACTGGGGGAGTGGTAGGGCTATGGTATATTTTTTGGTCAATTTCATATTGTCGCCAAGCGAAGCTTGTGGTTTCTGTGAAAGAACTGTTTTCAGGTATAAGAAATCAATCTAGTCAGGTATAACATAAGTACTGGGAGAATTCGAGAAAAATGGTTCCAATATAAATAATTCGAGATGACCAACCCAATATACATACATACATATGTATGTTAAGGTTCACCCATTTGGCCGAGGGAGGTCAAGGTAATAATTATTGCTGGGTGGAGGAGGTATCAAATTCACAAGCACTTAGGCTCCACGAGACTATTGTACTCGTCACAATGTCGGGTGTCTTTGAATATAAGGACCAGTATTACACTTTGATCTGAATCTATGGATCAGTACGAAATTAGCTCTAGAAATTTACCTATGTAGTTGAACTTACTATAATTGTTCTTGAAATTACACTTCTTTGTGTATGACGTTGTGCCTTCTCTTTACCCGACTGCCGCAGCAGGAGAGTTATTATTTTCGGCTGTATGTATGTATATATGCATGTGGGTATGCATGTCCATTTATTTGGCGCATCCGGTAACCTAAACGGCTTAATGGATTTTCATAAATGAGGTTCGTTATATTCGTCTTATCCGAGGGAGTGCTATAGCGTATATAATTTTTGAGAAAAATAAATATGGCCGCCGTCAGCAGAGATTTTGTTGTTTTTTTTCGTCTTCACAACTCCCATTGATATGGGTATCAAATGAAAGGGTTCGACGGGTAAACTCTGATAAACTATGTAACGTCTTCTTTAGCCTTCTACTGTAGCTCGATTATATCAAATAATCAACATGGATTTATGAGGGGCAGATCGACATCAATTAATCTTGTGGAGTTTTCGAATTTAACGAACTTGGAGAAGCGTAAACAAATCGATTGTGTTTACACAGATTTCAGTAAAGCATTTGACAAGCTTTCTCATAGAGTGCTGATTTTTAAACTTCGACGACTTGGCTTTCCCAATGACCTTCTTCATTGGATTAAGTCATACCTTACCAATCGTTCCTTTAGAGTTAAGTTTTCTCTTTGCTTTTCGGACCCTGTTTCCGTTCGGTCGGGAGCGCCACAGGGCAGCTACCTGGGACCTTTGCTGTTTACTCTTTTCCTTAACGACGTGTTTCCTCTATTCGAGAACTCGCATGCTTTGGCTTACGCTGATGACTTGAAGATTTTCCGAGTTACCGAGTCACTGCAAGATGCGCTTAGCCTCCAACGCGATCTTGACACTTTTACTGAGTGGTGTTCAAAGAATCACATGAAACTAAATATTAGTAAATGCAACTTTATTTCGTTTAATAGGAAGTCTTCTATTTTGGAGTTCTCCTACAAAATTCTTGACACACCTTTATCTCGGCAAGAGAATGTTGTCGACTTGGGACTGACTATTGATTCTAAATTCGATTTTGGACGACATGTTGATAAAATAATAAATCGTGTAAATTCCACCCTTGGTTTTGTTAAGCGCTGGTCTAAGGATTTTAATGATCCTTATCTCTTAAAAACATTGTTTTGTGCGTTTGTCCGACCTATCTTGGAATATGTTTCTGTTGTTTGGTCTCCTCATTATTCTGTGTATATAGACCGTATCGAAGCAGTCCAAAAGCGTTTTCTCCGGTTCAGTCTTCGTCACCTACCCTGGCGTGACCCGCATAGTCTTCATCGTTATGAAGACAGACTTAAACTTTTAGGTTTATCGACTCTATCCAACCGTAGAGAAATCTCAAGTGTTACATTCATGCACGATATCATTACTGGCGTTATAGACTCTCCAAAGCTTTTCAATCTTGTTAATTTTAACTCACGCGCCCGATCTACTAGAGGACAGGACTTTCTATACTCCAGGTACCACAGAACTTATTATATTATATTATGATTATATTTTTCTTGATATCCCTGCGCTAAACTATGTGACGTCACTACCATGGAATAACAAAGCCAATGTTACACATGTAGATACAATAGTATCATCGTGGTATTAAGCAAAATTACTAGTTATGAGTACGAGCTGCCTATTTGTTTATGTCGTGACATTACTTACCTACTCTACATATTATCTGGAATTATAAAAGTTGTAAAAAAATATTATTAAAAAACAAACAAAAAACCCGACTACAAAAAACGAAGTCATTTAAATACCTTAAGTAGGTACGTACCAACTAAGAATTTTATTTAAACTTTAATATTACAATTAAAGCAGGCGGGATACATTTTATTTACTATTTCAACTGGGATGTCTGTTTTAATTGGAATTGTTAGTAGTTGGTACCTACCTACTTAAATTATTAAAATGACTTCGTTTTTTGTAGTCGGGTTTTTTGTTTATTTTTAACACGCTTTTATTAGCTTCACTTGTAACTATATATGTAAGAAAATCTTGGAATCTTAATTTGACCCACTTCCCGGTCTTCGATTAGGATGAAATTTTGCACACGCTCTGAGTTCTGATGACAATACATGACTAGCTAAGAAACGTCATTACAAATCCAATATGGCGGCCGTTCCAAGATGGCGGACTGGCTGTTTGAAATGCACCCCCATGATATGGGTATCAAATGAAAGGGTTTGCTGTCAGGAATACGAAAAAAATAGTCACGTGACTTAAATCCAATATGGCGGACGTCCAAGATGGCGGACAGGCTATTTGAAACGCACCCCCATGATATGGGTATCAAATGAAAGGGTTTGCTGTCAGGAATACGAAAAAAATAGTCACGTGACTTAAATCCAACATGGCGGACATCTAAGATGGCGGATTGGCTATTTGAAATGCGCCCCCATGATATGGGTATTAAATGAAAGGGTGTGCTGAATGGGATATGAAATAAGAAGACTAAAAAGTACAAAATAAAAATAATAATTTAAAAAACTAAAAAACACGCTTTTGGCACGCACTAAAAATTACAAAATAATTCGGACATTTAGTTTGATGACTCAAGAGTTTTCCCTTTGCCAAATCTTCATTAGATCGCAGGTAAACATAAACAATTTCAGTTCGTGATGAACGATAAATAATTACCTATGCGAAATGGTTATAAGTAGGTAATCATCTTTATTAAATATTTACTATGATTTATTATGAAAGAAAACGTGGAGCGTTTATGTAATCTTTACTCTTTTTGGACAAAACGCTCCACGCTTTCTTTCATAATAAATCATAGTAAATATTTAATAAAGATGATTACCTACTTATAACCATTTCGCATAGGTAATTATTTATCGTTCATCACGAACTGAAATTGTTTATGTTTACCTGCGATCTAATGAAGATTTGGCAAAGGGAAAACTCTTGAGTCATCAAACTAAATGTCCGAATTATTTTGTAATTTTTAGTGCGTGCCAAAAGCGTGTTTTTTAGTTTTTTAAACTATTATTTTTATTAATAATATTTTTTTTAATAAGTAATCTTTCTCAAATTTACTGGTATATATGTAGTTATGATTACACATTGCGCCTTTTATTGCGTATTTTCTGCAAATGTGGCAACTATTTTGATTACATGCCAAGTGAAGCAAAAAATTATCAGGTGCATATTGGACTTGCGAGTTAAGGATGTATATAGTCAAGAAAAATTGCGTTTTTGTGTGTTACATCATTTGTAATCTGTTTGGCCAACTAGGTAATTAAAAAACGGCAGGAATATGAGTCTTAACTGCAATCAACCAGCTGAGCTAACAAGATCTGATCTACTCAGGAGGAAGGAAATTTAGTTTTATTGATGCAACCAAATTGCAATGTGCAATTCTTTTATCATGTACCTGCTGGTTAAATGTAAAAATGATAGTTTAGTCCCCCTGTTCGAAAAAAAATCGGATTAAGATTAGGGGTTATCCACCCCTATTCTCTTTGAATCGGCAGCATTGCATCCAGACGGAATGTCCCGTATGCAACGACTGCTTGCACAGATACCACTCGACCTTCATCCGCACGGAGAGCAAAAGCCATGTTCTATCCTACAGCGACATTTATTCGACTTAAGATTAATTACAAAGTTATTTAATTGCAAAAAGGAAATAAAATGTGTCACGGCGATATGCGCAGTGCTACAGATAGAGACGGCGGCGGCGGCGGAAAACGAGGGACAATGGGTAGCGCGATTCCGCGATCACCGATCAGTCTCTGGAACGGAAGAGTCTTTCAAATGTTTGTGAGTGGTGATAACGAGCGCGACCTCACTGGTTTCTCCTTTAAAAAATCAATGGAATCAAAGATCTTTGCAATTTTATTGTGTAGACAGTATCAGCTCGGCTTCAATCGCAATGACGTGCGAAAGTGAGACGAACTCGCGATAAGAAGCGGCTTGATGCTACACAAAACCAAATACTATGAGCGCTATGATCTGCGATTGTTCCCGGAACGGCTGCGATAGGACCTTAACTATAATTAGACATGATGCAATGAAGACTGTATCAGCGCGCTAGCACACTATCTCTGCGCGTTACGCTTCCTACGTTAGGCTAATAATTTATTAACTAATTACGTATTCCCTACGAGCGCGAGTCAGGCCTACTCGCGGACTTATCACACGATGGGGGCCGTTCCTCTCTACGGGCAAGGGCCGTCAGATGTTTTTTGAAAGCCTGCAAAGACAGGAAAGGATGCGTTAATATTCTTTGAGAATTGTGCTCCTCATTATCGCAACTTACTCGACTGTCGCAAGCAATTCTCCGATTTCAGCACGCACAGGTTGGAGAACGTCCGAGTCTGGCCTTCGTCATCTGTGCCGCAAATCGGGTTGTACAGTAAATCGCAGAAGTTTTGGCATTTTGTGTTTGTGTCTTCAAGAGGTTTTGACTCACTAAATGCCGCATACAGTGCCACTGAAAAAAATTATCCGTTAAGCCCGGCATTATTGAATTTCTCAGCATGTAGGTAATGGCTTAGGCTACTTGGAAACCCCCATCCCTTTTTGCGAGCATCTGAGTGAATTTGTTTGCGATAAGGACCAATGCGGGCGCTTCTACTTCGCGATAAGACACAGGCGGAGCTTCATCGGGTTTATAAATCTGAATGGAATTTCTTTACGTTGGTTTTGTCGAAAATTTGCTTAATTACCGAGAGATGCTGGACATTATTGTTCCATTGAACTTGGCAGAGTCTAGCTTTGTGCTCGTCAACTAGAAAAAATATTCTTCCGACCTTTGGCAACAGTTTGATTTAGGTTGCCAGGCGGCTTTCAAATTTCTCGTTTTAATTATCGCCCGTTCTAAGCCTAATTTGATGAGACTGCTCAATTTAAAACTTCGCCGCTAAGCCGGAAGTAGATGGAGCTTTTACAATTGACTACTCTCAGGGAAGAACGCGAAGCTAGGCTAGACTGAGTTTAATTGAATCTTGATCAGGGACAGACTTAAAGCCGACTTGAAAGTCATGTAACCTTGGATCGATTTCAAGTCGGCTTGACTCAAGTCAATCCGAAAAATTTATCGGATCGACTTGAAAATAAGCGATGTAACCGCAACATCAGCAGATTGAAATTTCAAGTCAACTCAAGTCAAGCCCTGTACTCACGAAGAGTTGAATGATCAAATCGATCTGCGTATTTCAGTGCGATCGAGATTCCTCAATTTCTCATACAAGTTGTTTACATCTGTCATTTCAACTCTATTTAGCTATGTAGCTAACCGCGGTGGGATCGGGTCAATTCGCTCTCAACCGATCTGGGTATCCGATTCAACCAAGATTCAATTTCAAATGTGCGTGTAAGAGTAAATTTTATAAACAAAGCAATTGCAATATTAAGCCTTTTTCGACGCAGTGACGAGGGGATTATGGCGAGTAGTAGCCAGAACGCCTGGGTGATCAGGAGCTTTCTCCGCTTATAAGCGCTTAGAAGAGCTTAAAGCGAAAACCAATCGTGCTCGGCTGCGGAAGGGGACAGCAGACAAAGTGTCTCGCTAACACTGGGGAGATATTTATCTAAATATCCAAAACAGAGGCGCACGTAGATACTGCACGCTTACGTTGGTTGCAGCTTCAGTTATGGCTGCATCCGGTCTTCACTAGAATTCGCAACACTTAGAAGGCATATCGCTCCGTTGTGGTCCGCACCATGAAAATCTCACAGAATGAGTCATGAACTGCACAAGGGAAGGGATGGGCCTCAAATTACGCAGATAAGCGAAGATGCACTAAGGCGAATTTGATGAATGCGAAAAAATCACTGGGTACTAGCACTACCCGCAAATGCGCATCCCGGGAACGATTCTCGGTATCAATTCGCGACGGAAATACTTCGGCAGATTGATGATCTTCAAAGTGGAAAGCCCCAAGTACTTACGGAGGAGGAACAGTCCGACAAACTTCATCTTAGCGGTTAATCTTCGACTCTCAAGCAAACGGCACTGGGATCTCAACTGTAGATGAGACCAGGGATCTTCGAACTTTTTATATCTTCTGCCGATCGGTTGATTGACAGGAAGGCGATAGCTATGCTGGATATTGCGTTTCACTTCCTCGCCGGCGCTGTGCACTGGAAATTACGTCAAAAGTTTGTGGGAATGTCGTCACTGTCTAATTGTCCGATCACTTGGTAATTTGAAATAGATTGGATCGCGTCTCTGCGTTTTTGGACCACACACTGGAGGGGTATGTGCCGAGGAGCTCGTCCGGATCTTATGTAGACAACCGTAAATTGAGTGCAAATCTAGGCGTGCTCATGTGTAAACTGTATTCGATCGCAATGTCATCAAACAGAGTGCGACGACGGACTGGCGATTTGAAGATCGTGTAGCTCTGCTCTCGGGTGCCAGCAGCATCCCCTTATCGCAAGCGGCCTGGAAATTGATTTGGCTTTAGACAGAGTAATAAAAGTTAATGAGAAGAAAGCAAACAAAGGAGAAAATAGGCGGATGGCTATGCTCGCCCCGGCTTTGCTAAGGACATTATCTCCCTTTTGCGGCTACAAGTGATGACGATTCTCTGGTGATAACGCCGCCGTTGCGCTAGCCCATACTCTGGGCGGCTCAGATTGCTACCGATATTCGATGGCTTGTTGCGCAGCTTGCAGTACTTCAGTCTCGATCAGAGGACGGAAACCTTTTTCGGACGCTTCGAAGTGGGGGTGATGATCAGTAAAATTCCAGTTGGTATCCTTTAAAGCGTTTATATTTGAAAGAAAACACCTACTTATTTTTCACAGCACCTATAATCTAAAAATCACATTTTGCTAAGTTCTAGTAAAATAAGAAACGAAACACAGTGCAAGCTTTTAGCGTTGCGGCTAAGGCTTAAACTTGGAGCAGTAGTGCTGCTCCAGCAAGGGTCCACTTGGCCGGCTTGTCCTTCGATTTGAGGTTGAATGTCCATACATATGTCGGACCTCTGGTCCTCGTCTTGTAAACGGGACATTCATACATATTCCTCAGATCCTGCTTATCTTGCGTGATCGCCTGCAAAAGAAGAAAGATTTGCTTGGGAAGAACGGGTCTAGGGTTTCTTATTAACATTATCATATATTAAATGAGGCAGCCAACCCAGATGGGCGCATGTGGCGCTTTGGCATCATCTCAAAGGTCACAGCTAATCACTCGTGTGCTTGAATCTATTATTGCCTTTTGAATACACAGGTAAACACCTATATAATCTTTCTGCTAAGAAATTTTGCAATGCCCTAGCTAGACCATCTCTATTTTCAGAACAGATCACGCCAGCAGCGTGTTCAAAAAGCACGTGTGATTCCAGCTGATCGGCCAATTTACCCTGTACATAATACCCACAGATAGACGATACCCTATATCTCACCCTGATATTGATAACTGGCATTGACGGGTAGAGTTCCTTAAGCCGCGATTCCATGATGATTCCCTGCTGGACGTCCCAACGGGCCCCCTCCATGAAGATTCCATGCACGTAGGCGCCTTCTCGTGGAGCCGTGCTTTAATTAGCAATCGCATGGAAACAGTAAACAGTGGAAATATGAAAATGTAAAGAAAATTGCAGCGGTCGACACGGCCGGAAGCATTTCCTAGAACAGCGTAAAAATAGACTGCTCGATCTTCGGCTTCTATTTTCCGTCTAGACACCCACCGATGAGTTGCATCATGAAGGTGAGCGTTCTGTCCAGCCGTGCTCGCCATGTGAAGTTCGCAATACTTACGTGAAGTCTTCTTTTTGCTTTTTAGTGACGTCGCACTGCAGACACATTTTGTCCAAGGGTAACTCATTGCGGCGAGCCGTGCTCTGCATTATTGCGGTCAGGAGGGATTGGGGATTAAAAAAGCCAGCTAGCCAGACACACGAAGGTAGCTGGTATAGATGCGTTGAGTTATCAGAAAATAATGCGTAAACTTAGCTCACCACAAAATCTGTTGACCACGTCTCGAGTTCGCGCAAACGTAAGAGAAGGTCCACAAACCAGGAAGTCAATCCCAGCAGCGAGGGATATGCCCTCGCTGCCCAGATCGGCGGTACCTGGTCCAAAAACAGTGAATTTTCCAGCTCTTCCATGTCTGAAGTGATTGTAAGTTCCCCCTGTTGTTTAAGAACAGAGAAACATACAAATAATCAGCCGTATAATATATAATAATAAAATAATAGTGTGGAAAGCTTGTTTGTTTATTTATTTCATTAAGTCAACAGATATCTGCCCTGACTGCACAAAACAAAGTTAAAATGATGTTTACTTTTCTGGACTGACTCAATCCTTGCTTTGTTTGGAGAAGATGGAGACCACACAATACTTCCGTATTCAAGGAAGGGTCTAAAGAGTACAAATAAGGCTTTTGAAACATACCTAAGTATCCCTTATTTTCAGTTGTCTGTTATTTTCCCTGGTCTTCTGATATGATATGTTACTAAAAAACTATCAATGCAAAAATGAAACTTCTTTTCAATGGTATTTTACAAAGAAAAGCACGGAAAATGAAAGAGAGTTATGATTATGAATAATAAATGTGATTCGATTCTGCAATAGTCAGGGAGATGTTAACGGTAACTTTGAAAATTTTTATAAAATAGCAAAGTGTTAAATGAGAAACTGAACTAGTTAAAAATAAATTAAGTGTGCCACGGACAGGGACGCCATAATGTGCTGCCCACAAGACTGTAATTAACCCATGCTAAGAGTCGATATCACCAAACTATTTCAAACCGCACATTACCAAATCGGCTGTTAAAATTAAGGCTTAAGTAGTGTAAAGGTTTTTGCCTCAATTTCAAGGAAATTATTCAAATTTCTTTAGATCCTTCAATTCGCCTAGACGAAGACCCAAAGTAGCAAGTAGTATATATATTATATATATATATATATATCATATATTTCGACAATACCGGCCTGGAACGGTGTGACGAGGTGCACGGTTCTTCCTTCTTTCCTCCGATCTCTCTAACACAATTCGAATACTTTTGTTTGCTTCTGGATGGCAAAGGTAATTTTATGATTTCCGAATGACACACATTCACAAAAATCAATGTTAAAATTTGTGTTTGTACATAGTTTTTCCTTTGAAAATCCTTTCCCCAACTATGTAGTTGTCAAATTACGGCCAAATTTAGTATTGTTATTTAGTTGTTTTCTTTCTCCTTTCTTCTTTTTTTGAGCTAACTTGTTATCTTTTCAAATTTTATTTATGTACGTTATAGCCACTTTTCGTATGCACAGAAAAGATAGCTGAATCTTATGTACTATCTTTGTTTAAGGGATCTACCCTCTTTTCGGAGGGAAAAAAAAGGTTAATTGCAATAAATTTTTCGATAGGTTTAAATTATGCAAATTGATAAAAAAAGTATTACACTCAATAAATACACTCTCGAACTATATTTAAAAAAATTTTTTTATTAATTTTTGTGAAATTTTGGTCGAAAAATGATCCAAAAAACGAGAGGGATGTGCGGCGTTGATGAAATCTCCGAGATGCATGGTCGGAAAAAAAAGCAAGGAGTTTTAGGTTCAATATATTAATAGCTATAGTGCATCGGAAGCGATTTTTGATTTTTGCAAAATTGACAAAATGGCGGACATTTTTTGAAAAACTACGAAAAAAACATGTTTTTTTCACCGTTGTTGGCCAAAAAAAAAATTTAAAATCAACATTTTGAAAAACCCCCTCGATGCGCTATAGCTGTAGTCATAAAGAATGATTGGTAAACATTTGGTGAGAACCGGTTCGGTAGTTTCCGAGATTTCATCAACGAAACGCGATTATAGTTTTGTTAATGATGTAAAAAATTTCACCTTATAAGCCTAATCAGCGATGCCTGACACTACACTATGCCTTATTCTTCCTCAAAATGCACATTTTCATCCAAAGTAGCGTTCCTGCGATATGTTCTGGCTTCCTTGGAGGCATCAGTGCTGCGTCGGCCGCACGCCCGCCGCACTTCTCGATTGTAAACAAACGCGCAGAGATGTTGTTATATCAAAATTTTAAACTCGACTAATTTTGAGACAAAAATACAGTTACACTGCTCCGATCTTCATAAAATTTTAATATGATATTGCTGTATATATATACTTTACGAAAATGCAAAATCGATAAAGAGGGTAGATCCCTTAAAATCTATCTATATATATAAAAATGAATGTGCTTTATATTATGTCCTTTATAGAATCGTAAACTATGCATTTGATAATGTGATGATCTTTAGCAAAGTTGTTGTGCGTGAGCCCATGAAGGTTTCTGAGTTGCTACGACCAATTTTCGACAGATGGCGTCATTGTCAGGAAGAAGAAGTGGAAATTTGTTGTAATGCGTGTGCCATATGTTATGGGTATCGTTAGAAAGGGGAGGTACTGTAGAATGTGTTGGTGAAAGAAAGGTTAGTGAAAAGTGTGAAATGTGGGAATTATTGGTGCAAACGTGTTTTTGTCGTGGGGGAGGGGTGGGGGTTACACCCCCCAGAAGTGTATCTCAGGGGTAGGAAGAAGAGGCACTACAGCAAATTGGGCTGGGTTGGTGAAAGTTGGTGAAAATAGTGAAAACTTGGTTTTTTCGGTGGGTGCCGACAAAATTGAAACGGCTGTGGAAGAAAAGTGTATGCATGAATTGTAATAATTTATTCACCAATCGATAGCTAAGGCAGCAGGGTAATCTATATATATAAAAATGAATCCCTATTTCCCTTGGTCACGCCATCACGCGTGAACGGCTGGACCGATTTCGCTAATTCAAGGATTTCCCTGAAAATCCGTACTAGGGAACTTTCGGGATCACTGATTTCGAATCTGTTATTCAAATTTCCAAATATGAGACCACCCCCCACCCCGCTGGGTCACATAGAAGAGGCGGTTGTGCAGTAGGGAGGCGTTGTGAAATTAAGGAATACAAATTTAATAGTATCCCGGGAAACGCCGGGTCTGGGCAAGCTAGTATAATATAAAATAACTCTCGTTTGCATTTCTTCACGTTTCTTAAGCTACTCACCTTCAGACCTAGGTCTAATTCTTTCAAGCTCCGCTTCATCTCGCTTGTAAGGTAGTTCATCCGTTCGCATTCCTGGAACGCCACAATTACGTAGGGCGTTCTCTCCTCTACTTTATTCATGATTTCAGTCATGTTGAACTCCTCTGGGAGCTTTTCCATAATTTCGTCCACTATTTGTTTTACCTTGTCTTCCCTAGTGACAGTCGCTCCGCCGGAAGACCCCGCGTCTCGTGGCTGCATCTCAAACACTGTCCTAAATATTTTCTCAGACGTGGTGGTTAAGAAGCCGATTTCTGCATTCGGGTGCAACCCATACAAATTTGGTGACTCTGAAGGCATCATTTCGTCTATGTAAGTGTGGTAGCCAGTATAGTCTGTGTTAGGAGGCGCGGCAAAACCCGGGGCCAGCATTAGCTCGCCATCGACCAGGTCCGATTGCATGTACTCCTCAAGGTAAGCGATGCATAGCCGGCGGTCCCAGTCGTCAGTGATGTGGCCGCCATACATGATTTCGCCGAACAAGTAGCGCAGGTCCTCCCACGGGACCTTAGAGTTCGCCTCTAGGTAATTGTACAGCACCGAAACGCTGATGTTTAGGTCGCCGACATTGAAGGGATAAATCTTATTCCAACCCTGCGGCCCGAACTTTCGCCTTTCAGCAACGACCGCATGGAAATAGCAGAGAGCGAATAGGATGACCTTGAACTCGGCTTCTTTTCCAGACATCTCCAAAGTCTCTTGAGTGAAGTTGTCCAGCGCCTTGTGCAGGTTGGCTTGCATGCCAGAAGGCGGCTCGTTTGTAATTTTTATGGACGACTCTAGGATTCCCTGAAAATGGACCAAGTTGTAAAGACTGAGATTGGCTTCTTCTTGGAAGAAAAGGTAACCTGTGGGATTATGTGCGCTGACGCTGTTGCTGCTGGTTCAGCACTCATAAAAACTCGGTAATCGAGATGGGAGCCTTCCGCGTAAAACTCTAGTTTTTTCTCCAGGACCGGTAGCCACTTGCGAACCAGGTGAATATTTTGGAGAATTACCCAGTGTCCGCATTTCGCTGCCTTGTCCATTGCTTCTTCGGCAACCACTTCCTGGCCCTGACCAAGGGACACATTGTGGAAATTGCCTACGTCTATTGTGAAGCCTAGAGTTTTACCGAGGGCTTCAACGTCTTTTAAAGGATTCACGCCTGGTGACAGAATAAAGAAAATAGGGGTCGAGGGACTCGCCTCCTCAAAAGACTTCGAGAACTCTACAGTTCTGCTCTCGACGTACTTCGACCCCAACTTTTCCTCAATGAAGTCGCTGTAAAGGGTGAAAGTTAGGAAGGCATTTATACGGTTAGTTTTTAGGATACTCACGACAAAGCGTATGTCATCCTGTCTGGTCTTAGAGCTCGAATCATGCAGAGCCGCTGGAGGGCGGTTTTGTTTTTCCACTCCTGCGGGAACTTCTCTTTTTCAGGCAGCTCCGACTCAACCAGCTTTTTCCATCGCTTGGATGAGGTCTCAATATCCCTATCCAAGTTTCGGAACTCATCTTTGGATGCCAAACTACAAATACCTCCCCAAGAGGTGTTTGACAGAAAATCGACGGGGCTGGTGACGTGCGGCTTGATGGGGAAGCGTAGCAAGAAGTCGAGCTCTGTGGACGTTATCTCTTCACTCATTAACAGGATCTAAATTGGTTTGTAGCTTATGCAATCTTTTGTTTTTTATTACCTTTTTAATAGGGTTTACCTGGAAAGCCATTTGCGAGGCGAAAATGAGCTTATCGCACTCAAACAGTCCTCTGGACGTGTATTGAAAAACTGAGAACGAGATGCAGTCGATTAAGTTTTTAACTCGAATGGGAACATCATCCGAAGGTTCGGCTTTTGCGATGGCCTTCTGGAAAACAACGCTGAATGCCTTGGGTGGGAGAGAGTAGGTAATTGTAGTTTTTCAGACAATTCCGACCTTCTTACTTTCAGAGAAAATTGGTAAATTGGGTTAATTGTGTTTAGCTCGTTGAGGATAAAGTAGAGCAAACTCGCTCTAGCTGCCGCCGGGCGGTAATGCTCCCGAGCGATGTCTATTTCTCGGGAGGTCACTTTGGCTTCGGCCACCTAAACACAAAGCAATATGCTGAGAAGACTAAATGCTGAAGAAATGTCCTACCTTTTCCTCAATTTCAGCTGCAGTTTTCTTGGTTGTTTCCAAGTTCTCTACGAGCGCAGTATCACCTAAAAGATTCCCACCTGCTGAAGATAGGCGCGACAAAAGGTCGTCTTCCAGCTTCTTGAGCATAATTTTAAAATCATTTTGTTGATGAGTGAGCTCAGCCTACAAGTACAATACAAATGTTACAAACAAAGCTACTCTTTAAAATATTAATTTTATTTAATGGTAGAAAAATACACTTAGCGCAAATTCCACTGTACATACTGTACCACTCAAGGCTTTCATACTATACATAGAAAATATGGTACTAACTGCCGCCACAGTTTTAACACTATACAGGCAGGCCCGCCGCTAGCTGTTTGATCGCCCGCGTGCAATACCGATTATGCCGCCCTACGACTACATATGCTGAGTTTTGTTTAAAAAAAGGCTATTTAATGTTTTTTTTCATTATAGCGGGAAAAAAGAAAAAATCTTAACGAAAATAAAACATTTATTTTGATTAGGGACTTAGTTATTTTTGTTTACTGAAGTGTAAATGTTTATATTTGCGAAATCTTCTATCAACTTTCTTGTATCCAAGCTGTCTAAAATTTCATGTTCAATTGAAACTATAGCTAAATTACTTAGTCTTTGCTTGAGCATTGTTGATCTTAAATAGTTTTTGTAAATTTTTAATTTTAAAAACGATCACCAGATGGAACTGAAACCGGCAGTGTAAGTAATAATCTTAGCGCTATTGCTGTGTTCGGAAATGTTGAAATTAAGTCATTGGTAAAAAGATATTGTAATAGGGTTTGTGGATCATTAGGCTTGTTTTCTGCAAAATGCAACTTTAATGCAATGATTTCATTAAACAAATCAATACCGTCAAAGTCTGATTCACTACTTAAATCATCTTTAAGCTTCAGATTTAAATCTTTACAATGTTCCATTAACTCATCATTGGAGTAATTAAATAAATTAACGCTAAAAAAGCCAAATACGCCGGTAAATGTTTTTAGCTCCTCGAATCTATCCTTTAAAGAAGTTATTGTCTGATCTAGGATTCTAATATAAAACTCTACTCTATATTTGATTTTGGGGTCTGCTAAAACTTCATCATTGTGTTCATATTAAAATTGTGTTGGTTTTCGTCTTGGACCTCAGAAGAACTATTAACAAAATAATTGCGATATAATGTGCGATCGTTACTGTTTATCCACCATGCGAATACGTACAAGTACCTACCTAACCTACCAACTGAGAAATAAGCTCAGAGGGGATTCCCCTAACTTCGCCAGTCCTGCCTTTCATAGAGTACGACTATGGATACTTGTATCGAATTTGGGGCGCCACCAAGCGGGGGCGGGCGGTTCCCGGCGGTGCTGACAGACGACGTTTGGTATTGCATCTTAGTCTTAACGGATGCCAATAGATGGCGATGTTAACGCTAAGATTGCGCGCCGCACCGCACAGTAGGCCCAAACGCCGAAAACCTGGCCAAAATAAGAAAGCATCAATCAATTTTCGCAAAATATCGTATATAGGGGTTTTTTGGGTCGCTGATTACAAATCTGGTAACATTTTTTTTAAAAACTAAATGGTGACCTTGAAATTCTAAAAAAACAAAAATCCACAATTTTTATTATTTTTTATTGCAAAAAGTCAGTTTAGGTTAATAAAAAAAACATTGTTTTTAAGTTATCAAACTCTATCAGTGAAATTCATGTTTAAACGAAATATGTTAACTTTACAGTGCTTTTATTCGCGCCTATATTATTTGATCAACGCCAAAGTACCAAAAAGTAGCAGCTAAATATTTTGTGTGTTTACTAAAATGGGTTCAATAAACAACTTCTGGGTGAGTTTGGCGCGGAGGAACGCGAAGGAAGTAACTTACTCCTTTTGAAACGCATAATTTTTATTACTGAAAAACAAAAAATCTCGAATGTTTTATGGCTCGGGGTCAATCTGCATATTAAGATATGACTATGTTACTCAAATTTCTTCATTTTACTTACTTGCTAGAGCCCATTACATTTTGCAGAATTGAAAAATATGAATCTGTGAAGAAGCTCTGTTACAAACGATGCACGCTCACTTTATTCACAGAACAGCTGTTAGACGCCGCGTGCTGCGCACTCACACTACAAATGAATTCCTGACGCAGGTAGCGCCCTCAGGCCCTTACCGACGGTCGTTTCTTGTACTAGGGGTACTACTACAACGTTTTGATTCGTTGAAACGTTGAAAAAAAAAACTTCGATTAATGAGTTTTGGCCAGCTTTTTGGCGTTTTAGCCCACTGTGCGCCGCGCCGCCGGTCGGTTTTTTTTCCATGCGATGACATTTCTTATGCTATAGATGGGGTGGCTATTTATTATTACAATGACTTTGAATATTACGTGATGAGTCCCTCGATTTGCCGCCCCTTGGACGTGCCGCCCGCGTGCGGTGCACACCTTGCACGCCCGCTTACGGCGGGCATGTATACAGGCGCCCGCTGATGCCGCGAATTCTTATGCACGAATGACGAATAATGTAATTTTTTAACGCTTTCGTAAGATCGCTATAACTTCTGAAGTAGTCACTCTAAATTTATAATTTTTTTAACGATGTATGCAAAATAACTCAATAAATATGAAATAAAGCGCAAGTTTCTTTCCCGATGGGCGCCTAGGGATAATATTTCGTGTAATTTATTCATCTGATTGTGATAATAATTATTGTCGGTTCGCAATGTTTTTATAATTTGAAATGTTGTAAACTAATATTTGTGTGGTGAACCAATATTTTAGTCACTTGAACTAGAATTATAAATAGTTCTCCCAAAAAAGACAGCAAGAGAACTATTACTCTTTGAGTGCAAATTTTGCAAGTAACTGTAAGGAGTGAGTACATACGTTGCTTTTAAAATATCTTTCGGGAGTTGCCTGTATGTTATTTTGCATGTTTTCTAAAAGGTAAATTTTAGGTAAAATTCTGGCAAGGAAAAGAAAATTTAACTAATGAAATTGACTGTGGTGTTTGTGTACGTTTCCTGCGGCTGGTTTTATTACAAGAACTCACCTTCAGTTCCTCAAGGTCTGGTCTCTCTTCTTTAACTACTTCAGCTAGCAGTTGGTCCTCCAATCCATCACGAGTGACCGTGAAGTTAATGAGCGTTGTCTGTGCCTGCATTTCCGGCTTATAGTGAGGGTTAGCTAATTTTGTATGCAGAATAAGACGGAACTTTGAGTTGTACTCGATTTCCTTGTCGCCCAGTTTGAGGGCCCTGGAAATATTTATAATTTTAGCAATAATGTAGCTCAGAGTCAACCACCTACTTTCCCTTTTTTATTAGAGTCCGTCCCAGCAGAGGGTCAAAGACAGGATCAAGGTTCTCACCTATGTTCTCTATCAGCACCGTGCTACCTTGGGTCAGTGCCTTCTCAATTGTTTCTAAATGTCCCTTTTGCCCTAATCTTATAACCTTCAACTCATCACCGTATTTCTGCCTAATCCACTTAACCCCTTGGAGCTAACAGTAAGAAAAATTTAAAAAAATTGAATTCTACATGAGAACTGCTATGTGAACTTGAATAATTATTTTAACCTGTGGATCAATCATCAGAGGCCACCTGTCCGAGTTGGATAAAATTGTGGCATTTTCGATGGACATCCTGTCGCTTGGAAGACCTTCGTTGTGCCAAACTGCCACGGTTGTATCGTCTGTAAGGAGGGACAGGGGATCGAGGCCTTCGGTAATTGGAATTGGTGGGTCTATGGCGCGCAAGAATGGGTACCACATTTTATTCATCAAGTCCAGTCTGAACTGCTTAGTGAAGCAGCCCACATACGAAATGAATGCGGTAATCAGTAGGATGTCTCCTGGTAGTGTGATGCCCTGCTTCACGAAGCTTTTGCCAAATAGGAAATTTAAACCACTTTCTTGGCATTTTCAAGGAAAAACTTACTCAGCCACGGCTTCGGCCCACCGAACATTTTCACTCGCCAATCCGCCGACCAACCGATTAGCTAGTTGGATAGTGGCCTGGGTAGCGTCGGCTTCCTTCTGGCACCTCAGTTTTTCAGCAGTTGCCTTCTCAAAGTCCGCCGTTAATTTGGCTAGCATTTCCTCGAGGGACTAGGGACAAAGATTTATCTACGCTGAGAAGCCACTAAAAAGGAAACATTACCATGACTTTCTTCTTAATTGCGCTTAATTTGTCCTGAGCAGCAGCTAGCTCTGCATTGGCTTGCGCAAGGGCCTTTCTCTTCGGCTCCACGTCGCAAAAGACCTCGTAAAATTTGACGATGTTGATGACCCAAGCGCATAGTCCAGCAGCTGCTGCTGATTTCGATCTGATGAACTCTGGCTCGAACTCGGCGTCTTTTAAGTACGGTTGAATGGCTTTGGTGATCTCCGGGTGAATATTCTCCTTGTCGTAAGTGATGAGTGAGTCTAAGAAAGTGTCCACCTTCGCCATCATTACCTTACCGGCTTTCCAGTTCCTCTCTTTCGGAACTTTACCACCGGGGGCAAGTAGTACCATTACAGCAGCGGTAACATTGATTACTGCTCCAGGTGGGGATCCAAATGATTTGAGTTCGGTAAGATTGGCCTTGTTCAAGGTATTGAGTGCCTCTTGAGCTGCTACTAACGCTGGTTCTGCCTTGAGAAGATCTTCCTCACAGTCCTTTTGCTTCTTTGAAACCTCGTCAGCGATGATCGCTACTTTCATTTCTTCCTCATCAGCCACTGCCTTCTCGGTTTGCACTTTTTCAGTTTCGATGCCCACTATCTCGATAAGAGCATCGGCAGCCTCGTTCTTCTCCTTCAGTTCTATTTCTTGCTCAGCCAGCTTCACTTTTAAGTCAGCCACTTGTATTGCGGTTGTTCTCAGTTTCTCAAGGCCATTCTCCAGCCGCTCTATCTTGCTCTGAAGGTCGTTGTGCTTTTGATTGAGCAACTTTATATAGAGACTGATCTGCTCGAGGTATGACTTGGGTGTGGTGTAGTTGTAGCGCCGTTCGTTTTGTAAGTAAACCTTTGAAGTTTGGTTCACTGAGGTGTGGACATAGGCCATAAATTTTGCAACAGCGTCCCTGTGGAGGTCGGGGAGAACGGGGTTATCTTGTAAGAAATTCATGGCCACTGACATGAGTGCCTCTTGGGGCCATTCGTGGAACCAATTGATCGATGTACAGTTGATTATTGCTGGGAATTTCCTCGAACGGATTCTTAAAGTGGACCCCACTGGAGAGAAGCATAGAACAACTTTTAGCTGCTTTCGAACTCTGTCTATAAAAAATTTCCAGCAATTCTCTCGCGTGTCCACCATTCCTGCCCCCTTCACCTCATTCCGGACGCCAGCGATTATATTCTCAACTTCGTCGTCAGAAAAAAGATCCGGAATTTCGCCAGTGGAAAGAATGTCATTGATCAACACCAAAAAATACTCGTTAGGAACCTGTGCGTCTGTCATCAGAAACATGATCCCAACGTTCTTCAAGCCCGCTTTAAGGTACAAGCCGGATAATTCATTCTAAAGCGGATAACGATTTGTTTAGGACCAAGACCCGAACTAGAAAATTTTACCTTGAGGTCTGGAATGCTATACCCTTTTCTGAGTTGAATTTGAGTTACCTCCAAGGTGGATATAAAGGCAGCTAGACGTGATAAGGATTGCTTACCACTTCCGCCCACGCCAACTAGCAGAGCACTTCCCCTTGGGGATTCAAGAATTCTATTGATTCTGAAAGAAACGGTGTTTAAAGCTCGTTCCTTTTTTTATAGTTAGCCGGAACCTTTGATAATATCGAGAATAGCTCGGCCGAAAGGAAGTTTCGAGGATGGTCGGGAGAGGGGTTTTTTATAGATCATGAGGCGAATAAGTTAAGCCATACTCGTGAGAAAACTCACTTCGGGTCCCGGGAGCAAGTAGAAAGGTGGGAATCGAAGTCGCAGCTTCTCACGGTATACAATGATATAAAATTTATACTTACCTACACACGTGCATCATGGCGTCCTCAAAAAGCACTAAATTCATGGCTGCTACCAAATCATTGTAGGAAGTCATACCTTCTTGAAGTAGGTTGCGCAATTCGACCCACCCTTTAATTGGCATATACTTAGGCTCACCTATGCCACCTGCGAAATGGCAATAAATGTTTGGTTTGTCGAAAACTACTGTTTCGTCGATTTCCTCGAAGGACTTCTTAACGATGTCATGTTGCATTTTAGTGAAAGCATCGATGTCCTTGTCGTCGATGAATTTATCTCCATATACTCGATGGGTTTCATGCTGCCACAACCGTATCATGTCCGAAGGGGAACCGAGACAATCGCTGGTGCTGAATAGAAGACCCTGGCAAAATAAAGAGAATCATGGCAGAGGGTTTCAAGTATGGCTGCGCCGATTATTCAAAATCAGGAAATATTTCAAATGGAATAACACATGGAAATCGATCGAATTGATGAGCTTACCTGGAACACATTGCTTAGGTCCCTCAGATTGAAAATGTAATGAGACTTGATTGCTGTCGGCAAAAAGAACTGGCCGACCTTATTATGGAGTGCCAAAGAGGCCGTAACAACGTTGCCAACCATCCTTGTAACTCCGATATTAAATTTTTGTTCAGCGTTAGCAAAGTGCTGTGTAAGGATTGAGGAGTAAATGTAACTAACGGACTCGGCGCCGGGAAAGCTGACAGCGAACACACAAAAGTGCCTCTGAAGCCTCGGGTTAATTGTGAAACTTCCAGATGTTGGATTCATACAGGACACGTACTGGCAATTGTGGATGTCTTTCAAAGAGAGCTTATTCCTGTCGTACCAGTGGCTGTAGTCCAAATGCTGTCTTATAAGGGTATGCGGTTGTACGGTGCCGTACATGTCCACCTCGGGCATATTCATATCATCAATGAAGTAAATGAGTGTTTTACTACCGGGAGGTCCATAGTTCCGACCAGCTTTCTTCTCCAGAGGTCTCTCGAGGATTTTTTGTAACATTTCTGAGGTTGTGTAATAATTGAAAGGGACTTTTGCCAGAGCGTAATTGTCCGAAAGGTTCTGAACCTTCTCATTTACCAAGACCGTCTTGCCGCAGCCAGCGTTACCTACGAGCATTACGGGGTGCTTCTTTTCCATTAACAGGTCTAGAAAATACCTATACCGTATGGACTCGGACGTATGAACCAAAATTGCTTGCAATGACAAATCGGAGTCGAGTTCAAACTTGGGTATTTTATCCGACCATGGGAGGAAGGTTTTTGTTTCAGCGTCCAGAAAGTAGTCGAAAACCGTCCCTCCCTGGGGGAATTTGACCGTTTTAAACTCGTTCAGCCACCACTTGCTGAATTCAACTCTGTAGTCGATGGATTGATCCTGAAACATTGCCGACCCAAAGGCCCATACGCACGCGAATACAAAGTAAAACTCATACCACTCCTTCGGACAGTCCGGGGGAGTATTAATAGAGGTCAGGAAGCAGTCCAGCAAATGGCACAGCATTTGAATGTGTGCCATTTCTGCAATTGGAGTTATCTTTTTGAAGCGTGTCCGGATGTTCTCCAAGCAGGCGGGAATGTACTTGTCGAAAAGGATCACAAGATTTGACTTCTCCGCGGGCTGCTCTCGTGTCTCTATCCAGCTTGTGACGTATCTACAAGTAAAAAGGCGTAAAAGATAATTTTTTCCTTTGAGCAAACTATCTTACGGGTTCCATCCCAAATCTTGAGGATTGATGTACAAAATTCCAGCTCTAGACACTGTGGCAGGTGTAGCAGTGCGCAAGTTTGAAATTTCGAATAAAAGTCGCATTGTAGGGGTAAGAGCGATTCGTTCATTGCTCGCTAGTGTAAGCACTTTATTATCGTCCATCACCGTGTTCAAGCTCTCAATCCACATGGGATCAATGTCCCCATCGAGAACAATCCACTTTGGTTGATCACCGGTAATATTGGCTTGCTCCCTCATAATCACGGAAAATAGGCCGTCTTTCCATTCTCTAGTTGCCGGATTGATGATTCCGAAGAGTTCATCGTTGGTGACAGCCTTTGGGTTGAGGTCGGTATAAATCGGCTTCCGTTTTATATTCTGATAGGTGCGGTAAAGAGTTTTCCACACCTGTGTCTTCCCCGTCCCGGCGTTACCAACGATGAAAACCGAGTGTCGAACTTCGAGCAACTCCTCTAGCTGTACGACTTTCAGCACAAAGTTGTCCTCGGGTTGTAGAAGCAGATCAGCCGTTGCCTGTTTAACGGTCTTTTCAAAGTCCTGATCGCGTTTTCGAGGAACATCTAAAGCTGGAAAGAGGTCTCCTATCAAACCCATGAATACCGGCATATCATCTGTAACTATCTTTGGAATATTAAAATCCCTCAGCGCGCGCATAAGGACCTCTTCCTCAGGGCGACCAGGATCACCTCGCTAGGTGGATTAGATTTAGAATTTGTAGTGCATTTTACTATGTGGTTCTACCTTCAAGGATCCTGCAACGACGAGAACAGATTTAATGGCGCGCAAACCCCAGTCATAATGGTCTTGCTTGGACAATAACTCTTTGCATAAGGTGTAGAGTGTAATGAACTTCCTTGCGAGTATCTTCGCCTCCTGGAAGCCCTCTGCAACCAGCATAATCTCGCAGATAAGCTCAAAGTCAGGTACAACCATAGCACAGGGTCTGAAGAGCGCCTTTAAATTTTCGGGAAGCTCTGTACGACCGGCATAACCGGGATTCATAGTAATAAATATGCCCACAGTCGGAACACAGGTAATTATTTCTCCCATGAAATTGAATTTTGATTTTTTGTCCCGAATGGCATCCTGAATTGACTTCACCTGAACTGCAACGACTGAGAGGACCTCAACTGTTATACGGTTGAATTCATCGAAGCATCCCCATGCTCCCGTCTGAGCTAATCCTTTGTATATATTTCCGCAGGACTATAGGGATCAAATGGAGTTTTTGAACAGTTAAAATCAATCTATTTATCTAAAATACCTTGTAATCCATCTGTTCCGAGCAGTTGAATACATATACCATGATCCCTAAGGCGCGACCCAAATCTTTTGTCGTTTCCGTTTTCCCAGTTCCTGCTGGACCAGCAGGTCCACCGCCCATTACCAAATGCAACGACTGCGTCAAGGTAATATAGCACCTGTCGGTAAGTGGAGTAATTACCAAACGTGGTGTATTCCCCAGGTACTCGTGAGAGTACCGAAATTCTGCATCGCAGATATTAGCGAAACAGTCTCGCTCTTTGTCATCATAACGATGCCTGAGTTGTGACTGCCACATGAAAGCCAAAGCACTTTCAATTTTTGCTTGGATAAGTTTGCTAACTACATCCCTTGAGTGCACGTCTATGGTGCAGATTGTCATGATCTTCTGGCGATCACCCTTAGTTAGCTCTCCTAGGAGCAGCGAAATAAGCACACTTAGCTGTGAGACTTGCTTCTTGTAGTAATCCTTTATGGCATTGTCATAACCCTCCTCGAGTCGACTGAACGCGATATTTACCTCGGTGCTCCACCAGATCTGGGAACCGCAGAGAGATATCTGCGCTGGATAATCGAAAAGCCATTGCTCCCTTTGTTTTTCTTCGTAAGTCACAACCGCCTCAGAAATGTAGAACCTCAGGGATGAGCGCATGATGTTCTGGATACGATTCAACCAAATCTCCACAGCTCCACGGCAGTCAGTTTCCTTATCGAATTCTACATATTCCCCGTCTTTTGCATACATACCAAGGGCAGATACTACAGCCCCATGCTCCTCAGGCTCTTTTCTGAACTTCAATCTAGCGATAGAATCAAAAAGCTTTGTAAGATGCTTAATGACCTGCTCCGGCTGGATGCCATTGCTTAAGATATCGAGCAAATCTGCCGAAGAAATAAAGTAAAACCGAGGGAAGGCCAAGCGCTTCGTTTCTAAATATTCAGCTAAGGCCTTCTCACACAGTGTGAGTTCCTTTTGCAGGCCTTCCAGTCGCTCGCACAGGCCCTCCCGATTGGTGGAAATTACGACGTTCGATGTGACCGACATCTCCTGCATCAATATCTTGAACTCGGCGTCAATTCTGTCGAACCGATCTGAATCGACAGGAAGCTGCTTTCGGATGTCCTCAGAGCTCATGAAGATGCTTTCGAGGTGAGTCCAAGTGCGCTGAACTTCGAACCAAACCGTTATCACTTGATCGGCTATCATAAGCTTATTCTGCCAGCCGGAGACTTCCTCGAGGAAGTGGGCAATGTACTTGGAGGTAATTAAATTTTGCAAGCACACTTGGTTATCCTCGAGGGTTTCTATGAGCTCCTCAGAGGCCTTTAGCAAGCTAGAACCTGTTCTCGCGTGGATCTCGTGCTCGAATTCCATTGCAGACCAAGTGGTGTTCAAATCGCGTAAGATCTTCTCCATGGACATTTCCTTAACAGCCTTATCCACGATGTTCTTCACCTCTTCCTCGCATTCATGCAGATTGAGGGCTAGCAGCTCAGCCAGAGTGGTGTCGTGATCCATGATGAATTTCACCTGCAAGTGAGAGAATGAGGTCTTAAGGATCGAGTATATCTTGTTCTTGCAGCTGAATAAAACTCTAGGAAAAGGTGCTTTAACTTATAGAAAGGTAAAGCTAGGTCTGTTATTCCTAGGCGCCTGTAATCTGGAAAGAGGCGATTAGGCAAGCAAATGTTGGTGGGGCTCGCGACGTCCAAAATGAGCATGAGATGTAGAAGTGATGGGATATGGGGAGCTATGAAATGAGAATGAAAAGTGTCAATTTTCTAACTACAATTGCATGGTTCTACGACTCATCTAGGAAACAGATATCATCCTGGGAGATGATTGGGTGCTCTGATCGATCCATTCTTAACCTAACACTTACGGTAACTTCTTTAGGAAGGGCTGCTAAACTCTGTAAAAAATTAATTTGTTGAGAAACGTTTAGTGACTGTACAAGAATCCCCGGCCTGTTGGCACGGTGGACTGTGAATCCTTGCTTATATACAAAGCATACAAAAAATTAAAGAGAGGGCAATTTCAGAAAGTTTAACCTTAGTGGAGACCATAAGCTGATTCCAGTGGCGCTCCCGAATTGCAGGGTTCTGGAGCTCACCAACCGCGCGCAGGGATGTTAACATGTTTTTCACAGTGGACTCGAGCTGGATAAATGTGTCCCACGGTCGCATCTCTTTATCAAGCAACCGAATGTCTTTGGCAAACTTCTTGCACTCAATGTCCATATTTTCAACGTCTACCTTCCGCCAGGGGGTCGTCTTCCAGTCTTCAATGCTTGTGCGTACAATATAGACGTAGTCCCATAATTGCTAAGAATTAAGTAAAATGTACAAAACCCGAAATAAAATCGCACAATTCATTCATTTCTGTTCACCTTGAGCATCCTTAACTCTTTCCTGCATTGTTTTAGCACCTTGAACTCGGGCACGTTTACCTCAAAAAGACTACCCGACTGCTGGATATCTCTCATGACCTGCTCCAGATGATGAATATCGTTGTTAATTCTATTCAGGAGAACGTACGGCTCTTCGCAGTCGTACTTGAAGAACTCGTAGTTTTTAAAGACTTCCCTAAAGAAGCCGATGTGCACCTCAAAGTTGGCTATGCGATTGCGAATGCTGACCACCTCAGTGGCCTGTAGAGGCGAGACCTGTTGTTTCACTGTGGTGGCAATTTTCTTGGTGTTAGCCCATTGCTCTGGTAGCTCCTGAAGGAGAACATTCACTTCTTCGGGAATGTCCATGTCGTAATACTTCAGAAGTTGAATAGTTTCCTGCATGGGCTCAAACATTTCGTCGGTCGTAACGGCTCGTTCCTTTACCTGCATCAAGTAAGCCATAGTGCTGACAAGGCCATCGTAGTCACCTTCTTTGACAGTCTGCATTAGTCCTTCATCTGCTTTTCTTATGAAGCTCGCTAGGTCCGTAAGACTGTTTGTGACACGATTGACCAAATGCTGTTTGAACATGTTTCCCCACTTGCAGACAATGTTGAGAAGATTTTGTCGGAATGGGCGTACATCGACCTGGAACCACGAGTTGAATATTTGAAAAGGTTTGATGCCTTCAATTTCCATAAAAAGGGACTCGTAATTATCTATCTGTTCCCGGAAAGCTTCAATGGTCGGAGGGCTTTCTTGCGGAGCAGCTGGGTCTTTTGCGAGCACTAAATCAATTTCGTCAGGGTCCAGGATTCTTCCAAACAGCAGAAAGAACTCCATGCACTCATTTCGATCATCATACCACAAATAGGAGTACCGCTCAAAGCCGTGGCACAGCTCTGCTGCTTCTTCAACAACGCGGTCCACACTCTCCAGGATTTCTTTCCGCATTTCGATGATGTCGGTGTTAGTGATAATCATTTGTTGGTAGCTAGTCGAATTGGAGTCTTTCAAGCGCTTGATGAGTGTGGCCATTTTCAGGATATCATCCATCAGCTCGACCAGCAAGTGGTTGAAACCGTTTGGATCATCTGGGTCTAGGGAGGGCATAAATATCATATTCGGCTCCAGAAGTTCCAGCCGCGACTCAAAGAGAGGGGAGTAGTTGTTAGAGGGATCCATGTTTTCTGCCAGGTACCCCATGCTAACACCGACTGTGAGGAGCAAGTTCTCGTACACAACATTGTCGACGAACGAGACATAGTCCTGCCACATTTGTTCATTCTGGCGGTTCTGCATGCTGAACTGCGTCATATTGTCAGCGAGGAGGTTGTGGATTTTTTCAGAAGCAGTCTCAATTTCATTGTACCTCTTCAACTTTCGCTCAGAACGCTCTTCCAAGCAGAGCACGGTGTCCTTCTTAGAATCCTTTCTTTCGAACAAAGGTATCCTTGCCCATTCCGACATAATATTCCGGATCTCGGCGAGATTCCCTTGAGTGTGTTTCCTGCGATTCTGAAGGCTAGCAACCGGGTCTCGTAGTCTCTGCAGGTATTCCGTAATATCTAAAAAGAAAATGTATTGTGTTACCGGACTAAAGGGAGTTTTAATTGTTTGTTCACTCTCAGAATTCCAGTTGAGGTCATGCACTCCGACTTCCACCAGGGCATCAATTTGCTCGATTTCCATCTTAATGAGTTCTAGCTCAACTGCAGTGCTATTGATCAGCACCTCGTTGTACCAATCAATAGTCTTCTCCAGGTTGAGCGTGTAACTCCGATAAACGTTGCTTTTCTCGGAAAATTCTACTCCGTTCTTGGGGATCCCCTCCTTCTCCATCTGCTTCAGGTAATGCACCTCCCGAAGAAGTGCAAAGAGTTGCGGACTGAAGTTCAAGATAAGCATTTTCATTGTTGGGTCTCTATCTATTAGAGATTTCTGCAAGTTTTCATCTATTTGCGCGGCTACTTGATCCGCCCAACGTTTAAAAACGAAATCTTCAAATTCTCCCAGCTTAGCTATCAATTCCGCATAGCGTGCGATAAGTGCCAACCCTTCAGCACTTTGAACAATTCTGTGAAAATATTTTTTACTTGTGAACCGCTAATGGGACGAGTATCTTACGAGTGCTGCAAAGCTTGAAAATTCTTAATGGGAGTCGTTATGCGTATTGAAAGCTGTTGGCACCACCTCAGACAAGCGGTTACTGGAGGGCAGGTTCGACCGAAGAAAAAATACTTCCTCTCTCCCTCAAGGTTCACCTGAGCTTCAAAGATATCCTCGCACATGGTCATCTCGTCGTCCAGCAACTTAACTATCTCTGAGTATTTGTTTGTGAACTCCTCCTTTATCTTGGGTCTCTCTAGAACACTGCCCACAATATTTATGAGCTGAAAAAAAAAACAATAGTGCTTTTCGTTCCAATATAAAATCGTTTACCTTGAAAATGCTTTCTAAGTTGTGACAATCGTCAAATGCTTGGCAAAGGATAGCAGCAAGTTTCATGTCCAGCTCCAGGATGCGGGTTTGGAATGCGACAAAGTCGTCATTAAAGGTCGGATCGTCTGGGTCCAGCACGTCGTAGCTTTTCGAAGCGAAAGCGGTAAAGTACTGGTTGAACTCGACGTAAACTGCGGTAATTCGGGCAGATAATTGCCGTCCCCGCAATCCTCCGATTTCTACTTTTTCTAACTTTAAAAACTCAATTACTGTGAAGAAAAACCTTACAACAATTAGGAGTGAAAATAAATTTTAAAACTAGGAGAAAACACAACTGACCATTGGATGGTATTCAGCCGTTCTATAAAGGCATCAAAGCGGCTGAAAACAGCGACAGGATGGAACGTCCAGAAAATTGGGGGTCTTGACTCCTCCCTAAAGAAATCTGAAAGATTTTCCTTATAGTAGTCGAAAATATCTCGGAAAAATTTAAGCGTTTTAATGCAGAGCGTAAGTCGCTGCATGGCTTCGTCGATATCGCTGTGAAAAATTGACGAAGGGTCCAGAAAACGTTTGGCCTAGAGTGGCAAAAATATGAAAAATTTACCAAAAGGATGGGAGTAGCATTACCTGGTGTATTATTAGGTTACAAGTTTGCCTGAGAAGTACTGTTATCTTTGAAGAATGGCAATAGTACCGTGAGTTCCCCCAAAGCAAGCATATTACGTGCATCAGGGGAACGAGCAGGGGCTTGCATTCTGCAAAGTCAATCTCTTCTAGCTGTGTGAAGTGTTTTTTCACTGGGTTCAAATAAAGGGTGATATCCTTTGCTTCAGCAAGAGCTGTAATGCAAGGTTTTTGTTAGAGTAAAGCAAATGAGCGCTGCCCACTTTCTACGGAAAATTTAATTTTTATTTTATTTTTTTATTATTGTGAGATAAAATAAATCTTATCAAATATTAAAAAATCGCTTTTTCGAACTGTTTCTAACCTTCAATTAGCGCCATTCAAATCGCCATCGAAATTCAGTCCACTGAGAAATATAATTTTACTACAATTTATCGTATGCTTAAAAGCATAAGCAAAGCCACAAATATTTGAGGTTCAGACTTTCCCTTTGTGTATAACAAAAGCACTTTTGAAAGTTCGAAAGCCCTTTGGGTATAACATTTCTGATTGAAAGTTCTACACTTTCATAATTAAATGAGAATGTGTCTGACGGTGGAATTAACATTATTCGTATGCATTAGAAAAAATCTATTACAAATTACAGAGGGGCGTGCTGTTAATTCATATCCCAGCAGGAAATTTACTCATGACGGCATCGAAGAAGTCATCAATAAAAGGGCATATATACCCATTCCAACATCGATGAAATTTCTCACGGCGATGTCATTGGAAAGACGTGCATGCCTTTCCACATGACCACGGAACCTAAGGGGTCATGTATGCTAATCCTTTTTTGCATTACTATGGAATGCAGGAATTCATCGATGTTTTTTTTATTGATGCTTTCTTCAAAGTCTCTGAATTGGTGGATTGAATGCATTACGACAGCATCGCTGAAATCATTGGTGGTGATGTAATCAATGATTTCGTGCAATGAAGGGGGAACACAATTGTGACGGGCAAAACAAAGGCGAATTTTTTTACGCAGTTCTAATTTAATGTTTAAGGATCGGATAGCGGAATATATTCGACTATATGTTCACACATTTTTATTTATAAATATACAAAATTTATTGAGTTATGCACATTATCTCGGATTATTATTTATTAATAGAAATGTGTGGACATATTGTCGAATATATACTCTAAATATTCCTCTATTCGATCCCTTAACATTAAATTAAATACCTGTTCTAAAAGTTCGCTAAAATTCGTGTTTCTTTTACCCGTCACAGTCGTGACCATATTCACGAAGCGCAAATAAAATTTATAATTTTTTAAATATCTCATTGCACAGATAATTTTAATATTACTAAATACAAAATTAATTTATGCAAGATGAGCTAAGTTGTTAATTAAAATATCTACACAATGATTTCATATAAGTTTAAAAATTTGGACCTTTGGCAATTTTAACAATGCAGTCGCCAGTTAGGCGGACTCACAACACCATTCTGGAGCCTCCGCTCCTGAGCTAAGCCATATGATTTAATGACCTGCGCACAATCCTTAGCAGTTATGCACACTTAATTGTTTTGCTCAGGATGACCCATCAATAGTTTTACTTGCCAGACCCGTTTTTTCATCTGCGCGTTGCTTAATTACATTAATAAAAACAACCTTCTCTTTAACAATGTATGTTGTCATCACAAAAATATAAAATGAGAAGATTTGGATTACTGAAAATCATGAAAAAACAAAACCGCAATAAAACTTCAGCTCAATTGAAACAAACAAACTCCTATGCCTTCCTGTTAGCATGGCTACGACCTCAAAATTGGCATACATACCTTAGTCATGCACGAAATCATCGATACAGTATTTCACGCAATCTGCAATTTCCTGCTGGGATGGTTTTGGATGGACAGATAAGATACCAGATTTCTAAGCCTTATGGAAAGCTGTAAGCCAGAATTTACTCGTAGCAGCCAGTCACCGTAGCGGACAAAAGCTTTTGAACCTCAGGCGCAGCAGCTTCAGCCAAAGCGCTTTATTTCCTAGCTATATATGAGTTTAGGGCAACGTCATAGCTGTTATATGTACATCGCTAAGGTCTGGCTGCGCGTGCTCTGCTGGCTATATGCAAGAGTGAAGAGTGCCATGGTTGAATTCTTAGACCACGAGAGCGGCGGTGAATGAAATGTATTTGGGTAGGATATTATTCGTTTGCTAGCTTCTGAAGTGATTCGACGGATATTTTCGACTGGATATTCTATATTGTATTTTGGAATTTACGAATTTGGATTGTTTTTTATTGGACTTCGATTTGACATTTGCTGAATTTTTGTATTGATTTCTAAAAGCGTTTAGCCTTCGAAATTAACTTGAATTTTCAAAACTATTGTTTTATATCTTGTTTTCGTTTTGAAGAATATTGGAAGGATCCGATTTTTTTTAATTACTTTGTTTTTTTTTTATATTAAGTATGTCTTGGAAAAGAACTAAATGTATTATTCTTTCGTGCCAAGCTACTGCCAAACATTTTCCTGGGAGAAGATTTTTCCAGTTCCGTAAGGAATATAATGTTTTTTATCATGCTTGGGTTGAAGCTATAGGCGAGTCCGCTGTTGTACTTAAAACCAGGAAGCAACCTTATATTTGTCATGTACATTTTGAAGATAAATGTGTGGGAACAAAATATTTGAAAAAGGGGGCGATTCATTCTCTTCTTTTGGGAACTAATACTTCCCAAAATATAATAAGAGAGGAAGTCACCTCTGGCTTCGATCCTATAATGGCAACGAAAGCATATTCGAGAAAAAATATGGTAGAGCCAATGGACTTCACTGCGGAAGAGTTAAGGGGGTCGTCTACCCAATAGGTCGCGCTATATTCTACAGTTCGTTGTGTGGAAAGAAAGCGAGATAGAGAGTTGCCGCTTGGTATACGTCTTTATTCATAAGTCATAAGCATGAGTAATTTTTTTTTTTTTTTGAAATTTCGAAAATTGTGGTCCTGAGACGGTGGATATGAAAAATCGGCAACGCTGCAGAACTCCGGTGATTGTAGGCGACTGAGGTATCTGAAAGCAAGCAACAAAAAAAAATCAGTATCTACACACTCTTAGCTATGGCCTATGCCAGAATTAGAAGAAAAAAACAACAAATCAGACTTTGGCGTAATTTTGAAGAAAAAAATTTTTTTTTTCGGTTTTTTACCGGGTTTTTTGCTTGTAAAAAAAAAAGTTTTTTTTTCATTACCGCCATTGAGGCACCGGCCATAGCGGCGCATGCACTAAAGGTCTGTGCCAAATTTCAACAGAATCGGTTGGGAACTTTCCGAGATATCACCGGAGTTCTGCAGCGCTGCCGATTTTTCATATCCACCGTCTCAGGACCACAATTTTCGAAATTTCAAAAAAAAAAAAATTACTCATGCTTATGACTTATGAATAAAGACGTATACCAAGCGGCAACTCTCTATCTCGCTTTCTTTCCACACAACGAACTGTAGAATATAGCGCTCGAACCGCGACCTATTGGGTAGACGACCCCCTTAAACGCCTGTTCCAAGTGCATGCCATCCGATGACAAATGCACCGAAAATGAAATTGTTTGTTCCAACTGCATGAAGTATTTGAAAGCCAATAAATATTACATGAAAAAAATAAAAATGATGGAGCACCAATTTAAAAAGTTTAAGCTAAAAAAAGGTTTGACAGCTAAGAAGAATAAATGTTGGAAAACAAGGCAATTCATTATAAGAAAAAATATGATTTGTTGAAAACAACCACTGATTTTAATTTAAACAGGCATCAATCCGCCTAACCAATCCAAATGATAATGCAAAAGTATTTTCAAAATCAATTTTAAATTTGGGAAATAATGCTTACACAGATGCGGAGAAATGGTTATCTCAGTGTATATATTTTCGATCATCTACAGGATATCGTTTTTTAAGAGATGTTTTAGGTTTTCATTTGCCCTCCATTGCCTCACTTCATAACTGGATCAAAATAAAAAGTTTGTCTCCAGGACCTGATGAGTCTGTTCTTATCGAAATTAGTAAGACTGTTTCGAAATTGCCAACTGAAGAAAAAGATGTGGCTTTGATTTTTGATAAGGCTTAGAAATCTGGTATCTTATCTGTAGTTTTAGTAAGCCGTTATTCTAACGACCTAATAGTGAAGCATAAAATTGAATTGAAATTGAGTGAATTTGAAGCATTGTGGCAGCTATATACATACATATTTAAGTATTATTAATTATTTGAATGAATTTTAATATTATATTTTCCTTAAATATCGAAATTACCCATTATAGATTTCCTTTTAATTTTTTCATTTTTATTGGCAACTAATTGGCAACTGAAAATGGTCCGCCAATGTGTTTATGCGGATTATAGTTGTTTATAATTTTGGATCGGAATTAAGTTTTTTTTGTTTTCTACTGATGAAAGGCGTTATATGTGGGTGTAAGGTATATGTACATTGTGGTGTATTAGTTATATTCAGATAGTTTTCAATGTTTAAGGGGGTAGTACACTACTTTAGCCCGTTTTTTCAGAATTTTTTTTTTTGTATAAATCTTTATTTAAAAATGAAAGTTTTTTTACATATTATAAGGCATATTATCAGCTGTAAAAAAAAATTATTTTCAAAACATTTTGATGCGGTATATCCTAGAAATGGATGGCCGAATGACGTCACTTTTTTTTATGGCGGACATGGTTTCTCACGTATGGATCATCGGAAACAAAAAAATTAAATTGATTCTTAAAGAGCACATGAGTGGTTATGGTCCCTACCTCAATCATGAAAATATGTTGATAAATAAACAAGTAATAAATTTTTTTAGTTTTTTTCAATTTTTTTCCATGTTTTTTGACATAAATTTTGCTTTTGTGTTGTTAATAATAATCTCAAAATTATGTTCGAGGTAGGGACCATAGCAAGGGGTTTTGTGAACATTTATGCAAAATTTGGTGGAAATCGGTCAAGTAACTCGGCCGGAAACATGTCCAAGAGTTTGAAAAACACTGTTTCGAGAAAAACGCGTTTAAAGTTTGAGGTAAGTCAGCGAAACAGACCATTCGCCCCACTGTGCGTCGTGCGGTATTGTAGTTTTGGGCCCTTTCCGAGAATGTTTGCGGTAAAAGTAGGTTTCTAAATAAATCTTGAGGGTGTAAGGAAATGGAAAATGCAACAAAAAAAAATTCGATTTTCAAAAAAAAAAGTAGTGTACTACCCCCTTAAGTTTTAATTACCACTGTACACAATTTTTTAAGTCGTAATAAATTGGCTTGTTGGTAAATAACCAGAAAAGAAGTAATGATAATAAATTTCATTTACGTAATTCCTTTTTTAAGGTGGCGGGCGCTAAGAAAATACATGGCTATGTAGTTTTCTGGACTAAAATTTTACATCAGCATATCAGTTAGTTAAAATAAGATTTTCAAATTAATTCAGAATGTTTGTTGCAATCACATTCACTGATGCGTAGATAATTCCAGATAAAAATGTTCTCATTCGAGGGAAAACATTTTTTAAATGTTATACTAAATCTTAGCTGTTATATTCAGTCAAGTAACAAATAACAAAACTGGCATACAGATAGAAAGCTTTTTTCCAAATTTCGTACAAATGGTTCAAGTATAGCCATCTAGCGAGAAGTGTACTACTTCCAGTTGCAACCACTATATATTTATGCACAAGGGTAGCTGCCTATCAAAAAGCTTTTTAGTAATGAGCGGATGTGCTTGCCAATTCAAACGAACAGCGATCCCGAAAATAGGCAAGTAATTGCTAAGCATTTAATTCTTTTGTCCACTTCTACTTCTTCATTATACACGACACCCAAAAGTGAAATTAATTCCACTCATACTAGTGACGTTGGCACAATTGTTGCGCTTCGCTACAACTGGCTGCGTCGAGTCATCAAATCGATACCAGCCAGATAGTTAAACGCCTTCAGGGCGCTTTTTGCAGACCGTAAAATAAAGTTGTTTATGATCGCACACGAGTTTTGTTTTTCACATACAAGTTGGCCAGACGACGGAAAAAATTTGCCCTCTGATTTGTTCTGATTTATATCTAGCTCTACTACAGGTTATTGGAACAATCCCAAGAAAATGTTATATAACTACCTCGATGTTTTTTTTGCAAAACTCGAAGACTAGATACATTTGGCGCATCAGGTTTGACCTACCAAAAAAAACTGAACTTAGTTTAATCGATATTGCGACAATGTTGCGTGTCACCGTTCCATTATCTGTTTAACTTGTTAAATACAACCTTACGTGTAAATATGTACCTGTGACGACATTTTTGAACAGAGTTTTGAAGCATGGGTAGTAAGCACTCTCGGTGTGTTCTAACATCAGGGCCATGGCGCGAATCCGTTCATTGCGCAACTGCTCGAAAATGTACGAAAGGTTCGTCAACCTACTGGACCAGAAGTATATCTCTATAATTATGAAACCAAGTTAATTGTGCACTTTTGTAAGTAGATACTCAGATACCGCTCGTGGGAGTTGGATTCTGGCCATTACCGAAGGAGTTTGATGGGCTTTCTTTCATAACGTCATTTATCTGCGTTGCCCATTTGATCACAACGCCCTCTATAGCGCTTTTTAAATAGAGATCTATAATGCATTCGTTCGTTTCTAAAAGTTCCTTTGCGGCCTTCACAATCTTTTCCACTCCAACCGGCATGGCTAGAATGGTTTGACCACTGACTTGTCCCTTCACTTGATGCACTGTGCTTTTAAGGCTGTGCACATGTTTCTGCACGTCCTGAGCTACCATAGTGGGCCATCCCTTATAATTGTCTTCATTGGAAAGCAGGGGCACAAACACTTCATCCACTAAGGTTGATAGTTGATCTATGGATCTCGTGGCAAGATCCCCCATTACTAAGAAGTGCTTGCATTCCTCCCGTGGAACTGGTTCCGGTTTCTTCTTCACGAAATACACGCCCTTGTTTTTTAGTTGAGATAGTGGAAACGTTGAAGCTGGAACTAGTTGAGCGGCCGGCGTAAGCACAATTATGAGGACCATTGGTATTGGGCGGTCTATAAATTCTTTTATAACGTTTTTGTGTTCCTCTAGAGTGATAACTCGGTGCCATTTCTCTGGTTTAAGTTTTAATGTTTTCGTCACAAAGTGGCCCATGTACTCTAAACGTCTATCTGGGCCTCCGTTTCCTTCGCTACCTGCAGCAGCTTCCATTTTTTTTTTTTTTGAAAGATAAAAGAAGCGAAGAAGTGCACGGAAATCACTTTACGCTAGGAAAAATCATTGTTAATTGTTGGTTAAGTATCTGATGTCGTTTGCCGTGTTTGCGAAAGGTGAAAGGTTTCAATTACCCAAGCATGCGCCTTAAGGTCCACATATTAGCAAGGCCGAAGCTACGCAATACCTACTTTCACCAATTTTAAATTTTTTTTTATATGTTGCTCACTTGATTTAATCTCAAAAATTTTAATCAATAAAACTTAAAATGATGTTTGCACAACTTCATCAATTTCAAATGTTGTCCACTATTTATTTCGAGTAGTAAAACATTACGTAAAATAATTCATAAAGTGAATTCACATTTTTGAAACATTTTTAAAGAACGGCCAATGTTAGTTTCCAGTTTCTTATCCTAACAATTAGTTTCTAATTTACGTAAAAATACGGTTACGTAACGTAACAGAACAAAACCTTTAAATTTGCACGAAACTCGTTTTAATTCAATATTTCTCAATAAAATGACCCTTAGGAGAGTTAAAACAAATCCTAGAACTATTTATTTTTTTCGCTTTCAAAATCCCTGCTAGTTCGTCATTTTCAACCGTTTGAAGTGAAGGTTCCCGAGAGACTGAAACTAAAGTCCGCAAAAAATATTTTCGATGACAAAAGTTCAAAGATCAAACAAAGGACATTTTGCTATGCAACGGAAAAATAACGAAATTATTTATTTTGTGGGCGGCATTGATTTTGAAACAACTTCCTAATCTCCCAAGTCACGACAACGACGCCGGCTACAACAACCTGATGCTTCCCGATGTGATAATATAACAATGAAGGGGAGTTTCGTGCAAGGACGTATTAAAATCAACTAGGGTAGACATGAAATAGTATGTCCCGACACATCATGCGACGTCACGAATCCGGTACAGTTTTGCCTATCAAACTGTCTAGATTTACGGGAAAAATGCAACTAAATTGGAATGGTTTTCACTACATCAGGTTCAGGACTCGCCAGTGACTGAAAAACTGGAACAATGACATCTTTTTGACTCTAAACACCTAGTTTTCTAGTTGGATGGTGGATTATCTCTTTCCTCATAACCCTTTAATATGGGAATCATTCGTAGAATTCGAATAGCTATGTGGCATCATCTAAACCCAAGATAGTGGATTTTTTCTTGTGTATAGCGGGAGCTATCCCATGCTGAAAAATTCTACATTGCATTGCTACCACGAAGAGTTCAAACAACGTAGTTTACTATTTTTAGTTTTTGAACAAGTAGCATTTAATAAGATATACTTAAAAACACTTTACAAAAAACTTTTTTAACAATAAAAGAATTTAATATTCACTCCAAGATGTTAGCGCAGTACAATTTTAACTTGATTGTTATTGTTTTTTCGCCCTAACGTATGTATGACCACAAACTCTTCACATTTTTATTACACGTAATCACACTGGCAGTGGTTCTTTTTAATTGAGAAGAATTTCTTCATAGGTGACCGTTTTGAAAAACTGCTTCAGGATGTCAGCGAAGATACCCTCAATAGCCTTGTTAACGGATACGCTAACCTCATCCCACACATCTTTCCAGTTTTCATTGAGGAAAGTATTCATGTTGTCTCCCAGAGTTTTGTCGCCGTTGAACAAATTCTGCAATCCGATGATGAGCCTATGGAACAATAAAGTGTTCTTAATATCAGAAAATCATGAATTTTCTCACGTACTTCGTAGGTTCCGTTAAGGCTTTCAATTTGTTAATGTCCAAATAAGTTTTACCATCTTTTTTGGTTAAAGCGGGCTTAAATTTCATGGAAATTCGGACGTTCTCCAAGGTAAGGTCAGCGTCGCCTTTACCTTGGATAGGAAGAATCAGAATTTGTCCATCAGCCTCGTACTTGCCTTTGAGTTTAAGAGCTGGGAATACTGCTGAACCTTCGAATTTACTTGTTTCGGGATCTATACTGAATCCTCTGTAAAATACTTTTATTTTAAACCTGCTTTAACTCGTCGCACAAATTGGTTACTCTATTCTGTCTACAATTCCTTTTGAGAGACCAGTGACGTCAATATCGCTAAAAACGATTTTCAATGCAACAGCACCTCCGCTGTTGGTTCCCACGGTGAAGCTCTTGATGTAGTATGGGTCGATCTTCGGAAACCCAATATCTTCCCTTCCACCTGGATGGCTCTGAATTATGCTGGTTGCAACTTTGGCCATGCATTTGTTATCATCTGGTTTGCAGCGTTCTACATCCGGTGCTATAAACAAAACACTCAGTTCGAGCAAAAATTCGAATATTTTCTTAAACGGCTTACGAAAGTACGCATTGGCTGTGCTGACGAGCAGCCAGATTGCTATGAGATAGTAAAAAGTTTGCATTTCTTCTTCGTTCTAAAAACAGTCACTCAAAAAGATGAATTCAACGGTTTGGACACTACTAAGTACACTACATCTTTATTTACGTTTATATATGAATAAGAACCGATCGTTTTTGTGTGGTTTAGAATCGCGCACCTTAAATACCCTAACTGGTTTTTGGGTGCACAAAATAAACAAATCAAAATAATGTGGCCAACGTGCAAGCGCAAAACCAGTTCCCTGATTATCCAGATCTACTCAAAGTCAAGGTTACTTACTAGTGCCACTTTCGGATTAACAGATTTCCGAAAATATTATAAATTTCCATAGAATCGATCAGTTTCACAAAATAACCGGACTTCCACTCTTCTCTTCACTTCACAGCACAATAAAAAATAAAAATAAAAGTTTTTATCTACTTTTTGTTCTAAGCTGTGATTATTCCATCTACGTAAGTAGGTATAATATGAGTATTCACGCTTTGGTGCAAATAGGCCTTGCACCGTTGCATCGAGTATAAAATTGCATATTTTCATAGTTGTTTCTACAGTAACCGATTAATTTACACCTTTAGCAACGTAACTATAGCAAATGAAACAAAGCGTGAATGGATATGGTGATTAGTTAAAAAAAATTTCAAATAAACCCTAAAATCCGCTCCCTAATTTTTTTTTGTTTTACCATTATACATACTAAGTTGTTTTAGGTTTTTACAACAGGAACCCTTTTGGCAGGAGAAGTCACACCTAAAAAGACGTGTTTTCAAAAATGTGTTCGCAATAAAAAGCATTCTTAGGAATAATGACAAATATATTATATAACGTAAGTTTTGTGAATGAGATGTACATATGTAAATGATTTTAAATAAAACAAAAACTGTTTCACCCCATACAATTATTTAAATTAAGTATCTGGGTGTATGTAATCCCATACCTCAGAATCTATTAAACCGATTGGAAATTTGTGACACCAAAATGTGTCACGAATGTAAAGTAAACGAGGCTAAATTATTTGTAGACTGGTTGGTCAATTTTAAAAATTAAAAAAATAATTGTAGAACAAAAAGTTAAGTGCTTTTCATTAATCAACCGACTTTAAAAAAAAATTAGGAGGTTCTCAAATCGACGATGTTGTGATATTTTTTTACAACCAAGTGCCCACACAATTCTCGATTAATTTAAAAAATTTTAAACAACTAAAATAAGACTATGAAACAACTTTACTTAAGAAAAGGCCATACAAATCGGAAACAAGGTTTCTAATTTTATATTTATTTAATTACAATTTCTGCCTATAAGATAAGTTGTCCAAACGGGGTCCAAAGTTGTAACTGATTTTTTTAAATAGTTTTTCGTTTTTCTTTTCTTTTAATACATCACTAAAAAGCTACGCGTCTTGCCTTAGTTGCACTTTATCATTGGCTAAAACCACCAAGCACACAGTATATAGAGAACTCATCTCTAACAAAAATTTGTCCGCCGTGTTTATGAACATTTTGTCTTCGATTGGCTCCCATCGCGTTCATTTCACCAGAAATGAATCCAAGAATTCACCCGACTTCAGAGCTACGCTGGCCCGTGATCTGCTGCTTGGGAGCTGTTGTGACTCATCTGTATGCGTTGGAATATTTACATCTGAGCAAGCAGGTATTTGTGCCCATTGCGCTCGTTCTTAATTGATGAATGCAATTTCGGGTGTGCGCGGCATGAAGGGCAACAATTTATTGAGTTGGATTTGGTTATTTGTTACATTTTTTTCTTATTGACGACTTTGGCTTTTGATTAGGAGTAATTCTGAACTTATTCCTTTTGTTTTACTTTGGTTGCTTTCCTTAGCAATTCTTTTTATTGTTGACGACCTTTGGCTTTCATTACTGACCTTTTGATATCGACCTTTTCTCTTATTGATTACGAGTTTGGCAATTTTTGTGACTGGTTTATCGATTACTGGTATAATGGAAAGACGTTTTGGGAAAATAGATAAACGAAGATACGGCGGAAAATGCATTATAAGTTTTTGTAAACGAAGTTACCGAGATAGGCTTGAAGAACCTCCGGCTCGTCTTTTTAAATTTCCTAAAGACGAACAAAAACGACTTTTCTGGATCTCTAAATGCAAATTAGCTCCAGATATTGATGTTAACAAGGCTCGGATATGTAATTTACATTTTGAAAAAATGTATTTTGGAAAAAAAAAATTGAAAGCTAACGCCATACCAACTCTGAAATTATTTGCAAATGCAGTGACTTGGCTGTGCCATCTTCCTCTTACGATTTTGAAGAGGAATGTGAAACAAGTAAAACCGCCATAAAGAAAATTGAATCTGATAATATGGTTGATTTGATATAATTTAATTGTGAACAAAAGCAGGAATTATGGAAAGATGATTTGAGTAAATTTACTAAAGATGTAACACAAGTTTTACAAAGCGATTTAAACACAGACTTATACGTCAAGAACAATACAGATGTTTGTGAAAATTCAGTAAATATGATTGAAAAGGCTGAGGAATTTTGTGATTATTGTTTGAAAAAAGAGCAAAACGAATTATATTTTAGAAAAAAGTATACAGATACTTTAAAGTTATACTAAAAGAAATTCAAAATAGCCAAAGAAAGACTGAATGAAATTTATCGTCTGAAAGTCGCTATTAAGAGAGATAAACATAGAAAGAAAAATCCCTTGCTTGTGTTTAAAAAAATGTTAATAAAATATAGCATTCTCTATTGCAAAATTTGTAGAGAAGATAAATAAATTATTTGACATATGGAACGATTCAAATGGAATTTTTTATATAGCTCTTTCACGGTTAAGTACTGATGCCATCGAAAATCTCTTTTACCTAATAAGGTCCAGGGGAATGAGCAATAATAACCCAACACTCTGACCAAAGCCAAAGTCGTCAATAAGAAAAAAATGTAACAAATAACCAAATCCAACTTAATAAATTGTTGCCCTTCATGCCCCGCACACAGATGAGTTCTCTATATACTGTGTGCTTGGTGCTAAAACTAAACGCACAACTGCGACTGAATAAAATAATGTGACCAGTGGCGGTATGGACGAAGGTAATCAGCTCCTCGATTATCGCTGCACTCAAACTGCTTTTAAGTTGCATTTAAAAGTTCGAAATGTCCCGAAGGTAACTTCCTGAAAAACAAATCTCAGAATAAAAACATATAGTAAGTTCTGACGACTTCCCAATTGCTGCACGCGCAGATTTGCATGTTAACTGTTCGAGAGCGTGTTTATACCTCTGCAGCTCTGCTGCTTATTAACCTTGGCAATCAAGCAAGCAGTGTGATGACGTTTCCCAGCCAAATAACAGAGAATGTGCTGTTAAGCCGCCAGTCAGGTAATTCTTGGCAATCGCGGGTAAGAACAAAAGTCAGGGGATTAAAAGAATTTAACTGATAAGGTCAAAACGCTTTATTTGTTTACAAAAATCAGCGCTGATAGATGTGTTCATAGGGAAACAGCGTAAACATGTTCTGCATAATGCTCTTGGCTACCTCTGCAATTGCGATGTTCACAGATCCCGAGAGTGCAGCCCACACGTCCTCCCAATTTTCATTTAGGAATTTGTTCATGTTCTCTCCAAGGGTCTTGTCTCCGTTCTTACGCTGAAAATAAAGTTTTTGAGATCACCTAATCCGGCACAGCATTACGTAACAGACTTGGTCGGCTCCACTAAGATTTTCAGTTTGTTCACCTCCAAGTAGCTGAGACCACCTTTGTTGATAACGTTAGGCTTGAACTTTGCAGATAGTTTAACGCGCTCGAAAACAATCTCGCAGTCACCTTCACCTCGGATGGGCAAAAGGAGAACACGACCGTCGGCCTTGTACTTGCCTCGCAAGCGCAGTTCTGGCACAGATCCGTACATTTCGAATTTGCTGGTGGTGGGATCCTTGGTAAATCCTCTGCAATGACGTTCGTGAGCAAATTAAGTGAATTTTATAAGCCGTTTCGGAACGCACACGGCTCGTTCAATTGTCATAGTCGACAGACCAATAACGTCTATGTCTTTAAAGGAAAGACCTAAGTTTACCGGTCCTTTGCCGCCGTCATTTATGACAAGCGAATTTAGATGAAACGGCTCAATTTTGGGAATCCCCAGCTCAGGTCGTCCTTTGGGATTCTTCCTCAGGAGATCTGTGGTCACTTTGCTAATGCATGCGCTATCCTCGGCCTTGCAGAGCGGCACATCAGATGCTGCAAAGAAACTGTGCTAAAACACTGCTTATGCGCATCTCAAAGAGCCCTTACGAAGAGCGGCAAATGCATTCCGCAGAGATACAAGTGCGATGCCCAGCAGCAGTTGCAAGTAACCAGGAGGCATTTTTCAGAATTGTGCACTGTCTTAAAACCGAGAGAAAACTGAAGTAATACCCCATTAACGGGTTTTATTTAAGCGTTTTTAAAAAATTCGTTTTTTTCAGTAAGTTCTTGGCACTCATTACACGACCGAAGTTCATATTTTATTTTTTAAAAAAGATCGAGTTCTGGCGTGCTTCGGGCAGAGCGAATTTTCCATAGACTATTGTTTTCGATTTATTTCCAATTAAGCCACTAACGAGCTTGCGGAGTGAAGCGTAGGGGAGACGTGCCATGTAAAATAAAACAGCTTGTGGAAAGTCGCTTTATTTCCGTTTTTACAACTTTAACACCAAACATCTCGCTAAAACTATACAACAAATATTGGCAAAGTTATCACAGCTCTACTCGTAAAATTCGTCGTAAGGAAGTTGTTCAAAGACTTGAGTAAGGAGAGAGTGGAGGATTTTGACAATTGCCGCATTTACAGCTGGTGAAATTTCAACCCAGACATCACTCCAATTCTCATTCAAGAAAATGTTCATGTTGTCACCAAGCGCCTTGTCTCCGTTGAAAAGATTATCAAGTTTTAGCGTCATACTAACAAAAAAAAAACAAATTCCATCATTTGGACACGTTAAAAAATTATTAAAGATATTACTTTTCGGGCTCCATTAAGGCCTTTATTTTGTTCGACTTCAAATATGTGTGGCCGTCCTTTTTGATGACGTCGGGCTTCAGTTTTACGGAGACCTTCACATTGGTCAGTGTCAGGTTAACCTCACCTTCACCTTGAATAGGAAGAATAAGAATGCGTCCATCCACGTTGTAAGTCCCTTTCATTTTCAAGGACGGCACATTGGCCACCATCTCGAACTTGCTTGTCTCGGCCTCTGCAGTAAATCCTCTGAGGAACCGGGTTCAATATTATTTGAGACAATATAAACGAGTTTTGCCTTACGTCACAGATAGGATGGTTGCTTTTGAAATTCCGAAGATCTCTAGGTCCTTCATGGATAGTTTCAGACTGAGAGCGCCTTCATTTCCCTCGCTCACTACGACGTTGTCTACCCGCAACGGCTCCAGTATATCCAATCCGAGAGCCTTATTTCCTTGTGGGAATTTATTGAGTACAGCGGTGGTGGACTTTCCGATGCAGTCGATATCACCGGCTTTACACTTTTTTATCTCAGACGCTAGAAGGACCAAAAGAACACAATAGTCACCATAACTTGTAATTTATATAAAATTTCCACTCACGGATCTCAGCAATAGCTGCATGCGTCACAAACAGAATGGACAACAGGCACAAAATTGGTCTCATGTTGTACGTTTAGCGTTTCGCGGTAGTTTGCTTCCGCCGACATGTTTCTTTTATAGTTATTCCGTTCTATATCTGGTTCCAACTTTTTGTTTTGTTTTTTTATCCACTCACACCAGTCAATGCGATCAACATGCAAATGGGTTTAGCGTAGTAGCAGGTTGTATTAATTTTTATACTCTCGTTTCTTGCATCAACTTCCTGATTATAATGTCTCATATTCTAAAAACTGAGCATAGGCTCAGTCTCAATTTTTGTATCGAAAAGCCAAGATCGAACTCGATTTTTTCCTTGTAAAAATTGAGACTAAGCTTTTGACATGCTGACATGCATTTTAGAGATCAATACTTTATTAGTGCGCTAAGTTATTACGGCTGAGTTTTTTTTTAAATTGCGCTTACAATATGGCATGGCGTCCAAATACATAGATGAAACAGTTTCTGACTGATGGAAATGTGATAATGAAATAAAATAAATTTTAAGGAATCATAGACTCAATGAATTATAAATATGAATATGGATTAGCATAACAAGCACAACTGGTAGTGGAATTTGCCAAGCGCCCCAAGATCCACATACAACAAGCATGTCATACCGCTGGACGCAAACCACATCCATAGACACAATTTGTTTGCTTTGCGGAGCTTTATGAAAGTAACAATTAGTGAAAACTGACTACTGCATCTATTTCAAAACATCTTCCTCAAGTCGGTTATGAATTGGATGAACTGTTATATTATTACTATACGAAACGGGTAAAATCAACTTTTCCAATTTTTATAGACGAGCTTATTCCTGTCTATTCGAATTAACTTCTTCGCCTCCACTCGTGCTAATTAAGATCAAATGCTGCCCAATGAAGGTGTGCAAAGCGTTTGATAAAACTATTAGCAAAAAGCTTGCGCAAAAATAATATAAAAACAAACGAAAGCTTTTTGTAGTTTTAATTCTGCCTCAATAAAAGAGCTAATAAATCTACCTGCTGGATAAGCTGCAATAAAATAATTTAAAAAAAGAGAGAAAGCCATAAGATTTAGGTCTGGTCCGATAAACCTGCTACATCACCAGATCTTACTTTTCCAGATTTCTACGTATTGCAGAATCGTATTCATAGGTTTTAATAATAATAATAATAATATTTATTGACCAGTAAAAAATTACCACAAGAAACATATATTACTATGGGTTACAGTAGTAATCCCCGCTGAGGTAAACATAAGGTTTACCTGTACGCGGGGCTGGTACAAAGACTTAATACTAATACCTAAGAAACTTACAACTAAAGCATACACTACTATGCTAAATATATTTTTGAATATTCAAAGAACAACAACGGTGGACAATGCTACTATAATGTTTATAAAATTTATAAGTTTATAACTTTATATATATTAGAATTTATTATATACTCGATTTAATCCAATTTTTAAGTTTATTTTTTAATACTTGTTTCCTAGAAGATAACATTTTGATCGTTAAAGATTCTAGTTGCCACAACATAGCTGTTTTTGTTGCTGACAGTTTTGGTAATTTTTGGCAGTGGAATGCTCCTATTTCTAGTGTTAGTATTCCTTAAATATTAAAGAGTTTCTAAATTATTATAATGATAAAATATTGCTTCAAAAGTAAATTGTTGTTCGATATTTAAAGGGTAATTGTTTATTACAAATTAATTTTTGCTGACTATTTTATGCAGCCTAGTTTGGAGCCTTTGTAATAGATTTAAGTTATTTTTGTAGGCGCCTCCCCAAACAAGAATACCATAAGTTGCTATGCTATGGACGAGGGCATAGTACAACATTGTTAGGATTTTAGTTTGCATATATCGTGATAGTTTAGATAGCGCAAATAGTAGATATTTAGTCCTATTTATTATGCTTTCAATATGTTTACCCCATCTCATGTTATAGTCTATATTTAAACCCAGATATTTGCAGTTATCTACTCTTTTTAAATCCCTATTATCTATACGTACGTCAATATCTCTAGGTACACTATCCCGATAGTTCCCAAAGGTCATGTAAACACTTTTATTGATGTTCAAGGATAATTTGTTGAAAGCCAACCAGCTGGTTACATGTTCGAGATATTTGTTCATGTTATTTTCGGCAAGAGCCCATGTTTTTTCCGTGAACAGGACCACAGTATCATCCGCGTTTTCAGTAGGAGAAATTAAAAAAATTTAATTTCTTATCAATTATATTTATATTTATATTCAAATCTTATACATATATTTTGAGCCGTAGAACCCGAATCTGCGATAAAAAAAAAGGGATTCTTATTTAGAATTTCCAAGTTATTCCCCGTCCCGCGTACAAGGAGCGGAAGGAGGCCTTATTTTGTAACTTTTAATTATGGACATTTTTGTCGTAGTGCTTATTTTTCAAGACTTTTGAAAGTTTCAGGTTAAACAACTCACCCTGTGTATACGTAGTCATTGTCTTACTACACGTTTTGAATTTCTTTCTAATTTTAATGCTAAAGTACAATTGTGTGTGTCTTTTAAGGATAATTTGAAATATATTCTATTTTTGCCGAGTAAATCACTTTGGTATATACAAGGTGGGCCAAAAGAGATCACCCTATTGGAAGATGCTGTTATTTTTGCAAATGGCCGCCAATGTCAAATCTGTTTTGACATTTGTGGACTAGACAGGTGTAGAATACAAGTGAACAAACCATGGAGCGGTACACTCCCCAAGAACGCGGAATAATCGTGTCTATTTTTTTGCGTAACAATTCGTCTGTGGTGTTGGCGCAGCGCGAATTCCGTCGCCGATTCCCCGGCCGTCCGACACCGACTGCGCAAACACTGCGCCGTTTGGCCACCAACCTTGAAGAGTATGGGACCACACGAGACGTTGCCAGGAGTGGCCGGCTCCGGAGCGCCCGTTCTGCCGAGAATATCGCCGCTGTTGCCGAGGATGTCGAGCTGTCGCCGGCAACATCGACCAGACGCCGTGCCTCGCAATTAGCCATCAGCCGGTCGTCCCTAAGGCGAATTTTGGTGCCATAAAACGAGCCCTTATGGCAATCAATTGTGACCGCGCCCATTTGGCCGATATCATCTTCTCGACCAATAAAATTCTAAAGGTTCAAATAAACATAATCAAAAAACAGAATCGAAGTTTTTCATTTAGAAAAAAAAATGAGAGCCATCAACATCGGATGACTTCTTTTGGCGCCCACCTTGTAGTATTGCACAAAAAATATTTTTAAAACCAACAAAAAATCCGACTATAAAAACGGTAATTTTAATATTTTAAGTAGGTAGGTACCAACTAAGAATTTTATTTAAACTTTAATATTACAGGTGAAGGAGGCGGGACCCATTCTACATTCAGTTGAAATAGTATATACAATAAAAGCTCAATACTAGGACCTACTATGCATCAATTTTTGCACGCAAGGTATTGGTTTTCCATAGATTAGAGGAAATATGTAAAATGAATAAGCAAATAAAGTCTTGTTAATTGCAGTTTCATTGAGTGATTCTTATTTAAAATTTTACGTGGCAAATTACTTTAATGCCATTGTGAATTTACTGAAATACATGAAACAGTCTATCAATCAAGAAATACTCTACAGAAACCTGATTCCTACAGCATTAATGGGGCCCATATGGTATATCGCATCTTGTTTGCTAACTTGAGACTAACCAGGTAGGTAGAAATGAACAAGTGCTACGACCTTAGCAGGGTATTGACCAGCTTTAATGGTTGCTACATAAAAGTCAACTACATTATTAATTATGTATAAGACTTTGGGGTTGCTCCTCGGCCCAACGCTGATCAAAATTTAGTCTCTAGATATCTGCGATTGTCAGTATGGAAAGGTTCGCAATACTATTTGGCGTTTTGATGCAATCTGTGGGAGAGGTATAACTAGATGATGCCCGCAGATTGATGACTGGACAGTCACTTCCGAAATAAAACCTTAACACTAAAAATTTCAGCAGAAACTCAAAAAAGGTATAAGCTTCTGTGATGGGCGACATTGGAGGAAGTTGTTGCGAAAACCTTTTACCTAGACCTTCAACTTTTTGCATTTTTGATTAGTTTGAGTTGATAGTCAACATCAAGAGCAAAGTAAAAGCATTTCTAATAAATAGCTCCAGATGTCTAGGGTATCTGTTTCAGTTAAGGTGACCATTTATATCTGCTCTTAACCTTAGTGGGGGTCATTCCACTAATTCAAGTTAAAGTGTTTACATCTTTGTGGCTTCCGAATTGTCTCAATTTTGCAATAGTTTTTGGAACGGATTGATTGCAAATACTCATTTAAAACCTTCTACAACTGGATCTATTCATATTTTTTCATTTGTGCGTTAAGTGGTAGTAAGTAGTGGAAATCTCAATTAGGGCTTAAGGAAATTATATAAAGGAGGACGGCTTATTTGCTATCACTGGGTACAAATCCATTAAGCGATAAAACATTGGGCGCATCAAAGAAAAAAGCAGAAAAAGGGAATAATAATAAACCATTTTAATAAAAAGCCGACATGATTGGTACGGTTATCTCAGCATTGTTGTTGCTTGTCTCGAAAGAATGTTTAGCGAAACTTCGTAAGTACAACTTAAGCAATTCGTTTTTATTTAAAATAATATTTCATCTTCTACGAAAGCATCTGACCTAGCGCCCTGTCAATATGAAGATACTTTGTGTGTAACACGAATTGCAAGTAATCTCATTAATAACTACCCAGAGGGACGATCAGACATGGGCTTACCACCTCTAGATCCATTTCGAGCCCAATCAATTGTAATAAACGAAGGAAGCAACAGAACGTTCAGCTTTGACCTCCGTTTTCACAATATTGAAGTTCGTGGCATCTCAGCTTTGAAATTGGAAAAAGTTGTGTAAGGGGCCAATTAATTTATAGTTGTGTAAGGGGTCAATTAATTTATATTGTTGATCTAATGAACATTTTCTTTTTGCGCAGAGGTTTCGGAAAAAATCCTGCAAAAAGTAAATTTGAACTTTATGCCAAGCTGCCCAAACTTGGAATATCCGGACAATACATAGCGTCTGGAAATCTTCTGTTTTTGCCTATACAAGGAAATGGTACTGTCAGCGTGGATGTTGAAAATATTAAAGGTGCCTTGAAATTCAGACCAAAAGTTGTGGAAAAGAATGGAAGCGAATTTTTGGAAATTGAAAAAATTAAAATTCGTATTGAACCTGAAAAGTAAGTGAATCTAGGGGCTCAAAATTGTAATGATGTCCTACTATAATATGTTACTCAACACCAAAGTATATTTTACATAACTATAACTATGTTCCATGTTCTTCCAGAGCTAACATACATTTAACAAATCTCTTCAATGGAGATCAGGAACTGAGCAAAACGGTGCTAAATTTTATCAATCAAAATTGGGCAGAAGTCTGGGAGGAGCTGTCTCAGCCGATAGTTCATATGGCTGAAGATATGGCTAAAGACGTTATACAGAGCATCTTCACCATGCATTCCTACGATGACTTCTTCACCAGCAATTGAAATTGTGTCCAACTTATTGTTTTTGTTGTGTTGTTAAATAATTTTAAATCTTAGTTACTAAGGCATAATGCACTTTCGACAAGTATTCCTTTTGGTATTTTATGTTTCATTTTATAGATATTAAAGCTGTAACCTATTTAACCACAATTGTTAAGAACTCGTTTTGCTTTTGTACATATTTTTTGAAAGAGAATAGAAAATATTGCCCCAAGAAGCTTTCTTCAAAAATTCCCGACTTTGCAATAAAAATTCACAAATTCCTGCTATGTCCATTTTCCTCCATGTTTGCTTAGTGTTCCACAAACTCACAAAATAAAACGCACTCGGTTATTAGTTTTTAAATATATGCTAATATGCTAATATTTAAAAACAAATAAGCATAAGTAAGAGTTCTTGAAAAAGGTGTTATCTTTTAACTACAATTTTTAAAATCTTGTTTAACCGGTGCTTGTGGAGCATTTATAATTTTAGTTTTCTATCTCTAAACTCTTTTTGTACTTAATTTCTGTATTAATATCAAATGTCTGGCATGGCTTAATCGATTGGTCGGCGAACTTTAGAAACATTTCCCGAATTTTCGACTACAAAGCTCTCGAAAACAAGTTATTATTGATATATGGAACAAGTTTTGTTCGTGTTCTTTTTGACACGTTTTCGCGAACTGATACTAAATTGCATTACGTCTTTGTGCCTAGAGGAGAACCAAACCAGTCTTCTCGTTTCCCCTTTGAGAAATCAAAAAAAAGTGGTGGAATCAAGAACAACATGTTTCCACCATTCGTTTTTATTTTAGTCACGGCTGTTATATAAATTCTTATAGCACTCTACAAATCTGTTGCATTGCGAAGTAGAATTTCAATATGTTCTTCAAGATTGTGATTTTAACCTTATGTATAGTCAACAATTATGCAGAATTCCGTAAGTACTTGCGTGATATCAAATCGAAATGTGTTGTGGCAAATTATTTGCATTTATAACTAACTGCGTTCTCGCACTTTATTTTGCAGCGACTGATGACATAGACCGATGTGTAGTTAACGATCTCGACTGCATTGTAAAGGCTGCTAATGATTTCGTGAGGAGGTTCAAGGACGGATATCCAAAACTAGAAATACCAAAATTAGATCCTTACATTGTTCAAAACTTCACATTCGATCAGGATGCCGGGAGACCTATCAGTTTATCGTTTTTCTTGAAGAGTGCTGAAATCATTGGTTTGTCCACTCAAAACTTCGAGAAGGCTGTGTGAGTAAAATACTCGGTTAATTTTTTTGTGAGACTCTATTTTTGATACGGTCTATCAGTAATAAATGTTTGACAAAAAATGTTTTGTCAAAGTGATTAACTCTACCAAAAAGTAGAGAATTTTTTTATATACAAAGTTAAGCACTAATCCAACGTGCTGCTAAGTTATTTAAAAATTAAAAAATTTAAAAAGTGGACTTACTCACTTGGAGTTTACGACAACATTCGATTCTATCTGTTGCCATTTAGCAACTATTTAATTTAAAAGAAGGGAAAATTGTCTTAATGAATCGGAGATGTATCAAAATAACTACTAAACTTTTGATGGCTTATAAAGTGACACATTCATAAAATTATTATTTTCTTGTAGAGGATGGGGACCTGACGTCTCAAAGAGCAAATATGAATTTTATGGGAACATCCCTAGCTTAGAAATAAAAGGACGGTACCAAGCAAATGGACGAATTTTATTCGCACCTATCCAAGGCAATGGTGATTTTCACCTAATTCTAGAGAAGATCAAAGGAGGAATTAAATTCAAACCTGTCTCGATTGAAAGGAACGGTCTGAACTACCTCAAAATGAAGAAAGTTAAGGTTCTACTGGAGCCCTCAGAGTGAGCACATTCATCGATACGATACAAACATTATGGCAATTTATTACAAACATTATTTTTTTCTTTAGCATGAAAATCAAGTTGACGAATCTCTTCAACAACAACGAGGAGCTCGGGGCCTCATTGAATGAGCTTCTCAACACAAACTGGAGACAGGCATGGGATGAATTGGCGCCGTCTCTACTTGATATTACTGGTGATGTGATTAGAGAGATTCTCCAGCCGTTCTTAGACAAGTATAATTACGATGACTATTTTTTGTATGAGTAAGAAGAAATTGCTTAAGAAATGTTGTCTCTTGTTAAGTTATTTTAGAATAAACAATTTTATTTAAATTAATATTGTCTTCTCGCGTAATACCCTATTGCACGAAAATCAAATTTGGTATCGAGTTTAGCGACTGAAAGTCAATAAAAGAAAATATTAGATCGAGGAAGTTTAATCTTCTGTGCGCCCGGTGATGTCTCGTAAGCTCGAAAGAGAAAATATTTAGAAATGCATAAATTCCTAAATTGCTTGTGTTTTAAAAATCGAAATTTTCAAATAGCTACCGAACGCTTAATTTACATTTTGCAATTTCGAAAAAACACAACATCAAAATGGCTGCTCTTGGAGACCCGAGATTATTGTTCCATCAGTCTTAAATATTCAATTCAACTTTCTGCGAAGTTTCGCGGTAAAATTCGAATTTTTGGTTGTTTTTTAATTTTTTTTTTCCTTTTTTAAAAATGCTGCCAAACCAGCCAGGATTGGCCAAACCTTAATAAAGTCCCCTACTCCAGGAAAAAAATATACATAACAAATCAATGATTGTAAGATGAGATGGTTCGGAAAGTGGATGTGCATCTCCTAAAAATATGTGAATCTTTTTATTAATACACTGTAAAGATCGGTGCTTCTCAATAGAAAGTTTTACGGCTGATTTGCAATTGTTATTTACCCCGATATTTTTATTGTACATGACTTTTTATATACTTATGTATGGTATAACATAACCCCACTTTGGATATTGTTTGACCACCTTAATTAGCAACATTTAAAGAACAGAAGCAAAGCAGACCTAGAATGAACAAAATATTTATATACATTTATTCTAAGTTTGCTATCAGCTATTTTTGTTGCAAATTACCGATAATATCATTCTCTGAAAAAAAATAGGCAGATCAAGCGTAATTGTGCATATAAGATAATTCTTGAAAAGTTGATTTATTCCATATACCATATGTAACGATAAAAATTTTTAATTAATAATTTATTCAAAATTTGTTTTTGTACTTGTACTAACAGAAAATGGGAATAACTAAGACTAAGACTAAGTCTAAACCGTTTCACTGTTTGATGAGAGGTCACGAAATAAAAATTAAATAAGAATATGACCGTTAAACAACTTTGCTAATAATAAGTACAGCAAATCTCACACAATCACCCGAACGGGTGTGTTTAATTTACTGCACGAGCGCAAAACTGCGTCGGGCGAACTAAAATTGCTATTTCTACTTTACTTGATAATTTTACTTGATAGCAACACTCATAACCCATTTGTAATACCTCTCAGTGACGACATTTCAAGTTCATCATGAACTCCATGCCATGAAGTTAAGGTGTCTAGTCCTCGGGTAAAAATATATCCTCATATGGGAACATATCAAAGAATGACTGCATTATGCTTCTGACAATTTCCTCAGATATTGGAAAGATCGATGGTTCGAGTTCATCCCAAGCATCTCTCCAATTGTCGTTGATTACGTCCAACAGAGCTTGCCCCAGCTCCTCGTTCCCATCAAAAAGATTTGTGAGGTGAATATGAAATCTGCCAATATTTTAAAGAAGCTGATATGAATTGAGCACTTTACTGCATTCAGTACATACTTTGCAGGATCAAGGAACAATTTAATTTGTTTAATCTTGAGATGTTTTTTGCCATCCTTGAAGTACACATCTGGTTTAAGTTTGAATCCCCAGCTGATGTCGCTCATGAGCATGTTATATTTACCGTTACCCTGAATTGGGAGTGAAATAATACGTCCTTGCACATTGTAGTTACCAGTAAAGTTCAGCAAACTATTATGTCCATGCAGCTCAAACTTGCTGTTTCGAATATCCTTGCTCCAACCCCTGAAAAAAAGGGAAAGTTTATTTCGTGATTGTTACAAGGTAAGCATATCTTACACTGCCTTGTAAAATTTTAAGTTGGAGAAGCCACGAACAAAACAGTCAGTTAAGTGCATATTGAGACTAATCGGCCCATTTTCGCCTTCTCTAGCCGTTACGTTATTAATAAACCATGGATCAAAAACTGGTAGTCCGTATTTTGTAAGCTCTGCGACATGATTTCCCAGCACTTCATTAGTTACTTCTACAATACACTCAACATCGCCGTAGTGGCATCTTTTTATAAAAGAAGCTGCAATGGATACAAAGTATAAAATATGTGTTCCCAGTTATTAAAGGCACTACACACTTACGGAACTTTACGGCACTGCAAAGGGAGCACCAAACAAGAGCTATGGACAATTTCAATAACAACATAATGACAACACGACCGATCACCGTATTGAGCGAGAGTTCGCCAAACAAGGTGAATTTATATGTTGCGTTCTTGAATACACCCAAGAAGCTGATTAAACCGGATTGGCCCCGTTGGATCGCAAACCAATACAACAACCTCCGCTTACAAAAGAACGCAGAATTTCTTTCAGTTTTGGAAAATTACGCAAGCTCTCATAAACAGAGGCAACTACAACTTTTTGAAGGTAAATGAACTCGAAATCGTAACAATATTTACTAAAGTAAATTTCTGTCTTATTTTTCATGCAAACGAATCCCTAAATACTGAGATAACAAAAAATTGTAACTGATCATCCACAATAGTAAGCAGGTCGCGTAGGCTCTCTGGTGCCTCTTCAAAGCAGGGCGACCTATAAGGTCTATTGTGCTGCATCGTCCACTAAATTTATAGTTTTACTTCCCCTGTAGAAAGAAATTAGATCGATAAAAAGGCATGTAAATTTCCACCTTAATGGCGTTAGCTGAACTAATTCTCAACAAATTTATCAAATGCTTTGGGTTGAATGAAGAAAAATGGGTCCGCAGAACAAGTCATTTCTTTTCCGTCTACCTCTTTCCAATTTCTATTTCGATTAACGTTTTTCCTTTCGTTGTAAGTTTTTGGAGAGAGTCGATCAAGTTAATCTCACTAATTTTTCAGATAACGTAAAAACACAATTTTTATTTTAGCAACAGTTATCATGATTACTGAGGTCGAGGTACATTATTACATTCTAGACTACGGCATTCGATACACTTCAGTAAAACAGACCTCTCATTTTATAATAACATTGATTTTCTGGATCTCAACGTAAGCTGTGAAAATAAAGTAGAAGAAAATGGCATGTCAATGGCAATGAAGTGTACGTTTTTTTGCGTTCGATTTATAGTGCTACTATCTAAGATTTTCCCATTTCTTCTCTTCTAGGGAATTAACAAAAGTTGGAAATGCACAATTACTATTATATTATATTTAAATACGACATGTTCTGAAGATATGATATGAATCTATTTGCCAAACTAGAAAAGCACTCCTTTGCAATAGAACAGAAAGAGTAACCACTTGGTCGCGTTACAAATGGTATAAAAGCATCTAATCTGCGAAACCATGTGCAGTCTTGCTGCATTACATATAGTGTGAGTTACTTCTTCGCGATTACGTTAGAACTTTTTAAAAATGAAAAAGATTACGGCGAACGTTATCCTCTGCGTTGCTTTAATTGGGTTGGCAGCCGCTAAGGAGTTCCGTGAGTTTAATTCTAATATAAGATAATTTTCAATTATTCGGGAGTTTTGGACAAATAACTGTGAGATTATGAGAATTCGGTTCGTTTGTGTGAACAGAAAGGAAAAGCTAAAACAGTTTTGTTGAAGATGATACAGTTCTTGTAACCACAATAACAATAAGAATTAAACAAATTTCGCTTGTAGTTCAAATAGCAGCTATAGATATTCATTTGTTAACATGTGTTATTTTGTGTGAATGAATCAAAATTATTATTCTCAAGTTGTGTGTGCACTGTATAATGCTTTGTAACTTTTTAACTTTTGTTTAGTGCCTTGCTCTAAAAATTTCCTCTACAAATGTTCAATGTTTAAAAATCGAGAGATCTAATTAAGTCTGCAGGACACAATACTGTTAATAGCTTAACTTATCTTGTATTTCACCCCTGGGTTTATAGTCTAACCTCGCGCATGAATACCACTTCCATAATCGTAACTTTACCAATCTAGTTGACAAATGCGGTAAATTTAAAAAAAAGTTAAAATTAAATATGCTGAAGTGGTATAAATTAAATAATAAAATAAACGATTAAGTTCAGATACACCGCGTTGTGAACGAAACGAAATGAAATTTTACTAACTTCAAATCTTAATTTGAACCCTTTTTCGTCCCATAATTAGTGTATAGCAAATAATGATATTTTTACAACATCAAATGTAGAACACTTGAATGTACCCAAAAAAGAGATGCTTGCCATTTTGACGTTAACAATATTGAAGAAATGTTCGAGTATTGTACGATACTCTTGAAATTCACAGAAGGTGGAGGTCTGGCAGGCAATATTGGATTCGGCTTTTTGAATTTTATATTAAACAAAGATTTAAAAAACAATCAATAACTTAAAAAAAAAACCGGACAACCATATTAGATTCGCCATTTTAATTTTTGAAATTTTTATTTCAATTTCGTAATTTCTGTTCTGAATAACATTAGGCCAAAGGAAAAATGTTATGCTACGGCACCCTACTTTGGCTGCTGTTAAAAAAGTGCTTCGAAATCAGAACTATGGCCACTACAGAGACTAGACAGAAAGGAAGTTTTCATAAGTGCAAATCTGCTCTGTAATTCCAGTATTCAGTTTCATGTTATAAATTTCTGAATACAGCAATTGCAGGGTATTTTTACATTTATGAATATATCCAAAATTATAGAATAAAATATTAGCTCTACTTATACTCTAAGGCAAAGGACAAATTGTATGGTTGAAAACAGAAAACTAAAAAAGTTACAAAAATATGTTCTTCTACAATGTGACTACATACATACATATTGCCCTTTAGGTAAATTTTCGCCTACAGTTCGAGTTAAGTAAATATCCCCTGAAGTTTGATTTCTCACTTTTGGTATATCCACAAAAGTCGAATTTTCCACAAGCTTAATGGTTTGACAATAGTTACTTTTATCCTCTACCTACAGTTGTTTACGACCTGAGAATTTTGAGATGTGATATGAGGCAATTACAGTATAAATCTCAGGAAATTGTACGTGGGAACCCTGTTAGTCCGGTCAAAATAGACGAAAAATTGAGGTGGGTTCGCAATAATTCGCATAAAGCTGAAAATTGGTACATACCTTGGGGACATTATTACAAATAAAATACTAAAAGTTCCCATCGATCCGACGTCTGCAAAAAAAGTTATTCAAGGTCAAAAAAATGGTTTTATAAATTTTTCCGGTAAACGGTAAGTTTTATCATAAAAATAAATGACACAAAAGTTGTAGATCATGAAATTATCTACAAAAATTGTTCTCATACTTTTTTTGTCTAAGAATCACCATTCCTGAGTTATTGCGATTCTAAAAGTTAAAGAAGTCGTAGTTTATATAATATGCACACATTTCCGCACCAGCTGTGAGGTAGTGTACTCGGCGCATTTTTTTTTACCATGATGTCCCCGGTAGGCATAGTCCACGATCTATTGTGACTAAGTTTTATTGAAAAATATTGTGATAATTGAAAAATGGTACTATTGAAAATGATTTAAATCGCGCGATTTATTGTTGGTTTCGGGAAAATGTTATTCTGATTTATAATCTTCAAATGACACGTCAATATTTATATTTTCTTCGCTTTCTTCTTCTTCTTATTCTTCTAGCTGGATATGTGGAAAAGATACATCAGTTGTCTCCTCATTGATATCATAAAAATCTTCATCTTTGAAATTGGTTCAACATTGGAGCAAGACTGGCCTTGGCAATTAGTACATACTGGTGAACAAAATAACCCGACTTTTTTGCACCTACATTTTGCACTACAACCCTTTTTGCAATTGCAAAAGATGGTGTTGAGAAGTCTTTCCGGAGCAGGTGGGAGTAAAGTTTGAATTGGCTCCAAAGTATTATCTACTAATTTCCAACCCCAGTCTTCTGGTTCCAGTTGATTGCCTAGCCATACTTGAACTTGATAGTATACTCGACATAAGTGTTAACTAGCAGAAGCAGATGTTGGAGGAAGACAAGATAATTGCACTCTTTCATTGTTTCGTGTATTTTTTACAAAACTTAAATATCTGTACTTGTCTAAACAATCAATTTTTTTGGAGCTTCATATAGAGCAAGAAGAAAGCGAATCGCGTTTGTGATGATGTCTTGTGGAGAAGAGTCGATCTTTTGAAATACTTCTGCGCAATTAATTAAATCATCTTTTTCAAATAAGTTAAATACTGTTGTTTTACCCCTTCTGAAAAATGATGATGTAGTATCGCAGCCAGTTATCAATTGGAGTGCGTGCAGTCAGTAGTACTAATAAGTCAACATCTTCACAGACAACGATAGTTGTATTTGTTGTATTGGATTGTTCTATGGCTGTTTCAATTATGAGGACTTCGGCGTCATTATCAGCTTGATTCACTAAAATATTTGCAGCTGGAAATTTTTCGCATAACATTAAAATGAAGCGAGACTTGTTGTGAGTATTTGCAAGGAATTGTTGTTGGTTTGTTGGAACTGTCATAAATTGATCAAAAACGACATCAGAAGATGAAGATGTTTTTGTGGTTCGACGACGCTGTTCTGCAGCTTTAATGTTTTTCTTATTATCAGTATAGCCATCAAATACTATAGACACTCTATGACCACAATGTCTATGTACATACTGAACGTATTTATCAAAAATAACGTTGAACGTTTCTTCTCGATCCTACACAACGCGGTGTAATGAATATCCTCCATCGATGATGTAACTAGCATTTGTGTTGTCTATTTCAATGTTCATGTTATGCGGGCCTATGAAATTAGGGACTGAGTTTCTTTTATGGCTATACTCTCACAATCGTATAATTTGTATGTATAAGTTACACATACCAATATTATATTTTAATATTATATTTTTACTCATATTAAACATCCGATGTGCATAGGCGGTTCAGCGTAGAGTCATGTGGGTCAAGTGTGCTCATTTAAACTTTGACGCTTCAAAAACTCGAAAATTATTTGTAGAATGAAACAAAACTGTGTTAATTAGTAACAACAACAACTGTTTAGTTGTAGTCAACTTAGATACAATAATATAATAGTATTGTCAGTAGCTTATATTTTAAGAAACTATAGAAAACAAAGACCGTTCCATACGCGCACACTTACCCCAGTATAGGGGTAAGTGTACGCAATAACAAAAAAAAAAATCTTGAGCTATATATTCTTAGAACAAAAACAATATTATATAATTATTAAAATGTTCATCATAGGTACTTAAAGTAATCAACATAATAATCATCTTAAATCAAAATATGAAATCAACTTGAACTTAGAAATCCTTAGTTACTGTTCGTGCCACCAGGCTACACAAAGGCTACATTCAATCCAGTCTTCAGTCGGTGGATCAGAATACTTTTCGCCACATAAGGGGCAGTAATACTCATTTTTGTCATTTTTTGGTTTCTTAAGAGTCTTATTTTTAACATTCTTTTTTTGGCAGTCTCAGATGATTTTGTAGTATGTAGTTTTGATGCGCACACTTAACCCAAACCATCGAAACAGAATTGTATGAATGTCGTTGATTATTGCGTCATCATAACAACTTAAACACTGGCAAATAAATAACAAACTAGATATTATATTTTCAAAAAGTTTACATGACTACAAAAGTTTACGCGTCAAATGTGAGAAAATATCGTAAATATTTTAGCAAAAATCTTCATTTACCTGTCAGATCAAAATGGCGCGTCAGCAGCCGCTGTTATACGAGCTCTTCGCTGGACGTACCGCGGGGTACTGGAGAGGGGGGTTGCCGTTCCTTAGCTCTATATAGTTTTCGACATATTTTGAATGCGCACACTTAGACGCTGCGCACACTTAACCCACATGACTCTACATATTATTGTTTTCGGTGATTTAGAATCGCAATATCTCAGGAATGGTGATTCTTAGAAAAAAAATATAAGGACAATTTTTATAGATAATTTCATGATCTACAACTTTTGTCTGATCTATTTTTATGATAAAAATTACCGTTTACCGGAAAAATTGAAAAAACCATTTTTTTGACCTTTTGACCTTGAATAATTTTTTTTGCAGATGTCGGATCGATAGGGACTTTTAGTATTTTATTTGTAATAATGTCCCCAAGGTATGTACCAATTTTCAGCTCTATGCGAATTATTGCAAATTGAAATGTCTAATTTGACCGGAGTATGTGTACTTAACATTAGACCATTAAGCTGAGATTGAAATGGAAATAGAAACAGCAATATTTATGAGTATTTTGATTTTGTAAATCTTGGACATCCGCTGATACTGAAGTTAAAGTGGTCTCGTAAAGTAAAATATTAATAACCGCTGGGCTGCATCCGACAAAATCTGACTTGTACTTATTCCGTAAAGTAATTTCTCAAACCATAAACAAAATCAATATAATTCTAAACATAATTACCTGTAGAACCAGAATTTAATCAATACATAACAATAAGACAAATATAAACAAAATTAATACTACTCATAGCACATGCACGCATCCGCACTGTACGAGGCTAATCGTCAGGCAGGAAAAACTCCTCGTATGGGTATAAATCGAAAAGCGACTGTAACAGCTCTTTAATTACCTCTTCAGATATTGGAAGCAGTGTTGGCTCCAATTCGTCCCATGCATCTCTCCAATTCTCGTTGATTCCATCTAGAAGCGCCTTTGATAGCTCCTCATTGCCCTCAAATAGGTTGGTGAGATCGATATGGAACCTATAAGCATTTTGTTGCTAAATTATAAAAAAAAAGCACACAATCAGAATGAAATCATACTTTGCAGGGTCAATTAGCATTTTAATCTGCTTAATTTTTATATGTCTCTTCCCGTCTTTGAGGTAGACGTCTGGTTTAATTTTCAATTGCAAGCTAACATCCTCCAGAAGCATCTCATAGTCACCGTCTCCACGGACAGGCAATGATGCGATTTGCCCATTCACGCTGTATCGTCCAGTTAAATTCAAAAGGTTGTCGTGCCCGTACAGCTCAATCTTACTTTGACGAATATTTTTTGTCCAACCCCTGATTGAATGGGAGAAAATGAAGTAATTGCAGGTTAATTGTAATTTGTAGATGTCAAGGAAGTACTAACACTGCTCGCGTGAATCTCATAGAAGATAGTCCACGAACTTCGCGATCCGTTAAGTGCATATTCAAACTAATGCCGCTATTTTCAGTTCCTCCTATTGTTAAGTTTCCACCAATCCAGGGATCATAAGAGGGAAGTCCTAGTTTAGGGAAATCTACCAAATGATTTCCAATAACATCATTTATGACTTCGGCAATGCATTCAACGTCTCCGCTTCTGCATTTTTTTATGAAGGAAGCTGAATATAAAAAGAAAAGTAAAATATTTCTTAAACTTTAAGCACTAAAAAACGTACGTTTTTTGGTAGCAGTGCAGAGAGCACATAAAACGAAAACAATGGAAAGTTTTGACAACATCCTAGTTGCAGCAGTTCTTCTTCGGTAGCCGGACCAATCACTTTTGGATGGAATAACTATCGAATTGTGAATTTATACACATTCTGATCTCTTGCTTTGCCTGCTAAACTCCTATTGAACTTATTGGGCTGTCCTCGACGGCACAAACCAATTGAGTATCCAAAAAACTGCCGGAACAGAATCTTCGCTATAAGCACTATCTAAAAGTTAGCAAAAATACGACACATCGAACAACTTGTCGGATGCAAGGAACGATATTTCCTCAGCGCCGCACTTTACAGCGCGAATCTTTTTTTCATTTGATTAAATTTCCGCATAATTTAAATATCTAAATACCGCGCTGGCGCACACCGGCCACAACTTTTGAATTTTTGCAAACTTGCACGCGACTCGATCTTTGGCTAGACAATTTTATTCGAATTAAGAGGAAACCTAGCAGTGACTCACAAGTCGGAAGTTACTTTATTTCTTGTGGCGGGCCTTGACCGAACCGCAGAAGAAAACATAATGATAAAAAGCTCTGGCGTGCTACTTTATGGTTTTCCCCTTTTACTGTTAAATTCTAATGGTGTCGGAAAGAGCAAACCATAAACTTTTCGAAACCCTTTCTTCCCCGAAGACTTACGGAATATTTAATAAGCCTGTAAATTGAAAGCATCTAATTTTAAATTTTAGCAACAAATGTTGTTAAACAGTGCGCGTATGGCGATGGCAACTGCATAAAGGGCACAATCAACGATGTTATCCACAAATTTTCCGAAGGTAACAAGAGTTTTGTTTTCTGCATAAATCGAATATCGAATGGCTCGTTTTCTCTTATAGCTGAACACCCAGAATTAGGTCTTGCCCGACTCGACCCTCTGACCGTTCCTCTTTTAGTGATAGAGCAGAATAAGAATAGTCCAGTTAACATTAAATTTGAGTTCAAGGATTCCCAATTGGTCGGACTGAAGGATGCGGAAATAAAGAGCGTCAAGTATGTGTTGTTAACATGGTAACCGTATTTTATCTATATTCATATTTGAAATATTTCTGTTACAGGGGTTTTGGAAAAGATCCTAAAGGTCCACACGAAATTGAAATATTCTTTCCACAGCTGTCTTTTGCTGGAACGTATACAATCGATGGACGAATCCTTATTCTCCCTATTACTGGAAACGGGAAAAGCAATATTACATTCTGTGAGTAGTCAAAACATACAATTGTCTACGTTATGGTCATAATTCTACATATTTGCCTATTTGGTCAACCGCACAGCAATAAATCATTTACTTCTAAGGTTTTCACATATGTCAAAACACGGCCTTATTAGCATGAAAAACTCGAAGAATATGAAATTCATTTTGTTTATATACATATTGTTTTCTAGACGCATGTGATGGAAAACTACGAATAAAGGGAAAACCAGTGGAGAGGGATGGAAAGACTTATATGGAAATTTCAACCATGAGAGCAGACATCAGACCAAAAACAGCTTCTATAAATTTAGAAAATCTGTTTGGTGGTGATAAGACGCTGGGCGAGACAACCAATAAATTTCTTAATGAAAACTTCGCAGACATCTACAAAGAAATGAAGAGATCTTTTGAAAATGCGTGGGTGAAGGAATTTCACAAGATTATAAAACAAGTTTACGAATCGTTCTCCTATGAGGACCTCTACAAAAAAGAATGAAGATACCGATTTATATATCTCTAGTTTCCTTTCCTAGTGTAATGATAAAATATGGAAAATACATAAGTAAAAATATAAAGGCTTGATTAAACTTGATTTTTTTAATTTTTGGAATCATCATCAAGCTTAAAACAAACCAAATTTATTTCAGTCCTATGATATGCATTTACTTTTAATTTTAATGACTTTAAACAAAAACTATTCGATATACAGGCCTTTTCTCTAGTACCAAAACATTCTTGGAGTGGAAATGGTTAAATCGCTGAAGAAGACAAGGCAACCTAACCGAAATATTTAATAACACATTAGTCATGGACGGATCAACACGAGCATTGAAATAAATAAATTGCTTACGACATGTCCCTCAGGGATTGATGTCAAAAAATAACTCTAATCACCTAGTTGGGCTAACAGGAGCTGATCCACACAGAAAAAAAGACACACCTTTCCGCAGAGAATTGAATTTTTAATTGAAATTTAATTGAGACATTTTTGCACGTTGCATGTCGAGGATGTTAGACCAATTATCTTGAGGTGCAAAACCGAATGCTAAAACAATTAAGTTACTAAGGTTAGCGTGCGACAGAGCACATCACAAACCAGTCCATGTAAGTAGCGCATAGAACGATGATTATTGGAGATGACCTTAAATCCGCATAACTACTTAAAGTGCTGGTGGAATTGGCCGCGCTTAGACATCCAACAGTTGGGAGTTGAAGATGTGGCAGATTATTCTGCTCTGGCTGTTTATTGATATAATTACCATAACTGAAATTTGATGACTTTTTTACTAAAAAGATGTTTAACAAGTATTGATGCCTAGATCTGTGAGATACGAAGAAGTACCTGCCGGCTATACTGTTTTTGACTAAAATGTGTAAATGAATATACATATAACATAAGCCTTAATATTCTGCCTCATCATATTGACCCCAGGAAAATTCTTAAAATTCTTACTTGAAATTTCTTTTTAAATATTCTTTTCTATTCGTAACTTAGGTAGTCATTCCACTTCTCAAATTAAATAAATCACAAATTTCTCCAGAAGAAAGCATAGCTATGATGAAATCCTCTGGATTTTGTATCGCGGCACACGGGGCTTATAGTCCAGAGAAAAAAAACATCTGAATTTTTTCAACGCATTTTTGATTATAATATGCCTAACATTTTCAAGCAGCTATGGGACCGACCCCTCGTCCCGCTAGTGGACAAATGGACAATTCTGACCCCACCAGGAGCCTCTAGCGTTAATGTCTTACACCAGCGAGATGCGCAAACCTACTTGTTAATAAATTCTGAAAAATTAATACAAAGTTGTCTGTGATGACAAGTTGTCTTATCGAAATTATGCAATTAACAGCCCAATTATTTCTGGGCAAGTTTTTATTCAATGTTAACAAGAACGTCATTACTGAGAAAACAAAATGTAGTGTGTATCGCAAATGTAGTATACAACGTCAAGTTCACCTTGTATTAACCTTTACGGTTTGTGCTGTAGGTTAATGGCTTCCGCTGTCTCAGAACTAGCCCCCTCTTCGTAATGGAAACTTTCAATTTCAGAAAAGTTCTATATTGGAATATGCCCGAAACTGGAAAGTATTATAAAAAAAAAAACTGGTTGCTGCACCATTTCTACAAAATTCGAGCCGCTCGTCAAAGTCAATATGGGTGGTTTGAACTATCGTACCCCTGAATTATTACTCACAGGACTGTGATCTGTATATATTACGTAGAAATGCAATACCAAGGAAGGCTAGGTGACTACGACTACCTCAGCCAATTAACTTTTATAAATAGAACCGAAGTGGTGTTATGGGATCAAGTTGTAGCGGTGCTACGAGACGTATCAAAAGGTTGCTAAGAAAATGATACGACTCTTCATTTTAGCGGTCAGCTTGGGTTGCTACACATCACAAGAGTTGCGTAAGTTCCCAGTGCAATTGTTGTGTCTCAAAAAGTGGCAATTTAAGCAGTAAATTCTTCGCGTTCTGTGACTTCACTGTTGGCGCTAGTGAAAGTTATAATTGTGTAAGGGGATTTCTCAGTGTGGCCTAGTTTTCGCTAAAAGACCAAAATCTTTTAAACTTAATCTCTTCAACGGAAAGTTTTTAATATATAGGAAATTTCAGGTCACCTAAAATTAAGTCTCCAATCTATACACATAAAAAAATTAAGTGTATGTCTGTGATTTCGAAATAACTGTATTTTTCTAAGCTCATAGGCTTATTTACACGATATCAAAACCCAAACAAATGTTTTCAACATTTTTGTCTGTCTGTTTGTCCCGGCTAATCTCTATAACAGATGAACCGAATTCGATGGGACCTTTACTGAAAGGGAGAGTATTTTCGCGGCCATAATTTAGGCTACTCATTTCTGCCTAACCTTTACTGGAAGATAAAGTACCTATTTTCTTGGGCATTAATTATTTAGGTACCTCGGGAACATTTTGGATTCCCCCGCGGGAAAAATGAAAAATCATCTCCGCGCATGCGGTTTTAATCTACAAATATGGAAATGCCCGGACAAAGACAGGAAGTTTCTGCTATTATATAATAGTAGTAGTATAAAACGAGTTTGAAAATGTTACTAACCAGACGGAATTATGTGAAGGTCGACAACTTTTAGTAGCCCGGGTGCATAACTTTAGTCAAGTGAACTTAAAGGCCGGATCCCAGTGTGCCCGCACCTTTCTTCAGCGTTCGGTTGGGAAGACTGATCCCAATTTTACAAATCACTATGAGAGTAAGTAACGTTAAAAATGGAAAGAAATGAACTATTACGATTATTTGAATTATTTTGTGAACTTAATAAATTATACGAGGAATATACAAATATAAAAAAGAGAAAAAGAAACAAGAGCCGCTAATGCATTCACCCAATTAAAGTCACACGAACTTATGTTTTCCGTAGTATTCCGAAAAAGTTGCAAGTTGATCAACTTTTAAGATCCGATTCGACCCGTAAGTACCATTGGGACCACCTTTCCGTATTGCCATATGTTTTTCAGTAACCATAGATTTTTAACTTTGTTAGTTTAGCGGATTGGAACGGCGCAGATGCATTGGGATCGGGTCAAATGAATGAAAAACGTTTATTCTCGTTTACGGACTAAAAAACTGACTAACAAACAACATTAATTTAGTTTTTTCCAAAATAGAGTAAAAAAACTCGAAATATCGCGATTGCCGTTTTGAAAAACGTAGTTTTGACAAAAACGCATTTTAAACTTGTGCTGTCAAAAAGAAATCATTAGAATATAAGAATGCCTATATACATAAACAGGTGTTACTCGGTTGGAGCAGTACCCCTTATGCAGTGTACCTACATAAAAATAATTGTTACCATCCCATTACAATTTTATTTAGTCACATATTTTGTTTTTTCTCAGCGTCCGATATAAAAAGATGTGCGGCAGGTGATGTTGCATGTATCACAAAAGTGGCAACAAATTTAATACATGATAGTGGGAAAGGACGTGCAGACATGGGATTTCCAGCATATGAACCATTTACAGTTGAAAACCTAGTCCTACAAGAGGGTAGCGATAGTCCTGTAAATCTTCACCTTTCTCTGAAGGATGTGGTTGTTCATGGAATTTCCGGCATTAACGTGGAACGCATGGTGTAAGATTTTTTATGAGAAATACGTGCAAAGATTGATACTCAGTGCATTACTTCATTTAGTGGCTTTGAGAAAGACCCCCGCAAAAGCAAATTTGAGATATATGCAGTTGCTCCAACGCTCAAAATTGTCGGTCTGTACAAATCAGACGGGAGAATTCTCGTTTTACCAGTGCACGGAGAAGGAAAATTTAATATGACTTTGGACAATGTCAAAATTTCCATAAAATTTAAGCCCACCGTTGTAGAAAGCAACGACAAACATTACTTGAACGTGGACAAAATGAAAATTTTACTAGATCCTGCAGGGTAAATGACGTGCTTGATTAGTCTAGTTCCGTCATTTTCAAATATCATTTCCTTTTAGAGCAAAAATTCACATGGAACGATTTGTGGCAGACAGCAATCCTCTTGGTGATTCCATCAATGAATTCTTGAACGAAAACTGGAGGGACTTCTGGGAAGAGGTGTATCCATCAATAAGTGAAGCTATGCTGAACGTCATCAGAAACATCATCAATAAACCTCTCAGAATGTTCGCATACGATGATATATACTTACCCAGCTAATATTAGCGGCATATGTACAAATAAATGTGTTAAGTTGTTTGTTAAAAACATGTTTTTGATTTCTTACTTCAGCTGGGTTTGCAGCTTATAGAACATACAGGTTTTGGTTTTGCTCGGGTGCAGTATGTAGAAGAATCTAAAGTCATAAAATGTTTTATCGTATTGTAGCGGGGATGGACGTCTTCGTGGAGTCCTGGTGTGGCCTGATTGGGGCCTAAGCCAACCCCGCCACTAACGTGCAGTCGGTGGAGTCGTGTAGTAGGGAAGTGGAGTCTGGATACGCCAGTATCCGTATGTATGCCCCAGCGCTATGTTAACCTCGTTGGATGGAGCTGGTGGGCTGCAGCAGGAGAGCAGCCGTTGATCAGCAAATCCGTTGTGTTCGCGGTGAATAGTAGCGCTGAAATCAAACAGAAATGTGCCCTTGTTGCGTCTCTGAACGGGGCTCTTTGGACACTAATACCGTGAAGAAAACTCTGAATTCGGCACTTGAAAATATTTTATTTATTTTAGGGAATTGTACTTCCCTCACAACCTCACAAGCGACTCTAATGTACTGACTTTTCATTCCCTTAAAAACAATTAATTTCTCTCCCTGATCCTACTCGATTTCCCCGCACCCCTGCACCGATTTCAAAGTGCGAAACTTACAAAGTGCCAAAATCTGTTTTTCCTAAAGCTACTGCTAATTTTTTTAACTCTTCCTTCGCACTCAGAATCATTAACCGGTATCAGAAAGGACAACCGCGATTTTACCAAACACTGTGGTGACTCCCACCAAAGCCGGGGAAACCATCCACCCAGACTCTCAAAGCTTCTCAAGCTAATCCAAGATGAAAAGAACTCCACGACCGCCACAGTATGTTTAAAAAAATAGTTTTTATGAGTATGCTGGGATTACCATGGAAGTGGTACAATTTATTGCAAAAACGAGTTCTTTATTGCAAAGAAATAAAATATTCTAATATAATAATACCCACTACTAAAATTGTGTTACATTAAACGCAGTGTTGTTTTCATATTACAAGATCTCAATTCTCTGCGGAGATGCTAACAGTTAAGGACGCTGGGTCTTAGAAACTCCGGTTAACCGGCTGTAATGCATTGTAAAAGGTCTGACTATCAAGGTTTATTGTGCAGTATATGAACAGTTCAAGATACACTATTTGACTACCACAGGTAGAAATAGAGCTGAAAATATAAATAGTTGAACGAATTCGAGTAGTCGCAGTATTCGGATTTTTTTAATTGCTTTGATCTATTCGGGGAATAATCACTTGGACCGGTACCCCTTACTTGCTGATCTTACAAAGCGATATTTAAACATTCCTGCTTCTACCGCCACATCAGAGCGCGCGTTTTCCACAGCAGGAAATATCGTCTCGGCCAAGAAGAGCTGCCAAACATTAGAAAATGTTAATATTTTAGTCTTTTCTATTAGTTGCTTGCTAACCAATTCAATTAAACACTTCTGAAAGCTACACATGGCCTCTTTTTGAGAGAATTGGTTTCACCCAATTTAAAGTGGATTGGGATGTTTCTAAAATCCAGGTTTGTAAAAAACTAAAAAAACTAATTCAACTCATCACTCAACTCAAACATTGAATGAGCCGCGTCTTAAAATTTATTTTACACCCATTTCCCGGCTTTCTCGGGCTCTGTTCACCTTATCGGAGTTTCTAAGGGGCGTTCTCGAATCTACTCTATAACATGGTGCAATAATAAATAAAGACATTATTTTGTGTTTATTAAAATTAAAATCAAAAAATAACTTTTTGCAACGGATTTTTACGGAGAAGGCATGCGTTACCGTTACGGTCCCTGCATAATAAGAAATTAAGCTTCCTTGGAACTATCCGAATATGTAAATCAAACCACTCCAAAAATCCGAATACTTCGAATATTCAGCCCTAGAATGATGTTATTGCATACACTGCTGTTCGGAATACAATTTTAAGAAAATTTTGCGGAAAACTTGCGCTCTGATGCGGCGGTAGAAGCAGGAATGCTTAAATATCGGTTTTCAAGTTCAGCATATTCGAATAATCGAATTGATATTTCAATAGGGCTCATCATCTCGCCGTTTCTGAAACGTTTTTCTTGTATAATACAATTTGTGGCAAACAATAAAGAGCGAAGTCCACCTTTCCGATTCCGGCTGGTACCTGCCATTAGGTTTATATATTTAATTGTTATCGAAAGATTCAATTTATCCAAGTGATTTTAAAACTTAGTAATTTTCCTTCTAATTACGATTTGTTTTTTTAGTTTATTTATTTATTTATCATCATCAACGGGTTGATTACACCATCTGATCTTAACATAACAAACAATGATTTAAATTAATTCCTAATGATTGAGTAACAATTTTTTGATTAAATCTTTGCTACAATGAAAGTCTACTGAGGAAAATCTAGTATTGTAAATTTTGGACATGGCCGATACCGGTTCAAAAGTGCCATAATTAGTTCTGTGGTACCTGGAGTATAGAAAGTCCTGTCCTCTAGTAGATCGGGCGCGTGAGTTAAAATTAACAAGATTTAAAAGCTTTGGAGAGTCTATAACGCCAGTAATGATATCGTGCATGAACGTCACACTTGAGATTTCTCTACGGTTGGATAGAGTCGTCAAACCTAAAAGTTTAAGTCTGTCTTCATACCGAGGAAGACTATGCGGGTCACGCCAGGGTAGGTGACGAAGACTGAACCGGAGAAAACGCTTTTGGACTGCCTCGATACGGTCTATATACACAGAATAATGAGGAGACCAAACAACAGAAACATATTCCAAGATAGGTCGGACAAACACAAAAAAAATGTTTTTAAGAGATAAGGATCATTAAAATCCTTAGACCAGCGCTTAACAAAAAAAGGGTGGAATTTGCACGATTTATTATTTTATCAACATGTCGTCCAAAATCGAATTTAGAATCAATAGTCAGTCCCAAGTCGACAACATTCTCTTGCCGAGATAAAGGTGTGTCAAGAATTTTGTAGGAGAACTCCAAAATAGAAGACTTCCTAGTAAATGAAATAAAGTTGCATTTACTAATATTTAGTTTCATGTGATTCTTTGAACACCACTCAGTAAAGGTGTCAAGATCGCGTTGGAGGCTAAACGCATCTTGCAGTGACTCGGTCACTCGGAAAATCTTCAAGTCATCAGCGTAAGCCAAAGCATGCGAGTTCTCGAATAGAGGAAACACGTCGTTAAGGAAAAGAGCAAACAGCAAAGGTCCCACGTGGCTGCCCTGTGGCACTCCCGACCGAACGGAAACAGGGTCCGAAAAGCAAAGAGAAAACTTAACTCTAAAGGAACGATTGGTAAGGTATGACTTAATCCAATGAAGAAGGTCATTGGGAAAGCCAAGTCGTCGAAGTTTAAAAATCAGCACTCTATGAGAAAGCTTGTCAAACGCTTTACTGAAATCTGTGTAAACACAATCGATTTGTTTACGCTTCTCCAAGTTCGTTAAACAGAAATTCGAAAACTCCACAAGATTAGTTGAAGTGGATCTGCCCCTCATAAATCCATGTTGATTACTTGATATCATCGAGCTACAGTAGAAGGCTAAATAGTCTCTCAAAATTGCCTAAAATAGTTTAGGTATAGGTGATAGTTTAGCAATAGATCTATAGTTTTCCACTGAGTTCTTTTTGCCCTTCTTGAAAATGGGGATCACATAAAATAATTTCCAGATATCTGGAAAAACAGCAGTACGAAGAGATAAATTAAACAGGAAGGTAAAAGGCTCCACAAGTGAACCACTACAACTACGGATGACGACACTAGGGATATGGTCAGGCGGTTCTGAGAAGTCTTCGTCAATTTTGTTTAAATACTCAAGAACAGTACCCTCGTCTAAAAGAATATTAGAACATTGAGCCGGAAAACAAGTCAAGTTATTAAAATAATCTAAATCTATATCACAGACTTCAAGTGTTAAAACAGAGAGGTAGCTATTGGTCTTCCGTTTACTATTTATAAAATTCCAAAATTCTTTAGGATTAGACTTAATGTTACCTTTCACACGATCAATGTACTGGCGATATAAGACCTTGGAGTAATTGTTAAACTGTCTCCGTAAATCAGAATAGCGCAGATAGTCCACTTGATCATTTCCAATTCTAAACTGACGCCAAGCAGTGTTTCTTTGATTTCTCAAGGATCTTAAGTGATCATCAAACCATACCGGATTATGTAAAAAATTTTTACGTTTAGCCAGAGGAACAAAACGATCGATTCCCATTAAAATTAACTCATAGAAATTACTTACAGCCTTTTCCATATCAATGCACTTGTAAACCAGGGACCAGTCACATTTAGCTAAAAATAAATTAATTAAAAAAAAAATTAAATTAAAAAAAATTAATAGTTTGTTAGACACTGCGGTACAGAAACCCGAAATTGCTGCAATTAAATATAGCTAGATCGATTTTCGGTCAATAGACTCGACTGTAATACCGACAGTGATCGTCTATTTTAGCAAATAGCACGAGCAACTTAAAAGCTCACAATTAAATCAAGAAAGCTTAAACTCAAATAACACACAGACACCTCCTAAAAATATGTTACCTTAACTCTTAACTTTGACTAACGATTGGTAAACTTTATTCAAAAAAAGGTTGCTTCAAACTGGCTAGCTAAGAAAAAAGTCCTTATTCCCCTAGCTACCTCTTAATATCTTTAATTTTTTTATAATAACTAGCTTTCCCGGACCCGGCGTTTCCCGGGATACTATTAAATTTGTATTCCTTAATTTTACAACGCCTCCCTACTGCATAACCGCCTCTCCTATGTGACCCAGCGGGGTGGGGGTGGTCTCATTAAATCAACCATAAATTCGCACACAATACACTCCATACATAACTTTCACCTATTCCTAATACTTTTTTAACTGTAAACTGTAAAGTATTATTAAATTTAGTTTTCCTCATTTTACACCACCTCCTTATTGCAACCCCTCTCCTATATCTCCCAGCGGGGTGGGGGGTGGTCTCATATTTGGAAATTTGAATAACAGATTCGAAATCAGTGATCGCGAAAATCCCCAAGCGCGGATTTTCAGGGAAATCCCTTGAAGTTTAACTTTTTGGTCCCCATATTGATCCAGCATCTTGATTTCCAAAATTTTGATGGCAGATTCAAAATCAGTGACCCCAAAAACCCAAACCAAAAACATAATTTTCTAATTTTCCGCGCAATATTCTTAATTTTTTTCATAAGAACCTTCTCCTGACAATAACAAACACAACAAAAAAAAAATTAGCGAAATCGGTCCAGCCGTTCACGCGTGATGGCGTTAGATAAAATATAGATAGATTAATATTTTTATATTAATACCTAGGTTCCTAAGTGTGCTCCATCAGGTGCCGATTATGAAAGATACCCGTTATACCTATGATCAGGGTTGGCTTCGACCGCATCACAGTGATACTATTAAGCAGTCGCCAACAATGACAAATGAACGCCCTTTCTTAAAGAATCAGTAGCGTGACATGCAGAAAGTTGAATTTTATATTATTAGGTACTAAGGCATTGCTTTTGGATCTAAGCTGATGGGAGCTGATCGCGCAGAAAAATAACTTTACACCTTTCTGCATACAGTTAAAATAAATGCAATGCAATTACAAACAAAATATTTATGTTCGAAGCAGTATCCTTAGTAACCACTCCATCTCCGGGGATTCACAAATAGTGCAGCAGCTAAAAAAATGTACTTGTTTCACATTACAAAAAATCGGGTGAAAATAATTTCAAGTCCAAATAGGTTAAAACAAAGTTTATCTATATATATAAAAATGAATGTTTGTCTGTATGTCGTTTATAGAATCCTAAACTATGCATTTGATCATGTGATGATCTTTAGCAGAGTTGTTGTGCATGAGCCGACGAAGGTTTCTGAGGTGGTACGACCAATTTTTGACAGTTGGTTCCACTGTCAAGAAGAAGAAGAGGAAATTTGTTGTAATGCGTGTGCCATGTTATGGGTATCGTTGGAAAGGGGAGGTAGTGTGGAATGTGTTGGTGGAATAAAGGTTGGTTAAAAGTGTGAAATGTGGGAATTATTGGTGAAAACGTGTTTTTGTTGTGTGTGTGGGGGGGGGGGGGGGTGAAACCCCCAGAAGTGTATCTCAGGGGTAGAAAGAAGAGGCACTATAGGAAATTGGGCTGGGTTGGTGAAAGTTGGTGAAAATAGTGAAAAATTGGTTTTTTCGGTGGGTGCCGACAAAATTGAAACGGCTGAGGAAGAAAAGTGTATGCATGAATTGGAATAATTTTTTCACCAATGCATGAGCCCACGAAGGTTTCTGAGTTGGTACGACCAATTTTCGACAGATGGCTCAACTGTCAGGAAGAATAAGAGGAAATTTGTTGTTATGCGTGTGCCATGTTATGGGTATCGTTGGAAAGGGGAGGTAGTTTAGAATGCGTTGGTAGAAGAAAGGTTGGTGAAAAGTGTGAAATGTGGGAATTATTGGTGAAAACGTGTTTTTGTTGTGTGTGAGGGGTGGGAGGTGACACCCCTCAGAAGTGTATCTCAGGGGTAGTAAGAGGAGGCACTATAGGAAACCCACCCCTCAGAAGTGTATCTCAGGGGTAGGAAGAGGAGGCACTATAGGAAATTGGGCTAAATTGGTGAAAGTTGGTGAATATACGATCACAAAATAATATTGCACTGGACATTGCATCATCTGGAATAGCGGCAACTCTTTTGGATGGTGGCCGAACAGCGCATTCAGCATTGAAACTGCCCTTGAATTTACAAAACACTGAGGCACCAACATGCAACATCAGCAAAAACTCTGGAATGGGCAAAGTACTCCAAACGTGTCAAATTATCATATGGGATGAATGTACAATGTCTCATAAGAAAGCATTGGAAGCGCTTGATCGTACACTGCGAGATTTGAGAGGAAGCGCACGGATCTTCGGTGGCGCACTCATTTTATTGTCTGGTGATTTTCGACAAATACTGCCGGTTATACCACGTGCAACACCCGCTGATGAACTTAATGCATGTCTGAAATCATCAGTTTTATGGCGTCATTTACAGAAATTGACTTTGAAAACCAACATGCGTGTACAACTACAACGGGATGCGTCGGCTGGAAATTTTACAAAACAATTAATGGATATTGGAAATGGGCGAATGCAAATTGATGAATCTACGCAATGTATCACCTTGCCAGCAAACTTCTGTAATATCACAGAAAGCATAGACGACTTGGTGCAAAAAGTTTTCCCAAACATTGCACAGAACTACAAAAATCATCAGTGGCTCAGTACGCGTTCTATATTAGCGGCCAAAAACATCGATGTCAATACCATCAACTTCACTATTCAGAATGGAATACCCGGCGAAACGACAACACATAAGTTCATCGATACTGTGGTGAATCAAGACGAAGTTATCAATTATCCAACTGAATTCTTGAATTCGCTTGATGTGCCAGGCATGCCACCGCACGTTCTTACATTGAAAATTGGCGTACCCATCATTCTTCTTCGAAACATAAATCCACCACGACTTTGCAACGGAACCAGACTCTCAGTCAAGAAAATGATGAACAATGTTATCGAGGCAACAATTTTGACTGGAAAATTTAAAGGTGAAGACGTACTGTTGCCACGTATCCCAATGATCCCGACAGATATGCCATTCGAATTCAAACGTTTGCAGTTCCCGGTGCGACTCGCTTTCGCAATAACTATCAACAAAGCACAAGGACAATCGTTGCAAGTGTGTGGATTAAATTTGGAGAATCCATGCTTCTCACATGGGCAGCTCTATGTGGCCTGCTCACGCGTCGGAAAACCATCTGATTTATTCGTTTACGCGCTAGAAGGAAAAACAAGAAATATTGTGTATCCCACAGCACTTCAATAAATATCGAATTGAAACGAAACGCTGCAATGTCACAATTTTTTCGGGGTGCAATAAGGAGGTGGTGTAAAATGACGAAAACTAAATTTAATAATACTTTTGGAAAATATCTAAAACATGTGCAAAACGCAAATAGGAAAACGCTGGGTCACATAGGAGAGGCGGTGGTGGAATACAAATTTAATAGTATCCCGGGAAACGCCGGGTGCGGGCAAGCTAGTTATTATATAATACACACGATGTATATAAAATGACGTTATCAAATTTCTTGTTTCTTTTTATACTTTTCTGTTTTTTTCTTGAGTATTCCCGTAGTCATTGAAGTAAAACTACTGACATATAAACTACTGGACTGGTTATGTTGCTATCTGACACGGGTCAAGTTTTCTCTACCTTCTTCTTATTGAATTATGCTTATTGTAATGCCATCATTAAAAATTAAACTTGAAGTAATACTTTTATTTTACGTTTTATGTGAAAAATTTCTGACATCTCTAGCCAGCTGCATTTTATTTCCGCTGCTCGTAATTCAAAATTTGTCGTTTCAAATGTACAACAAAATTAATTGGTTATTTCCATTAAACCAACCTTACCTATAAAGTTGGCTGTTACAAAGTCTTAGTTTATATGTCTGTGAATAAAACGAACACAATTCGCAATAATAGTTGCACTAAGAACACCACACAAATTGTTAGTAACCTTATTCATGCACTTGATTTTCTACACGAAATTTACTCTCACTGTATTTTTAATTTTATTAAAAACAAAATTAAATTGCTGTTGTTTTTTATCTTGGATTTGTTTAGTTGTATACGTGCTAGTAAAAACACCTTAAAAAATTAGATTAATGGCACGTCGTTTTTATGACAAAATGATTCTTTTTGGACACAATCGATCACTGACGTTGTCTTGTTTAATTAGAAATAAAAAACAAAGTATAAACAAGTTCCTGTAAAAAATCATTCTAATTAGAGAAATATAAACAGGAATGGGTTTCTCGAATGAACAGGTTTTATTTTTTGCTTTAATAAAATTACATAATCACACCGCAGTTTCAGTTTTAAAAATCCTAAATAGGTTGCACGCGAAGCGGTCATGTTATTAGATAATGTCATCTTCTTTTTCCTTAGCTTACAAAGAAGAAATGTATTCTTCTAATTGCTCGTAAAAATAAATTTTATTAGCTAACAACGCCAAATAGAAATGAGGGAGTACTTTTGAATTTTCCATGACTCAAATACTTTTAATAAAAGCTTACGTAAAACAGGGTGTTTTGTACAAATACACAGCTTATAAGCCCTCTCAACTAGATATATTGAAAACGAAAAGAATTTCCACACTCTTTCACAGAGGAAGTAACCAGTTACCGATAAATTAAAAAAATATTTCCACGGCAAAATTAACGGTTACTACTGACGTAATGACCCTGAAGATCTGAAACCGGGAGACCGTGAACTTGAAATTGTTTCAAATTATACGCATTATGTAGATACATACATATACTCGTACGCATTCATAACTTCATCAGATCAAGCTGAAATTTTAGCAATTAAGCAATTCTACTTGACATCGACGATGATGACACCCTTCACGAAAAGAATGCATACAAATTGTGCACAATATAATATTTCCGCATATCAACTCGTTTGTTTTATATTATAGTTTATAGGCAGAGTATGAAGAAGAAAGTTTTTGTGGGAGATTTTATGTTGGAAATTAATGAATTAAAAACTAGAGATAAAACACATTTTTAAATGTGCAACAATCAAATCTGGTTTCACTTAAACCGAAATTTAAAGACTATGCACAAAATAATATACAAAGTGGCTTCAAGATGTAAAGAATCATCACCACCAAGAAATCATCACACCGGCCGGTAGTTTTTGTAAGACCTTTCTGCGTGACCTGCAAGGCAAGCAGCTGCAATTCTTACAAAAAAATTGTCAAAACACGAAATTTGAATATCGCCAATAGTAAAATTTGAAAATATCTCGTTGAATCAGGTAAGACTTCTTTAATTTAAACAAATCATCTCAAGGTTGGCGGATCAACTGTTCTCGGGTTTATTCACTCCGATATTTACAGAAATCCTGTTTGAGTGCAAGAGAGCCAATAATCTGTTAAACAACAGGAAGGAAACAGCCGAGTGCTATCTAGCCGGAAAGCACTGAAGCTACTCACCAATAAAAAAATAAAACTTGAAAATCCTGTAAAGGAAAATTCTACATTCACACCAGGTTCAGTGAGGAAATGTGACCGTCGTGAATTCGATAATGCATGGGCGGTGAGATTTTACGCAAAAAAACAAAATTTATTGCTAACTTGAGTAAATGATAGTCAACATCCTTGGACTGAAAGACCGACACCACTAAAACTGGTGAGAAAAATTCTCATCAGAAGTGCCATGTTAGCTATAAAAGCGCGCATGAGAAGAGAAGTTCTTAATTCGTTGATTGATCTTGTAACGGTCAAGTTTTGTGTGAAATATCTCTGTAAAATGGCTAAATTCAGTGTTTTTCTTGTGGCAGTGCTTGCAGGATGTGCCCTTGCTGGAGACAAGTATCGTAAGAGCAATTTTGGATACATTTGCATTTAAAGGACAGTTAATATGGGCCTCGTTCTAACTGCAGTGCGAAAACAAATTTTGGAGAAAGTGAAATTGTTGGAGTTTTAAATTATATTTAAGAATCTATCATGTGGAGACTTGCTTCTTATACCAAACCGAAAATTTCCGAGTATGAATTTTTGCATTCAACAAAGGAATAGAAAAAAACATTTATGTAGTTGTCATGAAAAAATGCATTTTGTGTTCATACTAACAATAAAACAGAACGGACCTGTAGAAAAATACTAAATACAATAATGTGTTGGACACCACATTACTAACAGGAATAAGCAACTTCTTAAATAAAATCAAGTCGAATAAACTTCGAAATGACTTCACCACATAAATTATTGCAATTATATTGCAAAAAATTAGGGCAAAAGTGTCACCCAAGTTTATTATCACTAATTGAATAATGTGAGAGACTAGTTCTAAGGTCATGGGCTTGACCGTAAACCTTGAAAGTTTGTTGTGAAAAGCGAACAAGTCGTGTTCAAGTAGCAGTGCGATTGTTAATAATTCAAAAATATGTTACGCGACGTGACGGCTTCTTCCGACTCAAGAGGCGAAACCGCAAACAATACGCGAATGCTACTGACCCCTATGACCCCTATTAAGTATAAAATTACAGTATTATATCTGTAACAGATAAAAGTGGAGTAATACCACGTTCAAAAATAATAGATCAAATGCATCCTTATGAAAATAATTCCTTTCCATATATAGATAAAAAAAATACCCACATTTTTTTTGAACCCTCGGCAAATTTGTTAAATAAGCATAACTTCTTAAAAAACCGGTCAATATTTTGCCTACTAACTCTTCCTAAATATCTGAAGGTAGAATATTGAGAGTATATAGTAATCAACTTTCAGCTTCCGATTTACAAAGATGCGCCTACGGAGACGGTGATTGCATTGTCAAAATCACTAATGATATGCTAGGCAAATATTCCAAAGGAACAGCTAAACTAAACCTAGCAGGCTTTGATCCAATGCGCATTAAATCCCTTCTTTTGGACCAGAATCCATCAAGCCCCGTCAACATTCAGTTGAAGTTCACAGACGTCGATCTCAATGGAATTAGCACTGGAAATGTCTACAAGGTTACGTAAGTATCCATGCAGTTATTAAAAATGCGTTTAACTATTAAAAAATTTTCTCTTAAATATGTAGAGGTTTCGACCGTGATCCAACCACATCTGCTTTTGAACTGCACGTTAAAATCCCCAAAATCTCAGTCGTCGGGCCATACACGATAAAAGGACAAGTTCTTATTCTCCCCATTACTGGTAGTGGGGATAGTGAAATTAGTTTTGGTATGACCTATTCTGCAACATCATACAATATGATCGTACTAAGGTCTTCTTTTCTAAATTACAGACAACGTGGATCTCTCCTTGAAATTTAGCCCCAAAGTTACGGAGAAGAATGGTGACAAGTACATTGAAGTAGTAAAAATGAAATTAGATTTGAAACCGACCAAAATGACGGTACGGCTTGATAATCTCTTTAATGGCGATAAAGCTCTTGGAGACAATATGAACTTATTCATTAACGAAAACTGGAAGGAGATCTTTGGAGAACTTAAGCCAGCAATTACAAAAGCATTCCAAGAAATTTTGACAAGTGTCATTAACGGTCCATTCAGCAAGTTCCCATACAACGAACTTTTCTTAGAGGATTAGAAGCAGCTGTGTAAATACAAAACATATAGATATAGATCTTTATTTTATTGTTTGTTTGTGATAAATCTAGTCTAGGAAGTTATTGTGCGAACTCGAATAATGTTTTTAGTTATAATAAAAATTTATTTTCATTTATATCACCGGCGCTTCGTACATATGTGCATAGGAAGAAAGGAAGAAATAAGCAAGATTTTCACAAAAAATCCGATCAAGTGGGTGGCGAGAATTCTGTAGCGTTAGCTCTGTTAAATTTTCAGGGTATGATGAATAAAAAAAATATTATTGAAATTTTGGAACCTCTATAATTTTTCTACAAAGTAATCATATACCACACAACAGCATTTTTTATTTTCAGTTTTTTTTCGGAAATAAAGGGGACAATCTACAAAAAAATAGTTTTGAGATCCTTCAATAAATGCCTTTTCAAATATATCCCACATGCTAGAATACTAAAATTACTATTTTTCAGGGGTAATAAACTTCAGCCCCCCCAAAATACGTACACAGATATGTTAAATTTGTTTGATAGCTTTATTCGCTCCAAGAGTAAGAAGTTTCTGTGAAAACGAAAATCCAAGGTATCGATGTGTAAAAATACAATAATTATATACATATTTAAATAAAGAATACAATCAAATATAACAAGAAATATGGATATAAGTCTAAAGAAATAAAATTAAACACATTACAACCCCTCGAGAAAGCACCTAAACTATAGTTTCAATATTTTCTAAAAATAAATGTATAAATCAAAACGAAGAATTATGGATATGTTTGAAAGAATAAAATTAAACATATTGCAACCAACATATGGCCTGCATTTTATAGAAATATGCATCTCTTTCAGAAAGATGATTAAATGAAGATAGTGGTCACATTTTTGAAGGGGTGTTATATAGGGAATACTTAAATATAAATACTATTTTGGGTGATAACTAAGCATAACAACTCAAGGTTACAAAACTAAACAATCGAATTCATTGTAAATGCTACTTTGCATGCAACTATGTATTAATGCAATAAAAATCATAGGCATCCACTGGAATAAAAACTTAGGTTTCCAAAGGAGCATAGAAATGAACTATTTCACTTCACCCAATATACTTTCGTTGTCGGATACCAACTACAGTGCTTCGTCGCATTCTCATTTTCAAGAAACTATCGTGCCTCATAATGAAAAGCATCATGCAACAATGACAAACATCGGCGATTAATTCAGACAAGAGTAGTTCCAACTCTTTAATGCGGTCTTCTGAAATTGTAAATAAGATTTAAGGATAAGTTATCCTTCGGAGCAGGGGAATGTATGTAAGCGGCACAGTTTTACTTACCATCACCTTGAATCAGCTCCCCGTGTTTTTGATAAATTCTAAGAGTTTCGAAAGTTATTAATTTGCGTGTGTTCATTTCCAACTCATTGAGTAATATGTTCGTATTTCGCTCAACTTCTTTATCCAAGTAAATGGAATAGCTTTTGATGAAGCTGAACATCATGGAGTGTTCAATAAACAGACATCTCTGCACAAATAGTATGTGATTCGAAAGACTTTTGCTGTGCGGGACGGAATAACTGGTATTTTTCGAATTAAATTCTTGTTCGAGGATTCTGGACTCGACTTGGCACCTTTCGTCACCCAACATGGAAAGGTAGTCACACAGATGGTGAATTTTCGTAACCAGAGGAAATAAGCTGTTCTTGTTCAAAGGGCTGAAAAAAATTAATTGGTTCCATAAACTCTTGCTATTATTCTTATAAATGCTACCAAAGTGGTCCAATGCCAATCGATTTTAGTGTCTCCAAATTAACGTCAACATTCCTCAAGTTTTCTTCTAGGAAGTTTAACTGCAAGATAAGTGAAGTTCCTGTGAAAATTAAGTAGCAAAACATGAAAACGAATTCCCTTACCTCAATATTTCTGCCTGACCGTCGGTTCAGTTTCTTTTTTCGACATCTGTTACTTTCCGCTGTTAAGGTGTTGTTTATCGGAAGTGCTGTAGGTATTTGTAAGTACAAAGAGTTGTGCTGGGCAGAGTTTAAAATTGAGCGTTGAGGATGTGTTCGACGATCAACTTTATGATACAGAAAACCAGGTATTGAAGGTTCGCTTATACTCTCAAGCAGCTGCTCGTGATATAAATTATCGTACGACTTTTCCGCAGGTTTATACCTTCGTTGTGAGTTCAATGTGAGCAACTCGAAGGGTTTTTCTACGACTGCATGGTCATAAGTCTGATTAATCAGTAGAGTAGACGGACTTTGTAAGCTCACATAAGAATTCCGAACAGAAGATGCGGAACATTGGTTTTGAGGATGGGAGTTATATTGAGGATTTTGAGAATTGGGTTTTGAAGAAAACTGCATAGTTTGATGAAGGGTTTTGTCGCACAAATCGTTATAAGTTGACATATCGCTAGACTTCATTGGGGTATTTACTTTGAAAGACTCAAAGCCTGGTAGAACACTAGTGCTCTGTCCAAATTGCCCAAACTTCAAGATCGGAGATGCATTGAGATTATTACTCGAACTGGAGTCCTGCTGCGAATCCATCTATTTAAATAAAGCATAAACTTTTAACACACATTTAATTTTTTTAAATGTTCGATATAAAGATAATTTCTTCTTTCAGGGTTTTTTTTGCAACCCTGTAAATCATTGTAAACATTGTTCGTTTTTTTCATCGGATGACTACTTACTTCTAAAACTGTTTAACGGTTTGTTTGTTTTTTATAAAAGAGAATATTTATTAGTTTGACTAAAAGTTGTTTAATCTTGTAGGTAAGTAAGTACCCTAGAAAAATATGTAACTTCGGAATGAAAAATTCTGTGTTTTGCAGAAGTATTTCTAAAGTCGACGTGTTTAAGTAAATTCCTGTCAAGCAAATCAAAATTAAAATATAGTTAATTTCCTGTTAGGTATGCCCTGTGCGATTATATTTTGCACATTTGTAAAAGATAACGACTCAGTTAAATTCCTGGCAAGAAAATTAATCTATAATTCAAGTAGAGCATTTTCAGATTTTTAGAGCGATAGTTAATTTAGCTTTTCGTTGCAAGATCTCGTCAATTAAAAACAAAATGTGGTAATATTTGTGCATTCAATTAAATAAACAAAAAACTTGATTATTAGCTTATTAACTCAAAACACTTTTATTGAAGTTTTATTGTATTTCAATCAGGTCGCAGTGCCCACATCAAATTGCCCTGCTAATTTCACAAAAAAGTACGTTTGTGAATGACCCCACATTCATATCATTAGCTCGTCCGTTCTGGGCCCCGAAATAAGTAATCTCCACTACCTGGGATGTAGAAGCCCCACAACGAAGCACGCATAGCGTTATATATAAATGTATGTACCTAAGTAGGTTTATGTAAGGTAGCCACCCTTTACTCGATAACTCCAATATGCAATTTTATTTGTTGCTCTGCTACTAGAATTATTGCGTTACTAATTCCTTATATAATAAGTTAACAGAAGGTGCACAAAATAAAATTGATTTAAGGAGGACACTCTTCTACACTGGACATTGTCTTTTAAATTATTCAGAAAATTAGAAAGAAGCAATCTCTTGCTCACTTAAGTTTCTCCTAGGGAATCCTTTGAAGAATCTGGTGTAAATTAACACTAAAATATTCGTTGAAATCAAAAGACTGTTCGCAATTGAAAAGTATGAACAGGGAAAGTCCCAACTGACCGTTTTCGATTTGAATTGCCACTTGTCAGCGTACTTCGGTTCGGTTAGGTTCAATTATAACAACCCCTTTCTGAAATTGCCAGATGCACGCTGAATGACACTTTGTTTTGTTTAAGGGGATTTTTGCACAATTACTTGAAGATATTGTTAACAATTACTACTAATGCTAATATATTTATTATATTTAGCACACTCATTCTAACTGGAATATTTCAAATATAGAACACTTAAAAGTAAATTTTCCGCTAAAGATGCATGAAGTCTATTTATAAAGGGGGAATGTTATAAAGGCAGCAACACAATACCAATTGTTTGTTTAGCCAATTTGAGCTTTGAATCATTTACTTTTCTTAAGTTGAATAACTGCTTTTGACGCAGCGCCATCTCGGTTCTGTATATACCCATTACGCACATCAATCAGCTGTGAACTATCAAAACGTACTAGTCGAATTTGAATTTGTTATTATAAAATTTTCAAATATGACTGCTCTTTTTCTAAAGTCATTTAAATATTCTAAGCTGATTGCAAGACTTTGTTCCTATAAACCTGTGAAGCGTCCAAAAATCGATAAAGAATCGGTAATAAAGTCAAAGACGAATGAGACATCCACATCGCTTGCAGCTCAGCTAAGGGCCAGGATTTTAGCCACCGGACCACTTACAGTAGCTGACTACATGAAAGAAGTCCTTACAAACCCAGTGTCAGGCTACTACATGAAGAAGGATGTATTCGGTGCATCCGGTGATTTTATAACCTCCCCTGAGATCAACCAGATATTCGGCGAGGTTAGCCCTGAGAAAGCCACATAACTCTCAATTAAATAAATCTAAATTGAAGCTAGTTGCAGTGTGGTGTATCACAGAATGGCAGAAAATGAGTGCTCCTAGTCCCTTCCAAATAATTGAGCTCGGCCCAGGGAGAGGAAGTCTAGCGAGAGACATATTGCGGGTCCTCACACATTTCAGACTTGGCGGTCAGTTTTCACTCCACCTTGTGGAGATCAGCCCCGTTTTAGCGCAAATTCAAGCGCAGCGGCTCTGCTACCAGCACCGCCATACAGAGTCAAGCTCTGGGGAAAGTTACTATTACAGCGGGGACACCTTGTCCAGCACTAAAGTGTTTTGGTACCGTAAATTGGAAGATGTTCCTAAAGGCTTCTCGCTGGTACTTGCCCATGAATTTTTTGATGCTTTGCCTGTGCATAAACTGCAAAAGGATGGCGAGACCTGGAAAGAAGTTCTTGTGGATGTCGATGAGAGCGATGAAAAATTCCGTTTCGTGCTATCAAGGACACAAACGCCAGTGTCAAGTATTTTTAAGCAATTCACGGGCGACAGCAGGGAATGCTTAGAGTATTCCATGGTGGGCCATGCTATCATTGAGACACTGGTCGAGATGTTCGTCGAATACGGAGGGTTTGCACTTTTAATGGACTACGGACATTTCGGAGAGAAAACAGACACTTTTCGGTCGTTCAGGAAACACAAGCTGCACGATCCATTAGTTGAACCAGGCACAGCAGATCTTACAGCGGACGTAGACTTCATGCAGATAAAGCAGATAGCGGAAAAGGACGGCAAAATGATAACCTATGGCCCCGTAGAGCAAGGACTATTTCTCAAAAGAATGCAGGGTGATGCCAGACTCGAGGTAATATTTCATTCTTAGAAGGATTTGATTTACATCTAAATTACCGCAGATATTGCTGGAAAATGCTCTACCGGAAAATCGTGAACAAATCAGGTCTGGGTACGAGATGCTTACTCACTCAGACCAAATGGGAAAACGGTTCAAATTCTTTTCAATCTTCCCCGCTATCCTAAAGAACCACCTCGAGCGTTACCCGGTCGGTGGATTCATCGAAAAATGAAAGTTTGGCGTCCAACGGAATAATGTATTTTTCTAGATAAACAAGAATAAACGAGTAAGTTACTTTCTATGGAACAAATTGTTAATTGCCCGCATTTCACTGGGGCTAAACTGGAGAACAGCTCCGATCGCGTTTACCATGTGCTTCTTGCCATCGACGTCTTTTGTGGAGAGGAAGCTGAAAACGACATTCTTCAAGTACTCCAGGTTGGCACCTTCTCGGGTTTTGCAGCGGTCTAGTCTGGAGAGGGAGTGGATACAACATTTGGTTCAAGGTAAAATCGCTGCCACCTACCTGTCTACTTGTTCTTCCAGCCGAATGATCTTATCACTGAGCTCCTCCTGTGCTGTAATTTTATCCTGCAAAGCTAGGCGGAGTGCAGTTTCCGCGGAATGTTTAGATTTTCGTAACATTGAGATTTCAACTTCCTTCCGCGCCAATTCGTTGGCGTAGTGGATCATATGGCAGTTCTCTCCTTTCATACCTCCACTGGGTCCGCTGTTCGACGAGGATCCAATCGCATCTTTCACGTTTTTTGACGATTTTTCTTCCTCTTTCTTCTCAGGGAGGTTCTGCGGTGAAAATATTTCGAACGATGTCTTGAGTGTTTTTATCTCATTCTCCTTTTCGTCCAGCAGCTGAAGCGAACGAATTCTTTGCTTTTGAAGCTGCTGCTCCATCTCACTTAGTTTGCACCGAAATTCGTTCTCCAAAGTGTTCACGACTTCCTTCCATTTCACTTTCTCTGTCTTCATGACCTGGTTCAATTTCTCATTGTGGGCTTTTAGCTCCATCTCCTGCTCGTCTATATTTCGGTTGAGCACTTTTACCTTCTCCTGAAGTGTTTTAATATGATTTTTCTGAATACTGATCGCCTGCTTTAAATCTGTATTTTCTATCCTCACAGACTCTAGCTCGTTCTGCAATTTTGCCAACTCTTCCAAATTCTGGCTATCGTCCGACTTCGAGCTAAAAATCTTGCTGATGTCGATCGGACTAGCACTGCGTGCGTTCTCGATAAGGAGAAGTTTCTTGAGCTGCATAATTTCCTCAACCATTTCCGAGACATCCTTGCTTTTCCGGACCATTGGCTCAGTACCTTCTTCCCCATTGGCCAACTGGACGATCTTCTCCTTAAGTTTCTGAATATTTTGCTGATCCTGCTGCCTGAGCCGGTCATATGAGCCCACAGTATTCGACAATTCGGCTAATCGCGCCTCCAAATTAGCAACACGATCTTCATGCAGAGCAGCTAATTTCTTGTTCCTTTCCTCTGCTATTAGTGCCCTTTTCTGCTCCGACTTAATTGCGATTGCATGCTGTTGTTTCATATTGTGCATCTCGTCCTGTAACTGCAGCAAAATAGACGAGTTCTCGTGGGAGAAGTTCTCCTTTCTGGTTTCGTAGTGCTGCAATTTGTCCTTCGCCTCCTTAAGCTCAGCCATCAGTTCTTTCACTTTACCGTTCGGGGTTTCGACGGTGAATTGCGCCTTCAAGTCGTTCAGCTGCATCTCGAGATTTTCCTTTAAGTGCCGCTCATCTGCGAACAGTTTCTGGAGCTCTCTAATCATTACCATATGGTTGCTACTCTCCTTCTCACGTTCGTGTCGCTCAACGATAATTTTCGACTTCAGGTTTTCTAAGTCAACGGCATTTTGCTTGGTCAACTCCTTAATTTTTTCCTGGAGCTCCGCAGCATTTTTGTCCTTTTGGGTCATTTCGCTGCGCAGTTGTTTCTTGTCTGCTTGGAACGAGGCTTCCATGCGCGACTTCTCTGCTGATAGTGTGGCCAGGGAGTTCATCAAGGTAGCGATTTGGAGCTGAAGATTCGAAGGATTCTCGGTGTCAAGAGGCTCCGATTTTTCACCAGACGGTCCAACATTTTTTTGCTGTTTGCCCTTTGCTGTGGATAGGGCAGCTAGACTGGTTTCTAATGCCTCTTTCTCTTTAAGTAAACCTTTGTAGGCAGTAACGACATCTGAAAGGGGTGGATTACATTTGGGCGAACGAGAAGCAAAGGACTTACTTACCCTTTAAACGGGTTTCGTAGCGGTTCAGTTGTTCTCTCTGGGTGGTAACAAGCACCTCTAATTCCTTTTTACTTTTTTCCATCTTCGGGCTTTACACATTTTTGTTGAAGCAGTAAAATAAAAAAATTCTTTACAAACTAGTAGACGTCAACAACCAATCAGCTGATTTTGTTGACAACTGATTACTTCACTAGAGCCCGTTAGCTCATTTGAACTACTCTAGCGAAAATATAATGCGGCAAAAATTATATTGTTATCGTTTTCCGAATTACTTATGCTAAATATTAGTAGGGAAGTGATATATTCCTAAACAATAAAAGGGGTTTGCAAATGAAGTATAAAAACAACTAAGCCGTGCCGTTTTCGTCAAAAAGTCGACATTTGACTTACAGAATATGTCATATGTCAAAAATCCTAACATGTGCGTGTTGTTTTTCTGTACAGGCAACGCGTTTTCAATGGTAAATTCGGACTTTAGGGACAATTCTACAGCAAAGGTGGGATAGAGAAACGCAATGAGTATTTACCACGACGAGGTGGAAATAGAAGACTTTGAATACGATGAAGAGGAAGAGATGTACTACTACCCTTGCCCTTGCGGGGACCGTTTCCAGATAGCCAAGGTACATATTTTGCTTGTAATTGCACGTATTCCCTTACTAGTCGCGTCAGTTTAAACAGAAAGAAGAGTTCTATCTCTGCTTGTGTAGTCACTACGTTAGTCTCCTTAATCATCAATATATACAAACACCATATCATCGGATTACACTACCTGTTACCTGTACCTTTCTTCAAATCTCACGCTAATTATTCCAGGAAGAGCTCATAGCAGGCGAGGACGTTGCTACCTGCCCAAGCTGTTCGCTAATAGTGAAAGTCGTCTATGACCCGGTAAGTCTTGCTATCATCTACATCTACAAGCTAATGCTCTCTATAACTATACCTACAAATTTTAGGAGATGTTCAAAGCTGAGGATGAGGAGGTGGACTTGAACGATAAAATCGGGAACCTTTCACTGGTGACGAACTAGAACTAAGCGCTATGGAAAAACTATGTACATATTTAGCTCGTTTTATTTTAAGTAAATTATTGACTAGGTAAACATGATCTCTTACTTCCTTAATAACATAGAAATATAAAGATTATATGATGAGGACATTAGTACAAATACAGATTGGGTCCCTTTTCGGGTATTGGAGGTCCAGGGAGCGACGGGCAAAGTTCCAAAGTCTTTGAACCTTGTAGGAATGCACAGTAATTTGAGAGAGCACGCCACTAGCTTGTGTGCTCGCATTTGCAAATGAGTACATGGGTATGAACTGTGCTAGGGAAACGAAAAAGCTAGCCATCCGATCTCCGAAATTAAAGCGTGGCGTATAAAATGTCATGTCGATTTCGACTCGTCATTGATTACAAAAAGTACACAGGTCATGATATATAAATTCATACAAAGAGAGCCTAACTACTGCTAACACTGGACTTGGTTTGCAAATTTACGTTGTGGTTACTCCATACATCGCGGAATCCCGGCCACTGCTTCTCTTATTTGTAATATAACTCGTGGTATGACGACCTGCACTTAGCGGAAAGAATAGAACTAAAAAACTTCCTTAAGTGGGGGCGCTATCGTCTTCCAACTAGTCGTTGGGGGTCGAATACTACTGCTCCAACCACGACCCAGTCGCTGAGTTGGGAGACTTCAACTGGAAGTACCAGAAAAGATGCTAAACAATCTAAAAGTAATATCGCCGGAGAATACCTACCTTGATATTGAATTGCTTCATTGTTCCCTCTAGTGCTGTTGCATTGCCGGAGAAATACGCAGCTATAGCATTGTGGAGCAAAACCAGTTGTTTGTGCATTACCTTTATCTGAAAGACAGAGACAATTAGTCATACATAAGTCTTTTAATATTCGGTGGATGGATGATCACAAAAATGGTTGAGACTATGACTACGTATACACGATATCCAAAGTCGCGATTTTTTTTACCGTATAAACCGCCCGATTGAATAGGGTCTAGGCCTGATATTACCACCAAGCACACAGTATATAAAGAACTCATCTCTAACAAAAATTTGTCCGCCGTGCTTATGAACATTTTGTCTTCGATTGGCTCCCATCGCGTTCATTTCACCAGAAATGAATCCAAGAATTCCCCCGACCTCAGAGCTCGGCACCGAGTTACGCTGGTTCGTGATCTGCTGCTTGGGAGCGGTTGTGACTCATCTGTATTCGTTGGAATATTTACATTTGAGCAAGCAGGTGTTTGTGCCCATTGCGCTCGTTCTTAATTGATGAATGCAATTTCGGGTCCCGAGCTCTGAAGTCGGGTGAATTCTTGGATTCATTTCTGGTGAAATGAACGCGATGGAAGCCAATCGAAGACAAAATGCTCATAAGCACGGCGGACAAATTTTTGTTAGAGATGAGTTCTCTATATACTGTGTGCTTGGTGATATTACCTAGTCCACTTTGTGGTTTACATGAGCAGCCCTGATTTTGGCTTACAACCAGTTTCTAGTCCTGATTTGGGGCTGTCGTGTATACCTATACCTAGTCTCAAGTATTGTCCAGATCTGCGGTATGATTGCGTTTTCAAACTCGCACGTGGTCGTTCAATGCTAGCGCCTTCCGCCATTTTCCAAAACGCAGTGATACCGCAGTACTGGATAATTCAGAGCGCAGTAGTCTCTCAAGCTGTATTGTGCAGTACTGCGTTTCGGAAAACAGTTGGATTCTTCAAAGTTTTGTGAAGGCGTAATTCTTACCCTATTTTCGTCCAAAAATTGCATTTTAACCGCTACATCAGCTCTGAGCTTATCGTATTGCTCCTTATGCTTTGCGAAGCTTTTTTGGAGTTCTTCTGAGATGGGGCTCTGCATTGCCTCTGGTCTGGAATTTTCCAAGTCCATTCGGTAGGCGTCGTACTCGATTCTACAAAAAATCTCAAAGGAGTTAGCGAATGCCTACCATCCAACCAAGATCTGTTGTCCCACCTTGCCGTCTCGTACTGCCGGATTGTGATAAGCGTATCGTCAATAGTTTTGTTACAGAGCGTGTTCACTGATGAAATGAAGAAATTTAGGGCGCTAAGAAGTAGTTCACCATTTTTCGTAAGATTCCTCTGTGTCTCTGAGTTGCATGTGAATTCTTCTTGCAGTTCGGGGCTTTTCTGGGCAAGATCTGAAAAAGCCTCGGCCAGTGCGTGCTGTGTGACGACAACATGATGGAAATGCGAGCTAAAAGCCCGTGTCAGGCGCAGGATAGACAAGTACTTTCGTTGTGTTTCCCGGAGTTGTTCAATCTGCGCCTCCAGCTCAGAATCAACGGTCCGTTGGGACTTGCCGAGCTTCTCCAGCATCAGCTGCCGTGTGCACTTGTATGTTGATATGCTCCAGTTTTTAATCGTGTCGATTTTGGACGCACTGCTCTTAAGCAAGTTTGACTCGCCGTTCTGGGCAGGGCTAGACGGTGACATCGGAGTCGTGGGGGCTGGGAGCAGATTAATAGTTTGTTAAACCTTAAAAGGAATGAACCGCACAGAACGCCTTACCAGAGTGGTTTCGAATTGGTAAACTGTTGGGTGGCTTGTAGATCCGTGCCTCCGTGCCCGAGTGTATGGCACTGGCACTTTCATTCATTGGAGGGGTATCCTTTAGCATTTCGTGTATGCTCCGCTCGGGATGCACTGAGTGCGCCATTTCTATCTGAAACGATTTCCGAGTAATTCGCATTAAACAGTACATTTAGACATAATTTTTGCATGAGGAGAGCAATTTCCTGAGAAAATCCAAATGTAAACAAAAAATCGATTGCATCCCGGTTCCAGTTTAGAGAAATTCTGCGATTTTCAAGGCATTCGCCCAGAAACTGGACACAGTTACACAAGAAGGTGATATTGCTTTACCTATGTTTTCTTAAAAATTATACTTGAAGATTTCACATAAAAACAGGAAATTTGCAAAACTCCAAGCTTCTGGCGTCACGGCAAAGTCAAATTTTGACAGATAGACGTTAAGGTGGGGTAAAATTTGTTACAGCGGCTTTAGAGCACTTATATTTATGAGGTGCCGATTTGACGAATATAAATCCGAAAACGTTAAATTTCGTAGCAAATTGTTCAGTGGCAGAACTTGCAGGATCCTAAAATTGACGCTGTTTTTGATTCTTCCTTGGAGTACGCGTGTGAGAAATTTAATTCTTATGGCGTTGAATTAAGCCGTCGTTTCAACTTTTCAACTAAATCCCTTTGAAGAATTGATAAGGAATAATGGAAGGCACCTGCAAAATTTCGTCGAAATCGGAGCCAACCCCGCTAATGTAAACATATGCCTAATTTTTTAATAACAGGTATTGTAATTCGTACAAAATTTTAGGGGATTTGTCGGATGACGTTTACGCAAAATTGTTAATAAAACGTCAGTCAATTGTCATGTCAGTGGTGAGTGCGACAGCAGATTGATGCGGGTGAATCTGCGGAGAGACTTCAGCAGAGCTCCAGTAGATTTTTATGTTTAGACTTCCATCCGTTCTCAAAGCAAAAATCCCGTGGCCCTTCAGCATAACGAAGAAGATGACGAAGTCACTCCCCCATTTCGCCTCAGGGAGGATTGTAAAAGGTTTCGGACGAGGGTCCAAGGAACTTGGGATTCCTACCGGTAAAATGCGCAGTCTAAGCAAAAGACAAATAGAATAGCATGATTTCATCACGCGACTAATTGCTTAATTTCAGCTAATTTCCCTCTGGAAGTGGTAAAAACGTTACCTCCCAATCTGGGCACGGGGATTTACTACGGCTGGGCGAATGTAAACCAGGGACCTGTTTACAAAATGGTGATGAGCATAGGCTGGAACCCATACTACGACAACCAGGAAAAGAGCATGGTCAGTGGGTCACTCTCCTTATCACTTAACTAAAGTTGTGTCGGGTGGAAATTTTCACCTTTACTTTGCTTTATCTCAGGAAACCCATATAATGCACAACTTCAACAAAGACCTGTACGGGAGTCTTTTGAAGGTCTGCGTAGTTGGATATCTTCGACCTGAGCAGAACTTTTCTTCTCTGGAGTCCCTTATCGAGGCGATTCACAACGACATCAATCAAGCGACAGAGTTGCTCGAGAAGGACGAAAACAAAGTCTACAAGGAGTCATCGTTTTTCTCTGAGTGCAATAACAACGAGGAGATCCAAAACTGTTGATGGCAGCACCCACGCTGCTCTAGGTTAAGTTCTTTCCTGTGCAACAAAACAAGTTACCTAATAGTCTCTGTTGTCGGTGACTTCTCGCCGCTCTCTGCTGGGATTCGAATGGCTCTGGTGTGAAAATTGGTCTGAATGAGGGTCGAGAGGCTAATTTTGGCAAACATTTTGTTATCGACGTACTTATTTATTAAAGTTTTATGTGTTAGACCTAAGTAGACAACGCATAAATAGTGGAATAAAAATCTCACAAGATTCAGATATCTTAGTACCACTTTTATCCGTTCACAGCATGTTCTGCAGTTCTTGCATCTGGAAGGATTTGAATTAATTTTAAAAGCACAATATCTAATGAGTGCAGTTCTTACCTCGATTTCCTTCTCGTAAATCTGGCTTAGGACGTTGTCGAGCGTTTCTTGCATTCGTTGGCGCAGAGTGGGATTTTGAATTGACGAGATCTCTTGCGCCTTTTGAGCCTGCTGAATCTTGAGATCATCACATTGCCGACGTAGTTCAGTGAGCCGTGTGGTAATCTGCTCCCGAGACATCTGAGGTTCTGAAGAGTCATTATCGTCGTAGTCCTGACGGTTTACTTGGTCGAAGAAAGACTGAGCGACTTCTTTAGCTCGCTGGGAAGGATTCACTTTTTCTTCGGGAGCCTTAAGAATTTTGGGGCTATTGAACATCGACTTGTTGAATTCCGTTATCATTTTATCCGCGGTAGGAGCAGACATTGAAAAATCGGACAGTCTACTGTCGTCTGCCGAAAGCCGACTGTTCTCCTCCATATCCCGGACATTTGGATTCTCTTCATCGTCAGAGGATGAAACCTCTCCGCCAAAAATATCGTGCTCTCCAACATCTCTGGGTGCAACTTGTGAAGACAACGGTGTTTCACCCTCTCCGTCGCTATCCAGACTGTCGTTCTTTTGTGTTTTGCTCACCTGCCCCTCAGACTGTTTGCTTTCTTCATTCTCCTGGGATTGCTCCTTCTGGCTGGAGGCACTGTTGCCCTTCGTCTGCTCTTCGTCTTCGTTGATAATCTCATACTTTACGTTAACCGCGTCATTGTCAACTCTGAGCAGCCTTTTCACCTCCTTTTCGATTTCAGGCGCTTCCACGAATTTCTTTTTTAATGTCTTGCGAAAACGACGTTTTCGGACATTTTTACAAGGAGGCGTGATACCATGGGGCCATAGAAACTTCTTGTCAACCTTGTTGGGGTCTTTCTTCTTCGCCTTGTTCGGGGATTCCTCGTCTGCTGAAGGGGTGTCGGGCTCCTCCTTGCACTGGACCTGAAAAGATTTTTTCAGAAGTTTGGTTACAGTGCTTTAGAAATTGTATTCGAAACGAAAAGCTCGGATATGATAGAACTGCCCAAAATTCGCTTTAATTTTAAAATATGTGATCAGTCGAAGAAGAGATAATTACAAACCATTTGGCATATGTCCGCTGTTTTGTAAAAGCTTTTGTTGTCAATCGTCTTCAGAGACTCAATAATGGTAGGAAGGTCAACAACTTTCGCGTGTAGCAGCCAATGATCAAAGCGAACTTCTCCATACCGCAGATCTGGCTCCAACTTGATGCAAAGTCGGTCTTTTAGGCTGTTAGAACCAGACTGGATGGCCTCTCGAAGAACCTTAGCTGGCTCCTGAAAAGCGAACTTGTACATTTTCTTCAATTCAATAATTGTGACATACTTCTGGTATCCGCAGTATAAATTGCGTTTCCAATTCCACTCCATCGTCTCTTCTTGTTTCTACTTGTTTCATATTACGGGATTTTAGAAATGTCTTGTTGTTGTTGTGGTTCTAGGTTGGCCCAACTAGGCGGGCGCCACATATGCGAGTTATATGGTCCGTCCAGCGATAAGGCTAACTTTGCGAAATAATTTCCTGATTTCGTAAATTGACAGATGTTTCTCATTCCCCAGCTCAAGAAAAAGTACGTTCTAGAAATATCTAGATGGAGCCACGATTTTTTTCAAAGCCAATGGTGTAACTTGAATAAATTGAAACATACTTCACTATAGGATGCATATGTCAAAGGTGTCACTTGAACTTCCTTTTCCGAGCTGGCTGTAAAAGAAGCAATATGCCGGTGAGCGTTTTTCTGTGAAAAGCTACATGCTAAGTGCATTAATTGCAAATAATTTATGATAGAGAGAGCGTGCAACTAATTTGAAAGCAATGCGGATTGAAAGAGATATGTCAAACCAGTAGTAAATCGACAAATTTCCATCTGAGTTTGTGACAGCTACCTTGTGCACAGTCGCAACGTTGTTTGAACTTGTCGTGAAAATTAAGATAACGTGTGATAATTGATGTCTTTATTAGAAATATGATTAAACAAATTGCGCGAAACCAGTTGCACACAAATTTCTCACACCATGGTTGAATCAATGCAAACATAACCTAGAAGTTAGGAGTACATATTCCCATAATCTCAAACCATTGATTTTGTAAATTACTCAGCTTACGTCTTATGTTTTATCTCTGCAGCTAGCTAAAGATCTATTGCATCCGTCACCAGTGGAAGAAAAACGCAAGCATAAGCTAAAGCGTCTCGTGCAGCATCCAAATTCATATTTCATGGACGTCAAGTGCCCCGGATGCTACAAGATCACAACAGTCTTCAGTCATGCTCAGGGAGTAGTGGTTTGCGCCGGGTGTTCGACGATCCTCTGCCAGCCTACGGGCGGACGAGCAAAACTCACAGAGGGTAAGTCTCTTTTAGCGCCTTTTGACTTGAACCCACTAACTTTCCTACTTTTTTTTTATATTTTGCAGGTTGTTCGTTTAGGAGGAAGCCACATTAACTAAATTTTATTTCGTTTAAATAAAAGTTTATTCGTTATACGTCAGGTGTTTCACTTTTAGAGTGTAGAGACTGGAGAGGCAAGAATCGAGTTCTGTGGAGAGATTTTCGAGTGAGCAACATTTTTCAGTAATCAACTAGAAACAGAAGACGCAGAAATGCAAACTATTGCAGAATTGAATGAATCAGTGGGGCCTTCATAAGAAGCTTCGCTTGGTTAAGACGTTGTTTTTTCAAATACAATATGAACCTTTTGGTACAGTTTTTCCGACGACGTTATTGCATACACTGACATAGAAAGCTCGTTATTTCATTATGAAGGTGCTACGTCTATTTTTAGTGACATAATTTGACGTAGCACAGTTACCAATAACTGATTAAGGCCAAAAGTGCATTCGAGACTGGTAGGAGCATGCCTATGCCCTTACCGCGGCTTATTCACATCCTCTGTGCTGCAGGTAATTTACAAGACAACACGCTCTTAATTTCGTTCTTTTGATTTGCCTGTTGTATAGCTTGAAACAGCCGGAAATGTTGCAATTTAGTATAAGTTTTAAAACTTCATGTATCGTTACACGTTGAGGGAAATTTGTCGCATTCTAGAATGTGACAAACTTCGGGACAAGTGTAACCAACGTCATTTTAGTCTGAAATGGTGCCGAAGAGTCTAGTCGGTAGTTAAATTTAGCTTAAATAACCATTAAATTAATTAGTCGGATCAGCAGATTATTGAAAAACATACGTAGCTTCCCTGGGAATTTCATTTTAAAGGTTTGGAGAGAGGGTTGGCTAGTCAAACTAACGGACAAAGCAGCGATAGGGTAACAAATAAATTCGACTTTAGGAAATATACGTTGAGTAAAGTAAAGCTTGATCCTTTATTTGAATTTGACGGCTCTGTAACGCCATTTTTTTCGAGCTTGTTTCGGGTGGGAAGAGCTTCTTGGGGCTGTATTTGTAGCGCAAGCGTAGGTGGCGCTGTCATGTGCTTTCGATAATTTCCCAATTGTAACTAAGGTATTGCCAAACAAAAACTTTAAGATTCTGTTTCACAGCTTATTGATAAACTTCCTGATCCAGAACTTATCTGACGTGATAGTGTGCATATCTCTTTCAAAAGTGTCTGATAAGTTTATCTTGTAGATAAACCTCATGATAAATTATCAGCCAGTTTAGGGAGCTGTGACTTTTTTATCTATCAGATAACGAAACTTTTTCCGAGAGTGAATGTGAACGTGCTATAATAGTGCTTTAAAAGAAGAAAGAAAATTTGATTGGAGAAATGGATTATTTAATTTGTTGGAAGATGACTTTGATGATTTCTTTGTACCTATATCAAGTCCACGTAAACGTCTTGTTATTAGGAGTCGTACAGACCATTTGGCAGAAAATGGCGATGAAGAGTTTAGGTCTAGGTTTCGACTTAGAAAATTAGCGCTGAATTATGCGCTATCTTTTACAGAAGATGACAATAACAACAGCTACTTTGTAAGTATCAGTTAATTTTGGTTTTATAAGTTAGGCAGAGAATGGACCAACAGAAACTAATTATTTTAAAATGAATTTGAAAGAAATGTCCAAACATTTATAATTTTTTCGTTACAGATTTATCTAGTAGATATTTTATCTTGCAGATGACTATCTGGCACTTTATCAATAACCTGTGAAACAGGTCCTAAATCTGGAGAGATGTAAGCAGATGTAGTAAGTATGCATAGTATAAGCTCAAATTTTATTATTACTACACAATAAGCGAGTAAAATAAGCTGTGAAAGGAAAAATAGATATTCCACAGAAAAATGTACTGTTGCTGCGCAGATAGTACCTACGATGTGCTAGAGAAATTAAAAATTATTCTGTATGTAAAATATGTACATATTTTGATTTAAGGGGGTATTGCGCTTTGAACGTCATTTTTGGAGGAAGATTGCAAGATTTTTTTTCTCAGAAACCACAGAAGATATTTTAATTTTTGTTTTTGCTATTTATTAATACAAGTCTCTGGTAGCAAAATATATTTTTTTCGTTGACAATACAAAAAAATTCTAGCTGTCAGAGCTGGTCAAAGTAGAGATGTTTTTCGCGAAGGGGTTAACGGCGCCCATGATTGCAGCCCTCAGAGACGTCTGAAACAAAAAATTCCAAATTGTTGTTAACTTTTATCCTATTGGTTATCGCCTGAACCAGGGAAAAGTCAAAATATAGAAATTTGCAAAAGTTATGCAAATTTAAAAAAAAAATTTGATTTTTTGGGTTTCTTTTCGAAGTAAATGTTGGATTAAAAAAAAACTATTTGTCGCATAAACAAAATCGTAGTTCCGGCGATAGCGGCTAGTATAAGGATGATTCTGTCTAAATTTGAAGGAAATTGGTCAAGCAGAACTTGAGATATCGTGGGCGCTGTTTTGAAAAATGCTGTTTCGAGAAAAACGCGATTAAAGTTTTGGATTAAGATAAAAACGTGAATGAATGAGCTCGCCGCTCCAACTTTGAGGCATCACAACTACGTCAATTTTATGAATTTTTGTAAAATTCGTTTTGGAATACAATCTTAAATACATTAACAATAGAAATATTAAAAAAAAAAAATCTCGATTTTTTCATCATTTCAAAGCGCAATACCCCCTTAACACAGGCAACAGATTATCGACTGCAGGTAGCAAATCAGTCAAGTAGTTTATTGCAAATTTTCACGGAACTCTTCGGAGGAATGGTCGAATTCGTTTTTGCCTCCAAGGGAAAGTCCACACGATATACTAAAATGTATGCGTAGGGATCATTCATCATCATCAGAGGGTCCGAGTACCTATATTTCGTTCAAAATATTATATAGGAATTGTCTGTATTTTGCATCTTTCTACGCGCTGACAGTGTTAGGTAAATTCCAACAATTATAAATACTACTTATTTCCGTGATATCCTGCCCGATTTTCCGTGGTGAGTCTGTTAAAACGGAATTCTCTCCTTTGCGGTGCTCTCTTATAAAATGTATTGAGATCTTTCCAGACATTGCAAGTTATGCCGAATTTCCTTCCATTGATTGAACTCATAAAATTATAAGGCGAATTTGCCGGGTCATTGTCATATTTGAAAATTCTTTTTGCATCAAACCCTTAGATTGAGTCTCCTTTGACGGCAGTTGGTGCACAAATCCTTTTATCAGTCCGCTAACTCCGTCAAAATGTGCACATCCGTTCCGCTTGGGCTTGTCGCCGCCGACGTAACAGATGAACTGTAAAAAAAGAAAAAAGAAACTAACGGAAGAAGCGAACGCTCCATTTGCCATTAATGAAATTCCTGGTTGGGGCCCAGGCTCTGCATGCGAGGGTCGAATGGAAGATAATTCCAGGCTCACTAAGTATGCCATTAAGCTGATTGCTCTATAATATTAATGGAAAGCTTCCAGCACGGTTATTTGCCTCAACAGCCCGGTTGTCTGCATGCTCCGGGAGCTTGATGCCTGCGTATTCTCGCCCATTCTCAGGCCGGTGCCAAATTTTTATGCCTTCGGTGTAGAGCATACCTGAAGTGTGCGAAAATTGCTTTCCTTTTCATTCTGATAAATTATTTTGGTTATCATTTCGGCTGAAAATGGCGTTGCAGAAGTGTATGAGCTGTTACTGATGTTTGGAGGGCCTCCCCATTTTGGCGAAGGGGCTCATTGTCGAGTGGAAGATCTTCTGATTGTGCCTCGAGGGTTTCGACTTTTTCTTGCAGAAAAGCAGTATTCATTTCACTGGAAAATGATTCATAATGGCCGCCCAGTAGGACGCCTTGCCAACATGGTATTGATTTGGGGCTTTAGGGTGCTTGAGGAGACTTAGGGAGCTCCCTGAACTTAAGATATTCTCATTCTTTTTCCTTAATCACAGATCGTCATAGAATCGCAAAATCGGATTAAGTCGACAGGTGGACACATGAATATTCAGTTGGTTCTCAGAAACGTACATTGCCCTCATAAATCGAGGAGCAAGTGAAAAGAAGGGAACCATATAATTTCACGTCGCTTTCCAGAGGAAGGTGGTAGTCCACCGGGTCCTTCCATACACGTGACGTCGAAAGAAGCTATGTGGAGAACCGCATATATTTTTAATGTCGCCACCTTGGAGACACCCGAGTTTGAGTTAGTAAAGACGAAGCTTATCGCTGATGACTAGAGGAAATCATAACGGGCGCACATCGCAGAGCAGCCCGAGGGCCCCACTCAGCTCGATAGCCCCAGCTCCAGCCATAACACTCATTCGAGGGAACCAGGGTCGCTCAGTACAATTTTATTATCCAATTTCCGCTTGTAGTAAGGCGAAGTTTCTTTCGGATGATGCCACTAAAATTTACGACTGCATCAGATAAGAACCCTGTGAAATTTCGTAATTGTGACTCTATTAAATTTGGGCGGGCAGGCGCCTGTAACTTTATCTGGCTATGAACGACTCGGAAAGCGCGAGGGTGTTGTATAGCAGAACTGCATGTGACTGGGTGGGGCCTCTGCCGGCGGACAACTGCCAAACATACCAGCAAAGTTGTTGCTTAGTTCTGTGAATTGATCTGAAATTGCACGTAATGGAGCAACTTAAGCACTTCAGCGCTTTCAAGCATCCGGGTACCGCAGGAGTTTGTGGCATCCATCATACCGTAAGTATTCACTATTCAACTTCGACTCTCCAGCAGGTAATTCACTCTATCCAAGCACGGGCAGTTGTTTTAGTGCCGCTGTAGAATTACTCCACCCCAACTCAGCTCGGGATGCTGCTTGCTGAAGCTAAACTCCTTCCTACCTGTGGGTAGATGATGCACCAGCCGTTGAAAGTATTATTACGGCAAGTCCTCATCTGTTTGCATGCTCCCAGGCGGAATACGTGTGTAGTTCTATATCGATTTTGAACAGAATGCAGTTAGCAGGGCACAGACAAAGTTGCTGCGTCTGCCAAAGATTCTGCTGCCCATTTTGTCCTAATTGCTTCAGTCTGGAACACAGACTACAGAGTCCAGGTTGCAAAGTAGCTCCCGATAGAGCATTTCCGGCCAGTAGTTACACATAAGCAATTGGGAGCTCGCAAAAACTGCTCCCATGTAGCGATATATCATGCCCACACCAGTCGCCACCACCACTGCTCCAACCGTTAGCTTAGCGGTAGGGTGAATTTGAAAAATTTAAAATGGTTGAATTCATTAATTTAGCGCTGATACATTGCGCTGGACCGATTTATTTACTCACTGCTAGGAGTGCTAGGTTATCACCAACACACCTATTTCAGAATCTGTTGCAGAAAGTCGGTATTTACGAAAAACCGGTATTTAACAATTTTAACCCTTTGAAGCACGTGTTTTTCTACCCATCGATTTTTGTATGAAAATCGGCATATATGTATTTTCAGGCCGCTGATTACGAATTTTGTGAGTGGCTTTTTTTGACGATTCTATCACAATTTCTATCTGCGAAAATTCTCGGTAACTGCGTTTTCTAATGCGCAGCTTCGAAACTTTCGTGATGTTATATAATGCAATGACCACATACTTCTTTTGCAGTAACATTGAAAAATAATTTGATAAGAAATACGAAGCAAAGTTTGACCTACAAAAATAATGCTGCGATCGATGAGTCTACCGCCTGCAACACGTCGAAATGAGGAGGTGGTGTTTTGTGATTACCATACGGCTACGGTACCAGAAGTTGTACAGAATCATACTGCTGCCACTGCGATCAAGAGGAAACGATTATAGTACAAGCACAGGGCTCTTGTTATTGGGGGTCAGAAAGCTCAAAATTAGCATTAACATCAATGGGCCCGGTCCCGGAGGTGGATTGAATTAAATGTGAAAAATTTGATTAGTCTAATTAGCCGACCACTGGTCTCTCTGGTGGAAAACGACGGAAATCACATCCAATTAAGTCTAACTTTGGCCGCCACGAATTTCATTTTGTGGCAATAATTCGTGCCGAATTGGGCATAATTGAAAATGTTGGGTGAACTCATGAAATTGTGGTCGAAGGTGGTCTACTGGGAAATGCGCTGGGAAGGATCGATTTCGCCCTTTAACTGGAAATAGTAGACGCCTTCACAAATATGTATGTAGACAGGACTGCTCTTTTCTACAAGCCCACGTAAGGACTGCTTTTAGCTGATTTTTGCAGTATTTCATGATGTTCACAGGTGCTCCCTTCCAGTGCAAGGTAAACAAATAAAGCAAGAGGTGAGATCGCCTTGCCGTCCACACGAAACGTTAGGCTCCGGCGACGCTAATGAAACCCGGCTTTGTGTTCGTTTCGCGTGCATTTTTCCCGACAGAGGTTTCCTAGATTTTTCTAAACAGTTTTGTATTTACGTTTTTCCTGCTCTAAGATAACGCCCCTTTGAACGTACATAGTTAGGCTTGAATGTGTTCTTCCCACCAGGACGACTCGAGACACGATAGCAACTCGGGACAAGAGTAATAAGTTAAATGGCCTCGAGCTGGCAGCTGGTGGAGGCGGACAATACAGTCGTCAAGATGATAAACGAAAAAAAAAACAGGGAAAACAAACAAATATAATTCTTCCCAGGGTTTGGTATACAGAGCGCATAACGGATACCGGAGACCTCTAACAAAGTAAAATTAAGAGCGTATTTGACGGTCAGGTACAATTGGTTGAGGTCGGCGATTCCATATAATTTAATATTTCTTAAAGAGATTGAGGACGGACGAAATCCTCTAAATAATGGGCTAAGTGGATGAAGGAAAAAAGCTCCTGTTTCTCTGAAGGCATAGCTTTTCCGTGAGACATTACGAGATGTATAGTATAATAGGTGTACAAGATCGACCCGATATCGACCAAATTAAGTATAATTTATGTCCACGTACTTATAGTACCATTCCATTTCATGTTCGTGAAATTCGGAGCAATAGTCCTCCACGAAGGGGTGATAACTGATAATCCTATTTTCATTGCTCACTTCTTTGGGTCGGGTGGTGGGTGTAAAGCAGTGGCCTACTGAGCCAAAGGATGCAGTAATTACCGAAGAATATTCGGAATAAATTGAATTTCGTGGAGAGCGCCTGAAAGCTATTTGTATTACTGTATTCTGTAATTAATTAGTGGGCGTCCGGCTGCCGTGCTCGGCTTATTTAAATTTCATTTGAAGCATGCGGATACTCTTACACATATTTATAATTCTGTGAATTGAATGCTGCGAGGACGGTGCGGTCTGAGCGGGTCACGCGAATATTATTCATTTGCAAAATCCTTTGTCAGGAGGAAATATGTTTAATAAATGTAGTGTGTGGCCAGATTCCAATTAAATCGCGTAATTAAAACCAATTTAAAATAAAACGGCGAATAACTAATTCGATGAAGCAGTCAGGCGACGCGGAAAACGTATTGGGCGTTAATTAAGTGAAATATTCAATAAGCATAGCCGAGATAATGGCTACGGTGGTTTAACTGTTTTGCCTGCACCTCCGAAGCTGGAAGCCTTGAAAATTCATTAAGTTGTCCGCAGCCTATGAACGAAGCTGAAGTTTAAGCAAGCGGTGCCAGATGAGATTAGGCCGCCACACGCGGCGACGCGACGGTCTTATGCGTACATCCACCAAGCACACAGTATATAGAGAACTCATCTCTAACAAAAATTTGTCCGCCGTGTTTATGAACATTTTGTCTTCGATTGGCTCCCATCGCGTTCATTTCACTAGAAATGAATCCAAGAATTCACCCGACTTCAGAGCTCGGCACCGAGTTACGCTGGCCCGTGATCTGCTGCTTGGGAGCTGTTGTGACTCATCTGTATGCGTTGGAATATTTACATCTGAGCAAGCAGGTGTTTGTGCCCATTGCGCTCGTTCTTAATTGATGAATGCAATTTCGGGTGTGCGGGGCATGAAGGGTAACAATTTATTGAGTTGGATTTGGTTATTTGTTACATTTTTTTCTTATTGACGACTTTGGCTTTTGATTAGGAGTAATTCTGAACTTATTCCTTTGGTTTTGCTTTGCTTGCTTTCCTTAGCAATTCTTTTTATTGTTGACGACCTTTGGCTTTCATTACTGACCTTTTGATATCGACCTTTTCTCTTATAGTTTGGCAATTTTTGTGACAGGTTTATTGATTACTGGCATAATGGAAAAACGTTTTGGGAAAATAGATAAACGAAGATACGGCGGAAAATGCATTATTAATTTTTGCAAACGAAGTTACCGAGATAGTCTTGAAGAACCTCCGGCTCGTCTTTTTAAATTTCCTAAAGACGAACAAAAACGACTTTTCTGGATCTAAAGGCAAATTAGCTCCAGATATTGATGTTAACAAGGCTCGGATATGTAATTTACATTTTGAAAAAATGTATTTTGGAAAAAAAAAAATTGAAAGCTAACGCCATACCAACTCTGAAATTATTTGCAAATTCAGTGACTTGGCTGTGCCATCTTCCTCTTACGATTTTGAAGAGGAATGTGAAACAAGTACAACCGCCATAAAGAAAATTGAATCTGATAATATGGTTGATTTGATATAATTTAATTGTGAACAAAAGCAGGAATTATGGAAAGATGATTTGAGTAAATTTAATAAAGAAATAACACAAGTTTAACAAAGCGATTTAAACACAGACTTAAACGTCAAGAACAATACAGATGTTTGTGAAAATTCAGTAAATATGATTGAAAAGGCTGAGGAATTTTGTGATTATTGTTGGAAAAAAGAGCAAAACGAATTATATTATAGAAAAAAGTATACAGATACTTTAAAGTCATATAAAAAGAAAATCAAAATAGCCAAAGAAAGACTGAATGAAATTTATCGTCTGAAAGTCGCTATTAAGAGAGATAAACATAGAAAGAAAAATCCCTTGCTTGTGTTTAAAAAAATGTTAATAAAATATAGAGTTCTCTACTGCAAAATTTGTAGAGAAGATAAATAAATTATTTGACTGTTTAAACAGTCATGTCCTACATGACAAAAATCTTTACCGTTCAGGGTAATGTGAAAATAACCATATTCAATGTTATTTGCATGAAATGAACAATTATGTTCAGGATATTAAATATTGTTCAAAAACAAAGGTTTTCTGTGTAAAGGAACGATTCAAATGGAATTTTTTATATGGCTCTTTCACGGTTAAGTACTGATGCCATCGAAAATCTTTTTTACCTAATAAGGTCCAGGGGAACGAGCAATAATAACCCAAAACTCTGACCAAAGCCAACGGTCGTCAACAATAAAAAGAATTGCTAAGGAAAGCAACCAAAGTAAAACAAAAGGAATAAGTTCAGAATTACTCCTAATCAAAAGCCAAAGTCGTCAATAAGAAAAAAATGTAACAAATAACCAAATCCAACTCAATAAATTGTTACCCTTCATGCCCCGCACACCCGAAATTGCATTCATCAATTAAGAACGAGCGCAATGGGCATAAACACCTACTTGCTCAGATGTAAATATTCCACCGCATACAGATGAGTCACAACAGCTCCCAAGCAGCAGATCACGGGCCAGCGTAACTCGGTGCCGAGCTCTGAAGTCGGGTGAATTCTTGGATTCATTTCTGGTGAAATGAACGCGATGGAAGCCAATCGAAGACAAAATGCTCATAAGCACGGCGGACAAATTTTTGTTAGAGATGAGTTCTCTATATATTGTGTGCTTGGTGGTACAACCTTTCTGACAATCTTGGGACATTCGATTGCTTGTACGCCATAGTGCCCACACACGTCGTCGATTTTCATTTTCGAGGAGCAAAATTTCGCCATAGTCATATGTTTCATTGTTTAAGTTTTTGTCCATATTATTGCCAGATTTCACTCTCCGAGAGCACGGAATATTTTGCTACAATTAAAAATGCAATCCAGGAAAAATTCCCTACTCCAAGTTTCTATGTCAGAGCAAATGGTATGCATCCTCGGCATGATAGCTAACTATATATGCTACCGATGGCGAAACAAAACAACAATTGTAGGTCCCAGTGGAATAATTTTAATCATATGTAGCAAGTATATTTTCACTGCGTAAACTCTTACAAACGATTTGGTCTTACTCCAGTTGCCTTCCTCTGGCAATTTCTTTCAAATCAGACATATTGGACAATATGCCGCACATAAAGCAGTAGTGCTCAAACTGGCACAAATTCGTTCAATCAGGTAAGTTAGTGCGGCGATTTACTAAGTGGACTAAGGAAAGTTAAATCCCCACCGCCCTTGTACATATGCCAGGTGAGTGGTCACACTTTCTGTTATTTGTAGTTCCACCCTATCTACTTTTTCCTCCTTGAAATCTTGGCACGTCTTCAAGACACTTAAGCCTTCCGAAGTGGCAATGAGTTGGCTTTTGGGGACGCAATTGGAAACGGAGATAGTGGCTTGGGGAAGTGGCCCGTAAAAAATAATTTTTTAGACGAACGAGCATTTGACCTGCTTAGGGGACGTAGGAAGACCCGTCCGCTGGGTCCAGGGCTGGGCCATACAGCTCATTTCCAGGATTTTATTCAAAGCAATGGCGAAGGGATCGATTTGATCCTGGCCATGGCTTTTAAGGGCGACACTGGCACCCGGTGACACCCACGAGGGGAACATATCCCCGCAATAATGATTTCATGCGGGCCAGTTAACTTAAATTGGAAAAAGGATTTTCCTGCCCGGCTTTTGATCTGCTGCTTTGCTTTTTCTGCCGTTTCATCGAAAGGACTGCATTGAAATCTTCAGGATTTAACCGCCCAAATGGAGGCCCACGAAAGAGGAGTTATAGTATGAATTTCCCCCTTAAGCGGGGCAGATAAACCCAAGGAATATATATAATAAGAAGTGACACTCTGAGCGACAGAACCATAAGCAATTCCTTCTACAACGTTCCATTATCCGAAGCAGTGAAGAACTACCGCTTCGTATTATTTTCATTTTCATAATGAAAATACATATGAAAGAAGAAGTGCAAAGTAGATGACAGAAAACTATTATAAGTCAATTCAATTGATCGAACTGGTACTAATTGGATACTGATACACATTTAGGTCAAATATGAATGAATTAGCTTGCTCACATTTTTCCATAACGCACTTTTCCAGGCGTCCTGGCGATTGTGCGAAGATAAGCGATTTTCCTTTGGTTTCGCGAAGTCATGGAATGGTACTCTGTTGATGTGATTCCAGCACAAAGCGAAAAGTTATTCCGATTTCTTTCCCTGTGCCCTGAAGACAAATTCAGGCATTCACCGTCGGAGTCTTCTCGCTGCACTTCATCACGCTCCTTTTTGAGCAAGCAGCGCGATTCAGATTGGAGGGTTTTTGTGTTCAGAGGGTAACCCATATGCACACGTCATGCTGACGATGGCGACAGGTGAAATCTTTACCTATTCTATTTTTCCTTCACGGATCATGTAGAGTTGTGTTTGCTCTGAGTTCGATTTAAATGTGCTCCTGTCGTCGCGCTGGTTGGTTTCGATGGCGGCTGATACATATTTATGCTGCATCCAAAATTCTCCAATATTTGCCTTGCAATCGAAGGAATCGGAAGTAGAATATAAAAGGAAGATCACTTGGTCGAGGGCAGATACGGCAGGGGCCCTAATGTGGTAACAGCTATTCGAACAAATTCCTCAAAGCCACTAATTACAAGACAAAAGCTTTGATATTCATTTGCATAATCATCGTATCCACCCTATTGCTCAGCTCCCTAGTAAGCCGTACCGTACCCTGACGAGGTCATCGACGTAACCGCTGGGGGCTCCATAATTCACCCCTGCGGCACACTATTTTGTTGTGTGCCAGAGTACTATTTCCTTGGCGGTGTAAACAAGAAAAAGTGCACGGGGAAGGACGTTCAATAAGCACTTAATTGGTGCTCGCGTATATTTGCATTACAAATGCCTCCTTTTTTCGGATTAACGGCGGCTTTTCAGCACACGATGGCTATAATGCCCAGCAGGACTTGGCTTGCTCTATAAATCAAGACACCACTCAAAGGACGAATTATTTCCCGCACAATAAACGCCTCCGCTGACATGCAATCAGATTTATTTTCACTGCCTTGTATATGGTCAGGCTGAGGGCTTGGCGTTATTTGAACTGAGAGTCCCGCACCATAAGTCCTATGGGTGAGCGCTCTACTCGGTTCATCTTAGGTTTCCTTAATTAATTGCCAGTCAACACGAAACCCGAGCAAGAAGCTCTTTGCTTGCTTTCATCCATTATTGACGGAAAATTGCGCCGGACTTATTAATTGGCTAGTTCATTAGGCCAAATGTCCTGTGGCTTGCCGGAGCCGAGGACTGGGCTCCGTTCAGAATTTGCGTATGTCGAACTTTCTGACTGTAGATTTTGTCACTGGGAAGGATTTGCTCTATTTTAGCACTAATGAAGGAACTTTGCCGTTAGACCGATGCTTTTGAAATTGTCACCTTAATTGAGTTTAAAATGCAACAACGTATCCTCCCTTTACTTTGCTGATTTTTACATTGTTCGAAAACTCCTCTGTCGGAGGAAGTCTTACCTTATATTATGAAAGCTGGGTGGATATTCGATAAGCGTTGCATTCCTAAATTTAAATTTTCAATTTTGTGTTACTTTGTGATTTTCTGTTCTGCTGGAGGTGTTCTGCTCGTACCTACTTATCTGTTGTTCGTATTCTACAGCATTAAACTACGCGGCTTACTGTTTTGAATAGGTAAACAAATTAGCCTCCCCAATACCATCAGTTGCTCGGGATTTGATTTCAACTGCGCGTTCATCCGCGCTAACAACAAAAACAAACACTAAAAAGCATAAAAAATTTTTAGAATCGTGCTGGAAGAAGGAAAATGGCGCGAGGAATTAAATTATGCAAAGTTGGCAGGACCTACGTTTCAGCGTTTGAATGCACTAAAAGAGTTTGTGCGGTATCAGGATCAGCTTTATTGCTGTGAAAGTCTCATAACTCGTCCAATTTTATTCGCCTCAAAACTATCCTACAGCACATGGATAAATGAAATTGGGGCTATGGTTATTCACGTCGTTCCTTTTAGCACCCGGGGTCATCTCAGCTCCGGAACTGCCACGAATTTGGGTGCCGTCGTACTACAAAAGTGGGTTTTCCACAAAATGAGTGAATTTTAACTGCACGGACAGACGAGTTACTCGTATGAACTACAATTGCGGCCTAACAGGGGAGCATAAAGCCAAAAATCGGCAAAGGGGAAGTTTTCGTCGGATGCCTCAAACCAGGCGTTTGTCTAAACTTTGTCCGTCGGTGGAATGTTAAGGAAGCGAAAATGCAAATAGGGTCAACAGAAGACTTTGGATGGATGAAGGACCGACGACGGCACTGGAGAGTGGAGCCTCTTTAATTGTGTGCAACTCCACAGACCCGGCTGGTGAGAGGGTGCCAGTGACGATCTGCAAAAGCACCTGATATGGGCTTAACTCGGTTACTAAGTTGTCCAAGAGCTATTCATGCAAACAGCTCCATACTAGTGGAGCATGTGGCTGACCACAAGCGTATCGAAATTTGCTTTTGTGCTTTTATCCCCATACTTCCTCACACCACAGAAAATCTTCCTTAAATTCTGCTCAAACTAACATCCACTAACTCGTTGCTCAAAAGGGGGCGGAAAGGGGCGTAATTTGGACACAGCCTGATATTTCGGGTGCTGCTAATTGAGGGTACAAAATATTCCTTAGTTCCTATTAAGTTCGGGTGTGAGATTCGGAGACACTGCTGGGATCCTTAGATACCACCGCATTTCACAAATATTTAGCAACTGGCTGGTTGGCCCGAACTATTGTTGTTGTGTTGGATTGAGCGCTTTATCCCAGCAAAGAAATTGTTTTGCGGAGGGCAGTCCGGCCCGCATTAAGGCCAGAAGGCTCTTACCAGTTTCGATGTTTTGACCTCTGAGAGTGCAAATAAATGCCCTGAGTGATGGCCTCTGCCTAGTTGAGTAAATATGACCGACGTTCAGCGAAGCTACGGGTGCCGTCAAGTAAACTAGCAAAACTACTCGTAGCGTAATAAAATAACAAATAACTTCAGAGAGCAATGGCCTCTCCGATTTACTCTAGATATTCCACTTTCTTTAAAATTATAACGAATTTCACCAAAATGACGCAAAAATTGGAATTCGATACATCCACCCCTGGTGCAGGCTTGTTTGGTGAATACTAAAAGTAAGAACACTTTGCAAAAAGGGAAAACAACACAGCAAGGGATCGCTGGTACTGCAGACTATGTGTTAGACTATTTACCCAAATCATCGATGAAACCCATAAACGGATATTTCGGATCATTTGCTCTGGCTGCTGGCGAACTGCGACCGGGCCGTCAGCTAAAAGAGCAAATTCGATGCCTGGCTATGTCAGGTGTGCGAATCCCTGCGATCACTCTGTTCTCCCCCCCCCCCCCCCCCCCCCCCCATGCCCGGGTAATCTAACCCACCTTATCTGTCAGCATCGGACCAAGCATAATTTGGGTGAGCAATTGATTCCTTTTAATTAATAACCCAAGACCTACGGCCGTAGTGTAGATATCCTTCTTTGGTTACGTGCTCTACACAAGGAAGCTGTGGAAAAGCTGCTCAGATTTTCCAGTTATGTCGTGAGTGGAAAGGCGAAATCCATTACCATTTCCTCACCCACCCACCGGTCACTCGGATGTGCTTGGCTTTGTGTTACTTTTCAGAAATATTTTTCAAAAATCAAGACAGTCATGTAACGTGAAATGACACTAAAGCGCGAGTCCTGTCACCCTGTCGAGGCTTCGAGGCGCTCTGTAATTTTATAAATGACTTGCTGGTTTTCGCTTGCCAGTGGCGGGTGAACTATCGGTGTGGCGCTGCGCAAAGGGGAAACTATTTCCTAATAAAAGGGAAATATTTCTACTGCAAAAGGAGCTAAGTATTTACGTGCTTGCAATAATTCTTATTTGGCTTCCATTCTGGTCATGGATTTCACAGGCAGAAAACTTTTAAGTTCTGCTTCGCTTGCTTATGAAGACTTATGGAGCTCCCAGGGAAGCGGCGCGTGGCACGGTTCTGGAACTTCCGGCTGCTTCAGTTTCGGATCATCGTCTAGTCCTTCAGGTATGTACTTTAGGGGCTGAGACACCTCAAATCTTTAGCATTTGCAATTTTCGACTGAAAAGAGTTGTGGGATTTTTAATTGCTTTTGCGGTACATGCTACAAGATCACTTGGGGCGGTTACAGCGTTTAGAGATCCGAGAGTTGCTGCTTTCGAAAGTATTGCAATTTATTAATAGCCTAGCACAAGTGCGTAAATGAAATTAAAACAATTCCATCGATATCAGAGAAAGAAAACCCTGCTTACCGCAACGAAGGTGATGCTGTAGGCGGATACCTGTCTGGATGCCACTGAAGAATGAATCTGTGGTGATTAAGCTGACAATTTGGGTAATGGTGCGCTTCTTAATTAATTTCGGCAACGGGCTGTGCAACCATCACATAGCTTTTGTCCTTGGGAAGTGATTTATCCCATTTCACCTGTTACCCGAACTCTTTCCCCAGTACAAATCCCACATACGAAAAGGCTGACGCCTCGGGGGAATTTATCGACGGCAATGTGAATGAATTAGGCGCTTTGCAATTTGTTGCGGATAGGGGTCCCCGGGTTGAGGCACGTACCTCGGTCATCATGCCATTCTCAATGAGTTACGGGGCGAGTTACGTCGCCGAAATTAATGTAAGGTTTAGCACAGTTCCATTGTATTAGCTTTACATGGGCTGTGGCCTGTGTTAGTGGTTAATTAATTTTCCATCTCCACACCTTAGCCATCTGACGGAGCTTAAATTCGAAAAAGTCCTCGTTTTAATAGCATTTTCATTCAAATTTTTTTGCATTGCCAACGAGATGAGAATAGGGAAACTTTTCATTGCAAACTTTATCCTATCTTCTCTTACTTGCTAAAATGTGCGAATGAAATTTTTCTTTCTGCTTAGCTATCGCTTCTCATCGGGCTGCCATATCTGTCGGCAACGAGTAAAAACGAAAAAAAGACCAGAAGCCGGCCAACTTCAAATTCAATTTGCGAGCGGCGTAAAGTTAATATGAACACCGGACAGCCAATTTGCATAATAATCCTACTCTTCCCTGTCGCTCTGGCTGGTTTCCTGCAGTATACCTGCCCTACTTCTACAAGAACAAATTTCCAAAAGTTTTCAGAAAGATTAAGTCACCGAAGCAGGACATAATCTGGTGAAAATTGTTCAACGTAATAACTCACACATAACCATATACACCTACCCACACGAGCTCCTATTCACTCACCATCATATACTGTGATCGCAACACCTGGCTGGTATTTACATAAAATCATTTTTCGTGCCACTTTTGAATTCTGGACAAGTTCATGGGATGAATTTTAACAAGGTAACGCCTGCCATGGCAAAGAAAAAGTATTTTTATGAAATTTGCCCGATTGCCAAGAAGTTCGCGTTTTTTTTTAAAGAAAGATAAAGCGCTATAAATTTCAAAATCGGTAATGCTTTCGAATGTTTAAATATGTAGTTAAGCTCCTATAATCTGGTTTGAATTAGGCTAATTAACAACTGATGTGTTGTTTATATTTTTGATTTATACATCAAAAGTGGATTTAGGTGAATTCGATTTTCGATATATTGCAATTTCAAATTCTTGATGAGAAAGCGAAAATTTAAGTAGAAAATTTTAAAACTAGCGCGATGTTCCTCTGCTCCGTTGTCCGATTTGCCCCAGATTTCGCAAGGAATCAAAGAAAGGTTTGAGTAGATTTATTTTAAAATATCCTTTCTTCCTTGTCTCCACCTGTCCATAGGGAATTATTGAATCATTCAAATTCCCAATTTGCAAATATTGATAATTTGGAGGAAATCGGTTTATTAAATGATCGGAAGTCCCGGAGGATGCAGTGAAAATGACACAATAATTGAAAAACTTGAGAAGTTCGTCTTCCGCGGTTTCCCAGTCCCGAAGGTGTAGAAAAGTTTTACCTCTGCAAAATTCGGTTTTCCTCAGCTCGCTGTAGAAATTTACCTCATTTGTTTTTCTGGGGAAATGATTGATGCAAATTTCATTGTAAGCTACGGAAAACGAAAGACGCTGCCGTGGTGCGTCCAAATAGAATTTAATAAGGGAACCCCGCTCTAAGCATGTTGCTGGTCTTGGTGGTAATTTAAGAGCGGTTTCAATTAGTCCTCCGCAAAGGCCGCAAATCTTGACAAGCGGCACCGGAACGTAATCGAACCGCCAATCTGCCCTAAAAGAATTTAATTAGCCGGCTGTATGCTACCGCCCTTTTGAGGGAGTCAACAGCAGAAATGACTCGTCCTCTGGCCGCAATTAGCATAAACATCAATCAGCTTAATTGTTAGCCACTTCCACGGGCACTTATCTGCCTTTTAAATCTGGGAAACCAATTAAAAGACATCCTTCCGTCAATACCGGTACTGAGCAGGGAAGTAGCGGCGATGAACCCCCCCCATTTCAGGAAATGGTTCAAATATGGGCACCTGGAGTTTGGAGTCGAAACGACTGAATCTAGCGCAAGCAATTAAGGAAATGAAATTGGATTATGCACTTCATGCCTCTTGTACAGGTAAACGGGTGAAACTGCACTTGTGTGCGCCCCAAGGGCAATGCCAGATGTCGATTTATTCGCGAAAGAAACTTTGAATGCAATTTGCTTAGTAGAATTGCACTAAGTATCCGGGGCTGACGGTGTACTGCTGTCGCTTTTGCTGCTTTTACCTCCAGAGACGGTATCAAGAAATCGGTCGGAATCATGCAGCTCCGGAAACGTTGCGTAACTCCTGGAGGCCTGAGTGGGTCCTCATGAGAAACTTTAATTGCGGAGATTTTCTGGAAAAAGGAAAACCCAATCGGGGGAAATTCAGTTCTAAAACTGCTTGTTTCTAACCACCGGCGGCGATAGTTACCCCTAGGGATAATCAAATCGTAAGCTAGCTGGGACACAGCATCTTAGTTGTACGCACCGCACGGAAAAGCATCAAATGGAACTTTACGGCCAATAAAAGTTGCTTGGCCAACTATTGAGCTGAGGTCACAGACACACACATACGTATATGCCAATATGGCGAGAGTCATACCAGCGGAAATGATAGCTATGGGTAGTAAGTTCATGCACGGACTTTATAGCTCGATATCGGAAGCAATTTCCATAAAATAAGGGAACAAGGCGAAGCGGGACTTAAATCAACTTGCGGTGACAAATTCTCGGCAGAGGAGCTCTCTTGCCGGGACGTCGGAGTACAAAGTGCCCCTAAGCCTGATGAACAGTTACTTCTAAGTGATATGTACGAGGGGACTTAGTATGAAGAATGGGGATTCCGCCCGGCTTTCTAGGCTAGGACAGGGGCCTAACTCGAGAAAATAATTCAATTCCGCCTGGTGAATGGCCACTAATTTCCCATATGACCAGACGGCTATTTAGACTAGCAGGGAGATAATGAACGGCGGTCATAATAAAAGCCTGCTAGTGGTGTGCGGGTCTTTATCGTTAAGCCCACCTGTTACATCCTTGCGAAATTTTAATTGTCTAAAACCTGAGGAACGTTTTAAATCGTTCCCTCCCGGTTGCATCCTTGATGGTAACGGTGGAGGAAGTGGGGACGGCTCCTCCCTCCACCTCAGCCATTTGCTAAATTGACAGATTCCCCGGGATTCACGAATATACACAGGGACCTCTGCCCGTACCCATCAATTGCTGAATGGGCTGTGCGAGGCCCTGGGTGGAGTTGCTGCACTCCCAGCCACATCTCGTCGTCCTACGTTTGCTTTAATTATATTTCTATGACAACACACTTCCACTAACAATAAGGAGTATTAACTGGGGATTAGCATGTCGGGACTGCCGCTGAATTCCTTGATTTATGGAACTCATTTACAAGGAGTTCAGAGCTTGGTTATCAGCTCACGTTCTGCTGCAACACGAGCTTATTACAACGTTAATTACACGCGCTTATCCTTATTTAAGGTCAGTTACTGCGGTGCGCTCCATATACTTCGGATTCATTCTGCTTTCACGGCTGTATGAGCGAAAAGGGAAATGACGGGGGTCCATGTAGCTATGGTCGCCCAGAAGGTATAGACTGCTGATACAGGTGAACTTTCAAATTATTTCACATAATTGAAACGATTCTATGTCACAGCAATCTATCCAGGTGTGGGAACTGAAGAAACATTCATTTAATATTCTGGCGAGGTCATCAACCCTTGTATCGCGCACATTTGTAGGAAGGAGACCTGTACCCGCCCATTTTGGTGAAATTGCTTTTCAAGAAATTATTTTCGCGCTAGCAACTGGCCTTGAATTGCTACGAGTGCATACTTACATATTTAGGTAACGAGGCTTAGTGCAGTTGTTATGCCATTTCCTCGGATAGGGAACATTTTTAGCGCCTCTGAGCAGGTTTTTTATAATAATAATAATCTTTATTCAATATTACACAAAAGCCAGGCTTTATACCGCACGTTACAAATGTATACAGGGTGCATCAGTTAACTTATGCCAAAGTGACAGATCAGACCTAGCCAAACAAAGGCACTTGGCTGTTAGAGAAGAAAACAACGTTCCGTCTAATAACCAGAACTAAAGTAGGAAAATCCTCAGTCGTCGCTCCACTAAAATTGGAAAATCCATCTGTCTGCCACAAGATCCCAGAGGTAAACGGTACAGGCTGGAAACTTGAAATTTGGCGTAGCTAAATCTTGTTATGGTCCAATGCTATGGTTTAAATATGGATAAATACTTTGGATAATGGGTGATAATGGAATTATGAAAAAATTAAAAAAATTTAACCCCATCGACTGGGATGAGCTAGTGACCAATAGAAAACAAAAAATTAAAGTTCCATAACATTTATTTCTTAAGGGGGTATTGCGCTTTGAAATTTTTAACAAATCGAAATTTTTTTTTTTCAATATTTCTATTGTTAATGTATTTAAGATTGTATTCCAAAACGAATTTTTCAAAAATTCATAAAATTGACGTAGTTATGATGCCTCAAAGTTGGAGCGGCGAGCGCGCGCGCTTATCGCAGTGCGCCCGGACCCAGCTCTGACAGCTGAAATTTTTTTGTAATAATAATAAATAACAAAAACAAAAATCAAAATATCTTTTGTAGTTTCTGAGAAAAAAAATCATAAAATCTTGCTCCAAAAATGACGTTCAAAGCGCAATACCCCCTTAATCGCGTTTTTCTCGAAACAGCATTTTTCAAAACGGCGACCACGATATCTCAAGTTCTACTTGACCGATTTTCTTCAAATTTAGACAGAATCATCCTTATACTAGCCGCTATCGCCGGAACCACGATTTTGTTTATGCGATAAATAGTTTTTTTTAATCCAACATTTACTTCGAAAAAAAAACCCAAAAATCGATTTTTTTTTTAAATTTGCACAACTTTTGCAAATTTCTATATTTTGGCTTTTCCATGGTTCAGGCTATAACCATTAGGATACAAATTAACAACAATTTGGAATTTTTTGTTTCAGACGTCTCTGAGGGCTGCAACCATGGTCGCCGATAACCCCTTCGCGAAAAATATCTCTACTTTGACCAGCTCTGACAGCTGGCATTTTTTTGTATTGTTGACGAAAAAAATATATTTTGGTGCCAGAGACTTGTATTAATAAATAACAAAAACAAAAATCAAAATATCTTTTGTGGTTTCTGAGAAAAAAAATCTTAAAATCTTGCTCCAAAAATGACGTTCAAAGCGCAATACCCCCTTAAGTGTTCATCGGAAAAATCTAAAATAAATTTAGCAAGTGTATCATAATGTCGACATTTACCAAAATAATAGGCAACATTGTGAGGTTTATTATTCCGAAAAAAATTATTAATTACCTGTAGCTAAACTGCTCACAAATTTCAGCAAATGGCAATTTACTTATTTGAGTATGTTAAGTAACAAAGTGCATTGATACAGGAATTCATTGCACGAGGTGGAACTCGCATTTGACTGTTTCTTTCCCGGTTTGCTATCGAAACAATCGAATTGCTTCCTCTCAGTCGTTCCTCGGCAAAATCGTACGTGGATTACATCTTCACTAGCAAACATTTTTCTTCCGGCGGCAAATGTACTTATAATAAAAAAAACTCGTACTATTGAACCGACTTCAGGACGTTTGATCGCTTCGCTTGCCTTTCTGGATTTTAAAAATTTGTCCTACTTAGAGAGAAGAACGGTCCCAAATATGTTACCAGTTGTCAGTGAAGCCATTCAAATGAACTTCTTGATTGAGGATGCATGAGATTGTCCTGGTTTTGCGATATAAATTTACCCTTTTTGGCTTCCCCAGAAGACAAATGCAGTGCCGCTGTCGAACCCAGTCTAGTGGAACATAGACCTTCACCTAGCGTACGTTACTGTCCCATTCTAACACACGGCTTATGCGTTTTTGCTTGCCGCTCTCCATAAACTGAACATCTGCTCCGTATTCGCAAGTAAACCTAGTCTAAAGAGAAGAGAAAGTTTTTCTTTCGAGTGACTTCTCCACAAGGACAATAAAATTTCTCCAGGTCCCGTACCGACAACCATGTTCCCAGGAATTTGCGGAAAAGCGCCCACGGAAAGTTTCTGCTAAACCTAAAACCCGTTAAACCTGCCGACTAGATCCAAAAACTTTTGAATAAAGTTCACTTCACACAGCACGATTCCTATTCTGGTGGTTAGTTCGGGCGGGGAGGGCGCCTGGCGAAATCTTTCAGTGGAGGCGTAAAGTTCTTAACTCTTTTGGATCTCTGATGATTCGCGGGGAAGTATGCGATGAGGTGTTTTGTTCCCAATCACACTTCTCTCCAATTTAGTTGAACATCAGGTAATACATAGATGATTTATGGCGGCACAGCCTGGGTCAGGATGCCGGCATATGTGCTGCTCTGTTTTAATTAATTGCTCCGGGGCTCGAATTGAAGTGGGTGTAAAGCAGCCGTTCGTTCGTCAAGGCCGCATCTGCCCGAGTATGTGAAAGTCACAGCCAATTAGGGGCCGCCATTGATTAATTTCTAACAGCTACGTGTGGCAAAGTGCCAATTTTTAGCCATTCGCCGCAATTTTATGTTCCAACATTTGTGGCTCCGCATAGATGGGTGCTTTATGTCCTTTGACTGCGCCCAGCGGGTCGGACGGAGCTTATGGACAATTCCCGGGTAATTATCAGCCTTAATTGGGTCCGAGATTCTTCGTAATTCGAGTTATGGCCCCATTTCTGGGGCTCAAAACAAACGATGGGTGGCGAGTCTAACTCGACCATAATTGCTGCCACTTTGCATGTATAACGTATTATGAAATAGAAGAATACTTGATCAACAGCTTTAAGGTAAATACCTGGCAAGAAAAAAATTTAGACAAGGCATTTCAGAAATCACATACATAACTGTGAAGTCCTGCCCGACTTTCCCTATTTTGTAAGGAGCAAAATGTCTGAGCATGTTTCTAATCAAATATTCTTCGGGGCTTGACTCTATTTTGAAATTTTGCAAAGGCTCTCGACTTTATAGTTAAATTCCTGGCGAGACCGAAAATTTAGGCAGCGTATTTAACCGCAAATAACTAAACCTAGTTCAGTTTTACTCTCATTCGACTCATAGACTGTGAATTAAAATCATGTGTGTCTTTTTTATTATGATCCAATTCAAGCTTACAAGACATTTCATCAAATAAAAGGAGACATTTAGAATTTAATATGTCCAAGTCTTTTATTTTGAAACATTGTAAAATTGAATTACGAATAGCATATCCGCAAATGTCCCTGAGTGAAAGATAGAAATACAAAGACTTAAAATTAATGATTATAAATTATCCGTGTGCGAAAGCGGGATTCAAGAATATTTAAGAGCAAAAACAGACGTTCAGAAGGTTAATAACTCGTTGAAATATTTTAAGTATGGCATTCGTAGCCACTCGTTTGTTAGGAAACTATGACTTACCCCGCAACAAACGAGTGGAGGGGGCTCCTAAGGAGCATAAAAATGCTTTAGCACCTCAATTACATAGAGAGCAAAGGGTGCCCAGCCCGAGGTCTTCTCTAATTCAATTTTATGTCCTGGAACTTTTCTCAGGCCGGCGTCCATCATAAAAATCACAACCGGAGCGCCGGCTATAAAATTTAAGACGAAAATATTCTTAGGGCTGCTCTGTGCACTGGCAGGAGCGCCATGCCTGTCGAGAGATGCTCGTTGAAGTCGGTTCACCGCGCCTCCTACTAGAAGTAGAAGCACCAAAATTTACACAGTTGGCTTTACGGCCATCCCGAGGAACATGAACATGAAGTGTTGTAGAACCCTTTGGAAACACCGAGATGACCACATACGTCTTTATCCGACTGCCTGGAGGGCATGTCTCGATGAGGATGGAACAAGGGGCGTTCGAATCCATTTTAACTCTCCCAACTGCGCTGTAAAACCATTTTTTGCCGAAATTGTCTGGGTACCATAAATTCTCCGTAGCATCTCATTAAATTTATCAGGGTCGGGTCCTTCAGCAGAGCGACGCTGGTGTGCGGGGGGCTGAGTGTAGAGCTCGGGAGTACCCAAGAGTTGCCTAACTTCCGAATGATGTTATTAGTGGAGCGAGCAAATAAAAAAGGCTCCGGGGGAATGGGAGGACATTTGAAACAATTTTGAAGGATCAAGGGCAGTTCTTCCGGCTTTGGTAATTGGGGGTGGTTGGGTAAATTTATGGCGCCCTTTCCTGGTCATTCTCAGAGCCCAGTGCTGAGCAAATGGTCGTTTTGGTACATGCGATTTTTAAAGCCTACTTCGGCTGGGGCCGACTTTTCCTCCCCTGGACTGAAGTGATCAATGAGGGATTATTCCCAGACCCTTTATCGGCGACATGTGGGATTTATTTAGTTTTTTTTTTGCTGTGACACAGCACGGCAGCTCAGTCAATACCCCGACGTGCAATAATGGCGCTGGTACCCAGCCCAACGCAACTGCTTCTGCTGGGATGTTCAATTTGCAGCCGGTGATGCTCTTAAACAAGTCGAAATCCACTGTGTCGATATCCATCAGATATTCCCATAGGTTTTACCCGGCACCGATTCAAACAAGAAATTCTTAAAGGGCTTGCGAGGATACCAATGCCGAAAATCCTGAAAAATTGAAATTTTTTCGCGAGTATTGCGGTAAGATCTTGCCGGCTGTGTTTTCGCCTCACACAGTCGTCGCGGTAGGGTTGGGACGCCTGAATTCGAGGATTTTACTGATGCCGCCTTAAGTCGGGTCGGGTACTTGATCCATCAGCGGCAGCAAGGTACTTCGACCTGACGGGCGGTCAGATTGGATGTCGGAGCCGGTTCAGCTCTTGCGTCGACTGAATGAATTGACATTCAATTTTTGGTGTTCGGGGAAAAGGAGGGTGTGCTTAATTTCACGGCGTCGGGTTTCGTGGCCTGCCGTAATGCTACATTTATTTGAGTGGGTTCGACTTTTTAATGGAAGGACAAGACGAACGGGTAGGATTTAATTCAACACACGCTCAGGCACGTAAAGATGAATCAAATTAATTTCCCGTTATTTCCGGCGCCCGTATCCGGCAGGAGGGCGGGGTGCAAGCGAAGATATGAGCAATTCGCGGAAAACGGCGTCTATACGATTCCCGTTGGAAAGCCAATTTCATTATGTGGGTGGCTAAGCAGCAGCAGCGGGGAGTAGCCGAGGAGGTTTATCTTTTGCGCCAGAAATAGCTTCGGCTACACCTGAGCGCTTTGCTGATTTCTCAGAAATGTTCTCTTTGAATTATCGCTTAATCCTTCCAGGAAATTCCAAACAGTTCGTGAACTGCTCACGTGCTCCTTATTAGCAAAAAGCCCTCCTTTGAGCCCAGCACCCGGACAAAGGGCTCTTAGCTTCCATGTGTGATCATGCGGATGGGGTTAAACATTTTAGCAAAACGACTGCCATAACTACTTCCACTCAAAAGCGCAAATTCTGCTAAATACCCTAACCTGTGTGCGGGACGTTACCAGTGAAACCCTTTCCGCAATTCGTCCGTCACGATATAGCAGGAAGTATCTCTAGGAGCGATGTAGGAAGGGTGCTCACAGACGTCGATCGATTTGGCTGCAAAATCGATTTTTCGTGGTAGAGACAGAGCGCTGCCAGTCTCCGTCCGGGGTTGCATGACCTACCTTCGGCGTGCTGCCGCATGGTGCTTACATGAGGGATGATGGAGCCAGATGGGCTTAGCCTATTTCACGCTTGAACTAACCAACTTTTTCTTCCCCACTGGAGTGTTGTCTTTTCGGTCAACACAACTTTGCGAGGTTTTTGTAAGCATTTTACCCATTGCTTCCGGGTGGGGGCTGTTCCCTGCGTCGCGTTCCCAGTGGGAGTTCTTGTGCATTTTTATCGTCCAAACATGGCGATATTTGGGGGTTTCGAATATATCCGAATTTGTGCCAAATAAAAAGCCATGACGTCGGAAAAATCTGAGAAAACTGAAAGCTGAGGACATTTTTATTTGCCTCACTAGAGCCACGGACAAATGGAAAAATGCGCATGGAGCTGCGAACAAGCCGCTCTTCAGCTCCTCTTGCCAGACGGAGCTTTCGCGCACATGCGCTGCTAGCAATGAATGCCATTTAAGCCCGATAGGGATTTTTCGGGGGAGAATGGAGGGGAACATGCGGAGAAGCTTTTAACGGAGAGGAGATACGAGTATTTCCTGTGGTACACTTTTGTGGAACGGTAGTTTTTCGCTCGGTAAGCTGCAAGGGGTATCTCTAACTTAGGTCAGTACAGGTGGAAAGTTTTTGGAGTTTGTTGGAGCATAGGAGGTATGCAACTGATATTTGTCTTCCATAATGAAGGGTTGCTTTCCGTTCATTGGTCGTGGTCTGGTGCTGTGAAAAACAAGACAAAGCGTCTGAGGGTTTAATGTATTTAGGAAGAATGTTCTGATTTAGAAAATTTAATCACAGCACGGAAAATATCGAAACTTTTGTTAATTCGCATGTTTTCGAAAAACATCAGCGTTAAAAACATACAAAATCTTGAGGAATTTTGACAAACTTTTTGAACTCGGACTATGTTTTTAATTTAATTTAATTTATTTTAAAAAAAAAGCATTCGTTTTATTCAAAAATTGGGTAAGGCCAGTTGCGATATTAAGTTTGATATCTTATTAAGTTTTCTTAAGAGGGTTATAAGGGCAACATATTGTCTTTTATTGACTTGTCTCTTTATGGGTTCATTTCTGAACAAGAAAATTGACCAGTTTTCGGAGATATCCCAAAAACTAACTTCGTGGCAGAGCTGTGTCATTATTTGTATATGTAGATGAAATTGAAATTATGTAGAGGATTGCATTTTTTAAAACCTTTTAATTTGCTTTTAAGCTCCTGTTCAACCTTGCACACACTTTCTTAAGAACAGTTTTGCCTATAAATCCGGAATTATAACCGCAGTATAAGCATACATAGTTAGAGACATCTCTAATTCTACGCAGTAGGGTACTGTATGCATATTATACTATATTATATATAGGCTAAGTTCAGAGTATATTTATAAGACTTCTAAGAGGAATATCCAAAAACCCCACTCCGTTCGAGAAAATTCTGAAAAATGCCCTCCAGTTACTATGAAAGGGTTGAGCTAAATATTTCAAACAAAATATTGGGCAGCGAAAAACTGCACTAATTGCCACGAGTAAGCCACCTTTAGCTTAGTTTTGCACATGAAATAAGCAGAGTCCAACCCACCATAAAAACCCTACTGCGCCTCGGCTGGGGTTCAGCCAGGCTGGCATTGAATGCATATAAATTGAAACCAAAAACCAGGAACTGGAGCAGCTGGACCAATATGGACTTCCGGATGGGCAATGATGGGAATATACATATGGAAACCCAGTACATACCGCCCTCGGTTTAATTAAGCAAAATCACAAGCAAATTCACCAGCTTCCACGGCAAGGTAAATAAACCACGAGGATTAAGTGTACCCCGACACCGCAGGCCCATCGCCGTGGGATGTAATTACTCTGGAAGGAAGATGCTGCCCCGCCCGCGTTCATGCAATCTACTGAAATTCCCATTGACACCCACCCTCTTCGTGGCTCCAAACTTCTTCGGGCCAGCATCTTCGTGCCTTTCACTCATTATAAACAATTGACTCGAAATCTTGTGATTTAAGCGGTGCTTCTTTCTTAATGTGCGCCTGTCGCTAGACAATCGCAATTGTGAGTGGCAAGGGCAAGTGCCCTTCAGATCGTTGCGAAATCCTTAATGGGTAAGAGTGTTGGTCTCGGGGTGGGGAAAGCGTAGCGTAGAAATTGTGCACCGCAAATGTTTGGGAAATGTCTTCTGCGGATGGATGTTGAGGGTAAATTTAGTCCACTTTCCCTAAACCCCCTGGCCGTACTAGCAGCGCATTTCTTTAGGGCTGGCATTGAAATTTTGAAAATACGAGGAAAATCGCTTTCTAATTCACAGAGTTACACCCTCACTTCCGCTGGTGGCTCCCTTCACCCTTCCGGAATGCTACCGCCATAAATTACCGGAGATATTTTTGCCTATAAAATGTTAAATATTGGCGCATATTTTACGATGATTTACACGGTGGATGCATTTCAGAACTCTTAGCGGGATATTAATGTTCGGGTAAGGCGGCGCGGCGCAGCGCGTATCCGAAATTCCTTCGCGGAAACCGATGGAATTTCTTTGCGATCATTTACCACCCCCCGTCCAAAGCATGCATATACGGCGCGCATTTATCTTCGCTGAGAAGCTTCCTCAATTCGTAGCGGGCGGCAACACCCGCTTCCGGCGCACAGCTGTACCCAGTTAATGAAAATCCAATCCATGATAATGATGAATGGGCCGGAACCCGGGTCGCCTCATGTTCGCATTTGAATGCTTGTAACCAATGATGACAATTATATCGCTCCGGGTGATTAACGAGCGACTGCTGCCAGGTGGGCTCTGCCGGGGCCGTATATCATAAATTTTGTCGGAAGTATTTGTAAATTAATTAAAGTGTCTTGTAAACGGGTGTAGTGCTGATAAAGGAGCACGCAGGATGACGGCAGTATTAATCTTTCCTCGCCATCATCCCGACCTTTGTCGATGGACGGGATGTAGGAAGCAGTCAGCCGCCCGTGGTGGCTGAGGGCGGTGGGCGATGGCCGGCATCCCGGAGAAGGTATCATGGAATTAATTTAACCCGAGAAATCGCCTTAATTGTGTGCGTTTCACATTCTCTCGCTCCACCCGCAATATCCAATTATCCGAAGATGTGCGGAATAGGAGGAAGGGTCTTCAGGCTCTGTTCGGATGCATTCTCTGATGGCCATATTATCTTGGACGCATTCAGTCCAGGAAATTGAGCCGTATCTCCCTTTCCGCCCTACCGCTTCTTTTCACACCAAGGAAGTAGAGGAGTGATAAGGTTATTGCCGACGGGAATGTGATCTTTTGGGTCCTCACTGGATTAAAGATAATTTGTAAAGCGAAATCCAATGATATCCTCAGTAGGTGTGTTGCACTGATTCATGTCGTTCGTAGAGGCGCCAGGAAATGATTTACACATAGCAGCAACTCGGTCAGGTTTCGGACCAGTAATTGGGTCGGCTAGGATATCGTCCATTTCCATGTTCAAGCAGATTTAGATGCATATTATGAAAGACATCGTTTACACAAGCATATTCCCGATCTGGTTATTTGAAGCAAAGGAGGCGATCTATGAAAATGTACAGCGGTAAAACTAGGACAAACCTTTAAGACATACGAAAACTGTAGGAAGAGCAAGCATTTCAATAACATAGTGGCACGTCAGCCAACATAAAATATGTTGGTCAACCGATTTTTTAAAAATGCCATATTTCTTTAGCACAATATATGCTTGAACGTTCGCATGAAAAAAAATTAATTTGTTAAAAAACGGCTGCAGGGTCGCTTTTTGTGCAAATCAGCTCTTAATATAGGACGAGCAGAGGAAAAAAGGAAACTACTAAACATGTTTGACCACTTATCTTTTAGAATATTCTTCGGTGCTTGACTGTATCTTGCATTTTTAGATTTGTACAAAAGTCAAGGACCTTAGATGAATTCCTGGATGGCAGATCGTGTTTTAAATTCATTAGCGTGATTTTCTGTGATGCTCTGTCTAATTTTGCAAGCTTTATACAAAATGGTGGTGGTGAAGATAAATGCAAGGGGAAATGCTGCCGTAGTGTCGTTTCTAATAGCAATTGAGGCATGGATGTCTACAGCCCCTGTTCATCGAATTAGGAACACTAACACTTTTTCGTATTTTTTGCAAATATCTACCTGCAACACATTTAAATTGCGGGTTTTTCCGAGGAGAGTGGTTTTTTCTTGATCCCATTAATGTTTTAAACAGAACATAAAATAATTAGTACACACCATTGTCCGTTAATCGTTTTTAAGGACGATTTTTCTGCCTGACCATTTTTATGGCTGTTTTCAAAAAGTTGGTGTCATTATAAAAAGTAAGTGAAAAATACGAATTTCATCACCTTTTGAGAAGTGTTTGGCAAGTGATTACCTGTGCGTTAAAAGGGCGATTGTGTGTATCAGGAATCAGAAGCGGTGTATTTTGCCAAACTTTTGCGGACATTTGCGAACTTGTGATTTTTGAAAGGAATTCTTGCAAAAGTGCAAAAATGGGAAAGGCTAAAGACAACAGCAGTGAAAAAAAGCAGCTATCATTGCCTTGCTGAAGACAAGGAAATCGCAAGAAAAGAGGAAGTATCTCCTCAAACTGTTATGAGAATATCAAAAGGACTACAGGAAAATCAAGAGGATATCAACAGTAGGCGTCAAAATTGCCGCCGAAAAAAAAAACGAAACCTCGAACAGACCGTAAAATCATCCAAAAGGCCTGCGAAAATCGTTTTGCGTCTCTTACTACATTAAACCAGGAAATACAAAGCGAAGGAATTCAAATATTAGCAATGACCTTAAGGAGACGATTATACGAAGCGAACCTAACATCAAGACGGCTTGCAAAAAAGCCAAAACTCACGGCGAGGATGCGACGAGCGAGGCTTCAGTGGGCTAAAACTTATAGTCATTATACAGTAGCAGGTTTTAAGAAGTTGATTATCATATTATTAATTAATCAACATATTTTTGGAACTATTTTGCGCTCAGAACCCAAATGTCTGATAAAACAATTTTTTTTTTACTTTGAGATAATATTTAGCGACGAGTGTAGGCTGGAAGCTCCAATTCGTCCGGAGGAGGCTAGGTGAGCGGTACAATGAAGATTGCGTTGCAAGAACCGTGAAACACCCACTAGCCCCGACGATATGGTCTTGTATATCTGCCGATGGACCTGGACCACTGTTTTTTGTCGATGGAATCATGAATAAGGACGTGTACGAGGAAGTGCTCCAGGACATTTTGATACCGCATTATAATTATTTAAGATCCTGTGACATGTCCTACACCTTTATGCACGATGGTGCACCCCGCCATACTGCTCGGTCAATCAGAAATTTATTGAATAGCTCTGGTATCCCTATTCTTCCTTGGCCAGACAATTCTCCTGACCTTAATCCTATTGAGAACTTTTGGAGTCTCCTTAAATCTAAAGTTTATTCAGTCCCCAATCCTACTTTAGCAGTCCTGAAGGAAAATATACACAATGTGTGGGAAAATAGCCTCGATATAAAAGAAATGATTGAAAGGTGCTTTGAAAGCATGCCACATAGAATTAAGGCAGTTATAGATGCGAAGGGTGGTTCTACAAAGTATTAGTATGTTTTACAACAAATTGTGTCCGTCATTTTTTAACAACTAAATATACTATGTAAAAAGTGAACTTTCATTTTTATATTACTTTCCCTTCATGCCTTTTTTAATCTATAAATAGAGCATTTCAACAAAATTACGAGTGTTCCTAATTCATTGAACAGGGGCTGTATATAGCAATAGTACCTAGAGGAGGCGAATATTTGCTCCTATGAGGCTTTCATGTGATTTCAATGCAATGCAATGGCGCAAAAGTGTTCCACACACACGAAATAAGTTCAATGCCGTAAAGACAGTAGGTATAAGCACTTTATTGGCAGAACAGCAGTACTTGCCAGCTTTATGATCACGCCAGCATGATTCGTACGGAAAATTGAGTACCTTTAGAATGGAGAATACGTAGAACGCGTCGCGCTTGCGATCTACGCACAGCCTCCAGAATAGCACTGAGCCCATTAACCACTACAAATGGGTCAAAGGAAAGTGCTTAATAGCCGCTGCTGTGGCGGCGCTTCTGGCAGCCGACCCTAATAATTTACATGTTTATGAGTTTCGCATGTCCTTTTGAGTCTGCCGATTATTTCATGTGTGCTGGAAATGATTGGACCGCAGATATATCTCTCCTAGACCGATTTTGCTTGCGGAATTTGCATGGCATTAATGCGGGCTCTCAAAGTGCTCCCTTTAACCGGTTCTGGTGTTGGCGAGAACCAGTCAAGGGTGGGAAGATGGTGGAGAAGTCCAGTTTGAAGTCCTTAAACAATTCAATTCGGGCGGTAGTCAAGACGCCCTAATTTTAGTTGTTGTCTCAGAGGACCTCCGTCATGTGTGAGCACATGGCGTTAGAGATCCGAGAATATCGCAAAAAAAAGAGTCACATAAAATTGGCATTGTGCGATTTCCCGGGACGACGCAATACGTTGTCATTCAGAAAATTGAGACGTGAAAGATAAAAGGTGGCATCTCTGGAATAGCCGAAACGCTCACCTATCAACCATAAAATGGAAAACTTCATCTGACGGGAATCGATTGCATCTGACAATATTTTGCCACCTGCTTGCGAGCCCATAACGAGAACGACGCAAGCAGCCGTCGCCGATCTTCCTCCGCTGCCTTTGTGCAGAGAGAAACAAAGTAATCATCTGAAAAGTGAAATCTAGCACCACATCTCCGACTGCCTCGTCCCGCCCGCCGACGGTGTCTTTATATGCCAGCGGGGTTTTTGGTGTTTGCAGGCCGAGACAGCAAAGGTATCCACATCGCTTCCGTCACGGTGGTGCCGACTGGCAAAGCCACGCGGAAATATGTAGAAAATTGTAATGGTTGAGGCGAGTAAGTGATAAGGGTGGCTCCGAATGAAATTCAATGAGGTGCTCTGTTCCCAGTGAACAGATGGTCCCTATTACTTTTATTGAAAATTTTCTGGATTTCTCGGATGAAAGCGATACCTTGAATATTTTATGGAATTTATTAGATGCCACGCGTCCCAGCAACCGGGTGCCCAGATATAGAGCTCCCCCAAAGGGGTTCCGGCTATAGCCTTCGCAATATTCGGCAGGGGATCAGGTTTCATCGCTATTTTTGGGTGTGTAGGCAAACAAAGGAAGAAACGCTTCTGTTGTTATAAGTTTCTCCTCGACTTCTTTGCGAGATCTTTTCCACGGAGGTAAAATCCGTGCTGAGCCACCCAGAACGCCCAAAACCATTGAAGACAGGGGATGGGAGTAATTGAGTAATTAATCAGGTTGGTTGATGCCAAACAGCTTTTCCCGTGGTCATTAAAACTGTTTGAGTATGGGGAGTCGCCGCGAACTCCTTTCACAATTGGCACAAATTGGCAGTTGTCCCACCACACGCGCTTCGTGCGTCTTGAATGTAAGGTACTCGTAAATATGACAAATTTTTGGATTTACCCATATTTCCGGTCGATCGAATGGTGCGCGTGGGTACCGCACCCACTCGCACGATTGATGGACCGAATATCTGTGCCATTCATACATATGTGTAGGTAGGATTCCATCTGGGTGTCAACTGTGATTTTAATCGTAATAACAGCGAAAAACGGAACAAATCACGGTTGAATTTCGGCGTGTAGTGAACGCAGAGATTTCTTTGGGAGGTTGCCTGCGAAATTGAAGGCAATTAAGGTGACGGCACCGGTTTTGATTGAATTCGCGTATAGTCTGCCCTCTGCACTCCCTGAAACATGGGCAACACCTGAAGGAAAGGTGTCAACAAAATTTTATGAAAAGGGAATCCAGCATGAGTTTGTGTTATTTTTCAGCGCTCTAGGCTTCAGGGATATAACATTCGAGGACGTTAAGGAGCCCCTCACTGGCAACGGGAACCTTGTCACTGTCACTATTTCTGCCCGCTAATAGAACGGCAGTGGAGAGTGTTCTGATAATTTACGATTACTGCTTCGCTCCTTCAGGTAAGTCATGCATGCATGACTGAAAGAGGACTATGTGTGTCGGCCTCAGGCACCGCAAAGCCTTCCAGAAGTATGATAAATGTGCTGAACGCATTACTCAGCATGACACCACCAAATGCACGGAGCGGACCTTCCTCGGAAACTCTTCCTGGACTAATCCCCGGAGATGTGTAAACAAAATTTTACGGCCTTTGTTCGAAATGAGGTCGTATTGGAAGGAGCCGAGAGCCAAGACCTCATCCAGCAGTTAGAACATAGTGCCACAGAATCCGTCGTGAGTTGCGGGACAATGGCTGTGATACTTTGGGACAATAATTCACTACATTACGTTTGAGCGCGTCATTATGCGGCCCCAGCGAAATATTAAGAAAGCAAGGGTGGGGCACCCCTGTCGCTGTTGATACCATAGTCGCCCCCGCCAGCATGGGTGGATGGGGTTAATAACGAAGGAAAATTCCTTTCGTACTTCCTCACAGGAATTTCATATTCGTTTGGCAAGCAATAGAAATTCCGTAGAAAAAAAGTTTTCGAGATTATTTGCATCCCAGGCCAGGCAGTCACAGTAGTTAGTCGGGTGAAGGGGCGACCCGGGATTATTTGATGACATGCGATCTTATGAGCCAGTAAAATTGTACTTTCTGCCTGCAAACCGTCCACAATAGAGAAAAGCTTAAGTTTGAGTTTGTGTAGTCAGAGACCTTGAGCTTCGCAATGTGAATTGTAGTAGGAAAATGGTTTTTTGTAAATATCTCGTCTGCTAGACATGCTAGATCAAAAATGTAAAAACAGTTTCTTTTCTAGAAATTTCGTTATGTGAACTTTTTTCGTGAAGTTAATACGTTTAACCTATAGCACGAAAAAGTTTAAAAAATTATGACAACAAGGGGATTTCGCATTTATCCCGTTTTGGGTAACTTATAATAAAAAATATGTCGAAAAAAAGTTGTGGAGCAGAAAATTTACCATACATTTTATATATAACATTTTTCAATGCGACAAAGGCTAAGCCTCTAGAGTACCGCAGCGTTGAAAACTCGGCGCAAAAATTGGTCTTAAATTCTTCCGATTTCAGCCGATTGGAGCCCATAGAGACGGAGAAGTGACTACAAAAGATGGAGTGTACCGAGTTGGTGGACAATATTTAACATTATTAACATTTTTGACTTAAAATGTATTAAGTTTACTTAAAAGTTGACATAACCAAATTTCCAGAGAATTTTAAGATCTTAAAAACTGTTTTTATAATTTTGATCTAGCACGTCTGGAAGACGAAATATTTACGAAAAACGATTATTCTACAATAATTAACATTGGGCGAAAGCTCATGGTTCAAAATCTCAAAGCCCAAAATCCGGACTGCTCGTGTAAATGATACAAAGTGGGCTAGGACATATCAGATCTAGGCCCGATTCAATTGGGCTTTGCCCGTTTATACGGTAAAGAAAATCGCGACTTTGGATATCGTGTATACGTAGTCTATGGGTGCCGTCCAGCCGGTCTGTGGGTTGGAGCCCGTGTCCCGTGGTCCTCGCTCGTTTGTGTAGGTCTCCTTCACATCGAATCGCTGGGGAAAATACATACATGCCCACCAAGTTGCTTCTGGGTACCCACCCAAAAAATTTCATGGTTATCATTCCCGGGACTATCTCGACGTTGTTCATGGCTCGGGGTGGTTGGATTTTATCTTTGAAATGCTCCACTGGGCACCATAGCAAATACAAGCAGCCTTTATTTCTTTTGTCGTACCTGAGGGAATCAATCACCTTGGGACTCTGTAATGGGTGCCCATCTTTGTGCCCTCCTGGACGTGCGCACTGCTTCGCTTTGCGAAAAGCGGGGTGCACTGCCAGACGGCGGGAATTGATGGAATCCACTGCGTTTCTGGAGCATAACAAATTCCCACCTTGAAGTCCCAATTTATCAGACGAAATTGCAACAAAGCTGCTGCAGCTGTTTAAAAATTGCACACTTCGTCGGAGTGGTTTGGGGGGAAAAGGCGCACACAGTGGCGAAAAATGCATAAATCTCAGCTGTCTAAACACGACCAGACAAAGTGATCTCTCCGCAATATGCATCTAGCGGCCAGGGTATAATTCCATTGCCACATCCGACCCTAGTTAGCCTCTGCTTTTGTGCCACTTAATCATGCATAAACGGGGCGCAACGGGCTCGTTTATTTTTGGTATTCTCAAGCCGGGTCGACTCCAACCGCCCAGAAGCTGTAAAGAAGAATTCTCCCCTCATGAAAATGGTCATTGATTGTGGCACCAAAAAAGGTCAACCAAAAATAATTTTTGGAGTAAGGCCAACGAAATCCCACTTAACCCCGAGCTTCTGGATTACAGACAGAGGGGAGGTGAAGGATTTTAGGAAGTGTGGGAGATGAGGGTGCCGGGAGAACCAAGACCGACGAGGTGAAACTATTCATGGTTTTAAGGTCCAGTTTTGTGTTGATTGGATTTAGATGGATTGAAGTGGTGTAGCTTAATGGAATTGCCGACGAATTGATGTATTCCGACGAGGTTACACCTACACGATACACCTAGCTGTTGGTGCTCACTCTGGAGAGAGGAAAAGAGAGGAGTTGTGCCCGGCATCCATTCGTCGAAAATGTATATCGAAAGTGGACATATAAAGTTTCTGATCGAGGCAACGTGGACCACTTTGGCAAGGATGAATTGAGCAATTCCTATATGATGCTAAAATGTGAAGAGCGACCTCAACGTAAAGTGTTTCGAGGGGTGGATGTAATGAGCCCTACATACAATAAATGTAGGAGATATGGCAGTGCCCCAATCGAACTCCAATCAAATCTACACCTAGCAAACAGTTCTAACTCCGCCAATGTCGCCGTAATGTTTCACGTAATCAACCCGGTTCTCCCGGGATATTTCCCTTTTAAACACAGTCGCAGCAGTAAAATGGGTTGTGTGTATTTGCTAATCGATGTTAAGGAGTCATCAATTTTCCTTAAACAAATTAATCGTCCTAGAGAATTCATCAAGTGTCAACGCCGAGCCCCTGTCTGCTTGGTGTCTTAATCGAATCCGGCTCGTGAGTCAAACGCGAAAAAAACTTCTCGACGAACAAGTGGAGCTTCGTGCGGGGCAGAGGAGTAGGGTAGGGCTTGGAAACGATCGCAAGGAACTCCCCTGATGTGCTTGCTGATTTCATTTCGTCCTATTTTGCCGAAGTCCTCGCCGCCGCCGGCTCGCCAGCATTAAACAAAACTAATTTTGATTTATTTATTACAAGTGCAAACATAAATAAGGTTTCAGCTGACAGCGCTCTTACCTTAGCTATTGCTACGTGACCCGAATGGGAGCAACAGTCTCCGTCTTCGCGGGCTGGTGGTAGTCGGGGCGCTTCCCCCAATGCCGTTCTGCCTGTGACTGTGGGCAAATGGACTTAAAGTAAATTTATCCCCTGATGATGGCGGGGGCTCCGGGACTGAGGACGTGAGGTCAGGCTTCGCCCCGTGCCCTCGTTCCGACCAGATCCACCGCACACGAGGCCGGACCGGCAGCGGATAAGTATGAATTAAAGGAAAATCATACGTACGGCGGCGGAAGCTGCTTGTACGTTTGCTAGGGTTTATTTGATAAACTTCTCTGGGCTTCGAGCGGATATTAATGTTGTTCCGAGGCACGCGGACGCACACATTTGTCCGACTGCGGATTCTCATGGATTAATGCATTATTCGGAATTCGCCCGGTAATGCGAATGAGCTGCCGACCTTAAGTAAATCCCTGACACGAGAGGAAAGCTTAAGCCACCCTACTTTAAAAATAATACGTTTTCCTGTGATGTCTTGTCCATTTTTCTTAAATTTTGCAGGTAGCAACACATCGAGTGGCTTCTTCTGCAGGACTTTTTGAAACTGTTCAAAATTCTCTTCGGTGTGTATAGCACTGAACTGTGTCTTGCAAAAGCATTGCATTTGTCGCCTAGAACTGTTTCATTTAGCTGATGTGGGACAAGCATTATGCCAAAAAAGCAAAAAAAGGATTAAAGATAGTTCAGTTGGCAATATCACGTTCTGATGTTAGAGAGGTTTTCCACTACAGATGACAGTGCCAGGCTCCAGTCGGTGTACGTGATTTTGTGGTCTCCAAATCCACCACGTTCTAAACTTGAGGGTTCCTGAAGGAGAAGGGTAATTGATGAGAATATCAATGTTGCGCTGCACGAACAAGGGAGCAACCCATTCGTGCGTCTTAAGTAAGTCTCAGTAACCACCTGGGGGGATTCACCAGTTGGGGTCCTTGCGAATAAAGCCATTGGAGCAATTCCGTTTGAGGTGCTTGTTCAAGTAAACTGATGAAAGTGGAAGTTTCCTAACAAAATACACAAGTTATCGACAGAAAAGCAGCAACTTCTTCAAAGGACTCAGGTTAGCTGGGAATTGGGATGAGTCACCGTGCACTCCATTGTGTTAATCCCTGCCTCCACAGTAACAGTTGAAAAAATATTAGCAACAAAATTTATTTATGAGAGCAATCCGGGAAGGAGCCGGTCGACTGTTTATCATACTGCTTTGCGGAGGAAAGTTGGCCGGTTCCTGGAACCCGTCTAGTGCTCGGTGTCGGGTTATTTGAATGGCGGCCAGGTAGAGGTTGGGAAATATTAAAATGTGGAAGTAAATAAATACGCAACAACAACAAGAAAGTTGCAAATAAATTTAAAATGAACTTAAAATGTATCTAAACCAACCGGGCTCGGGCCGGGTCGTCGGCCAGCTAGTGGGTGGACTTCGCCGGATTTATTTTATGAAAAATTCCAGAAATATACATAAAAACGACGTTCCTTGTGAATAATTTCTGTATGACAAGCTAAATTTATTCGGGAATATTTTCATATCGCTGTAGTTCTGGTGACTGGCCACAGAGAGGGCCGCGGAGCTCGGCAGACTGCAAATTATGGTGCGCACATCCCTCCCCACTAAAGGGATGCACTGCACCCATCCTCTGCTCCTGTAATACATATGTATAGAAACATATTGCGATCCTAGTTTTGATGATGCACCATCCCATCCCAGAAGGCAGCCGCCACTTCCCGCCCGGTTGGCACATTACTACACTCTTATCTACACACGGCTGGATACATGTAGTTGATCCACCGCTTGCTGGGGAACCATTTGAATTTTGCATTTTTGCGCATAAATTAAGGCAGAACCCCTAAAAAGGTTTTTATTTCGTGATTTATGCGTGGTGCAGCTTATGCGGAGCTCCTGAAAAAGTATGCCAGCTATTAGGGCATTCAAAGAGAGCTAATTGGGTCTGATGCGGAACGAAATTTTCCTTTGGGTGCAGATTTTGCAGCACATCTACGCTCTTGGGAATTCCTATGTTCAACATTTCTAAATTCCCCCGTACATACAAGCCAGAGATTGGAAAACCTGTCTATTTCGGGAGTGACGAATTGCAATTGTTTGTCGTTGTTGGGACGTCCTCGCTAGTGCAACAATTTTTGCTAGCAACTTCATCCGAATCGTCTGGAATCAAAGGATCACTTTTCCTAAGACAAATGAATTCTTGCCAATCTCTACCCTTGTCCAAGGAAATAACACTTTTGTACAAAGGTACAGAGGATTTGGGCCAGTGAACTACATCCCGCAAGAAAGAAAACCGATGTCATCTTTATTTTGTAGATTCTCAGCAATTGTTCGCATTTTCCCTGCCTATCGGCAGTGAGCAATCCACCCGTTAATCTATCCTGTAAGTTCTTAAGTATTTATATAGTAGCAAGATTTCATCAAGAATTATATCATGTTGCGACGGGTTTAGTTGGAAGAGCTCGTTCGATAACCTCTCGATGTGCCCATGTGTGCGTACAGCTTTACGAGCTTTAGGGGTGAATTCTCGTGAATGATCCGGTTTGTTTGTGTTATTTGACGACGACTGGGCCAAATTGAAACCAGTGTCACGAATAATCAAAAATAAATTTAAGCAACGAACACTTTCAAAATATCCTTGTCTGCATTTTTTAAAACAATAACAATTCATGGAGCGTATTTGAATAGAGAGACTTAATTTCTGATATTAAGACGCCTTTCCTCATCTTGAGTGAGCAAATATTGCCGCAGCAAATGCCCCGTGACAGATTCAGTAAGTGGGTAGGGAAAGCAACCTTTGAAGGCGGCAAGTTTTATGTGCCTGTGCACTTTAATCGTTGCTACACCCACTCTGCGGTAGTGCGGTAATTGTGCCTCAAGCTCAACTGATGTTTCCAACCCGCGAGGAATGGCGTGATACTCGAAGATGTTCAGCTGTTTGATGACTACCATCTTACAAATTGTTATAGTCGGCTTCTTTGCGACGAGGCGGTCGGTGGAAATCCACATCCATGTCGCTCGTGTCCTTGCTGATGCTGTCAGAACCCTTAATGAATCCCCGTGTTCCTGCTCAGTGCAGACAAAAGGCACTGTAATAACGCTCGGCGCATACAAGAGACAGAGGGGCGCTCCAGGTGTGCGATCACCTAAAGAAGTACGGTTAGAATTTATTTTGTGGCACATCTAGGATTGAAGACTGCCTTCAAACTGATTATCCTAGGTAAGGCGACGCCGTTAACTGCCTCTGAGTTTGAGGGAAAAGTTTTAAAAGCGGGCGCGCCACTCTTGTTAGCGAGCTCTGGGAAATCTGTTATATCACTTCTGGGGCTACAAAGAGATTCCTCCGACACCCTTCTGCACAACCCACTCGAAGCATTGAGAAGTTTTAAAGGCAGTTATATTCAGGAAACCAAGAGTGCCTAATTGGTGGAAACAAGGGGAGCAACTTTACGCTGCCGATAATTCTGACGATTTGTACAGGTGCAACTGTGTTCATTTCAGTCTGCCCGCCGCGTGCGTCGTCTCCTCTGTGAAAATTCACGGGATAAGTTTTGCTAGCAAGCTATAGCCAACTGCACACCACAGGTTTTCCAACTACAGTCTGTGAATCAAAGCGCTAATAACTCCGCTGCACGAGTGCAAAGTCTCTCCAGGACTTTACCCATGCACGTCTTTTATCCAATTTAGCTAGAACAGCAGTTGCAACCGGACAGTTGAAATTGCCGTAATGAATTTATTCGGTGGCCTCGTGGCGCACACACGACCCGCTGTAGCAGATTTTCTGGAATGACACTGCCACTTGGAGGAGCACTGGATGGGCTCCAGATCTCCGGTATAGACAGGTATTGGGCTCATTGTATCAAACTTAAGTCGGTTGGACGTAGTGACATGCAAGTTAACTTTGATGACACACAAGTGCAGAAAACCTCATTAAAATGCAATAGGCGATTAGGTCCCTGACTGTAAACCCTACAAATGGGCCGGATTAGCTCGCAAGCAAGCAACTGGTCCAAGGGCAAGTATTGCATATGATCTGATTAGCAGGTTGTCAGATGGCCTTGTCGAGCAATCTGACTGCTTATTCCCCTCCCAACGGCTCCATCTTAATTACAGCTAAAACTCCTTCATGTCAGAAGTGATGCTGATATGACGGATGAGAAGGGTTGGCTGTAGTTTGTAAAATATCAGAAAGCAGAATTTCCCATCGATGCTGCCTTTGTGCTCCTGCATAGAGGGGCGGGTGTATCTTTCTATCAGTTCGTAGGAAGGCAGGAGTACTCTAGTCTCGAGGCGTCCCCACTCCCCGTATTGATCACTTTAATAAGATTTCATCTGCTGATGGCCCTGTCGCTTTCTAGGCGCTCAACGTTCAATTCTTGCTTGGGCTCTGCTCCACACCCTGATCCAGCCTTCCCGGGACTAACGAGCCCTTCTAATTTTAATACCAGATCTGCTGCAGAGCCTCATTTGAATGTACGATTGTGGGCTGATTGAAATTAAAATGTAACCGACTACTACCAGTTCGGGTTACGAGGCGTCGTGGTGCCGTAGCCACGACTACGACTGCCTTTGTACGAATTATTGGGGGAATTGATTAATCTGGGCCTTGACTCCATTACTGCCCGACTGGTGCTTCATCCCCTTGCCTTCCTAAATTTTATTTGCTCGATGGTTTAACTGATTACCTTTCAAATTAGGTTATCTCAGAAACTGGAAGTGGAATAGGTGCTGTTCTGCTCATTAATGTCGCGGCCGGGCCATACTTGAACTTGGGGTGACAAAAGCCGTCCGATTGAAGCAATAGCCCTGGCGATTGTTTTCGGCGATAGGGCGTTTCACCTTGAGGAATAAGGGCGTGCCACTCCTTGGGGAACTGGCGTATGCTCCGTTAATTGTAGACAAACTCACTCTTGGCAATTACGAATAAAACACCAAGCAGGCTCTTAATTTCTCATTACGAGTAATATTCCCACCTGCCACGTCGTCGTCGACAGGAATATATGTATGGCATGGTGTTCACGTAAACAGGAAGTGCTTTAAAGAAACCGCGGGGTTAAAGTCAAATCGTCCTTGATACGATTTCGTCGCGGGGGAACACTTAAACCAGTCTTTCTGGATACCAGCCAAGCTGGCACTTACCTTTGGCTTCCGCGTGCATCACTTAACCGCACACTAATTCCATAGGTGTCCTCCGAGCAGTGTGTCAAAAATAAAGGAAAGCATATGCGCGTGAATATTACCGCCATTACTGTCCTTCGTTCGAGCCTCGCGAGGTTTTAAAAACGCCACCAAGATGAGGACTTTTTCGTTGATGAAACAAAGCAACAACGTAATTTAGTGGAAGGAAAGTGCGAAAAATTGTTCCGTCCCCGCACACAGCCGCTGTTTCGCGCATTCGAGTTCCGCAGAGTGATGCTGTAGACACAGTTCCGCTGTCGTGCTCATATTTACCGGAGTGCATAAAAAGTGCTTCCTTTGTTACCGCCGCGTCGTTGTTTTCAGCTAGGCTGGAAAATTTTTTATTTAACTAGTTCACTTTTTCCATTAAGCCCTATTGCGAGTAATTAGAACTTTTCTTGCAAAAACCAGATCTTTTCTATCGAGTGGAGTCTCACGAGAATAGTCCTTGTTGCGGCGCGATTTCATGGATTCCTCAATTTCCCCTGCTGGTTATCTGAAAGTTTTGGAACCTTTTTTAGCTTATCCCGCAGTAGAGTTAAATATTCCCCCGGCATAATACACGGCACGCCAATAACATCGCGTAGCTAACCCACAAGACACGCTTCTCCCCGCCTCTTTGCGGGCGGAAGTTTCCACCGAAGGAGCCCGCAAAAGTCGCAAAATATAATTTGTGCAGAGCAAATACGCGCAATCCCCAAAGAGCTTCCCGCAAAATTTCATGAATATAACCCAAAGTTCTGTCATTACTGCGGAATTTCGTACATCTCACTCACTTGCTTGGCTTAACTCGCAAAAGTATTTTTGTTTGATTATGAAAACTTATATAGGGAGTCTAAAAATATTTTGGTTTAAAACAACTTCCCAGAGAAACAGCAGATCCGGATTTCGGCGCAATTGCTAAAATTGGAAGGTATTTTAGTTTTTGAAGTTTGAGAGGAAAATTAGTGTACGGCTGCACATTGCAGCTTCTGAAACCTATAGGGTTGCGATGCGATGTGTGCTGTACCATCGAAACTCAAGAAAGTGCGCCTGAAACTAGCATAGTACCTTAATATATACAGATAAAGATAGAGCTGCGGGCGCTGTAAAAGAGATCCCACACAAAAAAAAATGGAAATTTTTCTAAGAAGAAGTGTTGATAGGAAAAAACGGCTCTGGCAAACATTTCTTGTACAAAAGACCTTAAATATAATCTTAAAACCCAGCAACAAAAAGAACTGATATATGCGAATATTACAAGAATATAAGATTTTCTCTGATAAGTGGGATGGAGGAGGAGGATGCATTACACGTCAACACGAGAGAGACAGCAAAAGAAACCAACGATTCTCTTCAAACAAATTTCGTGCAAAAGCGTGCCGTAATGACGACACCAAAGTATCGCAACGTCGGCTCACCTCACCCTCCCATAAGACGTTTCTTTCTTTTCTCCTTAAATGTATGCTTAACCAAAACCCTTCTCACCCTCCCCTGCCAGACCACGAGTAAAGCAAGTACGCGGAATTAGCTTCGTTTTGTATGAAAATAAGACGTCACTGACATATGCGTGAATTGGTCTCTTACTTTTTGGTTAAGTGGACTGAAAGGTGAAGGAGGAGGCACGAAATTCGTATAAAAATGTTGTTTTACTAGGAATCTATAACGGCTACGGGAAAGTGTGCAAATCGGGATGGTTTAGGACGACTCCAAACAGACGACCCAATATACTGAGAGCGAATTGCGGGGGCGGAATTTGTTAGGTGCGTGCACGCGGTTTCTTGGATAGACCGTACGCAGTTGAACCTAACATCGAAAATTCTCAGAAGCGGTCAAAAATTCTGCTGCAGCGGTTAAAAATTCTTAGAAAATCGCACTATATCTGCCTAAATTCTGTGCCACTGCGCAAGGGTAAACATATTGCGCAATACCTTACCGAAATGGGTGACTTTATCCAGAGATTGCAATATCCCAAAGAGATTCTTTGTATTAAGGGGATTCGAATCACAAAAACCTCAATATTATCGTTACCGCAAGGAATTTAAGGAATACAATATATTGGTAATTAAGCCGCCGGACACGAAACATCAATGTTGATCGATGACGATGTCAAACATCGTGACTTCAATGCTACGAGCAAATAATCGAAGCGACTTGGCTAATTAAATCGCAAATTTTACTTATCTCTGAATGCAGGTTTATTCCGGTACTCACACATAAAATGTCCGATTGCTCACTTCGTGATTGATTCAAATGCGATATAACACAAACGTCGTCTGAATGAACCTAAACCTAATTTGAAAATCTTTTTTTTGCCATCAATAGGTATCAAACCCGGAGAAAATCAATCATTAATTATGAGCCCAGAGATCTTGACACAAACTCGGAGAGTGCGGGCGAAACGCTGAGAGGTGGTAACCCTAGCTCAGTACAGAAATTGAGAACCCGTGATGACTTCAGCAAATGAGAGAGTTGGCGTGGCCTATTACATGCGATAGCGTCGCATATATGTAATCGCATTATCTTAAGAAGTTTTCAAACTCGACCTCGCGTAATAAGTCTTTGCTCGGGCGCAAGAAAAATTTCTTCTTTTTTTTTCTATCAACACGGCGCCCGAGCGGGCGCCTTGATAAGGTTGCATCTGCAGTTATCATTAATGGAAATCTCAAAAGCTACGCGGATAAAGCTGTAAAGTGCCATGCGTTTAGGGCTACTATTGCTGCGGCCAGTTGCACGTAATTTAATTTGTGTATTATGGCTGCAAGAGCAGTGCCTGTAAGACACGTGAGAAATTAGGGTTCCGTTGAACAAAAAATAAAGCTTTACGCACTTTTTTTTATATATCGTCCGGTACTTGCCTCTATTTTGTATTTTTCTTTCATTCTGCAGGAAAATGAAAAGTTAAGCGCCGTATTTTAAAAATAGTCCATTTGCTATGATGCTATGCTCCATTTTGAAATTTGTCCAGAGATTGGATGTCGTACGCCTAAAAATTAACGAATCGGCACACAGAAAACTAATTATCACACCAGAATGAGATTGGAAAAAAAGAGAAGAAAAAATTTTAAATGTTGAGACGATAACTTCCACAGTTTATGCTATTACTTAATAAGTCACTATTTCGTGGAGCTTGGGAGTTATGCTCTAAAGGATTATTTTGCTTGTAACCCGGGGCTGCTTGCACCATTTGCAGGTGCTCTAAAAGATTTAACCAACGAAGTTAGTTTCCATGTACCTGCCACCACATTGCATTTATGCAGCAGCACCTGAAGATTATTTTGCATTCTACGCCAGCAATTGCATTCCACTTTCGCGATAATTTTCGCGTTGGCGTTACCTCCACTCCACTTTCTCATTGTGTGATTATTTGCATGCACTTATAAGATAGACGTCCTTGGCTTCCGCTGGTGCACACACTTGATGCATTTATCGCGTCAAATTCATTTCAGTGCTCGTTGAAACACAGCGTTACGTCGGTGGCACCTCGAATGCGGCGAAACCTAATAAAACGTAACGTATATGTAAACTTCATTAACTGTGCAGACAGTAAAAGGGGGGCGTCAGGTACAATAAGACAAATTAGCACTGCCGAATGGATGAAAGTCTGTCACCAGGTATCCAAATGCGATTATTATACCCCACAGAAGTGTGTGTGTGTAGAGTTAATTATTTGCCTTCGCAAGGAATAAGAAGCGATTCCGCGAAACCAGAGCCGTTGTTATTTTCGAACTTAACGATCGAGTTCGCCCGTTTCCGCCGAGACGTACCTTCCTCGGGTATGTATTCTTCTCTTATCACATTTGGAACAGAAGGAACCCCCGCTACCGCCGCGCCGATGTTGACAAAGCAAACTCTGTATGTAGAAATTTATTAAGGTGACGTGCCCAAGTCCCCTGCAATTCGCAGCCATTTAATCGAGGGACCCCCCTTTGTCCGCATTACTTTACTCGGCATTATGATACGGCTTTGGTGTCTTTCCTAAAGGGATAATTAGCGAAATCAAAAGCAATTACACAACATTTCCGATGGAACATATTTTTTCGGGGATATGAAGCCTGTCTGGAATAACGAGGGCTATTGCTGCTCCTCAAGGCGTCCTGCTGGGGCGAGCGAGAATTCCAGCAACCGGCCTGCTCCACAATCAGGCGAAGTAAACAACCGCTGTTGCTTGGCCGTGTACCCGGGCATAATTATTTATTTGTTCCTAGGAGCTTATATTGATTACCTATACATGTCTTTTCCGGGCGAAGTAATTCCTGCAATGGGATAGAAACGTGCCACTTTCTCTGTTTATTTACCTCATGACGGTTGTAAGACTTAATCAGGGGGTTATGGCAACAGGCAGCGACAATCTTGGCTAAGGGGAAAAAAGTTTAGGGAGCGAACAAAAAGGTCCAGCGAATAACTGAAATTTTTATGAAAAGAATATACGTGCCCTGCTCCAAATTGAAAGGGAAGCCGTTCCTACAGGAGTTAATGGCATAGTACATTTAAAACGATTCCCAGACCTCTCAGTGCCTTTAGTCGGCTCAAACGAGTTCACAGAGTGAATAGTTTTGCCCTAAGAGACCCATAACACAGCATCCAGAATTGAGTACGATTTGAGTAAGTAGGCGAGGTGAGAATCTACCGTTCAAGGCAAACACACAACTTAGTAGATCTAATGCAGATTTTCCTTTAGGACGATGATTTCAGATATCTGCAAGGTTTGTTTCAAGAGTTTACTTTTCTACGATATAGCGAACTTAAAGATAACTGAGGTAGTAACAAAACTTGGAAAATTGTGAGCGTAAAAAAAAACTGAAAACGATCTGAAAATGTACAAATAAACTGAAATTCAATTGGAAATTGAGCACTGAATTCAGACTGAAAACAGGCTGAAATGTAAAGCAATACATGCACTTCTTTTAAAATGCATGCTTTGCTTTTGCTGACTGTACATCTCGAACCTCGGGCATTGACCAAGTGACCAATGCCCGATGACATTGAATCCTATAAAATTCATACGTTGCCAGAAACGACGAGAGCCGTCAGTTGCAGACTATACCTCATTAAAGAAAGATGTCTAATAAAGAATTATAATATTAAGTATATGGAATACTGTAAGCAAGTAACTGTAAATGTAGTTTCTCTTGTTTACAGGTAAGTTTACAATGAGTAATATTAAGTTAGTCAATAAGAACATTTATATGGAATAAAATAATTAATAAAATTCTCTTGTTTACAGAGAAACACAATTTAGTTATTTGTCAAAATATTATAGACAAGCTACGCATTATAAAACTACATTTGGAGGTTATAAAAATGGAAAAGTTACAATTCACATTTCAAGTAAAAGCTTCAACAGATCCAAAAACAAACATTGTATGCATAACTACCATAGGAACACCAGATGGAAGAAATTATGGAGTTCCAATTGAAATTCAAAAATTAGTAGACCATAAACAATTAGTGAAAAATAGCATTGTGAAAAATACATATAATCAAGACTTTGAAAGTGAGACATCAATCAAGAAAAGTATGGATCAAATTAACAGAAAATTTACAAGAATACCTGGATGACAGTGGTAATGTGATTTTAGGTGATTATTACCCAGAAGAAATTTCTACCGAAGATATAGAAGAACAACCAATAAGATCTAGGAATGAACAAACTAATAGAAATTTCAAAAAGATAACAGACAACTTTGTTATTGAAAACTTTTCAAGTAAGAATTGTAACGCCGTGCAATGGCTAAATACTTTTGAAAATGAATGCACTCGTTTCCAAATCAACAAAGATGAAGTAAGAATCGAAGTTTTGAGATTATTTCTAGAAGGCTCAGTTATAGATTGGTACAATTCAATGCTTATTAGAAATACATTAATGTCAGAATGGAATATTTGGCACGATTCTTGTTACTCAGGCCCCAATTTTTGGGAACGGGGTTCGAAACATTTTGCTGTGCTAATTAACTCCACCGGTAGTTTGTAAAAGGAAAATTAACTCCACCGGCAGTTTATAAAAGGGAAATTATAATATATAATAGAATTTTCCTAAAAGTTACGAACGTTAGGTGGCTCGCGAATTGACCTATATCTCGAAAACAGGCCGAGATAGAATTTTGTCATTATTTTTCCGTTAATTAGCACAGCAAAATGTTTCGAACCCCGTTCCCAAAAATTGGGGCCTGAGTAACAAGAACCTCCCCGAATATTTGGAAAGACAATTTTACCGATGCATATGCTGATAAAGGTTGGTCTTCAAGTAGATATGCCCTTCTCTATAAATATGTGAGTGGATCGTTATTAGATTATGCTTTAAAAAAAGAAAGAATGCTATTAGAAATGTACAACATTATCGACGATTGCACTATGATTAATCTCATCGCAGTAGGATTACCAGAATTCATAATGGATAGAATCAACAGGAAGAATTTAAGCAAGTCGAGAGATTTGTTCACTGAATTAGGAAGCCTGGAACATTTGATGAAGAAGAAGAATATGAGCAAAAATATAAAGAATAATGCAGAAAAGGAACAACAGAAACGTCCGTGCACAATCTGCGAAAGAAGAGGTAAGCCGAATCGTTATCATCCTGAATCTACATGTTGGTATAAAGCAGAGAAAGACGCGAAAGATAGGAATCAGATAAAATGTGTTAACAATGTAGAAATAGAAACAGAATTATTTGAAACTATCCCAAAAAACTTGTAACTCCACCATTAATCAAAATTAAAATCTTGATTGAAGATACTATTGAAACTGTTGGATTATATGTTTCTGGTTCTAATATATCATTAATACATTCAAAATTGTTGAACATAAAGAATCAGAAGTTAGAAAACATATGGAAAACAAAATTTGAAACGGTTAATGGTGCAAAGAAAACTAAAGGAATGGTATCAGTAAAAATAAAAATATTCAATGTAGAAAAAATCATAAATCATTTTGTAATAGATGGAGATAATATTCAATATGATTTTTTGATTGGATTAGATATAATAAAAGAATTCAAACTTATCCAAGATGAAAATTTAAACTTTAAACAGAAAAAGATGGAGATTTCAAAAGAAAATAACGTTTTCAATATTAACTCTATAAATTTCAATGAATTTACAAATGAATTAGATTTCGATATTTCTGTGAACCATCTGAAATATCAAGAAAGATTTGAAATAGACAAACTGATAGAAAGATATAGTGAAATTTTTGCAAAAGATAAATATGATGTAGGTACAGCAAAAGATTATGAAGCACGTATTGGCCTACTGATAGATAAATATTGTAGTAAAAGACCATATAGATGTAATATCGAAGATAAAAAAGAGATAGAAACGTAAATTGCTAAATTATTAGAAAACGATCTCATTGAAGAATCTTATAGCCCATTTGCGGCACCAGTAACACTGGTATCTAAGAAAGAAGAAGATAGAAAAACAAGATTATGCATTGATTTTAGAGATTTGAATAAATTAGTAAAGAAAAGTAAATAAATAAAAAAAATAGCCGACGACACAAATGTATGGTGTCAGTTACAAGTAGTTGGTATGTTTGTTAGGGATTGCTGAAAGATCGGATGACCCGGAACCCAGTGAGGAATTTCTTCCGCTTAAGCGGAAGAACAATGTTCTCATTTCAAAACACCGCTGGAAGTCGGTCATCCGATCAACCACCGCACGCGCCAATGTCGAAAAGACCTAATTGCAGCGGCCCGTTTGTGCAATGGGTCTCGTTACACAACAACGTACCCAGTTGAGTGATTAAACGAGGCCGCCGGCTGTGACCAGGTGCATTTTGGCCGAATCAGCAACCCTGACCTAAGTGACAAGGTGAGCGCCGAAGAAGCTCAAGTTGAGTTGGATCTAAACGTTAGTCGGGAGAAGTAATTCGAAGCGTGGTTCGGCGTCTTGTAGTAGCCCGCGGGAAAACGGACAAAGTTGGTTAAAGTAAAGAAAAGTGTTTGAATAAAGACGAAGCACGTGAAGAAAAAGGTGTTGTTTTGTTGATCCCGTCCATTTCTGTGAAATTGGCCGTGCGAGCTGAAAGGTGATCGTTACATGTTCTCTGCTAGATAGCTCATGAGAGAAGTTAGAGGGGTGTACGATATTAGGCACAGTTCCCATACATTTCCTAAAATCAACACATTTTAGTCTGCTTTCAGTCTCTTTTCAGTTGTCTTTTATTTTCACGATTATATATTATATTATTTGCAAGATTTGCGATAAAAATTTTTTTTTAAAAAAGATGTGTATTATTTACATGAATTGCAGACAAAATTTTGGAAAACCGTGAATTTTGGGAAATTGCAGAACCAATTCCGCGTAAACTGCCCATTTCGGGTGCAAACAACTTAGGAAAACAATGGAAAAGGGAAGAGAAACCGGTTAATTTCAAAAACATTAATTTCACCCCCTTAAGGGAGGAATTTGTCGAAATTCTACCAATAGTTGTTGGATATTACGGAACGGAGGTTACAAACAAAATTTGAACGCAATAGCTCTAATGGTGTGAGAGAAATCTTTAAAACAAGTAAAATCAGCCGTAGGCAGTTAAATCATAAAATTGAGGCTGCCTCATGTATATGTAATTGGACCAACCCCGATTAGGTACCCGTCGAATTTCGATAAAGGATAACATATCTTTCATTTGGTACCACTTTCAACCTGTGTGCTTATCGGCTCCTTTTTCTTGAAATATATAATAAGCATGAAAATATCGAATTTATGAATTACGCTGTAACTCCCAATTTCCTATATAGTATTTTGTAAGGAACAACCCTTTTGTAGTAGTAGGTAGGTAGGTAGTAGTTTGAGTAGGTTCCGTTTAAGTGTCTTTCGGGACCATCCTGTATTCCACTTTTTTCTAAGACCTCTTCCGGCTTGATATAGTAGTTTCAGTAATAGAGTTTGCTGTGGGAGTGGTAGTTTAATTTGCGGGGCGGTCTTATGTTGAGGCTCAATTTAATACTTTGATGTTCCGCAGCCTAGCCGCCAGGACACAAAGAAAGTGGGGCGTTGTGACACTCTACAGTCGCCCCAACGTGATTGACATGTAAACCAAGACGAGAGCAGAACTGTTTTGAGTCCTCTTTATTTTTCAGAATCCGGGTCTTTTAATTTTATTATGGGCAGCCCTTCTGACATGCTTGAAAGGGCTTTTATTTTCCGAGGGGAAACAGATTTAGCCGACGGCTGCAGCACCCAAATTCCGGGACAGAAACAGCCCTTGGACCTCGCCGCACTGATATGGAAATAAGATATTACCCGGGGGATAAATTTTTTCTGCCACACGTAGACATGTCACCGGAGAACGGCTTTTTCATGCAAATTTCTTCGAATTTTTCATGTCAGTCCCAAAAGTGCACAAAAATGGAAAAATAAAAACGAGCGGAAGAAACTTTTTGGCGCTGTACTCGGCGAGCGATCCAGCCAAATGGGATACAGATAAGTGACATTCTTTACGTGCCCTGCTCGAGCCGTGTACCAGCAGCCCTATGACGGCGGGAGGCTCCCCATTTTTCGCGTCCCGGGAGAAAAGTTAAACGGGCAGTTTTCCGTCATTTAAAATTTAGCAGACGCGTCACGTACTCGACGTTCCTTTTCTGCGTTTAAGTGCCAATTTTCGGAATTTTGGACGAAACTGAAAGTGCTCTCGCCGCTTTGGGTAAACTGATTTCCGGGCAGGGAAGAGGGGCGGCGCCGTTTAAAGAGGAGCAGATGTCAATTTAGCCGCGTCAGCCCCAACACCGCCCTGACCAAATATCTTCACAATGAAGGCCGACCTCGCGGCTGCAGTTCCAGCGGAAGCAAGGCGGAATAATTAAAAATATTTAATAAATCTTTGGCCTCTGGAGACCGTCGGACGCGAGGCACCCGAAGCCCTTCCCCCACTTCCGTTCGCGGATCGGCGGCGACGACATCTGGCAAATTAAAACTCGTGAAGAAATTACCTTTTTACATGTTATTAATTAAGCGCGCCAAGTAAATCGGATGGAGCTCACCTGGCCGAGGGGTATTTGCCTGGTAATGGGATTTTCATGTAAATTCGCGTTGTTCGTCTTGTCTCCGGCGCCGTAATTAATCGTCTGTTCCTTGATTCTAACGACATTTCCTCCTTTTTTAATTCGTTTGTACTGTAAATATCCGGAAAATTGCCCGTCGGCTGTGAGGGGGCGAGGACTCGGGAGGGTATGGACGTACGGCAGACAGGTACTGCTACCGCGCTGTGGAGAATAAAAGTTGCTAAACGTTATTAAGGGCAATTTGCATATTTAATAAGCGTAAGAGCCCAGGGCGTAATCGCATTAGGAATTAATAACATTGCATTAAAATGCTGTTGACATCCGCTCGTGGGAGGCAGGGGGTGAGCTAATTCGGCGCTAATGCGACGAGCATGACTGTCTGTCTGCCCAGGTCGAGCGTGTAGAAGTGCGTGCGTTAATTTGCCATGATAGCGAAACGCTTTGGAAAGGATTCGGAGGGCTTTGCAGGGTGGTAACAGCAGGGCCAACTCATTGCACCTTCCCTTATTTCGTAGCGGTCTGCCACCCCTGTTTGGGCGGTTCACTGCGAAAGAAACACTCGTAGACAGATATCTGTAGGCAAATTCCGGGGAAATATTTTAGAGAGCAGCTTAGTTTATCGCTATTATACGTAAAAAGGCCGATTCGAGAGCAGGGCTTGAATAATTGCGGTCGCCTTTTGTGTTGTGAAAACTCCGGCTCTATATCAAATGGACGGAGGCATTGCCGCAACTGTTCGGAATACTTACATGAAATTGCCAAACTTGAATTTGCGAACTGCCAAATAAAAGATATTTTGATCATTTTTATAAATGTGAAGAAACGTGTTTTAAAAATCAATCACTGGAAACTTGTTCCACTTTTCTCAACTTCAACAACTTTCGTAGAAGATCATTTTTGGATACCGAAGCATTTTTATTTGGAAAACAGCAGCTGCCCGCCTCACAGTGGGGCAGAATCCCGATTTCGTGGCCAAAAATCCCAAATTACCTATATGGGGGTTATCGAGGTCGCTGATTACGAATTTGAAGTCAGATTTTCAAAATTCAAAATGGCGGGTCAAATATGGCGGACAAAAATTTCGAATGTCTATTAATTTGACTGAAACTGGTTACTCGGGGGGTTTTTGGGATCGCTGATTACGAATCTGAGGTCAGATTCTCAAAATTCAAAATGGCGGATCCAATATGGCGGACTATGGTTCATACGTTGAAAATATGAAGTGAAATCTCATGTAATTTGGTTTTCGAGGTTATTGCTTACGATTGAAGAGTTAAATTAGAGCAAAAACATCGTAAAAGTATTGTAAAATTGATATGATAAATTGATTAGTGTAAATATGAACTTTCCACGAAAATTCTGCTTTTGAAACTTTAAACGCATTTTTCTCGAAAAATTATTTTCTAAAACTCTCATGGGCCTAAACAAAAAACTATTCAACCAATTGCTTTGACATTTATATATGTTCTTCTACTTATTAATAGTTATCGTCCGTACCAAAAGTGCTTATTTTTGAAAATATTTTCTTATTTTTTTAAACGATTTGTAAAATTTTTTAAAAACCAAGATTTTCGCAACTTTTTTTTCTACAGTCCGCCATTTTTTTGTTTTCCAATGAAATTGATTAATTCTAGTAGGGATGATAGCGACAGACCTACTGAACAATATTCCATTCGATTTTTTTTTCGATTCCCTAAAAAGAGGTAATAATTATGCGTTCACATGAGGATACCCCCTTAATGTCGCGCCACGCGTTTTCCATAAAAATTAGTCTCACTACTACATATGTTATATTTAACATTGTACACTATCAGTTCCTTGTCGAAACAAGATGGAGACTCGCGAAGACATTTTTAAAACTCCATTAGAAAATCGATTTTATATAAATAAAAAAAAAATATACTATATACTTCATATATATCACAAACATAAAATGAGCAATAATTGTGCATAACCATATATTCTACATACCTCCAAAAAATGAATCCATTTTGCCGAATTCGAATTGAACTAGTTTCCTCAGTTTCGCAGCACTTCAAACAGTTAAGAATTTTTCCACGCGTACACTTGTTTCGTGCGTACTCAACGGAGGCTGAATGTCGACTGATGTCGAGGCGACCCTAGGGCAGGTATTTACCTGCCCGGTCCGGAATTATGTTCTAAGACTATCCCTAAACAAGATCTGAACGTATTTAGACGACTATACACAACTCAAAAATTTGATTTTTGGCCAGCTTTTTGGGATTCTGCCCCACTGTGCGCCTGTCCTGAAGAAAATAAATTTTTAATGTTATTGAGGGACCGAATTTTGAAAGAAACAAAATTCGTTGGTTCTTTGCCTGAATGTGTGTTTGTGTCAATTGCATTTCTGCAGTATGGGTCTTTGGAACTTGCTTGGTATGGAATAAACGCAATACCCGCAATGCATTTGTTAACATACATCCATACTCATTTGTTTCAACCGTCCGAGAGTATTGCATTGCTTACATACATATGTATATGGATGCTGGTGCAATTGACGCGACCAATGATGTTGCCCTTTTCCATATCGAATCGATTTCTCGTCCTCGTGAGGATCGATGCCCCAAACATCCCCTGTCTGTAGGGATCGGCATTTGCCAATAAGGAAAGCAACTAGGAAAGAATTTTGACGGCAGAGTCTGCTGCACAATCCTGCAAAGATTTTTTAACAATTTGCTAGAGGTAGAGCATGTTGCGTATAATTACTTCTAGGGACCGACCGCACCCGATTTCAGCTGTTTTTTTAATCTCTGCTCCGTCGTTGCGCCTTATGTCCACTGCTATACCCCTACCTCATCTCAAACTGTTCTCAAAGCTGGCTTACGCCTACTTTTGCTTGAGTCGTTCATGGAAATCACAAAAAGTTTGCTGAAGCATTCATTGTTGGGTGTGGTTGGGGATTGTGCTATCTCATCCAGGAAACGGAAATATTCCCGGAGTGGATAAATCACTCTCGGGCAGGCAGCGGCAGGCTCTGCCCAAGTATTTTTCTATTTTCCACTTCATGGGCAGAGCGAAAATTCCTTTCCACCAATCGACGTGCATGGGAGGGGGGGAATACTTAAGTAGGTGACTGGCGAAGTCACCGAGGGCAAATTTTCGTCAGTTTTACGGCCACAATCATGTCATGCACTAATTCAGTTCCCTCGACCGGGGCGGTGGCTGAAAGGAAGATCATCAAATAAATAGCGGTGTCACACGCGCGCTTGAGGTACTTAAGTCAAAGCAGGTGCCCAGCAACGGTGACAGATTTACACCAATTTTTGGAATTTTCATAAATTTCGATCCAATTGAGACCCGTTAGGGGTGATGCCGGCGCCGGGAAGGCTGGCAGTGTTTACGCTACTCTGTCACGCCTGTCGTGCAAAATTTTCTTATTGAGTTTAAAAATGCCTCGCATTCCTTTCAATTAGACCGAACTCCCAGGGCGCCTGTGCCCCGCCTGCTTCCCCGCAATCCTGTTCGTGATCATGGGACTCCTCCGGGTTTCGGCGGGTCCCATTGTGGCAGTGCTGTGCAGTGTAAAATACAATTCCACGTAATCTCCTGTGACCTTCTAAACTCGCCCTAATGAAATTTCCTTTCTTATCGGGGCGCGTCCAAGTTGCCACTGAGGCCGTGGTGTACGCAAGGATAAACAGAGCTAACGACGGCAGTTGTGAACTTTCTCGGGCTCCATCATCGTAAAGTTGTTAGCCAAGGACACACTCAGGAGTCGTCTATGGTATTGGGGTTGCCGGGACAAAGCGGAGCGATCCTGCCCTCGCTCCAGCCTAGCCGGGGAGGAGTAATTTAACTCTTAAGAATTCGCACACAAAGCGCTCCTCGTGGCGATAATTCACGGCATTATGAATAGAGGAGCATAGTTGGCCTGGAGATGACAATGCGCGCAATTTTTGTGCGGTGTTTGGGCGAGATCTAGACGACGTCCTCTCTGACAATAAAGTCCTATTAGGGATGAAGCAGCGGCATTCAGGGCCCCGCCCGCACTACACGAAGCCCCGTTCTTTGTCCAGCACAATGGTCCGGGGAGAGCGCTCACCACAGCGATCCGGCTAACGGCAGAGTTGGCTAAGTCGCATTAGATCTTACGATGCACATCGGAATAGAAACGGAAAAATACCGGGCACATTTATTACGCCCCCACAGCGCGCCCAGTCCATACGCTTCAGGGCCTTGAAGAAAACAAACTTCGTGGGGAAATATGTCTCAGGAGAGGAGTTTGTATATTTTTATGTGCCAGAAGGCCGCTGCAGCTGCCAGCCAGCCAGCCAGCAATCCTTGCGAACTCATCGACTAACGTTTTTATTTTCAGTGCACGACGAGGGACGGGACGGTGGGGTTGTGGGTATGCAGTCGGGAAGACACCATTGTTGCACAAGGACGGGTGCCGCCGGCAGAGGTCTAATGGAGTGTCGTCCTGAAGACTGGGGATCGGCTTAATGAGCAGGATAGGGTTGTGGTGCTGCTCGGCTTGGCTAAGACGTTGTCGTCACCTTCCACGCTCGAGGCGTTTTAATTAAATCAGCAGAGCTCAAATAGGCCGTCTACAGCAAAGCAACTGCAGACAACTAATTACATCACTTGTTCTGTACCTATTTAATAAACCTGCTCTGATTTCCAGTTTCGATACCTCGTGCCTCGAAATACAAGTGATGGAAGCGCTTCCCAAACCCAATCAATGTTGGAATAAACTTTATGGGGTGAAATGACCCTAAGCTTGGAAGAAGAAAAGGAACAAGGGATTTTAATTTTTTTAACCCAAAGTTGCGGTACCGCAGAATGAAATTTTTGCTCCGGCTTAATATCTTTGTTAATTTTGTTCATTATTTTCTCTTGTTCGCATGCAGGCATGGTTTGCTTTACGTTTTGATTTTTTATTTCTTGCTGTTTTTAATTTATTATTCTTTAAACTAGCTGATCCATACCCGGCGTTTCCCGGGCATCTTTTTCTACATTCTTTAAAAGTAAACCATGACCCATTCAAGCTACGCTATAATATTGTTCACATTTATTAAATAGGTGTTTTGAGAACGTAATCATTGGCGTAAGTGGCCCTATATTTCTTTATCAGGAAATAAGCCGCAATATTAAATTCGGAAATCCAACTTCAAAGGCATAGAGAACATTGAAACTTCAAAGTGTCAGTTTCAGATTCAAAAAGCCACTTTGGTTACTCATCAACAACGAATCAGTGACCCCGAAAAACTCCATATTATTTTGCAGCAGGTTTAAAACAAGCATCCCCGAATCCTATTTAATAGTAAATATTGTTAAAATCGCTGGAAATTTAAGATTTCATTGCATGCTATTTTGGATTATTTATTAAACCTTGACAGCATTGTTGAAACATATAGGCTAAAATCAACGGCGGGAAATAACTGAATAATAAAAAAACTGATATATCTGAGTTCAGTGGTTATTGAGTTTAAAGCGAAAAAACGTACCGACAGTTGCATTTTATAATATATTATATCGCCATAGCAGTGGCGGACTAACAGGGGCGGAAGGGGCGGCCCGCCCCGGGCCTCCGGTCTTGGGGGGGGGGGGGGGGGGGGGGGCAAATGCCTCCACGTTCCCCTGATCAAATCCTAAACAAGACTTTAAAAATGTGCTTAGTACCTACATAATTTCATCAAGATCAAAACACTACAGCCATCTAGACTTTTTACGCGGTACTAATATTCTTTTAACTTTGCTGAACACGTCCAGTACACTGGGGGAATTCCGGTCTTTGTAGCGGGTACTTCCCATGGAAATATGAACTAAGAACGGAACGGCTGTAAGCCAGATTTAGCGTACCACATTCCCTAATGTGTTAGAATTGGCTGTGTTCGTATAGTCGCTCAGTGCAGGCGTAAATATGAATACATAATCAGAAGGGGGCTTACAATTCAAAATTTTCCGAAGTTCCTTTCATAATGTCTATGCCCCCCTTAATATCTATTTACACGCTGCCATTCACCGCTTGCTTTCATTCTTATTTAGCTCTCCCTCATAAACGCTGTTGCTGTTCTCCTCTAGGCAGCTCTCATTAGGTGGTCGCTCATGTACAGGGTTCATACACGATACAGCCGTTCCGTGCTTAGTTTGTATTTTTATGGTACTTCCCCAGGAATCTCTGAATGAATGAAGTGCAAATAATTTACTCTTGTACGCCTACATTTACATTCACTACATTCTATTTACGTCGAAACATTGGCCTCATTTAAAATATATTAAATTTCATTACGTTGATATTTAATAGTTTATTAGTGTGTTCTGATATTTTCGCGAACGGATGAGCCTTTTTTCAAATTGTAAAGTAATAATAAACGCGATCTTATCCGTTCAAAGTTGACAATCTGATACAAATTTATGGTGAATTTGAGAAGGAGCAAGTTTTCCAAGAAATAAAAGGGTACCGCATGCATGTAAAAGCCACCGATACAAGTATGGACGTTGCTGCCAAATGGAGAGCCCAAGAAATCCTTCAATTTATAATAAAATGGGACTTCAGTGAATCGTTACCCTGTATATCGCTTATACTTCAATACTTCTTGACCATTTGCATCTCGGTTGCATCATGCGAGAGGAGTTTCTCGAAACTTAAACTAATTAAAAATTATCTTCGATCTACAATGGGGCAAGAGCGACTGGTTAATCTAGCCGTGCTTTCAATAGAAAGAAAAATTTGAAAAGAAATCGATTTCACAGAAGTTATTGAGGAGTTCAGTAAATTGAAGGCACGAAAACACATACAACACGCTACAAAAAATTAAAAAACTATCTTGATTTATTTTATCTATTTTTTTTTGTCGATCAATTCGTATTTTATTTTCTTCATCCATATCCATTCCATATTGTAGGTATGCATGTTTATTTAGCCTAAATAATTTAAGTCGAATTTAAATTTCACTTGCCAGATTTTAAAGAAATAAACATAAACACTTATTTATACATACAAATGTGAACTGAATAAAAAGCTTGTAAAACTACATTTCTTTTAAAGCTGGGGGGCCTCATTCAGCTTTGCCGCCCCGGGCCTCTGACGGGCTTAGTCCGCCACTGCGCCATAGTCTACATATACGACTCATGATGTATTGCGCAACACGCCTGTAAAATATCATCTAAATATAAGTAATTAATAAGATTTTTTGCGTAACACCATCAGTCGTCACTGCTCGATACTCACTCTCCCTCCACTTCCCAATTACAGTGCATATGTCACTCAGGTCAGGAAGTAATGCGAAACACGCCTGTAAAAAAGCGCTACCAGCAATCAAACACACAAACTTTATAGAAGACATAAAATGTGCTTCACATAACGTCTGAGTGTAGCGACATAATACTCCCGGGATACCCCCTGTGTGGTGATATTTATTTCCACTTTAAATTAACCGAATTACTATTTGTGTAGAAAAAGTACACTTTTCAGTAGTAGTAGATCCGATTAAAGTAATTTTTTTTTATTTGTAACACGATCGCTCCATCCATTAACGATATTTCATGATGGCTTAAGCTACATTTGGGAGCTTCGCGTACGTGTTTACATGGTGAAATGGAGCACCGAGTCAAAGTACCCCGAAGCTGCCATTGTGCCAGGAAGCAGACATCTGTAAGCATCTCGGATGTTTCCAAAGGGTTCAAGCACCTGCCACCTCTCGCTGTTGAATACGTAGCAATATGGGACCGGCTGAATTATTCATGAACGTGTCATGTCGCCTGAAACTTCAAAGTTGTATCCCTTGTTCAGGCCAGGCCCACCTCAGCTGCTGGCTACAAGCACAAGGCAGGGCACCACAGAATTTGGCCACTTTTGGAGCTTTTGACTACGCGGCCGCAGAGGAAAAGCCGATGATACCAAAATGTCTCCGTTTTGTCTGAGAAGCGAATGACAATTTATCGCCGAATTGATTCCTAAAGTGTTCCTTCTGAGATTCCCAGACCCGCAAAAACTAAAAGTCGGCATACACATATTTAGATCTCGGCAGCGACGGAGTCTGTTGTGAAATGATTTATGCGCCTTCCGTCCTCCCAACCGAATCCACAGTTCGCACTGCACCAACTAAGTGTGGACCGCGCTGCTGGACGCCACAGCGTTGATTGGAAGCAGGACTCTTCGTGGCGATGTAATGTGAAAATACAATCGGGATGAGGAGCACCAATTTCCTATTAGAAAATTGTTATCGCTGCGAAGTAGGACGCGCCCGAAGGCGAAAATATGAAAATTTTTCGCTTATCGCATCGACCCTATTCCCTTCCATCGTAGCTTAGGTATGTATATTTGAATTTTAGATGTTCTCCCGAGTGGCAGGAACCGGAAGAGGACCAACAGTCCCAGAGTATTTTTTGCTGGGGGACGACAGATAAAAGTGCGGTCATCACATCATTTCCATGGGCATTGCTCCGCAGCAGCGGTGGATATTGGAATCTTTTGGGGCTTCCGGCAAGGATGTGTTATCAAAAAGCACTTAATTTTCAAGAAACATTCGACGATGTTTTGTTGCCCATCTTTGCACAAAGGACAGGAAGGACAACATGCTTCGGCGTTTTCTTGCTGGGGATAGGAACGACAGTCACGTATAATTCGGGCGAAATATGAAGGTCCCCTCAAAAGCAGAGACTTTCTTTGCTTTAGGGGTGAATTTCTTTGGAGGACTTTTCCGCTGACCCCGCCCTATAAGAAACAATGGTGTGGAAAAGAATTTTCACGTGGTAAATTTGTTTTCGAACGCGGCCAATGTTCGGGGAATTGTGCAATATGCAATTTGACGAATTGCGGAGATAAACCATTTAGAGGTCTTCTAAGAAATATGTGCAAAAATATTGGATGTGGCGTGGAAAGTGAACATTGCGGTATCCAGAAATTTTCTTTTGCTTCTATGTGTAGCATATGGTCTAGGATTTCTGGCTGATTGTAATAAATTACTGGTAGCTCGGCACCAGACAGAAACTGCTGTATGGCGAAAACATTTGTTGTATGCTGGAACCCTGGAAGTCCCGTCGACTTTGGTTTCTTCGTACCCGTTTTGTGAGCATCTCGTCTCCAAGGACAATTACTAAGACCGCGTTTCACGGTGATGTTTTTCTCAGAGGAAACGAGAGATCCATGATGAGAGAGGTTCCTTTCTGTCTCTCACTTCCCTCATCATATTCTTCCATGCTCGACGAGAACGAAACCTCAACGTCGTCCAACGAGGGAAAATGCGAGTGGCCTAATTGTCAAGAGCTCGCCTTAGCCCATAGTGGCCCAGTGCACTAGAACAGCTCCCCCAGAAAACGTAGTAATTCTGCAAAATAGTTATAATCACTGACCTACATCTCAAGATTAAGCCAGTGCGATCGGGCCGGAGCGGAGCACCAGCGACTTTTAACTCCGACAATTCCACATACATCTTACTTAGCGAAGACACACGTACGAAGGATTACTCTGTCCGACTCTAACGCTCTGATTTATGGGCTTCATTTGTAAGGGCTTCAACACTCGGCAGCACGTCACGTAGCAATGCAACGTGATAGTAATACGTCATTAATCCCATTTACCCCCTCACCAGCAGCTAATAGTCCGAGCATTCTTTTTTCCATTTGCACAGCTTCGCTCTCAGTGGTGGTGTTGGCGCGTACCGAGGGTTGTTGTGTCTACGGGCTCATCGACAGAGGCTATATATAGAATAGAGCCACTGGAGCCGTAGGGCCGTCGAGTGGAGGTAATTGCAGCAAACATCTCCAGCTCTGTATTCTTGAGGAGGTCACAAGGCAATCCTAAAATATGAGTGGACTGGGGTAAAGTGCATTCCCATCCGCCGACGATAGCTACACACTGTTGCCCCACCCCCTCGCCCCAAATGGAGCACAGTAATCCCATCTCGGCTTAAGCAAAACGAGTAAATTTATGTGGCACTTGAAAAGTTGATCCTTTCTGCAGTTACTGTGGCGAGTTATAAAGTCTTTTAGTCTGCGCTTTGAAATTCCCTGCTTGACAAGGATCCGCGGAGGGTCCTGCAGCTAATCCCCGTATATGGAAGGGTTAAGCAATTGTGGCAATACAACTCAAGAGCCGTTTGTTTTTTTCATATCTTTGCGGAATGTACGTTTTGTTTCGTTTTGGGGTGCCAATACGCACTCAATTATGCAGAATTATTGGGGAACTTCGTACATTTGGTTTTTATTCTTTTTATGACTTCTGAATACATTATCGTACCTAGGTATCAAGGAAGCAAGAAACCATGGAGAAGGCCATCCGTAATGCAGCAAGTAAAACACAAATAAGTAAAAAGTAATAAAAAGGCGCAACAGACAAAACCGCTACTATTTAAATCACAACTTCCATGGCGAACTTGAACTATTTTATATTTTTTTAGTTCGTTTTGTCAGATCTATCACGATACCTACCAACTATTTATTTGGCACTTTATCTATGAATATATATGAGCACTCCCAAGTTGAAAGGCGTTAAGAGAAAATCTACCACCATGTTCAATGTAATATGCTTGTCCAGGTTTCACCTTCAAACGACAGTTTTTCATTTGTCTGGGTTTGGTGTCTGTTTGTACAGGATAAATTCCTTTAATTTGATGTGGTGTTTATTCCTAAAGGTTTTCATACACGTGCTCGTATCATCAGTCCAGCTTCAAAGAAGCTGATCATCGATGATAAATGTAGACCAAGGTGTAAGGCCTGTCCAAAGTGTTTTTTTACAGCTCAATGTGTAAATTTTCCCCAAATAACGGTACTCCAGGACTCCCTATTTTACATCATAAGATGGTTTAGCTCTTAAACGATCAAATGTGAGTATTGTTTAGTTGGCTAAATCGCGTTGTTAAGCAATGTCGTCTGATAGGGAAGAATTGAGAAAAAAAATTTTGCGCGAGTGGAGTGAAAATAAAGCGTTGTCCTATTTGGCCATTGCGAAAACTGTGAAATCGAATCGGGCTACGGTTAGAAATGTTGTGAAAAGGTTTTTAGATGAACAAAGAGTTTGTGACAAACCAAGAAGTGGTCGGTCTAAAGGTCCAACAAATAAAGAACTTGAAACAAAGATTGCTCGAGCCTTCAAAACAGATCCCGGAGTTTCGGTTAGAGATTTGGCTAATAAACTGAAAATAAGCAAAAGTTTGGTGCAAAAAGCAAAGGGTAGAATCGGGTTCAAGACTCTGAAGAAAACTAAAAAGGCAAAGAGAACGAAATTACAATTTAACACTGCAGTGAGACGCGAAAAAAAACTTTACGGACTTCTTTGCAACTTGGGTGAAAAGTGTATTTTGATGGACGATGAAACGTATGTTAAAATGGATTTTACGACATTACCTGGAAGCCAATTTTACACTACGGATAACGACGATGATCTAAGCGACGAGCAAAAATTTATTTCAGTGGAAAAATTTAGAAAAAATATTATGGTTTGGCAGGCAATCTGCAGTTGTGGTGAACGAAGTCGTGCTTTTTTTACGACAGGTACAATTAATGCAGAAATTTACTCGACAGAGTGCCTCCAAAAACGTCTATTGCCATTTATACGTCGGCATAATGGCAATGTTTTATTTTAGCGAGGGCCCACTATGCTCGCAACACTTTGAACTGGTTCCAAGCAAAAAGTATCGATTTTGTGAGTAAAGACAGTAATCCACCGAACTATCCTGAGCTTAGACCCATTGAAAGATACTGGGCGTTGGTGAAAGCAGAACTACGGAAGACAGGTCAAACATCAATATCGGAAGAATACTTCAAAGAAAAGTGGACGAAATTTAGCAAAAAAATCAAAAAGGAAACGGTGCAAAATTTAATGCGAGGAATAAAAAGAAAAGTTCGGGAATTCAGCAGACAAAATTTAAAAAATTAACTTGAATGATTTAAGTTGTTAGAATTAAGGAACAGAATAAACATATTTTTGATTTTTAAAAAAAATTTGATTTTTCTATTAATTTTCAACTGTTCTCTTTGTAAAAAAAACTTTCGTGGACAGGCCTTAAAACAAGTGCATTTGGAATCCGGAAGTAACAGTTGTCCATATCTCCATGGCTTCATGCCTGCTCGCTCTGAATGGCTTGAGACCTCATCGCATTACACTCATTGGTCGTCGGCAGGGCCGGATTTACAATTTTGCTGCCCCTAGGCAGAGTAAAGTGTGTCGCCCCTCTAATAGGCAATGAAGTTTACACGGAGCCAAATGAATAACTGAGGATTAGCCTACAATAAAGAGCTGCAGCTAACTATTATCTGTGGCAACTAACCTTTTCTGCTGTACATTTTTGAATCCATTATATTTTAAATATTCATTTAGATTGTAAATATACATTCAGATTTTATTAAAGGCAGTGAAATCAAGTTTATTTTGGAATCTATTATTTTTAATATATTTATATATTTGGACCCCATAAATAGCATTTTATATCGATCATACTTAACTTAAACATTTTATATTACAGACTAGTTTGCCCGGACCCGGCGTTTCCCGGGATATTATTCAATTTGTATTCCTTAATTTTACAACGCCTTCCTACTGCACCACCGCCTCTCCTATGTGACCTAGCGTTTTCCTATTTGCGTTTTGCACATGTTTTAGATATTTTCCAACAGTATTATTAAATTTAGTTATCTTCATTTTATACCATCTCCTTATTGCACCCCCTCTCCTATATCTCCCAGCGGGGTGGGGGTGGTTTCATATTTGGAAATTTGAATAGCAGATTCGAAATCAGTGATCCCGGAAATTCCCTAGTGCGGATTTTCAGGGAAATCCCTTGAAGTTTAACTTTTCGGTCGCCATATTGATCCACGATCTTGATTTCCAAAATTTTGATGGCAGATTCAAAATCAGTGACCCCAAAAACCCAAACCAAAAACAAAAGTTCGGATTTCCCTTGAAGTTTTACTTTTCGGTCGCCATATTGGATTCGACATCTTGAATTCAAAAATTTTGAATGCAAGGTCGAGATCTGCGTCCCCGAAAACCTCCAATTGCCTTTTTCAGTTGGAAAATTCGCTTCCTATACAAAACGGAAATTTCGATTTTTTTCGATTTTCCGGCTTTTTATTTGTGGTTTCCCGAATTTTCTTTTTTTTTAAACCTCCTCTGTATTATAGCGAACAAAACAAACAAAAAATTATCGAAATCGGTCAAGCCGTTTTTGAGTTTTAGCGAGACTAACGACAGCAATTTATTTTTATATATAAAATATAGTATAAAATCACTAGAATATATTGCTAAACTTGACACGTATTTCAAGCTCAATTCAAATATTGCATCGTCTTGCTTTTTTGGCTGCAAAATCACAAATGATCTCATCGTAATCTAATGACATTGTTATATCCGACTCTATTGATAGATAATAAAGACAAACTCACTAATATTGATTCAGTCATGTTCGAACGCAGATTATTTCGAATGCGATTTAAACAAGAAAATGATCTCTCTGCACTACAAAACGTAACGTCCGTTTTTTTCAAACATATATATTTTTTTTTTTCAACTCTGATTTTTGCCGCCCTAGGCACGTGCCTACATTGCCTTATGGGAAATCCGGCCCTGGTCGTCGGCCATAATAGCAGAGCCAAGTGGTCTATATTTTCATAAATTTTCAGCCATCCGACAGACTTGAGTAACACCCTGCACCCACCTGCATCTGGCATCCTCCTGATGGCAAAGTTGTGTTGTGCAGAACTGAATCGAAACGGTTGCAAATTGAAATCCTCAAGCCGAATCAACTTGTCCTGAGCAGCAAGGGGAGCATCAGGTACAATGCACATTCACCGTGGGGTGCAATCGAAACTTTTCCCCTTAGGAACCGCAGCCAATTATCTATCACAAATAGACTTCAGCCCCATTCTGCTCCATTCCACGAGAGCCCATTGATATCTGGCTGAGATTTACGTGCAGCTGCGCTACCGAAAACCCCCATGTAAGCATTGTTTGTTGCTATCGGAAAAATTGCTATTAAGTTTTCGCTGCGCGCATTGTTCGACACCGTCCTATCGCTGGGGCGTCGGCACGTAGCGACCCCGTGAAGCTTTGTTTTCAGCGCCTTAATTACCTTGCGTTGCACACCTCTTACATCACAACACATTTTTGGAGGCGGTGCTCGAAAATGCAAGCGCGGTATGAAATTTGTTTTTAAAGCCGAACCCCCTCTTTCCAATCTGCAGTTTGAAAAGCCACCGAGCTGCCGCTTGTGCGGTTTAATTTTGAATGCATTCTGGCCACCACAGGTTGTTTTGTTAACGATGCGGCTAACGGGGCGGAAGAAAGGTGAATATTTTTTGACCGAGGAGAGGGTGAAAATCAATTTTTCCATGAAATCGTAAAGAGTCGGGCGGAATTTTAAGTGATTTCTGGTTCAGTTTTTAGGTCTACATAGATTGCGGCTCAGCCCGGGGCGATGAATGCTAAAAGCGGCTCTCGAGTCTCGTTCACAAGAAAAGTTGGGCAGTTTTGGAGTGGGCTTTACCACAACAGCGGTTGCTGGCAAAATGTGCGGGAACAGCCACTAGAGCAACGCAGGCCAAGTAGCGATGTAATCAAAAGATAACAACAGCAAAATTCTGACCAGACGCGGCCCTGGATGTTGCAGATAGGGTCAGCTCAATCTGAGGTCGCTGCTGGCTGTCGGAATCTCCCAGGACGCTGTCCGCAGGACAAATGTTTTATTCATTTTTGCTGTCCATCACGACCTATTGGGGCAGATACATGTCCAGTTTCAACTTATCAACCTTTTCTTTCGGGGGAAAGGAATATCGTGGGCGCGACTTTCATCTCACCCGTTAGAGGGCCATGGGTGGAGGACTGCCAAGGATTTTATACTCCGACCTGACATGGGCACAAGGTTTTTGTTATAGATCTTCTTACCTAAATGCGATGAGTTTAAAAATCCTTCGGGATTTGCCTGCACTTTGTATATGAATTAATAGGCGACTTAATTATTGCCAGCAATAGAAAGAAAATTCAAGCAGTGTATCTTAAAGTAGCGTAGATGTCATGCTAGATTTTGCTTAGAATTTGAAATCAGTCAGAAATCTGGAACTTGACGATTTGGTTATCATCTCTGGCACAAATAAAAACTGCCTATATGAATGATAAGCCGAGAATGGCTTTGCAATGCGCGGTTTACAGAGTTTATTAAGTTATTTAGTTATTCCTCCTCAAGCACGTCAATTTGAATGTTTGCAAACAGAATTGTTTTTCATCTACAAGCACTCCCCGTGCCTCACCATCTACTCCAAGGGGAACCCATTTAAAAGGTTCTTTTGAAAATCTCTTCCTGATTTGTGAAGGATTTCAAATTGAAATTAAGGAGGAACTTTGCGGTGAATAAATAAGGCGGTGGTGTATCCGGGTCATCAAAAAGCACCTGGAATTTGGGGTTTCAGCTATGTAGCACAAAATTTCGTGTCCTTTGTGTTCAATGCCAGAACATGAAGTATTTTTAGATATTTTGTGTACTTTGGAAACTTTTTCTCCGACTCAAGAGGACGAAAAAAAAAATTCCGTCACACGAGTGCGGGCAATTCGCTGCCTAATTTGCCTCCGCAAGGGAGACCTGCCAGAAACTTTTTCAATTTGTAAATTCTTGCGTTTCTAGACTCGTTGTGGCCTGCGCAAAACGGAGGGAACTTAGCTCGCCTAAAAGCTTGCAGTCATTCGATGTCCTCAGTACTTTTTATCGTTGGATGTAAACAACGTCGGGCGAGGAGTACTCTGTACAGGGCAATTTTCGCCATTCGCCTTAAAACCGACCGTACATCCGCTTCCCACTCACTCCACCTCCCCTTTAAACAGGAGTGAATTTTTCCTAACATCAATTTTAGTCGTACTTCGTCCCTGGATGCCGCCTGTATTTCCGGGACGAGGCTAAAAGCGGGCTGCACCTCTATCCGAAGAATGTACTCACATTTTACTTAAATGGAATTCGCGAGCAATAAATTATACGCTTGTCTCACTTGTTCTCGGATTTCAATTTGGTGGACGACCAGACTAGAATGAAAGAAACTGAGGGGAAAATTGGAAAAAATTGTTTTCTTACTTTCTGGGCGGTTGGCCGTGGAGTGTAGGCGAGGAGCTAAGGAAGCTGGGAAGCCCTTTGGTAAATTTATTGTGTAATTCGGAGACGACTGCGATTTGTCTTGGGAATGATTGGTTGTCAGGCAATCCAATGGAGTTGTAAGGAGAAACATGACTTCCACGTCACAATAAATAATTCCATCCAAGTGCTGCTTTCTGCTTTACAGTTAGCGTGGAATAAATCCTTTGGAATTAATGGACATTCAAGACAGATCATTGCATAAGCAGGAGATTGACTTAAGAGGTATTTTTGCCGACACGAATCTCCGACAAGTTCGACATACCGGTTGGTACTTGCTGATTATCTGACAGTGTTGCAAAAAACATTCTGAGGAATGTTAAAAGTGCATGTTTTGTTTCTGGCTGTGAATTGCAAGCTTCGCGCAAATTGCACAGTTCAATTCGTGCAGTTATAGTACAAAATAGTTAAAGTTAACTTATTAAAAATATAGTAGAACGAATTTAATATGGAAAGAGGCAAACACTGGCATTGCAGATAAATGCCAGGCCATTTTAAGTATGAAAAGAAATGGTCAAAGCAATTCTGCATTGCAAGATTTGCCAATTGTTGCAGGAAGCTTGTACAAAACGCTATAATATAAACCTGTGAAAAGAAAGGATCACAAAAAACAGAATTTTGAAACCGCCACCAAAAAACGACTGGTTCGACATTTTGGAGTGCACGAATGAAGTCATTTTATACGACACTCCATCATGCTAGGAGACTTATTTTTATTATGTTGGAATGTTATACGAAATAATTTTTAATTGCTGCAAATTTCATGTCCACAGCGGACGATTTTGAAGCTTCTAAAATGTTCTGTTTTATGGCAAAATACCTCAATAGGTAAAAATTAAAAGTAAAGTAACCTCAATGGGCATATAAAGTTTGCTGCGTGTCTCACTTGGTAGAGCAGCCGTTAGGTATGTAACAGGCGGGCTGAAAAGTTCGTAGGCTAACACATAGATGGCGCCACTAGTATCAAATCCATATGATTTCTAGTTAGCCCTAACCTTAAAAGACGCGTGTATAAATTTGACAGCTGTTGCACTATTAGTATCTGAGTTATAGCATTTTGAGTGAAAGAACTTTTGTTACTTTGCAAAAAATGGACAAAAAAGAATTTCGTGTGTTAATAAAGCATTGCTTTTTGGCGAAAAAAAATACTGTTGACACCAAAGTTTGGCTTGATAAACATTATTCGGACTGTGCACCAGGAAAATCAACCGTAGAAAAGTGGTTTGCTAAATTTAAACGAGGCGAAATGAGCACCGAGGACGATGCACGCAGTGGACGCCCCAAAGAGGCTGTTACCGAGGAAAAAATCAAAAAAGTCCACAAGATAATTTTTGATAACAGTAAAGTGAAGTTGATTGAAATAGCTGAGACCCTAAAGATATCAAGGGAACGTGTTGGTCATATCGTGAACGAATATTTGGATATGCGAAAGCTCTGTGCAAAGTGGGTGCCGCGCCAGCTCACAATCGACCAAAAACAACAACGGATCGATGATTCTAAGCAGTGTTTGGAGCTGTTCAGTCGTAATAAATCCGAATTTTTGCGTCGATATGTGACGATGGACGAAACATGGCTCCATCATTTCACACCAGAGTCCAATCGACAGTCAGCCGAGTGGACTGCACGTGGTGAACCGACTCCAAAGCGTGGAAAGACGCAAAAGTCGGCTGGCAAGGTTATGGCATCAATATTCTGGGATGCTCATGGTATAATATTCATTGACTATCTTAAAAAAGGGAAAACCATAAACAGCGACTATTATGTAGCGTTATTGGAGCGTTTAAAATACGAAATCGCGGAAAAGCGGCCTCATTTGAAGAAAAAGAAAGTGCTGTTTCATCAAGATAATGCACCATGTCACAAGTCAATGAAATCGATGGCAAAATTCTATGAATTGGGCTTCGAATTGCTTCCGCATCCACCGTACTCTCCAGATCTGGCCCCAGCGCCTTTTTTGTGTTCTCAGACCTTAAGAGGATGCTCGCTGGACAGAAATTTTACGCCGATGAAGAGGTGATCGCCGAAACTGAAGCCTATTTTGAGGCTAAAGACAAATCGTATTATAAAAATGGTATCGAAAAATTGTATGACCGCTATAATCGTTGTATCGCCCTCGATGGGAACTATATTGAATAATAAAATCAAATTCTATCAAAAAAATAATTTTTTCTATGCTAGCCTACGAACTTTTCAGCCCGCCTGTTATTTGCCCCAAGCAGCAACTGGAAGGCTTTCAATGTTGTGAATTTCTGGACTACCGGCCATCTTCCCTCTGCCGAAAAATTGCATTTTTAGCATTTGGTAGCATCAATAAAGAAGCCCAAACAAATTACATTAAACCGACGAAAGTGCTTTCATTTCGAGTGGCAACAGCAACGAAGCCGAGTCCTTGGAGTGGATAGGGCAGAGAGTGGAAAAGCAAGCAGAATGGTGAACGAGAGGCTTTTCGCCATTCAACCGCTGCTGCATCCCACTTCAGGCCCGGCCCGGCCCCCCCTCCGGCTTAATCCTTGTAATGAAAGTTTCGTAAACTATTTATAAGAGTGAGTGCTCACCGGAAAAGGATCATAGTCAGAGCTGCTTTTTCCTTCCGTGCCTCAAGAGCGGGGATAGTTTTCGGGATGAGGGTACTTCGACGGGATTACCGGATTACGAGATTGCCAGAGTGAATTATGGCGGATTTTATAGAAATTTACTTGGTGACCTACGCCTGCCCCCTATTTGCTGGTTTAGCGAGGCAATATGGCATTTTTTTTAGCTCGGCGTTCCGTTGCTGTTTTTCGGTTGATTTGAAACTAAATGCACGAAAATCATCTTAAGGGCAGTTGGTAATTACGTCGAAAACTTTTCCTAAACGTACCCGACACGACTTATCTGTACAGCACAACTCGATTAAAAATCCGAGAAGTGCTCTTTGCCAATTTTCTCGAAATGTGTTTCGATATAAGCGACTGAAGGTGAACTTTCTTGACTCGTTCAGAAGCACCGCTGGGGATGGAAGGGGCTGTATGCCGCTGGGGCTGCTGGGGCGAACGATGCACAGATTAATATAATGTCCTCGCACTTCAATTAATCTCCGCCTTAATGGACCATGAAATTAAATCTTGCAAACTGTTGATTTTTTAATCGACCCCACTCTCGGCGATATTCGCCAGCCATAACAGACGCGTTGCTACTGCTTCTGGTGGTCATTTATAACTGCCACCTTGTTGAGAATCTTCATTAGGAGCACTGCGTCAATGAACCCGCCCAGATGTCTCGATCCATTTATCATATACCCCAGAGAACTATTCTGTAGAAGAACGGCACTACCGAGTGTTCTGCTTTCTTATCGGTCGCGGGAACGGTGGAAGGGAGCGATAAGAGCCGCCTGCCTTCACTTCTCCATTGTCTCTGGTCCCGCATTCAATACACTCTTTTCGCCTGCTTTCATTATCCCGAAATAAAACACCTCCCCTGACGAATCTGGGGCTTCTAACCATCTCGCGCTCATTAGGATTCGTCCGAGATGACCAATTAGTTGCCTATTTTATCTGGCTGCTTATTATAAGCAGCCTTTGTTTGCCATTTCTGATCACGTAGCGTCGTCTGCCTCGAGCAGTTCGGTCACATACAACATAATTCGCTCAAATATTTGCCGAAAATTGGAGTTGTCTTCGACTTGGATCAAAAACTGGGGAAGTTTCGAAAGTATTAACATACTTCCCCCGTATATTTCCACTCTGACTTCGGCTCTCATTGTTTCTCTATCTAAAGGAACTCAAATTTTCTCCGGCAGACTGCCCCTCTTACCCCGTTCACTTGCTAATAATAACAATAAATAGTTGAATAAAGGTTATAATTCTATAATATGTTGGGCTTGCATCCAGGTGCTCTTCTCGGTAGTAGTGGCTCCACTTTAGACCCCACGCTTTATTTTTTAGCTATTGGTACATCATCAATTGTGCAATAAAACAGTTTAACTTAAAATGTTTTTTCTACCTATTTTATTTATGTCAGAGTCAGGGTAGCTTCGCTTTAAAACAAAGAGGAAAAGTTTTCAGTACAACTCGCAATACAAAGTAAATGAAGGAATGAAGAGCTTTGAGATGTGAAAAATATGGGAAAGGTCGGCGCCAACGACCAAACCACCCTCCGCTGTAGTGTGTTTGGGCGACCAAATGCATCGCGAGTATGGCAACAGATGCAGGCGCTACAATAAAACTAATTCCATACTTTGAAGGCTATGGGGAGCGTTCGTTTTCATTCCATTAGGGACCAAGTCGAGAGCAGAGCCCTCCTAAGGAATTTATTCTTAACATTCGGGTGGCTTATCTTCAAGGAGAAGTGCAAGAAAAACGCGACTATTTCCTCCAGTTACAATTGATGGGAGTTGCTGTTTTGAAAGGGTTGTTTACACCTTTTCTCTAAGTCTTCGTCGTCGGGAGGAGCTGATTAATGCGGGGACGGGAGCTGCCTTTCACCTCGCACCATTAGGGGCCTCAGCCCGATATGACAGCGGTGTTTGGGGTTCGGAACGAAAGAGCGAATACTCTGAATAACGAATAAAAGCACTAGGCTTGTGGGGTGGGAACCCATTCACGTACATAAAGGAATTGGTCCGGCTGTGTGCAGTGGTGGACTACAATATGTTCAAGCCACTGCCGTCGGGGCTCCCAGTCAGCCTAATTTATGGAGGCGTTTCGCCTAATCACTGGCAATAGATGAGGTTGATTAAAGCACAATGGAGTGACTGCGTTGCGTATTTATCTTAATTCGAGCTGCATACGTTATTGCTGCGATTAAATCCGCTTGGAGCCATTAAATTCACTCCCGTGCTGAAACAGCTGCCGCCGGTGGCTGCAGCTAGCCCCATCCGCTTTTCGAATTCAATCGATTTAGGGTGGTATGCTATCCTCCAGTGCCTATTCCACCTAGGCGAACCGGTGGGAATTTAACAGCCGCGCAGACTTAGGAATTCATTAGAAAGTTTTTTGGCGTTCTGGGCGGAGCCTAGTAGGGTTTTGGCCCACATCTTTGTCCTCAGTGACTCGGTCGAAAGATAGAGCGAAGCGAAGGCAGATGTCTGACAAATTTAAATTTTTTATTTCTCTCTCAACCCCCCAACCATCCTGCTCATTGACCTGCAAAGGAAATATCCAGGAATATAACAGCACATGAGGGATCCCTGCTCGAACTAACCAGAAATTTGGTAGTACGCGGGGTGCCTGTTTCCATTCAGACTGATTCGCAAGGACCTCCTTATGATATTCGCCAGAAGTAGAAGATTTCCGTATTTCCGCAATGTTGACGACGTACCATGTGAGCCGGCTGACAATCTCAGGGAGGAAGAGAAACTTTTCGTGGAATAATTTCAGTCATGTGGAGTTGCAAAGATTCCTCAGTTGCCAGGCATCCACCCAAGCTAGTGCGGTGCTTTTGTCTTTCCACAATGGCGACCAGAAGCAGTGTAGTGGAGGTTTTGTCGCTTATTTGCATTTAATCAGGAGAACACCACTGCTAGAGATTTGCAGCGTTAACTGGACATGCCTCAGCGATCTCCCTATAAATTGGGAGCATTTAAGTCCACACTACGTACCTGGGAGACTACTTTACACGGGCCCGTTTTTGCAAGATTGCGGGAATTCCACCAACCGTGTGTGGTAGAGAAGCCACCGCCACAGGAGGCCAAACCGAGGAATTGTGGTCGATTTTATCAAATTCGGGTTGACTGCAAATTAAAGATGACCCGAACACCCGTAATAAGACAAAGGTCCGCCGAAAACGTTAACGCTTGCATCGAACTGAGTTAGTATGTTGTTTGTCGGCCATCTTTGGTGCAGTGCTGTACAGTTCACTAATGCAAACTGCTTTTATTTTGGACTCACGAGACTGCAGGGGAATATTTCATAGTTTCATAAATTATTTCACAAAACGGTTTTCGTGTGGGCGTGGGCTTAATGACCACCCGATAATCGTTCAGGTTAGTGCAGGTGAGGTTTTGCCCGTGGTGGTGACATCATTGCAGGCCCTGATGCATGCGAAGCAAATTGACTTTGTTGGGGGTTTTAACATGAGCGCGACGCGACACGTGCATAAATATGTAAAGCTGAACATGGTTATTAAATATTCGCAGACGGGAAGACACTGTCGAGTGTCGAATTGAAATGAAGTGCGGCTGAACAGAGCTGTGCTGTACATACGGCAGAGAGGTAGTTATATAGGTTCATAATATCTGCAGGGCCGTATTCATGAAAACTAGTTGAGTCTTATATGGTTACAAATTTGCTCTCGTGCACCTCGTTTTAAAATAGTGCAATCTCCTGTGATTGATTTTGCTTGGATTTAGCAAGGACAAAAAGATATAGTACGTTTATTTTAAAATATCTCACAGGACTTTGTGTGTTGCAATTCCACAACCTAAAAAATAATTCAGGCCAATTCCCGGCAAGAATACAAACATTTAAGCAGCGAATTAAAAATTGAATGTAATCAGTTGCGTTGTGACCTATGTAGATAAGAATTATTAGCAGTTGCGCATACCCCAAGTGCCTAAAGGTTTGATTTCCAATTTGATTTCATACGTAAATTCCTACAACTGAGAGGTGGTAGAGCAGCCTTTCTTAAAGGGGGTATTGCGCTTTGAACGTCATTTGTGGAGCAAGATTTTAAGATTTTTTTTCTCAGAAACCACAAAACATATTTTGATTTTTGTTTTTGCTATTTATTAATACAAGCCTCTGGTAGTAAAATATGTATATTTTTTTCGTTGACAATACAAAAAAATTCCAGCTGGCAGAGCTGGTCAAAGTAGAGATGTTTTTCGCGAAGGGGTTAAGGGGCCGATACATGTAAAATCAAAAATTTTTTTAATTTTTTTTTTCGTCGGGAATATATTCTATAAGGTGTTGAGAATGCGTGTCTAAGAGTGTTTCTCGATATCTCAATCCGGTCTCATGGAATCTTACATAGAAGCGGCGATGTCAGGTGGCGCGGGTGAGCAGCTGTCCATCGCTCCGTCTCCGGACCGCCCCGCTCAGCGCAGACCGGCACACATTTCTCGATTCAAAAGAAGCAAGAACGGCTCGGAAACATAAAGTTTTGCCGAAAATCAGCTGCTTGAACAAGAGGAAGGACAACTCTACGGCGCGGCGCAGGAATAGCCGACTAATATGTAAGTAGAGAACTCGTCTTTTCACTTTCTCAAACTTTGAGTTCAAATTCCTCGAAACGACATTTTCGACTACTCGCTGCACGATAACTTTATTAAAAAAGGTTCAATCACGCTGACAATTTTACTGTAGTTTCCAAAGACCCTTGTCTACTGGATGAACCTACATCCATAGCCGATTTCGCGAATCCCCGACCGTAGAGGTTGCGAATTCAGCCAAAAAAACAAGCAAAATTTTCATTCAAGTCACATTTGGGGAAAATTTTTTTTTTGTCTCAAAGTTAGGTTTACATTGAAGTCAGAACTGTTTTTCGACAATGTTTTCTTCCTGCTTCGTTTCAGACCAGCACTACCGCCAGGAGAACGCAGCGACTGAAATAAGAGGGGGCTTTTGTGTCACGGGCTCCGCCGCCATCTTGAAACGCCGGCACACGAAAAAATTTTTATTCTAATGTACAAGCTCTTGTGATAAATTCAAAAAAAAATTAACTCGATCCGCTTATTCCTTCCCTATCAAAAATTTTTTTTAAAAAAACACACTTTCAATGTATCGGCCCCCTTAACGGCGCCCATAATTGCAGCCCTCAGAGACGTCTGAAACAAATAATTCAAAATTGTTGTTAACTTGTATCCTATTGGTTATCGCCTGAACCACGGAAAAGTCGAAATATAGAAATTTGCAAAAGTTATGCAAATTTAAAAAAAAAGTTCGATTTTTGGGGTTTTTTTTCGAAGTAAATGTTGGATTAAAAAAAAACTATTTATCGCATAAACAAAATCGTGGTTCCGACAGTACCGGCTAGTATAAGGATGATTCTGTCTAAATTTGAAAAAAATCGTTTTGAAAAATGCTGTTTCGAGAAAAACGCGATTAAAGTTTTGGATTAAGATAAAAACGTGAATGAATGAGCTCGCCGCTCCAACTTTGAGGCATCAAAACTACGTCAATTTTATGAATTTTTGAAGAATTCGTTTCGGAATACAATCTTAAATACATTAACAATAGAAATATTAAAAAAAAAATTTCGATTTTTCAAAATTTCAAAGCGCAATACGCCCTTAAATCATTTATCAAAGCGTGCCCATTCCCGTTTCGTGAAAATTAATAAACTCTCTCCACAATGCCCGCTAATAATCATAACCGAGCGGGTACACGGTGCACACCCAGTTCCAAAATCGCCAAGTTTCACAGCCCGCTTGTCACTCAAGCGACCAATTGACTGACGGGCGGAATTGAAACTGAGCAATTCGCCAGAAGGTCCCAATTGACACGCCTGCCTTTATCTTCGCAACTGTCCCGAACACCCACCGCCATTAAATTAATTAATATGTTTAATTCACTCAACTCAAATCTGGCGGGGACAGGCGAAGGCAATTTCAATAACGTTATTCGTGCTAAAGCCTTTGTCCTCTGACTTGTTAAGCCCCGGGGGCCTCGTGCCGGCCCGACCTAGCCCCAACAAAGGAAGGAGCATCACTGGAATAGTCTGTTGCCAGCAACTAAAATTCAATTTTGCCCAATTTGTAGTCGGATCGGAATTGCCTGCGAAGCCCCTTAATACCCTAAGCCCCACTTGGTCCACAGGATTATTGGAACAATGCCGATGCTCCCAATGAGGGGCCTTTCCCGTATTTGAAGTTTAAATAAGATGAAGTTGGTGAGTTTGCTCGCTCGGCAACGGCAGGAGTAGAGCATATGTCTGAGACCACCCATACCTCTTCTGGGCCTGAGCCTCTCCTGTCTACATGCCCTCACTACACCCCGCAGTGCCCAGTAATTGTCTGCACGGGCTCCGAATGGCTGCATTAATTTATTATTTTCTTATGTGCAAAGGAAACTGATCCGATTAGGGAGTAATTTGGGGGATTCCCGGAAATTCACCGCATTACCACTGCTCTCCGCGAAAGACAGGAGCAATCTCCTCGGCAATAACTTAATACGGCTGGGACTGGGCCTCGGGTATACATCAGCTAGCACATACTGTCTGCTACCGAAACTTGTCAGCTAACGCGGGTCCTCCGGGACGCTCTCCGAATGAAAATCTCATAAATCCCCACCGGGACATCGGAGCGTTTCTTATAAAGAACTCCCTGCACTTATACACGCATTTCAGGGCAATATATCTGTGGGCCCTCCCCATAAATCTTTTTTCCTAAAAGCCACAAATGGAATATGGCCGAGGTCACATTTATCCCAATTTGGGTAGATGCGATGTATCTGTCGTTCCAGCAGAAACATTTCATTCAATAAGGACAGTGGGCCTCCACCAACCTCGTCCCTCCTTGTCCAGCCCAAACCCCGAGCCTAATGGCATTAGGGGTTGCTTCGCATCGCTAGAAATAAATTTTTACTCCTATTTGTACAAGCGGATTCGATTACACCGACCACCGGTAGCGGTGAAGCTCTCATGTCCTGCGGCACACTTCTGTCCAGTTAGAGGACACCCGAAACACAGTTCGGACTTAATAGTGTCCATCCTGTCGAAGTGTCTTTAATTTTGTGGAAGTTGAAGAAGGGTAAGGCCGGAAAGATGCTAGGCAAATGCGAAATTAAGTGGGTCTTTGGGTTAATTAATTTAGAGCCTTTCCTCTGGAATGAGCTCCTCGGTAATTCTGTTAAGCTCAATTGTCTTTTCTCGCTCTTGGGTATTTGCGTTTCCTTTCGCGTAAAGGGGTGGGGGTTGGTTGGTTTTGATGGATTGACAAAGTTTAGGGTGAGAGTTTTAAAAGACGGCCAAACTTGAAACCCAACTGGAACCTTTTTTTTTGTTTCTAAAAATAAAATTGAAAAGGAAGATCCCTTTCCATTTACTACTGTGCAAACCGATTCGGCAGGGCTGTTATCAAAACTATTTTTAGCGAATTTTGTACCCTCGCTAAAGTTTCCTGCACAAACCCGTCGTTTGATCGGTCATGCTACGCTATCAAGCGCGCTTACATTACACTTTCGGTTTCCTGGAAGCTTTCTCGAAGAGCCATACAGTCAGGCCTATTTACCTCCATTTGTACGTTCCCCATACAGCGAATGAATAAACATAGGTAGAGAATGTGATACTGCCTTCCTGCCGCACGCGACGCCCGCACTTTTAGGTGATACATCATCAGAAAGTGACATATGCCACTTCAGACGCCGCCAAACTCAAGCAGGCTCTGGCTGGCTGCTCCTGCCGATTAATGGGCATAACGTGAGCTGTTTAAATAAATTGATAAAGCAGTCCATTCCGGACACAACTTTGAATAGGGCTGTGGAGGTCTGGACAGTTCGAAGGCTTTTGTTTGCCGATGTCCTGTCAATTGAGAGGACTTCAAAGCATGTTACATTCGAAGGCTTGAGTTCTCCTCTGTTAGTTGCTTAATGCTCTGTCTGCTTGCAACAGCCTTGATGGAATCGAGATTTGCATTTGATCCGAATAAGGCGAACTATGGCAAAGCAGTCTTCCGGCTGAGATAATCTAAAGCCACCCAAAGCATCCCTAGCTCTTATTTGGTTATCATCCCATTGCTTTTTGCTGCCCGCCATTAGTCAATGTCCACCAGAATGAAAATTGTTTTGCGCTCGAGTAAGTGGGGGACAAGAAAAACAAGAAATATCTGCTCGGGAGGATTCCGTTACAATTCTGCTGCCTTAGGAGTATTTTCATTGATTCATATCTCCTATAAGTCCATTAAGGAAAAATCCATCTCATCAGGATTTGCCATCGATTTGCCAGCGCTTGAGGAGAACCTATATACTCCCGAAGACTGCTCCGTTTGAAACGTGGACAGATCCCGCCCACACATATGCAAATGGTTCAATTAATGATTTTTGGGAAGCCACGACAATTTGAGGATTCCGGAAGCGAGAGTCCTGAGAATTATGGCGACTGATGTGCTTTTGATGAATAGGTAGTGCGGGCATTAGAGCAGGTAAGCAATTTCTTGTGCAGCATCGGAGCCATATGTGAAGGCAAATGGATGTTTTTGGTGCACTTTGGGCTCCTGCAATAACCGCATCCCTGCGATGTCCATTGTTGGGCTGGCAGCGGTAATGAATATTTAATGTGCATTGTCGGGATGTGCCTGTAAACGTGAATGTGTGCATACATGACCTTGAGTTTGCAATGTACCCTTTACAGGATGTGAGAGTCCAATATCCGATATTTGCAAAGGTGCACTTGGTGCTAAAAAAACCGGTGGAGAATCCAATTTTTTGAGGGAATAAGATAAAAACAGAAAATTATTGCTCTTTGTTTCTGTTTACCTTGTCAAGGTTCAAGCTCCAGCTCTGTAGACTTTTTTACGGAAATATATTTTATGATGTGGGTGGACTTGCGGACAAATGAGTTTTTATAACTGTTTCACATTTCAATAGGTTTAGGCTTGATGTCGTGTTTTATTTTTTATTATATTAGTTCCACTCTAAGGATTCCTTTTTACAGTTTTGCTGTATGACCTTTCCAGCGACCACTTGATCCCGATTCATGGTCATTCAATTTTTTCTGGGACGTTTTCGTTCGCAAACACAAAGTTGGAGGAGTTAAACGGGAGGAAATATCAGCAAGCTCATGATTCTGATATCGGAAGAATTCTTCCTGACCGCGTTCATAGCTGAAAAGTGCTTGTGAATGCCTTCAAATTCCAGGGAGTTCTTCTTTAGGGAACGGAGGAAACAATTACAGTAAGCTTAAGGATATCTGCCAAGGTTTAGCAGACAGACTAGACCGCGAGTTTACCCTAATTGTATGAATTGCAGATTGCATTGGTCAGTGCACAGTTCTTCACGCTACCCCGACGAATGTCAGCGAAAGCCTACCTCTTCTTATTCCATACCATTCTCGCGAGCTGGGCAATTTCCTCTGCTCCTTGAACACCTATCCGGGGAGCAGATTACACGAAAAGTAATAGTTTGCAGTCGCTCAGTTCGCCCGGGGATAAACAGAGCGGTGCTACTCGTATCAACGCTACCACATTTGTAGCCATCCATTTCGCGGAATTTGTTGCCTCTGCCGTTTATTTCCCAGCACTTAAGCCGGTAACAAGTGAGTCCATAACTCAGAACAGCTGGGAGCTGCGAAGGATCCCAGAACAGCCACTTATAGGCGCATTCAGAGCAGACACCCAGGGCGGGTCGACTCGCCGCAATCGTCCGCACCCGTAATCCTCGTCGGCACGGAGGAGGCAATAATAAACTGTGGCCACCTTCCGACCAAATAAATCACCCGGTGGGGCGCCTTTTCATTTCTTGCTGTGGAGCCTTGGTCCAGCTGCTGTTGGAATTAATTAGACAGAGACATTAGGACTGCTCCTCGCTTACACCGCAAATTGTTTGCACATCAGTTTGTCTGGAGGAGGGCTTGGCCCGGCCGGGCAGGAAGCCGGTCATGGGGCTATTGTTCCGGGCCCGAACTTGCCCGGAAGGGTACGGCAGCCCTTTGTGAAATATTTTTCCTCTCTTAATAGACTGATAATGAGCTAATCCTCCTCGGGAGCTCCTCTTCTTCGCAATTTCGGCAAATTGTTTGAGCCCTCCAGGCTCCCGGACGAAACAAAAGTTCCATTTGGGAGGCCGGGAACTTTCCTAATCCGATGTCGAGGTAAAAGGCTGCCTGAATATTTTATGACCTCTAGGGGACCTCGGCCTGATTATATTGAAATCGACTACACTTGCTGCTACCCCAGAAGAATGCGCAGCATGCGGCTCGGGGGAGGCGTTTCATCCCGACCATTTTTTACGGTTCGCCTATTCGATTAGGACATAAAGCGTTTAAGGCTAAGCGGGCAGTGGCCGGCCCCGCCTGCAGCAAATATTATCTCCAGCAGGACTAAGACGTTTCGTAATTCGCTCGCATTAATTCCGAGGAAATAAGAGTAATGGGAGTCGGAAACTAGCAGAAGCCTCCTCGGCCCGTTCCGCCCCTCTGACTTGGGCTGGAGGTGCTCACCTTCGGTGGCCGAATCGGCCTGATGTTTGCTGCTCTCGTACAAATGGGGCGCCGGCGGGTGATGGAAAATGTACCCCACCCTCGATGCGGTGGAAATGATGGGAATATTATTCATGAATAAGCCATCAACTGGATGCTTTAGATTTTCTTGGCCATCAATCAAAGCTATCGGGAGGAAATTCACGAAAATATGAACTGACAACGCTCAGTGCGCCGCCAGGATGTCTTTGGGGCGAAGTGGACTACGTTTTGATGAATGCCCTCAGAGAGCGTGTGGGGGGAGGGTGATAACAATTTATCGGAATTAAGGACAGGCGATGAAACTTGCGGCAGTTTGATTACTCAAGTGGATCGTGCTATGTTTTGTTTGGCCAGTAGAAGTAAACCCCGCGTATACAAGGGCTGTTATGACGTTTTCCTTTTGTTTCCAAATGCTTCTAAGAGCTCATTCAGGCGGACCAGGAGGTACATACGGAACTATATGAATGCCCTAGCGCAAGCGAACGAATGTGTAGAAAAAACCGGGCTTTAGGGAACTAAGCAGAAGATATTTTTAGCGACAAAATTTGGAGTAAATAGTTTGAAATCTCAAATAGCTCGCAAAATTTCATTCTACGTGAGGCTATTTAAAGAACTGAAAGGATGTGCTTGGAGAAAACTTGCGGTAGTTGGGAATGCCAAATAAAAATCGGGACCTCACCGGTTTTAAAATGAATGTGGCTCCAATTAAGTCGTAATTCCACTACAAAAGTGCAGCTTAGTCAAAAGCAGAAATATTCAGCTCAATCTGGAGGAACAATTTGAAGCGATCGTAAAACTTCCTAAGGACTTCTAGAGCGGCACTCGCTATGAAAGTTCCCAACAGCAATGCTGCCACGCCCACTCGCTGGGATGCTAAGTCCCCCAAACCGAATATGAAAGCAATTAAAAAGCGCCGAAGTGAACGTCTTGTCTGAATGATTTATCACCCCGACGAGTGTGCGTGACATCGAGCCAGACATGTGAGTGAGGTGGACTATGACGACGACGTCCGCTCTTCACCTGCAAGGGTCTCACTTTCTGGTCGTAACTCCACTTGACGTAAACCCCAGCACCCAAAACAGCGCCAAGAGTCCTATTTTTCTGTCCTAATCAGATATTAATCTGCCTCCCGGTGTAGCGGCGCAGCGGTCATCAATCACAGGGCGATTCCGACAATGGCAGGCAGCATCCACTGTCAAAAAGTTTCACATTTGCCGGCGTGTCCATGTCGTCCCTTTCTCTCCGCGCCGCCCGCTCCCTGACAGGACAAGAGTAATGTCGCGCACAACGTGAGCTGGGAACCAAAAGCGGTACGAAGGCAAAAACAAAATTGGATATCGATGCTGACCCGTTTTGGGTAATCCGTGAGAAATCGCTTTCCTGGCGGAATCGAAGCGGCTCCTTGTTCCGATCCCAAAATTTTATTGTGTTTTCCACTGCTCCGGTGTTTTTGGGGCTGTAATCGATCCGGGGATTTGCGCTTATTGCCTCGGATTTGTGTGACAGATTTGTCCATTAATCTCGCCAGGAATCTCGATCCTACCTTTATCGACGCGTCTTAAGGTGGATGTGTTCCGGCTTTATCTTGGAGCAGCATCCAATGAACTCCTCGAACAGAGCTGGCCTGTCTGCCCGCATATCAGCACCTTGAGCTGTGCATTTGGCACCCTGTAGGTGAAAGGTCTGAAAACCGACAAGTGTTTGGTTGGTTACTCCGCTCGCTCCACTTCATTGAACAGCCTATTAGAGCCGAAGCGAAGAGGCAGGGGTTGCTACTTGTGCCATGAGCTGATCTACCCAGAAAACTTGGCGGTTGCATGGCTTTCTGAATGTGATTGATTTCAAAATTTCCACTGAGCCATATTTACAAGAAAAACTTCAAGAGTTGCCAAAGTCGATTTACAGTCCGCAGTCGGAGTTGATTTGTATCTATGTACGAATACGAGGAGCAGGATGCTTCCTATTGTGGTTGAAGTAATTCCCGCTGAAAGCTCCTGCCTCCTCAAATGAGGATGCGAAAAGGAATTGATTTCCCATCGGCATTTATCAGGCATTTGGTCAAGTGGGAGCAAATTTTGAGGATTCTGAGCGTCCTATACAAAGGACCCTGGCCGCAACCGTGCTGTACACAAATTTATGCGCTCCGGGGTGCGGCTGTCTACATTGTTCCGAGATGGCCAACTTTTTGCCCTTCTGATAGTTATTTAGTTGGAAAATTCAGTTCAGGCCTGGGGTTGCTGGACTAAAAGGCTAGACAGACTGCACGGTTGGCCAACTTATTACCAGGGGAACGCGCTCACTCCCACCTAATTTTTCGGAAGCGACTAGGGATGCTTAAACTGTTTAGTCCTTTGTTGGAGCGCACCCACCAAAATAGTTTAGCTGTTCACCAGGTATTTTTGAAGGGGGTCGGGGAACTTGAGCATCAAAGTTTTGCAGCTTTCCTTCCTTCCTTCTGACGCTAAACGCCAAGTTTTTCCATTTTACGACCAGGTTTTCAGGAAATATAATAGTGTCTGCCCATCTCCTTCCTGTAGTAAGGCAAGAATTCAGACCAGGTAATCATCGGAGGAGCAGTTAAATCTCCGGAACAATTTTCAGTTGCCCTGATAATGCGAGCCCAGCACCCCAGAATTGCGATTTACCTGATAATCCTGAACAACCTTTTCCTTGCAATGGTCGACCTATTAAAATATAAAAACATATCGAAGAGCTAGAAAGGGCAGCTTGAAATACGCAAATCCCCTTAATAGCGTTGGTCCTCTGAAGATCTGAAGTTCTGTAATAGTCCAGTCAAATTGTACCTTCTGCCTGCAAACCGTCCACAATAGAGCTGATGATGGGGGATTGTGGCGGGGTCTTAGAAATACTTAGGTTTGAGTTTCTGTAGTCACAGATGTAGTCACAGACCTTGAGCTTTCACCGCAGTGTTAATTAGAGTAGGAAAATCGTTTTTCATAAATATCTGATCATCTAGACATGCTAGATGAAAAATTTAAAAACAGATTTTTAGATTTCGAAATTCTCTTCAAATTCAGTTATATCGGTTTGCAGGAAGAGTTCATTTTTTCTGATAATTTGACTGGACTATTAGGGGATATCCGTTGGTGCTCCTGGCAGCGGAGGAATTTAACAAGGAATCCGTGTGCCGCTAGTTGACGGATATTACTCGTATATCGGCCCTGACTGCCCTTTTGCACATGGGCTTTTGCCGGTGAGTCTGGCAGAGCCAACTGAGCAGCCGTCGTCATCATTCCTTATGGTAGCTCCACGAAATCCGAGGAATTTTCTTGCCCTATTGAAGTGCTTTCGAGTCAGTGATTCCCCGAGAGCGTCCCACCGGTCGAGATGCTGCTGCTTATTGTGCAGAGCTCCTTTGGGCGGAAAATCAATTCCGAAGTGAGTAAATCTGCTCCAGTGTACTGAATTAATTCCCTAAATAGATCAAGGGCTCAGCTCCTGGAGGGAGGTGTGAAGAATTCCGGCCGAGGCGGTTACGAAGGCGTCCTGAATGTGGAGATAACGACTTTGCGGAATCAATACTTCCTCACTCCAGGGCCCAGATGCGTAGAAAATAGCAAATTGATTACGTCGTGTTTCGACACTGTGAGGTGCTGTGGGGTGGGGGTGTGCTGATTGTTCAAGGATTCTTCAAGGTGCGTCGTCGCAGGCACCTGCAGTGCATACCACAAGCCCATGCCCTGAGGCTGTTCACCTTCAGCGCAAATTAACTGAGGGTTGCCTCGCATCGGGGACGATCGGGCAGCCCTGGACGATGAATTCATTTGGCTCCAATCTCCTTCACGTCATTAATTCCGTCCAACCAGCAGGTTCCCAGTTTGAGTATGCTGCGGGTGCTATTCGAAACCGTTGAGATATATGCCCCAGCAAAATGGTAATGGCCGTAAATAATTTTTTTAGTGTGTTTTCTCAGAAACAGTCGCCTAGAACCGGATGTTGCTATTTCCTGTTGAGTGATGAGATCTATTTAATACTCGCAGCGATTGACCTTGTTTTTGTGACTAATTGTGCCGCTTGAGAGTATCTGAAAGTTTTGGGGGAGCCCAATACAGCCTGGGAGAGTGAGCACTTGTATCATATAGTGCAGTAAAGTAAGCAATCAGCTTGGGAATACTTTGTAACGGGGAGGATTTTTTTCCATTCTCTTCTAAATTGTATCAATAATATATGATAAAAATCCGCTTCCTGAACAGTGCCGCTGTAATAGTTATTAAACAAAAAAGGTGTACAATTACGGTTTTTCGCGAATAACTGTTAAAATTTGATTTTACCGAATAAACTGTTTGCGCCAATCGAAAGAGGAGGAAATTTTACATGGTATTAGAAATATTTTTGTCCGATCCAATCCCTCGGAGATGTGAATTTGTTAATTCTGGTCTAATATGTATACAGCTGCATAGTACAGCCCCTGTTCATCGAATTAGGAACACTCGTAATTTTGTTGATGTGCTCTTTTTATAGATTAAAAAAGACATGAAGGAAATAGTATACAAGAAAAGCAGAGCTGTTCAATAAATTTCTGATTGATCGAGTAGTATGACAGGGTGCACCATCATGCATAAAGGTGTAAGACATGTCGCAGGATCTTAAATATTTATAATGCGGTATAAAAATGTCCTGGAGCACTTCCTCGTACACGTTTTTGTTCATAATTCCATTGACAAAAAACAGTGGTCCAGGTCCGTCGGCAGAGATACGTACAAAATCATATCATCGTGGCTAGTGGGTGTTTCACGGTTCTTGCAACGCAATCTTCATTGTACCGCTCTCCTAGCCTCCTCCGGACGAATTGAGGGTTCTCCGTAACAGCTTCCAGCCTGCACTCGTCGCTAAATACTATCTGAAAGTAACAAAAAAAAATTGTTTTATCAGATATTTGGGTTCTTAGCGCAAAATAGTTCCAAAAATATATTGATTAATTAATAATATGATAATCACCTTCTTAAAATCTGCTACTGTATAATGACTAGAAGTTTTAGCCCACTGAAGCCTCGGTCGTCGGATCCTCGCCGTGAGTTTTCCCTTTTTTACAGGCCGTCTTGATGTTAGGTTCGCTTCGTATAATCGTCTCCTTAAGGTCATTGCTGATATTTGAATTCCTTCGCTTTGAATGACCTGGTGTAATGTGGTAAGAGACGCAAAACCATTTCCGCAGGCCTTTTGGATCATTCTACGGTCTGTTCGAGGTGTCGTTTTTCTTTTTCGGCGGCAATTTTTACGCCTACTGTTGATATCCTCTGGATTTTCCTGTAGTCCTTTTGATATTCTCATAAGACTTTGAGGAGATAATTCCTCTTTTCTTGCGATTTCTCGAAAGGAAAATTTCCTTGTCTTCAGCAAGCTTTTTTTCACTGCTGATGTCTTTAGCCTTTCCCATTTTTGCACTTTTGCAAGATTTCCAAAAAATTACAACTTCGCAAATAACCGCAAAAGTATGGAAAAAAAACACATCTTTCGATTCCTTTAAACTGATACACTCAATCGCCTATTAACGCACAGATAATCACTTGCCAAACACTTTTCAAAAAGTGATGAAATTCGTATTTTTCACTTAGTTCTTATAGAGACACAAACTTTTCGAAAACAGCCATAAAAATGGTCAGGTACAAAAATCGTCCTTAAAAACGATTAAGGGACAATGGTGTGTACTAATTATTTAATGCTCTTTTTAAAACATTAATGGGATCAAGAAATAACGAGTCTCCTCGGAAAAACCCGCAATTTAAATGTGTGGCAGGCAGATACTTGCAAAAAATACGAAAAAGTGTTAGTGTTCCGAATTCGATGAATTGGGGCTGTACGTACGCATGACTCAAAAATGAGGTGTGCTCCGTACAAAAATGGCTATAACTTTTGATTGGTGAAATCAAAAACAAGGAAACCAAGCGCTTATTGAATACAAATACTGCACTTACTCGATCCATGTAATAAACAACTAATAATTAGCATACAATAACTTATTTCATTTTTATATCCGGATTTCTGTCGATTATTCTACGGGTTTTACTTTAACACGATCTGATCAAAATCGGACATACCTTGCGGTCATAAAAACCGCACCACTTGAAATTCACATGATAAAATTGAATAAAAGGGTATGCACTTTTCCGAATGAAATGATTCTTTGCCACAATATTCAACAGAAACTCATTAACAGCTGGGCAGGATTTCATCTTCCTTTTCCTTTTTTTGGGAAGAAATGAAGAAAAAAAATTAAATAATCGAATTTTCATACTTTGCTACCATTTACTTATTAATTACATTTACTAGGAGCTTTACATATCATTTGGTATATTTTTATTAAAACATAACTTAAACATAATTTACATTGTATGCACAGTCTTCAGTACCGCGATCCTCCCCCTTTGGCTTCGATAATCGCTTTTATCCTAAAAGGCATTGAATCCACCAATACTTCAATGATGTCATCCGTTATTTCATTGTTCCACACAAGATCCAACACTTGAATCATTTTTCTTTTGCTCTCTGGTGTATCCTCTGCTACTTTCCGGTTCATCACATGCCATAGATGCTCAATTGGATTCAAATCGGGCGAATTCGCTGGCCAGTCTAGTCTCTGAATTCCGTGATCAGAAAATGTTTTCTGGAGCTGGAAAAAATTAATGAGGATCAATTCGTGTTTTATTTATTGTTTATGAAATAGACATTTGGCACTTCATATGCCATACTGTACTTACCGATTTGGCACGATGACAAGGTGCCGAATCATCTTGAAAAATTACTTCATAAGGCACGAAAGGTGCTCCTCAATGTCTGGTATCAAAAATTCCTTTATGACTTGCCCATACTTTTGGGCATTCATTGTTCCATCAACAAAGTGCAAAGGACCTAGGGTGTAAAAAGAGAAACATCCCCAGACCATTTGGCTTTGAGGAAACTTCACTGTCTTGATCGTGCACTCTTCCTTAAATCGTTCTCCTGCTGAACGTCGCACGTACGGCAAATTGTCTGCACACAACAAGTTGAATTTGCTTTCGTCAGACCAAATTACACGTCGCCAGTCTTTCTTCGTCCAATTTTCATACTTCTTCGCCCATGCTAAGCGAGTCGCCTTCATTTTCTTTGTTAACATGGGCTTTTTCGCTGGTCTTCTTCCAAATAGTCCTAAGGTCGACTTGATGATAATCCCTCAACTCCGTCCTTAAACGGACAGCGCTTTTAAAGCGATCTTTCAAGCACATCCGTCGTAATGCTGTGTCCGTCCGTGAGTTTGTCTTCCGTTTCCTTCCAGATCCTTTTGTCCTCTCCAGTGGGTCCAAATTCTCGTTTTTCTTGATCAAACGAACGATGGTTGAATGGCTGCACCCTATTTGAGTCGCTATCTGACGATACGACAGACCTTGATCTGCCAAAGTCAAAATTTCGACTTTTTCGTCCCGGGTCAATTGCTTATATTTTCCGGCCATTTAACTTTTTTGACTTTATCGTTATCACGACTTAACTTCAACTGAATATTTTTTCACCAAAAGGGTTGTTTTTATACCCCAACAAAGCAGGTCAAATTATTTCATCCCCCCCCTAATCTACCTGCTTCATTTATGCGCATTATCAGAACTAACTGAGTGGTACGGTTTTTATGACCGCAAGTGTATTTGGAATTCGTATGCAGAGGTGAACTTTTGGAAAAGATCTGTCCATTAGAGCATACCTGGGCAAACCCGGCTCTTTTGACTCCCAAGTGCTCCTCAGGTGGGATCTTTTGACTCCCGGTGCCCACCTCATTGCTACTGCAAGTGCGAGTGAGAAATGCATACTCGACATAGGCGAGTGCTCCGAGTGCAAGCGAGAAATATTTTTTTGGTGCCTCCTGCAAGTGCAAGCGAGAAATGCATACTCCTGTCCTGAATCAGTGATGGTGGACATGTACTCACTCCTCATTGCGTTAATGGAGCGACCCGAAATGACCCGAAATGCACTCAGGTATAACTCAGGTTATGGAGGTGTTTATGGAGGTATACTGCTCCCATGAAGTCAAACTTTGACCGGGTCTGCATTAGAGCATAGCCGGGCAAAGTTTGACTTCAAGGGAGCAGTATACCTCCGTATACCTAAGTGCATACCTCCGTATACCTGAGTGCATTTCGGGTCGCTGCATTAACGCAATGAGGAGTGAGTACATGTCCGCCATCACTGATTCAGGACAGGACTATGCATTTCTCGCTTGCACTTGTAGGAGGCAATGAGAAGCTAAAGAAATATTTCTCGCTTGCGCTCGGAGCACTCGGGAGTCAAAAGAGCCGAGTTTGCCCGGCGCTGCATTAGAGTAGAACTGGGTAAAGTTTGACTTTATGGGAGCCGTATACCTGAGTGCATTTTGGGTCGCTCCATTAACGCAATGAGAAGGAGTGAGTAAGAAGTGAGAAGGAGGTTAGCTGTGTCCTGTGTGCCGCACAAGTAATTTTTCCTGGCAGGAATATGTATTTCTCGCTTACACTTGCAGCAGCAATGAGGAGCTCTGAAATCTACCTGAGGAGCACTTGGGAGTCAAAAGAGCCGGGCTTGCCCTGCTGTGCATTAGAATTAGAGAAAACCTGCTAGTTGCACATCAAGTGTTTAATTCAGTCGACTGTCTTTAGTTTTAGTGCACGTTTATAAGATCCGAAAGTCCACAACAAATTAATTTGAATCTGAATTTGGGTGGCGCGAGAGGTGATCAGTTCGGTCATTTCTGATGCTTGTCGGCAGCGGTTCAGTTCAGAGTTCCCTTTGCGGACATGACACATCATCAAGCCTCTTATATTTTATTTATTTGTCAACTTCACATATTTGACTTCAACCCCAATTCCACGCCACACGTTCTACATCCCTCGCAAGGCTGGAAAATTTCCGAGCGGTGGGTGCACCGCAGCGAACTGTTGCAATTTTAATGGTGTCTCTTTGAAAAACTCTGACGAGCCCGGCAATTAAAATTCACACAAAACTCATAATCATCAAATTGGTTTTAATATTTAAACAAAAGCGCGTGGCATTAACAGCAAATTATGGCCGGGTCGAGTCAGGGGCGTTCGGGTCCACCTATTAAAGCAGATCCACTTTGTCCTCGTTAGTAGCGGCGAATGCATGCTTCTCCTATCCTCTACCTGCGCCCAATTTACATACACGTTCCGTTTATTCGTGCAGTGTATCGCGTAATTAGCTGCGCCCCATAGATTCGCAATTAACTGCGAAATTTATTCGCCCAGAAATTCGGGTTTCCATTAAGCAAAGTGGATCCAGTCGTAAAATTGGATCGCTAAGTAGGCCCCTCGCCGCGAAATTAGAGCGCCACGTCTTGCACAGCGCAACAAGTGCTACGCAGGTAAAAATAACACTTATGAGCCATAAAAGAGCGGGTTCAAGACGCCCTGTGAAGGATTCGCCGAGGCGTGTTGCCGACCAAGACTGTGTCAAAAATTTGACGCCTTGATCTTGTGGTCGGGCTGGGCTGCAGTTAAAGCCAGCAGGTGTTGGGTTCATATGGCTTCAGTGTGTTTGCCACCTACATAATTGGGTATTGTTGCCCCGCAAAAGCGCAGGTAAGCAAGAGCAACCATTGTAGACACAATTGGCAGCTAGGCAAGAGAGAAGGCCACTTGAACAAACCCACTTTCTTAGATTCACAAGCTACCTGCATAATGTGTGGAGTTGTTATATAAAAAAGTGGAGATGTGAGTAATAATATAGTAAGTGATATGTCGGCATTGCGTGTCTTGATTTTCTTGATTGGAGCGGCTAATTGCCGACAGGTCATAAGGACTACCCAGTTGGCAGCTACTCTGAGGGTGGATAATGGAAGGACAACAATCAACAACGATGGTGATTATCCGTATGTTGCGCATATATTTGAAGGAAAAAACCGCCTATGTTCGGCGACCATAGTTGGCCCCAAAACTGTTCTCGCAGCAGGCAGCTGTTTCGGGAGAATTGGTAGAAGCGCTAAGGTCGTTGCGGGTACGATTACAAACCAAATTACGAAGACTGCCTCAGTAGTTGCGGTTGAAAAAATTTTCCGGCATAAGTGCGCAGATCTAACTGTCATTGTAACCGCTAAAAAGTTTAAATTCGACAAATATGTTCAGAAAGTGAAGCTGGCTACAACTACCCAACGGGACCAAAATATCAACCGACTGGTTACGATAATGGGCTTCAACATGGTGAACGCTGACCACCCCTCTATTCTCCACTGGGCCGATGTGAAACTCTTGAGCCCGAGTGCATGCAAAACTGCGATTAAAGGTACTGAGATATCTTTGAAGGATAAGCTGTGCGTTTTAGGTGCAGGCAGGGATATCGCTATTGGAAGGAGCGATTACGGTGCACCCTTGGTGAAGATTGTTGAGGGGAAAGCATATTTGCTGGGCGTGGCTTCTCACGTCTTCTTAGCGAATAACCATCCCTCCACCAAGCATCCCACCATTTACACAGATGTTACCGAACTCGCTGATTTCATCAAAAATCCAATCGATGAACCGACCGGTTGCTTCGGTTTCTTGGGTCGTTAAGCTGCCACTGCATTTTGTTCAATGGATCAAAATATTCTTTAGCTTTAAGGAACCTCGACCTTGTCATTGAATTCGATGCGAATGGCATTATTTCGTGCAAACATCCTTCTAACAATTTTGGATGTAATCCAACATAAAGTAAAACGAAATAATACGATTAGAGTCGAATTCTATTACAGGGACCTTCTTTACTTTTACTTTACTTTGCTCACTTGGGGTCAAATTTGGGCTCTATTTTTATTTTCTTTATATACAAAAGTCGCGACACATTAAAAGGAGGCAGCGCCAGAACCAGAATAGCAAAAGAGCCACACATTTTGGTCTTTTAAAAGGCTTCTACTCTGATCTTGCAGTAGCGTTGTTATTGTTCTGCTTCTGCTGCTGCCTTATGTTTTTATTTAATGTGCCTCGGACTTAAAGGTTAAGCAGGTTAGAATGCATATAAACTGAATAAAAGTCGAATTCTTTCTGTGATTAATTTTTTTTTATTCTACAAGTACTACTGCCGGTCCGGCGACAAATTACGGTCTCGCAATAGCTGAACCGCGTCCGTCTCAAGCTGTTCTCGTATCCAATGTTGAAATACTGCCACCCTTGTGAAAACAGAGGGCGCAGTGGTATCACACTCGTAATTTTCGTCGTTATTGCTCCACGATATTACTCCGAGTAGGATGTCATTGCGCGGATTGTGGGGGAAGTGGAGTACCATTGGCCCACCCGAATCATTTTCGCAGATACTAGCATTCTTCGAAGTGTGGTCAAAAGCGCAGATCATTCGGTCGGTTAAATACTTCCCGTAGACTTTCTTACAAACTTTCTGCGGTATCAAAGTCATCGCTGCTTTAAGAAGGATGCCGGAGAGTCCTCTTGTTTCAGTCTTTCCCCAGCCAAGGACAGCAACCTCTTCACCACTAAAGTCATCGGTTTCACCGGCCAAATTGACCACGTTAACGTACTTGTTCAAATCAAAATGTTTTCTTGTCCAAATGATTGCGATATCGTTGTTGTTTTCCCCTCCAATGCGGTGTTTGGGGTGGATCAGGATCCGCCTCACGTTTCTCTCCTGCACAGAGTCGAATGCGAACCCATTGTCCTGTAGAAAAGTACCTCCGACCCTTACAAGCACATCAGCTGCTTCCAGGTTCTCCACACAGTGGGCCGCTGTGAGTACTGCATCGCTGGAAATGATTGCACCACCGCACCAGTGTGAGCGAAACCTCTCAATTTCAGCCATAAAGGCAAACTCTCCGCGATTGTGGATGAGTAGATTGCCTTCGGGGTTGGTTTCAATGTTAATTGCAGGATGCGCGCCAAGCAAATAGTTTTGCAGATGCAACCGGCCTAGGGCTGAACAGATGAAGGATATCACCAAAATAGTGGGAAGAGACGGCTGCGCAGTCATTTCGGTGGACTAGCGGTATTCGAAGAAACAGTTTATATACCTAGCGATTGGTTGGACCCCCAGCAAGAAATGACACCTAATGACTTCGCATTTCGGAACATGTTGCTAAGACGTGTTTCAGCTGAACAAACTTTTGTTCCCTCTCTTTCCCCAAAAACTCAACAATAGCTAGAGGTATTGTTTGTCAACGTGCTGCGTCAGCGTATCTGCCACTGGTATCTTGTGTATGCACCTTTGAAGAGAGACCTAAAGAAGATGACATTTTCGGAAAAAAATCGTAGCAACTTTTGTTCTTCTTTTTGGCCAGGGGCGGTATTAAAAATTGCTAACGTTGTTGGGATGTCGTCTCCATCAAGAGTACGTAAAATTTTGGCTGCAAAATCTATAGATGAGTTCAGTTGTGACAATACTTAAAAAATTGATGATGAAAACTATCAAACTAATTTGGATGAAATTTGGTATGTTGTTTCATAATGGTAATAGGTAGGTTCTCTGTACTGTGATGATCGCGGAAGGGTAGTGAGGAATTCTCCAGAATCGAGACCGATTCTGCTAAGTGTTCCCAGAGGCTCGTTAGAGCACTATCCCAGGGAATGGACTTAGGTTTTCTTTGACCAGTAGTTCGCTAGAGCAACAACCAGTGTAATCAAACTCAAAGTTCTTGTGAGAATTCTTATTCTTTATTTCTGAAGTCTTCTATATATACAAATTCTTACCCTAATGCTGACGCTCTGATTGGCCGAACACTTTCCCCCAACTTATGCCTCTGGCCCAAGGGGAAAGTGCAGTGTCAAATGGCACTGCTTTCCCTTAGTGGGTCATTTAGGTGTTCTCGATTGATTTATTGTCTTGCCCAACGCATTGCGCCACGCTGAGAGTTCTTATTGCGCGCGCCGCCTAATGTTGCAATCAGCGATCGTTTACCTTGAGGCGCGCACATGTGACTAGAGTTTGTTTGGCCTTGGGGCTGCACAGTGGGGCCAAATCCCAAAAAGCTGGCCAAAACTAAAAAATTCAAGTTATCGATCTGAAATCTCTCACTCGGGGGTTTTTGGGGGCGCTGATTACGAATCTGATATCGGATTTAGAAAAATCAAAATGGCGGACCGGAAGTGACGTAAAGTTTTACGAAAAAATTGAGTTAGCGCTCTGAAACTCGGTATAATATAGTTTTCAGGGGCGCTGATTACGAATCTGATATCAGATTCATAAAAATCAAAATGGCGGACCGGAAGTGACGTAATGTTTTACGAAAAACTTGAGTTAGCGCTCTGAAACTCGGTATAATATAGTTTTCAGGGGCGCTGATTACGAATCTGATATCAGATTCATAAAATTCAAAATGGCGGACCGGAAGTGACGTAATGTTTTACGAAAAACTTGAGTTAGCGCTCTGAAACTCGGTTTTATATGGTTTGCGGGGTCGCTGATTACGAATCTGAAATGAGATTTATGAAATTCAAAATGGCGGACCGGAAGTGAAGTAATGTTTTACGAAATAATTGAGTTAGCGCTTTGAAACTCGGTATTGTATGGTTTCCGGGGGCGCTGATTACGAATCTGATATCGGATTTATAAAATTAAAAATTGCAAAAATTTAAGTCACTTCCGGTTCGCCATTTTGAATTTTTATGTATCTCATATCATATTCGTAATCAGCGACCCCGCAAACAATATTAAACCGAGTTTCAGAGCGCTAACTCAATTTTTTCGTAAAATATTACGTCACTTCCGGTCCGCCATTTTGAATTTTGTAAATCCGATATCAGATTCGAAATCAGTGCCCCCGAGAACCATATAATACCGACTTTTGAAACGATTTATCACTTTTTCGATTTTTGTCCAGCGAAACAGGTTATGCTTACATTTTTCGAAAAAAATCGATTAAAAACGCGGTCGGTGATATGCGGCGCTGATTTTTCTTAATTTTATTTCTTATTTATCTAATTTATCACCTCCAATCGTTTCAGAGCGGAACAATGCGGAACATTTTTTATATTTCCATTTTAACATGGCATCTTACATAGTTTTTGAGTATAAAATGTAAAAAAGTCTATCTCTCTCTAAAATTAGTGTTTAATAATACAGTAACTAAATTAATTTTATAATATTCTACTAATCTTTAACTGACGATTCCATTTTGTTTTATTAAAATCTGTCAAATTTTGAATATTTTGTGCCTTCTTGAAAACGAGAACTTTTTCTCTCTTCAAAACACACAATCACTGCTACCCTTGGATGCCACTTTCACGCTGGCATTCTACGGGTGAGCGTCCAGTTGGGGTCCTATTATCGCTTGATTCTATAGCACTGGGAAGTACTTTAGCCAATTTGAGATTAAAAAATCCCAATTTGAAAACTTTTTTTTTTAGGTTTTGGCCAGCTTTTTGAGATTTGGCCCCATAGTGGGCTGGTGCCACTGGACGTACCTTAATGTAGGTCTGGGTCTCAATTGGATCTAGTTGCATGTAAGCACTTTTGACTTTTGTACTCGGGCAATTGCAATGCGTTTATATCGAGTTGTATCACAGTACGTCAATTTGAAGATCGTACGTACAATCTCTATAGTCGAATTCAAGAAAAACCCTTTTTTTATATAACTATTTTCGTTAATCATTCCTATTTTGCAACAACAACAATGCATACTGGAATTTCTAAGTTTTCCTATCTTGTGTGAAATTTTATTGTGATCAACTTTTCCCAGAAAAAAAAAAGAGTTCATATATAAAAAATCCAACATACCCCTTTTTAAAACAGATCCTTAGCGTAGCGGTAGCAGTGTGACTACTTGGTAGGAAACTAATCTGCACTGCATGAAACGAAAACCAATAAAAATCTTAAGCCGTAGTTAGTACTACTTCTAGGTGGACTAGATTATACTAGATTAGGTGACGTTCATAATATGTACATACCGTTACAGTCTCCTTTAGTTCTCTCCTCTAGGGTATGGGTACACCCAAACAGCGAGCGTGTTAAAAACAGTGGAATTTCCTATGGTGCCTTGCAGGGCACAAAAGGTAAGGGTGACCTCTTTTAAAATATTCTTCGAGATTTGCCTGTATTTTGCATTACGTCGTTAGAAAAAAGTCACTAAAAGCCCTCGCAAAATCAGTCCAATTCGCTCGTGGCGGTGTTAACAGGAAATAATTTTGCGTTTAAATGTTGTGTGTCCTGTCGAATCGGTGCAGGTCCTTTGCTGCACAACTGCATAACGTCGCGTTACGTATATAATGGCGGGCCTGATGAACGCCCGTGGCAAATCGAAGTTAATTTGCCATAATAGCGCCCGTACAAATTAGTTATTAACGGAAACAAATCTGCAAAGCGACGTCATAATTGTAAACTGTTCCGAGCACCTCTTGTTCTCCGCACGGCCTGCGGTGAACTGAGGAGTGGCCTCATTAATGCATCGAGGGCCATAACTTTGTTGAAGGCTCAATTCCCAATTAATGTCTGAGTCCTCTTTTTCGGGGAGGTGCGAGTGCTCCTCTGGCGACCAACACGAGGGTGGAAGGGGCGCCCGGTCGTTGGCCGCAGGTACGTACATAATTACCGGGGCATTAGCAGGGATTGCAGGCAGTCTCACCAATTAAACGGAAGTGTATCTGCAATTAGGCTTACTGGAACCGCGGCTGACAGCTTAATTTAAGACCGCGAGGGGAGGAATCGTTGTTGTTGAATGTGTGCAGAGTTCCTAGAGGAGGTCCCCAAAATTATTAACATGCCGCCATTCATCACCAGGCTTTTCGCATCTAAAACGTTGGATCGAGTTCGCAAGTCAATTTTGCTGTTATCCCACCTTTAATGGCACCCGATTCCATGGGAACGATTCGAAAGTGCGGATCCAAGCCTGGCCAACATTTCCATATAAATGAGATTCCTATATGATTTGTGGCCCGTGTTCATTTCGGGACGCAGACTGGCAGGGGGCGCCGCTAGCGCCAGCCGCGGTCCCAAACAGTGCTACTGGCAGACCGGCTGCAGAAACAGTAGGGTGGCAGCACGAAAGGGTTCAAGGTTGATTCATTTTACAATACCTCTGGGGACCCTGCCGGCTGCGGACCGGTTATGAATAGCTATTCGATTATGATCTATGGGGGATATAATGGGTACAAAGCCTCGCAAGTCCTGTGGATGGGCTTTCCGGCCTGTATGCGGTCAGGTCCTCGATCCATCCAGAGGCCTGAAAGTGAGGCGATTCCTTGCGTTTTTCGCTTCTGTCATTCTGAATCCTCCCCTAACCCCCCTTCGGGCGAGGTGCTTGGCAAAATTCAGCGAGAGTTTCGGGGACATACATATGCAAATCCCGAAAATTTTTATCTTTCCGACTTGTGGGCAAAACTGGCAACAGTTTTTTTCCAGGCCGTAGCGCTCAATGATTAATCCATATCTGGGACACGCTCATTCTGCTGGAACTCTCTTTGTATAGGGCGTCAGATGACGAAGTATCCGAACCCGAAAATACACAGAAGATACACATTAATATATTATCCCAGGGCTGTATCCCTAAGAGGAAAGTGGCGATAATTTTTTAATTCTGGCAGGCGCACTACGGCGATTATCATCTACAAGTGGAGAATAAAATCTCAGGCCTCTTTCAATCATTGGATTTCAGGATTTTTCACTAGAGTCAAAGGCGTAATAGTACAGTCAATCTGTCGAAAAATGAATAGTTTGAGTGAAAAAATTACAATAGTCGGAAATGTTGTTTTATTCGTTGAAGAATAATGTACTTAAGCTACCTTCGCGATGGGCACGTGCTACTTTGGTGCGTTTTTTTGAAAACTCCTAAAAACTTCCAAAAAAAATTTTTTAATGCTTTTTTCTCGGAACGTGTGCATTTTACGGGAAAATTTTTCAAACAAAAAAAGTAGAGGACGTTGCGATCTACAATTAATGTCATTGAAGCAATGCTGTACAGCAAGAAATGCGCACGGTAGGTGGCGCTGAAGTTTCCAAAAAAATTCAGTAAATTTAGTAGTAATAGTTTTATACAAACAGGATACCAACTTTTAATTGTTATTGTTTAATTGACACTTTGAAAATTTGGAAAAAATGGACGCCGGAGAAAGTCACAGTAGGACCGACGAAATTACCGTTAACAGCACGGTGCTGTATACGCAACGCTATATTGCACTGTAACTTGAAAACGGTAAGTTGTATGAAAAAAATGTTTAAATAAAAGTTGTTGATAATAATGTAAGGAAGAAGTTTTGCATTTACATTTTTGCGATAAAATAATATTTTCATGGCGAAAAAGTGGAAAAACCCTTTTTTGGACACTTCAGCGCCACCTACCGTGCGCATTTCTTGCTGTACAGCATTGCTTCAATGACATTAATTGTAGATCGCAACGTCCTCTACTTTTGATGTTTGAAAAATTTTCCCGTAAAATGCACACGTTCCGAGAAAAAAGCATTCAAAAATTTTTTTTGGAAGTTTTTAGGAGTTTTCAAAAAAACGCACCAAAGTAGCACGTGCCCATCGCGAAGGTAGCTTAAGTACATTATTCTACAACGAATAAAACAACATTTCCGACTATTGTAATTTTTTCATCACTCCATGACAGATGATAAATTCCTGCCGTTTTCCTAATAATTTAAATATTAGAAGTTTCTGTACAAACATTGTTTGTGAGAAACATACATGTACTTTCACTTAGGCGGTCATGACGGGCCTGGAAAAGGTCTTCTCCCACTTAAGGCTGTGGGAGGGAGAAAACACTTACATATACACAATTGTGAAAAGCAATGGGTTGTTTCCAAAGGCTCCCAGAAATTGACAACCAAAATCTTGCAGAAGTTGAGGAAGGGGCGGTCCGTAATCAACAATCTGCGCAAATGTTGTTATCTGTTTATCTTAATTCCAAACCACTACATGCCTTGGACTCGTCTACGTCTGGTGCGCAACACCTGAGCAAACCGATTAATCGTGCAAAAAATGAATATAAGCTTGGCGAACAGCCCTTTCTCAATAGAAGTGAAGTTTTCCACTGAGCAAAATGGACTACCTCAGGCCACTGTTACTATTAGCCGTACTTGCGTCATTGCAGTGTACCGTAAAATCACTAATTGGTGGAAAAATGGCGGGTAGCCCTACCGAATTTCCATACATGGCATCCATCGAATATTTCGGTATTTATCAGGGCGGTGCGGTGATTGTAAGCCCCGCTTACGTTTTAACAGCGGCACACACTGTCAAGGGAAAGATGGTCATCAGTTTGAAGGTCCGAGCAGGCACATTCCGCATGGAGAGTAGTAAGGTGAGCAAAGTGCAAGTGCGCAAGGTGAGCTCGGTTATCGTTCACGGGAACTACCAGGACAAGATTAAACTCCCCGACTATGACTTGGCTGTGCTACAACTCCGGAAGCCGTTCGAGTTGACCGATCATGTGAATGTGGTGCAATTGCCCACGAAAAGGCGACTTAATCAATACGCGGGGATTCAAGGAGTCATTCTTGGTTATGGACAAACGGAAAGGGCCATTGTCGCGAAGAACTTGATGCGGGCTGGTGTTGTTGTTCTCACCGATGAGGAATGCCGGGAGATGGCGCCTCTTAAGTTGGGCAAGAGCATGGTATGCAGCATAGGACGTCCAGATAAGGCGGTTCATTGCGTTGGAGACTCAGGAGGGCCACTTATTGTCAAACACAGCGCAGAACACCCCACACATGATGTGCTCGTTGGCATAGCATCTTTGACTTTTGAGAAAAAGATTGGCAGGTATGAAACGCCTTGTGACCCCACTTTGCCTGGGATTTTTGCCGATGTCGGGGACCACCGAGAGTGGATCGATTCGCATATTAACAAGAAATGAAATGTAACAACTTTGTAAATCTATTAAATACGTCCTGATAAACTTTTAAAATTCATTTTAATATGAAAATCGTTAGAAATTTTCAGTCTCCCAGAGAAAGGTTCTTTGGGTACGAAAAGAGAAGCAGCGTATTTTTATATTGTTAATGTAATATTATGCAAACCGTTTTTTACAACTTTTTAAACGACAAATATTCCTATTGACATTTAAAAACCATTCTAAAGGGTTTCCAATTCCCTAAAAGATGGCAGCTCCAAATTGTTGATGAAATACTTTATTTTTGACTAGTAGACAAATATGTGCAAACATTTCCATTTTTTGGCTTTTATTTGTTGATGGAAAAAACTACACTAAATCCTGTTAAGAAAAAGCATACCTGGAATATTCACAGTCCCGACAAAAATCTTATTTCCCTGGACTAACAACGCATTGTTGCACATAACCTTAAAATATCGCAACCTGCGTTGCAAAATGCGTTTTCCATTTTACTCAAGTTCCCTTTTCGTAAGTTCCAAATATTTGTTATGTTTGCAAATCTAGAGTACATATTACGTGAATTTTTTGCACCGTACCAAAAAACGCAACTTTTCGAGGCTTACAACAACGCAAAACCCGTTTGTGTCCCATTACCCAGTACCCATTGCAATTTTTTGCTAAGTTTTCGTGTAAAAACAGATTTGTCCATAAATACCTAAAAAACACTGTCGCCGCCAGAAGTTTTCAAATATTTCTGACACGTTCATACGCGATGACGTGTGAAACGTTCTCATTAACAACTTTTAATGGTCCTCTCTGTAAATAGGAATGAACTGCTACTCCTAATTGTGGGGAAGGGGCTCAAGCATTTAAAATTGAATTTGGGATCAAGGTACGACAGGCCCCATCATCATGTGTCTACCAACACTCAGAAGTGGGGCATCCGCCATAATAAAAGAACTCAAATGAGATTCATAGGTCTGTTTATTGGTACCTCGGTCAATCAAACACACGGCACTTCACCTTAGGGTTCATCTTGCTGTTCACGGGACAGTTAAAGGCCTTCGCGAATTCCTTCGATAGCCTCAAAGTCCCAAGAAGCCGCACAGCTTGGGGCGGATGTTGATCTTTTGAGTCGTGGTTGTAGCTGCCAATGTCGCCATAGGGATGAGGCACTGTGGGGTCATTGTTTATCCCATTAAGGACTGGCTGGGAGCACATGGGCATAGCGAAACTTAGGAAGAACAGCTGAGATTCGGTTAGGTTCAGACCTGGAATTGTTTCAGTCACATTGGCGTTATATTTTTTCCACTCCTTGTAGGTCTCGTAAGCTACCTTGACCCCGATGCTGTCTGGAAAGGTCTCTTGGGTTGTTGCGGCATGCACACCGGCCAGACGGTACTCATTCCTGAAGCACTTCAAAATTTCATTCAATTTGTTTGCCGTTCTGTTGGTGTACAGTCGGTTGAGGTGATTCGGCTTATCGCCGAAGAAATACATTCCCACAGAGTCGAAGGCATGGGCCATTTCATGGCCGATTACATAGCCGAGGGTGGCAAAGTGATAAAATGCTGGAAAGCTGGCATGGAAAAACGGTGGACTCAGGAAGCCGATGCCAACAGAGACTCTGTTCTTGATGTAGTCGTGCTCCGCGAACAAGTCAGTGGGAGACTCGCCCATATCCGCGTCATTAAGCGGCTTGCCGATCCATTCCATTTCCTGCCGCACAAAGTTCGTCTTAAGCTTGATAGTGTTTATGAAGAAGTTTCGCTTAATCTGCAACCCGTGCAACTTACAACGCCTCACCCGAGGGTTTAAGAAGTTTTTGGGCAGTCCCATTGCTTTCAAATCCAATTTCCGAAGCTTATTCAAAAGAGTCGGCTTATTCGCTTGCTCGATCCACCACGCATTTTGGATCATGTCTGCGAATTTGTGCCGCAAATCCTCCCTCATGTTCACCAGCTCACGGTGGTGTTCGAATCCGACATGCTCGGCGAAAAGATGAGACACCGTTTCAGTCATAAGGTCTGAGGCCTGTTCTACGCACTTGTCCCACATCGGTTTTTGATCGAAGGCGCCAAATAGATCCAAGTAGTTTTCTGCAAAATCAATCATGACGCGACTTATCGCAATATTCACGTTGCTCTGCAGAAACTGGCCAAGCTTTTTGAAGTACTCCATGTCCACTACGATCACCTTTTCTTGCAAGCTCAGATCATCGCCGCGAAATTGCGTTAGGTAGCCGATCCAGTCGAAATCGGGGAGCTTTTCTTGTAGCTCTGCAATTGTGAGCTTTTCATGTTGCGTGTAGGCTGGCGGTCGGGTTTCACTTCTCCTAGCGATTTTGCGGTATTGCCGCTCAAAACTAACCATGTCGGCTTTGAGCTGGCTGATTTTGGCGTGGTGATTGTTAAAGTAGCGAACTACTCTGCCGACTTTACTCTGGACCTTGTAGAGAATTTGATCGCCATAGGTTGCACTGTGATTAAAGTATCCACGCAAGAAGCTGTTCTCGGGCTCAAGTAGGTAAAGTATATTTTTGGTCGGCTCTGTAAAGTCTACTTGTACGCCCGCCTCGATAAAAGCTTCGTAGCCAAGATTCTTCAGCTTTCCAAGAGTAACACCAAGTGAGGCTGCGGGTCCCTGCCATGTTTCGTTGAAAGCAAGTCCAGCTTCAATGCTCTGGATCAGCTTAAGAAGACGCCCAGGACCATGATTCATGTTAAATTCCCTGTCCATGCAAGATTGGTAGTAGGTCCACAGTTTCCGGCGAGGATCAGACTGAGGAATGTTTGGCTGATCCGCAAACACCTGCGGTAGAGTGTTGATAGTCGCGTTCAGAACTGTCTGCATGTAGGTCCTTACTAAGTCAATCATGTTCTCCTCTTTACGTTCATCCGTTATATAATTGTACGAGTCGAAGTTTCCACAAGCATATTGATGAAAATTCTGACACGGATCCACGTTGGCATCCATGAAGCTCTTCATCATCTCGAACAAGATTTCCTTGAGTCGCGTGTCGTCCGCGCGTAACATATCGGCGACCTCCAAGGTCACATTTCGTAGAGACATGCATCCATCACAAATTAGAAGAAGGAACGTCCACCAAACCAAAAATTGTTTCATTTTAATGGACACTTCACAATAACACTAGAACTTATCGCGATAACGCGTATGATTGAACGGTTAAGCTGGAAAGCTTCTCCAAAGTCAATTTTCTTAAAAGCACGTTTAACCCAGTTGCCCAAACAAAAGTGTTGCTGTTCGGCATCGTCACTGGCAAGTAGCCAGTTCGCGGTTTGTCGAAACCGTGGGGGTTTTATTTACGTCAGTACTTTAAAGTTTGATCAGTGAAGTTGAATACACACAGGTGGATGAGTTTTTTGGATATTTTTTAATGAATCATCATGGCGCCGATGGGTGTTTCAAATGTGGCCGATCCGCTAAATTATAATAATAAATAAAAAATAGTTACAATATCCTTCGAGAGCTGCCGGTGCTAGTTTTACAATTTTCCAAAAGCTGATAACAACGTAACGAAAACAGTGCAACATAAATTTGCTTATTTGGAATTGAATTCTGACTACAGCTAATAATTCGATTAGTCAAATATTCGATTCGATTTTCGGATTGTTCAATATTATTCGATTCAAACGCAATTTGCACTTCTTTCTAAAAAGTGCTGTCTTGTAAAACCGTTATGATAGAACATGTGTTTAATATTTCACCAAAAATCTTGTCCCGGGCCTATCATTGGCCACACCTGACGTGTAGCAAATGTTGCGTGGTGTTGTTGCTACAGCTGTGCAGCACTTACTTGATAATACAAATGGCTGGCTGTGAGTAGGAAGAAGAATGGTATTACCGCTTGCAAACCAGCCACAGCAACAGTCGGAAACACGTCGGGAAAATGGCAAGACTTACCGCTGCACTGTACATACTATTCCTGTCTAGCGTCGTGTTTCCATCCCTCATTATCACTCCACCACCCACTGTACTAGCTGGAATCGAGCAGCTGTTCGGCTTGAAAGATGACCACGTTGCGGCAATCAGCTCGGCGATGATGGCGAGTTACATCGACGAGACGGTGGATCCTTGCAACGACTTCTTCAAGTATTCCTGCGGCAACTGGAAGAAGTTCAACTCGGCCGAGGCCAGGGCGAGCTCGGTGTCGCAAGTGATGCAGTACTACGTTAACAGGAAGATGCTCAAAATCCTGAAGGAGCCACAATACTTCGAAAACGTAAGGGACATTGGACAGAAGATCAAGATCTACTTTGACTCTTGCGCAGACATCAATGCACTCAAAAAGCGGAAAGTAGCGCCAATCAAAGACTACCTGCGCTTGCTGGGTGGATGTCCGTCGTTGAACTTTTCAGAATGCAAGGTGGACGAGGTGGACTGGCTAGCGCTGGCCGCACATATTAAAATTCACAACGAAGACTACCTTATCGGATCCTTCGTTGGGACGGATTTCCTGGACTCTAGCCGGAACGTTGTGATCTTTGGCGAGCCGTATCTTACCTTCGGTAGCCCAAAGGTTTACAGCGATGTTAATAATCAAATGACAATGCTCAGGGAGTTGACCTCCTTATATAGACAAATGGGTGGTAAATCGAAGGAAGCCATCCCATTTATCGACTTCGAGGCAAAGCTTGCGAACATATCGACAAACTTTGTCCAACAAAAGCATTCTAGCGATGTGTACGAGCGCTACAAAGTCTCGGAACTGCACGAGAAGTTCCCTAATATCGACTGGCGCAGGTACCTCAGTATCATCCGCGGCGAAATTGTCAGCGATTCGGAGCAGGTAGGCATGATTGCAACGGACTACTACTCAAATCTGAGTAAGATGTTGGGGAGGCAATCCGTGAAGGACATCGTCAACTACCTGATGGGTCGCTTTGCGCTGTTCGTCACCAAACACTTCACAGTCGAGCACTTCCAAACAGACGAGAGCCGATGGGAAATGCACTGCGTGGAGAAAGTCACGAAGTACTTCGATGTCCCAGCGGCCTACATATTCGGAGAGGTTTTCATGAAGAAGAAGAGGAGGAGGGACGGGATTCGAATGACAAAAACGTTCAAGGCCGATTTAGGCAAGCTATTCAGCCAATCCAAGTGGATGGACCCGAACACCAAAGCTAGGGCCTTGCAGAAACTCGAAAACGTAAAGTTGAAAGCCCTGGGCATTGAGAGCAAGAACTACAACAGAACAGTGCTGTCTGAGATGTATTCGGCCATTACGGTGCAGGAGGGTCAGTATTTCGAGAACTCCATGTCAGCGCTGAGGGCATACGCACAGAGGGAACAGTGGGCGATTTACAGTATCGAGTCCTTCAGCCCCACTCCCCCACCCACCACAGTGAATGCCCAGCTAGATATGTCGACCAACAGGATATTTGTGGGTGCTGGTGCCCTAATTCCACCCTTCTACCACCTGAGCTACACTCAGTTTCAAAAGTACAGCATTCTTGGGTTCCTGATTGCTCACGAGATCACCCATGCTTTCGACAACTTCGGCCACAAATTTGACCACAACGGGGAGCTCAGAGACTGGTGGACAGATGGCACTTTGAAGGAATTTCGCGAGAGGCTGCATTGTCTCGTCGAGTATTTCAACGATTACGAAAAGGTCGACGCTCACTTCTCGCTGAACGAGAACATCGCAGACAATGTCGGGATAAGTTTGGCCTTCCGGGCGTATTCGAATTGGTTGAGGAACAGTCCGGACAGCAGTCGTACGGCCGAGTTAGTGCCCCAATTGGCCAACCGGACCAGCGAGCAGTTGTTCTTCATCGCGTTCGCCCAGTCGCAATGCACCGACGACACGGACACTCTCGACGACGCAATGGACAACGACAGGCACATCAACAACAAAGCAAGGGTAATCGCATCCTTGGCGAACCTCCCCGAGTTCTCAGCAGTGTTCAGCTGTCCGGTGGGTGCCCCCATGAATCCGTGGAAGAAATGCGTTATTTGGTGATGGGTGGAGTCATAAAAAAAGCAATAAAGACAAGACAAATTTTGAGAAACGCTGGATTTACATTATCCCATCCTCCTGTTTTCAGCTAAATGCAGCAATTATGCGCGTAGCGTCTAAGGAACCCCACTCGAACGGGTGGGTACCGGTCCCTTTCGGTGCAGATGACGAAACATTAATCTTGGCGAATTTATCTCTGCTGCGAAACATAAATCTGCCGTGCCGTGATACAAGGGCAGCTCCCAACAAAGTCCTGCTAAGGACTAAGGTGCACTTCAGCCGCAGTTTGTTGTCGCCATATAATGCTCCAGGTACACGTCCTACCGCTGTCGCCGCCGGAGCTGGATGGACTACTCCTTTGAAGTGGAAATATGGGGGCAATCAAAGACCTGCCGTAGACGGGGAATTTACTTTTTCATTCACAGTGCAGCCGAGTCCTTTGTTGGTAGACAACGGCGGTGCGACGGTGATACCCCCCCAAACAGCTATACGTACAGCGACAGGTACAGAGGCACCAAGTTACCGTCAAGTGCACTCCAGATGTAAATCGAGAGCGCTCGTCACGGTGGCACTGTCAGCGGGACACAGGAGAAAGCGACAGAACGTGACTTCGTTAGGGCGCTTTGTTTCGGATTTGGACAATGTGCAGCTGCTGCACCCGCTACTAGTACCTCAGCAAATATAATCGCTTTCCAGGTGTTAGTGTGTGTGGGGGTGCACCAATTGTGCTGGACCCCCGCAGGAAAATCGATGGGATGAATGAATGAATGGCCCCCGCATTATTCCGAGCCACTTGACGATATCAATCAGAGCTGCGATTATCCCGTCTGCTCGAACCTTTCAATTAGACCGCTCCAAAGGGCCGGGCGAGATTTCTGCGTCGTTAGAGGCCATCAATCAAAACTACGAGCACAAATTGATTGCCTCTAAAGGACCCGTTGTAGCTGGCAACACGTTCAAGGGCTGATTTGCCACCTGCCATGTACTTGTCTTGACCCGCTGCTACCGTGCTCGCCCTACCTTCAGCGTTGCGGTATGCGGTAGCGGCCTGATTTATGGCACTTTAGTAGCTTCTGGACCCCGCGTCGGTCCTTCTTAAGGTTGCCCCTATACGCGAAATTGCGAGTGATCGAAGGACACTTTGGAATTGACCAAAAATGCATCGAGCAGAGTTCGCCAAACAGTAAAACTGGGTCCCCACAGCCGGCCGCCCTCTCATAAACTATGCAAATTCCAAATTTACAGTGCATGGGCGTATTTTGCGAAGTCGTGTTCAACAGAGTGTTACAGGCCCGTGCATCTGTGCTGTTTTCATTTTATCAATTTGGAGGAGAGCCAAGAGCGCTGGCGGCCCCCGCCCCCAACGTCAGTGCATAAGTTGGTCGGCAGTGGGCGCGGGTGGCAAACACCCAGCACGGGACGGCTGCGATATTTCATTTACGGGGAGGAAATCACTGTAGCGGCTCGTTATTTTTCCCAAAGTTTTTTTTCCTATCTGTAAAAGTTTTCCAGCCCTTTTTCCTGCTGTTAGCTCGTTTTTAGGTGGACGGGAGGCGGAACCGGGCTGGCTGGAGCTCAGACAAAAGGGAAATGGAATAAATGGTGACGGGAAGGTTTTATAAGAGGCTCTCATAGCTGCTCTCGATTTATTGACAATCGTGATTGCACCCGCTGAATTAAAAGCGCTTTAACTGGGTAACCGTGTAATTGGAAGCCACATCCTCTTCGGGGCGCTTTGGTGTGCAATGATGGCTGTGCTCCCTGCAATAAATAGCGAATGCCGTTAACTCGTGACGGGCCTTTATTTTGTGCTCCAAAGAGCAATCTAACTCTATTCTTGATACCTCGTTGATCGCAGCTTAACATATGAATGGTTGATTTTTTGATGATGGAACAGGCTGTGATGGACTTCAAATTCACGATGCCTCCATTTTACGTTTTCCTAACAGATGACGACCTTAGGTAAATTCATTTCAAGACAACGAAAATTCAAGCAACATATTTTGAAAATAGTGCAATTTGCTGGGTTTTACGGCCTCGTTCGGAAGGTGCCTGTATTTTACATGTTTCTAACAGCTGATGACTTTAGGGAATTTCTTGGCAAATAAACGAAACGTATGCCGCCACATTGTAGGTGTATATGCCATTCACGCTTCACCCGTCACCGTCTTTGCCCCAATTTTTTGGAAAGCGGTCGACCCCAATTAGGAGCTCGTTTAAGTGCAGTTATCGCCTCCGGAGCAAATTTTCTCCTTTGAACTGTCCTCTACTGCACACCGTCCTGCTACCCATCCAAACTTCCAGCTGAAAGGAATATTTTCACGGTTCAGTTTGTGCGGCAATTGAAAATTTGCATCACGTTTTGTCTCTATTTTCTGCCAGAAGAGGCGGCGGAGGCAACCACCCGCTCAAATAAGAGAGGGATGCCTTGCAAACTTGATAATTTCAGGCCAGGAAGATCAGAGACCCCCCGTGAAGTGTTCGTAATGCGAGGGATGGTTTTGCTCCTTCAGCGCATTAATCAGCTAATTTGAGGTGGCTGAGTTATGGCCGAGTGGAACTTAACCGGGAGCTTAAAGTGGGGCTGGGGCATAATTTAAAATAAAAAAGTTCGATACTTCGCACTTCGGAGAGCTGTTGGCAGCTCGTATATTTCTTCCAGCACACGTGACTTCGTTCCGGGGCGGTTGTGTCGACAGGGCGGAGAGACGTCAAGAATTTATGGGGAATTCTTTTGAGGAAATATATCAGCTTCCGCGGAGCAGTGCGCTGAGCTTAAAGTTTTCACCAAATCTATGGGAGCGATAACCGCGTTAAGGTCTTTAAGGTGCCCCCTCATGACGCCGAAATGAAATCCTTTCCCACTCGACTGTGAAGCCTTTTAATTGCCATGGTGAAATGGGTCGTTTGATGAGGAACGTTTACAGGAAGGCGGCACGCATGAATGCTTAAGGACACGTACGTGCTGAGCTCCCACGGAAAATTACAGACATCTCCGGTGGGGTGGAGCGTGTCATTATCCTCGGCCCAGGTGACATTTGTACGTGGTGCAGACACATGCTGGAAGAAAAATCTTCGTGTTGTTTCGGTTCCCATTTTCCCCCTCCCGAGGGAGCAGGTGTAATAAGGAGTAAGTCTAGACTGCATGGATCGCGATCCAATTAAAAGTCATCCAATTATAGGGCTCGGCATTATAAATTTCTTAAGCGAAATTGCTTAACTAAACGGCAGTTTTTAATTAAATTTTCAAGCCGCGCTGCCTGTGGGCCTAGGCCGTGTGACACTGGGCTGGCGGGTACAAATCGCATTTATTGCGTGACTGGATATGGTTGCCAGGCAGAGTTGCGCAAACTGTGAATATTAAAAGGATCGCGCTGCCAAGGACCTTTCTGCTAAAAGTGTTTGCTTTCTTCCCACCACACCCCGCCGAGGCAAATTGGCAAAGTTCATATGTAGTATAAGTCGGAGCTGCTGTCTTTATCGAGCAGAAAAGCGGCTGCGAGTCAAAAGCAATAAGTCTAGAAGGCTTCACTTTTGAATTCAATCGCCCACCTCCGGGGGACTGGAGCTGTTTTGTAAAAGCTTCATTTAGCGGCGCATGATATGTCTTCCCGCCGTCCTGCTCGGTATAAGGAATCAAAGGAAAGCGGAACCTCCACGTCAGTTGGTATTTTCGTCTTGTTTGGACTATTCACCGGTCCTTATGCGGTGCAACTTAATTAAATGCTCATTTTTCCAGGTAAATGAAGTGGAGAGACATCGGGCTGATACGTGCCTGGAATTTTTTCCTCAAACTGAAATGCAAGCGCAATGAGATTGCGGCCATTACCCGGTGCCCGCTTCACCCTCGTCCATTATTCCACTCTGAATGCGTTTCCATGCGCTCACTCTGCGAGCATCCTTTCTGCAGTTATTAATGCCGGCAAGGACCTTGTTAGCGCAGAGAGGATTGGCCACCAGCCGGGAGCGCAACTTAATTAAATTCCATTCAGAGTGGAGCACAATTTTATTGCGAAGCCTTTCGGCGAGAAAATTTTGAGCTAAGGATTCCCTCGTAATGGGTGCGACTTAGTTTTCTTTTCAGGGTCGTTCATGCTGGCCTGAAGTCCCGGACTACGCTATAGTGGGATGCCTTCATGCATAAATTTGCGATTTGTGTCGTTCCACAGCCACAGCAAACAGCAAAAGGACGTGTGTGTGTGTGTGTAGAATGGTTTGCCGAAACGCTCCCAGCATACATGCAACTGTGTCAGGGACGGAAAGAGCAGTGAAGGTTCCTTCGAGTCCTGTTAAATTTCAATCTTATATCAAAGGCGGATACACACACAAATTTAAGCAGTTTATTAGTGTGTTCGCAATCAGCAACAGAAAACATCTCTGTGATCAGTTCGAACCATAATTCCGTGAGACGCAACTATTATGGCAATACAATGTATCGGAGGACGAATTTCCTACGTCCAATAGCTCCCTTCCTGTAATTCTTACAAATTCGTGACTGCGAGTCACACGAGCACGAGCAGATACTTTACAGGCCTGAATTCCGGTCAATTAGTCTCATATTCAGAGACATACAGTGCTGGACGAAAACACGAGTATATCCATCACGGTCAATTTGGTCAATGCGCTGGCCAAATGGAGCGAAATTAGCAAAAACAGAGCGGGCATAAAAGCATTCAACCCGGAGCCTATCAATATCCTTGCGGATCAATTTGTCATGGCGGCGTGTTTACAATAATAAGAATTTGCAGAGCTGAATCATAACATTAAGGGGGACTGGTTGTTACTTGTGGGGAAAAATAAATCTGCAATAATTTGGGAAAATCCGGCCAAAAGGAATCCTGTACCCACTTTTAACGTAAAGTCCTAGTATGCTTAAACAAATTCAAAAATATTATTTTATATCCGTTCAAGATCCGTATCACAATTTTCGGTCGCCATATTGGATCCACCGTCTTCAATTTCCTACTTCAGATAGTTAATTTGAGATCAGTGACCCCAAAAACATAAAAGAACCGGTTTCTATGGCAATCCTTTGACGTTGAGCTTTTTCGGTCAGCCAGTTTATTTATAGATGTGGAGAGGTGGTGATAGACGGACGGAAAGGGTTCCATTCGGTTTGGATCCTTAAAAATACGAAGGACCTGATTAACTCATGACTGTGTCTCCGGAACAGCTTAATCTAAAAATTCAAGCGCTAAATAACAAAGCAAGGGGAATATGTCTATATGTGCGCCTTTTGTAATCTATGGTAACCACCTAGTGGAGGAAGAAACTGGTCCACGTAGAAGTTAGTTAAAGTGACCAAGAAGGTATGTCATCGTCTAGGAAGCCAATCAGGATTATTGTTACAAATGAAAAAGAGACAGAAACGGTAAACCTTAATATAATCTAACAATGGACAACCCACGAACACCCACGAGATATTCTCAATCATCGATCATGACAAATCTTGGATTTAATCAAATCTTTACTTATTTAAGTAGGCGCATCCGGTGCATCCGACTCTAAATGCGCCCATATTAAATTTCATCTATATTAATTAGATGCATCCATTAGATCAGAACTATTTATTTATTTATTTACTCATCAACAGGTGCAAACCATCTGACGTTACAAATATAGATACATAGATTGCATAAATATAAATTATGCTAAGCAGTATAGTCATTTTTTCAGTTCAACCTTATTACAATGAAAATCGATAATTGAGAAACAGGCATTATAATCTCTAGACATAGCCGACAAAGGTTCAAAATAAAATAAGTAATTGGTCCTGTGGTTATCTGCATAACGAAAATTTGGTCCTCTAGTCATTCGGGGCGTGAATTAACATTTAAAAGTTTTAAAAGATTAGGACAGTCTACGGCGCCAGTTACGATGTCTTGCATGAACATAACACCAGCAACATCTCTACGTTTTAAAAGAGACGACAGACCCAACAGTTTTAATCTGTCCTCATATGGAGGAAGATTGGAGGGGTCATTCCACGGTAATTGACGAAGAGCGACCCGTAAGAAACGTTTTTGCACCGCCTCGATTCGATTTATGTTCATGTTATAATGAGGCCTCCACACTAAGGAAGCATATTCCAAAATTGGGCGAACAAAAGCACAAAATAAAACTTTTAAACTGTGGGGGTCAGTGAAGTCAACAGACCAACGTTTAACGAACCCCAACGTTGAGTTGGCTCGATTAATTATACTATCGATATGGCGCCCAAAGTCAAATTTACAATCAATCAATAATCCAAGATCAACCACACTATCAATTCGAGACAAGGGCCTCTCAAACATTTTGTAGGAGAACTCCACAATGGAGGATTTCCTGCAAAAAGAAATAAAATTACATTTACTAATATTTAGTTTCAAATTATTCTTGGAGCACCACTCCGCGAATATTAGAAGATCGTCCTGTAGATATTGAGCATCGTGAAGAGATTCAATAGTTTTAAAGAGCTTCAAATCATCTGCATATGCCAAAACGTGAGTATTACGAAGTAAGGGAAACAAATCATTAATAAATATGACAAACAGTAATGGCCCAAGGTGACTACCCTGTGGAACTCCGGACAAAACAGAAATAGGGGCAGAATAGGCAGACGAAAATTTAACCTTGAAGGATCGGTTACTAAGATAGGATTGAACCCAAAGAACAAAATCTTTGGGAAAGCCAAGTCGAAGCAGTTTAAATATAAGCACTTTATGGGAAAGCTTGTCAAATGCTTTACTAAAATCAGTGTAAACACAGTCGACCTGTTTAAGCTTTTCAATATTTGTTAGGCAGAAATTCGAAAATTCCACAATGTTAGTCACAGTTGATCTATATTTCACAAAGCCATGTTGGTGCACCGACAAAAGAGAACTGCAGTAAAACGTCAGATAATCTTTCACAATAGCCTCAAACAGTTTTGGAATCGGTGACAGTTTAGCAATAGGTCAGTAATTTTCGATTTGGTTCTTTTTTCCCTTTTTAAAAATGGGTATCACGTAAAATAATTTCCATTGGCGAGGAAAAACACTAGAACGCAAAGACAAATTAAACAAAAAAGTAAGCGGTCTAGCCAGTGCAGTACCACACTTACGCAGAACAACCCCAGGAACGTTATCGGGTGAATCCGAGTAATCTTCGTCAATTTTATTTAGGTACTCTAAAACGGTACAGTCATCAAAAACAAAGTTATTTGTAAATGAAGGAAGACACGTCATATGATTAAAATAATCTAAGTCTATATCACAGATGTCATCACAATAAGCATTTTTGAAATGCTTCGCAAAAAGGTCAGAAATAGTAGAAGGTTCACTACCAATTTCTTTGTCTAGAATTGAAATAGAAGGATAGTTATTGGTCTTCCGTTCGCTATTAACAAAGTCAAAAAATTGCTTAGGATTAGATTTAATGTTATGTTCTGTGCGAATCGTGTACTGGCGATATAACGTTATAGAATAATTATTAAATTAGTCTGATCTTCTATAGTTCGCCGTAAAAAACAAGCCAAGTACTAAAGGGATAGTAGAATAATACCTTTGCTAGCACCCTAACTCTCAAAAAAAATAAGAACACCGCTGGTCGGTGTTCCAAATTGATGCAACAAAGTGGTTGCTCGCTGCGATAAGTTTAGGCACTGAGCAGTAAAAATTTAATCCGCCTTCCCACCTGCCCGACTTTCATTGTTTAAGACGAAGAAGCACTCATCAGCCCAAGTTGAACCATGAAATGAACAAAACTTCCGTAATTAGACTCGAAGTAGTTTGCGTGAAGGTGCGACTCTATTGGAATTAGGAACTTTATTTCTTCCGAAGAAGACAGTTTTTCGCGAGTGTAGGAAGAGTGGGGATAGTTTTGCATTTTCCTTTCCACTTGTGTTACACGAAACTAGTTGACAGGTGGGTAAACTCGGGCAGAGAGCAAGCGAACTTCCCACCCAATACGGATGCAATCTCACAATCACCTTAATTGCGATGGACGCACTTGGGACCTCATGCCACGACAGGTATTGTGGGTGCCCTCCGGAATTTCAATTATTGCACAGCTCCAGCACGCGGCTGAGTGAAATTTTCAACTTTTGAACTTTTCAGCACGAAGTGGCTGTTCTCCTCCAGCCGAAAAGATGCTTTGGGTCTGTGAGGCAGCCGGAGCTCAAACAAAACTTTGAATGCTTCCTCCCCGCTTGGAAAGGTAGGGAGCAGCATGTGCACCAGCACCACCAACTTTCAAGTGCAAGTGCAGTTTTGGAGTTAATCGAATTGTTCTAGAGTTTCCGCTTTTGATTAGTTCCACATAATGCGCTGCAATTACTTGTTATAGCAGGAAGTGAACGTGCCCACCACTGGACTAAGGAGCGAAGTTTTAAGCGAGGGGCAATGGTTCTTGCGACTGGGATTCTTATTCATGCACTCGCACTGAAGATATGCTTTTCCTTATTGCAGATTGGATTCCAAGCGCGGGAGGCAAGCAATCTTGAAAACGAGGTTACGCACACTAGTAGGTATTGGTATTTAAGGTTTGTTTGCACCTCCGCATAGTGTTTCCTTTTCCCGATTTTGTGGCCAAAAATACTTTTTATGGTTTTTTGAGTCGCAAGTGCCATGTTATAGGTATCGTTGGAAAGGGGAGGGAGTGTAGAATTTGTTGGTGAAATAGTGGTTGGTGAAAAGTGTGAAATGTGGGAATTATTGGTGAAAACGTGTTTTTCTTGTAGGGGGGTGATAACCCTCAGAGGTGTGTCTCGTTGATAGGAAAAAGAATCACTATGGCAAAATGGTCCGTAGTGGTGAAAGTTGGTGAAAATCCATGAATGTCGTCAAAACGTAGTTTTTTCGGTCGGCACCGGCAAAATTAAAACGGCTGTGGAAGGAAAGTGTATGCATGTATTGGAATGATTTTTTCATCAATCGATAGCTAAGGAAGCAGAGTAGTTAACGGTAGCAGAAGCATTTAAAAAATAATGTACATAAGAAGTGTATAATATGAAAATGGGGTGATGGGGAAATTTAGTGTGAAAATTGTGCGATTTTTTGGGGGAAAAGTAAAAGAAATGTGAAAGTCTCTATAGTTTTCTGTAATAGGGGGAGTGAATAGCTATCGTTTGAGATATGAATGAAAATTGTAAGTGTTGCCATATTGCCACAACTAAGGTTGGAGATTGAGAAAACTGCTCCGACAAAATGAGAAAGAAAAATTAATTTGTATGAAATGGTAAAAAAATTGTAAAGTTGAAATATTTAAAGAACATAATTGTGCATCTAAGAAAAATAGTCGCAAAGTGCTAACAATACTCGAAAAAGATGAGAAAATTTGGGGTGGTTGAAAATTTTCAAAAATCGATAAAAAAAAATAAGAAGAAGAAGAGCGAAATGGTGTGACTTTTTTGATAGTCCTTTCAACTACCTACCAAAAACTCATAAATCGGATGGTTGAGTTGGCCACAAAGTCGATTTAAAAAAAAGAGTGCTGTTTAGCTTTAGATATATATAGTGGATTCCATGAAAAACGATATGAATATTGTCAAAATATGTCATATATAAGTGTATGTAAAGTGTATATATATCTAATGCGCTTTGTAGAAGCCAGGTATGAACGAAAGTTTCATGCCTGACTGTTTATAATTGTCAACGTCCTTGAGCGCCAAAATTCCTATGACGCGCGCGAGCTAACTTTAATGGCGCCCTACAGCGCTAGAGCGCTTAAGAGCAGCTGGAAATTGCACAAATCGCAAGTTTAGACTTCCCTTTAAATTTTCTGTATGGTGTCAATGCTGAACACGGCGGTTCATGTAACCATAACTCTACTTGAAAATCAGTTATCGGAATAAAACACCGATTTTACAGGACTATATACTAATACACATATAATAGTGAAAAATCATATATTTCCATGATTCAAGCGTCATTATTTAATATACTTACCACAATAAACAAAATCCAAAAGGAATTGTTGATATAGAGTCACTGAGTTTGGAAATATACTAGGTTAAAGATCGTATTGTCAGTAGAGCGGCAAGTGCGCGAAACGTGCAGCTGTTTTAACGTACACTTCACAGTGCCCCTCTGCCGCAGGGAATCGGTTTGGGGTCCTACTATTCGGGATTTCTCTCTACAAAACCCAAAAGAAAAAAAATCAATATGACAACCTTCGATTTTGGCATTTTTGGCCACAAAATCGGGAAAAGGAAACACTGTCCTCCGTGCAGAAAATCGCGATCAACACATGCTCATCATATTTCACATTCCATATTCGTGAAATGTGGGATAAACAATAAAACAAAAGTATTTCAAACATGATGAAGTCACGCCACAAACGAAATCAAGTATAAATAGAAAAGTCTTAAACAAATTTGATTTTTTCTCTTAAAATTTGTTCCACAGTATTTCTGCCAAAAAGCCCATGTCCCCGTATAAAACTTACCCGTGCGCTACAGTGTATGCGAAATCTGTGATCATGGAGAAACTAACTATGTAATCAGAATGCGAGATTTTCAGCCAAACATTTTTTGGGAACTGGAAATGAATCTGGATTGCATTTTTATAAAGATGGATAGTTGGAAATACGATCGAATCAAATGGCGCATATTCCCAAAAATTTGACAATTACTTTATTATGGTTGTGAACTTAATTAATAATAATAGAAGGTTAACCATTAAAAATTAAAAAAAATCGGACGTTATTAACCACTCTTAACAACTCGATCCCAGCAACTTAATCGGGTGAACTAGCAGTGACGGTTGATATCGTATTGTCGTATATCAAAATCACGATATCGACTTGCGATTGAATAGCATTATTGCACGGTAAGCAAAAAACAAAATTAGGTACGTTTAAGAGATACTTATTACGGAGCGTGCTTCTGTTCCTTGCAACTCTTACATAAAATTTCCGCCGGTGTCTTGACATCGACGGCATTAAATTTTTGAGAAAAAAGGACTGCAAGTAAACTTGAGCGCTTCCCTGCTGCGGTGTAATTCCTACTCTGAGCTTGAACACTAAAAGCGAACAGTCGTGTCGATGCGGTTTACAGCGGTCCTAATTAATCCCGTTAATTTCCATACATTTGCATCTGGCTGGAGCTACCCGTCGGTGAACAATACAATTTCAGAAATTCATTAGACTGCTCCGTTTCACTCGCCGTAATCGCCAAATCCAGGCTGCCACTAATGGAACCCTCTGAATTGAATTAAAATTAGATGAGCCCAATTAATCTCCGCACTAAGTCCCTTCGGACGTGGCCAATTTAAATTTTGATTTAGGCAATGAAAGTCTACTTTAATTGCGCGACGGACTTTATTAGGGTAATCATTCATTTGGGCCTACTCCGGGGAGTTGACACACAGGTGGTTTCCTGGCAAAACTTCTCCCGAAGGTAGATCAGTGCTAGGGAAGTGCATTCACTCGAGCTCTGCCGACGTCATCATTGCGAGGAGGAAGCCCGAGGCCCGCATCCCGAGGATAAATCTCGGTGAATTAGCGCTCGTACAAGAAACACGCTATAAATAATGTTAACACGAGATAGAGCTTATTCGGAATTAAGCTGGCCCGGCAGTGACAAAGTGCCGTCGTTTAGTTACCCCGGCTGCCGGATTACAAGAAAAGACGCAGGCGACGAGCAGCACATTTTTCCAGCAGCGCAGGGTCTGTGGGGGAGCAGTAGATAATTTGCAAAATGTTTTTGCGTAAGCTCGAAAATGGGAGCATGAATGGGTTAATTTATACCGGCATGATTTCGTGGCAATCGAAGTGCAAGAGCTCGATTTTCAACTTGCGGAATGGTCCCTGACACTGAGCAGCGCTGCGATTGAGTCCACAGAACGGTGGGAGATCGCACCCGCATCCAGCCGACAAGACGCTCAATCGGCGATCATCCTCGTCCGCAAAGGAGTCAGCAGGGCTGCTGTGCATTTGCTCACTCAGCTATTTGCCGCGGCAACTCGAGAAATCCATTAAGGCTTAATGCACGGGAAAAGAAATAATCCGATTATCTGCGGCTGGTGGGGTTACATTAGCGTTGGGAGCACTGCACCGACTCGCCTGCCACACAAATATGATTTCCCTTCCACGCTGGCGGTCCTCTTTAGACACAGGCGGGGGCGTGCCGTGCAAATCTTGCTGAAGGCGCTGCGAATCGTCTTTGAGAGAACTCGCAAAGTTTAAATTTAATTTAAGATTCATAGTCCTGGCGGAGTTTACACAGGCGAGCCGAGAACCTTTAAGGAGCTTCGAAAAGGAAAATGTGGTGAAACTGAAAAGAATTGCCACAATTTTGCCACTTCTCTCTTCGCGGGGCGCTGCAGCAGCGATTATTAGCGGGCTTTCATTATAATTAATGCCGTCTCGCCCCGCATGCCCGTCTATGAGGGCAGAAGTCAAGGATAATTGAAAAACTTTCCCCGAAGGGATATGTGGAGATTAACCCGTACGCCATCCAGGCGCAATCAGCGTCGATTATCTTTGCAACTTATCTTCGCTCTTTGAATTTCATAATTCACAAAATTAAAGCGCTTTGTGCGCTCACCGGGAATTTCATAAAGAACGCGTCCTGGGAAACTTTCGCACGAGGTGCTCAAGCGCAGAGAAACTTTTATGGAAAATTAAATTCTCCGAAAGAAGGCACCCCGCGTTCCAGGGACAACCTCAGCCTCAGCCAGGCGCCCAGGTCGCTCCGTGCATTCTTCGCTTCCTGCCTCTCCTCATTGTTCAATACCCGGGGATCTAGTAAGCTGCGGGAATTAGTTAATGCATCGCCCACTCGAGTTCATCCTCGTCATTCTTAAGGTGATCAGCTGCTGTATATTCCCGGAGGGTGCAAGTTCAGGAAGGAGATCACCTTGAACTCGGGCAACATTTCCCGCAATCCCCGCTAATTGCAGGGATACCGGCAGGAGTTATTTGCCTTCGCCCACTGCTTGGCACCTTTCATAGCTGCCAAAGTGGCAGACGCCGTAAGATCCCGCGTGGTCCGTTTTTGTATTTATGGGATTTAAAACTTGATTAAAGTCGAAATCATTAATTTTCCGAAATCCTTCCCCTTTTCCAGCAATCATCAGTACACCGGCGGGCGAATTAAATCCTTTTTCGATTAATCACCCGCCACCAACAACTCTCGGCAGAGGCAGGAGATCACTTTTCAAGTCACGTCCAAAGGCGCCGATGTACCCACCTCGAACTCCTTTTTAATGGGATCGGGAGAGCTTAGAGCTTCATGTTCCTGCAGCCGATTGCTGTGAACACTCTCCAGCGCGATATGTTTGCGTTGAATGGTTGCGATGAGCTAAAAGGGAATTTTCGGGAGACTCCTGGAGGAAATTCAATCAGGCCGGCTGAAAGTGGATTTGCAGGAATCAGCGGAGTTATTGAATTTCTGACTGAGCAGCGTGCATATTACGAAGGCCTTAGATTGGGGGCTCTATCCCTCCTAGAAGTTCTTCCAACTTAACTGGACTAATTTGGATTGGGACACTCAAGCAGGAAAGACACCTTGAGGGTATATCCAAGCTAATCAGAGGGTCCTCAAGGTGCGCTCCTCACTACACCAGAATGCAATTAGCAAGCATCCAGTTGCGTGGAAATTGCGAGAAAATTAAAAGAAAGAAAATTGCCTTCTCTCCTGGCACTCCGTCCGGAGAAGCGGTGCTCTGGTGATGATGTGTTTAAGGTTCCTCAAATTGCAATTAAACGATCCTGCAGCAGCACCTTTGAGCGCTATCTTCTCTAACTAGAACAGCTCCCCGTAATTGCTGGAAACTTTGGGAGGTTGTTAAGATTAATTAGAAACTGTTGTAGCCGGATGCCACCCCAGTTTCCTTCGGCATCTGGTAATTATGCCTCGGCGATGTTCTCCATCCGCTGTAAAACGTGTGCAAGGAATGTGCAGCTGCATTCCATTTCAGTATTAAGTTTCCTTTAATATGTGCAAGGTGGTGGGGAAGGGTTAACCGTCGCCCGTAAGATAACACACTATGGAGTTGGACGATGGGGCACAGCTGCCTGGCTAAGCAAGAAAGATACATATATACTTTTGGCAATGCCTCTTCCGGTTTACCGGTTATTCTAGTAGCAGTTTTATTTTAGTTTATTACTGTCAATCTCTGATTTTTTTTAGAACTACTGCTGCAGTGCCTTGTCCGATTTTCTCCAGATTTTGTGAAGAACATAAGTCTGATTAGCTTTCTTTTAAAGTATCCTGCGGGACATACATACTGCCTGTATTTTGTAGCTAGTAGCTGACGACTTTTCGCGCGATGATTTCCTGAGTACCAAATTTAAAGATGAATCCTTAATCCTCAAACTCTTCTCATCTTTTGACTCTGTCCTAAGCTGGAGCCGTTCGTAATCAGACCAGTTCTTTTCTGCCTCATTAACGCTCCAAAGTCTCCTTGTCCAGTGCTCGTAACAACAAACATCTTTTCATCAATCACCCCTAGACTCCCCGCCCAGGATCCGCAAAATTTTTGACAACTTTCAGAACACCCCGCTACCCAGGAGCGTCCCATTAGGAACATTAATGACGCTGCAAACTCACCTCATTCCTCTAATTACGCGAAAAGCGGATATGCCCGCATCTTCTGCACAACGCCGCCCTGGCAGCATTTGAGTTTTAAAGGCTTCGTTAGCGGTGGCTTTGTTGAAAAGGATAACTTTCTGGAATGCTCGGCTCGACAGGAGCAGCAGCACCACCTCTGCCACCACCAGCGGCCCCTTATCGTCCCAAATTACTCAAAATTTGCTCAGCAGCTCCCGGTTCGCCCATTTCTTTTTTCAGGAGCATCACAGCGATTTGTCCGGGTCGGGTGCGGACGAATGCAGCGGCAAGCATTTGTCACTGTCGCGGAAGCATTAAGCCAAAAAGAGCTCGTGTCGAGATATAAATTTATCAGAGCTCTCCCACACGTAGCGGGTGCAGGTGGGGTCTCCGGATTCCTGCAGCCCAGTCACCATCACTCGGGCTTTGTTGTGAAATCAAAGAGCCGGAAGGGCGGCATTAATTTATCATAAACTCAGTGAAAATCCGAAAATTGCTCAGGAAATTTTCAGTTTGCTTGGACACAAAGGGAAATTTTAATTCGGGCCCGGTTAAGTGCGACCGGTTGCTGGGCCTGATTATGAATTTCCTTTTATTAGCTGCCCTTGAAGGGACAAAGGAGCTAATGTTTCTGTGGAGTTGAAGGCCTTTCGTGCAAATCCCCTCATTTTTTGTCCCGAGATTGTTTTTCGTCCATTTATGTCCACTTTTTGCCAGGCGTGCTGTTCCTCAGTCGGAAACAGGTCTTCCGGGAAGGCAAACTTCTAGCACCACGTGGTTCAGGCTTGGTTCCGGGCGGAAAGAATCGCTAAAGGAACACGACTTCGCTCAGGCGAAAATGGTGGAATGTTTTCACATTGTTTCCTCATTACCATTGCACACGCCGGCAATTGGGTCAGGGCAACGAGGATGGAGTTAAGCTTGCTCTCTGGAACGAAAATGATTTTTTCCGGTCCGAAAAACGACAAAATTCCCCTGACTACTAATTTCCTCAAGTTGCCTACTTCAAAACGCCGCCAAGTCTGTACCGATTTCATCAAATGATAGAATCTTGAAGCCGTCCTACCGCGCGCCCAAAAATTAATTTCCTCTGAGCCCACGAGGAGTGGGCAGCCATCAGCCAACATGGGGACCTTGCCATGGGCCGATATCCATCGCGGAGGATCGTTATTTAACTATTCACGAGGTTCGCCTACCTTGGGCGGCTCGTAATTGAAAAATCAATGCTGACGGGATGGTAACGACCACTCGAACAACGTCTAAATCCGATAAAGCGAAGGAAACGGCCGCTTAATTGACGTAATGAGACCACGGCTTAATTTGCACCCAACGCGGAGCGGTGTTGCGGCTGTCGAACACCTGGGCACGGTGAAGAGATACGGCAGCGCATTATTTAAGGTCAAAGACGGATTTTGATTTGCTTTGGGAGCAACGGCTAATATGAGTGATGGGGCAGAATTACGACATGCAACAACGGTGGAGATCACACGTTAAGCATAGATGTCAACATGTTCAATTACTTTTCATACAACTGACTTATTAGTCCAGGCAATCTGTTTTGGGTTGGGTGAATCACATACCACCAGGAATGATAATTTTACTTTGTGTGAGTTCAAAAACGTGGAAATTACTTTTTATTAAACAAATTGTAAAAAAAATACACAAAATTCCATTTTGTCTTCTATTTCTTCATATTTATTTTATTATATACGGGAAATACCCTTGAAAAAGTATACAGAATAGAATCAATACCTATATATAAATAATTTGATTTTACGATAAACGAGATCGATATAAATATAATTAAATAGTTGGGTAGAGCGGGGCTAGTTGAGCAATTTTTCACTTGAGCGGATATAGTTCCTCAATGATAAGTCTCAATGAGTTGTTATGCGGCCTGATGGATTAGTAATTTATCCCTTAGCAAAAGTGTCCATAGTAATTTTTTTTGTAACAAGTCGAATTTAAGAGCTGCAGCTGTTTAAATGCAGAAAGTCAAGTATGCCCAACGTACCCTATAGGTGGGGTAAGTTGAGCAAGGGTATGGGGCAAGTTGAGCACTGAGAATTTCTAGCCAAACCATGGGTTCAATGTTGACTAGAGATGAAGTAAAATATGTGTTTGACAATCAGCTCTTTATTTATAGTCTTTTAGTGGCAGAACAACAAAAGTTAAAGTAATATTCTTTGGATAATTAACTGAAAATAGAATAAACAAAACATCAACGTCTCTTAAGACTAACTTCAGGATTAAATTCAGTCTTTCTGTTTCAAATCAGACTTAAATATTTATATTATTACCCATATAGCTTATATCTTAAAAGAAAATATTAATAAGATCTTTGGAAGTTAATGGTCATTCTCACTCCGCGACACATGATTGACCTCACCCTCAATTTCTCAAGTTTCCAGACAAATAATTATTTCTGAGAATTCTGACTATAATTAACTATTAACGTCGGAAATTCCTAATTACTGTATGCAACAATTCTCCGTATTCGATGCGTTGTGCATTTTCCACGAATTTTTACCAGAAAAGTGGTATAAAAACGTGCGACACATGATTGACCTCACCCTTTGTTTTTTTTGTTTTTGCAAAGGATTTCAAACGAGTGTTTAGGGAAATGATTTTGAGTGAAAAGAAGAACCAAATTAAATACTTTTTACATTTATTTAGTAATGAGTATTACCACCATTTTTATTTATTACCTCAAATACTCTATTTGGTAAAGAAATATACAAATTGTGAATTAATTCTATTGATACATTATTCCACGCTGCGATTACTGCTGTTTTTAAAGATTCTACGCTATCAAATTGACATCCAGACCCATAGATTTTCCTAGTGATCCATCCCCATAAGTTTTCTATAATATTGAGGTCGGGAGATAATGATGGCCACTCAAGAACTCTTATATTTTCTTCCGTAAACCATTGATTAACAACCCTCGCAGTGTCGATGGCTGCATGATCGTGCTGAAATACGCAATTGTGACCTTCCATCTTTTCTATAATTTTAAGTTTAACGTTTCTAAGGACAGTTTTATAGTCATTAGCAGTTTGTCGTCCACTAATAAAAACCAAATCAACGGGTCCATTGTATGAAATGGCTCCCCAAATCATAAGACCTCCTTGCCGCCGATGACGACGTGCTAAAAATCTTTCTTCCTTCCTTATATCATGAAAATAAAATGCGTATCCATCTGGTCCGTCTAATGTGAAGCGCTTTTCATCCGTAAAAATAACACGCCTCCACTCATTTGTCCAATCCATGTGATTCCTAGCAAATTTAAGTCTATTTTCCTTATGTCTGCTGGTCAATAGTGGATTCTTTTTGAGACAACGACGTTGTAGTAATGGTGACGTCTTTAATAAGCGTTGTACTGTTCTTATACTTGCACTTGTTCCAGCAGCTTCCTTAATTTGCCTCGCAGTTGAAGATGAATTTGAAGCTATTCTCAGGATTCTCCGCCTCTCTGATTCCGTTATTGCCTTTTTAGTTCGTCCTTTTTGGTTTCTTCCATAATTTTCGGAATATTTTAAGAAGTTGTTCACTACCCGAGCGCTTCTATTGATTTTTCTGGATATTTCTCTATTAGAATATCCTTCGTCTTTCAGCGCTTTAATTTTCCCGATTTCTTCTTGAGTCAGTCTTTTACCACCACCCATTTTGTTAACTTCTTTATTTTATTTCAAGTAACAGTGACTTCTCAACAACTATTTTTCAAAAAACAAGGATCCAACTTGCACGAAACACAATTTAAAACTGGTGAGGTCAATCATGTGTCGCACGTTTTTATACCACTTTTCTGGTAAAAATTCGTGAAAAATGCACAACGCATCGAAAACGGAGAATTGTTGCATACAGTAATGAGGAATTTCCGACGTTAATAGTTAATTATGGTCAGAATTCTCAGAAATAATTATTTGTCTGGAAACTTGAGAAAATGAGGGTGAGGTCAATCATGTGTCGCGGAGTGTATCAAAAGTACAATAATTTTCTGGAAGATTAACACCTACCTGATTGAAAACAGATAACATTTGACTAATACAGACGAAAACTTGTGACAAACGACGTTTTTACTTTTTGGTCACAAAACAACCAAAACGCACGTGCACTTCACTCGCTCGTCGCCCCTAGCGATCGCGTGGTGATTACCCCTCCCGCGACCCCTTCTTTCCACTATACGATGTCTATGCATACGATGAATAGTTTGCGAGATATTTCGATTGCCCAACTTGCCCTATGCTCAACTAGCCCCGCTCTACCCTTCTATAAAGAAAACAATTGCATATAAGATAATCCTAGTTGAGCAGTATATCATAGCTCGATTTCTGTCAGATAAGTCGCTAATTTTCGCTTAAATGTGGATTCTGAATCATGAAAAAAGTCTGCCGATTGCGAAAGCCCGTTTGCAAAAATCAGCGCCCTGACGAAGGTATCATTTCATCCAACATCCGTACGCTTTCTAGCGATGGCAAAGGGTTCATATAGTCTGGTCGATCTAGTCGGAACGCGAAGCTCAATCAGCGAACGTAATTGTTGACACTGGATTTTCTCATTAATAAGTTTATAAATGAATAGAAGGTCAAACATGGCTCGGCGACGTGCAAGTGTAGGAATTTGTAATAGTGACATCAAAGAAGCATATTCGTGATCGGTAAAGTGCATAGGTCTACCCAAAACAAACGATAAAAATCGCAAAAAACGGTGTTGTACAGATTCGAGTTTGATGGATGACGTTATTCCATAGGGGGACCAACCGACACTGCCGTATTCGAGATGGGGGCGCACTAAAGAATTAAATAAAGTTACAAAAGAATGTACATATCTAAAACTTTTGCAATTTCGCCTCAAGAAACATTTGATATGCTTTCACTGAGATATGATCGATATGAGAGGTGAAAGACAATTTAGAATCGAATGTGATACCCAGATCGTTAACACTGTTTACCGTCGACAAGACGTCTGTGCCCAACATATAACTGAATTCGATTGGCAGTCTTGTTTTCGTAAAGCTGATTTTTTGACACTTGGCACTGTTTAAAAATAAACGATTTTTCTCGCACCATACCTTCACATTATTTAGATCAAGTTGCAAAAGAGTAGCATCTTCCTTACACGTAATCTCTCTAAATATCTTGGCATCGTCCGCATACAAAAGAACAGACGAATGGGTGACATATTGCGGTAAGTCGTTTATAAGAACAGTAAATAATAAAGGACCCAGATGAGACCTTTGAGGGACCCCAGAAGGAGTGTCAAAATCATTTGAGTTACATTACAACCAAACACGTTGGTACACTGAATCCGAACTGTCAAGTAGCTCTCAATCCAGTCTAACATAGGTGGCAAAATACCGATAGATTTTAGTTTAGCTAAGAGCACGCGGTGATTCACTCGGTCGAATGCTTTTGCAAAGTCCGTGTGAATCACGTCTAATTCCGAGTTCTTTTCTAGTGCGTCGACAGCAGCGACCTTGAGACAAACAAGATTAGTAACAGTAGATCTACAGGGAACGAACCCGTGCTGTTCCGGACAAATCATCGGCGATAAATACACTTACAGTTCGGACATTACAATCTTTTCAAATAATTTCGGTAGTGAGTCAAGAATAGCAATAGGACGGTAGTTTCCAACAAACGATCTCTCGCCCTTCTTGAACACAGGAAACATTTTGCTTCGCTTCCACAACTTGAGAAACGAGCCGCATGCTAGGGATTTGTTAAAAAGTAAATGAACCGGTACCGAAATCCAGTACTTGCAATTGTATAAAATTAAATTAGGAATTTCGTCCGGTCCGGCACCCTTTCCACAATCTAGTTCTCCCAAAGCAACGAAAACAATTGAAAGCAAGACGACAATATTGTCTAAATGGAAACCACGGGGAAAACCGCATCGGTGAGCGAGGAATCGAGCTGAGATGCGTCGTCAAATACATAGTTTGAGCTCAGTTGTTCGGCGAATAGTTGACAAATCACAGCCGGATCACTCGACGTCACTGTACCGACGCACAGTGGGCCAAAACGAATTTTAGGTGCCAAAAATCGATTTTCGTGATGTCATAGATTTTAAAAATTTTAATGCCATTCGATAGCAAACTAAATGTATCACCTTATGGCAAAATTTTTTTTTAATATTCACCCCCCCCTCTATGTGTTTGGAATGGCTAAAGTCAGAGAAAAATCTGAACAGCTCAGTTTCCTTATAAAATGTTCGAGTTTTCTATGATTTCAAAGTTATATTGTGAAAATGTTTGTATGGGGAGGTTGAATTGTTGTTAATGAAATCACTTACTACATAGGAGGAGGTCTTATTAGGCCAATAACTTATGATAAAAGTCAAACAGTTTTTTTAACAATAGCTTTTTAGTTGAAAAGGGCGATTTTTCGTTGAAATTTTTATTTCTTTTTGACTTTAAAAAAAATGGCCACAGATGGCCACGCTCTCCTTAATACCGACGAAACTATAAACCCTCCTTTATCATTTAAAACAAAAATTGGCTGCGTCCACCTGCGAACTTGGGAGAAAATTGCATTTGAAATAAAGTCTACCTTGCTTTCACGTGCATATTTCCACACAATGTTCCCATTTATGCAGACATTTTATGACTTTTAAGGCTGCATAATGTTTGTTTGGGAAATAAATTACAGTTTTCCTAATGCACGTTTAGGATTAACGACATCATTTGTATTTAAAGAAGTTATATTATTACGTTTTATGGCATTTTTAACTGACTTTGACTTACTCTGCATATGCGCCCTATTCAGTATGTGCTTAGTACTTTATAACATCCAGGTAAATACGTACGATGATTATTGACTTTGATTTTTATGACACCTAATTTGTTTTATTATAATTGCCTGACATAAGGGAGAATTGTAATTGTGTGTGTGTTTAAAAACATCAGTTGCAGGTAGGTGAAAGTAACGGAAATCTTAGCTACTTAAGAGGTTATTACCAGCTTAATTTTGGGTTTTCAATTTTTTTTTCTATTGGCTTAAATAATGCCTAAACATCCCTCGAATCAAAAGAAACTTTGTAGAAAGGTGTACTTAAATGTTGTAATGTCTCTAAACCAATTTGTCCGAAGCCACTCTTTCAATATTTTTTTTTAACGCGTTTTTCTCGGAACCACTTTTAAAAATCTGCCAGCAGTAGAACTCGAACAGTTTTCATCCGATTGACTTCAAATTTTAACTGGACCTTTATTATTAAATTATCTATAGAAGTACACACGATTGTATATCAAGAAAAAAAGTTATAAGCCATTATAAAAAAGGATATTAGGAATAAATGAAAGAATGATGCATTAGAAAGTTGTGAGACTATTCGAATTTTTGTAAGATATACATATGTATGGTGCAGTGGGGAGAGGTTATAAAATGATACGTACAATAGCATAAACAAAAAGCCATTGAAATTAGAAGAACGAATGTGGGAAAAGAAATTCGAACAAAAGAGTGAATAAAGGTGACATGTTGCTCCATGACACGGAAAATGAAGAAATAATTTATTTATTGTGGGAAAAGTGTTAGGAATGGGTGAAAGATATTTTGGGGTTGGGTTTATAAATGGATGCCTGATTATATGAGACTACCCGCACCCCGGTGTGGAATATGGGGGAGGGGATTTATAGGAGAGGGGGTGTGAAATAATTTTTTTTTTTCAAATACACAGAAAAATATTGTTAAAAATAATGAAAACGAAAATGGGAAAAGATTTGCGAAAATTGAAAAAAAAATTTTTCGTCGAAAATACGAATAAAATTTTTATTGTTTTGCATAAATTTGTAATTTCTTTTTTTTTTTATTAAATATTGATCATGGAGATGACAAAATAATTAAAGAATAAATTAAAAATGTTGTGAAAACTTTTTAAATAACATTAATAATTCATTTATGGAGTACTTCAAATTTCTTTGATTTATTTTGCGGCACCCTGTAAGCCGATTCAATTTTGTTTTTGGCAGTTAAGGGGTAATAATGTCAAGATTAATTAGCCTAAGTTTCATTATAATATCTTTAACACAACAAAAGTTACAGATTTTTGATAGCGACCAAGTCGTTTTGGCCCACTGTGCGACGTGTATTCGGTAGTTTGTTGAGCGAAGCAACATTTTGTATGTGTTTCCATAGTGGCTTAGAGTCAAAAGGCAGATGGCTAGTTATATGATCAGAATAGTTTTTTTCACATGCAGCTTGGAGTCGTTTAGTCTCGGCTCGCAGCTTACTGAATTCGCAATAATCCTTTGCACTAAGAGTTTGTTTATAAATGCGGTGTTAAGTTTTTTTTTGTATTAATTGTTGTAATTAATTTAATACCTCGTGAACTATTTATTTGAGAGAACAGTTTAAAATGGAATAAAAGTTTCACAATAAAATTTCACGAAAGATACGATAACTTAGAAATTCTAGTCTCAGGGTATCTACAACAAGCCTGGAAAAGAATTCCCTGACATTTGCAGGTTTTCCAGGATCATTTAAGTGCTTTTCCTAAGTACTTTTTTATACATAGGTGCCAGAAACAAGTAAAGTAAGTAATTTTTTTAATTAAGTTATTATATTTATTCAATATAAGGTTTTCCTTTATGAGTTTTACATATATTAGGATTGCTTTAAAACTAGTTTTTCCTTATCTACTTAAGATGTTTCTTTTTGCGCATTTAGTATAATTTTATTCTTGTTTTCTTTTAATTATATTAGTTCAAACATTTTTATTTTTTTAACTTCTTGTATTAATTTCTTTTTTACTTTATAATTTGATAATGGCCCGCCCATCGAATTTATCGCCTCTATTATAATTCTTTGAGCAATTAAAGATTGTTCTTGCTGATTTTCAATCAAGCTTTCTTTATTAACGGAAAAGCCACGTTCCAACGACTTTCTGCATTGTTGTTGTTGTTGCAAAATAGGAATGATTAACGAAAATAATTAAATAAAAAAGGGCTTTCTTAATTCTTTTTTAACTATTTCGATTTTGTACGTACGATCTTGAAATTGGGGTACAGAGTACCTCTTACTATTATGAAACAACATACCAATATTTATTTAAGAACTAACAAAAGGGATGTTCCCATAAATCCTCTACTGTCTTCCAGATCCAGTCCTGCACCGCAGCCACATTGGTGTATACTGAAGGCATCATAATGCGAGCACAATGTTGGCCCCATGACTTTACTCCGATCAGCTCACCTTTCGCGAACAAAGGGCTACCGCGCTCCGCGCTGCACCATGATGTGTTAAGGACGAAGTGTCCGGCGCACAGCATTGTACTGGTCAGATCAAATCCGTACTGCTGACATCTGGTTTGTGGGACAATTGGAATATCAGTGACGATGAGCATATTCTGATATTCCTTTTTTGCGAAAGATGTGTATGATGTCACTTGTGCAGCACTCGCAATTGCACCGGGCGAGTTCAAAAACAATAAAGTCCCATGAATCTTTTCACTCAGAATAAGGACGGCAATGTCATACTCTCCAGTATTTTCATCAAAATTTGGATGCTGTCTGACACAAGTAATCCGAACTATTCTCCCGTTGTTTAGAATTTTTGGGGAGTGTGTGCGGATTACGTCGGTACTCCGTGCACCGCAAGAAGCCGCGGTTATTACATGTTGCCCTCCGGTTATTACGCCTCCACTGCACACCACCTCTTCTCGTCGCTCTATCGAGACGTGGAACTGATACTGCGACAGAAGGTCCGAAGGCGTAACGTAGAATCTGTGGAATGTATTTGCGAATTGGTGTACTGCATCGAATTTATACGCAAAGTCTTGATGTATCGACCCCTCGGTGGTTGGTTTCGTGGGCAGCACCGTAACATTCAGAGCGTTCGAAAGTGCGAGAAACGCTATCGACGCTACGAAAATTAATCTTGAGGGCTGTGCCATTTTCCGGCAGCCGAATGTTTGAATGAAGTGGTGGGCTGAAATATTTCCACTTATATAGCTAAGAATGAGACGTACATACGGTAAATGGCTTGAGAAACAAAGCCTAAGATCATGGAAGCAAACTGTTTACATTATTTTGCGTTTTGTTTAAACAGCTGTTACGTAATACCTACACGAGTTTGTAAGCTGACGTTTACTTTGAATGTTTTATTCGGTCGATAGCTACGATACTACCTATTTCGTCAACCAATTCAACCCTCGAGATATGATTGAAAAAAAACTCGACATAGTCGGATCCTTATAAAGCCCCCGTCTCTTTGATCTGCAAATCACATACGGAATGTATGTATGTAGCAACCGCACCTGATGACGGTGTTATTGTTGTTTCATTTCGTAGTCTGATGTCGATCAGGTGTAAAGTTCTAAACTGCCACATTCGCTGCAAGGAACTATTGAATTGTTTGGAACTGTGAAATACCCTAGTAAAACGACACTTATATTGTTTACTAGGAAAAGAAAACTGAATAACCTAAAACTTCCAACATTAAAGGGTGTTACAATCCAACTCTCCACTGAGGTTAAGTATCTGGGAGTAATCCTAGAGAGCAAGCTCACGTGGAGACCACATGTCGAACAAAAATCCGCCCGAGCATTAAATGCCTTCTGGCAATGCAGGCGGGCCTTTGGGAAGACATGGGGTCTGAGACCAGCGGTGGTCTACTGGCTATATACCGCTGTTATTAGACCCATCATAACTTATGCGTCTGTGGTCTGGTGGATCAGAACAGGAAAAACATCTACCTGTACCATCCTAAACAGAGTACAGAGAGAGGTGTGCATAGGATTCACTGGGGCCTTCAGCTCCACGCCTGGTGCAGCTCTCAGCGCAATGCTCAACTTGCGACCATTGGACATCACAATCCAGGAAGAAGCAATGAAGGCAGTCTGTCGTTTAAGTGAGTATTCTCATGGAAAGCACCATTTTTGAAGGGTTTACATTTATTTTTTTTATGGGAAAACGAATAAAGATAAACACTTGCAGTTTTTTGGAGGTTCAAAAGGACCATAAATACATATAAAAAAATTATGGAATTACATAAAAATTCAAAATGGCGTCCTTGGCTGTAGTCCAAAAATTGGTCTAAAAATTTGCAGAGGCAAACGCTATGCAGGTTTCTGCCTCCCTGAGTGGTCTGAAACAGAAATGACTGAAATGATATCAATCAGCATCCTCTCGATTAGGTACCCACGTACGATTTTTGCAATATCTTCAAAATTGACAAAATGGCGTCAAATTTTTAAAAAAAATTTCATTTTTCGCGTTTTTTTTCGAATAAAAACGTGGATTAAAAATCGAATTTTTAAGATTTCGAAAAATCCGTACGTGGGTACCTGCAAAAATGTATTTCGAACGTTCTGTGGAAATTTCAAGTCGATCGGTCAATTACAGTCGTCAGAAGTTTGCATACCATTTTGTAAAACGTGTTCTCGAGAAAAACGCGTTTAAAGTTTTGCAATGTCGGCATTTCGGTTCGGTTCGCGCTTTACATGTCGACTTCAAAGGTCATTTAAGCACTGTTAGAGATCGATTTTTTAAAATTGCTCCATGAGAATACCCCCTAGGGGTAACACCACTCTAGAATTTTGAAAGGCCCGATTGTTCTTAAAATCATCCAGGTAAGAAGAGGATGAGGCGAGCATCAACGCGGATGGCCTAATATATGGTGCAGGCATCGCAGATAAGAGGAAAAAATAAATTTTCTTTTTATAAACAATTTACTGCTTATTTTGTGGCCGAAAATAAATTAATTTTTTCAAAAGTGTACCATTTCTTCAAAATTTGATTTAAAAAAAAAATCCTACGTACTACCATAAGCAATAGTATATAGATTATAAAATATTTTTGTTTTTCGTTCCACGTCTTATACTTTACGAGAAATCCGTCCTCCCGAGGAGGGAGTTTTAAAAAAAGGCGATTTCAAAGATTAGCTCTGCCGCCGCCATTTTGTATTAAAATTATAATAAAAAATTTTTCTTTCAAACTTCAATAACTGTTAAATAAACCCTGTGAAAAGAAATCTTATCCCTTTTTCCATACTTCTAAAATAAATTGTCAAAATTAGGCGTTTTTTTCGGTCGCTAGAGTGGTATTACCCCTTAAAGAGACAAGGACTCTGGCACGACAACCACAGAAACGGCCATGGTGATCTATCACGAAGGCTCCAGGAAAACTGTGACTCGTACAGTATGCCAACGGATGACATGCCACCGGTAACACTGTTCGATAGGGGATATCACGTTGAAACCCCGAATAGAGAGGACTGGGAAACCCCACACCATCTACTGGAGAGTTTTTCCCATGTCTTCTATACAGACGGCTCGAGAACCTCTACCGATACGGGCGCTGGATGGTGTTTGAGCAAAGAAATCAAATACTCATATCCTCTCGGAAATTTTGCGTCAGTTTTCCAAGCGGAAATCATCGCTATTCTGAGTGCGACAAACTGGATAATTGATCAGAGATGGCGTGAAAGGAAGATCGGTGTTTGCTGCGACAGCAAAGCTGCTCTCGCAGCACTACAAAATCCAATCACCCGCTCGAAATTCTCCTGGAATGTAAGAGACGACTGCAGTCGGTAGCTCGCTACAATGAAGTCTCTCTTTTATGGGTTCCTAGTCATCAAGGCATCGAGGGTAACGAAAACTCTGATAGCCTAGCAAAGGAAGGCGCGAAATGCAGCCCCTTTGGACCGGAACCACAGATTGGCGTGAACTCTGCAATAGTGAAAGACTGGATAACTCGACACATGGAGAAAATCCATGCGCAGAGATGGTCCATGTTACAAACCTGCAGACACACCAAACTCTTTATAGGTCGTCCCGATAAGTGCACTTCAGAAACTCTCCTGAAACTAAACAGGAAAGAATGCAGGAATCTTGTAGGGATTGTAACAGGGCATAGTACATGTGGCAAACATCTACATACCCTGGGAATCGTCAGTGACCCTACATGCGCGTCGTGCGGGGAGGATGAGGACAGCGTAGAACACTTTCTCTGCGAGTGTCCCGCGTTCTCCCAAGCGCGGCGCGCTGTATTCGGTGCTGACGTATTGAGGATGGAAGAGATCTGTCATCGACCCCTATTCGAGATTCTTCGGTTCATCAGAGCAACGAAGAAGTTCGGTTAGGGTGGGGGCAGAGTACAATGGACTATTCGTCTGAGTGCTCGGGGCTTCGCTTCCCCCCTTTCTTACAAATTACAAATTACAATTACTGTAAAATATTCAAACGCAGCCACATAATGCCAAGGAAATAGGAGGAAGTGTTTTGGGTCCACAGCATCTTGATTGCAGCGGTTTTAATTTATCTTATAATTAAATACAAAGTTTTCAACAAGACTTCTAAGGCAACTGCATGGTATTTTAAGGAAAACCCCGGTCCTCCTCCGTGTCTGCGTATATTTTGCATTAATTTATCCTAAAGGTGACCCTTAGGTAGAATTCTCCTAGATATGACAACCTCTCAAATTCACCTGGAACAATTTTCGAAGCAACCGAGAAGAACTATTACACGACTCGCTTTTATTTTCCTTTTTTACCTTCTCCTTTACCTTACTCCCGCCCCATCCGTCCTTTCGCAGGGTTTATCTACCGTTTTTTTTCTATCGATTCATTTCCATCGACAATAATATGAGTGACAACCGAGGAAAGCTTGCCATTCCGTGCAGGACACCACCCACACTCTCTATTCCGGGATCTCCGGGAGGTTGCCCTTTTTCAGGTCGTTTGGCTTCAGGAATACATATAACATACTTTCAATTCAATCGACAGTTCAGGGCAATTCTCGCCGAGGAAAATCTCTAGCTGTGCGGCATTCACTTCTCTGATTAAAATAAACGTCAGTAGAGCAAAAAACATTTTCCTTTTCGAAAAAAAAAGATGGCAAAAGTTGGTCGAATGGCTTGTTAAGGAACGCGCGCGTTTTTTTGCGTCCTCATCAGAAAGTTGCTTCCCCCCTGAGTAGGCAGGGAGTAGTTCTACCCTCAACCATAACGGAAAACAGAAACGCGGGGAGGGGGTGGAATTGATTAATGATATCCGACCGAGTTAAGTTTTTGCCTTCATCTTAATTAAGTGGATGAGGAGCTCGTGCTGATGTATGCAAAGTTGCTTTTTCTCGAATGTCTCAGCCCGGCGGGGATTCCTGGATGGGTGGTACATATGAGCAACGGCCGACGATGTTAAGTCACTGTTTATGTGGTTATTCATTGCGTCAGTTGCGGCTATGAATTTAATAACTCGCGTTCTAATATCCGCCAAATATGTATTTGCCGGGGTGAGCCCTAGTTTATGGGCGGGCACTTATTCCGCTATTTGATTAAAATCGCACTCCGCAACAATACGGGTAGGGCTCAAGGGGCCGCCAGGCTAGGCAGCGGTTAAAATGATGCGCCGAGGCGCTAAGTATGCAGGGCCACACACTCACACATCCACACAAACACCTGTTCACATCAACGAGAGTTTAGGGATTCGGAATTAGACTGGTGTGGCAGCCACTTATGAGCAACTAAAGGGCGGGCGAGGAAATTATGTTACTCCTTATATAGTAAGATGAAGGTGTCATGACTCAGGGAAATTTAATTAATTTGAAATTTCTTGAATGCGCCAAGTCCGTGGAAGGAGGGACAAAGAGGTGTGCTTTTGCGGTGGCAGACAGGCAATTGGCAAGTTATTTCACTTCTTCAGGAAACCGCACAATGCCGAGAATTGCTCAAGTTTGTAGCACCTTCTCAAAAACTCAGAAACTGCTGCACCTGGGAAAGAGCGCAAAAGTTAAGGACGTAAGAAATTTGCTCGTTGAGATGAACAACACCTGGAGACGCTCTTATCAATTCGCGAATTGTGTTTCAAGGATTTTAGAAAGTGGAGCCCCATGGGACAAGTGCGTCTTTGGAAGGTCGGGCAAATCATACGGGAGAGTGAGCAGTAAACAGCTCAAAATTTCCAAGAGTCAACAAAGTGCTGAACTGTTTTAATAACCACAAAAGCAATTGCCAACCAACTTCCTAACTTGGAGTCATTTCTCCTGCCGGCCGGCAGCCGGCCAGGGGCGCATAAATCATTTCTGCTCCAATTTACCGTGGCCACTCTGAAAAAAGCACCGGAGGATCAATAAAACCGAAATTTCCAAGTCACTTCATGTCCCTATATTTTCCTAGTCAATTCCGTTTATGTTGGCACCTTGATGGGGCAACAATTTCGAACCGCCTCGACTGCGGCGACAGCAGCATCAGCGCGCCTCTGGCACGTGGGGAGGAGATGAGGCAGATGAACACATAAAATTTCCATAAAAATGAGTAGCACTTGTGATTTGCATATTTTGTTTAGGTCGCCTTATTTACAGCAAGCACACCCCGCTGTCCGCCCATAAGCCCCGGCTCTGAAAATCACGCAACATTTCGGAGGGGTTGGGGCTTGTTCGTTCTTTCCAATTTGATTTTTTTGCACGCCAGCCTTTAGGGTGATGTTGCACCATGTAATCAAACGCACCACCCCTTCGGATCTTTTGATGCGTGCTCACCTTTGCCAGCGAAAACGGCCGATGGACAAAAAAGCGTCCTTGGGGCGCTTTTAAACCCAAACGCGACGCATAGCAGCGTGTTAAAATTCCTAGCGGCACAGAATTGGGTGTAGTCCAGGTCCAGGCGGGAACTGTTTTAAAACGTGGTACGTTGGTTGTTTTATATATGACCTCTAGTTTTTTTTAATGGCTCCAGAACATCGCCAGGAATGATAATTTCACTATGCGTGTGTTCAAAAACGTGGGCATAACTTTTTATTAAGCAAAATGTAAAAAAATTCAAAAAATTCCATTTTGTTCCTCCTATTTCCTCATATACCTTGGCCTTGGCCAAAAGCCTTAGGCACCCTAGTTTTTTGCAGGTGTCGTACAAAATAATTCCTAGAAAGAATTATCTTGTTTGTCAATATGTTCCCAACAGTCATTATTGGTAATTAATGTAATGAACCCTTTCCTAGAAGGGCCATAAAACGTCTGGTTGGGAAAATCTGTAATTTTGAGGATTTTTTAAAAAAATTTCAGTTTGCAATTACTGCTCGTAGTGCAAGCAAGTGCCTAAATATTGTTGGTTTTTTGACGGAGTTTGAAGTGTTGGTTACTAATAGTGTGAAAATGCTTAAAACAAGGGAACTTAGTGATCAAGAACGGATGCGAATTCGGTTTTTGTATGAACAAGGCAAATCTCAAGTTGAAATAGCAAAAATGGTGAAATGTTCTCGTTGTGCGGTGCAAAGTGCTATTAGACGTTTTCGGGACACTGGATCACACAGCAATAGACCAAAAACTGGTAGAAAAAAAGTCAGTTCGGAACGTGATGACCGAAATTTGATTCGAGAGTCCATCAAAAATCGGAAAAAAACATCTTCTGAGCTCGCTGCTCGTCTATCTGATCAGATTGGCAGAACGATTAGTGCTCGAAGAATAAGAAGAAGACTTGTAGAGGCAGGGCTGAAAGGTTGCAAGGCTAGGAACAAGCCATTGCTCTCAGCAAAAAATAATAAAGATCGTCATTAATGGGCCTTAAAACATCAATCTTGGACGGAGGCCGATTGGGATAACGTGATATGCTCCGACGAATCAAACTTTGAGGTAAGCTTTATTTTGTATAATTTCAATTATTTATAATGGTGGAATCGTAATCTGTCCGTTTGTGAAAGATTTCATGAATATTGAAAATAATGTTAAATATATTTTAATTTCTCAGGTTTTCGGCACCCCTGGTTCCACGTTTGTGAGGAGGAGGGTAGGTGAAGCTTACCTTCCTGAATGCGTCGTGTCCACGGTTAAACACGGAGGGGGCAGCGTGATGATTTGGGTTATATGGCGTCCTTTGTAGTGGGTGAAATGGTTATTTGTGAAAGACATATGAATAGCGAAAAGTATATTGCCGTGTTAGAAGAAGTTCTACATTCATCTATTGGGAAGATTTACGGTGACACTAATGCGGACAATATAAAATTCCAACAAGACAACGCGCCATGCCACACATCTGTAGCCAGTAGGCGATATTTGGAACAAAACAATGTTGACGTCATAGAGTGGTCTGCACAGTCGCCAGATCTCAATCCAATTGAGCATCTTTGGTGTATACTGAAGCGGAAGATACGGGAGCACAACGTCACATCCAAAACAGGGCTAAAACAAGTCATCCAGAAAGAGTGGAACGAAATTTCTCCTGAAGAGTGCCTTAAGCTTGTACGCACAATTCCTAAAAGAATAGCTGCGGTAATAAGAGCTAAGGGCGGACCGACAAAATATTAATAGTAAGAATAAAGGTCAATAAGTTACACCTAACTGTATTTTTATTTTCCCCTAATTTACGGAAATAAACTTTTTAGTACGATTTTCAGGGGGTGCCTAATACATTTGGCCAAGGGTGTATGTATGTTATCTCGAGAACTATTGATTTATTCGCGCATAGTGAAATTATCATTACTCGTGAAATTCTGGAGCCATTAAAATAAATAGCCTGAAATATGATCCATCCACCCCGAAACAGACACCTCCTGGACTATGGCGTTAACTGAGATTTCCATTAAACATTTGTGCTAAGCCTGCGGGGGCGTCAGCGAGGAGTGGATCATGGATGTCTGCCGTTTTATTAGGTAGCCAATGGCTTGTAACTAACGGCGTCGCTCCCAGTAGCTCGGGTTAATTAGCAGTTGGCATCTGGACTGCACCGCTTTTGAAGGCGATAAAACGCTGATTTGCAAGGGAAATCTCAGCAAACTCTGCGCCAGAAAGTTGCAGTCACCCTTACCAGCTGGGATAAATTCGCAGGGAGCAGGAGGATTAAAGTACCTTTGGCGGGACATTGAAGCAAGTTTCAATAGAGATCTTTGATGGTAATGGGGGCAAGCTGTAAATTCCACGTACATATTGCACTTTTGCCTTTATGTCTTTGTTCTTGGATACGGATCGACGGCAGCGTTAGATATCTTGACACGCAAGATCACCTGTGGGTAAAACAATTAATAAGTAAAGGAGAGCAGCAACGTATGTATGTGAATAATGTTTGAAATACGCTGTAAAATCGCTAACCTTCTGAATCGTTTGTACATATATGCCATATTGGCAGCATACTTTTGAAAATATCTAAGCCTTAGAAAAATGCTAAATACGGGAAAGTCTCGAAGAATATTCCAAAAGAAACGTACCAAGACCTTTTATTCCTTACAAAATCTAGGAAAAATTTATCTTGCATCACAGAAAATTGCGTTATTTTTTAAAATTCGCAGGCTACATTTTTGTTTTCTTGCCAAAAATGTACGTAACGTCATCAACGAAACCTGACTCCAGTCATTACTTATAATTACCATAGGAACACACACAAACTAGCTAGTTAATCGTCGAAAATGGATCATCTTAGTTTTCGCATCAGCTTCAAACATCTTGTAAGATTCTTCTCCTAATTTTGTAAGTGGAACGAGGGCATTGAAAATTCGGAGCTGGTTCCATTTTCGTAGTTTTTTTTTGCTGAATCGCCAATATTTTTCAAATAACAGTGAGAAATGGATCTATTAGTTTGAAAGCTGATGAACGTTTTGTCCAAAGTTTATACAAAACTCTAAAGTGTTGGTCGAGTTCTTCGCCTCTTGAACTACCATGCCTCGGTTCAGTTTAGTTGCTCTCATTATTTTTGGCAACTCAGCGAAGAAACATTTAAAATACTTTAAGACTCGAATTATAATTCACTATCTCTCACGACTGGGATCGAAACCCGGCAGGAGAATATAGACGAAGTGCAATACTCTTCACCGCCGGTTTTGAATATCCGATGACGAAATTTTATGCTGATAAAACTAATAAGGCTTCCAGCCGATGTGCCCTCCCTGGGGAATAGTCAATGTCACCCGGTCGTTCCCGTCGAATGTTCTGCTCGTGTCATTTCCTCGGTGTCGCCTGCCATTGAAAGTGCCCGGCCATGCTAGGGCCACTGTAAAATAAAGCCATCTCCAGCAAAATGTTAAACTGCCGCAATATTTCAATAAACTCCCAGAACGTAGTGAATTTCAATGAGCTTTATCGCGGCCTCTGATGTGTATCCATTCCCGGAGCATGTGTGCTTCGGGGGAAAGCTCCTAATGCGCATAGGATAAAGTTCGGGGAACTCATGGGGCGTGCGGGTATGACGATGACAACGACGACGACCACCAGCGAGTTGAAGCAAACGTAATCTGGCCGAGGCAAAATGTGTAGCAACTGAGATGACAGGATTAGACCCTCACCCCCTGCCAGGGTCACCTTCCGAACATGATTATCCCCGCAAAGTTGGTGGACTTGCTATCAGTATTACGAAAAAAATAACTTGTCCCGTAGTCGGTGCTCCACACACCGCGGGGAGCAGCAGGTGGCCCAAAATCATTGCTTCTCCCAATCACCGAGGACTATGACGACGGCTGGTGAGTTCGTAGTTTCTCCTTCAGGAACGTTTCCTGCCACTACCGCTCTTAACGCCGGGAAATATCGACACATGTATTCTATTTAAGCGCCATTAATCTTACTTTATGCTCAAATCTGTGAATCTTTTATGCCTGTAAGGAATGTGAGCAAAGAGGGTTCGCAGTAAGTCGACAGGAGCCCTTGAAAGGGAAAGTTTTTACCTGAGCAATTTGGTTACTCGCACCCCCGAATGCATCAGCCGGCTTTTCTTTAGCCCGAAAGCAAATTGATTGATGCTAAGAGCTGACGCGAAGTGGGTTGCCCCCGAGTTCGGGGCAGATGGGGAAACATATGGCCTGGATCTTTAAAAGGTTTCCATAATCGAATTTTTCATTTCTCGCCAAATAAATTTCGATTTCCCTCCTCCTGCGATTGAAAACCGATTCACGGGGGGAATATGAGCAGCTCTGGTCTTTCAAGGTCTCCAAGGGGTGAAACATTCGAGTCTGGAGACAAACTTTCAAAGAGAAGTTGTGAGCCCACATTGGTGACTACTCTTCCCTGGGCGTAAGTATGCAACAGAAATTACACGGGCGATGTACATATCTGAAGGTGGCAGTTTTCAAAATTAAATAAGTTAATTTACGAGTAATTGCTTCACCAGTCCCAACTATGTAAAACAAAAAATACACACGCCTCGCTCGGGCATCTTTCTCTATATTCTTTAAAAGTAAACGACCGGCCCGCTGGTGTTATAATATTGTCCACATTTATTAAATAGGTATTTTGCAGCGTGAGTTTATGTAGATCATTGAGATCTACATGATAGTTCCCGATTAAAGCGGTTCTGGCACTGTTTTGTAGAACGGACATGCACACAAAAGGTGAGCAATAGTCTCGTCCTCCAACTCGCATCCGCAAAGCGGCGAATCCGCTATTCGTATAATATGTAGATGCTTGTTCAGCCTGCAATGGCCAGTAATAATGGCCATTGCTTGGCTCAACTGGCATCTACTGAGGTTGAGTAGACGTCTGCCGAGGCCTAGGTCGACCCGATGTAAAAACATCTTAGACTGTCTACAATCCATTCTTGCGGCCCACCTCTCACTGTGCTCAGAGCGGACCCAATCCTCCACAGACCGACTGATGAGAGATGGTGCAACACCCACGTAGGGTTCTGGTCCTATAAAGGAAGAGCAGGCCCCTTCTTTCGCCAACCTGTCCGCAGTCTCATTGCCTGCAATGTTACAGTGGCCAGAGACCCAGATTATTGAGACTTGATTAGAAGTCGCAATGCGATCAAGCGAGTGACGACACTCTCTGAGAAGCTTAGACGAAACTATGTATGAGTCAAGTGCTTTAAGAGCAGTTTGGCTGTCAGAGAAAATAAGAATGTTTTTCCCACTTAGTTTCCTCTCCAGAATCTCTTGTGCACAGATCAAGATGCCAAGAACTTCCGCCTGAAAAACGGAGACGAATCTGCCTAGCGAGCGTGAGATGCACACATCTTCACTCAGACCGTACACTCCGACTCCAGCCAGGCCCTCTGCGAGGGATCCGTCCGTGAACCACGCAGGGCTGGCTTCCGACACTGTGTTTTCGAGATAGTCCTCATCCCACTCCGTTCTGGAGGGAATAGACACAACATACCTTTTACATAGGCTGTGACGGGGCGTTACATAATCCGAGATCATTTGGACGCAACTGTTGGTATGTAACAATCTGTCCCAGATCTTGGAGTGCCCTATCAGCCGATGATTGGGTCGCCCAAGATTGTTTTGAACAAGGCGCTGGGCCGAATTCATCGCTTCTTTATGCACGATGATATCGAGCGGAGCCAGGGAGAGAGCCAACTCAATCGCTGCAGTTGGAGAAGATCTCATTGCCCCTGTGATGGCTAAGCAGGCCAATCTTTGTAACTTAGATAATGTACCTTTGATGGTGCTTAGATTTGTCTTTTCCCACCAGACCAAAGCCCCGTAACAGAGACTCGGTCTGATGACTGCAGTATACATCCAGTGGATGATTGTTGGACTAATGCCCCAAGTACGGCCGAACGCTCTTCTGCACTGCCAAAAGGTCGAGATAGCCCTTTGTGTTTTGCAGCCCAGATGTAGCTTCCAGTCCAGCTTGATGTCCAGGATCACTCCTAGGTATTTTACGCTTTTTGTGTAGGTAATCTCTCTGTCGAATATACTCAATTGCCTGAGACCCTATTGACACTATGTACAGTCCGTCATCTTGCATCTAATAGCAGATTTTAAATCAGTGAGCCCGAAAAACCACATACACAATTTTTTGTGAAAATCAAATAAAGTTTACAGTGTGCATTCGTAAAATTAATAACCTCCCGAAAAATATTGTGACATACTATTGAGTCTATGTGCTTAGAAAAATAAACCTTATTGTCCTTTCTAAAAATTGTCTATTTATCAGCCCCAGCATAGTAGAAACCCCCCGAAACCAAATAGCAGGTGTACATACGCAAAAGAGTTCATTTCGGAGTGGGAAATCGTTCTCCTGTTATAACTACCCCCGCAGCCTGTGATGTCTGATATCTTACTTCCGGTCCGCTCCAATCGCAGTCTTTGGATTTCGCTGAAATTTTTGATTGATGTCGCCGCACCCCCTGCACTAGGGCTATGAGCACGTCATGCACGTGATTGATCAACTCCACGAACGCCTCGTAATCGCGAATTAATGAAATTATGAATTTCCCTGCGTCTAATGAAATTGCTGTCACGTGCCGAACGCTTATTAAGAAGTGAACGTGGGACGTGGAGCTCATTCTCACGAGTTATGGGGTGGGCAGTGACCCGACGCCGTTGGGGGGGAAGGGGGGCATTTCCGGGCAAACAGATGAAATTGGAAATCGAGCTTGAGAGAGCAGTCAAAATAACTTCGAGGGGCTCTGCGCGCTTCGAACTCTTCAAACAGGGATCAGCACCCCGTGAAACTGACTGGAAGCGTCTGAAATTTCTTTTCGCTCCTGTCTGCTTGCGGCGGAACCGGATTAAGTTTTTGGGGTCATCTCAGAGACATCACCAGTGCCGAGTTTAGTAGTAGCGCAATACCAACAGCAACCGGACGAACGTGACGTTGTTATAAATAGACCGGCCGTTTTCCCCTCGCACATTTGCTGAGGTTTATGGCCTCGAGCACCACATTTGTCTGGAATTCAGTTAATTTGAAGAAACATGAGGAACAAATCAAATTGTTTTATAGGCGCAATAAATTGGTCAATGGAACCGGCAGGAAATTAACTGTCCGTCGCCCCTCTACAGGCGCTTGGGAAACCAGTCACGTTTCGCCCCAAACGACGTGACAACATTTACTGACCCCCCCAAAATATTGGTGTCGTTAGATGTGGGCAAAATGAGATATGTATGTTCAGGAGGTAAAGATGATTTTGCTGCCGCCCCCCTTATGCTCCGATTTACTGGCCCCATCAGCCGTAACCTAACGCCACACTTTGGCCAATTTCAGTAAAAACAATTCAAACTCAAAAACTGTCTTTATGGAGGTCGTCTGAGGTCGAACCTATTTTTAAAAAATCTCGTTCAGTCAAATGTCGGCCAACATTGAATTAACGTTGTTTTTATCTTTTCTTGCTAAATCCGTGATGTACATGAAAGAGTGGAACGTGTAAATTTGCCTTACCATTTCTTAAAAATATCCTTCGGGGCTTGACTTGCATTTTTTTTAAAAGCTGCCGACCGGAGAATTGTAAATCTACGACAAGAAAATGTAGGTGTATAGCAAATTGTAAAAATAGTGCAAAGTCCATTCATACCTCGCATCGTTCTAGCCAAATTTGTTCAGGACTTACTATATTTGCATTCTTGCTGATGATGTTATGCATCAAGCTCGAAAAATAGGGAGCGTGTATGGGAAATAACAATCGATTGGAGCTCAATGTAGTACATACGAATATTTCAGGTACACGATTGAGGGTGACATCGAGTGAAGCTGGATAATTACAGTTCACATTTAATCAGGATGTGCTACAATACTTTCTGACCTAAAGGACATCATCAAAAACAAAACTCTTACCTCTTGGGTAAAAAATAGTTTGAGGATGGATTTCATCACTGTGATTGCAGTTCTTGACCAGTTTATAGGTGCTTCGCTACAACTCTCGGAATATTTACCCTTATCACGTTTCTGGAGAGGCAGATCACCAGACCAGACGGCTCCTCTACGAAATGCCCAAGACATTGGGTGCAGGACAGCCATGGAAAAAGCACTAGTTTTCCTGGCAATCCAATCAGCTCAATGGTACTCATATTTTCAATGAGGATAAACGGGGCGTATCGCAGACGGTCTGTCTATTGGAGGACCCTCCGCAGCATTCCTGGATCTTGTAGCTTTCCATCCTATCTCTTCAATACTGTTCACTAGATGGTTGGTGAAGTGGGAGAAGGATAGGTCCCGCTGCGCTGCGCCAGAGGGCCCCCAGGCAATTATTTTTGCAGCACAAGATTGATACCCCAAAATGGGATGGCATTTGTCTTAATACTTGCGAAGGTCCTGGAGCCGCCAGTTCTGGATAAATAAAAGAAAATGCTTTATGAGGATTACACGCCACGGGGGCTGCGAGTGTGTATCTTGTTATCTTATGATTACCTCATATTTTTGCTTTATATCATGATTTTTTACGAGGGAATCGGGGAAGCCCCTGCAATTCGGCAAAGTTAAACGGAAGTCCCTACCTACCGTAACCGTAGGCCCGACTTGTGCATACCCCCTCCCTGCGTGGAATGGCGACTTGAATATCTAGTTTGTTGGGGGAGGAAGCCCAAACAAAATTATGAAGAACACCCTCAACTTAATCTTGTTCTCATCTTGGGCTAATTTCCTTAATTTTGATCGAGGGCACTTGATGTCACGATGACGGCTATCCCTGGAACAAATTTCTTTTCTACTGTAGGTATGTAAGTGTGGATTAGAGGAGGTCTGCGCCTTTTCAGGAATTATTGTCAAAAAAATCAAAAAGGGATGCTACTACACAAATGGCCAGCCCTGGTTAAATGTGGAGTTCTCAAACTCACTTCGCGTACAAAAATTAAATCTGAAATCGCCCTAGCAAAATCAGTTTTTCTCTGATCGACATTTATCGGCATGTTCTACGAGACCTGGAATTCCAAGCCTATCGGGCAGCATTGTCCGGAAAATTGCAGCGGCAATTTACAGCTAAAATCAATTACGGCAACCAGACAGGAGAGCAATGGGGAGCTGGAAAAAGACTCCTCGAGCGATGTCCAGGAGTTGTTTTACCTTAATTTCGCTGGTTCGATGGAGCATGAAAGTCCATACTACTAATTTTCCGAGATCGACTCACTTCGGCGGAGCCTCTTGTTCGGGGAGCGGGGTGGCGAACTGGCCACAGCATGACAAGAGTCGATGTGTAAAAGGTCAACAGAGCAAATTCGGTCTTGGCCGTCGTCCAAAGTGCACTCGGAGGAGCCCTCAGATGCGGTGATGGAGAGCAGTTGTCGCCGGGCGGGTTTCAATGCGCCTCGTCCAGCCATTTCCCTGGCTCCGAAGTGAAATATTTTCCATGATATCTTCCCAGCTCGAGTTTCACAAGTGCTCACTTTACTTCCTTTGATGTTCTGGGGCCATTAAGGGTGCGGCCACAGGACGAGCTAGCAGCCAGCGACGACTCACTGCTGACCGCAGCTAATTTACCTCATTATGCTTCCTGAATTCGCCTGCCCGCCGCGCCGCGCCCCAAGTACAGAAAAGACGAAGGATCGAAAAAATTAACAGACACCCCGCCATAAATTAAGCGATTTTTGCACCCTCCCGAACGACGTCCTTCCGGCAACGTGTGAAATATGACATCCGACGATTTCCATGGTTAGGACGGAGTTATTTGCGAAATGAATTGTTCAACTTTGTAAATTACGATGTCAAGTGTCAGGGATTTAATTTATTTTTGGAAATTATGAAAAGTTCCTTCCACCGTGCTCGCTCCCAGGAATTCAATTGAAGGTGATGGCGGCGCTGCCAGGCACCCGCTCCGGGGGTCTGAAGGTTCCTTCCTCATGGCGCATATGTGAAATAACTGTTTGGGGAGCTGTGCGAATGATGATATTTGTTTTACCCGATTGAAGCTATGGAGCCCTTCCGAGAATTTCGGCTGAAGTGTTTTTCAGCCCGGACAGAATTATTTGCCGACTTCAGACAAATAGGTCGAGAGTTGTTTGTACCTCTTCTCCAACTTTCTTTCACCATTATGAAGGGAGGCGTTGTTCAACAGGGTACTATTATCTACGTGGAGGACGAACGTTTGGTGAGAACTACTTCATTTAAATATTGCCAGTTTCTGCAGAGGGCATCAGCACCAATTTTTCTGAGTGGAACTTGAGTAGAGACAAGTACGCGCACATCCCACTGTTAATTATTTTAAATGTTACCACTTTCCTTGCAGAAAAGCCTTAGCACGGAAAGTGCTTAATTTGTTAGTTAAGGAGTTATGTATGTCCTTCGGGTTCACGGTCCTCGCGACCGATTGCACTCTCTATATTTACATCTTGGTTTGCGCGCCTGATAAAGCCTGAGATATCCAGAGATGATAAGCTGGTAGAAAATCGACTTCTAGGTGCCTAACTATTACTGCGCGTTAGCAGAGCAGACGCTTGAAAGCTTCCCTGGCTTCTAGGCAAAACCGATATGGCTTTGCCAATTTTGTTAAGGTAATTCCCCAAGGAGAAATATTCCAATAGGATCCCTGTGGATATTTGAAGCTCCGGTAAGCTCCGGTAAGACATTTTCTTGACTATCGCTCTTTTGATTTTTTTGCCAGTGTTCTTTTAAAGTCTTTAAGATGGCATTCAGATGTGCTACAGAAAGGTCCACTAAAGAACGGTTCGTGGGTAAACTTCTACAGTCTCTACGAAAAGGCGTTTTGGCTTTACACAGTGTGAATAGTTTGGAGGTACCTATTCAAACATGTTATGTTCGCTTCGAAGAAGTTTCATTTAAGAAGATGAACCTTTTAAAAGGAGGCTAGGTTTCTGGACAATCGCTGATTTCAAAACCCCGAGCCAATAAAATTATTTCCTTCTTCTATAAAGGAACTATACGATTGTGTTTAAGTGGAGTTAACCTGAGACTCTTTCCAAAGCAGTTGATCATTGATGGTGGCGATTACAAACAATTTTTGCTTCTCATTAATTTGATGAGAGCGCGCCAATAAAAAAAAAAACGTCACTTCGCATCAATCTTTATTGTGCAATTACATGTCTATTTTCCAACTCTCCCTCGTTGGACGAATGAGTTTTTAAAGTTGTCCAGGGCAGCGAGATTGTAGAAAGGCGTTGGAGTAATTTCCCTGCGGCATCCCTTGTCGGCCATCAAAAATCCGACTAGGTACTTTTGGGTTTCTCCTTGCTTCTTGGCAACCAATGGACTTCCAGTAGTAACGTAGCAGTAGCTAGTTGCGTTGCTACTTACTCCAGCGCACACAAATCCGAAACCTGTCCCACACTCTGATTCACGTACAATGGGCACTTTGGTATACAAGAGAAGGTTGTTGTGCTCTTGCGCGGGGTACAAAGTGGGCCAGCCGGTGACAACAGCATCTTCCAAGTTATTCTGACTAGAGGGGAGCCTTATAGAAGACTTGATGTCGATTCTGCTACCGGGGTAGACGACTGCAATTTGGGTACGGGGATCCTGCCCGCCGAACCCATAGGGACTGTACACATCCCTAACGCTCACTTTCTTTCCGCCATGCTCCCTCTCTGCGGTATTGTAGCGAATTGTAAGATCGGCTGCATTCTCGCCCTCCACACACCTGGCCGCCGTGACTAACATCTGAACACCGCTTTCTTCTACGACCGCTGCACTGCAGAGCGCCAAGCCGTTCTTCTCAATGCTGACGTGGTAGTCATACTCTTCGGGCATCTTTGCTTCCCATTTGACACTCAGGCCGAAGTTCTCATATTCCGTCCTTATTTCGAAGTTGGCAGCGAAGTTCTCATCGATTATGCGATTGAAGCGCGAATTTACTTCCTGTGGAGTAACACTGAGCCCATTTGTGGGCAGGAGTGGAATGACCACGGCGATCAGGGATAAAACCTTAAACATTTCGTTGCTGGAAAGTGACTGGAGATAAATTATAACTTTCTTGTTTTATAACCAGACGATCAGTGCGATCACATGGCATGGAGTAGTGAGGCTGTGTCACCTCAGGTGTGCAAATAAGAGGCAGGCAGAGATGTTGACTAACGCTTTGCGTCACAGTGTGACCATCAGAACAATCGGTTTCTTTTTTTGCTTGTTCGAAAGCCATATGTTCAGGTGACATGAGTCATTGTACTGTTGCAGTTAGATACATGCCTAGTAATATAAGCAGACCCCGTCCGGAGTGGTAATCATTCGAATTTGTGCTGCATTATGGTCCAGTCTGTTAAATTGTCGATTTTGTTAATAGCAGTGTTTGCTGGACTATCAAACACTCAGAAGTATGAGGTCCAGAAAACTGAGCCGATCAATGGATTAGTGCCCCAGGACTTCGCTTTCGACGTGAATATAGTGCACGAGCACTCGGACGCACTCTACCACAAACTCTACTTCCAGTCCGAGCATGCAAAAGTGACTTCTCAGTACAGGTTCCACGTGTCCATCGAGAGGGAAAACGAGGTGGTATGCAGCGGTGCTGTTGTGCGGGCCGGGAATAAGCAGTACGTGATAACCGCAGCTTCTTGTGGAGTAAAGGACACCGACGTAGTGCGTGTTAAATCTGCAAGAGTTCTACAAGGTGGTTCCGTTCATAAAATCAAATGCGTGATCAATCACCCTGATTTCCGCCGACCTGGTGCTGACCCATTCGACAAGGATGTCGCCATCATTTACCTTGAGGAGGATGTTACGGAAAATCCGCTGTCCGTCAACTCACCCGATTCTCTGCCGAAGGAGGCCCAAGAGACCGCTTACGCCCAATTCTCCAAAAAGCCCTTCAAGAACAGCTTGACGTTTACTGAAGTCAAAATTTTTTCGCGCCAAGAATGCGAGCAGTTCGGATTTGAGTTGACCAACTCTATGCTGTGTGCTGGTCACTTTGCTTTGAACAACTCCTTCTGCAATGTGGACCATGGGAGCCCCATCTTTGCCAATGGAATGTTAATCGGAGTCAAGTCTTGGGGAGAGACATGTGCTCGAGTCACCTTGCCAGCGGTTTACACCAATGTAGCTGAGGTGCATGATTGGATTTTTGAGACCTTCAGGACGCAGCAGTGCTAAAGTTGTTACATGCGACATTAAAGTTAAACCTATCAAAACTTTGAATATTCTCTTTGCTTTCCCTTAATAAAATGCATTATGGAACCCACATAACTATTTTGAACCACAGTACCCAGTGAAAAGTTAAGAAGTATTCTGTAAGAATCTCTTCTAAAGACCTTCGTTGCTAAAACCATGTTATCTCAAAGAAAAAATAAAAAATATAAATACAAAAAAAATAATAGCCAAGTCTTGCCACTCTTCCACACTTTAAAAGTCAAGTCTCTAAGAACTCTCAGACTTTCAATCTCAGATCACGCCATGTCTCTACACCAGTATAAAAATATTTCGTGACTTTGCCATTATGCAGCACGAAAGGTAATAAATCCTCAACTTATCTTATGTAAACCTAAGTCCACTACATATATCAATAGGCTTTTTCCCACTTTCGCAAGTGACTGACCCTGCAGTGGTAGAGATAGATCAACATTGGTAACTTTTTTCGAAAGCACATTAAGAGTTGTTTTGTGCCAATATCCGATGCATTTGCAAATCGGCACGCACATATGGACTTGGCGAATAAGCACTTCCTTAAGATAGTAGTTGTATGGCGTGAGTTTGATGTCACTGCATTGAGTAGATCAAAAGATAAAAATAAAATAATAATGTGCATCCTGAATTTATGAGTCACCCTGTAACTCGAAAACTACGCAAAATCGCGGAACATGTGTACATGCAGGTGATTCGGATACTCCTCAATATGAGGCACGTAAATTTTACCTTTAGACGTCACTTCTCCTCAGGAGAAGAGTCGAAAAAATCCGAAAAATTCGAAAATCGGAGTATGAAACGCATTTCATTTCAAAAACTGTGATGTGATTTTTTGAACATTATTATCGTAACCAGCACCCCAAAAGACTATACCAAAAATAGTCGTTTTAACTGAAACTGATATTTATGACTTAAATTTTGCAGGGCTGTGTATTAGCCCGTAATCCGGAAATTACACGCCACTCATCGCTTTTCTACGCTATGCCTACTGACCTATTTACAGCTTGAAAAGGAAACTGCTAGCTGATTACGCAAAAAGCGCATTAATTTGCTTCAGTTTTTGGTTTCCAAAACCCGCGCGCACGAGATTCAAATGAAATTAACAGCCAGCAGGACAATGGAGAAAAGGGCGCCAAAGTGCTTTAGAAATTTGAACGACTGCTGCTAGCTGTTGGGACGTTGGGTAGCTCCGTCGGCTCGGTTTAATGATGAAAATATTTTTTGTGCCAAACTCTTGCCGTAAGCCCGAAAAGCTCCCGTATCACTTCCGCTGCATAAATATTCACAGTTCGCACAGAAAGAGGTTCGGCCTGCATAAATCAGGGCACTTCGTCCCGCCCCAGGGCCCCGTTAATGGGAACATGTTTATGGCCCTGTTCTCAACAAATGTAAAAGAAAACAATTTTCATCTCGCGACATAATATCCAACTGCGTGCTCTGTCATCCCCCGAATTCGGGACAATTCACAGGGTGAGCACTGTGCGAATTGAAAGGATATACCGCACCCCGAATAGGACGGGCCCAACAGAAAACATCCAGCTGCGCAAAGAAAACATTTTGAGGCATTCAAAGGAGAGAGATTTTCCAGGGGGCGCCACCCCGAAGACGTCGCGATACTCGGTCGCTATAAAAATTTTATTTCACTTCCTGGACAGTAAACCTTCGGCTTTATTCAGTCCTTCCGCTGAGTACTTTGGTAACTTACCAAGAGATCCCTGAAAAGGACTTGGCCGCTGCAGGGAAAGGGTAGAAGGCGAAAACATACGGCCGGGTGCTCGGAAGTTATGTCAGCTGGAGTTCCTCGTAAAAATGAAATGAGCGGGGCGCGACGAAACGCAAGTTCTTTGGAGCCGCCGCAAATGGAACCCGTAGCTCCCGTATGCTGTTTTTTTTCGCAAATTAGTCGGACGTCGTCTTCACAGCAAACGTGCGATGGATGGACAGACACTTAATGCTCCGGCAGGAGAGTTAGCATCTTTATGGGAACCGAAACGAGCACTACCATCGTTTTTACGGCTTCTGTGATCAGGAATCTCCTAATAATCTTGGCTATTGGTACTGGGATTCCCAGGGGAGCAGTTGGAGCGTTTATGCAGCCCTTTTATGGCACAGATCTCGCGTTTTTCGGACTACAATTGGAATAAGGGTCTGCCACCTGTCGGGTGAGGTTGTCTCGGTCCAAAGGACCTAATTATCCCCCAATCCGACATTTGTTACAATTCTAACCTCGATAGCTGTAACATTGCTTTGCTGCTACTGTTGAGGCTGTTGTGGCTACTGCCAGGCAGATCAAATTCATTTCGGACGGTGCCAAACACCCACAAAGGTGCTCATGAAGCAAAAAAGTGCACAAAGGGGCTAAGAGCCGCACAAAGGCCCTCAAAAAGAGCACAGACAAACGGCTTAAAAATGCCATGCTCAGTGAACACAATCCTTGGAGGCAAATCCTGCTTTTTAATTGAATATCGGGCGCAGTGGCATTGTGGTAATTTTTACGGCCCACAAATACTACTAACCAGCTGGGGAGCTCCTTTGAAATAATTGTCTGTGTTGGGGTGACGATAAATAGGACGACTGCCTGGCCAGCGGATATCGTTTCGTCCATTTTGTGCTCGAGAAGCTCTTCAGTTGCTGAGGCCTGAAAGTGGCATTTTTTTCTTGATAACACGCTGTGTGGCTATGCATATCTTTCTGAATTGATAACGAAAACTCTTGCCTTAATCCGCAAGTAAACAGAGCGTTTCAAGGGTGAATTTCTGCTCCAATAACAGGAGAGCCCTCCCGCACATGCAGGAGAGCCACTCATCCGCGCAGATCTCTCAAGGACCCCCGCTAGCATGGAAACGGAACGGACGCTAATTAAAGGGAAATCAAAATTAAGAGGCGAATTACAGCAGCAGAGACCCGTGCACACACGCTGAGGCACAGAGCCGAGGTAATTTTGACCTATTTAATGCCAAATGAACCGCACACCACTTCAAAGGACTTGAAAAATCCCTGACAGGTCCAACAAACAGGAAAACTCCATTATGCTTCCCCCCGCGGGCCCGTGCGGTCTGCTTGCTGGCTTTTCGATTGCACACATACATATCCCAGGGAAACTCGATTGCAAATATTTAATATTGCGTTGTAACTGGAGCCCATAAGCTCATATTTATCTTCGGAGCTGACCTGGTACCCACCCCAGCCGCACAACCACCCCTCCGCGCCACACCCCGTCCTAACCGGTTAAAGGTGAGCACAGGCTGCCTCGCCTCGCCATCCCATTTACTCTCAGCAGATAGGCCACCGAGCTGCCGGGTCCAGTTGCCCGGGTGTGGAAGTGCAGAGTACATTCCCTGCCGCACGGCAGGCTGGCTTGCTCGGTAACACGACGGGCAGACTGGCGTGTGGGTGGTTGCGAATAATAAAAGTTTACCTTCGCAGAAAGTGTGCCCCTAACAGCGTTTTTATGTAAATTCTTTTTTTTAATTAATCGCAGGCCCCCTCCGATCGTTGCGCACTTCTTTTGGAGCCTCTCGGAGCAGATTCCAGGCAAGGAGCCCCAAAAAATTGTGATGGCAGGGCATTTGCATGACTTAGCCTTTCATGATTCCCAGATACTCCTTCTCTCCATGGCGCGGAAGAGTATCAGGCGGCGAAACGATGATGAACCGAGGAGGCAGCAGTACATCACTTAAATCAGCCTCCCGGGTGGGAAGGCATAGGGCGGCCGTGCAAAAAAAACCAAATATTTCAAATTCATAGCCTCAACGATTGCGAAATAGCGCGATTGGGTGTCTTTCGACATCCCCTGCTGGTTGCAATAATTGAGTGCGGTCGTTGAGATACTTAGGTGTGTCACTGCCTTCTTAATTATGAGCGGAGTGAGTTGAGGTCGAGAACAATTTCATTTAGGCAGGCACCTTTTTCAGGACCGTAACAAAAGCAGAAGGGCTCTGCGGGTGGCGGACTTGTGAGGTTAAAGTTGTCATTTTATTACTTAAAAAAATATAGAGCGCTCTTCTGTGACGTCATACCCGATTTGACGAAAGTAAGGAAACCAATATTTAAACAATTTATAAAAATGATGCAATTTCCTGTGATAATCAAACCTGAAAATTAGAATCCTGTTGTTATTTTCACTGCTTTCTTAAAGTTCTTAAAAGTTCTGCAGCGGGATTTTAAAAATTATCTGATTTTTAGATTTTCACTGAGTTTGTGACTTTTCGGTTGAATGAAAAATGTTGCGTTATTTTGGGACGAAAGAAAATTCAATTTTATTTTTGTGAAAAAAAGGGCCCTATTCTAGGTAAAAGTTAACAGGTGCTAACCTGCTATCTACTCAAATAGCAGAAATTACTATTCTGCATAACAAAACTGACATCTGCTAAATACAGCTGATCTGCTAACTTGCTTGGAGACTTAAATTAACAGATTTTCGTATTCTGGTTAAAAGGATAACATACGGTTGTAACCTTAAATGTCTATTAAGTTAACAGCACCTCACAGAGGTGTTGTTAACCTGTTAATTGTTACTTGTCTTATGTCAGCTGTAATACGGTATGGTATTACATTGTCATTTTAACTCGTTTGAAGTCGCCGAATTCTCGTACATATGTATATATAAAATGGATATCAACATTGATTTTATAATAATAACAATTTTACAAAGAGCACGAAGGGACTTTATTAAGGAATTTCGTATGCCACAAGGATAGCTTTAAATTTAATAGATTTGTTGGAAAAGCACGATGGGCGGGCATAATTACTCCACTATACCGTTTCTTTGCTCACGGCTCTTATCAGAAGCCTACTGAACGACATAATATTATAAATTTAAGCCAGCCTTCGATTTCCTGATTCATAAAGCACGTAGAAGAGCTTATCGTCTCCCATTTACATCATTTAGTTATATTCCCACAAACCCTAAATGATGTAAATGTCGCAAAAAGTGGGTTTCTGTCGACTTTTGGGCTGGACAACACCATTGTGTGCATCGATTGTACGAACATAGCTGTGGTAGCTTCTCCAGAAACTGACGAAGTGCATCATCCGCGCCAATATAGGAATCTTTGACAAGTCTCTCGCTTGCTAGATCTGCTATCCCAAACATTCTCCACAAATCTGCTATCCAAAATAACGATTCTTTTTGACATCTGCTATCTCTAAAATTAGCAGGTTAGCAGATCTGCTAAAAATCTTTTACATAGAATAGGCGGGAAGAACATTCTACTTTTTTTATGTATTTTGTTAATTAGGGTATGAAAGTTAGGTCGCCCCAAAATTCGAATATTCCCATCAGGGGGGGGGGGGGGGGGGGGATAAATAGAGTTAGAAGTGCATAATTCATAAATGTTTTTTTTGCGAAGTCTAATCCTCACCCAAATAAATTCAGCATTAGAGCAACCAAAGCCGCTATTGTTCGCTTAGCTAAACCTAATATTACGCAAGCTAACTATAATTTCAGCCCAAGAAAAGAGAAATATATTTGTTGACGCCAATTCCTTGGAACAGCTTCCAATTGTTTGTCCTTATCTCCTGCTAAAAAAGAAAAGAATCCGCGAAAGTTTCAAAAAGGAAAATTGAAGTCGGCCTCCGCAGCCTTAATATCTTCAGAGCCCTTAATCCCCGGTATTCCCAAAAGTCATAAGGCCTTAGAAAAATGAGATTATCACACCCGTGGGCCTCCACATTCCGTCGTATAACAAAAGAATTGATAAAATCCTCGAAAACAGCCGGCCGCCTTACCATCTTCTCCTCGTGAGGTTACTAAGACTGCAGAAATACTCTGGCGAAGGGGCGGACGGTGGCGAACGATGTCAATGAAGTTCGCTCCCGAAGTCGTTAACAAAAGAATTCCACAAAAGATGGGTCGGCGGCTGCAATAAAAACGGAATCCCCCGTAATCGTTGCCTGGGCGCGCGACCAAATGCCGGGATTACCCCCACCTCAGGAGCGGCAGCAGTTCCTCCTTTGTCTGTGCCACCGCCAAGGGACGTTTATGTTTTATCAACAAATCGTGAGTAGCCAATTGACCCAATTCCGAGTAATCAAAAGGAAATCGAGCAGATTTTCGGGGCCCCAACTCCCAAATGTCGTTACCGCAACTGCCGGGGCGGCCGCGATTGGCAGCCTTCCCCGAACCGGAATAGGGCACAGCACTGCAGCAAAACCGCCATTTATCGCGTCTCTTGCAACTTACTTTGAGGTCCGTCCACCCTGCCAAGTAGCAGTGTCATTTGTTTGAGTTGTTTAATGGCTTAGCGAAAGCCCGAGACAGAGCCGTAATTTATTGCCATCCTTCGACTGCACATGCAGGGCCCCAGTCAGGTCTCGTAATTGCATACAGAGGATAATTTGTCTCATGCTAGTTTCGGTTTGTGGATTTGGGTAATTTATAAAGACCTCTGGGTAGCCAGCCAGTTGCGCCGGCCGGGATTCCAAACAGGCAGAACCAGGCCAACTCCATCATCTTGCCGAGGACCCGACCCGACAACCGGACAGATTAGGGTTTCCGACTGGCTTTTGCATTGCCATTGAAATTCTGCACCGATCACCCTAAATTTTGTCGCTGTGCACGTCAATAAATTCGAGCATATCCACCGAGGCCTCTGATGGAGCTACAGACATGGCTGAGGCTGTCCCACCCAAAAAACGAAAAAGCACTGCCCGCCGCTGAAACAAGCCAAAGCTCCTCGGGAAAATTGCGTTGTCACATTCCGACATTTGTCATCATGCGGCAGTGTCACGAAAATGCATAAAATTTCACAAATATCCACCGACAGATAAATAAATTCACTCACGCCGAGGGACAGGTATAGCAGCAGCGCAGTTTTGCAATTTTGATCGCACACTCGACTGGGCGCTGCTATCTGGCGAGCGCACGAAATGACATCCATACGGTTGGTGTCCTGGGTCCTGAGGGATGGGCCCATCTACCCAGTGAATTTTTGCAGCGTTTGATTGCCTTTTTAGACAGCACCCAGTCCCAGAGAACTTGGAATTCATTTCCACACCAGTTCCAATCCCAGCTCACGGCGGATTTGTGCATCTGCAGGCAGTCAATGGTGTCGAAGCGCTGTGGATACAACCGGGAAGCTAATGGGATATTAGGGGTTGTGGATATTTTACTTGTATTCTAAGATTAAGCCCTGGTAACTGGTAAACATTGGATATTGCACACTCCAATGCCACAAGGCTGTAGACATAATTTAAATTCGAACTGTTTTGGTTTTGAACCAGGGCTGGTGACTTTTATGACTTCAAAAAAAAAAGTCAGAAATAACCGGTTATTATACGAATAAAAAATAAAAATCAATTTATAACCGTTTCGTTGTAACTGTTGTTAATAACCGGTAACTTTTGATTTTTATTTTTCAGTCAAATAAAAAAAGTCAGTAAATGACTTTTATTTTATCAATCTAATAATAACAGTCATTTGCTAAAGAATTTTTCATTTTGGCATATTGGAAGCAGAGTTACCGTAAAGTTAATCATAAAATAATTTTTATTTTCGTTATTCAAAATTAAAAATCATATTTCGATTGAAATAAATTTTGCTCTTAAAATAAAAATCAGAAAATGATTTTCGGCAATACTCCAAACATAGCCTTAAAACCCCCGTAAGGGTCCACTGAGGTCTGGAAGTTCTGGAAATGGATATAAATTATAAAGTTGCAGTCAGAGCTGTGATATAATGCATTACTTTAGAATGAATTATCACAGCCATTACCATTACAAGTAATGCGATAAATGTGGATTACTGGACCATTACTATTATTACTGGCTCTTCACCATTACCAAAATGTTCATGGGCATTAACTCAATAATGTAAATATTATGCTTTCTACGTATATTTTCGCTCTTCCGATAATGCTTGTAAACGTTTGCACAATTTAAAATAGAACTATTGGCCGCTTTTGCATATTCGACTGCTGTAAGGTACTAACTGCTCAATGAACAATTAATACAGCAAGTAAGCTTTGTTTACTGCAATAGTAAGAAAGAATCAAATCATTTATTTGATTTTGTGCAGTAGCTGTGTGTAGACTGTAGAGGAGACTATATACATTACTAGCGGACCCGACAGACGTTGTCCTGCACTCCCTCTCCTATATCTCCCAAAAACCCAAACCAAAAACATAATTTTGTAATTTTCCGCGCAATATTCTTAATTTTTTCTTTCATAAGAACCCTCCTCTCTCCTGACAATAACAAACACAACAAAACAAGAATTAGCGAAATCGGTCCAGCCGTTCACGCGTGATGGCATGACCAAGGGAAATAGGGATTCATCTTTATATATATAGAAGATTACTCTGCTTCCTGAGCTATCGATTGGTGAAAAAATTATTCCAATTCATGCATACGCTTTTCTTCCACAGCCGTTTCAATTTTGTCGGCACCCACCGAAAACCCCACTTTTTCACTATTTTCACCAACTTTCACCAACCCGGCCCAATTTCCTATAGTGCCTCTTCTTCCTACCCCTGAGATACACTTCTGGGGGTGTCACCCCCACCCACCCCCACAACAAAAACACGTTTTCATCAATAATTCCCACATTTCACACTTATCACCAACCTTTCTTTCACCAACACATTATACACTACCTCTCCTTTCCAACGATACCCATAACATGGCACACGCCACGGCGATATATGAAATTCATTACATTCATACCGACTGCAGCGCCATCTACCGGGCTGATTTGTGAATCTAAACCATCCGGGGCGCCACACAAACGCATACAAAAAATTCATTCAAATCGGTCAAGCCGTTTAGGAGGAGTTCAGTCACAACACACGTACAGTAGAATTTTGAAAGATGAGCAATGAGTGAAATGAAAAATACGTCCATTAATAAAATAGATGATTATGACAGTGATGCAACCTACTGTTCGCAGTTAGAGAAACGTAGGACAAAAAATTGATTGTTATTCGGATTTTATATCATTAAAATACAACAATCAATAAAAAATGATAACGACAGTTATATCAGCAATGCTGACAACTTATTTCTCAGATAATGAAACAAGTGACGGAGACGTAATTTTTGTCGAAAACGATGCTCACCCACTTATTGTTATTAGCGAATGTGATGAGGACAACATTGACTATTTATTTGAACATATGTAGAATATAATAATTAAAAATTTATCTTAGCATTTAAATGGTGATAATTTTTACTTAAGTTAACATAAATCTACATATTAGCTGTGTTTTTTCACCGTTTTACACTAAATGTAAAATGTTCTTATGGCCTGGAGCACTGACCAGATTGCATTAAGGAGTGAATATATGTATGTATATAATAATCTATACTAAACATAATATCATCTTTCATGTTTTTCATATACATGTCATATGTTAAATCTTAAATCACATTCTGCTTGCAAGACCAAACAATATTTTGGCATAACGTATTCGCAGATCTGCTCTGTAAATAACTTGCATACTCGTATTTTAAATAAATTCATTCCCTGTGAAAAATGGTTCCATATTACCTACCAGGTACCTGGAACTTATTTATTAAGAATGATATTTTGTTATGTTGTTTGTAATGACAATACCAACTTGAATGGCACTTCTTTATATGTTATATATGCCCAGGATAACAAATATACAAAGATTATTTGATACTAATTTAATAATAACGTACCTAACAATTCTGTTAAAACTTCTCTGGGTGCGTACATACTAGTCATCTGCCACGATTTTCAGAAAACCGTAAAAATTCAAATATACAACCGAGAAACGAAAACAACGATATTAAATAACGAAAACAATTTTTCCGTCATTATAAGAACTTTTACTGTTTGCAGCTAGCTATTGCAATAATTAGAGTACAGCGCATTTGAATTGAAATTTTGGTGACCTTTACGCCGTCACATCATCTGTCTGTCGTGCGTTAAACTTTAACAAAGTAAGTTCGGTAGTGTAAAATGGGTAGAAAAGCAAATGAAATTGTTCGTGGATTTTATAAAGTGGAAGAAGACTTGAGAACAAGTTTAGCAGAAGAAAGCATTAAAAAGTTACTATTTGTAAAATTAAATAGAAACATTTAAATTGAAGAAAAGCCTTTTAATGTATAATTTCCTTGTTTGATGGTGTTGTTCGCTTTTTATATATTGTATTTTCAGCTATCTATTTATATAATTACTTACTGCACTTTATTTACTCTATCTTTGTCTTCAATATGATTTTTATTTTTGAAAATCGAAAATAAAAATAATTTTATGATTAACTTTACTTTACTGTTTCCAATATGCCAAAATGAAAAAATCTTTAACAAATGACTTTTATTATTTGACTGAAAAGTAAAAATTAAAAATTACCGGATTTTAATGACTTTTATAAAAAAAAAAGTCAATTTTTTCGTGATCATGCGACCAGTCGATAGTGATTTCAAAAATTCACATACCATGAAAATATTTTTTATCGCAGTCGCCATTTTGTAGGTTGCTTTTTCGTTTGAAAATTAGGAAATACAGGTTATTTTCGAGCCCTGTTTTGAACCAATACGAACCGGAACTCGAAGGCAGTCTCATCAACCGATTTAAACCATTGACTTACCGGAATCACGCCTTATGGGTGCCTTTTCGTATTTTTTTACAATTTATTGGTCACTATTTATTTAAAGACAAAAACTTTAAATGTTGGCTAACAATCAATATGGAAGGGGATGGCCACTTTCGGGTACTTGAACTTTCAATCGCATTTTTCTCGAAGCGGCTTTTCTCGAGCTGGGTTTGTTTGCTTTCGTAGATTTTCGCACTTATTTTGAGATTAAATTAATATTTGTCGTAGTTCTCAGATGTCCTATCCATGGTAAATAAACCCTTAGCAACTCCAGCAAAAAGCATGACAAATGGAAACGAATTGTGATCAGCAGATGTTCCCAGTGACGATCACACACAAAGCGTACAAAGCAGTGTATCTGTGTCAGTCAATATTTGGGCAACTTGCCTATTGAATCTACGTAACATTGATAACAGTCTCAAATCATGCCTGAAAATCGGTTTTCAGACATAGAAGTCGTAGCTAGCCGTGTAAATCGTACAAATTCGACCTGGGACAATTCAATCGCAGCTAGGAAGTATTCTGCTCGTATTTTAGTACAGTCAATCTGTCAATGGAGTGATGAAAAAATTACAATAGTCGGAAATGTTGCTTTATTCGTTGAAGAATAATGTACTTAAGCCACCTTCGCGATGGGCACGTGCAACTTTGGTGCGTTTTTTTGAAAACTCAAAAAAACTTCCAAAAAAATTTTGGAATGCATTTTTCTCGGAACGTGTGCATTTTACGGGAAAATTTTTCAAACAAAAAAAGTAGAGGACGTTGCGATCTACAATTAATGTCATTGAAGCAATGCTGTACAGCAAGAAATGCGCACGGTAGGTGGCGCTGAAGTTTCCAAAAAAATTTAGTAAATTTAGTAGTAATAAATAGTTTACCATAAGATAAGATACCAACTTTTAATTGTTATTGTTTAATTGACACTTTGAAAATTTGGAAAAAATGGACGCCGGAGAAAGTCACAGTAGGACCGACGAAATTACCTTTAAAAGCACGGTGCTGTATACGCAACGCTATATTGCACTGTAACTTGAAAACGGTCAGTTGTATGAAAAAAATGTTTAAATAAAAGTTGTTGATAATAATGTAAGGAACAAGTTTTGCATTTACATTTTTGCGATAAAATAATATTTTCATGGCGAAAAAGTGGAAAAACCCTTTTTTGGACACTTCAGCGCCACCTACCGTGCGCATTTCTTGCTGTACAGCATTGCTTCAATGACATTAATTGTAGATCGCAACGTCCTCTACTCTTTTTGTTTGAAAAATTTTCCCGTAAAATGCACACGTTCCGAGCAAAATGCATTCCAAAATTTTTTTGGAAGTTTTTTTGAGTTTTCAAAAAAACGCACCAAAGTAGCACGTGCCCATCGCGAAGGTAGCTTAAGTACATTATTCTTCAACGAATAAAACAACATTTCCGACTATTGCAATTTTTTCACTCAAACTATTCATTTTTCGACAGATTGACTGTACTATTTCTAACTGGCGTGTTTATACGGAAAAGGGTTGCTTTGACTTCGGCCTACACTAGGCACAAGTCATGACTTTAGTCATCGTATATACACGTAGTCAGTGTCTCATTGGATCTGGCTCGTGATCGCTTGCTTATTTGGTTAAGCAAGTCTGCTTAAGTCGGTGAAGTTGTTTTTCCTCGAAAGTAATCTAAATCTCCCGAAAGCTGCACCGCTGTCGGCAGAATATCATTCATACGATCCGGGAGATTTGTGGGAGCTGCATGAATTCCTGAAACCGATTGCCAGAAAAATCAACATTCCCGTTGTGTGCGAGACGGAACCCCTTCACTTCACCACAGGGCAAATTTACTTGCAGCAATCCGGTCGCCACCCACTGGAATCTTCCGTTTCATTTGGAGAAATGCTCTAAATTATTAAATGGCGGCGAAATTAGTAAATCCCGGCAAAAGTTTGGCCGGCGAAATCTGATTTGGCGGTGTGAAGAGCGGCTGCAACGACGGTAAAATGAGTTTTAACGGGCCGGGAACGATTTGAAGTTTTTAATGAAATTGGAAGGCAGTTTTCCGGCCGTTTTGCCGGAACCGAGGAGGCCGGCGCGGCGTGACGAGAACATACACCTGCAACTGCAAGTGCATTGATTCTCGCTATGCCCAGCAACCCATGGAGTTACACTGTTACAGGATTTATGCAAACGAGCAGCTCCAGCTCGGGGCCGGGCTGAGTCAATTTCCTGTGGATGTAACCGCACCGGGCTCCCCTCTGTTAATATGTCCGCCCCATGGCCAGTGCAAACGGGAAACTGGGCGCCGACTATTAATCCATTCTTAACGATACCCAACTGCCCCTTTGAATCCTCTTTCAGGAAATCGGGCCAGAGATTACGCAACACGCCGTCTCTAGCAGGCGGGACCAGTGTTTTTATTATTTTCCTCCATCCAGAAGGCCGGAGCTCATCGGGAAGCACTGCGCCGCTTACAGAGGATGTTCCAAGGATTTATTAGGGCACATAAGAGGGTTTGCCCCAGCTTCCCGACATATCCTCCTCATATAAAAATAGAATGCGTATGGATAACGGCACACAAAGCCCAATCCAATTCCCTTTGATCCTCGAGGAAAAATATCGATTTGCATTCCGGGATTGTCATAACATTCACTTCGATTTCTCTGCCTTCCCGCCAGCTACTGTCGGAGCTTCCGGCTCTCTATCCACTCAGATGGTGGCCTCACTCAATCGAAGAACTTTTGACATGGGTCAGATCAGAATTTGATGCCAACGTTATTCGGGGCCCATGAGCGGCTCTACAAAAATCGAACAAATTAAAAGAAAGGGAGGATGGGACAACAAACGAGCGAAAAGTCAAGTTGTAAAAAAATATTTGGACGTCTTAGACTGCGAGTCCCTACCCAAGTTGGGTATGAGGTTTCGCCTCTTCAAATTTCGACATAATGACGGCCTGTTTGGAGCTGTTCATCAAGGACGGGGGCGCATTCTTCTCCAATTGAAATAGGTCTAAGAACCTTTCGAACTGATTGGACCATTTTAGAAAACTTATGTGTCCCTGATTAAAACTTCTCGCGCTCTCGCCCCTCGACGATTTTTGTGTTCCTAGGATCAGGTGATTCGAGAACGCTTTTTCCGTCCAATTTCTTGTCGATGATGTCATCCCATGTGGGACAACGTATGACGCCTTATGGATATCATTTTTACATTTTCTGGAAGATTCCATCGAAGTGGAAATTGTTGGGGAGAAGGTATCAATTTCCGTGAAAGGGTTCCATACGTTTCGAACTTCTGAGAATTTTTTGAGCAGGAATTCATCATGCAACATGGCCCGCTATCTGAAATTAGCTCAAAATTCAATAAGGATTCATGTACTGACTGGGTAGCAGCCCCTAAAGTATCACATGAGGGCATTTGGAGGGGGCATTTCTTGGTGTCAATAGGATTTATTAAGGGGACCTATATGGCTAAATTTTCGATTTTTTTTATTGGCTTTTCCTTTTGTTCAACTATTTCCGAGTAAAACGCTGCAAACTAAACTCAAATCCGTAAGAAAATAACGAAGTTATGCCTTTTTTTACCTTTAGACTTTAGTAGTTAAAAAAAGTTCTTCAAATACTCTGTAATAACGGAAGCCTAATTGAAGCGCTAAATCCGCGCTATTTTTGGTTCACAGCAGAGCAACTACGTTCCCTGTGATTCTCTGTTGTGTTTGTTGTGTAAACGAACCTTAATCAGTGCGTTTCTAAGTAGCATTTTCGTTGATAAACTTTGTGTTTCTTCTGTAAAGTCAAACTTTAATTCGATTTTGCTCGGAATTCTGTGTTTTGACCGTTGCCGTAGAAAATTTCAAAAACGGTTTGCTCAAATTGTTTGAAATTTGGTGGGCTGGTTTATTATACATCTGGTCAGGGAATGAATCAAAAAATATTTGAATATTTAGATTATAATTATTTTTTAAAATATTTATTAGTTCAGTAAATAATGAAAAAGTTTAAAAATTGAATTCTAAACTACACAAAATCAAAAATAATTGCAGGAAAGCAAAACTAATTAATTCATTGTGTGCAGTCAAATAATATCTAACAGAAAATGTCTTGTTTATGTGTTTCACATCAGGGGTTCTGGAAAAAAGCTACGGCAATGGTGAAATTCCACCATTGCAAGAGACGCTCAACCCATAAGAGCCCATGGGTATTTTTGTGATTTTTATAGGCCAAAAACAATCTTAAAGTATTGAGTAATAAATTAGTTTCCTCATTTTCTAGACTTTATGTGGTTTATTTCTTAAAAAAAAACTAATCCTTTGACTCCGCACAACCCCATTTAAGCCATATAGGTCCCCTTAAAAGCTAAACTGCAGGTCCTCCAATCACAAATTTACGTTTTCTGCAAGGCCTATTTTCTGTGCAGATAAGGCTCTTTTGTTAGCCCGACTTAGCAATTAGAGGCACCAAGTCAACTTATCTGCTGTTTCATAATTCCAGTTTCTTGCAAAAATGCCTCAGTTAAGATTAAAAACTGCATTTTCTGCAAAAAGTGAGTGTCGCACATCTCATGCTTGAGTTGTTATGCTGGAAGTTTCTTCGACACTTCATCAATCTATGTACATATATATGGGTGATTCTACAAACGTTGGGTAACTCACTGTGACAAGACAAAGGAACGATGTGTTATTATATTTTGTATATATTTTTAATTTTATTTTAAAGCAATTAAATGCCCTTTATTTGGTAACTCAATTTCAGCTATTCATTTTAAAGACAAGTTTGTGAATTTCCACAATTTATGCTCAAAACGTCAGTACTCTGGCATGTCACAATCCCAAAACCACGCAATAAAGTGTTGTGTATTAAATATTACTTTTAATTCAAGCAAACTTACTGTTTCACTACAATCTATGATGTAGTTAACAATGTATATCACAACTTTTATAATATAATATTTTTACCGTTGTTGTAAAAATAATAAGAAACTTTGTGTTCAGTTTTATTCGTCAGTCCGCTGTGTGTTGTTCGAATTTGAATTTCCCGCTAAATATTGTCGACACAAATTCAAATCCGTGTTAAATTTATCCGTTGGTAGTAAAGTTAGCTGTAGTCCACGCCATTTTACGGCCGCCATTAGTGTGCCAGTGCTAGCGTTGTGTTTGTCATGTAAATACGTGCGGATCCAGTCAAAAAGTCAGTCCTATGGTGAGTTATTATTTCCTTGTAAACCTGTGTTATATTTTAATTTATACATAGTTAGCTTTGATTATTTAAAATGTAGCTTGTTGATCTTCGAAAATATCAAAACAAACGTTGGTTCTAATGATAACCTCAAATTCACGTCTTTTTCGTCAGTCCGCTGGCGTCAGTCCTCTGTGTAAGTCGGCTGAAAGACTCATATGTTTGTTTGAATTGTTTGTTGATTACTTAGAAAATGTATAATATTAAGATAAACTACCTCAAAGTAGTGTAAGTTAAGTAATATAAAGTTATTAAAAAGCTTAAAAGCTGTTCTAAAGGTGGAGATGTTTTTTCTTACAGTATTACATATTAATAGTTTTTTAATAGTTACTTAAGGGTTAAGTTACTTATTCTCATGTGAACGCATGAATTTTACCTCTTTTTAGGGAATTTTTTTTTATAAGACAACCAAATTCAATCATTTTAATTTTTTTACATGTTTTTATTTATATCTTAAACTGTATAAAAAATTATTTAGTTTGCTTATTTTACATTGTTTACATGTTTTTTTTAAAATTAAAATAGTCACCATAAAAAAAAGCAGGTCACTGGTGGGGGTGATAGCGGCTGTTCATGTAGTCAGAAATGAAAAAATCGAATGGATTATTGTTCAGTAGGTCTATCGCTATCGTCCCTACCAGAATTAATCAATTTCATTGAAAAACAAAAAAATGGCGGACTGTAGAAGAAAAAGTTACGAAAATCTTGGTTTTTTTTGGTATAAATCGTTAAAAAAAAATAAGAAAATATTTTCGAAAATAAGTAATTCTGGTACGGACGATAACTATTAATGAGTAGAAGAACATATATAAATTTCAAAGCAATCGGTTGAATAGTTTTTTTTTAGGATCCCCACCGTTTTAAAAAATGATGTTTCGAGAAAAATGCGTTTAAAGTTTCAAGAGCAGAATTTTCGTGGAAAATTTATACTTACACTAATCTGCTATGCCTGGACCATACAATTTCACAATTCACGTCGCAACTTTATATACACTATTCCACATATACACAGGTAGGTAATATACTAAAATTGACCGTTAGAAACTCCGTACGCAGGTAAAAAAGACCGGTGAAACCAATAGAAATGTACCAGCTGCAGACCTGGCGCGGCGGCGATAATGAGTTGTAACGTATTTAATACTAGGAATTTCGGTCTGAATTTTTCACACCATATATTCAATAGGTTTTACTATCGAAATATGAAATAAAAAAAAAATCGATTTTTCGAAGTGGTCACATGAGAATAACCCCTTAAGTGAATTAAGACTCAAAATAATGCCATTATTAGGTTCTAAGAGATTTCTTCTAAATCTTAATAAGTTACATTTATATATCTTACGAAATTGTGTTTTTTGTCAGTACTACGTCAGTCCCCTGGCAGTTAAATTCAGAAAAATCGAAATATCTCGGGATCTACTTGAAAAAGTGACTGGCCCGAACACGGGCAATATTATTATTAGACTAGCTATCTTATAAACCCGAATTTGTAGGAATTTTATTTAAAAAGTATCGTAAACAAAATATCCCTAAAAGTTACCCAACTTTTGTAGAATCACCCATATGTATATGTATATGTTATAAAAATGAATCCCTATTTCCCTTGGTCACGCCGGCCGTCACGCGTGAACGGCTGGACCGATTTTGCTAATTCTTTTTTTGTTGTGTTTGTTATTGTCCGGAGAAGGTTCTTATGAAAGAAAAAATTAAGAAAATTGCGCGGAAAATTAGAAAATTTAAAAATACTTAACTTGCTGTGCGTTAGTCTCGCTAAAACTCAAAAACGGCTTGACCGATTGCGATAAATTTTTTGTTTTGTTCGCTATAATACAGGGGAGGTTTAAAAAGAAGAAAATTCGTGAAACCCCCAAGGAAAAGCCGGAAAATCGAAAAAATCGAAATGTCCGTTTTGTATAGGAAGCGAATTTTCCAACTTCAAGGAATCTTTATGAGAAAGGCAATTGGAGGTTTTCGGGGTCTTGGAGAGCAATTGGAGATCTCGAGATTACATTCAAAATTTTGGAATTCAAGATGTCGGGATCCAATATGGCGACCGAAAAGTTAAACTTCAAGGGATTTCCATGAAAACCCGCACTAGGGAATTTTTGGGATCACTGATTTCGAATCGTGTATTCAAATTTCCAAATATGAGACCACCCCCACCCCACTGGGAGATATAGGAGAGGGGCTGCAATAAGGAGGTGGTGTAAAATGAAGAAAACTAAATTTAATAATACTGTTGGAAAATATCTAAAACATGTGCAAAAGGCAAATAGGAAAACGCTGGGTCACATAGGAGAGGCGGTGGTGCAGTAGGGAGGCGTTGTAAAATTAAGGAATACAAATTTAATAGTATCCCGGGAAACGCCGGGTCCGGGCAAGCTAGTTGTTTATAAAAAAAAAAATAGTCAAACTGGAAATGGAAAATATGTCACCGAGTTTTAGGCGAAAATTAAATTAAACTTTAGGAGACCTCTGATAATCGGTGTTTTTCTCCGCTATAATTTATATGTGAAATCAGCGTCCCAAAAACCCCTTAAATTGGTTGTTTCTTTTTTCGAAAAGCTGACAACTTTATGTGAACGGCAAAAAGTCTCGGACCCATATTGAATATACAGAATTTTCTCTGATACATATGTCATGCTGTATCCGGCTGAGCTATGATTGTTATCATTGTTATACTTCCTGCAAAATCTAGCGATATATTTAACAAAATAGTTTTAGAGACATTTTGCGTGGTTGTGAGACGCGGCTTTTTTATGAAAAAAAAACAGGGTGATATGGTTGCCTTAAGAGGTTATTGCGCTTTGAACGTCATTTTTGGAGCAAGATTTTAAGATTTTTTTTCTCAGAAACTACAAAAGATATTTTGATTTTTGTTTTTGTTATTTATTAATACAAGTCTCTGGTAGCAAAATATATTTTTTTCGTTGACAATACAAAAAAATTCCAGCTGTCAGAGCTGGTCAAAGGAGAGGTGTTTTTCGCGAAGGGGTAAACGGCGCCCATGATTACAGCCCTCAGAGAGGTCTGAAACAAAAAATTCCAAATTGTTGTTAATTTGTACCCTATTGGTTATCGCCTGAACCAGGTAAAAGTCAAAATATTGATATATGCAAAAGTTATACAAATTTAAAAAAAAAGTTCGATTTTTGGGGTTTTCTTTTCGAAGTAAATGTTGGATTAAAAAAAAACTATTTATCGCATAAACAAAATCGAGGTTCCGGCGATAGCGGCTAGTATAAGAATGATTCCATCTAAATTTGAAGAAAATCGGTCAAGTAGAACTTGAGATATCTTGGGCGCCGTTTTGAGAAATGCTGTTTCGAGAATAACGCGATTAAAGTTTTGGATTAAGATAAAAACGTGACTGAATGAGCTCGCCGCTCCAACTTTGAGGCATTATAACTACGTCAGTTTTATGAATTTTTGAAAAATTCGTTTTGGAATATAATCTTAAATACATTAACAATAGAAATATTAAAAAAAAAATTTCGATTTTTTCAAAATTTCAAAGCGCAATACCCCCTTAATAATCAATACCACAACCCTGAAATATTTCGTCCGAATGGCCATAAGTTTTCAAGAGAAATATATTAAAATACCAACGTTGAGGGTGCGAATTTGTTTTATGGATTTTCTTTATTTCCGTTTTATATTTCGCTGAAATGCCACAAACTTATTATATTCATTTATATTAATTTTTTTCTTTTTTATGAGGTTTGTGTAAATAGGTTTATTGTTTTGTGTTATTGACTATTAGGGCAACCATATCACCCTTTTTTTTTTCATCAACAAGGCTACGTTTCAGTTCGCGGGATCCCCTTGTTAGACACCTTTGGAAAATACGAATATGTGTAATCGATGAAATAAATAAAAAAAAAATTTAAATATTACGTGCTTGCAACGAGTGTTGCGCTGCAATTGATACACAACACATGGCATTTTAGAAAAAGTGCCTTTTACTTTATGGAAAACGTAGTATGGAAGGTACATATTTACATTTGTTTGCCGTCACCCATTTGATGGATGTTTGTACAGTATTAAGCAAATATTGCACATCTGTTAGTTGATGACGCTCTGCACAGCATCAAAAGCGTTGTCATTGTTGTTGCCCGTATAAAAGAGACGTGTTTTGGCGGACAATACTGAGTAGTCAGCTTTGTTTGGAACAAAATGCTTATTAGTTTACTGTGCCTCTTTCTGGTGGGCGTAAGCCCGATTCTTGGTACCTCAATTGCATCCATTTCGCGACCATATGCTAGTGCAGGAGTCGTTATTGGCAAGAGATATTTGCTCTTCTCTCCTACCGGTCTTGAAGCCATACCACTGGAAGAACACGAAGTACGAGTGGGATCTATAAAAGATTACCTGGGTGGCAAAACATTTAATATTACTGGCTACATCGCGCATCCGAACTATACCCCGAGTCCAAGCATCGCAAAGGGCAGGACAGGAAAGGACAACAAAGACAATATCGCTGTAGTGATTGTCAGCGAAGATCTGCCTATTGGTCATGATGATGTAGATCAGGCGAATCTTCCTTCAGATATTAATATCAACACGGTGGGACCTGCTGAAGTCCTCACGTGGACATACACTCCTGGCCAAGACTACTTGCGCTCCAATATAGTAATTCATTCTAAAGCCGAATGCGAGGCCAACCATTCCGACATTGACTGTACGAGGAATTTATGGGCTACAGCTTCTAATACCTGTGACATAAGAGAGGGATCACCTGTATTTTCTGGGAACACCCTTATTGGCACAATTGCCACTAGCAGGTGGTGCAGGGTCGGTGGCGACAAGCATTTGTTCATTAACAGTTTACCCCACTACAAGAAATGGATAGAGCGGACAATCGCTGATCAGGATATGTTGTTTGCCAACAACCATTAAATAAAATGCTTTGCAACAATAACATTCACTTGTTCCAACTTCTTCCATTTCGCTCTTAAGACAGATAGTTCCCAAACGCAACGTCGTGATCTTCTTTGTTCTGCAAATATAGACAGCCACTTTATAGTATTGTGGTTAGTTAAGCTATGGAGTGTGTATGTCCCCAATCTCCGCTACCAATAGGTTTGTGCTGAATCTGCGATCGCACTAATGTCCTTCGAGGCTCAGACTCTTGATAAACAATTTTCCTGCAGAAAGGCGTGCAGCGTTGATTTTTCAGTGTGGATCAGCTGCTGCTAGCCCAACTGGACTATTAGAGCCAATAGAGCGCATTCCTGTCGTTTTTCTTAGCCTTTCAGATATTACCAATTTCCCTGTGAATATTAAACTGCATCGGAAATAAGGGTTTGCACTTTGTTTCGAGTAATCTGTTCAGTACTTAAGACGATTAAGAGGGCTGCAGTGCTGGAGTGTGTAATCACACACTTCGTGGTGCATAGATAGATTTTGCAAGCCCCTATCCCGCAGATCCTGCAATCTGCCTGTTACTGATTTCATTAAGATATTGCGCTTTCAATGAAATTGTAAGTACCGGAGCAGACCAGCATGGGAATACTGTTTACTGGAAGATTGCTTCTGGTCTTATGCATTGACTTGAGCATGAGAAAATCAATTTTCGTGTACCGCAAAGCTGGCATCCTCCAGCCACATCACTCGGATAAGGGTCAGGGGATGGATTGAGGGGCTCATTGGGTTTTATGCAGCAATTTCGCCATTAGGTGCGCTTTTTCGGTCAGCGTCAAGAGTCCCCAATGGGGCTTGGGTCATCAAGGAAATGTGTCTGAATTCTGGCAAGCATAAGAGCCACGAGAAACTGAGTAAGCCCAGTCCTGAATTCTTGTTAATCTCCCGATCTCGAATTCCCACAGAAGGCGACTGTTTACCTTCGTGTTGACTGTCGAGATGATAGTCTTCCCGTCTGCTGCGTGCTCCTGAAGGAAATTCATTTACAGCTAGCCAAGGAAAGGATCGTCATAATATCGGGACTGAGTGCGCTCGGGCTGCGCCGGTATGCGCATAAACAATGGCCTGCACCAATCCCTCTCCCTGTGCATGTAAACACCCTTGTATGTGTTGACAGCAGAAAACCCTTAGGCTAAGTGTCAATCAAGTTGAATTAATGGACATAAAGCTGACATCTGCTGTAATTTAGGATTCTCGGAATAATTTACATAAGTTGAGAAAGACCACAAGGGCCTCGAGCCAGACTGGGTGGTATGGTCGGCTGTGTGGGCGGGTGGCCTGGCTGGCTGTCTATCCGTTTTATACATTAATTTAGCAGCAGACTAACTCTCATCTGGCGAGTACCACGGCATCCTGGTCCTGCATGGTTCTTTATCCGCCCACATTGTCCCGCCACCACTTCTGTCGCACGGGGAAGGGTGCTGCTGCAAGGGGATGAGCTGACACCCATCATCCTTCGCCAGCAATCCGTCTTGTCTCCTCCGGCATGTCGCCATCTTCGGCCTTAATTGCCTTGGAATGTCAATTATGAGCGAAATTGTTTATGGAATGTTTTACCAATTATCCCTGATGATTTAACTATGTACTCGTAGTTCCTTTGAGGCACAGCGCCTTATAAATTTCACTCAATTTGGTTCCAAAGTGGAGCCGGCAATGAAATTGGGCCGAGCGCTCCCCGTCCCTTCGGTCCTGGGCTCTAGTGAATTTTTCATTAAGAAAATTCTTACTTGCAAGCATTTAGCGGGGAAGGATTGGAAATGAATCTTTGCGGGGTGAAAAGGCAAACGATTTTTAGTGCTGATTTGGATCTTTTCGTTATTTCATTTTAATTGCAGTTTGTAGAGACAATACAGTTTGCGCTCCTTTAATAGTTCAAGACTTTAGGGCGTTGGACCTTCAAGAGAAGCCATCGCAGTTCCTTTCGCCGACCACTCATGATCACTGATACGAAGGAGTCAGGAAATAATCCCGATCAACAAATTTTATGCTGAACTTGGAATAGCATTTTATACCTTCAAATGTCTGAGTTCGCATCCCTTGAAATGTCCTTGAGGACTTGCCTGTTTTTTGCATTTATCTAAAAGTTTTTGTTGAAGTTTAAGTGTACGCCTTTAAAAAATGTCGAATACTTCGCGTCACACGAACAAACGGAATAAATTGGATCTTGGTGTCGAATTTTTAAAAACCCTCTCAAATCTTCAGCCTGTAGACCTCGTGCCAAAGTGTACAGTAACCAAACTTTAGAGCGTTGAAAATTCTTGTGATGTTTTTTTTTTGCGAAATAGTGGGTGACGCAGCTTCCCCATCAGTGTTTATTTTTAAAAGCTTTTATTTAACTTGCTTTGCTGGTATGTTTGGGTCAAATCTTGCAATCAAAATTTCGACTAGTTCTAATTAAGGGATCGTCTCAGTGTGACCCTCCGAAAAATCACTGATTTTTGCGATTTTTTTTTAATGTTCAAACAAAGTAATCGGTCCGGTTTTTTATTTATAAATAAATACATTCATGATGAATACAAAACGATTTTATTTATGTTTATTTATTAGGTGTATGTATGTTGAATAAATTGTTGAAATGACACGTAAAAAAAAGGTCCTGTACGATGTCCACGATTGCGGCCGCAATTTTGATCTGAAACAAAAATTTCAAAAAGATTATTAATCTGTAGGGATGTCGCTATGGCGCTATGGAAAGGGTTTTTTTTAAATTCACAAAATGGCGGCGGTTTGAAGAAAAAGTATCGAATTTGGCCCTTTTTTTCGACAGTTTTTCGTAAAAAAAAATAGGAAGATTTAAAAAAAAAAAAACAGCTTCCATAGCGCGATAAAGAATGACGTTAAAAATGTTCTCTCCAAATTGGAACTAGATATCTTCAAAACTCTTCCTTTGAGAGTGGAAACCGTTTTGAAAAACACCATTCGGAGAAAAACGCGTTTAAAGATTGAAGCGCCCGTACATCTCTCTAACAAATCGTCGGTGGTCAAATCTTCGTAGATTGGCTTCAAAACCTCTTGGACATCGTCATCGAGCGCTGGTGGATGAGAATATTTTTCCTGAAATCCATTGGCCTCAGCTTTGCGCCATTCGCACCACGAATCTCGTCCCGAAGGACAATACTGATGCTGGGGATTCTCATCAGTTCCCTCCGTTCCCTTTCTACAAGAAACGCTGTAGCGACCGTAATAATTTGAATTTCGATTTGAAAATTTGAGAGAATGTTTACTACAGTGTATACTATCCGATAATGCAATAAAAAAATCGATTTTTCGAAAATTTCACACTTAGACGATCCCTTAACAAGTGTACTCCCACATTCTCATAAAAAAAAGCTTGTTTTTTAAAGGTATTTTTGCAGTTATTTTTTGGTAATTTGTTTAAGGTATTTTTTTCACTTACTCACTACTTCAGGTTTTCCAATTAATCGAGTTGTATTCGTTTCGACTCGAACGCCATTTGCACACCTCTACCTGGTGCCTTTTCCGCATTGCCCTTGTGCGTGAAGCTCTGAGACACGCCCGCGTCACGCTGCAAATCGCTGCGCCCGTTCGCCGTAATCCCGTATGTTTTGAAACGACAATAAATTGACAATAAATTTCATACACACGAGATCCTATTTTGGCATGTTGTAAGCCGGAGCTTAAGAAGCGTATTTTCTTGGGTTATATGATGCAAAACACAATTTCGCGGGAATGGGAGCTGGCGCTGTCACTGAGTGCTCTAGTGAAATATAACAACGGGTGCGCCCCATCCGCCATTTTCGCCAGATTGTGTTCACATTGCAAACGGTTCGGGAAGGCAGATGAAGAGTCCTCCCGCAACAGGAGACTGGGATATTGTGTCCTCTCTCAAAAGTGTGGAGTGGTGTTTAAATTCGGCAGGGTTGAATCGACTCAGGGATCCGGGGAATGACAGGGTCGTGTTCCCGTGTCTGCTGGATACGTATGAGCGAGCGGATGAGTCCTGTACATGCGAAAATCAATTTTTTTAAGGCACACGCGTCCGCCTTTACAAAGCGGATTACGATGGTGTAGAACATCCCATTCTTGTGCTTGCTCCACAAACAACCCCACCGGGCATAAGGGTCAGACCCGGCAACCTTTCAGCCAAATTGAGTCATTCGTTTCCTCCCGAACTGCCTTAATAGATTCGTCCGAACTAACACGAAAACCACATTTCCACAGATTCAATAAAATGGAAAACATAGTGACCGCAGCCGAGCGACCCATATCAATCAAGTGATGGAGCCCAACCCTTCGACAAGGATGACGATGACGACGGGCGACTCGGCCAGTTCGCACACACATCCCGCCCGGCAACTTGACAAAGTTGGGAACTTTAAACAGCGCTCAGGCGAGCGTACAAGGACACCGGTAAGTTTCCTTCCAAAAACTTTTCGTTATGTTTCCTTTCTCGGAGCGAAAGAAGTGCGCATTCCTTGACCTAGGATGGTTTTATGGATGAAATCAGTCCTGGTGCAGAATGGGGATCCCACTATGGTAGTCCGGGCACAGATCTCTGCGCCCTCTACTGTGCTGCTGCTAACTGTATGTAGGTCTGATTCCAGCAGAGGACGAGGAGCGGCTAAGTCTTAAAGTTTCCGTCTTTCGAATGGATTAAAATTGTCCTGGGATGTGTCAGGTAGGACTTCCCGGATGGCTCCTTGGGGGGAAAATGTGACAAGAGCAGAACAAGTGACTTCCAGTTGGAGGTAGACCGGGCGAACTTATCGGAACTTTCAAACTTCAGCTGACGTGGGTGTCTTTTGTTTTCCATTCCTGTGCTGTACCCGTTCGTCTGGGTGTCATGGGCGGCAGGAGAGCTATGTTGCAAATTGAAAGGCAATTGGGATGGTGGCCTTGCAATGAGTATTGGTCTAAAGATGCGCCCATTCATGAGTCCTAACGGGGCGCCTTAATTAATTCCTGAACATTACATTAACACGTCAAGCTATTTAGAATTAGTACAGCTGGACTTCGCGGGTGGTTAAGGAAGCTGGATCGAAAACTAAAAAAACGGGAGAATTAATTCAAATTTCGCTAGATGATAGTTTAGCATCATATAAATCAATTACAAAAAAAAGTGCATGTCACCGGCAAAATAGAAGAGAACAATCAAACTAAAGTTTATTAAGGGGTTTATACCAGCTTAATTTAACTCGAACAGTTTTCATCCGATTGACTTCATATTTTAACTGGACTTTTATTATTAAATTATCTAACGAAGTACACACGATTATAGCGATTGTGTATCAGGAAAAACAATTATAAGCCATTTAGTTCATCGGAAAAAACGGTTTTTTTCAAACAACTGCCAGTTTGCGAAAAAAAATCTAAAAATATAATCATGTGTATTTCGGTAGCAAAAATCATGTAAATAATGAAACAATTTTTGGTTTTTTTTAAGTTACTTTGGAAGAGACTTCTACTGCCGGCCGTAGAAGGACCTTTTTTAAATGGTAGTTTACGCGACCTACTGTATAGCCGCCATTTTGGAATATTTTTCAATGAAACAATTTTTTTTTGTAGTTCAAGAAACCAAATGTAATATCATACTTATAAAATTTATTTAAAAAAAAATTAAGCTGGTAATAACCCCTTTATAAACTTGCGTTTGATTTTTCTCTTCTATTTTGCCGGTGACATGCTTTTTTTTTTGTGATTGATTTATATGATGCTAAACTATTATCTAGCGAAATTTGAATTAATTCTCCCGTTTTTTTAGTTTTCGATCCAGCCTCCTTAAGTGGGTGCGCTTTGCTAATTCGTGGTATTAAAAAAATTAAATAGATAATCACTGTAATATATTGAACTAAAGTACTAAAGAATATGACAGATTGAGAAGCGGTGTAAATTACTTGTAGGTAAGATAAAAGGGAAATGTGATGTCACATATGTACACTGTAAAAAGTAATTGTAATTTTACGTCATAAATGGAGTAAAACTTGTGTAAAATTCGTGTAAAAGCGCACCATAGGTGGGATTTTAAGCCAATAATATGTATTACCGATTTTTTGAGTAACATTACATCTTTTGGCTTAGTTTCACATACATTTTGAGGTAAATTAATAATAAATCGAAATTGTTGTGATTTTACATAATTTTTGTGTATAATTGCACCAAATTCTATACAATCATGCTGTTTTACGGTACGTTCGGTCCGTAGTTAGCAGTCGAGTGATTAAGACGTGAAATGTACCAGTGCAACATTTGTGAGTACTCCTTAAGTAGCCTTAAGTTATATCACAAACAATTATACATTCATCGTGATCGTGGGAGAAAATGTGCGGAGTTTAAATGCTTTTGGGAAGACTGCAATCAAATATTTTCGAATTATCCTAAATATCAAATACACCGATATCGAAATCATTCAGATAAAATAAATAATACTTGTTATTTACCTAGTAATAATCCATTGCGCTAATCATTAAAGTTTTCTGAGTGAAGTTGTTCGCCCGATTTCAACGTGCACAAAGACTTTTAAAACTAAATTTACGTTTAAATCTCATTTAAATCGACACCATAAGGAATGTAAACATTCATTGCATATTTTAAATAGTTATGAAGAAAATACATCATATGAGGAGGAGAACAATTATATTGGCTAATAATCCAGGCAAAAGTTCTAAAAATATTTTTGCTTCATTGATTCAAATCTAATTGCAGAAACCATTTGTTATTTTTATGTTTTTAATGTCATGTACCCTAAAGATATGTCTCTAATGATGGAGTTATAGTACGATATTTTTTAAGGTTTTATCCTGAATGTGTCAGAGAACAGAAAACCCATATTAATAATTTAAACAAAATAAACTCTTTAATTAAAAAATTAAATGATTTTAACAAAAAAGCTTAATGCTTTATAATAAAACATATAGCTACGAGTATAAATTTTTTAAGTTAGCAGTATAACATATGTATGTATGATTAGGATGGGTTGAAATTAATTCTATAATCCTATTATACATAGTTGAATTGAATTATTTGTGTTAATGAAATTTTTTTTTTTTTTTTTTATTTGCACTTTATTTGGGTTTTACGTAAGAATTAGATCATGTGTTGATCTCTAGCTTACAATATTTCAACTCTTAAATACTAATTGTTTTTCCTCGGGTAGCCAATGCTTCCGTGAGGTTTTGGTTGCAGCTTCCGGTTGATGACTTCTGAGTGACGGATGGAGCCATCCTGTGGGTTGTGCACTAGATGATCCTTAGCAGTTCGTCTGGTTGGTATATTTTTTCTTAATGCTACACCTATAGTCCTTACAGCTGGTAGATGAAGTTGAGCCCCACTATAGCCGTTAGAACTATAAGGATTGCTTCCTGTTTAGTTGACACCACATCTACTGGGCTTATAACAATCGAGTTTATAACCTCGCCCGTGTTGTCCACTTTTTTCGTTTGAGTGTTACCCATTGCTTATTGTTGTCGATTGATTCGGGGTTCTCCTTGAGTCGGGTTTTTATGTTGTGGCAAGCAGCAGGGGGTCAGTTCTTTTCAGGCGAAGAAGTGTTAATGAAATGAAACTATAATTTTTTGTACAAATAAATAAAATGAAAGAATAAAACATATTTTTTACAAATGAATAATGACATTTTTTAATTATATTAGCAAAACGTCACGCTGGTAAACCATGTGGAAAATAAATAATGAAGGAAGTGTTTAGTTTTTATATACATATAATAATTGCACCAGAATTATCCAATAGTATTGCAGAAAAATGTATAATGAATGCATACTTTAAATCTGAATATTATGAAAGTATAGAGTTATAATACATATTATTTTAGTTAATTTCTAAGTAGGCATGATTGATTTAACTGAAAATTTATTGTGCTTTTTTAATGTCCAAATTCTAAATAACTCTCCGATACTTTCGCAGTAATCCACTTTCGTTGTTTAAAACTACATGATATTGCAAGTCATACCAGCTAAGCAAACATATAGATAGGTATGCAATTTATCATGCCAAAATTATATAATAGAATGATCTAAATTTTGGTATAATAAATTGTATAATATTTATGTACGCTTAGCTGTTATGAATTGCAATTTGTAGTTTTACACAACAAAAGCGTATTGCTGGGAGCATTTCCGCTATTGTGAATTAATATTTCGTGTAACTTTACGCCACGGTAGTGTATTCTCAGGAAAATTTTAGCTTTCACGTGTTATAAAATTACACAATATGTAGCTCAATTTTCCTGTGTATAAACATTGAGAATGTATGCGATATTAAACCATTTTTGAGACAAAAATACCCAAGTCGTGTGGTAATTTTGTGGATATTTACAACAATTTAAGTGTATTTTATTACACTTTTTGTGATGCATAATTTTTAAAATACACCACGCTGTAATTTTACCATTATTATACGAGGTTATCGAGTGCCTCATATAATAAGGGTAAAATTACACAACATTTTTTAGAGTGAATGCATCTTTCAAACGATTGATTGGAAGTCTGCAATTTTTCTCATAACTATTTTCCTCGAAAAATTGATAATTTGCGAGATATTTACAAACAAATAGAATTCACTTCCTTTAACCCCCTAAAAAAGCGACGTCGTTGTAACAGCTGTACTGAGCTTTTCTTTCGGCTACAATTTTCCCATGTGCCGATTCTATTCTCCTTTTAACAACAGACCTTTATAGCAATTGTCCCTAGAGGAAGAGTGCTTTCTTGTCCAAATGAATACCTGCAAAATCAAGTCCCCCCAAAGCGACGAACTTTCTAATGGAGAGCCCTCTTCCTAAACGTTCTATGCTGGTTTTCCCGAGCAGCAAACCGAACCGAATGACCAACGCAACGCAAAATGCTTATGTAAAGCTTCTTTTCCTCTCATCTCTTCATCTTCTTCGTCATTTTCTCGAGTTGGTGAGCCAGCTGGGGCAGACTACACGGCAGTGGTATAGCGCCGTCCGAAAGGCGATATAGCGCTTCATTCGGCTAAATAACAACAAAATGGTCAGGTCCACAAGAAGAATGCGGCCACACCAAGGAGGCCACTTGCTGCTTCGCTGGTGAAAATGCTGATTACTCGACAAAGGAGGAATTTTCCTTTTCTTATTATCTCAACCGTGGTGCTTCACTGTCCCTGCGCGCATGGAGCAAGGAGCACAGGAGTTTAGGGAAAAACTTTTCCGCTTCCCATTCGAAAGAGGATTTTATTTTGGTTGTCAGTTCCTGGAATTCTTCCTGATTTCTGGCACCCTACATCGCTCGCTAAGAGAGGGATGTACAATCGTGCATACCTCTTCCAGATCTCAAGTTTTTGTAAATTTCCAAATTTATGGTTGGTGGAACAATTAGAGGGTGAGCTGTTTGAGAGAGGGAAGGGTTGTTTCAGCGACACAGTCAAAGAGATCCGAGCGCACGATGCATTTCAAAATTCCTATGTAAAGGTGTGGAAGGAGGCGGTCGGTCAGCAAGGTATGACCTGGAAAAATACTTTCTACGATCGTTTTCACAGCATTGAAAGTGCACATGGAGAGTCAGGCGCTATCGGGCGACAACACTGGCAGGTTTTCAAATTCCATTCACAGCGCGCTTTCATATTTGCTTGGCCGGGTGGTCCCGGGCCTGATTACATATTTTGAATCGTCGCCCATTGTTACTCAGAATGTCTTGTATCTATTAGGGCAGGATGTGTCCATGCACTCTCCACACGGCACCCTTGTTGTAGGATGAAAAGCAGCTGGAAACACCGAAGTGAACAAGAGAGTCGGTACCGTGCCGAAGCTCCTTTTTCTACTGAACAGTATTTTCGCATTACATTTTGGTTGGGTTGGGCACTTCCACCCACACCGGGCCCGACCTCCACCGGACGGAGCAGAATCAAAGGTGTGCTTTATGCTCAAAGCGGGCTTCTGGGTGGTGTTAACATTTTGATTTGACTCCAGTAAAGCTGACTTGTCTTTTTTCAGACACTCTGTCCAGAGGTCCACCGATTAAGTGCTCAGGTGTGTACATAATTCCTCCTCCAGACAATACCTGTCCTTCACTTTATTGTGTAACTCCGGATTTTACGGCTGATTGACGCAGGTTTTGATTTTTCAGTGGTTACTATGGTTAGTGAGCTTGCACAGCTGCCACTTGTTCAAACAGGCCTACTGAAGCAGCGCTCTTTAAAAGCGCTTACTCCCCCCTAACCAGTTTGTCCGGAATGGCAACTGTTTGGTTAAGTGTTCTCGTAGCCTTGCTACTCATTGCAACGTTGAACGTCGATGGCACTCTTGGGGGCCACAGCCTTGGTCACCGGAATATCGTTAGAGGAACTCCAGTGGTATGGCCAAGTGCCGGGAGACTTCAATTCCCCTATATGGCCACGCTGCATGCTTACAAGCAGAACTTTTGTGGAGCAGTGATTATCCAGCCAGGAATTGCTCTGACGGCGGCTCATTGCGTAAAGGCGTTCGTGAAAACTCCGGAGGAGGTGGTGATTCGCGCAGGATCCCTCGATTTGCTGCAACCTGACAAAAACAATGTTCAAAAGAAGAAGTTAAAGAAAATAAAATTACACGATAACGCCAGCAAATTTGGTTATGACATTGCCGTGATTTACCTAGCCAAACCCTTCGTTTTCGACCGCTATGTCCAGAAGGTGAATCTGCCCACTTTGGTGCATAATGGTAAGTTTACGGGGAAGACTGCAACTGCTATTGGCTTCGGATATACCGAGTCAGGAGAGAAAGCAACCAAGCTTCAGCAGGTGAACCTAAAAGTGATTGGGTTCCAAGGATGCAAGAGAACTTTTCACTTTTTGGACCCCTCTATGATCTGCATAGGCGGCGGAGGAATTCAGAACGTATGCCATGGCGAATCAGGTAGTCCTGTGGTCCAACATTTCCCCGACACTCCTTTCCGAGACGTTTTGATCGGGATAACTTCTTATGTAATTAATTCCCCGCAGACGAATTGTGACCCTGAATTCCCTGCCACAGCTGTTAATATTCCACTGCTGAGGGAGTGGATTGATCACTGGGCCCAAAATTAAACGATTACACCAAAGAACTTAGAATACAATTATAAATATAAGCTATTTGATTACACTCTTAAAATGGCTTTTATACTAACTCCAATTGTTATCTTCTTCTCTATCCTCTGCATTATTATTATTACACGATTGACCTGAATGTATATGTAAAGGAATCTTTCAAATTCATTTTCACCCACTTCCAGACTTCTGAATAATCTCACATTTCGCACACGTTTTAAGTACCGATCACAATATATTAATTTTATAAACTTTTGGCATGATTTGGAAAGATGCTAGATCCAAAATGGCGATCGAAAATGTTAAACTTCAAGGCATTGCCCTGAAAATCTTCACTAAGGTGTTTTCGGGGTCGCTGATCCCGGAATTACATTGTAAAAATGAGACAATCGTGATGAATAAAAATAAGCACAAATGAGAACGAGACACTAGTTATGGCTGAAGTGTGCCGAAAACAGTGATGTTTCCTTAAGTTGATTTTTCAATAAATAGCAAAGAAAAAAACAAACTTTTCCTCAGCAGGACATTGCAACCCGCGCAGGCCCCGTTCCTAAAAAGGAACGGGTGTTGGGTCTATGGCAGGCAAGTCCGATTTGGTTATATACCGCCTCCGGAAGTTCCTATCTCGGCCCGAGTTGGGCGAGCAATTTCAAATTAATTCAAAATTTATAGGAGCAATTCTGATCCACGCACCTCCCATCGTCCCAGCCCGGGTCCAGGCTCATTAAAGTTTCATGCGGGACTTCTAGAACTCGTTAAAATTTTGAAAGGATGTCCCACCAATTAATTTTGCCATTAAAGCTCTTAAGGGATACGCTAATGAGTGCTGAAAAGGGAACTATTCCCAAAACCATCGGCCTGCACCCGCACAAGAAACTTTCTAAACTTTCTTTGCACCAGGGGCTCCGCACTCCTTCGCTGAATCAGTTAGCTGCTTGTATCGACGTTTTAATATTTTTCACCTACGATTATGGGCTTATTATAAAACGAGTTAGTTCCGAAGGGTATTTCGGCGAAAAAGGTGCATGGACCTTTTCTCGTAAGGCTGTTCTTTGCATAGTTGAGCCAAAACTCTCATAAGTTTCTCCGGTTTGAGGTCACAGCTGTTGGTTAGAGTTATACGTGCACAGAGCGCGCACCACTTAAGGCATTCCTTCAGGTGAATATTTCATTTTCGTTGTTAAATAGCGGACTGGTGCAGCACAGACACGAAATCTCTCTGAACGAACCTCTGCTACGTTCCACCCTCAGAAATCAGGAAAATTTTCCCGACCCAACAAATCAGCATGCAGTGCCGCACATACACGGAGCCCGGCATCCAAATCAATCAAAACCCCACTGCCGTCTTGCACTTGCCGCGTCCTGTCGGGCGCTTAATGAACTTTTCCAAGGGATTAGGGAGACATATGGGGCCAACCATCCATCGAGCAGCTCGGTCTGATGAATGATGTCTAGTCACTCCTAGTAGATGTTACCGTGCACTTACAGACTTCGAGAGGGAAGATGTGAGCGTGAGCACCCCCGTGTCACTTCGATTAGCCAACTTCGCACATGATGCCCCTATCGTGGCAAAACTTTCTCATTTCTTCTCCTAAGTAGGAGAAGCAGAGCCCATTTCTTTTGTATGGTTCCGCCGCAACAGATTACGTTCATCGAAATCTTACATTTTATACTCAATCGGCAAGCAGACTTAAAACATTTCGTACGGACTGGTTTCAGGCAACTTCCACTGGCACACAACATGAGACGTGGTGCAACAACAAATTGCGTCGTTAACAAAAGTCAACCCTGGAGGGAGCTACGAACTGCTTGAACGGGGAAGGGACGAGACAGATGTTTTCTAAAGTCAGGAGAGCTACCAAATTTGTTTAGTGGCTAGTCCTTGTCCAGAAAGATATGCTGTTGGCATGTGGAAAGAAATGCTATGACTCCTTTCGAGAGCTTGTCCATTCCCACCCACACAACGAGGTTGAAGCACGTCATTGAACCTGAAAAGCCATTGGAAACTACTGTTGTAAGCCATCGACACATTTGTTTATACAGCTTTCGGCAATATTTGGACTACGCTGATGCTACGCAGAATATCACGAAATATTGAACATATTTTGAAGATAGCTGAACTCACCTTCGTCAAAAAAAAAACGTATAAAACACGTCACCTACTGTATACGTCTCAGTATATCCAAAATGTACAAGCTGATGAGTCTGGCAATCGTTGCGGTTTTTCTGCAACCCATTCAGGCTCTCTACAGTGCCGACTTTGTGGCACTCTCTTCCCTGCAAGATGGTCAATATAAAACGCTGAAATCATCCCCAGAATTTCCCTACATGGTGGAGATAGAGTTATATGGATCTCATGTGTGTGGTGGCGCCCTCGTCCGTGCGGATGTCGTTATAACAGCAGCTCATTGCATTATCTCGAAAGATTTCACAAAGTATCTGGTAAGAGCAGGACATATCTTCAGAGGAAGCGAAAATGCGCCAGGTCTGGAGAAACGAAAAGTCGACCGAGTAGTGAAACATCCAAAATTCTTCAACAAAATATTAAACGGTAATAACGAGCTGTACTTCGACATTGCTCTTATGAAGCTGAAGAGGCCCTTCGTCCTGTCACAATTCATAAACGTAGTAAAGCTAGCCCCACATGGAAGTGAAAAACCTTTCGAAGATCACGTCGGCACCGTCCTAGGTTGGGGTGACACTGAGGAAGGGAAGTTGGCTTCTGCCCTGAAGAAAGTGCAGCTCACCGTTTTACCTCAGGAAGAGTGCCAAAAGGCGGTCGGCGAAGCTGACTACATCCGCAGCTTGCTGTGCGCTAAAGGCAAAAAGAACAAAGGTGGATTTGGTGGAGGTGACTCCGGTGGACCTTTTGTGCTGCATTTCCCTGCGAACCCCCAAGATGACATCCTTCTGGGGGTCGTCTCATTCAGTTACGATGTTCCACATCTTTTTAATTCTAAAAGACGAGTGCCAAACGAAAAGCGGCCTTCCATCTTCTCAAATATTGCCGTCTTCCAAGTTTTTATTCAGAAAGTTTTGAATGCTTTTCAAAAATTAGGTGAGAAACAATAATAAATGAGTTAGAAAGATACCTTATTTTTCTCTTTCGGAAATAAACAGTAAAATAGAACAGCAGTAAGGTCCCATTCTTAACTTTTGAAGTAAAACTTCTTTATGCACGCTTGACTGGGGGGGTAAGCTGGTGAATGCGTTAAGCCTGGCCCCCATAGAATCCGTCGGCTTCAGGCGTCGCTTTTGCAACTATTGAATGCATGCATTCATATGGGAGCTAACCCATAGCAGGCGCCGCGGCAGCGCGTCGCGTGAGAGAATTTTAGAGGAAACTCTAATATTTCGGCAAAAGCGACGCGCCGTATAATAGCTTTGGTGAGAGAGTTCTACAAGTTGCGATTGGCCAGTTGGGATTCGTTGAATCAGCTGTTTATTTGACAAGTAAGCTTTGAATTTGATATCTGTGAACTATTTTGGTGATTTTGTAATTATTCGGTTTCCTGTTTCTTCGTTTGGATTTCCTGGAGGGTGCCGAGTTTTTCCCGAATTCATTAGTCTAGTTTCTTGACGAATTGCTACTAGATTTCTTGTTAATTCACCTTCGGAGCATACTGCGCCAGTTGGCGGTTGGTCTCGAATTGTCATAAACAGCTGAGCGATAGCGAAAGCGACGCCTGAAGCCGACGGATTCTATGGGTTCGGCTCTCTCTTGCCGCGCTAAAAAGGTGAAAGCTCCGCGGCAAAGCGACGCGCCGACGCGTTCTATGGGGTTAGCCCTTTACAAAAAGTGTGATCGGGCGAGGTAGAGCTTAAGAGCTTAAAGCTTTTTGAGTGTGGCAACAGCGATAAAGAACCGCGCCCACGTGCACGTGGACACGTGGACTTAATGCTTCAAGTTTTTAACACGCATACGGAGATAGGCGAACCCATAGAATCCGTGGGCGTTATCCATTGCCGCACAGCTATTATTTGGTAATTCGAGAATCAATTTTACTCAATTTTATCGAGTGAGGAATAGCCCAGTAAAATTAGAGTTTGAAGCCTGAACAAGCTGGATTTTTGTGGAGTCCCTTTACTTCGATGGCTTAAGCATATTCTGAAAAGTTGCTAAATTTGAGCCAGGGGTTCTTCTTTTCTTTTGGAGTGGGCTTAATTTTATTTTTATTGTGAATATCTCGTAAAATATAAATTTGTCGAGGAAACTATAACAGTTATGAGAAAATTGTGGCCTATGCAGTTCTGCACAAAAAAGGTCCTTACACTTTTTCATCATTTGTGCAGTTTGCAACATTCTTTTGAAGTAAAACTTCATTACGCACGCTTGACTTGGGGCGTAAGCTGGTGAATGTGTGACGAGAGCGTTACGAAAAGTGTGATCGGGCGAGGCGAACGGAAGTTGAGAGAAGACACAGTGCAGGCCTATTGTCTGTATCACCTACAGCAAGAGAGAGATATTTGTAGAAAATTAATATATGTATATGGATATGTAAACATACAGTAGCGGACAAAAGTCTGGAAACCCTTTTAATGAAAATATTTAGATGATTGTTCCTTCTGTCTTTATCGCATTTCTTGGAAAGCAATTTCATGTGTGTTTACAGGGTTAGCCCATTCTAGCACACACGTGCAATTTTTGCCTCATTTTCCAGGTAAAAAGTGACAGACGAAGACCGATTTACTGAAGAATGCCTATAAATGCGCGACAAAAGTCTGGAAACTCTCATTCACTTTGAATTTTTTGCAAAAAGTGCATTGTTTTATTGAACGAATCCAGACAATTTTGTGAGTTAAGTGATTAAGCATGGCACCTAGAATAAAAACGTCAAGTGATGTTGAAATCTTGTGATAAGATATCGGGATAGCGAGAAGTTATCATTTGGGGAAATAGGAAAGAGGTTAAAAATGGGGAAAGGAACCGTATACAAAATATACAAGAGGAAGAAAGTGCAGCAGAGGTCTCCAATATCAGCACTAGGACTGTTCAACGACGTTTGGTGGAGTTTGGCTTATCAGGAAGGATTGCAGCAAAAAAGCCACATGTAAATTCGAAAAATAGGAAAAAACGCCTATCCTTTGCTAAGGAGCACGAACATTGGACCGTTGACAATTGAAAAAATATTCTTTGGTCGGATGAATCCAAATTTAATTTGTCTTATAGTGATGGAATTCGTTATGTAAGACGCTCCCCGAAGACTCGATACCATCCACGGTACACTATAGGGACAGTTAAGCATGGTGAAGGAAACATCATGGTTTGGGGAGCTTTCTCTTATTTTGGCGTTGGTCCGTTATTTTGGATAAAAGAAACAATGGACCAAGTGAAGTACAGAGAGATTTTATCAAATGTCATGCTCCCTTATGTCACTGAAAACATGCCAGATTCTTGGGTCTTCCAGCAGGACAACGACCCGAAACATACCGCAAGGGCGGTGAAACGGTGGTTCGAGGATAATAACGTGCGAATAATGGGATGTCCTTCACAATCGCCGGACCTAAATCCGATCGAACATTTGTGGCAAGATGTTAAAAGATCTTTAAAAGGAGAAAGGCTCAAAAGAAAGGAGGAACTATTCGAAAAAGTAAAAGAAAAATGGACTCGCACACCCATTGAAAAAATACACACTTTAATAGAATCTATGCCGCGTAGATCTAAAGCCGTAATAGAATCTAATGGAGCACCAACTAAATATTAATTTAAACATTATCAAACTTAAGTTTAATCATTATATTATTAAATAAAGATTTAAAAAAAAAAGTTTCCAGACTTTTGTCGCACCAATTAAAGTATAAGTTACTTAACCGGTTTTCCTCTATCTCTTTTAACTGGCTAATAAAGAGTGAATCAAACTTGAGTACAGTAACGGGGCTTACTGTAAACAAACATGAAGTCATTTCCCAAAAAAAGGCGATAAGATAAAAAAGACAGTCATTTGAATATTCCCATAGAATAGGTTTCCAGACTTTTGTCCGTAAGTGTATATACATACATACATATAGATGGAGCTAAAGAAGTTTTACTTCAGTCGTGTGGTCTAAAGCACACTCGTATTTTTTTTTTATAAGGGCACAATTATTGCCTCTTTTTGTCATTGTTCACGCACATAAGTCTCACTGTACAAAAGTGAGAGACAAAATTGTAAGTAAGTAAAAACCCATCTTACTCCTGGGCCGCAAATTTTTCCGTTGGCTGTTGTTTAAAAAAGACCAGTGCGCGTCGGCCATATACCTGGTTTCGACTTCTTGGCTGCGTACCCAGACATTTAATTTTAGAAATAAAAGTGAATCCTTCATCTCGCAAACTCAGTGGTAATTGTCTGCCTGAAATCCCTATCAAGGTTCGACCTAAAATATGTTTACATATACACGCCCAGTAGACCAATGATCAATGAATCGTGGTGAAGACATGAACTCTGGCAATTGTGTCCGCTGACTCAAATCAGCAGCTCATTTCTGTAATTCCAATTGAGATGACTTCAAATTTTACACAAATTCATCATTAATAAGCTCATTCGTTGATTTTATTCGTGTCTGCATACATACATATACTAGTTGATAATGGCGAGTTGTATGGGATGAAAAGCAGCTTTCGAAATAGTAGCAGTGGCGTACCTAGGGTAAATGGCGCCCAGGGCAAGTATAGAAAAAGCGCCCTTTCGTAAAATCTTAAAAGAAATAATAAATACACTGAATAAAATTCTTAAATCTCACAGAACAGTTTTATTTTTGGTACTATAACTAAAATCAGTTCTCTAAAGTGTTAATCTCACAATTGCACTTTTCTCGATTTTTGCTACGTAAGTAAATTTATAATATCTTCAAAATCAGTTTTCATCATTTCTTCTCGCTCTATACTTAACAACGCTAGATCACATAACCTTTCTTGGCCCATCGTAGCTCTCAAGTATGAAAGGATCAATTTCAGTTTACTAAAAGATCGCTCACAACTTGCAATAGATATTGCAATTGTAAGACGAATTTGAATGGATATGCGCAAATTAGGAAACACGCTTTCATCTCCATATTGAACAATGAATTCTAAAAGCTCTGCAGGTTTTTTTAGGTTCACATTTTTTCTGGTGGATATTAACATTCTATTAGGTCCGCAACTAAGTTCCCGCTGTTTTTCAATAGATGGCTCCAGTAGTAAGAGTTGGTCGATTATAGCATTACTAAAACGTCATGAACCAAGCTTAGACATATGGTAAGCAAGCCGCTTTGATACATTTGTGATTTTGTTTTTGGAACATATACTTTTGGTTGTGTGAAAATGTCTGATTATGTGCCAAATAATCGTCATTTGCGGGAAAGTGTTGCTTTTCGTTTTTCATTCGAAGAAAACGGCGGCTCAAGCGCATCGAGAACTCCAAAAAGTTTACGGAGATGCTGCTCTAAGTGAAACAACGTGCCGTGATTGGTTCCGTCGCTTCAAAGACGGTGATTTTGATGTTGACGACCGTTCGCGTGAAGGAAGGCCGAAAATCTTCGAAAACGCTGAAAAGACGTTGAAACCGAACGAAACGATCACTGGGGAACGGTATCGAACTCAATTGATGCGATTGAGCCGAGCACTGCGCGAAAAGCGGCCACAATACGATCAGGGCACGAAAAAGTGATTTTACAGCACGACAACGATCGGCCTCACGTTGCCAAACCCGTCAAAACCTACTTAGAAACACTCAAATGGGAAGTCCTACCCCACCCGCTATATTCCCCAGATATTGCGCCGTCCGATTATCACTTATTCCGTTCGATGGCACATGCTCTGACTAATCAGGAGTTCCGTTCATATGACGACATCGTAAATTGGCTTGATTCATGGATAACCTCAAAAGACGAACACTTCTACCGTGACGGTATTCGAGCTCTGCCAGAAAGATGGGAAAAGGTTGTCGCTAGCGATGGGCAGTACTTTGAATAACTCATTTGTAACCATTTTTTCATAATAAAGTTTTATATTCATAAAAAAAACAGCGAGAACTTAGTTGCGGACCTAATAATATCTAATATTTCTTCGTACAACTGTTCTCCGTTAACATCACAACCATAGAAATCGCCAAATGCATCACATTTTTTCTTCAAGTTGTCACAGTCGTCGGCACCGTAACACAATGTTTCAATATCGAAAAAAAATCCTGAGTCGAAGACGAGTAAACCTTTCAGTCATTTCACATATAATACGATCCAGGGATCCCTTCATTACTCGACTCATTTCTTCTCTAGCAGTCAAATCGGCATCATATGCAATCTCTCCAGCCATACGTTTCTTTCTTTTGACGCGTTTTTCAATCGATACATCCCATTCCTGACAAAGATTGATACCTTTCTCGAGTGCATCATCAACTAGTTTTTCTCTTTCGTTAGAAAAATGATCTCTCAGAGCTTTTACATCTAAGGCCGCATCGTGGAAATTCATACAAGGATCTTGAAATCGCTTTTGAACACGGTCAATAGGAGCAAGTACAGTTTTCCAAAATCCTAACAAAGTCAGGAAGTCGTAAGACAACATCCGATTAGATAACAGGCGGGCTGAAAAGTTCGTAGGCTGACCCATAGATGACTCTAGTAGTATCAAATCCATATGATTTTTAGTTAGCCCTAACCTTTAAAAGACGTGTGTATAAATTTGACAGCTGTTGTGCTATTAGTATCTGAGTTATAGCATTTTTAGTGAAAGAACTTTTGTTACTTTGAAGAAATGGATAAAAAGGAATTTCGTGGGTTAATAAAGCATTGCTTTTTGGTGAAAAAAAATACTGTTGAAACCAAGGCTTGGCTTGATAAACATTATTTGGACTTTGCACCGTGGTTTGCTAAATTTAAACGAGGCGAAATGAGCACCGAGGACGATGCATGCAGTGGACGCCCCAAAGACGCTATTACCGACGAAAACATCAAAAAAGTCCACAAAATAATTTTTGATAACGGTAAAGTGAAGTTGATTGAGATAACTGAGACCCTAAAGATATCAAAGGAACGTGTTGGTCATATCGTGAATGAATATTTGGATATGCGAAAGCTCTGTACAAAGTGGGTGCCGCGATGGAGCTCAAAATCGACCAAAAACAACAACGGATCGATGATTCTAAGCAGTGTTTGGAGCTGTTGAATCGTAATATATCCGAATTTTTGCGTCGATATGTGACGATAGATGAAACATGGCTCCATTATTTCACACCGGATCCAATTCCACAGAAATTTCGCGCCGATGAAGAGGTAATCGCCGAAACTGAAGCCTATTTTGAGGCTAAAGACAAATCGTATTATAAAAATAGTATCGAAAAATTGTATGACCGCTATAATCGTTGTATCGCCCTCGAAGGGAACTATATTGAATAATAAAATCAAATTCTATCAAAAAAATAATTTTTTCTATGCTAGCCTACGAACTTTTCAGTCCGCCTGTTATATAGAAGTCTTGCTTCACTTCTGGTTTCACTAGTTTGATTGTTATCTTCTGTCATGTCTTCAAGAAGTTTCAATATAAGCTCGAGATATTTATCAATTGGTTTTACTGCTTCGTCCCTTGCACTCCATCTTGTTTCAGACTCTGATTTTACAACCACAGGCAAGGACTCCTTGAATTTTTCCCAGTAGCAAAGTAGAATGAGAGAAGAAAACGTAAGGAGCTCCGATAGTTCCAAAAAAAGTGACCATAACGGTATCCTGCTTAGCTGCATGTACACCAACCAAATTAAGAGAATGATTATCGCAATTTACAAATATCGCTAGACTTGTCGTATAAATATTTCCAAAATCTAAAACGGTGAAACTGGCATTAATATTTGTGCGGACAATTCAAGTAAATAAATAATAGAATTGATAAACAATTATAAACATTTAGAGTTAAAAAACAGTTTAATTTTTCATTTTACAATACACTCCGAAATGTTATAATATCATTCACTTATATTTTTTTTATTATTTGATTTCATTTCATTTCATTTATTTAAGTTTGAATTAATTCGTATAAACAATAGGAATTATTTAATTTAGTGCTGGAAGTACATTCTTCATTCAACTATGATATTATATAATTGACTAGCTAAGGTACAATTTTAAAGTGATATAAGATATTGGGAAAAGTACTTTATTTTAATTAAAACCCAGTGAAATTGTATATCCTAACCTATCTATACTTAGCCTAACCTTATTAACTAACTATCAACTAACTGTCGGATCAGCGGATTCTCCGCTGTTTTACATTTTTCAAAAAATGTTTGTGATAGGTTTTCAACTTTGGTAGCTATTAACTTAACTTTGGCTAAAGAGTGTAGCTCTGAGGTGGAAAAGTGCCAAGGCAAATTAAAAATCATTTTTAGAATTTTATTTTGGGAGATTTGTAATTTCTTAATATGACTACGTGCACATTGAAACCAGAGGGGAGCTCCATAGAGCATGACTGTTTGAAATATGACTTTGTAAATGAGGAGTTTATTATCCGTACTTAAAGTCGACCTTCTGTTTATAAACGGATACATGATTTTTATCAGCAAACTTATTTTGTCTAAGGTTGCAGTTATATGTTTAGAAAAGGTCAATGTTTTGTCCAGATTAATTCCTAGGTATTTTGCTTGATCAGACCAAGGAATTTCGCGGCTGCTTAGCTTCAAGTTGGCATTTGGTAGAAAATGAGTTTTTCTTCGTCTGGTGAAAAAAATAGCCTGAAACTTATTAGTATTTATATTAATTTTCCATTTATCCAAATATTCCGATAGGGTGTCAAGACCATTTTGCAGGTTTGCTTGAATGTTTGCGACGTCTTTGTGGGAGCAGAATATGGCAGTATCGTCAGCAAATATGGATGATGAGCAATTTGGCACGATCGGAAAATCAGATGTATAGATGTTGTAGAGTATTGGGCCTAATACAGAACCTTGTGGTACTCCTGCAGTGATCTGTCTAGGGTTTGAGTATATTTTGCCTAGATGCACTCTGAAGGATCGCATGCTAAGGAAATCCCGGATCAATGCTATAAGTTTGACAGGAAAACCAAATTTGTTTAATTTATATATTAAGGCGTCATGCCACACCGAATCAAATGCTGCTTGTATATCAAGAAGGACAAGACCTGTAGATTTACCTAAAATGAAGTTATTTTTCACATGTTTGAAAATTCTGACTAGCGGATGAGTGGTGTTATGTCCAGCTCTGAATCCGAATTGTTCATTCGGTATTAGGTTATTATTGGTAACATAATCAACAATTTTATGTTTAATTACTTTCTCTAGAACCTTACCCACATTACTTAATAAGCTTATTGGACGGTAGCTGCTAGGATCGCTAGGTGATTTGCCTGGTTTCAATATTGGTATTATCTTGGCTTCTTTCCACACTGCGGGAAAGTATTGAAGTTTCAAGCATGTGTTAATAATGAAGGTAAGGTAAACAATTCCTCCACGCGGTAGAGCTCGCAATAAACCATTGAAAATACCATCAATTCCGCATGATTTTTTGTTATTCGTAAATTTTATTATGTTTTTAACGTCCTTCGGACGAACATACCACTGGAAATCAGTTTGGGAATTTGGGGGTTCCAATTCGCTCAGAGTAATTTCAACTTGCCTGATAGTGGCTGCATTACTGAGATGGGCGGAAATGGTGGAATTTGCTGCGAATAATTGAGAGTAGAGTTCAGCCTTTTCACTGCAAGTAACGTACCTATTATTTTGACGCTTAAGTATAGGAATCTGTCTCCGTTTGTTTTTAATGATTTTAGAGATATTCCAAAATGGTTTAGAGCCTTTTTCCATATTCTGCAAGAGGGTGCTCCACTTTTTATTTCTATAACTAAGCAGCATATTTTTAACAAGATAATTTAGTTTAGTTAGCATATTTTTGTAAGCCGGTAGTCTGTATCGCAGCCAATGCCTACGCATTGTGTTACGTCTCGTTATCATGTTTAATATTGTTATTAATATTTATTTTTTTTATTATAAAGTCTAAGATATTGCCCGTCGAACGTGATAAAGGTATTGTATAAAAAGACCTAGATCACATAGAAATGATTTTTTAAAAATCAGATTTTAAAAGAGGGATTTTCTACCTTAATGGTTTATTCATAAGCAATATGCTGTTGGAAAACCGTATATGGGTCATGAATGGTTTTTTATTACACATACATATATAAACCATTAATAGCATAATTTGGTACTGTTCATTTATATGGTATTGATTTTATTGAGAAACATTGAATAAGTAAATGTACAAATTTAACGCACCCATTTTATTTGAAATGTTAATGCAATATTTTTGATTATTTTCATCCCCAGAAATCCACTTCAAATATCCCTACCAAACTTCATTGTGATTAATTCACCTTTATAATTAAATCTAACATGGTTTTGAAATCACATTTTTCGATTTTTATTTTTTTACAGTACAAAAACCTCGTGGTTATCTGTTATGCTATCTTTATGTTGTGGTGAGAACCCAGTTTGTTTTGAATTAGTTATAGTTTGGATCAGATGAGTTCTATGAATGCTAAGGCCTAATTCATCTCAACTTGGTGTAGAAAATACGGAAATAGCATTGAGACAGTTGAATTGGCTCCACGAAAAACAACACAATTTTGAACTAATATGAAGGTACCTGAGTAAAAGTAACTGGAATACTCACATTTGAAGTCCTGTCGTTAACAAAAAAAAACTCACAACCATTTGTCACTGACAGTGACTGAATCACTGTACGCAGTGCCCTCAACTGGCGTAATATACGCCACGTAGGGGCGCTAGCTCGCACCGTCTTTTCCCCAGAGCAAGCAGTAGCAAGCATGCGCAAGTTGTTTTCGTTACGCGGCGCGGCGTATGTTACGTACTTCCTGTTAGCCCCACGCCAAAGAGCGCCATGCAAATTTATTTCAAATGTCTAAACTTTTATCATACGGATTCTGTGAAAAATCGAATAAACTGAATTACCATGGTTTGTAATCCAAGAATTTTGCGCCCCCCTTTGATTGGCGCCCAGGGCACGAGCCCTACTTGCCCCACCCTAGGTACGCCACTGTGTAGTAGAGTTTTATACCGAGACGCAGTGGTGAAGGATGACGGCAAATAGAGAATTGAAATAGAATTTACAGAAACGAGCTACAGGTCCGTCGAACAGCTATTATAGCTGCTCGGCTGGTAGTTCGTAATTATGTCGGGCTTTTAAAGCACAAGGGTGAGGGTAGATAAAAGTGAAATATAAAAAATTTTCTTGTCGCAAAGGCATATATTGCAGGCTTACTGTGTTTTTCAGAACGAATCTAAAGTGGAAACAATCCACTTTCTATAGTACGCCACGTCCATGGTGACAGAGGGCAGGTCACTATCGCAAGCATAGTAATCATCGTCATAGCTAAAGGACAAGATTCCGATAAGCACATCCTTGCGAGGTTTGCCTTCATAATGAATCACGAGCGGTCCTCCAGAGTCTCCCCCGCATGAAGTCCTAAGTCGATCGTTTATGGCACATAAGAAATGATTGGCGCTCTTGGTAGCATTGATCATTTCTTCGCATTTCTTGCCTGGTAGCACAGAGAGCGATATCTTCCGCAGCACTTCTGAAACACTTCCGTATTCTGTTAGTCCCCAACCGAGCATTGTGCCACTTTCCGAAACGTACTCTCCCCGTTTGGTCGGTATGTTGATCGTATTCACGTAGTTGGTCATTGTAAAGGGGCTTTCTAACTGAAGGATGGTTAAGTCGTTATCGTCGCCTTCCACTTTTTCCGAATAACTGATGATTTGCTTCACCTGTCGGATCTGCACGTATGTCGCATTGTCATCGTCTCTAAACAAATGGCCCGCTTTCACGGACAATTGATACGCGTCGGGAGCTACCACGGCCATGCAATGCTTTGCAGTTATCGCAGCATCCTCTCTGATCAAAGCTCCCCCACACACGTCTATCAAGGGGTGTTGCACTTCCACCATGTAGGGGAATTCAGTGGAGCACTGGATATACTCCAGGTTGCCATTTGAGACCCTCCACCCTCCAATCGCTTTGCCATAAATCAGACGTCCTGGTTTCACTGGGGATGATATCCTTCGCCCGATCGTAGGGTGGCTCAAAATTACGAGCACCAAGGCTAGCAACACGCGATATGACGCCGAATTAAACATGCTGACGACTGATCTGTTTCGTTGCAAAGCCGGTTTTTATCCACATCTGTTCGGCCACAAAACATATGTTCCTGCGCACCTGTAGGCTCCATTGTGTCGTTGACTGTTTTTCGCAGAGCAACCAAGTGTGTGTGCGAGAGGTTTAAAACATGCTTGTTTAAACTCTACGTTTGAAAAGACTTTTTAGTATACAAGTAGAACATATGTATGTTGTCTGCGCAGTAACTGGCGTCGCCATAAAATACGTTTTAAGATTTTCAATTACCAAGAAATGTTTATGAAAGCACCAGGGAGTAAGTGAAAGGGTAGATTACAATATAATGCCTCAATTGTCCATACTAATATTATAAAGAGGAAAAGTTTCCTGCTAGTTCGAGGTAATCCCGGAAACTACTCAATCGATAACTCTCATAAGATAACTTGAGGGTACCCTTCTTAGATGCACCCAAGTGTTGTTTATCTGGTGGAACGCTTTTAAATAGCGAGTTGGGAGATTTTCGTAATAACAGTAAAATACTTGCTACAACCGGTTTTTAGTAAGAGACCAAAGTAATTGTGGTCGGAATTATGACTGAACTCCGCGCGACAACGTCATAACGTTGGGTCTTGGACATAAAAAACATCTCCATCCATCCGAGCAACGACCCACTTATTGATTTTGCAATTAGCGGACTTTTGGCACGCAAAACAGGAAAGAGGTTAAAAAACTATCGCTGCGTCGAACCTCCGCTCTTCTACTAAAATATGATTTCCCAACTTCGCTGCGCCTTTTATCGCGCGCAATCAGAGTTAATGAATAGTTGAGTTTGTATACAAGCAATTATGGCCGTTATACTCGAAGGAAGAACTAGCTTCGTTTGAATGCAATTAAGTTCGGCGCGACTTGTTTTATTTTTAAGCGCCCAACTCCACTGGAGACCGGCAGAGGCTTGGTCGTATTCATCTCACAACCAAAGCGAAGTTTTGATTATTTGAATGACTTGATTTTTTACTGGCGGGGTAGAAATTATGTTTCGCCTTACTAGAAACGAACTGTACACAGTAACAACCTAGAAAACCCTGCCAGAGCACTAAAGGGTGAACCTGCTCGTACCCGGAACATCCTGTCTCCGAATGCTCTCAACTACGTCCTATCGAGACTAGGCAGCCGAAGTTTTCGATAAATTTAATGACTTCAAGGCGACATGCCGCCTCTTATGCCCTCGCAGGAAACTTGCGCTGATTAATGACCTCACGTTGCCATCTTACGTTTGTCGATCGGGAATTGCATTCACTCCAAGAAGACGCCGCGCCGCATAAAAGACATTCAGCGCATCGCAGCCATTGTCCTGCGAGATCCGCTCGTCGTAATTAAGTGTCGCCTTTTGTGGTCCCGAGTAAAAGTTTAATTAGTTTTACTCGTTTTTCACCTTTTTTCACTATCAAGATTGCCGCAGCGGCTTTGATTGCAACGGAACGTGCCCCCCGCCGCGATGAACTTTTAAATGTTTCCAAATAGGCTTAAGTTAAGTGAAAGCTAATTTTCGTGATTAGAAATAGTGTCTTGATTGGAAATTAAAGGGTACCAGCCCATCTGCGGAGATGAGGGGCCCATCACAACATCACACCAACACCGTCACAGAAAAGATCCAACCTAACCTCGGCGGAATGCAATAAAACTGTTCTCAAGTCTAATAAATTTGATGAAGGTCCCCTCGATGTTCGGTTGATGTGTTCAAAACGTCGAAAATCTGTGCCTTTGCATTTTTTGGGTCGTTTTGTCAAACTTTGTCCCATAAACAAGTTGTCATCTATCGCAACTGTAGTGAGTCCTGAAATAAAAGAGGCTACCGGGTGGGACGATGGAGCGGACGTATAAGAACAAGCCCAAAAAAACCCTTAAAGTTTTCTCCGCGCTTATCGCACCTGCCATCAGCAGAAACGTAAAAGAGGAGCAAATTTTATTACCGCCTAGAGTTAAAACGAATCCATCTGGCGCGTTTGTAGCATCATCCAGAAATCCCTTTTTTTAGCGATTGTACGCCAGTCGTTTGGGAACTTTGAAGAGGCCACACAGCGGTGAGTGTCTTTTGTTTCTGGGCACTTTAAACGCCGTAAAATGTAACGAGGCAGACAGGTACTTGAGATGTTTATTTGCACCATAACTTCCCTCCAGCATCCAAGCCAATAGCTGTCAGGGCAGTAATTAGAAGCACGCTATTCATTTGGTACCCGCTTCAGATCAAACTGAATTTAAAGACGCCTCCCAATTGAAATCCAGCGAAAGGGAATTTCTTAGCTCTGCTGGTTAAAAAGAAGCTGATGCTAGCCCGCCCAACTAGGAAAATGGAGCCAAACAGACGCACATTTCTGCTTTTTCTAATTTAATTAACGCAGCCCAATTAGTCAGTCGTTGTTTTTTCCACCAGCTTGTAGCGCGAATTGAAGAAATTCAGGGTGTTCAGTGGTCGGTATATTAGGTAGTTTTACATTTAAAATACATTTCATCCTGTTACCCGATAGACCAGCGTTGTTGCAGTCAGCTTTCGCTCTTTTAATTCTGCTCCGCATTGGTAGCGGCCGATAAGAAAATTATTTCCGCGACGCGAAAATGGGTCCTTCCGGCATGAGCAGACAAAGCCGTAGCACACGAAAGTTCAATTTTATGAAAGTCCCCCAAAAAGACAATGCGCACTTAACCCCTTCCACCCCGGGACGCAGTGGGGCCGGAAGCCCGTCCATTTAGTGTTGTAGCTTAACCGAATGGGCCGCCCCTGGATTTATTTCCTATCGTAGTTCATAAATTTCCTTTTAAATCTGAGATTCTGGTTACCCTGAGCAAACTTGGCAGAAAATTAATTACCTTGCCCCACCCTATCCTGTAATTTAAACTTGCTAAATAAAACCGAGGCACGGCTACGTCATAATATATTTCACGCGGTGTGCGGCCTCGTGGGCGGGCAAGGGCTGGCTGGCACTTTATTAACGCGCGCCTATGTGTGGGTGTAGGCATGTTGGGCACGTAATCTCCGGGTAAACAATGTGCCCCGGCATAGGCGGTACAATCCCAGCCACTCCAGACACAGCTCAGCACCAGCAACAACACCGAGCTCTTGGGGCCCGGCAAGGCCACATAAATTTCTGTTTGTTTGCATTTGAGCGAAAAAACACTTAGGCAAGCGTCGGCGGCACAAAACGCCAAAGGTTCAGATTTAATTTGAATCCTGCGACTCGAATCGACTTGGCTGCTGAGTCAATAGCAGTCTCAGCGGGACGAAAAGTTAATTACTGCCACATTTTATCGGTGCCACTAATATACGTCTCGCTGTAAGCCGCAGATCGGGTCGGGGAGGAGGCCCACCTGCGCCACCTTCTTATCCCCGGGTACAATCAGAAGAGCCTCTGCAGGGTACTTGGCGACGAGTGCTGCCTGCTACATTCGCTCAAGGACACCACTGCTGGGGCGCTCGGTGGCTGGAAGGATTAATTTAAGTAATCAGAGGGTCCCCTTGACAGGGTGCTGTATTGTGCTTGAGATATGCTCCTAGAAGCTTTCGGGTCTGCCCTGCACCCGATTTCTTCCAGTGGGTGTCCCACTGTCACGGTGCGGAAGCGGGGAACGGAATCTTCCACGCCTCCCAAGTGGAAATTCAGCAGGGCATGCACCCGAACCGGAATCCTTTGCCACTCCGTTTGAGGTCACCGCTGGTGCTGTTGTTTAACGACCGGTACCGGTGGCGTAATATGCACACGATATACCGTGCAAGAAGGAGCCGATTTCGTGCAGGGTTATCTCCCATAAAATCCGGAGAATTTTAATGCCCCTTCACCCACTTTCCATGCGGAAACTTTCGGTGCTTTTGCCTTTTTTTAACCGTACCAGCCACCCCTCCCGACCTAGTCAGTGCACCACCATGATCCCGCAAAGTGATGTATCCATCCATGCAGGATGGCTTTCTCATGCAAATGGAGACATGCTGGGTCCCCAAAAATACGAAGTTGCGAAGTTGCAGCCAGCACGGGTGGCGGCGACGACGCAACGCTTGGTTAATAGGGGGCCCGATAAGCGGCTTCGGACACATTACTCAATTCGTTTCGCGCAATCTATTCCGGCTCTATTCCAGACTCCTCCCAGTTGCTGGGCTCTGTTCGGAAGGAGTGCTCCTTCGGATTTGTCATGTTTTTGCGCTTATCTGTATTTATTTAAATGGGGACTATATGTCTGCCGAGTAGTTGCGATAAAACTCGCATGCTGAACTCCAGACTGGCTTTAGTTTCGTAGTTGCGCGTTTTTCCTACCACAGTCGGTTGAGAGCGGGATGCGAAATGCCGGTTGTGGTCGGGTTAATGTTGCTGTACGAAACGGGCATTGCTAATGTGGAAATCCTGACGTGCAGAGGTGCCTTCTATTTTTTGCTGCCACATCAGTAGCTCTCTACGGGGATTATTACACCTCGGAGAGATTACCCGGTTCCCAGGGATGGGAAGTTCATGAATTTTATAGGGAAACTGTTCCCTGACTAGAAGGTTCTAGACCTACATTTCGCTGGAAGGATTCAGCAATATGCACAGTATGACTGTCTATCGGATTTCAATACTATCCTGGGAGTTGGTTAATCGATTTAGCGTTATGAGACCTTTGTGTTCTGAGGCATTTGAAAAAAAATTAAGCCATTGATGGACATATGGATTCGCACATTCAGTTTTTATTTATTTATTTATTTGTTTACAAATTCATCAAGTGAGCTGACTACTAAAGATAAAAGAAGACAATAGAAGAGACTAAGAGAGCAGACTTCTCAACTGAGTTTTGCTAAGGTTAAAGTCCACGTAATCCTTATAATAGAAGTAGAAAAGCCGCGACATAGAAGGTATCGGCATATTCTTACCGTAATTTGTGCGATGATAAGAGCCATGCAGAAGGTCCGAACCTCGCAGTGAACGAGAGGGAACTGAAATACTGATCTGACTCAGTAGTTCCGGGGAATCAATAGACCCTTAAAGCATGTCGAAGAGGAAGGTCGTTTTGGATACTTTGCGCCTATTTTCGAGGCTGACCAGGCCAATCAGCTTCAGTCTGTCTGAGTAAGGAGCTAGGTTAAGAGGGTCCCTCCAAGGCAGGCATCCGAGAGCAAATCTTAAAAATCTGCGCTAGACAGATTCCACTCTTCTTGTCTCAGAGAGATGATACGGAGACCAGACTGGGCAAGCATATTCAAGGATGGGCCTTGCAAGTGCGCAGTAGAGTTGCTTGCAAATATAGGGGTCATTGAACTCGCGAGACCACCTTTTCACGAAACCCAAAGCCGCATTAGCCTTAAGGACAACAGAATCAATATGATCTGCGAAGGTAAGCTGGGAATTGAAGATAACGCCTAAATCTCTGCATTTGTCAAGACTATGTTAGTTAATGAACTTCCTCCCACCTCGTAGACAAAAGAGAAAGGATTTTTATTACGGGTGAATGACATAACAGAACACTTAGGTATATTTAACGGTAAGTAGTTTTTATGACACCAATTATTGAAAAGGGTCAAGTCAGAATTTAAAGAAACACAATCTGAGGAATTATTAATTACGCGGAATATTTTAGCGTCATAAGCGTAGCATAGGATTTTGGAATTAGGTACAGTAAGGCAGATATCGTTGATAAATATAATAAAGAGTAAAGGGCCAAGGTGGCTACCCTGCGGAATCCCCGATTCTATTTTGATCTCCTTGGATAGAGAAGATCTAAAAATGACTCTCTGTGACCGATTACATAAGTAAAAGGACAACCAATTGATAAAAAGAGAAGGAAATCCTAGAAGTTTGAGCTTTGCTAAAGTCTGTATAAATACAGTCCACTTGCTTACCACGCTCCAGCACAGAGGTACAAAAATTCGTGAATTCAACTAGGTTAGATGTCGTGGATTTACCCTTGCGGGAACTGTGTTGAAAAGAGCCCAAGAAGGGCTTAGAGTGAAAATATAGCGCATCAAAGATAAGAGATTCAAATAACTTCGCTAAACACGGCAAATTAGCAATAGATCTATAATTAGAGATGTCGTCCCTTCTTCCCTTTTTATGTAAAGGCAGAATAAGCGACATTTTCCACATAGAGGGAAAAACACCACAGCGAATAGATATATTAAATAAATAACAAAGAACAGGAGACAAAGACAAACCACATTTCTTAACAACAGATGTAGGAACACCGTCAGTACCGCTAGAAAAGCTCTCTGTTAGAGAAGCTATCTTTGATAAAATAGATGCTTCATCTAAGAGTAAGTCCTTCATCTGAAGAGAGGTAGGAGGAACTTTAATCAGGTGTATAAAATCATTAAAGCTAATATCACAGATAGGTTTAATGAATGCAGTTTGAAAAAAGTCGCTAAAAAGATGAGCTGTCGTCAGGGCGTCATTGCTCAGCGTGGCTTCATAGAAAAGAGAGGTAGGAAAGCCATCAGAGTTGCGTTTGGAATTGACAAACTTCCAAAAGAGTTTAGGATTCCTACATAGCGTATATTTGGTATGATCCACGTACTCTTTATTGGCGGATTCAGAGCTCGACATGAAGAGGGAGTGAAGTTCAGAGTATAGGAATAGTCCTCGTCGTTTTTTGAGGTACAGAACCTTCTCCATGCCTTGGACTTTTGGTTTTTCAAGTGCTTCAGGTAACTATTAAACCACGGTTGGCGAGTGAAGTGATTTTGCCGCTCTGTAATAGGTACACAACTAGAGAAACAATCATAGAGCTGGTTGTAAAAGGATTGCGTAGCCCTGTCAATGTCTGTTTCATTTAAGACGTTAGACCAGTCACAATTAACTATCCTAGAGTTCAAAGACGAAAAATCAGTGCGCTTACAATTAAAACAGTAGTCAGTAGTATCGGCAAAATCTAAATTACAATCCTCCGTAGAAAACACAATATGAAGGGCAGGATGATGAGATGATTTGACAGTTTTCAATGAACACATCACCACGAGGTACTCTGGATGGAGAGTTTTGTTTTAGTAGAACTAAATGTCCAAATGCCACTTCAAGTGACAGGTTTTCTGAGGTGTGGAAAGATTCGTTGGCTCATCATCTCGAAGACTACACCCGCAAGTTCAACAGCTGGCCAGTATCGTAGTATATTTTGGCGCATGACATCACACGCATGGCTCATGGTGCCGAAATGTGTGCATCACCTTATGGACTTTTGAATATCTCCCATAAGTAATCTGCACTCGAAGACACCTAGCTGCTCAGCTTGTTACCAAGTTAACAGTGTTTTTCCCTAACCACCAAGCCGCTGGAAATCTAAAAATCAAAAATATTAAAAAAATAACTCCCCCTCACGTCGCGATCAAGTGGGTGTTATCAAACTGCAAAAGTGGGATGCAAACAGATTGTTCACAATATTTTAGTGAAATTCTTCCGTGAGAACATAAAAATAAACCACTCCACAGTGCAAGGTGATAATGCGCGATTGGCGGCGCAATCGCGTACTCATCACTGATAAATCCCCTGTCTGTCGCATAGCATTTCTTATCGCCAAAGCATAGCAGCTGTTACCAGGCTTTTCGCCGGTATTTGCCTCCATAAGTATAAAAGTCCAACTCCGTCTTAGGAAGCCAGTCAGTTAATCTTAGGAATTCGTCGAAATGTTAGCTAAAATCATTCTAATCAGTCTAGCCGCCACCTGTGCGGTAGTAGGACCCACTGCCGGTGAAGATGTCGAGGTCACAAAATACCCATACGTTGTGTCGATTGAGTACTACCAGATGCATTCGTGCAGCGGTGCTATCATCAGCCCAACTGTTGTCCTCACTTCGGCACATTGCGCCAGTGGACTGGACAAGGACAAGGTCGGAGTACGCGCAGGCAGTGTTATTCGGGAGGACTACAACGGAGAATATGTGCAGCTGAGGAGGGTTAAGGAGGTTTACATTCACCCACAGTATCAAGATGAAGGTGACGACAATAACGTCGCTGTGTACGTCTTAGAAGAGCCCTTCGAGATAAACGAGCACGTTAAAGCGGTCAAGCTGACTAATGAAGAGGAGCTGCGATCGAAGAGCGTAGTTGTTGGCTGGGGCAGGAATAGCAAATTCGAAGAGGCTCCCGAGCTTAGAGCGGTTGACCTGTTCCGATCTGCGTCTGCAGCCTGCGAGATTTTTTACCAAGGCACCAAAACCATCACGGCTAGCATGTTCTGTGGAGTTCCTACAGAAGTAATTTGCGAGAATCAGGGTAGCCCTGCTGTGTTCCGTTTTCCCCAGGGGGATGAGCTTATTGGGCTTGTGTCGCACACAGAAGTTAGAAGAGTCTACCCAAACCACCTTAAGGGTAATGGTCCTCTGGAGAAAAAGACATGCGCCACGGAGAAACCGCTGATACTTATGAGGATATTTGCCTTCAGGAAGTGGATCGCAGCATTTTTGTAACTCTATCGCCGCTTAATTCAAGTTTGCACGAATAAATCTCATCTTTTCAATTTCTCTTTAAAAACACATGTCTCTCCTTCCTTAAATTATCCAGAAAAGTACTTTGGTGTCGTGGCTTGCGGCTGAATTCTGTTTCCAGCTATTGATCAAAATATGTACTTTATTGGAAGTCCATATCCACCTCAAAATAAGCTTCTAAGCCAACGCAATCAAAAAATAACGCCATTTATGCCCCATATTTTGACACTCACAAATAACTCAAAATCTACATTAAACTAAAATCATGAAATTTGGCAAATCGCAAGGTCTCACAACACAATTAAAGAAAAAGTCCGAAAATCGTTATTTTGTAGTTGTATCACATGAAAAAAACATTTTTTTTCAACTTACAGCCATCGATCGAATAGAGATCATTTTACGCCTTTGACAACAACGAACAATTGAAAAAGCATTGGTCACATGTGGCATATTTTGATTCAAGAGTAAAACGATTGTGTCAGAGGAACCGGGATGCATGGTCGCCTGCAATTGTATTTGTATTGTCTATTGTATTCTGAATGTCGTTGCTATCTAGACGATCAATGCTAAGAGATACGTCAAGGTCTATATGCCTCACCTATAACGCATGCAATTTCTAACACTGGTTAAAGCTAGTAGCTATATTTTCCCCAAATGCCGACATTCATTTGTTCCGTCTGCAGTGAAATTCTGTAGGAAATACTATGCATGTGTAAATTGGGAAAATACAGTAACTTTTCTAACAACAAAAGTTGTGTTCTGTTCACAATCTGTTACGGATCAGGCTTAGCAGTAAATTTTGTATTAAATTGAATTTTCAAACCGTTAGTACCTAACATATCTATAAAAGCGAATGTTTGATACGAATGGACTTCTACACCAAATTTTTACCACGTATTACTGAAATTACGAGGCACTACACACTCATACGATGATTTCTTAATTTTTCATCTGCTTCTTCTTCTACTTCGATCTTACCCCCTCTCCTATATGCCGCAATAAATACTGCACATGTGTGTTTGGTACGGTACAAGTGTACAGGCTATAAAACTAAAACATTTGCGTTAGCAATGCGTACACATTAAAGCAAATATTTGCGATCAAGCGCACGTTTTTACGTGTTAGCTCGTGTGTACCCACCTTCCGAATGTTCGGCTTACCTGATCACTTCAGATGTGTATATAATGTGTGTGTGTGTGACTTATGACAAGTTACCTGTAACTGAGGAACAATATAAAAGAGTCGAGCCAGTAATTTTGAACCAGTCCTCACCTAGCGTCTAAAATGATTCGATTCTATCTGCTTGTTCTGGCTATAGTTGCAGCATCAGCTAGCAAAATGGCGGAGACGCCCAAACTTCGTTTATCGCCCCGCATAACCAACGGAGTGGTCGCAAACATAGCCCACTTTCCGTACATGGCTTCCCTTGAAGTAGCAGGTTTTGGAAGTTGTGGGGCATCAATCATCAAAAGTGATGTGGTCCTGACGGCAGCACACTGCACTGGAGAATATCTGGCTATGATCCTCACAGTTCGCGCCGGTACTCCGAAATTGGAAGGCACAAGTGGCCGCAATGTGATGGTGCGGAAGGTAGATAGATATGTAAGTCATCCCGGACACAGCGGAGCTGCCTTCGGTGAAAACGATATTTCAGTTGTTTGGCTGAAAGCGCCCTTCCGTTTGGGCGAGTTCATCAACGTCATCCAACTGGCGCAGAGGGACTACACCGGACAATACGCGATTATTCTGGGCTGGGGAAAGGATGAGAACTTCCAGGACTCCGAGCGGTTGAAGCGCGGCACTGTCAAGGTCATTTCAAATAGAGAATGCGCCCGACGATCCCTTCCTATGCAGAAGATAACCAAAAACATGGTGTGCACCGAAACTACGAGGGAGAAGCAGACTATCTGCAAAAACGATTCAGGCGGTCCCCTCATCATCCGTGACGACCAAAATCCGCGGAACGATGTGCTCGTCGGAATCACCTCGTACGGCAGAGTCGTGACCAGATTTAACAAAAAGTTCTGTGACCCCAATGCACCGTCGGTGTACACCCGTATCGAGAGTCTGCTCAGCTGGGTGTGCACGCAAGTGCAAGTGGATAGCTGTATGCACTAGCAATAAAAATAGTTTTCCAAACTGCGTGCGTTTCAGTTCGCCATGCAAAAGTGGAGCGATTAAACGAGTGGCTGTTCTACGAATTTCAGGCATCTATCTGACGTGCGATATATATGTAGCAGGCGCGGCTCCAGCCCGGTCCCGAAAGGGGGTCCAATTTTTGAATTCTCTAGAGCAGCCTTTCCCAACTATTTCCTGTTTCCTGTCCGACACTGATTTTCCGATTTTGTGTTTTCTTTTGAACAACGGTGTTATTTAATTATTTAATAAGTTCCAAACCTACCTGTAGCCGCGCCTGGTATGGAGGATATTCTTTTACTCGTATCCGTTTTTACAAGTATGTTCTATCCCCCCAGGAGTTAAAAGCGTGGCAAAATCAGTCAATTTCAGGGATTTCTGGGCCTTAAAGCGACACAACTGCTAATTTTACTAACGAGCTGGTCGAAGTTCCTCTGGGAAAGCGATTTGTGAAAGGAAGAAAAGATCTGAGTACGTTTCACCAATTTTTAATGGTGCTCCAGCTGGGCCGCTGTTGTCTCACACTGTATCTAGTGTAAGACATTGCATTTCGGGCTTCCTATGGAATTCTCGACTTCAGATAGGACAGTTGCACGTCCAGAGTTCCTAATTTCTGGCTAATTCTCCGTCGTTTTCGCGGCAAGCACAACAGGGCGCAGCTATAATTACCTTGTTGGTGGACGCGCACACCAAGCGGTAGCTTTCCAATTCGAAAATTCTTCGCCCCCACGGTTGCCTTAGAAGCACAAAAATCGCTTACTCCCGCATTTATCTGCAGACGATGGGAGCGGCATTGGCGCGGGTTGCAAAGGAGCCTGCTCAGCAGTTATGCGGAAGGAGCGAGCAACCGAACGCAAAAAGCAGCAGCACGCGCAAGTGTGTCTAATTGCTGCGGCATGCAAATTTCTCTGCCTCATTAAAACGCTAAATGTACCGCCGCCATAAAGTAGTTAAATCCGGCAAAACAAACCAGCGCAGGGGAGAGGCCTGGAGCTCCACTGCCTCCCGCATTTGCATAGCTAGTAGGCCCCCACTGCTGACAAAATAATAACAATTATGACTGGGAAGAAGCCCGGCGAAGTGCCACTACGTACGTATTAATGACGGCAATTGTTAGGTACGAACAGCCGGCGAGAGTGGGATGGCGGCGGGTTGGCGCGGATTGACTCAGATTGACTCGGTGGGCTGCCCAGGTTTATTGCTTCAATAACTGCGGAGAGTGCCGGGGTATGTGGAGTCATCGCATTTCGAGCAGCGCACAAATCCGGAACAAGTTACATTTACGGATAGCAGCCCTCTCGGGGGAGGAGACGGGCTGCCAGGTTTGATTAGGGAGTCCCCCAGAACTGGAGCAACCACTTCATGGCGAAATTACACCAGAGGCAGTTATGTACGCGCTTGAGCTATCTCTGCACGACACATGTCGCAGCATCAAAACCGCAGTCACGTGTGGTCCCGACTCCAGCAAATCCCCGATAAAGTCAACACGCCTATAACTGGGCCGAGAAGGACACCCGCCGACGACGCACGGACTCAATTTATGCGACCGTTTGGGCTGAATTAGGAGCGAAATTTATATGCATAATTTTTTTACCTTGGCCGACCTGTTGACACACACGCCCCATAATCAGCACCTGCGATGCTCCACAAGACAGAGGGTGGCAGGACACTGCACCGGTGGTGGGTGAGATGCGCACCGCAGTGCTCTGCCTTCCAGGTGAACGAAAAGGAGCGACCTCACCTTGGCGAGGGTGAAGCCGACTTTTATGTTTATTTATGATGATGAGACCATACCGTAAAATGAAAGCCAAGACGGGCGGCAGGCGCCACGAGGACGGCTCTAGGCATCGAGAGCTGCTCTGCGCCAGATGATACGGAAACGAGCTCAAGGCGACTGATATCGAGAAGATATGGCACGGTAATGCCCTGGAATTGCATTTAGTTGAGGAGGGAAATTGCTTGTTTTCGGGATCATTCCGCACTCTTCGCCTATGTCAACGTTTGGGAATATGTACGCTGAAACTCGGGAAGCTCAGTTTACTGCTTTCCTCGCACACGTTACCGGAAAATGATGAATCCGCTGGCATGGGGCTAGCCGAATATGCACATGAGCTCCAAAAAGTAGTCAGCAGAGTTCAAATACAAATTTGTGAAGAAGAAAAGCTTAGCGAGATCACCAAGATTCTCAATGTATGTACAGCCCCTGTTCATCGAATTAGGAACACTCGTAATTTTGCTCTTTTTATAGATTAAAAAAGGCATGAAGGGAAAGTAATATAAAAATGAAAGTTCACTTTTTACATAGTATATTTAGTTGTTAAAAAATGACGGACACAATTTGTTGTAAAACATACTAATATTTTGTAGAACCACCCTTCGCATCTATAACTGCCTTAATTCTATGTGGCATGCTTTCAAAGCACCTTTCAATCATTTCTTTTACATCGAGGCTATTTTCCCACACATTGTTTATATTTTCCTTCAGGACTGCTAAAGTAGGATTGGGGACTGAATAAACTTTAGATTTAAAGACACTCCAAACGTTCTCAATAGGATTAAGGTCAGGAGAATTGCCTGGCCAAGGAAGAATAGGGATACCAGAGCTATTCAATAAATTTCTGATTGACCGAGCAGTATGGCAGGGTGCACCATCGTGCATAAAGGTGTAGGACATGTCACAGGATCTTAAATAATTATAATGCGGTATCAAAATGTCCTGGAGCACTTCCTCGTACACGTCCTTATTCATGATTCCATCGACAAAAAGTAGTGGTCCAGGTCCATCGGCAGATATAAAAAACCATATAATCGAAGCTAGTGGGTGTTTCACGGTTCTTGCAACGCAATCTTCATTGTACCGCTCTCCTGGCCTCCTCCGGACGAATTGGAGGTTCTCCGTAACAGCATCCAGCATATACTCGTCGCTAAATATTATCTGAAAGTAAAAAAAAAATTGTTTTATCAGACATTTGGGTTCTGAGCGAAAAATAGTTCCAAAAATATGTTAATTAATTAATAATTACCTTCTTAAAATCTGCTACTGTATAATGACGATAAGTTTTAGCATAGTCTACCTTGGTATGATAAAGAATTGAGACTACTGAGAAATCGTAGAAATAGTGCTTGGCGTCTATTTCAGAGTTCTCATTCCGATGACGATTACCTGATTTACTCTGACTTGCGAAGACAATACCATAATTACTCTAAGTGTCTATATCGCCGGTATTTGTGTCGCATAAAATCTAACATTAAAACTAACCCGAAAGAATTTTGGAATTTTGTAAATAGTAAACGGAAGACTAATAACTATCCTGCCGTGTTAACTCTTGACAACGAAACAGGTCATGATTCAGCTACTACTTCTAACCTCTTTGCTAAACATTTTAGCAATGCCTATAGTGATAATACCTGTGATATATATTTAGAATATTTTAACAACTTGACATGTCTTCCGATGCAATCTCCAAATATAGTCTTAAATGCTTGTACCGTCTTAGAATACTTAAGGAAGATTGACGAAGACTTTTCGGATTCTCCTGATAATGTCCCTGGAGTTGTGTTGCGTAAATGTGGTGTTCCAATCGTTGAGCCTATTACTTTTATGTTTAATTTATCTTTACGTTGTTGTGTATTTCCTGACATTTGGAAGCTTTTTTATGTCATCCCTATATTTAAGAAAGGTAAAAAGGACTTAATTGAGAATTATAGGCCAATTTCTAAACTTTCGCCTATTTCTAAGCTTTTTGAAGCTATTGTTAAGGACCACTTGGCTTTTTACTGTAGTTCTAATTTATCTACTAAACAGCATGGCTTTGTGAAAGCTAGATCAACGGTCACAAACCTAGTAGAATTCTCAAACTTCTGTGTAACCGAACTAGAAAGACATAAACAAGTTGATTGTGTGTACACCGATTTTAGTAAGGCATTTGACAAGCTTTCCCATAAAGTGCTAATTTTTAAACTGCTTAGACTAGGCTTTCCAAATGATCTTGTTAATTGGATTAAGTCTTACCTAACGTGTCGTTCGTTTAAAGTGAAATTTTCCAATACTTTTTCTGATTCTGTTTCGGTCTTGTCTGGCGTCCCACAAGGTAGTCATCTTGGGCCGTTGTTGTTCACGCTATTTATTAATGACCTATTTCCTCTTATTCGGAACTCGCATGTATTAGCCTACGCCGATGATTTAAAAATCTTTAGATCAATCGAGACTCTACAACATGCACAATGGCTCCAAGATGATCTTGCCAGTTTTGAACTGTGGTGTTTGAAAAATCATATGCAATTAAATGTCAGCAAATGTACCTTTATTTCTTTCAGTAGGAAATGCTCCCCTCTGGAGTACTACTATAAAATCCTCGGCAAGACTTTGGCTAGACAAGATAGTGTTGTTGACCTTGGCTTAACCATCGATAATAAATTTAATTTTGGACGCCATATCAATAATATAATTAATCGGGCGAATTCAGCACTTGGTTTCGTAAAACGTTGGTCGAAGGAATTTGACGACCCTTTTATATTAAAAATTTTGTATTGTACTTTCGTCCGTCCCATACTGGAATACGCATCTATAGTGTGGATGCCACACTATGATGTGCATATCAATCGTGTTGAGGCGGTACAGAAAAGATTTCTACGCTACGCTCTTCGCCTCTTGCCATGGGCGGACCCCTGCAATCTTCCTCCGTATGCAAGCAGATTGAGGTTATTATGTTTGAAGCCGCTTTCGAAGCGTAGAGAGGTTGCGGGTGTTTTATTTATGAATGATATTGTTACTGGCGGTATAGACTCTCCCATTCTCTTAAGTCTCGTGAATATTAATACACGCCTCCGAGTGACCAGAGGACGAGAATTTTTATATTCTCCCTACCACCGGACAAACTATGGCACTTTTGAACCGATGTCGTCTATGTCTAGGTATTACAATAATTATTTTAATTGCTTGGATTTTAATTATTCCAAATACACTCTAAAGAAAGCAGTATTAAACTATGTGGAAGTCTAATTTTTATTCTAATTTTTATTCTTAATTATATTTTATTGTTCACATGTTTCATACATAACATAGATAGTATTTATAATGATTTTATTTTTTGTAAATTTTTATTGCATGGCTATCTAATGATCCCTTTTCCTTTCTTCTTATTGTAAGTGTCAAATGGTCAACTAATTGTACCTGTTGATGATGAGTAAATAAATAAATAAATAAATAAATAAATTGAGTTTTGGCTTTTTTGCAGGCCGTCTTGATATTAGGTTCGCTTCGTATAATCGTCTCCTTAAGGTCATTGCTGATATTTGAATTTCTTCGCTTTGTATTTCCTGGTTTAATGTAGTAGGAGACGCAAAACGATTTTCGCAGGCCTTTCGGATGATTTTACGGTCTGTTTGAGGTGTCGTTTTTCTTTTTCCGCGGCAATTTTGACACCTACTGTTGATATCCTCTTGATTTTCCTGTAGTCCTTTTGATATAACAGTCTCATAACAGTTTGAGGAGATACTTTCTCTTTTCTTGCGATTTCGCGAAAGGAAAATTTCCTTGTCTTCAGCAAGGCAATGATAGCTGCTTTTTTTCACTGCTGATGTCTTTAGCCTTTCCCATTTTTGTACTTTTGCAAGAATTCCTTTCAAAAATCATAAGTTCGCAAATGTCCGCAAAAGTTTGGCAAAATACACCGCTTCTGATTCCTGATACACACAATCGCCCTTTTAACACACAAATAATCACTTGCCAACCACTTCTCAAAAAGTGATGAAATTCGTATTTTTCACTTACTTTTTATAGTGACACCAACTTTTTGAAAACAGCCATAAAAATGGTCAGGCAGAAAAATCGTCCTTAAAAACGATTAACGGACAATGGTGTGTACTAATTATTTTATGTTCTCTTTAAAACATTAATGGGATCAAGAAAAAACGACTCTCCTCGGAAAAACCCGCAATTTAAATGTGTTGCAGGCAGATATTTGCAAAAAATACGAAAAAGTGTTAGTGTTCCTAATTCGATGAACAGGGGCTGTATACATGCCTATATGTATGTGTGTACATATGTACAGTGAGGAATTGGTGGTTCGAGGAATGCCTAAAAATCCTTTAAATAAATTATACATATTGCTTTGCTTTGTGACTTTTGCCTACTATAGCTGAGGCAATAAGGGTATTCACGCTTTGATGCAAGTTAGCCTTGCACCCTTGCATAGAGTGTTAAATTGACTTACTTTCATAGTTGTTTGTTTCTATGGCAACCGATGGTTTTATGCAATTTTACACTCGATGCCACTATTTACCAGATTAAGATAATTTTTTTACTGAGATGAGAACTGAGTTAAGGACTCCAAGTTTGTTACCAACAAGTTCTGCATGTATAAGCAGTTGTGACGAAAATTGATAAATCATTCGTCAGGAATTACTTACAATTGCGCAGTTGACAAAAGTTAGCCAACTAAGTTTGTAAAATGCGCCGTTATCTGTAAAAATTAAGAATATCTCTCACACACACACACACACAGCGTTTTGAATGCGAAAGCATGGATGTGTTTGCATTTTTATAAAAGCTGCCGACGACGTTAGATGAATTTCTGGTAAAGCCGCCAAAATTGAAATCTTTTCGAAAATTCCGTGGGCCAACTGCTCTGCGGCCGATTAGTATATGATCTCCAGAAGTATTCAGCAGAAGCGCGCAAATCCCAGTTTGAGCTAGTCCTATGTTCCTCAATACCCCTTTCCCCGTACCTCATTAAACCCCTCGAGCTTGCAGAGATCATCCCCATAATCCCGTTAAGGGTGTGAGGCGGTATAGTACCGACTTCACACACCCTTCGAAACAGTGGAACATTCAACCCCTGCAGTGCCCTAAATGAAAGGAAGCACCCTCGAATCAAATGCTCCCGCTCTGACTATGGAGATTTCTTGGATTCCTTAAATGGAGCCCAGGACCCTCAGAGATCTCTGGAAAACGTCTGGGCCTGACACACGTGACGGCGGCAAGATGAAACTAATTTCGGAGAAATTCAGGAAAGAGCGGATTGCCGTGAATATCCTCTTATCCCGGCCGACTGCTGCCGCCCACCGAGGGACCACCACGCGCTTTGTTTATGTTCGCCCTCCTCTCCGACCAACTAGAACTAGCTGCTCATCGCAAGCTTTCCAGAAATTTGATCCCTCCCGGTGGACTTTAAAAGCGGTGACGGCGGTATGGCAAAACAAAAATAAATAAGCGAAAAACAAAGGAAACAACTGGAGCTGAACAGGATGAACCCGGGACGGGACAAGGCAACAGGTGCACTGGGGAGCTCTGCAGGGACAAGCTTCTCCGGTATTTTAAAGCACTGCTGTTCGCAGCCGCCTAAGAGGGTTTTAAGCCTCCCTAGTTCTCTGGCAGAGTCCCCAACCCTTTCAGGGAGCCGGCTTAAAGGCCTTGCAAATTGTAGCGGTACTAATGTATCTTACAGGCGGAGTACTACCATCGAGAATCCTTTGTGCTTTACGAGCAGCACCTCCTGGCCCCGGGGAACAATTCGGTTCGTCCGGTGCCATCCTGCGGATATGCTGTCCCAACTGGCCGCTGGGGAGGCGGGAGCCTATTCCGGGCAAATGTGCGATGTTCTCCCGACCGCGAGCTTGGGTTCCACAGGACCATCCGGAGTGCCGGAGATCCGGATCCATGATCCCTATAGTACGCCGACTCGGAGCTTTCTAGCGGGGCAAAGCTACGTCCGGTAGCGTGCGCACTCGTGGAGCGACCGCTGTACTCGTAACGATTTTTGGGGCTTACACGGCCCTTGCTTTAGTCGTCGGGTTTTCGTTCTCCTTGCACGTCCTGCTGGACAACTGTTTCGCGGTCGCTGCTGCCAACTGAAGTTAATAGTGCACAAAAATTCCAGAAAATTAATAAGTTCCCACACCACCCACCCCGCCACGTTGCTCGCAGAACCACCAGCCCTGGGGGTGTGCCTCCCGGTGGAAGGCGATGCCCTTTTATGGGTCAGGTCTCCTTGCCGACATCCTCATATGACGGACTGCCGTGCTCAGGATTAACTTGTGGATATGTCAGTGCCGTGGTATGCTCGCAGCACATCCTAAGTCGAGTGTCGGCGGTGTGTAGTGCTCGATTGTGTTCAAAGTTGTGCATAATGCAGCTCCCTGGCCGGCTGGGTGCCTCCACAGGAATGGCTGTTTCGACGCTGTAAAAAACCGAAAGTGAGTCAAATCCTGCGGACGGCAAGGCTATTGATACCGCCGAGGCCGTGCCAAGATCCGTGTCAATTTGTGAAGCGCGTGTGACGTGAGTTACTCAGATCAGGCAGTGCCGTGACCCACAGGGTCCTCTCGACGGGCACTGGAGCCCCTTCTCATGGATCTAGTGAGTGAGGAGAGATTCCTTAGTCGTGCCGCGATAGTCTTCGGAAAATCGATATCGTGGGCAAAAATTATTGGCAGAAAGTGTGTCAGTTTGCAGGGCGTACTTGAGGGATTTACGACCCTTCAAGCGTCCATTCTGCCAGTGTGCTCGCCCTGAGTGGTGAAGTGTGTTTATGTACGCCTTTGCAGCCCCAGACATCCATCCCTCGTAAACACCTGCCTGGAGGATAGCCAACTATTAAGAAACTAAGCCTAAGCCTACATGGAGATAAAGAGAGGTAACGAAATGTTTGTCATTTGCAGCCGGCCCCGGCTGCGCTAGGTGGGGATAAGTGCCCTTCCTCCCCACGGTTGCAAACCGCTGAATTTATAGACCAATTCGACCCGGCGAAGACACTAATTTCTTTCGGATGCTGCTCCGCCTCGGGTTGTACGCCTTCCCGGCCGACTTAATTTTTCCCCACGCAACACTTACGTTCAAATGATTTATGGTATTGCGCCGTTCGGCCAAGAATTTATGGATGCTCTGGGAGGTGCTTCCATTGCTGCCTGGCTAGAAAAGCTGCTGGAATCCGATATGGCTTTAACCGCAGGGCACGAGAAGGTGGAATCAATTTACATGCAGAGCCCATCACGGTTAGTCGCCGGGAAAAATCCTGCGAAGATTCCTGTGAGAGTCAACCGAAATGGGAATGGATATGATTTCACCAGACTTGCTCTAGGGGTCTCACTTGGGAAATCAGAGCATCGCCAGATCGTTTTCTGGTCAGCGCAGGTTTCAGGTTTCTTTAAGTGATTTAGGAAACTGAGGCATTGGTAGTGGTAAACGACGTATGGGATGCGACTACTTCTCATTCTACAGCCAAGAAATGCCGTTTAGGATAAATGCTCGCAGACCCTATTTTCTGAATTCCAAAATTCCTCGTTCGAGATTCCTCTTTACAACTAAAAGTAGCAGCCAGTATTCTAGGGTCATGTTCATAATTGCAACCCTGCGCAAATCCTGCATCCTTGATTTCATAATTGCAGGGCTGATGCGTTAAAATTTGTAGTAAAATAATTATCTCCCTGGACTTAATGGAAGAGCATATTCAAAGGTTCTACAGTGGAGAACAGCACTTTCACTACGGACAAGCATTGCAGATGGGTTACTGCGAATCTGAATGTATTAGCCCTGCAATTATGAACTTAAGGTTGCAGAACTTGTGCCAGACTTTATTATTAGATTTAATTCATTTTTTGTAAGCCACTGTTCTAATCGCGAAAGTCTAGAAGAAATTTATTTACCATTTGCGATGACGTAACAATGCGCCTAAATTTAGGCAACTTTTAAAGCTATAAAGTTGCCAAAACTGGTCTGGAAGTTCGTACGCACGCACATTAGTTGATTATTGCCAAACCAAAGGGTATTCGTTCTTAACATTTTGAAAGTGAAACTAGTTAGCTGGTTTCATAATTTAATAAGTTCAAAGCGAAAATTTTGTAGTTTTGCTGTTTTGAGTGGGATCATTGCTGGACGCCGGTCTTTTACAATAATTGAAGTATTATATATTTTGTGGTCCCCTCAAACAGCCGACGTTATGTTTCCTAATTGATACAGCAGTAAAGTGCACTGTTCGCGGACTCAAAAGGGGAATATGTTCGGAGTAACAATTTCTAGAGAGAAAGAGAGATTCAAATTAGCTGTAGTTATATATCCCATATAAAAATAGTACGCTGACTATGCAGCTTAGACTATTTAATTTTATTTATATCTCTTAAGTTGTTGATTTTCATTTTGTAAAATGCTTTTCTACATCCTTGAGACCTACATGATAGAAATTGATGATATTCAGGACACATCTTAGACCCCAGGGTCTTGGACTGCAAACAGGTGACTTCAAACCACTTTTATTAATAGCCACCAAAGTCGCAGTACTCTACCATAAAAATGTTGCCGGCTTAATTCTTTTTACCAAATTCCTGGTATGTGTCCTGGAGTTAAACGAAAGAACATTTTCGCGAATTTTCTGAAATTGCAAAAGCTATCATTTTAACAGTATTTCGAAAGTTGTATGCGAATTTTCTGGCCCACGGGAATCAAGCTTCTTGTTTTAGACGGCTCTTTCTGCGAATCACTATATTTGATAGTACTCGTCGAGACGATCTACGCGTTATCGCAGACGGAAATTGGCAAACTGGTGCATCTAGTGCTTATGTGCTCATTCTGCGTTTCGGTACCATGTAGTTCCTTTAGAAGTCATGACTTCTTAGTTTACCTTATCACCGAACAAATTACGCAACGAATGAATCCATAACGTCAAAGTCTCGGCTACGTAAGGGGGGCGATACCTTTAGAATTTTCAGAAAATCGAATTTTTTTTTTTACATAAATATTAATGGAGTTATTGGGAAAAACGTCAGAGCCCGCATACCGTCATTAACCAGGCAGTCGGAGAGCTTGGGTCGGAGCAATGCCTTTTCACAGTACGTTTGTGTATTCTTTTGTCTCATAACTTACTCTCTTACTTGGCGACGATATAAAACAACATATTCTACCAATTTACGAAGATTTGTCCAGAGAATATTTACTGGAAAGATGCTTGGGTGGCCATACCCAGAATGCCAACGAAAGTTTCATGCAAACTTTGAACGAGATTATCTCGAAACTGTGTCTTCAAAAACTGCTAGCACTGTAACTCAAAAACTTACTGACCGATTAGGCTGAAACATTCAGAGGTTTCTCTTAATAGTGCTATCGGAAGGATGTACCTAATAGTTTAAAGATATCGGGTTAATAAATCATTTTTTTTGGGGTCAAAACTCTATAAAAATATCCAAAAATCTGGACCTTTGATTAAACAGCCGATATAAATTTTAAATTTTAACTTTTTTATTATTTTATAGGTTTATCCTTCCCTTTAATATGTTAGTAATCGACAAAAAAAAACTTTTTTATTTCCGATAAATAGAAACATTTTGACAGTATTAGCAGTTTTCGATGTCTCACGGGAGACGCTTGAGGAAATATTCTGCAGAGCCGCCATTTTGTAAACAAACAAAAAAAACTCATGTTTTTGCACACTATAATAATGTATTAACAATATGTCAAAAGTAATAAATGATCCAATTATTGTATCATCTTAAAAAAAATTAATTAAAATTGACTGATTTCACCCGTTCTAAAGGTATCGCCCCCCTTAATCAGCATTCCATTCAGACTGTTTTGAATTTAACTTGTCTCGAATCGAGTTGAAAAGTCGGCTGAAAAATGATTTTAATTTTAATTTATCATTGTATTATATAATCAGCATTTGTTGAATCTTGAGCAATAAATAAATAAATAAATGTACATATATTCCTCCCGCCATTACGTGTAGTCCTCGGCACACAAAGAAAATTGTGAATTTAACCTTCTGATGAAGAGAAGCAAGTAATAATAATAATAATAATTTTATTGTAGAATCAAGTACAAAGTTTACAAAATCTTAAATGTACGACGTGAACTGGAAAAAATAAAAAGGAAGCTAACTAAAATATATTCAAATAAATAATTCATACCAACTAAGAGAATTGAAATATTAAATTAAAATTACAAAAAAAAAGCACTAAATAAAGAAGAACACTCAATCAGAAAAAGAAGAGAAAAAAAAAGGGAGAAAAATGAAGTTATTGCGAGACTAAGTCTATGAAACGCCTGCTGACTTAAGAAGTCTACCAAAAGTACTGCTGACCCTCGTGCGCTGGATATTATGTGAAAGTAGATTCCACCTACGGGAGCATTGGAAAAAGTAGGAACGTTGTCCATAACTAGACCTACAACATCGAACCAGAAGATCTTTACGTCTAGTAGATTGCAGGAAGTGCAGTTTTTCATATAGGTAGATTGGCTGTCGGGTGTCTATCAGCTTATGTAGAAATATTAATCTGCGCCGTGTCAAATAATCCTCAAGAGAACAACCAAGCAAACTCGAACTATAGGGTGATATATGGGCATATCTCTTTAATTTAAATACAAATCGTACTACGACATTGTACGCCACAAAAAGTCTCTTACGACAAACGGAGTCAAGTACAGGAAAAATAGCACAACCATACAAGAAATGAGGTAGAATCAGCGCCTTTACCAGCCCTCTTCACGTGCCTTAAGGGGGGGGGTAACGTTAATTCGGCGTGAAAAAGGCCCTTTTTCAAGAATTTTTCCAGACGTTACAGGCAATACAAATTTAATTAGTCGATCGCAGCATTATAGTACAACCTGTGAACAATATTTTCCTTAATATTTTAAAACAAAATATAAATAATTAAGCCGACGGCAGCAAATCTTCGGAGGCTCCTCGAAAAAAAGTTGTCTGTCGGTGAACAATATTACTGAAGAGTGGATCATCTGAATTAAAAAAAAAAATTGTGTCATTAGATAACCGCTTTCCAAAGGTATTCCTGGGAGGAAATTTTTTTTTTCGATTTTTCAATTTTTGCTGACACTTAGAAGTGAAAACACCGATTTTCGTCTAAAAAATTAACCTATTTGTTATTGTAAAATCTATAATTATGAAAAGAAAAAAAAAAGCTCCCAGCGTTACCTGGTCATTTATGTAAAGAAGCTGTATACAAAATTTCAAAGCAATCGGTCGAGTAGATTTTGCTCTAAACTGTTCACCGGTTTTAAAAATGACAAGCGTCAGAAAATCGCTTTAAAGTTTTGCATACCTGAAAATTGAGTAGTATACATGAAAGCAACAAACGCTCAAAGTTCTGTATCTTAGTTAGTTTTACTTCGATTTGTTTGAAATTTTGACACAACAATCTTAAGATGTTGTACAATCCCCGAACCCATAAACTGTCAAAGTTAAAAATCTATTGTTATTGAAGACCTTATTTTTTTAATTAATAGTACGGATGGCACTAACGGATCGGATCGGATCGGATCGGATAAGTTGATGGCAAGGAAGCAAAATGGCAATGCTTCTTTTGTGGCATTCCCCCTTCAGTTACTTCAAACTTAAATTAATAATTAAACACCATTTCCGCCCTATTGCTTACATTGAGACCAACGAATGAAAATCCTGTCCAAGTTATTCCCTCCCACTTTCATCTCAGCATGCAAAAACCATCAGCGCGACACCTTGCTCATTTCCTCATATTTATCCTCCTTTTGGGCAGCGCTTGAAATGGAAATCGAAAAATAATTGGCCCGATGATTGCTTGAATTCCCCGGTGCCAGCCCGTGTACCTCGCCGCAGGCAGAGTGCACTTAGCCCGGGATAGAGCGCCTCATAAATTTTAATCACTTAACTTCTCAGTAAAAGAACTGAAACTGAATGTGGCAGACTCGGTGTCCTGTCCGCTTATCACGTCTTACGATGCACCATCGGCCATAGGACGGCAAAAAACACACAAAAGCTCGCAGCAAAACGGAACTGTTCGCAAAGTTGTATGTGTGCATGCGCTAGGGCGGGGGGAGCTCCGCAGCGACGGGAGTGCAGATGAATTCAATTCAACTTAATTCTAGGCCAGCGGAGTGACTTCCGCGACAGAGATAATGGCGGAATTATAATGTCGTTTCGCAAGAACATTGTCATTAAGTGAGCGGAAATGGATTTTAAAATTTCATGATATCCTTTATAGTCGTCGTGCGGCGCGGGCGGGGGACACGAGCTGCTCGGCTGGTGCTATGCGCGCGACGAGACGGACATTGTCGTGAATGTGTTATTCGCCACGTTATGCAAATGTGCACCGCACCGTTCCTACTCTCATCATCATTAAAATAGAATTTGGCAGAACCATGCGATTCCTCCCACATGGCTGTTTCCAAGTGAATGCGACATGTGGTATACCAGGTAACGAAAGGGTAGCGAATCAGTCCAAACTGTTCAAACATCTTCCAAAGTGCGACGGTCGCACGACTTGTCTGTATAAAAGCCGAGCCAGGTGATAACGGTCTCACAAAGTTGTGCGCCATGAAGCCAAAATTCGGTCGACGTATTTTATTGTTACTTTTCGCGGCAATTGCGGAGCTGCGAATTGCACAGGGCTTCTTACTGAGGAGTCGAGTCTTTGGGGGCTCCCGAGCTGGTGAAGTAAAAAAGGTGAATGGGAAAGCTGTTGTTGTAAATAAGGGAGAATTCCCTTACATGGCATCAATTGAAACACGGGGCAACAACGCGCACTACTGTGGCGCGGTAGTTATCCGCCTCAACGTTGCTTTGACGTCAGCCCACTGTACAGAAAAGAAATCAGCGGCTGAACTGCAGCTGAGGGCGGGTACTCATGTAAGGTCTGATGTTAAGTCTGAACACTTTCAAGTTCAGCCAGTGACGAAAATCCTTGCCCATCCTAGTCACCGTAAGCCTGCCAATCACGACTACGACCTTGCAATCGTTTGGCTGGCGAACAACCTCAAGCCAACCAAGTACGTGAACACCATTAGAATGGCGACCGATTTTGGGATTAGGGAGGAAGTCACAATATTGGGCTACGGCTGGGATGAGGACCATGAGCCTCAAAAGAGACTCAAAAAAGGTTCTCTTACAACGATATCAAACAACCGGTGCAACGACCTTCTCAAAGGTAAGGGATCTCAGGTGACCGCTTCAATGGTTTGCGCTATAAGTTCAAAGAAAGACGTTGGGGGCTGCACCGGCGACTCTGGTGGTCCCCTAGTCATCCAGGATTGGGTGCACCCCGAGAGAAGTGTTCTTGTTGGACTTGCGTCGTGGTGTGTTATGGAGCAAAAGACGGTGGCGATTATTCGTGGTAACACAGCTGTCACTTTCGAAACTTGTTCCACAAACTTTCCAACTATCTTCGCGAACATTGCGCTGATGCGGAACTGGATATTGACGCAAATAAGAAAAACCTGAAGAATTTAAGGAGATTTTAGATATCCCTGCAGGCGAGACGAACGAAAAAATTCACCGAATTTTTGATTTGTGAAAGGTTGCACATAAAGTGGATGACATAATAGAAAAATGTGAATGCTGCACAAAGTAAATAATGTTTTAATATTGAAACCTAAATAAAATAAAGTGTCTGTCTGTTATTTCGAAATAACTGTCTATTTCTAAGCACTTAAGGGGGGACATCACAGTAAAATTTTCAATGTTTCGAAAAAAATTTTTTTCGCTTAAAAGGTGCTTTAGGGTCTTAAAAATAATATACCAAATGATGGAATACGGCAAAAGTGTCCGAGTGCCCAAATTTTTCATTCTGCGGTTAGAGGAATATGAAATTTTCATACGGTTTCTCAGTACTTAAAACTTTAAACGCGTTTTTCTCGAAACCACTTTTTTTGAGCTCGCCGAAGACATAACTCGAGCAAATCTTTACCGATCGACTTGAAATGTTGACAGTAGCTTCGAAATATCTTTCTCCACGGAACTACGTAGGATTTTTATTTTATATGGCTTAGTTTTTTTTTTATCGACGATTTTATGGCGTTTTTTTTTGTTAAAAATCAAATTTTTTTTTCAAACATGCACCATTTTGTGAAAAATCAATATATCGAAAACATCCTACGTAGCTCGCTAGCTGTTGTTATGTGGAAACCAAAAAGTTTTGGTTTTTTCTTCCAGGTCAAAAATTAAGGAGTCTACGTCTTCGGCCATCGACACGGTTTCAAAAATAGGCGCCTTGGGGCATATGCTGCTTTTATTGAAAAAATTACATTTTGTATAATACTTTTTTAGTATTGCTATAAAATCTACTTTACAGTTTTTCGATTGATACTTTTATTCAGCCAAAATTAATTCCCGAAAATATGCCTATTTTTTTGTGTGCTACTGTGATGTCCCCCCTTATGCATATTGTGGGATTTGTGAAAATGATTTGCCTGTGTTTATATATCGCTCGCTTGACTTGAACAAGACTGTTCTAGGGGAGGTTCTTGTTACTCGGGCCCCAATTTTTGGGAACGTGGTTCGAAACATTTTGGTGTGCCAATTAACGTAAAAATAATGAAAAAATTATATCTCGACCGGCTTTCGAAATATAGGGCAATTCGCGAGCCACCTAACGTTCGCAACTTTTAGGAAAATTCTATTATATATAATAATTTCCCTTTTATAAACTGCCGGTGGAGTTAATTTTCCTTTTACAAACTACCGGTGGAGTTAATTAGCACAGCAAAATGTTTCGAACCCCGTTCCCAAAAATTGGGGCCCGAGTAACAAGAATCGTGCCCTGTTCTATTAAAAATTATGCACTGCAAGCACTCGGAAGTGACACTCTTGGTTTCAACAATTGTATGCACACAGGGACCAAAAATCTTCAAAAACCTCTCGCTTAGTTGTCGAAACCATTTTGCCGGTTGAAAGATACGAGTATGCCAAATTATAAATCTTCTTTTCACCCCTTATAGGGATAAAAGATCAGAAACACCTAAGAACTTATTATACAATTCTCGAAGGATGCATTCAAAATATGTATTTGTGTGATATCTGTAGAAATGTATCTAAAGGTTGTAGGTGCACTGCCTTAAAAGATACAAAGTGTATACATTTCTCAAATCTGCCTTCAGGTGAGAAAGAACGTGGCGAAACCGTTAACATACTTGGTGTATTTTTGTATCGTGATGCAAACTTAAGGAAGATACGAGAATTGCTCGGTCATAAACATGTGCCACGCAAGTTTCTCTTTTCCGTATATGTAGTTAAAAATTTAGAAACTTTGTTTACTGCGCTAATACACAAAGGAGTGGTCGTTCTCGTCGTACTTTCGAACTTAAACCTTGTGTTGCGCCTGTATCATAGTTACGGTCGGTCGCGAGTCGAGCGCAAAGGCTGCCCCCTCTTTGACGAGAAAAAACCTGCTAGTACGCGTGTAAAAGGTGCATCGCTCCTGAATAGGGTATCCGCGTTGCTTCCTAGAATAAAAGGAAGGGGTGAGCCGCCGGACGTTATGAACGCGTTATTTATCGTACAGTGTGTTTTTGCCTCCTGCCGAGAGTGGATTTTTTTGTTTTACGCATCTTTGCTGACGATTTGTTACCTGTTGTCTTTGTTGCCTCGCAAGAAATTACTGATCCGTATTTAGTTGTGTTTTTAATTAGTGAATTGGAAAACTAATCGCGTGTCCCGTGGTCGAGTTTTGGTTATCGCGTGCGCGTACCCGTTACGGGTTTAAAGAGGTTTTTCTATCCGGCTCGAAGGATTATCCGATTTTTTGCGACCGCGCCTGGCCAGCCGGTCCATCGAGTGCAAGAGCCTCTCTTCACTCTACTCCCTCGAGACGTCTATCCACAGCGAACAGCGGGAATCGACCATTCCGTCTTCCCCGTCGCTTGGATTCGGCACCACGTGCCTACCTGATTTTACCTTCCCTCCTTCGACACATACATACACACACACTACTCACACCCACATAATTTCCTATTAATATTTAACATTTGGTTGTATTCTTATAAATTCCGTTCCATTTTTTCAATAAATTGGGCTTTTTATGCTTTTGCTTTTTTCCCATAACCGTGCATTTTTAATTCAAACATCCTCTCCTTGAATTCCTTTCCGCGAACAGATCAAGAAATCTCCTCGATTGCGAAGAGGTTTTCCGCAAAAACACCTTTTATATGAAAAGTGTAGCGACACTGAAAGTCCACAAACCTTTATAATACGTCGCGTTCAGAAACTTTGAATAAATCAGAATGCTATTAGTACAGTCAATCTGTCGAAAAATAAGTAGTTTGAGTGAAAAATGTACAATAGTCGGAAATGTTGTTTTATTCGTTGAAGAATAATGTACTTAAGCCACCTTCGGAATGGGCACGTGGAACTTTGGTGCGTTTTTTTGAAAACTCAAAAAAACTTCAAAAAAAATTTTGTAATGTATTTTTCTCGAAACGTGTGCATTTTACGGGAAAATTGTTCAAACAAAAAATGTAGTGGACGTTGCGATCTACAATTAATGTCAGTGAAGCAATGCTGTACAGCAAGAAATGCGCACGGTAGGTGGCGCTGAAATTTCCAAAAAAATTTAGTAAATTTAGTAGTAATAGTTTTATACAAACAAGACACCAACTTTTAATTGTTATTGTTTAATTTACACTTTGAAAATTTGGAAAAAATGGACGCCGGAGAAAGTACAGTAGGACCGACGAAATTACCGTTAACAGCACGGTGCTGTATACGCAACGCTATATTGCACTGTAACTTGAAAACGGTAAGTTGTATGAAAAAAATGTTTAAATAAAAGTTGTTGATAATAATGTAAGGAACAAGTTTTGCGTTTACATTTTTGCGATAAAATAATATTTTCATGGCGAAAAAGTGGAAAAACCCTCTTTTGGAAACTTCAGCGCCACCTACCGTGCGCATTTCTTGCTGTACAGCATTGCTTCAATGACATTAATTGTAGATCGCAACGTCCACTACATTTTTTGTTTGAACAATTTTCCCGTAAAATGCACACGTTTCGAGAAAAATGCATTCCAAAATTTTTTTTGAAGTTTTTTTGAGTTTTCAAAAAAGCGCACCATAGTAGCACGTGCCCATCGCGAAGGTGGCTTAAGTACATTATTCTTCAATGAATAAAACAACATTTCCGACTATTGTACATTTTTCATCACTCAATTGACAGATTGACTGTACTATATGGTGTGGGAAATATTTGGAAGAGCAAAGGGTCAGTAAAGGGTCTGAGTACTAGTTTTTTTAAATATCATTCTGCACCCTTATTCTCTAGTACCATAATGTGAGATTTTTTCCCGAAATTTTTTATTGTTAAACACAAGCTGGGCTATAACGGTTTAGGTTAGTTAACTTTTAATCCGCGAAATAATTGAATTTATTTTAAAGTTTATGAAAGGTTCTAGTTGAACTCTTTAACATAAAAAAAACAAAACGGCTTTAACCCTTTTCATGGGTGGTAAATTATCCTCAAATTTTTGACCGTGTTGCCTTTATTTTGCTATTTTCTAATAACAGACTCCTTTAGGTAAATTATTGGCTCACTAAAATTTTCGATTTTGAGGAAAAGCGTTGGCTGGGGTTTTATGAGTAGAAAAGCTCATTTTGTTAATTTTATCAATTGTTTTAACCGTAATAAATCTTTGATAATTTTCTTTGCGTCATTTCTTGATGATTATTCAAACAATCCAAAATGCAGCCATAATCGAACAGCTGCAAGACAGCACTCAGAAAACCCACAGCAGAAAGTCAACAAGAAGTACAATGTTATAAAACTCGTAAATATTGATTCAGGGCGTACATCGATTGTGTAACAATCGTCACACAGATTTGAAAAGACTGAGACAATTGTTTCATTATATACCGAAACAAAATATTGACAGCTTGTAGAAAGGGTGTATCATGGAGTCTAACTCTACTGGTTTGTTCTTAGTTGCTGGGAGGTCGGGGAAGGCAATCGGCCTCGCTTTAAATAAAGTCTCTTTTTGGAACATGCTCTAAATAAACGCGCAGAACAACTCGCTCGATTTGTTGTGGAGCGAAAAGGAACTCATTCAAAATTAACACGGCTCGGAACTCTACCAGGCGGTGCTCCAGTGCTGATGTTAATTAATTCATAGCCCGAGGCGGAAACAACGCAAAGCTTTTAAGAGATGAAGTGAATGAATAAAAAACAGCGATAGTTGCCATGTAGCTCGTTGTCAGCTATCCAGCGCCGATATAGTTGGAAGGGAATTATTTTCTCAACCCTTCCCCACAGAAATAAAACATCCGAAGTCCTCGCCTGCGCCACACTGTTCATGTTTGTAATAATTTTAGGTAGCAACTATTAAAGCAAGAGCAGGTTGGCTGAAAAATCCTTACCACACAAAACACCTAAGCAATCCATGCGTGCAGAATTGTCAAGGTGGAGCGTCACCTCCAGCTAGCCTGTGCTCAGTGCTACCGATGTACTCGACATCTCCATCAGACTCTCTCCGGTACCTAAAATTAAAATTCATGAGATGAATTCAAATTAAACCGCAAAAGGCTTATCTTGTTAAACGTTGACGGATGAATTCATGGGCGACGCCAGCGCAAAACAGCAGCCTACGAACCTGGTGAGAAACGGGTGCTCTTTAGACAATTCTTCCTGGAACTTCCCTTACTCCTTGTCGTCGACGGCCATGGTGCGCTCCCCCTTTTCATTAAAAACAATTTTTTTTTTGACTCCAAGCAGGCGGCTGACTTGTGCAATTACGGGAATCAAATATTTATTAATAATGATAATTAGCTGGACGAACTTTTCCAGCAGGGGTCTGCCGGGTTTGCGTGGGCTCCGCGCTGGATAAGTGTAGTCGGGACTTAATTTACGGCAGCTGGAGCTTCGTTCATTTCACTTGGAAATTGATTGTGTGTATGTTCGTTACAACATGACCTACAGCGGCTACTCCCCACCGTGAAATAGGAAACGTGTAATATGAATTTGTACGATTTTATCCGTATTTCTTTACTGTGTTGCCATTCCAATTATTTTTTCTAGCCAGGAGGTAAATTCGTCATCCGAATGGTGGTAAATAGGAGAAAAAATATAAAAGTGAACACATTTAGGTGGAGACTTGAAACGCAAATATTAAACTGCTCACAAGTTGCAGACGCTGGCTGTAGCTTAAAATAGGCGTACCACCATTTTTTCACATGTTAGGCTGAACAACATTTTTTTATAAATTGGTAATTTATGTACACATAGAAGAGGTGCTCGGTGCCCATGATTTTGCTACATATTTTCTCAGGGTATACCCCGATTATGGGTTTTTGTGAAGGTGCACATGTTTTCTTACGTTGAGGTAGACGGGGAATTTAGACGTGAGCATTAATAAAAAATCGACAGGTGCGCCGAAGGAGTTACTCGCTTTTCAAAGGAGAGCCGAATTTTTGTGGTGTGCTGCTGTGGTGACATTTTTCATACCCTGTGGCTACAAAGGGAGCAAATTAATAAAAATAAAGAACGAAATCCTTTGACATACTTCAGTTACTATGCACCATGTTGTAAATAAGCCTAAAACGAAATTCCAAAACATGAAAGCCAGCCACAAAGGGTGGTCGAGAATTGAATTGGGACTTGAAACGATGTCGTTCCATTTACCCAAAGTGGGGTGTTACGGGTGTAGCTTTTTAAAAAAAAAAACTGCTCACCATACTTGCTAATTTCCCAAGCAGACAAATCGCACACACCCAAAGCATTACTTCAGCGCTGTTTGGCCCGCAACCTAATGGGTTCAGATAGCGCAATTCAAAGGGCGTTGGTGCAGCCTCCCGGCTTCTGTGGATACTCGAGCGACTTGGTAGTGGCAAGTGGGACGAGTGGCAAATGCATGTCCGATTCAGCCGTCGACACACTACCCGCTCCGTGGATAGATTTAGACTTCCTTCCCTTTAGCCAGGCGCTCATTAATTAACGCCGCTTTATGGCTGCAGCACTGTAACATTTTCGACGCAAAAATTAAACATTTTCGCTAAAAGCCACGGTTCAAAACGGAAGGCATAAAGAACTCATTTAAATCCTGTAAAACGCCGGAAGTTTTAAGAGAAATAAACATTTCGACGTGTTGGTTTGTTTCAGACCAGGCGGGTGCACCTCCTCCCCTGGCCGAGCCCACTGTGACTCCCACCCGCCCCACTCCCCAGACCTTCGAACACAGGGCGAAGAGGAAATGACAGCTTTCCCTTTACAAGCCCGTACATGGGAGGCTCCGTGTATAATTATTTTTCGTACTTAAAAGGCGGAAATGTATTTTTTGTCCGTCCTGGAAAGCCATTTATAACGAAACGGCGCACACTTGAGGATGAAATTAATGCTGCATATACTACCACAAGTACCTCCATGAACACGCCGTATCCTTGCGCTGCATCTGTGCCCAGCCCCAGTCTGGCCATGGCCTCAGACGAAGAAAAAATGCATCTTTCGCTGCTTTTATTTTTATTGAACTACAAGCTACAAGACACCCGTCCCGCCCGCGCTCTCCCGGGCTCCAGGATGACTAGGTACATAATGCTGCCCGTGCAGGTGAATCCTTTGCCCATCGGAGCATATGGGAACGGATGACATAGCTGCTGGGGCTAGGTACGTTCGTTAGCCTAATTGAAGCCAAACTGTACATCGAGGGGGCGAGCACGTTCACCGAGCTTTTTTCGACCGACCGCCTTGGGATGGGATTTCACTTGTTCTCGAATGTAAGTCAGGAATCCGCCTAAATAATTGGCTCCGGCAAATTTTCTGTGCAACCTGAAGTGGAAAATCCATTTGACGGAGCACTTCAGCCTCTCCAGCTAATAGGGCCGAGTAATTTATGGAAAAGTACGGTCTTACCGACGACTCCACTCCTTCCGCAACTCCCCAATCCACCTGGCGTTTCCTTCTTTTACAATTCTAGTTAGTGGGGAATTTGTGGCATTTCCATCGGGTTTCGTGTCTGGATTAGGTGGGCGAGGGCGCTGCGAGGTGAGTAAATCGCTTTACGACAGCCCCATCAGCTGAATCATTTCGCCTTTCTGAGACATCTTGAGGCTTCCCAGTTCCCAGTAACAAATTCGCCTCGAAAGAGAAAAGTCGGTGGCCCGATACTAAAGGGATTGATATCGCGCACAGCCCCGTGTTTGGTTAGCCCCGAAGGCGCGGCAGCAAAGGGACTGAACCCAGCACTTATAAATAATTTTTTCAATTAAAACCAAAGAACAGAATCCCAAGGGAAACAATTTTTCAATAAATGGCCGAATCCCTGAGAAGTAAACAACCGCAATTTCAACAATTTTATACCTGAGTGGTTACCACCTGAAAGCCCTTTCGGATGACGGGACCACCGGCCCTGATGAAATCTCGGACCAAACAAGGAGCACAAACAGAGCCTTCGGTGCCGTTCATCCCCTAAATTGCTTAGCTTTGATCGCAATTAGACGAAATAAAATCACAAAGACTGAAAAGTGATTGGATTGTTCCCTTTCAGTGATTTCCGAGAAGGCGGATGTCAGGAGATAAGTCCACTAAGTCCTTTCCTGTGTCCCACTCGCATTGCTAAGACCCCTCCGCCCCCGGAACTTAGTTTCCTTAGAAAATCTCAGGAGTTGTTGATCATCCCCGAGGGATTTATGACGCGAATAAAAATCTTCATTTATTGTAACGACGCGACACGACTGCGGGGCCGGGGATATTGTCCTAAGCGGAAGCGTTGTAGAACAAATCTGGCTTCATAAATATACCCGGCATCCTCACACGTCTGCAAATTACGTTAACTGCTAAAGCTTGCTCTGCAAATTAGGCTCGTAGCTGTTGTTTCCACTTACGAGCCCGGCTCGAGCCTCGGAGCAAACACAAGGAGCACTGCTTCTGGGGAAAACAAAAGAACCTCACAATCTCTCCGGCGTATTCTTCTGGCAGCAACTTAAGCCGTTCGTATTCTCCGCCCGAAAACAAACAACTTCTCCTGGCGAAGTGCCATTTATGATTCTTTTAAAAGCCGCCTCCCCCGCCCTCCGGCGGTAGCTCCAACATTTGCGTTAGGGTTAAATTAGTCGCTGTGGCATAGCTCATGCAGAATTATTCCAGACGCACTACCACACAGCTAACGCTATATTCGGGTCCTGTTGTTTATCAAGCTGCTCACACATTACGAGTATTGTCGGAGCCAATTATCCCCCACTTAAAATAACCGAATTTTAGTAGGACCCACCGAGACTATGGGACAAAGCAATTAGCGCTCAGTCGAAGCTTCAGATACTTCTTATGTCGCCCCATTTCAGGCCTCTGCACTTTACGTTCCAGCAACAAAGTGACCAGGCTCCTCTGATTACACAGCCACACAAAAAAAAAAATAATTCGGGCCCGGGGATCGGACTATGTGTTTCATATGTTTTTGGGGTCGCTGAAACCGAATCCGATGTCGATTTAATCCGTCAGGTTTCAGCGATCCCGAAAACTTATAAAAGACATGGTCTGATCCTCAGATTGAAAATTTTTTATTTTTTCTCTCGTTTTTGCTGAGGTTTTTTGAGGTTATGTCAAAAATCTGACGTGATGGGGTTGAACTGACATCGGATTCAGTTTCAGCAACCCCAAAAACATATGAAACACATAGTCCGATCCCTGGGCCCGAATTATTTTTTTTTGTGTGGCTATGTTATGAACGTCGAGCGAGTGAAAAGGTCTAATTTGCGCCGCTAGGTTCCGTACCTGTCATATCAATTAAAAGCCAGATAACGGGCTCACAGATGAACATACCTAATTGAACTATGAACGAATGCACTTATTCCTCCCAATTTTGATGAAATTGACTCTTACACTTTTTACTTTCCAGGTGGTTCGTCTACGGCCAGCATATCACATGGAGTCAACGCCTGAATGAGGAGTACTTTCCATTAAGCTTCCACAAGTGCGTCTGTTTTGGACGAGAAAAAAGTGTGTGGGCTTTCTAGGACCCCGACGAAGAGGATGCAAGTTTTTGCAGCAGCGTGCAAAACAGAAGTGAGCCAAACTTCGTTTAACGGTGGGGATGTAAGATAGATCGGCCATTGAAGAGCCAGCCCCCGGAGAAACAAGGCAAACCCCAGCGGAAATCATGCATAAGAAACAGATGATAATTTTGATAGTTTTCTACTACATCATCAAGCTGATCACGTGCTCAACGTTGGACCTGTACAAGAACGCCCGACTGGGGCACAGAATCGTCCAAACGAGATACGGCCGTCTGCATGGTCTAATACTGCCGCTCGATAACTTCCGTTTTTTGCGATCCGTCGAAGCGTTTTTGGGCGTTCCGTACGCAACCCCGCCAATCAAGTCAAACAGGTAAGGAAAGTTATCTACCAGGTCCCCTGGAAACTGCTAATTTGCGAACCCGGAATGTTTCATTAGCTTATTCTAAAACTCGTTATTTTCCATAACAACCACCGCTACACGTGAATTCTTGTGCTTCTTCCGCGGCCTTGCAAACAAAACTTGACCTCACCCCATTTCGTCACTAGGCACAACCCTGAGCCTCCGTAGAAAATGAAATTCGAGATGAAACCACACGTAGATATTCCACCCAAAATCCGGCGATCGCATTCAACGAGGAAATTAATTCGAGCGTTCCTAAATCAGACATTTCTAGAGGTTGGCTGGGCAGGAATACGCCAGAATACACCCGCCCCTGCTCCCGAACAACCAAATCTCCAGCTGACTGAGCTCATTAAATTAGAAGCCAACGGGCTGGTGTGGGGTAGCAACAGGGCGGGAAACTTTCAGCGCGATGATGGCCATTTGTGAAATTTATTTAACACCCACGCTCACGTCCCGGGCTCCAATCTCCTCGAGCATTGAAAAAAATCATCGCAGAGACAATCACCGGGGGTCGGCTATTTCTGAAGGTTGACAGCATATTTACTGACGGTGTGGTAGTGGTACCCAGTCCTGTTTGCACTGCGGATGTTGGCCGGGGAAGGGTGGAGCACGGGGCCGAACTGCCATCAAGAGCACTCGCGATGTAAATCAAGACACGTCAAAGCATCCCCAGTGTAGTCGTGCGGTCGTCTGGACAAAGTGAAATGACGTGACATTGTTGGGATGCCTCGCGTAGCTTTTGCCCTTCGGAACGACAAACGCCGGGGATGGGGTCTTTGCAAAAGGTAACGGCTAACGGAGATAATTTTTTACCTTTAGGTTGTTAGGCGGTGAGACAAATATGTTCCACCCAGTGATGGAGGTCATGTCCAAAATCTGCTAAAGGGCCCCGTTTGCATCACAATAATCTCAGTGATTTATTTAACCAAGGCGATTCGGGTCAGCCAATACTGTCGCATCTGTTCACTTGGGAAGGTCCTGCACCTAGCCGTTTTTGGGGTTTGGGCCTCAGTAAAAATTAATTAATTGTTTTGTAAAATAGCATGCACCGACCATTCTTCTGAGCCGACATGTAGACTTCTGCTAGACCAACCAGCTGACTCGAGGCGTTTATTTATTTATCTGAATACTAGTTTGCCTGAACCCGGCGTTTCCCGGGATACTATTAAATTTGTATTCCTTAATCTTACAACGCCTCCCTACTGCACAACCGCCTCTCCTATGTGACCCAGCGGGGTGGGGGTGGTCTCATTAAATCAACCATAAAATCGTACACAATGCACCCCATACATCACTTTCACCTATTCCTAATACTTTTTTAACTGTAAACTGTAAAGTATTATTAAATTTAGTTTTCCTCATTTTACACCACCTCCTTATTGCACACCCTCTCCTATATCTCCCAGCGGGGTGGGGATGGTCTCATATTTGGAAATTTGAATAGCAGATTCGAAATCAGTGATCTCGAAAATCCCCAAGCGCGGATTTTCAGGGAAATCCCTTGAAGTTTAACTTTTCGGTCGCCATATTGATCCAGCATCTTGATTTCCAAAATTTTGATGGCAGATTCAAAATCAGTGACCCTGTTTATATCGCGAACAATAATTTATTGGCCGCTCCTGCGAAAACAATCACAATCGAAGAGTTGATCGTTGCAGATTTTGATGTGGGTACTTGGACCGCACAAATGCTGAAATGTGCTCAGGTACAAAAACCCGGACACGATTAAATGGAATTCCTGCAAAACAAAAAAAAACACAACAATGTCTGAAGCTCACTGCACTGAATTGGTCGATCTAGACGCTGGTGACTCTAAGTCCTGGTGGCTGATCACTGATGATTCTAAGTCTCGGCTACTGGTTGCTCTGGTCAAAAACGAAATGAAACGCACGACTTCCTGATAGCAAGTGACAAACTTTATTCGACTAAATCCCTACTTAGCATCTAACAATTGGTTCTGTAAACAATATTCCATGGAGGAAGAAAACAGTCGCATCAGCGCTAATGAAAAGTGCTGATGGCAGTGAAATAAACGAATTCTCGAAACTGTTTATGCGATGGAACCTGATGCTGAGGAATGTGTATAATGGTTATTACAATGGGACTATTCTTATTTTAAAAAAAGGAAAAACCAAACAAATATTTGGTACAAATTGGTTACATTGACTAGGGGCGATTCCAAGATTAAACAGACCCCAAAAACCCAAACCAAAAACGTAATTTTCTAATTTTCCGCGCAATATTCTTAATTTTTCTTTCATAAGAACCTTCGCCTGACAATAACAAACACAACAACAAAAGAATTAGCGAAATCGGTGCAGCCGTTCACGCGTGATGGCGTGACCAAGGGAAATAGGGATTCATTTCTATATACATAGATTACTCTGCTTCCTTAGCTATCGATTGGTGTAAAAATTATTCCAATTCATGCATACACTTTTCTTCCACGGCCGTTTCAATTTTGTCGGCACCCACCGAAAAAACCAAGTTTTCACTATTTTCAGCAACTTTCACCAACCCGGCCCAATTTCCTATAGTGCCTCTTCTTCCAACCCTCAGAAACTTCTGGGGGGTGTCACCCCCATCCCTCTCCCACAACAAAAACACGTTTTCACCAATAATTCCCACATTTCACACTTTTCACCAACCTTTCTTTCACCAACACATTCTACACTACCTCCCCTTTCCAACGAAACCCATAACATGGCATAATTATGAATTTTTACAACAAATTTCCTCTTCTTCTTCCTGGACGCGACGGGAACGGGGTCGAACGGCATAAAATGTCCTATGTCCGTCTCCTGGTTCTACGCCACCTCCCCACCAATTTTCAGCCAAATTTTTCTTTTAAATTTTATTAAATATTTCTTTGTTACGTTAATACAATTAATAAAGCGCTTATTTATAAATATAAAAAATTATGACGTCTGGAGGGGATTCCCCGGGGACGTTCGGTGACATGGGCTTCTACGGTAACCACACGGTGTAGTTCTTTTAATTCAACCTCCAAAAAAGAAATACCCGCCGCTCAAATTTAGGCATCATTTTAGGATATGCTTAGGACATCCAGCCTGTTCGCATTTTTTTTTTAGCTCGAGAAGCTGCACATGACTTTAGGGGAGCTACACAACTTTGTATTGCGCGTGACTACCTGAATTTAAATGACTGTAAGTTCGTCAATTTTGCGAAATTTGCAATGAAATTTTGAGGATAATACGAAAATAACATTATTTAACCCACTAAGGTATATGTAGCTCCTTGGCGCTACACCTGTTTTAAATCTCGGAAAGACGGCAATTTTGGAAGTTTTTATATGGCGGCGCCACGGTGTAAATCAAAATCAATTTTTTTAAATTTCAGACAGCTGTAATCCCTTAAGAAAATGCCGGTGAATTCAGAGTCTGAGCACTGGAGGTATGCTACTTCTCTTCGCAATTCAATCAGTCAATCAAAATTCTCCCAGCAGCAGCCAAAAATGGAAGTCTCCAGCTCCAGCCTCCAGGGGCTAGTTGACTCAAAACACCTAGAGAGCTTCAGAAAGACGCCCATTTATCCCCGCCGACAAGGAAATCTATAATTTTCAAACTAATCAGAAATTCATAAACAGCCTAAAAGAGGATTCGGTGGATGTTGGGGGACGGTATCTGGTGGGTCGACCGACAACGACAAGCAATTTGGGAGACTATGAACTCATCAAATGGAATTTTATTGGGTTCGCTCGTAGATGGGGCAACGAGGGGATGACACGAAAATTACATTTGCCCCCAATGTGGTGTGCTGCGATGACTCACACGAACTATTTGCGTATTAGCGAATAACGGCAATGATTCGGTGCTCGCAGAAAATTGCACACGCACACATGCAGCCCGCTTACTCTACGGGGGATCTTCGGCTAACCCAAATGCTAATTTGATGCCGACGTGCTCAGTATTTGCAAATCCTCGAAAGTCCATGACACTTCCAGGGACGCAGTGAATTGCAAATTTAGATCTAATTTTAGGTGACGGTTTGGGAGTTGTTGTGGAGCGGGGGATGGCGGGGTGCGTGTGCAATTATAGGATTTTGGCGCGGTGGCAACATGGGGAGGTGCATAGACCCCCGACAACCAGTCCCGCCAAAGGAAGTGGGGGCGGGCAACTGTGCAGCTAAAGGTATTCCATGCGTGAAATTTCTATTTTCGATTGTGTGTCACGGTCACAGCCGGCAGTTGGTACAGCCGGGTGGCAGGTCTAGGCTCCGACTGGGTGGATTGGCTAGGGCTAGGGGTGGGAGACTTGCGAACATACTGGGGCAGTCTGGGGCTCACGTTTATCTGCCTAGATTGAATGCGAGGAATTCCACTTGTTCTTGGGCTGCAAGTAGCCCGAGTCTAGGTCGCAGTTCGTCCGTCGCCTTCGTTCGGCGAAGGGAAAACAATTACACTTCAGGTGTGTGATTAAAGGACGATATCTACCCAATTAGTCTCTCGTTAAATCCGAGCCGCAGGGCTACTACCTGTATTGATTTAACCACAAGATGATTTACAGTGTGAATCCCAATCCTAGGGAATTCGAAGTTTCCATAATTTATGAGCCACAGAGGGGAAGGGCAAAGATGAGCTCCGGCAGGGCGGGCGGAGGTGGCCGAGGACAATAGCAATGCAATTACGGCCCGGATCTCATTAATCATTTCAGCAGTATGCACCTCCTCAGAGCGACACCGGAACAGTTGCCAATTTTCCTGGAAACATTCTACACCACCTCGGGAATCCCGCACACAGCCACACACACATAGAAAAGACCTAGATCTTAAGGGGCGTCTCAAGATGTCTGGTTTATCCTGGGCTGCACTCAGGCTACCGACCACTCTCAGGGGGAAAACTGATGGCTGAAATTCTTCGAACAAAAGACAGACACGCCAAGATCTCCTATGGATGCCCTGGAAATCGTCTTAGCATCGGAGATAAATGCTCAGATACAGAAAATCCAAGACCACGGGGTGGTAGTATTTCTCGAGCACTTAAGCATTTCTCACATGGCTGCCATCCAGGAAAATAAAAACAGGAAACCGAACAATCGTTCACACTTGAATCGCTCTCCCGGTTAGCGGACCAAACCGAAAGCGAAAAACTTGGAAACGGAAAAATGGAGATGTCCTGGAAAATAGAAAACTCCTGCTAGAACCGCATCTACGGAATGGGCGGTTGCATGCATTTTTTTCCCAGGAGCAACTACGTGCTCTTCACAGGTAGCGGCGAAAAGTGCGCCGAGGAGCGGGAGAAATCTTATTTCTTTCATGTGAGCTGATGCATTTGGGAAGATGATAATTAGAGCTAAACGTCGTGCTAGCAGGATGAGCAGGCTGCGGGGAATTTCATTTCCTCGTCAGCAGGCCGCATGAATGAAAAACAAAATGCCGGTGACCCACTTATGTATTTAGGAAACAATTCTTGTGCCTGTTGTGCTCCACAAGTGGCGCAATGCGAGGAACGGCGGGAAGCGGGACACTGTAATACACAGCAGGCACAGCTACTTCTTAGGTTTGAGCCACTCCTTGCTAGCACATTACGGTGCACTGAAATTTCCATCAGCAAAGTAAATGTTTGCTCGAAGGACTGGGAAGGCCAATTTCCCCTGAATGTGATGTCCTGACGTCCTCTCGTATATTTTTCAAATTAAAACTTCCTCTGCCTTCGGCTCGTCTCAGCTCATACTCGTGGAAGCATATTAGAGATTTGTAGCCCTTTGCAAACAGCACAGCCCTAGGGATGCTTTGTGAATTCGGACATGTGCGCCTTCCCATACCGTCGTGTCTTCCTACTTCGCTTAACTTATTTGGAAGTTCTGCTAATAAGCTCTGACTCGCGTGCCTTTGACAGCTCCATGTTCCCCGGACAGGAGCAGCGCCGAAGTAGAGGAAGTAGAGCTGGTCAGTCATCACAGGGGCCGTCGTTGACAATCCGCCACTCGTCTGTTGCAAGGGGACGAGTAAACGGGTGATGCTGGATGCATTCCATCTTTGTCAGTTTTTCTGGGAGACAGTTCTGAGCTTTAATTGGGTCGCTGTGCTTTTGAGCTTGGTTGAAGTTGAAATTTACCAGACAACTGGGCCAAGTTAGCTGACCCGTGTGGATGTGCAAACCTATAGACGACGTGCTTGAATGCCTGCAAAATAATTAAATGGAAAATAAAAACACCTGACTCTCGGTTCCATGAAGTTGCCTGCACGAGTGTACAAACAAAACAGAATTCATTATGAGGTCTCTCAGGTGCTGATATATTCTAAAACTGCGTGTCTTGTCTATCAACTTCGCCGCACCATATCACAGCATACTTTTAGGATTGTTTTTGTGAAGCCCGTTTGGAACCAATATCCACTTTTATTCGAACCGTTCGATGTTATTCTCAAACGGTTATTTTTCTAGATCTGTGCTTTATGGCACAGGGTTATTGCTGAAACAATGGACTCCACTTGGGACGTGATAGTTTAGTTCATTTGTATGACGTTTTCCGATCAACTGTATGGCCAAAAGCCGCACCGTTTCTTTTTGGGCATTTGATTTCCTGCTAATAATTCAAAGGGGTTATAATCCTTAGGTGTATTATTAAAATCTAAGTACTATTCAATTTGAAAGTGCAAATCCAATCTTAAGATTGGACACGTCAATCTTACTGCCAAAAGTGGTTTAACAAGTGATATGCTTAGTTTTTACCGTGGATAGTCAGTTTATAAAATGTTTGTTAAAAAAAAAGTTATTTTATATATGTATGTATGTATATAAAGGAAAGTCGTGTTAGTTACACTATTTATAACTCAAGAACGTCTAAACCGATTTGGCTGAAAATTGGTGGGGAGGTAGCTTGGAACCAGGAGACGGACATAAGACTTTTTATCCCTTTCGACCGCGTTACCGTCGCGTCCAGGAAGAAGAAGAGAAAATTTGTTGTAAAAATTCATAATTATGCCATGTTATGGGTATCGTTGGAAAGGGGAGGTAGTGTAAAATGTGTTGGTGAAATGAAGGTTGGTTAAAAGTGTGAAATGTGGTAATTATTGGTGAAAACGTGTTTTTGTTGTGGGGGAGGGGTGGGGGGTGACACCCCCCAGAAGTTTCTGAGGGTTGGAAGAAGAGGCACTATAGGAAATTGGGCCGGGTTGGTGAAAGTTGCTGAAAATAGTGAAAACTTGGTTTTTTCGGTGGGTGCCGACAAAATTGAAACGGCTGTGGAAGAAAAGTGTATGCATGAATTGGAATAATTTTTACACCAATCGACAGCTAAGGAAGCAGAGTAATCTATATATATAGAAATGAATCCCTATTTCCCTTGGTCACGCCATCACGCGTGAACGGCTGCACCGATTTCGCTAATTTTTTTTTTGTTGTGTTTGTTATTGTCAGGAAAAGGTTCTTATGATAGAAAAAATTAAGAATATTGCGCGGAAAATTAGAAAATTATGTTTTTGGTTTGGGTTTTTGGCGTCACTGATTTTGAATCTGCCATCAAAATTTTGGAAATCAAGATGCTGGATCAATATGGCGACCGAAAAGTTACACTTCAAGGGATTTCCCTGAAAATCCGCGCTTGGGGATTTTCGGGATCACTGATTTCGAATCTGTTATTCAAATTTCCAAATATGAGACCACCCTCCACCCCGCTGGGAGATATAGGAGAGGGGGTGCAATAAGGAGGTGGTGTAAAATGAGGAAAACTAAATTTAATAATACTTTTTACAGTTTACAGTTAAAAAGGTATTAGGAATAGGTGAAAGTGATGTATGGGGTGTATTGTGTACGAATTTATTGTTGATTTAATGAGACCACCCCCACCCCGCTGGGTCACATAGGAGAGGCGGTTGTGCAGTAGGGAGGCGTTGTAAAATTAACGAATACAAATTTAATAGTATCCCGGGAAACGCCGGGACCGGGCAAGCTAGTAAATAATATAAAATCAGTCCGACGCATCAGCTTGTTATTTACTAATAAATTATAAATGACAGATTTCACATTAGCATGGTCCAACATACCACAGTAGATACGCATTGGCCATCTTCGAGTTTTTCGGCTTGTAGATCAACTTATTGAGGAGCTCTGGCCTTGGTTATGAGACTCTCACACTAAACTAAATCGGTACGGCCTCGCGTACACGTAGCCGAGAAGGGCTGCTATGGTGGAGATTTTGTTGTAGAGAGTAAAAAGTCCTGTGCTTCCCTTGAGGGTTAAGTGTAATACTTAGGCAGATAATACAAATATTGTCTTAAGCATATGCTTTCCCTTCAAGGAATTCGCGGGTACGAATTATACAAGTATTACTAATAGAGTTTAAAATTAAGAATACGCAGAAGCAGCTAACGTTAAACGTTTCTTCAGAGGGCTTTTAGATTAGTTAACTCGTTCCTAATTGTCTACCTTCGCTAGAATTGACTAGACTCACTAGACGACCAAAAGCCAAATCTACGTGAATGTTTCGATGTCCTCAAATCTACATTTCGCCCATATGCTCCACTGCTGTGTACAGCTGTTCAAAGAGCATTAACTGGAATTCCATAAAAGTATTATATATTAGGTCCGCAACTAAGTTCTCGCTGTTTTTTTTTATGAATATAAAACTTTATTATGAAAAAATGGTTACAAATGAGTTATTCAAAGTACTGCCCATTGCTAGCGACAACCTTTTCCCATCTTTCTGGCAGAGCTCGAATACCGTCACGGTAGAAGTGTTCGTCTTTTGAGGTTATCCATGAATCAAGCCAATTTACGATGTCGTCATATGAACGGAACTCCTGATTAGTCAGAGCATGTGCCATCGAACGGAATAAGTGATAATCGGACGGCGCAATATCTGGGGAATATAGCGGGTGGGGTAGGACTTCCCATTTGAGTGTTTCTAAGTAGGTTTTGACGGGTTTGGCAACGTGAGGCCGATCGTTGTCGTGCTGTAAAATCACTTTTTCGTGCCCTGATCGTATTGTGGCCGCTTTTCGCGCAGTGCTCGGCTCAATCGCATCAATTGAGTTCGATACCGTTCCCCAGTGATCGTTTCGTTCGGTTTCAACGTCTTTTCAGCGTTTTCGAAGATTTTCGGCCTTCCTTCACGCGAACGGTCGTCAACATCAAAATCACCGTCTTTGAAGCGACGGAACCAATCACGGCACGTTGTTTCACTTAGAGCAGCATCTCCGTAAACTTTTTGGAGTTCTCGATGCGCTTGAGCCGCCGTTTTCTTCGAATGAAAAACGAAAAGCAACACTTCCCCGCAAATGACGATTATTTGGCACATAATCAGACATTTTCACACAACCAAAAGTATATGTTCCAAAAACAAAATCACAAATGTATCAAAGCGGCTTGCTTACCATATGTCTAAGCTTGGTTCATGACGTTTTAGTAATCCTATAATCGACCAACTCTTACTACTGGAGCCATCTATTGAAAAACAGCGGGAACTTAGTTGCGGACCTAATATTACTAGGCAGGAATTCCAAGCTTGTGACGTGTGGAGATGTCTACGTAATTAACGTGAATTTATAAATTGTAGTTTTGAAAAGGTGATTGGTCGCTTGATGTTTTTTTTTGGTTCATTCACTTGAAAACACAAAACGGATATAGCATATAGGTATTGAAATACATGGTGTTTTGCTAAGAGGTTTTACAACTTTTCTTTAGCAATTTTTCAAGACTGGGAAATGAACAACGATTAGTTGTTATCCACAACGTTTATTCAGGCTTGGGAGTTAGGTGGGAACAACAGCATCGGCCAAATGGCCGCCTCCTGACTTGAAACAAACCCGGCCGCTTTCGATAAAGTTTTCCATCGCTATTTCAGAACGGTCGGCGATATTGCAGTAATTCGTCTTTGAGTAGGTAAGTTCGTTAACATATACTTAACTCTTCAAGTACCCCCCCCCCCCCGCCCCCCTCCCACTACCACCACGAAACAAATCGCTGCCGTTAAATACGGTGAGCGCGAGAATTTCCTAGAAAATATGGTTTTCAGCAGTTTGACTGATGTGGGCGTTATATGGGAAGTTGTTTGATCGTATATTTTTACATTATGAATCACACATAGGATATGACGCTACAGGTCGAATATCAAGTGATAGCTAAAATAGATAGATAAAAAATGGCGGCAAATCAAAGTTGTGAACGGCTTAGCTAAACACTGCGTTATATAGAATTCAGCGTTGTATCGCAATTTTGCTTTTAGCATAGTAGGGAAATTGGTACACATGAAATTCAAATAAATAAATCTAAACGCATTAGTCCTGCAATTTATAAGCTCAAGGTTGCGGAACCGCAGAAACAATGCATGGCGTAAATTCCGTAGTACGAATTTAAGGGATGATTATCACTTTTATGCGGACTTACGTAAACAATTTAATAATTATTCTATAACGTTATATCGCCAGTACACGATTCGCACAGAACATAACATTAAATCTAATCCTAAGCAATTTTTTAACTTTGTTAATAGCAAACGGAAGACCAATAACTATCCTTCTATTTTAATTCTAGACAAAGAAATTGGTAGTGAACCTTCTACTATTTCTGACCTTTTTGCGAAGCATTTCAAAAATGCTTATTGTGATGACATCTGTGATATAGACTTAGATTATTTTTATCATATGACGTGTCTTCCTTCATTTACAAATAACTTTGTTTTTGATGACTGTACCGTTTTAGAGTACCTAAATAAAATTGACGAAGATACTCGGATTCACCCGATAACATTCCTGGGGTTGTTCTGTGTAAGTGTGGTACTGCACTGGCTAGACCCCTTACTTTTTTGTTTAATTTGTCTTTGCGTTCTAGTGTTTTTCCTCGCCAATGGAAAATATTTTACGTGATACCCATTTTTAAAAAGGGAAAAAAGAACCAAATCGAAAATTACATACCTATTGCTACACTGTCACCGATTCAAAAACTGTTTGAGGCTATTGTGAAAGATTATCTGACGTTTTACTGCAGTTCTCTTTTGTCGGTGCACCAACATGGCTTTGTGAAATATAGATCAACTGTGACTAACCTTGTGGAATTTTCGAATTTCTGCCTAACAAATATTGAAAAGCTTAAACAGGTCGACTGTGTTTACACTGATTTTAGTAAAGCATTTGACAAGCTTTCCCATAAAGTGCTTATATTTAAACTGCTTCGACTTGGCTTTCCCAAAGATTTTGTTCTTTGGGTTCAATCCTATCTTAGTAACCGATCCTTCAAGGTTAAATTTTCGTCTGCCTATTCTGCCCCTATTTCTGTTTTGTCCGGAGTTCCACAGGGTAGTCACCTTGGGCCATTACTGTTTGTCATATTTATTAATGATTTGTTTCCCTTACTTCGTAATACTCACGTTTTGGCATATGCAGATGATTTGAAGCTCTTTAAAACTATTGAATCTCTTCACGATGCTCAATACCTACAGGACGATCTTCTAATATTCGCGGAGTGGTGCTCCAAAAATCATTTGAAACTAAATATTAGTAAATGTAATTTTATTTCTTTTTGCAGGAAATCCTCCATTGTGGAGTTCTCCTACAAAATGTTTGACAGGCCCTTATCTCGAATTGAAAGTGTTGTTGATCTTGGACTGTTGATTGATTGTAAATTTGACTTTATCGAGCCAACTCAACGTTGGGGTTCGTTAAACGTTGGTCTGTTGACTTCACTGACCCCCACAGTTTAAAAGTTGTATTTTTTGCTTTTATTCGCCCAATTTTGGAATATGCTTCCGTAGTGTGGAGGCCTCATTAAAACATGAATATAAATCGAATCGAGGCGGCGAAAAAATGTTTCTTACGGGTCGCTCTTCGTTAATTACCGTGGAATGACCCCTCCAATCTTCCTCCATATGAGGACAGATGTCGTCTCTTTTAAAACGTAGAGATTTTGCTGGTGTTATGTTCATGCAAGACATCGTAACTGGCGCCGTAGACTGTCCTAATCTTTTAAAACTTTTAAATGTTAATTCACGCCCCCGATTGACCGAGGACAAAATTTTCTTTATGCAGATAACCACAGGTATTACCACAGGTAACACGGTTATTTTGAACCTTTGTCGGCTATGTCTAGAGATTATAATGCCTGTTTCTCAATTATCGATTTTCATTGTAATAAGGTTGAACAGAAAAAACGACTATACAACTTTTCTTCATATTATAATTCATTTTGTACTGCTTAGCATAATTTCTATTTATGTAATCTATGTATCTTTGTAACGTCAGATGGTTTGCACCTGTTGATGAGTAAATAAATAAATAAAGGTTGCAGGGTTTGGTCAGATCCCAACTGTCTGATGTTGTAGCTGAATCAGCCATACCTCCTACATACGTTTAGATAAATTTTATGCAGATATGCATCAAACATTTTGGTTATTTGCTTTGTTTTCTCAGGTCGACTGATTAAAAAAATTCACTTGAAAGTAAATTGAAAAAATTCATGAAAGTGCCTATTTCAACTGACTGAATATTTGCTTTTAACAAAGTACTTAGATATATTGTAATTTGTTCCGTGTACTCCGTGGACACGGACAACCTGAAGTTTAAATAGGGACTTTCAAAATTCATTTGTCGTAAACATGTAAAATAATAATTCGTGGTGAAGCTATTGTTTTAGAGCATCAAATAACATTAGGTCAGTTAACAGCTTGCAAACACACATTGAAAATAATATATTTCTAATAATTTTGATTTGTATCATCAAGCGACAAATTAAGGAACATTTTGCATTTATGTAAAATTGACTTCTGGTTAGCAATTAACGCTGGCACGTCGTTTTTCATCTTGTCGTGAATCCACTCTGCCAATGAAGCTACATCTGCGTAAACAGTAGGAAAGTTAGTGTCACAGTGTCGCCCATTGCCCGAAAATAAAGTTGCAGAACTGACTATTCCAGTGAGAAGGTATTCCCCCCTCCCGGCATAAATTACTAATGGTCCTCCAGAGTCGCCTTTACAAGCACCCTGTTTTTTCACTACTTTCTTCTCACCTAAGGTGCATACCATATTCCCAGTCAGAGCTTTTCCATCGTACATCTTTCCCTGGCAGTCGGTCTGGGGTAAAAGGATCGGGGTGGCCCAACGCAGGTACGGTGATACCTGCCGACTATTTGTGTAGCCCCAACCCAAAATTACCACTCTTTTTTGGAAGAATTTTTTTTTGGTGATCGGGTCTACAAGCGAAATGGCTTGCACAAATTTGTTGAACGTGACTGGTTTCTTCAGCACAACAATAGCAATGTCAGAATCCCGCGGTTCCGGCGTGTCACACTTGAAGTCGTTGTTGGGAATAAATGCGAGGACCTTCTTAGTTTGCAAATTGTCATCTGCTCCTGCCCGCATGAAGCTGCCCACTCTGACCAGCACCTGCTTAGGCTCCCTATTCATCACACAATGGGCAGCTGTTAGCAGAAGTCTGTCTCCAATAATGGCGGCTCCACAAAATAGGTGTTCGTCTTTCGCATTTACCAAGCCCGCGATGAATGGGTATTGTCCGTTATTCTCACTCACCATTTGATTGCCTCTTAGAAACGGTTTGACTATTACAGCACCGTGATAGATGCGGGCTCTCATATGCAAGGGCTCCGCCCAAAGGGTCTCAAGTAGAGCGAACAAGGCAAAAAATTGTTTCAAGTTATTCATTTCAAAGAGACTGATACGCGTTACCTCACACGTGTCTTTTATATCGCTTATCGCTGAATTGTTTCAAATAAGATCTACAAGAAGCAATTCCTTCATAATTACACAGGTGGCGAACAAGAAAACAGCCAGCACTTCAGGGTACCAAAGATCATTTGGAAATTTGTCTAGGTAGCACATCTGAATCCGGTATGCCAAAATGTGGTGCATGTTTGACGAAATAGGTCCATTCATGGTACAGGTGGATTTCCCTTTGTAGTTTAGCAGGAAGATTAAAGCCCAATAGATCACACAAAGAGCAGGTGTTTGAGTTTTTAATTCTTCTTTGGATCGGTGGTGCTACTCACATATTTTTTAAAATCTGATTATCAATCAGTTAAGGCCCATCTAAAATGGCCTTAAAGCTCTCCCTAAGATTTTTCTTCGTAACGAATCTTAAGCTCAACTACAATCGCCTTAATGTAGTTTTGACAGTTGCAAAAAGTGAGGTATCAGTGGGACCTTAAAACAAGTTGTGTACAATGTCCGCACATTTTAATGATGAACTTATAGAGCTAGTAAAGAATTTCTCACGATATAACTATCATCCAATTTTTACACAAACGTCACTTTTGTCAAGTTCCCTTAAGATTTGTACGCTCCGGATCGTACCTTTAAGACTTACCGAAAGATTTTGAAAGTTAACGAAAGATTGGATAAGACTATTATGGTTGTCAGTATGGCACTTCATATAATCGTACAAATTCTTAAGCTGCCTTAAGGTCCCGTAAGGCAATTATGCTTAAGGCACAGACAATACCGGTGTCCAATGCTTACGAGCGAACGTGATGTATGAAATGAAATCCAACTGCAGAAGAACTTTTTGAACTTTGCCAGCAGCGATGCACAGCAACGCAACTTTCAGCTGCCATGCGGCATGCAGCACAAGTTCTCGCCGCGCTCTCAACGTTATCAACGTACGCATGACTGCTGGCTATATTGTGTGGTGGGAGAGAAAGAATTCATATTATTCTTTCGTACTCTGTCGGCTTGGTTGGGCTTGGGCTGAGCTGGGCAAACTTTGACTTCATGGGAGCCGTATACCTGAGTGCATTTTGGGTCGCTCCATTAACGCAATGAGAATGAGTGAGTCCATGTCCGCGATGCAGATGTAATTTGATGTTTTGGACAGGAGTATGCATTTCTCGCTAGTACTTGCAGGAGCAATGAGTAGCTCCAGAAATATTTCTCGCTTGCACTTGCAGTAGCAATGAGGAGCTCTAGAAATCTACCTGAGGAGCACTCGGGAGTCAAAAGAGCCGAGTTTGCCCGGCACTGGCCGCTGGGTGTCATCGATCGGAGGTTCGAAACCAGGTCCGGGTAAAATGTCACCTTTTTAATTATTCACTTTTCTCGAATTTATTTTCCCACATTTATTTTTCTAATTTCAATGGCTTTTTGTTTATGCTATTGTACGTATCATTTTATAACCTCTCCCTACTGCACCCCCTCCCTTATATGTATATCTTACAGGAATTCAGGTAGTCTCACACAACTTTCCAATGCATCACTTTCACCTATTCCAAATATCCTTTTTTTTTACTGTAAATTTGTGAAGACATTTTTGTATCCTCAATCTCGGGAAAAGAACCACGCGTTTTCCTTCATTTTTCTCAGATAATTTTCAATATTTTTTTCCCCCCAAGGATTCTATATAATTTGACCTTTCTTTGAATATTTTTCACTTATGAAATAATTGTCTGTTAAATAAAATTATCCCCGCCGCTATTTTTAAATGGATAACCTAAAACTTACGTATAACATAATGTCAAAAAATATATATGTATACATATCTATCTACTTATAGACAGGTACACATGTTAGGCGATATCAAGGTAAATAATCGTCACACGTGGGAAGAGCTGGGTGGTAACATTTCAGTACATCTCGGTCGCATTTTTCTGACACATACAGTGCATGCACCTCTGAATGTTTTTGCGCCTTTGTATATTAAAAACTATTCGTAACCATGATGGCCAATGCGAAAATTGTGCTGTTAATATGATACAAACAGAGTCTGACACATTGAGTTTAGAAACTATATTGATTAAATTGAAACAATTTGAAAATAATCCAGATGAACAAAAACTAATCACCCCTTCAGAACGATTTTACAATTTATTCAAACATCAAATAAATGTCTTCTCTCAAGTTTTTAAAGCAAAATCGCACTTCAAAGATATTAGGAAGCTTATTAGTAAAAGTGTATTGATTATACACACTCATTTGATTCTACGTGGTTTAATGAGAAAGACCCTTGCTAAAATCACCGAATTAATTTACTTAATTTTATGATAACTTCTTCTTCGAAAAAATTGTAAATGGGAAAAAACTGCAACAGTTAATACGCGTAGAAAAGTAAAAACAGTTACGAATAAATAATTTTTGTTGTACGAATAAAGTTGCTTTATTCGACTTTATAACATAACGACAGACAGACGGAGGGGCGGACGAAGGATTCCTTTTTACCATTTTGGTACGGAAATAATGTGTGTTGCTTTTTTTCCACGCCATTATACTTACAATAATTTTTAAGAATTTAAAAACAATAAAAATGAAAATATGATTTCGAGTACTAAAAATTAGAAATAATCAAAATAATATAATATGAGCCTATTTTACAAAATATTAATAATCTAAAAACAATATTTATAACAACACTAGCTAAAGAAAATTCTTTAAAATTAAACCGGATATAAATAATCATTATTACCCAACCGAATTCGCACGATGAACCTTTCCCAGAATTCCCACTGGGCCTGTCTCACGCTCACTGCTTGTAGCGGCCTACTACATACACATTGTATGCGCGTCGTACGCAGCTAGCTGATTGCTGTTGTGAAATGCGTTACTGCACTGTAGCGGCTGCGAATGCGTTGCCGGAGCCGCTAGAGCAAAAGCTCCGGCCGCTAGAGCTCATTTCTTGTGTGCTCGCTTTTCAGCATTGCCGTTGGACATCTGGGTTATTTGTCTGTGCTTAAGGCTTTAGTTGGCTGGTTGCGAGCGTGGCTTATAAAGAAGTTGAGTTCAATAGCACACTTACAGGCGCATCATTTTATAACCAGTAATTTAAGACTAGAAGCACCCTGTGGAACTCCGTGAATTTATTCATTTGTTTGATTTATTTAATAAACAGGCAATAACTACGTCTCTTTTGTTTTGATTTAAAAAAATAAAATGGATGGAAGGATGGATACGGATGCATTTAAAATCGTAGTTTGGTCGATGTGTCCTGAGCGAGACAGCTCGAATGCAACAGCGCATTGTCATGGTGAAAGAACATCTTGTTTTTTACTATTGCCGAACAGATTTCCACGATCGTTTTCTTCAGTGTCTCCAAGAGTGATGAGCAGTATTCCCCTTTTACAAGTCGTCAATCGAGAAAATTATTTGCCGCAAAATCGGCTTCCAAACAGTCGTTAGATCTTTGCATACGATTTCAGTTTTGTTCCAAAGTGATCATTTCTGGCACCCATCTTATAGAGTTTCAGGATGGAGTCTTCAATAATTGTTCTGCCACACTTGAACTCATTTTATCAATTATTACATTAGTCCACTCTAAGTCAAGTTGTTACGGACTACAAATGCGATTTGGCGAGTAGTCATTATGCACCTTCCACTCTTCCCGTTACACCCCGATTCGGAACGCCCGTAGGATAGCCATAGCACATCATGAAATTCTCAGGCCCATAATACTTTAAATCGAAACAAAGAGGACACAACACGTATGGTTAGCTTTGAATCCGGAATGCCCAGCACAGCCGCTACTCATGTCGATCTACGTAAATTTTCAAGATTTAGGTAAAGCTTTTACATGTGAAACATCTTCATATTTAATTAAGTGTTTTCGCTAGCAGTCACCTACATACTATATATCAGTTGCCTATGCAAGAAACACTACCACCGCGTGCGCCCAACTGCTATAACTTCTGTTCTGAGTATCTTGCGACGTGTGTTTCGCTGTCTTATCTAAACAAAAGAATAATATGTGCGTCAATTGACCTTGTTTGTCAAAAACATGTTTATTTGTCTTATTGCCTGACTGAAAGAAATATTTGCTAAGTTTCTCATAAACCAGCGCAGAATCAATGGGCTTCAGCCACGCAGAAGTAGAGTGAATAGCTCGTAGCGCTTTAGATTGTTATCCAAAGTGTGAGACAAAGCAAACATCTGACAACTCCAGTCCAGGGTATATAAGAGCCCGTAGCGGCGTTCGCTTCGTCGACAGTCGTGCGAGCCATGGTGACAATACTCAAGCTGATAGTATTAATTGGCTTAAGCAGCCACGCGTCGGTTGCAGGATTTGGCATCAAGTCCGGCATCTATGGCAGGAAAGTAGGAAAGGGTAAGATATCAGCGCCCCTTGGAAATGGAGTTATGGACACGTTTGAGAATACGGGGGAGTTTCCATTCATGGCAGAGGTCATTTTCGAAAAGAAACATCTTTGCGGAGCAGTGCTGATTCGATTGTTTGCCCTCCTCACAGCGGGGCATTGCGTGAAAGAGGACAGAAAGGAATTTTATCTCATCAAGGCGGGCTCCTTGACTGCTGGTTCTAAAAATCGTGACGGTTTTACGCAGATCAGAAGTGTTGATCATTTTATAATACATGAGAACTACAACATAAGCAATGAAATCTACGACATTGCTCTGATTTTCGTGAAGAAACCGTTTCTCCACACCAACTACGTCTCATGGATCAGACTGCCCCATCAACCTCTGGACTACAACACGACGGTTGCTTATGTGCTCGGATGGGGACGGATGAGAAATACGCTGTTTTCTAGGCATCTCATGACCACTACAGTGAACTTTTACACACAGGAAGTCTGCAACTCACTTAATTCAAACGAAGTTCTGACGGATGATCTCAGACTTTGTTCGATCTCAGAAAAGGTGTCCGGGCCCTGTATCGGTGACTCTGGCGGTCCGCTATTCCGGCACTTTCCACAGTCTCCCGAAGAAGACTATCTCATTGGTATTATCGAATCGACATGGCACGATAAAAAGGGGCATTGCTACCTTAACAAGATGTCGCACCATACAAATGTGCGCACCTTACTCCATTGGATCATTCATAACCTTGACGAACACAATTCAACGGCATATATTCAATTCGATAAGAATTTTGATTCTACCAAATAAAAAACTTTGAACAATAAATTAGTTTTGGAACCCCAATATTCCCATGTTCCTCCAGCCAGAATCCCTCAGAATAAATACTCGTCTTCCGCGTGTACTAACAAGTGTAAACGCTTATTGTCACTCATAATTTCGTCTAGTTCTTCTGCCAGTTCTATTGTAAATTTGTAACGTATGAGCATATTCACAGACTCTGCCACACGTTTTGAATTAAATCATAACAGATGCCTTCGTATGGGTAGAAACTAATTGCAGATCATATCTGACATATATTTTATGTAGCTTCCCAACATTCCCATTCATATTAGACAAAGGACTCTGCGGAAAAATTCCCATTGGACTGGATTCTCGTATACGACTACACAAAAAGAAAAATTAGAAATATCAACTACTTTTTCAGCCATTATATTAAATTAGTGCATATAACTACAATACTTGGACAAAACCATCCGCACAACTATTTTAGTTCGACTTATTTAATTTGCTGAAAATCAACGAAAATAATAGTTCATATTTCTAATCCTTTCTTTTGTCGTTTTAAACAATCTGTCAAAATTCCCCATCGATCCACGTCCACTTTGCAGGGAGTGAAAAATCTCGCAAAATATTGACTTTTCGCCAAAAATGATTGAGTCAATTAGTACGTAAACTTTTACTTTAAAGTGCCAATGGAATTTTTTCACTAACAGCTACGACTCAATTTATGGGCCGCTTATTTTGTCGCAATGCCGCCTACACATGTTTGGAGACTATTTCATTGACAAAGCGGTGCATTTTGCCATAATTGCAGAAATAACAGGCGGGCTGAAAAGTTCGTAGGCTAACATATAGATGGCGCTACTAGTATCAAATCCATATGATTTCTAGTTAGCCCTAACCTTCAAAAGACGCGTGTATAAATTTGACAGCTGTTGCAATATTAGTATCTGAGTTATAGCATTTTGAGTGAAAGAACTTTTGTTACTTTGCAAAAAATGGACAAAAAAGAATTTCGTGTGTTAATAAAGCATTGCTTTTTGGCGAAAAAAAATACTGTTGACACCAAAGTTTGGCTTGATAAACATTATTCGGACTGTGCACCAGGAAAATCAACCGTAGAAAAGTTGTTTGCTAAATTTAAACGAGGCGAAATGAGCACCGAGGCCGATGCACGCAGTGGACGCCCCAAAGAGGCTGTTACCGAGGAAAAAATCAAAAAAGTCCACAAAATAATTTTTGATAACAGTAAAGTGAAGTTGATTGAAATAGCTGAGACCCTAAAGATATCAAGGGAACGTGTTGGTCATATCGTGAATGAATATTTGGATATGCGAAAGCTCTGTGCAAAGTGGGTGCCGCGCCAGCTCACAATCGACCAAAAACAACAACGGATCGATGATTCTAAGCAGTGTTTGGAGCTGTTCAGTCGTAATAAATCCGAATTTTTGCGTCGATATGTGACGATGGACGAAACATGGCTCCATCATTTCACACCAGAGTCCAATCGACAGTCAGCCGAGTGGACTGCACGTGGTGAACCGACTCCAAAGCGTGGAAAGACGCAAAAGTCGGCTGGCAAGGTTATGGCATCAATATTCTGGGATGCTCATGGTATAATATTCATTGACTATCTTAAAAAAGGGAAAACCATAAACAGCGACTATTATGTAGCGTTATTGGAGCGTTTAAAATACGAAATCGCGGAAAAGCGGCCTCATTTGAAGAAAAAGAAAGTGCTGTTTCATCAAGATAATGCACCATGTCACAAATCAATGAAATCGATGGCAAAATTCCATGAATTGGGCTTCGAATTGCTTCCGCATCCACCGTACTCTCCAGATCTGGCCCCAGCGACTTTTTTCTGTTCTCAGACCTCAAGAGGATGCTCGCTGGACAGAAATTTTACGCCGATGAAGAGGTGATCGCCGAAACTGAAGCCTATTTTGAGGCTAAAGACAAATCGTATTATAAAAATGGTATCGAAAAATTGTATGACCGCTATAATCGTTGTATCGCCCTCGAAGGGAACTATATTGAATAATAAAATCAAATTCTATCAAAAAAATAATTTTTTCTATGCTAGCCTACGAACTTTTCAGCCCCGCCTGTTAGTGGACAATAAGTAGCCAGAAATTATTGGGAAGTCTATCCAAGTGCAGTGAGCCTGTGTGCTCAAAAAAGAAAAACAAGTAACTACGAGTTGCTAAAATGTTTGTTAAATCTTGTGAAATATGTTTAATGTTTCGTTATACGCGTGCATGCAGGTCTTGAAGGATATTCGAGAAAAAAATGATTGCAGATCACTACTTCTCACATGTATTTTATACCGCTTCCCAACAACCGAATTACCAGACCGGATTTTATCCAAACATGGTGTACCCGTGTTGTGACACAACGAATATAACAGAACCAAAGATGTTTTGCCATTTGCGCAGGTGGAAGCCAAGTAAACAACAGATGTAGGCACCACAAAGTATTTGTGAGATATATCCAGGTGCAATGGGCTAGTGTGCCCAAACGTGGTGATAGTTGGTAAATCCAGATTGTGATCAGATTTTCTAAATGTAGTTTTCCCAATTAAATACAAAGCCGTGCCTGCCTACTTTTATTTCTTTAAAGTGTAGAAGGTTCCGTCGTCTCTGTTATATAGTATCAATCATGGCTACGAGTGCACTCGACCTACTTCGAAAACATGTGATAATCGAGTATGGACGTGAAAATGTCTATGCGGCTACTGCTCAACACACGCAATGCAACGCCATATATGGATGTATTTATCTAATAATCAAATCCCACAGGGTGCCCTGTAATTCGAAACAAGAGCTCTTACAAAATTAGTGGACCCAAAATTGGTTTTCCTGTGTAGATCAGCTTCTCCGTGTCCAACTAGGTGATTAAGCCCAAAAGGACGTACATATGTTCCTGCCGTCTTTCTAATTATTCTAAAAATCACCAATTTCTTGGCTAAAAATTAGTGATAAGTAGAAATTAAAAATGAAGTACATTTACATAACAGTTGACAGATGGGAAAGAATAATTCTACTGTATTTCTTGTTGTCAAGAAAATGCGTTACGTTGACGTAGTAAGAAAAAAGCAGAAGGAATATCAGCATGAGTAGGTACCCCTAAAGACAAATCAACTGGAATTTATTTCGCTCACAAATGCGTACATCATACACATTTCAGATTGGTAATGAAAGTTTGAGATAAAGAAGGAAAACTATCCCCTCCCCCTTCACCACCCGCATTTGTTTGCGGTTGCTTTTAATTCAACTGCGAAGGTGTTGTGTATGTACATGTGCCTACTGCTTTTGAACAGCAAAATCTTAACGCAAACGTAAAAGCTCTTGGCATGATCGAACAATAACTGCCACTTTGTGAGCGTACTATGCGCAGTATATAAAGCAGTCCATAGGTCATAAGCCAACACTGGATTTACGATGGCAGTGATACTCGTGTGGATCGTGTCAAGTCTTTTAATCGCACATTCCTGGGCTGGTGGACTTGACTTCAAGGCCGGCGTCTACGGCAGGAAAGTGGGGAGGTCTCACAAAGCAGTCTATGCAGATGGATTGGGATTGGAGGCGTTCGAGAATAACGGTGAATACGCCTTCATGGCAGAAGTGTTGTTCAAAAAGAAGCATCTATGTGGAGCAGCGATAATTAGTTGGCGTGTCCTTCTCACAGCCGGGCATTGCGTGAATGAAAATAAAAGGGAATCGTATCTCATTAAAGTGGGCTCCTTTATTGCTGGCACGGACGAACATGGCCCTTTCACGCAGTACAGATCAGTTGAGAAGTTTGTCAGCCATCAGAATTACAGCCGAAGCCGTGCAAACTACGACATTGCTGTGATATTCGTGGACAGCGACTTTAGCAGCTCGATTTACGTGAAACCAATCAGGTTACCGCCTTTTTCTGCAAGCTTTACGGGCGCTTATGTCCTTGGATGGGGACGGATGCGGAATACGCACTTCTCTAGGCAACTCATGACCACGAAGGTGATGGTTTACCCCCAAGAAATATGCAATGAAATCAGTTCACCAAAAGATTATATAACGGATCACCTCAGGATTTGTTCTAAGTCAAGAAAACATTCAGGCCCTTGCATAGGGGACTCCGGTGGGCCGCTGTTCAAACACTATCCGAAAGATCCCTCAAAGGACTATCTAATTGGAATCGTCGAATCGACCTGGCAAGATACCCAAGGACATTGCTTCCACGACAAGTTATCTTCCTACACGAACGTGTACGCCTTGTCACAGTGGGTGCTAACGGTAATCAGTGACGATTCAGGGGGAAATAACACGGTATAATCAAATGTCCCAGCAGAATAAATTCCTGAACAATAGAGTCGTGTAAAGTTGATACCTACCCAACCAAATCCAAAAGCCTCCTCAATTCAATCGCTTTAACTTAACCACATGCGCAGATGCGCTGGCACAAATGAAAGCAAATAGAAACAAATTCCGCTTTTGTTTGTTTTACAATGCCCGCAAGCACAACTAACTGTCGAAGCAAAGCAGTCTCTTATAAATTGAAATTTCGGTGCTTCCCCTGTGATTGACTGGTTTTGAAGGTGTTCATCTTAGCTTTAATCAGTTTAATTGAATTTCGAATAAATATAATCCCCCACTGCGTTGGGGCAATCCGACATGCAAGTGAGGTTTTCTTGTGTTTGTGACTGGAAATAGCCTATATGGCAAGTAAGGTAACCCCACATACACATTTTATCCGAGCCCTGCTGAGCTTTAAGGTCGCTCTGTCCGAGTCCTAAGCCCTTAACCCCAAGTCAATAGATCGCATTTGTATTCAAGCCGACGTGCCTTTAGATTTGTTCCCATTGGAAAGAAGGACGTGCTGACGCATAGCACAACACAACCCCCCGGAATGAGTGCTTGAAACAAAGAGAGCACGCATTTCAGTTTCACTTCACGACACCCTACTTTACGTCTTACCCTCCACCCTTGTCCACGATCCACATTTCCATTCAAACAGCAAAAATGTTTCACTTAATCCGCACTCAAAAGGATAACATAACTCGTCCGTTCCGGCTGAATGGCCGGGGGCTACTGTCCCGCAATCCTGTGCGGGGCCTCCAGTCCTCCAGTCCTCCACGCAAATCATTAGTGTAAATACATTTGCAGGCACAAAGTACTTCAAATTGGAAAACCTTCCCACTACTTACGCTGCCAAAAGAAAGCGACCCTCTCCCTCTTTCGCCGGGGCGCCGCCCTTGATCCAGCGGAGGCCCTTAAAAGCTTTTCACGTTCTCGAGGAGTCGCCTGTGAATTAACCGAGGGATTGAGTGCTCTGCAAACTGACATCTCGTAAAGTAACCCGTGGAAGAGAAAATTGAAAAATGTGCGAAAATTAACGCTGTCGATATTTTTCACGGGCAAGGGACAGGTGGCGAGTAGGGGTTGGTGGGCGGCTAAATAAATAACAAGAAAAGAAGTCTTAATATTTCATGCCCCCCCCCCCCACGGAACATGACGGGTTGGTGGTTGGACTGTCTGGGAGTGATGTTGGGGTACTTCCAGCAGCATCAGCTGGAATTACTTAAAATCATATCTTGGCGGGGTGGGGGACGGGGCGGTATCCTGGCTCCGGAGTTGATTTTCAATTTATCTCCGTCCGTCGCTTTTTTATTTCACTGCTTTCTCCCGGTTTTTTTAGAGATTTTGCCTAATGAGATCGGGGATATTGGGTAATCCTTCATACTGGTGCCCAATCTGTTGGAGGATGGAAGTCGCTGCTCCCGGGGGAAATGTTGCCGAAATCAGTTGCCAGGCTGTGACTGTAGTGCAGGATTACTGCAGCTAAACAGGCTCCCATAGCTTTAGCAACAGTTTCCCTGCCGGGATGTATCTAAGGTCTGAAGTGAAAATTAAATAAGCAAAGCTGAAGAACGGAAGGAATATCTGTGGCAATAAATGCGCTTGAGGTTTGCTTGCCACAACAAAATTAAAATTAAACTGGTTACCAAGGCGAGTAATGTCGCGTGTAGATACATCGAGGGGGGAGGTAAGGACGATCCTATCGCCAAAACTCCACTTTCTCGCCGAAAAGGCACATTTTTCTAGGAATCCGAATTCAGGGCTTCTATAAAACATGGGGGAGGCTCTGCCGGAGAGGTGAGGGGCGGAGCAGATGAGGAAATGTGAGGAACTCCAGAAATTACTGGCAGGTTTGGGGTGAAATTCAGTTTGGGAGTGGTATAAAGGTGCGGATAAATAAAAGAGCAGCCCCCGCATACTCTGTATGCAGTGCTCGGCTAGCTCCAGAGATATGAAAACATGCAAATCACGCAAGCCAAGCAGCGTCTTCCAGTCGGGTGGAGAAATTTCTTTTCAGTTATCCGACGAGAACATGTTCTTCGAAATCATCATCATCATCTGCAGTGCCCTGACACGTCTTCCAGGCTTAGCTTAACTTCAGAAGCAGGTGCTCCCGTTTCTCCCCCGTCCCACCAACCTATTGCGCAACTTTCTCAGCCGGTTAAATAAATAATGCCGGAGCTTGTTACAAACTTTTTACGAGATGAAATCTTACTACTTCGGCCAGTTCGTACCTTCGCCGGTGATGGGTCGCCCCAAAAGTATAAGGCCGGCAGTTCGGCAGCAACCTCACGTTCTTGCCGAACCCCCGGGGACATCCTCGCTTGATTTTGACTTTTGTTTTAATTAAGTTCGCATCCGCCATCCCCAAGCCAGCAGGGCTTCTGGGCTGACTAGGCATCGGACGGCAGTCCCAATCGAGCGAATTTCAGCCCCAAGCCGTTCTCTCGCCTGATTTCGTCCCGAAAAGGAGTCAGACTGCCTTAATTAGCTGTCGTCCTACAACACCAGCGGGAACTAGTTAATTAATAAAAACTACAACTGTAAACTTCCTGGCTGGGCTCGAGGGGAACGCAATCAAAGTCCGTCCATTTCGGCTTCAGAGCCATGTCCCACCTTTCACCTGAAGCATCCCGGTGTGACTCATAAAAGACAAAATTGCCAAAGCAAGAGGCGCTCACAAGTTTCCTTAAAAAGTTTGAAAATAAAATTTGCTGTCACTTCAAGTTGATCACGTCTTTCTACAGGAATCGGGTTATCTTGGGCTTTTACCACAATAGCACAGCGAGGAGGTACGCCTAAAGGATGAAGGTGCGGCGCCAGAAAATTATAACACACACAGACGTGACAGTCCTAAGCGAAACCGCCTTAATTTGAAAATTGGCAACCTGCCATGCCTTTTCCCCAAAACCGAGAACGGAGCAAAAAAATTGTTTGAGGGCGATTTTTATTATGGATCGCCCCCTTAAGCAAATTTGTGGCCTTTGATTGAGACCTGGACATCTAGTGGAGGACCTACTCTCTACCAGGCCGGTTCCCAGGGTCCTTAAGAGTTGGCTGCGTTAGATAGATTGCTGGCCTCGTCCTTGCGCCAAATAGTCATTTATCTCTCCAATGGGAGGCGACGAGAAGTGATTAATTTTTAATGAAACTACCGGCTTGCGTGGGACTAATTCTTCCGGGGGTTGATCGTTCAATCGTTCGATTTCTTCCCGGCCACGTAATCTCTGGTCAGTTCCAGCCCGAGGAAAACTGAAAATCCGTAAAGTGGTCTTAGAAATTTAAGAAAATTAATTAGCTAACTCCTCCAAAGAGTCCTTCCGCATAAGTGTCATCAATCTGGTGAACAATACACACAGACTAGGGCGTGGTTGGGGAGCTGGAGTAGATTTTTTTATTAAGCAACAGCCACCTGCTCGGGAAAGGAGCTCGAAGGAAGGGTACTTTCTGGTAAGAGGTCCCGTAGTGGTTTGGTCTGTTGCCAAAATGTCCATCACGTCTAAGTGGTACTGCTTGAAATCACAGCTTCCATTTCGTTCAATACTTCATTTGTTCGAAGGAGAACAAACTCAGGACTAATCCCGCTGGTCGCACGCCCTGCAAGAGCCACTCAAGGTCTGCACCAGCCAGCAGCAGCGCCAGATGAAGAAAGTTCACTTACCCGACTAATGCCTTTTAGGTCTTATTTCCATCACTAAAATTCAATTCTTCTACTCGTGAATAAGAAATGCGGCCATAAATAAGCGAGGAGCTTTGCTGTCATAAACCGCCCATCCATCGGCCTTTGTTCGCGGGTACCCCACCTCCACCCTCCCTCCCCCACGCCACGCGCGTCCGGACCATCGGGAGATTGTTTAAACATTCACAAAATGAATTCTGTACGAAAGACTCGATTGAAAGAATCCTTTTCTCCTTCTATTTGCAGATTCAGTCCGACGAGAGCCCCGGCTCCATGGGACGGCATCAGGATATCAGACAAATACAGCCCGGTGTGTCCGCAGAGGTTGCCAAACATCCAGAACGAGACAGCTGCCTTAGAAAAAATGCCCAAGGGACGCCTCGAGTATCTTAAAAGGCTTCTGCCGTTCCTGCAAAATCAATCAGAGGACTGCCTCTACCTGAACGTATTTTCGCCCATTCACGGTAGGTGCACGAATGGAAGGTGTACGGATGTCAGATGCTCAGGTCTATCTTGACACACATATCTGATGAGAAAATGCATTTTTAATGAGCACGAGCACGGGCGGACACGTAGGGGGGCGCGGCCCATCCAGGCCCTGACAATCTTTCTTTAAGTGCCTCTAGAAACTAAGTTGGGAGGGAAGAAGTAGCCTGAAAGAGTCGGCCCTAAGGCTGCTTAAATCGGAAATTTAATAGGTCAGCGCGAAAGAAGGCTTGCGACGGGCTGAAAAGGCCGTCAAACTCCCCGGTGAGGACGTGAGCCCCGTAAATTCTCGTGATGAAAGGGAATTAAAGTGCTTTTCAGCCACTTTGAATCTTTCAACAGCACCGGCATATGAATGTATCACTGGAAAATAAAATTCTTCGAAAAATCTTGTGATAAGAGCCCCTCCGTGCCCTACACCTACCGATTCTTCCGCACGGCCCGAGTGATTCTTTAATCCCTTCGCTGCACGGAGGATGGTGCAGCTGAATATATTTTTAAGGGATTTTCTTGAGTACACAAAGGCGTCTTTATCCTTTTCACTTTTTTAATATTCCCCCCTTGAGCTTTTGTTCCAGGATATCTCAACGGCAATTTGTCCTCACGAGCACGTGCCAATTGCTCCCGTTTTGAGAGGCAATGTCTTCTACCTTGGCGATGGTATGGCGTTTCTGATGATACAGATGCGCGAGGGCGTTAAAAAGATTATAAGGAGGTGAAGACAACGTGGCGAACATGCGCGATGATACAAAAATTGCTCACTACAGTCGGATCATTCCATAAAGGACCATGAGTCATTATGGATGGACCAACCCACCAACAGTGATGAAACCCATGTCGTGTGAAAGCTTTTGGGCATACTTTATGCAAGTGCTTTCTCCAGCTCTGGAATACTATCGTTCTTCGATTTGGTCGGCAATAATGGGTACAAGTACGCTTGTTTTCTATGTGGGCGTGTGCTAATATTTCTTCAGAGTGTACGCCAATTTTGTGGTTTCTGTAGAGCTACACATGATTTCTTAAATTGGACCAAAGGTTAGCCACAGGGGAAATCTTTTTACTTACAAGAACATTGTTCGCTCTGGTAAACGAGTTTGAAGAGCTGGAGGCGTTTCTACCGAGAGAGGGCTGAGCCCTTGTTATCGTTTGGGTTAAAGTTAGTCAACTTTTCGCAATAATTTCATAGAATTAGAATATGTTTCCTTTTTGCGGCAAACAAATTCTGGGTGACTTAGATATCTAACGAAATGGTTAGCCTACCAGTAGCTTAAAAAACGAACTCGAAACTAAATTCGGAACTAAAACAGTTGTAATTGTAATTTGCAATTTGTAAGAAAGGGGGGGAGCAAAGCCCCGAGCACTCAGACGAATAGTCCATTGTACTCTGCCCCCACCCTAACCGAACTTCTTCGTTGCTCTGATGAACCGAAGAACCTCGGATAGGGGTCGAGGACAGATCTCTTCCATCCTCAATACGTCAGCACCGAATATAGCGCGCCGCGCTTGGGAGAACGCGGGACACTCGCAGAGAAAGTGTTCTACGCTGTCCTCATCCTCCGCGCACGACGCGCATGTAGGGTCACTGATGATTCCCAGGGTATGTAGATGTTTGCCACATGTACTATGCCCTGTTACAATCCCTACAAGATTCCTTCATTCTTTCCTATTTAGTTTCAGGAGAGTTTCTGCAGTGCACTTATCGGGACGACCCATAAAGAGTTTGGTGTGTCTGCAGGTTTGTAAAATGGACCATCTCTGCGCATGGATTTTCTCCATGTGTCGAGTTATCCAGTCTTTCACTATTGCAGAATTCACGCCAATCTGTGGTTCCGGTCCAAAGGGGCTGCATTTCGCGCCTTCCTTTGCTAGGCTATCAAAGTTTTCGTTACCCTCGATGCCTTGATGACTAGGAACCCATATAAGAGAGACTTCATTGTAGCGAGCTACCGACTGCAGTCGTCTCTTGCATTCCAGGACAATTTTCGAGCGGGTGATTGGATTTCGTAGTGCTGCGAGCGCAGCTTTGCTGTCGCAGCAAACACCGATCTTCCTTTCACGCCATCTCTGATCAATTATCCAGTTTGTCGCACTCAGAATAGCGATGATTTCCGCTTGGAAAACTGACGCAAAATCTCCGAGAGGATATGAGTATTTGATTTCTTTGCTCAAACACCATCCAGCGCCCGTACCGGTAGAGGTTTTCGAGCCGTCTATATAGAAGACATGGGAAAAACTCTCCAGTAGATGGTGTGGGTTTTCCCAGTCCTCTCTATTCGGGATTTCAACGTGATATCCCCTATCGAACAGTGTTACCGGTGGCATGTCATCCGTTGGCATACTGTACGAGTCACAGTTTTCCTGGAGCCTTCGTGATAGATCACCATGGCCGTTTCTGTGGTTGTCGTGCCAGAGTCCTTGTCTCTTTAAACGACAGACTGCCATCATTGCTTCTTCCTGGATTGTGATGTCCAATGGTCGCAAGTTGAGCATTGCTTTGAGAGCCGCACCAGGCGTGGAGCTGAAGGCCCCAGTGATCCCTATGCATGCCTCTCTCTGTAGTCTGTTTAGGATCGTACAGGTAGATGTTTTTCCTGTTCTGATCCACCAGACCACAGACGCATAAGTTATGATGGGTCTAATAACAGCGGTATATAGCCAGTAGACCACCGCTGGTCTCAGACCCCATGTCTTCCCAAAGGCCCGCCTGCATTGCCAGAAGGCATTTAATGCTCGGGCGGATTTTTGTTCGACATGTGGTCTCCACGTGAGCTTGCTGTCTAGGATTACTCCCAGATACTTGACCTCAGTGGAGAGTTGGATTGTAACACCCTTTAGTGTTGGAAGTTTAAGGTTATTCAGTTTTCTTTTCCTAGTAAACAATATAAGTGTCGTTTTACTAGGGTTCACTGATAACCCGTGCCTCTCGCACCAGTTCTGGATACTATCCAAAGTCTTCTGCACTTTATGGCAAATTATCTTTAGTGAGTAGCCACAAACCAGTGCACTCACGTCATCGGCATAGGCCTGCTACTACAAGGTAGGCCAAAAGAAGTCATCCGATGTTGTTTGGCTCTCATTTTTTTTGTAAATGAAAAACTTCGATTCTGTTTTTTGATTATGTTTATTTGAACCTTTAGAATTTTATTGGTCAAGTCGTGAAGATGATATCGGCCAAATGCGCGCCGTCACAATGGATTGCCGCAACTGATATTCTAAAGGTGGCGTTCCCGGGTCGCCTCATCTCTCGTTTTGGCGATTTGCACTGGCCCGCAAGATCGCCCGATTTAACCGTTCCAGACTTTTTTTTGTGGGGTTCTTTGAAGTCCCGTGTTTACGTGAACAAGCCCGAGACCCTGGAAGCTCTCAAGGACAACATTCGACACGAGTGCGAGAATCTGTCGCCCGAAGTTCTCGCCGAAGTGATGAAAAATGCCATAAAACGAGCCCGTATGGCAATCAATTGGGACGGCGCCCATTTAGCCGATATCATCTTTTCGACTTGACCAATAAAATTCTAAAGGTTCAATTAAACATAATCAAAAAACATAATCGAAGTTTTTCATTTAGAAAAAAAATGAGAGCCAAACAACATCGGATGACTTCTTTTGGCCCACCATGTAGTACGTTGTCCACCCCATGCGCTTTGGCTGCGGTACACAGGGAGGAGAACGTGGCATTGTCAAAGGCCCCCTCAATATCGACAAACACACCCAGAGCAAAAGCACCCTGCTCCATCGCACCCTCGATTCTTCGAACTAAATCGTGTAGTGCTGATTCGCAGGATTTGCCACTCTGGTAAGCGTGCTGACGAACATTGAGCGGACATCTTCTCAACACCCCTCCCCTAATGTACTTTTCAACCAGGCGTTCCAGACATTTCAGAAGAAAAGAGGTTAGACTGATGGGTCTGAAACTTTTGGCTAGAGTATAGTCGTCCTTCCCTGGTTTGGGAATGAAAACAACTCTAACCTTTCGCCAGGCGGTCGGTATGTGTCCCCAAGTTATGCAGGCCCTGAATATTTCTTTCAGCCTAAACACTTAGTAAGAGTCTTGGCCTTTTGTTTTCCAGCGAAGATGCACGTTAGGATTAGCCAAGCGATCTAAACTTTCTTTGAGCAACCTTACCCTACAAATGGAGTATGTTCTAAGGAAATGAGGCTTGACACAGAGTTCAGAATTCACCATTGAGTAACCATTCGTAGCAAATGGATAGCAACGCCGCGTTGTCTCCAAACAAATTCACGTAGCATTAGAATGTCTTTCAACGTAAGAACACACGCGCGTTTAAAAACTTTACAATTTATTTCAAAAGAGTCGGAAATTGTTTGATATTTGTACACGCGCTCATTTCTCTAATGATTATGAACATACAAACTGCTTTAATACTGTAAGCATATAGGGCAAAGGTTAGGAACATAAAGGTAAAAATTGGTGGAGGTATTCTGGAACAAAATACCAAAGGTTCCAAAAGATCGCCCTTGGGGAACTGGCCGCCATCTTGGAATAAGGGTCGCCCAATATGCCACAATATAAGTGTGATTCATGACTCGTTCTAAATTCCAAAGCACCCTTGCTTCAAGCTAAATAAACTGAAATTATGAATGAAAGAAAAACCACCCCCAAACTTATTTTGCTAGTTCCTTAATTCGATCTGCAAAGTCCCCAAATTGATACCGACCTTTTGTGACTTGCTCTTCGGAAAAAGCCACGCCGACTGCTGCTGCTGGAAGTTACATATCAAGGGTCGTGGGGCAATCGGATCTCCTTGGCCGTAAAATCTTAATGGTGTCCTTTTCGGGAATTTCATCTTTGATCTCCCTGCTTCCGTAGGTAGGTGAAATGTAGTATCCAATCATCCATGCGTGAATAATACCATTCAACATTGGCAGCTGTAAGCAGCCGGAAAAGCGCCTCGGGCTAGCATAAAATTCCCACCTGCATGACTTGTCGGATATCCTAAAAAATAAACGCCATTCCCCCGGGAGAGCATTGGAATCTTTCAATAAATTCCATTTTGGAGGTGGCTGTGTCACTGCCCCAGCAACCGGGACCACTCGCTGCGCTTCCCTACCAGTCAGTCAGTCACCAAATTACAGTAGTTTCCCGCTCAAAGGATGCTAAAAGGATTTCCTTTCATATACACGAGTAATACGCGCTGAATACGGGCGCTGACAGTAATAGGGGACCGCATATTGCCACTTTGCATATTTTATCTTCCTTTAATGTCGGCCATTAAGCATTCATCCTGCTCAGATAAGGATCTTCGCCCTTTTCCTTCTTTTCATGCAAATCCTGGCCACCAGCGGCCACTTCAGACAAAAAGCTGCCAGTCATAGTGTTCCTACATGGGGAGTCTTTCGAGTGGAGCAGCGGGAACCCGTACGACGGCACCGTGCTAGCCAGCTATGGGGAGGTGGTGGTGGTCACTCTCAACTATCGATTAGGGATTTTAGGTAAGTTCCCCCGACTTGACTGGAAGTCTAATTGCCCCGAATCTCGTTGTCATAAACCGTTTCGCTGTTTCCAGGCTTTTTAAATGCAAATCCCAGCCCGCAGATCAGAGCTAGAGTGGCAAATTACGGGCTGATGGATCAGATGGCCGCGCTGCACTGGGTCCAGCAGAACATAATGAAATTTGGCGGTGACCCGAATATGGTAACGCTCGCTGGCCACGGCACCGGAGCCGCGTGTATAAATTTTCTTATGACATCGCCAACAATGGTGCCGGGCTTGTTCCACCGCGCTATCCTACTCTCCGGTTCGGGGTACTCCTCGTGGGCCATTGTCGAGGATCCGGTCATCTACGCAATTAAATTGGCGAAGGAAGTTAATTGCTCCATTCCGGAGGACTTAATTAAAAACCACGAACAGATTGTCGATTGCCTACGCGAGGTGCCGCTGGAGGACCTGTACAGCGCTGAGATACAGGCCCCCAACTTTTTGACCGCATTTGGACCCTCGGTAGACCTTCAACACATTCCTGTGGGGCTAGGCCTCGGATAATGAGTTTTTATTGAATTTTGTAGGTGGACGGAGTGGTTATTCGACCCGGACACTCCAATGTGGACGTCGACGAGCCGATGAGCCGCAGCACGAAACGCACCCAGGAGAACTCCGGAAGATACGACGTGCTGTTCGGGGTGGTCACGGGGGAGGCCATATGGAGGTTCAGCGCCACGGACATCCAGAACGGCTTCGAGGGCGACCGCAGGGATAAAATCATTAGGACCTACGTGCGCAACGCCTACAGCTATCATCTCAATGAAATTTTTTATACGGTGAGTTCGACGAGCTTCGGATGCCCTAATCCCCAGATCGGGTATTCTCGCGCTCCAGTCCACTTTGCTGCCATTTCTTCTGGTATGTGCAACCGGGTCAATACTCGACTTGTTTACAATGTTTTACGAAATAAATTAATTCAGGTGGGCATTCCACCAACTCTTTCTTTGCTCATGTTTGGTGCTGGCCGAACTTCAGGACGCTGGAGACAAACTTAATTTTCAAGTGCATCTAGCCAGCGCCAACAGGCCGCGACCAAACGGACGCATTTTCAAATAGAACTCCTTGCGCTATAATGGTACCTTCTTGAGGGACCTGCTTCGCGTTGCCTAATGGGGCAAGGCTGAGTGTTATGAAACTTCACGGGCGCTTGAATAGCTTTGATGGAGCCTTAACCCGGGCGCTCATCGAGCAAAATTTCTCGGTTAAAGCGAATGATTTCCCGTGATTTTTGCCGCTTGTTCAAGTCCGTTAATTGGAGCATTTTTTTTACAAAAGAGGCAATTTAGAGACTGCCATCTATGGAAAGATCGACGATGGATGCACTGAATTGAGCTCAGGCCCAATAAATTGGCGCCTGGGCGTTCGGGAATCCTATGCCCCAGCAACTTGAGCAAAGTGTTTTCCTTACAAATCGGGTGATCCCATAAATTGCAGTTGAGGAGAGGATCCATTAGCTTCCTGCTGCCCTCTGCTGCAACGTATCCTGCAATTTTCATAAATCACGTTGCATGTTGTCTCTGCAAATGCAGTCGAACAAACATAGCCACTGTGCGTGCCAACCAGCCTGAACCGGGTCATGTGTGCCCTGCGTCAGGTCCTTGGAATATCCCATCAGTGAGCAATCCAAATTTGCTTATATCGATTTCAGATTGTCAACGAGTACACAGACTGGGAGCGTACATCTCAGCATCCCATCAACACGAGAGACACAGCTGTTGCGGCACTGTCCGATGCACAGTTTGTGGCCCCCCTGATCCGAACAGGGGACTCACTGGCCCCGCCACCGTCCCCGTCCGGGCAGGACAAGACCAGCCCCAAATGTTACTTTTACGTATTTGACTACCAAACAAAGGACGGCGACTACCCGCAAAGGATGGGCACTGTACACGGCGAGGATCTCCCGTACATATTCGGTGCCCCACTAGTCGAGGGATTCAGCCATTTTCCGAGCAATTACACTAAATCTGAAGTTGCCCTTTCGGAGGCGGTTATGATTTATTGGACCAATTTTGCGAGGACCGGGTAAGTGTTTCTAGTGTGTGCTCCTATGCTCAGACAACCACCACCCCGTCCCATGATTTATCGCCATATCTATAATTTTGCGGACCCGGCGTAATCCCACCCCAACTCATTCATTCCGATCGTTACGTCCTCTCACATGAATGCACCTTGCCATAAATGTGCCGACACCTTGAAATTTGGCGCGCCCGCCGTTTTATTCCCATTCAAATTGAAATCCCAAAAATCTCGGATTAAAAGAGAGCAGTGAAACGATGACACTGCGAGATAAACGCTTTTAATTAAGTTTATGATTTAGCCCCCATATCGAAACTAGCGGGAATGCGGCACGTTACCTTGGCCAATTTATTTTTAAGTGACCCGACTTAGTGGCACTGCTATTGCTGACGGAGGAAATATGCCACTGGCCTCAGATGGGTCTCCTTCGTTCTTGTCCAGGCGAATGCAGTATTGATGAGACTGCGGTGCCAATGATTCAGAACTTGCTTGTGCTTTTCTGGAATCAAAAAAATTTTTTAAGGCGGGCGAAAAACTTGTTAGAAATCTTGTGGTGGCCTAGGGACCTTGGGTAATAAGTTTCGTTTTCTTAGCATGACCATCCATGTAGTGGCGTAGCTAGGTCCCCAAGGGCCCTGGGGCAATTCAAAAAATGGGGCCCCACTGCTACCTAAACTGGTTAAGTTTTATCAAGTAAAAATATTAAATATACAAATACTTTAAAAATGCTAAGCTACTTTATCATCAGCTATTTTTAGTGCACGGCAACTTGCGGCGGGTCGCGGCAGAATCGGCGAGTAGCGGCAGAGTCGGCGAATAGTGGCAGAGGCGGCGAGTCGCGGCAGGGTCGACAAGATGCAGCCGGCAATGGCCGGCAGTCGCGGCAAACTTCCGAGACCACTCTGCCCAGTGCCAGATTTACCTACGACGGGGCCCCAAGCAACCTCAGGTTTTTGGGGCCCTCATTCTAAAATTAAACCTTCCCCCTCCCCAATATTTTAAAATAATAAATAACCAGTTAATTTTGCAAAGTCAATATATTATTCAGTTTACTTATAATTTACTAACTAAATTACAACTTTTTCCTACTTTTCTCAGTCGAAAATTGATGAATGATATCATCAAAGTCAAGTTTTTGAAGCTTGTCTTTTTCGATAAACAGTAAGCCTAAATCACTTACTTTTTCTTGGCACATTGATGAGCGTAAGTAATTTTTGACGCGTTTCAATGCGCTGAACGATCTCTCCTCTGTACTATTAGTTATCGGTAGTGTAAGGAATAGCCTGATAAGGCATTCAACATTTGGTTTGAACAATTGATTCTTGAAAATTATTTGGTACAATTCAACGAATGTTTTACGAGGCTCGTTTCCGTATACGTGTTTTAGATAGATGTGAAAATTTTGAATTTCAGTCACAATGTTCATACATCATTTGGATAGTCTCTTATCAGTCTTTCTAAACTTTCTGTGATTTCCTCCTTCGACGTATTTAAATTGACAAAAAAAGAGAATTTAGCCGCGATATCAGTGTATGCCTTAGCACATTGTCGCAAGTTGGTTGTCAAAGAATAGATCATCGGAAGAAACGATTTTATCCGAAAACTATAATATCACCCGGAGACAAATTTTCAAGCGCATCTTCAGCAGGCCCGTCGTTTACATGGATTTTTTCATTTCGCATTTTTTATTTTTTTGTTTTCAAATTTCCGAATGTGTTTTCAAAATTTTTCAATTTTTGGGGCCCCTGTCCAAGTGGGGCCCCAAGCAATTGCTTCCTTTGCTTCCCGGTAAATCCGCCACTGACTCTGCCGCTGCTGCTTGCCGACGGCAAAGCTTTGCCGGCCGCAAGCGATTGGCGGCAGCTTCTGGCGGCAATGATAACCGTTCTCGAAAAAAAATCTTGACTCGAATTCACAATAAAACGCACATCGATGAATAATAAAACGCACATATCGCTATCCGTCAAACTGACAACACTGCCAACCCACAGAAAGAATTTAGTGGAATTCCCTAGGTATAACTTTTGAATTTCTCTCAACTGAGTTGCCATGATTAAAGTCGGGTTGCAACCGTATTTATTTTGAAAATGGGATAGGTTTTCAAAAGTTCAGTTCGATCGAGATTTTCTGGTAAGGATTCGAGGGCCCCGGGGCACTGCCCCGCCTAGCCCCTTAGTAGCTACGCCAGTGCATCCATGACTATACCACCGAAGTCCCGTTGGGTATTTTAAAAGAAACGTAATAGGACCTTTTGTTCCTTGCAAAGCTTCCTTTTGTTAATCAAGCTTCAGCTTCAGCTATTGCAGGTTTATATAAAGTGAGATAAAATAGAAGCTATCTCTATTCCATGTCTCGTTTACTAATTAATATTCCTGAAAAAATTACAGCAAACTAATAATGAAAAGGCCTTAAACGCAAATTATGTCTTAAAGAGTTTAAAAGTACGGCAAAGTGCATTTGTAATTTTCTCCAAAATGCTACTCGCTGACAATATTCACTTCGCCTATTCCGACGAGAGTATTTCGTGCCGATTCTGCGGTGACCTCATGTTTTGAGGTAAGAATTCGTTTCAGCGAATAACATTGTTGGAAATGTAAACAAGTATGTATTGCCATTCGCGTATAACAAACTGTAAAACGTTGTGTCCCCCACTCCTAAGCTAGTCTCCTGCCTCAGAAGTATTTGCGTTAAGACCAAAATGCGTCAGCACACCACATCCTCCCACCCACAAAGGATCTAATGCAAATCTTATCCTCGAAAAAATCCCGCATAGGACTTGTTTATTTCAAAACAGCCGCTCCCCTGAGGACCGATGATCTAAAAATATTTCTTTTATTTATTTCGCCTCAAATAAAACCGAGCAGGAACCCAAACGAGCACCATCGACAAGATTCGGTGTTACCTGCCTCAAAGGAGAGAAATCGCTTTCGCAGCATCACCTGGGAGGAGTATGATTCACTTCATCAGAAATACCTGGAAATTGGTAAGCTATAGCCACCCGAGCCGGACGTGACCAGCCGCCATAAATAAGATTTTAACGCGGAGGTTGCGCATTTCAAATTCACAATACATTAACAAAATTCAAAAACCAGATAACAAGAAAATATAATAAGTGGTCAAGGCACGGCTCGGGTAGTACCCCTGTAACCTGTTAAGGCAAATATGCTTTCCCGTAAAACCAGCTGTTGGTCTTTGGCGATCTCTGATGGGTGCCATAGCTACTCACTTTTTATTTCATTACAGGCATGAAGCCCCGCATAAAGAATCACTTTCGGGCGCACCAGCTATCGATCTGGCTCCGACTAATCCCAGAGCTACATCGCGCCGGCATGGAGGACGTCATCGCCAGGCACAATTTATTCAAGAATCATGACGACATGGATCTGTACGACGGACCCGTCAAGCCCGATTCATTATCCCGGCTGACCATGCTGGAAGACGTCCTGAAACGGAGATCCGGGAACGGCAGTGACCTAGGCGGTATGCTTAATGGTAAGGAAAATCAATGGCACCCCACACTGTCGCACCCGGTTGCATGCAGGCACCCCTCTAACGCTCTTGGTGACTACCAGATGTGGGGCATGCTGGCAAAACAAGCACAGAACGCTTCACCCGCAGTTAAGACTTTTGCTATGCTCCAAGTTTTTCGAGGCCTCGTACACTCGCATAGTCCCAGCTTTAACCCAATTCGCGCCGCTCCTAACGTATTTATTTAGCGATTTTTTACGACCAAGGCTTTCATCCAGCGACGGGTCCATCCCTTCTGGCATGATCATATCCATGAAACCCAAATGCTCCCCTTATTTTTTCCGGGTGTTGAGCAGTATACTGGAAAGGGCACGAAAGGCGGAATTTGTCATCAGAGACAATTTGCTGTCCCTACAAAAACCATTAGCGAGCTTAATGTGACCCTACGAGAATAGGAGCTTCGTCATTTGCTCGCTCCGATGGCGGCCCGAATTAGCCGAATTAGCTAATTCCGGCGGCTACTTTAAAGTTGCCCGTTCGAAAAGTCCGCCTTTCTGCTCCCCACAATGCAAGCTGATTACGTAAGTGATTTCAATAGTTCTAGCTTTCCCCAGTGAGTTTTGAGGACTCTGAAAAACGCTCCAGTAATTTTGTGCTGACAAAAGGCATTCTGTGAATTGAATGAATTGTCGGCGGCGAAGTTTGGATGGGCGTAGGGGCTCGGCTACTAGTTGGCTGTTGAACGAAATTTATTCGCATTGTTAAATTTTTTGGAAGCACATAGTTCTGCTGGGAGAATTCCATTAAACAAAAAGGGGGAGGGATAGGGGTCGGGCATGGGGGCAAGATAAGTTTGAGGGAATAGATTAGTTAGTCAAGTGATATTGCTGCGCTTCCTGATAGGATTAAATTTGCACAAGTTGCTTATGGCATTAGTTGATTGGACGCACAATGGCCTAATTCCTTAAGTCCTCCGGGTGTTGGGGCCCTAATCCAACCTATTTCGGAAACATACTCAAGGCACACCGAATGACGGCTTCTTATTTTGGTTCTCTTGCCCCGACGCCAAGCCCATGAGTTAATTCAATCCCAATTGGATCTAATTAATTATCCTTTGGCGTGGGAATACCCCGTTTTCAATTTTGTCAAAATGTGTCTTTCTTTTTTGTCCAACTTTTGCACACTTTGACAATTTTGTATTTAAATTTCATTTTCTCATTGTCATTCTAATTTTCTGATTTTTGTGCGCTTTCTTTGTGACAATGCTTCAAGGAAAATTCCAAATTTACAAATATTTGCCGATTTTCTAATTCGCTATTATGAATATCACCAGTTCCCTTGGACACACAAACTCTCGGTGCCTGCGCCGATATCTTAAAAAATGTCAAGTGCAATAACTGCTGTGTTGCTAATCGAGAAGCCCATCCTTGACATGAGCCGTGCCGCCGTTGAAAGGTCCTTGACAAACCTAGTGAGTTTGCTGGAGCACAAAGCCCCCGAACAAGCCTGCAACATTGAAACATCTTGCCCGATCCGAAAGCTAATGGGCAAACCGCTTTAAGTGGCCGCCGCCTTTGTTTGAAGTACAAGCTGGTTTTACGTTTTCCCCGTGTCGGATGGCAAGCTGTTGTTTTCTTACCCGTTAATTAAGTCCATCATAAGCAATTCTGCGCCCCGAAGCTACGGGATACTTGCGGTATATTGAATGAGACCCCCCACCGAAGCCTACACAAACGGGGCGTAGAGGGGAGCACTGCATATCCATCAGCTGATTAATTAGTAGTGCATGATTCAATGTTTGTCTTTCAAAGTTGATGGCAAACAGTTTCCCTTGCAAGCTGCTGGGGCGGCGGGGTTAGCAGGCGAGGATCTCTGATTAAACTTCTAACTTTTTCCCTCTTACCCGTCTGCCACTGTGCAAATGCTCTCAACGGCTAACATGAACTCTGCATTTCCACAGGAATTACAACGGTGGAGCCCTCCTCCTTCACCACGTGCATCCCACTCGGCAACTACAGCGCTTTCGCCCCGACGACCATAGTGAACGCAACGACGGACACCCTGTCTGGATTCGAGGCGGCTGGATACGCCGCCTACTCCACCGCCCTGAGTGTAACGATCGCCATAGGGTGCAGCCTTCTCATCCTGAATGTGTTAATATTTGCGGGGGTGTACTATCAGCGCGATAAGACACGGCTCGAAGTAAAGAGCCTACAGAAGCAGTACCAGCAGCGAGGGATGCATCAACAAGTCCCCTTCGATCCCATCAAGCACGCACATTACCATCTGGGACACTCCCAGAGCGCCAACGTCATAGTGGACGTAGAGAATCACGAGTCGGGCACCATCCTTTTGTCAGGGGATGTGAAGTCGCCGCACATATGCTCCAATACGATGCAGATCAACCCGGGCTGCGGCATGACCACGAAGGTACCGCTCAACGACAACGGATCCTACAGCACTAAGCCGCCCCGAGAACACATTTCCATGAAGAGCTCCCAAACGTTCGGTCGCAACAGCAGTGGCGGTGGGAGTGGAGTAAACAACAGCACAGGTCCGGGTGGTGGAGGCGGTGGTGGAAATGTTGGTGGTGGCGGGGGTGGTGGCGGCAATGGTAACTACAATCCAGGCATGATGACACTACCCAAAGCGGGGAACATCCACCACTCGACCTCAATGAATTACAACAGAGGCGTCGGCAGTGGCGGTGGCGGCAGTGGCAATGACTGCATGACGCTCCCCAGAAATCTTTCCTCCTCGCACAACAACCCCCCGGGAACAACAGGTAATTGCTTATCGATTTAAAATGAAACATCCCTCCGGACCCTCCCTTAGTCCGTCTGGAGGAGTATTGAAAATTTAGCTAATATTTACTACTTAATCCACCACCACACCAGCGCCTATGAGGCCGACCGACAGGAACAGGACTAGTCGGACTCAGGGTTGCTCTGTTTTGAGCCCTTTGTTTTTCGGGATTTCCACAAACACACTCAAAGCCAGGCAGAATCCCTATAAAGCTCGCCAAAGTGATTCACTGACGCTAATGATGTTGTTTTCCCAACAAAATCAATTTTTCACGCTCTTTCGCGATTTTTGCGTAATGCATGCGAAAGCCCCGTGCAAATTCAATAAACAAATCGCAAACAAAGCAGCTGCCGTCGAGCACTGGCCAAAGTGGCGCACTCGCATCGAACTCGTTTTGATTAAATTAACCCGAAAGGCGGAGGCGGTAATTAATTTTTTATCGCGGCTCGGAATTATTTTAATTCCGCTCAATAATTATTTTTAAATATTTGCTTTTAGGCGTAATTGATGAGTTTTTATTTAGCTGATAAATACGCAGCCCTCCACAGCCTCCACTGCTGCGATTTTCATGCTAATTTTTCCCACTAATATTTGGAATAGCTGGCGGTAATGGAACAAATCCATTAGGCTTATCGCGGGTGTTTTGAAATATTTGCGTTCTGCCACCAATTTATGAGGCAAATTATTAAAAATGCAAAATATAAATAAACACTGAGAGTGACCTTTTGATAAAGCTGGAGCACTAGAAATTATACAAATAATAAAAGTGACTCACTTCTCAATTGGCCTCATATGTGATCACCAACCTTTTTGATTCAATTATTTCCGTTAATCATTCCTATTTTGCAACAACGACAATGCATACTAAAATTTCTAATTTATCCTACCTCCTGTGAAATTTGATTGTGAAACTTTTCTCTCTAATCAGTAGTTCTCGAGATATATGAAGAAATAGGAGGCAAAATAGATTATTTTGATTTTTTTTACATATTGTTTAATAAAAAGTTAGGCAGTGTCTATTCGCACCCGATTTTCCGGTGTAAATACACGGGTACACGGATACACGGGTTGCTCGGCAAACTTCGGGATTGTTTGCAATTTGTGTGAACTTTTGCTTACACGGGTATACGGGTAGACGGGTACACGGGTACATGGGTACACGGGTTTCTCAGCAAACTTCGGAATCGCCTGTCCGAGTTTCTCGAATAAATAAAGAAAATGTGGTTCGTTTTGGCGCAATGAAATTACTTAAATTTTCGCTGAAAATTGGAATGATCGATGTTACGAAATGTCAGCATAAATTTTAACATCTGTAGCTAAGTATCGATGTCCGATTTTATCATCGTACTTTTAACATCGATGTTGTACTGCAAAAGTACTAAATACTTTATTAAATATCTCGCAAATGGGACGAGCGCGAATTTTTTCAGTAATTTTCGGTCGATGTGCTATCCAATTAAGGGGCACCGCTTATGGGTGAGAACCCAAATAAACCTGCATACAGAGATAAGTAAAAGAATCGCAAAGCCAAGTTTAATGTCATAAGTCGCTTCCATTATTTGCTCGTAGCATCGAAGTCACGATGTTTGACATCGCCATCGCTCAACATTGATGTTTCGTGACGCAACGGACCGGTTAAGTTACCAATATAAGATTGTTTTCCTTAAATTCCTTGCGCTAACGATAATATTGAGGGTTTTGTGATTCGAATCCCATTAATACAAAGAATCTCCTTGGGATATTGCAATCTCTGAAAAAAGACCTATTTCGGTAAGGTGTTGCGCAATGGCACAGAATACAGGCAGATATAGTGCGATTTTCTAAGAATTTTTGATGGATCGCTGCCGCAGAATTTTTGGCCGCTTCTGAGAATTTTCGATGTTGAGTTTAATTGCGTACGCTCTAGCCCAGAATGCGCGTGCACGCACCTCACAAATTCCGCCACTGCAATTCGCTCCCAGTATATTGGGTCGTCTGTTTGGAGTCGTCCTAAACCATGCCGATTTGCACACTTTCCCGTAGCCATTATAGATTCCTAGTAAAACAACATTTTTTCTACGAATTTCGTGGCTCCTCCTTCATCTTTCAGACCGCTTAACAAAAAATAAGTGGCCAGTTAACGCACCCGACGTTATGAAACGTGTGTCAGTGTGTACCCGTGTAAGCAAGAGTTCACACAAATTGCAAATAATCGCGAATTTTGCCGAGCAACCCGTGTACCCGTGTATTTAGACGGGAAAATCGGGTGCGAATAGACACTGCCAAAAAGTTATGCCGATGTTTTTAAACTCATGCATAGTGAAATTATCATTCCTGGTGATGTTCTGGAGCCATTAAAAAAACCAGAGAACATATCTAGCCCTTTTTAAAACAGATCCCGCCTGAACTATTCCACAAGTCAGTTTCCTGCGCGTTTCCCTTTCCTTCTGTAGCCCAAATAGGTGAGAAATTCTAAATTTCTCAACATTTTAAGAACAATATACAAGTCCATATTTTTTCTCGACTTTTCTCGAAGGATTTATTCTAAATCTAAATATAATCACAGCAATGTTCTGCAACTTGTTTGTTAAAATTGGCCAAGTTTGTGTCCGGGCCTAAAGCATCGTTGACGAGTGTAGTACAAGTATGTCACGTCGGTCTGAATTTTCGGGAAGCTTACAAAAACCTACATCAACCGAATTCAAAGTCTTGTCCTTGAATTTACCTTAGAAGTAGAAGTTGTGTGCACGATTACATATCCAGTCGACGTTGAGAGGTTTTTGCTCGTTTTCAAGGCAACTGTCGAGAAGCAGCCTCGTACCCTGAGGGCTGTTTGCCTGTTTTCCAAGGAAATTTTAAGCTTTGGAATAATTGGGAACTAAACCCTCAGACAGCTCCTTCCTTTATGTTGGGCAATGTTAATTGAGACAACTAATGTGATCACCACGTGGAGTGATCACTGACTTCTTAGACAAACGGATATACCACATATGAACTGATTTTAATATTGCACTTCACCTCGAATCTTAGGAAAATGTTCTTCAAATAGGCGATTTTCCTTATTGGTGCCAATCATTCACAACCTTGCCCTCTAGCCTGAATATAACAAAACTAATTCGCTACGCTCCAAAGAGACAATGGAAATCTGTAGGCGCCAGACCAAGGACCATTATCAGATCTTGAGATTTAAGAGGTGATAAGTACCCACTCTACATGCAGTCACGAGCAGCTCACGTACGGTACACCATTTCCAAATTTCGTTCACCTTATTGCACTGCGCTTTGACGCCGAGAGCAAATTTCCGACTTCTTCTGAGCGGTGAGCCTAAGTTTGCCTAAGACTGCCTAACCTCACCCTTATGCTCGCCTCGTCAAGACCACCCCTCGTCCGTCAGCCTCAGAAATTTTTCGAGACAATGCAGGCATGTGGTAAATGTATCGCTCGAAGGAACCTATGCGCTTTGATCTCCCCTTAGAAATTTTAGCTTTTGGCACGAGCAAGGGGAGTAAGAATTTACTTTTTGATAAGAAGTCAAATATTGGGGGAATTTTCCAAGAAATTGCTTTATTGCCCTTGGAGCCGGGGTATCTGCCTGTCCGATGATATTGCTCGTTCTTGTACGTGATTGCCCGTCCTGAGGGGGTGGAATTCTTTTTGGAGAGGGAAATCGCTTGACATACGCGTTTTCGAGCCAACCATGCACCCACCCAGAGGTGTACCGTGTGTACCTTATTAAATTACTGCTTCGAATATGTCGACCTGGAGCTGTTACGTATCTATTGGCCAAAAGGATTCTGCGCGAATGCTCCGCCTTTGTATCGGAGAATTCTCATGAAGATTTCGACCCTCCATGATTCGGGTAGTGCTACAATAAACGGTTTTTGAGAAATCGTCGTACCTAAAAAGGGGAGAAGAAGCGTCCATGATGGAACCTGTCTAAGCCAGCAGAGCATAAAAGCACAGCATTGCCTGCAAAGCAAAGAAGCCTTTTCCCCATTTAATTGCTTTCGCCAGGTCTCACTAACTCGCACTATGCCAGTACCGTTGCTTTTTCCGGCTCTTCTCCGTTGTTGCTTAATAATTTTTTCGCTCTGCAGCAGACCGGTGCAGCGGCGCTCAATTACAAACAGGATGGGTGTTCCGTTACGATTGAGGTTGTGTACTTAGTTAATGCCGTTTCTATTATTTCGTCAGAGCACCCCACTACTTGGCGCTTTGTGCATACCCGCCGTGGCACGGAACTACTACATACATATGTAGGTGAGATGGGCGAAGGCGAACAAACTGACTTGTGCGGCCCTTTTCCTGTCCCGTGACTTGTGAGGATGAAATCGATTAGAGCCCCAGTGCGATTGAACTTTCAATTTCAGAACTGCTCCTTCTGAGCTGCTGCAGCAAGGCCTGTAGGGTATAAAAAAACAAACAAAAACCCATACATGAATAAATGAAGAAATAAATAAAATAACAAACATAGGCGTTCCGGATCCCGAGTGTATGATGCCAAACACCAACCTGCTCTTTGGTTGCTTCTCTCCTGTAAATAGAAAAAAACAGAACTTATGAGTATAATGACGCCCTAACCGCGCCTTTTCGGCATACAACATACTTCGGGATGTAACTATTAGCAAACTCAACAATTTCAAAATTAGGCGCCTCCGCGTCCCGAGCGTATCGCTGGCAGAAACACCAAATCCAGCGATCCTCTTGCCGAACACTGGCGCCTTCGCCACTAAGGGAGCAACCAGTCCAATACTTTCAACCCTTATGGGGCACACGTAATGTTCGGCCCGATTAGGGGAGCATCCAGTGTCACTCAACCCCTAACGGGAAACGCTCGCGCGGAATACCTATATGTACTAAAAACAAAACCGAAAAAGTACGGACGAACACGCCAAAATACTCAGTGATCACTCACCTCCTACAATTGAATTTCACTCCCAATTTCTTCTTTATTTTTGAACACAGAATTTAACAGAGACACTACCTTCACTTTGGACAGACACTTTGAAAGTGACGGTATGGGCAAAATATGGCCAAAGCTTCTTCCCCAGCGAACAATACAAATCTACCCATGCAAAGGAGCATAGACAGGTAAACAAAACAGTGCCCCTCAATAATGTGTCATCATGAGGCGCATCATGCTAAATCCTTGTCCGCAAATGCATTTTGGGTTCCAAGCTATTTTTAGATTTACCTGCCAGCGCAGTGTGCTCAGAACACCAAACCAAAGGGCGCCAAGGCGCGCGCACCCTCATAAGACCAACGCACAGTGGGGCAGAATTCCAAAAAGCTGGCCAAAAATCAAATTTTTAAGTTGTGTATATTCGTCTATATACCATCAGATCTTGTTTAGGGATTGTCCTAGAACATAATTCCGGACCGGGCAGGTAAATACCTGCTCTAGGGTCGCCTGGACATCATTTGACATTTAGCCTCCGTTGAGTACGCACGAAAAAAGTGTGCGCGTGGAAAAATTCTTTCCTGTTTGAAGTGCTGCGAAACTGAGGAAACTAGTTCAATTCGAATTCGGTAAAATGGATTCATTTTCTGGAGGTATGTAGAATTTATGCTTATGCACAATTATTGCTCATTTTATGTTTGTGATATTTAAATCTTGCGACAAGTATGTAGTATATTTTTTTTTATATTTATATAAAATCGATTTTCTAATTGAGTTTTAAAAAAAGTCCTGCTAGGTCCCGTCTTGTTTCGACAAGGAACTGATAGTATACAGTGTTAAATATTACATACTAAAAAACTGGCTGCTTCTGAGTTCTTCTGAGTGCCTTTTGAGTAGTGAGACTAATTTTTATGGAAAAACGCGTGGCGCGACATTAAGGGGGTATTCTCATGTGAACGCATAAATTTTACCTCTTTTTAGGGAATCGAAAAAAAAATCGAATGGAATATTGTTCAGTAGGTCTGTCGCTATCGTCCCTACCAAAATTAATCAATTTAATTGAAAAAAAAAATAATGGCGGACTGTAGAAATTTTTTTTTTTTTGTTAAAAATCGTTTAAAAAAATAAGGAAATAATTTTGAAAATACGTAATTCTGGTACGGACGATAACTACTAATGAGTAGAAGAACATATATAAATTTCGAAGCAATCGGTTGAATAGTTTTTTGTTTAGGCCCATGAGAGTTTTAGAAAATGATGTTTCGAGAAAAATGCGTTTAGAGTTTCAAGAGCAGAATTTTCGTGGAAAGTTTATATTTACACTAATGAATTTATCATATCAATTTTACAATACTTTTACGATGTTTTTGCTCTAATTTAACTCCTGAATCGTAAGCAATAACCTCGAACACCAAATTACATGAGATTTCACTTCATATTTTCAACGTATGAACCATAGTCCGCCATATTGGATCCGCCATTTTGAATTTTGAAAATCTGACCTCAGATTCGTAATCAGCGATCCCAAAAACCCCCGAGTAACCAGTTTCAGTCAAATTAATAGAAATTCGAATTTTTTGTCCGCCATATTGGAGCCGCCATTTTGAATTTTGAAAATCTGACTTCAGATTCGTAATCAGCGACCTCGAAAACCCCCATATAGGTAATTTGGGATTTTTGGCCTCAAAATTGGGATTCTGCCCCACTGTGCGACGGTCTCGTCTCGAGCCGGGCAAAGGCCATAAACCCCAGGCACGCAAAGGATTTCAGGGAAATTATGAAATCATCGGGGCCTGCAACTAATTACGCAAAACGTTCTATGCTATGAAATTCAAGATTTATTTTGCTTGCTATCTATGTATGCACATTTTTCTTTTCTGCCTTACAGGCCCAAAGTTCAATGGAGACAAAAACTATGATGAGCTGGCCAATTTCTGTCGAAGGATCTAAGTTCCCTTTTAAGCCCATCCCTAGTTTGAAGTTTATGGAAATGTTTGTCACTCGGCCGCTGCAAGCAGTCAATTGATCCCAAAGAAATCCCAGATAGCTGCAGTTTGTTCACAGTTCTCGCCGACTACCGGTCAAATATTTCACTGGAATTCCGTTAAAATGTTTCAACCGTTCTTTACAGCCCCCGTGGAGGGCGGGGTGCAGTGTGAAGAGTCCACTCCCACAAGCCGGTTGATTCACTTTACTGAGCTCTTGTTGAGTGTGTCTCATGCCGTAGCCAGCTGCAGACAAATGTTTTGTACCGGCGGCGTCGCTGCCAGGTCCTTTCTTTCATCCCCGCGCGGCCTCCTCTGTCACTGTCAGTTCCGGTTCCCCGAGGCAAAGAGCTAATGTTACAACAACTGCACAGTGCCGGTCGACTGCTCCCTGGACGGAACAATTGCGTCTTCCTTGTCAATCTGGACAAGGACCCATCTCCATTCGCGGAAACAACGCCGTTTTTTACATTCCTACGCCAGACACCCCGACCCCGACTCCCGCTGGAACGATGTTACAACGCATTACAAAAACGTTTTCATCCCCAGCCCCTATATGGTTGTTGCTGCCCGATCTCAGAACCTGGTGATCTCTGGAGAGCCCTTGGGCACAGTATTACTGCTTCCCCACTTTTTCTGGCAGCTGTCTGGACCGTTGGAGTAGGGTAATATTTTGTGGCTCAATGGATGCAGCACGGAATGTTCGTTTTTATTGATTTTGTGAAACAAATGGGACTCCTGCGGGCGAATGCGATGCCAACAGTCCCGCTGCAAGTGCACTCCACAGCAATCGATTTTCACACCCATAATTCGCCCAGTACCGCCTCCCTGCTCGTATGTACCAGTTTCAGTTATTAATCTGGCTGACCGGGAAATAGTAATAAAAGGGGCTCATGGAGCAACTGGAGCAGAGGGATGCAACTGTAGCACTTCAGCCAGCGGGAAATGTTTTACTCTTTCTATGCAGTCCCATGGGTATTTGTCTTAATTAACATCGCGGCTGAGTGCCAGTGTGCTTCGCACATGAAAAAACTCTCAGAGCCTCATGTGGTGGAAAAACACCAAAAACTGCCAAAAGAATCGGAGTCGCGGTCTCCAAAGGTAAACGAGCCGGATGAACTAAACGCCAAAAAATAGTGTGTGCCATTTAATAAAAGTAGTGTAAGTAGTGTCCCAGCACGGAACTATTGAGATGTTTGGAGCCAAAATAGGAGAAACTCACGCTGTTTACCCAAAAAAAGAAAAACGTGTTCCTTTCCAACATATTATACATAAGCCCGACTGAAATTAATTTGTAACATGTTTGGTAGTGCCCTTCTTATTGCTTTTGTCAACGGTATCACAAAAAATTCCCCAAATTTGAAGTAGGTAATGCTCGGGCGCCTGCGTAAATATTTTCAAAGACCCATTGGCGTCCCGCCTCCGATAAAGTAAGACACAGCCAGGTCCGGACTTATGACGGGGCACCAGGGGCACGGCCCCGGGGGAGGTCCACAGGCCAACATTTTCTGGGGGCATCCACACTCCTCCAATAAATTATTTCTAATCGAGTCAATTATATCAACAAGACTTGAGATTTTCCTACTTTTCCGTTTCCCTCTCTAATGCTGTTTATTATGACCAATGAGCGGTCGGCATTTCGGATTCTTTTGTCGCCGCACTTGATCAGAGAATATCAGCATATGAGCAAGTGCATTTGCGATTTGGATTTCTGTCCAAATTGCAAACAATTATTCAAGCAGAAATCGATAGTCACGCGCAAGATTTAATGAAAATATACCACACTGATCTTGATGCCGGCCTCCCTACTGAACAGGCTCAATTCAAGGAGTTTTGCAAAGATTTATTGGTACCTAATCCAACTATGAGTCACGAACAAGCAATGTATAATTTATTTAAGCTTCATAACGTTCAAGATGCTTTTCCAAATGTTGAAATTGTTCTAAGAATATACTTGACGCTAATGATTTCAAATTGTACCGGGCAAAGGTCGTTTTCAAAGTTAAACCTTATAAAACGTCCGCTGAGAACATCAATGACTGAAAAGCGTTTGAATTGTTTGACAATAATGAGCATTGAGAGTGAAGTTTTGAGGAGCATCGATCCAAATATAATCATCAACAAATTTTCCGCGAAAAAAGCTCGAAAAGTTTTCTTGTAAATGTGAAACTGTTTATAATATAATCATATATACCAAAAATTGAGAATATTCTATAATATACATACAGGGTGGCCGGAAGATTGACGTCAAAAAGAAAAAAACAGGTCCCATGTGTCATGGGGTATTCGAATCACCCCCATGTATGTTCCGCGATTTTGCACGGTTTTCAAGTTATGAATTTTTTTATGAAGTTTTTAGAATTTTCGACTTGACCATCTTAAAAAAAATCTAAAAAAAAAGTACTGGACTTTGCTGATATTTTTTTTTGTAACTAAATCGTCATGAATGGTACTTTTATACGTAAAATAACCAGCTTCGTAACTTTGATAAAAATTATGGAAATGTTGGTCTCAAGAGAAAAGTTACGTATTTTGAATTATGACCTAAATTTTCAAATTTAAATTAAAAATCTAAACAGGCTACTTCATGGCTTCTTAGTAGGCTTAAAAAGTGCACTCAACTCTCAGCTTTTAGAATAATTAATAAAAAATGGTACTTAATAGTCTACTTTTGCTAGAATTAGCCTTCAAAGACAGCGAGGTGGAAAAAATCAAAGAATTGGTTAAAAATAAATTCTTGCCATTTTATGATTTTTCTGATCAAGTTATGATAGAAAATGCAGAAAGTTAATAAAAACTAACTTTAGAGGTTGGTTGGTCAAGAAAAGTTTTAGGTAAGAAAAAGGTATGGCAATAAATCACACATCATAATGTAAATAAAAAGAAATTTATTTATAAAATTTAAAGTTAGTTTTCAAAGTGGCCACCTCCAGCCGCAATGCACATTCTACACCTTCGTAGAAAATTGTCTTTTAATCGTTTAAAAGCTGCCGTGTTCTCTCTTACGACACGTTCGGCTTCTCTTATCTTCTGTCTCAGCTCGTCTTCACTCGAACATTCTCGGGCGTATACAATTGCTTTATAATAACCCCAAACGAAAAAATCGATGGGATTAAGGTCAGGTGAGCGTGGGGGCCACTTGATTGGTCCGCTGCGTCCGATCCATCTGTTAGGTTATCGTTTATTTAAGTGATTACGGACTTGCGTTGCGTAGTGACACGGGGCACCGTCGTTTTGAAATGTCATAGTTCGACGAAGCTGAAGATTCACATCTTCCAGCAGCAAAGGAAGTTCATGTTCGAGGAAATTTTTGTATAATAAGTTTCTCCATTAAGTCTGGACGGCAATTCAAATGGACCAATTAGTTCGCCATTGAGGATCCCAGACCACCAGTTAACGCTAAAACGTTGTTGGAAGTTGAGGAAGTCATGAGGATTTTCAATCGCCCACGTGTGGTCGTTGTGCATATTAAAGATTCCACATCGCTCAAATCGTGACTCATCTGTCCACAAAATTTTATTAAAATAGCCAGGATCTTCTCTCTCTTTTTGTAACATAGTTCGGCAAAATTCAACGTGCAATTGGTGGTCTGCAGGCAGTAAAGCTTGGACTCGTCGAATGTGGAATGCGTGGTATCCTTCTTCGTGAAGTATATCTTGGATAGAAGTTCTTGGGATGTCCAGAGCACGAGCCATTCTTCTCGTACTGGTAGATGGATTTCGCTGAACTTCAAGCACCCTTTCTCTGCGATCCGGATCAACTGTAGGGATTCCTTCACGACCACCACGTTGACCAGGAATGCGGCCTGCCATTAACGTTTGGTGGGTGTTAATAAAAACACGATGGTCTGGATAATGCTCAGGTTGCGGCCCACCACGACGTTGAAGCTGTTCACGATATAGTCGCGCTGCTTCAAGGCCGTTCCCTCGTGCAACTCCGTAAAAATAATGCATTTTAGCATACTGACTTAACGTGTAACTCATCTTCTACACTTCAAAGCAAACAAAGTCCAAATCAAAATACGAAACACTCCAGTAAACGAGCAAAAACGTTAAACAAGTTGGTTGAGCGAAGCGAAGTAGCTTAATCAAACACGCGTGTAGCGTGGAGTGGGACCTGTTTTTTCCTTTTTGACGTCAATCTTCCGGCCACCCTGTATATATATATGTCGCTTGCCCGGACCCGGCGTTTCCCGGGATACTATTAAATTTGTATTCCTTAATTTTACAACGCCTCCCTACTGCACCACCGCCTCTCCTAGGTGACTCAGCGTTTTCCTATTTGCGTTTTGCACATGTTTTAGATGTTTTCCAACAGTGTTATTAAATTTAGTTTTCCTCATTTTACACCACCTCCTTATTGCACCCCCTCTCCTATATCACCCAGCGGGGTGGGGGTGGTCTCATATTTGGAAATTTGAAAGGCAGATTCGAAATCAGTGATCCCGAAAATTCCCTAGTGCGGATTTTCAGGGAAATCCCTTGAAGTTTAACTTTTCGGTCGCCATATTGATCCACTATCTGGACTTCCAAAAATTTGATGGCAGATTCATAATCAGTGACCCCAAAAACCCAAACCAAAAACAAAAGTTCGGATTTTTAGTGAAATCCCTTGAAGTTTAACTTTTTCGGTCGCCATATTGGATCCGAGATCTTGAATTCCAAAATTTTGAATGCCAGCTCGAGATCTGCGACCCCGAAAACCTCCAATTGCCTTTTTCATAAAGATTCGTTGGAAAGATAAGTTGGTGAATTCACTTCACTTTTCGATTTTCCGGCTTTTCCTTTGGGGTTTCCCGAATTTTCTCTTTTTTAAACCTCCCCTGTATTATAGCGAACAAAAAAAAAAATTATCGAAATCGGTTAAGTCGTTTTTGAGTTTTAGCGAGACTAACGCACAGAAATTCATTTTTATATATATAGATATATATCCATGGTTATAAGTAAAAAAATATAGCGTTATATATATTGCCATATATGTACGTTAATAAATTTATATATATTATAAAAATGCTACCTGATCCTTGACTCGTATTTCCAAAAAAAATCCGATTTTCCTGCCCTTACATGGGCATCCCCATTTCGTACCCCGGGTCCGATTGGAGTTAAGTTCGGCACTGGACACAGCCCGGGCTAAAAATGTGTTCCCCCAAAGGGCAATTACCGTTCGGTCGAATTCCTTTCGTTGATAAAATTTTTTCGAAAATCACTTTGTTTCGTTGGAAGGCACTCTCATTCCAGCCAGTGCTCTTTGCTGGACTGCATTGCAAAAGCCCAAATTTTGTCGTTAATTGTGAGGGAGGCTGGTGGGCTGGCCATGCCAGCCCGCAAAACAAAAGCCACCCGCTCCAGAACAAAAATTGTCTGATTGTCCTGGCGAACAAGGGCCAATCAGTGCTCCACAAAGACCTGTCGATAAAGGGTGCAGCCGGTAAATTGACGTGGTAAAAAGGATAAATAGATGCAGGACGGACATGCCACGCCATGCTACCCTGCACTAGCCCCGGGGCAGTGGTCCTGCACTCACGTGAATTTCCAATTTATTTGGCGCGTGGGGCCGAGTTCGCGTTTTTTTCTGTCGTGTAGTTTTTGCCATTTCTTTTGTAAATTATTTCACTGCCCTACTCTTGCCCACTTTTATTTTTACGGCGAGCCAATTTGTTGCGCAAATATTTTTCAGGAAATTGAATTAATTTTGGCTGTTCCCTGTTTACCCCAGCTCCGCAAAGCACGCGGCTAAAAAACTATATGCTGACCCACAGGATGCTGCAGGGGATTTGTAGTGGGCCAACGGCGAACGGTGGCCGATGTGGGGCGAGTTTGCGGATTGTTCGCTCACTCCTGAAGCATTATCCTTGAGGAATCGCTTAGCGCTGATTATATTTGCAGAAAATTAAAGTAAACGAGCGGTCCCTGCGTGTAGCTGATGGGGCGGCAGACGGGGCCTTGGAAAATACTACCAGCGAGGGTGAAACTTTCGAGATTTTCTCAGGCAATTCTAATAAAATTAAACAATTATTGCAGACGTTGGCAGGATACGAACTATGGAGCAGCTTTTGGGTGAATCATTCGAATTCTGGAGTCTTGGGATAAGGGACCACGTGGAGAGCCGTTAGTGGTGCTCTGGCGTGTTTTTCGGTTAGCTCCCTTTAATTTGTCCATTGCGGATTCAGCTTCTGGACACTTGGCTATTTCCAGCCAGTAACAATGACGACAATAACCTTTGGAATAATTGCAATCCCCGAGATGGTAGCGCAATTTTACTTTATTGTTTTGCTGGCATTTCAATAAAAGCCTCGGATGAACAGACTTCTGGGATAATACCCCAGAGAAACGCAAATTTGCCTGGCAAACTTAAATTAAAACTGCAAAGTTTCTGGCGCAAATTAGCAATTTACTTAATGTTGCCAACAAGAAGCTCGTCTTACTCGTTCCTACTCTCCATCCCAGACCGTCCCTGAATGCTCAGTTGAAAAGCCCACAAAAGTACAGAGAAAGTACTGCTGAGGCTCTCACCACCTCCCTAACCCAGAATGGCACAACCCTGTGTCCGAAAAGCATCGGAAATGCTTCATATTAGATCCCACCAAATCGTTCCGGTGGCAGTTAAATTGAAACGGCTGCGTCGGACGTCCGAACTTTGGTTGCTTTTTCATTTTCCAAAGATAGAATCGTAGGGAAACGGATCCGTAAGTCCACAAGCCCTCGGCGACAGTTTAATTAACCATAATCGCTTTTATCGAAGAGACGGAAATGTCCAGCGGAGCGCTTATCGCGCGGCGCATATCACCGCCGTCGTGCCTCAAAGTGCTAGAATGATTTCATAAATTTTTGATGACTACCACGTGTACGCCTAGCAACGATTGAAATCTCGTCGAATAGAACGGCCTCGCATCCCTGATGGTCATTTTCTTTTCCGCAGATCAAACAGCCGCAAGGACCGCGGAAGAGGCCACACTGCCTCCTGTCTTAATGGCCGGGCATAAATAGACGCCCATTAAATCTGCATAATTCCTCTATAAAAGCATAAGTAATGAGTTAACGTTATCGCTGCCGCTTCCCCGAGGAACGGAGCGGGGATCCCTTTGAATATGGCCAAATTATTAACGTTAATCTCATTTTGATACTGCGTAGCCAGAGGGACTGAGTAATTGAGGGATGCTAATTCTATCTTTGCTAAAAGCTACGGTGGGCTGAACATGATCCTTTGAGTTACCCAGCAAAATCCCCGCTAATTATCCCTCTTCCTGGACCTTAATCTTGTCCCCGGTGTCCTCTTTTCTGGTTTGTTTGCGATTAGATTTGCTCTTTTCACACAACAGAGTCCTTTTTTAATGGAACTTTGCGCATAATCCTCGCGAATTCCACATACAGCCGCGTTTCCACTACTAATTGCACCTCTGCCCAAGATCCCTCAGCTGAACTACAAACTTTACCGTAACGCCAGGTATGTAAATCGTTCTCCACGCCTTTCTTTATCCAAGGAGCAAAGACTATCGATTTATAGAAATTCTTGGAAGGGGCTCAAACTAATTACCGCCCCGGCAAAAACGTCCGTGGATCAGCAAGTAAAAACACAGACATTGGGACACGAACGCCTAATTGGCTTCCTCGCTAAGCCACCAAAAGCAAACGGCGGTTATCCGAAGCATTCCGTTCCCAGCGGACATAAATTGAGGACAAGACATAAAACCAAACACTTTACTGGCACTTTAGGGGCTAAATAAATCGCAATCAATACTGCGGGCCTGCGGACGAGGCCACATAACCACGCAATTAGCATAATGACATCGCTCGAAATTGGGGGCCTACAAAGGCATGGCACGGCACGGACGCACACCCTAGCGAAAAAGGCCAATCCCAGACGCTTCCTTCGCGTCACGTAGGTTTTACGGCCGTGCGAATATGCAGCCGGACTTGACGAGACACGAGGATATCGGCGGGCCATTTATCCCATCATTTATGACCTCCCGCGTCACCCATCTGGTGGTTATGACAATGGCGCAAAATTGAATAACCCCATAAATTGAGAATTGCGGCGACCGATTCGAGAGAAATGGATAAATATAGAAATTTTGACAAATCACCATCCGGGTTCCCGCTGTCCCCTTTGCCCTCTTCCTGATAGATTTTGTGTGGGTCATTGGTTGAATATTGATTAGAATGTGGTTTCATTTTAGAGGCTCAACAAAGTAAACTGCAGCCAAATGGCAGTGTCATTGGCATTCACCACATACGGGCTCCCCGGCCCCCCATTCGCACTGCCTCAGTCAGCCCACCAGATCAAGCCGCCCTGCTGCAAGCATCTGCACAAACGACTGGAGGCCAACCCACCCACCATGGTCAGTCCGCGAAGCATCACCACCAGAGCCAGGAGAATCTTGGCCAGACCCTCAGCATGACATCGAGCTCACATTTGCAACAGCAGGTGCCCCAGGCAGCGATGGACGAAATGAGGGTCTGATAGGTGACGGCGTTCGAGATGGCGTTATAGTCGTCTAGGTAAGTTCTAGCTCTAAAACATTGTTCCAAACCAGAGCCCCGGCTTTGTTTCTTCATATGGCTCTATTTATTTTTACAAAACTTTCAAATTAATAATCTGCATAAATGCCGAGAATATTTCACACTCTGTGGTCTTCGAATGACTTGCATAAAAATAGACCCTTAAAAAGTCATCTGACACGCTTTTCTAATAACCTGTGGTTTGCGCCGCAATACATATTTGGACCTCAACAATTAGAAAGTACAGAGTGTCAAAACCGCAAACTCATTTAACGGACATTTGGAAAAAGTGCCGAAGGATATTTTGAACTATTTGTTTCTTCACAATCTACCCAAAATGAGGCAGGCAATCACAGGAAATTGAACCAAATGTTCGTCATTCAGATGGCAGTGGCGTAACTATAGGGTGGCAGGGCTGGCAAAATGCCACGGGCCCCCGACCCAAGAGGGCCCCGGCCCAACAGGCCGCGCGCTCAGAAATAAATTTTTGACTTTGTACCTCAGGTACAAGCAAAATAAAATACTCAGGTACAGTACCTTTCGTGGCCATAGAGAAAACGCAGATAGCAATGATCCAAGCTCCCAAGGAAACTTTTTGAGTATTGTTGAGTTATTAGGAAAATACGACCCGATTTTACAATAATTGTTAAGTAAACCGAAGGGCCAGATAAAATACTTGAGTCCAAAAATACAAAATGAGCTAATTTCTGTCCTGGTTCTAAAAGTAGAAAATGCTCTCACAAATGAAATAAATGCCGCACCATTCTACTCTATCATATTCGATAGAACTCAAGATATTTCAAAAATTGATCAAATGTGTGAACTTTACCGTTATTGTATGATCGAAAAAGAGATGATGAGAGTAATGAGATCCCAAAGGCACTCGTCATTAAAGAGACATTTTTAGCATTTCATGAAGTTAAGGATCAAACTGCCTTAGCAATGTCCAAGCAAATTATTAAATCCATAAATGGCAAAAATATTCCTCTAAATAAGTGTCGAGGACAAGGATATGATGGTGCTAACACAATGAAAGGGACTTATGGTGGAGTTCAAAAACTTATAAAAGATGTCGAGCCAAATGCCGTATATGTTCACTGTGCTGCTCATAACTTAAATCTAGTACTCAATGATGCAGTGACAGAGGTTATTGATTTGCAAATTCTTTTTGGAACAGTTCAACAAATTTATAATTTTTTTGGGCATAGTATCAAGAGATGGAATATTTTATCAAGTTTTATATCTAATAAAGAAATAGAGTCTTCAACTTCAATAACATTTAAAATATTAAGCCCTACTAGATGGGCAGGACGTTATGATGCTGTTTTTGCTTTGAAAGTTCGGATTGTGGAAGTCCAAAAAGCGCCAACGAAAATAATTCTGTTAAATTGCAAATCAGATGAAAGAAATTAAGCTGTTTCACTCAAGAAGAAGATCGAAAACTACAATTTTATTATGTTATTGGTTTTCCATTGCAAAATTCTACAAACTACCGATGCAGTCTCTAAAGCACTTCAGTCTAAAGCCACCGATCTTTCAAATGCCTTAAAACGTTTAAAAATTTGTCTAGAAGAATTAATTGGAAAGGTGTCGACATGAATTTGTAAATTTAAAAATGGAAGGAAGGAAATTGGAAATGGAATGGTCCATAACACCTGAATTTTCTAAAACTCGTCAGAGAAAGGTAAAACGCCATTTTGACGAACTTTGTGAAGATGAGCGTCTCCAAGATCCGGAAAGTTTGTTCAAAGTGAACATATTCTATCGAGTGTTGGACATGATTACACAGCCACACAAAAAAACAAAAGTGGGGATTACTTTTGATGCCATATGTCATATCCGTAGTATTTTGGCCTGCTGAGCACGAATCTGCGACCAGAATTGAGCTTTGACGTCCAGATTTTTTTTCTAACCTCAAAAAATGGGTTAAAAACAGAGAAAATCGTGGAAAACACACTCGTAAAATTCGGAAAAAATTTATTTTTAACATTTAAACCTATATTCATATGAATTGAGACCTGCTGAGCACGAATCCGTCACCAGAATTGAGCCAGCACATTCTGATTTTTTTCTTAAATTTTTTTTTATTAATTTTTAGAAAAAAATCAGAACGTGATGGCTCAATTCTGGTGACGGATTCGTGCTCAGCAGGTCTCAATTCATATGAATATAAGTTTAAATGTTAAAAATAAATTTTTTCCGAATTTTACTCCACGATTTTCTCTGTTTTTAACCCACTTTTTGGAGGTTAGAAAAAAATCTGGACGCCACGGCTCAATTCTGGTCGCGGATTCGTGATCAGCAGGCCAAATTACTACGGATATGACATATGGCATCAAAAGTAATCCCCACTTTTGTTTTTTTGTGTGGCTGTGTTATTAATCAACTGAAATCGCGTTTCCTTCCGATGAATGAAATTGTTTCCAATTTCAGTGTTTTGCAGCCTTCAACTTTACAAATTTTAAATGACACAGATTTATCAAAAAAAAAGATCTAGAATTTGTTGATATATATAAAAAAGACATATCTGAATCATTTGCCAGGGAAATTCTCAGTTTTCGGTCCACTTTCAGAGACGAAATAGAAAAGTCTTCGTGTATTAGAAAAAGAAGAAAAGATTTTTCTTAATAAATATCTTATTGAACTTAAATTGTTATTTCATGGTAAATGTATAAGCTTGTTATTAGTGTTTGATAACTACTTAAGTGGTTTATTAAAATTAAACTAAGTACAACGTGACGATTTTTACTGATAGGGCTCGTCTTATGGCATTTTTCATCACTTCAGCGAGAACTTCGGGCGACAGATTCTCGCACTCGTGTCGAATGTTGTCCTCGAGGGCTTCCAGGGTCTCGGGCTTGGTCACGTAAACACGGGACTTCAAAAAACCCCACAAAAAAAAGTCTGGAACGGTTAAATCGGGCGATCTTGCGGGCCAGTGCAAATCGCCAAAATGAGAGATGAGGCGACCCAGGAACGCCGCCTTCAGAATATCGGTTGTGGCAATCAATTGTAACGGCGCCCATTTGGCCGATATCATCTTTTCGACTTGACCAATAAAATTCTAAAGGTTCAAATAAACATAATCAAAAAACAGAATCGAAGTTTTTCATTTAGAAAAAAAATGAGAGCCAAACAACATCAGATGACTTCTTTTGGCCCACCTTGTAGGAGCTTGGGTTCTATCGAGCATAGCCTGCCCGGAATGGAATTTCCTTACCACTTGCACGCAATTTCTTGAGTCGCCACCCTGCAGGGTCTTAGTCTAACGGGTTAATTAAAGTCAATGGTCTGAAATGCATCTTCTGAAAAGCATTTGATCCTACTTCCCGATGAAGTCAAAAAGGAAAATCGAACCAGAAATAGAATCCAAATGCTGTTCCTTTGCAGCCTCAAAATTCTTCTCCAATTGCAGTCACCTCAGAAGGGAAGACGAGTCCAGTGAACAATTTTCGAAATTATCATAAACCCCTTCCAGTAGGAAGGAGTGTCTATCAGTACGACTCTTTTCCCTCACTTTTTCGAATCTCTTCGGGCTCCGTTTGAACTTCGCCCTATTAAGCGGTAGGATAGAAGACTGGCGGGCCATTTCTCGGTTAACTTTTCCACTTAAAATCAATTTAATTCACAGGCGAGGTGAAAACAGAAAATTCCCTCGACGAAGTCAGGGGGAATATAAGAATTTTCTACTTCGTTCGGACATCATTGATTCGATTCCCTAATTTGCTGCTTTCTCATTTTCGAGATTAAGTTTAGCACTTTGCTGCAACGGGAGGCCGGTGGGAGCTGGAGTCGTGAACTTGCTCGATTTATTCTCGAATGCAGCCAGCACCGCTGCGGCGCTCTCCCACCCCCGTTTTCATTACATTTAACTGAGCCCAGTCTAGTCCAGTTGTGCCGACGCACCCTTTCAGTTTCCTTACAAAGTTTCAGTTTTTTAGTTCTTTCGAGAAACTGGTCCAGGTCAGTACTTACCAGAAAAGTTCATTTGTTAGAATGTCTTTTGTGGGGGACGGGTAACTTCATCGATATTTGGAGCGGCCGAGCGAGGTGCTTTTGTTAGGTAGGTGACCTCGCTGTATCCACAGTAGCCGTCTTGCAGGTCAGGGTTTCACTATAATCCAGCTGAGTCCGACTTGACCTCTTGCCCGAAATTTTGTGGAAGTACCCATATAAAGCCCCATTCAACATTCAACCAACCGGGGCGGCCTGATAAATTTTCATTTGCTTGTAAACCCCGCCCGACAATTGGGTAAATCGCAAAAACACTTAATCACGGCACTCGCAACATTTATAACGACACCGCGGGGCCGCACACGTCAATCATGTAATGGGAGCAGCGTTTATGACAATTGTGGGTCACGAAAGTGATACGCCCGCTGGAGGGCCCTGCAGCTCAGTCGCAGGCACAACGGGAGCAAGTCAAAGCCCTTTTTAATTTCACCAGAGCCGTTCCCGAGTGCCGTCGTTACTGCTGAACGAGGTGATAATCTCGGCGGATTATCTAAGAAAGCACTCGGGAGCATATGCCTGCGACATAAAAAGGGCTGTGAAGCTACTAAGCGGCGGAAGTTTAAAGTGCCTGGGGTGGCTTCGCCTCTGCCGGTGCACCGCGGATTTGTCGCAAGCGTCGGGGAGCCACGCCTAAATCTATAGGAAGAGATTTTAATAAAAACTGCACATCGTATGGTTGGGAGGGGCCGCAGGGATGCCGCCCGAACGGAACAGGAGCTCTCTTAATAAAGGGTAACGAAAATCAATTTTCGCTAGAGTCCTGGCGAAACAATACCCGTCGCACTGTCGCACCGGTGACACAGAGTGGCATGGCACACGTGTAATCTACAACGTGAACATAATTCCACAGGAGCACCTGCCAGGTGTATACACACGAAACGACCCAATTTACACAAACTCTGAGCGCAGTTTTATTATCCAATTTCCGTCGTTGGGGCCGGCGGGGTACGGGCAATGGTGGGTCGGTCGGGCGGCGGAATTTACGAGTGTTCCCAGCAAAAGTTTACTTAAGCTTGCGAAAAATAAGCGGAGGAGCAGAGAGGCAAAGGACGGACGCAGAAAAATCCTGCAAGTGATGTCGTTGAGGTGTACACCGAACACTTTACGCCCTCATTACCTTAAGGAAGTGATGTCTTAAGCGCACCGTGTCTCCTAATTAACCTAAATGCGAGCCAGGGACTCCTTGATCCTGCAAAGAACGCAGCTGAATATCACACGGGCGACCTCCGGCCAACTTCCTCGAAGTTATTAATCGAAGGCTTTTCATTGCGCCCCGTGAAGCCCGCCGGATCACCTGCTGATTAATCCCGGAAGCGATTTGGTAAAAATTCTAATTACATCCCGAAGCAACTTGCAGATTCGCCAGGGGGAGCACATAGAGCTACTAGATGGGTGCAAGTGCCAAGGCGAACCCGTCACCGGCCGGAATATCGCTCTTGCGCTAATTTGGCTGCTTGTTCGGAGTAGTAAGATTTTTAGTGCCGAAAACTTTCCTTCCTGCCCGGTTCCTCTTTGAAGTTGCCATCTTTTACGGCTCATGCTCTCCTGACTCCTGAGCCCTGCCCTTTTAATGCACTGATCCAATTTAGTAAATGAAAAAGTTGAGTCGAATTGCTGGGGTGGAGGGGAGGGCGGCGCGGTACGGCTCGGAAAGTACGTGACTTACGACCTCAATAAAGGCAAGTTAAGGGCAAGAGGATTTTTATGTAGATTACAACTTTAGAACAAAAGGGATAAATTTCTCAGATCCACAGGGATGAAAACTATCTTCTTCTTCTATTCCTCTGCTCCGGCCCAGCTCCGGTGTTTTTTATTAATTTTTGACGAAAACTGTTGTGGCGGGACTTTTGCATTGTGCCGGAGATGAAGACGGCTTTAAAAGGATTTGAAATTGAATAGCACAGGAAAACTTGCTTCCCCTGGGGAGCTAAACGGCCACCTAAGCCACCTAAGAGAGGGAATGGAAAGATTTTCATCGTCCCTTTAGCCGCATTTGAGGGCACTGTCTAGGGTAGCTTCAGTTCTTTGAGATAATTCAAAGCACAGCACTTTCACTCTTCAGCTGTACCTACAGCAGTGCTATTTAATGGAATTGGGGTGCATGTATCTTCTAGAGCATAACTCGCAAGTCAATAGCCTTTGCGATCCTAAAGTGGGGTACAATGCACATAAATCTGATGTTCTGTACCTTTTCGGGCCACGACTTCTTTGTTCCACATTTAGTGGAGCACTTTCCCAGCTTTTTAAAGAAATTGCAATCTGAAAAGCGTGCTCACTTGCCCGGAATCACGTCCACAGACAAGTAGATAGACAAGGAAACACCAGATTGATCCCATAGAAGTCAATTTTGTATAATCTTTCCGATTTAAAATTCAAAGAACACAAAGAAAAATTTTTATGTGACTGTGGACAACTTCCCGCGTAAAAGAGTAGCTCTATAGCCACTGATTGCGCGCCTGTGAATTTCAATGCCTTCGCAAGTTCTAGCCCAGGACTTACCCCGACACAAATCAAGGACATTTCACCAATTCCCACAAAGCCTGCTGGTGACTATATGAAATCTTAACTCTACCTTTTTAGGTTTGAAATGAATTTCTCCACATTTGATGGTCGTCGGTCGAAACTAATGGAGTGTGGATTGTAAGTTGTGAGCACGAAAAACCATTTTCTGTAGCAATTATTGCACTGTTAAAATGGACTTCCATTTTCAGGGCTTTTTCCATTGGTTCTTGGAAAGGCGCTTGTTAAGCCACAGATGGTAAGTTGTTCCACTAGACCTCAGCAGCAGTAAAAACTCGATTGGCTGCAAATTTGTTTAAATCACCTCGAACGGGCGGACAGCTTGCAAATTGTTGATGCATCAACGCGGCCATATAACGCCCGCAAAATGTGATCGCACATAATACAAAAATTTCTCAGGTCGTAAAGAGGACAAGGGCGCATAGGGGATGCCCGGAAAAGGGAATAATTGCACCGAAAACTCATATTTTGGACTTAATGGAAAAATTGCAGAACTTCTCATTAAAGCGTGTTGGCACCGAGGCTCTAGCACAATCGAAGCGAAATTGATTGCCGGGGCACATGGTGAGGGCTTAATTGCTTTTGCAATTTCACAGAAAAACTATCCCCGGAATGGCCTTATCGGTCAGTGTGGCGTAATCCACTAGATTTTATTGTCATAATGATTCGAATTAAAACCAGCACAATCAACAAAAATTAAATTAATAGATGGCCTGGAAATCGATTGCATTCCCCACTGACTGGATTTCCAATAATAAGGCAAGGCAAGGTTGGGCTCAATTAGTGGATGCTGCGAACGACAGTATATCCATCTCGTCGCACTAAGAAGTCACTCATGTGGGAGACGTCACAAAAGCACTTCTTTGAAAGCCCACATTAATTGCGAGCTTCCCCTCCCTGTCTGGGGAAGAATACAGCGACCACAGCTCGTTTGGCCGCAACAATAAAAAATTGTTTGCCTTCTGTGATCCGAAGCACCCAGGCCTCGCACCCAGCCCGGCCTCATATCGCTGAATCTGTAAGACACTCTGTCAAAATCCATTTATTAAGTCGTTCCCACTTGTGCTCCGTCGACCTAATGGCCGTCATTTGTCACAGGGAAGAGTAATGACTCAAGAAAAATTTCTTAATGGCCTAGAGTCTGAAGTGTGTTGATTACATGCGCCGATGGCAGCTCAGCTTCAGACGGTGCATTGCATTGCTCTACGAAGCGGTTCTTATTTTTTCAGAGGTCAGTCAGTCAGTGGGTTGCGAATTAGAATACAGAAACATTTTACAGACCGGTGTAGGTAGTTGAGGCGCATAACTAACCTAACGAACTACTTCTTGCTTGAGACATAATAAACCAAATTTTCAATTCGAAATCGGTCATTTCATACTAGTGACCTCATGTAAAGATTTTGCTCTGGATTATTTGTTTTTCATAATTTTCACGGAAGTCATACATTTTTGCCAGCCACCTTTTCAGCAACTAGCGAAGTTAAGGTATCAAAGGAAGAAAGTTTCCGTCCGGACTAATAATTTTCTCTCTAAGATATCTTCAGAGTATGCCAAAGTAAATGGATTTAAAGGATTTTCGACACATAAGACAGCAATTTATGCTGATTTCAAGCTACTTTTTTTGTAATCGACAAAGTTAGGGTTCGTACACGTTCCATAAGACGTGCTCTGCCGCCCTTGTGCTGAAACCAGGCAAGGTAGACCAATTTAAAGGAAGCACAGGGATTTTCTTGAGACTTTGTTCCTTAACGTAACACCGAAACAAAAGGGATATACCTAACTAATCGAAAAACTGATTATATTGTGACCTTATTCCACAGCTAGCACCCAGTGTGCGGTCTCCTAAACTATCAAGTCATGGAGAGAAATTGATTTAACCTGAGCCGTCTAAGTAATTCTCGCATTGGACCACGCTGGGGTACAGTTTCAAGGCCTGAGCCTCATTCACAAGTCGGGTCAATTGCTGGGATGAATGCAACATGCAGGGCGCAATTTATAAAACGATTGAAATTCTATCACTTTGAGCCTATTTCCATGCAGTTCAATTTGAAGACCTCTATAGTTTTATTCCGTCTTGCGGGGAACCCTCCAGTGCACATCAAAGCGTTTCCTTATGGGCATTTCGAGTATTTCGACAATGTAAAGGAGCATATTTGGATTTGCAGCTGGAGTTATATGAGCTCGAGGATCCAATAACTGATCCGAGCATGTTTCCTGGGAGGGGAGCAACAGATGCTGGCCGGGTAGCGGGTATTTGTTGGGAGTAATTAGATGGCAGTCCAATTAGCAGAAATGGGTCCAAAATAATATCCCCTCAGCTATCTTGGACATCGGGTGCCGGATGGGAGCACACTCCCATGTTATTCCGTGCAACACAAGCCCCGTAACCGGACATCGCGACAAAATGATGCCCTAGAGGCTGGTTACCCACGGCACAAAGAAAGACTCGCCCTATCCGAAAATCCTGTCTGCTCACTGTTTTGGGTTGTGTCATTGTGTGTAGTGTTTCAAAATGCTCCCATAGCTGGAAGCGGTTTTAATTCGGCCCGACGCCGACGACCAGTCTATTGACGGACCCGCCTTAATCATCTGACCCCCTCCACGCCTTCCGTTTCTGCTCCAAATGTCCATTCCGACTGGATCTAATTGAAAACATCATGAGGCGAAAAATCATTGAGAGTTCTGCAGCGCGAAAAGGGCAATCAACATCAATAACGTTTCTGAAGGTAAGATGTGGGAGACTCACTGTCTTGCGCAAATCGGGCAGAAACCTGCACAGTACAAATTCGGATAGGATAAGACCGGAATTAAGAGCGTATTAGGCTAAAGGCTCTGTCCCTACTGAACGACAGCCTTTGGGGACTTCGCTCCGCTTAACTCCATTGTCTGGTGCAACTGGAATTTGCAGGGATTATGCTTTGTCACTCCGTTCCGGGTACACTGTTCAGGGCCGCTCCCACCGTATTTGCACTGCCTTCGCTTTTCGCAAACTACACCCCTCGCGGCGACCCCCCTAATGAAGGTAATTTGGGCACTAATAACTTCCTGAAGGATTCCATTCGAATAAACACATGTGAAAATTTAATGAGAGTTTCTGGAATGATGATGGGCTCTCGTAGCTGCAGACAGACGACTGCCGGTGACAAAGGCTCCTTTCAGCCACCGAGGATGCTGCGATGGCTAAGGGTTGGGGGGGACTCAAAAAATTAAATTTTAATTAAAGTCGAAGTGCTGCGAGTGAAGCCGTTCCTTCATTTAGCGCTCAGCCTCTTTAGGCCCGGGTGGTTTTGTTACCCTTTTATGAGCTCAAATGCGATTAAAGGTAGACGTCACATCATCACCTCAATGGGAGACGATTTGGCTATAAATCCAACGATTTATCCGCTGGGTAGTTTCGAAACATCAGTACTTACATACATATCTGACTAACGAATTATTCACGAAAGAATACCTAATTAATGAGAGGCACATTTCTCCTGTTTTTCTCATTTTTTTAAATATTACCAATATTACACTAGGCTGTGTTCAGAGCCAACGATCCCTGAACAGGTTTAGCTGAGAGATCTGACCTGAAAAGGCCGGAAGCTACGACCGGGAACGTGCTAAATTTTATTGCAAGTCACAGACAAAAGTCATCGAGTCATTGAAACAAATCCATAAATTCCCGGAAAATATCCCCTAGGAATTTCCATCCGCTGGACCTCATTGACGCAAACAAACACTGCCACCCCATCAAATTGCTCAAGCTCTAGTCCTGGAAATTTTGATTAAAACGTAATGAGCTTAGCGGCTGAGCTTAGCGGCTTTTATCGATTTTTTATTTTTTTTTCAGTTTTTATTCGGTCGTCGTCGTCGTGGAGAACTCCCTAGGCTGCCGTTCCACTCCGGAAATCACGAAGAGTTCAACATTCCCAAAGGACCCCAACCCAACCATCAATGGGAAAGCAAACGAATAAATACTCGCTCATTACAATACATAAGTAAAGTGCACTAGTTCTGCACCTGCCCAGCCCACGGCCAGTGCTCTAGCTACGGAAAGCCCACAACTACACGTGCACACTGCCCGAAAAAACATCAAATTCCACCATAATTGAGCCGCCCCGGTACGCTCTACCTAACCGCGAAAAATGTCATAAATTTGCATCCCGTTTGTATATAATTAATAAGGGGGCCCGCGAACTGCAGTTCTGGGCTGCCCATACAACTGTCCCATCAAGCAAGCCCCGGACGGATGGAATTTAGGATTCATATCCCCGCTTCCGACCCCGGGCCACGCCCCGCCACCGTCTAATTACGGCAGCTAGTGGAGCAAATGGCAAACTTGATGATATATTACCGCGATACCTGTTCCACCTAGAAAAGGCATTTTTGCATGCAAGTTCCATTAGCGTTCGGAATGTAATAAATAATACGTCGCTCCCGGGAGTTCCCCCAGCCGTCCGCTCGACCGGCGTTCATAGGAATTTTAAGCATTGTGGCCCCTGCCGAAACTAGAAAGGCGACGATCTCGGCCACAAGCCCTCCACCTACATAATACCCGGCTGTCGTCAAACTGGTTGCGCTGTGCTGCGCCGCAAAAGATTTGTAAACAATTTTAGCACAGATTTACTGAAAGGAATGAATTTTTTAATGCTCACCAGCCTCGTCCAGGACGAGTGGTGGGTGCTCGTTTCCCGGGCGCTGTTGCTCCTCGTGGAACTCGTTGGAAGGCGCACGGGGGCCGTTTTCGCAGGGAGGAAAGGAAAGGTCGCTCCTTATTTCCTCATAAATTTGAGATATGTACACAGGCCGACATCCAACTTTCATATTTCCTGCCAGCGGCCCTCGAACGTCCCGCCTGTCGATTCTTCTCGTTGAAAGGAAGCATTAAAATTCGATTTGCGATTCTGCTGCCAGCAGCCAGACGGAGGAATCCCAGACATTCGAAAGAGAAACAAAGCTACTCGCCCTCGGGGACGCGTCCAGGTCATGAAAGCCCTGCCGGAGAGCCGTACAGGTGGATGGCTGCATAAAACTATTTTTATGAAATTCCGATCCTCGCACCGAGTCATTCTTCTTCCACACGAGCATTTCTTTTTGTTGAGGGCGAGGCGGGCACTATGTGTAGTTCCACAAGCGCCCGAGGTGCCTGGAGGTCCGACTGGCCCGGGGCAGTCGTGTGTGGTGATGGAGGTACACGAACGGTGTTGTATACGAGCTGGGGCTCCGGTAATCTCGTTCTGCTATTTCAGATTTTATTATTGTGAAGCCCCAAAGGTCCTTAATGAAATCAGCCGTAAGGATAGAACTCCGCGCCGCCCTCAGGCTCCACTTAAGGGTTCTTTAGTTTTACACCGTTTTCTTTGAGCTTTCTTCCCATGTAGCCTGAAATTACTTTTTATGGAACTGGGTTCCTGATCGGGCAAGACGAAATTGTATTTTTTAAGTGCAGCAAGGTAATGATTGCCTGTCATTCCGTATTATGTCCTACGTGGTACGTGCAAGGTCTGGTTTTTTGTTGGCGGAGCTCAATGGGTTCTGTCTTTTGGAGAAAACATCCCGTGGAGAGTGGCGTGCGCTGCCCTGGGCTGTAACAAGACATTAAGGGCATAAGTATACGTACCCTTCCCCGGTCCCCACTTCAACAAGTAAACTCCCAGAATTTAAAATATCAAGGGACCTTTCTCATCTCGCTCTGAACGAATGACCTTTTTTCATTTCTGGGAACCGTTATACAACGTTGAATGCCTTTCAACACACCGGAAAGTTATTCTTTACTTTTCACCGAAGACAAATGGGTACCCGGTACCTTTGCAAGAGAGGAACTTCCCAGAAGACCTGATGGGAAATCACTTGGTCATCCCTCACAGCCAATGGGCTGATTAGTTTTTCCACAAATTTCGTATCATTAATTCTCACCCGGAGGAGCATTTATTCGAGGCGCCTACCCAACAAGCGATGCAGTCAACAGCGGAGAGGATAGCTGCAAAAATTAAACAGATTATGGACGTCGTTGACGTCCCCACCACCCACAACACAGCAGAGGATGCCATAAGGCAGAAAGAAGCCCTTTGAACCGATTCAGGCAATAATCGGGCAATTCATCTTAGCTGAGGTGCAATTTGTTTGCCGCAGTGCGATGAAAGGGGGCTTTCCAGCAGAACCGCTGCTTCTTTTGCTGGGGGCGAAACAATCGCCATACGCCCGACCGGGCATTCCAATTGATTAAAAATTTACGGGATGCTCGGCGCTCCCGGGAGATTTTATATTATTAAGCGATTTATCATCTTTGGAAATTTGCCTTGGTTCTTCCTTTTTGGGGGCACCATTCTTGCGGGGCCATTCATCCGATACAAGTTCCAGCTACTGCCCGGACGTTCGCGTTCCCAGGATAATGGATCCATTCCTGGGAGCGATAAAGCCCAGACGGGGCAATATGTTTTTGAGCGCACGAATTGCAATTTTGCGCATATTTCCGGTAAAGCCTTGGCCCAGCGGTCGACCTGGCCGACGGACGGTACACAGGTCCCAGAACAACCTACTCCCTCCTCTTCGCCCATGCAATTCGACCAGCAAAGCCATTTATTGGACACAAGCAATAATTAGACGCTGGCGAAATTAATTTACAGCGAGAGTGGGTCACTAATTTCCGTTTTTTCCTTTTTGTACGAATAATTAAAATTTATGGTCAGGGGATTTTTCATTAGCGCGAATAGCAACAAATACCGAGCGGAACAATGGGGAGGTAATTCGAACGAGGGTTTGCCTGAGAATCCTGAGATAGTAGGAGCCGCGTGAAAGACCGCTTGCTGGATGAGGAGATATACCGAAACTCTGAGCATATCAGCTACCGAGGAATGTAAATATAAAATATAAAACAATTTAAGTGCAATGTGTTATAATTTATTGATGAGCAAAGCTTCACAATCTGCAGGCCACTTTCTAAAAACAATAACGCAAAATAAAAATGTTGGCTTTATAGACTGACATGCTGCTGCTTGCATAGCGATTTGTTCTAGAAAGTAAAATAGTTTCATAATATTACGCAGGAGCGCAACCAGGGGGGGGGGGGCAACCGGGGCAATCTGCCCCGGGCCCCGGGTTCAAGGGGGCCCCGCGCGGATCGCGAAAAAATAATCGAAAATGCTAAAACATCCTGCTTGGAGTTCCTTGAACTTGAAAAGTTACTATACATTTGTTTGAATTTTACACTTCGAAAACGGACTTTGATGAGTGGTCGAATCATCAGAGTTTTTGTCGTGGTTGTCGATTGTTTCATTTGACTTTACTCACTCAAATAAAAAATAGCTCTAGCAATATTCAAAATATTTAATAGTTCATACTTCGAATTTTTGCTAATTTATAATGTTAATTTAGGAGCAAATTTTCAGCTTCAGTTGAAAGTAACAAGTAAAAGAGGATTTTCGATACAGAGAAAACAAAATTTGTAAAATATGAAAAGCTCTCGAAATGAGTGACAATGATGGAAACGAAAAATTTTTGATTTTTGGGAAAGAAAATTTTTCCCATGATATCGTTACGATAGAATACCCATTACGTTTCATGCGAGGGAAAAACCGGCTGAAAATCTAAACGCATTTTTTTCAGTAGAGATAAGTTGAGTAAGCCACATTTGTGCAATATGGGAAAGGAATCGTGCACAAGCAAGATCTGTGCATATGAATGTTTAGCAGGGGGTTCGGGCTCATAGCAGGTAAATTTCAGCGAGGAGCGCAGGCTTCCTCGATTTAGAAAAATGAGACAAAGGAAATGAAATTAGGAAAAAGGGAAAGATATCCGCGGTGGCGCACATGTGGGAATGATTATGTAGGTAAATTAGCAGAGATGAGTCATTACGTAATTTGGGGAAAAGTAGGTAGGTACGTTATCGTTTGTTGAGTAAATTAGGGTAGACAGTTTAAGGAAGACTGAGGAAGTTCATTCCATGTAAGGCGGGAATGTCGAAAGCATGTTAGAGAAAAAGTGAAAGTAGTGAGATATTGATCAAGTGAAGTTTATAGGAAATTAATAAGGTTAACATTTAGTGAGTAGATAGCGTCAGTGGACAAAACTATAGTGATAGTGGAAAAAAGAAAACAGACAAAGAGTTAAAACTTTAAGTTAGTGGGAAGGTGAAAAGGACCAAAGGCAGCGGGAAGGATTATTAGAGAAGAATTATTTCAGGATTTCAGTGCCATCAAAGCGAGGAGGCAAATGTAAATTTAAAATGTAAAAGTTGGAACATAAATTTATATAATAATAATAAAAAAAAATTTTAGAAGAAGGGCCCCCCCAAAATTTTTTGCCCCGGGCCCCCAAATCTCTAGTTGCGCCCCTGATATTACGTAATAGCTTCATAACACTAACATTAGGTTTATGTCCAGCCACAGACGCATGTTTGTGTTTGTGTCCACATCCGCTACAGACATTGTGTCTATATTTGTCCCAATTTCTCTTGATTCTTGAAACAAAAAGCCTTGAATAAAGAGAAAAATATATTTAGAAATAATAATGACTGAGCGTACTTGAGTCTTCGTTTAAGAACTTTGTGTGTTAAAACGAGAAAGTTGGGTAATCTTTCAAATCAAGCAAAAATGTTCGCTTTAAAGAAAAAATTGCTTATTTGAAGAAATGTCGAATTTTCATGCACGTAAGAACTTATTCTTAAATTTAGAAAATTATATTCTTGAGTGTGGTTTACCTACCTACTCTTCGTTGCTCGACTTGTCGTCAGTAGGTACCTACAAAGGCTCACCTATAGGCAGTGGCGTAGCGTAGTGGGGGCGGGGGTGCGGCCCGCCCGGGCGGCACTTTAGGGGGCGGCAAAATTTCACAATAAATAATAATAATATCTTGTAAATATTTGAACCATTTCATATTTTTGTCGCACCTACGATTCGGACCGATCGAAATGAGCATTCATTACTTATAGCGTGCCGAAATCGGGTAATCCCCTTTCTTTAAATGAATGTATAATAATGATATCTTGCTCATTGTAGCGACTGGCAACACCGTCTGTACTGACTTGCAGGGATTCCCCGTATAGGTATGTTTGACTACCTGCTATGTTGTCAAGCTCTTATTTATTAAAATAAAAAATTCAGAACAAGTAAGTTTCAGTAAAGTAAGTTATATATTTTTTTGAATTTATTAGTAATTATTTGAAATGTTCTACGATAGTTTCGTTTACGACTCCAACTTATATATAAGTGTCAATAATTTTTTTTGTTTTAGCATCAAAAATGAAAAGAGTTAAAGAAAGTGGAGCATCTTACCGTAATAAAAGAAGAGCTAAGTTAGAAAACATTAGAAAAAATAAGGGGGCTTTACTTAAATACTTATATAGGGTGGCCCTTTTAAAAATTGGAATGTTTGTTTGTTATAACAAAAAAACGGCTTAATATTTTTCAATGATTGAACATTTATTTGAAAGGTTGTTTTATGTCATTTATTTATGAAAAATAATTTCGGTCAAATGACCACCACGGCTGCCTTGGCAGTAGCCCATTCGGTCCACCCAATGTTTGAGTACATTATCGATTGTTTCGGGCCTTATGTCAGCAATAGCAGCTTGAATCTCGTACTTGAGGTCTTGAATTGTTTCTGGCTTATTGGAGTAACATTTATCTTTCACCGCTCCCTAAAGATAATAGTCCAACGGCGTCAAATCGCAGCTTTTTGCCTGCCAAATCACATCACCATTTTTGCTGATTATGCGATTTCCGAAGATAGGGCGCAAAAGATCGATTGTGGCGTTCGCTGTAGGGTTCGGATGGTTAACCGGCTTTAGATGCTGTACCAAATGAGCTCACGCACACTTTGAGCCAGGGTACGGAGAGTGAAAAAATTTCCGCTCGTTCACGAGTGAATCAAATTCGTGTGAATTGAATTTTCAAATCACTCATGAACTTTATTTTTCAGTTCATGAACTTATCAAGTTGAACTCAGAAGCGATTCAAAAAATTCGAGAGTGGAAAATTTAATTCACTCGCGAACCGAGTCGAAAAGAACAGTTCGTGAAGCAAATAAAAAATAAAACGAGATATGGATGGTAGAAAAATTTAAATTGAAGTAATTTATTTTTAGCATCTAAATCTAATACGAGTATAACGTTCTTGTTCTTAGCTTATTCTAAACATATTTGGTTTAATAAATTTGTATTTAACTTAACTAACAAAATATTATTAATAGTTTCTTTTGATAATTTTGTTCTTTGTTTGGTGATTATAGTTAATAACGCACTGAATGCACGCTCAACCGACACTTGAGTAGAGGGTACTGCTAATGCAGTTTGAACCAATTTCCCAACTTCTTGATTTTTGTGATGAAAATTCCTCCAAAATTCTTGTATATTTGTATCAAAAGAAACCCTTTCATTATAGCATAAATTTTCCAGTTTTTGGTTTAAGCTCCTCTCTGTGGAAATATTGGCCGTTGAACAATTAGCTCCCAATAATGTATGAAATTTGTCTTCTAGTCTGAAAAATGGACCGTCTAATGTGGTGACCGAAGTGGAATTAGTGGGCTCTTGGCCACTCAAATTCTCCTCAAGCAGTGTTCTGGTTAATTTCTTTATTACAGCATTTGTGTTTAGTAAATTAAAAAAACCGGTTCACTTCACAAACGCTGAACGCAACACACAAGAAACAATTAAGAACAGATATTTTACCCGTACAGCACAAAGAGCCGAAAACGAATGATTCTTTTCGGCTCTTATTCACTCTGAGAGTCGTAACTAGAGAGAGTCATAAATTCCGCTCGCTCCCGAGTGATTTAAATTGAAAAGGAGAATTTAGCTCTCGCTCTGAACTGAATCAAACAGTTGAAAACTCGGAACTGAAATTTTGGCTCTGAAGTTGAAGGTGATTTTGTTCACTCGGGAACCGAAAAATGTGAGCGAGCTAAATATTTTTCGTTCGCGAGTGAAAAAATTCTGTACCTTGCTTTGAGCAACAGCAGCAATGTTTTCTATTGAGCGCACCGGACGAGTACGTACACGGGTTGGATTATCCACCAACATTCCAGTTTTACGAGTTCGCTTCACGAAGTGATCCACAAATTGGGTTTCTGGAAGTTTTTTTTTGTCAAATTTTTTTTTCAAATTTGGAAATAAGTTTTTAATATTTCCCAACTTTCTTGAAGCGAATACCGTCCCATTTCGTAAATGTCAAACCTTAAACCAAATTTCTGTCAAGTCGAGAATGACAAAAAAAAATATCAGCAAAGTCTAGTACTTTTTTTTTAGATTTTTTTAAGATGGTCAAGTCGAAAAATCTAAAAACTTCATAAAAAAATTCATAACTTGAAAACCGTGCAAAATCGCGGAACATACATGGGGGTGATTCGAATACCCCATGACACATGGGACCTGTTTTTTTCTTTTTGACGTCAATCTTCCGGCCACCCTGTATAATCAACTAAACTTTAAATTACCGGTAGTTCAAATTCCAAACACTAGATGGACCACCCTTTATATATAGATGTGACTTTTTTGTTTGTAACCTGTACAATACACAATAAAGTTCTTTAGAATTACTGTATATTATAGTCTTTTAAGGGGACCTATATGGCTTAAATGGGGTTTTGCGGAGTCAAAAGATTTTTTTTTTTCAAGAAAAAACCACGTAAAATCTAGAAAATGAGGAAACTAGTTTATTACTGACTACTTTAAGATTGTTTATGGCCTATAAAAATCACAAAAATACCCATGGGCTCTTATGGGTTGAGCGTCTCTTGCAATGGTGGAATTTCACCGTTGCCGTAGCTTTTTTCCAGAACCCCTGATCTGAAACACATAAACAAGACATTTTCTGTTAGATAATACTTGACTGCACAGAATGAATTAATTAGTTTTGCTTTCCTGCAATTATTTTCGATTTTGTGTAGTTTAGAGTTCAATTTTTGTAATTGTTCATTACTTACTGAACTAATAAATATTTTAAAAAATAATTATAATCTAAATATTCATATATTTTTTAATTCAGTCCATGACCAGAGGTATAGTAAACCAGCCCACCAAATTTCAAACAATTTGAGCAAACGGTTTTTGAAATTTTCTACGGCAACGGTCAAAACATAGAATTCCGAGCAAAATAGAATTAAAGTTTGACTTTACAGAAGAAACACAAAGTTTATCAACGAAAATGCTACTTAGAAGCGCACTGATTAAGGTTCGTTTACACAACAAACACAACAGAGAATCACAGGGAACGTAGTTGCTCTGCTGTGAACCAAAAATAGCGCGGATTTAGCGCGTCAATTAGGCTTCCGTTATTACAGGGTATTTGAAGAACTTTTTTTAACGACTAAAGCCTAAAAGTAAAAATGGCATAACTTCGTTATTTTCTTACGGATTTTAGTTTAGTTTGCAGCGTTTTACTCGAAAAGAGTTGAACAAAAACAAAAGCCAATAAAAAAAATCGAAAATTAAGCCATATAGGTCCCCTTAAATTGAAAAACCTAAATAAGAGGGCGGCCAAATTTTCCTCCGCCCGGGCGGCTGACACCCACGCTACGCCACTGCCTACAGGTTTTTTTCTCAAAACTATAATACTAAAATAATGCTAAGAAGATCTAATAATATTTTTCTAAGAACCTCTAAGTTGCTTTTTTCTTTTAATTTCCCACAACATGAGCACAATTACTTAAGGAGGGAATACCAATGGACCGGTTCAAAAAATCCATTTTTTTTTTTACGGAAATGGATTCTATAACTATTCGAAAATGTGACCACGAAATTTGAGGCTGAAATTCTGCGAATTAGGTATTTTTTTAAGCGATGGAGTATCGCCCGTTCATGGTACGCTCGAATCCCAGATTTCGTTCCGCCGCGCCGCAAGGCCGATAGAATGCTATTAGTCATTTCCGAGTCATAAAAAACTATTCGTGAATTTTATAAAGGCTTTCTTTCTCATTTCATCGATTTTTGGGTGTGTTTTTCGAAGAATGAAAAACAGACATTTTTTTGAACTAAAACTTTAAACTCGTTTTCCCAAAATTCATGTTTTTAAAACGGTGTGACAAGTTACGAAGAAACGGCTGGACCGATTTTCATAATTTTTCGCTGGTTACAAGAGAATGCAATTCTCTTGCCCTTGACGAACGATTTTTTTTACAAAAACAGTGTTGTTTTTGCAAAAAATATTCGCAAAACTGAAAAAAAAATTAAAAATCAATTTTTTTTAATTATAAAGAAAAAAAATTTTTTTTTGAAAAAACTGAAAACGTCAAGGGCAAGTAAATGACATTAGTAAACTTCTTTGTAATCACTTTTTTGTTCTAGAAAAATTTCCTGAGGTGCTATCTGTCACACCGCGAATTTGCAGACTCTTTTGTGCACGCTTCTAACAACAAGCCAAATGCAGATTTTGCAATAAAACTATTTTTGTATTTTTAGAAATACAACATACAACTTATGTACGAAATTTGATTTTTCTATCATTGATAGTTTTTTCCCAATCCACGCCGAAAATCAAGTGACCATTTCCTACATCTAATTGGTATTCCCCCCTTAAGTACTTATTTTCTTTCTTGGCATGGGAATCGCCCAAATGGCAAAATAAACGGTAATTTAATTAAAATGTGTGCTACTAACTAATTCAGCGTAAAAAGCGCTTAGGACGATCAACAAATCGACTGTGGAAGTCGACATATAAAAATTCAATCAAAAAATCGAAAATCGATTTTCTCGCGAGCTTCCAATTCCTCCGGGTGGACGGCGGAAGGAGTCATGCTTAAACCTGAGTGAATTACAACGATGTTGGAGTGAATGGGTGCGGTGCCCTCAACTTCTGCTCGTATACGTAGATCCCACCTGTTTTGTGTCAAACTCTTGAAACCGAAACAAAATAAGTGCGAGCCGACGGAAATATTGCAACAAATGACGCTTCAGTGCGCCACCACTTCTTGAAGCCACAAGGACTCCGAGCTCGCAATTGTCGCAATGCGAGCACGAGCCACTCCGCGTGCCACTCCCCCCACTATGCTGTGTCGAGGATACATGTTTGATTGCAAGTCGGAGGAATGTTGAACAACGATTTTCAAATCGTAAAAAATAGCAGCCACTCAATGGGGAGGGACAGGGCGACAAATCGTTGGCAAATATCGCCTCCTCCTGATTAATAAAATGCCGTGCTATTCGGAACATGGGGCAATCGCTATGAATGTCGCCTGTCACGTTCTCGGCACGTTATGGGGAGGGATGAAATATTCGCTGAATGTATGTGCATCAATCAGGCAGCGACCCCACTCCACCCTATTATAGAGGTCGTACGAAAATATTGAAAGTTCCTCTATTGGAGTGCCCGAAAAAATAACGTTTATGCGGTGTCCCTTCGGCGCAGGGCGTTCAGTTTGAAGAGCCGGCCTTGGGATGGGGAAGAGCTTTTCTTCCGACGGCGAGGTATGCGAGCCATTGTTCACCCAATAAAAGCGATGTCTGCGTCGTAGGTAAATAGTGTGAAAATTTCATGCCAAGAATTTTCCGGAGATACGTTTCGACTGCGTGCTGTAGCTGCCCAAGAATGAGGTTCGGGAATCATGCCTATGAGCATACCTTGAAGGGCCGTCATTTCTAGGAATGTTATCAGCTCCCAGCTGGGGTGGTGGCCCATTGTTATCATGAGCCCGTTTCCTTTTTGTAATTCTCTTAAAAAGGAGGAAATGAAAAACGCTGCTGGGGTGCAGCGATGGAGGATTGGGAGCAAGCACGTTTTTCCTTGGAGAGAACTTATCTTTATATTTTATGACTTAAGACGTTTTTGACGGCTCTTTTATGTCACGCGGGCTACAAGGTGTGCTTTAGTCCCCGCTAGTACTGGCACGAGCGCGGCACCGAACGTTTCAAAATTGCTTAGCTCCGAGGGTAAAGGAAGCTATTCCCGACTATAAGAGCTCACGTTGCTAATCTTCTGGGTTTATGTTATCGCGACACGTTCAAGATTTTAAGGTGATACCTGATCCCTTGCAATCTCCAGGACAAGATGGTCTTCAGCGGTCGAGGCAGCCCCACTCCTCCGCCCAATGGGGGGATTTACATTTCACTTATTAAAAATCATCGCTTTTCTTTCAGATCATTCAGGGGACTCAGTTATTTAAGCCAGATGCGCCAGTGCTGTACACTCAGCGCGTGATTTCGTGGCAGAACTAATTGTTACCATTAATCAGGTGCCCCCCTTTTATCGTTGCTTCACTTAGTGCGACCTTTTGCTCCTTTCAAAATCTGGGCAACATCGAGCAGGGAGTAACATTCTGCGCTATTTTTTTAAATGCGGTGGGTAAATGTTCGTTTTGTTGGCAGCAAGAGTAGTATGGGCGCCGGGAGATAGGTGCAAGGGGGTGCGCTTGCACCCCCCTGGCTCGAGGAAAATTTAGCTTTTTTTTTTTTTTTGAGGAAGTTGAGGGATAAAGCATACCTCTTGTAAGTAACAACAGGAAGAAAGTTACAGAGAAAAAGTCATATATCAAGAATATTTTGAAGTCTAATAAGCACTACAAGTTAGAATATAAAAATTACTCTTTAAATAAGAATCTGAGTCGTCTCGACTGATGTCCGAATTTGTTCACCACCTTATCGATGAATTTTTTTTTTTCGTTGAGGCCGTTGAGCCGCGCGTCTCCCATCGTTGACCGATTCCATGTCTTGACACGTCTCACTGTACTAAATGAGCGTTCAATTCTACACGTTGTCGTTGGAACAGTTCGACCAATTTTTATAGCTGTGCACACCGCTGAGAAAAACGAGGTGGTTTCAGCAATCATATCAGAGTATTCACATGTGGATTTATTCAAAACTGCATTGTTCACTTTATTTGCGTTATTCATCTCGTGCCATGTGGTATCCTCTGAAATTAAATTCTCTAAAAAATCTGCATAAAAGGTCTATATTTTCTGCGATGGTTAAAAATGAAGATTTGTTTATTTCTCTCATTTTTTCTGGATGGAGCTGCAAAAGTGAGAATGCTTCATTGTGTTTAGGGGAAAATCTATTTTTCAGAGAAGAAATTATTGAGTCCAAATATGGGATGTAAATAGATATTCTGAAAAATTCTTCCGCATTTTCAGATGGTTGATTCGATCTGCAGGTCTGTCTTCCCATCACTCGAGGACGTTTAAGTTCAAAACCCAGTTCATCACAAATTTGCTGAGCTTTTTCGAAAATGATCATGAACTCTGTGGTAGCATTCTCTCGGAGAGATTGCAACAAGGACGTTAATTCATTTATGTGATCGTGTACTGCCTTTATATTCATATTTACTTGTTGTAATTGGTTGCACATGGGTTCAAGTTTGGCAGAATAGGTAGCAATCACCAAGAGTGTCACAATGTATGTTGGAGTTCTTGCAGTCGTGTAGAGCTGATGTGGTAATATGTAGGATGTGTATCATCATCAGACTGATGAATGATGTCATCAGTCTTGCATTTTTTGCACAGAAAACGTCTAATGTCACACGTTGTGACACGCACTAACGGCCACTCGCTTTGTGGCTGACTGCCCAATATTATCTTATGTTTGTACACAGAAAACGACGCGCGTGAGTTTACATGGTTGCACAACGACATTGAGCTTGTAAATCAGAATATCACAAAACTCTAACTCCCCCCCCTTCTCAGAGTTGCACAATGCACCCCCTGGAGAAAATCCTGCCGGCGCCCATAAAGAGTACCGTTTTTGATGTATTGAACCCTAAAAAGGATTTCCGAGAGACTAGCAAGCTAAACTCATAGTTGGCATGTTTTCTGTTGGGCATTAAGAAATTCGTTTTACAATCCAAAATGCCAGATAATAGAAAAGCTAAGAAAGCCTGCAGTTTAATTGAACTATTCGTCCTAAGTTCCCTTTAGCAAACATATAACATCTCCCCATATTTTCTTTTAATTTCAGAAAGCTCTCTTCGTTTCCAGCGAATGAAAGTTGTTATAGTCCACGCCATAGTCGAACGATTCGTCACCATGTCCGTTTCTGTGAAGAATAGCAAACCTCCTGATGACCACTCGAAGCCAAAAAAGGAAAACACATTGCCGGTATACTTTTAAGGCAAACAGCCGAAGAAACCGAAAAAATACGACAAGGAAACCGAAGGGTTGGATAATTGCTCAACACTATTGCTCAAATCTATGGTCCCTGTCATCTCCGTAGCCGACCGGACCCGTCGCGGCCAAGAAGAGGAAACCCCAACCAGAAATTTTGAAGAGAAAAGAAATACACAAAGGAGAAAACAACTCCCTCTATGCACTGTACTGCCGTTAGACAGGAAGAAACACTTGCCAAGCCAACTATAATTTTTTATCGAACTGCGGAAAAGTTGTAGGTAGCCGTAACATAGTCGTCAACGCGGTGGCCACAGGCGGACAGTTTAATGGTTTTTATCGGAACTTTTTAAGCAAGTGATAAAAGCACACAAGTGTAAAAATGTCTTTTAAAGTAAGAAGCCGTAAGCGTTAAGTGTTTAAGCCCCCGCGTAGGCGAGGTCAGTAGAGCGCCGTGCTCGGGGGCAGTTTTATTTGTTCAAGACCTAGAGGAGTACTGTAAATTAATAACGAGCATAATGTCTTTTTTACTGTAACATTAACGTAACAAAAGTCTGTTTCACTAGGTGTACTTGTACCTAAGGTAGATAAGGTGAATTTCCAGGAATTACTCAGAGCCTATGAGGCGAACCATACCCAGCCACACTCCCCCTCCTCCTGCAAGCGAACTTTCAGTGTTGGCCCTCAATCAGATCTGCAATCGAACTTTTATCTTAAGTAGCGCGGACACCGCGAGTCGCGTCTGCCACTGTGTAAAAATGTCGAAGAACAAAAGCATATATTTTGTAGTGGATATTTTCAAGGCATATCGAATTTCTGAAGGAGCGAAGCGTATGTCGACTGCACTTGCAGCTGCTCAGTTGAATCGCGTTGTGTCGGGAAAGGAAAACATGTGGAGGCTGTAGCTGCACGTGTGGTGCAGGGTACTCTGTCAAAAATCGCTGGAGGTTCTAAGAACGTGCTCAGAGCTCTTAGATAAGATCAAAATGAATTTACTGATAGAATTTTTATCCGACGGAAGACAGAAGTCAGGCAGTAGTTAATTTTAACAAACGAATATTTCAATTTAGGCAAAGGTACGTAGTTAAGGCGTTCTCAACGCAGTAAGAGTTTACCTATGATGATTTGTTAAGAACAAATTAAAAACCAACTTTGCGGATGGTCTGATTGATTCGGAAAGTTTTGGTGTCGGCACTTGTAAACCAAAAGAAAAGGGAAACAATTCGCCCATCTTTTGCTTTCGAACCGAACTACAGCCTTTTTAACAGAATTAGATGAACTGCACATTTAAGCAACGGTAGCAAATCAATATTAGTTTGGCTGTAATGAGGTAGGCTTACCTTTTTTTAGTTTAGTTACTATTAGTTGCATACCTTTTAATTTTATACGAAATATAAAAATTTTGAAAATTTGCGGAGCTCCACAAAATGTTTACCACTAATTCACTTTCTAATACATTTAACATTATACATAATGTGAATACAAAACTTCCAGTGCAACTTCCCTAGGAAAAGTAAAAAGTCGCGAGCAAAAGTATCGAATCACTTTGCATAATTTCATGTGCATCCAATATCGTTGCAATTTCCCACCTCCGTAGGAGACTCTTGCGGAGAAGCAGCCATTCAGACACATTCTGCACTAGTCCGAGAAGAGAATTGGGGTCCATTGCTCAAGGGTCCAATTTTTATGAATTTCTGCAAATGCTCTTCGGACTGTACGGGGCCGCGCCAGCAACATGGGCCCCGTCGCAGGCCTCCTGGGTGTCAAATTCGCTGCCTTGAGTCTTCTTCTGACTGTCCACCCGCTGGCAGCCATTCTTCGCACCACCCGCAGACGCTGCTGGATGGTAACTCCTGTATGGTGACGATCTCGGTGAGATCTTGAGACAATGAAGCGGTCGTCCCTCTCTGATGTGCACCTTTTGCGGCCGCTTCTTGGTCTTGAAGTAAAAGCTCCAGTTTGCTGGAACTTCTGGTAAAGTTTGCAAACTGTAGATTGGCTCAGATTCACCTCGGCAGGTACTGAACGTTGACCACGCCCTTCTTGCAGGAGCTGGACGACTACGGCGACTTGAGCTTCACTGGCTTCCATTTTTTCCAAGTGTTCTTCACAGGATAATATGCGGAGATATGTACCAGTTGACTTCTGATAAAAGACTAATAAGAAGCCCCCCCTCTACCCCCGTTATATAGGGGTCAAGTGTAGTGCAACTCGTGCACGTCGTAACGCGTAAAGGCTCACAAACCGGAAAATTGCCCATAATCTGAAAAATCCTGGGCCAATTTTCATGTTTCGTAGCTTTTTATAAAGCTAATATTTCAAGAAACATAACTACATTTAAGTAATTTAGAAAAATAAACCGATTTACAAAGATATTGGGTGCACATAAAAAAATGCAAAGTGATTCGATACTTTTGCTCGCGAGTGTAGAACCCCCTTGAACGTTTTAGAATAATTTTTAGACCTGCTAATTGTACCAATCGGTTAATTACTGTTTCAGATATTTGTCCTACCAATTTGAAAAACAATTCCGATAAAATTATGAATAATACAGTTTTGGTAAAACCATATTCAAACTATTTCTTGCCTTGTCTTTTCCATACGCTGGTCGCTACTCCAACGCTTTTAACTTTGTTAGTTGTTCGAATTTTAACTGTACATTTCCTTGAAACAGCTGCATTCTAGAACTGGTCTTGAAATAGTGACAAATTCTAGACTAATAACTTTAAAGTTGTTTTAGGCGATCCTTGTTTTTATTTGAATTGATTTTTGTGTTGGTTTATTGTTAGGTCTGCTGAAGTTGTTAAAACCTATTGCTATTTTATGTATGATTCATCTTAAGCTCATCACGAAGACTGTATAGTTCAGGTGTATAGTTCAGAAGTAGTTAAAAGCGATAAACGGACGAATTTTTTTTCATTTGCAATGTTTTCTTCTCTGGTATCGAAATATTGAGCCACAGCGATACTGCTTTACCGACCAAGCGGCGGTTAACAAGCTTTACACGCGATTACAGTTCTCTCAATCAGACCAGGACCGCGAAACACCATGTAAATCATTCCCTTGTAAATATCGTCCTTCGTCCTCGCAGCGAAGAGCTGAAAATTGTAAACAATAAAAAAAGTCAGAACAACAACAGAAAACAGCAAAACGGAAGAAAAACACAAAGGCACTGACAACTGAACAAATAGAATAAAAATTGGCGGCCGACCGCAGATAAATGGTAAATTAATGTTGACGTTGCATTAATAACGTCGGCGGCAATAAACCAGCCCGCCCCTCCCCTCGTTCGGGACACCAATTAAGCGTGCAGCACGCCCGTACGAGTTCCACGCTCTGATAACTTCCGCAATATGAAATTATTAAGCAAATGTTTCGACCGCAAAAGTGTGTCGGATGTTTTGTCCGCCGGCCACCAGCCACGGGTGGGCGGCTAACAACAATTTCCAGCACCCCGGCTTAGCCGAACGCGGGCGTCTGGGTCTCCACGTAGTGAAGTAAGTGAATCATGTGAAGTTAGATAAGGCCGCGTACTGTAAGTTGTATAGCTATCGAGTCTAGCGTAAGGGTAAGGACATTTTACTGTATATAATCATAAGCCAAGACAGAGACTAAGGAGATTTCGTTGTTTTTTACCTTTCGTCTGTTGCGTTGACCCTTCCGTGGAAGCCTTGGTTTCGTTCTTTTGTTATCGGAGAGAGAGGCGTTGTTTTCATTTAATAAAGAGATAATTGTTCTAATGACCGCAGTGCTTTAACTCGTCCCGTCCCCCTCCCTCACCTTCCCCTGCAGCGCTACTGAGACGACAATAATGGCACACCTGCCGGGTTAGGAAACTGTTACAGATGCCGAAATTCGTGCTACCGTTTAAATATTTGAGGGCGGCACGTGTCCCAGGACACTGCGGTAACGACCCAGCTAATTAAATTATTTGCCGCGCCTACGCCTCCCTGATAAATTATTAACCGTAGATAGTCCCTCTGGAGTTGCGTATTACAGGGGGTCTGCGGCAGAATTTACCTATGCATGCCGTGCCGTTCGTATGTTGCCATTTCTGCCTGAGGAAGCTGCCCAAAATTGTACAACATGACGGAGGTCGGGCCCGTGTACCGACTAATTAGCAGTAATCTTCGTTTTATTCCCGGGCACCTGACCGCCGGGCGGCTTATCATTCTCAACATGCTCAGGATACGAACCGAAAGCGGGCGGCTGCTGGATCGCTCGCGTCTCTTTTCTAAAGCTGCCCCAGCGTACAGAAAAACCTAATTAAGGTAATCTCATGGGGACTTCATAAATCATTAGCTCCCATCTGGGGATTTTGTACCGTTCCTGCCTCGGGTTATGAGCTGATTCCCTTCTATTGCCGCAAGGGTGTGTAGTCCGGGATGTGCGGATGTGGCCGTGCAGCAACGCACCCGATTATCCTTCTCAAGAAGCAAACAAGGTCGACCTTTTCTCAGATTCAATCTGAGCTTATCTCCCCGATTCGTTTGGAATTTCGATTTTCCGAAGTTTTTAATCGCCCAAAAATGGCACGAGCAACCGTTTTACTTAGGGGTTTGTGTGTCCTTGATATAATTGCAAATCTAGCGATGAAAAATTGTTGTGAATTATTGATGTAAAAACCTTTGAGAGTAAAGGGTAGTTAACATAATTCCAGTTCTCTTTACCAATTTACAAATTTGAGTTCTGAAAAACTGAGATTGCATCTACACATCCCACAAGAAAAATCGATCGCTTATTTTAATGACGACACAAACGTGAAATCTTCTTTCAAGGTCTCAACCAAACTAAGTAGTTTCACGAAACTCATAACAACCGAGAGAATATATCCGCCACACCATCCTACTATGAGTGGTGATTTTTATTCGGAAAAACATTTTCAAGATTTGGAATACACCACCTTTCCGGTTGGGGTCCTTCGAACGAAAGGATGACGTTGTATAACCAAATTCGGATTGTTGTGTCTTTTTCTTAACGAAATCGTGGAGTACGATACGATTGCATGCCAATATCCTATTATGGACTACGATCATGTGTTAACCGTAAATTTTTGTTAACAATCATTTTCAAATAATTATTCCCAAAAGTGTGAGAACTCGTCGAGGAAAAATATCCCAAAGAACTAAACGTGTATGAATTAGTGATTTGTGTCATCGAATTAATCATTTTCAGAGATGCCAATGATACGATACCATCTGCGTCAAATCGTACCGTACTCCGTGATACGGGTGCTGACAATCTAAATGAAAGGTTCGCTCCGTTAAATGGACTTTTTTTTAGACAAACACGTTTGCCGCAAATTGCATAAGGAAACGGCCACCACCGGAAATGAAAAATTCACCATAGGAGCAGCACAGCAAACTGTCCAACAGTGGCGCCTCTAGAACACTTCGGCATTTTAGATTTCCTCAAGAGCCCTAACTCCCTCCTCACCAATCCAATTTGCAAACAAATACGTGCAGACTCCGGAAATTTTATCTAACCCCCCCCAAACCAAACCAAAGGGCTCTTGACGATCCCACAGATTTCTTGGTAGAAGACAAATTTTGCTGTGCAATTCGGGGAAACAGTACACTTTCCCATTTTTAATATTTTTTTTGCATCCCTACAAATAGGTTGCATTCGCTGGGGTGAGCACCAGTTACCCTATTCAGGCTCCAGCCACGAAATCCACAGAGGCCTCCAGCCTCTAGCCTCCAGGCCTCTGCGGCCTCGTACATTTTTAAATCGACCTCCGAAGGACGTTGCACTGGCAGTAACGAAAAGTGTTGCTATTTGTCTTGCACTTCATTTGGACGACTCCTGGCTGCTCCAGATGAAAGAGTCTGAATCTCCGCATTACAGACGTCTCAGAAAATAATAAATAAAAGTTGATGAGCCTCCTGGGGTCTGGGCTGTTTAGCCGTCCTGTCAGTGATATTTGAATAATAAAGGTGGTCCCAACTAAAGAGGATATTTCCTATTTATTCATCAGAGTATCAGAGTACTGAACGCAATGCAAACCGATCTTTCCGATATCGTATGAAAATGACCAATCCCAAGGATTGGTCATTGTGCTATGCTTCTATCTATCGTCTCAGTGTGACCCTCCGAAAAATCACAGATTTTCGCCATTTTTTTTTTAATGTTGAAATAAACTAATCGGTCCGGTTTTTTTTTTATAAATAAATACATTCATGACGAATACAAAATGATTTTTTTTATGTTTATTTATTGGGTGTATAATAGTTGAATAAATTGTTGAAATGACACGTAAAAAAAAAGGTCCTGTACGGTTTCCACGATTGCGGCCGCAATTTTGATCCGAAACAAAAATTTCAAAAAGATTATTAATCTGTAGGGAAGTCGCTATGGTGCCATGGAGGGTTTTTTTTGTTTTTTCTTAATTTGACAAAATGGCGGCGGTTTGAACAAAAAGTATCGAATTTGGCCCTTTTTTTCGACAGTTTTTCGTAAAAAAAATAGGAAGATTTCAAAAAAAAAAAAAAGCTTCCATGGCGCCATAAAGAATGACGTTAAAAATGTTCTCTCCAAATTGGAACTAGATATCTTCAAAACTCTTCCTTTGAGAGTGGAAACCGTTTTGAAAAACACCATTCGGAGAAAAACGCGTTTAAAGATTGAAGCGCCCGTACATCTCTCTAACAAATCGTCGGTGGTCAAATCTTCGTAGATTGGCTTCAAAACCTCTTGGACATCATCATCGAGCGCTGGCGGATGAGAATATTTTTCCTGAAATCCATTGGCCTCAGCTTTGCGCCATTCGCACCACGAATCTCCTCCCGAACGACAATACTGATGCTGGGGATTCTCATCAGTTCCGACCGTTCCCTTTCTACAAGAAACGCTGTAGCGACCGTAATAATTTGAATTTCGATTAGAAAATTTGATTGATGATTTTTCGAAAATTTCACGCTGAGCCGATCCCTTAAGAGATGCACCTGCACCAACCCAACCAGCCGCTGCGACTGTCAGGGAGCACTCGCGAACAGGAGAAATCCAGAGAATTCCATTTAATATTCATAGGTTAGCAAGACGATGGTTTTATCGTTTTGCCGGGGATATGATGACGGATTTTGACTCCCTCTGGATGCTTGGCTATTGTGCCATCAATTTTGCATAAGGAAAACTCAACTAAGCCGAGGAACTAATTACGAAGCCCATGGGTCGGGGGCGAGCGGGACGGTGCACTGGAGCCGCCCGAGGCGAGCAAACTCTACCTGGTAACTAGCGCTCATTGTAATTTCACTGTTGTGCTGATTTAATTAAGTACGTCGACTTCCGTCCCGACGTGTCTCGTCTTGGGCTTTTATTAATAGCTACGACCCACTCATGACTTCCTAGATGTTTTGGCCATGATTCGCCCATGGCAATTGCTCAAGATCTTTACTGGTAGGAGGGGCCCATAGAGTGCTGGCAGGACGAGGGTCAAGGGTGGTGGGCTTCAGTGAACAATTTTCCTGTAGTAGGCACTTACAATGGGCTAAGAATTTGAGGTCATACTTCTTACTCCCTTCATTTAAAATATCTAAATGAAGTGTCTCGCGAAAATTTTTATTTTTACATTTCTTACAATCAAGGGAGTATTATGCAGAACACGTGCTATCTTTTGTAAGATAATTAAATTTTCAATTTTTACTCAACTCTTTTTGCAAAGAAGCTGCCAGCTGGGATTAACTGCAAAAGCTTCAAAAATGCAAGAATGATATTTTCGAAAAAGGCATATCGACAAAATGCACCGCATTTAGTTCTTCGATCAGCCGCAGCCATACTTTGTAAAAAGCTTTTAAGTGATTTATGTGGCATCTCTTGTTTGTACTTAAATCTTTAATTTTAATTTGCGCCTTACGCTATGTGAGAATGTGATATTTATTTAGCAATATATTTTATCCTTTCAAAATGTATTATTAGTCGAAGCTAATTTATTTATTGTGCCACTTCGTAACTCGCAAGAAGAAACAACGGTGGAAGTGCAGACAAAACGTGAGCTTTTGTGTACAGAAACGCGCCACCTAGCGAGTAATAGCATCTAAAAGCCACTATGACGACCTAGTACAAAACAACGCTCGCCTCTACACGCCGCCTAGTCGTCTTTTCCTCTTCGACTAGAGTGAAGTTAGACGTTCGATTGAGAAGACAAAGCAGACGGAGAGATGGTCCTATTGCCATCGAAAAAGTGTTTGATTCGCTACTGAAACCGTAAAAAATGTCGAAAATTACTTCCGGGAAGTCGTGGTAGTCGCCCACAGCGACAACACAGCCGCTGGCCACTCGAAAAGTGGCTGAGCAGCACGTACTCGGGAGTGTTTGGACATGAAATTTTCGTGAGTTAAAGAAAAGTTAGTTTTCTTCCCTATCGCCCTCCCCCTCAGCCAATAATCATAGTGTGCTAATTTGATTGTTCCAGAGCGGGCGATCCGTCCGACACTTGACTCCAGTCTCAACGAGAAATTATTTGGAAAACGCAACAAAACGAGCGTAGTGAAGAGTTTTTATCCACGGAAAAATTTTCTTCTTTAAACCACACAGCTTAGAGAAAAAAAACGCACACAGTCGAGCTTTTGTTTATTAATTTCCTTTTTCTACCGTGTTTACGGATGTCAGTGCCGTTGTGTGCGTGCTCTCGCCAATAAGAAAAAAATATTTTGCTCCCCGTTTGGCCGTGTTACTATACTTGAAGACGACAGAACGCGCGTGTGTGGTGCCTTTTGTCACTTCTTGAGTTTTAAAGTCTCTTCTTTTTTATTGTTGAGTCCCTTGCAGTGTGGTGGTGCATACTCGGCCCGAGGAAAAATCAATGAAATTTTCACACAAGTGCACCGAATTTTTGACGTTAATAAAATCGTAAAGAAAATATTTTTGGAATGGTGGGAAAGTGTTGCGCCGCTGAAATTCCCTCACGTCCGACAGATTTTTTGGACAAATGAATGGGACTGCGGGCGCTGTGCTAGTGAGTGTGCCATATAGCGATTATGATGTTTTGGTAAAAACGTCGGCTGCGGTAGCTGTTGGAGGGATCGGTCGTTGAGTGATCGTAAATGCCTTGCCAAGGGACGGGGTTGCGACTCTTAGTCTTATAAGTACTAAAAATGCCACGCCGTCCCATTGAGTGGAGCTGCACAATCGCAGCGCGCTGTTCCGTAAAGTTGGATTAGCGTTCGATGCACGACGGAACCCATTAAAAGGGTAATCGCACATGTGGACCACCACACGAGCAGTTTTTATGTAATTTGCTTCGATTAGTCACCCCCGTGGTGCTAGGTGCATACTTGCTGCCCTCTAATGCTTCAAATAAAGTTGGCCAACTTTTGAGGCAATTCGGTCGGTAGATCCCTCCGAGCAACCCGGCACATTCTTGGCGCATACAGCACAGCACTTCACTCGTTATATTCATATCAGCCTGCGAGTGTTGGTTTGGTTAGTCGGTACGATTGCCATCCCTATGTATATCCTGCAATTGTTCATAATTTAGCGGTACTCTCTGAGATGGATGCTCGTGAATAGGGAAGGCAGCGCTCTGAATGAATACCGCGGGCGTGCGAGTGCTCTGGAAGCAATGGTCAGGCTCTGATTAATCTGGCATGCACCTCCTATGCGCCGATTTATATGGTGGAGGTGGTTGAAGTAATTACCAAGTGCGCTGGCAGCTACCACCCCAAGTTAAAGAGTGTTGGAAGTATAGAGCTAGATTCAGATTTGTGATTAGTCGGTTATTGGATTGCAAATTCCCAGAGTGTGAGCACATGCCGCGAGCACACCAATTTTGCGACTGACCGTTGAACTCGCTGCTTCCCGGTGACTGATTGTACGTTCATTTAACACGGTCGCAGTCGCCGTTTTATTCTTTTCATTAATTCACGAATGCTTTTCGTGAAAAGAGAAAGGCACACCATCGCAGAACACGCGCTGTACGGGGCTAGGCTAGGATTGGGGAGCATCTTCGTATCGAAGCTCCGACCGCGTTCTCGCCTAGGTGCCAAGGCCTGAGGTATGGCTGCTTCAGAATCCTCTGACTGTTCTTTATCTGTTTCTGTTGTTTCCCTCGCCTTCTATTCATTCCTCTGTCGTCGCACGAACATGTTTATTCTTGTCAAGCCCCCCAATACTACACGCAAGACGGATGGAATAATAAGCCCCCACCACACATAAGAAGCGTCGGAGCCCCAGAGCGCAATGTGATTTCGAAGTTGAGCCGAGTAAGAAAAAAATGTATTTCTCGGAGTGCGACTTTGGAACGATAGTACACTGTGATCTGATTTGACCTTTACGGTACTATACGCTGAAAGATTGGTTGCAGATTTTCATAACTTGCCTGACAGGTTGGCTGGTATAGGACATTTTATTGCAAATATCCACCCGCATTGGAGCTCTCCACGAAACAAAAAATAAAGTGAACTAAACCCCAACTACGGCTTCAACTGCCCTTTAAAAAGTTTTAAATTAAACAAGGCTTAGTAGCTAGATTTCTATTGTGTAGATATATATAATAATAAAATAACCTACTAAGTTAATGAATTCTTATTATAAATGCATCGTCTACTGTTAATATTCCGCTACGTAAATGCCGTGGTCCCACGTTTTATCTCAATCAAGATAAATTTTTAATTACGTGTGACTACGGCGTTTACGTAGCCGAATATTTTATTACAATACTGAATGTAGTAACAGTAGATGATGTATTTATTATAAGAATTCATTAACTTAGTAAGTGATTCATTTTCATTTGATGCCCATATCGAGGAAGTTGTGAAGAGTGAGGTAATCCGCTATATTGGGTTTAGAATGACGTCATATATTTTACCGTATTGTGCTGGTCCAACGCTTTCATTTGATACCCATATTAATAATATTTGGTGAAATTTGTTTTTTATTGTCAGGTATTTTGACTTATGGTGGCCACCATTTTGTTTGTTTTTTTTAACGTAATATAGGGCCTTATTCTGGTTGTCACCTCACTTTTGTGAGGTGACATCTTATAGCTGAATAACAAAGAAATATTCTTATTGGAATCAAAACAGGCAATTCAGCTATAAGCTGTCACGTCACGGAAAGTGAGGTGACAACCAGAATCAGGCGCATAGCCTATGTCACCCAGAGGATTGAGGCGATTCTAACGACACCTCATTTTTCCAAATTTGATGAGTAGTTTAGGAACTACGAAGGAACAGATGAACATCCATATTCACATACATAGACTGCCAAACTCATAACCCTCCTTTTGTGCCGTAGTCGGGTAATAGGATTCATATTTTCATTCAAATATGTTTAGACTGGAATTTCAGGAAATGTACAATAACTTTTGCCTGTATCGTTACTTCTTTGGAAATGTCCCTTAGCCACACGCACTTTGAAGAATCCTAATAAAATCGTCGATGGCAAATTTCAAATTATTTGATAGAATGGACCGCATTCTTGATTGCGACGGAATTCAATTTCATTCGAAACGTAGGAAATAGGCCCAATAGCTTCGAGTCTCGTCTCTCCTGAAAAGTTGTACTTTAATAAACTTTGTATTTTCCCCTCGTAAACACTCGTGAGCCTGTTTACACTTAGCTGCTAATTCTAAATACACAACAAAAACAACTTTTTTCTTATTCCTTGAAGTAAGCATATATTGTAAATACTGCATTGATTGGAATAGTTTCGACCTGAGAGTTAAAAAAAACGTATAAATGCCATCTCTGCCAAAATGCATACCTCAATTAAAACCACAGATAAGCCCGGCTATTGTCCCCAGTAGCATAGGTAAATTTGGGGAACTCTTCGTCATACATTCTGTCTGGCTCTGTGCATTGGAACAATATATCTCGGTGCAAAACGTAAAACTCATCACACGACGGAGGTGAAACTCATAAAAATCGACTCGTCTTCAGAATGTATTTACGAGAAGGGAGGCGGCGGCAGTCTGTTGTGAATCATCAAGTCTAGTTTTAATCACGCTCGTCCACCTGGGCCAGTGTTCCATTATTACACATCATTTCACCTTACCCGTCATCTCGGTGAACTGGTTACAAATAAAACCCGATCTTTTACTAGCCATTGTGCTTAATACTAGTAGCCAACACCTTAAAACCGGTTTCTGTCGCTCGTCGACGTCGTCTTTGCAAGTATTCACGACGAATCTATGGCTGAAAGCGGCTCAGCGCCTTAAATGACTTTTTAAGCATCATCGACAGATGTATGTGGAAGTTTGTATTTTAGGTGCTTACTGGCAATCAACCGATTCGATAGTAGTTTAGAGGCACGATATTTCAACGCTAATTCGTTTTATTAGAGAACACTTGGCGTTACTGGTATTTGCTAAATAATAGAAATTTAGGTCATTGAACCTGGCTGGCTGGGGAAATTGCCGCAAACGAGCAGCTCTGATTAAGACGGAAATTTGCGTATCATTAACAACCAGCCATTTCCATTGGTGCGCGCTCATATTCCAGACAAAAAAAAGTATGAACCTGAACTCCCTCCGACTCTCCGAAAATGCTGACTGGAAGCTCTGATGATCGCTTAATTTCCACAATAATTAGTTTTGCTCGAAAACACCGTGGAAACTTTCAAGAGCATTTTTCTTTATTTCGCACAGCGTAATGCCTACTCCCCCAAAAGTTCCAGCTCATGCACTACCAGTCGAATCGGTTGCACCTACCCACCCAGGAATCACGTAGCCACCGAGCGCAGTCCTCGGTCTCATTATGCGTAGACTCTGTAGACCTAACCACCGCCTGAAAACCCTTCCATGAACAAATGCTTATTTCACGTCATTGTACACACTTCAGAACGTTCCCACTGTCATTCCATCCAGAAAGGTGAATTTTTGCAGTTAGCAACAACGACAACGATGGCGGCGATGGCGATGACGAGGGAGTCAGTAGTATGCCCGCCTGTTGGGAGACCGGTGGGGTGGCAGCAGGATGAAAGATAATCTCAAGCCTGCAACACCGTGCAAACCCCTTTCACGAGCAGTGGATCCGACTATGGCACTCCTTTATGCGCCACAGCTACCACTACTAACCGGTGTTGTATTAAAAACAATGCACCGAACACACAGACCCAGGGAGTACGGGGCTGCGCCTCGATTCGAGCCGGAGTCCTACGGCGTGATGGCACTTCCCATACGGCTGCAGTCACCACGTAAATTCCGCCATGCTAGCCAAAGCTTAAAACATACTCACCGGTTAAGTGTCATTAAATCAGGGGAAAGAAACTCTGATGGGATGCCTTTTGACGTGGGCATGTTGCGCGTTGTAAAAGGAAAACTGCCTTAGATTTGCATATTGAAGTATTCTTTATGATCCCTTTTGAGCTGTGAAGAGCGCTGGGGCTTGCTGATTTTTCCAACTCTTCGTTCCTGCCCATTCTCGAGGTGGCAAGTACCTTGGTTGCCCTGCAACTGCTAGATGGCAGACAAATTAATACCGAGCTACCCAATCTCTCCTTGATTTTGGCGAATTTTACCGTTCCCACTAGGACCACCGTAATATAGCTAGCATTGATGCGCCGGGAGGGATACGCCTGCTCTTGCACACTTCTACGTTCAATCCTGTTGAGCTCCCACAGGAACATCCCTTATAACGAGCTGTTCATTTTCTCCCCCATCAGTGTCAACAATACGCAAAATGAATTCGAACGAGACGCGGACAAGACAATTCGGTTCCCAGGAAAATCCATATTGTGGTGCCTAGTAACTGTGGCCACTAAAAATGCTGAAACTAATTAAATTTGTATAGAATCCCTTAAACAGTTAAAAAACTGATAAAAAAGAGTGGTGTGAGAGAAGTGAGTCGTGATAAAATGCATGTACCCCCACTTTCGACCAACTTGAACTACGCCACTGTAACTGTCTCTTCTGCAACGTCAACGGCCGGTTCAACTGTAGCAATAAGTGGACAACAATTGCAACATCAGCAGCAGCAACAACAACAGCAGGCGCAGTACCAGCAGCAACAAATTCACGTGCAACACTATCATCAGCAGAAACTGCACCAACAGCAGCAACAACATCACCAACGTCCACAGTTGACTTATTCTTCATCATCGGGTCACACGGGCGACACACCGTCAACCACTTTATACACAACGGCCGTTATCGATAATGGCAGCGGGTGCAAAAGCAGAAGCAATCAACAGCAGCATCATGGCGGCATGCTGCATGATTGCGACACTGAAGACGAAGTAAGTACACGTTGTTTTATTTATTTATTAAAAAAGCTTAAAATTACTTACGATATCATTCGCGTATTTATTAGTGAACTAGCAGCCCCGCCCCAGCTTATCCCGGGCTTTTCCATAGTTTTAAATTAAAACTGTTGCAGAATAAATTAAATTGTTGCAATTTTTATCTTAATTTTAAATATTGAATGGAGACGGTTTTTCGTGTTTCCCGCGGGAATCCAATATATGTATATAAAAGGTAATCTAAATCATGAATGACAAAGTACTATACCTTCCAGTACAGATCCCATCAAAATAGGCAAAGCCGTTCCCGAGATTAGCCAGGACAAACTGACAGCTTAAATCATGTCAGTCCTATTGAAATTGGTTCAGCCATTCAGGATATTATTCCGGATAGACAAAAAGTAACCGGAATCATATCCGAAAAAAAATGCTCCACCTAAATTGGTCCCACGATTACTTTCTATAAACTATGTTAATTTCATGTGAAGTTTCGAGTTAAATCCGCTCGTACAGACAGAAAGACAAACATTTTTATAACTTTAAATTCGACTTAGTAATAAAATATGCAAAAGTAGGTAGGTACCTACTAAGAATTATATTTAAAATTTAATATTGCAGTTAAAGCAGGCTGAAGTCATTGTATTTACTCAGCCAAACAACTGCTATCTCAATGTGCATTCCACCAATGTTAATCTACATATGTATCTCTACCACTGCTGCTCTACTGTCTCTTGCGAAAAGGAAAATAATGCTCTAAAATTTCCTAAAATCGTTTCTTCTACATTTTCTCCAAAATTCTTGTAATTAGTAAACAGTATTTTTAAATAAATTGTCCATCTTGTTGCCTTTGCAACATGTCCACGTAGAGAAAAGATATGCAAATTTATACGTAAAGAGCCTTTTGCGGAATATTAAAAAATCTGAATTTAAAAAAAAATTTAAATTAAACGTTCATAGTGTATTACCATTAACTATAATAAGTTTTTAATTCAAAAAAAGCATTTCGGTGTGAATTGTGGTTAAATTTTTTGCGAAATGCAAATTTTTTTAAAATTCCGCATGCAGTTTAACCAACGCAATATTGAACAGAAAATCATCGGAAAGAGTCTGGAGGGCGACTGTAAATAGCACCGACACCCGCCACCCATTAAAGTAGCAAAGCTTTCTCACACCCTTTTCCGTGGCGGGAAAACAATCCGCATGTGATACAGTCCAGGCTCGATGTTTGAAAGCATTGAAAGCCAAACAGTAACAAAACGTAAACAAACCCTAAGTCGAGTCTTCGGTAATGACGAACCACCACTTGCTCTGTTGCTAGCGCTGCTATTTTGCATGGCTTGGCTGTCGCCTCTTCGGGCTCTTCTCACTGGCTGGGGGTTGGGGCAGTGGGGTGGGGATGTAGCTGGGGACTTATCTGTGGTCGTGGAATGTAGTCCATTATGTTGCATTGCAAAGTAGATGGCGAGGAGGAGCAGCTCCACCAGCAGTGGCAAACATACAATGCGCAGAAAATAACATGCCCACTAACGATGTAGGTGTTGCTGGGGATTATGTGTAAGATCACTGCATCGACCTGCGTCTGTGTGCGACAGGCTGCATGTGTTGGGGCATTATGTGTCACCGCCATGCGTGGAAAATGCGTGCGCTACCGCTGTACTCATTGAATCCATTCCATTCGGCAAGATAGCTTTTTCATTGAAATTTTCTGACAAACAACACAAAGCTACCCAGCCAGATAATATGGGAGCACACTAGGATGTGCGATCTGAGTGTACACGTGAGTCACGACACGGTGTGGACACGATAGTATCGAATCGACTGGGTGTTGGGCTATGATGCGTATGGATAGGTATCCACTCGATACTCGCTCCACCAGCGAGGAGGAGCGAATAGATGAAGGGGGAGATGGGTGGTGGCGCAAAGCGTTCTTCCGTAAAGCGTAAAATTTTCTCATTGAGGTATTTTTGGACATTCGGTTCAAGTTGGCTAGTCCTAGTCGTCGCCGTGAATTTCGGGTGTTGGTTGTTTGTGCCACTTGTGGCCTGTATATGTAACTTCGCTTGCAGTTTGCTAGGAGCGATCAATTTCCGATTGAACGAGCGATAGAAACATTTGTAGCCTTGGCTACTTGTGTCGATAGCAACAGGAAATTGTGCAACCTTTTTTGGTGCAAACCAATGGAGGTGGCTTCAGGCAGCAGTAGCTCTTAAGTTGCGCACTCCTTCAGTGGTCAATGATTCAAGTAAGTTCTTCTTAAAGTGAGTCGGACCTTTCGAAGTAAGAAATTATGCTGTTCTTCGGTGCCCGTAAAATTATTCTGAATGCGAATAAAAGGTGTGCGTTTGATACAATGTTTCCGTTGACGCCTTGTAAACAAATTAAAAATCACAGCTTCAATAGTACGCTGCCGATGCTCCATTTATATGGCGCCATGTTGACATCGTGAGCTGTGACGCACTTGACAATGAACGAGCAGCGAATGGCCTACTATATGATACACCTTCGGGCGCGAAACTCGATGGGCGCGCTTTTCTTCGTTAAATGCCATTCTAACCGTCATTGTGTGAAAGCAGTTTAAGAATAGTAGGCTCGCAAAAGCTCAGCCTTCGAAATAATTCTAACAGCACAGCTTTTCTCCTCTGTTGCGCAGTGTCCTTGACATAACGTGGCCAAACGAAATTCCTGTTTTGTAATTTTCCCAACTGTGGCTTGAACCCATTTATTAACATACAATAAAGAATATTTCAAGACTGTTAAATAGAGCCATCAAAGCAGTGTTCAACTTACCCCATGATATTCGTAATGTATCATTTTATGAAAGTACAGACAAAATAATTCTAAAGTAACTAATAGACATAGAGAAAAAAATAAATCAGCCTAAAATTGGGCATGGGCATAATATGTACAAGAATGGCAACGATGGCAAATTATAACCTACTTGCACCAAGGACTAATCGACTAAGATATGATCCCATTTACTTTTTAATAAATTATTTCAATAGCTTACGAGAAAAAATAAGAAATGCTCGTAATATTCTAGAATTTAAAAGGTTAATAAAAACTATTTAAAAAAATAATTAAAAATTTATATACATGGTAATGGATAATATTTATACTTGTGTGATATCTTACACCAAATTTTATTTGTCTGGTGAGCACAAAATTGAATTAATAAACCTTTTATTTTTTTGTTACCATATACAGGGTGATTGGGAGATGGGTGCAAAGCTTTAAAGCGCAGCTAGTAGAGACAATTTAGAACCATTTAAGCCATGGTTGTCTTAGACGAAGTCTGACTTTTTTTTCTTAAATGAGGTCAGAAAACGGTATTCTTGATTTGTTTTAAATTTTTTTCATAAACTTCAAAACTTTGTAAAAAAAACCTTATGACACAGACGCTTCGATCATGTTTTGCTGGATGGCTCACACATTACTTTAATTAAATAAAATGAATAACAATTTAATTGTCATTTAATTTGGCTGTAATTAGCCGAAAACTGTAAAATATGGCTATTTTTTGTAAAAATAACATAAATATTAGTAAAAAAAAAATAGTCAGACTTCGTCTAAGACAACCATGGCTTAAATGGTTCTAAATTGTCTCTACTAGCTGCGCCTTAAAGCTTTGCACCCATCTCCCAATCACCCTGTATATTCTAATAAAAAACAATTTCCCGTTTAACTGTACAAAATGGAAAAATTCCATCTCGATACATTTCTGCGTCACTTTAAAGCGGAATTCTCCGTTAGATAGTGAGTTATACCTCGGGCCAAATCTGGATGAATCAAATTCAAGCCTGGGGAAAGTACATGAGTCACGTGCCGTGCGATCTGTAATTACTGCAAATTTTTGTTGAGTACATAACGCTAAGCGTATAGCCAACTCAACAGACTAAGCAATTCCAAAATCATCTGTCATTAATTTTCCGACAACTTTAAGTGCACACTTAAGAGATGAAGGTTTGAATATTTTATAACATAATTTTTACGCTCCACATGTGAGAGCCGATTTTTAATGTGCAATATAATTATAAGGAATGGAAATCAGAAAATACCCGAAATTAGTGGGTAACAATTGTATAAAAACACAAAAAGAAAAACAGAAAATATTAGGTAAGATGGCAGAAAGTTGTGGAAGGAAAAGCAAGCAAATTATGGAAGATCAAAACGTATCGTATCGTATCGTACGCATCTTTTCTGCTCTAATCAGCTAGTTGGGTAAACGAGTTCATCCCCATCGAAGATTCAATTTTTAAATTTAACTAAGGCATTTTCGCAACGAAAATGGAAATATTTAACAATTTTAAAAATTAGCTTAACCAATTCATTGCCAAATTTCCTAACAAAACTTTCTTAAAAAACTATTTCCAAATACGAGATACCATAGTTAACAATAAATGGTGTTAAATTAAAAACATCTCTGCAGAAATTTTAAAATTTATGCGCTAATGGGTTTCACTATACAGTCAAAAAAGTTTTTTTTTTTTTTAATTGGCAATACATAGTTGGACCAAAATGAATTATTTTAACTCAACTCCGCCCAGTAAAGGAGATTGATTCTATAGAGTTAAGTTTCATAATGTTCACAGACAGGTAGTAAATTTTATTTTTATTTATTTATTTGATAAATTCAAGAGCTCTACACAACTAAGAATTCTTATGATTTTGTGAAGATAAAAAGTATTTGACAATAATAGAGCATAAACTATTAAACAAGGACTAAATGCAATTCATTGATTTACACAGTACCTGCATACAAGGCTTCAGGCGTAGGTACTATACCTGCATTTAACATTTTACGCGTAGGTACCGTACTTGTATATATATTAGCAATCCATAAAAAAACTACGTTGTTAGATCCGAAATTAAAAAAGAGTTATTTTTTTAAGGCTTTTAAATTTACAACAGAGAGTGATAAAGTAATGGTTAAATATTCAGCTAAAAGTCAAATGCCAAAAAGCTCCATATGTTATTTATTACTTTTGGTTACGGAGTATAATGAAATGATTCCCTAATAATTCTGAAGTATTTGCGAAATCTGTCTTAAAAAACAAATTGAAGCAACTTCCTTACAGGCAGAAAATAAACCAAGACCAAATATGTACCCAACCCAAAACGATTTATCTAAAAAACTGCAAAGATTGCAATACGTGAGTATAGGTAGATAAATTGTATGTTCGAAAAGGTCAATTAGAGCTAACAGTGAGCACAAGGTTCTTTCTGTTGTTCTACCTCATCGAATAGGTTTCAGGAACGTTCAGTAGAATAGTGTTCCTATAGGGTAGATAGAAATTATCCTCTGACACTATAAAGGCGCGGCGGCTGTTCGCGAAACAAGAGTAGTGCTATCTCCCCAGTTGGTATTTTTATGCTTTTTATCAGTACTCCCTGGCGAATCGCCTTTGTTTACAAGTTCTATTTACAAAGAGCGCCGATGTGCGGGTGCTCATTGCTTAACAACTATTGTGAGTCATTGCATAATATTTCATATGCCTGGCAATAAATAGATCGTTTCGACTGGCTCGTATCTCTGGTCGGCTCATGTTTCGTATTTACTTTGCGATTCGAGATCTCTCCCAGCACATTGAAGAGGAAGCAGACTTAAAGGCGCTGGAAGAGCTGCGGCGCTTATCTGGGGTGTATGTGTTTTATAGGAACAACCAATTTAATCATGAGCTGTGGACATTCCAAAATTAATGGAATACTTATCACTGGCCGTTTCCATCGGGACTGTTAGAACGCAGTTTAAATAAACTGTTCGTAATGTTAAACAGAAGCAACCCCAAAACTTTTCCAAACAGTCTACCCCTATCTTGTTTGTTTAACGTACAGGGTGTGCTGAAGTTGTTCGTCAAGCTTCCAGAAGATGGTACGATATCTTAGCTTAGACTTAGAAACAGATTTGCGCCTTAACCGTGATGGAGGACAAAATAAAAATGAAATTCGTTTCGTTTACAGATTCCCGCATCTGTGATAAGTAGCGTTGGAACTGTAAACTACCATCAGCAGCCTTCGCGGCAAATGTACGTTGTATCAGCACCATCGAAGCTGCACACGACGAATGGAACTCGGCTCGATGGTGGCCGCACTGAGACGACAACAGTTCTCATAGCAAATCAAGTGCAATCACAAAATAAGCAAAACGTTCCATCTCCCCTCAAGATGGTTGTGTCGCAGCAAGTGGCAGCATCTGTTGCTAGCCAACCTCGACTGCATCCAAAGAAGAGGAAGTTCGATCCAGCCGAGCTGGAAGAGATGGATGTCCCAAAATCACAAATGCCTGTAAATGGTGGCTACAAAAACGGCAATAGCATTATAGTCGCAGACAGTAATTGGCCCGACAGGACATTTGCTATCGCCACGTCTTCAGAAACTGTCTACGCGATTCGATCAACGGCGATCCCCTCTATGATTGTCAGCACAGCTGGGAGCACTGAGTCCCAAACTGCACAACCAACGCAAGTTCTGGTGCAGCCAAACCGAACGCACTTGACTAACATTATTGAAAGTCCGGAGAAGAGGTTCATAATTGCCAGGTTTGTCCCTGAAAGATTTTAAATGGGTGTGTAAGTTTACATATTTCTCTTATAGTCCTCAAGGCACATATAAAGCTACCCAGCACACCGCGCATCTCTCGAAGACATCACCGCCTTCAACACCTGGCAATGAAGTCTTAGATTTGAGCGAATGGACCAACACAAGGGTTCTAGCCAAATTGGGGAATTACTACGCCCCGGGAATCATCAAGCCGACTGATACCCCAAATGCAGTGTCAGTAGAGTTTGATCCGCCTGAGAGCCGAACTCAGGTATACAGCGACGTTCTCACCGCTGGCCTTTACCATGTCATTCTGGATGCTAGTCCACCAGCAGCTGATGTAACTGAACACAATTGTAATACTTCGATTCCTGTTAATATAAATCTATTTTTTTTTTTAGATTACCCTCGATACAAAGGTTTGCGTTCGGACCCAGGTAGATGGCCGCGATGCCTGCGTGTTCGTAGAAGGTGTGGTTACACAAATTCATGTAAATACAAATACAAAGCAGTTTACCGTACAAATACTAGATAGTGCACAAAAGGTATGTGTCTACTGTAGGTTGCTATTATATCTGACTCTAATTAAATGCATTTCAGTTGAAAACTGTGAAGAGAGCTGATCTAAGACTTTTACTGCCTCCGTGGTGGGACGAGTTGAACGATGTATCATCGACGAAAACGGAAGCAACTTTCGACAGAAATCATCGCGTCGGAGGCAAGCAGACCACCATGCTAAATAGCGACTCTAATATAATTTATAGCAGCAATGTGAATAGTCGCAGTGAATCAATGAAGACGTCGGCACCGGTCACTTATGTAACACGGTATGAACAAGGCAGCTCAGCTCCGTTGCAATTGCACCAAGTGCTGCCAACACTACAGCCCAACGAGGAGTACTATAGGACAGCAGCGACTTCGCCGTTCCAATCTTCGAACATAATTGTCGACAATAACATGCAGCAGCCACTGATGGCTCCTGGTAGTGGCCAAATTCCAGAAATAATTGTCTCTCAAAATTTGGCTAATAACCCGAGTCCCTCAGATGATATCAATCGTCGACAGCATCGGACCTACGATGACTACGAATCCGATGATGAACTGAAGCGAGTTGAAATCGGTCTTGCTATGGATGGAGATGTGGAAAAACTCTCTGGCAGCAGTAAGCGGAGCAGCATGCAAAGTCGTGGAAGTACTTCTAGTCTTATTGATCAGAGACTAACTCCAAGATCTCATCCGGCAACTCCAAGGTAAAATATTTGCGGTTCTCGAGTCGTGCAAGTATATTTTCTAACTCCTATATAATGTATCAACTATTTACGGTAATAGATCTCAGGCGGCAACGCCACATCGTTTTAAGAAGGGAGACGTCGTACAATCAGAGTCCGGAGTTCGTAAAAAATTCAACGGGAAACAGTGGCGTAGACTTTGTTCAAATCAGTCATGTACAAAAGAATCTCAACGAAGAGGTTATTGTTCGCGACATCTGAACCAAAAAGGAAACGCTTTAAGATCTTCTGGACCCAGTCGATTTCCAAGGTAATGTTTAGAATTTCAAACGATCTCTTTCCGCTTTAGCATATTCTTATGAATATTGCAGTGATATTTGCAGTAGATCAAGTAGTAAAACTCAAGTTGACGAGGAAACGTCTAGAGATTCTGAGACATCACCCAACTACAGGGTTACAGGACGATTTGACCAAGAAGAGACTGATGTTGCTAATATGTTAGGTAAGTGTAAGTGGACCAATCTCTTTTTTTTTCTCCTAAAAAAAATAAGGATTACGTTACGCATACGACAAATACATACAATATCTCCATACTTTCTTTCATTGCTTATAATTGGAATTCTTCTTTTCTAAAGAGTAGAACAGACTTTTTACCAAAAAAACTGCTAGTGAGGTTTCCTGAAAAAATGAGCAAATATAAAATATAAAAATTTCCTGTTTAGCATCTTTCTACATTCTCTAAAAACATCTCTCTAATCTGGCAGTTCTGCACAGAGTCCTTCATACACAAAAATGGAAATGTCCCTTTCAGCAAAACTGCACCCTCGCTGCTCGCATGTGTTCGTAGCCGCAGGTAGATCAAGCGATCCCTTTCCGAGAATTTCTTTGAATTGTCACGAAAGTTGCTCTTCCCTTTTTTAGTTACAGAACCAGAAGCGTTAGTCAAGACAACTTGGTGTTATTATAATAAGTGTTTTTGGCTGCACGTAATCTGTTAAAAATGAACTCCTTGGATATAGATACAGCCGCACGTCTTTATTTGAAGTGTTTACGTACGATTGCGTTAGAATCTTAAGAAAGTGTAAATTTTTGTAATATTTGTGATTTTTCATTCCAGTGTCCTTAGGTAGCTCTCGGTCGGCAACTCCATCGTTCTCATCACCAACAAATCATGGGAACTCGCCTATGAACACAACACAGTCTCCAGTTACTGTGACTAACAGGCAAAATTTCTTTACGCCAATCGGTGGTCCAGCTCCACCAGAAGCTACAGCAAAGTGGAAAAACTCGCCTAGTCCGATACTATATAATGTTGTAATTCGACCAGAATCGGTAAGGCCGCAGCAGCCCGTGCAACCACCCCCACCACCGCCTGCTCCAATACAGGCAGCCCCAATTGCCCATGCAACTAGTGTCATAAGGATATCGCCAGCATCCTCCAACAATTATCAATCATTTCACCCTGTGATCGTGGATCCAACCCAGTTAGTTCCACTTCTTCCCCCAACTGAAAAATCGGTTCCAAAAAACGGTAATAATCTACAGAAATCGAAATTGTGCTTTTTCAAACCCTAATATGGCGTGCTTCATTGCAGGGATTAATCAGGGGTCGATATTTCAGTGGCACACGCTCCTGCCAGTGATAAATCCCCCCGCAAAATCCCAAATGACCGTTATGACCTCATCGCCGGCAAAGACGATGACACCACCACCACCGGAGCCCACAATTAAAGATGACTGTGATGGTATTTCCTGGCTCTCGCCATTGTTGCAATTTCCTTTAAAACAAGTTCCACGTTTTTCAGATCCGATAGACGATGACGTCTTCGAACCAACCCCAACGCCTGTAACACAGCAAAACTCCACAGGTGGTTATCTGCAGACGATCTACAGTACAAACAGCAGCACCGGAAATCAGTACCCTTCCATTAAGGAGAACGGAGTATCGTCAGATACGGAAGCGCATTCGCTTCTAGATCCTCCGTCCGCCGACGGTTCTACAGGAGCGTCCGGTGCTGCGTCCCATCCCTCATCAACAGAATGTGACGTGGCAGCGAGTGGAGTTGCAAAAAGGAGAACTCAGTCGCTGAGCGCCTTACAGCAAAACTCGAAGGAACCAATGAGTCCATCCGCAAAGGTTATTTTTAAGCTGCCCGAATTGTATGGACTAAATTGTAACAGCCAACTCAATTTGCAGACCAAGATCAGGCGCCCCATGAACGCGTTCATGATATTCTCCAAAAAGCACCGAAAGCTAGTGCACAAGAAGCATCCCAATCAGGATAATCGCACTGTGAGTAAAATTCTGGGAGAATGGTGGTATGCCTTGAAGCCGGATGAAAAGGCCAAGTACCACGAACTGGCCAGTGTGGTGAAAGATGCCCATTTTAAGGCACACCCTGAGTGGAAGTGGTGCTCTAAAGATCGTCGAAAGTCTTCTAGTTCTACGAAGGAGCCTCGAGAGCGTACTGATTCTGTTGATGGTACAGATTCAATGGACGAAAAGAGTCCGAAGACTCCAGCGGAACCGTTGTCAGCTAGTACAGATATTATTCCTCTCACAATCGCCGCGTACAATTCGTCAACAGAGGATCCGGAAACAAACGGCAACAACAAGGAAGAGTTATTTAGTAATTCCAAATTCAGTAAAAATACTGTGTAGACGATTTTAACATTTTTTTTTCATTAGGTCAGAGCTGCATTAACATGGGTAAAGATTCAAAAAACCATGGGAGCGCTAACGGTCAGAGTGTCCGTGATGAGCCTATTTCTGATGAGGAGCAGGTACTGTCTTCTAATTTATCGATTGTTTTGCAATTTTAAAGTTTTTTTATTTTATTTTATGCTCAGATGGTTATAGCCGAAAGCGAAAATTTGAACAATGCAGAAGCCTTGGAGATAGATTTGAAATGTTCGGAAAGGGTGACTGACTCAGACGTTGAGGACTCTGTTTTCGAAACAAATAATTACAGCAGTGAAAAGGTGAGATAAACTACACTCCTCTTACATTTTATAAAAAAAAGGTCCATTTATCGTAGCATTCCGAAGTCAATGACACAGGCAAGAAAATTCTCGAGAACAACAATCTACCTTATCCAAATTCGAATAACCCTGTGAGTGAAGATCTTAAGAGTTCTGAAAGGGATATCACGTTCAAGCCGAAACCCATTAAAGCGCAACGTCATGAGAACAATATGCTGAACTATCAACAAATTCCTATTTATTCGTACAGCAGTCCGAAGAATCCCATTGGGATGATGCCGTTTCAGCCCACAGGTAAAATACATTTTTCACAACATTTTTCCCCTAGAAAATGCAGCGATTCACTCTAGGGGGAGCTTTTAAAACGATGCCAATCAGCCCAAAAAGTGCAAAACTTGGAGAAGTGAAACAAGAGGATGAACATGTGCAAATTAAGCAGGAACAGGTCTCGCCCTTCAATATGAATGGAACGTCCACTGTCTTTACTTTCAATATGATCCCAAAAGACTCGCTCGAGCATAAAGGCGACTACGGAAATAACGGGGCACAGCAGCCCCACTTCCAAATATCACACCAAACCATGCCTGGCAATGGAGAAAATGTGAGCGAACCCTCTGGCAAAGGTAAATTAATGTCCACTTGGTCAGCAAACCTCCATAAAACGCATGCCTATCATGATTGTGTCTCCATCCCCTCTTCTGTCATTGCATCTTCTAACAATAGCCGTACGTCCTATACTGCCACTATCGTTGTCACTAACTGTCACTCACCTCATCAACTAGCCAATTCAGCTAATAGTCCGGCGAAAGTAAAGCTCTCGCCACCCCTGTTAGTGTCACCACCGTCGCAATCCTCATCGGACTCGGACGACTTGGGAGACAAGTCCAAAAATGGTATCGCGCACTCATCATCATACACATCTTCACCATCACCGCCATCTACATCCGATCTATATGATGCCATAGTCATCGACGCCCTTAATACGAATGGCGCGAGTAGCGAAACCAGATTAACATCCCTCCCGCACGGCCAGGGCATCTTTCTACTGACTCATTCGTCTCTTCCAGATCTGAATGCTTTCAGTGCGTCCTCCCAGGCGTCCAGCTCCTCGGCTAGTGTGACGGCTACCACTAACAATTTCATCCACATTAACGGCAGTAGTAATACTAACAGCAGTAACTGTCCCCTAATAACCGCTAACAATAACAACGAAAACGCTAACAAAGAATATAAGCAGCTCGTCCTGAGCGACAAAAAACATAATATAACTCAGTCGATCCTGATGATTAACCCGACATCACTCAATACAGCCACTGTGGCGAACTCGGTTCCTGGAAGTGCAGCTACCGCCACTGCTACCCCCATAGTCACGACAAACCAACTGACAGGACAAAAGCAGATCATGTTCACCCTCAACAACAATCAACAGGTGAGATGTCCCTTGTCTCCAAAGGGAATTTTGCAACCAATGTTTTTTTTTCACAGGTCGCGTTCTTGCCGATGCCTGAAGACCAGAAGTACGTTATGGGCACCACGAGACAAAACATTTTCACCTCTGTACCGAGCAGTATCAGTTCCACGAACTCTATCCACACGGCTTCGGCAGTAAATCTGAAACCTCCAACATCAGTGCAATATGTTATAAAAAAAGGCAACACTCAGAACACAATTCTCCTGCATACTTACGCAAGCGGTAATAACTTCCTTCTAAAACCCTACCTCGTCAACTTGTTTAAACCTTCCAGATCAACAACCCGACTCTCCAGGATTTAAAAATGTACCCGTAACACCCAGATGTACAACAGAGGTGAAGAATAGTACCAGTGGTGGCAACAGTAACGGGCAATCTGAAAATTTTGCCGATGCCGAAAAGCAACAATCGGATACTGACGGTGAGGACACCGAGGGAAAAAGGTTCATCCTGGCACCCACACCTGCCCAACTAGGTCGTGCACCGCTGCAACGAAGGCAAAATTTAAGTAAGCTTCGTACATTTAAGTGTTTGGGTACAACACACTAAAAACTTCTTTCCAGTAGCGAAGAGCGATGTGAACAGTTACTGTTCTTCAGTTGCTGACCAGCCACCGGTAACAACGATAACCACAACCGCTGCATCATTGTCAGCTGCACTACCAACACCAACCTCGACAGCATCGGAGGATAACCAGCAGAATCCGATCTCACCATCGGCTAAGAAGTCCTTCTTTAAGAAAAGCAAGGGTGACGACATGGACAAGTAAATACTGCTATCGTTTGACCAGGCGAAAAATTTTCAGATTTTAATTTGGTTATAGTGTGCTGAAGCAAGTAGACTTCGAGACCAAGTACCAAGCCTTGCCACAGTTCAAACCAGAGGACTGCCAGTCGCCTAGCGCAATATCCGTGCCATCTTCACCTAGGATTTATGGGACTAATTACCGTAAGAAGAACTCCATGCAGAGAATGCGTAGGTTTTTTTAAAATATGTTATAAGAAAATAGCGCAAGGAAGACTTCATATCTTCACAGATAGCGAAGAAGATCAATCTGAAGATAGCGCTGTGCCTACTTCTACACCATCGCTTCCTCAAAGATTTTTCGGTCCCGATTTTAACATAGACCAGCTCAGAGGTAAGTGGAAATCGAAAAGATCTTCAGAAGGTGACATTTTTATTCATTGTATTTAGCATCAGAAATGGAATCGGATAACACGGGAAAGTCACCAAGGACCCCCCAAACTCCTCTACAAACTGGGAGACAAGAAGCCAATGAGAAGGGCCATAGGAAGGTGCTGGAACAACGACGTCAGCTAGTTATGCAATTGTTCCAGGAACATGGAATGTTCCCGTCTTCTCAAGCTACCATCAGCTTTCAGGTATATTTCTCTGAGGGGCATTGTTTACTAGTTTTTACGAGTGTTTTTGCAGGCTGCGCATAGGGATATTTTCCCTAGAAGGCAGGATCTACAGCTCAAAATTAGAGAAGTTCGGCAGAAATGCATGGGGCAACCTGGTTTCACTCCTCAATCGGCTGGACCAGCTACGCCTATTGAGTCATCCACAGGTAGCGATTGGGCAGTACTGAGAGTAATTTGAAAGAATGTAAAATTGTTTCTTCCTCAAAGGATATTCAGGGGATCAATTACAACAGCAACAAAACCAGCACCAACAGCAGCAATAATAAAAATTTTATAGTTTATAACATTATCCAAGTCGGTTGTCGTCGGCGTGGGACACAACATCCCAAAGTATAAACGAAGCAAAAACAAACATTGTAACAAAGTTAGTTGAAAAGTACCGTTAAAGGTAATTTACAGTCTACTAAGTGTAAGTGGCTAAGTTAAGATAAGCAAAATAGTTCAATTCTTGACATAATTGTTACGCAGTGGACATCTATTCCATTTCCGCGGGAGGAAACCGTTTTGCAATATTAGTGATGGTGAAACAGGTCATTTCTACCGATACGCGTGGTTTTAAAGTGTGTTGATTTTTCGAATTTTGTTTTAGCGGAAGTCTTATCGACGCCAGCGCCGCTTTATTTTAATTCTATTTATTGCTCATTCTGTCGCACCGTCACAAGATGGTGTGTATTTTATTATTGAATTTTAACGTGGCCAATTGGGCGTGGTGAGTGCGCCCCCTTATTGATCGATTGCCCACGCTGGAATTTGAATGCGATTAAGGCAGAGTTGTAAAAGTTGGGGCCTCTGCCCGGATGTGTAGTGTGGAGGGTGCAACCATCACGTTGGCATTTTATTGAAATCTTTAGAAGACAAAAAAAAAATCGTTCAAGTTTTAAAGAAATTCTATTTTAGAGTTCGGGAGAAATCTTCAAAATTCTTACGACTCGTTTTGATATTTTATTTGTACGCTAGTGTTATTTACACGATAAGTATACAGTTAACCTGGTAAGAATTTATTGTTCAGCGTTAAGTGCATATTTAGTTCATACACGATGATTGTACGTAGACCTACGTTACTGTACGGGAGCTATTCTTTGTATTTTCGATGCGATAATTGTGCAGACAAGTGAGTAGTGTAGCATAATTACTGTCACTGTAAGAATTTCAATAATTGCAATCATTACACGATTTCTTGTTTATTTCGATGTTAAAGTGTTTTTATACAACTTATCTTTTTTGTTTTTATTACTGATTTTATCACGATTATCTTCTTTCCTTAAGATTTAGGTGCCAACTTATTATAAATACGAAATATATATGAAAGAAGAAGTTATTTTTAAGCAACTCCTCGTTTTTTATTTATTCACAAGATTGCGGAACGCGCGATTTATGTTTATCTCCTTGAAAAACAGGGAAAATAAAAACACATACAGGACTCCTGTGCTGATCTTCAATTTGTAAGAAATGAAATAATCGAAATATTCACATATACATTCATACTTTGATGTTAATGGACAAGTAGACAAGTTCAAACCCAACTCTTTTTATATGAAGCACACACTACAGGAAATAGCTAATTTGTACAGGTTTCAGTTTTTAAGATTTTTATGTGAATTTGTGATGCTATTTGTGGAGACTGTGAACCATTACAGGTAAATTGGTATTTCATCATCTATTGGTTATTAATTGAGAAAAGGTTTCTGCGGCAGAACTCATTCGTTTGCTAGAATTACTTAAACCTCTAAGTATTAACAAATTTCTCTAATTTGTTAAACTTTAAGCTGAACCTACATTGCGTTGGTGAAAAAGATGCGTTTATATGATCACCAGAACTATGCAACTCCAAGGGAGTGGATTAATGACTATAATGTGAACACTTGTTCCGGTAAGCTGACTAAAACTGTTCTATATCCCAATAGAACTGAACTTTTGTTCCCCCTATCCAGCTCAGATTCTCCCTGATGGCCTTCTGAAGGGGTTAAAAGTGTTTGGAGGGAAAGAAAAGTAAATTGGTAAGTAATTTGTAACTGTCGCACAGCTACATATTTTTAGCTAGTTAACATTCATAAAAACCAAATCTCCGTAATATATCGCACCAGTAATTTGTGCCACATTTTGTAAGAGAGGAGTAAAACAATTATTAGAAAAGTCTGGAACTAGCGACGGGAAAGGCGAATTGATAAAGGATTATTCAGCTCTTTACATTTATATTCGGCGAAAATCTTCGAAAATGGTTGGTGTTTCTTAAAGGATGTGTATTAACAAATCCTTCTTTTTACCCTCTGCTGTACAGGAATCAAAAAAGCTGCCGCGGTTTGTTTAAAAAAAAAACATAAATATAGGAAAAAAAGAATTTCACAAATTTATGGCTTAAATTAAGTCAGGTAAAAATTATATTCTATATAGTCATGCTTTCACTGGGGGCATGGCCTTACGCAGCCGAACATATGAACCTAAAAGTGAGCAAGCAGCCGGTTGCACAAATTGAATTCTTAGACAAAGCCTTGGGTTATATCATCTAAATTCGACGACTCCCAATTTTGCTCTATGACCTCATATCTATTTTACCTTGAACTAGGAAGAAGTTTTTACCTGCTTTGACTATTGCTATAAATGACAATTGGTAATTAAGAACTAGTTTCTCAATGGCGTCATATTTCTTTTATTTGCGTTTAACTTTATTGTTTTTATACATTCTGTTGTAAATGAATATTGCAACATAGGGTATGGTTTCTGCTTATCCCGATTTCCGAAGATTTCGTCCGTATTTTCTTGGAACCATAACATTATGATTCAAAGATTCACTTTAACTATTAAGCAAGAAATTATTTAAAACTAAAAAGTTCATCTCAAAAATAACATCACAAATTCACAAGAAAGAAGGTAAAAGTACTTCTTTGTAACAAAAGGTCTTTTGTACATGAAAATATTTCAGTATATGCAAAACATACAAAAGTAAAATAGTCATAAATGTGAAGAGAAACAAAAGCAGAAAAATTGCATAATTCTTGGAACCGCTTCAGATTTCGTAAAAATAAAAAAACAGTTTAACTATGAACACACTCCAATAGCCCTACAAAATTATCCATTAAATTGTACTACATGTTTATATGAAATACTTACTAAGCAATATCGAAAATTAAGTCAGAAATTATCGCTTTTTGTGTACATTGTCCAAGGGAAAATTCAATAGATTTAAGGAGGGACGCGATTTTAAGGGAAATATGATGAACTCATTTTCAGGCGTTTATATATTGTTAGATTTTCGTTTTTACCAGAAGCAGTAGTACCATAAGCTTTCTAAATTTGGCCGAGCTCCCAGAAGGATCAATGCTAAAAATATATCCCCTACACCGCAGCAACCCCCTTGTATTGTTTCGAAACGTGAATGTGTCCTTTAAGACATCATTCACAGTTATGCATATTTTACGATCTACCAGTCGGACGGGTGCTTTGAAAAGTATTTTTGCATTGCGTTTCTCCTCGATGGGGGGAACTCATTGACCTTTTTGAAGCACTTACCTGACGGCGAAAAATATTTAAAGATAGCGTAGAAAGAAAATATTACAAAAAACACAAAAACTCGTTTGGACTTAATTCGGCTTAGAGAAAATTAATCGTGGTTCGAAAAGGAGTACGTTTGGCCAGAACTCCGGAAGAATAAACGGGAAGCCCATAAACATTTTTGGATACAAAATTCTAAAGTAAATTGTAATATTTATCGTAAGCTAGGACTAGGTAATTTAATCATCTTAAGTGCTTTTAAAATGAGCTACGAAACGCCGGCCCGTTTCTAAGCCATTTTTGTGGATAATCCTAGTGAGAGACTTTCCGAGAAAGCGCAATCTGTTTATTTCACACTCCCTCTTTTATAAGCGGTAGGAGATTTGATTAGACCAACATCATTTGCGAGAGGTGTACATTGCGATTCTAAACCATATTTTGAATATTAAGAGACAAATATTTCAATAGAACTATATTTTTTAATACGACGTAAATTGAGAGTATTTAAGCGAATTTCGTCGTAATGACATAGGCGGCCGTTTGGCCGGTCGTATTTAACAAAAGTAGGTGTAGAGCATTAAATGTATTTAGATTTTTGGGACAGCAGTTTTCTATATGAGCTCATTTTATCAAGGATCGATGTTTTGTAATAAGAAGCGCATAGCAGTAGAGATTCTGTAGGAATTACCCCATTTCGTCGACTGTTGACTTTGTACCTCTCACCGTTTCGTAATTGTTTTCCCCGCCGTAGCATACACCGTGGGAGTTTCTTTGTCAATTCGAAGTGTGGTGTTTAACACATTCTAACGGTTGGATATTATTTTTTGTACGATTATGATTTATGGCATATGTCGTGATACCTTGTTTCCCCTTTCATAAGGAAATATGTTTGTAGTGATTAACTCGAGCTCGAGTTTGCAGCTAAGCAGTTTATATTAATAGCGACAAATATGAATATTACACACATGCAGGACATAGAAGATTATATATTATACGTATATGAAAGTGAATCAATTAAACAGTATGTTTAGATGCAATTTGTGCTGTATTAGATATTAAACTTTACAATTTAATTAGTAGACAAGTTGACGTGAAGGGCGAGAAAACACAAATATAATGGACTTTTAAAATAAACAAATTTGAACAAACCAAACATCTTTTAATTACATATACCCTAGCCACATCAGCCATTAAAAACAACGTTTTTTGCTTATTCAGGATAATTTCGAAAACTACCCAATAGATTTAATAGTATTTTGTGCAACTAGGGTGGAAACTAGCCGATTGCCCACGATGGCAGTGTTAGATGCATGAGCGAAGCGAAGCGGAGCCCCCTGCAAATAAAATAAAACAATTTTTGCTGTAATTATTTCTAGTAAGTAAGTAGTAGTAAGGAAAGGTTTATATTATATCTAAGGTACAGATGTTCAAAGCAATATACTATTACATTACATAGTCTTAACTACTCTGGTGACCATGTGACCTAAATAATTTATTTAGGTACCTGAAAAGCATTAAAAGGATGTTTAACACGTGCGAGTATATAAAAAAAAAATGGGATTTGTTGAAGAAATATTCTGAGTGCATTTCCATTTCAGGTACGCGTGCGTTATTCTAAGTCTCGCGTGCGTTCTTTAAAATTACCAGTGGGTTATTCCCAACAGGCGTTACAGTGTGCAATCGGGGAGTTTCCACCCGTAAACCCGTGCGGTATAGTAGTGGTTTCCCCGCACGTGTGATAAAAAATTTCTTTAACTGTTATCTTATCCTACCATCCCATCCCAGAAGCGAGAAAAAGCTTCCCGTGTTCTGGCTGTTCTATCTACGTATGAAATACTTTACTTATCTATCTATGGTGATACCGATACGAGTTTTTTCTATAAACGTGGACATTTCATTGCTACGGTGGCATAGGAACTTAGGAAAAAGATTACAGAGATAGGTGTCAATTGGCTTTTATTTTAAATACTAAAAATAATAAAACACGTACAAGGTTTTTCGGGTAAATTGCCAACATACGTCTGTTTAGGTCTGCGCCGGTGCTGGAAGTGACGCACTAGGCTGAACCAATGGAGGAATCTGTGGGGGAGTTTGTAGCTGCTGTTGGCTAGAAGTTTCAATAGGATTCACGCTAGTCGTTTGGCCTTCTAAAAGATTCTCATTAATATAAATTAAAATTTATTGAAGAATCAATACTACCACTAGCTAATGGCGCTCCTGGTTGTACAGTTGTCGGAGGAACTGCGCTGGCGCTCGAAGTCGTTGGCGGTGCTGCTACTGGAGGATTATTTTGAGTCCCCTGCCACTGCCCCTGTTGCTCCTGCTGCAATCGATGGTGTGCTTGTTGCCTCGCCCTAAACTCAGCTGCTTTTAGCTGTTCCAGGTGGAACTGTTGTCGTTCAGTGATTAATTGCTGGCGTTGGTACTCAAGTCCTTCCCTCTCTCGTTCCATTGTTGTTTCCAGCTCTTCAAAGTGCCTTAATTTGATCTCCAACTTTTTCATTTGAGTTTCTACAAGGAGAGCCACAAGCGACTTGATCTTCCGTTCCTCAAGTGCAGCTAAGTGCTTAGCTTTAACAGCGGCAGATGACAGAGCAGCAGCTGCTGCTGTCTGCAAATTTGCCTCATTGAACAGCTTTCGATTGGCCTCTCCGTTTTCCTTTGAACCATTTGTAGCTTCGGTGCTCGCTGCCGTAGACTGAGAGCTTTCCGTAGAAGATTCTTCAGTCTTAACAGCATCCTTGTCGTCGGACTTCTCGGTCTTGATTTCAACCGCAGCTCCCCGCTCTGTCGAGGAATTATTTGAATCTTTATCTTTCTTATTTTCTTCGCAAGATTTAGTGCCTTTTCCTAAAGAGCAGCAAAAATAAGAGGAGAAAAGAAACAAAAAAGTAAAACAAAATTTCCAAATAAGGGGGAATCGAGATCATTTGGGGTAGCTTTCAGGTGAAGTAAAAGCGGAAGCAAAGAAAGGTAAAAGCAGCAGTATTCAAAACTTACCCGATTCTTTCTTGCTTAAATCTTTCATTTCCTCCTCTTGTGCAGCTCCTGCGCTGCCTGTAGATGATTTATTCGCGTCTTCCTCCTCTTTTTCGGGAGCAGTACCTGCAATGCCACTGTTTGCGAGGCCAGCGTATGGGTCGAACTTCCCTCCAAAACCGGATTTCTCAACATTCTTGAAATGAGCGTCCATTATAGACGATGGGACTTCATCCTAGAAAAAAAGAATAGTCTCCACTGCTAAGGTAATCGAAGGATAAACCCAACCTTAATTGCAGCAAATTCCTCCATAGCTGCTTTCGCAGCCGCAGCGGCCACTCTTGGGTCTACGACAGAAGCCAGGAAGGCAACAGTTGACATGATGGGATTCCCAGACTTGCTAAAGGGAATGGGTTGATATGCCAGCGGACCCAAAAAGCCACCGTCATCTTCTAAATAAGGATCTTCAATGGGCAGTCGAAGGAAGTGCAAAATACATTCGTCTTGTGTTCTGGTGCCAACGTGCTCACACACCTTGTTCCAATCATCCTTGTACATTTCTAACCCCTCCAATAGCAAGAGGGTCTCTTGATCAGTCCACTCTCTGACCATATTTGCAGCGGTTTTGTTTTTCATAGCAGCTGGTTTTTTGGCGTACTGGTCTAACTTCAAGCCAAATTGACCCCCAGCCTCAACGCCTTCCATTTTTACGGGGCCCAAGGTGGGTGCCCCTGAATTTTCGCCATCCTTTTCTTTAGGTTTCTTGTCTAAATCGAAGAGAGCTTTAGCAGCTGACGGTTGGGGAGTTTTCTGTGGGTTCAATGGTTGCAGTCCCGATGGAGTGTCGCTTAAGATATGGAAATGGGAAGTTGGCGGAGGTCCCATAGGCGTAGGACGTAGCTCTGCGTCGATTTGGTAATTTATTAATCCCCATTGCTCCAGAAATGCGTGAACTCGCATAATAGCGCAAACATCACCTGAAATGTTTAATTTAATGTCAGAAGAAAAAAAAATTCGGAATTTTTACCAGCCAAGTTTCTTCTACAAGCGGTGCTGGTTAGGTATTCTGTTGGGTTTAGCCGGTAAGTGTCGATCATGAAGTTCCTGTAAGCCATGTAGATCTCTGGGGTCTTGGATTTGTTTTTTGCATTAAAGAATTCCGGCAGAGCTCGCTTTTCAATAACGTGAATAGAGTTGTAATCAAACCAGGCGGAGTATGACGGAACAATTATGTGGTGGGTCTGCTCAGTAACATTGTCCTCCATATCCTCCTTGTGCGGAAACTCTTGAGTATTGCTGTTGTCACTGGTCTTGCCTGTCTGAGAGTCCTCTCCTGCCCGTTCCATCTCTTCATCCAAATCGGTCATAGTTCCGCCTTTGATAGGCATCAACTCATTATCACGTTGCTTGGTATTTGTTGCGGGGGCGGGACTGGCAGTTGATTGCCCTGTTGGGGGCTTGCTGACTTCTGTAATGTTTGGCTCGGGTTGCGGGTCATCCATGTCACGAGTCAAATCTTCATCATCGTCACCATCACCACTACGTGATTTCTTCGAGAATACTGCGGGTGATCTCTTCCTCTTCCCGCTCTTCAATGGCGGTGAGGGCGATCTTCTACGTTTCTGTTTAACGCCCTTCTTCTTGTCGTCTCCAACGCTTGTCATCAATTCGTCCACTGATATGCGCAATTTATGCATGTTTTTCTTTCCCTGATCATCTACTTCATAGTCCTCCTCGCACATCCACTCATTATATTGTTCAAGGTCGAGGATCCACGAAGCTGAAATCCTCCAGCGTTCCGAGGGGGATGGCGGACTTTCGGGCACATTGTCCTAAAATCAAGTAAAATACGTGATGTATTGAAGAGCAGAGTAAAGGTACAGAAACTTACTGGGAGATCAAATGTATTCGGCAGCCAAGAATCGTACGACTCTGGGAAGTAATACCAGTGCAACATGACGCTGGGTCCCCGCTTAAACGCTGGTCTTGCATACTCGTCAGGATGCGGATCTGCAATTGGGTAAACAACGTGCGTGGCTTCCTCCTCATCAGAAACAATTTCGCACCGCCTGGTTGACAAGATTTCCTTGATTTTAATGGCCAAGGCCTTTTCCACTTCAGGTCTAATATATATGAAGGGCAGTCGGTAACAATCTGCCTCTATCAGTGCTTGTTCGATTTCTATAATCATTTTATGAGTCATGTTTTTCCCAACACTGAAGTCGAACTTCCTTCCACGCTGCTGCTCTGCTCTGAAACGGTACATGTTGGCAAAAATAACGCACAAGGCTCCTCCGGGCTTAAAATCGAGGAAGCAACGCATCTGCAACGAAATATTGTTATTATAGTGGACCTTCAAGGATACGAGGGGTCTTACAGGGATTCTGGTGGTCGGGGGCTCCTGGGCATTCTTTCCAAGCTTGGCTTCCTGGTACTGGAGCAGCGAGATTAGTATCTGTGCGAGAGATTCCTTCGTAATGGGCTCAGTGCTGCACGCGATAGACTGTAAAGTGTAAATTAAGTTCCTCTCAATATTTGGCTACTTTTATTTAGGAAAAACAATATTCGGACGCCATTAGCATTTCGTTCAATTGACAGATGGCGTAGCAGCCATTGTTGTCGCGAAAGAACGCGGCTTTACCTTCTTGCAATTTTTCTGTAGCCACTGGCGAATTGTTTCGAAGCCCTGCAAACACTCCGGTGACTGAAAGAACTCCACATTCGGCCCACCATCCTTTCTCGGTCCTAAAGACACCATTTTTCAGATTTAACACAGCTCTTTCTTGGACAACACGAAGTGACAACTACCGCTGGGAAATTTGTTTACTAGTCAAAATTGATGAGTTGAATATACTATGGTGAACATTTTAAATCGATGCCCAAGGTAGGTTTGTACGCGGTGATCGAATTATCAGATTCTTTAATTGTGTCTTCTCTTTTTCTATATATGAGTACTCTTAAAGGATGCGAGACGTATTTCGAGTGTAAATAAATATTAATCTGTTTAATATAACAAGTAAATTGGTATTATGAAATGTCGAATTCACCTCGAGTTTTGTTTTTTTGATATGGTAATTCTGGTATGCACTACTTTAAAGCGCTGTACACTGTCGGAATGGCTGACAGTATAAATTTGACTCCGTGCCATGGCTGCTTTCCCTGCAAAAGTTGAAATTTTTAGAAAAGTGCTCGTTTGTTACATTACGAAAAAGCCGAGCGTCCGCTTAAAACTCTGCTGAAGGACCTCCAGTGCTATTAATCCAGTGAAAGTGACCCCAACCGTTTCAGAGTGCTGGAAAAAGCGATTTTCACTGGCTCAAGGGACATGGATCTGCCATAGAACGTCCTCATTTGTAGGTCTTCCCCCGTTTTATCGCGTAAGCAGTCGTATTTTCGTAAGGCACGGAATTCTTTGGGCCACTGCTTGATATCCACGCAACAGGAGTAAGTTTTTCGCCAGTGATTTGTGTTTTTTTTACATAATTTTCGATGCACGACCATAGGAGTGCAGGCGATCGAAAATATCGCAAGTGCAGCAGAAATTTGTGTTTGTGTGGCACTTCGCCTGTATTTCCCCTTTTTCGATGTTTTACGGTGCAGGTGCAGCAGCTGTGATATCTGCCATTGACTGGTATTTCGACGCCTGCAATTTGCAAATGCGCCAACTCTCAGGAGAGGAAATATAAATGCAACCAATTACTTTGATGGGAGTCTTAAATCTACATTCTATAATAAATAATTGTAGACTTTCAAATAGAGATAAGAGCAGATAGATAGATAACGACCTTTTCGTGACAGCTGCCACAATTTTTTGTGCTTTTGGTTTGCATAAATTCAATGTTGCCAAACCACGAATTTCTTTGGTGTAAAATTAATTGTTGCACTACTGTTAAGTGCTACCCCTCTGCTTATTTTTATCTTGACGTCTTTCCCTTTCAGGTGGAAATTTGTATGAAAGCTGCACCAGAATCAAAATGACATCCCGGTAAGAAGAAGTCCTTGAATTTAGCCACAAAACAAATTTCACACCATTACTCCTCCTCAGATTGGATAGACTATTCATTTTACTGGAGTCGGGGTCTTCAGTCGTCACACGTAAGGCATCCGCAAAACAAATTGGGGAGGTCCAAAAGCTCTACCCGCATGAACTTCATAATCTGCTAAATCGTCTAATAGGCTACTTGCATAGCTCCTCTTGGGAGACTAGAATAGCGGCGGCGCAGGCCGTGGAGGCTGTTTTGAGCAATGTACCCCAGTGGAATCCAAAGCCAAGTTCTGTTAAAAACGGTAAGTTTTTGAAGCTATTTGCACAGGCCTCATTTTGGACCTGTATCCCATATTTCAGAAGAATTTGGTTCCTTTCCCGAAGATGTGGACCTACTTTCGTTTGAAAAATTTAACTTGGCGCAAGTTATTCAAAAAGGTGCTAGGCTTATGGGTTCGGAAGGAACTGAATTCGACTTCCAGGATGATACCGAATTGAACAATATGTAAAATATTTCTGACTTTACTTTGAAACGGTTTTATCATGTAAATACAATTCTAGAGACAGATTAGTCCGACAAAGAGCTTTGCTGAATGAAAAGCTGGGACTTACTCAAGCAAGTAAGCTGGGCATCAGCTTTTGCGATATATTTACTCTCGAAGACATAAAGACCGCTAAAAGCTCGGACGATATAAACAAGCAAATGGTTCGTGGGAGCTTTTATCTGTTGTAGTAGCGCAGCAGCTTTACTTAGAACTTTACAGGTACCCGTGCAAGACATCCTTAAAATGGATTTAAGCACTCCAACAACATTGAATAATCCAACAGGAAATGGTCAAAGTTTGAGTTGCCGCGAAATAAATCGTGCACGAAGAAAGGCCCGCCAGAATCAAAGCTGTGCATCCGGGAATTCTAGTTCATCATGTCTTTCCAGAAGTAATTCCACCAGCAATGGTTCCTTTGATGAAGGACCTGAGAAGAAAAAACCGAAGTTGGACAATGGGGATAAAATTGAAATATTTTACAATTTAAATGGTTAGTCACAGCTCAATTATAAGTTTCTGATGCTGATAGCTAATTTTTATTTATTTTTATTAGAGCCAGTACCGGATAATACAGGCTCCTGGGGCGATGCTATTAGTTGGCCTTTAGATAAATTTTGCTCGAGTCTTTACGTAGATTTGTTCAATCCAAAGTGGGAGATCAGACACGGAGCTGCAACCGCGTTGCGTGAATTGTTCAATTCACATTCTTCAGGAGGTGGCAAGTATGCCAATATGACCGTAGAGGAGGTAGGACGAGTTTTTAAAATAGTGCTTGAGTTAAAGCATCGCATTATTGGCAGATGGATCGTCACCATGTGTTGTGGCTAGAGGATGCAGTCCTGCGTTTACTCTGTGTACTTGCTCTAGATCGTTTCGGAGATTTCGTATCGGATCAAGTAGTTGCTCCAGTACGAGAAACATGCGCCCAAGTGCTAGGGACCATTTTAAAGGAAATGCCTACGAACAAAGTGAGGGAAACAGTTGACATTTTACTGAAGCTGATAAAGCAGACCGAGTGGGAGGTGCGACATGGTGGCTTGCTCGGTTTGAAATACATGCTGGTTGTGCGGGATGACCTCCTGCAGACGTTTTTGCCCTTGACTATTAACGATATCCTGGTGGGCCTGTTCGATTCAGTTGATGACGTGGGCGCTGTGGCTGCTTCTACTTTAATTCCTGTAGCAACTTGGCTTCCTAAGCTCCTTAACCACATGCAAGTGTCAAGTATAGTAAAAATGCTATGGGATCTACTGTTGGATCAGGACGAACTTACTTCTGCTTGTAACAGTTTTATGGGCCTTTTAGCAGCCATTCTCTGTCTGCCTAATTCCTCCCATTGGATTCAGTAAGACTTTCAAATTATAGTCAGCATTTCCAATTTCTATTACCTTTTTTTTTATAGAATGGAAGCTATGGATGTGGTCATACCTCGGTTGTGGCCCTTTTTGAGTCACAGTACAAGCTCAGTACGTCGATCAGCGTTGCGTACATTAAAAACGCTTACTGCCAATAATGTGGCTGGTACCAGTGGTAGCCCTAATGATGCTCTAAAGAGTGGATTTGATCAAATGCAAATAAATTTTGATTCAGCGAATTTAAAGCTGAATTTCGGTGTCAAGGACTGGAAGGCGCCACTTTTGCAGCAAGCAATGAGACACATATACCAAAGAGTTTTAGTCGAGCCTAATGAGGAAATTCAGCAGATTGCTGTGGAGGTTTGGATGAACCTAATAAAGAATGCAGAGCTAACGGCATTGTTACATGCTGCGTGTCCTTTTGTGTCTTCTTGGATTTGCTTAGCGATGCAACCAGCTCGATTGGCTTTCGATGCTAGCAATCTGATCTTTGCAAAACCTTTACAAAATAGAGTATGTATTGACATAATGCTTAGACTTAAATTATAATGCAAATTCGTCTTTTTATCTACTGCGTTGCGTGAGAAAAATTATTTTTCTGGTTTTTTTTTTAAACCGGCGAAATTTTAAATATTTTTTTTTACGAATTATGGCACACGTATCTGTATACATTTAGGATAATGAAGAATTCATCTCTTCCAGGAGAGGAAATCAAGAGTCGGTGACGACCTTGGCGGAAGTAATACTGGACCTCAGCAAAAATTATACCTCGGAGGAAGCGAATCCACGCCTTTGGAAGTGCGAGAGAAAAACTTTACCAGAGCTAGAATATCCGCAGCAAAAATTTTAGGTGCTCTTTCGCACTACTTAATTCAACCAGCCCCTGGTGTAATATATACCTCTGATGTTGAAAGCCCGATCGATTGCTACACGAAAGTACTTTTGGGTCACTTGCAGTCTAGGTCAGCTCTACAAAGACTAGTGTGTGGTATGTAGTCAGTTTCTTTCCTGTTGAAGAATTTGATTTCTTATAATCATTCCAGGTTTGACAATTTCCTTCTGGGCATTGACCGACCCTGGTATTCGACCAGGGCCACAGCAGTTGCAAGAGAAACTGAAACAATGTATTGTGGAGTATGTGTACTACGATGAAGTCGCACTTTCATTCACAAGGTAAAGGAAAATTTTATATGTGGAGGAAATTAAATCTACTGCTTTATAGATTGTTGCAAGAAGCTCAGGACTTCATAGCAACCCTTAAGCAATACAAGATTAGTTTAGGAAATTTTGATCACGGAACAATTTTAACGCTAGATCAGATACAAGTACTTAGCACCACTATGACCGAGAACCTTAAGCAGAAACACAATTTGAAGACGAAAATCGCCGACATGTTAGAGGATAGACGACGAAGCTTGCAAAATTCCTTCCAGCAAACTAGTATTGAACAAAACACCCATAACCTAAGGTATGCGTTTCTTATTACTTTTATTGTAGAAATTGAGTCAAATTCAAATTGATTTTGATTTTAGTACCCAAGCTGCGTTGTCTGGGGCTACAGTGTGTATGCAGTGTCTTCCTGAAAAATTAAACCCAGTGATTAAGCCCTTGATGGAGTCCATAAAAAAAGAGGAATGCGAATTGATTCAACAGCTTTCAGCAGAATTCCTTGTTCAACTTCTCGATCAAGTAGCTACCAGGAATCCTAGTCCGAACAATAAAATCATCAAAAATCTCTGCACACTGCTAAAAAGTGACGCAGATTTTACCCCAAAGATAGTGAGTTCAAACATTCCGTAATGAATATTCCAAAATAATAGGAATATCTGCAGTCATTTCCAGACAAACCTCTTTCAGAGTACAGCCCTAATAGTGAATTAAATCCATATTACGGCATTCTTACTCTGTCTAATCAGCAGAAACCAGGGGATGCCCCGAACGGCGGGTCCTGTCGCGGACCTGGAAGACCTACCCTTGCGGAATCCGCAGTGGAAGACGCGCTCATATCAGAGGATCCTGTAGGCTTCTTTTAAATGTATATATAAATATATTTTATCCCTACAATAAACCCTTAAATATATCGCAGTCAAGAAAGCAGAATCGCATTCAGCGTATAGGTGCCAATTTCGCCATTACGACGATCTGCAAATACTTCGGAGAGGATTTGCGTTCGAAAGTTCCAGTATTGTGGTCTTTAATTTTCGATAGTATTGACGCCGTCCTTGGTGCAAGCCCGTCTAAAGAACAATTAACTAAAGAACAAATTATCCAAGAGCGAACAAATGATCTGATGACTGGCTTGCAATTGCTGGAAGTCGCTGCGCCATTTATTCATTCAAGTCTGCACTCGGAGCTCTTTACACTCCTCCCAAAGTTGGGTGTCGTTTTAACTCATCCTTTAAAAACTGTAAGTTCTCATTGCATCAAGAATTCGAACGATACTTAGATTCTTTTTGTAGATACGGAACATTGTTGCAAGGTGTATTGCTACTTTGGCGTTAATAGATAATTGCAAAGTCATGAATTTTGTTGTTGATGAAGTGATTCCCTTACTTCAGACGGTAGAAAATGTAATATACCGCCAGGGGGCTGCGGAGGCCGTCCATCGAATAGTGGAAAGGTTGCAGTTTAAAATGGTCCCATATGTCGTTCTTCTAGTCGTTCCACTTTTGGGTAGGAAACACGAAGCAAATTTCACAGAATATAAATGAAGCTTCTTCTAGGCCGCATGAGTGACTCCAATGTGTCTGTAAGATTGATGTCTACCCACTGCTTCGCAACCTTGATTCAGCTTATGCCGCTCGACAACAAAAACAATGACATACCTATTGCTTCCAAAGTAAGCCTTTCATCCACCTCTTGCGCATTATCGTTAAAAAAAATCTGTTTACAGGAGCTTCAGGCAAAGAAGTCGCGGGACCGAGAGTTCTTGGAGTACCTTTTCGCCCCAAAAACCATTCCTGACTTCAAGATGCCTGTTCCTATCAGTGCAGAGTTGCGTAGTTACCAACAATCGGGTGTGAATTGGCTGTGGTTCCTCAATAAATACAACTTACACGGTATATTATGTGATGACATGGGTCTTGGTAAAACGCTCCAAACCATTTGCATTCTCGCTGGCGACCACCACCAGAGAATGACGGAGAAGCTTTTAGCTCTTCCAAGCATCGTAATTTGCCCTCCTACCTTAACCGGTCACTGGGTGTACGAAGTTGAGAAGTTTTTGCCATCAACATTTTTAAGGCCCTTACACTATGTAGGTCAGCCCATTGGGCGGGAGAAGCTCCGCTCAAAGGTTGGAAAGTATAATTTAATTGTAGTGTCGTACGATACTGTTCGCAAGGACATTGATTTCTTCAGTTCGATACACTGGAACTATTGTGTCTTGGATGAGGGACACATCATTAAAAATGGAAAAACAAAGAGTTCAAAGGCGATAAAGCAGCTCAAGGCAAACCATCGGCTAATTCTATCTGGTACGCCAATACAGAATAATGTTTTGGAACTCTGGTCTTTATTTGATTTTCTAATGCCCGGCTTCCTCGGGACGGAAAAACAGTTTGCTGCTCGCTTTAGTAGACCTATTTTAGCTAGTCGAGACTCAAAGAGTTCTCCTAAAGAACAAGAGGCGGGTGTACTGGCTATGGAAGCTCTCCATAGACAAGTTTTGCCGTTTTTACTTAGGAGAGTAAAGGAGGACGTCCTGACTGATTTACCTCCAAAAATAACTCAAGATTTACTCTGCGAACTTAGCCCGTTGCAAGAACGCCTATATGAAGATTTTAGCAAGAACCATCTCAATTCAGAGCTTAAAGATTGCATTGAAAATTTGAACGGAGGTGAAGGTTTCAACAAGAAGGCTCATGTCTTCCAGGCTCTTCGATATCTTCAAAACGTTTGCAATCATCCTAAATTAGTGTTAACACAAAATCATCCAGAGTACGCAAGAATTCAGAGCGACTTATCGGTGGGTAATGGCTCATTGGATGATATCGATCATTCTGCAAAACTTCCAGCCCTCAAGTAAGTACCCATTATCTTGTTTGGCGTGCAGAAAATTGAATTATTTTTTCAGACAATTATTACTGGACTGTGGAATTGGCGTTGAGAATACTTCCATAAACCAGCATAGAGCTCTCATCTTCTGCCAGCTAAAAGCGATGCTGGATATTGTGGAAAAGGACCTTCTCAAGAAACATCTGCCAGAGGTCTCATACTTGCGGTTGGATGGGAGTGTCCCAGCCTCCAATCGGCACGAGATCGTGACTAAATTTAATGGTGACCCAAGTATTGATGTACTACTTTTGACCACTCAGGTAATTTAATTTTTCCCTCATTCTGTATAATCAAGACTTGTTTTAAGGTCGGAGGGCTTGGTTTAAATTTAACCGGAGCCGACACAGTCATATTTGTGGAGCACGACTGGAATCCCATGAAAGATCTTCAGGCCATGGACCGTGCGCATCGGATAGGGCAGAAGAAAGTAGTCAATGTGTATCGATTGATCACAAGGAAGTCTCTTGAGGAAAAAATTATGGGTCTACAGAAATTTAAAATTCTCACTGCCAACACGGTGGTGAGTCCCGAAAATGCCTCTATGGAGACGATGGGAACCGATCAGCTGCTTGATTTGTTCAATTTGTCTGACGAAAAGAACAAGTTAAACCAACCAGGGGCGAGTGGCAGCGGTTCTGGTGGCAATTCATCCATGAAGCAAGTAATTGACAATTTACCGGAGTTATGGGAGGAGCAACAGTACGAAGAAGAATACGATCTGACGCAGTTTGTGCAAAGTCTCAAGAAGTAGCGCCGGAAGGCGTAACCATTTTTGATTGTAATTTTACCTATTTATTTGCATCGTCATCAATAAATTTCACAAAAGTAGAATTATTGTTTCAGAAATCTCGTGATGAACTTAGTCTTCTGAGATGCTTATACTGTCCACAGAGTGGTCGATTTGTTCGTAGTGCTCTGGTTTTAAAATCAATGAAAGTACCTCCTTGGCTAGGTAGAGTATTTTTTGCTTAGAATCCTCGTTTAAGTCCTTTTCCAATGAGTGTTGCTTTTTTATTATGGCAATAAGATCGTCTTCAGAATATGTGCTTAAATAATCCTTGTCAATTAGATTGATAGAATCTTGGAAAGGTTTGCCGGTAATTCGGACGTCCGCACATGATCTAAAGTGTTCCTGCGGCCCGCATCCTACAGCCCCTGTACTATTTGGGCAGAGGCCCCAGTTGTTGCCTGAACTTCGTTTTGTTAAATTTTTTTTAGTAGTATAATTTAAAATTCACCTGCAACATAAGTCCATCTCAAAGAGCAATGCGTACAGGTGATCTCGTTAGGCAATTGCAGCTTTAAGGTATACATCCCTCCATTAGTGCTCGGGAGCCAGTACTTGTCTGATCCATCGGACAATTTGAGTTTGTTTTCCTGATAGCAGTCTTCCGTCTCCTTGGATTTATCCAGGTTGCATAAATTGAAGTAAAAATGCCCCTTGTGGTTCGCGGTAATTTGAATTCCGACTGGGATAACTTTACCCACTTTGTAGGTTTTCACAATGACGCCTTCACCGTAAAGACCTCCGATTTCATGCGGCCGAGGTGTGCCAAGTGAATAGTCATCACCGCACAAGCCGCATTTACCCTTGTTCAGAGCCCATTGATGCTAAAAAAACAATGGAAAATTTTTGAAGTGGATTAACGTATTCGAAATGTGTAGCACTTAATCAATCACCCAGGTTCAGTGCTGGTGGATTAGATTAGGATTTGCTTTCAATCAAATTTACGAGGCTCGCACTTTTCTTAGAAAGGAAAAATGCTACCATAAATAGCCAAGGGATATTTCTTTCAGGAAGGGATAGGAGAAAGAAGAATAAATTCAGCAGAATAAACGAGTACATCGGTTTAATTTTAATTGAATTGAATTTTGCAGCAAAGTACAATATGTTTCCAGAAAAAACACCTTTTGTATTTATAACTGCCAAAGCATATTTTATCAGCCCGCTTTTATAAATCCGGTCAAAGGAAAGAAAACATCTTACATTAAATCCTCCACAGTAAAGCCCGTTATCATCATAATTTTTAGGAGCCGAGCCATTGTTCCGCCATCTCGAGGCTCGACCGATAGGATCCATCATCATGCCATGGCCCTGCACTTCAGCAATGAGGACGACTAGCACACCGATTGCGACGAATCCACTTGTTTTTTGTTTTAACTGCATCGTAATGCTTTTTGCCGAGCACTGAAACTTTTTAAAATTGAATGGACGACTGTTTGCACAAAGCATTTTATACAGTCCCACCATTGCGGCCTGCCAAAAATAACGATAAGAGCTATCATGGTATTTTTGGATTAGATTTCTAGGCATTTTTAAATCATATCAGAAACTTAAGCAATCGGCCACAAGAATTGTAAAATTAGCAAACATTTAGTAAGAATCTCATTGTGCAAAAAGATAGCAATTTCCTGCAAAACATATTTCTTTGACTTTATGCTGCAATTATGCCCACCCGATTGACTCAAGAGCTAATCGCCGCCGAGTGTTGCATAGTTTGGGTTCTTTGCAAATCTTCGCTTTTATTCACCATCATTCTAATTTTCTTAATTGGCTTCGATTGTCTCTATGGCACCATTCTAATGGAGAGAAATATTAAAATATGAAGCAGAGAGAGAGAGAGAGTGGGGAGGAAAGGTTGAAGTGAATCTTGACCATCATCGAAAAATATAAAACAAAAATGGCTCGAGAATGATATTCCTACGTCAAGGAGAAAATACACAATGATAAGACGAAAATTAAAATAATTAAATATTCTACTATATTATTCGTAACAGTAAATTTAGTTGGTACATCAATTAGTTCCGCTAAAAATCTGCCTTGGCATAAAAATATACTTATTTCTATTTAGGTGTACGCATAAAGCATAAAACAAAGAAAATCAATTAATTTAGAACGAATTAAAGATAAGGCCAAATTCAATTTTAATTTTAAAAAAACTCAAGATTGTTTGAATGTTTTGGCTGATTTTGATTCCTTGCATCAATGATATAGCAGAGAGGTAAGTAGAATTCTGAAGAGTTTTATCGAAGAAGGAATTAATCTATATGTTTATCAATAAGAAAATAAGTTCTAAAAATAAATTTTTCAATTGTGCCAAACAATACATACATATGAAAAGATTAAATTTTAAAACTTATTTTCTTATTCTAAAAAATCTAATTCCTCCTTCCATTACAATAGGGATATAAGGAGAATTACAAAATATTAAACACTTTTTGTAAAAACTATTATATAATAGTATATTATGTTTTATACAGGGTGTTCCAGTTAACGTGGGCCAAAATGATAGAGGTGATAGATCTCACATAGACAAACAAAAAATTGTACGGCAGGGCAGGGGGAAGGAATCTCAACCGTTTTCGAGTTTCAGGATGATTCATTAATTCGGGATGCACATTATTATTTTATTTTTATCTTTTGATCTACTAAGCGCAGCGACATCAAACTTACGCCAAAAGACTACTATTTTAATTCACTTTCCAAAAATTCCACCAGTGTTGATCTGCCTCTATCACTGCAGGTAAAGTCTCTAGCGAAAGTGAAAGAAACCATAAAATTTCGTAAAATTCACCTTCCTCCCAAATTTTCTCCGACATTCTCGTAATTAATGCACTCCTTTTTTATTTTTATTGAAGTACCCATTTTATTGCCTTTCCAAGTAGGTACAATACGTTTAGGTAGAGAAAGGATATACAAAATTATACGCAGAAAACCGTTTGCGAAATATTCCAACTTTCGAATAGCACCTACGTATATAGAAGTCCAAACCATTGGTCTATTCGCGTATCGTGCCAGTACATCTGAGAGCCCTCAAGGCCATCCAAGTTAATTGTCTCGCCCGAAAAATAACTGGTATCCACTTTTCATCCCAAAACTGAAGCGCTAATCTAACCTGTTTGAACTTTGCCGTTAATGTGGGCTTAGAGGTGCGTTTCATGTATTCTATATGATTGTCTTTCAAAATGTATTGGGCCCATCGCGCGGTAACATTTAGATCGCGTATCCGCTGGATTTGTTGATTTATTGCACGTTAATCTTCTTCTAATCTAATTTCCCTTGTACTAAGCTTTGGTTTTCTTCAGTGGTTTTTTCGTTTCCTACTTTTCTCTGAAATCAAGAAAGTGGATAACCACGGCTTTGCTCCTATTTGAACGAGCAGCAATTTCTCTAGTAGTTAATCCAATTTCTCGGAAGGCATGCTGCTATTTTTTGTCTTTCGTACCACGCCCCATATTTTTTAGTGATCCGGCATTAATTTACTAAATTGAATGTAACATGAATAAAATAATTTTTTTCCCCTGTTTAATTGTGAATCACAAGAAAAAAAACTTGAACAAATTTAAAACCAATGGATAATACGTGTGGCCTTATCAATTGTCTGCTTTGCTAAAAATTTCGTTGGAACAAACAACATAAATCTCGGAACTCGTGGATAATATCGTCATAAGTGCAGCTAGGATTATTAGTTTCCATGTATGTATATGTGTATAATAATAATAACACTATTGTTAAAATACAAGCAAAAACTTGAATTTTTATTTGTGATCTTATCATTACTTCGTGCCGTTCGGAATAGAGCCATCTCTTGCCCAATTTGGTCTGATCTTGGAAGGAACAAACTTTCTTTTGAAATATTTTTCAATTGTTGTTGACTTACTTTAATTTTGTGTTTTTCAAAAGTGAACGACTTTAAGTAAAATCCTACTTGTGTTTCTTATGTTTCATTGCCGAATTTCTCAGACTAGGAGAAAAGGATCTGACTATTCCTAAATATTCTAAAATCAGTAGGTAAATTTCAAAGCAAACAAGCTAAATTGTTATAAAACTTTAATTGCGTTCTGTCTCTAACGTTGCACGAAATGTTGATGAACTATAAGGTAAACATTATGCAGATTATGCTATTTTCACTTTAACAGGAATCGCCGTATCCCATTCACGTACAGCTGAAAATTCTAACACGGTTGACCACTCATTGTCCTGTAGACAAAATTTTGAAATTCCCCAGCCAGCCACGCTATACAGCTCGTTCGCAATAGCAAACAGCTCATATGATTCTCTGCAATGTACGGTTCATGGTTGAACTAAACGGACTTGTTAACAATTAAAAAAGATCGTTTACCTCACTTCCGGAAACTCAATTAGTTCCCAACGACCACTTCTAAAGTCGTACCTCTCCATACAGTTTCCAAGGCCCTCGGAGCAGTAAATACTGTCGTTAACTACGGCACTGCTACAATAGCTATTGATATGGTCCATAGAGGCGAGTTCGCACCACTTACCGACACGGGGGTCGTATCGCTCCATGGAATATAGGCACTCGTCCTCATTCTCTCCGCCCATTACGTATAGACAGTTTTCTGGAAGGCATCAATGCAAAAATCACGCAGGGATTCTGGAATAGCGACAAACCATAAGCGACAGAACCCATGGACGTTCTGTCGTATAGCATCCTTTCTGCAAGCTCCTCACCCATTCCTGTAAGCAGATCCAAGCGCTCTACGGAGTACAGCGCACCACCATCTGCCCCATTTCCACCAATCGCGTAGAGAGATCCATTGAGAATGCACGAACGGTGATGGGATCTTGCAATTAGCAGAGGTGTGAAAGACATCCATTTATTGCGGTAAGTGTTGTAGCAGAAACAATTTGCGGTGCTTTTGCGGTCTATGGAACCGCCTTGGACATACATGATATATTTGTCTACGACGAGGCTGACAGCAAAGGCCTTTTCCGGCAAAGGGTCAAGTTGACACAGCTCTTCTGATTTGAGGCTGTATTTAAAAAAATCTGATGTTTTTCCGATTTTATCCAAGATAAAAATGTTCCACTCGTAAATCGAATCCCCACTGGTTGCCTTTGATACCCAAGAAGAGCACACAGGTTGAGCAGCTAATGTTTTTGAGTGTAGAACGAGATCCGCGCTCACTACAGATGGGTGCAAGTGTTGTAGAAGCTTGTATAAATAGCTTGAACGGTCCTCCGATGTTGAATCAGTCCACCTCATAATTGCTTTGAAAATCACATCTTCTGGATAATTGTAAAGCTCTTCATAGCTTAATATATCCTGTAGCTAGAATAAACCTAGAAAAGGACAAAAAATTGTATTGCGCTTACCTCATCGAGTTCCAAGTTCAAGAACTCTTGGCTGTTGCTTATTATTGGAAACCTAGCGAGAATAAGTTTCGTAGCTGCTGCAGAAAGTGTGCGGCAGCAGTTCCTTTCTGTTGGCATTCAATTAGGGAATGGGCATTAAACTGTGTGATTACACTGGTCAACATTTTTTATATAAATTTTTCGTCTCGTACGCAAGTGATAGATGCTTTCGACAGGTTTTTTTTTTTGTAGATTATGAATCTGAAACCGAAAGTCCTTCAAGATTTGTGTTTAATAACTGCGGCGAGTCTATATTTCCAGACAGAAGATCATGGAGGAACAACATACGAAAAGCAATCCTGCGCTTAGATAACAGAGTTATATTAAAAGCTTTTATTTAACTTGCAATGTATGTATGTATGTTTGTTCGGGTGGAATCTTGCTACTCAATTTTGAAGCAGATATCTTCAACCGATTGAGCTGAAATTTTGTATACACGTTTAGTTTGGATGACAATACACGATAAGCTGTGTGACGTCATTCTAAATCCAATATGGCGGACCATCCAAGATGGCGGAATAGTTTTTTTAATGCATTTCTACAATATTGGTATCAAATGAAATGGCTTGCCGAGAATAATTAGAAAAATATTCTGACATCACTCTTAATCTAACTTTTAGAGTTTTTAATGCTTTCTTATAGTATGGGTATTAAATGAAAGGGTTCGCTGAGAATAAAAAGGGAGGTTAAAAAAAGATGGTGATTATAAGCTCCGTTGCTCTAATCCACCTGAAATTTGGTGTGGAGACCTCGATTATTCTTGAGGTAGAATTTTTTGAGCCTGTAACATCGGTTGATTAACTTTGACTTGTGTGATTTGGCGAGATGGGCGTCATCAGCATTGGTAGATGTGTCCAAAGGTCTGGTGAATGGTGCCATTGGACATATTACAGAAATTATATGGCCCTGCTTCAGAAGAGCACAAATGTATGACACTGATATACCATCCGTCCGTATAGACTTCGGTAAAGACGGTGTTCACCTCATTCAGCCCAAGTCTGTGCAATTTCCAGCAAAATATAGTCACGGAACCGCAGAACGAAGAATGCTGCCAATTGTATTATGCTGGGCTTGCACAGTACACAAAATGCAGGGTAGTACTGTCGACCACGCCGTTGTTTACTTAGGCTCAAAGCTCTTTGCTGCTGGTCAAGCATACGTGCCCTTAAGTAGGGTAAAATCATTAGAAGGTTTCCTTATTGAAGAGCTAGACTGTTCGAAATTAAACGGCAAACGACCTTGCAACAATGATGCGTTGAATGAGATGAACAGACTCAGAAACCTAGCCAGCGATAACTAAAAAGTAAAAAATAAATTAAAAGCAAAAAAACCTTTTTTTAAAAAAAGCTTTTATTTAAATGCTCTAAAAAGAAGAAAATAAAATGTTCCTTTAAAATTTTAACTATCAACTTATAACCTCATTATACACAATTTATATGATCATAAAAGCTTGTCGCGCGATTTACTTGTGTAAATAAACTAGTACCTCGCGACAAGCTTTTATGATCATATAAATTGTGTATAATGAGGTTATAAGTTGATAGTTAAAATTTTAAAGGAACATTTTATTTTCTTCTTTTTAGAGCATTTAAATAAAAGCTTTTTTTAAAAAAGGTTTTTTTGCTTTTTAATTTATTTATGTTTGACTCTGTTTACATAAGGCGGTAGATGAAGCTTATTACACCAAGAAGAGGTGAAGGCCAGTCTTAAAAATCGTTTCTGAACTAATTCCAAGCGTAGAATGTGAGACCAGTAGTGAGGCGACCAAACAACACAAGTATATTCCACAATGGGACGAACAAAATTACACAAAATTACAGAATAAAGTTTTTACGACGTAAGGGTCATGGAGGTTTTTAGACCAGCGTTTCATAAAGCCAAAAGAGGAATTAGCGCAGCGATTATAAGTTTTCCGCTTGCTATTAACAAAGCTCCAAAACTCGTTAGGATTAGATTTCACATTTACCCTAGTTTTATGGTTTAGTATTTACCCAGTTTGATTTTGTTTCTAAAACTACAAAATAGTTGTAGGCTTACATACGAAGTGAAGAGAATAAAAAGAACACACGACAGCCTTTAATATGTACCGATTTCTAATATATTGGTGCTAGCAGCGCAAATATTGGTGTTGGCAGGGCAAATATTGGTGCTCGCTTTAAAACTCAGTTATTCGTAAAACGGCGTTATAACTTTGCTCGGAAACCTTGGTAGTGGAACGTTTTTATTTGGGCTCATAATCTACGTAAAGTTCTTATCAAAATCACCTATCACTTGTTCGGGGCAATAGTCCTTGTTGGCCAGTGAAATTAGAGCATGCCTGCAAAGCTTTTTATCCCCAAACAGTTGCTGTCGTCCAACACGCTCTCCAAATATTCACAACTCTTCTCTTGGACCCAGTTAATTTGGAAGAAGCATGCGGCCGTTAAAAGATTTTGCACGTTATCAGCAGTGATCTCAAGGCTTCCCGTATAAATAAAATCCAGGAGTATTCCAAAAGAGGTAGCATCAACGTCCTGTATTGCAACATCCTTCTGATCACTCTCTGGAAATTGTCCTGAAAAGATTTTATGTAGGTAAGTACTACTGTGTGCGTCGCATATGAAAAGACCATTGAACATCGCGTGGAAATAAGGGCTGCTTGCGGATAACAAATTGCGATGAGCTGACAAGGACGAGTCGCCTATTTTGAAAACAATGTCGCAAAGCTAGGAAGGAAATTAAGATCACTGGGAAGAATAGGATTGTAGTACTGCAAATACCTGATTCGTGCGCCGGAGGTCGTTCAACCCCTGGAGAATAATAGATGAATGGTTTTCATTTCTGTAGAGCATTGTCGTACGCTTAAAACCTGAAATAAATTCACTTTCTCTTTTGCAGATTGCAATGCTATTTGGACTAAAAATTGCATACACCTTTGATAAGCAAGAAAGCAAGACAATTTGAAGGTTCAGCAAACCTTTTTAAACATTTTGCTGTTGTCTCATATTTTAAACTATATATTGAAGGGAATAGTTTTCTAACCGTCCCAACAGAGAGGAGTGGTGCGCTCAATCGCACTTGGAAAGGATAGCGGCTTTTAAAGCTCGTGCTTACTAGTTTTCCAAATCATTCACAAATGCCACAGTTTATTAGATTTTGACAAGTTGATGAGAATTAAGGTTTAAGGGTAAATTTATTATAAAAAAATTAATTGCTCTCCGGTGCTAAAACCCAATCACGAAGTGCTGTAGCATCGGAAAATATGAAACAGAGTCTGCTTTTGTCCACAATTTCAGAGTGTGATCGTCTTGAGGATTTTCATTTACATGAGTACCACAGAACTTCTAAAAACGCGGCACATGACCTGATCATTCGCAGACTTAGTCGTGATCGAAGGATCAGGTCGATTGTCGCTATTACAGAACCATGATGGAACAACCTTTTGTTTGGAGTGCGATCCCACTCTAATTTGTAAGATATAAATACCATACCAAGCCTAGCTACATCAATTCAAAATTCAATTTTGTCAGACGATAATTAAGTTTTTATGTTGGGTAGGTATCTATCTAATAAATTCTAGACGTATTACTTTGGAGTCCCAAAAATGTGAGGTGTCCCAATATTTTAAGTGATAGAAATATCTTACGATCCCAAAATTTGGATAGATGGAAAGTGTATATATAATACCAACACCTTCGTTCTCAAAATGTAGAAGAATTTATGACAGCTCCTTATTCGTAGTAGTTTCCCGAATAGCTGTAGCGTATGGGACGAAGCATAATACCATAGACAAATAATAGATAGATATCCAATCTCATAGCAAAATTTGTTCCTATGAAAACAAATCTGAGCGGAAAGCTCATCTAGTTCAACTTCCTTTAAGTTTGTGTGCGTGAGATAAATATTTAGAATATTTCTCAATTCAGAACACTGCCTCTTTTTCAATTTTCATATTGAGCCCGCTCACCAGCCCAATTGAGAACTTTTGCAAAAAAAGATTGTTCTAGGAATTATTAGTCTGATAGAATAAATACATTTCTCACGGGCCTCTTATTTTTTGGTCAAAAGGTCGGAAAGATGAAGTAGGAGGCACGAAATTCGTAGAGAAAATGTTGTGTTACTAGGAATCTATAACGGCTACGGGAAAGTGTGCAAATCGGCATGGTTTAGGATGACTCCAAACAGACGACCCAATATACTGTAAGCGAATTGCAAGGGCTAACGGACGGCTGAGACTTGAGAGAAGAGGAAGAGATATGTCGCCGCCACGCCACCGCAGAATCCATGCTGCCCGCGTGCTGAGCTACAGAGCCGGGCCTGAATGAATTTCGGGTCGCTCATTAACGCAAGGAGGAGTGAGTAGAGTACATGTCCGCCATCTATCCGATATAGATATCCAAAGTCGCGACTTTGGCCTAGCGTAGCCCAAAGTCGCGATTATCTTTGCCGTGTATACGGGCAAGTCCCAAATCTGGCCTAGCCCCGATTGATTTGGGCCCAGGCCTGACATATCTGTATGTGTGTGCTCGATCCCTCAAATATCACAAACCTTATTTGCACACAGATAGCACACAAGGGCAAATTTCCTAGCCCACTTTTGTGTCGTTTACACGAGCAGCCCTGATTTTGGCCTACAACCGGTTTCTAGGCCTGATTTGGGACTGTCGTGTATACGTACTCACTGATTCAGGACAGGACTATGCATTTCTCACTTACACTTGCAAGAGGCAATGAGGAGATAAAGAAATATTTTTCGCTTGCACTCGGAGCACTCGGGAACCGATTTTGCCCGGACGTGAGCTAAACGAACAATTTTCTCTCTCTCCCAAAATGATATGTCGAGCCATGTTAGGGATGTTTAGTAAGATCAGGCGACATCAGGCTACCAAATTGAAAGCTCAATAGATTGAGCTTTAGGACCAGAATGGAAATCTATATGTTATTTGTCTATGATAATACCATGCACCTCAACGACATGAAAATGTTTGAGCTGCATTATATGATTCAATTGGACGAAAATTGTGTTATACATACCCAAGATGAACTTGGCAAAACGAGGGTCTTATATAAGCTGATAAGGCGGCAGTCATTAGCAATAGCTAAATTCTAATACCTAGTGGTGGCTATTAACAATCAATCACCACAGCTTTACCAAAATATCCTCTAGTTCTCGATACATTAATAACCTGTGTCTGCAGAAGCTGCAAGAATTGTGATGTGCATAATAATGGATAGATATATTAATAAAAAGTTTGAACAGTCAGAGAATTTTCAGCAAGCAATTTAAAGTCCCGTGATTAAAAAATCTATCTCAAGTTGTAAAAAGTCAATTAGTATACTGGCATCGGTGTTTAAGATAAATAAGACTATTTAACCATACAACTTCGTGTAAACAAATTCCCAAACGTAAATTTTCCTGTTTTCCGAAACCAAATGCACTTCCCAACTTGGCAACTTGGTCACATAAACAAATATCTGCTGTCAATAACATGTCCATGCGCAGAAGGAAAATTGATTACGGCCCTCCTTGTCTGCAAAAGCATGAAGAGATTATGGGATTGGAATATCTAAATAAAGCTACTTTCTAGTCAAGATTCAATTTGGGTTCCGTTCTACGTTTAAAATGGTGATATAAGGGACATGACTTAAATTGGCGGCTAACCTGTATGTTTAAATAATTTTATAATTATAATTATATACAGCGTCGTGAATTTTAAAGCGGACATTAAATGAAACAGCTATTATAATTAAAGATCTCTAGCGATGGGCACACAGTGCGCAAACGAAGGATCGTTAAAGGAATCGTCGATAATCACTCGCTTCCGGTGTTGAATCCACACCGGTCGATTGCCCTTTCCTTCGTTGGTAATCAGTCCGAATCGCTAATTTGCATTTAGTTTTATCTATAATAGCCTTATGGTACCTTAAGGGAGCTTAAGAACTTCCATGCTGAGATAACTATGGGTTAATTCGAGTTAAAGTTCATGGAAACTAAAGTTGAGTTTCGTTAAACTCAGCTTAACTCCACCAAAGAGGCTGTTTGGCTAAGTTACGTAAATGTGTTCGTAAATTGTTTACTTTTGTATTAAAATTAGCATCCAACCGAGGTTTTTGGACAGAGGAAGAAGTTGGATAATTATTAAATGTTTAAATTCTCGTATATACATAACTCCATTTTGCAACTTGTCAAAAACGCATTAAGGCGATTATAGATGAGCCTAAGGTTCGTAAAGATTTGACAGAAACTTAACGAAAGATCTTAGTGAGCCTTACTGGTGACACAACCAAATTTTGAACGCGTCGCGAGCGATGACAGGCTTGAAAGCGCTTATGCAGTCCTGTACTTCACGTTACAACGCTATGCGACGCGTCGCATCCTTTGCGCAAATTTCTAAATTTTAACGCGGCGCATTCAACTTAACCTTACTTTTAAGTGTTAAGTGGAGCCAAATGTTTGTTTTATCGATTTTATGTATATATCATGAAGAAAAAATTGTAATCAAATAAGAGGAATGCCAAAACGGAGTAAAAACGCATCTTAAGACGACACATAAGGATCCACAAGAAATCAAACATTTCATCCATTTTCGCTAAAACTGAAATTGCCTGTGTCACTTGCCGCGTTCAATATTCTGTTGTGACTTACCTAGCGTCGTATGCGTCGCTTCATAAATGTCAACGCACGCAATGCCGCGACGCACGCGTTGGTTGTGTCACTACCTTTAGAGCCATTATAGTTAAGTCTTATGTTTTCTCAGCGTATAACCATAGGTGGGCACAGTTAATCCAAAAGTTAACTTCGTTAATCGTTAATTCGTTAGATAAAAAGTTAACTTCGATAATAGGTAGAGCGTTAAATTTTCGAAAATTTAACGCAAGTTAAAGTTAACCGTTAAAAGTTAACCATTTAAAACTTATACTGCTTTTGGGCTGAGAGAAATAGATACATAGGTTACAATTTGTCGTATTCACTGGCAGTGGCACTGACTGAGCAGACTTGCTTACTTACACTCACGCCATGCCTAGCATAAATTATACATATATGCATCACACTCGCACGCGCACTTCGCATATATGATATCGACTTATCGTTCACCATTCGACTTGCCGACAGTCGCCGAACATACGAGCGTGGCATGGCGCATAATTCAAACAAACAAAATGACGACAGCATGTCAACAAACGACTTATGTAACGGACTAAAGTTAACGGAAGTTCAATTTAACGGAAGTTAACAAGAGCGTTAATATTTTGTGAAGTTAACTTAAAAGTTAATCCGTTCAGCAGATTGTTAACTTCGTTAATTAACGATTAACGGATTAACGCGTTAATGCCCACCTTTGCGTATAACTTTAACTATAATAGCCTTACGGGACCTTAAGGCAGCTTAAGAATTTGTACGATTATATGAAGTGCCATACTGACAACCATAATAGACTTATCTTTTTTCCAATCTTTCGTCAACTTTCGAAATCTTTCGGCAAGTCTTAAAGGTACGGTCCGGAGAGTACAAACCTTAAGGGAACGTGACAAAAGTGACGTTTGTGCAAAAATTGGATAATAGTTGAGCTTAAGATTCGTTACGATTAGACAGAAACTTAACCAATCTTGAAATTTGACATGTAACATGTTCATACGAATTGTTGCACGAAACTCAGCTATTAAAATTAAAAGCAAAAAAACCTTTTTTAAAAAAAGCTTTTATTAAATGCTCTAAAAAGAAGAAAATAAAATTTTCCTTTAAAATTTTAACTATCAACTTATAACCTCATTATACACAATTTATATGATCATAAATGCTTGTCGCGCGATTTACTTGTGTAAATAAACTAGTACCTATTTAATTGAGTAACTTAATCTGCTAAGTAAATAAAAGCTTTTTTTAAAAAAAGGTTTTTTTGCTTTTAATTTATTTTTTACTTTTTGGTTATTTAACCTGCCTTTTTATTCTCGGCAAGCCCTTTCATTTGATACCCATATTGTAGAAATGCATTAAAAATAACTATTCCGCCATCTTGGATGGTCCGCCATATTGGATTTAGAATGACGTCAGCTTATCGTGTATTGTCATCCAAACTAAACGTGTATACAAAATTTCAGCTCAATCGGTTGAAGATATCTGCTTCAAAATTGAGTAGCAAGATTTTACCCGACATACATACATACAGTGCAAGTTAAATAAAAGCTTTTAATAAAGGAAACTAGACGGTTCGTCTCGTCTTACAAACTATGGCCCACCAATTTTCTTAACACCTCAGCTTTGAAAATGTCTGCTAGTCGAATTGACCAAATGATCAACTTCCGTAATAGGGCACATTATTTCTGCATAAATACAGTTATTAATGTAAATTTTGAGTATACGAAGAAATTGAATACTTTGTCGCTCACGTCGACCAAGCAAAATAAAGGCACCTTCGCTTGTGAATTTCTAAATGGGGCCCAAGATTTTAATAGAAATTTCTTCGTTCCCACTAACTCACAATTCACATAACACACAGGTGGAAAAAATTCAAATGTCAATAAAGTTTTAGGGGAGCTTTTTATTAAAATTTGAAACAAATAAATTGTAAGCTGCAGGTAACATGGAGTAGAATAATTTAAAAACAATCAACAAATTAGTAGAGGAACTGCCGTCGCATAGTCGGTAAAGGGGTATATGCGTCGATAAGCCCGCCACTTCCCTTTCGTCACCACATATTTACAGATATTTTTGTGGAATATTCCGTAAAGCTCATTGTCCGCAGTAAACATTTCCTTGGGATGCCTGGAACATCAAACATTAATTGAGGAAATTTGCTAAGAGAAAGTAGGCATACTGCTCTGAAAAGGTTTTTATGTAAACCCACTTATTTGCCTTAACGTCGAATCTTTCCAAAGCATTGCCCGGTCCCATGCTGCAGTAAATATTGTTTCCAAGTACTGCACAAGTGCAATTAGCCCGACTATAAGGTGTATCCAAAAGTGTTTCCCAGATCCCTTCCCTGGGATCGTACCGTTCCACGGAGGACAAATACACCTCACCATCGTTACCACCAATAACGTAAAGGCTATTTCCTAAAAGATAAAAACAGTGGCCATCATTTTCTTTAATAATTAATAAATATTACCGAACGAGGCTAGGGCAAAAGAAACCCGAGGCTTCGACATGCCTTTTGTAGAGACATATTGGCCGGAACCCAAGTCTAGCCGTTCAACGATGGAGAAGGTATTCACGTTGATTGAGCCACCGATGGTGTACAGTGAACCGTCGTGAACAATACTTCGATGATTTGCGCGAGCTACAGATAAGGGTATAAACTGGTTCCAAATGTTTTTGTACGCGTTATAGCAGTAGGATTTGTCTGTGAAGCCTTCGGCAGACACCCATCCTCCACTGACGAAAACAGTGCTTCCGTACCCCGTGTAGCTGCTCTGACACATCTTCACTGGTGGTTGTTTTAATTTAACGCCTTCTTTTGTATCCAGCACAACCTTTTCCGTGGTGTAGGATCCTAATTTGTTGAAAATGTAAAGGTACCAGTCAGTTGGTATCGATTTCTCTGATTCCTCAATCCACGGCTGGCAGGAAATGTTTGTCTTTAGGTACTCAGATTTGTCTACTAATTCTTTTGTTACATGTCCCGCATTCACGTAGCAGAGCAACTCAGACAGGTGTTTCAGCCGATCTTTCGGAGAATATTCCACCCATCGGTGAAGGGCGGAGAGAATAGTGTCATCCGAATATTTTCGTAACTCTTTTTCTTGCAGGAGAGCATCAAACTATGGACACAAACAAACAAATAAATATAAGAATTTTTTTATGGCGTTCGACTTAGGGTAGCATACCTCATCAAATTCTAACATTAAAAATTCTTTTTTGGACAAAATCTCAAAAAAATGTTTGGCAGCACATTTGGTGGCTTTGTGGAATAACGTTTTGAGGCGACGTTTACCTGTAATGAAAATAGTTTAAAAAAATGCAAGGAAAGAATTAAGCTGCACTTACCAGCAAACTCCATAAACTCTAGGCAATTGCTTACTTTGATTTCTTCGCTCAAAGTCTCACAGCAGATTTCTTGTGCGGAATTTATTTGAAGAAAATTTGCAACATCTAGTATGCTACGAACGTTCTCGGGCGTCACATGTAGGTTCCCTGTGTAAATATAATCTATCATGAGCCTCAAGTACTTGCCGTCGATCTCCTCTATCTCGACGACGTCCTTATCCCTTTCCTTAAATTGCCCTGAAATTAAAGATTCTTCCGAATGTTTGTCAATGAAATACATTCAAAACTCTTACCGCTAAACATAGCACTAAAATATGGACTACAAGCACATAATACAATTTTGTGGGCGGGAATTATTATGCCATCAGCTTTAAGTGTAATATCACAGAACTGCAAGAAAATGTTTCATGATATCAAAAGACTTCTAAAGCGATTGAACTTACCATTTGTGCTTCACGGAACGGGTTCAAACCAGAAAGCAGCTCGTGGGCTATATCGGAACCCTAAAAATAACAAAACACATAAATTACTCTTTTCTGTGGAAAGGCTTTTTTTCCTTTGCGGGAATAGTTAATGGTTCCATACCACCATATTTTCAAATAAAATATTAAAATAAAAACTCAATCCAATGTAAATAATAGTTTATAATACAAAGCTCCCGCTTATTATGACAAAATAAAATTAAGTTTACGGTATTACACAGATGTCAAAAATCAAATTCAAACTATTTAATTCAGTTTTCAGTTCTGCGAGACGGAGATGATTCCTTAATAGTCCTTTTGATCGTGCGTGCTATACATAATGCATATTCGTACCATCAATTTGCCGTTCAGTGATAGTGAACGATTTTTGCACTACCAATGTACCAATCCATTATCACACATTGATAGTGAAGATTATTTGCACTAGCACTAACCGATTAGTGATAATGAACTTAGACTTTGTACTACCCCTAATGAATTAGTGATAATGTAATATAGTTTACACTACCATTGAATCTTTTAGTGATAGCGCAAGCTGTATTTTAACTAATATTGAAATTTTAGTGCTAATGCCAATTTAGTGGTAATGCAAAAACGCCTATCCATGGCGAAGATTAAAGAGCCGTTGACACATACGCTGATTACCAGCGACTGACACCAGCGCAGTGTCAAATATTATCAGCCGCTGGCAAAATCTGATTTTTTCAAATTAGAAACACGTATTGAATGAACCTTTAAGGGGGTAGTCTCATGTCCGAGCTTAAATTTTGAAGGTTTTTCAAGATTTTTTTTTGTGTGGAAAATGAAATGCAATCTTCTTGTGATAATTATATGTTATTATTAAACTATTGAACAATACAAAAGCATTTCTTTTAAATAAAAAAAGAAATTTTTTAAGGTCATTTTGGTGAGGCGAAGTAGGTCTCTTCAAAAAAAAGTAGGTAGCTCGCCCCCCTGATTGCTCCATTCCCAATCATCTGAAATCAAAATTCCAAAAAGATTATTATTCAGTAGGGTTGTCATTCTGGCCCGTAGCAGATTTAAAAGATTTGAGTGGAAAATATCAAAATGGCGGCCTTGTAAAAAAAAATTTACAAAATCGACGGTTTTTTTCGGTTTAATATCGATATAAAACAGAAAGAAATCGATAAAAACATCTAATTCTGCTACCCGCCAGAACCATTCATGTTTATAATAATATGTGGAAATTTCAGCCCAATCGGTCCAACAGTTTTTCTTTAATCATCCGTGCCGACGAAAAAAAAGTAGTTTCGAGAAAAACGCGTTTAAAGTTTAGAGAAAAAATTTTCATATATGCAGATGCAGGGTGCGCTCTCCCCTATTATATGTTGTAACTTTAAAATGACGTAGTGTATCGGTCTAAAATTTTTACAGTATATTCTCAACTTATTTAACTTTGAGAAAATGCAAAAAAAAAAAACAGATTTTTTGAAGATCGAACATGAGACTACCCCCTTAAAATATCACACTGCATTTCATTAAGTTTATCAGCCTCACTTGTTTTACATTATCGATTTTAATATTATTTGTGGAACATTCATTTCCTTCCAAAACAAGCAGAGTACTCGAGTATTTTTTAGCATCAGAGTGTCTGTGGCCCAGACGCCAAGTTAGTATCGCACTGACGAGATCGGCTTGATGTCTTGGTAGAAGCACTCTCCATTTTTAAATGCTTACTTTGGTAAACTAAAATATTCTTAAATAAATTATCTACTTGTTTGTAGAAGGAAACAAGGGTTTTACAAATAATATTAGGCAATGCTTATTTGCTACCTCCGTTACGTAAGTCCGTACAATCCTCCGTATGGACTGCGTATATACGGAAATACGGAACACGGCAAAGTTCGGTTGTCCATGTGCCGAAGAATACCACGAAATGCATCGCACATCGGCAAAAAAAACAATACGTAAAAGGAAAATTTACTGTTTACAAAATGTCTACTGATTGAATATTTTCCTTTTACAAAATATCGATTTCTGTATATAAGAAGTCCGCACCAAGGTCTATACAGCCTTGCAGAGGTGCCAAATAAGCACTGCCATAATATTAATCACATATTTCCACAAAGGGTTTTTTTAATTTTCATACTTATTAAATTTTGCTATTACCCATGTATTACAGTGGGTTTTAAGTTATATATAAAGTTTATTTATCTACTTCATTTATATTTCTTATGGAGCTTTTGAGGTGACGATATGTTGTATGTATGTATATACAACTAATTAACCGCCAGGACATTTTTTTGACGACAGTATTCGTTGTGAATTAAATATGAATCAGCTAGCTGATTTGTAAATAAGAATACTGGTTTAAAACTGTTATCAGGGTACAATGTTTTTGCCATGTTCTTGTAGCACCTGTTACATATCGGCATGTGACTTATTTTGAAGTGTGCAATTGGGCAATAATTCGTTCGCTAGACTAAATTACCGCACCAAGCCGTTTAAGGTTTATCTCATTTTACTTCTACTTTGGAATCTTAATTTCTTCGGCATGAGGACTTATCTTAAAATTAAGTTGCATGCCGATATGTAACACACTAAAATTGTTAAGGCTGAGTACACGCAATACTGGCTAGACCGAACTTTGAATTAATGCAATGTATTATTGACAAAGAAATAAGACAGAGCTTATTAACAAGCTTAACATACCTACATTTCAGTTAGCCTAGCTGTTACGTCCAGAGAACGAGCAAAAATAAATAAGTTTCTTTTTAAAATCCGTGTTTTTCCAGTAGTATGACATTTTCTAGCAGCTGACGGCGTTAGGTAAATTTTTACCAAACCGTGAAAGTTTTGTATGATTTTGAAATTATATGTGTAGAAGTATACCATGGAAATAAATATAGTCGAAAACTGAACCTGCCGTGAACTATTTTATGCCTATGTGTAAACCACTTTGTTTTCCAGAATAAACTTCCTAGTTATCAGTGCTGCACATCTAACAACACATGTAGCGAAAGAGGAACATTGACTTCAGTTCCAAGTAACTGTTCGAGGCTGCAACTTTGTTTGTTCCTCATAAAATATTTCGCAATCGATGGAAATATGTAATTAAGCACACAAAAATGCAAAGCACCGTTAATAATATTTCCTACGCATTTGCAATTATTGAGAGAATGGAATTCCCAGCAGTCTGGTGGTAACATAATTTGCACTTACCTCGGTGCAGCTAGAAGACTCATCATCATCTTCAACCGAAATCTCATCCTGGTATCCCCAAAAAGAACCCACATCGTCACTAGACTCGCTGGCGTTATCTACCTCTTCCATTCTTATCCTAGGGTTGAGTCACTATTTTTATTACAAATGTTTCATCGGCTTAACAAAAACAAGAAGACTATACGGAAGCGCAGGCTACTGCTTCATGAAGAAAGACTAATGTAGTGTGGGGTGAAGTTAAATAATTCTCAAAACAGCTTTGTATTTCGTCACAGCAATTGTTTTTCGATGCAGTATTGTAATGTAACTATTAGTTGTTCTTCCTTTGAAATTTAGATGAAGACTGCTCATTCGGACCAGAAATCGTCCCTCGTCCGCCGGAGCTACGACCGATGAGTCAATCCAAAATCACGTCCAGCTGTGCACCGATGTAAACACGCAAATTGACTTGACAGAACAGACTACCGGAGCCCGGGCCCCGGGAGCACAGCTGGGAGCAGAGCTACAATAAATGGAAGTGGACTTTGATCAGTCAATTCCTCTGACGATGGTAGTGCCATCTGAATGTAAAAGAGCAATTCGCCACCTTTGAGGCTTGTCCAAGATAACTGACATAATCTACTGAACTGCTTTTTTCATATCTCATCTCATGTGGCCCATATGGGACAGCTCTTCGTACCTTATTCTTATTGGAACATTTGTTATGTATGTATGTACCAAAATTATATCATTAAACTTGCAATGATAGTTTTATAATTTCTGAAGTCCCAACGCCTTATGTTGTTGTTATTATTTTGTTTTGTCTACCCTTAAACCGAAGGGCGTCACGGCTGTAACTGGTCGTAGCTGCGGAGGCTCCAAGGCAATGAACCGAAGTAAAACTTCAGGACTTGACTGCTCCAAGTAACAAGTATGGAATTGGTTCTGGGCTCGGCTATCCCAGGAAACGTTCTCTCCTTAAATGTTGTGTGCAGGGTTTCACCACCAAGCATACAGTATATAGAGATCTCATCTCGGAACAAGTTGTCGAATGCCGTTTTTGGAATTGTTCTAAAACTTTGTGTAAATGCTCCATTTATGGTCGGAACGAGTGAATTAGGAAAGTATTGTTGTCGGAAAACAATACTTTCCCAAAAATTAGCTTGTTTTAGCTTGTTTTAACACAAAAAACACCAAAAATTGCATATTTTGTTAAAGGAAAATCATCTGTCAGAAGATATTTTTTTAAGAAAGGTGAATTTTTATTACGAATTCTTTTGTACCGATGTTTAAAAAGTTATTTACCATGTACATGAGCACAAATTTCGATTGTTCAAAGCAAGGACGATGCGAATAGCCACTCTGAATAATTTTATATCTCGAAAACAGACTTCAAAGTCAATTGATTTTTGCAATTTTTGGTGTTAAAACAAGATAATTTTTGGGAAAGTATTGTTTTCCGACAACTATTTTTCCCTAATTCACTCGTTCCGACCATAAATGGAACATTTCCACGCAGTTTTAGTACAATTCGCAAAAAAGGCACTCGACAACATAAGCCGCTCATTCCCCCGGACCTTATTAGGTAAAAAAGATTTTCGATGGCATCAGTACTTAACCGTGAAAGAGCTATATAAAAAATTCCATTTGAATCCTTCCATATGCCTTGGGAAAACAGCAAAATTGACGATATAGTATAGTCGGTTAAAAACAATTACATCGGTCGAGCAGTACGTCGTCGTTCTCTGTTGCCCTTTATGCCCCGCACACCCGAAATTGCATTCATCAATTAAGAACGAGCGCAATGGGCACAAACACCTGCTTGCTCAAATGTAAATATTCCAAAGCATACAGATGAGTCGCAACAGCTCCCAGGCGGCAGATCACGGGCCAGCGTAGCCTCGGTGCCGAGCTCTGAAGTCGGGTGAATTCTTGGATCCATTTCTGGTGAAATGAACGCGATGGGAGCCAATCGAAGACAAAATGTTCATAAGCACGGCGAAGAAATTTTTGTTAGAGATGAGTTCTCTATATACTGTATGCTTGGTGGTTTTACTTTGGCTAACCCACACGGCCACTATTAGCAGGACATCACGTTCACACCGAAAAATGAACGCATTCAATACGTAACAAAATAAGAAAAGAAGGAAAAACATCAAGTACTTAAAAATATTCTCATTAATTTTTTACATAGCAGTGAGCCGAGTTTACTTTGTTGTTGATGTGGATAGGATAGAAAAAACAAGAAAAATAAAAGTCGATGAACTTAGTTCCTAGTTCTAGTGTCAGTCTACATGGCCACAACACCATCCTATGAGTAGATTTTTCCCTACAGGTCGTCCAATATCCGATTAGCCCATTAACGCTCAACGCTGTGGGCTATGCAAAGAGCGGTAATATTCGATTCTAATGAAGAATGCTCTGGTGTTGTAGCCATGGAGACATTTGTTCAGAATAACGAGATTTACAAAATATGAAAGCATCAAACAAATTTGAAGAAACATTTTTTTCATACAATTAGTGCGGGGTCCGGGTATGTACATACTTATTATTTATTTTTGTTCTAACTACTAATTTATTTTTGTCATATGCATAGGTTGCAAGTCTTACAAAATTTGTGCATTATTAACTTATTTGTTTATTCAGTTGGGCGGGTATTACACCTGACACCTAAAAAATCCATCAAATATTTACCAGAACTCAAGGAAGAATCCTGCCTAATTACTCTATAATTACATGCTACTCTCTCACTAATTAAGTAATTAAATCACGAATAAAAACCGTCACAAGAGACATTCGTAGTTGAGTCCTAACAATGGAAGACGTCGAAGTTGTTCATCCCTCACGGTTTCATATTAGAACACTTGCTGTTCTGGGGTTGTGGATGTTAAAGGATGCTAATAAGCAATTCGTTTACCGCATTTATGGCGTCGCATTACATCTGATCTTTTCGCTTGCATTCACGCTCGCAATGATCATTAATTTGGCGGCAATTAAGAACTTGGACGATATCACAGAATCCCTCTACATGACTCTGACTGAGTGTGCAATGTGTGTTAAGGTTTTCAATATTATCCTCCGCGGCAAGCAAGTGTCTTTTGTGATGGACGCCGTCCTCGATGGGCAGTTTTCTCTTCGGACCGAGGAAGAAGCAAAACAATTTAAGAGGAACTACGAACAGTTCAATAGGATAAGGAAAGTGTATTTAGCTATTTGTCTAACATGCATTTTCAGTGGATTCCTCATGCCGGTGTTTGCTACTGAAAGGAAATATCCGTATCCAGCCTGGTTTCCTTTCGATTGGAGATCGTCAGTAAAAGTTTACTCTGCTATATATGCTTACGAGGTTGTGTCGATGACTATCAACTGCGTCAGCAATGCAACCCTAGACCTATTCCAAGCATATCTCATGTTCCAAGTAGGGATGTTCTACGAACTGATTGGATTCAGATTTAGAAATCTCGCGGCAGCATACGAGGACAACGATATATCTAGCGAATTTGTGGAAATCGTAAAAATGCACCAAACCGTCCATAAGTATTATTGGCAGGTGTATTAATGTTCTCCATTAATTTATATGCTCTTTAAGGTTGACTAAAATAGTTGAGAAAATTATCTCCTTTCCTACATTCATCCAGTTCAATTTAAGCAGCATTGTGATTTGTTTCAGTCTATTCCAATTAAAAAATGTATGTAGCTTTCCATTGTTCTTAAATATCATAATTTTTACATAGACGTTTTTTAAATAGATCTCTCCGCTGGAAAATTCGGGAGCATTTATAATGCATCTCACATACATAGCAGCAATGATTTTTCAGATATTTTTAAGCTGTTACTATGGAAACACCTTAATGGAAAGGAGTGGATCTCTAATTGATGCTATTTACCATTCCAAGTGGGTCAATCAGTCGCTGCAGTTTAAAAAGCTGATATTCGTCTATATGGAGTCCTTGAAAAAATCTCATCAAATTAAGGTTTTTGGCTTATTTTTAGTTGGGCTGGACATTTTTGCAATGGTATTATTTTTTTATGCAAACGGTGTGTTATTAAGATATACTTTTGCAGATAATCAACACATCATACAGGCTATTTGCAGTGTTACTTAATTTTGATGAATAACTTTTCGCTGCGCTTATTTTCTTCATTTTTTTACTGTTAAGCTATTTAGCAGAGTTAACAGAGATTGCACCAGTAATTTTTATAAGTACCATCTTTATTATTTTGTGAGATTAAATGTTATATGTATTATATGGCGTTTTGCATCTATCTCCGTTCGAATAACATTATTAGCTCTATGTAAAAAAAAGCAAGCGCTTATTTGCACTTCGGTGTGTCCATGTGTGTGTGTACACGCAATTAAAGTGGACTTTCAGCCAGTAAATATTTTGTGAAAGGTAAATATCAGTAAGAAAAGTAATTATAGTATGCTAAATACATACTTTACATACATAGGCAAGCACGCATTAACTATTTATGTTTTCGGCAAGCATGTTCTTAGGAGACAACTGAGATAAAATTTTGAGCAACCGTCTCAGTTTTCTCAGCTGGTTTTGACATAACAGAGCTCGTTGACACAAATTTTTTTTAATGATTCAGTTAGTGAGATTCAGAAAACACCTACCTACCCTCTCGTATAAATTTCGTGTACGTGGGTGAGGCAAATTCTACTGTCCATTCCTCCTTATGAGAGAAGATTTGCAACTCGGCTGTCAAAATTTTTGTTTACTTGGCGGAAAACTGCAATTTGTTACAGCGATATAAACGCGAGTGAAAAATTTAATTAAAAGTGCATTAATAATAAAGTCGACAAATAATGCCCATTCATTCAAAAATCGCTACTTTGTGGACTTGTTTTTGGGATAGCTTGCCTTATAGTGGGATTTGTTTCTGCCTCATCAATTTACTCTTTCTGCCGTTCCTTATAGGTTCTTAGTTCGATGCCGAGAGGTACTTCACGCATAAAAACATAAGATTGACCGTATGTGAGCAACTTGGCGTACAACCAAATATTGTCACAAAACCGTTCCAAATATCCTCTCTGTTTGATATTTTTGTCGGTTTTACGGCTGACGTCAAACATCGGAAATTTAGTAGGGAATTTATACCCAAATGTAGATATAGTATAATCCATGCTTTTAGGGAAAGAATTCTCTTCATTATTTGTACAGAAACTTGAAGAATGAAGCATATGACTACGTCAATATTTTGCTCGCAAATGAAAACCGACGCTGTGTGCGAGCACGGTGGCGTACGAACAATCAGAAAGTGCGGTCGCATAAAACCGTCACCGTGTGTGGCGGCAAATTGCTTAACTCAATTACTTTTTAGAACAGCACAACCGTACCATGTACACTCCTTGGCAAAATTTCGATCTTTGTTTTGATGCCATGCAAACGTACCCTTCACTGACGCTTCGGCTTCACACTTTGAAATTGAATTGAAACCAACGGGCAACGGGTACAATCGTCGGAACCGTACGTTGTAGCTGTTATTTTGTGTTAAAGAAGCGCATGAAGTGAAGGATTTAGGAGAATAATTATATAACAGGTTTATTCAAAATAATAAAGAAAACAAACTTATCAAATTGTGTAGATTACAAGTTTTCAATTCGCTGCATAAATGTCGACTTTAGAAGGTGGACAAGTTTTGTGTTTGGGAGAAGATGGCAAAGTTGAGAAAATATTAAAGCCGAAAGACAAAATGTTTACTATAGGTTATTATATGTCATGTGATTTTATCTACGAACACCCTGAAGTGAAAGGGATTCATTGCGCAATTGTTTCTGACTCCTTTGGCCGGGTAAATAAAGATGTTTGTAGATTTTCATGCTCTAAATGTTCCCGTTTTTAGATAAATGTGAAGAATTATTGTGAGACCAATCCTATATTTGTAAATGGAGAAACTATAGCTGGGAAGCGGCCTTTGTTAACTGGAAGTATCATTGAAGTTCTTGGTAAACAGTTCCGATGGGAATATGAATTTCCGAAGACGGAAGCCAATGGTATTCAAACGACTCCCGAAGTAAAGACTGCTAAAATACAGCAAGCCCCAACATCTGAACCTTCAGCGCATGTAAGAACGAATTTATTTTTTCCGAATATTGTTGCTTGATAAATTCATTGCAGGTTTACAAATCTCAACAAAAGAGGCTCACTATACACAGGTAAAGTTTATTTTAGTTTTAGAAGTACATATGTAATTCGTATAGTTTTGAGTTTACTTTCATATTTTTTAAACAACAGTGGCGTTAAAAAAAGATTAAAAACATAAGTAGTTGCGGTGAAAAGAAGACTTGATAAGCCTTCCTTCGCAACTAGTTAAGTGAGTTAACAAAAGCAACTAAGAGCTTGCTTCTGATTTTCTCGAATACATTTTCCAAAATAATGATATGTAACATAAAAATACGTCTGCACAAGAGCTGAAATTAGAGGAAAAATCAGGGGTGGAATTATGCATCTTGTTTGGAGTTTAGTCGAAACGAGTTTTTTAGTAGGATTACATGAAAATTCCTAGGGGAACATTACAAATGAAATCCAGCCATTTCAAGCCGTTTCCAATAAACACGAAACAAAATATGTATATAATTTTACCCCAGGCGACACTTGTTATGGATTTTTTAATATATTAAATCTAATCCTTCGCCTAGCTTTTTTTGGAATCAATCCATTAAATTTTGTCATGCCTTTAAGTAAAATATCTACGATTGAAATGTTTAAGGCATATTAGCGGACGAAAAAGCCTTTTGTGGGGTTCATTTGATTTTCACGAAGATTGTCTTCTGTCGCTTGAAATTAAAAGTTATCATTGTGCTCACCATTCACCAACAACAAATTACCAATGCATTCACTAGCAATAAATTACACTGGTTTACAAGGGTTTTGTTGCTGAGCATGTAATATATAATTTCATCATTACTGGAATTTGAAGAAAACATTAATTATATACTTAAACCGTATAAAACATTTGACTATTTCAGAAAATTTGTAAAAATATTTCGAAACCTTATAGGTGAACTATTTTCTATTCTTAAATGCCATTTTGAATCCTATAGTGTAGTCATAAAATACTACTAAAATGTAAAACTTTCTACGTTTTTTGTGGAATAAGTGTTTCATGATCGTACACTAGTTAATCACTTGATGGTCAACATTTTTTATGTATCTTTTCTTACTGGACAAGTAAGTAATAGAGATTTCTATAGGATTTTCTCTGTAGATTACAAATCTCAAAATAAATAATATGTTGGAAATTTTTAATGGAGTAAAATTCATTGTTCCAGTGTTTTTGAAAGTCGGTAAGTGAATGCATATAAAATTCTAAATATTAAGCTATGCCATAAAAATAGAAATTTTTCCAAAGATTCCCATAAAATAAACTACATTCATAAACAGACAGCTTTATCGTATACTTATGCATATTGAAAACGAACTTGTTCCAGAGAAAACAAAAAAGGTTTGTAACTAGTTGTATTGAAAGTTAGTTTAGATTGCAGGCTTTTTTTGAGGTACGTAAGAAGAGTTTCTGTGACGTTTCATTATATTTTTTACGATTTTTTTTAAATAGCCAAAATACGGGTTTTCTAACCTTTTTACCCCTATTTTTTTTCTTGAAAACCAGAGCCAATTCAGCATTTTCTTTTTATACTCCATAATCCCAGGAAAACCCTATTAGAATCCCTTAATACTTTTTCGGCAACAGAAGAAACTTCAAAAATGTAAACCAGTCTTATCTAACAAATTGTCGTCAATAGGTACGTTTTAGGCTTAATGTGAAGATATTGCAAAAATAATTGTAGGAAGATAATCCTAACGGTTTGGGTCATGGAAGTTGTGACATTGTTTATGTGCCAACATATTTTAACTTTGTACTGCACTTCTTATTATTTGAATTAAGAACTTTGTATTTAAGCTGTCATACTGTCTCTTTTGTAAAACACCTACGTGCTTTTATTGCAATTTTGTTACTGCTTTTTTTTTAACGCCACTGTGTGTATGTGATACTAAAAATGATAGTAATTGTTAGTTGATATGATATTAAAACCAGTGTTCAAATAAATTGAATTTTGTATTCACAATATTAGGATAATACATATATTCTAGTATTTTAATGTTTGAAGTGCGCATTTAACATAACGCTGTGAAAAAATAAAAACTGATCATTAGAAAGTTGCCTTCTCCTTTTTACACTGGAACAAATCATCATGGTTATAGTCGTAGCGAAACCACTTTATGTATTGCTTCATGTACTTGTAGAATAACAAAATTGCGACATAATGAAAAATAATTTACCTGCGCAAAACAAAAAATGTCGCTAATACTATTCATTGTCATATTTTTATGTGTCAATATAGTGTTACTTTTAAAAGCATTTATTATGCACGTTATTAATTCTTTCCATTGGAATGTACCTAACAGCTTTGCATACGGCCTGAATTCAAACCGTGACGAAGATACTGGAAATCCCAGTGAATGTACCATTATACAACCATTACAAATGAAAACCAATATAGAAATCATGGAAAACCAGTCGACAGCGAATTTTGTAGATGTTTCAGTTATTAATAAAGAAAACTGTACCCCTAAGCGACGATTGTCCATATGCAGTCAATCTGAAATTGTTGTCACATCTTTTTCACCAAGTACGCCCGGGATGAAGACTGCGAAAGGGTTTGCATTCGTCACACCAGCAAAAAAAACACCTAAGAGCTTATATTCAACTCCAAAAAGTGTGCTTTCGGAGCGTAATTTGAATGAAAGTGAGGAATCGAATGACTTTACTACTCCACCAGTCAACACTGCGAAATTAACAAGCACTTCTATGTATCTTATTGATCTTACAACGCCTTTAAAGCCAAGGACACCTTTCAAACAAACTCCATTGCTGAAGTCAGCCCTTAAGAATTCGGTTAAAGGTTCTGCTAGAAATACCGCCAAAAAAGCAACTTTTTCCGGTATAAGTGGGTCAAACGTACAAGGGAGAAAAATTGCGTTAGAAACGCCGGCTAAAGGGAAGATTGTGTCAATGTCTCCTAAAATGCTCCAACTAGCAAAGCAACCTGCCGAAGGAGAAAATAATAGTTCGTTAGCGGATTCTGTTGAGGATCAATATACCGTCAGCTCCTCTGTAATAAACACGGACTCTGTCCTCACAGAGGACAGTAGTGTCATTGAAATTTCCTCTGATGGCACTCCAAATCGACTTAAAGAAAAGGTATTATCAAAAACGCCACAGCGTTTAGCTCGCAAAGCAATCATTACAAGCGCTAAGAAAGCGAGAACAGCTGAGAAAGACTTTGCGAAGAAGGTAAAAAATAATATACAACGAATATCTGAAAATCTTTCCAATAATATTGGGGATATCAGAAATAGACGCTCAAGTCTCCCAAGCATATCTGCGGTTGTAGGGCGACAGAGTTTGTTATCCCATTCAACCAAAGGGAATTCATTAAAATCTGCACCTCCCCAGCGCATCCATACAACATCGACACCTTTGAGATCTCGAAAGTCCATTTCAACCGTGATACAATCCACGCCGTTAAAGACTCTACAGAGAGTAAGTCTCACGGATAGTTTCAGGCGACATTCCTGCATTAGTGCGAATCAGATGACTCCAAATATGGTCGCAAAAACCCCTAGGAGTATCGTGGTAACTCGAGGAACTAAAACACCGAAGAATGTTAATAGATCTGTGCAATTTGCTGATAAATCTGCAAATAAAATTCAGTTAAATGAAGAAGATGCCCTGAATGCTACTTTTACTGTAGATGAAGAAGAGGAAGTTAGCAATGAAAATAATGCCCAAGAAGCACTATACGCTGCGGTATCTGAAGATAAAATGAAATCTCTAATTTTGGGAGCAAATGCTATTGAACAAACTGGAGATATTTTAAAATGCGATGTTTTAGTAGAGGAAGGAAAACCAACCATCGTTGAAGAAATTCAAGTTAGTAATATACCAACAAAACCAGATACACGAGATAATCCGTTAGCTTCAGAAAATGAAAATATCTCTGTCAAAGCGTCTGAGGTTGAAGGGGTCCAAAGTGGTGAAATTTGTAGTACTCCTACAGCAGTACACGAGAAAGTGTCACCAAAATCCAGGAGATCTGCTAGTTTTACTATAGAAATGCCAAAACAGGTGAAAACTCCAAAGAGCGCAATTACACGCTCTGTTCAAAAAAAATTTGTTGAGCGCACACCGATCGAAGTCCTGACAGATAGCAAGGGGTTAAAGGAGCTTCTGAAAACTCCTAAAGGTCTTAATCGTACACCAGTCTTCGTAGGAATGAAAGAACTATTAAAAACTCCTAAAATATTAGCTTCTGGAAAGAAAGGAGACATGGGCATCAAAAGCCTCATGAAAACTCCTGTTAAAACACCAAAAACCTTAGAAATTAAACAGCTCTTCAACACTCCTGCAAGGGAGGAAAAAGAAATGCCGAAAACACCAAACATTTTAAAATGCCCTGAGCAGAACAATATGAGCGTTGAGGAACTCTCTAAAACTCCAAAAAATTCTGGAATTAAAAAACAAGAAGAAGTCTTACTTATTAAGTCCCCAAATGACAGAAAAATTAACAACAAAATCCTAGAAAGCAGCGAGATATCAGATAGACAATACGTTTTAAATAGATCGATTGCTGAAATTGCAACAGCGCACCTAATGGAATGTGAGAAAAATAAAGAAGACCAGTATGAACTACTTAACACAACGAAGATAATTGGAAACAGCCTAGAAAAAGATGTTCAGAAAACGGAACCCCACAATTCGAGGAAATCTTATTGTAAGGTCGAAACACCGGAAAATATTCAAACTCTAGATACGCCAGATGTTTTGGAAGATGAAGTTATATCCACCAAGTCACCGCTTGATGTAGATGCCCAAAGCAGTGGAGTAGCAGAAAACATCGCTATTCAGAGTACCCCGATGTCAGATCACGGACGAATTCAAAGGAACCTCCGAAAATCTTTTAATGTCATAACACCGAAAAAGGTACAAACTTTAGAAAAAACAAATTCTTTAGATGAAGTCCAGAACAATGAACTTCAAGAAAGCACAAATGTTCCTAATATGCCGACATTAGAATATGAACGGACTCCAAGAAAACTTCGGACGTCTACGATCTCTAATATCGAAACACCGCAAAAGGTGCCAACTTCAGAAACAACCGATGTTTTAACAGATGAAAGTGGGCTCGACAAATCATCTGTCGAAGCAGAAATGCAGAATAGTAGAGTTCTAGTAAGCGACGATTTTCAAGATTCCTTGTCATTGGAACACGAAAGGACTGCAAAGAAACTACAAAGGGCTTCGATATCTAAAATCAAAACACCAAAAGAGGTGCAAACTTTGGAAACTTCAGAAGGTGAAAACAGGCTCAACAAATCATCTGTCGAGGCAAACGTTAAAAACAGCGAAGAAAGCACAGATATCTCAAACACTTCAGTAGAACCAGATGCTTTAGAGGATGAAAACGGGTTCACCAAATCATCGATCGATGCAGTCAAAAACAGTGAGGTTCTACAAAGCACACATGACCCAAATACGCAGATATTGCAATACGAACCCACTCCAAGAAAACTCCGGAGAGCTACGATTTCTAGAATCGGAACACCAACGAATATGAAAACTCCAGAAAATATTATTACACGCTCCATGCGGAAACAAATGGCTAACGGTGTATCGACCGAGAAGAAAACAAGTTTAAGAAGGGTTTTAAACGTGGAAATAAAAACTCCTAAAAATCTTAAACAAAATTTGCGCATAGTAGGAAAGAAAACTCCTCACATTGAAGTATATCGAGAGGATAAGGAAGAAAAAAAGCAAAATATTATAGAACAGTTGATGAAAACACCAACTTGCAGCAGCACTCACCTTTCGAACGATGAAACTTTTCTACAAAGCAATTTAATTGGGGATCCGAGAAATTTAAATGATGTTGAAGAGGGCTTTTCTGGAGTTAATAAAATGTCGCAAACTGCAGATAAGATTAACAAGTCCTTTAATAGCCCAAGTAAGGATATTAAGAGTAGCAATGCTCCAGAGCATAAAGGTGAAATAATGGAACCAAGAAAACTTTGTAAATCTGCAACATTTATTATAGAATCGCCTAAAGCGCCATGTACTACAGAAGATTTTAATGCTTGTTCTGCCCAGAAAAGATTAGTTGACTGTGATTCTGTTGGGACATCAACGGAAGCTTTAAAGCACTCAGAGCATCTTTTAAATAGTCTTAAAAATTTGGACAAGACACCAGGCATTACAACTTCAAAACTTAAGGCAACGGCTTGTGAAGAAAAAGAAACAGATCTGGCGAAAACTCCAAACCTATTGGGGGTTAACGAGCTCTGCAATAGTCCAAAATCATCGATTGAAATAAATTTCGTGGGGGTAAGAGAACTAATGAAAACACCAAAACCATTGAGAGATTCTGAAGACAACTATGATGGTATTAATGAACTTTTAGGAACTCCAAAATCCTTGGAATTCCCAAAATGCGAAAAAACTCCAAACAAATCTTTGCAAGACGATGAAACTGGCGAAATTGGAGATTACGAGACTTTGCTCATAGAAGACGATAGTTATCCAACTACTCCAACAATTTTGCAAATGCAAGGCGAACCAACTTCACATGTAAACGATGAGCATTATACGACTACTTCAACAATTTTGGAGTTTGGGAACAATTCTATTAAAACCCAAAAATCTGTGGGCTTTCTAATAGAGAAAGAAAATGATGTATACTCTCCAAATAATATAAAGACATCTTCCATACAAGAAGAATGCGGACAGACTGATGCTGCAAATAATGCTGCAGAATTATTAACGACACCGATTTACATCGGAATGAGAGAATTATTAAAGACCCCTAAACCGGAAACAGATGAAAACTTTGTAAGTGTGAAAGAACTAATAAAAACCCCAGCCAAAACACCGAAACCCGTGAGGATTAAGGGACTGTTGAATAGTCCTAAACCACAAAAAGAACAAAAAGAAGAAAATTTAGTGGGAGTGAAAGAGCTTTTGAATGAAACAACAAATCTGGACCAAACAACGGTTTTAATTGGAGTAAAAGAATTACTAAATACGCCTAAAAATGAAACTTCTGACGATATTAAAGAATTGGGCCTAAAAGGGTTGTTGAAAACTCCTGGCAAAACACCAAACCCTGTGAGAATTAGAGAATTGTTTCATACCCCGAAGCCGGAAAAAGAAGATAACTATGTGGGTGTAAAAGAACTAATGATTGAACCGAAAAATCTTGATCAAACTACAGTTCTAGTTGGAATGAAGGAGCTCCTAAAAACTCCTAAAGATGAAACTGAATACGAGTTAAGGGAATTAGGGCTAAAAGGACTTATGAAGACTCCTGCCAAAACACCAAAGCCTGTGAAAATTAGAGACTTGTTCCAAAGCGTTAAACCTGAAAGAGAAGAAGACTTTGTGGGCGTTAAGGAACTTATGAATAGTCCAAAAAATCTTGACCAAACTACAAATGTAATAAGGGTTAAAGAGTTACTAAAAGCCCCCAAAAACGACACCTCGGCAACAACGCCAAAACTTTTAGGAATTAAAGAAATGTTTAACAGCCCCAAGATCACAAAAGAACCTCGTTTTGGAGGCTTAAAAGAACTTATGAAAACTCCTCAAAATTTAAAAGATTCTAACATCAATTTAACTGGAGTTAAAGAACTCTTGAAAACTCCGAAAAATATCGCAGGTACAGTTGATTTTCTTGGGCTTCCAGACATGTTTAGCACTCCACACCACAGAGGATTTATCAGCAAAGAAGATATCAAGGATCTTATGAAAACACCTGTTGAATCTCATTATCAAGAAACGGACCAGAATTCTCTATCTCCAAGTAACGCCGTTCTTGGGAAACAAGTAGATGATCTTGCTTTTAAAACACCGTCCGCAAAAATGGTTATGGTACTTGGGACCCCACAAAGTGTTAATATAAACATGGAAAGGTCGGTGACTTTAACAGGCGCTCCTCCCATTTATGATTTAAAAGAGAATATGGCGGATATTGAGGCTGTGTTTCCAACTGATGTTATAGAAGAACATGAGACCTTATTGACTGAGGACTCCTTTGACAGGCTCATTGGAAGGAGGGTTAGTAGAAAAAGCTACGGGCGCAGAAGAACGGCAACTACGGACTCCTCTCTTACAATACAGCTCGATGAAGACGAAAAAACTGAACTGTCCAAAACTGATGTTGTGGAGTGGGTAGAAAAGGTAAATCTTTCAGTCAGCTTGGAGGAGATTGATGAAAATTCTAGAGATGAAAGTGATAGTGAAGCAGTGTTTTCTATGAGTGGTATTAAAAGCTTGGAAAAGGATGTAGAGGATTCAGAACAAAGTGATGTAAAAATTAATTCTCAGAATGAAGCTCTTAAAAACAATGCAGACTTTGAGCAAAACGTTAAAATGGAAAAAGAAACAAACTTTGAAGTGGAAGTAACTCCAAGGAAAACTGGGAGAAACTTGGAGAATGAAATTGAAGATAAAACCGCAATTGAGAAAGGAATGGAGGAAGATAAACAAGATGTGCTTTTCGTCCAAAATGAATCTACATCCCACAAAAACGAAAGCTTTGAGAAGGTTGTAGAGAAAGTAAAAGAAGCTGCAATAAAATCAAATACTATTTTCGTGGAGAGTGAAATTACAGCCGACAACAATACACGATCGCGGAGGGAAAGGACTAAAAAAATACAACTGCCTCAAAAACAAAAATTAGAGAACGTGGTACCCACACAGACTAGAACCAGAAGGGGCCGAAAAAACACTGATAATGTTGGAAAAGAGTTGAAAGAAAATTCACCTACAGCACATCCAACAAAGGCAGCCTTTTCAGAAGAAATTAAAGAAGAAGCTACGGCGGATGCCAAGAACGCGCCTGCTTCTTCAGAAGAAAGGGAAGGAGTTGATATCCAAGTTCATAAAGATGTTGCTGAGCACAAACAGTTGACTGACATTAAAGAGCAAACTTTAAAGGTCTCAGAAAGCATTCCTGGAGTGAAGACTACACGACGAGGAACACGAAAGAGGAAGGTATCTCTCAACGATACGGAAAAAGAAGATCAAGATCATCAAGACCTCGAAAATGATCATTTAGTTCTTCCCAAAACAACCAGAACAAGAAATAAAAGGCATTTAAAGACGCAAAATCAAGAGGAGCAACATCCCGAATATATTCCAGATGATACGGTCGAAGTTGTGAAAACCAGGACAAGGGCAGGAAAACGTGTAAAAATTGTTGAAGAAGAAATCTCTAAACAAGTCGAAGATATTATTAAAGAAAAAGACTCTAAGGTCCAAGAAAATCAGTCAGATAAGGAGGAAGAAAATATTAAAGAATCAAAGATAATAGAAAGTAAGAAATCTAAATTCCCACCTCAGGTAGATCAGAAAGAACCCGCGCAAAATGATGGCAAAAAAGAGAAAAGCAGCAGCGATCAGCTGTCTTCCGCAGCTCAAAACGAGAATGACACCAAGGAATCTTCAGTTCTTCCAGTTTTAACTAGAAGACGTGCTGGAAGAAACACAGTAAAGGAAACTGTAAAAACAAAATCCAGTCCTGTGCAAAAGAGGAAATCTGATTCGGAAACTGAAGAAGAAGTTGTACCGCGGAAAAGAGTTGTCAGTAAACGTGCATTTAAGAAAGATGATGAATCAAAAGAGCTAAACTCAGAAGCAACAGCAATTCGTTTTGTTGAAGGAAGAAGCAAAGAAGTTACTCAATTACGTGGAGACACAAGCAAGAGCGAAATAGAGAATTCCTCAGCAGACGCAGGAGATTTAAATACTGAAACAAAAGCAGAAGCCACTCCTCCGCAAAAGGGAAGTAATAAACGTAAAGCTATAAATAATTTCAATGTTACACAACAAGGTTCATTAAGTACCGAACTTGAAACAGAAGCCCCGGTTTTAAGAAGAGGAAGACCTAGGCGCAAGGCTGAAAATGTTGTGGAGAAACCCAAAGAACAAATTCCTCAAACTAAAGCCGAAAATACTCCTTCAAGGCGTGGCAGACCGAAACGAAAAGTTGAAGACGTTGTGGCGCCACAAGAGGTAAGTGGTGAGCCTAAAACAGTAGTAACACCACAAAGGGGAAGACCAAGACGCAAAGCTGACAACGTTCTGAGTCTACCAAAAGCCGAAACCCCTTTACGGGAGAAAAATCTTAGTGATAAGGTGGACAACCTTCTGAATATGAGTACTGATGAATTAACTCCTATTAAGCCTGCCAATCTAAAAAACCTTGCAGAAGGAAAAGAAAACGTATCGACTCCAAAAACTCAACCGCAAAATAGAGATCTACTTGAATTTAAAACGCCTATGAGCACCGCTCCACGTGCCAGACGAGTCTTGCGTTCGAACTCTATACAACTTTCAACTCCAGTACTGCAGGAACAGAATTCACAAGAAATTGTCATAATCGATGATTCCGAGAACAACATAGAAAATAGTCTCCCTGCCATTGCTTCTATCAGGACAAGAGGTAGGAGGCGAATCAATTCGACTAAAGAACAGGTGGAGGACTCAGACGTTGACTTAGAGATGCTAGAAAAATCTAAAAGTGCAGCCACTACTATTGCATCTGGCAGAGGAAGGCGCAGACCAAGAATGAATTCTATGAAAGAAGAGGTCCAAATCGTCTCCGCGCCAAAAGCATCTGAAAACGTAATCCTTGATGCCACATCTAGCCAGACAAGACGTAGGATGCGAATTAATTCTACAAAAGAAGAGTTGCATGTCTTAGATGCTGACGTAGATCTGCAGGAAATATCTGGAAGGACAAGAGGCAGAAAGAAGATAATTTCTACCAAAAAGGATATAGAAAGCGTAGATGACGAGATAAAGCAATCAGAAACATCTAAAAATGCCCCACCTACCGCTACTTCGGGAAAAACGAGAGGAAAGAATAAGATCAATTCTACAACAAAAGTGGTAGAAAACTTTAACGCTGAAATAGAGCAGTCAGAAAGACCTGAAAACGCTCCACCAACTGCTGCCTCCACAACGACACGAGGCAGAAATAAGAAAAATTCTGCCAAAGAGGAGGTACAAAACTCAGATTCAAACGAAGAGCAGACTAAAGGTAATTAGATGTCTTAAAATTCGTTTAAGGCTAATTATAATATACAAAATCTTTTCTTTAAGAAAACGTTATGAGCACAAGAACTAGAGCTACTAGACGCAAGAAAGTTTCGTAAGCCCAAGATAGATGAGAAAAAAAGCCTACAGCCTTTCGTGCTAAAAGTAAAGTAGGATTAATGTAAATACATATGTTATCAATGTTTTGTAATTTTTAAAAGTGTTTGTCATATGAACTTGTGACTTTTTTTATGTCATCAACCGTAAACTTTTACTTGTTTTTTCAGTTTTCTGTTTTGCTGGCAAAGCCTGACTTTTATAATATAAATATAAATTTGTTCTATGAAGAAAGTTCTTTCAATACAATTAATTGTCCTATGCATTATTTTCTGGTGGAGTTTAAAATAGACATTTTCGCTCCGTCTCTCTCTCACCTAGAGATTTGAATAAATGTGAATTCTTTCTTGTCCTTTTGAATATTAAATAGCTTTTGTCCAATTTCATATTTCTATTTCGAAAACGTAGTGGCTATTCCTTGTTCTTGTACTTCTGAAATTTGGATTCGTGTATATGCTAAATAATTTATAATTTAATTAAATAAATTCGCACATCGGCAGAAAACACTTCGTAAAAGAAAAACGCTTCCAAACCTTTTTTTTTTAAAGTAGAAGTGTTGAATTGTATAGCAACAAATCCTTATATTGTAACATATTATAGTGGACCAGGGCACGTATCATAGAATGCAATGCGTATTTCAATTCGATGCGAATCTCATTTACGATACGAAATTATTAAGCGATCATGCAATACGATGACAAAAAAATCGTGTCGGAAAAAAATTTTGCTCAATGAAAATCGCAGGAGTCGTGGAAAAACTGGAAAGCTTCGAGTCAAATTCACAGTTCGGTGTGGATTTAGATTTTTTATCAAAATATTCTCTGAATTCTACTGTTACTACTTTATTTTTATTTTGTTTTGAATTATTCAGGTACACTGGAAAGGATGTGGAAGATTCTAGATTTTAAATCATAGGTTCTTGAAAAATAATTTCTGAAGCTAGTGTAGAAATAGTATTTCCTTCTTGTTCTAATTCTTGTAAATTAGTCTGACTGACATCAGGGGAACTTTGAACATTACTTGGGTTTAACGGTGTTTGCCCTCCAAATGATACTCCCGAAACCCCTTCTACCGCAGAAAGCGTGCTGGTTAATGCAATCACTGATTCCTCCAGTGAAGTGAAGCTTAACAATTTGTGTGGACCTCCTCCTGTCCCAAACACTTGTTTTTTATTATGCTGAGCTTTTTTTTTATATGGAATTTCCAACTGCTCCATGCCTAAACACAGACACCCATTTTAAAAATGTGAAATTAGTTTAAAATCTTTTTCGTGTCCTTACTTTCTTTCAACCTTCTGAATTGCGTGTTGATGCCCCAGCATTTACTTGAGTAGTAACCTCCCACAGTTTGTTAGCTTTAGTTTTGGTATCCTTTGTGGATAAGTAACCCTTTGCCAAATGAGAATGGTTTTCCATTAAGAACACTATTTTTTCGTACTGCTTTTGATTGGTTGTTTTACCCCTGGAGAAAATACGAATTTAATATCAATATTTACAGATGAATCCCCAATTTCACACTTACATATTTTCCACATCCGGTAAAAATTTTCACAAAATCAAAATTAAACCAACTCATAAAGCAACTAATCCGTTCGGATAATTCTCATCGAATAAATTTTCTATGACGAACGAGTGAAAGAAATTTGGATTCGGATTGCATGATCGTTTTTTCCGATTTTCGAATGATTTCACTTTCGTATCGCATTTCATGATAAGGCCCCCTGGGGATGCCGACCACGATTACGTCCACCGTTAGCTACATATTTTCTTCTTAACTGCCTAAATATATTGATGACACGTATTTTCTCAATAACAGCACAAAATAGATTTATTATTTACATATATGGAGCTTAATTTAAAAATTCGATAAATTTTCATTAAAACGAGTACATCTCAGGTAATAAACCAGTGCTAACAAGCTGCCTTCGGGAAATTCATATTAGCTGTGGGCTGGCTCTGCTTACAGCTGCAGGAGCAACAACCTGCAGAAAGGGGAAAAAGCTTTTAAAACTTATCTTAACTGATAAAAAAATATAACTTTACATTTATCCAGGAATCGCCCAGGCGGCATGTAGCTAAGCTTCTGCACAGTGCACGTTTCCATCGGAGCCGTGGGCCGTTCGTATGAATTCCTATTCGCCCACGGCATAGGACCTTTAGGAACCGGACAAACTGGCATGTAGCTCAATTTGTATGTTGTGCAATTTTCTGGAGGCCCTGACACGGGTCTAAAACCGCTATCCGGGTAAATTGGTTTGGGCGGCTGATAGCACATGTTTGGTAAGTAAGACAGCCTATTGATTGTCTTATTTTCCATAGGAGCACAAGGACGTGCAATGCCATCCCCTCGTTTTAAGGGAGATGTTCTACAAATTGGTTTCGGCACAAAATCATGTTTTTGCGTTGTAACGGATTGCATGGGTCCAGTTAATTTTTGGTAGTTATTTATAGGTCTAATTGGCATTGTGCGAGAAGCATTGCAGTTAGGCAAATAAGATAACTTAAAAAGAAAGGTTGGATGTTAATTGTTGCTGTGAAAAATACTTTTACCTTGTACACAGTACATTTCTCCACAGGCCCAGTGGGCATTTGTAGAGCATTTTTAGGCAATATAGGCGTTGGTTTAGTCCCGCTAGGGCAAAAATAGCTCAATTTGTATGTAGTGTTTTTATCCATGCTTTCTCCAACACCAAGTTTAATAGCAGAACAAGGCCGGATGGGGAGAACTCTTCCGGGTTTACAATTGGGCAAATAACTGTATTTATAAATTGTACCGAGGTCCCCGTACGGTGGCGGACAATTCCTGACCTGCTTCGCCCAGGGGTATTCTTCCTTGGGACCAATACAGCTAGGTAAATAGCTTAATTTGTACACTGTACAATTCTCGGCTGGAGCGTCCGGCCGTGGAATACTATATCCTTGCACAAATGGTTTTGGAGGAGGAAAGCAGCTTACATCAACAGGCATGTAGGAAAGCCGATTGATTGTAGTTTTTTCTAGAGGAGCAGTAGTTTTCTGCATGTGAGACTCCGGCATTATGGGCTGACGAACACATAGAGGCTTTGGAACATAATCATGCTTCTGAGTAGTTACAGTTTGCATGGGACCTAGGCCACCCAAACGACAAGGAGGCGGCTTAATTGGTGCTGGCGGTGGAATTCCACAGTTAGGCGGATACGACAACTTCTGTACAGTGCAATTTTCCATCTTTGCATTAGAACTAAATATGTTTCCCTTCGGAAAAATAGGAGAGCTGCGCGCCATTTTAGCCATGCAAGGGTCAATCCCAGTGTACGACCGCTTATATATACTGCAGTTTTCTATAGGAATATTTGGTCGGGTGTACGTTGTAATTGGTTTAAAGCTTTGGGGCCGTGGGGGCTGAACATAGCAACAGCTTGGCTTGTCGCAACATGTAGGTTTCCCACAAGAACATGGCCCAGATCCCTTCATAGCACCATGAGATGTGTCTCCAACGACACATTGTGTTGGAACTCCTGCACTATATCCCGGAGGTGCACTGCACATTTGTACTCCAGGACAAACTGGCGTGCACGCTGGTTGCCTGCAAATAATTAAATAAAAACCACTTTCTCAGGATGATTTAGCAATACACCTACATTATTTCGCACATTGTAAATTATTGGATAAGAGATGCAACAGAAAATTTGTTTGTTTTATTTTTAATTTGGATTTGCACACAACTACTTCTTCGGATTAATTTCGATAGGACGATGAGAATTTCGTCTCACAAAAACACCTACCTACCTAAATTGCACGTCAACAGTTGAAGAAAACACGAAAGCATGTCACGGGCGAGAAACAATGCCTGCTGGGATTTGAGCTTAAAAGTCTACTAATTAGGAACACAACAGGTACCGGCCTACAGGGCATAAATGGAGTGAAAATGCGCTTCTCTAGTTTCGAAGATTAATCCATTCTAGCAAAACATTGGTAATGTCTGTAGACACTAGAATTATCATGGTAATAGATATAAACCTCTAATTTGTACTCAAATAGTCTGGTTTTCATACTTGTTGAAGTTTTTACAACTTGCTTTACTAATAAACCGTTCCATTGTGTGTCGGTTTCTTTTTAATTTTTAATGCTATTAAGGGGTTATTCTCATGTGAACGCATGAATTTTACCTCTTTTTTGGGAATTTTTTTTTATAAGACAATGAAATTCAATCATTTTAATTTTTTTATATGTTTTTACTTGTATCTTAAACTGTATAAAGAAATTGTTTTAATTGCTTATATTACATTGCTTACTTTTTTTTTTTTACTTAAAGTAGGCACCAAAAAAAAAAGCATGACACTGGTCATGGTAATAGCGGCTGTTCTTGTTATCTGAAATGAAAAAATCTAATGGATTATTATTCAGGAGATCTGTTGCTATCAGCCGTACTAGAATTAATCAATTTCATTGAAAAACAAAAAAATGGCGGACTGTGGAAAAAAAAGTTACGAAAATCTTGGTTTTTTTTGGTATAAATCGTTTAAAAAAACTAAGAAAATATTTGCGAAAATAAGTAATTCTAGTACGGCTGAGAACTATTAATGGGTAGAAGAACATATATAAATTTCAAAGCAATCGGTTGATTAGTTTTTTTGTTAGGACCATGACCGTTCTAGAAAATGATGTTTCGAGTAAAATGCGTTTAAAGTTTCAAGAGCAGAATTTTGGTGGAAAATTTATACTTACATTAATCTGCTATGCCTGGACCATACAATTTCACAATTCACGACACAACTTTATATACACTATTCCACATATACACAGGTAGGTAATATACTAAAGTTGACCGTCAGAAACTCCGTACGCAGGTAAAAAAAACCGGTGAAAACAATAGAAATGTAGCAGCTGCAGACCTGGCGCGGCGGCGATAATGAGTTGTAACTTTTTTAATACTAGGAAATTCCGTCTGAATTTTTCACAGCATATTTTCAATAGGTTTTACTATCGAAATATGAAAAAAAAATCGATTTTTCGAAGTGGTCACATGAGAATAACCCCTTAACTCAAAGTTGACCTTTGAACTCGTCCCGGTCCTATATGCCGCAACTGATACCGGGCATTAGTCCCCATACACAATCGCTAATTCTCATTTACTATATGACAAGTCTCCAATAATACAAATGTACATAAGAATCACTATTTATTATTATTAATACATATTCATACTGGGGGTTGGTTCTTCTGATATCCGCTTCACGTAAAAACATTTTCAATTTTTCGTGCTCCGATGCTCAGTTTCGTTCTAAGTGAAATAGTTTATTTAGCATGATATTTATGGAATCTTCGCGTTCTGCGTTTGGCTCAAGTGATCTCTGTCGGCAAAAGGTGAACAAATTGTCCACTTTGTTTTTTTTACGAAAATGGATTCTATAACTATTCGAAAATGTAACTACGAAATTTGAGGCCGAAATTCTGCGAATTAGGTATTTTTTTAAGCGATGGAGTATCGCCCGTTCATGGTACGCTCAGCATCAATACTGTCCTCCGGGGCTCGATAGCTGGTGCAAATGGCGCGTGGCCGAAGCGAACGGGACGAAGAAAAGTTTCAAACACCCCCCTCCACTGCATCCTGAGGTTCAAAAACATTTACTGCCGATTTATAAGAGCTTATCAGATGACAGTTTGTTGGAGAGATGTTTGGGGAACTAAAACTTTACGTTTTCCCAAAACTCATGTTCTTAAAACGGTGTGACAAGTTGCGAAGAAACGGCTGGACCGATTTTCATGATTTTTCGCTGGTTACAAGAGAATGCAATTCTCTTGCCCTTGACGAACGATTTTTTTTGCAAAAACAATGTTGTTTTTGCAAAAAAAATTCGCAAAACTAAAAAAAAATTAAAAATCGATTTTTTTTAATTATAAAGAAAAAATTTTTTTGGAAAAAACTGAAAACGTCAAGAGCAAGTAAATGACATTAGGAAACTTATTTTTAATTCCTTTTTATTCTAGAAAAATTTCCTGAGGTGCTATCTGTCACACCGTTAATTTGCAGACTCTTTTGTGCACGCTTCTAACAACAAGCCAAATGCAGATTTTGCAATAAAACTATTTTTGTATTTTTAGAAATACAACATACAACTTATGTACGAAATTTGATTTTTCTATCATTGATAGTTTTTTCCCAATCCACGCCGAAAATCAAGTGACCATTTCCTACATCTAATTGGTATTCCCCCCTTAAACCAAACATCTCGTTTCCAGAATAATAACAGCCTTGGCCCCATAATGGACGGGTCTAAATAATAATAAATTTTATCATATCAAAACTTCAACAGCGATAGGTTAAATAAAACAATATGTATAGAACAAACCGAAACACTTTACTATTGAAATGTACACGTTTACAAGCTCTTTCTTAAAGTACTGAACATTAACAATGAATAATTTTGCGCTATATGTGCTCACCTATTAACAATTAAAACGCACACACTTTCCTGCCACGCAGTGCAGTCGGCAAAAGGAAATTTCTTAAATCGAATTGCATTCCCAGAGTTTCACTCTAAGATTGTCACAATGATCTTAAAGTTGTTTGCGTGTTTTGTAAGGGTTGATTGACTGTGTACTTTCCGGGATGAAACCGGTCTGCAAGGAAATCCACCACTCCTTCTAAGGAAAATACTGAAATTAGGCCTAAATCCACGCAGCAAGTAGTTAAAGTGAATCCTTCCTTGTACCAATTGCTTCAGACGCAGCAAAATTGTCCATCAACTTTGTACGAATCGAGGATATTTACATCAGAAGATTGACTGTCGAATTTTTTCTCGGCGATGTGTTATTTCGGTGGGCCAAAAGCAAGATGCTGCTGATACACGAAAGCGGTCAGCCTAACTACTCGGTTTTGCTTAAAATAAATCCATCGACTGGGCAACGTGATCTCTTACGAAGTTTTCTTCAACGCACTTATTGTACGGATATTGTTCTTCATTTACTTTATTCTTACATAACTCTGGTCTACATTGTATGTTATTTCAGAGATGGTGCCGCGGAGCCTCAACATAAAAATACTTACAAATAAGCAACAAAGAAGTAAAGAAATTTAAAAGCAGAGGAATGTTAGCAATATGTAGAATTAGAATTGATATTTTACATGATTCTGAAAATGTTGCTCTTACTTATATAGACAATCGCTATTGAGCAATTGCTGTTACGAATTTAATCGGTGAACTTGCGGTTGGGATTGCGGCCGAACAACGCGTTACGAACTTCGGGTACCAGTTGTTGCGATATCAGCTCTAATCTTGACTCGAGGGTATTCGGGACCTGTCATTTCGGATTTTATTAAAATATAGTTATTTTAATTAACCATAAACCATTACCTTAACCCGTCCATTGAGCGCGATTAATTCAACACCTCCACAAGTGTCTGGTGGTAAGAAGATATCGGTATCGACATGGAGGACAACATCGCGACCAATATTGGCTTTGTATTGGTCCACTGCTTCCGGCAGTAAGCTATTAATTAGAGACAAATCAACTTGACGGCATCTCAGTGTTACATTCGGCTCCATGACTTGGTAAAGAGCTTGCAAAATCAATTTAATAAGGATATTGCGGTATTCTGATTGGTTTCGTGTAACTTCTCCTAGACGGCGGCGAGCCTCTTCCAGTACACTACGAACGTGGTCTTCTCGCACTTTGAGGACCTTAGGAATATTTGCATTTCATCAAACTTGCTCCAAATGATCTAGTGACAGAATTACCTTCAAACGGGCCTGGTTCAACATGTTCGACGATTGAATTTTCTTTTGAAGTTCTACTTGTTTTTCTTTCTTCTCATAGTACTCCATGATTTTAAGACGCTGCTGCTGAACAAGTCTGCCTTTTTCGATATTAAATTCTTCTTCGGCTTTAGCATCGATTTCTTCGGCTTTTTCATTGGCTTCTTGCTCAATGAAGGCCATCATGTGTTTGATCTAGAACAAAGTCGATTATTTAGCATTGGTAGGTCATAATGCGTTTAAAACACTTTCAGAATTACCACTTTTTGTAACATGGAATTCGTGTTTGAAAGTCTAAAGTATATTCACGCATTAGATACAGAATAAAATAGTCTGTATGTTATTCAAAGTATATTGTAGTCATTGGATTATCCATTACGTAATGTATATCGTTAGCGATGTTTTGTAATGATATGGACATTGACAACTTCTGTTTTATTCAGAACATGGTACAGAGTGAAATATATGTGTTAAAATTGAAAGTGTAATAAGCTACACGCCTGATGTGGCTTTTAATACGATGATTGACTTCCTACCACTCACATAAAGCAATGAATGTTGTTTGATGTTTCAAATAGCTATCAAATAGTAGACAACATTATATTTATTTTCTGCTATCTCATTTCCAGTTGAAATGTGCCAGGCTAAAATTACCTTGAACTATTCTACTAATAAAGCTTAATTCACCGGCATTTTACAACTTACCCAAACTTTACGTTATTTATTTTTATTTATTATTTACGATATAAAGGAGAATGGCATATTTTGCTTTAGAAGCGTGCGTCGGTGCATGATTTTTTCTTTAAACTTTATTTAGATTTAATTATGATAATTTCATACTTCAAATTAGTTATTTTTATCGCTTCTGTCATCAAAATTAAAATATGAATAGGCGCATTTGAAAACATCTGCTTGCATTGCCAGTATTCATCTTCATAGATTGAATTGCTGAATGCTGCAATTGCAGTATAAACTGAAGTTTTTGAATGGGCCGATACGTCTCTCGTTATTTGGAATTATTTTTTTTTCGCTTGATAACATAATATAAGAGGAAATTAAAAATTACTGACATAGGCCTGTTCATATATGTATTTTGCTGAGAATATTCGTTAAAATGATCAATAAAGGATAGAAATATCCTAGATTTAAGTACAGAGAAAATACTTGAATTTGTAAAAATGTTTATATATCAGAAACTTCGGGTTTCACATGTTTCCGATTCTATAAGTTTTTGTTAAGTACGCGACGGTCCATTAAACCGAATGGTCTCGTAAAACGACGGCCAAAAATTATCTCATTTTTGAAGTGAGTTTTTGTATGGGATCAGCAGTCCAGTTCTTATATGTCAGTGTTGTCACCTCAATTTTTGTGAAGTGACAACTTATAGCTGAATAGCAAAGAAAGCTCCTTCTTAGAATAAAAACAGGCAATTCAGCCATGAGCTGTCACGTCACGAAAAGTGAGGTGCTACCAATCAGGCCCATAGTTTGCCACCCCAGATTCATAGACAAGATTCATAATTCCACCTCAGGCCTTATTCTTATTACATTATAAAGATTTCAATTAGCTCAATTTATTCTGATGGCTCGAGCCGCGTTGTCGCTCCTTCTTTAAGTCAATCAATTTATCCAAAACCTATGCAGCTACTCCATAGAATAATAAGGGGAATTAAATCGGAAACCCTTTTTACGGCAAGGTATCTTCAGTAACCCCGAGACATCCTCGAAGGCTTAAAATATACTTTTTTAATACTACAGAAGTTTTTTTGATAATCGCATGATATAAGTCAACATAAAAGGACAACTGTATTAGCTGTAGGCAGGCTAGTCCACTAGATATAGTTATAGATCAAATGCATCAATAGAAACATAACCAAGACCTCAGAGACTATTCAATGTTGCAAATGTAGACATTGGCGAAAATGCAAAACCTTAAAAACAGGCCAGATACCCCTGCCCAGTGAATGGCATTCGAGATTAGCATGTCATGTGACATGAGCTGTGGTACTAATCTCGTAAATTTTTCGAATTACCATTTAATCATTGGGTTTTTGAACAGGAATCTCGCAGGAGGGGTGCTTCTCATAATACCACAGTACAATAAATGGTACCACGCTGAAAACTTCCTGGTTATAACTATTTACCCTTGGTAATTGAAATTCACATGACACTCATCTTGTGACATAAGTTGACGCTCGAAATTCACTCATTTCGCGATTAAAACGAAACTCCTCTGAAAATCCCGTTACACAGCAGACAATTTAAAGATGATTTGACGGTCTACACATATTTTTACCTGTTTTTGTACATCTGCATCGCTCAAAGCCATTTTGAAAGGATGAAAATTCTCTCGGCGCTAGAAAAAAACGGGTGATAACTCCACTCGAAGATATACTACACTGAGGTCGAATTAGATTGATTTTTTAATTCACAGCAATTTTCATTCATGCACTAGATATATTTTCTTAGAGGTATTGGCGACCCACTAGGAAGAAATCGACACTCCTTGAACGACAGACGGTCCAGTTTTCTTGGTGAGAGACACGATGACAAAAAACCCCTTTTCAATTTCGATCATTCGATCATATGATTAGGGAATTTCTCTGGGACGATTTGATTTTCGAAGAAAGTTTATGGAAATTGGAGTAGATTAATGCATCAAAAGGTAAATTGAAAAAAAATTACCCATAAATAATAATACTCTTAGTCAGTTTGATAAAAACTTATCTTCATTAATTATTAATAGATTGTATCATCAACTTGTTAAAAATTTTTTGTATATATGATACTACACGTATCTCAAATTTATATAGAAATACGTAATAGAACGAATGAAAAGAAGAAGTTAAATTTATAATTTATTTATAGTGTGCTTTAATAGTGCGGGGAATTAAATTTGTATAAAACAAAATGTTTTGAAAAAAAACTGCTGTTTTATTTCGCACATCCCCAATTTGATCATTCAGTGCGAACGTCATCGAATATCGAAAATGGCTGTCATAATTGTTTAGGCGAGAGTTTTGTATGTGGCTAGCGATTAGTGGTTTTGTTATGTTTTGCATTTTCCAGCCAAAAATAGTCAAGAAATAATAGCAGATTTAAACAGTTCGGGGTAAAGATCTCACGCCGTATTCAGGTGTCAATTTGAAGGCGAATTTTTTTTTGCCAACCGGAGAAGACGCGAACAAAAAGTCGCTGATTTTTTTATTGGTCCGTCGGTGAAAAAAGTTAATTTGTGCGCAGGAGCTACCTCGTTTAAAGGACTTTTCGCCGTTTTTTCTGCGAAAAGTACTTCGAACAGAAAAGGCCAGAACTGCTTGGAATTTGTTGGTGTTTATTGAACCTTTCTGCGATCGGAGAAAAAGAAAGATTTCCTGGTATTGTTACCTACGGTTGTGTGTACTCAGTGTGGTTTTGGACGGAGCACCCTCAATAAAAAAAACTGCATACTGAGGGAAAAATCCTCGACTTGCTGAAGGAGATCCAACGTCGGTGGAATGTTAAATGCGGCTTCAGCCCATTTCACACTGAATGCTTGTTTTATGCACCCCAACTTACTGTTCAGTTAGGTAAGACCGCCCGGAAACTTCGCAGTTTTAGGGATTTGAAATCTAGGAATTATTTTGACCGATCAAGTCCTACATACTGACATACATTGCGGTTGCATTGCCAAATTGCTACCGGGACCGGAGCCACTGGGCCGTCTTGTTCTCAAAAAATGTTCAATGGTCGGAAGCCCAAGACGATTTTTGCTCTCCGATGTGTGGAAGCAGAGGTACTTTAGTGCTGCCAGGTAGAAAGTTACCGGTGTGGTGGGGTTCTTTGTTGCTTTATTGGACACATCCGTTGTCCCAGTCTTCCAAGAATCCCTTTGTTTACAGCTGCTCGATTCACTAATGATAATTAAGGGCTCATTCAGGAGGCAAGTATAAAAATGTTTCAGCAACCAACACCACTTCATGCGTCCTAAACTGTCCCAACTGTCATTTAAATGCCGGAAAATTACTATTCATAGAAGTAGCGACGCCTTAGGATGAATTTGTCCACGGTTAAAATAACTAACCCTTTTTAGCAATATAAACATGCAAAAAAGGCTTGATCTTTCGAGGAAACAAAGAATTGTTTATGAAACACATGGAATTCTCAAGCACTTGCACGAGTGTGCGTCGCCGTATATGCACAAGAAATTTGACTCTTCGTCCAGTATGCGCAGCAGTAGCGCCGTCTGTTGTCATACCGTCACACGGTGGAAATTTCTTCTCACAAAAGAAGCGCAAGAGAGAAAATTACAAACAAAACGTCGGTGTGACGGAGGCAGGCGTATTTCGTAGTAAGTGCGTAGAGGACGTTTTAATTTTTTTTCTTTTCATAAATATTTTGTACAGTTTCGAAAGGGACAGAAGTAAAAGTGTTTTCTTTTGTGTGTCCCATGCCCATTGCTGTGCGCTTTTCTATAATTTCTTTGGCAATTAATTTATACCACTGCCTGATCGAGTTTTCTCCGCGCAGTGCATCACGATTTAAATTGCTTGCTCCATGAAGGTGTGTAAAAATGTAAACATTTCAAGGGAATATTTGCGTGAAACAAATTTTCGGCAGCGTTCGCTCTTTTGACACATTGTTTGCCATGAGTTTATGAGCAAAACGTCAAATGCATTTCTTTTCGTGATTTTTGTCACTTTTCCTCGATTTAATGTACAGTTGGAGGAAGTTTTAGTGGGACTGCGGCGCCTGGTCAGTATTTGATTACTAATAGTGCTTAAATGGAAAGACTATGAGTCTCTGGTAGTTGTTTACACCACAAGTTCACAGTCTGGATATACAGTGCATTCAGGGATAGAATCACTCTGGCCCCATTTTTACTGGGCGCGAATATTTGTCGGTTTTGTTTTAGAACCTTGGGTTTCAATGCTATTCTTCAATGCGTTAAGGTCTTTATAAAATAAATTCGTCAACCGACAGGAAATGAAATAAGGCAGGCAATGCACTCTATCGGTTTTCTCTTTGTGAATTCTGGTGGACTATATAACATTCTTAGATCGTCTCCCTATCGTTTTAGGCCATTGTTCTGAAGATGCTGATTTCAGGTAATTCCACGACCACAGGAGTCACATGAGAGTTCTTGACATACATTTTTAGGATCCCTTGGTAACAACGGTACATCAGAATCGGCATCAGAAAATACAACTTCAATATAGGTATCCTCTAATTAATGCAGGAACAATGTCACCGATTTCAATGGAAGTTTTGGAAACGAATATTACTTTAATTTCATTAAATAGATTCGATAGATATTATGGATGATTTGTAAGCTTTGATACCGTAAATACCTGTTCTAAGATACAAGAGCAGTAGGTTTACTTGGTCTTATTTGTCCAGAGAATTCAATAAGCGAAAATATTCGTTGTGTTGAGTATCTGACAAAAAATTTAATTAGGCCTGGTAAAAAATAACTATCCACGGCCATCACTGGAAATGACGCCTCAGACAGTGAAGCAGGGAGTGGAATCTTTATCCATGGGCATGTCATATTATGGAGCTATAGTTTGGTGGCAAGAAAGCTAACAACATTCCACAGAATATATTTTTATGCAATTGCAGCAGCGATGAGCACAAAAGGGATCATCAAGAGCGACTTTACCTATTTTCCTCGCTTTTAATTTTCAAGGAGAGTTTGTAGAGAAGGGAATAATCCATTCTCAGGAAAGAAACCTATAACCGAAAATTAAAAAAATGTATAAAGAGGAGACATAAAAAGTTTGATACAAAATAGCGAAGCCCACTGCCAGAATTCGTATGATGCGGGATGAACCCTCTGCAAAAATATTGCTTAAACATACAATTTAGGGTGATAGCTCGGCCAGAAAGGGTCTTACAGAATCCATCATTATTTGGTGTTTTAACCAGAATATTAAAAAATGAAAATGGAAAGAAAAATGCAGAAAGCCAGGCTGCACAATAATTTCTAGGGTTGATAACGGCTCGATTATTTATATAAAGGTGCAAAATATGAAAACCACTGCAATAGCAAAATAAAAAATATATACCAGGAAAAAGGCAATAGTCAAAAACTTGTTTCAAGCAAATCAATCAGAACATAGGCAATCGGAGCAGAAGAGGCAATACCAGGCTGGAAATTTGTATACTTTCGGTTATTGCGGACTGGAAAAACACTTGCGTACGTGCAGACAAATTTGCGCGTTAAAGCAGCGAAACTAGCACATATTCTTTGCGATTGTTCACGTTATAATACCGCGAAAATTGAAATCTTGGTGCACAATTTGCAAGCAAGGTCTAAAAACTAACATTGTTTAAAATAATAGCTTTTGCAAGATGAACGGCTGATGAACGGTTAATGAAAGGCAACAATATTCGACCTGAGGGCAGATATTTTTCTGACGTACTTATGATACAGTGGATCTCAAATGCATTTTTTTTCCTAAGAGCCCTACGCATTTCTGTCGCCAATACCGACATCAACAAAGGATGTTCGTTTGCAATGCTTTCAAATTGATCACTTTCAGCTAGCCACATTTTTCAGTTTAGCTGATACCAAAATATAGCACTCAGTTGGCGCTGAAAATGAGAGAAATTATCTTTCTCTACAAGGTAAACCATCTATTCACTACACGATGAACCAACCTCGTTCGCGTTGTATGTTGATATTGATTGCAGCATAATATTAGAATTTAACTAGTTCACAAATATAATCTGCTGTCAGTCAATGATTTTCTATTTGAAAACCTAACAGTGTTTGTAAAAACTATAAACCTATGGCTACGAATGATCCTGGAAGTGGTTACGATATGATTTCCTTGTGCTAAATTAAGTACTTGCTCTTGTTATATATTGCCGCTCATTATCTTATAAAGTGTTCTTAAATGTTTGAATGTATGTATCTGGATATTTCACCCGCTGGGAAATTAATAATAATTATAAACTATTTCAAAATGTTTTGAAAATGCTTGGAAAGCATGTAGAGTAGAGGTAGAGCAATTTTCGAACAGCTTAATAAGCTGTGGTACAATGCAATTCAATTGTCTTAAATGCTCCATTGAGTTCTATTTTTTGCCTTTTTAAATGTTAATTTATTCTGGAACCTAATCAAAATTTATCTTCTCATCAATTTCAGGTTATGGCAAATTTAAACTTTCAACAGCCTCCCAGGAGTATATCAAGTGCTTCATTAGCAGGACGAAGTACAAGCGGATTCGGTGGCAGTTCGCTTTCCGGACATGTCACACCAACATCGGGCATTTTTCCACCGGGTAATCTTTTTTTCATTGTGATTTAAAATTTCTATAATTTGAATATGATTTTCTCAAAGGAGGAGCAAACTACAGTCAATCTCAGCCGCAGTTGTCACCAAATCGCAATGCCCAGCTCTCAGTGGGTGGTGGAGGACCTCCGCAAATATCGAGCGGAGCAAGAAATCTGTTTGGGCAAAGAGCATTTGCCGATCGACGAACAATGCAAGGCCTGGGTGGAGGACCCATGGTAGGTGTAACTATTTATTGTTAACCGTATGCACTAAAGTTGCACTTCAAATTTTTAGTCAAATATGGGTTCGTTCATTCAATCATCCCGCGGAGGCTACGGCACTGGCGGTGTCGGTGGCAATACGGCCCTCAATAATTTTCATTCGGTATTTGGAGGGAGTGCTGGAGACACAGCAACACCTCCTTTGCTTGATCTCTCCGAATTTCCATCACTGACAAACGCACGTGGCCAGAATGATCAATCACTGCCTCAGACGAACCCACTGCAGCCCCCTGGAAGTAAACCTTATGGTAATTTTCTAATCTCTCGTGAGTTTACTTGAAAATCTCATTTGTTGGTTTTAGAGTATTTTAATTTTCCCCTTCACATACCCTGCAATGTTGTCCCTTTTTTTATTAATTTGTGCGATTTCAAAATGTCGTCTACTGCCTCTTCACTAATCGCTGCTTTGTTTTAGTGGGGATGGTGAAACAGCCTACGTCGGAACAGTCGGAATTCACAATGTCCAATGAAGACTTCCCCGCGCTGCCAGGTACCCAGATTACAGACGGTACAGCAACGGGTAACAACTTGTCGGAGAATTTAGACGGAACGGATAAGAGTGCTGTTGGCTTGAGTGGGACGGGCATGGATCATCAGAATGACACGAATTCAAGCAGTGATAAGTCTGTGAAAAGAGGCGTGCAAACGTCCGCTGATGGTAAGGACCTTAATCTCCCTCACCAAAGGTTATAATATAATAACGCAAACGTAAACAGGAAAAGTCACAAATATCCCGGCCAGCATGGTAAACAATCAGTTTGGCATGGTGGGGCTTCTAACATTCATCCGAGCAGCGGAGTCCGATCCAAATTTAGTTACGTTAGCTATGGGACAGGACTTGACTGGATTAGGTTTAAATCTGAACTCACAGGAGAACCTACATCCAACGTTTGCTGGGCCGTTTGCAGACCAACCATGCAGGTACCCACACAGCTAGGGCACTGTGACAACAGTGAATTAATTAATAATTCTCTTTCAGAGCTCAAGATATAGAATATAACGTGCCGCCCGAGTATTTGGTGAATTTTTCCATTAAAGATAAACTGGCCAGCATAACTCTGAAGAAATACAAGGATGACTTACTCTTCTTCCTTTTCTACACGAATGTCGGTGATGTGATGCAACTGGCGGCAGCAGCTGAGCTGTAAGTAATCAGTTAGATTAAACAAACCTATTGTTTGACAGCTAAATTATCAAAAATTCTAGACACAACCGGGAATGGAGGTATCACATAGAAGAGAAAGTTTGGATAACTCGAATTCCTGGTATAACGCATTACGAGAAGAATGGTACAAAGGAGCGAGGAACTTTTTATTACTTCGATGCACAGAATTGGAGACGAGTACCCAAGGATTTTCAAATCGATCCTGATAAACTAGATAAATGTCCAAATCTCAGTGCATTAGTAAACTAGACTGGACAGCCTGTAAAATAATTATTGAAAGTAAGGAAAAAACGAAAAAAGCATTAAAAAATAATTAAAAAAATTGAGTAATTTTTTAATTCTAATCGAGTACATTTCTGAAAATATATTAAACTTGGTCATACACGAATAACTACACCGACTTTAATCTGGATAAATCTGAGCAATAACTACCCAAGCTGAAAATTTCTAATAGTCATTTTAAACATTTAGTCGAAGGGTCGTTGTCATGGTATATGTACATATATGGTATTGGGCAGTAGGGTTAGATGGTAATTAAATGGGTCTACTTGGAACTAAGAAGCAGGTTGGAGCGTTTAAAAAGTTCAAGAAGTGTTGATCGCTCTGATAGTTCTAGCATGCTTTTAAATGTCGTACGTTCCGAACAGATTCTAATTCCGTCGGATTCCAGAATAGGGCTGATAAACTATTAATTGTTCGGAACCTTGTTCATGTGAAAAACGTCTTATAAGTGGACAATTTTAAGGTAACTACGGACATTTCAAGCTTTATAGGATTTATATTCTACAAAATGATCTTAAAATTACGCCACAGTTATTTGTGTGAAGGACAACTATCCAAATCATTAAAAAAATGTAGCTAGTATTAATGTTTCCACACATCTTTGTGATTTCGGCTTCTGGGCGAAAGAATCGTATATCGCAGTTTAGGTGTCGACCGACAGAAAATACTCTTCCTCTCGAACGTTAGACGTTATAATTCTTTAGTTTTGCATTCGTTTTTCGGAGTTGAATTTTTCTTATAATAATTATTGCACGAAACGATTCGATCCGGATTGTGTTCCAAGCCAAGTCTTGATCTCTCACGAGAAAATTACTAATAATTACACTTCGCAGAGAAAAACACGAATGGGTTGCAGTTACAATACATATTTATTGCAAATTAATTACAAAAACTAACGAAGAATGTTCTGTTTCCCTTCATAGGACATATTGCATTACTTTTATATGTATTTTACTTGAATAGATTACAAGGATGGCACGTTATTTATTAATTTTTCGCTAATTGTTGTTAACAGTTAACAATTGCTCCATTGTTGGCCTGGTATTTCAATAAACTACAGAGGACAATGGATTATAAGGGATAAACAAAATATACACCTGAAGTGGTTAATTACAAAAAACTGATTATTTTTCTTCTTTTTTAATTTTTTTTCTTTCAATTATTTTTTAAATTTACCTATTACACAGTCATCACAACCACTTTCTCAAGTGACAGTCTTATCGAATTTTTTATTTTATGTCTCGATTTTTTATGGAAATTGTGTGTAGGTTTGCCTGTTTTGTGTATGGGTGTGTGTTCCTGTTTTGTTGAGTGTTGAGAAATGTGTCCGACTTTCATTGAATGATTCTGGCTATTTTACTATTTTACGATTACATTTATTGAAGAAATGAGAAAATGCTTCTTTTTAAGATATATATGAGGTACTTTGAAGGGACTTTCATATGATGTTGGCTATATGTCCCGAATAGTTATATATTACAAAAACAATTCAAATAACAAAAAAGTTAAGTTGGTACAAACTCCATAAATATACAATTCATTGACTATAAAAACCTTTTACGACTGAGTAAACACAGAGTCTTCCATTTAACTAGAATACACGCTGAATATATATAACTGATAAATATTTCAAAACGTTAGATAACAAAATACATCACCACAAGTACCGAAAGAAGCATTTCCCCCCTTTGTTTTTAAATATTTAACAAATCGACTTGTCTTACTTAGGTATACGAAACAATCGCCAAACAGAATTACAAATTGGATGACGTTGTTGGAAAAATATAAATAAGGTATATACAAGAGATTAACTAACTGACAAAAAAAGGGAAAAAGAAAATTTAAATGATAACAAAAACACCTTCAGCTTAAACGGAGCGAAGACACTATCTCTATGTTGATCCCATAGAGACGGCGATTACACCAAGTAGTGGTTAATAGCGTAGTACGTGTAAAAATTTTAAGCTATTTAGGAATATTTAGTGCTTAAGCCTTTGGGCCCTCACTCGATTATGATATTGCCGCCGGAACAGTGTCATAAGCTAGTTGCATCTTTGGTTAAGTGCGTCTCAATGTCCACACGACATATCGGGCAGAGCTTGTTTGTAACTAGCCATTGATCGACACAGTCCATGTGGAAAAGATGCATACAGGGTAAGCGCCTGAAAAAATAAAATGTAACTTTGTGAACAAAACGCAATAAAATACTATATGAAATAATATTAACGGTACTCATAGCTAATGCCGTCTTCATATGCAAATTTGATTTTAAAACTTTACACTTTCACTGCCTTGTAAATTTTTATACTTTAGTATTATCAAAGAACATATAACCATAAAGAAGTTGTATGAGCCTGCCTAATTTGCCACCCAAAAACGTTTTTTGATCGATAGAAGAAAAGGAAGGGTGTCAGAGCGGGGAAGTGATTGTTAGAAACCACGACTGCTTGCTGTGAACACAAATGTGCACCAGCCAGCAATGCACAGAAGTTCGGGCGCACAACGTTATTCATATGGGTTCATGCGTTGTGGTGGACCATTCATGCGTCGGTCGATGAGCCTTTTGACTGCCGGCAAACCAAATTCTACTAATGAACGAGTAAAAGTACGGAAACCCAAAAAAAAAAATTATGTGCGCCTTTTCACACAGAAAGCCAAACACACAAACACAAAGTAATTTGCTTGCAGTTGCAGCAGTAAAAGAGCAAATTGAGCGCCCCTCTCGTCTTCAACAAAATATTCTTCGAACTTCCGATCCGAGATCAGTTCAGAGTTCTTGTATTCGGCCTGCGTTGTGCAAATTGTTCGCCCGTGTATGGGCGCCCTTAAGAATAACATTGCACGCCTTAATTTCTGTACGATTGCTGACTGGGTACCGCATCGCAAGGTAAAGCCATCAAAATATTGTGGTCACACTTCCGATGTAAGAAGCGTCTGAATATGAACGTCTGCTTGTATTCATTGGGACTCGGATGGCAGAACCCCAGAGCAAATTCGATTCAAGTTATTTGTTCCGACTGCGAGTTCTTTATAACTTTGTATTCTTTGGTATTATTAATTTCACAAAGAGTAAATATAATACTTCCTTTAATACATTAAACTAAAAAAAAAACGTGCGTACGCTTGAACATCATAGTATACTCTTATAAGCCGAAAATACATGCACAAAATGACATTACTTTTGGATACCACCGCTAATAAGTAAAACAACTTCTACCAGCTCCAGTAGTACTTACCGCACATCATTCTCGATTTCGAAGAGCGACAGACAAATGGCACATTTCTCGGCATCCTCATCAGTCTCACTGGGCCGACGTAATCGTTTGTATTTATGCGGTAGTGTATTCCTCTCAATGACTTCCTAAAGTCCATGAGAATGAAGATTATAATTAAAAAAACAAAAAACCATAATTCCAAAAATCTTACCAGCGTTGCCCCACGACTCTGTCTTAAAGCTGTTCCCAAAAGGATTTGGTGATGATTGATGCGGGACATCAAACTCAAAGGAGGGGGGTTGTTGCTCGAGCGCAAACCAATGCTGAGATGGAATTGCGGTGGGGGACAATTGTGGGGAGTTTGAGGATAGTGGTGGAACATATGATGATGAACATATTGATGACTACTGCCGACACTTACATTCGGTCTTGTGGAGAGGGGTTGACTATGCTGTGGCTCTAGTGTGTTGGAAAGGCTTACGACGGGCATGCAAATCTAAAATAAGGAAACACATTAGAACTTTACAGATTACTCAGTTACCGCGATAATACCGAGTCCAAGCCGCGCAATCCACAGGGATACCTGCGTATCCGAGCAGTCGAATAGCAGCAATTACAGTTTATACTGTGCGAATTGCGATAATTCGGAACATTGCGACCAGATGACAGGTCCATTGGTGTCATGTGGCGACGATGGAGTTCCTGTTGATTCTGCTGACGATACCATAAGCTCTCGTGAACTGCATAAGGTGGGCGGACGTGTGGAGCAACATAGACAATATTGTGCAGAGGATCGTTTGAGTGGTACCGTCTCATATTGTTACGATGAGTGTGATAGTGTGGATAGGAGGAGTTTTCAGAACTGTGGGCTACTGGAGGTGACGGCGTCACCGAAGGAGAAGGTGCTCCATTTCGTAGCCAGGCTACTCTATGATTCGCGTTGTAGCGTTCCCTATACGTCGAATCTGGCTCCATATCCACATACGGTGCATAGTGATGATTCACCGCATGTGGTTGCGGTTGTGGCTGTGGGTGGGATTGTGGAGGTTGATTGGACGGCATCGCAACCAGTGGGGGAGGATTTACATAGGAGCCGTTTTTGCAATACCGACGGTTCACCATTCGTTCTGACTCACGAGCCATTGGATCATGTGTGTAGCCAACATGGAAGTTCCTATCAGGTCGATTTAGAATAGGCTGGTTGCGCTGAGGCTGGGTTAAATTGTGCGTATCATTGCTTTCCCTATTAGTCTGCTCTGAGCTGGAAGGTTCCTCAGTGTCGTCATCCTTAGTTAAATCAATAGAAGTGATAGGCTCCTGAAAATAAATTGTGAGCAATAACACCTTGCTATAAGAACCCTAATTACATTAGATGAGTTAACAAAAATGATATCATCGTCTTCTCCACTAGAATCGGTAAGCCAATCTAGTTGCAAATCAGGAGCCGTCAGTACATCCGTACTTCTATTAGAGGAACCACCAGCACTCGCTGCGGCCGAAGAAACAGAATTTTGTTTCTTGCGGGGTGGGGAGCTTGAATTGCTTGAATCAAAATGAGACGCATAAGTGCTGTGGAGTTGCCTTGACTGACGTGGCTTATGAAGGTTAATTGCAGTGTTATCATCGTCTAAATCCGAATCACTGTCCACTTGATTCGACGAAGCATTTATAGGGTAGTTGCTTTTATTCTCAGTACCGTTGCTGTGGAACCGATTCAATCCGCTGGGTCCAGGCACTGGTTCATTTCGTGCGCATGAATTGCTACTATCATTGTTGTTGCCATTCTGGGATTGAACGTTGCTATTATTACTACTACTACTATCACAGCCTAGTGGCTCAGTTTTATGGGTCTCCCCGCCAAAATTTACTCCATACTGAGCGAAATTGGATTGCATCTCTTCATAGTTCCGGTTCTGAAAGGTCATCGAGGGAATTGAGTTGTCTGTATGATTAGCTTGCGGCGACAAGGAAATTTTAATTTTCGGTTTCGTATTGGCCTGTTCCTCGCAGCGCTGTTCAGACTTCATGTACCTTCCAGGAGCAAGGTGAATATCTTGCCCACCAGAATGTGCGTTTGGTATTATTTGTCCTGCTGGCTGGGCTGGAGGCAAGTTATTCACATTTGACGCAGACACTTCTGGATACTGACAATATGGTTGTACTTTTGGAACCAGACGATCATTGTCCCTTAATATGAATACGCTGTTAATAATTTTCAAATATATACAGGACCTTTTGGGAGAATCGCTTTTCAGTTGATGTGATAAGAAAGGATTTCAGGTAACAAATGTATCTTGTTTGAGAGTTGACTGAAAACCGCTTCTCACATTAGATCTCACGGGAGATACTTACATCACAGGACTAGATGAGAACGAACATTCACCGCAATGTCCACTCACCATTCTGTCTTTATGTTTTCCAACATAGAGGCAATTGTTTTTGTCGAAGGTGGAACCACCGTGTGCACGCCTAAGTCGTCTCGAGTCTGTGCGCATATCAGATCTTTCGAAAGGTGGTTCTACGATCGGTTCAACTGCAGGTGGTATCCGTTGGGGGTATGACACACAAGCTATGGGCGATGGGATCACCGATGGTTGGGAGAGTTGCTGCGGTGCGGAGTCTATATGCAGTCCAGGCATGTAGGAAGACCAGGCAGTATTCTGCAAACAGCTCGGTTTAGGAACAAGTTCGTTGCACATTTCAGAGTAGCCTCGTTGAACGGAGTGAGGGTATACAGGAAAATGTTTGGGCTGTTTCAATCTCAGTATCTCAATACTAAAGAACTTTTCAGACGAACGTTTTCCTGTTGCCGAACACAAGTTTGTAAATGTTCATACTGTGAGCAATTGTAGTGCTATTTAAGAGAGATTAGATTTGTGATAGTATTAAATGGCCGAGTATCATAGCCTGTTTTATTTTTCAAAAATATCAATTGGACGTAAAAATAGTTAAATTCTGAAATTATTATTTTAATAAATAGAGTAGGACAATCCATTTAGAAACATGGAAAGTCTTTTTGTTATAATTTCTGTCGTTCCCTTCCCAACCTTCATTTATTTTTCATTGAAGATAATCACTTATGAGTAAATACATTTTCCTTCGCATATTTGCGCCCACAACATGGACATAAAGTTCTACAATGGTATCCCCTAATGCAGCAATTAGGTGTGGTGAGTAAGAATGCGAGCGATTAGACTTGATGTAAGTAGATTGAGATTTTGGATAATGCTGATAACCGCATCGTCATCGTGCGGCTTGTTTTTGATTGGTTAATTGTGGAAGCACGACCAACGTTTTTGTGATTTTTTATGTGGAGCTTATTGGTTATCAACCAAGGCAAAATCATTTGAAATTAAAACCTATATAAATAATAAACAAGCAGAGTTAATCTTGAATATATATACCGCTTTTATATTCGATATTAATTCGAATGCTATATTCGAGCCAAACTTCGGCTTTAATGAATTTTTTGCTATTTTTTTTCTTTCTTTATAAGTCTACAGAGACAATTTTTGTGGTGTTAGAGTGGAGAAGTATGTGCAGAATTTTTAACATTCAAGGAAAGTTATTACGGTGCTAACAGTTATGAAGCTGAGCCCACGTCCGAATATCGGGAGAAAATCTCCTTCGTTTAAATTTTTTTGGTCGTTCTGAAATTTTTTAAAATGGCTAAATTTCATGTATATTCAATTTTGTCGCTTCGACTTACATGAAACAAATTGCATGCTACTATCCCTAACATCTTATAGCCGAATAACGAAGAAATTTTCTTATGGGAATGAAAACAGGCAATTCAACCATAAGCTGTCACGTCACGGAAAGTGAGGTAATCACCAGAATCAGGGCCTCTTTATAGCTGAATTATGAGCCACATATTTATAAAAGAAATTCCCAAATTCAGCTTTAAGAAGTTGAAACAAGTAAAGTTACCTACGAAATGTGACTGTCACTAAAAGTACTCATTGTGCACCCACGTAGTGCAAGTCTTCAAATTTTGACTGAAAACGTTCGACTGAGAAAACCCAGCATAAGTATATAATTCCTCAGTCCGTTGAACGAATCAATTGACTAACGTATTGTATCTCAATAGGAGACGCTTGATATCCATTATAGGCAAAACAATCAAACATTCCATTGTCGGAGACAAGATCTGAAAGTAGTCACGAGTTCTGGTTAGGATTATTTTTTCTGTTTTGATATAATTTAGACTTACGATCGTCCATTCGGTGCTCAATTTCATCACTTGTAGAAGCTTGGAAGGCTGTATCAAATATTTCTCGAAGAGAAGACCCCTGAAGATCTCTGGCGTTTTCCTGATTATTTTCCATACTTTGGCCTGGTGAAAACCAATCCGAATTAGAGAAGCCCTTTCCTAAAAAATAATCCAGAAACACTTTAACTTAGGAATTGCAGGCATGCGAATCCGAAGTATCCTTTAATCTTAATTGTATCTACTTGTCTGTCACCTTTTGAAAACGACCGCCTTGCCAATCCAATTGGAAGGGCTCAGCACTCGAACGAATCCATCAGAGCATCATCAGCGGAACCATGCTCACATAACAGTTCTCTTCCTTCACGAATTTTTAAACAAGTGCAAAAATAGAGCTCTTGGGGAAATCAATAAACTTTCTGAATCAGCACAAGTGGCTAATGGTTCAAACATTTGCAATCTACTCGGAGCAGACGTTGATTTCCATCGAGAATACAATAAAATCACAAAGTACAGCAAATAGCCAAACAGCCAGGTCGCCGCAGACCACATCTCGTTAATATTTATTAATGCGCACATATTTCCCTCGATTGTTTATTTTGTATCGATTGCAAAGCTGAAAACGGCGGAGCAGGTGCTCCGCAGATTGCAAATAGCAGATAGAGCGCAATAAACATGCGATTTCAGTGTAATCAGAGTCGCGGGAGCCGTACTCTAAAGACCTTTATATTTAAAAAACTACAGTGCGTCACAGTATTCTTCGGAAATGAATTGGAACGGCGCCTCAAAGCTGAAACGCTTCAGAACATGCCTCGAAAAGCAGTAAAAACGAAATAAAGTCAGAAGAGGTCCATTAAGGGCGCAATTACAGTAAATTACTAACGATTAGCCAAGGTAATCAGCTGACTATAAATACGGAGAAAAATGCACGACGCCCCTTACGGTGAAGATCCAGTTACGAAAACATTTCGCATACCTTTTCAATTCTGTAGAAATGGTTATTTTCCTCGAATTTCTCTACATGAAGGCGAACACTGAACACACAAAATCACGATCACTGGCGAACACTTAGAAGTTTTCCTATACCCTTTCTTGGTATTTATTGTCTTTCGTTAGGCAAACATTAAATGCTTATTGTTTTTTGAACATGGGTTTCCCATTTTCAACTAAATTCGGTACTTCACTGTATAAACACTACAAAAAGCAATCACAAAAGTTATTTTAATTAATAAAGGTGTCTTCTCCGGCACTAAAAAACAGACAGCTGAAGATAAGTGACATATGGCTGCGTTCGTTCAAAAAACAGTGCTAAGAGTGCTAAGTTAATTTAGTACCCACCTACACCGTTTTTGACTTTTGTGCAGTGCATATATGTTTATATGATTCCTAGGGGATTTACCAAACATTTTACTTAAAATATATTTTATATAACCTTTTGTTTTCTTTTAAATACATTGCTGCTTCTTAAAATAATTATTGCAGTAAATATTTTATTTATTTTGTGAATAATACCGAAATAGTAGCGCCAATTGTTCAAAGGAATTTTTGGGTGTGGTGTATGGCAATACAAATAATCTTTCTCTCTCTATTAGTTGTCAGGTCAGACATCTTCGGACAGAAAAATTACAGTTTATCGCAATCGAAAAATTCAGGGATCGTGTGTAAGCGCATGAATTTCTTTTATTTAAGAAAAATTTTCAAAATGTATTTTAAACCCTTTCAGATAATTTAAGCGCTTAAAGGGAAAGTGTAAATCAAAGAAATGCCGAAGAATAAGGGTAAAGGAGGTAAAAATCGCCGTCGTGGTAAGAACGAGAATGAGTTCGAGAAACGTGAATTGATTTTCAAGGAGGATGAACAGGAGTATGCTCAAGTGACAAAAATGCTCGGTAATGGTCGCCTTGAGGCAATGTGTTTCGATGGGGTCAAAAGGCTCTGCCATATCCGTGGCAAATTAAGAAAAAAGGTAATTTCATCATGGGGTGGAAGCCATTTGTATTTGCGACGACGTCACAATGCGTGTGTGAACTGCGGGATTTTTCCTCATGACAGCTTTCTATGAATTTCGCTTATTTCAAATTTGAGTTGTCTCTGGAATTCCTGTTAATCCTAATTAGCATTAGTCTCGGAGCTCTCGGAAAATAGGTAGTTTTAATATTCCTCCGCATTTTTTTTTGGCCTTGTGTGTAAACAAGGTCTTCACTCTTCAGAAGTTTATATTAATTGCAGTATAGGTGCTTTAATAACAATAAATTTCTTTTCGACAAAAAAGAAAAGCTGATTTCGCGAATTCCCATTATGTCAAATGCCAAGGTTGCCTGAGTGATTGCATTCCGATACAGTGGTAAAAAAGAACCCCTTTTCTTCCAAAAAAGAAGGCTTGAAATCCCAATTTCAATCCCGATTCAGGGTAGATTTAGAGTATTTAGTAGTTGAGCTATCCAGACGTAATTATTTCTTGTTTTTTTTCAGTTCGAATGTTGTCCGAATTAGTAAAAACTTTCTCATTTGTTTCACGTGGTTTCATTCGCAACAAACAGTTCATAAGTTCACATTTTCTGTGCTCATTCGGACATTTTCCCTATTTTGCTTGTTCTGAATACGGTTTCTCGAATGTATCGGTCAATCAAGGGCTCTTATCTCAATCGCTGTAAATCAACGCATTTTTATTGTAGAATTTGTCTACAATAAAAAATTATGCGTTTCTATTTAACATTTCGAAGTTCCTCCTTCCCACCTTTTAGGGTATGGCGGAGTGGATTAACTTGCACACGATTAAATACAGCTCCAAGAAATATTCTACAAGTATTTTTTTTTTCATTTCTTGATCGTAAGTGTATTTCTCGAGGTATTCCACCATCCGATTTTTTTGCGACATCCCACAATATTCCTTTATTCGCAATTTATACCCTTTTAATTTTAAACCGAGTCTATTTTGAAATTGTGCAGTTCGCACTTCAATAAGGTTCAACTAAAATAGCACATTTTGGAGAAATAGCAGATGCTGTGAAATAAACACTTGAAAGCTTATCGTGGATTGAAATGTGGAAATAATTTATAGAAAAAAAATCGAACGTTAAAATAAGTTGATTTTTATTTGTAATAAAATGTAACTCCAGAACTGCTTTAGAATATATTCAACCTTTCAATTTAATTTCAAGGAAAAAATTCTGCATACCTACACTATGAATTTAAAATCTGTTTATTTTTATAACTAACCAATATTTCCTCTAGGTTTGGATAAACCAAGGTGATATAATACTTGTCGGACTCCGTGATTACCAGGACTCAAAAGCTGATGTTATCCTAAAGTATACACCAGATGAAGCCCGCAATCTGAAAACATACGGTGAATTCCCAGAATCAGTGCGCATCAATGACACAGTCACATTCGTTGAGGATGGTTTCGACGAGGACATTGAATTCGGAGATGAAATAAGTTCAGAGGAAGATGCTGACTCTGTGGACGCCATCTGATCCAACCACGATAACATTTGAACGTAATTTCCTTTTCTGTTTAGTCAAAGAAATAATAAAAGAAAACAACAACAACAACAACAACAACACAAAACAACACACCCAATACATGTACTGCATTCGAGTCCAGGATGACCGACCTTTCAGAAGTGTTCATTTTGGCCAGCAAGGACCTTTCATATAAATTCCGGTCGGGCGTGTGGAGTTAATTTATAAATTTTAGCAATTTTTTGTAATCAAGACGACCTGATGTGTTGGTGGTATTTAGCTGTTACGGACTTTTTCCTCAGTTTTCCCTTATTATTTTTAAGAACGTTTTATTATGATCCTCTATTGAAAAATATTTATAAAATTCAATAAAATATAGTCCACAGAATATTTGTCTTTTATTTCGTCGATTCTAGGTACTGAACTGGACACCAGAAAATTGCAGTTAATTCTTTTGTATTCGTCAATCGGGGGAGGTTCTTGTTATTCAGGCCCCTATTTTTGGGAACGGGTTCGAAACATTTTGCTGTGGTAATTAACGGAAAAATAATTAAAAAATTCTATCTCGACCCGTTTTCGAGATATACAGTGGCTCCAAAAAGTATTCGCTCACCACACTATCCAGGCAACTTTTATTAATAACTTTCAAGGCTCGAATGATAACACAACCAAATGTTAAGTAGATTTGTTTATTCATATGTTAACTTCAAAAGTAAAAAGTTTCAAGTTCATCGATTTCGAATTACGCTTTGTATTAATGGAAATGCCGGCAGGCTCCTCAATTCAACGCACAAAAAGTATTCGCTTACCACTTTCACACTCACACACTCCCGGATTAAAAGTACCGCTAATTTCACAAACTAATATCCAGACGTAGTCTGCAGCTAAGCAATGCTGTTCTGAACGTGTATCACGATGATTCATAGTGTATTTCGAAAATTTTTTAATGTTTATTATAAAATGGGTAGAAAGCAAAAAAGAAACAACTGAGGAAGAAAGAAAAATTGTGATAAACTCAGGAAATCAAGGACAATCATTGAGGGAAATTTCTAAAAACATCAACAGACCATATTCTACTGTTAAAGGAATAGTTAATAGCTTTTCAAATCGTAATACTGTAAATAATAGCATTAGAAATGGTCGCCCGAAAATTTTGAATGCAGCTGAAGAACGCCTAACAGTTAGAAAAATTGCACAAAATCCGAAATTGAGTACGCCAAAAATAGCAGCTTAAGTTCTCGTTGAAATTGAAAAGTCCGTTTCACCTGGGATTATTCGGAATGTGCTTTACCGAGCAGGATACAATGGTCGAACAGCACGCAGAAAATTTTTCATGACCGAAATAAACCGTAAAAAAGGGTTACGCTTTGCAAAAGAGCACAGAAATAAAGATGAGAAGTTCTGGGGAAGAGCCATAGTTACCGACGAAAGTAAATTCAATATTTTCTGTTTAGATGGTAAATGCAACATATGGAGAAAGGTCAATACAGAGCTGGATAATGAAAATTTAGTTCCATCGGTAAAGCATGGTTGAGGTTCTATTTGTGTATGGGGTTGTATGAGTACAAGTGGGGTGGATGACCTGGATATAATTAATGTTATTATGGACCACAAAATGTATGTAAACATTTTAAAGGATCATTTACACAAAAGTGCCGAAAAAATGAGTATAAAAGATAACTTTATATTCACCCAAGATAATGATCCCTAGCACACAGCTGTGAATACCAAGCTCTAGTTGCTCTATAATGTTTCACAATACCTTCAAACTGCTCCAAAATCGCAAGATAAAACTCCCATAGAACATCGATGGGATGTTCCAGGAGAAAAAGTAAAAACTTGTCACATTTCTAATAAAATACAGTTGAAAACTGCTCTTTTAAAAGAATCGAATACTATGTCTGCACAAATAACGGAAAATCTGATAAAATTCATGCCACATGGATTGGAAAGCGTAATTAAGCAAAAAGGAGGACCTACCAAATATTAAGTAAGACAATTATTATTAGTATTGGTAACGAAAGTGCCAAAAAATGGCGTTTTTTTTTTTATATATTCGAAGTGAGCGAATACTTTTTGTGCGTTGAATTGAGGAGCCTGCCGGCATTTCCATTAATACAAAGCGTAATTCGAAATCGATGAACTTGAAACTTTTTACTTTTGAAGTTAACATATGAATAAACAAATCTACTTAACATTTGGTTGTGTTATCATTCGAGCCTTGAAAGTTATTAATAAAAGTTGCCTGGATAGTGTGGTGAGCGAATACTTTTTGGAGTCACTGTAGGTCAATTCGCGAGCCACCTAACGTTCCTAACCGTAACTTTTAGGAAAATTCTATTATATATTATAATTTCCCTTTTATAAACTGCCGGTGGAGTTAATTTTCCTTTTACAAACTACCGGTGGAGTTAATTAGCACAGCAAAATGTTTTGAACCCCGTTCCCAAAAATTGGGGCCTGAGTAACAAGAATCGTGCCGTGAATCGGATTTCAGGGGTGGAATTATGTATCTTGTTTCGAGATTAGTTGAAACGACTTGAAATGGCTGAATTTCATGTATAGAACTTATATAGGAATGGCTATTGAATTTGATTTGACTAAACTCGAAACAAGATACATAAATACATTCCAGAATAGAGCCTTCTATTTTATGATTCGACTCCCATATTTCCATCACCAATATCCTAAGAAATAAAAGTTTTCAATTGATCATTCTGATGCTAATTCGACGGCTCGTCTTGGAATTCGTCGTGTTTCGGTTATTCTCATGATAATCTCGTGAACCACTGCCATCATCTTGAATTTGAAAATTGGGCAGCGTATTTGATATCAGCGACCCCAAACCCAAATGTGTCAAATTTTATAAAATATTACACGCCGGAGTTGAGATCAGCGTCCCCAAAATTCCTCACGTTTCAACTTTTCGTGACTGCAGAACATGGGTGTTTTCATAAATACATAGTGTTTGCTTGCAATCTGTCAAACTTGCAGTCAGTTTTGTTGCACAAAAGTCAATTGCGTAACTGGGACATCTTGCATATTTGAACAAAATCCGCCATTTGTGTTCCATAATGTCTAATTTCACATAAAACAGAATAATTTCGGCAGGTCAAGGTACAACCTTACCCTAGTGAATGACGAAATGAACCTTACACTTCAAAAATCGGTGGAACCCTTAACAGTTTTAAAACGTATTCTTGCTAGTCAATAAGTTAGCTTCTCATTTTGGTTGCAAAGACGCAATAAACTTTCACGGTCAGATTACGTTTATGAACAAATGACAAGACAAGCAAGATTAATGCAACCATGCATTTCTGAAAACATATGTATATAAAAGAATATGATCCTATTAATAAAATAATTTTAAGAGGGAATAGAATGTACGTACCATAAAATTACTTCGCAAGAAAATGCTTGAATTTGTCCTTAAGGGGTGTCACCAAGAAAGAATTTTCAGAAAATCGATTTTTGTTTTTTTTTTTATATTATTGTAGCCAAAAGGGTCTAGATTAAGTCCTTCAAAGAATTTTTTGATATCTTCATTATTTCCGGAGATACAGCTATTTTCATTGAGCGACGTGACGAGCGCTGTATCGCTCCGTAAGTCGGCTCACTGCAGGTTTCTTCATTTTCAAAGTAGCATTCGACGAGTTCACTTCACAGTAAAAATGAAACACCGTAAAGGTACTCGGGAAACGTTAGGGCGCTCATCATGCACCAAGAAACGTAAAAATCAATCAGCGCCGCAAAGATGGATAGTTCGCATAATACATAACGAAACTTTCAAACGCGTTTTTCTCGAAACACGATTTTACAACTGGTGTCGGTGATAACTCGAGCAAAAATTGACCGATTGACTTCAGTTTTGAAACACACATTGATATCAATGTTCTCTACGGCTTAACCGGATAGATTTTCGATATCAGTTTTTATTGGAAAATTATAGATAATTATTTTTTCAAATGGTCGCCATTTTTTCATTTTTCAAAATTTCGAAAAAAGATCCGGTTAAGCCGTGAAGAACGTAATTCCCAAAACAAATAATTCGGAATTTTTTGTTTCAGATTGGCGGAACTTAAAAATTCGTCGACACCGTTTGGCCTGGAGATGTTCGCGTCGTTCGACATGTTTTTAAATAAATAAATCAATTGCTGATATTTCCGAAATATGAAACAATTGCCATATTTTTGACTTTTTTATTCATATGTGTGCCAAATTTCAAGTCTCTATCTTTACATTTCTCTTCAATAATGAAGTTCAAATTTTAGTGAGATTTCTGTCAAATCTTCTTGGTGACACCCCTTAACCTGAGAACCTGAGTTGTGTTGTCGCAAAGTACCTACCTACCTATACATTGTTTTGGGATAAAAGTGAAACACCAGAATTAAATATCTCACGTAGTCCTTTATTACAACAAAGAAAAAATAGTTTACAATGTATTTAACGTAACTAAACCGAGTGGATAAAACCTATGCAGAAGGGAAACAAGGGGACTTTACGCTATTCTTACACAGTAGTTTTACACATTTAAAGAAATTCATAAATATCCTATCTAGACAGTATTTTTAGACTATTACACTATTTAAAAAAGGACCCTAGTTCTCGAGCGCTGAATGAGTGCGCTCAGTATCGTTTTATTTGCAATATTTTCTAAACGGAGCGATTTTGAATCGGGGGAATGATTTGTTACATACATATGCTATCCGACATCCTCAGCTGTTCCCGCAGTCGCAGACTATCGAGGAGGTTTTGCGGGAAGGAATACCTTTGCGCTATCGAAGATTGCGAAATGAAGTTTTGCTTGCTTTTTTCCTTAATCTCTTGCAAAAATGTTTTTTTTACTTGTTCTAAAAACAACTTTTGAACAGAATTTGAAAAAAAATTTCCTGCAGTTTCCACGTGTTTGCCTCTGATTTAGATTTTCACTTTACACTTGCATCTGCATGCCTTTAGTTTGAAATTGTTCATAGGTCGAGAAATTTATTTACAGTTACTTTAATAATACAGCATAGTTAATAGTCACTTATTTACTTTAGTCATAAATTTATTTAATTAAAAGTTCTTTACTTTGTAATTGTATATTTTCAATTATATCACAGTTTTCCTCCTTTACTTTCTATGAATAGAAAAAGAATTGTTTCTTGTTCGTCGCAATCGGAAAGTTTTAGGTTATGTTTCGCCTTTTTACAGTTGTTCTAGGATTTAACATCAAAGAGATTTTACTTGATTTGCTTTCAAACTTAAGTTTTAGTAAATATTGCGTTGATATTTGGCTTACTCAAGTAATCAGCGATATATTGAGTGTGGTGATCTTTTGGCTTTGTTTATTTTTCTGCAAGATTCTTGACGACGCCTCTCCCCCACCCCCCTTTATTAGATTCGTCTACTTCTGTCTGCTTCAAGTTCTAAAAAACCAGGAAAAGCCCAGAAATATTCCCAAAATAAATAGGCAAGGCCTAAAAAGGACGTTTGGGACTAATGAACTATATGGATCCTCATAACAGGATGCAAACAGGTTCTACGTCGTCGCAACCCTTGCAAAGTTATTTCTTGCTAGAAATATAATTTCAAACGACAGAAATTACAACACTTTCAGACTTCCACAAAGATGAAAAACAGAACGGTGTACAGATCGCAGCCTGTAAATATGTATGATGTTGTTTTCTACTGTTGAAAGAAGGAACGTATAAGCACAGACAATATTCTTATTTGGCTGTGGTATAAGGTTTCATTTTCTAGTGAAATCTCAAAATCGAATTGTTCATGGACTTTGACCAAATTTTGGATTGAGGGTGGCCATCGGAGCGTATTCTAATCAATTTTGAGCTTAAACATTTCCTGAACTTTGATGAAGTGGGGCGGTTCAAAACCACAATTTAATGCGACACGATTTTTTTTTTCACTAACAATATTCGCGTTTAAAGATACAACCATATTCAATGTTGTGCTCCGCAAGGTTTGGGGAATTTGGCAGAACTTATTTCAGTTGAAACTTTTAAAATGAACAGGACAATCGTTTTCCGCTGAAATATCACTATAGAGTATAGGTGTTGTTTAATTTGAGAAAAATAGCCAAAGCCGTAAACTGAAAATGTTCGCAGAGCCACCGTTAGAGTTTGTATTAAGCAAATTGAAGTAAACTACTTTTCGAAATCAAATGAAACGCATACAAAATAAGTCTAGAAAATGAGAAATGGACTGTTGCACAGCTACCCCATGCACATGGTATACGAACATTTTCAATTTCATGAAAAAAAATATTCACTACCATTTTTCCACCCTTCCTCAGTGGATGGAGGAGGCCTTCTGTTCTGATGGTTACTTGAGTTTGTCCAAAATGTACCAACGCAATGGACGGTGTGTTGTACACAGGCTGTGCAGTAATTCAACGAATTTACAAAATTTTTAATTACAAAAGGAATTATGAGTGGCGGCCGGACGGCAGCCGCTCCGAATGAAGTGAACGAAAGGCATACGAAGTTACACTCGCTACTAGGGGAACACATCACAAGGCCACGGAGAGCCTTAAAAGTATAGTTATCCTTTGTCCTTGCCGGCCCCAACACTCACGCCGAGTAGATGCTCCCCGGCCATAAGGCCGGCGGGTTGGTGGGCATAGTTCCTGATTTGGTGCAGGGATATCAGCTGATTGGGGAACGAGTTCGCCGTGTTCTGGTTGACGTTCTTGTTCTGGAAGCTGATAGCGTCGTACAGGTATGGACGCTGTGCCATTGGATGGTGCCCCAGGGAGTTGAGGTGCGGCGTCATTGAGTTGATTGGCGTAAACGCAGAATTGCTGGTCGTTTTCGTTATGCTCGCCGCATCGTAGGGCCCTGACGGTGTTGAGGCTGTAAAAGATAATAATAAAAATAATTATATATTTCATTCAAATGCGCTAAATAATAAGCAGCTTTAAAAACCCTTGTGGACTAATTTTCTCGACATGGGAATGTATTAAATTTTTTTAATTTAAATTTTGACATCGGAATCCCGTTATGCTGCAGCAGCCCACCAAACTAACGATAACCTTATGCAATAGAAATACACCTGGGTGCAAACAAATCGAGCCACCTCATACATCTGACTTCGAAGTGATTCTTTTGAACATATTAAAAAATATTTTTCAAAACGTTATTTAGAAGTCTTTATAATGCCACAACAATTTCACATGTAAATATGTATCTTTCTTTTTTAAGAATTGTTCTTAAGCAAACAAGGAACTTAAAAAATTAAACAATACGATAGCTAAAAAATTTGTTGGTTTTAGTAGCATGTGTTACAACCTCTTGTCCTAATGATGACTTCCATATAATATTTGATTGACTTGATAAGGTTAATCACGGAATGTTATGGTATATTGTTGTATTCTTCTACCACTGCTTCTCTCAGTTCAGCAGTTGAAGAAACATCAGGGATCCAGCCTGACTCCGTCTTTTGAGCTCGCGATATGTGTTCAAAAGAGTTGAGGTCAGGGCTCCGCACTGGCCACTCCACAAAAATGAAACTATCGTCGATGAAGCTGGCGTAAGCCATCCAATTTTATCCAACATAATGAATGTGTCTTTGAGCTGAAAGCCCTCAATCGCTTGCGGTTGAAGACACGATCAGTTCGAACTTCGAGTCAATCATACATTAACCGACACGGATAAAATTGTTTGAAGAGAAATAGTGCTTGGCGCCTATGTAAAAGTTCTCATTCAGATGACGATTACCTGAGCTATTTTGACTAGCGACTGCAATACAATAATTACTCTAAGTGTCTATATCGTTAGTATATGTGTCGCATAAAGTTTTATATTAAAACTGAAAGAATTTTGGAATTTTGTAAATAGTAAACGTGACACTAGCAACTATCCTGCCGTTTAAACTCTTGACAACGAAAGAGGTCATGAGTCAGCTAATATTTTTTTCAGCACACGTGCGGGGTAAGTGGTACCTTACCGCACGGGTTTCCATGCGGTAAATCATCAATTAACCACGGTGCGGTAAGTAGCCGATTGCCCACGATGGCTATAAACGAACTCGCTTCGCTCGTGCGTCTAACACCGCCATCGTGGGCAATCGGCTCCTTAGCGCACCGTGGTTAATTTATGAGTCACCGAATGGAAACATGTGCGGTAACGTACCTACTGCTTACCCCGCACTCGTGCTGAAAAATAGCATACGTAACTCGGGCGGTAAGTAGCCGAGTGCCCATGATGGCTGTTAACGCACTCGCTTCGCTCGTGCGTCAACACCGCCATCGTGGGCAATCGGCTACTTACCGCCCTTGTATCGTAATATACTATTTCCGCACGCATGAGGGATAAGTACCACTAAAACGCACGCCTTTGCGTGCGGTAAGTTGCTTATTTCCCACTGCGTGCTTTCGACGGTCAAAAAAACACGCTGCAGAAAATAAAACACGCATCTTTATAACAGAGCCGGTCAGACTCGGCTCCGTGGCGTATGTAAGTGTAAGCGTAAGGCAAACTTTACCTTCATGGGAGCCGTATACCTGAGTGCATTTTGGGTCGCTTCATTAACGCAATGAGAAGATATGTAAGGGTACTTTTTTTTTCCTTTTCCCTCGGTACCCGAGAGATACTGAAAAAAGGATCCTTTATGACACAAGTTTATGTAGCTGTTCTGTATGACTTGAAATTTGGCCGACTCCGCTTTAAAATAAAACCCGGAGATTCAAAATAAATTACGCAATTTTGAAAGGAAATGCAGTTCGTAAATAATACATATCTTAAAAATGTATTATTTAACCACGTTCTATGACAGAATTGTTCTAATTTTTCTATATATTTGAATACGCTTCGCTCGTGCGTTTATTGCTGCCAGCGTGCGCAATCGGCTACTTACCGCCCTTGTTGCACAATATACTATAACCTCTTTGCTCAGCATTTTAGCGATGCTTACTGTAATAACACCTGTGATATAGATTTAAGGCCTATTCGAATCCAAGTCTTCGACTTGTTATGCCAGTTCATGACGTCACACCAAGCTAAGCTCTGTCCGAATTCATGTGTATGCCACTGAGTTTAGCTACGCAGTATAACAGTTAAACCTGTCTTAGCTTGATGATCGAGTCATCATCATGGGTTGACTTCGTAAGGTGGATTTGCATGAAGCTGACAAACTACTTAAATTAATTTAGCTAAAGAGTTCATAAGCAACTTTTTAAAGGGAACACTTTTCACAGCCAAGATGCCTGGCAATAACGCTCATTTAAAAATTCCATTATTTTGAAAATTCAATTCAAATAACAAGTTAGGCAAACAATTTAGAATAGGTTTTGTCTTTGGTTTATTTGTTATAATAGCTCAGCTTGTTTGCTGACGACATTAACTTTTGGGACTCTCCTGATAATGTCCCTGGTGTTGTTCTACGTAAATGTAGTGTACCACTAGTTGAACCTATTACTTTCGGGTTTAATTTATCTTGACGTTGTGATAAGGTAAAAAGGACTTAATTGAGAATTATAGGCCAATTGCTAAATTTTCACCTACTCCTAAATTTTTTGAATTTATTATAAACGACCATTTGTCATTTTATTGTAGCTCATGGCTTATTTGAAGCTAGATCACAAATCTAGTGGAATTCTCAAATTTCTGTGAATTAGAAAAACATAAACAAGTCGATTGTGTGTATATCGATTTTAGTAAGGCATTTGACAAGGCAAGCTTTCCCATAAAGAGCTAATCTATAAACTGCTTCGACTAGGTTTTTCCAATTATCTCGTTAATTGGATTGTCTTACCTTACGTGTCATTTTTACAATGGTTAATTTCTTGTACTTTTCCTAATTTCGTTTTAGTCTTATCTGTCGTCCTACAAGGTAGCCATATATTACCTTTGCTGTTCGCGCTCTTTATCAGTGACTTATTTCTTCAGTAGGAAATGCTCCCCTTTGGAGTATTCTTATAAAATCTTCTCTAGACAATATAGCGTTGTTGATCTTGGCTTGATCATCGACAATAAAATTAATTTTGGACACCATATCAACAGTATAATTAATGGAGCGAATTCACCACTTTGTTTCGTAAAACGCTGATCGAAGGACCGTGACGACCATCTTATCTTGAAAATTTTGTATTGTACTTTCGTATGTGTTATATTAGAATACGCTTCTTCTTGTGGATTCCACACTAACACTATGATGTGCATATCAATCGTATTGAGGCAGTGCAGAAAAGATTCCTAAGCTACGCTTTTCGTCTTTTCCTCCTTATGCAAACAGATTGAAATTATTATGTTTGACGCCGCTTTCTAAGCTTAGAGAGGTTGCGGTTGTCTTATTTATACATGATATTATTACTGGCGCTATAGACTCTCCTACTATCTTAAGCCTCTTGAATGTTAATACACCTACCACAGGACAAACTAAGGCACTTTTGAACCGATATCGTCCATGTCAAGGACTCACAATAATTATTTTAATTGCTTGGATTTTAATAGTACCAAACTTACATTAAAAAAACACTATTTGACTATGTAGGAGTCTAACTTGATTTAAATTTTATTATAATATATTGTCTGGATGTTTCAAACATACATAGTATTTTTTATTGTTTTTTTTGTAAGCCTTATGCATTATTTAATTATCAATTTTTTCTTATTGTTAGTGTCATCTCGTCAACTAATTTTACCTGTTGATGAATGAATAAATAAAGAGAACAAGATACGAATAATTTATAATCAGTTTAAAAAATAAAATTAAAACATTTAAATAAACAGAAAAATCATAAGTATGTAATGGTGTCCTACGTAACTTCCTTCTTATTGTCAAGATAGTAAACAGATACAATTATTGTTTACTACAAGACAGTCGTCAATTGATCCAAAGTTCAGTCAACATATTCATGTGAAAATTGAAGACGATGAATTGGGATCAGATTAGGACCAGGTCTATGTGCAGTTTCTATCCACTTGCTGAAGGCAAATTCTCGCACATTCTGGAGATGCTGTTGCAATAAAATTGAACAACGTCGAGGCGCCGATTCCGCCGAGGGCACTGATGTGATGAAACGGTCATCTCGGTCTGGTGTAAACCGAGGTAGCCAAGATTACTGAATAATATTTAGTTTTCTTTTAACACCTAATAACACCTTGCAAAATTACTCCGAAGTCAAAAGTGTGAGGTGACTTAATTTATTTGCAACAATTTGGGTGATAGGTTGTGAGATTAATGGTATATGCTCTTTTAGAGGGTGGGGGCACACTCATGCCTACTTTTATTGCATGGGATTTGTGAGGTAGTGACATAAGGATTAAAGAATGTGTGTTGGGACTCTAGTTATGGGGGGTAGAGCTGCAAGTTCCACAGCTAGGATTGAGTACAAACTAGATAGTTTTAGGTTCGACAACTCACCTACGTCGTCCCTATGGCTGTCGAGCATCCTGTGGTGCGCCTGCAGGTCACTGTGCCCGTTATTCGGTTGGTGTTGGGCGTTGATCGGTGGGAAATCGTGATGATTTTGTTGTTGCTGTTGTTGCTGCTGATGCTGCTGCTGTTGCTGCTGGTGCATGACTTCGGTCAGACTAGCTGCGGAATCGGGACTCACCTTTGGCCAGTACGGGTGGTGTTCGCCTGGAACGGGCGGCAGAGCTGTATTGAGTCCCAAATTCCTATTCAGATTGATCCCCAGCCCTGCCGCCGTGATCGGAGGCCGCTTATCCGTCCTTTCGGCATGCTTCTGCATGTGTTTAGTAAGGTAGGTCTCCTGTGTGTAGCTCTTGCCGCAGTATTGGCATATGTGCGTCTTCAGGTGCTTTGACTCTTTGTGCTTTGGTATATGCTCCAGGAGGGATGGCTCGTCTGAGAAACACTTGTAGCAGGAGTTGCACTTGTACGGCTTGTCAGTCTGATGGCAGCGGGAGTGTGACTGCAGATTTGATAGTTGCGAGAACGCCTTTTGGCAACCTGGATGTCGGCATTTGTACGGTTTATCACCTGTGTGCGTTCTAATGTGCTGCTGCAGGTGGGAGAGTTGCGTAAATTTTCGTTGGCATATTTCACAGCGGTAGGGCTTAATGCCCAGGTGTATTCGAGTATGCTGCGATAGATAGCTAGAGTTGGCAAATGCTTTTGCGCATTGGGAACATTTGTATGGTTTCGCCTCTCGCATGTGTATCTGCGTGTGCAGCTGGAGATCCGCTTTCGAACTGAAAATCTGCGAATTAAAAGAATGAAACTATAGTCAAACAAATTATCATTTCCTGGATAATATGTATTTTTTGTAATGTGACAACTTTTGTTGGCTAAACAGATACATTTGATTCGAAATGGGAAGACATTAGAATTCAAAGGTGAAAAAGGGAGATATAAGTATCAGAAACTAAGTGAATTTAATATTATTCCTTTGCTATTTTTGGCTAGTAGACAGTAAAGTTATTTACGTGATAGAGATCGGATTTTATTTAAGCAGTCTGTTCGTTGATTCCTCACGCTGGATACTTGATGTTGCTCAATATTCGATTTGAACCGATTTTCAATTGCTTTAGAAACACGTATGACTTTAAAACCATAAGTTTTTATATGAACGTATTTCAACACTGTCTGTAGCAGAAAAGCATCTTTTTCATTTAAACATCATTTCAGCAAATAATGTCACGTGTTTTATTGTCTGTCTCAATAACATTACATTGGGAAAAGAATTTTTATGGGCCAAATAACTTTACTGTAAAGAAATACAGGGGAGATCCTTTAGCTCCGGACAGTATTTAGGCTAGACTACCAAAATCTGTTGAAATAAAAACGCAACGAAGCAGTTGTTTGCAACCACGAAAAGGGAGAAGTGCTGGTGGTGATGCATTAGCTAAAATGATGCACGATGCGGACTTTAATAGTCGCGGCCGGGGAAAGCGTTGCACTTATTGGTCGGAAAGTTTTCAAGTGTTTATGCAGTTTGTTGGGTATTTCACGAATTCTGGGCTCCTGATTTCTTTGTTAAAAATATATTTTTTATATTTATATTTATAACCTCTTTCTCTAGCACAGTGGATCTTATAAGTCGCGTTGCTTTCGAAAGGCGCCTGGAATGCCTGGACGACCCGCTTAATTATAATAATAACTTCTTTCCCATTTGCTCTCTCATGGTACCGAACCGAACAAAACATTCTGCCTGCCCTATTTCCGGAAAGTTAATACGTTTGCATTTTGTGCTATTTCAGGTTTTTATTTATGTAGGTTACTTCATTAGACAGACAGAAATCCGGGTCTTCCGCAATATATACAGAATTTGATATGCTTCTACCGACCATTATATTAATCAGAAATCTAAAAGCTCTAAACATTTCTAAAACCACAGATAACGTCTAGATGTGCAATCCCACAGACAATTTTCGTCATTTTAAATATTTACCTCCAATGTTCCAATGTACTTCCAATTCTCACGTAGACCGTTTGAGAAACTTTATATAATAGTTTTCTGTGCACGCCAATCAGTCAAAAAGCGCAGTCTCGTGTCTCGCAGGGTAGTGATAAATAAATATACCATGCGCATCAGGCATCGGCTGCATTTCGGGCTAGGCACACACGATTCAGATGAATTTCCAATCGCATATGGTCTAAGCGAAGAGATTACGAGATTCTTTTTTACAACATGCTCAGTGCTCACAGACTCTTATGCGTAGCGTACATTAAAAATCATATGAAGTGAAAACTCCTTTTACTAGAGCAATTTTCATATCGTGATGCCATCTATACACACATACATATATCTGCTATAACTTTCATTTTCCCATTCAGTTTATATGTGAGTGGAGTTCTTCTAGCTGGTTCTGACAAGGGGGTACGCAGAACAAAATTTCGGGGAGGGGGCTGTTCGTAGGATTTTATGAACTATGTTTAAAAATATACAGACAAATATTTAATCAAATTTAAACTCATCAATTTTTCCAAAAATTAAAATATCATCTGCTTGCTTGTCAGTTGACGCGTGAAGCATTCTGTTGTAACTTACCCAGCGGTGTACGTATGCGTTACTTAACAAATGTCAACGCACGTAATTCCGCATTGTACGAATTTGTTGAGTCACTAACTTAACCTCAGTAGACGTGATGCATTTGTTTTCCGCGATATATATTTTCTGCACAACAATAGCCGCAAGCGTCGCAATGGTGCCAGTTTTCACTTATCGGCTGAGTCGATATATGCGGGTAAGATAATGTTGGTAAGATAGTAACATGTAAAGGAGCGATAGACGGAAATAAAGAGAAAGAGAAAAAAAACATTTCATTTGAGTGGGGGGGTTGGTTGAATTGAACCCCTAAAACCCCCTTGCTTTGCGTTTTCATAAAATTTAATCTGTTTGATAACAGCAGTATGGCTAACTCTGTTCCTGAAAACCGTACGAGGATTCAAACACGAGCAACTAGCGGGACGCTTCCCCGAGGATGCTTCATGTAGACAGTTGTTGGACACAGAAAAATAAATAAATAAATAAAAATACACGACAGAGCCACTTCGAAATTCATGAAGAAGTCGACAGTGGGCAAGCGGTTTTGTGTAAAAATGGTCTAAATGTGTAATGTGATACTATGAGAAGACGTTTACAGGCTCATGAAGTGAAATTTCGAAGCACAGTGAAGAAATCGTCACTGTCCGGGAAACACGTCGACAAAATCTTGGATCTACACCCCTTTTCAAAACGAACCTTCTTTTAAATCAAGCACCACACCAAGTATACCATGTTAATAATTTTTGGAAAATATGTACTATACTTCTGAGCAGCTGGTTATTTTAGTAGAGTAGTAGTAGAGTAGAACATCATTGCGCTCACCCACTCACAATGCGCCATTCTCCTTGCGCGTTTTAATTGATTCGTGGACTAGACGAGGAGAAAGGGTCTTTCACCTGCGGTGCCCACCAACGAAGCGCTCAATTCCAATTCACCGAACAAGTACGCTCCGGCTCGGGGTATTAACAATTTGTTTCACCATCGAGCTGTCGGTTTTGCCCACACGTCCTCAGCTCGATCATTACTTGATCGCGATCACTGCGCTGCGGGCATGGGCATCGGCATGTCCGGAGGAGCCCCAAATAGACAAAACCCCGATCTGTCAAAACGATTTAAGCCGTGATGAGCGGGTGACATCGCCTAGTCGAAGCCCGAATTCTTCGCTAGACTTTTTCTGGTAATCTATTTCGCCCAGCGGTCGCCAGTGATCAGTGGTCAAGTAGACGATCGCCCGACCAGCTGAATTGCCCGTCAAGAGTTAGATTCACCTTAATGAGGGACTCCGGCTCAGATTAGGATCAATCCCGGGGAAAAAATCGAAGTTTGATGCCCTGCTCGTGATGGGGCTTACATTTTCTGATCGCTCTAAGCCACGGCCCGGGTTTCGTTTCATGTCCGCTTCGATTCCAATCGCTTCGCCCCTGGGGGTACGCGGCTGCCAAAAAGTGATTGGACATGGAAACGAGGCTGCCACTGAGCCACCGATGCGAGAGCTCCAGCACGAATGGTGAAGACTGGTAGTTGGCGTGGTGATACAAAGTAGCCGAGACCCCTTTCGGGGCGTATTTTGATTGGTAAATGATTGGCGGAATCCGAAGCCAGGCCATGCACAGCCTCTTTGTGGTGATTTTGCCGTGGCACGTGCCTTAGGCGCTCTCCCAGTTTCTCGCGTGCTTCGGCGGGCGTGATATGTGATGGATCTTCTTAAGTGATCGCACTACTTGCAAGGAATTAATTAGTTTTTCGTGAGAGCTTTTACGCTTTCGTGGAGTTGCTTAAGCCATTTAAGATGCTCCTCGGATAATCCAAAAAACGAGTTGGCCAAAAGGCAAATTGCCGAAGCGTGCTGCTTTATGCGAATGTTTGATGTTCGTACGCTTATTATGGACCAATAAATTATCATTTTTTCGGCGTTGCCTAAAATACGACGCAGTTTAATTCGCTCTTAATTTATAGTTCTAATCTAACGCTTCAAGGGGGTTGGGATTACATGGCGCATATTTTCTTTCGCTTTTATCATGAGTCTTAATAATAATCAAATTTCAAACTTTTATTTCTCAATTAATAAAAAATTCGTAGTTTTGCATGTAAGCGAGATTATTTCATATAGTGAACTGGGTAGCTGTTTTGTCGCGCCAGTATACACATACTAAATTCAATTAGACTGGAATTTACAACCACTTCTTTCTACCATTTTTAGGTTGGGTATACATACTGAACAAACAATAATAACAAACACAAACACGTTTGCATAATCAAATTTCTAAAGTGTCATAGGGGACTGCCCAATAAATCTGACCAAAAGGATTTGTAAGCGTTTGCCTGGGTTCTGCAAATGTAAACGAAGCGATTTTCTTAAATGTGGACAATAGTCCAGACAACGAATGAATGCATTTGGTATTGTATTTTTGCCGCACATGCGTTTGTAGATGCAGAAGCAACTCTGGTAAGTGTGTAGTCTGTTCAATCAGATATGCTTACATTTAAGTGTTTTCCATTGAAGTTGGGATATTGCAACACATGCATAGCGACAAATATTTTCTATACTCTTATACATTACATAAATATGAAGCAGTTTTCAAAATAAACATTTTTTGGTATTGCAAGAACCTTCAAATTAATCACGGTTTGGAGATACATATAACATATATCAATTGCTCATATCTGTAGCGTATCGAGCCATATTTTCGAATTGTTCTTAAACATGACTGATTGTGAGATCTAATCAAAGGAAAACATTTTTCAAAGAAAACATCCCCTTTTCTTCAAAATGCGATATAAAGTGTATTTTTTTTTTAAATTAAAAAATTGGCTCTATAGACTATAACGACAACATTACTTTATAAGAATTCTTTGGAATTTTCCAGATCCCTTGATCCCACGAAGTGAAATCATGCAGATCATAAGGCGCCATTCCAGCTGCAGGTGTCCACTAATGTTTAAAAAAATAAATAATTTGTAAAAAAAGTTAGTTGTTGGGAATTGTTTTTTAAAAATATATTTTAAGAACCAATAAATAATGTGGAATGCAAGTTTAATTTATTATGTACTTGGATAAAAAATGGTTCCGTAAAATTGCTTTAATTTTTCCCGAAATCTAAAGTATTATTATTAATTTTCGATCACAGATTCGAAGCACAAAAATATAATATACGGAACAGCTATAAGCCATATTTAGCGTACCACATTTCCTGGTGTTTTAGAATTGGCTGTGCTTGTATTGGCGCTGAGTGCAGGCGTAAATATGAACACATAATCAGAAAGGGGCTTTATAAACAAAATTTTCCGAAGTTCCTGCTATAATGTCTATGCCCCCTCTTATATTCAATTTGCACGCTGCCATTTACTCGACAAACTACCCTGTTCTGGTGGGATATTCAACTTCCTTCTTGCACTGCTTGTTGGTACAGGGTTTTTACACGATACAGCCGTTCCGTATTAGCTTATATTTCTATCACTCGAAATCAGCACTTTTGGAAATCCTTCTATACACAATCCTTCAATTGTATTATTGGTTAATTATTTTGATTTCGATTTATTATACAGGGTGTTTTGGATATGGGTGCAAAGCTTTAAGGCGAAGCCAGCATAGACCATTTAGAACTATTTGAGCCATGTTTGTCTTAGACGAAGTTAATTGCTAATAATGGCCAGTTTAAATAATTAGTGAATTATTTTTTATGTTATTTAATTAAAGTAATGTATAAGAAATTTAACAAAACATGGTCTAAGCATTGGTGTTATCAGACATGTATTTACAGACATTTGAAGTTCACGAAAATTTTCAAAGATTTAAGAAAACTGTTTTATCACGGCATTTAAAAAAAAACGGAGGGTGCCATTTTTGTTCAAACCGAGGTTCGGGGTTCGAATCCCACATGAACAGGGCCCTCTTTAACCTATTGGAAGCTCTGGGCACTTTAGGATAATGGGGCCCCTATGTCTATGACAGAGGACAATTTTATTAAAATAGGTAAAGGGCGTAGGTAAGTAAAATTCTAGATTTATCCAACTGTTTATTTTTATTTCTTTTCATGATTTCAAAAAATGATATATTCCTGAGATACTATTAGTTTCTTCATTTTCACTAGACTGGACAATTTTCAAGTTAAGTGTTAAATGCAGACATTCCATTTCCAACACTTTCTCATTAACGTCTTCATAATAGATTTCAGCAAATTCTTTGCAACTTTGTCTCAACTCTTCGGAATTCAGAGAAGCGAAAAAATAAACAAAACCGATTATTAATGTCCTTGTACCAACTCAATCGCTGTTTTAGATGCACGCTCAGGGTATCAATCATGGGAAGAAAGGTTTCTACTTTAAATTTCTTTCTCCCATTCGGTTGGACTGACGGCACAGAGGCATCAACAAATGTCTGGCGTGAGCTTCTACCTCTTGTTCTTTGAGATATGTCCTTGTAGTCCGATTCCGGATTTTTCTCTTTGGCGAACGGTTCGAAGTAATCAAATTTATCCTAAGTAAAATAATTTAGGGGAATCACCTTGTAGAGGTAGGCAGCCAGACAAAATTATCAGTGCCAGGCCCCTTGCTCATCAGAACACCAAAAAAGCTAATAGGTAAGTAGGTATTATAGTCAGTAATTATTTGCTATTAATCTGTTTATAAATCGTTTGATTGTCTCAAAAAAAAAAAATTTATCAGTAATATAATATCGATTATTATCGGTTGGTTATCTGGCAGGAGCTTGGGGGCCCCATCGATCGCAGGGCCCTGGGCACTTGCCCAGAGTGGCATTTGGAAGAGAGGGGCCTGCACATAAATGATTTTGTTCAGATTTCTAAAGAGTCTGAGTGTCTAAGCCTAAGTGTAGCAGATGTGAAGTGTAAAATTGGAGGAATGCCAACGTGTTAACACTAGAAGCCAGGCGCAGGCGTCCCGAGTTCGAATCTCATCGGAAACCACATTCATTCGCATATTCACCATTAGTGCAGGCGGACTATAGGCTTCATATAGGACTTCTATGTTTTTAAAGCCTCCGAAGGACGTAAGGTATAATGATTTTTAAATGCGCCAATTGACAAAGTTGTGAAAAAGATATGGAAAATCCAAATGTGATAAAAAAAATGTGTTTTTGTACTTTCTTTCAAGGTAACTCGAGAACTATTGATTTTAGAGAAAATTGGAAAATGGAGTAAAAGTTTCACAATGACATTTCAAAAAAGACAGGATAACTTAGAAATTCCACTATTCATTGTTGTTGTTGTAAAATAGAAATAGTTAACGAAAATAATTAAATAAAAATTCTATTTCTATTTAGGTTGTACATACGATCTTGAAATTGAATGTCAGAGTACCTCTATGTACTACTATAAAACAACACACCAAATTTCATCCAAATCAGTATGACAGTTTTTCGTATAATAATTTGATGTGTTGCTACGACATACATAACTAATCTATAGTTTGTGCTGCAAATATTTATATATAATCTTGGAAATCCCAACTATCGATGCCCATTGGAAAAATATCAATTGTGACAAATGATTGTCAATTCTCCCTTTTATGTTTGAAAATTTTTGGAAATTGAACGTGATTTCTCAGTGTAGAAGAAGTAGTAAATTAAAATGCCATTAGTGGTATATTGCCAGTAACTGTTGTATGTACATATGTATGTATGTATTTCATAAAAATAAATTTCATTATTTTCTTTGGTGATTTTATCGGTTACTCCTCGCTATCGCTTGAGATTATTTGCGCGCACCTTGGGAGAGATCATTAAAGCAAAATTCCTCAGACACCTGGATAAGTCGCTACGTCGCGTCATCACCGGTTTTGCGATTTAAAATTAAGAAAATGCGTCTTGTCCCGCCAGAGGGATTTTTTTAATAATGCTATTAATTGTTACAATAAATAAGTGAAACAAATTCTGCGAAAAAATTTCCTTTTATTTTTATTAAATGGGAAAGTGAATTAACAAAACTGGAACCGATAGTTTGAGTACCCTTTGGTAAAAAGGGTAATAAGACTAGACCGACACTTTTTGCACAACAAGAGAACGTTGTTCACAAAATCTAATGATGCAGCAAAGTTTTTTTTTTTTTCTGTATTGAGTTCCGCTGCATGCCTTCTATGTGATTATTTTGTGCGCGATTTAAAGAATTACATTGTTTTTGACTTATTTCGACAAGTTCTGCGGAGCACCCGAATTCCAGGGGGCTACCAGGCCTTTAGCTTGTTATGCCAATGAAAAGCAGCGAGTTCCGAGTGGGTGAGCGCTCTGCGGGGTCACCATGGTAGAGCGGTTGCTGTTGCTATTTTTAATAAAATGAAATTTGAAAAGCGACCCAAACCCCCCCAACCACATAGCAGCCCCTTTTGCTCATTACAGGTTCCGTCCAGAAGGGCTGGGCTGGGTCTGGGTGAAACAGAAAGGGTTCAACAAGAGCAGCAACATCTCAGCGTCGCGAATTTTTCTACTTTGCTTCGCGCCGGCTCTTTTGCAGGGAAAGGGGAAAGTAGGAATAAACTTCGCCTTACAATCACTCCAACTCACTCCCCGCACAATCCTTGTCGGCCACTTCTTTTCGGCGTGATTTTTTCCTATTTTTCATCGATTTTTAATTATCGCCGCTGTTTACATTGCCCGCTTTGATAAGGAACGTGGACGGACGGACAGCAGGGACTGGATCGCCTCTGCCCCCCACCTCCTCTCTTAACCATTCATTAGAATTTGCTGACTTAGCCCCGAAAAATTCATAAAATTTAAATGGACGCGTTTTTGATAAATTTATTTTGCTGCCGCTGCCGCTGACGCCGTCGTCGCCGCGCCGCACCGCACCGCACCGTACCGGGCCATTGTTGTTTTTGCTAAACCTTTTCCCTAATTTTTTCTCCATTTCGCCGACAGTTTTGCATTTTTTGTTGTTGTTGCTGTTTTCGGCTTTGTTTTCGCTTTTCATTAGGCCTAACTTTAATTGGAAAAATTTTAAAGGGCTCGTTATTGAATTATAGAACTAATTAAAGGGGGTTTGATGTGGACCCCGAACTGCGAACTTCCCCGGCCGTCCGTGGCTCCTCGCTGTCCTCCTGCCATTTGATGATGAAAAATTGAAAATTCATTTGAATGGTCGCCTGCCAGAGCTTGGGGTAATTTTCCTTGGTTACTGCTCCTTTTACATTGTGATTAATTGCAGAAAGCATTTAGCGCTGTTCGAGGTGATGCGCTGTGTCAGGATTACCGTGAAGCGTGTGGAGCGCCGTTTTGACGAGGATCTATTTTATCAGTGTATGCAGAGATACATGCGATATTTCTGCTCGAACTGTAGACTCGGAGTTTTAGCGGTCTGCTGTGCATGAAAGAAACTGCATGCTCCGAAAAGGTAGCCTCATTACTAAAAATTAGCAAAGGAGGCAGGGCAGGCTCATAATGAAGATGAAAACTTCTTCAAACTATCAGTAAAAATGGGAATAGTTGCACGGCACTGCGGAGACAAAAGAAGGATGAAGAGGGTTGATATTTATGCAATTCTGAGAAGGTCAAATGCGAGTCGGATTAACGCCTTCTTTTTTCCAAACGAGATATTGGGGTCAAATAATATCTAACAACAAGAAGGGATACTCGTGACGTTTTCCCTTATCTCTCAACGACCTTGGGTACTGTTAACCGGACAAGTAATATGTGAGAGCAACACAAAAATTTAAGGGGAGGTGCTAAGAAAATTGAAACACTTCTACAGGGTGCATGATTTTATTTTGAACAATTTCTATTTTCCAGCAAGGCACAAAACTTAGTTCCTGATAATTGTCCCTTGCAAAGCCACACACCAAACGCCTTATATGATGTGTACCCATAATTTTTAAAACGAAAGAACAGCTATTTACTTAATTGCATTTTAAAATGTTCCGAACTTTTGAAGTCAAAGCAAATCTCGCAACAAAATAACACCACCCTACACTGGCTCTCTAGCCGCGTGAGCGCCGCATACAGTCACTGAGAATCGGTAGAAATCGCCTGCAAGTGCACAGTGAAAAAATGAGAGCAATCGCGTACGTATATGTATATCAACAACGTGTGCGCTACCTGCGTTCCCCCCTTCTTCATTCGCATTGTTCCAATGCTTTATGATTACGAGGAGAGGTAGCACTCAGATGGCATGATATGAGAATTAGAAATCGCCTTAAAACTCCATAGTAAAAAACGCTGCATTTTGTATCTGACACTGTACATGCTGTACGTAAGAAATTTTTGCCGGCTATGGTTTTCTCTCTTAATCGCTTACGGGAATAGGATGGTACTCGTTCGTTTCTGTTTTAGCTAATGGGAAATTTTTCTGGATGTGTTTTCCAGACATTGCATACTAGTTAGGCATTTTCAGGCATATTAGAGTGTCCCTTCTTGTTGATAGATATTCTTTGATTGGGTTCTCTTCTGCTAAAGCCAGTGCTAGTGGAGTGGCTATGAACCGCTGGTTAAAAATCATAGCCAGTGTGAGTGGGGCTATTACCTACAAGTGGAAATTGTATAATACTATCAGAGATTTACACAGCTTCCATAAACTGATGACAAATAATCTAACAATAAGTTTGTTTACTTATGTACACGGTTTTAGCGATTTTTATATGATTTCTCTCCTTTGTGTTTTCTTTAAATAATTTTTTAATTTTTTGCTGATGGTTGTTGAAAATTTCAAATAATCACAAAATTCTTTTTCAATTTTAGGTCTAATGCCAATCTCAGGGATCCCAAAGAGCTCTATAACTCGGAGTTTTTTTTTTAATTTCCTACTATAGCAATAGAATTTTGCAAACCAAAGGTAAGCCGCTGCTCAGAATGTTAAAACGAATGAGCATCTCTTTTTAGACTTGTAGTTATGGGAACTAGCAAGCCTACATTTTGGGTAGGTGAGCATTATAGCGTAATGGTAATGCACTTGTGAACCGAAATATAATAGTAAGCCAATGGTGAGGTGATAAATGGCTGTGGCTGTAGAGATACCTGCTCGAGGTTAGTCTAATATAGAGGTGTTTGGGGCAATCTACTGATTTCATTTCTGATTAATTATTAATTAGCTCTTTAATGCTTTCATTAAGCTGACGATGACGGTGCGAAGTTTGCAATGCGGAATTTCGTGATAGTTTTGATAAAACTATACAAAAAAAAAAAAATTTCAAGGCATGCTTAGTTTTCGCATGAACTTCACAACCTTCCTCTAAAAGGTCACCTTATAGTGCCAAACGGAAATTCCTTTTTAAATTCTCAAATTAGCTCAAGTCCAGGGAACTAAATGCCGGTGAAGTTTTAAAAACCATCCGGGAGCCATGGTGTTTTCCATATTTTTCTTTGCGGGGTACTTTGCACACTTTTATACCGCTGCAGCTTAAAATCACAAAAATTTCGCCGACTTCACCGTCGATCTTTGCAGAAACGTTTGACTTGCCTCCATGAAATATTCAGCGTTTCGTCGCTGAGCCCCAAGAGTTGACAATTTGTCATGCATTTCCCCAGCAGTGTTTTTGTTGGGTTTTAGAAAAAAAAACGAACTAATGAATGCAAAATGGGTCCAATTAATTTTCGTAGTTTCTTTTTGGCTGGAGCAGAGCAGGGGAGGGGGTAATGCGCTAAAAGCCAAGAAAGCCATTGAGGCACTTCTCATTTCCATGGCGGCGCGGCGACAACCTCAAGAAATTAACGAGAAAAACTTCGGCGGACCTAACGAGTCCGACGATGAGCAAACTTCTAAGGTACTTGACAAACTTTTTTTCTCTCTCGTCCGTAAGGTAGCGGCGGGGGAAGTGCGGCGGCACATGAAAATATTATCAGCCCTGTCACCAACTTAAAAAATTTTATATGAGTGCACAGAGAATCAGCCACAATCCAAGGGCTGCTTGGGAGGAGGGAAGGTAAGCAAGAACGTGTGGCGGCTTCACCCACCTTGGATTCCTTAATGTGGCCGTCGCCGGAGTCTTGGATATGTGGAGATGAGGACGCTGTGGCTCCGGATGCTCCGGGCATCGAAGACGAGGAGGATGTAGTTTGGTGCTGGCCGCCCCCGTTCGGTGTCCCATTTGCGGTTCCAGAAGTTCCGGTGGGTCCGGAGCTACTAGCGTTGCTTGTGGGGTGGTGATGGTGGCTGTTGTAAGAAGTCCGGGATTTCCTGTGATTTGGGTGTCTCTCACTGTTGCTGCACCTATTGAAAACAGTTCCGTTGGGGATAAGGCCCACGTTCGAACTAACGCCGACACTGCTTAGGGGGTTGGGTCCGGTGATCCCGTTTACAATTCCATTCTTGTCGTCCAGGAGGCAAGGGTCCTTGTGGTCCCCGTTCAAGCCGTTTGATGGCGCGTTTGGTAGATACTGTAGCCGATCATCACCTAATCCGTTATGGTTAGGGTGGATATTATTGCTGTTGTAGGCCAGCACCGACGTCCGCAGATCGGTACTGGAGAAGACACTTAAAGGCCCTAGCGTGACCCGTTCATTGAGGCTATTTCTGAGCTGATCAATGGATCTGTGCACAACGTGGCTATACTCCCCATTAGGTATCTCCCCGATCAGCGGCGAGTTGTGGTGGTAGTCCAGCCCACCACCAATGGGGCGGTACTCGATCAGCCGTCCCTCCATAGTCACTTTCCGCGAATAGCACTCGTCTAGCACTCCACTCACGGCATAATCCTCGCATTAATCAGCGGCAATTATCGCGACATTAGTGGCATTAGGACGACGGAGCACTGGGTGACATAATATAAGCCCACTTATCACTTATTTTATTTGTCTTCCACCGGCCCGCGAGGGCGGCCTGTGGGCTGACTTTCTTTGAGACACGTTCGAGGGCAAAATATAGCGCACAGAAAACACACGAAAACAACAATAACGGTATAAAAAAGAGAATGGGAAAAATCCGCTGCCGCCGCCAACTGCCACCACCCTCACTATGGTCAGGGTGGGTGCTCCACCAGTCTCAGTCAAAAGGAAAAGAACCCGCGCCAAGTGGGTTACACGACAGCAAAGAAATAGTCGGGATATGGCCGGGCCAGCATGCACGATATACGAGGAGACGTCGGGAGATGTGTTCGAACCCCCGGAAAAGGAAACAACCACGGCGGGGAGGAGTCGTTCGTCGTCACTCGGAAGGAAGTGAACGAGATGTTCGCTTCGCGCGGTTATAACGGTCACCACAGACGACTTTGAGTTTTTCGCGGTTATGGACGCGCTTCAGTCGGTATAGCGGAGAACGGTTGCTGTGTCGCCACGATCAGTTCGGACAAACTACTAATCACTCTTCGGTACGACGGGTCAAGCTCAGGCTCTGATTTTTAACTTTATGTTTCGGCGACCGGCCTATGCGAGGTGTACGTCTTGAAGATGCCGCTCTTGTCTTCTGCACGTCATAATTTTTTTGATGTCTTCTTTGAGTGTCGCTCGCACGTCGGTGTCGGATTCAGCGGGGCGAAGTTCGTCTGTACAACAGCCAGCAGCAGCGGGCCGGGCGGCGTGTGTGGAGGATGGGGCGCGCGCTTTCGTGTGTGGTGGGTATCGTTCGAAGGTGTCTTAAGCAGCCCGTCTTAAAGCACACGATCCATCACCAATGTAAAAACTCGACTAAAGTAAGAAAAAATCTGAAACAATATATTTGGCCCTCGGTACGCCGCCACCTTCTCATTCTCTCCTCTGTCAGTCTCCGCTTTGGTCGGGCATTTTTTCCCTCCTTAGTCTTGTTGTATTTTTTTCGACTCCCTTTTCGCCCGGCTCTCTTTATACGGCGATTCTATACCATCATCATCAGCAGCCAGCAGCCAGCAGCAGCGTCGTTGTCGTCTACACACCTATATACAGCCACAGATGCTCTCCTATACCCATTACCCAAAGAACCAGAGGCCGTCGGAGTCGAGAATGCTATGCTCGGGCGTGCATCGCGCCCGTCCCCCCGCTGGGACGGTTTTCCTTTTTTTAATAGAGAAATTTTTTTTACGCCCCTGATGATGTACATACTCGCATATCCCACCTCGATAAAGACATGCAAGCTACAGCGTAAGCTCAGCTTTAAACGCCAGCACAACACGGCGCTCTGAGCTTTTGTGGAAGCGCGCCGAGCCGAGTGGTACCAACACTTCGGCCCGGCCCGGCAGGCAGACGACCAAGACCAGCCGTACAACCAGCAACAGCCACTGGGAGCACCAGCCACCAGCAGCAGGAGCACCACAGCAGCATGGCCAGGCCCAGCAGCATCCCAGCATCCATCCATCCACTTGCTAGTTTCCGTGGGATCCTCATCAGGTTCCAAAATACGCGCCCACCTCACTGCCCCATAGTCCTATAGTAGTCGGTGTCGTTGGCGCGCTTTTTTTCCCCCCCTCCCCGACCGGTACTGGCCGGCTGCAGGGTGGGATTCATCACCACCTAAAAAGCTTTTTCCCGTTATTTAAAAAAATCCCATTTTTTCTACACACCAAATTTAAACCGCCACCGCTAGGCCACCCACTAAAAAGCTCCCACCCTACAGCGGCAGTCGGGGTGTTTTTTTTGGTAGTTGTGTTTGCACATACCACCCCCAGTGCTCATCCCCAACACCGGGATTTCCATCCAGCTGCCCCGAGAGGGAAAACGGGAAAATTCTTTGGTTTTTTTCTTCGTTCGCCTGCTTTTTTTTCGCCAAAGCGGAGGCGAGAGTGGTGAGAATCGCTTTTTGCGCGAGGCATTCCTCGCCGGATCGGGCTGCTATTGGGGTTTTTCGGGGAGCAAGCGGACAGACGGGACGGGCACTTAAGGGTCTGGAAGGGTTCAGTCGGCCAGGACACTTGCGGTAGGCTCTTTTCCAGCAAAGATGCTGTCGCGGTCCCAAAAGTGCGCCTTTCTTTTTGCTTTCAGACTACGGCGAGAGAATGTTTTCGTTCCAAGTTCCAAGCAAATTCGGCCAGGTGCGATTAAAGGGAGTTCTTCAGGTAAACGATTGCGAGTGATTCGTGGGAGGGCCAATTTATCTCGTCTAAACTAAAGTGTTTTGAAGGAGAATAAGGAAAGGTTTTGCCTCTTGTATTGACCTAAAGTGGGTAAGTTAGCTATTAATGGAGGAGAGGCCTTGACTTGAACTTGTAATTTTTTTGAGATTTCATATTCTCCGTATTCAATTAAACCGATTTCAGCAATTTCAAGGAGTACGGCGGGATGACAGAAATAACCATATCTCATATTTTAGTTAGCTCTAGATCGGGGCAGAATACTCACAAAGTATATAGAAAGAGAAAATGAAACAGCTGATTATGCTAAGTATGTTTCACACATTTAAGCCATTACAACGAAACAAAAGTACATCGACTAGGATTCCTCGATCTGAAGAGGTAGTTCGAAATTATATAAAACTAGTTAGGTAGCAATTATGCCTAGAATTGCAACAGAATAGGGAACAAACCACTGTCGATTCGACAAAGAGGTCAAACAAAAACTCCTGCAACAAAAGGACCACCATGGATGCTTCTCAGATCGAGTGGCTACCTTAGAACTGCCTCTGTCGACAAAACGACGTGTGCAGAAACTTTTATCTTCATCTAACCATATCAAGTAAAAACCACGTAAGAAATCGTTGCCAGCCATGCGCATAATTGGGTAGAATTTGCGAGACAACATATGGAAATGGGCAACAAGTCGAAGGCCATGACGGTGAGGGGATGAGAGAAAGCTTAAAAGACGTTTCTGATGGTTTTGCTATTTTTGGCACGATCTACGACAACAAAATTCGCCCAAGTTAAGTAGGAATTTTGGTGGTGCAAGTTTTGTGGTTTGGGCATCTTTTAGTTATTGTGCCAAAGTGCTAACATGTTTTATTACTAATAGAACTGAAATCCGTTCAGCAGTCCCCAAGATTAGCCCGGCAAAATAGCCAGACAAAGATTTTTAGAACTGCATGTTTGCGTTTTGGTTTCGTGTAAATAAACATATGATATTTCGACATCGGCCATCTTGAAGTTCGAAATTTTGATAGCAGAAGTTAATTCAGCCATCCCAAAAATCCCTAGGTATACACAAGTCCGTTCAACTTGAGATTTTTTTTCCTAAGTTATTTATAATTTTAATTTTCAAATTTTGATAATAGATTCAAGGTCAGCGACCCCGAAAACATTAAAGGACTCGCTTGCATAATAATCCTTTGAAGTTGAATCTTTCCGAAATGGGAGTTGGAAGACGAGTACCTATGTAGTAAATTCCCATCCATAGTAGCAATGTATCAGTAAATCAGTTGCTTTGCTACACGCTACTTCTTTGATTGTTGTATATGAAATATGAAATGAAATCCCTACATGTCCACTGTATCGCATGATTGGACCCCTAATATCGGATAGAAAGTAAATATTTTATTCGGATGATTTATTTATCCATTATTTGTCATTCGACAATGCCGTCTGTAATACACTAAGGGCTTAAAGGCCGATTTTTTGCTAATTAAATTTTTTACGAAGGAAACAAACCACTGTCAATAATTACACAATACAGGATATAATATTAAGGTGAAAAAATAAATTTTTTCCCAACATATAAACTGCATCACTAAATTAAAGACCTAAACATAAGGGCAGCTTACGTCTATAGCAACATACATAAGTCGATAGTTCGAAAGTTCCACTACCCTTCAGGCCAGTAGTATTAAGCTGGGTTGGTTAGTCTGTTTGTAGCAGTCGTCCAGATTCGCTGGACCATATCACGTCCATGTGGACGCCCGTGTGACAAGTACGTTTGAAATCGAGTTTTCGATTTTTTTGAGTGTATATTGACTCCAGAGTGAAGAATAGTGTTGGTACATTTTATAATGCGACGTGTAATTTTTTTTTCAAGATATATAACGTCATAATAACATCAATTTGCGATCTTGTTGTATACGCGATGAGCTGTTTTGTTTCTCTACCTTTGGCTTGCCTCAGAAAACGCTTCTATCTCTTTATACCTAAGTTACTCTGCTATTATATCTTTTATTCTTTCTCTCTCTCCCTCTTTTTGCATTCGGCACGAAATTTCTACATTCCAATGACGCTAAGTTGGAGCATTTTCCCCTCTTCATTCCTGCGTCGCATCGTACTTATCTAGATCTAGATTTTAAATATTAAAATAGGAAAGCAAAAATAGCATAGCGAAAAGTCTGTAGAATATGAATATACGTATGAAGATTTCAGATCGATCGGTTCAATAGTTTTTTTTTTATTCTCACGTCAACTTTTTTAAAAGCTATTTATTTGTTGGAAAATTTTTTTAAAAATTAATACTGTATCCAGTAGCAGGTAACATATATGGGTGTTTCTCCACTAAGTGGAAAATCGCTGTCCCAAGCCAATTTCATGTAATAAATCTTAATATTCCTAGTTTTTTTGTATCACTAACGACATAGTATTAGGTATTCTTAGCAAGCCACAGGTTTTTTCGTTATTTGATAATCTAATATTTGAATAAATGAACCTCAAACATCACAAAAAACAGTCCCCTGTGCGTCCCTTTTCCAGAATTACAAATGTTGTCACCAATATTTATTTTTTGATCGTTGATAACTGAATAAAAAATATCCAAATGCATACTTAATACTTTAAGCATCTTTGTTCACCAATATTAAAATTTTACAACAGAAATTTAACCAAAATAACCATGTGCGAATGCTGTCCTCAAATTATTAAAACAGTCCCCTGCTGAAATCTCAAACCCGCGCTAAAGTCAAATTTTGTTTTGGCTCGAATTATTATGATCGTGAAATGGAACGCAATCGGTGTGAAGTTCGTTCAGTTGTGGAGCCAAGTGAGCAGCCATCATTTTGTTAGTGCTACGTCTGCGTTTGCTGGTGAATCACGCGTCTCGGCCGTTAGTGAAACAGTCCCCTGGTAAGCTTTTTTTTTGCTATTTTAGGAGTTTTAATTACGAAGATTTGTTTAAAATAATTGATTATATTGTATGTAGCCATATCCGCTTCGATAATCCGTTATAATTTAAGCGATTTTGTTTTATGAAGTATTCATGTAAAAAAGACAGTCCCCTGGCGAACAGTCCCCTGTCATTTTATAGCACAGGGGACTGTTCATAGCACAGTCTGGTATGCCGAGCTGCGCATCTATGACCATTAACAGTCTTCTCTTTCGTAGGTGTGATGTTAAAATGCCACCGAAAGATAATCCAAGTAAAACAAGAGAAGAAATACTGGAACAAAAACGAATAGCTGAACGTCTGAGATACCAAAGGCTTAAAAATGATTTTGTTAAGTTTTTAATACAAAAGTTTTTATTAGTTATTATTATTATTGAATACATTTTGTTTTTATATATAAAAAAGTTGTTTTTGTCCATAAAAACATTCCCCTGGATGGTCACAACAGTCCCCTGTCACGGTTTTCTATAAAATCATCCATAAACCAAAAACTAAGAGGAAAATGTGTGGGCTTTTTTAATATATATGTTTAATCAACTATTGTCCTTCAGTTTATTAAAAAACATTCTTAATATTTGATAAAATTTGCTTAGGACAGACTTGTATGGACGAATTTCCAAATAGCAGAGAAATACCCATATATTATGTATAATATATTCAATACAGAGGAAAATTATTACCAGTGAAAGAAATTCCCAAAAAATCAAAATTCGCAGGCACAATTTTTTAATTTTATTGTAAAAATTGCTAAATGGTGACAATCCATTGAGTCTGTTGCTGTGCAAAAGTCACAATCAAAACTCAATGCTGAAAAATTTCAAAGTAAGCTATGTACGAATACTTAATGTTTAAATAATAAGATGAGAACTACGTGTATGAAAATTAAGTTGAGTTTATTTAAACCTTTAATTTGATACCCATATGAATAATATTTGGAGAAATGTGTTTTTTATTGTCAGACATTTTGACTTATGGTGGACGGCATGTTGCTTTTTTGTGACGTAATGTAGTCTATATCACTCGGAGGATTGAGACGAAGGAACAGATGAACATTCATACACACATACACAGACTGCCAAACTCATAACCCTCCTTTTGTGCCTTGTGTAACCTTCTAATTATTATTTTTATTATTAAAACTGTAGCTTGGAGGAGTTCGATATTCCCTTCTCAAGGTTTGTGTGGGTGGGTGCCATTTGAGCAAATATAATACAAAGACCAGAGATTCGTGTCTAAGATTTGGAATTGCCAAAGGTCATGAAAGAGACCAAGTTTTCATGTATATGTACATATGTATATGTATCATTGTGTATTTCGAGCTTAAGGAACCCTCTAGCTACAGAAGGCCGTTAAATAATGTCCTCCCCATTCAGACACTCCATTTGGGAAAATCATTCCATCTTTCGAACTTCAGACGACTTCACAAAGACCTTAACCTTCACATCCCCTCGTGGTCACTGAACCCATAACCGTCGCCGCCAAATATAAATACGAATCAGGGACGAGGCAGACGCGCGTATCCATCTCAGCTGTCTAAATCGCTTCGGCACACGCATATCACCTGCTCCCTTCCCGCCTAAGAAAGCAACACCCCCCAAAGAGACGACTTTATGTGTCGGTAGGTAGGCACACACTTTAGGGTGAAGTCTCCACATTGCAAAAATATTTTCATTTCCACTGAACGCCTCCCCCGTCGTCGCAGAACGCCACTTCATCTTCGCCGCCAGGATATCCCTCTTCCAGACAGACAAAACCTTGACCGAAAAAATTCAAACGCAGTCGGGTGTTCCTTTGGAAAACTCTACAGGTGCCGGTGGGAAGTAAATCTGTTTTTTTTTCTGTTTTGCCCTTTTTTTTGTCGAGAAAAGAAAATGTGAAAAAGTTTCCCCCCAGCCTGACCTGCACGTCTCCAGGGTGGGAGCGGTTCGAAGCTCCTTTTTCCCATGAAGCCTATATCAGTGCCCCGGCTGGTGGTCGTCTCTGAATGCTCCGCATCTGCTTTTTTTTGCTCCCGATAAGGTGGCAGGGGGCGACTGGGTCGCACACACCCCCAGTCTCCGGTGCAGTTTTTTTGCAGTTATGCTTCATTTTTTCGCTGTTTTGATTTTTTGGGGCCAGCGAAGTGGTGCTTAAGTGTGCAAGGAAAGTGGTGAGCTTTGGCAAAAAATCAAACTTTAAATGCGCGCCACGTTTGAAGAGCTTGTTGGGGCCCCTTCATCGTCCAGTCGAGCCAGTGATTGACACTTCTCCCCTTGGAAGGTCCTGCCGTTCGACCCATCGTCCTTCGCCCAACCATCCGTTCATTCGGGCAGCTTTTTTAATTGGATCGAATTCGCTCTTTTGCAGCGCACTTCTCATCTACTTTGGAGGGTTTTCCATTTTTTCCGTTGCCCCCCATTTTCTTCCGTACTGGACCAATCCTTTCCATTTCTGGGGGGTTGAAAGAGGCACAGCCACCACGGCCGCCACACCATTGCGATGATCTCCTAGGCACCCACGGATTGGTTGCAGTGCTCGTACAAGTAACGCACACATTTTTCTGCACAGTTGCATGGAATGGGTTGTTGCTTAACGCTCTGTGCACCCTTACCGGGGCTGAGGTAGAACGGGTATCTCCCCCGACGACGGGGAGAAGGACTGGGTGAACTGATTGAGAAAGGAGTTGGGGTTTTTTTTTCGGCGTTCCTTTCCTACGAAAAAATCGTTTTGAACTTCAAAGCAATTGAAAGCTTTCACTCAGCTGGGGGAATGGGCTCCGTGTTTGTGGTGCCAGAGGTGCGAGCTTAGATACCTTCTCTACTTTGTCCTAACCCGGACTTGCGGAGGACACAGTTTGCTTAAGGAGTATCTCATATTTTGGCAGCTGTTCTGCCACAATTGCGGCTTAGGATCTCTGGAACTCGGGACAGTTCCTACATACATGTGTATGTGTGTACGTTTTCAAGTGCTCGAAATGTATGTTTTGAAATAATTTCAGCTCACTTGGAAGTTTCTTTGCTATTGGGCACTTTGCACTGATTGGCACCTTATGTGACAAATTTAACTGCTTTTAGCACATTCGAACTTCGCTTTGTCCGGCATGTTTATTTGAATTTCCACCTCGAATCGAGTTTAGTTTTTTGCACCAACTTCAGTTTAGTTTAGTGTAATGAAGGAAAGGGTAAAGTACGGATAAATTTTTTTAACCGTTATCCTAATTTTAGCAGAAGACTGCTGGTGTGACTACACACACAACTTTTGGTTCGATACACTATAGGCTAAAACCACTTGAAAAATTGAATGGAATTTTCAAATTGCCCCTTCAAGAATTACATACATATATATACTGTTAGGCAGGAAGGCGTTTGGACTATCAAATGAAACAGTCTGCAATGTCATTTAAGTTTCAGTACTTGAAGTGATGAGAGCCTTGGGTATGTATAATTTTCAGCGTTCCTGATTGGTCATAATACTCGTATTAAAACTTCGTCCCTTTCTTTGAAAAAATATTATTTTCTTGTAACCTACGCATTGGAAATTATTAGAAGACTTCGGACAAAGTTGGAAACTATTATAAGTTCTCGAGAAGAAGAAGGTGTTGGCATTGGAAGAAATCGAGCGGAGCTGTGTCGCGGCGCACGGCCGTTGATTTAATGTGAAACGAGCAGCGAGTCGTTTCTAGCGTTTAGGATTGAAATGAAAACGAGACTGTTTAGAGGAAGGGTCAGGCAACCTGTGCTAGTTAGATTTCTCCGAGCATAAGGTATCTTTCCTGAAAATTTCGGCACTTCCGATATTTGAGGGCGCCTCGCGGACTGACGCTACAGCCTTGTGAATTTTGCGACGCTCCCGAAACTGTTTCGCTCGCTCGGTGCTGGACATTCGGGTACCTGTGAGAGGGCCATGGGCTCCTCTTTCCAATGATATGTGAACTCTTTATATTCGGTTGGATGTTACAAGGGCTGAGACGACATTTTTAATTTTTAAAATTTTCGCACACTTTAAGTTTTTACATAGAAATATTAGCCAAAATACACTCTATATACAAACACTCGAATCAGCACGCTAGCACGTCTGAGTCCTGAGTAACACCGAATTTAAAGAAGCGAGAGCGCCGGTTTTGTTAAATTAACGCTAACCGCCCTCCCCGCCGCCCCGCCCGCTCGCGATGCGAACTAAAGGTCGTATTAGCAAGCTTACCAAATTTGCTAAAAAAACAAAAAACACCTCACTTACGTCTCTGAGGCTGAGTGAAGAGTTATTAAGACAAGAAAATATCTACATTCGTGTTAGTGTCCAAGTGGCGTGGTACTCCAGAATGAATTTAAAGACGTGTTAACTGTGTTGGATTAAAATCTGTAATCAATGATCAAGATATTCCCATTACGAGATATGGACCCGGTGTTATGATAGTGAACTAATAAAGACGCCGATGCAGCCGTAGTTATGATTAGCAAAGCCCGAATTGTTATCCTTTTGGAGGTAGTCAGAAAAGATTCCTAGAGTCAAAAGGACTAGGAGCTCGTCGACAACGGGTCTAGGCGGGACATTGCACGGGGCGTAGCACCGGGTCACGTAAACACGTCCATCGTCATCGTATTGCTAGAAAAGATTAATTACGAGAAAAATTCATAGGTTGGAGAGCTTCAGTTTTTCCAGTTTTGAAAATTTGGTATCTAGCGACCTCTAGGCGGCAAGGGACTGCATGATCTGATCGTGTAAATGTTAGCACGGTCGCTGCATACCATTCCAACTAACTGAGGGAGATAGACACAATTCTTAGAACCAAAAGACTACAAATATCTATCAAAGTGTTAATCAACGTTGAATCGTCGATGCGCAAAGGTGATCCGATGATAAATAAAAAATCCGAAACTGACGCCCAAAACGAAAAAAAGCGAAATGATCTTTCGTTAAGGCTCATCGATAGTTTATACAGTGGATGATGGTGTTGCATAAGAATTAAGCAATTTTTCCAATTCACTAAATAATTATTAAAATCTTGCCTGAAAATAATTCACATGAGATTCATTTCACTGAGTAAGCACATTCCGAAGTGCACGCGGAGGCACCACAGGACTTGGAGGAACAAACAAAATCTCAGGTTACACCCAAGGCGGGCGCACAAGAAGATGCCCCATGCCCCAACGCACGTTGCGCCACCGAATTCATAAAAGTGGGTCATTTGAATAATAACTGCATTTTTTTTTACAGCGTATTAAATTAAATAGTGCAATTTTCAGTTTTTTCCAGATTGTGTTCAGCGATGAAATAACGCTCCAGATGTTCAACTTCAACAAATCAACGAACTTTACCCGGAGGAGAATTGAAGAAAAATTACACCCTTCTTGTATCCAAAAAAGAGTAAAACATCCCCCTGGAATCATGTGGAGGAATTGCTGGACCTATCCAAAGGTTCAAAATGGACGCTCGATATTTTTTAGGTTATAGCGGTCATGTTGTTAAAGCAACATCTGTCAAATTTGTTGTAAATTGTTCAGTAGTGTGTGGCAAATCACCATGGTGGATTATAGCGTAAAAGAACGTGTGCAAATCATCAACTTTTATTATCAAAATTAGCGGTCCCTTCGAGAAAGTTTCATCAAAGAAAATCATCTTCAGCGACAAATCGACGATAAGCAACTTCGTGTGGCCCAAACTGGATGATATGGACAACAGGACGGCGCGACGTGCCACACAGCGCATGCCAATATGGACATTCAGCACTGACGATTTGATGGAGACGTGAACTTGCCATCGAGATCGTGCAATTTAACACCTTCAGACTTCTTCCTTTGGGGCTATCTTAAATCACAGGTCTATGCGAATAAACCGCAAAATGATGCCCTCAAAGTAAACATAACGAACGCCATCAAGCAAATTCAGCTAGATTTATGCGAGAAAGTCATTAAAAATTTGACCTCCCGAATACGTGCCACTGCCCACTATGCAAAGTCGTGGCAGGCATTAGAACGACGTTATATTCCAAACTTAATGCCATAAAATAATCTTTCAAACAAAATAAAAAATGGAGTTAATATCTCACACACTACTTGTTTTATTTATATTTAAAAGTCGAACGTTCTTATTGAAAGACCCTGTATAAACTAAAGGGTGGCTCATACGAGGACCAATACAGAAAGGTTCTTAGTGTTATTCTACAGTGTGTACATATATTATTAGTGGACTTTAATATTTATCAGAATAACCATGTCTGTATGTTCTGCTATGTATGATACTTTTCGAAATATTCACAGTTTTATGGTTTCTTCTAGGAATTTCTATCTACCCTGACCCTTTTGTTTTTCTAGTTCTATTTTATTATTATTTCTATTTTTCAGTGTATTCGCTGATTAGTGACTTAACAAACAAAAAGCAAAGCCGTGAACTTTAGTAAACTTATTTTTTAAAAAACAAAAAACATGTGAATTTTCGGTTATTAAAAAAAAGTAAAAAAAAACGTGGGGGTTATTCTGTTATTGAGATCCTCCATTTAGTTTTCCATTTTCATCGCCTTTATTTGGACTATCCTGTGTAATCTTATCTGGTGTACCAGACAGGTCTTCAATTACGTTCATTTTAAAATATTTCTGTGCGAAAACCGGACTGGTATTAATCCAATACTTAGTAATGAAGACATTCAATTTGTCTGCATTATTTAGTATTGGATAAAAATCCAGACAGGTTCTCGACTTCAAAAATCCAGGCAAATCTTAGGATTCAATGTTGAAAGCTAAGTACTCCAGTTCATCACACTCACTCGATATTTGAAAATATCGGTCGCCATATTGGATCAGCCATTTTGACTATATGTATATATGCTGCTACATATTAAAACCTCCACAGAAATATATAGATTATATCAGCGAAAGAATCATCAAAATCGGTCCAGTGGTTTTTGAGAAAATCGCGTACAAACAAACAAACAAACATAAATACGGGGGGAACACAGAACCTCCTTTCTTAAAGTCTGTTAATAAAAACGTTTATTCACGTGTTCACTTCCATTCTCACGTTGTCACCCTCCACATAAACAGGAACTTTGAGTTTTTTTCAAACAATTCACATTTTTCGAATATTTTGTTAGGAGCATAACTAACTCCACAACAATTAAACTCTCCACCACTAATAAAACTGAAGATATGATGTAGTGGAATTAGGTCTTTCCGCATCAGAAATCGTATGTCTATCGAGACCCCAATTTGACGACTTCATATCTCCAGTTATTTTTGGGCTTTATTTGGATTTTGTTCGTAATAGTGACTTTCCTTGTCCGAATAGTTATAAACAAGTCACGAGTAGTCGAAATACGGAAAATTTCATTTTTCGGTGATTTTCGAACATCGCTATAATTATAAGCCACCAGCTTATTCGCGTAGTAAACTTTGAAAAAGTTTGACTTTTGGAAATGAACAAGATTTTGTGATTTTTGGAAGATAGTCCCGGCAAGCCTGACTTAACTATTGTTTGCGGCTACATGCCTGTATTCAGCAGCAGCAGCAGCAGCAGTATGCTTATTCCAGCAAATTGTATTACAAAATTTCGCACTTCTGTTCGAATACCAAATAAACAAACTAATTCGATGAAAGCATTTTCTCTAGAGAGTGGCAATTTCAGGAGCAGGTCGTTAGTCTAGATCTGGATTTGCTTTGGTCCAGTGAGCACATCATCACGAGCGTTTCGCCTGAAATCAGCACAAGTGCCGCGCTAAGATAGTTTTGGGCTCAATGGATGCTCCGAGGCTCCGGGGCTTCGTAGCACTCATTCATTTATCTGTCGCATGCGATGCACATTGTTGTGGCCGCCTTTTTGTCGGGGATCCTTTATATCCGCACTCCAGCACCGAACGTGTAATCCGCGGATCCCATTCTGAATCGTCCATCCTCCCGGTCGCCATCCACTGCCCGTCCGTAGAGTTGTCGTAGGTGCAACATGAGTTGATGCAGATGCTTTTTGTGAGCCATCCCCCCACGGAGCCACCCAACCCGTCAGGCAAAGCACCCAGTGCTCTTTTTGCGCCCGCACATTAGGATTCATCTCGTGTGGAGGGAGCATGTATCAAATTATTCCTTTTTATGCTGCATAAAATGCCTGCGTAAAACTTTTCACTATTTTGTCGCTTTTTTTCCACTTTTTCGCATTTTTTTTACATTTTTACTCTTTTTTATCTTTTTGTTGCAATTTGGTCGAGGTGCACACATGAAGTCCTGCGCGCCAAAAATAGCACAAAAGAGCATTCTTTTGCAAAAGGAGAGCAACAAAATAGGGTCCGTTTTAAGACTGACGAAGGGGAAATGATGGATGTGGCGGGCTATTTATCAAAGTTTTGTTCTTTCTTTTGCTTATCAAAAAATTTTTATTCCGCGGAGCCACCACCTCGATGGGTGGGGGGATTAATGGACGCGTAATCTCATTTCATGGGAAGGTGCCGCCTTACACTGCTGCGCCGGACAGCCGCCGTTGCAGCACGGTCTGTGCTTCGCATTTAAAATGTTTTAACTTTTTCACGAATACGTCGGAGCACTGCTGCAAGGGAATTTATGCTTTTTTATGTAATTGCAAAAACATCCGCATTCGTCGTTTTGCTTTGCTTTTAACAGCAAGATTACGATTTCCGAGGCCCCTTTATTTTAACATGACTACAAATCGATTTTGATCTGATAACCACGAATCTGCAAACAAACATTTGTTATCTTCATTCAAACATTGAGGTCTTAATATCAATTTAAATATTCTTCTTCTTCTAGCTATTCTGCTATTTCTGCAAAAATATATAGCATAAAGGTAAAGTTATCTACCCGCGAAAAGTGGTAGAAACTGCATTAATTCGGAAGACATGATTTTTGGCATGCTTCTACCTTCAAATAAATTGATGGACAAATTGGAAAATTGAAAATATTTCCCATTATTAGTACTTTCAACGAAAATCAGTCGTCCATTTTTGAAAACGCTCGTGGAACACCAGTAACCGTAAATTCAGAGCTACATATATCAACATATGCTCCAAACTTGATTTCACCGAAAATTGATTCGAATCACATATGGTTTCAACAAGGTGACGCAACTCCCCATACAGCGCACACATCAATGATTTAGCTGAAAACTATGTTTCCTGGGAGACTCTTCTTCAGATACGCGCAGACCGAATCTGGCGGTTGCTAATTTGGTTATTTTGGGGGGTAATTTTGTACTTATTTATTAACTACAATATACCATCTGAGAGTTACTAGATATAGAGATAACTAGATAGAACACAATTGAAAATAAATATACAATACATATTTGAATTCATTTAATATTAGATTGAATTACTACTTACATACCGAATAAACATTTCTTTAATGCTAACCTATCACAGTGAAAATCTAAATAAGGATATAACGTATTATACATTTTACACATTGCCGACACTGGTTCAAAATTGCCGTAATTAATTCTATGGTGAGTAGGATAAAAAAATTGTTGTCCTCTAGTCAATCGGGGACGAGAATTAATATTAATTAGGTTTAGAAGATTAGGAGAGTCCACATCAGTAGCAATGAAATCATGCAAGAATAAAACACTTACAACCTCTCTACGTTTAGAGAGGGATATCAAACTTAATAATTTGAATCTGTCCTCATAAGGAGGAAGATTGCAAAGATCTGTCCAACGTAAGTGGCGAAAAGCGAAACACAGGAACCTATTTTGAACTATTGCGATACATTTTATATGCACGTCATAATGCGGCATCAAGACTACAGAAGCGTGTTCTAGAATAGGACGGACAAAAGGCACAAAATAAAATTTTTAAGGTATAGGGGTCAGAAAGCTCTTTAGACCAACGCTTTATAAAGCCAAGTGTTGAGTTAGTCCGATTGATTAAGATGACTAATCAGGAGGTTTGTCGTGAATTTTATACGAAAACTCAAAAGTAGGGCTTTGTCGACTAAATGATATGAAGTTACACTTACATTTAAAATCATATGATTTGTAGATCACCACTCCGCAAAAATAAGGCTATAAGCGCGTGTTGTAAAGACTCGAGTGACCTAAAGATTTTTAAGTCATCAGCATATGCTAAGACATGTGCGCTACATAGAAGAGGAAACAAGTCGTTAATGAAATGAGTGGACAGCAAGGGACCAAGATGACTACCTTGTGGAACGCCCAACAGAACAGGAATAGCATCAGAAAAGGTAGAGAAAAATTTGACTTTGAAAGATCGGCTTGTGGGATATGACTTGATTCAAAGAATATTCATAACAAAGTTCCTGTAATTCAGACGATCATTCTGAATAATGTGATGAAAAATCATTATCGAAAGATACCACATTTGTCTCGCTACCAGAGGCGGTAACTCGGCCGATATTTTTTTTTACGTATAACTCCCAGGCCTGATTAAACGTTGTCTATAACAATCAATCGTTTTTCATTTCCCAGTCTCAAAATAAAGTTGTAAACCTCTTAGCCAAATGACCTGTGCAATGTCATCTTACAATTAGAGAAGTCGGGAAGGGCATTTGTCCGCTTTTGCATTTCCCACAAACTGCCAAGTCCGCATACATTGACAGCAATAAAATACAATTTTATAAAGCTTGTAAAAGCATAAGATAAATCTTCAACGACGTGATTAGCCATGCCATTAGGTCTAGCTGAGGTCTTCTGTCTAAGCTGTTGATGCTGATGCACTCACTTAAGTCTGCCACACAAAAGAGCAGACGAGCCATAGACGTTATACATGAAGAGATAAAGCTAAACATATGGCTCTGATAGCCTTCGTTGTTTACAAAGGCGCCCTGTGGCAGGGTGTCAAAGCAGATATTTCACGCTTACTCTTTCCGTCTGCCAGCAATCACAGCGCACCAAGGAAGCGCCACGCCAGTCGGGAGTTCCAACGGCGTTAATTTGAGTTTCGATTTGATTGAGACGCTGCCGTGGGGCCACAGAGGGACACCGGCAATTTTTACTTTTCGAAAAATCCTCTCGGTGCGCTAATAGCCGGCAAATTCACTTTGCGCCAGCACGCGGCTGTAGATCAGCAGCACAGGGGGCCGAGCCCCAGCGCTGCGGAATTCATCGGAATTTCACGTTTGTGAAATGCACCGTTAATGGCGCTTGTAATCATCCAAAAGGTCATCAGCGCACCCCAGCAATTACCCAGGGAATTAAAGCTTTATTGCCGCTGCAATCGCGGGCCAAATGATAAATAATGGCCCGCCCAATTTCAAGGAGGTCAGTGAAGGTGACAGCCAATTCATTAGACAGGCGGTCTTTGCAGCCACCGGCCTCTTGCCGTAGAATAGACCTCCCCGCAAACAGTCGTTCCCAGAAAAAAAAACCCTCTGTTAGCGATAACTCACCGAGTCTTCAAGTTTTCAACCGAGAAATTCTCGAAATTCCGGTCGCCCTGCAGCCGGCCAGCCAGCCAGCCAATATCGGAGGAGGCTCGATTTTCCCACGCAATATGAGATGACACGAACGCAGCGCAGCCACAATCCCCACACCTGTGGCGGTAATGAAGCTCCGTGAAAAATTGCCACGGCGACTGCAAATGAGCCTATAATCTCGACGCCGTGGCAGACAGGTGTTTTAGGGATTATCTTTTCATCTTCTCGGGGCTGTGCGTCTTGGGAAGAAAAAGTTCGTCAAAAATGTGGAAAAAAGTTGACGAGGTGAACAAGAACGCCAGAAACGGGTGTCGTCTTACCGATTAAATTGATTTGTGCGATCCCATTTTTGGTTTATGGCGATTTTACGGTTTTATTAAATCGCTCGGGGCAATTGGCGGCGATATGGTTTACACTGCTTTTCGGGTTTGTGGTGGATGATATTAATATCAATGCAAATTATATTGATGGGTATAACCAGCACAACTCCATTTAACAACGTAAATTATTTTTTATGTAATTACGGTAAACTCATGGTAAACTCTGGAAATTATTTTTGCTAAACGGCGCCGGACAGTTAATGGCAAATACACTTGATATGCAGTCTAATTATTCTAAAGCCCGTCAATTTTCCATTTGTTTACTTACAGTAACCGCTTTGCAAATTGTTGGCATCCTATTCAGTAATTTCTTGACATAATCTTCTGCAAATGTCACCAGATCTGTATACCAGTTGTAGTTTGCAAGGATTTATCTTTAACGTCAAGGTTCAATGGATGACAAATCATGTGCCTGTGGGGGCTAAGTCATTATTTCTAGCACTCCAATATTTTTTTTGTTTACTCAAAAAATCCAATCTTGAACAGTGTTTGGAGTTGAATTGAAAAATTACAGACAAATCTGGCAACCCTCGACCGTATGAGGTCAAACACTCTCATCTCGCTCAAAAGGGAAGCCATTAGTATAGTGTCGTAGCGGTTATCGCACTGGACACTGTCTAATAGTTACGCATGCCAGAAGGCTTGGTGTATCGTCCAAAGACTTCTGCAAAAGTTGACGGAATGAGAGGGAAGAGGAGAGCATCAGTCATCTCCTTTGCCGCTCTGTTCTTGCAATTTGAAGGAGCTATCATCTGGGTGTGCTTTTCTTTGATGATCCGACAGACCTGGGTTCAATGATCAATGAACCTGAAATGTTTCATCAAAGTCTCAAAATGGTTCTTTTATTAGACGTGTGGGTCATCACATCGCAACAAGCTTTTATATAAAGTAATCGCAATTGTCCAAACATTTCATTTAGTAAGATTAGTTATAGTTTGGTATACATTTCAAAATTTCTAAAATGCCATAAGTAAGTAGATAATTGAATATATAATTATTATTTTATTTATTAATTTTTAATTTTTGTTTTTAAAGATAGTGTTTTTTATTGTTTATTATGTAAGGTATTGAGAAGTTTGGTAGATGCTGCTCTGGCTGAAGCATCAGGTAAAGGTCACGATATTATTGCATTGTCATAGGATTCATATAAGCATCCCAAGTTTCAGGCTATTCTGATAACGAGAATTGGTGCAAAATGGACTTATGTAGCAAATCACATTCTATTCGTTGTACCCGTTCATTTGATACCCACATCAAGGGGTCTGTGAAGAAAAAGGTAATCCGCCATCTTGTGGCGTCCGCCATATTAGATTTAATACGGTATTGAACATACGATATTGCATAGTCTCCGGATTTTTAGACGTGTGCAAAGTTTCGACCAATGCCGATAACGCGAACTGGTTCAAAATTGATTTGCAAGATTTGTAGCAGACTCATAAACAACAATTCAAGATCAATAAAAACTTGTCAAAGAGCAAAGTTCGCGAGATACAGACTGAAGATACCCTGGCGTCAGCTTGATTTGGTGTTGTAGTTGTTTTGTACGAAGAAGAGTGTACTCCCAGGGTTAATACTAAAACATACTTTAAAGCCTACCCTGCCTACGTGGACTCTATCAGTAAAATTGCATATGTAAAATGATCCGCAGCGTGCGACATACATAATGCATGTATGGATGTATATGGCTAAACTGCGCCCGTAATTTGATTCATCTCGTGATTTACACGGGAATATCACTTTGTCACCAGGCGCCGAAAAGTGCTGGATATTGAATTTGAAATGGCTCGGGTTTGGGGTTGTATTTGAACTTGACCAGCTGGTGGCGATATTTTTGTTTACATTTTTTGCAGATTGGTATGTTTATCACACGATACTTTGCTTACTTTCTACAGAAATTAGTTGATCACAACTGTCTTCTGAAAAGATTTTTTTACTGTCACACAACCTCTAAACCCTTCAGCTAATAAAAGGGTTTTCACAGGAGAAACTGATACTATTTTTCCCTGCTGTTGTTGTTTTCGTGTGATTTCTGGAGCAGTAATGTCTTACATATGTACATATATTTATTTTTGTTGTAATAACAATAAAGTGCTCTTAATCGCAGCTGGTTGTTTTAAAAGTCCACTTTCAAAATTGTCTTTTTTCATTTGCCTTTTGTTTGTTTTGTTGTTGTAATGTGTGGGGGGGGGGTCGCGATAAACCACCAAGCTAGTTTTTGTCCGAGCATAACGATACACTCCATTTGTGCATTCGCCTCTTGGACTTTAAAGAAATACTTTCTCAGTTTGAAATTCATTCAACTACTAGGGAATTTAATGTGTAAAAGGAATGATAAAACATCAATAAAGTCAATCTCCTTTGACAGATTAAAGACTTCCTAGGAATTAATTAATCACTTTCCATATCGCCCTGAGGTTTATTGCAAAGTTGTCCGTACAAAATGAAAACGCCGCCAATTATGACTCAAAACTGACGGCGCTGCTGTCCAAGATTTTCTCCCGAGCAGGGCATATAAATTAAAAATTAAGCAGAACGCTATCAAAACCTAATCCTCGGCATAATAAACTAGCCACAAGCCCTAATTTCAACAGAATGTAGCGCGAATTCCGTGGTGCGGATAAGCCGCAGTTTCGAATTTCAAGACCATTTTGCCACGAGATCAGCATAAATAAATGATAAAGAGCACAAAAACCTCCTCGTAATTTGTAGGAATACCTGAGATGCCTCCGTCCGCCGTGCGTGCATATCTGAATCCGAAATGAACAAATCAAGCCGGCGAGCTCAAACCGAGACAGACCCTTTAATCAAAACATCAGGAAAAAAGCGGCAGCTGCGGGGAAAAAATATAGATCGCGGCAATGTGCCGGGGAGAGATTCTTATGTAAATGGGGTCCAGCACAGGTGACCTCATAACTCCCCCTTAGGTCGGACGTCCATCTGAATTTCTTTTTCGTCGCTTATGAGCATTAAAAAACCGCATAAAATCGCTAAATTAAACCAGAGCCCAGACCCGTTGGGAGAGAAGAGAAAAAACGCGCCAGTTGGAGCCCGAGCTGGAGCGCGTTGTCAATCGTCGTTCCGAGGCACCTGACGCCACGGGACGCGCTTTGATCAATAACCACTCATTATCGCCGAGGTCAGTCCACTGAATTAATTAGAATTAATCGCCGTGATCGAGTTAACGGCATCCCAGCTTAATCCGGCGATCAGGATAGTCTAGGGCACCAAATCGGGGCTCCGGGCCAGCATCGAGCCTATTTTCGGCAATTTATCAAGCGCTCACCGTGGCATCAACTAGTGCATCACCTTTGAGCCCCAGCAAAGGAAATTAACCCCTGCGCCGAGCTGGAGGAGGTATCCGGGCCCCAATAATTCAAGCCGTCATTATTTTGAAATTAGTTAACGATCCGGCGAGCTCAGCTGGCTCCGCCTAAATTGAGCCGTTAAGAGTCTCCGAAGGGCAACCGGAAGACGGCGGATACGCGCGACCTAATGCTACTGGTAGTGGTGGCAGGTTTGGTATTATTTATGTGTCAGAGTGTGTGCGTAAAGGAGAACAGATTGACATACTTTTCTTACCTGAGGGCACATCTTGCATTGGTACTTTCGGCCGGTTCCCGTGCCGTTCGTCAGGCCCGCACTGATCTTCGTCGCATTGATGGGCTGGGGGACAACAAGCAGGGCGGCAGCAGCTGCTGCACCTGGATGACCGTGTCCTCCGCCCGGTGAACTACTGCTCGATGAGCTGGACCGCAACGCACCCGCAGCACCATATATTGCCATTTGTCCACCCTGGGCGCCGGGATGGTGATCCAGGCGACCGTCGTCCAGGAGGTGACCTATAGCAACAGAAATAAAAAGTAAATGAAAGCGTAAATATAATAAATTTAAAGTTTTGCTAGAAAACCGACGATTAAGTCGCTCCCACAGTATAGAAATTTTGATAGTTCTGTCCATTGGTCAATAACTTCGACAGCAGCGGTACAAAGATCTTGAGATAAGGGACTGTTTTTGGAAGGTAGACATTGACCCTGGCGAGATGCAGTTTCCACAGGGTGACGTTATGCGCCATCACCATCAATTTATTGAAATTACTATCAGACGATAATGTGGTTTCTAGAAAAGATTCTGTAAATTGGCCTCCATTGTGATCTGACACATCTCGACTATTTCCTATGGCGTTACGGGAAGTCACTGGTTTATGCTGATAAACCGGCAACAATTGATGACTTGGATGCCAACATTGTTCGTGTTATTCGTAACATACGGCGTCGACACTGTCTGAAAAAGTGGCCCAACATTTGGTTGGCAAAATTCGTTTCGTCAAAACGGGTTGCGGTGCCCATATTCTCGAAGTTAATTTAATGTCATAAATTGGTCTTGGGAATAAAACAAGATTATTGATCAAAAGTTGACTTTTTTGTTAATATAGAAACACCCCCTACACTTCTTTTAACACGGCCAATTGAAAATTACTCAAAATAAGCAAATATGGTGACCGTCTTACATTTTTGGAGTAGTTTATAAAGAAAAGAAGAAACGATCCAATTTCATCAGTTGAAAGAGTCCTCAGCTCAGAAACATATTGAGTTCACTTCACCGCCAGCAATTTCCTACCCACGTAAGTCGCTTTCTATTGAATTAAAAAAGTGGGCCATTAGAGGAGATAATTGGATCTTAATAACGCCACGCGCGGAGTCTTCAATTAAACTTTTTTGCCATTAGTAGGCGCACTAAAAACGAATTGCTAAAATTATGTAACGGAAAGTAATAGGGACCCTAACAGTCACTGAACTGTAACGCTCCTGCGGGTCTATCACGCCCCAGTAAAAACAACCAGAAGAAGGCGCTGATCGCGACTTAATTGCTAAACGATCAGAAGAGCCTTCTAATGCGATTGACGACCGGTGCAAGTCTTTCACTTCGCGTTCCAATCGAAATCTCGGCGAATTATGAATTTTTTGAATTCCTCCCCGAGACGAACATGAGAAAAAAATGACACATTTCCCGGGTAGTGGGCCTGGGCATCATGTTGCCCGCGCACAGTTGGCGGCAGCAGATTTGCTTGGGACCGATCTACACGACGGAAAGGCTGTAGGGAGACACATGTCATGACGGTTCAATAAACACCATAGGCAGCCAGTGTGCTGGGAGCAGCAAAAAGCGGGCATTTCAGTGCGTAATTAATTAAAAGCGAAATCAAAACGAGATCTGGTCGGAAAGCACGCGTGCTTTGAAGTCATCAATCCGTCGATCAGCGAACGGACGCTTCGACGGAACTAGTCTATGGCCCGTTGCCCATTTACAGAAACGGAATTGCATTGCAGTGCGGTGCTGTAGCGGCGCGCAGTGACAACAATGAGTCCCTGCCCCGGCCCGATCCCATCCAGCCAGGACGGTGGAAGGAATTTAATCGGTGCACTGCCTGATCGCCTGATGACGGTGATGAGATGATGATGATAATAAACTCCTCCGAGACAACGGCGAGATGCCTGCGTCCCAGATCGAATCGCGAGGCGTTGTTTGAAGCAATCTCAGCGGCTGCAACTGGAGAACTTCTCGGGCAGAGCGTAAGTGGCGGGACAGGTAAAAAGACGAATGTACAGAGAGCATGTGCGCACCTTCAGCGATGGAAATTTTTTGAAAAAAATTTAAAAATGTTAGAAAAAGTGGAAAAGGCGAGCGCCTGAAATACTCTGGCGGAGCGATGGGGTCGAAAGCGGACTGACAAGTGAACGCGCATGCGACAAAGACTGCATTACTGCAATGTGGCGTCTCCGCGGACTGCTTTTTGCCGGTTGGCGCGCCGTTTATTAATTTTCCATAGCAAATAAATTGGCTGGCGGCAAGGCTTCAGCCCCGGTGCGCCTAAAGATTTCCGATCATGTAAAGTTTTGCAGTTATCCGGCGGCGCTTGGTGTAAATCAGGACGAGACGCCATATCGTCGACGCTACACTAAGTAGTACCAGCAGGCAGCAGGTATCAGTGGCGGTGCAGCAGTTGCAAAATTTTATTACGACACTGCTCCCGTGGCCGCACACCGCCCGGCTGATCTGTGTGGGAACAGGTGCAGGTGGATGTTATGCAACTAGAAACGATTTATGTACGGATCCTCGCCATCAAAATGTACTTTCCCGGCGATTGTTAAGATTTCTCGGGCATTTTTTTCCACTGCACCTCCAACGGAGGAGAGCCCCGTTGGCGGCGGCGGCGGAGCACCACCGCGCACCGGCGTAGGAAAAAGCCGATCAAACGAGCACGTCGCCTTGTACTACATCGATGTACTTCGGTTGCAAGACATCCGATTTTCATGTAAACCAATGAAGCATGGACTGGAGAGGCCCACAGTTCGCGGCGGCTGGCGATCCCCCCGAAGTTGACTGCTCAGGATGATGAGACGACTAAACAGCATCCGAACACAAGATGCTGGAACACTGCTAGTTAGGTTGGCGGAGCCGCTCCCCGCCCGGGCTCAGCGATCGTACATTACGTTAATGTGCACTCCGCTGGCGGGAATGTTAAGCCCCCCATTAGAGATTTTATCAGCTGAGGCGATCAGATTGCCCCCGGAGACCTGAAGAGACACTCGCAACAAGATTGGGAGCAAAACAGTAACGCAACACACGCCGGCGGCTGATGAAAAATCCGCGGGCATTTAAAATGCCCCGAAAAGGGAGCACTGCTATCATCGGGGCTCTGTTGGAGCCGCCGCCGCACCGTGTGTAACGTGTGACTTTGAACCACACGGAATTTCATGTTGTCGTCATCCTCCTTCGCTCCTGGTGGATATGTCGCAGCAATAGCGGCTGTTGTAGCGGCAAAAATAATTTTAATTCGCCGCTTTTTACTGGCGGCGATCCCCCAAGTATGGGAATATTTCCGCTGCCGGGCCATTTCACGGATTTAATTAGTCCGGCAGCATGCCGCAATTGGGAGGCCCCTTACGCCGTCGCCTTCCTTCCCGCCAATCCCACCGTCGACCAACCATAATCGATGCAATCTCGCTCCAGGAGCTGATGGTGATACCAAGTAATTACCCGAATGAGCAGATAATTAAACCACAATCAACGCGACCTGCAGGGGTGACTTACTTCGGCAATTTTTTATATTTTCCACATTTTTTTATTATTGCAAAAAAAAAACCGACAACTTACCTTTCTGCAGGTTGTTGTGGTGGTCATTCATTTTTGCCTGCAAGTAAAAAGCAGAGGAGAGAAAGTTCAATGAGCGTTTACCGGGACGTGAAAAGAGTTGAAATGTTAAAAAGTAAGATTGTTGCATTATCCAAATAATAATAAAAATAATTAGCTCAATCAGCACACGAAGAGGGGGGAAATTAAGCAGCAACAAGCACAGCAGTGGAGGCGGGGGAGGAGGAGTTCAAATTAAGAGTACTTGGAAATTATGGTTAATACTAGAAAGAGTGGGGAGAGCGACAAAGCCGAAACATAAACCGAGAAAAAGGAAAAAATTGTTTGAAAAAAAAATTCAATTGAGTACCTCATATCCCTGCTTCATGGACATGTGATTCCTTGGCGCTGGCCAGCCGCTGTAGTCGATGTCTTTTGAGTGTTGACCGCATTGCTACAGATCAAATGAGAAAAAGTAAAAATAAAACTTACATTAATTTTATTTGGACTAAGGCTATAGGCAGAATAGCGAAATTGGACTAGCTCCTGACGTCAAAATAAAGTAATAAAAAATCTACAAGACGAACTTTAGCGCTTCTTTGCACACTCGCATAATTTTGATGCCAGAAGCTATGTATGTAAAGTTCCCACGAATATTAAAACAATGAGCCTTGCGACGGACGTAAAATCTGTTAAGTGTCCTTCCACCAGTTACGTTTTCATTCTCCACTGCTAATGTGACTAAGGGGTTCAACATTTATGACTCAATAGTTAAATTTATTTGTGCAGGATCCTTTGCTGACTCCCGTGGCGGTACCCGGCCCCATAGACCGCGGGTACTTAAATCAACAATAGACGTGATAACCTAGCCGGCCCATAGATACATATGTCGAGTCGAAAAGAAATCGACCCATGCATATCCCCGTAGGCGTGCCCGTTGATACAAATAATAATAATAATAATAATAATAGTTTAGTTGGAAGAGATACAAACGATTTACAAGCTTATAATTGGAATCAAGTAGCTACAGTGGACACAAAAGTGACAGGGAATTATACAGGGTGGCCGGAGAAGTGACGTCCAAAGGGTAAATTTAGGTGCCTCAATCCGAATCACCCATCATGCAGATTTTTTGAAAATTCCGCAAAAGCTGTTCTACGTATAAATTCGTATATCCTTTCTCTACCTGGACGTGCTGTACCTCTATGGAAAGGCAACAAGATGGGTCATTAAAAAAATGAAAAAGAGGTGCATTAATTAAGGTACATGAATTTCGAAGACAAATTGGGACAAACGTGAAATATAGGAAATTGTAGAGGTTTCTTACACTTTCACAAGTGACTGTACCTGCAGTGGTAAAGGTAGATTAACATTGGTGGAATTTTTGGAAAGCACATTAAGAATTGTTTGGAATACGATGTCCCTGCGTTGAGTAGATCAAAAGATAAAAATAAAATATTAATGTGCATCTTGAATTTATGACTCACCCTGTAACTGTTTCATCCTTTATTTTGTACTTCTTAGCAATCGTTATAAGACTTCTGTCTTTTGATTGTAAACTGTACCAATTAAATAAATAAATAAATAACTCGAAAACCATGCAAGATCGCGGAACATACATGGGGGTGATTCCGAAACCCCCCAAAATGGTGCACCTAAATATATATATACATATGTGACTAAGGAAGTTGACTAGAGAGACCATTTGTAAATGTCTGTTAAGTCATCATTTATTCTGGCAGCATAATCCTTTATAAGTCTATAAGACCAATAGGGCGATAAACGTAAATTTGTACATCGTGAGCGTAGATGTAGAGGTTGAGTTTGATGTACAAGCAAAAAAGTAGACGACCAAGAATTGATCCCTGAGGAACTACATTTGAAATTGGGAAAAGGTTTTAAATCCTAGAATAACTCTCTGTATTCTAATTCCATAAGAAGTCAACCACTAAGCACACAATTGATGTAGGAAAATTGGGTGATTAGTTTTCCTAATTAAATAATATTTTATGGCAGACTGTGTCAAACACCTTAGAGAAATCAAGCAGCGTTCAAATAAGAACACACCAATTTATCGGCCACGCAGGCTTATGTGTATGACGTAAGTAACTCTTCAGTTCCAAAATAAATTTATTTATGCAAAGCATGGATATTGATAAAGTTCTGGATGATGTGTTGATACAATTTACAGATGACGTCATGGAAAGAAAATTTATATTTTAGCAGGACAACACGGTAGTGCATCGCTCGCACCATACTATGGAGTGGTTAAAAAGTCAGGAAATAGAAATACTTGAATGGCCAGCGTGTAGTTCCGACTTAAAACCTACTAAAAACCTGTGGGGGGTCCTGTCCTGTCAAGTCTACTAGCAATGACGTCAATTAAACGTGTTTGAGCTTAAAGCAACCATTCTAGAAGTTTGGAATAACACTCCTACGGAGATCCTTCAAGGCCTTGTAAATCCAATGCAAAACCGCATTTTTGAAGTAAAATCAAATAAAGGTGGGTCCACAAAATATTAGAAAAACAAAAAAATATTTAATTATCGTATTATTGTTGAATTAAAAGAAAGTGGCTCTGAAGCTATTTACTTGTTTTTTTCAATAACTGGAAAGTGTTTGAACCATTTTTAAATATTTATGTGTGATCACATGTATCATAAGAATATATGTATGGTATAATCAACACATCACACTTTACGTGTTTGTTCGTTTTTAGTTACAAAAAGTGACTATTTAAGTGAGTGGCTTTACAGCTATTTCCTCCACGCAGTGACACAATTAGCCAGTATATGGGCCACTCTAGGGACATTACATGTAAATACGAAAAGAGAAAAAATAAATACTATTCTCGAAAGGAAAAAAATTAGGAGTTGAGGTTATATACGGTTTTTCGCATATTCCCAAAATTTATCATTCTTAATTGGCCGTAATAATTTTGATTAATTGTGTACTTCCTACATGCTGTTGCACAATTAATTTTTTCAAATCTTTGTATCCAACGGCTGAAAAGTTAGAAGGGGAGGACTTATTAACCACATTGAAGGTGCATATCGCGACTGAAATGTCCAAACAAAAAGAACCATTTGATATGTTTGGTTGCATTTTAAGTACATTGGACCAACCTCGATGGGATACGCGAAAAATACGTTTCGTTGTCACTTTCCATGTATGGGGCGGCACCCCAAACAAATTGTGTTTACAATTTCTCTTCACATCTGCATTTATGTTCACTGAAGGTGTCCCCTTTTAAATTTGCATTACAAACAGTGGATAAAGGTTAAATGTATGACCTACAAATCTGTGACCTAGAAAGGTACCAAATGGAAATGAAAATGCCCCTGCGGTAAGATTTCTAAAGTTCTCCTCCCAGGTTGTCCTATCACTTGGGTAAATTTGCCATCATTCATTTTTCTTTTTTCTCCGGACTTAGTCGTATACTTACATAAAAACCAATTTTGGAGTTTGATTCTAACAAGTTATGATATTCTCCGAAGCTTTCACCAACATTTAGTTTAACATTTTCATAATTGATAAAATGGCGGACATTTGGATCTCAATCAGCGCGCGCGCGCTTATAAGTTAGTTATAGTTTGAAAAAGTAGTTCTGAGAAAAACGCGTTTGTGCGGTTTCAGGGACGTGTCTAGGCCAGTATAGCGTTGTGTTACACCAAAACATGAAAGTTGATGTAGGGGCCACTTAAAAACGGCAAACGTTTCATATGTTCAAAATGATAGTCTAAAAATAATCTGAATAGGTATACGGCTTAATAAAATTTAATTATTCCCTGCAATGTCTTCAATACTTAGGTATAACAGTAATAACCAAACCAACAGGCACAAATTTTAACCATTAAAACTGTAATACACACCTACACAGGAAAAAATCAGCAGTTACAATTTCGGTGTTGAAACCAACTCTTTGTTAATGGTTTTCAGTCAAACCCGTTAGAGCTGAGTTGAACCCAGCAAAAAGGGTTAAGTGAAAGGTGCTCATACGAACTACGGAAGGAGTACGAAACCAACTCCCCTCAGGCGATGCTGCGGGTCAGCACTAAAATATCGAAAAGGGGCAGAGAGGAGTGCATAAAGGCTCCCTCCGCGTATTGGTTGCTGAATGAGAGAGACCAAAGATAAAGAGAAACTTCAATTAAGCTTACAAAACAAAAACTACTCGTACTCTTAAAAAAAAACAGAGCGGGATATTAGGCTAGTTTTAGGTAGGAGTTTAGGAAGGAATTAGCTTAGTTAGATTAGGTATAATTAGGTTAATTCAACTTAGGTAGTAGGTATTAAATTAGTTTTATTTAAAAAAAAAACTGTTCTAAGTTTTCGAATGGTGGGTTTCTTAGAATTCATACTAGAGATTACCTCTGAGCGTCCGCGAAGGGCCATATAGGTATACATATCACACTTTAGATTTAAGTTTTTGTATTTTAGACTTAAGTTACAAACAATATTATAAAAGCCCAATAAAACAAACTTTTCAAACAAACAAACAAAAGGAGTAATTAGCAGGTTACGCGAAAGTTTATTTTAAGAAAAGCATGTGTTAACTTTAAATTGCAAAGTGGTTATACATTCGGAAAAAAATTTCTTAAACGATAGGGAAAACATCATTTCGATTTATGTATGCGCTATGTTGATTGGATAATGTAGATTCAGTGGTAAACTTCACTTCACAACTTTAAGAGGATTTGGAGTTGGAATGTGATATGTATGTTAAATTAACCCAAAAAGAGTTCAGAAAGCGCTTTTTGGGGTTATTTTAAGAAATCATACGTTTACTCCGGGGAAATTTTAATTGAACACTATACATTTTTCAGTGTACAGTCGACATAAGCTCAAAAATCAGGCGGTAAGTATAATGACCACGACAAAAAGTTTAGGTACATTACATATAGTATGTAGGTATCTACTTTTCTGATTCCCACTGAAAAAAATTCTGCCGACAGTGGAAAGGTTGTATTTCATTAGAAGTGTAGTTCCAAAAGTTCTAAGAACTATGCAGGCAGTGCTCCTGCATAACAACGCAAGGTCACATATGGTAAAAACCTCCAAAGAAGCCATATACTTGTTATATTGGTAAATTATCTTTCAGATTACCATTTTGCCTGAACATTTCAATTACAATTCGTTGACTCACATTTAAAAACATCCAGGGAGGCCGATAAAAATATCGCTGACACAAAACCATCCTTTTCGAAGTGAATTTCATTACTGCCTGATGATGAATGATGGCAGAGAAGCAGACAGAGGCAATTAATAACATTGAACTGTAAATTTATTTTCTTTTTTGTTTTTAATAAAAAATAAGATCTTCCACTTGGGGGTTTCGATACTTCAGTTAGCACGACGTGTTGACGTTTCGAGTTATGAGGTTGTAGGTTCGATCCCCACCAGGGGCCGCGATAAAGTGGTATTACAATTGGCCAAACATGAGGCCTAGGTGGTACTTCTCAATGCACAATAACTTAACCTAACCTTCCACTTCGAGGAGTTTATCCCGATCCTAATAAGTCTATAAAAAAATAAAATAACTAAATAAAATAGCTAAATGCGAGCGAAAGTGCGTCAAGATCAGACACTTAAATCTTTTATTAGGACCGCAATTTGTACTCTAATCTAACGAAGGATGGCGATCTGAGCTTCATTCCACTGACTGAGCCAATACAAATATATTTTTATGTGGGTACTTAAATAAAATCTATAGAGTCTCCTAAATGTGATCACCTTTAGCCGTGGGAAATTTAAAACGAATAGGATTCTCAAAAGTATCATTTCCGTAAATTAGGGCCCCAAGGGAAATTTTTTGGTGACGGCAGATAAACTACTGAATGTCATTTGTTTTCCCTGCCCAGCTGTAAATATCTTTAGGACCCGTCTTCACTTTTAAAGGCGAGCGAAACTTTAAACTCCCCCTTAAGGTACCTGTTTACTTACCGGAAGCAACCTCCTAACAGCCAACTCGGTCTAATCCCAATCCCCTATGATTCGGTTTAGTGACTCACATCACAATTACACTTCCGGTTGAAGTGAAATTAACGGCAAAAATCCGCGAAAGTGCTGATGTAGTCCTCAGAGACGACGCGTTAACCCAAATAGCCTAAAAAACCAGCGCGCTAGTTTCACCCACTCCTGGCAACCCCAAACTAGAAAGAATCTCTAAAAGAGGACAAAGCAAAAAACGGACGGGAAAAAACTAAAAAAAAGGCGCATCACACAAAAATGCTTCCCACCTAAAAAAACGCCGAAAAAATCCCCATCCGCCTCCACCCGCCGGGCTATGTACTTCCTTCTCTCGCCCATGTAGAACGTCCTCGGAGCGACCGAACCGTCCTTTGAAGTGTGCGTAGTCTTCCCATCCGGTGGCAGGACTTTCGGGAGGACTTGGCCGCCGTCGCCCCCATGTTCGCCTCAAACTTCGACCGACACCACCATCACCACCATCATCATCCTCATCAAGTCCAGGAGGACTCCGGCAGGGCTCCTCTGAGTCCTCCTTCTAAGCCCCTTCGTCTCGTCCACGCGGCGCGCGCGAGAGAGAGGCGAGAGAAAGGCAGCCCCCCCCGTTTGATTGAAAAATCAATAGGAGCAGACGGAAAGTGGTGGCGGAGAGGAAAAAATCACTCGCCACGTTTCATTTTTTCCAACTTCTTCCGAGTGAGAGCGGCGAAAAAATGTCCGCGCGCTTTTTATTTTTTCTTATGTGCGCGCGAAAAAATTTTCTTCGCTTTGCCCTTTTTCTGGATGCAGCAGAACCCGATGGTGGTGGGTGGCGGCGGGCCCTGGATGGCTGCTTGTGGGGTGGCTCAGCGGCACAGAGGCACAGCAGCAGCCGGCCGCCCTGCACTGTGACTGTGCAGCCAGCCACCCACCCAAAAAGGATAACACCTCGAGCGGCAGCCGGGGTGGAGGGTGTGGAATGGAGCCCGGCTCGGTCGGCATGGCTCGGGCTCTAGCCAGAGCAGCAGCAAGTGCCGCGATGTGCCCGAGTGCCGGATCTGGGTGCCGTGAATAGCTTTTAGATGGGGGCCGACCGAACCCCGTGTGGGGGAACGCGGGGTGAATCGCACATCGCTGCGAAATGTGCTGTGCAGTTTTTTTTCTTCCTTTCATTTTTTCTTTTTATATTTTTTTTTTCATTTTTTTTTAGTCGCATCCTTTCGCAATTTTGTGCTTTCCACTGTGCGATAGTTTTGGCAATTTTATTTTTGGGCATTACTTCCTATCCTCCGGCCGCTCCCCTCTCGGCATTATTTGGTGCAGATGAATTTTTCTTATTTTCAAGGCAGTCCTGAGCCCCAATTTCATTGCAACGCACACCCGTCCTCCTACTGCAGCGAAACGATGCATCTCTCTGCATCGTTTGCAGTCCGTCTAAATGCGTATTTGATAGGATGGTATTGTTTCGGCAAAAATGTAAGAATGTCGGCTATCGGCATTAAATTTAAGTACGCGTTTGAAAATTAAAAAGGTTAACCGCTAGAGGTCACATAATTTCTAGAACAATTTAAGCAAAAAACGAAATCCAATTTAGTAGCTTTAGAACGAGCGTATGATTAAGTTTTGTGTGGTGATTTGTAGTTTTTAATTATATTTATTCTAAGTAGGCTTCTACGTATAGATGGTAACTTCAAAAATCTGTCACGAAGATAAGAAGCCAATCAATCAGGCAGTACCCATTACTAACTAGATTTTCTGAGTCATAAAAGAAACACTTGGCGATGCAATAAAGGTCTTGTCACACATAGCTCGGCGGTGTGAATTAACCTGTTTTAGGTTACTAATCGTGGTATGCAGAACCGCTCAGCTAAGACTCAATTCTCATCGCTCGTTAATGTGAAATTGACTTCAGGATTCGTGTAAATATAAATCTGACCTGAGCTCTGCCACGCCGATCTAGTCAGCGATGAGGAGCATTGATTAGGGTCCACGTCATGCAATTCTATTCGAGCAAGAATTAGCTTACTGTTACAAATTGACATAGAGGCCCGATGTACTCCATCACAATCCTTAGACATGAACCCCATAGACTCCATTGAGCATCTACGGGCTATTTTGGGATAAAAACTGGCTGTGGCTGAAATTTTGAATTCAGGAATGGGATGCCATAACAACATCACTAACTGCGAACTTATGGCATTTTCAATTCTACCTACAAATATCTGCTCCTTGAGCAGGCACATCTCTGAAAGAGCTGCTCTGGATCCCTGTCACTCTCTGAAAGATAACACTAGAACACAATACCAAGATTTTTCTAGAAGTGTAGGCTGCAATGTCAAAATAGGTAGGCAATTGTGGAGGGCCTGTACATGTAAATTATTTGTTTATGTAGGACGCAAATTGTTTTTAGAAATTATTGAATTTTTTCTGTTGTCATTCTTCGTCTTAATTCCACTGATTGGTACAGGACAACAGAAATTTACAGTGTACTCAGGTTGCTCCGCCGGAAACATAAAGAGCATATCCGGAGAAGCTCCTTTGCAGAATTTAGACTTCAAAAACTGCTCTGTGTGAAAGTTGCTCTTTTATGGCAGAGTTGAACACGAAATCTAGATGAGACGGTGGCTGCTAGTAAATTCAATATCGAAACATCTCCGGTATGTTATCAAACAGAGAGAATTTTGTACTAAGTCTTAACACATTTTGTGTGGATCACATGACGGGCATGGACATTTTCAAGGTCGATACGTGCAATGCAACCAAAACGAAAATTGTAAGAATTTAGTGAAGTAAGGTTTCACACAGTGCTTAACTTCCATTCGAAGTTGACGACTAGTTTGAGGGTTAGCTGACTTCAAATAGAGTAGCCAATATGGGCCAACCAAAAATACTAAATTTAATTAGGCTTTCAGAAAACTTGTCACACGGAGACTTTAAAAGTCGCTGATTTTAAATATGGTGCCAAATTCTACAAATTCAAAATGCTGGGCTGAAAACACCTATTAGGTTTTCTTTTGTCTTCTGTTCTGATCAAGAAATTCATACTTGCAGACCCGCCTGGTCCGGTCTGGTTATTCTTGAAAACTATAAAGATACCCGGCCGCAAATATAATTTATTAATGTAATCAGCCCACTGCTTGGGTCCAAAATCTCCAACCATCAAAACCTTTAGGTACTCTTGCTCATGGAAATCGTTCAGAGTTGATTACGTACTTTAGAGGGCCATTGCCAACTCTAAAAATCCTTCGCGTTTCTCTTAAGAAATTGATTTTTTATTTCGCCGCACTAAATGTGTACATATTGAAATAAGCGACGCCAAAAATATACATATATCCCATATCTGAGAGCGAACTTGGAAACTGTCTGTCAGGAATTGGGCTACTTCTTGCAAGGAGAACTATTTAAATCCCAACAATCTTTAGAAAACGCCTTTCGCGATTTTGTCACCACGCGCTCTGCAGGCTTCTTCGTTGGTGGCAATAACAAAGCTAATTTTGAAATAATTCATGCGCGCCTCCTGTACGCGCACGTTTGTGAAGAAATTTCGGGAGATTGACATGCTAATTGATAACACAAGTTATCATCGTATTCGTTCTGTGCGCCCAGCAGAGAATATTGCTGCTAATGCCGAAAGTGTGCGCCTAAACCCGAAAACCACATCACGCCACAGATCTCAGCAACTGAACATAAGCCGCTATAGCGTAACTAGGCATAACAATTGACGCAAAATTTAATTTTAAGGATATTGCCGATCTTTATATCCTTAAAACCTTGTTTTGCGAATTTGTCCGTCCGATTTTGGAATATGCGTCTGTGGTCTGGATGCCTCACTATGACGTACATACATATAAATCGTATTGAGGTAGTGCATAAAAGTTTTCTGCACTTCACTCTTCGCGACTTGCCGTGGAATGATGCCTGTAACCTTCCTCCCTATGAGGACAGGTTAGGGCTTTTAAATCTGTCTTCCATCTCCAAACGTAGCGATGTGGCAAGTGTCATATTTTTGCATGACATCGTTACTGGAGCTACAGACGCCCTCAACCTCTTAAGCCTCCTAAATATAAACTCCCGATCTCGCGTAACCAGAGGACAAAATTTTCTGTATGCCTTTAATCACAAAACCAATTATGGCTCCTTTGAACCTATCTTGACCATGTCTAAGATTGAATATTGATTATTTTATAGCATTTGTAAAAAGTAACCAGCCGATGGCCCATTCATACAAACAGACAGACTGACGCACATTTTCTAAGCCAACGTTATCTGTGGCTGTTTTTCTTGAATATGAACATATCGTAGAAATATTTTCCCTCTTTTTAGTTTTAGTTTGGCTCTAGCTGATTACGCCACTCATAGTTTTGAACCCTATGCTCTTTTTCTGTGCATGTCGTCTTATAGTTTCAGACAAATATTGCGGTACAAAACCCTTCTGAGATGCAGAGATGTCTAGAGAGCTCTAGATAATTCCAAGTACCACCAAAACTCATCTTCCTGCCATAAAAAAAAAATTCTGTTTGCCGCATAAACTTGTCCCTAAACGAAAGGCGGAAAAGGCACCCCTGCAACAGTGATAACGTGTTAAATGAATTTATGAGAGTTTAAAACTTTTACCCAGTTCAAATGGAGTCCAGACTATGTACCGTCCTACCACAGCATCCTGTCCTCACCCTCCAGTCTAAAAACCTTTGCCTAACCAGGGCGTCCTCCCACGTGGGAAATTAAAAAAATCCTCCTCCCCAAAATCCCACCTCTTGCAAGTCCCATAAGCCGAAAACCAGTTACAGCCACACACATTGCGTTTTTTCGTTCCGTAGGGGCGCGCTCATCACATCACCCACGGAAAGTCCAACGTTGCCCTTTGCCCGCAAGTTATCACGCGACCGATGTTCCCAAGTAGTCGCCGAGCCAGCATGGCAGTCGAAAGTAAATTTTTTGGGAAGAAACCCCCTCTCCACCCTCGTCGCACATTTTCCCGGAGGGACATTATCGTTGTGGGTGGGGTGGGCCATGAGGCACAAACATAACGAGAAAGTCAACCATCCCGCACTCCATACCTCACACAAAAACGCCTCAAGGAACGGGAGAAAGTCATTGGCACTCCCCAATTGCCTCCCTCATGGCTCTAAGCTGTGCATTATTACCATGCATGTGTGAGCTTACTACTGGGGAGGAATTGCCATGTATATGACCTTCTCCCAGAGCGGTTAACGGTAGGCATTGCTACTGCGGAGTGGTGGCTCCGATCCTGGTAGAAGGCCTAGAGTGGGTAGGGTGCTGGCTGTGGGCTGTGTGGCAGTTGTTAGGCCGGAGACCCGTAAGACCACCGTTATCCACATGGGTGAGAAGCGAATTCCTGACCCACCACACCCGGCGGGCCGTTGAGGCTCTCTGGCAATGAATGGAAATTTCTTCCTTTGTTGCTTTGTCCCACACCCCCTCCCACTGCTGGCGAGGCCGCCTTGTCGTTAGTGGAGTTCCCCGATTCTTTTTTTCCTTATTTTCTTTCGGAGCGTCGATGTCTGTCTGTTTGTTTCCATTTACTCGCTTGAATGAGCAAAGGGGCCAGGACGGGGTGACTAGGGCAACTAAGACTGGCGGAGGGCTTATTGCCGCCAGCCCCAGAGAGATGGCTGGTACTCTGGCAGCACAGCAAGAGGATGAGGTAATCATAATCTCTTCGGGGGCCAATATTTTTGTGATTTTTTTTTGTTTTGTCGCATTTTCCGCCTTTCCAGGTGCTAAGTCGTCTGTCGCTGTTAAATTGCCTAACGGCCACAGAGCGGTGGAACATTTTCATTTCTGGATTATCCGATGTGGAGGGGGAATTCTATTATTCTGTTTTTTATTCGTATCAAAGAAATAAAGGGGGGAATACTTACATCGACTCCACCGTTCCACATGTAGTGCATGCCGACTGTTGGATCATGATGTGTATTGCCTGTCATATGCTCAGCCATAACGGCACTCATCCAGTGGACGAGACCCTGCGTTGGGTTTTGCCCCTGCACCCCACCGACTGGCATCCCGCTATTTGGTCCTAGTCCTGGCGGGGAGCTTATTGTTGTGACTGGAGACACTCCTGGCACCGGTGTCCCAGATGACGATGACTGATTGTTGTTTGTGCTGTTGTTGTTGTTGTTCGTCGTTGTGTTGTTGTTGTTGTGATGGGGGATTGCCGATGTCACTGTACCGTCATTACTCCAAACGAAGGCAGCGGCTTTCTGGAACGAGAAAATGAAGGTAGGTCGTGCTATGAATAAAATCGAAAAACGCTTTTCGAGGTATCGGGGTAAAAATTGTTTGTCCGTAAACTTCAGCGATGCCTTCAAAATAAATTGAAAATAAATAAAGCTTGTAAAAAGGAACTGCTCAAGTCTTAGGGGTATTTCAACTTAATAGGCAAGGCTAAAACTGACATAGGTACTGGAACAGATGGACAAATTTATAATAAATTTACCTCGATTTACTTAGATTCGAAGTCAATTTTTCGTAATAATATTGTTCTTTTCAATCTAAGTAGTCTTTAAAATCCGCCCGATGTTCATATAGGTACATATATTATATTTATAGCCATTTAGTTAATCTTCAATTGCCGTTAGTTCCCTAGAAATTTTAAATGGAGAAGTGGAGGTTTAAAGGCATACAACTTCGCCGTGATTGTATAATGTGATGGAGTTGTATGACTGCTTATGGGGTTAGTGACCTTCATTTAATAAAACGTACGATGGATCGGTTAATTAATAAATAAAAATATACTAAACCAGCCCCTTTAAAATATAGAACCCACGAAACTGCCCACAGCTTCCAAGGAAAAAACTTTTCAGCATGACCTCAACCCAAAACACACCGCAAAAGTGATTCAAGAGCAACCTTTCTTGGTGTTAGAGTAGCCTTCCCAAAAGTGGGAAGTGGGATCGTCGTAGGAGAGCTTTGCTGAGAGGGCTTTTACAAGTTGGGATTTATTTGACAAGTAAAGGTTTGAATTTGATATCTGTGAACTGTTTTGGTGATTTTGTAATTATTGGGTCTCCTGTTTCTTCGTTTGGATTTCCTGGAGGGTGCCGAGTTTTTCCCGAATTCATTAGTCTAGTTTCTTGACGAATTGATACTAGATTTCTTGTTAATTCACCTTCGGAGCATACTGCGCCAGTTGACGGTTGGTCTCGAACTGTCATAAACAGCTGAGCGGGAACGGTGGCGGCGAAGGATTCTATGGGTTCGGGTCGCTCTTGCTGCACTGAAAAGGCTTTAAACTCTCAAAGCTCTGCTGCAAAGGTGACGGTGAAGGATTCTATGGGGGCCAGGCTGAAGGTACCTGCAGTCTGAATATCACCAGGGAAGGAGTCCAAAGACGGATCAACTGAACAGTGTAAGATGCCTCTAAAATGGATGTTCTGAATTTTGGAATATATAGTCTCTGGGCGAATTTAAAGCTCCAATCATGTTACTCAGGTAGAGAGGCTGAACGGAGCGGATTGTACAACAAGTATCATACACATAACACGACTTACGTGTAGTGTAGAGATCCAATTGGAAGCATGTGCAGTGGTTGAAGCATGCCCTCTCCCAACGCACTAACTAACATAAGTATTTACTGGTTTTTAGTACATCATCAATTATGCAACAAAACCGTTTAACTTAAAATGTTTTTTACTTATGTTTACAAAGCAAAATTTGAAAATCGTCATCGCTTGATGGTAGATTTTTGAAACTAAATTTTGCAGTTAACTGATTAATAGTTTTTATTTGAACGTAGAGGATTGGTTATTTACTGATAAACGCTTTTCATTTGTGTGCGTTGCTTTGGTACCTTATGGGCGCATGCAAAATAATTTCTTTTGAAGACATCGCTGAAGTTCAGTTCACGGTAGAAAGGTTCATTTCTGCTGTTCTACGTAAGTGCCAGTTCTTGACTTTTTGTGTTAAAATTACGGCATTCAGGGAATAATTAATCTATCAACAAAAAGGGGAACGCCAGTCCCAACCCACTCCCAGGGGTTCCTTTTGCCTTTATACCCTTAAGAACCCGAACGAAAGGCAATTAACCCGTTCCTCGGGGATGGATGCATAGATACTAACGTGATTGCTCCTCTCGTCGGTCTCATTGTCTGAGCCGCTCTGTGTCAACTTTTCACTGCTGCACGAGAACAGCAGATTCCTAGGGAACGGTGTGGGTGGTGGTGGGCCATTGTGGCCCTTATCGCCGCCAATTCCAGCCCCGCTCGCCGCACACAAATTACTCCCCGTCTGCTGGTGGTGGTGGTGGTGATGATGATGCTGCTGCTGCTGTTGATGTTGCTGCTGTTGCTTCTGCAGGACCGCGCTGGCAAAGAGACTTTTGTAAATCTCGGCAGGTAGGAGGAAAGGTGTTTTGGTCGATGCACTGCTGTTGACATTCGTGTGTGCGGCCGCATGATATCCGTGAAATGCGGCCGACAGGCCGTGGTGGGAAGGTATCGACAGGCCCCCCATGCTTGGGAACTGCTTGTTGAAAAACGAGGGCTTCACGTCGACCACATTGTCGCTGTCCAACAAATCATCGTCTTGAGTCATCGAGGACGAATTTTCGCTGTCGATGCGACGTCGTGGTGGGGGCAACACTCCTCGTGCCGACACCGGTAGCGACGTTGTTACCGGTGATGTGGATTGCAGCACCGGCGGGGATGGCGGTGTTGACGGAGCGGATGGCGTCACTAACGGAAGTGTTCGTATTAGAGCACTTTCCAGGCAATTGACGGTGCTCGGAATGTTGTCAGCACTGATGTTGCTGCCGCTACAATTGCTGTTAATGCTACCACTGTTGCTACTGCTGCTGCTGTTCACGATTATTTGCGATTCTGAGGAATCCGTCGAACAATTCGTGCTGTGATTCGTGGCGCTTTCTAGGACGATCGACATCACATCTTTGTTGAGTGGGTGCACGTGGTAAGTATGTGGTGAGCTTAGGGTGAATATTTTGTCGTGAAATTGTAAATTTTTACTTTTTCGCTGTTTTGCTTTATGTTTTTATTTGTTTTTATGTTTTTAAATAATTTTGCATGGTTCAGATTTTGTTATATATGCAGAAGATTAATTTTTTATAGTTAACTCAACTATCAATATTGCGGCACTATTTTTCACTCTGTCGTTTGTGTAACAATTTTATTTAGTAATTTTTGTTGTTATTTTAAAACCATTTTTATTATTCACTTGACACATTCTCACTGGTATTGCAGGAACTTATTTTTTGGCTTTTATTTAATTTCATTAGAGAAGAGAGTTCCGATATTGACTTTGTAAGGCCTGATGCTAATTCAGTGAAAGCCACACACAATCTGATCAGTTTAAACATGTCCACGGGACGGTTACATTAATTTGTTTAGTTAGTAGATTACAGTGAGGGCACATTTTCAATAAAGTATTTTTATTTTTTGCACAATTAATGTTCTTCAAAATTTCACCTCTTTGGACTTCTTGTTATTAATTGCCTCTACTGTGATTTGTTTTTTACTTTTTTTACGGAAAATGCGCAATTATTTGGTTAGTCCTTGTTTGGATAATGTTTGAAGTTAAGATTATATTTGATAGATACGTTAATGCTCCAAACCAATTTTTCCTGACAACATGCACGTTTTATATTTTTGTGGTGTAATTTAATATGAAAATTCTCGCTCTTGATCGGAAGCATTCACTATGATCCTCGATTGCGTTGGTATGCAGCATACAGTGATCATTTCCCTGAACAGTATAGAGTAGAGTGTAGATCGTTTTAGGGACCAAGATACGCTATCTTGGATCATTAAAAGATTATTTGGTTTGCTGTCGGATTTTCCTAGAACATGAAGTGGTCTTGAATGGTCTTTTGGATCGTTGTACAAAATCAGTATGATCTTCATTCAAATTTATTTCTTTAGTGTCTAGTGATCCTCGTTCAGATCGAGATAAATTGATCTAAAATTTATCCTTGCCGTTCTTTGAAGTTTTCACTATTTTTTTATTTTGCAGGCACAGTTGGACGTTGGATTAAATACCATATAATGCTCTTGTGTTTTTCTACACTTTTACAGAGTTCTAATTTCAAACGAATTCGCGGCCACGAGTTACTTCCTTCACGTATAGATCTTGATGAATTTTTTTATCATTCTCATATTGTTTTAGTAGATGGTTTTTTCTTTTGTGGATGGATTATCGTTCATCTTGGTAGTTAAGACTGTCTTTACTAGTATAAATTTAACCAGATCTTTGGCTCTTCTGTACTGGCGTTCGACTCAAATTTCATCTAGTGCACAGTGCTGCCTTTAGTTGTTTTAGTTATAAGTCTAGTAGCTAAAATTTGTGATGCTGAACAGTTTCTTTGTTCTTTGTATTTCTTCTGTCTAAAGTTTCGGTAGAGGTTTTGTAAATATCTAAATTGCTTAAAGATTCATGCGACATTAGATACCGTAGAATATTTGAAGATCTATTATTCCACACTTGTACTGATCTGCACTATCCAGTTTCGACAGTTACTCTATAGTGTGAAAGACGTTTATATCTGCACTTTCAATCTCCAAATGCTGTAGAATTTCCGATCAAGTGGGTTCAAGTATCCTTTTTCTTTGAAAATTTTCAAAATTCAACTTATGACTTAAAGTTTTGGATAAACAATATCCTAAACCTTCAGTGTATGTTCATGTTTCAAAAAATAAAACATATTGGTATTGTCTACCTTCGATTTTGTAACACAAATTGTTTTTCAGATTTCTTGTCTCAAATTTCTGATGGTAGCTGCTCAAAATATTTGATATATGAATGTCTATAATTGTTTTAATGTGTCGATGCTGAACCGCAAAAGGTCTAGAGGTGTCTGTTATTATTCTGTCCGAGAGGTTCGACATGTGTGTTTCCATAAAGTTTGGCTGGTTTTCTGTTTTTTCAAAAGTTTGGTGGATTAATTTACTAAATTCCTCACAGAGTGTATAAGTTTGTCAATTTCTGGCAGGAACCATTTGTTCAACTTATTGTGCCATATATTAATTCCAGATCAGTTTCAACCACATGGTAGGCGATATTTTTATTGTGAATCTATTGTTTTAGATCTGTTTGCATTATGTTGTTTAAGCCTTCATGATTGCGTTGAGTCCTATTTTTTTTCCGTATAACCAAGTTATGAACGATCAGTTAGTTGATTTAAGTAGATGTTCTTGACTGATATCAAGCTTCAAATTGCTGTCGTTGTTTTCAAATAGTTCTGTTCTTCTAACGTCTAAGCTGATCCATTGTTGAACGATAAGGATGTTCCCAAAACCATTATATTTATTTTAGTTCAGATCGTGGTCCAATTTTTAATTTTTCTGAGGAACTATCGACCACTTTCTGTAGTACTTGTCCTAAGTCGTATTATAAGTTCTTAGATAAATACTGATCTCTATAGAAGGCAGGTTTTTAAATTTAGTGTTATTACTTGGATCAATGTTACTAGCTGATCCACACATAAGACGTCAAGCTGCACAGCTTTATTTTCTTGGAAATATCTTTTTCAGATCATACTTTTTTTCATAGCTGTAGCATTTTGTGATATTGATCCTCACGATTGCATGATTATTTATAGCATTTTGACACGTACGGATCGGTGTTGAGGTTAAGATACTTCTTATATTTGTGGGTGATAAGCCTGTGTTTCCATAAATTGGAAACTTGTCTACTTCGCATGTACCTCTTATGTTATTTTCTACGTCTAATTCAATTTGGTCCTTCGGTTTATTTGTACAGGGCAATACTTAATGTTGTCTTGCTTCGTGGTTTTATTTTATACTTCCAGCTCTTTTTAAAATTTTATAATGATTTTTCTTTGTGTGTTATTAATTTGATAAAGTATAAATGACTGCTTACCCACAATTTGTTCAAATTGTTTGTTTTAAATTTATGTCCAATGTTTTGATTTAACATAAATAAGTCATTCTATTAATGTTTAAAAGGTCAGGCATTTTTCAGTTCTTTTATGCATTTTTAGTTTAACTTCACAATTTTTGTAACAAATGACGGAATGCGTTTTATAAAAATGGAAAATATTTAAGCCCCCGTTTCACTCAATTATTTTTTTCATAATATTTTTGTCGTTATTTAAGAAGGATGCAAGCCAGTAGTCAACAGAATCAGATACATCCGATTAAATTTATCCTTTCTGACTAATTTTATTATTTATTCACTGTCTTTTGAAAATAGCATCTTACGCACAACTCTATTAGCAACTCCCCCAAATTGTCTTCCAAATTCCTTAAAAGCGCATATCCATCATAACGCCTGATAGAACCCCTTTTCCCTCCTTTCACCATATCCACTCGCTCATGCAGCAGCCCACTAAACTTTTTCTGACGCTGAGCAAAAAGAACACACTCAAAAGCTTGAGTTTCACTCGAATTCAATTTGAACTAATTGCCGCCTTCTTTGCACACTTTCACTTTTCTCTAGAAACAATATCCCAACCCAACCACCTCTCCTCTCTCACTAATCACAACCAAAAACAAGAACTGCAGAAGGAAGTAGTGCGCCACCCGGAGTAACCCTCCACTCTTTAGTTAGGAGGCTGGCGATGGTGCTCGAGAGGCGAGAAGTAGCAGCAACACCAGAGCTAAAAATTTATCGTAGTAGCGCCACGTGATGAAGTGGAACTCATTTACAACTTCTTAAAACTCCGCATGAGTACTTAGGCCCAGATTAGTATGCAGCACCAAAAGACACAATATTATTTTGGCGGGAAATTTAAATATTTCATTTTGAGGCTTGTTAACATTACTTGTTTCTTAATTTAAAAAAAATTAAACTGGCACTTTTTATTTATAGTAGCACTGTGGCCGATCACGGACTTAGGCCGGATTAACGGCTTTTATAAATGTAAACAATTGTCTCAACTCGTAGTTTGCACATTTACATTGCCGTTTTCCTCTACAACATTGTCCCGTCGCTTGTGTAAGAGATTTGAATAAGTTTGGAGTGGCTAATTAGGGCACAAAACTTTTCCTGTACAGTGAGCACGGCTCCGTGTGATGATGGGGGCACTCAAGGTGCAGACAAAACTTTAACGTTCCCAAGGGTGTTCCAGGCACTTTTCCTTTCACTCGCACGTAGAGTTTTGTGTCGGTTTTAATTTAATGAACTTGTCGAAGTTTTTGCCTTATATTTTTTTTATAAAACTCATATGATTAATAGGTAATATGAGCACCGCAACTTAAGAGAATTTTAGGTTTGTATACTGCCTTTCCTATTTTACGGTATTTTCACACGCTTTCGCAAACCCAGGTGGTGTTATTTTAGGTCACTTTCACATCATTCTTTCTACGTCTAATACTTATTTTTTTCTAGTTACTGTAATAAACATTTTAATTTGGTGGTTTAGGTCACTTTGGGAATTTGAGAGCACTTTTTTAAACTTTAATTCAATTTAACAAATTTACCGAATATTGTGAAACAAATTAGCGATGTTTTAATGTTTTATTTTCGTTTCGTAGGTTTTCATTGAAATAGGAATGCATTTAGGACGCAATATTGTCTTTTTTTTAAAATCATGTTTTTATGGTAAAGTAATTTAGGTCACTTTAAAAGTACAGAGAACTTTCTGTCAAATGGGTGTATTGAGAATATATGAACGCATTACAGACAAATTGAATATGAAATCGGTGCTTTAGATCGTATTCATATCGTTTTAAACTTCATTACTTTTCGACTTTCACTTTTGGCACGCAGTAGTTCATTCAGTAGAAGGACTTCACAACAATTTGTATTTTGCGTGTGGTTTGTTTCCTTATGTTTTTTTCCAAGAAATCAATTAGGTGACTTTAACAATATTTCAAATTTCACTTCATATGACACTTTTACACATCGTAAATTTTATGAAGAAGTCCTAAGGCCATTTCAAAATTCTGTCGAAATTCTTTACTGTTTGGCGATAATAATCTTGGCTTTTAATTTTGGATGCTGAACGTTCTTGTTATCGGTTTTATTCAATGTTTAGTATTAAGCAGCTATCTCGTATCTATAATTTTTTTAGATCACTTTCAAAACATCGGAAATCCCATATAGCAGGACTTCCTTTGTGTATAAGGATAAACAGTTTTGATATTTATGGGGACATATCTTTAGGTCACTTTCAAAAAATTTCAACTTTTTATTTGTTTATGATGCTTTATGCTTGAGCCGTATCTATTGTACATAATTTTCCATGAATGCTTTTCTTTATTGAGGATTTTCAGCTCTATATCGCAATTTGTTTGGGTTGATGCAGTTCGACGTCTTTCTTTAAAAGGTTTACATGGAAAATTCAAAGTCGAGTGAGTACTTGCTCCGGTAGTAATTACAGGCAATGTTTGCGTTCATATCTGCGAACCCATCGCATTCATATACAATGGTAGGGACCTTATTATTTTTTAGTTTAGTCCTTGGTACATTATCTTATTACAGCAGTATGTCTTTGTTTGCGATGTCATTTGCAACGGTTGTATTAATTTTTCTTATATGGGACTTATTAAAGAGAAGTGTATTATTGTTTGATTTATATTAAAAATGTTACACACGATCACTAGACTGCGCGAATGTTCACAACAAAGTGCTCAATTCACTCCATTTAAATTTCGAAATATCCGTACTAATTCACAAATTTTAGAAAAACTAGATTTTTTACATTCACTCTTTTGTTAGTTACTTCAAAAATAATACTTTCAAGTATATCTAGAAATTGCATAAAAATTATTGCTTCAATATGACTTTGTATAAGATTGCTTCAAAAGAATTGCACATTCATAGGAACTTTCGTTAAATATATATTTTTGCTTTTTTTTGCCTTAAAACACTTCTTTTCTTAGTGATACTTCTTATATGCGAAAATATGTCTGCTTTACAGACGAATTGCGACTAATTTCTACAAAAATTTGACATTAATTAGGAACTTTCGGTCACTTTCACAGTATTATTTAGGTCACATTATGCTTTGCAGTTTTGGATTTGTTTTTAAAGCATTAAATGCCTTTTGGGGTTGTTAAATAATTTTTTATTCATTAATTCACGAAATATTATTAGGTCACTTTAAAAACTTTGATGTTGAGATCATTTTGAACCCAATGTATGCTGATTTAATCCTTGTTAGTTGCGTTTATTTTCTCCAACGGATAAGAGCCGCGCGAACAAAAGATCTAAGCGGCGCAGTTACAGGGTAGCAACAACAAAACATAAACCGCCGTTGTAAAATTCGTAAGTTCGTTTACATAAAAAAAGGAAAGACAATTTTTCGTATAAAGTTTTTGGCCCGCACGTCTCGAAAAACGCGAAAATCCTTCTGTTGGTGGTGTTTTTCCTTAGATTCCGTCCACACAAAACATTTCAGAGGGAACCATCGACGACAACGACCAAGACGGCAAGGACTACACGACGACGACGACGATGGCGATGGGCGATAGGAACGACGACGAGAACTACGACGATGGCACAGAAATGCAATGCCCCATTACTACTACTTCTCTACATGCTTAAAAAATATCCAAGAAGAACAAGAAGAAGACGAAGGGATACATGCACTTTTGTCGAAGGAAAGGAACATTTTTCGCGTCGTTTATGTTTCTTTCTATACAATCTTCGTGTGTATGTAAGGAAAAATATACTGAATGCTGTTGCCAGCGGTGCTATATGTTTTCGAACGCGGCCCACCACCTCCCCCGCCACTGCATCCCTCTCAGCCCATCATCCTATCCATATCCATTGGGCTTCATCTTGGGTAGCGTGTTTTTCTTTTCAAGAAAAGAAGAAATTTTTTCCTTCGGTTATTTTTGTTCATTCTTTTTTTTTGCCTCCACTGAATTTTTTCCGCTCTGCTCCAGTCGGCTATGAGCATACATTTGATGTAGAAGCGCCCGTCCTTGCGACGGGGGCTGGGGGGCCTCTACACTTATCTGGCTCCTCGGTCCGGGTACTTTCCCTCTTGCCTTCCACACACAGAGAGAGGGGTTTATTTTTCTACATCTCCTTGACGTGAGTGCATATCTCTATCTATGCCACTGGCGCCTCCATCCCCTCTCCAATTGGTCCGCCCGCCCCCTACTTCCTAGAGATGTGCGGTGTACACTACAGCGGTGTACATGGAATTTCTGTAAATTTGCGAATGTGTGTAGCTTTTTGGTTGCATGGTTCCATTCTGTCGAAGATCCCCCCCACCCCCGACGCCCCTCCCCAATTCCAGCCTGCAGCTATAGCCTGTGCACCACCTCGTCTCTCGACTAGTCGCACAATTCTGGCTTCCTTTCTGTAAAAATTGCATACTTTCCAGTTGCTTTGATGGGTCACGGAGAGAGGGCGCGTGGGGGTGGTCGAGGGGGTCCGGGTGGCTCAACCAAGGATTTTTTCTCGACGTTTCCTTGAGTCCTTTTCTTCTTGTGGCCCAGCAAAGTGGTTTTTCCCTTTATCTCCCCCAAACAAGCGGATGCAGCGATGCCTTATCCCACACCGTCATCATCGCCAGCCAGCGTCTTGCCACCTAACATACCAAACCGCACAGGAAGTACTACGCTGCAAAAAGATGCTAAGGATTCTGTTTGTATTTCTTATGCGCTCCGCAGGAGGATCCTTGCCCCCTGCAGCATCGCTACCTCCAGTTATTGTTGACGCTTTCTTCGTTACTGCATAGTTCGGCGGAGAGCTTCTCCTTGTTAGACTGTCAGCGCTCTCCTCGCTGATTCCTCTGATGGATAGCTTATGGTATTATCCGACCGTCCGGGCCCGTGTACCTGGGATCCTTGACATCTCACATTATTACAATTTTTTATGTTTTCTTTTTTACGAGACACCATCCGAGCGTACAAATCCATCAGGCTGCCTGCAGGATACGCGATCCGCCACCCCCTCCCCGCCATAATCCTTCCATTCCCACTCTTCCCACAGCGAGATGCATCCAGCTCAGGTTCGCAGCACCGAAATCCATTTACTTCACAATTTTTGCTGCTCGGCTCCTTTTTTATAATTTTTTTTTTGAATTTTTTTCATTCTTTTTATATATTATTTATTTTTACTTCTATTCCGCCCGCAGCCGCCCTCACCCACAGCAGTTTATGTGTGCATGTAGCAAATTGACTACCATGCACTTTTTGCCTGCAAACAGGCCCCACATGTGTGTAGAGCACGGGGGGAAGTGGTCGGGTGTGCACCGAACGATTTTTTCCCAACTTTTCATCCTTTTTCGCAATTTTTTCCCTTTTTTCCTATTTTTCCCTTTTTTGTTTGCTTTCTTCAATTTTTTCGAGTGCAATGTGTGCGGGGGAGCGTTTCTTGGAAGAAATGAAATGAAAAACACCGAAAAATGCACAAATAAAAAAAAAAGCCATGTTCGCGCAAAAAACGGGAAAAAATGGGAAAAATTCGCTGCTCTGGGAAGCAATGGGAATAAAAGTTCTTCGGATTTGAAGGAAATATGGTGGAGAAGCCCTTTTCAGGAAATTGCAAGTAATAATAAGACAACTGGGGGTGATACAGCAAGTAGATTGGAGTGGGGATATGATATGAGATCCCTGTATGATGTGAGAGCTGGAGCAGGGTGCTTTTTAACGGGGCACGATAAATGTGATGCGATTAGGTGTCTTAGCTCAATTACACAAGTTTGAATTGAAAGCAGAAACAGAGTTAATTGTAAGGCTATTTTATCCCTAATGTATATATTGCTTGAATATTTCAACACCAGCAGCGCCCTATCGATTGCAAAATGAACAAACGTTGAAAGAGAACCATGGAGTCAGGAGCGAATTATTCTCAATTTTTCTATCAAGAAATACTCTTTTTGCTTGAGCTTTTTTATAGGTCAGTCCTTGATTATACCACTAATTATAAGTAAAATCCGTTTCCAATCATGGCAAAATAGTTGATACACGACACACCACAGCATAGTCAACCTGTGAGAAAAAAGTCAAAAGGGAACAAGTGATTGAAGAGCTGTTCTGATTAATAATCTTGGAATCCTTTAACTTTAGTTTCGGTACCACTGCACCAACGTTGATTGTCACCGTAGTGGCATCATCGGGGCTTAAGTATTTATAAGAGGTTTCGTTCATATAGCTTAAGCTTTCCGGCGTTCCGCAAGGCTAAATACTTGGACCTTTTTTATTCAGTCTTTTTATTAATGATTTGCTTTCGGTCGCTAAAAATGATCGAGTACATTTGTACGCAGATGGCAAAAATCTCATTTGAGATTATATACCCAATAATCCTTTCTTAGAATCGGAGAACGTCAAATGTCACTCACAGATTGTCACATACGACACCTATGCGTTCTTACCAAAGGGTGATCCAGCCTTCATATTTAATATATATATATATATTTCGACCTTTCGTGCCCCGCGTCCCACCAACTCTTCTGAAAATGTTGAGTGTTTATTTGGAAAATTTTTCCTTCGTACCTACCATATGCATTCATTGAGATATTTCGATTTGTAAAAGTTAAATGTTCTTTTTTCGAGTTCCGATTTTTGCTTGTTGATCCCAATGTTTTTTTTTTCATATAATCCCCAAAAATTTATTTCCAAATTTGGCAACCCTTAAGGGGGCCGATACATTGAAAGTGAGTTTTTTTAAAGAATTTTTTTGATAGGGAAGGAATAAGCAGATCGAGTTAATTTTTTTATTAGTTTACCACAAGAGCTTGTACATTATAAAACATTTTTTTGCGAGTGCCGGCGTTTCAAAATGGCGGCGAAGCCCGTGACGCAACAGCCCCCTCATATTTCAGTCGCTGCGTTCTCCCGGCGGTAGTATTGGTCTGAAACAAAGGAGGAAGAAGAAATTGTTAAAAAACAGTTGTGGCTTCAATGTGAACCTAACTTTGAGACAAACAAATTTTTTTTCCCCAAATGCGACTTGAATGAAAATTTTGCTTGTTTTTTTGGCTGAATTCGCAACCTCTACGGTCGGGGATTCGCGAAATCGGCTATAAATTTAGGTTCATCCAGTAGACAAGGGTCTTTTGAAGCTACGGTAAAATTTTCAGCGTAATTGAACCTTTCTTAATAAAGTTATCGTGCAGCGAGTAGTCGAAAATGTCGTTTCGAGGAATTTGAGTTCAAAGTTTGGGGAAGTGAAAAGACGAATTCTCTACTTACATTTTAGTCGGCTATTCCTGCACCGTAGAGTTGTTCTTCCTCTTGTGCACGCAGCTGATTTACGGCGAAAGTTTTTTCTTTCCGAGCCGTTCTTGCTTCTTTTGAATCGAGAAATGTGTGCCGGGCTGCGTTCGTTACTCGAGAATAATTCGAAATATTTGTCTTCGATTAGAACAATAGCTGAGGAATTTGGGAATAATAGACGAAAAGCTAAGAGCGGGGCGGTTTGGAGCCGGGGCGATGGACAGCTTCTCACCCGCGCTACTTGACATCGCCGCTTCTATGTGAGATTCCATGAGACCGGATTGAGATATCGGGAAACGCTCTTAGACACACGTTCTCAACACCTTATAGAATATATTCCCGACGAAAAAAAAAAAAAAAAATTTTTTTGATTTTACATGTACCGGTTTCTATGTGAGATTCCATGAGACCGGATTGAGATATCGGCAAACGCTCTTTAGACACACGTTCTCAACACCTTATAGAATATATTCCCGAGAAAAAGAAAAAAAAAATTTTTTTTGATTTTACATGTATCTGCTTCTATGTGAGATTCCATGAGACCGGATTGAGATATCGGGAAACGCTCTTTAGACACACGTTCTCAACACCTTATAGAATATATTCCCGACGAAAAAAAAAAAAAAAATTTTTTTTGCTTTTACATGTATCGGCCCCCTTAACATGACCCGCCCCTGGATCCGTCCGGTTATTATAGGATGAGGTAAGAAGTGTTGTATTAGTGTGTATTTTTATCTTCACCACTTAAGCCATGCGTCAATTGGCTTACAAAAAAAATCTAACTATAACGTGCTATAACCAAACCATAAAGGGTGTCAAATCAGAAAGAAGCGATGGGGGAGGCCAAAACAAGAACAACTTGTATGAAAGATGAGCTATTCTCAACCCCCTTTGAGTTATAGGGCGTTTAACATGTTTGCTCTTTTGTAGTGGCTTAGACAAAATTGTACCATTCCAGGACTCAAATGTTTTATCATAACGGTACCTTAACGCTTCTTTAGAAATATCCGATTACCCAATAAAAAAAGGGCAAACGATTTCTTGAAAAGTCAACTGAAAGCCATGGGGATTTTACTATTGGCTGATCACTGTTACTTCAAAAACCGTGACTGCCTATATAATCGGATATATGTTATTTCAATGGATTTGTGTAGTCTTAACAAGCACCAATTTCAAATTAATGTATAGGATTGTCGTTGACACCCTCATATCAGTTGCGACGGGAAAAAAATCAATAGGCATGTTTACAGGTAAAATCAGTGTCCCCAAAAACCCGCATATCAACGTAACCATATGGCAAGACTAAACGCTTAGATTTAATTTTTCACACCTCGCATAATGTGAAGCACTAAGAACAAACAGAGCCAAAACGAAGCAGCTGTAAAATGAAAAATACACTTTGTGTGCCAAATACAAAATGAAGACAAAAAATCCCCTCTGAGAAGCGCATACTCGTACGAGGCACCGAAATGTGGTTGATCCAGCATCCAGGAATCTGCAGAATTTCTATGGTCTTAACTGGAGTGAAATAGGAAATATTGTAGAAAAAGAAAATCTAATTTTGATTAATGAAATTGTGAAGGATAAATAAATTAATAATTAAATAGAAGCTATTCGTCGAGAGTGTTCCAAAATTGAACGGAAATTAGTTTGTACACAAATTAATATTGTCGTTATTATTTTAAAAAAAATGCAGGCTGCTTGCTAACTTAGCGAAGCAACCAAGAAATAAAAAAAATAAAATCTAATAAATGATAAGAATTAATTTTTGGTACAACTAATTAACAATTAATTAACGACAAATAACACGCCTAGTTCGGGTTTGATTCGTTAAGTTCATACACATTCATTAGCCCTTAGATCCTCCCTTTCTACCGTCGTTGAATGTTTAAATGACCAAATCCAAACATCTCGGCTAGTTTCTTAACACTTACTATACAATTTTGTTCCACCAGGGTTTACACTACGACGCGACGTCTTCATCGACCTCGATGAATATTCCAGGATGAGACTGGTCTTTTATGCTGTAGTTTCCGGGTTGGATTTCCTGGAACCAGCGATTACACTGGCTAATACTACGCTGCATGACTATTCCTCGCACTTTTTGTTCCGTTGTTGCCTTTATTGAACTCAATGAAAAAATAGCTGTAAAAATTTAACTGTACTATGTTGCACTAAGAATAAGGACAGGGTGGAGAGGCAAGTTGTTGCAGGTTGATTATCCCCATGATAATCTATTTTGAAAAGTGGTAGGTCGGCACAAGTGTGTGTAACATAGGACCCAGTACACTCTCCTGAGGAACACCTGATCATATAGGGATAGGGCGCAGTATGAGTACGTCATATTTTACGAAGAAAAGATTACCTTCGAGACTTAAACATTTAAATATTCCAAATACCATAATTTTGGCCACAACAAAATTTTCCAAACTTATTGAAAACTCATCATAAATGCAATTTTATGAGGCGTAAGGACTTGGATTTTAAATAGCTGGAGCGAAAGTCTGAAGTAGACGTCGTCAATAGGAATCCAAATGGTCCAATAATACCTCAAAACGTCCAAAGGAGACGGTACTTTCTGAGAATCACTAAATGGTCTCCATCCCAACGAGCATCCTCGCCATACAACAGCTCCATTAAAGCATCCCTTCGCCGCAGTGTGATGTCCGCCCAAAATGATGTCTCATCCGTTGCGATCGAAGCAAATACAGTCCGCCCTGAAAAAAACATCATCTCCCAAGTGACCTGGATCTGTCCGTGCTGTCCGATAACTTGAGATGCAGGCAACTCCTCCTGGACACCGCCAATCGCCTTGGATGGCCCTCGCGCCAAAAATGTTGTCGCTACCGCCGTGATATCGCGCTACTAAGCATCCTCACCCCGCCAAGCCACCCCACACATCGTGGTGAAGCCAGAAAAAAAGTGCAAGCAATCCATTTTGACAAAAATGGCGTCAGGTTTTCGCAGAACTTTCCTTCGCTTGCATCAGATAAAAATTGCGCTCCTAGGAAAAAAAAATCATCTGGTGAGCACCACCGCAACCGCAGGGGTAGGGCAGCAATAGTTTGCCGGAGTGCGAGTGGGTTGTGGGATGGTCGGGCGAGTAAACATCTCATGGTGCCGGCGGCAGAATCCTTCGGCGGTGTCCTCCAACCACACCGCCGACAAAATGTTATTTGAGAAATTGAGTGGCCCATCTTCCCGCGCCCCTTTCCTGCACCGAATTACATGCGGACAACTTGGACCCGAATAAAAACTTTTTTCTTTATCCCCTTTTCAAGTTTAAGGATTTTTCCGGGATTCCCTGCTTCAGCGGAAAGTTTGCGACTGATTTAGATTCTTGCAAACGCCCCCGCTCACACAGCGCCGTGAGACCCTGCTTTAACGTCGACAGGCTGAGGTTTGTGCAGTGTGTGAGGTGTGTACATTGGTCAGGAGTTAGTAGCTATCAGCTTGCCGCATATCGAAAGCACCCGCTGTAATCAGCCTTGGACGGCACGATCTAAGGCAGTGGCCACACTGCGGCGAGGGTAGAGGTCGAGTGGTGATGTTGGCGGCTATGATTATATTTTGGACGGGACCCATAAAAGTTTATGGTTGCACCTAAAACCGTACCGCTAACGAGACGAGTGCTTCGAGAATTTGAATCCCTTGCCTTGCAGCGCTGGTGGTGCCCCTTTTGCTGCTGCGGTGTCCCAAGCGGAAGGGGGTCCATTTGGTGGGTCGAAGCGAGACTCCAGAGATCGAGCGCCATGAAGGTCTCGTGCCCGCAGAGGCGGAAGACATAAAAGCAACTCGTCGGAGCACCGGAGCTGAACGAAAGTTTTTAATGCAATCCCGTGCCCCATTCCAGCGGAACCGTTTTCGTATGATGAAAATAAGGAAAACACAGCGCGGAGGGCAGCAGGGATGCACAAATATCATCGTCCATGCAGTATGCACGTCTCGCTGCTTTTATTACCTCGCAGAGGAAATTGAAAAGCAGTCCCGAGAGAGCCGTGCGTTGCGGCGCATCCTTGAAAAGTCCACGACCGCCGGAGGGTACCATCCCAACTGCCGCCCACTTGCATCGGAAAGGAATTTAATCTTTCAAAAAATATTTTCCTTCAATTTCCCGGGCACTTTCCGCTATGTGAATTCTCTTTCCTCTCCAGGTCACTCTCTCAAGCATCGCTGTTCTTGCCGGGTTTCCCTATACTTTTCGGCGGAAACTAGTTGAGGATGCACCGCAGGGATTCGCATAGGACCTGTTGCGCTTTAATTTCCCTCGTAATTCGGACTTAAGCACTCCCTTCCCACAATGCTTCTACCCTTGTCCAAGCTTTCTCAGACTTTTACCACCTTAGGGCTCAGTTTCGGCCAAGTGGCCAACTGGCCCAATTCTCTTTCCTTCCGCCCTGGAATCTAGTCCTGATCTATCCATCGTAATCCCTCGCAACCCTCGTTCTCCGCAAGCTGATGCCAGAAATCCTCCTACCCCTCGTCTATTTCATTTTACTTACTTTGTACCCAGCGAAAGAATGCCGGAGCACAAAGGAGCACGCCGCCCGGCGGCGGCTGGCTGCCCCTCAGTATGCGGTGTCTATCTCGCAGCTCATAGTTATCCCCCCGCGCCGAGCCGGCTGGTGTCCCACTTTCAATGAATTTTAGCGAAACTAGTTAATGAAGTTAAACTCTCGAAGTTTGTCTTGGCGCTCTGCGAAAATTTTCACTTTCGTCCCGTTACACCCTTCCCAGTAAAACTTTAAAGCTGCGACAATTTTTGGGACGTTAGAGTCGAGTCGAGGAGGGAGATTTATGCCAAGTGGGGCCGTGGTCGTCGTAGTCGTTGTCATCTGGGGGGTGCGACGCGACGGCGAGGGGAGGTCAAGGAAGGAATCGCCAGGGAAAGTGGAATATAACAGGGGTAAAGTGGTAGCCAGCTATTGTAGCACGAGAAATGAAAAGGTTTCACTTTCCTTTGTTTGATTGAGGGCATTTGACTGCTTGAGGGAATTAATCGGGATGCAGGGAAAACTTTTTGTTTGGCGATTTAGGGGCCTCGTCGCTAATTACGTCGACTCGAGAAGATGCTCAAACGAATCGGGACAGAATCTGGGCAAAAATAATTAGAAAGAGTACTTGGCCCCTCCATGGGGTACCTTTACTAATTGTAAGTGGCCGTTCACTGGATATCGATAACGTAATTTGGAGAAAAAAGCCCAAGGACCCCTTCACCAGGCCCGATAGGTCTGAACGTTGAAAAAGTTGGAATCATCAGTTCTCCCTCTCCTCTTTTTGACAGCCACCTACTAAACCTACTTGTGCATGTGCATGTACATATCGAGCATGGACTGCCTTTTCACTGGAGCTTTTTTGCTTTTGCTGTCTCCAGCGAAGATTCAATTTTACCCCAGCCACTAAAACTTGGAGGGAGCCATCCATAAGGACATCATCATTAGTTCACACATAAATGTTTGCAGAGTAGGCGATTGCTGTATTACTCGCGCCTCTGTGGATGTGGTAGAGAATTGGAACTCCTGAAGTATTTTGTATCATGTCCGCGCGATCTAGGTTCATAAAAGCCGCAGGAGGGATGAATCCATTTGATCTGGATCGCTCGTGGTACAACGGTTAGATGCCTTATCACTAGACTGCAACCATTTTCACTCACGAATTTTTCTAAAACGGAGATATCAGATTAATGGAGGAACTGAGCTTTTTTATTACCCGACGACAGAAGGGTACGAGGTCTATGTATGTATGTATGCATTAATGTGTGTTTGTCCGGATGTTACGGCCTAGAGCTCCACTGCATTTACCGATTTGGATAAACGAGGGCTCATTAGAATCATATTAATCCTCCAGGCTATATAACATCACAAAAAAAAAAATAAAGGAACAAAATGGGGGCCACCATACGTCAAAATGCAAATTTCACCAAATATTATTAATATGCGTATCAATTGAAAGCGGTAGACGAGTAGAATACGACAAACTACAGTGGGTTAAACAATTAAACGCGCAATCGCTGAAAATTTAACGAAATCAACTTTGATTTGATTGATAATACTTCGTTGGGTACCGTTTTGATCCAATTACGGCTTTCAGACGTCTTTTCATCTTTTCATGGAATGCACTAAGTTTTTTGTGACATCTGGGCCCTGTTTTACGAAGCGACAAGTCTTGTCCGACCAGTAAAAATGTTCGCAGATTTATCTTTTGGTTGCTTTTGTTCCTCTTTTACTTATCACTGGTCACACTTGTCGTTTCGTAAATCAGGCCCCTGGCGTTATTTTGGCCCATATTGGGATTTACAATGACGTCACATCGCTTAGTGTATTCTCTTCGTCATACCCTTTCATTTGATACCCATGTCAATGGGGTTATGAAAAAAAATGGTGATCTGCCTTCTTGTGGCGTCCGCCATATTGGATTTTGGAAAATATTGGATATGCTATATTGAATTGTGACTGGACTTACACACATGTGCAAAATTCCTTAGCTCTGACATAATTAGAACTAGTAGAACTTGAATTTTGATTGCAAGATTTGACCTAAACAAACTAACTGCACGTTGGAATTAAAAAAAATTCTGGTGAAGCCCAAGTTTTAATGTTCCGTACCTTAAGTTCTCTTAGATTTAGTAATACAATGAACCCTTTTAAACGATAGCCCACGCGACTAGCTAAAATAAATTTTGGACGCCTAGTCCAGCCTAGAAATGCATGTTTTTTTTTGCTTTTACGAAACTTTAAATGCTGTAAAAGGTAACAAGGGCCAGGGATATGCAACGACCAATCGTTCAATGGAAAGACGCATATTGGCTTTGAATAGAACTTTAAAATTAGAACATTCCATCCCTTCGGGATTTGTCTGGACGCGACATCTGGCAAAGCATGTTTGAACTTCTGCGAAATAAGGACAACTTCAGAACAAATAAAATATCGCAGCACGTGAGTTCGATTTCGGAATTTTTTATTGCACCTTCATACGACTTTCATTTTGGCCAAACCATTTCATCAAACTGATTGAGAAGGAGTTAGCTACGCCCAAGAAAGTCCTGCAAACCTGGCCCAGCCACCCAACAGCAAGACAGAAAAAGGAAAATCTCCAGCTAACTCCCTTCGGAAATTCAGGTAGAAATCCCGACTAAAGCTTTCCAGCAGCTGAGACACAATTTAGCCCGGGTGCAGCACATTCCACACCGGTGAAATGTCCCAGAAAGCGAAACTCGAACATGCACCCTTTGCCGCACTGCCTGAAGCACAACCAAATATGACACGACAGTAAAGCCTATTTCGGTTGCTGCGGGCACGAAAGCACTTTTCCCGCAGCGGAAAGGTTTTGCTGCGTTCGTGCGTAGGTATGCCCACTGCACAGGTTGTGTATCGGCGCGCATGAGTTTAACCCTTTTATGGCGGCGGGCCTGCATCGCAGCGGGAGCCGAAGGCGGAGTCGCCGGCAAAAAGCAATTACATAACGATCAGGCACGCCCATATTTTGCCCCGGGGCACAAAAACTGGCATTTTTCTTATTGAGAGACGTTGTCGTATGCCCGGCTCCGCGTGTACATAAAGCGGTGGCGGCGGGCGCGTGGGTGATCCCTGAGCCGACAGCCGATGGAATTTTTCTTTGCACTGCATCACGAGCTGTGGGGCTTCGGTGTTCGAGCTTTGAGTATATTGGGGGGCCTCTGGATGGAGGCGTGGGAGGACTCTGGGCTGAGTTGATTTACTTTATTGTCACTGATGGTATTTTGATTGAAATGTTTTTATTCCGGGGTGGGGAATTTCTGCGAGTTGTAGGCAAATTGGGGCACGGTCTGAGCTGTGAATTTTCGATTACTTGAATTCCAACAGTAATCGGCGAGGAAACGTTTTAAATGTTTGAGGGAAAACAGATAACCCCACTACCACATATCTTATGGGCTACTATGTACCTCAAGTTCGCTATCTCATACAGCGGCTGCATATGAATTCGAATTGAAGCACCTTTGACGTTTTCTCATTTGTGAATCTGCATAATCCCCAACATCCCAAATCCGAATTTGTTTTCGCGCTATTTGGTAATTCGAATTCCAGTGAACGACCATATTCATCATTATTACTCGCCTACTGTCTATGCATGTTTGTATGTTCCCTTGCTGGGTCTAAACTAGTACATCGATTTCAACATATGAGGTGTATTCGAAATCATTACGATCTCGAGAGTGTTATAAGCTAGATTAAAGGTGTTTTTAAAAAAGAAAATGGCGACCTCTTGGTGCAATAATACGACACCGGATTTTAAATTTATTTTAAGAACTGGTCGTGATGGGCATCAAATTAAAGCTCATTATGAGACGATTTAGGAACATTATAACATTAGGGTCAAACAAATGAATGTTCACTTGTAGAGCCTAACATAGTGGAGCCAGACCCAAACTTGCTACGGAAAAATTTAAATTTCAAGAGATTGTTATACAAATCAACACCAGGCGGTTTTCGGGGTTGCTGATCTTGAATCTACTATGGAAATTTCTTCGAAACAGATTGCCGTGTAAATAAATACATAGGGGTTTTTGGGGTCGCTGATTTTAAACTTGCTATCGAAATTTCGCACTTCAAAATGGCGGCACACGTAAAAAATGTTTTTATGGACAACATACGTGAGTCCTGAGTCCCGGATAAATCGATTGAGTAGTTTCCCAGATTACATCGAACAAAAAAAAGTTTTTTCTTTTTAATATTAGTGCAGATAGAAGAAGGCAAAAGATTCAGCAATCCTTAGCGAAATTTTATAGTCCGTAGACTTGTACTGTCCGTCCACTAACAAACACGAGATAAACTTGTCCATTATAAAGAAGTCGTTTCCCAAACCAAGACTCCTTCTGTTTCTGTTTTTATTTCTATTACACGCACATTAGACTTAACAAACTTTAATATTTTAGTTCTTGGGAACACATTTGGTATCGACTATGGCTAGGCATATTTTCTTTTCTTTTTTCTCTCTTTCATTTTATTTCATTTAATTCGTAATTTCTTCTTTTATTTCTCCATTTGCCGTTTATTGTTAAATCGTATACTATTCAAAAGATGTTAATCTTGTGTATACAACGCAAATTAAAATATTATTATTATTATTACCCTCTCTATCCACCCCTCCATCGACCCGACTATGAAATTATTAACCACCTCCCCCCTCTGTCCCCTTTCTACCACCCGACTATGAAAATATCAAACGACCACCGGGAATACCTATGTACATACATACATATAGTTTTCGGCACACCTGGTCCCACGTTTGTGAGGAGGAGGGTAGATGAAGCTTACCTTCCCGAAAGCGTCGTGTCCATGGCTATCCACGGAGGGGGCAGCGTGATGATTTGGGTTGTATGGCGTCCTTTGGAGTGGGTGAAATGTTTATTTGTGAAGGACGCATCAATAGCGAAAAGTATATTGCCGTGTTGGAAGAAGTTCTACACCCATCTATCACGAAGATTTACGGTGACACTAATGCGGACAATATAAAATTCCAACAAGACAATGCGCCATGCCACACATCTGTAGCCAGTAGGCGATATTTGGAACAAAACAATGTTGTCGTCATAGAGTGGCCTGCACAATCGCCAGATCTCAATCCAATTGAGCATCTTTGGTGCATACTGAAGCGGAAGATGCGGGAGCACAACATCACATCCAAAACAGGACTAAAACAAGTCATCCAGAAAGAGTGGAAACAAATTTCTCCTGAAGAGAGCCTAAAGCTTGTACGCACAATTTTTAAAAGAATAGCTGCGGTAATAAGAGCTAAGGGCGGACCGACAAAATATTAATAGTAAGAATAAAGGTCAATAAGTTACACCTAACTGTATTTTTATTATCCCCTAATTTACGGAAATAAACTTTTTAGTACGATTTTCAGGGGGTGCCTAATACATTTGGCCAAGGGTGTATATCAGAATCGGAAAGTATGGTGCTAGAGTGCTAGTGAAATTTTCGAATTGCTAAAATCGCTTTGGTATATTAAAAATTTTCGAGTAGGGGCACAGGACTGCTGTATCTCAGAATACCTACTACCAGTTTATTTTTATTTTCATCAAGTCACTGCCTTAAATGAAGAACAATTTCTCAAGACAAACAGCGCGGTTAAAACCGCACAATTTTCGCATCTATCGAATTGCTCTAATTTTCCTGTTTTCGCAATTTTCAATTTCTTGGTCATTGCAGTCTGACTGGTGTCCTACTTTCAATTGCTACTTCCTCTGTAACCCGCTAGCCGTGTCGGCCGTCTGCGCCCGCGATAAAATAATTACGACCGACTACGTCACGGCGCAGATCAAGGAGAAGATAATCTGGTGGTGCAGCGGCCAAGAACAAAATACCCAAAAAGTCCCGTGGACCGAAGATGAATGGAACGTGGAAATCCATCTCCATTCGTTTGCAGCAGTCCCAGGCTCGCGGAGGCCCAGGCCAGGCCAGGCCAGGCTGCTGATGAAAGGCACTTAACTCTTCTGCAGCATTTCTGGTGGCATTTTAGATTAGTCTACTGCTGGAGCCACGGGCTCCACCGCTCCTCAGCATCGCACATATGGTGCCCGCGGGCGGTTAGCATACGTATATGCATGTACATGTGCCCGAAGCGCCGCAGCCCCTTCATGACGTCGCGGTCGGTCGGCCTGATGAGCCATAAAACGCAAAAGTTTAAGGCCGTAAAAATCAAGTGGCGAACATCTTGCGGTGGATCTACAGCCGCGAAACTCAATTCGTAGTCGTGCGCTCAAGCCTCGAGAGATCCTTCAGCTGTGCTCCAGGGAGGCGCGGCGAGATGGTTTGAATTTGAACGAGCTTGGAATCTTGGATCACCAGCCCAAAATATGATGTCATCCTCGGAAAGATGCACTTGACACATGCCCGATGCTCTCCCTGCAGCCTGCAGTGCTCCAGATCTCGTCTTGGACCGCCGAGCAACGATCGACCGACGGACGGCTCCAGCAGCTTCCTCGGCGCATATGCGGCTGCACCCAGCAATCCGCGGGATGTATAAAAATGCAATTTTATGGTCACGTTGATGTGACGAAATTGATTTATGCCCCTGTCGAGCACACATGCATAATCGCTGCTCGAGTGCCTTTGATGTAACTGAAGAGGTTCGTCGATTGGCCCGCAGACGGGAAGTTAAGTCCAGGTGATGTCGCAATTTTACGATCACAAATTCTCCCGCTAATTGTCATTTCAAGTAAAATGACAGACAAACGGTTGTTAGTAAATTATGGGGAAAAGGGGCACCGAAGAGATTTTTTCCAGCGGAGCACATACGTATATTGTCCTCCAAGGCATTTATTGTCCCACTGGACAGCAAATGCATCGTTAAACGTCAAAATTGAGAGAAATGAAAAACCATCACGACAATTAAAACGTCATTCAGGCTCATTAATTTTAGCAAAGGACTGCCGCTAGTTTTCATGAACGGAAATCTGCGATGTTTTTACTAGACGCTCAAACAGTTGCCCACAAAGTGTATACGGCGAAAGTGATAAAATTTCGAAGTGAAAGTCGGACGGAGCTAATATGGCAGCTGTATCTGAGAGATCGTATTCTAGCTTCGTAGCAATTCAGGAGATCGTTACGTTTAAGACACTGGGGCCTATTTAGCCCAATCAATAGGTAAAAGGGTTTACCAAAATTAATACCAGGAAACAAAAAATATGATTGTACAGAGAAAACAATTCTAGAAAGATTTGTATTTCGGTGGTGGCGAACTTAACCTAAAAAATTTGCAAAGTTGAAAAGAAGACAGTTTTTCGTAAATAAAAAAAACTATGACTCTAATCGAAGAAATGTACATTGGAGAGTTCTAGGCGCTAAAAATATCTTTCGATTCCTGTTCTTTGAGTATCGATTGCGATAACTCTTTTTGAGATACATATCGCCGCCGTTCCAGAAGAACAATGACGTAACTGCAAATTACAGTAATTGGAGTTAAGTACCTCACTGTTCTCAACAATATGTAGCGCGTATGGGAAAACAACGACGTAACTGTAGTTGCTCTCATGGCCGCTAGGGGAAGTTGCGTCGTTGCAGAAATATCAGCTGTTGGTGACAAAATTTCGGTAGAACATTGCCGCATGTGTCAGTTCTGTGCCTGACGTGATCGAGTCTGTGTTAGTGTCCGGTGGAACAACGACGCAATTGTGAAATTCGGCGTAACTTGGACAACTTTAACTAAGATTCCAGTACGACAACGACTTAATGAACTTTGTGTCATTGTTTATCTTACAATGTTTAGTTTGGTATAATTTAATCTACCATCTACTTTAGCTTCGCTTACACTCGTTCTTTTTAATTTAGTCCCTGGAAACTATCAAATAAAATGATAGCTTAGAAGGCAATTATCTAGAACTCCTTTTTTTCCCTTTCCTTTTTGCCCGAATTTGTTATTTTGATTCATAATTTTAGGAGACCAATGACGCATTTGCTAAAGGGAGTGATGGTGGGGGTATGGCGTAAATTTTAACATTTGAACTTTGTTGTGAACCATATTGTAACCATTTGCCCAAGTCCCAACTCCATAGATTATTTAACTTTTGAATTATGGAGTTATTAAAATATAACTTCCGGTTTTTTGCGTTTTCTGAACAATTTCATTTTGGTAGTAACGTCATTGTTCTTCTGGAACGGCGATATATAAAAAAAAATGTCAAAAATCTGCTTTTCTTGTTTTCGCTGTATGTTTTTGAAATTTACTATTGAATACTTATTATCAACCGTAATTATAGCTCACGGCAAGCCGAAATGTATATTTTTGAAAAATTTAAAACTATCCTTTATTTTTCGAGATATGTCGATTTTTCGAAAAACAGACGTTTGGAAAATCGACTAGATTATCTCAACAGAGGGTTCTACAGTAACGATCTTGGGGTTATTTTCTTTACAAAGAGTTGTATTATCATGATGTAAAAAAATTGCAACTGTTTTATTAATTTTAAGAGTACATATAAAGGGTGGCCCATTTAAAAATTGGAATTTTTTTTTGTTATAAAAGAACAACGGCTCAATATTTTCAATGGTTGAACATTTATTTGAAAGGTTGTTTTCTTTCATTTATTTATGAAAAACAATTTCGGTCAAATGACCACCACGGCTGACTTGGCAGTAGCCCATTCGACCCACCCAATTTTAGAGCACATTTTCGATTGCTTTGGGCCTTATGTCAGCAATAGCATCTAAAATCTCGTACTTGAGGTCTTAAATTGTTTCTGGTTTGTTGGCGTAATATTCATCTTTCACCGCTCCCCACAGATAATAGTCCAACGGCGTCAAATCGCAGCTTCTTGCCGGCCAAATCATATCACCATTTTTGCTGATTGTGAGATTTCCGAAGATAGGGCGCAAAAGATCGATTGTGGCGTTCGCTGTATGGTTGGATGGTCAACCGGCTTTAGCTGCTGTACCAATTGAACTTTATATGGCTTCATGGCAAGGCCTTTACGCAAAATTCGCATCAAAGAAGTGCGTGGAATGCCCAATTGTTGAGAACGATGACGAGTTGATGTTGATGGTTGCTCACGCACACTTTGAGCAACAGCAGCAATGTTTTCGATCGGACGAGTACGTACACGGGTTGGCTTATCCAATAACATTCCAGTTCCACGAGATCGCTTCACGAATTGATCCACAAATTGGGTTTTTGGAATTTTTTTTTTTCGTCAAATTTTTTTTTTCAAATTTCTCACAGTTTGAGTAGAAGGCTCACCATTTTGGAAATAAGATTTTAATATTTCCAAACTTTCTTCAAGCGAATTTCGTACAATTTCGTAAATGTGAAACCTTAAACTAAATTTCTATCAAGTCGAGAATGAAGTATAATCAAATAAACTTCAAATTACCGGTAGTTCAAATTCCAAACACTAGATGGACCACCCTTTATAAACGACTTTAAAATAATTGCATTTTTTTAGGTTACGTTTTTTTAAATAATTTTGTCATTTGCAAGTTTCCAGAAATGATTATTAGAATCGATATCTGAATTTTTTGTTTTGTAAATTCGTAAAAAAATGTCAGTGATCTTTCATTAATTAACTTATGTGCAGCGGCAGTGAGAACACAAATTCATGCTGTAGAATCAGAACAGCCGTAAATCCATGGTGTTTGCTGTTTCGAGGAAGAAATAATTCAATTTCTCAACAATCACAATCTAATCACTTCTTCCTGTGAAAGTGAGAAACTGTGAAGCGCGAATATGAGCTCAGTCTGGTTCTATGACGCCCCGTTTTATTTTTTGGTATTCCCAGACGTTTTCATAAGTGCAAAACTGCCCAGCAATTGCATGTTCAGCTTATGTTTTAAATTGTTTAATATTGAAGTTTGGAATTTATGTAAACGGCCCTCTCTTGGGAATATTGGGATTTGTTTTTATCGAGGATGGTTATTTTGGGATATTCTAAAGGATTTTTTTCCTACATAATCAGTTTTTTATAAGTAAACAAAAGTTTAATTGTATATATAAAAAAAAGCAAACCCGCCACGGCGTTTGGTCGCCACATTAAATATCAAAATGTCGATAGCGGATTTTAAATCAGCGTCTCCAAAAACCCCTACGCATTCAATTACGCAGAAATGCGTTCAAGTTGAGAATTTTCGATCGCCCTATATGATCCGTTATCTTGAATTTCCAATTATCCATGACAGATACAAGACCAGCCACCCCAAAAACCCCTATATGTATATGTATTCATTAACTCGTTCATTACACGCGCTTTCTTCTGTCACTTCGATCCTGAATGATGATATCTCCTTGAAAATAATACTGGCGGCATTTAGCTAAGGTCTTAAACTACATAATGGTATAAATATATTGCATGTATCACTTATAGTTAGCCAGAAACAGCCCCAATATTTGTGTTGTAGAGGTTTCACTGTACATACTTCAAGGTGGTAATGACTGGAGCTTTACACCTCCTGCAGCACTCCAGTTTAGGGGCATGTAGGAGGTCGGAGTAAAATCCTTCAAATACCAAAGGAGAAGACTCGTTGGTAACCAAATCTTACCGGTTGAGGAAGTACTTATGCTCTTAAATTTGAAGACGATCTTCGAGATACGATTTGGATAACGAACGGAAAATTAATGAACAAATTGGTGCTCGTCCCGTTTTTGAGATAGGTATTTAATATAATTTAAATTTAATTTAAGTTTTGAAGACTCTGCTCAAATGGAAGATATTGTGTATGGTGTCCTCAAAAACAGTAGCGTAACCCAAAAAGTATAAGATCAACATGATAAAACATGGCGAGTACAACTAGACGCCAAAATGGATCAACAAGCTCACAAAAGTACGAGGGAACCGATTACAACTTACTGTTACTGTAGCGCACGTACATGCACGATAATGACCCTACTGAAACATACACTTTCCTAACATTCTGTCAAATATTTCACTCTCGGTATGGAGGACTGAAACGGAATTTACAACTTCCGCCTCGACAATTTTTCAGAAATAAAAAACTACGGCAGTGATTGCAAAAAGGAAAATGGTAAATTCTATCGACCGATTCAAAGTGGTTTTTACCGATTAAGCACTACAGCCAGTGGAAACGAGCAATTGCACCCTTGAACTTGAAATTCCGCCAGTACGGTAAACATATTTTTGCCCCCACCAGCCAAATTTGTCTTGACAAGCGTCAGATCGACACTTTCCGAGAGCTTCGACAACTTTCCTTGTAAGTCGACAAACACGCGTAAAACACCGTAAATATGAAGGCAGACACATTTTTGTCTCCAATTCCGACGATGAATCGCCAACTGCCTAAAAAGAGGTGCAATAATGCCTCCTTTAGCCGATTCCCGCGCAAAATTACTCAAAACGCGGCCGATGTGATGCAATCAAGTGGTGATTTTGATGCTTGTTGCCACCGATCGGGCGGAAATTGCCATTCCCCGCCGCCGAGAGGAAATGCGGCACCGGACGAATAGCCCATTCCAGGTGGCCTTGGGTAAGCGACCGTTACAGGAGTTACCTGTTTTTTTCTCAGGTGAAGTGGCATTTTCGCACAAGTGATGTGCAGCTTCATCGCCTTGTAATTAATTGCCCTCTTTTCGTAGGATTCCCACGCGCGTCGCCAGGTGGCAAGTCAAATGAGAACGTCGTGAGGAGATTGATTCTTGGCGACTGAATGATTTATGGTGACTTCTGAGGTGTTCGCACATTTAATGACCGCCAGAGGCAGACTAATTGACTCATTTTGATTTTTTTCTTTTACCTCACCGGACAGTAAATGTTAACGGACTTTCCCCAGCAACTGGAGCACGTGAGTGCACGTCTAAACTGCGTCCCTCTAGTCCAGCAGCCGTAAGCCGTTAACTTGGCTGACATCTATAAGCCGAAGACAGAAGCCTGGAGTCTATGCAGAAATGGATTGGGAGCATTTTTTCTCAGCTCGTCCAAGAACAAATGCGTTCCCATCATTTATGGCGGACGGGGGGCAGTGCCCGGCACTCGTTGGAAGCGACTCCTCAGTCATCCCGTGTTGACGGTGGTCATAATCCTCATGTGGATCATTACTGGACATATCGCAGCAATACATCTCCTTGTCCACGGCACAATTTTTCAGGCAATTTATTATATTTAACAAGGAGCCATCCAGACGAGCTCTGGAATCCAGCAGGAAGCTAACAGCGCTACCGTCTGTCGCCCCCTGCCTACAACAGCGCCCCCTGAGGGGGTGGCAGGCTCCCTATAATCCGTTTGTTCATACGTTTCCTGCGGGGGGGACGCGACTGTATGTTGGCAGTGAGTCGCTAACGGCTTCGGGCATGTGGTCGATACCTTAAGGAAGCCGTTTTGGGGCCGTTCAGCCAATTTATCCGGTGTCTGGGCTTGTTTTTCACCGCAAAACACATTTTTCCGGGCGTCACAGGTAGTAGTCAAAGGCGAATCGATTAGAGTCATGCCCGTAAACCGGCTGTACGTGGTTACGTCGCTGCTGACGTGCGATACATCGTACAACAAATTTCTCGCGATGTCAAAGGCCCTCGGTCATCAAGTGGCAATTTAGCAGCGACTGCATTTCACAGGGGAATTAGCAACAGAGTTGCTGGTCTGCTGGAGTGGAGATTGGACCTGCACTGGATCTATCGTTCACGCGTCCGCGCCAATTTACGTAACGCGCGTTGACAGGTCAGATATGATTGCCGTCGATATGAATGCAGTTGTGCGGATCGCTTAATGAACTGCGCGCAGTCATATACTTACGCCCGGTGCGATTATGGGGCTATACGCGAGCGCGCCCGCTTGGGAGCGTTGCAGCTTCGCGATCATATCGCGCCTCTGATGGCGATTCAGCGATAGTTTCGTCTCGTCGCAAATTGATTAGGACGCAGCATTTCAGTTAGCGGCAACAGCTAGCCAACTAGCCGGCGCATGGCTGGAAGCCTGCCCGCGGGGGGCGCAGAGTGTGGCGGGAGATTTGATTTGCGCGCGCACTGCATAGTGCATCACATTGCCGCTAATGGCGGCCAGCTCGCGCATATAAGTGCGCGCATTATTAAGTTGCAGCGACCAAATTAAAGCGATCTGTGGGGCAATTATTTGGATTGCTCGCGGAATGTGTGTTTGACTTCTGCACTCTGGTCTCCGGTGCCCGCAGACTGTACTTGATCTCAATGGGTCCACTGGTCCAGATCGTCTACAGCGCTAATTACTCGTGTGATTAAGTGCGTTGATCGGCTGCAAAAATGTGTGTTTGCAAAGCAGTTTGCCCTGTGCAACTAACTGCAGCCGGGCATTTTATACAATTTTTGTGATGAGGAAAACGACAGCATTGTGCTCGCGGGAAGAAGAAGGAGAAGCATCAAAATGCTGTACGATGCAGTGCGGGAAAATTTTGAGTCATGTCGAGTTGCATAAGCAAGTTGCTTCGGGGGAATGCTGCCTTTTTTTTTTTTTTAAATTAATCGGCCAATAAAATGCTCCTTTAGACTGTAAAAATCCAGAGCACCGCTAATTGGGGCCCTGATCACGAATGCAGCCCGCGTGCTGTACAACAGCATTGCACCACAGAAATGATGAAACCGAGCTGAAAGCGAAAATCGTTGAAAAGTTTAAATCGGATTTTTCAAAATCCAAAAATTCCCATGGAAGTCCTCTGGGAATTTCTCCTTCCATTATTTTATCACTTCGGGCCAGTCACCAAGATCTAAGGACTTGTCCGACCAGCCTTCGATTCCCGACCGATCGGCGGGCTGTGGCCCGAAAGGATTGTCTGATGATTTTTTAATGAGCACTTCACCGAACCGCAGCCATTTCACACCGCTCCCGTATGGGCATGTGATTTTATGCTGTCCCCGACCGCCTGACATCTAACTGCAGTTTTTCTTACTTTTCATAAATTTCCAGGGCAACATGATGCGGTTTTTGCTGGATACACACCCAACCATGCATCGTATATGCTTCGCTCTGACACCGCTGTGATTCCTCCGAGATCGGCTGGACACTTTTTGTCCACCATAACCAAGTCATGCCGCCGGTTCGGCTCCGTGTCGTGCTGAAAATTTTCCTTTTCTCTGTTTACTTTGCTAAGTGGTGGAGATGCGACTGTGGAGCTTATTGTGACGTGCACGGTGGGATGCCCGACTACTTTTAGGAATATTTTGCAACATTAGGGCCGTATTTTTTAGGGAACGTAACGGTTCAATTCAATTTCACTTTATTTTGGAAACAACCACATTTGTAAATAATTTTGGGAAGGAAGTATTAAACAAGCTACTCAGAAATGGCATGAAAATGCTTTTGTGTTAGAGTGTCTTAACATTTTGCCTAGGATAATGTCTGTAGGAAATATGCTGTCGGGTCTAATGGTCAAAATATAAAAAACATAAATTTGACGGCATATATGCTAGCGTTCGCTTTGTCCATCACTCATTGCATTTAACTTGCAGTCTAGTCTGTTCAACAAAAAACGCTCTTCGATATTTCAAAACCAATTCGAAATTTTTTATTATTATTTTTTTCATTACAGTATAGTAAATGCATTACGACACATAATAAACCGTGCAGTCTCCTTCGTTGTCCAGCAGGACAAGGCACCTTTTGAGCATATTTACGACGAGTTTTTTGCCATATCACGTGACATCTTTCGTATTTTCCAGCTAAGCTGCTTCAAAGCGTATACGCGTCTTCCTGAAAGCTCCCTCTTCATCAAGGTCCATACGTTTCGATTAGATTCGCATCCGTCGATTGTGAGGACCAATACAATGTGATTATCCCATTTTCCTGTTTCCAGGAGGTGCAGTGACTACTTCGATGTTTGGGGTTGTTGTCTGCTTGCAATATCCAATCGTCGTTTCCCGCCCGAACTTCTGTCTGTCTATCACTCCCGGACATTTCGAGGGATACGCGTTATGGCACTGGCGTCGTAGGAAATAAAATAATAATAATATTATTTAAAACGTTTCCTGCAGAACACACATTGTATACTGCTGTGCAAAAAAGGAGCAACCAATTCGATAAAAATTTAAATCTATATCTCCTTCCTATTTCCACAAACTTACGCTAAAAACAATATTATGGTATTTCGACTAATCAATGAAGAAGTAGCACACACAACCCAGGAAAAGATAATAGTATACTTTTTCCAGCACACGAGATTTTTCATTCCAGCTCGTAGTAGTTTTCAATAAAAAAAATAAATAAAGATTATTCCTGTTCTAGGAAATTTATTTTTTGGACCGATTAGCGACCGAAAGCGCCGCGGCCGTCACGTTGCAGGCAGTTCAAAACTATTTTATTTTAAGTGAAATATGTTAGAAGATATTTTTGGCTTTTTTGATTTACATGACATTGACATTACAAAAGGCACCATAGCAAACTTTTCTGATTATTCGTCTAATGACATTTTGAGGTTATGTTCCGTCAAAAGTTAAAATTTTGTCAACTTATCTGCTCCATTCTGGCCTTTCCGTTTAATATGGGCAGCGCATGTTATATAAATTCTCTGACAGTATGTCAGCCAAGTTCGGAAAAAAACGCGGGTCACTGACTGTGTTATATTTTACCAAAGAATATATAACATAATATTTTACCAAAGAATATATAACATAAAGAAGTCGCAGTCGGAACAAATAACTCGAACTGAAAAATTTGCTCTAGGGTTCTTCCGTGCGAACCCTATATCTGTAGTAGTACAATAAATACAAGCGGCCATTCATATTCAGACACTTCTTACATCGGAAGTGTGACCAAAAATTTCTGATGCGACGCGGGACCAGGCAGCAAACGTACAGAAATTCCGGCGCGCAATGTTATTCTTATGGACTTTTGCGATGAGGTGTTCCAAGCACGCGTTGAGGGCTGTATGAGCGCTCGCCGGTTCCAATTCTAGGAAGTGTGGGAAAATTACGAGAACTCTGAACTGAGCTCAGAATATTTTGGGTTCCTACGGGAAAAATGCAATAAATTAACCGCGCATGAATTCCTATGAAAATTAAAAGTTTTTATTTACAAGTATGGAAAAGCACGAGCAAGGACCGGTCGGATCCGCTATTTTAAAATAAGAAAACCTTGTACAATACTTTTCACTTCTAACGTTAGTGTCACATTTACCTTTTGGAAGCACAGATATTTATTAATTAATTATTTAAAATAAAAACAATTTGCTGTTTCAAATAATTGCTTATCGATCTTATAAATTTAACATTATTATAATTCACAAGAAATATGTGTGTATATGAAATTAATTAATTAATCAATTAATGATAGTTACCATCTTCTTAAGAGTGAATGAATAAATAATAATGTATTCGCTTCCCCTAATATAATCTTAACAACAATCAAGAAACAGGAAAGTTGAGAATTACAAGCGCAGACGAAATTCTTTTGGGTTCTCGCCTTTTTACTCATATCATTCATTCATAGAATTCGGTCTGCCTTCAGCTAGAAGGCACATCGTCCGACAACGCAAGCGTGGTTCACCCCAACGCATGAACCCATATGAATAACCTGCGCCCGAACTTCTGTGCGTTGCTGGCTGGTACACATTTGTGTTCACAGCTGCGGTTTCTAGGAATCACTTCCCTGCCCTGACACCGTTCCTTCTCTTCAATCGATCGGAAAATATTTTTGAGTGGCAAATTAGGCTCGTGCAACTTCTTTATGTTATATATTTTTTGATTATACGAACCATTTTGAACTATCTTCGACCCTTGAAATTTATAATATGTAAATAACTCGTGTGTAAAAACTTGCCAAACTAACGATTTAGTAGTAAACAAGCAATAATTTTTCTTTTAAACAATTTAAACAACGTTATATATTTCTGAAGGTGAGTTTGAAGGAACTTTAATATAATTTGGCACCCACTTGGGGTCATCATTCATCGGCGAACCCATTTGTTCTTTGTATGGAACTTGGCCCCTTTTTCACATTCATGTTTTTGTTGGGATTGGAATTAAGTACCGGTGAAACAAAATGAAATTTTGTACCCGGCGCGGCGTCTCAAAACCGGCTGTCATTTTTTTTGTCAATAAAACACTATGAAAATTTTGTTATTTGAAAACAGACTAATATGGAGGTTATGTGTAGAACACAAATGCCCGTTAGACTCTGTTTAAGACATTTTCGATCACATTTTGGCATAATTGCAGTTGAATTGAGCTCCGGAATGGTATATGGATTACACAAGTCAACAAAAAAAAATTTTTTTTTTGGGTTTGTTATTAAATTAATATTTTCTGATTTTTTACAACTAAAAGTAACCAGAAACTTCGTTCATTGCAAATAAAGTTTGCTTTTGTACAATGTCCCTTAAAGTACATATGCTACATGCTCACTTAGACCAGTTTGAAGATAACTTAGGGGCATATTCAGAAGAGCAAGGAGAACGCTTTCACCAAGATGTGATAAACTTTGAACAACGTTATCAAGGACAATATAATGAGAATATGATGGGTGACTACATTTGGAGTCTAATACGAGAAAGTTCCTACTTACACAGAAGAAAAACAAAAAATATTCATTTCTTAAGTTTCTTACTGTTTCTTTTTAGGTATTTGGAGATTTATCTTTATTGTTCTTTGTAAATAAAAGTGATTAACATATAAATTAAAGTTCTTTTTCTTGCTTTTGTATTCTTCTGAATTAAAAAAATAAGATTTTCTTAAAATTAGAAATTCTGGTTGCTACAAAAGCAAACTTTATCAAATAAAAGTATTTTTTTTTTGTTTAGTTAGACATTATTAATCAAAATCAGCACTACAGAACTCAGCCTCAAAAATCGTGTTGACTTGTGTTATTTACATATGCTCTTCCTTTCAAAAATCTTCATAGGAAAAATTGTAATGGTGTTAAATCCTACGATCTTAATGGCCAATTCACTTTTCCCCGAATTTTTTGTTATACGTATACCTCGAAAATAATCTAATTGTATGTAGATAATCCTTGTCAAGTTTCATAATGGGCAGCGTTGCTGTTTAGGAGCTAGAAGAATCACAGTGCAGCTGTGCGAGGTCAACCATCACTCGCGCGCCTCGTCGGGTCGCTCGTCCGATACAGAAATATTAATTAAAGCAATAGTAATTTCGTTACAAATATGATGTAATGATTATAATGCATAGATAAGGTTTTTAATGTTATCAAATCGCAAATGGACTTTGCACATTGAGTGTGCATAGGAAGACAGCATGGGAGAAAAGCAGGAATTTGAATACGAAATAATAAAAATATCCCCGTAGGTTTGTTTTAAAAATGTTAAAATAATTATATTGTGTGACTTCTCTAATATAACGGGATGTCTAATAAACAAATGTTTCACTATTTTACTAAGTTGTTTTGCCCCTCCCTGGACAAAATCCAGGCTGCGCCCATGGGGGTCGTAGGATTCGATTCCCATCCTGGCCCCCTTTAAGAGGAACCTAGATCTCGGTAGCTCGGTGAGCGATATGCGCTGGCCAACCTGGCCCATTCTGCTCACACCTAGTTTTAATTTCGTTGCTGCCACAAAAGATCTTTTAGGCCGCAGTGCCCACCCCATGAAGGGGTTTCCGGTTTCATTTATAAAAAAGCGTGTAGTACATACGTTGGTGCTCTATCTAGAGTTATCATGCGTTCTTCAGCGTTTTGAAAAATAGAGTTCTGAGGAGAGCAATCGTTCAAGGTATGCAGTTGCTCACCAGTGAGTATGCAAGCATCGATCCGTTAAAAACATAATATTTCGGACACTATTTCAGATATTCATATAAAAACTTTGCTAAACAATTTAAAGGATTCAAAATAATGTAACAAACTCGAATTCAATTCAAACATACTAAAAACTGTACTAGTAGGGGTGACTGGGGCTGGATGTTACAGGGGTAAAAAGTTACAGTGTATTTTGCGGATCAAAAAACGTAGTTACCGGATTTTTCGAAAAAGGCGAATGCTCATAGCAGCTTCGCCTGTCACGATATACATGCCAGTGCCGTTAGTATTGTTGCCAGAGGAGCCTGTGCGTATAGGACAAAAAAGTGCCAATTTGTAATTTTGTTTTTGTTTCAGTAATTTTGGTCCACACCCTTATTTTTGGATTAATATTGATAGATTAATGTGAAGTTGGTGCGTTGACGTTTTCCTTTTGTGCTATAACCAAGATTATTTGGTAGAAGTAACTTACAAATTTTATGTTGAATCTCGAATTTTCTAATTTGATGTTGGGGTTAAAAGTTCATATTTTCGGGGTAAATTGTGACCTGTTATATATGCCCCATATTGTATGACCGAAAATATTTAAAATTTTATTTGATTTTTATAGAATGTGTAAAATGTCGATTTCAAATTTTGAAAATTTGAGTGCATGCCAAAAATCTATGTTGTCTCACATTCAGTTTTTGTCCAAAAACGATTTTAACCAGGAAAAACACCTTTTTGTACGAAGAGGTAATAAAAGAAACTGTTTGCCTTCCACAATATATAATTTTACCGAATTTACAATTTGCTGAAATTACAATTTGTTTTTGCCGAATATCCAAAAATTCTAAATTCAAAAATACTTCTTCACCTTGCTAAATCTTGTTGGAGAGTGCCTTCGAACTTTTTGTTCTCAAAAATTTTCCCCTCGGATCTCGTCCTTGGCTACGTGTCCGTGCTGATGTGGCCAAGGCTCATGTTCTAGAATGTATCCAAAATACGGGGTTCTAGTCATCTGGTGGCAAATAGCACATTAATTGCTTTTGTAAAGCTGTGTAAAGTTCGCGGATACGAATAATTTTCGGTCAATGTTAAAGTTCAGTGACTTGAAGTATATAAACAATAACATGTCAAGTGTAAACGGTAAGTATAATTGTGAAGAAGTTTTTTGTGTTTCGTTACAATTCTAATTAATTAATTGTTGACGTTTTCATTTTTTAGTAATTTAATAAGGTACTCATTCACTTTCTTGTGTTTGCAGGTGGTGTCATTCATCGAGACAATGATTGGGTCCATTCGTGTCGCAGGTACGTAGGTAGTTGCTGCGTTTATTTGAAGAGGCCAAGTGGTTGTGTGGCCTGAACAGAATGAGAACATATTAAAGAAAAACAGGGCGTGGGACAACATCACAAGATATTTACGAAAAACCAGCTATGATTTTGGAGGAATATAAAACCTAAAAGATCCGTTGTTTGGCAAAAGATTTTGGAATATGTCACATGTCGTTGACGTGTATTACAGTCGGATACAGGAAGAACAGACAAATTTTTACCGAAACTATTTTAGTTAATTACCTAATTAAATTCTGTCGAATTTACTACAGCTTGACACCAAAAGATGTTAGGAAATTAACTTATAATTGTGCATACAATAGCTATACACAGTCATAGCAAGATAATAAAGAGGCAGGAGTAGATTGCTGTGAACTCATTTTTAAAACGTGATGGGTCACAAATATCCAGAGGCGACAACTACAACTAATACTCCTAAGTTGTCGGAGGTAATGGAAAAATGCAAATTCTAGTTCCTTGTTCTCGCATATGGAATGTTGATGAGTTTTATTATTAATATTTGTTACGTTCTTAATTTAAAGATTCCCATTATAAAGGATCTCGGTCAAAATGGGCGTAAAACCAACAGCATTGAAATATATTTTATATGAAAGCTAATGATTAGTACTTCATTTTTTATTATGACGGCAATTACCCAAACACCAGGAGAACAGATATGTTCAGTGTTATCCAAAAGAACAAAAACAAACAAATCGAAGATGATACGACATCATGTCGTGTTAAACGAACAGTTTAACAGTATTTTGGATCAGACACCCTCTATTGCGAATCAAAGTAGTCGTCCACGGACAGTCCTTGGAGTGTATTTAACAAAACTTCGTACAGGTGAAAGTAATGAACGATTAGCATCATTGTTTAGTACATATGTCTCACCGAACTCTAGAAAGAAAATTAAAAATAGCTAGAGAATGTTTAGAGACAGATTATATCCCTTTACATTTAGGCTGCGACCATATCACAAGAAATAATATCTTGGAGAGGAATTTGTTGATACCAAAACACCTATTTGGTAACAGTGAAAACAGCATACCAATAATTATTTGCGATGGCACTTACATTTTTATAGAAAAAAGTTCTAATTTTTTGTTCCAACGTTTGTCTTACAGTTTGCAGAAATATAAGAACTTACTGAAACCCTTCATGATTGTCAGCACTGATGGCTATATTTTGGATGTTTTGGGTCCGTATGCTGCCACTACATCTGACGCAACAATCATGCAAGGCAATATGAATGACGAGAATAGTGCTTGGCATTGGATTTTTCAACAAACGATGTTTTTTTGCTTGATCGAGGTTTTAGGGATAGCGTAGATAGTATTGAAGTTTGTGGTTATGAAAACCACAGACTAACTTCAGATATTATTACCATAATTGATGAAAAAATAAACACCCCCAATCGACTATTTGATTACATCGAACTTAAAAATCTAAACCGACAACGTCGAGACTTTGTGAGAATGGAAGCAAATCTTCCATTCTTAAATGATTTTACTCGTTTAACCGAGGATTGCATAGTGCATTAGGGACTTACCACATAAAACTGGCAAAATCATATATCGCAGAACATTTCCCCGATGGTATTTATGTAATCGAATTATATAGAGATGAGACACTAAATGATTTACACAGATGCAATATTCTGCAAACAAATGTGTGGTTGCTTCGAGTAAAACTATAGTCGCGGCATGTCAGAGCACGCACATATAATTCATATATTTTAATTGACAGAGACCAAGTCGGTAGAAATGCTATAGTATATCATTATTGTACCTGTTTAACAGGCAGAAGGACAGTAGGAAGTTGTGCACACATAGTTTCCGTTTTGTGGTACCTAGGGTTAGGACGATATGAGCCATTTATTGCTCCCGCTCAGCATTTATTAAATGTTTTAGTTGGTGATTACCATTGATTTATAAATAAATAGTACTTTTTAATTATTTTATGTGTTTTGTTTAATCAATCTGTTGTGCTTTAATACATTAATACCCAGTCTATTTTGGGGATAAGAGATATGTAGTGGGTATTAAGACGTAAAATACAATAAATAACAACACAATTTATTTGTGTTGGTTTTACGCCCAGCTCTCATAGAAAAATGCCCATCACCCTTTAGTTGATTCTTAATAAAAAACTGATTTATAAAAATGTTAATTTCTTGTCAGATTTTACTCACTCTAAGAAATTTTCACTAAACAGATATAGGAAACTGCGTTGCCTAAATAATTCTAGTAATTTTACATAACGTAATGCACTGTACTTATCTCGCTGTAAAATTAAATATCAGAGAGGATTCGAAATACTTCAACATATGTAATTTGTCCTTGTTAAAATTGAATTTGATTCCACTTTCATGTGTAATTTTACAAAAGAAGGGAATATCACACATATTTAAGTAGATTCATTGCTGTATGTTATGTACACTGAACTTATCTGTAAGTAATTCGTTGCTTTTAAATAAGCAATATTCCTGTTTTTTAATTGATTATTGCTTCTAATGAAGTAGCAAAGTATTACTACTTTGGGGTTGTGAACTGAGCATTATAGCTCCAAAGTAGTAATACTTCGATAGTTGCTCAAATAACTGGACCTTTTTTGGATTTTGTTGATTTTTGTATGTTTTAATACATAGCTGAAGATGAAATTTGAACGTTACTTTTAAAAACTTTTGCAATCAGTAAATTAAAAAATTATAATATTTCGTTTTCAGATTATTAAAGAGCTAGCAGTTTTTAAATTTCAATGCAATCCTTAAAATATTTTGTTTATCGATATTATTATTTCAATAAGTTTCTATTACGTTTAGAAATCATATTCAGACTAATACGACGTACCCGAAAATCAATAAAACTTATAACAAATTTATGCAATTATTTGAAGACTGACCGAACTAAGTTTTTTAGTTAATTATTAGTAAGTGATGTGTACTTGCATACGCAGATATAAGGTCGAATATGGCCAGTCCGGAAATATACGCACCTTCATGCAACGCAACTGCCACAAGAGAAATGAAGTCACTTAACGTCACCAGTGGTGACTCGCGACAAAAGTACATTCCGGAGAGCAATTTTATATCGTTAAAGTACTTTTACTGTCAAAAATGTAAAATTACACTGCTTTAAAGTATTTTTCCTTTCCTTATGACTGTTTCATTATTAATTTTACATAAAATTTAGGAACATGATTACATTCGGCATAGTAAATTCACGGATCGTCAGGATTTTTCAATACTGCTTAGTAAATTTACATTCAGGTAAGGAAATGGGTGGAAAAATACATTTCTCTGTGCATTTTCAGTTTTCTAGAAGTACTTCTACATTATTGGAAGTATTTTTGCTTATATTTTCCATAAAATATCACACAGCATAGCATAAGCCAAGGCTGAACTAAATTTTTATAGTAAAAAGGAAATATTACTTTAAAATATTGATTATCACTTTTAGACAATCATTTATGCAACAGAAATTTTGGAATTTTAATGTAAATTTTAAGTGATTTTCAATGCATTTTTTAGAGTGGCTCCTTGTAGTGTAACAATTACCCCAACATTAGGGGCAAAAAGTTACGCTGACATTTTTGCAAAAATTATTAATTTTTGATAGTTGTATTAGGCCTGTAATCAAATCGCATAGAGAAATTCGAAGCTGAAAAGTTACGTTATCTGGCAAAATTTACAAAACCGTCAAATTATTCAATAGGTGAAATGTAGGACGAAATTTTGTTGAATATGTCACAATCAGCCCCGGTCGCCCCTACTTTATCAGTCAAAAATGAAATGTTGTACAGGCCACACTAAAATGAACTCTACTGTATGGGCCATTCTCAAAAACGGACTTAAAATTTGAAAAAAAGAAAACGTTTTTTTATTTGATCCAAAGTAGTCTCAAATGAAAGATATTTTATCTTACATTATGTAGCACTTATGTGCTTAGCTATTTTCACTGTAGTTTTCATACATATATGTATATGGACATTTAAGTAACCTCCGTGGATAATGTAATACGTAATCCACGGAAGTGACCAAAACAGCATGCTAATTCTTAAAAAAACTTGCCGTACGGGTCTTCACTCCAAAATAATTATCCCAGGAATGACAAACTGTCAAATACTTTTAAGATGGCGTTGTGTTTGTTGTCTGTATTCATTCAAAAACTGTGTTTACTGATTTAATGAATTATGGCTGCGTTCAATAAGTTGATCCATGGAGGTGACAATTTTTCCATGCACAAAAGTCACGAAATATTTAGAATCCATTATTCTGTTATTATTATAAATAATATTTGGTGTTATTTGGACAGTTTATTCTATGTTTTATGGTAAAATAATATAAATTAATTTATTCGCTGTTGATAAAGTTATTTTATTTTAGTCTAATCATCGTAAATGGATTTTGCACACGACATGGAGGTGACATTTTCGTCACTTTCTTAACGATAATTCAAAATAATATTTATATTGTGTAAGTTTTAATAAAGATCCTATTAATATAAACTACTTCAATGAATTGTAGATAGGAATTCCAGAAATAATAAAAGTAATTCATTTTTTAATACAAATGCACACAAAATATGCGCCAAAATGAAAATGGCCCGTATGCGGTGTAGTTATTTGCAAAAATTATTTGAAACTGTTGAGAGATGAACGGGGAGTGTGTAGTAGCTGGTTTAATGACGAGAAATTACAAGACGCATTGGTTTATGACATATACATATTTTAATTGCCATGTCAACTCCTTCTGAATAAAGTGTAGTGCAGTCCAATTCGAACGTACTAAAAGTGCTGAGAAAAATATTTAGAGCAAGTGCAGTCCGAAGTGTTAGTGAAGTGCTAGGGCGGTTGAATTCGAAAGCGGCCTAAGTATTTAAAATCATTTCTTTTACCCTTTTTTAGAAGCCACATTAAATTACAACATGAAAAAGGTTTCCCTTGTTTTAAACTTCGATTATATTTGTCCTCTCCGAAAGTATAATTGAACAGTTTGTTTAACAAAACCTTTTGAAGAATGAGTTTCATACACATTAACCTCTCTGCCCTGCCTACGTAAGCAGTCAATTTTCACATAAACCTGATTCCCTAACCTTTACTCGTTTTCGATGTTGACTGACGAGTTGTAAATTACCCCTTATTATTGACGATGAATGCGGCTGGCTGTCTGTTACATTTTTTTCACCTTTTATTACCACTGAAGTGGAATAATAAAATTGAATTGCGTTTCCAGTAGAATGATATGCGTTCGAGTGTTGCGAGTAGCTAATTATTAGTTTTTGCATAAATTGAAGGATAAGTACCTGCTAGCGCAATTGTAACACTGAGTTTCAAAAAAGTACTCAGAACCACACAGTGGTAATATTTATTGTTATACATCGGTTATGTACATGCTTAGATTTCAGCTACTAGTAAAAGTGGATTTGTTGATTTTACGCAAATTTGAAAATTATATGACAAAGTACCTACTTGTCCCCAGGCCTTTTACCGCAGTAACGAGTGATAATGATTTGGGTTGTAATCGTAATTGTTGTTTTCCAATCTTCAATTAGGCACCTCAATTCAAATTTTGAACGACATTTGAATTACGTATCTAATGAAATCATTTTCTTTCCACTTTACAAATGTAATTACGCAATTGACTCTGCTTGAGGATCATGGGACAAGTGTTTAGGTTTGCCAATTGTACATGTTGTTAAGGTTTATTTTATTGGTATACTATAAATAATACAAAAAAAAGTGATTAAGAATAACGTCAGTCTTGTTTTTGGGATGTTGAAAAAATCATATGTAGCCTGGTTTACAGTAGTGCTCAGCTCAGTCCCTTATTTAATTAAAATAATCCTCCGTCCTTTTGAATATTTTAAAACAAAACCAAAACCAAACCAAATTTTGTGCTCTTACAAAAATTATCTTTATTTACTGCACCAAAAAACAAAACGTGAGCAGGAGTTCCGTTCGCCTAAAAACAGATTGTGCTTTTGAGAAAACGATCAAGAAATTACATGCTTCCAAAAAATGAATTCCTGGAATTATTTGCTCCTGTTTGAAATCGCCGATGAAAAAAATTGAAAGATGAAAAAATTATATTTTCGCCATAACATGGCTGCGGCTAAAAATCTCTCCAAATTCCCGCGTAACTTTCACGAGAAGGGAAAAAATTCGTGGATCATTTTTTAAGGGGCACAGAATTCCTGGATCAATTTTTTTTTTGGAGCACATAAATATCTCTTGAATCTATATCTTACTTTTTGGCACTTGTATATTTCACACCCCGTGCAAAATGGTCAATTTCTTGTAAGGGTTATTTTTCATACAGGAGGTAGTTTTTAGGGTTCCGTACCCGAAGCGTGCCCTACGGGACCCTATTACTAAGCCTTCGCTGTCCGTCCCTCCGTCTGTCTGTCAGCGAACTGTATCTCATGAACCGTAATAGGTAGAGAGTTGAAATTTTCACAAAGTGTGTATTTCTATAACAACAAATAATGGAAAAACCAAGATGGCGAATTTTAAAATGGCCGCCATGCAAATTAGAAAAAAATTTATTTATATATGTATTTCCGTTATGCCCAAATCCAGCCCATGTCATTATTGATTCGCCTTAATAATTGCGTGAGTAGCGATTCTGACGTAACTTCAATCTCGCCAATTCTTATGACCGTAAATATTAAATTTCTTTTCATCGCTAGAGATGATAATTTACCACTGTTCATTTGGAAATTTGTCTATCTCTGTTAAATTAAGCAAAAGGAGATCATTGAGGTTACATGATAACTGAAAAAATATCAGTGAATATGTCGCCAACTCATCTTAATGTAATACACGATATTATACTAAAATAACACAATATTATTTGGTCGGTGTCCGTTTTTTAGTCGGTTTAACACTCACCAAAAAATTGAATTTCCGAACTTAAATAGCTGCTTGGCTAATCATAGAATATTGACGTCATAGAAAAAAAATGATTGTCACATCAATGATAATGTCATTTATTTTTCATTTATCATTTTATTATTCACTTTCACTTTTTGGTCCATTGTGAATGATGTCCTTTTCTGCACTCTTCTCTTCGTAATGTGTAAGCAAGTGTACGTCTATGACCATTTCAAGGAAAAGGGTCTCTTTTGACTACGTTTACAGTATTAATAACTATAAGTTGTCACAACTTGATAAGACCAAGGATCTGGGTGTGTGGTTTAATCGTCGTTTTACATTTGACGATCATATTAGTGTTATTACAAGCAAAGCTAATGCTACTTTGGGCTTCATCAAAAGATGGTCCAAGGAGTTCGACGACCCTTATATAACTCGGCTGCTATATTGCACTTTTGTGAGGCCCATTTTGGAATTCGCCAGTTGTATTTGGGCACCATTCCACTGCACCCTGACCCACCCATATAAACCGCATTGAAGCTGTCCAGCGTCGATTTGTCCGATTTGCTCTCCGTGCACTTAACTTTACTTAACTTTATATGTACCTATTTGTAAAGTAATCAGCCCTTTGATGAATTTCAATAAATAATATTAAGTGACAGTTCCTGCTTAGTTAGAGCGGCACTCATGTTTTTTTCACAGCAAAGCGTCTAATTTCCCATTCGTTACCTTTTAATTTAGCTCTGGTCCTTTTAATTGTAGCATAAGATTCACGATTATTCAGAAAATTAGAAATGGTATGGCTAAAATACGATATTAGTTTCCTCAATTTTAGATAATGTTGTGCCTCGCAGCATTTCGTTCCAAAAATTTGAAATAAACTTCACGTGTTTTACGAAAACAAAACAAAACATTTTTTCACCATTAAATATCTAATGGTGCTTTAGTAGTTCTGGTTTCTAGTAAAATCTCAATAGCTCCATGATCTTCTCTGCACTGCACATATAATTATTTCTTTCGACGGAATTAAATTTGCAAAGCAAATCAATATAACGGAAGGTAATCCGAACGATACCAAAAACTACTAGCGTTGCGTTCAGAACAAATTAAGAGATATTTTTATTTATTTGAATACTTTTGCACATATAATTATTTTGCTGGGTGTACCTATGTACTTATATATATCCAGTACGTGCGTAAAATACGGATTCCCCATTTCATATAGTTTTGTAAGTTATGAAAATATTTATTCCTTTAATTTTAACGATGGATTCATCGATAGACATCCCTCTACCCGGTGTCAAGTATTCTCGGAATTTATATTGATGGTCATCTATTGAATTTTTGAACTCTTATCGTTATATTTTGGCATCCGGTAACATTTTCATTGACAGGTTCATATATGAAACATTCAAAAGATATGAAAGAGGCGTTCTTTTCCAAATATCTTTCTAAAGTATTATAAAAAAAAGGGTATTCAACATAAGAATGGGCAAAATATCCACATGTTCAAAATTACACCAAAAAATGCAAAAACTCGTATTTGTGACATCCACATTATAACTGCAGACAGGCCGTTCAGATAATCTCAACTCTTCTATTTTGCTTTTCATATCTGCATATTTGTTTCTCAAGCAATTGTTGAAACAAAGTGTCTGTGAAGAATAGTTTGAAAAAATCGAAGGGTTTTGTACAATATAAAGAAACCTTAGGCCCAAAAATCTGGATCCCCTGGAGAAATTCTTTTTTGATGGAGTTTGGTCGTCTTTCCAACCCGCAAATGAATTTATAACAGTATTCTCATTTTGACCATTTTCTTCTATTTTCCTGTATCTCCCAGTATCGAATTGTCCCACTCATCTTCTCCACCAAAATCACTGATAAGCAAGACATAATTACACGATCAAGGAGGTTGTCAAGTTTACTTCATGTGACGTCATGCTTCAAGTTATATGATACATTTTCAAGTTCTTGTCATGGACATTGGAAGCCCAAAATCTAATCAAACTGAGTTTGAATTTTAACAAGTTTCTTGGATGTCCACTGGATACAGATTCAGGTTCAGACAAGTAACATGGAATCGTGTGTGGCAAATAACTCATCCATGAAATATGATAGAAAAAATCATCCATTTTCCATGACAAGTTCATGTCGTGTATGGGCCCGTTTTAGATAGGTACAGTTTCAAAATAACCGTTATCCGTTTCTTAAAGAAAAATATCATCATCATTACTTTCAATTTCATGATACACATTTTCGCTGACTTCTTTTTTGCCATACACTTAAAATAAAATTTGCAAAATCATTATAACGAATTAAATAACTCAGCAGCGACAATTACACGATAAGACTGATTCTTTGTTTTGGTGGCGGAGAGCCGACATGTGTACGGCTGCAAAGGGTTAAAATTCCAATGAGCTCAAAGTACGTATTATCCGCACAGTGGGCTTAACTTCGCTCGCGCATTTTTCACAGTGTGCCTGGACTGGATTTAAAAATTGCGCTAGGATTTCACTAATATGTAGTAAGGGCGTAACATTGCTAATTTTCGGGGAATTACCTTCACCATAAAAGAATTAGCCAAAGTGCTCACCTTACTTTGTGCTGCGTAATCGAGTGCTAACATGCAGTCGTTGTATCCAGTTTCAGTCTTGATGGCAGCAGCTGCTGTCATGGGGCTACAAAATTGTCCAACACCAAGTTGACCGTCTCTGTACCAAGGATACATAATTTTCCGACCAGACAACACCGCTTTCTGCTCTCAATATCCTGCAATCTGTGCTGTGTGCTAAATCGCGCGGTCTCAGGCCTCTCAAACCAGCCCCCTGTATCCACTCAAAATCACTAGGAACCTCACTGGCACTTAAAAATCACGAAAATCTCACCTCGATTAAAAGCAAATTTTTTTTTTCTTAAAACAACTTCACCAGGCACTGCGGGGGATTTTGATTTTGGCGCGTAAACCAAACGCCACACCGCCCTCGACCGTGGGAAAAAATATGTGGGGGAAATTCCCTTTGTTTGTTTGCACTCTGCACCAGAATCAGTAGGTGCCACTGCAACTGGAATCATCCTCGGCCCTGGTGCTCTGGACCAGGCGAATATCCTTGCAAACGGGCATTTCGCTTGTTAGGTTTTACGGAGCACTACTCACAAATCCATCACAGCACGCGTATATGCAAAACCAACGGCGCCCGTCTAGGCGGGCGGACGGACAAAAAGTCGACCGGAAAGACACCTATGTCGGCATCGATTGGTGCTCTCAGAAAAAAACGGTAACCCGATCCGAAGAGCCACGTGCCTGTGGCGCCTACCAATGAAGAAAAAACGGCCGAAGGATTTCGTCCCAGAGATGTCCACTTTTTTACGCGTCAGACCTTCGCCATATTCAAACTACAATTCGCCGGGCTTGTGTGCGGGTCCTTGTTGAGGGTTCCCCCGAAAATTTGGCTCGTCGGAAGTTAGGGTACCCGGGGTGACACACTCAACGCGCACAAAAAACCAGAAAAAGCACTATAACGACCGACAAGACGTTGACGACGACGACGGGAGGAGAAAAATTCCACCAGTTAATGATGAGCGGAGCTACCGAACTACCTTGAGGAGCTTCAGCTAAACGAAGAAATGTGGCGGCCCATGAGCCGGGCAAAAAGCACTCCAGCCTGAGAGAAAGACCCGAAGACCACGCACTCGGGATCACCGTGGAGCTAGCTGCTGCTGGTGCTCCTGCTGGGTGCTGCTGCTGATGGCCACCAAGAAAAAAGAGGCCACGACGATAGCGAGCCACACAAAACAAAAACTGAAATTGCGCGAGGCAGTGTTGCACAGGAGCCGTGTAGCCGTAGCCGTAAGCCGGAGGAGTAAAAACGGGAGCCCTCGTCGCCTCGACAAAACACAGTCACACCACCACGAAGCAGCTCGCAAAGAATTACTGGTAGACGGCGCGGTGTACAAGAACAGAGCCTGAGCCGTGAGCCAGCGAGCGGGACTCACCATCAGGCTGTAATGAGTGGTCGGTTAGATAATGGCAAAGAACTGCTCTCCACACACGACCCACCGGGTTTGTAGTGGTGCGGTGCATTAGATGCCGCCGCGTCGCCCCAGCCGAGCATCGAGCCGCCTAGCTGGAGCAGGCTGGAGCTCTGGATGTATTAGCTCCCGGCGGGGGCTGCGACGTAGCGGCGCATTCGCCCGAGAACCAATCCAAGCCAACCCCTCGGGCGTGCTATGTTGAGCTGCGGTGGATCCTCTCTCGACTCGACCCGGGTGGAAGCGCGATAGCAAAGCTTTCGGCCCTGCTCGCCCCTGCTGCAGTTCTAGGAGAGCTTTTGCATCAACTGGCTCCCCCGCCCCCGTCGTTATATGTAAATAGCTCCAGTGAACAGGTGCGCCGAGGCATGCGTTCCCATGCGTGCTAGAAGAAAACCTTCGAAGGCTTTCGGTTCGAGCGCTTTTCGTGAAAATTTAGCCGTGGCCAGGTTACGTTGCAGATGGACTGCCTTGGCTAGGCTGTTGGTTGTTGTGGCGGGTGGCGAGGGTGACCAGCACACACTGGGCCTGCTGGAGGAGGTCAGTTCGGTGGCGGTTATGCAACAATTAATTGCAATCGCCATTAAAAATTAATAAATCATAATCGATGCAATGAGTCACGGTGGGTGATGGCCGGTCGCTTCTGAGGTGCTCAGAGGAGGTGATGTTGATTATCTCTTTCCTCATGGGTTTTGAGGGCAAAAAATATGGATGGTGTTGTAATTAGGGCTCATGCGGGGCTTCGTAAAAGGAAAGCGATATCGTCATGGGTGGTATGCGGCCTTCCCCAACAGGGCTGGGCATGCTGGACACGTTTTCGTGGTTAATTTGTTTTAACTTTCATGACTCGGTAATTGTTCCGTTATTTGGCCAATAACGTCCTAAATGTTTACTTAATTAAGAACAAGTGAGTGTGAATATATGTGCGCTGTTATGTAAGGTACTAATTAGTTTGAATTTGTCTACAGTCAGTTGTAAAATGTGCTGTTGCCGATTTTTGAAAGGTTTTTGTTTTTAAAGATCGCGTGGATAAGACAGAAGTGGCAACAAGGGGCCACAGTTAAAATTAAAGAAATATCAAAGTTTGTCGCAAAGGTTGGGCAATGTCATATGAAAGCATTAAAAGTTCAGTAAAGTATTTGACTGCATCAACCATGACCTTTTATTTCTGAGCTTATGCTCGGGTTTTGAACTCAGTTCTTTAATTGGTAGTGATCTTACCTGAACCACGAACTCAACATGTATCATTTTGCGGATCTATAGCGCATTAGTTCCGTCATATTTCTGATGTTCCTCAAGGCAGCCATCTCGATCCGATCTTGTTCAATATTTACGTTAACGACCTTTCAATGTTCCTATATTATTCAAATATTCATGTCTAGTTCTAGCAAAAAACCCATTATGTTAAGTTTATATACATTTGGGTTTTTGGCTAAATAGCCGTTTCACGTTAGAAACCATATTGAACCGAGAGTCCATACTGATGCAGAAGTCAATAAGCTAACTACGTTTTGGGGTTTATTAAAAATTGGCCTAAGAATTCTAGGCCTCTTACATACAGTGCGGAGCATTTGAATAGGTACAGGGTCAGTATAGGCAGTGAAAATAAAATGGAGCGTAAACACCAACTTACTGAAGAAGAAATTGGCAGAATAGGGGCATTAAAAGAAGAAGAATATCTTTTAGAGAAATTGCTCGTAGAATTAATCGTAGCGCAAACATTGTTTGTCCATTCTTGCGAAATCCAGAAGGATATGGAACACACTATAAAGGGCGAGTAGTTGGAGCCACTACAGAACGAGAACGAAGAAATATTTGGCACCTTGCCTCAAACTCTTAAACCTCAAGCAAGCATATGGACTGTTCGGGGGATTATTAAGGCAAGCTCCAACTTGAGACGTCTTCGATTGAAGAAAAAATTCAGCTCTTCTACAAAGCCACCGAATTGCTTGCCTAGATTTGCAAGAAGTCACAGCTGCTGGAAACAGGAGTGGAATAGTGTTGTTTTTACTGAGGAAAAACGCTTCCCATTAGATGGACCAGATGGACTTTCCTACTATTTTTAAGATCTACGGAAAGAAAATCGGTTTTTGAGCCGCCATCATGGACGACAAGAATCGCTTATGGTATAGGGAGCAATCACTTATAACGGCCCTTTAGAAGAGACAACATACTGCGAAGTACATCAGCCTTCTTCAACGAGCAGCCGCTGACGTAGATGATGCTCTAGTATCAATGCCGTGAATTTTTCAACACGACCATGGAGCTACCCACACTGCTCGCCAAGTAACAGAATGGTTTCGGGCAAGGTATTATCGCCTGGTCAACTTTGTATTTTTCCTAACTTAAGTCAATAGTCCTCAGAATCAGACTAAAACAAAAAAACGTGTTTCTAATTTTCAATATCTCTAATATTATTCACTCAATAAATTGTAGAACAAATTATTCTATACTAGAGCAAAGTATGCTGCCCAGGAATCCCAACAAGTTTCTTTCTTGTTGGTCAATTTTTGCTATTTTCTGAATGACCAAAATTGTGTACCTATGGTGAATGGTCGAAGTCGTCATTAAGTCACCAGAGTGTGGACACGTCATTGCTAATGATCATTAAGTTAATTTATTGTACAGAGAAAATATTCCATGAAAAATATGAATTAACTAGCTTGCCCGGACCCGGCGTTTCCCGGGATACTATTAAATTTGTATTCCTTAATTTTACAACGCCTCCCTACTGCACAACCGCCTCTCCTATGTGACCCAGCGGGGTGGGGGTGGTCTCATTAAATCAACCATAAATTTGTACACAATACACTCCATACATCACTTTCACCTATTCCTAATACTTTTTTAACTGTAAACTGTAAAGTATTATTAAATTTAGTTTTCCTCATTTTACACCACCTCCTTATTGCACCCCCTCTCCTATATCTCCCAGCGGGGTGGGGGGTGGTCTCATATTTGTAAATTTGAATAACAGATTCGAAATCAGTGATCCCGAAAATTCCATAGTGCGGATTTTCAAGGAAATCCCTTGAATTAGCGAATCCGGTCCAGCCGTTCACGCGTGATGGCGTGAGCAAAGGAAATAGGGATTTATTTTTATATTATATATATAGATTACTCTGCTTCCTTAGCCATCGATTGGTGAAAAAATTATTTCAATTCATGCATACACTTTCCTTTCACAGCCGTTTCAATTTTGTCGGCACCCACCGAAAAAACCAAGTTTTCACTATTTTCACCAACTTTCACCAACTCGGCCCAATTTCCTATAATGCCTCTTCTTCCTATCCCTGAGATACACTTCTGGAGGTGTCACCCCCCACCCCTCCACCACAACAAAAACACGTTTTTACCAATAATTTACACATTTCACACTTTTCACCCACTTTTATTTCACCAACACATTCTACACTATCTCCCCTTTCCAACGATACCCATAACATGGCACACATATTACAACAAATTTCCTCTTCTTCCTGACAGTGGCGCCATCTGTCGAAATTTGGTCGTACCAACTCAGAAACCTTCGAGGGCTCATGCACAACAACTTTGCTAAAGATCATCACATGATCAAATGCATAGTTTATGATTCTATAAAGGACATACAGACAAACATTCATTTATATATATATAGATAAAAATTGGTGTTCTGTGTGAATTTCCACACTAAATTTTGCGCGTGATATAAAAAATCTTCCAATATAATCACAACCCCAATGCTTTAATTTAAAGTTAATTTAAATAAATAAAACACGACTCGATTTATAGTTGATTAATTAAATGCTGCAACGGACAAATCAGCACTTCTTCATAATTCGTTGCTTGATTTTAGATGCGGTCTGCAAGTACCTTTTCGTGAGTTCAGTCTATTACGCAATACCAATTATTTACACAATGGACCTAACACCACCACACACTACTCACAATGAAGGGAGAAAATTCTAAAAAAATAAACATGAGGCAGGTATGCTAGAAGATGATTAATTTGCTGGTGCTTTGAACATAGTTCGTTCAGTGGATCTGTAATTTTAACATGAATTCCCACGTTCCTGTTCTTAGCATTGCAATGGAATTTATCAGGCGAACAGCTTGCTAACAAAAACCGGGAAAAAAATATAACGTTAAAAATTCGATTTAGCCGATCCAAGCTTAAAATCGCGGACGGCTCTGAATGAAAAACCGATACTAATTTGAATCGTCTCGCCGAATTAGATCAAACGTCTCAGGCGATCAACTTCAGAATTCACTAAGAGTGCAATTTTCATTAGAGAGTCAATTAGCTCCTCCAGAATCAGAGAAAAATCGTGTTCTCTTTGCTACCGATCGAGAACCGCTGAAAAAAATAAAATGGCACTAACTGAGCGTAACATTGCGAAAAGAGTGCGTTGGTGTTCCATCCTTCTTGGTCTGGCTGGAAAAAAGTAGTCTTCACCGACGAGAACCACTTCCAGCTTAGTGCAAATCGCGAAGTTTGCGTTCAGCGACTCGCTAAGGAAATTTATCTTCCAGAATGTGTAAATCCCCAGATGCACAGTGGTGGAGGAAAAGTAACGGTCTGGGATGGGGTATCTTGGTATGGGTTCACCAACCACCGCTTATGCACTCGGATCGTTGATCAAAGTTATTACATGCACATATTGGAAGTAAACCTTCTTCCATTCATGGAAAATGAAATTCCCTTACGAGTGTCTTTACTCCAAAATGATAATGTCAGGTCACATACTGCCGCGTCAACCCAGCGCCGGTTTAGGAATAAAAATATCATTTGCCTGGAGTGGCCTCCTCAAAGTCCGGACCTGAACATCATAGAGAATATGCGGAAGGTCCTTAGGGACAGAGTTGCGAAAAGAAGACCGGAAACCCTCCACGAATTAAAGGATACATTAATTGCCGATTAATTCAGGATTATCGGAAGATTCCGCAAAGAAATTGATGGAGTCCTTACCGCGACGAACGAACGACGTTATAAAGGCCAAAGGGCAACATATTAAAGGCTGAGAGAATTGGTCATATAATTTCGAACACAATTGCATTAAGTGAAATTAGTACACGAATTAGAACAAATTTTTATGAAATAATTAAGAACAGACAAAGATTTCATTTACACCCGCTGTCACCATCCCTCTTCTCTTTATCAACATGTGATGGGCTAGGGAATAGAATATATGCCTAAAACCAACGTTTGGTCCTAAAATTCCGGCAGCACTGTATATTGAACAAAACTTTAATAAGCTTTTCAATGGATGCATCCCTAATTTTAACCACGTCCTAAAACTCCTGCATCTAAGTGAAATATAGGGTAAAGGTAGGAATGGGGCGATACAGATCTCACCTACACAAACAAAACTTCATACGGCGGGGGGATGTATGAAATATCTATCAACCGTTTGGAGTTACAGGGTGTGTTTAATAAATTTGGGTTTCACATTATACATTTATTTTTATATTTTGATTTACTCAACACAGCCACATCAAATAACTGCCCAGCAACTACTATCTCAATGTGCTTTCCAAAGATGCCACCAGTGTCGAAAATTTTGCAATTAATAGACCTATTTTATATTTTTATTCAATTTCACATATATTGTAGTTGCCTTTCCAAAGAGGTACAACATGTCCATGTAGATCAATGGTATATAAATTTATACGTAGAAAAACTTTTGATGAGTTTGATGTCGTTGCGTTAAGTAAACCAAAAGATAAAAATAAATTAATAATGTCAAAGCCAAATTGATTAATCACCCTGTAACTCCTAAACGGTTGAGATTGCCACCCCCTACGATTTTTTGTTTGGCTAGGTGAGATCTATCATCCCATTCATTTTCGTGCCCAATAGATGAACCACCACAAAGTTGGAATTTGTCGAACGTCACTTGTTTTGGCAAGATGAATGCCATTCTGTCATATTTAGTGAGGAAAAAAAATTGATTCAGTTGGGGCTATTGGTAGCCAGAAATATTGGATATAAGTATACAATCGTCGAGATTCTGAAACTGATCATTCCACATATTTTCAAGAAAGCTCTGTCATGACATAAGTTGCATTCGGGCATCATGGAAACTCTCCAATCTGTTTTGAATTCTAACAAAATGAGTTTTGAGAAGTACGTTAAACTTTTAGATAATTTGCTCATCGATTTTGGGGACAGTGGGGAACCTATGGGTACTTAACAGCAGGACAATGCAGCTGTGCACACTGCCAGGTATGCAATGAATGAATTTTCCAAACCAAATGTGGAGCGTAGGAGTAGTTTGGACAATGGAGCAGTTCGTAACACTATTCAGTAAATTTGGTCAATCCGATTGCGGTGAGTGAACTGGTGCATTGTAGTGGTAAAAGGGAACTTTTTCGCTCGCCACATCAAACCGTTTTTTTCAAAAATTTTGAGTTGAGTTGATTCAACTATTAATATTATGTCTTGCAAGTCCCAAAAAGTTGTGGCCTTGACTTTTCAGACTGTGGACTCATGTTCCTCTTCTTGGGAGCATTTTCGCCAGGAAGAGTCCACTACTTTGGCGGACCTTTCATTTTTTGGTGCGTAGAGCATCCAGCACGTATCACCGGTTACAAAACACAGCAAAAGCTCACTTGAATTACCCTTTTACATGTCTAAGCACTGCTTTGAAATGTTGACACGATTCTGTGTTAGATCCACTACCAGTAAACGCGGCGGTCATCTTGCCGGTAACTTTGCCATATCAAAATGTTCGAGCAGACGAATAAATACACGTTTATTTGAGATGTTCACCAATAGAAATTTGGCGTATTTATTATACATTTGTTCATCGTAACTGCAAACTACAAAAGCTTAAATGATCCAACTCTGATGAAATGGGCTCACTGCCTGTGATTGACGTTTCTGCTAAGTTGCAAAACTTAGGGTGCCCAATTGATAGTGTTTAAGAAAACGTAACCAAAGAGGATTATACTGTTGCGTAATGAGTCGATGTCATGGCATGAAGTGGTTCATTTGACAGTCATGTGCATACATCTACGTACGTATCAACTGCGTCAATCCCACTTCTGGAAAAGCCTCAAAAGGATTTTAAATAGGCCGGAAGTGAGAGAACTTTGCACGTTGCATCTTCCAGACCATCATAACGCACTGCTGGATGATGGGAATGCAGTCTGACCCTTGCAACCTGTTATCCCATCCGCTGATATCACCCTGGGAAAGCGACCCATTAGAGACAAAACGCAGCCCGGTTTTCCCAGAAGTGGCAGAGTCGCACAGTTATGTCCTCTACCAGGCGAAATTAAGTGATAAGCTGGCATTCAGCCGCTTTGCCATTTTGTTTTCTCCTCAATGTTTCCCATCCACTTAGTAGTCATAACTCATTTCGCCGACATGCATGAATGTCACGCCCGAAAAAAGCAAGGAAAACAACGGCGGAGCACACGAAACGCGAAAAAAAAACATGAAAAAAGTGAAAAATCGCGGCCTTATTGCTGCTGGGCTGCAAGAAGCTATTTCCCAGGCCAGGGAAACGTTTTTCATTTCGCTCATCTTTTTTATGTTTTTATGTTTTTGGTGCCCCTGCGGCCCGCCACCATCACTCTGCCACTACCGCTGCTACATACATGCTAGCGCGGTCTGGGATAGAGGCTGGTGGCTCTGGCCTCAGAAGAATTTCCCTTTGATCGCATTTGCATGCGGTGATAACTCCCGAGAAATTCTCCATCGCCCCAAAGAGAGACCCCGCACGAGTTGAATGCAGCAGGCAGCGAATTTGAGCGTTTTTCCCTTCCGTGCCGCCACGCCGCTGGGGTAGAAGTCGCTTTTAATTATCTAAAAAAGTTGATTTAGTCCGAGAAAAACGCGAAGTTATTAATGCCAGTCCGACTACCGACTCACCAGCTTCCGGGAAAGCTACGCACTCGCGAGCCGGAGCGCTCATTTGAATTAATTAGGCGGGCATGCGCAAAAAATGTGAAGTTTTTTCAAAAATTGCGGATAATTGCTGACAAGCTATGCAAAATTGGAACTGAATTACAATCGCCCTGCTACCGGGCAGAAATCGAAAGGCGCGGAATTTTTGGACTTAATAGCTCTTCACGCGATGGACGCGCACACAAGGCATCAATTTGCAAGAGCCGTAATATGGAGGAAATACCAGCCGGGAGCTAGGGACAGTGCAACCAACCGACCGCCACATCGGGGGGATGTTTCCGCTCCGGTCGCGAGCAATTTACCGAACAAATAGTTGCGAAATTAGTAAATTACCAAAAAGCTTGTTCAGCCGGCTTTTTTGCCCTGGGCCGGACTAATTAAAAGAAGGCGGGAAGGGTCGACGGTCGGCGAGCGGAGACGGCTTTCCCCTGTTGGCCGCCCTGCCAGAATGCAGCCATCGCTGTACGCCACCGCCAGCAGCCATGGAGACGGAGTTCGGGATCCGTCAACCGATTGTGTCTCGGAAGAAGATCGATTTTGTTCGACCGGGAGGGCAAAAAGACCAGCAAGTGGAGCCCCTCAGAGGGAGACCAATGGGACCGGAGAGCTCTCGAGCACGCCGCCAAAAATTGTAATTTTCCCAGAGCCAACAACAAACAGTAGCGGCCCCAACAACAACAGCGGCCCCAACAAAAAGTGGAGCTTATATCGTTCGGCTAGATGGCCAAAGCTCGCTTAAGACAATGAAAATGCAAAGCCCTCGAATAATCCGGCGGGTGGGAGGAAGACGGCTCGATAGGTCCCCATGCTCCACCGCAATTAAACCCGCTCCGGCTCGGACGGTAGCGAGACAAAAACTGGAAAACAATTGGCTCCAAAAGAGCGCAGACGCCCTGTAGGTACCCCGCCTTCGCCAATTATCGTGGTCGCTTAATTCTCGGCTGCCCTGTTATTGGTTCGCCGTGTGCCCATTGCAAAAGGTAAAAAAAGCTTCTCACGTGCCCATAGGCAGCCGTAGCCGGTAGCTGACAACTTGTTCTCTGTAATTCGCCGCACTCGACCGGAACTGGCGCTTTTCGGCCGACATCAACGACGAAGCATCACGGAAAGATGTTTTAAGCGGGGGGCCGGTGGGGCTACGGGTGGGCACAGGCCACCAGACCGTGCCCGGGATTGCGAAGAGGACAGGAACGATGCGGTTTTGTTGGTGGCGAAACCAAGAGGAAAGTGGTTCTGGAGATACTCCGACAGTAGGTGCCGGTATTACCAGATTGATGGGGTTCGAGCAAGTGCGAAAGAGCGCTCCTCAAATGGGGAGCTTTCGGGCGAATATTCCACTGATTTGGAAAAATGTGGGCGTCTGGGTGTTTGTTGGAGCAAAAGATGTTTTAGTCGTTTTGCTCCTTGCGGGGGGCAATGTTGTGGGATCTCTTGAAATTATCAAACTGGAAATTATGCGTAAGTATTGGACTGTTTGGAGAGTGCAGATGGATGTGTCCCCACGAAAATTTGGATTTTAAGAAAAGCATAAAAAATACTTCAAACTCGCCTTCAGGGGAATAGAAGTGGATTATTCAGCTGCAGATCGTCGTTCTCAGTAAATTTAAAACATCCTAGATGAGTTGGTCTAAAATCATTGGTAAAAAATTCATTTTCCCTGTCTGTGTACTTCCCATGAGTATTATCACTAAATGGTGATTAAGGCCATAAACGAGTTTAACAGATTCTAGTGCTAAAATAGTAAATTAATAGTAATTTAATAGTAAAAATTAAATAGCAAATATACAAATATTTTTCAAATCAGAGAAATGCTCCTTGCGTGTTCCGGTGATTTCTGTTGAGCCGGGAAAAAATTTGAAACAAAAAATGTGGGGAAATTTTTTAATTACGATTATCAACGACTTCAAGAAAAACCAGAAACTTTTTTTACAACCACTAAAAGAACATTACATCGAATTGTAAAAGCGGCAAAATCAAGTAGAATATACATATAGTACATATAAATATAAAATATTTAAAAAAAACCGACAAGGTGACCTTCTCCTAACTGGGGTAAAAAAAACTTCGATTTTTTTTTTACGGAAAATGTTCCTTAATATGTCTAGAATCATGTCCTAAAATTTTACGAAAAAAAAAATGTGGTTTTCGAGTTATAGTGCTATATATTTTGTGAGGAAAAACGGTGGCGCAGCTGACGCCCGAGCACGCTGTTTGGGGCGCCGCCGCCGCCGGAAGAAATTCAATTCAGTTATATTTTACTTCGCCACTTGAACGTATCGATAGTCTTTCTCTAGAATTTTCGAAAAAATGCCAAAAACTCAAAAAAATTTTACTTCAAAAACTCCAAAAAAAAATTCCGTGGAAACCGGCACACGGCACTTTTAGCCGGTGAAGTCGATCTAAAATCAAACGCATTTTTCTCGACTTAATTTTTTCAATCGTAATTCCACGATATCTCTTGAACCGCTCCACCGATTTCTATAAACCTTAGTTCATTTTGTGCAGAATTCAATTGTGCACAAATCTAACTAGGATGTAAGACAAAAACCAAATAGTTTTTTTTTACAGCACTTTTTGTAAAAAATTGTTTCGAAAAAATCTCAATTTTTGACTTCAAATGGCTGCAATTTCTAATCGACCGATTGGTTAGATCCTAGTTAGATCTATAGATTTTTATGTCTAAATGAAGTTGTTTTTTGATTTTTTGTTTTGAATGATTTGACGAGCCGCAATCACGGAATTACGGAAAAAGGCCGATTTTTTTTGGCGCCCTCTGGCGGCGACGGGTGATCGAAAAATAAAAAAATAAAAAAACAATTTCTAGTTTTTGTTAAAGACTTCCAAATAAAAAAAGACTCAAGGTCATATGTTGTTTTGTTTTCTTGTGAAAATATCCCAAACTTTTGCTTTTTTCTTAATTCAGTGAGGAGAAGGTCACCTTAAACTAAAGCAGTAAAAAGTTGAAAATAGTTGTTTTTCTAGTCGGTGCCAAGATGTACGATACACGTCTGCGCATTGCTGTGTCGCGTAGCTTGCGCGACGCAAGGTTCGTTCACAGTCATTTGTCCACCACAGCGCAGACACGTATCATAGGTTTGGCGCCGACTCCAAAAAAAATTATTTTAAATTTTGTAGTGCTTTAGTTAATATTTTGAAGTCAGATTTTATATATTTAAGAACAATTTATTTTTAACTTTAAGTGTGGGTCCCCATAATATTTTATTTTAATTGGAACTACACCCATCTGCCAAGTTTTATTAAAATCGGTTACCGGCAAGTGGGTGAAATTCAATAACCGCGATTCACCCCCTCATTTTCCACCCTTAGAGGTGGAATATTTTCTTAAAATTGAAATAACCACCACCACCCTCGAGATATAGCCTAATCAATAAAAATACAATCATTAAAATCGGTTCAAAATCGGCGAAGACATTGCGTAATACACACAAAAAAAAAACATACAGTCGAATTGATAACCTCCTCCTTTTTTGAACGCTGTTAAAAAGGCAACAAACCCCCGTGGGTCAAAACTCAGAGTAAGAGCAGCCGTCCATAAGGCGAATTCCTGAGCTGCGCCTTAATGCAACATAAGGACATATACATGTCAACATTTCCCTAAGTAAACGAAACGTTGCCGTAATGCCATACGTACGTGCTCATTTAGCTGTTATAACAGAGCTAACGTGTGGCACTACGGCCACCGCTACGGTTACGCCACGGGGAAATTTTCCATACTTCCAAATTAACGTACCGGCTTGAAATTTAGACAGCTATGTTCACAGAAATAAAAGTTATTACAGATGTCATATATTTTTTTATATCTCTGTTTACTCTAAAAATGAAAATACAAATAATCGTAAGGCAAACTATTGAGAAGAAATGGATTCACAGGTAGCTATGTCCCAATGTCAGGCAACAGCTAACACAATATGAGTAATGAATATATTTTTGTGTGTTTCTTACCATCACAATAAAGTAGTGGGGGTGACCGCTCGTGTATTACGCGCTTTGAGGAAACGCTGCATGAAATCCTCTTCTTACAAAATTTTGTAAATACACTTATTATAAGATATAAGAGATATAAGAGCCGCTTTGGACTTAAACTACTTCACCGCGCTGGTTCTGCTTGATTTCTCTAAGGCCTTCGATAGTATGGATCATGGATTATTGCTACGGAAGTTGTCCGCATTTTTCAATTTTAGCAGACCAGCGGTTGATATGGTCGGTGATTTTCTGTCTGAGCGATATCAGCAAGTCAGCATCAATAATGCGAAATCTAACCTCTTACCACTAAGCCGCGGAGTGCCCCAGGGATCAATCCTTGGCCCACTGCTGTTCAGCCTCTTTATAAATGACCTGCCCTCCGTCGTCAATGATGTGCATGTTCACTTGTATGCGGACGATGTGCAGGTATACCTGAGCGGGTCAATTGGTTTCCTGGAGGACTGCATCTCCCGAATAAACGGAGACTTGGACAGACTTCATACTTGGTCGAAGGACAACGGTTTATTGTTAAACCCAGTTAAGTCCCAGTATATCAAGTTCTATGGTGGTACTCTTGACATGAGCGATATCCCCTCAGTGTCGCTAAATGGAGTTGCTCTGCCTTGGTCGAGTAGGGTGACAAATCTGGGAATTGTTTTGAATGAGGACATGAAGTGCTGCGACTATGTCAGTTCGAAGTTATCCATAATATATGCAGGATTGCGCAGGCTGTGGCTTTCAGCGGACATCCTGTAACATGTAATGTAATGTTCACACGCGTATGAAACTGGTGAAGGCGCTGCTCTTGCCTCTTTTTACCTTTGGCAGCATAATCTATCCTAAATTGGATAGCACATGCGCTCGGAGGGTTGAGGTGGCCTTCAACGATTGCCTGCGCTTCGTCTTTGGCCTGCGAAGGTTTCAGCATGTTTCAGCTTTTCGCCATCGGTTGCTGGACTGCAGCTTGACGGGTTATTTGAACCGGAGAGCACTCGTGTTTCTTTTTAACGTCCTCAAAACCCATCAGCCACGTTATGTTGAGGGTATGTTTGAATTCTCAGCGTCGCGTCGAAATCGTAATATAATTATAACACGTTTCCACAAAGCTATTATGGAGGGTTCCTACCTCGTCCAGATTGCCCGTTTATGAAATGGTCTGCCCCCAGTCGTGCAGGCTGCGGGTACTGTCGGTGCTTTTAGTAAACTCCTAAAGACTCACGTAACGTAAATGTAACTTTGCTTTCACGGCCTTAATCCATGCTCTTCCTACTCTTTTTTTTTTTCTTTTTGCTTAACTATATTTTCTTTCCTAGTTTATTAGACCTAAACTTTTGTAATAACTAAGTAACTTTGCATTAATTTGTGAATGCTGTAGAATTAGTTTTTTCTTTAGATCCGCTGTTTAACTGTCATTTTCTCATGTACTTAAAAAGATTGTAATCTTGTGTACAGTATCCGCCAATAAATTTTATTATTATTTCGGTATATTATATTTATATACGAAAAATAAATAAAATTTCTTGAAATTGAGTCCTGAAATTGTCATAACAGTAGATTGACCGTTGGCCCATCACAGCAGGTTGACCGTTATGGTCACCTAGCTTTTCTTCTTTTCTTTGCCTCAGCCCTTTACGATTGTAAGATTATCTTTTTTCTGCCGTTGCTGAACGATGCAGATTGAGTGTTGTCTTTCCTCAGGTGCAGGTTAATTATTGTCTTCGTATGCCCAACTCAGTTTCATTATGATGTGAACACATTTTTTGGTATCCTATCTTGATCAAAACTAGGCAAATCACTTTAGTTAAAGATTTACCAGAAATAAGACAATCGTTAATTTTCTTGTGTATAATTCACGTCCACGTAAAGTAGAGTAACACTGTGTAATATAAAATAGCTAAAAAGTGTCTGGCTTGAAGCATCCTGCGTCCTGAGTATACAGAAAGTATTTTAGGACACAATCTTTCAAAACATTTCAGACAACAGAATAGTTAATATAGAAGATGTTAGATATAACGGTAAACATTACTTTGACATTTGTTCCGTTATAGATTAGAAAGTATTAACTTAAAAAAAAAAAGTTTTACATAAAAGTTGTAGAGTATTTCATGCACTACAAGATTAATATTGATTGTTTTTAAACGGTTTTATTTAGCTTCACTCCGTGTATTTGTTTGTTTCAAGTCTTGCAATCGATTTTTTAACTACAACATATGATACAACAATTTGATAATAATAACTATTTTGTTCTAAAGTCTCGGATCCAAGTTTTAACTTCCACGGATTTACATGAAATTGGGTACCGTAAATGCGGGTTACTTGGGCCAAAAAAAAAATTTATTTTTGCAAAACGAGCTGTAGTTTCCTTTGTGATTAACATATAAGTGTCAAATTTATTTTGACAGAATCTTAAGTATGTACTTAATAACTTGTAATACCCAAAAAGAAAAAAAAATATGATTTAATATAAAAATTCGTTTTTTGGTTTTTGGGCCAATGTTGTTCTTAGAAGTGGGTAATATTAGCCAATGAAAATTTGTGCATGAAAAAACCGTATTACAAGCTTACTTGGACCAATGATGATGGTGTTGCGTATTTTAGGGTATAAAATAAACAACATGTTGTACTAACAAACAAGTTTTATTGAAAAAAATAAGAAGAAAATAAGATATTTGTTTTACAACAAAAACAATCAATAATTTTTTTAATTTCCTAAAAACACAGTGTACCTAACTTTTTTTTAGTTTCCTTTAAACAAAAATAGGTATACCCAACTTTACAAAGGATAAATAATCAACTTAACTGAAGGTTTTTTTCTTTTTTTATAGCTTAATTAGGAGGAACATCGTACCTTAATAGTATATTACGATACAAGGGCGGTAAGTAGCCGATTGCCCACGATGGCGGTGTTGACGCACGAGCGAAGCGAGTGCGTTAACAGCCATCATGGGCACTCGGCTACTTACCGCCCGAGTTACGTATGCTATTTTTCAGCACGAGTGCGGGGTAAGCAGTAGGTACGTTACCGCACATGTTTCCATTCGGTGACTCATAAATTAACCACGGTGCGCTAAGGAGCCGATTGCCCACGATGGCGGTGTTAGACGCACGAGCGAAGCGAGTTCGTTTATAGCCATCGTGGGCAATCGGCTCCTTAGCGCACCGTGGTTAATTGATGACTTACCGCATGGAAACCCGTGCGGTAAGGTACCACTTACCCCGCACGTGTGCTGAAAAAAATATTTATATGTAATGTTATCAGTCTTGACAGAGATTCAATGGTACGCAGTTTCAAAACAATATTTTTATATGCATCTAATAACACAACATAGGTAACACAACGTATCCAACATTTTACCTAATCATCTAATTCAGGAATTTCAAAGCAGCCCTTTTGAATAAATTTTAGGGACTGCGATCTTGCAATTTATGTCATCCCAATTGTAAAGCTGTTCATCTATGATTACCGGCCAGCGCCAGAAGGTTTTACCTTTCTTCATGCACGGATACAAGAACAGCATTTTCGCATACTGAAACAACTTTACCTGGGTACTTGCGTGAGTTCCATGTTATTAGGACATAATCGCCCACAACAATATCTTTTCGAGACCAGGTCTCAGTAGGGTTTTCATAATTATCATATGATCGGGTTACTTTGACCCAGGGTCAAATTTACCCAAAATACGGGTTAAAGTTTACCTACGTTTCCATTTTCTCAAATATGTCTACTCAATGTTAGTAAAACCATATAAAATTTACATGACCACACTCCTAAAGACACACATAAAAACAACAAAAACAATTGTAATGATAAACTTGCTAAAAACCAAAGTTCCACGAGAAAGTTTGCACAGATATTTTACGTACCGTTTCTCATCCAAAACTTCGAATGAACTGAAAGGTTTGTACATGATCGCGAGGACGGTCAGACAGTATCCATTCAAGCGGCTAGTGATGCTACCATTGATTTTTAGCCGGAACTATTACGATTGCTCAACAGACAACGATGTGGCGGTAAGTTCAAAAATTTTTTAATTTGTGACAAAGTTATCCCCTAGGGCTGAAGTAACCCGCATTTACGGTACTTTTAAGTTTTCGGGGTCACTGTTTCGAATCTGCTATCAAAATTTGGAAAATCAAGATGGCGGATCCAATCTGGCGATGGGAAATTCTCAACTTGAATGGATTTGCCTTTTTGAATATTGAATATTCATATGTGGGTTTTTAGGGTTGATCACTACAAATTGGCTATCAATATTTCGAATTTCGGCCGAAAATTCCTACCCTTTAATTTCGCCTAAACGCTTACTTTATTTCTTTTGAACTTTTGCCAGAAAGTACTTCATCAACTTAACATATAGGACACCATCCATTCTGGGGTTGCGGAATAGCGGTTCCAACATGTCAACTGAAAAGTTTCAACTTCAAGGGATGCTTTCAGATTTTGGAGGTTGCTGATTACGAATCTGCTACCCAAATTCAGGAACCCAATATTGGGACAAAAATTCTCAATGAAATGAATTTCCATGAAAATGGGTTCTTCGTAAGGGTGGCTGAATTCGAATCTGCTATTGAAAAACTTTTTAAGTTAAACGGTTTAATTGTACAATTGATGAGGTACTAACGGCTAGAAAATATTGTGAAAATATAAATTGTTCAATAAAACCATTTACCTTAAAATGTTTTATTTACCTATTTTTTCTAACGTACAAGTGACCTCTGCCGCGATAATTTTAAAAACTATAAATAAGAAACTTTGATACGCTGTAATTCGGAAAATATTATTTCAAGGAAAGATATTTCGAACAGAACAAACAGAATTTTATCATTTACCATTTTCGCCGTAAATCCAGCCGCCTTCGAAATATTAAAAAAAAAACGTTTTGTAATATGGCGGCTGAAGCAATGGGCATATCTATCCTCGAAGTTTAAGTTTCCACTCAGTGAGAGACTCCCAACTATTTCCAATTTGGAAATCTCATTCGGAGGCCTTGCTAAATAAATTTGATTAATTTAATAAAGTTTCTCAAAGTGACTTGCGATTGCATTTCGCAACATACAGTTGAACAAATTTGAATTTATTTTAAACAGTTGTGAAAGGAGTCGTTCTCCCGAAATTTAAAATAAGTTAATTAGAGAGGCAACTTCTGGAAATTTCTCCAATGGGATTGTTTTAGTACTTTCTTCAAGACGTGGTACGTCTTTTACTATTTTAGCAGCCGAACAAGTGAAAGGACACACTAGGACTTTCAAGAACAGCAAAAACCCTTAAGTTTTGTAGGGAAATTAGAGAGATGCAGCCACTCATTGTTTTTGCGGGTTAGCTAATGACTTCACTTGCCCGCAGATTTTGCTCCAAATTATTCATTTCCTTAAGTTTTTTGCTCTTTTTCCCTCTTCCGAATAATTACGGGATTGTCTTATGGCCGAAAATGGTTCAATTTGCGTAAAGCTTTCTAAAGCAATTTACCCCTTCGCCAGTATCCTCATTGGACGAGCCAAGGCGTAGTTGTGGTTTTACACCTGAACTGATGGTAACGACTTCGATTGAGCAAAAACCACCTGAGTGTAATGGCCAAGCATCATCACATCCTCTCATCATCGGAACGTCCGCTACCTATGGGATTAATCGATTTTTAATCGCACTTCCATCTGACACCGTTTCTGGTCGGTGGATTTCTTCTGTTCCAGTTTGGCCAGGTCCAATTCGCCCGATAGACCAGCAAGACTTGTCCTGCTCAATAGTCGCCGGGATGGGATGTCTTCTCATTAATAAATCGACAAAAAACCGAAAATAGCCGGAAAAAAAGGAAAACTTCAAGTAATTGTCACATTAAAAACTCGTAACGCATCAAATGCACGACTCTCCTCCCCCTGACTCCGGTCTGGCTGCGCACCGGCTATTTCTATGATGATGGGTTACGTGGTAATTTCACACATGGAACCACCTTGACGATGTTTTGGTTCACCGGGCAATTCCCTGCTCTGGGATCCGCGTGCGGTGTTTGTTTTCATCATCAGGGCCCAGTGGTTAAAGTCATTTGCGCACGCTGGCTAGGTACTTGTCGAAGTGCGCAAATGTGGTGACTACGAGCGTGTGGGCGCACTTTTACACTTTTCGTCGTGCCCCCCAGACCGGAGCATGGTATCCATAAAAGTGCCAGGTAAACAGTCTAGAGAGCGAAGCAATAAGACTACGTGGTTTGGGCAAATTGCTTCTTTCAAATGACCGGAACTAAACAGTTCTGACACATTTTCATAGACGGCCGCGGACTGGTATGGTATGTAATGGGCCTCTCATGGCCGGGCAAGGTAGAACAGGTGGAATTGAGGTAATGCGCCTTGTCCGGTCTGGTTAGGCATTTGGAATTTTTTCAATTGCTTGTTTGCGAGGAAATGTGTGGGATTGTTAATGACATCTACTTGGCAATTTAGCATCGATTCATATACATATGTACAAGTAATCTAAGAAGGTGTTGGAACGGGCGAACGGCCTTTAGAATCGGTTTAAAAAAAAAACACCTGGTCCACCTATAATTTAGTGGCAGCAATTGACACTTTCACATTTGTCTAGTTGCAATACACAATTTATTTAATAATATAAAGGGGGTGGGCAACAAACTTTCCTATCAGGTTGCCCAAGTGTCGGGCAAACAAAACTCAGATTATTGACCTATCGAAAAATAATTTTGTCTTCCGGGAACAAACTTGTTGAGAACACAGGAAGAAAATAAAACAAAAACTTAAAGTTTTACCTTTTTGTACGTGGGTACCTGAAAGGTACTTTCAATCCAATTGAAGAAATTGTTAGATCTAAAATTAAATAAATATAAAATAGAATTCGAATTTGTTCTCTAAAGACACTCAATATGAATTACATGCCCTACAGCAAATGTAAACAAAACAAACAAAGAACACACGATAGTTACTAAATCTATTACATAAAATTCTCCGACAAACCCAAATACACTTTACCAACGAACAGGAGATGCTGAACATATAAAAAAGTTTGATTTGCTACAAAAATATAACACAAAAAAAATATCATGCAAAAAACGCACAAACTGAGTTATGAAGACAAAAAATAAATATCGCTGCTTTTGCGACATAACATACATATGGGTCATTCTTTTACAAACCGAACACCATTTTAATATCGACATTTTAGAATCGTCTGAAACAGTACAGTACAGTACGTACAGCTTCTTCACAAAAAATTAATCGACACGTGTTTCAGGATTTGGCTCATAAATATCCACATGTGAATTTTTCATAATTTGCTGGATTTTCTCCAAACATCTCATATTCGAAATTCAGTATCTCCCGTTTTAATGATCGGATTGACCTACTTTTTTTTTATTTTACGTGTTTCGACGTCAGCTTTACAATGGTTTTTGAAAAAATTATTTTGTTGTTGACAAAAAAAAAAAGTTTAAAACAATTTCGTCAATGAAATATTCTTCAAAAATTGTAGCTAGTTTTTCGATTAAGAGGTCTGCACCTAGGCACTCAGAGCACTGTCCAAAATAACAATTATTTGTAAGTTCATCGCAAATCATATATTGTAAACAGTCATGATAATATTCTAATGGATCAGGGGCGTGGGCTGTAAGTTTTTTTATGTTAGCGCCTTCGATCAACAATTTGACATTTTCATGAATTGCCCGACAAGCGCTCGAAAATAATCAATAACTTTGTACCTAATAGTGATAACTCGGTTTTTTTTTTTTTTCTAACTAAAACAATAAGGAACAAAAACATATTTTTTTAAATTAACTAAACCTGGGGCAACAGCATAAAAAAACTGTTTAAAAAATTAAATTGTTATTAACTTTTTTTTTGTCAACAACAAAATAATTTTTTCAAAAACCATTGTAAAGCTGACGTAGAAACACGTAAAATAAAAAAAAAAGTAGGTCAACCCGATCATTAAAACGGGAGATACTGAATTTCGAATATGAGATGTTTGGAGAAAATCCAGCAAATTATGAAAAATGAAAGAGTGAAAAGTGAAGAAGCTGTAAAAAAAATTTCAGACGATTCTAAAATGTCAATTTTTTTTCCCATGAAAAGTGTGCGATTTGTAAAAGAATGACCCATATGTAGCATTTCTACCGCACGAATGTATACAAATGAAAGGGGGCTTACCTCTGATCCATTTTATTTGCCGTTTGCAATATAAAACATACTCTACAGCACAAAATTTCACAAAACACGCATCGACAAAACGATCAACTTGACTATTTTCAACTGTCATATACATTGGCACGTGATCTAGCCTTCGTGATATCTTTGGAATGAATAATTTGTATTGGACTCGGATTTGGGCTTGGCACGTTCTTGGATTTTGGACTTATATTTGTCCGTCCATGGAATGGCGGTTGAATTTTTCACTGGATTTTCAACTTGGATCTTTCTCTGAGTTTCGGACTCGGAGTTTTGACAGAACTTTTGGATTTTTTATTGTTTGTCGACTTCGGGTAATTATTTAGAAGTGGGACTCCAGGCCTAATCGGCTCCAACATTTTTTTTTACCATCTACTGCTATTCTAGAGTGTAGTAATAGGTAATTTAAGGTGGTGGAAGTATTTTTTGTAAAAGAAAAAATTTGTTTACTGACTGATTATTTTGGCCTACCTTAAATTACCGATTTTTTACTAAAACCTAAAAAACATTCCCCCACCTTAAATGACTTATTACGCTGGAGCAGCCCTTCTTTTAAATATTTACCAGAATTCGGCTTGTTTCTTTTTGGATTTTCCTTTTTTTCTCCTCTTCTTTTTTTGTGGGGAAAGTTACCACAAGGATCGACTTTCGACGCAGTAATACTCATTTCTATTTCTATATCGTGTTAGCGAAAATTTTGTTCTTGTTGGACTGGGTTCTTTTTACTCTGTGCAAATTCCTTTTTATTAGATATATGGTAGAAGAACGGTAAGTGATAACTGCATGCACTTTAAATTTCCTGTTATACGCGATTTTTGGCAGTCTTTGCTTTGACTATTCGCGACGCTTTGTTTTCTTAGATCTAGTTCTAAACATGGGTGATCCATAATTCCGGTCCACTCTGCACATATTTTTTATTTTCAATTACATACATACCTACATATGTACATATGGGACGTTCTTTTACAAACCGAACACCTTTCTGACCGACACATTTTTGATTTTGTGAAACTTTTTTTACGGGTTCTATATTGAAAACAAAGAGACACGTATTTTTTTTTTCACAATATTTTGGACGCTAAAAAGGATTGAAATTCCGCGATTTCGGTGATTTTGTGCTTTAAGAGGAATTTTCAAAAATTCATAACTGCGGTTCTATTTAAGCTACAGACTGTATTTTTTTTCATTTTGAAGGTAAAAGAACAAGCTTTAAGAAAAAAATACTTTTGAGAAAAATTATTAACAATTCAAGATTGTGATTAACAAATTTATTTTTAACAATTACCATTGTGCTCTACTTCAAATTTTCTATTAAAAACTAATTTTTTTTTCCTGGGGTATTAATCATTACTATTTTAAATGCAAAAAGAGAGTTAAAGAAAAGTGAATGCATTGTAATTTGTGATTTTTCTGAAAACTATGCCTTCATAATTCAAAATTCTGTTCAAGGTATACAATGGAATAATGACCAGGTAACAATACATCCCTTTTCAATATATTATAAAGATGACAAAGATGAGTTGAAAATCAAATAATTCATTTAAAATAGTAATAATTAACACCCCAGGAAAAAAAAGTAGTTTTTAATAGGAATTTTGACGGAGAGCACAATGGTAATACAAATAACTAGCTACGAGGGGGGGGGGGGGGGGGGGGGGGGCAATTGTTAAAAATCAATGTAAACATATATATTGTTAATAACAATCTTAAATTGTTAATAATTTATCCAAAAAATTTTTTTTTTCGAGACTGCTGAGATCGAATTCGTTATAATAAAATTTAAAATTGTAATACAACGAATGCAAAAAGTAAACCTCTGTCGATTACCACCAAAATCAGTATGCAGGAGTTTTCGGGTTTCGGGGCTGCTAATTTCGAACTTAATATGCAAATAACTCCCCTTTTTTTATGTTCTTTAAGTCCGAGGGTGGTTTTATAACTTCCACTCCACCCCTAGGGATTTCAACTATTGCCTTCAGGGTACATCCTCGTACTAATATCCGCACTAATATATGCGTGAAAAAATTACCCGCGACAGCCCACACATTTAAAACCCCTCCAAAAAACTAGCGTTTTGGATCTTTTAAGGGTTAAGGGTTACTCGGATCGTCCTGGAAGCCCGCACATCGTTTTCTGCGTGAAAATCTACCCTAAGGTGTCTACATATATTATACCTGTATCAATTTTGGCTACCTTCCTACATAATTAATAGGGAAATTTATTGATATAAACTGCTATTATTAAAAATGGGGCAAAAAGCAACAAAAAGGGGCAAAAACGGACAAGAGATTTTCACGCATTATGAAAGTAGACTATACACCTATTATAAATATATATTTAGTTATGGGGGATCTACCATGCAGCTGGACTAAGTCTTTGTCTGTTTACATAAAATACTAAATTATTCTAGTTTTGTCTAAAAATTATTATAACGGTTATTTTCTAAGACGTATCTGATAATATTATTGCTACACCTAAAAATGATTGCATACCCGAACTTGACGGCTCCATCATAATTAAAGTTTTTTATAAAGAGGAGTTTAACTGGATCACACGAAGTTGTTATACACAAGAACTGCTTTGAATGACATGGCGTAAAAGGAGACTGCTATATATGCTTCACTCGCTCTAAAAGCTCTGCATATACTAGAGATGCGAAGCAGCAACAGTATAAAGTAATTCGCTTGATTTCGCATTTTTGACTTTTTGCCACAAATTTGACATTCTGTTCCACTGCGCTGCGGCATGCACCACAATGATGGTGACTTGACAGATTTTAAATTTACTCGTATTACTCGTATATTAGTTTTGGGAACTTACAGCGACGCACAGTGGGGCAGAATCCCGATTTCGTGGCCAAAAATCCCAAATTACCTATATGGGGGTTTTCGAGGTCGCTGATTACGAATCTGAAGTCAGATTTTCAAAATTCCAAATGGCGGCTCCAATATGGCGGACTAAAAACTCGAATGTCTATTAATTTGACTGAAACTGGTTACTCGGGGGGTTTTTGTGATCACTGATTACGAATCTGAGGTCAGATTTTCAAAAATCAAAATGGCAGATCCAATATGGCGGACTAAACTGTTCATACGTTGAAAATATGAAGTGAAATCTCATGTAATTTGGTTTTCGAGGTTATTGCTTACGATTCCGGAGTTAAATTACAGCAAAAACATCGTAAAAGTATTGTAAAATTGATATGATAAATTCATTAGTGTAAATATAAACTTTCCACGAAAATTCTGGTCTTGAAACTTTAAACGCATTTTTCTCGAAACATCATTTTCTAAAACTGTCATGGGCCTAAACAAAAAACTATTCAACCGATTGCTTTGAAATTTATATATGCTCTTCTACTCATTAATAGTTATCGTCAGCACCAAAATTGCTTATTTTCGAAAATATTTTCTTATTTTTTTTAAACGATTTGTACCAAAAAAACCAAGATGTTCGTAACTTTTTTTTCTACAATCCGCCATTTTTTGTTTTCCAATGAAATTGATTAATTCTAGTAAGGACGATAGCGGCAGACCTACTGAACAATAGTCCATTCGACTTTTTTTTCGATTCCCTAAAAAGAGGTAAAATTTATGCGTTCACATGAAAATACCCCCTTAATGTCGCGCCACGCGTTTTTCCATAAAAATTAGTCTCACTACTCAGTTTTTTAATATGTTATATTTAACATTGTACACTTTCAGTTCCTTGTCGAAACAAGACGGGACCTCGGGGGGATATTTTTAAAACTCAAGTAGAAAATCGATTTTATATAAATATAAAAAAAATATACTATATATGTAGTTGTCGCGAGATTTAAATATCACAAACATAAAATGAGCAATAATTGTGCATAACCATATATTCTACATACCTCCAGAAAATGAATCCATTTTGCCGAATTCGAATTGAACTAGTTTCCTCAGTTTCGCAGCACTTCAAACAGTTAAGAATTTTTCCACGCGTACACTTGTTTCGTGCGTACTCAACGGAGGCTGAATGTCGACTGATGTCGAGGCGACCCTAGGGCAGGTATTTACCTGCCCGGTCCGGAATTATGTTCTAGGACTATCCCTAAACAAGATCTGAACGTATATAGACGAATATACACAACTCAAAAATTTGATTTTTGGCCAGCTTTTTGGGATTCTGCCCCACTGTGCGACGTTTTGAAAAGGTTACACTTTTCATAGTCACAGGTGTACCTACTGTCTCGGATGGAGACTTGACCAAATTTTTCAGAAAACATTAAAAATGTGGAAAAGAGTACCTAAGCAAAGCAACGAAGGTCAAAAATTTTTTTTAGATGAATTTTGTACACGTTTAAGTACTACAACCATCTGTACTCTAGGGTCTAGAATCTAGACCAACTGGTCGTTATATTTACACCAATCAAATTTCGTAATAAAAATGCAGTGCAATTTAGCATTTTATTGGTTGCTAATTAAATACCATTTTTAATTTCTACAATTAGACACCATATTTTTAATATGCGATCCTCAAAGCCCACATGTACCGACTATCGTGAAAATGCAATGATTTTAAGTAGTTTTGAAATTTCAAAATTTGGCAATCAGTTTAATTCAGTAAGTCAACCCCAAAAAAACCCTTCTGTCCGAACTTTTGCCAAAATTTTATCAATTTGAACCCGTCATCTTAAATTTTAAAAATGTATCACTAAAATGAAATACGCGACCTATAAAACCACCATGTACTAACATTTAAGATAACCTAAGGAAATTCAGTGTTTAAGTCGTGTCCCACATATTCAATTTTAAAAATAGGACGCCACAAGTTTGGATCGCTCATCAATGCGATTGGTTATTTTTTCGTTTGGTTTCCTTTCGCACTCTTTGTCACAATTAGAGGATTTGGATAGGCAGACAAATTTTTGATGAAACCCACCATCTACTTGAACTCGTTCTGGAGTTACGCCTTTCAGATTAGCCCAGGGTCAAAACCCAAAAGTTTTCACAGATGCGATTTAATTTTGTTGACGGCTACCTTGAACTAAAAATGTGAAAAAAATCAAGGTTACGTGATGAGTGAAGCGTAGACCCGTGGAAGCTATTACTTTGGTGGAGACCATCGGAATTGCTGTCACATTTCTTCCAATTCGAAACAAGTAGACAATTATGAGAGCCTCACTATAATGGACATATGCAAGCAAAAGCAAATTCACAAGCCTGCACTTTTAAATGGGACCAGTTTGCTGAGTTTGCTTTCAGTTCGATAACTCAAGATCGACCAATTAAAAATTCAGGAATACAGAAGAACCCTCATGGTCAATTCATACTTGCGAATCAGAACACACAATTAGACGAATATCAAAACTTACCCAAAAAAAACTCGCTGAACAGTTAGAAGCAATTTAAATCTGAAAAAAACAATATTTACAGGAACCGAAATGCGCAAAGTGATTTTCTTTCGGTATAACGTTCGTCCCCATGTGGCTAAAACTGCACGGGAGCTTCAGTTCATTTTCAGCTTAGGTTGGGGAGTTCTCCCGTATGCGCATTTTATCCCAGACATGGCTCCCTATGATTACCACTATTACTTTCCAAATAGATGCAATCTGACAAAAGTTTAAGATGTAGAACAATGCCTCGACGACCATTCTGTTTCTGCTTTTAGTTTTTACCGCGACGGCGGCTGCGGAGTCCGTAAGCTGCCGAATATTTACATGACAAGATACCATAAAGAGTAATGTCGAATATTTTCGATTCGATATTTCCATAATTCCTTTAAAAATTCAAATTTCCATAGTTTCAAATCATCGGCTTAGCACGGACGCACACAGCAATCCACTACGGAAATGTGTTGAATTTTATGTTCAAATTTTGAAAATTATGATCATGGACCACAAGTGCGTTGCTCTGTACCAATTTTTTATGGGATAAGTTTGTCAGGGCCAAAACTGATGCCTACATGTGCGATAAGATTGTTCAAATTTTGAAGACTCAAGAAAACCATACGAGCCCCTCTGGATCTCATGATACCTAGCAAGCGATAATTAAAAATTCCCGTCGCGTCCGCGACATCCATTAATGTGGTTGACCAAAAATTCCTGTCGCCGAGGGATTATTTCAAAATTTATCGCATTGTTTGCCCAGTGGAAGTGTTTTTCAGTCGTTTTGCAATTTCCTGCGAGTCCAGGCCGCGCATATCGGATCCCATCCCATCCCATCGCATCCCGGCCGCATAAGCAGTAACAAAGTCTCGCGTACACCTTGCGCCGGGGGATAAATAACGTTTTACTGCGCTCCTTATAAATTTTTATAAGGCCGAGCCGCGAGACCTTCTCCGGGCCGGGAGGATTTTTAACGAAATCGGAAAAATTTCGGAAGCTTCTATTAAATCATTCATCAATTTTGGCCGGCCGAGTGATGAAATGTCAAAGCGGGCCGACCGCTGAAATTATTTTTTGATCTCGAGCCGCGCTGGGCCCTTACTTTTTAAGTGAAAACACCGAGCCGCGCCGCTGCGGGATAGGAGTGAACGGCCAGCTCGGCCCGGGGAGCTGCCTGGAGGCACGGAGTGATTTCGATTTCATCTAAAAGAGGCCTGCTGGACGCTATCAGGTATGTTTCTCAAATTGTTGACATATTTTTGATGCTTTGCACCTTTTTGCTCCCGTTATGAGTCCCCGCCAGCACTAATATGCGCTGCCGTGCCGAGCTCCAGACCGGGATGGCCGGTCCGCGGTATGTCTGCCTTACCTCGGTCGGGAGCGGCTATTAAGGTGATTCTAGTTGCTCTGGCATTTGCGGAATTCTGTTTCGAGCGGTGCTTTTGTGGTTATTTCCCGCTAAAGTACACCCGAGGAATGGGGCAAAAAGCCACCGAAATTGTGGTGCTCCACAACTCCGTTTTTGCCCTATCCTCCTTTTTTTCAGCTGGGGCCCTTCTTGAAGTTCTTCTGCCGCTACACGGCAGCCGAAAATGTTTTTGATTGACGATGCCACTTAATCCAGTGTTTATCGGCTGTCCACCTACCCCCAAGCACCGGCCGAGGCGCTCTATCGTAATCTCCGCCTAATGACCGCCACAGTCCCGTTGCTGGTCAACCGGAGTGCCCGGACATTTGCATTTCCCCAGCAGCAGTCTCGCACCGGCCAACTCCGTTATCGCAAGGATGTTTCCATTAAACAAATTAATAGCGAGCAAGAAAGCGTCCGTGCCTTTGTTCCGGGGCTCCTGATAAGCTCGAGATGAAATTAATTTTGCGGTCAAGACACATTTCTCTGAGATTTATTCAGCCGGGGAGCCCGGCGAGCGCCTCGAGGACGGACCGGACCGCTCGCAAAATCGGGTACAAATGTAGCGAAATAAATTTCACGAGGGAAATTTGTAATTTATGACGCTTCCAGGATGCGGAGACTCCTTAAAGGGTTGGCACCGTGAGGGGTTGAGTACGTTCCGAATTTAGTTTTCACCGGAACTAGGAGGTTCTCCTGGGGTTGGCGACGCACGTGATTAGTTTTTGCCAGTGGGTAGCGGTCGAGACTTGCCTGGCTAAGTGGTGACCGGCTCTGGGGAGTGTGTGGAGTAATTAATTTGTATCCCGATCGGTGACAAACGCAGGGAAAATTCAAATTTCGTAAAATAAACGTCTTCCGGGAGGTGTGGCAACTTTAGTTTGCGTTGCAAAGGGCGTTGCCAGTTACGATTTTCAAAAATTCGTGGTTAGAAGAAATCGGCACAAAATAGTAAAATTTGGGACATCATATACCGCTTTCGTTTTATCAATTTTCCGCTATAACTTTTTGCTTTCGAAATATTGCTATTTTCTTGATTTGCAAGATATGGCGCTGATAAAAATAAAGATGAAAATAAAAAAAACAGTTTCTTTTTTCAAATAGCTTCCATTAAGTTTTTGCCTAACACCGAGACAATTTCCTTTCTTTTGGCACAACATTTACAACACGTGTGCACTAATACAGTTTTTGCACTTGACAGGATTTCAGTTATTCGTTCCCGAACCGCAACTGAGCTCAACTTCTTACTTTGTTATTCTTTTTTTGTACACTACTTTGTTAAACATTAAATTTTTTTAAAATGATATTTACTGTTTTTGTTTGTTTGCTATGCTATGGTAGGTATATGTTATGCTAATACATAAATTAAAATTCATTTTTTCATTTCAATTATTTTAATTTCCTTTCCGTTGTTTTTTAAGTACCCTTTTGTGTACCCACCGTTCATCGAGTGGCAAAATAAAGAGAAGATGATTACTAGGTTTTTTAATTACTACCGTATACAAAATAATTTCCCAATATCTGTTTTAGAGTCCCTACACATGGGCGCCGGCAGGATTTTCTCCAGGGGGGTGCATGATGCAACTCTGGGCACGATTCTTGTTACTCAGGCCCCAATTTTTGGGAACGGGGTTCGCAACATTTTGCTGTGCTAATTAACTCCACCGGTAGTTTGTAAAAGGAAAATTAACTCCACCGGCAGTTTATAAAAGGAAAATTATAATATATAATAGCATTTTCCTAAAAGTTACGAACGTTAGGTGGCTCGCGAATTGCCCTATATCTCGAAAACGGGTCGAGATAGAATGTTTTCATTATTTTTCCGTTAATTACCACAGCAAAATGTTTCGAACCCCGTTCCCAAAAATTGGGGCCTGAATAACAAGAACCTCCCCCAACTCTGTGAACAAGTTAGGGTAGAGTTTTGTGATATTCTGATTAACAAGCACAATGTCGATGTGCAACCATGTAAATCACGCGCGTCGTTTTCTGTTTACAAACATAAGATAATATTGGGCAGTCAGCCACAAAGCGAGTGGCCGTTAGTGCCTTTAGTGCGTGTCACAACGTGTCTGTAAATTTTGTCAATTATGAGTGATATTAGACGTTTTCTGTGGAAAAAGCGCAAGACTGGTGACATCATTCATCAGTCTGATGATGACACACATACTATTACAATAAATCCAGGTAAGATATGTTTGTGTTTTTACCCATATCACTTGTTTTTCGTTCTACGGAAGACAATAAGCTTCAAGAGTGAAAGTAATAATAATTTAAAATACACCAAATTTTATTATGCTTGCTGACAAAACTTGAACACGGCCAATTTCGATCAATATTATAACTTATTTATTCATGTCTATGGCAAATTCGTTATCATATTTTGAATCAGAAAACTATTCTTACAACTCTATTATGTAATTAACCCTAGCGGTTTCCGATCTCTCAAGATCTCTCAAGACAACTCAACAACACTCTAGCCGACTCAAGAATTAAAATCTTGAGTGAGAAAAAAGTTTCGGAGAGATTGTGCAAAATTACGATCGTGAAGTACAAGATGCCCTTTCAATGCTTGCAACTGCAAATTGTCCAAAAATGCGCTTGGGTTGTCATAAATAAATGATAAATATCACGCGCGTCATAGGCCTTTGTCATTGTTTGCTGTGATTGTGTAAACAGTGACATAAACAATGATAATGTGATTATTATTACTTTATACTATTGAAAACACTATAAACCGTTAACGCGATGTTGCAATTTCATTGTTTAACAAAGAAAATTAGAAAAAATAACTTTCTTCCTGGTGTTACTTACAAGAGGTATCCTTTATCCCTAACCTATCTCCCGGCGCCAAATAGTCCTTACCTACCTCGCTCAAAATAATAAAAAAAAGGGTTGTGTCTGTTCCTGTTGACTTCAAGGTTACTGATTTCGAATCTACCGTCGAAACCGAAAAATCTCAATCTCATGAAATTCTCGGAGAATGGATACCTAGGAGATTTTAGGGTTGTTAACGACGAACACCTCTTAACTTTAACGGATGGAATTCGTGTAGGTATTTAGGTTTTTCCATTAAGGCAGTCTTCGACCTTGGCATCAAAATTTGGGATTTTTAGATCACAGACGCAATATGGCAAATAAAATTCTTGTGAGCGTTTTTATTAATTTTTATTATGGATAAGCCTGCGAAAAGCCAGGTACGGTCGCTAGTTTAAGAAATAAAATATTTTAATTATAAAACCTTCGATAAATAAAGAAAATAAAATGAACTAATTACATTCAATATTTTTAGAATGTCATCAAATTCGAATCCCCCCGAACACTTTTTATTTTACCAGGGAGGGTTTATGATGTATATATATTTTATAGAGGAGGATTAGCAATAGGCGTTTTTTTCGACATTAGGCTTGACGCGATAAACATGAGTTGCCATGCCTGTCAATTGTTAAGACCCCACGATGACGCCGCCGGTTAAAGAAAGCCAACCACAATACACGGTAAAATGGGGTGAGACATAGGCTAGCAGGAGCACTTCCTTCAAGGGAGCCTCAGGAATTTGCTTAAATTGAAGCATTCTCGGCCAGTTTAAACCACCACCGCTGGAGCGGCCACATGTACCTCACTGAGGCCTCGATTCGAATCAAAATATTTTCACTCGGCCGAGGAATGGCATAAAATTAGCCGGCGAAACAATAAATCAACGTCAACAACAGAAGCGGAGCGAGCGCCAGTGAGTGGGCCACCCCCGAAGCCCCAGCTATGCATGGCAGAGCGCTCCACAATTGACTCCTCATGAATATTACAAATTTAATGAACACACTCGAGCGGCTCAAGGATGGCATGGAAATGAGCAATCCGCCGGGATCCCGCTCTTAATTTGGCTTTCCACTTGATTGACAGTGGTTACCGATATTTCAATTTGATTGCATTCCCAGTGCAGAGGGAGTCTGGCCGTCCCGGCTGCGTTTGGGCAGCGGTGCAGCCAACCAGCCAGCAACCACCTGCTAAATTCGACGGCCCTGGCGCACCACTCACTCGGTGCATCCAGTGCAAGTCGGGCAGGCCGTTTGGGGCCCTTCTAGGCCCTCTCTGTGCACCTTCCGGAGCTGGTGCTCGGCCTGCTGGGGCACGGCATAAATTTAAATTTTAATTTACTGCTTATTTCGAGTTTTATTTACTTGCAAAAGGCAAAATAATTGAATACATACATATTTTAAGGAGCAGCGCATCTTGATGCCCTTCTGTGCCCTGCCTGGCCTACCATGCCCTCCCTGGCCGGTCCCGGTGCCGATATACATCCGCGGAAAAAAGGTGATGTCTGTGTTTCCTTAATTTGTTGAATTTTGATTACAATCTGTCTTCGGCCGTCCTCCTACCCCGGTGCTAGTTGCCATCGTCGTCGTCGCCGTTGTCGCACACTTGCTCGCCTCGGCCTGATCTTGGCGGGCTTTAATAGCGCTCCCGACGAGCTCCATCGACTGCACTCCCATGAGATGCTGCGGGGTCCCCCGGATACAATTTTGTTTAGCATTCGCCTGAATGCCCAGATTCGAGGCGCAGATACGCACCGAGATTGTGATCTCTCGGTGACAGGGAGGTCAGAAGGAATCTGTGAATGGACCTTAATTGAACGCAAATTTCGGAAGTCACAGGAACATCAGCGGGAATTTGTTGGGAGTCAGAGACGTGTCATGTTTTTGGGACACAGAGGCGACGAACAGTGTGGTCAGGGAATTGAGTAGTAGGAAGCATTTGCTTGGAAATGAAGGTACAGAAAAATAGTTTGCAATTTTTATTTTCTGAAAAGACGTTAAAAAAAAAAATGTTATACATAGGTACCTATATGTTTTCCGTGTACAAAATATGTTTAAAGTACAATACACCGTTAAAGTCTCAAGCCAAGCGTATTTTCTCTCATTCTCTCGAATTATTATTTTAAAATAATAAGTGCGCAATAATCCTTTCATATTTTTTGATGACGAATTCTAATATTTAAAAAAAGTTCCAATTTAAAATGTGAAAGTAATCACCGACAAATACAATGCGCCGATTTTTAGTTCGATGCTTGAAAATGGCGTTTTCACGATACTTAATTTGGTGATTACCATCATAGGTTTAATTTTTAATTTTATTATATAACTAGCTTGCCCGGACCCGGCGTTTCCCGGGATACTATTAAATTTGTATTCCTTAATTGTACAACGCCTCCTAACTGTAACAACCGCCTCTCCTATGTGACCCAGCGTTTTCCTATTTGCATTTTGCACATTGTTTTAGATATTTTCCAACAGTATTATTAAATTTAGTTCTCTTCATTTTACACCACCTCCTTATTGCACCCCCTCTCCTATATCTCCCAGCGGGGTAGGGGTGGTCTCATATTTGGAAATTTGAATAACAGATTCGAAATCAGTGATCCCGAAAATTCCCTAGTGCGGATATTCAGGGAAATCCCTTGAAGTTTAACTTTTCGGTCGCCATATTGGATCCGACATCTTGAACTCCAAAATTTTGAATGTAAGCTTGAGATCTGCGACCCCGAAAACCTCCAATTGCCTTTTTCATAAAGATTCCTTGAAGTTGGAAAATTCGCTTCCTATACAGGGTGTTCAGAGGTGGGAGGGAAATAATGCAGGAGGTGAAAGGTCAGGCCGAGGCAAGCAAAAAATCGTATGGGTGGGGGGGGGTCACCTCGCACCGTTCGGCAGTTACAGGGTGATTCGTAAATCAGGATGTTGCCTTATATGGGAACCGCTATTGTATTTTTATTTTTTTTTCTACGCATCGCAGCGACTCCAAACCGGTCTCAACAAATCACTATTCTGAAACCCTTTCCAAAAAGGTCAACACCGCACCCCTACCCCCAACCCCTTGGCCACAATCACCTCTGGAAGTTGAAAAATTGAATTTTATTTCACGATTTTGCATCTTTCGCCCCACTTTTCTCCTTAATTCACGTTATTAACATACCTACTTTTTATTGTTTTTAAGTTTCCTATCTAATTACCTTTCAAAAAAGGTACAACATGCACAGGTAGAAAAAGGATACAAACATTTATTTACAAAAATCCTTTTATAAAATATTAGGATAATTCGAATTTTTAAGAAATTATACTTAAATTAACTAAATAATAAATTTTGTTTACTTAAAAACTAATTACAATTAAAACTTATGTGCTACAAAAGATGTTCGAAATGTTCTCCGCCAGTCTCGATGCATGTAAGTAGCCTTTTTCTGATTCCGCGTTTGAGGTCTATGGTAGCCAGTCTCTCCCGTATTTTTGTCGCTGCAGTCCCAATCCTGGTAACTAATTCTTCTCTGGTGTTGATTGGTTGTGAGTAAACATCATCTTTCATCATTCCCCATAAGAAAAAGTCCCGTGGATTAAGGTCCGGTGATCTAGCAGGCCAAGGAATCGGTCCACCTCGTCCAATCCAGCGCTCTGGGTAATGTTCATTCAACTTTGCCCTAACAATGTTCGCAGTATGCGCAGGTGCTCCGTCGTGCTGTAAATACATTGCGCTTCTGGTGGCCAAGGGGATATCCTCTAACAGATCCGGAAGGGTATTCTCCAAAAAGTCCGAATATAGCTGACTATTCAGCACTTGAGGCAAGATGAAGGGTCCTATCAACTGGTTGCCGATGATGCCAGCCCAGACATTGGCACTAAATCTTTGCTGGAAGGACCGACACCTTGTCCTATGTGGGTTCACATCTGACCAGGTATGGAGGTTGTGGAAGTTTGTGATGCCATCCCGGGTGAATTGCGTTTCATCCGTCCACAGAATTCGGTCTATAAACCTTCTGTTTTCGATGTCAGACTCGAGCAGCCAAGTGCAGAACTGCAATCGTCTTTCGGAATCTCCTTGATGTAGTGCTTGGACCGGGGTATGGTGGTAAGGATGTAGTCCCTCTCGGTTCACAACGGTCCACACTCTCCCTACAGACAATCCTAACCGTCGTGCGACCTGTCTGATGCTTATTTCAGGGCTGTTCCTGACAATGTTGAGAATTTGTTGGTCGGTTTCCGCTGAATCGGCCGAAGTTCCTGATCGCGCTTCTGCTCTAGGGGTGGTCACACTTCCGGTTTCTTTTAACCTCCTGAAAGTCCTTGAAAATACCCTTCTATGGGGTACACACCGATTCGGGAATCTCCTTTGGTATTCCCGTAAGGCCTCACTATCATTTCCGTCTACTAAACCGTACACGTAAATTATGTCGGCATACTCTTCAACAGTGAATTCTGCCATTTTGTCTTAATGTTTTGTGTTAAACACCCGTTCTTATCAATTTCCTCTTCAACTATGGTCAGTGTCCTTTCAAACCTACCCATTTTTATACCATAATTCATAGGAGGTATTAGACACGGAGCGTCAGGATACTTAGAAGTCAATACTGGATATCATAAACTAATAACGCCATTTAACGAGATTCCATTTAGTATTTTATAACAGTTTTTCTGAAATAAAAAAACTTTATTACCTGTGTTTCCTAAATAAACATTTCCGAACTTGCTGTCATTAAAATTCTTTACTTAACAACTTTTTCCATTATGGGGCAATAAAGTAATTAGGTACCTGTGAAGATGTTTTAATTTCAGGATTTTTGTATCCTTTTTCTACCTGTGCATGTTGTACCTTTTTTGAAAGGTAATTAGATAGGAAACTTAAAAACAATAAAAAGTAGGTATGTTAATAACGTGAATTTAGGAGAAAAGTGGGGCGAAAGATGCAAAATCGTGAAATAAAATTCAATTTTTCAACTTCCAAAGGTGATTGTGGCCAAGGGGTTGGGGGTAGGGGTGCGGTGTTGACCTTTTTGGAAAGGGTTTCAGAATAGTGATTTGTTGAGACCAGTTTGGGGTCGCTGCGATGCGTAGAAAAAAAAATAAAAATACAATAGCGGTTCCCATATAAGGCAACATCCTGATTTACGAATTACCCTGTAACTGCCGAACGGTGCGAGGTGACCCCCCCCACCCATACGATTTTTTGCTTGCCTCGGCCTGACCTTTCACCTCCTGCATTATTTCCCTCCCACCTCTGAACACCCTGTATAAAACGGAAATTTCGATATTTTCGATTTTCCGGCTTTTCCTTTGGGCTTTCACGAATTTTCTTCTTTTTTAAACCTCCCCTGTATTATAGCGAATAAAACAAAAAAAATTATCGCAATCGGTCAAGCCGTTTTTGAGTTTTGGCGAGACTAACGCACAGCAAGTTAAGTATTCGTAAATTTTCTAATTTTCCGCGCAATTTTCTTTCACAAGAACCTTCTCCTGACAATAATAAACACAACAAAAAAAGAATTAGCGAAATCAGTCCAGCCGTTCACGCGTGATGGCGTGACCAAGGGAAATAGGGATTCATTTTTATATACATATATAGAAGATTACTCTGCTTCCTTAGCTATCGATTGGTGAAAAAATTATTCCAATTCATGCATACACTTTTCTTCCACAGCCGTTTCAATTTTGTCGGCACCCACCGAAAAAACCAAGTTTTCACTATTTTCACCAACTTTAACCAACCCGGCCCAATTTACTATAGTGCCTCTTCTTCCTACCCCTGAGATACACTTCTGGGGAGTGTCAACCCCACCCCACCCCCACAAAAAAAACACGTTTTCATCAATAATTCCCACATTTAACACTTTTTACCAACCTTTCTTTCACCAAAACATTCTACACTACCTCCCCTTTCCAACGATACCCATAACATGGCACATGCCACGGCAATATATGAAATTCATTACATCCATACCGACTGCAGCGCCATCTGCCGGGCTGATTTGTGAATCTACGCATACAAAAAAATTCATTCAAATCGGTCCAGCCGTTTAGGAGGAGTTCTGTGACAACACACGTACAGTAGAATTATATATATAAAGATAAAAATTTTTTCACATGGCCAAAAGATAAAATTTTGTGAGTGTTCCCACGGAAAAAATGAGGATTTTCACTTTGTTAATGACTAATTAGGTAGTTCACTAATTATAAAAAGTATTATCCCTCGTTTCGCCCGTCGACCCTATCGTTTATATGTTATGCTTCAATAAATTTTTTAATTGATAGAAAAAAATAAATAAAAATACATGTACGTACCGTAATTCCGGGTTACTTCGACCAAAAATATGAACAGTTTTCACAAATCACTCTGTGGTTTCTCTTATTATTGACCTATTAATGTTACATTGACTTTAATATCAACTCTGAAGTATGTACATATATCAAACAAATAACAATGCGCCAGTTAAAACTAAATTATGTTTAATTGCATTATATTGTTGTCCCAATTTTGGGTCAAAGTTGTCCTTACGGGAGGGTAACTTTGGCTTACGGTTTTTGCTTTGTGAAAAAACCTGTAATTTTAACTATCGTATATGAAAGATTGGGAAGTAAATGTAAGAAGGCTGTTGGCAAAGTAGAATCTAATTTTAATGCAAGAGCTTCCCAACAAAGTTTGCAAACGTGAATACGCGGGATTTCTCTGCCTATTCTTCTAGTAGGTACACTACAATACGCATACACATACGCAACGCGAACAATAAAGCGGTGAGGCACGCGCCTATATTCCGAATTACTATTTTCGGTAGTAATCACAAACCTCGCTTATGCTTATTACAATTTGGGTTAAAGTTACCCCCCAGGGCTAAAGAAACCCGTGTTTACGGTAGGTATTAATTTTTTAATTTTTATGAATTTAAATTTTCAAAATTCTTACACATACATAAGCCACATTTCCGGAGAAAACCGTTTCTTTTTGGCCTGAATCCAGGATTATCACACAAAGAATTGCATAATACAACACTCCAAAACTACACTTTGTGCGCGCGTGTGCGATTGTGTGTGGTTGTGTGTGTATGTACATATGTGTGGGCGTGTGTGGGCATGTGTGTACTTGATTAATTATTTATGTAAAAATGAAACGTATAGTAGCGTTAAAATTTCTAAATTATGTTTTTTTTGATTTTATTAGTTTGCAGCAGCAATGTTGTCGGTGACATATTTTAGTTTATTCTATACTCAATTGCAATATCTATATATATATAAAAATGAATCCCTATTTCCCTTGGTCACGCCATCACGCGTGAACGGCTGGACTGATTTCGCTAATTCATTTTTTGTTGTGTTTATTATTGTCAGGAGAAGGTTCTTATGAAAGAAAAAATTAAGAATATTGCGCGGAAAATTACAAAATTATGTTTTTGGTTTGGGTTTTTGGGAGATATAGGAGAGGGGGTGCAGGACAACGTCTGTCGGGTCCGCTAGTACTTTATACAAAATAAAACATTTTCTAATTACATGCTTTTATTTTTCTTGCTTTGTGTGGCTCCAATCTTGCAATCAAAATTTCGGCTAGTTATAATTAAGAATTGAAATTTTGCACATGTGTGAAGTCAGGTGACAATGCAATGTAGTAGAGTCAAAGCTCTTTATTCACGGTTTCACTATTCGCGTTTTAAGTATTCACGGATAAAAAAATTGTGACACAAGACACCTGCATGTAAAATTTCACCAGAATTGATGAAAAGATGACGGAGTTACAAGGCTGTGACATACGGACAGACAGACGAACATGACGAAATTATAAGGGTTTCGTTTTTTCCATTTGGCTACGAAACCCTTAAGCCCTTAAGTCCAAGAATGTCCAAATGTTTTATTCTTCACATTTTAATACAAAATTGCCAGGTAAAAAACTTTGGAGTAACCTGAAGGCAGCTGGTGTTTGTCCTGGGAAAAAGAGCATTGACACATTTGACATTAATATTAATGAATTAAACCTTGCTTTTACGTCACCAAGCTGTGCTTTACCTGCCGGGAACGTCGATTCTCCCGTATTTTTTAACGCACAATATCATTTTGACGGCTTTTCTTTTCCTGCAGTAAATGAGATGGATGTATATACAGCTATCATGGCTGTGAAATTTAATGCTTGTGGTCTTGACGATCTTCATCCTAAATTCATTAAAATCCTTCTACCTATAATTTTACCTTTTCTCACCCATCTTTTTAACACCGCTTTGCTGACCTCCACTTTCCCATCTTCTTGGAAATTGACTAAGGTCATTCCAATTCCTAAAAAGGCCACCAACCCCCCTGAGTTCCGCCCTATATCTATCCTTCCTTTCCTCTCAAAGTCCTTTGAGAAATTACTTCATAAGCAGCTATTTACTTTCCTTAACGATCATAACTTTTTATCTTCATCTCAACCGTCCTAAGCATAGCTGCACTACTGCATTACTCAAAATTTCTGATGACATCCGGTATGCCCTAGATAACGACAATCCCACCACACTCGTTTTACTTGACTTCTCTAAGGCCTTCGATAAAGTTTGTCATACAGCTCTTCTAAATAAACTATACACACAGTTTAATATGTCTGTCCCTGCCTGCACACTTCTTTGGTCATATCTCTCCCAGCGACAGCAGAAAGTCTCCCTAAACGTAAAATCCTCTCACTTTCTCCCGGTCCCCAGTGGCGCACCCCAAGGCTCTATTTTGGGACCTCTGCTGTTTTCAGTCTTTATTAATGACCTCCCATCAGTGATACATGAGTGCTCATTTCATATGTATGCTGACGACGTTCAGTTATATTTGGCTGGTCCTCTTGAATCACTGGCGGATACTGCGGCTCGAATCAATGAAGATTTGGACCGGATCTCTCAATGGGCCATAGACAATTACTTTACCCTAAATGCATCTTAATCTAATGCTATATGTATTTATCGAAGACAGCTTGATTCGTCCATTCTCCCTACCATTCATATTAACCCGAACGTCATACCCTACTGTAAGTCAGTTAGGAACTTAGGTATTATATGTATTCAATTGCACACTTAACTGGTCTGATCACATTAACAGGGTTATAGGTAAAGTTTATGGGACACCTCGACAGTTATGTGTTTCTGCAGCGTTTACTCCCCAGAATACCAAACTGCTTCTTGTGCGAAATTTTTTGCGGACTTGACGCCGCTTCCTTGCATAAACTAAATATCGCTTTTAACTCAGCTGTGAGGTATGTTTTTAGATTGGGACGTTTTGATCATGTCTCGGCTCATGCGAGGTCAATCTTGGGATGTAGCTTGATTGCTTACTTAAACTTCCGGACTACCCTTTTTCTCCGAAATCTTCTTGTCTTCAAACAACCTGGCTATCTAGTTGAAAAACTTATTATAGTTTATCCCGATCCTCTCGAACTATTTCGCTAATTGTTCTTATATTTCGATATCGTTCCACAGAACGACAATTCTTCAGACTCTGGAATCACCTGCCCATTGATCTGAGAAGGAGTAGTAGCAGTCGTGATTTTCCTGGAAAACTTTTCGAACACTTTAAAGGCTTTTAAATTCACGTGAAAAGCAACCATTTTCCCCGTTTACTTTACTTATTTATTACACATTTATATTCTAACTTTGTTTTTGAATTTTGCTATCTCATCGTCTTCTCAAGTTTCCTGCACATATTTATAAGATATTATCTTAATTGTGTAGAGGTTAACTTCAAATAAATAAATAAAAATAAATAAAAATAGAAACCCTAAAAAAGGGGTTGCGTACTGTGGACTAATTAATTTTATATTCCGAGGAACAGTTAAATATTTTTGGAATTATCACCTGCAAACCCGCGTATTGACTTCTGAATTTTATAATTCCGTCCACAGAAATGAGCGCTTCCCATTACACTGCACCACGCCAATGTTTCACTCAAAATCTCGTTTCGTGCAGCCCTAAAGCTAGCAATTGTTTGCGAGATTGAGTGATGGTAATTGCTCCCGTCTTAAGTGGATCCCACCACACCATTTCAGGGTAAATGGGCAAATTACCAATTTAACGCTTGCAGCAGAAGTTCTCGGTAGCTGCTGCTACTGAACTTCAAAGAAGCTGCCCGCCGATGGACCCTGTCTCGTCTTTTGTCATCGCCATCATCTCGTCCGTTTGCCCGCCCAGATCACTCCCGGCGAAATAGTCACGCAAAAGGACAAAAGCCCTGGCGACTGTGGCGCACCGTCCTCAGCTCCTCTCTGATCTCTGATTACTTGCGGATTCTCTAGCAGATAAATGCCAATAAAACAAATTTTCCGCGGCTGGCTGCCGACAAAGATTTATAAAAATTTATAAGGCGACGATGGGCCCTTTGATCCAGCCAGTCATCCAGTTAGGGGCGGCAAAAACAATTCAATTCAGCAATTTCAGCCAAACTGCTAGGGCTTTCGGCTTCGGCACGGATTAACTCGAATTCTTAAAAAAATCGGGCTAGTCAGCGCTCCGAAGGCACCTTAGAACCCCCGCCAGTCCATAAATTAGACACATCTCCCATCCGGCAAATTTTCGTCAAAACTGCAGCTGTTTTGCGTCCAAGCGGGAAAAAACCGATCGCCGCTAGGTAATAGATTTATTTTTGACAACACGCGTCCAAAGGAGCAATTTACTAAATTGGCAGTGCTATCCGGGGGCAAAAAAGCGATTTTCCGGTTCCACTCCCACAACACAACACACACGACCTTTCTATTCAGATGGTGGTCACTGGGCAGGTTTTTTGCCTCGGACGGCATCCACGTCCACATCCGGGGCATATTTATAGTGTGACAGAAGTGCCATCCCAGGGAGCTTCTGAGGAGCTCTGGTGTATTCAAAAGACTTGTGGAATGGGACGCCTTTTCTCTCGCATAAATAACAACGACCCAGCCCAGCCCGGGAGCCCTCGCGCTCGGTATGTGTAGGCAAATGGTCAACGCGCGTTTTATGTTTTTATAAATGAGCCGTCGTTTGGCTAATGTGGTCAGAACGAGATTTACGGCATATCGAGACAATTCCCGGGATGATGCCTCGCAGCGAGGGATGGATCCAACATCAGGGGCGATTTCGTTAATCGATGTGTTGAAGACGTTGGCAGAAATATTTTGAGTAAATTCCGCTGAGGGTGCATTCACATTATGCTTCTCAGAAATTGGTAGCGAATCCATCTCTTGTTGCTATAAACGTCGTTTTATAATCGTATAGGCGACATTTGATGCAAGACTCGGTCTAGCTGAGCCCAAAACTTGTCATTTTCCCATTCAAGTGCAGACATGAATGAAACTAAAACTAACCGAATAACTGAATATTTTTAATTTAAGATTGAAACAAACATATTTCAACTCTTCTCGTAAACAAATATCTCCTATTCACTCCAGCTAGTATTATGGGACTTTCACAAAGTCCAATTATTGTAAATTATAAATCGCGGCTCCTATATGGTACTCTCAAAACATTGTATTTCATAATATTTCAATAAATGTTGGGACATAGGCAGTGGCGTAGCGTGGCCCTCGTATTTAGGTATTTCAATTTAAAAGACTATAATATGCAGTAATTCTAAAGAACTTTTCGGCAAGAACAGTCATCATTATTTAGTATTGTACAGGTTACAAATATAAAAGTCATATACATATATATATATATACTATATATTATAGAACACTTATGATTATACCTTGATGATCATCAAGAATAAGTTATTAGCGAATTAGATATAAAACGCAAATCGACTTCCAATTAGAACTAGAACGATACTGTTAATATTTATATTTTTATAGAAAATTAATATACTTGTTAGAATTAAAAACAAAACTTCTGTCTTAAGCTAAAACTTTATTCGTCTACTTTTTTAAAGGGCAAAGTCTTTTATTGCACTATCAATGCCTATAGCATCACACACCTCTTGCTCAATAGACAAGATAGCCAGATTGGTTAGCCTTAACGTACTCATTGTTGATCTTAAATAATTTTTGACCAGTTTCAATTTTGGAAAACTTCTCTCACAGCTGGCATTGCTTATGGCAGTTGTGAAGAATATTCGGAGCATTATTATAATATTGGGCAGAGTATCTTCCAGCTTGGATTTCACAATAAATTTTATTAATTCAAGTGAGTCCGCTTTAATTATTTTATTTTCGTTGCCTGTGGCAGCAATGAAAGTTCGCAGTTGAAGTCGTTCCAGCTTGAAGTCCTGCTAGTCAATTTCGGCAGATGCGTAATCTAGATTACAATTTGTGTCGTCCGAATTTAGTAATATAGCCGGCGTTAGATAAGCAAACTTATCCGCCAAATTCTGTAGCTGCTCAAAACGCTCACGAATTTTTACAATAATTCTATCTAGCGAAGAAAAAAGCTTCCGTCTCAACTCATTTTCTCAGGAACAGGAGTTTTCACGTATTTAAGTAAAGCCCTTTCATTTTTTCTAATGTCTTCTAACTTAGCTCTTCTTTTGTTACGGTAAGATGCCCCACATTCTTTAACTCTTTTCATTTTTGATGCTAAAACAAAAAAAGTTATTGACACATATGTACATATATGTATATATAAGTTGGAGTCGTAAACGAAACTATCGTAGAACAATTCAAAATATTTACTAAACAATTTAAAAAAAATGTAACTTACTTTACTGAAACTTTCGTGTTCTGAATTTTTTATTTTAATAAATTTATCATTTCATTAATCATTTAAGACCCCTTAACCTACAACATCGAGTCTCACTAGTGGTCGCTCGAATGGGCCAAAACCGATGACATCGAGCCTCACTCGTAGTGAGTCGTTGAGGGCAAAAATTATAACATAGAGTTAGGCGCGTGGTGCTCGTGGGGCAGAAGGGCAAAAAGGTTTTTTTCTCATTTATGTATTGTCATTAGTCCTATAAATAATTTTGTGAAAACCCTTAAAAATGTCTTAAAAATATTTAAAACACCAACAGGTCAGACTTAGATTCGGATTCGACCCGAAAGGTAAATGCAGAATATTCATTTGCATATAATCCTGTGTCTACTTATAAACTATTTGTATGTTACACATGTCTTTGCATATATCATAGGGCGCCCAAGTTGGGTCCGCTTTGTTGTCTACTGTATGGTTGAATTTGGCCCGCTCTGTTGGAAATTAAATCGTAGAGATTCCCCGATTTCGGCACAGTATAAGTAATGAGTGCTCGTTTCGATCGGTCCGAAACCAAAATATGAGATGGTTCAAATATTTACAAGATATTATTATTATTTATTGTGAAATTTTGCCGCCCCCTAAAGTGCCGTCCGGGTGGGCCGCCCCCCGCCACCACTACGCTACGCCACTGGACATAGGGTTCCTCTAATTTTAAATATAGTACCCCAAATTAAAAAATGAGATTATTGTGGGAATTGTACTAAAGAGGGTTATTGCGCTGATAGGCCTAACACACGAATCACTGTATTTGTGTAAATGTGTAATTGTATTGCCTACAGAGTACTTTATGTGATTTTGAGGTCCAACTATAAAGTGCATACCATTCCGTACGGAAAGTTGACGAAACGAACGACTATTCCCATCATGGTTTGGGCATAGGTTTTGTGTATTATCACAAGTTTGCATGTGTTTTCGTACGGTTATAGTTGGGGCCTTAAAATTCAAATCGCTCCTTATCGGGAGCTATCGTGAAAGCATTATATCGTATGTGATAACTAATATATGTAAAATGCATTATTGCGATCAGTCCACAATTTTAAAATTATTTTTTCTTTAAGGTACTAGGCACTTATTATATGACGAAAAAAAAAAACGGGCACTCCGTCCGTTGTCGGCAAAATGCTTGTTAATCGGTTGTCACTTCTATCCTTATTGAGCCTATTGATCTTGCCCATAGCCACGATATCAGCGTTGCCCTCAACAGTCGGGTGGTAAAAAAAATTGGACCACAAAAACTTTCGTAATAATTCAACGCATCCTGCGGGAAAAATTCAATTTATGGTTACTGGATAGCGCCCCAGATCATCGCGAAGCACTTATGGCTTGAAAAAAGGCCACGAAAAGAGGTGATCCACCCAGCAGCATCTCCGACGGCAGCCAGCCCAGGTCGACAGTGTTGAACCGAGCGCACTTATCATCATCTCCTGGCGCAATCATATTACGCTGCGGTTTCAATTTCGCCTGATCGATTTCGTTCGTTTTATCTGAGTCACCTGAGCGAGGCCGTCGTTGTTGTTGATCATGCTGGCTGCTGCTGTTGCTGGTGCTTCGGGCAGGCGGTGATCATCGCGATCATGACGATTGCGCCCGGCCACCTCTCAGACAACCTGTCCAAGAGTACCCAGTATCCGAAGACTTTTGCATTCCGAAAAAGGCAAAAACCGTCCGCAGAACAAACAAAAGTCTTGGCCTTTTTTTTACGCTCGTCGACCGACGATCACCAGCCACCACACGATCAGCGCGATCCGATCCTTTATAGCAGTCCTGATGATTGTGATCATTTGGCGAAGTGTTGAAATTGAAATTGCATTTTATTGCACGCGTATGCGTCCCCCAACCCGCTTGCCCATAGCGGTCGGACTGCGCCGCTTGGCCGATCGAGACTCTTGAATTATTTGATCGCGTCTCATTTACAGGGCCCCAACGGCGATCATCGGCGTGCTGATCACTATGGTTGAGTGCCGAGCACACGGCATTCGAGTGTTCGACAGTGGAAGGAAGTGGAAAGACAAGAGTTGGACACTGCTGCGATTGAAAAACAAAAGGGAAATGGACAAAAAGAAAATTCCTTGGTATCGCCATCGCCCTGGCCGGGATGGATGGCTGGATCGTTCGATTGGTATGGTATGGTAGTGGAGCCCAGGCCATCATAACCCGATCTTGCCTTGCCCAACTGGTTCGGATCACGTTCAATTGTGGCACTTTCTGGGGACTCGCCTCGCTTTGCCCTGCTGGGTTTGGCCGTTTTCAATTTCACTTGAAAGCTTTAAACGCAAATTTTTGACGCAGCGAACGTGATCCTCGGTGATGGAGAACACCACAACCCCAAACGAGATCAATTTGCGGCCATTAGCCGTTGATGATGTTTACTTTGCTCATTTGGTGCCCTTTAACGTGGTTTACATCTTGCCGTGATATTTCGTGGCCACTTTTCGCAGCTGGGTACTCTGGGTGATGATGATGATGAGATGGTGCAACTGCAAGCAGGTTTCGCTAAAATTACAAGTTTACACAATTTTGAGAACTTTGTATATTGGAGGCAGAAATTAGGGCTACGATTTTGTACGGTAGTTTCTGCCGCATTCTTGGGTAAAAGTGGGTTTGCCACAATTCTGGGGAGCAGCAAAGATTTTAAAGTACAAAATTATGCACCAGCGACAATCATGGCGCATATTAGAAAGTTTTGGGTAGGCACGCATATTTCGTATAGATGGAGCACGAAACATTAAAAAAGTAGTAAAAGTTACGAGGGGCGTTCCCAAAGTAAGCTTAGGTAGCTCAGAAAAAACTGACAAATGCATGGGCGAGATCTGGGAGCATGGTAGAGGTAGGTGAACAAAATGTCCCATTTGATTGACGCGAGCTAATTTTAGGTCAGAATGAGGACTTGTATTTTCGTGCAGGAAAACAATTTTGCGGGAAATTTTTTCAGGTCTTTTGTTCTTGGTGGTTGTTCGAAGTCGTCGCATTAATTATGGTTCCACGTTCAAGACAGTTAACTAGCAAAACGCCTTGGTTGTTGCAAAAACTGTATTATTTATCACAGAAACAGAGATTTGGTATTTTGCTTCAGCTTGAAATTTTTAATGTTGTCATGTGCCAACTAGCATACACATTTCGAATTGAAATCAGCAATTCGAAAAAGCTATAACTTCTAAAATGTCCAAAAATTTCTGCTCGGCTTTCGCGTTCTTTATATTTCGTGTCGTTTTGACACTAACAAATACATTCACCCTTGTTATAGATCTTTTACCTTAAAATAATTCTTTTTCGTAAACATCATATCATATGGGGGTGTTGCTGAATAGGTCTTTTAAAATCTTATGTGCCATTTACTTTTTTGACGTCTTTCACGGTTATTATGGGCGGATAAAATGCGTCGCGAAAATGTGTCACAATTTGACAACTTATTTATCCCAAAATAATACTTGTAGAATACTGAATCAAACGCCGATAGAAAGTTTGTGCAGACCGATTTATAATAAAATAAGTTTCAACCCTTCGTCTGTCATCCCTTTATTGCCGGAGCATAAAAACCAAAAAATTAGGCGAAATTAAATATGATTCTGCATTCGAATGTTTTGATTTTTTGCGAGAAAGTACTTTATATGTCAACTTAGCATATAGGCTACCATTCATTCTAAAGTTGCAAAACGGCAGATCCATCATGGCGACCAAAAAGTTTCTACTTCAACAGGTTGCAATGAAAAAGGGTACTTTCAGGTTTTTGGGGTCGCCATCGACATTTGGGAAATAAAGTTGGTGGATCCAATATGACGACTGAAATATTCAACTTGAACGGAATATCGTGCTACTGTATATACATATGGGGGTTTTCGGGGTCACTGATCTGAAATCTATTATTGGAATTTGGAAATTTATGATGATAGATTCAATATGGAACGAAGGGTAAAGGAATAGATATGATACAAGTGCAGGTAAAGAGACTGTGTAGGTATAAATGCAGGTAGAGTATACGCTAAATGTAAGTACTGCGATTAATTAATCCACACTAGTGAATTGTTTTACACCCTGCTAAGCCAATCAGAACAATTAAGCCTTTAGTTAGTATGTAGTAGTTCTACGACTTTGGTTGCGGCACAATACTTAAATTCGTTAATTTCACTGTCGTGAATCGTGATATAATTTTGATAATTGTGATGCCATTGCAATTTTGAATTTCGAAAATGAACGAAAACTCTGTTGAATTTATTTCTTTCTAAGAAGAAATCAATTACTAAATGAGGTGGACGAATGGCATGACGTGACTTAAGCCCGTTGGCCGCTGGAACCCTAATTTCTTAGCGGCTCTGGGCTCATTAAGAAAGGGCTGAATGCAAAAAACGGTGCACCCAGCCCCCTTGCAGTCCGCCATTGCTTTGTACTAATCAGAGAATTGCATCGGTCACACCACCCGAATCAACCGCTGCCACTGCTGCCCGGCAGAGCACATATACATTTCACTGGGCTGGTCTGGCTGGTTGAAGTCCTCCAGGTTTGTCCATAAAATTAATTAATTCACCACATACCTGGACAATTGCGAAACTGCCACCGTTGTTAAGGAGAAGGGGGAGCCACATGGGAGGTAGGCTACAATGCCGGCAAACCGACGACGAGTCGACGACGCCGGCCGGCCACAAGGAATTTTCTTGGGTCCCCCTTAGGTCAGCTCGGTGCGCGGTGGCCAGTCCCGGGAATTTTTCATTTTTCCATGCGATTCCGCGTGTCGTGGCATAAAATTAAAAAAGGTGTGTTTACATTTTTTTCACCGGCCACGGCCAGCTTGTAGCAATTTCCAGCATGGCTACGATTTTCAGTTGAAATGAGCGTTGGCTAGCAGAAGAGCAACAAGAAGGCACTCGGCCGGGGCGATTCTGGATATGGCCGGAGCACCACCGGGTCCAACCTGTGTGTCGTCGTCGCCACCGCACCACCGCTACGGACTGTCGCTTGTGGTGAGCAGGTTCCACGTCCATCGCGCAACACGACTCAATGCCTCCTCGTGCCCTCTGCTGGTGCTGGTGCTGACCAGGCGGCAAAAAGTGGTTTTCTAAATTTGGTGCAGCCATAGCACCATAAAGAAAATTAATTGGCGTTGCTCTGCTGCAGGACGAGATCAGGTTCAAGGCTAATGTGGAAAATATTGCACCGGCTCGGCGGAGGGGCAGGCCGTTCCGAGAATCCCCGTTCCACGGCTGGAGTGCTCTACAGGATATGATAATAACGCGAATTTCATAGCCCGACCGAGCAGCTCATAAGGATCATTTCGACGGCTATAACCGATACCGTTGCGCCCCTTGCGTGATCGCGTGAGATTAACAAAAACCGCAAAACGCTCCCTAGAAGCCGCCCGGCTCATTTGTATGCAAATACGATGCCCCAATTTGCGTTCTTCTAGCGCTCCTCCGGCGGCAGGCGAGACGGTGATCCTAGGAACCGAGCATCTCTCGTCACGCGATCAAAATCGCCGATCGATCGCTGCTACCGCGATTGAAATTGACCCAAAATTGATTGGAGACATGCAAATGGGCGATCAGTGAGCACCGCTCTAATTTTACGATCATTAGACTAATTTAACGGTACTATGGATTTTTTGTTCCCCCCCGGCTGCGTTGATCGGGGCCTATCTTCCCGTTGAGATCTCGGCGCTGTGTGTGCATGTAGGGGCCGATCGAAGGCCCGCTGATTTTTTCGAGGCGTCTGCGGCTGGTAGTGGCCCACAAATGCAAGAGCGATTGAGAGATTTTGGCAACAATTAAAGTGCTCCAGGTCCGGTGGGTGGACACCAGTCATGTAGTGAATTGATTGCGTCTTAAGTGCTTCTGCGGTGAAATATATTTTGAGAGGATTTCTAGGTCTCACAGGAGGTCTTGTTGGCAAGGGCATACCAGCAATTAATATGGCATTGCTGAAATTTTTCACTTTTCGAACTGTTATCCACTTACAGTTAAAAAAAAATGTGTCTGTCTGGGACAGTCGGTCGAAGTGACACTTCGGGTGGGTTTTGTTTGACATTGTGACGCTTTTATATTATATTTAAAATAACAATGAAAAAAACGACCGATTATAACGATTATTATCAACCTGTCAGATTGGCGGTATATGTATGCCCGCAGCTGATTCTCACAGTGACAAGCACTTTCCCGTCGCTCCCGCTGCCTCCCCCTCCGATACACTCACAGCTTTCGTGAGCATACGTACTCTCCCACCGCCTCCCCCTTGCCTACTCGCACGGTCAGGCGGAGGAAACGATTTCAGTCTATCTCTTTCGTATGCAAGTCGTCACTGATACTTCGAATCAGTTTAAAATTATCTAAAACTTAAAATTGACCGCGAAATACTTGATACTAGTAAGGTTTAATTAATTGTTTCTCTCTACCGGCTTAATTTCACTTTTCATTTTAAAATTACAGAGTGAACTACTTCCTTCGGCGCGCACTGACAAGCTATAAGATAGTGGATCCGCCATCTTGAATTTGGAAGTTTTATAAAGTTATTGTATTATCATCGGTTCTTAAATTTCAAATTATTCAGACATCTGGAAGTGGGTGAAAACTAATTTTAAGATTCCGTTACATAAAATACATACATTCAGGTCAAGCTAAATAAAAGCGTTTAATAATGAGCAACAACCATCGCGGTTGAATGGAATGGACGTAAATAACAGGTGTTTCAACAAGATGCCGCGATTTGGAATTCACCACAATGGAGCCGCCATCATGTACGTATGTTTTATAGGAAGCGCATGTGTCCCCCCTTTGTGGGCATAATTTTCTCATGAAGTTCCTTTTTTTATTTTCCCTTCCAAAAAAAAGTAATTGTATGACATCACTCATTTTATTTATATAATCTTGCAAGTTGATTTTGACTCACTTCTCGACATTCGATTTGAGCTACAATTTTATTTATTTTTTATTTATTTATTTGCACAACTTCATCAAATTACTGATTACTATAACAGAGTTTCAAGTCAGTACAGCTAAATTAATTATATATAATTACCATGCTTTGCAGGCAGTCAAAAGTCAAAACGGTTTTGGAGTTGTTCCGCCGTTGCTCCAATGATTCAAGGGAGAGGAGTACAAGCCTATCAACATATGGTGGCAAATGAAGGTTATCCTCCTAGGGTAGTCCACGAAGAGCGAACCTTAAGAACCTGCGTTGAACCGCTTCGATCCTGTAAATGTGGCTTTCATAAAAGGGTGACCAGACTGGGCCACCATATTCGAGAATTGGTCTAACAAATGTACAGTACAGGAGTCGAGAAATGTAAGGATCATCGAACTCCTTAGACAATCTTTTGATAAAACCTAAAGTGGCGTTAGCTCGATTGTGATCCTTAAAGGAGAAACGAGAGTTGAGCACAACACCAAGATCCTTCACTTTGACAACTCGAGTGATCGAACGTCCATTAATCGTAAAGTTATAAAGCAGTGGACCCTTCCTACGTGAAAAAGTCATACAGGTGCATTTTGAAATATTCAATGGCAGGCGATTGATTAAGCACCACGACTGAAAAGCCTGTAAGTCAGAATGCAGCAATTGACAGTCGCGATCATCAGAGACTGTACAAAATAGCTTTGCATCGTCAGCATAGCAAAGAATCTTTGAGTAAGTAGGTATGAGGGAGACATCATTGATGTAGATGGTAAATAAAAGAGGACCAAGATGGCTACCCTGCGGAACACCAGATGTGTTCCTCAACATTTCAGAAAGAACGCCACGGAAGCAGACCCGTTGGGCACGCTCAAACAGATATGATGAAATCCAACCAACAAAACAAGAAGGGAAACCCAAAGCAGTCAATTTATATATAAGTACCCGGTGATCAATCTTATCAAAAGCCTTACTAAAATCGGTAAAAATACAATCGACTTGTTTACCAGATTCAATAGCTGAAATACAGTGACTAGAAAACTAACAGATTGGTAGTAGTCGATTTGCCTTTAATAAAGCCATGCTGAAATAACATCAGAAAAGGTATGCAATGAAAATACAACACTTCGCAGACCAAGGCTTCAAAGAGTTTTGCAATAGAATATAAATTGGCAATAGGTCTATAATTGGAGATGTCTCATTTGTTACCCTTCTTGTGCAGGGGGAAATTCACAGAGATCTTCCAAGGCTTTGGAAAGACACCAGTACAAAGAGATAGATTAAATAAATAACAGAGAGCACATACATACATATGTATGACATTACCCTACCTATGTTCCATGAGCTGTATGGAATGGCGCGCCGTTCTGCTGAATCGGCATGTCGTCGCCGTCGCAGTTCACATCTTCTAATCTCTAACAAAAAAACAAAAACCGGTTCATCTGACGTTATCGAAGCCCGTTCAAGGTTACCATCGTCATTCTCGAAAAAATACGAACCAATGACACAACCACACCAAAATGCAAAAAGCACGTGAATGAATTGAATCCTTTCAAAACACTTGTGGGCTTTCCTCTCCACAAATGCAGTTGTTTTGATTAAAATACCCACCAGTTTCAAAATGTGCGTCCTCAGAAAATATGACTTTTTATGTTATGGAACTGTAAAAATTACGACATTGCAAATGGTGTCGCGGTTACAATAGTTGTACCAATTGAACTATAATAGATTGTAAGTCTTTTGCGAATAACACGCCATGTTGTGCTTTGTGTAAGAACCAATTGCTGTGAACGTCGAAAAATAAGAGATTTCTGGATCTACAAAAATATTGCTTCTTACGAACGACCACTAAGAATATTTTCTCTTCTTTTATGTTCTACTGAACCAGTTGATATTTTTCCACAATTCTGACACAATTGACATTTTTTACAATAATTGAACGCCCAAACACATTAATAACATAATTAAACAATTGAAAGGAGTTCTTCTACTGTATACGAATCCATTACACTTTCCAAATACCCTAAAGGAACCAAATACTTGCAGTGCGCCATGAAGGAGATATAAACTTACTACGCTCAATTTAAAATATAATGCATATCGATACCGGTTTGGAGAAAAAAACCAGGGCGTGTTTTTCAAAATTTAAATAAATGTTCAAAACACCCATGTGCCAATTTTCATAAGAATTCATTGAAACTTAGTACCCACTCGTAAACTTCTATCTTGAATTTTCCAAATTGGGCAACAATTGGGCATATCAAATCAGCGACCTCATAACCCCACTTATGTCACCTTTCATGCAAATCACACACAATTTTTAAATTGTTTATAATTTTACTATTTTAGTGCTAACTAGCACCATGTTCCTTAAATGTTCTTATAGGCATATCCACAATATGAACGTGATGTGATACTCATAAGCTGCCCAAAAATCGCGATCAATGAGGGCTTCCCTGCAAAATTCGACAACACCCTGTTGAGTGATCGATGATGTTTTCGTGTGATGTGTGTGGGCTTACAGACGTAAACATCGCAAATTATCGCACTAACAGCATCTGATCAATAGGTATACACAGCAACATGAAGTGATGAAAATGCATTACGGGGGAGGAGGAGAGAGGGGGCTTGAGTACGACCGTGGATGAAACAGCATCCGTAACACCTCCCAGTCATAATCACTTCGCGCATTAAGTCATCACCTGCTCACCGGAATAGGCGCGTCTGGGACGCGAAATGAGGTGAAACCGCGCAAGCATCGCTAACGGCCACCATACGTACGTATGCAAATTGCTCCGCCACATAAATCAATTGTCAGATCGGTACTCACTCGGTTCAGCAGTGGCGCGGCGGTGGCTGTGTGGCAGGAACCTCGCCTGGACATCATGGACACCAGGGCACCAGGGGCACCCAACTCGCGATTGCCCAGCACGAAACTAGTTTTGATCGGATCATGGCTGCCCGCCCTCACCCCTCATCCGCCCCCGTGCCAACCGTCCGCCAATGTTTGCCGTTCACCTGAACTCTAATTGACCGGATGCGAATATTACGTAAAAATATGTGCATAACGTGATGTGACGTGACGAGACTTCGCCACTCTCTATAGCGCCGGACTAACTGTAACCTGAAAGTTGATCGCCGGATATTAGATCAGTGCCACATCTCGTGCTGATTTAATGGAAGCACACTGGAAGTTACTTTACCAATCGACCGACGCAACGTACGGTGCATTAGGCGAGTGGCTAGCCGACGACAACGGGCGGCTTGGTGGCTCCGAGGAAAGCCTTTCTTGGAAAGGAAACTTGGCCACAACGCGAAGAAATTGTTGACGTCCTCTGCGCCGGCTAATTAAATTATTTCCGCCGTGAAGGCCGGACAGGACGGACAGACCGTTTGGGCATTCAGATCTGAGCCAATGGGTAATTATCTGCATGAGACGGTTAACAGGGCACTAGACTAGATCGCTGGCTAGTTACTAGCAACTTCAATTTGCATCGCAATTAACGTCAATAAAAAATGCAGTGCTTATTTTGCGAAACCTTTTAGTGAGAAATATCTAGGACGCTAGCTAACGGTTGTTGGCAATTATCCTAGAATGCAAGATAGTATGGAATTTTAATTTTGAAGAATTTTTTTAGAAGTAGATAGTCCTGCTGCTCCAAAAACACTATTCAGTCGTTTTTAGTCCAAAAATCAAAAGGGTTAACACCTGCCAATGTGGTCAAGGTGGCCATTTGACGGACATTTTTTGTTTTCAGTTCAAATTTCAAGTTCACGTTGAGACTGACACGTTAACAGTCTCAACATGAATTTGAATTTTAAATTGATTATATTTGAAATTACTGATCCTGAAAACCCTATGTGCCTACTTCATGCTTAATTAATTTTTCGAGGTTTTCTCATATCAGCCCACCTACTGTGCAGTAATGCAATGAAAAAATAATGCCTTCCGTGACCTTCTTGATCTTGAGGTAATTTAATAATCGATTCTCGAACGGCCCCTGTTGTTGTCCCTTTGATAAAAAAATTTCGCTCCCCCAGCCCAATGGCCTTTAATTTTTTTCACCCTAATCTGAGGAGAAAAAGTTCACACACCGTCCTGGGGATGAATTATGGCCTTATCAAACGTGACCACCGACACCGGTGCGGCTGCAGGCTACTTGTGTCATGTTGACGATCCTCTCGCTGTTTTTTTTCCTTTATCCTCATTTTTTGCATAGCAGCTCCTCCTCCAGACGGCTGTGATTTTTATCAGGTCCCAGAAATGCTCTCCTGACTTTTTGGTGGGGCGCTACAGAGAAGCGAAAATCATTGCGAAGTGCTGCCGAGGACAAGTCATAAATCAAACTTTCCTTGGGTATCCTTCTTTCATTTCGAGTACATGTGTTGCCTCCCCCCGGGTCCGGGCCGGGGCCGGTCCAGGACACATGGAACTGATTTTTCTGGGCGAGCGATACGCCAGGATATTAAATATTAAGCGGGGTGACCATGTGGACCACACCAACTGGCCCGCTGAATATGAGCGTACGTGTCCAGTATGGGAATGTGATAAAGACCGGGGCTGGGGTGGGGAAAAAGTGAGAATCTTCTTGTAGGGCGGCCATTCGGTCGCAGCATAAATCATCTCGGACAGTAGCGTAACACCAGAAGCTGCGATGGATCTAGCAGCGGAGGTGTGCCGCCGGAAAAACAGCTCTGAGAATCCAATCGGGACTCAATTTTACACCGCGAGCACCTTAAAATGTGGCACAATTGCCCGATTTGTCACCGTCACAATCGATTACCCACGTGCCGGTGCGGAAGGCGCACCGGCCGGAGAGGGAATCCTCGAAGAAAACAAACACCTCGGAGCGGCAATAATTGATGCAAAGGAAGAACGCGGCTTTGTTTAATTTACAGACGGCCGCGACGGCACTCAAGCAAAGAAATTGAAAGAGAAAATCAACAGAGGCTGGACCTGGTAATTGCACGCTTTGGTAATTCTGGAGCTAATCAAGTGTGCCCAATCGTGTCAAAGGCAGGACCCGATCGGAGGGGCCCCTGCCCAAGACTCTTTGGATCGGGCCCCGCGCTAAGCTGCCGCCGCTGCTGCTGGTGTTGCCGTCGGCTATTATTCGTGATTATCTCGAGATTATTACAGCCATACACCGCCTAAGTAGCCATTATCCAGTGCAAATGGGCCTGCAGTACCGCGGCGAGGCGATCGTGTCGTGATATGGTAAAAGGCTATTATCGCAGTTGTCCTATAATTACGACGATTTTTGCGACATCTTTGAACAAAAGCAGGCAAAAGGGAAAATTTGATGATTAATTCAAATTTCTCAATTATCTTTCCAATTTGAACGCCAATCTATCGTGCTAACACGAAATACTAGATTCTCATATCTACCAATCTCACTGATAAGAACGCGCACACAACATGGAGATAGAAGATTTTTGCTAAAATCTAACAAAGTTAACAAAGTTTTTTTGACCGGCATTGGATGGAATGGACGTAAAAGACATGTGATTTCAACAGGGTGACGCAACCTGCCACACCGCACTTCGAAAAATTACATTATTGCAAATCAAGTTTTCCAGTACATGGCATCTCCCGTTTTCGAACCCGGTCTTGATATACATTATGTATAATACAAACATATTACATGAAACACGTGTTTGAAACTTTAGTCACGTTTTTCTCGAAATAACCGTTAAAGCAGTCATACACTATTATTCTAAATGTCAGTTTTTTTACCAAACGCAAAAAGGAATGCTCTTATTTTAATTTTTGAGCGCATGCTGATTTTCGTTAGAAAAGCGTCTCAGTACTTAAGATTGCGCAAATTATTTTCTTGTAAAAGAGTTTCTACGGATTTCTACATTATATCGGCATCTTTAAGGTTAGCTAGGCGCACAGAAGCAAAAGGGATGCCCTCATTGCAATTTTTTTTTATCGTATGAAGATTTTCCTCAGAGGCCGTAAGCCGAGTTCATGTAATTCTAAAATGTCCACGAAACTTTGTGACGATTCTTTATACTTTCGTCTGAAAATCAATCATCAGGTTACTTACGGTTGAAGTGAAGACTATAATTGATTTCAAATCAGCAAACCCCGAAAACCCCTGTATATTGAATTATACGCAAATCCGCAAAATTTGAAAATTTTCCACTGCGCTACTCCCTCTCCCACACACTGTTTGACTTTGCGTTTTGCGTTTAACGTTTCCAGAATCGCGAAAGAAGTATTCACTTGAAAATAATAAAATTAAAATAAAAAAAGATGAAAAAATTACACTAGGAATATTATCATTCAAACAAATTTATCCTGCAGCAATCGATTCTGAATTTCCCATGCAAATAAGCATTCGTCGGTCTACCAGTCTCATAATATATCTAAAAAGTATATGAAAAAAAAGTTGTTTTTGTTTTGGTGAGACAAGAACGCTAAACGGAATGGGAAGGCTTAATAAATATGAACCATTAATTTTCGACGTAATTTTCATTTTTATTTATTTTTCCTAAAAATATTGGAATTAATTAAGTAATTACTAATTTTGAAAAATTTCTCACTGTTATCCTAGACTAGACAGAATTTTAATTTTTAATAGATCGGCTGCGGAAAGGAAGTGAGTATGCAAAATATAAGCGACGGATTCTGTCACCGGATATGAGTTTCATAGTCCCTACACTGTAAATTTTGAATGTTATTTAATGGTTCAATAATTATTTACAGGGTAGTTATTCGGAAAATATTTCGACGAATTTGATATATGTATGTCATAAAGAAGGTAATTCTAAGAAACTTTTGTTTAGGAAATATTTTGCGGAGACCTGCAGTAAAAAAGTTATAAGCAATGCTGTAAATGCATGTGAAAGTCGCGGAGGTAACTCAGAAACGGGGTATTTTGCCCGGCCCAATTTGATTGATTTTGAAAAAATGTAGGCGACATTTTGTGTATGTATATAATGTAGGTCTTCCAGGAGGTTTTAGCGGTTTGGACCATTAAATTGTCCATTCAGAAATTTACAGTGTAGGAGCTATAAAATTCATATCCGGTGGCAGAATCCGCCCTCATATTTTGCATATTCGAATAACTATAGCTCCAATTAATTAGTTTTTAAATTTAAATTTATCTCAACTAGTTGTCATGTTTGAGAGACAACAAATATTGCGATATGCACAAACAAATTGCTTTATCATATAACATACAAGGCCTTTCGGGATGATCTAAATGGATACTTACAAATATGTATGGCTTGACGTTCACGCGCTCCCTAATCCTTCAAACTAATCAGTCAACAAATCTAAAAATATTTTGAAGTTTAAAGGTTTATATTGGGATGGCGCAAAAAAAGGTCTGAGATATCACAAACATGAAAATATATTTTAATTTTTTATTTTTGAAAACAAAATGTGGCGATACGCAACAGGGAAATTTTTTTTTTACTACAAACAGAAGACATTTAGCTGGCTACAGTAACTCGCACTTGATTATTTTATTGATAAATGCTACAATTTGTTTTTTCGAATTGTCTTTTTTTATTGGATTAACTCACATCAATTCGTTATTTGAAGATAAGTTTTAAGTTATTAGCTTTTCTAATACGTAGTATGTTTTTACAATGTACAAGGTGAGCCAAAAGAAGTCATCCGATGTTGTTTGGCTCTCATTTTTTTTCTAAATGAAAAACTTCGATTCTGTTTTTTGATTATCTTTATTTGAACCTTTAGATGATTTTATTGGTCAAGTCGAGAAGATGATATTGGCCAAATGGGCGCCGTCACAATTGATTGCCATACGGGCTCGTTTTATGGCATTTTTCATCACTTCGGCGAGAACTTCGGACGACAGATACTCGCACTCGTGTCGTATGTTGTCCTTGAGGGCTTCCAGGGTCTCGGGCTTGTTCATGTAAACACGGGACTTCAAAAAACCCCACAAAAAAAAGTCTGGAACGGTTAAATCGGGCGATCTTGCGGGCCAGCGCCAGCTCATTATGATTTTGGTCGAAAAATCGTCCAATTCGTTCTCGAGATTGAGGATGGCTTGGGCGTAGGTTACACGCGTTTGGCGGTTCTTGGGGAGTGTACCGCTCCACGGCTTGTTCACTTGTATTCTACACCTGTCTAGTCCACAAATGTCAAAACGGATTTGACATTGGCGGCCATTTGCAAAAATAAGAGCATCTTCCAATAGGGTGATCTCTTTTGGCCCAGCTTGTATTTCCATTTGACCTTTCTTGTTCAGTGCGTGAACGGGGTGCACTTCGGCACCTACTGTGGATTGCCTGAATAAAATAATTAATATGCCAAATATTGTACCTCTTACCCTCCCTCACCTTAATTACCCCGCAATGAAATTTCGATGTACATATTGACATTTTATTGCCTAGAAATCAATTCTTCCGAGCTCAATGTTCCGCTCCAAAAGGGAAAACAATTAAACACAAAGACGGATCACACGTTTGTTCATTTGTCTGTTGAGTTTCTATGTACCCACAGTTGTAAAGTTTGCTTACCCGAAAATATTCCAACAGCCGTACAAACAAAAATATTTTTCTATACAGTTTTGAGTCGAATTTCGGTAACCCAAAAGTAAGCATGTGGAATTTTTTTAAGGATCTCAAAACAAAACTTGACATCACTTACATATTTTCAAAACTTGATTATGTCAACCTAACACTTACAATTAGTCGGAAATAAAAATAATTGGACCCCATATCGGAAAGAGAGCTAGAAATGAATAAATTCCTGACGTTATCTTCAATATTTTAGCAAATGAGGGATTTTCTTAAAACAAACCAAAAAAAAATTGTTTAACTGTCTTAACAATTATGTACAAGTTTCACCACCATACCCACTAAATTACGCAGATCTAGCGACAGAGCTGAACCAACTGGACTAAAATACTGCTACAGAGCGACTGTACAAGGGTAGCGTGGTAAGATTAACTGAATTTAGTATCTACCCGGAGAAGGTACCTATGAGATAATCTCCCACTAGCTGAGTATCCTATAATTGTGGTAGATACCGACTGACTACCGAGTTCAGTTGATCTCATTGTGGCTCCAGGGTCGGTTGTTTTTTTTTCTGTACACTTGAATTTGAAGTACTTAATGAAGCTTCCTCGAATTTATTGAAATTGTAGCGAAATTGCACTTAAGCACAAGGTGACCAGAAATGCAAGTGCAACTGGTACAGTGGGTGGCGGTGTCGACCTCAGTGCAGTTGTCGAAAATTCTAAAATCAATGAAATGATAGATTGGGAATTATGTTCAAAACAATTTAATTTCACTTTGCTGCTGAATTTGCCGGCGACTATTTTCACACTTCCTGATTTTTATTTCTACAGCAAACATTTCAATGGTCTGGTAAGTCACTTTATTTCATTTCACTCTTATTCTGCTTCTTATTTTTTGAATTTCTAAATTTGCTGGTTAAAGGGGTTTTCGTTGCAAACAACTTTTCTGCTTCTAACGTTTGGACTTTTAAATGTTTTCCTTAATTTTCTTTTTTACCAGCAGCAATTTGGATGTTCCGGTAAGTATACTTTTATGTTTCTATTTTATTTTTATTTTGATGTGTGTTGTTGGTTCCGCTTTTAGTGTTTGGGTTTTTAATTTTCCTCGGCAGTTTATTTTCGTTTGTTCTATTTCTTACATTTTTATTTCTAGATTAGTGGGTTGGGTGTTTCCTGGTGAACATTTTTGCTGCTCATAGTGGTTGAGTTTAAAATTTTGTTATTTTTTGGACTTTAAAATTTTCCTCGTAATATTTTTTTACCAGGAGCAATTTCGATGTACCGGTAAGTGGGTATACCTTTATGTTTTTATTTTATTTTTATTTTGGTTTGTGTTGGTTCTGTTGGTTTGGGTTCTCCAATTTTTTTTGTCATTTCTTTTTCGTGTTCTGCTTTTTTTTTGTATTCCTAAAGTGGCAGGTTGGGATTTTTGTGGGGAACATTTTTTTTTGCTCATGGTGTTAGTTTTTTTTCAATATTGTAGGACTTTGCAGGAATATTTTAGGAGATATTACAGTTTGGTACTCAATGGAAACTTAAGATTAAAATAAGTCCATAACTAGTTGGGGATACTTTCAAAAAAGTATTAATTCAACTCTCTGCGATTTTATTCCTACGTATTGTATAACCACCACGATGGCGAAAAATTCTCTTTGATGCGTGACTGTGATCTGAAAATCGAATGAGGATTATGTTATCTAACGACTGGCCTTTATCACCCTTCAAAACAGGGTGCGATCTTTAGTATGGTCGTGAGGACATGATGCAAAGTTATGCTTCTCGTTTCCTCAATGGATTAGCTTTCCCCTTCACTACTATAATTAAGATATGTGGCAATACCAATCGATTCGTCGTAATTGATCACTATAAACTTTTTGACAGTTCCGAGCGTTTTTAGTTTTGGTGAGTGCGCGATCGATATTTACCTTCATGGTTTTTTGGTGTGTCAAGTGTTTGCAAGTCGTAATTTCCATGTGTGAGTACAGGTAAGTGCACACTGTCTACGGTGAATGTTTTTTAATCTGCCCGATGAAGCGGTGATCTTTAACTTTTGTAATTTTGTCCTGAAGTTAGTATTTATTTTAATCTAACTGTCCAACACCACACCTGCCTGCTGAAATGATCTCAAACGGCTCCAAATTACTTTTGTTCTTTAAGGGTCCTAATTTGCATCCACCTAATGCTTCTCTTTCAATTAATCATGCCTAATACCCCCAAAAACCGCATAATCCATCGAGAAAAACCACGAATGCACCGCGCACCGCACAGTATCACCTGTTTCCGTGTTCGCGCAAGTACCTGAGCCCAATCCAACTTAGAGGGTGTCATTAACGAGCGCGTTAAAAATTGCACTCGACCCCATCCCCGCTGCGGAATCAGTTTGGCAAAGTGCTGACTGAGGTTGTCCTGATGAAAGTCCCGACGGCGGCGCCCGGTATCTAATTAAAATGAAATTTTCGGGCAACCCGTGTCCTGATGGCACTTTAATTGATCACTCCCTCTCGCGGGGAGTCGTCAAATTATCGTCGCGCGGTTGATTGCTACAACGAACCTCTGACAGATGTGGTGCACATAATTTGCATAATCGGAGTCATCTGTTATGGGCAAATAAGCGGGGCGACCACAAATGCACAGCAATCTACAATGTACATGATGGGATCCCCGGAGCGAAGTCAGCCAGGCAGGGAACCGGCTCTTCCCGGACATCCCGGGCGGCGATAATTACCAGACGATCACGGCAGGCCCGTCAGCGCCTGCCGCGCTATTAATTTGCAGTTAATTTGTCGTGAAAATCGTGAAAAGCCCGGATCTGACACAGATTTGACGGAAAATTAAAAATATTTCGAAAAAAGTGCTGGGCAATCACGGGGCGTTGAATGGACCCATTAGTGGTCCACGGAGCATGTCCCAGTCCCAATCCGGCTTTGTCTCCGGTGGCCGACTTGCTGCGGTGCACTGCAGTCCGGAGGGGTCTGTGCGGGACTGCAGCCTCCACCGGGGGGCACAATTTTCACTTTCCACCAGAGAGTGTGGCTGGGCCGATACTGGTCCCGTACTAGGCCAGTCCTGGCGAGTGCTATCGGCGGTTTTATCTTTGGGCCAGAGCGGAAGTGGAATTACTGCTCTCGGGCCGGAGCGACAAATTAGTCCATGCAACTGGCCATGAAGGAAGTGATGTAAGCCCTGCTCCCCGCCCGGCCGATATTTCACCTGTGATGCCGCGCAATGGGCGCAAGCAATAATTACTCAGCTTTGTTTACCTGTGGCGCGGCGATTACCGTCATTGCTGCGTTTTAACAAGGCAAGGTACCGCTCTCTTGCCCGAATATACGTGTTCCGTGGCGATTTGTAGCGTTCCGTGGTTGAGCGTTTTTTTGCTACCTCTCCCAGCCGTCCATCAGCACGCATCACACCTTCCGCGGCACGAATACCTCCGGCTTCATTTCCACCCGCAACAAAGCGTTAATTTCTCCTGTAATGAAGCGCGGAGATGACTTCGCAGAGACAGCCACTCCGCGGTCCTGCCCGCTTCACCCTCCAGGTGGATGGTAAAGCTGCACAGTAAACAACAAATTAACAGGGGAGCACCTTCACCCGCAGCCCCACTGACACCCGGAGCCCGGACCCACAGCGGAATTGCACAGAGTAAGTGTGCGGGAGATGAATTGGCAAAATGCGAGTAATCCAGCATGACATGACTAAAGGCACCGGTAATTTGGTCGAGGGCTCCAGAAGCTGGAGGTGCCACTCAACCCTTTCTTGAGCACGCCGCGGTTTTTGCTGCTGTTAACCCACCGCACCGCCAGGTTACTTGGGGCCCAGGCCAGAGCACTACACACAATGACGTGACTTTGGTGGGATTTCATTAAGCGAGGGCTCCAAGTGCCGCTGTATGGGACGCTGAAGGCATGAATGGACCGATTTGCCACACTTTAATCGATCCCAAAAGCCAACAAACACTTCCTGCGAAGGTGAGAGCAATTTGATACGCGCTGCCCGGCCCGGCCAACAAGTGCGCCTATGGGCGATGCGATGCTGATGATGATGATGATGCTGCTGCGGCCGCTGTTGCTCGATGACGAGATTTTTGGCGCGAGTGCGGCAATAGCCTTCGCAAGCATGAATGGACAGGGAGATTCTATGAAGCGATGAAGACACTGCCCACGGTGCCATTGACCATTCAATTAAAGGTGAACGAATGACGGGCTCCGGCTAGAAGATCTATCTACCGTTTTTTCAGCCTCCTTCGCAGCTCCTGTGATTTAGGTCGCGTCCGCTTGTTGTGAATGAAACTTGAAAGTTGGGGCTATGTGGTATCTGAAGATATTGTAGTTCCTTTCTAAAAAGCCTCTGACATTCGAAAGAATATCTACGGTATCTACATAAGATATTTTCGATATGTATGTAGTGCAATTGGAGTAATAATTAAATAGTAATTTTGACAGCAGGGCAGGTGTCTATTTTTTCTTTTCAAATGGAATTAACTCAGTTGTAAATTTGGAAAAGGTGTCAAATCCCAAATATTGTCTTTTCAGTTTTTTTGCACTTTCTTACTCTGTTACCTGTGTGCATCGTAGGTACGAGAAGGCGTCATATTATGTATTGGAAAAGGGAAGAAATGATCGTCAATACGAAAGCCTGTTCCCTTTTCGAAATGAAATCTCCTCTCATTAAGGGATCTACCCTCTTTATAAATCGATTTTTTTTTATTGCATTATCGTAAAGTATATATACACAAAAATATCATATTAAAATTTTATAAAGATCGGAGCAGTGTAACTGTATTTTTGTCTCAAAATTAGTCGAGTTTAAAATTTTGATATAACAACATCTCTACGCGTTCGTTTATAATCGAGAAGTGCGGCGTGCGGCCGACGCAGCACTGATGCCTCCAAGGAAGCCAGAACATATCGCAGGAACGCTACTATGGATGAAAATGTGCATTTTGAGGAAGAATATGGCATAGTGAATGATCCAGGCATCGCTGATTAGGCTTAGGTGATAGTTTTTACGATGTCATTAACAAAACTATTATATAATCGCGTTTTTCGCAAAATAACGTTTTTCGACACCGCGTTGATGAAATCTCGGAAACTACCGAACCGATTCTCACCAAATTTTTACCAAACATTCTTTATGAGTACAGCTATAGTGCAACTAGGGGGTTTTTCAAAATTTTGATTTTAAAATTTTGTTTTGGCCAAAAACGGTGAAAAAAAACATGGTTTTTTTGTAGTTTTTCAAAAGATGTCCGCCATTTTGTCAATTTTGCAAAAATCAAAAATCGCTTCCGATGCGCTATAGCTATTAATATATTGAACCTAAACCTCCTTGCTTTTTTTTCCGACCATGCATCTCGGAGATTTGATCAACGCCGCACACCTCTCACGTTTTTTGGATCATTTTTCGACCAGCAGTTCCATGCTTAAAATTTCACAAAAATGAATAAAAAAAATTTTTTTGATATAGTTCGAGAGTGTATTTATCGAGTGTAATACTTTCTTTATCAATTTTCATAATTTAAACCTATCGAAAAATTTATTGCAATTAATCTTTTTTTTCCCTCCGAAAAGAGGGTAGATCCCGCCGCCTTATATGATATATATGATATTGTGCACACGCTTGGAGTCGTCGCCGACCTCTCACATATCGACACACAGAGCGATGTTCATGGATATATGGGCCCAGAATGAGTCGATCCATGCCTAAAGGGAGCCGATGTAGTTGTCATCCTTGCTGGCGTGCCTAGGAAGCCCGTCATGACCCGAGACGATCTTTTCAATGTAAATGCTGGAATAATCAAAGCTCTGACAGCATCAATTTCGAAAAATTGCCAAAAAGCCTGTGTAGAAATTTTCCCGTCTCAATCATTCTATTAATTAAGTTCACGAGGAGAGGTGTGACCATGTGGAGTATAAGTTCTACGTCAAATTTGGTAATACCATCCATACCAGGATCTACGTTGTTTTTGATTTTTTTGAATATCATAATAATTTCATATTCGCCTACGTAGGGAAACTTAGCACTTCTGGAACATATGGTATTTCGAATTAGATGATTTGCGCTGGGTCTCGCTGCTGAGATGCATGATTTTTTAATTTTCTAGCTATTCCAATGAAATACTCGTTTAAGGCATTAGCAACTTCTTTTTCTTGAGTAAACATATTTTCATCAGTTTCAATTTTTATTATACTACCTCTACTACTGGTCCTGCCATTATTAGCAAAATAGTTATTTATTATTTTCCAAATCTTCCTTGAATCGCCACTTGCAGCTACAAGTTTCTTATTGCTGTGGTGTAAGAAACGATCAAAATTCTTTGCTTGACTTGAGATTGGCTTCAAATTTCAACCGTTACACAAATATGAAATATGTTAACTGAAAGTTAGTATGGAAAATTCGCGGTTTCTGTGAAAATATGACTTCATTTTATGTTTTTTGTCTCTTTTTATAATCGCCATTGCACAACGTATGGGATGATAAATTTGGTGATTTAATCTTCTTTATATATATAATTCTATTGTACGTGTGTTGTGACTGAACTCCTCCTAAACGGCTGAACCGATTTGAATGAATTTTTTTGTATGCGTTTGGGTGGCGCCCTGGATGGTTTAGATTCACAAATCAGCCCGGCAGATGGCGCTGCAGTTGTTGTAAAATTCCATAATTATACTATTAGTAATGCGTATGCCATGGGTATCGTTGGAAAGGGGAGATAGTGTAGAATGTGCTGGTGAAAGAAAGGTTGGTGAAAAATGTGAAATGTGGGAATTATTGGTGAAAACGTGTTTTTGTTGGGGGGAGGGGCGGGGGGTGACACCCCCAGAAGTGTATCTTAGGGGTAGGAAGAAGAGGCACTATAGGAAATTGGGCCGGGTTGGTGAAAGTTGGTGAAAATAGGGAAAACTTGGTTTTTTCGGTGGGTGCCGACAAAATTGAAACGGCTGTGGAAGGAAAGTGTATACATGAATTGGAATAATTTTTTCACCAATCGATAGCTAAGGAAGCAGAGTAATTTATATATCTATATAGAAATTAATCCCTATTTCCCTTGTTCACGCCATCACGCGTGAACGGTTGGACCAATTTCGCTAATTCTTTCTTTGTTGTGTTTGTTATTGTCAGGAAAAGGTTTTTATGAAAGAAAAAATTAAGAATATTGCGCGGAAAATTAGAAAATTATGTTTTTGGTTTGGGTTTTTGGGGTCACTGATTTTGAATCTGCCATCAAAATCAATATGGCGACCGAAAAGTTAAACTTCAAGGGATATCCCTGAAAATCCGCGCTTGGGGATTTTCGGGATCACTGATTTCGATTCTGTTATTCAAATTTCCAAATTTCCCCCACCCCGCTGGGAGATAAAGGAGAGGGGGTGCAATAAGGAGGTGTTGTATGTATGGATGTATGGGGTGTATTGTGTACGAATTTATGGTTGATTTAATGAGACCACCCCCACCCCGCTGGGTCACATAGGAGAGGATTGCTCAAGTTTGCATAAATTACATTGTAGTCGAGTTCAGTTTCGTTAAACTTAACCGTCCCATAACGCCCCAAGAAAATGTTTCTCACAAACAGTAAGAATCGAAAATAAGCGCTTGTTTACGCGCTTGTTTGGGTAATAACATCCTGGGCCAGTGTATGTTTACAATATAATATTTAAAATGTTGAACCTCTTTCTTTCAAGCAAAGTTTAAAAAAATTTGTACTCAAGATTGGGGGGAGGGGACGTTCCCTCAGTCCCCACGTGAATCCGACCCTGTGATGATAGAAATTGCAGAAATATAGAAACAATTTCAAAACATTCCATTTTCGTGAATAAACGTAACTGTTTATTTTTATTTGGTTCAAGATATTAAGAACTATGGAAAAGTGGTCCAAAAATCGCGTTCAAATTAACTTTACAAAAAATACACTTCACTTTTGTTTTAGGAGGTGCGCGTTGTCCGGCTGGGGAGATAATGAAAAACGATTGCAAGTTTCATAAAGAGGAGTGTTCACGCTACAAGCATGAAAACTTTCGTGGGATTTCAGTTATATTTGGAGTGTAGTTACATAAATTTGAATTTCGGGGAAAATCGAGGCAATTTCAGAAGCGCGTTCTTCCGCAGTAGGGTGCATATGTATGTACGCATGCTTTGTTTTTTTGCTACAAGTCAGTAAAAACAGATCTCAAGTGCATTAAGATTATCGAGACTGGAATGACCTGTGGATGGACTCGTGTGTAAACTTGTTCCAAATTCCTGCTTCAGGCCGATTGAACAGAATGACGAGCGTTGGCGTTGCAAAATTGCCGAGGTAATTTAATCCCCCAGTTCACGGCTTAAGCAAGGGAAATTGGCTAATTTCGAGCAAGTGCTACCCCAGCATCCGTCCGATAGTGATCCATCTCAATGAGCCCGGGGCATGACAGAGGAATGATGGCATTTACTGTTTGCAAGGGAAAGATCTGTGCGAGTAAGACGCTGCTGGGGCGAAAGACGTAGAAGTGCACGCAGATTCCCAGTGGCCTGTCGCAGTCAAACCAGCCAGCCTAGGCCAGGAGGGAGCGATTAAAACAAATCGTCAATTATTCATCAATCACCGCCGAATGACAAACAGTTCACACCATTTCCTTGTTCTGGACCATTTGTCTTGCAGCATTTACGGTGTGACTGTCAGGGAAACGTCTAAACCTTTCCACTATCAGCTAAAGCTCGGGGAATCCCCTGCCGGGTTGGCCTGTTCCGTTCTGCTCCACTTCAGAGGTACTCACCGAAAACGAGGCGAAATTTTCCCCAATCTGCAGTCCTGGCTGGGCTGGAGGAGCCATCTCATCTCATCATCATCATTATCATCGTCGTCAGTCTGAGGACGACGAAGATGGCTTATAGCAGGCAAGGATCCAGCAGGGTCGGGACAGCATTGAGGAGGGGCCGTGCAAGGAGCTTGCCAGCTAATGACACTCGGAGACGGGATGCTGATGGATCTCCTACAAATGGAACTACAGCGAGTTGATGACAGGGAGCGCGCTTGATTAGATTAGCGCTCCTCCGAATTGTGGGAGCTCTTTTGTCTCGGGCAGTGATGGAAACCGAGACCCGATATGCAGGGGTTGCGAAGGCGGGACGGGGCGCCTGCAGTGGCAAATGTCAAATGACATTTTAATGATACCGCATCCGACCGCGGAGTCGTGTTTCGTGTGGGGCAATTTCTGCCGCAGCCGTGCGCTGCCCAGTTCGGGTTAATGATGATTGAGACGCAACTTTCGGCCTTTTGGGCAAATGAGTCCTCGTAATCTCGGCGGCGGGGTCACCTAACAGCGACTTCCGCTCAATCACGAATTGCCGCACTGGACTTGGGTATGGGAGGCTTGCTGCAGCCAGCCGCATTCATTCATGTGGCAAAAAGCTGCTGGCGAGGAGCAAAAACCCGTGAAGTTTCAAAGCCCACACATCGGCCACATAACGCATTGCAGGCATCAGTGGCCGCGACCGCAGAAATTGCATACAATGGCCGCCCCCGGAGGAGCGGACGTTTTTCGAATTGTTCAACTTCGATGTGCTAATATCCGAGAGATTATGGGCTGCTGATAGTGTCAGGGGGCTGCAGAATGGATGCAGACATGGATAAATGGCCTGTTCAACAACAGACGATTGATAGTATGATTAGCACTCTCAGAACTCCCCGCCAGACCAAGAAGGGTCCCCCTGGAATTACATACTCAGGTTTTCTCCTCATTAGCATCTTCCTGATATTTCGGTTTTTCGCATATTTCTCTTACACGGAAAGTGTTATCGTAAAAATAGGTCAGACAAAAGTTGTAGACCATGTAATTGTCTACAAAAATTGTTCACATACTTTTCTTCCTATGAATGACCACTCCTGAGATATCGCGATTGCAAACATCGAAAATATGAAATATTTTTTACATTTCACCTTGAATAAAATTTTTAGCAGAAATAGGATCGGTGGGGAATTTTGGTATTTCATTTGTAATAGTGTATTTAAGACCTGCATGGCCGTGCGCCTTATCTTACAAAAAGAGGATCCTCCTTCCCTTAAGGACTATTAAAAAAGATACACATACATACGTGCCGGTGATTATGAAAGTGGTCTAACTCATATATTTTTCGTTTCGAGATATTTTAGGGTTTAAGTTTAAACAAATTAAAAATTATTTTTATACTATATAATACAATATTTCAGAATATATTTACTCCTGTAAAGAAAGAGGGTTATGTGATTGCGAAATTTTGTGTGGAACTTATGCTTATGAGCTTGAAATGACTTAGCCATTTTCAAAACAACAGAATGTTTAAAAACTGACTTGCAAAGTTATAGTCCAGTCAAACCGTCAAAAAAGGGGCTAGGTTTGCGTTAAATCGGTGTTTAGCGAAATTTTAATGATGGGTTGAGGGAGGGTGCCATCGGAACCACCTGACACGTTTCACATTTCATATCACATACCACAATAAGAATATGAAGCACTTGTTCAGTTATGGTAGATAAACCAGAGTGCTTCATTTGTACGTACTTATCAACTGTGCGTGCACTACCTGCGTTCCCTCCTTCTTAATTCGCATTGTCCCTATGCTTTGTCATTTCCAGGGGAGGCAGAACTGAGATGCCATGTCGTGGAGAGAGTTAACTATCGCCTTTAAGATTTCTTTGCAAAAAACTGCTGCTTTTTGTATCTCACACTGTACATGCTGTACGTGAGGAATGTTTACCGACTATGGCTCTCTCTCTCTCTTGATTGCTTACAGGAATACAATGGGACTCGTTCGTTCGAGCGAATGAGCGGATGACAACGAATCGTCGCAGCGAAGCAATACTGCTCACTTTGAGCAAAGTGCAAAATTTGCTGCTTACTGCGAGCAATGTTGCCAATTGTTTTAAGTATGTATAGGGTTTTTCAATAAGGACTTGACAACTTTTTTTCAAAATAAAATGCAAACCATTTGAGATATTTCAAAAACTTTATTATCGGGTTGAAGTACAATCAAAACATTTATGAATGGAACTCGACTTCGTTCATATGGCCACCGCGGGCACGTTTGCAGCGGTCGATTCGTTGGACGCAATTCTCGATGACTCGGCCACACATTTCGGCCGAAACGGCTGCTATTTCGCGTTCAATGTTGGCTCTGAGCTCTTCCAACGTCGTCGGCTTGTTGGCATAGACCAACGACTTGACGTAGCCCCAAAGAAAAAAGTCTAGAGGCGTTAAATAGCACGAACGAGGCGGCCAATCGACTGGTCCATTTCTTGAGATAACACGCTCATCAAACTTACTCTTCAAGAAATCGACTGTAACGTGTGCTGTGTGGCTTGTGGCACCGTCCTGTTAAAACCACATGTTGTCCAAGTCCATATCTTCCAATTCGGGCCAAAAATAATCGCTAATCATGGCACGATAACGATTACCATTCACAGTAACGTGACGATCATTATCGTCGACGAAAAAATATGGCCCTATGACGCCGCCGGCATGCAAACCGCACCAAACAGTTATTTTCACAGTGGTGTTTCATGAAGCACATGTGGATTTTCACCCGACCAATAACGCATATTTTGCTTATTGACGAACCCATTGAGCCAAAAATGAGCTTCGTCACTGAAGATGATTTTGCGATAAAATTGATGATCTTGGCGCATCTTTTCCAGAGCCCAATCGGAGAACGTACGTCGCTTCAACTGGTCCATCGGCTTCAATTCTTGAGTCAGCTTGATCTTGCATGCGTGTAAACCAAGATCCTTACGCAAAATTCGCCATAAAGTGGTCTGGGCGATGCCCAACTCTTGAGAACGCCGTGGAATTGACTGATTTGGATCATTTGCTACGGACGTTTCAACGGCAGCGATATTTTCGACACTTTTACCAACCCGTTGTCTCACTGGCACGGCAACATCACACAACGAATATGTAGACTCAAATTTTTGCACTAAACTTGTTACTGCCTGTCTACTAGGGCGAGAATTACGACCGAAAATCGGAGTTAACGCTCTTAAAGTAGCGGTCACCGACTCCGAATTTCTGTAGTAAATTTTTATAACTTGCAGACGTTGTTCGTTCGTGTACTTTACCATGATGAAAATGTTAAGTTTACTGAATAAATTGACAGTGACAGTTCGATGATTAGTGAAAGGGTGCGTTCACAAATTGAAAACCCTTTATATTGGGAGTACTGATGATTGGCGGCATAATCCAATTGAAAACTTTAGGTTGTTTGTATTTTGGGGCAAAAGTATCTTAACTGTTCTCTCTATGGTAGGTAGTAAACAAGAATTGTTTTACCTCCAAATTGGCATTTATATCGATATAAATATGTGCGCACATTTGGCAAAGCTAACGTAGCAAAGCTTTACTAAATATGATCTGGTAAACGTGAGCTAAATTTGAAATACTTATTATATTGGCATTGGCAGGTAGCAGATAAACGGCGCCGATATTAGTTATCAGTGTGACCCTTCAACAAAAACAATTGGTCGAAAGAATTTTATTTAGAGCGAACAGGAGCTCTGTATTTGGATTGCCGAGTAGCATTCTCTTCAAAAAAATCAAACCATTTTATAAACGTCAAATTTACTTTCTTCTTCTGGTTTGCTGTGTCTCCTTTGCTGTTTCTTATTCCCTACTTTCATTCTATTACGACAGCAGCGCTGCTACTGCTTACTGCCCTGCTGCTAGGTTGTGTTTTGGTCCATACACAGCTCCCGCTCGGGAGCGAGTGCCACAGGCAAACATAATGGCTCTTGTTCTGGAGCGTTTGAAGAGCCGCGAGCCGCATCACGTCACGAGACGCTCCCATGTGAGCATTTCAGTACTCTGATTATAACCACAAAAAATGACTTTCGCAATCAAAAGCCGATTTCGCGATTATGGCAATGGACTTGGAGTGTAGTACAAGGAACTTCTCGTTACCACGTTTGGAAAGACATCAAACGAAAATCACGTTGCAAACATTTTAACGACAGTTTTATGACATTTTTAATTGAAGGATTCCTCAGTTGAACAAACAAATAAATTAATACCCTCGTCGCGAAGGTGGAACTCATCCCAAATCGACACGAACCTATTCCTCATTCTCTCTTGGGAAGAAAAACAAAATTTTGATTTAATTTTTCCCAGTAATTGGACCACGCCCGCATAATTGCCGGTGCTTGCCAGCAATTTACATGCACCCGTAATTGGAGTTGATTCGCACAAAGGGCTAGAGAAGCTCCTGACCGTTGTCTTTTCCCCATAAATATTACTTTGCAACCATTCATCTGCAGAAGAAGACATTTACCGAGCCCGCACGGATAAATTCAACCAAATCAAGTGCTGATTGGAGCTGTCCAATAAAATCGAAGAATTACGGCCCGAACTGGCCTCTACGCCTTCCTGTAACGGACAAAGTTGGCGCGGGCCTCGCCCAAAACCGATCCGACAGCCCTGGCCATTGCAATTAAATTCCCTTCAGACTAGGCGCGCACACATTCTTCGGGTGGACTTAGTACTGGGCAACTGGGCAGCCTGGTAGAGCTCCAGTCGTAATTAAAGGATTCCGAGAGCGCTGCCCGGCTGGGAAAGTCAATTCTACCTAATTAGTGCGCATAAATATTTAAAATCGTAAAAAGTCTTCTTTGCTCTCCCAGTAGGAGGGTGTGTTGGCAAAACATCCGGACTTGGGTTAATCCAGCGAAGGTATTAAGGGTTTCGCGTGTACCTATACAGCAACCGAACGCAGCAAAAAGCGGCTGGGAGGTGTGCTACTGCACAGGATGTAAAACAATTCTCACCGGCTCGAGCTCAGGTAATTACCACCACCGGTAGCTCCAGCATCTCGAGGAGCACACGGAGAGCTGTAAAATGTTGAGTTCTTCCCAGCCGCGGCTTGAGATGCACCATAGCTACCCGGCAAAATCCATCCAATCCTCCGGCAGGTCTCACCTCATCTTAAGGAAAATTTACCTATTTATCTCTGCCATGCCTTTTTCGGAGGATTTGAAGTTTAAGACAGGAATCCCCTCCGCGCCCCCCAAAAATATCACGGAAAAGAGCTGCTGAGCTACGCGCGCTACAATGCCTACCTGCAAGTGGTAATTAACGCCGAAAAGGGGATTTCCTTGAGATGCTGGAATTTTGCACGGATTTTTGATTAATTCGTGTCATTTGTACCTGACTGGGTACCGTGGAGATTTATTTATATTGCCATTGACAGGGCGCGCTCCAGAGCTGCTCCTCCCTCAGAACAACGAAGCATTCCCCGCTGCCACTAATTAGTTTCTTTTGGATTACGAGAAGTGCTAATGAAGCAAAACATCTGAAAAGTGCCTTGATGTGGAGTTTTTGGAAATTTCGCTTTCCCATTTTCGAAGAATCCTAATATGAAGAGATTAGCGGTAATGAAGCCGAAATTTTACTTGAAAAGAAAACAGAGAAAATATTTAAGACACACTGGGTTGAGGATTTTCCCGGATACGGCATTGCCTATGGAAATAAGAATTGAAATCAAAGGAAGGTTTTCTCTTCAGCTATGAAAAAATTCAAATCAGCTCAGTAACTGATTAAATTTCTACTGCTGCTTACCAGGATTTATATTTGTTTTAATTAAACAAGATTATTGCTGCCTCTGTCACCGAAAGTTTTTTCCCTACGCGGGAATAAAATAGTCTATTATGGCGCACATTCGAGCAGTCCACTTTGCAGTGACCTTTTGGCATAAATGAGGCTCCACAGCGGTAATTTCGCGTGGTATGTTGTCCTTTGGGTCATGAATCGTTCTTGGCTTATTCGCATAGAAAAGTGGTTTTGGTTTCACGTAACCCCACACACAAAAGTTGAAAGGTACCAAATCACATGATCTTGGCGGCTAATTGTTTGATATGTAAAATCACGTGGAACTTTTCATGCAATAGCACGATTGTTTCAACACTTGTGTGACAAGGTGCGTCATCTTGTTGACAAAACTTATTTTAGAGGTACGTATCAAGAAAATAGGGCAACAAAAATATTTATTATCGCCCAATACCTCTCCTTAATTGGCAGATAATGTTCGTCCTTCATGAATTATGGAAAAAGTAGAGTTCGATGACGTTACAATCTACACCAAACAGTAACTTTTTTCCACGTCAATGAGTGCTCTAAGATCTCTTGTGGATTGTTTTTATCCCATTTGTGGCAATTTTGTTTATTTATGTAGCCGTTCATCCAAAAATTGGCCTCGTCACTAAAGATGACATTTTCAACGAAATTTGAGTCAACTTCGAGATATTCTACAGCCCAGTCAGCGAACGTACGTCATAACAAATGGTCGTTTGGTTTGAGGTTTTCTGCCAATTGCATCTTATACAGAGGCCTTGCGCACAAAATTTGGCAAGTTGAGTTTTGTGACAGCTTAAGTTTTTGTGCACGACGAGGAATCGAGATAGTAATAATCCTAAAGAGTGATTTATTTGCGGAGTTTTTCCCAAACGCCCTTCTCTTACTTGTCTTTGGATCGGGATACAATGCAGATTTCCCACTATGCGGTACTAAATGCCCTTAGAGATTTAGGCTCAAATTATAAATTTGACCAGGAAGGTATCTCTCATGTCTTTCTTTAAAAGTATCTTCTAATGGAAAGCTGCATTTACATATGTAGATCTACTAATTGATCGAGTTTTACAAATTATTGCATTGCATCAATGGAAGAAGGGGACAAGCTATATGTTTTCTGTGTAATCTTAACAGATTAGAGGATAATTCGGGAGTACCTCAGGGAGCTTACTGTGCCCCACTAAATTTCTTCTTATTTATTAAAGATGTTCGGAAGTCTTTCCTCGTGTCTAAATGTCTACTATTTGCAGATACCTAAAACTCTATTCTGCTCTGACCTGTAGCCAAGTTTATTGCCTTTCTCTAAAGATCTGTAAGCGTAAATCTATGACCATTACTAGACGCAGGAATGCTGCCAGCTTTTCTTTCCATATAATTCGCATACCTTCGGAGACAGTTAATATTTACAAAGGCCTTGGAGTTGTTTTAGACAGGAAATTAACGTTCTCTTTTCATATTGACAACATAATAACCAAAACTTAAAAATGATTGGGTCCACAAAAAGGAACGCTAATGATTTCAATAACTCTTTCACGTTTATGTTTTTATACTTTTCCTTAGTTAGATCTATTGTGGAATATGCAGTGGTCATTGGGTCACCTAATTATATATCGTATAATATATTAATAGAATGGAGTCTGTCCAAAAATCGTTCACCAAATTCATCGCGTTGAAGTTGAAAGAAGAAAATGTTGATGAACTCTCCTGGCCTGCGAGCAATAACGCAGCGCGAGCCATCCGGCCGTCGGCCATTGGCTTAATTAAACAATTCCTCGCAAATTGCATAATTCACACAATTTCCAAAATTTGGGCAAAAAAGCAGTGCAACAATTTCACTCTGAGTGCATGCAGAAATCCCGATCCAGTCAGCCAGCCGTGCGTTCGGATTGTTTCGGCATGCCATCTAGGCGGGGAGCACAGCTCCTGTCCATGGGCGACTTCTTGGCAATCTTCGCATACCGCGCGGACGTCCAATTACATCTGTCCTCCAATAAAAAAGCTTTGCACCGAACGCGGCCGGCGGCGGGACGAAAAAAGCCCGAAGCCATCGAGCCAACTAAAGCCAGCCAAGCAGCCCACTTAAAAATTCCGTCAACGTCTCCAGATTTATCCTGTGAGCCCCTGAAAGATGTTAATTCGTGCATAAGTCAGCAGCAGGTACATGCTCCGGGCTTCGTCCACACGGGGGGGAAGACTATATCGATTCCAATCTCGGGCCGAGCTCGAGTGTGACATCAGGCAAAGGTAGCCGGTAGCTGTCTGATTCTTCCTCTGATTGCCCACGATTTATGGCCTGTCCTAATAAGGAGCGTGCACCACCCCGTGCTGGCTGGGAAGACACGGCACAGCACGACCAAAATGAGCCACGGCCCAGGGAAGAAAAAACAACGGCCAAAAAGGAATCGAACTTTTGCATCGCCATCAATCGATGGCTTAAGGCGTGGTCTATGTCCCCGAGGTGCATTCGCCGCCGCTGTCGCACACAGCCCCAGCTCGGTGCTGGTTGCATCGAGTTGCGCCCGAATTTGCACTGGCTGAGTCGGTACGCCCACAGGAGGTATCCTGACGTCGTCTCTCCCTCGCTTGATTTATGGCTGGCCCGGGCACGTGGTGTCCTTTGCTATTATATTCCAGCTTCATGCGCACACTACCACCATTGCACCACTTCTGGTTTCAGCATCCAGTAGGGGCCCTCATCACATCTCATGCTGGGCCACCTTCCCTCCCACTTGGAGCACCTACCAGCCCTGTCCCACCGCCTTGATCAAGTGATTTAAGGATTCTCCTCGTGAAGGCGGGCGACGCGACGTGCTGGTGGTTGGTTGCCTTTGGGGCAACGAGATAAAAAACGAAAAATCCTTTTCTTCTCACGTCACAGAAATTTTCGCAAGAATGGCTGAGAATCGCTGGAATTCCTCGGCCAATTATTCAATTTGCGAAATTTAAACAAAAGAGGAGGGGACAGTGGTGCAAAAAACACGGTGAGCCCGCAATTGCCTTTTTGTCGGTAGGCCCAGCCGGAATTATTCATGTGACTCGGGGACTCAAGTCGCGAATTTAAAGAGGACGACTCCCGGCAGGCAGGTATACGACTTGACAAAGTGGGTAGCCTAAGCCAGGGATGAAACCGGCAGAAAAATTGAAAAATGGATAAACTCTGGATTTTCAGAAGTTGTTGGCTCTGTTTCAAATTAAAATTAATTTTTTATTTAAGGCGACTTAAATTGGAAGGTCGTGAAGGGGAGCCAAGCCACTATACATACGTACCACCTCTACGATACACTGACCTCCAATGAAAAAAATTACACTGGCTTACGTTTGTGTGAAAGTAGATTTTCAAACCTGTTTTGCAATATTCGCAGTTCCTCGTGCATATCATATATTTTGTTCTATGTTTTTATCTTAACATTATTCCAGTAAATTTAGGCGAAAAAAGGTAAATAAGTACTGGTGAAGTAATTTTGTTGTATACATCGATAATTGAAAATTTAAAATGGCGGATCCAATATGGCGACATAAACGTCTTTTATGGTATTATTATGTCTTACGTATTGATTACGTCCAGTTAGGTTGCAGTTTAGGAGTTTTATCTATGGCTGTGAACGAAAAACGATATACATATGTGAAGCAGTTTACTCAACAATTTGGATTGGTCAAAGGAGTATCAAAAGTTTTACTGAAAACTATTAGAGTCAAAACAGTACCTTGGTTGGCCATTATTCAGAATATTCACATTGTTGAAATCACAATAAGAAAAAACAGTTCTATTAGGAGAGGGATCAAACCGCATCAATCTGTTGGGGGTCGGTGGTCAGTATAAAATCAGTTTCCGGAATTCTACGACCATCCATTTGTCCGCCATCTTCAAAATAATAGTGAAAACGGTTTTTCAGAGATATCTCGCTAACCGTTACTTGTATGAAAATTCTCACAAGAGAATTTCTTATTAAATAAATTTTTCGCGTAAAATTAATAATAAATAAAGGCTATAACTTTTTCATTTTACATTTTACAAAAAATCTGGATCACAGCTTTTTTCTAGAGAATCATCTTGCAAGTATTTAATCTCTTTTTTTTCAATTACAATTATTTTTAAGGGTTTTACGGTATCACAAAGGGGGGCAGTCAAGAGTAAGTCGTGTTTATATGGGCCATTTTCATTTTGGCGCATTTTTTGTGTGCATTTGTATTAAAAAATGAAATACTTTTATTATTTCTGGAATTCCTATCTACAATTCATTGAAGTAGTTTATATTAATAGGATCTTTATTAAAACTTACACAATATAAATATTATTTTGAATTATCGTTAAGAAAGTGACGAAAATGTCACCTCCATGTCGTGTGCAAAATCCATTTACGATGATTAGACTAAAATAAAATAACTTTATCAACGGCGAATAAATTAATTTATATTATTTTACCATAAAACATAGAATAAACTGTCTAAATAACACCAAATATTTAAAACATCAACAGAATAATGGATGCTAAATATTTAGTTGTTTTGTGCATGGAAAAATTGTCACCTCCATGGATCAACTTATTGAACGCAGCCATAATTCATTAAATCAGTACACACAGTTTTGAACGAATACAGACATCAAACACAACGCCATCTTAAAAGAATGTATTTGACAATTTGTCATTCCTGGGATAATTATTTTGGAGTGAAGACCCGTACTGCAAGTTTTTTTAAGAATTAGCATGCTGTTTTGGTCACTTCTGTGGATTACGTATTACATTATCCACGGAGGTGACTTAAATGTCCATATACATATATGTATGAAAACTACAGTGAAAATAGCTAAGCACATAAGTGCTACATAATGTAAGATAAAATATCTTTCATTTGAGACTACTTTGGATCAAATAAAAAAACGTTTTCTTTTATTCAAATTTTAAGTCCGTTTTTGAGAATGGCCCATATACATGTGACAATCATGACAATATTCTAGTAATTGCAGAGTTTTTGAAAATACTAAAATACCGCTATTTACCCCTTATGGTTAGAATTTTGAGAAATGCTGAAACACGTGCTACATAATTCACATGTAAAAACGTGACTGCTATTCCTTTGCGATCCTGTGAACGCCTTAAAAGTTATGATAATTGAAAAAAAATAAAGAGGTTACATTATTTGGAAGAAGATGCTCTATAACAAACATCTAATGCATTTTCTTCGTTCGATCGAGTGGTGGGTGTGTGGTGAAATATCAGGCAAGGGTTCAAAGTTCCGCACTTAACGTGCGACATACCAGAGGGGAACTATTTCGCCCTTATACGGTTCGCAACAAGTTCGAATCGAAAGTCAAAAATCGTTAGGCTTGGGACTTACCTTTAGTCCAGGAAATAAGCATTTGTTCGGTACACTGACTCATCCAGCAAACCAATACGATTTTCGCGAAGTAGGGACCTATAGCAATAATACCTATACTTTTGCCACTCCTGGTTAGCCGACGTTTTCGAGTAATAAACAATTAAAAGTGAAAAAAGTGAAATTTTAACACAATTTTACTTACCAGATTTAAATAAATAGTTTTAACAGCAATTTATTGCAATCATCTTGTAGGTAATGCAAAAACCGACAACTTGACCGAAATCGATTTTGAAAATGTCAATTTGTTGCTTAGATAATTGCTACTTTACAATGAAAATAGCTAAATATTCAATTAACAATAACTATTGTAAAAATGTATTTGAAAACTTAAATCCTCGTAAATAGGTAGCTCTTGTGGTACCGAATAAGTGTTAAAAATTTGAAGCCGATTCTTTTGATAGTTTTTGCAAAATGCAATTTGTTTATCCGGAAGACTGTTTTTTTGCAACAGCACTCTACGCACATTTCAAAAAAATTTTCGGTTTTCTCAGTGTGATATTAAAGGGGAAGAGTTATATTTTCAAATTATTTCATTAGATGTAGAGTCATGTGGGGCAAGTGTGCGCACTCAAATTATCTCGAAAACTATATAAAGCTAAGGAACGGCAACCACCCTCTCCAGTACCCCACGGGACGTCCAGCAAATCGAATTACAGCGGCTGCTCGCGCGTCATTTGGATCTGACAGGTAAAAAAAGATTTTTGCTAAAATATTTACGATATTTTCTCACATTTGACGCGTAATCTTTTGTAGTTATGTAAACTTTTTGAAAATATGGTATTTGCTATCGAGTGCAACATAATATCTAGTTTGTTATTTGCCAGTGTTTAAGTTGTTATGATGACGCAATAATCAACGACATTCATACAATTCTGTTTCGTTGGGTTGGGTTAAGTGTGCGCAGAAGCCTGTCGTGTAAGTGTGCGCATCAAAACTACATACTACAAAATCATCTGAGACTGCCAAAAAAATAATGTTAAAAATAAGACTCTTAAGAAACCAAAAAATGACAAAAAAGAGTATTACTGGCCCTTATGTAGCGAAAAGTATTCTGATCCACCGACTGAAGACTGGATTGAATATAGCCTTTGTGGAGCCTGGTGGCACGAACAGTAACTAAGGATTTCTAAGTTCAAGTTGATCTCATATTTTGATTTAAGGTGATTATTATGTTGATTACTTTAAGTACCTATGATGAAAATTTTAATAATTATATAATATTGTTTATGTTCTAAAAATATATAGCTGAATATTTCTATTTTTGTTGTTGCGTACACTTACCCCTATACTGGGGTAAGTGTGCGCGTATGGAATGGTCTTTGTTTTTTATAGTTTCTTAAAATATCTACTACTGAATATACTATTATTGTGTCTAAGTTTATTACAAATAAACAGCCTTACTAATTACCACAGTTTTGTTTCATTCTACAAATAATTTTCGAGTATTTAAAGCGTCAAAGTTTAAGTGCGCACACTTGACCCACATGACTACACAAAAATAATTTTTTTGTTGCAAATTGATTTTACAAAATGCAGTCATTTTTACCATATAAAAAAATAGAATAACTTTTTCCTTGAACATTTTTCAAAAAACCAAATGAAGTTATACTTGATTTAATTAATAATACGATTTTCCACATTGCAACTTTAATAAATGACTATTGAATATTTTGCTATTTTCATTGTAAATTAGCAATTATCTAAGCAACAAATTGACATTTTCAAAATCGATTTCGGTCAAGTTGTCGGTTTTTCCATTACCTACAAGATGATTGCAATAAATTGCTTTTAAAACTATTTATTTAAATCTGGTAAGTAAAATTGTGTTAAAATTTCACTTTTTTCACTTTTAATTGTTTATTACTCGAAAACGTCGGCTAACCAGGAGTGGCAAAAGTATAGGTATTATTGCTATAGGTCCCTACTTCGCGAAAATCGTATTGGTTTGCTGGATGAGTCAGTGTCCCGAACTTGCTATTTTTTTGCTTATTTTCCTGGACTACTTCAAGCGACACCTGAAGTGAAAACAAAAATTCTACGTTTCAGGAAGCGATGTTTGCACTTTTGCACCTTTTCACACGCGCAACTTATTGAAATAAATTATTTCCCCCGACGCTGAGTGCTGAGCAATTCGTATGCACCAAACTTAAACCGTGAACTGGACTGACTGACTGACTGAGATGAGCCTACATGGCGTAACCGTTAAATTCAAATCGTGTCAATCTCTTCGATGGAATCGAATCATACAGTGGTCGTACGTAAAATTTTTATATAACCTTTTCTATAAAGAATATACCAATAAACAATTTGAATAATGACTAATAATACTGTGCAGCCAATAGAAAACGATATATTGGTTATTATGGGTTTTAAAGTCTCAGCGTAATTCCATCACACATCGCACATGTCCATCAGTGCAATTACCTCCGAGTGCCCCTTTGGAGATTATCGGCTATCAGATCCCAATCAGTTAAAAAGTTGTCATTAAGTCTGACAAAAGTTGGTCCAAACACGCAAAAACATGGCGCAGGAATGTAGCCACTGAATTTAGCAAAAATTTCCCGCCTTTCCCGTCCCATCACGGCCGGGCTAAGAGCTTGGAAATGTTCATCAGTCGAAATCGACCAAGTTGAAGCCGATAAATTAGAGGGCAGGGGAAAAAAGGCTAAGAAATGATCGGCGCGCGTCACTTAGATATCTGCGGGGAGATAAGAAACGCACAGCTATCCCCCGCGGCCACTGCGGATAGATGGAGCGGCGATTAACGGTTGAGCAGCTACTGGAATTCTTTTAAAAAATCACTTTTTGCCATCCGAAATAGAATCCATCAGAATTATTGTAGTGGCAGGCATCTCGGTCTAACGATGATAGCGCGCCGCAGCACGCCGCCGCCGCCCGTTCGGTTGGGAGGACTTCTGTGGTCGGGCAGCGGGCGGTTTTTTCTCAAAGCCGGTTCCTCCGCTTGATTAATGAGCTTTAATATGTGTATGCGTCCCTTTCGATAGAGACGGGAGAGGGGTGTCACGGAGCTTCTGAAGGCTTCCACCGAGTTGGCTAGAGCCTTAGCAAAAACTCCACCAAGCATGCTCGTGAAAACAAATAGAAGCTGGAGTCCGACCTGGTCGCGATGGCCATAGATGAGGACGCGGAGGAGATGCTGTGGCCAGGTTGGCTGCTCCCCGCCATATTAAGATGTTTCTGAGAGTTATGACCTTCTAATGAGCGATGTGATTTGGCTGGAAGGCTGGGAGCGTTTTTGCACTCCATGACGCTGCAGTGAGTATGACTTGCCCGGGGTCATAGGCAGAGGGGGATTATTAATGACCGTCGTTTAGCCAAGGCCACCGTGGAATTCCTGGGGTAATTAACTACTCGAGGAATGCATGCAAGAATCAGCAGCGGGAATATCGCGGATGTCAAGGAATAGGAAAACAAGGCACAACATCAGCTCCGGTGTCCCAATTTGCGGCCAAGAACAAAAGAACGCGATCGGGTAGAGCTTTTCCTCATCTCAGAAGTCACGACGGCTATAAATGTGCAGAGGACCTGCCCCATCCGCAGACTTGAGCCGGACTTGGGACCGTAAAAAATTTTTTCCCAGGCCATAAAAACTTTTGCAGACAGGCATCCTCCCCTGCAAAGCGAGAGGTAGTAAAAAATGAGGCGTCCAAAGAAGGAACTGCCTCACGTCCCCTACATCCAGCTCCCCTTATGATTTTTCAAGCTTTGCCCTATTATCCCCAGGCGTCTAAATGTTCTGAAGCTGCGAATCGCTGCTGCCACTGGTGGTCCCACGGGAACCCTTGTTGAAGTATTTTCGAGTTCCAATCTGCCGCAATATCCTGGTGAAATTACTTTAATGCGCTGCTGAGGACTTAAGCAATCAGTGGCTGCAATAAACCGCCAAGCGGCCCCTCAGTCTTGTTTTGCATCCATCAGAGGAGGCATCATTATCACAAGTCGCTTGACCACTACTTCGGCGATGACCAGTTCTCCAGCTTCCAGAAGCAGCAGAAGCTGCAATAATTCATCCCTGCGCCCGTGCGACCCGCGCCCAGAAAGGTGTGGAAGCCAGAGGAAACTCATTACCGCAAAATTTGACTGATTGCACTCGGTGCACTTCTCGGCGGTGCGCTCTTGCGCCCCTTTCGTGCCCCGGTAATTGCCCCCTTGGTAGCTTAATTGCTTGTTTCGGTCCAGCTAATTAAGCAAAAATCATAATTTGACGTCTCTGCCGTCTTTGCGGCAGCAACAGGTCCGCGTCTTAATAAAATTAGCTGTAAGTAGGCAACAAATTATTTCTGCCGATATCCTCCCAGTTAAGGATTATGAGGGCCCTAATGATGCGTGCAATGAGCGCGGCAATCATCGCAGCCGCAGTGACGTTCATTGCGATGTTTGGGAAGGCTAGCGTTGGATGTGCGGAGACATTGTTGGGGATTGGGTTGAGATTAGGACCATTCGAAAAAGGTAATTTATTTTTAGAGTTCTTTCTTAGGAGCAAAAATATTTCAGGGGTACTTTGACAGAACCACTTTAAAAGAATTTTTACTAGGCAGCCTTTAATCCGCGTGATGAACTTCTCTATGACATTTTGACTTTGACTTGTTGAGTGCTCTGTGGATTGGTAGCATACATACCTCTCCTTTCACGTATGTATCTCCACAAAATAAATCCAGCGGTGATACGACCGAGCAGCGAATCCAGAGTCGCATGCGCAGTGTGGCTAGTTGGTCTGTCCTGTTGGAATCAAATTTCTATACGCGGCAAAGCAGACCATAAAAGTTATGTTTATCATGGCCCAATTATCTTTCCCTGTTTACCATAACTTTTCCTTCGTAGTTTTCGGAAAATAATGCGTTCTGGTTGCATCGGTCGCTTAAAAATCTAAATTGGATCCTCCAATTCCCAAATGCGGTAACAGCTGAATCGGTTATTTGAGAAATCCCACAATTCCATAAATTGGCGAAATTCAATTGTTCGCAATTTTTACTAGATATGACAAAGATTCACAAGGGAGAGCGGAAGCCACATTAGGCAAGGATATAAAAAGAGGCACTGTCTACAAATACTGGCGACAAGGAGCAACTTCAACTTGCACAGTTAACCATTGCCTTTTTGTGTTCAGCAATAGCTCAGTCTATCTGAGGCTGAACATCACGCTTCTAAAATTGACATAGACTTTTGTGTCACGGGCTCTTGGACTATAATCTTCAATTGAGAATTATTTAATAAACTATTCCTGAAAAGCGAGTCCAAGACTTTAATCCCACATATATTTGCTAAATTTGTTTAGTTCTTGTGAACACCACGTTAGACTTTGCCAAATATCTCTCCCCTGGGATTTTTCTTCCTAAGACATTAACCTGAAATCCACAATATTTAACAAAGCGCTCTAATCCATGGCTTACATATACTAGCAGACCTAAACAATTAAATTTTTATTGGTAAAACTACTTCATCATTAAATATTTTCAAAGTAATCTTTTTTCCTTAGATTTCATGTCACTCCCCTGGCATATTTTGATCTATTGTTATTTTTAAAACAGTTCAAACCTGTAAAGGGTCTTTCGCTTGCCATGAAATTAGTAGCAAACGTTTTGCGCGCACCATTTGAATCACAATCACGTATGGTGTTCGGATGTGCGTACGGTAACTGTTTTCTCTCCCCTGATCAGTCGTAATTTGTAATAATTTATAGCAAATCGCGGACCAACACTTCTGTGAGCTGCCAAAAAAGCTGATTCATATATTTCTATTATAAAAGTGTACACTTTTTGTACTACCCCGCAATAAACTGGCGGACCTACATATTACATTCCGAAGTTTATGTACATATGCTGTGTAGCATAGTATTATATTTTTGTGTACGCAATTTAATGGAACAATGACATCAAAGAAAATCTTTAATAATTATGGAAATGTGTTGGAGGTCAACAAGTGTAAAAAGGTTGCTTCAGCACATTTGTTACCGACTTTAATGAAATGTCTAGTAGGCCTCAAAGTTGACGGCGAATTGAACTGAAACTTGACATCTTAAAATCTCCAGTGCAGCTCGGTTTGAAATTCATATATGAATTATCATAAATTTACATGGACAATTGTACAAAAGCCTTAGCGATGTACAGTTTGCACTTGAATGCTCGCTAGATTTCGTAAGGAGTTATATTCACCAGACATTGCTCTGTCCAAGTAATCACTCGTACGTTCTCGCGTTTGTGAGCCAATCATCGATTTCAGTTAAAGCAAACGCACACTCACAACTCACGAGCGAAAAAATTCATTTGTTTCAAGTAGACGTGTAATGTTGGCGCCCGAAAATATTTAAGATGATCAATTGTAGAAACAAATTGAACATCTTAACATGACATGCCAAATCGGCCGCCTGCTTTGAATGTTATTTTGAGATTTGCAAGACTTCGGAACTCAGTGGTTTGTTTAAACTGGGCAACCACTTTGCCGCTACCGAGTTCCATATGGCGCAAGCATCGTCGTTACATAAATCATGCGACACTCACAAGGCCCGCTCATCGCCTGAGCATGTCCCATTTCATAAATCATAAAAGACATGCAGTGGCGGTTACACATATCTCCACATCCATCCCACGGATCAGTGCCACCAGCCGACCCCACCGTACTCCCCCTGTAACGCATCCAGCGATTACTGGCATGATTGACATGTATTAGCGCACATTTGTTCCACATGTGAAATTTTATAGCCTGAAAGTGCTCGTCATCACCCACCAGATCCCCTTGCTCCACCGTGTAGCGCGACCCGATCGTTCTGGATATCGTACAGCCACAGCCACCAGCCACCGCCGCCGCAGCATCACCGATCCTCGGTGCGCTCTCGATGGCCGCTTAATTGTCGTTCATTTGTCATAAAGCGTGAGATGCGCGCTCTGCACAGCAGCGGCGGCGGCATTAATTACGCTGTGCAGTTTGGCAAGTGTGAGAAAGCCGCAGAACTGCGGAAAATGCCGCGATGATGCATCCGACGATCGCAGTGCGATTAAACTGATCTTAATGGAGTCGGCGGGGAATGTTTATTTAGGCGGCGTGTGTTCATCCTCATGGACACGATGCGACACCGAGACGGCATTGTGGGAAAATTCTGATGCGGTGGAAGTAGGCAAATTCGCACCCTTGCGTTGGCAGAGGAGCCCATCTGTTGCCAGAACGGAAGGGACTACTGGCTGGGAGACGAAATGAGTTTTTAAGTGGTGCGACACCCGCTATCCGCCGCCCATTGGCACCCTGAAATTATGGGAAATCAATTCGCCGTGACTTGTTCCCTTCAATTGAGAGCGGGCTACTAATCCCGAGGAAATTGAGTGCCTGTGCCTGCACCTCCAGCCAGAGCCTTTCGACACCGAGCTCGTCGCATTCATTTCGCTGATTCGATTTTAATGGCGTTCGAACTCGGTGAACGGTTCAGCGGCTGCTTCCAAGACACTTAGGTGTGAAAATAATTGCCGTAGCGCGTTAACTGACTTGGAAAATAAAACAAGTAGAAAAATGACGGCGAGGCGAGGAAATTAAAGAAAAAAATGAAGAAAAAAAATATTTGAAAAAGGCGCCGGTTGCCCGGAGCAAATTTATGTCGAATCGAATAACGCCCTCTCGAGCTGGCTGTAGATCAGGCCAGGAAGGACGACGACGGAGCGGAGCGGAGATGTCTCTGTCGTCCTCAAAGCCCTTGGACCGGTGGAAAATCTGAAAACAACAGAGGAAGGTGATAAGAAATCGAAACGATTAGCTAAGGGTAAAAAATTACGAAGACTGGCCCTTTGGCCGGAAGACGGGCGTGGCCCTGTTGCATGAATCTTCCGCTAGAGTCGGGATTAACAAGCAAATCACAGTATGTGGTCTGCAGGTCTTTTCCGGATCGCAAAGTTCGCCAGTTCTGCCGTTAGCTGTTTGTCGTCAAGGAACTCCGACGATGCTGCAATTCCCGCACCTTAAATTAATGGTAGCTCGTGTTTTGCTAGTGGGATGAACTTCAATATTTTAATACTTCATATGGAAGTGAAAGAAATAAAACGCGTTCTCCTGTCGAGCCAAGTGACTTTCGTCCAATTAGCTTAATATGTTTCCTCGCTAAGGTACTTGAGAAACTAATGTATTCTGGTGCTTCTTGATTTTAGTAATGCGTTCGACTCAAGTCAATCATAACAAACTTATCTCTAAACTTAAGCACAATCAGCTATTAGACGATTAAGCAATGCTCTATTGAACCGGGTGCAGTCAGTGAAGGTCTAAAATAAACAATCTGAACTTGCCCTTTTAAACATGGGCATTCCACAAGGCTCAATCCTGGGCCCTTTATTATTTAGCGATTTAGGCTATATATTAACGATTTCACAATCGTGGTGAATGATGCGTCTATCCATTTGTATGCAGATGATATTCCGTCTATCTCAGCAGGCCCTTGGGGTTGCTTGAGGACTGTTAGGATTGTTACAGCGATGGGCTGTTGTGAACAAATTGACATTAAATCTAGCCAAATCGAGTTGTCTGGCCGTTAGTAGAAATTCTCTCGGTAAGTTGAACTTACCGCCAATAAGGCTGAATATCTCAATCATATGCTATGCGGACTCTGTGAAGGGCCTTGCAATTCATTTGAACTCTAAACTCCTTATTGTAACCATATCAGCTCATTAATGATAAAAATTTGCAGTGGATTGAGGCAACTGTGGATTAGCTTTTCTTTCTTGTCTTCGCAAAAAACTATCGATGCAACTGATGGTTCCTCATTGAACATATGGTAGTCTGGTCTTCCCCAAGATCGAGTAAACGTGCAAAAGAAAGGTAACGGTTCCGTTTAATGACATAATACGTTACATACACAAATTGCCTCGTTATTCGCACATATCTTCTTATGTAACATAAATTTTTGGGTTTACACTGGAATCTCACCTAGTTTCGCGCGAGCTTGTATTTTTACCCGACTGCGCCAGGAGGAGGGTTATGTTTTTTGAGTGTTTGTATGTATGTATGGTATGTATGTAAGTATGTATATATATTTCTTTGTCACGCTCTGTAGTCTAAACGGCTTGATGGATTTTAACTTGAGAGGTGTCGTTAGATTCGTCTTAATTGCGAGAGTGACACTGAATATATCATAAAAATAATTAAAATGAAATGAAATATATATATTAAAAAACACAAGTATTATAAAAATTAGAATGGCCGATTTTTGACGCCACATTATATGTCTTCAAATAATTTTTATTCCCCCAAAACCTATCGAGTGGGTTATCAACATAACGGGTCTTTTAAATGGCTTACAAAAATATATACAAATTATATGTTTAAATGTAATTTGGAATGAGAAATGCTAAAAAAAAAATTATTTTAAAAAAAAGCCCGACTGCGTGAAAAATTGTAAACTTAAAATGTTCAAACTTACTTAATAAATGAACTGCAAAGATAGAAATAAAAAAGTTAATTTAAAAAGCAGAAAACCCAACTGACTGTAAAAACGAACTAAAAAGATGTGAACAAGACACATTCATAATTAGATCTATAGTTAAATCAGTACTATCAAAATTGATCTAACTGGTCAATATTTGCAATAAACTGACAAGTGGCGTAGCGTAGTGGACATGATTCTAGACGTATTAAGGAACATTTTTCCGTAAAAAAAAAATCGATTCAACCATGCAGTAGACAACAAAGCGGACCCAACTTGGGCGTCCTATGATATATGCAAAGACATGTGTAACATACAAATAGTTTATAAGTAGACACAGGATTATATGCAAATGAATATTCTGCATTTACCTTTCGGGTCGAATCCGAATGAAAGTCTGACCTGTTGGTGTTTTAAATATTTTTAAGACATTTTTAAGGGTTTTCACAAAATTATTTATAGGACTAATGCCAATACATAAATGAGAAAAAGCTACAGAATTTGGCGGATAATATCTAACGCCGGCTATATTACTAAATTCGGACGACACAAATTGTAATCGAGACTACGCATCTGCCAAAATTGACGAACAGACTTCAAGCTGGAACGACTTCGACTGCGAACTTTCATTGCTGCCACAGGCAACGAAAATAAATTAATTAAAGCGGACTCACTTGAATTAATAAAATTTATTGTGAAATCTAAGCTGGAAGATACTCTGCCCAATATTATAATAATGTTCCGAATATTCTTCACAACTGCCATAAGCAATGCCAGCTGTGAGGGAAATTTTTCAAAATTGCAACTGGTCAAAAATTATTTAAGATCAACAATGAGTACGTTATAGCTAACCAATCTGGCTATCTTGTCTATTGAGCAAGAGGTGTGTGATGCTATAGACTTAAAAAAAGTAGACGAATAAAGTTTTAGCTTAAGACAGAAGTTTTGTTTTTAATTCTAACAAGTATATTTATTTGGTAAAAATATAAATATTAACAGTATCGTCGTAGTTCTAATTGAAAGTCGATTTGCGTTTTATATCTAATCCGCTAATAACTTAATCTTGATGATCGTCAAGGTATAATCATAAGTGTTCTATAATACATATATAGTATATATATATATGTATATGACTTTTTTATTTGTAACCTGTACAATACAAAATATTGATGACTGTTCTTGCCGAAAAGTTCTTTAGAATTACTGCATATTATAGTCTTTTAAATTGAAATACCTAAATATGAGGGCGGCAAAATTTTCTTCCGCCCCGGGCGGCTGACACCCACGCTACGCCACTCTGACAAAGTATAACTAATTGGCGGTCGGAGGCTACGCATATTTTTGTTAGTCTTCCTCGACCTGGATCGTTTCTGATTTTCTAAAATTCCATACTTCCGGTAGTGCTTTAGAGCATTTTGCACTTTTTTCCTCAACCAGTCCATGATCCTGATGTTTTGCTGATGTTTTGCTCCTTCAGGAAGAAATTCTAAATTAACCTCCATTAAACGTTCAACGAAGGAAGAACTATTTTGTTGTCCATAATTGCTCTAACTTTGTATATCATCTCCTAACAATAAGGTGAAGACAAAAAATCTTATATTCAAATTAATAGAATATTTTCAGGCTTTTGCACCTAAATGTTAGGGTGTGCTATTTAATTGCCAAAGCAAAAAAGACACTTTAACTATTATAGTTGCATAGATTACAACGCAATCGTTAAGAGCTAATTAAGCAAGAGTAATGACAGATCTTTTAAACCTTTGACATTCATAAACAAATAACTAAATCATGTTAGAGAAAGAAGCAAGATAACATTATGTTCTTAGGAGTCTGCTAATTAGCCAGCGCTGTATATTCCGGTCGTTATTCTGTCGACATAATTTCGCTTTATAAAGTTTAAATTTAATTTTACGACGATTGCATCCAAATATATTTCAAGATTTTTTTAACCGTAGACGCCAACGTTCGAATACACAAATACTAATACGAGGATTGCTATAGGCTGTTTTATTTAGAATTTTTTATTATTATACAAGCAGTTCTTAGGATGAATTGTTAAATAAAAAAAAAGTTGAAACTTGTCCCAACAAGCGTTAGTTGTGCAATTTTTTTTTTAATTAAGCTTTTGCCACCGGCTCAATCGGCCAGCAGAACAGGTAGAACTCACAACAAAACACCGAAGGACAAGAGAGAAAACGCACCGTGTCAGCCCGGATCCAGCAGTGGATCGATTCGATTTCAGTTTGACTTCTTAATTAGGTCTGCGGTGAAGCTGCTGGCATGGACCATCACCGCTGGGCCCGGCCGGTGGCGGTCAGCAAAAAGCCTCCGAGTGGAATAATTGAATAAAGCGCAAACCCAAAGAAAAACTCCGCACTCCCAGTGGAGCGGGGCATGAAAATTTCATCCGACAACTTCACGCTTCTGTTCGGAAATCGCCTCGGATCGGTTTTTTCCACCGACGCCGCCGCCGTCCGAGCGCCCTGTTCAGAGCGTAGTACATTTGTTGGGAATGCTTTTTTTACCTACGCCCTGCCGAAGTCACCGGCATGATTGTGCCTACTCCTTTCGACAGAACTACCAGTAGAGGCGTTTTTCGCCCCAGAGACATCTCCGCCTATCCAAACGTGATTTGATTTGGTGTCAGCGATTTTCTGAAATCGTTTGTTTTTTGTCGATTTCTTGCGCATTGCTCGACAGAGTAAACCACAGATTTTCTCAATTTGCGCGGATTCTATTGACATCGGTGTTCCGGTCGAGCGGGCCGGGCCCATGTACAAATAGTCACGGGGCGATCACCTTTGGGTGGGGTTTTTGCACGTCGCAGTTGGTCACCTCCGTCCTCGCCACTCATTTGTTTTTCCAGTTCGCCTCAATTTTAAAAGGATGGGGCAAAAAGTCGTCGCCCCATTCAGCTCCCTTCGGGCTCTCCATAATCCACGCCGTAAAACTTCTCCCTAATCGCTTTATTGCCGAATAAAAGAAATTCCACCAAAGGATGGTTGTGCTGAACGTAAAACGATTCCCAGCCATGAAATGCCGAAGATGGGGTGACTGGCCCATTTAACTGGCCATTTTGACTGCATAAAAGCTCAACAGTTTGCTCATTTGTCGCTCGAAATTTATTGCCTTCGCAGGACGATGGGCGGGGGATAATGGAAAAAATTCAGAAAAGTTTCGGGTTGACTACCAGTGGTCAACGAATTGGGAAAAAATTAAATGGGCGGTCGATTTTCATTGAGTCGATAGATGTCGCTGTTTGGCGTCCTTTTTCTCGGAAAATCTTTTATACAGCTCTTTCATTGTCTCAAACGAACTTTCCTCGGACGATTCAAAATTCAATGACTTTTATAAAAGGAGCAAAGAGAGTTTTCGTATATTGCTATATTGATTGCAGCATAAAATATAACGACAGAATACCCATCATCGTAGCGCCATTTCGTTAACAGAGCGTTTACTAAGTAATAATAATAATCAGTTAATTAATCAGACACGTTCAGATTGTTGCTTGTAGATGTGATACGAATGATTTGGGACGCACTTATCAGTTAGGTTTTTCCAATTTACGTAGCATGTTAATCCTGCTAATAGGTCTTGTTACCTTTATCTGAAACAGATACATATGTCCACATTAGTCTCCATCCTTAAGGCAATTGCCCGTCATTTTGCGCAAATTTCTCTCATTCTTCCTATGCAGTCGCAAGCCGTGTTTTCTAGTCTAATTATAAATCCACTTTTGAAATTGTGGTCTCGATTCAAATCATCTAACAGCTTCATAACTCCCAAACGAAATGTTCATCTTCTCCTATCATTTAAATTTTGTTTACATCCGAAAGTAAAGTTTTAAGAATAGCAAATAGGCATCCTCATTTTTATCTTCTCGCATCAACTCTATGAAAACTACATCAGCCTCAGATATGACTCAAGTTTTGCTAGACTGGTCATCATTGTTGAAAGTCATGTGACTCTAGACTAGATGATTTTAAATTCTTGTTTACAGTTCCATTAATAAATCATTAGCAGCATCTGGATTTGCTTCTAGAGATTCTTTAGACCAATTTTGTGCAGCTGGTTCATTATTTTTCTACTTCTCGCAATACGCTGATTCTGTTATCCGGAAACTATTAAAATTCCCTAAGTTGTTATAAAAGGAGAAATCAACATAAAAATACGCAAAATACTTGTCTAACGTTAAAAATGCCGAAAAACGTTAAATTCGCGGGAAGGCAATTAATTTCTTCATCGGAACAATTAAGCAATCAAAATTGGAAAGGTTCCGGAAATGAGAAAGGCGGGAAATACCTGAAAAACTGCATTAAGTCACTGCTTCCTATCGAAAGTAACTGATTACGACGATTACTTAAATTCAATCAAAATGAGAACTCGAATTACCTCGTAATGACGGTGGCGTTTTTGCAGCAGCACACTCAAGTTGGCGAGGCGATAAAAATCTCCCTAAGAACCAGCACCTATTTTTGCCAATTAATTCCTCATTTAGCCCCAAATCGAATAGCCTTCGGTACAACTGTAGACTACCCTTCAGTAGCTGACTCCATTTGTCTCGATGGCAGCTTACCGTTCCAATCTCTAGGTCCGGTCTCAGAAGGCGGGCCTACGTGTTCCGTACACCTCTTTGTCTGTTTAACGTTCGGAATTCGAAAAGAAGTCCGCAAACTTCAACTCCGCAAGAAAAGCTTTGAAAGTCAATTCAACTGGAACAGTTCTCCACGGTAATCCGGAGCCCCATAGACGCTCCAATTGGCCTGACGACCATTTGTGCCCGATGAATGAGAGGGCCACTGACCACCGCCATAGGGAGCCTATCGGCAGCCCATTGGCATGCAGTCGTTCATTAGCCAGCGCCGACCTCTCTAAACGTTTATTACAGTTGGTCAGGGGAGGCAAAAACCCACCGGCCGACCTCGTCGTCAAATGCCCTTTTCATGCTAAGTGGCAGCCCCCATATGCCCAGGCGTCTCCATCGACTTCCTAATTTCTGCCGCTGCCCCATGCCGCCGCGCCGCGCCGCCCTGCAATGGTGCACACTTCCGAGGAGCGCAGCGCTGCTTTATGGACACTGTCGAGTCTCGGCAGAACGTTGTTTCTGCGAAGGGGTCGAAAAAACGTAAACAAAGTTTTTCCACGTGCGGAAATTCCACAGCCATTAGCTGACAATGTTAAAAGACCATCTCGGTGGGAAGGCTGGGCAGCCGACAATATGATCAACACAGCGGCGGGGCGGAGGATTTTACATGGGCTACAACGAGCGGGTAACATGCCTCTTTACATCCGAGTCGAAGCAGATGCATTTTTCGTCGAAAAGAGAATTAATTAGGTTCGAAAGACTGTACGGCGGCTCATTTATGCCTTACAAGAAATTCTTTTCAGGTGTCCAGTTGTTAAACAAATCCACGCATTAAATTATGATCGAACCTAGAAATACCGTCTGAATTAAAACCTAATATGAATCTCGCTGGGTCTAGGAAACTCACGTGACAATATGTTAACTTTGCACTTGACAATAACATATAATTTGCGATGGCTATAGCTATATGAAACCGGACGCTGAGAAACACCACTTTTAAGATGTCGACTATAATTACGTCAATCGTGTTAATTTGCTACTATGTATGCTTTTTGTCCACTTTAAAATACCTGAAAAGAAGTTTGGATTTAAGTCCACAGACAATACCACCTTTTTTCGCCACAATTGTTTGTATGCCCAAGTCTAACATCTTATTGTACAATGGAACGTATGTATATACATAGCAAAATAATATACGAATATTGTTATGAATTTCGCGTCTCCTGCATAACAGAGAACGCTCGAACGGAGAGGAATTAGAGAAACATCATTAGCATTAATGATATGATGTATAAAAGAGGACCAAGGTGGCTACCCTGTGGGACACCAGATGTGTTTCTTAAAAAGTCAGAAAAACACCACGAAAACACGCACATGATTCAATACTGACGAAGAAATCCAAATAACAAAAAAGGTAGGAAAGCCAGGAGCAGACAATTTATGAATAAGAATTTTGTGATGTGTACTATCAAAAGTCTTGCTAAAATCAGAGGATATGTAATCGATTTGTTTGTCAGATTCAACAGCGTACAGTAATTAGAAAATTTAGATGGCAAACAGAAAGGGCTTACAGTGGAAATAATTGACCAAGACCTCGAAGAGCTTAGCCATGGGACATAGATCGATAATAGGCCTAAAACTTGAGAAGTCAGATCAATTACCCTTTTTTTTGCATAGGATAAATCACGAAGTAAAATCACGGTTATTTCTGCTGTAGAAAGGACTCCCAAATTTTATTCAACAATCAGAGATGTGTGCAGGATTTTGTTATCCAGAAGTCTCCTATCAACAAGAGGATCAAGGTTGAGGATAGAGAGCCTGTCACGTAGGGTAAGGAATATGAAATATTCTAAATTTTCCAAAGAGGCTTCGAGAAAACTGCACCGCTGCACACGTTCTTATTTTGAACACGATCTTATTTTGATGGTGAGGAAACCGTCGAGCAGTATTTCAGAAAAGTCCATTTGCGATCAAAAATCATTCCCAAATCCATAAATTGGGTAACCTTCAGAAAATTCATGGAATTGAGGCGGTATTAACACACCACACAAAAATTTTTCGACGTAAACGTTATTTTAAAACATTTACGTTAATACATGGTTTGGTTAGTTTGTCACCAATTTTCACGAGCGATCAAGTCGTGTTGTAGAATATCACAGTAATTATTTTAACTATAATAATTACACGAAATATTTTAATACCGTCAACATATAAATAACAATTAGAAGCAATATTTGTAGACAAGTTGTTAATAAATAACAAAAAAATAATAGCGGACCGAGAATGGATCCTTGTGGAACACCAGACACGGTAGAAAATTCAAACTATATACAACCGGAAAATACAACATGCAATTTACGGTTGGATAAATAACACGAGAGCCAAGACAATAAATACATAAATTTTCAATTAGAAATGTCAATATTTGTAAAGCAAGCCGGAAGAAAAAGAGCTGTTTGCTCGCTTATGGGCGTGCGCTGAACAAATCGTTGAATATACTTGGGTAAAATATTTTAAGAAGTGTGATCGTTGAAGGGAGTGTTGGGGAGAGGGGGTGGCTGGTTTGCACAGGATGATTGAATTCTATGGAGATGTACGTGTTTGTGAGGCCTCATCGCAGCCAAACCACTTTACAACATATACATGTTACTTAGGTTGCGAGAATGGTTTATGCATAAGTGTGGTCCCGGTAGGTGACGCCACAATCTAACTTCTATACCAATGGGCCGATTGAGCCCAGATTCACGCCATATATGTATACAATAAGTTATTTTGCGAGAACACTTTAAAGTTTGGTCCTGTCCCCAAACCCCCCGACTACACCTTAATCTTTTGAGTGTTTTTTTCGTGATGTGGTATGTACAGAGTCCATCTCGTATTTTATATATTGGTAAGGATAAGGAAAAATAACACAAAACTTTATTTACAGTAAACATTAACAAAAAGAAATGCTAGAAAAAGTAATTATGTATATATTTTCGATGATTTTCAAGCGGATTGATCCTTTAACGCTTTAACCGTTCCAGTTCATATCGAAAAAAACTCCTTTTCCAATTTTAACAATATTAACGGTGAATTTTATAAGACCGGCCATTTTATGATTACATATGTATACATTTACGTGGGAAGCCATGATTAAATAGCAACCGAAAACTCTGACCGACCTTGACCCTTGAAAACTTTCTCATTTTTACAAATTTTAATATTTTTGCTAACTGCCTTAAGGGGTTATATCCACTTGTAATTTTGAAAAAATCGAATTTTTTTTGTTTGCATATTTTGAATGTACATATAGTTAAGAATATCGTTCGAAAATTTCACATTGATCCGGCAAATAGTTTCGGAGAAATTAGCGTATTTGTAAAGACGTCTCCGAGCGTTTGAAAGTAGTTCAAATGGTTCCCAAAACTTTAAACGCGTTTTTCTCGAAACGGTGTTTTCAAAGTCGGTGAGCAAAATTTCTCCAAAACGGCTGGAGCGATCGGCTTGAAATTTTCACACAATCTTCTTAGATACTTGTGTCAGGTAATGATCGAAGGAATAAGGTTTCTGACAATAATTTCGATTTTTAATAATTTTTAATTTTTAATTTTTTTTAAGCCCTTTTAAACTGTAAATTTTCTTGAAAAAAACGATTTTTTTCTTTGGGAAGCCGCCATTTTGTCAAAAATCAAAATTTTGACTATTCCTTCGATCATTACCTGTATTCATCTATCCTAAAATTAAATCTTTTGGTTTTTTTTATTTCAAATAATTTGGATCAGAGATATCTTGCTCACCGCCAGACACCTTTTTGTGGAGGTCCTCTAGGAAATCTACTACAGGAACAACGGAACCGAATATTTTTGTAAATACATCGCGAATTCTTAAAATACATTAAATTCGCTATATGTACATTTATTCTATGTATTTATTTAATGAAAAGCCTCTTCACAAAAAATTCACAAAAAAACACGTTTTTTCGGACTTACAAGTGGATATAACCCCTTAAAATAACCATAGAGGGCACAATATTTGAATTTTGTTTCAGGTTTTCAATTCTTAAGACTACGTTACCTCCTGCCCCAAGGCTTCACCCAATTCCCAGCAGATTTAAACAGATCTGTGACCTATTTCGTCCTGCTCAATAAACTGGTGCACCATCCGTCCGCCGCCGCCGTCATACCCCTCTCCCCGGCGAAAACCCTGCTCATCCTCGGCATTCACTGAACCCACTTATCTGTAACGTGATTTTAATAAAACAACAACAAATTTTGTGCACGTCGGAAGCAGGCTGGCGACTTGATGTCGACTCCATCGACAGTGACAAATCTCCCATTTATTTCACTTGAGCCCAATTCCTTCGGCGATATCCTTTCACATATTCAGCATTCATCTGGAGCTTGGGCAAATCGAATTCCGCCGGCGGCATAAGCAGCAGCGCCCAGAGGAGCACCAGAAGAAGTAACACCCCACCGCCGCGCCACCGACGAATTTTCCTTCAGAGATGGCGAAGCGGCGAGCAGATTTAATCCTGCACTCGATGCCATGCCAGTCGAGCAGTCCTGGCGGAGATGCGGGAAAATTGGGAAGAATTTCATCTGAATGGCCCTGACAAGCCCGGCAGGATGACGAAAATGAGTTGTGAATGGAAATCAGAACTCAATGGCGCTCTGCCATTCTGCCGTCTTGCCTGGATGGCGATACATTGCCATTTTCGATAATCAGGAGAATTCCGGTCGCCCCCATCCCGGATCCCCCACGTCTGGCTGCAGAGGGTAGACGGATGATATAAATGAGATCCATGGCGCATGGGGGATGCCATTCGAGCCCTAGTTCCATTTGTTTTTCCTGGGTGCACTCTGCTAAGCTCGGTGGATGGAGACAAATGGAAGCGCCGTCCATCATAGCCCGGATGTGCGTCAATTTGTCTGAAGGAGGAAAATCAGAGAAATTCGAACCAATGAGAGGGGTAGGTCGGAAGAGCGGATGCATATTAAATTAGCTGGCAGGGTGCCCCTTCATTTCACTTTCTATTAAGGCCCAGTCGAGTCAGTCCCTAACGTGAATATAAAGTTCTTTTGGAAATCTACTGAATCCTCACCAAGGACGAGTGGGGGAATAGAGGAATAGTTGTCTGCAAACAAAATGTGTTCCGTGGTAATATTGATTTATTACTGCCTAAAATCACAATGTTATGAACTCATATGTTATTCTAAAGCTAAACGCAACAATTAGTTACCCTAATTTCGTCTTACAAGCACAAATACAAAATGCATAAAGAAAGGCTCGTTGGTGCTGTCGAAACAAATAAGTTCACGGGCCAGTGTCCAACAAAACAGCGAGCTTATCATGTATATAACCTTCTCGATACTTTCCCAACGGCGACCCATTACTGACCAATAACCCAGCCGAGCGACCACTATCTTCACGTCGCCGAACGCGACTTATACCTTTGACACACATGTGGCATCGATATTATATTATAATATTCCAAATACTACATTTATACTAGATGTGTGTCACCCAATTCTAGCAATATACCTGGTTGACAATCTAATTTATTCATATTATTAGATTTGCTAAATTTAGGTGGTATTTTTGTTACTTTCGCTAGTGACTGCACCTGCAGTGGTAGAGGTAGATCAACATTGGTGGCATTTTTGGAAAGCATATTAATTGTTCGACGTAGCGTTGATGTCGCTGCGTTGAATATATGCAAAGATAAAAATAAAATAGTAATGCGTATTCCGAATTTATGACTCACCCTGTAACTCGAAAACGGATGAGGCCACCCCTTCCATGCAATTTTTTGTTGACTAGGTGAGATCTATCACCTCATCATTTTGGTCCCCGTTAACTGGAACACACTGTATAATGCGCCAAGTTGCGGTAAATGAACGAATGAAGATTTGTCCAAGACGGCCCTGGCAGTGCTTCACAATACATTGAGCATGTGGATAAACAGTGAAGAGCTTATTTATTGCAGCTATGAATAAAATATTCAGCGTGAAATTGTGCAGCCACATTACCTCAAATTGGCTTTGATTTGCTCGAAAGGGGGTACAACAAAATTTCTGTGCGATTATAGCTCTACTCTGCGGCTCCCTAACCTGCTCACTGGTAGATGGCCCTCTAAATTGCCTTCCAAGGACTACGACCCTTTTTATCAAAAGTTCTGACAAATCGAAGAGCCTTCCGACACTCCAGCGCCAGGAAATGTCCTTTTCGAGTTCGAACTAAAAAAAATCCTCGTTGCGGGGTCGGCTGCAATTCACTTCTTTTCGAAAAACACCTCTTGGTGCAAATATATCCCTTCCGCCTTCAGTCCAGCACAGCACCCCATCAATTCTGGAAGTGAAAAACTTCAAAATTTCTCTGCAATTACGTAGAATCCAAGAATATGGCATCGTCACCCCCACGCCTCCAGGAGCACCCCCTCCCCGGCGCACCGTCACACAATTGTTCCTTGCCGTTTCGCAGGATATGTGTACTCCGGGGGTCATATATCAACCCGCCATCGTCTACATAAACAACATTCTTGTGGATAATTTAGTGGCGCATACGAAATAAGTTTATCTGGCGGAAATACATTCTCTGCGCGTCTAAGAAATGTGTCTTGGCCGGGGCGGCCTGGTGGGCCCGGGCGGTGGTGCGCAGCGGTATCCACTGAAAACTTTCTTGCCGTGTAAGACAAGATGTGTGTACGCCACACAATGAGCCGGATAATGCACTGGCCGGGGTGGGATCTGGGGTCGGTGACTGCTTTAAAGTTTTACGGAGTTTTCAATTGAGATGAAATGAAAACATCCCTGCCGACCAACCGCCGCGCCGCGCGCCGGCCGGTCAGGTTGTCGGTGGAATTAACATGCGGTGACCGATGCCCTTGTCCAGGGATAATCACGTGAGGCACAACGACATGACCCTTTGCCTGTACAAACACTCGTTTCGGGCAATTCGAATGAAATCCACCCGCGTGTAATCTAATTTGACCATCTTCATCCCCCGGATTACCCCCGAGCATATGGGTCATTTAACATCTCAACAGGGAACTTTTTCTGTGCGTGGCCCCGTGTTGTTGGGGATTCTTTCTCCTCCCTTCTGCCGACTCTGCGACGGGAGCCAGGAAGCGAAAAGATAAAGTAGACACTTCCCTCATGAGACCGCTTTCCATGTGGATTAGCCGCCATACATGATTCAGGTGTTCACATGACAGCCAGAGATGTAACTAGAATTTAGAGGTCCTCTTTTGTAAGCTCAAGCTAACTGTTAAATGCTACACGTGTGTTAAACTCAAGGATAGAAAATTTATAAGTTTTATGTTTTGTCGTTAATTTAACCAAGTGATAGTGAGTATATTAAATTCTGAATTATGCGCAAGCTTGTGCATATTTTAGAGATAAAAGCGAAATGTAGAATACGGTCAGATCCCTGCATCTCTGGTACCCGTTGACCTCGGAACTTGAAATTTTGCTGGAAATATGCACAGACTGTTCTAAACCTTTTGACCATATTAGGCATGATATATTTTATGTAAATATGGTCTATATGGGACTTTGTTGTCTTATTTCCCATTCTCGTTCTCAGGGTGTGCATCATTTAAGTTTGTTCCGTTATCTGGAGTTCCACATAAGTCTATTCTCGGTCCGCTACTATTTTTGTTGTTTATGAATTACTTTACCTCCATAATTAATTCTGTCTGCCTTTTATATGCTGACGACCTCAAAATGTTTCGAGTGATAAAATATCATACTGACTGTGATATTCTTCAACTAGTCTTCAATTGAAAATTAAATACAATATTAATAAAAGTTATATAATATAATCACCTGACATGGCAACAGTTGAACAAAGGTTCAAAACAACCTTAATTGGCTCTGTGATTATCTACATAAAGAAAATTTTGTCATCAAGCCACTCGGGGACGTGAATTAATATTTAAAAGTTTTTGAAGATTGGGACAGTTTCCGGCGCCATCATGCATGAACATAACACATTGGAGGGATCCTTCCACGGCAATTGACGAAGATCAAACCGTAAGAAACCTATTTGCACCACCTCGATGCGATTTATGTTTGTATTATAATGAGGCCTTCACACTACGAAAGCATATCCTTAAATGGGGCGCACAAAAACACAATATAAAACTTTTAAAGTGTGGGGTCAGTGAAGTCAATGGACCAGCATTTAAAGACGCCTAACGTTGAATTGGCTCGATTAATAATATTATCAATATGGCGCCCAAAATTAAATTTTTATTCGATCAGCAGTCCAAGATCCACAACACTTTCATTTCGAGACAAGGGCTTGTCAAACATTTTGTAGGAAAACTACAGATTGGAGAATTTTCTACAAAAAGAAATAAAATTACGCTTACTAATATTTAGTTTCAAGTGATTTTTGGAGCCCCCCCCCCGAGAATATTAAAAGAACGTCTTGTTAGATTTGAGCATCTTGAGAATATTCAACAGTTTTAAAGATTTTGAAATCACCTGAATATGCTAAATCTTAAGTATAACGCAGCAAGGGAAACAAATCATTGATGAACATGACAAACAATAATGGCCCAAGGTGACTACCCTGTGGAACTCCAGACAAAAGAGAAATGGGTCAGAATAGGAGACGACCCATAGAACAAAATCTTTAGGAAAGCTAAGTTGGAGCTGTTTAAAATTAAGCATTCTATTTGAGAGTTTGTCAAAAGATATTTTTTGAAATCAGTATAAACAGAGTCTACTCTTTCATTTGAGATATGGATTACTGCGATCGGAAGAAAAACAATTGTTTACGCTTCTCAAGATTTGATAGACAGACATTCGAAAATTCTACAAGGTTTGTCATAGTTGACCTACCTTTCACAAAGCCATGTTGGTGCACCGAAGAAAGAGAACTGAAGGGAAACGTCAGATAATCTTCCACAATATATTGAAAGCTCTTGAATCGGTGACAGTTTAGCAATAGATCTATAATTTTCGATTTGGTTATTTTTGCCCTTTTTAAAAATATGTGTCACATAAAAAACCGACGTGAACTGGTCACCGAGACCGATATATGGAATAATCCTAGAAAGCGCAGCTTGTATCTTAGAAACCTTTTCGCTTACGTTATTCCATATGGAGTTTCAATTTAGGTTATTGTCCAGCAATTCTCCTAAGTACGTAAGCGATCGTTTATACCTACTTGATTTTTGGGTTGCCCACATTGACGTATTATTGTATTTCCCAACTGTTACGATCGCAATTTTGTCTGCGAAGCCTGTGTATGTATGTTATGAGTGTATGTCACTTTTGTGTAGTTAACGACTCCGAAACCTCTCTTGTAACTTGGCGAAAACCATTAACATTATGTCAGTGATAATTTGATGCAACAAATCATCCAAATTCAATCGCAGTTTGGTTCTGTAGACACGATTTTTTAAATAACCACATGCATCCAGCGACCTTCCAAAAGACGTGCCCCTCGATACATGAGCGAGCTAAAAAAGGACCTACATGGGACGTTTTAAAAATGAACTGTGTATTTTTCTTTCACCTAGAAGATGAACTATGGCTTTTGCTTTGTCTCTCTGTTTTTGCATCCTAAGGCCTCATTCATAATGCCCGCTAGAAGCGAAGCGACAACAAGCAAATTTAACAAGTCAAACGTATCAGTAAACTCGCTCACTCTTTATATTCGCTTGTCATCGCTTCGCTTCGAGCGTACACTATGAATGAGGCCTAAGGAATTATAGCAACCGGGAGGTGTTTTATTTTTGTTGCTACAGTTTTGACCATTGTCGCAAGATCTCAAATAGAATTTTTAAATAGAAGCTCCTCAACTTAGGTACTCCATCGTCAAAATCCACTTTGGATTTATTTTCTAGGGGGATGACAGTGAGGCACATAGCCCTCTGCATATATTTCGCTATGAAAAGATTTCAACATCAATTTTTTTCTACCCTCCACCTTTCAAATTCGACAGCATCAAATTTTGAACTCTTTGCACCTTACACCCGCGCCTGCACATATCCCGCATCCTTACACACACAATGCCCCTGCATTGAGACGTCACTTTCGAGTCGCCTGTGACACCATCAATTCGTCGATCCTAATCCGGCTCATCCCTCAACTCGAGGATATCTGTCATTAGCATTGATTAATTCCTCAGCTATTTACATACGAAAACAATCAATCACACGCCCGGCTAGGCATCCTGCGGGACGGCAGGGGCGGGGACGAGCGAAACAACTCGGCACTCGAGCACCGGAGACCCGGGCAGGAGCGATGAGCATTAACCGAAAAAAAAAGAAACAATCAACTTAGGGAAAATTAGGGAAAAGGATATAATTAAGGCCATCATCGTTAAGTACCCGGAAAACTAATGATGGTGCCGGGCGGGGGGATCGTTGGTGGAGGACTCAGCCCCAGTGCTGGCTATTGTGTGAAGCTGGTCGAGAAGCCGTTGCAGTCCCTCCGACCTGAGCCGACCCGCCTGTCCAGCCTTCTCGGCACGGTTGGCTGTCTTATCAATTTCCCAAGAAAGTTGCAGGAGCTCGCCCGTTGCTGCCGCCCACCCCGAGCACAGCATCAGCATGGAACATTTGCTCCAGTTCAATTATCGCCGACAATTGCGGAGACCACTTTATTAGGTGGAAACAGGAGCGCTAATGATCCTCATGTGTCCTCCCTCTGGGCTGGGTGGGTTTAATGAATTCCTCGGGCTGGCTAAATGACGCGTATCTTGTGGTCCGTAGGGCTCCCGGGTTTTGAGACAGAAGAGCCGCACCAGGCCCAGCAACCACACCGGCCGCATTAATATTTATAGCCGCGACCGGCGCACAACAGTCCGCGCCGGCACACCGGCGGAATATAAATAATAATATTTACCTGCGAAATAATTGAATCGAATTTATTTAATTGAACGCGAAAATACATGAGCCGCGCCGCTGCATTGTTTGCCGAGGAGCACCTGGGAAAATAGCGTACACCCCGCTCGCTGGGCCCTTCTAGTTTTTGCCCGGACCGACGGCGGCGGCTTCGCCTGCATAAATTTGAATTTTCTGACATTTTCGGCAAATTTATGAGGAATTTTCGCTCGAGTTATGAAAACGGAAAGGATGCGAAGAAGTGGTCGCTTCTCACCTGTGGTGACTTCTCTGAGAGGCGGAGGGCCTTGGCTGGATATCAGAGAATGTGCAAATTCAAGGTAAAAAGAAAGGTTTTCTGTGGCCCCTATCACCGGTCTCTGGGTTCAGTTCAAAATATTATAATCCCACGCACTGAATCGCAGCATCCATCTGCATGGTCCCAAGAGGTGGCAATTTCATTATCGCCCGGTAGCAGGTCACCTCGGGGGCATCATCTCAACCGATCCGTCGGTTTCCCCTCTTAACGTTTTTGCGGCCACGACCGCTCCAAGATGAGCTTAATTTGCTTTTCCCGCCACAAACTCGGTTGACCTCACACTTCCGTCTGTCCGGGCCGGGGCCCTCGGAGAGGACGAGTCCATCAATGACCGGCCGATGGATGCGCGGTGAATGGACCGCGGATTCGTTTCACTTGATCGCTTTAAAATTATCGACTCCGCCCGAGATTGGCTCTGCTAACTGCTAGGCCGGCTTGTCTTGCATCGAGTCGAGGTCTTCTCTGTTGGTTTTCCCGCGTGACTTAAGCACGCCGCAAAAAACGTAACGCGCCTCGATTTGTGCGGTAATCACACAGAAATTGCCTTGAGTCTCGCTCGGGTGGATGGATGGTGGATGGTTTCGCCTAGGCGAGTGGCGCTAATAGTTCTCTTCCTTTAATTTATTTACTTTATCTATTTTATTTGTTTTTAGGGTTCCGTACCAAAGAAAAAGGTACCAACGGAAACTTATTGGTGGGGCTTCGCTATCCATGTCTATCTGTCTGTATGTCATAGGCGCTTATCTCAGCCATTTTTAGAGCACCACACGAAATTTGGCACGGATATAGAACACGGTAGCCTAAAACAAAGGGTGATCGTTTGAAAGGGCTCATTTCGCACGTTTCAAAACACTATCGATTATATATCGAAAAAACCGTCGAAAACCGGCTTTTCTTGTTTTCGCTGTACCTTTTTTCAATTTACGTTTAAATACTTACTATCAACGGTAAGTATAGCTCACGACAATTCGAAAAAGCACGTTTTTGAACAATCAAAAAATAACTTATATTTTTCAGGATATATCGATTTTCCCAAAAAAGACGTTATTGATAATTGACTTGTGCTCATTTTCTTTATAAAGAGTTGTTCTATCATTCTCTAAAAGAATTGTAACGGTTTTATAAATTCTAAGTGTAAATAAAATAACACAGGCCAACATCGTTTTGTTGTTGAAAAGCTGAGGGTCATTTCCGAAGTAATTTTTTACGTGGAATCTGAATCCTGGGTCTGAATTGTTCTACCACGCCAGGATTTTGAGATATTTGAGGTTATGTACCCAAAAAATTACGTTTTTGTCTAACTTTGAGGTTATATACAGGGCGCGCAAATTTTTTCTGATCTCTACATTATTTAGTACTACTGTTACTCTTGAATTTAATACTCGTAGTTTGAGTTGAAAAATCGAGTAGAACTCGGTACCTACAATTTGTATATTTGTATTTGCATATTTGGATTTCAGGTGTACATAAAATGTTACATAATAGAAACGTTTACACGCTTAAATTACTCGCAAAAGCATCTTAATGATACTGCGCGCGAGCCTGATTTATAAAATCTTTCAATTAAGAATAATAAAGAAGGAAACAAGTAAAAATAAAATAAACTAAACTAAATACAAAAGTTTAACATATGAGATAAAGTCAAAGATAACAATGTATAGTACTTCATGCAAGGAAAATTTAAAACACAAAATTATAGTTATAAACAATTTTCTATATCTTCAATGGTCTTCAACGTGAGATTGATGAGCCATATTTTTAATTTATACTTTAATTTACGCGAATCGCATGTCGTAATATCAGGTGGAAGGGCATTGAAGAGAAAATATTTCATGTAACAAAACGTAGTGCGGTAAGCTGTTTTCTTCGAGTTTGGTGGACGTAAAATCCGCGTTCGAAAATTAGCAAGTACTAGTTCATTATATTGTATTTGTAAGGTCGTAAAATTTTCTATCAAACCTTTTTCCCAAAACGCTTTTCTTACGTCTAACAGGCCATGTTCTCGGTACAACATCGATGATATTTTGACAATTGCTTTTTGTGTCGTGATCAGTGGCTCTAGTATTCTCTTACCAGCCCCCCCACACACAACAAGATACCATATGTTGCCATTGACCAGAAAAGACCGTAGTAAATTGACATTAATTGTTTTTGAGAGAGAATAATCCGAAGTTTGTAAAAGACATAAATCAAATATCGAATTCTATTATTCAAGGAAGATATATAGGCGTTCCATTTAAGGTTACTATCCAATACAACTCCAAGGTATCTCGATGTTTGGGTTCGATGTATTTTTGGGCAGTTACATATCTTATCCATACATGCAACTGTAGAGTTAGGTCTTGTGGATAGCTATCACAGTAAGATCCGAAAGTCATGAAATTAGTCTTGTCAACATTAATAAATAATTTATCACAATTAAAGCCGTGTCATCAGCATAGCTTATAATCTCATGATTTTCTGACAGCTTCAGTAATCCCTTCAAATACAAAATAAAAAGAATTGGACCTAGAACAGTTCCTTGAGGAACTCCGCATTCAACCTTGATATTCTCACTCTTATAAGTACCTATATGTACCCTTTGTAACCTATCTCTCAGGTAACTGGCAACTAGATCATAAAACACTCCTCGGAAACCATAATTTTCAAGTTTACCGAGAAGTAACCCATAATCCACCGTGTCAAACGCCTTTGCAAGGTCCAATTATACTGCTGCACAAGGGGTTGATGTGTTTATAGCATTATTTATTCTCTCTACAATTGTCGTTAAAGCATTGATAGTTGATGTATGTATGTTTCCTAAATCTAAACTGCATGTCGGACAGAATATTTTCCTTATCTATAAAATCAATAATTCTATCTTTTATGGCCTTTTCATATATTTTGGCATAGTTTGAAATGAGAGAAATTGGACGATAATTTCCGACTTTAAGTGGATCTCCAGTTTTATATTATATATTGGAATAACATCTGCTTGCTTGAAAGCTACAGGCCACGTGCCCGTTTCTATTGACTTGTTTAAAAGAAAAACTAAAGGCTCTGTCGTAAAAGGTTCAATCTTTTTTATTATAGAGGTTGCTATTCCATCAACCCCTCCTTCTTTATTTGAGTTCATATTCTGTGTAATTCAGTTTCAGAGATCGAAAACAGAAAAGCGGTATGGCTTGTCCCAATTTCTGACTCTGAGTCTGAAGTGATACCCAGTGGCGATAAGTTTTTTGATAAGTTGGGTCCCACTGTGATGAAATATTTGTTGAATTCGTCAGCAATCCCGGCAGCATCATCAACTATTACTTGAGAAGATTGTTGTTTAATAGCTTGGACCATTTGCGCTTTTTCTTTTGTTTTATAATTTACTGTATTATTTACAAAATTCCATAGTTTCTTTGGATTACTATTAAAGTTTAATATTTGATTTTGAAGGTAATGTGTTTTAGTTTTCCTGATTAATGCATTTAGCTTATTTCTATACCCAATAAATTCATTTCTATATTCAACATTACCAGGATTGTGAATCATACGTTATTAATAATATAGTTAAACATGTAGATTTTTGCATTCAAGTCTTCTCCAATCCTGGAAATTCCTGGTGCATCTACGGGAACCTGATTACATATCTCTTGAACTTGAAATCATCAGTTAAGGCCCACCCAAAAAATAGTACTTATTTATTACCCACAAAAAATACCAAATATATCACATTTTCAGGATCCGCCGTCCAGACCAGAACGCCCCTTTAAAGCTCATCCTCCAGCCGTTCTCATAGAAAATCGGGATTGCTCCGTCCATATCCAAGGATAGTGGCGGAAGCTTTAAAGGATAATGGAACAACCCCAGAGTGGCTATAAAGCGATTATAAAAACTTATTCGATTTCGATTTATCTCAGTCAGAACGTCGTTGACTCTTGGCACTCGTCGCCGAGCTTGAGGGGCGCGCAGACGTCCCTTGGGTGTGTTTAAGGCGAGAACTTTTAAAAGAGTTTTATTGCACCACCAGAAATTCTAACCGAAGCTTCAGGCGCGGAGGCAATAAAGGAAGGAAATTTCTGTTTTGCAAATTGTCCGGGCTGTGTAGCTGGTCCCCTCCTTCCCGACCCAATTATCGCTGCGCAAACGATTCCTCGGGAGCATCCCGGATAGCATACCGCCAAAATCCTCAAATCGGCCGCAAGTTGTAAGCAAATTAAGCGGCCACAGAGCCGAGCAGAACAAGAGATCTCTGCTAACGTCGAGGCAATTTTATCTCGTCTTACTGGTCATTTGGTAAATGACCACTGGGAGCCATTAGGGAGCTGCCGTAATGGGCCTGCCGTGGCCGTCCTTTGCGGTGCCAGTGCAGCAGCGCAACGAAGACCCGGCCGGACTGGTCAAGGTGGCCTCCGCCGGACGCCAGGGGGGCAGGGTTAATTGTTTGTTTGCTTTCAAGTTCATTAGCCCGCCCTAATCGCTCCGATAATTAAACCCTTGCCGCTTTAATCAACTAAAAGCCAACTACTGCCCATAGGAGTGCGGCCCCTGTGCAGAGCGTTAAACATCGCGTTCGGGCCGCTTGCTCTGTGGGGACCTTACGAAGACTTGCTAACTTCCACGCACGAAGGCCTCCCTTGATGAGGATTTATCGCTAGTGGAGACGCCATGCCATACCGCTGCCGCCGCTGTCGACTACTCTGTCCTTCTGGGGGGCTCACGTGATAAATCTTATCATCCTCCAGTAACCCTTTAATGCCCGTAATTAAATCATTTGCTCCCCTGGCCACGAATGCGCGGCGATTTAAATGTCTTGGCGGCGCGGCGGTGCGTCTTGAGAAGCTGTGAAATGACTTCGGCCTTTTTTGCCGCCCGCCAAAGACTCCTTCCCGAGATTTACTCGACGGTCGCGTATTAACTCGCCGCGCGATTAAGGAGCACCAGTGCGCGGCAATTAGTGGGAACATCGTCCGGAATGCTCACCCATCTCATTTCGGGGGTGCTCCGCTGTGACTGTTTCCATCGACTCCGACTCCAACCCCAACGCAGCATGTGACTAGTTTTGCCATAAATTAAGGCGCTCGGAAACCACAGCGTCGAGTACAATTTAATAACCGACCGGGAAATTTATAGGCGTCACGACGAGGATGCTGCTGGGGGACCGAACGAAATCAGATGGGGAGGGGGCATGAAGTTCAGGATCGGTGTCAACTGCTCCGAGGAAACTGGGGGACGGAAGAGACACTTGGATAATCGGAACAACCATTTCGTTTGCTGGCTTTTGGCAATTAAATGAGTAAAAAGGTCGGTGGGGAACAGACGACTTCGACCGGGAAAGTTTTACCGGCATCGACAGTCAAATTAATTGAGCGGCCCCTGAAGCGTGCAAGGAATTAGGAATGCCTGCTCTCATCAGTTTCTCTACTGTTTACAATTTCTGGTAAATTTCCTCGATTCCTTGCAGATATCTCAGAAGGCCATAATTTAGTTTAAGTAAACACAATTCTCGTTATCTTGATTTTAATGCTGCAACAATTACTTTGCTAAATAAAATGCTCCTGACCGAAATTTTACACAACTCTTCGGGCCTTGCTATTACCTATTATTACACTAAGAAAACAAAAACCCTTCCCCCACCTTAAATTACCTATTATTACACTATAGAATAGTTCTAGATTGTTAAACAAATTTTTGGAGCCGATTATGATTTTATGTGATGAGAAATTTTTATTTTACAAAAAGTATGAATTAACAGTCAAACTTCTTAGATTCTAGAAAAAGTTTATTTTATTGCATTGCTCTCTCTTTGCATTTGTTGACGATTTTGTTATTCCAGGATTGGGAAATGGTTATGTGGAACTGAATGGAAGAAAATCTCTTTTCATTAAATGGAATATTTATTTAATTCATCAATTTCCGTTAATTCATACTCTAAGAAAGAAAGTTTTATATTTATTTTTGAATTTGGATATTTTGATTGCAGATTCGAAATCAACGAAGACGAAAACTCCCTAGTGCGGATTTTCCGAGCAGCCCTTTGCAAGTTAACTTTATGGTATTTATTTTTATTTGCGAGAAAATCAGATCCTTTGACCTTGGATAGCTCGCCATAGTCGACTCGGATCAGTCGGATTTTGTGAAATTCGTGATCTCCGACCACAAAAACTCCTTAATCGGTATCATTTGGCTAGCCTTTTCAATTTTGAAAATTTTACTCTTTAACCTTGAAAATGACCCTGAAGGCAGCTTCCGATTTTTCCAATTTTGCGAAATGTTTGCACTCCAGCCCTAAAAACCACAGGAATCAATCATAAAATTGCTGTTTTTAATTATTGGGAAGAAAAATGTTAATTTGCATGGACTATACCGATTTTGTTTGAAGCGTTTTGAAAGTCCCTCACAATTTTTGAAGCATTTCGGCCTGAGGTAAAAATTCTTGTATCGTCTGTATACATACATATAGAAAATTACAGTTTGGTTGACAAGGAAAATCGAACAGGTAAATATTGTACAATAGAGGGCCAAGCACATACCCTTGTGGAACACCGCGCCTTCCGGCTGGTATTTTATAAGATGAAAACACTTCGTTATCTATATGGACATTAAAGGATCTTACTGTCAGGAAAGTAGTCAGTTTGTATTATTTGAACAAAGTACATGGGAAATTCAAATTTTACAAGTTTGTGTACAATGCCACCGAATCCGAAAAATTTAAAATATCATGCATATAAATCACGCCCGCGACCTTTCATGGGTTTGGAAAGAGACTGCATATCTAATAGTCTTAATCTCTCTTGGCAAGGAGGCAGAATTATAGGATTCGATCACGGGAGACGACGGAGAGCGAAACGAAGAAAACGCTTCTGCACAGACTCAATCCGTTGGATGTAAATATTATAGAAAGGCATCCATACCACCGAGGGATATTCCAGAACAGGACGGACAAATGCACAAAACAAAATCTTTAAAACAAACGGGTCCGCCAGATATTTGGACCAACGCTTAATAAACCCGAGAGTGGAATTGGTACGATTAATTACCTGGTCAATATGAAACGTAAAAGTGAACTTGACATCAAGAGTGATGCCAAGTTTGGAAACCTTTTGCATACGCGAGTTCAGGATTTATGATTAATTTTGTAAGAACAGTCTATAAGGGCAGATTTCTAATTTAAAAAAATAAAAAGATCGTCCTGAAGGGTTTGAGCATCTTGTACAAATTCAATCGACATTAAAATCTTCAAATCGTTAGCATAAGCCAGAACGTTAGCTTTCTGGAAAAGGGGCAAGCAAATCATTAATAAAAAGTGTGAACAGCAATGGTCCAAAGTGGCTGCTCTGCGGGACGCCAGAAAATACATCAACTGCTTCAGAAAAAGACGACCCCAATTTGACTTTAAAGGAACGATTTGCAAGATATGACTCAATCTCCAATGGACGAAAAATTAGCTCTTTGTGGGAAGCCTTTTTGATATACATATTTTATGTTCAGTATACATATGGAAAATTATCATGAAGAGACTTGCGGAACAGTCCAAGATTATCCAAATTTACTTTGAAAATCGGTTGTCGATTAGCGAGACTTATAGACGACGTCGTTTTTCCACCAATGTAACTTTCGAGCAAAATTCTCTACGTCCGTAAAATCATATTTTTAAGCTAACAACTTCCACAACTTCATGTTCCTGCCCAAAGCTCGATATGGACGGTAGGTACAATATTTCTTCGGGTGTTTTGTTTTCCTTCCTCGCCGTCCTGGTCTCCGGACGCAATAAACAAACAGTAAAAAGCGACGAACCACCCACGTCCCAGTGCCACAAAATGAATGATGCTTCCAGTGGAGTTCAACTCGTTTCAATCATTACTCATGCTGGCTACGCTCGATACGGGGTAGCTGATAAAGCCCGCCAGGACGCCAGGATAGCAGGAGCTGGCAAAATCCCAGGAGATAAGACGAAACGCTGCAATAGTTGAACGCCTCGAATTGAATACTTAACTACCGGGACCGCACACCCGGACCCGCCTCGTACGCTGAGATAATCCCCGATAAATTGTGGGCGGGGAGGGCAGGAGGACACATGGAGGCATACGTGCGGCTGATTAAACATTTAATAATCCTCCCAGCAGTGAGTCGCCCCAGATGAAAGTTCCTGGGCCGGAGCAATCCGGGCGGCAGGGGCTTGTGGGCAACTTTTAAGTCTTTTGAGGTGACCTTAGCCCAACGGTAACTTTCGGGGAAAGGACCTTACGAGCCCTAAGCTGTTTAAGATCAGCCCGACTAACCTGGCCTGGCTGTGATAGATTTACGGCTTGTTGTGGACTATCAGAGGCAGTTCATCGCCGGTGATAACCCAAGGAGCTCTTGCCGGGCACAAGAAGCTACTTAGAAGGCGGTGGTCACCCACATGCTAAGAACACACGCTCAGGGTCGCTGCAGCAAAAACCGCCACGACAGGGATTGCGGTGGCCCTTTGAGCAGTTCGCCCGGTCGCATGCAAAGCACAAGGAGCTCCAGTGGGTCCTGCTATGTGGTACTGCGGGCGACTTTAAAAATTCTTTAAAGAGGCTGGGGTAGGACCATTCATTTGCTACTTAAGAAGATAACCGGGGACATGTCGGCGCAGTCAAGATGAATTCGTCCCCACAGCAGGCGGGTGCTGCGGAGCGGTACTGCTGCTAGTAGTACTGCCGGGGCCAAGCCAACAATGGGAAAAGTAGCAAAGATGAGGATAACAAGGGCGACAACGAGGACATAGTTAAGGATAATAAATCATTCGCCTCAATGTAAGGACTGTTTCTGAATTGAGTCTCCGCCTTTTTTGTTTGTCCCCCGCGCGCGCCGCCCTTTCCCCATGGGCCGCTCCAGAGAGCCTGGCTTTACGGTGGCGGCGGCGGTGGCGGTGGCGGATGGTGCTGTTTTCCGTGTCGGTAGGCCAGCTAGCCCGAGTCGCATGAAGATGACACAAACATTAGTTCCGAGATAAAAATGACAGGCAATTTTTTAAGGCGAATGGCATCCCTCCCGCCTCGGGAAAATGTGCAGATTCTGCAGACCGGATGGATCCCCGAAGGGTCTTGTAGTTTTACTTGTGGTGGGTGGTAAGCGGCTTATTGCCTGCCAGTCAATTGCTGTAATCTTCCCGCACCGTAATATCCCAGGCAGCTTCAAGCGCTCTAGACTGGACTGATTCACTTTGTGAACATTTTTAAAGCACGAAAACATTTTTATTAAATAAAATTGTGCGAATAGAGCAAATTGGTAAAATGGTAGGACACTGCCAAATTTGTTGCAAATTGTATCGATTTGATGGGCGAATGAATGAATACGAGTGTGTAAACCTGTCCGGCTACGGCTTTCTCACTGACCTACTACTACCAACCCAATCAATTTAACGAAAATGTTAGAACCATAAAGCAAATATTCTAGGATTGCTTTTGGCATGCGGGACTTGTAGTGGAGTGCTTCCTGAGTGTAAAACCAAAAGGTTGACATTAAGCGCCATTGTTAGCCGCCATATTGGAAAACAGTTTTTTGCGACTAGCTGCGCTTGACTTGCCACTGCCTCAGTGAGCCGGCTCAGTTTACTCACTTACTCACTGAGCTGCACCGTTTTTCTCACTCCTAATGTCTTTTTTTTCCGGATGGTGTCGCTAGTGTTTTCTGAGCCAGAAGTGAGTTATCTGAGCCAGAAGTGAGTTATCTAAGGCAGCTAATTCTGTTCTCAGTTGGCTCAGCTCAGTTACTGTGGCATATGAACAAATTTGAGACATCATGGAAAATACAGTTAACGTTTTTGTTCAGGGTAAGATTTAAAGTTAAGGAAAGTTAGGGCACTCTGATACGTCAGGTGTATTTTAGGATCATGCCCCAGTGAATCAATATATTGCAACTATCTGTACTGCATGTTACATATATATCTATTATCAGATGCTACATTGTGGGGCGTAGAAGACAACCAGTAATTGATTAGAGCATATAAACAATATCACGATTCTCTACCCATCGCACAAAAAGGGAATTTGTGAGAAATAATAACTACACAATTTAGCTCGGAAGGAGGTAGTCAATTTTTAACCCTATAAATAGAGACTTAAGTAAGACACATGTCTTATCGTTCCACAAAAATACAAATTGTAGAACGATATGTCAAGTGTTTTAATTTACAAATATGGTTGCGGTGTTCCACCAAGTGCCCACACAATTTTCGATTAACATGATAAAACAAGCTTTCAAACAATTGACATAGGCATATGTTAGCGCTGAGTTAAGCAATAGGGCGATAGTTATTAACGATATTCTTGCCCACCGTTTTCCAAAAGTGTGTTATAACCGAGTGCTTCCAAGCAGTGATGCAAAAAAAGTTCCTGATGACAGGGATAGATTAAATAAATGGAACCATTTTAATCAGCGATTCTAAAAAACTTGTGTACCGAATTTTATGAAAATCGAGGTAAATTTAGTGTTTAAAAGCGAAATATTGTTTATTTTTTTATAACACTGATCATAATAAGTTTTCCCATATTTCCAATATATCAACCGCCAAAAATATCCTATTGCACATTTTCAGTGACATAAAAAAAGTGACTAGAAGATTTGCTACTAAAGGCCAAACCATAATGTGCTTACCGTTCCCTAGGAAATCTGCCAAAACTGGACGAACGGAAACTTATGCATATTCGACAGACTGTCAGAGTGTGATAAATCACTCCGATTTGTGTGTTATTAGAGTGCACAAGATTAATCAAACTTTTGAAAAAATGTTTGTCCTCATCCATTGTCCCCATTTTCAGCTGTTGTCATTTTGCATGCACGGTACGCTCCAGATCGTACCTTGCATAGCAAAACAGACTTGCCGAAACCTGACGAAACAAACGACTACTCCCATTAGGCCCATCTATAATGGCCTTGAGGCTCCTTAAGATTTTCTGTCGGATTTCCCTAAGACTTGTTAAGTTTCTGTCAAATCGTAACGAATCTTAATCTCAACTACCATCGCCTTAATGTATTTTTGTGCACAATGTCCGCACATTTTAATGATAAGCTTATAGAGCTAGTAAAGAATTTCTCTCGATACATCATCCAATTTTTACACCAACGTCACTTTTGTCAAGTTCCCTTAAGATTTGTACGCCCCGGACCGTACCTTTAAGACTTGCCGAAAGATTTCGAAAGTTAACGAAAGATTGGATAAGACTATCAGTTGTCAGTATGGCACTTCATATAATCGTACAAATTCTTAAGCTGCCGTAAGGTCCCGTAAGGCTATTATAGTTAAGGCCATTGTGGTTTGGGTTTCGTATTATGGTTCCGCGTTAATGACCGTACAAATGGTTCTGGCTGTCATGTAAAATGTCAAAATTTTTCCTGTGTTCAAGAAGGGCGACGGATCGTTTGTTGGAAACTACCGTCCTATTGCTATTCTTGACTCACTACCGAAATTATTTGAAAAGATTGTATCGTCCGAACTGCAAGTGTATTTATCGCCGATGATTTGTCCGGAACAGCACGGGTTCGTTCCCTGTAGATCTACTGTTACTAATCTTGTTTGTCTCAAGGTCGCTGCTGTCGACGCACTAGAAAAGAACTCGCAATTAGACGTGATTCACACGGACTTTGCAAAAGCATTCGACCGAGTGAATCACCGCGTGCTCTTAGCTAAACTAAAATCTATCGGTATTTTGCCACCTATGTTAGACTGGATTGAGAGCTACTTGACAGATCGGATTCAGTATACCAACGTGTTTGGTTGTAACTCAAATGATTTTGACACTCCTTCTGGGGTCCCTCAAGGGTCTCATCTGGGTCCCTTATTATTCACTGTTCTTATAAACGACTTACCGCAATATGTCACCCATTCGTCTGTTCTTTTGTATGCGGACGATGCCAAGATATTTAGAGACATTACGTGTAAGGAAGATGCTACTCTTTTGCAACTTGATCTAAATAATGTGAAGGTATGGTGTGAGAAAAATCGTTTATTTTGAAACAGTGCCAAGTGTCAAAAAATCAGCTTTACGAAAAGAAGACTGCCAAACGAATTCAGTTATATGTTGGGCACAGACGTCTAGTCGACGGTAAACAGTGTTAACGATCTGGGTATCACATTCGATTCTAAATTGTCTTTCACCTCTCATATCGATCATATCTCAATGAAAGCATATCAAATGTGGGGTTTCTTGAGGTGAAATTGCAAAATTTTTACAGATGTACATTCTTTTGTAACTTTATTTAACTCTTTAGTGCGCCCCCATCTCAAATACGGTAGTGTCGTTTGGTCCCCCTATGGAATAACGTCATCCATCAAACCCGAATCTATACAACACGGTTTATTGCGATTTTTATCGTTTGTTTTGGGTAGACCTATGCACTTTACCGATCACGATTATGCTTCTCTATTACAAATTCCTACACTTGCACGTCGCCGAGCCATGTTTGACCTTCTATTCATTTATAAACTTATTAATGAGAAAATCGAGTGTCAACAATTACGTTCGCTGATTGAGCTTCGCGTTCCGGCTAGATCGACCAGACTATATGAACCCTTTGCCATCGCTAGAAAGCGTACGGATGTTAGACGAAATGATACCTTCGTCAGGGCGCTGATTCTTGCGAACGGGCTTTCGCAATCGGCAGACTTTTTTCGTGATTCAGAATCCACATTTAAGCGAAAATTAGCGACTTACCTGACAGAAATCGAGCTGTGATATACTGCTCAACTAGGATTATCTTATATGCAATTGTTTTCTTTATAGAACTGTTTAATTATATTTATATCGATCTCGTTTATTATACACTATTGTAAAATCAAATTATTTATATATAGCTATTGATTCTATTCTGTATACTTTTTCAAGGGTATTCCCCGTATATAATAAAATAAATGAATAAATAAATAAATGTATAATTATAACCTGAATTCTTAAATCTCCGCATGTAGGAAACAAACTAAGCAATTTATGTTTGCAGATTAGTGTTCCAAAGTCCGTTGGCAATGATGTTGAAATATAGGAGCTACGGACAACCTATTCTTGCCGATATGTTATAATACATAGTAAGTGTGATTATAAAAAAAAAAATTTTTTTGTCGTGTGCCTTAAAGGTTTTGTTGGGCATGATTGGTATCATTGAACTAACTTATGAGTACTCATTTGAGCAGATTCAATCTCGGACGTAAGATGATGATTCGCATAAAAAATGACCAAAATATATAGGCACTAAGTGGGCTCTCTGAAGGGGCCCCTGTGCCTATCACCTGTCAAATTCCGTTCGCGCTCCTCCTACCTTGCATTAACGAAGCTTTCGTCGGTCTAATTAGTGCCGAAAAACATTGCCACCTCCCGTCAGCGGAGCGGCTGTTAATTAGTTGTACGCGGTCGCGATAGCAAAAGGCCCAATGCCGCTCAAGACAAAGTGTCGACTCATGGTGCGGCTCTTAAGTGACCCCGCCGGGGAGCGTAAGTTTGGATGCCTTTGCTCCCCAAAAATGCGAAAGGGCTGGCGCCGATTGAAGCCACAAGATAAGGTACGGCTGCTGTCGATCTCTGAGTGGGCCCAGAAGCTCCCTTTTTGTGCAGAGCCGTCCGAGTAATGCCCCGAAAATGGAAATCAGATAAAACTCACCAAAAAGTGATCAATTTGTCATCAGCCAGTTGCCGCAAAGTTCCCCATCACGGGGCACTCATCACCTTGACACCTCCGGCGGAGGCCCCACTATCGGGTCTCATCATGAGGAACTTCTCCAAGTTTCGCTCCGAAAGTTTTCCAATAAAACTCCCCCTTGGAGGTTGGATGGGTGCTGGGTGGACTTAGGATTAGGTGATTCCACAAAACTAGTCACTGATGGAGGATAACGTGACTTGACACTTCCCAGGAAATTTGTGACCATTCGCTGCAGCATGAGAAGCAATTTGCCTGATCAGTTGCTGCGGCAGTTAAGATGCTCCTCCTGATAGCATCGCGAAGACGAGAGAACCCTTTCCCACTCCCACCCCCCTCGCGTGAGGCGGACTTTCTCAAGAGCAGCGCATTTCCATAAAATGTTTATTAAGATAACTGTTAATGTTGCGAATAAGTCACTGCACGCCCGGCATTAACATAGATTAGGGCCAGAGAGGGTCTGTCTTTCGAGTGGCAGGCTCTGGCAAGGAGCACCCCTGGTGGCTGCGTAACAGCAGTCCCCAGTGGATACCAAGCCAAGGAGGCGTCCAAGGCAACCTTCAAGGATCCACTGAACTTCCTTATGCTCCACTCCTCCTGGCTGCAGATGGCTGCTTCTCTGGGGCTCCGGGGACCCCCGGCCCGCCAACGGAGAGTTTGTGTTGTGTACTCATGCGGCGATTTGTTATGTTAATTGCAGCTGTTTTTGTCGCTTTAAAACGGCATTTTGTCGGCTGCCAGCCAGGATTTATGGACGGTGGATGGATGGGTGTACACCGGCTTAGGGATGGAGCTCAGAGAAGTGATTTTTCAAAGAGCCCCGGGCAGTGCCAATCAGTCGCGCCACTCCAAAGTGACCACTAAGCCTTAAAAAAGACATGATAATCTTTGAAACAATTTCAACATACCCTATGGACAATTGAGTATTAAGCAAATTAAATCAACTTCCTGCTCCCTTTGGGCCTCCCCTCAACTATTATATACGCGTAAGATCAGACTGGTAGGCTTTCCACACAAAAGGAGTTCAACTTGGTTTGGGGGGGTCAGTCGTAAGCATTCGGGTGTTACAGCGTGATTCATAAATTCGGTATGCACATCATATTTTATTTTTATCTTTCGATCCACTAAATGCAGCGACATAAAACTAACGCTAAACAACTATTATCTCAATTTTCTTTCCAAACATGCCATCAATATTGATCTACTTCTACCACTGCAGATACAGTCACTTGCGAAATTGAGAAAAAGTTCTGAAATTTCCTAAAGTTCATGTTTTTCCACATTTTCTCCGAAATTTATATGCATTAAAACAGACATAAATATACATGATTCAAATCCAGAGAAAGTGGCGCAATTATCAGATTTTATCCGTAGCACGGATAAATGCAAAAATTTGCACGCATGCATTGTGTCCAACAACTTAGCCCCACCATTTTCTAAAAAATAAAAAAATAAAACAAACTTGTGCTGCTTCGCACAATTTGTTATCGCAAAAAAAAAGAAATATGTGAACCTATTTAAATTTTGGTGGTAGCAGTTGGCCCCGCCAGTTTTGAAATATATTCGTGTGAAATTGCAGGGTTGTGTTATGGTGTGCTGCTGTATAAAAATTTGTTGATACTCACACAAAAAAATTGGCGCACTAATAACATTTTAAGAAAATAAGACACCCCCAGCATTTTGGATTACAGGCCTTTTACAAAATGTCTATGGACTGAAATTTGCCTGTTTGTACCATGTACGTAGCAGGCACACGGACATGGATTCCGTGTAATATCCGTGTTCACGGAAGTACACGGAAACCGTGTCCATGTACGCGCTAAATGCATGGTACAAACAGGCAAATTTCAGTCTACAGACAATTTTTAAAAGGCAAATTTTCCCTTAATGGATCTACCCTCTTTATAAATCGATTTTTTTTTATTGCATTTTCGTAAAGATATACACAGAAATATCATATTAAAATGTTATGAAAACCGAGCAGTGTAACTTTTTGTCTCAAAATTAGTCGAGTTTAAAATTTTGATATAACAACATCTCTGTGCGTTTTTTTTATAATCGAGAAGTGCGGCGTGCGGCCGACGAAGCACTGATGCCGCCAAGGAAGCCAGAACATATCGCAGGAACGCTACTTTGGATGAAAATGTGCATTTTGAGGAAGAATAAGGCATAGTGTATGGTCCAGGCATCGCTGATTAGGCTTAGGTAAAATTTTTTACGATGTCATTAACAAAACTATAATCGCGTTTTTCGCAAAATAACGTTTTTCGACACCGCGTTGATGAAATCTCGGAAACTACCGAACCGATTCTCACCAAATTTTTACCAAACATTCTTTATGACTACAGCTATAGCGCATCGAGGGGGTTTTTCAAAATTTTGATTTTAAAAATTTTTTTGGCCAAAAACGGTGAAAAAAAACATGTTTTTTTCGTAGTTTTTCAAAAAATGTCCGCCATTTTGTCAATTTTGCAAAAATCAAAAATCGCTTGCGATGCGCTATAGCTATTACTATATTTAACCTAAAACTCCTTGCTTTTTTGTGCGACCATGCATCTCGGAGATTTCATCAACGCCGCACACCCCTCTCGTTTTTTGGATCATTTTTCGACCAGAAGTTCCATGCTTAAAATTTCACAAAAATTAATAAAAAAAATTTTTTTAATTTAGTTCGAGAGTGTATTTATTGAGTGTAATACTTTTTTTTTATCAATTTTTATAATTTAAACCTATCGAAAAATTTATTGCAATTAACCTTTTTTTTCCCTCCAAAAAGAGGGTAGACCCCTTAACGACTTAGAGGTCGAAATATTGCATTTCTTAGAATTTATAATGATGTGATGTGAGTATGAGATAATTTTAAAGAGCAGCACACCATAGCACAGCCCAAGTAGTATACGAAAACAAGAATTTCACATGAATTTATTTTTATAATTTTAATTATAACTAAATATTAATTTAATTATATTATAATTGCGGGGCCAACTTCTGCCCTCAAAATTTATATGTGCTGCCAAATTCTTTCTATTGGTGCATACATTTGAAACTGCCCAAAAGGAAAACATTCTGAATCTTCCTAAGGTGTTTTCCATAAACCACGTGGCCTCTTTCTTTACATTTTTAACCCCCTCTCCTCCCCGCACGTGATCCTCCGTGGCTTTTTACCATAGCGCCACCCCCCCGCCCCTTAAAGGCACGTGGTTTCTTAAAAATGATTCACTAGTATTTTTTAATGTATTAGGGGAAAATCTAACAATTTATTTATTATTTTCAAAACAAGGGAAAAAAACAAAACAGCGACGACTGACAAGTCTGTTTCTCCTCCTGCCCACTAGGCTTGCTAATCTCACTTATGGTATACTGAGTTTCCGTGAGAGTTAACTCTGGGCTAGCTCGAGTTACAGTCCATGGAAACTGGAGTTGAGGTGAGTTTCGTCAAACCAAGCTTAAGTCCACAAAAGAGGATGAGCTCGGTTGAATTATGTAAATGTGTTCGCAGATTGTTTACCTTTGTATTAAAATCAACGCCCGGTCTAGTTTTTTTTTGGACAGAGAAGGAGTTGAGTTGTTATTAAATGTTTAAATTCTCCCTTCCCCCTTGAAATTCGGCGAAAACTCAACCCTGTCCATGGAAACATACAGAATTAATGGCTTTGAGGTTGCGCACACTATTTGAAATTATTTATCACAATCCAGTTTCACAAAATGTTAAACAGAATAATTAACTTTCGATGAATCTGGAATTCCCTTTAACTCAAAAATCGGTTTGTACTTCGTTAGGGGGAAACAGTTACATTAGCGCGAATGTCCGCACTTTAACCGAAACCGCTGCATAATTCTTTTGGCAATTTGTTAATTGTCATCCTCCTAATTAGGTTCCCTCCCCTGCAGCATGAAGTATCTCTGCAGTGTCGGAACCCGTCAGCATCTGCTTTTCTGTTCATGTCCAAAGTCATCATCGTCACGCCGCCGGACAGCCGTTGCGACAGGGGAGCAGCTTCTTGTGCGGAGTGGCACGGTACGATGGCTCCTTCCTGCCCCCATTCGGTGCTGCTGTCAGTTCCCACACCCCAAGACAAAACCAAGACATGACTCATGCGAATTTCGATGGGACCTCCCGTCCCGACAACAATGGAGCGCTTCCCAGCCGCAGTTGGAGTCGAAGACCTGATGAGTGACGTGACACAAACCACCCCCGCGAACCACTACAGCGCCCAACTAACTTTTACCGAAATTTCTCGCATGCACTAGCAAACCCTTTCGGCGAGTGAGGGTGGTGTTTGCTTGTTAAATCGCTCCGCCGCCGTCCGCAACAATTCGGGGATCTTTGGCCATCAACCCTTTCGCCCCATCGCAGGCGGGGAGAGCTTACGGGAAACGGCGTCTAATCACACACTGGGTGACTTGTGACTTTAGCCCTCTGATTTAGTCGCAGGGCCCAATGCCTCCCCCACCCTCGGTACACCCTCCCACAACGAGCAGGCATCGTTCGTTTATTCATTTGCTTTCCGTATGAGAGCCGATCTGAGCGGAAGTATGCGACTGTAATGTGGAGCAGATTTGATTTATTGGAGGAATCCATCCGTTCCCATGTGCCCCACACCCCCGCCTCGCCGTTCAGCGGCCACCCCAGAATCCTCCGTCGCGTTGCAAAGTGTCAAATGGCAGAGTAATGGATGCGAGCGTAATTTATGGAGCAACTTGGGGTCGGCCCTGTGCTTCATTTTATTAAATACTTTCCCTCCGTAATTTATGGGCCACTCATATGCCGGCGACTGGGACGGAGTTCTGATTGCGGCCGGAGATTGCTCGGTATTTTCTTAGCGTTTTCCCTGGCAGCACCAGCAATAGAATGTAAGTAGCAACAGCGATCGGCGCTTGAGAGCCAGTCGCCGTGGTGCTGGAGGCGACTGTCGCCGGCCCACATTTTACTTTCTACGTTCGATAAATACCCGCCCTTCACAAATTGATTACCACAATAATTCCAAAAAAGTGTATAGCCTGCAAAATCTTTGCTGTTGAATGTTACACCACAAACAACACCGTAGGTATTCCGATTGTTCCTGCGAAGGTGGTGGTGTGTAGCGGAAAATTGGAATCTGTGATTTTTCTTCACAATTAATTTATATTGTCCAAGCAGTAAATTCTAAAAATTATTACAATAATAAAAGCCCGAAACCGAGATTAAAACTACGCTAATAAAATAATTCAAATACAGGGTGGCCCAAAAGTTTCTCCCACCTATTTATTTAAACGCATTTATTCATTAACCGTTCCCAAAACTTATCCCCTCCCAATATATCAAAAATCCTAATCGGAGGTTAAATATCAACTCTTCAGCTATCGAGAAGATAATATTGTGCTTATAGTACGAGATCCGGCTGCAAGATTACTACGTTCATCTAGTTTTTAATCAAAATCTAATTTTTGCATATATTTATGAATGGGGGAATATATTTTTGCCGAGGTGCCTATCAAGATGTGGCCGCAGGTATTTTTAATTAAGGGATCTACCCTCTTTTCGGAGGGAAAAAAAAAGGTTAATTGCAATAATTTTTTCGATAGGTTTAAATTATGAAAATTTATAAAAAAAGTATTACACTCAATAAACACACTCCCGAACTATATTAAAAAAATTTTTTTTATTCATTTTTGTGAAATTTTAAGCATGGAACTGCTGGTCGAAAAATGATCCAAAAAACGTGAGGGGTGTGCGGCGTTGATGAAATCTTCGAGATGCATGGTCGGAAAAAAAAAGCAAGTAGTTTTAGGTTCAATATATTAATAGCTATAGCGCATCGGAAGCGATTTTTGATTTTTGTAAAATTGACAAAATGGCAGACATTTTTTGAAAAACTACGAAAAAAACATTTTTTTTTTACGGTTTTTGGCCAAAAAAAAATTTTGAAATCAAAATTTTGAAAAACCCCCTCGATGCGCTATAGCTGTAGTCATAAAGAATGTTTGGTAAAAATTTGGTGAGAATCGGTTCGGTAGTTTCCGAGATTTCATCAACGCGGTGCCGAAAAACGTTATTTTGCGAAAGACGCGATTATAGTTTTGTTAATGACATCGTAAAAAATTTCACCTAAGCCTAATCAGCGATGCCTGGACCATACACTATGCCTTATTCTTCCTCAAAATTCACATTTTCATCCAAAGTAGCGTTCCTGCGATATGTTCTGGCTTCCTTGGAGGCATCAGTGCTGTGTCGGCCGCACGCCGCACTTCTCGATTATAAAGAAACGCGCAGAGATGTTGTTATATCAAAATTTTAAACTCGACTAATTTTGAGACAAAAATACAGTTACACTGCTCCGATCTTCATAAAATTTTAATATGATATTTCTGTATATATGTACTTCACGAAAAAGTAATAAAAAAATCGATTTATAGAGCGGGTAGATCCCTTAAAATATAATAATATTAATTGATTTTTCGGAAAAAATTTCATTCACTTGCTTTTTAAATAAAATATAATCCACATCACAGCAATATTTGTAAAGCATTTGAAAAGTTGACCGCAACCTCTTCGCAGCCAGGTGTAAACAGGTATTGCTTTGTTATGTTTATACGTTCATAACGTATTTTCATAATTTATATATCAAATTAAAACTAATTTTTTTTGTTTATGATGGAATACGTCTGCCTATATAGATACAAATAATGAAAATCCAAGATGGCGAATTTCAAAATGGCTGCCAGGCAAATTGCTTTTTTTCCAAAGTATTTTTCCTCCTCTTCGCGCTTTTAAAAACATAAAAAAATATTACTGGTCACAGAAAATTCCAATTTAAGGTCGCTGCACACTTACCGGCACGAAACGGAACAACACGACACGGCAAATTATTCTACCCTGAAAACAAATGTGTTCATTCACATACACCGGCACCGGCAGACAACTACACGAACCGGCACCGGCGTTGCCAGTGGATATCATCGAGGAGAATATTGACCGGCATTTGTAGTTTGCCGGTGGAAGCTGAAGGTATCGAAAATGATGCAAGAAAAATTACTTGAACTTGTTAGAGAGAATGTGGTGCTATATAATATGGCACATAAAAAATATAGTGACCACAATTACAAGGAGAGAGTATGGATTGTTATTGGGGATCAACAACAAACAACCGCAAGTTTTTCCTTGCAATAAATAGCTGCTCTCAATCTAGTGTTTTTCTTTTCTATTTTAAATATAATTTTTTCATTCAACCAATTAAACTGCGAGATACTCATGCGAAAGTATATATAAAACTTTGACTCGTTGTCCGTAAGTTGCTTATAAAGAGTCGCGAACTTTCCCCTTATGTCCTCTCACCAAGAATAAAGGGTGAACCCAGTATTCTCGCTCTCGATTCTTGTCTTCCTCGTCTAACAGAATTGCAATTAAAATTAATTGTTTTTTATAAAATTTTGCCATATTTTTCATAATTTTCATAATTTTCGACTGAACTGAGGTTCCATCGGCTCGTGCGGCGCTAAACATGTGCCGTTCTAGTGTGCATGAAATTTACTGGTGCGTGCCGTTGCCGGCCGGTACTGTTCCATGCCGTGCCGGTAAGTGGAGTTTTGCCGGTTAGTTTTCATTAGAGTCTCTCTCAATACTTCCGGTGCAGTATTTGGTAAGATATTTTCTGCATTCCACGAATCTATGGATATACTGTCTTTTTCCTGAAAATTTGCCCTGTGAAGTTCCGTGCATCAAACTTAATTGAACTAAATAAAATTACTCACTTTAGGCGTTGTTGAGCAAAAGTGAAAAAGTTGGTTTCGGTAAAAAAAACAATTTTTCGTTCTTTCGCAGTGCCACGAATTTAGCTTACGCTCGATTGTTAGTCGACTTATAACTCTCAATCTGTCAGAACATGCAACAAACACATTTTTGCAATTCAAAAAATTAGAACTTAGCCAAATGAATCAAGAATATCTTGTTTCGGCAAAAGAGGTAAAACGAAACGAACCAAGGGTTGTCGAACTTTTGCAGCTACAATTTCATCTCGGTCCACATTTGTTCATTCTTCAGTTCCCCGGCCCCAGCTGCTGTGAATAAGCAGACCCATTAGGCAAATTGCATAACAATTTATGCGTCCCCCGAAAAAAACGCGTAATGTCGCAACAGAACTAAAAATTCAAAGTAATGCGACGCAGATGTCATAAACCAACTCCAGCTCCTCTGCAGAAATCCCGAGCCGCACAGAAACAGCCAGTGCCGGGCAGCAGGGCTCTGGTGGCATGCGAGGCAATTTATTTGGAGAATATTTCCGATTTCTTAAGCCACCGAAAAAAAGCGCCAAATAGTGCGCGGATTGGGTTACACACATACACATCGCCTCCGCGACCGATCATCTTCGGTCTTCGGAAGCCGTTCAGTGGAGAGGATGGCTGTCGCCTTCCGTTTCAGCGGATTTCTCAACCCCGGGCGCGGCTCCTCTGGGGCTGTGGCCCACTTGGATGCGGCCGCGTCGCGCGATGGTGATTAAGATGAGAACGTAATTAATTAACTATCTCATCTCGGTTATGAATTGGCTGCTGGTGTGCTGGTGAGAAGAAAGCCATGCCCGCGCTTGGTTAGTACCAACGTCACCCGGCCATAATGGGGGCATTCAACGTGACAAATTGCCTCGACTTGTCGACTCCTCGGGCTGCGGCTGCGATGCGACTGAATTGAATTAAACATTTCGGTCACATAGAGCTGTCGGGCATCCACCACCCACCCCCATGCACTGACTCATTGCGGTGGCTGAGCTTGGGAGGATGCGTGCATAACTGAGGAGCCGGTAGAGGACTTTGTTTAGGTCGGAGGAACAGCCACCGGACCGGACGACTAACTGCGCTCGCCTGGGGATTGGATTGGCAAGCAATTCTTAATTTTTTGGGGAAGGGTTGGGCTAATTGTTAGTCTCGTTTGTTTATGGCATTAGGGATTTTATTTTTTTTTCTGATTTTAGGGGGCAAGTTCCCTAGCATGGGGGACGCAGCTTAATTAATGCAGCCTCGTGGAAAGCCCTGGGAAAACATCAGTTCTCTGTACGCGCCGTTTTACGGTTAAGGGGAAACGCTACGGCTGAAAAAAAGGCTTTTTGTATTTTTTGGCGACTTAACCAAAAGCTCTAGGTTGAATTTGAGTTGGGTTGAGATTTGACCTCAAGAAAAAATGTTTGACTTTAGTTGCTCTAACTTGGCTGAAATAGGCCTGACTTGTGTATTAGTTTGCTTCAAGGGAACGACATTTTACAATACATACATTTGACGAGAGAGAGAGAGAGAGAGAGCTCTTATTTAGTGCGAAATATCTCATAGTTGGCATTTAACGTGTTGAGCTAGAGCAACTGAGAGTACGATTTTCTGTTCCACCTTTTTTGTTGGCTCAATTTGGGGCAAACAATCAGCTATTTGTCAAAACCGCTAATTTGAAAAAGGAGTAACAATTCGACTTGTATGTGTTTTGCGTGTGTTTTCTCTAGGGACCGTAATTGTTATAAGCTTTATCGTAAAACTTAACCATTATATCACAATTTTTGAAGTGACGCGATTTGATAATTGGACGAGAATTGAGCAAGAAATTTCAAGGACGCGTCACGTTTAAGCACATTTCGTTACATGAGAGAGAATAAAGATACGATAACGTACAGAGAAGGAGAAAGAGAGCTATATACATTGTATATCTAATACACAGTTTAGGCTATCAGCGTCTCCCTTTTGTGCGGTCCTTCGTCTTTTCTTCCATTCATGCGCTACGCCTACTAGTAAATTTGAGGAATTCGGTTTATTTTGTTTCATTTTCGGAAAGTATGAACTAGAGCTGAAAATATTCGAAATATTCGGATCTTATGAGTGCTATGTTTTATCACCAAGCATACAGTATATAGAGAACTCATCTCTAACAAAAATTTGTCGGCCGTGCTTATGAACATTTTGTCTTCGATTGGGTCCCACTGCGTTCATTTCGCCAGAAATGAATCCAAGAATTCATCCGACTTCAGAGCTCAGCACCGATGTTACGCTGGGACTCGATCTGCGGCCTGGCTGCTGTTGTGACTCATCTGTATGCGTTGGAATATTTACATCTGAGCAAGCAGGTGTTTGTGCCCATTGCGCTCGTTCTTAATTGATGAATGCAATTTCGGTTGTGCGGGGCATGAAGGGCAACAGAAAACGACGACGTACTGATCGACCGATGTAATTGTTTTTAACCGACTTCCGAAATATTTTCTTCAAATTTGAATGGGACTACCTCAGGACTATACCCTTTAAAAAAATATATAGATTTTTTTAAATTGGTCCACAGTTGACGAAAATATCGGTGAACATATAAAACAAAATATACAGACGAACATAGTACCTCCTTCTTTTTTGGAAGTCGGTTAAAAACAATTTTAAATTATATGTAAGTCCACCTGATCTAAACTACGTTTCTTTTGAATTGAAATCTATGACTTTATTATTTTCAATTTTAGTCATGAAGAAGATTTACCACTTGCACAGCTTTCAATTAATCTTTCTGCTAACCATCTGCTATTTTTTCTTATTAAAATTAGAAGCAAGAAGTGTAAAATGTATTTTCTATGTTCAAAGCAGGTAGGTATTGAATTCGTCAAACCAAGTATCGAAATTCTTATTTTTCTAATTATAGTTTCACAAATACATAGTCGAACAATTTCTCTTTAATATTCTGCAAGGTACAAAATTGTTTGAAGTTTTCACTAAAAATTTTAGTGTGAAAAGAAATAATAGAAAAAAAATCATCAGTTGGTGCTTTAAGCTGTAGTCTCTGACAGGAATAGTTTTTATTTATTAAAAATGCTTCGCTTCTGTTAACAGTCAAATTGTTCTCTTTAACTAGCCTTTTACAATTTTCGCAATTATTTTTTTGTGATATTTTGAATATTATATATCCAGCAAAGTATCTGAGAGAATTGTGGTTCAGCTCATCTTCAACATCATTTGAAAACGGTACTGATTCTTCAAAAATAGATGCATCATTTAGAATTGAAACATTTGGTGAATCCGAAAATTGTGAATTATTTTCGGCATTCAATGCCATATTATTAATTTCTTCCTGACATGCATTTAAAGGAGGTAATATAAAATTATCTTCATCAGGCTCGCAATTCGAAGAATTTGTTTGGGCTCAGATGTAAATATTCCAAAGCATACAGATGAGTCACAACAGCAGCCAGGCCGCAGATCACGGGCCAGCGTAGGCACGGTGCCGAGCTCTGAAGTCGCGTGAAAAACCAACCCAACCCGTCTATCTGTTGCCCTTCATGCCCCGCACAACCGAAATTGCATTCATCAATTAAGAACGAGCGCAATGGGCACAAACACCTGCTTGCTCAGATGTAAATATTCCAACGCATACAGATGAGTCACAACAGCAGCCAGGCCGCAGATCGAGTCCCAGCGTAACATCGGTGATGAGCTCTGAAGTCGGATGAATTCTTGGATTCATTTCTGGCGAAATGAACGCAGTGGGACCCAATCGAAGACAAAATGTTCATAAGCACGGCCGACAAATTTTTGTTAGAGATGAGTTCTCTATATACTGTATGCTTGGTGATAAAACATAGCACTCATAAGATCCGAATATTTCGAATATTTTCAGCTCTAGTTCATACTTTCCGAAAATGAAACAAAATAAACCGAATTCCTCAAATTTACTATTTGTATGCTTGGTGGTTTTATTCAGCTAGTTCTAAGGAAATAAAATTTCTTATTATGCAGGGACCGTGCGATATATTATTTCTTGATTTTGATTTTAAGAAACACAACATAATGTCTTTAAAATAAAAATCAGAAAAAGATTTTCGAGAATAGTCCACAACATGATCGAGAACCCCCTTAGGAACTCCGAATTAGAATAAAAATATACGATTAACGCTTCAACTGAAGATTATTTTACAAATGCAAACTTGAAATACTGCGACTTCTTCATTTCTTTAGATTTTAACATTTGTCCACTTATTCTTGAAAGTGTATATTTTAATAATATGTAAAAACACGATTCATTTTTATTTAACAGAAAACAAAAAACAAACCAAAATATTTATATTTTTAAACCCACAAAAGTAGCCCCCTAAGATATAAATATATGTAAATTGTACATCTTATAAGAGTATCGTTGCTTTCAATATGTTTAAGGGGGCATACCACTGTGAAGGGTTGAAAAAAGGGCTTTTTTCTCAATTTGTTTTTGGTAACTAGATTATTTACATATTTAGGATTACAATTACATACATTGAACTAATATTATACAACTTTTTATTGAGAAAAAAAAATTCAATAACAAAGTTATAATATCAGCATTAAGAGCCACAAAAAAATTGTTGATTTGCCGGTCTGAAAAAAACCGAACATTTTTTTAATCACTATAACTGTAGTTTCCGTTAGTCGTAGACGTTTTATTATTTTTTAAGGGGGAAGGTCACTGTGACGGCCGAAAAAATGAGTGATTTTCGAGAATTTTTTTGGCCGGGAAAATGAAGGAATATCAGGATTCTTTTTTATTTATTTTATATAGTGGTTATTGACCAATATTTGCATAAATTTTTATTAAAAAATATTAAGTAGTTTTAAAGTTATGAACGTTGCCGTAGAGTCCAAAAAAAAATTGCCCTTCCATGGTCGCATCGATAACTCAAGAACCGGTTATCAGAAAAAACAAAATAAGAGTTCTTTATAATCTATATGAATGTAGTTTTCGTCGTACGTAGCTGATTTTTGTTATTTTGATTTTTCACAAAATGGCGACCAATTGAACATTTTTTCCATCATTTCGACCTTTTTTTTTGTTTCAAAACAGCCTTAAAAATAGTAAAATTAAAATTTTTTAAAACGGCTACGCTCTACCATAGCCACTGCAAATACGAACAAAACAAAAAGAAAAAATTGAAAATCGGTTAATAATTGATCGAGTTATCGATGCGACCAGTTTGAAAAAAGTCATTTCGAGAAAAACGTGTTTAAAGTTTTTAGTCCATTTTTCTCGCTCATTTATATAACAATAGAACAATATATTTATAAAGCAATAAAAAAAGAAATTCGAAGAAAAGAACCCCAATAAGTCATCTATTGATAAATACGTTTGAACAAGGGACTTAGGGGCGTGCCATTCTCATCGGGACGTCAAGCGGAAAACAGTCGGTCTACTACTACTATACTAAAATGGCTGTAACTCTGTCAATTTTTGAAATTTTCACCTGAAATTTTGTGCACATATTTTTGAATATATAAGCTTTAATTTAAGTTGGAAAAAAATAATTATTTTTTTTTACCCATCACAGTGGCCTTCCCCCTTAATTTTCACAAAATGGCGAGTGTTCAAACCAAAAATCGCTTCTGGTATGACTTTTACTTTACATTTACCTACTTCTATTCCGAAAATATACATATAATACTAATTAACAAAAAAATAAAAATGGCCAACGTTCAGCGATTATCACTGCGATTACAAATAATTTCTTTGTTTTTTGTATCCAAAATCGGAAAATTGTAGCTCTTGTTATGAAGTCTACCTGGTTGAGAGCAAAACACGTTTAAAAGTTAAAGGCCATGAAGAAAATTGTTGAGCAAAGTTCATTCTGTAAATCGCAGTAAACGATGTATGAACATTAAAATTTCGATATTGACGAAACTTCGTCGATTACCGGCCTATAAGATGGACCGTCTCCACCATCGGCGTTCTCACTGGCGTTTTTTTTCACTTTTTTGTGGCCATTGTCGTTAGATGGCTGTGCTCCCCACGGCCAGGTAAACGGCTATAACTTCGGCATTTATTCGATTTGTGAATTAAAATTATTTCTACGTAGTTATGAAAATATGTACTTTCAGAAAATGCAAAATAATTTTTAACTCTCCACAGTGGTGTCACCCCTTAACAAAGTATCATTACAAATACGTACTTTCATATAACTTTTAACTACTCAAAATTTAACCTAATACCGTAGCGAAAGGAATGAATAAAATAAAAATCGTGCAATTGGAATTAGCGTCGACTGCAGAGCTTTACAGACTGAAATTTAAAAATTGTTAGCTCCATTGCAGAGATGGGCGTTTTTGCATTACCACTAAATTTGCATTAGCACTAACATTTTAATGTTAGTTAAATACAGTTTTCATTATCACTAAACGATTAGTAGTAGTGCAAACCTTGTATGAAAGAAAAGTTTTGGGAAATCCACCGGCAAATTGGAATATTCGGGAAAAACTGAAGTGAACGGCTGGACCGATTTGGCTTTTTTATTTTAAATGTTTGTATTTATCCGAATAAGGTTTTTAGGGAAAGAAAAATTGGAAAAGCTGCCCGGAAATTTGGAAAATTCGAAAAAACTGAAACGAACGGCAGTACAACGTCTGTCGGGTTTTTATTCAAATTCATTTTATTTCATTTAGAAAAAAACTTGAATTCGCTTTTCTTAAAACTAATTTTTCGAAGTTCGCGTCAGACAAGTTCTGCCTTCTAGAACTATTAACTATTCATGCAAAGGAAAACATTCTTTCCACAGGCGCAGATGATGGAATGGGAGTGTTGTGTTTTATAAAGGAAGTGTCTATTTGCACCCAACTATGTCCATGCGTGGGTGTATCCGTACAACCGAAATCCGCGAAATGCATGGCCTACTGAGTGAATATTTGCGTTTTTCAAAATATCTATGCACTGAAATGCTTTCGCACTGCCATTGTACCTGTGTATTTACACGGGAAAATCGGGTGCGAATAGACACTGCCTTTTATAAATACTTTTTTTATTATTGGATACTGATGCAATTTGCAAACACTCCATTTTTCCATGATTTCTCTTGAAACTGTATCACGGCCCAAAGGTATATTCGACATTTGATCTAAAAGTAAATATTACAGATGTCGCATTGTATACCGCACACCATCAACTTATCGCTCATTGATAGTGAAAGATGTTTGCACTACCACTAATCGTATAGTGATAATGAAATAAGGTTTGCACTGCCACTAATCGTTTAGTGATAGTGCAAACTGTATTTTAACTAGCACTGAGCCCCGTAGTACTATTGAAATAATTAATGCACTGAAAATTTAATGCACTACGCCCAACTCTGCTCCATTGTTCGTTTAGTACCATAGAGTCAGAGGACTTAAATTATCCGTTTTACATCAAATATTCAGAAAAGCATGATTCGGTAGCACTTCCCTCCAATCAAATTGGGAATTTGACAACAAAATGCGGCGAAGAGACAAATGTCCAGAGAATATCCCTTTGAGCTAAAACTTCGTCTCTAGACTTAAACCAGAATAAATTACACGCTGAATGTGGAACTAGTAGATATAGGAACCTGTATTAATATTCTTGTAGCATAGACACTCGTGAGACTTCAGAGTTTGCTGAAATGGTTGTATCACCGCTATGAAAACCTCTGAGTCTCCACTAAGCCGATTAAGCCAGTATAGGAACCTTTGCAGAACTTTATTGAATTGCTTTTAAGGAAATTTGCAGAGAAATTAAGAAACAAGTAGAGCCATTGGGCCCTTTTTGCTCCGATGGCTCCGCTGTTAGAGATATTCAGCTATTTGCTTATTTTGCATTTTTCGTTCTTACATAACTGATTGCTTTCTTCATATTTAAAACTTTATTTTCTTTGCAATTTGGCAGTTTTATTGTGTGATGCTACATATTTAATTCTTATGTAGAGTAGGGTGCGGTGAAAATCGTTACTTGCATCGCTATATCACCAATCTGAATAGGTTACAATTACCTTCACCTAGGACTCACTGGATAAAGTCGTAGATAGAATTAGCGATTACAATTTCAGTTGCTATAATTAAGCGTAGAATAAAAGAAAGTAATCACATAGATCAACTGGACTTTGCAGGCAACTGCCAGATGATTTCCAGAGAATTTGTTGTGCAGATTACGAAATCGAAAGTGAAAATAACCCCACTAGCTCAGATTTTCCAGAAACATAGTGTCAAAAAACGAAAAAAAAGGCGTTTTGGCCATTTTTAAAATTGTTTTGAACTCCGGAAGAGGAAAAGTTTGTATGTTTAGTTGTTTGTCACACTAACACGCAAAAAGTACTTATTCGCTTGTGATGACATTTTACAGGCGTGTTTCGTTTCGCATGACCTGTTGGCTGACATAGGCTATGCCTACGCATCGCAAATGTAGTGTTGAGGGGAAGGAGGGGGGAGTGAATAATCGAGCAGTGCTGTTTGAGGATGACCGTGGGTCACACAATAAGGTGCTATTCGATTTAGATGAAATGTTGCAATTAGGAAAGTGGAGGAAGGAGTATGTAGGACAATTGAGCAGTGACATAAAAATCAATTATCACATTATTAAAATATATAGTTTTAAATCACATTTGTAAGGTATGGACGCGAGGAGTCTAGTGAAAAGCGTGTTACACTGCCGATCCAAAAGTCCCAGGTCCTTTGTGGATTAAGCGAATTAGTTGCAATTATTTGCAATGCAATATTATTTGTATTTTGATTATAAGTTTTTTTTTGGTGAACTAGCTTTCCTGTCTATCAGTCTACTGCAAATCTAGCCTGCAAATCTAGCAATTAAATCTCTACTAGTTCTGATTAAACTAGAGTTTTGGAATTTCGCACACGTGTATAATTCCAGTGACCATGGAATATAGTATATCCAATATTATTCTAAATCCAATATGGCGGACGCCCCAAGAAGGCGGATTACCTTTTGTTTTACAACTCCCTTGATATGGATGGCACATGAAAGGGTTCAGGCGCGGCGGAAGACCTGTTATGTGTGTTGAGCATTCAACACATGAGCTCGTTCATGTTTTGAAAACAACACATGGGATCCACTGTTCTTATTTCAGGTCTTCAATACAGTTATTCCGCTACATCTCCGTTTTGAGTTTGAAAAAGTATCGGTTGATAAGTTCAAAAGACAGATTTAAACGTTCTCGATTCATACAGAAAAGTAGATGGCGTACTTTACTCTTTGTCTGTTTCTCGTGATTCGAAATTTCGAACAGTTTGGGAGAAAACTCTCGAAGATGTAGAAAAACTTGATTTAGATCAGCCCACTCTTCCTCGACGCAGAAAAATTCCGAAGCGTTTCAATTCCGGCTCCAGTACTGAACTTGAGAATTTCGAAACTCCTGAAGATATGTACCGTCAACGTTTTTTTGCTATTTTTGATCAAGTTATCGAATCGCTGCATCAAAGATTCGAAACTGATAGTGCGAAATTTTTCAAATCGTTAGAGGCTTTTGCTGTTGGCAAAGAAGACAACGCGATCCATATTGCGAACTTTTACAAAAGTGATTTTTCAGAAGAGGGTCTTGTCAGTGATCGTGATATGTTTCTATGTTTAGCCAAAAAAGTTGGAACAGAAATAAAAAATCTGAAAGATGTGGTAGATTTCATGCGAGAAAATGACTGGTCCATCAATATTGTGCCGGAATTCGTTAAATGCGTTCGCCTTCTCATGACCATTCCCGGATCGTCATGCACAAATGAAAGGAGTTTTTCAACTCTAAAACGATTGAAAAGCTACATTCGTGCGACAATGAGTCAATCAAGGTTGAACAGCCTAGCTATGCTTTATATATACCACGATGAAGTTAGCAATATCAACATTGAATTGTTGATGGACGAATTCATTTCTCGCAATTCCAAAAGAGCTTCTGTTTTCGCAAAAAGCGGGTGAATATATTTTTTCATTATAATGTACATATATATAATTCTTTGTATAAACTAGTAGATATTCATCTATATTAAAATAACATATTTCTATAAATATGTTTAAAAATATATTTTTGTATACCCAAGAAAAATTAAAATATTTTTAAATGCAAGAAATCCATCCCTCCATCCCCCCTCCCCCCTTCCAAAATTTCCCGGCTCAACACATGGGCTGAAGCTGTTCCGCCGCGCCTGAAAGGGTTTGACGAATAGAATACGATAAGATACGTATTTTTTTCATTGTTAGTAGGCACATTTGACCTAAATAAAAGCTTGTTTTAAAAAGAAATATTTTTTTATAGGTAGTGTTATTTAAATTCGATGTTCTAAAATTATTGCAAATCTTACAATTTTTTCAATATAAAATGTTAATTAGAGGGATGCCCGCTTTATCCCAGTGAAAAAAACAAAACAAAACTTCTATAAAACTAGCAAACAAAGCCACTTACACCTAAAGCGTAACTTCCAGCCAATAACAGGGCACTTCACACAGCCCAAAAGTCAAACAAAAGCAATATTTTGGCACACGACCAACTCGTCATTGCCGGCGACCCGCTCATGTTACATTTTGCTGTGTGGTGATCTGATAAAAATCGGAGTAACCCACACAATGGGTGCAAAAAAGCAATCACAAAAACCCAAAGGACGGTCGACGAAAACGACGCAGCGGGCAGGGAGAATTGAAAGAGTCGAGAAAAGGATTCGGCAAGGAGGCTGGTGGGTTCTTTCTTAACAACGCGCACAGGTACAAAGAACGTAGAGCAGGACGCCTTAATTTCGAAGGAAATTAAAAGACGATGAAATCAATCAATATGACCTTCGACGAGCAGGGGATTGATTAAGATGTTTGCGTGAACCCAGGTGAGGTCAGGGATTGGTGGGATTTAGTTTCGTATACTCTTTAGGATAAGGAGGCTGGCTTAATTTATTTTCGATTGCTCTTTTCTCTTAGTACCTATTTGTAAACAATTATTGACATAAGAGATATTAATTTAAAAAAATAATTATTTTGTAAAATACTAGCTAGTACGCTACCTATTCATCATAAATCAGTGGCCCTTAAGTATTGCTTGTATTAATTTTCATTGAAATTCTTTGAAGTTGAATTTGCAAGTTTCGATAGTAGATTCGAAGCCAGCATCCTCCAAGACCCCTTTGAATTTCCTGGCAATTTATTAAAGTTTAAGAACTTTGGTAGCCATTATGGGTCCGCCAGAAAGTTTGACATCCATATCCCCTAAGTCTTCTTTATATTCATTTTCATTAACATTGCTTAAAGTAGAGAAGTTTCGGTCGCCATATTGGATCCGCCATTTTGAATTTGCAAATTTTGATGGCAGATTCGTAATCAGCGACCCAGAAAATCCCCCAGTATAGATTTTTAGGGCAATTCCTTAAAGTTTACCTAATTTAATAACATAACTTACCGGTAGCCATCTTGGAGCCGCTATTTTGAAACCTTTCACTTTATCCAAATAGCAAGACTATGTACTACCTTGTGTCAAAAAAAAAAGTTTATCGAAGCAATGGTTTAGGCGGAATGAAGTAACAAACAAACACTCTTTCATTTTTATATACATATATCGTAAATAATGAAACTATTCATCTTGGTGTCCTGCTTTCGTATCCGGTTTTCAGATCGTTATTTTCAAAATTTTATTATGATGAAAATGAATAAACGTAAACCAAAATATACAAGGAAATCGGTTTTTGTTTTTTTTTTTGTCATTAATCCACAGCCCTGGCAGTGGCATGGATCGATGGTCGAAGTGTCGAGAATTGACACGTCCTGGGAAACTGTGTTGCAATAACGTTATTATTTCACGGTTGGTGCAGCAGGTCGCGCCATCCTGTTGAAACTATTTGTCATTTACATACGTCCATTCCATTAAATTCCGATCAAAAATTCGTTACAGAATGCTACGTTGGATGGAGCGCGATGCGAGGTCAAGCGACACTGTCATGGCGGCGATTTTGCAGGACAATCACCCACAGGGTTTCACGCTCCTTTCAATGAAAATGTCCGGTCAAATTTCTTGATTAAATTTTCAAGAGCGGACCGCAACGAATGATTTTGTACACCGAAATGCGAATTGTTACTGTAAAGTGTTATTCATTTTTTTAAATATAATAAGTCTACACAATTAATCATACCGTATAAGCATCCCATATGTTACTCCAGGGAAAAGGTGTGTAGGTGTTTGTAGCATCATAAAAATTACCATTACCCGCAATGCCCTTTAACCGCGAATATGTTATGTCGAAGAGTAGGACATTGAAATAGGCATGCTTTCGTATTTTGAATATTTACTCTTCATCTATACTCTATAAAAATTTGCTTTGCTCTTTTCCATTACCATTAAAGCTTCACTTTTCTGTTGCGTGACGGTCATACCCGTCATTTGTTACCGCGTCAATAAAAGTGTGGCGGTTATAGTCGTCATTTGCGTCGAAAGGTTAATTGGCCTCTTAAAAATTAACAGGATCTAGAAAATCCTGGTTGGTCTATTTAAGGTTAAGCAAATTACCTACATTAGTACAAAATATTAAAAGAACTGATGGTCCATTAAATAATGGCTTACTGCTTTAGCTACTTATTACAGGATAGACACACTTCCTTGAAAGCCTGAATCGAGTCTATAGCCCTTTTTATTTGTATGTGTCTGACATTGGATTCCGCAATTTGAGTGGCACGATCATATCACCTCACCGGAGCTGAGACCGTTAATAATTCACCCATTCCTCCAAACAGACTACACATCCTGTTACACATCCTCTCATGGAGGAGAATCGAAAGGAAAACATCTCCAGGAAGCGCTCGAGGCAATTCCGTTCGATTCCCTTTTATCTGCCAGCCTTGGACGAAGCTGGCTTTCTCCTAAAGCCGCAGGGTAATGGGTGAAACCTCTTTGTGGGTAGCAAATTACCACGCAAACCCTTTACCGGCATCTCTGCATATTAAAGCATCCAGGACATTGTACGGTGGGATATCACAATAATTGCAGACTTCCCACGAGCCCACGGAGAGCACTCCCCCTGTGCAAGTTTAATTGTCGCTGATTATGTGGATAATGGGCGTGGGGCCGGTCGGTGTAGCAAGTCCCATTGGTCGGGGTGCTGGACACCTTCGGGACGGTCTTAATTGCTCATTCCGTTTTATGCAAAATTGTCCCTTGTCAAGCGCCAAGTTGTTTACACGTATGAGAGCTCTAGGAGGAGCATTAAATATTTACGGGCTAATTAGTAGGTGCTTTGCCTTCATCACTTTCGAAAATTTATTTCTGCGGATTTGTTGAGGGATTTTTGGCCTCCGATATTTTACAGTTTCAGTTGTTGTGGATCAAACTAACGAACATTTTAGCTCCGAAATTATACGATCGCGTTTGGCATGCATGATATTACCAGGGATGTAAATGAGCGCAAATGTTGAACTTGTGGGTTCCTTCGGGTTTCAACTCCTCAGGGAAAGTAACGCGCCTAGAACTGTACGTCCTGTGTGATGTAGAAAATTTGTGCCTGTAAGTTTGCACGAATTTATTGATTCCAATTTATCGGGACGGCAAATAGTGTAGTCGGTATCAGGCTTGGAGTTGGCCTCTCAAGCTAGCCAGTGCCATCTAACCAAATTCTGCTGCTCGCTCGCCTCGTTCCCATGTAACTCATTAAAAATCCTTAAAAATTCTAAGCACATCCAAGTCCCGTTATAATCCGATACATCATGTGATCACACCTCGGTAACTTTTGTTGCAGCCACGGAAAGCCTTTGAAAAGGAGTGCCAAGAGCATCTTACCGGGACACGTCTAATCCTCGCAAGACATTTCATCTCCTTCCGACCCTCAGGTGATCAGTGATCACTGTGTATGCAAATCACGTCCTCGACAAGGAATGAGGATATCAGCCGCGACGGCGCAGCTCAATTGTTTCCCTCCAGCGAAAATCAGCCGCGTTTCGGCTGTTACTTCTTCGTCAAGGTGCGCGGTACGGTACGCTCAGGCGCGAAAGGTATGCAGATGATGGGACAGTAGGTCCCATTGTTCCCGGCCGAATCCTCGCGAAGGACCGCGACAGAGCACCAATTCCGGTACCTACTTATCTGCAGCAGCCCGAGCATTATTTTCATTTTGACGCAATTGTTTTGCGCCCCGGAAGGGTTGGATGGGGTGAAGAACAATTTTTCGAGAACTGTGAGAAAAAATCCCCCAGACACTGGGCTGAGGCTGGCTTTCATTTTTTTTTTGTCGCTTTCTTGGGAAAGGTAGTGGCTCTGCTTATCTCCATGGATGCCCGTGTGCCTGTTGTTTTTTATGGCTGATGCGACTCGTATTTGCATATTATGCACGGGATGGAATTTTTTATTTTTGGGCTTCCAAAAGTTGTAAAAAATAGTCCTCGGGTTATTTGCAGGTAACGGAATCCGTTGAGAATGGAAATCAGTTTTTTTTAAACATGCAAATGGATTTACGGTTTAACGAGCTCTCCGTGGCAGGATTGGCTCAAGTTAGAGATTTGGTTCAAGAACAGACAAAACTTGCCATTTGCAGCAGAACAACGCAACAACTCACACGTCAATTTCTGATTTTCACCTTTCATCCAAAAATTGTTTACACTTGACTTCCTCCTTTTTAACGTAAGCAGAAGCATTAATGGATTACAGTCACCTCCCGTGACAGGAGCTCTGGACTGGGGCCGTCAAGCTTACGTAAACTGGCCAAAGCTCGGCTCTGGGTTGGCTTGGCTGGCATTGGGATAAGCGCGCACTCCATGGCCGGGCTGAGTGATTAATCTCCGGTTGTCGGTTGATTAGGCCGACACTGAGGCAGCGCACCAGCTCAAAAGTGTGTCCAAGTCAGCGGAATCAATCATCCGTCAATCCAGGCAGCTCAAACCCGTCCAGAGTAGATGCCCGCTGACGTAGGAGAAAAAATTGCGCGGCCCCCATCGAACGTAACAGTTCTATTCTCGGCGAGGGCCCACTGTTTCAGCGAATCATTAACGAACCGTGTAATTAGCGCCCGTGTAAGATGCAAAAGGGGCCATGCCACTTTCATGCTAGAATTGCCAGACTAGCGGGACGGCCACTGGATGGATGGACTGACGGACGGATGATATCTGATTAGGCAAAAGCCATCAATACCGAAGGAGCCGCTCGGGGGCCAGGGGCCTTCCTCGATTGTTTCTCAGCTAGAACGGCCCCTGGTACGGGTGCGGGTTTCATTGGGCGACCGCGGACGATCAGAATCAATGGGCGCATAAATTCAGCTCGAACTTTTTGCCCCCGCTGCCGCCATTGAGCTCCTCTCAAAATATTTTGATCCGAGTCCAATCAGGCGGGTCAATCAAGCGTCCGTGCGGTATGTACGGTGCGCTAGTTCCACTTATCCGGAATTGATCTGGCCTCGCTGATATTTTGCGCAAAGCACTTTACTTTTCTGCGCGATTGAGATCTGCAGGTTGCCCCTTAGCCCCTTATACCACGAAACGGAGGCTGCCATCACTACCAGTCCGATGAAGTGACGCAAGTTGGCCATAATGGCCAAAATTAATGGAAATCATCCAGCCACCTGACTCGATCGGGCTTAATCAACCGGACAATGTCAGATTCTATGATTTGATACGATTCACCGTTGGCGATTATTGAGCGGGACCTTGAATTTAGCACTGCTGCAGCAGTGGTGTAATTTTGACGAATTGACGGTCGTCGCGTGGAAAATTTCGATACGACTTAATAATAAATTCAACAAGATCTAATTTCGTAGTCCTCTCAGTTCTTCTTTTAGGATCGTACACTGCTGTGCATTTGAAGAGGTACATCAGTTTATTTGACCGAATTTCTCAGTGCAGAGTCAAAATAGCAGATGTTGGATTAGCAAATATTAAAGTATAGCTAGTGGAAATAAAATGGGGCGCAAACACCAACTTACTGAAGAAGAAATTGGCAGAATAGGTGCATTAAAAGAAGAAGGGTATTCTTTTAGAGAAATTGCTTGTCGTAGAGTAGCGTAGCGCAAACGTTATTTGTCCATTCTTGCGAAATCCAGAAGGACGAGTAGTTAGAGCCAGGACCGCCGCCGCTAGCTGTTTGATCGCCCGCGTGCAATGCCGATTATGCCGCCCTACGACTACATATGCTGAGTTTTGTTAAAAAAAGTCTATTTAATGTTTTTTTCATTATGGCGGGAAAAAAGAAAAAATCTTAACGAAGATGAAACATTTATTTTGATTAGGTACTTAGTTATTTTTGTTTACTGAAGTATAAAACCATATACTTAAATATTTATCTACAAAAATTTAACTCTTCTTGCCTTTATATTTACGAAATCTTCTATCAACTTTCATGTATCCAAGCTGTCTAAAATTTCATGTTTAATTGAAACTATAGCTAAATTACTTAGTCTTTGCTGGAGCATTGTTGATCTTAAATAGTTTTTGATAATTTTTAATTTTGAAAAGGATCTTTCATCAGATGCAACTGAAACCGGCAGTGTAAGTAATATTCTTAGCGCTATTGCTGTGTTCGGAAATGTTGAAATTTAGTCATTGGTAAAAAGATATTGTAATAGGGTTTGTGGATCATTAGACGGGTTTTCTGCAAAATGCAACTTTAATGCAATGATTTCATTAAACAAATCAATACCGTCAATGCCTGCTTCACTACTTGAATCATCTTTAAACTTCAGATTTAAATATTTACAATGTTTCATTAACTCATCATTGGAGTAATTAAAAAAATTAACGCTAAAAAAGCCAAATACGTCGGTAAATGTTTTCAACTCCTCGAATCTATCCTTTAAAGAAGTTATTGTCTGATCTAGGATTCTAATATAAAACTCTACTCTATATTTGATTTTGGGGTCTACTAAAACTTCATCATTGTGTTCATATTGAAATTGTGTTGGTTCTCGTCTTGGACCTCAGAAGAACTATTAACAAAATAATTGCAATTTAATGTGCGATCGTTACTGTTGGGGCGGGCGGTTCCACAGACGACATTTGGTATTGCATCTTCGTCATAACGGATGCCAATAGATGGCGATGTTAACGATAAGATTGCGCGCCGCGCCACACAGGGGGCCAAAACGACGAAAACCTGGCCAAAATATGAAAGCATCAATAAATTTTCGCAAAATATCGAATATAGGGGTTTTTTGGGTCGCTGATTACGAATCTGGTAAAATTTTTTAGAAGAAACCAAATGGTGACCTTGAAATTACCAAAAAAAAAACCAATCGACAATTTTCATTGGATTTTCGCAAAATGTCGTATATGGGGGTTGAAATTCTAAAAACAACAAAAATCCACAATTTTTATTATTTTTTTTTATTTTTTTTTATTGCAAAAAGTGAGTTTAGGTTAATAAAAAAACATTGTTTTTAAGTTATCAAACTCTATCATTGAGTGCAATTCATGTTTAGAACTAAATACGTTAACTTTACAGTGCATTTATTCACTAAGGTTCTTACATTCGCGGCTATATTATATGATCAACTCCAAGGTAGCACGAAGTAGCAGCTAAATTTTTGCGTGTTTACTAAAATGGGTTCAATAAACAACTTCTGGATGAGTTTGGCGCGGAGGAAGTAAGTTACTGTTTTTGAAACGCATAATTTTTATTACTGAAAAACAAAAACTCTCTAATGTTTTATGGCTCGGGGTCAATCTACATATCAAGAAATGACTATGTTACTCAAATTTTTTCATTTTACTTACTTGCTAGAGCACAGTTTTGAATCGTTGAAACGTTGAAAAAAAAACTTCGAATAATGAGTTTTGGCCAGCTTTTTGGCGTTTTAGCCCACTGTGCGCCGCCGGTCGGTTTTTTTCCATGCGATGACATTTCTCATACTGTAGGTGGGGTGGCATATTTATTATGACAATGACTTTGAATATTACGTGATGAGTTGCTCGATTTGCCGCCCCATTGGACGTGCCGCCCGCGTGCGGTGCACGCCTTGCACGCCCGCTTACGGCGGGCCTGGTTAGAGCCACCACAGAACGAGAACGGAGGAATATTTTGCGCCTTATCTCTAACTCTTCAGAATCAGCTCGTCAAATTGGTCTACAAACAGAAACCTCAGCCAGCGTATGGACTGTTCGGCGGATTATTAAGGCAAGCCCTAACTTGAGAGGTCTTCGCCTGAAGAAAAAACCGGCTCTTCTACAACGCCACCGAACCACTCGCCTAGAATTTGCCAGAAATCACATCAGTTGGAAACAGGAGTGGAATAGTGTTGTTTTTGCCCGACTGCGCCAGAAGGAAGGTTATGTTTTTCGAGTGTATGTATGTTTGTATATTTCTTTGTCACACTCTGTAGCCTAAACTAAACGGCTTGATGGATTGGGATGTGTCGTTAGATTCGGCTTAATTGCGAGAGTGACACTGGATAAATCAAAATCATAAAAATTAAAATGGCCAATTTTTGGCGCAATAATGTTACAAAAATATTTACAAATTAAATGTTTAAATATAATTTGGAATGAGAAATACTGAAAAAAAAAATATTGTAAAAAACAAACTGACTATGTGAAAAATTGCAAATTTAAAATGTTCAAACTTACTTAATAAATGAACTGAAAAGATGGAAATAAAAAAGTTAATTTAAAAAGCAAAAAACCCGACTGACTGTAAAAAAGAACTAAAAAGATGTAAAGAAGACACATTCATAATTAAATCAATAAATAAATCAGTGCTGTCAAAATTGATCTAACTGGTCAATATTTGCAATAAACTGACAAAGTGAAACTGATTGGCAGTCGGAGGCTACGCACATTTTTGTTAGTCTGTTTTTGGTCTGTGAAGATGCAGTCTATTTACAGTTTCGTCAACAATCTGACTACTTAGAATGAACCCTTAACGAAGCCGAATTTAATAATTAAACTAAGTGAAAAATACGAATTTCATCACTTTTTGAAAATTGTTTGGCAAGTGATTATCTGTGCGTTAAAAGGCGATTGTGTGTATCAGTTTAAAGGAATCGGAAGATGTGTTTTTTTCCAAACTTTTGCGGTCATTTGCGAAGTTGTAATTTTTGCAAGGAAATCTTGCATAAATGCAAAAATGGGAAAGGCTAATGACATCAGCAGTGCAAAAAAAAGCAGCCATCATTACCTTGCTAAAGACAAGGACATTTTTCTTTCGAGAAATCGCAAGAAAAGAGGAAGAATCTCCTCAAACTGTTATAAGTATATCAAAAGGACTACGGGTAAAATCCAGAGGATATCAAGGGTAGGCGTCAAAATTGCCGCGGAAAAAGAAAAACGACACCTCGAAGAGACCGTAGAATCATCAAAAGGCTTGCGGAAATCGTTTTGCGTCTCTTATCACACTACACCAGGCCATACAAAGCGACGGAATTCAAATATCAGCAATGACCTTAAGGAGACGATTATACGAAGCGACCCTAACATCAAGACGGCCTGCAAAAAAGCCAAAACTCACGGAGAGGATGCGACGAGCGGGGCTTCGGTGGGCTAAAACATATCGTCATTATACAGTAGGAGATTTTAAGAAGGTAATTATCATATTGTTAATTAATTAACATAATTTTAAACTATATTGCACTACGAACCTAAATATCTGATAAAACAATTACTTTTTTTACTTTCCGATAGTATTTAGCGACGAGTGCAGGCTGGAAGCTGTTAAGAAGAACCCTCAATTCGTCCGGAGGAGGCCAGAAGAGGGGTACAATGAAGGTTGCGTTGCAAGAACCGTGAAACACCCACTAGCCACGATGATATGGTCTCTTGCATGTCTGCCGATGGACCTGGACCACTGTTTTTTATCGATGGAATTATGAACAAGAACTTATACGAGGAAGTGCTCCAGGACATTTGTATACCGCATTATAATTATTTAAGATCCTGCGACATGTCATACACCTTTATGCACGATGGTACACTCTGCCATATTGCTTCGTCAATCAGAAATTTATTGAACAGCTCTGGTATCCCTATTCTTCCTTGGCCAGACAATCCTCTTGACCTTAATCCCATTGAGAACGTTTATTCAGTCCTCAATCCTACTATAGCAGTCCTGTCGGCAAATAAAGGGTGTTTTTTTAGGAGGTTTGTTTTTCCGATAGATGTCGTTTTATTTTATGGCAGTTGTTTTGACAGCTCAAAGTGGCATTTCTACTCAGTATTGTTTGGCAAATCATTATGAATAGGTTAACTCCAGAACAACGTTTTCAAATCGTGGAAATTTATTTTCAAAATCAGTGTTCAATTAAAAATGTTTATAGAGCACTTCGTGAATTTTATGGTGCACATAATCGTCCGTCAGAGACCACCATAAAGAACGTAATTACCAAATTTCGGTCTACATTCACTCTTTTGGATGCCAAGCCACCGACAAGAATGAGAAGAGTTCGTACAGAAGAAAATATTGCTGTCGTTGAGGCCAGTGTCGAAGAAAACGACAATTTATCGATTCGTCGTCGTGCTCAGCAAATTGGACTTTGTCCATCGACTTTATGGAAAGTTTTACGTAAAGATTTGGGTTTGGTGCCATACAAAATTCAATTGGTGCAAGAATTAAAGCCACACGACCATCGTTTGCGCCGTGAATTCAGTGATTGGTCGTTAAATCAATTGAACGAAGATCCATTTTTTTACCGTAAAATTCTCTTCAGTGATGAGGCGCATTTTTGGTTAAATGGATACGTCAACAAGCAAAATTGTCGCATTTGGAGCAAAGATAATCCACACGCCGTTCAAGAATTACCAATGCATCCTGATAAATGTACTGTTTGGTGCAGTCTATGGGCTGGTGGGATCATCGGTCCATATTTCTTTAAAAATGAGGAAGGACGACGCGTTACCGTGAATGGAAATCGATACAGAACCATGATCAATGAGTTTTTGTTGCCAAATCTTGAAGATATGGATATGGATGAAATGTGGTTTCAACAAGATGGTGCCACTTGCCATACAGCACGTGAAACAATCGACTTATTGAAAGAAACTTTCAACGACAACATTATTTCGAGAAATGGTCCGGTGAATTGGCCTCCGCGTTCGTGCGATTTGACGCCACTCGATTACTTTTTGTGGGGATACGTAAAGTCATTGGTTTATGTGGATAAACCTCAATCGATTGATGCTTTGGAAACCAATATTCAACGTGTCATTGCTGACATACGCCTCCAAATGCTTGAAAAAGTGGTCGAAAATTGGACCTCCAGAATGACATTTGTGAAAAATAGTCGTGGTGGCCATATGCCAGAAATTGTGTTTAAATGTGAAATGCCAAAAAATTATCTACCAAATAAAAAAAAAATTTTGGTCATTTCATAATTTTATATGTGTTTTATTCAAAAAATAATCGGCAACCTCTTAAAAAAACACCCTTTATAAACAATTTGTGGGAAAATAGCCTCCATATAAAAGAATTGATTGAAAGGTACTTTGAAAGCATACCACATAGAATTAAGGCAGTTATAGATGCGAAGGGTGGTTCTACAAAATATTAGTATGTTTTATAACAAATTGTGTCCGTCATTTTTTAACAACTAAATATACTATGTAAAATGTGAACTTTCATTATTATATTACTTTCCCTTCATGCCTTTTTTAATCTATAAATAGAGCATTTCAACAAAATTACGAGTGTTCCTAATTCGATGAACAGGGGCTGTAATATGAACGTAATTTATACGATGGCATGAGAGGTGGAGGAAGTCACTATTTCTCAAGATGCGTGCCGGTCACAGCCAGCATTTCAGCAGGATTAATAGCACCCTACAAAAAGTCGAAAGCCAAGACAGTTCAGGAGATGTTTCGTCTATTCCGCAACGAATAAATTAAATCAGCTTAAGTCTATCAAGACAGGCAGGCAGGACGAGACGGTGTCCATATCATCCACTTTGGCCACAAGAAGTTGCTTGTCATCGATCTATAGAGCTCGCCGTTAGGGGGGTACATACGTCCAGAATTTTCAAAAAATCTTTTTTTCTGCAGATTATTATTATCTATACTTTTAGGCATATTTCTGTGAAACTCAATTGTAGAAATTCCCCATAGATCGAAAGTTATTATAGAAAACGTGACCGCCCGCCGAGATTCTGATGCGCGCAGGTAGCTGTCCTTTCTTTGAAGCAGCTGGCCATTACTTTCGGAGCCTTTCAACCTTTAGTTCTCTTTGATCATTCGAAGCGAGCAATTGTGTGACTTATTTGTAATTTTCAAATCAAAACAATCAAAAACAAAATAAATTAAAAAATTCATAAAGTTCTTGCTTTAGCTGCGCCCGACCTCGAGCGAAACGCACTTGAAACTTTAAATGCGTTTTTCTCAAAACTACTTTTTCCGGCACGGTCTGCATGATAACTCATACAGTTTTTAATATTTTTTGATGGTTTTTTTTTTGGAATATTCAAAACTGTTTTCTCTATAGTCTCTCGAGCCGGATTTTTGATATTGTTATTAGAAAATTTTATAAACATAATTAAAGTGTGAAATTTATGACACAAAATGCACATTTTTTTTTAAACTGCCGTAAATTGCCAAGTTTTTCGAATTTTAAAAATCCGGCTCGAGAGACTATAACTACAACTTCATTTTACAGGAATTTTTTTACTTTTGGCTGATCCATCAAAATTTCAAGGAGAAATTATGCAGACCGTGGAGCAACTTTTTTTTCATAGTGCTTCGGGAAACGTGATTTTTTATATTGTAATATTTGAAAAAAATAAATTAAATATATGTTTTTATAAAGTTTAAATACTAATAAACAATGCGTAAAAGTTATTTTAATTAATTTCTGTTGCTATCCCTTCTAAAAACAGTTTTTCTTTTAGCGCGTTTTTGGCGCTGCTGGACGTAGGTATGTACCGCCTTAACGTCGCTGAATATGATTTTTTTTTTCCATTTTGGGTCATCTTCCGAATACGTACTACCAATCAAAGCTGCGGTGGATATTCGAACGACGTTATATTCCATACGTAATGCCATAAAATATCCTTTTTCAAAGACTCTGTCAGAGTTAGGCAATAGCTGCTTGCTTATTATCAAACCCTGGAGCTTTTTAATTTTTGAACTGTTTAATAATAAATTGGACATTAGTGTTCCACTTTTAAATTCCCATACAAAATTTATGATATGTTATCGGAGACGGAAACGGTTTAAAGAACACCTAAATGATGGGAGGTTTATCGTGTGCTACGGAATGGTACGAGTATGAATTTGGCGATTTCCCAGTTTAAAAGAAAGTATCATACATCTAAATTGAATATCAGTGTCATGACCATTGTATATGCTAAAAGCAGTATCACTTGGAAAAAATTATGTTGTGCAAATATTGTTATGAGAGCAGTAACTTACCGATTTTCGTTTAACTCAAATTTCCCATCCATTAGGCTACGCATAAATCAAAACGATTTGAATTTGACTGATAGGCACGCCAGCCAGGCTCCTGTAAGTCAGTCAACCCAGTTCATGGTTTGAGTTTGGTGCGTATGAATTGTCCAACACTCAGCATCGGGAATTATTTATATCACTAAATTGCGCATGTGAAAAGGGTCAAAAAGTGCAAAAATCGCTTACATAAACTCAGAGCTTTTGTTTTTCACGAATTCTGTGTGCTGAGTGATGCCGACACGGTGTGAATCGAATCGGGAAAATTGAGAAAATTTCATCGGTGTCGACTGGAGTAGGTAAGTCCCAACCCAAACCCAAAGATTTTTTTACTTTCAATTCGAACTTGTCTCGAACAGTATGAGAGCGAAATGTTTTACCCCTCTGGTATGTCGCACAAAGTGTTGAATTTCGAACTCGAACCCTTGCTTGATGTCTCAGCGGTACGTTTCTATCTCGCAATCGTATGGCAGTTTAGGTGCCAACTTTGTGGCAAAGGAAACTGTTCTACGTTGGGTAGTTTAGGTAATCGAATTTATTTAAACACATCCCTCTGCACCTTCCCAAGGTATTTTCCAATTTTTTTAAAGCTACAGCAATTTGGTAATTTGTGCCGCTTTAGCTTACCTCGGCAGAAAAATAGGCGCTACGATATTTTGTAAGGAAATAAAATGTTTACTTTGTGCTCAGGCAGTTTACTAAGGGAGTTGGTGATGATCGCAAAAAGTTAGAAAAACGGCTAGTTGTGGCGATGGTTCTGCTCACCTCACTAGCCTGCCAGGAGGTTGGTTATCTAGGCAGAGAAATGGGCGCTACGATTTGTTTAAGGGAATAAAATTTTATTTTGCTCAGTCGCATCACCTAAAATAAGGAACAGCAGCGAACGAAAATAATGGGGTCATGTCAGTTGTTGGTAAGATGAAAGTCTTCTCCGAAGTAAATTTTTGTGTAGAGTCCGAATCCGGGCTCAGAATTGTCCCATCACGTCAGGATTTTGAGATATTTGAGGTTTGGTACCCAAAAAATGACGGGTTTTTCTAAATTTGAGGTTATGTACAAGGTGCGCACATTTTTTCTGGTCTCTATCCCCAGTTACATCATTTAGTACTACTGTTAGTCTTCAATTTAAGAGTTTGAGAGATCGATTTCCATTTGTTTTCTAAAAGTTACGGCTTATTAAAATTACAAAGTATATCCCTATCAATTTACCTTTCACACAGAACTTTTTTACTGGTTTATTTTTCTTGAAAATTTTTGTTCGGGGGGTTTTAGAGGACAAATAAAATTCCCACTCCCAATATGGCGGATTCAAAATGGCGGATATATTTTGTAATTTTAATTAGACGTAACTTTTCGAAACAAAATGGAAATTGATCACTCAAACTCTTAAATTGAAAAGTAACAGTAGTACTAAATGATGTAACTGGAGAAATAATTCTAATCCCGATTCAGATTCTACGCAAAAAATTACTTCGGAAATGACCCTCAGCTTTTCAACAACAAAACGATGTTGGCCAGTGTAATTAATCTATTTTGCAAGTGTATGTATACTGTAAATTTATTATTTTACTTATAACGCGGTCTAACACCTTTTCTCTGTTTTTCTTTCTCTTTCTTCTTCTTGCTTTTATTTCCGAAATGTTTAACTCTAAGCTGCGCTATTGTAGAAAATTGTATTGCACAATAAATTAAATTTAAAGAAACATGGAAATAGTTCACCAAAGGAAAGGTCTGATCTGTGAACGTGTACTGACCTTTTTGGAATTTCAAGTAATTGAAAGTTGTGTGGTTTTGCACCGCAGCTAATGAACGTCCAAAGATGCGGACCTCTGCTAAACCTTTTAATAAATTTCCGTTTTCCTGAAATGTGTCATCTTATTATCTGCGTATAAACTCGTGTAACAGCCAACACTAAAAGGAAAGAAAAAAAACCGATGGAACAACCCGCTAAAGTTCTGAAGCGGTAAAATGTATAAAACCACGAATTCCTCCATTAATGTGTGAAGGCGGCACGGAATGACGACTAATATTAATCTCATAAACTTAATAGCGAGCAAAATTTGAATAGTTTCGTAATTTTCCCAAGTACAAATTGCGACAAATTCGTAAAACTCTAAGGAGCTGAACGTCTAGATATTTTTTGTTAATCGGAAGAGCGTTTCAGTTCCATAGAAGGTAAACAAAATCCAGAAGGCCATTAAAAATTGTCTCGAGCCACTTTCAACCCCAGCAGGACTCCGGGTTATTACGAATTCCCTCCCAGTCCCTGCGGCTTGCTTGTTTATCTTTCTCACATCGATTTGAATAAGAATTCGATAATTGATCAATCGATTTGCATACCGAAAGAGAGGAGCTAACTGTATCCGACCCAGTTACCGAAGCAATGCGTTGCATGACACTGTTTCTTCTGCCCGGGTCATTTGCCTTTTGTAGCCGTCACAAAGGCCCTCTTAAAAGGATTCTTCCCATGAAGCAAAATTTAATATTGATTTATCGATTGCTTATGCAAATTTAATATTCTTCCCTAGACGCCTTAAGACGACGAGTCGGATGCCAGAGACTTTTTCTAAGCAGATGCGCTTTGTGCTCAGGTACAGCTGATGAAATTGGTGAAAAAGTGCAAATTGCGACAGATTAGCGCGATGCCGTCGTAAATCTCCATATGAATCGGTGACATACTGCTGCGCAACTCCCTCGCGGAACAACGCTCCGCCTTTTGTTCGACATTAATTCCGCGTCGTTCGCTGGTCTCGCGGAAAAAACAAACAAAAACCCGTCTGTTTAGTGGCGATCTAATAAAAATTAAATCAAATACGCGCTACTAGTTCAGCCAGTCTCTGGTCGCGAGTCGGCTTTGTCTATCGATCGACAGCATCAGCTCGCCTCGATTGGCCGTAGAAGTGGGCATAGGGCGGGATCAGTGGATCGCGATCACCTGGGCGACCAAATGGGAATTAATTAACGCGAAAAGCGGCCGCAGCTGCGGTGATTTACATAAGAATTAGCCGAAAAATCGCATCACCGCCGACTTTCTTCGATCGCGCTCGACCAGCCGCAGCCAGCCTAGTTCCGATATTATGCGGATGCTGGCGTGCTGTTCAATCGGCGTGGACCGGCGCGCGTAGCTATTGGCTGGATAGCGGCGTTATCGCGGAGCCCGTGTGAAAAATAGAGACGTGTTTGGTTTGGAACAAAATGCAAAAACGGCGGCTCTTGGAAAAAAGAGCACACAAACCTGCTGGGCGATCGCACACATGTCTACCGCTGCGGGCAGCACGGGGCCAGGCAATCAATTAGCTTTCCCGACGGCTATTTTAAAAGTCGACCACAACGGGGACGCGTTGCGTCACTCTCGGCCGGTCAAAAATTAGTGGAAGGCGGCTACGATCGAAATGATTTATTAGACCTGAAGGTATTGCCTTTTTGCATGCGCCACACCAGGCCCGATGCTGGTCAGGGAAAGGTGAGCGGCGGCGCAGGCTCGATAGGATACTGCAGTAGGAAAAAGAGCCTATCACCTGGAGCTCACGATCGAGAAGATCAGTTTCTACACAAATCTCCGGGCAATCCATCATAATGCTCATTTCTCGTGAGTTCACCTGGGGGGTTATCTAGGGAATTTTTGAGGTGTTTTCGATGCAAAAATGACGCCGGGGTTCCGCCCCTATTCCGGAGAGAATGCTGCGATGCGTGAGCCACTACATAGCGCCGATTTAGGAGGATTTAACTCATTAGAAACGCAAACAGAATGGTAATTTTCGCTAGGAAATCATTCGAACCACTTTCAAAATAAGAGGCGGGTGTGGTTTGGTTTCATTAATTCCGATAGACAAGGAAAGGGTGGACGTTTTTCGGAGGAGAAACGAGATTTTGATGAGCTTGAAAGGAAAGGGCTGGTTTCGGAGGCCATCTGTTTCGAGCGGTTGACCTTCAACGGTTACAAAGCAACCTTTGTCTTAAAAAATAACTGGTATGATTGTATTCAGTGTATTAGTATTCTGGTTCTAAGATTAAAATGTAAAATTGTAAATTGTAAAATGTTAAAGCAATAAACGATGGAGTGTAAAGTGCAAAATGATTGAATCAAATAGAAGTAGTACGAATAACTGGAAATAGTCGAAATGGTACAAATAATTTCAACATGTAACTTAAATTTTTATAATTAATTGAGTTTGTGAAAATGTGTTTATTGTCAATCAGTCTTCCAGTAAAAAATTTAATGGAAGTCATCTTATTGAATTATTCGTTTAATAAGATTTCGGAATATCTGTTGAAATCGAATTATTCGCATGCCCCAGTATTCTTATTTGTTTATCTACAAGTGCAGTACACCATCTGATAAATTAAAATAAATAACAACACACACTCAATTTGTTCACTCAAAAATTAAAAACATTAAAAATGAAATATTTAAGCCTTTTTACTTGCTTTTCTTAACATTGTGATTTCCATCGAGAATCTTTGTGTTCAAATCTTGCATCCTTTATTTAACACACTTCCTGACGTATTAACTTGATGAGTTGCACTGTTACTAAAGTCATCAGATGACAATACAATATTCCATTGTTACTTTTGCGAATATCCTCTAATGAGTCGCGGGTGGAAATTGTGATATATGTATCTGCAATTTCTGTTCTCAAAATTTGTTACAATGGAAAACTCATTATGAATAAACTTGGGCAAGGTATTGCAATAATTTAATTAAAGTATGACTAAAAAGAAAAAAAGGCAAATGGGTACTATTAAGGCCTGCTTTCTTTATGCCATTGATCAAACATGGACAAGGGGGCTCATAATATAACAATATGAATTCAGGAGTGAGAGAATCTAGTCCAACATCATTCGCTTTGATAGAGTACATACATCGTCGCGAGTATTTCAGATGCCTCAGTGCATCGAAAACTAAATCCGTGACCAAAAATTTCATCGATAATATTTACATCTTAATTGGGGGTATTTATACGCATCTGTGGACCTGTGAAGAAGACATTTAAAGTAAAGGGTCTACAGTAATCCTGTTCGGTTCATTCCCGTATATGGGACGTTCTTTTACAAATCGTACAGATTTTGACAAAAATTGAGCAACACATTTTTGATTTTGCTGATTTTTAAGGGTTCTATATTGAAAAAAAAGAAATACGTATTTTTTTATTTGTTTTTTCACAATATTTTGGACGCTAAAAAGGATTGAAAATACGCGATTTCGGTGATTTTGCGCTTAAGGGGTCTACCCTCTTTATAAATCGATTTTTTTTATTGCATTTTCGTAAAGTATATATATACAGAAATATCATATTAAAATTTTATAAAGATCGGAGCAGTGTAACTGTATTTTTGTCTCAAAATTATTCGAGTTTAAAATTTTGATATAACATCATCTCTGCGCGTTTATAATCAAGAAGTGCGGCGTGCAGCCGACGCAGCACTGATGCCTCCAAGAAAGCCAGAACATATCGCAGGAACGCTACTTTGGATGAATATGTGCATTTTGAGGAAGAAAAAGGCATAGTGTATGGTCCAGGCATCGCTGATTAGGCTTAGGTGAAATTTTTTACGATGCCATTAACAAAACTATAATCGCGTTTTTCACAAAATAACTTTGTCGACACCGCGTTGATGAAATCTCGGAAACTACCGAACCGATTCCTACCAAATTTTTACCAAACATTCTTTATGACTGCAGCTATAGCGCATCGAGGGGGTTTTTCAAAATTTTGATTTTAAATTTTTTTTGGCCAGAAACGTTGAAAAAAAACATGTTTTTTTCGTAGTTTTTCAAAAAATGTCCGCCATTTTCTCAATTTTGCAAAAATCAAAAATCGCCCCCGATGCGCTATAGCTATTAATATATTGAACCTAAAACTCTTTGCTTTTTTTCCCCGACCATGCATCTCGGAGATTTCATCAACGCCGCACACCCCTCTCGTTTTTTGGATCATTTTTCGACCAGCAGTTCCATGCTTAAAATTTCACAAAAATGAATAAAAAAAATTTTTGTGATATAGTTCGAGAGTGTATTTATTGAGTGTAACAATTTTTGTTTCCATTTTCATAATTTAAACCTATCGAAAACTTTATTGAAATTAACCTTTTTTTTCCCTCCGAAAAGAGGGTAGACCCCTTAAAGAGCAATTTTTAAAAATTCATAACTCCGGTTCTATTTAAGGTACAGACTGTATTTTTTCTTCATTTTGAAGGCAAAAGAACAAGCTTTAAGGAAAAACACTTTTGAGAAAAATTGTTAATAATTTAAGATTGTTATTAACAATTTAAATGTTTAAATTGATTTTTAACAATTGCCCCCCCACTCGTAACGAGTTATTAGTATTACCATCGTATTCTACGTCAAATTTTCTATTACAAACTACTTTTTTTTTCCTGGGGTATTAATTATTACTAATGGAAATAAATTAATTTATGTAGTGCGGCACGTCGTATCGGTGCGCGGATTCTATCGCCTGTCATATTTTCTTGCATAATTTCGTTTTTCTCTATAATATAATACATATAGTTTTTTATATTAATCACTTCAAAATAGATGTTACTGAATAGACAATCTTATTAAAAATTATTACTAGACATTTTGTATTACTTGAGTTCTTTGTTATGTTATTAATAGATTAAGCTTAACTACTTATTTCCGTATTAGTCATAACGAACTTTCACGTATGTTGCCCATTTAAATACAATTATTGACAATGACACATATCTTTCTAGTGCAATTATAGTCACGTATAACTAAACAGTTAGCCGAATACAGCCTAGTATCTGGCTAAGCATTCTTTACCGCGCCCGCGAGTGTTCATATCAAATTTATCAGCTCGTAAGTTTGGCCCTGTGTGTCTAAGCTAGTGAGCCTATTGGTAAAATGCTGACGAAAATCATAACGATGCCTAAAAAAGTCTCACGTGAATTACAATGCACAAACATTCGTACTGACTCGTGTTTTAATCCCTTTAAGTTAATTAGTCATTCGAGAAGAAGAAAAGTAACATTGAGAAAAGTGAATGAAAATTTTCTGCGCGCATTAAATATGTCCATTTCTGAATGTTTACGTCACGATACTATTGCTGTTCATCTCTTTCAGAGACAACTCGCAGAATTTATCAAAACGAATTTGAAAGACATAGATAAGATAATATATTTTTCGGATGGTGCAAGCGGACAATATAAAAACAAAACAAAATTATAAATCATAAAAATGATTTTAAAATAGCAGCTGAGTGGCACTTATTTCCAACCTCACATGGTAAAGGACCATGTGACGGAATAGGTGATAGGATAGGACGTATCGCTATTCAACTAATAATGACTATGAAGAGGAAGAAAAAAGATTATTAACGCGTTTCCAAAAAGCTACAACGATAAAAGGCACGTTAAAGTATCATTGTACAGTTCCAATCTCTCTTCAAGAATTGGAAGCAAAGCAATTCTCATTGTATGAAAAGAAAACTATTGTGAAAATTTTTAAATAAAATAATACTATACGCGTATAGTATAAGAGTAAATGTAAATATGGTACAATGTCACTTAGAACGAAGTACTTATTCACTAATAATGATGTATTGAAATATTAATAAATAACAGTATTCATTTGCTAGAATAATGTTTTTTATTTACTACTTTTTTTATTTAATTATGCATGATGTGCAATTGTGCTTACAAATATTGTTTAACTGAAGATGTCAAATAATTATTTATATAACGGAAAGAGAAGATGTGGAGAAGAAAATAAGCCGTGCGGTAGAATCCGCGCGCCGATAAGATGTATGCACTACATAAATTAATTTATTTCCAATAGTAATAATTAATACCCCAGGAAAAAAAAAGTAGTTTTTAATAGAAAATTTGACGTAGAATACGATGGTAATACTATAACTTGCTACGAGGGGGAGCAATTGTTAAAAATCAATTTAAACATTTAAATTGTTAATAAGAATCTGAAATTGTTAATATTTTTCTCAAATGTATTTTTTCCTTAAAGCTTGTTCTTTTACCTTCAAAATGAAAAAAAAATACAGTCTGTAGTTTAAATAGAACCGGAGTTATGAATTTTTGAAATTTCCTCTTTAAGCACAAAATCACCGAAATCGCGGATTTTCAATCCTTTTTAGCGTTCAAAATATTGTGAAGAAATAAATAAAAAAATACGTGTCTCTTTTTTTTCAATATAGAACCCGTAAAAAAAGTTTCAGCAAAATCACAAATGTGTCAGTCAGAAAGGTGTTCGGTTTGTAAAAGAACGTCCCATATACCGAAGACAGGAATATTTTTACCAGACTGCGCCAGAGGGAGGCTACGCGTATTTTTGTTAGTCTGCGCAGGTGGCCTCCGGCCGCCAATTAGTTATATTTTGTCAGATTATTGCAAATATTGACCAGTTAGACCAATTTTGATAGTACTGATTTATTTATTTGGTTTTTGAAATCATCTTTTTTTCGATAGCTTGTTCGCTGGTAGATTCGTATTCAGCTTGGAGACAGCATATGCTCGCCTCCCTAGACGAACGAATCAAAGTTATTACGTTTTTACCAATAACTTTATCTATACGAGTTCAACGTGGTTTGATAAAACAGGGTTATAAGAGTTCTAATATTTTTAGCCAGTTATTTTTTTCACGGTAGCACAGTAATTTATAATTGCTTACAATTTTCTAATGAGTGTATTACAAACGATAAGACGACAAGTTACACTAAGGAAAGGGCTATATGATGACAACATGATGATATATTTTTAGGCATTAAAATTGCATGGAAATAATTTCGGGAACCGAAATCGTCACCCAGAATATCACCGGAAGAATATGAAACTCCTATATAATAAAATACCATGAACAGCCGATCTTTTCTTTTTTTCTTTTGTAAAAGAATTGTGAGATGTCATCAACCTCTAATCAACAAATCCATGAGCTCTGGATCTCCTCCACCGCCAACAACATCTGGCAGATGCTTTTTACAATCTAGAAAATTTTCTCCCGGAAAGAAAACCCATCCGACCCGCCAAACGGAGACGACGACGTTCGTTTCCCACGCGCAAGGAAAACCTCAGACAGTCTCGTGGTGGCAGAGTGCCTGCTGTTGGCTGTAAATCATACCTCCTTGCGACACGAAAATGCTCGGAATTTACATGAAACAAATGTGAACAGGCGATAAATTTGCTTCACGGTGGATATAACGAGGATTTGGACCATTTCTGGAGGAGCGGGGGAATTTCCTGGGGGGAAAAATATTGATGATCATGGGTGGCTGCGATTTAGGGATGCAACTGCATGCCATAATTTTAAGTTCAGGGTTGTTATTAAATCTAAGTGATGACCAAGTGGCGTTACCGGTAGGTAAAACAATATTTGGATATGATTGATACTTCGAAAATGTGTTTGTAAACAATTCCTGTCCAAAAGAAAACGATAATATTACAAAGGACCAATTCGTCCAATGTATACCCAAAAAGCCTTAGAGATCGAACAACAAAATCCATAGTCACCCCTTTCAAGCACCTTTACTTTCCCACCCGATCAAACAGAGAAGTTTTCACGAATAGTGACAATTAGCTGTTTCGACACTTTCCAATTGCCCTGCGGTTGACAAATGGTTTGCCAAAAGGTGAAAGCGCTTTTAAGAAAAAAGAGCAAAGGTCCTGAACCGCCTTGTTGCTATCGCCTCTCCTACCGGGCTGAAAAGGTAAAGAAAGGGTGCAAGACGGCGGCGCCTCGCTTTCTTTCAGTGTCGTTTCACTTTTTGCACAGGAGAGTATCATTGTGCAATGGAACACCCCTTTTCTCGCAGATTTTGGATATTTTGGGCTCGGCGCCTTTCTCCTTTTGTTGGGGCTTAGAGCACTTTCTTGAGGCAGATAAAGAGATGTTAACAAGCCGGCGTCATTGTAGGAGACCCCGAGGGGTGTAATAATGCAATTTTGCCCTTTGTCTGGCATCCCTTTTGGCGAGAGTGGGTATGAAAGGGTTGCGAATGCGATTATCTAACGAATTATGGAATTATCTGTGCGTTGCGGAACGATAAGAGCATCGAGATTATCTTGTTGATTTAGTGATGAAGGTGATGAGTTTATGGTGAGGAAGCTACAGCGTGGAGGGGATGTGATGCGTAGTGCTATTTTGATAGACAAGGTATGTGAATATTTGAGTATATTTTTAGATTTTTAGATTAGACCCAACGGATATGAAGACGTCAACGTATACTTGTTTTTCGTAGATCGATAAACAACCATGCATAGGAAAATGATGCAAAATTAAGAGGGTTTTCTGTAGTGATGGCCGTATTTTGACTATAATTTCATGAAGTTTTCTCTCGGGAGCAAAAACAAATAATTACGATTTTTTGTGTATTTATTGGACTTTTTAGTATAAAAGTTAAATATACATTGCTTGCCCGAGAGCGCGTTGAATTTGAGGCGTCCGAAGCTCACGTGCAAACGGTGAATGCGATTGCCGCCCTCTGGGGAAAAAAATTCAAAAATCCGATCCGTCAAATACTAGGTAATTTTATAAGCCTAAAAATAAAAAATAAAAATAAAACATCTGTTCATTCGTTTTCGCACAATCTTAGCTACCGCTTTTCAAAACGTGGTTTCCAGATAAACGCGTTTCAAGTTTCAAAAGAAGTTTAAGTTGTGAATTCTCAAAGTATCTCTAAGCGGCTTTGCATATAGATTCCTAGAAAGTGTATCTTTTAATTTCAATAACAAAAAAATCGATTTTCAAAAAAATATACGTATGCCATCATAAGTTTTTGACGTGTTGAACATCCAGACTTCAGACTTTCTAGTGTGTAATTTCCTCCCTAAT